>CM053141.1:159785832-164875832 GCA_028571685.1 Heterohyrax brucei | reverse complement strand
ATTTTGTTGTTGTTGTTGTCTTGTGGAGTCCCTGGGTGACACAAGTAGTTGAGTGTTTAGCTTGCTAACCAAGAGGTTGGAAGTTCAAGTCCATTCCGAGCTACCTTGGAAGAAAGCCTTGGTGATCTTCATCTGAAAAACCAACGATTGAAAGCCCTGCAGAACACAGTTCTGCTCTGACACATGCGGCGTTGCCTTGAGTCAGAGATGACTGGACAGCAGTGGGTTTTATTGTTGCTTTTTTGTTTGTTCTCAGCAGGGTCCTTCCAAGGACTATGGGAGGGTAGGACTGCACCTCTGACAGCCAAAACCAACAAGCCAAAAAAAAAAAAAAAAAAAAGAACAAGAAGCCACAACCTCAAACTCAAATCCCTACAAAAAGAAATGAGTTAGTGCTAGCGAACTTTCGGATTTAACCTATAGACAATTCAATTCATGAGCCATGATGACTGTCTTAGTCATCTGGTGTTGCTTTGAGAGAAATGCCACAAGCGCATGGTTTTAAAAAGAGAAATTTTGTTTTATTTTGTCACAGTCTGGTAGGCTAAAAGTCCAAATTCAGAGTGTCAGCTCCAAGGGAAGACTTTCTCTGCAGTTTCTGGAGGAAGGTCCTTGTCACTTGTCTTCCCCTGGACTGGAAGCTTCTGAGACTCAGGTCCCACTACTGCTTTCTTTCTTAGTGGTATGACATCCCCAAATCTCTCTGTGAGCTTCTTTCCTTTGTCTCTCAAGACAGTATCTCAAGTCACAAAACAATCTTACACATTGACTTCTGCCCCACCGACTTCACTGCTGCCCATCGGCCCTCATTAATGTCATAGGGGCAGGATTTAAAACATAGAGGAACAGAACACAATGGGAAGCATGACCCAACCAAACCGCCACACACAATTCAATCTATGACAGTGGCACAACAGTAAAGCACTCAGCTGCCGACTGAAGGGTCGAAGGCTTGAACCCACCTGGTGATTCTGCAGGAGAAAGACCTGATGATCCCCTCCCGTAAAGATTATAGCCTAGAAAATCCTACTTCTACTCTGTCATGCAAGGTTGCTATGAGTCGTAATCAACTTGATCGCACTCAATGACAGAACAACACTTTCTCAGAAAGAAGTACGCCTGCCTTGAGGAATTATGTCTACCATTTTTATTACTGTTGTTAGGTGCTATCAGATTGGTTCATACTCACAGTGGCCCTATGTGTAAGAGATTAAAAGACTCAGATATGTGCCATCCTAATACTGTTGTTATGCTTGAGTCCATTGTTGCAGCCACTATTTCAATCCATCTTGTTGAGAGTCTTTCTATTTTCCACTGACCCTCTATTCTCCTGATCATGAGATCCTTTTCCAGAGACTGATCCCTCCTGATAACATGTCCAGAATATGTGAAATAAAATCTCACCATTCTTGCTTAAGTATATCTGTTCTTCTGGAAGTCAATGGTATATTCGATATTCTTTGTTAATACTGGAATTCAAAGACATCAATTCTTCAGTCTTCCTTATTCACTGTCCAGCTTTTGCATGCATGTGAGGACAGTGAAAACGCCATGGCTTGGGCCAGATGTTTTTATTAAATTACCTCTAAAGGAGGAAGCTCTTTATTATGCTTCTCAGCTCTAAACTTTGACATTGTCTCTGCTTGCATCTCATTTCCAAGTCTCTTGTTGCAATCTAAGCTGTTCCTTCTTCAGCTGTGATAGCTGTTCAATAAATTCAGCTTCAAGGATGTTGGGTTATATGAGGGACAGAAAGTCTCATGTCTCTTTTTGGTAGGTGTGCATCTGAAATACTCATGGCTCTATGCTGTGAAATACCTGGCTGCATGCTCTTAGGATTGTTGATATTAGCTGCTGTGGAGCTGGCCCCATGCACTACAGAACAAAATTGCCCAGTCCCATGCCATACCTTGGTTGGTTGTGGATTGTATCATAGTGATTCATACGGCTGTCATTTGCTGATTTTTGAAAGTAGATTTCCGGGTCTTTCTTCATAGTTTCTCTTAGTCTGGATGCTCTCCTGAAACCTGTTCAGTACTGTAGCAACATAGAAGCTTCCAGTGACAGACAGGTAGTTGCTATGTATGAGATTATTGCCTGGAAATTGAACCTAGGTCTCCTGCACAGAAGATGAGAATTCTACCACTGAGTCACCATAATACTAGGTCTGACAATTAAATCTGAGAACTTAATTGTTCTAAGTGCTGCATACCTCATTGCTGAGTATCACTGTGGTCACCTTCGGAGTACTCTCGTTGGGAAGCTTTGCACCAACACCAGTGCCCAGTCCACCCTTCAAAGCAATTTTGGAACTTTTTCTGGAGTGGCCATTGGCATGCTGGCACTGTGGCAAGTTTGCATACTTAATGTATAGTTGTAAACAAATAACTGCATAAGAACACCCTCCCTACTAACCTAATCTGCCCCCCAGTGACTTTTTTCTTTACCCAAAGATAAAGAAAATATTGAAAGCAAGACATTTTGATGACATTTAGGACATCAAGGGTAATATGATGACAGCTTTGATGGCCATTCCAGAAAAAGAGTTCCAAAATTGCTTTGAAGGGTAGACTGGGCACTGGTGTCAGTGCAAACTTCCCAAGGGGTGTACTTTGAAGGTTATTGTAGTGATATTCACAATGAGGTATCCAGCCCTATTTTTTAGGATGAGTTTGCAAACTTGTCAGTTCTCATATATGTGCGCCCCCATCAGGAAATGCAGACTTCTGGGCTGCCAAGTGCTGCTAAGAGGTGGGTTACTAGGTATCTGCAAGTGCTGCTACTTCTCTCCTAGCCGTCCTGGAACCCTGGCTTCTTTTTTGGGTGCTCTGTTATCTGAACTGCTCAGGCTATAGCTCTAAAATCGCAAGCGTTTGAGATCCAAACAGCCAAAACTCTCACCCTGAGCTTGTGTTGCAACACTAGACAAGTCCGTTTCCTTCCCTGGGACCTTAGTTTCCTCAGCGGGCAGGTAACAAAGTTTCACAAGAGCATTCCTGAGCCAACACCCAGTTCCAACATTCTGGGGTTCCAGAATCTATTGTTCAGCCAGGCCGGTGACCAAGTTGTGAAGGACAGTGAGATGAGAGCTGCTTAGAATTCATGGATAGGATGGGAGGGATGTTTCCTAATCAACTTGATTGGGAATTGTAACAATCTGTTTCTCCAAACTTCTGCTGAGGGCTGATCGGGGCCTGCCATCCTGTTGGCACTGCTGCAGAGGAATTTGGAATGCACTTATCAGACAGGATCAGGCTTATAAACTTGACACTTCCATCATCGAAATACCAGAAAAGATAAAAGTTGCTCAAGAGTTGGAGCCTGGTGTATCGGCTCATCAAGTCAGGCTTTCAACTGTACTGCTCTTAGAAGCTCCTGTTAGAGGGAACACCCTCCTCTGCCATTTCAAAAGACTTTTTACATACATTTTTTTCTCCCTGAGTGACTTCATCCGTAGGAGAAAACATGGGAGGGACCCAGGCGGATTTTGAAAGCTTAGTGCTGTGCTAATTCTGTCGGAATCAACTTGATGCAGCGGGTTTGGTTTGGTTTTAATGATTTTGAAAGCCTGTAATTAGCGAGGTGGTAGCAGAGAACCTGGTCTGGAAGCCTGGAGACTTGGGTTTCAGTCACGGTTTGGCCACTCTCTAGCTGTGCTGCCTTAGACACGCTTCATCTCTCTGGGCCTCAGTGTTCTCCTAAGTCAGCATCTCTCTAGGGTCTCTTCCTGCCTTGGCACTCCACGACGTGGAGTCCAGAAGACAGAAATTCCCCATCTTGCTTGCAGAATGGGTCAGATCCACGCTCCCTTCTTTTCTTTTCTCTCTTTTTTCTTGCTAGTCCAGTTTCTTCCTGTGTGCAGGTATGACCGTGGTGTGATGGTTACATTCCCTTTATGAGTTCCTCCTCTTTGAAGTGCTTTTTGATATATCCAAGAAAGAAGGTGAGTGCATTGCTAGGGGCTGAATTATGTCCCTCCAAATGTATGTTGAGGTTCTAACTCCAGTGTCTATGACTATGACTTTGCAAAGAAGGTTTTCCCCTCATTATCAATTAAATTAGAAAAGGTCATCTCAGTATAGAGTAGGTCCTAATCCTAATCCCTTCTGAGTGGCAGTTTTGTAAAGGGGAGAACAGACACAGACATGGTCATACCCTGGGATAAGGTGCTATGTAAAAAGATGTGTCTACAAGTAGCAATGCAGAGCCAAAGACTGCTGGCAACCAGTAGGAGTCAGGAGAAAGCAGGGGACAGTTCCTGTCTCAGAGCCCTTAGAAGGAATCCACACTGACCTTACCCTTACTTGGACTTCTTGCCTCTAAAACTGTGAGACAATAAATACACTTCTGTTCTTTAAAGCCATCCACTTTGTGGTGTTTTGCTATGGCAACCCTGGGAGACTAAGGCAGGCATAAACACTTGGGACTTGGAAGGGCCTTTGAGGAGAATCATCCAGCTATTTCAAGAGCCTCTTATCTCAGTTGTCTAATGGGAGTGTTTGGCATGTTTGAGAGCTAATATTTCACAAAGAGGTAAGAACTCTGGCTTGGGAGTTAGTCAGATATTCTTTTATATTCCAGCTCCATCAATCATTTCATTGATTTAGTCAACAAATATTTATCAAGTGTCTATTTTGTGCTAAGCACTGAAGTAAGCTATTTTATATACATTGTTGTATTGAGTCCTCACAGTCCTTTGTGCCCTTTTCATAGATGAGGAAACGGAAACTTAGAGAGGTGATGTGATTTAACCAAGATTGTTTCTAAACTACGGCCTCAGCCACTACCCTCCACTTCCTCTTCTTTCTTCATTAAAATATCAGCAATGTAGGCATTAGTATTCTCACTGTACAAGTAGACTCTGATGCTCTGGGAGTTTAAGCAACATCAGTTGATGAAGGTTATGGATAACTGAAGTAGGTCTCAACCACAGTCTACTCAGCCTTGACTTCCCTGTCACTGACAGCTCCGTTGCCACGCTTCCACCTCAGCTTTACAGAAAAGCTCCTGAGTATTTGTCAAGCCACACGATGGGTGAATAAGCATATCCACTTCTACGGAAGGGATGAAGTAGGCAGACATTATATGGTATAGTGGGAAAGGCACTAACAACCTAGCATCTAGTCTTTTCTCTCCTTCATCAGGCACATGACCTCAGGCATTTCCTGTCTCTGAATTTTATCAGCCTTACTTTCCTGAAAGGGTTGTTATAAGAATCAGTTGAGAGTGTGGCCGTAAAATGACTTCCTACATTACAAAGTGGCAAAAGTAGGATAATTATTACTGCATTTTTCTGTTAGTTGCCATCAATTCCATTAAGACTAGTAGTGACCCCGTATGTGTCAGAGTAGAACTCTGCTCTTTTGGGTTTTCAGTGGTTGATTTTCCAAAAGTAATCTCCAGGCTTTTCTTCCAAGGTACCTCTGGGTAGACTCAGACCTTCAACCCTTGGTTAGCAAACAAATGCTTAACAATAGCAAACAAATGTTTAACCATTTGCACCATGTGTTAGTTATCTAGAGCTGCTTTAACAGAAATGCTGCAAGAGGATGGCTTTAAAAAGATAAATTTTATTTTGTCACAGTCTCCAAAACCATGCACTGTCATCAAGTCAATTCTGACTCATAGCAACCCTGTCGGGCAGAGTAAAACTCTACCATCCAGTTTCTAAGGAGGATCTGGTGGATTCAAACTGCCAGCCTTTTGGTTAGCAGACACTGCACTTAACTCCTATGCCACTGGGGTTTCCCTGTCATAGTCTGGTAGGCTAAAAGTCTAAATTCATGGTGTCAGCTCCAGGAGAAGGCTTTCTTTGCTGGCTCTGGAGGAAGATCTATGTCATCAATCTTCCTCTGGATTGGAAGTTTCTGAGGCTCAGGGACCTCGGTCCTTTCCAGAAGACATGCTCAGCTTCCTGACACTGTTTTCTTTCTTGGTGGAGTGAGGTCCCCAACCTCTCTGCTACCATCTTTCCTTTGTATCTCAAGGGACTGGCTCAAGGCAACAAACTGTCTCACATGCTGAGTCCTGCCCCACAACACAACTGCTGGCCATCCTCCCTAATTAACATCACAGGGGCAGGGTTTACAGCATACACAATACTGGGAATCAGGGCTCAGCCCAATGTCTACACACATTTTCGGGGGAAGACAATTGATCCATGATACAATCACTTTGAGACTCCATTGTGGTTCTACACTTCGGTTTTTGTCATTGACCAAATTTAGGAACAAACTGCATGTTGTTTTCAAGAATTTCAAAATACACCGCCTCATGTTCTGAATCCTGTGATCTGTGGATGAAACAGTACAACGCTGGTCTGGCTGTCTAACACCCAGCTCTCCCAGATGACACAACCAGAGATGCCACATCCTTGGACATGGGGTATTACCACGCTGACATGTGGTAGTCCTATAAAGGCTGGAGTGTGAAATTCTTGAACTGATTCAGGCATGAGAAGAGAGAAAACAGGGAGGCAAAAGGTGTTCCTTTTCTGTAAGGAGGTGTCGCTATCTGTCTATCACCCCTATCTCATCATCTCTCAGGAAGCTCACATTTCCACATGCCTGCAGACTACTTCACCCACTTAGTTGTCTAAGGAATGAGAAGAGATAAAAAACTAAGGTGCCATCTTCTGGTGGATGGAAGCACTCTGTACGATTTGTCACTGACTTTCCCTCCTTGAATGTTTGTCTTCTTCTCTCGTGGGGGAGGATTTGTTCTTCTTTAGATTTTGTTTGGAGTCGCTAGGTAGTGTAAATGGTTAACAATGCTTGGCTGCTAACTGAAAAATTGGAGGTTTGAGTCCATCTTGAGGCACCTGGAAAGAAAGATCTGGTAATCTGTTTCTGAAAAATCAGCCACTGAAAATCCTACGGAGCACAGTTCTACTCTGACACGCATGGGATCACCAGGAGTCAGGGTCAACCTGATGGCAACTGGTAGTGGGTGGTGGTGACAGCAGAACTTTTTTGGGGGCCCAATCAGAAGAGAGAGAAATAAACCCATAGGTCCAGGTGGGAACACACCTACTCCTTACTTATCGGCTACCTCATTATCCAACATTTTGCATTTATGACAATAGTGACAAATCTATTGTCTGGCTATTTTGCATATTAAGCCAAGTGCCGTCGAATCGGATCCAACTCATAATGTTATATTTAGCAGTAATGAATGCTGAGGTGTGAGGTGGAAGTAACACTGGTTGCTGTAGTTAAGGTTATGTGTCAGCTTGGCGGGGCTGTGATTCTTAGCTATTAGGCAGTTACGTGACGATGGAATTTGACAATTATGTAACGATATAGTCTTCCTCCACTTTGTGATCTGATGTAAGCAGCCAACCAGTTGAAAAGGGAGTTCCTTTGGGGTTGTGACTTGCATCTTAGTTTTCACGTAACAGTGAATTTTGCATTAACAACTTGGTCTTTGGAACCTGACCATGTGAATAAGTGAGGAGTGGGTGTATTTCTTTACTTGAACAGTCCACAAAGGCTGCTAGAGAACAAATCAAGAAGAATTTCCAAAGGCACGGGAGGCGCTGAGCCTCCAGCTGGTTAGAAAAGACTGTTGTGCAAATGAGGGCTGTCTTAGAGGTCTGCTAATCTTGACTCTTCTCCTGTCCATTCACATGGGAGTGCGGGGATATTGATATCTTACGAATCTAACAACTGGCAGTTAATTAGTTGTTGGAGAATCTCCTGTTTAGAGTGGCACCAATTAAGTAACCATAGACATAGACAGGAGTCCCTGACTGGTGCAGACATTAATGCACTCTACTGCTAACGTTACAAAAGATTGGAGGTTTGAATCCACCCAGAGGTACCTTGGAAAACAGGCCTGATGATCTACTTCTGAAAAATTAGCCATCAAAAGCCCTACAGAGGACAGTTGTACTTGGACACACCTGGGGATGCCATGAGTCAGGTTAACATGACAGCAACAGTTATCGGTACAAACAGTCAAAACAAAGAAGTCACAGGTCCAGTGCATGGGGGAAGAAAAGGCCTGCAGGAGAAGCTCTGCTCTTACGGGGCTGCCATAAGTCAGCACTGACATAATGACAACTGTTAAGAGTTTGTTTTCTTTTGGTATGGAAAGGACACCAACCTGTCAGAGCAGACAGAGCCACAAACCCAAGACTGGGCAGGCTGACTATTTCCAATCCCAGATGTGGGGAACCTCATATTAAAACTGGACTTTTAGTCTCCAGGTATCTGTTCCACCTCTCTCTGTGGTTAGGATGGTGACTTAAGGGCCAGTAGATCTGAAGGATCTTTTAGTGCTACAGATTGAATTACATCCTCCCAAAAGTTATATCCAAATCTTGATCCCTATACCTGTGCATGTGACTTTGTTTGGAAATAGGAGTTTTGTTTTGTCATGTTTACAAGGCCATACCAGCACAGAGTGGATGTTACACCTAATTGTTCCTGAGTAATGTCTTTTGAAAAGAATAAAATAGACACAGACACACACAAGGAAAAGACAGACATCACATGAACACCCAAAGGAATGCCAAGGATTGCTGGCAAACATCAAATTAGGAGAGAGGCCCACAGAAGGAATAGATACGGCCTTGACCTTTATCGGGGCCGCTGGTGGTGCAGTGGGTAAGCATTTACATGCTAACCTAATGGTTGACAGTTTGAACCTGCTAGCTGTTCCTTGGAAACTCTTTGATGCAGTTCTTCTCTGTCCTATGGGGTCGCTAGGAGTTGGAACAGCTGTAGTAGACTCTCACTGGAGTCCTGGTGGTACAGTGGTTAAGAGCCACAGCTGCTAACCAAAAAGTTGGCAGTTCTGCTTTGTATTTTTAGCCTCTAGCACTGGAAGAAAATAAATTTCTGTTCTACGAAGATATCCACTTGTGGTTGTTTTTGTTACAACCACACTAGGTAACTAAGACATCCGGCTTTGCCTCTGATTCATATTCTCAGAATAAAGATCACGACTCTTCAGTTCACTGGTCAGACCCAGCCTCAGTCCAGTGTCTTATAGCCTTTAAGGTGTGACTGCTCTGGGCTCTGCTGATTAAACTAGGGGAATAATTTCTGATTACATGAGGTACCCATTATTATTTTTCATTCAGAGATAGAAAGAAAAATAGGTAGATAGCTGCTGCTGAATTGAATCTGACTCATGGCTACCATATGTACAACAGAACAAAATGTTGCCCAGGTCAGCATCATTGTCATGATCACTATTCTGTTCCAGTCTATTGTTGTGCCTGTTGTAGCAATTCATGTCACCGAGAGTCTCCGTGATCTTCACTGGCTCTTTACTTTAGCAAACGTGATGTCTCCTCCAGCAACTGACAGCTCCTGAGGATGGGCCCAAAGCCAGCTGTTGGATACTGTTCCATTGTGATCCATAACGTTTTTGTTGGTAGGCCCCCAGACCCTTCTCAGCCTGTTAGTCTGGAAGTGCCAACGGAAACTGTCCACCATCGATGACACTGAAGACATTTGAAACATTCAAAGAAGAACCCCCAACATGTTTGTAATTGAAGATATTTAGAAGTTTCAAATAATGATTAACCAGTACACATATCAAAGGGCAGAAGAAAGCATAACTCCTGTGGCTTCTGGCTCTCCTTTACCTCGCACCTGCCGAGCCCATTTCCCACGACTTCCCTGCCTCTCTCCGCCCTTCCTCCAGCACGCTCTCACCTCCTTTGTGTTGACTCCTGAGCACAGTGACCTGCACCCGGCTGGTGAAATAGAAGCTAGATGCGCCCCTCTGGGGACTCTGCAGTGTGGCAGGGCCGACTGACAAAAGCACAGCTGTCCTAGAATGGGACTTGTGTGCTGTGACACAGTTGGAGCACCATGGCCACAGAAAGCAGGGCACTTCATGCTGCCTGGGATGACTTCTAGGCTGGGCTGGAAGGTGAAGAGGAGTTGCAGACGGAGTCTAGGCACAAGAAATGGCACGTACACAGGCGTGCGCTTTCTCCCACCTCCTCTGTTTGTCTCCCTCGGTCACCTATGGTGAGAGGTACTGTGGGCCCGCAGTGGGCAAGGGACTGCTGGGCAAGAGGCCGGGGCAGGTAAAGTCAGCCCTCTGGAGACTGCCCAGAGGAGGGACACTACTCACCCTGGAGCCTGCTTCCTACCTTCCTACCTCCCACAGCAGCTGCAGGCCCCAGACAGGAGCTTCCTCCCTGTTCCTCAGAATACCTGTGCTTCCTGTCTCGCAGAATCAGCTCTGACCTGTCCTTCTCCTCCAGTCCTCACCTCCAGACCATCACTAGTCAGTGCGGATCCTTCCTCTTCTGTTGTCCGGCCTCCACTCCTGCTTTTCCAGTTCCACCGCTACGTCGCTGTTCAAAGCCCTGTTGTCTCTCCCACCTGTTTGGTCGCCACATCCTCCTCTTCTGTCCCTGTGATACGGGTCTCTTCGTTCCTTGACATTCTGTGCTTGCTGCCAGATGAATCTTTCCAAAACAGTTTCTGTTGACCTTGTGCACCTGTTCTGAAATCTTTGCGGGCACATTTCCTCAAACCTTCCTGTCCACTGTGTACACATGGGGCCATCTCAGTAGTCATAAATCACATGTCTTTGTCTCTCTGTTGCTTACACAGGATGTCAGCTTTTCTCAAACTGCAATCTTGAGTAGTTTCATGAATCCTCTAGGTCAGCGCTACTCCAGGTGTGCTGTGTGCATGAGTGCCAACCCCGAAAGCATTTGCTAATGGCCTGTGACAAGGCAGGCTCTGCTCGTCTTTGAGTCAATTCTGACTCATGGAGAGCCCATGTAAATTTATGTCAAAGAGTAAAACTGTGTTCCATGGGATTTTCAATGACTGATTTTTTTTTTCGGAAATGGATCATCAGACTTTCTTCTGAGATATCTCTGAATGGGCTCAGACCTCCAACATTTTGGTTAGCAGCCAAGCATGTTAACTCTTTATGCTGCCCAGTGATGCCTCTGTGACTCCTAGCATGTGTGATTTTTTTTTTTTAATTTTACAAAACAAAACAACCACAACCACAATTATCTAGTCCTGCACTAGAGATCATTTGAGAAGTATTCTTCTGGGTGATCTCCTATGCCCAGTTACAGATAAGTCTGGCCCATTCTTACATAGCCTCATAGGGTTCCTGGTCTCTATTGGCTGCTCTTGGGGTTGGTTTTCCAGGAAATTGAGCTCTATTGCCTCTCATCGTGGAGTATACCTACGTAGAGTGCTCATGTGTGAAGCAGCTACCTTTAAAAACTTTGGTGAAGTTCATGATATTCACCCTTTGATATCAGTTTTGGCACTTACTATTTGGAATCATTATTTGCACTCTTCCTCTAAAATGTTTTTGTTTCCTGTTTAGCATGGTGATTTTTTTAACTCTTAAAATCAACTTTATTAAAGTATAAATTAGATATCATATAATACCTATACAGTAAAATGCACTCATTTTCAACATACCCTAAAGCCAAACCAAATCCACTGCTGTCACATCAATTCCAACTCATAGTGATCCTATAGGACAGAATAGTACTGCTCCACAGAGTTTCTAAGTAATGCTGGTTGGATTTGAACTGCTGACCTCTGAGTTAGCAGATGTAGCACTTGAGCCAATACACCTCCAGGGTTTCCAAAATTCAGCTTGATGTATTTGAACACTTGTTAAATCTCCATCCCAGCTATGATGTAGAACAACCCCAAGACCCTAGAAGTCTTCTCTGTGCCCCTTTGTAGTCAACTCCCAACTTTACCTGCAGCCTCAGGCAACAACTGACCTGTTACCATTCGTTAATTAGTAACAGATATAAATATGATATAAATGGGGTCATCCAGTCTGTTAGCAAGTACCCTTTTGGGTCTGGGTATCCTGACTCACCATAATGATATTGAGATTCATCTATGATGTTGTATGTATCAATAGCTGAATCCTTTTAATTGCTAAGAAGCATTCCATTGCATTGTCAATAAATAAATGACAACATCTTGCATCGATTTCAAACATTTCTCCTATCTGTGATCCCTAAATTAAGAGTAAAAGTCTGACTTAAATTGCAAAACTATTGCTTGTTTTCCTTTTTTTTTAACCAAGAAATGCTAACTACTCAGCAGCATTGTTGATTTGACTTTTTTGACCAGAAACAGTAGTCCATGACAAATGGATTTCTTCATGATTTAACGAAAAAGAACATGTGCTTTCTTAGTTTTAATTTCTACAGTTCTCATAGCTACCAAATATGTAAAAGATCAGATTTTCAAGAGATACCTTTTTAATGTTAACTCAATAACCATTAAATACTTTGTCACCATGGAAACTTAAATATTGTTATTTAAGCTTCTGTAAAATCTCCAGTCCTCGGAAGTGTTTTTTTCTTCTATCCGGGAAACATGTGCTCTACCAGATTGCAAATTGTTTAGTCAACCATAAAGCAATAAAATATTGTGTTATTGTTTTGAGCTAAATTCAAAGGATTTTGTTAAATAATTCTAACTAGCCTGCTTGGAGCTGCTTGTTTTTAGAAACAAAATGATCTTGAATACTGATCAGCATAAACCCTATGCTCCAATTTCATTGTGCTTCACTAATTTTTAACAGAATGTACCAGAATTTAGTTATCCATTTTCCTGTTTATAGACATCTGGGCTGTTTACAGTTTGGGGGCTACATGCACAAAGTTTCTCTGTTATTCAGATATAAGTCTGTTTGCAAATATTCTCATTTCCCGTGGGCAGATACCTAGGAGTGGAATCGCTGGGTCATGTGGTGAGGGTTATGCTTAACTTTATAAAAATCTAACAGTCCACAAGACGCGTCTCTTTTGATTGAAGTCAAATGAGTTACAACTGGACCCCCCCAAACTCTCCCACTTCTAGCTCCCCTGGAGGATGGCAGTTGGACCCACCTCCAGTACTTAACGAACTGAAATTCATGTGGAGAGAGATGTAGTAGGCGGTGTTTAGAGGGAAGCATTGTCCTCTGGGTACAAGTCCAGGGGGCTTCCACACATGTCTGGTGAATAACACACCCTATACCTGTCAACAAGGCCGGGGGTAGCGGAGGCGGCAAACGTAGAGATTGCCCCTGGGTGCTCGTCCCCCTCCCTATACCTATGATGTGGAGTTCTCTGCTTTAGTGTCATAACACAAATACTGTGTTATAATTTGTTGTGAGTTGTTTTATGAGTGACCTGTGATCATTAATATTTAAAAATTGATATTTGTGAATCAAACATCTGTTTACTTGTGCCTTAACTTTTGTGTTTACAGTCTCTAGGATGCAAATGGTTAATATGCTTGACGCTAACTGAGAGACTAGAGATTCATACTCACCCAGAAGCATCTCGGAAGAAAGTCCCGGTGATTGACTTCTGAAAAATCAAATTTTACACCCACACCCACACACCCACCCACACACGGATACACGGACATACGCAATGGGCTCGAGGTCATCTTGGTAATATGTGCATACTCATTCACTTGCATTTCCGTAGGCCTATCTTATCCTGGCTTATCTTATCCTTTGCTACAGTTTATAGTAAATGACTGTATGAGTTAGAATTGAACTTTGACTGTGTTTTATGAAGACCTGAAAGAAGAGTGGTTTAAATAAGACAGGAGTCTATTTCTCTGTCGTAAGAACAGTTTATGATTGGTATAGAGCCTCCACAGTTATCTGAGACCCAGGCTTCTTCCGTATTTTTCCCACCATCTGCAGAAGTAGCTCCTGTCTTCACAGTCTTGAATAGGAAGCCAACCATCATATCCCAAACCTAGCCATTGTGGTAGAGGGAAGAGAAGAAAAGATGCACCCTGTCTAAGGACATATCTCAGAACCTTACTTCACTACTTTTACTTAGATCCCATTGGCCAGTATTTAATCACATGACCAAGCCTAACTATAATGAATCTGGGAAATGAAGTCATGTTACAACTTAACATGTGACCACCTTATTACACAGGATGGAACCCTGGTGACACAGCGGCTAAATGAAACTCTATGGAGCAGTTCTATTCTGTCCTATAGGATCACTATGAATTGGAATTGATTCAGTGGTAGTGGTTTTATTATTACTATTATTAACACAGGAAGGAGAAGAGAATGGATCTTTGGGACAAGAAGTGGTTTTTGTCATATTAGCCATTATTGAGTTGTTATTAACGGTTTCCTTGTTCATAATTATTGTAGTTTCTTACCCCCCGTAATAGCATTTTGGTGAGCAATAGTCAAAGTCTGAGTGTGCCAGGAGGAGCGTGTTATACATAGAAACATTTGTAGCAATGGAAAACACGTTGTCAAATAGTCTCAACTCTACTCTGACATTCACGTTCCTCTACAACTTGACTATGGCTTTATTTTTCTGACATTTCACCCTGTGCTTTCATACCTGAGGATTCTATTTTGGCCAAAGGATGCCTTCAACAAACCTGGACTTTCTCTACTTCCCATCATTGCTCACGTTGCTCCTCACCCTTAGGAATTTTTCATTAAGTTCCTCAGACATCCGCATTCCTTTTTCTGGGATACAGTTTTCTCAGACAACTTTTCACCCAGCACTCTCCTTTCTATCATTCAGATCTCAGACAGGCCTTCCCAGATCTTACCCAGCACTCCTCCTTTCTCACCTCCCCACTCTTCTTCCAACCCATTACTGTGTTTTACTGCTTTCACAGGATTGCTTACTACTTGAAATTACCTCATGCCTTGTTTATGCATCTTCCACACCTTCCCAACCATAATGTTCTAGGGAAGTTGAGATGCTGTCAGTTGGCTCCCTGTTGCAGCCCTTGCTCTAGGACTTATGTTAAATGTTTGACAGCACATTGATTAGTGACAAACTGACCACCCTTCTCTCCCTCTCAAAATCTACTCATGCTTGAAGGCCCAACCCATGCTTGTTACTTGAAGTATGTCTCATCCTTTCCCTCTCTTCACACCATTCTGGTGTCCCGCCTTTTAAATGGAAACTTAAATGCCGCTTCCTCAGAAAGGCATCCCTGCTGCCTGTAGTTAGAACATATGTGGTCATTACTTGTCCGAAGAATCCTGCTCGATCCCTTCAGGGTGCTTCTCACACCGTGTCATTCTGTACGTAGTTCCACGTACACTTACTTGTCTTTTTCTTCTTATTAGTGGGTAAGCTCTGAGAGTGCAGCAATTACATCTGGCTTGTTTACCAGTTTACCCTAAGAGCCCAGCAAAATGTCTGGCATGCTCTGTGCCCTTAGAAACTTGTGGATACACAGTGAATATCCAACATGTTCTGTCTGAATCACTTACCTAGCGTGTAGAGATCCTCTTCCATGATATTCCAACTATTCTTAAATCTACATTGAAGATTTATTCCTAAATGATTATTTAAGAAAAAATTCATTTATTCTTCTATTTTTTTTTTTTAAGATGAAATCCTTTATCTAGATGAGTTTTACCCTCCCTATTTTGAAAGTTCTTTGACATGAGTGACCACTTACTCCTTTATACTCTCTACCCTAGCAGGGTATGTTTCTTTACATCATTTGTTTTCTAAATCTTGAATGTACCTCATGGAGTCCTGGTGGTGCATTGGTTAAGAACTTGGCCTGCTAAGCAAAAGGTCAGCAGTTCGAATCCACCAGTCTCTCCTTGTTCTTACGATGTCAAATAGGTTTCAGTAGAGCCATCACGTGGGTGGCACTGGACTGGGACACGTTTTCTTCTATTCTGTGCAAGGTTGACCATAAGTTAGGGGCTGAATCAACAGCAGCAACAACAACTATAATAAATATATTCTATATATGTTAATAAATATCAGAAGAAAACTGGATCTAAGGGTTGAAAAGTTGGGATAGGGCTAGGTTAAACAAATAATGTATTTTTTTTTAAATCACAAAACTTTACAAGGAATTTACAATGCCATTGCGGACTATAAATCCCCCAGCATAAAGATACAGTAGTCAGTGTTGCTCAAAGTTATTTGGACACTAAGCTATCTAGCGTCTTTATTCAGGACTCAGTTTAGGGGATGAGCACTTCAGGGTGCATGCTTTCTCGCCCTTCTGTTCTTCTTGTCTCACTCGCCTACCTCCTTGCGTCCTTCCCCGGGTTTTCTTCATCAGCCTCCCATCTTTTCATTATCCCTCTGTCAGTGGCCTGGATGCTGAGGCCTCGTTTGCAGAGCGCAGAGCTCAGAAGTCATTACTCGGCCTCACTGGGCAGGAGCGTGAAGCTGAGGCTGTGAATTTTAGACCCTGGTGGGCTCAGCTTGCTGAGAAATAAGTTTCAAATGGTCCACCTTCAGGATAATGGGAACAAAGGCCGGGGTAAGAAGTTAGTAGCTGACCTAGGGCACAAACTGGTGATGTGGCAGCCACGGAGCCCATGTACCTGGAGAGTGTGTGCACCAACCAGGTGAATTAGGGGACAAAAGGGGCGGGGAACTTTTTCTGGAAATGTAGCCCTCAAAGGGAACACTTAGACAATATCCAGGAAAGACTGTTCACCCCAATAGAACTCAGCCAATGAGGAACCGGGGGAGGGACTCACAAGGACCGGGATAAAAGACTTGTAAGGTACTGCCTGCCGTGCTGCTGGGCTGTGCGCTGGATTTTGCAAAAAATTGATTAATAAAACCTCACTCTGGCTAACTGGGTTCCAACTGAATTCTTTGGGCATTCGTAGGATAGAAAGACCCCGGTAACAACCCATTGGTGACCTCATAAGGGATAAGGCGGTCCGCCCGAGGCACTGGGGTGAGGTCCTAGTTGGAGGCTTATACCGACCCGCCAGTTGCCAAGAGGGACTGAGACGGTATCCAGGATGCCCACATTTCCCACAACCTCACAGAAGCCCTCTGCTTCTGCGGTCCACTCGTGTGGTTTAGGGAGCTGGACAATAAAAAGTACCTTCTGATAAAGATGCAAGGAGATGCCATCAAAATCTCAGACTCTCAGGAGAGGAGGGAAGAAGGCAACCCTGGTTTGGAAGATGAAATTCACAAGTAGTCAGCAGGCCCAAGCAGAATGTTAAAGGCTGTCTCTGACTTCAGGGTAGGGTGGTGGATTCATTCTAGTCTGTGGGCCTTCCTCAGCACTGGGTACCCTATGGTTTTAAGTAGTGAGTGCAGTAGTGGTCACAGGATAAGCAAACAAAACAAAAACAAACAAATGAACACTCAAATCTACCAGAGAAAACCTGGCACAGCTTTAGGAAGACTTGTTGTGTATGAGAGAATTCTAGAATAGCAGGCCTCATCAGAACTTAAAGGTAGCATGGTATAGATGGCACAGCTAAGGTCAGGTTGAGGATTGGCCTACCCAAGGCCACATGGTTTAGACCGTGACTGAGCAGGGACCAGCATCAGGCCTCCTGATTCCTACTCTTGGTGTCCTTCTTAAGTCACCAATCTGCCTCAATAAAGAGCATTTTTAGTATACTGTACTGAGGAATAAAGCATTATGTTCTCTGACCCCGTTTCAAAAGCTTACGAGTCAAAAGTTTTATATCCCTGTAAAAAACCCATTGCTCTCTAGTGTATTCTGACTTACATTAACCAAGTAAGACAGTGTAGAACTGCTCTAGAGGGTTTTCAAGGAGCGTCTAGTGTATTCAAACTGCCAGACTTTTGGTTAGCTGCCAAGTTTCTTAACCGCTGCACCAGTAGGGCCCTGTTATATCCAAAGAAGAAACATAAATTGTTTATTCTTAGTGTCCCTAATTGATCCCATGGGACTATCTGAAAGGTCAACTCAGCTAGTGGTGAAAGAGCACCGTAAAATAGCTACAGAACAAGCTGCAGACAGATGTACTGTCCTTATCATGATCCCTTTAGGCTTTGTTTTGAGTCTGTATCGTGGACCACTTTCAAAGCACTTAGAGCATCCTAGAGCATTAGTCAGGGATAGTGGAGAAGATACTCATTCCATAGATCAGACAACTGAGGCAGTGAGAGAGGTGGGACTTTCTCAGGTCTCATTGTGAGTAAGTTACAGAAGCAGGTATAGAACCAGGGTTTTGTGTATCCTAGAGGAATGTCCTACATCTACCTTTTTGAAGTTCTGGGCCTGGAGTCACTCAGTTTATTCTAAACTTCTTTTGGCCACTGTGGGACAAAGCCTGGATGAAATAAAATCCTGCCGTGATTAGGAAATACTGTGCTTGGAGCCGGTGACTGTGCTTTGAAGACATTAAGCTTCTCTGACTCGATGGCACTGGGTTTGAGTTTTAGCAAAGACAGGATCCATAGTTTCAGAGAACTGAGACCCAATTTATTTGGGACTTGGCCTCAGTCATATAACCTAAGGCATCACTCTAATTCTCCTCCTCACAAGCTCTCTGTGGCTGAAGAGTGAAGTTTGCATTTTCTTGGAATGTTCCTGTGATTTACCAGCAAGTCTCATAGACACTGCTGACAGTGGACCCACAGAGAAAGGCTGGCAACCAACAGCTGGGTTTGACCATGCTGCCCAAACAGAACCATGGCACAAGATGCCAGGCCTTACTCACCCTTGCTGCAGAGTGCTGATACCGGTGCCTCCTGGTGCAGAAGCATAGAAAGGAAAGTTGGAATGGGCTCTTCACAGCTAGCCCAATGGCCTCTCTTTACAGACAGAGGAAGTAACCCAAGAAACAGAGGTGACATTCTTGTCAGCAATTGTTACAGAGATAATAACAGACCTGGGACTAGTCCCAGGCCTCTGCACTCCTATTTCTGTGCTCAAAATTTGTGCAGAAAATAATTGATGGGGCCCTGCTATGTACAACTTGTCTGCTAGAAGAAGCTTTCTTGTTGTAATGATGCCAAGAAGCTTTCCGGGGAGCTTCCAAACTAAGAGAGACTAGGAGGAAGGGCTTGATGATCTAATTCCAAAAATCAGCCGGTTAAAACACTATGACCCACAACAATCTGATCTGCGACTGGTCATGGAGATAATGCAGGAACTGAACAGCATTTCATTCCCTTGCGCGAGGGTTCACCAGGAGTTGCGACTGTCTGGACAGCAGCCAACAACAATAATAGTGACAAATGCTGTGCTAAGTGATTCAGATTTTATTTATTCATATTTATTAAACTCTCAGAATGCACCAGGCACTATGCCATGTTCTTTGCCTACAATAAACAACACAGACAGTGATTCCTGCCTACACACAGATAGACAGACAGAAGCAATTAGACAGTTACAACTCATATTGATGATTGTTACAACAGGAGCCGTATACCAAAAACCCAAACCCACTGCTGTTGAATTGGTTCCGACTCACAGTGATCCCATAGGACAGAGTGTAACTGCCTCATAGTGTTTCCAAGGAGCACCTGGTGGATTCGAACTGCCCATCTTGTGATTAGCAGACTACACTATCAGGGGTTCCATATAGGGTGCTGTTAAAGACATAGGAGAGGTGTTTAATATAGATTTAGGGCAAAGGAATCATAAAAAAACTTGCCCCCCAATTTAGCATTCAAGCTAGGATCAAAGATGGAATAGGAATTATATGAGCCAACAGTGGATGGGAGAGAAGAGTTCTGGATGGAAAGGTTGCATGTGCAAGGACTTGGAGACAAGAAAGAGCCTGGACTGCAAGGATCTGAATGAAATTTGGTGTGCTGGAATGAAGAATCTAAGGAGTCAGGAGAGATGAGGCTGGAGAGGGAGGATGGACAAGGTAACAAACAGCCACAGGAGCAGTGGAAGGAGTTTGAACACTTAAGGACAAGCCTTCTGGAAAAGGTATTAAACAAGGGCATGTCCTCTGATTTAGGAGGCACTTACTTGCCCCAGACCCCTGGTGGTAAAGTGGTTAAGAGTTCAGGCTGATAATCAAATGGTCAGCAGTTTGAAGCCACCAACTGCTCCTTGGAGTTTCTATGAGGCAGTCCTACTCTGCCCTAGAGGGTTGCTATGAGTCATAATCTGCTTGGTGGCCATAGGTTTGGTTTTGGTACTTGCCCAGTAGTCCCTGGGTAGTGCAAATAGATAAGAGCTGAGCTGCCAACTAAAAGAACGACAGTTTGAGTCTACACAGAGGTGCTGTGGAAGAAAGTCTTGGTGGTCTACTTCCAAACAGTCAGCCACTAAAAACCTTACGGAGTGGAGTTCTATTCTGACACACATGGGGTCTCCATGAGTATGAACTGACTCCATGACAATCAGTTTTTGGTTTTACTTGTCCTGTAGCTAAGTAGAGAGCCCCAGCTGTGTAGTGTGTAGTGGATAAGTGCTATAACTGCTAGCCAAATGGTCAGCAGTTTGCATCCACCAGGCATTCCTTGGAAACTGTGGAGCAGTTCTAGTCTGTCCTGTAGAGTTGCTGTGAGTCAGAATCAACTCAGTGGCAATGGGTTATAACTGAGTAGGTGGCATCTGGGAGAAAGAAAAATGCCTCATATACTGGTGAGCTGTGTAGCCCAAGGGTACTCCAGGAAAGGCTGTATCATCATTTGTTGAATAAGCTCTAAAGGAGATTTGCATGTTGGATGTAAATGGCTAGAAGAAATTACATCAGGGCAGCTGATGTCAGACAAGTAGGAAGAAGCCTTTGAAGCTCTTGTCCACCTCAACGGCTCCTAGTTGGTGTCCCTGAACTCCTAAGGGATTTTTTTTTTTTTTGACCGTGTCTCAGTCACCTGGTACTGCTTTAACAGAAAATACCATGAGTGGAAGGCTTCACCACGAGAAGCTTTTATTGTCCCAGTCCAGTAAGCTGCAAATCCCCTAACAAGTTGTCAGTCCATTCAGTAAGAGGATTTATCACAGTCTGGTAGGCTGAGTCCAAACCCAGTGAGAGCGTCTCAGCACAGGATCCTCAGGTCCAAAGGACATGCTCTGCTCTGGGGGCTGCTTTCTTGGTGGTGTGAGGTTCCCGACTTCCTCGCCTCACTTCTGTCCCTTATAACCCACAAGTTGTACCTTGAGACCTGCCTCACTAACACAGCTGCAGACCATTCTCCATCTTCAATATCACAGAGGCAGGACTCACAACACATGGGAGGAATGGCACCATGTTGGGACTCCTAACCAAGTCAAATCAACACATACTTTTTCACTGCTCAAGTCAACTCATGACCTAAGCACTAGAGCTTCAGTCCAGTATTTGAAGGGCCAAGGAGAAAACTGAGATTTGGAGACTTTTGGAAATCTGGGCTAAGTCTTCTTTTATTCTTTGATTTTCACCTGGAGTGGATACCCTAGCCAAAGCACAGATATTGATGGAATGTATTTACAGGACAGAGTCCTTTTCTGTTATTGAATTTTCAGTTCTAGAATGTGCTATTGATTTTGTTCTGTAGAGGCCAATTCACCAGTGAAATTTATCCTGACATCTGTTTTTTTTTTGAGTATATTAGTCACAGTTAGGTGAGTATGTGTGTTTGATTGCTGTGGATTGGTTTCTGTTACATATAATACATATGTATTTAACAATATTTAGTATGATTTTGGTGAAGGTTTACAGAGCAGATTAGGTTTCCATTTTATACTTTGCTACTTTTGCTACTATTGAAGAGGAATGGCGTTACATTCGTTATCAAAAAGAACATTTCAAGATCTCTACTGAAGTACATCACTGTCAGTGATAGAATAATATCCACATACCTATAAGACCAGTTAACAGACTTATTATACTTATTCAAATTTACACACCAAATACTAGTGTCAGAGATAAAGAAATTGTTGATTTTTATCAAGTTTTGCAGTTTGAAACTGATCAAATATGCATTCAAGATGCCTCAGTAATTACTAGTGATTGGCATTCAAAAGATGGAAACAGATCAGTAGTTGGAAATTATGGCTTTGGTGATGGAAACAATGCTGGAGAGGAGACTGTGTGATAGAATTGTGTAAGACCAATGTCCTATTCCTTGGAGACACTTTTCAACAATATAAATTCAGTGGTAGACATGGGCCTTGCCAGATGGAATAAACAGGAATCAAACTGATCACAAGTGCAAAGATATGAAAGAGAAGCTCAATATCATCAATCTGACAAAGGTTAAGGGCTAACTTCGGAAAAGACCATCAATTGCTGTTATGCAATTTCAACTTGAAGCTGAAAAAAATTAAAACAAATTCATGACAGCCAAAATGTATACTTGAGTATATCCTAGCTGAATTTAGAGACCGTCTGCAGAATAGATTTGACATATTGAACACTACTGACCAAAGGCTAGACAAGTTGTGCAATGACATTATACAAACATTATACAAGAAGAAAGCAAGAGACATTCAAAAGATAGGGAAGAAAGAAAAGATCCAAATGAATGTCAGAAGAGACTCTGAAACTTGCTCTTGAACATTGTATAGCTAAAATGAAAGGAAGATGATGAAATAAAACAGATAAAGAGAAGATGTGAAAGGTTGGCTCAAGTAGACAAAGTATTTTAATGAAATGCACAGAGACTTGCAGTTAAAGGGGGAGGACACGCTTGACATTTCTTTTTTTTTAATATTTAAATATTTAATATTTAACCCCTATTTTTCTAAATTTAAATCAGTCTTTTATTGCCTTGTATCACTTGACTTCCTGTCTACATGGAAGATCTGTGACTATATTTTTTTTCAGTCCCTCTTTTTTGTTATAATCTTGTCATCTTTTACATAATGACATCTCTGTCTCCTTATTTTCAGTGTTTTTGCTTTGGTTAATTGTTGTCTGTTCCCTATCTGGGTTGATATCCAGCTGGTCTGTCTTGCCTTAATTGTCTTGAGTTGTTATCTGATGTTATTATTTTCTAACTGAAGGACTGTCTTTAGTATTTCCAGGAATTTTGGGTGACTTTTTGCAAATTCCGTAGATTTCTGTTTATTTGGAAATGTCCTGATTTCACCGTCATATTTGAGAGATACTTTTGCTGTTTATGTAATTCTTGGCTGGCAATTTTTTTTTCCTTCAAAGCTTTGCCATTGCCCATTGCCTTCTTGCCTGCATGGTTTCTGTTGAGTGGTCTGAGCTTAGTCTCATTGACTGTCCTTTGTAAATTATTTTTTTTGTTTATTTTTAGCTGCTTTTAAAATTTTCTCCATATCTTTAATTTTGATAAGTTTGATTATAATATGCTTTGATATCTTTCTTTTTGGGTCCACCTTATGTGGAGTTTGATGAGTGTCTTTGATAGATGTCCTCTAATCCTTCATGATATCAGGGAAGTTCTCTATCAACAAATCTGCAACAATTCTCTCTGTATTTTTTGTTATTCCCCTCCTCCTCCTGTTCTGATACTCCTCTTTGTGGATTATTCCTCTTGGTAGAGCCCCACATAATTCTTAATGTTTCTTCATTTTTTAAAGATTTTTTTTATCTGAATTTTCCTCAAATATATTGGTGTCAAGTACTTTATGTTCAGGCTCACTAATTCTGACTTTCATTGCCTCAATTCTGCTTTTTTTACTTTATATTGAGTTGTCTCATTCTCTAACATTATTGTTAATCTTCTGAATTTATACCTCCTACCTCTATAAGTTTTATTGTAGCCTGTTCAGTTTGTCATTATACTGTTGCGTTTTGCCTGATCCTCTTCCTGATCTCTTGAAGAATTCTGTATATTAATCTTTTGTGTTTGACCTGCAATAATTCTAGGAAGTTCTCTTCATCTGGAAAATTTCTTGATTCTTTGTTTTGAGAACTTCCTGAAACCATCACGGTCTACCTATTTATGTGATTTGATATTGACTGTTGTTTCCAAGCCATCAGCAAGTAGTGGTATTTATTTATTTTATGTTTGCTCACCATATTCTAGCTTCCTGTTTTGTGTTGAAATGTCCATGTAGGCTATTTCTGTGAGCTAGTTTGATTATTTGCGCCTTTGTAACTCTAATGTCCTGTTACTAGGTAGTGAGAGCTATTACTAGGCATGTGAGCCCTGGAGTTAATTTACATTTTCTTACACGTATTCAGCTCAGGTATTTAGGTAGTCAGTCACCAAGTGTGTGGTACAGCCTGTCCCTTAGACTCCTAGATGGGCAGGGTGTTTGATGCTGACACAGGTATCTGGTTGCATGTGCTGAGAAAGGCACAGCTATTCTGTGTCTATGAGGAAAGCATGTCTCTGTTCTTGAAAGTTTGTAGGTGAATAAGTTTTACAATGAGACTATGGGTGGTTAATGCTACATGCAGAGGTGAAAAGCATCCAAAGTCCATGGACCTCTTTTGCTTGCACCTAGACAGAATAACTATTTCTGCCCTGAATTCCTGTCTTAGGGGAGTCAGTAGGTTATTTTATCTCCCTGTTTGTTGAATTGTTCCCTCTCCAAGGTTGGGAGAATGGCTCATGGTAGGTAAGAGGTCCTACTTCCTCTGCAGGGGATGCCTCAGTTTCTGGAGCCAGCTTGGGTGCAGTGCAGAGCACAGAGGGAAAAGGGCAGGTAAAAGGGAGAGAGGTTTATCTTAAGGAAAATTTTATATCTGTGTGCATGGTAGATTAGATGCAAGCTACTTAACTTTTGGCAATCAGCTGCTATTTTTCACTGATTCTGGAAGGTGTGAGTGGGATCTTCGCCACTCAGTCTCTCCCACTGCAGAAGATGATTTCTGAATGCTTCTCACCTCACTACTCTCACTGTAGCTGTTCTACCTTGCTATTTGCCATGAGGTTAGGTCTAGCTAGTCCTAGGTACTTCTGGACCTATTCTCCTTTCTCTGGCACTCCGTCTGACTTCTCAACTTTCCCTTTGATGTTCAGGACTCCTAGAATGTTGTATATAGTTGATTCCTTTTTTTTTTGGTGTTTATTGTTGCAGGGATCACAGGAAGTACCTCACTAGTCCACCATGTTAGCCCCACCCCCAAGAGATCATTTTTTGGATTAAAGTGCACCTGACTCAAACTGTCATGTTTGCAGTTGACTTACATACATGTGAAAGCTGGATAATGGAAAAGAAAGACCTAAATAGAATTGATCCCTTTGAATTATGGTGTTGGTGAAGAAGACTGAATACACCATGGACTGCCAGAAGAATGAACAAACCTATCTTGGAAGAAGCACAGCTAGAGGTCTAGAGAGACATTCAGCCGAACTAGCATAATTCAAAAAGAAAATGTTCTACATCCTACTTTGGTGAGCAACATCTGGCATCTTAAAAGCTTTTGAGTGGCCATCTAAGATACTCTACTGGTCTCACTGTATCTGGAGCAAGAGAGAATGAAGCAAACCAGACACAATGGAAAGATTAATTTAAAGGACCTAATGGACCAGAACCACCATAGCCTCCACCAGATGGAGTGCAGCACAATTAGATGGTGCCTGGCTACCACCACTGACTGCTCCGGCAGAGATCACAATAGGGGGTCTTGGATAGACAGAGCCGGAGAAAAATGTAGAACAAAATTCTAACTCACAAAAGAATAAAGAAAGAACAGCAACAAACACACCAGGCTTACTGCTCTGCTGGGGACTAGAGAAACTCTAACAGTGTGTTCCCTGGACTCCTTTTGGACTCAGTACTAAATCACTCCTGAGGTTTATGCTTCAGACAAGATTAGACAAGTGAGCACACACAAACACACAGAAAAAAAAGAGACAGTGAGAGAGAGACTACACGGGCATCGCAACCTAGAGGCAAAGGATGAAAAAGCAGGAGGAGCGGGAAAGATGGCAACCCTTGGGGAACTCACGGTTGAAAAGGGGGGAATGTTGACATTTTCGGTTGTTAGCCAATGTCATAAAAAAATATATATATATATTAATTGCTTAATGAGAAACTAATTTTTCCTGTAAATCTTTATCTAAAATACAATTAAAAAAAAAAAAAGAGGTACAGCCAGAATGTACTTTAGAAATAAGCAACAACAATACTCACAGTTGATACTGTTTGTTTCATAAGCCAGTCTGTTATTTAGCTAAAAGGTGACCTCAGGGAATAGTGTCAGGAGATTTGTTTCTTTTGTTTATGTTTCCCACTAGTCCTGTTTCTTGATTTAAAGGTCATTGTGCATGATATGTTACAGATTCGCTTTATTCTGGTAGTCTGTCTAAGAACAGATTAACTCAATCCAATTAGGGATTCAACTGACTCAAGGATCTATTTCAGACCTTGTTAGGCTTGCTCTACCTCTGTCCCACCTCCCATTCCTGGAATATGGCCTTCCAGGGCAACTAAATCAGAGCTTCAGATGTGTATCAGGATCCTTCTTGTCTTGGTTGTTTCTGAACTTTGATTTTTGTTTCCCTGGCATCTTAAGACTGTTGAAATGTCTGCTGAGTTTTCCAGGCATATTCTATGTGGGTTTTTATCCTATCTCTGTGACAATGTAAGACTTAGCAAGTGTCGTAAGAGGTTAAAAAAGAAGGTGGTTATCTGTTCCCTCTGGAGTCTTTGACTCTCAGTTCCTGTCTGTAAGCTCTTTCATGCTGTCAAACAGGTTTTTTTTCTGTGTTTTTTTCTACATCTCTAATTGTTCTTATAGAAGCTACAAGCTACTCCACCACAGAGAAATGCAGATCAGTGGTCCTTAAAATCCTAAAGGCTAGTGCGCAGTGCGTGAGGTGGCTACTCCAGCTGGAAAGTTAGAATTGTTCTCAGATAGCCTTTAGAGTAGCTTAACTGCTGGGCTTTGTTGGCTGCTTACTCTAATCGTAAGGTCACCAAGCCTTACTGCATCACCCTCTCCTGGAGTCCTTGGTTCCTTCCTCAGTTTGAGAACCTTTTATTTTACCCCAAGCCTTGGATCTTCAGTGTTGGAAGTGAGGAGGTAAGAGAGATGAGGGCAGAAATCACTAATTGGTTCTAAACAGAGATTTATTGTGATTCATCACTGGTTGTATGAAAAGACGTAGGATTTTTTTTTTTAATTGCCACAGTGACTAGGAAAACTACCAGGGCCATGGATACTTGAGACAGTCTGTTATAATGTAGCATTTTCCTACCCCAGAAATAATTTTCCCATTGAAAAAACTGGGCCTCTTCTACCATCACTCTGGATTCAGGGGCTTGGTTTTCAAAAGCATTCCCACTCCCTTCTGCGTCTCTATTTTTTACCCTGCTGCATTGGATCAATCTTATAAATATGAAATCAAGTTCAAGTGTCTCCAATTAAAAATAATACAAAACAGAAACAAGAACCTCCTTGATTTTACATCTTCTTCTAGCTAAGCACCTTATTTCTCTTCTTTCTCCCACAGGAAGATTTCTTGAAAGGACCATCTAGAGTCTCTTTGTAATTTCTCATCTCACGTTCTTTCTTCCACACATTGCAGCAAAGCTTCTGTTCCTGCTGTTCCACTGACCATACGCTTGCCAAGGTCACCAGATACCTTCTAGATCAATTCTGTCTTGTCAGTTTTCTGGACTCTTTATTGGTATCAATTATAGCTCATTAATTCCATCTTCTGGAGAAGGTTATTTTCTTAGTTTTATAAATTCATGCTCTTCTTGTTCCCTTCTGTTTCTCAGGCAATTCCTTTTCAGGATCCTCTGTGGTCTCCTTATCTACTTTTTCTGTCCATGTTTGAATGCCACTCATCTCTGTCCCACCCCCTACTCTTTCTTATCACCTCCCTTAATCCAGGTGATCTCGTGTGGTTCCATGACTTTAATGCTCATCCATATGTTGAGTATTCCAAAAATTAATCTCAACCTAACATCTCCTCTGAACATCGGACTCTTATATCCAATTGAACCCTTGACTTCTCCTCTTGGATGTCCAATGGTCATCATACATTTGACCTGCCAAAACAGAACTTCTTAATACTATTTTCTCCCTGCAAAGCTGCCTCTTCCTGCTGTTCCAAATCTCCTAGTTGTTCAAGTCAAAATCTTGGAATCATCATGAAGTTCTCTTTTCCTTATCCTTCCATATCTGATCTACAACAAAATCCTATCAATGCTCCCTTCCTCCACATTATATCCTGAGTGTACACAGTTTTTCCACATCTATTGCTATCATCAGTTCTGGGCTGATTGGGTATCTTAGCTTTTAAGAGACTGTTCTGCCCTGCAGAGTTCCGGGCTGATTGTGTTGATTGGGTCTGTTGGCTGACAGAAGGAGTACAGACAGAGGGGCAGCCATCACTTGTCTCTCCGTGGAGGCTTGCTCATTGCTGTGATGCTGGAAGACATGCCACTGGTATTTATGTATCAGCAGGGTCACGCATGATAGACGGGTTTCAGTTGAGCTTCCAGACTAAGACAGACTAGGAAGAAGGACCCAGCAGTCTACTTCTGAAAAGAATTAGCCAGTAAAACCTTATAAATAGCAGCAGAACACTGTCAGAGACAGTGCCAGAAAATGAGCTCCCCAGGTTGGAAGGCACTCAGAAGGTGACTGGGGAATAGCTGCCTCCTCAAAGCAGAGACAGCCTTAATGTGGCCTCTGGGATCTTCATTTGCTGATGTGGCATGACTCAAAATGGGAAGAAACAACTGCAAACATTCATTAATAATGAGAACACAAAATGTACAAAGTATGAATTTAGGAAAATTGGAAATCATCAAAAATGAAATAGTACACATAAATATCAATGTCCTAGTCCTTAGTGAGCTGAAATGGATTGGTATTGGCCATTCTGAATCCAACAATCATGTGGTCTACTATGCTGGGAATGAAAACTTGAAGAGGAACAGTGTTGCGTTCATCATCAAAAAGAAGGTTTCAAGATTTGTCATGAAGTACAATGCTGTAGTGATAGGATAATATCCACACACCCACAAGGAAGGCCAATGAATATGACTATCATTCAAATTTACACACCAACCACTAAAGTCAAAGATGAAGAGATTGAAGATTTTTACTACCTTCTGCAGTATGAAATGGATTGAATGTGCAGTCAGGACGTATTGATAATTACTGGTGACTGGAATGCAAAAGTTGGAAACAAAGAAGAAAGATTGGTAGTTGGAAAACAAAACACTGGTGATGGAGATAATGCTGGAGATCACATGATAGAATTTTGCAAGACCAGTGATTTCTTCATTGCAAATACCTTTTTCAGCCAACACAAATGGCCACTATGCATTTCACCAGGTGGAATACACAGGAAACAAATTGACTACATTTGTGGAAAAGGATGATGGAAAAGCTCCATATCAGAAGTCAGAACAAGACTAGGTGCTTACTGTGGCACAGATCACCAACTGCTCACATGCAAATTAAAACTGAAACTGAAGAAAATTAGAACAAGTCTGCGAGAGCCAAAGTTTGACCTTGAGTGTATCCCTCCCGAGTTTAAAGACCATCTCAAGAACAGATTTGTTGTGCTGACCACTAGCGACCAAAGACCAAACAAACTATGGAATGACGTTGAAAACATCATCCATGAAGAGACAAGAAGTCACTGAAGACAGGAAAGAAAGAAAAGACCAAACTGGATGTTAGAAGAGACTCTGAAACTCTGAGATTCTCGAACATGAGGCAGCTAAAGCAAAAAGGGAGGAAAGGCTAAGTAAAAGACCTAAACAGAAGATTTCAAAGGCAAGCTCGAGAAGACAAGATTAAGTATTATAGTGACATGTGAAAAGAGCTGGAAATAGAAAACCAGAAAGGAAGAACACATTCTGCATTTCTCAAGCTGAAAGAACTGAAGAAAAAATTCAAACTTCAAGTGGCAATAGTTAAGAATTCTACAGGGAAAATGTTAATCAACTCAGGGAGCATCACAAGAAGATGGACGGAATACACAGAGTCATTATACCCGAAACAACTGGTCGATGGGCAGCCGTATGAAGAGGTAGCATATGATCAGGAACTCACGGTACTAAAGGACGAAGCTGAAGCTGCGTCAAAGGCATTGTCAAAAAAGATGGCTCCAGGAATTGATGGAATATCAGTTTAGATATTTCAATAAGCCAGTGCAGCACTGGAAATGCTCATTTGTCTATGCCAAGAAATTTGGAGGATAGCTACCTGGCCAACTGACTGGGAGAGACCCATATTCATTCCCATTCTGAAGAAAGGTGATCCAACTGAATGTGCACATTACTGAACAATATTGTTAACATGACATGCAAGTAAAATTTTGTTAAAGATCATTCAAAAGTGACTGCAACACTATATTGACAGGGAACTACCAGAAATTCAAGCTGGATTCAGAAGAGGATGTGGAATCTGGGATATTGCTGGTGTCAGATGGATCTTGGGTGAAAGCAGAGAATACCAGAAAGATGTTTGCCTGTGTTTCATTGAATATGCAAAGGCATTTGACTGTGTGGATCACAACAAATTATGGCTAACAGTGTGTAAAATGGGAATTCGAGAACGTTTAATTTTGCTCTTAAGGAATTTATATATGGAGCAAGAGGCAGTTGTGTGAACAGAACAGGATACTGCATTGTTTGAAGTCAGGAAAGGTGTGCATCGGGGTTATATCCTTTAACCACACATTTTCAATCTGTCTGCTGAGCGAATAATTTGAGTAGCTAGATTATATGAAGAAGAGTGAGGCATAAGCATTGGAGGAAGACTTGTTAACAACCTGCATTATGCAGGTGATACCACCTTCCTTGCTGGAAGTGAAGAAGATTTGAAACATTGGTGAAGATTAAGGACCACAGCCTTTGTTATGGATTGCACCTCAACATCAAGGAAAAACAAAATCCTTATTGCTGGACCAGGAAGCAATATCTTGATAAATGGAGAAGGGATTAAGGTTGTCAAGGATTTCATTTTACTTCATCCACAATCAATGCACATGGAAGCAACAGTCAAGAAATCAAAAGACGCATTGCATTGGGAAAATCTGCTGCAAAGGATCTCTTTAAAGTATTGAAAAGTAAAGATGTCACCTTGAAGACTAAAGTGTGCCTGACCCAAGTCATGGTATTTTCAACTGCATCATATGCATGCCAAAGCTGGACAATGAACGAAGAAGATAGAAGAAGAATTGATGGCTTTGAATTGTGTTACTGGAGAAGAATGTTGAATGTACCATGGACCACTAAAAGAACCAACAGATCAGTTCTAGAGGAAGTACAACCAGGGTGCTCCTTGGAAGCAAAGACAACAAGACTGCATCTTACATACTTTGGACATGGTTGTCAGGAAGGAACAATCCCTGGAGAAGGACATCATGCTTGATAGAGTGGAGGGTCAGTGAAAAACAGGGAGACCCTCAAAAAGGTGGGTTGACATAGTGGCCACAACAATGGACTTAAGCATACAAATGACTGTAGACATGGCACAAGACCTGGCAGTGTTTTGTTCTGTTGTTTATAGGGTCACTATGACATGATGGAACTGACATGATGGCACCTAACAGCAACAACACCACTATCACCTCAGGTTATGCTACTGTTATCTCTTGCTTGCATTCAGGCAGTAGCATTCTAAGTGGTCTCTTTGCTTCCATGCTTGCTCTGCTATCCAGAATAGATTGCCCAGTAAGCAAGATGGGCACACACTTGTACTTAATAGTAGGCACTGCACAGTTTCATCTGTTTTTCACCACTGTCAAAGATGTGGTGACACTCGCATAACTTATTCACTATAGATTAGTAAGTAAACACAAATGTCCATTTGTACCTTGCTCACTGGTTAATCCATTCCAGTCTGCTATAATCCCTTCTTTTCAATAGCTACCAGGGTGACTTCAAAACATAAACAGGTCATGTCACCATCCCACCTGCTGAAAATCCTCTACTGGCTTTCCTATTCATATTAGGAAAAATACGTAAGTAAATCCAAACTTCTTTCCCAAGCTTAGAAAGCTCCTTGTGTTCTGACTCATGTCTATCACTAAGAGTTCCACACATACTGCTCTGCCCCCTGGCTCACTTTGCTCTATTCCACTGGCCACATACTGTTCTTCAAAGATAACAAGTTCCTCTTAACTTAGGGCCTTGGAACTTCTCTTCTACGGCCTGTGGCACCTCTTACTTGTTACATGGCTGTCCACTTCTTGTGCTTACAGTGTCAGTTAGAAGGTCTTCTCTACAGAGATGCCTTTTATCACCACTCAATCTGAAATAGCCAACTAGTCATGCACTAACCATCATTCTGTCTTAATTATCTATATATTTCTTATCACTGATACATTTTTCATTCACACGTTTGTTTAGGAGTGGATGTTTGTTCATTCAGTATCAGCATCTCCCAGTGAAAATGCAGGGGTAGGGCTTTTCTGTGTGGTCATCTGTAGCACCCTTAGAGTCTAGAACACCTGGCAACAGTAGGTTTTCAAGAAATATCTCTTGAATAAATGGATATTTGTGTAAATTCTCTAAGAAGTGAAATTTTTGAATGCTGCATGGTTATAAATCAGATACCAAGTAATTTGCTTTATCTAGACCTAGATTTTCTTTTAAAATTAGCACTGCACCCAAAGCTCATCTTTCTTGTGTCTTCTGTCACCATAGACTGATTTTATCTGTTTCTGATTGCTATAAATGAAAATAAATGTCAGGTACTCTTTTATATTTGCCTTTTTCACTTGATGTTATGTCTGTGGAGTTTATTCATATAATTTTATATAGCAATAGTACATTTTTAAATTGCTATGTACTACTACGGTTTGAATATATCAAAAGAATCAGGGAAGTTGGAGTATATGAAGAAGAATGCGGCATCAGGATTGGAAGAAGACTCATTAACAACCCTCAATACACAGAAGTCACAATCTTGCTGTTGAAAGCAAATAGGACCTGAAGCACTCGCTTATGATACAGCCTTTATTATGGTTTACACCCCAACATAAAGAAAAAACATCTTCATAACTGGACCAGTAAGTAACATAATGATAAATGGAGAGAATATTGAAGTTGTCAAGGACTTCACTTTCATCTACAATCAATGCCCATGAAAGCAGCAGCACAGAAATCAAACAGCACACTGTATTGGGCAAACCTGCTGCAAAAGATGTTCTGAAGTGTTAAAAAGCAAAGACATCACTTTAATAACTAAGATGCAGCTGATCAAAATCATGATGTTTTCAGTCACCTCATACGTATGTGAAATTAGGACAATGAATAAGGATGACTGGAGATGAATTGATACCTTTGATTTATGATGTTGGCTAAAAATAGTGAATATAAGAGTGAATAGATCTATCTTGGAAGAAGTACAGCCAGATTGTTCATCAGAAATGAGGGTTGCAAGACCTTGTTTCACATACTTTAGACATGTTATGTATCAGGAGGGATCAGTCTCTAGAGAAGGACATCATGCTTAGTAAACTAGAAGAAAGTCAGTGAAAAGAGGAAGACCCTCGATGAGATGGGTTGACTGCAACCACGGGCTGCAACAATGTACTCAAGCACAGCAACGGTTTGGGGGTTGCTGCAGGACAGGCGGTGTTTTCTTCTGTTGTACGAGAGGTTGCTATGAGTTGGAACTGACTCAATAGCAGCTAATGATACGTCTCCAAAAAAGAATTAATCATGAGAGGTGCTAGTGGTGATAGGCCAGTGACTTACAAACTGTGTTCCAAAGAAATGTCTCCTGATCAGAGGGTAGCATGGATGAGGGCCCAGGAGAGTAAGACTTCAGTCTCCTTTCCTCTTGCCATCTCCTTCCACCCAGACAACTTTTCATAGGCTGGCATCTAGTGAGGCTGGCATGTAGTGAGTCAAGATGCAACTGAAAGAAGTGTCTCTGCTGTTTAAAAGAATATTCTTAAACCCAATTTTGATTTTAGGTATCAGTTTTTGAGATTCGCTATCTCTCAGCTGTGTGATTTAGGGCACGTTACTCACTCTGTGCCTCAGTTTCCTCAAGTACATAAATGTAACAATCGTAATATTAGGTTAGGTTATGTGACTAATGAATGTAAATGGTTATCACAGTACCTAGCATGTGGTCAAGTTTCAGCAAATGTTGTAGCCGGTGCTACTATAATTTTTTTTTGTTATCACCATCATTCTTAGCTTTATCATCCTTGCTGAAGACTCATTCAGCTCTGATGGTCTATGTTTGTTCTAAGCTCCATTCCAGTCATTCTACCTGGGTTCAGCAGGAGCCTGAATACTTCCTAATTCTATTCTTAGCAGCAGGATGGGGTACCCTCCTAGTTGGGTGTTCTGTTCTGTCCTACCCTGTGTACCAGAAATAAATCAACCCAAGCTTCAATGCCTGGTGTTACATCCTAGCCAGACAACGTTCCTCAAGAACAGGAGGGAAAGAAAAGGGAAGACTCTGTCTCAGCTAAGCTCCACAAGCATTTTACAAATCTGACATTCCTAAGACTTCCAAGTCATGTTCTGAACTCAGTGGGGTCTTTCTTACATGCCAGTAGACAGACATCAAGCTTGAGTTCTGTTTTGAGTTCTATCAAAGGGTGATCTTGGCCAAAGGGTGACCTGTGATGTTCCATCATCACAGAAACTCTGGATTCAGTAACCTCCTCTCTCCCTGCTGAGAATTTCCTGGGTGGAGTGATGCTTATTTGTCAAAAGACATTTGAGGTATAGGAAAGCTATATCTTGTTTTGTGTGGCCACTAGAAGACTAGCATTCCTAGGGGTGTCCAAGGGTGCAACGAAACACACTAGGACACGGAAAGTGGTGACACAGGACCCATTCCCAGGGCCACTAGAGAGGCAGGTTGACAGAGCCCGCTTCCAGCTGCCTGGTACTTGCTTGGCTGCCAGCCCTCCCTGCCTACTTTCAGTTGCCGGCTTCAAGTAAATAACTCAGTGTGGTCGTGCCATCAGAAAGCATAGCTCCCTGGTGTGCCGTGCTCTTTGTTTTAAAAGTTAAACAGTAAGATGCTGACTGCCTGATGACTCTGGGCCCCTTGCCATGATGGAAGTGGTGGCAGGGGCAGTCGTGGTGGAGCATTGTGCTGGGAGGTGTGCAACATCCTTCAGAAACGCAGGATCACAGATGCGTCACGTTTCTTTTGCCTCTGGCTGGGAGGGCTCTTACAGGGTTTTGACTAGACAGTAAAACAGTGTGTCACTTGTCCCTACATCAGAGAACAATACCATTGTATAGCCCTCCTAATAAATTAAATTTACATAGTCTGTGTTTGCTTCCAGACCTGCTCTTTGATTTTGCCCTGACAATTCTGGGAGATGGAGAATGGTTTAGGATTGATTCCCAGCTCTATCATTTGTAGATCTATGACCTTGGCAAGTTGTTTTACTTTATTTTCCTTAATTATAAACCAAGGATAATACTACCTATCTACTAGAGCTGTTATGAGTTTTAAGTGAGATAATGCAGTAAAATACTTAGCGCCACGCCTGACCCACTCAGTGAGGGCTAATTATTACTACCTCTGCTAGTAACTGGAAAACGGGAATAGAAAAAATCAGAGATGAGAATTGTGCTGAGGCATGAAATCCAGTCAGACAAACGTCACTAAGCTATAAAATACATACCTTGCAACTTGGCTAGCAGGCCACACAGCCTTTTTGGCTCAAGTGCTGGAAGATGGAGCCCCATTCTCTAATACGGTGTCTCCATGCTTTTTTGGTCATATACTCTGTCAGTAAAATAATTTCAAGTGCCCATTATATATGTATATACATATATTTATATGTGTGTATGTGTATGTGTATATATATTATATCTGTAATATATATATACATATATGCATACATGAATAAATAAATATGTATATAAATGGTCTGGCAATTAAACCTGCGAACTTAGTTGTTCAAAGTCCTACATACCTCATGGCTGACTATCGCAGTGGTCAGCTTTGAAGTGCTCCCCTTGGGAAGCTATGCACTGATGCCAGCACTCAGGTCATGCTGCAAAGCAGTTTTGGAACTCTTTTTCTGGAATGGCCATTGCTCATGGTGGCAAGTTTGCCAATTTAATTGTATAGTTGTCTGTGAGGGAGTTTTAGCCAGTAAATAAATAACTGTATTAGAACACCCTCTCTACTCACCTGATTTGGCCTCCAATGACTTTTTTCCTTACCCAAAGATAAAGGAAACACTGAAAGGAGGATATTTTGATGACATTCAGGGTATCAACGGTGATACGATGACAGCTCTGATGGCTGTTCCAGAAAAAGAGTTCCAAAAGTGTTTTGAAGGCTGGACTAGGCACTAGCATCGATGCATAGTTCCCAAGGGGAGTACTCTGAAGGTGCTCAGAGTGACATTCACCAGTGAGGTATGCTGCACCTTTTCTATGATGAGTTCGCGGACTTGTCAGACCTCCTGTGTATGAAATGTATTCAGTTCATTGATATAATCATTTATTCATTCATCAATACTCACGTTGTTGTTGTTACATCCTGGCTAAAAACTCCCCACAGACAACTCCACAACTAAGTTAGCGAACCTGCCACTGTGTCATGGTGCACAATGGCCATTCTGGAGAAAAGCTCTGAAATTGTTTCGAAGGGTGGACTAGGTGCTGGCGTCGGTGCATAGCTTCCCAAAGGGAGTACTTCAAAGGTGACTATAGTAATATTCAGCAATGAGGATGTAGCACTTAGAACAATTAAGTTGGTGGACTTGTCAGACCTCTTATCTGCTCCTTATGTTAGAGACTTCTGTGCTAGTTTGTGGATAAGATTATATCTTGAGAAAGGCAATTTTACCAGTCTCCATGGCTGTAAGGATCAAATGAGACAGAGTCCTTCACAAACCAGTTAGAGAGTTTGAGTCATACAGATCATTGCAGTTGGTTTTATCATATATGCAGTGTTTCCCAATTATAGGATGAAGATCTGACCTTATAGAGGGCAGCTTCATTGGATTGGTCTTGCTTTACTTAATCAAGAAAATTTCAATATTGTGCTCCCAATTTCCAGGACTGGTAGCTCTTGTTAAGGGAAGTCCAGCCCTTTCTAGATCACTCTGGACTCTCTCATTTCTGGAATTCTAAGATTTGGCTTCAGTCAGGTATGCCTTAGATCTTAAAGTTGCATCTTTGTTTCTAATACTTTATTGAGATCTTTCACAGCAGGTTTGCCCAACACAATGTGTCTCTTGATTTCTTGACTTCCACTTCTATGAGGGTTGATTGTGGATGCAAGTAAAATGAAATCCTTGACAACCTTAGTCTATGTCATTTATTCCCTCTTTTTGTTTTGAAATTGCTATCACTTATAGATTGACAACTGGTTCCCTGTTTTTTTGTTCTGTAGCATTATTTTACTTTTAAGATTTGTGTATCTAGGTTGACATACTGATGATGCTGTTGTGTGACTTATTCTCAGGTTGTTGTCTGACATTGTTCATTCTTTATTAGGACTTCCATTAATATTTCTTGTAAGGATGATCTGGTTTTTACAGATTCGTTTGGCTTATGTTTAACCGAGAATGTCTTAATTTTGTCAACGTACTTGAGAGACAGTTTTGCTTGGTTTATGATTCATGGTTGACAATTCTTTTACTTTCAGGGTTTTATATCTAGCGTTCCTTTGCCTTAATTCCTGCACAGTTTCTGCTGAGAAATCATAATTTAATCTTATTGGAGTCCTTTTGTAGGAGATATTTTGTTTTTCCTGAGCTGCTGTTTGAATTCCCATGTTATCTTTGGACTAGACAAGTTTGGTTATGATATGTCTTCGTGACTTCTTTTGGCATCTATCCTGTATAGAGTCCACTCAGCTTCTTGGGTGGAAATAATGTCTTTTATGATACTGGACATTTTTTTTTTCCTCCAAGCAGATCTTCAAAAATTCTCTCTCTGCTTTTTTTTCTTTTCTCTTTTGTCTCCTCCTGTTCTCAGACTGCAATCATTCATAAATTATTCCTCTTCACTATGTGCCACTTAACTCTTAGTCTTTCTTCATTATTTTTTTCCTGATTATTCCTTGAATAAATTGGTATCAAAGGATTCATCTTCTATTTCATTAATTCTTACTACCTTTGTTTCAATTCTACTTCTATATTCTTTGATTGAGTTATCTTATTTCTTATATTTTACTGTTAATCTCCTGGATTTCTAGTTGCTGTTTTTGTATGACTTCTAGTTGTCTGTTTGTCATTTTGTTCTTTGATCCTTTTCCTGAATTCTTCTAGGGTTTTTGTTTTCCTTGATCTCTTTGAGGATCCTATATATAAGACTTTGAATATCTTATCAGGAAGTTCCCATCTCTTCCTCAGCAAAGTTTTCTGCCCCTTTATTTTGATTATTTGGTTGGGTCATCTTGTCTTGTTTCTTTATGCGATTTGATATTGTTGTGTCTTGGAGGCACTAAGGAGCTATTTTATTTATTCATTTTTGTTATTGTTTTGTTTTGATGTATCACAGTACACTATCTCTCCAGTAGGGCAGGGGCCAGGTAGGGAGGCCCACAGGTACTCTCTCCAGTGGTGGAGGGGTAGAGTGGGCGTCTGAGCAGGGAGGAAAGAAAGAAAAAAGAGTTGACTTGTCTTATTGCTTTTTGTTTGCTACTTGCTCTGCCAAACAGATACAGCCTTGGAAAGTCACCCTGTTTCCAGGTTCCAATTTCTTCCCTGCTCTGTGTACACTGGGATCCCTGAAGTTCTCATCCTATTTCCTATATTTTCTTTCATTAGGTGCTGTTCATGTCCTGCTCAACTTACATCGTTCCAAGAATGTCTTTGCAGTTTCTCTGCCTCTTGTTGGGAATATGTGATGTTGTCTTCCTGTGATTGTCATCTAGAATCATACCTGGCTTTGTCTCGGAATGGTCTCATTGTGCAGGACCAGCTGACTGGACACCTCTCCTCTGCATCTCTCTCAGTTCACTGCTGTCATTCAGTTTCTTTTTCCAGTTAGTGTTTGATCTAATTCTATATCCTTTCATTTGATGTGCAGGGCTCCCGGGATGTTATCTGTATCTGTTACACTTTGTTTCTCTGGTCTTTGCTGTAGAGGGATGGTATAGTGTGTCTAACTAGGCCTCCATCTGGAATCCTTCTCTGCCAACTTGTTTTCGAAAGTAGTTGCAATTGTTTACAGTTCCACAAGCAATGTATGAGAGTTCTATTTTCTCCAGATCCCTGCCAGTCATTGATATTGTCTACCTTTTTTTAAATTTTAGTCATTCTGCTGGATGTTTGATATTATGGTATTATGTTTTAATTTGCATTTCTGTGATCACTAATAATGTTAGGCATTACTATACTTATTGACTGGTCTGGCTTTCCATCTCTATTTCTTCCCTTTCAGTCACCATCATTTCACTACAGTTTATCTCAATCCTAACTTGTCTACTAATATTGCTCTCTTTAAAGTCACCAAACTTCCAGTCACCTTTAGTACAACACTTGTCCTCTTCCAGTGTTCCCTACCATCAATAATATCTAATTTGGGCAACTTCAGAAACAAGTATATATAAACTCATATCAAAATGACTTTTGTGAAACAAAGGAACAATTTTATGGCTCACATAATTGAAAGAGTTTGTGGTATATCCCAGGTATAGTTTGACTCAGAGCTCAAAAACTGTCAACATTTTCTGGTTCCTCTGTTTGCAGTTCCTGGCTCTGCTCCCACTTTGTTAGCTCCATGTTGAAATCAAGATGTTTATAATGTTCTAGTTCTGTATACTTACAGTTTCAGTTTCCAAAGTAAAAAGAAGGGTATCTTTTACAAGCTCAAACAAATTCAAGGCTGAAAATCAACTCTTTCTTGCTTTGGTTGTCCTGTGTGGGTTATGCATCAGTTCTGAAACTACACCTGGGAAAGGTCAGTGAAGGACTTAGGCTTAGCAATGTGTCTAACCTGGAGCAGGAGGTGGGTTAGGCCGGTCCTGTACAAATAAAATGAATTAAGAGTGGAGGTAGGATGATTCCTGAAAGATAAATTGGAATAAAACTACCTGGGTGGTAAAAAGATGCTGGAAAACAAATTGAGCAGTTATCTACTACACTCTTGATGTGGTTACCCAGGCCAGAAACTTGGGAGATATTCTTGAACTTTTTCTTCTCCTTTGTTGTTCATCCATCTGTCTTGACTGCCCACCAGTTCTATATCCTAAATAGCTTTCCAATTTACAGACTTAATTTGCTCTGCACCATTCTTGCCCAAGTGACCATTATCTTATCCTTTTGACTCCTGAATAGTTTTCTTGCATTCTCTTCTCTAAACTCTAATAACAATTACTAACATTTGTGAAGCCAAGCCAAGTGCCATCATCAAATACCCATTGCTGTGCAAAGTACTTTACTTTTGTGATCTTATTTAGTTCTCAGATATTCTCCATTACACGGAAAATGACAATTACAAGCAAAACTTCTTAATACTCAAAATTTTTCAATAATCTTTCTATTTAGCTGCATTCCTGATGCCTACTTCTATATAACAAATCACCCCAAATGGTATTGGCTTGAAGGAAAATAATAATCATTTATTTGCATCACTAATCTGCAATTTGGGCAGGAATCAGTATGAAAGGTTCATTTCTGCTTCTTGAAGTGACTCAGCTAGGAGATGAAGGACCCACTTCTCAAATGGATCACTCATGTTGTTAATAAATTAGTGTTAGCTATTGTCTGTAAGATCAGGTGAAACTGATGGCCTGGGGCGTGAATTCCTTGCCTGTGGTCCTATTCATTGCCTACTTTGACTTCCTCACAATATGGTAGCTGGGATTCAAGGTATTTCAAAAGACAGGAGGTGGAAATTGCCATTTCTTTGGGTCTGATTCCAGAATGTGGCATAGTATCATAAATTTGAGATTCAAAAGAAATGACATGGCACACTTAATGGGAGGTTTATCAAAGAAATTTTATATCAAATTTTAAATGCCCTAATTATATAAATATTGGAGATAAAAAAATGAAAACCTTTCCATAATTTAGCTCCTGTTAATTAATCTGTCGTTGTTTCATGGTAAACTTTCCACATCATAATGCCAAGCCAAGTGCCGTCAAGTCGGATCCGACTCATGGCGACCCTTCTTTTAATTCTGCCATTGTACCATACTCTTCTTCACCTCAAGGCCTTTGCATCTGCCTGGAATGTTTTCCTTGTCTTTATTCTTATTTAAACACGTAGCTTCATATCTCTGTAGAAAAGTCCTTTCCTAAGGTGGCTGAGTTAATTCCCTTTAAGCTCGCGAGCAATGCCTGGCCCACAGTTGTTGCACCAAACATGCATTTTGAAAGAAGAAATGATTGAATAAATGATAAAATTCACTGTTCTTCCAGTCAGAACCACCCTCCCACCTTCATGTCTTCTCAGGCTGCCTTCCAGCCTCAATCAACTTCCTGTTTTTGTGTAGATGGGCTTCATCTATTGCAGCAATTAAGCTTCTCTTGGAATTTCATCTCCTCTAAAACAAAAAAAAAAAACCAAATCCACTGCTGTCGCTGATTCCAACTCACAGCAACCCTACAGGTCAGAGTAGAACTGCCCCACAGTTTCCAAGGAGCGATTGGCAGATTTGAACTGCCAACCTTTTGTTTACCACAGGTAGCACTTAACCACTATGCCGCTGGGTTTCTTCATCTCCTCTAGGAAAGTGATAATTTTTCCTAGAATTCATACAGAATAAGCTTGTGGCTTTTAGGAATTAGTGGCTCCACTGTGTGTACGAATGGAAAATCTTGTGTGATTGTTTTCACGAAATCTTTGTCTAGTGGTAGGTATTGTCATTATTTTTTGAAGCTCCTGGAAGATAGGTATGATGTCTCTTGGATTTATTTTTCTCCATATTCTTAGAAAACAGGAAACAGATGGTTTCAGGATGAGCAGAGGGAAGTTGAATTTCAATAGCAGAGGGTACAGCAGGAGCAGAGACTGAGTAGGTGGGAAGTGCCTCTGATGCCTAGTAGGGGAGCTTCACTCTCATCATGCCAGTGTCTAGGGTCAACTTAATGATCGGGGAAGGAGCAGGATCTTAAAATGGAAAACACAATGGACAGCAAGCCCAAGTCCTAAGTTACCACCACTGGGGGCTGTAACTTAGCTTCCAGGAGCATTGTTTTTTTGTCCATTAAATGAAGGCACTAAGATAAGATGTAACTAATTCTAGCAGTTGGTAATTCTGATTAACATAGTGATTAGCTGCTCCAGCTCTGGAGGCAGACAAATCAGGGTTAAGGTCTGTTTTCCATCTTTTAAACTATGGGACCTAGAGTAGATTATTTGACTTCTTTGAATCTTACTTTTACCATTTACTATCTGGGAATGATAATAATAAAGCAGTTTTGAGAATTCAAATGAGACAAGCTATATAAAGTATTTAGACTATGCCAAGTGCCGCTGAGTTGGATCCGACTCATGGCAAGCACCTAATTAATTCGTTAATTTAATAAATATTTATTAAGAACCTCTTACAGGAGGATGTAGTACAGTAGTTTACACCTTAGCTTGGGAGTTGAGTAAGAATTGTTGAAATGCTGGTTTTAGCATTTACTAGCTGTGTGACTGCGGTTAAATAGCTTACCTTTTTTAAACTTCGTGTTTGTTATCTCTAAAATGAGAGTAAGAGGTAAAGTACCTCATAAGTCTTTTGTGATGATTCAATAAGATGAAATTTATAAAACCACAGTGCCTAACAGATAACATATGCTCAACAAATAAAAAGTATTTTTGAAAGTATTGTTACTAATAATTAGTCTTTTTCAGAGACTAGCCTGTAGATCATTTTGGCTGAAGTGTAGGGAATATATGTAGAGAAAATACTGCCAGGTATTTAGAAAATATAGGCTGGGATTGTATTTAACGGTTCTTGAACAGCCAGATAAGAAGTCTGGATTTTATCCAAGTGGCAGTGACAAATTACTAAAGAAGATCAGGCCTACAAAAAGATAATTTCAATGTAGTATATGGAATAAACTGGAGGCAGACTTATTTTTCACTCATTCATTCATCTAATAATTATTGAGTTCCTATGTACCAAGTTCTAGTTGATGAGGATGAAGTGTGAGACAGTTAAATTGTACATAAATTGTAATAAATGCTAGAGTAGGAAAAAAACACACCGATGAGATATCTAAATCAGAAGTGATGTTTAAAATGAAATTAAAATGACTAAGGGAATGAATTAAATTAAAATGAATAAGTGATGTTTAAAATGAAATTAAAATGAATAAGTGAGGCAAAGAGTATTCTAGGCAGAAAATATTGCAAGTATACAGGATGCACCAGTCAGAAAGAGCCAAGTAAGTGGAGGACCTAAAGTATGTTCAAGACAGGGGAACCTTACCAGGAGACCCTAAACTAGGGAGGTGATGATAGGGTAGGGATAAATGAGAGCATCATTCTGGAGATAAAAGCTATGAAATCTGATGATGAACTGGGCATATGGGTGGTATAAGACAAATCAAAGAACTCTAATTTGTTATCTCTCCCCACGTTAGTCAATATTTAGTTTGTCTTTCACTTTTTGAGGCATATGCTAGATTGTTCTGTGTCAATTGTATTACTTGGAAAGCACATATGGTTCCTTTTCTGGTCCTGGGTCAGAGTTAACCAAAAGAAGATTTTGCACAAGATCTGGAAGGTGAAATTCAAGCAGCTGCCATTATTACTCTCTAAAGATCATTGTGGCCATACATGGTGATAGATGCAGAGGTATTTGTTAACTTCTAGTTCATCCAGCTCTTCCTCTTGACAATAGCAGCTTCAGGCCTACTGTCTTGCCTGTGAACCCCAGAGGCAAGGTGATAGTTTCCCAAAAATTGCTCCAGGCACTCACCCTTTGTGAGCCCTCTTTGGGAAATGGATTTGCTTGGCTTTTCAGATTGACTGTGACTCCTTTTCTGATCCTTCAAATGCTCCTTCCAGACTTCCACTTACCAAGCTTCTCCCCTAATAGTGGAATGTCTTGTTCTTACAATAATTCTTTTATTCCGTAATACACAGAATTAATCTCTCCCCTACTCTCCCCAACCCTCAACTGAACCATGACTGATGAAAGGCTCATAAACTTCTAAGCACTTTAGATTTCTCTTTATTTTTGTGTGTATATGGTTACCCAGGCAGCTGAGGATGTTCCAATATTGGTGATTATTCCTCCCTAAATAGAGATGAAAATCTTCATCTCATCTATTCTATAGATGAATAAAAATATTTACTGGAGACTCTATCTACTTTCCTCCCATTTAATCTAGTGGATCAAAACACAGGAAATGATAAGATGACTAAGCAATAGCATAAGAAAAGGGAAGAGGAGGAGAATGTTCTAAGAAGAAGTAACAGGATGTGCAATGGGGTCACAGCTACACTTTGCCCACTTCATGCTTGCTGTGAAGATTAAATTGGATGATATGTATGAAGGTGCTCAGTAACTAGTATAAAGCTGTGTAGATTGAATCAAATAGGGAGAACCATTTGTAAGAAAAACCTTTTTACTTTCTGCTTTTTTGAAGTCTTTTGGGATCTTCCACTTATTCTGTACTTCAGCCTTCAGACAACTAGAATTTCAAAGAGTGTATTTATGTGGTGCCAAAAGAGCCTAAAGCATTTGGCTCAGAGAATGCTATTGTCTGCTCTTGAGCTACTAGGGAAAAGGAACTGAGAGTACCTTACAGACCAGTTTGTGCTCCTTACATTGCCAGATTTTTCTAAAATGAAAGTGTCCTGGCCATCTCAGAATTACCTCACCTTTCCTGCACTAGATTATTTCCACTTGTTTTTTATCCTCAATCCCTGGGATAAGGCAGGGAGACCAACTTGACTTTCATCTGCATTTCAGTTTCTATATCTGTAAAATGGTGATAAAGATTTAACTCCTGGGATTACTGTAAATATTAAATATTATGTGTAACTTCTTTAGAATTGTGTATGATATGTGGTAGGTGATGTGCAAATACTAACTGATATTATTACTATCAAAATAATAAATAGTTTTTATCATTACTGTGGAATAAAAAAGCTTATTGCAACCCTTTGGAGTCCAAATCAAATACTCTTGAGGTTCTCACTAATTTTTATTCCTGGTTTCTGCTTCTTAGGGAAATTAGGTGATTTTAGAAGCTCTGTGTTTCCTGATTAAAAATAATATCCTTTATTGATTCTAGGCAATGTCAGGAGAAACTGGTATAGTTCATATCTTTAAAACATAGTAACTATGATACATGAGGGAACTAATATTTGGTCACAATTATCCACCAGCTGCCAATCCAACTTTTTCCTTGCCTTTACAGCCACCCTTCCTTGTGTCTCCACGTGCCACCTCTGCTCCCAACCCCTTAGACTCATCTGTTGACCAGTTACCCTACAAACTGGCTTCTGACCTCACCTTACCACTGAAGCTAGCTCTTAAAATGTAACCAACAACTTTCTTGTTTCTAAATCCAGTGGGCTTGCCGCCCACTTTCACCTTCTGGAATCAGTGTCTTTGTGGCTTCTGTGACACCACACTTTTCATTTGAAGGCATTTTTCTTCTATGTTTTTGACTATTATATACATACTTTTTCTTCCAATCTTCTTTTGCCCAACTTTCACATGTTGATATTTTCCAGGTTCTATCCTGAGCCTCTTGTCTTTTTGCCACAGGCCTCTTCCAAGAATATCTCATCTTTTCCCAAGGTGCAATCATCAGATATATAAACCTGTTACCTTTTTCCTTCACGTATGATTCAGACTCTTTCATTTACCTTCTTACTCAGCCAATTGAGACTTGAATACTGTGAGAGTATTGCCATGAAATACTCTTTAAAATTTGAATCAAAACTATTCCCAAGGCTACATTTTAGCTAAATAACAGAATGGCTTATAAAGTAAAGAACATAACCCATAAGCACTATGCTGTAGTAAAAAAAATTTATTTAAGACCAAATGGTCAACAATTGTTCACTAGCAAAGACAGTACAGGACTTGGCAGTGTTTCATTCTATTGTACATATGGTTTCTGTGAATTGGAACTGGCTCAATGGACCTCACAACAACAACAGCAAAGATGAGCAGATAAGGCAAGGAAATTAGATTACTAGAAATGGAACAATCTAGATGGAATTAATTCTGTGTAAGCTGTCACTAAAAACACAGTATTATTTTAAAAAAGAGTTCAAAGTTAATTAGAAGAGTAGGTCCCTTAGAAATGTTATTCCCTCAAATAGTTATCATAAAAATTATTAAAAGTAATAGACTTCTAGAAAATTTGGGGAACACAAAAATTAAAAAGAATATAGAAATTACCTACAGTATTATCACCCCTAAAGAGTTGTCATTAACATTTTATGGTCCCTCTAACCTTTTGTGGAAACCCTAGTAGTACAGTGGTTAACTGCAACAGCTGCTAATCAAAAGGTCAGCAGTTCAAATCTACCAGGCACTCCTTGGAAACTCTATGGGCCAGATCTACTCTTTCCTGTTGGGTTGCTATGAGTTGAAATTGCCTTGATGACAGTGGGTTTGGGTTTTTGGATTGGTCTAACCTTTTGTAAGCTTATGTATTTTTCTCTAAATACAGATTAAACTGCATGTACCTGATCATCTGTATAATTAATTGTTTGCTATTTTTCTCCTTTAAATGTTAGGTGTTTAGTGGCAGGGACTATGTCTACTACTGACTTCTCACTGTCTGTTATAATATAGGGATCAGTCCAACGAAAAGATACTGAATAAATTATGAAACATGATTTGGTATTTTGATTACTTTTTACTTTAATATTATCTTATATTTCCACATGCCAAGTAAGTAGTTCCCTATTAATTGTTTTTATTGGTTGCTTAATAATATATTACATAAATGTCCCAGAACTAAGAATTCATTTATTGTTGGACATTAAGATATTTAAATTCTTCATTATTTTAAATACTATTGTGACCAAACAACCCTGTACATACTTTTCATGTCTATATCTCTGATTATTATTCATTAAAATTCTTTTCTAGAAGAGGAATCTGCTTTTACAAGTCTTCATTAAAAAGTGTTCCAGAACTCTCTCTCCTATTACCCTCACATTGCCTGGAAAACATTTGCACTTACTGTTTTTTGACTTGTTCTTTCTCTCTGACGGTCTTGGAGGCAGACCATAAACAGAACTTATGGCTTGGCCTTAGTCACCCCTTACACTTGAGTTAGGTGCTCTTACTCCTGAGCCAGGAGCTGCTAACATCTCAACCTTTGCTGTATTAAGTACAACAGGTTACACAGAGAGAATAAAAACAGATTATTACTTTTTCCTTCTCCCCCTACTCAGATTCCTTCTTTATCTTCCTCTTCATAAAATTAATCTTTTAAGGAAGGAAAGTTTTTGAAATATAAGAATATTCAAAATAAAATAAAAAAACTAAACCCACTGTTATGGAGATGGGTCCAACTCACAGCAACCCTAGAAAGTTAGAGAACTGCCCCATAGATTTTCTAAGGGGCCGCTGGCAGATTAGAAGTGTTGACCTTTTGGTTAGCAGGGGTAGCATTTAGCCCATTGTGCCACCAGGGTTTCGATTTGACATGTAACAAAAGTGTATTTCTTAAACATTTTGAGTAATAAAGAGAAAATAATACAAGGGAGGGAAGGACACTAAGAGGGAGCCAGACTGAGAAAAAAAAAGCTAAAAAGAAAAAGAGAAAAATAGAAGGGAATACACAGGTCAAACATTTTCATATATAAAGAATAATTAGAGAAGAGAAAATAGAAAAACAAATTCTGATACAGCAACATATATATTAGATCTCATTCTTATGCATCCCTTTAGTATAAATGTCATCTGACAACACTTCACAGAGCTGAAGAAGCCATAGTGATTTCCTAAGATTTTGCTTTTATTTTTCATTTTTACTTCTCTCCAGGATAAATTTGTCTCATTGTATCTATTGTCCTTCTAAAGACATAATTTTCATGTTCCTCAATAATCCAGTTTCTTTTTTTGGTGTAGTGTTCATTTTGTCAGTGTCCCTATTAAAGTATGGTGCTGAGAGGTGGACAGAGTATTCCACATGTGGTCTGACAAGCAGAAAGGCCAACAGGACTGTCACTTTTTGTGCCTGGGAGACGACACTTGCCTGCTCCCTCTCTGACTCCGTCTGAAACATTTACCACAATGGTTCTCAAACTTTTTGGCATCAGACCTTTTACCTTATTAAAAAATGGACTGAAGGATACAATTAGGTTGATCACATGGATTATCAATATTTTCCAACAAGAAATTAAAAGAGGACAGTTGAAAAACTGGATTCATTCATTCATAAATCCCTTAGATGCTATTATAATTAACACAGTTTTATTTAGAAATTCCAAACAAAGACTAATAGTGAGAATTATGGCAGTATTTTACATTTTTAAAAATCTTTTTAGTGTATGCCTTAGTAGAAGACAGCCTGATTCTCACATCCAACTCTGTATTTAATCTGTTGCAATGTGTTGTTCTGCAGAACTGTGTAAAGGAAATCCAATCAAGTTTAGGGATATAGTTGGGAAAAGGAGGAATATGTCAATGGGCTTTTGAAATAATTGTGGGTATTCTTTGATACTACATTAAAATTTGGTAATTTGTAGCTTCTGAAATGTCAGCTGCAATGTGTAATTCAGAACCATAGAAATGAATATTTGGTATTTTATTGCATGTAATGCTTTGGTCTAGTTTACACTTTCAATGGATCTTTTATCAGTGCATAATTTGTTAACATCTTGCATTAGTCATTTGGAAAATACGGGCTTCACTGAGTTATGCAGATTTTCCAAATGCTGATACATTTCCTTCTACTATATATCCACCAAACCAAACCCACTGCCACTGAGTCAATGTCAACTCATAGCGGCACTATAGACAGGGTAGAACTGCCATACAGAGTTTCCAAGAAACACCTGGTGGATTTGAATTGTCAACCTTCTGGGTAGCAGCCACAGCAATTAACCACTATGCTATCAGCGTTTTCCATCCATCCGTCCGTCCGTCCGTCCGTCCGTCCGTCCACGCATCTACCTGTCCACCCACCTACTTACCTACCTGTCTACCTACCTACCTACTTACTTACCTATCTATCTACTGAAGAACCAAATCCACTGCCATTGAGTTGATTCTGACTCATAGCAACCCTACAGGACAGAAGAGAACTGCTCATAAGGTTTTCAAGGAGTTCCTGGCAGATTCAAACTGTCAGTCTTTTGGTTAGCAGCCATAGCACGGAAACACGATCCTACCAGCGTTTCCAGTGTCTGTCTGTGTGTGTGTGTGTGTATCACCTTTATTAACATCACCACCAATATTATTTTTATTTTATTTTTAAGAATCTTTAAGTACTGGGAAGCTGTCAAGTTCATGGGTGCAGATATGTTTTCCACAATTCACTTAAAAGGTTGAATATTATCAGTGGCCATAAACATTGATAGTTGCTTTCCCTAAAGTAGCAGGCTCACTTCATTCACTTGTGAGGAGATGTATATCAAATGCCCACATCTGGATAGCTGTAATGTGTCAGTCAGCCATTCTTTCAAGTAAAAGATATTTTTCATGACAAAGCTACTAATTTATATTGCAAATCAAACATGCATGAGTTGCCTTTTCATAGGATGAATATCATGTTTTCTATTCCCACCTCCCATTTCACTATGGATAACATTATGAAGAATGAGAATTCCAGAATACTTAATTGTGCTCATCAGGAATCTGTACACGGATCAAGAGTCAGCCCTTCAAATAGAACAAGGGGGTACTGCATGGTTTAAAGTCATAAAAGGTGAGCATCAGGGTTGTAACTTTTCACCATACTTATTCAATGTGTATGCTGAACAAATAATCAGAGAAGCTGCACTATGTGAAGAATAAGGCATCACAACTGGAAGGAGACTTATTGACAACCTGCAATATGCAGATAACACAACCTGACGGGCTGAAGTGTAAAGGACTGGAAGCACTTACTGATCAAAATCAAAGACCACAGCCTTGAGTATGGATTACAACTCAGCATAAAGAAAACAAAAAGCCTCACAACTGGACAATAAGCAACATCATGATAAAAGTTCAAGGTTGTGAAAGATTTCATTTTATTTAGATCCACAATCAATGTCCATGGAAACAGCAGTCAAGAAATAAAATGACGTATTGCACTGGACAAACTTGCTGCAAAAAAAAAATCTCTTTAAAGTGTTAAAAAATAAGTGGGAGAAAGACCTGGCAGTCTACTCTTGTAGAGATTAGAGCCTAGAAAACTCTATGAGGCAGTTCCTCTCTGTCACATGGAATTGCTGTAAGTCAAAATTGACTCTACAGTACCTAAAATAACAACTAGTAATGATACTCAAGAGCAGCTTTTGAGTGGCTGAACAGCTTAGCAGGTAAAAGCAATGGTTTCTATTTTTTTTTTTTTTAAATACACCTAAGAGTAAATACTGTTTGGGCACGAACTCTTAGTAAGTGTATAATCATTTATAAATCACATACATGCACAACTATTAGTCTGTATATTAGGTATAACCAAAATAAATCTTATATTTTTCCATTGCAAAGTGTTAAAAAAGCAAAGAGTTCACTTTGAGGACTAAGGCGTGCCTGACCCAAGCCATGGTATTTTCAGTTATCTCACATGCATGAGAAAGTTGAACAATGGATAAAGAAAACAAAAGAAGAATTGAGGCCTTTGAGTTGTGATGTTGGTGAAGACTATTGAATGTACCATGGACTTCCAGAAGAATAAACAAATGTGGAAGAAGTACAGCGAGAATGTTCCTTAGAAGCAAGGGTGGTAAGACTTCATTTCATGTGCTTCAGAAATATCAGGAGACACTTAGTCCCTAGAAAAGGACATCATGCTTGGTAATGGTAATGTTGTGTTGAGTTGATTCTGACCCATGGTGACCCCATGTTACAGAATAGAACTTCCCCCTAGTGTTTCTTAGGTTGTAGTCTTTGTGGGAGCAGACTGCTAGGTCTTTCTCCTGTGAAGTCACTGGGTGGTTTGAACAACCTATCTTTGGCTAGCAGCTGAGCGTGTAACTGTTATGTACCACCAATGTGCCTCAAATGATGTGCCAGATGCTCTTCATAGATTATCTCATAGAAACTTCTGAGGTAGGTTTCGTTTTACTCCAACTTTGCCAATGAGGAAACTGAGTATCAGAGAGGTAAATTAAGTTGCCCAAGATCACACAGCTAGTATGCGTGAGAGCCAGTATGAAAGCCAGGCAGTGTGATTCCAGAGTCTACTCTCAACTGCTGTTTTTGCTGGCAAGGCTAAGAGGATGGGTGAAGTGAAGAAATAGTACATCAGAAGGGCAACTGGTCAAAGCTACAGTTGAGTCCTGGACCCAAGGTTCTAACTGAAGACTTCCCCCAAAGCTAATTTCCTGTCTTGGTCTTCCAAAGGACCTCTGCGATGACCAGTCAGAGGTCTTATTTCTACTTCACAAGTAAGAAAACTGAGGATTCTTAGTACAGAAGAATCCCTGTGTAGCCTCAGATTCACAGCCTGGAACAGCTCCACTTTCTTACCCAGCACCAAGGACTCAGGGCTCTTGCTGGCAGCTTTTCACCTTTAGGGTTTCACGCTGTCACATGCCACAGAAGAGAACTTGGCAAAACAGGCATGGTTCCAAGAGAGAGGAGAGGAAGGGTGGGCCCCTCAGCCCTGTGGCCACAGGCAGAAAGCAACCCAAGGGCCAGACATTGGTCTGACCTGGAGTAGGAATCCCCCTCAACTTGGTGTCTGTGACCAAGGACTCAAAGCTCTTCTCCATTTTGGAGGTACAATTCCTCATCAAGTCAGAAGCAGTTTATCCACCAACAGAAGAAGAGGGGTGGGCAGAGAAAAGGACCAGAAATGTAGACTGAAGCCTTTAATGCTGACGACATTGAAATTTCAAGAAACAGAGAAAAGGGAACCCCAATCTCACTCTCTATAGAAGGAGAAACTGATTTCTGGAGACCAGGAGAAACTTGCTAAAGTCATAGTCAGTAAGGTAGAGATGTGGAGTCAGGGGCCAGGTCCTCATTTCTCTTGAGCTCAGCACTCTCAGTGAAGAAACCATATTTAGATAAACAGAAGTATGCTTGCCTGGAGCTTCCCTTTTGCTCTCAAGAACAGACAGAGCTGCAAATGACAGTCAAGTTCACTTCACAAAGAGAAGCTCAAGCTCTGGGGAAACATGCCCGGTTCCATGAAGTTCTTGTGAACGTGGACTGAGAAACAGGATGGAATTTCCTTGTTTCCTTGGGACCCTCTGGCCCCTGGGTTTGTTTCTTCTTCATTTGACTCTGGGCATTTAAATTCCGAACAGATTTTACATTCAGCTCAATCTGAGATTCCTTCTCTTCCAATCAGTAGATGTTTCTTTATTCTTTTGTTTATACTCTCCAGACAGCTGACAGATCCTGAAGGTTATAGGCCTCCTGGACATGGAAGAGGGGAAATTTTAGGGATAGTTCCTGAATGCTCGGGCCTTCAAAACCTAATGCAAGGCCAGCAACCAGCCTCCAGAATCTAGAGGGAAATCCTTCCCAAGTCAAGGTTGGCTCCAGATGAAATGCCTTTTCTCAGCTCGGCATCCTCACATGGCCTCCGTCCCCAGGGAAGTGTCCTCACTGGCCCTTGCATGGGGCACTACCCAGGGGACATTTTCAGGAATAAAGGGTATGATTGCTTGCTCATCTAGTCCTTTCCTCATTGGCAGCCTGAGTTCTGAATTTCAACAATTAAGAATGAATTTCTTAAGATTTTACTCACCAGAACCAAATGCAGAATTATACTACAATATGATCTTTTTGTTTTTTTTGTGTGTATAAATGTTTATGGAGAAGCTGCTATCAAACAGACCTATTCTCAGACAGAGGCAGTGGTGGTTCAGTGGTAGAATTCTCACCTTCCTTTTAGGGCACCCAGCTTCTATTTTTAGCCAATACGCCTCATGTGCAGCTACAGCCTCCATACCATTAGTAAATGGCTTGTTGCTATGATGCTGAACAAAAACCCTGGTGGTGTAGTGGTTAAGTGCCATGGCTGCTAACCAATATGTCAGCAGTTCAAATCCACCAGATATTCCTTGGAGACTCTATGGGGTGGTTTTACCCTGTCCTACGGGGTCACGATGAGTTGTAATTGACTCAAAGGAACTAGGTTTAGTTATTTATTTTTTGCATGATGCTGAACGGAGTTTCTGGGTGGCACAAATTGTTAGGCACTTGACAACTAGCCAAAAGGTTAGTGGTTTAAACCCCTTCCCCCCACCCCCGAGGCACTTGAGAATATACACCTGGCAATTGGTTTCCAAAAAACCACACCCCTGAAAACCCCCCAGAGCAGTTTTAGTCAGAATCTACTCCACGACAACTAACAACATGATGCTGAACAGGGTCACAGCTTCCAAAATAAGACAGACCAGGAAGAAAGCCTTGGCCATCTACTTCTGAAAATCAGCCAACAAAAATCCTGTGGATCACAAAGGAACATTTTTTTGATCTGCGACCAATTACAGGGATGGCACAGGACTGGGCAGTATTTCCCTCCATTGTGCATGGGGCTATCTCAACGGCAGCTAACAACAACAGCAACAGCTGTATTCAAGGCCATATTTTAAGAGGTGATGATTCAGCAGTGAGTCAAGCTAACAAATTTCCTGCCTTCATGGAGCTGGTGTGATATTCTTATGGGGAGTCAGACAATATATTGTGTGTATGCTGTCAACTGGTGTGTGAAGTGAAGGACAGGGTAAAACTTTTCAACAGTGATGGGTGTGGATGTTGACAAAACCTTCACCTCGCAGCAAATCTGACTGTTGTTTCACAGACAGATACCTTTCAGGGTAACTTTACAGTAACACAATAACAAGAGGCCTTCTAGAATCTGGAATCAGGTGCCTAAGTCTTTGTTTCTTCTTCTTCTGTCATTCTTGACATTCAAAAGATTTCACAGTTTCAAAGTTGGAAGTGTCCTCTGAGATCAGAAGGCCCAACTTGTTTCAAAAATGACACAGGAAAGTCTAGGCATAGCAAGAGGCTAGTGTGTGGCTGGTCACAAGACAAGTTAAAAAAATGGCAGAGTGAGGACTTGTATCTAGGTATCCTCACTCCCGATTCAGTGTTTTCTCCTTACACCCCTGTCCATACCACATATCATTTGTAATCTATGCCTGTTTCATGCTCTTCAAGAATAACAATAATAGGTCATGTTTCCCTAGAACTTCGGTTTCCTCTTGCAATGTTGTTCTGTTCTTCTGTGAGGAGTTTTTCTGAGAAGGGAAAGTCTCTGTGGGCTTCTTAAGTTAACTAAATATTGTCTTTTGCTTTAGGCCGGGCTCTGTGTTAAAGGCTTAACACACACTATGTTATTTAACCCTCACAGGTCCCTTGTAAGGCCACACACAGTGGTGGAACTTGGATGAGGACCCAAGGGGTGTGACTCCAGAGCCTGTATTCTTACCCACAACACTACTTACTGCATTTTTTTCATTTAGCTTCTGTCAGGAGGCAGGTAGGGTGTTCCTTCCTGTTGAAGCATCCGTGCCTTCAGACTTAAGGGGCTTCTATCCTTTTGGTCATCTTTCTTAATCTCTATTTTTTCCTCACCTACTCTAAGGAGCTCTGGTAGCACAGTGGTTATTAAAGTGTTCACCTGCCAACTGAAATCTTGGCGGTTTAAACCTAACAGCCATTCTGCAGGAGCAAAATGTGGCAGTCTGCTACCATAGCAATTTACAGTCTTGGAAACCCTACGAGGTTGCTATGAGTCAGAACTGACTCAGTGACAGGGGTTTGGTTTTGTTGGCTACCATGTCCATAGCCTTTCTCCAGGACATTCCTGAGAAAGCTTAGTGTCACCTGACCCCGGTAGCTGGGCCACCGGTGGTATAGGTTTGGCCCAAAGACCCTTAGCTATTGGCTGGCCAGCAGCCTGCGTGGCTGTGTGAATGCTCAGTCCAATGCGAGCTCTGCGCCTTGGCTGTTACAGGAGTCAGACAAGATAAAGGACAGAATTCTCGAGCAAAAGCTGGAAATTTGCCTGAGAGTAAGGTTCTTCCCCCTTTCTTGCCAGATCACATGATCTTTCCTTAAAATTCTGTCTCAGAAACACCTGGCTGGGTAATCCTGATGCAGGCGCAGAGACAGGTGGAGGGACTGGGAGAAGATCCGCCTCTGGTGGCACCAGAAAAGCTAAACCAGGGCTGGCCAGCCATCTTTGCATCTGCGACAGCTCAATATACGGTTTACCAGCCACCCGGAAGCCTTAGCGACAGAAACCAGCTCGAATTTTGTGCGCGCGTCTCCGGAAGAGCTAAGGTCACAGACACAGCTAAGGTCACAGACACTGCTAAGGTCACAGACACTCCTAAGGACAAACTAGCGACGTAAAGGAAACTGGTATTCCGACTGCTTGAGAGCCTAGCTTCCGTGTCCCTTTAAGCCTTCAGGTCCCGATTTCACGGTGCTCCGGGCTTCTGCTCTGTGGGCTGTTGGTGGCCCGCTGTGCAGCACTCCAATAAAGGCGTTTGATTGCGGCCTGGTCTTCTGCTTCCTTTGGAGATTCTTTTCTGGCAGCTGGCACGAACCTACAGTAACAGTATAGGCGGAACCAAGCAGACCTTTTCTCTTGGGGGCCGGGGAGATAGGGTCTGAGCATAGAATGAGAAGAGTGCGCGTGTTCGGAGAAGCGGCCACAGACACCCACTCTTTACGGAATGTTGACATAATGCAGTCACTTACAGTTAAAAAAAATGCGGAATAATATTCTGCCCTCTGTGGGGTTTGGCTGTGCTTTTCAGATCATTTTTTCTTACTTTCCTTACGTCTCTATGAGTTCTTAGAATAAATCCCCAGTGACTGAGCAGCACGAGTGGGTCTCGGTTCCACACCTCTGCAGAGTGTCATCAGCTGTCCTCGGTCCACGTCTTGAGGTGCAGCAAATGGCTCAGCTGGTCCCTTTCCAGCACTCAGCAGGCTGCTTGGCAGAACTTCCACAGCGGTTCGTTTCACTGGCCCCTGGCTAGACCTGAGCTGAGTTCCCCAAAGGGAGGCCTTAGGAACCATCTGGGGTGCTTATGAAAGCACAGATTCCGGAGGCCCAAATTAGACCAGCTGAATCCGAATTTCTGTTGGTGGGGCTCGGGGTGCTGCAGTTGACTCAAACACCTCAAGTGATTTTAATCCCAAGTCATTTTTATGGACCTTGATGTTTGAAACTAAAGGCCATGCATGGAGAGCTGCTTTTGGTCCTACTAAACAACGTGGGAATGAAGAGCCAGTGTTCTGCTGGGTCTGAATGTTTGTTTGGCAAATCCTCCTTTATTGGGAAGTAGAGGTGGGTAGCAGCTGACATGAGCTAAAGCATTTGAGAAAATGGTTACATCTGAAATTACAAGAAACCCTCTGTGAGCTTTCTCTGACATGTAGAAGAAATTTTTTTTTCTGTAAAGATTTTGAATTAGTTGCCTACTTAAAAAGATTAGAAAATTTGACACATACACTCTCATGCAATCTGGATTTTCAACTTTTCTTAATAACCTGGAAGATCTAGAAGCACAGAGCCTTCAGTGTACACCTTTCACTGCTGCTCACTAGGGCTTGAGTGCTCTGTGTACTTCAGGGTGCCTGTTAGGGGTTGTATTGTGGCCCCGCAAACAGTGTTCAAAACATGTGCTGTAAATTCTGTGCTGGTGGTTATTTGCCACTGGGGAACGGGTTCTCTTTGTTATGTTAATGAAGCAGGATTACGGTAAAGTGTATCATGAGTCATTCTCTTAAACAAGATATAAAAGGGAGAAGATTAAGCAAACTGAGATGGGGAGGCTTATGCCAAGTCACATGGAGATCTCCAGGGAACAGAAGGTGAAGAGACAAGGACCTTCCTCTAGAGCCTTCAGAGACAGAAAGACTTCCCCTACAACCTGTGCCCTGAATTCAGACTTCTCACCTCTTACATTATGAGAAAATAAGTTTCTGTTTGTTAAAATCATCCATATGTGCTATTTCTATTATAGCAGCAGTAGGTAACAGCATAACCCTCTAGCCTTTCCAAATTTGAAGCTGTCAGTGGTTTAAGAAAAATAGGGCACATTTCTCTGTGGGTATAAAGATTATTCCTTCATGTTTAATAGGCTGATTTTGTGACTATGTTAAAAAAGACACTTCAAGGGAGCTTGCTTTACTTACCTGATGGGTCTGATCCCAAAGAAATTTGTGTTGGGATCCTAAACACTAGATTCCCTAGAACATTGATTTGAAACCAGAGAAAATGAGAATTCAATTATGGAAAGTAATATTTTCCTTGTTCAGATGGAGAGAACTGTGGCACTGAAAGAGGAAGAGTCTTTCCGAAGACCATCCAAGAAGGGGGCATAGCTGGATGCCAGCTGAATCTGAGGCCTGGCTCTTCCCAGTACCCCACACAACCATGCCCGCTCATCACCTACAACTAGCATGATTTCCTCCGTAGCTGTTTTCTTATATTTGCCCATACCAGTTTTTTTTTTTTTTTTTTTTTTTTTTTGGTGGGAGGATGTTGTCAATAATCCAAGTACAGAGTTACTTGAAGTGCTTCTCAGAGATTATATGATGTAATAGATATACCTGCTTGACGAATGAAAAGATTGAGGTTTATAGAGTCACTGTGCTAGTTAGTAGAAGAGAGTGAATTTGAATCCAGGTCTGGTTGCATCCCCTCTGCACTGATTACTGCTGACTAACCTAGCAATCCTATGCTGTTCCCATTTTACAGATGGGAAAACAAGACCATGAGTGGCTTGCCCAGGATCACTTAGTCAGTAATTGATACAGCCAGGATGGAAATCTAAGTCTGACTCCAGGGCCAGAACTGGTAAACATCGTCTCATTTGCTGCTCTTCTGTACTTGAGGGAGTCGGCTAAGCCCTTCCAATGGTTCATTTCCATTGCTTAGTACAAAATCACCCTGTAGAACTCAGGATCAGTGTATACCTTTGGGTGTAGAGGGGACTAGGTGTCATGCCGTGCATGTGGAATGTACTATTCTTCAGAAAGTGCAGGCTGCCATGCTGAACATGTTGAGCGTCAGCAGATCCCAGACTCTTACAAGTGGGCCTCTGAGTGTGCAGAGAGGCGTGGACTTCTTCAGTGTCACACAGATAGTGCTCACTTCAGAGCCTACAGCAAAAATTTGATGGCAGGCTCTGATTCTTGTAGCACCATGCTTTATCTTTCCAATCCATGGTATCAGCTACCTCCTAGTGAAAAAGAATCAGAGAAATGCTGTGATTCCTTTCTGTTGTTTTTTTCTAACTTTGTGAGAGAAAATGGTAGTGACTTCGTGCCTTTATCCCACTTTGTGATAAACAATGTGGTGACCTCTCATCACTCAGAACCCCAATACCCCAAGAAGGAAGGACTCTTGGTGGTGCCCCAAAGAATCCTAAAATGTCCTGTGGGCACTACTGAGATTTGGAAATAGTCATTACCATGAAAGAATAAAGATATAAATTGCCAAGGGAATGTGTTAGTCACTCATTTGAAAATATATTTTATACATTGCAGTTCAGTGCAAGATATTTTTTCTAATTATATAAATTGTGGTGAATGTATATATTGAAACACAAAATCAAACCTATTGTGACTGAGTTGATTCTGACTTGTAGTAACCTTATGGGACAGACTAGATCCCAAGAAGCACCTGATGGATTCAAACTACTGACCTTTTGGTTAGCAGCCATAGGTTTTAACCACCAATCCACTAGGGTTTCTGTGGTTTATATCTATATATAACACTTACTATTTAAAAAAATTTTAGGGTGTACATTTCAGCCACGTTAAATACTTTCATCATGTTGTATAACTATCACTGCTCTCATTTTCCAAAATTTTCCATAACCTTTAATATAAGTTCATTACTCCCTAAGCAATGAGTCCTCTTTCCGCTACCCTCTCACCTCCAGTAACCTCTAGTAGATTTTGGTCTCCAGGCAAATGTATGAAGTTATAATTAAAAAAAAAAAGTCTTGCTGCTAAAAATGTTTGAAAGTCTCTAAGGTCTCTTTTCTAAATGTCATGGATCCCAAAGCTTCAGGATACATCTGCTCAGAGGTAAAAACCAATCACAAATTGCATGTTGAATATTTTGGCAACATGGAGGAAACTTAGTCTTCTTGGGCTCATCAAGTTCCTTGCAGAAAGGTGATTTTGCCTTCCCGGCTTCCTCCCCTCCATCAGCCAGGACAGCAGCAGCCTTTTTTTTCTGTCCCTGTTGGGCACGCATTGACCTGCCTGTCGTTGAGATGCAGTCGGTGTAATGCCCAGCTATTCCTCAGCAGGAGAGGCTGAGCTCACTGGTGGCTCTAATACTCAGGCTTGCAAGTAGGATCCTCTGCATGTCCACTCTGGGTTCTAGACTCCAGAGCCTGACTTCAGATCTTGGCCCCTGGGATCTGGTGCCAGTGATTTGCTGAGTGGGACGGTGTGATGTGAAAGCTTTTGGAAACAGAATTACAGCTGAAAATTCCTTTTCTGTGAGCACGGGGATTAGAAGGGCCCTTTCACATAGGAACAAACCTGAAAGAAGCAAACAGACAAAGCAGATACACGCTCAGTCCTGTTTTCTCTCGCTGATCCTTTCTTGGGAGAGAGTGCGCATGCTCGTGCGCACACAGGCTCAGATTCAGACTTGGTTCAATTCAGCTAGATTTCTTAGTAAAGTGATTTAACTAGTCAGGTCAGTTATTCTGCTTCTCTGCCTTTCTAGCCAGCCTCACCATCGCTGTTTTTTTTTTTTTTTTAATTTTTTAAAAAAATATAAAACAAAAAGAAAAGACAAAGAAAAAACTAAACCAATTACCTGTGAATCAATTTCCTCTCATAGAGGCTGCATGTGTGATGGAGTAGAACTGAGCTCCACAAGGTGTGCCTGGCTGCAATCTTTACAGAAGAGGATTGCCAGGCCTTTATTCTATAGAGCCACCAGTTCGATCTGAACCTCCAACCTTTAGGTTAGTGATCTATAGCAAACTGCTCACATCACCCAGGAACCTCTTGTTTTCTTCATCACAGGCAAAACAACCATGGGTTTCTCCCCACTGTAGCTTGACTATCAGGCCTGGTCTCCCTGGGCAGCTCTTCCAGCCCAGACTCTCATGGAGCTCACCTTTTCAATGCCAGCAATCAGATACTGGAGATCATGGAACTTCAGCACAGGAAGAGATCAGGTCATTCTGGGCAAGCCGCTCTTTTTACAGATGGGGGGACTTGCAGCCTCAGAAGGAGGATAAGGCAGCTCAGTGTTCCAAAGGGGAACCCAAGACCTCTGCATCACTGCTGGGAACCTCAGGTCTCAAGTAGCTGTGTGAGCAACCAGGTTTTGTTTAGCTCGCACATCACTGGCTGACACAATAGTGTTTTGTAATTTAAATTCAGAGTCAACGTTATGAAATAGAAAAGTTTATCCCCTCTAAAGTTTAAATTCTTGGCTTATCTTGAAAAATTACAAGGTCTGGCAATCTGGACTTTGTTTCCACGTGGCGGTAATCTGCTGAAGACTAACTGTTGCTGTTGCTTTAGGTAGACACTTGGCTTAATTCAGTTCAGTCTTCAGCTGGGTACCTGCAGGCATTTGTATTTGCAAATTATGTCTCAAATAAAAGTAATAAAACAATATTAATAATGTTTGGTGCACAGTGCATGTTCATTCCACACCAGCAATGGCCACCGTGCTAAAGAGCTCACATGTGTGTTGTTAGGTGCTGTTGAGTTGGTTTCGACCCTGTGCAGAACAGGATGAAACGCTGGCCAGTCCAGCAGCGTCATCACGTTCATTGCCATGTTTGTACACACTGTTGTGGACATTGTATCAGTCCGTCTCGCTGAGGGCCTTCCTCTTTTTCACTGACCCTCTCCTTCACCCAGAACAGTGTTCCTTTTCCAGGGACTGGTCTCTCCTGATAACATGTCAGAAGTGTGAGACAAATTCTCCCTATTCTTGCTTCTAGGAAGCATTCTGGCTGTACTTCTTCCAAAACAACTTGTTCGTCTTCAGGCCATCCATGGTATATTCAATATTCGTTGCCAGCATCGTAATTCTAAGACATTAACTCTTCTTCAGTCATCCTTATTTATTGTGCAGCTTTCACTTGCATAGAAGTGATTGTGTACATGTGTATATCACTTAATTCTTACTAAAGCCCTGTGAGAGAGATTTATTATCATTCCTATTTCATAGATGGAAAAGCAGAGGCTTAGATAAGTTAAGAAATTTGTGCAAGGTCACATATAAAAAGAGGCAGAGCCGGGATTAGAAGTTAGAGTTGCTGGATTCTAGGAACCATGATGTAACTCCAAGGCCTAGATAGACTCCTGCTGTGGAGGAGGCTTCCATGAATGTGACTCAGCTTTCTCAAGACTTGCCTGCAGTTGAAGTTTCAGTTTTTGTTCCTAGTGGCCAATGGGACTTTGCTGCATGTGCGTCCAACAAGCATGCTGATTCATCAAATTGGGAGTCTGAGATTGGACTTTGCATTTTTCTCCTTTCCGTACTCCCAATTTTTCTGACCTCCTCTGCTGAAATGTCATTATCCCTTTTTCGGTCACTCATACAGGCACTGGGACCTCATCTTTGACCCTTCCTCTTCCCTGCTTATTGTTTTAAATCAATATCAAATGAGTTATGGAGCCCGATTAATTCTTTCTTCAAGTTCTGTTTTCTACCTGTCCTCAGATCCACTCTGCAAGGCATTGGCATAACAATGCCAGTGGTCAGGTCATGTTAAACAAACAAACAACCCAAACTCATTGCCATCGAGTCAAGTCTGACTCATGGTGAGCCTCTAAGACAGAATAGAGCTGCCCCATAGAGTTTCTAAGGAGTGCCTGCTGGTTAGCACCTTTTGGTTAGCAACTGCAGTACTTAAACACTATGGTGTCAGAGTTTCTGGATCACGTTAAAAACCAAGACCAAACCCACTGCTTTCAAGTTGATGCCAACTCATGGTGACCTTGAAGACAGAGTAGAACTGCCCCATAGCTTCCAAGGAACACCTGATGGATTTGAACTGCCAACCTTTTGGTTACCAGCTGTAGTGCTTACCCACTACACCACTAGGGTTTCTACACCAGATCATGTTACTCCCTCCTAAAAGACCATCATTGATGAAGGCACGCTCCCGCTCTTAGGCATGCTATTTATGGCTCTCTCTAACCTCAGTGAAATTTTGTCAGGCATACCCATTGCCGTTGAGTCTATATGACTCATGGCAACCTCATGTGTATCAGAGCAGAACTGTGCTCCTCAGGATTTTCAGTGGCTAAGTTTTCTCAGTTGATCAGCAAGACTTTCTTTGGAGGCACCTGTAGGCGAGCTCAAACTTCCAACCTTTCTGTTAGCAGTGCTCACCATTTTTACCACCCAGGAATCCCTCTCTAGGGAAAACTTTCTATAATTCTGTTAGTATTTCCAGCCCTCCAGCCAAATCTAACTATTTCCAGTTTCTCAAACATACCTAACACTGTCCATATCTAAACACTTGTCCTTTCTGCTTTAAACGCTCTGCTGCTCAGCCTTCCTCATGGAACTTTAATCCATCCTTCAAGATCTAGCTTAAATGCCACCTCCAGGAAGTCTTCCCTGATGAAGATCTTCCCTCTCCCACACAATTCTCATCTTTGTTCTCTAGCCAGAGGGGCGAACTCTGGCTGTTCAACAACTATTTATGGAACATCTGTTATGTGCAAGGTACTATGGATACTCATTTGCTCATTCTTCCAACTTTCAGGAAATACCTATAGAGTACTTACTAAGTGGCTGACACTGTCCCACCACACAAGATAACAACAATCACTGCCATCACGTAATATCAGGTAGTGATAAATGCAATGACAACAATAAATAAATAAAGTAGCTGAGTCTGATTCACAGAGGATGGTAATGAAAATGGGAGCTTTAGTCAGAGCCTGCCAGGACCTGTGCCACTGAGACAGTCCTGCTCCAGAGATGTGGCCTAGTTGGACCCCTCGTCCCCTTAGGATCAGTAGTTTAGCAACAGCTTCTGACAGCTCTGTGGCTGCTTCTGTGTCCTGACTCCTTCTTTCACATTGATTGACTCTCTGGTCTGTGGGCTGCTAACCAAAGTGCTGACGTTTCAAATCCATCTAGAGATTCTGCAGGAGACACACCTGGTGATCCGCTTCTATAAAGACCAAAGCCAGCAGCCAAACCTACTACCACTGAGTTGATTCCAACTTGCAGTGACCCATCAGGAGAGAATAGAACTTCTCCATAGGGTTTCAGAGGCAGCTTTCTCCTATAGAGTGACTAGAGAGTTCCCATCTGTCATGGGTTGAATTGTGTCCCCCCATAAATATGTGTAGCCACGTAGCTGGGATATGGTTCCCAGTATCTTGGGACTGTCCTCCATTGTGTGGTTTCGCTAAACTGTATGTTGAAGGATTGGGGTGGAGCTGTAAATTCCTGCATACTCCTTGCTTTGCTGTAGGGGGAGTTTCCCTGGAGAATGGCTTGCCCCACACTTAATGCTTTCAGCCTGTAAGAGATAAAAAGGGAAAAAGAAACAAGGAGAATTGGGAGCCTCGTTACCATCAAGAGAGCAGCACCGGGGGAAAAGCGCATCCTTCAGACCTGAGGTTCCTGCGCCAGGACGCTCCCCGGACAAAGACTGATGCAATACTGGACTTTCCTCCAGAGCCAACAAGGGGAAAGCCTTCCCCTGGAGCGGTCACCCTGAATATGGACTTGCAACCTACTGAACTGTGTAATTACCCTGAATATGGACTTGCAACCTACCAGACTGTGTAAGAATAAACTTTCCTGTGTTAAAGCCATCCACTCTGTGGTATTTCTGTTAGAGCAGCCCTAGCTGACTAAAACACCATCACTGATCTTTGGGTTAGTAGCTGAGCACTTCACCATTGCCTCACCAGGGATTCTTCTGTAAAGATTAAAGCCAAGAAAGTTCTGCTCTGTAACATACATGGTCAGCATGCATCACAATCTACTCAACGGCACTTAACAAAAACACCAACAAAGGGAAATGCAGCCTAAGAAGGATCTGCTTGCAAGTGCTATGCAACTGGACCATGAGGCTCATCCTGGTGCAAAGTTCACTCACCATCAGACCAGGACATGTAGAGCATGTCTGCTGTGCGGTCTGCAAATTACGGTTGGAGAAGACCTTCCCATTCAAAAGGTTCCCCTGGGTGGGAGCTTCCCAGGATGGAAGCTTAAGTAGAGAACAGCTCAGGTTGATGAATCATTTGGTGTAGATAGTAGACAAACCGGTTTACCGGGTACTGGGCTGCCTCAGGGGTTCTAATCATTCAGGCTCCTCCTCGAGAAATGTCCTTCCACTTTCCTTGATGATGACCGTGATGATGGTGATGACGACGATGATGATGTTGAGAAAAACCACAATGAGAAACAGTGACCAAAGCTCTGTGTGTTTTATGTGTTTTTTCTTTTTTTTCTCTTGCTTAATTTTCACAGAAAGTCCTCGAGTTAGGTGTGATCATTATTCTTGATCTGTAAATGACAACTGTTAGGCTTACAGGAGTTTAGAAATGCAGGCAGGGCAAGTATGTAGCAAACTTAAGTCTCAGGTTTCAAACCCAATCAGATATCAGACTCGTGAGCCCCTGTTTTGAACCATATCCTAACTATAGCCTTGAAACCCTGATGGTGTACTGGTTAAATGCTACTACTGCTAACCAAAAGGTCAGCAGTTCAAACCCACCAAATGCTCCTAGGTGACTCTATGGGGTAGTTAGTTCTACTCGGCCTATGCCAAGCCAAATGCCGTCGAGTCGGAGCTGACTCTGTCTATAGGGTTGCTATTAGTTGGAATTGATTTAACAGCAGTGGGTTTGATTTTTCAGGTATAGCCTATTATACTAGCCAAATCACAGCCATGCTGTTAAAATTATACACAGCCCCAAGACTTAGTTCATATAGCAAATTCTACTACCATGTTCTTCTTGGTTACCATTTCTTCTTTCTTGTTTGTGGCATTTGCAAAGTCCCTGGGTAGCACAAAGAATTTGTGCTAGATAAGAAACCTAAAGGTTGGCAGTTAAAACTCACTCAGTGGCTCTGAAGGAGAAAGGCTTGGGCAGCTGGAGTGTAGAAGAAAACTATACAGGGCAGTTCTACTCTGTCTTGTCCCGCTGGATCCCTATGAGTCAGAATTGACTCCATGACCATGGGTTGATCTTTTTTCGTTTCTCTCTTTCTTTTCTTTCTTTCTCTCTCTCTTCTGTTCTTTCTGTTTCTCTTTCTCCCTTTCTCTCTCTCTCTCTCTCTTTTTCTTTTTTTTTTCATATTGGGTTATGCAGCAGCTGTCATCCACCCCAGAAACTCTGATGCTATAGTGGTTAAGTGCTACACCTGCTAACCAAAAGTCAGAAGTTCAAATCTCCCAGGCGCTCCTTAAAAACTCCTATGGGGCAGTTCTACACCTTGCTATAGGGTTGCTGTGAGTCAGAATTGACTCAACAGCACTGAGTTTGGGTTTGGTTTGATTTTGTCATCCATCTGTTCATTCAGTCATTCAGCAAATATTTGTTGCACACTTACTTGTAGTTGTTTGAATCCTTTCGGGCTGAACCCTGAAGTGAATGAAAGCCTGCCCTTCTCAGAAGGCTCACTGTCTGGCTACAAAGAAGGGGGCAAGATCAGAGGTGCTATGTGATATGCCAGGTACATTCATATTTATGTCTGCTTGAAGCAGTAGCTGATGTCACTTCTGGGGACAGTGCAAGTCCCATAATCAGATCATCAAAGCCACTTAACAATTCAGGTCAGACATATGGAAATTCAGCAAGCTACCCAACAAGCAGCTGGAGAAGCAGCAGGGAGTTCCTCCAAGCAAAGCCTAGCTACAGGGAGATCCCAGGCAATTCCTGTTTTCCTCCCCACACCACTTCTGCAGAGCTGAGTTCCTGAGCCTTCCCCAAAAAGGAACCGATCTGCTTAAAATTGCCAAGCATTTAGAAGGTCATTTTAAGCAAAACCCTGCTCCTTTTCCCCCAGGGCACTGTCAGTCTAGACCTCTGAGACCCACCGCCCAGGAGATTATGCTGTGCCTCTCCACTTCTCAATCTCAGGTACAAGAGAAGCCTCCCCCACTCCAGCATCCCCAAGAACCTGAGGCTTCGAGACTTTTAAAAGGGCTGAGAGACTTGCCAAAAGGAGCCCAGGCCAGCTGTTTGGCCTGCAGTCCTTTTGTCCTGTTTCATCTGTAGAAATGTCTGAATTTTTAAAAGATCCCACTGAAGGCAGTGGTTCTCAGCTCTGAGATGGAAGAAACAGACTTTTTAGAATCACAGGAAAGGTACAAAATCTCTACCCACAGAAATAAACATGTACAATTTTAAGACATTCAAGGACCTTCAGAAGCCCATCATGAAGTGAGTTTGGTGTTGACGAAGTATATATGCAAGCAAGATGATTTTAGGTGACACGTGGACAAAGGTTGCTTTTAATTTCAATTCCTGAGCATTTGTTTTAATAACTATATAGCATATGTGATATGAGTGCCCGGGTAATGCAAACGGTAATGTGCTTGGCTGCCAGCCAAAAGCTTAGAGGTTCAAGTCCACACACAGGTGCCTCAGAAGAGATACTTGGCAATCTACTTCTGAAAAATCAGCCACTGAAACCCCTATGGATCACAGTTCTACTCTGGACACACGTGGGGTGGCCATGAGTTGGGGTCAGCTTGACAGCCACTGTTGTATATAATGTAACCTAACCTAACAAGCCCTTGTGGCTCAGTGGTCAAACAGTGTTGTTTGGCTGCTTACCAAAAGGTCAGCAGTTCAGATCCACCAGCTATTCCTTGGAAACCTCATGGGACAGTTCTATTCTGTCCTATAGGTTTACTGTAAGTTGGAATTGACTTGACAGCAGCAAGTCTGCTTTGGTTCCTTTGGTCACCTTACCTAACCTAACGTAACCTGATCTAAGAGAGTGTAAATATAATGTTGCCCTTAACCCCAAAAACCAAGCCCACTGCTGTTGAGTTGATTCTGACTCATAGCGACTCTATAAGGCAGAGTAGAACTGCTCCATAGAGTTACCAAGAAGTGACCAGAGGGTTCAAACTGCTGACCTTTTTGTTAGCAGATGTAGCACTTAACCAGTACACTACCAGGGTTTCCATGTTGCTCTTAGTTGTCCTCTATTCTGACTCACAGTGCCCCTGCGTGTGCAGAGTATAACTAACTGCTCCACTGTATTTTCAAGGCTGGACACTTTCTGGCACACTCGTTCAGACATATGATTGTAAATCAGCTCAGCAGTTCCAGGTCACCAGCCAGTCCTAGGAAGCCCTGTGAGACAGTTCTATTCTGTTCTGTAGGTTCACTGTGAATCAGAATTGACTTGATGGCAATGGATTTGTTTTTTGTTTGTTTTGTTTTGGAACTTTCAGAAACAGATTGCCAGGCCTTACTTCAGAGGCATCTGTGCATTGGTTGGAACTGCCAGTCATTTAGTTACGAAGTCCACTGCTTAATCCTTTCCTCCACCCAAGGACTTTAATATATTATAAATAATAATAAAATCCATAATGAACATATCAAATTTGTGATGCAGAGATGTTTTTGCTGGAGATGCAGCTGAGCTATACAATTATCAGTGGAGCTGAAGTTCACCTTAAGGGGAGCAGTAAGTAAAGCACAGGGAGCCAGGGGATTTGTGGCTGCAGAGAAGGCTAGCAGGGCCGCACAAAGCCATCCACCTTTTGGAACTGCTGTCTTAGTTTGCAGAACCCTCAGTCTGATTCAAGAACCTCATTGCACAAAAACGAGAAGCTGTGGTCCAGAGTGTTAACTGGTGAAATTCCTTAGGACACTAAGTTTTTTGCTTTTTTTAAATTATAATTCTCTTGCTTTCCACCTTTGTACTTTTAATTTCAGAAAACTCAAGAGTCCACCTGTTCATTTTGGGAGCAGAGAGAACCAGCAGCAACTTCACATAGCCTGTTGAATCACTGTCATTATACAAGGGCTTTTTACAAGTATTTTCCTTCGGCACCTCTTCCTGCTTACACTTAACAAACCAAAAAAATTTTCAAGATGCTTGTCATTCCACCTGCGTTGAAGAGGTCTGCCTGTATACAGTCTCAGGAAATGATTTTATGTTGTTCCCTGAGGGGTTTGTTCTATCTAGCTGGAATCACAGGAGGGAGTCAACTTCGCATGTTAGGAGATTTCTTTCAAATGAAGGTGGTAACAGGTGCTGGCTGGTCCAGTCACCAGGTAGAAGATGCACGGCAGAGACTAACGAATTTCTTTAAAATCCCTGCACCAGCTGCCCGCTGGGAGCATTGTGCTTGACTCCTTAAGCCCTTTTAAAGGGACACAGAATGAAAGTGTGCCAGAAAAAGGGTGACAGGGCAGGGAGGAGACTGCAGGCCAAAACAGAAGAGAAACAGCTGAAGAAACTGGTATTGGCAGGACTGGAGCCCAAAGCCTCGAAGGGTCATTCCAAGGTCACTATCTGCAAATCTTTGAAGAGTGTGGCAGCGCTGAGCAGGATGCCTGTGGGTGCCATCCCTGAGCTGGAGGGCAAAGTGGGTGGGATGGAGGGAAGCTGGGGAAACCGAGCAGAGGAAGGCGGCAGCTCTGGGAGTTGTTGCCAGGCAGGAATCCAGGCTAGAAACACTGAATTTTTGTATGAAATCTTCTGATTTTTAAAAGGTGGAAATACTTTTCAAAAACATTTAAAAACTGTGTTTGACGAGAAAAAACTCATCTATGGGTCAGTTCCAGCTAGCAATGACCATTTTTAACTTCATCTTTCACTGGGCAGGAGTGTTTCCAGTGTTCTTAGCTGCTGCTCCAGTTCTAAAGTCCAGCCACGTATTCTCCTTTTCCTGAGGGGAGCAGCTTCTGGGGAGTAGTCTTGTGCTCAGGGTTCCTGACAGACATGGGCTTATGTAACATTTTTGACTACTGTGAAGTGGGCGAAGTGTGCGACTCAGGGCAAGAAGGCTGATTGTTTGAGGGTTGGGGCCTTCTTCTAGGGGATGGGAAGGCCACGGCAGGGCACATGGAGGATGCGCTTTAATGACAGGGGTGGCTTGATGCCTGGAAAAAGCACTGACACAAAGGCAGGAATCTGAGGTCTCACGCTACCTCTGCCATTCTCTGGGCCTGTTTCTTCCTGTAAGGAATGAGCCATGGGCTGGATGGGGTTCTGTGACTTATTATAGCTACTCCTCCATCCCAGCCCCACCGAGCTTTCAAGTCTCGTATCCACTGTTCCTTTCTACAGCGAGTTTCCACTAACCGTGAGAACTCATTCTGCAGAGCCAGCCTGGCTCGAGGTGCCCCTCTTATTGCCATTATAACTGTCTCTCTGCTTGGAATTGCTTTCTATTTTCCCCACCACTTAACCCTTGACCCACCCATTCCTTCAACAAGCCTCTCCTGACCCCAGGCCAGGTATTTACCCCCAGTAATACATACTTTTCCATCAGAGTACTCATTATAGTCACATTACTTGTTCCTTTGTATATTATCAAATTAATGTTCTAGGTTACAGGACCCTAATAGTATTTGATGATTCTGGAGAGCCAGTGAGAGGCAGCGTATAAAGCAGTGGTTCTCAAACTTCATTTCTGACCCACATACTCAAGCAGTCACAACACGCGCCCAGCATCAACTGAGCCCAAACTCCGGCTTAACGTTGTCTCTTGCCTCTTTCTAGCCGTGCAGCACCCTGGATGAGCCACTTGGAACCTCTGTTTACCTCAGTAGCATGGGAATGATAATACTACCCCACAGGTTTCCTCTGAAGAAAAATAAGTGAATTAAACCACTTCACTACAGCTGGGTACATAGCAAGTCTGCAATACAAGGAAACTGTGAGAATGTTTTCAAATTTAAGCTTGGAGCTTCCTTGTTGTGCAGATCCTAGCTTGGGTCTGGGATATTTTCCCTTCCAGCAATTCATAGCCGTCTACCAAGTAATCTCGATGGGGTGGTGCTATGGTTGCTAACGGAAGGTTGGCAATTTAAATGCACCAGGCGCTCCTTGGAAGCTGTATGGGGCAGTTCCACTGTGCCTATAGGGTTGCTATGAGTTAGAAACAGTTGATGGCCGTGGGTTTGTTTTTTTGGCTTTGGACAAAGTAATATATCTCTCTCCACTGAAGGGCTGAGGGAGACAAGAGGCCAAATCAGTGGTTCTCAATAAGAGGTGATTCTTGTCACCCTGGGGATATCTGGCAATATCTGGTGGCACAGTAGTTAAGTCTCAGCTGCTAACTGATAGGCTGGCAGTTGGAATCCATCAGCAACTTCTTGGACATCCTATGGGATATTTATATTGCATCTATGGGATGACTATGAATCAGAATTGACTCTGTGGCAACAAGCTTGTATTTTTTTTTTTTTTTTGGTTGTCACAGCTAAGAGGGGGGTGCTGCTTATGTCTAGTAGATTGAGTGCATGAATGTTGTTTAATATCTTTCAATGAACAGGGTAGCCCTCACGACAAGGAATTACCTGATTGCAAATACCAATAGTGATTAAATTGTACCAAAGTACAATTAAAGTGATTTAATAAGGGTATACACACACTGCTACATACCTATATGTGCATTATTGTTGTTGTTAGGTGCCGTCAAGTTGGTTCCGACTCACAGTGACCCTGCGAACAATGGAATGAAACCCTGCCCTGTCTGGCGCCATATCCCTGATCATTTTTACACTTGAGCCCATCATTGCAGCCACTGTGTGAATGCATCTCATCGAGAATCTTTCTCTTTTTCACTGACTCTCCACTCTACCAAGTGTGGTGTCCTTCTCCAGGACTGATCTTTCCTGACAACATGTCCAAAGTATGTAAGATGCAATTTTGCCATCTTTGCTTCCAAGGAGCACTCTGGTTGTACTTCTTCTAGAATAGATCTGTTTTTGTTTTTGTTTTGGTAGCCTATGGCACATTCAACATTCTTCTCCAACAGCTTGATATATATATGAGCAGCCCCCACATGTCTGTCAGTGGAGGTTGGCATGTTGTTCTGATGCTGGAAGCTATGCCACTGGTATTTAGGTACCAGCAGGGTCACCCATGGTAGACAGGTTTCAGCTGAGCTTCCAGACTAAGACAGACGAGGAAGAAGGACCTGGCAGTCTACTTCTGAAAAGAATTAGGCAGGGAAAGCCTTACGAACAGCAGCTGAACATGTGCATTATGTATACTGCAACATTTATGTATATGTGTGTTCTTTACAAATATGCAAATATGCATATACTTACATGTACAATAGCCAAGCCAAGTGCCGTCAAGTCGGATCCGACTCATGGCGACCCTAGGGGCCACATGTACAATATATATGTCATATATCCTTATGTATGCTGTTGTTTGGCATTGAGTCAATTCTGATCCATAACAACCATACATGACAGGGTGGAAATGCCCCACAGGGTTTCCTAGGCTATAATCTTTACAAGAAAAAATCACCAGGTCTTTTCTCACATGCGGTGCCTGGTGGGTATGAACCACCAACCTTTTGGTTAGTAGCTGAATACTGAACCATTGTGCCGCCAGGGCTCCTTATACTTACATACACATAAAGATAAACATAATATATGTGGTACATGAATATATATATTAAATATACTTGCATATACATAATGTAAGCATGTTCAACAAAAACTCACTGCTGTTGAATCAGTTCTGACTCACATCGACCCATAGGACAGAACAGAACTGCATCGTACGGTTTCCAAGGAGTGGCTGGTGGATTTGAACTGCCAGCCTTTTGGTTATCAGTGAAGTTCTTTAACCACTACAACACCAGGGCCCCCTAAGTATATTGTGTATGTAAGTATACATGTATATATCACACACACACATATATTCCAATTATCTCTGTATAAAATCTCACGCATCCTGAAGTTCCCATGCATGCAGTCATAAAACCAGCACAAAATCATGATGCGGATTCTCTGCCATTTTCCAAATTGATTCATCCTCTAGAGGCTGACTTACTGGAATAGGAAAGCAAACATGTGACCTACACAAAACTTTTGAGGGAAGTAATGCTTCAGGAAAGCTAGAGTGTCCCTGGTGTCCTATACAGTGTGGCCATGGGGCGTGATACACATTCATGCCCATACCCTTTTCCTGCCTGAGCTTTCTGACACCAAGCAATCCCTATTCTTAGGAAACTGTTCAGGAACTTGAAAGGCTATAGTCAGCAAGGGAAATAATAGGATACTGGGCCTTAGGCTGTTCTAGAACCGGCCAGGGAGACTGGCTTGATTGACTTTTTCCTTTTAGTTTAATTTCTTCGTTGATGAAATGAGAGGGTGGGATGAAATGACTCTATGAATGTTCTTTCTGCTCAGAATCCACTGAAACTTTGTAAGGCAAGACAGGGATTCCTTATGGAGGGCATATTATCCTAGATACTGTGCTAAGTAGGCTATCACAGATACCAGGAGCATCCTTGTGGAAATGAGATTCAGATAAACTGAATTAGAATCTGAGGCTCAGAGAGGCTGAGATTTGTTCAAGGTCACACAGCCAATAGTCACAAAACTGAGACTCAACATCAGGTCTGTCATTCTCCAGAGGTCATTGTACAAAAGTAGTATTGATATTCTTGCCTCCCCAAATAATGATCCTTTTCTTCATTCTGCAAGATCCTTGAAGTTACATAAACAGGGTTGGAAAATAGTTTGAATACAACTGACTTCATAAGGCTGATGCAAGCAAGGTTAAACAAGGTATTACTCGAATAGGTTCTGATGTTCAGTGAATATTTAATAAGTGAAAGCTGCTATTGTTATGTTGTTGGTCCACGGGTGGCCCAAGGATCTCTCATGGCATAGTAGTTAAGAAACTGACGGCTAACTCAAAGGTTGGCGGTTCAAATCTACCAGCTGTTCCTTGGAAACCCTATGGGTCAGCTCTACTCTGTCTTATAGGATTGTTAAGAGTAAGAATAGACTAGATGACAGTGGGTTTAGTGTGGGTGGCCCAAACAGTTTACACTGAACTGCTAACTTAAAAGTTGGCAGTTCCAACACACCAAGCAGAACCAAAGAAGATAGGCTTGGCAATCTGTTTCTGTAAAGACTATGGCCAAGAAAAACTCTCTGAGTAGTTCTACTCTAATGCAAGAGGTTGCCATGAGTCAGAATTGATCTGATGGCAACGGGTTTGGATTTTTGTTGTTATTAGATAAGAGTTGGTGGAATTAAGAGATAGTCTTTATAATTTACCAAGAGAGCCAGATCATTGACACAGACGACGAAGTGCTCAATAGCAGAAGACCACTGTGGTTCATCTAGGAAGGAGAAATTGATTCCAACTGGAGAGACCAGAAAAAGCTTTCACAGGTGGAAATGGTGGGGCAGTATGCCAAGATATCCTGGGAAGTAATTGCACCTAAAATGTTTTCTGGATTCTCAATGCCCGCATCTTTTCGTTTCCAAGCAAAAGGCAAATGGGACAAGTACATTCTCTCTGCAGTCTCCAGTCATCCCAGGTGTCTGTCAAACTGATGGATTCCTCAAACACTTTGTGTTCTTCCTGATCCTTCTGATGCTAGTAACTGGTAATAAACAATACCCCACACATATGGGTCTAAAAGTAGTACTTGGTGGAAATATACAAACACACAGAAAAAGGGAGAAGAACAAAGCCAAACAAAACAGAGAATAGGAAAATTCTGATGCCTCACCTAACCAGGAATTCAAAGAGGGAGTTGAAAGACTGGTAGCCTTCTGATGAATCCTTTGGTTTGTCTGTGACACTCATATTTGACCTGACTATGGCCTGAGGGAGCCTGTGTATAGCTCTAAGAGGGACATGTTTCCTCAGTGCCTTCTGAGAGGAGAGAAGGCTGGGAGCCGAGGAAAGAAAGCAGGTTGTATGCTGCAAAACCCAACCAAGAACTTAGTGCTAGCCTCTTCATATGAATGAAAGGGTCAGGTAACAGGTAGAGCAGACTTAGACCTGGGCTGTAGTCCCAGCTCTGCAGCTGACCTGTGTGGAATCCCCTGCTCCATAGGCTATAATGCGAACTGTCTTAGTGAGCTACAGCTGCTTTAACAGAAATACCACAAACAGAGAGCTTTAAAAAGAGAAAGTTTATTTGCCCCAGTCCAGTAGTCCAAATTCAAGGATTCAGCTCCAGGGGAAGGTGTTTTCTGCTGGCTCTGGAGGAAGGTCTTTGTCATCAGTCTTCACCTGGACTCGAAACTCCTGAGGTACAGGGACCGCAGTCCTTTCCAAAGGGCACATTCAGCTCCCAGCACTGCTTTGTTTTTTGATGGTATATACACTGCCGTCGAGTTGATTCCAACTCATAGCGACGCTATAGACAGCCTGATAGAGTTTCCCAGGAGCATCTAGAGGATCTGAAGTGGTGGCCTTCTGGTTAGCAACTGTAGCCCTTAACCACTGTGCCACCAGGGCTTCCTCTTGCCTGTATGAACTCCCCCAAGATCTCAGCCTGCCACCCTGTCTTTTATGTCCCAAGAGGCTGCCCCAAGCTACAATCGAATCCCACACAATTCAATCCTGCCCCACTAACTCGCCTGCTGCCCACCTTCCCCTGTTAACGTCACAGGGACAGGCTTTAGGGCATGCGCGATACTGGGAATCGTAGCCCAGACCAATTTCCACACATATCTTTTGGGGAGCACAGTCCAGTCCATGATAGGAACTAATAAGGAAGTCAGAGGTAAAGAGACCACTGATAGTTAACATGTGAAGTGTTCCACATGAGACAAAGGTACTGCTACTGATGTCGTTTTCTGAGATGCGGCTGAGGCGGCGAGGAGAAGGCTCGGACTGGGACCTGCACAGTGACTTACTGAAGAGCTGGAAGGCAGGTTGTGTCTCCCCAGGCCAGATGAGCAGGAGCTCTCAGAGGTGGGGTGCAAGCCGGGTGGGGCCACCAGACCAGTGGCCTCAGCCCACTGCTCCAGTCACAGGAACCTGGACTGTTGCTGATAAACACAGGCAAAGCCGTATCTGGTATGTATTTCAGCAGCCCCTTAGTGCTCCAACACAAACACACACACATACACACAAATCAAGCCCACTGCTGTTGAGTCAATTCTGACTCACATTGACCCTGTCGAAGGACAGAGTAGAACCGCCCCACACAGTTTCCAAGGGGTACCTGGTGGATTTGAATAGATCTTCTGCTTAGCTGCAATAGCCCTTAACCACTACACTACCAGGGATTCCTGCTCCAACACCAAAGTGTGCAGGTTTGTGTGGGAAGCCCTAAGGAGCCCAGAGGAAGAGCTTACGAGAACATGTGGGAAACGGAGTCTGCCAAGAGAAATGAAAAACACATTAGGTGGTGTGAAAGGAAGGGGATGCAGAAGCACCATCTGTAGCTTTAAATGTTTCCGTCATCTGCAGCAGCAAGGTGAAAGTGACCTTCTCTGGGCCAGGCCCAGGCTGCTGCTTTTGTCAAAACTTCCTCATGGACTTCTTTGGTCAAAACTTTCTCATGGAGAATGACAGTGACTAAACCCGTCTAATCTGAACATGACCACGGCTTCTGGGCTGGCTTGCACGTATGGAGGTGGGGTGTGGTGAGCTGAGGTGAACTGTGAGCTGCGGTCTAGTGGCTTGCACACTCTTTGGAGGGATGAGGCAGCTTGATCTACTGACAACAAGTATCTGTGATTCCCAGACCAAGCAAACAGCACTCTCTGGGACCCAGAGCCCCCAGCAAGGTGTTTAGTGTGAAGGGCTTTGAGAATGTGAGGAGAGTAAGAGAAAGAGGGAACTGCACAAACATTTATTGAGCACAGTTATTTACCAAGTACTATTTTACATACAAATTTTGACCATTAAGTCAGTGCACTTCCTTGTTCTAAGCGCTGCCTATCTCACTGCTGAATATCACTATGGTCACCTCTGAAGTTCTCCCCTTGGGAAGCTATACACTGATGCCTGTGCCTAGTCCACCCTTCAAAGCAATTTTGGAACTCTTTTTCTGGAACGGCCATCAGAGCTGTCATTGTATTACCCTTGATGTCCTGAATATCATTGAAACGTCTTTCTTTCAATATTTCCTTTGTCTTCAGGTAATGAAAAAAGTCATTGAGGGCCAGATCAGGGAGTAGGGAGGGTGTTCCAACACAGTTATTTGTTTACTGGCTAAAAACTCCCTCACAGACAACTATACAATTAAGTTCATGAACTTACCACCGTGCCACTGTGCACATTGACCGTTCCAGAAAAAGTTCCAAAATTGTTTTGAAGGGTGGGCTAGGTGCTGGCACTGATGCATAGCTTCCCAAGGGGAGTGCTTCAAAGATGACTGCAGTGATATTAAGCAATTAGAATAATTAAGTTTATGGACTTAATTTTCAGATCTCGTATTTTACATATATAATATGCTTCTGTCTTTATGATTTCGCTTTGAGGTATGTATTATCATTCAGCTTCAAATCATTGCCATTGAGTCTATTCTGACTCATGATGACCCTGCATTGCCAGAGTAGAACTGCACTCTCTGAAGTTTTCAGTGGCTGTAACATTATGGAAGTATGTCACCAAGCCACTGAGTGCATTGAAACTGTCGATCTTTGGGTTAGTAGCTGAATGCAAGCCATTTATACCACCCAGGGACTTCTATTTGTGTCCTAGATGAAGACTTGCCCAAGGTCACACAGCTAACTGTGGCAAAGTTGGGATTCAATGTCACGTCCATTACTCTCCAAAGACCATGGTGTGAAAGCAGTGGTGCTGTCCTTGCCTCTTGATGATGATGCTCTTAGAGAACATGCACTCTCTGTTTTCCTGACAAGTCTATTCCATGTCACAGCTATGAATGTCTTAGGGAGAAGACCCCAACTTTGAAAATAAAACAAACAAAAAAATACATGCTCGAGCTGGTTTAAAGAATCTCTCAAGATCCCACCATGCAGATCTCTTCTCAGCTCCATGTTCAGCGGTATCATGTGGGTCGCTTGAAAGCACCGTGGGAAGAGTAGCTACACCATGAAAATAGGACAAAATAAAAAAAAAAAAAACCAGTTGTTGCTATGAAATCAATTTTGACACATAGCAACCCTACACGACAGAGTAGAACTGCCCGAGAGAGTTTCCAAGGGTGTAACTGTTGCAAAAGCAGACTACCACAACTTTCTGCTTGGAGCAGTTGGTGGGTTTGAACAACTAACCTTTCCATTAACAGCCGAGTGCCTCATCCCTGCACCACCGGGGCTCCTTATGGAAACAGGCAAATAGTGCAAACCTAGGCTTCCCCTCGTCTAACTGAGAGCCAGCTTACCAGCACCCCGCCAGATGTTGTCTCTTCTCCATCAGTGCCTGACAGAATAACAACTGTATAAGACAGAGTAGAACTGCCCCAAAGAGTTTCCAAGAAGCAGCTGATAGACTTGAACTGCCAACTTTTTGGTTAGCAGCCAAGTTCTTAACTACTCAGCCAGCAGGGCCACCCTTAAGGAACAGGCATTTAGAAATATATGTGGTAGTTTGACATTACAGCTATATCCGAACATGCAAGAAGTGGACTGTCTTGTTGACCAGCGTTAGACCAATTGGGATGCTAGTGGGTGTTAGAATCAGCTGTACTATGCACGGACAGCACCCAGTTCCAGGTGATTTGCAGCAGGAAATGGCCTGGGACTTTGTATTTTTATCAAGTTCTCTGGGTCATTTTGACACCGAGCAAAGTTTAAGAATCTCTGGCCTAAATTACAAATCGAGGGAAGTACTCCTTCTCCTGAACTTCCTCCTGAGGAGGTGCAAAATAAGCAGAAAACAAAACTAAAAGCAGACTTTGGGGGGAAAAAAGACAACACAAAAGTTTTCTTTCTTTGCCTGTAAAATGGGGATAATTCAGCTCTTGTCTAACGTTATTGAGGTCATTAGGAGAGTGACTTTGCGGTAAGGACTCTTTGTAAATGCTATAATTATACGACGTGTGGCATTGTGCTGACAAAAATAGGGAGACGATGACTCTGTTGGCTGTTTTCCTTGGAGTGCTGGGGAACACCCTCCTTTCACCTTCTGCCCCCACATCCTATTTTTGAACCTGGCATCTTTTGGCCCAGGGATTAAGTGACCCACAGGGGCCAACAAAACTGTGCAACTCACTGCCCTGACTTCAGCATTTCCGGCACCTCTGCTCCGTCTAGTGGTGGATCTGCCTCCTCCCAGCACCGGAGAGTGGCCCCACTCCAGGCGGAGAGGCTCCACGGCTGTCATCATCTTACCCAGAGGCCTATCTCACAAAAAACACTCTACTTTTTATGTACCATCTACCCTATCTCAGGACACTACTTGGCTTCAATTTTAAAGTAGCCCCTTCTCCCCTATAATTGGAGCAGGGCCAGCCCAGTCCTGGCCTGTGGGCTTTCCTTAGGACAAATAGAAGCCTCCAAGGCTGTGGGGCAGAGGCCGAAATTCTGGTGTCTATTTGCTGTGAGCCGGCCAGCTGCTGTCCCCTGTGGCTTTCTGATTTTCACCTGGCATTTCCCAGTGGGAAGTATTGCATTTTCAGTGAGATGACTTTTTATTACATGAGACTGTACTGGACATTGCAGGAAGTTTAGCATTCTGGCCTTCAGCCGCTAAATGACAACGGTGACTCCTCTGTTCCACTTTGGCCCACCAACCAGTTGTTGTCAAGCTGACTCTGACTCTTTAGGGACCCAGTGTGTCAGAGTACAGCTGTGCTCCGTAGTGCCTTCAGTGGCAGGTTTTTCTGTAGATTGCTAAGCTTTGCTTCTGAGGCGCCTTTGCATGCACTAGAACTCCCAGCCTTTAGGTTAGCAGCCTAATACGGTAACTGTTTGCACCAGACAGGACTTTAAGTTCTGCTTTGATTTCCTTGCTCTCCAATTCTACAGTGGTTCTACAGAACAACGTGTTTGGAGGAAACCTCCCGTGGCTAAAAAAAAAAGTGTGAAAACCACTGGACTGGATCAGGGGTTGCTAAATGACAGCCCAAGGGCCAAATGTTCACTGCAGACATGTTTTGTTTGGCATAGGATTTTAAAATAGTTGGAGCTAGTGCTCGAAATCGGGATTTTAGGTTTCTCTTGAAAAAATAAAAACTGAAGATAGGCCTAAATTCAGCCTAGATTTCTACCAGTGGTCTACAGCTGAGCAGAGGTGCCCACTTCACGTGGGGTTGTCACTGTGTCATTTATGGGAAGCCCTGGTGATGCAGCGGTTAAAGAGCTCGGCTGATAATCTAAAAGTCAGCAGTTCAAAGCCATCAGCTGCTGTTTGGAAGCACTGTAGGGTGGTTCTACTCTGATCTGTAGAGTCACTATGAGTCAACAGGTTTGGTTTTGACTGTGCAGCCCTTGACATCAGGGAAAAGGAGAAAGATTCTCCACAAGATGGATTGACGCAGCGGCTACCACAGTGAGCCGCAGCATAGCAGCGACAGTGGGGAGGTGCGGGTCCGGACACGGTTCTGTTGTGTTGTCCACAGGGTTACTGTAGCTGGAATCAACTAGGTGGCACCTTAGAACAACAACAAAACAACAACAACAGCAACAACAGGCATCCAAGTATGTTACTCTTGGATTAGATCAATGGTTTTCCACCGCCAATACCCTGGGAGTTTTTGGAATTCCAATCCTGAGCTCCTGCTGTTGTCATTAGCTGCGGTTGAGTCGGTTTCCCCCTAAAGGGTGACCCTATCCGCGCAGGGTCGCCATGAGTCGGATACGACTCAACAGCACTTGGTTTGGCATCTGTGCAGTGTGTAACTGCACCAGCGAGTTTTCCAGGCTGTGACATTTCTGAAGTCAGACCTAGCTTCTGAAGTGCCTCTGGTCAACCTTTCAGTTGCTCAAAAGCCTCATGGTCTTCCTTGATTCCTCTGGTTCTTTCAGTTTATGTATCCAAGCAACCTGCAGGTACCCTAGGCTGTCCCTCCTAGACACATCCCAGTCCTTTCACTTCTTTCCAGCTCTGCTGCTCCCAGTTTTTCATCTTTTGTCTGGATGTTTGCAATAGCCTTGTTGTCTTTCCCACAATCTATTCTCCTTACTGCAGTCAGAGAGATCTTTAATAAACATAAGTTAGTCACATCATTTACCTGCTTAAGAACCTTCAAAGATTTCTAATTCTTAAAAATAAAGCCTGAACTCCTTACTAGGGCCCATGAGGCTGATCTGGTCATAGACTACCCATTCAGACACCCCTCATATTTTCTCTTATCACTCAGTCAAACGGGCTGCTTTTCAAGTCTTTAAATGTACCAAACACTTCCTTGCCTCAGGGCCTTTGCACATACTATTCCTTCTGTCCATACTTTTCCACACCTTGTTGCCCAAACTCGCTTTCTCTCAAGGTTTAGATTTCAAATGCTACTTCTGCAGATAGTGAACTTCCAAGCTGGTCGATATTCATTGAATAAAGTGAATAAATTCATTATTTTCTTCTCCCTTTGCTACCTAGTGCTGCTATAATAGAAATACTATAAGTGGATTGCTTTAACAAATAGAAATTTATTCTCTCACAGACTAGAAGGTTAAAAGTCCAAATTCAGGGTGTCAGCTCCAGGGGAAGACTTTGTGCCTCTATTGGCTCTGAGGAAGGTCTCTGTCATCAATTTCTACTGGGTTTAGTCACTTCTCAGCACAGGGACACGAAGTCTAAAGGAAGTGTGCCATTCCTGGCTCTTCTTGTTTCATGGTAATGAAGTTCCTGTCTTCTCTCTTCTGTCTTTTATATCACAGTAGAGACGGACTCACAATACAACCTAATTGCATAGCTTGAATCTTGCCGCCTTAACATAACTGCCTCTAATCCTGCCTTATTCACATCATAGAGAGTGGGATTTATAACACATAGGACAATCACATCAGATGAAAAATGGTAGACAGCCACACAGTACCGGGAATCATGGCCTAGCCAAGCTGATATACATTTAGGGGGGAACACACTTCATAACATCTTCCAAGAAGTTATTACATGGTGTAATTATCTTGCTTATTCACCAGTTTACTTCTACCATTCATCTTGTCCCACCAGTATACATGAGAGCAGGCACCAGATCTGCCTTAGTCACAGGTCACAGGACCCAGTACTGTGTTTGGTCCAGGGCAAGGGCACAACAAATATGTGTTGAAGGAATTAGTAAATGAATACTCCCAAGCTTCAGATCCCAGACCCCTCAGTGTACTCTTTGCCAATGATGGCTGATGCTTTTCCAGCTCTGAGATTTTAAGATACCACAGTTTCTACACCCAAATATCAATTCCCAGTGGGCTACTGGGAACTCCATGAGTCACTTGGGAGATTATGACCATCTTAATGCTTCTGTGACCATAATAGGCCTTCTTTAGTGCTATGACACTGATTTCTTGAAAGTCGTAGCTAGGAAGGAACTTACAGGCAATCAAAGTCCAGTCTTTTTATTTGCAAGTGAGGAATACATCCTTTAAAGTTTGCAGTTCACTTGTGGATTACTACTGAAATACATTAAAAATGAGGCATAGTAGGATCATTCTTCCTGAGTAGTTCAAACTACCTTGTGTCTTAAGAGAAATACTGCCAATCCTTATGGGTCAGGTTTGAGCGTGCTGACACCTAGTCCAAAGTTTTGGCCATGACTTTGACTTTCTGCTAACAGAAAGGAAGGGGTAATTCATGCCGTACCTTATGATTTCCACCGTAAGATTTAACTTATCAGAAAAGCCAGGGTCAAAGAGTCTATGATGACATTTTCTCATACCTGATTATCAAAGAGGAAATGAGTTATCTAGAAAATCCCCACATCCGCTCAACTTAAGACAGTACATGACTTAACGCTATGCTATCATTGCCCATCTCTAAGAAAGGAGGGAAATTAGTTGAAAACTAGTTGTCGCTGAGTTGATTCCAACTCACGGGGACTCTGTGTGTGTCAGAGGAGAACCATGCTCTATGTGGTTTTCAGTAGTGACTTTTGGGAAGCAGGTTTCCAGGCCTTTCTTCCAAGGTGCTTCTGGCTGGACTGGAACATCTTACATTTGGGTTAGCAACCAAGAGTGTTAGTCATTTGCGCCACCTGGGAACTCAAGTGTAAAGGACAGAATTTGTAAAATTGAGCTGCCAGTTACCAGAGAAGAAGAGATAAAAAACTAAAAAGGAAGGAAGGAGGCATAAAGATAAATGAAAAAGGAAGAGGGAAAAACTGAAAATACAAACTGTTCATGAAACTGATTTTGAACCCCAAGGTCCAAAGAAAAGAGGACTGACTGGTAAAGGAGTGAGGTTCTCTTGGTTTCTGTGCCCTGTCTCTGCGAAGAACTGAACACATGGCCCCTTACAATCCTTTCTTGCCCTTGGTTCTATGTTCACTAAGCTATAACTTGAAAAAAAGGCGATTAAATGATCTTAAAGTACTTTCTAGACTCCTGTTTACTTGTTACTTTTTGATTCAGAACCATAGATGGAGCCAAAATAGAATCCACAGGGCATTCTGACATCCTTTCAGTTACATGCTGAGTCATTTAAAATCACAGATTTTTAAAGCTTGAGACAGCAGAGTGACAGAATGAAGAAACACATAGTGAAATAGAAAAGTCCCTTCCTTTCACCTAGATACATAATTAATAAGGCACGAAAAAGTCCCTAAAGAACTTGATCACTACCCTGCAAAACCAGAAGTCCGAAACACATTGAATAAAACCCAGTATGAATAGGCCCTTACTTTTGTATACCTGCTTTATGAAGCTTACAGCCAGCATTCATGTTCTTTGTTTCATGTAAGTCTCACTACAAACTGAAGAGGTATTAGTGTTCTCAAATTACTGACAAGGAACCTAAGGCTCTGAGAGGGAGTGTGGTTTCCCCCAAGATCACCCAGGTGCCAGTAGGCTGTGAATTTCCTCTTTGCTGCTTGCCTCGTGCTCACTGTGTTCAGTATCGGAGGACCCTGCACAGCCAGGTCCCTTATTCTACTGCTTCACAGCAGGTGTGGCTAATGGGAGACAGGCGCAGAAGACTGGAGAAGAAGGAATGAGAAGCCAGAATGTCTCTCCCATCCTCTCTCTACTTCCAGTAGTGTCTCTAGCAGTGACTTATCTCTTTGGTGGTTCCCAAAACCCACTGCTCTTGAGTTGAGTCCAACTCATAGCGACCCTATAGGTCAGAGAAGAACTGTTCTGTAGAGTTCCTGCTCAATGGCCCTGGCTTCTGAGCTGTATTCACACCATCTCCTGAGTCTCTGGAGGCCCAGAGACAGTAGCAGCTTCTTGCTGTTAATAATGTCCATAGTACCACACCATCCCCTTTTGGCTTCTCAGCATTCCCATCATCTGTGTACCAAATTCCATATATTAAACATTTTATGCTGAAAGACCCAGGGTAGTTTCTGTTTTCCTGGTTGGGCTCACTGAACCACCTGTTTGGGAAAAAGCTATTATGAGGAGCCATAGCGAGGCAGAAGCTGACCGAGACAGCAACTACAAGTTCATGTGTGCCTGTGTGTACGAGTGCATGCATGTGTGGCATTAAACGAGAGTCTTTTCACAGGGAATGGAGCTTATGTATTTTTGGGTCTTTAGGCTCTAGCACGAAGCTTACCTGGCATATAGTGGCTACCAGTAAATGTTTGCTAACCTATTTGTATCTGTTTGCTAAAACAAACCCAGCTAGAGTTGCTGTTTAGTTTATGTCTTCAAGTGTCTCTAAGACTTAGACATAAGAAATACAGGTCCCTCCAGGCTATGAAATGTACTGGAGCACTTTTCTGTCACATTCCATGGAGCCCCAGAGGGAACCTGCATCATTGAAGGTTTCTATGAGATCATTCTGGTTTGGAACCATAATAGTTATTTTAATAGGATGACATTAATTAGTCGAAACTTGGAGAAAAGAACAATTCCTTTAAAAAAAAAAAAGCATGTGAAGAGTAAAAATATGGAAAAACATGGAAAGAAACATTCTTTGCAAGTATTTCAGTTCCCATATGCTTATGCTGGTGAAGTTTAATAGTGGAAAGAACCCTGGGCTGGGATTAGGAGCCCTGAGTGCTGTCTCACCTCTGCCAGTAGCTTGCTGTGTGGTCTTAGTCAAGTTACTTCTCTGCTGTAGGCCTCAGTTTCCTCATTGGTGAAATGAGGAAGTAAGATTAAATGAGCTCTTGTTAAAATATGCAACAGTTCACTACTGTCTAGAGAATCAAGCCCAAATCTGTTGGTTTAGATCCTCATTTGGTCTGATCCAAGCTCACCTTAGTCATCACTCTTCTGGGGCTCCTGACCAGCCAGGCCCTTAGGACTTGGGCCTTCTCAGTCCTGTTTTGGTTCTATTTTTAATTCTCTTCTCTGCTCTCATCATTTCTCCTCATTGCTGAGCTTAAATTTCCTTCCTTTCTGAACTGGTCTCAGACTCCTCACCCTGTAGCATCGAAAACAATAAGAAGTCTTGTCATTGAGAGGGAGTGGGTAGTCTTGTTTGAGAGTATGGGCTCTGGAGCCAGAACGAGGAAGTTCAAGCCTTAGACTTGCAATTTATGAGCTACATGACACAGGGCAAGTGATGTACTGGCTATTCCTCAGCTCTCATCTGCAAAGTATTAATAATAACGGTAACTACATTAAATTTCTTGTGTTAAAAGATCTATAGTAATTTCCACTGTCCTGATTAACTCAGACTGAGGAATAACTATTACGGCAGCCATAAAATCAACATGATATGAACTAACTGAGATCATGTGCCAGAAGTGTGTGTATACATTTTTCCCAGTGAATGGTGAAAGTCTTTCTACTGGAATTCTAAGCTTCCATATTTTTGGATATCTAGGTTGTAGCACAGTGATTGACTGGCATGACAGGCACTGATAAGTGTTTGCTGAAATTTTATCCTTGCCATTATGTGCAAGGATACATTCTGTGCCTGAAAAAGCGCATGGCCTACGGTGATGCTCTGTGATGCAGCTGGCATGGTTGTTAATCACTATCAGTGGTCACAAGACTTTGTATTTTTCTGCATTAGAGCTGCTATTATATTGTGTTACTATTATATTTCTGTGTTTGTAACCACCCATTTTGGTAGACTTTGAGGTACGTACTGTTAAGAGACTATGTTTTATTTATCCATTCATTGAGCAAATAAATTTTTATTAAGCATCTATTATGTGCTAGGCACTGATTTGTGTGTGTGTCTGGTACGGTTAAGGGTTGAAAATATACAAAAGTATATATGGAAGTCCCAATCCCTGTACCTGTGCCTGCAATCTTGTTTGGAAATAGGAGTTTTCTTTTGTTATATTAACAAGATCATGCCAGAGGATAGTGGCTTCAAAGCCTAATCACTGCTGAATAGTGTCTTATAGAAGCACGCAATAGACATAGTGACACACAGCAGGAAAGATAGATGCCAACTAAGACCAGCCTACAAACAAAGGAATGCCAAGGATTTCTAGAAGATCTCAGAAACAAGGAGAGACAATCCCGGAAGGAACTGATGTATGAGGTCTGCCAATTAATTTTGTGGACTCATCCTAGAAGAAGTTCTACTCTCCTCTTTGCTGAATATCACTATGGCCGCCTTTGAAGTATTCCCCTTGTGAAGCTATTCACAGACGCTGGCGGGTAGTCCACCCTTCAAAGCAATTTTGAAACTCACTTTCTGGAATGGCCATCAGAGCTGTTGCAACATTGCCTTTGATGTCCTGAATGTCACCAAAATGTCTTCCTATCAATATTTCCCTTATCTTCCAGTAAAGAAAAAAGTCATTGGGGGCCAGGTTAGGTGACTAGGTAGGGTGTTCCAATACAGTTATTTGTTTTCTGGCTAAAAACTCCCTCACAGGCAGTGTCGTATGAGCTGGTGAATTGTCGTGATGCAAAAGCCATGGGTTCCTAGTGAAAAGTTTAGGTCGTTTTCATCTAATTTTTTCGTGCAGCCTTTTCAGCACTTCCAAATAGTAAACTTGGTTAACTGTTTGTCCAGTTGGCACAAATTCATAATGAACGTTCTTCTGATATCAAAAACAGGTTACCAACATTGTTTTGACTCTTGATTTGTACTGATGGAACTGTTTTGGTTGTGGAGAACTGGCTGACTTCCGTTGTGCACTTTGACACTGTTTCAGTGTCATATTCACACAGCCACATTTCATCACCGGTGATAACATGGGACGACCTTTTGCCAAGAGGTCTTGGCAAACTTCTACTGTCCTTTGCTTTTGTTAATCAGCGAGCTCCTTCGGGACCATTTGTGCACACCCTTCTCATGCCAAGATTCTCAGTTAAGATTTTCCTGTTTCTTTGTTGATGTTTACTTGGTCTGCTGTGTGTCTCACTGTCAGCCAATGATTTTGATGCATAGTTCAGTAAATTTTTGCAATGATTTCATCAGTTCTGCTCATTACTGGCTGCTCTGACTTCTCTTCATCAGTGACACTTTCTCTCCCTTCAGTAAAATGCTTAATCCTCTACATGCTGCCGTTTTCTTCATGGTATTGTCTCCATAAACTTGGACTAACATGTTGCTGATTTGACTTAAACTCTGGCTGAGTTTAATAAGAAATTTAGTGTTTGTTTGTTGCTCTAACTCAAGCTCTAACATTCTCATGACAGCCCAGCAAAACATGCAGCAACACTAGTGAATGCCATTCAACAAGACATCACACTGCCACACATTGACATGAACACAGCTGTGACACACTGATATGCCAAAGTTGTGAAACCTTACTGAGTTGTTTGTACAGTGCTGCCACCGTAAGGTCATGGTGGCAAGTTTGTAGTTATGTATCTTGTAGTTATGATTCTGATTTGTTCTTTAGACTCCAGAATTGTGAGAAAATAAATTCCTGATCCTTAAAACAACTCACTTTCAGTGTTTTTTTTTGTTTGTTTTTGTTATAGCAGCATTAGGCAACTAAGACAGGTCTTGTTATTGTTGCTGTTGGGTGCCATCAGATTGATTCTGGTCATAGCATCCTCATGCAATAGAGCAGAACTGCCCTGTATATATTTTTTTTTCTGTAACATTTATGGCAGCAGACTGCCAGATCTTTCTCCTGTGGAGCCACTAGACGTGTTTGAACCACCAACCTTTTGATTAACTGCTAAGTAGTATACAGTGCTGAAAAAACAAAGGAAATAAAAATGACCTCTGCTCTTACAAAGTATACAGACAATAGGTCACCAGAAGTCAGTGTGATAAGAGTGAGGACAGAGGAGTATATGGGTTGTTAGGGTGCTTGGTTCAAGACAGGAGGTAGATAACGAAGGGATGTCTCCTCATATGCATTATTTAATAACGGCACCATCACACCGTGTGGCTGACAGTCATTACTCTGGAAATGTGAGTTGATAATGCTGTTTGTAGAATAAAATAACTTCTTAACATCCTAGGAAAGAAATCCAGAGGGCCAATTCTAATAAGCAACTATTTATAAGACTCCTCAAACCTGCAGCAGTAGAAACACTGAAGACTGAAAGACAACAAGGAAGAGGAAGTAGGTTTTCACTTCAGATCTGCTGTGAGCTTGTGGCAGAGGGACCTGGTACAATGCCTTTCCCGTGTCTGGACCACTGTTTCCTTGTCTTCAGTTATGAAGACATTGGAGTAATTTGGTAATTTGTCTCTAGCATTCCTTCCATCTCCACAGCATCATTTATTGATATCTAGCTCAGTAAAGACTAATACCAAAAGGAAGGAATCGGGGGAGGAAAACACAGGGAAGAGATAGATGGAAGAGGAGAGTTGGCAGACAAAAGCAGTCCAAAAACAAAACAGGTGGAAGAATGGATTAATTGAATTGATATGACCTGATTGTGGACTTAGATTTTTCCTCCACTCACTGGTTCAGTCACTTGAGCAGCAGTTCTCCTATGGTGGCTTAGGGCGGCCCGTGTGATCAGACTCTTTAAATTCTGACTTCACTAAGCTACATAAACTTGGTGAGTTCCTCAACCTGCTCCAGATCACCAGCATAATGAAGATCGTGCTATCTATATCATAGGAATGTTGTGTGGATTCAATGGGATAATGGTTTTAAGGATTTTAACACAGAGTCTGGTATAAACATGTTTGCTAGTTTTATTATCTGCAGCAGTGAAGTAGAGATGTCGAATAAATTGGGTCTCCAAGAACTCCTCCAGTATTCTTTATGGTGTTTGATAGACTATGATTTCCTGGTAGCCCAGAGCTGGATCAGGAATCTCAGCATGAAAATAGATTATGTGTGGGAGGTGGACGGTAGTGTCTTGGAAAGGACTCCAGGAGTCAAAAGGTATCTTGTCTTCTAGGCCTCTCTCCTAGTTTCTTAGCAGGCCATGCTACCTTAACTGTAGGTTATAGAAGACCCTGATTTTCTTAAGTGTATAGAGTGAATTCAAGGAATGGGACGGTCCCAGGGAGCTTATAGAGAAAGTGACATTGCAGGGGGCAGCAAAAAGGAAGGGAGGGTGGATTTAAAAATGTGGAGAAATGATAATAATGGCCATTCGTATTCTTCCAGATTGTGGTCAAGAGAATTCAGAGAAAATTATGGAAATATTTGCTAGTTTGGCTAAAGTTCAGGGTCTGTGAAGAGTAACAGAAGAAAGTTAGCTGGGATTCATACTAGAGGGCCTTGGACTCAAGACCAAGGAGTCTGAACTCCATCCTTTAGGCAATAGGGAATGCTTGAGAGTTTTTAAATGGAGTAGTCTAATTATTGTTTTATTTTCTGTCAATAAAGCTTAGTCATATTGGTGACAACCAATCATTTTGGATATGGTTAGTGAGGCTGGAGATTATAGAAATAGTATGGGAATGGCTCATACAGACATCAAACTGCTGATTTGTATGGATGAATGTTTTGCACCCACCCAGCACACCACCTCCCCATCCATATCATGTATACTCATTGACACAAATAACAGGAAAAGAGCTCCATTGCCTGCAATTACTTTGTTATTTTTTTATTTGCCGTATTATATTTCATTGCAAATATGGTATCTGTAACCCTCTAAATTGATGTCACAGCCTATTATTGAATCATAAACCTACATGTAAAAAGCAATGATCTTCAATAATGGCTTCTAGAATGAGTTGCAGGCACCCCAGGGAATGCAAAAGAGGATTTACTGGGGTAAAGGAAGAAAAGAATAGAACAACTACTCATATTGTCTTTATCCCATTCTCATAAAGTGTTTTTGTACTTAAGTTTTATAATATGCAGTGTATATTTTTATAGTGATGCATGCACATACTGGATAAAATAAATAAATGCATCTTAAGGGTTTGCTTACAAATGTTTATTGATAAAGGTGCATCTTCAAAAATGTTTGGAGACTAGGATCTACAAGACTCCAACCAAGTGTGCTTACTGATTGGGAAATCAACCACAAAGTTTCCTTCACGGAATTTTTTTAAAAAACGTTAAAATTCAAACATCTTTTAACATGGTCACTTCTAGCCTTAAAGTCATCACGATACAGGATCTCATTCGATCTTTGTGGAAACTGCCCATGTCCAGAGGAGAGAAAACTATGGGTTTTTTTTTTTTTTTTTTTTTTTTTTTTGTGCTGGCATGACCATTATTTTCTATCTGAGCCTGACTGAGACGGTTCTGTCTTATAAGTTTGCTATGAGTCAGAATTGACTTGATGGCAGTGGGTTTGGTTTTCGGTAATATTCCTTACAGCCCTCTAAGGTTTTATGATTGATGAACATTTGGAAATCCTTTAATCTTCTGTCTTCATAGGGTCACTACAAGTTGGAACTGACTCAATGGCACCTAATAACAACAAAGTGTATTAATGCATTTCAAAGAGGAAAACACCTTGGGTTATGTGTCCACATTAGAAGGAAACACAGACTTGCCTCCATTTCCCCATTTGCTATGAATACTTTTCTTGGTTTATTTTTAAATTAGAAATTTTTAAAAGCACAGCTCTTTATTAGCCACAAAATTTTGACTTCATAACTAGATGATCAACCAAGTCAGTCTTCATTGCAAGAAACCACAGAATACCCACAAAATTATGGATGCACCTGTTGACATTTCCTGAAAAGAAAGTCATGCCTTTTACCCACTTCCTTGCAGATACAAACAGTGAGTACAAACATCTTCAAAGCCAAGCCCTATTAGAAAGGGTAGGACAGAGGACAGATCAATTAGGACAATTGGAGAATGCTTAAATTAATTGTGATACTTTTAGTATCAAATATGAAACATTACGCATCTCTTAAAATAGCATTTTGAAAGATTTTATCACCTGTGGACATATGATATATTGGTAAATGAAAAAAAGCAGGATGAAAACTATAATTCAATGTATTCTCAATTTTATTAAGTATATACTATATATCATACAGATCTCTGAGTGGTATGAATGGTTTGCTCTTGGTTACTAACAGCAATTCACATCATTCAGCAGCATCATGGAGGAAATGCCTGGAAACCTGCTGTTGTAAGATTGATGTTGTTAGGTGCCATTGAGCTGATTCCAACTGATAGTAACTCTATGCACAATAGAACAAAACACTGCCCTGTCCTAGGCAGTTTTCACAGTTGTTTCTGTATTTGTGCCCATTGCTGCAGCCACTGTGTCAATCTGTCTCACTGAGAGTCTTCTTTTTGGCTGACCATCTACTTTACCAAACATGCTGTCCTTTTCTGGGGACTGATCCCTCCTGATGACATGTTCAAAGTACAGGAGATAAAGCTGTGCCATTATTGCTTCTAAGGAATATTCTGGCCTATACTTTTTCTAAGACTGGTTTATTTGTCCTTCGTGTCCACTAAAACTGTACACAGCCCAGTTCCACTCTGAAACACATGGGGTTGCCGCAAGTTGGAAAAGACCAGACAGCAATTGATTTTTTGTTTCATTTTGGTTTATATTTTATATATGTTGACAACAATGAGTTTTGTGTGTGTGTGTATATATATAATATACACACATATATTAAGTGTATATATTTAAAATACATATATTTTAAAAATGCATATAAATATATTAAATAAATATATTTGATATGTATATATATTTAAAAAGTTAACAGTAGTTCTCTCTAGCAGGGTAAAGTAGGTGTGATTTTTATGCACATTCCAATTTATTTATAAATGTTCTAATACCTTCATTTAGCCTATCCTACATTTTCAAATTTCCTTCAGTCTGTATTCATTTATTTGTTTGTTCAGTCATTTGGCAAACATGTCTCATGTACCAACCACGAGCCAACTGTGGGATAGAGTAGGCACTGGGCATAAGAACAAATCCCATGCAACTTACCCCGTGGTGAGAGGACACCACAATAAACAAGAAAAATGAGTAAACAAGCCAGATGATGTAGATGGTAGTGTGTGCTAGGCAAACATCCAGGCAGGACAAAGGGCAAAGGGAAAGAGTGAGACCAGGGCTGTGCTTCTCCGTTAGATGTGTGTCAATGAGGATAGCTCTGAAAACGTGCTGTTTGAGATGAGACAGAGTAACATGAAGATACCTGCAGACCTAAGAGCAGAGTGTTGCTGGAGAGGCTGAGAGCTTATGTGCTCACGGAGTAGAGGGGCCAAGACTGCTGAGGAGCCAGGGTCGCCAGCTCAAGGTCTGAGCTGAGGTTGCAGAGACCCGACCGCACCAGGCATTGCAGTCCTGTGAAGAACTGTTTCTATTCTAAGGGCAAGGAAGTGCGGGTGGGGGCACAGGAAGGTTTTCTACAGGGAGTGACAAGGTCGCGTGTCCCTCAGAAAAAAGACCGGCTGCCCAGCAGAGAGACGCTTAGCAGAGCAGAATAGAATAGGGGAGACCAGTTACAAGTTGTTCTTCTCTTTATAATTTGTTATCTGAGCAACTTTGTAATTTCAGTTTCCACAACTACAAAAGGAGGTGGTGGGGTAAGGTCAAGAGTTTCTAAGGATACTTTCAGTTCTTTTTAAAAAAATTATCATCATTGCGCTCTTGTTTACCTCTTCTGAAAGGCATGTCAGCTTCTTAAATACAGGGCCAAGTTTTATTCCTGTGTTTCTATCCAGTACCTTGCCTTATACTTTAAAGTTCTGAATAAATGAATGAATAAATGATAGAAGGTAGAGTGCATCCTTGTCTGTATGGGAAATTAGGTGTATTATTGGCCCTCAACATTATCTGCTCTCTTGCAAACTCACCTGCCTGAGGACTTTATCCTGAAGACAATACGAAGCTAATGCTAGCTTTTTAATAAGCGATGACTTCTGGGTTTTAGAATGGTCCCTCTGACAGTAACGGAGTCTAGAGGAGGCTGAGAGTGGAAGCAAGAAAACAGAGACTGTTGTATCAGAGAATCCTTGGCCCATGGTATTTCAGACAACCTACTGCAGAAGCAGATATTTGCCCGGGACAAAAGAAATATTCCATCTGCACAAAGCTAGATCCATGAACCAAGCTAAACCAAGTTCACTGCCCATGAGTAGATACCAACTCATAGCAATTCTACAGGACAGAGGAGAACTGCCCTATGGTATTTCCAAGGCTGTAAATCTTTATGGAAACAGGCTGCCACATTTTTTTCCCATAGAGCAGCTGGTAGGTTCGAACTACCGACTTTCTGCTTAACAGTCAAGTGCTTTAACCAATGCACTACCAGGGCTCCTCCCAGCTCCGTGAGGGGCCCACAGACATTGAGAGCCAAGAAAGTGTGAGAGTCTGCCTATTTATAGGTGGGGGAAATGAGGCACAAAGAGACCAAATGAGTCATGTGCCAAGGATTTCTGACTCCAGGGCCTCCTCTCAGATAATGTGAAAACCAGATGCCACTTAGTGTGTCATCTAGGGACGGGGAGGGCTTTTTGCCTGTGCCAGAATGGAAAGGAGTGCCAGCGGCTGGGGCAGGGTGGGGAGGGGAAGAGGCCAGTATCCTGTACAGAAACCGTGACAAATGCTCCAATACCTTAATTTTGACACTCCCATAATCCAAGAAGGTCTAAAATTGGCTTTAGAACTTTTGTTATGAAACCAGAGTAGATCAAATAAAAGAACTAAGCAAAACTTGAGTCAGCCAGATGATAATCAGTACGGAGTGCATGCAAATTCAGGCAAAAATAGATCAGAGACACTTTCCCAAGGGACACAGAGCTTGGTTCCCTGGGGATCCTGGAAACAAACTGCTCGTGTGATAGATGGAAAGGCAGAGGCAAGGGGGAGATGAGTGCCGCACCCTAGAGGTAGAAACTTGCTTTGCCTGCAGAATAAGGAAGGGAATTCGAACCTGCCTCCCCAATTCTGAGTTTAGCACTCATTTTACAACTTATTCTGAGTCTCACCCTTGCTGTACCTATAGACAGATAGAAGAACAGGGGGGCAAAGTGACTTCAAAACAAGTTGTGTGTGCTTCATTTTGCCATGTGCATACAACTGCATCATTTTAGATTTAGCGAAGACCTTATTTGGTTAAGTATCTTGGACCAATGAAAAAGGAGATTGTTGCCCTGATTGGTGGAGACCACATGCATCAGAGTAGGACTGCTCCATAGGGTTTTTGTGGCTGTAATCTTTATACATAGCGTTGTTAAGAGTTGAAATTGACTTGATGGTATACAACAACACGTACACAACAATATTTATGGAAGGCCTTTCTTCCAGGGAGCTGCGGGGTGGATTCAAAACACCAACCTTTAGGTTAGTAGTCCATTGCAAATCCTTAAATATCTGTCTTCACTGCCTCAACTCAAAGGCACAACATACTGAAGGCAGAAGCCGTGTTAGTCCAGTCCTTTTATTTTACAAATAAGGACTAGAAGTCAGAAAGGACAAGCTTGCAGAGTTAGTTAAGCCAAGAACGCCGGCAACCTGCCCTCAAGTCCAGTGCTGTTCCTAGCCTGTGGAAAGAGAACTGCATTCATTAATACTCAAAGATTAGTTTCTGTTTCTAAGTACAATATTCCTAAAAGGAAAGTATTAGAAACCTAGACAATTTCCAAAACCCAGTTTATTTCATTGGTAGAGGCTTGGAATTTTGGCACAATGATTAGTGGATTTCTAAAGAAGTCTTTTAACTTCTTTGGCAGTTTGCTACAATAATGATAACAATCACAAACAGTGATCCATTAAATAAACATTAACTAACTATCTGCAATGGATTGGGCCTTCTCTTGGCTCTTTTATGTATTTTTCGTCTCCAATACTGCAATGCAGGCATTGTCATCCTCGTGTTTTTGTCAGAGGGAAACACAGCACAGAGAAACAAGCCACTTTCTCCAGATGACAGACTGAGGGACTAGTCTCCAGCTGTCAACTAGAACTGAAAACTCTGTCGGATCCTGTTATGTCATGCACCTCAGAGACATGATAATATGTACTATAACTGTGTGGGATGGTCTTACAGTCCTAGGGAAGTGAGGGGCCTGGGTCTCTCTGGATCTGTTGCATCTAAGGGGATATTTGAGATCTGTAAGCCCCTTCCAGAGACTGAGGGTGACGTCACCGACAGGCAAGACAAAAGGTAGCTGGAGTAGGCCATAGAGACACCCAGATAAACACAGAGATCATTAAGTGTTGAGAACTAATCTCTTTGAGAGATTTAAAGGACAAGTGATTGGCTTATAGATAAATATCATAATAATATTAAGAGTGAACCCAGGAGGAATGGACTTAGACTTCAGTAATGATACAGAACATGAGACAAAGTTTTAAGGAAAGTTTGCTGGTGGAGGCCCCTTCTATGTTTTACGTAAACAGCCCTTTCATAGCAGACGCTGAGAACTTCCTATACAAAAGCAAAAACTTCCGGTGGCCCCAGCCGCGTTCTATTTTTGCTTTAAAGTCTCCTTTTAGACTATTCTAATTGTTAGAAAGTTCTGTTCATCACGATGAACCAAAATTGCCCTCCAGGGTCTCCACGCCTTGGTTCCGGATCTGCTCTTGTATTTGTGAAGACTGGTTTGGTAGACTTCCTCTCTACCTAGGAGAACTTGGGCTGTTTGAAGATGACTTTCATTTTTTTATACCCGTGTTCCCCAAAGTGTGCTGAGCAGAATGCTAAGTTTGTGTGATGTTAATAGGTGTCCTGTGTAAAGCAAACATACCAAACTAAACAGACAAAACCCCATAAATAGCAAATGAGGGTTATGTGGGCATGCTAGGTTAAATCAGGTCAGCCAGGTTTATTTCCTTGCAGGATTTCTCAGAGCTTTCCCTTTGCTGTTGGGGAGTGTATGCTCCCAAATGGGAACATTTTATGCAATGTTTTCTGAATTTTCACCCTCCCAAAATTTAGACCTTAAGCTGTCTTTTTCTCCATTTTTCTCCCAGACTATCTGTCCCTGTTTTCCATAGATACTATTAGAAATACAATTTGGGAAAGCTTTTCTACACAAATCTATGTTCTTTCTATCACTGTTTCTAAGCTAAAAAGCCAAGATCCTCAAACTCTTCCTTTTGAGACATAGGGCTGAGGTTTCTCATTATCATACTTTCTGCTAGGGTTGCTATATCGAAATATATGATGATTAGTAAAATTAGAATTTCAGGGATAAGCAATGGATATTTTTTTCATATACATATGTCCCAAATATTGCACAGGAGATACTTTTACTAAGAAAAATTATTCATGCTTTATCAGAAATTCAAATTTAGTCTGCTCTTATTTGCTCACTGGTGGCACAGGGGTTAAGTTTTTGGCTGCTAACCGAAAGATTGGCAGTTCAAATATACCAGCTGCTCCTTGGAAACCCTACAGGGTAGTTTTGTTCTGTCCAGTTGGGTTGCTGTGAGTTGAAATCAGCAACAAAGTGTTTGGTTTGGTTTTGGTTTATAACACTAGAGGGCCCCCCAAAGTCCCCCTTCCCTTGAAAAACGTGGCCCTCAAAACAGGACACAGTATTGCAGAGACAGACTGAGATTTAGACAATTTATAACCTCTGAAACCACCTTCAACACTATTTTGCCCTGAGACATTTTGAAAAGTAACAATTATTTTTTATGGAGGATCAGAGGCCAGTGAGAGACTGGCAGATACCAGGTCATGTTCTGCATCTAGTGGCCAAACCCAGAGGTCCATTTACTGACCTTCACTGCTGCTCAGTAGTATTAGTGAACCGGATTCAACTACCATTTATAATTCCCTTTTCATGGTCTGTCTTTCCTATCAAGCTGAAAGAAACTCCAAAGCAAGGATGATGTCTGCCTTGATTGCTGCTATATCTCTGATAGTTGGCACAGGTGCTGGCATATATGGCTATTCAATACTTTTTTAATGCAGAAATGATGATCGAATCACCAGTTGCTTAGGAAGCTAAGTAAGCTTGATAAACAGACTCTCAGAGAAGAAGAGAGTCTGCTGAAAGGTGAATGGGCAAAACAAGAACACTAATTGCGATGACTAAAATAAAACATCTCAACCAAACACAAACTGTTCTCGAGAAGCTGAAATACTTTCTGGAATCTGCCAACGTGTGGAACTTGTCCAATAAAAGCAGGCTGGCTGTCTCAAATGGGTGTAGGGTTAGAGCTAATCATACCAGGTCTTCTCACGGAAACATCTTGATCCGGGAGGAATTAGACAAAGTGAAGGGGAACAGACTCAGAGGAGCCTCAAGCTGCCAGAAGGTCATGTGCATGAAGAAGGACACATGATTCCACAGCTCTGCCCTGGTGTTAGCATCTGTGATGACTGGTGCAACATCCACAAAATGCTTGTAGCTTCTGCTCTAAGCCTCAATTGACAGAGTGTCCCCTGCCCACCCCAAGATCATTTGACTCAAGCCTGGGGCTTTCAACATAAAAAGCATTCTGGGGACTTCCCCAGATGTGGGCAGTCACTTACCAATAGTGTGGCATCTGTGGTTTTAGTCCTGGGGAATATTAAGCTTAACTTCAGAGGACAAGATACATCAGACAGACAAGAAATACAGTGAGAAGAGCCCCAAGTCCCAGACAGGTAGCCTAACAAAAAGCAAACCCATTGCTATTGAGTCAGTTCCAATTCACAGTCATCCTACAGGACAGGGTAGAACGGAGCAGCTGGTAGATTCTAACTGCCAACCATTTGATTAGCAGCCAAAAGCTTAACCACTACTCCACCAGGGCCCCGGGGAGGGTAGCAGGGCTTAGTAAAACCTGTGTTGGTTTCTAATTATGAAAAGCTGAAGTTCAAGTTCCACATCTGCCATATCTTTTTTTTTTTATTATGACTGAGTGAAAATGTATATTCCTGTATAAATTTACATGCCCACCTATATGCAGCTTCCACTGCTCTCCCTGCCTGGTGACAGCACACTATTCTCACTGGCAACACAGCTGCTGTATCTTAACTCTCTGCGTGTGGGCTCTCATTTAGCCTCAGTCTCTTTATCTGTAAAATGGGAAAAGCCACATTGTTGGAAGGATTATGTAAGATGACAGCTATAAATCTCTTTGTAAGCCTCCAAATGCTGGTCCTGGGAGCAGATTGCCAGGACTTTTCTCTTGAGGAGTAGCTGGTAGGTTCAAATCACTGAACTTTCATCAGCAACTGAGAGCACTTGCATAAGTCATTGGCTGCTAATCCGAAGATTGGAAGTTTGAACCCACTAGCTGGTCTTTAGGGTAAAGAAAGATGTGACTGACTGCTTCTGTAAAGATTACAGCTTGGAAACTCTATGAGACAATTGTACTCTGTCCTATATGTCACTATGAGTTGTAATCACTTCAGTGGAATGAGTCTATCTTATAAATTCATTTTAATTATGGAAGAAAACATTTTACAAGCTCACCTTTGAAAACATAAATGGGTGGCACAATTTGCGCTTGACTGCCAACCTAAAAGGAAACCCTGATGATGTAGTGGCTACCAACCAAATGGATGACAGTTCAAATCCACTTAGCATTTCTTGGAAACTCTATGGGGCAATTCTAATTGGGTCAACTCAGTGACAATGGGTTTAGCTTTCAGAGTTTGGGTGACCTAAATGCTGGCGGTTTGAATCCACCCATCATGGAAGAAAGACCTGGAGACCATCTTCCGTATGGATCACAGCCAAGAGAACTCTAGGAAATAGTTTTACTCTGTCATACACGGAGTCCCCAAGAGCTGAAACTGACTTGATGTTAAACTGACAACAACAACAACGGTGTCTTTAGAACATGAAAAAATCAACTGAAAGTTCCAGGTAGGTCTGTGATTGCGCATGACTTTTTCTGTTGAAATCCCTGGAGCCCGTGGCCAAGGCTCTTGCTGGCCTTGCTGGTAAAAGGAAACAAAATGTGCATACATGTGATTCTCTTTCCCTAGAGTGAAAATAATACAGGGTGTTGTGGCTGATAAATTACGTGATACTTCCTCTGCTGTGCGATGCTACACCCAGTCCAGGAAAATTCGTTAATGTGTAAATACGTTTGTACATGTACTTACTGTGCCAAAGCAACAAGGAACACAGATGGACTTCGTGCCTTGAAGGCCTATCAGCCTTCATCTCCTTCTCCCTCCAGTGTCATGTTTCACATAGTGGTTGCTTACCGGACATAACTACTTCTAGTCCCACCACAGTCCCCATCAGGACCTGCAGTCCACTGATTTCCACATCTTTACTTGTGTTTATTTTTCTGCATCATCGACTCTGTGCAAAGTGTACTCCAGGCTTGGAGCCGGGCAGAGGCTTTGCTTACAACTCTGGGAAGGCACAAGGCAATCTTTATGCAATCTGATCTGCCCATCCGCCTCTCCTTGCTGGGGCCAAGAATAGTCAATGATCGTGTTCTGGAAGAAACTCCATCTTGTCACTAGATGCTCTGAGCCAACAGGAGGGAGAACAGAGCCTTGCTGGCTGAAGGCGATGCACAAAGCTAAGCAGCACCAACCAGAGAAAACTTAGAAACTGGGGGCTTGGGTCTCATATACCTCTTCCCTTGTCACCATCCTCAAGGAACTGGCTTAAGCCTGATGGTACCCAGTGAGTAGAGTATTTCCCAGTCTCCCAACATCCACTACATTTATATATATTTCACAGGCATATGTTTCAAGAGGCAGAGTTTGGGAGAGAATGTGCATTTACAAGAAGTGTGCATACAAGTGCACACAGGAGCTCATATGCTTGCATTTATTTACCTATGTGAGAATGCTTCTGTATGAAGAGATGTAAGTTCAGAGAGTCCTTTAAAATACACATGTGATCCCTGCTGCAAACACACCAATGGCTTCTAAAAGCTCTTGGGAGAAAACCCAAGTCCCTAATCTGGCTCAAGAGGCCCTTCATGTTGTTGTGGCCCCTGCCTGCCTCTTCTAGGCTTATCATGCACCCTGCTACTCATCCCCATGTTGTCTGCACACCCCCCAGACTGGATTTCACTCCATTCTTCATAGGTTCTGGGTTTCCTTTCACCACAGGGCATTTGCACTTGCTGTCTCTCTGAGCGACGTGTTATTCCCTCTTCCCTTTTCCTAGAAATTATCTAATCACCCTTCGGCTCTCAGCTGAGGCCTTGATTCTTTGGCAGGGCTCTTGCTGACCTCCTAGCGTTAATCGAATTTCCTCCAGCTACTTTACCTCCTTCATAGCATCTGCCACAGTTTCAATTTTTCAGGCTCTTCGAAAATTGCCTTCCCTACTACCCACAAACTCAATAAGGGTAAAGAGAAACTCTTCATTCACTCCTCTAATCTTTCAGCTTTAACAGTTACTAGCACATAATAAGAACACAGTAAAGAAATCCTGGTGGAGTAGTGGTTAACTGCTATGACTGTTAACCAAAAAGTTGGCAGTATGAAACTACCAGGTACTCCTTGTAAACTTCATGGGGCTGTTCTACACTGTCCTATAGGGTCACTATGCATCAGAATTGACTCAATGGTGATATTTTTATTAGCATATATTGAATACACTGTGTGTATTCTTACATAGGAAGAGGGTCCAGCATGTGAAAGCATGTACTTCTGGTTGTCAGCATAACCATGATTACATAACAAGGTCTGTTTGCTAAACTGGAGCACACAGAAGTGTACTTAGAAATCTTTCAGTGTATATGTATCTAAAGGAGTATGTTTAGGTCTGAATATGCTTTGAATAATGTGCACATGTATGCATATGGGAGTATACACAAAGGAAATATTACACAAAAGAGAAAACCCATTGTCATTGAGCTGATTCTGAGTAAAACTGTCCCATAAGATTTCCGAGGAGTGCCTGCTGGATTTGAACTGCTGACCTTTTGGTTAGCAGCTGAGCTCTTAATGCCACCAGGGCTCCACAAAAGAATGTAGATGTGTGTAATACACCTATGCAAATATGCATGTGTGTGTTTGTGTTGATGTGGGTATAGTCATCAATGCAAAAGTCTCTCTGTGTGCGTGCATATTTATTTGGGTATGTACAACTGTGGAGGTGTATGTGTGTGTGCACAGATGAATCACACTCTTCTCTACAACTGGGTGTGTCCCCTTTCCGATTTCTAGGTGGGAGGGTTTATGTACATTAGACAAATTGATTCATACAGACCTTAGCATGGCTTGACTTAACCCAGGGCAGGGTAATGTGGATGAAGGAACACTGGACTAGGAGTATATCACTGGAACAAAATCCCTTTATTCTCTCACTCTGCTAACTCTCCATCTGTGTGCAGAGAGCCTGAGGTTAGGTGACAGTGATGCCACTGGGGAATGTAACTGTGTAAGTGCCAAGTTGTCACAGAACACATTTTTAATTAAATACCTAATTGGCTGTTCAATGTACTATCTCCTTCCTCTTTGATAGTCATGTTTATCATTTATAAATTCTTTTCATTTACTCTGTTTTATTCAAGGATGTAGGTAAATTAAAGATTAAGTGATTGCTTTGTGAATGCCTACAGCTGTGTGGGATCATTTTTACATGCCTACATTTTGTCCTCTTGAGTGGGAAAGGTGAAGACAGAAGGCAGTGTGTGATTGTTGGGTCCCCAAACTGTGATCCTCAGTTTGTGATTTATAGCCCTCTGGGGACATTGTGAGAAATACAGATTTTGGACCTCAAACACAGATCTGTTAGATCAGTGTCTTGAAAATTAGGGTCCAGTATGTCTATTTTTCTCAGAAAATGCCTAAATCATGTGTCTACTGTAAACTTTGGAACTCATAGAAATAAAATAAAATATTACACATTTTAATCTCATAACAAGAGATTCTAATGCTGGCAATCTCACATTGTTGAGAGTGACTCTCTGATCCTTTAGGATGAGGGTGTAGGTAAGCATGGATTGTAGAGAGACACATGGGAAAATGAAACAAGAAAAAGAAAAAAAGGGCTGTGCATTTAAGAATGGAACAAGATTGCATGTCACGTTATATATCACAAGAATGTGGCATGCCCTCTCAAAGTAAGTAAATACATAAGTATAATGGACCCACAGCATTCTCAGGATTGTATTTCTAGTACTTCTAAGGGGCTTTTATAAACAGGGAAAGTAGGTAGTAGAATGAGACAGAATTAGGACACTGGAGGACAACCCAGAAACAAAAGCAGTTGTTGTGGCTTGTGGGCAAAACGTCTTAGGCTGCCAAATTGATATGGTATGATTAAAAAGAAATCAGGGTTCCGTTGGACTTGGCTTTCGCTTTGTTATGCATGAGTGTTGCTACTGTGATTTATTTATTTTTCCTAAATAACATGTATTCATAAACCCCAGCTTTCCCCACACAATACAGGGAAACACAGACCACCTTGCTGGGTGACCCTGGCATCTTGCAGCCTGATTTCCAGGTCAGCACAGTAAGGCAGCTATTGGCTGTCTCAGCAGCCATCCTGTTCTGGGATTCTGAGATGTGAAACCACTGGTCTAACAGAGACCTGCTCAGAGTGAAAGAATAAGAACCCTATTTCCAGATGTCAAGGACTTTCTGACCCGAAAGCGGTGATTTGACTCAGCGTAAACCGTGTTGTTACTGGGCTCCTCCCTCTGCCTTCCTACCTGGCAGGGGCAGCTTGCTCAAATCGTGCTTACAGTGTGATGAAAGACAGTGTGCTGCCTACTTAGTCACAAGTTGCTGAGACAGCTCGGGCTTGCTTCTACTTCCAAGGGTCAGCAATTCATGGGGCTGCTCCAAACAGAATCCTTGGAGAAGAAAATGGAACGGATGCATTAAAAACTTCCTCTCATAACCTTCTCTCTCTTTCTCTCTTACCAAGTCCCCAACAAGGAAAGACAAGCAGTCTGTTCTTCTAGTGGCAAAGCACAAGGGTTTTGGTTCAGACTACCTAGGTTCTCGTCCAACGGGCTGGGTGTCCTTGAGTAACTTAGTTGACCCCTTTGAGCTTTCATTTCCCCCATAAACAGGGACAAGCATAATAGAGCTATTTCATAGGGTTACTGGGAGTACTAAGTGAGATCGTGCATGTAAATTGCCTAATACGGTGCCTGGCTCACGGGAAGCACCTGGCTGCAATTAGTGTTCTATTATCACCAGAAATTCTCTGTTAGGATAGAAATCTACTGTTGCACTTTTCAAATAGTAGGCACTGGCTGTGATATGACTTGAATCTACTTATTTTAATACAAATCAACAGGCTAGGCCAGAGCCATTTAATAATGAAGAAAGAGCCCTGTCCTGAGGTGTTCAGTGGTCAGTTTCCAATGCTGTGAAAGCAGATAAGCCCAGGTGAAGAAGTATGTTTTCAGAAAAACAGGTATAGAAAGCAAACAAATGGGGCTTATTCTGTTCAATTTGCAATGTGTATATCTCTGTAATCATGTTTCTCAGACTTTGGGCCATGAGCCACCTGAATTGGAAATACCCTGGAAGTGGCTAAGATGTAGGTTCCTGGGTACCAGCCTCCAGATCCAGACCCTGTAAATACTGCTAATTTTGCACCCTCTCATGTAACAGCAAGTGAACACTCTATATTGCTAGGCCAATAAACTAGAAGGAATGACAATATCTGGATCATATTATGCATCAAATATTTCCAAGGGGTCTTTGTAAAAGTATTATCATTGGATCTAAATATGAATAATCCAGGTGTATTTTTATTTAAAGTTATTTTTATACAAATTGGCATAGACATGTTTAGAGTAAAGCCTGGAAGCATGTATGTTAAGCTTATCCATAGTCATCTCTAGGTGGTAATCTTACATGTGATTCATTTTTTTTCATGATTTTCCGTATTTTAAACGTTTATAATGAGTACCTCTCGCCTCTTCACTAAGAAAATAAAAGTGCTTTAAAATTAAAGTAAAGCCAAATGTGTGGCACCAAAGACTTCCTGAAACCTTACAAAATTTTAGAGAAAGAAGGAAATATAGGATGCACGTAAACCAAATCATTTCTTTTTAGAAATGATGAAATCCAGGTCCAGAGAAGGGAAATGACCTACTCGATAGTATGTAGCCCCTTGGTGGCTGAGCGAAGATGGATTCTAGGTCTCCAGCCTCTTGGGCCAGGGGGCTTTGAAGTGATCTGTGCTGGCCAGGGACCTGTCTCCTGTCCTTCCTGCCCTGTGAGGGTAATGGAAGGACCACAGGAAGTGCTATGAATCTGCGAGTGGAGAAGGATTTTGCAGCTCTCATCCTCTCTCTGGGAGTTAGTAGGTCATTTGCAAAAGGCATGGGAAGAGCATCTGATGAAAAGGTCTACTGGTTTGGAAAACTGCTTAACCTTATTGCTCTATTTCTGGATATCCCCCTACAGCCAAGGACTGTTGAGATCCTGATTTCCCCGGGCGGCTTCCCGTTTGGGAATGCAATGAAACCTCTGCAATCCACAGGAATTGGGGGGAAGGCCAGCTGGAATTAGGGAACAGTCTGAATACTTTTTAAGAACATTCAGGTCTATTGTTTGCAAGGACATGGAGTCGCACATTTGGAAGGAGCTTAGTCCGGCCTCCTTCTCAGAGCAGGAAATCCCTGGACTTCAGCCCTCACCAAACTTCATTTTGGCTTCTGTTGAATGCTCCCAGTGACAGGAGGCTTACTGTTCTGAAAGACAACCTATCCCCTTTTAGAAAAGCCTTCCTTTGCCTGAGCTGGAATCAGCCTCCCTGTGAAGCTCAGTTGCCTTTCCAATATTCCTATAGAACTAGTGTTCTCCTTTTCCCTGGTGGTCCTCAGAATATTTGAAGGCAATTGTCATGCATCAATGAGTCCTGGTGGTACAGTTTAGCATGCAGCTGCTAACTGAAAGCTTGGTAGTTCCAACTGATTGCAGGAGAAAGATTTGGTTACGCTCCTAAAAAATATCAGCATGAAGATCCCATGGGGCAGTTCTTTCTCTGTCACGTGCGACAACCATGAAGACCCCGTGGGCCAGTTCTACTGCGTCACACGGTGTAACTTTGAGTCAGAAATGATTTGGTGTCACCTAACATCAGGAATCATCAGGAATCATGCACCAAATAGTCCTTCTCCCCACTGTTCTCCTCTGCAGGCTGAGAAACCCCACGATATCCAGTCAACACACGTGCAACCAATGTCATCACCTCAAATCAGAAATACAAACGTCTGTCTCTAGTTAGTCTCCAAGTTCACAGATACTTAGATTCAGAGCTAAAGGGAGCTTAGAAATCACCAGCACTGGCCTCATCACTTAAGGACAAGCTAACTGAGAGACACAGAGGAAAAAAGGCCTTATCTAACTACATAGAGACAGGAAGTAATTGGCCAAGGTGAGATCTGAAGCCCAGTTGCATGAGCCCCAATTTGAGTATACTTCTCACTTTAGCCTGCCTTCTCTTATTTATAAGACACCAGTATTTCTCAATTTCTTGAAAGTCCTAGGGATGTTGATTCTCTTAGTTACCTCAAAAGTTTCTCCTTCAAATTATATTTGCACCATCAGTGAAGTAGGGATTAGTACTGAGCTGAATTTAGTAGAGGTTATACTGTCAAGGAAAAGTATCGTTCAGGCATGTTAACCCTCCTTGCTCTCTGCTGTCAGAAAATCACCTCCCTTCCCCTACAAGGCTGTCTCAAAGAGAGAGCACACCACAGAGCCACCGAAGTGGGCCATATTTCCTATAAGGTCCAGTTACTTACTCAATTTAGGACACCTTCCCATCTTGGGAACCCAGAATGAGTTAGGCCGCTTGTGTTCTTGCTTTTCCCTGCTCGGTTCCTGTAGGGTTTCATATCCTCTTTAATTTAGCCTGACTCTCTGATAAAAACACAAAGCAGAGACTCAGAGAAGGAAACAGGGCACTTCAGTGATTGGTTTCCTGTCCTGGTCCCCAGCAACCCTGCGGTCACATGCTTTGACAGGAACATTCCAGCCTGCCCCAACCCATAGCAATCTCCCTCTTCTCTCAACAAGCTATTGCATTTCCAGTTCTTGCACTTGTCCCAGCACAAACTGTCAGTGGCCCCATGCTGCTTCCTGGTTCACATATGTCCTAGGATCCATGGTCACTGGTGTCACCCAGACCGGGGTTCCAGTTCTGACTCTGTAGCTAGCTTGTGTTCAGCAACTTAGGCTTCTTGAATCTCAGTTTCCTCATTTATTAAATGAGCCACTAATATCATAAGGTGTGCAAGGTAATGTAATGCCTAAAAGGTGCCTAGCACAGTCCTTTAACATTTAATAAATGTCTATAAAAGGTATCTGTCTGTTATTAATGTCATGCTCCAAAAGACACAGAATGAAGCCTATACCTTTCTCATGCTGAGCACGGTAGGTACTTCAAAAATACCCACTGACTGACCCCAATCTAAGTTCCATTCGGCAATAGGCTGAGCATCAGAAACATCCTACACAATGTGCAAGGTCAAGTCCTATCCCCTGGCTCACTTTCTCCTAAGTTCCTTCCCCCAGCAATACTCTCTGCTGGGAGGTCCAGCCTGTGCCGCCACTGTACACACCTGTCAGCTTGTGTCTCAGCATAAGGTTCTCGTTTGACAGACTCCAGGAACTTGCTGTCGAGGCAAAGAAAACTTTATGGTGTCTAATCCAACAGAAATCTTACGTAACCAATCCGTCAGTTAACAGAGGGACAGAGGGACATAGACATCACCCCCATCACAAAACAAAGCAAAACCACAGGAAGTAGAAAAGAAGAGATTGATGTACGCCTAAAATGCCCTTGCTTAACAAGCCCGTTAGAGATGATTGAGGTTCTTACATCGGAAGTATTCTTAAAGAGAACAGAATATGGCTAAAATCCCCTTTTAGCTGGGAATCTCAACTGATACTTGCCGTTGAACTTTTCAACTGAAATTATACTAGATATTCCCCTATAAAAACTGAAGGCCTCTGGTCACCAAGAATATTTATACAACACTGATATTGTTCCTTAATAATCTTTAACATACACAGGACTTACAAATGGTGACAGAAAAACGTCCAGTTAGTTTGGAAACCAGACAACGGGAAATTTCTACCCGGAGTGCCTTGAAATTCCTGGCAGGTCCTAAACAGTTAAGAATCTCCCAGCTTCCCTAAATGGAGAGGATATCCTAGTGGATTCTTGCCGAGTAAAACGAACAATTCTTTCACTTGTCTCTATTTCAAGTTATTTGTTTATTCCCTGAATTTTGTGGTAAGGACCTAAAAGAAGTAAAAACATCCGCTGAAATGAATTCGTTGTGCTACAGCACCAGGGAAAAGCTTGTACAAGTGAAGGTGAGAGCAGTTCTCAAAGACCATTAGGTCAAGAGAACACACCAACTTCCAGAATGGCAGACGGGCTCCCTGGCTTTAGCCCTGGCTGTGACACCTTTGGCTTTTTACCTTGGGCATGTCATTCCCCTCTCTGGCTTTTGGTCTCTTCAGATGTCAAATGCTTTTTACTGGCTCTTTCCAGTCTGAGATCCTGTAAGGCCATGGGGTATGTGATGATTAGCTGGAGAAGTTGCCACACTTCTGAAGGTGAGGCTCAAGGTAGAAGAAGGAGAACACAGCAATAGGTCTGAAAGCTCTCTGAGAAAAAAGAAATGTATTGAATGGCACCCTTTCCAATTTGTCACAGCACATTTCAAAACCATAGGTGCCAAACATTTTGCTGAGAGCTCAGTGTTCATTTATGCAGATATCCCACCACCCAGCTGATAGGAAGCAGAGAAGTCCAGTGTTGTTCTGGTTAGGGACTTTGACTGGTATGGAAGGGAAGCCAGAAGTGAAGTCAGCGTCAGGAGTGAGTGAAATGACAATGAACCCTGAGGACCGATCCTCTCCAACCTGGCGTTGTCGCCAAGGAGGATGATCCATTCCATCAAACCTGGGCCAAGCTTTGGCTCAGACACACAGGCAAAAATAGAAAAGAGGTGGTGGTTAGGTGAAGGGGGAGGGGAAATCTGTTTACTTTTGTGATTTTTTTTCCCCTCATATGCCTCTTATCAGTACTATAATCTCTCCACAAATAGGTGTAAATGGCCCACAGTTCCTTCCTCCCTGGACAAACCCTCCCAAACAATCCTGCACAGACCCGAACCTCCTTGAACATCTCATGATCAGCATCCAGGCTGCTGGAAAGTTCAGGAGTCAGCATGATGCAATGGGAAGAACGCTGGCCTATGGTTTGTCACTAACTGGGGAAACTGTGAAAAACACCTTTCTGAGGCGCCACAAAATACAGTCATTGCATTAGACAGACCCCCAAATCTGTTGAGGTCATGAAAATGTATACCAGTGGTTCTCAACCAGGAGCAATATTGCCATAACTCTCAGAGAGGCTCTGCAAGATAAAACTGTTGCATTAGGCTGAATCTAAAATCTATTTAGATTTTAAAAGTTTATACCAGAGATTTTCAGTCAAAGGAGATTTCACTCCCAGGAGCATTTGACAATATCTGGAGACATTTTTGGTTGTCACAGCTAATTGGGTGATACTGCTGGCATCTAGTGGGTAGAAGCCAGAGATGCCATTAAATATTCAACACTGCACAGGGCAGCCCCCTACAACAAACAGTTATTTGCCACAAATGCATTGGTTTATAATGAAGTGACATGGGTTGAAAGAATAGGAGAAAGGGGACAGAAGGAGCAGGGCCTGAAGCCCTGTCTCTGGGTCATGAGGTATCCGTAGTTGCTCATTTCCCGGGTTTTCTCTCAGTGACCAGTGCTGTTTGTTTTCCCTTGGAATGATGGACTATGTGTGAGTAGATTTTCCATAACATCTTCCTTCTTCCTTTACAATGCCAAGCTCTGACAAAGTACAAACTCTCAGCTATAAGAGATGGCAAAGCCACGAATACAAGCAGTTATTAAACAAGTAGAACTGAAGGGTGGGTGGTGGGTGTGTGCAGAGGGACAAAACACATGCCCACAACTTCATTTTTATGCATCAGTGTTTCCGATGTAACAACATAGAATAATAACCACTGGCTCAGCTCAGCTATGGGGGAAGCAGGCAGAACTTGTGCTTGTGGGACACAAGTGTTAGAAGACATACGGGTTTGTTGCAGCAGATTTTGAGGCAAGCAAAAAGGTTAAGCAATCAGTGCATGTCATTCCTGGATCAGTCTGCAGGAAATCACTGAGCAATTATTACAAATGGTTACCTGTGGTTTCCAGTGGGGGAAGCAACAATGCTGCAGTCAAGGGGTTTTGGAGAAACAGGTGCAATGAAGTCATGGTCAAACAATTTATTTACTGTAAACTTTAGACTTTGCTCAGGAAAACAACTGAAGCTGCCCCTCAAATCCCTGCCTACAACACCCCGTTTGAGCAAAGAAAAGGAGCAGGGAGAGTCCACATTCACAGCTGGAAGGTCCGAGACACTAAAGATTCTCAAGTCCAAGGGTGCAGGAAGGAACGTCTCCTTCAGATGCAAATGACCAGCAGCAATATATTACTCCTAATACTTGACCAATGAGGTAGATAAATATATGGGTAGTCTTCAAAACATAGCCAACCCAGGTCCTCTGGGACAAAAACCCGTCAGACATAAACTTAAATGTTCCAGGCAAGGAGGAACTGAACTGTACAAGGAACAATCACTCAAATGTGGTTTCTCTTTTTCTTTTTTACAGTTTAAAAAAATAAAAAAAAGGCAAGAAGGCATTCCTTCCTCCTGCATATCTCTATACAGTTTTATACTAAATTTATTACACTCAAGTTAAATAGTCTGCTTAGTGTTCCTTGGGGAGGGAGTCTTAAAAAGTAGAAAAACCGCATTACAGCAGTGAGTCATTTGTGCTACAATTCCTCCCTCGTGAATCAATGCTAGCATTAGGCACAGTACCTTGACAGTTCACAAAGTCTGGCATGCCTGGGGAATCCTCAGACAGAAGTTCACTTTCTTTCTCCTGCCCCAGGTGGCATCCACTCTGCTCCTCTGTGTAGTCATTTTTGCTGTTGCTGTTATTGGAGCAACCATTCCCATAGGCCTTCAGAGAAGACCTACGCAGGCACAGAAGTTCCTGGAAGGCAATCCTAAAATCCGGGCTCCTGCAGTAGATAAGGGGATTGAAGGCCGAATTGACATAGCCCACCCAGTTGAGGAGGATGTAAACTTCCTTAGAGATGAGGTTGTCCTGGATCACGTGCACAATGTTGACAATGAAGAAGGGCAGCCAGCACAGGGTGAACGTGCCCATGATGATGCCCAAAGTCTTGAGGGCTTTGTGTTCTTTCAAGTAGAACTTGGAGGACCTGCGATGTCCATGCCCGCTCCGGCCATCCTGTTCCACGTGGCTGATGCTTTGAGCATGGAAGCGGCCCTCAGATTTGTCAATCTTCTGGATCTGCTTTTTGGCCACTTGGAAGACCCTGGAGTAGACGAAGACCATGACCACCAGGGGCAAATAGAAGGACACAACGGAAGAGGCAATGGCATAGGCTTGGTTCGTGAAGAAGTCACAGCAGGTCTCTTTGGCATAGCAGGTGATGGCTTCCTGATGGGTGGCCCTGTACCAGTGCATCTGGATGGGCAAGAAGGAGGTAAGGCCGGACACGATCCATACCATCAGAATGACCACACGGGCCTTATTCTTGGTCAGCAGGCTCTGGTACTTGAAGGGTGATGTGATAGCAAAATAGCGATCCACTGCGATCACACACAGGGTCTCGATGCTGGCGGTGACGCACAGCACGTCAATGGAGGTCCAAAACTCACACCAGAAGTTGCCAAAAGTCCACATTTTCATGAGGATGTGGCTGGCCCCGAAGGGCACTACAGCCAGGCCCATGACCAAGTCAGCACAGGCCAGCGAGGTGATAAAGTAGTTGGTGACCGTCTGGAGACGCTCGAACTTGGCGATGGCAGTGATGACCAGCACGTTACCAAACACAATGGCCAGGACGATAAGCGACATGACGATACCCATGCCCACCACCCACGCCTCGTCTCGTTCTTGTGTGACGTTATGGTCTGGCTCTTGGCTTCCGTTGGGTGCCAGCAAGAAGACGCTGGTGTTCGCGGGTTGCCCCATGGCGCACTGGCTGGCAGGTGAGTGCGCTGGCTGCAGGCGCACTTGCCGCGCCTCAGCTGGCAGACCTCCGGCCGGGAGCTGCCGGCCACGAGCCGACGCTCGGAAGCCTCATTCAGCGGCTGTGGGGTGGGTGTGGTGGGGTGCGTCCTGCACACTCAGTTTTGTGGGGTGCCCTGGGCTCTCCGTGCTCGTCAGTGCCCGCCAGTCACAGCCTGCGCTCGGTAGAAGCCGCCTCAGACTGCGCCCAGCCCGTTATGTGCACAGGACTTTGGGGGAACTGCCCTCCCCGTGACGTATCGCAACTTTCCGCCAATGGCGCGCGGGCAGCCTCGAAGGGGTGAGGCCCCCCTCCCTCCCCTCTCCTTTCCTCTCCTTACCCGCCCTCTCCTGGCCCGGCTCGGGCGGGGTCAGCTGCTACCCGATCTGCAAGCAAGCCACCACTCCCTGCCGGCTATCCGGAGCTGCTCCCAGAATGCTGAAGCTGGGTTTGCTGTGCTTATCAGCCCGCCCCGGAGCTGTCGGCTCTTACACGTCTGCTACCTGTCTTCCTGGAAGCCTGTACGCAAGGAGTTCTTAAGCGCATCCCGCAGCACACTGCGACTCCACAGGCGGAAAAACAGACTCGAGTGCCCACCGGGACACGAATGTACAGGCACAGATGCACCCCGACAGGCATGCTCAGACTTATACGGAATCACAGCCACAGACGCTGAGACACACCCGTCTAGTGCACCAACATGCACACTCGAGTGCCAAACGCAGAAGCAGAGTGGCACAAAGTCACCTCTGTGCAACACAAAAGAGGCCAGACACCAACACAGAAACACAAAAGCGCAGTCGCACACAAAGGAAGAAGAGAATGCACAGGAACGTTCGGAGACACGGAGAGAGACGCAGACACTGACGTCCCTGTTCCCCCTCACAAACCCCCGTCATTCAAGTACTTATAAATGAATCCCCACCCCTGCTTCCAACTGTCCCATACACAGCCACCTAGCATATTCTTTTTCAAATGTTTGGCAAGACAACAGGAGGTGATTTCAGCAGCCGATGATTTCCTCAGCATATTAACTGTCAAGTATTTTTGGGGTCCTCCCTGGAAATTTTGCGGGCATTGAGACCTAATTTTACTCTCTAGATTTCGTTCAAATTGGAGTTTTCACGTCTGTATTTGGGAGTGGGCGGAGAAAGTTGTAGGCTTTTGCTTTTAATTCTTAGGAAAGTGGCATAATTCCCTCGTTAGCGGTTGGAATGTAAACTGGAATCATTTTCATTTCAACGTGGACTTCTTCAGTAATATTGCAACTGAAAAAAAAAAATCCTCTCATTTGCTCTACAGTTTAATTTGTTCGGTTGAACCATATAAAGTTGCCAATATTTGAATGTGTTTGCCTCACAAAATGGCAATTTCATTTGGTTCAATCTATTTAGAAATTGCTAACATTCAGAACATTTTGAAACCACGAAAAGCAAAAGATAGTTCTTCCTTGTTATTAAAAAAAAAAAAAAAAAAAAAAAAGGCAGGCCAATCTTAAAACCAAAGTCTTTGTCCATGAAATATTTTGTTTGGGAATCTGGCATATGACTTTACTGTTATGAAAAAATTAATGCCCAGCGTTTGATTTCATATGTATCAGCAGTGTCTTTGAAAAATGGAAAATATTTCGCGCACTGTAGTCAAACAAACTTTGCAGATTACATAATAATATAACAATGGATAACATTTATGGAACATTTTCTATGAACTATTCATGTATTATTCCATTTAATCCTTCCTACAATCCCATCGAGGGGTACTGCTTTTAGCTCACTTCATGCATGGGGTTTACAGAGGGAAATAGCTTACCCAAAGCACATAGCCAGAGGCAGGATTTGAACTCAGGTTTGTCTGCGTCTAAATCCATTTTTTATCTTTTAAACATACAATATCATTACAGGATCTCTGGTGGCACAGTAGTTAAGTACTTGGCTGCCAGCCAAAAGGTCAGCAGTTCAAATCTACCAGCCCCTCCTTAGGAACCCTATGGGGGCAAATCCAATTTGTCTTAATGCAATCGTCTCAGCAGCAACAGATCTGGTATTATATGCAGAAAGAATGAAAGATTGGGAAGAAGCTCTGCAACCGGTGTTGAAATACAGAGATTCCAGTCCACCTGATTTGCAGCTTTCTAGCTTACTTTCCTTCAATTCTCAGCTGCCACCCAAAAGGCTGACTGTTCAAATCTACTAGCCATTTCTTGGAAAAACCCGATGGGTTAGTTCTACCCTGTCCTATAGGATCTTTATGAGTTGGCATTGACTCAACGGCAATGAGTTTGCTTTTCCTTCAGCAAATTGCAAAGACGAAGGCTAATGTCATCAGCCTTTAAAGGGAGAATAAAATAACTTTTTTCCATTGTGGTTAGGTTCAGTAAGAATGAAATGATCTAATACCAAATGTAAAAGTGCTCTTGCACACGTAAATGCCATATAAATATGGGTTATAGATAATATCTATATAAATAACTTAGTTTAACACATATTTTTAATCTCCTCTATCAGACAATAAAATGCTTCAGGACAAAAGTAAGTCGAATGTTTACTGTAGAAGCAAGGCTCAGAGACAATATTCAACTTACATGTTCCCTTGAACTTCCTTCAACAACAGGAGCTATTTTTGAAAGACAGATGCCTTAAAAAAAGCACACGTCTCCCATCTAAGCCACAAATATTAATTAAGGATCTACTACATTCATATGGTTTTCAAAACATACCCACCTCATATTTGTGTTTTCCAAAACTGACTCTGGTATGATGCATTTTAGGAAGAGGCAGTGTCTGTTATGTAACAACGTTTCCTTAAATATATGTCTATCCACAACTCTGGAACTAAGCCATTTAAAACCTCCTTCCTGTTTGTGAAACTATGGAATAAATAAGTATGCTGTTTAACTTTCACATATAAAAAAGGAAGAAACCCCTTTTAGAACAAACAGTAGTTGATCACTCAGATATACACATAAGTCACTTAAAAATGTAACTTTGAGTATTTTGGAAAATGTCTTTTAAAAACACCACAAGCACTCAATTGAGAAGGGAAAAGTGCTTATGTCGACTGAGAAGTTACAAGTTCTTGCCCACCAGCCTTGCCAGACAGAAAATCCCTCTGTCTCTCTGCTTCATCACCAACTGGTCAGACTTTCAAGACGTTGTCTTTACGCCAAGAGTCTTTTCTCCTGACTTCCTTTTAAAATCATAGGATTAGAGAAGGTTAGTGTGCAAAGGCTTTAATAGATCATTTAACTTCTTCCCCTCAGTTTGCAAATGAGGAAACTGAAGTGCAGGACAGTGAAGTGTCTGGTTTGAGGTGGCAGGTCAAATGAGGAGGCTAGCTTGGTGCCTTGGCCTGGCATGCAGCCACTGGCCCGTGCTCCTGTTTCATTTTCCATCAGGGGAGTTTGACAAGCACTGCTTATTGTGCTCACGGCCTTAGAGAGTTAATGCTTCTGTTGAGCCGGGAAGTTCTTAGTAGACTAAATGCACCTTTATCTGATGTCAGAAAAAAACAGGCTCTTTTTATGGCGATTGAGAGTGTCTAATTACACATTTTGTCAATCCCTTAAGACACTAATTTGTAGCTTCCTGCCTGCCAAACAAGAAAATCTTCTCTCTCTCTCACATGCACTTTTTGTATTTTTTTCTTTTATTGTGATTAAATGAAAATTTATGAGCCAGGTCAATTTGCCATATAAAACTCCATGTACACATTTCTGTGCAGTTCTAGCTGCTCTCTCAGCCTTGTGATAGCACATTCCTCCTTGCCACACTGTACTTCCTATATTCATACAGCCAACTCCTGTCCTTTCCTCTCTACCCTCCCATTTCGTTTCTAGAGAGGAGCCGCTCCAACAGCCTAACGTTTCATAGTCCAGTCCAGCTTTTGTCTGAAGAGTTGTCGTTGGTCCTGGTTTCAGTTGTGGGCTACCGGTGAGTCCAGAGGCCATGTTCTGTTACGTCAGGGGATCTACACTGTATTCCCTGTCAAGGCAGTCATCAGTGGTGGCCAGGTACCATCTAGTTCTTTTGGTCTCATGTGGATGTAGTCTCTGGATCATATGGACCCTTCTGTCTTCCTGGGCTCATGTTTTCCTGCTGTCTTTGATGTTCTTTATTCTTCTCTGCTCCGGGTAGATTGGGACCAGTTGGATGCGCCTTGATGGCAGCTTGCTAGCTTTTAAACCCCAGACACAACTCATTATGCAGAACATTTTCTTACAAACAATACTTAGTTATGTCAATTGACCTAGATGTTCCCCAGAAGCAAGGCCACCAGACCCCCATCCCTGCTACTCTGACCTTCCAAATGTTGAGCTGTATTTAGCTCTTGGTGTAGTCTAGCAGCGTTGATGTCCCTTCTACTGCATGCTGTCACTTCCTTCACTTAACTCATTCCTATCTACTATCTAATCTATGAATACGCGTCTCCCTCCTGCCCCTCCCTGGTAACCATCAAAGTTTATGTTCTTCTGTGCTTATCCCTTTTATTGAGTCCTCATAATAGTGGTCTCATACATTATTTGTCCTTTTGTGACTGACTAATTTTACCAAGCATAATGTCTTCCAAGTGATTTCATGTTGTCAGATGTTTCCCAAGATCATTGTTGTTCTTTAGCATCGTGTACTATTCCATTGTGTTAATATACCATAGCTTACTTATCCATTCATCTGTTGATAGACACCCAAGTGGATTTCATCTTTTTGCTGCTGTGGGCAGTGCTGCAATAAACATCCCTGGGCATGTATCTGTCCGTGTCACAGCCCTTACTTCTCTACGATATATTCCAAGCAGTGGGGTTGCTGGATTATATGACATTTCTCTTTCTAGATTTTTAAGAAAGCACCAAGTTGATTTGCAAAGTGGTTGTACCATTTTACATTCCCATCAGCGGTGCAGAAGAGTTCCAGCTTCAGCACAGCTTCTCCAACATTTACTGTTTTGTGTTTTTTGGATTAATGCCAGCCTTGTTGGGGTGAGATGATATCTTGTTACACACACACACACACACACACACACACACACACACACACACACACCCACACACACACACATTTTGATTTACTTAATGAATATTTTGGAGAAAGGCTCTGAGGTGCCAGAGAATGACCTCCTGCCAACAGCTGGATAGATCAGGAAAACTCTTCCTTCCTGTGTCTTGATTTAGACAAGGTTCCTCTCATCTGGGTGATTCTTTAAGCAGAGACACATCTGTGGATTTTTTTCTAAATGATGTTTTAAATGTCTTTAATATTGCCTTCCTAAAGTGTTACCTATTAAATGAGATTCAGTGAATGTAAAGTTCTTAGCACAATGTCTTGGAGAAGAGATAACTGTTAGCGTTATTATTTCTGAGTAAAAAATATACCTATAAAACATCTTTGTCTTATCTGCTCATATGCGTGAAAGGACACCTAGAATGTGGATAATAGTCCTTTATTTTTAATTTGAATCACTACAAAAAATAATTGAAAAAGGAAGCATAACACAGATCCTTAGGAAGAAAAGAAAAATTATTCTGAAAATTATTGTTGTCATTGAGTTATACGGTTGGGTGGGATGTTGTTAGTGAGTTTTCATTGAGACATCTCACTGTCTGGTCAGCTCCTTACACAATGCATCTGCCCAAACTGCTACAGGATCATCTCTAGAAAGGGCAAGCTGATTAGCCCATTTCTTCCGTGTATCTTTGACTGTCCAATTCAGCTGAAATTCATCCTTTGATAGCTTCTACCATGGACTTTAAGTCTGCCCCTTTGAGGCTACTCAGAACAAGTCTCTTCTGTTTTCTCTATGAATGTTTTTCAACTTTTGGGAGATTCCCTGAGATTTGCCTGAGCCATCTCCTATTTAGGTTAAATATTTCTGGTTTCCTTGGGTATAAAGTCTCCTTTGCCATCATGACAAATCTCTCCTGTTCAAACTGGAGTCTGTCCATGTCTAAATTTAACAACAATACCTGGAATGATCCTAGAACAAGTCATCAAATGATCAATTTATAATCACCTTGGCAACCATAAAGTAGAGCAGAGCAACCAGCAAAGCTTTCTTTTCAAACAGCTGATTAGACCAAATAAATTTAATTTCCTACTGTGTCGGAGTTTTGTAAGAGACATGCTAATAAATTCTTCCTGCCTTGGGGAGACTGAACCAAACGGAGATGGCTCTGGTCGCTTTTCTTAACTTGGTTCTACAAAAGAAACAAATGTTAAAGAAAATTATCTGAGCCACTGCATTTCTCAGTTTTTCCAAGTATGATGCTTTTTTTGTTTCAATGTTTGTATCAGTGACTTTCTGGGAACATAAAAGTGAAGTCATCACTTACAGTGAGTATCTTAGGTCATAGTGAATAATTGCTTGTTGAACCTGACAGAGGCTGCTTGGAGTCTCCTTTAGCAGTGAAATGAAGGGTATGTGATGGAACCGTGGAAACTGTTTGGACAAGAGAAGAAAACATAGATGGGGTCAAGAGACCTAGGTTCCAATCCTAGAACAGCTATAATGTGCCATGTACATGTGCCAATTGTAAACACAAGGAAATTGGTGGCTTAGTGGTAGAATCCTCAGCTTCCATGTAGGCGACCTGCATTTGGTTCCTGGCCAGTTATCTGTCAGTTGAAGTTTCCATTTCACTGGGATGCTGAACAGGTTTCAGTAGTTTCCAGATTAAGACAGACAAGAGAAAAAACTGGTGATCTACTACCAAAAAAAAATGAGCTAATAAAAACCTGCGGATCACAAGAGCAGAGTACCAGGCAGTGTTTTGTTCCATTGTACGTGGAGTCATCATGTTGATGGTAGCAAGCGACAACATGTCACCTTCTTTCTTTAAACCTCGCTCCCCATTCATGAACAGGGCGACTGAGGTGATATCTAAGGGCCTTCCTATTCTAAACCGAACAATCCTGTAGTGGAAGGAAGCATATTCAGGGATATTGAAGAGATGAGCTCCTGACGCTGAAGAGTTACTGTAGAGTTGGGAAGTAACATTGTCAATGTCCTACAAAGCAATTTGAGTGTTGTTTCCCCTCATATTGCGGCTATCCACATTTCACTGTTGTGATGTCTGCTTCAGTACCAAGCACATTGCTATTTACTAAATATCTTTTACTTTGACTTACTTTTAAAACTCAAATACATTAATTGTTACATAAAGAAAATTTTATATTGCTACCATGACCAACAGTGGAAAACCAGTGTCACTTGCCATAAATAGAAGATAACAATGAAAACAAAACAATGTTAATAAAATCTAACTAGATTTTATTGCCTGCCAAAGTTCCCAGCCTGAGGCTCACATCTTTTTTCACAGAAAAAGCAGCAAGAGGTGTCTACTCCTTCACCAAATGGGACTTTCCCTGGTAATTTAAAAAGATTGAAGGAAAGTCAAAAAAGGAATAACTCGTAAGTACACTGTTATTCCATGTAGTGTTACTAGCCAAGCCAGCCAAGTGCAATCGAGTCAGATCTGACTCATGGTTGTTTCAAATAATTTCTTGACAGAACACTCCCAAATTCATTCTATGAAGTTGGCATAACCCTGCTATGAAAACTGGTAACGATAGTACAAAAAAGGAAAGTTACAATATCTGTAATGAACTTAGATGCAAAAATTCTCAACAGAATTCTAGCTGATAGAAGTCAACAACATATAAAAGTATAATTTACCGTGACAGAGTAAAATTCATACCAGGGATGCAGGAATGGTTCAACATCAGAAAATCAATTAATGTAGTCAACCACATAAATAAATCAAAAGATAAGAATCACTTGATTTTATCAATTGATACAGAAAAGGTATTAGACAAAGTCAAACATCGATTTATGTTAGAAACTCTCAGTAAAACACGAATAGAAGGGAAATTTCTCAGCATAATAAGGGGCATCTATGCAAAGCCAATAGTCAACATCATCCTAAATGGAAAGAATCGGAAAGTATCCCCCTTGAAAATGGGAATCAGACATTGATACCCACAGTCATCACTTTTATTTAACAGTGTGCTAGAAGTTCTAGCCAAAGCAATCAGACAAGGTAAAGAAATAAAAGGCATCAACATAGGTAAGGAAAAACTAAAAGTATCTCTATTTGCAGATGATGCAATGTAATACACAGAAAACCCTGAAGAATCCATAAAAACGAACAAAAGCTATTGGAAGAGTTCAGCAAAGTATCAGGATATAAGATAAACATAAATAAATAAGTTGGATTCTTTTACACCAACAAAGAAACTGTGAAATAGGAAATCACCAGATCAATATCTTTTGCAACAATGACCAAGAAGATAAAATACCTAAGAATAAATCTAATCAGAGATGTAAGAGACCAACACAAAGAAAATTATAAGATTCTATTGCAAGAAACCAGAAGGGACTTACATAAGTGGAGAAACCTACCTTACTCATGGATAGGAAGACTTAACACTGTGAAAACATCCACCCTACTCAAAGTGACCTGTACATACAATACCATCCTAATGTGAATTCCAATGTCATTTTCTAATGAGGTAGAGAAACAAATCACCAATTTCATTTGGAAAAGGAAGAAACCCTGGATAAGTAAAGCATTACTGAAGAAGAAAAGCAAAGAGGGAGGCCTCACACTACCTGATCTTACAACTTATTACACTGACACAGTAGTCAAAACAGCCTTGTATTGATACAAAATGGATATACAGACCAATGAAACGGAATGAAGAATCCAAAAATAACATCTACCTATGAGCCCTGATATTTGATGAAGGCCTAGAGTCTGTGAACTGGGGCAAAAACATTCTCTTTGGCATATGACGTCGGCAAAACTGGTTATCCATCTGCAAAAAAAAAAAAAGAAAAGAAAAGAAACAAGACCCATATCTCACACCATGTGCAAAAACTAACTCAAAATGGATCAAAGACTTAGATATCAAATCTAAAATGATAAAGATCATGGAAAAAAATAGGGGCAATTCTGGGAGTCCTAATATATGGCACAGACTAAAAAATATTACTAACAATGCACAAACAACGGGAAAGAAAATAGATATATAGGAGCTGCTAAAAGTGAAACACTTATGCTCATCCAAAGACTTCACCAAAAGAGTAAAAAGACTTCCTACAGACTGGAAAAAAATGTTTGGCAACAATGAATCTGATTGGTCTCTAATCTCCATAATCTACAGGGTACTGCAAAACATCAGCAAGAAAAACAGCCAATTTTTTTAATGGACAGACACTTCGCCAAAGAGGGCATCTAGGCAGCCAAAAGACAAATGAGGAAATGCGTACGGTCACTAGCCATTAGAGAAATCCAGATCAAAACTACAATGAGATATCTTCTCACCCCGACAAGGCTGGAATTAACCTAAAAAACACAAGATTAGATGCTGGAGAGGTTGTGAACAGATTGGAACTCTTCTACACTGCTGGTGAGAATGTAAAATGGTACAACCACTTTGGAAATTGATTTGGCACTCTCTTAAAAAGTTAGGAATGGAAATACCATGTGATCCAGCAATCCCACTTTTTAGAATATATCCTAGAGGAATAAGAGCTATCACATGAACAGATACAAGCACACAAATATTTATTGTGGCACTGTCCACTATATCAAAAAGATGAACTCAATCTAGGTACCCATTAACAGAAGAATGGATAAACAAATTATAGTGTATTTACACAATGGAACACTATACAACAAAAAAGAATAATGATGATTTTAGAACACATCTCATAACTTAGAATCATCTGAAAGACCTTATGCTCAGTGAAATCAATCAGCTGCAAAAAGACAAATATTGTATGAGATCACTATTATAAAGACTTGAGCAAAGTTTTACGCACAGAATAAGATACTCTTTGATGGCTACAAGGGTAGAGAGGAAGACAGAGGCACATTCATATATCAGACAGTATATAGGAATTGGTTTAGGTGAAGGGAATGACAGGGTGCAGTTGAAGGGAGGTTAGCACAACTGGGCTACACCATAAGCTAAAAGGTGTTCCTTAAACACCACCCAACATTTTTAAAGGACAGAGTAGCAGGGACAGGGCCCTGGGGACCATGGATTTGGGGGACATTGAGGTCAATTGGGATAGTTTTCTCAAAGAAAATGTTCTGTATCCTATACTGGTGAGTGGTACCTGGAGTTTTAAAAATCGGCAAGCTGCCATCTAAGGAGCATTAGTTGGTCCCAACCCACTTGTCACAGATGAAAATGAAGGACATCAAATACATGAGAAAAATATGAGCCCAGAAGACAGAAGAGCCTATTTGATTGGGAGACTACATCAGCATGAGACCAGAAGAATCAGACCACCACTAGTGAATGTCCTGACAGGCAACGCAATGTACAGTCCCTGCGGTGGCAGGAGAAATAGAGGGGTGCAGATCTAGAATTCTATGAAAAGCCCAGACTTGATAGTCTGACAACATGGAGAGTCCCCCAAGAATACGGCCCCTGGACTTGTTGCTAGCCTAGAGCTGAAACCAATATAAAGAGCCAACTCTTGAGGCAAAAACTGAACTGAACTGTAAGACAAAGAGTGATGCAGGCGTTGGCTTCTTGGCTTAAACACATACACGAGGCCCTCTGATCAGCTCCTCTCCAGAGTTGAGACAGGAGGGTGGAGAGGACATGACGAGTATTGGATGAATGAATACTGGGAGTACAGAGTGGAGAAGAGGACTGTGCTCTTACAGGCTGCAGAGAGCAGATAGAGTTGCATACAGGCATGTGTTCGGGGCTTTACATAGAAAATTGACTTGGACTGTAAACTTTCACAATCACAATAAAAAAATTAAAATAATTTCTTGCTGCACCTAAAGGAGCCTCACACAGCCTCAGCCTTGTGCTATAGGACACACTGCTGTGATTGAAAGAGCATGCATTTGGAGCCAGTTGGATCTGGATTCCACCTCTGACTCTGCCCTTAACTGGTTGTGTTTCAGGCAATATGCGTAAACCCACTGGACCTCACAGTCTCTGTACGTGAAATGAGGATATAGCTTTTGAAGGACTGATTGGGAAACAGAAAGAATGTGTGAAAAACTAGATATGAGAAGGAAGGAAAAGATCTAAGAGACAAGAAAACAGAACAGATCAGAACAACTAAGATTGACTAGGGGGCATGAGTCAAGTCAGTAGAGGTCATTGCCAAAACACAGGACAAAGAAAGCAGTGGCCTTGGTGTGTCTGGGAGACAAAAAAGATGTGATGAATTCAAACAGAGTTATGTAAAATTTGAGATTTTGTTTGGACGTCAAAATGAAAACTAAAAATTTGATAATGATGAGGAGATAAATAGATTGGGGGTGATGCTTCTGTGGGTGGTGTCATTACAGTGAAAGCATTCCCTGAGTTTTCCTTGGGAACAGGAGACCTTGCAACAAGAGTAGGTGTGATGGCTGACAGTTGTGGGTGCGCCCCTGGTACATTCAGTTTCCTTAGCTTTAAAATTAGATTTAGGACTGTGCCCTCCGAGGACATTTCTGATGGCTAAATGAACTAATGCATTTAAAGAACTTAACAGTGGTTAAAAACATTGTTTATCACTGTTGTCATCAACACCGTCGTCATCATTCTGGGTTTCCTAAAATGGCTTCATTCAGGAAATCACAGTTCTTTCTCTAAGAGCAGTTCTTTAAATGAATAATACATTGATGCAATAGGAAAAAAGTCCTTTATAGACATCAGGCTGTTAATAATGGTGACTCTTGGGATGGGTATCTGAAGTTGGGTTTCTCAAATCTGCTGATGAGATGAGGATTTGTGTGCAAGTGATTTATTAAGGAAGCGCTCTGGAGAAAGCAGTCATGGATGCCGGGCTAGGGAGTCAGCCCAGCAAAAAGAACAAACCAAGCCAGTGGACAATTACAAGCAAAGACCAAGCCACAGCCAGTTCCTAGAGCAACCCTGCGGCCAGCTGCTTGTAGGAATCCTGCCTCTTCCATTTCTTCACTGTAGGACCAGTTGGCATTGAGTTGACGCTGACCCACGGAGATCCCATGCATAGCATTGTAAAACTGTGCTCCGTAGCATTTTCTGTGACTGATTTATTGGAGTGGCTTGTCTGATCTTTCTTCCCAGGCAACTCTTGATGGACTCCAACCATCAATCTTTCTGTTTGTAGCCAAGCATGTTGACATCATGATTGTGGTCACCATCCTGGGGCTTCTGGAACAGTCCAGGGGCTTTTTTTTTTTTTTTTTTTTTTAGCTGTAAATCTTGAACAATTACTTAATCTTCCTTATGTCTTGATTTCCTTATCTGTTGATAATACCTACCTCACTGAGTTGTTAGGCAATAATGTCTGTAAAGTAGTTAGAACTGGCTTGGCATACACCCACAGAAAACCCACTGCTGTTGAGTAGATTTTGACTCATAACAACTCTGTAGGAAAGAGTAGAACTGCCCCATAAAGTTTTGAAGCAGTATGTGATGGATTTTAACTGCTAATTTTTTAGTTAGTGGCCATAACACTTAACCACTAAGCCTCCAGGATTTCTGGCTTGACATATAGTGAGTTCCAAATTAATTATGGTATTGATGCAGAGAATACTTAGAAAAATGTGTTAGCTGTGGGATTCTAGAAACTTCCTGCAGCTAGGAGATTTTATGTGCAACGTCTAGGTGGAACAACCCCTGAGTTCTAACTGCCTAATTCTGCAGTCTGAGAAGAGAAGAGAAGTGAAATGGCTATGGGACTAAAAAGTATCTGCTGGACAAGAGGAGAACAAGAAGTAGACCCAAAAGGGGAAAAAATAGGAGATGATAAAGCAGTCAGCTAGGGAGAAGGATGATGGGAGAAAATTGCCTTCAGTCTGCACAGGGGAGGGCACAGGGCTGGCCTCTCTCCAATACAATGCCTTCTGCTGGGTAGTACTGAGTAAAAGCTTTCCCTGGGTGGAGAAGCCAGTGGCTGAGGGGAGGTCAAGATGCCCCAGCTAAGTGACTCTGGGGCCATAGAACAAGCCCCAGGCCAAAAGGGGGAAAGTCCTGCCCTGATTCTCAGAAGTGCTTGTATCACTGCCTCACTCTGGAGCTCTGTAAAGTGAGAAGGTTGAATCAAGTAATCTTTAAGATTAGTGCCTAGTACATCTCAATCAGTTGACGGCTATTGAAAGGGTGGAAAGACAATAATTTTAGTTTTGGTTTATTATGCGTGTGGTATAAACAAGAACTAAAGTTATTGTCAGGAGTTGTGCTTACCTACCTATTTTCTTTTTATTTTGCAAAGTGAAAGAACTATTTCTGTTCTCTAGTAGGTTAAATGCTATGTCTGCTAGCCAAAAGGTTGGCAGTTAAAATCTGCCGGGCACTCTACGGGTAAGTTCTATTCTGACCCTAGGGTCACTATGAGCTGGACCTGACTAGACAGCAGTGGGTTTTATAGATGAGAAACCAGGGTTTACAGAAATTAAGCAGCTCTCTCTAGGTTACCTGCTACGTAAAAGGAAGGCAAGGGCTTCAAGCCTAACTTTTAGGTCCAGACGGAGGGCCTCACTCTTAACCATTCTCACTGATACTCAAGTCTGGGCTCAATAAAGGGTGACATGTGCAGGCTGCTGAAGGAGAAGCCCCTGGCTGGCAAGATCTTACAGCTGAGTTCTACCAGATTTTTGAAGCTGAGAAGCAACTGTCTCTAACCACTTATGGAAAAAGGCCAACTGATTAAGATTTTAGGCCAAGCACCCTGATCACAATTTCTAAAAACAGAGAGTTTATTAGGGCCTAGATGTCACCAGCCGTGAGTCTCTCTGTGTGACAGTACGCTCCCTATTCTACCCCCTTCCCTCTTTCCTCATCTCCCGTCCTGTCCCTACTTCCAACACGCGTATACTCACCTAAACAAATGCATTCACAAATACATCATCAGACTTTTTCCAGCTTCTTACAGGAAGGCTTGCTGACTGCAAGGCTGATTCACCTAACTTTTCTCTGTGCTTCTGTCACATCGCATGCACTCAGCCCAGAGTACCTCTTAGCCTTTGTTGTTATTTCTCATTCGCTTGCTTGGTTCCCACAGTGGTGTACGGGTTCTTGGAAAGCTACAATTCTACAGCTGCTTTATTCGTCTTTGTACCTGCAAAATTCCAATGGGGGGACAAGTGGAGGGACAGAATAATACAGCATGTGGATGCCGCAATTACACAGACACATAAACACCTGCACACCCGTAGAGTTCTTAAATTATTTCTGTGCTTAGTACTGTGTGAGTGGCTAAGGGATATAAAGGAACAAAAAAGGCAAGATCCTTACTTCTAGGAAACTCACAGGCTAGTAGTTCGGTTAGTACATAAACTGCACTTTCGTACAATGTGGTAAGTACTACGATAGAACTAGGAACTTGATTTTATGGAACAGAAGACTATTAGTGTCCCTCCCAATATACACACTAGGAGAAACACGCAGAAGGAGGACTTCCACAAAAAGCACTGTATAATAAGGAATCCAGGATTAGCCAAGAGACTAAAGAGATTTTAAAAGGAAAATCAATTATCACAGCTTTTTTGGGGGGGAATAGTTTAGCAGAATTTATTGAAATGTAAAATGTGTATATCCAAATTCTGTTGCTACAAATTTGCTCTGTGTCAGGTGTGTATGTAAAGGCATTGTTTCAATATAAAGACTGAAAAAAATAATTGTTCATCAATGAGGGAATACGTAATAAATGAGAAGAATTACATATACTATAATGTGTATTTAATTTGGAATCATCTCCATGGCAACTAACAGCAACACCATAGTCACTAAAAAGAATGAAAAGATCTAAACTCCATGCCTCTGGAAGTTGTCTAGGCTGCATACATATTATCAAGGTAAAAAAACAAATGACATACCAGGTTGTATAAAACGACCCCATCTTTGTTATGTTAATACATGCTTGTGTGAGAGTTATCAGTACCCTGTAGCTATAGCTCAGGTGTAATTATGCATTTGACAAGGTGCCACCCCTCAAAGGTTTATGATAGCATAGGTAAGATAAGAAAGATGATTACCATACGACAGGGTGTATGAAAAGGGCCATAAAAGGAAGTGCAAAAGAGAGATCTGGCGCTAGCAGAAGGCCTGGTCTTATGAGTTATATCAGGAAAGGTGAAGAGAAGTCATGAAAGGCTACATTTAGTCAGTGGCAACTTAGCCAGACATGAAATAATATAATTCCAGTAGTCAGCCTGGAAGGAGGCAGGCTAGGGAATAAAAATACCACGTGTTCCAGGTGCAGCACCCAGTATGTGACAAAAACAACAGGCAGGGATGCACCGGGATCCATATTTTGAAGCTCTCAGGATGCTGGGATGAGGACTTGAGCCTTTAAGAAAAGCCATAGAGGTTGGGGGTGGGGGCAGCCCTCAGGGAGCTTCAATTAAGAAAAGCATTGACAGTGAGGTGAACCAGCAATCTTGAGCCAATAAATGGAATTAAAAGGGACAACTGGCAAGGGAGTGAGAAGGAACTGTTCCTGGAGGTCTTCTCTGTGTAACAGGTCTTTGTTTCCTCGCTTGTATGGTCAATTTTTATTCTTCCCCTACCTATCTCCTGCCTGGTGGTGAGGACAAGTGAACAGATGTCTGGGTAACTGTGGGGCTAGTTGTGCCACAGTGCTGTACTCCTACAGGGAACTGTGACCCTTCCCGGGAGAAGGTATAGGACAGGCAAGAGAAGCCTTCAGGTGCACTGGGAGGATGTGCAGTGGGCAGGGGAGCATATGGCGTGGTCATGTGGGCAATGAGGGATGAAAAGAACAGCATGGTTCTGCAAGCAAAGGCCAGAAACAGCAATGAAAGCTGCTTTCATCTCCCACATGGCAAAACGAAAACCTTTTCAAGAATTCACTTTGGAGTCAGGCACTCAGGATTGAAAATGCACATGCCATTTGAGTTTCCACTGCTGGGGGTTTCTATTACTGATACATGTGCACAGATACGTGAAAGATACACACAAAGGTGTTCTTTGTAGCATTGTTTGGCATAATCAAAAACTCCTCACTGGAATTTACCTAAATACCTGCAAAAGGAGAAATGCTAAATAAACGAACAGATTGGCATACCTTGTGTAATCATGTAGCAGCTAAAAAGGGGTACCAACTGTGACAGAACAATATTGAAAGTGTACTGTAAAGTGAAAAGCTAACTGTAGAGCAGTGTGAGTGATGTACCCCTATTTGTGTAAACAAGTTTTTGTGTGTGTGTGTGTCTGTGCACTTGTGTGTGTTCAGTTGTGTATGGCATCTACTAAGTAACATACATAAAGGTGTGTTACTCTGCCTTGGAACTTTGTATTGAAATTTTATTGCTGTTAAAAGAGACAGAGTGAGAGAAGGAGATAAATATGCTGGTTCAAAACGATCTCCAAAATAGTTTAAGTGAAAAAGCATGAAATAGAACAGTATGTACAACATCATCTTTTTGCATAAATACCATGTTGATTTTTATAAACACCTTTTGGAAGACTATTTAGAAAAACTGAATGGTGTTTATATAGCGACTTGTGACTGGTACACAAAACTGTGGGGAGAGCAGGACAGTGCATTTACCATTTACTTTCATTTAACATTCACCTGTTCTGTTTAACCTTTTACTGTGACCACCATTGTGCTGAGTTGGCACCAATGCCCAGCGACCCTTCCATGCATATCGTGACAACCCCATGCACAATGGAAAGGTGGATACAAAATACTGTCTGGTCCTACATTGGATCCCCTTGATTGGCTGGGGACTGGACTGCCGTGATCCATAGCGTTTTTGCTGGCTGGTTTTCAGAAGCAGATCATCAGGCCTTTCTTCCCAGTCTGGCTTCATTTGGAAGCTTCTGCTGAAATCCGTTCCATGTTATAGTAGCACACGAGCCTCCACTGACGGATGCTGGTTGCTCATGGCTGGAAAGGAATCAAACATGGGTCTCTCCCATGGATGAGAATTCTACTACTGAACCACTGCTGCCTCCCACTATGTTGCAATTGTTAGTCACTGTCCAACTGATTCCAACTTGTGGCGACCCCGTGTGTGCAGAGCAGAACTACTCCACAGGGTTTTCAAGGCTGTGACCTTTCGAGAGCAGATCTCCAGGCCTGTCTTCTGAGCTGGCTGTAGGTGGCTTCCAAGCACCAAGCTTTCGGCTAGTATTTGAGTGCTTAGCCACTTGTGCCACCCGGGGGGAGTGCTATTTAAAGAGATTTTAGGACAACAGAATGTTTTACAGAATTCGAGAATACACTGTCATGACCCAAAGGTCTTTTCCTTTGACTCTTCTTTTTTTGGTGAGGATATGGTGACAGATTTAACAGAAAAGGTAACAGACTTGATACCGACTCTGTCTCTGCGGAGGCCAGGGGTAGGGCTGGGAGGGATGTGCAGCAGATAAGAGCAGAGAAGCAAAAGTAGACATTGGGAGAATTTGGGGTAAGCCGTTTGGAGAGGGAAGAGGGAGGATGTGAAAAGAAATTAGGAAACGAAAATAGAGACGAAACTTGAATGAATGAAGAAATCATTGTTAGAAAGAGGCTGCACTTTGCTAAAGTCCCCTCTAAGCCCATTTTCTGTCCTGAGGATAATATTGAATCTCTGCATATCTCTGCCGATGTGGCCTTTTTTGACAGTCCATTGGATTAACAGGGCTATAAATCATTCTGTCTCAGAAGGACAGTGTCCTTAAAGCTTCCCTCTGTCAGTGATTAAACCTGTTTCTGTGGAACTTTTACCCCAAGGCAAAAAGGCGAGTGGTGAGAGGTCACGCATCCTCATTCCAGCCAGTGGTACTCCACTTCCAGCTGCTTTCTAGATCCTACTCCACATAAAATTATCTTTACACAAACCATTGTTTTAATGGTAAAACCAAACCAAACTCATTGCCATCGAGTCAATTTTGACTCCTAGTGACCCTAAATTTCACAGTAGAACTGCCCTATAGGGTTTCCAAGGAGTGCCTGATGGATCTGAACTGTCAACCTTTTGGTTAGCAGCTGTAACTCTTAACTGCTACATTATCAGGTATGGCCAGGAAAACTGCATTGCACAGGGAAAAAGGCGTTTGGGAGAGCGGGAGGGTAGGTCCAGAACCAACCTGTGGCTCTCAACTCTATTTATGTTCTTATGTTTCAGCTGGGAAAGGATAGATGTGGAAAAGACCTGCAGGCAGCTGTCAATTTCAGGTACTTAACCTGAAAATGGAATATTCCCAGTGTAAAAGTGTTAGATTCATAAAAACCAATGTTTAGTGGTAAAAAAGAAAAAAAAAATTCAGAGCCTGACTGAAATGGAGAAAAGAGGAAAACTGCTCAAATATCTTCCAGGGTGAATTGAACCATGAAACATAAAATTGGGAAACTGAAAGGTGGGGATTAAAAAATAATATTTGCTGATATAATCACCAAAGTTTTACCCCATTTTTTTAAGTGCTATTGATACAGTGATGAATAAGTCAGATGCAAACCCTGTTCTTAGTGGGTTTGCTGTCTAGTCTATAGTGGGACAGTTTGCAGAAAACAAGAGCATTGACTTATGCAACGGCTCATGCAACAGACTGTTGTGAAGTCCCAATGATTTGCACCACGCAACAAAGCCTGGTGTGTCCTGACTAACATTAAAAAAACAAACAAACAAACATTGGCTTTAAGCTCTGTGAAGTTCAAAGTGAAACCAGCCACTCTAGGGAGGCTGCTGATGGACAGAAACCTAAGGTATTTGTTTTAGGTATCTAGTCCTGCTATAAGAGAAACATGTTTCTGACAAACAAATTTATTTTCTCCTAGCTTAGAAGGTTACAAGTCTGCATTCAGAGACCTGGCTCCAGGGGAAGGCTTTCATCCTCTGCTGGGTCTGCAGGAAGGTGCCTGCCTCTTCTGCTGCTTCTTCCTGGTCCCCTGAAGATCTCCATGTGGCTAGCCATCTATTGCACCCCGTGCTTCTTTCTGGCTTGTTTGATCTCTTTTACATCCCCAAAGAGATTGACTCAATATCCACTCTACACTAATCCTACCTTATTAGAGCAACAAATACAACCCCTTCTCAGACGGGATTATAACAACAGGCATAGAGGTTAGGATTTACCATATGTGTTTTGGGGAGACATAATTCAATGCACAGCAGTAGTGCTTGTTACAGGAAAGTGGAAGAGAGACTGGGTAAATAGAACAACAAGGGGAGCAAAAGTGGAGTGTGGCTAAGAGGAAAGGGAAAGAGGAAGAGCAGCATTTTCTGCCCAGGCTGCGGAGCCGACGACGCCCTGATGCAGTAAGGGAGGGAAGCAGTCAGTCAACAGGCCAGTGCCTTAGAGGGCACAGCTTAGGCCCTCAGACCCCCAGAAGCCCAGGGCGGGGCTGCAGTTTGACCCACCGCACACAGGAGTCTCAGGCCCGGAGACGTGAAGGAACTTACTGAATGTCTCTGAGCAAGCTGGAGGCAGTGCTGGGATCAGAACCCAGGACTGTCGGTGAAGAACCTTTCCCAGTACCTGATCCTGCCCCGGGAAAGGGGCATTACACTGGTTAAACACAAGAAGTTTTGGAGTCAGATGGAACTGGGCTTGCATTCCAGTTCTGTTGCTTGCTGCCCTGGTGACCATGGGAAAGTGTCTCTCTTAAACTCCTCATTTCTACAACGTGGATAGTGACTGTAATTGCCACAATGGCTACACCAGTGGGCTCCAACACAAAAAAAGCAGTTGTGAGGCTGAACAGGACCAGGCAGTATTTTGTTCTGCTGTACATCAGGTCACTGTGAATTGAAACTGGCTTCATGGCATCGAACAACAACAGTGATAAATGTCATTAGTATGATAACTAAATTCCAAAACAGACATCACCTGTTCCTTCCCTCCTTCTATTCCCTCATCAAGACTCTGGTCTGACCAGAGAAGGCTTTATCCAATCAGCACATCCGAAGTGATACTGGGCCAGTTATGGAGTTAGCCCTTAAGAGGAACACAGCTTCTGCTTTTCTGTTGAAGTGCTTACTCTGAGAGAGGACCTCCAACATCTAAGAAGGACAACTACCCAGCAACCTCCTTACTCCAAGAAGCCTGAAGCAGCCACTTGGTGGAGAAGCCAAAAGGAAAGAGATGCCCCAGGAGGCCCCCTCCCCACTGCCCTCCTATTTCAGCCTTTTCCAGTGCAGGGCCTGTCCTGTGACTATTCCAGTCACAGCCTTCAGGTGACTCCGTTTCCAGCCAACAACTGTAAAAACCTTGACCTAGCTGAGCCCTTTCCAGAATCAAGACAGAGAACAATAAAGTGATGGTTTTAGCCACTCAGTTTTGAGATGATTTGTCACATAGCACTGATAAAGAGAATACCAGTGTCAGCCTCCTGAGGCTGTTGTGTGAATGAATTCCTGAGACATTTACTTGGGACAGGGTGTGGCACACAGTGAAACGGAGTCAATGGTAGCTTTTTTTAACTCAACGAGCTTACACCCAAACGAATGAACCCCTACTATCGCCTTTAGTTCTCATGAGAGTGGTATCTGTGGCCATCCCTAATGAATGCACTAGCAATCACACAGAACAAACTCTTCCTTCATCCGTGTGTCAGCCCTGTGCATCTTTGAAGACGAGATGCCTCCCCTCCCCGTGCCCCACACACCTCTCATACCCTGCTCTAGCTACTCTGGCCTTACCAGCTTTTCCTATGAGTCAGGTGTTTGCACATACTGTTCCCCGCTTAGAAGCCTTTCCTTTCCTGTTGTTTTCCTCTCCACTGCTTACTCATCTTTGGCTCTTAGTTGTAAGATTATTTGGTTACTATCTTTCTTTCCTGACAGACTGCCTCAGGGCAAGTGCAGGTGGGTTTTTTTTGCTCTTGCATCTGGCACCTCTGCCCCAAGTAGATGCTCAGTAAGTAGTTTTTGCAAGCAAGTAAGCTTCTGGTTCCCATGTGATTTTTCTTCCTCCAACTAAACATCTCGGGTTCCTAAGGTACAAGGCTTGGTTTCGAGTCTGCTCCTCTTCCTTCCCTTGACCTCTGGTTGAAGCTGCTCAGCCCACAGTCCCTTCCCTTCTGGTCACTTTCAGAGTTCCGCCCATAAGCCCCACAATCTGTGGCTTGTTTAGTTCTTTTGCTATTTTGGTAGAAGGCTACTCCAGTACTATGAAGTTTCTCCTTTACAATATTTCTATCAAGCAAGGTATTTCCTTCCTCAAACTTAAGCAATGGGTCCCCAAGGCTCTGGGCAATACTGCTATGCTGGTGTATCTCTTGGGTTCCTGGGATCTTTGTTCATCAGCAATCCTAACTTTACTGCCCCTTCCCCTTCAGTGGTCCTGTCTACAGCCCCAGTAGAGGCACCAGTCATTTCTCATTTGGAATAGTATGTCTCCACCATCTCCTGTCTCCCCCACTCCAATCCATTCATCACACCAGCTGCCTGAGGAATTTTCTAACTAAACATCTGCTGCCCCTATTTCCCTGCCCAAAACTTTCAATGAACTCTTCCCTACTCACTTTGCCTTTAGCAAAAGATGTGAATTGGCAGCCACAGGCCACATCTGGCCTACAGATGTCATTGATTTGACTTGCAGAATTAAAAAAAAAAAATCAGGTTCTAACATTTAAAAACAGTGAACTTTCACATAAAACCCCATATGCTCAGCTTGATTTACAAATAAAAGGGATGCCGTCCCATTGGAAAATGGAAATTACAGTTTAGAGCTGAGTAGGAGCTACCGTCCTGAGGCCTGTGATCCTGAGTTTGCCTTAGTCTCCCTCATACCCTGGGGATACCCAGCTTTCAGACTAAGTGGCCAGCTGTCTTCTGTCATTGCACTTGTACTTGACTCATTCTGGCTTCGCTTGTTTATGTACCCTGCTGGCTTCTATAGGCCCTTAAATTGCAATCTCTACTTTGCTTATAAGAATTTTCAACTTCTGAACATAACAAGAAGTACCAGAGAAGGAAAGAAATAAGGAAATAACATTTTCAGCAGTCACTTCCTTATAATCAAGTAGCATTTGCAATTCACAAAGGACTTTTACATTTAGCATGTGGGTGGCTGAGATTTTGGTTAATTTTAATCTTCTTTTGTGAACTTTTCTATTATTGTCAAAATTTCTACAATAAATATGCTTTCCATTTACAAAGCTAGAATTTAAATAAACAGTATACTTACAGAATTTTAACTATGCACGTAAAATCTAGAGAATTTAGATATACCTTATGTGTTGACTAACACTATTAGGTTCTATTATCTAAGTAGGTCACTTCTTAACACACAATATTACTATTAGTTAATAAATTAAAATACACTTAAATCACCTTTACTTCTTTTTTTGTAATTATTTTATCGAAGGTATAACACAGGCAAGTGTTCTTATTGCATTTCTGTAAATCCATTTTAATGTCTAAAAAATGAATACGTTTTTGTAAATAGCATCCCAATTGAGAAAGTACTTCTTAGGACCTCGAGAGGCAGGTGGAGTTGTAGATGAGGAAACTCAGGATTTTAAGAGACAAAAATAAATGTCTCAGTTAAGATCTCCCAGCTAATTATGTGGCTGAGCTAAGACTTGAATCTAACATTCTTTCACCCAGTAGGACTGGGGGAAGCAAAGAGGCAACGGCAGAAGGCGAGGATTGGGAGCAACAGTGCTGCTATGAATCAGACACAGCACACTCAGTCATCCTCTCTTCAAATCTGGAAACCCTGGTGGCATTGTGGTTAAGTGCTACATCTGTTAACCAAAAAGCTGGCAGTTCAAAAATCTGCTGGGTGCTCCTTGGAAACTATGGAGCTGTTCTACTCTGTTCTATAGAGTCTATGAATAGGAATCAACTCAACAGCAGTGAGTTTGGTGGTTTGGGTCTTCAAATCTAGTCAAGGTGTTTGCAAAAACTCAGGCTCTTTTTACTTCTCTCCTCCCAGCTTACTCTGCCTTTACTACAACCCTCTGTTGTTAGGGACCTCTGAGTCGGTACCGACTCACATGACAACAGAAGGAAACACTGTCCATCCTGCACCATCCGCACAGCCATTGCTATGCTAGAGCCCTCTGTTGTGGCCACTGTGTCAATCTATCTTGTTGAGGATCTTTCTCTTTTTCTGCTAACTCTCTGCCAAGCATGAAGTCCTTCTTCAGGGAGGGGTCTCTCATGATAAAGTGCCCAAAATATGTAAGATGAAGTCTTGCCATCCTCACTTCAAAGGAATATTCTAGCTGTACTTCTCCCAGGACAGGTTTGTTTGTTGTCCTGGACGTTCACAATATATTCATGGACTTATCTACCTAGTTTGCTTACTTACCCAGTAACTGCTCCAAGTTCACAATGAAGTGTTCCCCATATTGGCTCGTTTTAGAGTCAGGCCAAGACAATCAACATTTTGGAGAAGTATATCCCTGGATTCCTTCTCTGCCTTCCTACAGAACTAGAAAGAGAAAAATGCCATATTCACTGAATTGCTAAAGCTTGTGATGAGATCCTCTAGAGTGATGTCATTCAGTAAGCCCCATTAATTCCTTGTCAAACACAACTCATATTTGGACAGGCTCTGAGAGATTGCTTAGTACTTTCCACCTGTTGTGGATGGGGAACCCAAAGCTCAGAAGACAGAACTGCTTGCCTAACGGCATAGTCAATTTGCAGTTAAACCAAGGTTAGAAACCATTGGTAGCAATCTTTCCTAGTTTTGTGAAATATGTATACATGTTATTTGATAGGTTATATCAAGTCTTTTCCTTGCGCTGGTTATGTACCTATTGCCTTGCAACTCCGGTCCTATCTTTCTGCCTCTATTCTGAATCTGGGCTAGGTGTTTGCGAGTGAAATTTCTGCAACTCTTGGTGTTTCTGGGAAAGGGAGACCCTGATGGGAGAATGGAAGGTAGGAGAAGAGGAGCAGTTACTCTATTTCTGCTTCCAGCTTCTGTTTGGTGTTCCTCAAGGAGCAGGCCACAGCTACAGCTCTGTCATCAGCTTGTTTCAGTGCTTCTAGTGTGTTCTCCATCTGGGATGTTTAGGCTGTGGCTACATGGCCCCTCCACTTGTATGTGAACTCCTAGTTTCTGGCACCCTTTCTTCTTCTCCTGGTTTTTTTCTTCTTTTCTTCTTTTCCTGGGTTCTAGGGGCAGTTGCTTTGTTTTTTTGCAATTATTAACATCTGCATTTCCTCAGTATTCCTGTTTATTTTTTTTACTCATCTGTTTTCCAACAACTGTGTAATCAATTCTTTGTTGTATATATCTTTTATTTGAAATACCTAATAGGATTTTTATTCTTCAAACTACCCTCCAACTGATATGTTGCTTTAACATTTTTGCTTCCCATATCTTGCAGCTTTCTCTTTCTCAACCTCCCGGAATCATAAAACAGGCCATGCCAAGAGAAGTAGAAGAGACATTCACATTCATTCATTTGACCAACACTTATTTAGGATCCGTCTGGGTTCTGGGACACAATATTAAACAGTCCCGTCTACAGGTGGTGTGAATTCTCAGAGGAAGACAGGTCAGTATACAGGCAAGCGTAGCAAAAAGTGAAAAGCTTTGTTAGAGGTGTGAGTATAGGGAACACTGCGAGAACATGAGAAAGATCCATAACTCCAAATGGTGGTGTGGTGAGATGTTACAGAGGACTTCACCAATAAAGTGTATCTAAACTGAAACCAGAGGTACAAATGCCAAGCCAAGTGCCGTCGAGTACAAATAGAAGTTTGTTAAACAAATGAACGAGTACCATAGAAGAGATACTATAGGAAAGATGATAAGAGAACATGTCAAGGCCTAATCATGTAGGGCTTTATAAAACTTATTAGTAATAGTGTATGTTTACTAGACTCCAGTTTCTGTTTGAAGTGCCTTGTAGATATAACTTATTTAATTTTCATGACAACTCTAAGAGACAGGTATTCCTGTTGGCGAATTAGGAGAATGGATACAAAGAGTTTAGGTGAAGAAGTGGGACTTAATCATTTAATCACAGTGCTTCTTGTGTTTTAGAGTAAAAGTGCATTCCGTAGGATTCTCATGGCTCTGACCTTTCAGATGTGGAACACCAGGGCTTTTCTGAGGTGCCTCTGGATGGGCTCAGACCACCAAGCTTGCAGTTAGTCATCGAACACTTAACTCTTTGCCCCATCCAGAGATTCAGTGGCAGCTGTTTACTTGATTTGACTTTCTTTTTCTAATTTATATATATTTTTACTATGATTGAGTGAAATATACAGTCCCATATAAACTTGCCTACCTGCCAATGAGCGGCCCCCACTGCTCTCCCTGCCCACTGACAGCACACTCCTGTTCTCCGTTCTGTACATGTCATACCCACCTAACAATCTCCTATCCCCTCTTTTCCACCCCGTCCCCCGTGTCCAGTAAGAGACCAGCTGGATGACATCCTATAGATGTATAGAACCATAAAGTACACACATGATACGGTTGCTCTGTGTTCCCAAGTCCAATCCATGTCTGCCCAAAGAGTTGACCTCACTGTGACTTATGGACAGGGGCAGCATCAAGGCCAGGGGCCATGTTCCCAGAGGAACCCCGAGGCTGCTGGACCATTAATTGCAGCCTTTTAGCAGACATCTCAGGGTGCAGCCCTTTTTATTTTCGTGTTGCCTGTGAGATTCAACTTTGTGAGCCCCATCATGGCTATCATTGCTGGCGGTGGCCGTGCACCATCCGGTTCTCCCAGTCACATGTTGATGTAGTCACCCGCTCACATGAGTCTGTCTTCTGGGTTCTCTTTGCCCCATGTTGTTTTGGTCCTTGGAGGTCATCCTTTCCTGCTGAGTTGGGACCATGTGGTGTACCTCAGATGGCAGCTTGGCAGCTTTTGAGACACCAGGCGCCTCTCACTAATTTGGGGTGCAGAAGAAGCTCTTAGCTAAATGCTAGTTATACCAGATGGCCTCGATTTCCCCTGACAGCATAGTCCCCAACCCCCTGCCCGAGCTACTCCATCCTTGCAATATTGGGTTAAGATGGGAGGAGTAATCATGTTATGCTGAAGTCTAGTTAAATTGATCTTCTTTCTAATGTGTGCTGTCACTGATTTCACCCAACCAAATTGCTCTCAAATATCTATTCTATATCTGACCCTCTCTCTCCCTTCCTCCCCACCCTTGCAGCCATCAAAGAGTCTTTTCTTCTATAGTCGAGCCGGTTTTTAAGTTCTTATCGCAGGGGTCTCATACAATATTTGTCCTTTCGTCCCAGACTACTTTCACTTAAAGTAATGTCCTCCAGTTGAAACCAGGTTATAAGGTGTTTCCTAAAATCGTCATTGTTCTTTATAATTGCGTTCCACTGTGTATATATACCATAGTGTACCTATCCATTCCTGTTGCTGAGCATCTGGGTTGGTTCCATTGTTTTGCTATTGTGGACTGTGCTACAATAAACATTCATGTGTATGTATCAGTTGGTGTGAATGGCCTTGATTCTGCAGGATATATTCCAAGCAGTGGAATTACTGGGTCAAACAGTGTATCTATTTTCAGGTTTTTAAGGAAGTGCCAGATTGTTTTCCAAAGAGGTTGCACCATTTTACAATCCTATCAACAGTGTAGGAGAGTTCCAGTTTCTCCACAGCCTCTCCAACATTTGTTGTTTTGTGGTTTTTGTTTTGTGGTTTGTGGTTTTTGGATCATGGCCAACCTCACTGGGGTGAAATGATATCTCATTGTAGTTTTGATTTGAATTTATTTAATAGCTAATGATCATGAGCATGTCCACATGTGTTTTTTGACTGCCTGGAGCTCCTCTTTAAAGCAGTGTCTGTCCATCTCCTTTGCCCATCACTTTATTGGATTATTTCTTATTGATATTTTGTAGTATCTTATAGATTATGGAGTCCGACTTGACGGCACTTGGCTATAGATTATGGAGATCAGATGTCAGTCTGATATATAGTTGCCAAACACTTTTTCCCATTCTGTAGGTGGTCTTTTAATTCTACTGATAATGTTTTTGGATGAGCAAAAGTGTTTGATTCTTAGTAGTTTGCATTGATATACTTTTTCTTCTGTTGATAGTGGTTTGTTTGTCAGATTTTAAACTCTGTCTACATTGTGTATTAAAACTTCCACTTGTTGATCTTAATTTTTCTTGGATGAGCTTTATCATTTTAGATTTGATATTTGGGTCTTTTATCCAGTTTGAGCTGGTTTTTGTATAAGGTGTGAGATATGGGTCTTGTTTCAATTTATCGCAGATGGATATCCAATTTTGCCAGCACCAGTTGTTGAAGAGGTAGCTTTTACCCCAGTTTAATGTCTTAGGGCCTTTGTCGAATATCAACTGTTCATAGGAGGGTGGTGTCATCTCTGGGTCTCAGTTATGTTCCATTGTCCTGTCTCTTTTTGTATCACTACCAGGCTGTTTTGACTACTGTGGCAGTGTAATAAGTTCTATAGTCGGGTAGTGAAAGGCTTCCCAGTGTGTTCTTCTTCTTCAGTAGTGTTTCCCTTGTCCAGGCCTTCTTCCCTTTCCAAACAAAGTTGTTGTCATGGATTGAATTGTGTCCCCCCCCAAAATAGGTGTAGCAATGTGGCTGGGCCATGATTCCCAGTATCTCGTGACTGTCCTCCATTTTGTGGTTTTCCTATGCTGTATATTAAAAGATTAGATTAAAGGATTAGGGTGGGACTGTAAATCCCTTTATAAGATCACCTCCCGGCTTCAGTGTAAAGGGAGTTTCCCTGGTGTATGGCTTGCCCCACCCTTAATCCTTTCAGTCTGCAAGAGATAAAAGGAAAGTGAAGCAAGCAGAGAATTGGGAAGCTCATACCAACAAGCAAGCAGCACTGGGAGAAGAGTGCGCCCTTCAGACCTGCACCAAGATGCTCCCTGGACAAAGATTGAAGCAGTATCAGACTTTCCTCCTGAGTCAACAAGGTGAAAGCCTTCCCCCGGAGCAGATACCCTGAATATGGACTTGCAGCCTACTGGACTATGTAAGAATAAATGTTCCTTTGTTAAAGCCATCCACGCTGTGGTAGTTCTGTTAGAGCAGCTCTGGCTGACTAAAACACTTGTTGATTTGTTTCTCAATCTCTTTAAAAAATGTCACAGGAATTTGTATTGGGATTGCATTATATAAGTAAATTACTTTTGGTAAAATAGACATTTTCACAGTATTAAGTCTTCCTATCCACAAGCAGAGTAGGTTTCTCCATTTATGTAAGTCTCTCTTAGTTTCTTGTAGTAAGAACTTGTAGTTCTCTTTGTAAATGTCTCTTATTTCCCTGGTTAGATTTATTCCTAGGTATTTTATCTTCTTGGAGGCTATAGTAAATGGTATTGATTTGGTGATTTCTTCCTTAATAATCTCATTGTTGGTATAAAGGAATCCTGCTGATTTATTTATGTTTATCTTGTATCCTGACATTTTGCTGAACTCTTCTATCAATTTGTGTAGCTTACTTACGAATTCTTTAGGATTCTTTGCATATACAATCATATCATCTGCAAATGGGAGGTGTGTCAGATACAACTCGACGGGACTGGGTTTTTTGGGTTTTGCCAATGCAGATGCCCTTTATTTCTTGGTCTTGTCTAATTGCTCTGGCTAGAACTTCTAGTACAATGTTGAATAGGAGAGGTGAGTGTGGGCATCCTTGTCTAGTTCCTGTTCTCAAGGGGAATTGTTTTAATCTCTCTCCATTCAGGAGGATGTAGGCAGTTGGCTTTGTATAAATGGCCCTTGTGGCATTGAGGAATTTGCCATCTGTTCCTATTTTGCTGAGAGTTTTTAGCATGAATGGGTGTTGGGCTTTATCAAATGCCTTTTCTGCATCAATAGACAAAATCAGGCGATTCTTGTCTTTTGTGTTATTTATGTGGTTGATCACATGAATTGTTTTTCTGATGTTGAACCAGCCTTGCATCCCTTGTGTGAATCCAGCTTGGTCGATTTTTTTGATATGTTGTTGTATTCTTTTGGCAAGGATTTTGTTGACGATTTATGCATTTAGATTCACAAGTGATATTGGTCTGCAGTTCTCCTTTTTGTTGGGTCTTTCCCTGGCTTTAGTATCGTGTTGTGCTGGCCTCGTAGAATGAATTCAGGAGTATTCCATCCCTTTCTATACTGTGAAATAGTCTCAGTAGTACTGGAGATAACTCTTCTCTGAAAACTTGGTAGAATTCTGTGGTGAAGCCATCTGGGCCAGGGCTTTTTTTGGTTGATAGTTTTTTGATGACTTTTTCAATCTCTTCCTTTGTGATGAGTTTATTAAGTTATTCTGCTTCACCTTGTGATAATTTTGGTAGATGATATGAATCTAAGAATTTGTCCATTTCCTCTAGGTTTTCCAATTTGTTAGAGTACAGTCTTTTGTAGTATTCTGTTATGATATTATTATATTTTGGATTTCTGATGGATCTGTTGTGACAACTACCCTCTCATTTCTTACTTGGTTATTTGTTTCTTTTCCTGTTTTTCTTTAGTAAGTTTAGCCAATGGTTTGTTACTTTTGCTGATCTTTTCAAAAAACTAGCTTTTGGTCTTTTCAAATTTTTCAATTGTTCTTCTATTCTCTAATTCATTTAGTTTTGCTCCAATCTTTATGATCTGTTTTCTTCTGGTGACTGAGGGGTTCCTCTGTTGCTCTCTCTCTACTTATTCAAGCTGTAGGGTTAGATCTTTGGTTTGGGTTCTTTCTTGCTTCTGGATGGGCTCACTCATGGAGTTAAACTGACCTCTGAGCACTGCTTTGGCTGTATCCCACAGGTTCTGGTAGGACGTGTTTTCATTCTCGTTGGAATCCATAAATTTCTGTATTTCATCCTTGATTTCTTCTATAACCCATGGCTTTTTGAACAAGATATTGTTCAGTTTCCATGAGTTCTACATTCTATCCATGTTTTTTCTGCTACTAATTTAGACTTTAATGGCTTTGTGTTCTGAGAAGATGCTTTGCAATAATTCAATGGTGCAGGTTTTGTTGAGATTTGCTTTATGTCCTGAAACACGGTCTATTCTGGAAAATGTTCTGTGTGCACTGGAGAAGAAGGTGTAGTTGTAAAATATTCTCTGTATGTCAGTGGCGTCTAATTGGTTAATTGTGGCAATAAGATCTTCTGTGTCCTTATGGAGCTTTTTCTAGACGCTCTGTCCAATATTGAGAGTGGAGTGTTGAAGTGTCCCACTATTATTGTGGAGTGATCTATCTTGTTTTTTAGTGTAGTCAGTGTTTCTTCGATGTATTTAGTATTGAGTGCGTAAGAATGTAATATTGTTAAGTCCTGCTTGTATATTGAACTTTTCAGCAATAAATAGTGTCCATCCTTGTCTATCTTGGTGGATTTTATATTAAAATCTGTTTTATCTGAAATTAGAACTGCCACAGCTGCTCTTCTCTGTGTATTGTTAGCTTGATATATACTCTCCCATCCTTTAATTTTCAGTTTGTTCATATCTTTAAGTCGAAGGCAAGTCTCTTGTAAGCAACATATGGATAGATTGTGTCTTTTGATCCAGCTGCCACTCATTGTCTCTTTACTGGAGCATTCAGTCCATTCACATTCAATGTAATTATTGATAGGTATGTGTTTAGTGCTGTCATTATGATACGTTTATTTTTGTATTGATGTTTTCTCTGTTGTTCCTATTATTCTGTTTTGGAATACTCTTCTTTATGAGTTGATTTTTTATCTTTTTCAGTGTTGGTTTTGTGGTTGTTGAGACTCCTGTATTATGTTTCTTGATTTGATTTGTTGCATTTTTATTGTGCTTTGTGGCTGCCCCGTGATCACCTTAAAAGTCTCTGTTTAAACCCATTTTTTTCCTTTTTTTATTTAATATGACTAAGTGAAAATGTACATTCCTGTATAAATTTATATGCCCACCTATATGCAGCTCCCACTGCTCTCCCTGTCCGGTGACAGCACACTATTCCTCTCTGCTCCATACACTTATTAACTTCCTCTCCATCTGGAAGGACTGTAACAACTGTAGTATATCTTTTTAATATGATTACATCATTGTTTTCAGGATATGATCACTGAATCACTTCTTTTAATATTATAGCTTTGACTGAGTTTGGAGCCTTCCCTACCTGAGTAGGTTTCTGGATGATGTGTCCTATATTTCCTCCTAAAATATAAAATTAGTGATTTTAAGCCAAGAGATTCTTTCAGTATTTCTTGTAGCTTTGGTTTGTATTTTACAAAGTCTGTGAGTTTCTGTTTCTCTGCGAATGTCTTGATTTCATTTTCATATTTGAAAGATAGTTTTGCAGGACATATAATTCTTGGTTGGAAGTTCTCCTTCAAGGCTTTGAATGTGTCATCTCATCGTCTCTGTGCCAGCATCGTTTCTGCTCAGAAATCAAACAAAAGCCTACAGAGTTTCCCTTGAATGCTAGCTTTACTTTGAGTCTTGCTGCCTTTAAGAGTTTCTGCTTATATTTCATCTTGTTAAGCTTGATTATCGTATGTCTTGGAGTCTTTCTTTTGACATCTATATTGAGTGGCATTCAATATGCATCTTGGGTATCTATCTTCTTTCATAATTTCTGGGAAGTTTTCTGTCAGCAGCTCAGCCACAATACTCTCTTTGCTCTCAGGTTTCCCACCCTATTCAGGAACTCCAATTAATTGTAGGTTGTTCTTCTTAATAGAGTTCCACATGCTTCTTATTGCTTCTTCATTTTTCTTGTTTCTTTTTTCTGATTTCCCCTCATAGTTGCTAGGGTCAGCAGCTTTGTCTTCCAAGTTAGAAAGTCTATTTCCATTTGTTCATTTCTGTTTTCTTGACTTTGAATTGAATTTTCTATCTCTTTGATTTTGTTATTGGTCTGTTGGATTTCAGAGTACTGGTGTTCCCCAAGACCAAATAGCTTGCTTAATTTTCCATTTTGCTCTCCTGCATTTTGTATAAGGTCTAGGAGTGCTCTCTATATAATCCTTTTGTACTCACCCTCTGATAGTTTCAGAAAGGCTTCTTCGTCCAGGAAGTTCTTTGGATATTTCTTTTGTGGGCCTTCTGAAGCCGTAGGTGAATTCTTCCTAATGTTTGGGTCCAAAGCTTGTGGCTTTTTGGGCATCTGGAGGTTGTTTTGTTTCTCCAATGTTATTTTAATGGGATCTGTCTGAAAAGGAAGTTGATCACCAAACACCTCTATGTATTCTAGTGACTTGGCTCAGGAGAATCTCTGAGGAAGCAGGCTCCACCTACTGATTGGCTAAGACACAGCCCCACTTATAGAGTCACTGGGGAGCTGTCAGCTGACTATAATGTGAAACAGTAAAGTCTGGAAGAGAAAAGCCATGGGATTGCACTGCAGTTATTTCTCTATTGATAGGTAAAAGATATCTGACAGCTTCCAAAATTCATCAGGCTTTCAGGTGTGGAAGTCCCTCTTCCCAGCTAGCAAAGTAAGCACCTCTATATCAAAGACTCCTTTACTGCTGTAAAAGCACTCTCTGGGCAAGTGCTGCCTCCCAGCCTGGGAATTAGGTCCCAGCTGAGGCCTCCTTGGAAACTCTGCCTACCAGTGAATCAAGATGGTGTCCTCCACAAACTCCCCCAGTCACCTTGTTAAAGGCAATTCAATGGTGGAGATTTGGAGATTCCAAGAGAGAGAGCTAGTGAGAGAGAGAGAGCGAGAGACAGCAAGAGCGAATGAGAGAGACAGAGAGAGAGAAAGAGAAAGAGAGAGAGAGGTCAGAGGTGCCGAGTTACATGTATTCTAAGGAGAGGCTCTCAAAATGTGGCCCCTCTGCTCCCTGATCTGCTAGTCACCTCGGCCCCTCCTGCCGGCTAACAGGAGGAAAAAAAAAGTTACAATGATGATTTACTTTCAGTCCATGAGAGCCAGGACTCAACAAGGGCAAGGGCTGGTGAAAGGGAAGAAGTTTCCTGCTCAGTGGTATGTAGACCAAATAGACAGCCCTGTGCCGTGTCCTAGGGCTCACTGGGTGTCTAGAGGCTCAGTTTAATTATCAGTTCAGGCCTTGGTTTCCAGAGGGATTTACGGGGACATGTATTTAGTCTGCCATCATGACTCTGCCTCTTGATTTGATTTTTTACCAACTTAGTAAGTGGTGCTGTGAGTCTGCACTGTGAATTTCGGCAGAGTATGAACCCATAACTGCTAATTAATACAGTTACCTCATGGAAAATTAACAAAGGCTATCATCAGAGATGCTTTCAAAGTTGAGTTTAATGAGGTATAATACACAACAAAATATTCTATTTTTAGGTGGGCAGTTCTATGAATTTTGAAAGACACAGGTAGCCATAAATTGTGAATTCAGACACTCCACCATTGAGGAACTCGAACTAGAGCAGTGACAAGATACTGTTTTCATTTTACAAATATCATTTCACGTACAGTATGAAGAATGAATTTGAAGGGGCAAGAGTGAAGACAGGGGTGGCAGATGGTGGTATCTTGGACCAGAGCAATATCTGTGGTCATAGAGAGATGTGAGGAGATACAGGAACTATGTAGAGGTAAAAACTGAAATAGAAACTATGTCCTCTTGAGGCTTTATGTACTTTCTTCAGTCGAATACAATATGAATAACCCCAAGATCATCCGAAATCTTTTAGTGGAGACTGTTTATTTTGTATACATCAGCAAAAATGTATACTCATCTATTACTGCTGCCTTTGTTTAAGCTGTTCTGGTCAGGGATCACTTAATTAGACTTAGAACAATTAGTAGTTACAATGCAATCTGAGTAGTTTATATAATTTTGAGCCTACTAAATAATACTAAAATTAAATCATGACTCAGGGGTCATGATGAAAGATTTACTGACCCCCCCCCAAAAAAGGCATCCATATGTATCTGACTTAAGTTTAAGTCATTCCCAGTAGTCACTGAATAGTTATGGATCCTCTTGAGAAGTTACTGTCTTTAGCACTAATTCCATACAGCTTCTATGAATGCATTTTTTAGTTTGTTTTTGGTATTCCTTCTCATTATTTAGTTCTTTGCTCAAAGTTTCCCTCCCTAACTGCACCAAAGTAGACATTCAAGTGGCTAACAGATGCCTGGGGAAATGCTTAAGATCACTAGCCATTGGAGAAATGCAAGTCAAAACCACACTGAGATGTAATCTCACCCTGAAAATACTAGCATGAATCAAAGAAACCTCAGAAAATAACGAATGTTGGAGAGGCTGCAGGGAAATTAGAAGTCTTATGCACTGCTGGTGGAAATGCAAAGTGGTACAACCATTTCAAAAAATGATGTGACACTTCCTTAAAGAGCTAGAAATAGAAACACTGTATGATTCAGCAATCCCACTCCTAAGAACATAACCCTAGAAGTAAGGGCCGTCACATGAATAGCCAGATGCACTCCCATGCTCATTGCTCGTAATAGCAAATAAATGGAAACAACCTAGGCGCTCATCAACAGATGAGTGGATTAAACAAACTATGGTACATAAAAGTTCTGACAATTAAATTCATGAACTTATCCTAGAAAAGGTTCTTTATACCTCATTGCTGAATATCACTACTGTCATCTTCAAAGTACTCCCCTTGGGAAGCTATGGACTGATGCCAGAACCAAGTCCACTCTTCAAGACAGTTTTGGAACTTCTTCCAGAATGGCCACAAGAGCTGTTGTCATATCACTTTTAATGTCCTCAAAATGTTTTCCTTTCAATATTTCTTTTGTCTGTTGGCAAAGAAAAAACTCATGGGGGGTCAGATCAGGTGAGTAGGGAGGGCGTTGCAATACAGTTATTTGTTTACTGGCTAAAAACACCCTTAAACTCATGCAAGAGCCATGAGTTGTTCTCAACGAGTTCAGGTTGTTTTAGTCTAACTTTTTCATGTGGCCTTTTCAGCACTTCTAAATAGTAAACTTGATTAACTGTTTGTCTGCTTGGTACAAGTTTATAATGAACAACCTCTGTGATGATATCAAAGAAGTTTAGCAACATCATTGTGACTCTTGATTTGGACTGATGGAACTCTTTTGGTCTTGGAGAATTAACTGCCTTCCATTGTGCACTTTGATGATTTGTTTCAGAGTTGTATTGGTACACCCATGTTTCATCACCACTGATGGATAACACAGCCCAAAATATCATCTTGCCTCTCTGAAAGGTCTTGGCAAACTTTGACTCTCCTTTGCTTTTGTTCATTGCTGAGCTCCTTTGGGACCATTTTTGCACATACTTTCTCATGCCAAGATTTTCAGTTAAGATTTTCCTGTTTCTATCAGTGTTTACTTGGTCCACTATGCTTCTCGCAGTCAGCTGATGATTTAGACACACAATTTGATGAATTTTTGCAATGTTTTCATCAGTTCTTCTCATTACTGGCTACCCTGACCTCTCTTCAATCTGCGACACTTTCTGTCGCAGCCCTGATCTCCCTTCATCAATGATACTTTCTGTCTCCTCAGAATAACATTTAATCCTTTTGTACACTGCTGTTTTCTTCATGGAATTATCCCCATAAACTTGGACTAACATGTCCCTGATTTCACTTCCATTCTTGCCAAGTTCAACAAGAAATTTAATGTTTGTTTTTTGCTTTAATTCAAGCTTTGACATTCTTGTGACATGACTCAACAAAATGCTCAACAGCAATCATGAATGCCACTAAGTAAGACACCACCACATGTCAACATAAACACAGCTGTGAGATACTGCTATACCAAGGTTATGAAAGCGTACGAGTTGTTCAGTGCTGCCAACGTAAGTACACGACGGTAAGTTTGTGCACTTGATTGTCGGACCTCATACACACACTAGAATACTATACAATGATAAAGAACAATGATGAATCTGTGAAGCATCTCAAAACATGGATGAATCTGGAGGGCATTATACCGAATGGAATGAGTCAGTCACAAAACAGCCAATACTGAGTGAGGCCACTATTGTAAAAAGTCATGAAAAAATTTATACAGAAAAGGAAAAAGTCCTTGGTGGTTACAAGGGAGAGGAGGGATGGAGATGGAAAAACACTAAATAAACAATAGATAAGTGGAAACATTGATAAAGGGTAAGCTAGTGCATGTTACTGGAGAAGCCAACACAACTTGATCAAGGCAAGGTCGTGGAAGTTCCATAGACTCATCCAAACTCCCAGAGGGACTGAGTCACTGGGCTGGGGGCTGTAGTGACCATGGACTCAGGTAACCTCTATCTCAAATGGCGTAACAGTTTATAAAGAAGATGTTCTACATTCTACTATGGTGAGCAGCATCTGGGGTCTTAAAAACTTGTGAGTGACCATCTAAAATACTCTACTGTTCTCACCATATCCTAAGCAAAGGAGAACAAAGAAAACCAAAGACACAAGTGAATGATTCATCCAGAGGACTGATGGACCACAAGTACTATAGCCCTCAACATAGTGAATCCTACACAGCTAGATGATGCTTGGCTGTCAATACTGACTGCTGTGACAGAGATCTCAACAGAGGGTCCCTGACAGATAGAGCTGGAAAAAAAATATAGAACAAAATCCTAACTCTCTCTCTTTCTCTTACACATACACATGCATGTGTGTGCATATGCACACACATACACACACACACACACACACACACACACACACGACCAAAATTACTGGTCTGATAGAGATTGGTGTAACCTTGAGAGTATGGTCCCCAGACATTCTTATAGCTCAATAATAAAGTTACTCGTGAGGTTCACCCTTCAGCCAAAGATTAGGTAGACCCACCAAAGATTAGGTAGACACACCAGCCCAGGAGCAAGGACTAGAAGTCAGGAATGGAAAGGAAAGCTGGTGATGAGGAACGCAAAGTTGAGAAAGGGAGACTGCTGACATGTCATTGTGTTGGCAACCAATGTCACAAATCAAAAAGTTTTAATGAGAGACTAGTTTGCTCTGTTAACCTTTATCTAAAGCACAATTAGAAAAAAAATTCCCTCTCCAAGGAGGGCTTCCTTGACAAAACCAAACCAAACCCACTGCACTGCCACCAAACCCAGTTGACTGCCACTCATATCCATGCTATAGGACAGAGAAGAACCACCCCATAATGTTCCAAGAAGTGCCTAGTAGATTTGAACTGTAGACCTTTAGGTTAGCAGCCATAGATCTTAACTACTACACTACTATGGTTGCTATGAGCTGGAATAAACTGGACCTTCCTTGACTACCCTACCTTCCTTGACCACCCTGTGTAAAATGATCAACATTCTATACCTCTCTCAGTCTCTTACCTTGCTTAATTTTCTTCATGGGGCTTTTTCTTCCTGAAATTTATAATCTGTTTCCTTCATATTCCCCATCCCACAGTAGCTAACATTTAAGCTTCAAGAAGGCAGGATCTTTGTTTATATTAGTGATTGCTATATTCTCAGTATTGGAAACATGACCTCAATAAATATTTGTTGAATAAATGAATGAATGAAGCTGTGGCTGCTACTGAAAAGATCCAACACATGCAATCAAGCTTAGCCTCTTCAATTTTCAGATGAAGGAATTGAGACCTAGAAAGGCAAAGAAAACTGCTTAAGTCCTCCTCAATGAACATCTGGTTAGTGGCTATGCCCAAAAGGAACCCAAGTTCATTGGCTTCCAACATGGAACTCAAGCCACAAAGACTATCCAATCCCAGCACAGCAGGGTACATTAAAGACATGGACTGTAGAAACTATCAGATCTGGGTTTAAATCTAAACTCTGCCACTTGAGCAGGTTGTATTACTTCTCTGAACATGTTTTCCTCACCTTTTAAACAGGGATTGATATGATGCCTACCTAATAGCATTGCCTTGAGCATTAAATGAGGTAATTCAGGTGAAGTACTCTACAGGAGGTGTCTTAATCATCTAGTGCTGTTATAACAGAAACACTACGAGTAGATGGCTGTAACATCGGCATTGGAAGAAGACTCATTAACAACCTGCAAGATGTGGGTGGTGCAAACTTGCTTGATGAAAGTGAAATGGCCTTGAAGCACTTACAGATGAACATCAAAGACTACAGCCTTCAGTATGGATTGCACCAACAAGCAGCATCATGACAAATGGAGAGAAGATTAAAGTTTTCATTTTACTTGGATCCTGAGTCAACACCCATGATAGCAGCACTGAGAAATTAAACAATGTATTGCACTGGGCAAGCCTACCACAACAGACCTCTTCAAAATGTTAGAAAGCAAAGATATTATTACCTTGAAGACTAAGGTGCAACTGACCCAAACCAGGGTGTTTTTAATTGTCTCATATGCATATGAAAGCTGGAGAACAAAGAAGGAAGATTGAAGAATAGGGCCTTCAAATTATGATTTTGGTGAAGACTGTTGAATATGCCGTAGAATAGAAGGATGAACAAATTTGTCTTGGCAAAACTATAGCCAAAAGGATCCTTGGAAGCAAGGATGGTAACACTACATCTCACATGCTTTGGACATGTTATTAGGAGGGATTGCTCTCTGAAGAAGGACATCACGCTTGGTCAAGAAGAGTGTCCGCCAAAAAGAGGAAGACCCTCCATGAAATTATTGACACAGCAGTTTCAACAATGGGCTCAAGCATAGAAATGATTGTGAGGATGGTGCAGGATCGGGAAATATTTCATTCTGTTTTACATACAGTCACTATGAATCAAAACCAACTGAACAGACATCTAACAACAGCAGAGGGAGGGTACTGAAATCCATATTCTTTATGCATGCTGCCAAGGTCTGATATGCTATGATTCATCTACTGCAAATAGAATGAGGTTGAGATGGCTCATGTTTGCTATGAGTGAGAAGTTGAAAGAGGGTAACCTGGTAGATCAACCTCTTCTTGTTTCTCCTCACAGTAGTGGGTTGCTGTGAAATTCATTTGTTTCTTAGCCAAATAATCACAGAATGCCTGCTACGTGCCAAGCCCTATGATAGGCATGAGTTTGGTCTATGAGCATCAGAGACACAGGGCAACCTTGGACAGGCCAAATGTTCTCCGAGCACCTTCCCAGCCTCAAATAACAACACTGAGTCTTCCTCACAAAGAAGCCTAAATATGTTCTCTTGGCCCCCGCCTCCCACAGAATTTAGCTCACGGCTCCTGAATACCACAAGCACATGAGTACAGCCCAAGATTCCATTTGTGTTCCCGGCAGCCAACTCCCATTATGGGCTCATGTTAAGCTTACAGTCAGTTAACAGGCCCAGTTTTTTTGTTTTTTGTTTTTTCATGTTAGTCGACAAGCCAGTTCATCCTATCCTGAAATTGAATATCTGACTTTATGAAATTAAGGGCAGAATTTTACATGGATACTTAACTGACTTAAGGTTTGAATGGCTTTAAGCATAATCCTGAGAATTTCAGTCACCAGCAACTTTAGATCCATAAACAATTTCTTTAGTTGTTGTTTCTCCATGTCCTCAGGAGGGCTCTTTTGTCCAAGTGACTAACCTATTAGTTGTAGGCATGGATAAGTATCTTGCCAGTAGTCCCATCAGTTCAGCCTTACCAGTAAGGGCTCCTTGGTTCGGGTGCTGGAGGCCCTCAGATGGCTGGGACCAGGGTCAAGGGAATAAGGCACTTCTCTTGGGTGAAAAAAATTAATTCAAGAATATCCATTATGATGAGACTAACTGGGCAGCTCCTGTCCAGGAGGGACACAGGAGCTGGTTGAATGGACCTTGAGAAATACAGGGTAGAAAGGAGGAGCATACTGTCACAGGGCGGGGAGAGCAGTTAGAGTTACACAGCAGTATAAGTGCAAAGTTTTATATGGCAAATTGACTTAGATTGTAAACTTTCACTTAAAGCACAATAAACTGTTAAAAAAAAAGAATATCCATGATGAACAAAATATCCAAATTTTTTATAAAGACAGTATCCGACAGGATGAAGTGAGGGAAGTGAGGCAGACCAGGTCAGAACTTGTCTTGATATAAACTTTTGATATTGGATTCATTATGAAAATTTTGCATTGATTTTTGTTTGAAATAGTACATTACAATATTATTTATCATTTTTGCCATTAGGTTGGCCCCAATTCCTGGTTATCTTAGGTATAACAGAAAGAAACGCTGCTAAGTTTGCACCATCTGCACAATCGTTGGTTTATGTGAGTTGTGCTCTGGACCTGAGTGCCTTGCTTACTCCCCTCTCATGCAGACTTTCTGTGTGTATTCTGGTGGGCTGGAATTTGGGACCAACCATATAGCTGGGAATCAGGATACTTAGGATCTCACACTAATTCTACCCGCACCTTGTTGATTAAGTCACTTCCCCTTTCTGGGCCTAATTTCTCCAAGTAAAAGTTATGTGGATAAATTCCACGCTCTGAAAATGCAAACCAATTACAAGATTCTGTGATGTTAATCAGAGCACCAGGCTGGAGGTCCGGAAATGTGACCTGACCTATAGCATTCCCTGGCCTGTGTGAACTTGAACAAGTCATTTCACTGTCAGATGCAGGCAGGCTTCCTTACCTGCAATAGCAGATAATGGTAGAATGGAGATGATGTGAAAGACTCTTCTGAGCTCTCTATTTCTTTCTTTCTTCTTCTTCTTTTTTTTTTTTTTTTTTGCTTAAAGGCAAACAATAATATGCAGGTACTGTAAGCCAGCCAAAGCCAAGTGCCATCGAGTCAGATCCGAAATGGAGCTGGGTGCTAGGTATAAGCAACTATGTTTTATAAAAGGGACTGACACAAGAGCAAGGTTATTTGGCAAAATGTCAGGAAACCGTCTCAACAAAGAAAGAGAACTCAGTGTCAGGCAGGCAATATCTAGCTATTGTTTACTTTTGAAGCACCCTCATTAGAAACTTGAGCTCATGTAGTTTGCCTTTGAAGAGGAACCTGTGGATCAGGGTGCTGGTATTTTTCATCGACATGCTGGTATTTCTTCCAGTGGCATTGGAAGAGCTCTCATGGTCCCCCAAACCAAAGCCACTGCTGCTGAGTCAATTCTGACTCACAGTGACACTATAGGACAGAGTAGAACTGCTCCATAGAGTTTCTAAAGATCACCTGGTGGATTTGAACTGTCAGCCTTTTGGTTAGCTGATGTAATGCTTAACCACTATGCCATCTGGGTTTCTAGGTTGGTGCTGTTCTTTAAACCTCAAAAGAGGCTCAGAATTGAAATTCTTTTTTCATTTGTCAAGTAAGGTCAACCAGGTGTGTTTCAGCCTAAGGGTAAGTGAACTTTGAACTCAAGAGTTCACATACCTTATGAAATCTCATTCAAAGTAAACAGTGCAATTTATGAATGCACATCAGAAGCCTTAAAAAATGGCTCAGCAATTCAGCTGCCAGGTAGTAAACCTGGGGAGCTAATTAAGAATACGGGCACAAATCTGGTGGCTGGTCTCTTCATTGCAGCACTTTTTGTAATGAGAGCAACCAAGTAAAAAACAGCTCAAAGATTCAATAATAGAGGATTGGTTCTATACGTTGTAATATGTCTGTTTGATAGAATATTATACAGATGTTGAAGATGAATTTATAAAAGCATATTTGTTGACATGGGTCAGAATGTATCATTGAGTATACATTATAAAGTGATATATATGCTATAAGCTGATTTTGTAAATATATGGCTGAGTTAACCCTGGGTAGCGGTATGAAAAGCTTTTTTTTCTTCTTCTTCTTTATTATTGTTATTTGCTTTTCTGCATTCTCTGATTTTTCTAAAATGGACATACATAACATGGCAGTTAATAAAATCCATTAACAACACATATTCTAGAAATTGTTATTTTGAGAATAGTAGTAATATGGTAAAACCAAATAAATAAACATCAGAAGTTGTCATTTATGTTTAAGAAATGCATTCTGTGAAATCTTGATTTGGAAAGTTGTTTTCGTTTCACTCAAATTTTCTTGCTCTACATACCTTTGCACCTTGGAAACTCTAGGGGGCAGTTCTACTCTGACCTCTAGGGGTGCCATGAGTTGGACCCAACTCAACGGTAATGGGTTTTCTTTCACATGCCTTTGTGGCAGCCATGACCTTTATTCATTCATTAGTTCATTCATTCACTCATTTGTTAACCTTGCAAACATTTGTCGGACCCATTAGGTAGCAGACACTGAACTTAGCCCTGCAATTAGTGCTGGAATGTCAGTACACAGTGGTTGTTCCACTCTTTTTTCTATTTCTTCTCAATTTCCACAACATTGTCAGTAGCAAGCTTTAGCCTGTTCCTGGAGCTCCTAGACTTGCTGTCATCCCCCATTCCACTCCAGATCCAAGTTTGTCATCGTTGTTGCTGACGACTACCTCCAGTTGTCTGACAGTCTCTCACCAAGCCCTATCCATCTCAGTTTCCTGGATTTGTTCCTTCTTCTTCACTTCCACAGCCACAGCATTGGTGTAAGCACTAAATACTCCTCCTCCAGATCATCTACTGCAGCCATTTTCAAGTTTGTCTTATTCTTGCATCCCTATCTATAGGGATGGAAGTCCAATAATCTGTAATATAATCATATACACATGCTACCGTCAATCCATGTATGAAATGTTAGCAATACTGATTTATGATTTTGTGAAACAACATAATTTCAAACAAATGCCAATAGTTTCTTCCCACGGTCTACTTGGATCATTTTACAAATTTTCTCTTTGAAGATCTCTATTCTAAGTTCTAAACAGGACAGTCAAAGTGACCTTCTCCTGTTTTTATTTGTTACGAACTTTATCAAACTCTGGTAAGTTTACATTGGCCTCGTATTAACCAAAAATGCCCGATCCCTAGCTTCAAGGTCTGTTACTAACTACATTATTGTTTTCATCTCTGAATAGGTTTTAGCCAGTTTTAAGCTGAAGTCCTTACACTGTGGTTTTCCAGTGACTATTTTACAGGAAGAAAGTTCTGAGGTCCAATAAAGTTGGGAAACTCTGGCCATCTTGAAAAGCCCAGGTGCAGATCCACACCCTGAGGATTCTAATAAGTCTTCCCCTAAAGAGGTCTGGGTACCTTTGTTAAATAGAGCATTTCCCATGTTGACTCCACCCTTTACTGTTTAACATTTGTTTAATACACTTTGAAATTATTGTTAGCAGTATGTACTTTGGGGAATGCTACCTTATACTGTTTACTCACTTCTGCCTACATCATCCCATATGTGTTTACCTCCACTGAGAATGGCTTCCTCCTTCCTGCGAGCCAGTCTTTTCTTCATTCTGATCCATTTTCATTCCTTAAACAAAATCATCCCAGATGATCCATGACTAGCTACAGAACTCTATTTATTTAGAAATCACCTGGTCTTTCTTGGACTGTAGGCCATTGTCATGGATTGAATTGTGTTACCCCAAAAATGTGTGTAGCGATTTGTCTAAGGCATGATTCCTGGTAGTGTGTGATGTTCCTATATGCTGTAAACCCTGCCTCTCTGATGTTTATGAGGGACGATGGGCTGCACTAGTGTTGGTGGGGCAGGACTCAAGGTGTAAGGTTGGATTGTGTCTTGAGGCACTCTTTTGGCATATCAAACAAAGGGAAACAAGCAGAGAATTGAGGACTTCATATCAAGAAGAAAGCAGTGCTAGAAGCAGAGTGCATCCCTTGGAAAGTACCCAGGGTTCCTGAGCCTCAGAAGCTCCCAGTCTAGGGGAGGACTGACGACAAAGACCTTCCTCCAGAGCCAGCAGAGAGACTTCTCTTGAGCTAATGACCTAAATTTGGAATTTTAGTCTGCTTTTCTGTGAAAAAATAAATTTCTCTTTGTTAATGCCATCCACATGTGGAATTTCTGTTACAGCAGTGTTAGATGACTAAGACAGCCGTAATAATATTGGGTTGAATTCACTGGTAAACGAAAATGTACTCAACTCTGACATTTATTTCTGGTCTGATGATGGGTAAGTTACTTCTTCAAGTCTCACTTTGCTCAGCTGAAAAATGGGGATGATCATATACTTACTCTGTGTATTTGGTATGAAGATAAAATGAAGAAAGAATAGATGTTTAGTGTAACAGTGAATACTATTCTGTTATTATTTTCTAGCACTAAGTCATTGCTTAGCACCTAGCAAGTACTGAGTAAATGCTAGTTAATACTAATTCTTAAATCAGATATCTCATTTTCCAGTTTATACTTCCTTAAGCTTGCAGACCAATCCTTCACAATAAGTTAGTGTGAATGTTGTAAGGACCTTCTCTGTATTTGGTGTTCTTAGGCATTGTGAGTTGATTCACAGACTCATGGAATACAAACTTGAGATGATTTAGAGTCAGATGCATTTTAAGACTGGGCAGTCAGCGAGGACTGAAAACTGGCTGGAAATGATGGGAGACGCCTGCATGAGCTGTGCTTTGGAGGATGGACATAACCCACTGTGAAGGGAGAGCAAAGGGCTCTTCAAGATGAACAAGACAGGGAGCAAAGAGGTGAGACTGGGAAAGGGAGAGATAAATGTGTGGTGAGGAAGGGGATGCCTGGATAGCAAGGAGGACACTTAGGAGTGGCAAGGGAGATAAAGTCAGGAAGGCAGGATGGTCTGAGATTGAGAGCGCCCTGAATGCCAGCGTGAGGTTTTTGGATTAGACATGGGCGTCAGCGACCTGGTATGTGAAATGATGAGTCTGGCCCGTACTTCTTTAAAGGACTTTTCTCTAGTCTTCCTGTTTCTTCTCTTACTGTAGTCCGGTCTGTTCTTCACAGTGAATGCAGAGTGATTCTTCTAAGATATAAATCAGACCTGTGACTTTCACACTTTTACCTTCAAGACTCACAGTGATAAATTAATTATATATTGTGACATAGTGTGGCCATACTTATCTCTTTGTAAATGAAACAAAATTTCATGAAATGACTCGTACCTTTTAAAAAACTCGATGCTGAGAAGTTGATTCCGACCCCTGGTGACCCTTCAGGACAGAGTGGAACTGCCCTGTAGAGTTTCAAAAGCTGCTGTCTTTGTGGGAGCAAACTGCCACATCCTTCTCCCTCAGAGCAGCTAGTGAGGTGGTCAAAGCTCTGACCTTTTGGTTCACAGTTCAGTGCTTTAACTACTGTATCACCCCATTACCATGTGTAATGTTCTCATTTTTTTATATCCTATTCTATTTCATTTTATCATATTATTTCATTTTAAATGCCTCTTAGTGACCCAACAAGCTGATTTCGTGCCTCACGGCTGTTGCTGTTATTGCTAAATGCCATCAAGTCACTGCCCATTCATAACGGCTCCATACACAACAGAAGGAACAACTGCCTAGTCCTGTGCCATCCTGACAATTGTTATGCAGCCAAAAGTGACACTCTATCCCTTGGAAGGTCTTCCTCTTTTTTTAACTCACCTTCTACCTTACCAAGCATAATGTCCTTCTTCAGGGACTGGTCCCTACCGATGGCATGTCTAAAGTGTGTGAGACAAAATCTCACCATCCTTGCTTCTAAGGGACACTCCTTTTTAAATTATTTGTGTTGTGTGTTCAATGAAGGGAGTTACAGAACAAACTAGTTGCTCATTAGATAGCACACATACTGTTTTATGACATAGGTGAATAGTCCTGCGACAGCTCAGTGTTCCCTTCTCAACCTTGAGTTCCCTGTTACCAGCTTTCCTGCTCCTCCCCATCTTCCAGTACTTACACTTGGCTGGTGTGTCTTTTTAGTCTCGTTTTCTTTCAGGGGCCTGTCTTAATATTTGGCTGAAGGGAGAACCTTAGGAGTGACTTCATTACTGAGTTGAAAAAGGGTGTCAGGGGGCCATCCTCTGCAATTTTCTCCGGCTTTGTCGGGGACACTCTCTTGTGGTCCTTGTCGATGCAGTCAGCGGTGGTACCTAGGTGCCACCTAATTGCACTGGTTTCAGTCAGCTGGGGCCATTGTAGATGTGGTTCATTAATCCTTTAGACTAATCTTTTCCTTATATCTTTAGTTTTCTTCATTCTTTCTTGCTCTCAAAGTGCCGAGACCAGTGAAATATCCTAAATGGCTGCTCACAGGCTTTAAAGACCCTGGTACTACTCACCAAAGTAGAATTTAGAACATTTTCTTGATAAGCTGGTCGGCCAGTTGAGCTAGATGTTCCCAAGACCACGGTCCCACAGCACTTAGCCCAGCAATTTGGTCTCTTAGGGAGTCTGGTTGTGTCTACGGAACTTCTACGACCTTGACTTCATCAAATTGTGCGACTTCCCACATACTGTGTGCTGTTTTACCCTTCACCAAAGTCACCATCAACTAGTATCTACTTGGAAACCCCGGTGGTGTAGTGGTTAAGTACTATGTCTGCTAACCAAAAGGTTGGCATTTCAAAGCAGTCGGGCGCTCCTTGGAAACTCTATGGCGCAGTTCTGCTCTATCCTATAGTGTCACTATGAGTTGGCATTGACTCCACAGCAGTGGGTTTGGTTATCTTGGTTTTAGTGTCAGTCTAGCCTTTTCCCACCCCTACAGCTCCCCTCCCTGGTAACCATCCAAGATTGTTTCTGTTTTACTTGACAACTTTTCGTGAGTTTTAACATTAGTGGTCTCATACAGCATTTGTCCTTTTGTGAATGACATAATGCCCTCTAGTTTCCTCTGTGTTACGAGATGCTTCACAGACTCATTGTTCTTTATTCTTGTGTAATACTCTGCTGGTTGTATGTACCACATTTTGTCCATTCATTTGTTGATGGGCAGCTAGGTTGTTTCCAATATTTTTGCTATTGTGAAAAAGGCTGCAAGGAACATAGGTGTGCGATGACTCTTATTTCTTAAGGATATTTATGCAAATATCTTATTAAGAATATATTTCTAGGAGTGGGATTGCTGAAAATCATATGGCATTTCAATTTCTAGCTCTTTAAGGAAGTGTCATATTGTTTTCCAAAATGGTTGTAACATTTTGCACTCCTACTAGCAGTGCATAATAATTCTGGTCTTCTTGTAGCCACTCCAACATTTGTTATTTCCTGTTTTTGTGGTTCATGCCAGTAATGCCAAGGTAGGATGGTATCTTACTGTGGTTTTGATTTGCATGTCTCTAATGTTTATTGATCTCGATTATTTCTTCATCTGTTTCCTGGCCTCTTGGAAGTCTCGTTGGATGAAGTATCTGGTCATTTCCTTTGTCCATTTTTAAATGGATTATTTGTCTTTTTGTCACAGAGTTATTGGATTTTCTTGCAATTTTAGGTATTGTAACAGCCATTTTTGGGGGGAGGTCCATCTCTGAGTTCTTAATTTTATTGCAATATAGTTTTTCATAATATTCTGTTATGACCCTTTTTATTTCAGTTGGGTCTATTGTAATGTCTTCCATGTCATTTCTTATTTGGGTTATTTGAGTCCTCTCCTGTTTTTCTTTGGTCAGTTTGGCCAGTGGTTTGTTGATCCTTTCAAAGAACTAACTTTTGGTTTTATCAATACTTTCTGTTATTTTTCTAGTCTCTATTTCATTTGGAAACCCTAGTGGTATAGTGGGTTAAGTGCCACATCTGCTAACTGAAAAGTCGGCAGTTTAAATCCATGAGGTGCTCCTTGGAACATCTATGGAGCAGTTCTACCCTGACCTCTAGGGTTGCTATAAGTCGAAACTGATTTGATGGCAAGTGCTTTTTTTTTCTGTCTGATTTATTTCTGTTCTGATATTCATTACTTCCTTTCTTTCAGTAGCTATGGGCTTCTTTTGCTGTTTTCTTACTATTTGTTCATGTTATATAATCAATGTTTTGATTTTTCTTTATCTTTGACATGTGTTGTGATAAATTGATCTCTGAGGATTGCCTTTGCTGTCTCCCAAAAGTTTTGGTATGCTGTATTTTTATTTCCCTTGAATCTAGGAAATGTTTTTTTAGCACATCTCTGATTTCTTCTATTTCCTAGTGTTTTTTAAGCAGGGAGTTTTTCAATTTACATGCAGTTGACTTTTTTTTACTTGTTCTTCATGTTGTTAATTTTTACTTTGAAGTCATTATGGCCAGAGAAAATGCTTTGTATTAATCTCAATGTTTTGAATTTTGTTGAGGGCTGCTCTGTATCTTAAGACGTGGTCTATTCTAGAGAACGTTCCACGTGCATTGGAAAAAAATACATACTTTACAGCTATTGGTGAAGTATGTTCTATATATTTCTGTAAGGTTACATTGATTGGGCATATTAATTTTTCTGCATCTTTGCTGAGTTTCTATCTAGGCATTGTGTCCTTTACCACAAGTGATGTGTTGAAATCGCCCATTATTATTGTGAAACCGTCAGTTTTTCTTTTCAGTGGTGTTAGAGTTTGTTTTATGAATTTGGAGCCCTATGATTTGGTACATAGATGTATATTATGGTTAAATCTTCATGATGGATCATCTCTTTAATCATTGCGTAGCACTCTTCTTCACCTTTTATGATGGATTTTGCCTATTTTATCTGAAGTTAGTATTGATGCTCCTATTCTTTTTTGGTTACTATTTGCTTGATAAATTTTTTCGTCCTTTGATATTTAATAAGTTTATGCCTTCATCTCCAAAGTGTGCCTCTTGTCAACAGCATATTGATGGTTCCTGTTTTCGTATTCATTCTGTCTCTCTCTGTCTCTTTGTGGTTACATTTAGGCCATTCTCATTCAGGGTATCCATTGATAGGTGACAGTTTATTGCTTTCCTTCTGTAGTTTTTTTTTTTTTTTGGCAATGCAGACATTTTCTTTGTTCTGTTACTCTCCAGTGCTGAATTCCTTTGTTTGTGGATTTCTTTTTCTAAATTTCTTTTTGTAAATTTTATTTTTATTGAGGCTTTATGTTTTTCTTCTTTATTCTGATGATCAGTTTTATTAACTTTCTTTGTGGTTATCTTGAAAATCACCCTTACATTCCTAAGTTTGAACCAGTTTATGTTAATTGGTATCACCTTGCCTTACTCTCCACTATGAAAGTTCAATGCCTATATCATTTATTACTTCTTTTATTGTTCTGAAGTTGTTGTCATTTACAGAGTATTCTCTCTGATTCTCTGTTTTAATTCTTTCAGGTTAAGGTCATCCTCAACAATTCATTTCCTGGTCTGGTATCTGGCTGGGACAAATTTGTATCTCAGATTCAGACCAAAGGACTTCCTTTAGTAATTTTTATAAGTTTATTTTAGCTTTTATATATTCACTTAATTTCTGTATATCTGGTAATGTCCTGATTTTCCTATCATATTTTAATGAGAGTTTTGCAAGATACATTATTACTGGTTGGAAATTTTTTCATTCAGGGTTTTATATATATGTCATTCCATTGCCTTCTTGCCTCCGTGGTTTCTGCCAAAATCACCAGAGTTTAGTCTTGTTTTTTCTCCTCTGTATGTGACTTTTTGTTTTTCTTGAACTGCTCTCAGAATTTTTTCATTGTCTTTGGTTTTAGTAAGTGTGATTGTATTATGACTTGGTGATTTTCTTTTAGAGTCTGTTGTATATGGGGTTCATTGATTCTTGGATGGTCAACTTTTCATCTTTCATGATACTGGAAAGTTTTTCTGTCAGCAATTACTCATTGATGCTCTATATTTTCTATTTTCTTCCGCTTGTTCTGGAACTCGAATCACTAGCAAATATTTGCTCTAATTGCTTAATTTCATTATTTTTCTTTGTTCTTTTTTTCTTGAGTATAGAGAGACAAGAACTGAGAAGTTAAGAAAGACAGGAAGTAAAAATGAAAAAAAAATGAGAGAGAAATAAATGTCCCCAGGGGTCCCACTGATACAGATGAGCAGACAGGGATCATGGGTTCTAAGCTGTGCAGTATAACCCGGCAAGAAATGACTCTAAAGCTGACAAAAGAGAAAACAAACAGAAAATAAAACACAACAAGCAAAGCAGAACAAAAGAAAGCAAAGAGAAAAAAAGCTCTGAGGACCACGTCAGCATGGCATCATGGAGCTGAGGAGTGAGCAGCGCTTCACAGCCTTTCAAGAAGAGGCACAGGTGGTACACACAGCCAGCTGTTTGACAGAAAAGAGGAGAAGGTGGCAGGAAGCACAGAAGAAGGCAGGAGAAACGGAAAAGAAGCAACATCAACCGCAGACAAATGGCACTCAGAAAGACAGCCAGTGCAGGCAGAGGGAATTCAAGCAGCTAGGGTGAAAGAGTTTCCTACTGGTCAAGAGTGTATGGAGGGCAGGAAGCAATAGTAGCTGAGGGAGGAGGGATGGAGGCAAGGTTAGGAAAGCGTATATGGCTGGTTACAAGGTAATCTGTGTCCTGTTGTAAACTACTGAATTTGCTTTTTTGTACTCCCTGTCTGCCACACTCCACTGTGGGTGGGGCAAATCCAAGCAGCACTGAAGCTGCACATTCCAGCCAGCTGAGCCACCTCAGCTAGGCAGGAGGTGCTGGAGGTAGAGCAGCGAGAGAGGACGGGGGATGGGAAAGCGTGTCTCACTGGTTACCAGGTGCGTTGTCTTCTGCTGCTATTTCTGATTTCCTCAGACTCCCGGTCTGCCGATATTCAACAGGAGTTTAAGGTGGGAAATCTGTGCTGGGTTAACTGATAGGAAATTTCCACTCACATCTCTTCTTGCTCTCTGTTCTCTGTCAGTTTCTTACTCTGTTTAGTGTTTGGCTGAGATCTTTACCTTTTTATTTGACACTTCGGGTTCCAGTATTGATTTTTTTTGTGTGTTTTACTTAGTTTTTTGAGTCTTTGCTGTGAAGGGACAGCATGTTGCTTCTGTCTATGGTGCCACGAAGACTGCCTATTAAGTTTGTGAACTCATTCTAGGAAGAGTGCTACAGACCTCATTGCTGAAGATCACGATGGTCACCTTTGAAGAACTTCCCTTGGGCAGCTATGTACCCACACCAGCACCTAGGCCACTCTTCAAGGCAATTTTGGAACTCTTTCTGGAATGGCCATCAGAGTCGTCGTGTTATTCTTGGTGTGCTGGATATCATCAACATGTCTTCCTTTAACATTTCCTTTATCTTTGGGTAAAGAAAAAGGTCACTGGTGGTCAGATTATGTGAATAGGGATGGTGTTTCAGAACAGTTGTTTGTTTACTGGATAAAAACTCTCTTCTAGACAACTATCCAATTAAGTTTGTGAACTTGACACCTTGCCACTTTGTGCAATGGCCATTCTGGAAAGAATTCCAAAATTGCTTTGAAGCATGGACTAGGTGCCAGCATCAGTGCATAGCTTCCCAAGGGGTGTACTTTGAAGACAACCATAGTGATATTTAGCAATAAGGTATGTAGCACTTAGAACAATTAAGTTTGCAGACTTAAATGTCAGATTTTGTATGTTGGCTAGAAGATATGAAAAGATGGATTTGTTCATTCTTCTGGAAGCCCATGGTATATTCAATGTTCTTCACCAACACTGTGATTCAAAGACATCAATTCTTATTCGTTGTCCAGCTTTTTCATGAATAGGTCCTAGTATATAGTAGGCTCACGTGCATAGCTGTAGATATGATTGCACCTGGTGAAGGTGTTGAAGGCTGATTGGAACTAGCAAACCCTGGAGCCAGATGCCCAGCTCCGAGATTACCCAAGTGCAAGAGCACAGAAGTCAGACCTTCACCCAAAGATCAAGAGTTTCTCTTAAGGGATTAAAGAAGAATCCATGCATCTTGGTGATTATGAACAAGTAGATGTGCAAATGAATGAAAAAGAGGCATCAAAACAGGCGGTCCGGTTTCTGGCCTAGGTGACTGGGCTTGGGAGTTCCTTTAACGGAGATTGCGCAGTACAGGAAGAGTGAGTAGGAGATGGAAGGAAGTGGATGATACTGGGGAGAGGGAGAGTAGCTCTTGGACTAAATTCCCAGGGAGAAGTTGAATGGAATGAGTAAGTGGAAGATTTGGCTTAAGAAAAAAAGAAATGTCCCTCAGAGACTGGAAACGGGTGGGAGAAGGGTAATCCAATTTGATATACATAATAGTACATTAATAATAACATGTCTTTGTCAAACATTGTCTTTTTTAGTTGCAACATCAGTTCTCTGAGGCCAGTCTATTTTCTTTACTTCTAGACACTGAGAGTCGGGCTCTAGACAAAACGCCTAAATCTTTACATCATCCCGTTGTCCAAGGACATAGAGGGCTACAATGCATGCAGGAAGGAGTCTGGGACTACCCTTTCCAGTTGACTCACAGAATAAGTCATAGACTTGGAGAAAACTGAGAAGTAGGGCTGGGAGAACGGAGAGGGCAAGGTCCTGCAGGGTGAGTTAAGGATTTAAGAAAAGAAGAAGTCCAGAAAAAACACTGTGGGAAAATATGTTAGGGAGAAAAAGGAAAGGGAACCAACAGAGCCAGCTCAGAGTGACAAGAGGAGAGGTTCACAGTGGGTGGAGGAAGTCCTGGAGCAGAGCCCCAGGAACAAGTAGAAAGACCTAAGGACTCTTAATTCTATCAGGTTGGCCCTGTAGAGTCTTGGGAAGGAGTTTTCCTGCCTCCTCTCTAGGCCGAACTAGCTATTTCCCAAATGGGTAAAGCTGTTCTGGAATCTGCTAAGTGCACGGTGAAGCGTGGCTCTCAAGGAAAGTGGGGTAGTTATCTGGAAAGGAGTGCATCAGAAAATCAGACCAGACTGAGGTTTAAAACTTGGCTCCTCTATTACTACCTTGGGAGTTAAGGGCCAGGGACTCCCCATATTTTCTTTTCCATGCCTACATAGCACCTACTTCAGGAATTCAATCAATATATCATTTCGACTACACAGGCGGTTTGGACTTACCTAAAGTATCTCTGATATACTGAGAGATACAAATAGCAGTATTAGAAGGAGGAAAAAAAGGCAGTGGAAGTTCAGTGGTAGAATCCTCACCATCCATGTAAGAGTCCCAGGTTCAGTTCGTGGTCAGTGCATCTCATGTGCTGCTATTGTCTGTCTCACTGTTGCTATGATGCAGAATTGTTTTCAGCAGAGCTTCCAGACTAAGACAGACTAGGAAGCTCCGGCATTCTTCTTTTAAAAAAAAATCAGCCAATGGAAGTCCATTGATCACAATGGTCCTACCCTACTGTGCATGGGATTGCTATGAGTTGGAAGCTGATCCCACAGCTCACAAGTTGCTTGAAGAGGACTGTGTTCTGATTTTTATACTTGGTGATAGATCCATTAATTCTAAAACTCTATATGATGTACAAAGTTCTAAGCTCTGTGTAGCTATAATATACCACTATTAGTACTTTCTGTGAGCTAAAGAATGATTTTTGCAGTGGACCAAGTTCACTGAATTAGATTCTGTTTGTCTTTTTTGTCATCTCTGGCATTTTCTGAGACCTTATTCACTTTCCACTGAATGACACTTAGCTATTTATGCAAAGCTCTTTTCACCTACACTATCTCATTTCATTTTAAAACCAAACTTATCAGGTAGATGATTTTATTATCTCCATATCTGAGATCAGAAGACTTGAGGCTCACACACAGAATTTGATTGCCTCCAGGTCACACGGGTCTTTCACCTCCAAATTCTCTCCCTCTCTCTATGTAACAGATGTTCTGCCAACCTCACACAGGTGGCTATGGGTTAGCCACAAGAAAAATGCAATGATGGTGTGCAGATCTGGGAGGCAAGAGAAGGGGACAGAGGAAACCAGACAGATTTGGGTTTGGATTTTCAATCTGCCCACTCACTGGTGCAATTCATCTAACTCCATTCCCAGTTGTTCATAATCTCTGACCCTTAGCTTCTGAAGATGTAGAGTGAGCATTTTTTTTCCTGTAAGGTTGCTGTAAAGATTAAAAGGATAGTGCATCTATCATTGATCTGATATTTTATAGGTGTAGAATTAATTCTGAATTACTTTGCTTTACATTTCATGTAATCTATTACTGATGCACAAACCACTTACTCATCATTCGTGCAAATAGATTTGGTAAAATCTCCCAGAGTCTTGAGGAGTTTATTCTAGCGGTTAGAGAGCAGGAATTGAGTCACAAGGTCTGTTTCCAAAGTGAGTCACTTGGTAGCTAGAGCCTTGGATTAGGAAGAGTCAGAGCTGGGTAAGAAGGGAGACCCACTGGCAGGGAGGGGAGGAAACAGCGAGCGGGTAGAGGACGAGTTCTGCTTTCCATGGTTAGTACTTCTCCAAAGATCTAGCCGTATTTCCTTGGATGAAATTGCTCCTGATATTTACTTATTCTTGTCTCTTTTCTTTATAATCCTTTAAGAACCTGCTCTTGCAAATGACCCCAACTAGGTCCCTTCTTTTCCTTACGCTTTTAGTGTTAGGATTGTAACTGGTGTCTCTGAGAGTCATTCTACTTTGGCTTTCAGACACACTGGGATGATGCCTTGAGACTCAGGTGCGTTCTTGCTGGGCCAAGGAGAAGAAATGACATGCTCATCATGTTTGCCTTTTCCTGGATCCTGACACATCATCCTGCAATTTGACTGGCTCAGAAAGTACCTCTTGCCAACTGGTTGGTTGTTTTCCATTCTGTGTACAGCTCTGCCATCCTTCTGATGTGAGAGGAGTGCTGTTGATGCTGGGGAGATTTACCATTTCCAGGGGGACCAAATATCTCTGTGGTCATTTGCTTCTTCAAGTCCCCAGGTGACAGTTCAGGAGCTGGAAGGCTGGTCTGAACTTTTCACAAAACCATTTATCAAAAGAGTTATTTTCCATATATGGCTAGTTGTTATAGTTACCAAACAGACTGACATACATGGAATTGTATTTTTCCTTCTCTCTGTCTCTCATGTTTTTAATAGTGAGGTGGGGCTATTGTGGGATTAGCTTAGAACTATGAGTCACAGCATGCAGGGCATGTTTCTATTTGTCTCAGCATTTTATTATTATTCTAGAAGTATCTAAGGCCCTAATGGGAGCCCTAACTACACTACCTTTCTTCCTACAGATGCCTCAGATACATCGTTGATTTCTAGCTGAGTTATCACTTGCCAGTGAAAGCCCAGAATTCTGTATCCCCATCAGTTTACAAACCTTTACACTGTGAAGGTTGCAGTGATTGGACAGTTTTCAGAAAGGGGAAGACGGAAAAAGCATTGTGTTAGAAATCTGAGTTTAAGGTCAACCATTGTTGTTGTGTGCTACTGGGTTTATTCGGGTTCCTGGTGGCTCCCTGTGGCTGGGGAGAACTGCCCCGTAAGGTTTTCTTGACTAATCTTTACCGAAGCGGATCACCAGGTCTTTCTCTCACTGAGCCACTGGTAGATTTGAACTTTCAACCTTTCTGTTAACAGGGTGGTTGAAGCAGGTATAGAATATAAAGTTCACCTAGTTTTCTGGAGACAATGAATTGGTAGTAACTGTTTGATGTAGCATGCTGAGAATTATCGGGCATCATTAGGCCCTATAGACAAAGACCTTCTGGGAAAGGAGCAGTATTGAGACTCTGTGAGAAGGAGCATTGGGTTTGATTAGCAATGTGTGTCACAGGCTCTTGGGCAAGAGTGTGGAATATTTGCCATTCTGGTGCAGATAACCTTTTAAGTCCCGTATAGTTCCAAATATTTTGTATTAGTAAATTTTAGAAAACGTAACCAATTTACTGAAACCTCTCACGACATCGATTTTCTTAGTGAGATGAAACTCAATCACTAGACATCTGATTTCTAAACATAGGCATATCACTGTCAAGATAAATGCCTTTCAGGCTTCCCTTTCATGAAGAAGCATATTGGGTCTGATTAAAAGTTCTGAGTAAGAACTAGAAGAATTCTAAGGGATCATGAAAGAGATGTGCTCTGTAATTTTCAAGGGGGCTAAATGCCATGTCCAGGGAAAAAATGCCATGTCCAGGGAACAAAGCACGTACTTATATGTCTTCTTGATTTCATAATACAAACTGCAAAAAACAACCCCCTCCACCCTTTCCAGATATTTGCTTATGTTTGGGGCATGAGTTTAAAAGGGCTAAGAAACACTGCTAGTCATAAATTCTAGCAAATGTTTGAGAAGACTAAATGCTATTTGCAAATAGGGAAAGAGAGCTGGCCTCTCAGCCCTTCTCAGAAAGAGATGTGGGAGTCTTTACTGAAGATACACTCCACTAAGCCAACAGAAGTTTGGAGCTGTTAAAAAGCTGATCTAATCTTCAGCTAAATTAATGGAAGTGAAAGGAGCATAAAATTACCCAACAATCTGGACCTCACATACTCATGTCCATGCCTGATAACTATATTTAGTTGTGAGTACCACCTTATCAGGATGGTGAGATGTTTGACACTGTTTGGAATATGCACAGTTGGAAGATTAGGCACATTCACCCCAAAGGAGATAAGAATTGGGGCATCATAGGCGATGTCAAGATTCTCTTGGACTGCTTTTCAGCTCTGTTGCTTGTGAGCAGATCCATTCCTTCCTTCCGCAGAAGTGATTCCTCCACAATAGCACAGATTGGGTTCCTGGGAAACAGACTCCAAGAAGGTGATGTGCTTGAATTCCATCAGGAACAACAGCTGTGAGGAAGCGAAGGAAGCAGGATCAGGTGGGAGGGAGACATTGGACGCAGTGCATTCACAACAAAAGCCTCTGTCCCGGGGGAGACTGGAAGCCCAGGTAGCCCTTCGGAGCTGTCCTGAGTCAAGGCCCAGGAGTCAGGTAAGCGTTTGACTGCTGAGCAAAAGGTTGGCAGTTTGAATTCACCAGCTGCTCCTTGGAAGCCTGTGGACCAGTTCTTCTCTGTCCTACAAGGTTGCTATCAGTCATAACTGACTTGACAGAAACAGGCTTTTTTTCTTTTAATTAACCAAGAGGGTTATGGTGGCGCAGTGTTTAAGCACTTAGTAGTGCTAACCAAAATGTTAACAGTTCCATTCCAACAGCTGCTGCTTGGAAACCCTGTGGAGTAGTTTCACTCTGTCCTATAGAAGCACTGCGGGTTGTAATGAACTTGATAGCAACGGGCTTTTGGTTTATTTGTCTGTTTTTTCAATTAACCAGGAAGAAGCCTTGGTGTGCAGTGGTTAAGCATTCGGCTGTTAACAGAAAGGTTAGTGGTTCCAGCCCACCAGGCACTCCACGTGAGATATGGCAGTCAGCTTCTGTAAAGACTGCAGCCTTGGAAGCCCTCTGAGGCAGTATACTCTGGGCCACGAGTGTGTCGGAATCAATTGTATAACATCCACAACATTAACCAGTCATTGAATGTGGGATGGCTGCCCCACGGGAGGGATATAGGAGAGATGGCTGTCTTTGTCTAGCAGGAGAACTCACCTGGGAACCTCTAGCAGGCAATACTCCTAGCATCTGGGACCCTAGTGGCATGTGGGTGACACACTACAGCATTCAGTATGATAAGGTAGAAAATATGGCTGCCAATGACTCTAGATGTATATCTTTCTAACTTTATGACAACAGATATAGAGGATTTTCTCTTCAGGCTTTAGCTTTAAAAAATCATAGAGAAATATCCCGATTGTATTGTTTTGTTCCACGAACTCTGGTTAGAAGTGGAGGAATTATGATTTACCGAATTTAACTTTCTTTTGAAGACTGCGACAAGGCGGGTGGAATTGGTTAGCAAGAGAAAGAGTGACATGCCACTATAAAGGTGGGGGCAGTCATCCCACATTTGTCTACTTTACCTGTTGTAGGGAGGAACAAGCTCACTGGTACTGTGTAACAGAAGAGGGCCAAAAGAGAACCATTTCAGTTCCATTTGTATTCTTTTCTAGTTACTAAAAGGTACTCTCAGTTATTAAAAAAATGTCTCCTATAGGAAAGAAGCTCACATAACGAGAAGTATTTGAACAAAGGCCATGTGTCTCTCCCTTTCCAACACTCTGCAGAAGGCTTATCAGAATTTATGTTGCACTGGAATTAGAGAAGCTTAAAACAATCCTGATTGTTGAGCTCCATTATCAGGTATGCTGGTCTAGTAGGTCCGGAGTGGGGATAAGAACTGTGTATGCCTGTAAAATTCTCCATTTGATTCTCATATGTTGCTGTGATTGGGAAACCAAGCTTGTAAAGCAGATACAAGCAAAACTGTGCTCATTAAATTGTGTGTTTGGAGACTGAAAATACAGAGGGAGAGACAGAGGAGTCGTGTCTGCTTGTCCACCCTTTCACCTCTTTGTCCAAAAGGCAGTCCCTGAACCACCTGTGAAAATAACTTGAAATCCATTGAATGAGATTTTCAGAATATTTTCTAGCTCTAAAAACTCACTGATACCATGAATATTGCAGTAAAAAAGAAATGTGATTAGCTTGGTCACTGTTCTTCTGAACTGGGTTGTGTTTAGTGAAAAGTTTTATTAATCTTGTCTTTCATTTATAAATGTTCCCTCAGACCAACATAAACCAAAACCAAACCAAGCCAAACCTATTGCTGTTGAGTCTTTCCTGACAGACAGAGTAGAACTGCCCCACAGAGTTTCCAAGGAGCACCTGGTAGATTCAAACTGCCAACATCTTGGTTAGCAGCTGTAGCGCTTATTCACTCTTCTACCAGAGTTTCCAGACAAACTTGAAGATTCCACTAATTACAGGTCCAGAAGTAAAGAAAAATAAGTGACTGGGTATCACTGGAGTTAATGACACACATCTCTTTCGATTCAGCAAAGGAGATAATTTGGAAATGATCAAAGATACTCTTCTTTTTTTTAAAAAAGTGCCTGCTTTCATAACATTACTGGAGAACCAAAAGTAGACTCTATTTTGAAGTTATTATTAACCTTTGCCTCTGATTTTTTCCTGTTGTTATAAATGTGCAGAGATTTTACTCAGCCCTAAACCTTGGTTTAATCCTGTGTTTTGTGTCTTTTTCCCTTAACACTGTTTTGTATGTATCATTATATATCTTTAGGAGCACTGGTGGCACAGTGTTTAAAGTGATCAACTGCTAAGTCAAGGGTTGGCAGTTTGAAATCACCAGCCACTCTTTGGGAGAAAGACATGGCAGCTTACTTCTACAGAGATTTACAGTCTTGGAAACCCTGTGGAGTCCCTATAAGTCAGAATCAGTGGACTGTATCTATGGGACCTTTGTATTGTCTCTTTATGGCTACATGATATTCCATTTTTTTCATGTATGATGGTTGAGTTTATCTTATTCCTGTTTGGGGCATTTGGGTGGTTTCTGTTTTGTGATGATAAATTGCATTGTCATGTGCCATCTGGTACCCACCTGTCCCATAGCCCAAAACCCTAACTTTCCTGGACTACAAGCTTCTCTTTCAACCTCTAATTTCCCTCACATATGATAAAAAGTTTGGCTAGTCTGCTTCTTCTAGTATAACTAGCCACCTGATTTTTCTAATTTTTGGAAATGATTTTTTACATAGTTCTGCTTAGTGTATTTTTTATTATTGTTCTTTAGGTGGAAACCCTGGTAGTGTAGTGGTTAAGAGCTATGGCAGCTAACTAAAAGGTGAGCAATTAGAATCCACCAGGTGCTCTTCAGAAACTCTATGGGGTGATTCTATTTTGCCTATAAGGTTGCTATGGATCAGCATTGATTCAATGGCAATTAGGGTAGGGGGCAGTTCTTTAGACGAAAGTTGACACAACTAGCTTCTCATTAAACAGTTAATACACTACTGTTTTGTGACATTGGTTACCAACCTCATGACAAGTCAGCAGACTCTCTTCTCAAAGTTGGGTTACCTTTGCTCAGCTTTCCTGTGCCCCCCGGCCTTCTACCACTTGCCCCTGGGCTGGCATGTTCCTTTAGTCTCATTTTGTTTTATCCGCCTGTCTAATGTTTGGATGAAGCGTGAACCTCAGGAGTGACTTAGTTACCGAAATAAAAGGGTGTCTGAAGCCATACTTTCACAGTTTTTCCAGTTTCTGTTAGGCTAGCAAGTGTGGTCTTTTTTATTTTTAATACTTTACTGTGTTTTAAGTGAAAGTTTACAATCCAAGTCAATTTGTCATACAAAACCATGCACACACACTACTATGTACCTCTAACTGCTCTCCCTACCCTGTGAAAGCAAATTCTCCTTTCCATCATGTATTTCCCATGTGCATTCAAACTGTTCCTGTCCCCCTCTGCCCTCTCATCTCACTTCTGGACAGGAGCTGCTCAGTTAGACTCGTGTATATACTAAAGCCAAGAAGCATACTGTTCACCAGTATCATTTTGTGTCTTATAGTTTAGTCCAGTCTTTGCCAGAAGAATTGGCTTTGGGACTGGTTTTAGTTCCGGGCTGACACAGAGTCTGGAGGCCCTGTCTTCCAGGACCATCCAGTCTATTGGACCACTGAGTCTCGTCTTCTAATAGAGTTCTAGTTCAGCACACCCGTGTCTCTTGTGTCACTCCTATGTTGTATTCCCTGTCAGGACTGTCATTGGTGGTGGCCAGGCACCATCTAGTCCTTCTAGTTTTGTGCTGATATAGTCTCTGGATTTCATGGCCCTTTCTCTCTTGGGCTCATATTTTCCTTGCATATTTGATATCCCTCATTGTTTTCTGCTCCAGGTGGGTTGGGACAAATTGATACTACTTAGATGACGGCTTGTCAGCTTTTAAGATCCTGGATGCCACTTACCAAAGTGGGGGACAGAACATTTTCTTAAAAACACTTCATTATACCAGCCAAGCCAAGGCAAGTGCCATCGAGTCAGATCCGATTCATGGCGACCCGAGGGGCCAGGGTAGAACTGACCCCTGGAGTATTCAACGAGCGCTAACCTGGCTGTCTCCTGAAACTGTGGTCCCCAAATACGGTCTTCTTTTGTGTTAGAATTTTGTTCTACATTTTTCTCCAGCTCTGTCTGAGGCTGTGTGTTGTAATCCCTGCCAGAACACTCAGTGATGGTAGCCAGGCACAATCTAGTTGTGTTGGACTCAGTCTGGTGGAGGCTGTGGTAGTTGTAGTCCATTAGTCACCTGTTGTTTCTACCTCAGCTCAAGGTCACTATTACCATGTCAGATTTCAGCTTTAGTACAGAGAAGATGCTCAAGAAGTGTCAGCTGTTTTGGTAGTGGCTGTGATCATGAACATGATTAATCTTGAATTCTGGGTCAATGTATCTTTATCCAACCAACTATTCATGAGTATCTGATTCACTGACTTCATTCCAAAATTATTTATACAATGAGTGGGTAATTTTAATATTATATTTTTTGTCAAGTGTTTTTCTGAATGTTAAAAAATAATTTTTTACCTTTTTTTTTATAATATGAAATATATCGTTATGTGAGTTCCTGGAGGACAGAAAGCATTTTATTTGATTTTTCCTTATATTTCCAATAGTGTACCAATTTCTGCCAAAGTTTGAAAGAGACTTTTGCTTTCGTTTATTGTTGTTTTTTTCAGTTTTACAAGAGTATTAAATCATGTTATCTTAGCACTTGGATGAATTCTGTTTGGTGTAGATTTTAATATTCTTTACTTTCCACTTAAGCTTGAGTATGAACAATTGATGGTCTCTTCTACAGGCAGCCGCTGTTCTTGTTCTAATGATACTGAGCTTTTCCATTCTCTCCACAGATGCAGACTGTTGGATTCCTGTATATTCTACCAGGCAGGGTCCATGCTTGCAGTCACTGTTTACTTTGGTGAAAAGAGGTATTTGCAAAGAAGAAGCTGTTGATTTTGGAAAACTATCTTGCAATCTCCAGGAGCATTTCTATCACCAAGGCCATATTTTCCAACCACCAAACCTTTCTCTTCAGCTTTTGCATTCCAATGAATATTCCAGCAATTATCAATGCATCCTGATTGCATGTTTTATCAATTTCAGACAGCAAGTTGGTAAAAATCTTTAGTTTCTTCATGTTTGGTCTTAGTGGTATGTGCATACATTAGAATAATTGCCCATTAACTGGACTGTCTTTTAGGCATATGGATATTATCTTACTACTGACAGGACTGTACTTCAGAAAGGATCTTGAAATGTTCTTTATGACAGTGAATGCAACACAATTCCTCTTTGATTTGCCATTCCCAGTGTAGATGACCACACAACTGTCTAATTAAAAATGGCCAGTACCAGTCAATACCAGCTTACTAATGCCAACGATATTTATGTTAATAAGTCCATTTCATTTTGATGATTTCCAATTTTCCTAGATTCATTATGTATTACGTGTTCTGATTATTGATGAATGTTTATTTTCATTTTGAGTGGTGCCATGTCAGCAAATAAAGGTCCTGAAAGCTTGATTCCACCACGTCAGTATGGTCAGTTCTACAAATTGAGCTCTTTTCCAGTCATATTTTGGGTGTCTTCCAACCTGAAGTGCTCATCTTCCTTCACTGTATCAGCCAATGTTCTGCTGCTATTTGTAAGGTTTTCATGGCTAATTCTTTTTGTAAGTAGATAGCGAGGCCCTTATTCCTAGACTCTCTTAGTCTGGAAGCTCAGCTGAAACCTGTCCACCACTGGTGACCCTGCTGGTGTTTGAATACTGGTGACATAGCTTCCAGCATCACAGCAACATGAAATCTCCCACAGTGTGACAAACTGACAGATGCATGGAGGATTTATTTAAATAATCTTTGTTAATGGTCTTCTGAGATGTTTTCTAATATTTTGCTGTCGTGAGCAGTGCTACAGTAACCACTCTTGTTCTTAGATAATTTTGTACGTCTGTTGCTCAACCTGTAGGCTCAATTTCCAGAACTGCAATTGCTGGGGCAAACATTTTGTTAGATAGTCAAAATGACTTACAAAGAAGTTATCCAACTTTGCTCACCTTAGGAAAGTGTTAATAAGTCTACTTATTTCTCTTATGTGAGTGATGGTGATCATCTTTTCATATAATTAAGAACCATTTGAGCCATTTGGAATTTCTTCTTGTGATTGTCTCTTCTATCCTTGGAAACCTTGGTGACATAGTAGTTAAGTGCTATGGCTGCTAAACCAAAAAGTTGGCAGTTTAAATCCACTAGACACTTGTTGGAAACTCCATGGGCTGCTTTATTCTGCCCTATAGGGTAACTAGGAGTCAGAAGCAACTCAGCAGCAGTAGATTTTTGTTTGTTTCTTTTAATAGACGTCGGTCTTATCATTTTTCAGAAGCTCTTTAAAATTTAGAGAAAAAACATAGCCCAGATATGAGCTGCATGTATTTGTATTTGTCATGTGATTTATCTTTTAATTTTGCTGTATAGCCACTTCTCATTTTTATGTAGTCAAACTTATGAAGCTTTTCTTTTGTAGCTTCCAGATGCTATATCACATGTAGAAAGTTGTTCACTACTATCAGATAATTAAAAAAGAAGGACATGGTTTTATTTCTCCGCATTACTCTTAGATTTTAAAATACGTAGACTTTTTTTTTAGGTATTTGGAACTTAGTTTTGCAGAGGAATATCTGAAAAATCTAGGTTCCAAAATCGTTGATTTAATAATCTTATCTTTCTTCCCATGATTTTATATGTCAGTATTATATATACTAAATCCCCACATCTGGGCTTACTTCTAGATTTTCTGTTCTGCTACATTGAACTACCAACTTAAATTGAAGTTCTAGACTCTTTTGATTATTATAATTTGCTAATTTCTGTTAGGGAGAATTTCCAATTATTACTACTGTTTTCTAGAAATTTCATGGTTGCTCTTTTTTTTCCCCTAAATAACTTTATAATCGTCTTGTGCTCCCCCCCCGCCCAATTCTGCTACCATTTTCCTTGTGACTATTCTACATTTATAGGTTAATTTAGGGATAACTGATGTCTTTGACATGCTGTGTCTTTATATACTCTTGTTCAAATGTTTTGTGGAGTATATCAACATTTCAAAATATTTTCTTATAGACTTTACACATTTCTTGTTAAATTTATTATTAGAGTAAAAAAGGTAGCTGTTATAAACAAGACTTATAATGTAAGTATTATCTGAATATATAAGCTATTGATTTATGTATGTATAATTTATGTCTAAATATCTTACTCATTTTATGTCAGCTCCGACTTGACGGCACTTGGCTGGCTTGGCTTTATGTTTTCTGTGATATTTTTTAAAGGTTGATTCTCTTGGGTTTTCCAGTTTGTCTGCTTAATCCAGCAACTACAAGTAATAATTTTATCTTTTCCTTTCCAAGTTTTGTACTTTTTCCTCTTGTCTAATTGCATTGGCTGATACCTCCATAATACTGTCAAATGTCTAGTGACTTTCAAAGACTGTTTTTCTATCCTTAATTTTTTGGTTTATATGTTCTTTTGGTTTGGTTTGACAATGGCTTAATATTGTATTGGTTGCTCCTTCAGTCAAGAATTTAGTCTTCTGTACCAGCTATTATTTTTTCATTCTCAATTTGTTTTTTTCTATGTTTCTCTCATTTGTTTTATTTTCCAGAGTTTTCCAATACTCATACTTCACAGAAATTTTAAAATATATTCACATATGAAGAACATTATATACAATTGCAGCACTTTATTTTTTTAAACTGTGCCATTCTTGTTGGCGACTTATACAACATTAATTGCTGGTTAGTTATTTCGCCTATGATCTGAGTGTCTCAGCGCATAAATCTTTAGGAAAAGCTTTGCTGATGTTGTTACCTTTATCAGGGTTATCTGTGTCACAGGCTTCTATGTAGGAACTGAGAGATTTTTCACGGTCAAAATTAATAGTTACTTACACAGTCCTTCTGCCTGGGGAATCTCATTGCTAAATTACTGGAATGTCACATATGCCTCTTCTCTACAAGCTACGCAGAGACCTCTCATGCTTTGGAGAATAACTCTGATGTGGCAACCTTTCCTCTAAGCCAGCACCATTCAGGAAATCCATGTTTGTGAACACAGACAGTACCCTATCTTTGCTTTAATGCCCTCTTGTACCCTGTGTTGAAAACCAAATCGTCTAAAAGCAGGTTTAATTTTCCTGTGAGAATAATGTTACCATAGTTCTTTGTTACCAAGGATTCAGCATCAAATTAGTAAAGGATAAGAGCAACATTTGGTCTGAAAAGCAAAGGTACATCTGTCAACTATCATTAAAATGTAAAGCTAGTGCATCCTGTCTACTTGCAGAAACAGAAAAACAACCAGCAATATGTTAGATCCTCTGATTACTTCCAGTCATCCCTGTAAACTGAAGCAATGTGAGCTCAGGACTCTATGCTGTTCACTTTCCTGTTCTTAGATAAGACATAGCAGATGACAGGTGCTCAATAAATGCATGTAGGATGATTTAATGATGTGTGTTCTCAAAAATAGTTACTAGGAATCTTTTTCTCAACTAGACTATATGTAAGTACATCTGTAAACAAATACATAAAAGAGAAACAGCAACATGAAAAATGAATGGGAGCCATATTAAGAAGGATGAATTTAATGGAACAAAGTGACTATCTTGTTTAGGCACAGAAATTCCTAGAATGAGAGCATTTGTCTCAGAACAAGATTATATATTTCTAGGTTAAACTTAAAATAACATACCTGGCAAGCTGTGCTAAATTAAATTTCATCTTATACTGGATTGTAGGACAGACCAGAATTGTTGGTGCCAACAGTATAACTCATTCTTAAAATTCAGAATGCTTTCTTTATTGAGCAAGTGTCTTCCAAAATATAATAGGCATATTAATGGTAGAACATGAGATTACTTTAGAGGTACACAGATGTTTTTGTTGTCCTGCACAGTCAAATAAGTTCTGACTGCTGTTGTTGTTGTTGTTAGGTGCTGTTGAGTTGGTTCCGACTCATTAGTGACCCTATGAACAACAGAACGAAACACTGCCCGGTCTTGTGCCGTGCCCACAGGCGATTCTATGATTAAACCCGTTGTGGCCACTGTGTCACTCCATCTCATCAAGGGTCTTTCTCTTTTTCACTGATCCTCCACTCTACCAAGCATGATGTCCTTCTCCAGGGACTGATCCTTCTTGAACAACATGTTCAAAGTATGTAAGATGCAATCTTTCCATCTTTGCTTCCAAGGAGCACTCTGGTTGTACTTCTTCCAGAACAGACCTGTTTGTTCTTTGGTGGTTCATGGCACATTCAATAGATTTGACTCTTAGAGGGCCTAAATGAAGATTTTTACTGGAGCAAATACCATGTCTTTTGTTCCATGGAGCCACTGACGGATTCACATTGCCAACCTTTTAGTTATCAGTCAAGGGATTAACCACTGCCACAAGGCTCCTCAGGAGAGAGATGTGGCAGTTGGCTTCAACTAAGATTTAGTCTTGAAAACCCTATAGGGTCCCTATGAATCAGAGCTGACTTAACGGCAATGGATTGGGTTTACCCTCAAAACTATCTTAAGTTTTTACTTAAAAGAGAAAAGAAGAGTGAAGAAATTTAAAGTCTCAAGGAAACAATTAGTCTAAAGGACTAATGGACCACATGAACCACGTTCTTTTCTAGTCTAAACCCAGATGCACTAGGTGGAACCTGGTACCAATACCAATTGCTCTGATCAGGATTACAGCAGAAGGTCCTGGAATCTGGATAGCATAGTAGGAAAATGTAGAACAAAATTTAAATTCATAAAAAGAGACCAAACTTTGTGGTTTGATAGCGACTTATGGAATGCATGAGGCTAAGCCCTTAGACACCTTTCATACCTGGAACTGAACTCATTCCTGAGATCACCCTTCAGATAAACAATAGATAAGCCTGAAAATTAAAAAAAAAAAAATAACACCCTTGAGGAATGTGCTTCTCAGAACAATCAACCATATCAGACCAAAAGTGCAGTATTTACCCAGGAGGGGGCAGAAAAAATAGGCAAAAGGAAACAGGAATTCAGGGAGAAAGAGTAGTCTGTCACCCTTCCTACTGGAGCTAGATGGGAACTTGAAGTTCACTTAGTTCAGTGGTTTTAAAAGAAAAAACTTGGTATCTTTACATGAAGTAGAATCCCTTCTCTTTTTCCTTTACCAAATGAGATCTTATGCAGAACTCTAATGTATACATCTAAGTATAACTGCTCTAGGTAAAATAGAGGCCATAGGAAGGTCTTGCTCATGCTTCCTAATCCTAATCCCTAATCCCACTGAGGGGACAGTATTTTTTTTTGGAAAAAAGATAGTATCCCAATATAGACTATAAATTTTAAGGCTCCTCTACTTAACACCCTCTCAAGATACCACAGAGAATAGGGGTAGGGATTGAGATTAGGGAGCATGAACATTTTTGGGTCCCAGTTTCACCTAGAGCAGTGATGTATAGATGTATATATTAGGGTTCTATATATGATGTCATTTGGAAAAGGAAAAGAAGTGGATTCTGCTCCTTATAAAGACATCAGACAAAGCTTTTTCTTTTAGAATCACTGAATAAAGAGCCTTGAAGTTCCTTTTTAGCTCCTTTTTAGGACAGTTTGACATTCAATTTATGGCGTCCCCACGGAAGCAGTCTTAGGGTCATTGGATGAAAGTACTTTGATTTACATCACTGTTTGCAAAGTCCCAGGAGGGAGGGAGTTTACGTCCCACTCCAGCATCAAAGAGGAGAAAGAGGAGAATTCCAGTATGTTGGCTACTCTACTAACCCCAACCAGAGGGTCCTCAGCCCCAACAGACCACAGACTTCTGACGGATATCAGCTTTCCTTCTCCCAGGGTTAAACTTAGGAAATACAGCTTTGAGAAACTGAGATAACCCTATTCCTGTGATTTGGGGAATGGAGCTTGTGGTGGATTCAACTGTGTCTACCCAAAATATGTGCGGAACTCCTAACTTGTCTTCCTGTAAATATCATCCTTTTTGGAAATAAGAATCCTTTCTGACGTGTTAACAAAGCCCTGCCACAGTAGGGTGTAAGCTAAATCTAATTGCTTCTGACTCATGAAGCAAAAAAAGCAGAATAGACACATGCACACACATAAACACATTCACTAGAACACACATAAAAGAAAGAGGAAGAAAGATGATGCAGACAGACCCATCTAAAGCCCAGAAATGCCAAGGATTGCTGACAGTTACCAGAAGCTAAATTAGCAAACAAGGAACTCCTAGAAACATGCCTTGAATTTACACTTCTACCCTGCTAAACTGTGAGAAAATAAAATTTTGTTCTTTACAGCCACTCACTTGTGATATTTCTGTCATAGAAGCAGTAAGGAACTAAGAGCGCCACTCAGTATTTCTCATTTCCTTTAAAAAACATGTGTAATCCTGTATTTCACAAGCCATGGAGAATAAAAATAGTATCATAATAATAACCACAAGACAGTGTTTCTCTGGATTCACCCCTCTGTCTTCCCTGTGCAAATATCAATTCCTCTCAATTTCAGATAGTTTGAGGGGAATCTCAAAAATGTGTCTCACATCAAATCTAAAGATTGGCTGTCCAAGTGCCATTTTTCTTGCTGGGTTGATGTTTAGTTGCTGTCAGCCCACAGAAGGCAGCTAAGCTCCCAAGAAGGCTGGGGGAGAATCTGTACACCACATAGTAGATCCTGCACACACAGTAAAGAGCTTGGGCTTGGGCTTTAGTTCACCTAGATCAAGTCTTAGCTTTGTAGCTTGCTAGCTATTCAAGCTCTCAGTGCCTTTGTTTCCACAGGGATAATTATAGTAACTGCTGAATTTTGTTATTCAAATGAGAGGATACATGTAAAAAGTTCAGTACTTTGCCTCACCTGAATGCTAAGTATTTCTCTTTTTATAATTATTATTCCAATTCGCTGCTTCCATCCTTCCCTGGTCTACTTCTCAGCAGACTTTTTAGTGTCCTGTGCGAATAAACCCCTGTTCCTGTGCAGACCTCTCCCATAGTTCTTCCCCTTGAATACTGAAGGAAACACAGTTTAGGCTCAAGCCTGGACTGTGCTTATCTGATGTAAACTCTAATGATTTAGAATTTGAGCCAATGAGTTAGACACCTTTTATTATGTAAGCTAACCTACCTATATTATTGTACAAATGATAAATGCACATGATACACTATTCAAACGTATGAATCCCAATGGTCTGATCTGCAAAAAAGAAGAAGTATTTTCATGGAAAACATTTACAATGACAAACACACCTGACCTTCAACCTAGGTCTCCAGTCCCACTGCCTAAGGCAATCACCTTCAAGAGTACTTTGTATGCCCTCTTAAACTGTTTTAATGCACTGTGCTGATCAAACCAAAACCAAGCAATCCAGGGCTGTCAAGTTGATTCCAACTCATGGCCACCCTGTAAGACAGAGTAGAACTGCCCTCTAGAGTTTCCAAGCCTGTAATTCTCTACAGAAGTAGACTGCCACATCCTTTTCCCATGGAGTGACTGATGGGTTCCAACCGACAATCTTTCGGTGAGCACCTTCACCACTGTGTCATCAGGACTCCTGCATGTGCCAGTACACGTATGTAAGTGTGACAGGTTTAAATTTGTTCCATAGCTTTAATAAATGTCTGGGTCCACAAACATGAAGATTAACAGTAAATGGATTCTGTCAAGCGTGAGGGATTTGTCTTCTTTGTTGTTGTTAGCTGCTGTTAAGTTGACCCTAAACTCATGACAACCACATGCAAAACAGAACAAAAAGTTGTCCAACATTACTCTATCCCCATAATTGTTTATAGGTCAGACTGTTGTGATCCATAGGGTTTTCGTTGTCTGGTTTTTGGAAGTAGATAGCCAGGCTTTTCTTCATAATCTGCCTTAGTCTGAAAGTTCTATTGAAAACTGTTCAGCATCATAGCAGTGTTCAAGTCTCCACTGGGATGGATAGTGGCTGTGACAGAGGTGCAGTGGCCTATAATAAAACTCAGGCCTGCCTCATGGAAGATGAGAATTCTACCAGTGAAACTCCAGTGCCTCATGATGCCTTCTTTAGGGTGCTATAAGACCATTGGGAGCATAAAGAGTAGGGAAATGGAAGAATGTTGGAATTGATGAAAGCCCAAGATAGTCATCTTCTCTCCCATTATTTCTGCTACAGGATTCTGCTAGACACTCTGAGTCCTACACATGGGCTCAGTGATGGTCTCGTACCTCTTGTCTGTACCAGCCTCAAGCTTGACTACAGAGACCCTCTCTGCTTCTTTCAAGAGCACATGGTTTAGGGTCCACCATCCATAGGCATGTAGCAGCCAGCCCCAGAAAGCCTTCTGTAAAAATTCTGGAACTACCATTTCCCAGCACTGCTTAATATCAGAGAAGCTCCTGCTTAGGTGGAACCATTTACTCTCTTTCATGCAAAGTGTGAACTTCTATCCCTTCTGGGAACACTCAGAAGAATTCCCCAGGTTTCTAAAAAGACTTTGGTAGAGTCTCGCATCTCTTTACAACTCTTTGCAACTTTGATCTGGGCCTTAAAACCAAGAACTACAGACAATAGACTACAAACAATCCTATATAGATCAAGAGTGCCCTATCTGTAAGAAGAGAAAGATGTACTAGGAGCAACGAACAGAAACGCAAGACATAGTTCTTATTGTCAAGCTGGATGGTAAGGAAAAAAAAAGATTTTAAACAATGTTTGCAGAGCATTAACATACAAGTAGGCATAGGATGCAGTGAAACAGTGGAGATTGCTAAGTCAGATTTTGCAGGGGTATCTGCAAGGGTTCGCAGAAGAAATGATGCTTATATGCAAAAATTTAAACCAGCATTGGAAAAATGAGGCACCGTTGCATAGTGTGAAGCGTTCACATGCTGGAGTTAGACAAACATCAGCTGGAAGTGTGGCTATACCATTTACCAGTTGTGACACTGGACAAGGGATAATGCTGTTCAGGTTCACCCTCATCATCCATAAACCAAAATGAAACCAGTTGCTGTGAAGTTGATTTTGACTTCTGGTGACCCGATGGGTGTCAGAATACATCAGCGATTCATGGGGTTTTAAATGACTTATTTTTCAGAAGTAGGTTGACAGCACTTCCTTCCATGTACTTCTGAGCAGACTTGAACCTCCAGCCTTTCAATATGTAGCTGAGCACATTAATAGTTTGTACCACCACTTAAAGTGTTGGTAAGAATAGTGCCTCTATCATAGTATGATTTTGTGAATTAAGTAAGAAGCACATACACCTCTTAGCCCAATGTCTGGGATATATCTACTGTTTAACAAATAATTATTTGTTATTTTACTGTTATCATTGTTTAACACACTAGTTCACCTACGAATCCGTAGGTTTTCTAAATACTTGGTCTTTTCTACATTTTCTGGAATATTTCACAAGAGCTTTATTACTTCATGAGAGAAGATTTTGGAGTAGAGATCGCAGACACACTTTGGTGCTCTGGGAATATACAAGAAGGTGCCAAGAGAGGTCCTATGGGACCCTGGGTGAAAGCCAGCCAATGAGGATTTTTATCTGGAATCCTCCCTGTAATTTGGAAGTGAAGTTGGAAGCCAAGGTGGAAAAAGGTGGGGCTGCTTTGGGCTTTCAGCATCTTTAACCACGTCAAATCTCTTCCAGGCTCAAGCACATGGCTGTTTCAACAATGAGGCAGGCTCCAAGCCCACCTTCTCTGGACTATCTTCTCCATCTCCAGAAAACCACAAACAAAAGGGAAGGAAGGAAAAGGTACAATAGGCAAAATGCTAGGAAATGTTTACCTTTCAGAGTTCTTGGCAGCAAGCAAATTTTTTTTTGTTTAGGGGGTGAGGTAGCAATTATTTGGACATTTTAAATATTATGAGATTATAGGACAAAATCTTTATGGAGGTCAGACAAGACCAGTCTTATAGATGAAGAAGCTGAGACCTAAAGAAGCCTATAGAGGAAGTGAAAAGAGGAAAAATACTAAGAACTGTAATTGACTATCTGATAGATTGCTTCAGAAAAAACACAAGAGGCTGAACAAAGACCTATAGGTAGAAATGGCAGGAGGTAGATTTCCGTTCAATAAAATAACTAACCTTAGAAGTTGCTCTGAGATAAAAAGCAAGGTGACTTTCACCTAATATGGGTGTTTTAAAAATTAGATTTGCGTGGCTGAAGAGAGATGAAGAATGGGGGACTCCATGACCCTCTAAAAATGCTTTGGAACCTTGAGCTTCTAATGCATTAGGAAATAACCACTCAAAGCAAGTTAGGATACTTACTACTTGGTAATTCTCATCAATTTACCTATGCCTGAAACGAAACCATATCACGTAGCCACGTGATAAAGAGGTGCATTTGGAGCTCAAGCACCAACGTCACCACTTACTGTTTGTATGCTTCCAGGTAAAGCACTAGATAAGTCTCTGTGTCCTCATTCTAAAACAGGCGGTTGTATTGACAGAATAAAATAATGTACATGAAAGTGCTTTGTTAACTTGTCGATATGATTAATAATACTTGGGGATGGAAAGTAGCAGTGAAATATAGAATCATACAGATAAGGCCTATGTGTGCTGAAACTATTTTTAAAATAACGATTTTCCATCACTGCACACTGGGAACATAACTAGAATCGCAAGTGACCCGTGTCTCTCATACGTGTACAAACCAGAGATAATCACAGTGCTGCCCAAGTGGGAAGTCTCCAGCTAAAAGGGTGCTAGTGCACGTGCCTCCTAACAAGAGAAGGTTACTCCTTTAATAAGATCTAGGCTGTCTAAAGTTTATTGTGGCAGCAACTACCTAAAAGTTTAGTAGGTCATGGAATTTTCAATCACTTCAAGTGCATGAAAAATGAAGATATAAGAAGAATTGATGTGTTCAAATTGTGGTGTTGACAAAGAATATTGAATGTACCTTGGATTGCCAGAAGAATGAACAAATTTTTCTGAGAAGAAGTACAGGCAGAATGCTTCTTAGAAACAAGGATGGCAAGATTTCATCTTGCTTATTTTTGACATGTTAACAGGAGGGACCAGTTCCTGGAGAAGGACATTATGCTTGATAAATTAGAGGGTCGGCAGAAGAGAGAAGACTTTCAATGATATGAATTGACAACGGCTGCAACAACAGGCTCAAATATAGCAATGGTTATGAGCATATTTCAGGACTGGGCAGTGTTTTGTTCGGTTATACACAAAGTTACAAATTTATGTAAACTGATTCAATGGCACCTAGCAGGAACAGTCCAGTATTGGGGAGGAAGAATTCTAGCTTTACCACAAAACTTTATGAAGATCTATACTATCATGGGAGGCCTGGCAGTATAGTGGTTAAGGTTTCTCTACTAAGCAAAAGGTGAATGATTCAAATCCTCCAGCTGCAACTGGGAACACTATTGGGCAGTTCTGCTCTGTACTATAGGGTTGCTGTGAGTTGGAAGCTACTCAACAGTGATGTTAGCCAAGATACATAAACTATTTGAAAGTTAGTGTCCTTATCTGTGAAGCACAAGGCTTTTAGAGGAGCACATGGCCCACAGTAAGCATTCAGTAAGTACAAGTGGTTATAGTTACTGTTGTTGCTGTTGCTTGTTTTGTTATTAGAACAAGATGCTCAGGAGGAAGACAAGACTTGTCTAGGACCACAAGGTAAAGTGTACACTGTGATAACTCAGGTCTTTTTCCTTCCACTTCTCTTTTCGTAACAATCCCTTCTCTTCTCAGTTAGCAATTTGTATTCATAGATTGAGTTTGTAAAGGCCATTAAACTACTGATCAAATTCCCATCTCTCAGCCCAATTTCTACCAATTTCTACTCATTGTATGAAATCTGTGATAGCCAGAACTCAATAAGAGTGTGTTATTTACTCAATTTTTTTAATCATTGACAAGATGGAGTCTTACCACTCTTCCGTTGCTTGTTTTACTAGAAAATACTTGAGTTTTCCTTCTCTGAAAGGTTTCTGACTTACCCAGGTCTCAGCTTTCACACATTCTCCTGTGGATCCAAAATAAAAAATCCTCATCTCATGTCCTGCCACTTCCGTGAAACCTTTTAGTGTGTTGTTCAGAGAAATATTGACTGTTCCTTATTTAGAAACAGTAATATAAAACAACTCCACGACCTTTGCTAAACTTGTCACTTCCCTTATGTGGACATTTATTTCCCCATTTGTAAAATGAAAAGGACATAAAAGAGTCAATGCACAATGATTACTTACTGACTAGTGGCCAGGTGACGGGCTAGGTGATGAAACTAAAGGATGACTCAGGCCATGTCTTTACACTCAAAGGTTTTATAGCTTACTACAAGAGACAACTAAACAAATGGTTAGATGTGAAGTTAGGAGATTTTCTCAGGAAACATAGATATTTCAATAAATAGGTAAGAAAAAAAAAAGATTGTACCAAGAGAAAATTTAAGGAGAAAGATGAGGGCAGAGGAGGAGGTAGGAGAAAATAAGTTTGAAACTGGTCTTTGTCTTCCCTGTTAGCAAGGTGAAGACAAGGATCTTAGTCTCTGTCGTAGCACAAAAATATTTGTTAAAAAGTCATATGCCATGAGCACCACGTACCATGCTATGGAATTTTGACTTTCTCTTTGACAAACCAGACGTTCTGAAATATCATTCATCAGAAATAGCATGATTAGATTCAGTCGTTAGGATGATGGCCCTGGGAGCTGGACAGAAGCAAACAAGAAAAGAATAGCACTAGAAATAGGGATATCTGTTAGGAAATTGGAGCTGTAGTGGCACAGTGGTTACAAACTTAGCTGCTAACCAGAAAGGTCAGCAGTTTGAATCAACCATCTGCTCCTTGGAAGCCTTATGGGGTGGTTCTACTCTGTCCTATAAGTTTGCTGTGGGTTGGAATCAGCTTGAGAAGAACAGGTTTGCTTAGGAGACGTTTTTACACATCTGAGTGTTAAAAGATAAGGCTCTGCAATAACGTAGTGGTAACAAAGACAGGAAATGTTAAGGGAAGAATTTCTAGTACTTGGGAGTTACTTGATTGTCTGGAGCGAAAAGCAAAAACCATCAGCAATTTTGAGCTTTATCTCCTTGGAAGTTGTTGAATGGTATTTTGTTTTGCTCTGTTGGGGAATAGATGCCTGTGGATCATCTAGGAGAATATATCCCCGCAGGCAGCTGGATTCTAAGTCCTTTCTGGATCTCTATCCAATTCCCACATTGCACAGTGATCCTTCTAGTAAATGCTGGTACTGCCTTTTGCAGCATCCCAGCTGTTCCATTCATATCCACTCCATTCTCCACACAGTGATCAGAGACTTTTTTTCTGAAATGGAACTATGATCTTTTTTACCTTCTTTTTAAAAACATTTCACTATCTTTTCATTACTCTTGGGATGAAGACTGAAATATTTAATGTGGCTCATAACCTTCAAATTATCTGACCTCTATCTTCCTGCCCAACCTGCTGCATTGCTGTGCTCCCCTCACTCTCTATGACAAATGTAATGACCTTCCATCTCTCTCATGTGCTAGGTTTTCACTTTTTTGATCTGTATGTGTGGAAAATTTCTCTCCTCCTTCACCATTTTAATTTATACTTCTTATCACGTCTAAATTAAGTCACTCCTTCATCAGAGAAGCCTTCTCTCTTATTTCTAATTACAATGACAGCAATAAATATGATACAACTCATAGCAACTCTTTAGGACAGAATAGAACTGCTACGTAGAGATTCCAAGAAAACTCTATGGTGGATTTAAATGGCCAACTTTTTGATTAGCAGTTGTACCTCTTAACTAGTATATCAGCAGGATTTGCATAAGTATAATAGCTACCATTTGTTGAATAATTATTATATTCCAGGTACTCTTCTAAAGATTTCTCATAAATATATTTGTTTCATATTTTAAAATTCTTTTTAAATAACTTTTCATTTTTATTAATTACAATAAAATAGTAAAATTTCTAACATCTGTCAATTATCTCATCTGTAATAAACCCTCAGTCCCAACCACCCATGTAGCCAACACAGGGATCTCATACAAAACTTGTCCTTTTGACATTGATTGGTTTTGCTTAGCATGATCTCTTCCAAATGAGACCATGTTATAAGATGTTTTTGAAAATTGTCATTGTTTTTTATCACAGCATAGTGTTCCATTGGGTATATGTACCACAGTTTGCTTACTCATTCATCTGTTGATGGGCATCAGGGTTGATTCCAACTTTTTCCTGTTGTGGACTGTGCTGCAACAAACATTTGTGAACATGTGTCTGTCTGTGTGACAACATTTGTTTCTGAATGATAAATTCCAAGCAGTGGAATTACAGGATCAAATGATATATCTATCTCCAGCTTTTTAAGGAAGCGCCAGACTGTTTTCCAAAGAGGTTGTACCATTTTGCAATCCTGCCAGCAGTGTAGGAGAGTTCCAATTTCTCCACAGCCTCTCCAGCATTTGTTGTTTTGTTTTTTTTTTGGATCATGGCCAACCTTGTTGGGATGAGATGATATCTCATTGTAGTTTTGATTTGAATTTATTTAATAGCTAATGATTGTGAGCAATTCTGCACTTGTTGCTCGACTGCCTGCATATCCTCTTTAGAGAAATGTCTGTCCATGTTCTTCACTCATTTCTTATTTTTCCTTTTCTTGTTGATATTTTGTAATACCTTATAGATTATTCAGATCAGACATCTGTCTGACATACAGTTGCCAGATATTTTTTCCCATTCTGTAGGTGACCTTTTAATTCTTTTGATGAAGTCTTTGGATGAGCAAAAGTGTTTGATTCTTGGTAATTCCCATTTATCAATTTTATGTTCTGTTGAATGTGCTTTGTTTGTCAGATTTTGAAATCCGTCTACATTGTGTATTAAAACTTCCATTGTTGATCCTATTTTATCTTGGATGAGCTTTATCATTTTAGATTTTATTCTTAGGTCTTCTATCCAGTTTGAGTTGGTTTTTGTATAAGGTGTGAGTTATGGGTCTTGTTTCAATTTTTTTGCAGATGGATATCCAATTTTGCCAGCACCATTTGTTAAAGAGACTGTTCTTACTGCAGTTTAAAATCTTGAGGCCTTTGTCAAATATCAGCTGTTCATCGGAGGACGATGGCATCTCTGGAATCCTCTACTCCGTTCCATTGGTCTATACATCTTTTTTTGTACAGTACCAGGCTGTTTTGACAACTGTGGCAGTGTAATAGGTTCTAAAGGCAGGTAGTGAGAGGCCTCCCAGAGTGTTCTTTTTCTTCAGTAGTGCTTTACTTATCCGAGGTTTCTTTGCTTTCTGAACAAAGATGATGATTTGTTTCTACATCTCATTAAAAAATGTCACTGGAATTTGTATTGGGATTGCATTATATAAGTAGATTGCTTTGGGGAAAATAGACATTTTCACAATGTTGAGTCTTCTTATCCATGAGCAGGGTGGTTTACTCCATTTATGTAAGTCTCTCTTAGTTTCTTGTAGCAAGATCTTGTAGTTCTCTTTGTAAAGATCTCTTATTTCTCTAGTTAGATTTATTCCTAGGTATTTTATCTTCTTGGGGGCTATAGTAAATGGAATTGATTTGGTGATTTCTTCTTTAATACTCTTATTGTTGGTATAAAGGAATCCAACTGATTTACTTATGTTTAGCTTGTATCCCAATACTTTGTTGAACTCCTCTATTAGTTCCAACAGTTTACTTATGTATTCCTTTGGATTCTCTGTATAAACAATCATATCATCTGCAAAGAGGTAGATTTTTACTTCTTCACTGCCAATATGGATGCCCTTTATTTGTTTGTCTTATCTAATTGCTCTGGCTAAAACTTCTAGCACAATGTTGAATGGAAGTGGTGAGAGTGGGCATCCTTGTCTAGTTTCCGTTCTCAAAGGGAATTCTTTCAGTCTGTCACCATTCAGGATGATGAAGGCAGTTGGCTTTGCATAGATGTTACTGATCACATTGAGGAATTTCTCCTCTATTCCTATTGTTCTGAGAGTTTTAAGCATGAATGGGTGTTGAATTTTGTCAAATGCCTTTTTTGCATCAATTGACAAAACCAGGTGATTCTTGTCTTTTGTGTTAGCAATGTGATTGATTACATTAATTGCTTTTCTGAGTGTTGAACCAGCCTCGCATGCCTGGAATGAAACTAACTTGATCATGATAAATGATTTTTTTTTATATGCTGTTGAATTCTATTGGCTAGAATTTTGTTGAAGATTTTTGCATCTGGGTTCATGAGTGATACTGGTCTGTAATTTTCTTTTCTGTGGAATCTTTCCCTGGCTTTGGTACTAGGTTATGCTGGCTTCATAGAATGAATTTGAGAGTATCCATCACTTTCTATGGTGTGAAATAGCCTCAATAGCGTTGGAGTTAACTGATCTCTAAAAGTTTGGTAGAATTCTCCAGTGAAGCCATCTGGGCCAGAACTTTTCTCGGTTGGTAGATTTTTGATAACTTTTTCAATCTCTTCTTTTGTGACAGATTTATTAAAATGATCTACTTCTCCTTGTGATACTCTTGGTGAGTCACATGAATCTAGAAATTTGTCCATTTCCTCTAGGTTTTCAGACCTGTTAGAGAACAGCCTTTCATAGTATTCTGTTACCATATTTTTGATTTCAGCTAGATCTGTTGTAACATCTGATATCTCATTTTTTAATCAGATTATTTGTATCTTCTGCTGTTTTTCTTTTGTAAGTTTAGCCAGTGGTTTATCAATTTTGTTGATCTTTTCAAAGAACCAGCTTTTGGTTTTGTTAATTTTTTCAATTGTGTTTCTAGTCTCTAATTCATTTAGTTCTGCTCTAATCCTTATAATCTGTTTTCTTCTGGTGTCTCAGGGGATCTTCTGTTGCTCTCTTTCTACCTGTTCATGCTGTAAGGTTAATTATTTAATTTGGGCCATTTCTTCTTTCCAGATGTGTGTAGTTATAGAGATAAACTGACTTCTGAACATTGCTTTTGCTGTATCCCATAAATTCTGCTAGGATGTGTTTTCATTCTCATTTGAATTCATAAATTTCTTTATTTTGTCCTTAATTTCTTCTGTACCACAAGATTTTTGGAACAAAGTGTTGTTCACTGTTCATAAGTTTGAATTTCTGTCTATGAATTTTCTTTTATTGATTTCAGCTTTTATAGCTCTATGGTCTGAGAAGATACTTTGCAGTAAATCAATGGTTTGGATTTTATAGAGAATGGCTTTATAACCTAACACATGGTCTATTCTGGAGGTGTTCCATGTACACTGGAAGAAGGTGTACCTATCTGATGATGGATGAAAAGATCTGTATATGTCGATAAGGTCAAGTTGGTTGATTGTTTCAGTAAGTCTTCTGCATCTTTACTGTGTCTTTTTCTGGGTGATTGTTTTAGTCAGCTAGGGCTGCTCTAACAGAAATACCACAGAGTGGATGGCTTTAACAAAGGAAGGTTTATTCTTACACAGTCCGGTAGGCTACAAGTCCAAATTCAGGATATCCACTCCAGGGGAAGGTTTCTCCCCCTTGTTGGCTTTGGAGGGAAGTCTGGTATTGTATAAGTCTGTCCAGGGAGCACCTTGGTGCGGGAACCTTGGGTCTGAAAGAAATGCACTTCTCCTGGTGCTGCTTTCTTGCTTGATGGTGTGAGGTTCCCAATTCTCAGCCTACTTCCTTTTCCTTTTATCTCTTGCAAGATGAAAGGATTAAGGGTGGGGCAAGCTATACTCCAGGGAAACTCCCTTTACACTGAAGCAGGGAGGTGATCTTATAAAGGGATTTACAGTCCTACCCTAATCCTTTAACATACAGCCTAAGGAAACCACAAAATGGAGGACAGTCAGAAGATACTGGGAATCATGGCCCAGGCATGTAGCTACATTCACTTTGGGGGGGACACAATTCAATCCATAACAGTGATCTATCCACAACTCAAAGGGGAGTGTTGAAGTCTCCAACTATTATTGTGGAATGATCTATCTCATTTTTCAGTGTTGTCTCAGTATTTTTCAATGTATTTAGGTGCTCTGGTATTCGGTGCATAAGTATTTAATGTTATTAAGTCCTGCTTGAGTATTGAACCTTTCAGCAATAAATAGTGACCTTCCTTGTCCACAATAGTGGATTTTACATTAAAATCTATTGTATTGGAGATTAGTATTGCTACGCCTGCTGTTCTTTGTGTGTTGTTAGCTTGATATATATTATCCCAACCTTTAATTTTCAGTTTGTTCATATCTTTAAGTCTAAGGTGTGTTTCTTGTAAGCGACATACAGACAGGTCGTGTCTTTTGATCCAGGATGTCACTTGCTGTCTCTTTACTGAAGTGTTCAGTCCATTTACATTCAATGTAATTATTGATAGGTATGTGCTTAGTGTCATCATTTTGATGTAATTACTTTTATGTTGATGATTTCTATATTGCTCTTAATGTTCTGACTCTTCTTTATGGGTTGTTTTGGTGTTGGTTTTGTGTTCACCAAGACTCCTGTATTGCATTTCTTATTTTGACACAATGCATTGTTAATCTGCTTTATGACTACATGTATTATCCCCCTTAACATAGTAAGATAAAACCTAATTTTAACTACTTCATAACTCTGAAACTTCCTCTGCATCTAAAACAACTGTAACTACTGTAGTGTATCTCTCTTTTAATATGATGGTATTACATTTGTCACGATATGATCACAGATTCCCTTACTGTAATACTGTAGCTTTGATGAAAGTTTTGTGACTTCCTTAACTGATTACAGTTTTGGATGAAGTGTCCTGAATTGTCACCTAAAATACCCATTTAGGGAAGAGCTACTTTCAGTATTTCATGTAATTTTGGTTTAGTTTTTATGAAGTCTCTAAATTTCTCTTTATCTTCAAAAGTCTTAATTTCACCCTTATATTTGATAGACAATTTTTCAGGACAAATAATTTTAAGATGGAAGTTAAAAGATGGCAGAGTAGACACACACATCTCCTCACTTCCCTCTGAGAACTGAGGCCTGGATGATATTTGTATGGAGCACTGAACATCTGGGGAGCCCTAGGACCTAGCATACTTGACTAGGCACTAGTATGAGACTAGTCTTCACCTCTCAAAAACAATCCAAAGGCTGTCTGACCTCCACTTCTGCTGTTTCATGCTATCGGAGAACTGCAGTTTCCGGAAATGGCCTGTAACATACTTTAATTATCAGCTGGCAGGTGCAGTCTGACTGTTCAGGCCAGCATGTTGGACAGCTCCCAGCTCCCATTTCAGCACCTGGACAGCCCCCCACATAGAAGTGTGGTTTACATTTAAGGCTGAGAGGCCTATGTATTTGCCTGGAGATCTATCTGTTGAGAGGCCTGGGAGTTTTTCCTCCCACTCTTCTCTGATCCACATTGTAGCGTTGGCTGACAGCCCACAGTTTCTCCATAACCAGGGTAGCCTCTTTGCTACCCAATAAGCAGAGTCTTCCACCCTTGAGAGTCTACCTTGGGCAATCACTAGAGTATTAGAGACAGCTGGTGACCAACAATTCTCTTTGATCCAATACCAGAGAAATCACTGTCCAGATGGCAAGCAGGCAGAAGACTGTTATTAATCATTTAAAGAAGCAGCCTTCAAATGCTTCAGAAAACTCCCTAGATAAAGATTAAAAAAATTCAGAAGTTTCCCAGATGAAGAAACCTCTCTGAATTTATCAGAGGTTGAATACAAAAGATTTATATATAGAACACTCCTAGAGATTAAACAAAATGCAGTAGAACAAAATGAAAAATTCGGTAAGCTATTTGAACTGATGGAACATCAGTGATCTGAGATACATCAGAGCAATATCAAAAGCAGAAAATTTGATGATTCCATCCAAAGCCAAAAGAGCAGGATTGAACAGATGGAAGTTAGACTCAGTGACCTAGAAGACAGAGTAACTGACACGAACATTTATGAGGTGAAATCAGAGAAAAGAAATAAAACAATGAAGAAGCACTAAGAAACATGTGGGACTACATTAAGATGAATAATTTATGTTTCATTGGATTCCAGAACAAGGGAGGATTAATGACAATGTAGAGAGTATTGCTGAAGAGATGCTGACAGGAAACTTTCCTGAGATTATGAGCAAAGAGAACATAAGTGTTCAAGATGTTTATCGAACACAACAAAAGCTAGACCCCAAAAGAAAGACACCAAGACATATTATAATCAAGCTTAACAAGCAAAAACATAAACAGATGCTTCTGAAGGTAGCAAGGCTCAAAGCAAAACTAACATTCCAAGGGAAACCCTGTAGGCTTTTGTCTGACTTTCCTACAGAAACAATGCTGGCTAGGAAACAGTGGGCAGACACATTCAAAGCCCTGAATTAATCTATTCATTTTATCACCAAAACAACTCAGCAAAGAATTAATTCTAACTATGCTAATAGCCTAAAAATGCAGACTTGTAAGTACTCTTAGTACTTTATCATAATCATAGTTTTATGTTTGTAAGAGTAGCTGTTAGAATTATGCATATATCCCCCATTAGAATGAGGAATCTTTAGGCTTTGGGTAACGGAAAAAATAGTTGTATTAAACCAGTTCTCCTGTAAATGACAACTCTAGATTCTGAACAGATTTTTTAAATTTTTATTTAACATAACTGAGTGAAAGTGTACATTCACGTATAAATTTACGTGCCCACCTATATGCTGCTTCCACTGCTCTCCCTGTCCGGTGACTGCACACTATTCCTCTCTGCTCCATACATGTCTCATCCTCCCAAAAGCCTCCTTTCCCCTCCTCTCCGTCCACTCCCCTTCCTCCAGCCAGAGGTCAGCAAGATGATATCCTATAGATGTATAGAACCATAAAGTGCTTCCAATATATGGTCACTCTGCATTGTCAAGTCCAATCCATTCCTGTCCGAAGAGTGGACCTTTGTTATAATTTATGGGAAAGGGCAGCATCAGGGCCAGGGGCCTTGTTCTCAGAGGAACCCCAAAACCACTGGACCATCAATTGAGGTCTTTTAGTGGAGATCTCATGATGGACCCCTTTTTATTCTTGTGTTGCCAGTGAGACTCCTCTCTGTGAGCTCCATCGTGCTATCACTGGCGGTGGCCAGGCACCATCCGGTTCTTCCGGTCCCAAGTCTATGTAGGCACCCACTCTTGTGGGTCTCTCTGTCTTCTCGGTTGTCTTTACTGCATGTCATTTTGGTCCTCGGTGAGCATCCATTCCTGCTGAGTTGGGACCATTTGCTGTGTCCTCGGATGGCAGCTTGGCAGCTTTTAAGACCTCAGACGCCACTCACCAATGTGGGGTGCACAGAGCGCTCTTAGCAAAATGCTAGTTGTGCCAATTGGCCTGGAATTCACCTAAGAGCATGGTCCGCCCCCCCCCCCAGCTACTCTATCCTTGCAGTATTGAGTTAAGATGGAAGGAGTACTCAAGTTATGCTGAAGTCCACTTAATGTTGTTCCTGTTTCTAATGTGTGCTATCACTGCTTTCTCCCAACTAGATTTCTAGTAACTATCTAAACTAAACCCTCCCCGCCTCACCTTCCCTCCCTCCACTCCCTTGCAGCTGTCAAAGAGTCTTTTCTTCTATACACAAGTCTGTTTTTGAGATCTTATCGTAGAGGTCTCATACAGTATTTGTCCCTTTGTTGCTGACTACTTTTACTCAACATAATGTCTTCCAGTTGAAACCAGATTAGGAGATGTTTCCTGGAATCACTGTTATTCTTTATCATTGCATGGTGCTCCATTGAGTATATGTACCATAGTTTACCTATCCATTCTTCTATTGTTGGGCATCTGGGTTGATTCCATCTTTTTGCTATCGTGGACTGTGCTGCGGTAAACATTCTGGTGCATGTGTCTGTTGGTGTGAAAGGCCTTGATTCTGTAGGATATATTCCAAGTAGTGGAATTACTGGGTCAAATGGTATATTGATTCCATTTTTTTAAGGAAGCGCCAGATTGCCTTCCAAAGAGGCTGGACCGTTTTGCAACCCCACCAACAGTGTAGGAGGGTTCCACTTTCTCCACAGCCTCTCCGGCATTTGTTGTTTTGTGTTTTCTGGATCATGGCCAATCTTGTTGGGGTGAGATGGTATCTCATTGTTGTCTTGATTTGAATTTCCTTAGTAACTAAAGATCGTGAACATGTCCGCATGTGTTTTTTGGCTGCCTGGATCTCCTCTTTAGTGAAGTGTCTGTCCATCTCCTTTGCCCATCACTTAATTGGATGGTTTATCTTCTTCTTATTGATATTTTGTAGTATCTTATAGATTATGGAGATCAGGCATCGGTCTGACATAGAGGTGCCAAATATTTTTTCCCATTCTGTGGGTGGTCTTTTAATTCTATTAATAAAGTCTTTGGATGAGCAAAAGTGTTTGATTGTTAATAGTTCCCATTTATCTATTTTCTCTTCTGTTGATTGAGGTTTCTTTGACAGATTTTAGAGTCTGTCCTCATTGTGTATTGAAACTTCCATTGTTGTTCCTACCTTTTCTTGGATGAGCTTTATCTTTTTAGGTTTGATGTTTATGTCTTTTATCCAGTTGGAGTTGGTTTTTCTATAAGGTGTAAGATATGGATCTTGATTCAGTTTCTTGCAGATGGATAACCAATTTTGCCAGCACCATTTGTTGAACATGCTGTTTTTACCCCAGTTCAATGTCTTAGGGCCTTTGTCGAATATCAGCTGTTCATAGGCAGATGATGTCATCTCTGGGGTCTCAATTCTATTCCATTGATCCATCTGTCTGTTCTTGTACCAGTACCAGGCTGTTTTGACCACTGTGGCAGTGTAGTATGTTCTAAGGTCAGGTAATGAGAGGTCTCCCAGTGTGTTCTTCTTCTTTAGTAGTACCTTACTTATCCAGAGCTTCTTCCCTTTCCAAACAAAATTGGTGATTTGTTTCTCCATCTCAGTAAAAAGTGATGCTGAAACTTGTATTGAGATTACATTATATAAATAAATTGCTTTGGGTAAAATAGACATTTTCACAATGTTAAGTCTTCCTATCCATGAGCAGGGTAGGTTTTTCCATTTATCTAAGTCTGTCTTAGTTTCTTGTAGTAAGGGCTTGTAGTTCTCTTTGTAAAGGTCTGTTGTTTCTCTCGTTAGATTAATTCCTAGGTACTTTATCTTCTTAGGGGCTATCGTAAATGGTATTGATTTGATAATTTCCTCCTTAACAGTCTCGTTGTTGGTATAAAGGAATCCTACTGATTAACTGATGTTTATCTTGTATCCTGAGACTTTGCTGAACTCTTCTATCAGTTTGAGTAGCTTACTTATAGATTCCTTGGGGTTCTCTGCATATACAATCATATCATCTGCGAACAGGGAGATTTTAACTTCCTCTTTGCCGATGCAGATACCCTTTATTTCTTTGTCTTGTCTAATTGCTCTCGCTAGAACTTCTAGCACGATGTTGAATAGGAGAGGTGACAGTGGGCATCCTTGTCTAGTTCCTGATCTCAAGGGAAAGTCTTTCAGTCTCTCTCGGTTCAGGATGATGTGGGCAATTGGCTTTGTATAAATGGCCCTATTGTGTTGACGAATTTGCCGTCTATGCCCATTTTGCTAAGAGTTTTTAGCATGAATGAGTGTTGGACTTTATCAAATGCCTTTTCAGCATCAATGGACAAAATCAGGTGATCCTTATCTTTTGTGTTATTTATGTGGTTAATCACATTAATTGTTTTCCTGATGTTGAACCAGCCTTGCATCCCTGGTATGAATCCTACTTGGTCATGATGGATTATTTTCTTGATATGTTGTTTTATTCTATTGGCAAGAATTTTGTTGAAGATTTTTGCATCTAAGTTCATGAGTGATATCGGTCTGTAGTTCTCTGTCTTTGTTAGATCTTTCCCTGGCTTAGGTATCAGGGTTATGGTGGCTTCATAGAATGAGTTTGGGAGTACTCCATCACTTTCTATACTGTGAAATAGTCTCAGTAGTATTGGGGATAACTCTTCTCTAAATGCTTGCTAGAATTCTGCTGTGAAGCCATCTGGGCCTGGACTTTTTTTGGTTGGCAGTGTTTTGATGACCTTTTCAATCTCTTCCTTTGTGATGGGTCTATTAAGTTGTTCTGCTTCACGTTGTGATAATTTGGGTAGGTGGTATGAGTCAAGGAATTGGTCCATTTCCCCTAGGTTTTCAAATTTGTTAGAGTACAGTCTTTCATAGTATTCTGTTATGATATTTTTGATTTCTGTTGCATCTGTGGTGACAACTCCTCTCTCATTTCTAATTTGGGTTATTTGTTTCCTTTCCTGTTTTTCTTTAGTAAGTTTAGCCAGTGGTTTATCAATTTTGTTAATCTTTTCAAAAAACTAACTTTTGGTTTTTTCAATTTTTTCAATTGTTTTTCTATTCTCTAATTCATTTAGCTCTGCTCTAATCTTTATGATCTCATTTCTTCTGGTGCCCGAGGGGTTCCTCTGTTGTTCTCTTTCTACTTGTTCAAGCTGTAGAGTTAGTTCCTTGATTTGGTTTCTTTCTTCCTTCCAGATGTGTGCATTTATGGAGATAAACAGACCTCTGAGCACTGCTTTGGCTGTATCCCATAGGTTCTGGTAGGAAGTGTTTTCGTTCTCATTGAAATCCATGAATTTCTTTAATTCATCCTTGATTTCCTCTATCACCCATGTTTTTTTGAGCAAGATGTTGTTCAGTTTCCAAGAGTTCCACTTTCTATCTATGTTTTTTCTGCTATTGATTTCCACTTTTATGGCTTTATGATCTGAGAAGATGCTTTGCAGTAAATCAATGGTATGGATTTTGTTGAGCATTGCATTATGGCCTATCGCGTGGTCAATTCTGGAGAATGTTCCATGTGCACTGGAGAAGAAGGTGTAGTTGTCTGCTGATGGGTGGAAAGTTCTGTATATATCAATGAAGTTTAGTTGGTTAATTGTGTCAACGAGGTCTTCTGTATCTTTACTGTGCTTTTTTCTAGATGATCTCTCCAGTAATGAGAGTGGAGTGTTAAAGTCTCCCACTATTATTGTGGAGTCATCTAACTCTCTTTTGAGCGTAGTCAGTGTTTCTTTGACATATTTAGGTGCTCTGACATTAGGTGCATAAATGTTTAATATAGTTAAGTCTTGCTTGTGTACTGAACCTTTCAGCAATAAATAGTGTCCATCTTTGTCCACGATGGTGGATTTGACATTAAAATTGATTTTGTCTGAGATTAGAATTGCCACCCCTGCTCTTCTTTGTTCATTGTTAGCTTGATATATATTCTTCCATCCTTTAATTTTCAGTTTGTTCCTGCTTTAGGTCTCAAGTGAGTTTCTTGTAGACAACATATGGATGGGTCATGTCTTTTGATCCAAGATGACATTCGGTGTCTCTTTACTGGAGCATTCAGTCCATTCACATTCAATGTAATTATTGATAGGTATGTGTTCACTGCTGCCATTGTGATATGTTTATTTTTATGTTGATGTTTTCTCTGTTGTTCTTATTTGTCTGTTCTGGGACACTCTTTTTTGTGAGTTGATTTTTCACCTTTTTCAGAGCTGGTTTTATAGTTGTTGAGACTCGTGTGTTAGATTTCTTGAAATGGTATAATACATCTTTGTTGTGCTTTACAGCTGCCCCTATGAACCCCCTTAATAAACTATTTATAAACCCAATTTTAATTACTACCAGTCTTGTCATCTTCCTCTCCATCTGGAAGGACTATAACAACTGTAGTACATCTCTCTTTTTATTATGATGACACCGTAGTTTTCATGATGATCACTGGATTGCTTCTTTCCATATCAAAGCTTTGATTTACTTTGGAGCCTTCCGTAAATGAGTAGAGTATTGAGTTGTGTGTTGCTCTAAAATATAAAGTTAGTGGTTACATTATTCTAAGCCAAAACCATGAACTTCTTTCAGTATTTCTTGTAGTTTGGGTTTGGTTTTTACAAAGTCTCTGAGTTTCTGTTTATCTGGGAATGTCTGAATTTCATTTTCGTATTTGAAAGATAGTTTTGCAGGATATATAATTCTTGGTTGGAAGTTCTTCTCCTTCAAGACTTTGAATGTGTCGTGCCACTGTCTCCGTGCCAGCATGGGGTTTCTGCTGAGAAATCTGACGAGAGCCTACAGGGTTTCCCTCTGAATGTTAGCCTTTCCTTGAGTCTTGCTGCCTTTCAGAGTTGCTGCTTATGTTTCGTTTTGTTGAGCTTGATTATAATATGTCTTGGAGTCTTTCTTTTGAGATCTATATTGGGTGGTGTATGATATGCATCTGAGATGTCTATATTCTTTTCCTTCATGATTTCTGGGAAGTTTTCTTTGAGCATCTCAACCACAATACTCTCTGTTTTCTCAGATGTCTCACCCTGTCCAGGGACTCCAATTAATCGAAGGTTGTTCCTCTTAATAGAGTCCCACATGCTTCTTAATGTTTCTTCATTTTTCTTGTTTCTTTTTTCTGATTTCTGCTCATAGACGCTGGCATCAGTAGCTCTGTCTTCCAAGTCAGAAATTCTTTTTTCCATTTGTTCCATTCTGTTTTCTTGGCTTTGCATGGAAGTTTCTATGTCTTTGATTTTCTTCTTGATCTGTTGGATTTCAGAGTACTGGTGTTCCATCAGATCGAACAACTTGCTTGATTTTTCATTTTGTTCTGCTGCATTTTGTATAAGGTCTAGAAGGGCTCTGTATATAATGAATTTGTATTCACTTCCTGATGCTTTCCTAAAAGTTTCTTCATCTGGAAAACTCCTTGGTTGCTTTGTTTGGGAGCCTTCTGAAGCCATGAGTGATTGCTTGTATGCCACAATTGTCTGTTGCTTTTTGGGTCCCATGTGAGTATATAGAGTCTGGAAGAGGTACTGTGAGGACAGATTGCAAATGTTTCTCTAGGCTGTCTTCAAATGTAAAGCAAAAGGTATCTGACCAGTTCACAAGTCAGTCAGGTTTTCAGGTGTAGAGGTCCCTCTTCTCATCTGACAAAGTAAGTGCCACTATATTCAACCCCAGATGATAACAAACTAGTTCAGAATACAGCAATGCTACTGCCCTGGTGGCCTCTGCTGACAGGTCCTAGCCTTAGCCAACACTGTGTCGAGTACTGGTTTTGTGATAGAAAAGCACTTTCATGTGGGCAGGCTCTGGCTCCCAAGCTAAGAATTAAGTCCAACTGTGGCCACCGTATCCAAGATGGCGTCCTCCACACAGGCAGCAGACAGAGGGGCTAGAGGTGCCGAGAGGTAGTGATTCCTTTGTTTCTGTTGCAGGGCCCCCAACCTAGGCAGCACTCTGCAAAATCACTACTTGTCTGTCAGAGAAGCGCTGTCTCATTTGCAGGCGCTGTCTGCCAGGCTAAGAACAAGGTCCTGCTAACATCTCGGTACCAACATGGCATCCCGCACACTGAGCGCGAAGCTCTGCACAAACCTTGCTGAGGCAGCTACAAAACGAAAGGCTCAAAGTGGCTAGATTATCAGAGTCCTGAGCCTGGCTCTCAGAATATGGGAATTTCGCCTGCCTATCCCCCCAGCAGCACGTCTGAGTCCAGCCACCAGGCAAGACCCAGCTCCACCAGCCGGCCGAGACCGAGGAAAAAAAAGTCAAAATGGTGAGTTTACCTTCCTTCCGTGAGAGCTAGGGCTAGCCAGGAGCGGGAGTCAGCAAAAGAGAGGAGGTTTTTCGCTGAGTGGTATGAAGTCCCAATTAACAGCTCTGTGCCGTGTCCTGAGGCTGATTAGGTGATCAGAAGGCTCTGTTTGATTGTCAATTCAGGTCTTGGTTTCCAGAGGGATATAAGGAGACGTGCGCTTAGTCCACCATCTTGACTCTGCCCGCCCCTAGATTCTGAACAGATTTTGTTTTTTTGTTTTTTAATCTGCTTGAAAGCACTGAAGAGTGAACAGAAGCAGACAGAAGCTATACAGGAATCTGTACTTAGAATACAGAATGGCATTGGGTGTGTTTCCCAGTTTTTGGACTTTTACCCCCCTGAGGGCAAGCTTAAATGGATGGAAACTAGATGGCTAAAATTTATGAAGAAAAAAGTCCTGATGTCTTTAAGACCCTGAAGACAGAGATTGGAACAACCACAGGAACTTAAAGAAAGAGGAAATTTGTAAATAAAACAGCTGCAGAGAAAGTCCTAAATTCTGCATATAGACATGGAACTCATCTCTGACTGACATAAACATTTGCAAGACCAAAATGAAAAAAAATAAGTTTTGACTGATGCCAACTGCAGAAGGTCAAACAGACCTTGAAGCTAAGACAAGTTAACTGCCTATTAAAATTAAAAAATCGATACTCAACAGAAGATCATAACAGAATCCAGATAGTCTGCAGTATATCATTCTTGATGTCCTAGATATGGTTCAAAAACTACTAGATGTACAAAGAAATCTGAAACAGTCAACCACAGTGTAAAGAAAAGGCAATGAGAGTTTATTGACTTTGAGATAACTCAGGTGTTGAAATTAGCAGATGTGAATTTTAAAGTAACTGTTAAATAATGCTCAGGGACTATAAAGAAAATAATGTCTATAACTGCACGACTATGACTGGGTGAATTTAATAAACAGGAGATAACAGAATAAAAAGGCAGTTAACATAAACACAGAGAAATAGAAGTAATCCATACTGAAGAATAGAAAATTAAAAAGACGAAGATAATTAAATGCAGCTTTGGTGACTTGTGGGGCCATGCTAAAAGATAAACAAATACATGATTGAAATCCAAGATGGGAAGGAGAGAAAGAACGGAAGAGAAAATATCTTTGAGAAAAAAATTACAGATTCAAAACCCAAAGTAAGGCAAAGCCCAAGTAAGGCAAACACAGCTAAAACTCCACCTAAGCGCACCAATTAAACTGTTGAAACCCAAAGATAAAGCTAAAATCTTGAAAGCAGAGTGAGAAAAATGGCACTTTCTTCAGGAGACCACTCTACAAATTTCCTCTGACCTCTCATTAGAAATAATGAATGTCAGAAGAGAGTGGAACTATGTATTTAAAGTGTTGAAAGTAAAAGAAGGAAGGAAGGATAATAGCATCACTAGAGTGGTATCAACTAGTGCACTAATTCATGGTGTCACATATCATCCCTTTCCATGGACCTCCTCCAGTACCACATCATATAGAATCCTTAATAGTATTTTCTGTACTTATGCTACTTATAAATCATAATTTCTGAACATAAGTGGCAATGGCAGTGACATAAACAACTAGCAAAATTAAAACTACATTTTAAATTGCAATGTCATATATGCAGCCTAAACGTATTTACATTGACACAGTTTTGTGACTGAAGTGAAATTTCAGAAAGAAAACAATAGAATTTGAAGTAAAAATGCTTAAGAATGACATCAAATTATATTCATTTTAATGTTAAAATTTACTACTACATCAGATATATTAATGGATTAAGTTTAATCAATAATGGACCAAATAATGTAGAAGTTGCAAACAAATGCATATGGAAATAGATTCATAAATGAAATACCATAAAAATAAACTAGAAAAAATACACAAGCATTTCAGCTCTCAGTAAACATCTATGCTAAATATGTAATAAACACAGTTGTAAGTTACTTAAGGGTAACATTTCTTAGATTATATGTATACTAGCAACAAAATAGTTCTGTAAAATCTTTCTACATTGAGTTATTAGTAACTGAGTTGAAGCCTTTAAACATTTTCTGCCTTTCCCTTTAATTTCTACTTCATTCTCAAAACATTTATTGATCTAGGTTCACAAATACTAATTACCATAGTATTATAGCTAAAACACCAGAAAATTTGACAAAACCAGCTACCACAAAAACACCAGCAACAATGAAAACAATAGCGTGTGCTTGTAGCTCATGTAGATGAAATCACATGATTTGAAACGTCACCGTAACTATTAATGACAGCTGTGAAATAAGTGTATTTGAAGGTTCAGAAAATAAATTAGCACAAAGTTTTAGCCTTGATGCGGGTATACTGACACATGTAAGCTTGGTTTACAAAAAATGTTTTTGTTGTTATAACTAACTACAGGAATATTTTTATAAAAATAATAAATTTCTTCTGAAACATAAGTAAAAATATGTTTCAAGAATGAAGACGAAAGATGTGTTCAGGTAAAAGAAAATTAGAAAATTTATCACCAGTAGACCTACACTACAAGAAAAGCTAAAACAACCTTTTCAGACTAAAGAGAAGTCACAACAGATTGAAATGCAGCTATTGAATAAGAAAGGAGAACATCAGAAACGATAAACACGTAGGTAAATACTTTTCAAAAACCCTATTTTTCCTCTTAATTTTGTTGAAAAGTGTATCTACTTAAAACAAGTATCGTAACATCGAATTGTAGGGTATATAATGTTTATACATTTAAAGAATATGACAGTTACAGCATGAACCACCAGTGTTAGAGGTAAATGAACAAACGAGGTGGCAAGCTTCTTTCATTTAACATGAAATGATACGATATTAACTGTAAGGAGACTGAAGTGTTAAGGATGTATATTGTAATCCCCTACAGCTACCACTGGAATACTAACATCAGGAGAAATAACAGCAAATATGATAATAACAATGCAAAGAAATATGCCTAAAAAACCAACAGAGAAATTAAGGGAAACTCTAAATAATGATAAATTAAACCAAAAAAGCAGGGAAAGAAAAGCAGGAACAACAAAATAATGGAACAAATAGAAAACAAATAGTAAAAGTGTAGGCCTCAGTGGCTGTCAGGATGCAGGTGCCACCCATCTGAAGCACTTGAATGAGTGAGCGAGCAGGTGAAACAATGAGTGTCTGCATTGCAGCTCCTTTTTGTCCTGGGAGTTTTCTTGATGACTTCTTGTGGTAAATATATTTTGTGCTTGCCATTGTTATACCATCCATAAAGTTTTCAACATTTCAGCTTTGTAAAATTTTGTTTTCATAATTCCCTGAAATATGGGGAAAGACTTAGGCTAAAAGTTGAATTAGATAATTCTTCATGTTGAAATTCACAAATCCAATTTATCATGAAAGTAAGTTCAGCTTCTACACATGAGAAACTGGCTAGATGTGTATAGAAAGTTACGCAAGGAGGTCTCCCAGGAACTGGTGGATTATTTTGGCTTTTTCTGTAAGCCATGCTGTTGACAAACTAATAATAATGCTTTTGGTCCTGTGATCAATTTTGAATCCTAGGGATTCTAATTGTAGGGGAAAGTACAAAGGCTCTACCCAAATTGAAAGTTTACATGGCATGAGGATGAGAGGCGGAGGATTCTTTTGACCACCAGACTTCTCTAATTTTTTTAATTTTTGTATTTAAGAAATAATGTTTGTGAACTGTTTTCAGTTTCCCCAAAAGCCTCTTCTTTTGAAGACAAAGCCCAAGTGATGAGTTAGCACAAAGACACAGTTTTTCCATCAAAAGTGGTGATAGACTGAATCACAGTAATTCAGTTAGTTCCCACTTTATAAATATTGATCTTTCTCCTCAGCTGAAAAATGATGCTTAAACTTATAAAAGAATTCACTTTAATAGAAGCCAAAATAGTGGAAAGAGGGAAGGAGGCAGACTCTTATTCATGCTATTTATATGATGTCTACTTTCTCAAAGGATTTTGGGGATACATTTAGAAGACTAGAGGTTAAAAAACAAAACAAAACAAATTCACTTTAACTCTCAATTCCACAACTTACCAGAGGAAACCCTAAAATAAATCCCATGACCTCTCCGAGACTTAGTTTCCCCATCAGCACCTTTTCTGCAAAATTAAGATGAAATGTGAAAGTAAATGTAAGCCATTCAAGTAATAGATAAGCATGAGAGCAATCATAACCAAGAAGGGAAATGTAAAGAGAAAATACAAATAACATTTTTAAATTTGATTGCCTTTTTTGCTCTTGTGGAGCTTGAAACAGTATTAAATAGCCTGCGTATTTAACATTGATATTACCTTTTGTACTATTTTCATTAATGATAGTAGCATGATAAACATGAAATCAGTCAATGATTCACTCAATTACGTATGGAATTATGATATGATAAAGGTAACATTTCATGTCCGTAGCAAAAAATGAATGGTTTGGAGAGATGTAAAATTCTCTTCTCATACATTTAACTTTCATGAGAAGCAAATATTTAAATACAACAATGCAATCATAGAAGTGAATAAAAGAAAATACGCTTATATGTTTTAAATTGTTCTTGGAATGAAGAAATTCTTTTCACACAAGAATCAAAACTAAGAAGCTATAAAAATAATAAATTCATCCCTGTAAAAATTAAAAACCACTATGTGGAGAATGTGCCATGCAAGTAGGGGTGGCAGTATTAATCTCTGACAAATAAACTTTAAAGTAAAATCTATCACAAAAAAAGCATTATGTAAAGATTTAAAGATCAATACAAAAGTAAGACATAACCATATTAAATATTTATGCACCCATTGATATGGCTCCCAAATACATACCACAAACTGGACAGTGCTGAAAGAGAAATAGACAGCTCTACAACAGTAGTAGGAGACTTCAATGCATCATTTTCAGTGAAACACAGAATATCCAGAAAGATACTTGATAAAGACATGGAAGATCTAAATGCTGTAATCAGCTCACTTGACCTCATAGACGTATACTGGGCATTTCACCCAACAGCAGTCTAGTATGCTTTCTTTTCCAGTACATCTGAAACATTCTTGAGAATAGATCACACATTAGGCCACAAAGGAAGCCTTTACAGAATCCAAAACACTGAAAATTTACAAAATGTCTCTTCTGACCATAAAGACATCAAAGTAGAAATTGATAGCAGAAAAGGCAAGGAAAACAACAACAACAACAAATACATGGAAACTAGACAGTGCCTTGCTCAAAACCTACTAAGATATAGAAGGAATTAAGAATTAAACAAAGCAATTCAGGGAGTCAAATGAGAATGAAAACACATCCTACCAAAAACTTTGGGACACAGCAAAGCCAGTGCTCAGAGGTCAATTTATAGCAATAAATGCATATGCAAAAGGAAGAAAAGGTCAAAATCAAAACACTAACCCTAAGATTCTTACAAATAGAAAGAGAGCAGCAAAAGAAGACATTAGGCATCAAAATAAATGACATAATAAAAATTAGGGCAGAATTAAGTGAAATAGAGAATAGAAAAACAACCGAAAGAGTTAACAAGACCACAAGTTAGTAGTTTGAATAAGATCAGCAAAACTGATAAACCATTGTCCCAAATGGCAAAATAAGAACAGGAGAGAAAGCAAATAACTCAAATGAGAAATTAAATGGGTACTATCACAACAGATCTAACTGAAATTAAAAGAATCATAACAGAATACTATGAGAAGCTGTACTCCAACAAATTTGAAAACCTAGCAGAAATGGACAAATTTCAAGAAACACACGACCTACCTAAACTAACACAAAGATCATCATAGCTGGACTAAGAGGTTTCCTAAACATAACCCAGAACTTTGAAAGACAGAGTAGCAGGGGCAAAGATGTGGGACTATGGTTTCAGGGGGCATCTAGGTCAACTGGCATAACAGTTTTTTTTAAGAAAACATTCTGATGATTGGTGTCTAGGGTCTTGAAAGCTAGGAAGCAGCCTTCTAAGTAGCATCTGTGGCAGAGAAGAATGAAAGACATCAGGCATAGGGAAAATATGAGGCCAAGAGGAAGAAAGGGCCACATAATCCAGACTATACTAGCATGAGACCAGAAGAACTAGGTGGAACCCGGCTACTAACACTGATTGCCGCGACAGGGAATACCACACAGAGCTCCTGAAGTAGCAAGAGAAAAATGAGTATGCAGAACTCGAACTCTATTAAAAAGACTAGACACGATGGTCTGAGTGACCTAGAAGACATGATCTCCAGATTCTTTGTTAGCCCAGAACTGAAACCAGCCCCAAAGCCAGCTCTTCAGACAAGATTGGACTAGATTATAAGACACAAAACCATACTGGTGAAGAGTGTGCTTCTTGGACTGAGTAGATATATGAGGCCAACTGGGCAGCTCCTGCCAAGAGGCAAGATGAGAGGGCAGAAGGAGACAGAAGCTGGTTGAAAGGACACAGGGAATACAGAGTGGAAAGGAGGAATGTGCTGTCACAGTGTGGGGAGGGCAGCTAGGGTTACATAGCAATATGTGTGCAAGTTTTTGTGTGACAAATTGACTTGGATTGTAAACTTCCACTTAAAGAACAAGAACGTATTTAAAATAAAATAAGACAGAAGACTCCTTGCACATTCTTCCGCACCGCTAATCAAGGCACTGTCCATGCCACAGAGATGCATAATAAATGCTGACCAACTCTTTATTTTTTTGAAGGCCAAGGATGAAGTTGGAGAGTTTACTAGGAATTGGGAGATTGAGAGGCGACACTGTCTTTTCCTTGGAAGCTTTTTCCTTATATTACCTAAAAACAAGCAAACAAACTTGCTGTTCATTTGACTATAAGCTTGTTAGGACAGAGATTGTATCTGACAGGCTTGCTGCTAGATTCCCAGTACCTGGTTCACAGCCTGGCATAGAGCAGTTGTTCAATAAATATTCATTGTGCAAAAGAAGAAAGAAAGGAAGGGAGAAAGCAGGAAGGGAGGGAGGGATTGAAGAAGGGAATCACTCCTAACAACATATGGGGTTAGATTTTTTTCTTTTAAGTAGTTTTGTTTTTTATTGTGATTAGGTAAAAGTGTATAATCCAATTCAATTGTGCATACCCACCTCTCTACAATTCTATCTGCTCTCCCCACCCTGTGGCAGCATACTCCTCCTTTTTACTCTTTACTTCTAATATCCTATCAATGAACACCTGTCCCCTCCTCTTCACCCTCTCCTCTCCCATCTAGAAAGAGTAGGATAGCCTTCTATAAATGTATAAAACTGTAAAGTACACACACCACATGCTCACTGTCTTTCTCTGAGTTCAGTCCATTTTTAGTCTGAAGTGTTGACCTACGTACTAGTTTCAGCTCTGGGGCAGCAGCAAGTCTGCTGCTATGTTTCTAGAGGACCCTCTGTGTCCCTGGACCATCAATTTTGGACTTTTAGTAGAGTTCTTCATCTGCACATTTCTTTTTCTCATGCTACATCAGGGATTCTACATTGCATCCCCTTTCAAGACTGTCTTTGGTGGTGGCCAGGCAACATCTGGTTCTTCTGGTCTCATGCTGGTGTAATCTCCCAGTCACATGGGTACTTCTATCTCCTGGGCTCATTTTTCCTTGGTCTTTGATGTTCTAGGTGGATTGGGACCAATTGATGTTCCTCAGATGGCAGATTGCTGACTTTTGAGACTCCCAAACACCCCTCATAAGTAAGGGGTGCAGAAGACTCTCTTAGTAAAAGGCTAATTATGCCAATTGACTTTGATGTCCCTTGAAAACACAGTCCCTAGACCTCTATTCCTGCTACTATACCTTTGAAATTTTGGGTTGAATTTAGAAAACCTTTTAGTTCACGGTACAGTCCAATTGTGCTGACTTGCCTCCTACTGAGTGCTGTCACACCCTTCATCTAACTGAATTCCTCTCAACTGTCTGATCTATGGAAACCCCTTTGGCATAGTGTTTAAGTGCTACATCTGCTAATCAGAAGGTCGGTGGTTCAAATCTACCAGGTACTCCATGGAACTTTCATGAAGCAGTTCTTCTCATCCTATAGGGTAGTTCTGAGTGGGAATTGACTCAATAGCGTTGGGTTTTGGTTTATCTAATCTATGACCAGTGCTCTCCCTCCCTCCCCACCCTTGTAGCTGTCAAAGTCTTCTGTGCATAAGTCCTCTTTTAAGTCCTTATGGCAGAGGTCCCACACAAGGCTTGTCCTTTGGCAGCTGACTGACGTCATTCACCATAATGTCTTCTAGTTGATACCAGGTTATGAGATGCTTCCTAAAATCATCATTATTCTTTACCATTGCATAGTGTTCCATTGTGTTTATATACCATAGTTTGTTTATCCATTCATCTATTGATGGGCATCTAGGTTGATTCCATCTTTTTGCTGCAATAAACATCTGCATGCATGTATCTGGTTGTCCATCAGCTGTTATTTCTGTAGGATATATTTGAAGCAGTGGGATTGCTGGATATTTCTATATTTAGCTTTTTAAGAAAACATCAAATTGCTTTCCAAAGAGGCTGTACCATCTTGCATTCTCACCAGCAGTGCAGGAGAGTTCCAATCTCCTCACAGCCTCTCCAGCATTCATTGTTTTGTGTTTTGGGGATTATTGCCAACCTCATTAGGGGAAGATGGTGTCTCATTGTAATTTTGCTTTGGATTTCTCTAATAGCTAATGATCATGAGCATTTCTTCATGTGTCTTTTGGCTTCCTGGATGTCTTCTTTGGTGAAGTGTCTGTACATGACCTTTGCCCATTGTTTAATTGGGTTCTCTTTTTCTTATTGACATTTTGCAGTACCTTGTAGATTATGTGTATTACACTGATCCAGATGTAGTTGCCAAACATTTTTTCACATTCTGTAGGTAGTCTTCTAACTCTCTTGATAAAGTCTTTGGATGAGCATAAGTGTTTGATTTTTAGTATTTCCCATTTATCTATTTTTCTCTTCTGTTGTTCACACATTGTTGGTAAGATTTTGTAGTCTGCCTAAGCTGTTGTCCCTATTTTTTCTCCCAGTTTTTGTGTAAAGTGTGAGATATGGGTTTGTTTCAGTTTTTTTGCAGATGGATATACGATTTTGCCAACACCATTTGTTAAAGAGACTGTTTTTAGCCAATTTACAAACTTTGGACCTTCGTTGAATATCAACTATTCATAAGAGGATGGTGATATTTCTGGATTCTCTATTTTGTTCCATTGGTCTATGTATCTGTTTTTGTACCAGTTACAGGCTGTTTTGACTACCATGGCAATTTAACAGGATCTAAGGTCGGACAGTGTGAGGCCTCCCACTGTGTTCCTTTTCTTCAGTGGTGTCTTACATATTTGAGGTTACTTACCTTTCCAAACAAAGTTTATGACTTGTGTTTCCATCTCATTAAAAAATGAGATTGGAATTTGTATAGGGATTGCATTATATATGTAGATCACCTTGGGTAGAATAGATGTTATCACAATGACAAGTCTTTCTATCCATGAGCAAGGTGGGTTTCTTCACTTATGTAAGTCTCTTGTGGTTTCTTATAGCAGGGTCTTGTAATTTTTTTCTGTATAAGTTCCATATCTCTGGTTAGATTTATTTTTAGGTATTTTGTCTTCTTGGGGGCTATTACAAATGGTGTTGGTTTGGTGGTTTCCTCTTTGATGATATCTCTGTTGGTGTAAAGAAATCATACTGATTTATTTATGTTTATCTTATATCCATATACTTTGCTGACCTCTTTTATTAGTTCCAGTAGTTAATTTATGGATTCTTTGGGTTTTTCTGTGTATATGATCATACCGTCTGCAAATAGGGATAATTTTACTTTTTCATTGCCAACGTGGATGCCCTTTATTTCTTTGTCTGGGGTTAGATTCTTGTCATGGGTTGAGTTGTATCCTGCCCCAAATGTGAGTTAACTTGACTGGGCCATGATTCCCAGTATTATGTCATTGCCCTTCATTTTGTTACTTGATGTAATTATCTTATGTGTTATAAATCCTAATTTCTGCTTGTGGTTAATGAGGCAAGATTGTTGTTGTTGTTGTTGTTAGGTGTCGTCGAGTCAGTTCTGACTTACAGTGACCCTGTGAATATCAGAACTAACCACTGCCTGGTCTTGTGCTATGTCCATAATTGTTTTTATGCTTAAGCCCACTGTTGAGGCCACCGTGTCAATCCATCTCATCGAGGGTCTTCCTCTTTCTCGCTGCCCCTCCACTCTACCAAGAGGAGGTCCGTCTTCAGGGACAGAGCCTTCCTATCAACATGTCCAAAGTATGTAAGATGCAGTCTTACCATCTTGGCTTCCAAGGAGTACTCTGGTTTTACTTCTTCCAGAACAGATCTGTTTGTTCTTTTGGTGGTCCATGGTACATTCAATATTTTTCTCCATCACCACGATTCAAAGGCGTTTCTGTTTTCTTTGTTCATGGTCCAGCTTTTGCTTGCATATGATGTGATTGAAAATATCATGGCTTGGGTCAGGAGCATTTTAGTCTTCAAGGTGACATCTTTACTTCTCTGAATATTTGAAAGAGGTCCTGTGCAGCAGATTTTCCCAGTGCAATGAGGGTTTTGATGTATTGACTGCTGCTTCCATGGACATTGATTGTGGACCCAAGTGAAATGAAATCCTTGACAACTTCAAGCTTTTCTCCATTTATGACAATGTTGCTTACTGGTCCAGTTGTGAGGATTTTTGTTTTCCTGATGTAGAGGTGCAATCCATACTGAAGGATGTGGTCCTTGATCTTCACGAGTGTCTCAAATCTTCTTCATTTCCAGCAAGTAAGGTGGTGTCCTCTGCATAACACAGGTTGTTAATGAGTCATCCTCTAATCCTGATTCCTCAATCTTCTTCATATAATCCAGCTTCTTGGATTATTTGCTTGGCATATATATTAAAAAGGTATGGTGAAAGGACACAACCTTGACACACACCTTTCCTCACTTTAAACTATGAAGTATTGCCTTGTTGTGCTTGCATGACTACTTCTTCATCCATATACAGATTCCTAAAATGTACAATTAGGTGTTCTGCAATTCTCATTCTCTGCAACATTAACCATAATTTAGTATGATCCACGCAGTCAAATGCCTTTGCATCGTCGATGAAACACAAATAACATCTTGCTGGTATTGTTTGCCGTCAACAAAGATCCATCTGACATCTGTGATAATATCCATGGTTCCACATCCTCTTTTGAATCCAGCTTGAATTTCTGGCAGTTCTTGTCAATATACTGTTGCAGTTGCTTTTGAATGATCTTGAGCAAAATACTAATTACACGTGATATCAACAATATTGTTTAGTAATTTCCACATTCAGTTGGATCACCTTTGTTTCGAATGGGCATAAATATGGATCTCTTCCAGTCAGTTGGCCAGGTAGCTGTCCTCCAAATTTCTTGGCATAGATGAGTGAACACTTTCAGCACTGCATCTGTTGGTTGAAACATATCAGTTGATATTCCACCAATTTCTGGAGCCTTGTTTTTCGCCAATGCCTTCAATGAAGCTTTGACTTCTTCCTTCAGTACCGTTGGTTCCTGATCATATGGTACCTCTTCAAATGGCTGCATATTGACTAGTTCTTTCTGGTATAATGACTCTGCGTATTCTTTCTATCTTCTTTTGGTGCTCCCTGAGTCATTAAGTAGCTTCCCTGTAGAGAGGAAACCCCGGAAAAGCAAAGCACTACTTTTACTACCTGACTTTAGAAACTATTACACTGTCACAGTAGTCGAAACAGCCTGGTACTGGTACAAAAAGACACAGATACATCAGTGGAACAGAATTGAGACCCCAGAGACGACACCATCCTCCTATGAACAGTAGATATTTGTCTAAGGCCCTAAGATTGTAAACTCAGGAAAAAAAGTCTCTTTAACAAATGGTGCTGGCAAAATTTGATATCCATCTGCAAAAAATTGAAAGAAGACTTATGTCTCACACCTTACACAAAAACAAACTCAAATTGGATAAAAGATCTAAATATGAAACGTAAAATGATAAGGGTCATGCAAGAAAAAATAGGATCAACAATGGAAGTCTTAATATACAACTTAGACTTCAAAATCTGACAAACAAAGCATAATCAACAAAAATAGATAAATGGGAACTGCTAAGAATCAAAGACTTTTGCTCATCCAAAGACTTTATTAAAAGAATTAAAAGACCAGCTACAGAATGGGAAAAATATTTGGCAGCTATATATCAGACTGATGTCTGGTCTCCACAGTCTACAAGGTACTGCAAGATACATACAAGAAAAGGATAAATAATCCATTTAAGCACTTGGCAAAGGAGATGGACAGACACTTCACTAAAAAGGAGATTCAGAGAGCCAAAAGATACATGCAGAAATGCTCACAATCATTAGCTATTAAAGAAATCCAAATCAAAACTATGATAAGATAGCATCTCATCCCAACATGTTTGGCCATGATCCAAAATACACGGAACAACAAATGCTAGGGAGGCTGTGGAGGGCATGAAACTCCCCTGCACTGCTGGTGGGATTGCAAAATGGTGTAACCTCCTTGGAAAGCCATCTGGCACTTCCTTAAAAAGCTGGAAACACATATACCATTTGACCCAGTAATCCCGCTGCTTGGAATATCTCTTGCCAAAGCAGTCACATGAACAGATACATGCACATGAATGTTTATTGCAGCACAGTCCACAATAGCAAAAAGTTGGAAAAAATTCAGATGCCCAACAACAGATGAATGGATAAACAAACTATGGTATATATACTCAATGGAACACTATGCAATATAAAGAACAATGATGATTTTAGGAAGCATCTCATAACCTGGTTTCAATTGGAAGACACTGTGTTGAGTGAAATCAGTCAGCAACACAAAGACAAATATTGTATGAAACCCCTACTGTGAGGACTCGAAAACAGACTCATGTACAGAAGAAAAGACGCTTAGACAGATGCAAGAGAGGGGAGAGAGGGAGGGACAGGATTGGTTATAGATTAGATAGTTGATAGAAATTTTGTTGAGTGAAACCAGTGACAGCACACATTAGAAAGAAGATCCACTTAACTGGACTTCAACATAAGTGGAAAACTCTTCCAATCTTAACCTTACATTGCAAGAACAGAGTAGCAAGGGCGGGGGTCTGAGGACCATGCTCTCAGAGGACATTGAGGCCAACTGTCATAACTAGCCTGTTGCTAAGAGAGTCCGCTGCACTCCATATTGGTGAGTGGCATGTGGGGTCTTAAAAGCTAGCAAGCTGTTGTCTGAGGTGCACCAAATGGTCCCAACTCAACTGGAACAGATGACCACCAAGGACAACACTCACATGAGGGAAAAAGAACCCAGAAGACAGAAAGACCCATGTGAATGGTGACTTTATCAACATGTGACCAGAAGAGCCAGATGGCGTCCTGCCACCACCAGTGACAGCTGTAATGGGGCTCACAGTGCTTAGTCCCAGTGGCTACACTCAAAAAGAAGGGGCCCACCATAAGAACTCCACTGAAAGACAGCAGCTGATGGTCTGAAGGCCTGGGAGTTCCTCTGGGAGCATGGTCCCTAGACCTGATGCTGCCCCCGATCATAAATCATTACTGAGGTCAACTCTTTGGATAGGAATGGACTGGACTCGGGCACACAGGGTGATCATATTGTGTGTACACTTTATGGCTGTATGCATCTACAAGAAGTCATCCTATAGGCCTCTTACTAGAGGGAAGTGAAGAGGGTGAGAGGAAGGAACAGGAGATTGTTAAGAGGATATGACATGTATGGGGCAGATAGGAGGAGTGTGCTGTCACTGGTCAAGGAGAGCAGAGGGAGCTGAAGATAGACTGGCATGCAAATTTAAATTGTATTGTAAACTTTCATTTAATCTCAATAAAAAATATTTCACTGTAGAATCCTTCACTGTTGCAACTCGAGGCTTGAATTTTTTCTTCAGTTCTTTCATCTTTGCAAATGCAGAATGTGCTCTTCCCTTTTGGTTTTCCATTTCCAGATCTTTGCACATGTCATTATAATACTTTCTTTTCTCTTTCTAGCTGCCCTTCGAAATCTTCTGTTTATATCTCTTACTTTGCCATTCCTTCCTTTTGCTTAAACTGCTCGACTTTCAAGAGCAAATTTCAGAGTCTCTTCTGACATTGAATTTAGTCTTATCTTTCTTTCCTGTCTTTTTAATGACCTCTTGCCCTCTTCATGGATGATATCTATAACGTCATTCCACAGTTCGTCTGGTCTTCAGTCATTAGAGATCAACACAACAAATCTGTTCTTGAGATGGTCTTTAAACTCAGGAGGAATATGCTCAAAGTCATACTTTGGCTCTCATAGACTTGTTCTAATTTTCTTCCATTTCAGTGTGAATTTGCATAGGCGCAATTGATGACCTGTGCCACAGTCAGCACCTGGTCTTTTCTGACTGCTGATATGGAGCTTTTCCATCACCTTTTTCCACGGATGTAGTTTTTTGAGCAAGATGTTGTTCAGTTTCCAAGAGTTCCACTTTCTATCTATGTTTTTTCTGCTATTGATTTCAATTTTTATGGCTTTATAATCTGAGAAGGTGCTTTGCAGTAATTCAACGGCATGGATTTTGTTGAGCATTGCATTATGGCCTATCACGTGGTCAATTCTAGAGAATGTTCCATGTGCACTGGAGAAGAAGGTGTAGTTGTCTGCTGATGGGTGGAAAGTTCTGTATATATCAATGAGGTTTAGTAGGTTAATTGTGTCAATAAGGTCTTCTGTATCTTTACTGAGCTTTTTTCTAGATGATCTGTCTAGTAATGAGAGTGGAGTGTTAAAGTCTCCCACTATTATTGTGGAGTCATCCAACTCTTGAGCGTAGTCAGTGTTTCTTCGACATATTTAGGTGCTCTGACATTAGGTGCATAAATGTTTAATATAGTTAAGTCTTGCTTGTGTACTGAACCTTTCAGCAATAAATAGTGTCCATCTTTGTCCACGATGGTGGATTTGACATTAAAATTGATTTTGTCTGAGATTAGAATTGCCACCCCTGCTCTTCTTTGTTCATTGTTAGCTTGATATATATTCTTCCATCCTTTAATTTTCAGTTTGTTCCTGTCTTTAGGTCTCAAGTGAGTTTCTTGTAGACAACATAGGGATGGGTCGTGTCTTTCGATCCAAGATGACACTCGGTGTCTCTTTACTGGAGCATTCAGTCCATTCACATTCAATGTAATTATTGATAGGTATGTGTTCACTGCTGCCATTGTGATATGTTTATTTTTATGTTGATGTTTTCTCTGTTGTTCTTATTAGTCTGTTCTGGGACACTCTTTTTTGTGAGTTGATTTTTCACCTTTTTCAGAGCTGGTTTTATAGTTGTTGAGACTCGTGTGTTAGATTTCTTGAAATGGTATAATACATCTTTGTTGTGCTTTACAGCTGCCCCTATGAACCCCCTTAATAAACTATTTATAAACCCAATTTTAATTACTACCAGTCTTGTCATCTTCCTCTCCATCTGGAAGGACTATAACGACTGTAGTACATCCCTCTTTTATTATGATGACACCATAGTTTTCATGATGATCACTGGATTGCTTCTTTCCAAATCAAAGCTGTGATTTACTTTGGAGCCTTCCCTAAATGAGTATTGAGTAGTGTGTCGTTCTAAAATATAAAGTTAGTGGTTTCGTTCTTCTAAGCCAAAGCCAAGAACTTCTTTCAGTATTTCTTGTAGTTTGGGTTTGGTTTTTACAAAGTCTCTGAGTTTCTGTTTATCTGGGACTGTCTTAATTTCATTTTCGTATTTGAAAGATAGTTTTGCAGGATATATAATTCTTGGTTGGAAGTTCTTCTCCTTCAAAACTTTGAATGAGTTGTGCCACTGTCTCCGTGCCTGCATGGTTTCTGCTGAGAAATCTGACGAGAGCCTACAGGGTTTCCCTCTGAATGTTAGCTTTGCCTTGAGTCTTGCTGCCTTTAAGAGTTGCTGCTTATGTTTCATTTTGTTAAGCTTGATTATAATATGTCTTGGAGTCTTTCTTTTGAGATCTATATTGGGTGGCATACGATATGCATCTGAGATGTCTATATTCTCTTCGTTCATGATTTCTGGGAAGTTTTCTTTCAGCAGCTCAGCAACAATACTCTCTGTGTTCTCAGATGTCTCACCCTGTTCAGGGACTCCAATTAATCGAAGGTTGTTCCTCTTAATAGAGTCCCACATGCTTCTTAATGTTTCTTCATTTTTCTTGTTTCTTTTTTCTGATTTCTGGTCATAGACACTGGCTTCAGTAGCTCTGTCTTCCAAGTCAGAAATTCTTTTTTCCATTTGTTCCATTCTGTTTTCTTGGCTTTGCATGGAAGTTTCTATGTCTTTGATTTTCTTCTTGATCTGTTGGATTTCAGAGTACTGGTGTTCCATCAGGTCGAACAACTTGCTTAATTTTTCATTTTGTTCTGCTGCATTTTGTATAAGGTCTAGAAGGGCTCTGTATATAATGAATTTGTATTCACTTCCTGATGCTTTCCTAAAAGTTTCTTCATCTAGAAAACTCCTTGGTTGCTTTGTTTGGGAGCCTTCTGAAGCCATGAGTGATTGCTTGTATGCCACAATTGTCTGTTGCTTTTTGGGTCCCATGTGAGTATATAGAGGCTGGAAGAGGCACTGTGAGGATGGATTGCAAATGTTTCTCTAGGTTGTCTTCAAATGTAAAGCAAAAGGTATCTGACCAGTTCACAAGTCAGTTAGGTTTTCAGGTGTAGAGGTCCCTCTTCTCATCTGACAAAGTAAGTGCCACTATATTCAACCCCAGATGATAACAAACTAGTTCAGAATACAGCAATGCTACTGCCCTGGTGGCCTCTGCTGACAGGTCCTAGTCTTAGCCAACACTGTGTCGAGTACTGGTTTTGTAATAGAAAAGCGCTCTCTTGTGGGCAAGCTCTGGCTCTCAAGCTAAGAATTAGGTCCAGCTGCGGCCACCGTACCCAAGATGGCGTCCTCCACACAGGCAGCAGACAGAGGGGCTAACGGTGCTGAGAGAGGCAGTGATTCCTCTGCTTCTGTTGCAGGGCCCCCAACGTAGACAGCACTGTGCAAAATCACTACTTTTTTGACGGAGAAGCGCTGTGCCGTTTGCAGGCGCTGGCTCCCAGGCTAAGAAAGAGGTCCCGCTAAAATCTCGGTACCAACATGGCGTCCCGCACACTGACCGTGAAGCTCCGCGCAAACCCCACTGAGGCAGCTACAAAATGAAAGGCTCAAAGTGTCTAGATTAACAGAGTCCCGAGCCTGGCTCTCAGAATATGGGAATTTCGCCTGCCTATCCCCCCAGCAGCGCGTCTGAGTCCAGCCGCCAGGCAAGGCCCAGCTCCGCCCTCCAGCCGAGACAGTGGGAAAAAAAGTCAAAATGGTGCGTTTACCTTCTGTCCGTGAGAGCCGGGGCTAGCCTGGAGCGGGAGTCAGCGAAGGAGAGGAGGTTTTTCGCTGAGTGGTATGAAGTCCCAATTAACAGCTCTGTGCCGTGTCCTGAGGCTGATTAGGTGATCAGAAGGCTCTGTTTGATTGTCAATTCTGGTCTTGGTTTCCAGAGGGATATAAGGAGAAGTGGGCTTAGTGGGCCATCTTGACTCCGCCCCCCCACAGATGTAGTTAATTTGGTTCCTAGGTATTCCACTGATGAAATATACAGTAGCCATTTGTGTTGGTTGAAAAAGGTACTTGCAGTGAAGAAGTCATTAGTCTTGCAAAATTCTATCATGTGATCTCCAGCATTATCTCTATCGCCAAGGCCATATTTTCCAACCACTGATCCTTCTTCTTTGTTTCCAACTTTTGCATTCCAGCCACGAGTAACTATCAATGCATCCTGGCTGCATGTTCAGTCCATTTCAGATTGCAGAAGGGGTAAAAATCTTCAACAACTTCATCTGTGGTCTTAGTGGTTGGTGCATAAATTTGAATAATAGTCATATTAGCTGGGTATGGATATTGTCCTATCACTGACAGCATCGCACTTGAGGACAGATCTTGAAATATTCTTTCTGATGATGAACACAACACTGCTCCTCTTTAAGTTTTTGATCCACGCACAGTAGCCTCTATGATTGTTAGATTCAAAATGGCCCAGACCAGTCCATTTCAGCTCACCAATGCCAAGGATGTCAATGTTTATGCATTCCACTTCATTTTTGACAATTTCCAGTATCCCTAGATTCATACTTCGTACATTCCATGTTCCGATTATTAATGGATGTTTGCAGCTGTTTCTTCTCATTTTGAGTTGTGCCACATCAGCTAACAAAGATGCTAGAGGCCTTACTCCACCCACGTCATTAAGAGTGACTCTGCTTTAAGGAGGTTGCACTTCCCCAGTTGTCTTCCAAGTGCCTTCCAACCTGAGGAGCTCACTTTCTGGCACCATATCTGACAATGTTCGGCTGCTATTCATAAGGTTTTTCCTGGCTAATTCTTTTTAGAAGTAGACTGTCAGTTCCTTCTTCCTAGTCTGTCTTAGTTTTGAAGCTCAGCTAAAACTTGTCTACCATGGATGACCCTGCTGGCAGCTAAATACCCGTCACATAGCTTCCTGCATCACAGCAACAAGCAGACCTCCGAGGCAAGATGAGATAACATGAAAGAGGATTAGGGTGAGACGCAACATCCTTACTCAGGTCACACCCTCATCCTTGTAAGCAGAATTTTCCTGGAGTGTGTACAGCATAACCTTTTATCTTAGATAAAGAGAGAGAGAAGCAGAGAGATAGGAAAACCTCTTATCACCAAGAAAGAAGTGCTGGAAGTGGAGTATTTCCTTTATACTTTGGGTCCTCATGCTGAGAAGCTCCTAGACTGGGAGAGATTGTTGACAAAGATCTTCCAAGAGAGAAGACTGATAGAAGAAAGCATTACCCTGTAGCTGGCACCCTGAATTTGGGATTTTAGCCTCCTAAACTGGGAGGGAATAAATTTCTTTTTGTAAAAGCCGTCCACTTGTGTTATTTCTATTGTGGGAACTTGAAACACATAACTCATCTATTTTATTAAACATTTTGTTTTCTCAGACAATTTATTTTGACTTTAGTGATTATGACATTTTAGCAAATGCACCTATGTACCAGCTCTATAAAAATACGTTAATCTCATTCTTCAATACCTGTACCTTGAGAAATACCATCTGGACAATGAAAATGTCTACATCTGGAGAGATTCTATTTGGCAAGCTTGTAAAGTCAGTTCAATTCGTCACTGTTTACCTTATTCATAGGTTAAATATCCAAGTGGAAGTTCTGAGGCTTTTTAAGGTAGGGCTTGTGATTGTAATTACTGCATCAAGGACAGACTTATAACCATGAAGCATTAGATAACATTAGCAGAGTTTGAAGACAATTATGTGTGTAAATATAGGGAGCCCCCAGTAGGTACTGTGAGTAGTAGTAGTGAGATTGTGATTGCTATGGACTAGAATTATGACTTGGATTTCCAAAGAGGGTTTAGTAATGAAAATATGACTTAAAGTGTTGAGAAGAGTGTGGAGAGAAAGAGAACAGTGGAGAGGCAGGGTCAAGAACACAAAGAAATACAGCAAAACAAGAAGGCACAAGGTGTGCTCTGGGGCACTGTAAGGAGTGGTGTCCCTAGTGTTGTAAACAGTTAAGGTGCTCAGCTGCTAACAAAAATGTTGGAGGTTAAAGTCCACTGAGTTGTGCCTCAGAAGAAAATCCTGGAGATCTACTTCTGAAAAATCAGTCGTTAAAAACCTTATGGAACACAGTTCTCCTCTAACACATGTGGAGTTGCTATGAGTTGGAATCTACCCTATACCAAGTGGTCGTAAGGACTGGAATACAGACTGTGGGTCAGGAAAGTAAAGCAGGTGAGACAGGCCAGGCTTATGGTATCTAAGCAAATATGTACGCACCTGTTTTGAAAGTCAGGAAGGGATATTTGCACTTGTATTTTAGTAACCATATGGGTGCTATTGGAAACCCTGGCATAGTGGCTAAGTGTTACAGCTGTTAACCAAAGGGTCAGCAGTTTGAATCCACCAGATTCTCCTTGGAAACCCTAAGGGGCGGTTCTACTCTGTCCTGTAGGGTTGCCATGAGTCAGAGTTGACTTGACAGTATGAGTGGCTTTTTTTTTTTTTTAAGTAGCTATTGGAAGTTCTTGAGTCTAGGACAGGCAAGAAAAAATACGTAAAAAAAAAAGATTAGTTTCATGTTGAATTGACAAGGAGATGGAGAGGCCACAAGTAGACAGATCCATGAGAAGGACATTATAGGGTTAAAAACACAAGGAAAGACCTAGGAGTTGGCAGGTAGCCATGGTGTTTTTCAAGTTTGAGACACCAACTGACCCTTTTAAAGGCAAAAGATTTCTCAAGGTCCTCCAGGGTTTGAGTGTTTCCTTTGTGATATTATTATTGAAATATGCACAAATATAAAAGTAGGAATGCATTGCTCATTTCATAGCGTACATACAACTAAAAAAAGCAAAACAAAGTTATAAATTAAATACAAAGAAAATTATATAATTTAAATTGACAAAATTAATCACAGGTGATGGTTGACCCTGTTTGGCTGAAAGGAATTCTGGGCTTACATCTACTCCGACAAGATCCTTTGGAGTTTGGTCTGCCTATTCTCCCATGAGAAGGCCTGGTCTCCCAGTGGTTAAGCACTTGGCTGCTGATGGCGAGGCTGGAGTTTCAAATCCTCTCAGCCATGCTGAGGAGAAAGACCAGGCGATCTGTTCATGTCAAGATTGTTGCTGTTGTGTTGTTAGGTGTTACCAAGTCAGTTCTGATTCATAGAGACTCTGTATATTATGGAATCAAACACTGCCCAATCCTGCACCACATCCACAAATCATTGTTATGCTTGAGCCCATTGTTGCAGCCATTGTGTCAATCAGTGTTGTTGAGGGTCTTCTTCTTTTCTGCTGATCCTCCACTTTACCAGGCATGATGTCTTTCTTTAGGGACTGATCCCTCCCAATAACATGTCCAAAGTAAATGAGATGAAGTCTTGTCATCCTCACTGCCAAGGAGTGTACTTCTTCCAAAATAGGTCTGGTTTCCTGGTATTCCATGGTTCATTCAGTATTCTTCACTAACACTATAATTCAAAGGCATCAATTCTTCTTCCATCTCCCTTATTTATTGTTCAGCATTTGTATGCATATGAGGCAAATGGAAATACCATGGCTTAAATCATAACCACCTTAGTCCGCCAAGATACTAACACGTGTTTGCTTTTTTTTTTAATGCTTTAGGTGAAAGTTTGCAGACCAAGTTAGTTTCTCATTTAAAAAAAGTATATGTATATATATATATACATACACACATACTGTTTTGTGGCATTGGTTGCAATTTCCAAAATGTGATAGTACACTCTCCCTTCCCACCCTGGTGTCCCTTTGTCCATTTATTCAGTTCCTGTTCCTTTTTGCCTTCTCTTCCTGCTTTTGGACAGAAGCAAATAGAAGCTCAAGACACAGTAATGGGAAAAGTTAGCATTCACAAGACACATCCAAACACTTTGAGGGGCCGAATAGCTGGGGCTAGGGCCTGTGAACCATAGTCTCAAGAGACATTTAGGTCAATTGGCATGACATAATTTATAAAAGAAAACATTTTACATTCCACTTTGGTGATTAGTGTGTGGGGGTCTTAAAAGACTGTGTGACCGTCTAAATGCATCTATTGGTCCCATCTTACGCAAAGCAAAGCAGAATGAAGAAAACCAAGACTCGAGGAAAATACTAGCCCAAAGAACTGAAGGACCATGTGAACCAGAGACTTGACAAACCTGAGACCAGAAGAACTAGGTGGTGCTGAGCTAATATCTTTCCTCTTTAACACTTAGAAAAGGTCTTTTGACACATATTTGCCCAGTGCAATGTGTCATTTGATTTCTTGACTGCTGCTTTCATGGATATTAACTATGGATCCAAGTAAAATTAAATCCTTGACAACTTCAATATTTTCTCCTTTTCTTACGGTGTCCCTTACTGGTCCAGTTGTGAGGCTTTTTGTTTTCTTTATGTTAACGTATTATCATCAGTGCTTACTTTCAGTAGTCAAGGTTGTGTCTGTCATCTGAGTATCACAGGTTGTTAATGAGTCTTCCTCCGGTCCTGATACTTCATTCTGCTTCATATAGTGCACCCCCTCAAGTTACTGACTCAGTAATACAGACTGGATAAATATGATACAATGACATAACTGTGATATACATCTTTTCCAATTTTAAACCATGCAGTTCTGTTTGAATGATTGCCTCTTGGCCACTATATGAGTTTTACATGAGCTCAGTTAAGTGCTCTAGAATACTATAAAGATTACAGCCTAGGAAACCCCATGTGACAATTCTACTCTATTACCTGATGTCATTATGAGTCAGAACTGACTTGTCAGCACCCTACAATAATACTCCCTTGAGCCTTAATCCTCCCACTGTATACTTTCTATTTGTGTCATCAAACAACTTTTGCTCCATGAGGTTCTACAATGTTATTTGGTTTTCACTTGCTGTGAACATATCACTTATTTTTTTATTAGTTTATCCTACTTGACAGCACTTGGCTTTTGGCTATTATAACTAAGTGATATTATTTGTGTCCAACTTGGTTGTAAATAGATAGCTGCTGTTGAGTCTACTCTGACTCATAGCAACCTTACATATAACAGCATGAAAGACTGTCCAGTCCTGAATCATTCTCAAAATCTCTGAAAAGTTCAAGTCTGTTGTTGGTGCTAATGCTAATCTATCCCACCAAGGATCTGTCTCACCCTTGCTTGCCTTCCACTTCACCAAACATAATGTTCTCCTCCAGTGATTAATCCACCCTGATGATGTGTCCAAAGGAAACAAGTCAGACAATTTTTTTTTGTCATCTGTAAAAATTTTCATTGGCTAATTTGGTAAGTAGATCATCAGGTCTTTCTTTGTAGTCGGTATTAGTCTGGAAGCTACACTGAAACCTGTCCACCATGGGTGAGTCTATTGGTATTTGAAATACCTATGGAGTAACTTCCAACTTCACAGCAACACACAAGCTGCTGTAGTCCAAACTTACAAATGAGTGGTGGAATTTAAACACATAGGCAGCATTACATAGTTGGAATGAGTTGGAATCAACTCCATGGTGGTAGATTTTTTTTGGTTTACATGGTCATGTGGAAACCCTGGTGGTGTTGTAGTTAAGAGCTATGGCTGCTAACCAAAAAGTCAGCAGTTCACATCTACTAGGAGCGCCTGGAAAACTCTATAGGAAAGTTCTACTCTGCCCTATAGGATTGCTATGAGTTGAAATCAACTAGATGGCAACAGGTTTTTTTTTTTTTTTTTGTCCTGAAGTCTATAATCTTGAAGAAAACAGTGGTGGTGTAGTGGTTAAGTGCCACAGTGCTAACCAATAGTTTGGCAGTAGAAATCCACCAGACAGTCCTTGGAAACTACAGGTTAGTTCTACTCTGTATTATAGTATCAGTACGAGTCAGAATCAGCTCAACAGCAAAGTGTTATTTTTAGTGGTCACATGTGAGTTCAAGAATAAGCTTTTAGCAAAAACATCTGATTGTTTGTAAAATTAAAATGCAATGTAATAACACAAAAAGATGTTCAACAATTTGTGGGTGCGGAGGCTCCATTGAGAAGCACAGGTGCCACAGGTAGACAGGTTTACTGGGCTTACCACCCCTTTCCAAGAGAGCTGCCCTTTTCTAAGCCTCTATTGCCCAATTGTCAGTGTCCTGTGCTTTATAACCCATCAACCTTTCACCTCCTCCACCCTCAAGCCTCCCACTCTGGTCACTGTGGATTGGGTCAGGAAGGCAGGGTAGAGCATTTTGGAAGTATGCATTCTGGAAGCCAATCAGTGGTCAAAATTTTTAGATTGCAGATGGCAGAGTTGACTCTGTTTCCTCCCTTCACTTCTCTCTGAAATATAGAGGGAAGTTGCCAGTTGACAACGTGAAACAGAAAGGTGCAGAAAGGTGACACAGAATGGAGGCCAAACAGCTGTGATAGCCATGAACAAACTGAAGCCATGGGACAGAGACACTATAAGTATTTTGAATACTTTCAACTGCAGCTACCAATAAACCCAGCTCAAGCTAATTTAAACAAAAGAGGAAGTCTCTTCAGAATTGAAGAGTGAATTATCTGAGCTGGACAGAATCACTGTCTTCTATTCTTGCTGTTCTTTACAGTTGGTCCCTAGATCATGACTCTGTGGACAAGGAATGAAATGCTGCCTGGTCCTGTGCCTCCTGTAATCTGTTGGGGATCAGACTGTTGTGATCCACAACATTTTCATTGGCAGATTTTCAGGAAATAGATTGCCAGGCCTTTCTTCCTAATCTGTCTTAGTATAGGAATCAGCTGAAGCTTGTTCAGCATCTTAGCAATACACAGTCTGCCACTGACAGAGGTAGTATCTGCACATTAAATATCTTGGCTGGGATGCAAACCTGCGTCTTCCAAATAAAAACTGAAAATTCTACCAGTAAACTACCACTGCTCTAGTTTAGTGATTCTTTAGCAAGCTGTCATCAAGTTGATGATGACTCATGGCAACTCTGTATGTGTCAAAACAGAATTGTGTTCCATAGATTCTCGTAGCTGAGTTTTTGGAAGTTGATCATGAGGACTTTTTTTCAATGTGTTTTTAGGTGAATTTGAACTTCCAACCTTTCTGTTAGTAGGGAGAGCTGCTGAGTTACAAGCCCAGACCTTTTGATTAGCAGGAGAGTACTTAACCGCTGTACCCCAGGGCTTCTATGTTAACCATTCTTTCCTCCATACTGGCTTCATTCTCAGACACCCCATTATGGTAAGAAGGAAAGTGGACACATTACTCATTGCTTCTCACTAGCACTAACCAAGGCTACAGGTCCTTTGTGAATTTGTCAGATCTAAGGAAGTCTTGGAAACTCATTATGGCAGTTCTTACATATAGGGTCTCTGTGAGTCAGAATTTATTGATAGGTGGTGGCTTCTTTTGTTTTGGCTTTTAAAGGGGCTGAAAGGGTCCCTCGTGACTCAGTGGTTAAATGCCTGACTGCTAACCAGAAAGTCACTTGGAGTTCAAATCCATCAGCCATTCTGCAAGAGAAAGACATGGCAGTCTGCTTTCCCAACAATTACAAACTTGGAAACCTTGCGGGGCCATTCTACTGTTCTGTTGGGTTGCTGTGTGTTGACATCAATTCAACAGCAGGGAGTTGAGAGTCTGATGCTGTGATTCACTTGCCCGGTCCTTAGAGTGATAAATGGCTCTGTCAGATCCTCCTTGAGCACAAGGACTGAGAACAGCGGAGAGTGCTCCCCAGAGGAGAACTAAGAGAAGCCTAAGGGGACATTTGGCAGCAATAATATTGTTTATCCACTCATATTCTTCTCTGAGCACTAGTTTCTTTTAAAAACAGTTATTGTAATCCTGCCCAGCTCACTTCTCAAGCTTACTCTGAGAATCAAATGAGTCAGTGAATATAAACGTGTTCCTGAACACTAAAATGCATACAAAATGAAGTATGATTGATCAAGGGCTTGTTATCCCCCTTCTCAAATAACCAAAAAAAGAAAACAACTAAAAACCAAAAACAAAACCCAAAGAAGTCATTGCTGTCTAGTTGATTGTGACTCACAGTGACCCTATAGGACAAAACAGAATTGCCCTGTAGAATTTCTGAGGAGAGGCTGATGAATTTGACTTTTTGGTCGGCAGCTGCAGCTCTTAACCGCTGCACCAACAAGAACACAATTAAATTCAATTTGAATGCGCAGTCCTCACTCTGCTGACTGTAATGTCACATTTCTTGGGATCAGTTCGTTTTGCAAGATTGAAGGGCATTCCCCTTGTTTTACCTTGGGTAGCACATGCAGTTCACAAAATGCAAATATGATTCATTTTAATGGTCATTTCTGCAATCATAGCAGTTAAGTGCTACAGCTGCTAACCAAAATGTTTGCATTTTGAATCCACCAGGTGCTCCTTGGAATCCCGTGAGGCAGTTCTCCTCTGTCCTGTTGGGTGACTATGAGTCAGAATCAACTTGATGGCCATGGGTTTGGTTTGTTTGGGGTAACGCTTTCGCGTTCCTCAAAGTCATCTTTCGCTTTGCTGACTTGGAGATTGTCTTGGATTGAATTGTGTCCCTACCCGCCCCCCCATGTGTGTAGAGTTTGGCTGGGCCATGACAGCTGTGATCTTCCTTTACACGCTAAACTCTACCTTTGTGATGTTAACTAGGGAAGATAGGTGGTTGTTGTGTGGGTGGGGCAGTACTCAAGTGCCTTGAGGCAATCTCTGGAGACAAAAGAGAGAAGTTTGCAGAGAGAGTTGGGGAAGTCCTACTACAGAGAAAGCAGTGCCTGGAGGAGAGCACATTCTCTGGAAAGGACTGGGGTCCCTGTGCTTCAGAAACTCCCATTCCGGGGCAAAATTGATGACAAGGGCTTTCTTCCAAACCCAACAGAGAAAGACTTCCCCAGGAGCTGACACCCTGAATTTCGACCTGTAGCCTACTAGAGTATGATGGAGTAAAATTTCTCCTTTTAAAGCCATCTGTTTGTGATATTTCTGTTATAGCAGCACTGGATGACAAAGATGGTCATTCAAAACCAACTTGTATGTTTATTAGAATCAAGACTGGAAAAGAATGCCTATAGCTTAAAAGAGGCTGGAGCTGAAAACCCCAACAACTTTTGCATGTTAAAGATGATTTTGTAACACATGTAATTCAAACAATCAAAGAACACTTCCTTCTTGGTGTGTCTATGTTGGGACACCGCACAGTTCGAAGCAAGGATTGGTAGGTAGATTTATGTTTAGATAAGCAAGCCTTCATGAAATATGGTCAATGGACAGGAGGCAGCGGATTTGGAGCCCAGGAAACTCTTTCATGTGGCAACAATAGTGAAGCAAAGGGTCTTGCTTGCTGGATTTCTTTGATGTGAAAACTGAGCCTAAGTATTCCGGAAGGATGGTGAACACAAAAGCATGTATGCAGAAATTTTGATAGAACTTTGAGTTTTAAGTTGGAAAAATGTAGTGGAACTTCCTGGGTGTTTCTATCCATGTTGAATAAACATCTCATCCTCAATTACAGCAAATTCAATATGTACTTTTGGAAGCTTTTTCTGTATAAGCTATGTCAGTGTAAGGGTTATGAAATTTTGTATAAGATAATGGTTAGAGAAATATGGTTTCTAAACTACATCAGTTCATATACAATCTGCAGGTCACTCTAATAGTGACTTTGAATGAATAACAAAAGTGTGCTTACTCCAGATGGACCCCAAACAAGAAGGGGGCCTTTAGCTGATGCAAGAGCCCCACCAAGGCCCCTGGCTGGTCCCGTTACATCCTCTTAGCTGGGAACCTGTGTCCAGACTCAGACTACACACTCAAAGGCGGAAAGCTTGACAATCTGAATCATGCTCCCTGGAATATACTGGCTATACCACTGGGGTCATCGTATACCTCTCTTTTCCTTCCTCATTGGTGTCAATGGGTTTCCTTATTTGGCTTTGGGGAAATACAGAGGGCAAAAGGAATTATGTTAGTTGGTTTAGCCAGCATTTGGGGGCATCTTTTTAGAACAAAGTTCTTAAGGAAGGGCTTCAATAAGAATTAATACAAAAGACTTCTATTGTATCGTATTTTCTGAAATTTAGCATGATCTCCTACCTAAGAATTTCTATTTAGGATGTCTGAGGGAAAGCTTGGAAATCCTGGTGGCATAGTGGGTTAAGTGCTACGTCTGCTAATCCAAAGGTTGGTAGTTCAAATCCGCCACATGCTCATTGGAAACTCTGTGGGGCAGTTCTACTCTGACCTCTAGGGTCGCTATGAGTCAGACCCGACTCAAGGGCAGCAGGTTTTGGGTTTGTGGGAAGGCTTACAGCAACTCACAGAGAGGGTTCCCAGCAGCAGTTGATGAATTCAGACCGCTGCTGTTTTTTAGGCTGTAATCAAGCTTTTAGCCACAGCACTACCAGTGCCATGAGGCAGAATCAAATCGACAGCAGTAGGTTTGGTCTGGTTGGGGGCAGGCCAAAAATGCGCATCTTGAAAATGCTCCTTGGAATATACTGGCTACATCATTGGGGTCATGTCATGGTTTGAAGTGTGTCCCCCCAAAAATGTGTGCAGCCACGTGGCTGGGATATGGTTCCCAGTATCTTGGGACTGTCCTCCATTGTGTGGTTTTGCTAACCTGTATGTTAAAGGATTAGGGTGGGGCTGTGAATTCCTGCTATGGGGGAAGTTTCCCTGGAGTATGGCTTGCCCCACCCTTAATGCTTTTAGCTTGCAAGGAATAAAAGGAAAAAGAACCAAGGACAATTTGAGAACCTCGCTACCATCAAGCAAGCAGCACCGGGAGCAGAACGCGTCGTTCAGACCAGAGGTTCTTGCGTTAGGACGCTCCCTGGACAATGACTGATGCAATACCGGACTTTCCTCCAGAGCCGTCAAGGGGAAAGTCTTTCCCTGGAGCGGACAGCCTGAATATGGACTTGCAACCTACCGGACTGTGTAAGAATAAATCTTTCTTTGTTAAAGCCATCCACTCTGTGGTATTTCTGTTAGAGCAGCCCTAGCTGACTAAAACAGGTCATCATATACCTCTCTTTTCCTTCCTCATTGGTGTCAATGGGTTCCTTAGTATAGTCCTCAGTATTTTTGCGAACACTGTTCCCTCCTTGGAAATCCTGGTAGCACAGTGGTTAAGAGCAGTTCAAACTCATCAGGCGCTCCCTGGAAACCCTATGGGCAACACTACTGGGTTCTGTTGGATCACTATGAGTTGGAATTGACTCAATAGCAATGGGTTTGAGCTTTATTGTTGTTTATCCCCTCCTTAGAGCCTCACTGCGCACTGATCTCTCCCTCCTCTCCTCTGACTTCCTTCAGCATTCTGTCTTGCTCACACAATGTTTATTATCATCAAGGGCTGTATTATAGTTATTTATGACCATTTCTTATCTCCCACACATAAACCCCTGAAAGGCTGAGACTCTTTGACACAGAGAGGTCACTTACTGGGGCCCTTGGATTGCATCCCATCTTCAGATATGTTTTACTTGGCTCACAGAGTATTTAAAACACTTTTGATTTATTCACCAGATTTTGAAATTCAAGAGATAATCTGCTCACCCTTGGCTCTTCTGCCAAATATAATGACCATTGTGCAATGATTTTTCTTTTGAAATATATGAAGATCTGTCAACACAGGGTGCACATTCTTGCAACGAGAACTGGAAGTACGACTTCTCTTTTCAAATGGGAGTTGGGTTCTCCAGCATTCTACAGTCCGCACCACTCCCTATTGTCTTACAGTGGGCAGACTAATTCTTTAATATTTCCTTCCCAGTACCTGTTTGACATTTTTAAAGGAATTTAGATACTTTTGATTTTTACCCAGGATCTTTCTTTTGGGAGTCCTGGTGGAGTAGTGGTTGAGTGCTATGGTTGTTAAGCAAAGGGTCTGGGGTTCAATCCACCAGGTACTCTTTGGAAACCCTATGGGGCAGTTCTACTGTGTCTTATGTGGTCACTATGAGTTAGAACTGACTTGACATTAGCGGGTTTGATGTTTTTGGTTTTTACCCGACTTTTATACGTGCTTTATAAATGTTTGTCAAACGGCAAAAGGAAAGGTTAAATTGCTCCAGGAGGTGAGAGCTTAAGTGCACTTTTTTAATAAGCTACCAGATATGAGTTCATAAAAAGAACAAAAGAGTCTATTAGATATTATACTGCGGGTTTTCCCCAGTTAAGAATTATGAGATAGTTCCTCATTTTCATGAGCTTTATCTAAATCTCTGTATGTGCCAGTTGCCAAGTAGCTAAGCAGTCCTCCCTGAGCTAGAGGAAATGATACTAAACTTGGGAATTTCAGTGAGCAGGTCAATCTTAACGAGTCTCTGTCTGAATTTCTGCCTAGAAGCCTGCTATTCATCAGGGCTTTCAAAGTTGGCTTCATGTAACTCCCAGCTGGAAAGTCCCTTGGGGAAGAAGATTTTGTCCAGGAACGTCCTTCTTCATGGCTGCCAGGATCATTGTCTCTTTGTGTAGGAGATATAAATGGAACAATGCTTTCAGCAATGAATTCTGAAATGCCAATCTGATCTTTTCAGTCCTCTAATAAAAATCCCTTAGTGACTTCTACCTCCAGGGATTCAAGCATAGGATATGTACCACTAAAGACAATTCTTGGACAATTCTTGGACACATGCAATACATTTTTTATTTTATTGGTCTAGTATTTATGAAGTTTATTTTTCTGATTGTCTACTCTTCATGGCAAACGTTATTGTTTTTCCCTATGTATAGTAAAACAGTAATATGTGCCTTTGAAAAACATTTTAAGTAAAAAAAAATTGATTGAAAGAAAAATAAGGAAATAGTGGCCGCGAAAGAATAAGGACATGGCAGAAATGGTGAGGTTGCTATGGTATGAGTGACATTGAGAAAATATTGAACTTCAAGATAAAGTCTAAAGCCCTCCACAACTGAGAGACTGCCTCTGTCTTTGACCTTAGCTCCCAGCATTTTTTCATCTTTTCAACATACATTCTGATATGATGGGGATTGTTTACAGTTCCTATACTAGGAGGCTTTCCACCTGCATTTGGTAAACCATTTGGAGAGGTTAGGAAACTTTCTGGAAAGTTTGTTATCGTTATTACTAGAAACGTGCCCTCCCTTCCACTTCCACCTCACTCCCTTTCCCCTGTTTTGCTGGTTTGAATGCTCCTTTCACATCCACCTTGGATGAAATGTTGCCTCCTTCAAGAGGCCTTCCTGGAGCACCCTGCGTAATACAGGTCTTGTATCACATTTCCCATCACAATATTCTTCTTATTCCTAGTTCTTAAAGTAAACTGTAATTTAAAGAAATGTTATTATGATTATTATATATTTCCCCTGTTGCTTTACGAGATGCTTGAAGACGGGGTTCTGAGTGTTGTTCACTGCCAGGTACACATAGGTGCTAAGGAAAAATTGGTTGAATGAGTGACTGTTCTTCCTTCCTTTGTGCCATGATGAGTTCTGTTTCATTCTTCAAGTTCCACTGAGCCCATGAGTGGCTCTTTTGAGAAGACTTCTTGTACGTTCCTCACCAAGTCAGGGCAGTTGCTCCTTTGGTCCCAGAAAGTACCATATACACAACACTATGTGACGGCAGTGGGTTTGGTTTGGTTTTGGTATACTAGTACCAAACACATTGTGTTGTTACTGGTTATAAATATATTTACCCACTAGGGAAACTAGATGGTGCCAGGCCACCACCACCAACCTCCCTGACAGGGAACACAATGTAGAGTCCCTGACGTAACATGAGAAAAACGGGAGTACAAGTCTAGAACTCTATTAAAAGACCAGACTTGATGGTCTGACATCCTGGAGTGTCTCCTGAGAACATGGCCCCTGGACTTGCTGCTGGCCCAGAGCTGAAACCAGTACTGAGGCAACTTCTCAAAGATTGAACTGGACTGTGGGACACACAGTGATACAGGTGGTGTGTGTACTTCTTGGCTTAATATACATATGAGGGTCCAACTGCTTCCTCTTTAGAGCACAGAGAGGAGGGTGCAAAGGAGGGAACAAGTGTTGGTTGAGTATAAGGTAGAAGTATAGGGTGGAAAGGAGGAATGTACTGTTCAAGGAAAGGAGAGCAGAGAGAGCTGCATAGAGGCCTGTGTTTGGGGTTTTTATATGGCAAACTGACATAGACTGTAAACTTTCATGTAATCACAATAAAAATAAAATTGTATGTGTGTGTATATATATATATGAAACATATGTGTATATATGTTTATAACCATGAATTAATCACATCCAGTGAAATCATCCATTCCTAATGACTTGACTTGTATATAGAGCTCACTATGGTGGGAAGGGAAGAAGAATAGCAAAAAAAACGTGACACTAGCTTTTGATGTTTGTGGGATATCCATGCCAAATATTAATGGCCTGTAGATGTTTTTATAAATGCATCATAATTTTACTTCTCTGGTTTTAAGGTAAATCCTCCCACTTACAAGTCTCCAGAGACAGTGCTTATAAAACTAAACCAACCAAACCAAACCAAACCCACTGCCATTGAGTCAATTCTGACTCATAGTGACCCTATAGGACAGAGGAGAATTATTCCATGGAGTTCCTAAGGAGTACCTGGAAGATTCAAACTGCCAACCTTTTGGTTAGCAGACATAACACTTGACCACGAGATCACCAGGGTTTCCAACATTGGTAAAGGAAAAAAAAACTTCACCATCTAGTGACTCACATCTTGACCTACAGGCATATATTCACTCTCCCACTCAACAACTCTTTATTAACCACCTACTAACTGTTAATTTCCCTACTGGGCATTTTCACTCTATCCTGTAGGCACCCTGGTGGTACAGTGGCTAAGAGCTCAGGCTGCTAACCAAAGAGTTGGCTATTTGAATCTACCAGATACTTTTTGGAAACGCTATGGGGCAGTTCTCATCTGTTTTATGGGGTAGCTGTAAGTGAGCATCAACTTAATGGCACAGGGTTTATTTGTGGTTTCATGTGCCAGTCTGGAGCTCAGGTGCTCAGGTGGCTCAAGTGGTTATGAACTTGGCTGCTAACCAAAAGGCCAGCAGTTTGAAACTACCAGCTTCTCCTTGGAAACGCTGTAGGTCAGTTCTCCTCTGTCCAAAAGAGTTACTATATGCCATAATTAACTCAACAGCAATGAGTCTGATTTGGGCTATATGGCAATAACTGATTCAGATAAGCCTCTTTCTTCGTTGAGTCAATCACGTGTGGATCACTTTCTTGGTGTGAATCACATTGTTTGGAGCTTTGGTGACTGCAGTGTGGTGTCCCAGGCTTAGATAAACAGATTCCCATGAGGACAGATTCCTGGAGCAAAGGTCGAAAACTGGCATCTGTAGGTCTCATCCAAGTTTCCTTTTTTTGTCTCTCTATTTTTTGGCCTTGACTATTTTTTAAACTTATGGAAATATATGAAAGTAATCATATACTATATTAAAGTTTTACTTAAGTAATGTCTTTGACTTGTAATATACTATGTCTAAGTAACGTATTTAACGTAATATATTTTATACATAAAAAATATAAACAAGATGAAGGGGTTTAAAATCAGAAGCTTACACACACACACACACACACACACACACACACACACACACACACACACACACACACACACGGGACCTTCTGGCTTCTCTGGAAAATCATAGGGTCTGGCAACAGTGGCCTGCATTCTTGCATTTCAACAATTGGCTGAAACTGAGAAGCAGCTGTCCCTTTAGATGGAGCTGCCGTATCTGACCCGCATGAGCCCTCCCATCTACTCCGTCTGTTTGTGAGGATGTCTGCTCTGAGATAGTGAAGCCTTTTCAGGTTTGGATTTTCCACTTACAGAAAGGCACTTCCAAATCTTTATAGCACCTCTTCCACAATGGCCCCTCTTTCCAGAACAGGCAGTTAAAACTGCACAGCCATCAAGAAGAGGATATGCTTCTTGATGGCCTCTAAATTAACAGACGTTTGTTTTTCTTAGTTTCCAGTGTTCTCTAATAAGCTCTTTTGTTGTTTTCTTGTCTTCCCTTCACATTTCCACTCTCACTTACTGTCCCTTTCTTCCCAGCTTGTGAGTAAAGATGTTGACTGTTTCTCCCTCTTCTTTAGCCAACTGACGCTTGCTGGATTCTTCCTGAGTGGCAGGACCTGTGCTTTTTGAAACAGATAGGGAGAAGGACAGTACACACAGGCTTCTAATGGCACTGGTGGTTAGGTCATTATAAAAGTTATACCGTGAACTTATAGAAGAAACATGGACCTTACTGGGGGTGTGGGTGCAGGGGGTGTGGTGTGAGTGAAGTGTCCCTGGAGGAAGTAGCACTTAAGCTTAGACCTGAAAGACAAGCAGAAATTAGCCAGAAGTTAGCCGACGAAGAGGAAAGAACACGCTGAACAGAGGGAGAAAACTGCACAAATGTCCAGATTTGGAAGAAACTGTTAGTGGTGGTGAGAAAAATGCAATAGTGCCTGTTAGCTTGGATGCAAGGGCAGTGAGAAGCAACTACAGCTTATGAGCAAGGGGCTGAATGTGCAGATATAAGTTTTTAGAAGATTGCTGCAACAGAAGATCTGTTTTAAGAGACTTGGCTGAGAGCTAGGGTTGCTGGTGTCTTTGGGCCCTTCCTGGTTCATTTTATAAGGAGACAATCTTATTCTAAAGGATCCCCAAAGAGGCAGCTTCATCGTCCTCAGGTACAGCAATAAGGGCTGCTACAGAGTCCTCATGGCCTCTCTTGCTTTGCCTTTTCAACTCTTGTTCTCACCCACCTTCCCATAGTGCTCTCTTTTGTCTCCCTAGTTCCCTCACTGCTTTTCATGTAATTCAGGCATCTTCTGGAGCTGCCTGGAGTACCACAGTAACAAGGTCGTGAACTCCCTCAGCCCCCCTAGGGAGCCTGTCTATCAGAAAGTTAGCTTCAAAGCCTAGTTGGAAGTAGTCAATGTGAAGCTAAAGGTCAGCAAACATTTCCCTTGAGCCTTAGCACCGGAAGGTCCTTCTCTTTTTCCTTTGGCTCAATTCCCAGCTGGTTAGCTGCCTGAACTTCTGCCTACCCATCCACTCTCTGTGGCAGTTCCCAACAATGCTGTGGGTCTGCTGGGGACAGCTATGAACAGATGCTGAAGAGTGAGAAAACACGCGAGCACTTGATCCAAATCCTGACCCCATCAAGAAAACCTAGCCTTCTCTCTGACACTGGGTCAGTCTCCTCTCCAAATGAACATGTTTCAGTGGTAGACTACCTGGCTTCTGGTCTGAGCGATTCCAGTTACTAGCTATGTGACCTCAATGAATGTACTCCGCTCCTTGGGACCCTCGTTATTATTATTGTCATTGTGGTAAGTATATGTGGGACAAAGTGCTTGCCTTTCCAGCATTTTTCACATGGGCAATTCAGTGACCTTGGTTGTGTCTGTCATGCTGTTCAACCATCAATGTTGCATTCCCAAATTTCCCCATCACTTTACAGGGTTATTTTGAAGAGGAGTATCTTAGTCATGTGGTGCTGCTATAACAGAAATGCCACAAGAGGGTGGCTTCAAACAAACAAGTTTATTCTCTCACAGTCTAGGATCCTGGAAGTCCTAGTTCAGGATATCTGCTCCAGCAGAAGGCTTTCTGTCTCTTTCAGCTCTGGAGGAACGTCCTTGTCATGAATTTTCCCTTGGTCTAGGAGCTTCTCAGACACCAGGACCCAGGTCTAAAGGATGTGCTCTGCTCCTGGTGCTGCTTCCTTGGTAGTATAAGGTACCCAAATGTATGCTTGCTACCTTTTCCTTTTATTTCTTGAAAGATAAAAAGTGGTGCTGCTCACATCCCAGGAAAATCTCTTTATATTGGATCAGGGATACAACCCGAGAAAGGGTATTGCATCCCACTCTAATTCTCTTTAGACACAGGCAGAAATTATGAAAATCACAAAATGGAGGACAATCACACAAAACCTGGAATCACAGCCTAACCAAGGTGACACATATTTAGGGGGGACACAATTCAACCCATGATGAGCAGAAAATGACTTCCCATCATGGATTGAATTCAACCATTTACAGAACGTTTATTGATTACTCAGCCATGTGCCAGACACTGGTAAATAAAAAGGCCTTGTCAGACGGTATCACGCTAGATACATACAGCATTTTTAGGTGCAGAGAACTCACTACTAGGTCGGATTGGGTGTGTCTGCTCTGCTTCCTTCACCTGTTCTGCCTCCAGGTAGCAGCGACTGCTGGATGCCCAGGTACAGCCTACTTGTAAGCAGTCAACGTAAAGTCTTAAGAAAGAGGCTTAATAAATAGAAAATACCAACTGATATTTAAAAGAGTTAAGGTGACAAAGCCCTGTGTTATTTGGAAGCCTCATTAAGTCCTCCCAGTTGAATTGGAAGAACAAGATCCTACCCATAATACTGGGGTAAAGGTTAATCCCAAATAAACATTATGATTTCATAACAGAGCAAAAGCATATCTATAAGTGATAAACAGGGTGCTGTCTGTCATTTGAGAAGAGGGGTCAGGGAAGGCCGTATCTAATAGGATGTTCAGTTACACTTTCTGCTTCTCTCCAACATCGACAACTCAGTCCCCAAACAACGGACAAAGAGGAGTTGGTCCCGCTTATTGAAGAGAGCTGGCGACAGTAACGTCTAGGGCTTCCTGAAGGCCCAAAGTAGCCCTGCCGCCACTGACTCCCAGCTTCTTCCTCTGTCCTTCTCTTTAGGCTGTAGAAACAGGTATCTAGGAGAGGGGGACAGGAAAGGGGAGACACATGCATCAAAGGGCAAACTTGTGGGGATGAGGTATTTGTGAGAAGATGTGTAAGAGTTAGTATCTCAAGGGGAAGGAGAAGACATCTTCAAATTAAAACAATTCAGGGCAGGTTTGTTTTCAAAGAGAACCACAAAAGATCACCCAGTAATCCAGGGCATAGAATCAAGATCATTACTATTTTTATACTCAGAAGGATGGGGAAGGGAGCTGAAATTAGAATTGAGACCAGTTAGAAATCTTTTCTGAGTGATTGGGCAAATGACAAAGAAGAGACCTAACACAGACACACACTGAGTCGCCTAGTGGTTAAGTGCTTGGATACTAATCGAGAGGTTGGCAGTTCAAACCCACCAGCTGCTGCAGTGCAAACTGCTCTGTAAAGATTTCAGTCTTGGAAATCCTGTTAGGCACTTCTCTGTCTTGTAGGGTCACTACGAGTTAGAATCAACTTGATGGCACACAACAACAACGGTACAGACATGACAAGGAGTTGAAGAAAAAGGCGCAAATCAGAGAGTTACTTCAAAAGCAGACTGGATAAGGCCTGCAGATGGGATGGCTTATGAGGAAAGAGGGAGAGAGACAAAAAGACAATTGGTGCATTTTGGACTTGGGCAACTGAGTAAACGGTAAAACAAACAAACAGACCCAGAGCCATCAAGTCAATTCCAACTTATAGTAACCCTACAGGACACAGGAGGACTGCCTTACAGAGTGTCCAAAGAGTGCTGGTCGATTTGAACTGCTAGACTTTTGGTTAGCACCATAGCACTTCACCACAGTACAGGCCACCAAAGGAATGGTCGGGCCATTAACTGCCGATAGAGAGTGCAAGAGAGGTGAGGTAGAGCAGCAGGACACAGGTTCAGTTTGGGACCTGCTGGAATGACATGGCTATAAAACAGTTAAATCGAAGTGTCTGGATTCATTACCTTACAGTATGCCTAAGGCTCAGAACAGAGACCTCAGCTGGAAATACAGAACTATATGAAACAGTTATAATTTCATGTGTTAAAGGCTAATTATGTAGCATAGATGAGATACTGTGAAATTGGGCACCTACTCGTGGAAGTTGCCAGTGTTATCATTACAAAAACTTGTCTTTGCCACCATCCTGAAATTATGGTCAATCCTGGAAATATCACACCTACCCATTTTATAATTATGCTCCCCCCCATGCTAATAATTATCCACAATATAGCCCCTTTGTGGCAGCAAAATTCGAGATCTAGAGAGGTCAGTTGCAGCAGTTAGCGTTATTGCCATTGGACAAGACCAAAATCTCTGCTTCAACCAGCTTAAGGGAAAAAACGAACCAACCAACCACACAACCACAACAAAACGCCATTGTCATCTGAATGATTATGTTTCATACCAACTCTAGAGGACAGACTAGAGTTGCCCTGTGGGATTTTCAAGGCTGCAGGTCTTTACGGAAGCAGATCACCGCAACTTTCCCCTGCAGAGCAACTGATGAGTTGGAACCACTGACCGTTCAGCTAGCAGCCGAATACTCCAACCACTGTGCCATCGGAGCTCTTTAGTTTAAGTAAACAAAATAATTTTTTTCTCAAATCCAAGGGTAGCTTTTGGCTTCCGGGACAGCTTGATCCAGGAGCTCTGACAAAGCCACTGACCATCTGTTTATTCTGCCTTTCTCCACACCTTCATTATTCGCGGGCTGGCCCAGTTTCACACAGCATGAAGGCCATGGCACCTCTAGCCCTCACATGCTCGTACCATCAAATCTGGGGAAAAGATAGCATTTCTCTATTCGAGGACTTACTAAAGTCTCCAGTCTTCTCATTGCCAGTAACTGGGGCCTCTTCTCAGCCCTGATACATCAGTCTGACCCGAAGGGATGAGATGTGTCAGTTGGATTGGAACAAAGGCCTACCCACAGAGTTGGGGAAAAGGTATAGCCCGCCTAAACATTATGATTTCATAACAGGAAGAATATATCTATAAGTGAAAAATGGGATGTTGTTACATGAGAAGAAAACAAAAACAAGAGCAACAACTAAACTGTCAGCTATAGGAAGAAGGGCCCTATCTGAGATCACCCAGTTTGTTGGCGCAGCCAGAGCTAGATCCCAAGTGTCCTTCTGCCCTGTCCTCCCCACCTGACGTATCTCCACACACCCCTTACTGCCATCTGTGTGCTGTGTTTCCACAGCCGCCCTACAGATGGAAGTGGTCCAAGGCCAGGAATGAGCTAAGAAGAAGAGTATTCTTGTTGTCATGGTTGGAGGTTGTCAGTCAGATTCCAAATCACAGTGACCCCGTTGCGACAGGGTAAAACTGCCCCAGAGGGTTTCTAGGCTGTAATCTTGTCTTGCAGTGATTAAGAGTTTGGCTGCTAACCGAAAGATCGGCAGTTAGAATCCACCAGCCGCTTCCTGGAAACCCTATAGGGTAGTTTTACTCTGTCCTTTAAGGCCACTGTGAGTCAGCATTCACTTGATGGCAACAGGTTTGGTTTTTATGGAGGGAATATCTACAGAAGCAGGATCACCACACTTTTCTCTCGTGGCACCACTGAGTGGGTTCAAACAACCAACCTTTCAATTAACTTCTGGGCTCTTAATCTTTTGTGCCGCTGGGATTAATTAATAGCAGCGATAAAAACTTCATAAAGGTCACAGGTCTTCCAGGCTATTCCTCTGGCTTGGGGATGCTAGTTAGCCAAAGCCAGATTTTAGAGTAATGAAGGGAAAGGTAACGCCTGAGAGAAGCCTCTGTCTGTCATTGGCAGGCAGGAAGAGCCAGCTTGCTGGAAATTTTGCTACTGACCCCTGTCCCACCTCACACTCCCTTGGCCTAGAAGCCGGTTGTATGTGGCCAGGGAGCTTTGAAGACCTGTGAAGAGCTGGCTAAGACCAGCCAACAGTGGTTTCTAAAAGTAGCTCCATTTCATAATTCACAGTCAAGTTTTCCATGTAACATTGCCACTTTTTTCCTCTGCCTTCTCTGTCACACAACGTTTTGCTCGTTTCAGTTATTTTTAGCACAGCAAGGACCACTGGGGAATTCCTGGATGCTGCAAAAGGTAGCATGCTTGGCTACTACCCCAAAGGTTAGAGATTCAGAGCCACCTAGAGGCACCGCAGAAGAGAAGTCAGACAGTCTACTATGAAAAAGCAGCCATTGAAGTCTATGGAAGATTTTTGTACTCTGGTACACGTGGGATTTTGTCTGTTTTCTTAAGGGAATTTGGAGCTCATCTGATTCAACCGTCTTGTTTCAAAGTGAGTGGATTAAGATCATGCACTTGCCATTGATGTTGATAATCAGATACGGTTCTCCAGGTTTCCGAGCCAGTGTTTAAACCACATCCTGTCGCTCCGTCTACCTTAAATGCCTCAACAAATTGCCTAGCCAGTCTCTGCCTTCTTGAACAGTCAAATAGTCTCTTATTTCCTACAGGTGTGGATAGTTTTCACCTTCAAGAGAGTGTGGGTTTCAAGAGAAAATCTGTAAGTTGGTATTTAAGAAAGTAGGAATAGTTTTCTTGAGACAGTGGTTTTGTCTTTATGGGTTTTCAATGTCATTCTCAAACCCCACTGAACCTGAGACACCACACACCTAGAGTGACAATTCGCAGTGTATGACCATTAATTCCTACCTCTACTCTTTTCAGTTTTTTTTTAATTGTACCTTAGATGAAGGTTTATAGAACAAATGAGTTTTTCATTAAAGAGTTAGAATACACGTTGTTTTATGACATTACCTAATGACTCCGTGATATATCACTCTTCTACCTTCTCAACCTTGGGTTCCCTATCAGCAGCTATCCTGTTCCCTTCTGCCTTCTAATTCTTGCCCCTGAGCTGACAGGCTCCTTTAGTCTCATTTAGTTTTATGGGTCAGTCTGATCTTTGGCTGAAGGGTAGATCTCTCTAATGACTTCATGACTGAGATGAAAGGATGGCCTGGGACCGTGCTCCCAGGATTTCTCCAGTCTTCAGCAGGTCTGGCCTTTCTCTTTGAGGGCTAGAGTTCTATTCTATAGTTCTCTCCAGTTCTTTCAGGAACCACTGCTGTGATCCCTGTCAGAGTAGTCAGGGGTGGTAGCAGGGCACCACCTAGCTGTATTGGACTTAGTTTGGTGGAGGCTGTGGTAGATGTGGTTCATTGGTTCAATGCAATAATCTTTCCCTTGTATCTTTAATTTTTTTCTTTCTTCTTTGCTCCTGAAAGGAGTGAGACCAGCAAAGTATCCTAGCTGGCCACTCACAGGCATTTAAGTTCCCAAACGCTACTTATCAAAGTAGAATGTAGAACATTTCCTTTATGTTATGCCAACTGAGTTAAACGTTCCCAGTGACTACGGTCCCCCCAGCCTAACAACTGAGTCCCTCGGGGAGCTTAGATAGGTCTACGGAGCTTCCCATGACCTTGTCTTATACAAGTTGTATTGGCTTCCGCAGCATGTGTTCTGTCTTACCCTTCACTAAAATAAAACCTATCCTGTATTTAGTATTCTTCTGTCTCCTGCCCACCTCTCCCTGGTAACCATGAAAGATTGTTTCTTATTTTCCGTAAACCTTTCCAAGAGTTTTTGCAGCAGTGGTCTCATACACTATGTGGCTTTTTGTGATTAACTTATTTCACTCAACATAATGCCCTCCAGATTCATCCTTGCTATGAGATGCTTCACAGATTCTCCATTGTTCTTTATCATTGTATAATACTGCATTGGGTGTATGTATCACAGTTTATTTATCAGTTAAAGTTAGATAAACATTGTTGATGATGGACATCTATGTTTTTTCCATGTTTTTGCTGTTGTGAACAGTGCTGCAATGAACTTGAGTGTGCATACTCGTACATCTATTAATGTGATGAATCCACTTTCTCTAAGACATGTTTCTAGGAGTACAGTTGCTGAGTCGTATGCTATTTCTATTTCTGGTTTTTGAAGGAGGCACTGTATTGTTTTCCAAAGTGGTTGCATCATTTTACATTCCCCCCGGTACTGCATAAGAGTTCCAATCTTCCCACAGCCCCTTCAACATTTATTATTTCTTCTTTTGGTGATTTATGCCAGTCATGCCAGGTGAAATTGCATCTTGTTTGGTTTTCATTTACATTTCTGATAGCTAGTGACTGCAAGCATTTCCTCAGGTGTCTGTTGGCCATTTTTATGTTTTCTTGGGTGAAGCATCTGTTCATCTACTTTGCCCATTTTTAAGCTGAATTATTTGTCTTTTTGTGTAGAGGTGTTGGATTTTCTTGTAGATTTCAGGGATTAGAACTTTGTCTGATTTGTAATAGTCACATATTTTTTTTCCCCAGTCTGTAGGTTCTCTTTTTGCTCTGTTGGTAAAGTCTTTAATGAATGTAGGTGTTTAATTTTAGAAGATCCTCATTACTTGCTTGTCTTCTAGAGTTTGTGTGATGTTGGTTATAATTTATATCCTCTTAATGCTGTATATTAGGGCCTCTAGTGTTGATCCTATGTTTTCTTAAGTGAACTTTATAGTTATTGGCTTTATACTTAGGTCTGTGATTCATTTTGTGTTAGTTTTTATATATGATGTGGGTTATGGGTCCTGTTTCCTTTTTTTGCAGATGGACATCCAGTTTTGCCAGCACCATTTGTTAAAAAGACTGTCTTTTCCTCATTTAATGGTCTTTGGGCCCTTGATGAAGATCAGGTGACCATAAGCAGATGGATTTACATCTGGATTCTAAATTCTTTTCCATTGGTCAATGTACCTGCCATTGTACCAATACCAGGCTGTTTTGACCACGATAGCTTCTGAGTCCACTATAGTTTCTCAGGTCAGATAGCGTAAGTCCTCTTACTTTATTCTTCTTCATTAGCACGTTGCTTATCCAAGGCTTCTTCCCTTTCCATATAAAGCTGGTGACAAGTTTTTTCATCTCTTTAAAGAATGGTTTTGGTATTTGGATCATGATTGCATTGTATTTGTAAATCACCTTGAGTAAAATGGTCATTTTCTCAGTGCTGAGTCTACCTGTCAATGAGCCTGGCACATTTTTCAATTTATGTAGATCTTTTTAGGTTTTTTGCTGTAGTGTTTTGTAGCTTTCTTTGTATAGATCTTTTACACCCCTGGTTAGATTTATTCCTAATTATTATTGTCTTTTTAGGGGAGATTATAAATAATATTGTTTCCTGATTACCTTTTCACCATTTTCTTTACTGGTGTAGAGGGATCCAGCTGATTTTTGTGTGTTTATCCTGTATCATGCTAATATGCTAAATCCTCTATTAGTTTCAGTAGTTTTCTTGTAGAGTTTTTCGGGTTTTCTACATATAATATCGTATCATCTGCAATTAGGGAGAGTTTAACTTCTTCATTACCAATTTGGATGTCCTTTATTCCTTTTTCTTGCTAGGACTTTCAGCACAATGTTAAATAAGAGTGGTGATAAAGGGCATCCTTTTGTTGTTCCTGTTCTCAAGGGTAATGCTTTCAGCCTCTTTCCATCAAGAATGATGTTAGACATTGATTTTACATATCAATTGCCTTCCCTTCGATTCTGACTCATAACAACCCTATAGGACAGAGTAGAATTGCCCACAGTGTTTCCAAGGAACTCCTGGTGGATTCAAGCTGTTGACTGTTGGTAAGCAGCTGTAGCGCTTAATTACTATGCCACCAGGGTTTCCTGGTTTTGCATAGATGCCCTTTATTATGCTGAGAAATTTCCCTTCTATACCTATTTTATTGAGAGTCTTTATCAGGATTGGATTTTGGACTACGTTGAATGGCTTTTAAGCATCAATTGAAATGATCATGTGATTCTTCTTTTTTTTCTTTCGTTTACATTGATGAATTTTGGTGGATTACACTGATTAATTTTCTAACATTGAACCACCCTTATTTAGTTAGCATGAATCCTACTTGGTCATGGTTTCTATGGGGCTGAATTCATTGGCTAGAATTTTTCATCTACATTAATAAGAGATATAGTCCTCTAATTCTCTTTTATTTGTGGTGAATTTGCTTGTTTTGGTATCAGGGTTACACTGGTCTCACTGAATGAATGATGTTTGGTAGAATTCTTTGGTGAAGCCATCTAGGCCTGGGCTTTTTTTGTTGGAAGTTTTCTGTCAGCAATTCTTCTATTACCCTCTCTGTGTTTTCCATTTTCTCTTCTTCATTTTTCTCCATTCTTTTTCTCTGGTTTTTCCTCAAACAGAGTTGTATCCAAGGATTTATCTTCAATTCACTGATCTTGTCTACCATAATTTTAAACCTGCTCCTCAGCCCTTCTACAACATCATTCATTTCTGAAAACTTGTTTATCTTTCAGACTTCCATTCCTGTTTTTGCACAATTTCTAGTCATGAATTTATTTTGGCATTATCTTCCTGTACTATTTTCCTGAACTCTTTTTTTTTTGTCTACACTTTCCATGAATTTGCCTGTCTTTTCCCCAAATTTGCATATTGTTCTTTATTTTTTTTCTCTGCTTTCTACTTTAACTCTTAGACAGCTCCACATATTGCAAATTTGAATTCCCTGTCAGGTAGTTCTAGTGCCTTTTCTTCTACTAGAAAATCACGTGGTGTTTTATTTTGGACACCTACTGGAACTATCATCTGCTGTCTTCAGGATATTCAGTAGTTATTTTCTTCGTTTATTGATTAGAGATCTGTTGGCTTCATCTTCCTGTTTTGTTTTATTTGGTTACATCTGAGCAGGCAGTCTGTGCGTTCTTTGTTGTCTGCTCATCTGCGGTCATGATGCTTTCACCCTCTTGTCTAATGGGCAGGGCCAGTTGCTCAACTATGCTGTAGCAAGGCAGGTTCAGCTGAAAGGGAGGGACTGAGATGAGTTGCTTGTGGCATGAGTTAGGACTTCCTGTCTCTATTCTTCAAGGCTGAACACTGAACTTGGCTTTGATACTTCTTTATAGTAAGGTCTTGGGGACGTTCAGGGGATTCTTGTTCTTTGAAAACTTATTTGCAGTTGGTCTGGACCCATTTACTTGCTTTTTGTTTCAAGTGAATTATATTTATTGTGCTTTAGATGAAGGTTTACAGAGCAAATTCATTACTCATTAAAGAATTAATGCACATATTATTTTTTGACATTAGTTACCAACATGATAATACGTCAATTCTTTTCCTTTCTCAACCTTGGGTTCCATATGTTCATTTGTCCAGTGTTCCTGTTCTCTCTTGTCCTTTTGTCCTTGTTCCTGGGATGGTGTACCTATTTATGCTTGCATACACCATTGAGTTAAGTTGTGTATTATTATTAGTTTTATGGGCCTGACTGATCTTTAGCTGAAAGATGAATGACTTAGCCATCTATATGTCTTAGCCTGTAATAGAAATACCACAAGTAGATGGCTTTGACAAAGAGAATTTATTTCCTCCCAGTAAAGTAGGCTAATATCCAAATGAAGGACATAAATCTTTCTCTGCTGGCTCTGGAAGAAGGTCCTTGTTGTCAGTCTTCCCCTGCAGAGGGAGCCTCTGATGCTCAGGGACCCCAGATGCAAAGGATGCCCTCTGCTCCAGGCACTGCTTTCTGGGTGACAGGAGGTCCCCAACTCTCAGCTTCCTTCCCTTTCCTTTATATGCCCAGAGACTACCTCAAGGCACAATACAATCTTGAAGATTAAGTCCTGCCTGACTAACCCAAACCCTGTGCGTCTGCCCTCATTAACATTTTAGAGGCAGGATTTGCAACATCAAACAATACTGGAAATCATGGCCCAGATAAATTGTTATACACATTTTTTGGGAGACAGAATTCAACCCATGACAGCGAACCTCTGTGGTGACTTCACACTGAGTTCAAAGGCAGTCTAGGGGCCATGCTCTCAGGGGTTCTCTAGTTTTGGTCAGATCGGTCAGGCTAGCCTTCTTTTGACAGTCAGAATTTTGTCCTACACTTTTCCGTAGCTGGAGAAAAAGAGGCTGACTCAGTCTTGTGGAGACTGTGATAGTTGTGGTCCATTAGTCCTTCTGACTAATCTTTACCTTATGTTTCTTGTTTTCTTATTCTCTGTTGCTCCAGACAGGGTGGATCCAGTGGACAATCTTAGACGGCCACTTACAAGTTTTTAAGACCCCCGACACCACTCACCGAAGTAGGATGTTGTTTTAGACAGCGAGGGCTGCTCTAGCAGAAATACCAAAGAATGGATGGCTTTAACAAAGGAAGGTTTATTCTTAACACAGTCCGGTAGGCTACAAGTCCAAATTCAGGACTTCTGCTCCAAGGGAAGGCTTTCCCCATTGTCAGCCCTGGAAGAAAGTCCAGTATTGCTTCGGCCTTTTTCCAGGGAGCATCTTGGTGCAGGAACCTCAGGTCTGAAGGATACGCTCTTCTCCCGGTGCTGCTTTCTTGATGGTGTGTGGTTCCCAGTTCTCTGCCTGCTTTCCTTTCTTTTTGTCTCTTGCAGGATGAAAGGATTAAGGGTGGTACAAGCCACACTCCAGGGACACTCTTTACAGTGGACCGGGGAGGTGATCTTATGAAGGGATTTACAGTCCCACCCTAATCCTTTAACATACAGCATAGGAAAATCACAAAATGGAGGGCAATCATAGAATACAGGGAATTATGGCCCAGCCACGGGGCTACACCTATTTTAGAGGGGACACAATTTGATCCATGACAGATGTAGAACACTTTCCTTGTAAACCATGCTATGCCAATTGAGCTGTATGTTTCCTAAGACCATGGTCTCAACCATCAGCCCAGTATTTCAATCCTTCAGGGAGTTTAGATGTGTCTATAAAGCCTCTATGACTTTGTCCTGATCAAGTTGTGCTGCCCTCTCCAATACTGTATGCTGTCTTACCCTACACCAGAGTTACTACTTACCTTTTGTCTAGTTGGAACCCTTATATAGTGAAGTGTTTAAGAGCTACAGTTGCTAACCAAAAGGTTGGCAGTTTGAATCTACCAGTGACTCCTTGGCAAATCCTTGGGATAGTTCAACTTAATGGCACTTTTTTTTTAATTGTCTAGTTAATGTTTGCCCTTGGCTTTGGCTGGCAGTTAATGTTTTTCTCTCCCTTCCTGTCCCTCATAACCATTAGTATCATTTGATTTTTCAGTGATGGTATCACTTTGCTGCAGGTCTGGCTTCCTGAGCATTTAATCTGTTCAGTCGTACGAAACGCCATGGTCACAAGGGTCTCAGTTCAGTTTGATGCTCTGAAGTCACTGTCTTGAAATTCTTAATAATATTATCTTCAAACATGCGTTTTGTAGATATAATCGAATGAGGCAACGGAATGTGCATACGAGCAGAGGAGATAAGGCAATATGTGTTTTTACCACTGCTCTTTGCTGCCCTGTCCTCGTATCCCATTCACATTGTCAGTGAGCACAGAATTCAAGTGGACCCACTGTGCATGGAAGTTTAGCAAAACTCAGCATAGTAGGCAGGAAGCGTGTTACCACTGAGCAAGCAGGACATTCCTAGTCCTGGCAAGCCATGCTTTCTGTTCAACCCCAAACTTTGTCTGAACTCAGCAAGAAAGGCATTGTAAGAAGCACAAAAAGCCAAGGAACCCCAGTATATCCTTTCCTACCTGTGTTGCTTCCTTGCATTAGCCAGCCAGGTAACACTGAACGTATTAACCTAGAGGGAAAGGGAAAGATAGAGTACCCTTTAGTTTCTGGTTTTTCAGTCTTTCTGCATTTATCAGCAGGCCAAAGGCAGAGACTTTTGGTAGAATGGTTACATACCAAGAAGTGAAAGAAAAATAGTTGAGTGAGTTCTGTGCAGCATTTCTGTTGTTCTGGTCAGAATGAAATACATTTGTATGTATTATTAAACGTGGTATTATTAAAATACATTTATATATATTATTATGAATTCTGTAATTTTAACTCAAGCCAATGTGAGTTAAATGCTCTTACATTTGCATTTTAAAATGAACATTGTAAAATATAAAGCAGAATGGTAAAATTCATGCTATAATATTTTAAAAATATTTTCTTTAATATTGTCTTATTTCTGAAGGGATTCTCTGAGTGGTGCAATGGCTAAGTACTGGAATACTAACCTAAATGTTGGCTGTCCACCCAGAGGTGCCTCAGAAGCAAGAGATTTGCTTTCAAAAGATCACAGTGATGAAAACTTTGTAGAGTGCAGTTCTATTCTACACACATGGGATTTACAATGAGTCAGAATCAACTCAACAGTAACTGGAAAAAAATTATGAAGGGCTGTCTCACTTTGTTCATTTGCCTTGAGGGAATCCATTTGCTTATTAATTCAACAAATATTTATGGGATACTTACTAAATGCCAAACACTGGACTAGATGCTGGAAATACGAGCTGAAGGAAGGCAGCTAGATTAGTGCTTTCACAGAAAGTAGATTCTAGCAGGAGTGCCAGACAAGAAACAAGTGAATAAAACAATTACAGATTGTAATTAAGTATGACACAGAGCCTTGGTGGTGCAGTGGTTAAGCGTTTGGCTGCTGACAGTTTGAGTCTACCAGCTGCTCCTTGGAAACCATTGGGGCAGTTCTACTCTGTCCTACAGGGTCACAGTGAGTTCAAATCAACTTGATGGCAATGAGTTAAGGTAATAAATACAGTTCTGTGATAGAAAACAAAGTAGATGAGACTTTTGATAGGGCAATTAGGTAGAGACTCTCTAAGAAGTTGACAGTGACTGTTATGAATTGAATTGTATCCCCCCACAAATGAGTGTAGCCATATGGTTGGGCCACTGTTCACGGTATTGTGGGATTGTTCTCCACTTTGTGATTTCCTATGCTGTAAATACTAATACCTACCTGTGATTCATAGGATAAGATTGGATTATGTTAAAGAGGATTTTAGTGGGATTGTAACACTTATTAATGGAGTTTCCCTGGAGTGTGGCTTGCATCACTTTTTGCCTTTTTATTCTACAAGAGATAAAAGGAAAGGGAAGCAACTACAGAGGTGGGGACCTCATGCCATCAAGAAAGCAGTGCCAGGAGCACAGCATGTCATTTGGATCTGAGGTTCTTGCACTGAGATGTTCCCAGACCAGTGCAAGATTGATGTAACCCAACGACTTTCCTCCACGGCTGACAGAGAGGGTGTGAATTCCCCCGGAGTCAGTGCCCTGAATTTGGACTTGCAGCCTACTGGAATGTGTAAAAATAAACTTTGCTTGTTAAAGCCATCCATTTGCGGTATTTCTGTTAGACTGCACTAGATGACCAATCCAGTAACCTTGGCTTAAATGCTGAGGATTCATTAATCAAATGACTCAAGAAAGAGTGTTTTCATCAGAGGAAATAGCATGTACAAAAGCCCTGAGGTGAGAAAAAAACCTTAATATGTTTTAAAACAGTTGCCAGTAAATTAACTCTGACTCACGGTGACCTAATGCATGCCGTTGTGGAACTGTGCTCCACAGGGATAACAGTGAGTGGTTTTCTGGAGCTGGGCCAGCAGGCTTTTTTTCTGAAGTACCTCTAGGAAGGCTCAAACCTCCAACCTTTTGGTTAGAAGCTGGGCACATTAACCGCTTTAAGCACCTATGCCTGTGAAAGCTGGACAAGGAACAAGGAAAACAGAAAAAAGAATTGATGCCTTTGAATTCTGGTACTGGAGAAGGACGTTGAATGTACCACGGACTGCCAAAAGAACAAACAGATCTGTTCTGGAAGGAGTGCATCCAGAGTGCTCCTCGGAAGCAAAGACGGCGAGACTGCACCTTCCAGACTTTGGATGCGTTGTCAGGAACGATCAGTCCCTAGAGAAGGACATCACTCTTGGTAGAGTGGAGGGTCAGCGACGAAGAGGAAGACCCTCGAGAAGATGGACTGACACCGTGGCTGCAACGATGGGCTTAAGCATAAAAATGATTGTGGACCTGGCTCAAGACCGGGCAGTGTTCCGTTCTGTTGTGCATAGAGTTGCTATGAGTCAGAACCCACTTGATGGCACCTACCTAACAACAGCAAGAACAACCATCTAGGAACTCCTAATGTGTTGCAGAAATTGAGAAAAGATCAGTGTATCTGGAGCACAGGCCACGACGTGCTGTATCGGTGAGACGACAGGAGTGGGATAGTGCTGGACCTTGGTGTCCTCAGAAAGAAATTTGGAATGTATTGTCGGGGCTATAGAAAGTCACGGACGGCTTGCCGGGTGGCCGGATCTACTCTGCAGTGTGGAGAAAGGATTAGCAGAGGGCAGAAAGGGAGATGGAGAAACCGAAACCTTCATTCACATGACGACTGCGTTTGAGGCTGAGCAGAGAGAGATTCCGAGACTGGGAGTCTTTGCCTTGTATTTCCCATAAATGCGGAGGAAGGCGCCCTCTGCCGTTTCAAGTCCTTCTTAACTCTTAACTGGCATCAGACCCTCCAGGAGGTGAGGAAAGGATTCTCCCAGCTCTTGATCATGGAATGCAAGGAAAATTGAAGAAAAGGGGCATGAGGAAGCTTCTAACGAATAAGTTCTGTGTTTCCAGTAAAACTGGGTCAGAAACAGAATGGATTGGACTTTCACTTTTTAACAGTAATTAATCACTTTGTTATTATTATTTTAAATTATACATGCTCAACACAAAAAATTCAGACAATATGGAAAACAAACAAACAAACAAACAAACAAACAAATACTCCCTCAGAAGAAACAAGCATTAACATTCTGTGAACATCTCTATGTGTGCACATACATAGGAACAGGTTAATAAATAGTCTTCAACAAAGGTCTTTCCATGGTTAAAGAAAACAATTTTGATAGCAATTGCAAAGGCGAGTAATTTTTTTTAAAAATGCATATTTTAGATTTCAATATTGTGGAATCTGTTAAAAATATAAGTGGTCAGTGATTTTCTTTTCTTCCATTTTTTACTGTAAAAAATATTGTAAAACTTGTGGCATGGCAAGGGTGTCTGATTGACTCTAACTTCATAAAGAGGAAGGAACATCAAGATTAATAGCACAAGGCTGATTCCTACGAGTCAGAGTCAAACATATTTCGTCTTGCCAGCACTTTATACCAATTCTAACAACAACCATCCCTCCTATAGCACTTGTTAGTTCTCTGCTATGTTTCACAATTCCTTGTGATGGCCACACAAAACTCACAGCCAGTATTCAGCATTATGGGATTTATCAGGGAAATGAGAGGTTACAATTCAGGCTCAGGAACTCTCAGGATACCATGCGTTGACAGGCATGCCTCTGTGGCCCTCGGCCTCTGCCCTATCAGTGTAAGTTTTACAAAACTTTTCTCGATCTGACAATGAATGCCTTGAAGCACCCACTCCACCAGCAATACTTGACCAAAGGGCCAATTTCTTGACTAGTCTGTCCCCTGACACTTTCTCCTGTTTTGCTGTCTCTGCTGCTGCTGCTCACTGTCTTGCAGTCTTTGGTGTAACAGCTCTCTCTCTGTCTCCTCTGTCCAGTAGTCTCAGCACGGGTATCCCAGGTCCCAAAGACACTCTCCACTCCTGTCTCTTTTCTTTGGTGAGGATTGGATCTCTTTTAAATACAGCAGGATGGCAACCTGACCAATCTCCTCTTTAGGGTTCCATACACCTTATTTGCATGGTCCCACCCAGGCGAGCGTGCCGTGTACCTTATTTATATCCTTAGCAAGCTATCCAATGCCCTTGGTAGATCACAAGCACCTCATTTGCATAGTCTTTCCCAGTTGGTGGGATTTACAAAGGCTATGTCTGTTGTTGTTAGGTGCCATTGACTTGGTTATGACTCTTAATGACTCTATGTACAACAGAACAAAACACTGCCTGGTCCTGTGCCACCCTTACAATTATTGTTGTGCTTAAACCCATTGTTGCAGTGTCTGTGCCAACCCATCTTGCTGAAGGTCTTCCTAATTTTTGATTGCTCTCTGCTTTACCAAGCAGACTGATCCCTTTGGATAACATGTTCAAAGTATGTGAGATACAGTCTTGTCATCCTTGTTTTTAAGGAGCATTCTGGGTGATGTTGAGGTATAATCCATACTGAAAGCTGTGATTGTTGGTCTTCGTTGGTGAGAGCTTCAAGTCGTCTCTACTTCCATCAAGTAAGTTGTGTCATCAGCATAACATGGATTTTTAATGAGTCTTCTTCCAATCCTGATGCCCCATTCTTCTTCCTACAGTCCAGCTTTTTTGATTAATTGCTCATCCTACAGATTGAATAGTGATTCTGAAATGGTACAACCCTGACACATACCTTTCCTGACTTTAAACCACTCAGTATCCCCTCATTCTGTTTGCATGACTGCCTCTTGGTCTGTGTACGTGTTCATTATAAGCATAATTAAAGTGTTCTGGAATTCCCACTCTTCTCAATGCTATCACACTTTGTTATTATTCACACAGTCGAATGCCTCTATATAGAGGCAATAAAACAATGGGCAACTTTGTTTATAGATTTCCTGAAATGCTCTAGATGCATTTTCCTTGGCACCCTTCCCACTTTGTCTGAAACAATTTTGTCTTCTCTTTTTCAAGGTATTGACTGAGAGCTATGTGTGGCTGTATTCAATTTTAAATTAAAGAATAGGATTTTAATTCTCAGTACAGTTAGTCTCCAACATGTGGTGGAGTTCTAATGGTTCCGTTGTAAGTCTGTTTGAGTGTGTCTTCATTTATTGACTTTTATTATCAGTGTTTTTATATATCTAGCTTTTATCTGTTTTTGTGGTTTAGAAATATTACATATAAACTTACAGATACACTTTAATGCATACACACATACATAAAAATGCACAAGTCATAAAAATATACTCTGATGATGAAGAAGAGTTGGTTGACATAAGCTTTTTGTCAGTTGTGATAATAACTCCAATGGTGGAAGGTTCTGGATTATTTGGATTATCCCTAGGATTCGGGATGGTGTTTCCAGCCAGAAAATTAGTTACAGTTGTCTCTGTGTTCTTTTCTATTTGCATGACTGTCTTTTTTAATTCCTATGTTTTAAGGTAACATTTCACTGCTTCCTTAGTCTCCTATCAACTTCAACAAAACAGTCAGCATTGGGGTCCGTGTTTTCAAGCAACTGAAGCCCATGATGTAGTTTAGGAAAAAACTTCATCTAATCCTTTCAGTGTAAACATTTTTGGCAACATCTCTTTCCTCTTTCTCATTATTTCTTCCCACTTCAAAATTCATAAAGTCTTGATCTGTCAGTTTCCTTTTTTTGATCTATGAGCTGTTTCACATCAGCAATACCAAATTCTAAATTCAGCATTCTTGCCATATGGACAATTTTTCCACCAGTCTCTTCTATCATATTATTTTGATCAAATGCTTGGAGTATATTCACCTAACTCAGCAATTTTTTCATACACCCTGAATGCACTTTCCCATAACTTCCTTCTAGGGAGATGAAATGTTTTGACATAGTGAAGAATATTCCAATTTGTCCAGAGATTGCCTCGTATTACCCGTGTGCTGCAAAAGCGGTCCAAGCAAATGCAGTTTGTAAGCAGTATGCCTCAAAGGTGGTAATTGCACTTTAATCCATAGGCTGAATCACATCCTTTGTGTTGGGAGGTAGATATACCACTTAAACATCTTGATTTAAATTATACGAGTGAAGAAGATGTCTTGGGACATTTTTAAATAACAGCAAGACATCGAAAAGAATGCTGTTTTCAAGGTAGTAAGCCATACTTTTGGGATGAAACAACTTAAAAACTACCCTTCGAAAACACAGTCAACGCTGAAGCTTTGGAGTGACTTCTGTAGCACATCTGCAGCTCATTTTTGTCAATATTTTTGAATGTTTGGGGTCTTTCCAAAAAGTAAATAAGAAAAGATTTTAATTTAAATCCATCAGTCATTTCTCCAAGCCAATGCCTGAGCCCAAGCCCATTGCTGTCAAGTCAGTTCTGACTCAGAGTGACCCTACAGGACAGAGTAGAACTGCCCCATAGAGTGTCCAAGGAGCATGTTAGATTTGAACTGCTGATATTTTGGTTAACAGCCTAGCACTTAACCACTGTTCCACCAGGGTTTCCTTTCTCCAAGCAAGAGCCTTAAAATCAAGCAGGAACTTCACTCCTTTGTGGAAAGAGAAGGTTTAAATGCCATTGATGGTAACGTGAGTACCTCTTAAATCAGGGACTGCCTCTATTTTATCAACTAACTGTTTTGGGAAGGCGGGGATAGTCTTACATTAGGGATTAAATTGTGTCTCCCCAGAAGTCATGTTGTAAATTCTGAACTTTCTGTCTATGGATATAATCCTACTTGGGAACTTGAAATGTTAATAAGACCTTTTCAGTGTAGGGTTTTTTTAGACCAATTAATTTTGAGATATAAAAGAGCAGATTAAACACGGAAGAAGGCATAGATGAGGGAATATAGATGCCATGTCACATGAAGACTGCCAAGGAAGTGAGAAACAGAAGTTGAAAAGAAGTAAAGACCATCTGTCCCTCAGGACTGACAGAGGAAGACTTTCCACAGAGCCAGTGCCCTGAATTCTGATTTCCAACCTCCTTTAGGAAGAAACTGAGTTTCTGTTTATACACACACACACACACACACACACACACACACACACACACACACACACACACACACACACACACACACACACACACACACACACACATCCACAGAAGTAAACGGTTACTCAAACTTGTTGCCATCAAGTTAATTCCAACTCAATGACCTTATAGGAGTAGTTGGTGGCTTTGAATCTTTGATCTTTTTAGTTAGCAGTGAAGTTCCTAACCACTATGCTACCACTGCTCCAGGTAAATGGTTTTATACACATGCACAAATGATTATTTATATGTATATGTAAAATTTCATATATATATATGTAAAACCATTTACATATATAATATGTGACATACATAAATGGTTGTATATATAATTTATAAATGGTTATATAAAATGGTTGTATATATATATACACACATACACAAATGGTCACATATATATAAATGATTGTATACATACGTGGCTGTGTCCACGTATCTAAATCGTTATCTGTATATATATAAGCGTTTTGTCAAGTGTAGGAAGAAGTTTCTGAGACTTAACTCCACTATTTTTACATCGAAGTCTGGCGTTGAAACAAGAGTGAGTACATTCTTCCAAGTCTCAAGGTATGAAAAGAGGCTGATTAATGGCTAATATGACAGCAAGGGGTCGCCCAACGATTGAAAATTATCCGAGTTAAAAAAAATAAAAAATACATATATATAAATAAAGCTATATGCCAGCCAAGTGCCGTCGAGTCGGATCCGACTCATGGCGACCCTAGGGGCCAGGGTAGAACGGACCCATATATATATATATACATATAAAGCTAGCCAAGGGCCGTCGAATATATATATATATATGCTGGCTGGCTATGTGTGTGTGTATATACATATACATATATATATATATATATAAAGAGGCATTATGCTATTAGGCCACTAGAGGGCAGGCCTTCACCACACTTTGAAGTGGTCTTAACCGGCTTGGCTGGCTAACAGTGGTAAATACTTAACTGCTGACAAACTATACAGGAGTTTATTTCAACTGAAGATTAGGTGAGGGAACTGCAACTAAGGCTATCCGGCAGCCAGGACCACTCCTTTTCAGGAAGTTCTCCAGGTTTCTTTCTCTTGCCATCTTTTTACGTCCGCAGTTTACACCAGGCGGCTATTAAATCATACCAAAAGCCTCAGTCTCACGTGTTCTGCTTTCCAGCTGCTGTACAGAGAGGTGGAGTCCCTGGATGGTGCAAACGGTTCTTGAACTCTGCTGCTGACTATAAGGTTGCAGATTTCAGCAGAGATTCCTGGGAAGAAAGGCTTGGTATCTACTTTCCCCAAATCAGCCACTGATATCCTACAGAGCACAATTCTTCTCTGACATGCATAGGGTCACTATGAGTCAGAATCAACTCATTGGCAACAGGTGACAGGTACAGAGATGGCACTTTTGATTAATTTGATCTGCTATGGGGATCAGAGATGAGCATTTGAGCAAACAACAAACAAAACAGGTAATCTGGTACAGGAGATTCCCACATCACTTCTTGAGAACCTTTAGATTAAAATATTAGATTATCCAGCTAATATTTTCAACATAGAAAGAGAAGCAGAAAATAAAGTTCATTGAAAACATAGATATGGAGAAATTCTATTGCTTTAAAGTAATAGGGGCAGCCACAAAGTGAAAACATTCATAGATTCATGTGAATAAATGTTGAAAATATTTATAAGTAAATAAGTAAAAAATTAGAATGAAAAGAATAACAACTATGGCAGAAAATGTTTCTATTGAGTATGACAGACAATAATCTAGTATTTTAAAATAATCTATTTGAACCTGTTCAAATTTCTAACACAGATAGTTGAAAGATTTTTTTTTAACATGAAGTTAAAAAACTAAAGAGACACATGACAGAGTGTTAACGCCTCAGATCATCACAAAAAGGAAAGCCAAAGCAGCAGTAAGGTATCATTATATACCTGCTAAAACAACAATACAACATTCAAAGAAATACTCACACTGCACAGGCCAGGTTAGACTGCAACTATCATACTCTTTTCTTGTTGGTGGTACTTTGAATGGGATTGAGAAAACTCTTACAAATCCATATCCCCCAAAATAACCAAAGTGGTCTTCTTCATTCTGGAGATCCCTGACACCTAGAACTCAAGACTTCACCTTTTAGGATGTATTAGTACAAAAGCGTAGTTGTCCTCTGTAGACCCTAGGGCTTATGTCCCAAGACCTTCTTACATTAGGGCTGCTAGATTTAATAAAGAAACAAAATAACATAGAACAACCAGGAATGTATTGAGTAGGATATTCTTACACTAAAAAATAGTTTGTTGTTCATCTGAAATTCGAATTTAACTGAGAATCTTACATTTTATCTGGCAACCTTATCCTCAGCACGTGTATCCTAGCCTTTCTCTCCCACAAAGCTTACAGAAAGAGGCTCATTTAATGGTCCATGAAAACCTGCAGCTTCAGGCATTCGTCTTCAGGAGTCTACCTGAGATCTTTGATTCCTTAGGACCATGCAATCAGGGAATGATTTTCTCCAAACCTTCAAGTCTGCTAACTCAGCAGGAAACCTCATTTAGAATCTAGGGTGAATCTCTGATAAATCCCTTGAAGAACATGGACATGTATATGAGGAGACGAGGATGTAGGCGGCTGGATCCTGTATCCAACAAGGATTCTAGGAGTAGATGGGTTCCTGACCAGCCGTAGATGAGCCTGATAAATAATCAGTCGACTTGCTCTCAATTTCCATTTCCTTGTGTGTAAGGAGTGTGGTAGCACTGCCTTCCTTGGGTAAACACGGGAATGTGTAGTTTAATTTGTTTATGATTAGAGTGATAGTGGCTAAATGGTTAAGAGCTATGACTGCTAACCAAAAGGTCAGCAGTTCAAATCTACCAGCCACTCCTTGGAAACTCTATGCAGCAGTTCTAGTCTGTACTATAGGGCCACTAGGAGTCAGAATCAACTGGATAGCAACGGGTTTGTTTTAGTTTTATTTTTTAAATATCTTCATAAAGGAAAAAACCAGAAGGATAAAAAAGAAGCAAATCAAAGTGGCTACCAATAGGAGTGAGGGTGGGAATCTGGTGGATAAGGACAAAGATACTACTCAAAGTATACTGGTTGCCATTGAGTCAATTTTGATTTACAAAGACCCTGTAGGACAGGGTAGAATTGCCCTATAGGATTTTTAAGGACGTGATCCTTATTGAAGAGTCACTGATGGTGCCTTGATTAAAGCCATCAACTGCTAACCCAAAGGCTGGTAGTTCAGAACCACCACCAGTAGCTCTGCAGTAGTAAGATGTGGTGGTCTGCTTCCATAGACCCTAAGGGATCACTGTGAGTCAGAATTAACTCTGGGTTTTGTTTTGGTTTAATCTCTACAAAAGCAGACTGCTATGATTTTTCTTCTGTTGAGCTGCCGGTGGGTTCAAATCGTCAACCTTTCATTTAGCAGCTAAGTGCTTAACCATTGCACCACCAGGTCCCTTCTCAATGTATACTTTCACATTATTTTTATTTAGGAACTATATAAATGAAGTATGCATAAATACCCGCCCTTGTAGTTCTGCCGGGAAGATGAAATGCCATCATGCATGTCCACTACCCTGGCACCCTGTCAGACACACAGGAGTATTTGTAAAATGTTGTCATTTCACTGTAGTACCTTGAGTCTTGGAGGGGGGCCCATCTGTCATCTAGCACCTGATGGCCCATACACTAAGAAGTGACTGACATGACTAACTGCCTTCTGAGGGCACTTCTGTAGGCTTCACCCACACTAAAGCCTATGGTGACTCCGGTTTCCCACGGCTTCTTCATTTTTTCCTTCTGTCTTTCCAGTTGGAAGGGAAGCAGAGGCATCATGCTTTTGTGCTGGCTCACTGCTGCCCCTCCTTTTTTTCTTCCACTAGTTAAATGCAGCTTCTTCTTAGGCAGCATACCAGTAACTTCTTACATCTTAGATCAAGCAACTAAGAATAGCAGGTGTCAAGGACTGTGCCAAGGAAAAGCGTTGGCTCTGGGTAGGCATGGTCATGTGGGGAAGCCGAAAAGTGAGATGGAGGAGGCATTTGATTAATACCAGTAATTTAGAGATTCATTTGCCTTTGCTGGCTTCCAGAAACCTCCTGGGCTGATTGCATTGAGTTTCTGGGAGTATTTCTCTCAGTCAGGATGTATTTGTGATGAGGCTCACTTTCCAGTAGTGAAGAGAGCGAAAAAAGGAGGAGTGGTAGAAAAAGGTGTATTTCAGATTTTGTGAGAGATAGCTGGGAAAGGAAAAGGAGAACCAGAGACTTATGGCTTGGACTGGGGCAGCAGATGAGAAAAATATCTTGTGTGGAAATTCATCCTCAGCATTTGCAATGCAGATACACATCCTACATCCTTTTTGTATCCTTGTCAGTTGCTTAATGGGTGACCCAAGGGAGGGCCTTTCTCAGGCTATGAAATGAGGACACTGGAAGACACTGCATGTCCTTGGAAATATACTGAACCTTCATGTTGTCTATAGCAAGACTTCCTAGTAGATAAATAAGATGATAAAATAGTTCCGGTGTTCTGGACTCAGATTGTTGATTTCAATTCATAATGTCCCTGTATGACAGAGTACAACTTTCCCATTGGCTTTTCTAGGCTGTACATCTTCACAGGGCAGATCACTGGGTCTTTTCTCCCACAGAGCTGCATGTGGGTTTGAACCACCAAACTTTCAGTTAACAGCTGAGCACTTAACCATTGTGCCACCAGGCCTCCTTCTGAACTCAGAATCCCAGGGTTCAAATCCCACCTCTACCACTTGCCACTGACAGAGGGGCCTCACAACAAATTACTGAATCAGGAGACCCATTTAATCAATTACTTAACCTAAGTTCTTTATCTAAGAAATAGTGAGAGAAAGTATTCAGCATATACAGCTTTGTTAGGACTAAATAGGATAATCCATGTAAAACATACAGAGCAGCACTTAGAACAAAAGTGCACGTACAATGTTTCATGGGGCAGTGATAGTAGTGTCAGCAGTAAAAGTCATACAGGTAGCGATCCTGGTGTCGTTTCTGACACAGAACAGACACTCAGTATATGGTAGCTATTATTACGTTCCACTATTCCTCTGTCAGTTTGTTGTATGGTGTCGGCTTTCATGTTACTGTGATGCTACGGTATTCCAAATACAAACAGGATAAGCCATGGTTTCTGTGGGGCTTCCAGCTAACACAAACTAGGTAAGAAAGTCTTGTCCATCTGCTTCTGAACACTAGTCAACAAAAATTCTGTGGGTCGCAAGTGAACCTCTATAGTGCTGGAAGAGGAGCCCCCGAGATTGAAAAGGGCTGCACAATAGCTGCAACATTGGACTCAAGTATAAATACTGTTAAAGATTGAGTTGTGTCCCCCACAAAATATACATCAGCTTGGCTAAGCCATGATTCCCAGTACTGGGTAGCTGTCCTTCATTTTGTGTTCTGATATGCCTATCCTAGGTGTTATAAATCCTAAAACCTCTACAGTATTATTGAGGCAGGATTAGTGGTTGTTATGTTAATGAGGCAGGATTCAATTTACAGGATTAGATTGTACCTTAAGTCAACATCTTTTGAGATTAAAAGACAAAGAGAGAGAGGAAAAAAAACGAGCAGAGATAAGAGGGACCCCACACCACTGAGAAGGAAGTGCCAGAAGCAGCTACATCATCTGGAGCCAGAGTCCCTGTGCTGAGAACCACCTAGACCAGAAGATTAATTACAAGGGCCTTCTCCCAGAACCAACAGAGAAAAAGCTTACCCTGGGTGCTGCTGCCTTGAATTTAGACCTCTAACCCCTGAAACTGTGAAAGAACAAACTTCTGTTTTTAAAGCCACCCACTTGTGGTACTTCTGTTAGAGCAGCACTGGATAACTAAGACACAAACCCCAGGATCACGAAGACGGCATAGTGCCAGGTACCATGTTGTCTCAGTATACATAGGGATGCCATGAGTCAGTCTGACAGTAATGAACCACAACGATAATTTACTTTGGCTTTCCCTGCCCTCCCTACCTCTGTCTACCCCCTCTCCCACACTCTTCTCTAGCCCTTCTCTATAGCATGAGCTTACCCGCACCAGTGTTCTGGCCTGTCGGAAGAAGATGATACAAGTATTCCTCGCTCAACTTGGCCAAGATTTTCCTCAGATCCGTATATCTGCCTAGGTTTTCTCAGCTTATTACTACATCCATGCTAGATCTGAAGCCTGGCAGGGAGTGTTGACTGTTCGTTGGCCCTAGTTACTCCTGCATTTGACACATTTTACCCCCTTGAGTTCCAGTTTCACACTTAGCGGACCTACCTGGGGTTGTGATGCTACAATCCATGGGCACAGAATAGTCCATGGCCATAGAGTTCTCCTATAGGCCCTACTGTCTGGATCAGCCTCTTTGGATGCCCAAGATTGGCCAGACCAGGCTGACTTAGCTACAGACCTGCTACCTAGCTGTGGGGGACCAACTCCTCACGTGACTTAACGTATTTCTCTTCGTTGACCATTCTTGGCTTGTGTTGTCTGTTTGTTTGATTCCACCTCTAATTGCTTATGCCATTTTACTATTCCTTATCGAACTCCAGAAGTGCATTGTAATGTCAAACATAGTAGTGTTCTAGAGAACAAGCATACATCAAATGCATACCGGGAGTGATCTTGAGCCAGAATTTTCCCTGGCAGCTAAACTGTATAGAGATACCTGGAGACATAAGACTTATTTTTCTGCTCACTTATTTCTTAAAAAAAAATAAAAAATCTTGATAAGTTGTCCTGATACCTGGCACAATGTTGGTGTCTTTCTGTCACATCTTTTAAATTTTTGAGAAAATATGCAGCAAGTACAACCATAATAGTTGAAAGCCTTAGGATGTAGCATTTCTGAAATCCATGTTGAAAACTAATGTAAGTTATATTTCTGATAGTGGTATGTTATGTTGTAGCAAGAAATGTTACTTGTCACTTGTTAATTCCACTCTCCAAGTGACATTTTGAGAGGTCTCATTAAACTGATTAGGACATGGACTTGAAACTACTGAAAGTTTTGGCTTTTCAGTGAGGAATGTAACATTTGGGCTAGAAATTTAATGTTGTACAATGAGTGCCCTCTGTCCTTGGTTCATGTATGAGTATATTCTTGAATTGCTTGAGATTTTCATCAGTGGATATGGAAAAACTGATTAAAACAAAAATGGTTATTTTGGATAAGATACTGGGGATATAAGAATGAACAAAATAAAGCTTCAGTATTTATAGAATTTATATTCTTTTTATTATTATTATTATTATTTGAAGTGAAATTTTGCAAGGTATTCAGGGAGAAGAGAAACTCCTCCCCACCCCCTAATCTGGGTTGAGAAGGATTTTGACGTACAATGTGGGAAGTGTTCACAATTTAACACAAATCTGAATAAAGGTGTGGTGTTCAAGATGTGCCCGGTAACTGTGGGTACAGGAGATTCTCACCTGGATCTAGTGTTCAGTGGGAGTTCTACCAGCTAGGAAGAGTTAACATGTCACTGACACGGGAAATTGTTTCTCGACGAAACAAAAATTTCAGACAGAAGACTGCTGGGTCAATATAGGATTAAAATCAAAGGAAGCTCGAATTTTTAAGTACAGAGATGGAACATTTGGATGAATTGCATCTTCTGTCTGGATAAAATTCTTCATGGAAAAGGTGATCAGAATGAGAGCTCCTTTCCAGGTACCTGAGTCGCACTGTCCTTTCCTATTTGGAGTCCATCATTTTTCTTGACTTATAATCTTGGAATATCACAGCATTACAGGTGACTGGTTGTATCACTTAGGTTATATTTTAATCTTCCCATCATGTATGAGAAATACCCTCATCTAATCAGCTACACATATCTCAGAGCTCATTACTTCTGCAGATGGTAATCTCGTCTGCTTCTATTGGCTTTCTTTCTGGAGGGTGATTCATTAAAAAAGAAAATTTCAGTGTTTATTTTCTTAGTATAAAAGTTGTGCACATTTGATGTAGGAAGTTAGATTATAAACATAAACAAAATGAAAAAACAAAATTTTCTGTAATTTCATATATGCAAGAGGAAACTCATTACATCTATCACTTAACTTGCTTTTTTAAAACACAGTTTAAAAAACCTTTTACATAATCAATTATTCAGTTATGCAGAGCTCAACTGCTAACCAAAACATCAGCAGTTTGAATCCACCTGCTGCTCCTTGGAAATCTCTGGGGAAGTTCTATTCTTAGCTATAGGGTCACTTTGAGTTGAAATCAACTGAATGGCAATGGCTTGGGGTTTGGGGTTTTGTAGTTAGGAATTTAATCATGTCCCCCCAAAATATGCATTGTAAAGCTCTATATTTGTGATTGTTAGTGTAGTGATTAAAGGACTAGGCTTCTAACCAAGAGGTGGAAAGTTGGAACTCACCAGCTGTTCCACAGGAGAAAAATACAGCAATCCGCTTCTGTGAAGCTTATAGCCTTGGAAACCCTATGGGATAGTTCTACTGCGTTCCATAGAGTTTCTATGAGTCCAAAATGACTTGAGGGCAAGAGATTTTTAATAATTGGGGTTAGGAGCCCTGGTGGTGCAGTGGTTAAGTTCTCAGCTGCTGACCAAAGGTAGCTGTTTCAAGGAAGGAAAATGTGTCAGTCAGTTTCCTTGAAGATTACAGCCTTGGAAACTGCATAGGGGCAGCTCTAAGCTATTTTACATAGTCACCGTTAGTTGGAATTGACTCAATGGCAATGGTTGTTTGTTTTGTTTTTGTTTGTATAGCTGCGGTTATAATCCCATTTGACAATGAATTTCCTTTGTTACAATTACAAGACAATACTAGTATAGGGTGTGTCTCAAATAAATCTTTCTATGTATATATATATATGTATAAGCAAACACTACTGCTGTCAAGTTGATTCTGACTCATAGCGACTCTATAGACAGAGTAGAACTGCCCCATAGAGTTTCCACAGAACAGCTGTTGGATTTGAACTGCTGACCTTTGGTTAGCAGACGTAGCATTAGCCACGATGCCACCAGGGTTTCTTTTTGAAATATAGAAGACGTTAAACAAGCAAGTGAGTAAGCAGAGACAGGGGAAGATAGATGCCATGTCGCATGAAGATTACCAAGGAGTCAAGGAATAGGTGAGACAAGGATCTCCTCCCAGAGCTGAGAGAGAGAAAGCCTTCCTCTAGAGCCAACACACCCTGAATTTGGACTCTAGCCTCCTAAATGTAAGAAAATAAATTTCTGTTTGTTAAAAATCACCCTCTTGTGGAATTTTTGTTACAGCAGCACTGGATAAATCAGACAACTATATTGTATGGTGTTGAATGTATAGTCCTTGACTTGCCTAACAAATCCCATGTTGTTGAACATTTTAGTTGTTTGGAAATCCTGCTGCACTTAGCTTCCTTTTAGTTTGTTTTTATTCTTATTAATTTCCCACTCAATTCATGAGTAAATTTTCCAGATAAGGACCTACAGGTCAATATAGGTGCACACTGTAAGGCTTTTTGCTAGATAATGCCCAGTTTGCTTTGAGGAAGGCTGTACAATGTGTATTTTGAATTCCGTTGTTTGAGAATGCCAGTTTTCCTAGCTGAAATGCAGCCCTTTCTGAATCTGTCTCCAAATTACAAGTCTTCTCAAATTTGGAGTCCATTAATTGTTTTATAGATGGCAAATATTAGGAAGAATAAGAATTTCCACTATGTTACTCACTCGTATGTATGCTTGTTAAACTAATGAGGTAGGTAAGGCTTTATTTAGATGTAACCAAGCCAAAAACCAAACCCTTGCTGTTGAGTCAATATAACGGCACCAAATTCAAAGTCTTTAGACCAGTGGAAAAAATCAGACAACTTGGCTTTGAATTCTGGTTCTGTAATCTCGAATGTGTACAGTCACCTTAAGCTCTGATAGAGTATTGGTTAAGCACTTGGGTACTAATGGAAAGATCAACAGTTTGAACCCACCAGCTGCTTCCTGGGAAAAAGGACCAGGAGATCTGCTCTCATAAAGATTACAGCCTAGGCTACCATAGGATCCAGTTCTACTCTGTCAAACAGGGTTGACTATGAGTCAGAATCGACTTGATGGCAGCCACAGTAGTCTTGAATGGGGCAGTCGCCATGAGCTTTCATTTTCTCATCCGTGAAATGAGGATCCAAGGTGCCCTATTTATATTGATGGGTGATGTAGACTACATGATTTAGGCATGGTTGAGTGCCTTACCACTTAGTGCAGTAGACCTTGATTGATAGAAACCCCAAACAATAATCTTATCACCCTCACTTGGCAGCTGGTTCAGTGAGGAGCAACCCAGTTTAAATCAATCAGAATTTGCTGTAGATTTTATTACGTTCAAATTATTTTCAGTGCACTCTTTTAGGAATGTTACCAAGAGGGTACAGTCCCCGGTGAAGGACATCACGGTTGGTAAAGTAGAGGATCAGCGAAAAAGAGGAACCATAGGCCCAAATATAGCAGCATTTACGAGAATGACACAGGACAAGGCAGTGTTTTGTTCTATTGTATACAGAGTCTCTGTGAGTCAGAACTGGCATTTGTGATGGTAGGGGTTGTGTGTCAACTTGCCTGGGTCAAGATTCTCATCGTTGGATAATTTGTGATGGTGATCACTTCCGTGATGAGATTTGATATAATGTGATCACCTTCACAATGGGATCCGCTGTGAGTAGGCCATCAGTTGAAAGGAGTTTCCTGGATCATGCAGCCTGTGTTAGAATAAGCACTGTCATTACGTCAATCGTGATTCATAGTGACCCTACAGGAGAGAGTAGAACAGTCCCAGAGAGTTTCCACAGGGCACCTGGTGGGTTTGAAGTGCCAAGCTTTTGGCTAGCTACCATAGCACTTAATTGCTAAGCCACCAGGGCGTCCGAGTAATTGAATATGCATGGATATTCCGGCAAGGCATGGGGTCTCTTGTTTGTTCTGGATCCTGCACCTGGCTCCTGTTCATCTGCTCTCTCGCTCTTGGGACTTGAGCTAACAACTTACCTGTGGTTTTCCTGCCAGTCTTTGGGATTCCTCAGTCTTCTCTATGTGTGTACAAGAACGTTGTTCTCCAACAGCTGGTCTTTGGTTCAGCAGCCCTCATCACTTAAGTGTATCAGGAGATGCCACTATTCTCACCCACAAACTTGGGGCGTTCCAGCCTGCACAAGTATATAAGTCATTTTCTTGATATGAGTTTCCGTCTACTTATACACTTTACTGGTTTTGCTTTTCTAGAGAACCAAGCCTAACACTTACCTACAGGACCGTTTTACTTCAACCTATTGACAACATTTGCTTTGGACAATAAAATGCAATTGAATGTTCCGTGTGTACATTTCAAGTAGTTGTAAGAACACTCATGTGGTCCTATCACCCCTCATTTCCCTCTGCCACAAGATGTAAATGTATTAAAAAGTGGCTTTGCCCTTAGTCTTAGTCTCACAAAGAAGAGAATATGGGTTGTTCAGCTGTTCTGCAACTGTTCAGAGAGCAAGACACTGAGACTTCAGGGTCGTTTGTTACCACAGCAGAACTTAGCCTAAGATGATGGATTCACCACTCTTTGGAAAGCAGTCAGTCTCTTAAGAGTGAGTGTCCGACTAGTACCTGTCTGTTGGATATTGCACCTCCAGGCCTTTGCTTAACATCTGGCAGAAGTGGCACTCTCTTTCTTTGGATGCTATAATGTATAGCAGTGTCACTAGAAACTGCTGTAGCATTTCATTACTGTGATAAAAATCAGTTCAAGAAAAGAACAAACATGAGAATAGCACCAATAGAACTGCTGCAGAGAGATGCATCCAGAGCCCTAACCTTAAATCAGTATCTAAGGCTGGTATACCTTTAAACTCTTCAGCTAGGGAAACCAGAAGCAAGAAACTCCCTTTGCAGTTTAAGCCACTTCAAGTTAAGCTTTCTTTTTATTTGTAGTCAAAGCATTATGGCAAATTCAAATGTCTTCTGTAACATAGGTTAACAGAACACAATCTGGGAAGCACAGAAGCAGAGCAATATGATGAAATGATAATTTCTGGTAACAATGAATGCTAACAAGTGGTTCAAAGAGCATAGAGGTAAAACTTGGAAGAAATCCAGAAGATTAGAAATTCTGAGATTATGGTGCAATATAAATGTGTGGGGTGAAGGTTGAAAATAGGATGGTGGGCAGAGTTAAGAGATCATCACGAGCTGAAGATCTCTTTCTCAAAGTTGATGATCACTTTCTCAAAGTTCTGAACTCTGTGCTTGTTATGTTTACAGTCTTGACTACTGCTTCTCGCTGCCCTGAGCTGACCTTACCGGACTTCATGGCCTGCCTGCTGAACTAGAAGTCTATTTCAGTCCACCCTGGTCTGTTAATAGCCCATACTTCTAGCACAGAGGCCTGTTTCTAGAGTTACCACTTGACTGGCAGATAGGGGGCTTAACTAATTAGCATCTGTAAGATGTTTCCAGCTCTTTAGTGGATTAGGGGTAATTAGGAGAGCAGAGCCATGAGCTTTTATTACCTTCCTCTCTGTGGTCCCTCTTCCTGCTTCTGGAGAAACCCTCGCTGATGTAGACTTGAGCAAACTTGAACTTACTAGCCCGTCATCATTTCATTTCTCATTAAACAGATTCAGAAGACTCCCAGGTCCCACATGTGAACCATCCAAGATCAGTCATTTATAGACTAGGCACATTGGATATTGAGAAATAATGCAAGTTTGTAATCTCCATAAAGAGCAAAATGTTTGAAAGCCACAGGTGAAATCTGCTGAATTCTCATAGCTTCCCCTTACAAGCAACGCCCCTCGTCTGGCCCAAGTAGGGCATTGGTTATTCTCTACATGCCACCAAACCATACCCTTTCTACCCTGTCCTGACAGCTATAGAATTGAAATTTCATATTCTTTTTGGCACAGTAGTTAAGAGCTTGGTCTCTAATCAAAAGGTCAGCAGCTCGAATCCACCAGCCACTCCTCGGGAACGTGATGGGGTAGTTGCACTCTGTCTTGCAGGGTCACCATGAATCAGACTCGACAGCAATGGTTTGTTTTATTTTTTCAGTTGAATATATTTTTTTCCTGCTCTTTTTATTAGATGGATGATGAATCAGTTAGGAATTGCATTTGAGTGCTAATAACTAGCTGATATAATGTAGTTTAATGTTATTTGGCTCTCCTATACAGCCACATCTCGTTTTACTGTATCTTATTGATTGAATTTCACAGAGTACATTTTTAAGACATTGAAGGTTTGTGGCAACCCTGCATTAAACAAGTTGTCACTGTTTCAACAGAATGTGCTCATTTCCTGTCACCAGTGTTGCAAAACAACTCATTTCTGAAGTTCTGAGTGAGAAACTAACTTGTGCTATAAACTTTCACCTAAAATAATAATAATAAAAAGAAAGAATTGTGAGTTGGTAACTCTTAATTTGCAATTATTGTAACATCTCTGCCCCCCAAATGTCCAGGTAGACATACTTAAGAGGGGAAAACAAGGAAACCTGTTGCTGCAAGTCAATTCCGATTCATAGCATTCTCATATATTCCAGAGTGGAGCTGTTCCATAGGATTTTCTTGCCTGTAATCTTTACCAAGGCAGGTTTCCAGGTCTTCATTCTGCAGCTCTCTGGGTATGTTTAGGTTCATAGTTGAGCACAAACTCCTTGTGCCATCGAAGGACCCCAGTAGTCACTGAGCAAGTTTCTGGCTGTGGCCCATTTCAAAACATTGCAGTCTGAAGTAGACAATGACAGAGAAGTTGTTGGGGGCGGACTGGTAAGATAGCTGGGGAAACACAGGGAGTTTTGCTTAATTTTATGTGCTGACGTTGGCTAGTGGATACAGAGAAGTAGATGTTCAATCCACAGGTTCTGGGGCTAGTAAGTTTCGAACTACCAGGGAGATAATTTCCTGAAGGTGTTTCATCTGAGTTAACCTTGTGCCATTAAATAATGAGAGAAACTAAGGCAAAAATTGTTGAGTCCTATTTTTTATGAAGGATCAGGAAACATTTTCTCCACCATCTTTTTAGGACTGACCATTTGGCATTTGTGGGTGGGCCCTTACCCAGAAGCTATTTCTGTCAGCCAACGTAGGTAGCTTCCACCTCTTCCACCTCCCGCTTCCTACCCTAGCCTGTCTCCATCAGCTGTTGTTTTCAGAGACTGAGAAGCAGAGCTAAAACACCCTGTGAGTCATGGCTGGTGTCCACTTAAGAGCCTAAGGTTCAAGTATATGGAAACGTCACTTTTTTCCAGTGAGGTTTCTTCGCCCTTAGTTTCTGCTGACGTGTCTCAGGGCAGTCATCAGTACACAAAGTTCAGAAGCAGTGGCAGTGGTTGGTGACAGCATACCAAGCCAAGCCAAGTGCCGTCGAGTCAGTGACAGCATACGGAACCTGAATTTCATTTCTCCCCTGGGACGTATGCTGTTAATTAAAGGTAGATTCTAAAGACTGCATGTGGTATATGTACTGCCACACAGGAGAGAAAAGAAAAATCCACTAAATGTATTTCAGATTCATGTCAATCATCCTGTACTTCAGTATAAGTGGTTTGCTATATTTGACATAGGTGACTAATATGGCTGGCTGGCAAAATAATTCAGAGCAGTTCTCCGCTCTTTGGAGACATTCTGAACAGCCTAGCATTGCCTTTAAGACCTTTCATGATCCTGTCTCTGGGCATCCAACTTTTCACCTTTTAACATGTTTATCACATTCTAACATGTTTATAATCTAGCTGTTTTGAGCAAATAATAACGTACGTTGACTTTTTTTTAACCACTTTCCACAATTGACTCAATGGCCACTTTTGTTCTTACTATTTTTTCTCTGTATTAAACACTTTAGCCATAAACTCCCTTTTAGCTTAGAGTCGGAATTCCTGGAAATTAAACTGCTAACTACATTAAACTCTGTGAGGCATACTCCTCACATTGTTCCTTAGTGCTTCCTCTTCCTTCGTCTTCTAATTCCTTGAGAACACTATGTGCCTGTAAACACATGGTTTCTGCTAGCTTTCCCTTCAATGGATTTCTGGTTGATCCTCTCCTACTGCAGGGTGCCCACCTTCACGGGGCCCCCAGGGCTCCAGTCCTTTCTGACAGCTTGCCTATATCCTATATCCTAAACCCTATGTCCTGTGCCCTGTATCCTGTACCTATATTCCAATCATTTCCTCAGGTCTCCTGGTGCTACTTTCAAATTAGAATTCTGGCATGCAGGATCATGCCTTCCCTGTGTCACCTTTGGGCAGGTCCAACTCTGGCATTTGCCCAGTGTTTTCAGCTGTTACAGGTCAACACTACTCGCTAGAATGTAAAATAAATGGCAGAAAGAAGCCAACAGCAGACCAAACTACTCCGCTTTTTGGATACCTTCCATACAGTCTGTTTTCTATTTCTTATTGGCTGAAAATAAATATGTATGTGCATATAGTGTGCTGTAATAGATTAATTGTATGTAGTATACTGTAATTTTATATATGCACACATGCACACACATATATTTAGCAACAACAACAAAACAAATTGTGGTTGAGTTGATCCTGACTCATAGTGATCCTACAGGACAGATTGGAACTGCCCTGTAGAATTTCCAGAGTGACACTGGTGGCTCTTAACTGTAACTTTCAACAAGTATGCCACCAACGTCTCTACATATACATCTATATGAGGTCTCTAGGTTGCACAAACTGTTTAAACTTGACTGTTAAGCTAAAATCAGCACTTCGAACTCACAGAATGGTGGCATAGAAGAAAGGTCTGGTGATCTGCTTCTGTAAGATTACAGTCAAGAAAACTCTATGGAGCAGTTTTACTCTGTAACACATCAGGTCGCAATGATACAGAATTGATTCAATAATAACGGGATATATATTTGTGTGTGTATGTCTATATGTGTCTCAAAGACAAATCAACATTTTTAAACAGGGTATACAATAAAAACCCATTGCTGTAGAGTCAATTTTGACTCATAGTGACCCTCAAAGAGTAGAGTATAACCGCCCCATAGCGTTTCCAAAGAGTGCCTAGTAGATTTAAACCGCTGACTGCTTAGCAGCCATAGCACTTAATCACTATGCCACCAGCATTTCTTTCACTAGGGCATAGCTGCATATTAATTAACTCAATTCTCATAAAAACCCTGTAATTTAAATACGGTTATTGTCCTCTTTCTACAGATTAGATAACTGAAGCTTAAGATAATTTTTTTAAAATTGTACTTTCGGTGAAAGTTTACAGAACAAACTAGCTTCTCAGTAAATAATTAACAAACCTATTGTTTGGTGACACTGGTCGCCAGCCACTGGTCGCCATGATGTGTCCACACTCTCCTCTTCTTAACCTTGGCTTCCCCATTACTAGCTTTCCTGTCTCCTTCTGCCTTCTTGTCCTCGAATCTGGGTTGGTGTCCCCATTTATTCTTGATTTTTATTTATTTATTTATTTATTTTAATGGGCCTGTCTAATCCCTGGCTGAAAGGTGAACTTCAGGAGTGACTTCATTACTGAGCTACTAAGGGTGTCCAGGGGCCATACTCTCAGAGTTTCTCCATTCTGTGTCAGATCAGGAATTCAAGTCTTTTTTTTTTTTTTTTTTTTTTTCCCCAGTAAATTAGAATTTTGGTCTGTGTTTTTGGCCAGTTCTGTCTGGGATTTTCTGTTATGATCTCTGTCAGTGAGACTTTATATAATTTAAGTGATTTGTTTAAGACAGCAAATGGCAGAACAACTTAACCGTTATCCCAGGGCTAGTGTAAGAACAGCTTTCAGTTTAAACCATGTACAATTGCTTTGGTTGGTGCAGGGGACAGAATGTGAACTGGCTTGCATCATAGACCTTATTGTTATTATTTAATTTTTATTTTTCATTGTGTTTTAAGTGAAAGTTTGCAGTTTGAGTCCGTTTCTCCATCAGGGACTCTTTGTTGAGTTCTCTGTAAGGGAAAATATTTGGTGGCTGGGCATCATCTAGTTTTTCCAGCCTAATGTTGATATAGTCTGTGGTATACAAGGTCTGACAACTAAGTCCACAAACTTAATTGTTCTAAGTGCTACATACCTTATTGCTGAATATCACTACTGACAGCTTCAAAGTACTCCGCTTGTGAAGCTATGCACTGATGGCAGCATCTGGTCACCCTTCAAAGCTATTTTGGAGCTCTTTCTGGAATGGTAATTGTGCAAGGTGGCAAGGTGGTAAGTTTGTGAACTTAATTGCATCGTTGATTGTGAAGCGGTTATAGCCAGTAAAAAAATAACTATATTGGAACACCCACGCTACTCACCTGATCTGGCCCCCTGTGGCTTTTTTCTTTACCTGAAGATAAACAAAATATTAAAAGGAAGACATTTGGATGATTTTTGGGACATTAAGAGTAACATGGTGATACCTCTGACTGCCATTCCAGAAAAAGAGTTCCCAAATTGCTTTGAAGGGTGGACTAGGTGCTGGAGTCTGTGCCTACGTTCTGAAGGAGAGTACTTTGAAGGTGACTGAAGTGATATTCAGTGATGAGGTACCTAGCACTTTTTCTTGGATGAGTTCGTGAACTTAATTGGCAGCCTCATATGCGGCCCTTTCTGTTTCTTGAGCTCACATTTTTCTTGTGTCTTTGATACTCTTCTTCTTTGCTCATATTGGGTTAGGACCAGTTAATGCTTCTTAGCTGGGCGCATGCTAGCTTTCAAGATGCCAGAGGCCACTCACCAAAGTGAGATGCAGAACATTTTAATAAACTTTGTTATGTCTATTGACCTCGATGTCCTCTGAAACCATGGTACCCAGGCCCCCAAACGTGCTACTCTGTCTCTCAGTGTGTTTGGTTTCATTTAGAATACTTCTAAGCTTTGAATTCAGTATGTTTGTGCTGATTTCTCCTCCTACTGTGTGTTGTCTCTCCCTTCACCTAAAATAATTCTTGTCCGTTATCTAATTAGTGAATATCCGTCTCACTCCCGACCCTGTAACCATCAAGGAATGTTTTCTTCTGTGTTTAAACCTATTCTTGAGTACTTCTGATAGTGGCTTCATACAATATTTATTGTTTCAGCAAGTGACTAATTCCACTCAGGATAATGACTTCCAGATTCTTCCATGTTTTGACATGTTTTCCAGATTCATTGTTGTTCTTCATCATTGTGTAATATTTCATTGTATGAATATAGCACAGTTTGTTTATCCATTCTTCCTTCTGTTGATGGGTATGTAGGTCGGTTCCATCTTTTTACTATTGTGAGCAATGTTGTGATGGGAATTGGTGTGCACTTATTTGTCTGTGTGGCAGCTGTTATTTAGACCTTATTCTTTTTTCTTTCTTTTTTTCTTATGATTGAGTGGAAATGTACATTCCTACATAAATTTGCATGCCTGCATATGTGCAGCTCCCTCTGCTCTCCCTGCCCAGTGACAGCACGTTTTTCCTCTCCATTCTATACATGTCATATCCTCCTAACAATGTCTTACCCCCTCCTCTCCACCCTCTCCCTCACCTCCAGTAAGAGGTCAGGAGGATGACATCCTATAGATGCACAGAACTGTAAAATGCACACATGACATGGTCATTCTATGTCTCCAAGTCCAGTCCATTCCCATACAAAGAGTTGACCTCCATTATGACTTATGGACAGGGGCAACATCAGGGCCAGGGGCCATGCTCCCAGGGGAACCCCAAGGCCCCTGGACCATCAATTGCAGTCTTTTAGTGGAGATCTCAGGGTGCACCCCTTTTTATTCTTGTGCTGCCAGAGACACTCAACTTTGTGAGCCCCATCATGACTATTGCTGGGGGTGGCTGGGCACCATCTGGTTCTTCCAGTGACATGTCCATGTAATCCCCCACTCATGAGAGTCTCTCTGTCTTCTGGGTTTTTTCCCCTCATGTCATTTTGGTCCTTGGTGATCATCCTTTGGGACCATTTGTTGTATCTCAGATGGCAGCTTGGCAGCTTTTAAGGTCCTAGACACCACTTACCAATGTGGGGTACAGAAGACTCTCTCAGCAAAATGCTAGTTGTGTCAATTGGCCTCAATTACCCCTGAGAACGTGGTCCTCGGCCTCCCGCTCCAGCAGCCTTGTCCTTGCAATACTGGGTGAAGATGGGAGGGGTAATTGTGTTACATATAAGTTCAGTTAAAATTGATCTTTCTACTGTGTCCCGTCACTGATTTCACCCAACCAAAATTTTCTCAACTATCTAATCTATATCCCACTCTCTTGCTCCCTCCCTCCCCACCCTTGCAGCTATCAAAGAGTCCTGTCTTCTATGCATGAGTCTGTTTTTAAGTTATTATCATAGGGGTCTCATACAATATTTGTCCTTTTGTCACTGACTACTTTCACTCAGCATAATGTTGTCCAATTGCAACCAGGTTATAAGATGTTTTCTAAAATCATCATTGTTCTTTATCATTGCATAGTGTTCCATTGAGTGTATATATACCATAGTTTACGTATCCATTCCTCTGCTTTTGGGCATCTGGTTGTTCTATCTTCTTGCTGTTGTGGACTGTGCTGCAATAAACATTCATGTGCATGTATCATTTGGTATGAATGGCACTGAGTCTATAAGATATATTCCAAGCAGTGGAATTATGAGGTCAAATGTTGTATCTATTTTCAGCTTTTTAAGGAAGCACCAGATTGCTTTCCAAAGAAGTTGCACCATTTTGCAATCCCACCAACAGTGTGGGAGAGTTCCAACTTCTCCACGGCCTCTCCAGCATTTGTTGTTTTGCATTTTTTGGATCATGGCCAACGTTGTTGGGGTGAGATGGTATCTCATCATAGTTTTGATTTGGATTTCTTTAACAGCTAATGATTGTGAGCATGTCCGCACGTGTTTTTTGGCTGCCTATATCTCCTCTTTAGAGAAGTATCTGTCCACCTCCTTTGCCCATCACTTAATTGGATTATTTATATGTTTTTTCATTGATATTTTGCAGTAACCTTATAGATTCTGGAGATCAGGTTCAACATCAGAAAAACAATTAATGTGATCGACCACATAAATAATACAAAAGACAAGAATCACCTGATTTTGTCTATTGATGCAGAAAAGGCATTTGATAAAGTCCAGCATCCATTCATGCTAAAAAGTCTCAGCAAAATAGGAATAGACGGCAAATTCCTCAGTGCCATAAGAGCCATTTATACAAAGCCAGTTACCTACATCATCCTGAATGGAGAGGGACTGAAGCAATTTCCCTTGAGATTAATATTGCCACACTTGCTCTTCTTTGGATATTGTTATCTTGATATATATCCTTCCATGCTTTAATTTTCAGTTTGTTCATATCTTTAAGTCTAAGGTGAGTTTCTTGTAAGCAACATATGGATGGGTTGTGTCTTTTGATCCAAGATATCACTAGTTGTCTCTTTACTGGAGTGTTCAGTCCATTCACATTTAGTGTAACTACTGATAGGTGTGTTTTTAGTGCTGTCATTGTGATAAGTTTGTTTTTGTGTTGATGTTTTCTCTGTTGTTCTTATTTACCTGTTCCAGGATATTCTTTATGAGTTGAGTTTTCACCTTTTTCAGTGTTGGTTTTATATTTGTTGAGAGTCCTGTATTATGTTTCTTGATTTGATATGTTGCATCTTTATTGTGCTTTGTGGCTGCCCCTATGATCCCCCTTAATAATCTGTTTAAACCCTATTTTAACTACTGCAAGTCTTATTCATCTAGATCTGGAAGCAGTATAATGGCTGTAGTACATCCCTCTTTTTAATATGATGACATCATAGTTTTCATCATATGATCACTGGATCACTTCTTTTGATATTATAGCTTTAATTGAGTTTAGAGCCTTCCTTAACTGAGCAGGTTTCTGGATGATGTATCCTTTATTTCCTCCTAAAATGTAAAGTTAATGGTTTTGTTCTTCTAAGCCAAGAGGTTCTTTCAGTATTTCTTATAGCTTAGGTTTGGCTTTTACAAAGTATCTGAGTTTCTGTATATCTGTGAATATGTTAATTTCATTTTCATATGTGAAAGACAGTTTTGCAGCATAAATAATACTTGGTTGGAAGTTCTCCTTCAAGGCTTTGATTGTGTCATCCCATTGTCTGCATGCCAATATTGTTTCTGCTGGGAAATCCAATGAAAGCCTACAGGATTTCCGTCTGTATATTAGTTCTGCTTTGAGTCTTACTGCCTTTAAGAGTTTCTGCTTATGTTTCATTTTGTTAATGACTATAATAAGTCTTGGAGTCTTTCTTTTGAGATCTATATTGAATGGCTTTCAGTATGCATCTTGGATATCTGTATTCTCTTCTTTCATAATTTCTGGACAGTTTTCTATCAGCAGCTCAGCCAAAATACTCCCTGTGTTCTCAGGTGTCACTCCTTGTTCAGGAACTCCAGTTAATCACGGAGTGTTCCTCTTAATAGAGTTCCCCATGCTTCTTAATCCTTCTTCATTTTTTTAATTCTTTTTTCTGATTCCTCCTCATAGATGCTGGAATCAGTAGCTCATCTTCCAAGTCACAAAATCTATTTTTCATTTGTTCAATTCTATTTTCTTGACTTTGAACTGAATTTTCTATCTCTTTGATTGTGTTATTGATCTGTTGGATTTCAGACTACTGGTGTTCCATTGGATCAAACAGCTTGCTTAATTTTTCATTTTGCTCTCCTGCATTTTGTATAAGGTCTAGGAGGGCTCTTTTAATAATCCTTTTGTATTTTCCCTCTGATAAGCTTCTTCATCTGTGAAGTTCTTTGATCCTTTCTTTTGGGGGGTCTTCTGAAGCCATAGGTGAATTCTTCTTAATGATTTTGTCCAAAATTTATGCTTTTGGGGCATATGGAGGTTGTTTTGTTTCTTTGCTGTTACCTTAAAAGGATCTAAAGGTCAGTCTGAAAAGGAAGTTGATCCCCAGACACCTCTATGTACTCCAGTGACTGGGGTTAGTGGTGTCTCTGGGGTAGCAAGCTCCACCTTCTGGTTGGCAAAGACACAGCTCTACATATAGAGTCACTGGGGAGCTGTCAGTTTATCCTATAATACGTGAACCAGCAAAGTAAGCACCTCTATATCCAATTCCAGATGCTATAAACTAGTTTAAAATATGGAAAGGCTACTGCCCTGTTATCATCCGGTGGCCACGCTGTGCAAAAGACCGCTATCTAGGCAGGCACTGCCTCCTAGCCTGGGAATTAGGTCCAGCCGAGGCCTCCGTATGAGTAACTCTGCCTCCCAGACAATCAAGATGGCGTCCAGCACAAACTTTCCTGCCCGCCTCAGAATAGGCTATCTAATGGTGGAGATAAGGGGTAAGGGGAGAGAAGCCAAAAGTGCTGAGTGCACAGATTCTAAGGCCAGGCTTTCAAAATGTACTAACTCTGCTTGCCGATCCCATCAGTAGTGCATCTGAGTCCTCCTACTAGTCAAGCCCCAGCCCCAGCTGCTAGCCAAGACAGAGAAAAAAAAAAGTTAAAATGGCTAGTTACCTTTAGCCCACCAAAGCTGGCAATCAACAAGGGCGGGGTCAATGAAAGAGAAGAAGTTTCACACTCAGTGGTATGTAGTCTGAATAGATAGCCCTATGCTGTGTTCTAGGGTTCACTAGAAGTCTCAGTTTAATCATAAATTCAAGCTTTGGTCTCCAGAGGGATTTAGGGAGATGTGTGTTTAGTCCTCCCTCTTAACTCTGCCTCCTAGACCTTATTATTTTTAAGACTTTTTTAGTCCATCTGATTTCATAACACAAATCTCGACAACAATCTGGATTTATGTTGACAGCTCTGTGATCTGGGAATACCACCTTCTGCAGGCATAGATCACTGAAGCTAAGGAGGAGTTCCTCCCTCCAGTAAGTCATGTTGTCCTCAGTTCACTCTATTCTGTCTTGTCTTTCCCAGGACCCAGCCCAAGCATTCAGTCATGTTATCTGTCTGGCTTCTGTGGCCATTCAAGGTTAGCCATCACTGAACACCATGCTTTCTCTCTATACAGTTCCTTCAAGGCACACTATTTGCTATTTTACTTCCTTCTTAGTTGCTCTGTCCTCCTTGCTCTAATTTTTAATCAGACAGTAAAGCCAAACTTCTTTCCCTGCCTCTGTATCACACCTGCTTCCACCCTGCCACTTCTAGGCCTGCCTCTGCTAGCACCCTAAGCTGACTTCTCTCTTTGCCCTTACTGTTTCAGTTGCCATCAAGTTGATTCTGACTCATGGTAACCATATGTGTGTCAGAGTAGAGCCGTGCTCTGCAAGGTTTTTAATGGCTGATCTTGCAGATGTAGGCTGCCAGGCCTTCTTCTGAGGCAGCTCTAGGAGGACTCAAAGCTCTAACATTTTGGTTTCCAGCTGAGCGTGTTAATTGCACCACTCAGGGAGTCCTCACTGCAGTTATCCCAATTATCATCTTTATTTTTATTTTTTCACATAAGCCCACTGATAACTAGGAATAAATCTTTTTCCCTGAATCTCTAGTGCCTACTGTCTTAGTCATCTAGTGCTGCTATAACAGAAATACCACAAGTACATGGCTTTAACAAGTAGAAATTTATTTTCTGCCAGAAAAGTGGATTAAAAGTATGAATTTAGGGCATCACCTCCAGCCAGGGAAAGGCATTTTCTGTTGACTCTGGAGGAAGGCCCTTGTCGTCAATCCTCCTCTGGACCTGGAGTTTCTCAGGTGCAGGGACTCTGAGTCCAAAGGACACCTTTTGCTCTCAGTGCCTCATTCCTGGTGATATGAGGTCCCCTTCTCTCTCTCCCCAACACAATTGCCTCAACATAATTCACGCTTGTAGATTGAGTCTCGCCTCACTAACAATTCCTCCCTCATTAACATCATAGAGGCAGGATTCATAACCTATAAGAAAAATCTCACCACACCAGAAATCATGGCCCAGCCAAACTGATACACACATTTTGAGGGGGTACATAATTCAACCTATGACACCTGCCTTACTCATGCTCAGTAAGGATTTGAATAAGTGAATGAATAAGTGGATTGAAGATGAATGATCAGCTGACTTGAATTCAGGTGGAAACTACTTTCTATTCTTTCCAGATAAGGGAGAAGTTAACATTAAAAACCACCTGTAATAACCTACCCTTGACTTTTGACTGGAACATAGCACATACTTGAACAGCCTGCTGGTCTGCTCAGCAAATGCTTCTAAACCAAAAATATCCAGGAAGAATGCATATAGCACTGTTTCTTTCCAAAGGAACTCAAAGTAATGAATAACATTACAACAGATAAAGCTGGATAGTCTTTTAGTTTTTAAGAATTAAAAAGTGAGAGCAAACACCTAGGCTATTAATTATTAACTATGGCTGAGTGCTGCTGAATTTCACTTTGAAAGTCAAGTAGTGAAGACAATTCTATTCCACTTAAGAGAAGCATTTATTGAGCAAGGTGTTGTACTAGCAGTAAGTTAAGAGAATGTCTTTTATCTGCTTACTGAAATATTTTTGTTCACTCCTGTATTAACTAGGCATTCTGCCATATACAAGTAATATTTTGCATATACATTTCCAACAAGTAAATTTCTTTTGTTTCTTGCAGCTTATTGCACTTGCAAAGTTCACTAGCCTGTCATTAAATATGAAATAAAATGCCACCTTTGCTCTCGTCCTTTCTAAAAAATTTATCAAAGGAATACATTCATATGATTTTTTAAAAAAATAAAGTAGAAGATTCATAATAAGAAACAGGTATGCCTTGTCTCTCTTCCCTGGTGTCTTTTTCTAGTGGCAATCTTTTCAAAACATTTTAGCAATCTCTTACAGTAATTAATGTCTCCAAATAGTAGGCTTTTACTGTTTTTTTTCTTTCCTTCTTAATGTTAGATGCCATCTATTTCACTCCTTGTTATGATAGATGGTGTTCAACCACTATACCTGCTTCTCCACCTCCCCTCCAGTTCTCAGTCCCACCCACTGCTATTGAATCAAGTTGGGCTCGCAGTGACCTTATATGGCAGAGCAGAACTGCCCCATAGAGTTTCCAAGGAGTGCCTGGTGGATTTGAACTGCCAGCCTTTTGATTAGCAGACACAACACTTTACCACTATGCCACCAGGGTTTACCATGTAGATCACCATTACCTCATCAAATCCACAAGCAGCCTTCCTCACTTTTGCATGAAATAGGCTCCAAACATCTCCCTGCCTCCACTCTTGCAGCTGTGTCTTCCAGTCTCAGTGCGGCAACCAGAGGGACCCTTCTAAAACTCAAGGCAAACCTTGTCACTTCTCGGCTCAAAATGTTACAGTCATTCTTCATATTCCTCAAAGTGGTGTTCTGCTAGCATGCCTCTATTCTTTAAGTTATTGCCTAGTTCTTTTTGCTTGTTTTTTATTGAAGAAAATCATATCCATGAGGGGAAAGAAACCCTGGTGGTATAGTCATGAAGTGCTATGGCTGCTAACCGAAAAGTTACCAGTTTGAATCTGCGAGTTGTTCCTTGGAAACTCTATGGAGCAATTCTACTCTGTCCCATAACGTTGCCGTGAATCAGAAGCAACTCGACCACAGTGGGTTTGGATTATAAAGGCCATAGTTTTTTGATGTGTGTATGCCCTAATTGCAATTAGGATTAAGAACTTTCTTTTTTCTTCATAGTTGTCTCCGATTAAATTGTTCCTCCCCCCCAAATATATGTATCAATATGACTAGGCCATGATTCTCAGTCATCCTGTGCTTGTCCACCATTGTGTCATCTGATATGATTTTTCTATGTGTTGTAAATCCTACCTCTACGATACTGAGATGGGATTAGTGACAGTTGTTTTATCGAGTCAGGACTCTCATCAGTGCGACTGTATTTTAAGCTAATCTCTTCTGAGATACGAATAAGGGAATCAAGCAGGGAGATGGAGGGGGACTCGTACAACCAAGAAGGTGTAGTCAGGAGTTCATGTCCTTTGGACCTGGAGTTCCTGTACTGAGCAGCTCCTAGAGCAGGGAAAGATTGGTGAGCCAATAGAGGGAGAAAGCCTTCCTCTGGAGCTGGCACCCAGAATTCAGAATCCTAGCCTCTAGACTGAGAAAATAGATTTCTCTTTGTTAAGACCATCTACTTGTGGTGTTATAGCAGCACTGAATACTTAAGACAATAGTCTTATAGATAGTTTGCTAACTAATGCAAATGGCTTGCACTCCACTCATAACCTAAAGTTTGGCAATTTGAACCCACCCAGAGGTACTGTGGATAAAAGTCCAAGTGACCTCATTTTGTTAAGATTACAGCCCTCAAAACCCTATGAAGGAGTCTGCTCTGTAATATGTGGGGTTGCCAGGCACTGGCAACAACAGATAGTTCACTATCCACTTTGTGAGTTCAGAAATGAAACGGCAGCTACTACCGTTATTTGAAATCTTGCAGAAGTTTTGCTCTAAACAAACATGACCAGATTCTGTGTTGATAATGGTGTGTGAAGATTTTTTCAACTTACTTATTTATCAGATATTTAAAATTTCTTCTTCCTTATTGTGATTGTTTTGGTGTGTTATGTTTTCAGGGGGAAAGCTTTGCAAAACATAAATAGCACAGGCCCTGCAGTCAGATCTGGATTTGAAATCCAGCTGCATCTCGCACTAGCTGAGTGATTTAGGATGGGGTAACTTCATTTCTCAGAGCTTCAGTTCCCATCTGTACAAAGAGGATATATATTTATCTCATGGGGTTAGTGTACCAACAGAAGGAGAAGATACATGTAAAACACTTAGCATGACTGCAAGGTACATAGTGCATGCCCGGAAATTTATTATTCCCTCCCTCGTGGGAAAATAATGCGTTTCACACAGAATTTAAAATACGATAGCATTTAACTGTCCAAAGTGTTTTTTGATAATTAAAAAATATATATATAGCCTTGGTACACTATTTCCTGCCTCACTTCTAATTTTGTTCATGTGTTATTGTTGTTATTTAGATTTGCTGTTTCTTGCTCATTTGTTAGTCTTTTTCAAGAAATAATCTTTGGCTATATTAATTACTTCTATAAGCTTTCTTCATTCTGTAACTGTTTCTATTGTTTCATGATAGAAGTTTGCTTTTGTGTTTTTTTAAAATTATTTTTGGCTTTGTTGTCTTATGCAAGAAGTTGAGAACTTCTTTGATTTCCTCCTTTTATTTTTTAAGAATTAAGATAATTAAAACCCTGAAATTTCCCCTAAATACTGTTTTGATCACTTCCCACCGATTTGCATACACAATAATTATTTTTCTTCTTTTTTTATTATCTGCTATTGAATGCTGAGCACACGATTATTAGACTTATACTTCAGGATTGCTTGGAAGCAGGGAAACTAAATTAGTTAATCCACTCCAACCGATCAGCTGAAAGGCTGTAGCCAACTCTGTAGACTGAGAATTCTAATTGGGTGCCAAAATGTCTAGGGCCTAGATATGAAATCAACAATATTGGTTGAATGCCTCTTGTGTGCCAAGCACTGCCTCACAGAACTTTTGCATGTGTATCTCCTTAGTGCCCACAACAGTATCATGGCCTTTCTCCCAATTTTTTCTTCTCTATAATGAAAGAGGAAGCTTAGGTGGTACGGTGGTTAAATGCCTCTGTCTGCTAACCAAAAAGTCAGCAGTTCAAATCCACTGGATGTTCCTTGGAAACTCTACGAGGCAGTTCTACTCTGTCCTGTGAGTCAGAATTGACTTGATGGCAACAGTTTGGTTTGGTTTTTTGGTAATTAAAGACATTAGAATGGTTGAGTGAGTTGCATCAGGGCGTCGAACAAGTACAACTCGTTCCTTAGGTTTCCCAGCTGGGTATTCTCGTCACTGCTGTACCATATTGTCTCTCTTCATAAATTGCATATAGGCCTATGTAGAGGCCTATATGTTTTCTAGAACCAATGGTGTGCATTGCTAGTTTTTGATTAACTCTGTGGGGTCACAATCTTTTGTGGTTTGTGCTTATTCTGCAATATTAATTAAGACTATTACCCTAAGAAAAGAGATGGTGTCATAGTAGCAATTTTTTCAAATAAGTGAAAGGCCCACATTTAGAAGAGCTTATTGATCTCTTTTCCGTAAGATCTAGTCAAGTACTGCCAAAGTAAAGGGATACACAAAACTTGTTGCTGTTGAGTTGATTCTGACTCATGGAGACCCCGTGCGTTACAGAGTAGAACTGCCCCGTAGAGTTTTCTTGGCTATGACCTTTTGAAAGCAGATCACCAGGCCTTTCTTCCATGGAATCATGAGGTAGACTCAAACACTAACCTTTTCTTTTAGGATAACGGTCAAGTGCAAACTGTTTATTCAGGGACCTCTAAGTATGATCAAGGTATAGCATTTTAAGACTTGCTACAGTTTGTTCATTTTTTTCAATACATGTTAAATGTGCCAAGAACTGTACTATAAGAATATTCAATGTATAATTTCAATTAATTCTTACTGTAGTCATAGAAGGTAGGCGTGTTATTATTATACCTCCTTGTTCATAGATTGGGATGCTGCCACTCCAAGATGTTAAGAAACTCATCCGGAGTTACAAAATCAGGAAATGCAAGAGCTGACACTTAAACACAGACTTTGAAACTCAAGATCTTTCTTCTTCTTCTTCTTCTTCTCTTAATTACCTCATCTGGAAGCTGTAAAAAAGCAGAACATTCATCAGTCAAAAGGAAAATATTAAGAATGTACTACTTCCAAACGTTGCTTGTGATTCTCTCTCCACAAAAAGAAGGGGAAATCTGTGAACTCAAGCCACTGACTCTGATCCTAAAGAAGTTTCCAGGATAATTTGTTAGAAATGGGTTAGTGTAGCGGAGAAAACTCAAGCTTTCTTGTGAAGGGGTGAGATTCCAGTCAATGTGAGAAACAGAATAGGTGGAATATTTCTTTGTAGATAGAATCTACATTGAATGGACAGATGAACCCAAGGACCCCTCCCTTGTTTTTTTTTCCTATGACTTCTCATGGACATTTTCAAATTTGATATCTTAAATATTAAGTTGGATATGTGCCAGAAATAGAAACAAGAACAGAGTTTTCAGATTTTTGAGTGTATGGTTCCTATTCTAACTAGAAATTAAGAGCACCCTGGAAAGATTAAGAGATTCCAAAGAACTCTATTAAAAGACTAGACTTGATGGTCCAACAGCCTAGAGGGTCCCCTGAAAACATAGCCCTTTGACTTGCTGCTGGCCCAGTGCTGAAAGCAGTACTGAAGCTAACCCTTCAGACAAGATTGGACTGGACTAAGGGACACAGAGTGATGCAGGTGGTGTGTGTACTTTATCCTTTAATATATTTATGAGACTGTCCAACTAGTCTCTTTTTAGAGGGGAGAGGAGAGGGTGGAGAGGAGGGGACAGGTGTCAGTTGAATGAATACTGGAAGTAAAGAGTGGAGGGGTTGAGTGTCCTGTCACAGTGTGAGGAGAGCAGATAGTTACATAGTGATGGGTGCTTTGGGTTTTGTGTGGCAAATTGACTTGGACTGTAAACTTTCACTTAATCACAATAAAAAAATTAAAAAAAGAGAGATTCCAATGAGCTGTAAATAAGTCAGCCGTAATTTCAGTGAAAATAGTAGTCATGTGCTGATGTCTCAGTGATTCCAGAGAAGTGTCCCAGTTGCATACTAAGGAACTACATCACCCATCAGCACTGTGGAACGCCTTGGGGAGAGTGTTTTACCGCCCAATCTAGCCTCTCTCGTAAAGTGATTCACAACCACATTTTGCATGTTCCAGTAAAAATGCAATCACTCTTAGATGCCAGATTGTTATTAAGCAACACTTCCTGTTCACAATAAGTGCTACCAACTCTAAAACACTTCCATAGTCCACTCAATTCAGTGTTCCATCTGACAAAATTTACTGTAACAGCATGAATTAATAATACAGCAAACTTAAATATATACATTGATCACCTGTGGCAATACACTGTGATGAGTCTAAAGTACCACTGTTACAGATGAGCTCTATGGGAATTGCTCTTGTGACCCATAACATGATGGCACAAGGGCCAGGCCATGTTTTTGTTCAGTTAACACGTAAGATCTCTGTGAGTCAGAGATGATTCAATGGCAACTAACAACAGCATAGAAACTATTATATTTTGACCATTAAAGCTACCTGGGACATACAGGTGGCAGAATTAACAAACCTTTTAGCATCACTGTCCCAAGTTCCGGACTTAGATTATATCAGTAAACTTTGAACACATCTTAAGTCACAGAGACAACTTGCCTTCTTACTTTGCCCTGAGCTGTAATAACTGAATCTGAAGTCTTCAGACTCTGCTTCTGGAAGTCTGGTTGTACCTTTTGGGCCAATGGTGCCCATGATGAATGAACTCCATTAGCCCCCATTCACAGACTAATCCTCTTCTGCGGATTTTTCGATATACCACCTAGTTAAGTTATCGAACTTCTGTAAACCTCAATTTCTTTACCAGTAAAATGGTGACAGGAATAGCTTTTCTCTGAAATTGTGCTGTTGAGGTAAAATGAAGACTATAAAAGAGCTTTGTAAACTTTAAAGTACTATGAAGGAAAACAAGTTAATTTTGTTTTTAGATTGATGTTCTGATAGAGCCTGGATTGTAGCCCAAAGCAGACTGACTCAGAAGCAGGTTTGTAGGGGAGCTGAAAGCCTGCTGGGACATTGCTAAGGAAACCAGCACAGCCATATACGTCACTGAGCCCTACCCATATCTGTCCATTGCAGAGGTCTACCAAGAGCACAGACAGCACGTGGGGTCAGCCATGGATAACTTGGGGGAAAAATACATCAGGTTCCATTTAAGGGGGGAGAGAGAGCAGGAAGTCTCCAAAGAAGGAAACTGTGTCTCTTGGTTGCAAAGAGGAAAGTGTCTCCTGAACATTTCTATCGACATGTGTAATGCCATCTGGAAGGCAGGAGGAGAAAGCTGGCTCTTAGGTTTCTTTTCAGAAGGGGAAGCCTTTGTCCCTGGCATAACTGGGACATTTGTAAGAAGATGTAGTTTGGTAGCACAAGCCCCTGAAGTCCCTCTGAGCTAAGCCGAAGGATTTCTTTGTCAACTTCTTTGCTCAGTATAATAAGTTTTGGTAAAAATGAGTCTTGAAACCCTGGCAACTAAAATTGTGGAAAGTCTCCTGCATGTCCCTTCATAGCTCTCAACATCTCTTATATCATCTTCCTTCTCTTTTTCCCAGTTTTGTTCTCCATGGTGAACTTTTTGTATTGTTCCCTTTATACCTGCAGTAGTTGAAAACACCCTGTAGTTGTTCCAACCTCAACTTGCCTTAATGGTACCCCACATGGCCCTGCCTTCATTCGCAAGCAGGCTCCTCCCACTGCCCGAGAACCCCATTCCGAGACACCACTGTCTATTTGGCTAGGTATGCAACTTACCTCGAGACTGTTTTTGACCTTGCTCATTCTTTTACCTAGTGCCCTAGTTGTCTAACTTTGCTGTCATAGGAAATACCACCAGTGGATAGCTTTAAAAAAATAAGTTTATTTTCCTGTAATTAGGTACCTAGAAGTTCAAATTCAGGGTGCTGGCTCTAGGGGAAGACTTTCTTTATCTGTCCTGAGGGAACATTCTTGTCTTTACTGAGCTTCTGCTCCCAGGCAGTCTTCACGTGACTTCGCGTTTTTCTTTTCTCCGTCTCTGCTGCTTTCTGTTCCTTGTTTAATCTCTTCTATATCTCAAAAGAGATTGACACAGCTTACACTTTACGCTAATCTTGTCTCACTGACATAACCAAGACAGCCTATCTCCAAGTGCGATTATAAACACAGGCATAGAGATTAGGATTTCTAACACGTTTTTTGGGGGAGACACAATTGGATACATGATACCTAGTATAATGTCAGTTAATCCTAACAATCTGTCGAGTCCACTTCTACTGACTTTGACTTCTGTAGTTCAGAATTTCATTGTATCCTGCCTGGATCACTGGATTGGAAATAATTATTAGTTTTGGGGCACTTTAATTTGTCCCCTTGAAGCTACTAAAGCTGTTTTTCCAAAAGGCAGGACAGTGTGTGCCATTTTCTTACTTGAAAGTGTTGGTGATTCTCTGTTAACTATGACAGTGCACTCTGTTGAGTATGACATTTTTGTAAGAGCTTTTAAGGAGCAGTACTGAAACTGCACAACCAAACAAAGAGCTAGGGTTTCAAGTGGAGCTTAATGCTGTGTGGTTTTGTGCTAAGCTCTGGGCATGGTCAAGATTTCTCTACAGATGAGGGATCGTAGAAGACAATATGAAGAAGATTGAGTATGTAATCAAAGTGGTGTTCTGAAAATTCCATTGGTCTTTAGCAACTCTTTAAATTCTCAAATTACTTTTAGTTTGGATAACTACAACCAGCATAGACGCCATGTGATGAATGAGAGATGTGTTAAGTAAGCAGGCTACAGAGTATTTCATTGTGGGTTTGTTAGCATAAGAACTGGACTTGGAATTGTCATTATTGAGACTAAGTTGATGGGGATTTGTTGAAGAAAGCTGTTAATGACCTATTTTTAAAACTAGATAACAGTAAAAAATTATGTATGTTTTGTTTAGAGGCCTGTATATTCTTGTTTAAACCACAGTCTGATATTTACAGTTTCAGAAAAGATTTAGGAGACAGAAATGTCTGGCCATTTTAAAAACAGAAACCTTTTTTCTGAAGTTTCTTTTTCTAACTACTCTTCTGAATACCGTGATAGCTTAGAAATCAGACGTGGGTCAATTGGTTGATTAGCAGCTCAAATAATCACACCGAGAGAGGAAGACAAGGAGTTCAGGGTGACAATAACCCATCTTGGAGGAGAGTAATAAAAAGGAGACGTAAGATATGCTCCTGTGGGCTTAAAGTACTTGAAAGTTTACACATGAAATGGTGAACACTGATTACTTCTGGAGAGCTGCTTCTGCAACAAGCTTGGATATTTTTACCTTTTATTTTATATCCTGCTATATATTTAGAACTTCCTTAATCCTCTGCATTAATTAATAAATAATTTGATTTATATAAACTGTATGAAAATGTTGGTGGCATAGTGGTTAAGAACTATGGCTGCTAACCAAAAGATCAGCAGTTCGAATCCACCAGACAGTTCTTGGAAATCCTGTGGGGGCAGTTCTACTCTGTCCTATGGGGTTGCTATGACTTGGAATTGACCAATGACAGCAGGTTTGGGTTTGGGTTTTGACCATGGAAAAATATCCAAAATGCAATGTTAATTGAAAAAAACAAATAGTAAATGTTGTGTATTGCATAATTATATTTTGTAAGAACATATTTATACATACAATTGTAAATTTAGAATATCTAGTAAACATTTGAGTATAGTAGTATATAGCAGTGAAGAAGATACATTAGAGGAATAGATGCAATAATTTGGTAATATCTTTCAGTGTAAGAGATTGCAGAGACTTTGACTTTCTGAGAAAGTCAAATTTCTGAGTTTTTTGGAACTCAATTACCAGACTTTTCTCTTGAGATATCTCTGGATAAACTGAAACCTCAAAACTTTTGATTAATAGCTGAGTGTGTTGACAGTTCACTCCAGTTGCTCATCACTACAGCTACTGTTTACTGAGGGTTGACTTCATTGCAGACACTGTTTTAAATAGTTAAATGTGTCATCTTTTTACATTACACAGCAACTCTCTGCACAAATTGCTTTATTATCCCCATTTCATGGATGAGAAAAGTGAGATTCAGTGAGATCAAGTAATTTGAGCATCTTCACAAAAGCAGTAGATTAGCAGAATTCATAAACGTACCATAGAACACATTTCATTTTTATATAAAATACATTGATTTTTTCAAAAGAAAGACCAGACTTGCCAAAAGACCCTTCAAAATGAAATACATGTTGAGTTTATCCAGAGGTATCTCAGGAGAAAAGCCTGGTAATTGACTTCCAAAAAACTCAGGAATTAAAAGCCTCATGGAGCATATTTCTATTCTGACACACACTGGGTAGCCAGGAATCAGAGCTGACATGATGGTAAATTGATGACTTGTTAATTATTGCAACAGTGAGATGATGATGGAGATGACAGTGATTAGGACGATGACAGCAGCAACAAACAAGTCTGTTTCAAACATCTGGTGTTGCCATAACAGAAATACCACAAGTGGATGGCTTTAACAAAGAGAAGTTTATTTGCTCACAGAAGAGCAGACTACAAGCCCAAATTCAGGGTGTCAGCTCCAAAGGAAGGCTTTCTTTGTTGGGTCTGGAAGAAGGTCCTTTTTGTCTATCTTCCCCTGGACTGGGAGCTTCTGAAATGCAGGGATCCTGGGTCCAAAGGATGTGCTCATACCTGGTGGTATGAGGTCCCCAACTGTCTGCTTGCTTCCCTTTCCTTTATATCCCAAGAGATTGAGTCAAGGCCCAGTACAATCCTACACAGTGACTCCTGCCCCACCAACACAGCTGCTGCCCCTCCTCCCTCATTAACATGACAGAGGCAGGATTTACAATGTATGGGAGCATCACACAATCCTGGGAGTCATGGTCTAGCCAAGCTGCTACACACATATTTGTGGGGGACACAATTCAATCCATGACAGCTCCCAAAGGACAGAGGGCATTGTACAAGGCAGTTCTGCAGGGATTTGGCACCCTTATGTAAAATATGTTCTCTTGATAAAGCTCTTAACCTACCCAAGTTCTTCTCTTTCTCAGCTTTCTCCAGGAGCAAAATGGCAAGGGACATGCCTCAGGAGACTACAGCAAACGCCATGACACCAGCCCACACACACAGTGTGTGATGAAAGTTGTTTCAGATGTCAGTGAGAAGTTGTATATCATTAACCTCAAATAATCTCATTTGATACGTTTAAAAACTGAGAGAAACGTATTGTCAGCTCTGTGTAGCTAGCCCATATGAATCTTTTCCACACCCTCAAGTGCGTAAGAAATGTCAAATTGTTTTCTTTGAAGCAAATGAAATCTGGCTCCAGTTCCCAGCTCGACAGAAGGAAAGGAACTCCAATCTCCAACATACTGGGTGATTTTCTAGAGTCTCATATGAATACTTTGGTCCCCACATTCCACGGTGGCCAGTGGCATCCATTTCATCCACACTTTCATTGTTTCTTGATTGAGTAGTACCTTCCACGCTCAGCTTGGCCGGGGAGTCTGCAGAGATCAGGCTTTTCCCCAGACTAATCTCTGTGAGGTCCTGGCACCATCTTGGAGATCCTCAGGGAATCAGGGCCCAGGTCCCTACCACTTGATGAACTCATAGACCTATGTCCTCTCAGCTGCCTTGAGGACTCACTTTCCACAGGTATCCTGTCTCCTTAGCATAAACCACTCTGGAAGCTTATGGTGTGGGCAAGCACAGCCAGGATGAAGTTTTTATTAGCTGCTATTTTCTTTTGTCACTAAGCAAGGAGGCACAAAGACCTTGGTTACCCACTTGGAAGCCTTGTATGTTCGTGTCTGTGATGAACGTATAAGGGCATAGGAGTTATGGAAAAGAAAAATTAGGGGAGCCAAAGCCAGGCAAAACAAAATTTAGTATTTTAATAAACTATTTTACCACATGCATTTTACAGATAAGGAAACTGTAGTTCAGCAAGATGACAAGACGTGTGAAAGATTAAGCAATTAGTATCAGTGATAAGATTTGAACCCTGATCTCTATGGCCCCAGAGCTCTTTCCAGTTACCGCAGACTTACACCATGATCATGTTCTTAGAGGAAACAAAAAAATGGAAAATTTCAGTCAACTCTTCCCAGATTTTCAACTACTTAGTTATTTGGCAAACTGTAGGATGAATGCCAAGTTGCCTGATTTTCTTGTTCCTTTTCACTCTGCATCTAAACATTTGCTGTAATAAAGAAACTATTTCAGTTCCTAAGTTGACTGTGATTTAAATGAAATGATAATATTGGAGAGGAATTTAGAGATCATCTAGATTATGGTCTTGATTTGTTTTCTCTAAGTAGTACTGTGCCAGGTTATTTGGTTTCAAGAAGCAGAAACCCACTCTGTCTAACATATGCAATGAGGAATTTATTGGGAATCTGGGACAGCTCACAGATCCTGAGAAAGAGAGGACATACCAGGTCTTAGGAAGGGCACATCTGGGCATCTAGGGAGCAAGACTCTGAATTCTGACCTTTTCAGGTATTGTTTTCGGGATGAATATCTTCCATTTTTGTTTGCTTCTTGACTTCCGTGCTTTTAGCTCACCTTCCCAGAGAATCCAATTGCTCTGAGTTGGGCCATGAGAGCACTCTTACTTCTAGAGAGTCAGGACCTCTTGACTAATGCTCCCATTAAGACATTGGAAAGTGGCGATGATATTAATTTTCTAAGAAGAACAATTATGGTCATAAAGACCATCATATAGAGGAGGAAGAATTGAAGGGGGATTGGCAAAATCAGGAGCCCTGGTGGTGCAGTGGTGAATAGCCTGGCTGCTGATCAAATTGTTGGCAGTTGGAATCAAACAGCCACTCTTTGGAAATCCCATGGGTCGGTCTACTTTGTCTTGTCAGGTTGCCATGAGTCACAATTGACTCAACGGCAATGGATTTGGGTGGCAAAATCAATACTTTTATATTTCTTCAAATGATAAAGTAATTGAAAAAAAAAACAGGTACTACTGAGTCAGTTCTGACTCATTATGACCCCACATACATCAAAGCAGAAGTGCGCTCCATACAGTTTTCAATGATTGATATTTTGGGACTAGATCACCACGTTTTTCTTCAGAGGTGCCTCTGGTGAACTCAAATCATCAATTCTTCAGTTAGTAGTCAGGAGCAAAATATTTCTGCCATCCAGGGGCACTGGTAAAATTAGAGCCCAATGTAAACAATAAATAAAGGTAGTGTTCTGTTTGCAAGGATATGGGAGAACTAGTGAATTCTGTTCTTCCCCCAAGCTAGAGGTCACATGACAAGCAAATCTGAAGTGCAAAGTTTAAAATCCCTTGTCTTTTCTACCATCTCCTTGTTTCACAAACAGGGTAGGTGGACTCAATCTGGAAAGAAGTCTTGCCCCAAAGTGTCTAGCAAATCTGAGACACAGCAGTTGTCATGGATTGAATTGTGTCCTCCAAAAAATGTGCCAGTTTGGATTGGCCATGATTCCTGCTATTGTGTCACTATCCTCTATTTTGTGATTGTATTTTATATTAAATAAGATTGGGGGGGGGATTTTAAGGGTATATCCGTGATAAAATATAAAGAGAGTTTCTCTGGAGCATGGCCTGCACTACCTTTTGTCTTACAAGAGATAAAAGGAAAAGGGAGCAAGCAGAGAAGGGGGACCAGATACCACCAAAAAAGAAGCACCTGGAGGAGAATGTGTCCTTTGGTTCCTGTGGAGAGAAGTTCCTCTTTCAGGGGAAGATTGACAAGGAGGACCTTCCTCCAGGGCCAGTAGAAGAAAACCTTCCCTTGCTGCTGATGCCCTGGATTTGAACTTGTATTATACTGGACACTAAGGGAATAAATTTCTGCGTGTTAAAAGTCTCCTACTTGGGATATTTCTGTTACAGTGGCACTAGGTGACTAACACAGCAGACTTTACAACCTAGCCCTTTCTAACTCCAATCTTGGGGAGCCCCTAACTTTGTTTTCATGATTAGTGTGCACTCCATTTCAAACAACTGCAAGTTTGGAGTTTCATAGCTTGCTGAGTATTTTCAGGTGCCAAGCACTTTCTTCAAGGTTTTTTTTTCTTTTTTTTGAATGATAACACCCAGTCAAGAAGAAAAATTGCAAACACTGTGGGCAGCCATTATCATTCATCAACAGAGCTCAGACATCCTGCAAAACTGGGTTGTGTGTGGTTGATCTGCTGCCTGATTAGAACTGAATGAAACCCAAAAATCTTTGCCCATGAGTCTCCAACTTGGCTCCAAGCCAGAGCTAACTAGGATTCTACTATGTGCTTGTTTGGAGTTTGATTTGGATTTCGTCTTGTCTCTGCTACCATCTGGCTGTGTGGTCACATAAATATTGCTTAAACTCTCTAAACCTCAGTTTCCTCATCTGTGAAAAGAATGCTTTAAAACTTCTCTGAAACTAAAAACCCAAACCTATTCCTGTTGAGTCAATTCCTACTCACAGTGACCCTATGAGATGGATTAAAACTGCCCCATAGAGTTTCCGAAGAGCAGCTGGTGGATTTGAACCGCAGACCTTTTGGTTAGCAGCTGAGCTCTTAACCACTGTGCCTAACTTCTGGTACTGTTACTGTAATAGAAATATCAAAACAGAGTTGACTTTAAAATCCAGAAATTTATTTTCTCATAGTTTCAAAGGCTAGAGGGCTGAGTTCAGGGCACCAGTTCTAGGGAAAGGCTCTGTCTGTTGGCTCTAGGGGGCAGTCCTTTTCTCTTTCTAGCTTCCTTTAGATTCCTTGTGATCTTCATGTGATGTGTCATCTATCTTCCGCTATCTTTGCTTGCTTCTTGTGTTTAATCTGCTCTTTCAAATCTCAGAAATGATTGGCTTAAAACACAGCTTACATTGATATGGACTCATTAACATGACAAAGAAAACTCTGTTCCCAAATGATACTACATCTACAGGTATAGTGGTAGGATTCCAACACATATTTTGGGGGGACACAATTCAATCCGTAACAAATTTCATCCCATTACCCTTGAGCCATTTCTGACTCACAGTGACCCTATAGGATGGAATAGAACTGCTCCATAGGTTTCCAAGACAGTAATCCTCATGGAAAAAGACTGCCACATTTTTCTCCTATAGAGCAGCTGGCGGGCTTGAACCAGTAACCCTTCCGTTGACAGCCAAGCACTTAGCCATTGCACCACCAGTGCTCCTTACAGGCCTCATAGGTCTGTTGAAATCACTAAACAAATCATTTACGGGTAGCGTTCAGTGTAATGACCTGGCCCTGACAAATACTCACAGGTATTAGTGGTCAGCTTCTCCCAGATTCTTCTTTCTTTAACATGTCTCTGTTGTTGTTGTTAGATTTCATCAAGTTGAATTCAGTACACAGAGACCCCATGCGACACACTGCCTGGTAGGGTTTTCTAGGTTGCAGTCTTTATGGAAGCCCATCACTGGGTTTTTCTCCTTCAGAACTGCTCAGTGGTGCTCAGTGGGTTCAAACCATTAACCTTTTGGCAAGCACATGAGTACTTAACTTTTGTGCTACCAGAGTTTCTTAGCATGGCTCTTCAGGGTTTCCAAAACCCTTTCTCATCATACCTCATCCATCTACAACAGCTCAATACGATCTGCTATAAAAGTCAGAATCCCATCAGTCCATGAAACAGGTTATTTAGGGAAAGCAGAATTTCAGAAGTAATTTGGAATTGATCTGCTCCTAGAAACGAGAAATATTTCATCCAGAAAGCTCATTAATACATTTAGATCAAAAATTGCTTAAAACAACAGTAGAAGATCTTTCAAAAGTGGAGGAAGCTGGCCTCCCCTTTGAGGATGATTACTCCCTTCCATTTGGAAGAAGGTAGTCCCCAAGTTCATGATACCTACTTGTTCCTCTTTTTGAATGAAGAGGCTATAAAACTGGAAACTAAGAGCCAGAACAGAGACAATTAGTTGCCTTTTTGTTTCTATTGCCAGTGCTATGAATAATAATTCTCACTGAGCTGAATTGATTCCAACCTATGGAGACCTTTAGAAGCAGATAGCCTGACCTTTCTTCTGAGGGGCTTTTGGGTAGATGTGAACCCCCAACTTTTGGTTAGCAGCTGAACAGTTAACCATTTGCTTCATCCAGGGACACTTTTCTTTCTGTCAGTTTCTTCCTTGTTGTGTCAGGCCAAGAAAGATGGACAAGACAGGTTGGGGGCAAGAAAGGCTGGGCTGACAGAAGACACACACAGAGGAAGTCCTTGCCAGCACTTGGGGAAGCCTTTAAGCTGACGTCAAACTTCTTGTGATCCCAGGAGGAATCATTTCCAGGAAAACAGATTATGATGAGTAAGAAAACTGTGTTCTAATTAAGTTTGCATGCACATTAAGCAATGAATCATACCAGGGTTTGTGAGAAAGTTGACAATTTGTGAACAGGTGTTCATTTCTTCCAAGTTCTTTTTTCTTGCATCTATGTACAACTAAATATTCATGTAATATTCATTTTTAGCTTTCCTTGGCTACTAACAATGATTTTTTTGCTTACAAACTACTGTAAATTGTTCCCAGTTTTTTCCACCATTAAGGTACTATACCGCTGAAATTGATGACTAAGTTGTGCAAAGCTATGGGCTTCTCAATAGTCTTACACATGTGTGAAACCTGAAGAAGAAAAGAAGAAAACAAGAATAGACACGTTTGAATGTAGTGGTGGTGAAGAACGTTGAGTACATTGTGGACTCCCAGAAGACTGAACAAATCAGTCTTAGCAGACACGTAACTGGAATGTTCCTTAGAACTGAGGATGGTAAAATTTTCTCTTGCCTATTTTGGACATGTCATCAGGAAAGACAAATTCCAAGGTACTGTTTTAGTCATCTGTTACTGCTCTAACAGAAAATACCAACCAGGGGATGGCTGTAACAAAGGAAAGTTTATTCTTACACAGTGTGGTAGGCTACAAGTCTGCCAGGTGCTACTAGTCGGAAGGTCCTTGCTTTGTATCATTCTCTGCTCTGGGAGCATCTTAGTGCAGGAACCTCAGGTCTGAAGGACACACTCTACTCCCAGTGCTGCTTTCTTGATGGTGTGAGGTTCCCAATTCTCTGCTTGCTTCTCTCTCTTCTTATCTCCCATGCGATGGGAGTCACGCTCCAGGGAAACTCCCTTAGCAAGGGTATTGAAGTCCACCCTAATCCTCTTTGAACATAATCATCCTATCTATTAGCCATAGACAGAGATTAGGATTTATAACATAGGAACATTATAGAATATTGGGAAAGATGGCCCAGCCAATGGCTATTCACGTTTTTCGGGGGACACAGTTCAATCCACAACAATCAGATTCACAACAAGTGTTTTTGTGCAGTAGATAGAAAAAACAAAGGTCACAGAACCCACCAACTGCTAAACCCAGGGCTTTTGAGTTGATGCCAACTCATAGCAACCCTATGTACAGAGTCGAACTGGCCTATAGTCTAAGGAGCACCTGAAAGGTAAGGACTGCCAACTTTTGGTTAGCAAATGTATTCCTCAACCACTATGTGACCAGGGTTTCCTAGCAGCCTTGGTATATCACCAGATTCTAGATGTCTACCACAAAGAGGGGAGATGGCAGGTAGCAAAGTCTTTTTTTTTTTTTTTAAACAGATAGACCACTGCAGCTGGAACTCAACTGCCTACATCCCTGCAAGTGACTGCTTCATTTAGTATAGGCAAAGTGGCTGTATTGTAACGGAATTAAAGTCTTGCATCAAAACCTCAGTCTCTAAGGGATAACTGGGGCCAGAAAGCAGGCTGATTACCTTTACATGTGATGAAGAGGCTTAGCCTAGAACCAATATAATTCCACTACTTTAAACATTTGTATCTTCCCCTCAAGCAGCAACCTCAACACTATTGGTGTAAAGGGCCAGATAGCTAATATATTAGGTTTTGCAGGGAATGTGACTTCTGTTGCAGCTTTTTAATTCTGCTGCTGATCGTGAAAGTGGTCATAGGTAGTACGATGAAAACAAATGGAGGTAGCTAAGTTTTGATGAAATTTTGTTGAAAAACACTGGAATCTGAATTTCATAAAATTTTCACACATCAAGCACTACGCAATGATAAAGAATAACGATGATTCCAGGAAACATCTCCTAACCTGGTTTCAACTGGAAGACATTATGTTGAGTGAAAGTAGTCAGTGACAAAAGGACAAATATTGTATGAGACCTCTACGATAAGATCTCAAAAACAGACTTGTGTATAGAAGAAAAGACTCTTTGACAGCTGCAAGGGAGGGGAGGGAGGGAGAGTGAGGGGGGGAGGGTTTAGTTTAGATAGCTGTTAGAAATCTGGTTGGGAGAAATCGGTGATAGCATACATTAGAAACAAGAACAACATTAAGTGGACTTCAGCATAACTTGAGTACTGCTTCCATCTTAACTCAATACTGCAAGGATAGAGTAGCTGGGGCAAGGGGCAGGGGACCATGCTCTTAGGTGAAATCAAGGCCAATTGGCTCAACTAGCATTTTGCTAAGAGAGCTCTCTGCACCCCACATTGGTGAGTGGCATCTGGGGTCTTAAAAGCCGCCAAGCTGCCATCCGAGGACACAGCAAATGGTCCCAACTCAGCAGGAATGGATGCTCACCGAGGACCAAAATGACATACAGTAAAGACAACCTAGAAGACAGAGAGACCCACAAGAGTGGGTGCCTACATCGACTTGGGACCGGAAGAACTGGATGGTGCCCAGCCACCACCAGTGATAGCCACGATGGAGCTCACAGAGAGGAGCCTCACTGGCAACACAAGAATAAAAAGGGGTGCATCCTGAGATCTCCACTAAAAGACCTCAATTGATGGTCCAGCGGTTTGGGGGTTCCCCTGAAAGCATGGCCCCCGGCCCTGATGCTGCCCTTACCTATAAATTATAGCAAAGGTCCACTCTTTGGACAGGAATGGATTGGACTTGGCAATGCAGCCAAGCCAAGCCAAGCCAAGTGCTGGCGAGTGAGATCGGACTCCTGGCAACCATATATTGGTTGCACTTTATGGTTCTATACATCTATAGGATATCATCCTGCTGACTTCTGGCTGGAGGAAGGAGTGAGTGGAGAGGAGGGGAAAGGAAGCTGTTGGGAGGATGAGACATGTATGGAGCAGAGAGGAACAGTGTGCAGTCACCGGACAGGGAGAGCAGTGGAAGCTGCATATAGGTGGGCATGTAAATTTATACAGGAATGTACATTTTCACTCAGTCATGTTAAATAAAAAATAAAAAAAATTTTTTCACACATCACAGAATATTATTCTTCTCCACTTGTTTTCTTCAACCACTTAAAAAGTTAAAAAGAAAGAAAGTAAACAAACAAAAAACAGTCTTATCTTGTGAACTGTACAAAAACAGGCAGCAGGACCAGATTTGGCTGGTTGGCTACAGCAGCTGAATGCATTACTCTGAAATATGCAATTCTCTCTAATTCACATTTCAAATGATTTTTCAAGGGCAATCTGGCCTGATTACAGTTTTTTTTTTTCTGTTTTTTTTTCCATTATGTATTCAGAGGTGCCACTTCTCTCTGTTTTGTTAACTCTTAACATTGTCTTTAAATCTCAATTTAAATGTTAATCCTAAAAAAAATCTTTCTAGAACCCTTCTTGGAATTAAATCATTTTCCATAGAGGTTTCTGTAATTCTTGACATTAAAATTGTGTTGTTTTTATTTGTGCAATCATGGGATTACTAAAAACCTCTCCTAAAGACTATAAGCCCTATGTGAATAAAATTAGGGTCTGTTTTGCTGCCTATTGTATTCCCCAGCTCTGACAAAGGGTTTGGCACATACTAGGGACTCCGTAAAAACTTGGTGAATGAATGTATCTACTTTCCTTAATCTACTTCTTCTCCTGCTTCAAAAGTAAACAGGGAGAATATGTTGGAAAAGTTAAACCAACCATGCAGTCATAGGAGAATCCTTATTAGGGTCTTAAAAATGAGGGTAGCTAGAACTGAATGCAAAATTCAACTGTGGAGAGGAGTAAGAATTGTGACAGGTCATCACCTCCCTTGTTCTGAAATCTATACCTCTACTAATTGGTCATGATTCCTCATAGCTCCTCCTATTTTATACTACTTACCACAATTATAAGTTATGTATGTAATCATTTGATTCCTGTCTGTCTCTCCCTCATGGCTGTAGGTGCCATGTACATTTTGTGGCAAGATTATCGAAATAGAAAGACTTTTAAGACAGCTCTAGAATAGGATCCTGCATTAGGTAAAGTAAATGAGCTAGAAAATGAGTATACTAACACATTTATTTGGTGCACAGGTTTTGATTAATATCACTTTTTAACTGTTAAAACTATATCATTCTTGCATTGTCAGTTAATGCAACTATACCAAATATTTTGATGGGACCTTAGGGTTTCTGTGCGTATTTCAGCAGGATATAATTCTTTCAGGGTAGTGCCAGAGAGGGGCTGAACATTCTCTCATTCATTTGACAAATATTTATTGAGCAAGATAAGACAACACAAACACAGTCTTTGCCTTTAAGAAGCACAGTGGGAAGTGTTCATACCAGATCTCTAGCCCACCTCTACCCTACTCTTGCCTTATTCTTGATTTTCTAAATTGAGATTGTTTTAGATCAAATCTGGACTAATCTAAGGAGCTGGTGACCAACAAGGAACTTTGCGTTGGTTTCTGGTTTTCTCTCTGTGCCCTAAGAAGCTAGCATGAAGAGTTTAGCCTGTGCCCTCGGTTCTCCACAGCCCGAGATCCCCCTCCTCTCCTTCCCTGCGTGGAGTGAACCTTCAGCAATAAGCTTTGGCTGCAATTGTCTATGAGAAATTCCCAGTGAAAGGATGAGAGCGCTGGGCTGGGAGATGGCAACCCTGTGGTTCCTGTCCTGGGTCCCAGAAAATTACTACATAACTTTAGGCAAAATGCTTTCCCCTCTCCCGGCCTTAATTTTCTCTCTCTCTCTCCCCTTTTTTTTTAATAAAAAAAAAGGAAGAGGAATAAAATGAGAAAAATTGGATAAATGATCTCTGAGGTCTTTTTCAAAGCTTGCAGACTCATATTCTGCTTATCAACATATACTTGCAGTTAAGAAATCACATAAATATTAAGATCCATGATTCTTAGTTTAATAGGGTTTCCATTATTAAACATAATTTTTCAATGTTTTGAAAGAACAAGTTCAACCCTTTAAAAGTTGTTCAAGATTAGTGGTTTGAATCCCCCCAGCAGTGCTCCAGAAAAAAGACCTGGTGATCTGCATTGGTAGACTACAGCCAGGAAAACCCTAGGGAGTAACTCTATTCTGTCATGCCGGGGGTTCTCCTGATTCAAAATCAGTTTGGGGCAATGAAAAAAATATATATATATGTATTTAATTAGTTGAAAATAGCTAAAGATGACTAAGCAATCAGGTGTGAAGTGGTAATAAAATTATTTCAGTAAGGGAAAGATCTCACCCTGATTTGGGAGAACTATTTCAGAGATATCTCTTTGGTACCAAGCATGGGGAGAGGGCTTTCAGAGTCCAGGAGGGTTAATATTTATTGAGCGTTTGTTGGATGCCATGAACTGTCCTAATTGCTGTGCATGTATTACCCCCATTTAATCCTCTTAGTAACAGTATGTCATTCAAACAGAAAATTAAAAGAGTTCTCTTCAAATAGGCCAGCATGGAGCAGAATGCTTAGCATCAGGATGAAAGTGTTAAGGGAGCAATTAAGGATGCATTTTTATTAGCTCATGGCTCTGCAGTGAAATGGCGGTGTTTATTTTAGTCACTGAAGACATCCTAGCAGCCCTGTTGGTCCAAAAGAAAGTCATATCACTGCAGCTGAAATTCTATGTTTAGTTATAATGGAGAAAAGGGAAGAATGCAATGGTTCTGCTAAAGACAGAAAGACTTGACTGAGTCTTGAGTATGTGACGAGGAGGTTGGCTTTGATTTGCTAGCCCAGGGGATGGTACATGTAGTTACAAGTGGATGAGTAGTTTGGAAGGGGGGAATGAAGAATATTAACAGTAAGACTTTATTCTATGGTGATGAAATCATTGTGTGTGAGTGTTTTCCTCCACCCACGGGGACTTGGAAGACAGGTTATGAGACACTGGAGGTTACTGAGCTATAAGCAAAAGCAAGAAGTGCTAGTCTGCAAGAAGGGAAAGAGATAAGAAGTTGGGCTCTCCCTAGAACAGGAAGGAGGTTACTTCAGAAGGGAGCAAGTCCAAGGTCTCATGCAGGAGGTGAAGACATAAGAAGCAGAGAGAGAGAGACAGAGAATCTAATCATCTCTTTGACTGCGCCTAGCTCTCTCACAGATTCCTCAAAATCATTATGTCTGACATCAAATTCTTAATTTCTTACCTCAAAACTATTTCTTTCCAACTTTTCTCATCTCATTAAAAGCATAGCCTAATGTTTATAGCTGAAACCTGAGACTTGACCTTGATTCCCTGACCCCTTATGTTCATTCAACAAAATGCTTTAAGCCTCGGCCAAGTATTAGACTGTTCCACCGTCTGGGGATCTCATAGAGCACCTTCAGTCTACTATAGGGAGTCAGGCAGAGCACAAAACAAAAAACTAAACAATATAGTATGCTAGGTGGTGTATATTAAGAGCAATAAAGCAGGAAGGGTTACAAGGATTGATGGATTGGGGATATACAATTTTAGAGAATATGGTCATAAAAGAGTTTGTTAAGATATATTTGAGCAAATGCTTAAAGAGCTGAAATGGTGAACTATGAGGATATTCAACTATCCTGTGGGAAAGCACCTCAGGCAAAGGGAACAGAAGAACAAATACCTTTAGCTGAGAGCATGAGCTGTACGGTCAAGGAACAGCAAGGAGGCAAGGTGGCGAGTGAAGGGTGGATGTGTGGGAGTGCAGGAGGAGATGGGGTCAGAGACTGAAGAATGCAGAGATTCTAAAGCACCTTTACCTCACACTTGGAGTCATGTCAGAAGAGTCATCAAAGGTTTTGAGCTCAGAAATGACACAGAACGGGTTTTGCAAGACTGGCTGGCACATTAGGATTGGCATGAAGTAGAAGTCAACTTCCTGGCATTTCTAGTTTCAAAACATTTCTCAGATACATCCGTCTAGTTCTTCCCATCTCTACCATCACAATGCCCGATTAAGCCGCTGTTCTATCTTGAAAATCTCATACCTGGCTTTTGCAATTTTTACTGACATCTGCAAATCTGTTCTGTATGCAGCAACTTGACAGTGCATTTTGGTTCATATCAGAGCCCACTTAAAATGCTTTAGTGACTTTGAGCAAAATCCAAACTCCTTCTGAGCCAGAGCAGTCCATTTCACTCTGTTCACCTCTGCACTGGCTACGTGAGCCTTCTTTCCATTCCTCAAACACCCTGTCTCTAATTTAGACTTGGTATCTGCAGTTCCCATTGCCTGCAACAGTTTTACCCCTAGATCTTCACAGACCGGTTCCCCTCTCTTTCACTATGTATCACCTAAGTTTCAGGGTGATTCCCATCCCAACTCAAAAAAAAAAATTTAAATTTGTTGCTATTGAGTGGATTCTGACTCAATGAATCTCCACCATGTTATTATTAGTTGGTGTTGAGGGACTCCAACTCATAGTGGCTTATGCATAACAGATCACAATGCTGCCGTGTGCTGCACCATCTTTGGAAACTCTGGTGACCTAGTGGTTGAGTGCTGCATCTGCTAACCCAAACATCAGCAGTTCCAATCTGCCAGGTGCTCCTTGTTTTCTAGGGTTGCTGTGATTTGAAATAGACTTGATGGCAATAGGTTCAGTGGGTTGGCATCATCTTTGTGATCAGTGGCACACTAGAGTTCATTGTCACGGTCGTTGTGTCAGTTAATCTCATTGAGGATTTCTCTCACCTTCATTGGTCCTCCACTTCACCAATGATAAAGTCCTTCTCCAGTGATTGGAACTTGGCTGATGGTCCATCCAAAGTAAGTCAGTTGAAATCCTGGAAAATATTCTGTTGTGATTTATAGTGCTTTTATTGACTAATTTTCAGCAGGAAATCACCAGGCCTTTCTTATTTGTTTGTCTTAGTCTTGAGGCTCCCCTAAAACCTGTCTGCCATGGGTAACCCTGCTGGTATCTAAAATACCAGTCACATAGTTTCCAGCATCACAGCAACACACAAGCCACATGGTATGACAAAGCTGCAGACAGGTGATGGAGTCTCCACAATAAAACCTTATTAATTTCCTATATGTCATTTACCCAGTCGTAAGAAGGTGCTTACTTGTTTGGTTGTTTTTTTAAAAGGTCTGTTTTTCCTGCTTGGCTGTGAACAGCACAAAAGCAAGGACTACTGTGGATCTCTTCACTGTGGTTTATCCCTGGAAACTAGCATGGTGTCTGGCACACTGGTGTTGGAACTCAGTGAAATTAACCGAATACAATAATGAAAGGAAGAGAGGGGATCAGAGAGAGATCCAGACCCTAGCGTGATAGACATGTATGAATCGTGTTATTAGGATTGAGTAAGCTTTGTAAGTAACAAAGAGCCTAATTTTATAAGCAGTTTCAATCATTTTCCTAAAAGAAAAAGAGGGCAGCAGGTATAACGAGAATACTTGTAAAGTGATATTTTTAGTGTATTCATTTTTCCTGTAATTGCTGCCACATTTATTTTGGTTGCCATGGGAATCTAGAGGGGGGTGCTTTCCCTCTTGTCCCTACTCCTTCAGGTTTCAGCAAAGGAAAACGGATGATAAGGGGGGTCTCCAAGCACTGCTTCGGAGTTCCCCATTCATCAGGTATTGCAGTATAACACACACTTTCCGGAATAAGCTCTATGTCCATCATTGTACGGGACGTTGTGCAGATTAGCGCTGACCACACTTCACTTCAGTACACTGTGATAATGATGTGCTGGGTTTTGCACAAGTTATTGTGAAGCCAAAAAGAGGTCAAGAAAGCTTTCTGGAGAGACAATGACTAAACTGTGCTCAAAAGTTGGCCCAAAGTTAGCCAGACAAAGAAGGGGAGAGTAGGGTAGGAAGAAATCTCCCTCAATTATTTTTCTATTGCAGATCAAAGACTGAGTTGGAAGAGAAAAGGAATAGAACAGGAGAGGAATTAAACCTCAGAAAAGTGAAAACAGAGTCTGCCCACTGCTTTTGTGTGAAGGATGAATGTGAGTCCAGCTAAAGAAAGGTGTCAGCTATTCAAGAAAAGGAAATGCCTAAGCATTTTTCATGTTGGATTCTCCCAGGCAAAAGGGGTCAAATAACCACCTATGGGATACATTCCATGATCTCACACATACTATTATCTTTGAGTATAGTGGGGGAAAGGAGGTGCAGGGATTTGAAAGGGAGTAACCTGAAACCATGGGACTGATTAGGATGCCTGCAAGGAATGGGAGTCCCCTCATTGGTCCAGGAACAGCACTTTCACCAGAAGAAAGCAGTGATCTGAAGTCACTTCATGGCAGCCTGGATCCTTTGTAAGCATTTTTCAACAACATAAACGGAAACTCTACCCTTAGGAACATTCATACTCTCTCTTTTCTTGCTTTTGACCACCCATCTCTCAAACTGTGGGTGCTTCTTTCTAGTACCTTTGCCCCTTAACTTTCTCCCCAAGTCCTCACTCCCTTTTTGTTACCACTGCTGTCATCATTTCCGCCTTATCCTGCATCCTACAATCTGAAGAAGTGTAGGGGACAACCTGCCTTCCTAGGCGAGTGGGAACGCTCCTTCCTAGGTGAGCAGGGACCCTCTTTCACTGGTGAGCAGAATGTTCTCTCCATGGTGAGTACAGAACTTCCTTCACTGGTTAATGGGAACCCTCTTTTACTGATGAGTAGGGACCCACCTTCCTTGGTGAGTAGGAAACCCTCCTTCAGTGAGGGACTGTCTTTCCTAGGTGAGATGGGGACCTTCCTTCCTTGGCGAGTGAGATCTTTCCTTCCTTGGTGAGTGGGGACTCTCTTCACTAGGTGAGGGGGGACCTTCCTTATTTGGTAAGTAGTGACCCTCCTTCCTAGTAATGGAGACCCTCTTTCTTTGATTAGTGGGGCTCCTCCTTCTTAGGTGAAAGAGGACTCATCTTACTAGGTTAGCAGGGGCCCTTCTTCCTTAGTGAGTGAGAACCTTCAGAATCTAATTATTTTAGCTATGTCACACAGAACTCTTGAAATCCTGTTCTACACAGATATGGAATCCTAAATTGTGAAAAGCAGAAGGAAATTAGGGATTTCTCTCATTTTATAGATTAGGAATGTGAGGTCCAGAGAGAGCATAGCAGCACTGCTTGTCGGAGCCAGGAGCTGTGTGATAAGTGAGTCTGTATTTTCGTATTTTAATAGCTAAACTCCCTTGAATAAGGCCTCAAACTTAATTTCCTTCTGCTGAATTCCTGTCACCAAAAGATTCAATTGTGTCACAGTGGGATTACAATGCTACCTTAAAGACACTCTTCATAAAGTCAGAATGTAATTTTCCCCTTCTATTTTTATGTTTGAAATATGATAACATTTTTTACAAAATGCCTTTCTTGTTGGCATTTTTATTGATTCTCTATCTACCCAAAATAACGAAATGCATAATATGCAGCATAATGTATAGAATCATCCAAATGCTTATCCTTGGTTATGATCTGCCAAATTCAAAACTTGCCTTTTGCAAAGCTCTAACTGCAGGAAGAGTGTTTAGAACAAACAAAAATAATACCGACATGCCCGCTACCGAGGCTAGTGGCTTGCATGCCACACCTGACTTAAGCCTTACAACATACCTGTGTATGTAGTCTAGCTAATGTTTCCACTTGACAGGTAAGTGGAGGCTGGGAGAGGTTAGGTTCCAAGTCACGTGGTAAACAGTGGAACCAGCATCCAATCCCAGATGTGAGACAACTAAAATCTCAGCTCTTAACTGTCTTACACTCATCAAAAGACAGAATGAATTGATTCAAAGATGTAGGTGGTTGACATCCACGTTCCCCCAGATACAGCCACACGTCCACTCAGTCTAGGAATCACAGAGAGACACAGTGCAAAGGAGCTGTTTCCATCGCTGTGTACAGCCCTGAAAGAACTTACATTCTGTGAACTCTTTCCTGTTGGCTGTGGAAAGGGTTGTTAGACAGCGTGGCAGGGCAGATCAAAAGGGTGCCAGCTGTGACAGTTTCATTATCTTATCAGTTCCTGCCCTGCAATTCTGTTTTTTCCTATCTTTCTCTTAGGATGTGTTTACTTTTACTATTTTTGTGTTCTTAGGTCAACAGTATAGTCAATCCTTTCTTGGCAGTCACATGATTTTGCTGTCTTTCTCTTTCTCTCTCTCTCTCTCTCTCACATACACACAAACAATGTTTTGCTCCACAACTCACTTTCCATGTCCTTCCAGCTGAACTGGTGACATAAAACTATCATTGCACTTCTTATTTTAAAGATCATTACATCTCTTCTTGTTCTTTAACTTTTAATTATTGTCATAAACAGAGCTACCGTCATTAATCCAGAACAGAAGGATAATACAATTTCTATTCTTCTCTTATAGGCTCATGGGGAAAGCTGAATGGTGATAGCAGTCATCTATTTAGGGTAATACAGTTCCTTTCAACTCCTTGTGGACATGATATCTCAACCCAACCAATTGCCCCACAGGAAGGGTTTCAGGCTTTGTGGTGATTGGTCACTGTTTCTCAAGGCATTAGCAATCCAAATAGCTCCTTCATCTCTATTTCTGTCCCGGAAGTCTCACCTAAGATCTTTCTTTTTCTTTTTCCTTATGTTATTCCAGTTCCCCTAGATGTCCTTCAGAACATGGTCTCCAACCCTCAGCCCAGTAACTTGATCCTTCAGGGTGTTTATATGTCTATGAAATTTTTATGACTTTGCCTTGGTCACACTGTACTGACTTCTATAATGTGTACTGTCTTTTCCTTCACTAAATTATCACATATTTATTATCTAGTTAATAATTTTCCCTGCTTACCCCTTCCCTCCCTTTTAACCATTAAAGATTGTTATTTTCCGTATGTAAAACCTTTCTTGAGTTTTTACAATAGATGTCTCGTATAGGGTCTGTCTTTTGTGATTAACTTCACTAAGCATAATGTCTTTTGGATTCTTCCACGTTGTGAGGCTTCATCATTGTTCTTTATTGCACACTATTCCATTGTGTGTATGTACCACAATTTATTTATCCATTCATCTGTTGATGGGCACTAGTTTCATTTTGCTATTGTGAGTAGTGCTACAATGAAAAGGAGTCTATTTGTGTGACAGCTCTTATTTCTCTAAGGTGTATTCATAGGAGAGGGATTGTTGGATCATGTGTTATTTCTATTCCTACATTTTTAAGGAATCCTCATATTGTTTTCCATAGTTGTACCATTTTGCATTCTCAACTGCAGTGTGTAAGAGTTCCAGTCTTCTGTAACCTCTCCAATCTTTATTATTTTCTGTTTTTTGTTTGGAATGCGACAGCACTTGGCTTGGCTGGGTTTTTTTTTCTTTTTTTTTAACTGATGCCTATAATGTCAGGGTGAGATGCTATCTCATAATAGTTTTGATTTACATTTCTCTAGTGACTGATGATCACCAACATTTTCTCACGTGTCTGTTGACTGCCTGAATGTCTTCTTTGGTAAATTATCTGTTCACATTCTTTGCCCATTTTTTAACTGAATTAGTTGTCTTTGCTATTGTTATGGTTTTGTAGTATCTTATAGATTCTAGAGATTAGACCTTTGTCAGACGTGTCATAGCAAAAATATTTTCACAGTCTGTAAGTTCTTTTCTTACCCTATCGATAATTTCTTTTGATGAGAATAAGTGTTTGATTTTTAAGACCTCCCAGTTATGTAGTTTACCTTCTGGGTTTTGTACATTATTAGTTATGGTTTGTATACTATTTTTACCATATAGTAAGACCCTGGTGTTATCCCAGGAACCCTGGTGGCGTAATGGTTAAGTGCTATGCCTGCTAACCAAAAGGTCATCAGATCAGGCAGGCACTCCCAACTCCATGGCACAGTTTTACTCTGTCCTAGAAGGTTGCTATGAGTTGGAATTGACTCAGTGGTAGTGGGTTTGGGTTTTTTAGGTTTAAGTGTTCTCCCTATTTTTAATTCCATGTTATGTATAGTTTTTGGCTTTATATTTAAGCCTTTGATGCATCTGAATTAGCTTTTGTATGTGGTCAGTGTGTCTACTGTACCACCAGGTTGTTTTGACAACCGTGGCTGTAGTGTAGATTCTGAGATCAGGTAGCATAAAGACTCCTACTTTGTTCTTCTTCAGTAATGCTTTACTTATCCAGAGTCTTCTTCCTGTCCATGTAAAGCTAATAATTAGCTTTTCCATGTTGTTAATGAATGCTATAGGACTTTGGATTGAGATTGCATTATATCTGTAGATCACTTTGGATAGGATTGACGTTTTTACAATATTGATTCTTCCTATCCATGAAGATGGGGTATTTTGCCATTTATATGAATCTCTTTCATCTGCTTACAGTCATGTTTTGTAATTTTCTCTATATAGGTCTTTTATACCTCTGATTATATTTATTCCTAGGAATTTTATCTTATTAGGTGCTGTTATAAATGTTATTATCTTCTTAATTTCCTTTCCATAGTTCTTTCTGTTAATGTATAGGAATTCAACTCATTTTTGTATGTTAATCTTGTATCGTGCTGCTTTGCTGGATCTTTCTATTGGTTCCAGTAATTTTCTTGTGTAATCTTTAGGGTACTCTATGTTTAGTATATCACATAAAATCAAGGATAGTTTTATCTCTTCCTTACCAATTTGGATTCCATCTATTTCTTTTACTTGCTCTGTCGCTTTATCTAGGACTTCCAGCACAATGGTAGAAAGCAGTGGTGATAAAGGATATTCTTGTCTTGTTCCTGTTCTCGTGGTGGAATGACAATGTAAATTGCTCCCTCATCTCCATCTCTAGCACTAATCTCTCATCCAAGGTCTTAATGCTTAACTTTAAGCTAATTTGGAGACATTGATTCTAGATATCGTCTTCCCCCCCAAAATAATAAGTAAGTTTGAAATGAAACTTCTTATTATTATAGAATTGTGTTGTTCACTATGGTGCCCACCAGAGATATGTGACTACTGGGCATTTAAAATGAAGCTATTCCAAATTAAGAAGTGCTGTAACTTCAAATACCTAGGAAAAAAAAAAAACTTCAAATACTTAGTAAAGGCAAACTTCAAATACTTGCAGTGGAAGCTGTATATAGGTGGGCATACCAATTTATATGAGAATGTACATTTTCATTCAATCATAGTAATAAAAAAAGGGTGAAGTATCCTATTAATGATTTTCAACTGATAACATGTTTAAATGGTAATGTTTCCTATGTGCAGGATTATATGAAATACATTATTAAAATTAAGGTATCTTGTTTAACTTTTTAAAATGTGGCTGTTAGGAAATTTTAAATTATGTTTTTATAATATTTGTGGCTTATATATTTCTTATGGACAATGCTGTGTTAAGGAGCCCTGATTACTCAGTGGCTAAGCACTCAGTTGTAAAAGAAAAATCAGCACTTTGAGCCCACCAGTCTCTCCACAAGAGAAAGATTTGGCAGTGGGCTTCCATAAAGATTTGAAGCCTTGGAAGAGGGGGACAGGAGCTGGTTGAATGGACATGGGAAATACAGAGAGGAGAGGAGAAGTATCCTGTCACAGTGTAGGGAGAGCAACTAGGGTCACGTAACACTGCTTGTGTAAGCTTTTGTATGACAAACTGACGAACTGTAAACTTTAACTGAAAGTGCAATAACAAAATACATATTCACAGCCTTGGAAATTCTATGGAGGAATTCTACTCTGCCCTATAGGGTCATTAGGAGTCAAAATCTATTTGACAGCAGTGGAGCAGCTGTGCCAGGCTAAAATATAAAAACTGTCTAATCTACCCTTCATTTTACAAAGAAGTTGTAATAACTAGTAAATATTCTGCAATATTTGCATGCCTGATAATATGCTAAGCACTGACATATATTGTCCTGTTTATACTGCAGTCTTCTGTGATGCAGGTAGCATGTTTATGTCCACTTTAGTAATGAAGACTGTGGAGGGGTAGATTGACCAGGGTTATATAGTTAGTAACCTGGGTACTCTGCATGACTTTCAATTCTTGAGCATGATGGAATATGCAAATATTTCCCAAGATATAGGTGCAGTGTGTATGCTTCCATGTATCTCTGTCACTGAACCCACCATGTAAATCCAATACCATGAATTTACTTCTGAGTATCTTTGCCCTCATCTCTGGTCTCCTCTTCTATTATTATCTGAAGTGAAATTTTGCCCAGAGTAAAGGAATAGTAATTACTGCAAAATCTGTTTTATTAGCTACAAAATGGCCCAGAAAAGTGGTAAAATGCCAGCTTTGGGATGGAAGTTTTCATTCTGCATAAAGTTACATCCCAATTCCTTCAACACACACACACACACACATACATACACACACACGCATGCACACGCACACACACACACTTAGGCAATCACTCATCCTAGAAGCTACAACCGCAAGTGTCTTAGAAATGGTCTCTAGAGTAAATTGAAAGGTGAAAATAACATCTGGATAAAAATTAGAGTGCTGATAAATTCCTGTATAAAGAACAACACTTGAAATGACATGTCATCTTAGGATAAACCCAACTCACCAGTTATCCTCCAGCTAAAATAGACTGTTGCTTTTTAAATTGAATATCAGATGATGTTGCTTGTTTATATTTAGGGGACATCTTATATGAAAATAACATTTCTTTAAACACTAAAATCACATTAGTGCAATGGGATGTTGATTTCAAGCAAGATGCATGAAAACTGAGAGTAAATCAGGGAAATGAAGTGCAGCACCCTAATTCATGCTAACTCAAGGGCATTCAGTCATTGGATGGGATGGAAGGCATAATTATGCCTATTATTTGAATTGTTTTTTACTAGTATATTTTTTCCCAAGGATGTAAATTGAATTTGTGCAAGTTAAATGAACTTTCTCCAATATCCTCTCAATCTACCAACACATCTGGGAAGAAGATTATCTTCTTAATGTGTTTTTCCTGCATGGCTGTCCTCAGCGGGAGTTTTTTTTTTTTTTTTTTTGGTGATATTAAGTGTGAAGTATTTGCCTGTGGGGAGTTTGAAGAATCCATAAGCTCATTCATTCATTCTTAGAATGCTATGTGCCAGACGCTGTCCCAGGTGCTGAGAGTGAGAGCTGGGTTAAGAGACCATCCCTGTCCTGAAGCACAGCAGAAATGTTAAATTTTGTTTATTACAAACAAACAAACAAAACCTTGGATACTCTGAGCACTCAAATTAATAGTTTGTATTTTCTTTTTTTGTTATTGTTATTATTAGAAAGAGGAGGAAGAGGAAAGGAAGAGAAAAATGAAAGTGTAAAAAGGTTCTAGAAGCTTTGATTGATGTGATAGATCCTGCTGTAGAAGGGCAATGTGCCAGAGTAGAAATAAGGAATGACACAAATACTATGAGGACTTGGGTGGAAAAAATTAAGAGTCTAGAGTGGTCTGTTATTATTTTGACTTTTAAAGCATTTCAATCTTATACTGAATGGGGCACATGTAGACAAAAAATTCACATGTTAATGAGCTAGTGTGAATCTTACACTGGAATTGTGTCTTTGTGATAATTTTATTACAGCTTTCTCAAGAAATTGTAAACCTATTATCTTGTCCAACTGTGTCATTTTTTTAGACTATAAAATGAAGCTCAGAGGTGGGCCTTTAAATTTCCAGTTTATTTACCACTTAAGTGATTTGATTTGCTTACTTTTTCTTTATATGATCACTATTTTTTTTTTTAAAGCTAATTGGCTACCTCATTTCAAAGGCATTTCTTTGACTTTGTATTCTTAATCTGGAATATATTACATTTACTATGTACACATAACAGACTGTCTACTTCAACCTTGTACCTTTTATTTTATTTTTTCCCCCTCAGAATCATTGACGACTAGGCTGCCTCCCTGAAGAGAAAGATACTGGAAGTTTTAAGACTCACACAAAGCCAGGCATTGTTACCACCTGAGTGTGCAGAAGGGCACTAACCCTGGCTGTGTGTCACCTCATGCCCCACAGTGCTCTGTTTTCTCCATTCTGCTTTTTCTGCACTATCCCTGGACACAGGATGGAAGACTCCAGAGAAAATCCTGGCTTTCCTGGAGCCTGGTTGCTCCATGTGGAGTTAAGTTGCTATGTTCCGATGGGCAAGTCTTCCTGGATTGTGTGGAACACACAGTGTCTGCTTTAGCCCTTTGTATCTCAGGCCACACCTGCTGTTCTGATTCATGCGGGGAAGACACTGCACAGAGCTGTGAAGCTAGCCCAGTTTGTCCCTAGAGCCAAGTTGCTGCCTTCTCTATCACTCTTAGCCCACGTGTGGTCACATCCCCTGTACTCTTGTCCCCTGAAACAGCTGACACCAGCTGGTGTTCACAAATAGCTGTGATCTCCATCCTCAGTGTTCTTCTTTCATTAAAAAAATGTATTCCAAACACTTGCAAGAAAATATATTGCTTGTTTTTCTCATTGTAAAGTAAGAGACAATCAGAGTAGAAATTTAGATAAATAGTAAAAAATATAAATTGAAAATATAAGTATTAACTATCATTCTGATGGCACTTGGCTTGGCTCTGTTACCCAGAGAGAGACACTGCTAATATTTTGTAAACTGTCCCATAGTTTTTCTTTTTTCTGTATTAGAGACATTTCTAAACTTGGTATCCTAATAAATGGTACTGTTAGGCATTGTACTTTTACTTCTTAATAATATTTTGTGAATATTTTCTCATATCATTTAAATAATCTATGAGACTTTGGATGCATTCACTCATGTGTGCCTATGTACACAATGTATTCTATTAAATTCTTCCATAATTTAAAATTACCTTTAGACAGAGGACTGTCCAGGACTTCTGTATGAGGTTACTTCATTTTATTCCTGCATCAGAGATACCACAAATCATGCATTTTAGTGTTTTATTTTTGCTTTGCCATGCCTAACTGTTTTGTCTTTGTATTTCATTCTTTCCTTAAAGTTTCAAAAAATGAAATAATAAATATGGTGCTTATAGGAAAAGCAACACCCATTCCTCACTTATCGAAGCGATTAGATTCTGAAGACTAGATCATTGTATGAAAATCATCATTATGCGAAAACTAGATTGTATGAAATACTTGCAATTTTCTGTCCCAGCCTACCTTTCTCCCTGGCTTCAAACCTCCCAGCTGGGCGGAGGTCACAGGCTTACCATAGCTCTGCTCCCTAGAATCTGAATCCAAGCTGTGTGCTGCTAGTTGGTAGTCCTTAGCCATCTAGCACACCAGCTAGTGTTCTGGCTCACTTGGTGCACGAAGTGGGGGCAGTGTGGTCTGGGAAGTTCTCAGTGGCCTCTGTTTCAAGGGGTGGCTGTGCAGAGGGAGCACCACTGCCGTAAGCCCCGCTCCTGGTGGCCATTAGCCAGTGCTTATGAGCCAGGATAGCATGGGGATGAAGATGCAGCTTGGAGGAGACAAGTGAGACATGACCTGGGGAAGCCAGAGAATAGGGTACCCAGTGGATTCCAGGCTAGGGTTAAATTCTTCCGGCGGTGGTCCTCTTCCGCGTGTACTGGACCAGCTGCACGGTAACAGTGTGCACGTTAGCGTGGTCTTCAAGGCAAAAAATAATCTTGGATAGTAAATTTTTTACTCTTGTGTTAAATATCAGATAGTGAGATAGTCAATAAGAGAAGAGTAGGTGTAGTCTTCTGACGATTTGTTCATGACTCAAGAATTAATTCTCAAACTGTCTGTTTGAGGCCATTTATAAGGATTGTTTAATTTTGCAAATTACAGTGAAACCAGTGGTATAAGTGTCTTACTAGTGCTACTAGGTCAAAAATAACCACCAGGAGGTAGTTTTACAGAACAGAAACTTATTTTTTCATAGATATGGAGGCTTAAATCCAAAATGATGTCTTGGTTGTGTAGATTCCTTCAGTGGGCCCCTGTCATAGTTTCTGGTGTATGTCAGCAATCCACGGCAGTCCTCAAATGGCATCTGTCTTTCCTCTCTCTATGTCTCTGTGTCTGTTCTTCTTTTTATAATTTTAATTTTAATTATTTTTTTAATAAGACATCTCTCAGAAGTTATTAGGTTTAAGACCCACCCTACTCTGGTATGACCTCATCAACATCACACTAGAAAACTTTTACTTCTAAATAAGGTCATACTTACAGGTATCAGGGGATGCAATCCAATCCCTAGTAAACACTGAGAAATATGTTGACTGCATATAGTAGAAAATACAAATTAATATTAGCTTAGGCACACTGTCACTTATTTTCTTAGTTAAAAGAATGCTGAAGGTATGTGATCAACCTTTAGTGCAGAACTTCATAATTATCAGGGACGCAGGCCTTGATATGTTTTTGCTCCCTCACAGCTTCTATTTTTAAGGTTTCAAAATTCCTACTGCCAGAGCTCCTCCTTCCACACAAGAAGAAGAAGTAAGGAGCAAGAAATAAATATAGTATGCTCTAAATAAGTCAGAAAAATTGAAGAAGTTTTCCTGAAAGTTCTACACAACACAGTTGGTTAAATCTCATTGACCAGAACTCAGCCATGTGCCCATAACTAGCCAAAGGGGAGGCTGACAGCGTAGTGATTTATTTTAGAACCGTGTTGCCCCTGAAGTGAATCAGTGTTTTGTTTTCAGTGGAAGAAGATGTACAATATTGGGTAGGCAATAAGAAAATGTATTGTTTAACCAAACAGCTGAGGGGTTGTTTATAGTTGCAGACACAGTTTGATCCAGAAGATTGCAATATCGTCAGTTCATTTTGTGCTGTTTCTCAGAGATTCTTTGAATTTTACCTCCTGGTGTGTTGTTTTACCCTCAGACTAGTCCTTTCCAGGATGGCAGAGATAATTGTAGTATTTTATGATAGAACATCTTTATACCTCATTGTCCAGAAAACGAGAGAGACATTCTTTCTGAGACCTCTCATAAGATCCAAGAATTATTCCTTCCCAGAAACCCCTAACAAAGTCTTTTGGAATCTCATTGGTCTAACTGGGCCACTGGTGTATACCTACATTGATCGTTATGATTCAGGCGATGGAATGTGCTGATCAGGGCAGGTCAATCAAGGCCATCCCTGGACTGGCAGTAGGTTTGTTATTGTATGCTGTCAAGTCAATTCTGACTCATATATGGGACGGAGTAGAACTGCCCCCATAAAGTTTCCTGGGCTATAATCTTTGTAGGAGCAGATCACCAGGTTTTCCTCTCCCATGGAGCCATTTGTGGACTCAAACCATTGACCTCTTGGTTAGCAGCCAAGCACTTAGCCATTGTGCGATCAGGGCTCCTTGACAATGGGTTTAGCTTTCCTGAGACACACAGAGACTGCATGGAGAAAACATGGCTACCACAAATGAAAGCTAGGGTTCATTTACCTATAGAAAACAAGTGTCCACTACAGTCCCCCTGGCAATTACCTCTCTCCCTCTATATAACATGCTTGCATATCTATTTCTTCACTTGCCATTGTTTGTTGGCCTGCCAACAGAATAGTATCAGCTTCCTAGTCCCATTTATGATCAGCTCTATAACTTCAAACAGCACACTTAAACCTTTGCTTCTTGTTTTACTAATCACTGGGGACTAAAATCTCTGGAAGACATTTTGTGTGATGATGACATTAATGTCCCGTCTTCCATTCATTACATCTCCCTATATCCTTGCAAACTTTCTCAGTTGGATCTTTATTTTCTAATGTTGAGATTGCAAAATAAATGTTCTGTTACTCTAATTAAGTCCTTTTCAAATCTCCATAGATTCATTCTAAAAGCTTAAAGCCAGAAAAGTTTTGCTGTTGGGTACCATGGAGTCCATTTCAACACAGTAGAACTGCCCCCACAGACTTTTCTAGGCTGTGATATTTACAGGGTTGTTTGGAGTTGGAACAAAACTCATTGGCACTTAACAACAACAACATATTTACAGAAGGAAATCACCAATTCTTTCTCGCACAGAGTTTCTGAGGGGATCTGAACCACCAGCCATTTGATTTGCAGCTGAGCATTTAACTGTTGTACAACCAGAGCTCCCTGAAAGCTAGAAGATGTTAAATTATATGATGCTGTAAATGTAGTTCCCTAAAGGTCCAAATATTATGCTCCCAAGTTGTTCAGAGGCAAATGCCTGTCCCACTCATCAAGATCTAACAGCTTCTTTGTTTGCAAACAACAGGCACCTTATCATTTATGCACATGTTCCAAGGTCTTAGTTAAACTGATTCACCTCCCTTCTTCAGACCTCTTCTCAGCCATTGTCCAGCCTGAACTGTAGAAGGTGGTACCTCAACCAGCAGCATCAATATCTCACATCCAAAATGTAGATCTGGAGCTCAGAAAACAATTGTGGGTTAGAATGTGAAATATTGAAACTGTCAGCCTATAAATGACTACTAAGGTTAGAACTGTGGATGAAATAATATGGAAAACTGCGGAGAATGAAGAGAGAAAAAGGATGGCTTGCACATTTAAGTGTCAGCTATAGGACCTGGCAAAGGAGATATAGTTTTTCAGAGCTTAGCATCAGGGATTCAGTGCTGTGGGGGTATTACCGGTGAGATGATGCTGAGGTTCTTGCCTAGCATTTCTTGCAGATGGTGCCCAGTCTGTGCTTTGGTACCTACAGTGCTAGACGACTCCAAATATTGAGACAGACTTACACTGTGCTGAATTCTGTTTCTCTGCAATTTCCCAGTCTCAGTTTCACCAGGACTGAGTGTATTGCTTCTCTTTGTTCTCTAAGTAGTCCCAAACAGGAAAGTGCCAAATACATACAATATAAACCACTTGTGTTCATGCATTGATTTTGTATTGTTGTCATTGCTTGCTTACTCATAGCAAAGGATTTACAGTCAGATGACCAGAATTCAAATCTTGGCTCTTTCTCTTGACAGTCATGTCATCTCATGTTAAGTTCCTTAATCTTTGTGGGTTTTTTTTCCATTGTTAAAATGGCAACACTGTTAGTGCTTTCTTCATAGGGGTGCTGTGAACTCAACTGAGATTATGGATAAAAAGTGTTCAGCACAGTGACTAGGATGTAGTATGTGTTCAATTAATGTTTGTTATACAATAATAAAAGAATGAAGTCAACAATAATAAAGGCCATGTGCTCCATTTTCCACCTGTACTTACCTACGTCAAACGTCACTATGTACTGAAATTATTTGTTCCCAACTTCTCCCCGCCCCCCACCGCTTTGGCTCTGAACGCTTAGAAAAGAAGGATCACATCTTCTTTATTACACGCTCACTTCTGAGGCCAGACACAGGGCCTACCACATAGAAAGTGAGCAAATGCTGTGAAACACATACTTGCCACCCCTCTAGCCATGTAAAGAGGCCTTCTTTGAACTTGAATGTTTGAATCATCCACTAACCATCCTGTTCTAAAGTGTCTCTTGTCTGTAGGAGATCCCAAAGGGATGCTACAATGTGCCTACAGTCCCATTATGTCACCCACATTTACCTTGTTTCTCTCTGCTGTGACCACCTGCATTGCCCACACTGCTGCCTAGAGACAGGTCACTGTTGGCACTACCAGTGTTTGTGCGGTGATGTCTGACTCAGAACGACCCAGACACCTGCCTCTCTGAGCCCAAAGTCAAAATATCTCCCTCCCAGAGTTGGAGCTCTTGAACACAGCCTCTCACAAATCCCTCTTGAGCACTGCTATCTATTTTTGCTTCTAATAAGTGGCATCACAATATGTGATAAGGAGAGTTATGAACGTCTTAAATGTAATATATCTTATGTAATATGAATACTAACAACAAAACTGGTTTGTAGACTATTTCAGGGTTGCAGTACATTATTAATTACAACACTGTAATTGAGTAAAAGATTTTTTTTAAATCTCCCTTTCCCTTAATTACTACTTTATTCTGTAAAGAAAAAGTTACTGATACAGGTTCACGAATACTGATTACCACAATATTGTAACTAAAATACTGCAAAATTTGCTCAGATCAGCAGCTGTGTAAAAACCCCAGCAGCCATGAAAGCAACACTGTGTGCCTGCAGCACATGCAGATGAAACCAGGTGATTTCAAGCATCGCTGTATTTGGGTAACAATGACGGCTCAGACTGGAGCTCATTAGAAGACTCAAAAGGTAAATCCGCACAGAGTTTTAGCCTTGTAGGTATATTAACAGATGTATGCTGGGCTTATAAAGAATTTTTTATTACAGCTACAGGAATGCTTTTATAAAAAGTAATAAAATTTCTGCTAAAACACTGCACTAAATCTTATAGACAGTCCGTTTGGCGCTATCCCTCTGACAACGTTACCTGGTGTGATCTGGACCTCTTGCGCTCCCTGGCACCACCACTGCTTTGAACCCCATTTAAAGGCAGAAGGCTCAAAGCAATCCAAGGACTCTTTTGAGGCAAGAGACTATTCCGTATCTGCCTTCTTTTCTTCCCGCTGCAGCCTCTGCTGTGACTGAAGCTTCGTGTCCTAGCTGCAGAGAAACCGCTTCCAGTTTAGGAATGGAACAAGGCTACACAGGGAATGGGATACGTGTAGTGGAAAAGGGACAGGATTTGTTGTTTATGTCAGCCAAAGACTGTCAAGAGTGCCCTATTAAAATATGGTCTTAAACCAGCCAAGTAGCCAAGTGGCGTCGAGTCGGATCCCTAAATTCACTCACCCACCTTTTTACATGAGGAAACTGTTAAGTGTCCTGAGTGTGATGGCGGTTACACACCTGTCTGTCAAATCTCACACAACAGTCTGACAAATAGTAGTCCCTTTTACTATACTTAAATTTTAAAAAGCAAAGGAAGTCTGATGGTACAGTGATTAAGCACTCAGCTGCTAAACGACAAGTTTGGCAGTTCGAAGGCACCAGAGGCTCCGTGGGAAAAAGACATATCAGTATGCTTTCATACAGATGACAGGCTTGGAAACCCTATGGGACAGTTCTGCAGTGCCCTACAGAGTCACTGTGAGATGGAATCGACTGGACAGCAATAGGTTTTTGGTTTGGGTTTAAATAGAAAAATAGATGTAAAAATTTCAGTCATGCCAAACTTTCGCCTGGCAGGTCACACTCATGACACCTGACTCACTGATTTGGCTGCTGCTTCCTGAAAGAGCGGGCTTGGAAGACTTAATTTCAAGGTTTCCTTCCCGATCGGCTAAATATTCAGTTATTTGATTTTTATTGATAATAAAACATGAATAGTTAACCGCTTTTTCAAAAGTAAATAGATTAAACCTGACAATATCAGGAAGACTAGAGGACAAAGAACAGCTCAGCACAAAAAGGTGCACGGTGCCTCTTATCTGGGCTGCGATAACTCAGCCTTGCCGCCCTTCATCTGCCTCTGTTCCCTGCACTTTAGTTGGTAGGCTTTCCAATGTTTAAACAGCAGGTTAATACAGGCTTTGCTGAACACTGAGTCACTAAGAAGATCGTATTTTGAATGCATGTGGTGTTGGACTCTTGCTCATTTTGTTTTTTCCTTTTGAAATAGACAGACAACTGGACAGCCGTTTCCTATATGAGGCAGCCCAGAGCCTCTCTTCTTCCTTGGCTCCTTATCTGTTTCTCTCTTGCACACATATAATGTCACTGAGTCTGCGCCACCTGGTCTCTTTCACTACCCCTCCTGCTTGCTAGTCTGTGTCTACAGCAGCTGCATTCACTTTTGGAAATGAGTGATCTCCCCTTCATCAAGGAGGAGGTAGGTCCTTTGTCTTCTGAGGGGCACAGATTTCTGGGCAACTCTGATCTCAGGGAGGGCACAGATGCTGCTGAATGCAGCTATGAGAATCCAATTGTCTGTTCCTATTGCCACCTGTTCAACTCTTACTAGGGAAATATGTGCTCCGAACCAGGCTCCACAGAAATTATGTGGCTTCTTATCTTCAGCAGCTTATGTTTTAAGGGAGAAAGCTGAGAATAAGCCAAGGGGGGTGGGAAATCAGTGAAATAGCCACTAAGTGTGATAAGGGCTCTAAGTGACATAAATAGAGTACTAAAACAGAAAATCATTGGAGTAGAGGAGAAACGATCAGGGAGAAGCTCTTTGTAAAGAAGATACTTAAGCTGAATTAGAGAAGAAAGCATTTCAGATGTTGAAAAAAAAAAAAGTCACCACGGTGTCAACTCTGACTTACAGTTATTCTTTGTGTCAGAGTAGAACTGGGTCCCCTAAAGTTTTCAAAGGCTGATTTCTTGGAAACAGGCCACCGGGCCTTTCTTTGGAGGTGCCTCTGAGTGGGCTTGAACCTCCAACCTTTGGGCTGGCAGCCAGGTGCATTAACTATTCCCACCACCCAGGATTTCCATTTCAGGTCTGTTGTTGTTGGGTGCTGTCAAGCTGATTTCGACTTCTAGCAACTCCACGTGACAGAGCAGAACTGCTGCGTGGTGTTTTCCACATTGTAATCTTTACAGAAACCGATCACCAGGTCTTCTTCCTGAAGAGCTACTGACTGGGTTAAAACCACCCGCCTTTTGATTAACTGATAAGCACACGATCATTGCACCACAGTACCAAAAATATCAAACCCATTACTATGAAGCTCAGTGCTGCATCTTTCTCCCTTGGAGTGGCTGGTGGGTTCCAACCGCTCTCCTTGCGATTAACTGTTGAAAGCTTTAGCTACTGCTCCCCCCTTGTATTTCCACTGGAGGCAGTAAAGGCAAAACGTTTGAGGCCAAAATGAGCTGTGTGTGACTAGAAGTCTAAAGCCCAGCGTCTCTGAGCAAAGCAGGAGCACAGCAGACGACTGTGAGATGGGATTGAAGAGGAGGCGGGATCCAGAGCGTGAGCTCCCTGGCAGTAATGGCAAGGATTCTGAGCAACGAGGTTGCCGATTAGGTCAGATTTGGGTTTAGGGGAGGGGGAGATAATCAGATACTCTAGGACATGTAGCAAAATAAAAATAACTACAGCCATTGTGTAAAATTTGATTCTGAAAAATAGGAAATTATAACAGGTTATCTGTTTACAACCTTATTTGGAGGAGGTTTTGCTTGCAGTTGTCTCTTGACATAGCATGACTGTCTGGTAAATTGAGGACTCCCGTGAATGACCCATGTGCCCATGTTGGACATGGTACTTGTTCTTCAGTCTTGTTTATTTTGTGGGCTTTATTAAAATAAAGGCAGCAACCCTAGCTTTACTACAGGAAAGGTACTCGTAGTTTGGTTTCATTTGTGGATGCATTAAAGTGCTTTACCCAATGTTTAAATTTTCAGCAGCTCTTAAGTGGCTGGAAGGTACACAAGTTTCAAGTCTGTGTGTTCAAGAGAAGCTTTGATTTACTTCAGTAATTTGGATTTGGAGTTTAATTTCCATCTTCTTTGTTCCTTTCTTTTTGTTCTGTCTATTTCCTCCTTGCTCTGTTTTTTCTCTCTGTATGTCTCTGTTTCTCTTTCTCTCTGTGACACAGACACACACACACGCAGGCACATGCATACACACGGCTCCACTCTGTAGCTAAGGCACCCAGAACACAGTGAACTTGAAACAAGCTTAGGGACTCTTAAGATAAACTCTATAGTGTAATGCTGATAATATACTTCATTAGTTTGGCAGACTGTTACATAGCAGTGCATAACGGAATCTTTGAACCAATTGAGCAAAGTCTGGACAGCCAGAACAGAAAAATTTTATTTGTTTCTGCAGAGTAGGAGAAGTAGGCAGCAGAAAATCTTAATATGTTCAAGTTTATAAATGACTAATAGAGTGAAAGGATTCTTAATCTCCTCTGGGTGTTATTTCTGGCAGCTCCCTGGGCACATCATACTGGAGGCTTCCTGGCAAAGGAACTGACTCTCAAAAGTCCAGGAAGCACAATGCCTGGCACACTGCAGGGACTTAAAGAGGCAAGTGGTTATCATTTTAGGCTCCAGCTTTCATTTTACCTTCCAAAACCAAACTAAAAACCCTTTGCCATTAAATCAATTCTGACTTACAGTGACCCTGTAGGACAGACTAGAAATGCCATGCAGAGTTTAATGAAGCAAGCTGCCACATCTTTCTCCTTGAGAGTGACTGATGGATTCTAACCCTCAGCCTTTTGGTTAACAGCCAAGTATCTAACCACAGCACCACCAAGGGTCTTTGCCTTCCTAACAGCACCCCAAATTCACTGGGGTAGGGAAGTCTCTTCCATTGTGTATGGTCTTGGTGGAGGGACAAGATCCTTTCCCTCCTTATCTTTTGATTTGGAATGGAGGTCTGAGGGTGGGAGGCAAGGATGGAGGAAATTCACAAAGCTAACCTTGGCTATGCATCAAAGCAGCCCCCCCTAAAACCACACTGCAAAAACTGAGGTGCATCAATTGACCAGCCAAACCCATTGCTGTCCAGTCAATTCCCACTCATAATGACCCTATCAAACCCAACCCAACCCAACCCAACCTGGTGCCATCAAGTCGATTCTGACTCTTAGCGACCCTATAGGTCAGAGTAGAACTGCCCCACTGAGTTTCCAAAGAATGCCTGGCAGATTTGAACTGCCAACATTTTGGTTACCAGCCATAGCAGTTAATCACTCTGCCACCAGGGTTTCCGAATGACCCTATAGGACAGTTTCAAAGGAACAACTGGTGAGTCCAAACTGTCAACTTCTTGGTTAGCACCTGTATCTCTTAACCACTACAGCACCAAGGTTTCCACTTCCATTGACTAGCCCAACTGAATACAGACAGACTGTGCAAGAAAACTTTTTTAATAGTCCTATCTGTTCAAGACAATCAGACGTTGCATGTGTCCTTGTCCATACACTCCAAAAGTGCTTAATGAGTTCTTACTGTGTGCCTGACAATGATTTTAGAGGTCATATAAAGGGAAGTAAGATCTGTTCTTCACTCTGAGGCCTTCACCGTCCAGAGCCATGCAGATCTATAAACAACACAACACACTGCGGTACTTGCCTCAGTAGAGTTGAGGAGCTCTACTCATTTGGACAGCAGAGAGCTAGGAGGAGTTCCAAGCTGTACAACGGAAGCCCTCTTTTTTCTCTTCTCTGGCATCTGAAAGCACCCTTCGAAATGGGTGAAATATAAGATATATTTCAAGAAATACAAGAGATTCAAGGAGATTGAAGGAGAGATCTTGACCAACTCCATGGAGTAGGCATTGAAGGGTGAAAGGAATTGGTGACGTCTGGAGGAGGGCATTTTGGGATTGAGGACGTTGTGAGTATCGGCATCAAGGAGGGAAGAATCAAATGTGTCTGGGGAACAGATTGCCTGGAATGCAAGACTGGGGACTAGTGAGACAGCTGAATGGAAAGCAGGGGCTGCCTGGGAGTGCTTTTAATAGGACGAGATATTCATAAGGAGCCATTGTGTTCATCTACTACTGTTGCTGTAACAAATAATGAACTGAGTGGCTTAAAGCAGTGAACAGTTCTGCAGAGCACAAGTCTAACAGGAAACTGACTGGGCCACAAACAAGGCTGTGTTCCTTTTGGAAACTAGATGGAAAAATCTGTTTTCTTCCCTTTCCACAGATTCTAGATTCCTTCTGAATGTCTTGGTTCATGGCCTCAATGTCCATCTTCAAATCCAGCAATGGCTGGTCAAGTCCTTCCCACATCATATCTTATCACTCTGTCTCTTTTGCGTCTTTAGCGATACCTTTAAGGATCCTTTTAAGAGCCCTTCAAATTCAGGATATTCTCCGCATCTCAAGGACCTTAACTAAATCAGGTCTGCCTTTTGCCATAGAAAATAACAAACTCCCAGGTCCTGGGGATTGGAAACCCTGGTGGTACAGTGGTTAAGTGCTATGGCTGCTAACCGAAAGATCAGCAGTTGTACCAGGCACTCCTAGGAAACTCTAAGGGGCAGTTCTACTCTGTCCTAAAGGGTTGCTGTGAGTCAGAATTGACTCGACAGCATTTTTTGTTTCTTTTTGTTTTGGAGATTAGGACATGGCATTTCAGGGACAGCCATTTTCTGACTTTCACAGGCATTAAGAATCTTAGAGAACAAGAGAGTGATGATACTATTGGGGAATATGCTTGAGGAAGGCTGAGCCAATAGCAGTGAGAAGGATGGATGGGGGGTCAGAAATGAGCTGCAAGACCCTTTTGATGATTCTGGAAAAGATAATTAAGTCCTATAGGAATACGAAGGAAGGGACAGATGCAAATGGCAGTTGTGTGTTGTATGTCATCAAGCTACTTCTGACTCATAGCAATCCCCAAGGACAGAATAGAACTGCTCCATAGGGTGTCCAAGGCTGTAATCTTTACGAAAGCAGATTGTCACATCTTTCTCCCCTGGAATAGCTAGTGCATTCAAACTGCCATCCTTTTGGCTAGCAGCTGAGTGCTTCATCACAGCGCCACCAAAGCTCCTTGTAAGGGGCAGAGGGAGGCTGGCCTCTCTGCACTGCCAAGTAGTTGAGCAGAGCATGGGGGAAAGTAAATCAGGAAGATTTTTCCAAGACAGCCAGGCTTTGCATTCCTCTGAGTGGCAGGTTAATGCTGTCCTTTAACAGAGTTGAAGAAAGTAGGGTGCTGATACATTTAAGTTGGAATATTATCATTAGTAGAGAAAGAAACTGCATCTTCTCCACTTAAAACATTGGATTGAGGGATGAGTAAAGATTCCAAACACATGTGTGCCAAGGGGAGAAGCCCCACCACCGCTGTCACTGCCACCACCAGTTGCCTTTGAGTTGATTCAGACTCAGGGTGGCCCTGTGTGTTGCAGAGTAAAACTGTTCTCCATAGATTTTCAAGGCAGTGATCTTTCAGAATGAGATGATCAGGTTTTTCTCCTGAAGCAGCTCTGGATGGGCTTGAACTACCAACCTTTCCATTAATAGCCACGATGCTTAAGCGTTTATATCACCTAGGAACCCAGGGGGAGAGGTAATACTTGAAAATGACTGAGTGGAGGGAGACTAGGCAAAGAAAGAGAACAAAAAAGGTAGAGAAAAGATACATAGGATGAAGGTGACTGAGATAAGACAGAAGAGAGAAAATGTGTTAAGAGTCAGATGCCCTTGCCCATAAATCAGAACGAAGGTTCACTCTTCGGACACGAAGGGACTGGACTCAGCAATGCGGAGTGACCATATATTGGATGCACTTTATGGTTGTATACATCTATAGGATATCATCCTGCTGACCTCTGGCTGGAGGAAGGAGAGTGGGTGGAGAGGAGGGGAAAGGAGGCTGTCAGGAGAATGAGACACGTATGGAGCAGAGAGCAATAGTGTGCTGTCACCGGGCAGGGAGAGCAGTGGAAGCTGCATATAGGTGGGCATGTAAATTTATATGGGAATGTACATTTTCACTCAGTCAGATTAAATTAAAAAAAAAAAAAGAATCAGATGGGGGAGAAATGTAGATTCTAGGTAAGATAGGAGAGGCCTGGCAAAAGAAACAGAAAAATGAAAGACAGCAATATCAGTAGAAAAAGAAACTGAAAGGACCCAGCTCAGTGGTTTCTGGTATGAATGGGTTAGTCAATTTAAATTTCCAGGCTATTTGAATTATGTTCACAATTTAAGATTTCCTTAGAAGACTTATTTGCCTTCTTGAGGTTAGTCACTGTGCATAGCTTCTTGGTGTGTTTTGTTAAGCTCCTAGGCAGCCTCAGCGGTCCTCAGGGAGATGAATTATTCACACAGTAGGCCCTTTGGCCCCCTTGTGTGGTTCACTGATTGAAGGTTCTGCTCCCCTCTTCTCTTACTAACAGGTCTGTTTAACTCTTGCGTTGTTTTGTCCCTGGAATTTCAGGCTTTGGTCTGATGGACTGGGGAAAAATGTTTCTTTTTGTCACAGTTCCTCTCCACTATTACAAATTCACTAAGTTAGACACTAGCACAAACTCCTGGAAGCCTCAACACAATCCGGCCTTATGCTTTCCAGTTTACAGATGAGAGCACTGAGGCTTGGTTCCAGTCTAGTTGTATACTCAAGGTCACCAGTGATCAGAGTTGTGAGAAAAAACTGCCTGGAGATCAGGGTGGCAAACAGCAGGGCTAAAGCATATGGGCAGGGTTTCTTAGGGAGACTTCAGGCAAATGAAAGTGTCTCTGGAAAACCTGGAGGTTGTATGTAAGGTACTTAGGTACTCACTGGGACAGCTCCCCACTAACCGTGACCTGGCAGTGTCAGAGGTACACAAAGGAAGTAAGTTAATTCAGGGGCAGGGTTTCTCTAGGTGCTTTCATATTTATTAGCTCTCCGTGGAGGAAGTGGTCACCCAGAGAGGTTAAGCAACTTGCCCAAGGTCACCCAGGAGCAAGCAGTGCCCCGGGGGCTCGCTCTCCACCTGCATCCCACGGACCGCGCTCTGACCAGGGAAGGGGCCTGCTGGCCAACCCGCAGGGAGCGAGGTTCCTCTTGTCCGCCCCGGCGCCGACCCCCGTGCACTCTGTCCTCCGCGCCGCGGCCCCGACGTCTCCCGCACGCCATGGGGGCGGCAGCAGGCAGGGCAGCGGGGGCCGCCGTGGCCGGGGGCTGTTGAGCTTGCGGAGCCCCGGTAGGTCGGGGAGGAGGACGATGCAGGACGCGCCCAGGTGAGCCAGGACTGAGGTCTTGCTGGCCGCAGCCCCAGGGCCCGCGCCTTGCGCCCGCCGGCCCCCCAACGCGGGGGCTGGAGCCGGCACCCGAGGGGGCGGCGGGGAGGGCGCAGGCAGCGGCTGGGAGAGCGGCGGCGGCGGCGACAGCGGCGGCAGAAGCTCGGCTCGGCGGCTGGAGGTGGCCGCTTCAGTCAGCCAGGGCGGCTCGCCCCTCGCCTCCCGCAGCCGGTAGGTGCGGCAAGTGCGCCCCGGGATCAGGGCCGGGGAGCCCACGCGTGCTGGGCAGGACGCGGCGGGGGCGGCGGGGCGCGGCCGGGGTGGGGGCTCCGGACTCGGGAAAGCCGGCTTTGCGGCGGAGACGGGCTTCGTGGCGGCCCAGGGTGTCGATGCGCTGGCTGGTTGTATAGACGTGTTCTCCAGCGTGTGGCCACCGTAGATTTGGGGCCAGGGCTTGACACTTGTGTATGTAAGTACTTGTGAAACTGGATGTGTGTTTACTGACTATACGGGTTTGTGTGTGTAAAGGATGTGTGTGTGTCTGTATGTGTCTGTGTGTGTTGGGGGGGAGACAGAGACAGAGAGAGAGACAGAGACAGAGAGAGAGAGACTGTCTGTAACATAGGCTGTGCGTCCATACGTCCATAACCGCGTGTGGGACTGTATGGATGGTCCTGGATGTGTAAACGAAAATGTACTGTGTGTCCAGCTCCGTGTGTGTGACAGCATATCCCTGTCATAAGTGTGTAACTGGCTGTGTGTGTGGAAGTGGCTGTCAGTGTGTGGGCATGTTGTGCTGCATGCAGCGTTCACCAACCCGGCCAGCACTAGCGTCCTGCAGTTGCCTTTCACAGAAACACTGTCTCAGTGACAAATGCATTTCCCTCAGCTTGTTACTTGGTACGTGGCACTGCGCTGTTAGTTGCCTTCCGAAGAAGTGGCTTAGCTTTTGGTACAGGGAGGTGACAGGTGAAAGAAGTGAAGAAATCATGGAACAACTTCTAGAGTTTAATGTTATAAGAAAATGTTGGCTTGATTTCCCATTTGGGCCATTAAAATTAACAGAAAAATGTTTCCTAGAAATGGGCATGAACCAAAGGTAGCTTTTGATGGAAGGGCCGTGATGTGCATTTCTCCTCGCAGACTTGACTTCCCAGGGCACCAACTGTGGGGTGACCCTGGGGCTAATGGCCATAATTCCCTAGTCTGTGAGCATCAGAGAGTGAGGGAGGAGCAACAGCTGTGTTCTGCTGTGAGCACAGGTGGGAAAGGGCAGGCAAGAAGGGAAAGGACATCAGTGACGGGTGCTGCATCCCAGAAACAAGAAGAAAGTCAGGACCAAGGTTGAGACTTGCAGAATCGTGAGGAGCAGCTGTAACTTAGACATGATGAATGTGGACAAAATTGGTAAAAAATTAAGGAGGTTTTACAGCATTCTCAGGTAATTTTTAAATCTTAACATTTTTTTTTCTTGTGCTTTTTTACTCTACGTGCTCTCTTACATTTTCATCATTTCCTGCAAAGGGAAAGCTCTTTATTATAAGTACTGTTATTTTACAGGGGAGTAATGGGAGAACTGTTGCACATCAGAGCTAAAGGGACCTTTCAGGAGGGTTTAGTCCAGCCTGGTATGGAATGCATGGAGATCAGGGACTGGAGGACAGGTGTGCCTCTGGGTCCCCTGGGTACTCAGGGTTTCACTCCTGAAGCTCTTCCTTCCCCTGGTCGTAATGGCTCTGTGAGCAACAAACTGAATGAAGTTTCTGCAACCTGAGTTCTTTGGAATCTCTCTAATAGCGTTTATTCCCTCATCTCCTTCCTAGATTTCACAGACTAAAGGATAGCCCTTGAAAACCAGCTGACTAACCCTGCCACTACCTTTTGATTTTCTGGTATTTTATTGAACGACCACCATCCTCCAAGTCACTCATTCTGTTAACTGAAGTCACCTTTTTATTCCTCCTCTTCCTTCATCAGTAGCTGCCACAGATTACTCAATAAGCAACTTTTGTCATTTTTCCTGAATAACATGTAAATTTATACATATAATATTCCTACAATCGCTTTCTAAAAAGTCCCTGGGTGGTACAGATGGTTAAGTGCACAACTACTGACAGAAGGATTGTCTGTTCAAATCTACCCAGAGGTACCTTGGAAGAAAAGCCTGATGATCTGCTTCTGAGAGATCACAGCCTTGAAAACCCTGTGGAGTGCCCAGTTTTACTGTGAACACACATGGGGTAACCACGAGTTGGAATTGATCAGTGGTAATGGGTTTGCTGTGTTATTGTTTTTGTTTAGTCACTGTCTTATGAGATCTTCATCCATTTCCAGAATTATGAGCAGGTGTCAACTGTGACCTCTAAAAAGAAAAAGCAAAGCAAATACATGACAAGGAAACTCCTGGAGAACCTTTTATAGTATCACAGTATGACTAGTGAGTTAAATAAGCTCTTGAGAAGAATCTGGACTTCCTGATAGCTATAGCATTATGTGCCCTTGGTCAAATCTCTTCACCTTTCCAAGTCTCAGTTTCTTTATCTCTGAAATGGGATGAAAGAGTTCATCTAGAATTTAGTCAGCAGGTCATTTCTAAGTTTTCTTGCAGTTTTCAAGCATCTGATTGCCACTGACATTCCTCCTTTTAACAAGAAACATTTCATCTAATAGATGTTTACATCCTGATATCTAACAATCTTTTAAAAAACTTATCACAGGAAAAGAAAGAGGCACAGGAGAAAAGGGTAAATGTGCCCTCTTGATTTAAGTTTGAAGTTGGGGTCAGCTGCACACATCAAGCCTTAAAGTAAAGGGGTTCTTAGAAGTCACCCTTTCTCTCCTGCTATCAAGGACCAGAATCTTCCATGCCATTGACTTTCTGAAAATTGCAAAGCATATCAAACCTCATTAAAAGAGGTCTACACTAAGCTATAATTCAGAGTTTCTCAAACATCAGCTTTGTTGACATTTTGGACAAGATAATTCTATGTTGTAAGGGGCTTGCCCTAGATACCTGAGGATGTTGAGTGGTATCCCTGGCCTCTGCCCAACAGAATCCAGTAGCATCCCCCCAGTTGTGACAACATAAAAGTTCTAAGGGCATTGTCAGATGTTCTCATGGTGGGCAAAACTCCTTTCTCCCTTTGGGAAGCACTGCTGTAATTCAAACACAAGTCTTGTGTCCTCATATTGAAATACAACACTTTTTTTTTTTAAGTAAATGGGTGGCTTGCTGTGTTGCTAGCTGCCTTGAAATTTAGTCGCTCTCACACATTTACCCTTATCCCCTGGGTCTTGCACTGCCTTGTTGGATATGCCTGGAAATGCTCAAGATGCTGCTGAAGGCTGAGAAGCATTCAGAGGCAATGTAATAATAATTCTAATAACCCACATTAATCAAGCCCTTGATAGGTGCCAGACATTGTTCTAACTGCTTTACATAGATGCCCATTTAATCTTCATTAAAAATCCCATGAGTGATACCTTTTCTTACCCCCATTTTAGAGATGAAGTGGCTCAAACTTAGAGGTGAGGTAACTCGCTCAGGTTCTGCTAGTGGTAGAGCTGGGTTTGGATTGTGTGTTGTCTGACTCCAGAGGCCATACTCGAAACCAACTCCCTGCCCTTACTAAGCTGCCTTGCATGAATGGAATCTTGATGGTACAGAGCAGAGCAGATCTTAAACATCATCCAGTCCTTTTATGGAGCCCTGGTATTGCAGTGGTTAAGTGGTCAACTGCTAACCAAAGGTCAGCAGTTAGAATCTACCAGCTACTTCTTGTACAGTAGTTCTGCTCTTTCTGACAGGGTCTCTGTGAGTTGGAATCTGCTCAGTGACAGCAGGTTCGGTTTGGGTTTTATTCTTATTGTAGAAACAAGTCTGCATCTAGGTAGGAAGCTAGAGGTTTGAGTGGAACTTAGTTAGAATAATGTGATTTCAAATAACTCTAAGGAATATGTAGAACGAGAGGGTAGTTCTGTAATGGGGGACGCACAGGGGAAGAAAGGATGGTGGAAAGGAGCAAAGAGTGAATAAAGCATTTCTGTTTCTGTTAACTTCCTCACCACCCATCTAAATGTTTAGATATCTCTCAATGGCACTTGGCTGGCTCTGTCACTAAAATTAAAGTTGCTACTCTTTTTTTCCCACCAACTCCTTCCTTCCATAGACTTCACATCTTGCCGTTTGGTTCTTCTTTTCGGCATGCTGTTGACTTTTTATACTATTGAGGCAGTAGAAAGCGATATGCATTTGGACAGAGGGAAATATAAGGGCAGTGTAAGTGGCCACCAACAAGACTTCTTGATAGGGACAAACTTAAGTATCGCCAGAGGAAGAATGACTACCTTAACAGTTACTGAGAAACTTGAAAATCTAACATATGTCTTAAGAGGGTTGACTGTTTTCTCTAAGACTCTAGCTCAACGAGCCCACTGGTCTGGTAGCTGCCAGATGGTAGACCTTTGCTTTTGCAAGCCCAATAGTTTGGTTCAGATAATGATTGTCCCTCTGGTGAGCATTAAGATCATCTAGAGTGTATATTAAAACAGATTGTTGAATCGAACCTCTGGATTTTCTGACTTAGTACCTCTGTGTTGGGATTTGAGAACTAAACCTGCATTTCTAATAAGTTCCCAGGCAATACTAATTCTGTTGATTCAGACACTGTTAATTTGAAAACCACAGGATTAAGACTTAGATAACTAACAAAAAGCTCACAGTCCACCCTCCTTAGACTTTATATAGATCTATGTCTCTGACTCCATCCATCCACCCATCCACCCATCTACCCACCCACCCGTCCACCCACCCTCCTGTCCACCCATCCACCCATCCATCCACCTATATATCTATCTTATTTTTTAACATAACTACACATTTGGATTAAAGAGAAATAGTGAGTGAAGCAAGATGGAAAAGATAGCAACTGCTAGGGACAAACTGACATCTTCTGTCATTAAATCTCAATTGTTACTAAGGAGCTAAATTTTGCTGCTCATTTTGACTTTCAGAAAAACCTTTGCTTTTTCTTAGCTATGGTATTTCTGGTTTGGATTAATTATGTTCTTAGATATTTTCATGTTCCCTATCTCCACCCACCCCCACCACTACCTCAGTTTGGATGATAAAATCTCTTATTTTGCTCACAAGATAATCCAAATCAGAAGTCCTTTAATATCTTGTCGACTGCCAGATAACTTCTGAGTAGTCTCTCTGAGGTAAAGAAAGATTTAGTATCTCTCTGTCCAGCTTTTATTTCCCGTGCAGTTGCTTTGTGCTTCTTTCCCTCTCAAATCAACATGAGCACAATGACGAAATCTGATAGAAACTTGAGTCGGAATACTAGTGTGGAGCTGATTAGGTTTTTGACTTCTCAGTAAGGAAGTTTCTTTTAAAAGCAAATCTCAACCTCAATGAATATCTTCCTTCTTCTTGGCTGTCAACATCTTTTTCTTTTTGTATGACTATACATCTTCCATCTAAGCAAGATACTTACATGTACCTTCTCAGAACCAGAAATATCTAGGTATTCTGAAATGCAGATTCAATACTTATTCAATAAGTATTCAATAGTTACTGAATATTTGCTGTGTACTGTGAAGTTCTATATAGCTGGTCTTTGATTGGTAGTTCAACTCCTGGGTGAAATATTGTTTCTTGCACTTAAAGATAAAGAAACCAAGGCCAAGAAATTTTCAGAGAACTCAAGTTAGGACACTAAATGTATTATTAACTTTTTTTTTTTTTGGTTATACATTATGAAAATCAACACTGACTTGCTTAAGCAAAAACTAGAATTCATTAGAAACATAATGGTTTTATTTACCTACTTTCCTGGCTTCAAGGAACAATGAGGCCACATAAAGATGACAACCAGGTTAACTCCAAAGAATTCATCTCCAGGAGTTTGTGATCTTTATCTCATTGTTCTGCCATTAATGAGACCTATTCCCAAGAGTCTGTATCTCCCAGGTGAAATTCCTAAGAGAGAATCTGATTGGTCGAATTACTTGTGACCATGAGGTCATAGCTAGAGCACAGTTCACCCTTTGGTTATGGCAGATATTCCTGTGACAAGTGGTCTGCGTGGTTAAGCACTTGACTGCTAACTGAAAGGTCAGTCATTCAAACCCACCTGCCACTCCTAAGGAGAAAGATGGGACAATCTGTTTCTTTAAATATTACAGCCATGGAAATCCTACAAGGCAGGTCTACTCTGATTTATAAGGTCATTATAAGTTGGAATCAATTTGACTGCAATTTTTGTTTGTTTGTTTTTAATGTTTTATAGTCCCTGAGTGGTGCAAATGTTTAATGTGTTTGGCTACTAACAGAAAGTTTGGAGGTTCAAGTCCACCTAGAGGCCCTTTGGAAGAAAGGCCTAGCAATCTGCTTCTGAAAAGTCAGCCATTGAAAACACAATGAAACACAGTTCTATTCTTTCACACATGAGTCTGAATTGACTCAACAGCAGCTCATGTGGTCTGAGATTGTCACACAACTACACAGCTAGAAATAGGATTTTAAATCACATTTCTGTGACTCTAAATCCAGTGCTTTTCTCCTACTGAATGAATATACTACAGAGAAAGACATAAAGTTGACTTTTAATGAAAACAACTGTCTTTACTTTCAAGGTCTGATCCACGTAACGCTTTCCTTCCACTGAGTCTTGCTCCTTCTAGTTGTCTATGTCTCTTGGTTTCTAATACTTCTGTAGATAGATCCTGGCTCCTATCTGTCCATTTGATTTCTGGGCCACGTGGTTTGGCTTCTCTGAATATGCATACCATACCTGTGCTCCTTGGCATGTATCTGGTTTACATATCGTGAGAGCTGGAGGGTCCATCCTCTTGACCTTTATCTAATTCTTTCAACAGCCCTGTTGTTCCCAATGTTTTGTTTTGACAATACACATTTAAGAAAAACATCAAATTGTACAGTGAATACACATATTCTTACCATGTGGTTTCTACAATGTACATTTAACTGTAGTTGCTTTATTGCATTACACTTAACCATTCATTAGTTCGTTTTTGATGCTGTATCACATTTCTGTATATGTACCCATCTATAGATTCATCACACTCTGATGGTGTAGTGGTTAAGTACTGTGTCTGCTAATCCAGACGTCAGCAGTTTGAATCCACCAAGCTCTCCTTGGAAACTCTATGGAGCAGTTCTACTCTGTCCTGAAAAGTCATTATGAGTCATGATCAACTCAGCAGCAGTGGGTTTGGCTTTTTTAATTTGATAGATTCATCAGTTCATATTTTGATGCATTTCAAAGTAAGTTGCTGTTACTTATTGCCATTTCTATAATGGGGATACTGAGACTAAGACAAGTGAATTGACTTGCCCAAAGTCACACAAGAGGAGCTGATGGAGCTGAGATTTAACACCAGCAATCTAACTTCTGAAACCGCTTGCTTAATCTTCAAGCAGTTCTGTGTTCCCTAGAAAGAGGAGGGAAATCTCACTCAAGGTTAGTGGCAGGGCAGTGTCAAGCACCTGGGTCATCTGATTATCAAGCCTCATCTTTCTAATACTTAGCAGCAACCAAGACAATTAGTCCACCTTCCTTGTAGAAGCAATGATCTGTCATCCTGTCTCCCAAAGCTCTGCAGCTGTGGGGCTTTACAAGGAATCCCAGAACTCTGGAAGGTCTGATTGTTGACACAGATCATTGCAGGAACCGAATATACTCTTTCTTCTTCTTTGATATTTAAAAATAACTTATGAAAATCACAGCCTTGGAAATTGCCATTTTAAGTAACTTTTTTACAGGGTTCAGAGGACTCCGATATATGTTATCTTACTTAAACTTCATGAATAAGAGCAGATCTGCAGACAGTTGGACTGGTTCTCCTAACTATGTTGAACAGTTGGAACACTGGGGCTTATAGAAATCAAGTGAGGAACTCAGAGTCACGTGGTTCGAAGAGCAAAGTTTGGCAACTCAAGGGGTTTTACATTCTAGAGGAGCTACATAAATATCCAGTTAATAAAACTGAGCTGGGAGAGCTGAGACAGAGACTATTGAGATTTGGATCATGTGAGATGTATTTTAGTGGTTAAAGGTCTGGGTCCTAGAGTTACTGCCTCATGTAACCTTGAACAACTCCACTCTGTGCCTCAGTTTCTTCATCTGTGAAATGGAGACAATTGCAGTAATCCTTCTTAATGTGATGTGGAGACTGAATGCAGTAACACGTGTATACTGTTCCAGAAATACTGGTCATAAGTAACTCATTGCCACTGTCCCACTGCCACTCCAGGAGCCTTCTAGGTTCTTTTAAATCTAGAGACACAGATTTATTTTTCACTTGGAGTTTGTTTATTGGAATGTGATTGTGGGCAGCAGCCATTTGGGAGATGACATTTTATTAATCTACTAACGATGCTGATTTCACTCAGGAATTTCCATCTAAGAAGCTGTAAATAGCCCATGTCCTTTGAGATTATGCTGGCATATTTCATTCCATATGGTAATCAGTGCATGATATCTAAGTAGAGAATTAGGTATAAACTATTTTCTAATCCAGGAGATTTAGAAGAAATAGGAAAGCAGAGAAGACAGAAGAGGTAAACAAGCCCACAGAGACCTTTCTCTTGACATACACAACAAATACTGTAATTCAGTTCTTTCAGCAAATGAGGCATTTGATCAGGTATGGAAAAACCATTAAAAAAAGAATTTAGAAGTGTATGCTCACCTGGCTGGATTGCGCTTCATCCTTGCAGCAACTCACAAACTGTTCTCCATTAAAACTCTGCAGCAGAATCATTTGGTCATTTACTATAATGTAGGATTCAGAAAAGGAATCTGTTGTTTTTACTCATGCTTTTAGGTGTACTAATGTTTGAGGACCACTGTCAGCAGTATAATTCTGAACTAGTCATAATACTAACTTTGAAGATATAATTTAGATGGAATGCAAATTTGGGATTGACTTGCTTCCAATTTGAGGTCATGAAGTCCATGACGACAAGACCTTTGGGCATTCTCAGGCTCAGTCTTCAGGGGCTACGTTATACAGAGTCATTTCTGTAACCACATCATAAAGTGGAGGAGCTGGGCATGGCTGCCTTTGTGCAGAATCAGGGCAGGACACATCCAACCTCTAATCATGCAACACTGACAGTCTGGAGACTGACTCGATCCAGTAGCTTGCTAAATGCATACTGTGAACTCACTTGGCACCCACTTTATAAAGTTGTTTCCATTTACTTAGTTGGACCAACCTTGTAAAGTTGATACTATGCTTATCCCTATTATATCAGGCAGCTGAGGCTATGAAAAGTTAGATAATCTTTCCAGGTCATAATGATAATTGATAAAATTAAGACAAATTACAAGACTCTTCTTTAAATCAAGAGATAGCAAATTATCTGGTCTATTGCTTACGTTTTGTATGGCCTGTAAATAAGGAATGACTTTTACATTTTTAAATGGTTGGAAAAAAATCAAAAGAAGAATAATACTTCATAACCAATGAAAATTATATGAAATTCAAATTTCAGTGTTCACAAATAAAGTTTTGTGTTAACACAGTCATGTTCAGTAGTTTATATGTTGTCCATGGCTGTTTTTGTACACTGCCAGCAGTACATGTGATAAGTGAACTTATGGCCCCCAAAGCCTAAAATACTGGCTTTCTGGCACACTCTAGAGGAGAAATTTGCTGACATCTGCTTTAAACAGCTATGCCAATACTCCCCAAACTTCAGTCGTCTGAGTACTACTGCTGGGACTCTTGCCACCTTCTCATACCATCTGCAGCCTTATCTATATAGCATTTCCCTTCAAATCTACTAGTTTTCCTTAGGCAAATTTATGTTTTAAAGAAGGAAAAATATATATGGAAACCAGCACCAATTGGAAGAAATGGACAGTGACTGCAAAAGCAAAGGCAGCACCAACAAAACAACGTGTTAGATTTCAGCTGAGTAGTTGGAGCAGGCTTTACTGGTATTGCTTCCATTCTCCGGAAGACCCCCTCACCATTTCGTGTGCTTCATTCTCACTTTCAGTGTCTGGCACCTGCATCATTCTTGGAAGGTTGCTCTGAGTCTGCTGGAACTCACTTTGCCCACAGGCACAATGAATCAGAGATACCCGGGAATCCATCTCCCCTCGAAGACTGCCCTCATCTGGTAAATGATGAGTGTGGGTGAACTAATACCCCAGCTCCCTCATTCTTTTACTGGGACAATTCTGAGGCACTTATTTCAAACTGTCTCTCAGAGCTTTCCTCTAAGATTAAGCTTCAGTTGCTGAATTTCTTATTGGGTGTCTTCCATTTCTCTCCTCTATTACCGGCCCTGCCAGTGCTCCTCCACCTACCCAATAAACTACATACATTTACTTTACCTCAAGGTCTGCTTCTTGACAATGGGACCCAACTAAGATAATAACTGTTCTCTTAAAAGATTTTGAGCCTGGGAGCTCGGGAAGATTTCAGAGATAAGCCAGTACCGATCTGAGTCCTTTTCTCATCATAAACAACAGTCATTATAATAGAAAATAGGGTCTTAAAAGCTGCCAAGCTGCCATCTGAGGATACAGCAAATGGTCCCAACTCAGCAGGAATGGATGATCACCGAGGTCCATAATGACACGGGGGAAAGAGAACCTACAAGACAGAGAGACCCATGTGAGTGGGTGTCTACATCGACTTGTGACCAGAGGAGCCGGATGGTGCCCAGTGACCACCAGTGATAGCTGCAATGGAGCTCACAAAGTTGAGTCTCACTGGCAACCCATGAATAAATAGGAGTGCACCCTTAGATCTCCACTAAAAGACCGCAACTGATGGTCCAGGGGCTTCGGGGTTCCCCTGGGAGCATGGCCCCTGGCCCTGATGCTGCCCCTGTCCATAAATCATAATGAACATCAACTGTTTGGACAGCAATGGATTGAACGTGGTAACACAGAGTGACCATATTTTCTGGGCACTTTATGGTTCTATGCATCTATAGGATATCATCCTGCTGACCTCTTACTGGAGGAAGGGGAGTGGGTGGAGAGGAGGGGATAGGAGGCTTTTGGGAGGATAGGACATATATGGAGCAGAGAGGAAGAGTGTGCTGTCACTGGGCAGGGAGAGCAGTGGGAGCTGTATATAGGTGAGCATGCAAATTTATATGGGAATGTACATTTTCATTCAATCATAATAAAGAAAAGAAAGAAAAGAAAACACATTTTCATTATGTGATCTGATAGGACATAATGTTGCATGCGCCTGCTGCCTAATATATCATATTCTTTCTCAAGTGTTATGAGAATGTCACTTGGAATCAATGCTTTGCCACAGTGATTCTCAAAGTGAGGTTTCCCAGACTAGCAGCATCAGTAATACCTGGGAACTTGTTAGAAATACAAATACTCAAGCCCAACCTCAGACCTAGTGGATCATAAACTTGGAGGCCCACAAATCTCTGCTTTAACAAGCCTCCAGGTGATTCTTATGCATGCTTAAATTTGAGAACCGCCGCTCTACAATAAACAGATTTTTACCTAGTCCTGCTCTCACTACATTCTTGGATTTCATCAAAATTCAGAATCGTCCAAGACTTGTTTCCTCCACTGAAACGTGACTGATTGATAGTTTAATGGTCTCTGTTTGAGTCTCCCACTGAGGTGGTTCCTACTGCTTGCCAAAGTACCTAGGTCAATAATTGGACAGCTCAGATGGCTGGAGTGAGCTACCTCATAGTGAGGCTCAAACAGTGTTTTGAGACTTCCACCCATCTGTCTTCTAGAGCCCTGAAAACAAGATGAATCCCTTCTCTAATTAGCAAACAGAGCTTCCATATCATGTCAGGCCACTCATTCAAAACAAATATTTACTGATACTGCACTGTATCTCTCTCCTCAAAGAATCTGTGGTCAAATTGGACATAAAACATTAATCAAGTGATCACAAAAGTAATGTCTCCTAGAACTTTTCTTTTCTTTATGAAATGCTCTGATCCATACTTTCATCAGATCTGATTTCTTGCAACCTCATTCCCAAAGTTTTACTTTTTGGGAGGTGGGCAGGCAGGGAAACTGACTTAAAAAGTGTAATTTCTAGGAATACTCTAGATATTCTCTATTCAATGCTATGTGAAGTAGAATTTCAGATTTCTGCCTTATTTTACTTGTATTCCACTATTATTCCCCAAGGGCAAATTGGGTATACGGAGACTGCCGGCCAACTTGGTGCCATAGGCAGAATCACAAAGTCATCACTCGACAGCAAACTCCTGAAAAACTGAGTGAAACAGAGACAAACCTGAAGTGTCAAATACAGAGATAAAGATCTTAGCCAAACACTGAATGGAATAAGAAACTGACAAAGAGAGAGCCGGAAGAGATATGAGAGGAAGTCCCCCATCAGCTAACCCAGCGTGGATTTGCCATTTTGAACTTCTGTTGGAGATCAGCAGACAGGGAACTTGTAAGGAAGTTTATGGACATCTCAGCAGAAGACAGCACACCTGGTAATCAGCAATACATGCTTTCCCATTACCCATCTTCTCCCTGCTGCTCTGACTGTGCCTCCTGACTAGCTCTGAAAGTGCAGTGTGTCTGTACTATTTGGATTTCCCCTACCCATATCAGAGACTCACAATTGAGAAGTATGAGAAGTCATCTTCTGGAGATTCCAGCAGGACATGGACCACATGGTAACTCATGAAATATGTGTTATTAACTTTACCCTCCCTCACTCTTGGTTTCCTCTGCTTCCTGTTGGCTGCAGATTCCTTCAGCCTAAACCACTTGGATTCACTCCTCCCCCACTGGTTGGCTCCCTGAGTACCATTTCTCTGTAGCTAGTGTTGCACTATGTAATGATTAAAGGGATAATCCATCATGAAGACTTAACCATAATAAACATCCACGCACCCAGTGATAAGGTTCCATAATATATAAGATGAACTCTAATAGCATTGAAAAGAGAAATTGATAGCTCCACAATAATAGTAAACTTCAACATATCACTCTTGGTGAGAGACAGAAAATCTAGAAAGAAACTCAACAAGAATACCAAAGAGCTAAAGGGTGTAATCAACCAAATTGACCTCATAGACATATATAGAACATTCCTTCTAACAGCTGAAAGGTTCACATTCTTTTCCAACACGCATAGAATTTTTCTACAGAACAGATCACATCTTAGGCCACAGAGCAACCTTCACCAAAATCCAAAATGCTAAGGTAATACAAAGTATCTTTTCTGACCACAACAGCATTAAAGTAGAAATTAACAAGAGGAACAAGGAAAAAAATCAATGATGTGGAAACTGAATAGTACTCTGCTTAAAACCCACTGGGTAATAGGAGAAATTGACGAATGAGTTAAAAAAAAATTCTAGAATCAAACGACAGTGAACACCTATCATACCAAAGCCTTTGGGAGACAGCAAAGGAATCCTCAAAAATCAATTTATTGCAATAGATGCATACATCAAAACACTAGCTACACAGCTTAATCAAATAGAGAACAAAGAGGCCCACAGCCACCAGAAGAGAGGAAATAATAAAGATCAGAGCAGAAATAAATGAAGCAGAGAATAGAAAACCCAATAAGAAAAAATCAACAAAATCAACAAACCGCTGGCCAAACTGACCAAAGAAAAGCAGGAGAGAATTCAAATAATCGAAATAAGAAATGACATGGGGGACATTACAACAGACTCAATGTAAACAAAGGATCAAAACAAAGTATTATGAAAACTATAATCCAACAAATTTGAAAACCTAGAGGACATGGACAAATTTCTAGAAATTTCCCAAATTAACACAAAATGATGTTAAAAATTCGAACAGACTCAGAACAAGAGACTGAAAAGGTAATTTATAAAATAAAATAAAATAAATAAAACTTTCAACAGAAGAGAGCTGTGAGCCAGATAGCTTCACTGGAGAATTCTTCAAAACATTCAGAGATAAGCTTATACTAGTACCACTCAAACTATTTCAGAACATAGAAAAAGGTAACCCTCTTAGCAAAACCAGGCAAGCCAAGCCAAGCCAAGCCAAGTGCCATCGAGTCGGCTCTGACTCATGGTGAACCTAGGGACCAGGAAAAGATACCACAAAAAAAGAAAATTAAAGAAGAATCTCTCTCATGACTACAGATGCATAAATTGTCAACAAAATTATCATCAATTGAATTCACCAACATAAAACAACTGCCGATTAGGTTCATAAACTCATAATAGAAAAAATGTTACATATCTCACTGATAAATATCAGTATGGTCACATTCATAGTACTCTCCTAGGGAAGCTATGTCTCAGTTGATGATGGTCCAATTAAAAAAAATAGGCAAAAGAAATGAATAGACACTTCACCAAAGAAGACATTCAAGCAGCCAATAGATACATGAGGAAATGCTTGTGATCAATAGCCATTAGAGAAATACAAATCAAAACCACAGCTAGGTGCCATCTCTCCCTGGAATTACTGGCATGAATCACAGAAGCACAAAATAGCAAGCGTTTGAGAGGGTACAAGATCAATTCACTTATGCACTGCTGGTGGAAATGCAAAATGATACAACACTTTTGGAAAACAGTATGGCTCCTCCTTGGAAATTTAGAAATAGAAGTGCTGTATGATTTAGTAATCCCACTTCTAGGAATGAATCCTAGGGAAATAAGAATAATTGCACAAATAGATATATGCACACCTATGTTCACTGTAGCATTTTACACAACTGCAAAATGTTGGAAACAATCTAGATTTACATCAAATGAATGGATAAACTGTTGTACATACACACGATGGAGTATTACACAACTATAAACAATGATGCATCTGTGGAGCATCTCATAACTCGGAGGAAACTGGAGGACATTATTCTCAGTGAAGTAAATCGATTACAAAAGGACAAATATTCTATGAGACCACCACTGTGAAAGCTTATGAAAGAGTTTGCAGGTAAAAAGAAACAATGTTTGATGGTTACAAAGGAAAGGAAGGGTGGAGATGGAAAACCATTACATAAGTAACTGGCAATTTTGATAAACAGTAAAACAGTACATAATACTGGGGAAGTCAGCACAACTTGTCCAAAGCAAGGTCCTGGAAGCTCCGTGGACACATCCAAATTCCCTGAGAGACCAAATTGCTGGGCTGAGCGCTGTGGGGACCACAGTCTTGTGGAACATGTAGCTCAATTGGCAAAGCACAGTTTATAAAGAAAATGTTCTGTGGTGTACTTTGGTGAGTAGGGTCTGGGGTTGTAAACGCCTGTGAACAGCCATCTAGAATATTCCACTAGTCTCAGTTTGGGGAACAAGGAAAGCATGAAGAAACAGGGCAAGATTAGTAGATGGACTGGTGGACCAACATCCACCGTGGACTCCAGGAGACTGCATCCTGTTCAACTAGATGGTACCCAGCTACCACCACTGATGGCTCTGACAGGGACCACAACAGTGTCTCAGCTAGAGCTGGAGAAAAATGTAGAACAAAATTGTAGCGCAAAAAGAAACACCAGGCTTGCTGTCCTAACAGAGACTGCAGAAACCCTGAGAGTGTGGCCCGCATATACCAGTGCAGCTCAGGAATGAAGTGACTGCAGAGGTTCACCCTTCAGCCCAGCTTTGGCCAGGCCCCTAAAACAGAATGAGACCAAAGGGGAGTGCCAGTACAAGGGCAGAGACTAGAAGACAAGAGGGGACAGGAAAGTCAGTGTTGACCTGTTGTGGGGTTGTTAACCAAAGTCATCAAAACAGTATGTGTACTAACTGTTTAGTGAGAAACTAGTTCATTTTTTTTAAACTTTCATCTAAAGTACAATAAATTTTTGTAAATAAAATAGAACTAAATATTAATTTGTTAATTGTTATTTTAAATATCAGTTTTTTGACAGAGGTCACAGTTCCCACTGGAGAAATATTATTTATTCAGGAAGGATATATTACCTTGTTATTACAAAAAAGTTAAAAGTCATCCTGCATCCTAAATTTAAAGGTAAGGTGAGGGGTATCTGAAGTGTAATTGAATTGACATGTACATGGAATTTTTACTTGTGGAGAAGGAAAGGCTACCGGCTTTTTAAATTTAGGATTAAATCCTTTTAGGTGTCTTAGCAATACAAAATATTTGGTCACCATCCCTAGAAAGAGCGACTTGCAAATCAAGGTCCACTGTGTGGAACACAGACTATTTTCTTAATGGCTTGAATAAATTTTTACTTGTAGATTACAGTGTATGTGTCTAGATAAGCAAATAATAGAGCTCTTCCAGGAGTGATTTACAGAGACAAATTCTTTTAAGAGTATGAATGAACTGACTGAGGTTAAAAAATAATTGGCGGAGAAGGCATCTGTCTTAGTCATCTAGTGCTGCTAAAAGAAAAATACCACAAGTGGGCAGCTTTCACAAACAGAAGTTTATTCTCTCAAGTATTTGGAGGCTGGAAGTCTGAATTCTGGGTGACAGTTTCAGGGAAAGGCTTTCTTAGTGGACTCCAGGGGAAGGTCCTTCTCATCAGTCTTCTGAGCTTCTCGAACAGGGACCGCAGGTCTAGAGGACGCACTGTTTCTGGCTCTGTGTTCTTGGTGGTAGGAAGCTCTGCTGTCTCTGTGCTTGCTTCTCTCTTAATTAATCTCAAGATGCAATTTAATCTTGTAGATTGTGTCCTGCCTCATCAACTGCCTCTAATCCTGCTTCGTTAACATAGGACAGGTAGGATTTTCAACATATGGAAAAATTACAGTTGGCTGATAGAACAATCACACAATACTAGGAACCGTGGCCCAGTCATGGAGACCATCATCATGGAATTTAGGAGACCTTTTTGAGATGCTTGTTTTGATTCTGTTTGTGGGATTGTGCGTTTTAGCTCATATGGCTTGTCATGAGATAGGGCCATGGGGTGATGAGCCGCTCAAGCAAGCACTTGGACAGCTACCTTTTTTAAATGATGTGTTTTTTTTTACATTGCTTTTGTTTTGGTTCCAGCTGCTCAGAAATGTCTGTGATATGCTCCGCACATAGACCTGTCTGAGACAGTATGCATGTGAGCTGAATGGGCGCCATTTTTCAAATTGGAAAATGATTCAAAACATATGGTCTTTTTCTGGGGTTGTAAGAGGCAGAATTGATGGGTCTGTCATTGTCCTTGTGGCTGATGGCAACTCTTTGTGTGCAGAGTTGCTCCATGGGGTTTTGAAGGCTGTGACCTTTCAGAAGAAGATCACAAGGCCGGTGTTTTGAAGTGCCCCTGGGTGAGTTTGAACATCCTTTGGGGCAAGCAATCAAGTGCTTAACCACTTATGTCACCCAGGGTAGCCTTAAAATCATCAAAGTCATAGATTGCCCATATGCTGTCTAAATGCCTTCAGTGAGGAGGAAACCACCTTTTCAAGGAAAACTGCTTTGACTTCTTCTTAAAATTCTTCTTTCCCTCACCCTGCACAGTACCTTTCGCCCCACTCCATCCTGCAGTTGGGAAAAGTGAGACTAAGGTTGGTGAAAAGACTTGACCAAGACGAGCAACCATGAGGGAGTGGTGGTATCAGGCTGAGAACTTAGGTCCAGTGACTCCTGATCCAGTGCTCATTCCGTATGTCAGACTCATCCTTGATTCGGCTATGGGGATGAAAAATGTTTTACTTATTCCTGACACTTATCCAAAACAAAGGTACTCTATAAGGGAACACGGTCAATGCAAGCACAGCTATGCATGAGTGTCTGACCATGCACCCAAAACCAAGGAAAACAAAACATAGCACAGCAAAGCCAGCTGAAATTCTGACACAGCTCCAGGTTGGCAGGTGTTGGCCCTATACCAAACTACGTCGATATTTCATTCCAATAGGTGGGGACTGTTTACTGGTGAGTCCTGTGTGCTCACACTTCTTATAATAAAGATGCAGCCACACACCTTCTGTTACCCATTAACGAGTGTTCTGCAGCAATATTTCAGAGTATTCTGAATTAAAGAACAAGGGGGAAAATAGGGTGTACTTACCTTTTAGTTTTGTCCTTTAGTTATTTATGATTTTTTAAGGCAGACCACTGAGGGTTGCAGTCAGCAATGAGTGGCGTAAATAAGACGATGACTTCTTCTTTCTCTGCTTCCTCTTTTAGTGAACAATCACTCTGAATGTGCCCATCAAACAAAAGATACTGAGGAATCAGAGTTGTATGTTGTTGTAACTTTGTTTACTTTGGTCACAAGTGAAGACTTTTGAATAATGCCAATGGACTTAGTTTTTGGTGATTCTGAGAAAATGCTGAGACAGTCACTTGGGCCTCACGTGGTGTCACAATTTTCTTTATGTGTTCTCCCACTCCCATAACATGCCATGTTCTTCTGGTTATCATAATCTAGTGATCTGTTTCTCTGGAGGAGATCAGTGTAGAGGGTAGCATTCCTTGCCCCTGAGAACAGATAGTAGACTGCACTACAACTATTATTAACACACTTAACACACACACACACACACACACAGACACAGTCTTAATGAAGTTTGAATTGGCTGAAGTTTTAGAAATGAAACAACTCATTCCTGAGCATAGGAGGCACTCCTGGTTGATTGCCTTTTTAAATTAAGTAGTATTTGGAGCCCTGGTGGTATAATGGTTAAGAGCTAAGTATGCTAGCCGAAAGGTCGGCAGTTCAAATCCACCAGCTGCTCCTTGGAACACTTACGGCAGAGTTCTGCTGTATCCTGTAGGATCGCTATGAGTTGGAACTGACTCGATGGCACAACAGCAACACAAGAACAAGTCATAGTTTGCTAATTTAAGTATGCTTAATTTAAGTATGCTTGCAAGATAAAAGCAGTGGTTTCTTCCATCACATTTACCTTAAACAATCTTACCAACAAGAGATGTACCTGTAATCACATCTCTGATTAAGTACCCCTGGTGAGCACTGCAGAACGTGGTGGGCGGTAATGGATTAAACAGATCAGGATAGGCACTAATCGCCAACTCCCCTTTGGCTGCTGTTGCTTGCTCTCTGAAAACTGCTTGCAGTCTCACTGGGTTGTTAAATGGCAATCATTTTAAATTCAGGTGTTGGGTTTTGATGAGCAATATATAACAGTGTATTCTGTTATGAATTTGTAAGGATTTCCCTCTGTTGTTATATTCAAAATGTAGTTTCATGAGATGAACTGTAGCCAGCTTTTGACTGGTTTTCTTATTTCTTTCTTTTTTGCCTTCTAATCTGTGTGCCAATACACTATTGATTTTCTTGTATGTTACTCCATATTCCTTTGGTTGCAGATAATGGCTGGCACCCAACACAAAATGACTTAAGGAAGGAGAAATTTGTTGGCTCATATAGTCGGGAAGTTCAAGTGTAAAATTGTCTGAAGACATTTCTGATCTTAAGCCTCAAATTCTATCATCAGGGCTCTGGCAGTATCTAAGTTGCAAGGATGGTGCCTTTGGGTTAATTTCATTTTCAGACAGGCTCTCTCCATGAAGTGGCCATCATGCCACCAGCAGCTTCAAACTAAGATGCTACCAGGTTTACACCACAGGGGAAAAGAGAGACTCTTTATAGCCAAAAAAAAAAAAAAAAATCCTGGGGCAGACTTTTCACTGGCATAGCTGGTGAGCTAATGAATCCTTGTGCCCAGGAGATAGACTGTTCTGATTGGCTGGTCTTGGGTCAGGTACTCATCACTGGAGTTAGGGATTGGGACAGTTCCATGCAAACACATGGACTAGAGTCTGGGAGAGGTGGTTCCACAGAGGAAAATCAAGGTGCTATTTTCAGAGAAAGGGAAAATTATGACAGAAAATTATAGCAAATACCCACTTTCATTAGGAGACTCCTGTGCTCCAGGAGAGAGAACTTAACATAATGACAAGAATTTTGCAAAGTAAAACTTGCACTTTGAAATTTAGAGCCCTAATTCTTTTTCCAGATTGGTTGAATGCTAGCTGTTAACTTGAGCAAGTCAACTCAGTCTCTTTATCTACAGAGTAGAGACATAAAGATCAGAGAAAAAGCAAAAGGACAATGTCTGACACTTCTTAACACTCAGTAAAGGGAAACTAGTATAGATGAAGTATTTTTTGTTTTAAATACATATATACTGTTGTACTCTGGGACATTCAAATATTACCTCCCAAGGGGGAATGCTGGGAACGCCGGTGGTGTAGTGGTCAAATGTTACAACTGGTAACCTAAAGGTTGGCAGTTCAAGTTCACCGGACACTCCTTGGAAATCCTATGGGGCAGTTCTGTGCTGTCATGCTGGGTTGCTGTGAGTTGGAATTGACTTGATAGCAATGAGTTTTGTTTTGTTTTTTGGGAGGGTGGGGAAGTCCCTTGAAATTTCAAGCCTCAATTTCCTTATTTGAAAAATGAATTTAATGACTCAGTTGGCTCAGCAAATATCTACCAAGAGAAAACAACATGTCAGGCATTTGTGTGGGGACTGAGCATACAACACTGATGGGTGCAGTGTTCCATGCTTCAGGAGAAGCTTAAATGCTAGCGAGGGAAACATTACAGATAAAGAAGTGCTTGATTCTATATAATGTATGCACTAAGCATAAAAAATAGAGGCGATCTCTTGAGGAATGGTGCAGCTGTGCTTTAGGGATGAGCAAAAAATAAATAAACCTATTTTTGTAGAGTAAAAAGAAAAAAATAAAAAACAGTACCCATATATTTTAATTTCCAGGAGATTAGTAGAATATAAAGAAATTTTTGCAACTTCTATCTGTGCCATACCTCAGTATACTTATAACTGTTTGCTATAGTATTTTTTTTATTGAATATTTCTCCAATACAGTGTTGCTATAAAGCAAAAAGCATTATTAAATGGGAAGCAGTGATTATATAACACATTTCTTTAACAGGGACTTTTATTTTCCCAAGCCGTCTTTCCATCTAATCTTTATTTTATTCTTCCATTGTAGGACCAGCTATTTCCTGTGGCCACTGAAATCCTACTCACCCATGCCTATTTCCTGTAATGGATGAACTTGATGCTAATGTGAGGTAGGCTACATTTCTCCATACGTCATGCCATAAATTACTACCATTTGTCCTGTGAAACCTCTGGAGAAGCAGTGGTGTTAAAAAGTCACTGGATAAGGATTTTTTTTTTTCCAGTTTTGATATGTAAGCGTACATGTGTAGTGCTGTTTGATTATTAGCATTTGTTTCTACTTAAATGATAAATGAAACTGACTGTAAATGTTTCCAGTTATTATATAGAAAACATCTGCATTATAAAGGTGCCATTCCATGAACATAGATGTTCATCTTTATAAGAGGAAGAAGGAAGATAAATTTAAATGAGATAAAGATATCTTCAATAGTATTCAACAGTACATGTAAATTTTAGATATAAATTCATATAACTTTTTAAATAACATAACCGTCTGGTTGCCCATTTCTGTTTTTATTATGTGTCATGATGAAACGCAGGGTATACTTGCATAAACCAAATGGTTTTTGTTTCATTTTCATCTAATTTCTTGCAGCTTTTGGAGTTGAAATAGTAGGATGACTGTTGAGTACAGTTTTGTTTGTTTGTCTTTAAAACCTCCTGCATTTCATTTGGCATAACCACGTAGTGCAAAGAAGTTTATTCAACAGGGCTTAAATGCTGTGAAGCAATACTACTTGGCATTTGAGACTGAAAGTTATCCACACGTCTCTGTAGCTGGAAAATATTCTAAAAAATCCATGTCAGGTAAAGTCACAGAAGCATTTTTTTTTTCCACTTGAGATCTATAGAAAAGTGTGTTTCAGCCACAGATCACAGGAACTGTGCCTCTGTGTCTGATATAGTAGAACATTGTGACAAAAGGGAGCTGTCAAATGTCTTGATAGGAACCCTAGCATGAAATGACGCCAGTTGCAATGATGTACTTCGCTCCAACCAGGGAATTCCTGGAGGGTAGAATGTGTCACCAGATGTCTTGAGTAATCTCCAGCACATAAAAACCCATTGTCAATTCTGGCTCATAGTGACCCTATAGGACAGAGTAGAACTGCCCCATAGAGTTTCCAAGGTGTGCCTGGTGGATTCAGACTGCTGACCTTTTGGTTAGCAGTCATAGTTCTTAACCACTATGCCACCAGGGTTTCCAGTTTGCAGAACAAGGTGAGTGTTTAATAAAGAGTTGCTCATCAGCTGGTTACTGTGTCTATTTCCAGTAGAGTTCTGTCCTAGCACACATAGATATGCAAAAAGACTGTTTACTTAAAACAGTGAAACAGCTGACACTCTTTTAGACTCTCAGCGTTGTGAACTTTACCACTTACCAAAGATGCTGATATAACACAAATTTTTAGGTTAGTGCCATGTGTTTAATTTTCCTCTAAAAGTTTGTGAAATTATTTGCACATAGAAAGCATAGTGAAATCCAGACAGTATCAGTTTTATTTTTATGCTAAAAGGCCAGAGGTGGGCAATATGAAAGTGACAAAGTTACACAACTGTTTTCGATTTCCAATATATTGTATCACACTAGGTCAGTTGATTAACATGCTTTTTTTTGTGGGATAATTCAGATATTGTGATCTGTAATGTTTTTGACTTATACACTTTGATTTATAGCAGCATTGAATCTAATAGTAGCATACAGTTGAATTAAATGAACAATTGCTGGTCTCCTCGGTGCGAGCCGGTGGGATGGAAGCTAACATCACGCCCCAGAATCTTGCCTGTGGACCTTCCTCCCTGTCAGTATTCGAATCTGATTCCGTTGACATATGCTCATTGTTCAAGATCGCTCCCCTCTCCACCCCTCTATTAGTAATGTGTCCTTGCCACCGCTTTCCTCCCTTTGTCTCCTTGGTACAACTTCTGGCTGTCCATGATAAAGGACATTTTTTAAGCTCAAGATTACCAAATTGTGGTGCATGTATTACTGGTGATACATGGAGGTTTTAGGTGACACAGGAGTGACTTTTTTTTTTTACTTCAGAATTAAATATTTTAAGGTTATCTCTCTCTAATAGTAAGTAGTATGATTTTGCCCTATGAGTCTGAATTGACTCGATGGCAGCGGGTTTGGTATTTTTTTTTTTTTTGAGTGGTGAAATGAGAACCCTGGTGACACAATGGTTAAGCTCTCCGCATGTAACCAAAAGGTCAGTGGTTGGAACATGCTGGCAGCTCCTCAGGGGAAAAACCTAGTGATCTGCCTTCATAAAGCTTTCAGCCTAGGGAACCCGATGGGGGCCATTCTACTGTGTGCTGTAGGGTCAACTACAGGATCGTTGTGAGTCAGAATTGACACGACAGCATGTAACAACAGTAGTGAAATAAAGTTTACATTTCAAATACATTTCCTGAAAAGTTAAAATGAGGTTACTTGAGTAAATTACTTCGTAAATTATATATCCATTAGTAAATGAAGGTGGAAGCAAATCACCAAGGTATTGTGCAAATAACTACAGTTTGGAAGCCAGTGTTCTGAGTGTAACCGGATACAAGGGCTGCCAACGAAGTTCATGAACTGATCCTAGCAAAAATGTCACATACTTCATTGCTGACTATCACTACGGTCGTCTTCGAGATACTCCCCTTGGGAAGATAGGTACTGATGTTAGAGCCTGTAGCCCACCTTTCAAAGCAATTTTGGAACAGTTTTACTGGAATGGCCATCAGAGCTGTCATTCTGTTACGCTTGATGTCCTGAATGTCATCCAAATGTCTTCCTTTCAATATTTCTTTTATCTTTGAGTAAAGAAAGAAATCCAATACAGTTGTTTGTTTACTGGCTAAAAACACCCCCACAGACAACTATACAATTAAGTTTGTGAACTTGCCACCTTATCACCATGGACAATGGCCATTCCAGAAAGAGTTCAAAATTGCTTCGAAGGGTGGCCTAGGTGCTGGCATTGGTGCATAGCTTACCAAGGGGAGTACTTTGAAGGTGACTGTACTGATATTCAGCTTTAAAGTATGTAGCACTTAGAACAATTAAGTTCGCAGATTTAATTGTAGAGTAAATGTTATTTTAAAAGCAGGAACCAGAATTCTTTGATGGAGTAATACCTTCATTTGGAAAGATTCTTTTGGGAGGTGAGAGTTGGAGGGCTTGAGTCCCAGCAGAGGACAGGAAGTTTTTACTTTCTGTGAAGATAGGAAGACAAGTGAGCAGGTAAGGGAGAATAGCAGAGGAGAGAGAAGATTCAGAGTGAGAGCGTGTGAGCTCTGCTTGGGAAAGGGCTGGGGGAAATCCCCAGTGGCATGGTGGTTGGAAGGTGCTTTCAAACTAGTTAGGTTGTACCCTCAGCTCCTTAGGACAATGACATGGCTATCTGCTCCCGTAAAGTTTATAGCCCAGAAAAACATTATGGGACAGTTCCATTCTGTCACACGGGGTTACTGGAAATAGAAGTTGACTTAGTAGATTGGAACAACAACAAATTTGCACATCTTTCTTTTTTAATGTGTATGTGTACTGATCTCTTCTAAGATCCAGTTCTTCATAAAATTTTCTAGCCTGGCAATGAATTAAAGGTTGAGTGTTTACGATGCATGAAGCCATCATGAACTATGAACTTGACAACCCAATGAGGCACATGCTATTGCTATCCCAATTTCATGATGTATGGCAGCTAAGGTACAAAAAAAAGGTTAATTAACCTGTTCAAGGTCTCATCACTATGCTGTCCCCTACTATGGTACAAATACTTTATATGAATGTGTACAGGGGTGTGTGTGTGTGTGTGTGTGTGTGTGTGTGTAAATTGGTGAGCTGGCTGCCGTTGCTGTCTAAGTAGATGTGGTATGAGAGAGAGAATTCATGTGAGGGAGCAGACACCCCAAACATATAACATGACTAGAAGTCAGTGCTCTGAGAAATATCAGAAATCTAAGCAAATATTTCAGGCTTTCACAGGCTATAGAACTCAGGAGGCTCCAGCAAAATTTTCCCAGATATCAAGAGGCAGAGGGGCCCCAGCTGATATTTGTGACTAAAAAAATATATATATATCTAACATTTAAGTAATTTTTCAGGCCATACTGCTGACTGCTTCTTTTTTTGGTTTGTTTGTTTTCATTTAATTTAGTTCGCTAATTAAGCTTGACACTTTCTGTTATATATCTATCAGCATTCTGGCAACAAGCATCAGAAGATAACTTTGGCTAACATAATCAGAGATGCCTGTGGGAAAGATGTAGGTTAGAGACTTATAGACTCATAGTGACCCAAGGGCCAGAGTAGAATTGCCCCATAGGGTTTCCAAGGAGTGGCTAGTAGATTCAAAATGCTGACTTTTTGGTTATCAGCTGAGTTTTCAATCACCATGAGTCAGAATCTACTTGATAACAATGGGTTTTTTTTTTTTTGGATTGTAGAGTAGGAACCCAAAGTATTAAGAAGCAAAATGTAGAGGACCAGGATTGGAAATAGACTAGTACTTGGGGAGTTCCAGAAAATCTAAGAAGTGGAGAATTTGTCAACCACAAGAAGAAATGATCAGCATACTGTCCCTACCACCCACTGCTGTCACTGGTTAAAATGCTTGGTTGCTAATATACTTGGCTACTGATCAAAAGGTTGATCATTTGAGTCTACCCAGAGGCCCCTCAGAAGGAAGTCTGTCAGTCCACTTCAAAAAAATCAGCCATGAGTTAGAATCAACTTGAAGGCAACTGGTTTGGTTTGGTACCTATATAGCATTTAAACAATGTTTTGCTCTATCTAGAAATACGAGAAAATGACTATTCCTTTACTTATATACTATACACTAATCCAGCACCTAAACTATGTACCAGGAGTAAGAGCAGTGCTTATTTTTGAAGGTCTTACACTCTAGCTCAAAGTCAACCACACACAAAGAAGTTAGTTAGTACAGTGATAAAATAACCTTAATGGTAAGATATACAATAAACTATCATTCTTTGTGAATTCTCAGGTAAGATTAAAAAGTAAAAGAAATGCCAGACCTTACTTCTGACAATATGGAAAGCATTGCAAGCATATTTCTCTCAAGTGCTGACACTGCATGGGGGGTGGTAGCTGCAGGATGGGTTGAGGCATGTTCCTGACAAGTCTTCTCCTTTGGTTATTTTTTTATTTATTTTTTATTATGATTGAGTGAAAATACAGAATCCCGTATAAATTTGCATACCTGCCAATGAGCGGCTCCCACTGCTCTTCCTGCCTGGTGACAGCACACTCTTTCTCCCCATATTATGCATGTTATACCCTCCTAACAATCTCATATCCCCTCCTCTTCACCCTCTGCCCTGCGTGCAGTAAGAGGTCAGCTGGATGACGTGCTATAGATGCATAGAACCATAAAGTGCACACATGATATGGTCTCTCTGTGTCCCCAAGTCCAATCCATTGCTGTCCAAAGAGTTGACCTCTATTATGATTTATGGACAGGGGCAGCATCAGGGCCAGGGGCCATGCTCCCAGTGCAACCTTGAAGCCCTTGGACCATCAGTTGTGTTCTTTTAGTGGAGATCTCAGGGTGCACCCTTTTTATTTTCGTGTTACCGGTGAGACTCAGCTTTGGGAGCCCCATCACGGCTATCATTAGTGGTGACAGGGCACCATCCAGTTCTTCCAGTCACGTGTTGATGCAGTCATCTGCTCATGTAGGTCTCTCTGTCTTCTGAGTTCTCTTTACCCCATGTCATTTTGGTTTTTGGAGATTATCTGTTCTTGCTGAGTTGGGACCATTTGGTGTACCTTAGATGGCAGCTTGGCAGCTTTTAAGACCCCAGACACCACTCACCAAACTGGGGTGCAGAAGACTCTCTTAGCAAATGCTAGTTATGCCAATTGGCCTTGATGTCCCCTGAGAGCATGGTCCTCAGACTCTCACCCCAGCTACTCTGCCTTTGCAATATTGGGGTAAGATGGGAAGAGTAATCACATTATGTTGAAGTCCAGTTAAAATTGATCTTCTTTCTAGTGTGTGCTGTCACAGATTTCACCCAGCCGACTTTCTATCAACTGTCTAATCAATCCCCCACCCTCTTTCTGCCTCCCTCCCCACCATTGCAGCCACCAAAGAGTCTTGCCTTCTATGCATGAGTCTGTTTTTAAGTTCTTATAGTACGGGTCTCATACAATATTTGTCTTTTTGCTGCTGACTATGAAACCAGGTTATGAGATGCTCCCTAAGACCATCATTGTTCTTTATCTTTGCATAGTGTTCCATTGAGTATATATACCACAGTTTACCTATCCATTCCTCTGTTGTTGGGCTTCTGGGTTGAATTCATCTTTTTGCTGTTGTGGACTGTTTGCAATAAACATTTGTGTGCATGTATCAGTTGGTATAATGGCCTTGATTCTGTATGGTATATTTCAAGCAGTGGAATTAATGGGTTGAATGGTTTATCTACTTCCACCTTTTTAAGGAAGTACCAGATTGCTTTCCAAAGAGGTTGCATGATTTTGCAATACCACCAACAGTGTAGGTGAGTTCAAATTTCTCCACAGCCTCTCCAGCACTTACTGTTTTGCATTTTTTGGATCATGGCCAACCTTGTTGGGGTGAGATGGTATCTCATTGTAGTTTTGATTTGAATTTCTTTAATAGCTAATGACAGTGAGCATGTCTGTATGTGTTTTTTGGCTGCCTGAGTCTCCTCTTTAGAGAAGTGTCTCTCCTTTGCCCATCACTTAGTTGGATTACTTATCTTTTTCTTATTGATATTTTGTAGTACCTTATAGATTATAGAGATCAGATGTCAGTCTGACATACAGTTGGCAAATATTTTTTCCCATTCTGTAGGTGGTCTTTTAATTCTATTGGTAAAGTCTTTGGATGAGCAAAGGTGTTTGATTCTTAATAGTTCCCATTTGTTTGTCAGAATTGAAGTCTGTCTGCATTGTGTATTAAAACGTCCATTGTGGATCCTAACTTTTCTTGGATGAGCTATATTGCTTTAGATTTGATATTTATGTCTTTTATCCAGTTTGAGTTGATTATTGCATAAAGTGTGAGATACAGGCCTTGTTTCAATTTGTTGTAGATGGAGATCTAATTTCACTAGCACCATTTGTTGAAGAGGTTGTTTTTACCCCAGTTTAATGTCTTAGAGCCTTTGTCAAATATCAACTGTTCATAGGAGGATGGTGTCATCTCTGGGGTCTCAGTTCTGCTTCATTGATCTATTTCTCTTTCTGTACTAGTACTAGGCTCTGTTGACAACTGTGGTAGTGTAATAGGTTCTAAAGTCAGGTAGTGAAAAGCCAAGTGCCCTCGAGTCAGAAAGGCCTCCCAATATGTTCTTCTTCTTCAGTAGCACTTTGCTTATCTGGGGCTTCTTCCTTTTGCAAACAAAGTTGGTGATTTGTTTTTCCATCTGCTTTAAAAATGTCACTGGAATTGGTATTGAGATTGCATTATATAAATAGATTACTTTGGATAAAATAGATGTTTTCACAATATTAAGTCTTCCTATCCATGAGTAGTGTAGGTTTCTCCATTTATGTAAGTCTCTCTTAGTTTCTTGTAGTAAGGTGTTTCCTTTCCTGTTTTTCTTTAGTAAGTTCAGCCAATGGTTTGTCAATGTTGTTATTCTTTTCAAAAAACCAGGTTTTCATCTTTCCAATTTTTTTAGTTGTTCTCTATTCTCTAATTTGCTTAGTTCTGGTCTAATCTTTATGATCTGTTTTCTTCTGTTGCTCTCTCTCTACTTGTTCAAGCTGTAGGGTTACATCTTTGGTTTGGGTTTTTTCTTCCTTCTGGATGTGTGCATTTATAGAGATAAACTGACCTCCGAACACTGCTTTGGCTGTGCCCCAAAAGTTCTGGTAAGAAGCGTTTTCATTCTCATTAGGATCCATAAATTTCTTTATTTCATCCTTGATTTCTTCTATAACCTATGGCTTTTTGAGCAAGATGTTATTCAGTTTCCAAGTGTTCCACTTTCTGTCTATGTTTTTTCTGCTATTGAGTTCAACTTTAATGGCTTTGTGGTCTGAGAAGGTGCTTTGCAATAATTCAATGGTGTGGATTTTGTAGAGATTTGCATTATGTCCTAACACATGATCTGTTCTGTAAAATGTTCCATGTGCACTGGAGAAGAAGGTGTAGTTGTCTGCTGATGGATAGAAAGTTCTGTATATGTCAATGAGGTCTAGTAGGTTAATTGTGGCAATAAGATCTTCTGTATCCTTACTGAGCTTTTTCTAGACAATCTGTCCAATATTGAGAGTGGAGTGTTGAAGTCTCCCACTATTATTGTGGGGTAATCTCTCTCTTTTTTGAGTGTAGTCAGTGTTTTTTTTTTTTTTATGTATTTAGATGCTCTAGTATTGGGTGTATAAATATTTAATATTGTTAAGTCCTGCTTGTGTATTGAACCTTTCAGCAATAAATAGTGTCCATCCTTGTCCATGATGGTGGATTTTACATTAAAATCTATTTTTTCTGAGATTAGAATTGCCACACTTGCTCTTCTTTGTGTGTTGTTAGCTTGACATATATTCTTCCATACTTTAATTTTTAGTTTGTTCCTATCTTTAACTCTAAGGTTAGTTTCTTGTAAGCAACATGTGGATGGGTTGTGTCTTTTGATCCAAGATGCCACTTGTTGTGTCTTTACTGGAGTGTTCACTCCATTCACATTCAATGTAATTATTGATAGGTATGTGTTTAGTGCTGTTTTTGTGATATGTTTATTTTTGTGTTGATGTTTTCTCTGTTGTTCTTATTATTCTGTTCTGGAACATTCTTCTTTATGAGTTGATTTTTCACATTTGTCACTGTTGGTTTTGTGGTTATTGAGACACTTGTATCATGTTTCTTGATTTGATATGTTGCATCTTATTGTGCTTTGCGGCTGTCCCTTAATAGTCTATGTTTGAACCCAGTTTTAGCTACTACAAGTCTTATTAACTTCCTTTCCATCTGGAAGGACTATAATGACTATAGTACATCCCTCTTTTTAATATGATGACATCATAGTTTTCATCATATGATCACTGGATCACTTCTTTTTACAGCTTTGATTGGGTTTGAAGCCTTCCCTAACTGAATAGGTTTCTGGATGATGTGTCCTGTGTTTCCTCCTAAATTATAAAAGTCACGGTTTTGTTCTTCTGAGCCAAGAGATTCTTTCAGTATTTCTTATAGCTTTAGTTTGGTTTTTACAAAGTCTCTGTTTTAGTCAGCTAGGGCTGCTCTAACAGAAATACCACAGAGTGGATGGCTTTAACAAAGAAAGATTTATTCTTACACAGTCAAGTAGGTTGCAAGTCCATATTCAGGGTGTCCGCTCCAGGGAAAGACTTTCCCCTTGTCGGCTCTGGAGGAAAGTCCAGTATTGCGTCAGTCTTTGTCCAGGGAGTGTCCTCACGCAAGAACCTCTGGTCTGAAGGACGCGCTCTGCTCCCAGTGCTGCTTGCTTGATGGTAGCGAGGTTCTCAAATTGTCCTTTGTTTCTTTTTCCTTTTATTCCTTGCAAGCTAAAAGCATTAAGTGTGGGGCAAGCCATACTCCAGGGAAACTCCCCCAACAGCAGGAATTCACAGCCCCACCCTAATCCTTTAACATACAGGTTAGCAAAACCACACAATGGAGGACAGTCCCAAGATACTGGGAACCATATCCCAGCCATGTGGCTGCACACATTTTTGGGGGGACACAATTCCAACCATTAGTTTGGTTTTTACAAAGTCTCTGAGTTTCTGTTTATCTGCAAATGTCTTGATTTCATTTTCATATTTGAAAGGTAGTTTTACAGGATATATAATTCTTGGCTGGAAGTTCTTCTCCAGTGTTTTGAATGTGTCATCCCATTGTCTCCATGCCAGCGTCATTTCTGCTGAGAAATCAGACAAAAGCCTACAGGGTTTCTCTCTAAATATTAGCTTTGCTTTGAGTCTTGCTGCCTTTAAGAGTTTCTGCTTGTGTTTCATTTTGTTAAACTTGATTATAATATGTCTTGGAGTCTTCCTTTTGGGATCTCTATTGAGTGGCACTCATTATGCATCTTGGATATCTACATTCTCTTCTTATATAATTTCTGGGCAGTTTTCTATCAGCAGCTCAGCCACAATACTCTCTGTGCTCTCAGGTGTCCCACCCTGTTCAGGAACTTCAATTAATCCTAGATTGTTCCTCTTAATAGAGGCCCACATGCTTCTTCATTTTCCTTGTTTCTTTTTTCTGATTTCTCCTCGTAGATGCTGGAGTCAGTAGCTCTGTCTTCCAAGTCAAAAGTCTATTTTCTGTTTGTTCAATTCTGTTTTCATGGCTTTGAACTGAATTTTCTTTCTCTTTGATCTTATTCTTGATCTGTTGGATTTCCAAGTACTGGTGTTCCATCAGATTGAACAGCTTGCTTAGTTTTTCATTTTGCTCTGCTACATTTTGTATAAGGTCTGAAAGGGCTCTCTATGTACTCCTTTTGTATTCACCCTCCAATAGTTTCAGAAGAGTTTTGTTGTCTGGGATGTTCTTTAGATCTTTCTTTTGTAGGACTGAAACCATAGGTGAATTCTTCCTAATGTTTGGGTCCAAAGTTTGTTGCTTTTTGGGCATCTGGAGGTTGTTTTGTTTCTCCAGTGGGATCTAAAGCTCAGTCTGTAAAGGAAATTGATCACCAGACACATCTATGTATTCCAGTGACTGGGCTCTGTGGAGTCTCTGCAGTAGCAGCCTCTACCTCCTGATTGCCAAAGGCAGAGCTCCACTTACAGAGTCACCATGGAGCTGTCAGCTGACCTTATAATGTGAAAGTGTAAAGGCTCAAAGAGATGCTGTCTGGATGTACTGCAGTTATTTCTCTATTGAAAAGTAAAACGTATCTGACAGCTTCCAAAATTAGTCAGTCTTTCAGGTGTACAAGTCCCTCTTCCCAGCTGGCAAAGTAAGCACGTCTATATCCAAGACTGCTTTACTGCTGGAAAAGTGCTCTCTGGGCAGACACTGTCTCTAAACCTGGAAATTAGGTCCAGCTGAGGCCTCCGTATAGGAAACTCTGCTTCCCAGTGAATCAAGATGGCATCCTGCACAAGCTCCCCTGCTCACCGTGGAAAAGGCTATTCAATGGCAGAGATTCAGAGGTTCCAAGAAAGAGAGGTCAGAGGTGCCAAACCACACAGATTCCCAAGTCCAGGTTCTCAAAATGTGGTGACCCTGCTCGCCGATCTCATCAGTAGTGTGTCTGAGCTTTTCTGCCAATCACCTCAGCCCCTCTCAGTGGCCAAGACAGAGAGAAAAATAAAAAGTTAAAATGGTGATTTACTTTCAGTGTGTGAGAGCCAGGACTCAACAAGGGCAGGGGTCAGAGGAAGAGATGTTTCCTGCTCAGAGTATGGAGATCAAATAGACAGCCCTATGGCATGTCCTGGGGCTCACACACTAGGTGTCCAGAGGGCTTCTTTCAATGATCAGTTCAGGCCTTGGTTTCCAGAGGAATTTAGGGAGATGTGTGTTTAGTCCACCATCTTGACTCCACCCCTGCTGCTACTTTCTTTAAGAACAGGTGGTTTAAGATTTTGTTCTTCCTTTACAAAAAAAGCCAATATGCTTTTTCATTAATGTTTCTCATTACCAACAGAAAGAGCAGCTTATAGGAAGGATGTATCATATAAATGGTAACATGTTCCTCCTATTCGGAGAGTTTCTTGGAAACTCTCAGCCAAATCTGTAGATTACCCCAGCAAGTGTGCTGTAGGCACATACTATGGCTGTACCCTAACTTAATTTTATTTTTCTAACTCTTTCCTTCACTTCTAGTCTTCTTTGTTTTCCCAACAGCATCTTATTTTATTTTTACAAGCTATTTTAAAGAAGGAAGGAAGGAAAGAAGGGAGGAAGGCAAGGAGGCAGAGAGGCAGGGTAGGTGTAAGGAGAGAAAGGATTCCAAAAAGGAATTATTTTTCCAGGGAAACAATCTTTCTTCAACATATGGCAGGGCTTAATGCCAAGCACTGAGGAGCCACACAGTGGATCAAAATGGCAAGCTTTTGTATAAAACAGTAAATCTGAATAAATGCCAAAAGCTGTAAACTTAAATGTAAAACAGATACTGTCTTGTAAAAATTGTACTTAAGATGAAGATTTACAGAACAAACTGACTTCTCCTTGAACAGTTAGTACACGTATTGCTTAATGACAATGGTTAACAATGCCATGACATGTCAACACTCTCCCTTCTCCGCCTTGGATTCCCTGTTAGCAGCTTTCTTGTTTCCTCCTAAAATACATATTCTAGATTTAAATGTAGTAACCTGCTGTACACATGTGAAGACCATAGCAAAGATGAGTAGCTTGCTTCAAATTACTTACCCAATTATCTGAAGTCTGTCATGGTGCTAAGGTGCAATTCATCACTGCAAGAAATTAAATTGAAAGTCAGTGTGAGTACATGAATGATTGAAATTATCTAATCTTTTAGAAAAATGATAGCAATTTCTTAAATTGGAAAGTTATTTTTTGGTTTGATCGTTAATACTGTTGATAATACATGGTGGTCGTGGTGGTGGTTGCATTGATTCTGACCCATAGTGACACCATGTGTGCAGAGTACAATTGCTCTATAGGGCTTCTGGGTCAATGACATTTTGGAAGCAGATTGCCAGACCTTTGACTTCTGAGGCATCTCTGGTGGGTGTAAACTTCCAGTCTTTGGGTTAACAGTCCAGCAGTTAACCATCTGTACCATCTGTGTCATCTTGAGACTCACAACAATACATATGCTTCATTAAAGTTTGAGTATAAAGTTGAATTGTTTTTAATGCGAAATACTCTAAAGCCTTGCAGTAACTCACAGAGTTTAAAATCAATGTGTACAGGCTGCCCACCCTAAAGACTTCTGGAGACAGAATTGATTTGGCACCCGAGTTAATTCCTGTTTGTAACCTGGCAATAAGAACTGTGAACATGTGCAAATTTAAGGCAGTGAAATGTTTTGCAGGAAATCTCTCTTCAAGCTTTGAAATTGTGACATGCATTAGCATATAAGGAGAAAGTGAGTGGGTACCTTTTAAAAGGAATTATTTTTATGTTGCTTTAGAAATGTAAATGAGAATAATGTTCAACTTTATTACTTGACTGGTAAAATGGTGATTATTCAGTTAGTCCTTTAATTAGATCAGGAGCACAGTGCAGATGAGCTGAAGCTCATCCTGTGCCAGCAAACTCTGTGCCTCGTGGGGTCACACGGGAACCGAGCTGGAGACCTAGAAAACCATCGGAGGGAAGATGGATGGCATACTTACATTTCTAAAGCAGTGGTTTCTTGCAGTGCGTGAAATTTGCTAGTGTGGAGCTAAGGCAGCAATCCTCTGGATACTGTGACAATGTACAACTTCCGATGTACCCCTACCTTGATAATCTTAACTAGCAGCACCACAGAATACTAGAAGAGTGGGGCTTGGGAGAGGAGAGCAGTGTGGGCTGAAGTCTTAGTGTTGCCACTTATTTGTTGTACAGCTTTGAACAAGTTACTTAATCTTTCTGACTTTTGACTTCTCAGCATGGGGTTCTCCTGGGGATTATAAATGAAGTAGGTAAGACTCTAGCTCTGTATCTCTCACATAAAAAACTCATTGCTGTTGAGTTGCTTCTGACTCAGAATGATACTACCACACAGAATAGAACTGCCTCCCAGGGTTTTCAAGGAGCACCGTAACTCTTAGTCACTTAGCAGCCATAGCTCCTAGCTACTAGCAGCCATAGTTCTTAACCACTACACTACTAGAGTTTCCATATCTCTCACACAATGTACATCAAATACTGTTGTTAGTTATCCCAATAATCCTGAGATTTAGGCATTTATTACTCTTATTGCTGATACATAGTTGTTATATTCTGGAAGTTTCTTGCTTGTTTAAAGTCAGTATACGTTTAATTGGTTACCTTATTAGTAAATTGTTAACATTTTTGAATACTTGCCCTTGGTTGTACCTATTCTCTGATGAGGACACTGAGGCTCAAAATGGTGATAGAAGACCCTCAGTGTTGGGCGTGGGCTAATAGGTGGTGTAGTTGGGAAGAGACCACTGGTCTTTTGTTCTCTGTTTGGCAGTATTTTCTCTTCATTTGCAATTTCTTAGACTTGGGTTCATTTTCCTTTGGGAACTGGAGCATTTAGGATTAAAGCCAGTAGTTTCATCCTTCTAGTCTTGTGGTTTATAAATTCAGCCAGCTCTCCTTTATATGCAATTAATTCCTTGATTGATGCTTTTTGTTTAGAAAAAAAAACATCCGTGACTTGTTTTTCTACTTCCATATCTGTCAACGTCCAGTCAGGAAAATAGAAATTGTTGTATATATTTCAAGTAATGGGAGATTAGATGCAGGGTATTAGTCACTCAATATATAGTGAAGCATATTGGATATATACATGGACTGCCATAAGAACAAACAAATCTGTCTTAGAGGAAGTATAGTCAGAATAATCTTTAAAAGCAAGAATGGTGAGATTTTATCTTTTGTACTTTGGACAGAACGATTCCTGGAGAAAGATATTGTCTTAGTTATCTAGTGCTACATAACAAAAGTACCACAAATGATGGGCTTCAACAAATAGAAGTTTATTCTCTCACAGTCTAGTACACTACAAATTCAAATTCAGAGTGTCAGCTCTAGGAGAAGGCTTGTCTCTCTGTTGGCTCTGGAGGAAGCTTATTATCTTTAGTTTTTCTCTAGGAGCTTCTTGGCACAGGAATGCTGGGTCTAAAAGATACACCCCACTCTCAGCACTGTTTTCTAGGTGGTATGAGGTCCCCCTGTCTCTCTGCTTGATTCTCTATTTTATATCTCAAAAGAAGTTGACTTTAAAACACAGCCTAATCTTTTAAATTGAGTCTTGCCTCGTTAACCCAATTAACTTTAATCTTGCCTCATTAACATCATAAAGACAGGGTTTATGATACACAGAAAAAAATCACATCAGATTGAAAATGGTGGACAGTCACATAATGCCACAAAACACGGCCTAGCCAAGCTGACACACTTTTGGTGGACACATCAATCCATAACAGATATCATGCTTGGTAAAGCAGAGGGTCAGGGAAAAAGAGGAAGGGCTTCAACCAGATGGATTGACACAGGGGCTGCAGTGATGGGGCTAAAGATAACAGTGACTGTGAGGAGGGTGCAGGACCGGGCAGTGTTCTGTTCTGTTACACACAGGGTTGGTAAGAGTTGGAGCTGACTGAATGGTATTGAACAATAGTGCCAACATTGGTCATAAGGCTTGCTGGAAGAGTAGGGAGAAGCACATGTTAACCAGAGGTCAGGGAGCCTCCTGATCCCAACTGCTGCTCGTGATCTGCTGGAGATTTTGCAGTCACCACAGTTGTTGCTTATGGAACCATTTGCTGCTGCTCTCACTGCTGAGGGCACCTCCAGATACAGAAATAATGGTTCCCATTTTTAGTTCTCTTACTGCTGTCCAATTTCCCATTCTGATTCTCCTATTTAGAAAACCTCTTCAGAATCTAGGGGGCAAGAAAGTCTGGAAAACTTAGTTTTTATGCTTCTAGCCCTCTTTGATTGAGATGAACTCCTGAAAAGAGTGGCAAATAAAAGATACAGCTTCCTTCCCATAACTTGGTGCCTCCTGGAACGTAGAATTATGTAACTGTATTGAGCTTTACAAGCCTGTGAGTTCACATGGGATCATGTTAATACTTGACTCTCATGTCTCGGAGTCTCCATTTTTATCACTGCAGGAAACTCAGACTTTTACCAAGTTCTACTTGCCCAAGTGTTTTTGGAAATTTGTTACCAAGGAATGGAGACTGTAAGTGACTGAACTTGGGGAACTGTCAGCTCTTCAAGATATACTGCAGCATTACCCTAAATTGTACTCTTGAAAAGGATCAGACCCTCATTCTCAAAGCCTGTACCTTATCTCTAGTAAAGCAGAGGTCCTCGCTGCTAAGAGTCTGAAGTATTACACACATGAGTTGAGAAGAACAGGTCTTCTGTATAATGCTTAGTCAAAGCAGATCCCATACTAAAATGTCTTGAGACAGAAATGCTGGTATCAGCAATGCAGCGTCTCCAATTCTCAAAATTATTCCTCTTCTTCTGAGGGCACACAAAGGGTTTGGGTCCTGATGAATTTTTGTATCAGCTATCGCACGTTTTCAGAAATGCTGCTCACATCCCTCATCTTAAGTCTGTTACTCAGTTAACCTTGCTGAATCTGGCTCCTTTCCTTATGATGCCTCGTCATATTTGCTGCAGTTAGGTCCTGTTAGAGCTTTGTCAGCTAATGCAAGTATTTATTTAATCCTCCAATTTTAATAAGATTCTTATAGATACTTTTTCAGGACCTGAGTATATTAGTGGCTCCAACCAGCTAGACAGAAATATGAATATTACCTAATTTTACAAAGTGGACCTATTTGATTCTCAGCTGCAGCCATTCAGAATTTCCTTTGTGTTTACCCACCTAGATTCCAGGAAGACCAGTCTTTATTCCTCTTTAAGGAAAGAATGGGCTGTTATGAGATCTGAGAAACCTAAGACTACAAGACAAGGGTACCTACTCTTAATTACCACTTCTATTCAGTGTTGCCTTAGAAGTCCTAGCTGGGGCAATAAGACAAGAAAAATAAATAAAGTATATCCATATTAGAAAAGAAGTAAAAGTATCTCTATTTGTGGATGATATGATCATATGGATAGAAAGTCCCTAAAAATCTACAAGAAAACTTTTAGAACTAATAGAGGAATTCAGCAAAGTTGCAGGGTATGAGGTCAGCAAACAAAAGTCAGTTTGTTTTCTATATGTTAGCAATGAGAAATATGAAAAGGAAATTAAGGAAACTATTCCATTTATGGTAGCATCTAATAGAATAAAATACTTGGGAATAATTCTAACCACAGACGTGAAGGACTTATACAGGAAAACTATAAAGCACTCTTGAAAGAGATTGAATAAGACTTAAGTAAATGGAAAGAGGTTACATGTTCATGATTTGGAAGACTTAATATTGTTAAAATGTCAATACTACCCAAAGGAATTTATGGACTGAACACAATTCCAATCAAAGTTCAAATAGCATTCATTACAGAAATAAAAAAACAACTCTTCAACTTCATAAGAAATATCAAGGGGCCTGGAAGCTAAATCAGAAAAGAGAGGAACAAAATAGGAGGATTCATACTTCCACAGTTGAAAGCATGCTATTCAGCTACAGTATCAAACAGCCTGATACTATTATAATAGTATCGGGTATAACGATAGGCACAAAGACCAATGGCGTAGAACTGAGAGTCCAGAAATAAATCTACACATCTCAGTCGACTGGTCCTTGACAAGCATGGTAAGTCCATTCAATGAGGGAAGAAGAGTCTCTTCAATAAATGATGCTAGAAAAACTGTATTTCCACATGCAGAAAAATGAAGTAGGATCAGTGCCTCACATTATACACAAAAACAAACTAAAAATGGATTAAAGACCTAAGTATGCAAACTAAAACCATAAAAACCTTTGAAGGAAAAGCTGTCAAGCCTAGTTTTTGACAATGGATTGTGTAACATGATAACAAAAGCACAGACAACAAAAGGCAAGATAAATAAATGAGACCTCATAAAAATGGAAGACGTTTGTTCATCAAAAGCCTTTACCAAAAGTGAAAAGACAAAATACTGACTGAGAGATCTTCAGAAACCATGTACTTACAAGAATCTAATAACTGATATATATATCGACTCGATGGCACTTGTCTGGCATATATGTATACAATAAAGCTTTGGTAACAACAGAAGGACAAATAGTTCAATCGTAAAATGGGCAAACAACATGAATAGACATTTCAACAAAGAAGACATTCAAATGGTCACCAAACACATGGAACGATGCTCAGTGTCATTAACTATCAGAAAGATGCAAATCAAAACCACGATAAGATGCCATTTCACTCCCACTAGGATGGCTAAGGTTAAAAAAAAAAATTGAAAATAATTTTTGTGAAGGGGAAATTGAAACCCTTACTCATGCTGGTGAGAATGCAAAATGCTTCAGTTATTATGGAAAACAATATGACTGTTCCTCAAAAAATTGAAAATAAAACTACCATATGATCCAACAATTCTCTTCCTAGGTATTTGCCCAAAAGACTTGAAAGAAGAGACTCAGAAACCTGCACAACAGTGTTCACTGGAGCACTATTCACAATAACCAAAAGACGGAAACAACCTAAGGGCCCATCAGCAGCTGGATGCATTGGGGGGAAAAAAGGCATACATGGTGGCGTCACTGGGATTGGTGACACCCAGTGCTGTTACTCCTAATGTCACCTTCCCCTCCATAAGCAAAGCAGCCTGGCTCCACCCTGCCCCCAAGCAGGGCACAGTGCTATACTGCATAGCCCTGTCGCAGGTAGTCTCACCTCTGTAGCTCCTACCCTCTACGCTTGACCAAGGTGGAGACCCTACTCTCTTCCTAATGAAGGGGTACCACAACATTTCTGAAGCCAAAGGAACTGAAGAAAAAATTCAGTCCTGAAGCTGCAATTTTAAGGGATTTTATGGGAAAAAGTTTTGAATGACACAGGAAGCATCAAATGGTAATGGAAGGAATACACGGAGTTACTGTACCAAAAAGAACTGACTGACAGTCATCTATTTCAGGCAGTAGCATATAATCAAAAACCAATGGTATTGAGGGAAGAAGTCCAAGCCACATTTAAGGTATTGGTGAAAAACAAGTTTCCAGGAAATGACTTAATACCAATTAAGATGTTTGAACAAATGGATACAGCACTGGACATCCTCATTTTTATGCCAAGAAATTTGGAAGACAGCTTGCTGGCCAGCAGATTTGAAGAGATCCATATTTGAGCCTACTCCAAAGAAAAGGGATCCAAGAGGATGCAGAGATGTTCAAACAGTACCATTAATATCATATGCAAGTAAAATTTTGCTGAAGATAATTCAAAAATGTTTGCAGCAGTACATTGACAGGGTACTGCCAAAAATTCAAGCCATTTTCAGGAGATGTGGAAGGAAGGAAATCATTGCTGATATCGGATGGATCATGGCTGAAAGCAGAGAATATCAGCAAGATGTTTACCTGTGTTTTGACCATGCAAAGATATTTGACTGTGTGAATCATGACAAATTATGGATACTATTTCAAAGAGTGAGAATTCCACAGGACTTAACTGTGCTTGTGCAGAACCTGTATAGTGACCAAGAAGCAGTCTTTTGAGCAGAACAAGGGGATACAGCATAGTTTAAATTAAGAAAGACGTGAATGAGGATTGTATCCTTTTACCATCACTATTCAGTCTAGCAAATAATCCTAGAAGCTGGACTATACAAAGAATGAGGCATTAGGTTTGGAGGACTCATTAACAACTTGTGATATGCAAATGACACAACCTTGCTTGCTGAAGGTAAAGAGGGCTTGAAGCACTTGCTGATGAAGATCAAAGACCACAGCCTTCAGTATAGATTACATCTCAACATAAAGAAAATAAAAATTTTCACAACTGGATCAATAAGCAACAGAATGATAAATGGAGAAAAGACTGAAGTTGTCAAAGATTTAATTTTATTTGAATACACAATCAACACTCACAGTTGCTGCAGTTAGGCCATCCAACAACATATTACATTGGGAAAATCTTCTGCAAAGAGACCTCTTTAGAGTATTTAGAAGCTAAGAGATCACTTTGAGGAGTCAGGGGTACAAGCGATGATATTTTCCATCACCTCGTATGCATGCTAAAGCTGGACAGTGAATAAGGAGGACTGAAGAAGAAATGATACCTTTGAATTATGGTGTTTTGAAGAATATTGACTATACCATGGATTGCCATGAGTATGAACAAGTCTATCTTGGAAAAGATACAGCCAAAGTGCTCTTCTGATATGAGAGTGGTGAGATGTTGTGTCATGTACGCTGGATGTTTTCTCAGAAGAGACCATTCCCTGGAGAAGGACACCAAGCTTGTAAAGTAGAGAGTCAAAGAGAAGGACACTCAACAGGGTGTATTGACACAGTGGCTGCAACAATGGGCTCAAGCATAAAAACGATTGTGAAGTTCGTGGGGAACCGGACAGTGTTTAGTTCTCTTGTACATGGGATCACTATAAATTCGGACTTACTTGATAGCATCTAACAACAACAGAATAATGTGGAAAAAAAGGATTTTGACCCTAAAATGAAGCGATTAAGTTCCTGTTATTTCCCTGACTTAGACATTTGAATAGTAGAATTATCTATGAGTCAACCACTCTTCCATGCATGTGACCTGTATTATCTCACTTGATCCTGACAACATTCCTATGAAGTTCTTGCTGGTAATGGCCCTATTATTACGTATGAAGCAACTGAGGCAGAGGAGGATTCACTACCTTGCCCAAAGTCACACTTTAAGAAAGGAGTGAAGCCAGTATTTTCATTTCTTTGCTTGACATCAGAGTGTACGCTTCAAGCTTCATAGTTTGTGTTTGCAAATTGTAGAAGGTCTGTCGTTAGATGTTTTAGAGTGGGGTTCCCAAACAAAGGCCTGGCAGATGTGGTTATCCTATTCAGGGTTTTAAAATTAGTTAAAATGCCATTAGTGTGGATTGGTGTTTCCAATTTACCAGAGTAACCATGATTCCCTACTGTCTGAAAAGAAAAAAAAAAAAAATATTGTGCTTTAAATGTAAGTTTACAATCCAAGTCAGTTTGTCATACAAAACTTGCATGCACATTACTATGTAACTCCACCTGCTCTCCCCACCCTGTGACAGCACATTCTTCCTTTCCACACTGTATTTCCTGTGTCCACTCAACCAGCTCCTGTCCTCCTCCACCCTCTCGTCTCATCTCTGGACAGGAACTGCTCAATTAACCTCATGCATATACTTAAACCAAGAAGCACACTCTTCTCCAGTGTCACTTTATTCTTATAGTCTAGTCCAATCTTGATCTGAAAAATTGGCTTTAGGAATGGTTTCAGTTTTAGGCTATCAGAGAATCCAGGGCCATGTCTTCCAGGGACCATCCAATCTGTTGGACCATCAAGTCTGGTCTTTTTAAAAGAGTTCCAGTTCCGCACACCCATTTTAAAATAAACCATTTTTTAGCTCTTTCCTTTCGCAGCTGTGTAGTACAACCCAGCAGGTCAGACAGCCTGCCTGACTGGCTCCTGAAAGTTTTTTTTTAACTTTATCACAAAGATTTTGAAAACAGTGGCAAGAATTCTTTCTAGTATCATAGAACCATAGTATGACATTTAGTACCTGATATTTTCTCCCTGGAAATTTATTTTATTATCATTTAACAAATAGGGTTGCTTTGAATTGAAGATCTTTTTTTTTTTTGATTAAGAAATTGGAACAGGTTTCAAAATAAATACCTGCTAAGTGATTACCATTTTATCACTCAGGGAATGATGTTCAGCCAATGGTCTTATTTGCATTTCTAAAGCAATGTAAGAATAAACTCCCCCCTCCTTCCCACTCACTTGCTCCCTAACTTATAATGGCTTTATTAATTTCAATGCTTACAAAAGATTTCATGCAAGGTTCGCATCTTTGAATCTTCAGTACTATCATATCTTTGTGCACGTGAGATATAGATGCATGTTTCTTAAAAGCTGTCTCTATCAGTGGTGCAACTAACATTTTTAACTTCATCTCAAATGCCACCATTGTTCACTGTATAGAATTCTAGGTAGTCTTTGATTTACTATGGAGTTTCCTTCTGACAACTCTGTTGTAAATTGGTCCTGATGTAAGCCAAATACTTCATTTTTTGTTGCTTTAGTTATTGTCTTTTATTATCAGTATTTTTATAAATCTAACCTTAATTTTTCTGTAGGGGTTGGAAATATTACAATAAACATTTGCAAGTGAACATCTGAGAACAAGACATCAACAAATTATGTGCTGCAACACCGATTGTGGTACATATACAGACTATGGCAGGTGGTTCTTAGTAACTCAAGACAGTTTGGGAACTACCTGTTTGCAGTTCAAACTTTCAAAAGTGGAATTCCAGGAAAAGTATGTGTGGATATAGCGCATATATATAGTTATATATATATTTAAACTTTTTTATTGTATTGAAATACATGTAACAAAATGTTTGTCATTTTGACCACTTTTATGTGTACAATTCAATGACATTAGTTATAGTTATCATGTTGTTCAACTGTTACTGTTATCCATTTCCAAAGTTTTCATCATCCTTGTCAGAAATTCAGTACCATTTAAGTGGTATCTCCCCATTTTCTCCTCCCTCCTACTCCTCATAACTACTAATAAATTTAGGTCTCTGTAAATTTGCCTTTCTAGGTATTTTATGTAAGTGGTGTAATACAACATATACTCTTTTGTGTCTGACTTATTTCATGCAACATAATGTTTTCAAAGTTTATGTTGCAGCATGTATGAGAAATACTTTCCTCTTTATGACTGCATTATATTCCATTGTATGTGTGTGTTACATTTTATTTTTCCATTAATCCAGTGATGGAAGTTGGGAGATATTTTTGTTAATGTGAGGAAAAATGGAAAAAAAAAAAAAAAGAACTTTTTAGGATTGAACACAAATGGGTCATAGCAAAAACAAAGCTGTTGTAGAAAACTACATATGAAAGATGCAGGTGTGTGATCAGTCTGCGCAGAAGGGGGAAAAGTCATGTTGAGGATTTTGGAAAGGTGACCCTGGTGGGGTGCAGGCTGAATTACAGTGGGAGACGGGAGGTAGGGACTCTGGGTTCTCACCATGTTGTTGTTGTTGTTAGATGCCATCGAGTCGATTCTGACTCGTAGCAACGCTATGCACATCAGAACAAAACACAGCCCAGGCCTGAACCAAGCCCACAATTGTTTTTATGCTTAAGCCCATCACTGCAGCCATTGTGTCAGTCCATGTTGTTGAGGGTCTTCGTTTTTTTGGCTGACCCTCTACTTTACCAAGCATGATGTCCTTCTCCAGGGATTGGTCCCTCCTGACAACATGTCCAAAGTATGTAAGATGCAGTCTTGCCATCTTTGCTTCCAAGGAGCACTCTGGTTGTACCTCTTCCATAACAGATGTTTGTTCTTTTGGTGGTCCAAAGTACATTCAATTTTCTTCTCTAACACCACAGTTCAGAGGCAGCAATTCTTCTTCTGTCTTTCTTATTCACTGTCCAGCTTTCACATGCATATGATCCAACTGAAAATACCATGGCTATTTTCTCTGTTAGCAGGCTGTTATTATAATCTAGGGGAAGAATTAAAGTTGAAGGAGGAGGCTGATGAATTTAGAATGTAGAAGTGAGTACTTGCATTAGAAGGAAGAATAAGACACCTAAGATGAGGCTCAAGTATCTGATTTGTGCTGTGGGCAGATGGAGAGCTACGGGCTAGGAAACCACCCTGGAGGAGAAGGTACATGGAGATCAAGAGCTCATTTGGGGCCTGCCTGAGATGGTGGAAGCTGTTGAAACATTCAAATTAAAAATATCTAGTAGAAGTTGGCTAAATAGGTATGGAGCTCAGCGGAGGATTGTTTGGGGGATGACTGAGCTGATCTGCTGTATGATGAATTGAATAGAATAGAAATTGACCCCCCAAAAAGATAATGATCTTTTAAGTAAGTGAAAGATGAAAGCCAACCCCAAACCAAACACATTACCATCGAGTCAATTCTGACTCATATTGACCACATGTCTGCAAATACTAAGATCAAGGAATTTGTCTTTATATGATGCCTTCTCAAGGTTTCAAGGGTAGTTTCACGCTCCAGTCTGCAAAACAAAGTGTGTGCACAATCAAGATGTGTGTAAAAATTATATGTAATTAATTTTCGTGCGAGGCTTTCAACTTTGACCCTTCTGATCCCCTAAAGTCAAAAAACTGATGGACCAAGCCACCTGTTGTCACCCTTAGCCTGTGAATTACTGTATTATTTTCTTTGCAATTTTGTTTCTTGTGTGATTGTGAGAATTGTGTCTAATATTTCTCACAGTAAATAAATTGTTTATGAGTCACGGAGGGTCATGATGCAGGAAATGTACAAGTATTTGGAAAACCAACAATACTTTGAGTTAGTATGACTTTTAGACAAAGGTTTCAACCAATTTTTAACTTTACTAGCTAAGAAAATTCACTCCTTAAAAGGAAATGTTTTCATGGTTTATCCTGGGCTTGAGCTGAATTTTATCTTTACACCATTCACAAAAGTTTCATAAAACAAATTGAGTTACGCTGGAGAACCTTGAGAACCATGAAACTTGTGGCCTATTTCTGTTTATCACTTAAGATCCATTGCCGTCACATCAATTCTGATTCATAGTTACCCTGTAAACTAAAAAAGAAAAGAAACAAACAAACAAAAAGCTCACTGCTGTTGAGTCGATTCTGACTCGGCAACCTATAGGACAGAGTAGAACTGCTCCATAGTGTTTCCAAGGAGCACCTGGCAGATTCGAACTGCCAACCTTTTGGTTAGCAACGGTAGCACTTATCCGTTACACCATGAGGGTTTCTGTTTACAACTCAAAACATGTTTTTTTCTATGGCTGTGTTAGACTACTTGGCAATCATCAGGTTGAGATCAGGATAGTGGCTTTCTTTGCTAGCAACTGAGAAATTGCCTGCAGAGATAGATCATTCTTGGAATCCAGGAAGCTCCTTTTCGTAAACAAAATCTGAAAAGAGATTCAGCGCACTTCAGACGACAGTTTACTTCTAAGAACTTCACTCTTAATTGTTTGCAAAAGCATCTATGTTGCTAATTAAGAACATGGAATTTGGAAGATATTTAAAAGATCTCATCTAGTCAAAAGTTCCTGCATAGTCATATTAAAATTAAAAAAATTGTAATTCACATTTGATTAATTTTGACATTCTTTTATCTAATTATGTTGAACTGGTGGAGTTTTACTCTGTGACTAAAAAAAAAAAAAATAAAACCCTCAGACTAGTAACCTTTTTATACCAGCTTAATTTTAGCACTGTTTTGTTTAAAATTATGTAACCGTAACTCTGTCACCCTCTCCCTACCTTTCCTGTCGTTGCTGTAATTAGGCCTCACTCTTTTCTGAGTGACTGGCATCATCTCCAAAGTCCTTGACTAAAAAGCCTTCCTCCTCTAATTCATTTAGCAGTCCAGGGACTGGCCACCTTTCTGTTGCTTAAGTCCACTCATGTCCATTTTCTCTCTCATGTCAGCCTACTCACACTTCAAGTCGGAACTCATTTCTCTCCTATGGACTCTCAAGCTTTCCTTACCTCCTTCTCCCCTTTGTTCTCGCAGAGCTCTGTGTATAAATCACTGTTATCATTTATGTCACAGTTGCTTGTAATGATTTGTTGAGTCTGTCTGAATTCTCTGGTAGACTTCATATGCCTATCAGTTAGCCACACTGTCTGATGTATTAGATTGTTTGAGGAGTTTAACAAGAACTAAGAAAGCCTTTATTGGACTGTTTAATTCTTTAGGCAAGATCTCATCATCAGTGAAGTCCTGCTGCAGGTTTGTGCCCGGTGAATATTAATAGCAGCCACCTCCAGCCCCCATCCACCGCACATATTGAATATCACATGCAGTCATGGATTTTGAGACTCTGAGATCAAGTAGAGAGATGAGAAGATGAAAGGAATACAAGTTCTTTTGATTTGAAGTTGAAAAGTCCTCTCCTGTGGCGTTGTTTACAGCTTTCATGGCACAGGGTCTCTAATGACAAGGTCAATGTTCCTTTTATTTTGTAACCCCTACCTGGGATCACAGGAAACCCTGGTGGTGTAGTGGGTTAAGTGCTACCACTGCTAACCAAAAGGTTGGCAGTTCAAATCCAACAGGTGCTCCTTGGATACTCTACGGGGCAGTTCTACTCTGGCCTGTAGGGTCACCATGAATCGGACCTGACTCGACAGCACTGGACCTGGGACCAATTCCTTTGCCAGCGCTGCCACACCCACCATCATTCCTGTTATCACTAGCTGACAGGTACTGAGCCCTCAGTGAGTGGCAGTGCCGTGCTAAACCTGCTGCAAAGATTTCATCATTTGTTACATACAACAACCCTGTGAAAGGGGTGCTCCTATTATCTGCAGTTTCTAGATAATAACACTAAATCCAAGAAAAAAAAATCCAGTGCTGTTGAGTCAATACTGACTCATAGCGACCTTGTAGGATAATAACGTTAAGACACAGATAAGTTAATTAACTTGTCTGAAATCATATAGTTAATAAGTGGCAGAGCCCGGGACCCAAATCTAGGCTGTCTACTCCAGAGCGCAGACCCTAACTACCACGCCGTAGCCTCCCCTATACCACTGTGCCACTGTAGCATGAAACAGAGACTAGCATTGCCACAGCGAGTCCTAAGACCATCTGGACTCCACTGACTTCTACAGTTGCTATTACTGCTACAACTATTTCTATTAATCTTATTATTTCTCTACGCTAGTGCCATAACTATTAGTTACTAATATTTACTGAACCCTTTTTTTTTTTTGCTTCAGATACTGTGTTAAGTACACAGCATCCTGATCTCCCCTGGGCGGCAATACAGATAGCCCACTCTGAGAAAGAATGCCTGAGTCGTCTTGGGAGATGGGACTGTGCCCTGTAATTCAGGGCATCCTTCAGAGATTAATTCACTTTCAGTAGACTTTCTGTTTTCCTTTGAGGACCTCATTCTCCAGGAATTTCCCTCATCTCTAATCAGAAGTCCTTCATTTGTCATTACATCTGTCCTCTTTTTCTGTCCTCAGACTTGATAAGATCAGCTAGGGACCTAGAAGCTCTCTCCTGTACCAGGATACCCACTGCAATGTCCCGGAGAGTAGCCACTGGCTTCTGCTTAAACATTCCAGGTCTCTATTTAAGAGCTGATCACATTCAGGTAACTTGTTACATTAGACTTAACGACCAAATATATTTAGATAGAGAAAAGAAACTACAGGGAGACTGAGATTGTATCAAATTTTATGGTATTTAAACAGTCAGATCTAGCAATAAGGTTTTATTTTACAGATTGCTAAACCTATCCTCTGCCCCTATATTCTTTCTCTTATTTTCTCTGATTTTGGTCTACATTTCAGTTTTTCATTTGTTTAATTTCTGTCCCCGTCTCTTACCATAGAGCAGACAGTGTCTGCCTCTGTGGAGAAGGTCAGGTTCTCTGGCTTTCCGTACCAGGTTCGATGGGTTTTCCTTCAGACCACTTCAAATGGCCCATTCTTTCCATCTAACCGAAGGCCATCAAGGAGCAAATAGCTCATTTTCATTTCGCCCTTAAATGCTTCTCAAACAGATTGTTCTAGTTTAGGAATGCTTCATGCTTCTTCAGCTCTGTCATTTTTCCTGTTCCCTTGCTGTCTTCTCTTCTACTTCTTCTACCCTACATGATGTTCACCGTGCCTCCTACTTGCCCTGTCTTTTCTTTCTCTCTCACCTTCCCACTCAACCTAGTACTACTTCTCCCATTTTCAGCTCACATTTGCCTACCCTTTCCTACCCCTTCTTTGTCCTCATCCCCTGTGTTCATTGCCAAATCTTTCCACTTGGTTTTCCAAATTGGTTTTTAGAAGTGCTTCCATCTATATTTGAAAACTGACAAGTGCTCATTGACTCTGTGCCATATGTGTGACTGTTTGCAATTACAAAGCAGTATGGGATAACTGGTAAGGCTGGTGATATGGCCTCATAGTAATAAATTCTTTGTGTGGTATTTTAAAGTTTACAACGTGCTTTCATATACATTATTACCTAATTCTCAGAATATCCCAAAGAGTAGACCAAGTACTATATTATTAACTCAACTTATAAATACAGAAAATGAAAATTTGAGAGGTTACTCTGAAAGAATTTTTCTTTCTTTTTTTTTTTTTCAGTTAAAATCATACCACCAGTATGTGACAGAACCAAAATCATGATTCAGGTGTTGTGATTTTCAATCCAGTGTTTTTAATACTACATAGGTGGCCATTAGTGAACACGTAAGTGTCATGAGTCCATCAACATGATATGAGTGATAACAAAAGACGGTGGTAAGCTGTAGGTAGACAGGCATGTTGGTTTTACTGTGTTTGGACTAGACTGGGGTACTTGAAGGGTTAACTGCACTGTCTGAAGTTGAGTAGGAGGTAGCTGGGGTTTGAAGACAGATCTATCCATCAGAATAGGGTAGATTCTGGCGCATATTCTAGGTACATGATGGAAAGAAAGATAGTTCAAAAAGTGATAGAAAAAGCAGTTGGCAGGAAAAAACATCAAAGAAGTAACATTCAGACCACAACAATGGGCAATCGAAAAATTGATCATTTTAAATCTTACAAACTATTATCTTTACAGAAGTTTCTCAGAATGTTATGAAGGACTCAGCTACAGTTTCTGTAGTGGAAGGGATGTTCAGGTAGCCCCCAGTCCTGAAGTAACTGGGATTTGGGGTAATATCCCAAAGGCAGTCACAAACAACGCTATGTTTGAATGTCATTCAGGGTTGGAATGCGAATTGGCATCCGGGTCTCAGGAACCATACCGAAAGAAGCCAAGAGTCCAGTGCTGGGACATAATCCAAATGAGCAGACAGCAAGGATGATTTGCTGTTGAGTATTGTCAGTAACTCAGCTTCACATATGAATCTGGTCTTTGAATTCCCTTGATTATGGATGGACCAGATCTCCAAAGCAAGTTCTAAGAATGATAATCATGCCCTATAAACCATTTGTTGAAAAAAAACCAAACAACCAAACTGAATGCAGTCGAGTAGATTCCAACTCATAGTGACTCTATAGGACAGTGTAGAACTGCCCCATAGAGATTCCAGGGAGCACCTGGTGGGTTTCAGCTTCTGACCTTTTCGTTAGCAGGCATAGCACATAACCGGTATGCCACCAGGATTTCCATTTGTTGAAAAAGACAGAAAAAAAGGAAAATTTGGGGTGAAGTGCCGTCATCTACAGAGATTTCACAAGAAGCTACCTCTTGAAATACACAGAAAATGTAGATTGTGCATGTACTGGCTAAGTTTTGAAAAAATATTTTATTGTGTTTTTAGTGAAAGTTTGCACAGCAAATTAGGTTCTCATTTAACAGCTTCAATACATACTGTCACCCTGCTGGCATAGTGGTTAAGAGCTGCTAACCAAAAGGTTGGCAGTTCAGATCTACCAGACGTTCCTTGGAAGCTCTGTGGGGCAGTTCTACTCTGTCCTATGATGTAACTGTGAGTTGCAATTGACTCTACTTGGGACGGGCAGGGCATGGTTGGCTTGCTCTTTTACACATGTTGTTCAATGACATTGGTTCCACTTTTCACAATGTGCCAACTTCTCATTATTTCCATTCAGGTTGTTTGCTTTCATTAATCTGACTTTCTTCCTCCTCCCTATTTACCTTACCCTTTTTTCTTTAGAGTGCATATTACTTGTTTGATTTTACACAGATGATTTGAAAAACGGTACTCATGAGTGATATTGCTTATTTTATGAGCCAGTCGATTGATTCCAAGTTCAAAGGGTATCTCAGGCTGATAGTCTAGGGGGTTCCTGCAGACTCTACTGGTCCAAAAAGTATGGCCTTTTCTTAAGAATTGGAATTTTCTGGGAGCATCTGTTGAGTCCCTGGTCAGAACGTTTGGTAATGGCAGCTGGATGTGATCTTGTTCTTCCTTTAGAACAGATGAGGTTGTGGTTCATGTGGAATATTAGTCATATAGACTAGTTTCTTCTCTGAGTCTTTGATTGTCTTCATTCTCTTTTGCTCCAGATAAGTAGAGACCAATAATTGTATCTTAGATGGCTGCTTGCAAGCTTTTAACACCACAAACACTATTCATCAAACAAGGCTGCAGAACATAAATTTTATAAACTATGTTATGTCAACTGACCAAGTTGTCTCATGAAATTATTGTCCAGGTCATCAAAGCCAGTAAAGCCAGTCCCATGAGGTGTTTGTTATCTAGGAAGCATCCATAACTATGCCTTCTATGTACTTTATTATATATATGAATATATGTGCAGCATACACAAACGTATATATATATGCCTACAGATACATCCGCACACATACACATGTAGGCACACATATTCCTTCCTGTATACATACACACATACTTGTATCTTCCTATGTAACCTTGCACATACTTTTAGGTCGTTATTGCTGTTGTTACAAAACTGTGTGTGTTATAATATTTATCAGAAAGTCCCTTAATTTGTGCACTTTTTAGTATCATCATTTACCTCGGTCAAGTTGTATGTACTCACATTAAGTATTGCCTTTCCTATTACCAAAAAGAATAAGAGCCTACTACTTAGAGAACTATTTCTCCCTCCCTCTGTCTCCTGTTTCTGGTAACCACCAATGAACATGGTCCTCTGTGTATATACCTATTGTCTTTTTGTAAAAGTGAGATCATATAATATTGGTTCTTTTGTAATTGAATTGTTGCAGTCAGCATCATATCTTCCAGATTCATCTATGTTGTGTTTCAAGAACTATCATCTTTTTTTATAGCTATATAGTGTCCTGTTGTATGTAAGCAGCACACTTTGTTTATCCAGTCTTTTGTTGATGGACACTTAGGTTATTTGCATCCTTTTGCTACTATGAATAAGGCTGCAATGAACCTAGGCATGCCTGTGTCTATTTGTGCCACTGCTGTTAGATCTCTAAGAGTGGAATTTTGGATCATAAGGAATTTCTATTTCTGTTTTTTAAGAAAGTTCCACACTGTTTTCCATAGTGGCTGCACCGTTTTATAATCCTACCAGCAGTGGATTAAGAGTTCCAGTCTCCATAACCTCCCTAACATTTTTTTTTTAAAGTCAGTTTTGTTTTTGCAGGAGTTAGATGGTATCTCATTGTACTTTTGATTTGCATTTCTCTAATGGTCAGTGATTATAGGCATCTTCTCATGTGTATGTTGGCTACTTAAATGTCTTCATTGGTGAAGTGTCTGTTCATGAGTACTTGCTAAATGTTTTAACAGTTCTGTTGTTTGGGGTTATTTTAATTTTAAGCAAGAGAAATCAAATTCAAACAGGCCTAATCAACAATGAAAATTTATTAGTTCACCTAATTGACAAATTCATGGGTAAAACTTGTTAGACTAGAACCTGAAAACTTTCTTGGGATTGATCTCTCTTTTTGTCTCACTATTCTGTCATCCTTTTAAGCAGACACTTCCCTTATAGCAGTGCCTTGAAGTCCCGAGCTTGCATCTTGTCAGCCTCTCATCTCAATAAAACAGTGGGCTTTATTCCCCACAAAGTCTCTGTATAGTGTGAATGATTTGCATTCAGCTAGTAGCCAAATGGTTGGTAGTTCAAATCCACTCAGTGGTTGTGCAGAAGAAAGCCTTGGCAATTTATTTCTGTACAATTACACTCATTGAAAATCCTGTGGAGTAGTTCTATTTTGAAACACATGGAGTCTGCCATGCATTGGAATTGACTGAATAGCTTTTTTTCCCTCCCTACTGAATATTTCTAATGAAGGCTAAGAATTAAGACTACTGGATAAATTTGAGTCCATGTGATCATTTCTGAACCGTTGTGGTTCATGTTATATTTCTACTGAAATTTCCAGGGAAATGTAGTATAGTCATTGGCCAGGCCTGGATTATCTTCCATCTTTGGAGATGGAATTGGGGAAGAATAGTCTGAGCTCCACCCAAGCTACACAGGCTGAGAGTAGGGGTGAGACAATTCATCCCCTGAAATAGATTCTTCTAACAGATGAAAAGGACATGAATGTTTGTTTGGCCTTAAAGTGCAGATATCCAATTGCGTAGAGTTGAGATGGATGTTACTGAGTCATTTTTGAGTCACAGTGATATAATGTAACAGGGTAGAACTGTCTCATAGGGTTTTCTTGGCTGTAATCTTTATAAAAACATGTTGCCTGCAGAGCTACTGGGTGAGTTTGAACTGTCATCCTTTTGGTTAGTAGATGAGTGCTTTAACTGTCTGCACTACTAGAGCTCCTTAGATATGCAGTGCAAGGGTCAGAATCCTTAAATAGAAGATGCTAACTTCAAATGTCAGGGTTCTTTGAAATTCAGTTATGAAGTAAGTTCTTAAGTAGCTTAATTAAGATCTACTTGGAAACTCTGGTTGTGTAGTAGTGAAGTGCTACGTCTGCTAACCAAACGGTAAGCAGTTGAAATCTACCAGGTGTAACTTGGAAGCTCTATGGAGCAGTTCTATTCTGTTCTATAAGGTTGCCATAAGTCAGAATTGACTAGACAAAGTGATTTTTTTTTTTTTGGTTTGTAACACTGTGTCACCACGGACTGATGCAATATATAGTCTGGACCAGAACTTTCAAGCAACTGGAAGGTACTGGGAGCCCTAATAGTGCAGTGGTTAAGAACTACAGCTCCTAACCAAAAAGTTGGTAGTTTACATCCACTAGCCACTCCCTGGAAACTCTCTGAGGCAGTTCTGCTCTGTTTTACAGGGTCACTATGAGTCGGAATCAACCTGACGGCAGGGGGTTAGGTGAGTTTGGGGACAGGTACTGAGAGAAAAGTGTGCTGGGTAATAGTTGCCATTAAACTGACGGTGCTGGAAGTATCAGGTGCTTACTAGGTTTTGAGGAGAGCTCAAATCAGAGATGACAGCTAGGAGAGGATAGGATCTAATTGAGCTGATAGGCAGATCACACTAGAGACTGTCATCCCAAGGTAAAAGCTTAGTGTTTATTCTCCGTATTACATGGACAATACTGGACCTTTGATTTTAGGTAGAAACCTTATGCTGAGATTACCTCTCAGTGAATTGGTTTCCTGTTAGGAAATGGAAAACATGAAGTTCAAATGCTGTTTTGAATTTCAAAGAACCTCTTCTCATTAACAAACTTTAATGTCTCTCCCTAGTTCAAACAAATGATTATTGCTAATAGTAGAAATATAAATCTCACTGTAAGTAGAGGTTCTGCTAATATGTCTTCCCTATTTATGGATATTATTCTGACACACACAAATAAGGCTGTATACATATACGACAAATAGGTGTCTGTGAGGAGGTGGTGGTGACTGTTCTTCTAAGAGTGTATTCCCAAGTGAGTAGGAATTGTTGTGTGGCTATAGCAGCTGTTGAGGCTTAGCGCAATTTCTTCCAGTTAGTCTGAAATCAGACCCTGATGAGATGAGAAACACCATGAGGAAGTCAAGGCTTCCCCCCAAACCAAAAACCCAAACTCAATGCCATCAAACTGATTCTGATTCATAGTGACCCTATGGGGCAGAGTAGAATCCCCCCCTAGAGTTTCCAAGACTATAAATCTTTACAGGAGCAAAGTGCTACATCACTTTCCTGAGGAGGAGCTGGGTTCTAACCAGTGACCTCTCAGGTAGCTCTAAAACTCTGCCACCAGCAGTCCGTAAGTCTTCTCCAGTATCATAATATCACAAAAGCCTTCAGGGAGAGGAAAGAACTTTGCAGAGTAGCTCTATCTAGAAAAAATATATAATATGAACCACAAATATGAGTTGTGTGTGTAATTTTAAATTTTCTAGTAACTACATTAAAAAATGGAGTTCCTGGATGGCTGGCAGTTTGACACCAGCAAGAAGTACCTTGGATGAAAGGTCTGGTGATCTACTTTCAAAATGTCACAGCCTGGAAACAGCCTGAGGAGCAGTTCTACGTCTGCACACTTGAGGGTGCCGTAAATTAGAATTACCTCATTGGGAACTAACACCAACAACAGACATGAAAAATTAAAAATAAGTAAAAAGAGATATGTACAATTAATTTTAATAATTTGCTTTGTTGAACTGACTATACCTATGTTTCAATGTATAATTAATACAAAGCTATTAATGAGATATTTTACTTTTTTTTTTACTTTGTCTTTAAATTCTGATAAGTAGTTCCCATCTCAGTTCAGACCAGCCATATGCCAAATGCTCAGTGGCATCATATGGCCAGTGGTTGCCACACTGGCCACTGTATTGCTAGAACACACAGTCAGGGTTAGCTAATTCCTCGGATGGGTCACCATTCCTCCTTCTTACCCCTCACTGCACACAGTGCTGATCTGTAATTTCTTTCTGCATCCTGGTCTTGACGTGACTTCACCATACTTCTCAACACCATGTAACAGGCAGCCACTACCCCCTGACCAGTTGCTTAGCAAGAGAAAGAGCCATTTTGCCAACAAAGATAGTTTAACCACTGATTTTTTCCTGAATATTTTTCCACCTTCTTGTTGAGGGGTGCTGAGCTCTCAGTGTGTTTTTGTGCAGATGTTCTGCCTTGGCTGAGTTGTCGTTAGTTGCTGTTGAGTCAGCTCTGATTCATGGTGACCTTATGTATGACAGAATGACATGTTTTCTGGTCCTGTGCCATTTTCATGACCATCATTAGATTTGATCACTATTGACACAATAGTCCATGGTTGGAGCTATTGTGTCCCCCATTTTCACTGCCTCTCTGCTTTATCAGTCGTGATGTTTTCTAGCCATTGGTCTTTCCTAATGATGTGTCCAAAGTAAGCTAGCTGAAGTCTTGGCATCCTGCCTTCGAAGGAATAATCTGGTTGTGTTCCTTCTAAGAGCAATTTATTTGTTCTTCTGGTAGTCGACGGTATATTCAATATTCTCCGTGCCCTGAGGAAACATTGAACTCTCATGAATGGTCTCTCCCTTACTCTACCTAACTTTCTCCCCCAAAATACCAACAAATTTAGCTTCCCAATCTGTTGTCTGTTGCCCGTTCTCGTTCTCTGGCAATTTACAGTAGTTCTATTTAGCATGAAATATTTCAGGCTTTAATGTGTTTTTCATACTTTCTAATATTTTCATCTGCCTTGGTTCAGAATAAAGAAGCTATGTTTTCCAAGCTCCTTCCTTGGACCTGATACGTTTCAGGCTTTTCTGTTTTCTTTTGAGACTCTGTCAAGTTACAGCTCATTTCTTGCTTTGACCTTTTTCTTGATCTTCCTCCTACAGCTTCCCCAGTCTTGGCTGGACCAGGCACATCACACAAAGACCAGCGGGAACTCCTTCCTCTGCTGCTTTTCAGGCACATTTCCAAGCTTGCATTGCACCGCTGGCCAGGCTGTGTGGGCTCCCGCTGGCTTTGTTAGTGCTTTTCTTGGGCTTCACTGCCGATCTGTATTGATAGCCCCAGACTATCTGTACATACTGTTTGGTCTGCAGCAAGATTATGAACAAAAACACTTTTGATTTGAATTGAGGTCAGTGCTTTAGGTGTCTGTTCTGTTGTTGATTTAAATAATTGCTTATTTCTCAAAGAGAATTTGCTTTTCTGGTGAGGAGAGCTGTTTTCATTGACTTTAATAAAATATCTTTCTTTTCTTTCAACTGGTAGTATTTGTAAGTGTTTATATGTTTTTGCAAGCAGCATTCATTTTAGTTTATTTTCACTTATCAGATTATTAAAACTGAAAGGCATCTTCAAGATTAGCTGTTCCAATCCCATTGTTTTACAAATTGAGACAATGAGGTTTAGGAAGCAGGGAGATGTGCCCCGGTTACTTACAGTGGAGCCAAAGGAAGAGCTGTACTGAATTCCCAGGTTTATCCCACTCTTTATCCCTGCATTCTTTTTCTTACTTTTTTCCCTTTCTCATCTCTCCTTCCCTTCTTCTCTTCCTTCATCTCTCTTACTTCCTCTCTTTTTTTTTTTTTCAGTACTAATAGAGAAGCTGGATCAACTGCATGAGAAGAAGAATCTTCACAGGTCATATTTGAGATGCACTCTACTAAGCCATCCAAAAATGAAAGCAATCAAATTCATAGGCATTACAGTTATCATGTACTTCTGGTCACCAAAGCCCAGATAATGATGATCAAGAATTTATGTTAAATTAACCGTGTTAAATTGACTTAGCCATGAACTTGCAGTATTCATACCCATTTCTTGAATGAAGACCTTAGTGGTTAACCAGGTTTATGGTTGACATGAAGGAACACCGGAAGCTTGAAAAATGTTCTGATTTCCTTGGTAACAGGGTCCTGCTTTTTGCTTTGGGGAATGACCCTCACCCTGCTCTCAGTCACTATGCTTGAGGTGGGTGAACTGTGCCCTCTGGCTTCAGTGTGACCCTATTCATTAGACCTGTTTCCAGTAGAAATAGCTGTCCCTGGCCACTGTGACTGATTCAGCTGGATACAACCAGAGTGGCTCACAGGGCTATATCAGTAGCATACTCTTGTTCCTGGGACTTAGAGGTCCAAGCATAATGACAGCCATCTCGTCACCTTTAGGGGAGATCCTACCCAAGAATGAATCTGATAGAGAGGAAGGAGGTGCTGAGAAGTTGTAAGTGTGAGACCAAGTGGCGCTGACCTTGTTTCAGCCCAAGGATTTCACTATGCATTTACTCATTCCTCATGCTAAAGCTTTCATTGATGAAACCGTACACTTTGTTTTGCATGAACTGACATGACTTGGGGTTTCTGGCACTTAAAACCAAAAGTGTACTAATTCACTGTTGTATGGGATCAGATTAGAGATTTGAACTAGGGAAATACTAGTGAAAAATGGAAAAGAAATAATGATGTAAGACTGGAGAATTAATAAACCCAGCTGTGATTAGGTTCCAGGCATAAACAGGAATGTGCAATAATATTAGGAAAAGTGTCTGTAACTAGTAACTTCTTTTGGCAATTATCCTTGTAAGTGTCTTATGTTTTTAGTGCCACTATAACAGAAACACCATAGGCCGGTAGGTTAAACAAACACAAATTTATTTTCTCATAGTTAAGAGGCTAAAAGTCTGAATTTAAGGCATCAGCTCTAGAGGAAGATTTTCTCTTTCTGTTGACTCTGGGGGCAATTTCTTGTCTCTTTTCAGTTTCTTAATTCTCTCTTTCTTGGAGATATTCATGTGGTGTAGCATCTATCTCCCCATCTGTGCTTCCTTGCTTGTTTTTTGTCTAAAATGGTTTTTTTGTATCTCAGAGGTGATGATTCGCTTAAGACACACCCTACAACAATATAACTTCATTAAGATAATAAAGAAATCCTATTCCCAAATGCGATTAATTTCACAGGTGTAAAACCAAACCAAACTACTTGCCATTAAGTTGATTCTGACTCAGTACAACCCTATAGGACAGAGTAAAACTGCCCATTAGGTTTTCAAGGCTGTAATCTTTCAGGAAGCAGGTTGCCACATCTTCCTACTAAGGAGTGGCTGGTGAGTTTGAAATGCCCACCTTTCAGTTAGTTAGCTGAGCACTTTACCACTGTGCCACCAAAATTTATAATGCATATTTGCTGGGGACAAAATTCCGTCCATAATACCAAGCATCAAGAAAATAGTTAAATAATTATGATGCAATGTAGAAGCTATTAAAAACTCTGCTGGCGATTGCTGAGTTTTTAAGCAGGCTATAACTATATATATATATATGAGTGATGCAATTGTATAAGAAAAGAAAATCTGTCTATGTATATGCAAGAAGTCTGAAATGATGCTCACCAAGACAGATAGTTTGGCTTTGGTAAGCAATATAGTGGATGTAAAGCTGTATTTCTATGTCTTTAGCTTTTGACTTATGAGTATGCCTAGTCTTGCAATAAGAACAAGATAAAACAGAATTAAAATAAAACAATTTTATATTGTTTACAGCAAATGAAGAGGACAGATGCTGATCACAGGCCATCAGAGTTGCTGACTAAGAGATAGTGCCACACGCCCTTGTAGTTTATCTACTGGCCCAGCTGTTAGGGGAGAGGGAGATAACGTGTAGGGTAGAAGGCTATTACCTCTAGGTAATTTAGCCCTGAATTAGGGAAATAGAAATAGAGGCAGTTTTTACCTATTTTTCCCCTCTTGAGCTGAAGATCAGTATAATACGCTGTGTTGACGTCGTCAATCTCCTATCACAGAGAATTTTAAACACTTTTGGAAAAATAAACTACTAAAAAGATTTAAAATAAGTGTGCCTTTCCTGCTGCCAGGCAAATCTAGGAGCGTGTCTGTCAACAGACACCGACCCCTGCGGTTATCAAGACCGTTCACTCCTGGCTCCTTGCGTTCTTCCTTCATACAGATGCCCAGAATCCATTCACTGAATTCATACGTGGTCCTTGTTGCCTAGCAACATTAGTGTGGTTGCCGTGTGTGCATCTTAATCATTGTAAAGTCCTGTCCTTTTGTATCAAAAATCAGAAAGGGGAGAAGTAGAGAAAGACTATGGAAACCGAACTGGAAAAAAAAAAAAAAAAAAAAAACAACCCAAACTGAAGCTTCTAATTCATAGCATCTGCAGGCAGGGTTTTTTGTTTTTGGATTTTTGTTGTTGTTGTTGTCCACACCTGAAGACTTGATTGACAAGAGAAAGTCATCCGTCAGCATTGTCTCTGAGCAATCTGAAAGAATTGAAGCTGTCTCCTCCTTTGAGAACTTTCTGTCTATGAAGCAATAAGAGCGAAAGAAATAGTCCTCATTACTCCTTCTCCGGGAGAGTTGTGACAAGTCGTGTTTTACTGGACAATCAATATATATTAGGATCTTTCTGATTTTTCTCTGAAACCAAACCCACTGCCATCATATCAAGGCCAATATCTCTAGCTTCCCTTAAAATCTTCCTGCAAATAATGAACTTTTAAGGCCTTACAACTTCTGGGAGAGTGAATTCCATTCATCTAATTTTTCTTTGAATCATATCCCATGTGAGGGCTTCTAAGGTCAATACCTAAGGTGAATTTTTACATAGTTAGAACCTTAAGCTATGTCTACTAGAAGCATTTGGTGGTACAGTGCTTAAATGTTGGACCATTAACAGCAGGTCAGCAGTCTGAATCCATGAGGTGCTCCTTGGAAACCATGTTGGGTAGTTCTACTCTGTCGTATAGGGCTGCCATGAGTTGGAATGAACTTGATGGCAATGTTTTTTTTTTTTTTTTTATCTACAAAATACATGGTAGAAAACTGTGGATCAATAACTATCTTTCAATAAATGCACACTGTCATTTTCCTAGACTTCAAACAGATCACTATTTCTTCCCTTGAGAACTATATAAAGTATCTGGCTTACTTTTTGTGAGGGAGGGTGTTGTTTGAAACTTCAAAAATGTATATCTTTGACCAGCAGAATTACAAGAGGCAAGACTTATACCCAGTAAGGTAGTGTGAGAAGTGAGCTGACAGAAGAATCGGATGATGAACAGCATAGCTCATGCTTACTTGGGGGCCTGCGGTCATTCACTGGATCAGGGAGCAGAAGTGCCTGTAATGTTCGATATGTTCCCCTCTTTCTCGCCCGGAGTATGCTAAATGAATATGAAGGTTAACTCCACTGTGTTATTGTTAGGCTCTGTCCTGATGATTCCAACTCATAGTGACCTGTGTACAACAGAGCAAAACACTGCCTGGTCCTGTGCCATCCTCATAATCACTGTCGTGGTTAAGCCCGTTGTTGGCAGCCACTATGTCAGTCCATCTCATTGACAATTGCATCTTTTTCACTGACTCTCTACTTTGCCAAAGATGATGTCCTTGTCCAGGGATTCATCCCTCCTGCCAACATGTCCAAATTAGGTGAGATGTAGTCTCACCATCCTTGCTTCCAAAGAGCATTCTGTTCTCACTTCCTACAAGGTGGATTTATTTGTTCTTTTGCCGGTCCATGGTATATTCTGCATCCTCTGCCAACACACAATTCAGTGGCATCTGTTCTTCAGTCTTCTTAATTCATGGTCCAGCTTCCACATGCATATAGGATGATTAAAAGATGATGGGTTGGGGGAAGAACACCACCGACTTCAAGGTGACATCTTTGCTCTTCAACACTTTAAAGAGGTCTTTTGCAGCAGGTTTGCCCAGTATTTGTATTTGCCCAAATAATCATTGGATGTCCTGGCTGCTGCTTTCATAAGTGTTGATTGTGGGTCTGAGTAAAATGTTACCTTTGAAAATTTTAGTCTTTTGTCCATTTATCATGATGTTGCTTATTGGTTCAGTTGTGAGGATTTTTGTTTTCTTTATGTTGAGGTGTAATCCACACTTAAGACTGTGGTCCTTCATCTTCCTCAGTAAGTCATCTTCACTTTGAGCAAGCAAGGCTGTGTTGTCTGCATCATGCAGGTTGTTAATGAGTCTTCCTCCAATCCTAATGACCTGTTCTTTATATAATACAGCTTCTTGGACTGTTTGCTCCAGATTGACTAGGGATGGTGAAAGGCTACAACCCTGGTGCACACCTTTCCTGAGTTTCGACCGTGCAACATCCCCTTGATCTGTTCAACTGCTGCCTCTTGGTCTATGTACAGGTTCCTCATGAGCACTTTAATTGTTCTGGAATTCTCATTCTTCACAATGTTATCCATAATTTGTTATGATCTACACACTAAAATATGGGTAAACACCTTTTGGTATTGTCGCTGTCAGCCGTGATACCTCTGACATAGCCCTGGTTCCATGTCCTCTTCTGAATCTGCCTTGAAACTCTGGACATTCCCTTTCAATATACAGCTGCAACCACTTTTGAATTATCTTCAGCAAAATTTTACTTATGTGTAACATTAATGACATTGTTCAATTGTTTCCACATTTGGTTGGCTCACCTTTAAATTGGCATAAATATGGATCTTGTACATTAAATTAGCCAGTTAGCTGTCTTCCAGATTTCTTGCCTTAGATGAGTGACCACTTCCAGCTCTGCATCCATTTGTAGAAACATCTCAGTTGGTATTCCATCAATTCCTGGAGCTTTGTTTTTCACTAACGCTTTCCATGCAGCTTGGACTTCTTTCAGTACTGTTGGCTCCTGAACGTACACTACCTCTGGAAATGGCTGAACACTGACCTATTCTTTTTGATATATTGACTCTGTATATTCCTTCCATCTTGCTTTGATGCTTCCTGTGTCATCTAATATTTTCCCTTAAAAAAAAAAAAACTGTTGCCAGTGAGTCAATTCAGATTCACAGTGACCCTATAGGACAGAGTAGAACTGCCTCATAGAGTTTCCAAGGAGTGCTTTATGGCTTCAAACTGTGGACCTTTGGGTTAGCATCTCAGCTTGAGAAATACAGAGCATGTTTTTCCCTTTTGGTATTCTATCTCCATGTCTTTGTCCATGTCATTATAATACTTTACACTCTTGAGCTGCCCTTCAAATCTTTTATTCAACTCTTCATCATTTCTTCCTTTTGCTTTAATTACTAGATGTTCAAAAGCAAGTTCCAGAGTCTCTTTTGATATCTATTTTGGTCTTTTCTTGTCTTTTTAAAATGATCTCTTGATTTCTTCATTTATGATACCTTGATATCATTACACAACTCATCTGGTCTTTGGTCATTGGTGTTCAATGTGTGAAATCTATTCTTGAGATGGTTTCTAAATTCAGGTAGAACATACATATTCAAGGTGGTACTTTGGGTTTTGTGGACTTGTTCTAATTTTCCTCAGTTTCAACTTGAACTTGCATGTGAGTAATTGATGAACTGTTCTCCGGTTGGCCCCTGGCCTTGTTCTGATGGAAGATATTAAGCTTTTCTCTCGTCTCTTTCCATGAATGTAGTTGATATAATTCCTGTGTATTCCATCTGGCAAGGTTCATGTGTGTACTTGCTGGTTATGTCGGTGAGAACACATATTTGCAATGGAGAAGTCATTGGTCTTGCAAAATTCTTTCCCATGATCTGACATTGTTTCTGTCACCAATGCCATATTTTCCCTGTACTGGTCCTCCTTCAATTCCAACTTTGACATTCCCATCACTAGTAATTATCAGTGCATCCTGATTGCACGTTCAATCAATTGCAGACTACAAAAGTTGGTTAAAAAAACAAAACAAAAAAAACCCCAAAACTACAGTTTCTTCATGTTTGGCCTTAGTTATTTGGTAGGTACATAAATTGGAATAGTAGTCCTGTTAATTGATCTTCCTTGTAGGTATATGGATGCTGTTCTGTCACTGACAGCATTGTACTTCGGAAGAGGTCTTGAAATGTGCTTTTTGAGGATGAATATAACGCTATTCCTCTTCAAACTGTCATTCCTTTCATAGTAGGACCTATGAGTTTTCAGTCCAAATGGCCTACATTGGCCCGTTTCAGCTCACTAGTGCGGACTCATAGGGTATCAATTTTCATGTGTTCCATTTCATTTTTGATGATTTCCAGTTTTTCTAGATTCAAACAAACCATATTTTGATTGGTATTGGATGTTTGCTGCTATTTTTTCTCATTCTGAGTCATACCACATCAGCAAATGAGATCAGGAAAGCTTGACTCCGCCTACGTTATTCAGGTCAGTTCTAGTCTGAGGAGGCAGCTCTTTCCCAGTCGTATTTTGAATGCCTTAAAACCTGAGGGACTCATTTTCCAGCACTCTATGTATCAGACAATGATCTACCTCTCTTCATAAAATTTTCACTGGCTAATTCTTTTCAGAAGCAGGCCTTGGAGCCTTTCTTCCTAGTCTATCTTAGTCTGGAAGCTCAGCTGAGACCTGTCCATTGGGGGTGAGTCTGCTGGTGTTTGGATACCACTGGTGTAACTTCCAGCACTGTAGTAATATGCAAGTCCCTACAGTTCAACAAACTGACACGAGAGAAACTGTGCTATGAGTAGTGTTTATTTTTTATTTTCATTGTTGTACCACTTTTTAAGCATTAAGGAGAGTCCCTACTTCTGTTATTTAAGAAATCAGTGAATAAGTAATTATTCATTCTTATTCCTCCTCCTCAGCATAGAATCAAAGAGCTTTAGAGTTGAAAGGAATCCTAAGTGATACGAACCAAGCCCCGTATCCGGTACAGAAATCCCTTCTTTAACTCTTCTAAAACAATATACAAGGTTTGACAATTAAGTTGGTGAAATAAATTGTTCTAAGTGCTACATACCTCTTTGCTGAATATCACCATGGTCATCTTTGAAGGACCCCCTTTGGGAAGCTGTCCTCTGATGCCAGAGCCTAGTCCATTCCTCAAAGCAATTTTGGAACTCTTTCTGGAACACCCATTGCACATGGCAGCATGGCAGCAAGTTCGCAAACTTAATTAAATAGTTGTCTATCTGTGAGGGAATTTTTAGCCAGTAAATGAAAAACTGTATTGATATACTCTTCCTATTCACCTGAACTGGCCCCCAGTGACTTTTTTTTCACCCAAAGATAAAGGAAATATTGAAAGGAAGACATTTTGATGGCATTCAAGATATCAAGGTAATACAATGACAGCTCTGATGACCATTACAGAAAAATAGTTACAAAACTGCTTTGAAGGGTGGACTAGGCACTGGTGTTTGTGCATAGCTTCCCAAGTGGAGTACTTTGAAGGTGATTGCAATGATATTCAACAATGAAGTATGTAGCACTGTTTCTAGAATGAGTTTGCAAGCTTAATTATCAGATCTTATATGGCATCTCAATTAAACACCTAGAAATCGATGGCTGAAAGTCAGGCAATCCCAAGAACCAGTGAAATATTAAGTCCAGCAGCTTCTGTCTGCTTAATTCCTCTGAAATCTGTGTATATCTGACAGTGTCTTGAATCAGTCCACTATCATTAACCTGAATTATTATAGTAGACTTCAAAGTGGTCACACTGAGGGGCTATTGGAAACATTCTATTCTTTTGTCTCTCTGCAATTCATCTGCACTGTGCATCAGAAGTGACATTTCTAAAATGTGATACTTGTCATGCCACCTGCTTAAAAGCCTTCCACAGCTCCCCTAACTGTATCTATTAAGGATTCTTTTGATTTAGTCCTTGGTCCATCTCTTGCATGGTGCCACTCTCCACAATACCTCCTGCCCTCCCCAGCCAAAAGCCAAAGCCACTGTTGTCTAGTTGACTCTGACTGATAGCGACCCTATAGGACAGAGTAGAATGGCCCCATGGAGTTTCCAAGAAGCACCTGGCCGATTTGAACTGCTGATCTTTTGGTTAGCAGATGTAGCACTTAATCACTATGCCATTAGGGTTTCCACCTGCATTCCAACTTTAGTGAATTTCTTTCATTTTCCCATATATTCCATTGTTTTGCTGCTTACAGTACTCTTCTGCATCTCTTTACCTGACTAGTTATGTGACATACTTCGAGTCTTAGCTTAGATGTCACTTTCTCCAGGAAGCTTTCATGGCTCACACAGGCCTGTGTATTTAGCCTCTCTTGGTGTCCCTTTAACATTTTATTTGCCTCTCTCATTATAACTATTATTGTATGATAATTGCCTGTTTATCTGTTTCTCTTGTAAGACCTTAAGATCTGTGAAGGCAAGTACTGTGTGTTTTATCAAACTTCTTAGTACACTATATGCTGAATAAATATTAGTTGAAAGAATGTGAAAGTAAGCCAGGTACATAGTTTGGACTCTGTAACTGCTTTATTTGCCTCTTAGTATGATAACTCTTCATGGAATCCAGACATAAGGCTATAAACTTACAGTCCACTCATTATCCTTGCTGTCGCTTTCCAGTATTCAGACTAAGGTACACCAGAAAACAAGAATTTGGCAGTTTAGAACTTTGCCAAGTGAACGTGAAAGTCTAAATAACTAACTTTCATGATTTGTCTATTACTGCATCGATTTGCCCTAAAAACTCTAGTCAAAGAATAAGGTAAGGGCTTAATTCATTGGCCTCAAGTTACGTTTTAGTTTCTTTCTTTTTAGCTCAGCCTTCTGTTGTGTTAGTTCTTCTCATGCTCCACATGATGGAAAGATTGCTGCCAGAAACTCCTGCTCTCCGTCTTACTACTAAAATAGAAAGACAGAGAAAAGAGAATTTTCTCCTGGTAGGCTCCTACACAAGTCTCATGAGTCTGATGGTAGAAGCACCTTGAATATATGCATGGTGATTAACCAACCACTGTGGCTGGTCCAGTTTTGTTCTCTGAGTAGCCAGACCAGGGTTGCATGCTTCATCTCTGGAGGTGAGTGGTATCCCACTCAGGCCAAATGGTAGAGAGGTTCATCAAAGGCAATTTAGAACACTGTTCTAGAAGAATGGGGATAAATGCTGGAAGGACATAGAAAAGACAAACAAACGAACACCAAACTCACCGCCATCGAGTAGATTCTGAATCATAGCAACCCTAATAGACACAGTAAAACTGCCCCACAGTAGAACTTCCTTATAGGGTTTCCAAGAAACAGAAGCAGATTGTTAATATCTTTGTCCCCTGAAGCATCTAGTGGGTTTGAACTGTTTAAACCAGTACACCACCAGAATCCATAGAAATGACAAAGACCCACCTAAATGACTCACTGTAATTTCTTTAGCTGTCTTGAATTGCTTCTTATTGCTACCTGGGACAGAGCTTTGATAATGTTAGATAAACACAGGATCTTTGAGTTCACTGCTTTGCTTTTTCTTAACCCTGTTTGTGTCATGGTCTGAGAACACTGAAAATAAATTCTTTTTATGTACCTAGGCACTGGGTTAAGAACACAGGTATTTTCACCTTGCTCGACAAGATGAGGAATTGGAGGCCTGACAGGTTCAGCACATTTTCCAAAGACAAAGTAATAGAACTATGACTTTTATCCCGATCAAGGTGGCTACTAAAGCCAGAGCTTTTTTCACAGTGTCTTATTTCTCAGTTAAGCTTTATTGATACTTTTCACCAGTACCAATAAAATTTAACTGAGAAAAGTGTTAACTTTATTCTTCAGGACTGATTTACTTTAACATTGCTTAAGTTAGAGGAGCAAAAAGATATCATAATTAGGTTTTTTTTAGCTACGTAGCCAATACTGACAGCACAGTATCCGATTCTTTCAATTAAATGTTGATTACCAATATGCTGCTGTTTTTGACATGAAGCTACTCCATGGAAGTGACTACTGAGTTACAGATCTATTTTATAAAAATATTTTTGTATGAATTTGCCTTTTAAATTTTAAACCAAGGCATTGCATACAGAAATCTAAATAAAATTTAAAATAACTCAGAAGCTGATTTTTAAATCATCACTACATATGGACTTGAATATGTCACCTTCACAGTAACCAGAACAATGGCAGCTCACATTTAGGGAGCATTCACTATGTGTTTCATGTGGCCCTAAGTGTTTCATATATTTATTGTCTTATCCATTACTCACAGCAACCCTGGGAGGCAGACACTATTACTGTGTTCCTTTTACAGATGAAAAACCTGAGGCTTGGATATATTAAACAACTGGTTAAAGGTCATACTACTAGTAAACCAAAACCAAATCCACTGCCAATTGAGTCAATTCCGACTCATAGTGACCCTATAGGACAGAGTAGAACTTCCAAGGAGCACCTGGTGGATTTGAACTGCCAGCCTTTTGGTTAGCAGGCACAGCACTTAATCACTACACGACCAGGGTTTCCACGACGAGTGAAAAACCACTGCTGTCAAGTTGATTCCAGCTCATAGAGACTCCAGAGGACAGAGTAGAGTTTCCAAGGATCACCTGGTAGATTCGAACTGCCAGCCTTTTTGATTAGCAGCCATAGTACTTAACCACTACGCTATCAGCATTTTCACTACTGCTAGTAAAGAGGACTTAAATATGGGACTGACTCCATATCTTAGTTACCTAGTGCTTCTGTAACAGAAACTTCACAAGTGGATGGCTTTAACAAACTGAAATTGATTTTCCAACAGTTCAGAAGGCTAGAAATCTGAATTCAGTGCTCCAGCTCTGCAGGAAAGCTTTTCCTCCCTCTCTGGATTCTGGGGCAGTGTCTTCGTTTCTACTTAGCATCTGCTTCTTCGTTCCTTGGAGATCTCCTGTGGCATGACATCTCTCCACCTGTGTTCGTTTTGGGAGGACACAGTTCAATCCATAACACTCCACCTTTTGAACTACAATACTGTATTGAAATCTTTAGTTGCAGTCACATGGAAATTAAGGTGTCCCAGACTGGTATTCCAAGGGTTTCAACCAATTTTCAGCCTCGTACCTCGCATACCACATACTTGACCACACACCAGATGCTTTGGCTGCATCACAACACTTCCCTAAAACCTCCCTGCACTCTGCACCCAACTCTGTTTTTTGTTCATTTTCTACTCTCTCACAGGAATGCCCTCATTCCCCATTATTGCCTCTCACAGACCCCTTGTTTCAAACTTGTGTTAAAGGACATTTCATTTCTTTTTCCCTCCAGTCTTGGAGATTCCAAATTTGGCTGTCCTTCCTTTTGTTTATAATTTCAGTGACTTTTATGTTTAATTCTTCTTTGTATTCACATAATGTCTCTTTTGATCTTTCCTTCCAGATTGTAAGACTCAGAGGGCAATCACCAGACCTAATCTATCTGGGTGCTTCCTGCTAAGCAGAGCATAGGTCCTGACACAAAGTAAATGTTTGGGTCTGTTGAACTGAGTTGAGTTGATTCATCAGTGTCAAAGATTTTGAATAGTTCTTGCTGGAAGTAATGTACCATGTGCTACACAAGACCAGTCAGAAACAGGTGACCCCTCCATTCTCTAGGGCTAATGATCTCAGCTCCAATACACAGGGATGATTTCTAAATATTGCTTTGTCATAGCAATATTTATTTTCTTTGTCTGTAAAATGGTTAGAAAGGTCTGCCCACGTGATTCTGACTTCAGGGCCAAAGCTAGTTTGTCCTGGTTTCAGAGTGTCCCTCTCTTCTACTGTAACTAAGGGGAAGCTGTGGCACGTGAGATCAGGAGCTGCCAAGAAGTTTGCTGTCCTGTGTGGGAACTATCGTGCAGTAGCAGAGAGAATCAAACATAAGGGGAGAAGCAAAAACCCAGGACAACAAACAGGAGAGTGTCTTGGCCACATTTGATTCTCTGGTTCAAATTTGTCTCTGAGTCAATGTCTTTTATTATGCTTATGTGAGATTTTTCAGTGAGTTCCTGTAGAGCCCAAGTTATAAAATACAATGGGTATGGTCATGCTTTCTTTTTTGTAATGGCTTAGAGTTTATAAAATGCTTCCTCCTCATCATCTTATTTTTAATACACTAGATGGCCAGTCATCTTCTTCCCTTTGTTCCTACTCAGCTGTTCCAGGGAGGCGTTGGAAGAAATATTATTCTTAGAACAGCTGTGCCTATGATTTCACTGTTTTTACAATCCAAAGGTTGAAGTTATATGAAGGATGAAGCATTCAGTATTTGTAACCTATTTTATTATGTAAGTGACATTATTATCCTATTAAGATGTCAGCTTTGATCAAAGTGTTTATATAATCCCTTCAGAATAAAATTGGATTATAATGTCAAAGAGAAAGCATTAGGAGGTCTAGGAAATGACTTGCATAAGAGAAAACATACTAGAGAAAGAGACATGTAAGAAAAACAAAAGTAGTTATTTTTAAGAAAATTTTCATTGAAATTTAAAATACACCAGGAAGTGTCGCAGGTCATACATCTTGATAGATGTTTGCAAACTGAGACTGCCCATGTGACCACCAGCCAGATCAAGAATTATAATGTTAGTAACACCCAGAAGGAAACCCTAGTAGGGTAGTGGTTAAGTGTTACAGCTGCTAACCAGTAAGTCGTCAGTTCAAATCCACCAGGTTCTCCTGGGAAACTCTATTAGGCAGTTCTGCTCTGTCTGTAGGGTTGCTATGAGTTGGAATTGACTTGATGGCGATGGGTTTGTTTTTGGTTTTTGGTTTTTAACACAGTCATTACTAGTTAACCTAAGCTATTGTTTGCTTTTAAGAAAACTTCAGGGGATATTTTTGGTTTAATATTTAAAGTTTATCTCAAATCAGTAGTTTTAGGGGTTAATTCAGCCTCCATGACTCCAGAAAGTCTGGAATCCACTAGAATTTGAAATTCTATTCTATATTTTCACCCTTTTGATCAAGATTCCTCTGTAGAAGTTTTGACCAAAATCTTCAGTGATGGTAGCTGCGTACCATCCAGTTCTTTTGGCCTCATGGCAAAAAGGCAGCTGTTCATGGAGACAGTCATACGTTCCATATCCTCCTGACTCTCCTTCCTCTGTTACTCCAGGCAAATGGAAACCAATTTTCATTCCTTAGATGGTCACTTCTAGACTTTTAAATTAAACAATTCAAAGATTCATCAATAGCAAAATAAATAAATAAGGACCTGCACCATGAGTAAGAAGGTAGAATAGAAACACAAACATGTTATTAGGATAATTAACTGGAATGACCCATGAAATCAAAATGTCAAATCCCAGGGTGTTTTTGATTGTATGTAAGAAGCCTCAGCAACTACTCTCTTATTCCCTTGGTCGCACTGTAAATACAAGGTCTGACAATTAAGTTCATGAACTCACCACTGTGCACTTACATTGGCAGCACTGTACAAACAACTCAGTAAGGTTTCATAACCTTTGTATATCAGTGTTTCAGAGCTGTGTTGACATGTGGTGGTGTCTTGCTAAATGGCATTTGTTATTGTTGCGTGCTTTTGTGTGCCATCACAAGAATGTAGGATCTTGAATTAGAACAATAAACAAACATTAAATTTCTTGTTAAACTTATTAAGAGTGAAAGTGAAATTGGGGACATGTTAGTCCAAGTTCATGGGGGCTTTCCTGAAAAAAATGGCAGTATACAAATGGATTAAATGGTTTTCTGAGGGAAGAGAAAACATCATTGATGAAGAGAGGTGAGGCAGCCAGTAACAAGCAGAAGTGGTGAAAGCACTGCAAAAATTAATCGAGTGAGGCATCAAAATCGTCAACTGATTGTGAGAAGCATAGCAGATCAAGTAAACATTGATAGAGAAATGGTTAAGAAAATTTTAACTGAAAATTTTGGCATGAGGAAGGTGTGTGCAAAAATGGTCCTGAAGGAGCTCACCGATAAACAAAAGCAAAGAAGAGTTAAAATCTGGCAAGACCTTTTGGAGAGGCAAGATGATGTTTGGGGACGTGTTACTACTGGTGATGAAACATGGGTGTATCAATACAACAACCCTGAGACAAAGTATTAAAATGCATAGTAGAAGTCAGCCAATTCTCCACAACCAAAGACGTTTCATCACTCCAAATCAAGAATCAAAATGATGTTGCTAATCTTCTTGATATCAGAGGGATTGTTCTTTATAAATTGTACCAGTTGGACAAATGATTAACCAGGTTTACTTTTTGGAAATGCTGAAAAAACTGTGAAAAAAGTTAAATGAAAACAACCTGAACTTCTCACCAACAACTCATGGCTCTTGCATCACGACAGCTCACACGGTACTGTCTATGAGAGTGTTTTCAGCTAGTAAACAAATAACTGCATTGGAACACCATCCCTGTTCACCTAATCTGGCCTCGGTGACTTTTCTTTACCTAAAGATAAAATTGATAGGAAGACATTTTGACGACATTCAGGACATCAATGTTAATGGACGAGAGCTCTGATGGCCATTCCAGATAAAGAATTCCAAAACTGCTTCCAAGAGTGGACTAGGCGCTGGTGTTGGTGCATAGCTTCCCAAGGGGAATACTGCAAAGGGTGACCGTGATATTCAGCAATGAGGTATGTAGCATTTATTCTATGATGAGTTTGTGAACTAAACTGACCATCCTCATATAATATCCTTCCTTATCCATTGTGGTAGATTTTTACTTTAAAGTCTGTTTTGTAAGAAATTAATATTGCCACTCCTGCTGTTTTATGAGTGCTGTTTGCTTTATTTATTTATTTTTCATTTTTTGAGTTTTAGTTTATTTTTGTCCTTAAGTCTAAAGTGTGTCTCTTGTAGGCAGCATATAGATGGGCTATCTTTTTTTTCTTTTTTTTTTTTACTCTGCCACTGACTCTTTATGGGAGCATTTAGTCCACTTACATTCAGCATAATTATTGATAGGTATGAGTTTAGTGCTATCACTTTGATATTCTTTTTGTGCATTGTTGACAGTTTCTTTATTCCACTTGATTTTCTGTGCTGAGTTTTTTTTTTCTGTTGTTGTTTTTTAATGTATTTTCTTTTCATCTTCTTCCTTGTTGGTATTTCATTTGCTGAGTATTTAAGTTTTTCTCATTTTTTACTTTGATGTATAAGATCATTAGTTTACTTTGTGGTTACCTTAATAACTACCCCTGTTCTTCTAAGTTTAAACCAGTCTTTTGTTTCTTCATATTGCCTTGATTTCCTGTTCTGTGAAAGATCTATGACTACATTTTTTAATCCCTGTTCTTTGTTATAACGTTGTCATCTTTTCCCTAATGACAACACTGTTTCTGTACTTCCAGTGTTTTAGCTTTGATTTATTTTTGTGATTTCTCCATCTGGGTTGGTTTCTGGTTGCTCTGCCCTGTGTTCTACTCTTGGGTTGTTATCTAATGTTATTGATTTTCTACCTGAAACACTTCATTTAGTATTTCTTATAATTTTGTTTTGATTTTTTCAAATTCCCTAAATTTTCATTTATCTCGAAACATCCTAATTTTGCCACCATATTTGAGAGACAGTTTTGCTGGATATGTAATTCTTAGTTGCCTTATGTATGTCATCCTTTGCCTTCTTGCCTGTATGGTTTCTGCTGAGTAGTCTGAGCTTAGTCTTATTGACTCTTCTTTGTGGATGACTTTTTGTTTATCCCTAGCTGCTCTTAATATTATCTCTTTATCTTTTGTTTTCGTTAGTTTGATTATAATGTGTCTTGGTGACTTTCTATTGAGATCTACATTGTGTGGAGTTCAGTGAACATTTTGGACAGCTATCTATCATCTTTCACAATATCAAGGAAGTTTTCTGCCAACAAAAATCTTTAACAATTTTCTGTTATCTCCCCCATTCTGATATTCCTATCACTCATATGTTATTTTTCATTGTAGAGTCCCACATAATTCTTCAAGTTTCCTCATTTTTTTTTAAAATTCTTTTATCTGATTTTTCCTCAAATATGTTAGTGTCAAATGTTTTACCTTCAGTCTCACTAATTCTGACTTCTTTTGCCTCTGTTCTGGTCCTATGGCTTTTGGTTGAGTTGTCTCATTCTGAAATTTTATGATTAATCTTCTGGATTTCTGTTGCTGTCTGTTTATGATTTTTTTTTCTTCCTGTTATACCTATCATTGTACTTTTGTCTTTTCTTTTTGAGTTCCTTTACTGCTGTCTTTATATACTTCTTGACTTTTTGTGCACTCTGCCTAATCTCTTTCTTGATCTTTTGAAGAGTTCTATTAATCTTTTGTATTCTGCCTCTAGTAATTTCAGAATCTTCCCTTCATGTGGATGATTTCTTGATTGTTCTGGTTGTTTTCTGAAGCCATCATGATCTGTCTCTTTATGTAATTTGATATTGACTGTGTTCTATGAGCTACCAGTAAGTTTTTACTGTTATAAAGTCGCTATGAGTTTGAAATCAATTTGATAGCAGTTGCTGGCAGGCTGTTTCCTAGCTTTTTTTTCTTTTTAATATGGCTAAATAGGCTTGTTGTGTGAGCTAGTTTGTTTACTGGTGGCTTTTAAGCTCTAATGTCCTGTCACCAGGTGATTAGAACTGTCAGTAGGTATGTGAGCCCAGGAGCTCATTTCCTTTTCTTCTCTAGAGCTCAGGTATCTGGGTAGTCAGTCACCAAGTGTGTAGTGCAGGCTCCCACCTATAGTCCTAGATGGGCAGGGATGATTGGTGTAGACACACTTGTACTGAACAAGGCAGGGGCTGGCAGCCACCCCTGAGTGTCTTGTGAGGATAGTGTGTCCCTGTTCCCTAGAGCATGTAAGTTGATAGATTTTTCCACCAGACTATGGGTTCCCAGTGCTGTTGGCTGTGGGGACAGGGAAGTACCACTTGTTCTTGGACTCCTGTTACAGGTAGTTAGGTGGTATGGGTGGAGCCACCAGACCTCAGGTCCCTCCTGTGAGTAGGTGAGGGTATTGATTAATAGGCATGTAGCATCAAATATCAGGAACCTGCCTTTTCACCATGTAGCTGATATAGTGAAATTAGGTTAAGGTACATATCCTATTTTACTATGCTAATAAAGTCTCATGTTGTTGTTGTGGCCCACACATGACTGTGCAGTGGTAAAAGTGTTTCAAAGTCAGTGGACCAGCCCCTATGCCTGTGTCTAGGCAAGGCACCTGTTTCTGCTTTGAGTTCCTAGCATACGGGAGCCACCAACCCTCCAGAGACTTTTAACTTATGGCCTGGATTGTGTAGTAAGGTCTGTATTCTTGACAGACCCCAAATGGTAATATTTGTTTCTCTGACATTCTGAGATTGCCCAAGGCTTGTCACGAATTTCTCCTTGATTTTTTTTGATCTTTTGCCATACTTTCCTAAGCATCAAGTATATAGAGCAAAATTAGTGCTGCACATCAGGATCACTTTTCTGTGCCTTTCTTCTCTTCATGATTTTGATCATTCAATAAAGGGTTACTTTGGCAGCCCTGAACTCTAGTTATTATCTCTACAGACTTTGATATTGACAAAAATTTGCTGTTTTCTCTGCTCCTTAAACTATCCTCTGTCAGCTTATCAGCCTCTCATGCTGAGCTAAGAATTAGAAACTGCCTTAGAGTAAAAGCAGCATGCATAATATTGACTTTACTTCAAATTCATGCTCTTGTTCCCTCTGGTCTTGGCTCCCTTTTTAGCTCCACAGTGCCTTTAAAGATGTATTTTTTAATCTAGATTTTCTATAATTCTTAGCATGCAAATTGATTTTCTATAAGCTACTACATCAGAGCTGAAAGCACAAGGCAAGTGTTCTTAATTTAAAATAGCACAATTTAAACTGCATTTAAGTCATTCCAGAGTTGGCCATCTAAATAAGAATGGGTTTCTTATAGTAAACTGTGTTTGGTCAAAAAAAAAAAAAAATAAGAGAGAAAAAACAAATAAAAGATTGTCCGTGGGGTTTCTACAGAATGTGATTGAATGAGATGCATCACAGTTTTAAGAGCCCATACATCCTTGCATCAAAAAATGGCTGGTAATATGATGTAGACTAACTTTAATGCTTTACATGTAAATTGGAAACCCTGGTGGCTTAGTAGTGGAGTGCTATGTCTGCTACCCAAATGTCTGCTAACCTCGCAGTTCAAATCTGCAAGGCACTCCTTGGAAACTCTGTGGCACAGTTCTACTCTGATCTGTAGGGTTGCTATGAGACGAAACCAAATTGATGGCAGTAGTTTTAGATACGTATGAGCTATTCTGAATTCAGAAAATATTCACTTCATGATTAGTGTTTGCTATATCTTGTTCCGAGTAAGATGAACATACAGGTAATTCATTCATTAAACAAATATTTATTGAATGTATACTTTTGCTAGGTACTTCTGTAGGTTCCGGAGATAAAGTATAGACCAAGTGAGAAAAGGTCCTATTTTCATGTTGTTTATATCTTGTGAGGGCTGACAATCACTATACAGGTAAAGAATTATGTATGTGAGGTAGCCTCAGATAGTGATAAAATCCAGTGAAGGAAAACAAAACAGGATGAGGTGATAGAGAATGGGAGATGAGTATATGAGAAATTCCTTTAGCTGGAAAAATTGGGAAGGCTCCTCTGAGGAGGCAACATTTGAGCTGAAACCTGCATGATGATTGAGAGCTTCATCTACAAAGAGGCTGAAGTTCATTTCAATCAGAGGGAACTGCAAATTCACAGATCTTGTGGTGGGCATATCATTGTCACGTTCAAGAACAGAAAGCACACTGTGATTGGAGCATGGTGGGTAAAGAAAGAGAGGCCAGAAATGAGGTCTGAGATGTTGTCAAAGCCAGATCATGTGGGGCCTTATAGACATGGTATCGGCTTGGATTTTCTTCAAAGAGAAATGGGAAGATATTTATGTGGTTTGGAGCAGAGCAGTGAGATTATTTGAACTGATGCTGTGAAATGATTACTCTGACTACTGCTTGTGAGGGGGAGGTATGGAAGCAGAAAGATAACCTAAAAGGCTGCTGCGAAAAATCCATTCTACTGTTTAACATGAATTCTGTTACCAAAAGGAAGGCTACCAGGCAAGACATCTCAAAAATATCTGCCACACTACTGAGCAGGTTAATTTTAAGTAGTGCAGGAGTTGGTCAGAATTCATTCAACAAATACTTCATTCCTACTGTGTGCCAAGACAGTCTTGTAACCGCTAAACTGTATAACTCGAAGGTCTCATCAGCCACTTACCTTCACTTATTTCCCTGCCTTCTGACCATGACTTTCCTGCCCTATTTTTTCATTCTCTCTTCCATCTACCTTTCTCTCCTTTCTGTCCTCATTCTGAATGTCCTGTCCCATTTGTACTTTTCCTGGCTTCCCTCTTTCCTCTTAATTTCTGGTTATTTTCTTGTGGAGTCCACTCGGATGAGTCTTCTGTTATTTACAACATCCTGAAAGTAAAGCTGTCTCCCTCCCTTGGCATGTGTGTGCCCAGAATGTTGAATGTTCAATTGAAGATATATGTATCTTCATCAGGACTTTAACACCTTTAAAAAATCCATTTGTCTATTAATTTAACCAAAACCTTCATGTAACTCCTTTTATCTGCTAATCACTGTCCCAGATGTAAAACACACAATGGCAGAAAACCCAAACAAAGTTCTTTTTTTCATTGGGCTTATAATTTAGTGGAGGAGATAAGCCTTAATCAGACAATCATAAAGATAAAGATATAATATAGACTGACCGAGTTATGCATGAGAGGAAGTTGACACTGTAGCAGTTTTCAGAGGAACATCATGTAGACTGGAGAGCCAAGCCAGGCTGCCTGGCAAAGAGACAGTTTGAAGATGTGATGCAGAGGTGGTGGTGGAGGAGCATTCTGTGAGCTCCAAGAACAGAATGTGCAAAGGCCCTGTTGCTGGATGAATCAAGGCACGTGGAAGCCATTGAAAGGGAGTGGGTGTGCCTAGAACACAAACAGCCAAGGGCAAAGTAATAAGAGATGAAGCTAAAGCTGAAAGCTGAGACAGCCATGAGGAACTTGGTAAAATAATTTAAAGTTTTTGTTTTAGTTCTAAAAATAATAAACTGTTGATGTGTAGCACTATTGGGCTGATGTTTTTAGCAGATCACACTGACCACTCTTCAGAGATGGATCTGATGGGTGCCTAAAGTGAATGTGTATCCAGTTCTTCTTGTGTGTGTGCAAAGAACTAAACTTGTTGAGATAAGCCAGAGGTCAATGTGACGTGGACTGTAGATTTAAGAAGTCAGACATTCACAGAATTATGCCATAAAGGAGCACTAAATAATAACCAGTACAGAGCAGGGCATCAAGTCTGCTTTGGGTGTTCAGTGTTGTGGAGCTAGAGGAAAGGGAATTGCATTCACATGAAGCTATCAGAGAAGTGAATAAGCAGCATCTGGTTTAGTCAGCTAGTGCTGCTATAACAGAAATACCACAGAGTGGATGACTTTCACAAAGGAAAGTTGATTCTTACACAGTCTGGTAGGCTACAAGTCCAAATTAGGGATGTCTACTCTATGGGATTTGGGTCGCCGTGAGTTGGATCTGACTCAACGGCACTTGGCCTGGCTTGGCACTCTATGGGAAGACTGTCCACTGTTGACTCTGGTGGAAAGTCTGGTATTGCATCAGTCTTTGTCCAGGGAGCTTTTTTGGCGCAGGAACCTCAGATATGAAGGCTGTGCTCTACTCCTTGTGCTACTTTCTTGATGATATGAGGTTCCCAACTTTCTGTTTGCTTCCCTTTCTTTTTACCTCTTGTAGGAAGAAAGGATAAAGGGTGTTACAAGCTGTACTCCAGGGAAACTCACTTTACAGTAGAACACAGAGGTGATCCTATGAAGAGATTTACAGTCTCACCCCAATCCTTTAATAGACAGCATAGGAAAATCACAAAACGGAGGACAATCACAAAATATTGGGAATCATGGCCCAGCCACACGGCTACACATATTTTGGGGGGACACAATTCAGTCTATGAAAGCATCTGAGGTGGGACTCATGGAATGGGTAGAACTTACACATGCTAAATTGGGCAAATACATTCTAGGGCAGCTCTTTGGCCCTCAGGTTGCTTCTCAGTCCACTTCTTCGTGGCCAGCTCGCTTGTTACTCTGCTTCCTTGGCAGCTAAAGTCCATGTCTGAATTGTTGTACAAGATGATGAGCTCCAGGAAGTCAAGGACTATTTGCACTGAATTTTGAGTACTTAATAAACTGCCTTTCATAGACTGAGTACTCAATAAATATTTCCTGAATAAATGAATGAGGGACACAGAGGCAGGAAACACCTAAATTTATTTAAAGAGGGGTGACTAGTTCTATTTGGCTAGAGCAGTGATTCTGAGCAAGGACAATCTAAGGACATTTAGCAATGTCCAGAGACAGTTTGGGGAAGCCCTAGTGGTGCTGTTGTTAAGTGTTGTGGCTGCTAACCAAAAGATCAGCAGTTTGAATCTACCAGATGAGCTCTGGAAACTGTGGGGGCATTTCTGCTCTATCCTATAGGGTCTCTATGAGTTGGAATTGACTCCATGGCAATGGGTCTGTTTTTTTCTGTTTGGAGACATTTTGTTGTCTCAGTTATGTTGTCATAACTGAAGGGTGAGGGTATTACTGGACAAAGGCAAAGGATGCTGTTAAATGTCATACAGTGCACTAGGAACCCCTCTGCAAAACAGCATTATTCACCCTAGAATGTCTATAGTGCTGAGGTTGAGAAACCCTGACTTAGAGACAAGGAGAACAGGCAGATAGTTGAATCTGGAAAGTAGCTGTAGGCCCATTAACAGAGATCTTTAGACACTAGTTTCGAACAGCACACAATGAAAGTCAGTTAAGGGTTCAAGGTGGGGAGTGATTGACTTTGAGGTAGGCTTCAGGAATACAGGTCAGGATAGTTAGTTAGTGAGCTAGTAGCAATTGTGTCTTTCAAACACAAAAGAGTTTCCCCTGGACATATTCAGAGATCGGTGATAGGCCATTATCATCACATCCAAAGATGTTTGTAAGTGTGTTTTCCCATTGATTGTGTTCATCACTTAAAGTAATGTCAAGTAGCTATAACCCATACATTCTTGTACTGTCAGATTGATCATTAGCATTTACTTAATTATTAGGTCCTCAGTTGCTGCTTCAAATTGTAATAGAAGCACAAATGCCCTATGCTGAGATTCATTTGCAGCCACAGACATTGATCGGAAGTCCGTGGGCTGCTGACTGGTGTCTGGAGCAACTGATCTTCTAAACTATATTTTTAACTCACTCGAAGAGATGAAAACATGATAGTGCATGATTGTCAGTCACGAGGATAAATAAGTGTGTCACTACTCTTAACTTCTCATCGTAGCCCACAGTTACATTGGCTTTCTTTCCTATAAATAGGATGCATCACTTTTAGAATTTATGTTATTTGAATTGGAAAAGGTTTTTAAAACAATTTTGGAGAATATTGGAGTGGGGTAGGGCAGAACCATAGACGAACTAACACCTCTCACATTTTACAAGAAATAATAGGAAAAGACAAATAGAATTATTCATTACATTTGAAATCAATGGAAATTGCTTTCAGCAAGGTGATTCAGATATAATGGTCCACGTGGCGGCTCCATCAGGCGAGTAATTAATATAATGATGACTGTGTAATTTAAAGCAACAAAAATATATGAAGATTTCTACTTGTGTTAAAATGCTATGTCCAAAGTAGTGATACCTGAACACCTTTTCTATATTTAGGGCCATTGTTGTTTCTTGTGGGTAAGGTATAGCTTTTGTCCTGGGTACTATAAGTCAAACTCACCTGAGAAAGAGGAATGTGATAAGGCAGATGCTGTGAAAAATCTATTCTTTGGCTTTGGGAGGGAGTGGAGGTGGTGTTGGCTCTGGTGCTCAGTCCCCAGTGTGTAGGATGTGAGCAGCGGCATCTGTGCCCAGTCATGGTAACAGTGGTGGAATTTGCTCTGGAGCCATCCCACAATGTTATTTGAGTGTTTCTCTGGCTGGAATAATTCCAAGCCTACCTCTCTGACCTTCCTAGCAATTCTGGTGCTGCTTAATGTCCTGTAACTGTTAAATGTTTTCTCTCCCTAAATTAGCTGAAAAGGATTTTTGCTATGTACAACTTGAAATGCTGAGTAATACCTTTTGTGTGATCCCCTTTGACCAAAAAAATATTGTCTTTGTATAGAAAAATATGTAACAGTAGTTGGTTCTGCAGGTGGGATTTCTTGATCTTTAAGATGCTACATATTCGATTTTCTTTTCTTTTATGTATATACATATCGACAGCACAGCTTTGGCTATGTATGTATATTTTTTGCAGTGAGCAACTATTATATCAAAATTCTTAACTAGTAAACACATAGGAAAACTTACTATTTTCTGTTATGAATCCATTTGTGATATATGAGAAATAGGAGATGATAGGTATGCTTTCAGACATAGAGTTGAAATTATTGTAGAAAATAAGAGTCATAGCCGTAGTGCTTCATGGGGTCATAAGAGATCAGATTCAAGTGCTAGGCTTGCCCTGCCCCTGTAACTGTGTGACCTTAAGTACATTATTTCCTCCTGGGCTTTAGTTCTTTCACTTGCAGTGAATAGGTTGTGGTAGACCAGTGATTTCTAAAGTTGATTCTGTGTAGCCTCTGTGTCGCTGAGAGAAAAGAGGAAATTTATATGTGACTAGTACTGCAGTCTCCTATACCTTAAATTACATGAGAGGAGATTCACGTGTGTTTGCCTTTCATCTTGGCTTTTAAAGTAAAGATTTTCTTTGAAAATCTTGAGAAACCAGGGGCCTAAATTGTTTATTGGACTTCTTTAACTCTATGGTTTCCTTGTGATTCTTTTTCTGATCAAATTGACCTTATTGTAATACTAGACAGCTTTATATACATGTATATACACATGTGCAAGTGCACATCACACACAAACATGCATACACATACAAACACACACAGAAAGAAAGAATTACAGTATTTTGAATGGGAAAAGATCTTTGCTTTGAGTTTTTTATTCTTATAATTACTAATCATGTCTAAGAACCTAGTCTGCCTTTAGAGCTTATTTGTGTTAAGATGGGCACTCCTTATGTGCTTATGAATAGCCTATTATTATATTTATAATCTACAGTATATTTAAAGGACATAAAATATGTATTATTAGGAGTATTTATTATGTTGTGACTGAAATATAAGCAAATTAAAGTAACTCCATGAATAGTTACAAAGGTGAATATTGACAATAAAAACAATTTAATGTTTTCACAACTGTACATGATGAAGAATAACAAAATAATTTCACCTTCAGAAAAGGTGTAACAATAATTCATGCTGAAAAGCTTAAACCTGGATTTTGTGGATCAGGTCATTGATTTTTCCAGCTAATTCAAAATATATTCTTGGAAGTATATTGAAAAAAGCTGGAGATCAGATTATCACAGGTCTTGAATTTCATCTGAAGATTTGGGGCTTTATTTTGCAGGCAATAGAGAGATAGTAAAAGTTTTGAAGAAGGTACATGATTAAATTTGTATTTTAGGTAGGTCAATCTGACTGTAGCATAGATAACAGATTAGAAGACACCAGATCCTGTGGCATGGGTAGTAGTTATGAGCTCTATTTCGGGTGTGTGCTTAAAGAACTAAATTAGTAGCATTGGAGGTGGTGGAAAATAAATGGATCTCAGAAAAATTACAGGGAGGATTCACAAGATTCATATAACTGGATGTATGAGTAAAGAAAAGTGAGGCAATCAGGATGCTTCTAGGTTGCTTTATTGATCAACTGTGTAAAACAAAACCAGAAGGAAGAACAGCATTGGGAATGAATGATGAGAAGTCTGGTTTGTAATAAAGATGTGGGACTCAAATTTGTATCATAGTTGTTATCTGAGAACACACAAACCAAGAACATATAATTAAGCTGGCTCAAGGAGGTCTCATACATGTAGAAAATTAAAAATTATTATGGAAGTAGACATGCTGAATTCAGGTTGTCCAGAATTCCCACAGATAGAGTTCCACTGAACTGAATTCACAATCCAAATCACAAGGTATGTGAAGAAAAAAAGCTGCCATCAGTAAGAGATAACAAATTCCAAATTCAGCAGTATAGTATCTTGAATAAATTCAGAGTAGGCTACTCTGATAAGAACTACGAAATAATTATTTAAAATTCTTAAAGCTTTAAATGAATGAATTGAGACCATAAGGCAATTATGAGACACTATGATAAAGAATAGTCTGATGTAGCCAGATTGAATGTATAGGAATGAAAATCCAGTAACTGAAATTAAAAATCCTCAAAGGAAGGTTAAATATGTGAAACAAACTGTAGCTGAAAACACAGTTAATATACTGAAAGAAAGAAGTGAAGAAACTAACTTTAGCACAGATATAAAGAATATCTGAAAGTTTAAGGAAAATAGAGGACATAAGGGAAATTTTTAATATACATTTAGTGTAAGACCCCCCAGATGAATAGGATGAAGAGGCAGCATTCAAAGAAATGATGGCTGATATGTTTCCAGAACCGAAAAAATACATGAATATTAGTAAATAGGTATCACAGTGAGTCCCAACTAGAATGACTGAAAGTAGATCCATATACAAATATTTCAGTGAAGCTGAATATACAGATATTGCAGTGAGCGTCTTTGTTGTTCTCCAGCAAAGACACTTAGAATCCAAGTTATCAGAGTTAAGTATATCTGCTGAGCAGCAACAATTAAACTGAGAGCCAGAAGACTCAGAACTATTTATCTTCAGAGAGCGGACAGGAAATAATTGTCCATTTGGTATTTATAGCCAGTCAAAATTCTTTCACTAGCCATACTCAAGCTTCTCAAACCAGACTGAGAGAATGTACATGGCTGGTCCTCGGTTCTCACTTAAATATTAATGGTAGTATTTAGGAGGAAAAATTCTTGAACTAGAAAGAAGGAATAGAATACAAGAAGAAATATTAAGCAAAGAATTTGATGAACATGTCTGTATTGCTATGCAAATATCTCATCTGGGGAAGGGGAGACTAATCTGGGGGAATAAAAATAAAGTGGAATTAGGGGTCTGAGCCAGTTTGGTCTGCTTTGACACCTACTGACAATTTGCATTTCCACCCTAAATATGCTGAATTCGAATCTATGTGACAAACCAGAAAATAAATAAATAAATAAGTGAGTTGATTCATACTCATTGTGACCCTATAGGACAGAGCAGAAGTGCTCCATGGAATTTCCAAGGAGTATCTGGGGGTTTCAAACTGGCAGCGTTTTGGTTAGCAGCTGTAGCTCTTACCCACTGTGCCACCGGAGTTTCTAATACAGATGCAAGTTCTCAGCAGAGAGTTGAACTGGTCCAAAGCTCTGGGTGGGACTAAAGTCTGAATAAGAAATAGCAGTTGAGTTTGCAGGAATGATTTATGTTAAACTGTTCTTAGGTACTGGGGTAAGAAAAACACTATAATGAAACACAAAAATCACCATCCTAGAATAAAAGGGTGTTACATTGTACTACATTAAAATTTAAAGGTTCTGTAGGACAAAATGTATTAAAAACAAACTGAAAAAAAAAAAGGAAGAACTAGACAAGTTGTATATAAACCATGTAACCAACTAAGTATTAGTATCCAGGTTGTAAAAAAGAGCCCATACAAAATATAAGAGAAAAAGATAATCCAACCAGAAAATGAGAAACAAGGCCATTCTCAGAAATGAAAAAGAAAATACCATGAAATAAAAAGCTACACAGTCTTACAGGAAAACAGAGAAGTACTGACTCTTACCTCATGAGATACCATTTGATACCTATCGTGTTGGCAAAAACTAAAAGACACAAAATGTTGGTAAGATGTGGGGAAACAGAGACTCTTCTTAATTTAGAGGGTTAAACAATATACTTGCTTTGAAGAGCAATTTGGAAAAAATTGGCATAACTATTTTGAAGAGAAGTGGAATTGAAGGAGTGCCCACTCAATAACCGAGCAATTTCCCTTCTAGGCTCTGCCCTAGGAAAACTCTTGAGCATGTACACTAGGATATTTACCTAGTGTTTTATTCACATGGTGGAGTAGTAATTAAAAGGAATTAACTCATTGTATACATATGAAGGCATTGGTCAGTCAGCGGTAGAATTCTTGTATTTCATGCTTGAGACCTGGGTTCGGTTCCTGCCCCGGGCACCTTATACGTAGACATCACCTGTCTGTTAGTAGAGAGTTTCGTGTAGCTATGATGCTCAACAACTTTCAGAGGATTTTCCAGACTAAGATGGCCTAGGAAGAAAGACCTGCTGCTGCACTTGAAAAAGTCAGTCAATGGAAATACTGCATGTCTCAACAGATGGCTATGAAACCTAGCGTGAGAGTGGCACAGGACCAGGCAATATTTGGTTCTGATGTGTTTGGGGTCTCCCTGAGTTAGGGGATGACTTGAAAGGCAGCTAACAACAACACAATATATAGGTATGCACGACACATATAATACTAGATAGATATATAATACAGGCAAGTCTCAAAATTTATGCCACTTAAGAAAGCAAATTCCCAAAGGCTACAGTCAGTATAATACCATTATTTGGTTGTTTCAAAACATGAAAACATGTGTTTATTTATACACATAGAAAAGGACTGAAAACCAAAACCAAACCTGTGTCTTTGAGTCAGTCCCAACTGGTAGTGAACCTATGGGACAGAGTAGAGCTACCCGCTGGGGTTTCCAAGGCTGTCAGTCTTTATGGAAGCGGACTGCCACTTCTTTTTCCTGTAATGCAGCTGGTAGGTTCAAACTGACAACCATTTGGTTGGCAGATGAGCACTTAACCAGTGCACCATCAGAACTCTAAAAGGACCAAAACATAACTGCGAATGATACATGCCAACTGATACCTTCTGGAGCATGAGAGTGAAGGATTGAGGGTTTTAGCCACACATAATTTTTTCCCCATCCTTCAAACCCAAGCTCCTCCCAGAGTTCAGTCTTCCAACAGCTGTGCTGGAACCCCGCCCTGAAGACACATGCAAATACTGCATGTCTCAACAGATGAGTGAGTCTGAATTTGAGAGCTTTTTCCTGGTTGACATTACTCAGGCGTGGCCTGCCCGGTGCTTCTATCGTTGTTTGCTTAATAAGACACAGCATTTTCTGTGCTTTTTAGAATGTTTGAAATGTTTCATTATTAAAAGTGGTTTTAAAAAAATTTGAAGAAGAGCATGGTCAACAATGCCAAGGGTTACAGAGATCAGAACAGAAAGCCACTGAGAAAAATCTAGTGGCCCTGTAACAGAGAGTTGATAGTTTAGCAGGGTGACAGCCAGAGCTGGATGGTGGCGGGAGCAGGACTGGAAGTGAACTGTATGAATCCTGCTGTTTTCATTTCTTCCACCTGACTTCACTGCTTCCCTGGGTGGTTAATAGAACTTTAACGAGTTGCGGTTGAGTTGATTCTGACTCATGGTAACCTCATGTGTATCAGAATAGATCAGTGTGCCATACGGTTTACAGCAGCTGATTCTTTGGAAGCAGGTCGCTGGTGTTTTCTTCGAAGGTACTTGAGTGCGCTCGAACCTCCAACTTTCTGGTTAGCAGCTGAGTGTTGAAATATTTGCACATCTAGGGACTCAGCATTATTTTGTTTTTGTGGTTACATGGTTCTGAGTTGATTTTAACTCACAGCAATTCCATGTGACAGAGTAGGACGGCCCCATAGTGTTTTCTAGGCTGTGAGTGATTGCTTCGGGAGCACATTGCAAGGTCTTTCTCCCATGGAGCCTCTGAGTGGGTTCAAACCTCCAACATTTAAGTCAGCAACAAAGTACTTAAACTACTGTGCCCAAAGGGCTTCTTAGACTTACTTTAAATCCTAGAAAACAAATCTTTTGGGTCTATTCCAACTCACAGTGGACTCTATATGATAGACTAGAACTGCCCCATAGTGTTTCCAAGGAGCTGCTGGTAGATTTGAACTGCTGACCTTTTAGTTTTGCAGCTGAGCTCCTAACTGCTCTGCCACCAGGGCTCCAGCATTTCTTCATTACTTCCAAAACCAGAAACCAAACCCAGTGTGGTTGAGTCAATTCTGAATCGTAGAGACACTATAGGGCAGGGTAGAACTGCTCCATAGACATTCCAAGGAGCACCTGGCAGATTCGAACTGCTGACCTTTTGGTTAGCAGCCGTGGCACTTAACTACAGTGCCACCAGAATTCAGAAGCTGCTAAATCCACTTAGGAGGACAGTAGGAAGAGGCCTATAGTGAAGAGAGTGAGAGAAAAAAAGCTGAGGGAAGGTTATTACCCTAGAGATGCTGACTCCCTGGAGAGGGAGAGGAAGTGCCAGGCTGAGGGGGCTGCTGCTGGTACCTCCTGGACATCTTCCATCTTCTGAACACAGCTTAGATATCTGCTGAGATACCTTGGATCTCAATTACTGACTCTCACTCTGAAAAAGACCAGAATCCAGGTGAGAGACTGTGGGATCAGAGCTTTAAAAAAAGAGTTCTGTAGCCTGAGTTTCCCTCTGTTCAGGGCTGTCCTGCTTCTTCAAAGCCTTCATTAAAGGAACATCACTGTCTCCCACAGTGAGGATCATCCTCCACCCCTACACACAGCCTGCTTTGAAAGAGTAAACAGTAATTAGTTATAGAAAAGAACAGAAAAGGTACAGATACAAATTAGTGAAGGAGGATGCAACAGCCCACCTTTCAAGGCTCTGCTGGGTGGAAAAGCCTGCAAAAGGTGGGCCATCCCAGTCAGAACCTTGACCATGTTTTGAAATTCCTCTACCACACAGCTGAGCTCCTTCCCACCCTAGAAGCTTAAGGCATCCCTGCACAGACCTGACGTGATGCAGCCAAGTCTTAGTTCTGGTACCAAGTCTGCCAACAACTTGTCCTGTAACTTCAAACATGTCACCTACCTTATCTAAACTCCAGTCTATTCTCAAATGAAACGACTGGAGTGGCCTCTACCTTTAAGATTCTGTGTAACTATAAATAACTTCAGGATATTGTCCTCCATGCCACACAGTTTTCTTTGGATCATTCATTCAGTCATGGTCAGATGTGGCCTATCGATAACTTCCGGTAGAATTGCATGTTAGCCCTGATACACCAATGTCAAGCTTAGTTGCCTTCAGGGTCCAGGAAGGTGACATAAATTTTTGAGGTAGCCAGATACAAGACACTTGAAGCAATAAGGACTTGGAGAACTGGAAAACGTCTTCCTTATCCAAAGGTATTTAAGTGATGACAAGCAAAAGTCTTCTGGAGCTACAAGGGGGTCACCAGCATATAGCCCTGTCTTAGTCATCTCGTACTATGATTACAGAGATACAAGGGAATGGCTTTAGCAAAGAAATATTTATTTTCTCACAGGAAAGCAGTCCAAAAGTCTAAATTCAGGATGTCAGCTCCAGGGGAAGGCTTTCTCTTTTGGTTCTGGAGGAAGGTCCTTGTCATCAATTTTCCCCTGGACTGGGAGCTTCTGAGGCTTAGGGATTCCAGATCTAAAGGCTGTTCTTTGCTTCTTTCCTGATGGTGTGAGTCCCCAACTGTCTGCATGCTTGCCCTTCCTTTATGTCCTTAGAGATTTCCTCAGGCCACAAAACAATCTTGTACACACTGAGCGCTGCCTCACCAACACAACTGTTGCCCAACCTCCCTCATTCACATTGTAGAGGCAGGGTTTACCCCACAGAGGAATGTCACAAAATACCAGGAATCATAACCTAGCCAAATTGCTACACATGTTTTTGGAGGTACAGAATTCAACCCATGGCAAGCCCTAGTATAAGAAAGGGGAATCTGTGATGGAATTTCAGACATCAGTCATAGGAATCTAAGACTAGTGGGGGCAACAGAGAGTGTAGTAGCTTATCGTAGTCAAGGCATCACTTTCTAGCTCATCTAGCGTTCACCTAGCTTTTTAGATAGGTAGTCTATGATAAATTTCACCCCTAATCCCCGTACACATGGGTTGAATTCAGTCAACAGGACCTTGTAGGTGAGTTTTGGTCTCCACTTTCATCATATTTTACAAGAAAGGGTTTGTTTGAACAGCTTTTTTTCTGGATCTTAAATCCCATGAAGCTAAATATGAAATGCTTGAAGATTCACTCATTCATTCAACATAAATTGCCAAATATAGCTGATGAATATTTATAAGACAGAAATTGCCTCAGAAACTAGAATTCTGAAGCTAAAATAATCATCCTGTGATCACTTGACAAATATTTATCGGATGCCAACTCTGCTTCCAGGCATTATTCTGGCTTCTGCCATGCAGCAGGAAGCCCTGGTAGCATACTAGTTAAGAACTAAAGCTGCTAATCGAAAGATCTGCAGATTGAATCCCCCAGGTGCTCCTTGGAAGCTCTATGGGGATGTTCTACTCTGCCCTTTAGGGTCACTATGAGTCAGAATAGACTTGATGTCAACAGACTGGCATGCAGTAGTTAGGAAGGCAGACAAGATTGCATCTCTTACAGATGAGAAATAAGCATGTGAGAAAAAAAGGAGGGGAGGAGTAATTTACTTTCAGCTGGTTATAAGTCCTGAAGATAAAGTGATTGGGTGGGGAATGATATTTTGGGGAGAATGATTAAAAAAAAAAAAAAGGCATTCAAGCTGAGACCTCAGTGTTTGGGGAAAAAACGCCAAACAGAACGAGAGAGGCTCAGCAACCAGAGAGAAAAGCTAGCGCAGAGGTCCTGAAGCAGGAGCAGTTCAATCCGTGGCACCATGGTCTTTGTGTTCTCTGGACGAGGAGTGGGTGACTGGTGGGGGCTTCTGGATCTCTCCTTTCCAGCGTAAAAGTGACAGTGGTGGTGGTAGTGGTGGCTGGTATTAGTGAACGCTCAGCATATGGCAGAGCCCGTGATAACAGCTTCATGGATCTTCTCTCTAGGCCTCAGTTTCTTCCTCACAGATCTTCTCTCTAGGCCTCAGTCTTTCACATAGTGAAAAATTATTGGTTGCTTTATCGGTACTGGTCACCAAAGGAGACTCTGTACTAGGCTCATTTCAAGAGCCTAATCCTGAGCATTGCCCGTCTGTGCAAATGTTTACTATTTCATTATAGTCTAATGACTTTTTATGTGTACTGAGCATTATCATTCCCATTTATACCTGAGGCTCACAGAACCCAAGTGACCTGCTTCTGTAGGCAGAATTCTAACTTGTACCCCAGGATTTCCTGCTCCTTGGTACAGAAACAGGAGTCCCTGGGTGGTACAAGTGATTAAGGTCTTGACTACTGACTGGAAGGTTGGTGGTTTGAATGCACGCAGAAGTACCGCAGATGAAAGGCCGAGCGATCTTCCGAATGATCACAGTTACAGAATCCCTGTGAATCCCTACTCTGCACATATTGGCACCATGAGTTGGAATCAACTTGATGGCAATTGAGTTTTCGTTTCATGGCCACACACCTTCTCTGAGGTTTTTGATCGAACACTAATCTGGATACTGCTGTGAAGGGATTTTGCAGATGTAATTGAGGTACCAAATCAGTTGACCTTAAAATGAGTGGTGTATCCACATGGGCCTGGTTTAACAGCATGAGCCCTTGAAGTCTGGGTCTAGAAGTTGTGGAAGGAGCCCCAACGGAACAGTGAGTCAGTGCTCAGCTGCTAACTGAAAGATTGGCAGCTGGAAGCCACCCAGTGACTTCATGAAAGAAAGACCTGATGATCTGCTCCTGTGAAGATTAACAGCCCAGAAAACCCAGTGGGGCAGATTTACTCTGTCACATGAGGTCTTTGAGTTGAAATTGGTTCAACAGCACCTAACGACAATGACAACAATACAAGAAAGTCAGAGGTCTGAAGCTGAAGAGAGATTTGACACAATGGGCAATTTTTCAGCTGGTTTAAAGTGGGAGGGGTCCAGATGGCAAGGAATGCGGGCGACCACCTCTAGTAACTGAGAGTGATGCCTAGCTGACATTCAGCAAGAGAATGAGGGTTCAGTCCCACAATGTCAAAGAACTGAATTGTGCCCACAATGCCATGGAATGGAAAGAGAGCCATGAGATAAGCAGTAAACCCTGCCTTGACCTTGATTTCTGCCTTTGAGACCGAGAGCAGAGACTCTACTCACCTTGTGCCAGACTTCTGACTTACGAAATTGTGAATTAGTGGGTGTTGTTTTAAACCACTACATCTGTGATTTAAGCCACTAAATTTTATTCAGCTGAAGAAAAATGATATACTTATCTCAGGGCAAAAGGCTTTGTCTTGGGATATATGGCTAACTAGTAGCAGGGCTAGGGTTTGAACACAGGCCTGGCTGACTCTGAAGCTTTGTTCTGAATTTCTTATACTAGAAGATTATACAAATTCAAATTTTGTATTAGGTAAGAAATAGGTTCAGATATCTTAAATTGGTGAGTACAGTCATAAAATGCACCTAGATGTTGTGATGAATTTGGAATAAACCTTGAGAGCTGTGAGAAAAATAAATTGCCTGAAAATATCCATTCTATATGTAACTCAACATAGAATATTGTTAGAATGAACCAGAAAAGTGAGGAAAATTGGCCATGACCCCAAGCTTAATTTCAAGAGGAAATGGTGACATATAAACACAAAATGCATTTCTCTAGTTGCCAGATTAACTTGGCAGGAGCTGACAGCTATGAGTGAGTTGAAGAAATTCACCTGAAAGAAAAGAACGCCTGGAATTTGGACAAATAGGACATGGTGTGCAGGAGCCAGGAGACTGTGTGTTGCCGTGACATCTGCAATGTCTCGAAAGGCAACTGATTTCCAAAGCTTTGCACAAAGTGCAGGACAGGCAGAGGGATGCAGTGACTATTCTGTGGAGTGGATGTGAGTCAGGCTTGGTGGAAGCATGCCCTTATAAGGGCCTTGTCCTATAAGGCCTAGACTGTAGCTATAAATAATGATAGTATGTGTCAAGGGTGTGCTACTGCCAGCTCTCTCTAGAAGCACTATACATAAATTTTCTCATTTAATCACCAAGCAAACTTAACAGGTAGGACTTGTGATTATCTTTTACAGGTGAGAATTCTGAGGCACAGAGAAACTGAATAACTTGACCCAGGCACATATTAAGCATTGACTCAGGGATTGGACCCCAAGCAGCGTGCCTTCGAAGGCCCTTGGCTGCTATATGCCTTTCAGCCTGGAAGAAAAAAGAGCTTCAGAAATGCTAAAGTTTCAGACCAAGTGCATTACTGTATTGTTGCTAATGAGGGTGATACATTTATGGCCAAGAAGTAATGTTAAGTGAAGAATGCATGCTGCATCATTGCTTGTATTAGAAAGAAAAAGACACACAGGCAAAATGTTACGTACATATATATTGAGTAGCCAGCCAAGTGCCGTTGAGTTGGATCCGACTCATGGCGACCCTAGGGGCCAGGGTAGAACTGACCCCCAGGGTCGCATATTGAGTAGAAAAGAACAAATAATAATAGGCACTGCCGGAGTGGGCTGACCTCAGGTGTTCAGTAGCAATCAAGGTGAAGTTTAGGTTTAGGCTGTTTGGTAGTGTCAAGGTAAAGTTTAGGTTTAGAGTGTTTGGTAGTATCAAGGTAAAGATCAGGTTTATTTCAAGTATTTCTATTATTTTCCTGAAGTGTTTACAATTTATTATGAAATAAATCAACCTAGCAAAAATAGCCTATGGTATTAATGCAAGGCATCCCAACGTGCTCATTATTCAAATTATTTTTTCCTGTTTGCTTCCACTGTCTTTTTCCACAAAGGTGACTGCCCTCCCACTGCCATTAATTTGGTGTCTTATCATTCTTGTCCATTTCTCCATGCTTTTTAGTATATAAGTATGTGTTGCAAAATAGTATTTAGTATTTTTATGATAACATCGTATCGCGTGCATTATTCCGTAATTTGCTTTTTTTTCAGTATTATGTGTGAAGTTTATCAATGTTGATGGGTACTTATATGATTTAATCTTTTCACTCCTACATAATAGTTCACTTTATGCCTACAGCATTCTCCTACTGTGACTATTTAGATAATTTCCAGTGTTTTGAAATTAAAGAAAATTCTTCCAAAAATAATCATGTCATTGTGGGTGAATGTGTGGGTTTCTCTAGATTTTGTGCAGGTTGTTGTTAGGTGCTCTGGAGTGAATGTTCCAGGTCATAGTGACCCTCTGTGCAAAACATCCAAACAGTGCCGGGTCTTGCACCATCCTAACAGTCATCGCTAGGATTGAGTCCATTGTTGCAGCTACTGTGTCAGTCTATCTCATTGTCTCCTTTTTTTTTTTGCTGCCCCTCTGTCTTATCATTTATGTTGTTCTTCTCCAGGAACTGATTCCCTCATAATAACATGTCCAAAGTACATGAGACATAGTCCTACCATTCTTGCTTCTAAGGAGCATACTGAATGTTCTTCTTCCAAGCCAAATTTCTTCATTTTTTGGCAGTCCATGGTATATTTGGTACTCGTCAACAAGACCAGAATTGAAATATGTCGTCTTCTTCCAGCTGCCATATACATTGTTGAGCTTTCACATGTATGTGAAGTGATTGAAAGCAGCATGGGCGGGGTCAGGCACACCTCTGTCTTCAAGGTGACATCTTTGCTTTTGAACACTTGACAGGTCTTTTGCAGCTGATTTGCCTAATGCAATGCCTGCTTTGATTTACTGACTACTGTTTTCATGGATTTGATTGTGGATTCAAGTAAAGTGAAATCCTTGACAACTTCAGTCTTTTCTACATTTGTTATGATGCTGCTTATTGTTCTCACTGAGGATTTTTGCTGTCTCTTTGTTGAGGTTTAATCCATAGTAAAAGCTGTGATCTTTGATCTTCATCATTAAGCAGTTCCAGTTCACTTCCAGCAAGCAAGGTTGTATCATCTGTATAATGCAGGTTGTTAATAAGTCTTCCTCCAATCTTTATGTCCCATTCTTTGCGGATTACAGTTTGTCTTATTGGATATTTACTCAGCAAACAGATTGAATAAGTATGGTGAAAGGATACGACCCTGACACACAGGTTTCATGCACAGGTTTGCATTATAAGATTGTGTTCATCTTTACTAGGTAGTGCCCAAATATTCTCTAGTGTGTTGGCACTCATATCAGCAGTTCATAAAAAACTCCATTATTTATCATATCTTTACATCATCATGACAGACTTTTAAATTATTGCTAACCTGATTTTGTTAATAAAAATGTGTTTGTGTTTTTCCCATGTGATTAAGGAAAGAAAGAATGTGAGGGAGGTATGTCAGAGAGAGATTGGGAGAGGAAACGAATAGGAGAGAAAAAAGAAATCAGGCAGGGAATAGAAAGCAATGTAATTGGTGAAACTGGTATTCAACTATGGGTATTGGATAGGGCCAAAACTGGAGGCCTGAGAACATAAGAAGTGCCATATATTACAGGACACATGGCCCCTCAAGCACGGTATTTCATTATCACCTCTGGCAATAGGGACATGCTGGTGATGTGCTTCTCTATGATGTCAACTTTGCATGATTAGGAAGTCATGTGGTTACATTTTATGACACACACCCATGCGGGATGTTTTCTGGTGTATCTTGAATGTAGACTCACTTAGATACGAGTCTATGAATGAAGTTTATATCTTTGAAGTTTATCTTCCTGAGTTTCCTTACTTACAAGTACCAGTTATAAAAATAATCCTCACCTGTCTGAATTATGTGGATTAAACAGGAATAATCAGGAAAGTTTTTGAAAACTGAAGGCCCAATTCCAATGCCAAGTTTTAAAATCTATCATCTTGTATGTGTATGTGTGTGTATGTGTCCGTGTGTGCATATGTGGACTTTTGCTCATTTCTCAGATGTTTTCTCTATTGCTGATTAGACTGATGGGGTGTTGATGGGCTTGGGTAAGTAATAGTGCATTTTCTGTCCTATTTGCAGTCCTATGTAGCAGGATAGAGTCTGCTAGTTAGGTTCTGATTTTTATTGGAAAATGTGGTAGCATCACTTATCTTGTTGTAGAGGTTCCTATCAGCTGAGATTCCTTGCCTTGCTTTCTGTTTTATTTTTCGTATCATCACTTCTTGCTAGTGGGATAGCTAATGTAATTGACTCTCTTGTGGAGAGAAGGGCAGTGCTACACAGTAATAATGGTCAGCCCATATATTTGTTTGCTTTAGCTAATAAAAGCCACCCCACAGCTTGGCCATTTTGCTGATTTAAGAACTAGTTATTGTTCTGTAAAGTTCTGCTCGTGCTTGGTGAAGGATTACACAATGACTAAATCTATTTATCTCAGTTTGGTAAGTGGCCTCTGTAGAAACTTAGAGCTGTGAGCTTCCTTGGAGTTCCTTCAATCTGTTGAAAAAAGGAACAGCTCCTATGATGTCACTGACCTGGAGTTCCCTAGCCTTTGCTTGTCCTCTCTTGGGTTGGAGAGTTCACTACATTGTACGGTTTTCAGGCAGGGCAGCTTGGTGATTAGGGCAGGGATGAAAAGAGCAGTCTTAAGTGCCAGGGTACCCTTACCTGGAACCGTGATGTCCACCACTGCAGACTCTGTAGTATGTGGTGTTCATTATATTGTTGACCCTTCTTCTCTCCAGGGCACATTGTTGGCTTGGACTTCCTGGTCTCCTGTTGGTTGGGTAGGGCCTACGTGAGTGGTTCTGGCCAATGAATTGTTGAACGGAAGTGACAGAAATCACTTTCAGCCTGGAGCCTTTTGTTTCCAGTTTATCTCTGTCTCTCTGTCTCTCTCTCACACACACACACACAAGTTCTCTTTTCTATTAACGTGGCAGCCAGCAACATTTAAGACAGTAGCTGCTTCCTTAGTCTATGGGTTTCTGAGTGCATGTGAACCTCCCTGACAACCCACTGTGGACATGCACAGTGAGGGGAAAAAATAAAAACACTTATTGTTTTAGATGACTAATGGTTGGGAACTGTGTGATGCCAGAGTATATAATCTAGCCCATTCTGATACAACAGTGATTGAGAACTCATTTTCAGAAACCGTCTCACTAGAGCATTTCGTATAGTTAATACAAGTGTATTTAAGTTGTAATTTGAGAAGAAAAGTGTTTGTCATTGTCTCTTAGTTTGAGTTGAGTTTTACCTTTCAGTATCTTTCCAATATGTTCCCAGTCACACTCTTTAGAGCTACAAAGATTCCTTCATTGTCCCTGGGGGGCAAAAACCATTAAGTAAGTACTCAGATACTAACAGCAAGTTGATGGTTCAAGTCCACCCAGAGGCATCTTGGAAGAAAGGCTTGGCCATCTATTTCTGAAAAACTGATGATTTTATGGAGGATGGTTCTCCTCTGACATACATGAGGTTGTCGCTCACCAGGAGTTAGAATTGACTCAGCAGCAACTTGTCAGACTTTTAGCCATATGACAGTATTTCAGAGATTGGAGTTTGCTACCCCAGCATCTTTGAGCCTTTTGGTATCTAAGTGAAACCTCCATTTCTTCAACTGCTGTACTTGTGGTACAAGGACTAATGCTAAGGCCTGTTTTAGTCTGGTTAGCTGCCTAGATATGTTCCAAGTATCTGGATAATCATTATTCGGGGCAGTTCTCAGGGTATCCACAGAGGATCTTTAGCATTAATAATATCTTTAAGATCCCACATGCTACACAGCTATATCATGGGCTAATGTAGGTACATGAACGGGATGAGGGACAGTAGAAAAGTGTTAGGATCCATGCTTTGCATGTCCTGATAGAATCACATAATTGTTGGAGTTTCAAGTGCTTAAGGTAGTGATGGTTGGAAAGCAGAATATTTAAAATTGAGGCTGTTGGGAGTTACAACAGTTGGTGCTGGCAAGTTCAAAGCTTCAACACTGTAGTTAGTAACTGAGGGAGTATGGCACACAGTCTTCCTGGAAGAGAGCCAGTTAAGGAACTTGTAATTCTCCAAGGAGTTGGCAGAACATATTTTTTAGAAAGTAAGCCTTTATACTCATCTGTATTCCGGATTACCTATGTTAACTTTTAGCTTGTCTCCATTAGTGATGTCTTCTGTTGTTAAATTTTCTCTAATATTTTGAAACATTCACCCTAGTGTATCATAAGCACTAGGAGCTCAGGTTCTGGAGTCAAGAAGCCTACGTTCAAAAATGGAACCTTGTACTTAGCAGCTAAGTGACATTGCACATGTCAGTGTAGGTGTCTGAGCCAGTTTCTCCATCTATAAACTAAGTATAGTAGTAATACCTGCCTCCATAGATGTACCGTGATGAGCAAATAGGTTAATGCATAAAGAGAAGCACTCATAAAATACTAATAATTATTCTGTACTTCTCATTATTATTATATCAGAGAGGCCTGATGGATTAGAAAGCTGCCAGAGTAAACTCTGGGGAATACTCTTATTACATTGGTACATTTTTTCGAGCTAACAACATAATTACATTTTGAATCTATCAGCAGTGTTTAACACATGGAAGGATTTCCAACCCTACTTTATTCTGAAAAGGAATTCTCTTACCTCCCCCCCACACAAAAAGGCCACAAGCTTGATTTATAAATATTGTCACATTAGATATTTGTAAGATGAAGTACAGCTTTCTGTGGAAGATGTGTATTGCAGCTGTTAAAATCCCTCAAGGCCATGAGTGAGAAAAGCTTGAATCTGGATCAGATCTTTCTAATTTTCTGCTGTTAATTTGTTATTTATTCTTTCCAGAGCTTGACGTTCATTGATCTTCTTTAACTACACATGTCCAGTGTTAATAAACTGAGTACATGTGAAAATATTCAGATGCAGTTGATTAGTACAATGCTTTCAACAATAATAAAAGCCACATTCTTGAAAGTCAGTATACTTTTCTAGACCAATGATTCTCAGTCATATCAACCACCACCTGTCTTTTAAAACAAATATTTTGTAATGCTCCTTTACTATCCTGAAATGATATCCTGTGAATGATATAACCAATCTCTATATATACACTTTCAAAACATATCCATATAATACCTTAACTGGAATATAAAAAAGCAACAAAAGAAATTTATAATAAAAGAATATATATGTTGATATATAAATATTGAAGCTCACCAACAGTATAAAGTATAATAAAGGCATTGTATGTTGCATGTTAAAAAACCATGAGTGCAACGGCTAACCACAAAGTCTAGTAGAGGTGTTTTCTGGTGGCATCTCCAGTACCGAGACTGGCATTGCTGTTGGGGACATATAGTGAATGCTTGTTCTAAGCAAAACAAAAGCATGTTCTTCCCTCTGTTTAGTCTATATAAATTATCTCAAGAAAGTACTTTGAATTTATAGGTAAAAGGAGTTAGATTCTAGGTTAGGAAATCATAAACAAATTTTTCACTTACACAAATGGCAAGCGTAAAATTTGAAAATCATGTGGAAAGTGGAATCTCTTTTTCTGTTATAAAGGATTGTTTCACATATTGTAACTTATTCCTCCTCTTCTACTAAATACCCACAGTGCTTCCCACTCAGAATTACAACCCAATGCCCCATAAATATTTCAAGCAGCTTGGAGGTGGTATTATCTCCACTGAGAACCGTGTTCTAGGTACGTTGACTGGAGTCGATACAAGGGAAACATTTTTAAATTACTAAGGGCATATTCTAAGGGAAAATCTAATGTCCCTCTCCCTTTTATATTCCAGATATATCAAAATGTAAATATGATCACATCATCCCCAGTGCCATAAAACTACTTTGTGACTCCTCACTGAATGGGTGATAAAGACTTCCATCCTTAGCATACCTTCCAAGCCCCTCTAGATCTGACCCTTTTTGGCCTCATCTGATATCATGACTCCCCTTACTCTTTACATTCCAGGTATGATAGTCTTTTTTGAGTTTCTGAAATAAACTACGTGTTTCTCACTGTTGAACCTCCCATCCACCCACCTCTAGGCTTTTCCTGCCTTTCTTCTGCTGACTTCTATTTCCATTTGAAATCTCAGCTTGTATGTCACTTCCTCAAGAAAGTGTTTGCTGATCACTTATCAAGGTCAGGGCTACCATCTGCACCTCCTTTCACTGTACTCACCACAGCTGTGATTTTACTTGTACATGTGTGACTGCAGTATTTGATTTATGGCTGTGTCCTCCGGTAGCCTCTGTGCTCCATGAGGGAAGGAACCACACCTGCTTTCTTATCTCATTGCCAGAAATACAGTGGATTCTCAGTTACTGTGTTGAAGGCGTGTACAGATGATTGAATGAATGAGTAGTTGAACGGACAAATGAACAAACATAGGTCTATAGCTAAGCTGACACTTCTTGGCCAAGCCTCTTTTTGCATCATTGAGTTTGTTTTCTGGTTAGAGCAGAGCTTACACTCAGCTTCTTAGAGAAATTAATGCTCCCACACATGACCTATTTGACAAGAACAAGAAGTTAAGCATCTAGTGTGAAGAGAGAAGGATCGAAAATGTGGCAGGCGTATGAGAAAAGATGGGATTCCCAGGAGACGGAGTAGCCCCTTTATATTGTTTAGTTGGATAAGTAATATATATTCATGTAGTTTAAAATTCTGATAATATTCCAAGTAAGTCTATCACTTTCCACTCCACTGCCCCAAAGTATTTATGACTAAAAATTGGAAAAGGACACAATCTGTGAATTTATGCATCTATCTAAATGTACCTGTCTATCCATAGCCAAACACATTATTGTCCCATTAGTTTTGACTCATGGAGATCCTATATGTTACAGAGTAGGAAAGCTGCAGAGAGTTTTCTGGACTGCAGTCCTTAGAGAAGTTGACCCCTAGGCCTTTCTTCCACAGTGTTGGTGGCTGGGTTCAAACTTACCAACTTTGTAGTCCAGTTCAAACCATCTATATCAGCCAGGGACATAGATGTGGTTGTTGTTGGGTGCCATCAAGTCAATTTTTAACTCGTAGCAACAACATGTGATAGTGTAGAACTGCCCCATAGGGTTTTCTAGGCTTTAATTTGTATTGGAGCAGATCACCAGGTCTTTCTCGCATGGAGCTGAATTTAAACTGCCAACCTTTCTTACAGTTAACAACTAAGCACTTAACCATTGCGCTATCCAGCCTCCTTACAGGGATGCTTATATACACACAAACCTCTTTGCTTCTGACTTTCTTCAAATTTCTATGCTACTGTATTATATGTATTGGTCTATGCTATTTTATTATGTATATTGGTCTGTGTCTCTCTTTTAATCACGTGTCTTGGAGATTTTTTTTATTGTCAATATGCAGAGACTCTTCATTTTGAAAACAAAATATTTCAGATGTAACCAAAGTTATTGAAAAAAATCATAAAGAACACTCCACCTATGTGCTCACAACCCATGTGAAACAAATTCATGATCCTATTCCACAGCTAAATAAATATAAATTTCAGTATAGGATTATATGTAACATAATGTTGTTGTGAGGTGCCCTGGCAACAGTTCTAACTCGTAGTGACTCTGCATACAACAAAACAGAGCACTGCCTGCTCCTGCACCATCCTCACCACCACCATGCTGCCGCGCATTGTCTCAGCCTTCATGTCAGTCTATCCCTTTGAGGGTCTTCCTCTTTTTATTGATCCCTTAACAAGCATGATGTGCTTCCCTAGGCACTGAGCCTTCCTGATCGCATGTCCAAAGTAAGTGAGTAGTCTCACTGTCTGTCATGGATTGAGTTGCATCCCCTCTAAATATGTGCCAACTTGATTAGGGCATGATTCCCAGTATTGTGTGATTGGCCCTCTTTTTCTAATCATAAGAGGATTAAGGTAGAATTGTAACATTCCTTCTAAGGTCACATCCCTAATCCAGTATAAAGAGAGTTTCACTGGATTGTGGACTGTATCACATTTTTTCTTGTAAGAAATAAAAGGCAAGGGAAGCAACCAGAGAGGACAGACCTCATCCCACCAAGAGAACAATGCCAGGAGCAGAATGCACTGGGATTGCTATGAGAAGAACTTCCTAGTTCAGGGGAAGATTGATGATGAGGATCTTCCTCCAGAGCTGACAAAGAAAGTCTTCCACTGGGGCTTACTCTCTGAATTTGGACTGCTAGCCTACTGGACTATAAGAAAATAAATTTATTGTTGTTAAAGCCATCTCCTTGTGGTTTTTCTGTTATAGTAGCCCTAGATGACTAAGACAGAATCCTTGCTGCTAAGGAGAATTCTGAATATCTTTCTTACAAGACGGATTTACTATTTATTTATTACAAACCCAGTGTGTGCATATGATATAAATACAAACACACATGTATACATGTATGTACAAATAAATGATACCTACACCCATTAAGGAAAAAAACAACGATTGTCATCTAGTCTATTCTGACCCATGGTTTAAGAATATTCAGTGTTCTTACCCAGCACCACAAAAGGCATCAGCTCTTCTTCGGCCTGCCTTATTCATCATCCAACTTTCACATTCACATGAGGCAATTGAAACAACATGGCTTTGGTCAGGTGCAACTTCGTGTTCAAGGTGAAGTCTTTGCTTTTCAATACTTTAAAAGGGGTCTTCTGTGGCAGATTTGCTCAAATGCAATGCTTCTTTTGATTTCTTGATTGCTGCTGCTGTGTATGTTAATTGTGGATCCAAGTAAAATAAAATCCCAGACAACTTCAATCTCTTCTCCATTTATCATGATGTTGCTCATTGGTCCAGTTATGAGGATTTTTATTTTCTTGATGTTGAGGTGTGATCCACACTGAAAGCGGCAGCCTTTAGTCTTCATCAGTAAGTACTTCAAATCCTCTTCTTTTCAGCAAGCAAGATCGTGTCATCTGCATATAACAAGTTGTTAATGAGCCTTCCTCCAATCCTGATTCTCCAGTCTCCATATAGTCCAGTTTCTCAGATTATTTCCTCGGCGTACAAATTGACTAAGTATGGTGAAGGATACAACCCTGACACATGTTTCCTGACTTCAAACCATGCGGTATCCCTCGTTTTTTTCAAATGACTGCCTCCTGACCTGTGTACACATTCCTTATGAGCAGAATTAAGTGCTCTAGAATTCCCATTCTTCATAATATTACACATAATTTGTTATGGTCCACATAGTTGAATGCCTTTACATAGTCAATAAAACACAGATAAACTTCTTTCCCATATTCTCTACTTTCACCCAGGAGCCATCTGGCATCGACAATGATATCCCTGGTTCCTCTTCTGAATCTGCCTTGAGTTTATGGTAATTCTGTGTCCGTATACCGCTGCAGCTGCTTCTGGATGATCTTCAGAAAAATTTTACTTGCATGTGATAGTAATGATATTGTTTGATAATTTCCACATTTGGTTGGATCAGTTTTTCTTAGAAATCAGTTTTTCTTAAATATAGATCTCCTCCAACTGGCTGGCCAAGTAGATGTCTTCTTAGCATAGAACAGTTAGCATTTCCAGTCCTGCATCTGTTATATAACATAGGTATATTATCATATGTGTAAATATTAGGTACTGTATATGCAGAGACCTCTTGTTGCTTGGCTGCTAACTGAAAGTCATTTTGAATCTACTTACTTCTTAGAAACCCAGTGGGTGCAGTTCTACTCTATCCTGTAGAGTTGCTATGAGTCAGAATTGATTTGATGGCAAAGAGTTTTTCTTAATGGGTATAGGTATCATTTACTTGTACATATGTTGTACATGCATGTTTGTGTGTGTGTATTTATATCACACACACATACCAAGTTTGTAACTGAATTCAACTCCTGAACACTTACGTGTAAGTAATGACAGATTTCCTTCAGCCTCTAAATTAACTTTTCTATGAATGCTTTAAGCTGGGTGGTAAGGGTAAGTTCATTCTGTCATTTTGTGGACATCTTCCTCTTTCTGAGTCAAGTCAGACCTTTTGGTTTCAGTCTCTGCTGTTCACCACCATCTGTCTGGTTGTCCACCTCTACATGGTCCTTTGGAGGCAGGAAGCTATGCTGCTTTCACATGCAGTTTAACATTAAGCCAAAGCCAAGTGCCATCAAGTCAGATCCATTAGAGTCTCCAATAATAGGGATAAGTTTTTATGGACACTGAAAAATAGTGTGGTGTTCCTTTCTCCTGCTGTAGGAATCTGCGAAAAAAAAGAAAAGAAAGAAATCTTCTCCAAGTTACAACTTTTCAAGTTGTCCTCCTTCCCTAGTTAGTGCCTTCTGTATCAAGTGACTATGCTCTGGCTTCAGAGATGTCTGCCTTCATCCCTACAACTTGAAAAAGTCATAACCAATGTTGCTGAGAACTCAAAACATATGTCAGAGTGTCCTTCTTGAGACAGAGGAAGATAACCACTCATTCTTTCTAGTCTTCTTGTGTTTTTAAGAAAAAGGTCGGTCAGAAGTTAACTTCTTGATAGTTTTTTTTCCCCCTGTTTACATATGTCATAGCTACTTATAGCATTAAACAGTATTTATGAACACATTCCTGTGTCATTAAATACCTTTTTCAAACCTAGATTTTAATGGCAGTGTAAATATTAAATACATCTGTAGTAGTTTATGTAACCAAGATCCAAAATTAGATACTTAGATTGTTTCCAATTTTCTCAGTTGTGAACAACCTGGCTGTCACTAATAATACCCATAAGTCTTTATGAACAACTCTGATAATTCATTTCTTTAGGATGAATTCTTAAAAGTGGAGTTTGGGGTATTTTTTTAAAGTTCTTTTTATATTTATTATAAGCACCATCTAAATTAACATTTACCTACAGTAATATGGAAACCCTGTGTGGTGTAATGGTCAAGTGCTTCATCTGCTGACCAAAAAATTGGCAATTCAAATCTACCAGGCACTCCTTGGAAACTATGGAGCAGTTGTACTCTATTCTATAATAGGGTCACTATGAGTTAGAATCAGCTCAATGGTAGCAGGTTTATCTGTTTTTTGGCTTACTGTAATACAGCTCTTAGGTTTGCCAGGTTGGCAAGCTACAGCAGCTATTTTTAAATGAACATCTTTTATTTGAGTTTGTACTTTGCTCTAGGAGTACCTAGTAATGAGGTATAAGAGGAAAGGATAGGAAAGGAGGATCTAACACAGATAGAGAATCTGAACCTCAAGCTGTCTTTCTCTGGGTAATACCAGTTACTCTCCCCTGCCTTCCTCCATTGCCACTACTTCCTGGCCTCTCCCGTGAATTGTGTGTGCAAGGGGGTGCAGAGATATGAGTCCACATCTGTTGACAGTCTAGTAGAATGCAGAACCTTTCTCTTCAGCAACCTCATGCGTGTCAAGATACTGGACACTGTCCACTTCTCTTATGCCTGTGTCAGCTTGATATGCCCCCGAGTTCTTCTCCCATACAATTGCATACTACCTTGCCAAATTACTTTCCAAGTTTATGAAAGTTTAACCCATTTTTTTCTTTCTAGTTTTCGTCTTGGCTCTATCGCGTTTGTTTTTCTATCAGTTATATCTGGAAAAACTCCAATATATTCTTACTAACTCTTTTCTCTGGAGTCTGTTTTCACTTGTCATTCAGCAGCCATCAGCCAGAATTCAACATGCTAACATAATGATCAGTCATCAACCAGCCTGAGTTTTCTTCTATACTCTGAGCTAAAGGATCCAGACATATGTGTGGATACCATTTGTGCATATGTGAGATGAACAGACAAGATGAATAATAATTGCTAACATTACTGAGTACATACTATGTCCCACGCATTATTTTAAGTATTTTATGTGGACTTTCTTATATAATATTTGCAACAGCATCAGTGTTCTAGATGACTGGTAAATACATGTAGAAGTATTTCTAGCTTTCAGAGTATATCCTGGGAAAGGCTTGGATGTTCTCAAGACGGATTAACTGTTTAGAAGTCTGCATATGATATTACCTTGACATTGTAAGTTGAAACTCAGGGAAGTGATTGGAGTCCCTAAAGTATTTGACTGAAGGTGTGGTTTATATACTGGATTAAACAGAACTATTGAATCCTGATATAAACCCTGGTGATGTGGCAAATTAAGTGTTATGTCTGCTAACCAAAAGGGCAGCAGTTCAAATCCACCAAGCACTCCTTGGAAACTCTATGGGGCAGTTCTACTTTGATCTCTAGGATTGCTATGAGTTGGACCTGACTCAACGGTCATAGGTTTTTCGGGTGTTGAATGCTGGTAGTGCTGTGGTTAACAGATATGGCTGCTAACCAAAGGTCTGCAGTCTGAATTCACCAGCCACTCGTTGGAAACTGTAGGTAGCTGTTCTGCTCCATGCTAGAGGGTCTCCATGAGTCAGAATTAACAGAAATGAGTATTGAGTTGAAGAATAAAAAAAAGAGAAAGCTTTTATGGTTATTACTAGAGCTAAGCTCCCTGAAAGCAAAGGCTAGCATGTACATTTTTATGGCCTACCATACTATACCCACTGCTGTCGAGTGAATTCTGACTCATAGCGACCTTGGAAACAGAGTGGAACTGTTCCATAGAGTTTCCAAGGAGTGCCTGGCAGATTAACTTTTGGTTAGAAGACTTAGCACCTAAACACTACCCCATCAGTGTTTCCTTTTGTTGCCTAGTATTTATTTATTTTGCTAGGCACTGTGAGTACCAACATGAGTAACTGCAGATCTTTGAATAAATAATTAAGAGGTAGTGTGATAAAATCTATGATGTATATAATTACAGAAACCTTGGTGGGCACAGTGGTTAAGTGTTGTGGCTGCCAATCAGAAGGTTGGCAGTTTGAATCTATCAGGATTCAGTGCTCTTTGGAAACTCTATGGGAAGTTCTACTCGGTCCTATAGTGTGTCACTAGGAGTTGGAATCAACTTGACAGCAGTGGATTTGGGTTTTGGTAGGAGCAGAGAAAAAACAAAACAAAACACAGTCTTGAAGTCAGGGATGACTTCCTACAGAACAAGAGGTTTAAACTGAATACCAAAGTCTGTACAGGGTCTTGACAGGTAAAGAGGGGAAGGGGAGAGGAAAGGGTTTAATAAGTGTGTCCTGCTTACCTGAGTGGCATTTGGGCATTTCTCTGTATTAGAGTTAACTACGGGGCAGTACTAGAAATAAAGTGGAAGAGCTAAGTAGGGACCAACTAAACCCATATCAATACTTAGTATTTCACCAAAAGTTCAATGGCAAGACACTGAAAGATTTTTAAATAGGAGGTAGACATGAGCTAATCCATTCTGGGAAAAGAAAAAAAAATTGACTTCAGTACTGAGAATGGTTGAGAAAGAGGGAAGAGTCAGAGCAGGGTGACTCACTAAGGGGTGGACCAGTCATTCACTTATCTATTCCACAAATATTTTTTGAGCTCTTGTATGTGCCAGGCACAGTTTTAGGAGTGAGAAATACACCACTAAACAACAGATGAAGTTCCTGCTCCCTATAGGCTTACACTGTAGTCATTCTAATAGGAGGTGGAGCATAGCAAGTAGCAACTATGAAAATTGGTACAGAAGACCAGACACAGAGCTTTTGTTAAGGATGATGGTACAACTTGGGAACAGGTAAGCGTGATGGTTACACAAAATTAGTGTCACTGGCCTGTGTATGGAAAGATTATTGAAATGTCATTGTTTTGTTATGTATACCCAGACACACACATACGAGGACTGCCAATTAAGTTTGTGAACTCATCCTAGAAAAAGTGCTACATACCTCATGGCTGAATATCACTACAGTCACCTTCCAAGTACTCCCCTTGGGAAGCTGAGTACCAGTGTCAGCTCCTAGTCCACCCTTCAAAGCAATTTTGGAACTCTGTTTCTGGAAATGGCCATCGGAACTGTCATTGTATTACCCTCAATGTCCTGAATGTCATCAAAATGTCTTCCTTTCAAAATTTCCTTTATCTTTGGGTAAAGAAAAAATCACTGGGGGTAGATCAGCTGAGTAGGGAGGGTGTTCCAATACAGTTATTTGTTTACTAGCTAAAAACTCCTCACAGACAACTAGACAATTGAGTTCGCAAAATTGCCACCAAATGCAAGGGCCATTCCAGAAAGAGTTTAAAATTATTTTGAAGGGTGAACTAGTTGCTTTTGAATAGCTTCCCAAAGGGAGTACTTTGACGGTGACTTTAGTGATATTGAGCAATGAGGTATGTAGCACTTTGAATAACTAAGTTCATGGACTTAATTGCTAGACTTTGTGTTTATTATAATAAAAGAATGGGACAAGGCAATAGAGAGTAATGGAAGATTCTATTTTAAGTAAAATGGACAGCCAATCCAGCCAAGTGCCATCTAGTCGGATCCAGGAAAACTCCTTCTGCAGAGGGGACAATTGAGAAGAAACCTGAGTGAAAGAGTGAGCCACCCTGATACGCTGAGTTGGAGAGATCCGGAAGCATCAAGTAAAGGGCACTGAGGTGGGGTCATGCTTGGCTTCTCAGGGAACAGTGAAGAAAGTGGAGCAAAATGAAACAGGCATAGAAAGGTAGGAGGTAACATCATACAAGCAGCCAATAACCCCATCTGTAGGGCTAGAAAGGCTATGATAGAGGCTGGGTGATACAAATGATTCACGTACTAGCCTACTAACTAAAAAGTTGGAGGCTCAAGTGCACCCAGAAGCACCTCAAAAGAAAGTTCTGGTGACCTACTTTTGAAAAATCTGCTCACAAACCCTATTTCATACAGTTCTACACACATGGGGTTGCTATGAGTCAGTAACTGGTTAAGGCCTCTGGTTATGACACGGGGTAGGATGACAACCCATCTTGATGGTGGTGAGTAGTGAAGTGGCATGTTTTGACCTAAACATTTTGTAAAGCACATCCTGTCTGCTGAGTGAAGAATGGATTTTAGTTGGAAAAGAATAGAAGGAAGAATCCCAGGGGACGGGGCTGATGTGGTTTAAACCAGAGTGGTAATGGTGGAGGAGGTGGAAAAATGTCAGATTCAGGAGATATTTTGAAGGTAGAGATAGCAGAATTTGCTGAAGTATGTAAGATATGAAAGATAATTGGTAAGCCTTACTCCAAGATCTTTTCCTTAAGCAACTAGAAAAGGAGATTTACTGAGATGGGAAGCTGGTTTGAGGTGAGGGAAATCAAGAATTCCATTTTGAACATGTTAAATGTAAGCTGTCTGTGAGGCTAATAACTGCCGAGAGAGTGGGCAGTAGGAAGTGACTGGTTGTAGCAGTTTAGGCAAAAGATAAAATACAAGCCTCGGTTATAGTACAGATGGGATATTGGAGAGAAATGAGACAGATTCAAGAGGTACTCAAAGTAGATAATGACTTGGGCAAAGAAGAAAGACAAATTGAGTAAGATATCTGGTTTCTGGCTGGCTCAGTTGGAATGGTGTTGCATTCCTCTAATGAGGGAATCCAGATGACTCCCACCTAACAGATTCCTTTCTGTAGACTCTTACAGGACTGACTGACTCTGTGCCATGTTCTTTAGACCAAGCTTCTTTCTAATTTCAAAAGAGCACTGTCATCAAACATTTTCTGTGAAGGATCAGATAGTAAATATTTTTGGTATTGCAGGCCATAGATCCTCTGTTGAAATTACTCAACTCTGCCTTTGTAGTGCAAAAGCATACATGGAAAATTATAAACAACTGAGTGTGGCTGTGTTCCAGTGAAACTATTTATAAAACAGACAGTGGCCTGAATTTGGCCTGATGACCATAGTTTGGCAATGCAGTAAGAGCCCTGGTGGTCTTGGTGGTTAAACCAGAAGGCTAGTGGTTTAATATCACTAGCTGCTCCTTGGAAACCGTATGGAAGGTTCTTCTCTGTCCTGTAGAGTAGCTGTGAGTTGGAATGACTTGATGGCAACAGCTTTATTTTGATTTTGGTAATAGCATAACATGAATCAGTTCCTTCATCTAGGCATAGGATTATTACATTCTCAGAGATAGCAGGTGAGAAGGAAAATCATGTTACTGAACAGCAGGAAGGTAGGTACAGGCAAAACATGCAAAACTGGGTCGATTAACATTGAGCTCACTGATGAAGGCCAATGGGATAGGAAGCAGCTGTTCACAGACTGGGAAGTTCCCTTCTTCCTTGAGTCCCTGTCCTTGGGGTAAATGATTGACCACAGTGGAGAGGCCACATGTGACCCAATTATTTTGTCTGGGGTGGACTTCCCATAACCACAGGAATAATTCAGTGAAGTGCTCAGCCACATACTGACAGCATGCTACGTTTCTTACCCCAATGCAAGTCCCTGGACCTGGTGGACGTGTTTTTGAATGACTGTGGGTAAAAGACATGTTTGCAAAACATACCAGAGACGCTCCACTGAATTCACTTGCAAAGGAAAAAAAATCCTTGTGAAGAAATTGTCTCTGGAACTGTTTGCTTAGTTCCACGTTTGGAATAATAGATTTTCTTAAAGGGCAACCCACTGTACAGTATAATTTGCTGAGTCCCTGGTGCAAACGGTTAATGTATTTGACTGCTAACATGAAAGGTTGAAGAGTTGATTTCATCCAGAAGTGCCTCAAAAGAAAGGCCTGGTGATCTTCTTCCAAAAATCAGCCATTGGAAACCCAGTGGAACACAGTTCTACTCTTGATTCACATGGGGTTGATTCCAAGAGTTGGAATTGACTTGATGGCTACTGGGTTTTTATCATTTATTATTTTATTTCCAAGAATAATAGAATGCCTGGTAGTTAACCCACTGTTGAAAGGTAAGAATGTAGATTCCACCTTTTCCCGTCATCTCTGGCTTGTTTTTTACCTTTAGACATGGCATCAGAGAAAAGTATCTTTGATCCTGATGTTCTCTTTATTCCTTGCAGATTTTAATTCCATTATACTCCATACAGGCAGACTCTGTTTCAGCTTTGAAGTTTTTCTTGTGCACAGTATGTGTGAGTGACCTTTGTGCTCCTTGAAAAGTCTTTTACTGGCTGGCCACAAGAATTTTCCTCCACTTGTTTGCACTCTGTAAATATCTAACCTTCCCCAGCTGTGCTCCAACTACCCTCCATCCCACCCCCAGCCCCATCTGTAGGGTTTGCAAAAACAAAACAATCTAAAAGAATTCTTATTATACATAATTCTATTATGCATACTTTCCATCCTGCAAGGATTTATCCTTTTTGTTTCCTTACAATTTTCTATAGCCTGCATATTTTTATAAGGCATATTAAGCTGTCATCATTAATAATCTTAGAATTTAGATTTCTAGACAAAAAGTAAAATTTTAGCATGTCGTTTTAAAAGGAAATTTCTTTAATTGCCAGTGAGCATGTTCAAAACTGAGTGGTAAAAGTGCTAAGCTGGAAGTCAGAATGTCCAGGTTTAAATCCTAGCTCCATCACTTACTATAGTTATGGGATGTTCTCTTAACCCCTCTGAGCCTCAGTCTCTTCTTCTGAAAAGCAATCATAATATTAGACTATGCGTAACTGTGATGATTAAGTGCATTTAAATCATGAACTTCCCTAGGGAAGTGTTTGCCATATGGCAGGTACATAATAATTATTTCCCAAATTATTGTTAAAATCTACCCATTTGCAAGTAGGAAGCTTCATACCTAGGAACAAAGAAAGTAATTTGCAGTGGGTGGATAACGGTTGGTATTAAGGGCATCCCTTGAAATGCTCTAAGTCATGTTTTTGTTGTGTACCATACTATGGCAGCCGTGGGGTAGAATTGCCCAACGGTTTTCTAGGCTATAATCTTTACAGAAGCATTACTACCAGTTCATCACTACCATGAAACTGCTGAGTGGGTTTGAGATTGCTCAACTCTTAACCACTTGTGCTATCAGGGCTCATTGTTCTAAGTCAAGTTGTGTTGTGAGGTGCCGTTGAGTTGGTTCTGACTCATAGCAATCCTATGCACAACAGTACAAAACACTCCCTGGTCTTGTGCCATGCCCACAACTGTTTTTATGCTTAAGCCCAATGTTGCAGCCATTGTGTCAATCCATCTCTTTGAGGGTTTTCTTCTTTTTCACTGACCCTCTACTTATATGATGTCCTTCTCTAGGGACTGATCCCTGCTGACAACATAAGTAAAGTATGTAAGACACAGTTTTGCCATCTCTGCTTCCAAAGAACCCTCTGGTTGTACCTCTTCCAGAACAGACCTGTTGGTCCTTTCGGCAGCCCATGGTACATTCAATATTCTTCTCCAACACAACAATTCAAGGGTGTCAATTCTTTTTCTGTCTTCCTTATTCACTGTCCAGCTTTCACATGCATATAATGAGATTGAAAATACCATGGAGGTCATGGAAGTCTTCAAGTGTGATCCCCTGAGCAACGGCATCAGCATCACCTGGGGGTTAGGTAGAAATGAAAATTCTTGGGCCTCACCTGAAACCTACTGTAGAAACTGTAGGTCTTGGGTCAGGCCATAATTCACATTTCTACTCCAAATGTACTAACTATGAATCTGTATTTTAACAAGATCCCCAGGTGATTCTTATATATGCATGCATATGAACCATCTGGGGATCTTGTTAAAATATAGATTCTGATTCAGTATATCTGGGGAGGAAATGCAAATTCTCAGCAGAGGGTCCAACTGTGAGGAACTGGTTCAAAGCCTTGGTTTTAGGAAGCCCTCCAGGCACTTCTGATGTTGGCTGGTGGTTTTGACTCATCACTGCTCAGATGATTCTCTCATTATGGAACACTTTTAGACCAATTATCTTATTTGGTTCTTCAATGAAAGTATGAATAGAAGATTTGAAAACTTAAACACCCAAAGTAACACTTCGTAGATTTCACTGTATAAAACTCTAAATTCAGTGTAACTTCCAGAACATATCTAGCTTGTGGGAATAAATGAAGATCACTCACAGAGAACAAACAGAGGCTACACATTTAAAGCAAGGAGGTCACCTACCATTCCCTTGCATTTGGCAGAGATGCTGTCGAAACTGGAGGCTTGAAAACCACCATTTTCAAACAACACGGGGACCTAAGACTGAGAGCCTGAGAGGTGCTGTTTCAGGTCTACCACCCTCAAAACCCCATGGAAAACATGGCTTCTACATTCCACAAGCCCCGGGTGGTGATGCTAGAACAAGGGACTCTCAACCCTAGAGACACTGTCATAGATTTAGTAAACTACAGGCTGTGAATAACATGTCGGGTCTTGATAACTAGGCTCTAACCAATGATAAATGAATTAAGGAGGAGACCAGGGAGGTCAAGAATAACTTGTTTTGAATACTTTTCTTTCAGATTCCTGGCTTTCTAGCACTACCTGGCTCAGGAAATCACACATTAACTTATAGAAGCCACTGAGATTAAAATCTTTACAGCCTTTACAGCCTTCTTCTTAGAATCCTCAAACAAGTAGAGACAGCAGTTCAATGACTCCCTGCTCAGATGACAGCTGAGGGCCTCCAGATCCCTTAGGCCTGCTCCCAGACAATGGCCCTCACTGCCATTGCCTACCCTGACCCACTATAAAAACTGTGAGCTTGCCTGACAAAGGCAGACAGGCTCTGAGGATGAGAATTCCCCCTGTCCCTTACATGCTGACATGTAATAAACCTTTGATTATTGTACCCAACCTCCTGTCTCAGAGATTAGCTTTATGGCAGGTGGTGTGAATCCAGAATTTAGCTGGTAACACAATGATGGAGGAGTAGAAAAGTTTTATAATGAAGATAAAGTTGGGCTTTAGGTATGCTGTGGTTGGATACTGTTGGCCTCACTGGAATATCTTACGTAACTGACTTGGAGAGCATCTTGGGCTTTCTGTGGTTGATCCAAATTGGAAGCAAAGAGGAGGAAAAGATAGGGACGCTAGCAGGTGCTGACCAAATCCTGATCTTTCTGGAGTTGTTGCAGAGATTATTGTTGGTCAGAGTTTTAGTGTCATATCTAATCTGGCCATTGGCCACTTACAAACTCAATCTCTAAAGAAACACATAGAGGGGAAAAGGAGGGGAAAAGTATGTATATTTAAGGGAAATAATGTATGCTTTAGAAAGGTGGTTGTTATTGTGTGCCACTGAGTTGATCCCAGTCATGGCAACCATATGACAGAGTAGAACTGTGTTGTAGTTATATTATTGTTATTAGTTTTAGGAAAAAAAAAACTGATCATATTCATGAACTATTCTACTTCTTTAATTGAAAAACGTACTTTAAAAAGTAGCCTACATAAGAAATATTATCAATACAAACATTATCTGAGCTTAACTCTCCTATACGAACATCATCTGCCATGAGGTTATGTTCATGGCAAGTAATAAAGGTAGTAAAGAAAGGACACTTATGACATGATTAGCTATAAAAAATGATGTAAACCCAATCTGTTATCATTATAGGAAACACCAGGGACCTTATATTTAAGGTTAATAAAATTCACACTAGGAAAAGAAAGTCCAGATTTTAGCAGGCTCTCCCTTTTAAGTCAGAATGCCTTTTGTGCCAGGCTTTGAATGGGTTCCATCCATTGCTGAAAATCTGCATTTTGCTCAAAATACACTAAATCAGAATCTACATTTTAATGAGATCACTTGGGAATCCCTAAGAATCATCCAGGAACCTTATTTTGATTCAGTATACATCTGGGCGAAATGCAAATTCTCAGCAGAAAGTTGAACCAGACTGAACTGGTTTGAAGCCTATTTAGGTCTTCACAGGGCCTGTTGACTAGCAGGAAAATGAAACACAGTTTCCTCTGATATTCATGCAGTTACTTTACAAAGGACACTGCAGTGGAGGGCAGGATGGACAAAAGGCTCACACTTAAAGAGAATATTTTGAACTACTTGGGATCCATTGTGTTACGCTGTGTGCGTTTGGAAGAAGGATGTTGCCTTTGTAGTTGGCACCAGGGATTATCCAGTAGGCAAGGTAAGCATGGTGCTTACCTTGTGTCCTAAATCAAATTGTGTCCTCCCAAAATATCTATCATAAAAACAATTGTGGAGATAGCACAAGACAAGGCAGTGCTTCGTTCTGTTGTTCACAGGGTTGCTATGAGTCAGAAGTGACTTGACAGCACCTAACAATAACAATAAAAAAATACCTATGAGGATCAGTTCTACCCTGGCCCATAGTGTCGCCATGAGTCGGATCCGAATCGACGGCACTTGGCTTGGCTATGAATTCAGCTAGGCCATGATTCCCAGTATCGTGTGATTGCCTACCGTTTTGTCATATGATGTGATTTTCCTATGTATTGTAAAACCTATCTCTGTGATAGGATTTAAGGGGAGCCCTGTTGGCCCAGGGGTTAAGAGATTGGCTGATAACCAAAACATAAGAAGTTCTAATCCACCAACCACTCCTTAGAAACTCAGTGGGACAATTCTTCTCTGTTTCTTATATGGTTGCTTTGAGTTGGAATAAACCCCACAGCATACAACAGCAACATGGTATTAAAGAAGTGAGATTGGTATCAGGTGTATTTATGGGGCAGGACTCAATCTATAAGATTAGGTTCCATTTTAAGCCAATCTCTTTTGACATGTAAAAGAGAGAAGCAAGCAGAGAAACAAGGGATTTCATACTACCAAGAAACAAGAGCCAGGAAAATAATTCGTCCTTTCAATCCAGTGTCCCTGCATTGAGAAACTCCTCAACTGGGTAAAATTGATGACAAGGATCTTCCCCTGGAGATCAGCCAGGAGAGAAAGGCTTCCCCTGAAGATGCACCCTGAATTAGAACATCTAACTGTGAAAGAATAAATTTCTCTGTGTTAAATCCATCCAACTGTGGTTTTTCTGTTCTAGCAGTACTAGATAACTAAGACACCTTGTTTACTCAGTCATCTATAGCGAACAATTTTACATTTTTTCAACTCATCAAAGATTCTGCTTCTAGGTATGGCTGGCACCTCTCCCTCTCTTAGTCCCACAGGAGTTTCCTGCAGAACAGGAAACCTCTTTTCAAACATATAATTCCTGACAGAGGTGGATGACCTAGCAAGCAAGGTAAGCATGGATTTATTTGTGCTTAATTACTAATCTATAATGAATAATTTCACATGAATTTCCTCACACAAAACCCATGTGAATTTGTTCACTGCAGATCAGTAAGCAAGCACATGTTTACCTTGCTTATTTGATACTGTTGTCCTGTTTGACACTCACAACAGGTGGATGGAATAGAAGGTATATTCAACAAAGATCATCGGCCTTGTGACGGAGCCCTTTTATCAAACATAATTTTATTATAAAGTTCAATACATAAGAAAAGATAAAAGAAGAACTGCGCTGGTTGCCTTGTCTCCTTGACTTCCCTGGTTCCCAGAAGTGACCCTGTGATACTTCCAGGAACCTATCAAGGAACACATTTTTAAACTCATTTGAAATTTTCTTTGCTCTTGGCTTCTATGATACTGTACCTACATGGCTTTCCTTAGACATCACCAAACACTTTTTGTCAGTGCGCCCTGCTATTTCCCTTTCTTTATTGCATGGTTTAGTGTTGGAGGTCTCTGAGACCCTGGCCCTCCTCTTAGGCGATCACATCCATCCCCATAGAAATGTCCTGGCATCTCTTCTGAGTTCCAGACTCTTATATTCAATTGCCTATGTGACATCTCTACTTCAGTGTTTTATAGGCATCGCACACTTAACACGTTTTTTATTTTCCTTCCATCTCATTAATTGTACCAACATTTACCCACATTGTCAAATCCGAAAAGTGATTTTTCATCTTGGCTTTCTACTCCCACCCCCTAGCCCTACAACCTATGGAATTGATTGATCTTTCTTATCTCTTTACTCCTCAAACAGACCTTTATTCTGCCCCATTCTATCTCCACGTTACTCCAAGCTACTGTTATCACTTACCTGGACTTCCCCCCACCTTGTGTTTTAAGTGAAAATTTACTATTCAGGTAAGTTTGTCTTACAAAAACTTTTGCACAAATTGTTATGTGACCCAGTCGCCCTCCCTACAATATGAGAGCTCACTCTGCCTCTCTGCCCTGTATATCCTGTGTCCATTCAACCAACTCCTGTCCCCTTCTGCTTTCTCATTGGCCTCCAGACAGGGGCTGCCATTTAGTCTCATGCTTGTTTAGTATCTACTAGAATCAAGAAGTATACTGTTCACCGATATTATTGGTGGTATTGGTCTAATCTTTGACTAAAGAGTGGGCTTCAGGAATGGTTTTCATTCTGGGCTAACAGTTCAGGGGCCCGACCTGGAAACCCTCCAGCCTTGTCTTTTTAATTAAGTCTTGTCTTTTTAATTACAGTTTGAGTTCTGCCTTCTACTTTTCTCGTGCTCCTTCAGGCAGTATAGTTTATGTGGCCCTTTCTGTCTCTTAGACTCAAGCAGGGATACAACCAAATACATACATAAATATAGTTTATAGTGAGTGCTTCCAAATCACAGTTCTCAAACTTCAATGTATGTGAAAGTCCTCTCTGGATTTTATTAACGTACAGGTTCTATTTTTTTAGGTTTTGAGTACAGTTTGGGATTATGTATTTTTAAGAAGCTGCTGCTATTCATAAGGAATTGATGGTACTGAAGGAAAAATTTGAAGCTGCATTGAAGGCACTGACAAAAAAAATAAGGCTCCAGGAATTGATAGAATGTCAATTGAGGTATTTCACCAAATGGCTGCCATGCTGAAAGTGCTCATTGTTCTATGCCAAGCAAGGACAGCTACCTGGCCAACTGACTGGAAGAGATCCGTATCTTTGCCTACTCCCAAGATACGTGATCCAACTGAATAAGGAAATTACTGAACAGTGTCATTAATATCACATACAAGTAAAATTCTGTTAAAGGTCATTCAAAAGTGGCTGCAACAGTGTATTGACTGACATTCAAGCTGAATTCAGAAGAGGATGTGGAACCAGGGGTATCATTGCTGGTATCAGATGAATCTTGACTAAAAGTAGGGAACACCAGAAAGTTGTTTACCTGTGCTTCATTGACTATGCAAAGGCATTCAACTGTGTGGATCATAACAAGTTGTGGCTAATGTTGTGGAGAATGGGAATTCCAGAACACTTAATTGTGCTCTTAAGAAATCTGTACATGGATCAAGATGCAATTGTGTGAATAGAACTAGGGGACACTGTATGGTTTAAAGTCAGAAAAGGTGTGTGTCAGGGTTGTATCCTTTCACCATACCTCTTCCATCTGTATGTCAAGCAAATAATCTGAGAAGCTGGGCTATGTGAAGAAGAATGAGACATCAGGATTAGAGGAAGACTCATTAACAACTGGCATTATGCAAATGACATAACCTTTTGCTTGCTGGAGGTAAAGAGGGTTTCAAACACTGATGAAGATCAAAGACCACAGCCTTCAGGATGGATTGCACTTCAACATTACAAAAGCAAAAATCTTCACAACTGGATCAGTAAGCAACATCATCATAAATGGAGAAAGGATTGAGGTTGTCAAGGATTTCATTTTACTTGGTTCCACAGTCAATGCCCATGGAAGCAGTGGTCAAGAAATCAAACAACCCATTGTGTTGGACAAATAATTTTTTTCTTGACTTCCAAGAAAGTGTGTATGTGTGTGTATCTGTCTGTGTGTCCTTGAAACTAATTACTCTAGATGATGTAATAACAAATAATTTAAAATTTCTTTTGCTATTGTTCATATATGAGTTTCTGATATTAGTGACACTAATTGCTTACTATTACAACTATGTGTATATTTACCCAGAATTATTGCCTTTTTGATTACTTTTAATAAGAGAAAATGGCATACTGCCAGCAAGCTGGTAGACCTTCTTTACTAATGGATCAAGAGATCACTTAAAAAGCAAAACAAGAAGAGAAAGTAAAATTTCTCCTAAGAATAGCTCTCAAAGAACCAGTTTAGTGGAAAGAATAGCTCTTTAGCCAGATAGAACTGTCTGGTAGCGGTTGACAGCATTCTGGAGGGTGTCAAAGGCAAGCCACAGATTGAACATAAATTTTGCAGAAATGGTTCCTAATTTATTTTAATTATTGTTGCTGGACTTGGCTTTCTTTTGCTGAACAGTTCTACCTAATTAAGAATGCTCCTTTTGTGGTTAAATTTCGCTTGTCACTCACAGTTTAAAGTTTAGCTATTTCTAGCTGCTAATTGACATGCCACAAATGAACCATAACATTGAACCTGGTGCTCTCTGACCTTGACATTCCGTCTTGATTTGAAGTATACTTTCTCAGGAGCTAGAGATGTTTGTTCCTCCTAGGTACCCCAAATCCGTTTTCTTCTCCCACACTAGGCAAAGGCAGCACGGGCTTTAGTGGTGAGTCTGTGGTTGACAGAGAATCTGTGTTTTACATATATGTTCAGCATAGACCATAATTCAGGAAGACACCTGAAATTAGCCAGCCCAGCCTACCTCAGTACAGGAGACCTAGCCAGAGTGCTGATCTGTGGTCATCTAGGTCTTCTTAGACATTTCTCCTGCCAGAGAGCTCAAAACAACACCAGAAAGTTATTGTGGGTCATCTTTAGTTGTCAGAAAGCTCTTCTTTTCCAGAATTAAATCTTGTCTCCCTCTAGCAGTGATTCTCAAGCTGGATTACATATTAGTATCACTTGGGAGCTCTGAAAAAGTCCAGTGCTCAGGCTGCCCCTTTGACCAATTCAATTAGTATCTCTAACGATAGGGCCCGAGCATCAGCCTTTTGTTTTTTAAGCTCTTCAGTAATTCCCATGTGCAAACAAGTTTGCAAGTTACTGCTTAAAGTCTGCTCATTGTTCCTATTTAGATATGCTACCTAAATAAAATTCAATAGGACAAGTCTCTCTGACAGTGCTTATTAAATAGCCAACACTTCATTTCCCAAAGGTAGTCCCGTCTCTCTTACTCGCTTACATTTTTGCCATAGCACGTCACACTAGCTGACATCCTACATATTTTGGGGTTTATCTGTCCTCTCTCCTCCTCTAAACTGTATGCTTCTTCAGGGTAAGGCTTGGTGTGTTTGCTTCTAGCTGTTCCCTAGAACTTAGAACAATGCCTCATGCAGAGTACATTCTCAGAAAATACTGCTGAATAATGAATGGATGAATCCTACACTCATTTCAAATGGAGACATTCATGGCTCAGTAGTAGAATTTTTGCCTGCTGTATGAGTGACTCATGGGTCATGGAAAGGGTGTAGAACCAGACAACATTTTATTTGCTGTTCCTGAGGTCCCCATGAGTTGGGGTCTGACTCAACAACAGTTAACAACAGCTATTTCAAATGACAATTGTTTGGATAATTAAAGATAACCATTGTGTCTCATCCCTGGGTAAAAATCTCTCTCTTTTTTTTTTTTGGTAAAAGAGAGATAACAATCTCTTCTGTACCTTAGAAGTCATTGGCAAATAAGACTCGCTATGAATTCAATACTTCATCCTTTTACTAAACCAGCAAATAATTGAGCATGACTCTAAACACTGTATATACACTAAGAATTAATGTGAATAAGGTAACCAAAGTCAGTCTGGATGGTGAGCACAATTAGTCATTAAAAACCAAAGTCATTTCAAATAACAATAAATAAAAGTTTAAAAATTCTGTTAGATGGGCAACATTAAGTGAGAATTTAATCTGAGATCTGGATGGTGAGAAGAAGCCAGTCATGTAAAGAAGCGTTCTGGCAAAAAAACTGTAGCAAGTAGAGAAACTCTAAAAGGGAACAAGCTTCAGGGGGACTCGAATCAGAATCTCTGACGAGGACATAGAAGAAGCCACTTTCACTTCCTCTGACAGACACTTGCCTCTGTTAACACCGCCTAAACCCGGGTGCTGCAACAGTCTGGCTCTTGACTGCTAAACGGCAAGTTGGTGGTTTGAACTCAGCTGTTTTGTGGGAGAAAAGCCCTAGTGATCTGCTCCCATGAAAATACAATCTAGAAAGCCCTATGTGGCCAGTTCTACTCTGTCCCATGGGGTCACTGTGCATTGGAATAGACTCTGTAACACATAACAGCAAGATCTGAGATTTTTGAAGTGCTATCAAACTTGATAGAGACACATTTTATTAGTCTATAAAATATGAAACTTTTTCCTGTAGTTCCTGACTAGCCTGCAGATACTATGCTTTCATTTAACAGTATACCCTAACATCCAAGTTAATAAAACAAACCGCTGAGTTTATACTAGTAGGGCAGGGATTGAAGAATCAAATTCAATTCTGAAATTTATTTAAAAAAACAAAAACAAAAACAGATACCAGGTGCAAACAGTCAGTGTGTTCAGTTGCTAACCTAAAGGTTGGAGGTTCAAGTCCACCAAGGTACCTTGCAAAACAGCAACCACTGAAAACCCTGTGAAACAGTTTGACCCTGACACACATGGACTCCCATGACTTGGGATTGATTCAATGGCTATTTTTTTTTGTTTTTAATACCAAATTAGTTCTTAGTGGCAGTATCACTCTGCTGGCACACATTAAAGTCTTTTTCCTCTGTGAATTAAGTCTTATTCCCATGCAATATTTGTACTACTGATAGTTATAATTTAAGTATGGAAGGGGGATTTAGATGAATTACCTGGAATTTATTTTCACCTGAACCCCAGCTCTAAAGACTTGCAGAAAGTAAGTAAGCAAGTATGCAAGAAAATAAATGAATAAGTAAATGCCATCTCAGCAGGATGGAGAGAATTTCTAGCTCGCCAGCCACTCTAAGTCTGGTCGCTTATGCTGCTTTGTTCCTTGTCTTCTTGCCAGGCCTAATGGAAAGTGTTAGGACAAGGCCAAAGCCAGGACTTGGCAGGCATCTGCCATTTAGTGTCAACATATTTCTTGACTTTTATTGAAAAAAGCTCAGAAAAAAGCAGTCTCTGGTATGGGAGTCAGTGTGCTCTCAGTGATAGACTCATAACGCAGGCAGGCTCCCCCAGACCGGATGCTGATAGGCTGTGACAACTCAGTTTCCCCCTCTGAGAGTCCATTTCCCCATATTGAAATGTGGGGTTTGGGTTCAGGAGTTTTAAGGACCTTTCAAACTTCATCAAGAAGGACATTTATTACTCCATACTGAACTAACTTTTTTCTGTAGTTCCTGAATAGCCTGCAGATATTATGCTTTCATTTATATTATACACTCACCTCCAAGTTAATAAAACAAAATGCTGAGTTTACACTAGGCGGGCAGGAATAGAACAGTCAAGTTAGACCCTGAAATTGCCAAGAAAACAAATCTGACCTGTGGAAAAAAATGGCACATGCTGAGAACTCTTAGAAATGTAGTTCAAGGCAGTAGAAAGCAGTCCCTGAGCTTACTGATGGGCTGCTGTCTTTTTAATGGACCTCACAAGTCATGAAATCAGTTTAAGCAGGTGAACTGATATAAGAACACTTGCAGGTTGTGATCAGCCCTGTAGCTCACTCATAAGCCAAGCTTTTACACGGGCTGACATGGGGTACTGAAGAAGGCTGGCTTTTTTATGTATGCAGATTGGAGTTTAAGTCACTACCTTTTGTACTTTCCTCACTGCCACACATTTCAGCTGATACATGTGAATGCTTCATTGAGCATCTATCAGTGAATGCATCAGACAAGGTCCCCACCTCATGGTGCTCACAATCTAGTTGTGTAGGTACACAAAACAGGAATCAACCAGATGTATTTGTGAGGACTAGCTGAGGTAACTGCTCTGAGAGAAAGATACCAGTTCAGGGCTTATGTGATCTCAGGCTAATAAAGTCACCTCTTGGAGCCTCATCCTCCTCATCTGAAAACCACCACATGGCTGTAGTGGATAATCAAGGTAACATTTAAGTCAGGAGCACAGATCCAGCATATATTAGGTGTACAATGAATGTGTGTTGAAACCATTGTTGATGGAGTGAGCTTTCTGAAGGTGAATGAGGAAAAGATGGATTTTCTCACCTGTGCTGCAGAGTTTCCTCCAATTCTTCTTTTCGTTTTGTGTGACTTGCAGTTCCGAGGAGGGTTTCGGGTCAGTGGAGAAGGTCGTGCTGCTCACGTTTCTGTCCGCGGTTATCTTGATGGCCATCTTGGGGAACCTGCTGGTGATGGTGGCTGTGTGCAGGGACCGGCAGCTCAGGTGAGCAGCAGGAGGAAACCTGGGAAGCTTCTGGGATCTCCTTGGGGAGTCAGGGTCTGAGCCTACTTTGTAACTACGGCAGAAACAAAAGAATTCACTGCAGCAGTTTCTGGAAAATAGAGCAGGGTAAAGGAGGTTATAGAACTCTAGCCTAGCTAGTGTTAGCAATTAAGTATGTTTCACTTCATTCCTGTCTTTTTTTCTTTCCCTTTTTTAAAAATTGTTGTTGTTACTATAGATACATTGTTAAAAACATAGTTAATCTAGGTCCCTACTTTATCAGTGGTTCAGAGAACAGCTTGCTGGCTAATGACTGATCCAACATTTAAGCCAGGGTCTTCTGCTCTTTCCACTTTACCAGTCTCAATGAAATTAGGGTATCTGAAGAGCTTTTAAAAATCGCTAATGTGTGGTGTAAGTATGTCCTATGAAATATTTGGGACATGTTGTTTCTGTGTGCCATAGTGTTGTCCCTGACTCATAGTGACTCTATAAGACAGAGTAGAACTGCCCTGTAGGGTTTCCTATGCCATGACCTTTACGGAAATAGATTCCCAGGTCTTTTCTCTGGCAGAGCTGCAGGTAGGTTTGAACTCCTTGCCTTTTGGTTAGTAACCAATTGCTTAAACATTACACCATCAGGACTCCATATTTGGAACATTTTTACAGTAAAAAGTTATTCATTGTTTATTTGGAGCTCAAATTTAGCTAAGTGTCATGTGTTTTATGTGGTAACTCTAGGGGTTCTGAGCTCATTAATTTCGGTAGAGAAATGAGCATCAATATTAATAAAAGTTTACTAGGTGATTTTAGTATGCAGCTGGTTTGAAAACCACCAGGCCATGAAAAGGGATAGAGATGCAGCATTTGCCTTTATCTGCTGCCATTCTCTCTAAGCAAGACAGGCACTAAGCAAATGATGCTACAAATCAGTGTCCAAGTACAATTCTGACAAGTGTCACAAATAGGAAGTCTACCACCGATGGTGAGGGGAACATCCTGTGAGGGTCCAAGGGAATGACCAACTTGAGGATCAAATGAGAAGGGGTGCCTGGGTCTTAACTGGGCCTATAGTACACAGACAAGTGGGCCAAGAAGAGAGAGTACCTGGGTAAAGTCCTGCAGTGGGGACTCAGGTAAGGCCACTGTAGCCAGTTAGAGGGGATAAAAGAGGTGGCCTTTGGTGCAAAGTGAGTCTGGTGAACTCAGAACAGACAGGATCACACAGGGTTGTATCAGCTGTATTACAGAAGGGAAAACTGAGTCTCACAGCCTACATTACACGTTTGTCTTTTCCTTTTTCTCTTTCTCTCCTTTCCTCCTTCTTTCCTCACTTCCACCATTTGTTTCTACTCCCCTTTCTACTTCCTCTCCCTGACTCCCCCTTATCCTTTTCTCTCACAGGAAGATAAAAACCAATTATTTCATTGTATCTCTTGCTTTTGCTGATCTGCTGGTTTCGGTGCTGGTGATGCCCTTCGGCGCCATTGAGCTGGTTCAAGACATCTGGGTTTATGGTGAGATGTTTTGCCTCGTCCGGACCTCACTTGACGTCCTGCTCACCACAGCATCGATTTTTCACCTGTGCTGTATTTCACTGGATAGGTAAGGACAGAGCAATGCGGAGTGTGGGACTGCGTGCTGGCGACAATGGCCACATCACTATTGCACAGTATCTTTCTCTCTTGCCCAATTCATTAAAAGAAATGACTCTTCAAACCCAAAACCCATTGCTGTTGAGCTGATTCCCACTCATAGCAACCCCATTTGATGAAGTAGAACTGCCCTATAGAGTCTTCCAGGATCACTTGGTGGATTCAAGCTGCCCACCTTTTGAGTGACAGCCATAGCACTTAATCACTATGCCACCAGGCTTTCCAAAATGACTCGCAGAGAGGTAAAATTGGTTGTTCCATTTCCCATAACTCTCTGGCCTTTTAAGTCAGGCATTTTCTTAGGCAATGCAGAAAAGAGATAAATAAATCCTAGAACCTACCTTCAGTGTGCTTACCCTCTAGACAGCAACAGGTCTGAACAATCTAGTGTGTCACAGAGCTCTGAATTTTATACCAATGGTGTGAACAGAATTCTGAACCATCCTAGTTGCAAGAATGAACAAGCCTACTTAGTAGGCAGCCAGAGCAGTGTGGAGTGATGATGCCTTATGTTTGAACATGACCTTTACATGAAACCAAGTGTCAGCCATGTGCCGTCGAGTCGGATCCGACTCATGGCAAAGTGCATCCATGTCATCCATATCATACTTCTGAGTATGTGGTGTGTGTGTTTAGGTAGGTACATGTGAATGTGAGTGAGGTGGAAGGGAAAGAGTCTGAAGATCATTAAAAAATCCCTAATAATTGTTTGACTTTGGGGTCTGGGTCTAGCTAGCTTTTCATTCCTGTTGCATAATTTTGTTCATTTTCGTCTAGAGGCATAGTGATTTCTATCTTTGTATCATTTGCATTATGTTGGAAATACATGCTTATCACTTATATCAGCACTTTTCATTTTCCAATTCCTACTCATTTGTATTCAACAGTAAAGGCAGAACGCAATTTGAAAGTCAGATGACTACACTAACATACACTGCCATCAGTGTATTCATTTTGAAGAGGCTAGTTCCCAAAAGAAAGTGTGGGGTGCAAATTATGTGTTATCAGAATTACCAGAGGAGATCACTTAACTATCTCTCAAGTGGACCAGCAGCTCCACTGTTCTCCTCCAGTCTTGCACAGGCCACTGTTTCTTTAGTCATGGACTAGAAAAAGTAGCTGGTTGAAATTCAGAATACAAGTATTTCTAAAATATGTACCTTTAGATGTTAAAATCATAGTCTGCCCAGTGAATTGCTCATAGTGAGGGAGGTCCTTAAAGACCAAAGCTAGCTGAGCCAACAGCAGTTCATCTCCTGTCTCAAAGACATATTATCATTGATCGCAATGGCAGACTTAATGACCTGCTCTCCTGAAACTGCTCTCTCTCTCTCTCTCTCTCTCTTTTGCTTTGCCAAGATCACATAGTTAAATGCGCTTACATTAAATGCATGTGTAGCGATAGAACAGTGTGTAGCTAGAGATACATCTATATAATAGGATGGGTAAAACTTGGCTGTAGGGTGGTAGCAAAATTGTGTGTCAGAATTTGAAATTTATAACAGACTAGAATTTTTTAAGAGTGTCAGTGTATACTGTATGAAGATTCACAGTACAGAAAATAAAATGTTAGAAAGGACACAATGTATTAGAATTCCAGGGCAGAAGGCATGTGATTTTTACCAAAATGAGCAGAAAGAGTGACAGTGCTATGGGGTTTGGAGAAGGCAAGATGAGGGTGATCAGGACAAGCTTGAAGTTTAGGCCAAAGTGAGTAAAGTGTGGGAGACTGTACAGAATCAGATCTTTCTGGCATGGATAAGTTCCTTTGACATCCCTGAGAAATCTGAAGGTTTTCTAGGCAGGTTTGGCCTCAGAGTTCCAAACTTAAACTCAAGTTCTTTTAGAATTATGAGATTTGTGCATAACAAGCCTGAGTTATCATAAAATAGTACGGGTAGTCAAGAAAAACCATCTGCTTTAGAACTGAAGAAATTTGGAGTGGATTACAACTCATAGCAAAAATATCAGACTGAGTGGAACTACCTCATAGGGTTTCCAAGGCTGTAAATCTTTACATAAGAAAACCACCCCACCTTTCTCCTGTAGAGTAGACTGTGGATTCATCCTGCTGACCTTTTGGTTAGCAGCCAAGCGTTTAACCACTGTGCCACCACGGCCTCTCTTCTTGTCTGGTAGTAGGGCAGCAAAAACTGCACTACCGTAAGTTAAATGGAGTCAGACTTTTTTGTCTTTTTATCATTATACTTTAGATGAACGTTTAAGGCAGTAGCTCCTCATTAAGCAGTTAGTACACATATTGTTTTATGACACTGTCTACCAACACCACATGTCAACACTCTCACCTTCACCATAGAGCCAGATTTTTCTGTTTGGTGTCTTTTTCTCTGGGAGCCTCAAATGTGTCTCAGTTGTCTTCAGCCTTCCCCTGTCCCAACAGTGAAACTCTGATGACACTAGAAATTCCACCCTGAATGTCCCAGGGCAGTGTTTTAGCCTGGAAAGATATGATTTCATTTACCACTCATTATTTGTTTTTGCTGTGACTCTCGTGGCCTGCAGCTGGGTGGGAGGGGCTGGGCCGTGGTACACAGCACATATCCTTCATGAGGCGACATCATCACCAGCCCTGTGAGTCCCTGGCATGTTGTCTCGGGCTCCACCTTCCTGCTTCAGTGTCTGTTAGGATGACTGACACCAGTTCCTCTCAGGAAGAAATGCTGCCTTTGATTCCTTGTTCCCTGAGACTGCAAACTCCTGCATCAAAGCAAAGTGAAGGACTCCTTTAATAGCATCAAATGCATCCCCAACTATCATTCTTGATTCACTGTGCCTCTTAGTGCTTTAAGAATTGAATCCTGTTAATGATGAAAATGTATTACCTTATAAAAAATAATTTTCCAAACATGATGAAAATATATGCGTTACATAATACGAGGCCGTGGGAGGTCACAACTGCAGTAAAAAGCCTTGCAATACAGTTGAGTTTTTAAAATTTAAACTTCTATAGTGAATGAAAACCAATGAAGTACCTATAACTGATCACTGGTTTAAGTAGTGGGATATAAGGCAGATGTTAAATACCATGAGAAACAGCTGTACGTGTGGTTCTGGTGTATGATGTGAAATAAGGAGCAGTTTCAGCCTTTAATATTTACTATTAATCCTGTTTTGTAGAGTCAACATATAGACAAATCTGGATGTATAAAAGACAGAGAATATAAATATGAATGAATTTACACCACAGCACTGTGTTAGTGTAATGTAAGACTTTCTTTTCAAATTGTCACCGTTTATGTTGTTAAAACAATAACACTTGATTCTTGTTTAAAAAAATGCTGTTAGTTTACAAGAACAAAATAGGGAGAATTTACCACTCATTTTCTCCCTCTTCAGCTCCACCGATCACTTACCCTTGAGATTACCAAAGTAAACAGTATAGCCTGTAAACACCATTCCTGTCATTTTCTATGCAATAAGCAAACTTGTTATATGAATATGTTACTAGTTTACCCAACTGGACTTGTCTTAAGTAAACCTTTGAGGAGGGCTTTTCTCATACATATCCCAATGAACTGCTAGAACATAATGTTCTTAGCAACTTTCTTGTCAGGTTATGTTTCAACAATATGGGATAGTTAATGAATTGATTGGTTCAATTAGCTGAAAAATTTGACTTCAGAAATGGTTTGAGCAATGTTATCTAAGCTGTCTCTCTTGCTCTCTTTTTCCCTCTCATCTTTATCTCTGTCTTACCTTCCCAATTTTTCTGCCTCTTTGCCTGCCTGTTTCCTTAAATCTGTTTTTCTTTCTGTGTGCTGTCCCTGTTTCCCTCTGGCTCTTAGCTCTGGCTCCTTGTTGGATTCATTCTCAGGATAGGTTCTTCCACAAGGAAAGAAATTGGCCACAAACAACTTGAGTTTTGACCTGAGACCATAGAAAGAGAGTAAATGTTTTTCCTCATGGAAGAACCTTGGAAGACCAATTGCTGTGGTTGTGATGATGTGTCCTGATTGTCGGGCAGAGGTGAGGCCCTGTGACTGGCCACCTTACCACAGGCACATGGCATGAGAATGGCCATTCTCACAGGAAAGCGGGATTTGGGGCCGTGAAGAATAATAGATATCAACTTTTTAGTCTGACCCAAGGAGCTTCCATGATAAGCCAGAGGTACCACCCCCAATTTCTGCCTATTTTAGCCCCCAAATCCCTAGATCGTCCCACTGACATCATATGCTACTTTGCATACTTTTAACCATTGTGTCTGCCTTTCCCTGAACATACTCTACTGTGTCCTGTATTTGGTATTATGTGCCTTTTTAATAAGAAAATCTATTTCACTTCGTTAGAGACACAATTCTCTGTAACATTGCAAAATTTCTTGTTGGATATGTCCAGTGAGATGTCACCCTTCTTCTCGGCATCCCAGTAATTTGGTGTGTTTTTCAGAAAAATCCTTTAACAGTTTCTCAGGCACTGAACTTGTAAAAATATACAAACCTGACTGAGAGGTTGCCTAGTTCATTCTTTGCTGGAGATAAAACTATGCCTGCATTTCTTAATGATGTCCCTGGAGTAGAACTCAAGTTCGTTTTTTAGAAATGAAACGTGTCTGTCATTGTGAACTTGTGTCACACAATTACATTTGTTATCCCAATAGCCAGCCAAAGCCAAGTGCCGTCGAATAGGATTGAAATCTATTTCTTCCAGGAAAACGTGTGATACGTTTCTCCCTCTTACATATGGTCTGAGGGCAGATTCATGCTTTGTACATAACGGTAATATTTGCTGAGTTAGATTTCATCCCAAAGAATATGAACTATTGTTTTACTATTTATTTCATTCAATATTTACTGAGCACTTTCTAATTTCCAGGAGCTATTCTGGGCACTGGGAATACAGTGGTGAACATTCAGAATAGGCCCAGACTCACAGATCTCTTAGTCTGAAGGTAATTACAGTAGAATTGGTGGCCATTAAAGTAGAATAAGGAGGAGTCAGAGAAGCTGTTGGAGCCCTTGATCTGCAAAGCAGGCAGGCTTCCTGAGGAGGTGATTTTAATCTGGGATCTCTAAATGATATCGATGTCAGCAGGAAAAGGAGGAGAGGGTAGTGAATAGGAAAAGACAGTTCTAGGGAAACAGCATGTGCGAAGACCTACAGGTTTTTAAGTGACACCTTATCACCAATAGGTTACAACCTTCACTCTGTGCTCAGTGCTTTTCTTGTCTTGTCGTCTACTGCAGCTTCCACCCATAAGTGTGATGTGCTTCCTCATGACCTCATATCCTTACCCTTGCCTTGAGGTCCTTTTCTTTGCCAGGTGAGCACCTCTGGTTCTTCTGTACTTAGCTAAGATGTGCCACCTTTTCCACAAAGACTATCCAGGCTCCATTCCCAAAAGAGTTGGTTGTTTTTTCCCTCTGAACTCCCGTAGCCAGCCAGCCAGCCACTGCTGTCGAGTCAATTCTGACTCTTAACAACCCTATGGGTTGGAGTAGAACTTCCCCATAGAGTTTCCAAGGAACACCTGGTGGATCTGAACTACACATCTTTCGGTTAGTAGACATTAGTGGCACCAGGGTTTCCATTTTGAACTCCCGTAGAACTCTGAAGCCAAATATAGCAGTCTTCACTCATCTTAACTGGCATATTTGTTTATATCACCCTGCTCCATAAGCTCTGTGATAGTAGATCTTTATCTCATCCGTTCTTGTGTTCCCATCCCAGGCACCTAGAAGCTTTCCATGTGTGTTTGAGTAGACCTGAAGTGCTCTGAAAAGTGACCTATGGGTGTTTGATGTGACTTTAGTGTTAGTTTTCCTGCATCCTTAGAACTTTCAATATAGCAAGTGGTTACAAATGTGGCCTGTGGTGCTAGACTGCTTGGATTCGATCCCAGCTTAACTAATTATCAATTGTGTGATCTTGCAGAAATCATTTAATTTTTCTGAGTTTTATCTTCTTATTAGTTAAATGCCAAAGCCAAGTTCCTTTCCTTTGGGGTTCAAAAGGAGCAAAGAATTGATTGCATGTAAAATACATAGACTTGCTCTTGGTACCTAGTAAGTAACAATAAATGTTATCCATAAGTGTTAGTCCATTGTTGTTTTTCATCCAGATGTAAACTCCAAGTTGCTGAAGTGCTACTTTTCTCCTCATCAACAGTTACCTTCTTCTTCCTGCTTCATAGCTAAGTATGCTTCAGGGTCAGATTTTCAGTCTTCCAGTCCCAGGTATCTCCCCACAAGCTTTTGGAAAGTTCATTCATGCTATGACCTCACTTGCACCTCTGCTCTTATCTCTCCTGCAGGCTTGTTCCATGCTGAGTTACAAGCTCGTATCTTAACCTGCCCATTCAACATCTGCCTTTGAGCATCTTTCTGTTATCTCAAGCCCGATGTGCCCAAAGTAGAAATTTCCATCCTACGATAGTATCGTCTTCTTCTTTGTGCATTAAAGATGCATCATTTCTTGTAGTCCTTTCAGCACAGTTATCTGAGTTTATCTTCTACCTATCTCCCATGACCAGCTGCTAGTCAAATCCTAACCATATTTTCAGAAATATCTTTCACATCTATCTCCCTCTTCTTTACTCCTTTTCTCCATTTCCTTGTGAATTGTTGCAATAACTTCTTAGATATTATTCCTGTATTGTATTAGTTTATCTCCTTGGTTCATAAATAAGTTTTCTTCTCTGTGCATCCTCAGCTCAAAAAATTTCTAGGATGCGACATTTTCTCCTCCTACAAAAGGTTGCTTTTTCTGGCTTTGCCCCATTTACTATCCTTACCAGAACATGGACTTTACCAGATGTGGGTTTCAGTTCTACCATGTCCCGGCTGGGTGACCTTGGGCAAACGGATTGACACTCTCTGAGCCTCAGCCTCTTCGTACTTGAGATGAGGACGATGAGAGCTGCCTTACAGAGTTGTTGTAAGAATTAGGTAGAATATAGAATACAGTTCCTGTCAAACAGTGTGCCCTAAATATAGGGACTGTATGTAAATTAGTAATAGTAGTAGTTACAACAATAGAGAAGGAAGTGAGCTATTATAATACAAATAGGGAAATGCTATGCCTCATACGTACCGTACCCAAAGCATTATAAGAAACCAATGGGAACTGATGAACTTCACGGCTTTTCAGGAGCCAGAGAGGAATTTTCAGGGAATGTGACCTGTGAGCCACACCCAGAGAGGTTAGTCAGATGATCAACCAATGTCTCTGGTAGATGGATCAATTCATACATGCTGTAAAATCTACTTGTTAACCTTTGTCTCCTGTAAGACTCTGCAGAGATGTTCTCAGATGACATTCTAGATAGATTATTCTACTTCCCTTAGTCCCGACTCGATGGCACTTGGCTCTTGGCTTAGTCTGTAATAACTCATGAGGACACTGTCCTAGACAGCTGGTATTCCCCTTTTTCAGGTTTCTTTGTCATATAAAGGTACACAAGAATATGTACTAGTGAGAAGCAGAGAAACATTATATCTGCAGATTGCACAAGGGGTTATGATTCCTGCCCAAATCTGATCCCATGTCATCCAGGTCTCTCCAGAAAGAAATCTCCACTGTCCATTACCCCCAGTTTCTCCTTGCTAGAGTATGAAGCCTTGCCTCTGCTCTTGGCCACACTCTCAGCCTCCCTTCCTATCCCTGACTTCTGTTGGATAGTGTCTTCCTCATTGATCTTCCAGGTGACTGTCAGTTCACCAAGACACATGAAAATGACAAAGAAAAGATCTTTAGCTTTTTCTTGTGGCTAATGTTGCTTTTCTTTCTCTACCACCTTTTCAAAGGAAGAAACAGAGGAGCTAAAATATAATTAAACCAGCTGCTGGAGCAGGAAGAAAGGTCTCTCTATCCCAAGCTCTGCTACAAAACTTGACTGGATCATCTCCTAGAGGGGGGATACTATCTAGGCAGTGAGCCCCTACACTTAACTGCCGTCTGAAATATACCCGAATGCTTGATAGCTTAAACAGTAACTTATTATTAGATCTCACAATTTGGTATAACCAAAATTAGTGATTGGCTGAAATCACTTGATGCTGTTCAACTAGAGGCTGGTCCAGGGCAGTTCACTCACATGCGTGGAACATTGGTGGGGACATCTGGAAGGTGGGGCTCAGCTGGGCCCCTCTCCCTATCCATTGGTCTCAGATGTCAACCAAAAAAAAAAAAAAACAGAAAACCAAGCCCACTGCCATCGAGTTGATTCTAACTTATAGAGACCTTGTAGGGCAGAGTAGCACTGCTTAATAGAGTTTCCAAGGAGTGTCTGGTGGATTTGAACTGCCGACTTTATGGTTAGCAAACATAGCACTTAACAACTTCACCACCAGTGTTTCCAAGAGACAAACAGACCTCCTAAAAGTTAGGTCAGGGACTAGCATGCAATACTTCCCAAGTGCTCAATTGGTCAAAGCAGCCTAACGGCAGACCATCTTCAAGAAAAGGGGACAGACGGGGTAATGAGAACAACTTGGAGGAGAAATGTCAAAAAATTTGCAGCCATCTTTAACCCAGCCACAAAGTAGTCTCTTATAAAAAACTCAGATGCAATTAATTCATTTTATACGTAAGAAAACAGACACAAGAACACATGTAGGTTGGCCAAGGTTGTAAGGGAAGTTCACAATTGGTCTAGGACTAGAACTCACTAATTTTCTTGCTAAAGGCAAAGGGCTCCTTCTGCTTCACATGATTGCTAACTCTGTGTAGCTCTTTATCCCTGTAGCCATACAGTTTGAAGATTATTAGCCTGTGCTTTATAAAATAGGAATTGTGAAAGAAAAAAAAGTCTGTAATATACAGGCTTCTCTTTTCCTGGTTCCGTCTAAATACTCACATGTCAGAAGCAGCTTCTACTTTATTGCTTCTTTCCTGTAGCTAACCTTTCTTTACCTAATCTTGGCTATGGATTTGGATATAGTAATCATCCAAGATGCTACTTCAGCCATCTCAGGTAGGGGCTGACCTGGATTAAGTAGCCAGATGACTCTGCATGTAATCAGCTCTGTCACAGATAGCTAGTCTGCTCTCAGTGCACCTTTGGGAACGAGCTCATCAACCCTATCGTTTCTTAGAATCAGCTCTTAGGAGAGATGTTGAGCCAAGTGGCTTTTATTTTATTTTTTTAAAATAATATAGAATCTCCATTTTCAAAATATATTTAAATCAATTTATGATGTAGTGTATAAAACAAAGATTAGTATCTGTATTTTTTTTAATTACGGGTTTTGAGAGAGAAAATATGATATATGTTGTTTATTAAACTTTATATATCCAGAACTTCTAAATTATTAAATATATTCTTTCATCAAGTCTCACAACAAGCCAATGAGGTGGACATGAGTATTCTTGCTTTATGGATAAGGAAACTGGATCCTGGAGAGATTAAATGACTGGCCCAAGACCATGGAGCTAATAAATACATAAGGCAGAAGAAATTGGTACTCAGAGATGAAGCCATCAAGTTGACTGCTACAATCTTTGCTTCTCAGAGTCTAGGATTCCAAGTTGTTCTCATTACTTCTTTTACCTTCCCTGTGGTTGAAAAGGCAGGATGGAAGGAGATAGAATTTTCCTTCATTTCAGGAGAAGCAGGGAAGGATTTACATGATTCTTAAAATATATTGTTGTTTTCTAAGAGTTATACTAAATTGTGTCCCCAGAGACATTTAAAAGCAATTTGATCACATATTTACACATGAGTTGTGATTAGGGAAGCTAGCAACTAGTCTACCAAAAGAGATTCCCTCCCCACCACCAGTGTAGATTTATGAGCAATACTCTGAAATGTTTTGCGTAAGAAATTACTTTGTAAATGTCCTTGCCACATTATAGTTAATCCTGGCCATCTGGCCCCTTGTTTGTCATTTGAACATTCATTCAACCACTTTGCAGAAGTCTCCTAGTTAAAAAAAGAGTGGCCTTTACCCCTTCTCATGATTTGTTGTAATTCACCCTCTGTAGTAGAGCATACCACAGTGCTGATTGTGATGGACTTTTTCCAGCTCAAGAGATGTTTAATGACTTCCCCTTGCCCAGCATTAAGAAATTTCTCAGAAAATGAAGTTCCCAAACCACCAGTAGTAGCATCACCTGGGAAGGTATCAGGGATGCAAATTGTTGGGCTGCTTTCCAGACCTATTAGCCATCTGGGTTACATACAGTGACCCTTCCAGGTGATTCTGATGCCACATTGAAGTTTAACAGTCACTGCTCTCAGGCCTCCCCAGCCAACCTTCTCAGGCATATTTCTTTCTACTCTCTGGCAAACACTTCATTAACAGGTATTCTTTCTGTTTATATGGTTATATAGATTAAGGGATACACATAATGCATGTGAGGTATTTATCTATCGTCTATCTGTCTGTCTGTCTGTCTATCTGTCTATCTAGAGCCCTGGTGGCATAACAGTTAAGAGTTTGTCTGTCTGCTAACCAAAAAGATCAGCAGTTCAAATCTACCAGCCACTACTTGGAAACCATGTGGGGCAGTTCTGCTCTGTCCTGTAGGTTCACTATGAGTCGGAGCTGATATGATAGGCCCTGACACCAATGTAACCTCAACATGTAGAATATATATTATCTAACATAATGGTACATACAGTAATATAGAACATATAAGATTACAGATGTATGTGTAGTATCTTTGTCTTTAGGCATTTGCTCATACTATGCATAGCATCTAGACTAGACTGTCTCTTCCGCTACCCTTTATTCAGACTTTAAAACCCCTCTTGAAAGACACTATTACTGGAGAGAGCTTTGCCCTAGCCCTCTACTTGTTAGGACATTTCACATCATCAAAGCCTCGTAGCACTTTTTAATGGAATTTATTTTAACTGGTAGTGATGATTTATCATTCTGTGTGCATCCATTCTGTATCTAACTTTGGAGACAGTATTGAAGAAGGACTTCTGAATCAGTTGGGGAAGCTCTTTATTACCTCCTGTCCTAAGTCCTAAGCTCTTTGAGGGAGGACAGGTATCTTGTCATCCTGTGGCTCCCCTAGACTGTGACATGTTATGGTAGGTGGGGTGGGAAGTGATGTACGGTTAGTTCTCTGCTCTGTGGAGGATGTGGAGGAGTACCAGGGTATTGTACTCTCCTTGTGGCACCTTGTTTTAAGAGATAATAACACAGTATATAGCACATACCAAGGAGGTGGAGCACCTGCTTTAGGTGAAAATCACTTGATCTGAAAGTTTCTCAAAATGTGTGCTTCTAACACTTTGAACCAATAATTGTGTTGTGGGAGACTTTCTTGTGCACTGTACCAGATTTAACAGCCTCCCTGGCTTCAACCTACTGGCTTCCTGTAGCACCCCTTTCTGTTTGTGACAATGAGAAATGTTTCCAGACATTACCAAATTTCTCCTAGGGACCAAAATCACCCTTGGTTGAAAATCACAGATCTAAAGAACTAAAGCTTTTGGGGCGGAGTTTTGAGGGTTTCATGATTTCCAGCTCCCTTCCAACCTACAGACTATTTTTACGCTCTGTTTTCTCAATTTGACTTTAAAATATTAAAGTAAATCAATTAAGGATTTAAGAGAGGCAGTAGAGAGGAGTGGTACTGATGACATTCAAGTCCAGACACTTGAGTCAAGTCTCCCTGGGTGAGAGCCTAGCTTCTGTCTCAACATCTCCTGGACCCTCGGCAAATTTCTGACCCTGTGTTTCTGTTTGCTTTTCTGTGAAACGAGTGCATTTATATAGTTTCTGTCCTGAAAAGTGATTGTGAGGGTGAAATGAGATACGAGGTCTGACAATTGAATGTGTGGACTCATCCTAAAAGAAGTGCTACATAACCTCATTGCTGACTATCACTATGGTCACCTTCCACGTCCTCCCCCCGGAAGCTATGTACGATGCCAGAGCCTAGTCCACCCTTCAAAGCAATTTTGGAACTCTTTTTCTGGAATGGCTATCAGAGCTGTTGTAGTTTGACCTCTAATGTCTTGAATGTCATCAAAATGTCTTCCTCTCAATATTGCTTTTATCTTTGAGTAAAGAGAAAAGTTACTGGGGGTCATATCAGGTGACTAGGGAGGGTGTTCCAATACAGTTATTTGCTTACTGGCTAAAAACTCCCTCACAGACAACTATACAACTAGGTTCACAGAATTTCCATTGTGCCACTGTGTGCAACGGCCATTCTAGAAAGAGTTCTAAAACTGCTCTGAGGGGTGGACTAGGCACTTGCATCAGTGTGTAGGTTTTCAAAGGTGATATTAATGATATTCTGCAGTGGGGTATACGGCCCTTAGAACAATTAAGTTCATGGAATTAATTGTCAGACCTTGTAATATAGGTAAAACTTTTGGTAAGTAGGTAAATAACAGCCATTATGCTTTACCTGAGCTTCAGAGAACTTGCAGATTTAACAAGCTACCTCTTCCCAGAGATTCTCTATGTATATTGAGGGATAACTCACAATAGGACTTTTTTTTTTTTTTAATTCTTAACAGGCACGATGTAATTCCAGTGTAAGACTAACAAAGCAACTGCCACAGGTGAAAATCGAGCATTGGATTTCTGTTCTAGTCCTTGATATGCAAAGAATAGAACTGTAAAGAAACCCCTACAGTCGATTAATATTAGAACTAAATTGCTACTGGTTATTTTATTCAGTGATGTTTATGTTCCCCTTTAATTTAGATTCTTGAGTGCAATCTTAAAGAAACCAAAAACCTCCAACCTGTTGCTTTTGAGTCGATTCTGATTCATAGTGACCCTGTAAGACAGAACAGAACTGCAGTCTTAAAGAGGATGTTTGTTTTTCTATATTCTTGGCTTGAAATTAGGACTGTTGCCTCAGGTGTGCCAACATTTTGGTAAGAACCTTAGTTCTGCAGAATTAAAGGCGTGCATTAATTTAACTTCCACAGAAAAACTCTACATTCTCTACTCCATACTACTTAAAAATAAAAATATGTTTATCATAAAGCTGAGCTTGAAAAAGATGTAGAGGGACAGATTTACGTAAAATGCATGTTGTTATTATTGTTAGTTGCTGTGGAGTCCACTCAGGGCAATCCCATGTGGGCGGAGTAGAACCCTTCCCTGAGGCTTTCAAGTCTGTGACGCAGAAGCACATCAGCAGGCCTATCTTTCAAGGCACCTCTGGGTGGGCCTGAGCTGTCAACCTGTTGGCTAATAGTCAAGCACTTAACTCTTTGCATTACCCATTAGGTAACTTCCTTGTTCCTCTTTAGCTGTCATTCACAATTAATCTAACTGGATTCACAGTAAAGTTCTATCCTTTTTTAAAATTTATTGTCTGTTTATTAAGTTGGAGACAGAGACATTTTCCCAGCCTGGCACAGCCACCTCAGATCATGCAACAGTAACTTTTTAAAGTGTCTGTCACGGACCACCGAAGTATTTCCTCTTTGTACCCTATGGAATAGGCTGCCCAAGCAAGTTTGTTTCCAGCAGTCATTGTCCCGAGCACCTTTATGTAACATATGTAAGAAATTGGTAATATGTGTATTACATCCGTCGTACCCCCTGGGTGTTGGATTTCAAAATGAAACCTGGTACTGTCACTTATTTCTGTGTAGCCACAGCTTCTAGTGACTTGAGAAAATGTAAGTGAAAGCACAGAACATTCAGACAGCAGAATTTGGAAGAATTTTATTGTCCAGAGGATGTGCATCCTGCCATGAGAGTCTGGTAATTATAACTAGCCAAGCTAAACATAGAATGAGAGCCTTCATAAAAATGTTGTGGGCACCAATATGAACATATATTCTAAAGTTCTCTTCCATCTCTTATCTTTCCAACTTGGCCCTCTAAATATCTACATCTATCTATGGAGATAGAAAAAAACTTCTCAGGGAAAACATCCTGCTTCCTCAAACTTTCTTTTCATCTTGTAAGATATTTAATCCTGCTTTGTATTTTTGAAATTTTGGATTTTGGGGATATGGCAGATCCAACCCAAATTCCTAAAATCTAGGCTGTTGTCAACATCTTGATATCTAGTTCTGAACCTCAAAAATCGTAACTTATGCAGCAAAGATAGGGTGATTTCTGTTCTTCACCTCTCCCTCTTTAGGGTGGTATATGCAGAGAGTAGCTTGAGCCATGATCAAGTACTTTTGAATATAACAGAAATATTATTGCTTAAAGTGTATCTGTGATAGACAACACGGCTATTCAAAGCCATTTTGACTGTTTGGTGTTAAGACAGCAAGCAACAGAGATTGCCTTTGATGAACTTAAGAAAAACAAAATTGAACTTTACTGTAAAGATGTGTGGTGACTTATTTAATTGAAGGAACAACTAAAGAACAAGAATCTGAAGGGACAAGAGCATGGCTCCCCAAAGATCCAGGAATCTGAGGCTGATGTCCAGCCCTGCCGGGATGTTGCTGCTGGAATAAAGGGAACTTTCCCATCTTTCCATCACTCAACATGATATCCAGAGTCCCAGGAGACAGTCTGATTGGGTCACTCCTTGGCTAGGAAAGGCAGAAACACAAAAAGTCCCCCAAATACAGTAGCAATGGGAAAAAACAAAAAACAAAGCCACTGCTGTCGAGTTGGGTACTACTCATAGCGACCCTAGAGGTCAAAGTAGAATTGCCCCATCGAGTTTCCAAGACTGTAGCAATGAAGGGGAGATCATTCCCTAGTAGGATACGGCGAGCTGTTACTAAGACAGAGGAGGAAGGAAGCTAAAGGGACAAAACCAAGTGTCTCATCTAGGCCTTCTGGTAGGAAACGGGAAAAAGAGCAAAATAATTTTTTTGTTCATTTCAAATGCATCATTAACTCTGTTAATAAGCCTCCAATGATTGTTAATATAACCACTCACAAAAACCCATATAAAATTAGTATTCTGAAAGTCAAAGACATTGAGGAAATTAGTTTGTCATGATTCTTTCCATTACTGAATCATCTTTAATGAGATTTTGCTACAACTTTTGTTTTATAGAGAAACAAATCCCCAAGTAAGCCTTTTTCTTTATTCTTTGAGCTCTAGTTCATCTCTGGACCCCTCACAGGGCTCTCCAGCCCCAAGAAGCTTTCTGGCGCGGTGTGGTCAGCTGGCCCCTGCTGCCTTAGGGGAAACTATATGATTCTCCTTTCCCAGCTCCCGAGGTGCCCGCTTAAGCTCCAACAATGATATCTCCTCCTCATTCCACCCTCTCTGCCCACTCATCCTAGCACCACCCCTTCAAAGAACATAGCCATTGTTATATTAATTGTGCCTTGAATTAAAAGAAGAGGTGGAAGAAATTAACAAAATGAACTGTATAAAATGAGAGGTAGAAGGGGGTGGCTTATCATAGAATAATATGAAATTTTAAAGGATATACTTAGCCTTCACCCTGTCTTTTTGCACTGATTTTCTGACTCTTCCAAAGACAAATAGCTGATAGACCTGTTGTGGTATTCTCCTTGTCAAATTCCAGGACATTCTGGGCCTGGAAGGGATGATATCCAAGGTTAGAATGCCATGCTCAATCACTCTGGGGTTTAGAGATTAGACCACTGATGGGGAAGGCTGCAGGGGAAGGACTCAGCAGCTAGAGTAGGAAAAAGAGTGTGCAGTGTGTTCTATTAGGGTGATCAGACCTAGATAGATGGGGTGTGGCCCTGGCAGCACGTAGGAACTGATTGAGCAAGGTATACTTGAAATTTTATATTCTTGGTTCAAAGAAAGTGTAGCTACTAGCACAAGGCACTTCTTCTGGGGTTAGAAGCGATAAGAGCCAGAAAGTGCTCTGAAACAGAGAAGAGGTCCTTATATTCAGTAGGCCTGTGAATCTGCTGGTTGGCTGGACATACCAGCCCAACAGGATGGACAAGATTGTACTGTAATAACTTACAGTCCCCACATCACAATGGCTTGTGTTCACCATGGGTCAACTGAGGCCTCTGCTCTATTCATCCTGGCTCTCAGACACAGGCTAATGGAGCAGACAAGGTCCTGAATATTCCCTGAAACTGTGACAGTGGGAAAGAAAGCTCGGGAGAGTGGAGGGGCAATTAAATGGTCCAGCCCAGAAGTAACACTTGTCAGTTCTGCTCATATCACATTGGCCCGTTGGTCACTGGGCCTAGCCAACCACAATGAGGCTGGTATGTGCATGCCCCTGAAAAGGTGTGTGTTTGGGGGTTCAGACAGGATTTAGCATATGTAGCAAACAGCTTTCATTGCTGTTTTGTCAAAATGCATTTTGTCAAAAATGCAAACTCCGTGTCCTTTTCCAGTGGTTCTGCCTTTGGAGTCACAGATCCTGGGAATCCACATTTCATATAGATCATCTGAGTTAAATATGATGAAGGGCAGTTTCCTGAAGCCACAATTTAAAAATCAGTCTTTAAGAGCACTACCTCAGCGTAGGCGGCTGATCCAGAGGAAGGCAGCTAGTCCAAGATAACGGTTGTCAGAGCTAAGGGTGCACAGGCTGGGTCACCTACTGCTGGAAACAGAGTTACCAAGGAAGACCATGAGGTACACAGACACTGAGACCCACAGGGCAGGACAAATGCCCTGAAATGCTCAGACCCTCAGGCATGTGTTGAGTTCCTCCAGATACTGGGACAAAAGGGATGTGGGCAGACTCCAGGCAGCGGTGATTACATGCAACCTAAAGCATACATTTATGTTGTCAAAAACTGTTGTCCAGTACACACAGTTTATTGTGTAATCACTTTTGTTCTTTTCTTTGTTTTCCCCCGCTTCCCTCTCCTTTCCTCTGCTGGCCACTCTCCATTTTCCTCATTATTCTCTCTTTTCTTCCTTCCTTATTTTAATTCTCTGCTTCCCCCTCCAATTCTTCTCCTGGCCCTCAATATTTCCTCTTTCTGTTACCTTCTCCATCCCTTTCCTTCTCCCCTGCTCTCTCTCCATCTATTACTGTCTCCACTCCATCTGCACATTCCTCCTTGCCCTGGCAACTACCCCTTCTCTTCTGTCTCCAGGTATTATGCTATCTGCTGCCAACCTCTGGTCTACAGGAACAAGATGACCCCTCTGCGCATCGCGCTAATGCTGGGAGGCTGCTGGATCCTTCCAATGTTTATTTCTTTTCTCCCTATCATGCAAGGCTGGAATAACATTGGCATAGTTGATTTGGTGAGTACCCACGCAGTTCCCACTGGTTTGTACTGAGACCACTTCTTGCTTGTAATCCTAAATAAGCAAATGGTGTCAGGTTAGGTGGCTATTTGTAAGAAAAATTTTGCTAGTAGCCTGAATGACAATAATAAACAAAGAGCTAGTATTTTGAATACTTAAAATATATGTTAGAAGATAGATGAAATATTTTCTAGATAACCCTAGCAACATCTTTTTGGGAAAAGAATAATTGTTTTCCCAGTTTAACTGATAGAAAACCAAGCTGAAAAAGGTAAAGCAACTTTGCTCAATGTCAGAAAGTTGGGATAGCAGAAGAGGTGTTCAATGCTTGGAGGCTGGGCTCCAGAATTGAGCCTGAGAGCTATAATGTGCTTCCAGAGGCCTTCACCCCATTTCACGTTATAGCATATGAAGTCTCCAGTGACCCAGAGAAGATGTGTCAAATGAGTGGAGGCTGTCCACTGGACCAGGAGTCAAGAGAACTGGGCCCCAAGCCCTGCTGTGTCACTAATCCACTTCCTGGGGCAGTGTTGAGAAGATCCACTGGTCCTAAGTGGAGAAGAGGGTCTGCCAGAAGTATAGGATGAGGGCATGTGGCACTTATGCCAGGTAATCATCAGTCTTTGTCTCAATGATCTCAAAGAGTCCCTCCAACTGTGACATACTGTGTGCCGTATGTGGTACTATACTTGTAAGAAAGACCAAAAGCTGTGGTGTGGATTCATGAGCGGAGATATATTCCCTAAGAAAGGAGTCCTCGCCTGCACCAACAATTAAGACTGCTCAGCTGCTAACTGAAAAGTTGGTAGTTCTAATCTACCCAGAGGTCCCTTGGAAGAGAGGTTTGACATACTACTTCTGAAGGATCAGAGCTACTGAAAACCTTGTGGAGTGCAGTTTTACTCTGTCACATGTGGGGTTGCCACACATTGGACTCTATGGGAACTGCTTTGGTTTATTCCTTAAGGAAGTTGTTAAGAAGTCACTTTAAAACTGATCTCAGGATCCATCTGGATGTAGGAAGGCAAAGATTGAGAGCAAGCTCTGGCCCAAGAGGACCAACTGAAATGGGAGCTACCTCTTCCTCTACACTGCATTCCTAGTTCCTAGTCCCTAATCCCTGTTATTTTGTTGTGTGCTGTCAAGTCAGTTCCAACTCATGGTGACCTTGTAAGACAGAGTAGAACTGATGCACACGGTTTCCTGGGATATTACTGTTCTGGGATCAGATTGCCAGGTCTTTCTTCCACAGAAAAGCTAGCTAGTAATGAGTTCAAACCACTGACTCTCAGTTAGCAGCCAAGTGCTTCACCATTGAAACTACCAGGCCTGACTTGGCCCTTGTCCTAGGAAAGGTTGTCCAAACCTAGATTTGGGTTGGCATTGACATGTGGTATGTCAGAGCAAGAGTTCTGTGGACATCTGAAAGAAATGCTGGAGGCAGGAAAGTGAGAAATAGAGAGTCTGTGCAAGGCAGTCTGTAGGAATATTTACCTCTTCTTTCAAATTGTCAGAAGCCCTGGCAGCATAGTAGCTAAGTGCTATGTGTGCTAACTAAAAGTTTGGCAATTTGAATCCACCAGGTGCTCCTTGGAAACTCTATGGAGCAGTTCTACTGTGACCTATAGGGTTGCTATGAGTCAGAATCAACTTGAGGGCACTGGGTTTAGTTTTGGTTTATTCAAACCCTCAGTTATGTTATTCCTGAAGGAAATGCGATTTAAATTTCAAAGAGTTCATGGAAACCAAGCCAAACCCTTTGCCAGCAGCTCAATTCTGATTCATAGTGAACCTATTGTAGAATAGTAATAGTCAAAAAATGTTGGGGACTTACTGTGTTCCAAGAACTATGTTAATCATTAATTCTGTTAACCTTCTTCAGCCCTGACAACACTGAACAGTGGATCTTATCGTTCTCTTCTTATAGATCAGGAAATTGAGTATCAGAGAGGTTACATCACTGGCTAACATGACTCTAGTAGAAAGTGGCTGTTCCTGTATCTGAGCCCAGGCTTCCGGACTCCGGAGTCCATGCTCTTCATTTTTGTGTTAAACTTTTATGAAGCTTTTATGAACTGGAAACCTTTAGTGAAAGCCCAGACTCTCACCTTCTGACACAGAATTTCCAAGGTAAATAGCCAGGTATATGAGGTCTGATAATTAAGTCCACGAACTTAATTGTTATAAGTGCTACATACCTTTTTGCTGAATATCACTATGGTCACCTTTGAAGTACTGTCCTTGGGAAGCTATGTACCTATGCTATGCCTAGTCCACTGTTCAAAGCAATTTTGGAACACTTTCTGGAATGACCATTGCACACTGTGGCAAGATGACAAGTTTGTGAACTTAATTGTATAGTTGTCTGTGAGACAGTTTTTAGCCAGTAAACAACTGTTTTGGAAAATCCACCCTAGTCACCTGATCTGGCTGCCAGTGACTTTTTTCTTGATCCCAAGATAAAGGCAATATTGAAAGGAAGAAATTTTGATGATACTCAGGACATCAAGGGTGATATGACAACAGCTCCGATGGCCATTCCAGAGAAAGAGTTCCAAAATTGCTTTGAAGGGTAGACTAGGTGCTGGCATCAGTGCCTAGCTTCCTAAGGGGAGTGTGGTGAAGGTGGCCATAGTGATATCCAGCAATGAGGTATGTGCACTTTTTCTAGGATGAGTTTGCAAACTGAATTGGCAGCTGTCATATTTTTGTTTATTTAAGAAAAAGAGAGACATCCCCTATCTCTTGGACATCTACTTGCTATTAACATGCCTAATACTTACTCTACAGTGTTGCAGTTGTATTTTATATCTATCTGTTCATTTGCACTTGAATGTATCTAGAGAGAAGCTAGGACAACTCATATGTTACCAATGCATATATTAAAAAACAAAACAAAACAAAACTATTGCTGTTGAGTTGGTACCAACTCGTAGCAACCCTATAGAACAGAGTAGAACTGTTCCATAGGGTTTCCAAGGACCATCTGGTGAATTGGAACTGCTACCCTCTTTGGTTAGCAGTCTAGCTCTTAACCACTGTGCACCAGGGTTCTAATACATATTATGTATGAATGTGTAAACCTACACACACATGCAAATACAGAAAATACACAGGACAAGAGTCTACTCCAAGAACTCTCTTTGTTTGCTCAGTGATATCACCTGTGCTTTGGAAGCTTGTCTTACCAGAAAGGAAGTACTATTACAGCTGCTGATTTTACAGATGGGTAGCCACACCAACTAACTTCATGTTTATTAACATAATTTGAACAGAATCCTCTCAAAATTCACACCATGTTCATATAACTATTTTCTCCAAGAAAAATAAACTTTGAGAGAGGAAAAAATCTTTAAAATCTTTTCTCTAGAGTCTACCTAGATGGAAAATGAAGTCGGATCCGACTTGACGGCACTTGGCTTGGCTCAGATGTTTAAAGTGCTTGGAGGAGTAGAATGGGCTCAAAACTTGCTATTTTAATTCCTTCAAGAAGTCTTCCTTGATTTTTGCAGGCTAGGAAGTTTTCTCCCTCTTGTACAACTTTTTGATCTCTGTTTTAATTGCCTCTTCAGCTCTATTCAATAGAAATATAATGAAATCTGCAAGTGAAAGCCACTTATGCAATTTTACAATTTCCAAAAGTCACATGAAAAAGGTAAAAACAAAAAAGTGAAATTAATTTTAATATTTATGTAACTCAGTATATTTGAAATATAATTTCACCTTGCAATCAATACAGAATTATTACAGAAATATTTTACATTCTATATGTAGTACTAAGTCTTCAAGTCTGCCATCTAGTTTGCGCAGCATATCTAAATTCAGAACACAGTTCAAGTGCTCAGTAGTCACATGTGGCTGTGACTACTGCATCAGACAAGGCATATCTAGAGTCTCAACTAGGATCTGCACTCCAGGCAAATGTGGCTTTGATCATCAAATTCCCTGGCTTACAGTAGCTTTGCAATAAATGTTTGTTTAGTGAATGCAAAAGATTCTGAAGGGTAGTGGAGCAATTGGAAGTTCTTGAAGCAATCCATGATGAAAAGATTAACATAAAGCTTCCCTGTCTCTCTGTCTGGTTTGTCTATCACTCAGTCAAATGAACCTGTACCAATCTGAAAACTGAAGGTTTGAAAGGTTCTTAGGAAATGATGGCAAAATAATGCAATCTTCTGTTAAATTTATCTTTAAATGTATACTACAATAATCTTTTTTATTCATGCAGCACTTTAAGTTTTTTCAAAATATTTCCAGAAGTGTTGTCTCATTTTATCTATCTTTTATTCTCATAACATCTCAATAAAGATAGGCAAAGAAAATAAGTCTCCTGACCGTTTCACAGACGTGGAAACTAAGGTCTAAGGAGGTTATGTCATTTGCCTAGGGTTTTGTTACTGTTTGAACAAGGACACATATATGAGGATTTTGTTATTATTATCACTTTAATAATTGATTTAAAAGGCTGTTCACAATAAGAAATTTAAACAGAACAACAACACCAAAAGAAATGAGAGAAATTAGATTAAATCTCACTTTAACCAGGACCACCAGTCCTTTTCCAAAAGGTAGCTTCTAGTAACCTTTTTCTTTCATGTCCTAAATTGGTGCAGGCACATACAAACATACGTAAATGAATGTGTGGGTGTGCCTGTGTATGTACACACACAGAGACCTGTATTACGTCTATAATGGTCAAACTGCAAGCAGCTGCCCAACTCATTTATTTATTCATCCTAGAAACAGTAATTAAATGCCCACTATGTTTCAAGGTCCTTGAGAAATTAGTAGTGGAAAGAATTTTAGCTGTTGTGGCACTTAAAGTATAGTGAGGAGAAACCCCAATATGTTGCTTGCGTTAGGTTTTACAAATAATAGTAATCGACAGGATGAAAAGAATGTGATGAAAAGATATTCTTTTACATGCAAAGTTCACCTTCTTTGATAAGATAATGCTATAGAACAGAGTTCTTCAGAAAAGAAGAAAGCAAGAATCAGGGTTCCAGGCCACAATTATGATGAATGCAAAGTCCCTGAAGTGGGAGAATGCTTGCCAAGTTCCAGGAATGGTTTAGCAGCTTATGGAGGATGTTCAGCTGGAGGAGAAACAACGTAAGAGCAGAGATGGGAGAGGCAGCCTGGGGCTAGATTATGGTGCTCACTCTGAGTGACAGAGGAAGCTATAGAGGGCTTTCAGCAGAAGAGTAATGTCATCTGGCCTACGTATTAAAAAGATCATTTCAGCAAAAATGTGGGTAATGCCTCTGGAATGGTAGAGCTAGAAATAGGGCAAGTATTTAAGAAAGAATTGCAGTAGTGCTGACAGCTGATGATGACAACTGAGTAGAGCCGAACCAAAAACCCACTGCCATTGAGTTGATTCTGACTAATAGCAACCCTATAGGTCAGAGTAGAACTGTGCCATAGAGTTTGCAAGGAGTGCCTGGCAGATTTGAGCTGCCAGCCTCTTGGTTAGCAGATGTAGCACTTAGCTGCTAGGGCACCAGGGTTTCCAACTAGGAGTCAGGATAGTAGCAGTTGAGGTGGTGAGCAGTTGTCACATTTCATGTATTCTTTTACTTTCTAATTGACTGAGTACTGTGTTCCCTACACTGCTCCAGGTCCTTGGGATCCATTGTTGAAGAAAACAGACAAAGATTCATACCCTTCTGGATTTAATGTTCTGTTACAGAGAGGCAGACAGTAAATGAAGAGATAAACACAAATAGATTATATAAGGTACTAGATGACAAGTGTTGTGAAAAACTATGAACAGGGAGCAGCTTACCATATTACTTAGGATTTTCAGGTTAGGCCTGATTAAGAAGGTGAGCTTTGAGTCAAGATTTTAAGAAGAGAAGAAAGTGGCCTTGTAGATAACTTGAGGAAGAGAATACTAGGTAGAAAAGAACAGACCCTGAGGCAGGATGTGCTTGTCAGGAAGGCTAGTATGGTTGTTGCAAAGTAAATAAGAGAGTATGAAAGTAGAAGAGATAAAAAGAATAAAGTGCCAAGATAATGTAGGGCTTTGTAGATTGTTTTGAGGACATTTGCATTGGCTGTGAGTGAAGTGAGACACCATTGCAGGATTTTGAACAAAGGCATGACACGATGCAATTTGTTTTTAAAAGAATCATTTTGGACATGTATAGAACGGAAAGGAGGAGTGAACTGTCACCGGGCAAGGAGAGCAGAAGAAGCTGCAGATAGGTGGGCATGCAAATCTAATTTGGATTGTATACTTCCACTCAATCACAATTAAAAAATTGTGATTTTGGGAGGCTCTGTTAAATAAATAGATAAGACTGTAGGGGACTAGAAGGAGACTTTGTCTAGGAGAGGGTGAAGTAAGTCAGCAGGGACAAATGATGATGCTTCAACATTGGTGGTAAAGATAGAGATTTTGAAGCATGGTTAGAATCTGGATATATTTTATAGATGTAAACAACAGGATTTTCTGATGTATTAGAAGAGGAGTATGAGTGTAGAACCTGAGTCAAGCATAACAGAAAGTATTTTTTTGTGTGAGTAACCAGGTCATTGGAATGCATGACCATCTGTCTAGATGGGAAAGAGAGTAGTTAAAATAAGGCTTATGGCTGGGTAGAGTTTGGTATGGACAGCAAAAATTGGAGTTGCCTATTAGCTACGCAAGTGGAGGTGTTGAGGAAGCAGCTTGACAACAAATGCTACAGTTCATGGGAAGTACTGGGCAGGTGACATCCACAGTTTATGCTCAAGGTGAAGGTTGGTGGTTCAGATCTACCCAGTGGTATTGTGCAGGAAGAGTCCTGGAGATCTGAATCCATTAAGATTAAAGTCAAGAAAATGCTGTAGAGTGGTTTTACTCTGTAATATATCGGGTGTCCATGAGTCAGAATCTGCTTGATGGTAATTAGCAACAGCATCAGTATTAGATATGCAAGTAGAGATGTCAAGTATGCAGCTTGGTATCAATTTCTGGAAGTCCTGAAAAGCCCTTGGTAGGAATAAATAGGACATTATAGAAGGTTAGATACCATTTGAAGCTTTAGGAGTGTGTAATATTACCTGTGGAATGCAGGTAGATAGAGAAGAAAAGAGGTCTGCAGGAGAAGGGTGTCAAGATTGCAGAGAAGTAGAAACTTTATTGCATTCTAGCTTGCAAAGTTTTCTGAAAGCTTCTCCTTACTCTTAAGCTAAAAGCAGCTGCTGAGAGGCTAAACACTGGTCAATGATTATTTTAGTTTTGCAATGTTGGGAATATAGAGGGTTTGCCAGGGTGAGGGTATCTGGTAGGCACCCTTGGATCTTTAATTGAGACACTTGAAAGCCTACTACCTAGGGGAAAGGGAAACCTGGAAGGAAATCAGTCTTCTCAATACAAACCCATACTCAACTGGACTGGGGTGCCTGCTCCAGAGTCTGCCTGCCTGACAGAAGAAAATTAAATTCTTTCTGGAGTAGGCTCCACCATCCAGAGACTCGGTATTTTTTTTTTTTTTTGATATATGATGCCTGTCACTTAATTAAAAGCTACCAGTTCTTTATTAGAACAGAAACAAGTAGACAAAAACCAAAACAGAGGTAGACAACAGAAATAGACCCATAAATAATCTATGTACTGAAGTTATTAAACAAAAACTTTAAAATAGCTATGGTTAATATGATTTTAAAAAAATAGTGGAAAACTAGGATTCTTTTACTAGAGAACTAGAATCTAGAAAAAAGTAATCAAGTGGAAATTTTAGAATTAATAAATACAATAGCCAAAAAGCCAAGTGCTGTGGAGTCAGATCCGACTCATGGTGACTCTAGGGGCCAGGGTAGAACTGACCCCCAGATAAGTGAAATACATATAATTGATAAATTTATTAATAGTAGAGTATATGAGGCCAAGAAGACTGGTAGTAAAGTTAGATCTATAGAAAGTATCTAGATTGAAGCAGAGAGAAAATGGACAAAAAATGTGTTTAAGAGATATATAGAACATAGACAAAAGTTCAATGGTCATAGAAGAGACGGGTAATAAGGTAAAAGTCATATTTGAAGAATTTGTGGCCAACAATTTTTCTAAACAGATAAAAGACAACAGACATAAATTCAGGAAGCATAGGCAACCCCAGCAGGTTAAATTAAATAAAAAAAAAAAAATACTCCAGACACTTCATAATAAAACTACTGAAAAACAACACTACTGAAAAACCACTGAAAAATAAATGTAAATGAAAAATATCAGAAGCAACTAGAGATTACTCCATAAACAACGGTTCCCTATTCCATGAGACCCAAGGAACTGGATGATATCTGGCTGCCATTACTGATCAAAGGTTCTATAGAAGACTCCTGATTTGGAAAGGAGGTGGGCAAGGGGGAAGGAGAAAAGAATTTCAAATTCTCTTGGTCTAAATTAGACTTTCTGGAGCCGTGAGAGCTGGATGAACCCCTGAAGCCATTGCCCTTAGGTAATCTTTATCCATTAAACCAGTATCCTCTGGAGTCTTTTTAAAACCAAACAATAATTTAACTTCACTAGTAAAAGATGTCTGACTTGAATACTATGCTCTTTTAAGAATTACATCTATGGTATTAAAGTGACAACACAAACTTAAAAGATTAGATAGGAAATTTAGGGGTTTGTGAGTTTATGTTAATGAATGAGGAGCAACTCAAAAAAGAGGAATGGAATGGTTGTACAACTTAAAGATTGGTGTCAGTTTCACTGAATTATTTATGTAGAAACTGGTGAATTGGTGTATGTTTTGTTGTGTATATTCTCAATAATAACAAAAAAGTGCTTGTATATATACATCACACTGCTGTGGAGTTGATTCAGACTTATAGTGATGTAAATATGTATGTATGTATATGTAAAACAACTGGAGGAAAAAATCAAATCAACAAAAACAACAAAAATAAGATTCTACTGATTCTGCAAAAGAAATGCAAACAGGAAAACAATAGAGTAACATTTTTAAAAAGATAAAGAAAATAGAATCAAAATGTATACCTAATAAAAAATATTTTGAAAAATGAAGATGAACTAAAGAGAGTTTAGGACAAATAAAAACCAAGAGAATATGTCAGTAGTGGACTTGCTCTAAAGTAATCTTAAGGAAAATTTTCAAGTGAAAGGAAAGTGATCCCAGATGGAAATACCAAGCAGCAGGAAAGAAAGTAGGAAAATGGTAAATATGTGAGAAAGTATAAAATAATTTAGCTATTTTAAAGTGAAACAAAATTAAAGTAAATCCATGAGAGCCAAAGTACAACCTTGAGTTTCCGACCTGAATTTAGAGACCATCTCAAGAATAGATTTGATTCACTGAACACTAATGACTGAAGACCAGACAAGTCGTGGAATGATGTCAAGGACATTTTACTTGAATAAAGCAAAAAGTCACTAAAATAACAAGAAAGAAAGAAAAAAGATCAAAATGGATGTTAGAAGAGACTCTGAAGCTTGTTCTTAAACGTAGAGTAAAAATGATGAAATAAAACAGCTGAACAGATTTCAAAGGGCAGCTGGAAAAGACAAAGTAAAGAATTATAATAAAATGTGTAGACCTGGAGTTAGAAAATCAAAAGGGAAGAACATGTGGCTTTCCTCAAGCTGAAGCCAAGTGCCGTCGAGTCGGATCCGACTCATGGCGACCCTAGGGAACTGAAGAAAAAAATCATGACTTGAGTTGCAATATTGAAGGATTCCATGCACAAAGTGTCCAAAGTATGTGAGATGCCCACGGAAACAGCAGTCAAGAAATCAAAAGACACATTCATTGCATTCGGAAAATCTGCTGCAAAGGACCTGTTTAAAGTTGAAAAGTAAATATGTCACCTTGAAGACAAAGGTGTACCCATCTCATAGGTGCATATATGTACTGCAAAAGCTGGACACTAACCAAGGATGACATAAGAATTGATGCCTTTGAATTGTGGTGCTGGATAAGAATGCTGAATGTCCCATGTACTGCCCCAAACCCAACAGATCTGTTCTAGAAGAGGTACAACCAGAGTGCTCCTTGGAAGCAAAGATAGTGAGACTACATCTCACATACTTTGGAGATGTTGTCAGGAAGGATCAGTCCCTGGAGAAGGACATCATGCTTGGTAGAGTGGAAGGTCAGCAAGAAAGAGGAAGACCCTTAAAGAGATAGATTGACATAGTGGCTGCAACAATGTGTTTAAGCATAAAAAAGACTGTAGGCATGGTGAAGGACTGGGCAGTGTTTTGTTCTGTTGTGCACAGGGTCCTTGTGAATCAAAACTGACATAACAGCACCTAACAATAATGACATGAACAAAAAAATATTGAATAATACGAAATGTCAAAAGTATACAGAAGAAACACACAGAGTCATTGTATAAAAAAGAACTGATCAGTGTTTAACCATTTCAGGAAGTAGCACGCAGTCCAGAACCAATGGTACTGAAGCAAGAATTCCAAGCTACCTTAAAGGTATTGGTAAAAAAAAAAAAAAAAAAAAAAAGAGGTTTTAGGAATTGAATACCAATTGAGATTTTTCAAGAAATGGATGCTGTGGTAGAGGTGCTCACTTTTCTGCCAAGAAATTTGGAAGACAGCTACCTGGCCAACTGACAGGAAGAGATACATATGCACACCCACTCCAAAGAAAGGTGATCCAATAGAGTGCAGAAATTATTGAACATTATCTTGAATATTACACACAAGTGTAATTTTGCTGAAAATAGTTTAAAAATGGTTACAGCAGGATATTGACGGGAAACCACCAAAAATTCAAGCCAAATTTCAGAAGGTGTGAAACAAGGGACGTCACTGCTGATGGATCTTGGCTGAATGCAAAGAGTACCACAAAGATGTTTACCTGTGTTTTTGACTTTGAAAAGACAATTGACTGTGTGGATCGTAACAAATTGTGGATAACGTTATGAAGAGTAAGAATTTCAGAAGACTTTATTGTGCTCGTGTGGAATTTCAACATAGAGATAATTGTTCAGATGGAATGATAGGATACAACATAGTTTGAAGTCATGAAGGGTGTATATCAGGGCTGTTGCACTTGGCTTGGCATTCAATCTATGCTGAGAAATAATCCAAGAAACTGGACTGTATGAAAAAGAATTCAGGATCAGTGTTGAAGGAAAACTTATTAACAACCTACAGTATTCAGGTAACACAACCTTGCTTGCTGAAATTGAAGAGGACTTGAAACACTTGCTGATAAAGGTCAGTAACAATAGCCTTCAATATGGATTATACCTCAACATAAAAAAAAAAAAAAATCCTCACAGCTGGACCAGTAAGCAACATCATGATAAATGTAGAAAATATTGAAGTTGTCAAGGATTTCATCTTACTCGAATCCACCATCAATGTCTGTGGAACCAGCAGTTAAGAAAACAAACTATGTATTGTGTTGGGCAAATATGCTATAAAGGACCTTTTTACAGTGTTGAAAAGCAAAGACACCACTTTGAGGGTTAAGGTGTACCTGACCCAAGCCACGGTATTTTCAGTCACCTCATATGGATGTGGATGTGAAAGCTGGACGATAAATATGGAAGACCAAAGAAGAATTGATGCCTTTGAGTGGACTGCCAAAAGGATGAACAAATCTATCCTGGAAGATGTACAGCCTCCTTAGAAGTGAGAATGGCAAGCATTTGTTTCACATACTTTGGACACTTATTAGCAGAGCCCAGTACATGGAGAAAGTCATTGTGCTCGGTAGAGAATCAGCAAAAAAGAAGACTCTCAGTGAGATGGACTGACACAGTGGCTACAGCAAGAGTTTAGAAGTAAGAATGATGGTTAGATGGTGCAGGATTCAGCAGTGTTTCATTCTGTTGTATGTAAAGTTGCTACGAGTTGAAACTGATTTGATGGAATCTCTCATGCATTGTGGTGTGTCCCCTCAAAATATCTGGCTATTTGGTTAGGCTGTGATTCCCAGTATTTTGTGATTGTTCACTGTTTTGTCACCTGATGCGCTTTTCCTATGTGCTATAGATCTTGTCTCTATGATGTTAATGAGATGGGATTAGAAGCAGTTACGTTGATAAGGCAGAACTCAGTCTGTAAGACTGATGTATCTTCAATTAGTCTTTGTGAAAGAGAGGATTGAGCAGAGAGGCTTCAGGGACTCATACTACCAAGAAAGCAGTGCCAGGAGCACAACAAGTCCTTTGTATCTGGGGCTCTTGAATGGAAAAGCTTCAAGATCAAGGGAAGACTGATGACAGGAACCTTACCCTGGAGCCCAGAGAAGGAGAGCCTCCCCTTGGAGCTAGCAACCTTAATTTGGACTTCTAGCCTACTGGACTATGAGAGAATAAATTTCTCTTTGTTAAAGCTCTCTGCTTGTAGTATTTCTGTTATAGTAGTACCAGATAACTAAGACAGCACCGAACAACAACATTTAAAACAACAACAGTAATAGTATCTTGTGTGTTTTGAAGTATATGTAGAATAATATACATAAAAACAATGTCATAAAAGGCAGGAGTGGGAAATTGGAGCTAAGGTGTTAAATATCCTTACATTGTCCAAGAAATGATAAACTTATTAATATAGTAAGTTTTCTGAAATTAAGAATAATAAAAGACTATACAGCTAATGAGCTAATAGAGGAAGACATAATGTGGTAATACTAAATAATGGATCCTTCCCCCCCAAAAACTGTAATGGAAGAGGAGAATGGAGCAAATATCAGGAGATAAATAGAAAAAAAGGTAAGATAGCAATATAGTTGACAATATAAATCAATCAGTGATTAAACAAAATATTTAGTGACTAAATCCTTCAGCAAAAAGACATTAAAAATCAGAAAATGTCATACTTAATGAAAACAAAATGTAAACATGTGCCACCTGTAAGAGGAGGTAGGAAGACTGAAAATAATATAATGAAAAAGGATTTACTATATAAAGCACTAAGCAAAAGAAAGCTGGTGTAACTCTACTAATGTTAAAGATGAAGTAGAATTTAAAGCAAGTAGTATTACTTGATAGAGGTATTTTGTAAAATATGAATCCAGTAAGAATATTACTGTATTATAATATACTATAAAACATGCTACTAAATTTGTGCACAATTAATATAACATCAAGATTACATATGTACCGCCAGCCAAAGCCAAGTGCCCTCGAGTCGCATCTGACTCATATATGTATATATAATTGATATACTGATTTTGGAAAGCCCTTTGAAAATATTTACTAGCTGCTATATGTGCGTGTGTGTGTGTGTCTGTGTGTGTGTATATGTAGATTGCCAGTTCTTTCTTTTGAGTCACTTCTGAGTGGACTTGAATCCCCACCCTTTCATTTCACAGATGAGTGTGTTAACTATTTTCCCCACCTAATGACTCCTCAGCGCTGCTTTACCCTGTGATACAGTAATTTTATTCCTGAGCATATGCCTAAGAAAAATGAAAATATATACAACACAGACACCATTTTTTACATGAATAGTAATAATTGTTGTATTTGAAATAGCCAGAAAACTCAAAATAACTCAAATGCCAACTGATAGTGAAATAGATCATTGTAGTTCAATCCTACAGTGCAATATTATACTACAATTGAAAGGAATAAATTACTAGTACAAGCAGTAGTACAAATGAACATCATGGGTACAAATAGAATGAAGTAAGATACTAAGAATAGTACTTTATTGTCCCATTTGAATTAAGTTACAAGACAAAATTACTGTGTGGTAACAAAACTCACTGGCCACCTTTGAGGGTAGTGATGATTGGGATGGAGGGCATTTGTGAGTTTTCTGGAATGCTGGTAATGTTTTAGAGCATGATTTGAGAAATGATTATGCAGGTATAATTATTTTGTAATAATTTATTCATCTGTATGTACATTTCTTATTCATGTGCTTTATGTTTATTTTATTTCAGTAAAATATTTACCAGATGAAGAAGTGTGTCCCAAAGTGTAGACAGATCGTTTGAAACGAGGCCTCGATTTAGCAACACGGAGATCATTGATTTCTTGACCCGAGCAGTTTCAATGGAGTGATTAGGATGAACATGAATGTAGAGTGATTTCAGGAGAGAATGGAAGGAGAGTTAGTTGGGGCAGCATGTATTATTACGCAGGTTCCAACTCTTGTGACTGGATTCTAAGGCCCTTCATGATCTTGCCCTGCCCAGTCGATATACTTTTTTCTCCCATGGTTCCAAAATATCAACCTTTTCCTTTTCACTAACTTTAAGGACCCTCTTGGCCATCATTCTGTACTGATACATTGAATCCTGTGCTGCCGAAATGAGGAGAGCCTTTAGTAGCCTACAGAGTATAGGAAAATGCCCCATGATACTGCTCAAGAAGCTGTGTTTAGACTGACAGACAGTAGTGGCTCTCAAATGTTGATTAGATTTAGAATTACTTACCCAAAGAAGAAGTTCGTTAAAAATGAAGTTGTCCAAACCTCACTCTCCCAGATATTTAGGCTTAGTAGGTCTGGGGGGTGGGATGGTACAAGAATCTGCACTTATAACAAGCATCCCAGGTGACCTGATGTCGTTAGTCTGCAGACGCCCTGTTAAGGAACACTGCAATAACATGCAAACAGACAGCGGGGGGAGGAGAGAGGCGAACCTCTACCACAGGTTGGGTAGGCGGAATGAGGAGTGATTGTTTCCCTACTTTGCATCTGCTCATCCCTGAAACTTGCACTCCTCTTTTCTAGACAAAGCCACTGCACCCTGAGATTTTGATCGTATGTTTCTCTCTACCATCAAGATTCTCTATGGTGTAGACTTACAAGACACAAATGAAATTGTAGTGATAAACTCTCTTCTTTCTTTTCTTTTCCTTTGCTCTTTTCTCTTTTACTCTTCCTTTTCCTTTCTTCCTGTTTCATAATTCTTCCTTTTTTTATCTTGTTATTTTTCTTAAACTCATGTTCCACCCATTTCCTCCTCTTTACTTTCTCCTTCCCTTCCTTTCTCCGTTTTTCTCTGCCTCTCACTTTCAGATAGAAAAAAGAAAGTTCCACCAGAACTCTAACTCTACATACTGTATCTTCATGGTCAACAAGCCCTACGCTATCACCTGCTCTGTGGTGGCCTTCTACATCCCACTCCTCCTCATGGTGCTGGCCTATTATCGCATCTATGTCACAGCTAAGGAGCATGCCCATCAGATCCAGATGTTGCAACGAGCAGGAGCCCCCTCAGAGAGCAGACCCCAGCCGGCAGACCAGCACAGCACACATCGCATGAGGACAGAGACCAAAGCGGCCAAGACCCTGTGCATCATCATGGGTTGCTTCTGCCTTTGCTGGGCTCCGTTCTTTGTCACCAACATTGTGGATCCTTTCATAGACTACACTGTCCCTGGACAGGTATGGACTGCTTTCCTCTGGCTTGGCTATATCAACTCTGGGTTGAACCCCTTTCTCTACGCTTTCTTGAATAAGTCTTTTAGACGTGCCTTCCTTATCATCCTCTGCTGTGATGATGAACGGTATCGAAGACCTTCTATTCTGGGCCAGACTGCCCCTTGTTCAACCACAACCATTAACGGATCCACACACGTACTAAGGTGAGTGCTTAGGGGGTTGATAAATTTTGTCGGTTTGCATTGCTCAGAAGGGGTAATTCTCCAGTTTTCTGTTTCCAGAAGGGTCATTCCCCAAAGCCTATGCAGTGTTTAAAGATTAGAGAAGATTCTACTACCTGGTCAGATACTAGTTTAGGGAGGAAAGGCTCCAGTTTTGGAGGGAGGCTATCTGCATTTAAATTCAGTCTCTATAGTTCTGTGACTTTGAGCAAGTCACTTAACCATTCAGGACATAAATTTTATTTTACTTTTTAAAAATTGAGGTCATACAACACACAACACAGGGGAAGTTAGCACAACTAAATTAAACCAAAAGCTCAGAAACTTCCTGAATGCAAACAAAGCCTTCTAGGGACAGGTTAACAGGGGCAGGGGACTTGGGGCCACGGTTCTGGGGGACATCTAGGTCAACTGGCATAACAAAGTTTCTTAACAAGATGTTCTGCATCCCACTTTGGTGACTGGTATCTGAGATCTTAAAAGCACTCAAGTGGTCATCTAAGATACATCAGTTTTCCCAACCCACCTGGAGTGCAATCTCCATAATCTCTCTTAGTTTTACTTTCCTCAGCAGTAAAAATTGATGATGATAATAATATCCATCTCATAAGATTTTTGTGACAATTAGAGATAATGTATTTATGTTAGGGCCTAACACGTAGTAAGCATTCATGATATTATTAATAAAATTATTAGTGTTAATAGAATTAGTAGTGATAACACAGGGCCTGGTATCCTAAAATGGTCATAAAATAATTTATTTTTATTATTCCTAATAAAAATAGAACAAAAAATACTCAGTAGTAATGTTGTATGACAAATGACAAAATAGAGGTATGGACAATCTAGAATGGGATTGTGTGTAGGAACTAAGCTGGTCTGGCTTAGAGGAATCACTGAAGAACATTTTATAAGAATCTGAGACATGGAGGTGATACCAGGAAAGTCATTCTAGGTGGGGAGTACAGCATGAGGAAACAAATGGAAATAGGAAAGAGTATGGAAAGTTCAGCTAACTTACCCAAGGTCGCTGAGGTTTGATGGAAATGGGAGCGGCTTAGGAACTGAGTACTGAGAGACTAGTCATAATGCCTCTTTGAAAACCCTAAGAGTTTTCTGTCCACCTTGGGCTAGAGTTATTCTCAGCTGTGAAGAGGCTTGTGAGGTAAGTATATTCATCCTGTAGCAAAGATGAATTGTTACTGACAGTTGTTTTTCTTTTTCTCTGCCCTGGGATGCACAGGGATTTCTAAAGAACAGTTCCCTCTTTGAAACAAGCCTTTAATTTTTCTGATGATGACAGTATTCAGCTGTTGCTGCAGCTGAAAATGGGAAAGCTTTTATTTGCATGCGTAAGAAAAGAAGAGAAAACAGGAATTGCTATGAAATATAAATCCTGTGGCTCAGAGACTCTTCAGAAGCATGACTTCAATATTCTGCTTACCAGCATGGGCAGACTTATAGCAAAAGCCTAGTATGGTATTCAGATTCCTGCTGTTGGAGGGGCCGCAAAGGATACTCTTGTAGGCTGACACTCTCTCTTAATTATTGCGCCTTCATGAATGTCATAGAAGGAATCCAACCATAAAGTGAATGTGTGTGCAAGAACTTCTGTGTGGGTGCCAGAGAGTTTTTAGCTATTTAAGTTAGCAGTTGCCTAAGTACAGGCTGTTGATAGCTTACAAACAGCGTATGTTCCAACAGTGCATTTGCTAAGTCAGTTGGTTAGAATTGGATGGCCTTTCCTTACAGAACCCGTTATAGAAAGAGCTTGAGGATTTCTAGGGCAACTCAGGAAAGTTTTCTTTACTCATGCTGTACTGTTTTATCCCTACTGAATCTGAAATCCTCAGTGTGATTATAAAGCTTTGAGACAGCAGTTGCAGCAAAAGCCTAGTATGGTGTCAAGATTCCTGCTGTTGGAGGGACTGCAACAGATACTCTTCTAGGCTGACACTCTCTCTTAATTGTTGTGCCTTAATGAATGTCGTAGAAGGAATCCAAGTGAAATGTGTGTACAAGAACTTCTGTGTGGGTGGTAGAAGTTGGAGATGGCTTACGGACACTTTCTCCGCATTATATTCCCTATTTCTTCGTGGGATTACAGAAGTGTAGGGAGTTGATCTTGGGTATGTTTCTGTGGGGATGGAGAATCTTATAAGTGCAGGGGTCAATCATTAAAGAGAGAAGACTGTTTGAGACCTGAATCCAATAGAGAATAAAACAAGATCCTGCCTGCTTTTATTCCCTGCTGTGTACCAAATATAACATTCCTGATACATAGTAAGAATGTAAATATTTTATGAATTAATGAATCCTAAAATTAGTTTTGTGGGTCAGTGATGTTATAACTTAATTTGGCTTAGGAAGAATTTGCAATTTCCCTAAAAAAATCACACAAGTAAAGCATTAACAAATCCAGGTGAGTTTGAAAATATAAAACTAAGCAATAAAAAGTAAAATCAGCTTTTATGCTGTAATCCTGTACCTGTCCCCAGAGATGACAATTAACATGAGTCAGGTGACCTTTTTGATGCATTCACAAACACTCACAAAAATATACAAAATCATAGAATTTTTTCCTTTATAAAAGTGGAACTATTCATATGTATTTTTCTGCACCTTGGTTTTATCCTTTAATAGTACATTTTGGAGATCATTCTACTTCAGTACATATAGATCTAACTCATTTTTTTTAACTTCCCAACAGTCTTCTGTGCTAAAAATATGTGTTGAATTTTATTTAATTACTTCCCATTAGTGGGCATGTAGGTGTTGCTCAGGTTTGACTGTTACAAATTGTGCTGTGTTTAATGCCCTTGCATGCATTTCTTTGTGTGTGTGTCAGTATTCTTTTTTTCAGATAGCTCCTGTAAGTGAGATGCTATACTGACATTTATGTCCATTTAAAATTTTGATGTACATCATGAAATCGGCCTCCTACAACACCATAGCAATTTGCATTCTCCTCCACTGGGTGTGAGAGTATCCTCTCTACTCCTAACTCTGAGCAACACTATTATTTGATAATTTGAAAAAGCACTTTCACTTAATTTACATTTTCCACATAGTTTAGAAGGTTGTTGACTATATTTGTTCTTGTCTTCATGTATTTGGCCTTTTTTATATCAACTTTGTTGTATTTCTTATTGATTTCTAGATGTTCTTTACTATGTCTTAACTATTAAGGCTTTGTTATATAATTTGCAAATACATCTACGTATCTTTTATTTGTTTTTTGAACTCTGGTTTAACTTTTACAATACATACATATCAAATGTTCAGATGTTGAAAACAGTATTCTTATATGACTTCTCACAGTTACTTCATCTTTCTTCATTCAATACTATCCACGCTGATTTTCTAAAATATCATACTTCCCTGGTTTTTCTATTACCAGCCCCGCCTCCATCACCCCAGAAGTCCTTTCTCTGTTTCCTTTATTTGTTCTTCCATTTCTATCTTGTCTCTAATGTTGGAGTTCTTCAGGGCTTGGTTTTCAAACAACATTGTCTTACATATGATATCACAATCTATAGTTTTAAACCATCTACATGTTGTTAACTCTCTGTCAAATTAGTATCTCTAGATCATAGCTCACCTTGAGCTCCAGACCAGCAGATCTCATTTGCTTCCTTGATAGCCTAATATAGATATCTCTTAAGAATCTCAAAGTTTATGTGCCCAAAACAGAGTTCTTATTTTTCCACATGACCCTCTACCACATGTTCCCATCGTTTTCTCCAGCTTTATAAATGAAACTATCATTGATCGTTTAGTAAATTCAGACATCTCCATGTGATTCTCAGGGAGAACTAACGTATTAAAAAACTCACTGCTGTTGAATCAATTCCAACTCATAGTGACCTTATAGGACAGAGTAGAACAAATTTCCAAGCAGTACCTAGTGAATTTGAACTGCTGACATTTTGGTTGGCAGACATAGCACTTAACTACTACATTGCCAGGGTTTCCAACATGTTAGAGGGCATATTCTAAAAAGAAAAAAACAATTGGATAATATTGAATAAAAAGGAGTTAAATAGAAATAAAAGTAAAATCCAATCACAGGAGCAAAAATGTAGAGTGATACTTGGGTAGATTTATAGCTGCATGTGTAAAATTGATATTTCACAATTGTGCCTTCATTATCTTCATTCAAAACATCCATTTAAAAGGTGCTGAACAGGTCACCAGAGAGTTTTTTCCATTTTATTAATAATAGTTGCCATAATACTTAACATCAATCCAGACAAGTGTGTTTCCATTATTATATGTCAGCACTATGCATGTATTATAGTGCTTTACTATTACAACACCCCAACAAGGTAGGTGTGATTATTATCATCCCTTTGGAAATGAGAAAATTGAAGTTTAGAGAAGTAAGTTATTTGTACGAAACAACACCGGTAGTAAAATTCAAACCCAAGCTCCTCTGACCCCATGACTCAGTCTTGTTTAACCCAAGAAAGGTCAGGGTTAAGATTATCAACTTCCAAGCTGATCTTAACCATTTGGAGAAAGTCACTGAGTCATTTGTAAATCTACCAACTCTAGTGCCATCCTGCTCATATTTCATCCTCTTATTTACACTCAAATCTTTGCAGACCAGTTACTTGTTCAGATGTAAGCATGTTCAGTTTCTTGTCTGAAAAAGAAATAAAATAGGCCTATTCTTAGTAATCTCTTTTTGGTTTGCCTGGGTACTGATCCATCATTCAGAGACATAATCAGTTTAAAAGATGTCTACCTCATAATGATTGGGGCCCTGATACATGGCATAAAGAGAATATGCAACAGTATTAACAATGCACAAATGCCAGAAGAAAAGGTAGATAATTGAGAGCTTCTGAAGATCAAACACTTAGGCTCATCCAAAGACTCCACCACAAAGAGTGAAAAGACAACTTACAGCCTAGGCTAAAAAAAAAAAAAAAAAAAAAAAGGTGTATACAAATCTGGTCAGCATGTAATCTCTGAAATCCTCAAGATACTGCAAAAGCTCAACAACAAATAGACAAATAACCCAATTTAAAAAATGCTCAAAAGATATGAACAGGCACTTCACCAAAGAAGGCACTCAGATGGCTAACCAGACACAGGAGGAAATGCTCAAAATCATTAACCATCAGAGAAATCCAAATCAAACTGCAGTGAGATACTATCTCAACCCAACTCAACCCAACCAGGCTGACATTAACCCCCAAAACACAAAATAATGAATGTTAGAGAGGGTATAGAAAGACTGGCTAACTTCTACACTGCTGGTGAGGGTACAAAATAGTATAACCACTTTGGAAATCTATTTGGAGCTTCCTTAAATAGCTGGAAATAGAAGTACCATGCAATCTAGAAATCTCCCTCCTTGGAATGTATCCTAGAGAAATAAGAGCTGCCACAGGAATAGATATATATACACCCATGTTCATTGCACCACTGTTCACAATAGCAAAGAGATGGAAACAACCTGCATATCCATCAACAGATGATTGGATAAACAATTTATGATAGATTCACACAATGGAATACTACATAATGATAAAGAGCAATGATGAATCTATGCTGAGTGAAATTAGTTGCAAAAAGACAAGTGTTGTATGAGGTCACTCTTATAAGAACTTACGAAGAGGTTTAAACCCAGAAGAAAGTATTATTTGCTGGTTACCAGGGTGGAGCAGGGGGAAGACGGGTATCTACTAACTAGACAGTAGACAAGAATTGCTTTAGAGGAAGAGAAGGACAGCACACAGTAAAGGAGAATTCAGCACAACTGGACTAAACAAAAAGCTAAGAAGTTTTCTGAGTCCAACCAAACAATTCTAGGGACAGAGAAACAAGGGCAGGGTTCTGGGCACCATGATTTCAGGGGACATCTAGGTCAACTGGCATAGCAATTTATTAACAAAATGTTCTGCATCCCACTTTAATGAGAGGTGACTGAGATCTTAAAAACTAGCAAGTGGCTATCTAAGATCCATAAGTGGGTCCCAATCCATCTGGAGCCAAGGTAAATGAAGAACACCAAAGATATAAGGCAAATATGAGCCGAAGAGAGAGAAAAGGTCATGTAAACCAGAGACTCCGTTAGGCTGAGACCAGAAGAACTAGATAGTGCCTGGCTACTACGAGTGACCACCCTGGCAGGGAACACAACAGAGTCTGTGACAGAACGGGAGAAAGGTGGGGTACAGAACTCCAATTCTAGTAGAAAGACCAGACTTGATGGTGTGACTGAGACTGGTGGGATCCCAGAAGACGTGGTTCCCAGATTAAAGGATATGAACTAAAACTAAAAATGAAACTATTCCTCGAGTCAACTCTTCAGACAAAGATCTGATGGACTATAAGACATAAAATAATATTTGTGAAGTGTGTGTTTCTTAGTTTAAGTAGATACATGAGACTAAATTGGTAGCTCCTGTACTGAGGCAAGGTGAAAAGGCAGAAAGAAGCAGCAGCTGTTTGAATGGATGTGGGAAACACAAGGTAGAAAGGTAGAGTGTGCTGTCATAGAGAGAGCAACTAGGGTCACATAGAAATGTATGTATAAGTTTTTGTCTGAGAAAGTGACTTGGACTGTAAACTTGCACTTAAAGCTCAATAAAAACAGACAAAAAGATGTCCACTTCAGAATTGCTATCAAACTCGTCTTTCTCCGTCAGGTCCGACACTGAAGTCCACATACTTAATTGTTCCAAGTGCTGCATACCTCCCTGCTGAATATCACTGTGGTCCCCTTCGAAGTACTCCCCTTGGGAAGCTATACCCCAACGTTTGAGCCTAGTCCACCCTTCAAAGCAGTTCTGGAATGGCCACTGAGCACTGTGGCAAGGTGTCAAGTTTGCAAACTTAATTGTATAGTTGTCTGTGAGGAAGTTTTTAGCCAGTAAACAAATAACAGTTTTTGGAACACTCTCCCTACTCACCTGATCTGGCCCCCAGTGACTTTTTTCTTTACCTGGAGATGAAGGAAATATTGAAAGGGCGACATTTTGATGGCAATCAGGACATCAAGGGTATTACAATGACATCTGTGATGGCCATTCCAGAAAGAGTTCCAAAATTGCTTGGAAGCATGGACCAGGCTCTGGTGTTGGTACATAACTTCCCAACCAGAGTACTCTGAAGGTGACCACAGTGATATTTAGCAATGAGATATGTAATACTTTTTCTAGTATAAGTTTGCACACTTGTTAGACCTCATCGTTTGCAGAACATACTCTTCATTTTTTTTTTTAAACTGGGACACTTTTAAAAAAAAATTGCTTCCCATTGATGGTGGTGGCCTATTTACAGCACTATTTCTCATGATGTTTGTGCTGCCTTAGGCTGTAGAATTCCTTGTTAAATTCCTTTTAAATCATATGTTCCTTGAGGATGGAATCTGTGGCTTTCTCCTCTGTCTACAAATAGTTCTTAATGCAGTGCTTGCAAAACAAACAGAAGAGCAGATGACTAATATGATTTTTAGTTGATGAAATTCTTTTTGATTGTTCTCAGGTTTATTGAGGATTAAAATACTCACACTTATAAGTTATCTCTACTTCTTATCTTTCCTGAGACCCTAAAAAATTTACAGGGACAGAGCCCTGGTGGTATAGTGGTTGAGAGTTATGGCTGCTACCCCAAAAGCTGGCAGTTCAAATTCACCCAGCCACTCCTTGGAAACCCTGTAGGGCAGTTCTTTGTCCTGTGGGGTGTCTATGAGTCAGAACTGACTCAATGACAGCTAGGTTTTGGTTTTAATCTACAAGTCAAGGAATGAGATAAGGAAAACCAGCTCATGACAACACTCTGAGATTGTGGAATGGCTTGCTCTTAAGGTGTTTTTGAAAGAATAGAATTTCAGTTTTCTATATGGGGTTAGAAACAGACTAGTCTGTCCTTAATAATTTAAAACACTAGGTGTCCCAAGTTTAGACCTATTTTTACAGTTCTTTTTTTATATATAAAACATTTTATTATTAAACAAGAAGGTGGGTAGTCAGCTTAATAACACATGCTTTTTCAAAGGGTTCTTAGAGGACTCTCATCCCTAAATTTGTACTGACTGGTTTGTGGATCAAAATGAAAATCAAATCCAGTATCATCAAGTATAGCGACCCTATAGGACAGAATAGTACTCTCTGTAGAGTTTCCAAGGAGTGCTTGGTAGATTTGAACTGCTGACTTTTTAGGTTAGCAGCTATAGCACTTAACCACCATGCAACATAGTAGCAGAGGTATCTACAGTTGTATTTGGTTGTTTGCTAATGGCCGTCTTTGGAAATGTCTAGCTCAAGATCAAAGTAGAAGTGAAAATACAATTTGTTTGGCTGAGTAACCAGTTTGTCTTAATATATGGGTTGCATAACTTAAAATAACTTCCAAACATGAATTAATATGATGTAAACTTTTCTTGGGCAGTTTTAACTTGGAACACACACATATGTTAAATAGAGGCATAACACCAGCATCTGGGCAATAGATTGAGAGGTTCACTGCATGTGTGAACCAATAATTAGCGAATATGGAAACAAGTGGCTTTCTCCTCATCGAATCCTTACCGTGGTTGTGTAACTAGATATGCATCTGCCAACATCACCCTTAGTCTCATAGCAGGCACTTTTCTTGCTCTTGGAAACTCATCCCAAACATAATGGCAGAGAAGGGAAGAAATAAGTTAATGATAAGACATTGGCAGCATTCCTAATAAAGTCAGGGATAACACAAAGAGCTTTATTACCTCTACAGTTCAATATCATACATGCAAAACCCAAAAGACAGAAAGAAGAAAATGTAGTATAAAAATTGAGGGAGAGGGAAGAGCAAAGTTGCCAGTGTTGATAAACAATATGATCATTTACATTACCGCTATAAACTGTGAAAACTAAGAAGACAATTCACATGGATGTCCAAAAAGAAGATTAGCACCCAGCAATCAGTGGTATTCCTACATACTAGAAATAACCCATTAGAGTGTGAATTAGGGAAAAAAACACCATCTACACAGGTAGTGTAAAAGCAGGATGTAACACCTCTATTCAAGAAAACTTTAAAATTTACTGAAGGAGAGGAGCTAGAAGTATTCCTAAGGGCTCATGGTGGATAACAGAGTGATGGCTGCAAAATCCAAGTTTTGCTATTGAGGATATAGGACACTTATCAGAAGTCTAGGTTTGCAGATTCTGGAGCTTAATTTATGAGCTTCTGATATCTAATTCAAAGTAACCATGTATTGAGCACCTACTATGCCAGACACTATATATGTACTGGTAGATATAAAGATAAATGAGAGCTGATGTCTCATTGAACTCATTGTCAGAGGTAAGGCATGCATAAGCAACTAATCACAGGGTAATGTGTATCACTGGAAGTGTGTACAGTTATTAACAGAAGCCAGAGGAATTGCTACCTAACAGTTCCCACTTTGCTATCAATGAGGGTTGACCTGTCTCTTCAAGAACTCGTGCAATGATAGCAGCCAGGACTTGATGAACCTGCTGAGCAGTTAGGCAGCTGTAGAGTCTAAAAATGTCTTTCTTGTATTGAGTTGAAATCTTCATCTCTATGACTTCTATGCCCCAATTCTGCCTTGAACAAGAGAAAACCAGGCTGTAGCTTTTTCTTTTGTGAATGTCTTAGTCATATGTCCTGTTAAAGTGGCATAGTGGGGCACTGTCTGATCTACCATGACTTCGAAAGAGGGAAGGTGAATCAAGGTCAACAGCCCTGCCATCTAAGATGCATCAGTGAGTCCCAGTCTACCTAGATTGAAGAAGAAGGAAAAACACCAAAGACTTTAAGGAAAATGTGAGCCCAAGAGACAGAAAGGGACATATGAACCAGAGATGCCACCAGCCTGAAACCAGAAGTGCAGGTGGTGCCTGGCTTCCGCCAGTGACTGCCCTGACAAGGAGCACAACGGAGTCTCTGACAGAGCAGGAGAAAAATAGGGTGCAGAACTCAAATTCTAGAACAAAGACCAGACTTAATGGTGTGACTGAGACTGAGGGGACCCCAGAAGGCATTCTTCCAGAACTCTGTATTAGCTGAAAACTAAATGCATCACCAAAGCCAACTTTTCAGATAAAGATTAGACTGTAATGTAAGGCATAAAACAGTACTCATGAAGATTGTGTGTCTTAGCTCAATTGAATACCTGAAACTAAGTGGACAAGATAACCTCTTTTCAGCCATGCCTGCAGGCGTCCTGTTTGTGACTATTCAGTCTCTTAGTCCCTCAGTCTGGCCTCCTTTCCAGAGGCCAGATGAGAAGTAGAAAGGGATGGGAGCTAGTTGAATGGATGTAGGAAATCTGATTCGGGGGCGGAAAGAAGATATGTGTTGTCACATTGGAGGGAGAACAACTAGGGTCACATAACAATGTGTATATAAACTTTTATGTAAGAAGCTAGCTTAAGCTGTAAACATTCACTTACAGTGCAATAAAAAAATAACCAAAAGAAGACAAAAGACATCAGTAGCGCGAAGCTGATTCCTTTCAGAGAACAGACATGTCTCCTCCTTCTCTCCTTTTTACTGCTTCTGACACCAACCATCTCCCCATGGCACCCTCCATTTTTCTGCTGAGTATGATAATTCATTGCAGTGGTCACACAGACCTCACTGACAGTACTCAAAAGTATAGGGCTTAGTATGGGGATAACAGGTTACAGTTCAGGTTCAGGAACACTCAGAATACAGTTCTTTGATCAGGGCAGCCTCTTCTCAGCCATGCCTGCAGGTGCCCTCTCTGTGGGCCCTCAGCCTCATGGACACTGTTCAGGCAAGTGTTACAAAGCTCCGTTAGCCCTGCTGGTAAGTTTGCGGAGGAGCCCCACTCTGCCAATAAGCCTCACACCTGAAGTATCTCAGCTCTCGTACTCCATGGGTCAGCAAGTCCCATCACAGCCATCTTGCATTGGTCGCCTAACTCCTGCTGTGATGTGCTGCCATGTCTCAGGGTCTTTTGTGTTACGTCTCCTCTCTTCATCTACTAGATCTAGAAGGTTTTCATCTCAGGAGTTGCGGGTCTAAAGGACATACTCTCTCCTAGCTCTTGCTTCTTGGTGATGTTGAGTTCCTCCTGTTCCTCTTCTAGGAAGGCTCATTTTAAGCCTAGCAGGACAGATAAAACGAATTCCCTCATTAGGGTTCTGTAGACCTTATTTTCGTGGTCCCAACCCCAAATGAGTGCCCTGTCTCCTCCTCATCTGCCTTCTCACCTGGCGTCTTTACATTGTTAACAAGATATCCAAACCACAAGCACCTCATTTACATAGCCCTACCCAGAGAGTTGGTGGGAGTTACAAGATCTATAGCTAGAAGGGGCATGTTAAATAATTCATTACCATGCCAGTGTGAGAAACCCTGGTTGTGTAGTGGTTAAATACTATGGCTGCTAACCAAAAAGTCAGCAGTTCAAATCTTTAAGGCTCTCCTTGGCAACTCTCTGGAGCAGTTTTACTCTGTTCTAGGGTCATTATGAGTTGGAATCAATTCAGTGGCAATGGGTTTGGTTTATGTCAATGTTTGCTGTTATACTCCATGCAATATTGAGGGAGGTTTGGAGAATATAATTATTTCCTCTTGTTTTCAGCTTTTATTTTTGTTTTCCTTGATAATTTTTCTCTCGAAGTATGGTCGGGAGACCACTTTCATAAGAAACACCTTAAATTTAGCAAAAGTACAGTTTCCTGGACACTGCTGGCTGAATAGGACAGGGATAGGAAAATGATATTTTTTCCAAGATGAATCTTATTCATGTTGAATATTAAGACCCACGGTCTACTGTTAATCATACATTGGAACATTCCAAGGTTTATTGGCATTGATTGTACTTTAGGGTTTATGTACATATTACGATTCCTAGTTTCTTATTGCATCTCTTAAGGGATAATTATTTTGTTTAATATAAACTATAAAATGTGGGAGAAAATTCCTGTAGAAAACTTGCCTTGATTCAGTCATGGTTCAAGCCACATAATTCTCTCCACTTGAGACGCGCCTCTCCTCAAATGACTAGACCACGATGACTAGGTGGGCAGGTAGCTGAAAGGTGATGGAAACAAACCCTAGTTGAATTTTATTTCTGAGTTTTTTTGTCCACTGGATAAATGCCCAGGACTTTGCCACTTTTGTTCACTGTTGAGACCTAGTAAAGTACCTGGAATGTTGTGGGACTGGACAAATGGATGAAGGATGCTTCTGTCCCTGTTCTTCTGGCTAGTGTCCATCCAAGATGCATCATGAGTCTCAGTCTACCCAGAGTTTCCATGATTATTAGCCCAGATTATCCAAGACAGAATAGGGAATAGGTGTGCTTAGAACATAGATTTTTCTCTACGTGAAATCTGCTGAAGTTTCCAATTTTGACTTCTTTGGTAAATAAACCCTGTCCTACCTATTCTCATTATCTCATTGCAAAAATTAAACAAGAAAATGGATGCGAAATTGTTTTGCTATCTGTAAAATTCTGTCCTTGTGGGAAAGAAAATTATGTTATAAGAATAGACTATAAGTTAGGCAACATGAGCAGAGAATGCATTCGAAATGTAGCTTTGGAGATGAGTTTCTCTATAATCGTACCAGGCCTAGATCTCTTCTCCAGTTCCTTTAGAGTTTACTCAAACCTAGGACACTTGCCTAGTTCCAACAAAGAACTTTTGCAAGCACTTCCCAAAGAACTTCTTGCCTACATAAGTTGGCTTTTGGCTAGTATCTCCCATCGTTCCCTACCATACACTAACAACACTTCTGATAAACAGATTTCTTTAGAGCTGTGCTGTCTGGTAGGGTAACTACTAGCCACATACAGCTATTTAAACTTAATTAATTAGAATTAAATAAAACAAAAATTCCTTTTTTTAATCCCACTCGGCACATTCTAAGTGTTCAGTAGCTGTATGTGGCAAGTGGCTACCAAACCGAACAGCCTGACTGTAAAAGAGTTCTACTGTTGCGGTAGGTTCTATTAGACAACACAGCTATAGAGCTGTATGAGTCTTCTCTTTGTAAGGAGGTAATATATTGCTCCCCTTAGTGTTAGGAACTTCATCAACTCAAAAGCCAGTAATAAAAATATAAATATATGTATTTACCATATAAGTAGCTTACATTTCTATGTATGATATTAGCATTTTAAGATTCATATATGCAGTTAGTTGTTGTTAAGTGCCATCAAGTCAGTTCCAACTCATAGCAACCCTGTGTACAACAGACCTAAATACTGTCTGGTCCTCACCATTCTCAGAATTGTTGTTATGCTTGAGCCCATTGTTGCAGCCACCATGTGACTCCATCTTTTTGAGGATCTTCTTTTTTGCTGACCATCTGCTTTACGAAACATGATGTCCTTCTCCAGGGACTGATCTCTCCTGGTTATGTGTCCAAAATATGTGAAATGAAGTCTTGCCATCCTCACGTCTAATGAACATTTTGGCAATACTTTTTCCAGAATGGATTTGTTTCTTCTTCTGGAAGTCTATGGTATTGACTTCACCAACACTGAAACTGAAAGATGTCAGTTCTTATTTGGTATTCCTTATCATCAGTAATACCATAGTCATTAACACGACATCTTTACTTTTTATCCCTTTAGAGAAGTCTTTTGCAGCAAATCTGCCTTATGTAATGAATCATTTCATTTCTTGACTGCTGCTGCCATGGATGTTGATTTATGATCCACATGGTCAAATGCCTTTGCATATTCAATGTAATCAATAGAGGAGGTGAATACGCTAATAGGTTAAAAATGAAGTAAGCAAGAGACTAACAGAGTTTCCACAAAAGACAGTAAAAGAAAACAAAAGTGTTGCATGTTCTTGCCCCTTCTCATTTCTGTTAGAAATAACAATTATCAGAATTTATATTGGTAGGTAGTTTTTATTTACTTGTTTATTTTCTGCATTCTGAATCAGACTATCAGTATATGAAGGCAGGTGATGTGTCTCTTGTTCCTTAAATTCCCCAGTGGTGTAGCACGTTACTCATTTAACGTATTTGTTAAATGAGTGGATCCTCTTATCATACCCTGTTGTTCATCTGGACTATGTATACTAGAATAGTAAGGTTTCACCACCTTTTAAAATGTTTATAAATGCAGTGAATGGAGTAGTTGTTTTTTTCATGGGAAACTAACTTTTAATTTCAATGCATCAGAATTCCACTTTTAAATAAAGGTCTTTACCCTCTGAATAGGACAATTTGACCCATGCCAAGCCAAGTGCCGTCAAGTCGGATCTGACTCATGGCGACCCTAGAGGCCAGGGTAGAACTGACCCCCAGAGTATTCAATAGATGAAGAAATAATTTAGGTTTTATTTATCTTGGCTCATTAGAGGTTTCTGGAAGTGTTTGAAAGTTGCTTGACATAAAAGCTGTTTTATGTCCTTTATCTTGAACTTTGGTGGTTAAAGATGGACTGAGTGTTTCACTCATTGCTTTGAGCCAAAGCAGACACAGTCAGGGGTGAACCAACCACAGATTAGATTAACTTTGTCCCCTCTCTAGCCCCTGCTAGGGCTGGCTGCAGAGTTTTCCCAGGGACCCAATGCAAAATGAAAATCTGTGTTCAAAAAGCAGGACAAAAAATTGTCACTAAAGGTACTAAAATATAAAGCTTCTTTTTTTATTCACAGTTTTCTTTGAACTTGTGATGTTTTATTTATAATTTACTTAGCTCTGGTAAAGAAAACTTAAAAATTCTAGCACAAATTTTACTATTCACATTTATATTTTACCATACTAGTTTTAAATGGAAATATGATCATTTAATTAACATACACAATTCCTGAAGTTACATAATTTATACTTCATAGCTCATACATGGAGATATGTTTTGTTCTTACCAGAACAGTATATACAACTAGCTCAACTGGATGTTCTGTTTGGTGAAATGTCTGTCCATCTCCTTTGTCCATCACTTAATTGGGTTATTTGCTTTTTTCTTGTTGATATTTTGCAATACCTTGTTGATTATGGAGATCAGACGTCAGTCTAACATGTATTTGCCCAATTTTTTTTTTCCCATTCTGTACATGGTCTTTTAATTCTTTTGATAAAGTCTCTGGATGAACAAATATGTTCGATTCTTTCATCTATTTTCGCTTCTGTTGATCATACTTTGTCAGATTTCAAAATCTGTCTAAGCTGTGTCTTAAAACTTCCATTGTTGACCCTATCTTTTCTTGCATGAGCTTTATTGTTTTAGGTTTGATATTTAGGCCTTTGATTTACTTTGTGTTAGTTTTTGTGTAAGATGTGAGATATGGGTCTTGTTTAAGTTTTTGCAGATGGGCATCCAATTCTGCTAACACCAACTGTTAAAAAGACTGTTTTTACCACAGTTTATAATCTTAGGGCCTTTGTTGAATATCAGTGTTTGTGGGAGGATGATGGCATCTCTGCAGTCTCAACTCTGTTCCACTGGTCTAGGTGTCTCACTTTGTACCAGTACCAGGCTGTTTTGACTACTGTGGCAGCGTAATAGTTTCTAAGGTTGGGTAGTGTAAGACCTCCCACTGCATTCCTCTTTTTCAGTACTGCTTTACTTATCCTGGGGTTTCTTCCCTTTCCAAACAAAGCTGGTGATTTTTCCTCTCTGTCTCGTTAAAAGATGTTACTGGAATTTGTATTAGGAGTGCATTGTGTATGTAGATCGTTTGGGATAAAACTGACATTTTCACAATGTTAAGTCTTCCTATCCATGAGCAGGGTAGGTTTTTCCACTTGCGCAGGTCCCTCATAGTTTCTTGCAGTAAGGTCTTGTAGTTCTCTTTGTATAAGTCTCTTATTTTGCTAGTCAGATTGATTCCTAGGTATTTTATCTCCTTGGGGACTATAGCAAATGGTGTTGATTTGGTGATTTCTTCTTTGATGATCTCTTTGTTGCTATAAAGGAATCTTACTGATTTACTTATGTTTGTCTTGTATCCTAAGGCTTTGCTGAACTCTTCTATTAGTTTGATTAGTTTACTTATGAATTCCTTAGGATTTTCTGCATATACAATCATATCATCTGCAGATAGTGAGATTTTTACTTCTTTTTGTTGATGCAGATGCCCTTTATTTCTTTGTCTTGTCTAATTTCTCTGGCCAGAACTTCTAATACAGTGTTGAATAAAAGTGGCGAGAGTGGGTATCCTGTATAGTTCATGTTCTCAAGGGTAATTCTTTGTCTCTCTCCATTCAGGATGATGTAGGCAGTTGGCTTAGCGTAGATGCCCCTTATTGCTTTGAGAAATTTCTCTTCTATTCCTATTTGCTGACAGTTTTAGCATGAGTGGGTGTTGAACGTTGTCAAATGCCTTTTCCACATCAGTTGACAAAATTGGGTGATTCTTATCTTTTGTGTTATTATGTGGTTGATCACATTAGTTGTTTTTCAGATGCTGAACCAGCCTTGCATCCCTAGTATGAATCCAACTTGGTCATGATGAATTATTTTTTTGATATGCTGTTGAATTCTATTGGCAAGGATTTTGTTGAATATTTTTGCACCTAGGTTCATGAGTGATATTGGTCTGCAATTTTCCTTTTTTTGTGGGATCTTTCCCTGGCTTTGGTATCAGGGTTATGCTGGCTTCATGGAACAAAGTTGGCAGTATTCCATCCCTCTCTATGCTGTGAAATAGTCTCAGTAGCATTGGAGTTAACTCCTCTCTAAAAGGTTGGTAGAATTTGGCAGTGAAGTCATCTGGGCCATGGCTTTTTTTTGGTTGGTAGTTTTTTGATGACTTTTTCAATCTCTGCCTTTGTGATGGGTTTGTTGAGTTGTTCTGCTTCTCCTTGTGACAATTTTGGTAGGTGGCATGAATCCAGGATTTTGTCTATTTCCTCTAGGTTTTCACATCTGTGACATTCTTTCATAGTATTCTGTTATGATATTTTTTACTTCATTTGGGTCTGTTGCGACATCTCACATCTCATTTCTTATTCACATTGTTTGTTAACCTCTCCAGTTTTTCTTTAGTAAGTTTAGCCAGTGGTTTGTCAATCTTGTTGATCTTTTCAAAAAATCAGCTTTTGATTTTGTCAATTTTTTCAATTGTTCTCCTATTCTCTAATTTATTTAGTTTTGCTCTAATCTTTACGATCTGTTTTTGTCTGGTGAGTGAGGGTTTCCTCTGTTGCTCTCTTTCTACTTGTTCAAGCTGTAGGATTAATTCTTTGGTTTGGATCCTTTCTACCTTCTGGATGTGTGCATTACTAGAAATAAAGTGACCTCTGAGCACTGCTTTGGCTGTATCCCATAGGTTCTGGTAGGATATGTTTTCATTTTTATTTGAATCCATAAATTTCTTTATTTCATCTGTGATTTCTTCTATATATCCATGTTTTTTGAGCTAGGTGTTGTTCAGTTTCCACAAGTTCCAATTTCTGTGTGTGTTTTTTCTGCTGTTGATTTTGTCTTTTATGGCTTTATGGTCTGAGAAGATGCTTTGCAACAATTCAGTGGTTTGGATTTTGTTAAGTACTAACACGTAGTCTATTTTGAAAAATGTTCCATATGCATTGGAGAAGAAGGTGTATTTATCTGTTGGTGGGTGAAAAGTTCTGTATATATCGATGAAGTCTCATTGGTTAATTACTGCAGTAAGATCTTCTGTGTCTCTACTGAGCTTTTTACAGCATAATCCGTCCATTACCGAAAGTGAAGCATTGAAGTCTCCAAGTATTATTGTGGAGTGATCTATCTCATTTTTCAATGTAATAGGTGGTTGTTTGATATATTTATATGCTCCGGTATTGGGTGCATAAATGTTTAATATTGTTAAGTCCCGCTTGTGTATTTAATCTTTCAGCAATAAATAGTTACCTTCCTTGACCACAACAGTGGATTTTACATTAAAATCTATTTTGTCTGAGATTAGTATTACTACACCTGGTTCTTTGTGTATTGTTAGCTTGATATAGATTATTCCATCCTTCAGTTTTCCACATATGTTCATATCTTTGAGTCTAAGGCATGTTCCTTGTAAGCAACATATAGATGGGTCGTGTCTTTTGGCCCAGGATATCACTTGTTGTCTCTTTACTGGAGCGTTCAGTCCATTTACATTCAGTGTAATTATTGATAGGTATATGTTTAGCGCTGTAATTTTGATGTATTTATTTTTGTGTTGGTGTTTTCTATGTTGCTCTTAATATTCTGTTCTAGGTCATTCTTTATGGATTGACTTTTCATCTATTTTAGTATTGGTTCTTGGTTGTTGAGACACCTGTCTTACATTCCTTGTTTTGATATGTTGCATTGTTATTGTGTTTTGTGGCTACCCTTGTGATCCCGCTTAATATTCTAAGTTTATATCCAATTTTAACTTCTTCATATCTTTTTTAACATTGTCTCCATCTAAAAGGACTATGACTGCTGTAGTGTATCCCTCTTTTTAGTGTGATGATGTCATAGTTTTTGTGATATGATCACTGGTTCCCTTGTTTTAATATTGTAGCTTTGATTGAGTTTTGTGACTTCCCTAAATGAATAGGTTTGTAGATGCTATGTCCTACATCGCCTCCTTACATATACACTTAATAGTTTTGTTTTTCTAAGTGAAGAGCTTCTTTCAGTATTTCTTGTATTTTTTGTTTGTTTTAGAGAGTCTCTAAGCTTCTGTTTATCTGCATATGTCTTAATTTTGTCTTCATATTTCAAAGACAGTTTTTCAGGATACATAATTCTTGGCTGGAAGTTTTTCTCCTTCACGGCTTTGAATGCATCATCCCACTCCTCCTTGCCTGCATTATTTCTGCTGAGAAATCAGATGAAATCTTACAAGACTTCCCTCTGAATGTTAGCTTTGCTTTGAGCCTCACTGCCTTTAAGACCCTCTGTTTATGCTTCATTTTATTAAGCTTGATTATAATACATCTGGATGCCTTTTGGGGGGTTCGAGTTTTTTGTGGCGTTTGATACATGTCTTGGATATTTATGTTCTCTTTTTTCATAATTTCAGGGAAATTTTCTGTCAGCAACTCAACAACAATACACTCTGTGTTTTCAGGTATCCCTCCCTGTTCAGGAACTGCAGTTAATCGTAGATTATTCCTCTTATTAGGGTTCCACATATTTCTTAATGCTTCTTCATTTTTCTTATTTATTTTCTCTGATTTCTCCTCATAAATGCTGGTGTCAGTTGCTCTATCCTCAAGGTCGCTAATTCTGACTTCAGTCTCCTCAGTTTTTCTCCCTTGGATTGAATTGTCTAATTCTTTCACATTGTTATTGGTCTGCTGAATTTCAGATCATTAATGTTCCATCAGTTCACATAGCTTACTTAATTCTTCATTTTGCTCTGATGCATTTTATTTCATCTCTAGGATGGCTCTATATATAATTATTTTGTGCTCAACCTACAATCGTTTCAGAAAGCCTTCTTCGGCAGGAAGTATTTTAAGTCATTTGGGAATTTTCTTGTGCCATGGTGAACTGTTTCTTTAAATGGGTAACTATGGTTTATTGCCTTCAGGCCATCTAGAGGCTGTTTAGTTTCTCAGGTATTACCTCAACAGGAACTGAGGGGTAGTTCTGAAAAGGGAGTTGGTCATCAGCCGCTTCTGTGTACTCTAGTGACTGGAACTAGTAGGCTCTCTAGGGTGGCAGTCTCTTCCTCCTGGCTGACACAGATGGTGCCCTACTTATGAAGTCACTGGGAGCTACCAACTGACTCTATGATGTGGGTCAGTAAAGGCTGGAAGAGATACCACTGGGCCTCTCGGCAGTTATTTCTCCAGGCAGTCTTTTTATAAAAAACTGGTAGCTGTCAAACAGCTGCCAAAATTGGTCAGGCCATCAGGTGTGGCAGGCCTGCCTTCTGGCTGACAATGGAAGCACCTCTTTAATTGTCCCCAGATGCTATGACATAGTTCAAAGAAGGGAGGTGTTATGGCCTTGATGCTATCCTCAGCTAGGCCACACCTGTGAGGTGACACTGCTTAACATAGCCTTTCTGCTGGAAAAGCGCTTTCCAGGCTGGCACTGCTCCTCAGCTTGGTAATTAGGCCCCTGCTGAAGCCTCTATTGGGTGACTCTGCCTCCAGATGACCAACATGGCATCCCAGCCAAGCTGCCCTTCCCAATACAAAACAGCAGACTCTATGGAAGAGCTCAGAAAAGAGAGGGTGAAGGGGCAGTGGTGTCCTCAGTCAGCAGCCAGCTCTCAAAATGTGGCTATCCCATGCACTGTCTCTCTGCTATACTATACACTGTTTACACTAGCATTTCAGTTCAACGTATTTGCTGGTTCATACCCATCTCCCACCTCCTGGATAACCAAGAAGAAAAGAAAAGCGTTAGTACCTGCAATCCACCCAAGCAGTGAGTCAGCAGAAGCAAGGCTCATCACGAGCTCACTTGTGCTAGAGAGAGGTAATTTCCCATTTCATGGCTCCCTGGGCGTCCAGAATGCTCCATTCAATTATCAATCCAGGCCTTAGTTCTCAGAGGGAACTGAGCAGACGTGTGTATAGTCCACCATCTAGACCCCACCTCTTTTTATTTCACTTCTTGATATGTGTACCTTCTACCAGCACTCTCTCCCTTTGGTTTACTGATAAGTAAGAAAGTAATAGATGAAATTATAGGTTGCCTTTTCGCTTTTCTTCTCTGTCCACGTTTCAGCCTAAGTGGTTGGCTAATGCAAGTAAATAATAGAGAAAGAAAAGATATGCTAGTCTTCCTTGGTAATCTTCAGTTCTTAGAATACTATTGCCTTCCTATATTTGGCAAGTTCTGGATCAAATGGAAAGCACAGCCACTTGAGGCTATCAGCAGCCCCCTTTGCTCAATTGTAAATGTATTGAAATAAAACATGAGTAGAGAATTCCTCTAGATCCACAGTATGTGGGAGTTTAGCAAAATTCAAAGCAAGTACAAGATATGCATGTTGTGAAAGCTAAAGGTAGAGAGACTGGAAGAAAGGGAAAAGGTTTCTATATAACACACTTACAGGGAACTTACTTTGCATCTTTCTAAACTCCTTTATGGAAACCCTGGTGGCATAATGGATAAACTCTTTTATGCATGGTGGGTCCACCAGAATTGTGTGCATATCAGGTGTAATCACTAATGCAATGGGACAAGAATGAACTGTAGCATACCCACACATTGCACATCTCTCCTATGCTCACGTACCTTCAGATTTCATAAGCACCAAGATAAAATTATGAAGTATTTCAGGATGGCAACAATGTTAGACCAAATATTAAACCTTCTGAGTATGGGGCCCTGTGTGACTCCACAGGCCACACACTCATGAAACTGACCCTGCCCCCACCGAGCCTCAGCCCAAAGGGTCTTCTCAGAATGCATTCATCATGAAGTGCCCCCAGGAAAAGAGTGAGAATAACAGTAACAATAGCTCATCAGGTACTCAGAATTAGGCAAGTTAGCGCTGTTTGCAAAGTGTCTCCACTTTTCAGAAGCTGGCTCATCAAGTGACCCAAGCTGCCCTCCAAGATGTCCGTATCTGGGCTAAAGTGCTGATGCCGATGCATTATCCTACACTTACTGTCAAGGAAATATTTCTGCCTTGTGCTTAGTGGAAGGTGAGCATAGAGGTGTAATCGAAGGAAATCCTATCCAACATAATCCAATGGTTGCAGATGCTGGAGTCTGGCAGCTCTGGATTTTAATCCTGTCTGAGGTCTTCCATTTACTATTGGTACAACCTGGAGCATGTGAGCAAACATCTCTGGGTCTCTCTTTTTTCACCTGTAATGTGAGGATGATAATAGAGCCCATGTCCTAGGGTCTCTATTAAGGTTAAAAATGCTACCAACAGTCTCCTATCCCCTCCTCTCCACCCAGCAGAGAGGAATAGTGTGCTGTCACCGGACAGGGAGAGCAGTGGAAGCTGCATATAGGTAGGCATGTAAATTTATACGAGAATGTACATTTTCACTCAGTCATATTAAAGAAAAAAAAAAGAAAAAGGTTAAAAATGGTAACATATGTGCCATGGTGAGACTTTTAAACTGAAAGTGCTCAACTAATGGAAGCTTCTATGACTGTTACAATTTTACATATAATGTCATTCACATCTTGGTAAAATACCTTTCTCTAGTGTTTCACTTTTATCTCAACTTTCTGATAAGCATTTCTTAAGAAACAAGTCAATAGAAATCTCTGTGCTCTAAACACTGCCCCTTCAATGAGAAATAGAATTCCTGCTGCTAGAAGAAAAGCCAGAAATGAATTAAATTAATCACACTGTTTATAAACAATTGTTTGAGCAGCATGAGCAGGATTTGTTTCCCGGGTACACCATGCCCTGCGCTGCACAGTTGGGTCTTGTATTTTGAATATGCCGTCTGGCTTTTCAGTTACCTGTAGACACTTCTTAGACTCAACATAAAACATGATAACTACATCAAACTGGGTATATTCTGTGAGTGTTTATTTTACCACGTTTATTCTGCAGGTGCCTCCTGTGTCAGGGTGTCAAGGTTCTCTGAGATTGATGTCCTCAATAAAGGGGGACTATGCATGCCACTCAGAGACAAGCACCAAAACAACACCTGTCCCCAGAGATGCCAAGGTTGGTTTGTAAAAGCCCACAGTGGAAGCAATGTGGGGTGCTGCTCTGGGCTTTGACCTTGGCTGCTCGTTAGAAACATCCAGGAGTTCTGAAACACTCCCTGAGCCTGGCCTCCACTTTTAGAGATTTTATTTTGTTTAGTCTGTTTGAGGTACAGACATATGTTTTAGGAGCTCCAGTGTGCATCAGTCTTGGGGTAGTACAAACTGTTAAGGCACTTAACTACTATCCAAAATGTTGGTGGTTTGAATCTAACTAAAGGTGGCTCAGAAAAAAAGGTCTGGGGATATACTTCTGAAAGATCACAAACATCAAAAACACCATGGAGATGAATTCTACTCTTACATACATGAGGTCACCAGGGATTGAAATTGACTTGATGGCAACTAGTCAGGTATAATGTACAGCAGGGTTAAGAATATCTGGTGTAGTGGGAAAAGCAGAAGGCCTCTCTTCCAATGTTGTACTGACCCAAGCAGCCATAATTTCTCAGCACTGATAAAATAACTAAGTTGACTTAGATAATGCTTCACATTTCTGCCTTGCTCTTTATCCTAATCCTGAGGTTATATAGATTTAAGCCATGGGTTATAAGCTGAGGATTGTTTTACACACCAGGCAACATTTTGCAATGGTTGCAAACACGTTTGATCAGCATAACTTGTGGATGCTCTTCGCATCCATTGGGTAGACACCAAGGATACTGCAAAACATCCTATGTTGTATATGACAGTCCCCCACAACAAAGAATTGTGTGGCCTCAAATATTAAAACAGAGATAACTGGAGTGCTCCTTAGAAGCAAGGATAACAAGACTAGGTACTTTGGTGCTTAGGTACTTTGGACATGTTGTCAGGAAGGGTAGGAGCCTGGAGAAGGACATCATGTTGGTAGAGGGTCAGCAATAAAGAGGAAAATGGATTGACACAGTGACAGCAACAGTGGGCTCAAGCATAACAATGATTGTGAGGATGGTGCAGGACTCGATAGTGTTTTGTTGTGTGGTACATACGGTTACTATGAGTTGAAATCTACAACAACAACGACAAAGACTGGAAAGCCCTCATTTAAACTAATCCTCTGGACTTTGCAACAGAGAGTCATCTTACCACACCTGGGGGACATTGGGAGGGAAACTTTAACAATTCCACTTCCAAGAAGCCCCTGAACCATTTGGCTCCTTCTAGTCCCCATCCAAGGAACCCTAGTGGCACAATGGTCAAGTGCTCAGCTGTTAACCAGAAGGTTGGCAGTTTGAGTCCACCACTGCTCCTATAAGGATCTATACCTTTGTAAATCCTATGGGGCAGTTCTACTCTGTCCTGGAAGATCTCTATGAGTCAAAATCTAAAGTCCTGCAGAAGTCCTCTCACAGGACAGTGATGGGTTTGATTTTTGAGTTTTAGTGCCTATCCATTCTCAAAAGCAAGGGGTGGAGGGAAAGGCCTGTAGAAGGTGATGGGGTTGTTTCTGGGAGGAAGAGTCCAGGGCCACTATAGCTAGAATGCAGTCAGTAACCTCGCAGATAATCCCCTTCTGCCAGGCAGGCTCTGTGAGCTTGTTCTCTTACAGAGTGTACTTGGCAGGGACACAGCTCTCCTGATTTAGTCAGAGCAGCTGTTCAGGAAGGAATCGCCTCCAAAGCATGCAAAGAGACCTAACGGAAGACCATGCCCCCATGGAAACATGGGTTTAGTCCATAGTGTAATGATGCGGGCCTCTGCTCTAAAGAAGTAAAAAGCTTCAACGACTTCTGGGCCTTGACAAATTGGAGTATGGCCTGAAGAGAGTAACTACCATGATCCTCTTGGTAGGATCCACGGTGTATGAAGGCCAGTAGAGAGAACTGGGGATACTGAAGTTAGAGCACGGGAGATTCACGCCATAGGCATTGTTTTTGCATTTCTGAAGGACTGCCATGTAAAAAAGGAATATGGCTTGTTCTGCATGGTCCCAAGTGAAAAAGGTAGGAACAAAGAGTTGAAGTTACTAGAATATGTATTTCAGCACAGGATTAAATTAACTGCCTTACTAGGGAATGCCTAGTAAAGTAGCAGAAGGAAGTCACTTAGAGTTGACGATCAGTCACTAGAAGCATTGACTGAGGAGTGGGAGGCTGCAGAGATGTTCTTAGAGTTGCTGTGTGATTCTGTGAAAGTCCTCCCCAAGGACAGTTAAATACAGGAGAGCAAAAAATCTGTTTCAGCCCATGGTAGTATTTTGTCCAGCTGAAGCTAGAGAGTTTCCAGTAGGATTATCAGTGAGAAGAAATGCTATCAGAGGTAGTTTCGGCAATTTCAGGAACCATTCTGTTTCCTTTCAGTGATTGCGCTGGTAATTGGTGGCTGGTAGGAAATTTAGACATTTCTGAGAAAGAAAAGTTCTGGAGTTCTATACATGCTCAGTGGAACACAGCTGCTTTGATGCTAGATGTCTGTTTAAAGAAAATATTGGTCATATCCATCCATAAGGATAAATGTTTGTTGTTTGAAGATTTATTGTCCAAATGATTGCTGTTCAAAGATTTGTACGGAAGAGAAGCGCTTGGCTGAAATTCAAGGGATATCCTCCAGTTGGTTTTCATGGTTCATCCTTCTTCATATGATAACAGATAAAGTCACTGCTGTGGAGTCAATTCCAAGACATAGCAACCTTATAGGTCAGGATAGAACACCCCCGTAGAGTTTCCAAGGAGTGCCTGGTGGATTTGAACTGCTGATCGTTGGGTTAGCAGAAGTAGCACTTAACCACTATGCCACCAGGGTTTCCACTAGGATTAGGGTTTCAGGCTCCGGGAAAGACAGACAGTATCCCAACCTAGGAGGAACCAGGATATCAGTGAAAAAATTCAGTGGATTCATAGGATTCCATATGTAAAAGACTTCAGTTTAACTCCTGGTCCTGTGGCTTTGAAGTTGTCTGATCCTAAGCAAGTTACTTGCGCTTACAATGTTTTGGTTTTTTTCTTTGTAAAGTGGAAGTGAAGGTAGGGCTCATTCTACAAGACTGTTAGGAGGCTTATATAAAATATTAGACACATGGTGACTGGAACATACTAAGTTCTTGATAAATTGTATTTTTATTATGATAATCATCACCTTGTTGAGCAAAAAAACAGGAACAAAGGTAAGTAGAATGAGGCTCCTCTTTGTGGACCACCCTGGTGTCAGAGTGGTTGAGTGCTACATCTGTTGACCAAAAGATTGGCAGTTCAAATCCACCAGGTGCTCCTTGCAAACTCCATGGGGCAGCTCTACTCTGTCCTACAGAGTTGCTGTGAGTCAGACCCGACTCAATGGCAGTGGATTTGGTTTTGGTTATTGTGTCATAGGAAACCTTGCACACATGTATGTGCACTAGTGTTGTAGTGGTTAAGAGCTAAAGCTGCTAACCAAAAGATTGGCAGTTCGAATCTACCAGGTGCTCCTTGGAAACTCTGTAGGGCAGTTTTATTCTGTCCTGTGAGGTCACTATGAGTCAAAATCAACTCAGCAGCAGTGGCTTTTGTCAGGAGGGGACACAGTCGTATTTTTGTTTGTGGTGTCAAACCCACCATAAGATCCTCATGATGAGGGGATAGGTTTGTCCCTGGTCAATGAGTAGGGAGACGGGGAAACATACTTCAACTGCAAAAAGGGGGGAGCTGTGGGGAAGGGAGAGAGCTAAAGGGTTGTAGCTGGTCCTGCTAGAAATGCTGTGAAATTGTCTGCAGGTCTCCAGAAAGCAAACACATCATGTGACTTCTGTTATATAAACAATGAACTGAGCACACTCTGGACTGTATTCAGCCAAAGAGCCGAGGATCTCCTTCTCACAAAATGATTTCTGAATTGTCTATTCTTTGTTCCATGCCAATTTCACGTTATTTTTAACAAGGTCCTTAGAAACATTTCACAGTTAGGATTGTTCTTGAGGTGCTTTTTATTCTCCAGAAATAAGTGAATCCATATTTTCATAAATCTGACAAACAAATATATTGGGTGCCTGCTTGTGTTCCTTTTATGATTTTCAGATTTCCATTGTCTTTGCTGGCTACTGTAATTTAATTTTTCTCCTCTTTTTGAATGGCACTGCTGACACAGAGTTTCTGGTTTTAGGAAAAGGAGATTGTTTTTGTGTGTCTGCACAGGTGTGTATATATGTGAGTGTACTCACATGTACATTTGACTGTCATGTATAATTTGTTGCTTTAGCAATAATTTTGATTCCAAGTCCAGTGAGTACCATCTTCATTATCATTGTCATTTTAACAGCTACTTTTTACAGAGCACTTGTTTATATGCAGCCATTGTGGTAAGTTTATGACATATGTTGTTGTCCTTCAGTGCCATAAAGTCAATTCCAGCTCATAGCAAGCCAGTGTGTCAGAATAGAAGTTCTCCATAGGGTTTTCAAGACTGTAATTTTTATGGGAACAGACCACTAGATCTTCCTCTTGCACAACCACTGGGTAGGTTCTAGCTACCAGCCTTTCTGCTAGCAGCCTGGCACTTAGCTGTTATGCCACCAGGGCTCTTTGCATTGCAGATAGCATGCCATTTAATCCTTAAATTATTCTGTGGAATAGATATTACTATCCCAGTCTATTGATGGGAAATGGAAACTCAGAGACATTACTGTATTTTTACAAAGATAATGCCCACTTTCTACATTCGTCCTCTCCCCGTGAGATATTTTCACAAGCACTGCTATGCCTTTTTTTTTTTTTAACATGCTGCTTTAAAAAGAAAAAGAAAGGCCTAGCACTGTGATAGTTAAAGTTGTGTGTCAACTTTACTGTCCACGGTTCTCAGTAGTTTGGCAGTTAAGTAATGATGTAGTTTGGCAGTTATGTAATGATGTGATTTAGAAGTTATATAATGATGTAACTTGGCAATTATGTAACGATATAGTCATCCCACATGATATAGCTTGATATAATCACCTTGTCACTCGTAAGGAGAGTTTACTCAAGGATGTGGCCAGGGTCTGGGCATTCTGGCAAAACTTGCTTGCTTTCACTGAATCCTGCCTTCAGCTCATCATCATCATCATCATCATCATCATCATCAGCTGACCTCCAGTTCTTGGGACTTGAGCCAGCTGCTGCCATATTGCCTGCCAGTCTTGGAATTCATCAGTTTCCACAGCCTGTGAGCCAGTGGTCTGTCATTTGCCATTTTGGGGTTTGGCAGTCCCTGTAGCTATGTGAGTCAGGAGATATCTTCAGCTTGATACCTGACTCATGGGCTTTGGGTTTGCCACAACTTTGTAAGTGATTTCTTTGAGATAAATCTCTGTCTCTGTTTCTCTCTCTTTCTGTCTCTCTCTCTCTCCAAGGAAACCCTGATGACACAGTGGTTAAGACCTACAGCTGATAACCAAAAGGTTAGCAGTTTGAATCTACCAGGTGCTCCTTGGAAGCATATATAGGTGTGCCAACCACTGTCATCAAGTCAATTCTTAGTCATAGCCACCCTATAGGTTAGAGTAGGGCTGCCTCATAGAGTTTCCAAGGAGCACCTGGAGGATTTGAGCTGCCAAGCTTTTGGTTAGCAGATATAGCATTTTAACTGCTGCACCACCAGGGTTTCCATATGTATATAACCAGTTTCATTGAGTTGATTCCACTCATAGTGACCCTATATAGCACAGAGTAGAACCATATGACCTATGTTATACTAAGCATCACCTGAACATGCTCTGGACCTAAAGGAGCTATAGATGAGTTCAAAGTGCCATTTCCAAAGCTCTTAACCACTGCCCCACCAGAGCTCTGTATAGTGTGTGTGTGCCTGTGTGTGTGTGTATTATACATGTAATCAGGATGTGCTAATAATTACTGGTTACTGGAATGCAGAAACTGGAAATGAAGAAGAAGGATTAGAGGTTAGAAAATATGGCCTGGTGATAGAAATGATCCCAGGGGTCATGTGATAAAGTTTTGCAAGACCAATGAGTTCTTCACCATAAATATCTTTTTTTTAACAACATAAACAGTGACTATACATGCAGAGCTCATTAAACGGAATACACAGGGATCAAATCAGCTGCATCTGTGGAAAGTGATGATATAAGAGCTCAATATCATCAGTTAGACTAAGGAACAGAAGCTGACTGCAGAACACACCATCGGTGGCTCATATGCAAGTTCAAGCTGAAGTGGAAGAAAATTAGAACAAGTTCACAAGAGCTGAAGCAAGATGCTGAGTGTATCCCGCACCTGAATTTAGAGTTCATCTCAAGAATAGATTTGACTCATTGAACTCTAATGACAGAAGACCAGACAAGCTGTGAAATGAAATGAAAGACATCATACATGAAGAAAACAAGAGGTCATTAAAAACACAGAAAAGATCAAAATGGAAATGAGAAGAAACTTAAACTTGCTCTTGAATATAGAGTAGCTAAGGTGAACAGAAGAAACAATGAAGTAAAAATAGCTGAACAGAAGATTTTAAAGGGTATCTCAAGTAGAGAAATTCAAGTATTATAATGACATATGAAAAGATCTGGAGTTAGAAAAGCAAAAGAGAAGAACATGCTCTCAGCATTTCTCAAGCTTAAAGAACTGAGTTAAAATTTCAAGCCTCAAGTTGAAATAGTGAAGGATTCTACAGGCAAAATACCGAATAACACAGTAAGCATGAAAAGCAGATGGAAGGAATACACAAAGTCTCTGTACCAAAAACAACTTGTCAGTGTTCTATCATTTCAGGAGGTAGCATACAATCAAGAACTGATGATACTGCAGGAAGAAGTCTCAGCTGGGCTGAAGGTGGGTGAAAAACAAGGCTCCAGGAACTGGTGGAATACCAACTGAGATGTTTTAACAGATGGATGCAGCACAGGAAATGCTTACGTGTTTATGCTATGAAATTTGGAAGACAACTACGTGGCCAACCAACAAGAAGAGATTTATGTTTATGCTTGCACCAAAGAAAGGTCATCCAACTGAATGCAGAAATTACTGAACAGTGTCACTAATATCATACATAAATAATTTTTTTCTATAAATCATTCAAAAGCAATTGCAGTGGTACATCAACAGGAAAATGTCAGAAATTCAAGCTTGATTCAGAAGAGGACAAGGAACAAGGGATATCATTGCTGATGTCAGAGGAATCCTGGCTGAAAGCAGAGAATACCACAAAGATGCTTTCCTGCATTTTTGAGTAGCATCTAGGTTTTAAAAGCCTGTGGCACCCATCCAGGATACTCCACTGCTGTCACCCCTTTGAGAGCAAGGAAGAATAAAGAAAACTAAAGATACAAGGCAAAGATTAGTCTATAGGACTAATGGACCACATCTACAATGGCCTGCACTAGACTGCATCCAGTACAACTAGATTGTTCCCAGCTGCTATTACTGAAAGCTCTGACAGGGATCATAATAGAAAGCCCTGGACAGAGTTGGAGAAAATGTAGAAAAAAATTTTGAAATTAAAAAGGAAGACCAGACTATCTGCCTGACAGAGACTGGAGAAACCCTGAAAGTGTGGCTCCCAGACACCCTTTCAGCTTAAAAATGAAGTCATTCCAGAAGTTTACCCTTCAGCCAAAGACCAGACAGGCTCATGAAACAAAATGAGACTAAAGGGGCATGTCAGCCCAGGGGCAAGGACTAGAAGAAAAGAAGGGATTAAAAAAAAAGATACTAGAGAGCCCAAGGCTGAGAAAGGAGAGTGTTAACATACTGTGGGGCTGTTAACCACTGTCAAGACGCGATATGTATACTATGTGATGAGAAACTAGTCTGTTCTGTAAACCTTCATCCAAAGTACAATTTAAAGAAAGAATGTTTACCTGTGTTTTATTGACTATGCAAGGACTTTCAATAAATTGTGGGTAACATTGCAAAGAATGGGAATTCCAGAACACCTAATTGTGCTCATTAAGAACCTCTACATAGATCAAGAGGTAGTCACTTAAGCTAAACAAGTGAATGCTGCTTGGTTTAAAGTCAGAAAAAGTATGTGTCAGGTTGTAGCCTTTCACCATATTTATCAGCTCTGTATGCTGAGCGTATAACTCAAGAAGCTAGATTATGTGAAGAAGAACAGGGAATCTGGGTTAGAAGAAATCATTAACAAACCGTGATATGCAGATAACATGACCTTGCTTTCTGAAAGTAAGGAAAACTTTAAGCACTTACTGATGAAGATCAAAGACCATAGCCTTCAGTATGGATTACATCTCAACAGAAAGAAAACAAAACTACTCACAATTGGATCAATAAGCAGCATCATGATAAATGAAGAAAAGATTGAAGTTGCCAAGGATTTCATTTTACTTGGATTCACAGTCAACACCCATGGAAGCAACAGTCAAGAAATCAAACAGCATACTGCATTGGAGAAATCTGGTACAAGAGATAACTTGCAAGTGTTGAGAAGCGAAGATGTCACCTTGCATACTAAGGTGAGCCTAACCAAGCCATGGTGTTTTCATTCACCTTGTATACATGCAAAAACTGGGCAATTACTAAGGAAGACCAAAGTAGAACTGATGCCTTTAAGTTATGGTGTTGATGCAGAGTATTGAATATATGATGAACTGCCAAAAAAATGAATAAATCTGTTTTGGAAGAAGAACAGCCAGAATGCCCCTAGAATCAAGGATGCAAGATTTCATCTCACATACTTCGCCATGTTATTAGGAGGCACAAGTCCCTGGAGAAGAGCATCATGGTTGGTAGAGTTGAGGGCCAGAGATAAAGAGGAAGACCCTCAACAAGGTAGATTGACACAGTGACTGCAACAACATAAGAAGCATAACAATGACTGTGAATACAGCATAAGACCAGGCATTATTTCATTTTGTTGTGCACAAGGTGACTATGAGTTGGAACCGATTTGATGGCACTGAGCAACAGCATATGAGGTCTGACAATTAAGTCTGCGAACTTAATTGTTCTCATTGCTGAATATTACTACAGTCACCTTTGAAGCACTCCCCTTGGGAAGTTATGCACTGATGCCAGGACCTAGTGCACCCTTCAAAGCAATTTTGGAATTTTTGCTGGAATGGCCATTCAACATGGTGGCATGGTGACAAGTTTGCAAACTTAATTGTTTAGTTGTCTGTGTGGGAATTTTTCACCAGTAAACAAGTAACTGTATTGAAACACCTTCTCTACTCACCTGATCTGGCCCCCAATGCCATTTTTCTTTACCAAAGATGACAGAAATCTTGAAAGGAAGGCATTTGGATGACATTCAGGACATCCAGGGTAATATGATGACAGCTCTGATGGCCATTCCAGAAAAAGAGTTCCAAAATCACCTTGAAGGGTGAACTAGGTGCAGGCATCAGTACATAGCTTCCTAGGGGAGTCCTTTGAAGGTGATTGTAGTGATATTCAGCAGTGAAGTATGTAGCACCTTTTCTAGGATGAATTCACAAACTTAATTGTATGTGTGTATTTATACTTCTCTAGTTCTGCTTTTTTAAAGAACCCAACCCTAGACAAGCATACTTAAAAAATACCTCACGTGGGCAGGGCACAGTTGGCAAATAAACATAGAAGGTGACCTCAGTTCATCCTCCACAGTACCTAAAGTACTCTTCATGTACCTTATAAACCCTCAGGTCACCTAGGCAACTTCTAAGAGCAGACCACTATCCTACCTGCAATTTCTAGGGGTAGAGGCACTTGTTTCATGAAGATGCACATTTAGCTAGTTGTGGGAGATTCTGGAATTGGACTGCCTGAATCAGATTCTAGCTCCACCACTCCCTAGATGTTTGACCTGGGCAAGTTACTAAGCTGCATTCCTTTCAGTTAGAAACTTGCAAACAGAGCATACATGATAGGACTCATATGATGATTATATGAGATAATCCATCACTTGCTTAGCACAGTTATTGGCTCCTCATCAACAATAAATGTTAGCTATTTTTTTTAATGAGTCTATAGCTTTAAAACATTTTCTCCTAGATATATTTAAGCTTTGTCATATTGACATAGTTCAACAAAAAAGGCAGGTAGAATCTTTGATCCATCAAAGACTCAAATTTCCAATCCTCATATTTGGAGGACAATGGGTAACAGTATCTCATGTAGGCAATTGGTTTGACCTCATAGCCCAATTATGGGCATGCTGGGAAATAGGAAAGAAGTGCATAGAGAACAGAATAAACCACACCCCAGTTAAGTCTGATTTGATCTTACGCCTTGACTTGCTGGCCCATGGACACATCTGCAGCTGGTGATATAAATAGAGATCACCTGGGAATACATTTTGACCCCAAAACACAAGGTCAAATCTTCCAGTCTGTGCCAACTCAGCCACATGGGGTCCTTTCTGCAATCAGCACAGAACAGTAGAAAGAGCGATGGCCTAAGGTCCTATGTGTTCTTGCCAGACATGCTCTTTCACATGCAGTTTTCCTGTCTGTATAATGGAGAGGTGGAAGACAGCAGTGTTTCCATGAAAGGCTTTGTCACTTACATGCTTTCATAATTTTTACCATAGCAATGTTCCACCTTTGCTATTATTTGCTTACTGTTTGTCTTTAAATACAGTTTGATGTTAATAAGTGTTTGTAAAGTCTGTATAATGACTTTCAATATAAAACAGCATAGAGAAGATGATTTAAAAAACAAACACAATGAATGCATGATACTTGGCTACCATTAATGAATGTTTTGATCAAGGACACAGTAGATGGATCCTGATGAAAAGGAGTAAAACTGTGGAACAGAACTTCAAATTCATATGGAAACCAGACTTACTGGATCCATTAAGACTGAGGAAATCTCCAATCTTTTGAGAAGAAATGATTTTTAAATCTTGAATCAAAACTATTCCATAAAGCTGTCAGTAATCTAAGCATTAGTTTGACCCAATTAGTATAGAATGTTTGCCTTAAAAATTATGCTTTTATAAATAATCATCTACATGAGTTCAAAATGACAACAGCTGCTCTACAGCACAGATGAGAACTTTTGGGGCAGAGAGCCTTCATAAAAAGTGATGAAACGAAATAGAGAAAATTGAGAAAAAATGCACAATGTGAAGTATATAACCAACATCGTTGAACAGTTCATATAGAAATTTTGAATGGATATATGTTTTATTTATTATAAAATAGAACTCTAATGAAAAACAGTAATAACAAATGCAATAAAAACAAAGCAAAATTACTAAAACGTTACTGGATCCTGTCACTTCCAAAAGCCCTGAGCTCAAGACCTGCCCTCCATTGGTTAAGATGTTAAAGACATGTTGAAGTCACAGTAGAACCAGCATCAGTCTCCTTATTTAAAGCAATCAGGATGAGTGAAAGTAGTATCAAATTCCTTTGCTGGTATCTGTTGCATTTTAACTGTGTGCCATCATCTGGCATATCCTCTGTGTTTTACACCCACATTTGGAATATACTGGATCTTCCAGCTTTGATAATCCTTTCAGGACGATCCTGAGTCTAAAAACGAATGAAGACCCAGGGCACTGTCTTTTGAGTACTCGAGCTTAATGATAGCTTAGTGCAAATCTATATGCTCATTGTTTGTAGACAATCAGCTTTTATCAGCTAATTGCATCCAATCATTCCATTTTTCATCACTTGAAGAGCACCTAAAAAAATACTACCGCTTTCTACATATCTTGTCACAATTTTTGCTTTCTCTTTTTCCTAAATCATCATTTTTTTCCCATTTTCTTATCTTCGAGGTGATGATTAATACTCACTCATTTTTGTTAAAGTGGGCTGTTTTGGAGCTCAGTGCAGTGTCTCTGTTCCCATCCCTTGTGTATCAGCACATGGAATGCTCTGGCCCTTCTGACTTGCTTGTTCTGTCTTCTGCCTCCCAAGTGTCTGTCTCTAAACTCTGCCTCAAGTAGGAGTAGAGTAACTGGATAGCTGTCTCTAAGAAGACCTTATACCTCTATGTGCATCGGAATCACCTGGAAATACTTTTTGAAAATGCAGATATATGGCCCCTCTTACCCTCACTATCAGGATCTTGGGAATTTGTATATGTAAAAGGTGTCTCAGGCAATAATGATGTACTTAGTTTGCGGACCACTTTGAGAAATATGATGTAAGTATTGACTCTTCTACTTCCCTCCTCCTCCTTCTCTCTGCCTTCTCTTTTTCTCCTTTATTTTTCTTTCTCTTCTTCCTTCTTCTTTTCCTTTCTCTTCGTCTCCTTCTTAAAGACCAAAAGCAGTTTTAAGTCTATTTTCTTAACTGTTGATACTAAGCTTCGTTTCAAAATTCTTCCTACCACAGACATCATTTCTGTATTTCCCAAAGGAGAGGATTCCTTGCAGGGGAGGCAGAATGCCTGGTTTGCAGCCCTGTATCCACTGTTACCCATGTCAGTCCATTCGCATACATTATACCTTTTTCATCTTTTGAAATGGAAATAATATTCTGTACCTTGCCTACCTCACAGATTTATGTTGAAGATTAAATGTGAATAAAAGATATGAAAATACTTTGCAAATTGGAAAAAATGTACTAAAACAATGAAAACAAAAAACTGCATTTAAAAACTCGTCTGTTAAAATATTTGAGAAAAATTCTTTTTTAATGATATTTTGCGTAAGGGACTTGGCTCTACCAATGTTTCGGATAGAGCATATGCTTGAGGAGAGACAGTTGTGATCTCACTACATTTTAAGTTGTGACATCTCAGCCCCACTCCATCCTCTCCTACCCAGCTACATTTAGCAGCTTGGCAGTGTAGTTCCACAGATTCAAAAACCGAGGTCTTTTAGATTCCTTAATACAGATCCAGAAATTACCCTTCCTGTGTTTCCAGCAAAACCTCTTTCCTCCACATGGAATATAAAGTATCAGATGCTAACAATAGAATATCAAAAGCCAAATTTGAAGCAATTACCCGCAGCTCTGGAGAACAGTCCCACACACAGCTGGCGCCCAATCAGAAGCTCTGTGTCTTATCACCCACCATCTCTGCTACTCATGGAATCAGAATGTCAGAGCTGCAGAGGATCTAATAGATTCTTCCCCCTCATTTAACAAATGGAGAAAGTGAGGTGCAGGGAGGGTGCTAAGTCATTTACAGTTACTCACAGATGGATACCAAGAAGTCATCAGTTTAGGTCCTGTTTTCTAGATCAGTCCTCTTATTGCTGCACTTTGCTGCTTCATTTCTGCATTAGTATGGTGGTCATGTCCTTTATCTTCCAACTGGAGCGCTGTTAAGAGTAAAAGGGCCCACTGAGTGTTACAACCATGTGCACTGAGTGCTGTCTCTTGAACTGAGGAAGGAGATCTACAGTGGTCCACCATGATTCTCTTTTAGACATGTCCTGTTCAACATTTTTATCTTTAATGTTGACTTTAAAGGCAAGTGAGACCAAACTGTGAACCAGATACGTTAATTCAATTGTATAAATGGAGACTCTTGTGGGCAGACTGGGACATAATATCACCTTGACCTTTTCTCAAGTCCCTGTTTGATGCTGTTGAGAGGGAGTTGACTGTGAGTTGTTCTTGGAGTTATAGCCTGCTGCCTTCTTTGACCAGGGTTATATTGACACAATCTGAATATAAAGAAACAGCACTGAGCACCAAATAGCAAGCGATCGAAGAGTGATTACAATCTTTATATGAATCTTTAGAAGAATTGCATGCAAGAGCCAAATATAATCTACAGGAAACTTCTCAAAAACCCTCCTCTTTAAAAGAACTCGATTACTCTGGAATCTCTTATACACCCAAACTCTTGGTTCTGATTAACACACCTTCCTGTCTTCTCTTTCTTTCTCTCTCCTAGTTCTTTATTATATTTATTCACTTAACCGCTCTCTCTACCTTTATTCTCTCCCCTTTCCTCCTGTCTTTCCAGTTTTTTGCTTTTATTTTTCACATATTCTCCAAAATTCTGCATCACAGAAAATATAGCAGCCATCTGACAAAGATTCTCTTGTAGTGGGCAGGAGAGGCTGGCAGAAAAAAGTTTCATGTTAAATGTCCCCATCACATAGGGTTGCAGTAAAAGAAGAAACCACATCATACTGTAGGCTTCCCTCAGGACTGAAGTAGGATTTAGCATGTGCCCCATATGTATCCATTTTGTCCTAGAGTCCATCATAGTCAGATGAGAAAACACTGGAGACAGATAGCAGAATTGAACACTGGACTTAGCAGTATAGTTTCCAAGATGATAAGTGACAATATAGTTGTACAATTAAAAGCACAGAGTTAGTATCTAAATGACTTAAATTTAAGGCCTGGCCCTGCCATTTGTTAACTGTATAAGCTTGGGAAAATTATTGGAACTAGTTTTTTGGGAGATAACCGAGTGATCTCTTGGATCAAAAGACACTACCTGTCTATATGTTGCTTTTAAGAAACCCACCTTAGACTTACAGATATAAACAAACTGAACGTTAAAGGATAGAATAATATATATCAAGCTAACAGTATAAAAAGAAGAGCAGGTGTGACACTACTAATCTCAGATAAAATAGATTTTAATGTAAAATCCACCAGCATGGACAAGGATGGTCACTATTTATTGCTGAAAGGTTCAGTATACAAGCAGAACTTAACAGTATTAAATATTTATGTACCCATCACCAGAGCATCTAAATACATCAAACACTGACTACATTGAAAAAATGAGATGGATCACTCCACAGTATAGTTGGAGACTTCGACACTCCACTTTCAATAATGGACAGATCATCTAGAAAAAAGCTCAGTAAAGACACAGAAGATTTTATTGCCACAATTAGCCAATTAGACCTCATCAACATATACAGAACTTTTTATTCATCAACAGATAAGAACACCTGCTTCTCCAATGCACCTGGAACATTTTCCAGAACAGACCATGTGTTAGGACATAAAGGTAATCTCAACAAAATCAAACCATTGAGTGTTGCAAAGCATCTTCTCAGACCATAAAGCCATAAAAGTCAAAATCAAAGTGGAAAAAACTTAGAAAGTGGAACTCATGGAAGCTGAACAACACCTTGCTCAAAAAGGCATGGGTTATAGAAGAAATCAAAGATGAAATATAGCCAAAGCAATGTTCAGAGGTCACTTTATCTCTACTAATGCATGCATCCAGAAGGTAGAAAGGATCCAAACCAAGGAATTAATCCTACAGCTTGAACAAGTAGAAAGAGAGCAACAGAGGAAACCCTCAGGCACCAGAAGAAAACAGATCATAAAGATTAGAGCAAAACTAAATAAATTAGAGAATAGGAGAACAATTGAAAAAATTGACAAAATCAAAAGCTGGTTTTTTGAAAAGATCAACAAAATTGACAAACCATTGGCTAAACTTACTAAAGAAAAACTGGAGAGGTTAACAAACAATTGGAATAAGAAATGAGATGGGAGATGTCACAACAGACCCAAATGAAATAAAAAATATCGTAACAGAATACTATGAAAGAATGTAACGGATGTGAAAACCTAGAGGAAATAGACAAAATCCTGGATTCATGCCACCTACCAAAATTGTCACAAGGAGAAGCAGAACAACTCAACAAACCCATCACAAAGGCAGAGATTGAAAAAATCATCAAAAAACTACCAACCAAAAAAAGCCATGGCCCAGATGACTTCACTGCCAAATTCTACCAACCTTTTAGAGAGGAGTTAACTCCAATGCTGCTGAGACTATTTCACAGGATAGAGAGGGATGGAGTACTCCCAACTTCGTTCTATGAAGCCAGAATAACCCTGATACCAAACAAAGGGAAAAATCCCACAAAGAAGGAAAATTACAGACCAGTATCACTCATGAACCTAGGTGCAAAAATATTCAACAAAATTCTTGCCAATAGAATTCAACAGCATATCAAAAAGATAATTCATCATGACCAAACAATTAATGTGATAGACATAAATAACACAAAAGATAAGAATCACCTGGTATTGTCAATTGATGCAGAAAAGGCATTTGACAAAGTCCAACATGCATTCATGCTAAAAACTCTCAGCAAAATTAGGAATACAAGGGGCATCTACGCAAAGCCAACTGCCTACATCATCCTGAAAGGAGAGAGACTGAAAGAATTCCCCTTGAGAACAGAAACTAGACAGGATGCCCACTCTCACCACTTCTATTCTAGAAGTTCTGGCCAGAGCAATTAGACAAGACAAAGAAATAAAGGGCATCTGCAACAACAAAGAAGAAGTAAAAATCTCACTATCTGCAGATGCTATGATTGTATACACAGAGAATCCTAAAGAATGCATAAGTAAACTATTTGAACTAGTTGAAGAGTTCAGCAAAGTATCAGGATAGAAGATAAACATAAGTAAATCAGTAGGATTCCTTTATACCAGCAAAGAGATCATCAAAGAAGAAATCACCAAATGAATATCATTTACTGTAACCCCCAAGAAGATAAAATGCCTAGGAATCAATCTGACTAGAGAAATAAGAGACCTATACAAAGAGAACTACAAGTCCTTACTGCAAGAAACAAGAGAGACTTACATAAATGGAGAAACCTATCCTGCTCATGGATTGGAAGACTTAACATTGTGAAAATGTCTGTTTTACCCAAAGTGTCGAAGGCACTTGGCTTTTGGCTTTGGCTACCCAAAGTGATCTAAATATACAATGCAATCTCAATACAAATTCTGGTGACATCTTTTAATGAGATGGAGAAACAAATCAGCAGCTTTGTTTGGAAAGGGAAGAAACTCCAGTATAAGTAAAGCAGTACTGAAGAAAAGAAATGCAGTGGGAGGACTCATACTACCCTAACTTAAAACCTATTATATTGCCACGGTAGTCAAAACAGCCTGATACTGGTACAGAAAGAGACATATAGACCAAAGGAACACAGTTGAGACCCCAGAGATGCCACTATCCTCCTATGAACAGTTGATGTTCAACAAAGGCCCTAAGATTGGAAACTGGGGTAAAAACAGTCTCTAACAAACGGTGCTGGGAAAATTGGATATCCATCTGTATAAAATTGAAAAAAGACCCTTATCTCATACCTTACACAAAAAGTAACTCAAAATGGATCAAAAACCTAAATATCAAACCTAAAACGATAAAGCTCATGTGAGAAAAAACAGGGTCAACAATGGAAGTTTTAAGACACAACTTAGACAGCCTTCAAAATCTGACAAACAAGCATGATCAACAGAACAGAAAATAGATAAATGGGAACTACTAAGAATCAAACACTTTTGCTCATCCCAAAACTATATCAAACGAATTAAAATACTACCTACAGAATGAGAAAAAATATTTGACAACTACATATCAGACCAATGTTTGATCTCCGTAATCTACAAGGTACTGCAAAATATCAACAAGATTAACACAATTAAGTGATAGAGAAAGGAGATGGACAGACATTTCACCAAAGAGGACATCCAGGCAACCAAAAGACAGTTGAGGAAATGCTCATGATCATTAACTATTAAAGAAATCCAAATCAAATCTACCATGAGATACCATCTCACCCCAACAAGGTTGGCCATGATATGAAAAGTACAAAACAACAAGTGCTGGAGAGGCTATGGAGAAACTGGAACTCTTCTGTACTGCTGGTGGGATTGCAAAATGGCAAAACCTCTTTGGAAAGCAATCTGGAGCTTCCTTAAAAAAACTGGAAGCACATGCACCATTTGATCCAGTAATCCTACTGCTTGAAATATATCCTGCCAAATCAAAGGCAGTCATACAAACAGACACATGCACAGAAATGTTTATTGCAGCACAGTCCACTATGGCAAAAGGTAGAATCAAACCCGATGACCAACAGCAGATGAATGGGTAAACAAACTATGGTACATATACTCAGTGAAACGGTATGCAGTGATAAAGAACAATGATGATTTTAGGAAGCATCTCATAACCTAGATTGAATTGGAAGACATTATGTTAAGTGAAATCAGTCAATGGTACAAGGACAAATATTATATGAGATCCCTAGTATAAGGATTTAAAAACAGATGCCTGTACAGAAGAAAAGAGTCTTTGATGGTTGCAAGAGAGAGGAGGGAGGGAGAGAGCTGGTTATAGATTAGATGGTTGACAGAAATTTGGCTGGGTGAAAGCAGTGATAGCACACATTGCAAAGAAGATCAATTTATCTGGACTTCAACATAAACTGAAAACTCTTATAATCTTAATCCAATATTACAAGGATAGAGTAGCAGGAATGGGGGTCTGGAGACCATGACTTCAGAGGACATCAAGGCCAATTGGCATAACTAGCCTATTACTAAGAGAGTCTTCTGCACCCCATATTGGTTAGTGGTGTCTGGGGTCTTAAAAGCTAGCAAGCTGCCACCTGAGGTACACCAAATGTTCCCAACTCAGCTAGAAGAGATGATCACCAAGGACAACAAAGACATGAGGGGAAAAAAGCCTAGAAGACAGAAGTACCCATGTGAGTGTGTGACTGTACCAAGATGTGACCAGCAGCTCCAGATGGTGCCTGGCCATCACCAAAAACAGCTGTGATGGGGCCCGCAGTGTCTAGTCTCAGTGGCAATATAAGAAAAAGAGGGGTGCAGCTCAAGAACTCTGGTAAAAGACCACAACTGGTGATCCAACTGCCTGGAGGATCCCCTGGAGAATAGCCCCAGACCTGCTGCTGCCCCTGTTTAGAAAACAACCCTTCGGACAAAAGTGGACTAGCCTTGGGCACACAATGTGACCACATGGTGTGTGCACTTTATGATTCTATGTGTCTACGAGATGCTGTCCTACTGGCCTCTTACTAGAAGGGAGGCGAGAGGGTGGAGAGGAGGGAACAGGAGACTGTTAAGAGGACATGACGTGTACAACATGGAAAGGAGGAGTGTGTGTCACTAGGCAAGGACAGCAGAAGGAGCTGCAGGTAGGCGTGCATGCAAATTTAATTTCGATTGTATACTTTCAATCACAAAATAAAACTACTTTCTTGGTCTGTTAAATAAGTGTAAAGTATATAAATGAATGTAGACAATGCACTTAACCCAGCACCTAACATATGAGTACAGCCCTAAAGAGTGATTGTTTCTATTGTTGCTGGAATGATTGTAAAAACAGGTATGACACAAAGAGAATTTCACTGGTAAAGAGTGAAGAAATTCTTCCTTCTCTCTTGCCGTCTTTCCTTCTTTTCTTTATGTTTTTCTTTCATAGATATTTTCAACAAGTGATACAGAGAAACATGTAGGAAGGCACATGAATAAGTGAGGGTACATCCTAAGTTGTCTAAGGAGGTTACATTTTAAAAGCGTATGCGGAAAATCTGAAAGAAGGCATGGATAACCAAGGGTGAGTCAAGAACTGCTCAGAACAAGTAGTAAACCCCCAACAGTTAAATCTCATTATTGAGAGAAGAAATCTTGCATATTTACAGCAATAAGAATAGTTTTCCAACTGGAAAGGAGAGACCGTCATAGAGAGAAACTTACAGTCCTAAATTGATAGAAAGCATTAATGGCTTTAAATGATTTTAAATTTCAGGGGCTTTATGGCACTGGTTGATAATCACTGATTGGTGTATTTTGAGGACTGGAGAAATGGTGGAAGCTTAAAGCCTGGTAAATATTGCCTTAATTTTAAAGAAAACCTGAAGCTGTACTCCAGAAACTATATACTCACAGCTCGAAATAGACCTTACCAAAATTCTAGGATAATTATTACACAAATAATGTGCAATCAGAAGTTAATATTGTTTCATCAAAAAAAAAAAAAAAAAAGTTCATGCCAACTGATTTCATTATCCACTAGTAGAGATTTAGTGATAGAGAACCTTCAGCAAGGTACTGGACACAACTTTCATAGGAGGATAGAACTCAACTGGTGAAGCAAGTAGGTATGCTGAGTGTTCCCTGACGGAAGGAAGTCAGAGGTGGTGCCTTGTAGTCCTCTGTGTTAGTCCTGTCCTGCTCAGGCTCATCCCTTCAGTGACTATGTAAATGGGATATGCTCAGCACAGGAAACCAAACCAGGCTAGGTAGGGTCTTTCCAGCACATAGGAAACCAGATAATCTGTAGATGCTAAATAAGGAGCCTTGTGGTGCAGCAGTTAAGTGCTCAGCTGCTAACTAAAAAGCTGTCAGTTTGAACCGCCCCCCCCCCCCCAGCTGTTCACCAGGAGAAAGACCTGATGATCTGCTCCCTGAAGATCACAGCCTGAAAAACCGTAGGGGCCCTTCTCCTCTGTCGCATGGAATCTCACTAAGTGGAAATTGACTCAGTGGCTCCTAGAAACAACAACGGATGTTAAATAAACCTGTCTTGAATTTGAGTTTCTTAAGATTTTGTATGAGCTCTACCGACTGCAGTGATCTTAGAACAATAAAGTAAAATTCAACTGGGAGAAATTGAATAGCCTAGATGTTGACTCAACCAAATGAGTAAAATTAATTAATTGATTAAACAATAAACTGCACCAATGTTATTTAAAAAAAAAAATGGATAGCTATTAGTCTCAAAAAAATGAAGGATTTTGAGTTAACGGCAAGCTTGATGTAAGCCAATAGTATATTATCATTGTCAGAAATGACATCCTTTTGACCTGATTTATATGTAACGTTGAAGATCAAGAGTGCGGGATGTAAGCCAGGCTCACTACAAAGATCACTGTTTCTTCCTTGGTACTGTATTTCAGAAGAGGTCATCATAATATGAGTTATTGTTCAGAGAGTAGTTTTCATCATGGGTAATAGTCACAAAAGTTCTAATAGGTAAAGTTGTAGGAAAGCAGATTTTGGCAGAACATTAATAAGCCGTTTAAAATAACTGAAGTTGCCCCAAAATAATATAGGCTGATTTGTCCCTGGAGATTATTGAGTCAAGGCTAAACAACCATGCATCTGTGTGACGTGACGGGTTTTCCTGTGCTGGGTGGGGTCTTTCACAAAATGATCTGTGATGTCCATTCCAACTCTGAGCTTCTGTGATCTTCTCCCCTTTCCAGGGATGCAGTGGAATGTGGTGGCCAATGGGAGAGTCAGTGCCACCCCCCAGCAACTTCTCCTTTGGTGGCTGCTCAGCCCAGTGACACTTAGGCCCCTGGGGCAATGACGCAGAAGACAGCTATGCCTCCAGGAGAAGGCCAGGTCCTAAGCTGCTGCTTGTACATGGCTAGCTGGTGTTCTCGTCGCCCAGGCATTCTATTGGCGCAGGTGCCCCATGTACGACAGGCTGTTCCTCCAGGATTCCAGCAGGTGGATTTCGAGGGAGTGAAGGCACAGGAAAGCCCTTGTTCACTGTGGTTCTCCTTCAGAGATCCTCCAAGAAGGGATCTTTTCATTTCCTGGCACTCTCTGTTCCTGGAGTCTCCACCCTGCCTCGTGCTCTCTTGCCCCTGACATGTTCCCCTGACTCTGCCTGCTCTGTCTCAAGTGTTCACTGTGTCTGATCTCAGTCATAGATGTCTCCTAATATACCTTCTCCAGAGTGTCTGCTCACAGACACTTCAAGACACATCCTCCTTGTTTCTGTCTTGGTCAGAATTGTGTTCAAAGCACGCGTTCCTTGCTTGGTAGCGTCTGTCACTGCCATGTTCTCACTATTCAGTGTTGTACCTTAGTCCTGTTCTGCGCTAGACACTAATGCCCTTTCCTCCCCATGTCTGGGTCTAAACGTGTGTCTTCTTGGCCAGCCCCTGTGTCAGGCACGAGCATCCACCTGATCTTCTGTCCAGTGCCACTCCTCTTCAGGACACGCTCCACTTACTTACCGTGGATGAAACAGGGATAAACATCGGGTGGAAGGAAATGATCTCCGCAGCAACCCTGGAGGGTAGGAGACAGACAGCTTCTCCCCCCTTTGGGGAGGTGTGTGCTCACAGGCCTCTCTGCTCTGACATGCTTCCGTTCTTCTCGGGTTAGAGTGTGTCGTCTCCCAGAGAGCTGCCGGCAAGGTGGACTGCATCACAGGGGTGTATGAAAAGACTTTGAATTTTTTCTCTGAGCTTGTGAAGAAGCCCATGCAACCAGTTTAAAACCCTTGTGTCCTGCTGATCCCAAAGGAGAAAAGTCCACACTTCAGAGACTTGTCACCTCCTATAGTCCTGCAGGACGGGTCCAAGCAGTAATGGGAGAAGCAAAACAGTGTTTGGCTTGAAGTGAGAGAAACTGAATTCTAGCCCTGGTTCTGCTTCTAATATGCCCTGGACTTTTTGACCATCATCCTCCCCTCTACAGGCTTTGACTGATATCTGAACCAGATGATGTCTGTGTTCCCTTTCTGTTGCTCGGTCAGTGCGATACTGCTGCAGCCATCAGCTACCTCGAAAAGCCTTGACCTACCTGTCTCTTGGCTTTGTTTCAAAGGAACTACACTCCTCACTGGGACCTCCTAACCTTTGTACCTAGCCGGCTGTACCCTTCCAATTCTTCTGGATGTATTTTACTCAAAGCTGAATCCCTGGCTCTTGCCAACTGCCCCAGAACACAAGTCCCAGGAAGGTAGATGTAGCCTCTTCCCTGAGACTTGTGAAATTTTCGTTTTCATCTTGGCTGCGATTTGAAAGCACCTCAGGGCTTGACTCTCTCTCTTTCTTCCTACTGCTTAAGAAATATCAGTTATCATTTCTGTTGATGTTTACTCAAGGTCTGGAATCAAACCAGAGACTCTCGACAGGAAGAGAAGATTGCCCAAACCATCCAAATGCCCAAACGAATTCTCTGTCATCTGAAGGTTTAATTTTGTTGGAAAGACAGCCACACCTTTCGGAAGAAAAAAAGAGCCTCTGAAAGATAAATGTCATTTAAATTTCCTGTATGCTGTTGAGAAATCTCTCTCCATTGCTGTGATGGTCTTTCTGTAAGCCAGAACTCTCACTCATCAGTGGAGCAGATTCTACTGAATATCTTTCCTGGTCATATATGAAAGCATATTTAAGTTCTAGCTTCCACTCTGAATCTATGGCTGGCCAAATCCCTTTTGCTGTTTCAAATCACTGTTCCCGTCCTATGACGGGTCTTAGGACTTTGGAGACAACCACCAGTTTGAAGATGGTACTTTTCTAATATAAAGGAGGAAGTAGCAAAGTTCTCAGTCCCACGGCTCTGAGACTCACTGCGGTGGTTGGCCCTATAACCTCCCCACCGTGTGCGTGTTGGCAAGGATGGGCCCAGAAGAGAAGCAGCACATATGTCACCTAATTTATGACCTTGAACAAATTGATGACCCTTTCAGATCCCGCAGAGAATCTTACCTGCCTACTTAAAAGAGTTGTTTTGTGGATAAATAAGGTATTTTTTTGTGAAAACATCCTGTAAGCTATACAGTGCCATTCTGTATGTTTAGTATTAGTTCGGATACCTGTATAATCTCTGCAGAGCCTTTGAGAACTGAAAATCTGCTCATCAAGAGGTGAAAGACATTAGAGAATAAACTTCTAATGTTGAGAATTAGTACCAGATTGCCCAATGCGTGTCAGTACTGAAAATTTTTACATCCTGAACACTCTGATTTGAAGAGATCCTGTTATTCTCAAAGTAAAGGGGTGGGTGAGGAGACATAGGGGACTGCAGGCTAATTTTGGCAAGAATGAGTCTAACTTTTCATGTAACTCCAAAGTCACATGGAATACATTCGTATATTTGTTTGCTCTAAAAATATTTATTTGGGGAAAAAAAAATCTGAGCAATGGAAATCATCTCCTGTCCTATAAATGCATGCATATGTTTTATGGGAGAAAAAGACCTTCAGCCACGACCAGCTGACATAAAAAGTCTGGTAAAATACAGAACCAAGCAGCTTCTGAGATGTTTACCCAGTCTGGTAATCTATTAAAATGAGTGTTAATTATGGCTTACTGTTACTTTAGCTGACATCTCAATTTTGGTTTACATTTTTAATAAAACAGAATTATGAATAGAGCCACTTTTACAGTTTGTAATGCAGTGAGTCTCCTCATGTAATGGACAGTAAATGTGTGGTCATTCTATGGAACATGGAACACAATTTTGTAATTTCAGAGGATTATAAAATTCAATTGTGGCTGTATCTTTGTTTTTATGACATGGTTAGTTATATCTATGCTTTATTTGAAGTTGAGATTTTGAAGGTAATAGGATTCTCAATTCTAACTTTATTTCTATAGAAAGTTCCCTGGACTTCATGATGGTCTGTTTTTTGAAGCAGTCCCAAGAAATGTAATTTGGGGAAGAAACAGCAGCCTATGTAGAGTTGTTTTTATATAGATAAATTCTATTTATTGATAAACATTAATGTATTGTGTGTATGTACAGTCTGAACATGTTCACATAAATTATATATTGACTGAAATCTTAAGTTCTAGAAATGAATAACTGAATTTTGAATGCTGAATAAAATGCCAAAGTCAGTCCATATGCTTTGATTCTGCAGGACTTCTCTGTAACTTCCAGTAGCCCATCCCATCTGTGAGATGGGTCACATGAAGCTGGAGAATTTTCTCTCTCTCGTTTCACATTCTCCTCTATGAAACCAGAAGACCTGGGTTTCTGAATAACGTGATTCTACCACATCATTGTCAGGACTTCAAGTACAAGATCAGAACTTGACATGGTCGCCTCAAAGGCAGAGGGTGGGGACCAAGCCTAGCCACTCTTAGCACACAAACCATAGGAAGTACTCAAGGCAGTAGGAGTGTTGAGCTGAGATTGTTAAGCCTGTGTCTCCTCACTGAATGCTACTTCAGCATCACGAACCACTGAGGAGCAAGGAGACTGACATACTTGATCTGCAGCCCCTGGAATGTTGGGTTGAGGGAAAAGGAAAAAAAAATGCTCAAAATAGATGTTAATGAAATCCATGCCTGTCTCTTCTGTGTATGAGGCAGTGAAGAGATCTTTGTCACCATTCAGGAGACAGGGTACTAGTCCCAGTTCCTCTGTTAACTCTTGGTGCCTCCACCTCTCTCATGTAAAATGCAGGGGTTGCACAGGACATTGGTTTTCAAAGCAGAATCTTTTCTTCAACCACATAGGTACTTGGCATCCCACTGCACGAGAAGATTGAAGAGGGATGAGAAATAGACAGGATTCCCCATCACAAATCATTATAATTCCAAACCTTGAAAGAGCCTTCTTAGAAGCCTGAAACTCTAGGCAGCTGCACTAGGAATTCCCCTCTAAAAGTCTCTGATGGTTCCTCTCCACCCCTCCCCCTCACGGCCCACCTTAGTTTTTCGGAAGTGGTGGCCATAGTATTCCTGTGGGCTATTTCTTTAGGTTACAGTTCTTTCTTCAGAATCACATCTCCCACTTAGTAGTCCTTTCTCTCCATAAAGAAGATGTCCCACCTGAAACTTCTGTTCTAGAATGAAAACCCAAGCCTTTACCGAAGCATCTATTATGTTCAGGCACAGTACTAGACCTCTAAGGCCTCCTGCAGAAGCATGTCTCAGGACTAACCCTGCCTTGGGAGTATTTGTGTCCTTGTCTTTTTTCACTTTGGAGCAGCCTTTCTCCAAACTCATCCAAAAAGCAGACACTAGCATTTAAGAGCTTGGCTAGGTCGGCAGCTGATCCTTGGAAACACTATGAGGCATTTCTACTCTATTCTAGAGGGTTGCTATGAGTTGGCATCAACTTGACAGCAGCAGGTTTTCTTCTTTTGCTGTGGTTTGGTTTGGTTTCAGTTATGTGCTAGGTAGGAGTCCCTAGGTGGTAGAAAAGGTAAACATATTTAGCTGCTACACAAAAGATTGTTGGTTCAAGTCTACCCAGAGACATCTCTGAAGACAGATGTGGCAATCTATTCTGAAAAGTTAGCTACTGAAAACCCTACTGAGTACAGTTCTACTCTGACATGTACAGGGTCACCGTGAATCAAGTCAGCTCGACAGCGACTAGCTTGGTTTAGTTTTCCTGTGCTAAATGGCTTCTATTTGCGAGGTAGTTTAGTTCTTTCAACAACACTACAAGGTTCAGAGAAACAATTGTTTTTTGAACACCTATTACGTGACAGGCCGAGTGCTGGAGATGCATATGTGAACAAGACTGACAAGATTTCTGTTCCATGGAGTAAACACTCTGGCCAGGAGGCCAAAAATACAGAAGAGGACACATATAAATGAGCTAGATATGTTTCTAAGAAACAGCAACAACAACAACAAAGAAAAAACTGTTGCATTGAGTTGATTCCAATTCATAGCAAACCTATAGGACAGAATAGAACTGCCACACAGCGTTTCTAATAAATAGCTGATAGATTCCAACTGGTGACCTTTTGGTTAGCAGCTATACCACCAAGGCTCCTAGGTAAGCTCAGATGCCGACAGGTCTGTACAGTACGTAAAAAATAGAGATGGGGCAGGGACGTGTACTGTTAGCTGAGTGAATCAAGGAAGGCCTCAATGAAGGAAGGCCTTGTGATGGGTCACAACAATGCGTTAATGTGGGTGGGGGACAGGGAGTCAGGGGGAGGTATCATTTCCAGCAGAGGGAACAGCAAATGCGAAGACTGAGACAGAAATGAGTGTGGCATGTGAGGCTGGAGCTGTGTCAGTGTGAGGAAAGTAGTCAGAAATAGTATCAGAGATGTAAAGTAAAGACTGATAACAATTCCACGGCATTAGATACCTTCACGCATTACCATGCTGGACTTCATGGAAAACTCTTCGTATTATGTGTTAGTTGTCTGGTACTGCTAATACCACAAGCGGATTGTTTTAACAAATGGAAATGTATTCTCCCGTAGTCTAGGGGCCTAGAAGTCTGAATTTGGGGTGCTAGCTCCAGGAGAAGGTATTTCTGTCTGTCTGGGAAAAGGTCTTGGTCATCAGTCTTCCCCTGGGTCTAGGAGTTTCTCAGTGCAGGGACCTTGGGTGCAGAGGACACAATCCACTGCCAGCTTTCCATTCTTGGTGGTAGAAGGTCCTTCTCTGCTCTGCTTGATTCTGTCTTTACATCTCAAAAATAATAGCCTAACATAGCCTAATCCTGTTGATTGTGTCCTGCCTGTTAACATAACTGCTTCTCATCTTTGCCTTATTAACATCATAGAGGTTAGGATTTACAACACATCAGATCACAAACTGGAAGACAACCACACAATACTGGGAATCACAGCCTAGCCAAATTGACATACTTTTTGATGAAACAATTCTATCTATAACAGGCTCTAAAATGCAACTCTGAACATGCCATTTCTCTCCAGAATGACCCCCCTGAAAAATCCTCCTGAGCCCCTCATTGCCTTCTAAATAGCAAGGTGCTCCTCAGGTTTTCTATCCATTGCTATCAAGTTGGTTCTGACTCATAGTGACCTGGATGTCCTAAGTCTACTTTTTCGACAGTTTTTCCTCCAGTTACTCTACTTCACCCTGTCAAAGCAACATGATGCCTGTATACTCTGTGTCCATTCACTTTCTCTTCACATTGGCATCTTCAGGTTGTTGTACCTGTGTTACATCCATGGGTCTTCCCATCCCCCAGCACCTCTTACATGTTCCATCCAAAGTGGCACCTTCTTCTTGAAATCTTTACCAGCTGCCAGGATAGCAGGAGGTTTCTGACCTATCACAGTCCCCAAAGCACTTTATTTATCCTTCCTCTGTGACATTTTGCTGTGCTTTTCGGTGTGGTTCATTACAATTATACCCTTCCTACGTGCCCGTGTCAGACTCTGAGTTCCTCAAGGATAATAGCCACGTCTCACCGACCAACTTTTCTTCTAATGCCCACATAGGTCCTTGGGGCACTGGAGCTGTTCTATACATTCACTGAATTTGCTCTTTTGGAAAAATTTGGAGTCGTTCATTGTTTATGACATCTGCACTGTACCATCCTACTTAGCTCTCCCAAACTCACATACCACTGTGGCTCTACCATTTAATATTCTACCTACTGCAAAAGCTGCAGCCTTCTGATAAGAAGAAAATGTTTCTGTGACCATTTTGAATACAGTCAAGATGTTTATCATATTTTTTGCGAGTAGCAAAAGGTTTAGAGTTTTAATATACTGTTACGCTTTCTATTTATGGCTTTTTTTTTCGGTTCACGTCTGTCTGTGGAAAATGAAGCTCAAAGTTTTGTATTTATAGAATGCAAAAAATAAATCAGGCTACAGTTGTGTGAGTTACTTGGCATTTGTATAATTCTAGACAATATTTGACATCATTTTGCCAGCAGTGGCATTTATTGAGAAACCACAGAGCAGGGAGTGAAAGAGGCGTGAACCTGGCCAAGGAAGTGGTGTAGACACAGTGAGAGGGCTCAGATGAGGGTGTGGTAGAAGAACAGTCATCTAGTGCTGTTGTAACACGGAAATACCACAAGTGGGTGGTGTCAACACACAGAAGTTGATTCTCTCCCAGTCTGATAGACTGGAAGTCCAAATTCGAAGTGTCAGCTCCAAGGGAAGTCTTTCTGTCTCTCTCGGCTCTGGGGGGAAGGTTCTTGTCCTCAGCCTTCCCCTGGTGTAGCAGCTTCTCCATGCAGGAATCTTGGGTCCAGAGGACACACTCTAGTCCCAGCACTGCTTTCTTGGTGGTAGGAGGGCCCCCATCTGTCTCCTCACTTCTGTCTTTTGTATCCTAGAAGAGGTGGCTTAAAGTACAGTCTAATCTTAGAGACTGTCTTGCCTCATTAACATAACTATCACTAATCCCATCTCATTAATATCGTGAAGATAAGATTCACAACACATAGGAAAATCACATCAACTAACAATGGGCGATGACACATACTGGGAATCAAGGCCTGGTCAAATTGATACACATATTTTGGGAGAACACAATTCAATCCATGACATGGCATACATTGAAAAGGTATCACAGAAGTGCCCACTTTTCCCCAGCATCCTTGCCAGCTTACTCTATGACCTTGAGCAAGCCCCTACTCCTCTCTAGCTTCGGTTGTACCATCTATTAAGTTGACGAACTTTCTGTGGTTAAGAACTTGGGCTTCGATATCAAACATTGTCTTTCACCAAGGCTTTACCTGTTATGGGACTTCAGGCAAGATTCTTAATTCTCTAAGCCTCAGTTTTTTTCTTTGCAAAAGAATAATAAAAATAATACTAACACACTCTCCAGAGTGTTGTGAGGCCCCTGGGGGTGAAATCACACACACAACAGAGCATGGAACTTGAGACCCAGGAAACTGGGATCTGTATGTGTAGCTGTTACCATTAGCACTCTGGGTTCCATGACATTTGAAAATTAGAAGGAGCATGTAGAGTCATGTGGAAAGAATGATGACAAATCCTGAGTGAGGAAGTGATCAAAACGGCAGGCAATGATTGTTTCTTTGCCAGTTGTCTAATCTGCAGCTGGGCAGGCTAAGAAGACTATTCAGGAGAAGCTGAAGACGGTGAGGGATGTGACTGAGAGAATCAGAGAAGAAATATACACATGGTAACCGTGGGTAGGATGTGGAGTCTAGTTCTCACTTGGTTTCTTGATATGAGACTCTAGTTCATGAGTCTCATGGTCATGAATCGTGCAGCCCCAAAATAACTGTCCCTTGGCTAGGTTGTGATTCTCATCATTGTATGATCAACTAACTTTTTGTCATCTGGTGTGATTTCTCTAGGTGTTGTAAATTCTATCACTATGATGTTAATGAGCAGCAGTTATGTTGATGAGATTAGATATGATTTTAAGACAATCTCAGATCATGTCCTAACCCAATCTCTTTTGAGAAATAAGAGATGAGCATACAGAGATGGTGACCTCATACCACCAAGAAACAAGAGCCAGGAGAATAGCTCATTCTTTTGGACCCAGGATCTCTGTACTGAGAAGCTATTCAACCAGAGGGTGACTGACAACAAGGACTTTCTTCCAGAACTAACAGAGAGGAAAAGGCATCCTCTGTACCTGAAACCCTGAATTTGAACTTGTGCTCTACTTGACTGTGACAGAATAAATATCTCTTTGTTAAAGCTCTTGTGGTGTTTCTGTTATGGCAGCACTAGATAACTAAGGCACTCACAAACAACAGTCAAACCTCCTCTTCTATGACGGTAATGTGACCTATATTTATTGAGCTTCTAACATGTGGTAGTACTATGTGGAGACTTCAAATCTTTTAATATTTAGTTTTCAGACTTACTAGCTGTGTTTCTTTGGGCAAGTTACTTAACTTCTCTGAGCCTCAGTTTCTTCCTTATAAAATAAAGGTTTTAGCATCCCTTAATTCATAAGTTTGAGTGATTTTAGTAAAATTGTGTATATGATAGCAATTAAAACACTACTAGGCAGATAACTGGTAATTATTTATATTTATATTATTATCACTGTTTTATATAATAACCACTACTTTATGGATAAGGAAAATGAGGTTTACAAAGCTAGGTTTCTGACTCAAGATCTTGCAAGGCATAGTGAACAGAGCCAAAACACAGCCTGGATTTGCCTGTCTTGAGAATTCTTACTCTGTTTTTCTACCTGCTTAGAAGGTTAAAGAAAATTCACCAACGAATTTTGTAGAGGCACTCTTCCTAAAATTAAAAAACATTTTGTAATCCCCATGAATATCCTAGTAGCCTAGATGAATGACCATATGAAATTGGTCTGGAACTGGTCCGGAACCTTTGATGAAAGGGCAGACATTATCTGTATTTTAAACAACTAGTTAAGATCAGATAATTTCGTTTCAGTTGAATCTCTTGTAGTACTGAATGCCATTAGGGGCTTATGTCGTTTCATTCCAGCCTTGGTCTTCTGAATTAGCATGGTGATCATTAGTGTGTGGTATTCTTGTTAACAATATCCAAATGGAGCCCTTATGCTTCTGTCTAATGAGGAAATTCTTGGCCATAACACAGACCAGCCCTCTCCACCCCACATTTGTTCTACAAAGCCTTATTGCAGCCTCTCTTTCTTATCCTTAGGAACTTGCCATGGGGGAGCTGCTATGCCTTTGTGAAAGGGAACTTGGGCCAAGGTTTTGTAATTTCAAGTGAAAAGTCACCGGCTGGCAGAGCCCTAGCACCACTTCTGGTGGGACCTCTTGTCGCAACAGGGCAGAGAGTGGGCAGTTGGTGTAGAGGATGTGAGTCAACGGAAGAAACTGGGAAATAACAGCATCATGAGGACCACTGTTGTCACTGCATCTCCTCCCCTCTGCACAGAGCCTTCCAGAAACACTGAACTATCTCGTCAAGTTAAAAGGCCAGTGTCATTCCCGAATTCTGTCTCACCTAATACGGGCCCTTTCAGTGGAGGAAAATTTCTATTTGTTTATTTTCTAATTCTGTAGCATTTATTTGCTATCAAAACTTTTCCACTGAAAAACATAAAGAGAAAGCATGCATTCTGATTTCACCATGAATTTTGCCATTCACCAGCAGAGTAAATTCTGTCAGGCTTCTTACCTGTTGTCCCTGGGTGGCACAGATGGTTTACAGTTTTACTCTCAGCTACTAACCTCAAGATTGTGGAAGAAAGCCCTCACATTGTGCTTCCATAAAAATTACACCAAGGAAAACCTGTGGAGCTGTTCTACTCTGTAATACATGAGGTCATCATCAGCTGAAATCGATAGGAAGGAGTTTGTTTTTTCCTCCTGCTTGGTACTTACCCTCTTTCAAATTTTTCATGAAACACACTCTTCAGCCTATATCATAGATACTGAATGAGGTGTTGTATTCATTGACTTGACGAATGTTTTTGTGCTGTTAGAGGAATGATATGTTAATTAATTTTGTTCCGTGACCTTTGATGGCTCCCATATTAATAGGCAGGAAGAGATTTGGTCACAAAAACTAGAAAGCTGGGCAGAAATGTATAGGTATGGGCGAGGGCGACAAATGCAGAGTGTTATTATTATAATTTGTCCAGTATGCCGAGTGAGAAGTAATCTCTGATTTTTGTATCTCTTATGTCTCATAGATTTATTTACTTTCAAATTCTCTTCCTTTGAAAAAAATTCTAACTGGTCTTCTCTCTCTGGTTTCACTGCCACTTGTCAGAGCTAGGTCCTCATCACCTCATATTAGAATAACTATCACCACCTTCCATCTCTTTTGTTTACGTTCCGTACATGCTGTCAGGCTAATCTGTGTTTCAAAGCGCACACACACACACAACAATAACAACTAACAAGGAGAAAAAATAAAGTAACATCCTCTAAAATTCAAGTGTTCTGTTCAAAAACTGAGTGCTTCAAGTTGCTCACTGATATGTTGTCCACACCCATGACAGTGCCCAACTCAGAGCAGAGTGAACAGAAGTGGGCAACTTCAACTTCTGTTTCCAGCCATCAAGTCCATATGTAACTTTCCTCTTCTGTGCCGCAAACCACTAATTGCACCTTTTCCCCTCCACTTGCCAATGAAAGTCAATGTTATTTCATGGAATGCCTTGTCCACAAAGTTTAAACCAGACCATTACGATCTGTTTTATAGATTTTCCACAGGTGCTAGGATCCAGGGGCAGCAACCATCATCTCAATCATCTTCTCAGACCTACCTACAAAAGAGAAACACACCAGCTAGCTGTCTCGACATAAAGACCATCACCATCGCTAATAACAAGAACAATAAACAGCACAAAGTAAAAGCTATCCTGCAATTGACAAAGCCCTAAAATTTCATGTAGATAGAATACTGATTTTGGAAATATTAACCATGGCAGGAAGATAAGGAATAATTGTTACAGATTTCATCACCATCCTAACCTTCATTCAAATAAACTTTTACTGAGCATCCATTATGTGTCAGGCAGAGTCCCTAGGTGATGCAAATGATTAATGTTTTTGCTTAGCCATTAACTGAAAGGTTGGTGGTTCAAATCCACCCAGAAGCACCTCAGAAGAAAGCAAACCATGGTGATCTCTTTCCAAAAAAAAGAGCCTTTGAAAACCAGATAGAGCACAATTCTACTCGGACACAGTGGGGTCACCATGGGTCAGAACCCACTGGATGGCAACTGGTTTGCTATGGGTTTTATGTGCCAGTATTAGTGGTGCAAAATAGCAGGGGGCTTGATACTCCAATCCGTGGGCCTTATCTTGGGGCTGAGGATAAAATGGAAGAGACTGTTTCACGACATACCGTGGCTGCGTTTCCCCAGCTGGCTCCCTAAAAGCTGGTTATTGCATCCAGCCTGAAAAAGTGGTCAGTCCTCCAGCTGAATATACAGATCTGATTTTAGGGGATGTTGCTTTATTTATTTTTCTTTTTGATTGTAAAGCCATAGTTGACATTTTCAACATCAGATATTCTCTCTACATGAAATTTGAGGGCTTTTTCAATTGCAGCATACTTTTTGCTTTGCACTGTTTATTGTTGTTGTGCATGTGTGTATCATGCACAACAAGAAAAATTTTGTCCTGCATGTATGTAGACCCAGATGCCTGTGCTGGTAGATAACTGGTGAGTTTCTGTAGGGTTGCACATAGGTATATTGAAAATACAACAAGCGTCTGGCTGACAAGGGAATCTGGAAACCCTGAGACCAACCTGCACACATGAGGAACTTTCCTCTCTCTGTTTCCCTCACCAGATGTAGGTTACAAACACTGAAGCAATTTTAATGTAGTTCTGACACTTAGGGCATTATTCAACCCTTGGAGAATCTGTTGAAATCTATAGAACTTTTCTCTAAAATATTGAATATATCCACAAAATTTTTAATGCTTTTCCAATAGTTCATTTATTCTTGGAAGTCCATCCAAAAGCCCAAGTTATAAAACAAATCAAACAAACAAAGTAAACCCTGCTTTAATGTGAAACAGTGTATTGGTGAATACATCAATATTGATTTAAGGTAAAGTTCTAAAGTCAGGTCTACTGTCCTGTATCTTCTAAGTGATGTGTTTGTTTTGAAATTATACATATAGTCTTCCAATGCCATATCTTTCAAGAGAATGATTTGCTGTGAAGATAATACTTCTTCATAAAATGTCTTTTTTCATTCACGTAGCTCTTTGGAACTTAGAAATATTACAGGCTCCTGAGAAGCTAAAGGATGTGTTATTGCCTTCATTTATAGACTCAAAAACAAGGTCCAGAAGAGTCTGAGGAAGTGGCTGAGAACTTAGGCGATGACTGAAGCCAGTCGGGAGTAAGAATCATTTCATACTCGAGACTGATTATGTCTTCAAATGCACCAGGTGCTGTGCTAGGCCTTGGGCTAGCTAATTCTCAGCCCCGCTCTCTTGCTGTCATGCCGTTCCAAGCTGAAAATGCATATTCTTTGGACATTGGCTGGGGCAAGTCTAGCATCTCTAACTCAGTAATAATACCTTACATTTTAACAGCATGTGTGGAGACAGTGCATTGTGTTTTGACACAGCTGTTGGAAGCAGCCAAAACTAGATTTAAATCCTGATCTTGCTACTTGCTGAATGATCTTAGGCAACCTACTTAAGTTCATGCACTTTAATTTTGTTATCTGAAAACAGAAATTATTACTGGAGCAAGGGTCTTCTGACTACACAGGCCTACAGACCAATTCTAGACCTTAGCCTGTATTTGTAGCACCTCTGAGCTAAGAATTTTTTTTCTTTTTTATTTGTAAAGGTTTATAAAGAACAAACAAACAAAAAAGAGGGAGAGGGAAAGGGAAAAGAGAGAAGAATATATGACAGAGACTGTAAGGCCTGCAAAGTCTAAAATATTACAGTTTATCGTCTGCATAAAAAGTTTGTTTAGAATCACAATGCCTGTGTTTGAATACCTGTGTTCTCTTACCAGCAACATAAACTTAAGTAAATTATTTAACCTCTGTGTTAAATTTTTCTCATGTGCCCAGTGGGGCTGATAGTAATACTTATTTCACATGATGGGAAGATCGTACACATTAATGCCTGTCAAATGCTTAGGATGGAGGCTAGCACCTGGTAAGCATTCAGAACTGGTGGTCACTGTTATTAGTAACATCATTACCAGCATCAGCAATTCTTCCAAAGGTATTTGCATCAAATGAGATTGTGTATACCAAACACCTAGTGCAGTGCCCTTCTTGTAGCAAGCATTCAGTACATAAACGCGACCTATCAATACGACTCTCATCGTATCACTGTCATCGTTACAGTTGTCACAGCCCTTCTGTATATAATCATCCCACTAGAGACTGCCAACAGCTCAGCAATGTTATGATCCCCCTCTAATAAATGAGAAGCTGGAGCTCCGAGTCAGTGAAGGAATTGATACCAAGCCAGGAATAGACAGAACATGGACTAGAGCCAGAGATTGTGTTCAGGACCAGTGCGTCCTCGTCACCACACCACTCTGCCTCTCCATCAAGACATCTGATGATCTATTGTTTATTAGTTTTCTCCAAATGATGTACTCTGCGTCCTGAGAAACTGACAAGGCAGGCAAACATGACTGTGTTCCTCTCTGGCAGCGCTCTGCAGACAGGAAGCTGGTGTAATTGGATTGCAGCCATTTGGTCTTAGGACTGCATTTGTAACTAGCCAACTGCTGATGACCAAGCCTAGTGGAAAAAGTCCTGACCAAACAAACACAACCACGTTTTAGGAGCTTATTGTTGATGCTGCAGGGTGAGATTCATCAACATCAGCCAACAGCTTTCTGATGGTTCCTACCCAGAGTAAAGCTGGCTTCAGAACATTCCAGACATTAGCATACCATGGGAGACAAGGGCTGGGACCTTGAGCAGGGGGCTGTAAGAGTGAGGGGCCAGGACATTTTTGATAGCAGAGCCGATACAGTCAGATCATTTATGGGTTTAGGGAGAAAGGTCACGGCAAGACTCACTGAGCCAAGTTTGCACTCAGAGGGATGTTCAGAGCAAGCTTTCAGATGGCAGTGACACAGCACTAGAGTGTGTGGATGACTGTAAAAATAGGTAACATTTCAAAGTTAGCTCACAAAAAGAGTCATCGTATCCACATATTACACTGTGCTGAAATCAAACTTAGCTCTGAAATTTTTTAAGGCAGTAGTCATACAGGCTCTATTATTGGGCAGTATGTAGATTTGAATTACAGACATTGTTTTGAGTACAAAATAATTAAAATTACCCTTAAGAACCTTTAGAATTGTTGCTGATATATTAAAAAGAAAAAGTTACTGTTTACTCTCACTCATGGTGACCCCATGTTTGTTACTGAGAACTCTGATCCCTAGAATTTTCAATCTCTGTAATCTTTCAGAAATAGATTGCCAGGTCTTTTGTCCGAGGTGCCTCTGGGTAGTTCAAATTGCCAACCTTTCAGTTAATAACTGAGCACTTAACAATTCACTTCATCTAGAGACTCCTTGCTGATATAGCAAATCCCCAAACCCATTGCCATCGAATCGATTCTGATTCATAGATACCCTACAGGACAGAGTAGAACTGCCCCATAGTATTTCCAGGGAGTGGCTGGTGGATTCAAGTTGCTAACCTTTTGGTTAGCAGCCAAGCTCTTAAACACCATGCCATCAGAGCTCTCCTGCCCATATATTGGAGAGATAACTGGGAAAAGGGATTCTACTTTGTAAAAAGGTGGAGGAGGGGAGACAGTGGAGAAGAGGGGACAGGAGATTATTAAGAGGATATGACATGTATAGAACAGAAAGAAGGAGTGTGCTGTCACCAGGTAAGGAGAGCAGTAGGAACTACACATAAGCAGGCATGCAAATTTAGACTAGATTGTACACTTTCACCCAGTCACAATAGATAAATAAAATGTATATAAAAAAACAGAAGAAAACTAAATTTAGTAAGGTTGACACTGGTGGAGAGAGTTGGTATTATACAAATTATTCCATTTCTGAAAAACTGTATTTTTTATTTTATAACATTTTAAATTTAATTTTGTGTTTCTTCTATGGGTAGCATTAACCGTATATCTCCATTTTTTTAGGTGTAGTACAGTGCAGAAACAACTAGAAATTAGGTGTCCTTCTGAGATTTTCACAAGGAAAAATTGTTGCCAGAATTTTCTCAATACGTTCAGACGTGTCTATTCTTGTCTGTGTGTTGCATTCTCAAAAGTTCTATCATAAGACTCTTTCAGAGCAGAGTAATAGCTAAGAAAAACAATATTATAAATTGCATTCAAACAGAAAGTTCTAAATAAGTATGAATTGTTAAAATTTAATTAAGTGATAATCAAGGTAGACTAAAACAGTGTGTGTATGCCCACAATCAGTTACTTATATAGTATTTTTAAAATAGTTTATACTATTATGTGTAATCCCAGCCTCATACTAACACTTGAAATCTCTTAACTCTGGAAGGCCTAGAGCAAAAGTGACTTCAGCTACTCATAAAGTAGTAAAAGTAAAATTCAACATGGTGCCTACTGTCTGAGAGACTGGGTCCTGGTTGTCATGCAAACAGATACCCATATACTTAAATCCTCGACTGTTTATTGAGAACTCATTGAAAGTTTCTGAGTTTCTTTCTCAAGTGTTCACTCCAACACATGAATAACTGAAATTGACAGTTCTCATGGACTTGAGAAAGAGTTTAGATGTAACCTTTGGAGACCTTGGTTAATTCAGGATACCAAGGCAAAGCATCAGGCCAAAGACTAGAGAGAGCTCTTTGAAGGACTGAAAATTCAGCAGTCTAAATCATCATTTAATCATGTAATCAAGCTTCAAGTTTAACTAGAAAAATACCAGTTAATGTTTACAAGCACAATATCTGGTTTCGTGTATTCGTGATGAACATGCTATACTCTGCTTAATATTCACCTTGGCTCTCTGAGAGAGGTATTATTATTATATTTCTCTTATAACTATGGACGTTAAGACACAGGGAGGTCCTAGGTTGCAAGACTACTAAGGAATGGAGCTCAGATTAGAATTCTGGATGTTTGACTCTCAGCCACCATTGTGAAATGACTAAGCTTGATGAATAAGTCATAGATCCTTCCTCCAAGGCACAAGTAATTTAGCTGGAAAGATGCTACTTAAATGCATATACAGTCACATTCAACAAGCAAAGACTGTCACAAGGAAGCCTACACTGTCAAACAAATTATAGAGGCAGAAAGTGCTATTGTTCAGATGGAAAAGGAATATAGTACTGAGTTGATCAAAGATGGCTGTATGGAATAGGTGGCACCATACATCTAACTGTATTCTCAAAGATTCTTCGATACAGACAAATTGTGGGAGACTGACCAAAGATGAGGGAAGAAGGATAAAGTGAGTATGATCCGTGCTTTTTAACTTCATGATGAATTACTATAATCCAATTGTCCTTCAAAGTCCTGATTCCAGGATCTTGGCTTTCTGCTTGGCCTCTTGCCTCATCTGAACTAGAACCTGATGAAGTGAGCAGAGATGTCAGAGATCTTTCAGGACCTGGAACCCCACAGGGTGTGTAGAAGGGATGTTTGGGCATTTGGGATATCTTCAGGAAACATGAGGGGCCAGTAAACAGATGGCTTTAAATCATTTAAATCTTGACAGGCGCAGAGCTTAAGAAAAAGAGATTCTTATTGCTTGCCTACCCCGGAATCCACTTGGGTTTGAATGAGGCACAGGAAATTCAGGCCTTTAGTAGTGAGAATCTAAGAAGAGAAACAGCATGCTTGGAGTTTAAAGGCACGTGCTTTGAGTCAGAGAGCCTTGGAATTGAGTCCTGCCTTCCCCTTTACCAGCTGAGTGATCGTAGTTACATTGCATCTAAGTTTTCAGGGTCCTCATCAGAAAATGGGGTAAGTGCCTACCTACATAGCTGTCATAAATAATACATGATATAATGCATGTAGGGAATATATAATGGAGCCTGGGACATACTAAACACTCAACAATTGACAGCTAGCTATGAAGTAGTGGAAGTGGTACCTACCTTTACCACCACCATGAAAGATAACTAGAATACTTCGGTTTAGTTCAGTGTTAGCTGCTAACCAGCTGGGTGACTTTGGACAGATTGCTTTCTCTTCCTCAGCTACCTTAGTAAATAAAGTCAGTATCCACCCTGTGAACCTTCCTGGATCTTGTCAAATGAGATTCTAGCTATAAAAGGTGATTGCCAGAGGTACAATTCAGTATAACCATGTTGTGAAATCATTATATCCTCTCCTCACTCTTTTCCTAAAAGCACTTTGAGAGTACTGTAATGCTCAGTTAGGCTAAGATCACATGTCTATTGACCTGTTTTTTTTGTTGTTGCTGTTTGTTTTCCTTTCTTATTTCCCAGTTTCCACTTCACTCTAACTCATCTCTGCTTTTTTCTGTTTCGACTTAAAGTGGCTATGCATCTGTCTCCAGCTTCCTCCTGCTCTTCTGCAATAGACCAGTTCCTGTCTAACTTTGAACACGCTCTGTAAGTCTGTCGCTGTCTACATAGTTTGTCTGTCTGTGCCTGTCCATCCAATTCTTCCTGCAGAAAATCCTTGATTTTTGCTTTTTCTCCTGTCCTCACTTGACAAAGTTGGCATGCATACATGAGAACATCACAGTTGTTGGCTGAGATCTCCCAAGTCGAAATTACACCTGGACCTTGATGACTGTTGACCTGAAGGCCAAAGATTCACACGGTTGGAGGAAGTTTATTGTATTTTAAGGAATCCTTGAGATGGCAGAAATGATTAAGCACTTGATCACTAGTGGAAAGTCTGGTGGTTAAAACCCACTCAGAAGCACCTCAGAAGACGAGCCTGGCCATCTCGTTCCCAAATGTCGCAGCCTTGAAAACCCAGCAGTGTACAATTCTACTCTGCGCACCTAAAGTTGCCACGAGTCAGAATCCACTCAATGGCAGCTAACAACAACCAACAATAGTAGACAACAACAACAACACTTTATTCTATATCCTTTAATTTTTGAGTTGTCTTTCTGGCTTCCCCTCTGTTCTGGGAACACAGCCTGCCGAAGTCATCATAGAGCTGAGCCCTGTGAGGGGGCTGAATCCGCCAGTGCAGTCATGGTCTTCGGGTATTTTCATTCATCTGGATCTCGCCAGCGCCCCACTTCACCCCACAGCCCCTGGGTATAAACGGTATATGCCTTCATACCTATTAAACAAACCACTGTGGAAAGCATCAGGGTTTTTGTGTTTGTTTTTATCTTTTCAGGAACTTTATTTTGAAACAGTTTTATATCCACAGAAGATTTACAAAAATAGCACAGAGAGTTCCTGTATACCTTTCACTCCACTTTGTAATTCTAGTTCTTTGGTCAAAACATGAAAATTAACACTGGTCCAATATTACTAACTGAACTACAGACTTTATTTGAATTTCTCTAGTGTCAAACTTGGCACTGAGTGACTTGGTTGAAGGGTGTCCGTTTTCCTACCCTATAGTGATATGCTGGCTGGATGTTTGAAATATTGTCCTCAGCTGGAATATGTGGATTTTTGTGAACTTCCTTTGGTTTCTTTTCTCTTTGTCTCACGTCTGCTCTTGTTTCTACCCCCACACACCCCTCTCAGTCGGGTATTTACTGTTAATGTTGTATGTTTACCTCCGCCTTCTAGTGTTTGGAAGAAGATCTGCCACTTGTGGAGTGGTAGGCATGCTCAGTTTAAATTTTCTTTGACAACCTCTGAGAGAGTACAAGGAGAAACAAACAAACAAACGAACAAACAAGCGCGGGTTTCTGGATTGTTGCGGTCACGGGTAACTGACATTTGGATAAGTGAAGTGTTACTAATAGACTTATAGGAATCCATACATAGTAAAAAAACAAACAACAAAAAACACCTAATAGAAGCCCCGCGCCTCCCAGCAGCTCATTCCTCAAGTTTCAGGCTTTCCTGAATTCGTGACTTAAGGCCAAAGCCTTACTCCCTAACCTACGCGGTTAGTCCCTCTTGCTCCATAGACCTTCTTTCTCTGAATCCTTGAGACCTCCCCCTCCTGTACCAGCTGGAAAACATCCCTTTCTCATCCTCAGGTTTCCTAGTTTCTCTGCTAGTAGATCTTCAGGAGAAAGACCCTAGCGTGTGGTGTGATGTTTGGTCTCTTCGCTCCTTGCAAAGTCTGTGGGGCAGTTCTGCTCTGTCCTAGGGGGTTACTACGAGTTGGCAATAGATTTTTTTTTTTTTAATCCATGGAAAGTTCAAGAGCCAGAAACACTCACATCAGAGGTTTGTTAGAGGGGGATTGTCACATTCCCTGCCCCATTTTCCCACTGGAAAGATGTGACATTGAGTGTAGAAGAATGGTAAGAGGCATTGCAAATGGAGAGACTACTGCCACTGGTGCATGGGACAGCAACAAAGCAGGTTTAGGAGACATGACCCCATTATAGTGTGACAGGACCAGGAGAGGAGCATGCTGAAAGGCAACATCCCCCCTTTTGTAATACTGCATTGGTAGACAAATCACACACTTCTTCTGTGTTTGTTTGTCCCCTCTTCCTAGGATGTATTTTCATAAGTACCACTATGCCAATTTATTTTTTACAGGTTGCTCTAAGAAAAAAAAGCATAGAATATTTATGAAAATACATCATGGCTGGGGGGTGAGCACAGTTGGCAGACAAACACAGAAGGAGTGTGTGTTTTGTCTGAAAATACAGCAATAATTATAAATATCTTTCTGAAAATGAACAGCTGTATCTTTAACTATGGATTTTAACCCTAGCTCCACCTGCCACGATTCATCAGCTACTCAGAGTGTCTGTTTTCTAACAGCATGGTTAAGCTAGGCCAGAATGAAGCTACCAAGGATCTGAGGGAGAAGAACTACCCTGTCAAATGAGGAATACTGAAGACCTGGAGATGTTTCTTCTACAAAATAGAGTCCCTGCCTTTAATGGCATCTGTGCTCACCCCGTTGTCCAGCCTAGAAATTCAGACTCAAATGATTTGTTCTAGCAGCCATAAATAGTAAGTATAAAAGAATACAGTTGTTATTGTTCTGACCGCTGGCAACCCCATATGTGTCAGAGTAGAACTAGGCTCCATAGGGTTTTCCATGCTGATGTTTTGGAAGCAGATCACCAAGCCTTTCTTCCGAGGCACCTCTGGGTAGACTGGAATCTCTGACATTCTGTATAGCAGCCAAGTGTGCTAACGACTTGCAACACTCAAGAAACTAATACATCTGATTTGCTTCTGGAATTCCACTCCCGCCCAGTCCCTCCTGTACACAACAACCAGAATTGTCTTCCAAACCAGACAGTACCCATGAATGTACTCTGTTTGCAACTGTGGTCCGTTCCCACTACTCTCAGGATGGGGACAAGGCTTCTTAGCTTGGTGGACCCCTGCTGACTAACACCGGTTTCTGCTCTCGCATGCTGGCTCTTTGCAGTTGCTGGTTTTTCTGCCTGAACCTGCTTTCTCTTTGCTTGGTTACCCGCTACCCATCTTTCAGTTCTTATTTCCTGCCATTTCCTCAAGTAAAACTGGCCCTGACATGTTAAGTTACATTCCCCTGTCTTGTGCCATCAATATACCAAGGGGTATCGTTCATTCCTAATGCTCCTTGTGACTGTCATTTTGCATGGCCTGTGGGTCTCTCTGAGTTGGAATCGACCTAACAGCAGTGGGTTGGATTTGGTTTTGAGTGAGTCTAGTTGCATAGTAGTTAAGTGCTATGGCTGCTAACCAAGAGGTTGGCAGTTCAAATCTACCAGGTGCTCCTTGGAAACTGTATAGGGCAGTTATACTCTGTCTTATAGTGTCACTGTGAGTTGGAATCAGCTCAGCAGCAATGGGTTGAATGGGCGGGTCTCCCACACTACCCTCCATCCTGAGCTCTGTTCAGGATGAGGACACTGATTTTCTTTACCCTGATAGTTCCAGGGCACAGGATAATGTCTGAATTATGATCCCAAAACACCATATCCACTACAGTCTTGTCCTTTCTCACTCAAGGTGACCCTAGTGTGTGAGAACAAAACTGCATTTCATAGATTATTGTTGTTAGGTGCCACCAAGTTGGTTTCAACTCAGAATGACCCCAAATGACAGAGTAGAACTGGCCCATGGAGTTTTCTAGGGTATCATCTTTAAAGGAGCTGATCTCCCGCGGAGCTGCACAGTGGGTTCAAACTGCCACCCTTTTCAGTTAGCAGCTGAGCACTTCACTGTTGCTCCACCAGAACTCCTTACATAGGTTATTGAAAACCACAGAAACTGAACCCATTGTCATGAAGCCGTAGCGATGCTATAGAACTAAGTAGAACTGCCCTCCATAGGTCATTAGCTGAGTGCAAAAAGTTTGCACCACCCAGGGACCCTCTGGAAACATGGTGGTTTAAGTACCCTGGTGGCGTAGGTTTCAGTACTCTGGTGGCGTAATGGGTTATGTACTATGTCTGCTGACCAAAAGGTCGGCAGTTCCAATCCTCCAGGCACTCCTTGGAAGCCCTATGGGGCAGTTCTACTCAGACATGCAGGGTCTCTTGGGTCACTATGAGTTGGACCTGACTCAACTGCAGTGTTTTGTTTTTGTTTTTAGGGACCCTCTGGACTGTGATAAGCACTCACAATATGTCTTTGAATAAATGAGTGACTAAATGAATAAAACGCCTGGGATTCAGACATCTCATAATCGCCTCCCCTTTGTCCCCACCCCAAGGAAAAACTACCCAAAGTAGGATCTTCATTTCCAAGGGACAGAGCTCCTGGATCTCTTTATATCGTTCCACTACATATTTTAATAATTAAGATGTCTTTTTGAAAGCACTCTCACTGGGAGCTCTGCTGTGCGGGGAAGGGCAGGGGTGACATGTTATAAAGTCTAATCATTTCCTTATAATGCCAGGCTGGGCAGGAGGAGGGGGCTCTTATTGTTCTACTAATTGCTGCATCCAGGCTGCTGGAAGTGCACTGCTAATTGCTCAGTAAATGAATTGTGGACTCGTGTAATTATGGAACCTAATGTGGCTCATGTCATGTTTGAGTAAATTGATGCAAAGAGGGCAAGCAGCTCAGCTCAGGAGGCACTGCCTCCTGTGTTGCTGTTGCTTGGGAACCAGCAGTGAGTTTCTCAACAGGACTTGGAACTGCCCAGGGACACCCACACATCTGGGCACTTCTTTCCACTGCCCTTGTGAAAAGTAGGCAAGATACTGGAAAGGCCCTCACATAAGGAAGCTTTTGCCACTGTAACAGATCACAGCCTCCCCCGGGTCTATTTTCTCGGGTTGCTATGAGTCAGACACTACTCGACGGCAGTGGGTATATTATCTAGAAGTTTCCCTTGAGCTCTGTGACCAGTTACCAAGTAAACAGACGTGAGGTCAATTCCTAATGTTTAAACAAAAATCATATAAAGCCAATAATAGAAATCAATGAACATTTATTTAAAATACAATTTGCAAACAGGTTAACATTTCAGGTAGGGAGTAAAAAAGGTTCCAAAGATGAGACAACTTCCAAAGATTCTTAGACCCCCATCTTATTGACATTGTTGTAGAAATGGGTTCAGAGCCTTGTTTATATAACAATTTACGCTAACACAGCTTCTAGTCTCACCTTAGAGTTTCTGGTTCTTAAAACTAACAAAAACCAAACTAAACCAAATCTGTTGACTTCGAGTTGATTCCAACTTACAACACCTCTGTGGGGCAGAGTAGAACTGCTCCATAGAGCAAAACTGGCAGCACACAGATGATTCTTTAAAAGATCCCAATGCCAAAGGCTACAAGGTCCTTTCTGAGCTACTTTCTAGGCTATTGGTGGACTTAAAGATGACTTTAGGAAACCAGCTTTCTCTAGGCACAAGGTTCAAAAGATGATCTTAGCCCAGTGATCCTGATGGATCACCCCAACTTCATGGACCCCAGAAATCTAGGAGCCAGGAGAATTAAACTTCCTTCCTCACTAAACAACGGATTTCTGCACTAAATCGGGATTAAATTCTGCATTCAAGTCCTGTTTTGATTATCAAATAACAGCAATATCCAATCAGCTGCTTTGAGTCAGTTTCTATTTGCAGTGACCCAGTTTGTGTCCAAGCAGAACAGTGCTCCACGGAGTTCTGAATGATTATTCAGAAGCAGATTGGGACATCTTTCTTCCAAGGTGCCAGTAGCTGGATGAAAGCCATAAGCTTAGGGCTAGCAGCAGAGTATGCCACTCTGGGACTCCAATAATGACATTTATTGAATTCTTATTACTTGGCTGCTGCTTTACTAATAAAGATTTTATGTGCATTATCTCATTGAGTTCCCACATTAATCCTGAATCTTTGGAATAATTCACTGAGCTACAAAGTGGCAGAGTCAGGATTTGAATCCTATATTCTTAACCTTTCCATACTTACTATTGCTTTGACCCCAAGCACGTCATGTTTCTGGAACTTTGGTTTCATTCCTAATGAAGATTCTCACACCTACCACATGTCTTACCCTCTGTTACCTTTTTTTTTTTTAAATCACAATGAAACTGGGAGACAGGAAGGACCTACTTGATTAGGTCTCACACAACAAGTGAGGTAAGCAGCAGTAATTCCTGACAAGGCGATCGCAGGCTAGTTTTTCTTTTCTGTGTATATCATCCACCATACCAAAGAGAGAGAACTCACTCAGGTGTTCGACTAGAAAATGCACCTCTCTGCCCACCCCTTACCTCTAAAGAGCTGCTGCTTCTTAGCCAAATTCTGGCTGCCCAAAAAGGAGCCTCCACTTGGAACCTTTACTGCAACTCTGTGCCTATTTTCTAGTTATTTCTGAGCAGCTGACTCATGTGAACGTGAGAAGCAGTCAGTTATGAAGATAGATGTATAAAAAGTCTGCTGTTGCATTGTGCCTGTGTTCCATGGCAGCAGATTTTTTTATGTGATCAGAAATAGCAGTGTGGCTTCTCATCTGGGACACTGTCTTCAAGGGAACTCACTGTAGGGAAAAGTGCCATTAGTCACCGTTTGAAGTGACTTCTTGGTCATAGAAATGCACAAATGGTTGGCAGTATGATTGGAGGTTAAAAATATGGGCACTGTACATAAAAAGACAAATATTGCGTGAGATCATTATTATAAAAACTCATGAAAAGGTTTCTACAGAAAAAGAAACAATCTTTGGTGGTTATGAGGGAGCTGAGAGCTGAAAATGGAAAAATACCAGACAACAGATGAGTGGTAACTTGGGTAAAGGCTACAACAGCACACTATACTGGGGAAGCTAGTGCAGCTTCTGCAAGGCAAGGCATCGAATTACTGGACCGAGGGCTGTGAGGACCAGGGGCAGAGGGAACATCTGGTTCCATTGGTATAGCATTGTTTGTAAACCAAACATTCTACAGTCTACTTTGGTGAGTAGCAGCTGGGATCTTCAAAGCCTGTGAGTAGCCATCTAAGATACTCCACTGGTCTCACCCCTTCAGGAGCGAGGGAGAATGAAGGAAACTAAAATAGGAGGGAAAGATCAGTCCAAAGGACTAACGGACCACAACTACCATAGCCTCCACCAGACTGAGTCCAGTACAACCAGATGGTGCCTGGCTACCATCTATTGTGATAGGGGTCACAACAGAAGGTCCTGGACGTAACTGGAGAGAAATGCAGAACTAACTAAAAAAAAACAAAAGACTTACTGGCCTGACAAGAGTCTGGAATAACCCCAACAGTGGGACTCCTGGACCATGCTCAGTAATGAAGTGAAGTCAGTTTTGAAATGCATAGCCAAAGGCTAGTGAGGCCCATAAAATAAAATTAGACTAAAAAGGCTCACAAGCCCAGGGACAAGGACTGAAAAGCAAGACGGGAGGAAAGCTGGTCACATGGAACCCAAGGTAGAGATGGGAGAGAGTTGACACATCTGGGTTAGCAACCAGTATTGTAAAACAGTGTGCGTATTAGCTGTTTAATGGATATTGTGGACACTTAGATGAACTGTTCACATTTTCTGAGACTAACTTTTGTTTTTGTTGATTTTTCCATCCGTCAAATGGAACTAAGAAAAGTATCTGCCACTCATAGTGGTTCGTTGCCATCCAGTTACCTCCAGCTCATGGTGATGTCATATGTGTAGAGTAAAATTGCTCCATAAGCTTTCCAAGGTTGTGACCTTTCAGGAGGAGATCACCAGTCCTTTCTTCTGAGGCACCTCTGTGTCGTTCCGAACTGCCAACCCTTTAGCTAGTAGTTGAGTGCTTAACGATTCGCCCCACCCAGGAACTCCTACCTACTACTTATACCAATCAAACCCAGTGTTGTCAAGTCATTACTGACTCATAGCGACCCTATAAGGCAACTATAGGACAGAGTATAATGGCTCCATAGAGTTTCCAAGAAGTGCTTGGTGGATTTGAACTGCCAAACTTTTGGTTAGTAGCTGTAACACTAAGCTACTACACCACCAGGGTTTCCACCTACCACTTAGGACTGTGAAAATTAAACGACACAAATTAAATAATGCATGTCATTACTGAAAAAGAATGCCTGGCACACATCCTGACTGCTCAGTAAATTGAGCTACGTATAGTATCTTGTTGTTATCATTAAAGTTTCCCTTGTATTAGGTTTGACCCCTGGGACATCCCTTCATCTCAGATATTGAGTGCAGTCCTATTTCACAGGACTGTTTGTTTCTGTGCTCTTTTGTGATGACTGTAGTATTTCTGTGGTTCAGTGATACTCTTTAGGCACAAGAGCAATGGGTAGGAGTCTGGAGTCATTGGCTCTGGACAAGGACTGCCACTCACGCAGCAGGATTCCCAGGATACCACCAACTGCTCTGAGCATCTCTCTCCTACTCTGTGCAATATTAATCTTATGACCTGGCTTGCTTGCCAGGTGGGCACTACTGTAATTATAATAGAAGCCTGTGGATAGGAAAATCAATTGGTGCTGCTTTAGTACACACACTTGCCAAGCGAGGGCTAGTGTGGTTGTGATGAGAGAGTGGAAAGCTCTCGGGCATTCCATATCTTGAAGTCTTCTAGGTTTTATATGCAAAGGAGAAAGGGGAATAGAATATTTTTTAAACTGTGAAGTACTGTATGTATATTATTACTTTTGTGAGCTATATTTATTACTATCCTTATATACTGGCGACTGAATGAGTAGGAAAGGTAAATAGACTCATTTTAGCTACTATATGCTTTAGCCTCTACCATGTGCCAGATCCTGTGCTGATGGTTTCCATGCATGATGTCATTTAATCCACACAGCTATCCTGTGACATCAGTATTGTCACCCTTGCTTATAGAGGAGGAAAGAAAGGCATGGAGAGATTAATAATTTAATAGGTATCAGAGTGTTGGTTAGTGGTAGAGCCTAGTCTGGCTCAGCCAAGGTCTTGGTTGCTGTAGGGCATAGCTCTGTCTTCTGGTTGGATGGACAAAGCAAGGAAAGTTGACATGACAGAGTCTGAGAGAAGTTTTAAAGGCTGAGCCTTCTGGTACAATTGTGAGGACAGCAGCAAACTGGCTATGGAGTGTTCTATTTATACATGCACAGTATGACTGTTATCAGACTCCACGGATCCTTGCTATACCCCCTTAAGTATAAACGAGGCAAGTATAGAAAGTGTAGAGGCTTTTATTTCTTGCACAAGGAGACAACCGAGACTGGCTCTCAAAGAAGCGATCTCAAAAAAACAGAGTACAGTGACCAGCGTTTTTATGCTCTCCTAAGGGGAAGTTACACATATTCGCGTAAGGGGAGGTTCGGAGGCATACATAATTAAATCTGAGCTGGGTTGATGCTGGTCTTCAGTAGTTTGTTTTCTGTCTGCGCAGTCTCAGTTGTTCGAAGGAGGATAGCTCACTACTGCCACCCGAGAAAGGTTGTGTAGTGGTCAAATATCCCCCTCCTGAGAAAGTTAGGACCTTGAAAAATAGCTTGTAGCTGCAATCATTGCAAACCCATACGTAACAACCAACCACAAGTTGATTGACACTCTGGAAAAGAACTTATAGCAAAGGTTGTCATTATACCAACACCAGGCTGCTTTCAACATCTGATCACACGTTGGCATAGTTACCTTGTTTGGCTGCACAGTCTAGTAGGGAGAGTAAGTGAAGGGTCTCATGACCACTTCTCATCACTTTCCCTGCTACCACTCAGGCCAAGCCACCATTTTCTGTCATGTGGATTATTGCAGCAACCTTGTAATTCATCTCACTGTTCATACACCCCCTACCTTCCATCTCAGAGCAGCTAGAGAGTCTGCCACGAGATGAGACCAGGTCTGTGTATGCTCAAACACCTTCAGTCCCTCCTCACACGGAATAAAGGCCCAAAGCTTTGTAGGGCTCAGCCAGGAGCCCCTTTGATCTGGCCCTGGCTGCCTCCTGGTCTTCCCTTCTCCACTCCTCCTTGCTCCTCTTGCCTAACCCCTAGCATACTCCCTTCCTTCAGCACTGCCAGGTGGGGTCCAATCTCAGGGCCTTTGCTCTTGTTGTTCTTTTTGTTTGCAGTGTCTTCCTCCCAGATATCCACAAGCCTCATATAACTCTAAAAGCCCAATAAGGAGACAGAAACCACAATAGTTATTTGAATGATAAGGCTCAATTTGTTTAATAAACTTCATTCTTAGGATCAGTTTTAGGTATGCCAGCCAAGCCAAGTGCCGTCGAGTCACATGCTCCTCTTCTCCCCACCCCTTCCCATAGTAACTGTCACTCGAGTGGATTCCAACTCATCACATCCCCACACGTGTCAGAATAGAACCGTACTCCGTATGGTTTTCAGCAGCTTATTTTTAGGAAATAGATCATCAGATCTTTCTTCTGAGATGTCTCTGGGTGAGACAAGTGTTTATTATTTCTAACCTTTTGGTTAGCCGCTGAACGTGTTAACCACTTGCCCCAACATCTTGCATTCAAATGGTACATTTGTTGCAATTGATACACCCATATGGATACATTATTATTAACTAAGGTCCTATGCTTTACATTAGAATCCACTCTTTGTGAGCAATGACAATTTTAACACAAAACCTGTTAACTAGGAATAGAGTTGTTAACCACTGACAGGTTAAAAAGAATGCACCGAGATATTATGGAGGTTGCCACTGCAGGAAGCAGCTACCACCTCTAAGAAAGAACAGAAGATGCAACCACAGAAATTTAAAGGAGGGACCCAAAACAACTGAAACATAGACCTTTGACGGGGAGGCACTGGCCAGCAGAGCTGGTGTCTCTGCAGGCAGGCAGTAAAGCTGGTTTTGCACGAGGTGGAAAGCTGAAAACGGGATTCAGCCCTGCCCTTGCTGGAGTGAAGGGGCATTTTCTCGGGTGATGCTCACAGGACCAACCAGCCAACTGGAAGCTCACAGGGAGGAAGAAGCATCTTCTTTTCCTTGAAGCTTCAGTTTCCTTCCAGTATCCCCTATTGGGTGAGCCTGGCCAGGAGCCAGCCTACAAAGGAGACAACTGGTTTGCAGAGTCACACCATCTGGTAGACATGGGTGGTTTTGAGGCTGAGAAAGTGTGACTCTGTAAGCAGCACCCTGACTTGCATCCGTCTTTACATATCTCAGTGGTACCTTTCCCAGCTGCCCTATGTAAAGGTGCACAATCAGACCCTGCCAGCTCCTTTACCTACCTTATTCTTTGCCTTTGCGCTCTTCCAGCTAGCTAACAGGAGCAGGTAACTTTAGGTTCTTCAGCTCTCATCCCTGGCCCGCGTCGCAGCAGCAACTGCAGTGGACAGTTCTGTGAGTGCTCAGACTCATTACCTTAGTTTCCGTGTACTACTCAGCTAATACCTGCTTCTAACTAGCTAAAGGAATATTTATTTGTAAACTGAGGTTTCCCAGTTTAGGCACAATTGATATTTGGGCCTTCCTGTGCAGTGTAGGATGTTTAGCAGCATCCCTGGCCTCTATTCACTAAATGCCAGAGCCCTGGCAGTGAGGACCACTGTTCAAGGTTGTACCTGGCTCATGGCTGCATGAAAACCAGTTAAACACATTGGTGTTACATCAGGTAGACGGGATTTGTTTGGATGTGTCTTCACTTTTAGCCTGTGTCCCCTTGACAAGTCACTTAACCTAACTGTGCCTCATTTTGCTCAACTGTAAAATGGAATTAGTAATAATAATTTCCTTACAGGGTCATTGTGAGGATTGAATATGTCAATAATTGGCAGGGGTTTTTAATACAGTATCTGACACACAAATCAGGAGTATATTGTTAGAATTCAAAGCAAAGCATCACCGTAAGTCAACCATCAATAAGAAGATTTGTTGGCATATCATGCCAAATAGCAAATTGGTATTTTGTTGTTTTACCTTTTTTTTTTCTTCACTGAATGCTGTTGGTGTGGCCTCAGAGTAGCCAGCACTCATCCTGTTCCTGAACTATGCAGAAATTTCATAAGAATAACTGCCAGATTCTGGAATCTGGGTAACTGATGAACAGGCACGCCTGCAATTGAGATTGATTTAAATGTAATTAACATATTGAGTACAACTGTGCAACACTGCTGAGAAATAATAAACACTTGTCAAGTAGCAAATTGTACTGTGATGCTTAGAGTCAGCTTGCTGCTTGATTCATCCAAATGATTTACTCTTCCAAATGGCACTGAAAGGAACCAAAGTATCAAATACTCTTACCTTGTTTTTCAGATTGTGAGCTGTTTTCTTATTTCAGCCAGGCTTGCTATTGCTAAACACAGAACTGTCCATGGTACAAGGTATTTGGGATATTCAGCTTGAGTGGTGCATAGGTTTGTTTTCATATGTTCATGTGATCCCTAGGGTAAGAGAAAGAAATCTAGGTTCTAATCCAAGCTCTACGTCTCCCTGTATAATCCTAGCCCTGCCATTTCCTATGAGTCCTTATTTCTTCCACCTGTCAAATGAACAGTTTGAGCTAGGATGAAGCAATGCGATCTTCCCTATCTATGCAGTACCACCCCATCCTGCTCCACCCCCGCTTCTACCTCCCAGTGCTCTCAGAAGGCCCTCCAGGGAAAGAAACTCAACAAAGGAGAAAAAGTTCTCTTTGGTTCATTTGAAGGATGCCTGTTGGATTCTCAGACTTTGTTTTCTTCTTTCCTAGGTACACAGTTCTGCATGCTGGACATCACCAGGAACTCGAGAAACTTCCCATACACAATGACCCAGAATCCATGGAATCATGCTTCTGATGATGGACATGGCACACATCTAAGCCGTTCATTCCCATTCATGTTTGCTGGTATCACTCATAACTACCAGTGAAGCGTGAGGCAGTGGGGGCCGAGGGCCCATGGAAGGTACACGGAGGACAGTGCTGGATGGGAACCAAGGCCAGAGCACAGAGGATCTCAGAGTTGAGAGGAGACCTCACGCATCTTCAGATGTAGCTGCTCATCGAATGCAGGAATGCATCTTCCATAGCATCCATGAAAGTTGGTCCATCTCTGCTTGTATACCTCCAGGGATGGGAGCTCACTGCTTCCTGATGCAGTTCCTTCTACTGTGGGTAGGGACTTTTAATTATAAGCAAGTTCTTTCCTTTCCTGGAACACAAGTCTTTGGCTGTCCTAGCTTCCATTAAGGCCTTGGATTTTGCTACCTCTGCTCTTCGATTGCCCTTAAACATTTGAAGCAGAGCTCTGCCCCCATACTGCACTAAATATTTTCTCTAAACAGAACATTCAAATTCCTCTCTACTCTGGCCAATTTTTTTTTTTTTTAAATATGCTTCAGTTAGTGAATTAATCAAGTCTCTCTTAAGGAAATTAGGCTGATACAAATGCCAAGATATCTGACCAAAAGCACTGAAGTACTGACTTATAGCCATGGAACAGTTTCCACCCCCAGCCCCCCCGCCTTGGAGAGAGTCTATGCTTAGGTTTTTGTTTTGAATCTATTGCCTAAAGGCATCTCTAGAGCTGTTATTTGGTCTAGTGTGTGTGTTTGTTTAAAGATGACATTTTCTCATTGTCTTATTAGTTATGAGGCCATTGGAATGAATCTTGATTCACTTCCTTTCCATAGCAAAGGGAAATGAACCTATACTTTTCCAGAGAATGTTGATTTAGGATGGTCTTACAATTCATATGTTGTGAGGGAAACTGAATTGCTCCAGTGGGCACTTTTTAGAGATACATGGACTCAGCATCTGGTCTCAGGCAGGGCACTTTGTTCCTTTAGGCAAAGATATCACCACAATCCAACTTACCGGCTCTCTTGAGAAGCTTCATCAAGTTTCCTGCCTATGAAGTTCCTGGGGCTCCTGTTTTTCCATCCAGAGACTTTCTTCTAGTATCTCACTCCCTCCAAAGTCCTAAAGAAACGCTTCTCTTTCAGTGCCAAAGCCAACACTGTCCCAGTTTCCTAATCTATTTGGCAGTAACTTAGCCTCCAAAGATGACATTCAGATTGAGGGCAAAATTTTTCAGCCATTTTTCTTTTGGCTGCTGATAAAATTACCATTGAAAGGGCTTACCTGCTAGTCCTTCTGGTGATTTAAACTCAAAATTGAAGAGTTTCTTGAATGTAGGAATTTTTATGCTAAAAACAAGACGTTTGGGCCCTGGGACCTATGTAAGATCTGTTCATCCCTTCTTGTCGTATCTGAGGACAGACAGAAGGGGGAGAGGTAACGGGCTTTGTCCTCAGGAAGGAAGCAGGCCAGGAGGTGGCAACTACGGCTTCTCAGACCACTGAGGAAAAAAAACAGGGTCAACAAACCAAGTACCAGAGTGAGGAGAACTCTGGGAGGTTTGAAACTTCTGTCACGTGTTTCTCTTGTAGTGTACATCCTACCACCACCACATTTCCTGTTCACTTTGTTTCAGAAACCTTGGTGGTGTGGTGATTAAGAGCTACGACTGCTAATCCAAAGGTCAGCCGTTTGAATCTAACACACGCTTCTTGGAAATTCTATGGGGCTGTTTTACTCAGTCTTACAGGATCACTATGAGTCAGAATCGACTCAAGTGATTGAGTTTTAGCAGGACAAATCCCACATGTCGAGAAACTCTTCAGTTCTGGACAAACTAGGATGGTAGGTCAACCCTACAGATAGGACCGTCCTTGCGCTGAGAACAATAGGCCTCCTCATAGGTACATGCCCCTTCTCCACTCTCATAAGAAAGGCAGAGATTAGTGAAATTGGAGGTCCAGAGTTTCGCACACGCGGTGTCTATGGAGTCTCTATTCTGTAAGGACAAAGAACTTGCTAGCAAAGGACTGAGTCAGACATCTTAAGAACCAGATTATGGGGAGGAGGGAAATGTTTAGTGCTTTGGTGCATCAGGTCAGCTTTTTCTCATTCCCTGAAGTTGATAGAATCTGCTATTTAATATGTACCTGCATATATACATATATAAATACCAGTAGGACTGTTTCCCCATGAAATGCTTCTCTCCCCAGGATCTTAGCAAGCGCATCTGCTTACATAAAATATTATTTGTCAGTGGCAGGTCTCCTGTATTAAATGGCAACTTGGATTCAACAGGGATCCACAGATGACAACATACGTGAGACAATACCATGGCCCTCTTCCTGACACATTGTTCCCTGTGCCAGCCTGTATTGCTGTCTGTGGAGCTGACAGACACTGCAGACCAGGGAAAGGACAGCAACTGTGGAAAGAGTAGTCCATGTCATTGTCAAGAAGGTTGTTCCCTTTGCAGAGGAGGGCTCTACTAGCAGGCTTTGCTCAGTTTCTTTGGATTAGGGCTGGAGATGATGTTTGTGATGTGGCAGATAACCCTTGCTGAAGACTCACAGCATGGGATCGCATTTGTTCTGTCTGGTCAGCTGCTGGCCTGGCATTACCTAACTCTCTGACTTTCAGGAGTGTGAGCAATACAGTACATGTATAGAAGACTCAGAAGGAGGGCACTTGTATTTTGCCTGAAGAATGGGCCCTTCTTTTCTGAGAAGGCAAGCCTCATCCAGGAAGCCTCCATTGTCCAGAAGAAACTATTCCTAGGGAAGAGGGGGTTGTGCAGACCCCCGCCACTGATGCCACATTTACCTTGATTAAAGGGACAGAGGATGCTGCCAGCTGACTGTCCCCATGTCTTGGCTTAAAGGGATTTACTTCTGTTTCCCTTTAATTCGATGTTCCAGCAGGAAGGCTGTCCAGGAAGAAGCCTCAAAACGCCCAGCCCAACTAGACAGCAAGACAGAAAACAAATTCCTCAACCGACACCCAAGAATGTGCTTGTGGAAAAAGCTTTGCTTTCTGAGATTTCCCCTTGGCTCACCGATACTTCTGCTCTACACCACTAACTTGCTCTGTCCTGAAGTGAATTGTTGTTCAGCTGAGCAATGGGGGAGCTAGGGTGGAAGTAGGAGGTGGTGGGTGGGCAAGGGAGGGGACCCCGGGGAGTGTCTGCGGAATGGGTATAACTAAATCGCCTTTAATGTTGTTGTTAAATTAGAACTAAAACAGTGTTTTCTTGGCGCTGTCCTGTCTACCCATTTAGTATCTTTCTTTAGTGCGTTGTTGGTGTTGCTCTTCTCTTTTTTCCTGTTACTCTGTTGCATTCCAAGTCCTTCCTGTAAATAGCTATTTGGGGGAGACAAATGTATTTATCTCTTCTAAGCATAACTTGTGATCTATTTTCCATTGGACCTAGAATATTGAGGCTGAATGCTTGCTGTGGATTTAAACAGTTCAGGAGTGGATGTGAAGGTCTGAATTTGGTTAGGCCTGAAGCAGCTTTCGTGTCACTTGTGTCAGCAACACAATGAGATGAGCTCTAAGCTGGCAGCATTGTGTGAGTGTTCGAATACGGGCCATCCAAGGACCGTCACTAGGAATTTAGCAAATATGTGCTTTGCCTGCACTATTATTTACCTAAGGTTCTCATGTAAGACCAACTTTTCACTTCCACTGATTTTACTGTAAAAGGGAAAGTTATATCAGTTCCCAAAATAGAAAGTAAGTATTGTTTGCCATAAATAGAAAGCCACAGTAAAGAGAAATAAATGAAAACAAAACAAGACTATTATGCTGTAACTAGACGCTGGAGCTCTGACCTTGTCTTTTGCTTCCACATTTAAAAAGGAAACAAGTGAGTGCTGGAGAGCTGGGAGGGGCTCGCCCCCGAGCGTGGGGTTCTTGCAGCTAATTGGAAAGAGAACAGATCAGAGATGAGCTTCCAAATATTACGAGTCAAAGCCATGCAATTCTGTGGCTGTGTTCCACCTGACATCATTTTTCATTTCATGTCCCAGGGAAGACAATTTGCACCCTACACTTTGGGAAATATGGGGTCTTAGTCATCTAGTGCTACTGTAACCAAAATGCTACAAGTTGATGGCTTTAAAAGAAGAAATTTTATTTTGTCACAGTCCGGTAGGCTGAAAGTCCAAATTGAGGTTGTCAGCTCCAGGGGAAGGCTTTCTCTGTTGGCTCTGAAGGTCTTTGTTGTCATTCTTCCCCTGGACTGGGAGTTTCTGATCCACAGGGACCCCGAGACTTTTCCAAAGGATGTGCTCTGCTGCTGGCGCTGCTTCTTGGTGGTCTGAGGTCCCCAGCTGTCAGCTTGTTTCCCTTTCCTTTACATACCAAGAAATTGCCTCAAAGCCCAATACAATCTTACACACTGAGTCCTGCCCACCAACACAACTACCACTCATCGTCCCTCATTAACACCATAGAGGCAGAGTTTGCAGTATATAGGAACAACACAGAATGCCAGGAATCAAGGCATACCCAAATTGTTACATATATTTTGGGGGGGACACAGTTCAATCATGGCACATGGTGATAAAGGAAGTAAAGCTAATTTATTTTTCCCTTTTTAATTTATTTGCTTTTGTTGTTGGGAATATACACAGCTAAAACATACACAAAATCAACAGTTTCTGCATGTACAATTTAGTGACATTGATTGTGTTCTTCCACCTGTACAACTCTCCTCACTTACTTTTTTCTGAATTGTTCCTAATTAAAAAACAAAAACAAAGAACTCACTGCTCCCTAAGGTTTTCTCTAATTTTTCCTGTTACTGTTGTGAATTTGACTGCATGTGAATAGTTCTTTAAAAAACGTAGTGCTCAAAGCAGACCTTCTTTCTAGTTCAGCTGAACTATTGTTTGGTTTTAAAATGACATCAGGGGGTTAGCTTTAAAGTTATCTCAGGATAGTAGTTTCAGGGTTCACCCAACCTCCATGGCTTCAGAAATAGTTATACAGGGGTTCATCAACCCTCCATGGCTTCAGAAAGTCTAGAGAACACGGGATTTTGAAATTCCTGTCTGCATTTTCTCCTCTTTGATCAGGATTCTTCTATGAAAGCTTTGATCAAAATCTTCACTTATGGTAGCTGGGTGCCATCTAGTTCTTCTGGTCTTCCTGGTAAAGGAGACAGTGTTCATGCATGCAATTAGCCCAACACTCCATGTCCTCTTCCTATTCTTGACTCTCCTACATCTGTTGCTCCAGGTGAACAGACACTGATTGTTGGGCCTTGGGTGGCCACTTCTTGTAAGCTTTGAAGAACCCAGGCACAACACAACAAACTAGGACAGAGAATTGAAACATTAAACACATTATTAGACCAGTTAACTGGCATGCTCTATGAAATCATAATCCTAAACCTCCAAACTAAGAAACAAAATCCCATGAAGTATTTGTACCTAAGCAGCCTCAGAAGCTCCCTTTTCCCCCCTGTGGATGTAAATACTGCTTAGATACTTAATTACTGTTTTATGTGATTCAGATTACATTTCCCTTTCCATTTAAGTCTTCTTTGAGACTACCTAGAACATATCTTAAAATTAATAATTAGATAATAATATAGTTTTGCAGCTAACAGTTCAAAAGCTCCTTCTTGCTCTGCATGATGCTAAGTGTTTCTTATGGATTGCTTTGCTGAATCCTCATAAAATCCTTACAAGACAGTGCCAGAATTATCCCCATTTTACAGATGAGAAGACCTCAGTTGATAGAGCTAGTGACTTGCCCAAGGTAACAGACAAGGGAAATGCAGATTTTGAATACAAACCTAGGGTGTCTGACACCAAGGCCCATGGCTGTAATCAGGTGAGATGCTATTTGCTGCAGGGACTGACTTATTCACAAGTATTCAAGTGCTGGACTCTGTGCTCGGAGAAAGTACAGTGAACAAGTAGGGGTGGCCCCTACTCTCATATTGCTTCAGAATTTCTTCCACCACATCAGCTAGCGTTCTGGAGAGGAACTTAGACCTTCCTAGTCTGAGCTCAGCCACTCACCTTCTCTGTTGTTTTCTTCTGTTTGGTTCTGTTTACTGAATCTCGGTTTCCATCTTTAAGTAACAGAGGGTTCTGGTAAAGGGCTCATCACCAGGAAAGGCCCCTGTGTGTTGGTTTTCCAGTGTTCTCTGTATTCAGCTGCCTGAGTGTTTACCAAGCAAACAGAAACAGACCCTGGGAATGAGTTGTGAAACCTAGAGAACTTTAGTCCAGCGTTGTTTGGACCACCTCTGGGGAACTCCCATCAGAAATGGCTCCTGTGGAATTCCTTTTGACTTCCTTTGGAACCTGTGACACAACTGGCTATGCTGTCCTTCGTCCCAGTAAGCAGAAATACTCTTAGCTCACCATCCCAGCACTTTACAGTTTTTTCTGCCTTTTTTTCTGTAAGCTCTCCAAGTTCCTCACAACAGTTTAGGTAGAAGGATTATGAACTTCATTTTACAAAAAGGGAAATAGACTATCAAGAAAATTGATTTGTCAAAGGACATATTATTTGTATAGGCAGAAGCCAGGATCCAAAGTGCTTTCTTCTTCCTCTTCCTTAAATTTATTTAGAAACATACAAATCATACATCCTTGGACTATGTGAATTACGTTATAGAGACAATGTATTTACATAATTCATTTCCATTACCAGAAGTTCCAACAATATGTTGTTTTTAGGTGCTGTCGAGTAGGTTCCGACTCCTAGTGATCTTTTATGTGCAATGGACCCAAATGTGACCCGGTCTTACGGCATCAGCACAGTGGTCGCACTGTTTGAGCCCCTGTTGCAGCCACTGTGTCAGTTCATCTCACTGAGCATCTTCCCTCAAGAAAGATACAGTGAAACGCCCCTTGACCCCAATTCAATCCCACTCACCTCCCCAGCAGAAATTGCTCTTATCGTTTGGCTTATGCAAGAACTTTTTCCGTGCACTTGTAACTGTAAACACATAGAGAAACGTGGCTTTGTTTTGTTCTTTTATATAAATGCTGTATGCAATAATTTGCAACTTGCCTTCTGATTCAACAGCACTTGTCCAAACTTCATTCCACATCAACACACATCATTTTCATTCTTTTTAGCTGCTATGCACCATGTCTCTACTATGAAATACACAGACATTTTTCAGGGGTGTTTAAAGTGCTAGCTGCATCTCATGGGTGAGTGGGACAGCTGAAGTCTGCACTGGGAAATCAGTAGCCATTTTTCTGAGACTGTAGGGCTGTGGTGGCACAGTGGTTAACCAAAAGGTTGGCAGTTTCAATCCACCAGCAGCTTCTTGGGAACCCTATAGGGTAGTTCTACTCTGTCTTACGGTGTTGCTGTATGTTGGAACAGAGTAAAGAAATGGGTTCAGTTTGGGGCCTTGGTGCAAAGTGTATGAAAAGTCAATTGCGGTGGTTTCAAAGCCTTCAAATTTAAGCAGTAGCAGCAACTCTGACTTGGCAGATTCCTGGTTGAGGAAAGCCCACCCTCAAACGCCCCTCACGTGGCCTCTGCACTCTTCCCTTCCATAGACTAAGAAACTACCCAGGGGCACAGGCTGCAGTAAGACTGAGGTCATCCTGTTCCAGCCACTTCCTACACGTGTGTCTTAGAGCAAGTTATTTTACTAGCTAAGACCTAGTTTTCTCAACAGTAAAGTAGGGCCATAACAATCTTCATACTTTCAAGTGTTAATATACACTGGCTTTCTTAATACTTAGTGGCTTTCATTACTATTTTTATTTCCTCTTAATGGGTTCATCAGTTCTTACTGTTTCCTGCCATTCTGGGATGTGGTTTGAGAACAGAAGGCTGTGTGAAGATGAATCTAAAAAAACTCTTTCACTATAAGGGAAATTACAGTGGAAGCAACGCTACCTCCATCTGCATCCTGTTATCCGGTTTCCTGAGGACGCTCGTCTACCCCTCCCATTGGACCCTCACAACTTCCCAAGAGGTAGATATGTATCTCCAAATCACCCACCAGTTGTTTGGCAAGAGTCAGAATCTGAACTCAGGCCTTCTAACTCTATAAACATGAAGTCCCTATGAGGACCACGGCACCAGCTATCATTATATAGACTTCAAGAAGAGACAATTCCTAGGCGTCTGATGGAGATTCTGTCATCTATCCATCACGAAACATTGCTTACAGCTTACCAAAAACATGCTGGATGCTACACTGCAAGTGACATGTAATGAAAAGGAGCAACTGACTCCAGCGCTCTATAGCAGAGGTACACAGAGTACAGACTGGGGGCAAATCCAACCCATGAACGAAAAATAGGTTTTACTTTTTTGAATGGTTGAACAAATATTTTGTGACACGTGAAAGTTATGTAGCATTCAAGTGTGTGTGTGTGTGTGTGTGTGTGTGTGTCTGTAAATAAACTTTTATTGCAACACAGCATGCCCATTTGTTTAATTATTGTCCGTGTCTGCTTTCTGGGAGCCCTGGTAGTACAGAGAGGTTAAAGTGTTTGGCTGCTAACCAGAAAGTCAGAGATTAGAGCCCACCAGTCACTCCATAGACAAAAATGTGGCAGTCAACTTCCATAAAGATTGACAGCCTTGGAAATCCCATGGGGCAGTTCTATACTGTTGTATAGTGCTGGAATCAAGTTGACAGCAGTCAGTCGGATTTTGGTTTATGACTGCTTTCATACTTCAGTAGCAGAGTTGACAGAGAATACCTGTAGTTTGCAAAACCTACAATATTTACTATCTGGCTTTATAGGCAACATTTTACTGACCACTGCTGTATGGCAGTTACTCTTCCCATTCATTCTATATATATGTTGATTGGATGTCTACAAGAGTTTTGTTTTTCCCACTTTGGGTGTTTTTAAGAGTTTTAGCACTCTCTGCTGTTCCTCTAGCTTAATCTAAAAGTTTCAGTTATATAGACAGTAAAACAGTTAACCCATCAAGTTATAAAGCAGCGGCCTCTTGTGGCTGATCTAAATATTACCTAGGTAATTTAACATGGCTGCAATGAAAACACAGGGTTAGACTGGGTCTTAGTTGAGGGTTAGGAATTCTAGATTACTTTGAAATATGTGAGAAACACTGGTGGCATAGTGGTTAAGCACCACAGCTGCTAACCAAAATGTTGGCAGTTCGAAACACTCCTTGAAAACTCTACGGTGCAGTTCTCCTCTGTCCTATAGGGTCGCTATGAGTTGGAATCCACTCGATGGCAGTGGGTTTTGGGGATGCTGTGTAACCTGTTTCCTGCCTCTTACTACCAGTTCTAATCTGGAGACTGGAAACCTTACTCTAGTTAAGTGAGCTTAAACCCACAAACCCGTTGCCATTTAGTCTAGTCCAATTCATGGCGAACCAATGAGGCAGAGTAGAGCTGCCCCTACAGAATTTCCAAGAAGCGTCTGGTGGATTCTAACTGCCAGTCTTTTGGTTAGCAGCTGTAGCTCTTATACACTGCACCACTAGGGGTTCTTACGGGAGCGTCCCCAAACCAATCTGCTGTTTTCGACTGCTACTCATAGTGACCCTACAGGATGGAGTAGCACTGCCCCAGTTTCCCAGCAATGTTTGGTGGATTAAAACTGGTGACCTTTTCGTTAGCTGCTGTAGCACTTAGTCATTATGCCACCAAGGTTTTCTAAGGGAGATTAGCAAAGTTACAAACAAAGTCTTAAAGGGATGACAGAATGAAGTACAGTCTGTCCTCAGATTATGAGTTCCATTCCTTACTCTGTCTTTAAATTGAATTTGTGCATAAATAAGTCAGAACAGTTAGGTACAGTTCTTATCTAATGTCAAATGTTTGTCTAGGACACAGCAAAGTGTACTTTCCTGTGCATTAAGAAAATATTAAACACTTCCAGATACACTAAAACATCTTTAACATAATGTTTTGATGCATGCTACATGGTAGCACTTATTAGAAGCCACTATATACATATCTTGAATTTCTAATTACAATATCCTTTACTGGGAATTAAATGAAACATATTTTCTATTTATATCAGACATTTATAACCCAGGACTGCCTGTACTTGACTGAACTACTCTTTTTAATAGGAAGAATTTTAAAAGCCCTGGGAAAGAGAACTTTGGTCAGTATTTGTGTTATCAAACTTATCAGCACCCTTGAATGTCTATGGTCACTCCAAAAGGCAGCCTAGAGAGAATTAAGCCCTTGGATTTTTGACCCAGCCCACTCCACCAGATCTTGATCATGGGTAAGCAATTCTCTCCCATAATAAAGTTGGGCAAAATCTTCTCTTTACCTCAAACACATCACAAGACCCTATTGCAGAAGCCACATTAAGGTGGAAATCTGTTAGAGAAAGAAAACTCCCAATATTTTCCATGAAAATTAGCAATACAGAAGTAGTAAGACTGTACCCTGTCAAAGACAGAAAATGTGTGAAACCTGAAAAGACTGCTATCCCATCATGTTCTAGCTCTCACAGGTTTCACTGTAGTTCATACAATTCTTTCACGTATCTTCAGTTTAAGTAATTTGCTGAAGTCACTCAGCTAACAAGTGGCAAAATCACGACTTAGACTAGGCGTTACTCTAAGTTTGTGCTCTTGATCTCTGAAGTTATGCTACTCACAGTATGTTCCGTGAAATAGGACATTATGTGATTTGGACACTGTGTGACCTGCATAAGGTCATGTGCTTTAACATCCATCTGGGAAGACATCTGACTGCATGTACTCCATGGACTTCCATCGGCCCATAAGCCTAAGGTTCTATGGAGAAATCAGCAGCATGTTCACCGTACTTCACATACACCACAGGGCTCCCAGGCTGCCTGCTCTCCCAGGCTGAGGGCTTCAACACCAACAAGGAAGGCTGGCAATTGGAATAACATACGGAACATATGCAAACTGTCTGCCAAGCTATTGTTTAGGTTTACAGGGCAACACCCAGCGAGGGAGACCCATGAACTTAACAGTTCTGGCCAGCTGCCATAAACACACTGCTGATTTCACCATGAAACGTTGTGGGACCTACAGCCACATACGCAGACATCTATGCAATTAGATGTTGCCCTATTGAACGACATATAGCACATGCTTATATTACTTACAAGAGCAATTTTATAGAGACATGATGATGAGATTTGGGGAAATTCTGTTCTGCTTAGTTTCGTGAGTTGTACATCGGCAGACACAGAACGTGAAAAAAGCAGAGTGACAGAACTTAAAAAAGCTTTTTTAAAAAAGGAAAAGCGACATGAGACTTTAGCTTAATAGTAATCTACAATTGACTCACACAGTTTCATACATATCTCTTGTGATACGCGTTCAACCCCTCTTCAAAAATTAGGATTCAGGTTCAAGGCAAGAAAAAACTTTTTAATAAAACTTTTATTTTTATATTCAAGTTAAAGCAGATACACAATTCAATGTGGAAATAAATAACTAAATGCCTTGGAAATGCATTTACCCCTCAAACTCATTTTTTTCTTTCTTTTTGTAGCTCATGAAACTTTTTCCTTGATTATAAGAAACATGGCAAGTATAACCCTAAAAAAAGAAAATTCACATATTTGTGCAGAAACATATAGCGTTCTCTGACTATAGGTTTAGTTGGTGTTTTAATAACATTTTTTTTTTTTTTAAAAAAAAGCACACAGAACACACTCTTCAACAGATTTACTCAAACAACTTCGCTCGGGAAGAAGGCACAGATTGAAGGGAACAACAGTGATTAAGAATACAATAAGAGGGGAGTCAGCCAAAAATGATACTTTATGAACCAAGAAAAATGAACAAAATGAACTCTCTGAGATTATCAGCCTTCATTAAAATGCATTGTTAAGTTAAACTGTATAAACATATGGTATAAAGTTGGTACTTTAGGAAGTGTCTTCTTTTTGTATAGTTCCTCTATGTACAAATCTCTGTATACAATTTCAATGTTCCTTAAACATTTCCTATATAGCAAGTTGAGCCAGGGTCTCCAGAGTGCATGCCTGAGCCTCTGTGGTACACTCTTGCAACTGGAGGAGCTTTCTGCAGAAACAGCTGGAAAGTAGGAAGAGTCAATCAAATGTAGTCATCTTCAACCGGCTCCCCATTGACATCACAGTAGTGGATAAAAATGGCCACTACTCGCTGAAATACACCCTTCTTCATCTGACGCATCTCTGAAATTTCTTCTCCTATTGTTTCCATACAGATGTCTGCAGACAGCTGCCCTTTCCTGCGAGGGGCATAGATGGTGCCTTGGAAATTAGAAAGAAAAGGGGATAAGTATACAATTTTCAGCATCATTTGGAAAATCATTCTTATTAAAGTGGCCCAGGACACACGCCTACATAGAATAATACAATACAATGGATGGATATACACCTCATGGTGGACAGGTTTCACCAGAGCGTACAGACTAAGACATACTACAAAGAAGGTCCTGGTGAAGTACTTCTGAAAATACTGGCCAATGAACTTATAAACAGCTGTGGAATGTTGTCTGACACAGCACTGGAAGATGAGCCCCTGAGGTTGGAAGATACTGAAAATACAACTAGGGAAGAGCTCTCTCGTCAGAGTTGACCGTAATGATGTGGATGGAATGGAATCAAGCTTTAGGGACCCTGCCTTTGCTGATGTGGCACATTCAAAAATGACAACAAATAGCCACAAACATTCATTAATAATTGGAATATGGAACATATGAAGCATGAATCTAGGAAAACTTGAAATTGTCTAAAATTAAATGGAACACTTAATGATTGATATCTTAGGCATTAGCGAGTTGAAATGGCCAGGACGGACCACCCTCAACGGAAAACTCCTGTGGTCTACCATACTGAGTAAGACAAACTAAAGAGGAATGGTTATCACATTCACTGTCAAAGAAAATCAAGATCTATCCTAAAGTACACCACTGTCACTGACACGAAATAGCCATACCTCTACAAGGAAGATCAGTTAATTTGACTATTATCCAAATTTACATACTGACTACTAAAATAAGCAAGAAAGAAGTTGAAGATTTTACCAACTTCTGCAGTCTGAGATTGATCAAACATGAAATCCAGATGTACCAATAATTACTGGTGACTAGAATGAGAAACTTGGAAACAAAGAAGAATCAGTAACTAGAAAACATGGCACTGGTGATAAAAACCATGACAGAGATTACATGTCAGAATGTTGGAAGACCAAAGACCTATTCACTGGAAATACTTTTTTTCAACAACACAGATGACAACTATACACATAGACCTCACTGGATGGAATAACACAGGAACTGAAGCAGTATCTGTGGAAAAAACAACAGAGAAGCTCAGTATCATCAGTCAGAACTGAAGTTCATGGCTGACTTTGGAACAGACCTTCAACTGCTCATACTCAAGTTGAAGCTGAAAAAAATTACAACAAGTCAACAAGAGTATACTGCACCTGAAGGTGGACACCATCTCAGTAGCAGATTCAACATACTAGAACATTAATGACGGAAGATTCAAGGGCATCATGCCTGAAGAAATGCAAACACCATAAAACCAAACCCACTGCCATCAAGTTGATTTCTTATTCACAACAACCCTGTCAGACAGTGTAGACCTGCCCCCACAGGAAAGAAAAGACCAAAACGGAGGTCAAGAGAGACCCTGAAACTCGCTGTTGAAGGTACCCTACCCCAAGTGAATGGAAGAAAAGATGAAATAAGGGAGACGAACAGATTTCAAGGAGCAGCTCTACAAGAAAAAGTGAAGAATTATAAGGACGTGTGCAAAGAGCCGGAATTAGAAAGTCAAAAGGGGAGAATATGCTCAGTGTTTCTCAAGCTGAAAGAACTAAGGGAAAAAAGTCAAGTCTCGAGTTATAATTTTGAAGGATTCTACAAGAAAAGTACTGAACAACGCAAAAAAGCAGATGGAAGGAGTACAAGGTCACTGTATGAAAAAGAACTGGTCAACATTCAACCACTTCCGTAGGTACTGATGGTACTGAAACACGAAGTTCAAGCTTCACTGAAGGCACTGATGAAAAACAAGGCTCCAGGAACTGACAGGAGTACCAGCGGAGGTGTTTCCACAAATGGATACAACTCACTCGTTTGTGCCAAGAAATGCGGATGACAGCCAGTTGGCCAGTAAACTGGAAGAGATCCATACACAGCCCATTCCCAAGATGGGCCAACAGAATGTGGAAATTATCATATCAGTTTTTAAAGACAGTTGCAGCTGTACCAGGCAGTATTTCCTTGTTTGTTTTGAACAACTGCCTCTTGATCCATGTACAATTTTCCAGACTGAAAACTCCTGTGGTCTACCATGCTGGGAATGACAAATTAGAGAAGAATGATTATCACATTCATTGTCAAAAAAATTTCAAGATGCCAGAAATTCAAGTCAAAAGAGGATATGGAACAAGGGATATCATTGCTGATGTCAGATGGATCTTGGCTGAAAGCAGAAAAAGATGTTTATCTTTGCTTCATTGACTATACAAAGAGTTTCAACCGTGTGGATCACAAAAAGTAATGAATAACATTGCAAATAACGGGAATTTCACAACACTTAATTATGCTCATTTGGAACCTGTACATGGATCAAGAGGCAGTTGTATAAAACAAACAAGGGGATACTGCCTGGTTTAAACATCAAGAAAGGTATATAAGTCAGGGTTGTTTCCTTTCACTGTATTTATTCAGTGTGCATGCTAAGGAAATAATGTGAGAAACTGGATTATATGAAGAACTTGACATCAGAACTGGAGGAAGACTTAACAACCTGCAATGTGCAGGTGACACAACCTTGCTTGCTGCAAGTGAAGAGGACTTAAAACACTTACTTATGAAGATCAAAGACTACAGCCTTCAGTATTAGATTACACCTTGATATAAAGAAAACAAAAACTGTTGACAACTGGACCAATAAGCAACATTATGACAAATGGAGAAAGTACTAACACTGTCAGTGAATTATTTACTCGGATCCATAAAAAAAAGCTGCAGAAGCAGCAGTCAAGAACTCAAACAACATTACTGCATTGGGCAAATCAACTACAGAGGACCTCTTTAAAGTGTTTAGAAAGCAAAGACGTCACCTTGAGGACTAAGGTGCACTTGACCCACGCCATGGTATCTTCAATCACTTCATATGCGTGGGAAAGCTGGAGAATGAATAAGGAAGACTGAAAAAGAATGGATGCTTTTGAATTATGGCGCTGGTGAACAATACTGAGTATTTCACTGACTGACAAAAGAACAAACAAATCTGTCTTGGAATTTCAGCCAGAATCCTCCTTAGAAGAGAAGACAGTGAAATTTTGTCTTAGATACTTTGGATATGTTATCAAAAAGAATCAATCCCTGGAGAAAAACATGCTCGTTAAAGAGGGTCAGTGACACAGGGGAAGACCCTCAGCTAGACGGCATGACAGGGGCTGCAACACTGGGCACAAACACAGCAATGACTGCCACGACAGCGCAGGACTTGGCAGTATTTTATTCTGTTGCATATAGGGCCGCTACAAGCTGGAACTGACCTGACAGCACCTAACAACAACAACAATGTATGATGCACACGCCATGGAATGGGTCTCTGTCCATTTAGTTACATCCCTGCTGGAGGCCTGCGACAGCACGCGCAAGTAAAAGTTCAACAGTGAAAACATCACACTAAAGAGGTAAGCTATGCATATGAAATTCATCTTTTTTATACACAAATGGATACTCAAGTGTGTTTACACAGACAAAAACTGTACTCAAAAGCCCCCTTGAGTTTTCCTGGAACAACAAGGCAGCTCAGAAGTAACCAGAGAATAGTAATTAGTATAACTGTAATGCAGATGAAACAAGACAGTTGGCAAACTTCCACAAAAAGTGACAAACATGCAGACATGCAGGTGCTACCAAAATCTAGCTGAAAAATCTGTCTGAAGGATTCTCCCAGCCAATCTTTATCTATTCCTAGTAAGTTGGGTGTCTACTGCACAAATCTAGAGCCTTTTATTGGAGAAAAAATAGCAAAAGGAAATAAAAAAAAAATTTACACAGGAAGCCATTTAAAAGCTGCAAAGCTCCTAACCCTCAAACAAAACATTAAGTATCCAACAAAATGGGATATACTCAAACTTCAGAAAACACATTGAGTCAGGTTATAATTACTTTCTTCATCATCTTCAAAATCGTATCGTGCAAAGCTATTGGGTTCTGCTGCCCGCAAGGACCTCAGCCAAGGGAAGTCAGAAATCATGGAATATGGCGCTCCATCCACAACACCTGAAACAAGGCGACAGACGTAACAACGTTACTGGTGTGCAAGTGCTGACAGGGACGAACACTGCACTATTTTGTAAACAAAGTTTGAAACGTACTTTTATACCCTCAGCACTAAAAAAGCACTGGACCAGGAGACATAGAATTACAAATCCAGCTCTGTCACTATTTGGTTACGTGACCTCCCTTATTTTTTTGCTTCCATTAAGCATATAAATACATACTACATGAAACATTTATAAGTAAATAAATATTACGTACTTATATATAAGTACATTTACATGTATTTAAGATAATAAAGAGGTTGAGCCAGGAGCCCTCAAGTCACTTTCAAATATAAAAACCAGTGATATTCAGTTTTCTTCTATTTTTTGTTTTTCAACACCGCTTCTTATTCAAGGATGGTAAAGGCATTTATAAACAGAGCAATAATCATCTGGTCCCTGCTGCCTGTAGGTAGTCAAATGATTCATTATTTTGACAAAGTATATGGTTCCCATTCATACCTTCCCTAAGGCATCTCCCTCCATCTAGTTAATTAATAGGGATTTAGCTTTCCAACCATTTCTAAGTGCTCACCTTCTAATGTGTAGATTTCTCTTCCCCAGGGGTATTTCGGGTACTTTTTTAAGTCTTCTTCAGTTCGAGTTGCTTCAGGAAAGAATTCATACTTAATAAGCTCTCTGTGGGCAACAGGAAATTAATAAACATTTTAAAAGTGGATACAATGTCAGGGTGTCGGGCAGAAAAGAACATCAGAATTGTTTCAGGTCCAGATTCTACAGTACATCTCCAACAACAGAGTCAACAGCTAACAGCAGTACCACACACTCCAACTAGAACAGAAGTCTAGACGAGTCAGGGTTACTTTCTTCAGTCTTTAAAATCATAGGCAAAGAAAGTAAGCTACTCTCTAAGCAAATATCTTGGGTGTAGATGCTTAATATAATGTTTAAGTAAGAAATTCATAAAAAGTTCAATTTTCTGATGATAGAAAATATCACAATGTTATAATCATTTCCTTAAATCTCTTTTCCAAGTCTTAAGATTAAAGAAATGAAGTCAAAAGTACATATGCATTTTTTAGTTTTAAGTCCTCATTCTCTTCAGTTTTTTATGAATATTAATTACTATTACAAGTCTGCCTGGAAAGCCCTGATGGAATCACTCACAATAGGGAGTCACTGGGCTTGTGTCTGGTAGTCCTGGCTATGGCAAATGACTTACTGGTTGATGTTTGCTATAGTGTCCATCCAGCTGCGAATGCGCACCTTGTTCCGGACATTGGGAGGGTTACTGAATTCATGGATAATACAGATGTGATAGGGGTATGGACCACTGAACAGTTTCTGCTCCAGAGTTAGCGTGTCCACCTGTGGGAGACAACAGAGAGAGGGCTTTGGACCCAGGAAAAAGAGAGTCTTAGAAATCTATCTCCTAAAGTTTGAACAATCTTTTATGGGCCTTCACTTTTAAAATTTTTGGCTAACTTGGAAATCCAATAGTCCTGCTGAGCCCTGAACACAGCTTACTATGTTGGGAGCTGGGCTTAGCAAATTCTCTGTCCAGCAAGATCAGCAATTTTTATCTCACTGTTAACTAAGTAAATGCCCATTACATCACAGAAACCTGATTCTGAGAATGTCCCTCACAGGCTTAAATGTAGAGACTGCACTACTCTCATAATAAGCAGCTACTACTAAGTCCACTCGTAACTCATGGAGACCTTCTGTGTGTCTGCTGACAGCTGTGCTCCGCTGGGTTTTAATGGCTGATTTTTCAGAAGTGGATCATTAGGTCTTTCTTCCAAAGTGTCAATGGGTAAACTTGAACTTTCAACATTTCAGCTGACTGTGTTAACTGACTGCACCGACTCCTGTAGTGCTGTATACATTCAAACTGAACTAAGGCGCATTCTTAAAGATACACTATACTTTCTTGCATATTTTTCACATTCTTTCTTCTCATGGACTGCCCTCTTCCCTATCTCCAGTTATGAAATTCCACTCTGCCACTAAATCGGCATAGATGTTTGTATCGTTCATAGTAAGACAAACTTTTTGAGACAAGGATAGTGTCAGGTGTAGTTTTCACTAGGAAACAAATAATAGGCACAACAATCAGCTGAATTTAATTATTTGGGGGCCAGGCTCAAAAACCAACTATAATTGTTTAACATATCCTTTAAACTCCTTGAGTTCAGAGCCTCATATACAATGTTTACTCTTAATAATGATAGAAATAATAATAAGAGTAGTAGCTCTTGTATGGTGGCTTGCTACATACTATTAACTGTTTCAGCATTTCACATGTTTGTTTATGTATATGTCACAATAATTATACAAAAAAACAAACCAAATCTGCTGCCATCAAGTCAATTTTGACTCATAGTGACCCTACTGAACACAGAACTGCCCATGGAGTACCTGGTGGATTCAAACTGAAGACCTTTTGGTTAGCAGCTATAGCTTTTAATTACTGCATCACCAGAGTTTCCAAAATAACCCTATGGGAAATACCATTCTAATTTTACAGATGACAACAAGTATGACACAGAGCTTTTTAAGTAATCTACTTTACGTCAGAGAGCTAGGATTTGAATCAGGCAGTCTGAAACCAGGGCCTATGCTCAAACACTTGTTGTTTAACAACTCTGCTCACCATATAACTTGCTAAAAAAGAAAACTCTGTAAAAACTAAAGAATCATGACTATCAGTGGAACGAATGAACACATGCCAAGTTCAACAAGGATGAAGCCTACAGGCAAAAAAAAAAAAAAAAAAAGGAGTGGGGCATCACATCATCAGAAGGTGCACAGCTCCTTACCTGCTGCATTGGGCGTAAGTATATGATGCGGTTTCTCTCAGGAGGCATCCTTAGTATCTGGTCTAGCACTTGATCCATATTCAGTTTCTTGCACTGTGCATAGTCAAATCGGTTTACAATTGGTGCATTTTCTACTTTTAAATGTTTCAGTACTCTGCACCTGGTAGCTACAAAATGAAAACAATGGTAAATTCTATTAGAAAATTTACACAAAGAGGGTGGTGTACAGCCAACTTGGAATCATCTTTGGAGGACAGGCCCAACTTACATTAATACAGAATAGTGCAGTTGCAAACATCTTTCACAGAAGTCAAGTACTGTCATAGAGTGAAAATCATTTGAAAATTTCAGCTGAAGAAGGTGGTCACCCTCATGCTAGAAGAGGCATTAAAATACCTTTTCCTATCTTGAGATTTTACTGTCAAAGAAACCAACAAAACAGCTCACCTAAGTAGGAATTTTTAATACCTATTAAATGGGAAGAATGATAATAACTATTATATAATTTTAAGAGCAATGGTCAAAACACCTGGGATAATTCTATTATCTTACACTTATTGAAGAGCACAGTTGATCATTTTAATTCTTACCTCTAGTACAAAAACAAAACTTTAAGAAGTTTTTTTTTTGAATATTTGGTCTAAAGCTGTATAATCTGATAGCCACTAGTCATCTGTAGCTATTTAAATTAAATTGAAATTTAACAAAACTAAAAATTCAGTTCCTTAGGCACTAGCCACATTTCAAGTCACATATGACTATTGGCTACCATACTGAATGATGCTGACATATAGCATTTCTGCTTTGGCTATCACAGAAGAAATTTCTACTAAATAGGGCTTGTTTAAAGCACAATTAATTATACATCCTTCATGTTTAATGAATAAAATGTGAGGTTATAGAGAAAAGCAATTGTGATACAGTAAGTACATTTATAGCAATATCAACTTCAGAAAATCACTCCCTTTTCTCTTTCAAATTTCAACCTAGTCCAATTTTTACTGCAGATTTCAATCTGATCCAGTCAGGTAAGGGGACCAAATGGAAAACATTTCAAAACCATGTGGCTGATATCCTCTAACTTATTAACATTTCATAAAGGTAAGTTTTGTAACATCCTTGACCCAAACATTACTTTTGCTTTTTAACTGTCTTTGATGTGTGAACACTGAGTCAGTCTTTAGCCTTTCAGGCTCATGTTCTCCTCCTGATAGATCAAGTACAGTGCATTTTATGCAGCTACAATTTTAAAACCTCACACACAACAATACTTGTTCAGAGACAGGCATGTATGTAAGTAAAGGCATGAAAGGTGGACTGCAAGGATGTATTTATGAGTACAGTTCGTGGGACAGATGGAACTGGTAATGAGAGAAGATTGGGACTATGTAGAAAAGCAGGACTCATACTAACAATAATGTGCCATGAATTCAGACAAGGCTAGTCATCTCAATCAAAGATGGAGCAGTTACACGTCTACGGTCCAGTCCATCACTCTTCTCCACAAAGGTATTTCAACATCACTCAGACAGCAACTGGCAGAGCCAGGATACAAACAGATCTGATTCCAAATCCCAGACATGCTGTTAATCTACTCTGCTGAACCCGATAATAATTATCTTTTGGAGGAGACCAGCGGAAAGGTTATTTCGAAAGGTGAACCAAGTGTCTACGCATAAAGCTTCACAAATACTAGAGAGTAGTCATTTGAAAACTATAGAATACAACAGAATTAGAAAGAATGTACCACAAATATGCCTTTAAAAGAATATAGTAATGTGACAATAGTATTTGAGAGTCTTTAATTTTTAAATTTATTCATGATACACAGGTCTAGTACATACCATGGATGAACATCATCTTAGGGCAGTCTTTCAGCACTAGATCTGTGATTCCACAGTTGGTCATAGTGACTCCAACAAGATTTTTGGATTTTAATATGAGGACCTAAAAGCAATCACGTTAAAAAGTCCCATGTGAGTGAGTCTTTGATCTGTTTTTTTTTTTTTTGAAGCTATACAAATGTTTTCACTAATACAGATGAGAAGCAGCTGCTACCAATTTCTTCTCCTTAGGACAAAGTAACTACAAAAGATGGGAAATACAGTTCCCTTACATTATGCACAAACCTGGTCAGACTAAGAAAGACTAAGTGAAGGTTTTGCAGTTATTTTTTCTACCTGTACATGGTCATCCTCAATCACAGGGTCACTGGTGCTGGTGGACTTATCTGCTGTTCGCTTTCGCTTCATGGCATGGCGTGGCTTTGTTTTGGCAATTTCTAGAAAAGGCAAGAGGTAAAACAGTCCGTTTTAGCCTCACTCTCTTCGTCGCAACAGAGCACACTCAACTGCATACGTACAAACTCCAGCACGGCAACTCCCAAATCTATGACTCTGTTCCTCAATTATTTCCAACTGACTGTTCCAAAACAAAAGAGCCCTGGTGGCACAGTGGTTAAAGTATTTGGCTACAAAACAAAAGGTGAGTGGTTTGAATCCACCAGCCACTGTGCAGGAGACTGACATGGTAGCCTGGCTCCATAAAGATTTACAGTCTTGGAAACCCTGTGGGGAAGTTCCACTCTGTCCTATGGGGTCACTGTGATTTAAACAGGTTCATTCTTCATCTTCTCAAAAGTATCTGCATCACACATAACGTCCTTTTGCATTCCTGGGCCACTGCAACAATCTAGTCTAGTCTCTAATCTCCCTGCTTCCATCCATCCTAAATACTACTGGTAGATTACAGTCCTGTTAAAAAAAAAAAGAAAAAATTACCAGTCACCGCTTACTGAGTATGTTTCAGTCTCTGACATCTGGAGCCATGATTTAGGTCCCATTCATTCCCAACTTTATTCCATACTATAGGCTACTCATCCTCCACTGTAATGTCTCTGAAGTCATTAAAAACTCTACCTCCTGACAGAACACCTTTCCTGACTTCACGTTTTGAAACATTACCCATTTCTGTACGGTCAGCTCAAACGCTTCCTGCTCTGACAACTCACCCTGAGCCTCCAAACATTAGGTGCCATTCTGTGGCTTCCTTTATACCTGTTTTGTCTCTCCATTTAAACTAAGTGTTGCTGGAAGACACCAAGACTGTTATATTTCATCTTCATTTCAAAGTCAGGTTACTATCACTGTGGTCAAATAAACATTTACTGAATGAACTGGCACTCAACAGATGCTGACTGAATGAATATGTCACAAACATGTAAACCCACTAGCAACCCATGTTTACTGAGCACTTACTGTGTGTCAGCACTGTTCTAAGGTATTAACTTGTATTACATCATTTAATCCTTCTAATAGCCCTCTGAGATAGATTTGTTATTCTCCTCATTTTATACATTAGAAAACTGAGGCACAGAAAGGTAAAATAGCTTGCCAAGGGGTAAGCTAGAACCAGGAGTCAAAGCCAGGCAATCTGGTGCCAGTCACTATACTAGAAAACCTTTGATCTTTTATTTGTTAAACCCTGCTTAGTATGTTCTATAGCTCATTTACCAGTATTATTCTAAAAAATTGTAATCTAATTACAAAAGCAAATAGTGTCTTGATGTTATTAGTTCTAAATTCATCTCTAAAACTTAAATACAGATTTCATTTAAAAAATTAGTTTAATTGACCTTATTTTTTATACTTAGCCATATTACAGCAGAGAATACATCACATGAAACAAGGCTGACCTTCATGAATTACATCCTGACAACATTATACAGAGGTTACATGCATATAGGTATACTATGTATGTATGTAACATATTCTACTGCTAAACTACACACATTTCACTAGTTAATTCTGTAATCTCAAACATGATTACAAAGAAAGAGCAATGAGGTGCAAATACTGCACATTCCCAAAGGCTTGGGGCTAGGTAGACCTCTAGGGATCGGTCATACTTCTCACACAGCCCATTTTCCCCACCACCTGAAACTGCTGTGAAACCCACATGAAAAACAACTGAAAGCAGCTGCTTTGGTTAAAGCCAGAGGGGAAACAAGAGTTTCATACATTAAACTTCCTGTGAGGCTCCTGAAACTAAGGAAAATCCTGGCATTCCAGAAAACAACATTAAAAACACTGATGTGGCCAACCCAGTGAAGGCCTTTTTTTCATGACAGAACTTCATTCAAAAATCTCATTATCTTCATTGACAGTGACCCTTCTAAAGGAAACATATTTCATACGACAGCCAAAACTCAGGTGCCTGTTAATCACTGCTCAAAGAACCTGATTCTTTCTGCCAGCAACAAAAGAAAAACAAAAAGTTCTGTTGCTATTCCTCTATGTCAAACAAGTTTTTAAATGAGCATTACTCTCCTTTTATGGTCCAATTTTCAAACCTCTCACCTTCCTGGATTGCTCTCTCTCCTTCTTAATTGATGAAAATACAGGACTGAAAGTTAAGTTTCCTGCTCTACACCATACTGATAGTGTATTTTCTCTAACAAAAGTTATAAAACTAACTCATTCTCTATATGCAGATGACTCTGAGAAACAAAGCTTCTTAATGTAAACAAGAATATAGAATTCTTAGTTTTTATTGCACTCTTTATGTCTTCCTGTCCAGGACACTTCATCTTGTTTAGGTACTTCGTATTACTGATTTCATACATCCGCTAACATCAACATACCTCATGTGATGGTTTCTACCACTTATCAGGTCCACAATGACCCCCTGGGCTCCATACTGTGTACGAAACACTGTGCTAGAAGCTGGGACTATCATGGCAGACACGCCGATACTGTCCCTGCCCTTCAGGAGCTTATACTCTATTAGAAAGGCAGACAGTAAAACACAAAGTTATGACCTAGTGTGGTTACTGTCAGCTTAGAAGATGCTGTAGAAACACAGGACAGCAGATACACTCCAGTCTTGGGATGTCAGAGAATGAGGTTAGTACTTATGAAAACCATATTTATCTTAGATACTATTCTTTGTTAACCCAATTATCTTTCGTGATATATATTACAAACAATGAGATAAAAACAATGACTTAACAGCTATTCTTCCCCAAACAGGAATTCATAAAACAAATAATTACATTAGCTTCTAACACAATTTTAATATTGCACAAGGTCACAAATAAAAGATCAAATAAAAAATGTAAACTTTTATTTTGTGTGACGTGATTAAAAAAATTCAGAACATTCACATTTGTTTGTTTATTACTTGAGAGTTCTTTCCTGAAAACTTTTAAAGCAGAGTGGCTACTAAGTATTGAAAACATGCTAGATTAAAAAACTACATATTATACACCACCCAAATAACTTTCACCAAAAGAGACCTGAATAATATTAAAATCAGAACTCTTATAGTTCCTAAAAAAGTGATTCAAAAGTATTCACTGTACAGTATTTTAAAAACATCAGGAATAAAATGTAGCTAGTATAAACATATTAACTACATGTATTAGACATCTCTTCAAACTGCAAAAAAGAAATTATAATAGATGTAATTTGCCTAAAAAAGTATACAGCACTGCTTAAGTGAGATATTATTTTTAAACCCACGGAATTACTTTTTTAAAAAGTGCTACTATTATGTATGACTAGTGAAACAAGTCACATGGAACTCGTGAAGAGGACAGCCAAAAACATGAATTAAAAAAAAAAATCAAATTCAAATGGCTAATACGGAGGATCTAACCAAGACACTTAAAAACAAAACAAAAACTATAGAACTTTTCAGAGTCAAAAAAAAAAAATTGGACGACTCAAGAGTCCTTTGGATCTCAAAGGAAAGACTAAATGCTATGAAAATGAAGTCACTTTTCAGTTAACTAAATCAATGTAATTCCACACAAAACACAAGAAGATTTGTTTTTGGAACTTGACAATATTTTCATAAAAGTGTATCCAAAAAACAAATTGTAAAGGCATGACTAGCTAAGAAAATTTTGAGAAAGAACAACAAAAGAAGACAGTGTTAACAGAATGCACAGGGAACAACCTATATACATCTAAGAATCTACAGGGTTGCTCTGAGTTAGAACTTACTTGAAAGCAATGGGTTTATCTAAGAATTCAGCACATGATAAAAGAGCACTCCAAAATCACAGCATGAGAATGAACGTCAATAAACAGCCTAAGACAACTTGGTGACAATCTGGAACAAAGTAAAAGTTGGCTCCCACAGATTAAAATAAACTACCAATTAAACTAAACAAAGAAATCAACATATGACAAGACGTGAACATGTATGTGAACTGGGCAGAGGGAAGGCCTCTCAGAGAAAACAAGAGAAATCATAAAGGAAAATACAGATCTGATTTCATATAAATGAAAAACTGTGCAATGAATGATGTCATAGAACATTTAAAATTCAAACTAGGAAAAACATTTTTACCATATGGCAGGACTAATGTCTGTATTGCATAATGAAATCTTCAAACAAATATACATCTCAGTATGAATTTATGCTACTATGATGATTGGCAATGTAATAATTTTGGTCTCCTAGTTATCTTATTTTTGTTGCTACAGTACATAGGATTCAATTAGTTCTATTTAGTATATAAAAAAGCACTGACTCTATCACAGTTTGAAGGCTGATTTTCACACTGAGGGTCATTTGAAAAAAAGTCAAAATATGTTATTATTCATTAACAGGCCTCAGAGATTTAATGAAAGGCAGAAGAGATGACTTAAAAATAAGGTCAGAAATAGAAACAAACCTCTGACTCAGAAATGTGCTTACTCTCCTCTTCTGTTGTACATGGCGTTGCTCTGAGTCAGAGCTGACTCAAGGGCTCCTAACAACCACCACCACAACCAACCCTGCCTTGGCATATACACCATACATTATTAATGAAATTATAGACGCATGTATGTTTGAATATATGATTACCAAAATGATTCTCATTCAAACTAATTACTCACCTGTTTATTTCCTGGCAAACCTAACCAGAAGCCAAACTCAACTTCAAAAAAAATTGGAAGCATTGCAGAGGTAGATATAGGGGTGGAGGCAGAAAGCTGCATGGAGATAGGCCCCAACCCCTGGAATCTCAAGTCCTTACCTTTTTGGATAAGGTTTAAAACCTCCACTAAGACATGAGTTTCCTAAGTGTGGGATGGCAGCAGAGTTCACATACCGAGGCCGAGACATTAGCACCAGTGTTATATTTGCAGGAAAAACGCACAGCTACTTAATTTTCTTAAAGGCTGAACTATCTGAGGTTTGCTGGATGTTTGAAGAACTGTTTTGGAATCCCTCCCCCACCCTCAAACCACTGCTGAAAACTAATTCAGATATTTACCACCCAAAGAACCCCCAAACAGAAGCAATCTGCCAAACCGGCTTTATGTATAGAATAAGCTAATGCCTCTCTTGAATCCTAGCCTGCAGTTGCTAATCCTGGGAGCATGGCCATACCTGACTCAGATACCAGCGGTACATGGGAGAGTCTGCTCCTGGCCCTTGTTAGGGGCCTCCGAGGGTAGTCTTCATGAGACTGCACGTCACAGCTCTCAGGCTGGGAGCTCCCCCTCCTGTCCTCACCTGTAGCCCCAGAGCCACTCCCATTAGTCCTCTCATCATGTGCTGGGCCTGAAGACCCCCCTTGAGGCAGAGTCCTAAAGGGAAAGGCGGATCTCGTACCATCCGGGCCATTCACAACAGAGGCTCGGCTGGTTGAAGGACGTTCCTCCTCAGAACACCTGCTAGTTCTCCTTTGGGATTCCTGGGGCCTGTGACAGCAGCATCTGGGGCAGACAGAACTCTCTCCATCGCCCTCCTCCATGGCCTCAGAGTCCTCTGACCCACCAGGGGAGCAGACACACTGCCTGGACACATCCACTTCTGCAGGGCTAGGCTCCGAAGAGCCGCTGCTGTTCACCGTCCTTACAAAGTCGGGGCTTTGAGAAGCAGTGCTGTGTGAGCTGGAGGTTCCCACTGTGCTGGCGGTGCTGCTGCAGCTGGGATAAACATCCTTGTTTTTTCTCTTTTCAGGAATATCCCTAGCTGCTTTCATATCAGCTTTGATCTGCTCACTGGTGACCTGACAGCCTTTCTCACAGCTGCTCTCCTCGAGTGGAAACTGCTTCGACTGGCCCATCTGATGGGAGGTGGACCTCTTTCGAAGTGGAGTCTTGCCTTTTCCACTCACTGCTTACAGAAAAAGAAGAATGGCCCAAGGAAAAGAAAAGATTTCAGTACAAATTCTGGACGAAAGGCAAGAGTAAATTCGGAACAGGAAACAATGTACACTAATTTTCCTAAAGTACAACAGGGATCACATTATTCATGGGCTCAGAAATTCTCCATAGGTCTAGTGCTCATGAGGTTAAAATCCAAACTCCTTATTAGCTCACTCTTAAACATTCTCTATGATATGACTCCAGACTACCTTCTCAATCTTGTCACTTCGACATATTTTACACTGTAGCCCAAACTTTTCTCTGACTATACCCTTGTCTTACTACCTCACGGTTTTTGTTCACGTCAGTTAAGTAGAATTAGGTTTCTATTTAGGATCTCTGTACCCAAGCCCAAAGCCACTGTAGCGGATAGCCTGGAAAAGCACTACCTACATCTTTCATCTGATACTTCAGTCAGAATGAAACCACCCTGGAGACACAGGCTTTATGCATTTTTTTAATCCCTCACAGTACTGAACACAGCACCTGGGGCACAATACAGCTCAATGATTATATAAAGCACTACTTAAATAACATTGTCTGACTAACAGAAGACCTAGTTTCTAAATTCTGAAATTAAATGTTTTAGCATGTGTTAGGTTACTCTCCTGGTTACATTAAATTTCCTAAATTTCAGTTTCATTAAAAGCTCCTTTCAAGCACAATATAAATATACCTCCATTTCTTACAGGAAGTAAAAAACAAAAACTGAGTATCTAATCAATGGCTAGTAAACTATTCCAAGTCTAAAGAACCAAGCTTTCCACACACCGAAGTGTATGTGTATTTCAGGTAGAGTGGTAAATGGGTAATGAACATTTAAACATTTTAAGGTAAGGTAAGGTACTCTGGGAAAAAGGAATGGACCATTTCTATAACTCATCCTTTGTTAAAAGTGATAAGCACATGGTTCTGAGCTACAAAAAAAGAAGGAAAGACAAGGAGGAAGTTTGAACCTAAAAGAGAGTATTTACAGTTTTTTTGGCAAAGCAAACACCAGACAGCTGTTGTCTATATTCAAAGGGAGATAAGGGATTATAAAACCATACCTTAGGACTCCCTCAAACAGTAGTCACCCATGTTCACTTAGCACAATCTGAGAAGACTACCAGGGGAGAAAGGCTGCTGTCATAGTCTGGATTACTCAGTAGTCATTCTCTATATGAGGAACAGTCCTCTTGATTATCCTTGTTAGCTGATGCCACAATTTCCTGGATCCTCCACTGTGGGCCTCAGTCTTACCCCTCCTCCCTAAGCCATCATTTCACACCTTTGCGCTGCACTACACTTGCCTGGGCTATGTCCAGACTCCCCTCTCATTTGGGCTACCATTTTTCTCCTTACCTGTCATAAGAAACAGGTTAACTACACCGTAAGATGTAGTTAAGAACACATGACACAGAGGCCAAGCATCAGTCCTCACAGTGATTCTCACGAGCAGATCAGAGCAGGACATAATCTCTCACCTGACAGTTCCCTGGACTGCACCGACTCTCCGATTTTTTCTTCACGCTCAGAGTAACGTCGCGCACCATTCTTAGGGATCCAGACCTCCTGGAGTTCTAGACTGTCTTCCTCATCATCACTCTCTGAATCGGGAACAGTAACTGGGGTTGGTTTTACTACCCGCTGAAGACCACTGGGTCCTAAAATAAAAAGCACAGCCATGACAATTACTTTTGGCCCAAGAAAAGCTCTCACTCAAAAGCAATGCTTCCAGAGATACGTGACTACAGAGATCCTGTGGTTCTGTGGCCAGCCTTATCACTCAGTGTCATAGAAAATGTGCTTGAATGAAATACTATGAAACCATTCTTTAACTGTAAAGCATTGTATAAAAATTAGCCATGATTAATATGGCAACCAACTCCATATACTCCAAAGGTCAATTAAAATAAAACATATGACTTTTCCTTTCAGGAACTTCAGTATTTCAAAAATTCTCATAAATCAATCTAAAAATAACCAAAATAAGAGTCACTTAAAAATGGACTGGGTATTTTACCCATTTTCAAATATATGTACCAAAGCAAAATAGATGAAGATGAACCTTAAAAACATGTAAGACTGGTTAGCAACTCTCCGCAATTTCATATTGAATACAGTTCTACTTCACTGCATATGGCAGATAGGTTCTTATAAGGTTCGATGAATGTTACATTTTAGTTATTTGAGTACTTAGATTTATGCAAACAATACTTTATCTCTTTGGCAGGATGCCTGGTAAGCATTGAGTTTTTAGGATCCAATTCTCTCAGACAAGTGACTAATATTGGTCCCATCAATAAAACATAAGCTCCATGGAAACTGGCCTGCCTTCTTCCTGCCACACTGTACAATGCCTGGCACACAGCAGACCTTCTATAAATACCTGTTGAATAATTATGTGACTGCATCTGTAAGACACTTAAAAACGATGGCAGTTAAACGTATTTTCAGCTGCAACACAAAGTGGCATTCCATCTGTCCATGAGTGAGAGTATTTGAGTTCTAATGTCACTTCTATCCTGATCACTGGCTAAACGGTATTTAGCAGATAACTCAAACTTTTACAGGAACATTAGCTTCCCCATTTATAAAATGAAGGGTAGGCTTAAGTAATCCTTAAACTCCTTATGATTTTGTAAACCAACCACTGGCAGAGATTAAATCTTGTTCAGTTTACTAAATCAAGTCAACCCCTCCGGTGACCCTATTCCTCACTGAAAAAGGGAGAGAGTACAAGCAAAACATGAAATCAGACAGTCTGTTTTTCCAGCAGCAGTTTGAGGGTATTCTTTTTCTCTTCCTCTCTACACACACACGCTGATACACAAAGGGCAGTTGTTACTGTGTTTACTTATAATGAAAAAAAAACTTTAGTATGATATATATGAATATTAATATCAACAATCATAGGCCTCAATAAGAAACAGTACACAACACGTGCCATTAGCTGTGTAAGTACAGAAATCAACCATTCTCAGTAACGTTCCGCTTTCTGCATCTGAGTTAGGGCCCAGTTCTCAGGGTGGTGCATGGAGAGGGCATCCCCTGATTACCTGCTTGTTCCTCATCGACATCCACAGGAATAACCGCCTGACTCTGAGCTGCAGTCTCATTCCCACTCTCAGCTACCACCTCTCCATCTTCTTGCACCATGTCTTCCATCTCATTCAATGCTTAAACAAAAATAAACACAGTCAAGGTAGAAACCAGGAAAGGATTAAGCAGAACACACTGGCTGGCACCTATCCCTGGGGAACGAACAGCTCAGTGATTACTGGGCCCAGCCTGGAAGGACAGCATGTAACTACACTTCACTGCTGACACATTAACAAGAAGTGTCCTATAATTCTACAGAAAGGAAATCATGATGGGAACCGGAAAAGTCCAGTACTATAAAGTGAAAAGGTAGGTGCAGACACACAGCTGAGAAAAGAAAGCACTGGATACATCTCTGGCGACACTACCACAGATGGCTGGATGAGGCACTTTTCTATCTTTCTCTTTTTGCTAGAAGGTGATGCCAGCCAGTGATCAGCAAACTTTGTGATCATCTTACACTCAGTGAATCCTGCAGTCTCTTCTAGCTAAACCACGATGTACTGGGCAGCTGAGACTGTACCTTTCTGTTCCTACTATCTAGAGGCCTTGGCTGTCATTTTTTGGTTAATGTATGGCAAAGATTACTAATGAATGTACCAACTACATGTTCAACATTTTAATAACGTTGACAGTCTTCACTTATTAGTGCCTATCAGTGAAGTAGAACATGTGATTTTACTCTTACATTACTGAGAGGACAAGCTCAGTGAACAACTTCAACCTGACAAGCTGCAACCAATGTACTTATGTATCTTCTTAGATGATGACTTTCTCAAGACTTGAAATAATTCCTGGCTTTACCAGCTTTTTACAAGACTATATCCAAATCTCTCAAGTTAGTATTCAAGATAATCAAACCAGAGCCGTCTTCCAACCAAATGAATTCTGACTTCTCTCAATCTGAGTTAGGACAACAGCACTACTATCCTTCCCATTTACCAGCTCAGCTATAACCCAGAAGGCAGCAGAGACTGGGGGTGTCTTGTGCTTCACTAGACTGTCAATGCCCTGGTGCTCAGTAACTATTTGAGATGAAACAAACTATATGACTGAAACAAATACATCTACAAAAGAGAAAATAAGATCTGGCTTCTGAAAGAACTGAAGAATCTACTTAAGGAGACAAGACAAACTTATACAATTAAAACAACCAAGGCAAACTACGATGAAGCTGAAAAGACACCATTCAGATACGTGTCAATGAGATTATACAGTATGAGATATGAGATTTCACAGTCACACACAGATTAGTCATGTACAACAGGTTCTTTCCCTTTTGCTCACTATCTTTTATGGAATTCTTGCCCAGTTCTAGACTACAATAAAATACCTGTATTTCTTTCAGGGTGACAGTGAGGACCGAATCATTCCTAGAAACCTTCCATGATAAAAATCAATACATTTTCCTCTTCAGTTTAATCCTTATGACCAATTATAAACAGCAGCTAATAATTAATGTGTTTAATAGGCACTATGCTAAAAACTTTATATATATATATTTGTTACAATAATAATGAGGGAATTACTACTGTCTCATTTTTGCAGTTAAGGAAATTAAGGCTTCAAGAGGTAGTCTGTCTAAGATTACACAATTAATGATGAGATTTGATGTGAAGTCTGTTTCAAGAACCTATTACACCACAGGAACCATGAACAGAGGACATGTTATAGTCTCTGCTCTGCATGAGGGCACACACATTCTAGCAGGAACATCAAACATATAGAAAATGGTCAGAATATACTTGCTAAGTGCAGGGCAGTCCAATAGTACAATAGAAACACAGACAAAGGAACAACTAATTCTTCTATTGGGACAGGCAGGCTTTCACTGAAATGAGGCACCATTTCATACACTTTGATATCAGGAAGACAACAGCAAGCAGGCCAGTGATATCACAGAGTGTTCGCATTGCAGTGAGGATGTAAAAGACAAAATAAGGCTAAAAAAGAAGCCTGGGTTCTAGATTATGAAAAGCCTTTTTAAAGAGCTAAGAATTGTTTCCTACGAGCACACAAATCACTAGAAGGTTTTTATGCAGTGAATGGAGTGAGCACAAATATGTGTGTCTCTGTGGTAAGGATATAAAAGTCCTGAGCAACTGCTTTTAATAACCTGGGGAAATATTTAATATCCAAAAGTTGTTGTAAGCTATATTTCTTGTATTGATCTATTCAAATATTCTTCAAGCAGCAGCTGCAATGTGTTAGTTGACCACTCTAGATGCTAAGAAATAGTGGTAAATACTCAAGATCTCTATTCTTGTGGCAACTCAACCTAATTGAGGGAAGGGAAAAAAACTTAAAAATTAATACAAAAAACATCCACCAATATTATCTCACGTAACACAATTAAAAGAGGCTGCTATAACAGAGAATGAATTGGTGGCTACTAAAGCTACTACATCTCTGAGATCAGCATGAAAGCTAGGATCGAAATGTCAAGGAGGCAGCCATGCACAGATGGAGGGAAGGACATTCTAACAAGAAGAAAGAGTCTGTGCAGTGGCAGGCACCAGGCTGACATGTTCAAGCACGGCGTGTGAGGTGGAGAATTAGTACAAGATGAGCACAGGCATATCATGGGCCTTATAATCTAAATGAGGAGACAAGCTTTCATAGTAAGTGAGAAGAAGTACTAGAAAGTTTTAAGTGATTAAGGTTAAGTAATACTTTGAACAGACACCTCCTGCCCCCACCCCTACTACTCTTAAGAATTAATTTTAGTTGGCAAGACAAAATAAGCGACCACTAAAACATTTACCCCAAATTGACTAAATCAGAAACTCCAGTTGCGAAGCCAAGTAATCTGTGTTTTGCCAGTGTGTCAAGTGATTCTGATGCACTTTCAAATTTGAGAACCACTGCTATACTTAATGAAACCCTAGTGGTGTGGTGTGGAACAACAGATTTGGTGCTAACCAAAAGGTTAGCAGTTTGCATCTGCCAGGTGCTCTTTGGTAACTCTATGGAGCAGTTCCACTCTGCTCTACAGAGTCGTTATGAGTGGAATCAACTCGATGGCAGTGGGTTCGGGTTGGCTATAATTAAAGATGTAGAACACCTTCACTATTGGGTAATTTAGATTAACTGGAGGATGGGGTAATACGGCATCATATTATTAAAACAATATCTAGGATGTATGCTTTAAATCAAGATTAAAAACAAACAAAAGCCTAGTTAAATGATCTGTAAGTAAAACTATGTTTTATGATTAGTTACTTCAAAAGTTAAAACGATCAGACAATATGCTTTGGCAATTATTAAGAAGCGTGATTTTGACACAGCAATTTTATGCTAGGCAAAGGTAAATTGTTAAAAGATGAGAACATCTATTTCTGTGTTTTAGGAAATACACTTGATGAACTTGTACCTTCAATTAACACAACCAGCCCACAAGAAAGCGTTTTAAACATAAGACCTTTAGAAGTATAAACCTCAAGAAGGTAACACTGCCATTGTGTGCTGATGAGCCAATTTCAACTCACAGCAACACTATAGGACAGAGGAGAACTCCCCAAAGGATCTCTTAGGCTTTATGGGAGCAGATGTGCAAGTCTTTTCTCCTAGGGAGCTGTTGGGGTGTTTGAAGCGCAGACCATTCAGTTAGTAGTGACAGGTTTAGCTACTGTTACACCAGGGCTCCTTAAAGAAGATCATACCCTCACCAAATCATGAAATTCTGATACATCAATGTGGCTCTATAATAAAACATTTTTCCTGGAATCATGTGCTATTTTAATAATAGACACTGCAATTATTACACTAGTTTATAGCAAAGTTAGTTCATATAAATCAAATGGCTTTCAAGATTATACACTGTTTTCCCTTTAAAGGTGAAACCCATGAGACACTACGCCCCAGAGATTAGTAACTAAACACAAGCCTGTATGCACGTTGCTCACTGGTTAATCCACCTCATTGTACATGTGTTCACGTATACATGTATATAATGATACCTACATGTATGCATATACAGATACATATGTGTATGCATATAAACACAAGTAAGAGGTCCACATAGCCTAATGTTTTATACCAACCTTCCTGACATTTCTCAATAAATGCTGCCACCACTTTTGATGTCTTCATGCTTCTTCTTGCTAAAGCCCTCAATTCTTTAATCCTGGCATTTCTGTATCACTTACTTCTTTGCTTTTCAGCCTTTAATAGCATCTGACAATAATGTAACTGTCAATTGTCCTTCTATGTAACTGCTGGGGGTGACACCCTTCACAGTGATTACAGCCCCTAAGTTACATCTTTTTCTGAATCTTGAGCATCCATTTTGTACACCAAGGTTTTGTCTACTAAAACTATTTTTGTCAATGAAATTTTAATAGATTTAAATTCCGCTGTTCTCTCCTAGAACCAAACGCAGAATGCTCTTGCACACGTTTTAGTTCTTGCTGCACCAATCAGTGATTTCAAAAGGAAAGGCACTCGTCACTGTATGAACTCACGGCCACATAAATCTACTGGCGAGTCTATGTAGTCTGTCCAGCACATCAACTTCAACCACATTTAGCTTCACAGGATTTAGCTAGCTCCGCACTGCAGCTATTGTAACAGTTTCCCATGGATGGTCCCAGTGCTCTGAAGCCTGTACAACGAACAATGGCATCAAGGGCCAGTGAGGCAAAGAGACAGTGCTCACCTCATTCTCTCTTCTGCACCCACTGGCTCTGCATTTTTGTTTTTCTGTTTGTTTGTTCATTTGTTTTCTATTTGAGGGGAAGGTACCAGGGGAAAAATTCAGTAATGGTAAGTCTGTTACATCTAAGAGGACCCATGTAGAAATGAAAAGTAACAAGTTAGACATAACTGCAAGTACTTCCAGATGAAGAAAGCTACGACCAGAAGTAAAGGTTTGGGATTCATTACTATTTAGCTGGTACTAAAGTCATGAGACCGAATGAGCTTATCTAGAGAAAATACTTAGGGAGAAAAAATGATATTCAGGACAAAAAGTCAAGGAAGCAAAATAAGCACATGAAGCTGAGGAGATAGGAGGAAAAAGAGGAAATGACTTCAGACATGCTGAGACAAGTATTTGCAGAAGGTAGAAGTAGCCAACGATGTTAAACAATAAAATGAGAGTGGAGAAATAAACAACAGATTTGCTGAAGACAGTTACTGGTAACTTTATCAAGAGCAAAATGGAGAGTTCCATGGAGAGCAGAAGGTGAGGTGAGAAAAAGATAACACCTACAGATAATTCTTTGGACCCTATTTCTGATTATTGTGTTCAAGAGAGTAGGAAAAAGTGCAACAACAGAAATATGGCTAGAAAAGATCCCTCCTCTAGTTCAAAAAGGTCAACTGGAAAACTTGATAAGAAAACAATCTCCTTCCATCCTCGCTTAATCATCAGGGGGAAGACAGCACCTATTAGCACATGGGATGACACACACAAGGTGCCTGGCAAATACTAGAGAAGGTGACAATTACATAACCCAAATCCACTATGTCTTTATTAGCTGGTGTGCTTAATTCGCTGAGTGGTTGTGTAGACTAAATGACTAAAGAAATGTGAAAGGTCTCTAATACAGTTTCTAGCACATGACTGGGGTTCTTGTTTTCAGAACATACAAAACTGGTCTCCACATTCAAGCCAAATGTACCTATCCACTGGTCATGGAGATATTAAGAAAGATGCTCCTTTCCTAAATTCTGAAAATTAAGTCTCAGTTAAGCCTCTAAGGCTATCACTGTACCCTAATCCACAGAACATTTATCAGTCCTTACCATTCTGTATGAACCCGTATACATTCTGTGGACAAGGCGTTATCACACGGATAGCTCTGAAATAAGTAAGCAGATAAGGAGATTTCATCCACCTCCTCACCTGCCTTGTCAACTAACTCCCTTCAGTGTGAAAACTGACAAGCTGATATACAAGCGAGAAGCATAAAGCCAAAAAAATAAGATCCAAAGTAAAAATTATTTCTATTGGAGCTCACAAAAGATCTGGGTTACCGTCGGCCGCAAACTGCTGCTCCCCTGGCTGCAGGTCTTGCCGAAAGTCATTCTCTTCATCTGACTCATCTGGGTGATGGTGATTGTTGTCATGGATGTTGGCATTGTTATTCTGGGCATTATTATCATTGTCGTTATTGGAGTTCTGGTTGCTAACAAGTGCTGAGGACACCCCAATTCCTGTACCTGCACTTAGACCAACTCGAGCACAGCCCTGAGGGAAGACCAAACCATGCACTTATTCATTTGAGTCAGCAGAGAACACTTGATTAAAAAGTATCCTTCATCTTTACATAAGAACTAACATTTGTTTGCCACTTTATATATTTATGAAATGCTTTCATATAAAGGATCTTAATTAAGGCTCACAATGCTTCAAGCAAAATAAATTATTATCACCTTTGATTTATATATGGGGAACCTGATGTACATGATGGAAGGGGATGTGGCTGACTGCAGCACGCCGCCAGTAGGTGGTACAGGGGGAGCTTAAAACTCAATATTCTGACCTCCAAACTTGAGCTTCTTCATTATACTAATACTGCTTCCACAGCAGAAATGTAACCATTAAGAACTGAAAACTTGATCAGTTAATTAAGTTTCTATTACCATGAGTCTAGATATGTTAAAAATAAAAATAAGTAAATCCATAAATCTGTAGCTGCTATGTTGATTCTGACTCAGTGACTCTACACGACAGAACAGAGCTGCCCCATACAGTTTCCAAGGAACACCTGGTGGATATGAACTACTGACACTGGTTAGCAGCCTCAGCACTTAACCACTGCACCACCAGAGTTTCCAGAAATCTGTTAAGCAGTTTTAAAATAGTCTTTTATATAACTGGGCAACCTCAGATTTCCCACTACCTTTTAGAAATGACAGCAGCAAAATAAAAGCATTACCCAAATCAATTCCTCTTGTTTAAATTCTAGGTTTCTCATTAGATATTTAATCTCCCAACTAGCTACTCTAAGTAATAATTTTTGTGTTAGCTGACATTTCCATTCTTACCTTCACCTTATCTTCAGCTTTCAGAATTGGTGGCAACAGCTTTTTCCTTACTCTTTCCTTTCCCTTCCCTACAAAACCCTTAACGCTTTTAGAAAAACAAGACACTATGAATTATTACAGTTTTTATGTCTTCAGTGAGGTTGGCAGCATATTCTAATTATAGTGTTGTAAAAGTATATTAAAAAACATACGTTGTTTTGTTTCCTTCTTGAGGTATAACAAGATAAACAAACAGAAATTCTGCCAAACATCACTTACCTTGGGTGGTTCACGAAACATCTGGTCCAGGGAAATAAACTCCAGGCTAGGCAACAATTCAATAAACTGGCCAAAAGAGTCCAGCTTCAGTGCATGGCACCGCACAAGGTTGATATCAACCAATCGAGTCCACCTTGAGTGGTCTGTTGAAAAAATGACATGGCTGGGGAGTTTAACTGACACTTTCCCCATTACTGAGAAATTCTGTTGTAGCTCTTCAAATCCTTATTATTTAAATAATTTTCCCTTTATTTCATCAAGATCTTTAAAACTTGACAAATCTGAACTAGAATGCTTTCCTTACATAATTCCATTATGAGACCTTTGTAGATGGCCTGGGAAACACTGGGTTGAAATCTAGTCAGCCCTGATCTAAATGTGATCCATTTAACACCTTACAGGTCTATTCAACAGGAGGACACTGATTAAAGAATGTATGGTGTATTCATTTTAGTAGAACATGATGTAGCTATTTCAAAAGAACAAAGATGAGCTAAATTTGTTTGTTGATGGGGTAAGCTCTTTAAAATATATTTAGGACAAACACATAGTTATGATAAGATCCCTTTGTATATAAATCATTTTTAAATAGTATACTATGTATAAGCTGTAATATATATGCAATAATTTGCCCAGAAGATATACAAGAAACTGTTGGTGGTTACCTTTGAGAAGACGAGACTTTTCATTTTATACCTTTCTGAATTATTTGAAATTTTTTGACAAATGCATGTATTACTCTTATTTATTTATTTTTTAAGTGTTAACAGGAGTTCTGAGTGATTGGATTATAGGCCATTTTTGTTTCCTTCTTTATACTCTTCTGTATTTAAGAAAACAAACAAACCAAAAACCCAATAAATGTCATATATATTTTTTAAAGTGATCTAGTCTGTTGTAATCTAAAGTTAATACTTTCAGTAACTTCTTGGTTTAGATGGATAAGGGACAGAATTTAATTTCCGGTGGGTACATGAGACATGGGCCATTCACACGAGAGATTTCAGCAGAGTCCACATAGCCCTAAAATGGGCATGGAGATCTACTCTGTGAGGAGAGATGGTATTCCTGTGAGACAACTCAACCAGCAGAAGAGAACGACTACGCTTCGTGCAACAGTAAAGGGAACTTGTTTGGTTACATCAGATAACCCAGTGAAAACTTGCAAATTTGAGTCTGTTTAAAGATTTATTTTATTTAGGTATTTAAGAGCCTTTAAAGCCAAAAGTAGTATTACCATCTCAGAGAAAAAAATGAACGCAAGAACAGCAGTTTCATTTCTACATAGAAGACAGGATGGGGAAGGGAGGACTGAATTACAGTCTAGGTTTTCAAGTCAATGCAAAATTCTATCTTAAACTAATGTTTACTCTGTCACCTAATTTTTAGATATGTATAGAACCTTCTTTGTCCTTTCAGAAGGTATGCCATTTGGAATGTAACTCTGTGAAAACAACTACAGTATGCTAGGTAACAATTTTCACCCTTATTGTTTAGTGACCCAAAACAGTACATGTAAGACCAGTGCACTGGAAGCTATAACCTAAACAAATACTGAAACAGAGTTCACAGACACACTAAATATACTTCCAACTTAGTTATCACAGACTGCAAGAATTTACATAAGCAATCTATATAAAATACCAACATTCTACATTAGGAATGCAGTTATACCACCCCACACACAAAATGAAGACAGTTATTTCAGGATCAATAAAATACAGCCATATTTCAAAGTTTACAGTACCTGAGATCCAATTGTACGGGTTATGTAGATGGGGACAATTGTAAATTGCCAGATACTTGATACAGGAAAAAACCTCATTGACTGCCTTCATCCCTATATCAGTGATGATACCAGGGTTTTCTACCACATCAGCCAAACCATACTTCACCAGGTCTGCATTAGCCATTCTGCCTAGAAAGAAAAATCAGTTTTAAAAAACAGAAATTCTTAAGTATCATGTAGCATTGCCAATTCTTTATCTTAGCATTTAATATGATCATTCTGTATAATCTGTTCATCATCAGGTTCAGATTGGGGTAGGCCTTTAAGTTAGTTATTCTGTAAACATGGTAGCATTACTTTTGCCAACAAAAAGTCAAAGAAGAGCTAATAGGAAAAAATTATTTCCAACTGCTAAGAAAAAACAAGGAAGCAAAAAATTATACAACATGACTGAGGAATATATACTGTATTGGTTGACACTTAAGGTGACACTTTAATCATTTAAAAACCAAAAAAAACCCATTGCAGTTGAGTCAGGTCAGACTCATGGCGATCCAGTATGACAGAGCAGAATGGCCCCATGTGGTTTCCAAGGAGCAGCTGGCAGATCTGAACTGCCAACCTTTTGTTTAGTAGCTGCCACTCTCAACTACTATGCCACCTGGGTTTCTACTTTTAAAAAAGAAAATAAAATTGTAAAAATGCAAAAGTCCCTCTCAGTATAAGGATCACATATTTGGAGTCTGGTGTGGCCATGTGTAGGGAAGGGTAAATTTGTGGACTTCATTTTAAGAGTTCAAGGTATGCAATAGCAAACATCTACCCATCTCCTGAAAAACTAGCCTCTACTTCAGTACATCTTCTCCCACTGTGACTAAGCTTTAGTTCCTACTTTCTTGTCACAAACTGTGGGGTGGGTGGGAGTGGGTAGGGGCTGGGTGGGGGCTGGGGGGTGGGTGCTCAAGTAAAGGAGGAAGCTCCGTCCTGACCCATTCCATCGGCACTCACACTTCCCCTCCTGCCTGCTGTCATTACTCCCATCCTGCTGCCTCTTACTCTTCAAGACGGTCCCACCTGCATGACTGAGAGCCAGAGCTAACATGACAAAACCTGTAGGTTACACAGCCAGCCTTTTTAGACTGCCACAGAACTCCTGCACTCAGGGTTTCCTGACTGCCACATTCCCTCAAAGCCCTGATGACAGCACCTGGAATTTATCTCTGTTCTTTTTCTTTTCAGACCACAGATAACCTAAAAGGGATCTTATTAAATGCTTCCTACATATGAGGACTGCCAATTAAGTTCGCAAACTCATCCTAGAAAAAGTGTTACACATCTTATTGCTGAGTATCACCAACGTTACCTTCCAAGTACTCCCCTTGGGAAGAAGCTATGCACAGACACCAGCACCTAGTCTACCCATCAAAGCAATCTTGGAACTCTTTTTTCTGGAATGGCCATCAGAGCTGTCACTCTATTATCCTTGATGCCCTGAATGTCAGCAAGATGTCTTCCTTTCAATATTTCCTGTATCTTTGGGTACAGAAAAAAGTCACTGGGGGCCAGAGCAAGTGAGTAGGGAGTGTGTTCCAACACGGTTATTTGTGTAGTGACTAAAAACTCCCTCACAGACAATTATACGATTAAGTTCATGAACTTGCCACCTTCCCACTGTGTACAATGGCCATTCCAGAAAAGAGTTCCAAAATTGCTCTGAAGGGAGGACTAGGTGCTGGCGTCAGTGCATAGCTTCCCACAGGGAGTACTTCAAAGGTGACCCTAGTGATACCCAGCAATGAGGTACACAGCACATAAAACAATTAAGTTCGTGGACTTAACTGTCAGACCTCATTATCACAGACTGTTGTGACATATGTATTTTTTCAGTGAATCCTCAGAACCACCCAAGTGAAGCAGGAAATGGTTTTATCTCCATTTAATGAAAGAAAAAACAGACTTAAAAGAAGCTAACCGACCCACGGTCACATGATGAATACTACTCAATTCCATTTCTCTCCAAAAGATCCAGCACATAAAGACTACACACTACAGTGCTTACCAAATTTCTAATCAGTTTTACATCCTAGTTAACTTTATGTGAAATCCTGAGATTGTGTATCTATGTGGATGATGAACTCCCCCGTAAGCACTTATTTCTGGGTCATTGTTTCTTTCCCCTAGACAGCATCACACTCTGAACTCATCTCAGTCATCTTTCCAATATTCCTAATACAGAGCACGTATAGCACATCCATTTCCTCTGTGAGGCACTGTCACTCTTACCACAAATTCTGAGGGAGGTTGAGGGTATTTTTACTTATCTATTTTACCAGACTCTTTGCAATGAAAAGTGACAAGTTTTACCAGGGATCACCCTCACCTCTGAATAGACGTTTCAAAATCTAAAATAGAGACTAAATGGAAGGGCATCAGCAACAACTTCTCATTCCTCTCTCGATATCTGGTTAGAGGGGCGCACTGGCATCTACTGAGAAACAGACTCCAGAAAGTCCCGGAAGGAGCACAGGACAGCATGTATGTGGTGGAAGCCTCACTTCTGGAAATCGACGAACTATAGTGAATATGAAGAATGGCTTGTAAAAAGGTCAAAACTAGACATTACTAAATATCCAAGACATATGAAACCAACTATGGTGAAAAATATAGACAGTTTTAGTCAACTGTCAAAAAACGTAAGGGGATTTTCATGCTGCCAAAAATGTGTGTCTAAGAAAGAGAAATACAACAGGGAACCAGCTGGTTCTACACAAAACTCTCAAAGGCAACTTTTTAGTGGACCTAGATGTGGCTACTCTGAATAAACAAAAAAAGATTTGTTACGTCTTGCGCACAAGAGTATAGAAAGAATACCAATTACCCCTCTTGTCTGTCAGCTGGAGATGCTGGTGGTGCAGTGGTTAAGTGCCACAGCTGCTAACCAACAGGCTGGCAGTTCAGATCTGCCAGGTGCTCCTTGGAAACTCTATGGAGCAGTTTTACTCTGTCCTACAGGGTTGCTATGAGTCGTAATCAACTCGATGGCAATAGGTTTAGTTTGATTGGGATCTGTCAGTTTGTTGTACTGTGGATGCTTTTATGATGCCGTCATACTGGAAGCCATCAAATCAGTATTCAGAAACCAGCAGGGTCACTCGAGGTGGACAGACTTCAGCTGAGATTCAAGACTAAAGAAGACTACAGAGCACTTGGTAATCTACTTCTGAAAAGAATTAGCCAGAGAAAACCTTACGAATAGGAGTAAAACACTGTCCGATACAGTTCTGGAAGATGAGCCCCCCAGGTTGGACAGCAGTCAAGAGATGATCAGGGAAGAACCGCCTCCTCAAAGTAGGGTCAAACTCAATGACGCAGGTGGAGTCAAGCTTTCAGGACCTGCATTTGCTGATGTGGCACAACTCAAAATAAAAAGAAACAGCTGCAAACATAAATTATCAGAACATGGAAAACACCAAGCATGAATCTAGGTAAATTAGAAATCGTCAAAAATAAAACAGAATGCATAAGCTTTGATATCCAGGTATTAGAGAGCTGAAATGGCTGGTATTGTCCATTTTAAACTGGACAATCATAGAGTGAACTACGAAGAGGAACAGTATCACATTCATCATCAAAAAGAACACTACAAGATCTATACCAAAGTAAAATGTTGTCCATGGTAGGATGACAGCCAAATGCCTATAAGGAAGGGCAGTTAATATGACTATTATTCAAATTTACAAACCAATCACTAAGGCCAAAGATGAAGAAACTGAATATTTTTACCAGCTTCTGCAGCCCAAAATTGATCAAACATGCTATCAGGATGTACTGATAATCACTGGTGACTGCAAAGGAAACCCTGGTGGTTCTGTGGCTAAGCGCTACGTCTGCTATCCAGAAGGTTGGCAGTTCCACTCTGCCAAGCAGTCCTTGAAAACTCTATGGGACAGCTATTGTCTATAGGGTCACTATGAGTCAGAACTGACTTGACAGCAGTGAGTTTGTTTCTTTTGGATTTTTTTTTTTTTTTGGTTTTGGAATGCAAAAGTTGGAAACAGAGAAGAAGTACTGGTAGTCAGAAAATGTGGCCTGGGTGATAGAAATGATGCTGGAGATCATGTGACTGAATTATGCAAGACCAATAACTTCTTCATTGCAAATACTATTTTTACAACCTAAAGGGCAACTATCTGTACGGACCCTGCCAAACAGAAAACACAGGAATCAAATTGACTTCATCTGTAGAAAAAGACGATGGAAAAGTTTAATATCATCAGTCAAAACAAACAGCAGATTTTGACTGCTGTACAGACCATCAATTGCTTATATGCCAAGTTCAAACTGAAACTGAAGAAAATTAGACCAAGTCCACAAGTGCCAAAGTATGACGTTGAATATATTCCACCTGAGTTTACAGACCATCTCAAGAACAGATTTCATGAACACTAATGAATGACTAAGGACCAGATGAGCTGTGGAATGACATTAAAGACCTCAGTCATGAATAAAGCAAGAGGTAATTAAAAAGACAGGAAAGAAAGAAAAGAGCAAACTGGATGGACCAAATCTGAAACTTGTTCTAGAATGTGCAGTAGCTAAAGCAAAAGGAAGACTTGATGAAGTAAAAGAATTGAAGAGAAAATTTCGAAGGGCAGCTTGGGAAGATACAGTATTATAATTACATGTGCAAAGAGCTGGAGATAGAAAACCAAAAGGGAAGAACACAATCTGCATTTCTCAAGCTGAATGAACTAAAGAAAAAATTCAGGCTCTGAGTTGCAATAGTGATGGATACACTAAAGAAAAAAATTCAAGCTGAGTCGCAATCATGATGGATTAAACAGTGAAAATACTAAACAACACGGGAAGCATCAAAAGAAGATGGAAACACTATACAGAGTCATTATGCCAGAAAGAATCTGTCAACATTCAATCATTTCAAGAGATAGCATATGATTAGGAACCGACGGTACTGAAGGAAGAAGTCAAAGTTGCACCGAAGGCACTGACAAAAACAAGGCTCCAGGAGTCAATGGAGCATCAGCCGAGATGTTTCAACAAAATGATACGCTGCTGGAAGTGGTCACTTGTCTATGACAAGAAACTTGGAAGACTAGAAGAGATCCGTATCTATGCCCATTCCAAAGAAAGGTGATTCAGCTGAATGCAGAATTGTCTAACAATATCATTAATAAAATACACAAGTAAAATGTTGCTAAAGATCACTCAAAAGCAGCTGCAGCAATATATTGACACGGAATTGCCAGAAATTCAAGCCAGATCAGAAGAGATGTGGAAGCAGGGATATCACTGCTCTCAGATGGATCTTGGCTGAAAGTAAAGAGTATCAAACAGATGTTTACCTGTGTTTCACTGACTATACAAAGGCATGTGACTCTGTGGCTCATACTAAATTATTAACACTGTAGAGAATGGGAATTCCAGAACACTTAACTGTGCTCTTAAGGAATCTGTACACAGATCAAGAGGCAATTTATGAAGAGAATAAGGGGAAAGTGCGTAGCTTAAAGTCAGGAAAGGTGTGTATCAGGGTTGTATCCTCTCACTGTATCTTTTCAATCTGTATGCTGAGCAAATAATCCAAGAAGCTGGCCTATATGAAGAACAACAGGCATCCGGAAAGGAGGAAGACACATTACCTGTGTTACACAGATGATACCACCTTACATGCTGGAAGAGAAGGGGATTTGAAACACTTACTGTTGAAGATCAAAGACCATAGCCTTCTGTATGGATTGCACCACAACATCAAGAATGCAACTGGCTCAGTAAGCAACATCACGATAAATGGAGAAAAGACTGACGTTGTCCAGGATTTCATTTTACTTGATTCCCTGTTCAATGCCTATGGAAGCATCAGTCAGGAAATCAAAAGATGCACTACACTGGGAAAATCTGCTGCAAAAGATATCTTTAAAAGTGTTGAAAAGTAAAGATGTTGCCTTGAAGACTAAGGTGTGCCTGACCCAAGCCATGGTGTTTTCAGTGGCATCACATGCCTGCAAAAGTTAGACAACGAATACAGATAACAAAAGAATGGTGCTAGAGAAAAATACTGACTATATCATGAGTCATCAAAAGAACAAACAGATCTGTCCTGCAAGAAGTGCAATGAGAGTGCTGCTTACAAGCAAGGATGATGAGACTACGTCTGACATACTCGGGACACAATGTCAGGAGGGATCAATCCCTGGAGAAGGACATCATGCTTGGTCAAGTAGGGGGTCAGCGAAAAAAACGAAGACCCTCGACAAGATGGAAGGACATGGTGGCTTCAACAATAGGCAATGTTTTATTCTGTTGTACATAACGTTGCTAGAAGTCAGAACCCACTTAACAGCATTTAACAACAACAACAAGCTAATAGTTGTGCTTAGTTACTACACGGGTATTGTAGAAACACAGTACGGCAGTGACCCCAATCAAAACTGGAAAAGCTTAATTTTGAATACATCAATTTTATATGTAATAACTATCCTACATTAGCATTTAAAAACTCTTTTGGTGGAATGCTGATCTTTTTCAAAGCTGTAAAAAAATAAATAAATAAAAGCTATTCCCATAATAAAAAGGCTAGAAAAAAATTTGATTTTTTAAAATAATTCTTCACCTACATATTAATAAGACCTACAATAACAGAAAAGCAATAGATAAACAAATAACACCAAAAAATTCAACTATTATTGTGACCTGTAAGACTTATCATGCTAGATATTGATAGGTCAACAGTCATGTTGGTTTTCCTGGACTGCCACAGCCTAAAGAATTAAACCTCACATTCCACAACTCACATTATATCAAATGAAAAAAATGCCACCCAATGTGTTTGTGCTGGTTCAAGAGGGACTCACTGCAAACTAAGTGGGGAAGCAACTGATTCTTGGAAAAATAAAAACCTGCCGTTGGCACAGTTTTCTTGTACATCTGACTAATGCCATTAAGGGAGAAAAGTTTGAATAATGCATTGATACACATTCAAACCCACAGGGATAAGTTCCTAATTGTAAATGCATTCTAGAAAATGCTGTGAACAATCCTTCCAACAGCAAATATGATTAAACGAATACTGACCAGTGCATGCTCACACTATCTGGGAAATACAGAACTCCCAGTAAGCTAATTAAGGAAATGAAGAGCATGGGCAGGTAACAGCACTTCATCTAAAAGGGCTATCAAAAGGTTCAAGAAGTGTGGCATATCAAATTCAACAAATGGAACCAAAGATGACATTCTGCAAAAAAAAAAAAAGAAGCAAAATAGGAAAGAAACTTGAGCAATAAAGCAGAAACACTATAAGGATCTTTTGCTGGCTCTGACACAGATATCTACATATTCTGCAATATACTAAAATCACAGGCAACATGGGGGGCAAAAATCACTGACATTTCTAATTTAAAGGTTCCTCTTTCAAGAAGTGTGAGCAGCAAAGATTTTAAGTTATTTAATAGTCAGGGATCTCAGTTGGTCAAATGAGTTCCCTACAGCAATTCCAGGAAATAAGGAGTAATAAGCCTTACTCTGTAGCAAAAACTCATCTACATATCCAAGATGAAGGGTTTCAAACTGGGGAAACTCCAACTCTGCCATCTTTAGGGCAGAAAAGACACCATCTTTGGTTAGGGAGGGCTGGATCCGAACTTCATGTAACCTATGAAGGAAGAAATAAATGTCAGAGTAAAACGAGAACCATCAGAATCAAAGGACTCCATAAACGCCAGGCTCTGAAAGAAGTTTATAATCTCACTGAATTTCACCACTGTCAACAGCTTTCCTTCCCTCTATTAACAAATGTCACGGATGTCTGCCTAAAAATGAGTCTTTTGCAAAGTGTGGGCACACCTGAAGCAGCACACTGAAGCTATACTACTTAACAAAAAATTACGTAGTAGGAATCTTACATCCTTTCCAGTGCTTCTGGAAAAGCTGATTTAAAAAGCACATTCCTGAATAAAAATATTGCTACTGACAAACTAAAACAATTCAGAAAATCATCCAGAGAATGAAACAATGATTCCTGACAAGGCTAGAGACACCGAGACTTTAGTGACCAGTTCCGCTGAACGCTCAGCACTTTCAGAACGGCTGACTTCTTTCCTCTGACATCGACTGCTGCCTTCCAGAGTTTGCCAGGTCTGAACTACAGTTAAACTAGTCTCCAATTACGACACAAAGCATACTCAGTAAGTGATACCCAACTACTAGTTAAACAACTCCTTTGTATCTTAAATTTGAATTAATTTCAGATCAAACTTCACATAGACCATATACATATTCCTCAAAATTTTTCCAATACAAGAAAAGACTCATGAGTCTAAGAGAAATGAGACAACGCAGAGAGGAAACATACCTACGCGCAGCAGTGATGATGAGGTAACCAAGATCTACTTCAAGAGCATTTCTGCATGCTCCCAAAACAATAGTGTGTAAATTTCTAAAACCACCTGATTAAAGAGGAAAAAAGCAAATAATTAAGTAATCACTTCTTTGGCCCCAAGTACTTTTAGTAAGGCATTTTATACATACTTTATATAATGATTATTTGTTTAAAAGTAAATCTAAGTGTTGTTTTTCCATTCAAATGAGTATTACAAGTTGAATTATAACTACTATTCATCTCCATTTTGACACCATCTAAAAAGACACTCTGACTACATTTGGGAATGACTCCAAAAGATTTAAGTGTTCAAGTAAGGACTCAGAAGACCAGCACTACTCTAACTGCACTGATTCTCTTTTCCTGTTTATGTAACTTATATTTATACACACAAAGATAACAGAGTGTAATGTACCACCTCAATAAATTTTCATAAAATATTAACTTTGCCTGTTTACATGAATAAAATTACACAGCATGTATACTTTTGTGTCCCGTTTCTTCTATTAAACATTTTGTCTGAGATGCACTCATGTTGCTGTGTGTGGCGACGGTTTGTTATTCTAATTGTTGCACAGTACTCCACTGTATGAGTAGGTCACAATTTAATTATCTACAGCTGACAGGCATTTACGTTGTTTTCATGTTGGGCCTTTTATGAATCGGGCTGCTGTGAAAACTCTTAAACGTATCTTCTGGTGAACACATGCACACATTTCTGTTAAATTTAAAGCCGGAAATCCAACTGTTGATATTTATATGGCCCATGTCAGTAGATAAAGTCAAACTGCTGTATCAGTTTACTCTCTCATCTGCAGTATATGAAAGTCACTGCCTGCTCCACCCCCTTGACTCCGTGTAATCAAGTATGTTTAAACCAGAATTGACAAAATTTTAAAAAATACAGTGCTTACTCCTCATTATATTTTAATGGTATTGAACATTAATGTCCACTTGTTATTGAGGCTTTGGTACTTGATGCTTTCATTTTAATTTGGGACATAAAATGTTAGATTTTTAGTTTTTAACTATTATTTGTCTATCTAGCTAGACCTCTGAATTTTTGATGCAAGAAAGAAGATACTTGATATTTAGCATATTTGCTTACAAATCATTATTTATCTGTAAGGAATCTAGAGACTAAAATATTTTTTCTTTTAAAAAACATTATCTGATAGATAGATCAATATCCAAGTGATAAATACAAAAGCATTTTACATGCTATAAAGTACTAAAAAAAAGTAGACATTAATATAATCAAAGTGTAAATTTTTTTTGAGGCCTATGAACATACAAGTCATAAAATACCTGTTATTACCAAAGAGCACTTGAAACCCTTGCTAACATTTCTCTAAGAACCATTTCAAATACAATAGGATGTATTGTTAGGCAACAAGCCAAAAAAATATACAACGGGACATATTGCTAATAAGCCAAAAAAATACATCTTATCACTCTACCATAAATTTTGAGAAGGCTTAACACTATATAAATAGGAAATGATGCCTATGCTCACAGTTACCTACTGTCATCAAACACACCAGAGAAAGTACAGTAACAACAGAGACAGTACAAAAACAACAAACTCAAGAAAAGCTAAATAGTTTAATTGAATTTTTACAAATTTTTTAAAACATATTTAATAACTATAAAAAAAAAAAAAAGTACCTGATCTCCAACTGTCTTCAACTACATGTTGGATAAGACCTCCAAGAAAAGGAACTCGAACCATTTCTAAATGTTCCAAGTTTCGAGCAGAGGCTAAACCTGTCACTAAAGGAACATATTTCAAGGAATTTGTGGGTCCTAGAAAAATAAGGAAAAAAATGTTCAGTTGAATGATATAAATTGCCTTAAAAATGCATTTTCAAGCCAGCAACATATAAATTCTATGACTTAAAATGAAAGTCACCTTGTTGGCTTTCTATGATTTATAGTGCTTGGTACAAATGAAAGTGTGACTTAGCCTAATAATAATAAAAAAAAAAAAAAAGAATACAATAGAATCAGTTCTGACTCACAGCAACCCTACAGGACAGAGCAGAACAGGCCCCATATGGTTCTCAAGGCTATAAATCTTTATGGAAGCACACTGCCACATTTTTCTCCTGCAGAGTGGCTCGTGGATTGTAACTGCCAACGTTCTGATTTGCAGCCTAGTGCTTAAATACTGCCCCAGTGGGTCTCCTTACTCTGTCAACAACTACACGCTTATTCATCATAAACAGTTTTTAGTAACACTAGAAAGTAGTTTAGTATTTTTATGTATGTATTTTGTAAATTCTCTCAAGTCTCAACAGTTTTGAGCTCAAGACAACTAAGTGGAAAAGCCAAGTTGAAAACCTAGTCTGTCACTCAAGTAAACACCTCATTTAAACAATACCTATATAAGCACTGATGTATTAGATACTATGGAAGATCACAAAAGATATGTAAGATATGGTCCTGTCTCTCAAAGAACTTCAAATCTACAGAGATCAAACATAAACAGTTATTAAAGGAGGAAAGGGCAAAACAATCAAGTATGAAAATAAGATGTGCCACATTGTGCAAAGTAAATAAAATAGAAAAATTATAACAATAATACGTGTACACACACACACACACACACATAATTTTCTTCCCACTATAACCATATATCATTACCTGCACAGTTTCTCATGACAAATGTTCGTAAACTGATACAAAGGAAGTCTTTAAATGGCTGTGGTTTAGTAAGTCTGACCCACTTCATATAAAGATGCCTTAGCATTGGGATGCAAGGAATTTCAGGAACATTCACACCTAAAAACACATACACAAAGAAGAAACAAGAAAAATCACTGAAACACTGTGTTTTTTGTGTAAGTTCAAGAATTCTTTTTTCTAACTGAAAATTTATCCTTTGTACAGATTTTTATTACCACAAATTACCTCATTAAATTCTATCAAGTTTAACTTACTTAAAATAAGCTTTTACACAGAACAATTTCAACAATCTGTAAAGACTTCATTATTTTATTAGAAGGAATATACAGGAAAACAGAATTTAAAAAATACTTCTACATTTTATATACATAAATCTTTCTGATACCCTCAGAATTCTCCCAGGCTACATGTGCCTAAAAAAAAAAAAAAAATCCTGTTCAGTTGATTCCAACTCAAAGCGACCCTATAGGATATGGCAGAACTGCCCCATAGAGCTTCCACAGAGCGCCTGGCACATTCAAGCTGTTGACCTTGTGGTTAGCAGCCAGAGCACTTAACCACTATGCCACCAGGGTTTTCAATGTGTGCCTAGTGCCTAGAAGATGAAAAATGACAAGTCATATGCTGAAAACAACCCTGAAGATGTAAACCAAAACCAAAGCTACTGCTGCTGAGTTAATTCTGACTTACAGTGACCCAAGAGAACAGGGCAGAACTGCCCCACAGTTTTCAAGGAGTGCCTGGCTGACATGAACTGCCGACTTTTTGGTTAGCAACCACAGCACGTAACCACTACACCACAAGAGTTTCCTGAAGATGTATAAACCAGCCAAGCCAAGTGCCGTCAAGTCAGATCTGACTCATGGGAAGATGTAAAGGGAAGACGCAAATCTACCATTTTGCTATCAACACACAATGCCTCACCAGTGGGAAAACTAAATTTCTCGGCATAAAACAAGGCTCAACTCTTGGACTCTGAATCATAGTGACCTACACAACAGAGAATTGTCCTACAGGGTTTCCAAGAAGCTGTTGATGGATACAAACTACTGACTTTTTGGTTAGCAACTGAGCTCTTAACCACTCTACCACTATGGCTCCTTAACAAGGCTAGTTAACTTTAAATATTTTGATTTTTGTAAGATATCTAGAGCTAGACCCTGCAGCTGTTCTTAAACACATATGAATCTTAAGGATTTGTAAATAGAGAAGCCAATCTTCACAGCTCTGAGAAAGTGAGAAACCTAAGTCATTGATTTTATGGTGTCAAATTAATAAAGGTATCTCATGCTTCTGTTCCATTAGTGGCTTAACATGTGAAATCACGCCCACAAGAGCACTGTATCTGAAAGTGGAGGAAGGAGGGTCATTAGATACTGAAGATGACAGATAATCCATAAATTCCAAATAGAGGGAAGCAACTAGAAAAAGTTGCCCCCTAGAGTTGGTAGGCCACAGAAAAGCCAAAGATGTGACATCAGGCTATGCGAGAAATCCAAGGATCCAGGGTGGTGATAAAATGAATGCTGTATCCTGCTACCAAGAGTAACTACAGAACAAAAAACTGGCATATTTAGTGGTTGGTTCTTTAAAAACTGAGTTCTGCAGATAGCATAGTTAACTGTAGCTTTGAACTATGCATAGAAACCCTGTTGGCCTAATGGTTAAGTGCTATGGCTGCTGATCAAGATGTCAACAGTTCAAATCCACCAGATGCTCCCTGGAAACTTCATGGGACAGTACTATTCTATCCTACAAGGTTGCTAGATCTGTAAGTTGGAATTGACTCAGTGGCAATGGGTTTGGGTTTCAATTGTGCTCACAGTGTCTGACAACACATGAGAAGCAATGCTGGCAATGAGGCCAACGAAAGAAGGGCAAAAGAAGTGAGGTACACACTAAAACTCAAGGTGCGGAATTCACAAGGATATGCTTAACCTCTAACATGGATAGTAGCAGTACTGATTAAACCCATCGTCATCAAGTCGATTCTGTCTCATAGCAACCCTACAGGACAGAGTAGAACAGCTCCATAGTTTCCAAGGAGCACCTGACAGATTCAAACTTCTGACCTTTTGGTCAGCAGATGTAGCACTTAACCACTGTGTCATCAGGGTTTCCACAGTACTGATTAGGAAAGGTAGTTAGGTAGCAAGCTTAAGAAAGATGTACACAAGACAGTTATACTCTATTCCGAATCCACATTTTGCCCTAAATCCATTCTATAAAAAGGACACAATTACCCTCCCTGCACCTTTCCATCATCATCATAGTAAGTGTGAAATACCGCATGAATTAATGCATTTCAAAAATTTACTTAATTTGCAATGAGCTGTAACAGCCACTGTGGAAAATACAGAGATATACAAAAACAGTCCCTGATTTCAGATATTAAAGAATCCCTTTACTACCTAAAAATCCAGTTTCCAACTTGATGTCCAAGTCCCTAATCAGAATCATTCCCTGATCTGGTAAACGAAGTGCTGTTCAAGACTTTACTTTTCTTCCATAAACGTATATACAGGTCTCTAAGATTGACTCCTTATCAACTCTCCTGCCTTTCCCTCACCACCTGACCCATGACAGTTTCAAAAATTTCCAGTTTTTCAGGACCATCCCCAAACATGATAATTCCTAGAATACAGCAGATACTCAATACACATATTTTGAAAGAAATAGTATTAAATAGGTATGAAAGGTCTGACTATAGTACACAAGCACTCCCAAAATTTCACTCTGTAGTCTAAGTCAAAGATAAAAAATTAAATTTAAGAAAGTAGCTGTTATTCCTTAGCCATTTACCTAGGTTGAAATCATTTTGATATACTTTCAAACAATGTTTAGATCCACAGTGTGACCACTGTAAATAAGTGCCCTTGGAAAAGACCACGTCTCCTCATTTCTCAGGGGAAAAGATTGGTGGCAGAGTTTTCCACTGGCTGTGGATTGAAAAACAGGGGTATTTTTCACTTGGCGAATATAAAGGAAAGCTAAGAGTTTTTTGTTTTTAATTTGAAGGGAAAACATGTTTATTCTGTGATGTTCTACAGCAGTGTTCCATAACAGTCACTATCTACATGTGGCTATTTAAATTAAAATTAATTATAGCTTTAAAAACAAACAAACAAACACTCAGTTCCTCAATTTCAGTAGCCATGAAAAACCAAAATCAAAGCAGCTGCTGTTGAATTACTTCTGACTCATGGTGACCCATGTATGGCAGACAGGGTTTTTAAGGCTATGACTTTTTGAAAATAGATTGCCACCACAGTGGGTTACCATATCAGACAATACAATTATAGAACATTTGGAAAGTCTTTCTCTAGAGAAGAGGACTAACAGGAGGTTATTGGCAAACAAGGGTAGGATTCTGCTTCATTTTAAAAAAAAAAAGACTTTCAAAACACAGTTTGGGTTGTTTTGAAGACAGCAGATTGCTTGTAAAACAGTATTATTTTCTTTTCAAGGGAAATATGAATTTTTAAAAAATATCACAAGTTTTTTTTTTGGCACAGTCCATCAACAAAGCTAACTCCTAAAATTCTCATTATTCCATTTCAGTCAATGTTTAGTGGTGATTTCAAGGAGTTAGAAGTGACCCAAGAAACATGTACTCACCTACTAAATGTAAAGTCTGAATTTTGGCTCCTATAGGAATTTTCAGTTTATTTTCTGGTGGAATTGGAAATGCTCCGTTACGATTACGGAATTTCCCCAAAATATGAACATGTGGCATATATGTCCAAATAGATTCTACCAACTCCAAATGAGAAGTTTCCACACCCTAGAAGGTAATGTCAAAGCAAGCATAAGAAACTTTTAATTAAGCATTCAAAGCATCTATTTCTGTATCATAAGATGTTAAGTATGCAACAGAATTTAAGTTTTCTGTGGACAAAATTTGCATGTGAGTGGGCATGTTCTCTGGTATCACTCAGTTATCTTCACGTTCAAACAGGTGCACTTACCACTAAGTTTGGGCATGCCTGCAAAGCTTCTAGGACTCCCGGAATGCTAAAGGCCTCATGGCCCCGCACCCTCCGCCTCTCAAGGTATCTAGGGTGAAGGCCATAAAGCTGTTCGACATCTGGCATCTTCTTCAACAGTGTTAGAAAACTGGAATCTGTAAAACCTGAGAAGTTCAGAAGTATTCAGAGTCAAGTTCATCTTTCTGTTCATCACCATTTGATGCATTTGTAATTTTTACCAAAAGGGGAGGGAAAAGGGTTTTGTTTTAAATTTTCTTAAGACTAAAACTACAGGTGAACACTGGTTACAAGAGAAAACACATTCCTCTGATAACAGAGAAAATGTGTCAGAACCACCATTTACTCTGAGTTAATACCTTACAGCTGAGGTTTTTAATTCAGTGTTGTTCTCACGTCATAGAATCCTGTCCGCAACTAAGGACACACTTCTAATGTAGATGACCTGGACCTGTTTGGTTGCTGGATGAGGCCACTCAGCTGGTCAACAGCAGCCTCCTCCTCTCCCTAATGAGGCTCTCAAGTCTGTGAAACCTTTAGTGCTGAGCCTAAGACATGATTGAGAAATGATTCTCAACTTCAAGAAGTTCACAGTTCTGCCCTAATTCCTGTCTCAATATAGGTTTATTCTACGTATTTCCTATTAAGTACTCTGTTCGATGTTTAGCCATCACTCCCCTGGACATTTTATATAATTTTATTCTTTCTGAAGAAGACAGATGCAAGTTAGCTAAGAGAACAGCACCAATCCAAAACGACAGGCTGCTGGGCTGACAAGGAGCTAGTTATCCAGGAGGTCAGCAGGGCTCCACAGAAGGAATCAGCAAGAATGGATGGGAGAGAGGCAGGTTACTTCCACAGCAAGAATTGCTGGTTAGATAATTAAGGAGACAAGTCTCATGGAGATGGTATTTTATCTATATTGCTGGGGCATTTTTTTTTCCCTTTTCCTTAGTGGAGGCTGTCAAGACAGTCAACTGCCTAGTAATAGCAAATGTGAAGCCCCACTGCTGTCAAGTCGATTCTGACTCACAGTGACCTTACAGTGCAGATTAGAACAGTTTCACAAAGTTTCCAAGGAGCACCTGGCAGATGTAAACTGCCAATCTTTTGGTTAGCAGACACAGCACTTAACCACTATGCCACTAGGATTTCCCCAAATGACTGAAGTCTGATATTATTCAAGTTTTCAAAAGCTATTCTATTTGTGCAGTGCTACTCTGGGTGATGCTAATTTTAGAATCACAAAACTGAAGAGTATGAAAGCACCTCAGAGATTACTTGGTGTGGTGAAGTGAATTACTGAATACGACCCTTTTAGACACGCAGCCCTAACTGTCGTGCAACGATTGGGTGTGACCATGCAAGTAAAGTGCTTGCGGCCCACCAAGATCCCTTATTTGGGGAATCACACAGCATGCTAACAATACAAATAAGGTGCGTGGAACCCCTACTGGGGTGGTACTTATTGTAAGGTGCTGCTGAGTTGCTTCTGACTCACAGTGACCGTATGTATAACATTACAGTGCCCAGTGTATGGAACCATAACAAGGAGATTAGTCAGTTTTGTTATCCCAGAACAAAAGGGAGACCTCATTACTACCAGGAAAAGGAGCTGGGTGCAGAATGCATCCTCTAGACTGAGGGTCTCTGAAGAGAACCTCCTAGACCCAGGAGACAGAGAACTCTTAACACCAAAGGAGTCAGATAACAAAAAGTGGCAGCAGAACAGGGAGACAGGCAAAAGATGGTGCACAGGGCTTCCCAGCTCCACAGGAAGAAAAGCTGCTCCAGTTGGCATGCTTACCCACACAACAATAAGAGCTGAGTGCTTTTATGCAGGAGGCTTGCTTGCAGCTTGCAAGCGGAGTCAGGTGCCTCTAGGCACTTTGTGTAGCTATGCTTCTCAACACACTGAGCAAGAGAGCGGGGTACCTTCAGGCCAAAGTTTACTGGCAAGGTTGGGAGTTTCCAGGTACTTATTGGTAGAGTTGAAGAGCTGTGTTCCACTTGTCCAAACAGGGCAAAGGCCAGGTTGAGGGGCATGGCTGGGAGCTGTCCAAACTGAAGAATTTTATCCTGAGTCTTCCCTGAGCCTGAATTGTAGCCTGTTATTTCCTTAATAAAACTCCACTGTCAGTAAGATCTGTGAGTTCTATGTGGCCACTACAGTGCAATTACTGAACCCAGCAGAGCAGAAAGTACACAAGAAGCACAGGTGATGTCAGAATTAAGGTGTGTTTGGCTCCACCTGTAGAAATCAGCTTTGGGCTGATGGTTGGTCTTGATTCTCCTTCACACACCCCTGTAAAATTACACATGATCAGAGCCCACCCTGCACACCCTCCCTGTCCTGCAATTTTCACACTTGGTCTAATTATAGTAACTACTTTGATCCAACTCGACGGCACTTGGCTGGCTTTTATAATAAACTTAACTGACACAATCATTCAATGTACCAAGCATTTTCTTTTTTATTTCTTATTTATCCTCACAACCCAATGAGAAAGGTGCTACCTCCTTGACAAATGTAAAAACTAAATTCAGGGAAATTAAGAACTCCAAAGAGCAGTCAGAATTTAAAACCAAGACTGACCATTGTCAGTATCTCTCTAACCTCAAATATTATGTTGCCTCTCACCACAAAATGGGAGCAGTTCTGCCCTCTTTACAAAAATGCTGTCAGAATCTAGAGACACCATACAAATACTATACAATCCCTTCAGTTGGCATTACTATAGAAAGAATCAGGGTTTCACCTCCAGACAAAAGAATATGTCAACGAAATTCAGCAAGTAGAGTTAGTAATATCTTATTCTACAACAGACACTGTTCATTCTTTTTTTATATATATATTTTTGGAGAGACAGGAAGCTTTGGGTTGAAAGGCATTTACCACAATTCGGAAGAAGTCAGAAATGTGCAGACAAACTCTCTAATTTGGTAAGGAAAAGTGACATTAATGCTAAGTCTATGAATCACAGGGGTGCTGTGCTACCCTGCCTCTTTATATACTGTATTAGTCCTATCTCCCGAATTTCTGCTAGAATAACCTCTGTTGAAGCAAATCTAATAAAGGAACAAGGCAGTCATTTTCCTGATGCTCCATTTTTTCTCTTTCTGTTTTAAGTATTTGAAAACAACTATGCTTTGTCTCCCATCAAGCTAAGTTCTAGCCTCAGGTGTTGACAATACTTTTCATAGAAAAATATACAGCTTATAATTACTTTAACCAAGTAATAGGTTACTCATGACCCTTCTGAAGGGATCTAGCACCCCAAACTGCATAATATTCTGGTATTTCCGAGACAGTCTTACCTCTGCAGAATGCAACAAGACTATTATCTTCTCAGCCCTTTACTTCTATTAAGCTCCTACCCCATATCACATTTTTAGTCTCTTACTCTGGAGAAGGTAAATAAATAGCTAAAAAGAGAGAGACTGAAACTTGCTGAAGAACAATATCTAAAAGCACTAATTAACAGACTGGTGCCAGCTGAAAAGAAGCCTAGTCTTTAATGATTTCCTTTCAACTGTGCTTTGCTTAGCTGAAACTATCAACTGTCTTTTCCAATGGCCTCTTCAACTTCAGTCAATCTGTTGCTGTTAGGCTAGTGTGAGCTCTTCATCTACAAGGCCAGTATCCTACTTTTATCCTTAAAACAGTTAAGAAAGTCAACTCTGAGAAGTTCAATTTCCCTGGCCTACTAAAGTAGCTTTACAAAAATAAACATTAAGGTAAACAGAAAAACTATAATGGAGAATGCTAACCATTCACAGAACACTCGCATCATACAGGCTACTTGGTCTAATGCTATGCAAAAGCTCAATAAGTTTTCTCCAAATAGACATTTTTGGAACAGGCTGAAATGATATCTTGAGGAACAGGAAACAAAAAAAAGGCCAACCATTAAAACAGTAAAGATTTTAGTAAAACACATTTATTAAAAATAACTTTAAGTTCTAATTTACAAAATCCTGCCTCCTTTACTTACATGTTGTCTTAGTTATCTAGTGCTCCTAAAACAGAAATACCACAAATAGATGGCTTTAACAAAGAGAAATTTATTTCTTTGCAGTAAGTAGGCTAAAGTCCAAATTTAGGGTTTCAACTCCAAATGAAGGCTTTCTCTCTCTGTTGGAGTTTCATCAGTCTTCATCTGGGTTAGGAGGATGCACTCTGCCTCTGGCACTACTTTCTTGGTGGCATGAAATCTCCACTCTTTTTACCTCTTGAGAGATAAACGGTGGCAAGGGCCACAACAGATGGAAAACTGAGTTGGATCACAGATGAGACCTGGATATAACTGTATTCAACTGGATACAATTTCTGTGACAATTCCACCCTGATCCTCTTTAACATGAAATTACAATCATAAAATGAAGAAGAACCACATAATACTGAGAATCATGGCCTAGCCAAGATGACACATATTCTAGGGGATACAATTCCATCCATGACACACAGCAATATTCAATGACTTTGAATGTCTGATAGGATCATTATTACTACTTTCCAGTACGGCTCTCACTGTCCCTGACAAGCTAAATTCACTTACCACTTGGCATATATTCCCACCACCGCCCTGCACAGAGGTCCACAACCCTCACAACTCTCAGATACAGGGTCACTGCTTCCTTTAGTTTCCGGGAAAGACATTCCATACACATGATATCCTGCAGAGGGAGGTACCTTTGTGAGAGAAAGAGAACTCATATTTAACAGTGGGTACGCATTTTGTCTCAACAGTAGGTTATTTTTTTTCCTTTCTTCATTCTTCTACCCCTCAAAAGAAATGGGATCCAGTTCTTGGTAATATTCACAGGATTTTCAGATCAATATACCTAAGGTTATAAAGGTTTTTATTACCAACAGGTAAGTAAGTAAATATCCAAGCACACAAGACGCAAATAATACCAAGTACTGAACTCTCTCCACAGGGCATGCAATAAATTCTGATTTTTCCTTTTAAGGTTTCATGGACAAAGAAATTCTAAAGAAAAAAAGGAGGAAGGAGGAAAAAAGGAGAATAAAAAAAGAAGAAAATCTCAGTGCATTTCAAAGTATAATGATTTTTTAAAAGATGAGAACGGTCATAGAGCAACATCAATTTGAATATAATTAATATTCCTGAATTTTAAAGAATCCATTTCCTGTGGAGGCTAAAAACAAATTCCTCTTTCCTTCTCCACGGCCCCAACTCCAAGAAACTTATTACCTTCTCCATTAACAAATATGCAGTTTTGTGGCATACAACTTCTTTTACTAGATTTTTTTACTTCTTAGATCATAAACCATAAAAGTATTGCATAAGTATTAAGTGAAGAAAACTCAGATGAATTACAACATCCACTTTCACAAACTTCCTTATATTTCTTCCCTCCTGAAACTTTCAACTAACCTTTATTTTTGTTCCGTTTTCAGCCATACAAATACATTTTGAGAGGTCAGCAAATCTCTTCTTTCTTTCACATAAATTACTCTACTAACAAAAGCTAACACATCTATCATCAGTCACAGCGGGGCTGTACAAAAGAGCTTTAACACTAATATTCTCTATCTATACTGTCTGCTCTGTCCTATATAGTTGCAACTAGCCACATATAGACACTGAGCACTTGACAATGCACCAGAGAAACTACATTTTAATTTTATTTAAATGAACACAATACCAAACAGTGCAGGATGGTCCAGAGTTTAAGTTTCGCTCCTACAAATACATTCCAAGTAGGTGACAGTCAAGCCAAATAAAATGTTACCTAAAGATGTGGCAAAGCACTTCATGTGAAAGTTGATTCATATAGTCCTTTGTTTCATCCGGTATAGGTTCCTCTGGGACTTCATTATTCATAAGACATGTTTTAACACTTTTCTTTCGTGGCCCCATAACTGCGTTGTTTTCAATATCAAATAGCAAATCACCTTTCTGTTACTTCAGTTTAAAGCTCCTAAAAGTTAAGCAGAGAAGAGATGCCTGAAGCAGCACACCAAACCCAGGTAAAAAAATGTTTATTTTAGAATACATACAGACCAAAGCCAAAGAAAAAACAAAACAAACCTGCTGCTGCTGAGTCATTTCTGACTCATGGTGATACCATGTGTTACACAGTTGCTCCGTGGCGTTTTCTTGGCTGCAATTTTGTAGAAGCAGATCAACAGGCCTTTCTTTCACGGCACCACTGGGTGGGTTCAAGGCTGGCACTCTGTGCCAGCCAGGGACCTTAGACAGACACAGATTGTGCTAATTACAACAGTACAGACCATGTTCAATTAATTCTGTGCCAAAAGACACAGAATATCTTTTTTCTTGATGACCAGTAAAGAATATGCAAACGTATTATTTAGAATGCATGGAAGTGCATGGGTCAGGAGTACTAGATTCTAATTTGTACTCTGTTGCTTCCTAGTAAATTCAAATTCACTCAGTTTCTCTAAGGGTTAATGTCTTTATACATAAAGGAAGAACACTAAACTAAGTAGTCAAAGCTCCTGCCAACTTCATTAACTTGTTAACTCTAAGATTGCTCCTAACACAGTAGAAGGTAAAAGGGACTTAGGGGCTCTAGTCCTGCTCTGACACGAACTATTTTTGCGAACTTGAGTCAATCCTTCAAATTCTTTGTGTTCCTACCTATGAAGTAGGGAAATCAGACTAACCCAGTGGATCACAGACCCTCTGAATTTTGATAAAAACTACAGACATTCTTAGGAGTCCCTGTCTGGCATAGATGTGTAAGCCCTCCTGCTGACTCAGAGGTTAGAGGTTTGAATCCACCAGAAGCACCACAGAATGAAGGTCTGGTGACTTACTTCCAAGAAACCATCTATTGAAAATTCTGTAGAGCACAGTTCTACTCTGACACACACGGGGTTGCATGAGTCAGCATTGACTCAGTGGCGATGGTTTGGCTAACATACCTTCTGAAAAAACAAATACAACTTTATACACAATTTTAGAGAAAAAACAAACCCCTATTTGGCTGGTAAGGAGATTGAAAGGGTGGAGGAACAGGTGTTACTATTAGTTTGGGGTTATAAATATATCTATTCTTTACACACCAGCATACATACATTCTATCATGCACGTGGTTCTCAATTAGGGAAAATTATGGCCCAAACCCCTCATCCTGGGGACATCTGGCAATGTCTGGAAACAAGCTCTTATTTTCATGACTGGGAAAAGTACTACTGACATCAAGAGGTAGAGGGCAGGAATGCTGCAAATGTGCCACAATGCCCAAGCCAGTTCCTCCTTCCCCCATCGACGAACAAGTATTGAGCCCAAAATGTCCACAGCGGCCAGGCTGAAAACTCATGTATTAGTACAACTCTGCAATCATTGACTGTATCTACCTAAAATACTTGTTTAACTTCTGACTGAAGACAGTCAGCCTCGATTCTAAACAATGGCTGCTAAGCACTATTATATTAGTAGTATGCATTATGAAATCTGCAAATGAAACATGATCTAACTAAAATATGTATTTCATATATACATCTAGTTTGATATGTCACTTTCTAATAAAGTTATTTGTTTATATGTCTATGTACACTATTAAATTTTGAGTTTGTTGCAGTTATATTCTATACCTTATCCTACTCTAAATGGGTGGTATAGTGGTTAAGGGCTACGGCTGCTATCCAAAAGCTTGGCAGTTTGAATCCACCAGGTGCTCCTTGCAAACTCTATGGGGTAGTTCCACTCTGTCCTATAGGGTTTCTATATGTCAGAATTGACTTCACGGCAACCTTTTTTTTCCTACATACAGCCTAATGTATACTAAATATAACAAGTATTGTACGTAGATATCAAATAGCTTCAGTGAATTAAATTAATATTCTTGGTAATTAAGCCTTCTGGACAAAGTCCAAAACAGAAACACATTCTATCATGCACGTAAACAAAGAGATATTCCCAGGACGGTATTACAGAAAATTTAATAGTACCAAATGACCAATGAAACAGCCAAATAAACACCATCAATCTTCCCTACTGAGGAAACAAAATTACTAAAAGTGATTCTATATAAAGAGTTGTTTTCCTGATTTGCTGTGGAAGTGCTTGTCACTATCACTTTAGAGTTAGTTGGAACAGAATACTGACAAGAAATAGATTAAAAATTTTATGAAACAAAACAAAAATAAATTATGAAACCTTAGCGCCACTTCTAGAAGCCAGGCATTTATCCCATTATACAGGGTCCCAAACGGTATTTCAGACTATCCTGAAAAACAAATGTGTTTTCTCTAGATTGTAAATCTGAGAAATTATCATACCATTATCATTATTTTTCTTCTGCAGACAGTATTAACATCCAAAGCCAACATGGCTTGGATTTGATGTGGGCACAACTAAAAGCTCAACTCTCAAAAAATGGGACAAATGTCTATCTTGCTACTAATAAAAAGTACAATTTAAAAGCATAAATGGTCCAGTGAAAAACACATTTGCCAAATATATTACCCAACAAAGGACTATTATCCAGACTTAAAAAAGAACTCCTGCTAATAAGATAACCTAGGAGACTTTTAGTTTTTGGTCAAACATGTAAAGAGCTTGGAACTCATTATTACTACTGTTACCCAAAAAACTGAAAAGCAACAACTCCAGTGAGATCCATCAGAGAACTGGGATGAAAGAGCAAACCACCACGCTGAAAACCAGAGATAAGGGCAGAAAGAGAAAATCATAACTTATGAAAGTGCATGTGGGGGGACCAGAAACCTTCAGTGGAACATCAAGAGAGAACAGTAAAAGCACAAGTGACTAATTTCTGAAGAAAAAAAATCAATTTGCTTGACAGATTACAATCTCCTGGAGGCCCAGCCTCAGAGTAGAGGGGGAAATATTTTGGTGTTCCTCCAAGAGTCACACTTGGAAAATTGAAGAAAAATCTCCTAGCATATCCAGTAGGAAAGGAAAAGCAACCATTTTAAAACATGCCTAGAGCAAACTATTTTATCAGAACCCAACCAATTTGAGGAAAGGTAAATTAGCCGCACACTCAAACTGGTAAAAGGGTAACATCCAACTTCAGACCACTCTTGCCTTCCTGTCTCCCATACATGAAAAACCCGATTCATAGCAATCCCACAGTTTCCAAGGCTGTTAACCTCTATGGAAGTAGACTGCCATAGTTTTTTTTCCACACAGAGTCACTGGTGGTTTTCCTCAGCTGATCTCTTGGTTAGCAGTTGATCACTTTAACCACTGTGTCACCAGGATGCCACTGTCTCACATGAGGGGTGGAGGAAAGGAAGAAAGAAAAAAGCTGAGCACAGCTCAAGGGCACAGGTTCACTAAAAGTCTAAGACCTAATCATAACATCGCAGACTACTTCCCTTCTCCTCACATCTTATCAACACATCAATAAGGATCCTGTGTAATATAGCACGGGATTATAGGTAAGAGAACTGCACGGCTCAAACACTATTTAAGGAGTCCGGAGGGAAATCCAAAAACAAGAAACAAAAATAAGGGATCAGAGGAAAATTTAGCCTCTGAAGTCTACAGCTACTGCAAACATTAAATATAGTGTAACTCTAAATAACTCATGAGTCGGATCCGACTCATCGCCACTTGGCTTGGCTTGGCTAGATAACCCTACAACCTCACACCAACGGCCCATTTACCTCAGTGTCCTTTACCCTATGCATCATGCTCAGATTGCAACAAAAAGTTATAAGGCATGCTTTAAAAACAAAACAAAAGGAAACCCACAATCTGAAGAGACAGGGAAAGCATCAGAACCACAGAGTTATTGCAAAGATTTGGATTCCTAAGACCAAAAATTTAAAATAACTATGATTAATATGATATACAGAAACCCTGGTGGCATAGTAGGTTAAGTGTTAAGTCTGCTAACCAAAAGGTCGGCAGTTCAAATCTGCCAAGTGCTCCTCAGAAACTCTATGGGGCAGTTCTACTCCGACCTCTAGGGTCACTATGTGTTGGACCCAACTTGAAAGCAGTGGGTTTTTTTTTTTTTTTTTTTTTTTTTTAATGATTACTATGACAAGGGTTCTGAGGAAAAAGGTAGACAACATACAAGAGCAGACTGGCAATGTAAGCAGAGAAACGGAAAATCTAACATTCAAAAAGAAGTGCTAGAAACAAAAAACACTGCAAAAGAAATGAAGAATGTCTTTGATGAGCATAGCAGTACCTGGACACGACGAAGAAAAAAGTACAAGGGTATGAAGATATGTCAATGGAAACTTTCCAACCAGAAATGTTAGGAGAAAATACCGTGTGGATAAAAAACAAATAGTAAAGAATATCTAAGAATTGTGGAACAACTACGAACCTTGTAACTTTCATGTACTGGAAATACCAGGAGAAAAGAGAAGAAACTGAATACATTTGAAGTAATAATGACCAGGAATTTTCCAAAATTACTTAGACACCAAACTATAGATCCAGGAAGCTCAGAGAACACCATCAGGTAAATACCAAAATAATCTACACCTAGGCATACTATATTCACGCTGCAAAACATCAAAGAAGCCAGAGTGAAAAAACCTACCCACAGAAGAACAAGGATTAACAATTACATTGGATTTCTCCTCTGAAACCATGAAAGCAAGAAAAGCACAGGGTAAAATATTTAAAATTTTGAATGAAAAAAAATCACCAGCTTAGAATTGTCCATCAAGTAAGCGTATCTCAAAAGTGAAGGAGAAATACTGTCTTAGATGACATTTGAAGGAATTTGTCACCAGCAGACCCACCTTGCAAGAAATGTTAAAAGAAGTTTCCCAGAGGATAATGATATAGGTCAGAGACATGGATCCACATAAAGAAAAGAGTGGTCAAGAATAAAGTAATATAATTATAAAAAGTACAAAAACATTTTGAAGAGACATGAGAAACATGTACATATATTATACATACAATATATACATGGTAAATAACGTGAAAAAACGCTCAACGTCCGTAGTCATAAGATCTAAATGTTTATCATATACCTAATCCAAAAGCCAAAAAAAAAGCCCACCCACCACCGAGTTGATTCCGACTCATAGTATCTGAAGGACAGAGCAGACCTGCTTCAGTCTCCAAGGAGTGCCTGGGGGATTCGAACTGCCGCGTTTTCAATTAGCAGACATAGTACTTCACCACTGTGCCTCCAAGGTTATAATATACCTAGCAGAATGGCTAAAACTTAAAAGTCAGCATATCAACTGTTGGCAGGGGTGTGAAGAAAATGCTCCTCTTATATGCTGCTGATGACAAGGCAAAATGCTCATCACTTTGGAAAACACTGAGGCAGTGTATTAAAGAGTAAAACATATACTTAACCTAAAGACCTACCAATCCCACTTCTAGGTATTTACCCAAGAGAAACACAGATGTATGTCTACACAAAGACTTGAACACAGATGTTTACAGAAGCTTTATTCATAATAGCTAAACAATGGAAACAACCCAGACATCCATCAACCAGATAAGCAAACTATGGTACAGCCACACAATGGAGTATGAAACGTATACAACAACATGGATGATTTCTCAAAAGCAAATCCCTACGTGAGATAAATAACACAGAAAGGCTAGAAATTCTAGAAGAGACAAAACTATAGTGACACAAAATAAGCCAGTTGTTGCCAGGTGGCTGGGGATAGGGAGAGACAGTTTACTACAAAGGATTTGCCTGAAGAAATGTTTCCAATCTGTATTAATTGTGGTGGTTATATGACAGTGAATTTCTCAAAACTTATCAAATTGCATAATTAAAGTTGGTGAATTTTATTACATCTAAATTATACCTGAGGCTTATTTTCAAAGGAAAAAAGTATGTATGATAGAAAAGGGAATAAACTACTACCAATATCTGAGAGTTTGACGCACACAGGGCAATACATAATCACAGGTTTTCTTTCAGAGATCTTTTGCTTGGCCTACTTTTGTTAATCAACACTTCACAGTAGCACCTTAGCTGTCAAATTGTCTGGGTGTAAATATTTTAATAATGGTGGTTCAGATAACAATATACAAGAAATTTTAATCTGCTCAGTACTGGGAGGAAAACCTACTGACAAAGTGGTTACGTGGTATGGCTGCTAACCAAAACATCAGCAGTTTGAATACACAAGACGCACCGTGGAAACTCTATGCAGCAGCTCTGTCCTGAAGGGTTGCTAGGAGTTGGCACTGACTTGACGGCAGTGGGTTTAGCACTGGTGAAAAGTACTGGTGGTACAGTGGTTAAGAGCTCAGCTGCTAATCAAAAGGTCATTCACTGAACCCACCAGCCATTCCTTGGAAACCCCACAGGGCAGTTCTGTAGGGTCACTGTGAGTTGGAACTGACTTGACAGCAATGAGTTTTTAGTTTTGGTGGTACTGGAAATGGAGATGGCTCAAGTAAATGGTTTACAGATGACAAGAAGTTTATTCATATATTCATTTATTCAGATACATAATCACACAATTATTCTGAGTGCCTACTGTGTCTAGATGAAGAAAAATGTAGTCTGCTTTCATAAAGATTACAGCCTTGGAAACCCCATGGAGCAGTTTACTTTGTTCTAAAGGATTGCTATGCATTAGAATCAACAACAATTTGTTTGCGGTTGTGTGTCTAACACTGTGATCAAGAAGGGTTGGCCCCTGTCCCCGTGGACTCTGGAGTCAAGTGGACATAAGAGCTCAGAAGTAAAATGGAGATAACTGCTATAAAGAAAGGAAAACAGTTCTGGAGCAACATATAAAAGTGAACCTGATTGACACAATGGTGGTTTTCCTAAGAAATACACTACTTAGATGGTATCTGAAGGGGAATCAAGAATCAAGGCAAAAAGGGGCAAGGACAGAAGGCAAGCATTCCTTGTAATTCAAATAGCACGTGCAGAAACTGGATTCTGGGGAGAAGCGTGGCTCTTTTTAGACACAACAAAACCAAAGGAGCTGGGGTGCTAGGGCAGTGAGATAAAGCAGGGTAAGATGAGGCTGAAACTTACCCAGTGGGAACCTCTAAGAGCTTTCAGTAAAAGAGTGCACTATACTGGAGCTCAGGTACCTCACAGTGGGAAAAAGGCATTAAGTAGGCAAGAGCCATAAAACACAGGTGGTCTCTGTGCTGACTAGAGGCTGGGGAGCCCTAGTCACTCTCCTAAAAAGGGAGGGAACTACAGGAGACAATAAGCAGAGAACTGGAACATGAAACCAATTAAAAAAAAAAGCCAAGCCAAGTGCCGTCAAGTAGGATCTGACTCATGGCAACAAAAAACAAAAAACAAAAAACAATTCTTCCTAGTTCTGCAACTTTCTACCAATGAGACCACGGACAAGGCATTTAGCCTTCCTGAACCTCAGTATCCTCACGTGTAATATAACCTCCTTGGTTATTACAACATCATGTGTAGCTGAGAGAGAATTTACATATGTATGTGTGTTATCAAAATCTCCAAGTTATTTCTCATATTGATAAAGAAACCCTGAAAATATGATACACTGTTCAAAGGCATCCATTCCACTGATAAAATGGTTTTGATATAGTATGATTAAAAGATATGAAAATTTTACATGAAAGAGCTAACTACAGCAACTTTTAAGTAGAGTGAAAAGCTGAAAGACAGAGGATGGCTGGGTTGCTTCTATTTTTCTTCTTTTTTATAAAGTAACATACTTGACTGACTATAACTGATCTTATGGTGTTGCTCTATCTGTGTATCTATGCATCAATTCACGCCTAATTAATCAAATCCACTGCCACTGAGTCAATTCCTACTCACAGTGACTCTAGAATGTCAAAAAAATCAACAGCTATGACCCAGGTTAAGATAAAGCAGCACTGAAGTGAAAATAGTGTCCTTTAAGCATCATATTAATTATCAGTGACAAAATTCTGCAAAATTACTGAGACTCAAATTTAGAGAACTCTAGTTCTGAGTTTATACTTAATCATGCTACAGTTATTGTTTCATATTAGTGAATTTCTTAATTCCTTTGTGAACCCACTTTTCTTCTCCCCCTCTTACCAATTCTAACACTTTATTAAAGCTTCCTAAAATGTGTGCATGCTCACAAAGAATTTTCTTACCAAGACTTTTCTCACCAAGAAAAGTTTAAGCTGTTCTTGATAATGTGTAGTTATATTTTGTGGTGCCTGTTCTCAGAGTCTACCAAAATACACGGATTCCGGGGGTTCCTTTGTTTAAGCAGTGAATGGAAGCAAATAACTAGGCTGAGTGAATCCTAGTGTTTTGTTCTAGTATGCATGTATGTACATGTGTGTACCCATGTGTTTTATTTTTCTTCTCTGGTTAAAAGACTATCCGCTATTATTTCTTTCCACTCTCAGCATGCTTACTTCTTCCTATTCTCATCCAGATCCCTTACTCATTCCCCTAGCTCTCTCACACAAACACATCTAATCTGCTGCTTCTAATCAGTTACAACCTGGGAAATCAGAGAAGGAAGTTTTTGTTACTGCATGTACATTAGCATCAATGGGCAAGAACTCCGCAAACAGTACGTACATAAACTACAGTACAATGAATCTGTGACATCTATTTCAGCTCCCTGGTGGCACAGTGGTTAAATGCTATAGTGGTTAAACTCGAAAGGTCATCAGTATGAATAAATCTACCAGGTGCTCCTTGGAAATGCTACGAAACAGCTCTACTCTGTCCTACTGGGTCAGTATGAATTGGTGTCATGGGACTGAATCGTATTCCCCTCAAAATGCGTATAGCCATTTGGCTAGGCCATGATTCCCTTTACTGTGTGATGTTCCTGCCTCTATGATATTAATAAGGGATGGGGGGTGGCGGTTGCGTTAGTGAGGTAGGACTCAATCTATAAGATTGTGTAGTGCCCTGAAGCAATCTCTTGGGATATAATGGAAAGGGAAGCAAGCAGAGAGTTGGGAACCTCATACCACCAAGAAGCAATGCCAGGGACAGAGTGCGTCCTTTGGAAAGGACCTGGCATCCCTGTGCCATCTACTCATGGTATTTCTGTTACAACAGCACTAGATACAGATAACCAAGACAGTCAGAACTGACTTTACAGCAATGGGCTGTTTGAAATGTTTAGATTATCTATGTGTATTTCTTTAAAATACAAAAAAAAAAAAAAAAAAAAAAATTAGCCTGCAAGGAATTCTGGTTTTCAGAGGGCAAATATCTTTCCAGTCTCAAGCCACTTTTCTAATTTCATCTTCCTGTCCTTACAGGTGAAAGAAATCCTGGTGTTGTAGTAGCTAAGTGCTACAGGTGGTAACCAAAAGGTCAGCAGTTTAAATCCACCAGGCACTCCTTGGAAACTCTCTGGGGCAGTTCTACTCTGTCCTACAGAGTCATTATGAGTCACAGTCAACTTGACAGCAACGGAGGGAAAAAAAGTCCTTACAGGACAGTCAGTCCAGCTGCACCAACATCCTCACAGTTCCCCGAAACATACGCTGATCTTCATTTTTATTAAGCTATTACCTCTGGAATGTTTTTACCAAAAAAAAATTGACCTGTCTTTACAAGTCTAGCTTAAAAGTTAAGTTTTCTATAAAGTCTTTTCATAATCATAACTAAACCCATTGCAGTTGACTGGATTCTGCCTCATAGTGATCCTAGAGGACCGAGCAGAACTGCCCCATATGGTTCCAAGGAGTGGGTGGTGGATTCAAACTGCTGACCTTTTGGTTAGCAGTCAAGTTTTAACCTACTACACTACTGCCAGGGCTCACCCCCTTTCCTGAGCCACCTCTGGGATTTAATACACGCTTTTACTATGCGACTCGACGGCACTTGGCTCGCTTGGCTTTTACTATATAGCAAGTTATACAGTATTTTACTAGTCACGTCTCTGCCAGGAAACGGAAATGAATCTCAATCTCCTACCTCTAGCTGATAAGAATTTGTTCATAATAAATCCTCCAGTTTCTGGTGTATGACTATCCATCAGTCTTTCAATTATTTCATATGTGGCCAGTAGCATCATGGCTGCTGCTGAGAACCATTTCACACTGTTAGAAGAACTCTGCTTGCCTTCATAACACTCAATGACCTCAGCAACAAGCCTATAACCTAGGCAAACAATGCAACCAGGTTTTACTCATGTCAGGACATACACAATAAGCAGCTATCTAGCTATTCTAAAGCATGTCAACGTCTCTGTAATCCAGCACAGATCAATCCAACCATGGATTACTCAAATGCTAAAAACAGTCCTCCAGCTGTTCTAGCACATGCTTTATCTTGAAGAATCCAGACAACACAAATCCCTCATGGACCCCATGATCTTGACTCTGTCCCTTAAGTAAAAATTTCTAATTCCTTTTCTCTTTCTTCACCAACTCCACACCACTTAACAACCTATATCTTCCTATTATTTTGCCATTTTTTATTCCTTATCTCTTGCAATTTTGTGGTTCTTATGCGTATCAGTAATTTAGCACCAACATACAACTTACACTTCATTTAAACTAAATGGTCTCTACCTTAAATATTGTTGAGTTTATGCAAGTTCATTTACTTAGAACTCAGAAAAACATTTACTCACAGAAGTAAAGTTACACAGCATTATACAAAGGTTAGATTTCCATTAGCCAAGTGCCGTCGCGTCAGATCCAACTCATGGCGACCCTAGAGGCCACAGATTTCCGTTAAGTCCACAAAGCCTACTTAACCTACAGGATGTATTAACACTAACTATCTAAGAGTCTACATTAGAAGAACTACAAAATTTTAGTGAAGTTACACCCATATCTTATATCATGCCCAAAATTAGAGATGTAGTCTCCTAGTTATGTTGTCAGCTGGTGGAGCAGAGAGTGTAACTCCTCTGTTTTCAGCCTCTGGTAGGAAACAGACTTATAAAGGTAAACAATGGAGTAAAGAGATCTAGCGCTTGGCAGTCAGGACCTATAAAACCAACACCAAACCTACTGCCTTAGAGTCAATTCCAACTCACAACAACCCTATGAGACAGACTGTTCCACGGAGTTTCGAAGGAGTGCCTGGAGGACTCTAACAGGCAACCTTTTGGTTAGCAGAAGTACCACTTAACCACTACCCCAGCAGGGTTTCCATCAGATAGCCAAAGCAAATTCACCAATTCTCTCCAGACCAAGTAGGTGACCCAGGAAATGTTCAGGAGTTAAAAAGCATCCTCAAAGCCAAAAGCTACTGTTGTCAAGCAGATTCCAATTCATAATGACCCTATAGGTCAGAGTAGAACTGCCCCAAAAGGACTTATTTATTTTATTCTACCTTCCTACCCTCTCTCCACTCAGTCACTGGAGACGACAACAAAGTTCCTTCAACTAGAGCTGTACTCATCTTCATTTAAGCAAAATATGCAGTCAGGCTACCATGAGCATTTCATTCCAGGCATTGAGTAGCCAGCCAGCCAAGTGCCGTGGAGTCGGATCCGACTCATGGTGACCCTAGGGGCCAGGGTAGAACTGACCACAGGAACTAGATTTCTCCAGTATAGAGGAAAAAAACCAGCAAGCAACACATGCGAAGTGTGAAAGTGATGGTGTCTCTCTCATCCATACACTCTCTCTGTTAAACTTTCTTTTACTGGAGATCCAATCCATTGCATTCTGACTCATAGCAACCCAAGAAAACAGGGCAGAACTGCGCCATAGAGTTTCCGAGCCTGGCAGATTTGAACTACCGACCTTTCGCTTAGCAGATGTAGTACTTAACCACTATACCACCACGGTTTCCTTCAGTGGAGAGAGGGACTAAAACAAGAGGAGACAATTTCCATGACTAGTCTTCATTTCTTGCTGTCTTCCTAACCAGAGTGTTTTCCCACTAAACAGGCTGCTTTTACTGGAGAAAACTGACAAGACAGGCATGTTCTGAGGCAGCAGCTGGTTAAATGGGGAAGAGGAAAGGATGGAAATTCTTTATCAACACTGCAGCAAGATCAGTTGGACAATCCTAATAGGAATTACATAGGGTGAGGGACAGCTAAATTCAAATATGAAACCACCTGTATACGCAAAGACTATTTTTTCAGCACTACTTCGTATATCCAGGGTTAGCATATTTTAGAAGCTCAGGCTCTGAACCTCACAGAAATGTCATTCTGACAGAATTACATAGTCTCAGAAGGTTAAAAGATGAAGGAGACCTCAGAGACCATCTAGTCATAGTTATTAATCTTCTGTGGGTCACAAACCTATCTGAGAATATGATAGAAACTGCACATCCTCTTTCAAGATGAAAGCAAAACTGAGCATACCTAGACTCATGCACCTAGACTTCAATCTGAGATTTCAGGGGGCCCACAGACTGAAGCATATCCAGAGATCCCTTACAAGTAGCGCAGGCTAAGTAGCCCTATCCACAAATGGTTCCCTCAATTTTCAGATGGACAAACAGAACCAGAAAGGATGACTCACTTGCCTGATGTCACTGAATGTCAAAACTCTATCTGAGATTCAGACTGCCTGTCTCCAGGGCCACTTCCCAGCCTGTACTATAGAGGCTATCCTCAAGTTCACCCTCTGTCACCGCAGCTGCCATGCGGCATTCCAGAGCTATGCCCTGATGCTTAGAGATGGGCTCATGGATGCTCTGACAAAGCTTCCTCTGACCACACCTCTCCTCACAAATCAGGTTTTGTGGTCCATCTAATTTGGGCTTCCACACAGTAGCCTACATCACCCTTGGGTCATCTACAGTCATTCTATGGCTGCTTGTTTAGCAGACATTAGCCACAGGAAGCATCATTTTGTCCCGGTAGCCCTAGTACATTTTTAGTAGTGAGCTTAAGTTGTTTTTGAGCTTTTTTAAACTATGGTTCTTCCACAACACAATTTCTCTCAAAGATGTTCTTGCGTTTCCATCCAGCCAGTTCAGATCTCCTCCCATCCCAAACAAACTTACACCATCCCTTATATATAATTTTATTATTTATTCATTTGGACTGACCCTAAATTATTTCTTTTAACCTTTAAGTCTCAAGGCTATCTCTACCTGTCATGGGCAATGTCAACATTTCCTTGCTTCCAGAATAAAGACCTCTTCTTTCTAATCCTCTATTTCCATCACAAAAGTTTCAACACATTAATACTTTTCACAGTTGCTGATAACTACCTCCATCCTGTACTAATTCAGTCACAATCAAAAATTTTCCCCTACCTGTTCAATCTTGCCATCCTCCTCCTCTATCCCTTGCTTATTCTACTAAATACTCCTTCCATCCATCCTCAGATCACACAAGGCCCTACTAAGCATGTGTTTGTCTTCTATTCTATACAGTTCAAAGAATACAGATAAACCAATTTACTCTGCAACTGGCCAAAAAACTTAATGTATTTCTCATAAAAATTTAGAAATTTTCAATCATTTTCTCATTCTGTATCTTATCAATGACAACTCTCTGGAGAAAACCTTTTTTCTTGATTACTGCTATTTATTCTCCATTTCTTCATCTATCCACTCACTCATTTATTTACTGCCTGCTAACCTGAAACCGTGGTGGTGAAGTGGTGAAATGCTACATCTGCTAACTAAAAGGCTGGCGGTTCGAATCTGCCAGGTGCTCCTTGGAAACTCTATGGGGCCATCCTACTCTGACTTATAGAGTTGCTGTAACAATTGACTTGGCAGCAGTGGGTTTTTTTTTTTTTCTTTAAGTGGTACGTGGAACCCTGATGGCATAGTGGTTAAGTGCTGTGGCTGCTAACTAGAAGATCAGCAGTTCAAATCCACCAGGTGCTCCTTGGACAGTCTATGAGGCAGTTCTACTCTGTCTACAGGATCACTATGATGGTAGGTTTTGATTTTAAGTGGTAGATGGAATCCTGGTGACAGAAATGGTTAAAGCTTAAGCTGTTAGCCAAAAAGTCAGCAGTTCAAATCCACCAGCTGCCCCTTGGAAAACAGTACGGGACACTTCCACTCTGTCCTATCAGGTCACCATGAGTCAGAATCGACAGCACACAAAAGCAGTAAGAGGTGCTCTGGTAGAGCAGTGGTTAAGAGCTTGGCTGCTAACTAACAGGTGGACAGCTTCCCTGATTTCTTACCAAAAATGTCTTTTCTCACTTGGAGCAGCCATTCTCCAAACTCATCCAAGGGTGAGTGATTAGCATGTAACAGCTCAGCTGCTAACCAAAAGAACAATTCAAAACTACCACCTGCTCCCTGGAAACCCTACAGTGAAGTTCTACTCTGTCCTAATAGGGTCCCTACGAATTGGAATCCATGTGACAGCAACAGGAGTTTTTCTCACATCACAGAACATCTTATTTATCTATTGCCTAGAACAACCTCTTGTGCCTGAAGAAATGCCACACCATATCCATCAACTTGCTCAGATGAAAACAAATACAAAAACACAAAATTATAGAGCTAAAAAGGACCTAAGAAATCACCCAGCTCAATCTCTCATATATTCCAGATAAAGTAAGTGAGGCACAGGGAGGTGAGTGGGCTTGTCCAGTATCACACAGTTGTAAAGTACCAGTGCTGAGGCAAGGATTCAGGTGTTCAACTTCCGTTCAGATGCAGTTTTATTTCACTATTATCACTTTAACTTCCTGAAATCTAGTTTTTCCTCTTTCTCTCACAGTATGCTTCAGTTATTGTTGTTTATTGCTCTTACTACTAATAAAGTCTGTACTTCTGGATACACAGTGATTTATACAAACATACAAATAAGTCTACAGTCTTCACCCAAAGAGGACATTAGAACGATAGCACTACAAGTTTTAAAAAGGAGGCTTACAGATCATCTAACTCAGCAATTCTCAAAACTGAGAGTGCAAAATGACAAGCACAGCTTTTTTAGACAATATAATAATACCCACCACACTTCACCTTCTTCCTTCCCCAGAAAAATCATTTTCTTATAAAGTCACTATTTTATCCTTCAAAAGTGCTAGAGGAATAACATGGAGGTAAGAACTAATGATCTAACACTCTCTTTTGACAAATGAGAAGTCTCAAACCCACAGAGAGGGAGGGCTGTCAGTGAAGTGAATTAACCAGTTAATTGCAGCTTTAGGACAAAAACCAAGGTCTCCTGTTTTCCACTTTGGTGTGTTTTACATTGCTGGTTTAGGTTTATAAAACCAAGTCTTCAGGAGAAAACCTCCCACTGCACAGGAACCTTCCTAAATGTTCAGCTGTCCTTGGCTGGTTTCGTGTCTGGAAAGACACATCGCAGACATCTTTTACTGGTCAATTCCTGGCTACGGAGGGTTCAGGGAGAATATGCATTTCAGGTCTGTCTCTAAAGAACAATTCCCTGAAAGGGGAGGTGAGGAGAAGGTTTTCAGAGATAACAGGGGCATCAGGGATAACCAATATTCACTTTACAGGTAAATAAACTGTCAGAGAGCACAATGGGTCCGGAGCAATGTCGCATAGTGAGTCTGGATAAAGTAAGACTAGACTTCGGGGCTCCTGATCCCCAGGCCTGGCAGCCTCTCAAAGATATACCCACTGCATCCTAACTAGAGACATTTCCTTAGTACCCTAACAGGCTTTTTTTATTTACTGACCTAAACATCATTTAACAATAAATTGTAGAATTCGTGACATCTGGTGTGGGAGACAGCCCTAAATGTTTTCCAGACCAAATATCTCACTGCGTTGAGGAAATCGAGGCCCAGAGAGGGCTCTATATGGTAGAATCGTGGGCCAAGTCCAGAAAATATAGCAAACCCGGCAGCCAGGGCCTAGAAAGCCAGTAACTAAAGATCGAACCCCTGCTCTCCCAGGAACGCCAGGCCCGCAGGGGTCCCTAGACTGAGGGCCCAGAGGGCCGGGAGCCACGAAGCTCCCATCCGGCTGTCTCTGTCCCGCTGCACGCACCTTAACGCTCCCACCTCCCGGCCCCAAAGCCCGTTCGGTCGCTGCCTCACCTACGCCGGCCCTTCGTCTGTTATTGTGGTTTGGAGGGAGGGAGATACCCGACAGACACTTCCAGCGGCCCCCACCGCCGGGACACTTCCGCTTCCGCCGCCTCTCGGCTACTTCCGGAATGTTGCCATCCGGGGTTGGGCCTCGCACTCCGTGTCCATGTTGAGTGTGATAGCGTCTTGCCGCAGCAGCCATGCTGAGAGTGGAATTCTGGAGCTGGTCTTTGAAGTGTTGGGCTTGGGCCAAACCGGTGAGAGTCCTAAGCCGCAATAAGGAGTCGGGACTCGGGTTTGACCGTCTGCTGGGTTGCTGCTGTCTTTCATTGGGTTAGCCTGTGAGCCTTATGTTTCTCATTTGCGAAATGGATGGGTTCGAGTGGAGACTTTTCCAGAATTCTTTCAACTAAAAACAAACAGAAAACTTTTGGGGCGGAGGGGACAGGGAAGGAGGCAGTCAAGTTGATTATTACTAAAATATATAGCGGTTAAATGTACACATGGCGACCTCTTACAGAAAAAACAAGAGGGCCCAAGGTAGGCCATTCCAATGACGTTTATAGGAAGAAAATGAGAAAAGATGGGAAATAAACCACTTGCTGGTCTTAACATGATTGATTGACTCATTCTCTCCCTTACGGCCCCCCCCCCTTTTCTTCTGATATCAGTGGGCGTGTAGTTTCTGGCTAGCCACTGTGTATTTGCACATATCCTCAAGTATAGTCCAGAGGTTTTGAAATAATAAAAGCACCTCGACTGCTCAGGAAATATCAAAGGCCTTTTCAAGAAATACGGGCAAAGACTACTTTTTGGTAAAATCAAATTCTTTACACAAAGGGTAATCTTTAGTACAACGTTTGTGCCAAAAAAAGGGGGGGGCGGGTGTGCACCGCTTCATGGTCTCTGTGTTTTCTACATTATTCCTTTTGTTTTGGGATACATTCACAATGGTCAGTGACCTTTATGAACTTCCCAGTGCACTCCAAGCAATCTGTCAGTTTTGGCCACAGTTTCTCTATTTTAGTCCATAGTTGTAACTACCGTATATTTTGAGAGCCTTCTTACTTTGATGGGCTTGTCCTCCAGCATTCTGTTTTTGTAATCTCTTGCTGCATAACAAACCAAAATTTAGTGGCTTAAAGCAACAATGTATGTGTGTAGGTTGACGGAGCCCAGCTGGGCATTTCTAACTTGGGGCCTCTGTCATGGATTGAATTGTGTCCCCCCCAAAATATGTGAAGCTATGTGGCTGGGCCATGATTCCCAATATTTTGTGATTGTCCTCTATTTTGTGATTTTGCTGTGCTGTATGTTAAAAGATTAGGGTGGGACTGGAAATCTCCTTATAAGATCACCTCCCTGCTCCACTGCAAAGGGCTGGAGTATGGCTTGCCCCACTCTTAAATCTTTCATCTACAGGATACAAAAGGAAAGGGAAACCAGCTGAGAACTGGGGACCTCACACCACCAAGAGAGCTGCACTGGGAGAAGAGCACGTCCTTCAGACCTGAGGTTCCTGTGCCAAGATGCTACTGAGACAAAGTCTGATGCAATACTGGACTTTCCTCCAGAGGCGACTAGGGGGAATGCCTTCTCCTGGAGCGGACATCCTGAATTTGAACTTACAGCTTACCAGACTGTGTAAGAATAAACGTTCCTTTGTTAAAGCCATCCACTCTGGTATTTCTGTTACAGTAGCACTAGCTGACTAAAGCAGTCTCTTATGTACTTGCTGTCAGAAGTAGATGGGTTGCTCACATCTGCAGGCTCAGTGTATGCTACCTTGTTGGCAGTTGAGGCTGGCTACCCTTTGGGGGAGCCCTGGTGGTGCAATGGTTAAGTGCTAAGATAATAACCACCTATCAGCTACTCCATAAAGATTAACCCCAAACCCAACCCAATCCAGTGCTGCTGAGTCGTTTCTGACTCATAGAGACCCTGTAGGACAGAGTAGAACTGCCCCATAGAGTTTCCGAGAAGCACCTAGTGGATTTCAACTGCCGACCTTTTGGTTAGCAGCTGTAGCATTTATCCACTACAACACCAGGGTTTGGTTTCCACTATCTTTTATTATTTGATTGTTCAAAGACTTCTTATCCTTCATACTTCTCAGCTGCTTCCAGAGAGCTGAATTCTCATTGTTGTAGTTAGGAGTCAGCTCTAACATACACTACTAGTAAATCGCAGAGGGTTATTGTAAAACTGTAAGGATAAATACAACCATACGTACAACAGAACAAAACATTGTGCAGTCCTTGGTGGTACTCCCAGTTGGTGCTATGCTTGAGCCCATTGTTTCAGCCACTGTGTCAGTGCATCCTGTTGAGCATCTTCCTCTTTTTTGGTTGACAGTCTACCAAGCATGATGTCCTTCTCCAGGGACAGTTTCCTCCTGATAACACGTTCAAAGTATGTAAGATGTAGTCTTGCTCATCTTCTATCTAGGGAGCGTTCTGTTGTACTTCCTCCAAGACAGATTGTTCTTTTGGCGGTCCGTGGTATATCCTATACTCTCACACCACAATTCAAAGGCATCAATTCTTCCTCAGTGTTGCTCATTCGTTGTCCATTTTTCACAGGCATCTGAGGTGACTGAAAACACTATAGCTTGAATCAGGTGCACTTTAGTCCTCAAATTAATACTATTGCTTTTCAACACTATTGAAGAGTTGTTTGTAGCTTATTTGTTCAACACAATGTGTCTTTTGATGTCTTGACTGCTGCTTTCATGGGTATTGATTGTGGATCCAAGTAAAATGAATTCCTCAATAATCTTTTCTTCGTTTATTGTAGTATGGCTGACTGGTCCAGTTGTGAGGATGTTTGCTTTCTTTATGTTGCGGTGTAATCCGCGCTGAAGACTGTGGTCTTTGATCTTCATCAGTAAGTATTTCAAGTCCTCCTCACTTTAAGTGAACAAAGTTATGTCATCTTCGTAACACAGGTTGTTAATGTGTCTTCCTCCAATCCTGGTACCCCATTTTTAATTCACATGGTACAGCTTCTCAGATTATTTGCTTAACATAGATATAGTGCAAGGATACAACCTTGAGACACAACTTTTTTGACTCAAACCATGCAGTATCCTTTCGTTCTGTTTAAACAACTGCTTTTAGATCCATGTACAGATTCCTCATGAAAACAATTAAGGGTTCTGGAATTCCCATTCTCCACAATGATATCCATAATTTGATACTATCTGCACAGTTGAATGCCTTAGCATAGTCAATAAAACACAGATAAATATCTTTTTGGTGTTCTGTGCTTTCAGCCAGGGTGCATTTCACATCAGCAATGATATCCCTCATGTCATGTCCTTTTCTAAATCCAGCTTGAGTTTCTGGCAGTGCCCTGTCAATATACTGCTACAGCCACTTTGAATGATTTTCAGAAAAATTTTGCTTGTGTGTGAAATTAGTGATATTGTTAAATAATTTCTGCATTCTGTTGGCACACCTGAATTGTTAGTAAATAATATTTTTTAAGTTCACTTTCAAAGCATCCTGAGTTTTCTCAAGTTACTTAAGTAAATATTATCGAATCATGTTGCATATGGATATTTGTGTAGAGAACTGCAGTGTCAAAATGAAAGACGAGGTGGTAGATTAGGCCAAACAATAAAATAAGATACTGCATCAGAGTATTTTATGAGCTCTGTGCAGGGAACATTTGCTTTTCATAGTTCTTAATTTGAACTAAACCGCACACGATCAAGTGTTATAGATTGAATTATGGTCCCCCCAAAATGTGTGTAGCAATTTGACTGGGCCATGATTCCCAGTATTGTGTGGTTCCTCTCTCTTTCGTGATTGTGATTTTCATATATGTTGTGAATCCTAATCTCTGTCAATGGTTAATGGAGCAAGATCAGGTTATGTTAAAGAGGATTAGAGTGGGACTGTAATACCCTTACTAAGGTCACATCCCTGATGCAATGTAAAGGAAGTTTCCCTGGGTTATGGCCTGCATCATTTTTTATCATATAAGAGATAAAAGGAAAAGGAAGCAAGCAGAGAGTTGGGGGCTGCTATCAAGGAAGCATCTCCAAGAGCAGAGTGCATCTTTTGAACCTGAGGTTCTTGTGCTGACATGCTCCCAGACCAAAGGAAGATGGATGCAACACAAGGACCTTCCTCCTTAGTGGACAGAGAGAAAGCCTTCCCCTGGAGCTGACACCCTGAATTTGAACGTGTAGCCTACTGAAAAGTGAGAGAATAAACTTCTTGTTAAAGCCATCTGTTTGTGGTATTTCTTGTTATTGAAGCACTAGACGATTAAGACATCAGAGTTATGTGAAAAGGATGAAATTTAGGAAATTCACCATGCTTCTTGTGTTATTCCTGTCATTGCTTCTGCTTCAGATTTTTTAGCCTGATCTTGGAAGAAAGAGAACAGAAAATTACTTTTTAGAAAAGAAAGTTGTTTGAAATGCTTAGAACTCAGATAACCGTCACCCCTTCAGTCAGCCAACGCTTGGTGAAACACTGTGTGAGATGTGGGGATGTTTTCGGCACCAGGGGTGCACAGACTACTAGAAAAGAGTCTCTGCTCTCAGAGACTCAGCAGGTTACCAGAGAGGCATTATGTGCAAAGAGCATTTCAGTGTATGAAGTGGACTGCCAGGATACACAGGAGCACAGAGGACGGGCACTTAGAGAGGCCCTGCATCAACTACCCTTGCAATAATTGCAGACACCCTCTCTGGAACTCACTCCACCCTTACCTACCCCTACTTGGGCATCTGGGCCAGTTGTTTCTTTCTGTGTCATCGTCTTGGCGCTAGCCTCTCCTCCTCTAATTCTTGTTATTGATTTGCTCTTGCATTTTTTAAGTCATGCTACCACTCAGCCAATGATCATATTTAATCCTTATGAACCTTGTGAGGTTAAGAATTGCTAGCTTTGTTTTATAGGTGAGTAAAGCCAAAAAGATTTCATTTCATTTGAATCCACAATGAACACCCATGGAAGCAGCAGTCAAAAAGTCAAAGCAGGCATTGCATTGGGCAAACCTGCAAAACACCTCCTTAAAGTATTAAAAAGCAAAGATGTTACTTTAAGGACTAAGGAGTGCTGGGCCCAAGCCATAGTGGTTTCAGTCATCTCACATGCATGAGAAAATTGGGTAGTAGATAAGGAAGAACAAAGAATTGATGCTTTAAATTGTGATGTTAGTGAAGAATATTGAATGTGAGTATATTATGGACTGCCAGAAGAAGAAACAATCTTAGAAGAAGTAGGAGCAAGTATAACAATGTTTTTCTCACATACATATGACATGTTATCCAAAACAGAAGACCCTCAAGGAAATGGATTGATACAGCTACTGCAACAATGGGCTCATAATGACAATTGTGAGGATTTTGCAGAGCCAGGCAACTTTTTTTCTGTTGTACATAAGGTTGTACCTAATAACAGCAAAACCAAAAAATCAAACAAGTGGCTGTTGCATCCATTTCAACTCATGGAAACATCGTGTCAGAATAGAATTGTCAATGGCTGTGATGGCTGTCATGTTTCAGAATCAAATCACCAGACCTGTCTCCCCAGGCACCTCTGAATGGATTGAAACTGCCATTTGTTTGGTTAGTAGCTGAACAACTAACTACCACCCAGGCACTCCTGCTCAACTCCTGCTCAATATTTATTGATTCGGAGAGGCTAAGTGTTTTGCTAAAGGTTATACCACTAGTAAATCGCAGAGGATTGTTGTAAAACTGTAAGGAGAAATATAAATTTTAAAAAAATTTTAAAATTTTAAAAAAATTACCATTTTCCTTAGTGCAGTAAGTGAAAGAGAACCCACTTTTTCCTTCATCTTCTATAAGAAGATAATGGCCTGATGCCACATCAGAAATATGTTGTGATTCCTTCAGTTAAAAGCAACAAAAATCCAATGGAAACCTAGCTGAAGCCAGACAAGAAATGGGTTGGTTCATAACAGCTGAGAGAATGTAGGGTGAGTCACCAAGTTCCTTTGTAAGAAAAACTTCTGTTAACAAAAAGACTGGGTTGTTAACATTCATGCCGACTTACTTGGAAAGAAGGCCTGGTGACCTGTTTCTGCAAAACCAATCACTGCAAACTCTGTGGAGTGCTCTTCTTCTCTGATTGGGGTTGCCGTGAGTCAGAATGAACCAGAGAGTAACTGGTTTGAGCTTTGGTTAATTATTATTCTTGTTAGTTGCCACTGCTGTAATTCATAATGACCCTATATATATTAGCATAAATCACTGCTTAGTCCTGTGCATGCTCACATTCTAGGCTATATTTCAGCCCATTGTTGCAATGACTCTGCCAATCCATTTCCTTGAAGGCCTTCCTCTTTTCTGATGACTGCCTACTTGACCAAACATGGCGCACTTCTCCAGGGATTGGTCTGCTTGATAACACGTCCAAAGCACCTGAAATGAAGTCTGGCTGTACTTCTTTCAAGACAGATTTTGTTCTTTCTTCTGGTGAGCCATGATACATTTATTATTTTTCAGTAACACCACAGTTTGAAGTGTCAGTGTTTCTTCAGTCTTCCTTATTCCTTGTCTACCGTTCCCATGCATGTGAGGCAATTAAAAATACCATGGTTTGGGTCAGAAGCACCTTAGTAGTCAAAGCTCTGTTTTTTTTATTTTTTTACTGCTTCCATGACTGTTGATTGCTGATCTGTCTTAGTCATCCAGTATTGTCATAACAGATATACCACAACTGGATGGCTTTAAAAAGAGAAATTTTATTCTGTTGTAGTCCAATAGGACGCAACTCCAAATTCAGTGCAACTCCAGAGGAAAGCTTTCTCGGATGGCTCTGGAGGAATGTCCTTGTGATCAGACTTCCCCTGGACTGGGAGCTGTTGTGGTGCAGGGATCTCAGGTCCTTTCCAAAGGACATGCTGTGCTCCTGGCATTGCTTTTTGGTAGTATGAGGTGTCCACCTCTCTGCTTGCTTCCCTTTTTATCCCAAGAGATTGTCTCAAGGCACAATACAGTCTTACATACTGAATCCTCCCCCACCAACACAAGTACTTGCCACCCTCCCTCATTAAACATCACAGAGGCAGGGTTTACAGCATAGAGGAACTTGGCCTAGCCAAATGGCTACACACATTTTTGGGGAGACACAGTTCAGTCAATGACATTATGCGAGTAAAATGAAATCCTTGACAACTTCAGTCTTTCTTCATTTATCTTGATGTTACTTATTAGTTTAATTGTGAAGAGTTTTGTTTTCTTGATGTTGAAGTATAGTCTGTACTGAAGGCTGTGGACTTTCATCTTCATGTAAGCGCTTCAAGCTCTCTCCAGTTTCAGCTAGTAAGGTTTTGTCATCTGCATATCAAAGGTTGTTAATGAGTCTTCCTCCACTCCTATGCCTCATTCTTCTTCATATGTCCAACTTCTTAGATTGTTTGTTCAGCATACAGATGGAAGAAGTACGGTAAAAGGATATAACCCTGACACACACCTTTGGTGACTTTAAAGCATGCAGTGTCCCCTTGTTCTGTTCATAAGACTGCCTCTTGGTCTGTGTATAAGTTTCTCATGAGCACAATGAAGTGTTCTAAAATTCCTATTCTCCACAGTATTATCCATTATTTGTTATAATCCATAGAGCTGAATGTCTTTGCATAGTACATAAAATACAGGTGAATATCTTTCTGATATTTTTTGCTTTCAGCCAAGATCTCTCTGATGTCAGCAATGTTATCTCTCATACTAGGTCCTCGTCTGAACCCAGCTTAAATTTCTGGTTAAAAAAAAAAAAGCACCAAAACCCACAATCATCAAGTTGATTCTGACTCATAATGACCCTACAGAACAGAGTAGAACTACCCGATACAGTTTCCAAGAAGTGCCTGGTGGATTTGAATTGCCAACCTATTGTTTAGCAGCTGTAGCTCTTAACCACTGGTGGCACCAGAGTTTCCTGCACTGCTGCAGTGCCTATTAATTCAGTCCATTTCAATGTGAGTTGAGCATGCTTGTAGTTATAAGAACTGATTCAGAGATGATCATCTTATCGAGACTGGCTCAAAAAGCCTTGAACCCTCTGTGAAAGTATTAGGAGAAAAAAACTCTCTTACTGAAATTATGATTCCAGAGCTGCCAAGGACTACCATCAACACAGCAGTGAGTTAGGGAGAGCCTGCCTGGGAACGAAGACAGCATAAAGGCAAACACTAGATGCATTTGAGAGATGGAGAGAAACATTTCTGGCAACATATTTTGAGACCCTGAACACAGCCATAACTGACTCAGAGACCCCTAGGGACTTTGGACTCATGGACACTATAAAGTCCTCCCCATCTGTTTTTGTTTCTTCAGTGACTTGGAGTTGACTTTTCTGTAAAAACTGTAAAGGCCTAACCAATAAAACCCAAAACCAAACCCACTGCCCTTGAGTTGATTCCAATTCAAAGAGACCCTATAGGACAGAGTAGAACTGTCCCATAGAGTTTCCAAGGAGCACCTGGCAGATTCGAAATGCTGACTTTTTTGTTAAGCAGATGTGACACTTAACAACTGTGGCACCAGATTTTCAGGGAGGTGAACAGCAGTGGGTATTTCTCTAAGAAATACTACATGAGTTTTTCCCACTAGATGGTGCAGTTTACTCACACACTGAAAACAAGCATTGTTCAGAAACGCAATGATAACAGGCTTTTACAGAGACCTGTTGAGATTGTATGGGGTCACAGCCACAGATCTCACAACCCTGCTAGGACCACTGTCTTAGTAGGACTGGGAGATGAGTCAGATGACCAAGGTATGACTAGAGGAGTAGGAAATCAAATAAGAATTCAGGTGCCAGGTGGAGATCATCTTAGGTGATTTCTAAATCTTCAAAAGAAAAAAGGGCAAGAAATGGCAAATAGATTTTTTGTTTTGTGACAAATCTGATGGGCAGGGCCTATCTGAATTTTTTTGTTGAGAAAGATTTTGAAGCTACAGCTTGCTCAGTGGGAATGTGCCATGTTTGACTAGTGATATCTGACATGGGGGTGTATAGAAGCAAGAAGTTGGTTGTGATAGCTGTTTGCTATCCATGTGTGTACTGTTTATCATTGGGAGCACTAGAGACACTTTTGTTGGATCATAGCTGTCTGGGAAGTGTATGCAGGGCCTTAGCTATCTGAACACTGGTAGTACCAGTCCAATCATTATGATGAGCAAAAGTCAAGTACCCCCATATTTTAAAATGCTTCCTGTGGGGATAGAGCTGTTCCATGTGAAATGCATTGTGTTAGACCAAGAGTGTCTTAGCTTGGATTTACATGAATATTGAACTAGAGCTTCTTAATTCTTCAAACTAAGGGGGAAAAAAAATGAAGGTTACCCCCCTACTCCAGATCTTGAGGCCAGATGGAGCATGCCATCAAGTCAAGATCAAAGATGAGGGATGAGGATGGGGATGAACATGAAGAGGTTCCAGCTAAGGGAAGAAGCAACTTAAGATGAATCAGGTAGAAATTTATAGAAAGTTATATATCATCTCTGGCTGAGGAATGAGTATACAGAGTCTCAGCTGTGGGTGGATGGGATGTGCTTTTAAGTACCAGTGTCACTTGGAGTGCCCTCATCCCACCTTGGGTTTCCATTTTCTGTAGGTGCTTCTTTGGATAGGGTAGTGGCTTGATATGCAGTTTCTTAGGGAGCTGTCCTCTAATCTGTACCTCTGAATCTGCTAAATAACATCATTTCCTTTTGTTAATTTTCAAACAAGGTAGTACCTGAATCAATGAATGAATGAACAAATGAGCAAATGAATAAAATAGTTCCTATGCATTTGCTTCTCTCTTTACTATTCCCTTCTATTCTGTAGACCCCTTTTAACCATAGTGGGAGATTATTATAGTTTTTAGTGAATTTGAAAACCTGTAAGTTCAAAGTTCTATTTTTGTATTCGTCATGTCCCTATAAATGTCCCTGAAGAGAGAAGGGGGAATAAAAGTGGGAGGGACAATTCAGCAGCACAGGTCATAATATTGCCACTTTAAAATTCAATATCTGCTAATGCTCTTCAGCCAGAGACAGTGAAAAACACATACATAGTTGAAGAAGTTGAGTTTGTCACTTACTATAGTGAAGGAGAATGCACACGATGGAATCATGGACATCTCAGTTATAAGATGTTAGAGAAGAGTTATTATAGGATTTGGGCTTGTTAAGTGATTTGGGGAGGGTTTAAGAATGAGGGACTTTGCTCTGAATTGGATACCATCAGGAAATGGGGATAACCCTGTGATTGGGAATCTTAGTAAATCTTATATAGAAAGAGAAAAAAAAAAAAACTAGCCTGAGATTAAGGTTGTAATTGTTAAAGAATAATCAGTCTTAGTGGTCTAGGTAGAGATAGCTTGATATTTTGTGGCTTGAACAATGTTCAGGCTTTTTCTGTTAGATATGGTATTGAGTAGGTCATGTTTTTGTTTCATTTCTTCATGGTCACAGAGTGGCCTTGTCAGATGTTAATGTTTTGTGAGACTGTTTATATTAAACGTGAGAATACTAAGATCTAGCTGTGAGTGGTAGGCCACCTGTAGGAATACCAACATCAGATCGTAGATGATAGGGGTTGTTGGATTTTTCATATTTTATCACATTGTTTAAAAATGTGTTTCTCAGCTCTCTCATTGGATTACAATCTACACAAGAAGAGAAACCTGTTTTGGTTACTACTGAGTACCCAGAGTCTGGCACAGAGCATGTCATAAGCTAATTGCCCAATTAGCTTATTAGAAGGTGAGTTTCCCAACATCAGGGATTACTTCATATTCAGGTCTGTGCTTCTGGAACCAAATAGTTCTGTTATGTGTCATTCAATATTTCTCAAGTTAAAGACAAAGTGTCCATAGGATATAATCTATTCATTAAAAAAAACAAGAAATAATTTACTATAATGAACTTCACTTTATGAATAAAAACACAATGTTTAGTTCACATGGCTTCACTCCAGAGGAACAAAGAAAAATCTCATCATGTTCACGACTCAATGATTCGTCTTTCTGCATTTTCCAACATACCGAATTTCAAGAGTGAATCCCAAAGCTCTAAGAGAAATTGACATAAATATTAAGAGATTATTTATACGAAGTATAATTCTTTTTTCCTTCTTGGCTAGTCATTCTGTAATAGGAATTTTAAGGGAAGACAGGCTGCCTGTTTGTCTCTTTACTGTTCCCTTCTATTCTGGAGACCACTTTTTTAACCATGGTGGGAAGTTACTAGAGCTTTTAGAGAATTTGAAATCCTGTAAGTTCAGAAGTAGAGAGATGGGAAAGCAGAGCTTAAAAGAGATATTATTTGAGAAGAATGGCAATGATTTGGCCATCTTACTCCAAAATCTTTGTAGAGACTGCTTGAATCTTTTAGCTTTGTTCCTAGGCCTGGTAATCGTGAATTAAAGATACACAACAATGAACAAGCTTCATTTGTATTTCAAATGCTTCCAGTAGGGGTTATAAAATATTGGGTACAACAGTTGTGATCCCCTTGCTTTCCTTCCCTAACTCCTGCGTGAGATTTATTGCACCAATAGAAAGATTTTTGTTGGGGCAGGAACAAAAATAATTCTGAAGTATTAACTTCTTCAGCTGTCAGATAAGCTCTGTGGGAGAAACATGTAGTGGTATCTGGGATTCAAGAGGCCACCCGGAGTCTAAAGAGTGAAGGAAGTAATAGATGGGCCCAGAAAGTAAGGTAGGAAGAAGTCAAAGCACACTTAAACTATTTCAGAATATTCCGTAGAGGCAACTTGGTGTTTAGAAATGGGAGACAAAACTCCCTTTCCCCCATCATACAACCAGGTCATAGGATGTCAGCTGACATGCATTACAGGCTAAATGAGCCTCAGGAGCTAGGCAAAATAGTATCATAGTTAGAGCTTAAGAATTAGACCTTAGTTTGTGTTCTGGATCTTGTATTAATTGACTGCTGTGAAATTGGGTTAGTGATGTAACCTCTAAAGCCTCAAAGTTCTTGTCTTTAAAAGATGGTCATAACAAATACATCCCATAAAGGAGATAATAAAAATTTCTCATGTATTAGGAGGATTAGGTGAGAGAATATAAATAAAGAACTTAGTATAGAGCATGACTCCACTAATCAAACCCACTGCCATCCAGTCAGTTCTGACTCCTAGGGCATGACATATGATATGAACTCAATCAATGGTATGCTGCTGATGACTTCTGGACATGGTCCCAACATTGTTTCCACAGAAAATTTTCTGCTAAGTTCTAAAGAGTTGTCTTATACTGTTTTGTAATGCAATTTCTTCTTAAGACAGGAGTTACCTGTGTTGGAAGGACATTTAACTTAAATTTCAGTCTTGGTTTATGAGACAGTCTTATGTCAAAACCTATAGGATAAATGTAGTGATAAATATTACTGACTTGAAAATGACCCAGTTATTGTGTGATATAGTACAGCCATGAGGTTTGGTAATAGTGGGCTCAAGTTTAAATATTGACTCAGTGACTGGCTAGTGACCCTGAGAAAATCTTTTCACTTCTCTGAGCTCAAATTACCTTATCTGTAAAATGACTGTAATCTTAGATACCAAATGAGACAGGCTTTTTTGAGGCCCAGTGGGAAAGTGCTCCATGAATTGCAAGTGAGAAGAATTCTTATTATTGGGAAAAAGCTCTATATTTGTCAAGAGCACTATAAACACAGGAGTGTGGAAAACATAAATGAAGATAATATCTTTTTCAGCAGACAAGTGTTCAAAGTAAGGCAATTAAAGGTATTCCCTGACTTACAATGTATATGAAGTACAATGAATTGTATTTACAACCATTTTTTTTAACATCTTACCATTACTAATATGTACTCCATACAATGGTGCAGTGTGTAATTTGCTAATACTATCATTCTCAGCTGTTCACTCACAGGTGTTTAATGTTATGATTCATTGTTCAAAACACAACCGTATTGTAGACTATGGGGAAAATAATGAAAATTAAGAACATATGTATCTATCTGGCTTAAGTCAAACTGACTTACACAATGCAGTAGTTGGAATGGAACGCAGTTGTAAGTTAGGACTATGTACTACATTTATGCTAAATCATTTTCAGTGGGCTTATGTTATTGGGCATTTCATGGAAAATAAGTCTGGTTTGTTGTTTTTATTTAACAATAACCACGTAGAAACTACTGTGAGATACTACTGTCCATCTTCCTATTTAACGTTGACAAGGCTTTTAAATCTTTTTGTTTTTAAATGTATATAAAGAGAATAATAATCTCCTCATTTGAACTGCTGCATTGGCACGGCAATCATAGGACCGCTGTTTTGAAAATTACTTTCTAAACTGTAGTGAGTTTGTGATAATATATTCCTTGTAGTTATAGCTTGAAATAATAGTGTGTTTTTTGTCTGATTTGTTTCCTTTTTGCTTTTCCTGAACCTACCACAGTAGTGCAGTGTCTAGAGCTTACTATGTATTGATTACACATTCACTGGACAAATTAAGGAATAAAATAAATTGTTTTTAAAAGTTCTAAAGCCATCCAAATAAAATTCCAATCATAGACAATGTATTGATAGTTAAGCTTATGGGGTCTGGGAGTCAGAATTCTAGCTTGTTTCCTGGTTTCATTCTTCATAAGCTCGTACGTGTTAGATAAAGTTTCTAAACCTCTGTAAGCCTTAGTTTCATCACCTCTAAAATACAGATAAAACAATGCCCACTTCACAGGATTGTTTTGACTATTGAATAAGATAACTGCTGTTGAATTCTGGCACAATGCATGGTACATAATAAGCACTAAATTAAAAAGGTTTACTTATAATTTTTTTAAAGATGCCCTGTCTTGTGTTCTCTTTAACGTATATGTTGTGTGTTTACATGTATACACTACTCAAAGTAGCCAAAAGTGGAAAGAAACCAAATATCAATCCATGAATTGAGAAACAAAATTTTATATATCCATAAAATGGGATGTTATTCAGTCATATAAAAAAATAAAGCACTGATACATGCTATAACATACACAGACTTTGAAAAAATTGTGGAAATTGAAAGAAGCCAATCACATATGATTCCAGGTATACGAAATGTCTAGAATAGGCAAATCCATACAGAGAGAAAGTTTATCAGTGATTTCTAACAGGGGAATGTAACATTAGCTATGGCTTACTTTGGGGGTATGAAAATGTTCTGAAATTAGGTAGTGGTTATGGCTTTACAACTCCAAGAACCACTCAATTTTTAACTTTAAAAGGGTGAATTTATTACTGATCTTGTTACTTAAAAAAAAATTCCTAAAAATAAATTTTGACACTACCAAATAATTTTCCGTTTCCTTGAAACCTTAGAATCTCAGAGAATAAGGCAAAAGTAGATTTGAAGAAAGGATGGAAGATTGAGAGCAAATAATACATTTGGGGGAAACAGCACCAAACATCTGTATTGTTTCTCTTTTTAGGAATTTCAGTGTGCACCTTGGATATACAATATCATAACCACCATTTTTGAAGCCTTTAAATGGAGGTTTTGAGCTTGTGTGGAAAATATGACTGTACTGGTTGAGGATAGCTGTGGTAGAGTAATGTGGTCTGAGCAAATGAGCAAATGCAGAAGGAAAACTAGGCCAGGTAGGGCAGGTGGGGCACTGACCTGAGAGAGCTTGAGTTGGAGGAGGGTGGGGAGTCAATGAGCAGTTTCTGTTGGCCCTTGCAATTTCCATCACCAGCTGTGAGAGATTGTTTTTTAAAACTAATTGGACACTGGGCTTCTCAGAGCTGGTTGTGTAGGCATTTGATGGTACTGTGCTCAATTTATTTGGAATACTTCTAATTGTAGCACTCCAAGTACCATGTGCTAGGAATGTCTCAGTCTTGGGCAAACTGGGGTAGTTGGTCGTCTGGTCAGAAGCAAAATGATGGCACTAATGATTATCATTTGGCACAGTGGTTAAGAGCTGGGCTGTCAAGCAAAAGGTTGCATCCACCAGCTGATCCTTGCAAACTGTTTAGGGCAGGCAGTTCTACTGTGTCCTATAGGCTGGCTGTGAGTTGGATTCTACTCCATGGCAAGTGGGTTTGGTTTTTTATTGATTATTATGTAGCAGGCATTGTGCTAAATCCTCTGAATGAACTATCTTTCTTAATCCTCACAATCAACCTCTGAATAGTAACTTAGGTTAAGCTACCTCTCCTAGGTCATATAGTATGAACAGCAGCATTGAGATGCTAATCTAAGTCTATATATCTAGAGTATTCACTTTCAGCCGTGTACTGTATTCTGAGAGACTGAAACAATACAGCAAGTGATGAGATTCTTAAAATTGCCTATCAAGAGCATTTTGAGTTTTTAAGTGCTTTATATAGTATTATTGTATTTCCTCTTCCTAAGATACCTTTGGAAACCCCGGTGGTGTAGTGGTTAAGTGCTGTGTCTGCTAACCAAAAGGTCGACAGTTCAAAGTCTCCAGGTGTTCCTAGGAAACTCTATGGAGCAATTCTACTCTGTCTATAGAGTCACTATGAGTTGGAACCGACTTGATGGCAGTGGGTTGCGTCTTTAAGATACTTTTGATTCATTCATTTACTCAATATTTATTTGGTGCTTATTAGATGCCAGTCAATGTTAGGCACTAGAAATAAATTGTAAAGCAAACTTGTGTTCTCTCTTGGTAGAGCTTACTTGAGTTAAGTGCTACAAAGGAAACAGAAAGAGACCAATATGAAGAATACCAAGGATGAATCTAGTTTAGATAAGATGTTCAGGAATGACCTCACTAAGGAATAGTTATTTAGGCTGAGACCCAAATAGTGATAAACAACAGGCCCACAAAAGAGTGTGGGGAGAAATGTTATAGTTGGAAAGGACAGCCTGCCTGAAGTTCGTGTTCTAGGAAAGAGCTTCATAAGTTTGTAACACATCAGAAAAAGATAAATAAAAGAGGAGAAAATAGCAAAAGAACCCCTCAAACACCAGAAGAAAAGAGATGATAAAAATTAGATCAGAAGTAAATGAATTAGCTACTAGTAAAACAACTGAAAGAGTTAACAAGACTGAAAGTTGATATTTTGAGAAGATAAACAAAATCAACAAACCACTAGCCAAACTGACAAAAGAAAAACAGGAAAGCAAAAAAATTACTCAAATAAGAAACAAGATGGGCAATATCAAAACTGACCCAACTGAAGTTAAAAAAATCATTTCCAAATACTATGAGAAATTATACTCTAATAACTATGAAAATCTAGAGGAAATGGAGAAATTTCTGGAAATGAACTGTGTACCAAAACTTCTACAATCAGAACAAATGAATAAACTCATCACACAAGATGAGATTAAAAAGGTAATTTAAAATACTCCCACTAAAAAAAGTTCTGGTCCAGATGGCTTCACTGCAGAATTCCACCAAACTTTTAGATAGGAGTTATCACCACTATTGCTAAAGGTATGTCACAGCATAAAAAAGGAGGGACTACTTCCAAATTCATTCTATGAGCTAACATAACCTGGATGTCAAAGCCTGGTAAAGAATGTACAAAAAAGGAAAATTATAGACCGATATCTCTTATGAACCTAGATGCAAAAATCCTCAACAAAATCCTAGCCAATAGAATTCAACAACATATCAAAAAATAATTCGCCATGACCAAGTAGGAGTCATACCAGGGATATAGGAATGGTTCAATACTAGAAAAAAAAAAAAAATCAATGTAAGCAACCATATAAATAAAGATAATACCTGATTTTATCAGTTAATGCAGAAAAGACATTTGACAAAGTCCAACACCCATGCGTGTTAAAAACTCTCAAGAAAATAGGACTAGAAGGACAATACCTCAACATAATAAGGGACACCTACACAAAGCCAACAGCCAGCATCATCCTAAACAGAGAAAAACTGAAAGTGTTCCCCTTGGGAATGGGAACCAGACAAGGATACTCATTATCACCACTTTTATTCAACATTTTGCTAGAAGTTCTAGCTAGAGCGATTAGACAAGATAAAGAAAGGGCATCCATATAGGCAAGGAAGAAGTAAAAATATCTCTATTTGCAGACAATGTGATCCTGTACACAGAAAACCCTAAAGAATCTACAAATAAGCTACTAGATCTAATAGAAGAGTTCAGCAAAGTATCAGGATATAAGATAAACATACATAAATCTATTGGATTCTTTAGCACTAACAAAGAGAGCTTCAACGACGAAATCATGAAATCCATACCATTCACAATTGTCACCAAGAAGGTAAAATACTTAGGGATAAATCTAACCAGGAATAAAAGACCTATACAAAGAAAATTATCAAACTCTGCTTCAGGAAACCAAAAGAGATAGATAAAAGTTGAGAAACCTACTCTGCTCGTGTCAAAATATCTATTTTTCCCAAAGCTATAGATGCAATGTAATCCCAATATAAATTGAAATGTCATTTTTCAGTGAGATGGAGAAACAAATCCCTAACTTCATGTGGAAAAGAAAGAAGCTCTGGATAAGTAAGACACTATTGAAGAAGATGAACAAAGTGGTAGGCTCCACACTACCTACTTGAGAACCTGCTGCATTGCCACAGGAGTCAAAACAGCCTGGTACTGCTACTAAAACAGATACACAGATCAGTGGAACAGGATAGAGAACTCAAATATAACCCCATCTGCCTATGAGTAGCTGATATTCGACAAAGCCCAAAGGTCCATGAACTGGGGAAAAAGTAATGTCCTCAGCAAATGGTGCTGGCAAAACTAGATATTCATCTACAAAAAATGAAACAGGATCCATACACACACCATGCACAAATTCTAAATCAAAAGCGTTCATAGACCTAAATGTCAAACCTGAAACAATAAGAAATCTTGGAATTAAAAATAGACACTAGCAAATAGCATAAACAAACTACAAAATATCCCAAGCAATGCACAAACAACAGAAGAAAATCTAGGTAAATGAGATCTAAAACTCAAATACTAATGGTCATCCAAAGACTTCAGCAAGAGAGTATAAAATCAACCTACAGACTTGGAAAATATGTTTGCCAATCAAAAATCTGATCAGCACCTAATTTCCATAATCTACAGAGTACTTCAAAACCTCAACAAGAAAAAAGCAAATAACCCAATCAAAAATGGGCAAAGGACATGAACAGGCACTTCATCAAAAAAAAAAGTTCAAGCAGCTAGATATATGAGAAAATGATCACAATCATTATTCATTAGAGAAATCCAAATCAAAACTATAGTAAGAAACCATCTCACCCTCAGTGAAGCTGGCATTAATCCAAAAAACACAAAACTACAAATGTTGGAGAGGCTCTGGAGAGACTCAAACCCTTCTACACAGCTGGTTGGAGTGAAAAATGGTACAACCACTCTGGAGAATGGTTTGGCAATTCCTTAAAAAGCTAGAGATAAAAATACCATATGATCCAACAATCCCACTGTTTGGAATATATCCTAGAGAAATAAGGGCTGTCACACGAAGAGACACTTGCACACCAATGTTCATTGCAGCAGTGCCCACAAGAGCAAAACCATGGAACCAACCTAAGTACTCTTCAACAGAACAATGAATAAACAAGCTATTATTCACACAGTGGAATATTATGAAATGTTAAAGAACAATGACAATCTTTGGAAACACCTGGCAATAGGATGGTGTCAGCTGGAAGACATGCTGAGTGAAATCAATCAGTCACAAAAGGACAAATACTATATGAGATGATTATTATAAGGCCTCAGGAAACAGACTAAGCACAGAAGAAAATAATCTTCGTTGTTTACCAGGGAGGGAGGAGAGAGGGATGGATATTCAGAGATTAGGTATTAGATAGGAACTGGGTTAAGTGGAGGAAGTGACAGTACACACTAGAAGGGAGATCAACACTGCTGAGCTATACCAAGAGCTAAAAGATTTCGTGTATACAACCTAACACTTTGAAGGTCAGAGTAGCAAGATTGGGGGTCTGGGAACTGTGGTTTTGGGGGACATACAGATCAACTGGCACAATTAAGCTTTTGCTTCTTAAGAAAATGATCTGCATCCCAACTCTGTGAGTGGCATCTGGGGTCTTACAAGCTAGCAAGCTGCCATCTAAGTAGCATCAGTTGGTCTCAACCCAACTGAAACTGAAGAGTATGAAGCTCATCAAAGACAGGAGGACAGTGTGAGTCCAGGAGACAGATGGGGCCAAATAATTCAGAATCCACACCAGCATGAGACCAGAAGAACTAGATGGTTCCCAACCACCCCCAGTGTCTGCCTTGAGAGGCAATACAATGTCAGACTCCTTGCCGTAGTGGGAGGAAAATAGGGATGCAGATCTAGAATTCTATTAAAAGAGCTGACTTGATGGTCTGACAACCTGGAGGGTCCTCTGAGAGCATGGCCCCTGGTCTCACTCCTACCATAGAGCTGAAACCAGCACTGAAGGCAACTCCTTATACAAAATTGGACTGGATTGTAAGCCATGAAGCTGTTGAAACAGCTCCCCTGAGATGGGAAGGTAGAGAAGAGGGGGAAGAACTAGGCTGAGTGAATATTGGAAGAACAGAGTGGAAAGGAGGAATGTGCTGTTATAGGGCTGGGATACCAGACAGAGTTGCATAGGGGTCTCTGTATTGACTTGAATATGGCAAATTGATAAATTGATTTCACTTGTACACTTTGACTAACCACAATAAAATAATAAGCAAATAAAGTAAAAAAATAAAAAATAGCTGAGGACATTGGAACATGTTTATAAAGCAAAGCAGTAGATCTAATCTCAAATTGATGGTCAACAATTTAAGGTTTGGAGGGATTATTTGGCTTCCCAATACCACTTAAGGAAAAGGACAGAACTCAGTCCAGGGTCTTCTAATTCTGCATCTTAAATCCTGAAAATTATCACTTGAGTGTTATCCTGAAAGGGTGAGAATTTTACAGCTATAGTTTCAACTGTTATAGGCACAGGACTTACTTTTTTTTCCCCCATGAAAATCTTGTATAGACCTCTTGCCATTGCACTGATTTCAACTCATAGTGACCCTGTAGGACAGAGTAGAACTGCCCCATAGGATTTCCAGGGCTGTGAATCTCTATGGAAGCAGACCTCCACATCTTTATGTTGTAGAGTGGATGGTGGCTTTACACCAATGACTTTTGGGTTAGTAGATGGGTACTTCTCTGCCACAAGAGTTTCTTATAGTCAAAACAGCTAAAGAGAAGCTTCTTTACTGCCGGTGGCTGCAGGACCCAGCTTTTCAGCTGTTTATTCCCTGTCACTGCTGCCCCCTCAGCTTCAAGGAGAGGAACTGCTAATGCTTGCATAAGCAGCAGAACAAGGTCGTTCTGCTTGAGACCTGAAACTCCCATGACGTTTTTAGTTTATGGAACTCATCGTGAGGAGTTCACAGGCGTTTTGCAAAAGAGGAAGAAGTGTTATCAGTCAGCCATACATTAGAATCTCCGAGAAGAATTCTGGTGTTGGTTACGTTTCCACTTACATGTTAGCGTAGCAGTACACGCAGGAATTGGAATACGTGACATTATTAGAGGCACATAGTGGGCTGGTCCTTATGGAGCATATATGTTTCTGAGACTTCATACTTTTATAAAAATCACAAATATTTTCCTAAGACAAAATTCATAGGTCAAACCCTCTGCCCAGCAATCATCTCTTACTGACTTTTAATGTAAATACTCAGGCATTTGCTTTTGTGTACATGATAGATATCATATTTTAAATGTTAATTATAAAAATTACATTATTTTAGGTTCAGCAGTGAGAGCATTTGGGAGTTTTACCTTGAAGGGTAAGTGAGGCCACCTGGTCCAGACCTATAGCTGTGTAATATACATCTGTAATATTTTTGACAAGTAGGGATCATTCTGAGAAATGATAAAAATGACTATACACACTGTCTTGGTGTTTGCCCTTGGAATCATTTTAGTTCGTAAAACACTATCCTTACACTGTGGGGTCAAATTGGTACATCCTGTAGGGCCCCACTCTCACTATGGCTGTAGTTCAAAGTTGTTTGGGCATTAGAGGACTGGAGTGCTAAGGGGAGAGCTACTAGGGTTAAATTTTCAAATATCTCCCCAGTTTATTTTACTTATTAATACCAGAGTTAATGTAACCTGACCTTAGCAGGTGTAGAATGACAGCATAACTTGTCACCAGGTAGAGCTGGGACTTTAGAAAGTTTATGAGTACCACCGTAAGGAGAAGATTGGGAATAAAGTGCTACAATCTCCGGTTCCTGATGTTCAGATTACAGTACATCTAGTATTTGTTGGTTTAATTGCCTTGAGTCATTCCCATCTCATGATAAGACCTCTAGAAGAGCTCCGTAAAAGCAGAACTCCATAACAGTAGAGCTCCATAAAGTGTACAAGTGTATGACCTTTCAGAAACTGATAACAGGGCTGTCTTCCGATGCACTGCTGGATGGATATGAAGCACCAGTCTTTAGGTTAGTGGTTGAGCACTTACTTGTATATGCTACACAGAGACCCTTATCTAGTATTTCAGGCTATTATCTGTCTAAAAGTTCACTGATTCCCCACTGCCTTCAGCAGTACTTGCCAAATTTCACCGATTTGCTTCATAACTTTTTGCATATTCATGTGTCCTTTTCCTTAAAATGCTTTTCTTTGAAAAAAAGTCTGTTAAACTTGACTACCCACTTTAGATTTGTCAAAAGTATGAATATTCATGAAATCTTGCACTTGAAGTTGTAATTAAATTTTTTTTCTAAAATTATAGATTAAAGACATTGAGCATACATTTACATGAATAACATTCATTGGCACAGCACCTAAAACCATCACTAATAACTACTAAAACGTAATTCATTCACTTTTTGGAAAACTTTAATGTTTTTATCTCATTTTAATGGTTAATCCTATGTGGGTAAGTTTGGAAAAGATTTATCAAATAATTGTTGAATCATGGTTCTTAAAATATGAATATACAAGGCCATACCAGAGCTCTTGCCATAGAGTCAGTTCTGACTCAGAGTGACCCTATGGAACAGAGTAGAACTGCGCACCTGGGGTTTCCAAGAAGCACCACTGATGGATTCAAATTGCTGACCTTTAGGTTAGGAGCTAGCTATTAACTGCTGTACCATTAGATCTCTAAAAGATTAATACAATTTTTAAATTGAATATAAACATTAGAAGAAGAACTTAGAATTATGTACCAACGACACAGCATTATGTACACAACGACACAGTAGTATGCCACACAATACAGTGTAAGTTAACCAGAGCCTAAGAGGAGAGAGAGGAAGGTCTTGCTTTAAGTATAAAAGCCCTGGTTTAAGGAGGGTATCGCAAAGCATACAAAGAAGTCTATGCTTAAGGCACTAGGGGGTCACTGTTTTAAGTAGAGGGATGTCACAATCAGATGTACATTTTAGAAAGTCCGTTCTCTTGGAGTAGAAAACAGATTGTAGTAGAAGTTGGCAAACTTTTCCTATAAAGAGCCAGGTAACAAATAATATTTTAGTGCATGTGGTCTCTGTTGCAACTATCCAAACCTGTTGTTACAGTCTGAAAGTAGCCACAGACAATATGTAAACAAAGTAGCATGGCTATGGTAGAAAGGTGGGAGGCTGAATTTGGTCTACATACCATAGTTTGTCAACCCCTGAATCAAACCATTAGATGGCTATTGCAATAATATATGGGTAAGAAGTGAGCAGAACTTGGACCAAGATAAAACAATGAAGCTAGAGAGAAGGAAAAAAAAAAAATTAAAAAACCTCTATAAAATTGGTAGCTTTAGTTACCAGGATTATACAAAAAGAAGGGGGAGTTCTAAGACACAGGGATGATACCTGGCTTTTTTCCCCCCCTACAATGTACTTAGACAGAAATGTAAACTGTATTAAATTGTTGTTATTGTAGATATAAATGGTCAGTATTGGCAGGAAGTGGTAAGCTTACCTTAGGCACAAAGTCACCAGAGATATCTGAAACAAAATATGTAGAAAAGAGAATCAAATAAAACAAGGCAGTAGTGAGATAGGAATAGCTGGCTGGCCTATTAGATAATCACAGACAATTATTAAGAAACTTTTAGAGAGAATGATAGCATGAAATACTAGATATGGTTTCCCCTTTGGCATATACAAGTAAGTGGGGAATTGGCAAGGAAGAGGCTCAGCTGTAGCTGAGAGATCTCAAACAAAAGAAGAGGCTTTCTTTCAAGCAGATTCCATTGCTGTTGTGTCAATTCCAATTTGAGTTTGGAAAGAACACATATTCAAGAATAGGCAATCGTAAGAAACTAAGACAAGCAAATGCAGAAGAGGACCTAGAGTAAGAGGTACAATTGCTGGTGTCACATGAATGTTGGCTGAAAGCACAGAACACTCATGCTTCATTAAGAAAATGTTAAAGAAACAAGTGGCTTCTTCATACAAGATTTATCTGGGCATGCCTGATTTGGAATAGGATTTCCTTCTTCCTGTGTGAAATACTTAATGTCCTACCTGGGAATGTAGCCTTGGCCCGTTCCCAGATTTAATGTTGACTTTTGGCAGGAGGGACTTAAACCCAAGCTTTATCCTCTGGAACTTGGCATAATCGCTCACTATTGTGTTGGTTCAGACATTGTCTAGACCCATTTTAGGTAAATGTCTAGTTCTTGGCAATCATCCTGGCTGTCTGCTGACTAAAATCTTAGATGCTGCTTCCTTATTTTTGATAGGTGTTATCAAGTCAATTCCAACATGCAGTGACCCTCTGTACAACAGAATGAAATATTGCATGGTCCTGTGCCATTCTCACAATCTTTTATGTTTGAGCTCATTGTTGAAGTTACTGTTAAAATCCATCTTATTGAGGATCATCTTCCTTATCACGGATCCTCTATTTACCAAGCATGATGCCCTTCTCCAGAAACTGGTACTTTTTGATAACATGTCTGCAGTATGTGAGAAGAAGTCTTGCCATCCCCATTTCCAAGGAGCATTCTAGGTATACTTTTTTGAGTTTCTGATAGTCCATGGTATATTAAATATTCTTCCCCAACAGTGTAATTCAAGGCATCAGTTCTTCAGTCTTCTTTAGTCATTGTCCAGTTTTGGATGCACATAAGGTAATTGAAAATACCATGGTTTGGGTTAGGTGCTTCTTAGTCTTCCAGGTGATATCTTTGCATTTTAAAACTTTACAGAGGGCTTTTTCACACTGAAGAAAATAATCTTTGATGGTTACAAGGGAGAGGTGGGAGAGAGACACATATTCATAGATTAGTCAATATGAATTAAGTGAAGGAAGTGATAGCATGCAATATAAGAGAGAGTAACACTACTGGATTACATCAACAGCTAAGAGGTTTCCTGAATACAACCTAACATCTTGAAGGTCAGAGTGGCAGGAGCAGGGGTCTGAGGACTATGGTTTTAGAAGAATCTGCATCAATTGGTGTAACTAAGTTTTGTGTTTAAGAAAATGTTCTTCCCATTTCAGTGAGTGGCATCTGGGGTCTTAAAACCTAGGAAGCTGCCACCTAAGGAACATCCATTTGTCCCAATCCACCTGGAGTAGAGGAGAATGAAGAACATCACAGACATGAGGAAAATATAATAAGCCCAGGAGACACAAGGGCCAAATAATCCAGAAATTACATCAGCATGAGACCAAAAGAACTAATTTAGATGCTGCCCAGCTACTGCAAATGACTGCCCTGACAGGGAATACAACATACGGCCCTTGAGGTAGCAGGAAGAAAATGTAAGTGCAGATCTAGAACTCTATTAAAAAAGTCCAGACTTGACGATCCGACATCCTGGAGGGTCCCCTGGAAACACAGCTCCTGGACTCGCTGCTAGCCCAGAGTTGAAACCAGAACCAAAGCCAAGTCTCCAGACAAAAATCAGACTGGACTACAAGACACAGAGCGATGCTGGTAGAATGTGTGCTACTTGACATAAATATACACATGATGCTGTCGAAGCAGCTCCTCTCTAGAGGTTAGATGGGAGAGTGGAGAGGAGGGGATAGGAGTTGGTGAAATGAATGAGAAGTACAGGGTGGAAAGGAGGAATGTACTGTCACAGGACTGGGAGAGCAGCTAGAGTTGCATAGAGGTATGTGTACAAAGTTTTATATGGCAAACTGACGTAGATGGTAAATTTTTCTTAAAGCACAATAAAACATTTTTTAGAAGAGAGAGAGAGTAGGAAGGGAAGAAAGGAGGGAGGAAGGGGAGAGAAAGAAGGCAGGCAGGCAGTCAGGCTTCTGCAGCAGATTTGCCCAGTGAAGCACGTTGTTTGATTCCTTGATGCTGCTTCCATGGGTATTGGGTGTGGATATAAGTTAAGTGAAATCCTTGACAACTTTATTATTTTTTCCATTCATCACAGTGTTTATCATGATGATCCAGTTGTGTATACTCCGTACAGAATGCTATTCTTTGATTTTCATCAGTAAATGCTTCATGTACTCTTCATTTCAACAAGCAAAATTGTGTTGTTTGCATCTCACAGATTGTTAGCAAGTCTTCCTCCATCCCTGGTGTTCCATTCTTTTTCATACAGATCAGCTTCGTGGATTATTTATTCAGCATACAGATTGAATAAATATGTTGAAAAGATACAATCTTGACATATACCTTTCCAGATTTTAATCCCCTTGATCTGGTTGAAGAATTGCTTCTTTGTGTATGCACAGCTTCTGCATGAGTACAAGTCAAGTGTTCTGGAATTCCCAATTTTTGCAATGTTACATATAATTTACTATGATCCACACACTTGAATGTCTTTACACAGTCAAGGAAACACAAGTATTCTGTGCTCTCAGCCAACATTGTCTGACATCAGCAATTGTATCTCTTACTCTAGGTCCTCTTCTGAATTCTGCCTGCCTTAGGTTCTTATGATTGCCTGTTCTTGAATATATGTTCTTTCCAAACTCAAGTTGGAATTGACACAATGGCAATGACATCTACTTGAAGGAAAGATTCTTTTGAGAGCTCTCAGCTGCAGCTGAGCCTCTTTCCTGCCACTTCCCCATTCTCTGCATAAAACTCCCACCCCCTACCTGCCCCATTCAGTTGGCAGATTGAGTTCCACATCATTGGGATCCCCTGTTGGAGTCATTTTGCTAGAGTAAATCAGGTTAGGTTGGTCTTCTCTTGAGATTTGATATGATCTGATTCTACTCTAATTCTATGTAAGCCATGTCAAAACTGGTGTTACCTTGTGTGGTGTATGTGTCAGAGAAAGAGAAGAGATGGAGAGAGAGAAGTGGGAAAGAGTAAGAGAGATCCACCCACTGCCATCAAGTGAAAGAGAGAGCAGAGCTAAAATTGATTATCAACCCAGAGGAGCAAACTATTTGTCAAGTGTGGACTACATCTCTTATGAATCATCTCTCAAAATACCTTGAATCCAAACTTGTCAATGACAAGAGGTCTTGGAATACCGAAAAATGGATTTAACCACCCATATTCATTCTAGCTAACGTAACTAATTCTTCGTCTCTGAAAGAAAGTCAAAGTTTCAAAAATTTCTACATCCAGAAAAGATGTATTAATGGCTTGTTCCTTCCTTGGAAGATCAAATGTTTGCTCTGTCCCCAAGGTAATTTGACAAATCCTTACATGAGAAATAGCCAATACCCAAGACAATCATGAAGAAAATTTTCATCCTGTCCCTAAAGAACAGTGTGATTCATCCAGCTGAGTTTCTTCAGTCAAGAGTTCCTAGAAAATCCCCCAAAGTTCAGTTCTGTTGCTGAGCAGAGGGCTGTGACCCCATTATAAGAATCTCAGGCTCTATTATGAAGTCACTAAACAAATGAACTATTTACATGTGATCTCAAAGTTACCAGGTTACCAAAGACCAAGAGGACTTCCAGGGGAAAATATCTAATTCTTGACAGGTTATACAGTTCATGGTATGACCATATAATTTAACATTGTTCTGTTTCATTGCTATTTTTAATAACTATTATTTAGTCTCATATAAGTACATTCTGCTTTTTAACTGTCAAAAGGAGACAAGTGTGAAAGTGATTAACTTATAATGTGTATATCAGTGGCATTTTTTCAAAATTTTTATGTCTGTCTACTGTTCCATTCATTGCAAGCTTTAATTCAGTAGGCTTAGAGTGTGATTCAAATGTATGTACAGCAGAGGAGATTCTGATTCACTTCTTTAATAGAGAATTAATGGAATAAAGGGCCACAATTGGACATCAATGGGATGATTATCCAAATCCTTTCCTCCCTTACTCCTTAAAGGCAATTGTGTTATTAGAGCAATTTGTTTCTTGTTATTGCCATACTCATTCATACTTTTCTAACCACATACCACCTACAGTCTCGTATTTAACATAAAGCACACTAAAGAAGTAACAAGAGGGGTGCTCATGGCATTGCAGTTCCATTGTGAGTGATTTCTGTTTAATACCTGGCTTTACATTATGGGAGGGGCCTAGAAAACCTGTAAAATCAGTAATTCTATTCTAAAGGCTGTGTTGTGACCAGATGCAGTTGGGGTTCAGCTCATACTACTATAAGAACAAAGACATGAGAAAATTAGACCAAGCAATTGAGAAAGTCTTATTAAAAAAACAAGTGCATTTCTCAGATTTTCCAGGACATTAAGTTCATTTTAGTGCTGAGATATGAACAGTGGTAAGAGACTGTCTTTGAAAAGACTCTTCTTTCTGTGAAGTGGAGTAAAAAGAAAATTGAATGAAGAGACAGGTTCTCATTTTCCTCTCTGCTAGTATCTAACAGAGAAGCCCTGGTGGTGTAGTGCTTAAGTGTTACAGCTGCGAACCAGAAGGCTGGCAGTTCAAATCCACAAGACACTCCTTGGAGACTCTGCAAGGCAGTTATATTCTGTCACTATGAGTTGGAATCAACTCGATGACGAAGTGTTTGGGTTTATTACCTAAGCAAGTACACCTTGTCTCATTTCAGGGCTTCAGTTTCCCACCTATGATATAAACAGCTTTCTTAGAGAACAATTTTGTTGTTATTTGCCGTTAGGTAGATTCTGACTATGGTGACCCTATATGTGTAGAATTCACAGAGTTTTCAAAGCTGTGACCTTTCAGAAGCAGACCTCCAAGCCTGTACTTGGAGATACCTCTGGACAGATTTGAACCATCAGTCTTCTGGTTAGTATGCAAGTGCTTAACCATGTATGCTACCCAAAGACATCCAGACCATTTGGGCAAATATTCTCCAGTCAGACTATATCTGGAATAGTGTGTTAAGGTCTGAATGCGACCCTTGAAGAAGGACTCTCTAGGGAGGCCGGAATGGCGAAGGATCTGAATACAAAATCCTTTGAATGGGCAAAGAACTGGATAGTTTACCATGGAGAAGTAAATTTTCAGGAAGATTTGAGAATGTTTCTAGGCTTCTTTCAAGAAGATGATGAAAGTTTTATTTTCTGTCCTGCCAAACAGAGGACAAGACTAATACCAGCTAACATTTATGTTTATTTCTCATAACAATTCTTTCAATAAAGACTATTCAAATTTTCATTCTGCAGTTGTGAAAGCTGACACAAAATGTCTTAGGAAATTCCCTCAATGCCGTAGAATTTGTAAGTGTTAACAGTTGAGTTAAAACTCAGAAAATTTGACTACAGAGCTCACCAACGTAATAACTATATTATTTAGGATCTTGGCTCAACATGAAGAGTTCATTGGAGCAAGGACTGCCCTACCCCCTGTGCATCTTAGTCTCCTAGCCTAGTGACTGGCACCTTCCATGCATCAATAAATGTTGGTTAGAAGATGAAGCAAATAATTTTCTGAATACTCAAGGTGCCTAACAATGGAACAGGGTACCTGATGTAGGCCTGCATTTATCATCTTCAGGTTAAGTGACGGTCTCTCAGAGATCTGGCAGAAGAGCTCTCTTTGGATAGAAAGTTGAAGGAGAAGCTCTGAGATTCTGTGTTTCAAGGTTTTCTGGTTGTAGTCGTAAAATGCATTTTCAGAATGCCCTCCAGCAAAAAAAAAAAAAAAAAAAAATACACTCATCTATCTGAGAGATGACAATATCCTAGAATTATCTGGCCAGGTATAGTCAGTGGGCTACTGTTGTCTGGTGCAGAGGCAAGGACAGTAGTGGAAGGGAGATAGTCACTAAAGACAGATGCAAAGGGAAGGACAAATAGCAGTTTGTGTGGTGATAAAATGGCCAAGGAAGTGAGGTACAGTCAAGAGAGCTGACATGAAGTGAATAGAGGTGACCTAGTAGTGTCAGCCAAGCAAACTCTACTTACATTATACTCCTATTGAAGTAAGAGATTCCATGTTGATTACGAAATGATCTCTTAGCGACTCAGAATAGTGTAAACATTCTAGAAATATTTGCTGAACTCTTTGAAAGTTTAACTTGAGAAAAGACAGCTTATAGCCACAAAGTAGAAAGGGGGATGTATGACCTCAGACTCCTCAGGAAGACCCTTTTGTGCAGCCAGTCATGATTTTAAAATATTTAAGCCCAGGAGAGCTTCTTCAGACTCAAAGTCACCACACGTATGCATTCTTCTTGATGTAATAATTTACAAAAGAGGATTGTAATGTCTTATAGGGTCTAAAAGAACCAGTATTTCCAAAATACAATCCATGTTTCTGTAGAATGGTTTCCCAAACACATTCTAATAACAATAACAATAGCACCAACAATAGCTGTAATAACAATTGTGTTTTATTAAATATCTATTTCTGGGCACTTTCCTTCCATATGTTATCTGCTAAGACTTATAACATATTTTTAAGGTAAATGTCATCAACACCGTCCTTAGCCCCGGGCAAGAGGAGCCCTTTAGCTCTGGCTTCTAAGTTATAAAGGGCCTCCTTCTGAGTCTCCTCCAGCTGTGCCTCTGCCCCTGCTGGACTTGTTGCGTTAGCTGGCATGAACTCAACATCTGACTTGTGGCAACCGCATGCACAGTTGGGAACCACTGTGACTCACAGAGTCTTCATTCACTGTTTTTTCCGAAGACCCCTGGGTCTTTCTTCTTAGTCTGTCTTAGTCTGGAAGCTTCTCTGAAACTTTTACAGCATCATAGCAATATGCATGCCTTCAGTGACAGTCGGGTAGTAGCTAAGCTTGAGGTACATTGGCCAGATGTTTTCACTATACTGAAAAAAGGACAAGATAGGAAAATCCCACTTCCATTACTAACTGTGTGGTAAGGATTACCATGAATCTCATTACCACCTGGAAGTGGACCAGGCTTCACCGTCATTCATCTACATTCTCTGTTGCCAGTTAGTTTTGTGGCACTTCCTCTCTCTGACCCTAGCCAACCAGAGTTATGTCGGACCTCACCCCAGACACCCTGAGCCAGGTCAAAACACACTAGTTAGAAGTTCTCTATCCTTCTTCAATGATTGTGCAGCCTTGCTCTGTCACCCGGTCTTCCCAAATTGACTTCTTGCAGAGTCTTTCTTTGAATTAGCCACCCTAAGCTAAATTGGAGAATCACTGCCCTTTGTTGGCTCATTAATTATCTAAGTGGCTCACAAAATTCACAGAGACTATTACCTATATTTACACTTACTCATTTATTATAACAGAAAGCATGCAAACAAAGAGACACATCAAAAGCAGCCTGGGAGAGGTGGCAGTGTAAGGCTTCCACTGTCTTTAGGGATGTGCCACATTTTCCTGGGTATGAATGTTCTTTCCAATCTGGGTAGCCCAACTGCTTCTGCGTTCAGGATCTATTATGAAATTCTTACGTGTGATTGGTGTCTCATTGCACATGCATCATCTAGTGAATCAATAAATCATGAGTTGTATCAAGCCTCCTCTCTTCCCAAGCTTAGTTCTCCGGCATGGAATTGAAGGTTCTGTATTTATGTCCATTCCTAAGAAGGTGACCAAACCAAATACAGAAATTACAGAGCAATAGAATTAACATCACACCTAAGTTAAATTTTGCTCACAATCATTCAAAAGTGACTGCAACAGTATATTGACAAGGAACTGCGAGAAATTCAAATTCCATTCAGAAGAGGATCTGGAACCAGAGATATCACTGCTGATGTAAGATGGGTCTTGGCTGAAAGCAGAGAATACCAGAAAGATGTTCACTTGTGTTTCATTACATCTGAAAGGAATTCAACTGTGTGGATCATAACAAATTATGGCTGACATTGCATACATGGAAATTCCAAAACACTTAATTGTGCTCTTAAGGAATCTGTATATGGATCAAGAGGCAGTTGTGCAAACAGAACAAGGGGACACAGTATAGTTTAAAGTTAGGAAAAATGTGTGTTAGGGTTGCATCTTTTCACCATACCTTTTCAAACTGTATGACAAGCAAATAATCCAAGGAGCTGGATTATACAAAGAAGAACGAGGCATCAGGATTAGAAGATGACTCGTTAACAAACTGTGTTACACAGATGACACCACCTTAACTTGCTGGAAGTGAAGATCTGAAATGCTTACTGTTGAAGATCAAGGACAGTAGCCTTCAATATGGATTGTACCTCAACATCAAGAAAACAAAAATCCTCACAACTAGACCAGTAGGCAACATCATGATAAGTGGAGAGAGGATAGAGGTTGTCAAGTATTTCATTTTGCTTGGGTCCACAATTGGAAACTCGGGTGACATAGTGGGTTAAGTGCTATGCCTGCTAACTAAAAGGTCAGCACTTCAAATCTTCCAGGCACTCCTTGGAAACACTATGGGGTAGTTCTACTCAGACCTCTAGGGTTGCTATGGGTCAGACCTGACTTGATGGCAGTGGATTTTGGGTCCTCGATCAATGCCCATGGAAGCAACAGTCAAGAAACCAAAAGGCACATTGCACATCTGCTGCAAAGGATCTGTTTCAAGTATTGGGAAGTCTTCAAGTATTGAAGACTAAAGTGCACCTGACCCAAGCCATGCTGTTTTCAGTTGTATCACATGCAAGCAAAAGCTGGACAGTGAACAAAGAAGACAGAAGCAAAATTGATGTCTTTGAATTGTGGTGCTGGAGAAGAATGTTGAATAGACCATGGACTGCCAAAAGAATAAACAGATCTGTTCTGGGAGAAGTACAACTAGAGTGGTGCTTGGAAGCAAAGATGCCAAGACTGTGTCTGGAAGGATCAGTCCCTGGAGAAGGACATCATGCTTGGTAGAGTGAAGAGTCAGCGAAAAAGAGGAAGACCCTCGAAGAGATGGATTGATACAGTGGCTGCAACAATGGACTTAAGTGTAAAAATGACTGCGGACATGGTGCAAGACCAGGCAGTGTTTCGTTCTTTTGGGTGTAGGGGTCGCTATGAATTGGAACCAACTAGACGACATCTAACAACAACAATTAATTTGCATATGTTTAAATATTGCCTGGCTATTTTAGAAATGCAAAGATGCCTTGATAGCTAAGAAGTTCCAAAGGCTGTCTTTCAGGAACCAAGACAGGCTAAACAGAGTCCTCTGTTCAGTGCTGGGAGACCTGAATGGAAAGCAGGAATTGAACACTGAACTATGACTGCCCCCATTCCATTGCAGGGATAAGAGCTTGTAAACAAAAAATATCTGCCTTCCCCTCACAGCCTTTTCTGGACCACTCCCTGGATCCCTGAACTCCTTATTTTCCTTCCAAAATAGGTGTGAGCCTGTTTACAGAGGCTATGTAAACTTATTCCTCAGGTTCATTACTTGAAGGCAGACTGTGTTGCTGGTATGTACACTGTTGGTGTAAAGAGTGACCTAGCAATAATTGTTTTCAGGGATTTGGATGAATCTTGGACATGCAGGCTTTGCCATCTGTGTCCCTGTTTACAAGGCTACTCATGAGTCATGACAAGTCTTGGGGTGGGACAGAGAAGGAGTGGACGGCAGGCCAGGGCAGAGGACTAATGCCTTGGAACCAGCTTTGTCCATTCTGCTACATTCGATGAGGAGCACTAAGGAATCAGAGAATTGTAAATTTGAACCTGTACTTTCATGTAGCAATGCAGCCATATTTGCCAAGGTAACAGAATTTCATTTTAAAGTTTCTTAGCTATACATTTAATACATTTCTTAGCTATACATTTAATAGCGCTAAATACATTTCTTAGCTATACATTTAATAGTGCTAAATACTTTTCAGGTGTACAGTGAATTGGCTTTTAGTTCAATTTTTGTCCTGAGGCCCACAAATGCTAGGGATGAGTCTAGATATCATCCCATTAAAAAATGTGTTACCTTTTCAAACTGACAATTGACTTGCTTACAGTCATATAGAGAGGCTAGATTTGATAAGAAAGCTTGTGTCCTTTCCACCATGCCATATTTCCTTTCATATAGATTCTGATTTGATCCTCACTTCAACTCAGTGACATGGGGGCTACTTCCATTCTATTTTCTGTCAACTGATGAGAACACTTTGACTCAGAGATCTGAAATGACTCCTGAGGTCCTATGGCACAGCCAGTCCTTCAGTTCATTTATTTCACTCCAAATGATTGACTTTCAGGAAGGCTAAGAGTTCAGACTGCTTTCCATCACATTAGTAAGTATTGCCACAAGTTGTGTTTATCCGAGCAGTGATGTGATGGGAATATTATCTAAGAATAATTATTTTGGAAAAGACTGAGGATGAACCATGCAAGTTATTTAAAATCTCCTACAGTTTGTCATTGGGAAGAGGAAACAGACTTGGTCCAAGTATACACTTCGAGGAAGAACTAGAATCTGTAGGCAGAAGCTAAAGGGAAAGATTTGGATTTACTACAACAAAAATTCACAAACCATTAGAAGTCTTTGGTGCAGTCTCTATTAAGTCAGTGTGTTGTCCATTCCTGAAGTGTCCAAAGGATCACTGCTGATGTAGTGATTAAGTGGTAACAGAAAGTTCAGAGGTTAGAATCCACCAATGGCTTTATGGGAGAAAAATGTGACTGTCTGCTTTTGTAAAGATTACAGCTTGAAAACCCTGTAGGGGCAGTTCTGCTTGTCCTACAGGTTCTCTATGAGTTGAATGTGACTCTGAGTCAATGGGTGTGGATAGAGGAGCCCAACAAGGCACTGGTAGGGATGTTGTAAAGACAATTTGTGAATTAGTTGTGTGCATGTCTAGGTGTTATCCTGGGTTCCTTCATATAAATCCAAAATTCTAAAGACTGTGTTACAAAATAGTCTTTAGTCTGAGACCATTGGTAGGGTAAGCTGAAAAATCATACCAATTTCAGGGCTGGATTGATGTCATAGGTTTGCTTCTCCCTTCTTTGTCCTGCTTTGTGCTTGTTAGGTTAGCTGGTGTGGACCTTATTAAAAGACTCCTTGCCATCTAGCTACTACTGGTTGATTCAACCAATGGGAAATCCAGGCAGAAGATCAAAGAAGGGAAGCTCCCACCCAACAGAGTTTCCACTGGTTGCTTTCCCATCAGTGTTTTGGTCTTTTCAAGCTATCTCTCCGTTTAAGTCTTGCCGTTTGGGGGTTCATTTGTGTTGACTCTTTAGTTCCAGGGATGGTAATGGTGTTACTAACTACTTCTGCTGTTATTAACCTGAATCATTGTTCTATCATCTGTGACTTTTTAACACCACACTCAGACCTTGCCAAACAACCCCCCACTGAACACGCCTCCAAGTACATACACAGTTTGAATATTATCTGATTGCCTGACTGATGCAGTATGCCTTTATAACCTGAGGTAACCACACTATTTTGATATGGAAAAATCTTGACTGCCACTCAGTATAGACAAATCGGCATTCATCCTGCTTCTAAGAGGAGAGCCCAAAGTCCTAGTAATATCAGAGAAGAAAGAGGAAGTTTGAGGAAGCTTAAGGAATGAGATGACTTACCCAAATCTTGTTATTGCTGCATTTAAGTTCATGGGAAAGAATACTCAGGAAATGTTTCCTAATCAGAATGAGTAGTACCTCTGATGCAGCTACAACAGGTTTTCCCCATTCTCAAGCTTAGCCACTGACTTATCTATTGTACTGGTTGAGAGTGAGGGCTTTGGAATTTGACTCCTTTAAGTAAAATGATGGTTGTGTCACTCGCTGGTTCTGTGGCTTTGAAAAACTCACCTCTCCAAACTTGATTTTCCTCATTTAAAAATAGGAGTAATAATAGTATATGCTTCCTGGAGATGCTATAAACTTAAACATCTTCTACATTAAAAGGGTTTGCATTTACAGTGTCTGGAAAATGATACAAATGCACTCATATATGTATATCTATATTTGGAAAAGCCCATAAGTAGTGCTGAATAAACATGAAATGGGCAAACAAATGATGCATTTTTAAATACTTATAATTTTGTCTGTCATAGATAACAAGATGACTCAATGTTGATTACTACTCAATAAAGTGAGAATAATCTATTAACTTAAGCAAGTCAATAATTGGCATTTTGTAGTTTTCAACAAATTTTAGATGAAAACAGAGGCTAGTAATGTCCCAGTGTCGTCTGTTGATGGAAATTTGAGTTGTCGGCACTTGGCTTGTCTTGGCTTTTATATTTTGGCTGTTGTAAATAGTGGTACAGTGGACACTGGTGCACATGTGTCTTTTTGTGATATACCACAGCATGGAAGAATTTTGAAAAAATGCTGAGGAAAATGTGTCACTCGTAAAAAGACAAACATTATACAATCTTAGTAATATGAAGCACATAATAAAGGTAAATATAGAAATCAACATAAAGAAAACAAAAGTCCTCACAACTGGATTCATAAGCAACATCATGGGGAATGTAGAAAATAGTGACACTGTCAAAGATTTCATTTTACTTGGGTCCACAATGAATGTCTGTGGAAGCAGAAGTCAAGAAGTCAGACAACATACTGCATTGGACAAATCTGCTGCAAAAGACTAGTCTGAAGATAATCACTTTGAGCACTAAGGTACACCTGACTCACTCCGTGGTGTTCTCAGTCATCTCATGTACATTCAAAAGAGAGACGATTAATAAAGAAGACCAAAGAAGAAATTAAGTCATTGAATGAGAAAGATCAAAGAAGAACTGATGGTTTTGAATTACGGTGTTGATGAAGAATATTGAATATATCATGGACTGTCAGAAAAATGAAGTAATCTGTCTTGGAAGACGTACAGCCAGAATGCTCCTTAGAAGAAAGGGTGGTGAGACTTGTCTCTCTTGTATTTTGGACATGTTTTCAGGAAGAATCAGTCTGTGGAGAAGGACATTATCCTTGGTGGAAGGTCAGAAAAAAAGAAAACTCTTCAAGAAGATGGATTGACACAGTGGCTACAACAGTGGGCTCAAGCATAGCAAAAATTATGAGGGTGATACAGGACAGAGCATTGTTTCTATCTCTTTTACATAGGGTTACTGTCAGTTGGAACTGACTTGACACCACCTAACAACAACAATGACAACTTAGAGGTAAGGGTTGTTGCCAGGGCAGGAAGGAGGGAGAAAGGAAGGAATCATTGTTTATGAAGCTTCAAGTTTTTGTTTACAGGATGGAAAATGTGGCAAAAAGTATTGGTAATAATAGCACAACACAGTTTATGTAATTATTCTCACTGAATTGTATATGTGAAAAATACTGAATTGGCAAATGTGGTATATCTATATTTTTACAGTAATAAGAAAAAACCTGAAAAAAGACAGGGAGAACAGAGAGGCCAGAAACCCTGGTGGCATAGTGGTTAAGTGCTACAGCTACTAACCAAGTGGTTGTCAGCTTGAATTCACCAGGCACTCCTTGAAAACTCTATGGGATGGTTATATTTTGTCCTATAGAATCACTATGAGTTGGAATTGGCTCTACAGCAGGGGATTTGGTTTTTGATTTAAACAGAAGCTAGAAAATGACCCCCTCAAAAGGATCTCAAAGCTGCTTTCTTATATACTAGAAAGTTGGGTTAGATGAACATGATGGTCCTTTCCAACCATGAGATTATACAAGGACTGCAAGTTAAGTTGGTCAACTCTTCCAAGAAAAAGTGCTACATATGATGTCCCACAACTCTACAAATTTAATTGTTCTAAGTGCTACATACCATGTTTCTGAATATCACTATGGTCAGCTTTGAAATACTCCCCTTGGGAGGCTCTCCACTGATGCCAGTGCCTAGTCCACCCTTCAGTTTTGGAACTTTTTTCTGGAATGGCCATTGTGCACAGTGGCAAGTTCATGAACTTAATTCTATGGTTGTCTGTGAGAGAGTTTTAGCCAGTAAACTGTACTGGAACTGGAACACCCTTCCTACTCACGTGATCTGCCCCCAGTGACTTTTTCCTTTACCCAAAGAGAAAGGAAATATTGAAAAGAAGATACTTTTATCACATTCAGGACATCTAGGGTAATATGACCACAACTCTGATGGCCATTCCAGAAAAACGTTCCAAAATTGCTTTGAAGGATGGACTAAGTTCTGGCATCAATGCGTAGCTTCCCAAGGAGAGTACTTTGCTGGTGACCATAGTGATACTCAGCCATGAGGTATGTAACAGTTTTTCTAGGATGAGTTCATGAACTTGTCAGTCCTCATATATCCCTATATATCTTTATCTTCTACTGTACATTAGGCAGGAGAGAAATAATTGTCCATTTTAGTCTCAAAGATGAACAACACCCAGAGGACCCAATCCCATGCTACCAAAGGGCCTCAGAACCAGAACCAAAAGATATATTTTTCCTTCTTCCCTCCCTCCCTCCCTCCCTCCCTCCCTCCCTCCCTCCCTCCCTCCCTCCCTCCTTCCTTCCTCTCTCTCTCTCTCTTTTTTTTTTTTTTTTTACTAAAAATAAAGATAATTTTAAAAAAATACTATAGAGGCTCTGATGGAGATTGTGTATTTTCATTTCACTGTAGTCAAATTACTTTGCTGACTTCCATGACTATAACTGTGATGATCTACTTCCATAGAAGATTCATAGTGCTGTGTGTCAGGACAATGTAGGGGGACTGTGCTGCTTGTAATAGGGTTGGGATGGGGAAAAGATGAGAGAGAGCCAGAGCCTAAATTAGAAACACCTACTATGCTTAAGGAAATCTTGGTGGCATAGAGAGTAAGTGCTATGGCTGCTAACCAAAAGGCTGGCAGTTCAGATCCCCCAAGCATTCCTTGGAAACTCTATGGGGACAGTTCTACTCTGTCTATTGGGTCTCTATGAGAAGAAATTGACTGAACAAGAATGGATTTTGGTTTAGTATGCTTAAGCGACAGAATTAAGACAACTACAAATTTTTGTCATTACTTTTTGAAGCTACCATTTATTGTTTGCTTATTATGTACTAGACACAATATTATATGCAATATATATACTAGTTTTTCTTAGAAAAATATTTTGTGCCTTAAGTGAAAGGCACAAATTCCAAGTGAGTATGTCATACAAAAGCTTGTGCACACACTGCTATGTAACTCTAATTGCTCTCCCCACCCTGCAACAGAACATTCCTTTCTACTCTGTATGTGTATTCAGCCAGCTCCTCCACCCTCTGATCTTACCTCTGGACAGGACAGCTCGTGTTAGCCTCTTATATCCACATAAGCCAAGAAGCGTACTGTTTGCCATTATCATTGCATGTCTTACAGTCCAGTCCAATTTTTTCTGAAGTGTTGGCTTTGGAGGTGGTTTCAGTTCTGGACTAACAGAGAGTCTAGTCTGTCAGACCATCAGGTCTGGCCTTTTTAACAGAGTTTGAGTTCTGCACACCCATTTTTCTCGTGCTTCATCAGGAACTCTATGCTGTGTTCCCAGTTGTGGCAGTCATTGGTAGTTTCCAGACACCCTCTTATATATTAGTTCTTTAAATCCTTCTAGCAAATCTGTAAGAAGTTGCTCTTGTTCTCTTTTCAGAATATAGGAACTGAAACTCAGAGATTCAGCTACTTGTCTAAGATTAATCAGAAGCTGCAAACCTAGATTTGGTCCCAGGTGTCTGCGTCTCCAAACCCCTGACTTGATCCATTATATTATACCACATTCACAAATAATTTCAGTCTCACAAGGAGACATATTAGTATCTAAAGGGTGTGACAGCAAGCAGGCAACATGTAGGCTTCATAAATAAATGATAAATAATTGAAAACAATCAGCCATCTCACACCTTATGCAAAAACCAACTCAAACTGGGTAAAAGACCCAAATATCAAATCTAAAATGATAAAGCTCATTCAAGAAAAATTGGGATCAACAATGGGAGTGTTAATACATGTTTTAGTCAGCTAGGGCTGCTCTAACAGGAATACCACAGAGTGGATGGCTTTAACAAAGGAAAGTTTATTCTAACACAGTCCAGTAGGCTGCAAGTCCAAATTCAGGATATCCACTCCAGGGGAAGGCTTTCCTCCTTGTTGACTCCAGGGGAAGGCTTTCCTCCTTGTTGGCTCTGGAGGAAAGTCTGGTATTGCATCAGTCTTTGTCCAGGGAGCATCTTGGTGCAGGAACCTCAGGTCTGAAGGATGTGCTTTTCTCCCGATGCTGCTTTCTTGATGGTATGAGGTTCCCAAATCTCTACTTGCGTCTCCTTCCTTTTATCTCTTGCAGGCTGAAAGGATTAAGAGTGGGGAAAGCCATACTACAGGGAAACTCCCTTTACAGTGGAGCAGGGAGGTGATCTTATAAAGGGACTTGCAGTCCCACCCTAATCCTTTAACATACAGCATAGGAAAGCCACAAAATGGAGGACAGTCACATGGCCCAGCCACATGGCTACACATATTTTTGGGGGGACACAATTTGATCCATGACAACACACAACTTAGACAGACTTCAAAATCTGACAAACCACGATCTGAGAAAATAGATAAATGGGAACTACTAAGAATAAAACACTTTTGCTCATCTGAAGACTTTATCAATAAAATTAAAAGACCACCTACAGAATGGCAAAAAATATTTGGCAACTATATGTCAGACTGACATCTGGTCTCCATAATCTATAAGATACTACAAAATATCAATAAGAAAAAGGTAGATAGTCCAATTAAGAGATGGACAGACACTTCTCCAAAGAGGAGATCCAGGCAGCCAAAAAACATGTGGACATGCTCACGATCATTAGCTATAAAGAAATTCAAATCAGAAAGACAATGAGATGTCATCTCACCCCAACAAGGTTGACCATGATCCATAAAACACAAAACAACCAGTGCTAGAGAGTCTGTGGAGAAATTGGAACTCTCCTACACTATTGGTGGGATTATGAAATAGTGTAACCTCTTTGGAAAGCAATCTGGCACTTCCTTAAAAAGCTAGAAATGGAAATACCGGTTGACCCAATTCTACTACTTGGAGTATACCCTACGGAGTCAAGGCCATACACACCAACCAATACATGCACACGAATGTTCATCACAGCACAGTCCACAATAGCAAAAAGATGGAATCAACCCAGATGCCCAGCAACAGAGGAATGGATAGGTAAACTGTGGTATATATACTTAATGGAACACTATGCAATGATAAAGAACAATGATGATTTTAGAAAGCATCTCATAACCTGGTTTCAATTGGATGACATTATGTTGAGTGAGTAGTCAGCAGCAAAAGGACAAATACTGTATGAGATCCCTACTATAAGAACTTAAAAACAGACTCATGCATAGAAGAAAAGATTCTTTGACAGATGAAAAGGTGGGGAGGGGAGAAGGGAGGGAGGAAGATAGTGAGGGTATTGATTAGATAGTTGACAGAAAGTTGGTTGGGTGAAATCTGTGATAGCACACTTTAGAAAGATCAATTTTATTATTCCTCCCTTCTTAACCCAATATTGCAAGGACAGAGGAGCTGGAGTGGGGATTTGGGGATCATGCTCTTAGGGTACATCGAGGCCAATTGGCATAAAAGAATCTTCTGCACCCCAAGTTGGTGAGTGGCATCTGGGGGTCTTAAAAGCTGCTAAGCTGCCATCTGAGGTACACCAAATTGTCCCGACTCAGCAGGAATGGATGATCTCAAAGGACCAAAACGACATGGGGCAAAGAGAACCCAGAAGACAGAGAGACCCACGTGAGTGGGTGACTACATCAATATATGACCAGAAGAACTGGATGGTGTCCAGCCATCACCAGTGATAGCCATGACGGGGCTTACAAAGTTGAGTCTCACTGGCTACATGGAAATAAAAGGGGTGTACCCTGAGATCTCCACTAAAAGACTGCAACTGATGGCCTAGGGGCTTTGGGGTTCCCCTGGGACCATGGCCCCTGGCCTTGATGCTGCCCCTGTCCATAAATCATAATGGAGGTCAACTCTTTGGACAGAAATGGATTGGATTTGGTGACACAGAGCGACCATATCATGTGTGCACCTTATAGTTCTGTGCATCTACAGGAAGTCATCGAGCTGACCTCCTACTGGAAGCGGGACAGAGGTTGGAAGGCGGGGATGGGAGATTGTTAGGAGGATACAGCTTGTACAGAATGGAGAGGGGGGTGTGGTGTCACCAGGCAGGGAGAGCAGTGGGCACTGGTCATTGGCAAGTATGCAAATTTATATGGGATTGTATATTTGCACTCAATCATAATTAAAAAAAAAAAATCACCTACACATGAAAAATAATCAGCCAAAACAGAAGTAAGGAGACCAGAGAGTGAAGTGCCACAAAATAAATCAACCAATATTATTGGATATCTGCTAGTGAGCTTTATTTCTAGAAGTGCAAAAGTGGAGGGGAAAAAAGAAGCAAGCCACAAAGCCAAGAGGTGCAAATGTACCGGCTTGTGGATAGAAAAGCAGCAGTTATCAGAACAGGGATATGGGCTGCATGTGGAATGAGGTTACGAAAGTGAGTACAGGAATGGATTGAAATACACAAGTCAGCCTTACTCTTCAATGAGTCACAGAGGGCTTGTCTGGGCTGGGCTTGGTGGTTTTAACCTCTAAGTCTGTTTGCAAGTCCTAAATACTGTAAGTTTGGGGAAGGAAGTACCTGAGAGTCTGGTAGTAATAGAAATATTTCCTGAACTCTTCCAGAGGCATCTTTCAGAGCTGCATTTGTAAAAAGCTTAATTTTATATTGAGGTAATTTACCTGTTGTCTTTGAATTCAGATTCCTTTTTCTTAAGAAATTATGAAAAGTGTTTAAAGATGTATCCCTGTGGGTACGTTCTGTTAAGGAATATACAGTAAAACCTATGAAAGTCAGAACCTATGTAAGGCAGAAACCTCTCAGAGAAGAAAAACCCAAATATTTTCCAATGAAATGAGTAATAACAAAGTGTTAAGACTGTACCTATCAAAGGTGGAAAACTTGTTGCAAGACCCAGGAAAACAAGGCAGTCCTTTTGTGTTCTAGCTCGTATTTTATCACTGTATTTATAAATTTGGTTTCCATTTCCTCACTGTGTACTTGTATTGCCAATTAACATTCCAAAGCCATTATTTTAGCTTAACTTTGTTCTCTGGGAGAGACATGCGTTACCAGCTCCAGCAAGATTGGGTTTATTGGGTGTAGCAATGCCTGCTTTGCTTAAATATGAGAATGGTAATTAAAAAATTAAACACACTTAAGATTTCTTAGAAACTGAGGAAGCTTCAGTTCTGGAAGGCAAGTTTTGGCAATGTATTTAATTGTTTGTATCTTGGTTATTTGTTAATCTTTAGAACTTTACGGTCACTTCTATTTTTATGCTACAGGTGACAAAGATTTTACAAAGTGGTGTTGAAAGAACTGACTTTACAGGATGGTAATATAATGAGGACTTTTAGGCTGTGGAGTGGTGTATATAACTACCATCTTGGTCACTCTGCAGTTTCTAGATGAGTATTCATTGCTCTTATTTGTTGCCTATGAATTCTTTTTAAAGGAACTTGAAGAAGCATTCAGAATTTGGGTTGGTGCAGAATGATGCAAACAGATGCTGCATACTCTAGGGCAGGAGTAGGATCAAAAGTCAACATCTAGCTTCAAGTTATCTGGGATAAGACACCCTAGTTTCTTTGCTTACCTGTTCATAGATGTCAAATTCAATTCATTTCAACTAAATGTAACTCAACTAACTCATAGAGCATTATCTGAACTATTGTATGCTAGCTATCAGTTCAGAATACAGCAAAATTAAAATCTATTGCATTGAGTTGATTCCGACTCATGGTGACTCAATAAGACAGAGTGAAATTGTCCCATTAGATTTTCCAGGCTGTACTCTTTACAAAAGCAGACTGCCACAGCTTTCTCCCATGGAGCGGCTGGGGGGTTCAAACCACTGACCTTTCTTTCATTCAGCAGACCAGAGTTTAACCACTGCACTATGAGATTCCATTCATAATGCAGCAGAAAAGACAAATGGCTAAAGAGCTAATAAGAATACTATGTGATGCTAATCTCAGAGGACAAGCTAATTACATAGGAGAAACTTTTGGAGAAGATGATGTTAGAATTGTATCAATGTTGAATGAAAATCAGTGAGACAGAAAGTGAGAAAGGGAATTGTAAGAAGGACGAACATGTGCGAAAGGGCAGAGTGTATGGGAGAGTCTAAGAATGGTGATTATTCTGGGCAGTGTGGAATAGTGAGAGAGGTCATTGTGTTGGGTAGTCTTGGTCCTTGAATCACCAATGGCTTTGTGAGACTAGAAAATAGGTCAAAAAGTACTTTGCTCTATTTTCTTTCTCTGCCTCTTAGTGAACGTAAAATTAGATTTTGTATGTTTTATGCATGTACAGTATGACCTAACACCAAGGAAATGTTGCTTAATTGTAATTCAGTTTTTTGAGAACATATTTATATAGTATTAGCTCTATGTAAGATGTTTTATCAAGCACAGAAAATTCTCCCTTAAGTATAAACAGACCAAATCTACCCTGTTCACTATGCTATTCTCCCAAACCTAACACAGATACTGACCCAAAGAGGAATTAATAGATATTTGTTGACTGGATGGATACACAAAGTTCTCTCCAAATTCACAACATACCCTCTATGCTGTCTAAGTAACACATGATCTACTAGTGGGATCAGTGTCAGGCTGTAGACCTGAGACCAAACCTTAGGAAAACGTAAACATGGGAGACATCAACAAATATGGGGGAATTTGCATAACTTTACAAACAGAGCTTCTGATAGATAAACAGGTAGAAACTAGGCCCAATCCAGGGCCATCTTTTACTGTCTTCAACACAAGAGATATTTAGTAAAAGTATTTTTCCTGAGTCCTGTGTCTGATGTCTCCCTCTTATCTGTTCATGTTTCGGGAGTACATGGGAATTAAGCAACACACAGAAGATATTTTCCTAGCCTGGGTAAGGAGAGGGTACAAATTTAGGGTGTTGATTTTTTTGTTTCCCACTACTGGTTTTAATCGATAATTTTTTCTTCCAAGATGTGGCTGAATGTGGCCTATTAGCCACCACTGAAAGGTGAAGCAAATCTAAAAGATTCAACTCCCAGTCAAAATGGTTCAGACATGTATTACAGTCAGGTCTAATTTATTTGACAAATTGAGACAAGATTAATTAATATGACATAGATTATACAAGTGTAGAAATCATGAATGGATATGTTAAAAGATATTATAGGGTTCCAAAATAGATTCAACACTTTCCAAAATGTACAAATTTAAGTTTGTTGTCAGTTTTCCTGTGAAGAGAAAATAGCAACATATGAGAAACTTTGAGGCTATATGCATTTCATTCAGACTTTCCCAAAGAACCCAGAAAATGTATCTGAGTCTCTGCAATAATTGATGTGTTTTAAAAGGACTGATGGCAATTTAGGAATAATTTAACAGCTGACATTGATTGTATACACATGATGTTCAAAACACATCTCAGTCAACTTACATTCTTGAAAGTGTGTTTTATCATTATTTTAAATTAATTTTTGTTTAAAGAAATGTACATTTAAAAACCATTTTTCATAATAATTTTTTATTCAGAAAGAACCAGGCCAATTGTCTTATGTACAAGATGTATGTTTTTATTTTTTATTATTGTACTTTAGATGAAGATTTACAGAACAAACTAGCTTCTCACTGGACAATTCTTACACATACTGTTTTGTGAAATTGGCTACCAACTCTAAGACATGTCAACACTCTAGCTTCTGAACCCTGAGTTCCTTATTACCTGCTTTCCTGTTCACTCTTGCCTTCTAGTCTTTGCCCCTGGGCTAGTGTGCCCCTTTAGACTCATTTTATTTTTTAGGACTGTCTAATCTTTGGCTGACGGATGAACCTCAAGGAGTGACTTCACTACTGAGTTAAAAGGTTGTCTGAGGCCATAATTTTGAGGTTAGATGCTTATTTTTGTTCATGTTTATTTTGAAAGTACTTAAAGAAGACTACATACTTTTTACATTCGGTATATCACTCATTATAGTATGTTTTCTTGACCAGACGTTCATATATCTTTGGGATCACTACTTAGTAATCTTTAAACTACTTTTGCTTTTTACATTTTTTAGATTTAAATTTTATTATAGTTTAAATGTTTTATTGATTATTCATACATTAAAAACGCAATGAGGTCTTTTCAGTTAGTGTTCTCTTTTGTACCAATCATTAGGGATCTAACATATCAGAACTTATTTGCTGAAGTTAAACAATAAGTACAGCTTTTTCTAACAGATGTGTACTGTCTCACCTAGGACAAAAGCATTTCTGATCCCTAGGTATAATCAAACATGAATTTTGAGACTGCTTGGTGATTGATTGTGTAGAGGGAGTTTAAATGATAGATTAATAAGAGAAAGTTGAAGTGATGACCCTTAATTTTCCTTTTTATCTTGGAGATGCTATGATTCTCCAATTTATTCTTGCAGCCAGAATTTATGGGAATAAAATGACAGCAGGGACTCCCAAAGGGAACAATTTGGGAGAATTCTATTCTGTAGAGTCTGTGTGTAATGATTCACGTGTTTCTCACTCCCAACTCACTTTTTAAAATTGAGGTACGTTTGTCTTAATACATAATTACAACCTTAAGTATAGAAAAGGAAATATGCAATACTCACACAACTTCAGAACAGAAGAAGCAGTCGTTGCTGTAAGTTTTGCCATCAGATCCGCAAATTGGTGCATATATTTCATAACAAAACCTATTTTCTCCTTTTGGTAACTTTTTGTAATTGCTGCAATCAACCTGAAATAACATGTTAAAAAGCCTTCAACTTTCTCAACAAAGTCTTTGTTCTAAGGATTTAGAATTTTCCCATCATGCTTGCAGGGCTCTTGTTTTATATATATATATATATATATATATATATGTTTGTTTTGGTTGTCTTATCTACACCCTGTAAGATATATCAAGTATAAGGAGTTTTTTTGTCAGGTACAGAATCACAAGTAATAAATTTATGTTAGCTGGGAAACCCTTGTAGAAGAGTGGTTATATGCTATGGGTGCTAACCAAAAGGTTGCAATTCAAATCTACCAGATGCTCCTTTAAAACCATATGAGACAGTTCTAATCTGTACTATAAGGTGTCTATGAGTCAGAATTAACTTGATGGAAATCAATTTTTAGAGTTGCTGGTAACAAAGTCAGGATTTATTCTGAAATAAGATGCTGTCTGTTATACTGGTTGATACATCAGTTCCCAACATACACAATGTGTTCACAGGTGCAACAGCTTCCATAAGATGTGTGATCACTTTTCTGTAGAAATTATCCCTCTCTCTAACTCAAAGTATTCAATCTGAATACATGTGTGAAATATATCATAGGGATAATCAAAACCAAACTCACTGCCATCGAGTCAGTTCCATAGTTCAGGATAGAACTGCCCCACTGAGTTTCCGAGGAGCACCTGACAGGTTTGAACTGCCAACCTTTTGGTTAGCAGACATAGCATTTAACCACTGTGCCAACAGGGTTTCCATTATAAGCACAGCTACTCTAGTATTATTAAGCCCTGGTTGTTCAGTAGTGAAGTGCCCAGCTGCTAACTGAAATGTCAACATTTGAACCCATTAGCTGCTTAATGAGATGAAGATGTGGCTGTCTTCCATAAAGATTGCAGTCTTGGAGCCCCTTTAGGGCTGTTGTACTCTGTCCTGTTGGGTTGCTATGAGTCAGAATTGATTTCTTGGTAATGGGTACTATAATTGTAAGAACTAGTGAATCCTTGGCCACTTTTGTCCATAATTATTTGTAACAAATTACTTGTTAACACACTACACAGCTCTTACTGACAGATCGATGTATCTTAATGTTGAAGTTCCTTGCTGGCTCAAACCTGAGTGCTAGTGTTTGAGTAATACAGCATGACCAGGAAATACCAAGTACTTAGCATTTTCTAAATGTTTTCATTCTCACACAGATACCAAATCACAAAGAATGGCTTGACCTCAAGTATATCGGACTCCAAAGTTTATATTCTTAATCCAATTATTTTCTTTAACAGAAAAAACAGAAGACTCAAGTAGTTGAAGGAAGTCACCCAGACTTGAGAGTCACATAAATAATAATACTTTATATATGAAATTAAAACAAACAAACAAACAAAACAAAACAAGGATTTTTTGATGGCAGGTATTTTCAATATTAGAATGCAGGCTTACTGATTGTGTTTAAATTTTTGCTTGGTACTGTGGATTTTGAAAAATATGATCTGATAATACAAGCCACCAATAAGTTGTGTGGCACTATGATGACACCCACCTATGGTATGACAGTATAGCAATAAGAATTAAATAGAGAATTTACTGCAGTCACCTTTCCATTAGGTTACATTGGGAATCGCTGGTTTTCCTCGTATGGCACAGAAAAACAGAGCTTCCTAACTGTCACACAGAAAGCTGTTATTTATGATTGCAAGCCTAATCTCACAGAAATAAAGGAAAGGGACAGGCAAAACTTTACAAAACTAGCACATCTAGGAAACGTCACGTAATAGAATCCTCACCATATATAACAACGAGGCTCACACTCTGGTCAGCTGAGTTTCACACATTTCAAAAGAGACTCCCCTTGACACTAAATGCTAAATAGGTTATAACCTGAGTAAGATATCACCTATGAGGTCCAGAGACATCAAATGTGGTTGGTATACCACGGAACCAATAGCAACTAAAGATATTAGTAGAGCTTGAACTACAGCTTGAATTGTGTGATCGTTGCTTCAGAGTGGTTACTGTCACATCTAGGTTTTCCCCCAAATAGTCATTATTTTAACTGTGGGGTTATGAAGAAAAATTAAGATCTTCATTCTCCAAGAGACAACAAAGTGTGGAACTCATTTAAAAATTGTAAAAATCATGACTAGCCCTTGTTGAGCTTTCTCATGTTGTGTGCTAGGTACTGTGCTGCTAAAACCCACTGCTGCTGAGCAGAATCCAACTCATAGTAGCTCTGTATGACTGAGTGGAACTGCTCCACAATTTCTAAGGAGCACCAGGTGGATTCAAACTGCTGAAGTTTTGGTTAACAGCCATAGCACTTACCACTATGCCACCAGATATGCCAAGGGTACTGTGCTAAGCAGTCCTCAAACTTAGGAACTTAAGCCTCATAATAGTTCTGTTAAGTAGGTACTGTGACCCAGGCATACATCACCACAGACCTGGATTTCAAACTTCAGTGCAGGTGTCTAACCACTTTGTTCTACCACCTCTATTTTAGAAAGATCTGATTTAGAAATAAAATCAATTTTTCTACTTCCGAAAACAAAACTTCAAATATGTAAAAAAAATGTATTTAATGTAAAATATCAAACACTTCTCTCATACTTATTTTTAAATTACGTAAAAGTAGGGCTTTTATAGCAAGATGTGTGTACTGACCTGTTTCCTCTGTTGGACACATTCCACATCTGGAAAAAACAAAAGGGAGAGAATTAGATTCTGGAAGAGTGTAATGTTATTGAAAATAAATGATTTCATTCCTGTTTTAATTCTCAACTGGCGCTAAAAACATAGGACTCTCTTTAAAGCTGTCTATCAAAGTAATAGCAAAGGAGACCTCTCCTGTCCTGGAACTTTTGGCTTTCTTCTTTAGAGGGAATTTCAGTGTAGGTGAAAGGATGAAAAAGCTGCCATAATAATGAGGGGATTATCTTATTTTTTTCCTTCCCCATAATTGAGGCTCGTTAAGTATTATAAAAGCAAGTAAAATTTTAAATTTATGGAGCATTTGCTGTAATATAGCAGACATAAGTGGTAGACATTGGGCTAGTGGTTGAAAATCCAAGGGGGGCAGATTTTACTTTAATGATAGAAAAAGATTAATGTAATATCTTATACTACACACTGGGTTAGACTACTGTGTAAACAAGTGAGATCCTAATAAGAAATGACAAGTCAAGGCAGGGACTAGATGGTCACTTCTTAAAGGATCTTACAGAATGTTTAACCATAGATAAAATTTGGTCTTACATGATCATTAAGAGTTCTACTCTTATATTATATTGTGATTTATTGCTGGAGACAAAAAAATGCACTTCAAAACACTTCCCTTGTTATCTGTGCTGTAAGAGCATCCCAGAATTAGGTAGGCAGAAAGTGACATGGAGCTGTTGGTATCAAGGCAGGAACAGTGTTAGGAGGGAGATACTCACTGAAGAGGGTTGCCAGTGCCAGGGCCAAGAGCAGGACAAAGGCTTTTGATCTCATGGTGCTGAAGTAGCCGAGAACAGTCTGGTAGAGGCAGAAAAAGTGACCTTCTGGTGTCTGTGCAACTTACTTGTGTCCTGCTTTATATCTGTCAAGAGTTGCTGCCACAGTTATGAAACAGTTTTTGTGCAAGCAGAATCCAGGAAAGGAATCAGAAATGCTTGCTCAGTTGTGGCAGTTCTTTTCTTGTGAAAGACAGTTGCTTGCTCATGTTATTTCAATGACAACTAAGACCAAATAAAATCACTATTATTTTCCTATGTTGCTGTGTGATCTAAGAGCTTAAATGAGTAATTATATCTCTCTTATAAAATTTGACCTCCATAACAAATTTGTTGGAGAGTCATTATTTTGTTGGGTTTACAGATGAAGAATTTGATTCTTGAGAAATTTAAGTAATTACCGTGAGTTTGTTGTGTATCCTTTATTGAACATCATTTTTCAGGAACAGTGCTCAGCATGACTTTCCTGATTTACCATTTTTCCAGGCTCCCTGTCTTTGGACTGAGGGCCTTTTGTTCCCTGACTTAGGAGTATGGTGCAATGAGATGGAGAAAATGACTTTCACCAGAACTTAAGGTGGGGATTTGCACCAGCACATGTTTGGAAGGGCATAGAGTTATTATTATTATTGTTCATTTTTAAATCACTGAGGATAAAAATCCAAAGATATTGTCAAGAAGAAAAAAGAATGAAGACAGAATGGGCTCCATTATGAGGTGGGTTATGTGTTTTGATGAGCAGGAAGAATGGATCACACATGTAAGTTTCAAGTTAGAGGTTGGGGAAGAGCTAAATTTTTCTATGTAATAAAGGGAAGAGCAATTTCAAGTTACAGGGGAGTAAAGTTAAGAAGGGAAAGGAGCAGACAGAGAGACTGAGCTTGATGTGGTGAGTGGCCAAACACTAAAAATAAAAGTTCTAGTAGTAGACTTGTAAAAGATGAGAAACATAAGGAACATTTTTAGTAGTTCACCCTCCTACCTACAGTTTACCAATTACAGAGCATCTGTTAAGCAAATAGCAAAAATGGAAATCCTGGTGGCATAATGGTTAAGAATCCAGCTGCTAACCGAAAGATTGGCAACTTGAATCCCCCAGGTGGTCCTTGGAAACACTATGGGGCCATTCTGTTGTGCCTACAAGGTCACTGTTAGTCAGAACTGATTCGACAATACCTAACAACAGTTGCTGTTTGAATGTTCTCACTCTGGCTAATGTCAACTCCTAAAGCAGGTTTCAGCCTTCAAGTAGGGTGATCAAGGGTTCCCCAGGATGTGCTAAAACCAGGAAAGTTTTGTCCAGTCTGGGAAATTCATCACCTTATGTGACCTATCTTCAGAGCAGCCTTCTCTGACTAAGCTATGGAATGCAGTTTTTCTCTCTCCCATTGCTGTGACATTGACCATAATGCATAAGCATACATATACTTGTTTAGATGAATGAATAAATGTAATAATTGAAATATTCAGCTTACTTTAGCAAGTTCTTTGATGTATTCTTTTAAGGTTCCCAAGTCTTACAAAGAAGAATATTTTGCAGGTGATTCATGCCCTAACTGCAGCATACTAAAGTTTGGGAATGTATTAGATTCTGGCTTGGTTCAAAATCTGTTGTAATACTCAATATCTGTTGTAATACCTATGACTCGACGGCACTTGGCTTGGCATAATGAGTAGGTAAATTAAGAGGGAGAGAGATTTTCTTTCTGAAAAACAATGTGGAGTACTGTATTTTTATGCAAATAATACATGGCTTCAAAGTCTCTTTCCAAGTCATACCCTTCTCTGACTATGGGGTATATTCATAAGTGATGCTATGTCTGTTTTTTATATGTTGTAAAAAAATCAGTACAGTGCATGTCATGGATTGAATTGTGTCCCTTCAAATAATCTGACAACTTGACTAGATCAGTTTTGTCATCTGGTGTTATTTCCCTATGTGTTATAAATGCTACCACTATGATGTGAATGGGATGGATTATTGAGAGTTATGTTGATGAGATCAGAAACCCTGGTGGTGTAGTGGTTAAGTGCTATGGCTGCTAACCAAAAGGTTGGCAGTTCAAATGCTGTGGAACAGTTCTACTCTGACCTGTAGGGTTATTATGAGTTGGAATCAACTTGCTGACAGTGGTTTTGTGGGTTTTTTTTGTTGTTGTTGTCTTTGTAGGTGAGATCTACCAGATTAGATAGTGTCTTAAACCAATCTCTTTTGAGATATAAAAAAGAGAAGCAAGCAGAGAGGCATGGAGACCCCATTCCACTAAGAAAATAGTACAGGGAGCAGAGCATGGCCTTTGGACTGGAGGTTTCTGTGCTGAGATACTCCCAGACCAAGGAAAGATTGATGACAAGGATCTTCATCCAAAGCCAGAGAGAAGGCCTTCCCCTGGAGCTTATGCCCTGTACAAGTAGCACTAGGTGATTAAGAGGAAACCCTGGTCGTATAGTGGTTAAATGCTATGGCTGCTAACCAAAAGATAGAAGTTCAGATCCACCAGGTGCTCTTTGGAAACTTTGTGTGGCAGTTCTGCTCTGTCCTATAGGGTTGTTAGGAGTTGAAATCAACTTGACAGCAGTGGGCGGTGGTGTGGGACTATAGATGACTAAGACAGTGTTCTTATGAAAGTACTTCCAGGAGGGAGGGCATGGTTGTCAGACAAACTGAAAGGCATGAGTCATTTCTATAACTCAGTTGTTGACCAAGGAGGTACTGATGCCTCACTTTTAAAAAGAATCATCTATAAATACTTTCATACTTGGCTATAGAGATTTTGAAGAAATAGTCATTGTATCATATATACACACACACATATATATACATGATATATACACACATATATTTCTACGTGAAACATATATATATTTTGTGTGTGTGTGTGTGTGTGTGTGTGTGTGTGTGTGTGTGTGTGAGTGTATGATGAGATCATGTGGATGTGGTTAGCAGCCATAGCACTTAACCACTGTGCCACCAGGATTAATCACATAGTGCTGCTTGTTCAGGGTATCAGCTCCAGGGGAAGGCTTTCTCTGTCTTTGGCTTTGGAGGAAGATCCTTGTCATTACACATGTATAAAGTTGCTTCTAATTGACCTGTGTAGGAAAAAATCACAGATTTAAGGGATCTTGAACTCTAAAATTAATACATTCTTTAAAAAATGTTTTTTGAGCCTACTTTGTTCCTGACACTGTTCTAGGTACCTCATGGAGCTTGTATTCTATTTGAGTAGGGTCTTTTTCAGCTGATCTACAGGTACCTATAGGGCATTCTTCCGTCATTTAAACATTTGTATTCTTCAGCTAAACTAAAAAAGAAAGAAAGAAATGAAACTGTAGCTGTCAAGCTGAATCTAGCACACAGTGACACCATAGGACAGAATGGAACTAATTCACAGGGCTTCCAGGTCTGTAATCTTTAAGGAAGCATACTGTCATATCTTTATCCCATGGAGCAGCTGGTGGATTTGAGTTACCAGCCATTCTCTTAGCAGCCAAGCATTAAACCACCATGTCAACAGGGCTCCCTAAAGCTAGGCTACCTGGATTCAAATCTCTGTCTTAACCCTTTTTCACTGTATGAGTTTGAGCAAGTTAGTCTCCCTATGCCTCAGTTTCCTCAACAGATAATTGAGCTGATAAAAACATTACCTACAGCAAAAGTTTTGTCGTGAAAATTAGGTGAATTAATATATCTGGAGTATTTACAACAGGAAATAGTAAATGCCATGTTTTAAAGAGAACTGAACTTGGGGAATGAGCTAAACCAAACCAATAGCTATCAGGTTGATTCTGACTCATAGTGACCCTATAGAACGGAGTAGAACTGCCTCATAGAGTTTCAAAGGAGTACCTGGAGGATTTGAACTGCTGATTATTTGATTAGCAGTCATAGCTCTTAACCACTATACCAACAGATTTTCCAAATGATCTAAAGTGTTACTTAATTTGTAATACTGTCGTTTGTTTTTGGATACCATACATCTCTAGTCTACATTTTTAGTGACTTATGATATGGTATTCGGGCTGTTTAAATAACAGAAGGAAGGCTCATTTAAAGACCCTCAAGTAATAGGAAGTTTTATTTTAAAGACTTGCATCTCTGGGAGTTTTGGAGCAGGAAATCAGCAACAACTTCACTGTTCTGTGATTAGGGAGATCATATCTCTCTATCACATCTGTTCTTCTCTCCTCAGTCTTCTGTCTGGCTTTCGTGTTCTCTTAGAATCTACTCACTAGTTTTTGCTTTATTTATTTCTGTTGTTGAAAGGATACACAACAAAAATACAGCATTCAATTTTTACATGTACAGTTTATAGTTACATATTTCACATTGTGTCGGTATTCTCTCTATCTCTGCCCCTGTTGTTTCATTACCATTAACATGTATGCTGTCTGCTCCTTAGAGTTCTCATCTGTGCTTTGTGGTTATTGTTATTATTTCAATTTCCCATGGGCATATCTTCAATGGGGCCCAATGCTCAAGGCAGACCTTCTTTATTTATTAAGATAAGTTGTTGTTTAGTTTCAAGACGACTTCTTGGATAGTTTTGGTCAAAGTTCAGAAGTTGTTTCCAGACAATGGACTTGGGGGTCCCTCCAGTCTCAATGTCTCTAGTCAGTCTAATATCCAATAAGAGTCTAAATTTCCATTCCATAGTTTTCTTCCTTTTGATCAAGATCCAAGTATAGGTCCCTGATCAAAATGTTTATTAATGGTAGCCAGGCCCCATCCATTTCTCTTGTTCTCATGGCAAGGGAGATAGTTACTTGTAGCTTTTCAACTTTCCCATATTTTTCAACTTTTCTGGGTACTCTGCACTCACTTTCTGTTAACTCTTCAGCTTCATTTCTCATTGCTTATTCCTTCATTCTTTCAGTATTTCCTGTACTGAAAGTATCTCACCTTCTCAGCATCCTAGAGGGGTAATCTTTCCAGGTCACATTCAAATTGTTGACAACTAGAGGGTTTAGTTATCCTTCACTTGGGTCCCTACCTTTCCTGGTTAGCCATAGGTGAGATGGAAAATTCATTGGACTAGGAGTTAGAAGAACACTTGAATCTGGTTGTGACACTGTCTTTACGGCATTGATAACATGATGAAAGATAAAAATAACAAGTACAGTAATACCATTAAAATGAATAACAATAATAAATAAGATTGTAATGCTGGCTAGGCATGTGTTGACATGATACATGTATTAAATTTGTTAATTTCTCCAGCAATCTAACAAAGGAGATATTTTCCCAGTTTTACAAATGAGAAATCTGTGACTCAGAAATATCCCTGCTATTAGGCCTCACAGTAAAAGTTCTGAGAACTGAACCTGTCTGACTCTTGGACGAAGGCTGATGATTCTAAGTCAGTTATGATCATCTCAGTTCCCATGGGCCGTGGTTAATCAAGAAGGAGGCTGAGGTCTCCTTGTAGCCGATAAAATATAAAAGGAAATGTACTTGGCAATTTAGAGCAGGATTTTCTCAGTCTTTAAAAGGTTCACAGAGGAAGGAGTCCTCATCTTTAGCTGGATGCTGGTCCATTCACCTATGACTGCTGAGTCTGGGCCAGTCATTCTGGAGACCTAAAAATATCTGAGGTCCCTGAGTCATGAAGTGATTTGTTGTCGGATGCTGAAGAAAAGACTGGCATTTCAAACCTATCACTTGTGCCACAGAAGTTAGTCCTGTAGACTTGCTTCTGTAAAGATTACAGCCAACAAACCCCCATGGAGTTTAGTTCTGCTTTCTAGGTGAGAAATGACTTGATAGCAAAGGATATGGGTTTGACAAAAAACAAAACATTGAGGCCAAAAGAGCAGAAAGGTGGACAAACCCGGAAGGTAAATGACATCGAATTAACCAACTCAGGGGCCCCTTCCTTGGACATACTTCGATAATGTCTCATTTTTATTGTTTTAGCTTCCTAGAGTTGGCTTTCCTGTCGCTGGAACTGCAAGGATCCAAATACAACTTTCTGTGCTCATTTTCCTACTGTTTTTTTGTGTGTGTGTTTGCATTTTTTGTTTTTGATTCATATGATCTCTACATATGTTGATTTTTAAATATTAGCCTTTTGTCTTTCAAATATATTGCAAATATTTTCCCAATTTGTCATTTATTTTTAACATACTTTTTTAAACATCTGTTTTCTGTCATGTGTAACTTTTTATACCTTAATATTCAAATCTTTGCTTTTTGTAATTTTATTATTTTTTGACATTATTCTTAGAGAAATTTTTCCTCGTCCCATTTTCTGTATATTTTTCTACATTTTAAGTAACATGCCAATTTTATTCAAATTCAAAATTAGGAAGTCACTGCATTGTATTCTTTTGTCAGTGCCCAATTCCCTCAAAACAAAGACATACCATCAGTGATGGCCAGGGAAGACCAATTACTGAGAAGCAAACTCAAGTTTCTAATTTTATATGAAAATATTGTTTATTTCAGGAAGACTGGGGATACATCCCAGAGGTAAAGGGAGAGTGAATACCAAGAAAGCGGACTGTGAAATTTGAATTCTTGTTACTCCAAATACAGGTTAGCTGGTTATGTTTTCAGTTGCTTCTCGGGGACTTGATTATGTTAACATGGAAAGTGTTCTTAAAGCTTATTTTACTTTAGTACTTAAGTTCAGATGTGAGGAAACTGAAACCCAGAGAGTGGAAGGGGCTTGTTTAAGGTCACAGACTGGTTGCTGACAGATGTAGTAACTGAAACTTGGTTTCCTGAATCCAAGTTTATGTTCTTTCCAGAATGCCATGATGACTTGTTGTCCCCCAAATGCAGCAGGTCTTGGTCTTTTAGCATCACTGTTCTCTCTTAGTGTACCCCCTTCCTTTCTGTGTTACGTTCGTCCACACGGGATTTTTCCATTTCCGACTCACTGTACTGGCTCTGTGTGGAACTCTCCTGCTCATCGTCACAGTTCTTACTTCTATCTTAGCATTAAAGCAGGAGCCCCAGTGGGGCTGTAGGTGAGCCCCCGGCTGTGAGCCAGGAGAAAGATGTGACAGTCTATTTCAGTCAAGATTACAGTCTTGGAATCTGTACAGGGCAGTTATACTCTGTCCTGTAAGGTCACTATGAATCTAAATCTACTTGATAACAATATGTTTCTTTTCTCCAACATTAAGGGTCAACTCCAATGTCATACGTGTATCAGGAGATACCTTCTATGATACCCCATCTAAGATAACTCCTATTTCCTTCATTCATTAGCTTCTGATTTTGTTTTTGTTACTTTAGCCATAGTACTCATCATTACCCAGTATTGCCTTGCCAGCCGAGTGTCGTCGAGTCGGGTCAGACCCGTGGCGACCCTAGCTTAGGTGTGTACTTTTGTACTGTTGGCCTCCCGCTTGTGAAATGGAGTCTGTATGAGAAAGGAACCTTTCCTGTCTCTTTTCCTACTCCGTCCCTGTACTTAGCACACTGCATTCTACAGTGTAATACAGAACTCACCTAGTTCTTAGTATAAACGAGGTGTTTGATATCAGCAAATTAAAACAGTGAGAACAACAAAAATGATGACTAAAGCTTGCCCAACTGGGCCATAATGTAAGCATTATGGAGAAACTTCAGTAAGCAAAGGAAACTGAAAAGGGTTTACCAATACTACCCGTCACACTAGGGGCAGATTTTTCAGTAGGCACGGTAAGTAGGTGCTTACTTTGCCTACCAGATCGTCTGTAGTGAGCAGTGTCACCACATCGGAGGTATACTGATATTTCACCACCTGCAGGTGTGGCTAGGATCTGTCTCTCTCCCATCCCCACCATCCCCTCCTGTAGAATCATAGCTTCTTTTTTGAAGTTTACTGTCCTAGATGGTTTTGATGTGATGGACAACAACAATAAAAATCACACAAAACCCGTTACCATCAATTCTGACTCACAGCAGCCCTATAGGAAACAGCTGAGCTGCTTTACAGAGTTCCAAAGGCGTGAAACCCTTGTGAAATTGTACGTTACAGTGCAGTAAGTAAACATGAGTAAGGCTCTGCTGACCTTTACTTACTGAGTCATCTACCTCTGCTGCACCCCCGTTCCCTGATAATATTTTCTGTTGCCTCGAGATTATTTTCATGGAAAATTCCTCTATTTTTTGAAGTCACCCCGGTCCCCACTGTAGAATTTCTTTCAGTGGAGGAGTACAAGTGAGGCTACTTGGAGCTGAAGCAGAACCTCTGTCTGCTCCTCCTTAAACACTGTTACCACTGCATCAGTGCAAGGAATCTGAAACTTCTAACAATCCTAGCATCCAAGTCTTGCTAATACAGAGGAGATTTATAGATTAGTAAAAGGGTTTCTGAATCAACATCACACTGGATTAATTTTACAGATTATCCAGGAATTCATAAAAAACCCAAACTCAGTGCCGTCAAGCTATAAAAATCATTTCATACAGCACACCTTCCTACTACATCTTCCTAGGTACAGTTCATTTTCTAGTTTCTTTAGTCTTTTGGGATTACCTCACTGAAGTTTCCATGAGCTTTTTTTCACCCTTTTATGAATTGTGCCACTCACTGATTATTGCTATTTATGTACATAAATTTATGATGAGAGATTAGACTGTAAGACCCCTGAAGACTGTGTTTTGATTCTTTTTGGTTCTGTCATATTGCTCTACATGTTGAAAGATTTGTTAATGGATTGTTAAGTAAATTAATGCACAAATGACTGCATAAGAGAGTGGAAAATCTAGGAGTCTGTATATAGATTATGTAGTAGTCTCTATATAGGTTATGAAAGAACATGATTTCTTTTTTGCCTATTATATGTGGATATTGCATAGGCCCAGTATAAATGATACTGACTTGAGACCATGTTCACTTAAGGTAAAGTACATAAGCAAATATGAGTTATCTTTATGTTTTCCAAATTATACACAGTTTTTTCTCTTTCTAACACACAAAAATGTCCTCATTCTGAAACCAAAAAAAAAAAAAAATTAAAAACACTGAAAATGTACTGGTCATCTATCTTTACTGACATATATCATGCATGTCTCAGGGAATGTAGATGCTTCGTAAGGATGGGAATGGATGCTAAGAGGACTGCCAATTAAGTTGCTACTTACCTCATTGCTTAATATCACTACAGTCATCTTCAAAGTACTTCCCTTGGGAAGCTGTGCATCAAAGCCAGTGCCTAGTCCACCCTTCAAGGCAATTTTGGAACTCTTTTTCTGGAATTGCCATCAGAGCTGTCCTTGTATTACTCTTGATGTCTTGAATGTTGTCAAAATGTCTTCCTTTCAATATTCCTTTATCTGAAGATAAAGTCATTGGGAGCCATATCAGGTGAGTTAATGAGGGTGTTTCAATACAGCTATTTGCTTACTGGCTAAAATTTCCTCATAGACAACTGTGCAGTTAAGTTTGTGATCTTGCCACTGTGTCACTGTGTGGAATGGCCATTCCAGAGTTACAAAATAGCTTTAAAGGATGGACTGTGTGCTGGTGTCAGGGCATAGCTTCCCAAGGGGAGTACTTCAAAGGTGACTTTAGTGATATTCAACAACGAGGTATATACCACTTAGAACACTTAAGTTCATGGACTTTATTGTCAGATCTCATATTATCATCCTTTTCATTTATATAGGACTCTTCAGCTTACAAAGTGTGTCTTCATTCATTATCTTATCTGACTTTCACAACACCCAGGTTGGATTAGAGATTATTATTCCCTTCATTTCGTATATAAGGGAAGAGATAGGCTACACATAAAATGATCTGTCCATGGCCACACACCTGATAAGTGTTCAGACTGACTCAGGCACACAGCTATCTGCTGCAGGCTCCATCCTGTTCCTCTTCACCTGCTTGGTGGAGATTGGTAATGAAGATAATGAGGATGAGAATCATAATACCAAATGATTCAAATGCGGATTACACAGAGAAGCAAGTGAAGATGAATGTTATTTCTTTTCCAAAGGATAAACTTAGAGATGTTAAATAAATTTTTTAAGAACTTCCTACTTCATATGTATACTAATAATAATTTAGCAGCTATTTTTGTGGAGATTTACATGCCTTTTACTTTTTTTCTGGAAAGAATAAAAGAGGGAAAAAGAAAGTTAATTTCCACAGAAAGAAATCTATTAACATACCACAGAAGTGAACTGGTATGTTAATTTCACACCATGGTCAAAATTATCACTAAGGCTTCTGAGTAATATTAAGAGGATTTGTAGGAAATAATCAGTATAAAATATCTTTGCTTTTTCTCACATAAACTGAATAGACAAACTATTTCCTGCATTTATTCCTGGGGTATAATAGGTTTCTCTTCATATATGGGTTATAGCTTTTCCAAGATGATTTGCTAGACTGCAGTCTTGCAAAGAGATTGGACAGTTTACTATCCAAATAAGGTGACTATGGACTACCAAGAGGACTGGTCTGCTTGCGGTCTTGATGAGAGGAGTACACTTGTGATAGTGCTAATTCCACAGAGATTGAGGAAAATCTTCGCCATCTTCAAGAGCTAGGAGTGGAGCTCATCCTTTGGACCGAGGGTCCCTGTGCTGAGAACCTCCTAGGCCAAGGAGACAGAGAGAGTTGTAACAATCAGGATAGCAGGAGATAGTGCAAGTTGGCACCGGGCAGCAGTAGCAGTACCAGCAGCAAGAACTAGGACACCAGCGTGAGATGGCTGCAATAGGCTTCCCAACCATTGCGGAAAGCAGCTCTACTGGGCTCAGGAATCCGTGGAGCAAGACAAATGTGTATCTCCAGGCAGGAGGCTTGTTCATGGAGTAGGATACTTCTGGGAACTTGATGGTGGAGTTGAAAGAGCTGTGACGTAGTTCCAAGCAGGGCCCACCTGTGTGCACAACCAAGAAGGGAGGCCTAATGGTGGCCATGGTCAAGAAGGAGCTGACAGCTATCTTGGTTGGAAGCTGTCCTGAATGACGCATTGTATCCTGGTTTGTATACTGTTACCTCCAAGGTGATCTTGATTTCAAAGTGTAGCCTGTTATTTCTCTAATAAATCAAATAATGGTGAGTTGGTCTGTGAGCTCTGTGTGACTACTGCAACAAACTGTCAAACCTAGCAGAGAAGTAAAGAATGCCATGGAGAGGATGACTCCATATTAGGAATTGGTAAAAAGGTTCGAAGTAGCGGTATACCTAACCTTTGACTGATAGGAATCAGCTTTGGGTTGATCCTAATTCTTTTTATTGCTTTCTCTGAAGTTCCACCAGGCTCTCCTTGGAAACACCGTGGGGCAGTTCTCCTCTGTCTACAGAGTTGTTACGAGTTGGAATTGACTTGATGGCAGTGAGCTTTGGTGAGCTGCTCTGACGTTAGAAGACTTTTGACAGTACTAATAGATTTCAATAGGGAACATCCTAAATACTTTATTGATAGGTAATGATTTAGGAGGTTTTAATTTTTCCTGTGATTTCTTTGCAAAACCTGCTTTTGCCCCTGCAGATCGTATAGTAGATAATGAAATAAGTATATTTTAGTTGCAACTCTTTTCTCTAGATTTTAAATCAACAGAAACATATTGGTTGATGGAATCTGAGTGGCATAGTGAGAAGATTAGATTTGGAATCAGAATTTTTGGGGTAGAATTCTGGATCCCCACTGATGCTTTCTTGTTCTACTTTCCACAGTTGTGGGAGCAGGGAGAGGGAAAATAATAGCAGTGAATTTTCCTATCTCAAAAAAGGAAATTAGAAAATCCCCATATGAATCTTCTATAAATAGTAAAATTCTGTTTAAAAACTAGCTTGTAAAAGTTAGTTTTACAGAGTAACTTAAACACAACTTTTTTAAGTTACAGAGCAACTTAAAGACAACTTTTGTGACGAGTCATAGTTGATGCATAAAGAGAATTAATCTTATACTGAGTGTCACTGAGAACATCTAGAAAAAGAAGAAAACAGAATGGGAAAGATAAAGTCCAAAATTTGCTGTTTAAAATCAATTGCATACTAGACTTTAGAGAAGAAGAAATTCATAGGCAGTATCAAGAATTGCTTTTCTATTTCCCACCACAAAATTCTATCATCTGATTATAGTACTTATGCTTCTCCCCTCCAAGCGTGCCTTTAGACTTCACTGATCGTAGACAGAAAGTGCTCTTGAATGAGCAGGGATTTACTCATCGGGGAAAGAAAGGAATAACAGAGTGAGGAGATCTAAGCAAGATAGGCCCAATTATACTGGAAAATGTGATTTTCGCTGCTGGATACTGTGTTAAGTGGATGTTCTGGCTAAACTCACCTCCAAAAAGGCTTACTTAACACTAATCTGGCTGGCAACACTAATCTGCATGGAGGCTGGTTGAAGGGTTTTTGCGGAACAGTTAGCAGGAGGAGACAGTTTAGTTCCCACTGAAGCAAGGGGGACTTTGGTGATTAGCCACAGTCTTACTACTTTAGGCCCACATCAAATTTGACCTGCTGTAGGAAATGTTTCTTGCTAATCCCACCCAGCAGCAATTTTAACTTGTGTAGGAAATCCATTTTATTCTGCTGACTAGAATGGCTGTCTTTGAATTTTTTAATTCTGAAGGTATATCAATTGAAAAAAATTAGATTATTTAGAGCCATCCTCAGTTTTACAAAATTGTAATCTATGGAGACGGAGTCATGCATGTTTAACTAGTTTCTCCTTATGAGTCTTGAACAGTAATCATGGTATTTGCAAACTCTTCAGGTTTCAATCTAATGATGATTCAATAGTATAATAGCTGAAGAAAACTTTAAAAAGTTCTTGAGAGCCAAAGTACAATCTCAATTTAGAGACTGTATTAAGAATAGATATGATACCTTGAACACTAAAGACTGAAGACCAGAAAAATTGTGGGATGCCATCAAGGACATTAAACTTGAGGAGAACATAATGTCATTAAAAAGAAGAAAACAAAAAGTTCAAAATGGGTGTCAGAAGAGATTCTCAAACTTGCTCTGGAATAGCTAGAGAAAGGAAGAAATGATGAAGTAAAAGAGATGAATAGTAGATTTCAGTGGGCAACTCAGGAAGACTTAGTAAAATTGTCTTAGTGATCGAGTGCTGCTGTAACAGAAACACCACAAACCAGCACAAGGGGGATGGCTTTAACAAAGGGAAGTTTATTCTTTCCAGTTGGCTGAAGTCTGATCTTAGGGCGCTGACTCCAGGGGAAGACTTCCTTTTTGTTGGCTCTATAGGAAGTCCTTGTAATCACTCTTTCTGTGCTCTAGGAGCATCTCAGTGCAGGAACCTCAGAGCTGAAAGACACATTCTGCTCCCAACACTGCTTTCTTGATGGTATGAGCTCCTCTACCCTTCATTCCCTTCTCTTTCCTTTGATCTCTTGCAAGACAAAGTGGTGGAGGCTGCCCTCCAGGGAAACTCCCTTTACATTAGATCAGGGATGTGACCTGGGTAAGGTATTACAATCCCACCCTAATCCAGTTTAACATAAAATTGCAATCACAGTCAAAAAGTGTAGGACAACCCATGCAATATGGGAAATCATGGCCTAACCAAGTTGACACAAGTTTTGTGGGGCAAAGGGACAAAATTCAATCCATGACAAAAGTAATGAAATATACAAATACCTGTTGTATTGTTTTTAGGTGCCATCGAGTCAGTTCCAACTCATAGCAACCCTATACACAACAGAACAAAACACTGCCTGGTCTTACACTATGCCTGCAATTGCTTTTATGCTTAAGCTCATGGTTGCAGCTACTGTGTCAATCCATCTTAACGAGGGTTTTTCTTTTGTTGGCCCTCCACTCTACCAAGCATGATGTCCTTCTCCAGGGACTGATCACCCTTGACAACGTGTCCAAAGTACATAAGATGCAGTCTTGCCATCTTTGCTACCAAGGAGCACTCTGGTTGTACTTCTTCCACAACAGATCTCCTGCTTCTTTTGACAGTCCATGGTACATTCAGTATTCTCCACACTTTGAAGGCATTCATTCTTATTCAGTCTTTTTTATTCACTGTCCAGCTTTTGCATGCATATGATGCAATTAAAATACCATGGCTTGGGTCAGGTGTACTGGAGTCTTCAAGGTGACATCTATACTTTTTAATATTTTAAAAAGGTTTTTTTTTGCAGCAGATTTTCATAGTACAATGTGTCTTTTGATCTCTTGACTGCTGCTTCCATGGGCGTTGATTGTGGAACCAAGGAAAATGAAATCATTGACAACCTTAATCCTTTCTCCATTTATCATAATGGTTGCTTTCTGGTCCAGTTGTGAGAATTTGTTTTCTTGATGTTGAGGTGCAATCCATACTGAAGGCTGTGATCTTTGATTCTCTTCAGTAAGTACTTCAAATCATCTTCACTTCCAGCAAGCAAAGTTGTGTCCTCTGCATAACACAGGTTGTTAATAAGTCATCCTCCAATCCTGATGCCTCATTCTTCGTAATATAGTCCAGCTTCTTGGATGATTTCGTCAGCATACAGATTGAAAAGGTGTAGTGAAAAGGTACAACCCTGACACCCACCTTTTCTCATTTTAATGCATGCAATGTCCCCTTGTTCTGTTTGCATGACTGCCTCTTGATCCATATGCAGATTCCTCATGACAACACTTGAGTGTTTTGGGAATCCCAGTCTCTGTAATGTTATTTATAATTTGTTGTGATCTACACAGTCGAATGCCTTTGCCTAGTCGATGAAACACAGGTAAACATCTTTTTTGGTATTTTGTGCTTTCAGCCAAGATCTACCTGACGTCAGTAATGACATCCTTGGTTCCACTTCTTCTTCTGAATCTAGCCTGACTTTCTGGCAGTTCCCTGTGAACATACTTTTACAGTTGCTTCTTTGTCAAAATTTTACTTGCATGTGATATTAATGATATTCTTTGGTAATTTCTGCATTTGGTTGAATCAGCTTTCTTGGGAATGGGCATAAATATGGATCTCTTCCAGTCAGTCAGCCAGGTAGATGTCCTCCAAATTTCTCGGCATAGACAAGTGAACACTTGCAGTGCTGCATCTGTTTGTTGAAATAGTTCAATTGATATTCCATCAATTCCTTGAGCTTTGTTTTTGGCCCGTGCCTTCAATTCACTGTTGACTTCTATCTTCAGTACCATCAGTTCCTGGTCATATGCTACCTCTTGAAATGGTTGAACATCGACCAGTTCTTTCTGGTATAATGAATGACTCTGTGTATTCCTTTCATCTTCTTTGGATGCTCCATGAGTCATTTAATATTTCCCTTGTAGAACCCTTCACTGTTGCAACTCAAGGCCTGAATTTTTTCTTCAGCTTCCAGACTAGTAAGAAGAATCTGGCAGTCTACTTTTGAAAATAATTAGCCCACAAAAACCTTATGAACACATACCTGGAGTTAGAAGCCAAAAGTGAAGTATACATGGCATTTCTCAAGTTGAAAGAACTGAAGAAAAAATTCAAGCCTTGAGTTGCAATATTGAAGGATTTTGTGGGTAAAATACTGAATGATTCAGGAAGTATTAGAATAAGATGGACAAATACAGTGTCACCGTACCAAAAAGAACTAGTTGGTGTTCAGCCATTTTGCGAGGTAGTATATGATCAAAAACCAATAGAACTGAAGGTAGAAGTCCAGGCTTCACTGAAGGTTTTGACAAAAAACAAGGATCCAGGAATTTGTGGAATACCAACTGAGATATTTCAACAATGCTGAAAGCACTCACTTGTGTATGCCCAGTAGTTAGGAAGACAGTTACCTGGCTAAACAACTGGAAAAGATCCATATATATGCCTAACTCCAAAAGAAAGATGGTCTAACAGAATGTGGAAATTTTCAAACAATATCATTAATATTGCATGCAAATAATTATGCTGAAGACAATTATAAAACGGTTGCAGTTACATCAACAGGAAACTTCCAGAAGCTCAAGGTGGATTCAGAAGAGGTTGTAGAATGAGGCTTATCATTGCTGATTTTAGATAGATCTTGACTAAAAACAAAGAATACCAGAAATGTTTTTACCACTGTTATACTGATTATGCAAAGGCATTTGACTGAGTGGTTCATAACAGATTATGAATAACATTGCATATACCAGGAATTCCCAAACACTTAATTGTGTTCATATGGAACCTGTACTTAGATTAAAAGGCAGTTTTGTGAATAGCACAAAGAGCTATTGGATGGTTTAAAATCGGGAAACATGTGTCCTTTCACCATACTTATTCAATGTGTATGCTGAGCAAATAATCTGAGTTCTATGAAAGAACACAGCATCAGGGTGGAGGGAGACTCATTAATAAGCTGCATTATGCATATGACACAACCTTGCTTGCTGAAAGTTAAGAGGACTTGAAGCACTTACTGATGAAGATAAGATCATAGCCTTCAGTGTGAACTTTACTTCAACGTAAAGAAAACAAAAGTCCTCACAACTGGACTGATAAACAACATCATGATAAATGGAGAAAAGATTGAAATTGTCCGGGATTTTATTTTATTTAGATCCATAATCAGTGCCCATGGAAATAGCCATCAAGAATTCAGAAGACATATTGCATTAGGAAAATCTCCTGCTAAAGATGTCTTTAAAGTGTTAAAGAGTAAAGATGTCACTTTTAGAAGTAGGATGAGCCTGACCCAAGCTAGGATATTGTCAATCACCGTATATGCATGTGAAAGCTTGACAATGAATAAGAAAGACTGAAGATGAATTTATGGTGTTGGTGAAGATTACAGAATATTCCATGGACTGCAGGAAGGATGATTGTCTTGGAAGAAGTGCATCCAGGATAATCCTTAGAAAAGATGATTGTGAGACTTCCTCTCACACACTCTGGATGTGAAATCAGGAGTGACCAGTCCATGCAGAAGAACATCATACTTGGTGAATTACAGTCTCAGAGAAAAAAAGGCAGACCCTTGATAAAATGGATTGACATAGTGACTGCAACTGTGGGCTCAAACATAGCAATGATTGTGAGGATGGCACAAGAGTTGGCAATAATTCATTTTTCTGTACATAGGGTTGCAATGAATAGAAACCAACTCAATGGCAGCTACCATGAATGGTCATGATAATTACAGCCCTTCTTATATTAGGATGCATTAGTAGATGGAAAGCATTAGTGGAGAGGTGATAGTTTTTATTTACCTATATCTATCAAACCAAAATAGGATACTTGGTCTATTTTGCACATCATACATATTTTAAGAAGGACAATGACTGATTATAATAGGTCCTGAAAAGATGGACCAAAGTATAGAAGTATGAGGTCTGACAAATAACTTTGTGAACTCATCCTAGAAAAAGTGCTGCATATCTCACTGCCCAATATCACTATGGTCATGTTCGAAGTACTCCTCTTGGGAAGCTATACACTGATGCCAGTGCCTAGTCTACCCTTCAAACCAGTTTTGGATCTCTTTTTCTGGAATGACTGTCAGAGCTGTTGCCATATTACCCTTATTGTCCTGAATGTCATCAAAATGTCTTCCTTTCCATATTTCCTTTATCTTGGGGTAAGGAAAAAAGTCATTGGGGGCCAGATTAGGTGAGGTGGGTGGGGGTTGTTCCAATACAGTTATTTGTTTACTGGCTAAGAACTCCCTCACAGACAACTATAAAATTAAGTTTGCAAACTTGCCACAATGCCACCACGCACAATGACCATTACAGAAAGAGTTCCAAAATTGCTTTGAAGAGTGGACTAGGCACTAGTGTTGGTGCGTAGCTTCCCAAGAGGAGTACTTCAAAGGTAACCATAGTGATACTCAGAAATGAGGTATGTACACTCAGAACCATTAAGTTCACAGACTTAATTGTTGGACCCCATATATAGGAAAATAAGACTTGAGAAATGGTTGAATTAGCCAGAGATTTTTATCCTTGATGAAAGTAATTCTAATGGGGACAGAATACTTATTTTATGATATTTGGGAACTTGTTAGTTGGGAAAGAGGGGAAAGCTCCTTATTTTACGATATTATTGACTCTGCTGGTTGAAATTCTTGTCAATGTAGATTTCAATTCTAGACATGTAAAACATTCCCACAATCAGAACTCTATGGAAGTGGACATGCTTCTTTATGCAACAGTGAGTTTTCTATTGTTGTTCTTGTAGAGCTAGGCCCATAATAACACTGTGAAAAATGTCAAAGATGTTTCAAGATGTTCTCTGAAGCCTCATTTAACTCTGAAAAAGGAGGTCTAGATTTGTAGTTTGCTTATTTGCCATCGTCTCCCAACACGTCCATTTTAAACTGCTGAAGTGAAGTCACTGAACATGAATTGGGAAAGCTCTGTGTCTGGATGATTTTTATGAGTTAATATGAACAGGTTTCAGGAAACTCATGACCCCTTTTCAGATTTAGAGTACAGAGAATTTGACATCACATGAAAGAAAGGGTTTAAAAAATGACTAAAATATGTAGGATAGTTGTTGGATGACAGAGTCCGGTGGATTGTGGTTTGGTCTACCTCTGCTCTCTAGTAAAATATATTCATCACTCTGGTTGCTGAACATATATTTCTTTAAGTTGGCCTGGTTGTCAGGTTGGAATGATGCTCCTCTTTAGAATACAAAGACTACCTGGTTAGCTAACCTCAGGAAGACTGTGGTTTAAACAATCATGCATATTCAGTGAGGCCCAGGAGATGCGGGCCTGTGAGGATCGTGTTATCAGCTTTCTTTACTAGCTTCCTTACACATTTAATCTGTGGTCGCAATCTTATTCCTCATAAACTATTCCCAGTCCCAACTCACTGAGGTTGCTCTGTTATCCTGATGAGTAAACTACCTTTTTATGATGCTCTGTTTGTTGAATCCATCCTCTCTGGTTCCTCTGGTTTATACATTGTTGACTTCTGGGACAGTTATTGTTCTCCTGTCCAATTTTATTGATCTGAATCTTCGTAATTATTGACTTACTTTTAATGCTTTCTCACTCTTACTTCTTCTATCATTTGTTCTTAGAACCCCTGGTAACATAGTGGTTAAAGTGCTACATCTGCTGAACCCAAAGGTCATCATTTTGAATCTGTCAGGTGCACTCAGTCTGTCCAATAGGGCCCCTATATGTTGGAATTGACTGGACAGCAGTGAGTTTTGTTGTTTTCGTTTTATTTCTCTTGCCATTCTCATTTGCTAGTCCAGTTCTGCACCTGTATCAGCCTCCTTCAATTCCCAACCACAGCTTCCCCTTTTTTGTCTACCTTCTCTTCAGCCACTCTTTTTGCCTTACATGCTTACTTATTCTGGGTTCCATAATTTCCTTAGTTGACTTGACTAGGACCTGACTTGACCTTGGCTTCAAACTTGACCTTCACATGACCTAGACCTTAAATGTAACTTTAATTCAGACACATGTTTGTCCCTGACATTGTGTTGGATATTTTAGATGTGTCATAATCATGAATACAGAATCTGTAACTATAATTTCCACAGAACTCTAGCATTAGAGGTGTGCTGCAACTGTTTCTGAGTCTCTTTTCTACCACTTTCATAGATAAGGGAAGAGGTAGTAACTACAGCCATTGATTCCCTTTTTCTCCTTGTGTATGTGTAAAGACTGGATCTTTAGGGGCCTCTCTGTGTTTTCAGGAGGGTTGGTGGCACAACAGTTAAGCTCTCAGCTGCAACCCAAAAGGTTAGTGGTTTGAATCTAACCAGCAACTCTGTGGGAGAAAGACCTGGCAGCTGTCACATGGAGTCACAATGAGTCAAAATCAACTCAACAGCACCTAACAACAACAACGTTGTATTTTCAGGGCAGACCTGTAGGTGGAGTGGACAATTCTAGGCCAAGACCAGAGCACATGAGAGGAAGAGTTAATACAGGGAGAAGAAAATGAGAGGCATTAAAATAAATGAAGACTCAATCCAGGTTATGAATTTCTCATGAGCCTCAGGGGGCCGATTAGTATGGAGTGATCTGGGATGTTGTGGACACAGAAGGAATTCTGGCTCCATTATTAATGTTGTCAACGTTTTCTGACCCCTCAGCAGTAAGCAGTGGTTTCTACATCTTATAGGTATTTACAGGTGATCTTAGAATCTCAAGCAACCTGCCTCCATCAGTGTAGTAGTCAGTGATAGGAAAAGTCCATTAACGTTATAGCAAGAAAACAAGGAATGAGACAGGAGAAATTACAGAATGCTGTGGAAAGAAATAGACCGGAAAATCTCCCACCTGGTGATGTTGGTGGAATGAAGAGATTCTGCTTTAAGGAATTTCAGGAAAGAGATGAAAATAAGATACCAGGCATCCCATAGACTAATTTTGGTGATGATTGCCGATTAATAAAAATAAAGACTTCAGGAGAATGTGGAATGTTCATTGATCTTTGTGTGTGGATGTTTCTTAGAAGCCATTTGAGATTCCTTGTACAAAATTTTCTCCGAACAGTAAACTTTGTATGTTCATTAACATTCTTATTTAAATTTAGATATTATACCCTGATTTAAGAAATTAATATCAACACAAGTGAAAAGAAACTCTCTGAGGAGACTCTTTTATTGAATTAAAGCCAGTCAAACAGATGAGACTTGATGAAGTGGGAAACAGGGGACCAAATCAACTTCTCCACTGAACAATGATGGCTTGGAATCTGGTTCTGAGTGTCACCTAGACATCAGCCAAGATGGGAGGATGATGAAAATGATGACATGGATGTAATCAGTCTGCACCCATTTACATGGAAAAGTTAGCAATTTCCTTCATGAAGAAACTGAATTCTTCCATTACTTTTCCTAAGGGAAGACACAGATAACAAGATTCATTAATACATGAAGAAATTGAAAATAATGTTAGAACTGAAAGAAACTGTAGAAATCATGAGGTGCAGCCTCATTTTTCAGATGAGGAAACTGAGTCCCATAAAAGGGAGACAGTTGTCACAAGAAGTCTGACAGAGGCAGGAGCAGAATACCTCTTCTCTAAGGATCTTTTTACCTTACCCAGATTCCTCCACTGAGGTCTCCTTGGACCCATTTGGTGACTCTCACTATGAATTTATAGAACCTCTGGGCTCCAGGTACAGTAATTTGAGCAATAAGCTCGTGGTCTTGTTGGAGTCCTTCAACTGACAGGTGAAACTGGAAGTTCTGATTGGGTGGGAGCCATCCAAACTGGTAGAGCAGCTTGGATCCAACCTAATCTGACTGTGAGTCATTCAGTGTTTTATCCCACCAACTGCTTCTTGGTAGAAATGAATGAGGATAGTTTATGGAAAGTTAAAAAGTCTTCAGGAAAGCAGAGAGATTTTCAGTGGAAAACACTGGATCTGGAATCCTCTGCTTTCACATTAGGTACTCACAAGCTCTCAGTACAAAGGTGGCATTCGTTCCCATAGGTGATGTAATCAGAACCACAAACAGGCAGATATGTGATGGGACAGGGGATGGCCACTACTGGATATTTCTTGTAAATGCTACAATCCACCTGTGACAGAAATAAGGAAAGGTCATACTCTTCTCCTGGCCACACGCTTCCTGCCTCTACTATACAGGCAGCAAGAAGGCTGTCCTAGAAACCCCCACTGAGTTATTCTGATGCTGCTGTTACTACTACTCTTAGTACTACTGTTACCACTGTGGCAACATTAGTACCGCTACTACAGTCAGTTAGCAATTGATGACATCTTTGTGTCAGGAGTTTCTTTGCTATGGATTTTTTTTTTTTTTTTTTTAATCTTCACAACAACTGACTAGAATAGTCTCTACTATTATTCCTATTTACAAATAGGGAATTTTTAGTCTTAGAAAGATGTATAACTTCTATTAGGCAATGCTGATGAGTAGCAGAGTTGAGATTTGAATCCAGAGCCTGTGTAATTAGCCAGGGTAACTTTACTATGCTTTCACATGTTGTCCCTTCTATGCAGACTTCACAAACCTCTCAACTTGAAGTCATCTCTCATTCCTTAGACATTAGAATATGGATATTTATGTGTGTCATACTTTTTAAACTACTTTCTGGAGCATGGAGACCATTCTCCATGGGTCAGACTCCCTCACTGTCTCTCGAAACACGCGGAAGTAGTCTTACATATATCCTTCACAAGTATTGGATAAATGACAGTCAATAGGAATTAAAATTAAAGTGTTATGCAGTGTACTCACCTTTGTTGTAGGTAAACTGTTGGTTTCTGAAAGGGAAACACACATGGAAATGATAAAAATAAAGCAAAGCTTTGAAATGTCATTAATGTAAGTTTAGTTCTATAGACATAAGATGATGAAGCACTGAGGCTCAGCACATTTCCCACCCTTGTACAAAATTCCTTCTGTTAACTGACTAAAGCAAATGACCAATGGACCACAGAGTCAGGTGAGCCCTTGACTTAGGCAAGTAATTGCCCCAGTTTCTTCCCTTTATTGCCAAGGATCATTTTCTGAAGCTTCATGTGTCTTTGATCGTGGCTCTAACTCAAGCAGCAATAGGCAGTGTTGTAATTATCACTCCTAAGAGTCTGAAACACCTTCTTTTACATTTTCTGTCTTCACTGAGATAAAGGAATGTAACAAAAGACTTTCAGGTCTCATTTTAACTAAGTTACACACACACACACACACACACACACACACACACATTTACCGCCTAAAAGTGTAATTGTTGACTCCTCGCCTTTGGAAAATTGTGTTTTATTTTCATCTTTTGAAATAAAACACAACTTTCCAAAGGCCAACAGCCAACAACCACACTTTTAGATGGTAAAAAGTGTACCCACTTGGGGAGACATCCAAGTTTTTCTGTTTTTTTGCACTGAAGAGTAATGTCTAATAAAACCAAGCACTTCCAGTGTCGCTATGCAGTGGTAGAATTAAGGAGAAGTTACATAGTTAATTGTTCCTCCATAGGTAGAAATCAGAATTTAAAGGACAAAATGCTCCAAATCCTCCAAAGTTCATGTGGAGACGAAGGTTCTCCCTTCCCAGGCCAGGGCAGTTTCTATTAAAAACAGTACATTTTAATCCACAGAACCACACAGATGCTCACACCCCATGAGGAAGTATTTGGAAAAACAGGCTAAACTGTGCTCTTCTGGCCTTCCTTGACTCACCTGCACTGCTGCACAAATGGGCCACTGTACAGAGCAGAAGGAGACCTCCAATGATCTTCATGGTGGAGATGACTGTGGTGCAGAGGCCACCCAGACAGTCACCAGAGCTGCACCGGTCAAGTTCTAGAAGAGAGGTCATGTATATATGCCAAGACTTGGGTTCTCCACCTTCACCGTGAGGTCATTTAGAGTCAGCAGTGGCTCTGAAAGAATCTTAATGCTCAGTGTCACACCCTGGGAGGTGTTGTTACAGTCTTTGTCACTTGATTGCTACTTCCTATTTGACCATTTTGATCCTTGGAGGTATGTAAGAAGCAATATTCTGGCTGCCCCATTAAAATAAATAAATAGGCTGGGGGACAATTACTATTAGAGTTCTAACCTTCATATAGAAGAGGAGATTTAGTATGGATTGTTTGGCCTAATTATGAAGTAAGTAAAGATCTAATATTTCCTTTATTACGTGTATCTGTAGGATATTAAGCCCAGAGTACACAGACTGTACCTAAGTTTATACTTTAGCCACTGGAAAAACATTATTTTACTTTTGAGACAACTTATGAAGCAAGCTGACGGTTAGCAGAGGAGCAGTGACATTAGCGCTGGAGACAAGAGGCTTAGAGAAGGCCATCGACATGTTGTTTTTGACATTTTCTAGCTGTGTCATCTTGGCTAAGTCATTTATATACTGTGAGCCTGTATCAATTAGCAGTGCTTAATTATATTGTGGTAACATTTGTAAGGCCAAGATTTCTGTGACTTAAAACGACACACAGGTTTGTCTATTTCTTGCTCTAGGTACGTATGTGTGGTGGTTAGCTGAAGGTGGTGCATTGTCTTCACTCAGGATCTCAAGTAGATCGTCACTATTTGGACTATATTCAGTTGTCAAGGTGCAGTGAAAATGCATTCTTGAGGATTTTTCTTTCTAGCAATTAAATGTTTCAATCCAGACATGATACCACTGTCGTTTCTAATAACTCATTGGCCAGAAACATCATGGGACCTCACCCAATGAAAGTGGCTAAATGGTACCTGACCGCCACAAGGGGGGGAACCAGGTACAACTGGCAAATGGCACAGAGACCACCTCTAGGCCATGATTTCATCTTCTGTCTGCAACTGTAACTAGCAAATCATTTAATTAAGAACAACAAAATACCATTGCTATAGAGTCAATTCCAACTCATAGTAACCCTACAGGACACAGTAGAACTGTGCTATAAGGTTTTTAAGGAGTGATTGGTGGATTTGAACTGCTGATCTTTTGGTTTTTGTAGCTCTTTACCACTGCACCACCAGAGCTCCATATAGATATGTAAAGCTATATCCATCTATATTTTATACAAATAACTTGTATTATATATACAGTACATATATATGTGTATATATGTAGATATACACCAAATATGCTAAATCATGAAACTACCTGTATGTTATTTTTGTAAGAATGCTCTTTATTTTTTTTAAATATGTTGCTGACTTCAATTTCTATTTTTGATCACATGGAAATGTTACTTAAGGTAGGTATCAATTTTATATTACTTGCAATTTAAGCCAAAATTATTTAACAGTATATCAACTGTTGAGCTAATGTGCTAGAATTATCAACTTAAATTAATAGAAACAAATATGCAGGTACTGAGGACTACCAAACTCTCTCCAAAACATCTCAATGAGTGCTTATGTATTATACAAATATGATCAAAAGTAACATTTTTGTACCATTTTTATACTTGTAAGAAGGAGATTAAAGAAAAAAAAACAGAATGAAAGAAAATGAACTTAACAATATGATTTACTTCCAATGTAGAAGGATAGGTGAATAAAGCAGAAATTTACTTCTGGAAGCATCAGGAGATGTTCATGGGACAAGCATGAGTGAGCTATGTCATAACTGTTCAATTTCACCATTTCCAAGAGTTATATGTATGGGTGAGTTATTTATGAGGACACATTATTTGGAATAATGTTTACCTATGGGGACACATTACTGGCAAAAAATATGTGTGTGTATGTTTGTGTGTGTGTGTGTGTATGTACGCGTGCCAACCTCATAGATAGTAGTTAATAATTTGGAATGTGCTTTTCATGAAAACTCATTGAGGAAAGAATTTTTATTACCGTAGTTCTATCAATGAATAAGTTGAGGCTCAGAAGATTTAAAGAATTTTTCTGACATCATGACACCAACTAATGGAGAAGAGACTGTTGAGTTTAGTGACAGGAAGAGAAACAAGCATACCAATAAAGAGAGGTATTCACAAATTTTACCATTTGCTGTTAAAGTTTGACAAGAATGAAGACTGAAGGAAAGACGTAATGTTTCAGAAAGGGGTATTTTTTTGCACTTAGAAAATGTAGTTTTGAAAAAAGAGGTGGGAAAGGGACAAGGGTGATCAGGCTGAACTGGGGGGATAGGATCACTTTTTTTCTTTTCTTTTTTTCAATGTTTGCAGCCAAAGAGGAAGAGAATGAAAGAAGCTTGAGGCCACAATAAAGTCTAGGGGAGATTGGGCATACCTAAAAGCTGAGAGGTAAAAGAAGAAATTTAAGCAATATAGGGTAAAGTGACTAAGTAGAGGAGTGTGGAAGGGTTGTAGAGATCCCTGGGTGATTCAGCGGTTTGAATTCAACTTAACCTAAAGGTTGATGGTTTGAACATGTCCCATGGTACTGTGCAGCCAAATCCTGGCAATCTGCCTCCATAAGGATTACATCGAAACAGAGAAAACCATACAGAGCAGCTCCATTCTACTGGAAATGGGGTCACCATGACTCTGAAGCTACTCAGTGGCAATGGGTTTAGAAAGGTTGTAAACAAGATAAAGAGCACATGTGAAACACTATTCTCCCTGACAGAATGGACAGAGATGAACATAAGGACAGGAATATTTTGAAAATCAGTGAAGGAGAAAAGAGAGAGGAACCCATTGCAAAGTAGGCTCCATCTATTACATTGCTTTTGGAAGTGGAAGAACTGTGTTGATCTAGAAGCTTGAGAAAGACGAAGATGACTTGACGTGAACGTTGATGGCAGTATGTAAGATGATAAACAGTGAATACATGGTGATGGCCATTAGCCAGGGTTACCATCAGATTTTTGCAGGCCCAGTCAGTACTAGGAGGTCTGGTGGCACAGTGGTTAAAGTGCTAGCTTGCTAACCTAAAGGTCAGCAGTTCAAACCCACCAGCCACTCGACAGGAGACAGGTGTGGTTATCTGTTTCTGTAAGGATTATGGCCTTGGAAACCTTATGGCACAGTTCTGTTCTATGTAGCGCTGCTATGAATAGGAATCAACTTGATAGGTTTGGTTTGGGTTTTGGTCAGTACTATTCCACATATTTCTGCCGTATTAGGTTATGACACCAAGGAACTAGGAAAAGTAATGTTTGTGTATATGGTCCATCATAGACTTGAGGGGTGCTGTAAGGGCTAAGTCAGGAGATACCAAAGCTGGGAAAGATTCAAGTGCTCCAGAAGGTTCTGATGGACTGCACAAGCTGCAAGCAGTTAAGGGTTTAGAGGTCAGAGTTCAGGCAACACCTGGACTTCGTAGGTGTGAGAAACATGAACTATAATTTAGGGAGGCTGTGCTGGGAGGCCAAGTGGCAGATTTTGTTTCTCAGAGGTGGAGTGGTGCTGTAGTTGTGATTGTTAGGTATATCCAAAGATAAAGTAAGTGAAGGAAGGTTGGAGATAGAGATCACCGGATTTGAAAGTGTGTCAGCAAGTGAGGTCGAGGAATCAGGTGTAGGGCTGCTTTGATGTATGGCAGCTGTTTACATGGAGACAAGTCTTTTTAAATCTGGCTGAGTATTTTTCTTTCTTTTTTTTTCCATTATTGTGCTTTATATGAAGATTTATAGAGCAAATTTGTTTTGCAGTAAGCAATTAATAGATGTTGTTTTGTTAAACTGATTACCCTATGATGTGTCAACATTCTTCTCTTCTCTACTTTGGGTTCCCCATTTCCATTCTTCCAGCTTTCCTGTTTCTTTCTGCTTTCTCATCCTTGCCTTGGGGTTAGTGTGCACATAGAATCTCGTATACATGGTTTAGTTTTATATAGTATTGCTTCCTTAATGGACTTGTGTGATCTTTGGCTGAAGGATGAACCTCAGGAGTAACTTCAGTACTAAGTTAAAAGGATGTCTGTCAGGGGACTATATTCTCAGAGTTTCTCCCGTCTGGTCTTTTTTATTGTGTGTGTGAGTTAAAATTTTGTTCCACATTTTCCTCCAGCTCTGTGTTCGACCCTCTGTTGTGATCCCTGTCGGTGGTGGTAACTGGGCACCATTCTGTTGTGCTAGATTTAGTCTGATGGATGCTCTGGTAGCTGTGGTCTATTAGTTCTTTGGCCTAATCTTTCCATTGGATCTTTGTTTTTCTTTTTTCTGCCTTGATGATTGAGGGGGCGTGTCTGAGGAAGACACAGAGCTACAAATTAGGAGGGGTCTTTTTTGTAGTGACAGATGAAGGTTATGAATGTACAGAGCAGTTCACTTTACACTGAGGTCCTGTGGTGCTATTGAGAATCAGAATTAAAGGAACCTTTACTTCAATAAGGAAACCCTGGTGGCATTGTGATTAAGTGCTATGTCTGCTAACCAGAAAGGCTGGCAGTTCAAATCCACTGCTCACTCCTTGGAAACTCTACGGGACAGTTCTGCTCTGTCCTGTAGGCTCACTGTGAGTCAGAAATGACTCAACAGCATTGCTTTGGTTTTTGCTTTACTTCAATAGTCAACAGGTAGTAAGTTTGTTTATTCCCTCTTATATTCCTGCAGGTGGAGAACACTTGAGTTCTTGTCAGCAAGGATCATTATGGCCATGATTTACCATCCTAGGGAGGCAGAATAAAACAAAAGCAGGAAAACCATAAATATTAAGTGAGGGAAAGGTTTGATAATATTTGGGATTTCTTCCCTTTCAGATTTGGGGTGCCACAGGAAAGAGCAGGAGAATAGTTAAGAGGGTTAGAGAAGGATGCATTAAATTGGAACAGCGCCTGAATGAAGAGTTCCCAGGTTAGTTCGCTGGAGGGAAATAGAGTCACTAGCACTACCGCTGGGAGTCCAGGTATAGAATAATGACTGCAGAAATGGAAAGTTATAATAAGAAAACTAACTATGTAGCAAGCACATATTAAGGGACAGATGTGGTTATTTTATTTATTTATTTTTACCGCTGAAGTATTTATGAAGAGGTAGTCAGTTTAATGTTAAGAACTGGTGCTTTTTAATCACTCCGGAGTATTACTTATAAACAAAAGTCTCATTTGATGACACATAGGAAAGAAAGGATGGAGATTAAAATATGTCCAAGTCTATCGACCTGTCAGTAAAACTGGCAGAATCAGAACAGTCAGGAAGGACAGCTGACGTTTTAAGTGAGAAGGTAAACAGAATTGAGCATTGGGGTAGAGTATGTGACATGTTCATGGGTGCAGCTCATCTGGAAAGAAAGAGGGTTACAGTAGGGAGAGGGGATAATTGGGAGCCAGGAGTTAAGAATTCTGGTCTTAACTACCCCGACCCTGCATCCTGATAATTTCACGGCATAATGTTATGAAAGTCTGCACTCCCTTACGAGCCTTGTACTTTCCCCATAGCTAGCCTTGATGAATATTTTCCAGTTTTTCTTCAGAAAAACAATCCTTTCCTTCATAGAAATATCCCTCCTGAGAACATCAACATACATAACTGATAAATAAGGCTGAATGATAAATGTGGGATGGGAGCGAGAGGTTGGAACTTTACTGCTTGTGTCTTTTTTCCCTCTTAATTATTGCCCCTTCTTTCATCCACCCAACAATTTGTTTTTCTTCTTTTCACTCAACACAAACTTCACCCAACACCCCCAAGATCTTGTGACAGTTTCAGAATCACTGGTCAAGATACAGCTAGATTTGTGGGCACTAGGGCACAGCAACTTTCAGTTACTGATATTTAGATTTTGACAATTGTCTTCATGTTTTACAGGACTCATATTTCTGATTGCTTGCCTGTGGTAGTTAAGATTGTGTGTCAACTTGACTGGGTTATGATTTGGTAGTTATTGTGTAGTTTGGCAGTTATGTAATGATATAATTTGGCAGTTATATAATGATGTAATCAACTCCTTGATGAAATCTTCTATGAGCACCTAATTAATTGAAAGGAAATTTCCTCAGGAGTATGGCCTGCCTCCAGTATATATGTTCCAGCAAGATTCTCACCCTGGATCCTGTATCTGGTTCATCATCATCTAACCTGTTCTTGGGACCTGAGCTAACAGCTTTCCTGTTGATCTTGAGACTTGTCAGCCTCTGCAGGCAACCTGCTGATCTTGGGTTTGTCAGCCCTCACAGCTACATGAGTCAAGAGAAGCCTCAGCTTGATGATTGATACACAGAATTGGGACTTGTCAGCTTCTGTAAACATATGACCAATTTCCTTGAGAGAAAACTCTCAGTGTGTGTTTATATATATGCTTCATGGTTTTGCTTCTCTAGAAAACTCAGCCCGAGAATTTGGTACTGAGAATGGTCCTAGAGGAACAAAATTATAAATTTTTTAAATTTGCTTTCAATTCTAGTTAGTCTTAAAGATATTGATGAGGCTTCTTCCAATAGTAAAGGGGGCACTTCTAATCCATGGAGTGAAGTGACAATAAAAATACACAAATTATTAGTATTGTGAGAGGCAACACTATGGGTGCTCATGTGTTTGATACTTTTCTACAATTTTGTCAGAACAAATAATATAGGGAAGCTGGTTGGTTGGTCCTACTTTCACTACACAAAATGGTAAAAGAAAAAGATGAGAGCAGGGCTTTAGAGTGACATCTCAAGTACCACATAAGTAACCCCAAAGTTGACACTTGTGCCCTGAAAGAAAGCCTTATTTCTTTAGCTGATATTGCTTGAATAAAACCCAGAGTCTTATCATAAGAGTGGCTGGCTTACAGTGCCAACCTAAAAGGTATCTGAAGTTAAAGTGAGAACACTGATTGTGAAGAAATTGGATCCTAAAATACGAGATGGGGACATATGAGCATATAATCAAGAAGCTGGGGACACCCAATTTCTAAACATTGTTGAATCACTTCTACCAACAGAACCAGCCCTCATACTCCCTTCTGAAGAGATTATTCCATCTTAGTCAGCTAAATCACCGTACCCAGTAAAGCTTTTAGCTCCTCAGTCCCCATCTGATGAGAATAATCCAGGACAGTCTGAAGATCCTTTGTTTCAGTCATTGCCTGGGACATTATCTGAGGCAGATACCTTTCAAGACATTGCTGATTGTATCTGATCACATTCCCACCTCCAATTTTTGCTTCTAAATCAGTAAATAAACTTAAATTCTAGAAAGCTCCAAAAAGTAAAGTACAAAGTGTGATCTAGGAGGAGGGACAGTACACTCCAAAAGAACTGCTTGACTTTTCTATTCTGTGCAAACAGAAACCAGGGGAATACAAGTGGGAATGTTTGTTATGGGTGTGGTATAATGGTGCAAGGAACATAATATGGCTCAATCTGAGTTCATTGATATGGGCACACTAAACACAGATGCTTTAGCTTGAGAGGTTAGGAAAAGATCTAGCATTTTATTTGGATGGGTAGCTGAAGCATGGATGGTGTGGTGGCTACACTAAATCAAGCTGAAGTACCAGACCTGCCTTGGTGAATTATAGAAGACGGTTATCAAGAGACTTAAAGAAATTGGCATGTGAGAGCATATTTATCAGGTTAGTCCCACAGACCCACTCTTTTAGCTAGCTAGTGTTGCTCTAACAGAAATACCATGGGCAGGGGGGATAGCCTTAACAAAGGAAAGTTTATTCTTACACAGTCTGGTAATTTATAAGTCCAACACAAGATGTCCGCTTCAGGGGAAGGCTTTCCCCCTTGTTGGCTCTAGAGGAAAGTCTGGCATTGCATCAGTCTTTGTCCAGGGACACTCTTGGCGCAGGAACCTAAGGTCTGAAGGACACACGCTTCTTCAGGTGTTGTTTTCTTGATGGTGTGAGGTTCCCGATTCTCTGTTTCTTCTTCCTTTTGTCTCTTGTAGGATGAAAGGATTAAGAATGGAGCAAACTGTACTCCAGAGAAAATCCCTTTACAGTGGAGCAGGAAGGTAATCCTACGAAGGGATTTACAGTCCCACCCTAATCCTTTAACATACAGCACAGGAAAATTCCAATTTGGAGGACAATCACAAAATATTGGAAGTCATGCCCCAACTACATGACTTCACATATTTTGGGAGGACACAATTCAATCCATGACATCCCACCCTTTGGCACCCCGAAAATCACATCATTGAGACACGTAACATGTTTATCTCATCGTAGCAAAGTCATGTCCATTTTATATGATAGAAGTCTTAAATTAGTTCTAAGTCTAAATTTAAAAAATTCCTCTACATCTGTGAAACCTAGAATACAAGGTATTTGTTTCTAAAGGCACAATGGCAGAACAGGCACAAGTTAGACATTCCATTACAAATGGGAGAAATTGTAGGGAAAGAAGGCATTAATAGGCAACAGGCAAGTCAGCAGAACTCATTACGCTAGTCCTCAAAGCTTTGAAAATACTCTCATATTTTCTGAGGCATTTCATATAATGGCCCTGCCCTCCAGATTCTAGGTATTGGCCATACTCTCTGGATTTTGAGTGGAGACCTGTACTACAGCTCTGCCTTCAAGGCCCACTTGGACAGAAGCTCTGTCCCATTGGCTTTAGGTGCAGCTTAAGTCCAACTGAGTGGTAATTTCACTCTGATAAAACACAGAAAAAACTGGCTGTACCCTTTCAGATCCATGAGATCATGACCTTACCTTTTGAGACCGAGGCAGCTCAGCTTCTCATGCTGTTTGTCTATTTAGCTTTTGCTTTTTGTGGCCACATTGCCCAGATCTACCCTGTTGGGGCAAGTGTTTTAAAGCTCTGTAGTTCCACTAATTCAAGTGCCTGGAGGCACCCCACTTTTGCTGGGAAGTGTCTTGCACAAAGGCACTCAGCGCTCTCTCTCTGTGGGTCAGGAAGGCTAGCTGCACTGATTACAGGGCCCGGAGGCACCCTGTTCTGTAAGGAAAACTTTGTGCACAGGCACTTATCTATCTTGTTCCATGGTTCAGCTCCAGCACTGCCTCTGTTTTTGTTGCTGCCACTGTTGTTGCTGCTAGTCTTTTGCTGTTCAATTCTCAACATTTATACGTTCTTTGGTGTTAACAGTTCTTCTCGATTTCTTCTGAATCTTCTGTCTATTTACAGTTTCAAAATGGCTTCTACATTTTAGGTATTTGCTAGAGCAGCACCCCACTCCTGATACTAAATTCTGTTTTAACTAACTGGTGTTGCTCTAACAAAAATACCACAGAGTAGATAGCCTTAACGAAGAAAAGTTTATGTTTACATAGTCTGATAGGTTATAAGTCCAACTCAAGATGTCCTCTTCAGGAGAAGGCTTTCTCCCTTGTCAGCTCTAGGGGAAGGTCCGGTATTACATCAGTCTTTGTCCAGAGAGAGTCTTGGTGCAGGAACCTCAGGTCTGAAGGTTGTGCTCTTCTCCCGGTGTTGTTTTCTTAATGGTGTGAGGTTCCCAATTCTCTGTTTGTTTCTCCTTCCTTTTTATCTCTTGTAAGATGAAAGGATTATGGGTGAAACAAGGTATACTCCAAAGAAACTCCCTTTACAGTAGAACAGGTAGGTAATCCTATGGAGGGATTTACAGTCCCACCCTAATCCTTTAACATGTAACACAAAAAAATCACAAAATAAAAGACAATATTGACAGTCATGGCCCAACTACATGGCTACACATATTTTTGGGGAGACACAATTCAATCCATGACACCCACCCATGGAATGCCCAGAGGATATATCTTTCACTATAATGTCATACTGTACCTGTTGCCATTGAGTCAATTTCCACTTATAGTAATCCTATAGGATAGTGTAGAACCGCCCCATACAGTTTGCAAGGAGCAGCTGGTAGATTTGAACTTCATATTTTGATTAGCAGTCGGGCTCTTTACCACTGTGCCACACTGGCTCCTTTACCCAAGCATCCTTGATGACCACATTGATTGCTATTTTATGTTGGGTTTGGTGGTGGGAACTGCGCTAACTGAATTAAGACACTTAACTACAATGGCTCTGAGTGTACCCTGTGGTTGTGGGATTGAAGTAATGGTAATTTGATGGCCCATTCAGTGAAGTCTGTCCAAATGCCTCTTTCCCATACTTTCCTGTCTCCAATTTTCCAATCATGTTCCTTCTAAGTCTCTGCCCATTCAGCCAAACAATTGGCTATAGACCATGAATCAGTACACAGTTGCACATCTACCTCATTTCTCCTTCTAAGCAAAGTGAACAGCCAGGTACACTGTACCATATTCTGTCCATTGGGTGGATTTCTCTTCATCACTGTCCTTCAGGGACATCCCAGAAATGGACTGTAGGCCTCCTGCTGTCCAGTTTTTGTTGTTGTTGTTGTGACTGAGTGAAAGTACACAATCTAAGTTAAATTTGCATGCCTGCCTATCTACAGCTTCTTTGGCCCTTCTTGCCTGGTGAGAGCACACTCTTCCTTTCTATTCTATATGTGTCATATCTTCTTAACAATCTTCTGTCTCCTTCCCTTTTAGTAAGAGGCCAGTAGGCAGCATCCTGTAGATGCATAGAACCATAAAGTGGACATGTCATATGGCCAGTTTGTGTCCCTGTGTCCAATCCATTCGTGTCTGAAGAGCTGACCTTAGTAATGATTTATGATCAGGGACAGCAGCAGGTCTAGGGGCCATGCTTCCAGGGGAACTTCCAGGCCTCTGGACCATAAAATTGTGGTATTTTAGTGGAGTTCTTGAGATGAGCCCCTCTTTTTCTCATGTTGCTACTGGGACATGACATTGTGTGCCCCATCATGGCTGTCATTAGTGGTGGCCAGGCACCATCTGGTACTTATGGTCACATGTTGATACAATCACTGATGCACATGGATCCTTCTGTCTTCTGGGCTATTTTTTCCCTTGTGTCTTTGTTGTCCTTGGTGGTCATCTGATCTGGCTGAGTTGGGCCAATTTAGTATAGTCAGATGGCAGCTTGCTAGCTTTTAAGACCCCAGATGCCACTCACCAATATGAAGTGCAGAAGATTCTGTTAGCAGTAGGCTAGTTATGCCACTTGTCCTCAGTGTCCCCTGAGAGCATAGTTCATGGACCTCTGCCCCTGCTACTCTATCCTTGGAATATTGGGTTAAGATTAGAAGAATTTTCAGTTTATAGTGAAGTCCAATTAAGTTGATCTTCTTTCTAATGTGTGCTGTTACTGCTTTCACCCAACCAAATTTGTATCAACTATCTAATCTATAACCCTCTCCCTCCCATCTTCCCCTCCCTTATAGCCATCAAGGAGTCTTTCTTTGGTACATGAGTCTGTTTTTAAGTCCTTATAGTAGGGGCCTCACACAATATTTGTCCTTTTGCCACTGACTGATTTCTCTCAACATAATATCTTCCAATTGATACCAGGTTATGAGATGCTTCCTAAAATCATCATTGTTTGTTATCATGGCATAGTGTTCCACTCAGTATATATACCATAGTTTGTTTATCCACTCATCTACTTTTGGGCATCTGGGTTGATTCCATCTTTTTGCAATTACGGACTGTATGGTAATAAACATTTGTGTGCATGTCTCTTGGTGTGACTGCCCTTTATTCTGTAGGATATGTTCCAAGCAGTGGGATTACTGGATCAAATAGTATATCAATTTACAGCTTTTTAAGAAAGCACCAGATTGCTTTCCAAAGAGGATGTACCATTTTGCAATCCCATCAGCAATATAAGAGAGTTCCAGTTTCTCCACAGTCTCTCCAACATTTGTTGTTTTGTGTTTTTTTGGATCATGGCCAGCCTTGCTGGGGTGAGATGGTGCTCATCGTTGTTCTGGTTTGGATTTCTTTAATAGCTGTTTTAGTCAGCTAGGGCTGCTCTAACAGAAGTACCACAGAGTGGATGGCTTTAACAAAGAAAGATTTATTCTTACACAGTCCGGTAGGTTGCAAGTCCATATTCAGGGTGTCCGCTCCAGGGAAAGACTTTCCCCTTGTCGGCTCTGGAGGAAAGTCCGGTATTGCATTAGTCATTGTCCAGGGAGTGTCCTAACGCAAGAACTTCTGTTCTGAACGACGCGCTCTGCTTCCGGTGCTGCTTGCTTGATGGTAGCGAGGTTCTCAAATTGTCCTTGGTTCTTTTTCCTTTTATTCCTTGCAAGCTAAAAGCATTAAGGGTGGGGCAAGCCATACTCCAGGGAAACTTCCCCCATAGCAGGAATTCACGGCCCCACCCTAATCCTTTAACATACAGGTTAGCAAAACCACACAATGGAGGACAGTCCCAAGATACTGGGAACCATATCCCAGCCACGTGGCTGCACATATTTTTGGGGGGACACAATTCAAACCATAACAATAGCTAATGATCATGAGCATTTCCTCATGTGTCCTTCGGCTGCCTGGATCTCCTCTTTGGTGAAGCGTCTGTCCATGTCTTTTACCCATCACTTATTTGGGTTAGTTACCTTTTTAATGTTGCTATTTTTCAGTACCCTATAGATTATGGAGATCAGACATTGATCTGACATATCATTGCCATGCTGTCTACTTTTAAATGATGTTTGCATATCACACAGAGTGATCTGTAAACCAGGTATGAGTTTTCTCTTCCTCAGTTAACTGACCATAAAGAACTCCCATGAAGCCATAGGTGCAAACTGAGAGAGGGCAGGTAATGTGACAGGAGTGGAACATTTCCTCATGTAGCTTAGTATTGCTTTCTGATCTTGCTCACATCCAGTCTTGTGTACACCACTTCTGTTTAATGGCCAAGTACTGCTGGGTGTGTTCACCTTTATGGCTCTGGGGGCCATTCTGTCAATATCCAGTTCATGAGGGGCAGCTCAGGCTGTATGGTGGTTTGGTGGCCTACGGTTAAGCACTGATCTCTGTTAAGGCCCAGTAACAAGACAAAAGCTGTTTTTCAAAAGGAGAAGAGTTATCTGCAGAGGATGACAGGGCTTTGTTTCAAAATTCTAGGGATCTGCACTGTGATTCACAAAGAAGGGCCAACTGAAAGACCCAAACAGCATCTGTACCTCTCACTGACCTTCAAGCACCATTAGGTCAGCCAGTTCACATGGGCCAAGTGGTAGAGCAGCTTACAGTGTAACCCGAACCTGTTGCAGAGCCTTCTCTTATTTTCAGCCCTACTCAAAACTAATACCTCTGTTAGTTACTCGAAAAATGTATATACATATGCACACATACAGACTTCCTTTTTCTGTTTTTGGCAAAATCCTTTCCTTTGTATAGTGCTAATGGGGCCACCTGTAACCTCAGAGTTAGCCAAACACTATAGAAATAGTTGCCTTGTGATCTTCAGATCATTTGTAATCTGTGAAATATTGATAGATGTTTCTTACCAAAAAACAAGACAAAAAAAAGAAAGGAAGAAAGAAAAAGCATTTGTTGGTCAACCAGATACGAGAAACTCTGAATATTATATTTCTTTTTGGGAAAGTCAAATTACTTATTTTAAAAGACTTTTTAAAATTTTCTACACTACTGAAAATTTTCTCTTTAACTCAGGTTTCTACAAACTTAATTGACTACGTATTAGCCATAGAACATTTATTAACATTTAATGGGATGGCAATATTCTCCTGAAGATTAACAAACAAGGACTGGACATCAGCAAGATGACAGAATAGTAGCTCCAAGCTCTAGCTTCCCATAGAGATTTTGAAACAAGAAGTAGAAACTGTCCTAACTAACTTTGTGGGAACTCTTTTAAAAAAAAGGCAAAGGTTTACAAACACTAAGTAAATGTAGAAACAAAGAAAACACTATTAAAAAGTATTATGAAAGCTCTACGACTTCCTTGACTTTCCCATGCCCTACTTCCTGACTTGGCTGCACCTGTGATCCCAGTGTGGGACTTTGGTACCTGCATCCAGAGGGACCAGAGCGAACTTTACAGGTAAGTGTCTGCTTGGTCTCATCTGTCTGGGACTACCTGAAGAGCTGATGCAAGACTTTGTATCTGTTTTGCCTATCTTGGAGTTTATGCAAGGTAGAAAAGCAGTAGGCATTACTTGAAAAACTCAAAACAATGTAAGATGAATAATTGACATGTAGCCACCTGGGGCAAAAAGAATACTAGTGAGACTTTTAGTAGACTACTTATAAGAACTGGGAGGTAAAGCCAGGGAGAGATTTTTGTCTTTTGTTTTGGAAATTGTCATTGTTCTTAGTTGGTTTCAACTCATGACCACCTTTCGTATTACAAAATGGAATATTGCGCAGTCCAGTGATATTTTCATCATTCTTGGTATATTTGATTCCATTATTATGGCTAATATGTCAATTCGTGTCATCGAGTGTTTCTCTAATTTTCTACAGCTCTCAACGTTACCAACCATGACATCCTTTTCTGGTGGTTAGTCTTTCCTGATGACATGTCCAAGGTAAGTGTGCTGAAGTCCCATCATCCTGGCTTCTAAGGACTGTTCTGGTTATGCTACTTGTAAGACTTACTGTTCATTCTTCTGGAAGTCCATGGTATATTCAATATCCTTTGTCAACATTTTACTTTGAGCTCATCAATTCTTCTTCTGCGTTCCTTAACCACTGTCCAGCTAAAAAGACCATGGCTTGGTCAGACACACCTTAGTCATCCAAGTTACTTCTTTGTTTTTTTTTTTTTTTTTTTAACTTTAAAACGTCTTTGGAAGTAGATTTGCCCAGTGCAATGCATCATTAAGTTTTTGGAGCCTGCTTCTATGGACATTATTGATTCAAATAAAATTAAATCATTAACAGGTTCTGTTTCTTCTTCATTTATCATAACATTTATCAGTGAGTGTTTTCGTCTTCTTCATGTTCAGGTATGATCCATTCTGAAGGCCATTGTCTTAGACATTTTTCAGTAAGTGCTTCAAATTTTCTTCATTTTCAGTGAGCAATGTTGTGTCATTTGCATATTGAAAGTTGTTAATGGAACTTCCCAAAATTCTGAAACCACATTCTTCTTCATATAGTCCAGCTTGTTGGATTATTTGCTTAGTGTAAAAATTAGATAAGCAAGGTGAACAATCCTGACACACGTCTTTTCCAGTTTTTAGCCATGCAGACAGGCTTATTGTCCGAGTTCAAACAATAGTTAAAAATCAAGACCTGGTTAAAATCAGAGTATCTAGGATTGCTAGAATGATAGGTTAAGAGGTTTGGTAGAAGTTTCCCTGAATACTGGGATATACTGTGGGATAGCTATATTTATCTTCTCATCTGCCAACAATATCATTCTCCTATACCATCATAAAACATCATATTCAGCCTTAAAACAAGGAAATTTCTATTCAGTCTTTCTGCACAGTAATATATTTGTACGCTACATCACCAGGAATGAAATTTCTAAGGATCCCTGGTGGCTCAGTGGTTAAGTGCCTGGCTGCTAGTGGAAAGCTTTGAGATTTGAATTCAGCAGCCACTCTGAAGGAGGAAAAACCTTTCAGTTGGCCCTTGTAAAGATGACAGCCTAGAAAACCGTATGCGACAGCTCTGCTCTGTCATATAGGGTCACTAGGAGACAGAATCGACTTGATGGCACACAACAGCAATGAAATTTCTGGGTTGAAAGCTACTATATATCCAGAAATCAAATATATAGACTTTCGTAATTCAAAGTGAGGCAAGTCATTAAAGGACCTATAAACTACCTTAAGTTCTATACATCATTTGGTGTGTTAGCCCATGTTCATTTCTCTATATCAGAATCTCAGAGAGGATTGTCTTATTTCCCCAAATACATAATAGATTATCAGATTCCTTTGGTTAAGTTCTGTGTATAGTTCTTCTGTTCAGTACAGGGACTGAACACAATATCGTTTACTGTGCAGTTCACTTTGACTCATGGCAAATCCATGTTTATAAGAGGAGAATGATGCTTCAGAAGTTTCCAATAACTGATTTTTCAGAGTTAGATTTCCAGGCCTGTGTTTTGAGGTATCTGTGAATAAACTTGAACCTTCAGCCTTTTGGTTAACAAACACCCAGTTCTTTGCGTCACCAGGGACTTCCTCAACATGGCAAGTGTTAGTAAATGATGAACAGAATAGCTTTGCATACTATATTATGGACTGATTTTTGTTTTTTATCTGGTAAGACAGTGTACTAATCTCCCTCGTGCAGCATCGTATTGTTTCCCTTTACCTTGCATGTCCTTATCATTACTTTCTCCGTCTCAGCAATCTGGGCTCCCAAATGTGAATGGAATGGTACAGACAGGTGTCTGACATGTTCCACATTTTCAGGGGAGAGAATGTGGCATCTGACGCCAAGCCAGCCAAGTGCCGTTGAGTCTGATCCGACTGATGGCAACCCTAGGGAAATGGTAAAAAGTGACTGGGATATTAAGGATAATGTTAGAACATCGGTAGAGATTGGTTAATAGCATAGAATATTGCTGAACCCTGATTTCTGTGAAAATGAATCCACTACTTTGGCAGTTCTAGGAATTTTCTTTCCAGCTAGCTTGATTGGCATGTGAGAATGAGTGATGACATCAGAAGCTGCCACTGTTCCTGTCTGAAATGTGAGAATGTGGACAGCAGCCTCTTCTCAGAGCTATTTCTCACTTGTCACTATTTCCAGAACTTGAATAGAAAGAATGGGCTTGGGTACAAGCCTATCCACAATCAAATTGTGAATGTATCAGGAACATAGCAGGCGTGGGCACCATGGGATGAGAGAAGCAGTTGGGAAAAAATCATAGTTTAGTGTCTTCCATTGCCTCACTCTGTGATATGAGCCCTTAGCTGAGCTCCTGGAAGTGATGGAGAAGGAAGATAGCCAGGTCCTTTGGTGAGGACACTGGGCTGTGATGCTATTTGAAAGGGTTTTCTAGCACAGAGACACGTAAGTTCAGGCAAGGGTGTGTGAAAGAGAAGAGAGATTTAGTAATCAGGGCTTCAAGAAGATGTATTAGATCTAGACACAAAGAATTCTGTATGAAAAGAGAACTGGGAAGCAAAGAAGGGTGGTTAGGGCATGAGATCCAAGAGGGCAGGGAGGAAAGGGAGCAAGAACAGGATGTCACACAGTGATTTTCAAGTACAAATTTAACTGTAATAAGGAGGAATTTTAAGGACAGATAGGAAGAATAATATCAAGTTGAATTGGAGGAACGAAAAGAGAAGGGCTTGGAGGGAGGTCCCAAATCTGGAAGGCCAGTATGGAGAAAGGAGAGGTTTGTCAGGAATTAGAATGATCAGTGGTCAAATCCTGTTGGCCTTAGTTCTTCACTCAGTTCCCTGGATGAGCCCTATTCCCTGTCTGAGACTTGTGGCTAGAACACAGACTGGACAGTCATGTTTATAAAGGACACAGCCCCAGAGCCTAAGCACAGCTGTGTTGTGGAAGACATCAGAGATCTCACACTGCAAATGTTTGAGTCAGCTAGTGCTGCTCTAACAGAAATACCGCAGAGTGGATGGCTTTAACAAAGGAAAGTTTGTTCTAACACAGTCCAGTAGGCTGCAAGTTCAAATTCAGGATGTCTGCTCCAGAGAAAAGCCTGTCCCCTTTTCAGCTCTGGAGGAAAGTCCAGTATTGCTTCAGTCTTTGTCCAAGGAGCATCTTGGCGCAGGAACCTCGGGTCTGAAGGATGCGCTCTTCTCCTGGGGCTGCTTTCTTGATAATGTGATGTTCGCAGTTCTCTGCTTGCTTCCCTTTCCTTTTATCTCTTGTAGGATGAAAAGATTAAGGGTAGTACAAGCCATACTCCAGGGAAACTCTCTTTACAGTGGAGCAGGGAGATGATCTTATGAAGATATTTACAGTCCCACCCTAATCCTTTAACATACAGCACAGGAAAATCACAAAAGAGAGGACAGTCATAGAATGCAGGGAATCATGGCCCAGCCACGTGGCTACACATATTTTTTAGGGGACACGATTCAATCCATGACAGGAAGTAAAGAGAAAGTAGGAGACAGCTATGGAACCTGAGCACAACAAGGTGTACAGTACGCTGTTTGGCAGGAAAACACTGCAAATAGCACCTTAATACCATTGTTTACTAAAGAGTAATTTTCCAGTAATGTCACCTGCCCGGTACAGAACAGGATTCTCTGTTACGTGGTGAGCTTTCCATTGCTGTAGATATATAAGCAGAGACGGTATATTGATCATTTGTCAGGGGCACCTAGAAAACAATAACGCGGTAGACATGACTGGAGAAAAATCTATACTTGTGAAAAGAAAACATGGATTCAAGTGTGGCCTCAGCCAGTTATTTGTTGTCTTGTCTTTATGAAAGTAAATGTAATAGAGACTATAGCACCCACTCCAGTGATGTGAACACCTGCAGAAGAATTGACGAAATTTACTTCTCAGGTGTTTCATTCACATATTATGACGGATTATGAGTTTTAAACATTCATGTCAAACTGTTTAACTTGTTGCCATCAAATCAGTTCTGACTCACAGTGACCCCGTATGTTACAGAGTAGAACTGAACTCATAAGTTTTTTGGTTTTGTTTTAGCCGTAAGTTACAGAAGCAGATTACCAGTTTGGGCCTTTCTTTCACAGTACCACTGGGTAGGTTCAAACTGCCAATCTTTCAGTTGTAGGCAAGCATAAATATTTTAGTAATGCTATAGTATTCTACTTAACTGTAATCACACATGTGTTCACTTCTCATGAGAGCCCCAAATGGGGAGTCATTATTTCTTGCAGAATGATTCTTCTCTCTCCTCTTCCCAATACCTATACCTTTGGCTTGGACTTTAGAACATCTCTAAGAGAGGCATAATTGGAGACATATATCCTCTGCTTTCAAGGAAATTCTGCTCTTCTCCTCCTCCAGTTGTTACTCTTCCTTCAAACAGCTGAAGAAATCTAACTCATCACCTTGTTACCCACAAATTTCTACCCTACTGTAAACATACTGAAGGAAGTGATACAGCCTTTCTTCTGCCTCGTGCCTTAGAAATTGCTATCTCTTTTGTTTTCTGCCAAAACTCCATTCAAATTTCTGTTGTTTCCTTCCATTGTGATCAGGTCACTCTCACTTTTTGTCCAGAGTCCTTCAGCATCTTGGGTACTAAGTGTTGGATTTTGGCCTACTGATCACTGCATGCTTCCCTATGCTTGCTTTCTTGTCAGTCTTTTGAGATTCCATTTTGTTCTGTCTAGTCAACCTCCTCCTAATCTCAGCCATCCTGAGCACACATCTTCAAATGACCAGATTTTGCTATCCTCAGAGTGTCTTGAACTTCCCTTGTCATGTGTTCTCTGATTTGGTACCAACCATCTGACAACATTCTTGCCACCCCCAGACTCCCCAGTAAGCACTGTCACCCAGTACAGATGTCTTCCCTCTAAACTAGGTTCCCCAGCCTCTTCATCCTTTATTTCAATGTCTTATCTTTCCAGGATATGACTCCCATTTTGTTTTCCTTTTCCCTTTCTCTCTCAGATGTCCTGTCTGTGCTAATTGTGGAAACACTGGTGACATAGTGGTTAAATGCTATGACTGCTAGCCAAAAGGTTGGCAGTCTGAATCTACCACACACTCCTTGAAAGCTCTGTGGGACCGTTCTCCTCCTTCCTATAGGATCACTATGAGTCAGAATCAACTTGACAGCAGTGGATTTGGTTCGGGGTTTATCCTAAATGCTTGTTTCAGTCAGGCTGGCCTCTTCTGTTAGCAACACTAATGAACTAATTTCTTCCTAGCTGTGGGAATATTTTCCTATCAACCTATCAACCAGCATTAAATATTCTTACAATGCAAGAAAAGGAAAAGAGGGAGTCTTATCATTTATCTTCTTTTTAATCTATTTATACTAGCCTAGGTGGTACAAACAGTCATGTGTTGGGCTGCTAATTGAAATATTGGCAATTCAAACTCACCCAGTCATTCCATAGGAGAAAGATCTGGTGATCTGCTTCTGTAAAAACTATAGCTAAAAGAAAAGCCAAAAAAGAAAAGCAAAAATATATATATATATATATATATATATATATGGAGCCATTCTACTGTGTTACACAGGGTTGCTGTGAGTAAAAATTGACTGGGTAGCACCTAGAAATAAGTCTTTATCTAAAAATAAATGAGCTTATTTAGTTGTGAAGTTTATAGTCTAGCTTTTTTTAAATGTAATAATCTGCGAAAAATAACACTGAAGTCAGTTCTTTTTTTTAAAAAAGAAACTAAACAAAATGAAACAAATTTTTATAAGTGCAAAGAAGGAAAGTCTTCCCCATCACAGTAAGTCAAGCAAATAGTTTTGATGCTACAGTAAGTTCAGATCCCCAAGTCACTGCCAGATCTAATCTTTTCTGATCTCATGACACCTACACATTTCAGGTCCACCTTACATCACACTAACTTATTGCAAAGCTCTCCTAGCTCATCTTTCTTACCATAATATTTCCCTATTCCAGTCTAAGAACTCAGTGCAAAGAAAAAAAAAAGCCCTTCAAGATTGCTTGTGTTGAACAGTCTTGAAAAGACCTTAGATGCCCCCTTCGGAATTCTCTGGCAACTGTTCCCACCAAGATAATTGAGCAGCAACATAGTTTGAGCTGTAGTAATAGGGGGAAAACTAAAATAAGACTGCCTCAAGGTTACCAGGAAACTGGTCTGAACCTGTGCTTGGACTTGGTACAGTGGAGGTGTGGCCCCACATATGACTGAGAGTTCATCCAACTATGCACAGATCTTCTGGCTTTCAGCAATAATTAAGACTGAGTATTAAGCCTAGGTCCTTTTGTTACCAGAAAGGGACAAAGGCCTTACGTTACAATTAAAGTTCAATGAGGAAATGAAAAGAATTGACTATCTTGGGTTTCCAGATACCAGAACAGATGACTGTGATCTCTATAATACCTGGCACCAAAATGAGGAAAACTTTTGGATCTGAGGTCACCATCATTGCGGCACTTGCCTTAGGCTGACCTTGGAGAAGCCCCTTCAGGGTGCCTGCCTATGCTTGCATTGTGATGTTAATGTATTAGTGTATACCTTTGTAAACTTTTGCTTCCATCCCCTGACAGGAATTGGTGCAGTTGTGGCGACTGGGGGGAGGGGGGGGAGGTCACCTGGCCATTCAGTCTGGCCAGTGACAACCATGAGACTGCCACATCAAGCAAACCCCTGTGGGGATGAGACATCAGGACCAAAAAAAAAAAAACGGCCCTGCTCCTGATAACCCTTTGTTACCTGTATAGATGGTCACCAGAAAGGCCCTAATGCTGAGAGCAGAAAACAACCAATGGCTGATGACCAGACTGCTCCTTGTCAACTGACTGCACAGGCTGAAGCATCCTCTGCTCCAGAGCAAACATTTTAGGGGGAACAGCCCATGGTGACTCAGACATCATCGTAGACTGGGCCTACATGAAACACTACTGTTGTCAGAAAACACCAAACAGCATAGAAAAGTTGACCTGCTGACAAGTCCTGGTCCAAAGCTAAAACTTGCCCAGGAACAGATTCCCAAGCCAGCGGGAGCCTCCTTTCCTCTACAGAGACTACCACTGGATCTTTAAAGAATTCTTTCTGCTGTATGTTGTCTCTAAGCCATAGGGGTGATTAAGCACTTCAGTGGGCAGTCTTAAAGGGATGGGAAGTGACAAGACAACTGCAGCCCAAGCTGTACGTCTCTAGCAAGCATTACTGCCATCTCAAGGCAGCAGTGCCCTGCAGTGCCACTTCTCATTGGCATCATGTGTTTAATTTGTCTGTTTTATAGAATCTGTCTCTTTTGCGTGTAACTGTTTCTGACAAAAGATCTGGATTCCCACAGAGGCCACTGCTTTCAGGTGAGGACAGATAATCCTGGTGGCTGTATCCAGGCAGGTTCTATGAGAGTAGGGGAAGAGAAGCGTTAATATTGTCCCTTCCCCAACTCCATCCAGATTATCTGACAAGGGTGGATAGGTCCCTCATCCATGGGCCCTGATAATACAGGCTTTTGCTAGAGGTCCTGATCAGACCAGCTGTTGGTTCTGTCAACATTTAAACTGAGATGTAGAGCCATCTCCCCACATTGTTCCAGCTGATATGTCAACAACGATACCTCATGGACCAACGTGGGCAGGGAATGGGGCTGAGTACATTACTTAAACAGGAAACATCTTTTGAAGTATGAAAGCTGCAGGTGGGGAGTGGTCCAACTTTAAAAGGGACTTTTTCTCTTTGTGCTAAAAAAATGTAAATGGCATGGGACTAGACAGTTTGATTCTAAGAATGATACTTTTAAGACCAAGTTTAATGTTACTGTGGAGATGAAAGACTTGTGGACTATGAACAGAGAGCCCTGACTACATTGATTCACTGAGCCAAGTCTGAATTAGCCTGGACTGGCAATGGGAATACCTTGTTCAGTTGTGCTGAGAAAGGGAACTGTTGTATTATTTGTATCCAAATATGTACTGTTCATATAATGTGATGTGTTGAGAGAAATATGGTGTTTTTCTGTAAATATATCAGGATGTGTTACACAGACCAAAGATTGGACAAATGCAGCCCTTTGATTTATTCAGTTAGCTTGTATTAAGCCAAAAGTGAAGTGGCTGGTTGGAATCTCTCATCTAAGCAGCCCTGATCAATTTGTTGGAAACAGTCCAATTAATAGCTCTCATGAAAAGGTATCCCAAATAATGTATAGATACAGCATCCACCAGAGGTAAGATCTAATCTCAGACTCACAGCTTATCATTAAAAATGAATGATGGGCACAATCAGGACAAGGTACCCCTTTGCTTCTTTTTCTGGCATCCTGATGGGAGCTGGGGAGTAGATTTGGGAGGTTATGGTCTGTTTCTATGCCTCCCATCCAGGCTGCCTAAATAGAAGCCTTGACCTAAAGCAGTATCTGAGAAGGAGTCTGGATTGTCTTCTCTCTCCCAGTTCCTTCTACTTAGGAGGGACGCCTTCCCCCTGTTCTGGGCATACGCTAACTTTCTCTGTCTTTTGCACATGCGCAGACACCATGCAAGACCTGGCAACACCATTTCTATGTCTGTTCCTTGTGGGGAGGAAACGGGGTCTCTCCTACCACTGCACAGAGAGTAATAGCCAGTCTCAGAGGGTGTATTGAAGAAGAAATAAGATTTGTGAGGTCAAACATGAATACCTTCCTGTGGTCTACCAGTTCACTGCAGTTTGCATCTTTATGTAAACCTTTGGCATGGAGCTGCATTTGTCCACTACCACTATAAAACCTCTGCCCTCCTGCTGCAGGGTGGGGAGATCTGCTGTGGTCCTGCATCCACCCACTGCTTGGACTTGGCCTTATGTGTTAATCTCTCTAATAAACTCCTTTGCAGCCATACTGAAGTTGCCTGCCTCTTTCTCCAGTCTGTCAGTGCCCTTCAGATTCCAATGTACTGGTCCATGCCTGGATGTCTTGGTCTGTACTTTATCAAGTCCCTTTTCTAAGTTGTGGTTAGGAGCAGGATAATTTGAATTCGAATATCAGCCTTGCTTACAATAAGCTATGGGATTGCACAGTTTATTTACCTTATCTGAATTTAGTTTCCGCATGTATAAGATAGCAGTGAGAATGACATCAGGCTCAAAGGACTACAGAGAGGATTAACCGAGACACACAATAAAGCTCGTAGAATGCAACTCAGTGTGGTGTATATGATCAGTGAATACTGGCTCATTTGATTCTCTTTTTCCCCAGAAGGCTGGACCAAGGTGTCAAACTGTCTCTTCCTGCCAACAATGCCTGTGTTCTCATCTGAAACCACAGATAGTTAATTCCATTCTGAATTCAGACCCTTTGTCCTCTTCTGGCTTCTCCTCTGCTTCATGTGTTATTAGTTGTCATGCCTCTGTCCCAACTTGCATGGAGTTTTCACACAGCGGTGAAGGGACTTACAAATCAGGGATTTCTAGACTGTGTCCCATTTCTTCTCCTACTGAAATAAAATAACTGTGGGCTCTCTTGTATTTGAAAAGGTAAAAAGAATTTTCGTGAGTTTTCCCTTCTGATTCTGTAGTAAGACAAGTGCCTTCATCCTTTTCTCTTTTGGGGGGAGACGATTTAGTTTGTGATTTTGTTATTTTTAGTAAGGCAGAGAAAGGAAATGGAAAGTCTAAATAATGAGAGGTTTAGGCTTTAAATACGGCCAACATTAATGACAGAAGGTCTATGTTTTAGTAGGTACTCGGCTGGTAAAGATCTGAAGGACCCGAAGGACCTGAAGCTCTATCTTCCTCCCTCAGTAGAGAAGAAACATGATAGAACCTATTTAGTAGGGTCAAAGGACACATGAGGGGGGGAAGACGCAAGAGAATAAAACTTCTTTGTACCAGTAGAGATGGACTATTAGCTGCAAAAGTGATGGAAAAAGGAAACAGTTGCGCACCATTCTAGATACAGCTTGGTTAAAGACCCAGGTCATTACAACTAAACTCAAAGAGCAGCGCTGCCATCTAGTGGTAGATGTAGGTAATGACACACAGCGTACAATCGCCAAACAAAAGGCAAAGCGTTTTTTCCCCCAATTTTTATCCCAGTCATAAAACAGGATAACGATTCTTTCAGTTACAGTTGATAGAACAAGTGAGATTAAATCAAAAAGAAAAGGGAATTTATGGAGTGAAGTAATAGGAAAGATCGAATGGACTGAGCAGGAGGTAATGCTGAATCTTGTTTTCTTTGTTGTTGGGTAACTTCGAGTGCATTTTTAGAGTAGAATTACCTCATGGGTTTCCCTAGGCTGCAGTCGTTATGGGTGCAGTTTGCCAGAGCTTTTGTCCCACAGAGTCCCAGATAGGTTTAAATTGCTGGACTTTGGGTTAATGGTGCTGAATCTCGGGGGTCAAATGATACTGGCTCCCTGAGCATACCAGTTCTGACACAACATAACACATGTGATTGATGCATTGAACTGTAAAGTGGAAGTTGTGTTGGTGAATGTTTGGGTGTGTGTATTCACACACACACTTTCTCCAGAATCTCAGAGTGCTCTTTCTTCTTCTTTTTGTTGGTGGACATTGTTTTCTTCTAATGCAAATGGGCTTCATATATGAGGTAGAGGTAGAAAATCACAAACAGTACGTGTGTGTCTGTGTGTGTGTGTGTGTTTGTGTGTGTGTGTGTCAGGGAAGGAATATTAGTTGATCTTCTGTGCTCCAGTATCTAACTTCATAACACTTTTGTCAGTCTTCATCTTAACCGTATCCTCAGATGTAAAAATTTAGAGGGCATCTTTGCCTAGATTTCCCTTAAGTTATTCAGCCACAAAGTCATCAGAATAGAAGACATCACTCTTCATATGTTCTTATTCTCAGTTATTGGTATTTCTTTTTCATGATGATGGTAAGGATACTTGTAATTTCTCATTGAATATGCATAAGAGACCAGAACCTATTATATGCTTATTACATGCTCATTATGAGAAACACGTATGTATATAAATACATATATACATATATATCTCCATTTTTCATCTCCATTATATATCTATCTCTATATAGATATCCATATATGTATCATGAAAAATGCAGACAGTTGTACTTACCCCATAGTTTTGCTATGAGGAATAAAGGAAAGCACTTATGTAAAGCATTCATCACAAGATCTGGCATGAGTAACCGCACCACTAATAAATGAAGTAGATAAAAGTGATCTTTTTTAAACGAGTCGGCACTTGGCTTGGCATCTTCTGTACAGACGATTTCTCATGGGGATGTATAATGCGGATGGATGAGACAGCTGTTACATTCCGTGCAGAAGCATCACCCCACAACATCCTTTAGGTCTCTCTGGCCGGGCCTTGCTGCTTGGGAGCAGGGCTGTGCTGACTGGCTTCTGGAGACGTGAGACAGGAGCAGAATAACTCACCTCCTCAAGTGATCTACTCAGTGGAGCCACCACCACTGGCTCTAAGGCCCTTGTCAAATGTACATCCTCTGTCAGCCCGATGTTCCCTTGAAATGAGTCAGGTGCAAAGACAACTACTGATATGTCTGTAAAGCAGAAAACTCTACTGATGTACCATAAGATGTACTAAGTAAGATCATACAACAGATTCTATCAAATTTTATTTATAGGTTTCCCCAGGTATAATCTGTCTTAATGTTTACAGGAATCCTGTAGGTTAGGTATGCCAGCCAAGCCAAGTGCCACCGAGTCATAGGTTAGGTATAAAGTCCTCATTATTAAGATGGAGACAGTAAAGCTCAGGCGTGTAAAGCACACAGGCAGTAGTAGGAAGTACACTCAACTGCTGGGGCCTTGGGTTTGCCTCTCAGTTCACTGGACCCGGTGGAGCTCCTGACCTGACCGCAGTAGGGTGTCCGCTCCATGAGCACACACTGGGAAGCCCCTTTTGCAACTTTCAGGAGCAGGCCTTCTTTTCTGTTAGGGTAAAAGTTTGCTGCAGAGACAGACTTTATCAGCCAGTGCTGTTCTTAGAAGTACTGAGTGTTTTGCAGTCTCACTGTGTCATCCATCCTCAGAACAGGAACAATGTTAAATTTTAGTTGGACAAATGTGTTCCACAAACACATAAGCGTACTCAAGAGTTTCATACCTGGCATTTAAAGTGCCTGCCCTGGGATATCCACACTGCCTTTGTAACCAGACTCTGGTTTCTAGTACAAAATGCTTTAGGAAAGCATCTCCACAAAAGCTAAAATTTCAGAGATTCATTTCCTTTCTAGATCCTTTCTTTCTTTCATGTTTTATTTGGTTTGTCTCAAAAAACAGAAAAGGTGACACACACTGGGTTAAGAAAAGAATTGATTATGCATATAAAGGAAAACTCAAAGAATCCACCCTATTTAGGCATGGATAGAGACAGGAAACCAGTGTTTCTGTCCGTCTTCTTTCTCGACCTTTTCTATTTTGACATCATTCTTAAAGGGACTCTCTAAATTTTGTTCTCACAGACGACTGCCTCTGGCTCTAAGGAAACATTTTCCTAGGGTGTCTCCATTCGAAAAGAGTGAGTTTCTTTCTCTCAGAATTTCTAAGTGAAAACTAGACTCTCAGTGGCTGTATTTGAGTTACATGCTGATGGCTGAACCAGCCAAATTCCATTTGTTGATTGACACCGGCCCAAGTTGTGTGCCCCACCGTGACCAGGATGGAGCCAGCACACTGAAGACACAAGCCTGAGGTTTGGATAGCACACTAAATAGAGAGTAGATTTTAGTTACTAGAATATGGGTGAGTGAATATTCAGATAGCAGCAAACGATGTTCACCCCGCTGATGATCATGCCAGCATTCCCATACCTGCTGCTAACAGCACTCAAGATTGCAGAAGAACCATCCAGACCCAGAATATTCCTGCTATGTGATGTAAGCCCATAGATGTTTTTAAAGCCTCAATCTTGCTTGCTAGCAAGTGGAGGAGCAGTAGTAGTTATCTTGGAGATATTCAATATGCATAATAAGATCATTGCCAGCATACGTGGATGGGATACTCTTCTGAATAAACAATACAGTAAGCCAAACCAAGGATCCCTAATGGCACAGTGGTTAAGAGCTCAACTGCTAACCAAACAGTTGGTGGTTCAAGTCTACCAGCTGCTTACTGGAAACCCCGTGGAGTGGTTCTACTCTGTCCTTTAAGTTCACTTGGTGCATAATTGACTCAAAGACAATGGGAAGCCACCCCAAACACATTTGAGAGCCGTATGATCAAAGACAATGGTAGCGACTGTGACCCAAAATGAGACAGTGACAAAGCTGAGTCAAAATTCAGATCTCTTTGTTCCCAGGACTATGTTCTTTCTTCCTCTGAGGCAGAAATGCCATTAGAGAAACATCCCTCATCTAATTTCTGTCATTTTACTTCTCCACAATTGGAAGAGTAACTTATCTAATTGATGAGTTTTAAAATAGAACTAGGGGTGGGTCGCTCAGTGATGTCCTCCCCTTTTAGTGCTTACGATTTGGAGGAAGGTATTTTCTCTTTTGTTCTAGGACTTTAATGATATTAGTGGAGCTGGGTGCCATTCTACAGAAGAACCTGAAACTCGGGGTACATTTAATTCAGGAGAGTGTTAGACTCAAGCAAAGGAAGTTGGCTTAAAACAATCTGTATACAGAGATCAGCATCTATCAGCTCTGTTGGTCTGTTTATTCATAATAAACATAATCTTTAGATCTCCATTAATTCCCCCCCCCTTAATCTCTTATTTCATTACAAACTTAGGTGCAGCAGCAGAGGTATGCTATTTAACATACATCCTCAAATTCTAAGAGAATTTGACACTTCATAATTAAGTAATGAAAAAAATAAGCAGTTATAGACACTTTGTTACCTAGTCTTCGCATCTTCCATGTTTTTTAAATTTAATATTTCCATTTGTCCTAAAGAGAAAAAGCAATAAAAGGATTACTATTGTGCAGATAGCAGTCATCTCTTTTGAATGTACTTTCTTATCTTCTAAATTAAAAAAAAAAAAAAAGAACTCCATTGCTGTTGAGTTGATTCTGACTCATAGCAACTCTACAGGACAGAGTAGAACTGCCCCACAGGGTTTCTAAGGAGCACCTGGTAGTTTCCAACTATTGTCTTTTTGGTTTGCCCTTACCCACTATACCATCAGGTCTGTCTTCTAAAAAAATTTTTCTCCCTCAAAAAGGGAACTGCTAGATCTATACAAAGAAAACTACAAGATCCTTTTACAAGAAATTAAAAGTGACCTACATAAGGGGAGAAACTTACCTTGCTCTTGGATAGGAAGACTCAACATTGTGAAAATGACTATCCTACCTGAAGCAATCTACACATGCAATGCAATCACAATACAAATACAAGTAACATTCTTTAATGAAATAGAGAAACAAATTACCATCTTCATATGGAAAGAGAGGGAGACATGGGTAAGTAAAACATTCCTAAAGAAAAACAAAGTAAGAAGCCTGGTGGCACTTGATCTTAAAACCTATTATACCACCACAGTACTTGAGACAGCCTGGTACTGGCACAAAAACAGACAGATAGACTAGTGGAACAGAACTGAGAATTCAAATATAACATTGTCCACCTATGAGCAGCTGATGCTTGACAAAAGCCCAAAGGCTGTGAACTGGGGAAAAGGCAGTCTCTTCAGCAAATGGTGTTGACATAACTGGACATCCATCTGCAAAAAAATTGAAACAAGATCCTTATCTCACATCATGCACAAAACCCAACTCAAAATGAATCAAAGACCTAAATATAAAACTTAAAAATCTTAGAAGAAAAACTGGGGAGACAATGGAAGCCCTAATCCATGGTATTAACAGCCTACAAAAAATCACCAATAACCCTGAAACACCAGAATTGAAAATAGACAAGCAGAAAGTCTTCAAAACCAAACACTTACAATTATTCAAAGCCTTCATCAGAAGAGTGAAAAGACTACCTACAGAATGGAAAAGAATTTTCACTTTCCATGCTTCTGATAGATGTGTAATCTCTCTGATCTACAAGATACTGCAAAACCTCAACAAGAAAAAGACAGACAATCCAATTTTAAAAAATGGGCAAAGGATATGAACAGGCACTTCACTGAAGAAAACATACGGGATGCCAATAGATATATGAGGAAATGATCACAATCACTAGCCATCGGAGAAATCCAAATCAAAGCTACGATGAGATACCGTCTCACTCTAACAAGGCTGGAAATAATCCAAAACAAAATAATAAATGCTGGAGAGGATGTAGAAAGATTGGAATTCTTCTACATTGTTGGTGGGGGTGTAAAATGCTACAGCCACTGTAGAAATCAATTTGGCACTTTCATAGAAAACTAGAAGTACAAATACCACGTGATCCAGCATTCCAAATCCTTAGAGTATATCCCATAGAAATAAGGACCACCACTCAAACAGATACATGCACCCCAATGCTTTTTGTAGCTCTTCACAATAGCAAAAAGATGGAACCAACCTCAATGCCTATCAACAGATGAATGGCTACATTATTTGTATAATGGAATACTACATAATGATAAGAAACAATAGTATCTTAAAGAAATACCTGATAATGTAGGAGCATCTGGAGGACATTATACTGAGTGAGATTAGCCAGACCCAAAGGGCAAATACTGTATGAGACATTATTATAAGAATGGAACTAAGGGTGAGGAGGGAGGGAAAGGGATTTATGCATATAAGACAGTGCTTAAGATTTGGGTTGGGTGTAGATGCCACAGAACGTACAGCTTCTCTACTTCAGAACTAAACCGTGCACTAAGTGCAGCCCACTTCTCAGAAAGAACAGGGGAAGGCTGTCTGGGGCTGGGGTACCACACTTTCAGGGACCATCCAGACTAACCAGCATACCAAAGCTGTCTTTTCTTTTTCTCTTAAGAAAATGCTCTGCATATCACCTGAGTGAGTGGCATCTGGGCTCTTAAAAGCTGGCAAGCTGCTATCAAAGTAATTTTGATTGGTCCCAAGCTACGTGGATCAGAGGAAAATGGTGGAGATCAAGGGCAGGAGGAAAATATGTGCCCACCAGATGGAAGTGGCCATGTGAGCCAGTGTCTGCTTCAGCAAGAGACTAGTAGATCTAGATCGTGCCTGGCCACTACCAATAACTGCCTGGATGGGGTGCACAGTACAGAGCCTGGGACATAGCGGGAGAAAGATTAGAGGGCATAGCTAAAACTCTACCAAAAAACTATACTTGATGGTCTGTCAGATGGGAATGCCCCCTGAGAGTGTGTCCCTCAGACTCTCTAACCCCTTAATCACATTCAACACCAGGACCAGCTCTCCTGACAAAGACTGAACTGGATTATAGAAAACATGGAGTGCAGCTGGCTGCAAACAAATCTTTGGACTTAAATATGTACACAGGGCTGTTCTAGAGGGTCATCACTAGAGCTGAGATGATAGGATGAGGGGAGTCAGATCTTGGTCAAAGGGTCACAAGGAGTTCTGGATGAAAGTGAAGTGTGCTGTCACAGCGGGTAGGGGGAGGAGGGGGAGAGAGAGGACAGCAGTTAGAATAGAACAGTGATGAAAGTTCCAGGTAACTGGCAAATTGATATACATGTAGATTGTTAAATTGTTCTTAATGCACAATAAAATTCAGATTTTTTTTTTTAAAAAGGACCTGTTTTTTCAATTTCTTCCATACCCACCTCTTTTTTTCCATTCCTATTGTTATCATAGTTTGAACTTTCCTCTCCTGTGGTTAGGTTATTCAAAAAGTCTTCTATTAAGTTATTCAACATAGAATCTTTTATGTCCTAACCCATTTCTATTTCAGTATCTTTCCATTCACTGTTACAATACAGAGTTTCTTTTTAACCAAGTAGTTCTAGGGATACATCCTTTTTGCCAAATAAGACTGCAAGCTTCCAGTGAGTCTCAGGTCTGTTTCATGTAACTCTATTTTTTTTAATACTTGTATCAGTGTCCTATGCTGAATAGAGATGTGTGTTTCCTTTAGAATAGAAATTCTGTAACAATTTTCTGTAACAAAGACTTCACTATTTAGTTTTCCTCAAAAGATTTTCACTGTTCACAAGTGGAGGATATTAAACTGGATTGTGAGATAAATTTGATAGGTCTTCTCATCAACTCATGGCCCAAAGCAAGACCAAGGAATTTACCCCCCATTACTCAAAGGTATGAAGACAGTTCTTTTTGTTCCCAGATCTAGAATTGATATGAACATTGAGATTATGCATCTAAGTCACTTGGAGAGTTAAAACAAGTATACAGGTCAGTGCCCCACTTGTATCTTTGGCATTAGTGTTTTCTGTGTTCTAGAGTTAGATGTATTTGATGTGAGAAGTACTCATGCTGGCCCAAGTGTTTTCTCTTTTAACCATTTTTTTTCTCCTTTAACTGATCCTCATTTATTCTTAGATTAAGAAATAACAGCTAGAGTGTTCACAGTACATCTAGCAGGGTTACCAGGATAAAAGCAAGGAAAAAAGGCAGGCGGGCTGGGAAGGAGGAAGGCAGGGAGGGAGGAAATGTTTTTCTTATTTCCTCCCTATTTCTGGCTGAAGTGACTTGAGGCTTGATCTTTAAATGCTGAGACTATTCTGTGAAGTCACAGCTTTCTCAGTCTCCTAGATAAGGCTAAAAGGAATCTCACAATGGACTTGGGTAAATTGTAAAGTTATAGCCCACTGAGGCCCAACACCTTCATGATGCTTCTTCACCAACCTATGTTACTTTCTAAAAGGCTAGACCACTGTAAGTCTCTCTTCTACTCTAGACCAATCTGTCTGAATAGTGGGCTTCAGTACTGGTTTCAGCCCTGGGATAACAGGAAGGCCAGGGACCATGTCCTCAGGGGACCTTCCAGTCTGATGGACCAAAAACCTGATCTTTTGAGAGTTCTAGTTCTGCACACCCGTTTTTCTCCTCCTACATCAGAGACTTTATATTGTGTTCCCTGTCATGGTAGTCAGTGGTGGTGGCTGGACACCATCTAGTTCTTCTCGTTTCACGCTGATGCAGTCTCTGGATCATATGGCAACTTTTGTCTGCTGGGCTTATATTCTCCTCATGTCTTTGATGTTCTTCATTTTCCTCTGCACCAGGTGATGCTACTTAGAAGGCTGCTTGCTAGCTTTTCAGACCCCAGATGCCATTCAGCAAAGTCGTATGCAAAATATTTTCCTAAAAAAACTTAGTCATGCCAATTAACCTATATGTCCCCTGAAACCATAGTCCCCAGACCCCTGTCCCTTCTACTCTGTCCTTCAAAATGTTGGATAGTATTTAGAAAACCTTTTAGCTTTTGGTTTAGTCCAGTTGTGCTAACCTCTCTTCTATTATATGCTGTCATTCCTTTCACCTAAGCCAATTCCTATCCACTATCTAATCTATGAACATCCTTCCCCACCCTTGTAACCAACAAAGATTATTTTCTTCTGCATTTAAACTGGCTGCTAAGTTCTTATAATAGTGATTTCATACAACATTTGTCATTTTGTAACTAAATTCATTTAGCATGATGTCTTCCAGATGACTCTGTAATGAGATGCTTCCTAAGAGCATCATTGTTCTTTATCATTGCATGCTATTCTGTTGTGTAGACATACCGTGTTTGCTTATCCATTCACCTGTTGATTGGCACCTACATTTATTCTGCCTTTTGCTATCATGGACAGTACTGCAATAAACATTGGTGTGCATGTATCTGTTTGTATGACAAACCTTATTTTTCTAGGATATATTCCAAGAAGTAAGATTCATAGATTATATTTCTGTTTCTAGTTTTTAAGAAAGAGCCAAATTACTTTCCAAAGAGGCTGTGCCATTTACATTTCCACCAGCAGTAGAAGAGTTCCAACCTCTCCACAACCTCTCCAACATTTCTTATTTTGTGTGTTTTAGATTAATGCCAGCCTTGTTGGGCTGAGATGGTATCTCACAGTAATTTTGATTTAAATTTCTCTAATGGCTAACAATCATGAGCATTTCTTCATGTGTCTCTTAGCATCCCGAATGTTCTATTTGGTGAAGTGCCTGTTCATGTCCTTTGCTCATTTTTTAATTGGATTATTTGTCTTTTTCTTGTTGAAGTTTTGCAGTACCCTATAGATTACAGAGCTTAGATATCAATTGTATTTGTGGTAGCCAAAAATGCTTTCTCAGTCTACAGGTAGTCTTTTTACTTTTTTGGTGACGTCTTTGAATGAGCATGAGTGTTTGGTTTTTAGAAGTTACCAGTTATCTATTTTCTCTTCTGGTGTTCATGTATGTTAGTAATTTTGTAGTCTGTTTATGCCATGCATTAAGGCTTCCAGCATTGTCTCTATTTTTTCTTCCATGATCTCTATTGTTTCCGATTTTATGTTCAGGTCCATTTTGAGTTAATTTTTGTGCAATCTGTGAAATCTGGCTCTTGGTTCCTTTTTTTGCAGGTGGATATTCAGTCATGCCAACACTGTTTGTCACAGAGACTGTCTTTTCCCCAGTTTACAGACTTTGAAACACTGTCACATATCAGCTTCACATAGGTAGATGAGATTACATCTGGACTCTAAATCCTGTTCCGTTGATCTATGTGTCTATTTTTGTACTAGTATCAGGCTTCTTTCTTTACAGTGGCAGTGTAATAGTTTCTAAAGTTAGGTAGAGTAAGGCCTCCCACATTGTTCTTCTTCTTTATTTAATATTTCCCTTATCTGGGGCTTATTTCTTTTCCATATTAAGTTGGTGATTTGGTTTTCAATCTTATTTAAAAAGTTCCGTAGGAATTTCTACTGGGATTGCTTTGCACCTATAGATCTCACTGGGTAGAATAGACATTTTCAGGATATTAAGTCTTCCTATACACGAGCAAGGTAGTTTTCTCCGCTTATGTAGGTCTGTTTTGGTTTCTTGCAGTAGAGTCTTGTGATTTTCTTTGTATAGCTCTCTTACATCTCTGGTAAGATTTATTCCTAGGTATTTTATCTTCTTAGGGGCTATTTGTAAATGGTACTGATTTGCTAGTTTCCTCTTTGATGGTCTCTGTTTTTGTGTAAAGGAGTCCCACTGATTTGTATATCTTTATGTTGTATCCCAGTACTTTGCTGAACTCTTCTATTAGTTCCAGTAGTTTTTTCATATATATATTTTTAATGTAAAATTTATTAATTACAGTAATTGAATAAAATTTCTAACATCTATCAATTATTTCATCTACAATAAACTCTCACCTCTCACCCTTGTAGCCAACAAAATTATTTTCTTCTGTAGATAATTCTATTTTTAGCTCCTTACAACAGGTTTCTCATACAATATTTGTCCTTTTGACACTGACTGATTTAATTCAGCATAATATCTTCCAATTGAAACCATGTTATGAGTGTTTCCAGTAGATTTTGGGGGGAATCTTTAGGATTTTCTGTGTTCAAGATCATATCATCTGCAAGTAGAGATACTATTTACAGATGCTCTTTTTGACGGCACTTGGCTGGCTTGGCTTTTGTTCTTTGTTTTGCCTGATTGCTCTGGCTAGAACCTCCAGGACAATGTCGAATAAGAATAGTGACAATGGGCATACTTGTCTGGTACCTGTTCTGAAGGGGAATGCTTTCAGACTTTTTCTGTTTAGGGTGATGTGGTTTTGGCTTTGCTTAAATCCAACTCAACCTAATTGCTGTTATGTTGATTCTGACTTATAGCAACCCTATAGGACAGAGTAGAACTGCTCCATAGAGTTTCCAAGGAGCACTTGGCAGATGTGAACTGCCAACCTTTTGGTTAGCAGACATAGCACTTAACCACTGTGCCACTAGGGTTTATTTATCTGTCTATCTATTTATTCATTTATTGTGATAGAGTGAAAGTATACAATCCAGTTTAAACTTGCATGCCCACCTATGTGCAACTCCTACTGCTCTCCTTGCCCGGTGACAGCATACTCCTCCTTTCTGCTCTATACATATCATATCCTCTTAACAATCTCCTGTCCCCTCTTCTCCACCCTCTCCACTCACCTCTAGTATGAAGCCAGTAGGAGGACATCTTATGGATGCACAGAACGATAAAGTGTACACATGAGTCCAATCTATTCTGTGTCTGAGAAGTGGACCTCAGTATGATTTATGGACCAAAACCTAGTGCTGTCGAGTCAATGTTGACTCATAGGGACCCTGTATAGATGCCCCATATTATGTTGAAGAATTTCCCTTTTATTCTTATTTCGCTGAGAATTTTTAACAGGAGTATATCTAACTAATAGGTCAGCAGTTCAAACCCACCAGGCGCTTCTTGAATACTCTAGGGGGCAGTTCTACTCTGGCCTCTAGGATCACCATGAGTTGGATCCGACTCGACGGCACTGGGTTTTTTTCATATTGGACGTTGTCAAATGCCTTTTCCACCTCAGTTGATGAACCCAGTGGTTCTTGTCATTCATTTATTTGACTGATTGCATTAGTTGTTTTTCAAATGTTGAAACATCCGCGTATTGCTACTATGAATCACACATGGGCATGGTGAATTTTTCTTTTGATATGTTGTTGAATTCTATTGGCTAGAATTTTGTTAAGAATTTTTACGTCTAAGTTCATGAGAGATACTGGTCTGTAATTTCCTTTTTTGTGCTGTCTTTACCTGGTTTGGGTATCGTGGTTATGCTAGTTTCACAGAGTGAATTTGAGAGTATTTCGTCTTTTTCTGTGCTCTGGAATACCTTTAGTAATAGTGGTGTTAACTCTTCTCTGAAAGTTTGGTAGAGTTTTCCAGTGAAGCCATTAGGGCCAGAGCTTTCGGTAGTTGGGACTTTCTTAGTTACCTTTTCAATCTTTTCTTTTGTGATGGGTTTATTTAATTGTTCTTCTTCTGATTGTGCTAGTTTGGTAAGAGATGTGTTTCTAGAAAAATATCAATTTTCTCTAGGTTTTTGAATTTATTAGGGTACAATTTTTGGTAGTATTCTGTTACGAGTCTTTTAATTTCAGTGGAGTCTACTGTGATATCGCCCATCTCATTTCTTATTTTAGTCATTTGCTTCCTCTCCTGGTATTCTTTTGTTAGTTTAGCTAATGGTTTATCAATTTTGTTGATCTTTTGTAAAGAACAACTTTTGATCTTGTTAACTCTTTCAACCATTTTTCTATTTTTAATCCATTTAGTTCTTCTCTAATTTTTATTATTTACTTTATTCTGGTGTCCAAGGAGTTCTTTTGGTGGTCTTTTCCACTTGTTGAAGTTGTAGAGTTAATTCTTTGATTTGAGCCCTTTCTTCATTTTGGATATGTACATTTATTGCTGTAAATTGACCTCTGAGCACTGCTTTTGCTGTGTCTCATAGATTTTCATAGGATGTGTTTTCATTCTCATTGGATTCTATGAATTTATTTATCCCATCCTTGAATTCTTCAATAGTTCTGTTACTTTGGTGTAAGGTATTGCTCAGTTGCCACATATTTGTATTTTTTTCTTTCTTTTTTCTATTATTGATTTCCACTTTCATGGCTTTTTGACCTGAAAAGATTCTTTACAATATTTCAGTACTTTGACTTTTGTTAAGGATTCCTTTATTAAAAGATGGCTTAATATTTGGTCATTTTTGGAGAATGTTCTATGCACATTGCAAAAGAAAGCATGTTTGGCAACTCTGTATACAAGGGGTTTGACAAGTCCATGAACTAATTGTTCTAAGTGCCACATACCTCATTGCTGAATATCACTACAGTCACTTTCCAGGTACTCCCCTTGGGGAGCTATGCACCTACACCAGAGACTAGTCCACCCTTCAAAGCAATTTTGGAACTCTTTCTAGAGTGGCCATTGCACGTGGTGGCACATTGGCAGGTTTGCAAACTTAACTGTATAGTTGTCTGTTGGGGGGGCGTTTAGCCAGTAAACAAATAACTCTATTGCAACACCCTCTCTACTCACCTGATTTGGCCCCCAATGACTCTTTTATTTACCAAAGATAAAGGAAACACTGAAGTGAAGACATTCTGATGACATTCAGAACATCAAGGGTAATACAACGACAGCTCTTATGGCTATTCCTGAAAAAGAGTTCCCAAATTACTTTGAAGTGTGGACTAAGTGCTGGCATCAGTGAATAGCTTCCCAAGAAGAGTGCTTTGAAGGTGACCATAGTAATATTCAGCAATGAGGTATGTAGCATTTTCTTCTAGGATGAGTTTACTTGCTTACTTGTCAGTCCTTGTACGTCTGTGAAGTCAAGTTGATTGACTGCAGCATCTAGATCTTCATATCTTTACTCAGCTTTTTCTCAATGTTTTGTCCTTCACTGAAAGTGGTGTTTGAAGTCTCCTACCGTTATTGTGGAGCTGCCTATTTCTGTTTTCAATGCAGTTAGGGTTTGTTTTTTGTATTTTGGAGTCCTATCATTGGGTGCATAGATATTTAATATAGTTAGGTCCTCTTGGCAAATTGAGCCTTTAGTCATTATATAGTGTCCTTCCTTATCCAGTGTGGTGGATTTTACTTCAAAGTCCATTTTATCAGAGACTAATATTGCCACTGCTGCTCTTTTTTAATGTTGTTAGCTTGATGTATTTTTTCCATCCTTTATGTGGTAGCTTTTTTCATGTCTTTGAGTCTAAGAAGTGTCTCCTGAAGGAAACAAATAGATGCATCTTTTTTTTTTTAAGCCAATCTGCCACTCTCTGTGTCTTTATTGGTACATTCAGGCCATTTACTTTCAGCATGATTATTGCTAGGTATGACCTTAGTGGTCTCATTTTTATGTTTCTGTTTGTGTGTTGTGGACAATTCCTTTGTTCCCATTCATTTTCTGTTCTGAGTCTTTTTTCTTTATGTATTATCTTTTGATCTTTTTCAATGTTGGTTGGTTTTGTATTTGCTGAGAGTTTTTCTTGATTTTTATTTTGATGCATAGGATTGATAATTTCCTTTGTGGTTATCTTAAGACTTACCCCTATTTTTCTAAATTTATACCAGTCTTTAATTTCTTTGTATCACCTTGTCTTCCTTTCTATATGAAGATCTATGACTACATTTTCTTTGAGGTCTCTCTCTTTTGTTATAATGTTTATGTAATGAAATCTCTGTTTTACTGTTTTCAAGGTTTTGTGTGTGATTTATTTTTATGAGTCTCCACCTTGAGTTGCTATCCACTGGCTCTGTTCTGTGTTCTGGTCTTGGGTTGTTACCTGGTCTTATTGGTGTTCTATCCAAAGGACTCCCTTTAGTATTTCTTGTAATTTTGGTTTGCTTTTACAAATTCTATAAATTCCTGTTTATCTGGAAATGTCTTAATTTCACTATCATATCTGAGAGACAGTTTTCTGGATGTATAATTCTTGGCTGGCAATTATTTTCCTTCAAGTTTTTGTCTATGTTATCCTGTTACCTACTTGCCTGTATGGTTTCTACTGAGTAGTCTGAGTTTAATCTTATTGATTCTCCTTTGTATGTTATATTTCATTATCCCTGGCCACTTAAAAGTATCTCCTTACCCTTAGTTTTGGCAGGCTTGATTATAATATGCTTTGGTGTCTTTTTTTTTGAGACCAACCTTGTTTAGTTCAATGAGTATTTTGGATATGTGTATTCTCATATTTTGGATGTCAGGGAAGTTTTATGTTAGCAAATCTTTAACAGTGTTCTGTATTATCTATTATCTCCACCCACTACCCACCATCTGGTACTCCAATCATTTGTAGTTTATTCCTCTCCATAGAGTCCCACATAATTTTTAGTGTTTCTTGATTTTTTTAAATTCTTTTACCTAATTTTTCCTTAAATATGTTGATGTCATGGGCTTTATTTTCAGTTTCACTAATTTGGACTTCTGCTGTCTCAATTACGCTCCTTTGACTTTCTATTGACTTGTCTAATTCTGTAATTTTATTATTATTCTGAATTTCTAATTCTTGCCTCTATGCTTTCTTGCATCTTGTTCAATTTGTCATTGTTCTGTGCTGGATTTTGCCTCATCTCCTTCCTGATCTCTTGAAGAATTGTAAATATTAATCTTTTTTTATTTTAGCTCTGATAATTCTAGAAAATTCTCTTCCTTTGGACAAGTTGATTCTTAGCATTGAGAGCTTTTAGAAGGCTCCATGGTTTGCCCTTTAAGTGCTTTGATATGGACTGCTATTTCTGAGCCATCATTAAATTGCATTTGTTTACTTTATGTTTGCCTGCTGTGTTCTAGCTTCTTATTTTGAAGTGTACAAATAGAATAGTCACGTGAAATAGGTTGATTGTGGTTGTCTTTCAAGCCTTAATGTCCTCTCACTAGGTGACTAGATCTGTCACTGAATTGATAATTAAATGCAGCCTTTTGGATGCCTAGGAAGCCACAGGACACGGCATAGGGCTTTCTGTTTGGTTTACATACCACTGAGCGGAATTTTCTTCTCTTTTACTGACCCCTGTCCTTATTAAGTGCCGGTTCCGAGTGAAGGGAAATCTGACATTTAACTTTTTTTCTGTTCTCTGTCTTAGCCGGTGGGAGGGGCTTAGGTTTGATTGGCAGCAAGGCTTAGACTCACTGCTGATGGGATCTACCAGTGGAGTCGCCACATTTTGAGAGCCTGGCCTTGGAATTTGTGCAACTTGGCACCTCTGACCTCTTTGTCTCTCTCCCATCCTTCACTGTCTCACATTATAGGGTCAGCTGATGGCTCCTCAATGACTGTATAAGTGGGGCTGTGCCTTTGCCAATTAGAAGCTGGAAACTGCTACCCCAGAGATTCCACTGAGCCCAGCCACTGGAGTACATAGAGGTGTCTGGTGATCAACCTACTTTTCTGACTGACCTTTAGGTCCCAGTAAGCTAACAGCAGAGGACCAAAACAACCTCCAGATATACAAAAAGCAACACACTTTGGACCAGAACATTAGGAAGAATACATCTATGGCTTCAGAAGGCCCACAAAAGAAGAATCCAAAGAAATTCTCAGGTAAAGAAGCCTTTCTGAAACTATTGGAGGGCAAATACAAAAAGGATTATATAGAGAGCCATCCTAGACCTTATACAAAATGCAGCAGAGCAAAATGAAAAATTAAGCAAGCTGTTTGATCTGATGGAACACCAGTACAGTGAAATCCAACAGATCAAGAACAAAATCAAAGAGAAAATACAATTCAAAGCCAAGAAAAGAAAACAGAACAAATAGAAAATAGACTTTATGACTTGGAAGACAGAGCTACTGACTCTGGCATCGATGAGGAGAAATCAGAAAAAAGAAACAAGAAAAATGAAGAAACATCAAGAAGCATGTGGGACTCTATTAAGAAGAACAATCTACAATTAACTGGAGTTCCTGAACAGGGTGGGACACCTGAGAAAACAGAAAGTATTGTGGCTGAGCTGCTGACAGAAAACTTCCCAGAAATTATGAAAGAAGAGAATATAGATATCCAAGATGCATATTAAATGCCACTCAAAATAGATCCCAAAAGAAAGACTGCAAGACGTAATATAATCAAGCTTAACAAAATGAAACACAAGCAGAAACTCTTAAAGGCAGCAAAACTCAAAGCAAAGCTAACATTCAAAGGGAAACCCTGTAAGCTTTCATTGGATTTCTCAGCAGAAACAATGCTGGCACAGAGACAATAGGATGACACATTCAAAACCTTGAAGGAGAAGGACTTCCAGCCAAGAAGTATATATCCTGCGAAACTATCTTTCAAATATGAAAATGAAATCAAGATATTCACAGATAAACAGAAATTCACAGACTTTGTAAAAATCAAACCAAAGCTAAAAGAAATATGAAAGAAGCTCTTGGCTTAGAAGAACAAAAACACTAATTTTATATTTTAGGAGGAAATACAGGACACATAATCCAGAAACCTACTCAGTTAGGGAAGGATCCAAATATAATCAAAGCTATAATATTAAAAGAAGTGATCCAGCGATCATATCATGAAAACTATGATGTCATCATAGTAGTTAAAATTTTAAAAGTTTGAACATAGACTTTTAAGGGTGATCACAGGGGCAGTTGCAAAGCACAATAAAGATGTAACATATCAAATCAAGGAACGTAATTCAGGAGTCTCAGCCATAACAAAACCAACACTGAAAAAGGTGGAAACTCAACTCATAAAGAAGACTGTCTCAGAACAGATAACTAAGAACAACAGAGAAAACATCAACACAAAAAATAAACTTATCACAATGACAGCACTAAACACATATGTATCGATAATTATGTTGAATGTGAATGGACTGAATGCTCCAGTAAAGAGACAGTGAGTGACATCTTGGATCAAAAGACATGACCCGTCGCGTGTTGCTTACAAGAGACTCACCTCAGACTTAAAGATACGAACAAACTGAAAATTAAAGGATGGAAGAATATATATCAAGCTAACAATACACCAAAGTAGAGCAAGTGTGGCAATACTAATCTCAGAAAAAATAGATTGTAATATAAAATCCACCATCATGGACAAGGAAGGACACTGTTGCTGAAAGGTTCAATACACAAGCAGGACTTAACAATACTAAATATTTGTGCACCTAACACTAGAGTATCTAAATGCATTGAAGAAACATGGACTACACTCAAAAATGAGATAGATCACTCTACAGTAATAGTGGCAGACTTCAACATTCCCCTCTTAATATTTGACAGATCATCTAGAAAAAAGCTCAATAAAGACACAGAAGATCTTATTGCCACAATTAAACAACTAGATCTTTTTGATGTATACAGAACTTTCTGTCCATCAGCAGACAACTACACCTTCTTCTCCAGTGCACATGGAACATTTTCCAGAATAGACCATGTGTTGGGACATAAAGCAAACCTCAACAAAATCCAAACCGTTGAATTATTGCAAAGCATCTTCTCAGACCACAAAGCCATTAAAGTTGAAACCAACAGCAGAAAAAACGTAGATAGAAAGTGGAACTCATGGAAACTTAACAATATCTTGTTCAAAACACCATGGGTTAGAGAAGAAATCAAGGATGAAATAAAGAAATTTACGGACCCCAATGAGAGTGAAAACACTGCCAAAGCAGTGCTAAGAGTTCACTTTATCTCCATAAATGCCCACATCTGGAAGCAAGAAAAAACCCAAACCTATGATTTGACCCTACAGCTTGTACAAGTAGAGAGAGAGCAAAAGACAAACCCCTCAGGCACCAGAAGAAAACAGACCATAAAAATTAGAGCAGAACTAAACGAATTAGAGAATAGAAGAATAACTGAAAAAATTGAAAAGACTAAAAGCTGATTTTTTGAAAAGCTCAACAAAATTGACAAACCATTGGCTAAACTTACTAAAGAAAAACAGGAAAGGAAACAGATAACCAAAATAAGAAATGAGAGGAGTGTTATCACAACAGATCCATCAGAAATCCAAAATATCATAACAGAATACTATGGAAGACTGTACTCTAACAAATTTGAAAACCTAGAGGAAACTGACAAATTTTTAGATTCATATCACCTACCAAAATTATCACAAGGTGAAGCAGAACAACTTAAGACACCCATCGCAAAGGAGGAGGTTGAAAAAGTTATCAAAAAACCACCAACCAAAAAAAGCCCTGGCCCAGATGGCTTCACCACAGAATTCTACCAAGCTTTTAGAGAAGAGTTATCTCCAATACTGCTCAGACTATTTCACAGCATAGAAAGGGATGGAATACTTCCAAATTCATTCTATGAAGCCAGCGTAACCCTGATACCAAAGCCAGGGAAAGATCCAACAAAAAAGAACTACAGACCAATATCACTCATCAATCTAGATGGAAAAGTCTTCAACAAAGTTCTGGCTGATAGAATATAACAACATATCAAAAGAGTAATTCATCATGACCAAATCATATCAAGGATGCAAGATTGGTTCAACATCAGAAAAACAATTAATGTGATCAACCACATAAATAATGCAAAAGACAAGAATCACCTGATTTTGTCTATTGATGAAGAAAAGGGATTTGATAAAGTCCAACACCCATTCACGCTAAAAGCTCTCAGCAAAATAGGAATAGACAGCAGCTTCCTCAGTGCAATAAGGACCATTTATACAAAGCCAACTGCCTATATCATCCTGAATAGAGAGAGACAGAAACAATTCCCCTTGAGAATGGGAACTGGACAAAGATGCCCAATCTCACCTCTGCTGTTCAAGTAAACTACTCAAATTGATAAGAGAGTTCAGCAAAGTCTCAGGATATAAGATAAACATAAGTAAATCAGTAGGATTCATTTATACCAAGAATGAGATTATTAAGGAAGAAATCACCCAGTCAATACCATTTACTATAGCCCCCAAGAAGATAAAATACCTACAAATAAATTTAACCAGAGAAATAACAGAACTTTACAAAGAGAACTACAAGAGCTTACTACAAGAAACTAAGAGACGTAAATGGAGAAACCTACCCTACTCATGGATAGGAAGACTTAACATTGTTAAAATATCTATTTTACCCAAAGCAATTTACTTATATAATGCAATCCTAATAAAAAGTCCTGTGACACTTTTTAATGAGGTGGAGAAACAAATCACCAGCTTTGTTTGGAAAGGGAAGAAGCCCCAGAAGAACAAAACACTTCTGAAGTAGAAGAACACACTGGGAAGCCTTTTACTACCTGACTTTAGAACCTGTTACACTGCTGAAGTTGTCAAAACAGCCTGGTACTGGTCAGTGAAACAGAAATGAGACCCCAGTGATGACACCATCCTCCTATGAATAGCTAATATTTGATAAAGGCCCTAAGACATTAAACTGAGGTAAAGACAACCTCTGCAACAAATAGTGCTGGCAAAGTTGGATCCATCTGCAGTACATTGAAACAAGACCCATATCTCACACCTTATACCCCATATCTCACACCTTATCCAAAAACCAGCTCAAACTGGATAAAAGACCTAAATATCAAATCTAAAACAATAAAGCTCATTCAAGAAAAATTAGGATCAACAATGGAAGTCCTATTACACAACATAAACAGACTTCAAAATCTGACAAACAAACCACAATCAACAGATGAGAAAATAGATAAATAAGAACTACTAAGAATCAAACACTTTTTCTCATCCAAAGACTTCAATAGAATTAAAAGGCCACATACAGAATGGAAAAAAATATTTGGCAACTATGCGTCAGGCTGACGCCTGATCTCCATAATCTGTAAGATACTACAAAATATCAATAAGAAAAAGGTAAATTATCCAATTAAGTGGTGGGCAGAGGAGATGGACAGGCACTTTTCTAAAGAGATCCAGGCAGCCAAAAAACACATGCGGACACACTCATGATCATTAGCTATTAAAGAAATTCAGATCAAAGTGACAGTGAGATACCAGCTCACACCAACAAGGTTGGCCATGATCCAAAAAACGCAAAACAATCAGTGCTGGAGAGGCTGTGGAGAAAGTGGAACTCTCCTATGCTGTTAGTGGGATTGCAAAATGGTGCAACCTCTTTGGAAAGCAATCTGGTGCTTCGTTAAAAAGATGGAAATAGATACACCAGGTGACCCAGTAATTCCACTGCTTGGAATATACCCTACAGAGTGAAGGCCATTCCCACCAACTGACATGTGCACATGAATGTTTACTGCAGCAGATGCCCAACAACAGAGCAATGGATAGGTAAACTATGGTATATACACTCTATGGAACACTATGCAATGATAACGAACAACGATGATTTTAAGAAACATAAGCTGGTGTCAACAGGAGGACATTCGCTGAGTGAAAGTAGTTAGCAACAGAAGGACAAATATTGTATGAGACCCCTACAATAAGAACTTAAAAACAGATTCATGCATAGAAGACGACTTTCTGACGGCTGCAGGGTGAGCAGAAAGAGAGGGAGAGGGTGGGATATAGATTAGATAGTTGATAGGAGTTTGATTGGGTGAAATCAGTGACAGCACATGTTAGAAAGAAGATCAGTTTTAACTGGACTTCAACATAACATGATTACTCCTCCCATCTTAATCCAATATTGCAAAGATGGAGTAGCTGGGGTGGGGGTCTGGGGACCATACTCTCAGGGGACATAGAGGCCAATTGGCATAACTAGCATTTACTATGAGAGTCTTCTGCACCTCAATTTGGTGAGTGGTGCCTGGGGTCTTAAAAGCTGCCAAGCTGCTGTCTCAGGTACATCAAATCGTCCCAACTCAGCAGGAATGGATGATCTCCAAGGACCAAAATGACATGGGGCAAAGAGAACCCCAAAGACAGAGACTCATGCGAGCAGGTGACTACATCGACATGTGACCGGAAGAACCAATGATAGCCGTGATGGGGCTCACAAAGTTGAGTTTCACAGGTAACATGATAATAAAAAGGGATGCTCCCTAAGATCTCCACTAAAAGGCTGCAATTGATGGTACAGGGGCCTTGGAGTTCTCCTGGGAGCATGGCCCCTGGCCCTGATGCTGCCCCTGTCCATAAATCATAATGGAAGTCAATTCTTCGGACAGAAATCGGTTGGACTTTGTGACACAGAGCAACCATATCATGTGTACACTTTATGTTTCTATTCATCTATAGGATGTCATCCAGCTGACGTCTTACTGGACGTGGAAGAGAGGGTGCAGAGGTGGGGATACGAGATTGTTCGGAGGATATAACATGTACAGAATGGAGACGAGGAGAGTGCTGTCACCTAACAGGGAGACCAGTGGGAGCCGCTTGTTGGTGAGTATGTAAATTTATATGGGGTTGTATAGTCTCACTCGATCATAATTAAAAAAAAAAAAAAAGAAGAAGGGTTTTCAGTGATCCTCATAGCTAGTACTTGTTCCAAGATACACATATGTTTCCTTGATTGGGCTAACTCCTCAAGAGGCAGAAACTAGTCTCTGTCTCTTTCAGTGCTCAGTAAAGATGACATGGTGTTGGAAGTCCTATGAGGATTCTTCCCAAAGGAAGAGCTCACAGGTAAGAGTTACTGGAAAGATCAGCTGATTTGTAAAAATAATTTCATATTGATCTAAAATATATAAGAAGGAATATTGATTTTTAAGCTAAGATTTCCACTGAATTTATTTGAAAAGCAAGAATAAAAATTAAAAGTTGACAGAAAAAATTTGCTGCTGTTGAGTTGATTGAGACTCATAGCAACACTTTAGGACAGAATAGAACTGTCCCATAGAGTTTCCAGGGAGCACTTGTCAGGTTTGAACTGCTGAATTTGGCTAGCAGCTGTAGCACTTACCACTTCATCACTAGGGTTTCATCAATTTTTATTTACATAGCCACATTGTCATGTCAACAGTGTGTAGCCTTATCTGTACATATGTCTCTCTGTCTGTATCTGTATCTACCAAGACACTTAACTAGGTATTATTCATAGGTTTGTCAATGTGACCTGATAAAGAAAACTTAGGTGATTAAAAAAAATGAATTTCTATTTATTGCTTTAATATATAATCTATGGACTGATACAAATATGATCTCAGTACAATTATCAATTATTCTAACATATCATGGAGGTTTTCTTTCTTTTTCTTTTAAATAACGATTCTAAATGTTAACTAAACTTTTAATAGGGACTTTGTTCTTTACCATATATAAATTTGTTTCCAGTCTTTCATATACAGGATTAAAAATGAAAACTAGTGGTATTTTATTAGTGAACTTACGCTTGGTCAACACATAAGAAACACTCATTCTGGTAAGTATTGCCAGTTGTAGCGCAAATATAAGATGTAACATCAGGACAGTGTGCTGGATAATTATATTCTGGATAGTACATTTGGCATTCAGGCTGCAAATATAATAAAATATCCTAAGAATAATAAACAATAGAGTTTACCCCATTGAATCCTTTCCCTTCACTTTTGGCTTCATTCTGAAATCATGTTAAATCCTACTAGTCAGTTACTCTTTTTCAATGATCCCCTGTGCTCTGGGCTTCATTCGGGCCAGGTTTTCTGACTACAGTGTCCCCCTCCCTTACCACATCGTCTCTTAAAGCTGTAACTGTTACAAATATCCAGTTTAACCCCAGATGCAAAGTTCTCATTTAAACTTTGTGTTGTGGTCTCTGTAACTCAACTGAGTGAAGTTTGTGAGTAGAGACATTTAATATGTTTGTGAACTTCTGGAGGGCAGAGACTCAAGTGGAGTTGTTAAAAGAAAGAGCTCTGTATTGAGACTGAGATCAAATTCTTGCTTCACCACTATGTAATTCTGTGGCCTTGGGCAAGAGACAACTGTTATTTCATTAATGTTCAGAGATATTTTTTACTATTATAATGCACATGCTATGTACCCAAAGGCACATGAAAATCTTCTGTTTTCCCACATGAAGTTTTAGGTCTTTTGGGTCAAGAGAGTGATCAGATTAGAATGAGAATTCAGAACTGATTACCTTAGGCCATTGAGAGACGTCATATGATCTAGAAAAGTCTGCAAATAAAATACAGAGAAAATATTTTAAAGGAAATCATTCTTCAAGGGATATTATTTCATCTACTGAAGTCACTCACTGATTAAAGAAATGTAATTTACTTATGAATTTGTGCAAAAATATACAGAAGAGTTTATAACAATGGACTTTTTAGGCACCCTTCTTTGGTAAATTACTTTATTCCCTTGTTTACTCCTTCCTTCATTTTTTCAGTTCTGACTTCATTTATAAATTTAATATATCATTGAGGAAAGACCATAAATGAATTTATAGTCACAGACTTAATTTGCAAATAAGTTTATTCTCAGCATATTACTTATGTATTATTAGCTTTATTTTCCTCTTTGCTTTAGTTGGAATAATTATATACTTCTAAAAGATCACTGAAAAATTTAAGTAGTATGTAAATATGTTGAAGTGGCTTACATAGGAGGAGCACTGGTGTTTCCTAGGAATAGAGGGAAACTGCTGGATATGGGAAGATGAAATGAGAAAGAATCTACTGTAATTATGCTCTTGCTTGCTTCTCACTGAGAGACCGAATTTAAAATGTTCTAGAAAATTCGGATGTCACTAAAGTTAGAAATTCCAAGAATGAGAAGAGAAAGATTGCATACTTAAAAATCTTCCCACAAGGGAAACACTGAGACAAGCAACCTTTCTAAACGTACAACAGCTGAATCACACACACACACACACACACACACACGTATTATTTTAGAGAATAAAGATGGATTCTTTCTAATTCTGAAATGCCAGAATGCTGTGGATGCCAGATTCAGACAAACATAATTACGAGAAATGAAAAATAAAGGACTTCATTTAGAACACATGAAAAAAAATTATCCTGATAGTATCCTCAACAGATGGTTCTGGAATACCTGAATGTCCCCTATGCTAAAAAAGGAGGTTTGACACATACTTTAAGTATATATAGAAATTAATTGAAAATGGAATTCAGTGTCTAAATATAAGAACCACAACCATGAAGCTCTTAGGAAAAGACACATAGAGATAAATCTTAAAACTTTGTTTAGATAACAAATTCTTAGACACAATAGCTGGAACATGAATAACTAAAGAATAAGACTTTGTCAAAATTAAGGCTTTTGCATCAAAGAACTTTATCAAGAAAGTAAAACACAACCCACGGAATCTAAGAAAATATTTGGGAACCGCATATCGGGTAGGGTTTAATATCCAGAATAAGTGGGTATGAAGAACTCTTAAAACAGCAATAAAAAGACAAAACAACTCAATTAAAAAATGAGCAAAAGACTTGAACAGACATTTCTTCAAAGAAGATATACAAATGACCAATAAGCACAGGACAAGATATTCATAATTATTTGTCATTAGTGAAAAGCATATCGAAACCACAATGAGCTATCCCTTCACACACAATAAAATAGCTATAATAAGAGAAACACAGAAGATGTGGAGAAATTGGAACGTGTGTGCATAGCTGGTAGGAATATAAAGTGCTGCAGTCACTATTAGAAACAAGCAGTTTCTTAAGAAGCAGGACAGACTTATCACCAAAATTAAAAAAAAAAAAAAAACCCAAAACATACCCACTGCCATCTAGTTGATTCCAACTTACAGCAATCCTACGAGGACAAAGTAGAATTGCACCATAGAGTTTCCAAGGAGTGCCTGGTGGATTTGAACTCCTGCTAAACCAAACCAAACTTAGTGCTGTCAAGTTGATTCTGACTCACAGTAACGCTATAGGTCAGTGTAGAACAGCCCCATGGAGTTTCCAAGGAGCACCTGCTGGATTGAACTGCCAACCTTTTGATTAGCAGACGTTGCACTTAACCACTATACCACCAAGGTTTCTGTTGATGTGTTAATAGTGATGATTAATTGGACTAAATGATATTTAATGACTTGAGTGTTAAGATTAACTCAGCTTTATCAAACTGAAATTTATTTAACCCTTTACTGAGTCTTGCAACAGAATGCACACACAAATAGTCTTGGACTATGAGGCTTCTTGGGAGGCTACTTTTCTTTCACTAAAAGTATTTGCTGCCCTCTAGTGGGGGCTATGTGACAAGTTTTCTTTTGTGAAAATTCACTAAGGTAACGAAGCCTGTGTGTGAGATGGTATATCCAGGAGGTGAAACTAGGTCAAACTTTAGGCTTTTTTGGCTTTTATACAGCTAGATAATCTTTGTAAGCCTATTAATGGCTCTGTGTGTGATAGTTAGGGATACATGGTATGTGTGTGGGTATGTGTGTGTTTGTGTGTGATATTTGGAAAATCAGAGGTTTTCAATGTAACAAAAGTAGAAGGCACCGCCCTCCAAAAATCCTTGGGACGTATGGAGCCCACTATATGGGGTGCCAGACTACTGCCAGCCTACGTGATATTTCTTAAAATCTACATTACCAATAAAAAATCTGAACATATACTCAATTAGTAAGCATGCCTTCTGTCACGGATTAATTTGTGTTCCCCCAAAAATGTATGTAGTAATTTGGCTGAGCCAGGATTGCTGTATCGTGTGATGTTCTTCCATGTTGGAAATCCTGTCTCTGTGATGTTCCTGACAGTGCATGGGCAGCAGTTGTGTCGGTGGGGCAGGACTCAGTGTGTAAGATTGTTTTGTGCCTTGAGGTAGTCTCGGTAGTCTCCTGAGATAAAAAGGATGGAATATAGCAGAGAGATTTATGGACCTCATACCACCAAGAAGCAGTGCTGGGAGCTGAGTGCATCCTTTGAAAGGACCCAAAGTCCCTGTGCCTCAGAAGCTTCCAGTGCGGGTAAAGGTTGACCACAAGGACCTTCCTCCAGTGCCAGCATAGAAAGCTTGTCCCTGGAGCTGACACCCTGAATTTGGACTTTTAACCTACTGGACTGTGACAAATAAAATTTCTCTTTTTAAAGGCATCCACTTGTGCGATTACTGTTAAGGCTGAAATGACTAAGACAAGAGAATCATCAACTGATGGTAGATACATTTTTAACATTCATTTGACAGAGTAGTGGTTAAGAACGTTGGCTACTGACAAGTCACTCCTTAGAAATCCTATGCGGGCAGTTTTACTCCATGCTATAGGCTTTCTAAGAGTGGTAATCAACTGAAAGCAACAGTTTTACCTTATTTTTTTTTACATATACACATAATTTATTTCAGGAGGACTAAGAATTGAAAGAATAAGCGAGATACTCTATAACCAACCAACCAAACAAACAAAAAAGCCTAGTGCCATCGAGTCAGCTCTACAGAACCTGTTTTAATTGCTTGCAGTGTATTAGTAGATGTATTAATTTCCTGTTACTGTGATAAAAATTTACAACAAACTTGTTTTTTGTGCTGCTGAGTCACTTCTGACTCATTACTACTCCGTAGGACAGAGTAGAACCACTCCATGGACTTTTTGGGAGCAGATTACCAATTCTTTTCTGCTTTGGAACCACTGGTGTATTCAAGCACCAATCTTTGAATAGCAGCTGAGCAGTAAACCTTTGTACCACTAGAGTTCCTGCCACAAACTTAGTGATATAAAACAACACAACTTTATCATCTTATACCTAGACTTGCTGCTAGCCCAGAGCTGAAACCAGTTGAGGCCAATGCTTCAGGCAAAGGATGCACTGGACTCAGGGACATAGACGGATGCATGTATGTGTGTACTTTATGGTTTAAGATATATATGAGACTGTACTACTGATTTCTTTTTAGAGGGGAGAGGAGAAGCTAGAGAGAAAAGGACAGGTGTTAGTCAAGTAAATACTGGAAGTAAAGAGTGGAAGAAAAGAGAATGCTGTCACAGGGTTAGGAGAGCAGATAGCGTTACAGAGAGGCAGGCACTCAGGGTTTTATGTGGAAAATTGACTTCAATTGTAAACTTTCACTTAATCACAATAAAAAAATTAAAAATAATTATCTTAGAGTTCTGGTGATCAGGAGTTCTAAAATTAAAATGTCAACTGGGCTTTCTTCCTTTTGGAGTCTTTGCATGAGGTCTAGTGCTATGCTTTTCCAGCTCCTAAAGGTTGCCTCCATTCCTTGGCTTGTGGCTTCTTCCTCGTATCACTCCAACCTCTCCTTGCTTCTGGTGTCATACTGCATTCTCTCTCTTTCTGACCCTCTGCGTTTTTTTTCTTATAAAGACCTCTTCCAAGTGTGTAATCCAGGATAATCTTCTCATCTCTAGATTCTCAACTTATCCACCCCTGCAAAATCACTTTTGCTGTGTAAGGTAACGTATTAACAGGTTCTGGGAACTGGGATGTAAGTAGCTTAGGGAGCCGTTATTCTGTCTACTGCGGCAGGTAATATGGCTTTTGTCCTCATGTCAAATCACTTGGTTGTGGTTATGTAAGAAGACTCGCATGTCAAGCCCACCGCCGTTCACACACACACATCTTTTGTTCTTCATTGGCTTACTTTACATTAACATATCTTAGAAACCTTTTTGAAACCCAGATAAAAATTGTACGTCCTTTAGCAAATCATATACACATAATGTATTGTTACAATGGAAACATCAAGCATTGCTCCAGAGGAATGCTTCTGGACCAACAAACCAGCAGTGAGAGTGAGAATCTACAAAGTAGAAAGCAATTCTCACTGATTCACCTAGGAAATCACATTTCAGCATTACCCAGATTTGAATTATCAAGTCCAAATGCCCATATTCCCATAAAAATTGTTCATTCAAAGTCATAGAATACTTTTTCTTTCCTATAAATTTTTTAAAATTTGACGTTTTCTTCCCTAGACTTAAAGGTTGCTTACCTGAAATAACAACGTGTGCCAAAGTGGAGGACACCAGGACAAATATGGTCATATGGGTACAGGCAGCCATTTGCTCTTTTCTATTGTCCCACTTCAGTGAGGCCTGAGTAAATGCCTCAAATAGCTTATTACTAATCGTCTGCACAGGTTGCTGCACCAAATATAGCAGACTCTACTACCCTGAGCTGGTGCTATTTCCGTAAACTTGCTTGTGGTTTCACACTGGTCTGATCTTCAAGAATTCAGGTCCGAGAAAGCCTTTCTTCTGTAAAGCAGAGAGGAGAAAACCGTAAAATAACGTTTCTTCCCTCCTGCCAGCTGACAGTACAATATCACAGTCCTGGTCTAGGAAAGGAATTAGGCCCAGGACACTGTATTTCAGCTCTGACCAGGGCTGCACTTAGGGATGTCACCTAGAAACAAGATGACTACAATTTAGCATCCAAACAGACACACCCTTGTTAGTGAATATGGAAACTTACAGAATTATTAAGAATTCTGGGACACCAGCTTACATCTTAGGACTGTTCAAAATATCCAGAGACTTGCCACCTCGTGTCACAAGTTATTTGATTCCTTAAGGTGAACATGTTTCTCCCACACTAACAGTCCTTCAGTTTCCAGCTAGATTTCTCTCCTTCCGGCCAGCCACGTGAATTCAGATACAAAGAATGGATTGGAAATGTCTGTCCTAGGCCATAAGAATTACATATCTCTACCCTAAGACAGGAATCAGATTGCAAAAACACAGATATATGTGTGTGTATGTATGGGTGTGCGTGCGCATGTGCACACGCACGCACATTTATATATATATTTCATCCTCGGTGTCACATTTTCCTTTGAACTGATTGAATGACATAAGCAAAACTCTAGACACTACAAGGAATTTAGAGTTACAGAGACCTGAGTTCAAATTCTAGCTCCAACACTGCCTAGCAGTGTGGCAGTACATACCTCAGCGGAAAGTACCAATTTCATTGGCTGTTGAAAGGATCACAAGGAAAAGAGCTTAAATATATTAAATTGAAAATTTATTCAGCCAAACTCTCCTTCACAGAGGTGGAAATACTTGGGCCCAGAGATAAGATACTTTGTCTGAATTTATGTTCTCCACACTGTCTGAATTTATGTTCTCCGCACCTCCATGCTGAGCTGTATCTCTTCTGTCTCTTCAAAAAATTGCAGCTGGTGGATATGTACAGAAATGAAGGAGAGAAGTTTTTCTTACTCTCATGTACAGAGGAAACGAGAGAATGCTGGAAGGAACAAACAAAGGGGAAGCCCCCTGGCTGAGGGAAGTCTAAGGACATCTCACTGATTTGGAGCAAGGAGCAAGAACCTGAAGAGAAGTTACCTGACTGAGATGGCAGTGAAGTGTGAGCCTGGCACAGTCACCCTGGGGTTACATGCTACCCTTGCTGTTCAGTGAAGCTGTGGCCTAGAGCACTCAGAACAAAGGACGCAGGATTAGCTCAGTTGAGTGACCTCTTCTTTTCCACAGGTTTGATCTAAAGGTTATTTCTGAGTTTGATCCCTCTGTTGAAACATTTACTTTGATGTTTCGTGCATCAACAGGCAGGAGTACGCCTACAGGTTCTGTACCTGTGGCTTCTGATTATGGATCACAGGAACATGAAGGCCTGGCATTCTCCAGATTTGATGACGTCTGCCAAGCTGAGTAATGACCTACCGCATGCCAGGTGAGCTGGTTAACTTTCTTGCCAGTTCCGAGGCATGTCCCATTTTTCCCAGACTCCTCTGCCTCCTGAGACCACTCAGTGGTTTCTTGTTTCTCTGAAGTTTTACTTGTTTTAGATTTCCAGGACACTGATTTTTTTCACTACCGTGGGAAACTTCAGCATCCCCACATTTATACAACATCCTAAGCTCTCAGTTTCTCTGCTGATTAGCCTTTAGCAATCGTCCCTGGGTGGTGCAAACAGTTTGCACTCGACTAGAAAACCTAACAGTTGATGATTTGAACCTACACAGCAGCAACCAGGAAAGAAAGGTCTGGCAATTTATTTCCATAAAGATTATTTCCAAGAAAACCCTATAGAGCTGTTCTACTCTGTAATACATGGAACTGTTACAATTTAATTCACTAGACAGCAGTGGATTTAGTCTGGTTTCCTCTAAAACTTACCTCCATGACACCTTAACGTAGGCAAGCTCAAAGTTTTGCCATTATGTGAAGAACTTCTGATTTACAACTGTAGATTCTCCTCGAGTTTCCCCTCTCTTCCCAGTTTGCATTTTCTTGCTAGCCTCAGTCTCAGAGCCTGAAATTTAACCTGTTATTAAGACCTTACTCTCTTGACATCTGGCAACTCTGGTCTTCCTCTTTCTTTCACGATGGGATATATTCAGTTTCCTATTTTCCCCTCTCCAGCCCTGTGGAATTAGGTTAGGAAAAGAAAAAAAAAAAAAAATCCCACACAATGAACTCTCCAGTCCTGCTGTCATCATCATTCTCTTACACTTTCCTCTAGACACCTAAGGAACCTCTTATTTAATGTCCTGTTGCTGTCTATACCACCAGACCCCATGCCATTTCTTTTGTTTTACATATTGTCTTCAGCTCTCTGATCCCATCCCCACCCATGTTAGTTTGCATGGAAAACATTGATTCTCCTTTATTGACTAAAGAAACTTCCACATAAACTATTCTACTTTTTTAACCCTAACCTTGAAATTGTGAAAGTTTCATTATCTATTTTTTCTGTATGTCTTCCCCTCTGTATCAACTTGTGTAGTGATCTACACATCTATTTATCCTGATCTTTTCTGCCAGAACCCGACACTGTGATCTACGTTTCTCATCATATCTATTCTTTACAACAATCCTATGAGGTACATACCACTGTAAACCTTGAATAAGAGGAAGGCAAACCAACAAACAGAAATCCTGAGGCCTAGAGGGTAAGATATATTTACTGAAGGATTATAAAACTACTGACAGAGATGAGGTAAACAGATTAACTCATCTTTCTGTAGTTCTTCTCTCAGAGAATATTCACTTCAGTATTTTTCCCGTGAGTCTTAGACCCTTACCATGTGTCTTAGTCTTCCAATGCTGCTTTAACAGAAATACCACAAATGGGTGGCTTTAAAAAGAGAAATTTTATTTTATCACAATCTGGTAAGCTAGAAGTCCAAATTGAAGATCTCAGCTCCAGGGGAAGGCTTCCTCTGCTAGCTTTGGTGGAAGGTCCTGGTCTCCAATCTTTCCCTGGACTGGAAGTTTCTGAGTTGCAAGGACCCAAGTCCTTTCCAAAGAACATGCTCAGCTCCTGGCACTGCTTTCTAGGTGGTATGGGGTCTCCAAATCTCCACTTGCCTCCCTTTCCTTTATATCTCAAGAGGCTGCCCCAAGTTCCCTCATTAATATCATAGAAGCAGGGTTTATGACATAAAGAAACATCTCACAATACCAGGAATCACAGCTCAGCCAAACCACCGCCCACATTTCTACAGACATTTTTTAGGGAACACAATTCAATCCATGGCATTCTATCCTTTGTTCCCCCCAAAATGATAATCCCTGCAACATGTAAAACATAGTCACCCCATCATAGCAAAAGTCTTAAATCCAAGTACAAAATCCAGAAATTTCTCTTGAACTGTGAAATCTAGAACACAACTTATCTGTTTACAAAGAACAGTGGCAGCACAGGTAGGCATAAGTCAGGCATTCCATTCAAATCGTAGAAAGAAGGTGAAACAAGCAATAGGAAAGTCAATGGAACACATTACATTAGCCCTCAAGGCTTTGCAAATAATTCTCCGTTTTCTGAGGCATTTTACACAATGGACCTGCCCTCTAGATTCTAGTTATTGGCCACACTTCCCAGCTTCTGAGTGGAGACCGCTCAGCCCTGTGCTGCACCTCTGCTTTCCAGGCCCACTGGGAGAGCAACTCTTGCTCACTTGGCTTCAGGCACAGCATTTTTCTAGTCTGAGTGGCATCTCCAGGGGCTATGGGTCTACCCTTAGAAACCCCTGAGGTCATAGCCCTACCTTTTGACACTGAGACAGCTCAGCTTCTCAAGCCCTTTGTCTCTTCAGCTTCTGCTTTCTGTGGCCTCATGGTCCAGACCTCGGACCCACATATAACCTGCTGGGGCAAGTGTTCCAAAGCTATGTAGCTCCACCAATTTAAGTGTCCAGAGGCACACCACTCCACTAGAAAATCTGTGCATAGGCACTCAGCTTTTTTGCTCTATGAGTCAGCTGTCTCGCACTGCTCTGGTTGTGCGACTGCCTATCTGCTGCTGCTGCCACTGGTCCTCTGCTGCTCATTTCTTACCATCTGTGCATTCTTTGTTGTTAACAGTTCTCTTTGGTTCCTTCTGAGTCTTCTATCCATTCACGATATTAAAACCACTTTAGCATTTTAGGTACCAGTTAAAGCAACACCCTACTCTCTTGGTACCAAATTATGTCTTAGTTACCTAGTGTTGCTTTAACAGAGATACCACAAGTGGATGGTTTTAAAAAGAGAAATTTTAATTTGTCATAATTTGTTAGGCTAGAAGCCCAAATTCAGAGTGTCAGCTCCAGGAGAAAGCTTTCTCTGCTGGATCTAGAGAAAGGTCCTTGTCATCAGTCTTCCCCTGGTGCCAGGAGCCAGCCCCGACAACTTTTGGGGGCCCCATGGAGGGAGGGAATGGCGTCGGTGAAGAAATGAATTGAGAGAGACAGGAAAGAGTTTTGGAGAACGACAGCCTGTAAAGATCTGTCTGTCTTTATTTTTTATAGATGAGGTGACGTGATTTTCTCTTATTTTTTTCCTTCATACAAACTATTGGCTAACAAGAAACTAACCCATCATTATTGGCTAATAAGAGACTGACCCCTCATGGTCTTCTTTTTCTAGTTAATTGTCAAGGCTTTTTGGATAATGGCCTGAGGCAGGTGTTCGTGGTGATAATTGTCAGTGAAAACAAAGTTAACAGTGAAAACAAAGTTATGCTTTGAACTTAATGGTTCTATTCATACCTCAAGGTTAAAGGCACAGAAGGGTAGACTGCTCAAAGCCTCATTATTTAGCTGTCTCTATTTGCTTCTCTAAGTTTTTATTTTGTATCTTCCTGTGCAGATAGTAAGTGTCTACCGTCCCCCAACCCAACCCAGCTGTTCTAAGAAAGATGTTTCTTTAGTGTTTATTCATTTGTTATACCAATTATAATGAACTTGAAGTTTATCTCTTTTTGCTGTAGGGAGTGAGATGCTTGTATAGCTTTAAGGGCTGTGTGGAGAATTGTCCTTGGGAAGCCTTTCAAGGGTTTTTCTGTAAACCTGTGTTTCACATGTGGAAAAAGGGAGGGGAGACGCAGTTGAGGGAAGCCAGTGGAGCTGGGCAGGCCTCGGTGCTTTCAGGCATGCTGTATTGAAATTCATTCCTCTGAGCTCTTTTCCTTAGCAGTTCCTGGTCAGATTCTCCCAATATAATTCCATAAGCCGAGGGGGTCATAAAGCCCCTCTTAGAAGGCATCTTCCTTGATCCTCATGCCAGAGGATAACAGGGTAACTTTGAGGAAGATTTATTTAGGGTGCAAAATATTATCAGGGAGAGTACAGCCAAAAAATATGTCCGGGGTGACATGTGTCTGTTTGTTATCCCACAGGTGTATAGCTTTGCTGATAGTGGCCTTTGTGAGTAACGGCCCTCGGCACCCTGGACTGGAAATTTCTGAGGTGCAGAGACCCCAGTCCTTTCTAAAGAAAGTGTCCAACTCCTGGCACTGCTTTCTTGGTTGTATGAGGTCTCCCAGTCTCCATTTATCTCAAGAGGCTGCACCAGAGTACAATACAATCCCACACCATTGAGTCCTGCCCACAGATGCAACTGCTGCCCATCCTCCCTCATTAACATCATAGGGGCAGGGTGCAAGCTGTTAGCCATGTGATAGTTATTCAGTAAATATTAATAGAGGGAAGAAAGGAAGGAAGAATCCATCCATTACTTAACTTTTTCATTCTATTCTTGGATATTATGGAGAATGTGTTCTTCCAGATGTATTTTAGAGATATTGTGTATCGTTTACTAAGAAATTACCCTACTGGAATTTTGTTTGGAATTACATGTATTTGGGAAATGTAACAAAACATCTTTATGGTATTATAACCTTTTCACTTTTGAATATGATGTGCCTTCTTTTTGATTTTCAGGGGAGTGTCTTCATATCTAGGTATATTAGAAATGCTATTTCTAAGATACAAATGTATTCTTGCTGCTTTGCACTCATCTTTAATTGACTCTTCATTGCTTATATTATGGGGTTATTATTTACAGTCAAACATGGATGTGAAGAAAACTAATATTTTATTTTTATATAATTGAAATTAACTTGTTCATGGACTTCCAAATTTTGCTCATGATGATCAACAAGTATGTTATGAGCCTGTATCTTGGAGGGGAGAAGATCAAAGCTGAGGTGAGATATGAATCACAACCAAAACAGTGAAGAGAAAGGAAGGCACTTTTTCAGGGTCTTAACAGCCAATAACTTCTTTAAAAATTAATTGTAAATGAGGAAAGAAAAGCTGCCCTTATGCTATCGACAGAGAGAGTTTTATCTTCTAAAAATTCAGAAAACATTAGCGACCAGTTGCTGGGGCTCCTTTTTCCTATATTTCATGGATGTGAGAAATCCCTTAGGTACCTGCATAATCCAGATTTTTTCCAGACAGAAGAAGCATAATCCTGATTTTTCTAAATAGAATAAAACAGTAATGATAAGAGGATTCCTTTAGTGAAAATTGTGGCAAAAAAAATACTGACAAATAAAATTGCTTGTTTCCCATGCCTGCATCATAACAGGAAACTCTGGTGGTGTGGTAGTTAAGTGCCATGCCATGGCTGCTACCTGAAAAGTCAGCAGTTTGAATCTACCAGTCACTCCTTGGAAACTCGATGGGACTGTTCTTTTCTATCCTATAGGGTTTCTTGAATTGATTCAATGACAATTGAATCAATTTGGTTTGAGTTTGGTTTGGTTTGAGGGTTTTTTTTTTTTTTTTTTTTTTTTGGTGATAGAAAGAACTCCAGAGATCACGTTGCAGAATTTTGCAATTTTTTTTTTTTTCCCAACAGTATAAATGGTGCCTATATATGTGGAATTCACTGGATGGAAAGCACAGGAATCAGATTGACTACGTCTATGGAAAGAGACAATGAAAAGCTAAAGGCCATAAGTGTGACAGACCATAAGTTTTTCATAGCAATTTAAGATGAAGTTGAAGAAAATTAAAACAAATCCATGAGGATTGAAATACAACATTGAGGACCCAAAGCCCTGGTAGTGTCGTAGTTAAGAGCTTGGCTGCTAATCCAAAGTGCAGGAGTCTGAAACTGTCAGCTGCTCCTTGGAAACCCTATAGGACAGTTGCACTCTGCCCTGTGCAGTGACTATAAGTCAGAACCAACTTGACAGAGGTCAGTTTGGTTTGTTTATATCCCATCTGAATTTGGAGGTAATTTATAAAGTCACCATGAGTCATAATAGACTTGACAGCAGTGAGTCTGGGTGTTTTGGTTTTCTCAAGAGTAGATTCTACATTAATGACCAAAGATCAGAAGAGTTGTGGGATGACATTAAGGACATCATACATGAGGGAAGCAAAGGTTGATTTAAAAAAAAAGGAAAGAGAAGACCCAAATGGATAGCAGAAAAGACGCTGAAACTTGCAGTTAAGTATAGCATCCTCAAGAAAGATGATATAACAGAATTCACAAATTATTGAATGATGCATTAATATCACACATGCATAAAAATTTTGCTGAAAATAATTAAAAAAAAAAAAAACAACATTGCGTCAGTATGTTGACAGAGAAATACCAGAAATTCAAGCCAGTACAGAAGAGGATATGGAACAAGGGATATCGTTGCTGACGTCAGATGGTACTTGGCTGCAATCAGAGAATGCTGGAAAGATTTTTAATATATTTTATTGACTATTCAAAGGAGTTCCACTATGTGGACCATAACTGACTACATATAACATTCTGAGGAATAGGAATTCCAGGACAGATTCGAACAGAACAAGAAATTACTTCATGGTTTAAAATCAGGAGAGACGTGCATCAAGTTTGTTTCCTTTCATCATACTTATTCAGTTTATATGCTGAGCAAAGCTGGATTGTACATATGAAGAAGAATGCGGCATCAGAATTTGAGAAAGACTGATTAACAACTTGAAATACACAAACAACACGACTTTGATTGCTTATTAAACTTATTGTCATTGAGCTGATTTCCTACTGGTAGTGAACCAATAGGGTAGAGTAGAGCTTCCCTACAGTTTCCAAGGAAAGCCTGATAGATTTGAACTGCCAAACTTCCAGTTATCAGCTGTTAGCACTTAACTGCCACCCTATCAGGTTTTCCTGCTTTACTTACTAATGAAGATTAAAGACTACAGCCTTCAGTATGTATTATGCCTCAACATAATCTTAAATCAAAGTTAAAGCACTTAAAATTCAACATGTGAAGCCTTTTTTCAGAACAAATTCACTTTCAGGAATTCCTGGAAATATTAGAACTAATAAATGTATGTAAATGCTTATTTGCCACTAGACTAATCAGAATAAAGCTCTTTGAAGGAATATTACACTACAATAATACCATCCTGAGGTAGGAAAATATTGTTTAATATCTTCTGCATACTTTAAAAATCTTTTAGAGAAGCAACTTACGGTCATTTTTGTCTTTTGAGATCTCTTTACACCAATCAAAACAAACAATCCATCCTTTTTCAGTGTACTTTTCAAATGAACTAATTTATATCAAAGCTTCTCAAAGTAGCTGCTGAAGGCTCAAATCATTATTAGTGAATTATGTGATTTAGAAAGACAGGTACACATAGGAAACCATTTTTCTGGAAGAAGAAAAGACTGAGACTTAAGAGACCTCATGAAAAAACTATCAGTTGTCAACCTAAGTCTTCATCCTGAGGGCAGGCAGAAACAAGACAAAAAACAGACACAGCACTCACTCTAGATCAAAGCTAAAGGTTTGAAGACAAAGTTGGATCGAGTGTTGTAGGTGACACACAGCTGAATTCATTCAGGTGTATGCCCATTCTGGTGAGAACCACAAATTCAGTGCTCTGTGGAACCAGCTCAGACAACAGGCTTAAGGGTCTATGCCTGTTCTCTGCCTTATCATTTTTATTTTCAGCGGTGGTCAACAACAACGTAATGCTTTTAAAATAGTACAACATGAAACAAGGCAACACACACACAAAAGTTGCTACTACAGTTCCAAGCTGCTTTCCATAAGGTTGATCTGTTTTATGAATTCCCTGAGGCCTCTGTTGAACTTCTGTCCACTTTCTTTATCAAATCCAGTTTGATTTCCCTTTGACCCAGTCCCAGAGGAGTATTAAAATCAAATAAAAATCTGAAGCCCCTCTTGGATTCAATTCTACTTTCTTTGTTGGACACAGTTCTATTTCCCTTGAACCCAAGTCAAAGAGCAGTATTCAGATAATGCAAATAGAAACTCATGATGAAACCTGAGCACCAAACAGAAATTCCCGAAAGTGGAAAGAAAAAGAGCAGATGGGAACACCGTTCCCCAAACAGAACTAAAAGGTAATTTTGTCTCAAGAAAAGGTCATCTATAATCGCTTGGAGAACAGAGGATTGTTTTCAAGCCTTGAGAGCTAATGTAATGTGTTCTGCTGACTTTCCCTGGTGCCTGTTATGCCTTCTTTCCCTCCAGTTTCTCCTATTTCAACTTCGGGCCTATTCCACCATTGCACTTTGAAAGCATATAACTTTTATTCTAGATTTCACAGATGGAGAGGAATTTTGCCACAGGACAGAATTTGGACATGGACGTGATTTAAGACTTTTGGGTTGATATGCTGTGAACATGTTTTACATGTGGCAGAGACACAAATTTGGGTGGGGGCAAAGGGTGGAATATTAGGAATTGAACTGTGTTTCCCTCAAATGTCTGTCGACTTGGCTAGGCTATGAGTCCCAGTATTATGTGATTGTCCTCCACTTTGTGACCTAATATAATTTTCCTATGTGCTGTAAATCCTAACCTCTATGATGTTAATGAGACAAGATCAGAGGCATTATATGAATGAAGTGCCACACAATCTACAGGTTTAGACTGTATACTGAGTCAGCCTCTTTTTAAGATGTAAAGTAGAGAATCAAAGAGAGAAGAAAAACACATCATTACCACAAAGCAAGAGGAGCCAGGAGTTAAGTATATCCTTTGGATTTGAGGGCCCAGTGCTGGGAAACTCCTATACTAGGGGAAGAGTGATAACAAAGAGTGTCCCCCAGAGCTGAAAGAGAAAGAAAGTCTTCTCCTGAAGCTGGCACCCTGGATTTGGACTTCTAAAACTCTTAAGAAAAAACTCTGTTAAATCCATGCGTTTCTGGTATTTCTGCCATAGCAAAACTAGGTAACTAAGACATAGAGTCTGGAGAGAGAAGCCATTGCCTAGGTGGTCTCAAAGAATAGAGGATTATTTCCAAGACTTGAGAGAATGTGAATTGCTCTGCTGAGTTTTGGACTTGTTTTTGCTATTAGTATTTGCTATTAGCCTTTCTTTTCCTCCAGTTTGTCCCATTTGAAATGGAGATGCCTACCTCTTACCAGTTCACCACTGTACTTTGGATGCAGATAACTTGTATTCAAGATTTTACAGGTTTATACATGAAGGTGAGTGTTGCTCAAGGATGGAATCTGGACTTAAATTTGATTGAAGACTTTGGGATGAATATGATTTTCATGTGGCAAAGATAGTAATTTTGGACGGCTGGACTGAATTTTGTCCCAATATGTGTTTGTAAAAGCTAACCTCTATGCCTGTGATTGTAATCCCATTTAAGAATAGATTATCTTTGCTGTGTTAGTGAGAGAACATTAGTATAGGATATTCTTTTTTAATTTTTTATGGACTCAAATATAGGTAGAGTGAAAGATGTTCTCGAGTCAATCTCTTTCCAGATATAAAAGAGATTAAAGAAGCAAGCAAAAGAAGTAGAGACAAGAAAGACTGATGCCAAGATACATGGACTATCTCCAGAGAACCAGGAAACAAGTTTAAGATGGAAAGGTTGCCCTGCAGAGTCAACAGAGAGAGAAAACCTTCCCACAGACTCAGTGCTCTGAATTTGGACTTTGAACCTCCTAAACTGTGAGAAAATAAATTTATGTTTGCTAAAGCTCTTAATTTATTGTATTTCTGTTGTACCAGCACTAGATAACTAAGATGACCTCAAGTTCTGTTGCTAAGAGAATTTTTTCTTTTCGTAATGCAAAACTAGTAATATTTTTTTTTTGCAAAGAACTTCAGATATTGAAATTCTTAAACTTTTGACATAAATGTGCTTGTATTGCTTATGCAAATAAAAACAGGATTGAAGATTTACCCAGTGTCTTAGTTATCTAGTGCTGCTATAACAGAATTACCCAAAGTAGATGGCTTTAACAAATAAAAGTTTATCCTCTCATTGTATAGTATGCTAGAAGTCCAAATTCCAGGTGTAACCTCCAGGGGAAAACTTTCTTTGTTGTCTCTGGAGGATGATCCTTGTCATCAGTCTTTCCTTAGACTAGGATCCTCTCTGTATAAGAATTCTGGATCCAAAGGACACATTTTGCTCCCAAAGCTGCATGTAGTGTAAGGCCCCTTTACCTCTTTGTTCATTTCTGTCTTTTATATCTCAAAAGAGATTGGCTTATGACACAGTCTAATCTTGTCTATCTCATCAATACAACTAGCGCTAATACACCTTATTAACATTGTAGTGATAGGATTTACAACATGTAGGAAAATCCAATCAGGTGACACAGTGATGGATAATCACCTAATACTAGGAATCATGGTATAGCCAAGTTGACAGATATTTGATATGGACACAGTTCAATTTAGGACACCCAAATAATTTAATTAAAAACCTTACAAAATGACATAGCATATTTGGAGGGAAAACACTCCAGAAATAACAATGTACAATAATAAAATAAACAATGTTATCAATTCAATCTTCTGGATTGGGTAGCATATTAGTAACACATGAATAGGTGATTACTGAACTGGAAGATATGTTATAATTATTCTGGTGAGTTAAAAGACAGTATGACTAGGCATGAAAAGATTTTAAAAAATAAGTAGAGATTTGAGGATAATAGATACAGAGAAGAGAGCTGTTACAGTTGTGTTAGTGAGTGAGTTCCTGTTCATAATGACCTGATGTGCAACCAAGTCTCCCAGTCCTACACCGTCCTCACAACCGTTGTGTTTGAGCCGTTGTTGCAGTCACTGTGTCAGACCATCTCATCAGGGTCTTCCCCTTTTTCACTGACCCTTTACTTCACCAAGCATGATGTCTTTCTCTAGAGACTGATCCCTCCTGGTAGCATGTCCAAAGTATGTGAGAAAAAAGGAGCATTCAAGAGAGGTTTGTTCATTCTTCTGCAAGTCCTTTCTTCTGACAATGAAGTTCACAACTCATTCTAGAAAAAGTGCTGCATAACTCATTGCTGAGTATCAGTACTGTCACCTTTGAAGTACTCCCCTTGGGAAGCTATGCACTTATGCCAGCACCTGGTCCACCCTTCAAAACAATCTTTGAGTCTTTTTCTGGAATGGCCATCAGAGCTATCTTCACATTACCCTTGAGGTCTTGAATGTCATCAAAATGTTTTCCTTTCAATATTTTCTTTATCTTTGGGTAAAAAAAAAAAAAAGAAGTCATTGGGGGCCAGATCAAGTGAGTAGGTAGGCTGTTTCAATACAGTTATTTGTTTACTGGCTAAAACCCCCCTCACAGACAGTGCCGTGTGAGCTGGTGCATTGTTGTGATGCAAGAGCCATGAGTGGGTGAAAGTTCAGGTCATTTTCATTTAACTTTTTCACATAGGCTTTTTAGCACTTCCAAATAGTAAATTTGGTTAACATTTGTCCAGCTGGTACAAATCCAAAATGAACAACCCCTCTGGTCTCAAAAAATGGTTAGCAATATCACTTTGACTTTTGATTTGGACTAATGGAAGTTTTTTAGTAGTGAAGAATTGGCTGACTTCCACTGTGCCCTTTGATGCTTTGTTCCAGGGTCATGTTGCTACACCTATGGTTCATGACCAGTGGTAACATGGCCCAAAACATCATCTTGCCTCTCCAAAAGATCTAGGCAAACTTCGACTCTCCTTTGCTTTTGTTCTTTGGTGAGCTCCTTCAGGATCACTTTTCGCACACACCTTTCTCGTGCCGTGAGTCGGATCCGACTCGACAGCGCTTGGTCGGCTTTCTCATGCCATATTTTCAGTTAAGGTTTTCCTGTTCCTCATCAGTGCTCACTTGGTCATCTATGCTTCTGACAGTCAGCTGACTGTCTTGGCACGTAATTTGACAATTTTTGCAATGTTTTTTGTCAGTTTTGCTCATTACTGGCTGCACTGACAGCTGTTCATTGGTGATGCTTTCTCTCCCCTGAGAAAAATGTTTAATCTGTTTGTACACTGCCATTTTCCTCATGACGTTATCCCTGTAAACTTGGGCTAACACATCCCTGATTTCACTTCCAGTCTTGCCAAGTTTAACAAGAAATTTAGTGTTAGTTCATTGCTCTCGCTGAAGCTCCTACATTCTTGCGATGGCACACAAAAACCTGCCGCAACAATAATGAATGCCACTGAGCAAGAAATCACCATGTGTCAACATGAACATGGCTGCGACACACTGATATATTAAGGTTATAAAACCTCATGGAGTTGTTTGTACAGTGCTACCAACATAAGCACTCGGTAGCAAGTCTGTGAGTGTAATTGATAGACCTGGTATATTTGATGTTCATTGTCAAAACCATAATTCAAAGGCATCAGTTCTTCTTTGTCTTCTTTATTCACTGTTCAGTTTTTGCATGCATACGAGGTTATTGAAAATACCATGGGGTCTTAGGCTGGGTTTTCTAGGGAAGCACAACAGTAACACCTATGTATACATGGAAAGATTTATATATAAAATAAAGAGCGCATGCAATTGTAGAAGCCGAACATCCCAAGTTCTGGCACAAGCCTCACGTGGCTATGGGAGCTGGTGAACTCAAGGTTAGCAGGTCAGAGACCAGATTTCTAGGTCGTCAATTGTGTAGGTTGGCAGATCCCAAGCTGGTGGCGAGACAGAGTTGCAGAGGCAGGTGAACCCAGGATCAGCAGGTCAGGGAACAGGACTCTCAAGTGCTGGCTGTAAGGGTTGATGAATCCAACAGCTGCTAATTCAGGTCCAGGAACCAGACACTAGAAGAGAGCAGGAGCCACTGGCTATGTGAGCAGACCAGCCTTAGGCGGCAGAAGGCCAAGAGATGATATCAGTGGGGTGGGAAACCCACCACAGGCCTGCCACTTGACACAGTAGCCAAGTTGACATAATCCTGACCACCACACATGGCTTGGGTCAGAGGCACCTTAGTCCTCAAAATGATATCTTTACTTTCTGACACTTTAAAGAGGACTTTTGCATCCAATTGCATCCCATGTCATATACCATTTGATTTCTTGATTACTGCTTCCATGGTTGTTGATTGTGGATCTAAGTAAAATGAAATTTGTGACAACTTCAGTCTTTTCAGCATTTATTGTGATGTCATTTGTTGATCTAGTTACGAAGACTTTTGTTTTCTTTACAGTGAGGTATAACTCTTACTGAATGCTGTACTCTTTGAACTTCATTAATAATTGCTACAAGTCCTCTTTCATCAAACAAGTTGTGTTATCTGCATATCCCAAGTTGTTAATCAATCTTCCTCCTGGGCTAATGCCAGAATATTCCCCATACAATCCATCTTCTTGGGTTATTTGCTCATCATACAGGTTGAATAAGTATCATGAAAGTATACAAACCTGACACACACTTTTCCTGATTTTAAACCATGTATTTCCTCTTGTTTTCTTTGAACAACTGCTTCTTGATCTATGTACAGATTTCACAAGAGCACAATTACTTGTTCTGGGATTTGCAATATTGTCCATAATTTATTATGATTTACACAGTCCAATGCCTTTATATAGTCAATAAAACAGAATACACATCTGGCTAGTATTTTCTGCTTTCAGCCAAGATGCATCTGCCGTCTAGAATGATAATCCCTTGGTCTACGACCTCTTCTGAATTTGGCTTGAATGTCTGGCAATGCACTGGTGATGTACTGCTGCAACCATTTTTTAATTACCTTCAGAATAATTTTACTTGTGTGTGGATTGTCTTAGTCATTTAATGCTGCTGTAACAGAAGTATCACAAATGGATGGCTTTAACAAAGAGAAGTTTTATTCTCTCTGAGGCTAGTAGGCTAGCAGTCTGAATTCAAGGAGCTGTTTCCCAGAGAAATATCTATCTGTTGTCTCTGGATGAAGATCTTTGTCATTAGTCTTCCCTCAGTCTGGGAGAATTTCAGTGCAGAAATCTCAGGTGCAAAGGAGATGCTCTGTTCCTAGCACTTTTCTTTCAATGGTATGAGGTTCCCCGTGTCTCTCTGCTTAATTCTCTCTTTTGTATTTTTAAGAGATTGACTTAAGACACTATCTAATTTTGTAGACCTGATCAGTATAACTGCTGCTAGCCCATCTTATTAAATCATAGAGAATTTACAACACGTAGGAAAATCCTATCAAATGAATAAATGACATCTCTTTGGAGGAGAGGATGCTTCAGCTTCTGCTGTTGGTTGACAAAAGGGGTCAGCTCGTTGGTTGTTCCCCCTTAGTATAGAGGTTCTTCTGCTGACCGTACAAGAAGCAGGAAGAAAACTTATTTTTATTCAAATGTCTTATCATCATAGCTTTTTGTTTTATATGTAACTCAAGGATTTTCTGTGGCCAGATCAAATGGCCTGGCTCTTTAGTATAGCCTGTATCACAGGTTTTGTGTGCCCCACTAAAATTGGCCCCAACGGTAGCAATTTCCATCAGTGCTTATAAGCAAAGTTTGCAGAGGTGCACATTAATACGTCAGCATCACCAATGCTTGCAATAGGAGTTTGTAGGAGTCACAAAGGGACTTATCCATAGTCAGGTTTGGCCAAGGGTCTCCATGATGATGATGACCTCTGACCCATAAATTCTTTACATTTTGCTTCTGAAGGTTACAGAGCTCACAGAGACCTGTACACCAATATCTAAAAACTCAAGACATGCAATTCTTTTCATTAAGTGTAGCATAGGGCCTCTTGTCTCCCCTAGTGACAGAGAAGCCTACGATTAATCCTCATTCATAATTGTTTTTGAAAGTTGGAAGGTCTGGGCTGAAGTTGACAGAGCCCTCCATCAGATGTAGAGCAATGGCTCCATCAATGAAGTGCAAGCATGGATTCAGTCCAGTTGCTTGGTAACGTGTAAGAAGTTCCTCCCATTTTAGTTTTCTCCTTAGTATTGCATCTATAGCTTTGTTGCTGCTTGATTATTTTGGCAGGGGCAGGTATCAGAGAATTTCAGAGAGGGCCTCTAATGTCTCTTCAAGGCCATTCGACACAAGTTATCTTAAAGGGGCTTTTGCTCTTTTTCCCCCCTTGTTATTTCAACTCGTACTTTGCAGTGAGTGTCGTAGTGTTTTCTCAGGCCCAGGGACTTACTTAGTCCCTCAAACTGTCTCCAGTCTCATTGTTTGAGAACTTTGAGCAATGGCTAACAGACTGTTCCCCTAGTTCCTGAATCCCTCAGTTTCAGCATCAAACTAGATACAGAGTGGCAGTGAAGCTATTCCATTACTTCTGCCACTATCAAGTCAGAGGATAACAACAAAGACAGAGTATTTTGTTACTGAAGAGGGTTCTGGGACATGGAAGCCTCCAGTGCCGTTTGAGACAAAATAGTAGTATCAATCCTCATGTCAACAGTTTCACTTTCGGCAATGCCATTATTCATTCTGCACTGAATAAAAGTGGGTCTCATTTGGGGCACGCTATTTGCATGAACTGGAAACAGCTCCCTAAGTGGTGGTTTCAGACTCCCCTCAGACACAACCTGTGTCCCCTATCTCACTGAGAGACAGACAACATTATCTGTGACACTCAAAATACAGTGGGATGATTGTCTAAGTCTCATGAATCAGTGTTAGGACAGAAGGAAGCCAACACTATCAGTTTCTCATTCTCAGGAGAGCTGGCATCATCCTGAGAAGAATCCACTAATGAGCCCTTGTGTTTCTGCCATGCTATCATGTCCTTTCTGGGAATCCTGCCAGCTACAACAGTCAAGGCAGAGTCCATAGCTGCCAACAAAAGACCACCCACACACTCTGTCAGTGCATGAGAAATGCTTTACACACGTAAAGAACAAACAGAGTAAGACCAGCTTTCTTAATGGTCACTGGTTTCCCATGACGGGTAGGCTTACCCCTCATATGGATGGTGCAGTGCAGATGCTCTGTGTTAACCCCTCTTTTGCTGCAGTATGAGAGACCCTGTTCCCCCCACTGAGAACAAGTACAGAAGCATGATTGGCCTGCTGCATGGAGCTTGTGCATGTATAAGAGAAAGTTACTGTGTGCCCAGATAAGAACTGGGAGAGAGAAGATGGCCCAGTTCCCAGCTTCCTTATGGGAGAATATTCTGCGTCCAAGGCCTTTACTGTTTAGGTAGCTTGGATCAGAAGCTTAGAGGATGACCACACCCCACATACATCTTTTCACCATTTGAACCCAAATAATATACACTCTATCACAGTTTCTACGTAGTATTGTGCAGTAGGCCTAACCATGTTGTTGGCGTTAACTAGACACCAGCAAGCAGAAAAGAAGAAAGCCATCATAGCAATGGATTCTGTCAATTCTCACTGATTACCCACTCGGTGCTTCACATATTGCTAAACCATAGAGATGGTATGGTGTCCAAAATATTACTGCCCTTATGAATCTTAGATTTTTGTTAAAAGCAAGCAATAGGCAAAAATCCAAAGAAATAGAAAGCGGTGACCCAGGAGCGTGACATTTAGTAATGCAGACCTGAGTTATTAAAACTAGTATTACTAGAGGAAGAGAAGGAAATGTGTCCAGTGCACGGTAACTAGAAGGACAGAACACTTACTTCTATTCAGCTGAATAAACACTGGGATGATCAAAGGTTCTTTTTGAAGAGGGCAATTGAGTCCTTATTAAAATGATCTTAACATTATGAAATATTTGACTTCTTTCTGTTCCTGGCAGAACTGAAATGGCATGTTCTTCATGCCTGAAAGAAAAAAAAGATCAACAATAATAAAAAAAAATCAGCATTCTGCCTAATAATGTGATATCCCTTAGAAAGAGATGAGAATCTTGCTGTTAGATTTTTTTTAACATCATTGTATGCTTACAGCAACCTTTTTAATATTTATTGACTATGAACTATAAATTGCTAATTTACTACTAAGAAATAATATCATTTTGTGATGAAAATACACACACATTTGAAGCAAGTCTCACAAAATAATAGTCACACTGTGTACATTGCTTGATGACGTTTGATATTTCTATCCTACTCTATTTTCTTCTGTTTCATTTCATTAAAATGCAGTGTGTAACCTACTTTGATTTCATAAGCTGGCTATAAATCAGAGGCTGCAGTGTAAAAAGTTTTTGGCTAAACTGTACTATGTTTGAGAATTAATGCTTAATGCTCTCAGGTGTACAGGAAACCCTGGCAGTGTAGTAGTTAAGTGATATGTTTGCTAATCAAAAGTTCAGCAGTTTGAATCTACCAGGTCCTCCTTGAAAACTCTATGGAGCAGTTCTGCTTTATTCTGTAGGGTCACTGGGTTAAAATCTACTCTCCAGCAGAGGGGTTTGGTTTGGTTTCCTCTCAGGTGCATATCTGTATGTTTGTGTGGGAGAAAGTGCATTCCTGGTACAATATCAATACTAGGTACAATATCAACCCACACCTACTGGAATATTGGTAGGGAAATTCAGCTTTGAATCTGATATGATGAAGACATATCAGTTCTGAGCCTCCTACAAGTTCCACAGTGCCAAATCTTCACTTCGAATATATAGAGTGTTAATGGTGAGTGGAGATTACAAGGAACAGAGAAGCGTGGTACTTTTGAAAGGGAAAGCATAATCTCAGAAAAGTGGAGCCCTGTTAAACAATGGGGATGAGTACACTCAATAAGATCCCCTTGTGCAGGATTTTCCCCCTTTCCTTCGGATAGAAAATGATAAGGACAACACATAGGTGTTCCTGGGTAGTGCAGTAAATTAAGCAATAGATTACCACCCAAAAGTTTGGAAGTTCAAACTCACCTGGAGATGTCTTAGAAGAGAGGCCTGGTGAGCAGTTGACCTCAGCACGTATGGAGTCACCATGAGTAGAAAGCAACTACATGACAACTAAGAACAACTTTGCAAACCAACTACTTTCATATCCTTGTCATGGAATCTCTTTCTGGGTGAACCCAAACTAAGATAAATATGCAATAGATGTGTCAAACATAAAATGTGAAGATCAAACTCCTTATTTTCTCAAACTTAAAATGATCTTTCATTGTACCCACTAAGAAGGAAGAAGGAGAAAGAAGTCTACACGATGCCAGAATTTCTCCCGGAAGTTGGACTTATCATTTGAGCTGAAGGAAACTAAATCCCTGGAGCATCGCAAAAGGCTGTGATGCCCTCACACCCTCACACCCTCTCAGGAGATGCTCGTTGTCTAATTGTGAGGGATAACATAGGTCCAGCTCTTGTTGAGCAGCTTGTGATCTTTACTGAAACTATAAAGGGCTTATTCCTCTAAAGCATATGGCATGGGGCAAGTTAGTGACAAGACTATTTTTTTTGTCTGTGCCAGGTTCTTGCTTAGCTACAAGCAGATCTCTAGATAATCCTCAGTCCTAACTACCTTATATGGTAATTATAGAAGCTGGTAACTCTGGAGGAAACCCTGGTGGTTTAGCGGTTGTCATTTGCCTGCTAATCAAAAGGTCAGTAATTCGAACCTACCAGGTGCTCCCTGGAAACTCAGGCAGTTTTACCCTGTCAAATAGGATTCTTATGAGTCAGAATCAACTCAAAGGCAATTGGTTTGGTTGGTTTGGTGACTCCGGAGGTGTCTTAAGGCATCTTCTCAAATTAAAAAAAAAAAATTCTCTAGGGCAGAATAACAATGATGTATCTTTTTAGTTATGTGTACGTACTAGGACTGATCTTGTAAACATAAGACAGGAAAACCAATGGTTCCTCACAAAAAGTCAATACAATTCAAGGCGTCTTGGACTTTAGGTGATTTTAGTTGACGGATTGTATTGCACTATTTCAAAATCTAATGCCATATGTAATTCTTTTGTGTGATTTCTTTTTCTCTGTTGTGATGACATCGATAAATAAACCCCACAACTCAGGTATAATGACATGAATCTGTTTATTCAATTTCTTCCTGGGATTATTGACCTCTGTCTAGACAAATTTCCTAGAATGCTTCACTGAAGACCCAGGTTGCTTTAATATGACTGCAACTAGGAAAGGAGAGGAAAGTTGTAGCTCTGTGCTGGTTGAATCCATTTGATCCTACCTTTCATTCAAAAGACTATGGAAGTCAGGATTCTCTTAGTTTACTTAAGAATGGTTGTGAAGCCAGCAAAGAAACAGTGGCTCCAGCAACAAACTTAAACATAGCAGTGACCATGAACTGGACAGGATTTTGTTTCATTATGTGTAAGGTTGCCAGGAATCCGAGTCAACTCAATGGCAATTAACAAAAACAAAATCTTACCAGTATAAACAGTATGTATAACAGGCTCTTTTTTCCCCTTGTCCTAACTAACCTCTTGGAGGTGGGGAGACTGAACGAAAGAGCACTACTCTTATAGCTTGTTGGATTTTTATGAGTTTCATCTGTTCTTTCCTTTTTTCTGATTTTTTTCTCCCTAGATGTTCTGCTACACCTTTTCTATTGATTTAATTTTATTTTCAATTTTGAAGATTTCTCCATTTTTATCTTTCAGTTTCAGTTACTTTATTTTTAATCAAAGTTAATTTCTTAGAGCTCTCTTATTCTCTTTTGACAATCTCCTTATTATTTTGAAACTTATATTTGTCATTGTTGCTAGGTACCATGGAGTTGATTTTAATTCATAGTGACCTTGTGTGATACAGGATCTCAAATCTTTGATGATGTTAATTTATTTTTTAATGTATTTTTGTTGCTATTGTAATTTATCTTGGTTTTTGTCTTGTTGAAAGTATTTCTCAGATATTGAATAGTAGTTCATTTTTATACTAAAAATAAAAAAGTCTTTGGGATAAGTGAATAGGGCATGTTATAAATGCATTTTAATTGCTTGATCACTTTCTTTAGAGTGTTAAGATCTAGTCATTTACCTGGGATACTCCTTTAATGCCCAAATATATATAGACTTAATAGCAAGCATAAGAGCCTAGGTAGCACAATGGCTAAAGCACTTGACTACTAATTGGAAGATCTACATTTCAACCCTGGAGTTGGCCCACAGTACAAAAGCCCAGAAGATCTGCTCTCGTAAAGATTATGGCCTAGGAAACTCTATGGGGCAGTTCTACTCTGTCTTATAGAGTTGCTATGAGTCTGATTTGACTGGATAACATGCAAGAACAAATGCCAAGCATAACTAGCTTTTAAGTCTTTATATTTTGGCTTGAGGAACTGACACTTGACTGCTTGTTGTGTGGGCTGCTTGGAACAGGAGGGAAAAGATTGTAAGTGATTAGATCTTTCCATTGTCTTTTCTAGTCAGTACTTGTCTTGAGCGTCACAGTGACTGTTCAGTCAAGAACATCTTGTTCTGCTGCTGCCTCCATCTAGGTGATTATTCAGTAGAGCAGATAACTCTTCCAACCTGCTTTGCCAGTGGCCACTCTTCTAGTCATATTTCACTTTCCATGCATTTATCTAAATATCTATTCCTGAGGGACACTTAAATATTTCCTTTGTCTTTGTATACTCCGGGGGTCAGTTCTACCCTGGCCCCTAGGGTCGCCAGATCTGACTCGACGGCACTTGGCTGGCTAGTCTTTGTAAGTTACCTTTTCTTTATTCCTCTGCTCTCATTTTAATGAGGGCTGAGACAGGGACCAATTATCTTCCTTTTAACCAGCAGTGCTGTATTCACTTTTTTTTTTTGCAACAAAGGACTACAACTTGCAGCAATTAAGGGTGTGAAGTTTGTGAATCAGACACCTAGCTCCACTATTTACTAGCAGACTTTGGAAGATTTCCTAACCTCTCTGTGTCTTGGTTTTCTTTTGGTAAAATGGAGATAATAATAAAATATAGCTCATGGGAGTATTGGAAAGATTAAAGCAGTTAATACACGAGAAGTTCTTAGAATAGTGACTGCCGCACATTAAGTGCTGTGATAGCACTTGTTCAGCACCTTCTAGAGCTATGGATTCACAGATATTGTATCTAAACTTATACCTATTGTCTTGGTCTATACCATAAGCTAAAAAGTTTTCTAAATTCAACCCAACATTTCAAAGGACAGAATATCAGGGACAGTGGTCCAGGGACTGTCTTCTCAGGTGACAATGAGGTTAACTGATATAACCACGTTTTTGCTAAGTCTTCCACACCCTAATTGGTGGGTGGTGCCTGGGATCTTAAAAAGCCAGCAAGCTGTCATCTGAGTAACATAAACTTGTCCCAACCCACCTGGAACAGATGACAACAGAGAATATCAAAGAGACGAGGAATAATGAGTCCACAAGACAGAAGGACCCATATAATTGGGAGACTACATCAGCATGAGACCAGAAGAGCCAAATGGCTCCCAGCTACCATCAAAGATAGCCCTGACATGGAACACAATGCAGAGTCCCCGATGTAGCATGAGAAAAAGAGGTGTGTCGATCAAGAACTCTATTAAGATGGTCCAGCATCCCAGAGGGTCCCCTGAGAGCATGGCCTCCAGACTTGCTGCTACCCCAGAGCTGAAACCAGTACTGAAGCCAACACTTCAGAAAAAGAATGGACTGGATATGGGGACACAGAGTGATGCCTGTGATGTGTGTACTTTAGAGTTATATATATTATGTGTATGTGTGTGAGGCTGTCCTACTGGTTTCTTTCTAGAGATGAAAGGAGAGAGTGGAGAGGAGGTGCCAAGTGTTGGCTGAGTAGATGCTTAAAGTAAAGAGTAAAACAGAGGAGTGTATTGTCACAGGGTGAGGAAGGCAGGTAGAGTTGAAGAGAGGCAGCTGTGCAAAACTGACTTAAGATTGTAAACTTTTACTTAATCACAATGAATTTTTTCTAAAAAAGATGCTTCAAAAAAAGAAAAGACTAAGATCTGTACAGAAACTTCAGATGATAATGAACTCTGATTACACCTAAGTGACACACTGCCAGTAGCCTTTCCATAAAAAGCCTCTAGCCTTGGCATAGAATCCTGCACTTACTTCTCCTGGGCTGCAATATTCACTCCCCACCAAGACCCCTATGGGCAGCTTCTGAACTGGGGGGCTTCAGATGGATAGATGGAGGTAGAGACAGCAGCCAATAGGATGACAATTTTTCTTTTGCTATCATTTTTCCTGTTAATGTCTAACACTGAAGAGTGCTGTGGAGAGAGGTACCTAGAATCCCTCTCAACATTGCTCCTGATCCCTAGATGCCTCTTCTCCAGCTAAAAGTGAAACCCACTACTTTTTAGAAGAAGAGAACTCTGTGGAGGTAGGAGTAAGCATCTTTAAAGGTCATCAGGGCCCTTCATTGTAAGCTCCTCCTTTATTGTATGAGGGCAAAACTTTGCTCTGGATTTGCAGGAAAATCTCTTTTTACAATTTATCAATAAAGCTCTTCATTTATTGGGGAGTTGATAAGAAACAAGAATAGACTTCATAAATGGAGAAAGTATGGATGAATACAATGGGGGCTAGAAAAGTAATCCTTTCTATTGAAATTTTTTTCTTTAGTATTGGTCTAGGACATTGATCCTGTTTTATTTCTGGGCTTATAACCCATTGCTGTCAAGTCAATTGCTACTCACAGTGACCCCATAGGACAGAAAAGAACTGTTCCATACAGTTTGCTTGTCTGTAATCTTAATGGAAGCAGATGGCCAGGGTTTTAACTGCCAAATTTTAAGCACTTGACTACTAGCCAACAGTTTGTTGGTTCAAACGAACCCAGCAGAGGAAAAGCCTGGCAATCTGTATCTAGAAGGTCAGCCTTGAAACTCCTGTGGAGCAGTTCTGCTTTCCACATGCATTGTCTCCATGAACTGAAACAGGCTTGATGCAACTGGCTTGGATTTGCAGGTACTGCTGCTGAAATGCATTTGGAAGTCCTAGGTAAGCTGCATCTGGGGCTATAAATTTGATATACTATATAATTATGCTGCTTATTTGTTCACTGAGCACTAAAAACTTACCTTAGGCCTCTAGTTTTGTTTGACAGATATGTTAATAAAATAGGTGAAGTAAGAATCCAGATAGTAAAATATAGTGAAATATAGTGAAAGAAGAGTACAGATGAAGGTTTGTGGGAACCAGGTTGGCAGGTAAGCATTGAAAATAATAGGCTAAGACACAAATCAAAGATGTCACAGTACCTGCCTGATTTAAGATCTGTTCAGTGCACAATTTTTGAGAATGAAAATAACGGTGTCACTACATTCCAGATTTCTAAGATTAAGCAACTCCAAGTGATGAAAGGACCATGATACCTGGATGTGTGAGTGGGAGGCAGGCAAAGGCAGTAGCAGATAATAGTTAAGGGTAACAATGATTTGTGCTCTACCCATCCAGTTCTGGTTTATTCCCAGCCTCCTCCTCTAACAGCTCTCACATTCAATCCATCAGCAAAGTAGGTCATCAGCCTTCAATGTGTATCTAAAATCCATCCATGCCTTTCTGATCCGTATCTTTCTGATACAACACCAGACCACACATCCTAATTGTTTTTCCGACTTCTTTAATTCATCATCTGCCTCTAGATCTATTCTCCTACCTTCAAACAATATGAAATTTTAGAAGTCTACATCAAGTTGACTTGGTGCTATTCTTAAATCTCCTTGCAACTGGAATACAATTCAATACCCAGTGTTCCTTTGTTCTGTTTGAATGACTGCCTCTTGGTTTATGTACAAAACCCAAACACCAAACCCAATGCTGTAGAGTTGATGGAGACTCATAAATGATCCTATAGGACACAGTAGAACTGCCTCATAGAGTTTCCAAGGAGTCCCTGGTGTATTCAAACCCAATACAATACATACCCAGTGTTCTAATTCAACGTGGTCTGGTTCCTGATACCTATCCAGTCTCATTTTATATCACAGGCACACTGTTGAATGGAGATTTTAATATCCATGTAAAACTGTCTGTAAGTCTAGCTTCAACATTCCTGAGGCTAAATTTCTGTTAGCAATATAGGTATCAGGGAAGATTATGAACTAGATGCCAAAAAATTTAGAATACAGTTGCCCAGCCAACTGTCTGGAAGAAATCTGTATTTACACTTATTCCAAGGAAAACTGATCCAACAGAATGCAGATGTTCTTGAACAATATCAATATTACATGAAATTAAAACTATGTTACATATAAATCAAGAATAGTTGCAGCACTACATTGACAGTGGACTGCCAGAAATTGAAGCTAGATTCAGAAGTGAATGTGGAATAAGGCATAACATTGTTGATGTCAGATAAATCTTGGCTGAAATCAGAGAATACCAGAAAGTTGCTTACCTGTGTTTTATCGACTAGGCAAAGGTGTTTGACTGTATGGATCATAATAAATTATGTATAACTTTTTGAGAAATGAGAATTTCAGAACACCAAATTATGCTTTTGTAGAACCTGTACATAAACCGGGACACGTTGGTGGTATACTAGTTAAATATTATGGCTGCTAACTGAAGGTTGGCAGTTTGCATACACCAGGGACTCCTTGGAAACTCTATGGGGCAGTTCTACTGTGTCCTATAGGGTCATTTATGAGTTGACGTCAACTCGACAGCATTGGGTTTGGTATTTGGGTTTTGTACATAAACCAAGAAGCAGTCATTCAAACAGAACAAAGGAATACTGAGTGGTCTAAAATCAGGAAAAGTGTATATCAGGGTTGCATCCTTTTCTCATACTTATTCTGTCAATATGCTGAGCAAATAGCCTGAGAATCAAGACTACATGACAAAGACTGTGGCATCAGAATTGGAGGCAAATTCATCAACAGTATGGTATATGCATGTGACGCAACCTTGCTGGTTGAAAATAGAGGACTTCATCAGTAAGTTTACTGATAAAGACAAAAGGCTTCAACAGAAAGCAAACAAAAATCAGTACAACTGGACCAATAAACAACATCACACTAATGGCAGAAAAATTTGAAGTTATCAAGGATTTCATTTTACTTGGTTCCACAATTAACACCTATGGAAACAGCAGTCAAAAAACTCAATTAAAAGGAAGAAAGGAAGGGAGGAAGGGAGAAGGGAGAGAAAAGAGGGAAGGGAAGAACGGGGAAAGAAGAGGGGAAGGGAGGAAGAGGGGGAGCAGAAGAGTTTGGGGTGGAGGAAGGGGAAGGGAGGAAGGATATATTGCAATGGGAAAATCTCCTGCAAAAGACCTTCTTTAAAGTGTTGAAAAGCAAGGATGTCACTTCAAGGATTAAGAAACCCTGATTTCAAGCCATGATATTTTCGGTTGATGCCTATACATCTAAAACTGGGTAATGTATGAGGAAGAATGAAGAATTGATGCCTTTGAATTATGGTGTTTTTGAAGAATGTTGAATATACTATGAACTGCTAAAAGAACGAACAAATCTATAAGAAGTGTAATAAGAATGTTCAATAGAAGGGAAGATGGACTTTGTCTCATGTAGTTTAGACTTGTTATCAGGAGGGAACAGTCCCTGGAGAAGGACATCATGCTTAGTAAGATAGAGGATTAGCAAATAAGTGGAGTATCCTCAATGAGATGGCCATAACTGGGGCTCAAATACAGGATTTGTGAGGATGTGGCAGGACCAGGCAGTGTTTTGTTTGCATTATGAGTAGGAACTGACTCGATGGTCTGTAACAACTGTTGTTTTAAGACTTGAAATCCTATAATTATGTATCAAAAAGACTTTAATATTTTATTCTTTGTACCTCAGAATTGTTTAAAAATTTCAAAACAGACTTTTAATTCTACAAAGTTGTAGATTTATAAAAGAAAAATTACAAAAATGACGGTTTCACATTATTTTTTGTAATTAATGAAATAATAGTATGAAATTATTATCCACTGCTGCCTGTAGTTTTTCCAGACTTATATGGTTTTTACTTATATCTATTTTCTATTCTAGGAGTTTTTTTTAGGTTACCACATTTTACTTCGTTGTCATATCTCCTTAGGCTGTGTTTTGTTGTTGAAGACATTGAAAGTTTTGACTAGTATTTTGTAGAGTGTCACTCAGTTGGGATTTGTTTTGTTTGATTTTTTTTTTCTCATGAACACATTGAGTTTACGAATAATTTGTAAGGATACATGCAAAATGTTGGACGGATTTTACAATCCTAATCAGATATTTCACTTCTCTAGACCTTAATTTCCTTATCTGTGAAATAAAGAAGCTATTTCATAAAATTGTTTTTTGAAACTGTTAATAGGATTTCATGGTCTATGACATATAAAGTATGAAGAACACATTTGACAACCCAAAAAAGTTAGTTTTCTTTTTTGAAATCACCTCTACTCTGACTTCACAAAGATGTGTACAAAATACACCATTCTTTATTGCTGGAGACATCCCAATAGCATTTCCTTTTCCCATAGAGTAGCTTATTTTTATTTTGAGATATTACTTCTTATTTGTGTGATTTTCTTTTCTTTTCACTTAAGTTGCTTTTGACTTTTTTCCAAGCCCATATTTCTGGGGCCAGCCAATATTTCTGAATGTCTGTGGTTCTCTCTTCTGGATTATTTTGACTTTTACTCTATATTCCTAAGGATCACACTCATGACAGTAGAGGCTTTAATTACCACCTATGTCAAGAATACTAACAAATCTTTATATATACCTTCAGTCTACAAACCATATATTAACCTACCCATGGTATTTCCTCTTGAATGTCTCAAAGGCTCTTGAAATTAAAAATGTCGAAATTTGATCCATAGTGTTCTCCTGATCCTCTCCAGTCTATCCTACTTAAAGCATTTATGGTTCAGGACATGGTACAGTTATACAATTGGTTACACAAGTCAGAAACTGCAGAAATTCCTTGATACAACCTTTTCCTTCTATCCACTAACAAGGCATTTTTACATGTCTTTTAAATTTAATAACTTCTCTCCATCTTCAGTGTTAATCACATGATACAAACTGCTATATTTTTTTACTTGGACAGCTGCAATTATCTCATATGTTCCCTGCATATATCTAGTTTCCTATCTTCCAATATGTTTGCTATACTCTGAACAGAAAAATATTTTTATTTTATTATTTTTTTATAAATATAGATTTATATTTTATAAATTTACATGCCTACCTATATGCAGCTTCCAGTGTTATCTGACTTCTTCCTTCAAATACTTCAGAAGTATCCAAAGATCATGCAAAGTAAACAAAATTTTTATCATGACCTCAAGCTTTGGGTGATTTCATATTCCTTAGCTCTCCGCTTGAATCTTGTTTAAGGTGACATTTCCTTTCTGCTACTGAGCATTTCTTTATTTACATGTCATGCTACCTACTTACTAACATTGGCCTCTTTGATAAGCCACTTTGTCTCCTGGAAATCTCTCTTGTTTTTCTAAGTCATCCTCTAGCTGTCTTTTTACATTTTCACCAACTTTGACTATCTAATTATGCTAATGTGTCTACATTACAATTTCCTGTACCAAACTAAGCTAAATCCATTACTGTCAAGTAAATTCTCACTCATAGTGACCCTAAAGGACAAAGTAGAACTGCCCCATACGGTTTCCAAAGATACGCTGGTGAACTCAAAATGCTGATTTCGGTTAGCAGCAGAACCCTTATGATGTGCCACTAGGGCTCTGTAGTTTCTCATAGCACCATCATATTTCTATTTTATTTTTTGATTATTTGATTAATTTATATTACTGCCCCATAGATCACATGTTACATGAAACCCAGCTACATTTGCCAATATATGGAAATGTAGGGATGGGTCAGCTTCTTCATACTAATATACAGTAAAGGTAAGCATAGTCTGCACAGGAAATAATATGTTTTCCTAGAGGCATAACAGAGAATTGAAAAGTAAGTTTCTATTTGTTTCCTGCCTTGAGCAGTCTCTATAATGGGCTTTATTCTTCTTTCATCTTGTGTATCTTTTGCTATACTTTGAGATTATTTTGGAGGAAGTTGTATTATACTCCTTGGAAACTCTACAGAACAGTAATCCTCTGTATTATAGGTTGCTGTGAATTGGAGTCAACTGGACAGCAGTGGGTTGCATGGACTGTAGCTGATGTGTGAATCTGACTGCTATCTATGAAAGTGAGTCTAATTGTTACATGTGATCGAGGAGGAGGAAACATTATAACTTTTTTAAATAAGAAAACAAAGACCATACTCGATGGTGTTTCTGAATGGAGGACCCCCTGGGCACATGGTCCTCAGATTTTGTAACCCCGAACCCCTTCCAGCACCAGGGCCAGCTCCCTAGACAAAGACTGATCTGGACTATACAAAAATCAGAGTGAGGCTGGCAACGAACAATCTTTAAACAGGTACGTGGCTTTAAGTTTCCAGGAGACAAAGTGGCTTATCAAAGAAGCCAGTTGTCTGAGAGACTCTTTGCGGAGCCAAGATGATTGAGTGAGGAGAGCCAGACCTCAGTCGAAAGGTCACGGGAAGTTCTGGACAAAAGGGAATGCATGTTGTCACGGGAGGTGAGAGGCAAGTAAGACAGAACAGCGGGGAAAGTTTCTGGGTTTTCTATGGCAAAATGATATCGATTTTAAAATTTTTCTTAAATCACAATAAAATATATTAAAACAAAACAAAACAAAACAAAAGATGCCTTGAATCTCAAAGAAAGTTTAAATAGCTGTTTACCTTTCAGATACAACTTCAGTATTATAGACTCTGGACTGTATAAACCACATGTGATGCATCATTATTTTAATATTTTGAATGTACATAATTAAAATTCTTTGTGTTCTGTTTTGTTTCCATGTTTCTTAAAAACTGGTGCCCTTGAATTGTGGTATTGGAAAAGAATACTGAATGAATCATGGACTGCCAAAAGAACAAACAGATCTGTTCTGAAAGAAGTATGACCAGAGTGCTCCTTGGAAGCAAGGCTGCTGAGACTTCATCTCACATGACTTTGGATATCTTATCAGGAGGGAACAATCCTTGGAGAAGGACATTATGCTTGGTAGAGTAGAGGGGTCAGCACAAAAGAGGAAGACCCTCAACAAGATGGATTGAGACACTGGCTGCAATGATGGGTTTAAGCATAAAAACAATTGTGGGCATGGAGCAAGAACAGGCAGTGTTTCATTCTGTTGTGCATAGGGTCTCTATGAGTCAAAACTGATTTGATGACACCCAACAACAACAACAAAAATTTGTTCCAATCTTGTGTTTTCTGTAATTGAATTTAAGGATTAAATATTGTTTACCCTTAGGTTAATACACAGATACGTTCTAAGACTATGAAGACTTGTCACTCTCCGCAGACCCAAACTTTCCAACTGCCTACTGGTCATCCTCCTTTATTGTAATCATAAATTTGTTGTTAGTTGCTGTCCAGTTGATTCCAACTCATGACAAGTCCATGGGTGCTGATTACTAGAAATACTCTATAGAGTTTCCAAGGTTTTAATCTTTGGGAAGGAGATCACCAGGCCTGTCTTTCAAAGAACCTGTGGGTCTTTCATGGAACCTATGTACTGATTTGTGTTGCCAACCCTGTAATAGTAACTGTACCACTAATTGGTCCAATCATAATTTTATCGGGGGCTGTATATAGCCTGATTTACAGCCTTCAAGATGACAAGGAGGGTACAGCATCAAGTAAGGAGGGTAATAATACCAAAAAAGGAAGATAACACCATCAGGTAAGGGTTGTAACACCATCAGGTAAGGACTGTAACACCATCATGTAAGGATTGTAACACCATCAGGTAAGAGGGTAACACTATCAGGTAAGCACGGTAACTCCATCAGGCAAAGAGGGTAAAGTATCAGGTAAGGAGGGTAATAGCATCAGGTAAGGAGGGTAAAGACAGTGAGGAGCCCCCACTTTCTGTTACTGGAGGCTTGCTTGTTACTGTGATGTGGGAAGCTATACCACTGGTATTTAGGTACCAGCAGGATCAACCGTAGGACATAAGTATCACCTGAGCTTCCAGACTAAGACAGACTGGGAAAACGGACCCAGGAGTCTACTTCTGAAAGAAATTAGCCAGGAAAAACCTTATGAATAGCAGCTGAACATTGTCAGATAGGGTGCCAAAAAGGGAGCCCTCCAAGTTGGAAGGAACTCAGAAGGTGGTTGGGGAAGAGCTGCCTCCTCAAAGTAAAGTCAACCTTAAAGACAAGGATGGAGTAAGGCCCCCAGGATCTTCGTTGGCTGATGTGTCATGATTCAAAATGAGAAAAAAAACAGCTGCAAACATTCGTTAACAATCGGGACATGGAGTGTATGAAGTATGAATCTAGGAAAATTGGAAATTGTCAAAAATGAAATACATAAGCATTGACCTCCTAGGCATTAGTGAGCTGAAATGGATCAGTTTTAACCATTTTGAATCCAACAATCATATAGTCTACAATGCTGGGAACAAAAACTTGAAGAGGAATGATGTTGTGTTCATCATCAAAAAGAACATCTCAAGATCTGTCCTGAAGTACAGTGTTGTCAGTGATAGGATAATATCTTATGCCTACAAGGAAGTCCCATTAATGCGACTGTTATTCAAATTTGCACATCAACCACTAAGGCCAAAGATGAAGAGACTGAAGATTTTTACCAGCTTCTGCAGTTCAAAATTGATGGAACATGCAATCAGGATGCATTGATAATTACTGGTGACTGAAATGCAAAAGTTGGAAACAAAGAAGAAGAATCAGTAGCTGGAAACTACAGCCTCGGTGATAGAAATAATGCCAGAGATCGCATGATAGAATTTTGCAAGACTAACACAACTGTTTCATTGCAAATACCTTTTTTAACCAACACAAAGGGAGACTGTACACATGGACATCTCCAGATGGAATACACAGTAACCGAATTGACTACATCTGTGGAAAAAGATGATGGAAAATCTCTGTGTCAGCAGTCAGAACAAGACCAGGTGCTAACTGTGGCACACATCATCAATTGCTTATATGCAAATTTAAATTGAAACTGAACCAAATTATAACAAGTCCACAAGAGCCAAAGTATGCCCTTGAGTACATCGTTCCTGAGTTTAAAGACCATCTCAAGAACAGATTTGATGAATTGATCACTAATGACTGAAGACCAGACTAACTGAGAAATGACATTAAAGACATCATCCATGAAGACAGCAGGAAGTCATTAAAAAGAAAGGAAAGAAAGAGAAGACCCAACTAGATGTCAGAAGAGACTCTGAAATGTGTTCTCAAAGGTTGAGCAGCTGAAGCAAAAGAAAGGATTGGTGAAGTAAAAGACCTAAACAGAAGATTTCAAAGAGCAGCTTGAGAAGACAAAAGAAAGTATTATAATGACATGTGCAAAGAGCTGGTAATGAAAAACCAGAAGGGAAAAACATATTCTGCATGTTTCAAGCTGGAATAACTGAAGAAAAAATTCAAGTCTCAAGGTACAAGAGTGAGGGATTCTACAGGGAAATTATCAGACAACTCAGGGAGCATCAAAAGATGGAAAGAATACAGAGTCATTATACCAGAAAGAACTAGTTGATGTTCAACCATTTGAAGAGGTAGCAATCAGGAACCAATGGTACTAAAGGAAGAAGTTGAAGCTGCATTGAAGGCACTGGTAAAAAACAAGGCACCAGAAGCTGACCGAGTGTCAATTGAGATGTTTCAACAAACAGATGCAGCACTGAAAGTGCTCACTTGTCTGCGCCAAGAAATTTGGAGAACAGCTACCTGGCCAACTGACTGGAAGAGATCCATATTTATGCCCATTTCATAGAAAGGTGATCCAACTGAATGTGGAAATTACCATACAATACCATTGATATCACACACAAGTAAAATTTTGCTCCAGATAATTCAAAAGTGACTGTAACAATGTATTGACAAGGAACTGCCAGAAATTGAAGGCAGATTCAGAGAGGACATGGAACCAGGGATATAATCACTAATGTCAGATGGATCTTGGCTGAAAGTGAAGAATACAAGAAAGATGTTTACTTGTGTTTCATTGATTATGCAAAAGCATTCAACTGTGTGGATCATAATAAATTATGGCTAATGTTGCAGAGAATGGGAATTCCGGGACACCTAATTGTGCTCTTAAGGAATCTGTATATGGATCAAGAGGCAGTCATGCAAACAGAACAAGGGGACATTGCATGATTTAAAGTCAGGAAAGGTGTGCATCAGGGTTGTATCATTTCACCATACCTTTTTAATCTGTATGCTGAGCAAATAATCGGAAAAGATGGATTATATGAAAAGAAGAATGAAGCATCAGGATTGGAGGACAACTCATTAACAACCTGTGTATGCAGATGACACCACCTTACTTGCTGGAAATGAAGAAGATTTGAGACACTTGCTGAAAAAAATCAAGGACCACAGCCATCAGTATGGATTGCACCTCAGCATCAGGAAAACAAAAATCCTCACAACTGTACCAGTAAGCAACATTGGCATAAATGGAAAAAAGATTGAGGTTGCAAGGATTTCACTTTACTTGAGTCCACAATCAATGCCCATAGAAGCAGCAGACAAGAAATCAAAAGATGCATTGGGAAAATCTGCTGCAAAGGACCTCTTCAAAGTATTAGAAAGCAGAAATGTCACCTTGAGGACTAAAATGCATCTGACCCAAGCCATGGTATTTTCAATCACATCACACGCATGTGAAAGCTGCACAATGAACAAAGAAGACAGAAGAAGAAGTGATGCCTTTGAACTGTACTGTTGGAGAAGAATGTTGAATATACCATGGACCACCAAAAGAACAAACAGATCTGTTCTGGAAGAAGTACAATCGGAGAGGTCCTTGGAAGCCAAGATGGTGAGACTGCATCTTACACACTTTGGACATGTTGTCAGGAAGGATTAGTCCCTAGAGAAGGACATCATGCTTGGTAGAGTAGAGAGTCACCGAAAAAGAGAAAGATCCTTGACAAGATGGATTGACACAGTGGCCATAAAAATAGGGTTAAGCATAAAAATGATTATTTGCATGGCACAAGACCAAGCAGTGTTTTGTTCTATTGTTCATAGCATTGCTGTGAATCAGAACAGACTCGATGACACCTAAGAACAACAAGATGACAAAGGACTCTTATGTGAGCAATAGTGTGTAAGTTGGGTAAGAACCTGGGTCATAGTATTCTTCCACTGGACTTTTGACTCTTCTGACATTGCCTTACCTGTTGCAGTGTGGGTCTCATTTATCAACAATTAACTGCCAAAGCAGTCCACAGATCCTTGCCCCTCAGCTAACCTCTATGTCCCTCACTTGACAATTTTTTTCTCTGTAGAGAACTAGATAGAGATATCATTTTATTCTGCTCTCAAACTATTATGCAGATGTCCTGCCTATGTGGGACTCTCCAACAAGCCTCCACTATTCAGAAAACATCTGACAAAGAGTGGTTATCTACCCTTATATTCATGTGCTGTTTGTAAGTTTGTTGTTTGTCGTTGCTGAGCTGATTCTGACTCTTAGTGATCCCATGTGTTACAGAGTAGAACTGCTCCATAGGGTTTTCTTGGCTATAATATTATTGGAAGTTGATTGCCTAGACTTCTCTTTCATGATACTGCAAAAGCCTTCAGTGTCTCTCAGTTAGCTCTAAGTTAAAGATTCAAATAGTTTTAAAGTAATAATTTTGTATGTTGCTCCATCAGGCATTAACATCAATCCCCAGACTTGAGTCTCTCCTATGCCAAAAATTCACATCCTGTCTTCTAACTCAGGGTCTGCAAACCAAACTACACTTGAGATTCATCTGAGACCTTTGAAACATAACAATGCTAAGACTTCCTCTATTAACAATTGATTTAAAATCTTGATGTGAAATATTGCATTCATACTCTTTAAATGTCCTCTTGGTCATTTTAATATACATCTAGTTTTAAAAACCGTTAAAGGCTTAGTCCCTTGTCTAATTCACATTCCCAAACTCTTTCTTCTATTTCCCACCTGATTTTCTTGTCCCTTTGAACTTGCCTGCTTGAGAAGCTTTGAAATATCTTTTTTATCTTAGTATCTATAACTACTCTTATTACCATGTCACTTCCCCACACTTGTGGGTTCATCAGATCATATTGTTCCAGACCTCCTGCTTATGGGAAGATCCATAAAGGATTCTTTGTGAGGCATGCCTCATCAACTACTTTATAGCCTCCAGACAGAACACAGAATACCTCTGTGTCTTATCTTCCCTAGTTGTTCTGTCTTACATCAAGATCCTCACTCACACATCAATAAAAGAGACGTAGCTGGATGTGGGTGACTGAGAAGAAAGGTGAGCAAGATAGCAACAATTTCCAGAGTTGTTGGCTTCTCTCCCCACTGTCTGTGCAAGGTAAGTTACATGGAGGATCTAGGAAAGTAGCCTTAGTCCGTAACATTGCTGCGAGGACTGCTTCAGCACAGTTCTCCCCAAATAACTATTTTTCTGAAGGAATCCCTGGGTAGTGCATAGTTACTGCTTTCAGCTGTTAACTAGAAGGTTGGAGATTTGAATCAACTTGTAGGTGCCTCAGAAGAAAGTGCTGGAGATCTTCGTTTGAGAAATCAGCTAGTGAAAACCCTGTGTAGCACAGTTCATGAGTCAGAATTGACTTGATGGCAACTAGATTTGTTTGGATGATATTTTTCTGAAGGAAACACTGAAATTCAAATACACACATTGATTTTAAATACAGCCAGTCTTCTGGACTGACAGAAACAGTGAGGGAGTGATCAGCCCTTCTCATAGGGGACTTTTCCTGGACTTTCTCTTGCATCTTTAAGGGCCCTTGTGTTCACGTGATATAGCCTGTCAATCAAAGGACTTGGGGAAAAATAGAGAGAACAGTTCCTCTTAAGCAGGAATCTCAAAGACTGAAGCACTTTCTTTATAAAAAACTTTCTAAAACTGCATACTGGATTTTCTTTGTCCACTAAAAATCGAAAATCTGATAAAGCACTATCCCTACAAGCATTTTGAAGGGTTTTCCTCCACAGACTTGACCAAATACCTTTCCGGACATTGTGGATGAAACCCATTTGCATTATCTTGACCTTTACTCTTTACTCCGGTAAGTGTATTTTCCAGTCCTGATTGGAACACTTTACATATTCTAGCAGTGTAGGAAATACTCTGCTGTAACTTAGGAATGGAGTGGATGGCTTTATCAAGTTTGTAATTCTTAAATTGGTAAAATGCAACAGGGCATGTTTATTAAAATTTAATCAGTGGAAAATTGGAGAATTAGAGAGAAACTGCTGTGTCGGAACAGGCAGTAGACGTTAGCTCTTTGTTCATCCGTAAATAACTTTAACTAATTTTTCTTTTTCTTTCTTTTTGGTTTTGGGAGGTCAGATTCCAGGTTTATTAAATGCAAAATGTAGGAAGGCATGATCTCTTCTAAGTCTAGTATTTCTGAGCAATATGTCTTTTCTCTTTAACAGCTCTAAACTGAAAAACCAAACCCACTGCTGTCAAGTTGATTCCAACTCATAGGGACACTGTAGGATGGAGTAAAACTGCTCCATAGAGTTTCCAAGGAGCACCTGGTGGATCTGAACTGTTGGCCTTCTGGTTAGCAGCTGTAGCGTTTAACCACTACAGCACCACGGTTGCTAGCCCTGAGTCTTCTAAACTAAGACATTGTGTAAGAAAAGTTCTCACTGACACCTCTGCTGGCATGGTATCTTCCTTAAAGTTCAAGGAAGCTTATGAATTTCAGAATGCATAGTTGGGAACTATTTGATAAAGCCCTGATGAGTTTCTTAATATTCTTAATATGTAATTGGTTTCATGCAAGGCATTATCTTCCACTACATTAACATGTCTCCTATAAAACTGAAAAAAAAAATTACCTTTAAGTGGAGGTTTAGTAGTTGTTAAAAATAATATGCTTGTTACCAATAAGTTAATTTTGACTCCTAGCAACCGCATAGGATAGAGTAGAATAGTTCCATAGAGTTTCCAAGGTTATAATCCTTACTGCAGCAGACTGTCACAGCTTTGTCCCATGGAGCAGGTGCTGGGTTTCCAATGTCAACCTTTTGGTTAGCAGTTGAGCACTTAACCACAGCACCACCAGAACTTCTTAAAAATAATATTCAGTATTATATTTCACAGTACAAATTTGTTTTAGTTATCTGAATATACTCGAGAGTTTTTTTTTTTTTTTTTTGGTTACAAAATTCTCTCGTTACATGCAGATCCTTGTCTAGATAATTTGCATAAATTTCTTACCTTTTAAACTGTGCTTTGTTTTCAGAAATTTCCTTTTCAAAATTGCTATTTAGCCAGATACCTGGTAAGTTATCACTGATTCCTTTGGAAGGTGAAAAATGTAATATTTTTATGTCTTCTCAGTTGTGACATTTATAGCAAAATTCACCAAGAAAATGAACAAAAGATAGCATTTTGAAAAAGTAAAATTACGTATTTTTATGATTAAAGTAAGTTACAGAGACAAACCTGACCAGCAATACAAAAACCTTTGGTGTTATATATAGAAAGTGATAATATTCTTATCCTAATGTGCCCAGATGTCAATCACTGGTTTCAATTGTTGTTGCACAAAATATCTAAAAGAATTGTTTATCCTAACAGAACAAAAAGGGGAAAAAATCCATCTAGTTTATAGAATAAATGGTAACAATTTTTGTATGTTCACAGAGAGGGATATTACATGAAGTGAATGCAAATGAACTACATATACTAAATATCAACATAAATAAGAGTTACCTATTACCCTTTGCTGTGCAGTTGATTCTAACTCATAGCAATCCTACAGGATGGAGAACTCTCTCACAGGGCTTCCAAGGCTGTAATCTTTACAGATGGTGACTGCCACATCTTCTGCCTGAGTTGTGGCTGATGAGTTTGAGGCACAGATCTTTCTGGTAGCAGCCAAGCACTTAACCGCTGTGCAACCAGTGCTCCTTAGATAAGGGTCACAGAATGTAAAAAGCAGGCCATTTAAGGATACATAAATGTTATTAAGTTTGTATAAATCACCAAGATATCTAAACTAAACAAAAATATGTACATGTAGTGACTATCTTGATGTACGTTGAAATTACAGAGGAAGAGTAGGGATCCAAGCCAAGCCAAGTGCTGTCGAGTCGGATCCAACTCAAAACTCAGTTGCATGGTTTCCTCTGATGAAGAGGGAGTGAGGCAGATGTGACCTCAGAGAGTAGGATCATTGATACGAATTGGGAGTTTTGAGACATGATAAAAAACATACTCAGCCACCTCGACAGCTATTTTTCTAAATAGAGAGTTTATATACTAATATTGTTTACTGCTTTGTGTTTGTCTTTAAATCTAAATGTATATTGTATTTATCCATTTTGGTTGTATAGAATTTCATTTTAAGATTTAGGAAGATCGCATTCAAATCTTGTTCATCAAACAAATTCACATTGTTTTTTATGCTTTGTATCCAGACTATACAGTGTATGTTTATGTAAAAAAAAAAAAAGTACCACAGAATATTTGCCAGTCTCTGGAAACAATGGCCACACTTTATATCAATAAATGCATTTTCTGCATTTCACTCCAGTAAGAACATAAACATATTTAATACTCAAATACTTTTGCTAACTGAAACTATTTCTGATTGGTAAAGAAAACATCTCAGAATGGTAGGATAGTCTGTATTGCTGATGATGTAGGCATACCATCTACATGAAACTATTGTGATTATTTTGAAAACCAAGAATATGCACTTGTACCTTTCTTTGAAGTTCTTATTTTTAAAAGTCGTTTTCTGTTTGAACCGTAAATGTCACCATGCTGGATGTTCTGAAAATGTATAAATCAATTAATTTAATGAATTATTCATTACTGATGGCATATTAGCAACCTAATTCATGCAGTTCTAATGATGAGCATTACATCTCTGTGATGGCCATGAGAGTGAGCCTTGCTGTTCTTCAGCTTCCAGGAGTATAAATGAGCAGTGACCCAGCTAACACACTCTCATGTCTGTCACAGTGGGCCACAGTGCCAGAAAGGACTCGTCTGATGGTTGGTTTTGTCTCCTGAGCTCTCTCTCTCACAGCCATCCATATCAAGCACAGGGTTCAGGGCACTTTAGAACATTTCTGCCCAAACTCCTGTCTTTCTCTCCTGCACTCTAAAGGAATTCATGTGAAAGCTTTGCCAGCCTTCCCTGCTGCCCTCCCCATTTTCTTTCACAGGTGTTTCCTCTTAGAAAATTTTGTAAATTTACTTCCCAAATTGGGTCTGCTTTTTGAAGGACCTGGACTAACATAATCCTTAATACACTCCTTTTTTTTAGGTCTTGTCTGTAGACTGAGTCACAACTGAACCAGTAGGAAGGGTCCAGTAGACCCACAGTGGGGACAGGTTAGCGTTAGGGTAAAGGCTTAGGCAAGGCCCAGCTGCTTGCAGAATGGGAGCATACAGTCTCCATCCTGTCCTGTGTTCAGAGCCTCCTCACTGAAGGAAAAAAAAAAAAAAACTTTGTGAACCCAGAGAGTTTAATGTGTTCTTTTACTGATTTCTTTTTCTCTGTCTGTAATTCTGCCTACAGTGAAAGTGGTAGAAAATTAGCTTTGGCTCATTATGATACATGCTTGTTTTCTGTTGGAGCTACACCTCTCTGTGACTTTTACTTTAATCCCATTTTGTGATGGATTCTACAGCCAGTTAAAGATTTTGTAATCGTAATCAGGGTCTTCATTCTTAGAAGATTAAGTGAATCCTTCTGTAGAACACAAGATGGAAGACAGGGTACTCATGCTTCTTCCAGACTCTAAAAACACACTGCCATCGAGTCAGGTCCGACTCATAGTGACCCCATACATCAGAGTAGAGCTGCCACATAGAGTTTCCAAGGAGCACCTGGAGGGTTTAAACTGCCAACCTTTTGGTTAGCAGATGTAGCACTTAGCCCAGTACACCGTCTGGGTTTCATAACTCTAAGACCTTGTAATTTCAGGATTTTGATTGTTAGTGTTCATTTAGTCAATGACAATTTGAAAAACCACCAATTGTAGGTTAGGTAGTATATGAGGTCTGACAGGTTTGCAAACTCATCCTAAGTGCTATGTACCTCATTGCTGAATATCACTACTGTCACCTTTGAAGTACTCCCCTTAGGAAGCCACACACTGATGCCAATGCCTAGTGCACCCTTCAGAGCAATTTTAGAACTCTTTTTCTGGAATGGCCATCAGAGCTGTCATCAGATCACACTTGATGTCTTGAGTGTCATCAAAATGTCTTCCCTTCAATATTTACTTTAGGTAAAGGAAAAAAATCATTGGTGGCCAGATCTGGTGAGTAGGGAGGGTGTTCCAATACTATTATTTGTTTACTGGCTAAAAACTCTCTCACAGTCACTAGACAAGTAAGTTCATGAACTTGCTCCTTGCCACCATGTACAAGGGCCATTGTTGCTGGCATCAGTGCATAGTTTCCCAGGGGATCATCTACGTCGAAGGTGACCATAGTGATATTCAGCAATGAGGTATGTGGCACTTAGAATAATTAAGTTTGCAGACTTAACTGTCAGACCTCCTACACACCCTTCTGTAATATATGCAGGTTCTAGTTTCTCTGTATCTTTTTTAAGTAATACTTTATTGTTAATTTTTAAGTAGTTATGTTCATTGCAAACTCTCCTCATCATACATAATTGTAAATGCCTCTTTATTAGCATATGTCTGAGAATCTAGCACAAAATAATACATTTCATTTATCTAATGAGTATAAACAATTAACTGCTGCATATGGAACAAATCTGAGTAACTCTAAGGAGCTTATAGTGAACTGTGTATCAAAGAATAGGGTGCTTTGAGTCTTAAAGGAGAAATTCAACAAAGGGTATAAAGAAATTTGGAAAAATGAATTTTTTTTTTTAATTTGAGAGATCAAAGCTATTTCAAGGCTCCCTGGAAGCACGGCCCCTGGCCCTGATGCTGCCCTTGCTCATAAGTCATAATGAAGGCCCACTCTTCAGACATGAATGGATTGGACTTGGCAATGCAGAGTGACCATATGTTGAATGCACTTTATGGTTCTATACATCTGTAGGATATCATCCTGCTGACCTCTGGCTGGAGGAAGGAGAGTGCGTGGAGCGGATGGGAAAGTAGACTGTTGGGAGGATGAGACATGTATGGAGCAGAGAGGAATAGTGTGCTGTCACCGGGCAGGGAGAGCAGTGGAAGCTGCGTATAGGTGGGCATGTAAATTTATATGAGAATGTACATTTTCACTCAGTCATAGTAAAAAAAATAGTAAAAAAGCTATTTTAAGGATATAAAAAACAAAAAAACTCCATTGCTGTAGAGTTGATTCTGATTCATAGTAACCCTTATAGTACAGAGTATAACTGTCCCATGGAGTTTGCAAGGAGTAGCTGGTAAATTCAAACAGTCTTGCTCTTAACTACTGTGCCATCAGAGTTCCTTCTAGGTAGTGTCACTATAAATTATGTAATCGCAACTGATGACAAGTTTCAGAGATTTGGGGCTAAAATTTGCTTAGCATGAGTATATAAAGGCCAAGACCAAGAGAAGGACCAGCCTACCTTCCCTTGCTAGATTTGTTTTTCTCTTGTCCTCTATCTATTATTTATCTACTTATTTACTTATTTATCTGTTTATTTTTATTTTTGGTCACCACCAAACTTTCTTTGCTTTAATTACTTTCAGTACACTTATACAAAGATTATATACTCTTTTAAAAGATGCCTTGGGTGAATACCAACTCAAATGTATCTAGACAAGCACAGTGTAACTCATCTAATTTAAATATATATAAATGTCTTTTATTTTAACAAGAATATTATTTGCCCTATGCCATGCCATTATTTTCATAACCCATACATTTTACGGGAATCAAACTATATACAAAAGTCATTTGATGACACATAGCATATTTATTAGACTTTTAGGATTGTTGGTAACAAAGTACCACAAAATGAATGGCTTGAAAAACAGAAATCTTTTGTCTAACAATTTGGAAGCCTATAAATACCAAATCATTTGGTAATAGACATTCTCCCTTTAAACCTGGGAGCATGGGAGAAAGGAAGCTCCTTCCTTGCTTCTTCCTAGTTTGTGGTGGTTTTTCCCCTTTGCTAGGCATCCTTAGTGTGTCTTGACTTGCTGCCACAGCACTTCAATCTCTGTCAGCACACAACATTCTCCACTTGTGTGTCTCTGTATTCACATGACATTTTCCTCGTATAGGGACATTAGTCTTGTTGGATGAAGGTCCACCCTAATGACCTTATCTTAAGTTGATTACATCTGGAAAGTCCTATTTCCAAATTAGGCTGCATTTACAGGTGCTGGAGGGTAAGAGCTTGAAGATAGCTTTACAGAAACTTTAATTCAAGCCTTAATAAGTCTCCCTAGTATTCATGTCTCTCTTACCTGTAAAATATCTTTAGCCCATTTCCATGTCCCCCCAAATTTTAACCCATCCTAGCATCAATTCTATGTCTAAAATCTCATCTAAATATAATCACCTTAAAAGTTCCAAGTATCATTTTGTAAATCATCTGAGTCAGGTATGGGTGAGACTCTGTTCCATCCTGAGGTAAAATGCCCCTGTCCACAGATCACAGAAACTGGTAAGCAAATTATCTGCTTCAAAATGCAATGGCAGGAGAGGCATAGGATAAACACTATCGTTCCAAAATATGGAGAATTTGGAAAGAAATATGAAGCTATGGGTTCCAAACAAGTACAAAATCCAGCAAGGCAAATGATATTAGCTTCTAAATCCTGAAAATAATCCTCTGTGGCTTGATGCTCTGCACTGTGGCCAATGAGTCCACCCGGGCAGCGTGGCCCCTTTCTCTCAAACTGAAAAAGTCCCATAAGCCCACCTCTAGGCCTGAGTCACAGCCATCTTTGGCATCTTCATTTGTGGCTGTGCCTACTAAGTTATTCTTCGTTCATTTCAACCCATCTCTGTGCCTTCCAGTTCAGGCTGGCAGTAGTTTTGCTGACAGTGCAATGATTCAGAGCTGGGCTGCTAATCTAAAGAGTGGTGGTTTGAACCCACTCAGTGGCTTTGTGGGAAATGGCCTGGCAATCTGCTTCTGTAATGATAACAGCCTAGAAGATACTATGGGGGCATTTCTCCTCTGTTACATGAGTTGTTCTGAGTTGAAAATTGTCTTGACAGCAAACAACAACAAGTTTCTGAAAAATTTTGTCAGTCTCCTGTATCATTTGTAGAGGTTCAAATCATCAGACCAAAAAATGCTTCTATTTATTCTTTCTTAGATAACTCCGTCTCTGTTACTGACTTACAGTGAGATATTTGATTGGACCTGTAAGTCACATACCTATCCTCTTTGGTAACTATTTTTCATCCACACATGATATACATTCCAGTGTACATTATCTGGATAGGTTGAGAAATTTCTGAGTTTTCAAAAGCTAGTTCCTTTTTACTTAAAATTTCTTCTTCAATTTACTTCTTTAATTTCTCATTTTACTATAATGAGCAAGGAAAAACTGGGCTGTGCCTTCCACATATTCTTTTTTGGAAATCTCAGCCAAATCTCCAAATGTGTTGCTTGCAAATTCTACTTTCCACAAAACATGAGAACACACCCGAATAAGCTTCTCAGTTACCTTGTGTTTTAGTCAGCTAGTGCTGCTTTAACAGGTATACCACAGAGTGGATGACTGTAACAAAGGAAAGTTTATTCTTACAGAGTCCAGTAGGCTACAAGTCCAAATTCAGGATGTCTGCTCCAGGGGAAGACTTTTCCCCCATATTGGCTCTGGAGGGAAGTCTGGTATTGCATCAATCTTTGTCCAGGGAGCATTTCGCTGCTGGAAACTCGGGTCTGAAGGAGGCACTCTTCACCTCAGGATGGAACAAAGTCTCACCCATACCTGCCTTCTTGATGGTGTGAGGTCCCCAAATCTCTGTTTGCTTCCCTTTCCTTTTATCTCTTGTAAGATGAAAGGATAAAGGATGGTGCAAGCCATATTCCAGGGAAACTCACTTTACAGTGGAGCAGCTTACAGTCCCTCCCTAATCCTTTAATATGCAGCATAGGAAAATCACAAAATGGAGGACAATCATAAAATATTGGAAATCATGGCCCAACCACATGGCTACACATATTTTGCAGGGGATACAATTCAGTCCACGACACCTTGTAGCAATGATTGCCTTTCCTTCAGCTCTGAATACTGTGTTTCTTCTCACCCTCTGTAGGATCTGAGATCTCAGTAAAAGCACCTTCAGTGTACATATTTCTGTCAGTGGTCTCTTCTAAGCAATCAACCTTTTTTATTCATTTTTTTTTCCCAAGCACCACAAAAATATTCCAGCTTCTATTCATCAACCAGTTTGGAAACCACTTCCATATGTTTAGGTATATGGTACAGCAGCACCCAATTCACGGTACCAAAACCTGTGTTAGTCTTGTATGTCTTCCATAACCTAGCACCGCAAACAGAAAGTTTCTGTCTTCACATGGCAGTCCCCTCTTACAGTGAAGGTATCAGTCACACTGAATTAAGGCACACCTGAAAGACCTCATCTTAACGTAACTATATTTGCAAAGACACTATTTTCAAACAAGGTCACATTCACAAATAGTGGGGATTAAATTTCAACATATCTTTGTGAAGAACACAGCTCAACCTGTAACAATATGCTATCATTATATGCTTGGGATTGTAAATAGCTGAAATTATTTCAGAAATTCTTTAACAGGAAGAGTGAAGACGTATCATTGAAGATGACTGTGGTATTTGTTTTAGTGCACAAATTAATAGATGTCACTGCCATACATCTGCCAGTTTGTAATACTGTGGTGGCTTACATGTTGCTCTGATGCTGGAAGCTAGGCCACTTGTATTTAATGGCTAAAGACCCAAGCCATAGTATTTTCAATTCTATCATATGCATGGTGAAAGCTGGACAATGAATAAGGAAGACAGAAGAGGAATTGATGCCTTTGAATTGTGGTGGTGGAGAACATTGACTATGCCATGGACTGCCAAAAAAAATCCCCAAACAGATTGATCTTGCAAGAACTACAAGCAGAGTGCTCCTTAGAAGCAAGGATGCTGAGATTAGTGTTACTCTGGACATGTTGTGAGGAGGCATCAGTCCCTTTACAAGGACATCATGCCTGGTGAGTGGAGGATTAGCAAAAAAGAGGACGATCCTCAATGAGATGCTTGATCCAGTGGCTGCAACAGTGGGCTTTACCATGGCAACCACTGTGGGTGTGGCACAGGACCAGGTAGTGTTTCGTTGTGTGGTACGTGTGGTGGCTATGAGTTGTAACTGACTCATGGCACCTAATAACAACAGTGCCTTTAGAGAACAAAACCATTTTGTCCGGCATACCATCTTACTACTAGTTTCTTGCACAGATTATGACATACAGTAAATGTTTACTTAACATGTTGTTGTGAGGTGCCATCAAGTGGGTTCTGACTCATAGCAACCCTATACACAACAGAACGAAACACTGCCTGCTCTTGTGCCACGTCCACAATCACTTTTATGTTTAGGCCCGTTGTTGCAGCTACCGTGTGAATCCGTTTCGTAGAGGGCCTGTCTCTTTTTTGCCGACCCTCCAAGCTACCAAGCATGATGTCCTCCAGGGACTAATCCTTCTTGACAACATGTCCAAAGTATGTAAGACACAGTCTCACCACCTTTGTTTCCAAGGAGCACTGTGGTTGTACTTCTTCTAGAACAGATCTGTTTGTTCTTTTGGCGGTCTGTGGTACATTGAACATTCTTATCCAGCACCGCAATTCAAAGGCATCAATTCTTTGTCTGTCTTCTTGGTTCATTGTCCAGCTTTTGCATGCATATGATGCGATTGCAAATACCATGGCTGGGGTAAGGTGCACTTTAGTCTTCAAGGTGACATCTTTACTTTTCATTACATAATATGCTGATCAGCATATAAAAATAAGTACCTGTATGAATAAACCACAGTTTATTAAAGCTTTTTTCTTGTTGTTAATAAGCAACAATTGTGGTTATGGCACAGGACCAGACAGTGTTTCTTCCTGTAGTACATAGGGTGGTTATGAGTCAGAACTGACTGAATGGCACCCAGCAACAACAACGTATTGTGTTGCATTGTTACAGCCCTCCATAATACCACATTATTTTAATTATTGAGGCTGGGTTCTTCTTGTTAGGTGCTGTTGAGTTGATGCCAACTCAAATGTGTCAAATTCTTCTCTGATCTTCCTTTTACACTGTCTAATATTTCAATGAATATCAACCAATTGAAAATACCATGGTTCAGGTCAGGCATAACTTAGTCACCAAAATGACATCTTTGCTCTTCTATTTTTAAAAGATCTGCTGCTCTTTTGCAGCAGATCTGCCCAATACAATGTATTATTTGATTTCTTGACTGCTGCTTTTATGGGCATTGATTGTTGGTCCAAGTAAATAAAATCTTTGACAATGTCAATATTTTCTCTGTTTATTATGATGTTGCTTACTGGTCCAGTTGTGAAGATTTTTGTATTCTTTGTGTTGAGGTATTATCCGTACTGAAGACATCCTTGATCTTCAAGTTGTTTTCTCTTTCAACAAACAAGATTATGCCATCTTTTTATCTTAGGTTGCTGCAAACATCCATTATTAGTTGGAGCATGGAATGTGTGAAGAATGAATCAAGAAAAATTGGAAGTCATCAAAAATGCAATGGAATACTTGAAGATTGATATCCTAGGCATGAACTCCAATTCCCTGTCTCCTGCTTCCATTAATCCCTGGTAACACTAATCTTTTGTCTTCATGGATTTGCCTATTTCAGACATTTTCTGGAAGTGAATTCATATGATATGAGTTCTTTTACACTCAACGTTTCACTGAGGACATCTTCAAGGCTCATCCATTTGGTGACATGTATTAGAATATCACTTGTCTGTATAGTGGAACAAAACTGCTCTATATATATTTACCACATTTTTTTTATCCACTCATACCTACTGATGGACTCCTGAATTGTTTCCTACTTTGACTATTGTGAATAAAGCTGCAATGAAAATTGTTGTACAAATATTTGTTCTAAGTTCCTGCTTTGCAGTTGTTTGGGTATTGCCATGGATTGAATTTGTCCACCAGAAAGTGTATGAAGCAATTTGGCTAGGTCATGATTCCTAGGACTGTATGGTGTTCGTATACATTTTAAATCCTGCTTCTATGATACTAATGAGAGAGGATGGATGGTGGTTGTGTTAGTGAGGCAAGACCCAATCTGTAAGACTGTTGTGCATTGAGGCAATCTCTTGGGATATAAAGAAAAGGTAAGCAAGCTGACAGTTGGGGACCTCATGCTATCAGGAAAGAAGCAGTACTGGGAGCAGAGCACATCATTAAGATCCAGGGTCCCTGCACCAGAGACTCCCAATCTAGCTGGTCATTTCTATAGAGCCAGCAGAGAAAGACTTCTCCTGGATCTGATGCCCTGAATTTGGACTTGTAGCCTACTGGACTGTGACAGAATAAAACTTCTTTTTAAAGACATCCATTTGTGGTATTTCTGTTACAGCAGGCCTTGATGACTAAAACAGGTATACAACTAGGAGTGGAATTAAGGAGCCAATTGATAGTCTTATTTTCAACATTTTGAGGAACTGTCAGAATGTTTTCTACAGCATCTACAACACTTCATGTTCTCAAAGGCAGTTTTCGAACACTACTTTCTCTACAGCCTTGCCAACACTTGTTCTTTTCCTTTTTCCAATGACAGCCATCCTTGCATAAGTGAAATTATATCTCACTGTGATTTTGATTTATATTTCTCTAATAACCAATGAGGTTGACTGTCTATTTTGTGCCTGCTGACCATTTGTATTTATTATTTGGAGAAAAAACTATTAAAAGTCTATGCCCATTTAAAAAAAAAAGAATTAAGTTGTCTTTTTGTTGTTAAGTTGCAGAAGTTCTTTACATTTTTCTGAATATTAAGTCTTTATCAGAAATATAGTTTCCACATATTTTCTCCTGTCCTGTAAGTTGTATTTTGTGCTTTTGAAATAATGTCCTTTTATGCACACAAGTTTTAAATTTTGAAGATGTGCAATATACCTTTATCTATCTCTCTATCTCCCTCTCTCTCTCTCTCCCATCTATTTATAGTTGTGTGTGTGTGTTTTTGGCATCATAGCTAAGAATCATTTGCTAACAAGAAGGTACCAAAGCTTTATGTGTACATTTTCTCATAGGAATTCCATGGTTTTACCTCTTGAATTTATGTTACTGATCAATTTTGAATTTTTATGTATGGTGAGACATGGGAGGTCTAATTTTACTCTTTTGCGTGTAGCAATCCAGTTGGACACCATTTGTACACACTATTCAGTCCTCTTGTCAACGTCAACTGGCCATAGATGTATAGGTCTATTCTGGTCTACCTGTCTGTATGTCTTTCCTAATATCTGTATCAGTGTGTTGGTTACCATACATTTGTAGGAATTTCTGAAATCAAAGACTGTGAGGTTTTCTACTTTATTCTTATTTTTCAAGATGACTTAGCTACTTGTAATTCTATATAAATTTGATTAGTTTTTGTGTTTCTACCTAAAAAGGCACTTGGGATTTCGATAGAAAGTACGAATTTGTTGATAATATTGACACCCTAATAATATTAAGTCTTCAAATCCATGAACACAGGGTGTCTTTCCACCTATTTAGGACTTTTTTAATTCTAATTTTTCAATTTTAGTCTTGATTCTCTCTGTCCTGATACATATTCTGTATCTGGTATACTAAGTTTGTGCTTTATTTCTTATACATTTGATGATGGGAAGCTAGTAGCGCATAATGACAGAAGTTACCCACTGAAAATACCCTACAGCAGGATTTTTCATTTGCTTATTCTCCTGATTTTATTTTTTAGTTTTCTTTTCCATTTACTGGGTCATATAGTGTTTAATGTTCTTTACTTTCTATTTGAAGGACACTCTTCAGTAGTTCTTCCAAGCAGTTGGGTTGTAATGAACTCCTAAACTATTGCTTGTTTGGGAATGTTTTCAATGCATCCTGTTTTTAAAGGATATTTTTGTCAAATAAATAGTTACTGGTTGGAAGTTCTTTTCTTTCAGATCTTTCTATTGCCTCTTGGCCTCTAAGACTTCTGTAGAGAAGTCAGCACTTAATCTTATTGAAGTCCCTTTATATGTTATTTTTAAATATTTTTAAATTAATTTTGTTGTTGTTGAGAATTTACACAGCTAAGTATACACATATCCAAGTTTCTACATGTACAATTCAATGTCATTGATCATGTTCTTTGAGTTGCACAACCTTTGTCATTCTCCTTTTGCAGGTTGCTCCTCTCACATTGGTGTAAACTCTCTGCACCCTAAATTTTCTGTCTAATCTTTTGTACTGTTGTTGTCTTTTTGATCTCATATAAACAGTTCTTAAAAGAGCATCATGCTCAAGTCAGAAATTTATTAAGGTTAATCTAGAATGTTATTTGATTTCAGAAAGACTTCAGCAGGCTTGGTTTAAGACTTAAAGAACCTCAAATGTTAAAGGCTTAAAGAGTTCATTCAGTCTCCATGGCTCCAGAAAATCTGGAGTCCATGAAACTTTTAAATTCTGGCATTTTTTCTGTTTTGATCAGGAGTCTTTTACAGAATCCTTGATCAAAATGTTCAGTGATGGTAGCCAGGCAGCATTCAGTTCTTCTGGTGTTATGGCAAAAGAGGCATTTGTTTGTGTAGACAATTAGCCACACATTCTATATCCTCCTCTTACTCCTAACTTGTCTTCTGTTTCTATTATTCTGGGTAAATAGAGACTGATTGTTGTGACTTGGATGGCCACTTGCAAGATTTTAAGACCCCAGGCACTAGGCCACAAACTAGAAGGTAAAATAGGAGCACTAATCAGGTTATTTGGCCAATTAACAGAGATGTTTTGCATTTTTCTCCTGATGCTGTCAAGATTCTTAACTTTGCTCTTCAGGAATTTAATCACAATGTGTCTTATGAAGAACACTTTAAATTTAATCTATTTGAAGTTTGCCACCCTTTCTAAATGTGCAGGACCGTTTCTTTACTCAGATTTGGAAAGTTTTATGCCACAATTTTCTCAAATATTACTGCTGCTCCTTTGTCTCTTTACCTTCTGGAATTTCCATTATACTGCAGTTGTTTCTCTTGATCATTTTCAAAGTTCTATTTGGCTTTGCTCAGTTCTCTTTTTCTCTTCTCTTCTTTCTTTTGGGATTTGATAAGGTCAGTTGTTTTATTGTCTGGTTCAATTAACGTATCTTCTGCCTACTCTAGTTTAGTGTTCTATTGCTTGCATTTCCAGTTCAATTATTCTGTTCCTCAGATTCAGTATCTGTTTGTTTCTTTCTATGCTTTCTAAATGCTTTTAAGATTCTTATAATGTTTCATGATCCCAATTAATTTCTTGTTTATGTGGTCTTTGATTTCCTAGAAAACATTTTTTTTTATTTTTATTTAACATAACTGAGTGAAAATGTACATTCATGTATAAATTTACATGCCCATCTATATACAGCTTACACTGCTCTTCCTGTCCGGTGACTGCACACTATTCCTGTCTGCTCCATACATGTCTCATCCTCCCAACAGTCTACTTTCCCATCCGCTCCACCCACTCTCCTTCCTCCAGCCAGAGGTCAGCAGGATGATATCCTACAGATGTATAGAACCATAAAGTGCATTCAACATATGGTCACTCTGCATTGCCAAGTCCAATCCATTCATGTCTGAAGAGTGGACCTTTGTTATAATTTATGGGAAAGGGCAGCATCAGGGCCGGGGGCCATGCTCTCAGAGGAACCCCCAAACCACTGGACCATCAATTGAGGTCTTTTAGTGGAGATCTCAGGATGCACCCTTTTTATTCTTGCGTTGCCAGTGAGACTCCTCTCTGTGAGCTCCATCGTGGCTATCACTGGTGGTGGCCGGGCACCACCTGGTTCTTCCAGTCCCAAGTTGATGTAGGCACCCACTCTTGTGGGTCTCTCTGTCTTCTCGGTTATCTTTACCGCATGTCATTTTAGTCCTTGGTGAGCATCCGTTCCTACTGAGTTGGGACCATTTGCTGTGTCCTTGGATGGCAGCTTGGCAGCTTTTAAGACCCCAGACGCCACTCACCAATGTGGGGTGCAGAGAGCTCTCTTAGCAAAATGCTAGTTGTGCCATTTGGCCTGGAATTTGCCTAAAAGCATGGTCCCCGGCCCCCCGTCCCAGCTACTCTATCCTTGCAGTATTGAGTTAAGATGGAAGGAGTACTCAAGTTATGCTGAAGTCCACATAATGTTGTTCTTGTTTCTAATGTGTGCTATTACCGCTTTCTCCCAACTAGATTTCTAGTAACTATCTAAACTAAACCCTCCCCCCATCACCCTCTATCCCTCCCCTCCCTTGCAGCTGTCAAAGAGTCTTTTCTTCTATACACAAATCTGTTTTTGGGATCTTATCGTAGAGGTCTCATACAGTATTTGTCCCTTTGTCACTGACTACTTTCACTCAACAAAATGTTTTCCAGTTGAAACCAGGTTAGGAGATGTTTCCTGGAATCATCGTTATTCTTTATCATTGAGTAGTGCTCCATTGAATATATGTACCATAGTTTACCTATCCATTCTTCTATTGTTGGACATCTGGGTTGATTCCATCCTTTTGCTATCGTGGACTGTGCTGCGGTAAACATTCTGGTGCATGTGTCCGTTGGTGTGAAAGGCCTTGATTCTGTAGGATATATTCCAAGTAGTGGAATTACTGAGTCAAATGGTATATTGATATCCTTTTTTTTAAGGAAGCTCCAGATTGCCTTCCAAAGAGGCTGGACCATTTTGCAACCCCACCAACAGTGGAGGAGGGTTCCACTTTCTCCACAGCCTCTCCAGCATTTGTTGTTTTGTGTTTTCTGGATCATGGCCAATCTTGTTGGGGTGAGATGGTATCTCATTGTCATCTTGATTTGAATTTCTTTAATAACTAAAGATCGTGAACATGTCTGCATATGTTTTTTGGCTGCTGGATCTCCTCTTCAGTGAAGTGTCTGTTCATCTCCTTTGCCCATCGCTTAATTGGATGGTTTATCTTCTTCTTATTGATATTTTGTAGTATCTTATAGATTATGGAGATCAGGCGTCGATCTGACACAGAGTTGCCAAATATTTTTTCCCATTCTGTGGGTGTTCTTTTAATTCTATTAATAAAGTCTTTGGATGAGCAAAAGTGTTTGATTCTTAATAGTTCCCATTTATCTATTTTCTCTTCTGTTGATTATGGTTTCTTTGACAGATTTTGGAGTCTGTCTTCATTGTGTATTAAAACTTCCATTGTTGTTCCTACCTTTTCTTGGATGAGCTTTATCATTTTAGGTTTGATATTTAGGTCTTTTATCCAGTTGGAGTTGGTTTTTGTATAAGGTGTAAGATATGGATCTTGATTCAGTTTATTGCAGCTGGATAACCAATTTTGCCAGCACCATTTGTTGAAGATACTGTTTTTACCCCAGTTTAATGTCTTAGGGCCTTTGTCGAATATCAGCTGTTCATAGGCAGATGGTGTCATCTCTGGGGTCTCATTTCTGTTCCATTGATCCATCTGTCTGTTCTTGTACCAGTACCAGGCTGTTTTGACCACCGTGGCAGTGTAATATGTTCTGAGGTCGGGTAATGAGAGGCCTCCCAGTGTGTTCTTCTTCTTTAGTAGTACCTTACTTATCCGGGGCTTCTTCCCTTTCCAAACAAAATTGGTGATTTGTCTCTCCATCTCATTAAAAAATGATGCTGGAACTTGTATTGGGATTGCATTATATAAATAAATTGCTTTGGGTAAAATAGACATTTTCACAATGTTAAGTCTTCCTATCCATGAGCAGGGTAGGTTTTTCCATTTATCTAACTCTTAGTTTCTTGTAGTAAGGGCTTATAGTTCTTTTTGTAAAGGTCTGTTGTTTCTCTGGTTAGATTTATTCCTAGGTACTTTATCTTCTTAGGGGCTATCGTAAATGGTATTGATTTGATAATTTCCTTCTTAACAGTCTCGTTGTTGGTATAAAGGAATCCTACTGATTTACTTATGTTTATCTTGTATCCTGAGACTTTGCTGAACTCTTCTATCAGTTTGAGTAAGTTACTTATAGATTCCTTGGGGTTCTCTGCATATACAATCATATCATCTGCGAACAGGGAGATTTTAACTTCCTCTTTGCAGATGCAGATGCCCTTTATTTATTCGTTTTGTCTAATTGCTCTGGCTAGAACTTCTAGCACAATGTTGAATAGGAGAGGTGACAGTGGGCATCCTTGTCTAGTTCCTGATCTCAGGGGAAAGTCTTTCAGTCTCTCTCCATTCAGGATGATGTGGGCAATTGGCTTTGTATAAATGGCCCTTATTATGTTGAGGAATTTGCCGTCTATGCCCATTTTGCTAAGAGTTTTTAGCATGAATGGGTGTTGGACTTTATCAAATGCCTTTTCTGCATCAATGGACAAAATCAAGTGATCCTTGTCTTTTGTGTTATTTATGTGGTTAATCACATTAATTGTTTTCCTGATGTTGAACCAGGCTTGCATCCCTGGTATGAATCCCACTTGGTCATGATGGATTATTTTCTTGATATGATGTTGTATTCTGTTGGCAAGAATTTTGTTGAAGATTTTTGCATCTAGGTTCATGAGTGATATCGGTCTGTAGTTCTCTGTCTTTGTTGGATCTTTCCCCAGCTTAGGTATCAGGGTTATGCTGGCTTCATAGAATGAGTTTGGGAGTACTCCGTCCCTTTCTACACTGTGAAATAGTCTCAGTAGTATTGGGGATAACTCTTCTCTAAGTGCTTGGTAGAATTCTGCCGTAAAGCCATCTGGGCCCGGACTTTTTTTGGTTGGCAGTGTTTTGATGACCTTTTCAATCTCTTCCTTTGTGATGGGTTTATTAAGTTGTTCTGCTTCACGTTGTAATAATTTGGGTAGGTGGTATGAGTCAAGGAATTTGTCCATTTCCCCTAGGTTTTCAAATTTGTTAGAGTACAGTCTTTCATAGTACTCTGTTATGATATTTTTGATTTCTGTTGCATCTGTGGTGACAACTCCTCTCTCATTTTTAATTTGGGTTATTTGTTTCCTTTCCTGCTTTTCTTTAGTAAGTTTAGCCAGTGGTTTATCAATTTTGTTGATCTTTTCAAAAAACTAGCTTTTGGTCTTTTCAATTTTTTCAATTGTTTTTCTCTTCTCTAATTAATTTAGCTCTGCTCTAATCTTTATGATCTCATTTCTTCTGGTGTCCGAGGGGTTCCTCTGTTGTTCTCTTTCTACTTGTTCAAGCTGTAGAGATAGTTCCTTGATTTGGTTTCTTTCTTCCTTCCAGATGTGTGCATTTATGGAGATAAACAGACCTCTGAGCACTGCTTTGGCTGTATCCCATAGGTTCTGGTAGGAAGTGTTTTCGTTCTCATTGGAATCCATGAATTTCTTTAACTGATCCCTGATTTCCTCTATAACCCATGTTTTTTTGAGCAAGATGTTGTTCAGTTTCCAAGAGTTCCGCTTTCTATCTATGTTTTTTCTGCTATTGATTTCAACTTTGATGGCTTTATAATCTGAGAAGATGCTTTGCAGTAATTCAATGGTATGGATTTTGTTGAGCATTACATTATGGCCTATCACGTGGTCAATTCTGGAGAATGTTCCATGTGCACTGGTGAAGATGGTGTAGTTGTCTGCTGATGGGTGGAAAGTTCTGTGTATATCAATGAGGTTTAGTTGGTTAATTGTGTCAGTGAGGTCTTCTGTATCTTTAATGAGCTTTTTTCTAGATGATCTGTCTAGTAATGAGAGTGGAGTGTTAAAGTCACCCACTATTATTGTGGAGTCATCTAACTCTCTTTTGAGCATAGTCAGTGTTTCTTAGACATATTTAAATGCTCTGACATTAGGTGCATAAATATTTAATATAGTTAAGTCTTGCTTGTGTACTGAACTTTTCAGCAATAAATAGTGTCCATCTTTGTCCACGATGGTGGATTTGACATTAAAATTGATTTTGTCTGAGATTAGAATGGCCATCCCTGCTCTTCTTTGTTCATTGTTAGCTTGATATATATTCTTCCATCCTTTAATTTTCAGTTTGTTCCTGTCTTTAGGTCTCAAGTGAGTTTCTTGTAGACAACAAAGGGATGGGTCGTGTCTTTTGATCCAAGATGACACTCGGTGTCTCTTTACTGGAGCATTCAGTCCATTCACATTCAATGTAATTATTGATAGGTATGTGTTCACTGCTGCCATTGTGATATGTTTATTTTTATGTTGATGTTTTCTCTGTTGTTCTTGTTAGTCTGTTCTGGGACACTCTTTTTTGTGAGTTGATTTTTCACCTTTTTCAGAGCTGGTTTTATAGTTGTTGAGACTCGTGTGTTAGATTTCTTGAAATGGTATGATACATCTTTGTTGTGCTTTACAGCTGCCCCTATGAACCCCCTTAATAAACTATTTATAAACTCAATTTTAATTACTACCAGTCTTGTAATCTTCCTCTCCATCTGGAAGGACTATAATGACTGTAGTACATCCCTCTTTTTATTATGATGACACCATAGTTTTCATGATGATCACTGGATTGCTTCTTTCCTTATCAAAGCTGTGATTTACTTTGGAGCCTTCCCTAAATGAGTATTGAGTAGTGTGTCATTCTAAAATATAAAGTTAGTGGTTTCATTCTTGTAAGCCAAAGCCAAGAACTTCTTTCAGTATTTCTTGTAGTTTGGGTTTGGTTTTTACAAAGTCTCTGAGTTTCTGTTTATCTGGGAATGTCTTAATTTCATTTTCATATTTGAGAGATAGTTTTGCAGGATATATAATTCTTGGTTGGAAGTTCTTCTCCTTCAAGACTTTGAATGTATCGTGCCACTGTCTCTGTGCCAGCATGGTTTCTGCTGAGAAATCTGACGAGAGCCTACAGGGTTTCCCTCTGAATGTTAGCTTTGCCTTGAGTCTTGCTGCCTTTAAGAGTGGCTACTTGTGTTTCATTTTGTTGAGCTTGATTATCATATGTCTTGGAGTCTTTCTTTTGAGATCTATATTGGGTGGCGTACGATATGCATCTGAGATGTCTATATTCTCTTCCTTCATGATTTCTGGGAAGTTTTCTTTCAGCAGCTCAGCAACAATACTCTCTGTGTTCTCACATGTCTCACCCTGTTCACTGACTCCAATTAATCAAACGTTGTTCCTCTTAATAGAGTCCCACACGCTTCTTAATGTTTCTTCATTTTTCTTGTTTCTTTTTTCTGATTTCTGCTCATAGACACTGGCATCAGTAGCTCTGTCTACCAAGTCAGAAATTCTTTTTTCCATTTGTTCCATTCTGTTTTCTTGGCTTTACATGGAAGTTTCTATGTCTTTGATTTTCTTCTTGATCTGTTGAATTTCAGAGTACTGGTGTTCCATCAGATTGAACAACTTGCTTAATTTTTCATTTTGTTCTGCTGCATTTTGTATAAGGTCTAGAAGGGCTCTGTATATAATCGATTTGTATTCACTTCCTGATGCTTTCATAAAAGTTTCTTCATCTGGAAAACTCCTTGGTTGCTTTGTTTGGGAGCCTTCTGAAGCCATGAGTGATTGCTTCTATGCCACAATTGTCTGTTGCTTTTTGGGTCCCATGTGAGTATATAGAGGCTGGAAGAGGTACTGTGAGAATGGATTGCAAATGTTTCTCTAGGCTGTCTTAAAATGTAAAGCAAAAGGTATCTGAGCGCTTCACAAGTCAGTTAGGTTTTCAGGTGTAGAGGTCCCTCTTCTCATCTGACAAAGTAAGCGCCACTATATCTAACCCCAGATGATAACAAACTAGTTCAGAATACAGCAATACTACTGCCCTGTTGGCCTCTGCTGACAGGGCCTAGCCTTAGCCAACACTGCGTCGAGTACTGGTTTTGTGATAGAAAAGCGCTCTCCTGTGGGCAGGCTCTGACTCGCAAGCTAAGAATTAGGTCCAGCTGCGGCCACTGTATCCAAGATGGCGCCCTCCACACAGGCAGCAGACAGAGGGGCTAAAGGTGCCGAGAGGTAGTGATTCCTCTGCTTCTGTTGCGGGGCCCCTAACGTAGGCAGCTCTGTGCAAAATCACTACTTTTCTGTTGGAGAAACGCTGTCCCATTTGCAAGTGCTCTCTCCCAGGCTAAGAACGAGGTCCCGCTAAAATCTCGGTACCAACATGGCCTCCTGCACCCTGACCGCGGAGCTCCGCACAAACCCCACTGAGGCAGCTACAAAACGAAAGGCTCAAAGTGTCTAGATTAACAGAGTCCCGAGCCTGGCTCTCAGAATATGGGAATTTCGCCTGCCTATCCCCCCAGCAGCGTGTCTGAGTCCAGCCGCCAGGCAAGGCCCAGCTCAGCCTGCCAGCCGAGACCGAGGAAAAAAAAAGTCAAAATGGTGCATATACCTTCCGTCCGTGAGAGCCGGGGCTAGCCAGGAGCGGGAGTCAGCGAAAGAGAGGAGATTTTTCGCTGAGCGGTATGAAGTCCCAATTAACAGCCCTGTGCCGTGTCCTGAGGCTGATTAGGTGCTCAGAAGGCTCTGTTTGACTGTCAATTCAGGTCTTGGTTTCCAGAGGGATAGAAAGAGACGTGGGCTTAGTTCGCCATCTTGACTCCGCCAGCTTGAACACATTTGAATTTGTTTCTCAAAAGTCATCTTTTTTTCCCTTTTTTCTAGTATTCTCACATCCAAGGGAGGGATCTGTTTCCTCATATTATTCTTTAAATGGAGTCTTCTTTCCTTGCTTTCTAGTATGCTTTACAATCATTTGTTAGGGAGCATTTGAATACTTGTGAGGTTTCAGAATCTCGTTTTTTCTCCATAGCAACCTCCTTTGCGTCTAAATTCCACTAGAGGTCGCTTTAGCCCTATGTTACGGTACTTGCAGCATTGACTCAGAGCTTTTTGAGTTGAGCATAGATTCTGTGTTCCTACAGCCAGGGGTGTCGGCAAACTCTTGTTTTTTTCAGATAGCAGCCAAGCGTTCTGGGAAAGGAGGATGGTTTGTAGCCTTTCCTCTTCCTTAATGGAAATAAGCATCCAAAGTGACTTCAAAGCCCCTAGGTAAATCTTATCACTTTTTCACACAATACATGTGTTTTGTTTGGGCATGGCTTTTCAGTCCTTTTCTTTTCTTCTTCTTTTTTTTTTCTTTTATGCTGAGAAAGTTTCACGTCTCTAAAGGCAGCTTGAGATCTCAGTTTTTCACAGCTATTTCGTGTAAAACGAGCCTTTTCTGTTTGATTTTTGTTGGTGGTGGTCTCTGTCTTTCTCCTTAACTAAGGTGTATGGCAGGGTAGAACTGTCTTTTTTCCTTTTGAGACTGAGCTTTTCCCATTCCTCTGCTGCCAAGTTACTGATATAAACTCTCCAAGGCAGCAGATCCTCAACAAAAGCCAAGTTTTACTGCCTTCTCTATGCTCTTGGAAGCAGAACTCACTGATTGTATTTGTGGCTTGCTGTTCGCCTTTTGGAGCCCTAGCGGTAAAGTGATTAAGAGCTTGGCTGCTATTGAAAAACTGGCAGTTTGAATTCACCAGCCACACCTTGAAAACCCTCTGGGGCAGTTCTACTTGGTCCTATAGGGTTACTATGAATAGAAATTTACCGGATAGGCAATTGTGGGGTTCTTTTTTGTATTTTTCTCCGGGGCTATGTCTGTTTAGAAGACAAATCCCCACAGCCACAGGTATCTGCTTCCCTGTGGTGAATGTTAGGCTGTTAAGTTTCCCAGACAACAGGAAGAGAAAGTAAATAAGACGTACTTCCTTGTTCCTGTTTTAATTCTTTCAGTTCAAAGTTTGTTTCACATTTGAGTTTGTTTTAAAGGTTTCGTAATCACAACTACATTTCCTTGTTAGTACTGTTTTCTTTTCCCCCTGTAATTGCTGAAGGAGGTATTACACAAGCCTCAATTCACGTTATTATCTTAGTGGGGAGCCAGACTTCTTTAACATCTTTCAGGTATGTTTTACAGTTTTCAGTGTACAAGTCCTTCACTTCAAATTTAGTCCCAGCCATTTTACTTTTTCAGATGCTATTGTAAATGAAATTATTTTCTTCATTTCCTTTTCAGATTGTCTGTTACTAGTGTACAGGAACACAAGTGACTGCTCCATCAGAGCAACTAGGGTAGTCAAAGAACCAAAGCCTAGACAAACTGGCACATAAAATTGGCTATCACAGACCTCAATACTACCTAAAGTGCTCTATGGCTTTAACATAATCTCTAAAAAATTCTAGCAGCTTTTTTTGTTTTGTTTTGTTTTGTTTTGCAGAAATGGAAACACCAATCCTCAAATTGATATGGAATTGCAAGGGGCTCTAACTATCCCAATCAGTCCTGAAAAATGAAAGCAAAGTAAGAGGACACTTCACAACTTTAAAATATGCTCTAAAGCTGTATTAATCAAAAGAATGTAGTGTAAGAATGTACGTATGGATTGCTGCCATTGTTAGTGGCTGTCGAGTTGGCTCTGAACCACAGCAACTGTATGCATAGCAGAACAAAACACTGCCTGGTCCTGTGCCATGCCCGCGACTGCTTTTTTGTTCAGCGCCATGTTTTCTTTTCTTTTTCTTCAATATTTTATAATACTTTGACTAAAAATTTACAGTCCAAATCAACCTGCCATTAAACCACTGAAGACACATCACTACGCAACTCTAACTGCTCCCCTCCAGACGGTGACAGCACACTCCTCTTTTACAACCTGTGCTTCCTGTATTCATTCAACCAACTGCTGTCTCCCTCCACTCTCCTATCTCTCTTCTAGACAGTCAGCCTTAAGTATATATTTAAGCCAAGAAGCATATGTGGTCTGACAATTAAGTTTGTGAACTAATCCTAGAAAAAGTGCTACAGACTTCATTGCTGAATATCATTATGGTCACCTTTGAAGTACTCCCCTTGGGAAGCTATGCACCGACACCAGCGCCTAGTCCACCCTTCAAAGCAATTTTAGAACTCTTTTTGTGGAATGGCCATCAGAGCAGTAGTCAGATTACCCTTGATGTCCTGAAGGTCATCAACATGTATTCCTTTCTGTATTTCCTTTATCTTTAGGTAACAAAAAGTCACTGGGGGCCAGATGAGGTGAGTAGGGAGGATGTACCAATACAGTTACTTGTTTATTGGCTGAAAACTCCTCAACAGACAACTATACAATTAAGTTGGTGAATTTGCCACCTTGCTACTGTGCGCAATGGCCACTCCAGCAAGAATTCCAGAATTGCCTGAAAGAGTGGATTAGGCACTAGCGTCAGTGCATAGCTTCCCAAAGGGAGTACTTCAAAGGTGACTGTAAAGATATTCAGCAATGAGGTATGTAGCACTTAGAGTAATTAAGTTCACTGACTTAGTTGTGGGGCTCGTATTCTTCACCAGTATCACTCTGTGTCTTACAGTGCTTTCTAATTTTTGTCTGAATAATTCGCTTCCATATTAGTTTCAGCTCTAGGCTAACAGAGAGTCCCGGGACCATGTTCTCAGGGGACCCTCCAGCTTGATGAACCATCAAGTCTGGTCTTAGAGTTCCAAATCTGCACACCCATTTTTCTCCTGCTATGTTAGGGACTTTATGTTGTGTTCCCTGTCGGAGTAGTCATTGATGGTGGCCAGGCAACACCTGGTTCTTCTGGTATCATGCTGGATCATATGGTGCTTCTGTCTGTTGGGCTCATATTTTCCTCTTCTCTTTGACATCCTTTTTTCTTCTCTGCTCCAAGTGGATTGAGACCAATTGATGCGACTTAGATGGTTGCTTGCTAGTTTTTAAGACTCCAGAACCAGTCACCAAAGTGGTATGCAGCACATATTCTTTAAAAAAAGTAAAACTTAGCTATGCCAATTAGCCTAGATGTCCCCTGAAACTATGGCCCATTGATCTATGTGTAAGTTTTTGTACCACATTGTTTTGATTACTGTGGCAAGCTAATATGTTCTCAAGTCAGGTTCTTCTTCTTCAGTAATGCTTTACTTATCCAAGGCTGCTTCTCTTTCCATATGAAGTTGGTGATTTATTTCTCCATCTCATTAAAACATGCCATTGGAATTTGTGTTAGGATTGAATTATACCTATAGATCACTTTGAATATAATAGACATTTTCATGATGTTAAGTCTTCCTATCCATGAGCAAGGTAGGCTTCTTAAGTAATTCTCTTTTGGTTTCTTACAGGAGAGTCTTGTAATTTTCTTTTTATAGATCTTTTACATCTCTGGTCAGATTTATTCTTAGGTATTTTATCTTCTTGGGGTAATGATTTGGTGATTTCCTCTTTGATGGTCTCTTTATTGATGTAAAGGAATCCAACTGATTTATGTATATTTATCTTGTATCTTGATACTTTGCCGAACTCTTTTATTAGTTCCAGTAGGTTTTATTTTTTGGTGGATTCTTTAGGGTTTCTGTGTATAACATCATATCATATCATGTGCAAATAGAGATACTTTTATTTCTTCCTTACCATTTTGGGAGCCCTTTGTTTCTTTATCTTCCCTGATTGCTCTGGCTAGAACCTCTAGGACAGTGTTGATGAAGAGTCATGACATTGCACATCTTTGTCTGGTTCTTGTCTCAAGGGAAATGCTGTCAGACTCTCTCCAGTTAGGATGATGTGATGTTGGCTGTTGACTTTGCATAGATGACCCTATTATGTTGAGGAATTTCCCTTCTATTCCTATTTTGCTTAGAGTTTTCAACATGATTGGGTGTCGTACTTTGTCAAATGTCTGTTCTGCATCAATTTATAAGTGTCAGTGGTTCTTGTCTTTTATTTATATGGTGTATTACGTTAATTGTTTTTCTAAGGCTTAACCATACCTACATCCCTAATATAAATCCCAAATGGTCGTGGTGAATTATTTTTTTGATATGTTACTGACTTCTATTGCCTAGAGCTTTTTTTTTTTCCCTGACAATTTTTGAATTTAAGTTCATGAGACATATTGGTCTGAAATTTTCCTTTTTGTGCTATCTTTACCTGTTCTTTTGGTTTTGATTTTAATCAGTGTGTATGTCTTTCTAGAAACTACACAGGCCAGGAGACAATGGAGTGACATACATGAAACACTGAATCAAAACAATTGTCAATCACAAATACTTTAACCAACAAGGTTGTCATTCATAAAAAGGGGAATAATGAACACATTTTCAAACAAACAGATACTCTGGAAATTTGTTATTACCAGGCACTCCTTGAATACTCTGGGGACCAGTTCTACCCTGGCCCCAAGGTTGCCATGAGTCGGATCCGACTCGACAGCACTTGGCTTTGGCAGGCCAGCTTTTCAGGTATTACTCAAGGGAGTTGCAAATATCCAAAGTCAGATACAAAAATGGAGACAGGACAACTGATCTTACAGAAATAAGGATTATAAGGGGATACTGGGAACAGTTGAAGGAGCCCTGGTGCAGTGGTTAAATACTCAACTGCTAACCAAAAGGTTGACAGTTCAAACCTACTTCAGTAGCTCCAGTGAGAAAGGTTTAGCAGTCCACTTTTGTAAAGATTTGCAGAATTGGAAACCCTATAGGGTGGTTCTACTTTGAACTATACGGTCACTGTGAGTTGATATCAACTCCATCATAAAGGATTTTGGTTTTATAAACAGTTTGTATGACAACTGATTATATAATTGTGGGGGGAAAAGAAGATCAAGTTCTTCAAAAAGTAAACTTCCCAAATTGCTCAAGAGGAAATAATGGATCTCAAGAAAACCATAATTAGCAAAGACATTGAATCAGTAATCAAAAACCTCCTAAAAATAAAAAGCTTAAGACCAAATTGCTTCATAAGGAACCTCCATCAAACAGGACAAGAAACTTGAGTACTATTTTCTCAGCCATCTAATATCACTTAAAGATAGTACAAGTGAATGACTTTGAAAAAAGAAATTTTATTTTATCCCAGTCTAGTAGTCTAAAGGAAACCCTGGTAGCGTAGTGGTTAAGTCCTATGGCTGCTAACCAAAGGGTCAGCAATTTGAATCCACCAGAAACTCCTTGGGAATTCTATGGGACACTTATGCCCTGTTCTGTAGGGTTGCTATGAGTCAGAATCAACTTGAGAGCAGTGAATTTGGTTTTATGTTTTTGGAAGGTAAAAGTTTAAATTCATGGTATCATTCCAGGGGGAGGCTTTCTCTGTTAACTCTGGAGGAAGGTCCTTGTTGTCAACTTTCCCCTAGACTGGAAACATCTGAGGCACAGGGACCAGGTCCTTTCCAGAGGACATGCTCTTCTCCTGGCACTGCTTTCTTGGTAATAGAAGATCCCTAAATCTCTGCCTGTCTCCCTTTCCTTTATATCATAGTGGGATGCCCCAAGACATGATACAGTCCCACCCATTGAGTCCTGCACCACCAACCCAACTGCTGCCCACCTAACGTCATAGAGGCAGGGTTTACAGCATAAACGAATACCACAGAGTACAGGGAATCATGGCCCAGCCAAATTACTACACATTTTTGAGGGGACACAATTCAACTCATGATATTCCACCCTTTGGCACCCCCAAAATAACATAGCATGCAAGACATATTCATTTCATCATAACAGAAGTCTTCAAGTCCAAATCCAAAATCCAGAAATTCCTATTCAACTGCGAAATCTAGAACAAAACTTATCAGTTCCCAAAATACAGTGGCAGAACGGGCAAACACAAGTTAGACATTTCCAATACAAATGGGAGAAAGAAGACAAGACAGGCAACAAGCAAGTCAGCAGATCCCATTGTATTAGCCCTCAAAGTTTCTAAAATAATCCGCATTCTTTGAGACATTTTCCATAATGGCCCTGCCCTCCAGACTCCTGGTATTGGCCATACACTCCAGATTCTGACTGGAGACCTTTTGGCCCTGTCTCACAGCTCCACCTTCCAGGACCACTGGGACATCATCTCTGCTCCCTCAGCTTTAGGTACATCATTTTTCTAGTTCATGTGAGTGGCAATTTCATACTTAGAAACACTGGAGGCCATGGCTCTAGTCTTTCAAACCACTGAAGTCATGGCATATGTTTTGAGACTGAGGCAACTCAGCGTCTGCTGCTTTTTGTCTCTTTCGCTTCTACTTCCTGTGATGTTGTAGTTCAGGTCTCAAGCCCACATCCTCCTACTGGGACAAGTGTTCCAAAGCTCTGTAACTCTACCTATTTGAGTTTCCAGAGGTACCCTACTTCCATACCATACATAATCTCTGAGTAAAAATCATTAAAAAATCATACTTGTATCTAACATGATATAACCGACACATATACAACTGGAAGTACACTAACTTCATTTATTCTAATACCATTTAAACATTCTAAGGAAAAGAGAGTACCTTAGTTTTCTACAGCTGTTGTAACAGAAATACCCCAAGTGGATGGCTTTAATAGGCAGAAATTTGTTTTTCTCACAGTTTAGGAGGCCAAGAGTCTGAATTCAGGCACTGACATTTTGGGGAAGCTTTCTGTATTGGCTCTGAAAGAAGGTCCTTGTTTCTTTGAGCTCCCACATGTCAGCATTCTTCATGTGGCTTGGTATCTCTCTTCTTCCACCTCTCCTTGCTTTCTTATTTAATCTCTTCTATATCTTGTAAGAGATTCAATTGACATTAATCCTGCCTTATCAACATAACAAAGACAACCCATTTCCAAATAGAATTATAACCAGAGGCACAGAGGTTAGAATTAACAATGGGTATTTGGGGGGCACACAAGTTTTAAAAGAATTGTTGTATTGTGATTAAGTGAAAGTTTACGGTCCAAGTCAATTTGTCCTGTAAAACCCCAAGCAGCCCATCTCTCTGCAGCTCTTACCTGCTCTACTAACCCTGTGACAGCACACTTATCTTTTCCACTCTTTATTTCCAGTATCAAATCAACCAACACTTGTCCATCCCCTCCTCTTCACTCTCTCCTTTCCCCTCTAAAAAAGAAACCAGTAGAACTGCACGGCACTTGGCTGGCTGGCTGTAATATATAAAACCATGTACAACACATACCACCTGCATCATTTTGTGAGGGGGACATAATTTAATTCATAACATTCTACATTTACCACCCCCAAATCATATCCTCACCACATGTAAAGCACATTTATCCCATCACATCGTCCTCAGTCTTATATCAACTTTAAGTCCAAAATTGCATCTTCTTGAAGCATGTGAATCAAATATGGTGAGACTTAGGTGCATTTCACTCTGTGGCAAAAAATAATTTCATTGGTGAACCTGTGAAATCTAGATTAAAAGTTATCTTTTTCCAAAGTGATGGAATAGGCACAAAGTAGACATTTCCTTTACAAATGAGAGAAATTGGAGGGAAAGAAGTGGTAATAACAAACAAACAAACATCCAAAGCCCAGCAGAAAAATTTACATTAGCTTTCAAGTCATGAAAGTAATCCTCTCTTCTTTGGGACCATCTGCATAGTGGTCTTGGCCTGCAGACTCTGGTGTTGGGCATGTGCTCTAAATTCTGGATGGAGGCCCTTTAGTCCTGGACTTCAACTCCTTCTTCCAGGTTCACTGTAACAGCAACACTGGTCTCTTGATTTTGGGTGGTCCTATTCTCCTAGTCCATCTGAGTGACTATTACACTCCTTTGGCCCATATGGGCCCTATTCTACCCTTTGGGCTTTGCAAACCTACCACCTCAGCTGTGGAAAGCAGCCCTATCCTCTTGGCACCCACAAATGGCAGCCCCATACTCAGGAACCTAGCTGGTGAAAAATTGCCTTTTTTGAACCTAGGAGACCATGGTTCCACCTTTCTTAGATCCTACCTAGGAGGTAGTGGCTTTACCCTGTGAAACCTAGAAATCCCTGCTTCCCGTGGTACTTCTAACAGTTCTACAGATATCCAAATTTCTCCAGGAATGTAGCTTCTTTGGCCTGTTGTCTTTCCTGTAGAGTTCTAAGAGGCAGATAGCTTTCTTTCCTTTTTTCCTGTCCTTTCCTTCGTAGGCTGAACTGATGGGCATTTTTGCTGTGGTAGCTGGTTAGATCCATCAGTCACAGAGTTAATCTCTTTAACATAAAATAGCATAGTCACATTCTTGGTCAACATTCGAGAACATGTGTCCTTAGTTTGTGTGTCAAAATTTTCCAAATATTTTTGTTTTCATTTTGCTCAATTCATTTTGAAGATCATCTTCTTCACCTCTCATTTTACTACAAGCAGCAAGGGGAAAGCCTGCATCCCCTTTAGATCTTGTTTAGTAACCTCCTCAGCCAAGTTATTCAAGTTCATCACTTGTAAGGTCTAACCTTTCACCAAACATTAGAACATATTTTAGGCAAGTTATTTGCCGCTGCATAAAAAGTGCCACCCTTCCTCCATAGTCAAATAACATGTTCATCATTTTTTTTTTAAAGCCTCACCAGAAGCACATTTAACTTCCACATATCTAGGAACAATCTGTTGCTGGGACCATACATATTCTCTAGGACAGTAGAGACTTTGTGTTACAGCTCTCCTCACTTCCTTCTGAGTTGTCACCAAAATTATCTTTGATGCCTACAATTCTACCAGTGGTCTCTTGAAAGCAATCTAGGCTTTTACTACGATGTACCGTAAAACGCTTTCAGCCTCTACCAATTACCAAATTCCAAAACTACTTCCATATTTTAGACATTGTTAAAGCAGTGCCAGCACCCCATTTTTTAGGGCCAAACTCTCATAGTTATCCAGTGCTGCTAGATAACTTTGGAGGAAGGTCTTTATCTCTTTTAGTTTCTGCTCCGGGCCAATATTCATGTAACATGGCATTGCTCTTTCCCCATTTCAACATGCTAGTTTGCATTTAATCTCTTTAATATCTGAAAAGAGATTGATTCAACATACACCCTACACTAATCCTGCCACATTAGCACAACAGAGACAACCAATCCTCACATGGAATTATAACCACAAGCATAGAAGTTAGGGTTTATAACATATATATTATTTTTATTATTATGATTGAATGAAAATCTACATTTCCATATAAATTTGCATGCCCACCTATATGCAGCTTCTTCTGCTCTCCATGCCTAGTGACAGCACACTATTCCTCTTTGCTCCATATATGTCCCATCCTCCCAACATTCTGTTTTCCCCTCCTCTCTACCCCCTCCCCTTCCTCCAGTAAGAGATCAGCAGGATGATATCCTATAGATGCATAGAACCATAAAGTGCACCCAAGATATGGTCACTCTGCATCACCAAGTCCAATCCATTCCTGTCTGAAGAGTAGAACTTCATTTGGATTTATGGGCAAGGGCAGCATCAGGACCAGGGGCTATGCTCCCAGGGGAACCCTGAAGCCCCTGGACCATCAGTTGCAGTCTTTTAGTGGAGATCTCAGGATCTCTGCTTTTCATTGTTGTGTTGCCAGTGAGACTCAACTTTGTACAACACAATATTTTTTGAGGATACAATTAAATCCATAATATGGAGAGTACACTAAACTCATTTTATGAAATTAGCATTATATGGATATCTATACTATACAAAGACATTACAAGAAAACCACAGACGAATGTCTTTAATGAATACAGATGCAAAATAATTCAAGGAAATATTAGTAAAGTGAATGCAAAAACATATTAAGAGGGTTATACACCATAATTAAGTATGTTTTATCTTAAGAATACAATGGTGGTCCAAAATTAAAAAAAAAAAACAATCTAATGTACCACATTAAACAGAATAAAAAAAAGAATCATATGATTACCTAAATCAATGCAGAAAAGATACTTGACAGCATTAAACACCATTTCATAATAAAAATACTCAACAAGATAGGTCTAGAAGGGAAATTTCTCAACAAGAACTCATAGCTAGCATCATAATTAATATGAAAAACAACACAAGGGTGCATACTCTCACAGCAACTGTTAACTATCATTCTAAGAGTCCTAGCCAGGGCAGTTAGGCTGGGGAAAAATATCCAGATAAGTAAGGAGAAAGTAAAACTATCCTTTTTTGAAGATGACATTATTCTATATAATGAAAGGACTAAAAAACCTATTAGAATTAGCAAGTAAATTCAGAAATGTGTCTGAGTAAAGCTAATACGCTCAAAAGTAAGTTTATTTACATTGGCAGTTTGGAAGAGAAAGAAGAAATTAAGGAAACATTGCCATTTATAAAAGTATCTAAAAGAGCAAAATATCTGTAGACAAATTTAACCAGCAGTGTAAAAGATCTTTTAATGGAAAGAATAAAATATTACTAAAGAAAATTGAGGAAGACCAAAATAAATGCAAGGACATTTGAAGTTCATAGATTGCAAGGTTTAATACAGTTAAAATGCTGATCTACCCCAAACAGTTTATACACATGTCTATAATCCCCATGAAAATTGTGATAGTTTTCTTCACAGAAACGGAGAAGGCAATCTCCAAATTTATATGGTAAGGCACCTCAGATAGTTCTGTCATTGCTGTTGTTATGTGTCATTGAGTTGGTTCCAACATATAGTGAGCCTATGTACACTGGCCATCCTTGCAGCCACTGTCTCAATTCATCTCGTTGAGTGTCATCCACTTTTTCATTGACCTTCTACTTTACCAAGCATGATGTCCTTCTCCAGGGACTTGCCCCACCTGATAATATGTCCAAAGAACACAAGATGAATGAAAACTTACCATCCTCACTTGAAAGGATCACTGACTGTACTTTTACGAAGATAGATTTGTTTGGCACCTACAATGTTATATGTAACCTATTCATTTGTTCTCTTGGGTCTTTGTTGTTAGAGGTATCACAGGAAGCATCTGACTACTCTGCTATCTTGCCACCCCTCCCAATGAACTTATTTTAGTCTCCTCTGTCTTTTCTTCTTTGTAAATTTCATTATTTCTTCTTTGTCAGAGCACATAATATACAATGCTTTCATGTTGTTTTTTCCTTCTTTTGTCAACTGACATTTTAGTATTATAGTACTACATCAAATTTAAATAAGTTAAATACTTCTAATTCACCAGGCTTTTCTCAAAAACCACATCATTAATGGGACATGTATGGAGCAGAGAGGAAGAGTGTGCTGTCACAGGGCAAGGAGAGCAGTAGAAGATGCATGTAGGTGGGCATGCAAATTTATATGGGAATGTACATTTTCATTCAATCATAAAAAAAACAAGAAAACACAGCATATCATTGGAAAAAGTCCTTTTCTCAGGAAATCACTCAAGAAAGCTTCGTGAATACAGTATAGCTTGAATTGTGCATTCAAAACAGATATTCTATTTTTTTTTCACTTGAACATCTAGGCTGAATATAAAATCTAAGGTTTTCTTTTAAATTCACTGAGATGTTTTATAATGATGCTGTCTTATTGCTTTTTTTATCTTTTGTATGTTTCTTCTGAGATATTTAACCAGCTTAGTTCTCACTGGAAATTATTTTTATGTTTTTCCCAGGAGGCCCTTTGTGACATTAAAAACTTGTCTTTCATAAGACAAGTGACTTGTTTTAAGGCAAATATAGATGTTTTAGTCATCAAGTGCTACTTTAACAGAAATAGCACAAGTAGACAGCTTTATAAAGAAAATTTGTTTTCTTTTAATTTTTTTTTATTATGACTGAGTGAAAATGTACATTCCCATATAAATTTATATGCTCACCTATGTGCAGCTTCCACTGCTCCCCCTGCCTGGTGACAGCACACTATTCCTCTCTGCTACATACATGTCTCATTCTCCCAACAGTCTCCTTTCTGTCCCTCTCCACCCATTCTCCTTCCTCCAGTCAGAGGTCAGCAGGATGATATCCTATAGATGCATAGAACCATAAAGTGCATCCAATATATGATCACTCTGTATCGCCAAGTCCAGTCCATTCGTGTCCGAAGAGTGGAACTTCGTTATGGTTTGTTTTCCAACAATTCAGCAGGCTACAAGTCCAAATTCAGGGCACCAGTTCCAGGGGAATTCTTTGTTGGCTTTGGAGGAAGGCCTTTGTCTCATCAGTCTTCCCCTGGACTGGGAGCGTCTAAGGCACAGGGACTCTGGGTCATTTTCAAAGGATGTACTCTGCTCCTGGCATTGCTTCTTGATTGTATAAGGTACCCAGTCTTTCTGCTAACTTCTTTTATATCTCAGGAGATTGCTCCAAGGCACCGTACAATCATGTATGTTGAGTTCAGTGCCATCAACACAACTGCTGCCTATCTTTCCTCATTGACATCATAGAAGCAGAGGTTACAGCATGTGGAAACATCACATAATACCGGAAGTCATGGCCCAAGCAAACTGCTACACACATTTTTGGAGAGGGACACAATTCAATCCATGACAATAGCCTTGTGCACATTTGATGAGTGAGACAACACATACCTCAGATCATCAATAAATCTAATTTTCAGGTAAGTTATTTTCAAATATATTAATTTTGATAATAACAAAAGTCTTCCAACACAAGAGACCGAGAGCACTTTTTGTCTCTGAAATGTTAAGTAAAAGAGCCCTGGTGGCACGCAGTTAAGAGTCCAGCTGTTAACCAAGAGGTCAGCAGTTCAAATCCACCAACTGCTCCATGGAAGCTCTATGAGTCAATTCTACTCTGTCCTATAGGGTTGCTATGAGTCAGAATCGACTCAACAGCAATGAGTATGGGTAGAGTCCATTAGGTGGCCACATTCTCCCATCAGTAAACAGAAGATGTATTACAAGCCTGCCTCTAGTCAACAAGCTGTTGACTTGGTTGGTTTCCTAGGTCTTGGAAATTATCTACCTACATAAAAATTCATGATCATTTTTCTTGTTTTTATTGGACTCCATGAATTTTATTGTCTGTGTTCAATATCTAGCATAGTTCCCTAAGCACCATACCTACTCAGAGTGTTGGAGAGAAGACCTTAGTGATCATCTTTCATACTTTCAATCCAGAGTTATTTCAGGTTGTTCTTGTGATTCACACTGGCTACATGCATTGAGTTGACTCATTGCTGCTTCAAACAGAGTCTTTTCAGGTGCTCCTTAGAAACTCTGTGGGACAGTTCTACTTTGACCTATAGAGTTTCTATGAGTCAGACCTGATTTGATGGCAGTGGGTGGGTTTATTAGGTATATAACAAAATGTTACACAAAGATTTATATCAGGGCACTTTGTAAGTTGTCTTTGTATTCCTGAGTTCTCATTCTGCCAAATAAAAAAATAACTAGCAATTACATAATCATAGAGCAATAATGTGTTCACACATACATCATCGGAAAAAATAGTGTATCATATTTGTAGATGGAGATACTTAAAAGTTAAAGATCGAAATTGTGGCTGTATTAACCTGTTTGAAAATTTTTATTTTGAATCCTAGTAGATACATTGTATAGCTGAACAGAATACCTCTAAGATAACATGAAAGTGATGAAAATTTCCTGTAGTTTTAATAGTGTGAACAGAATAATTCCATGGACACTTATCCAGAAGATATTACAGTGTGTTATCAGAGAGTATGGATCTGTTAACAAACAAACAAAAATGATTGCCACTGAGTCTGTTCCAGTTCATGGCAACCTCATGTGTACAGAGTAGAGCTGCATTCCACAAGGTTTTCAGTGACTGATTTTTCAGAAGTGGATCACCAGCTGTTTCTTCTGAGGTGTCTCTGGGTGCGTTTGAACCATCAACCTTTTAGTTAGTAGTCCAGCATTTATTGTTTGTGCCACCCCAGAACTCACCTCACAGCCTCTAGTAGTGTCTCTCAACTAGCTGTGAAGTAAAGGTGAAATTATTTAACATATATTTCAGAGCTTTCATACCCATGTGGTTTCAAGGTATTTCCTCAGTCATTTCTCTTTCTTGTACTAGAGGTTCTCCAAACCTACCTATACTTGACACTCATCTAAGAGCTGTGAAAACAGGCTAATGCCTAGATCTCATCTACAAATGTTTTCCAAGTGGACTCATAGACAATCTCTACCAGAGATCACATCTTAGTTATAATGCATTTTATGTTACTGCTCAGCCAACCTATTTAGAGAGTACATGAAATCTCTCTATTAGTCCTTGCAACTGTATTTAAATCTATAATTAACTAAAAATGAAAGATTACTGAATAAAGAAACTCATTAAGAGTGCAACACACATATAAAAAAAAAACAAATCTGTTGCCGTCCAGTGGACTCAGGGGTAGGGGTTAAATGGTGCTACTGCTATCCAAAAAGTTGGCAGTTTGAATCACCAGGTGCCCCTTGGGAACTCTATGGGACAGTTCCACTCTGACCTATAGGGTCACTATGAGTAATACATGCCTAGTGTTCAAAAATTTGGGAGTTATGTCCTTTATCCAGTTACAGTTTTCCAAGACTTTCTCCTTCTTCTTCTCTCCTTTTTTTTTGCTTTGATTCTGTTGTCCTTGCCAACTCACCTGCTCTTACATGTCTTCTTTATCTGAAAATCTATAGCCACGTTTACTACTTTCTCTCTTCCTCCTCCTTTTGGTTTTGTCAGATTAAATTGTCCCCAACTTTTCCTGAAGGGATATTTGTGGAGAATTATTTGTGAATATCTCCCATGAGCAACTTTATAGCTTCCAGGCAAAATGCAGTTTATCTCTCTGTTTCCACTTCTTTGGGTTATGTTTCCTTTCCTCCAGATAAGCTTTTAAGTCATGATCAGTTAAAAGATTGTATGTGCAGGTGATTGAGAAACCAAAGTGGATAAAATCAACCGTCTTCAGAGCTGTCCACATCTTGTATTTAAGGTAGATCATGAGTAGCCCTGGTATATAGTATTTCTTCCAGAAAAGATAGTTTCCATTTTATTGAGAGAAATAATAATATTTAGAGGTTAATATTTTAAAAAAAAATACATCCATGTTTCTTATAGGCTGACCCAAAGGGTAGGGAGAATAAACAGTTTCTTCTTAAATGTATAAAGAAAAATCACCCCCAGCTCCTACCCCTTGAGCTTTCTGTCACCTGTGTCATCTTTTCACTTGTTATGTCTTGTTGAATTTTAGGATTGGGTAAGAAGAAAGGGGATAGCTCACCTTAATTAGTATCCTAGGGGATAGGAACAGCTCCTTTACTGGAAGGAAGCTTCAGGACAGTGTGCCTGGCTTTTGTCTGCCTGTTAGAAATGGGAAATTTGCTACTGTACTAACAATCTGTAAATCACATGGAGGGTTCCTACCATAGACGGGATAAAAATGTCTTCTAATCATAAATCAAAATTATTTTTGTCATTGTCTTGGCATTTCTTATTCTAGTGAACAAAATTTCCAGTCTTATATGAAACACTTTACACAAACTAGACAATGCAAAAAGCAATGACTTTAAAATAGATATAAAACCTACCTGCTACAGTCGAGTCTACTCCAAGTCATAGAGACCCTGTAGGACACAGTAGAATTGCCTCATAGAGTTTCTAGGGAGCACCTGGTGGATTTGAACTGTAAGTGAAGCTCTTAACCACTACACCACTAGGGTCTAGAAGGGCTTATTTTATAGGGTTTAAAATTCTTAAAATGCTAAAGTGAAACCAGGACACATTACAGATGCCTTTTAAAAATTCTACTAGTGAATTGCTTTTACTCATTTCCCACATTAGAGAGATAGAGACAGAGTGGTAGGTTACAATGACCATTAAAGAGTGTGTGTGGTTTGTATATGTATGTATGTATATATGTACATATCCGTGCTAGTACACACACATATATTTCCCTGTTGTGTCAGCTGAGAGACCCTAGAAGAGATTAAACCCCAGTAGCAATGAGCACAGTGACTCTGGTTGCACTGTGGTTAGGCACTTGGCTACTAACCCAAAGATTGATGGTTGGATTCCACCAGCAGCTATAAGAGAAAGATACAGCACTCTGCTTCCATAAAGATTTATAGCTTTGGAAGCCATATGAGGCAGTTTTATGCTGTCCTTTAGGGTTGCTGTGAGTTGTAACCAACTTGATGGCAATGAGTTTGGAAGCAATGAGATTATCTGGCACCTTGATCTTGGTTTCTAGTACCATCTTCCAATAAAAGGAACTAGGAGACCTTGGGGGAAATGGTTGATTTTATAACTGGAATATGATATATACAAGACGAGCCTGGAGCATCTGGTTATGTCAGAAGATGAGGAAGTACTCAAAAAACAAAACTACAGTGGCATATTGCAAAGAAATACAGGTGCCAAGAGAAAAAGATCCCAGTGGCTGAAGCTGGACAGTTTTAAGCAAAACGTAACTAAGTACTAGATTAAAACACAGAGTTTGTAATAAATACTTAAGAATCAATACTTAGAATAAAAAAAATTGAATGTACAAACAAATGGGAAAACTGAAAACATCTCCCATGCACATGCATTCTAAGTGATTTAAGCAGTTTCTCTACCCTTAAGGAATTGGAACTGTGCATTCTGACTTCATTCAAAAGGCATAAAATGGGAACATAGTAAAAAAAAGAATAACTTTAGAGTGGAGAAACCTGTCAGTCACTGCCTCAGCCAGGGATTAAAGTTAATGTCAACAGTATCAAGTGATGTGGATAAGATTTACCCCGTTAATATGATGTGATGAGTGTGGTTTCTCCCAAACACCCCAGCCTATTTATAAGAAAAAACTTGATAAAACCAAATGGAGGAACGTCATACAAAATATATTACTAGCATTGTTCCAAAATGCTAAGATTATTGAAAACAAGCAAGGTCTGAGAAACAGTCACAACTTGACCAAATGGAGCCTAAGGTCTCATGTCAGCTAAAAATTATGTGGAATCCTGAATAGGATTCTGCAACAGAAAAAGGACATTAGATAAAACCTAAGAGAATCTGAAAAAAGTAGAGATGATAATATTTTATCTTTCTAGATTTAATGAATAGACTTGGTATCTATCACATAATTTTTATAAACACACAATATTATCCCACAAGAAAAGATGAAAACAAGAGTAGGCAAAGATGAATCACATAAAAGAAAATGAAAGAAAGTCAGCTGACAAAAATAACGTAAAATGAAATATAACACAAGGATAACAATCAAATGTAGAAGATGTTTTTTATAATCAAAATATTATAATCCATTCAGATTGTAAAGGACTAGGAACTTTTTCCAAATGAAATAACAGAGCAAAATTTCCTAAAACACAACTTTTGCAAATATGACACCAATACAATAAGAACATAGGCATAGTAAAAATTTTAATGTAACTTTCTCAAAATTTGACAGAACAAATAATATGGTATTTAGCTAGCAAAATTAATGCTGAAGATTAATAGAAGACATAAATGATAGGTAAATGGATAGACAGACAGACAGATATAGAAGTATACAACACAACACACAGAAATGGTGAAAGAGACAGATTACCATAGACTGACCCTAGATAAAATAAATTAATAATTTATTTCTTTCATGGGCATGGAACTTTCCTAAATACCAGTCATGCTTAAGATAAGGGTGGAAAAAAAAAGAAAAGAAAGAAATTAACACATTCCATGAAAGAGGTAACTTAGGAATACCTTATCCGTGTTCTCTGACATTAAATAATATTAACTAGCAAAGACTTCAAAGACTTCTGTGTTCTGTAAAATACTTTTGATTCCAGTATTTTCAATAGCCAAGCTAAGTGCATCAATAGCATAATTAAATTTATTCTAATCTTGTTTATTTGCATTTAATTCTGTTTTTCCATTTTTCTTTTTCTCAGAAAGCCTTTGGACTTTATCACTGCTTATAAAAGACTTCACTACTGTATCTAGATGTGAGTTGTATATTAATATAGCCTGGTCAGGTTTATGTTGTTCTAAATCTTTATTTTCATCTACTGGTAAACTTCATCATATATTTCTTTAAATGTTGCGTTGATCCATTGTCTTTATTTTTAGAAGAATATTGTAAACTTTGCATCTATTCTCCTAACTTTTCTTACTTACAATCTAATCTTTAATGTTTTTGTGATGTTTTGGAAGGGTTTCTAATTTAACTTTTTAAGTTGTCCTTCAGCTGCGTCCTTTTGTTTAGTCTACTAATGGGTTAGTTTTTGATTTTCTTTTCTTTTTCAATTATTTTATTGTAATAATAAATAACAGAATGTGCTATTCTGACCTGTTTTACATGTACAATTCAATAGCATCAATGATTTCACCATGTTGTGCAAGGTGCAATCGTCCCCACTATCCACTCTCAAATTGTTTTATTACTCCAAATGGAAACACACTACTCCTTAAGCAATCACTGTTCCTCTCTCTCACCACCTGCCCTGCTAATGTTACTAAATTTTGGTTTCTATGCATTTGTCTCCTCTAGATATAGCTTTTCTTTTTTAATTATAACAAACATATTTTTCATTTCAAAAGTCTAAAATTAATTTACTTTCCAGTGGAGCTTTTTTTCTAAATCTTTGTTACTTCCCTTAGACTCAGGGATTGATCCATATTTTGTCTGAGTCCTAAATCTTAAACAACTTGGGGTTCTATTTGGAAAAATATAACATCACACTACAGATATAAAATGTGGCACTCACAATTCCTCCTGTAAAAGAGAGACTGTATTTGAAGGAAAGTAGAAATAGAAAACACGGGCTGATGCAAACCACTTGCTCTTGAATGGTAACTAGAAAGTTGGGAGTTTAAAACTATCTAGTTACACCACAGAAGTGAATGCCTGGTAATCTGTTCCTCTAAATACCGTGGCTAGGGGAAAAAAAAAAAATCAAAGAGCGGGTCTAATCTGTAACACACATGATCACCATGAGTCAGAATCTATTTGATGGTAACCAACAACCACAGAAACAGAAGTAATAGTGTATAAACAAGATCAAATTTCCTACCTTGCTAAATACTGGACAAATGTATTACTGATGTATAAACACTGTCTTTACTCATTAAGCTGTTATTCTTCAAATACATTGTGATTTATTGTCATAGTATCATTTTGAAGTATAATAACTTAACAAACTAATGACTGAAAGACTTTCTTATTTTTAGTTTTTATAATCTCAGTATGAAAACATTCAAAAGACATAGCAGTCATGGAGATGAAGGCCTTAATTATACCGTTGTGAGAGAAATTTGATTTCTTCTCTTATTATCGGATAAGAAGGTCTGGTATTCCTTATGTGTTATTTCTGCATGAAATATTTGCCTTAATGTAATCATGAGCAAATATTAAATGACGTTAAATCTGTTGTCTAGTTGATTCCAATGCACTGAGACCCTATAGGGCAGAGTAGAACTGCTGCATGGTGTTTACAAAGCTGTAATCTTTACAGAACCAGACTGTCACATCTTTTTCCTGTGGGGAACCTTGTGGGTTGGAACTTCTGACATTTTAGTTAACAGCTAACCTGTTTAACTGCTGTAATGTCAGGGGTGTTAAGTAAATATCAGGCAACTTCATGTCGAAGAATAGCCACAAAATAACTGGCCTATATGCTTCAAAAAACTAAGATTGTGCCTTGGCTACCGTTGCTGAATATTGTATATAAACTGATTAAAGAAGAAGAATCTTTGACCAAAAGAGGGAAATGCAGCAGAGAAATTCAAATTTTCATGAACTCCCAGTTTTCTGCAGCTATGGATGCTGGACGACTCCCTGAAACTATTTCTCTGAGATAATCTTGAAATCATAAGCCAAAAATATCCCTGGAAATCTTCTTGAAACCAAGGAGTAGTTTAGCGTAAGTGAAGAAAAATGTTCATCTTGAGCATTATGCCCTTTTAAGAACTATCTATATGGGATCAAAGTGAAAACAGCAACTTGAAAGATTAGGTAGGAACCTTAGGGGACAATGAGTTTATACTGGTGGAGGAAGGAATAACTCAGAAAAGGAGGAGATAATGGTTGCACAACTGGAAAATTTATTATCACTGTCACTGAATTATGCAGGTAGACACTGTTGAATTGGTGTATGCTTTGCTGCATAGATTCTCAACGACTGCAACAAAGTAAAAAAAAAGTAATAAAATGATCAAAGAAAATGAGAGGTATCTGACAGAGGATAAGTAGACAAAAAAAGAAAAGAAAAATTTCAGTCTTGTCATGACATCTTTAATTTAATAGCAGATGATTTTTGTACACAAACATTCTGCGCCACCATTTCAGAGGAAAATTTCACAATATATAGCAACATTATATACCTCTTACATTTGACCCCATAAATGAAGCAGTCAAAACAAAATCTATATCCTAACTTGTAGCTCTACACTTGATGGGAAATGAAGATTTTGAATATGACAAAATCTTATCTAGAAATGTTCATGGACTAGGCCTGGAGCTGGTTGCTGTGAGACAGAAAAATACCAAAGGATCTGTAAAAAGGAACTGTGGAAAGGAGGGAAAAGAGAGACTTCTCGCTTTTGCTAATCATTAACCATTAAAGAATTATTTAATAAATGAGGTCTATGACAGCGTGGAGGAAGATCATTTCAGAAAGTAAATAAATTTACTGATGGAAATTGGAATCAAAGTCAGATGCAAGTGGTTGTTGCTAATGTTAATGAATGCCTACAGCATTGTAGGTTTCTTACATGTGATGCCAACACGCAGAATGATCCTGATATGAATAGCATTATGAGCACAGAGATTAGAATATAGATGTGGTTTGGACTCTTACTCTGTTGAGCTCAAGTAGTAGAAGGGTATGTAGCTTTGCTGTATATTGCGAAGCCTTCCTGTGACAGAGTCATATGAAATGTACATATACAAAAGATAGCTTACATAAAGTGAGAGATCATGGCAGGACTAATATTTTCTCTCTTTTGTCTACTTACCCTCTGTCATATGCTACTTATTTTCTTTCATAGTTTTAACAATACATGTATCTACATTTTGTACTGGAAACTCTGGTGGAGTGGTGATTAAGAGCTGTGGCAACTAACCAAAAAGTCAGCAGTTCAAATCCATCAGGTATGCCTTGGAAGCTGCATGTGGCAGTTCTACTTTGTCCTATAGGTTCAGTATGAGTGTACTAGGTATTCAGGATATAATTTTACCAGAGATGATTTTAGTGGACCGAGGATTTGATCTTTCTTTTAAACTGGGTGGTTCAGAATATGAGCTGAGATTCTCTTCTACATCCTGTTAAGTTTTAAGGCATTTTTAAATTTAACTCTATGAACATACAGTGCATTAAAAGTTTGAGTCACAAGGAGTTCCATAAATGGGCCTTAGAGAAGTGAAGTAATTTTCCCAAATCACATAACCAGTAAAGCTCTAGGGTGGGAGTCTAGTTCAACATATTTCTGGCCCCAAGGTTATTTCAAATAAGTCTTGCTGAAGGTTTGTAAATAAAGAAATAAAGATAGCTATGATATCATTTTTCCCATGCTCGTAAACAGCTAATGGTTTTCGCTGACTCTAGAAAGAAATTGGAACTCTTCAGTTTTCAGAAATCTTAGATACAAATGTTCCTGAAGCAAATTTTCTAACCACTTCTGCCAGTTCTTTCAAATTACAAACAATGTTTTTCATTCTCAGATAATTCATGACTCCTTAAGATTCAGAGTATCATTCGTGATAATTTCCCTACATGCAAATATTTGTTCCACGCTTGTTGTTTCTAATTAAAAAGAAAAAACAAAACAAAACAAAACTTTTTTTTTATTCTTCTCTTCTTCGTCTCTTCAGTCTTTCTGTCCTTTCTTTCCTACAGTGTTTCTGAAAAACTAACCTATCTTACCCATCCTGGACTGTCGTTATGAAATAGCTCATAAAAATTAAAAAAGCATTAACTTGTTGAAAGCATCGGAGTTGATATTGCATAAAGTAGTGGTAATCTTTAGGTAATGTTTAGTGAAACAAGTCCCGCAGAACAATGAGGATGGTGTAACGCAGAACAGAAAAATCACACTACCTATTTCAACTTATCAGGCTTTTAGCAGATCTGCTACCATGCTTCTTGCTATCAGGAGGAGAAAGTATCAGAAAGGTAGTGAATGCTATTAGAGAAGATAGGACCAATCAATAGTAGTCTAAAGGAGGAATAAATTAAGCAGCTATTTAAAATATATTTACCTAGTTCTAGACTATTACTTATCTAAGGGACCCTTTGACTAATCTTTCTCTCTCTCTCTCTCTCTTTATATCACAAAGAAATAAATGTTCTAATTCTTCTTGAAGTGTCAGTGAAGATTGCATCAATGGTCCTTTCCAATTGTGAGCATAGGGATGAGTAATTTGAGGATCTAAGATAGTCCTTTGAGGTGATCAAATTTTATGAAGTAACCTCTAGGCTTCTCTTTCACTGGCCACCAAGGATCAATACTGGAATTTGTGGTAGTATTAATATATGAATTAATTTATTTTCTCAGAGCCTCATTGCAAGTTCCCTGAAAGAAACGCACGACTTTTGAATGACCAAAATATTTTTAGTCCATGTCTTGGTGTTTCAACTTTCTGTGTTGAGCAATTTTTTAGTAGTCAATGGGAAACCTTAGATCATTCAGTACTTGTGGAAAATTGAGCCCAATATCAATGGGAATCTCAATGATTTTCCTGTGTAATTTTTCTTGAATTTTTTGTCACCATAGTTGAGGAGTGTGTTTAAAGAACTACACCTACATTTGATAAATTAAATTCACTTCTAGATTCTTCTTCTTGAATGTCTTCATGGAAATCATTGCTACACACCAACGTTCACATTTACAGAATGGTGAAATTTTCTGTTTTTGACAGAGTTGTAGCTAGAGTTATATAAAACAATATACGAGAGTGTTTGAAATATAGCTGTGTGCACAGAAGTCTTAAATGGATGATTATTAACCCAAACTTAGTTTTGGAATTTTCCTTGTCATTGAGATTTATCTAATTTGAGTCATACAGAGACATTAAGCACAAATGCATACCTCATCATGCTTACACATGAAGAATAAACATCTATATTGTTTCAGTAGAGAACTCCTTGTCAATTAATGAGTCATATAATTTTCATTTTGTTTTCTTTTTTAGTGTCTGCTCTATTTGCGAGTATTGCTTCAAGAAAGTCAAGAGGTATGACCCTCCTACCAGTAAGTTTTATTTTGATGAATTAAAATTCATGACTCTGTATTTTTATAGCATTAGATGCTGGGACTGCACATATTATTTTCTCAAGGGGTACAGTGTTAGAATTAGAAGTTTATATGGGAATGTACATTTTCACTCAGTCATAACAAAAAAAGAGAAAAAAAAGAACTAGGAACTGAGTCGGGAGACAGCAAGATTAGGTCAGAGCTGGGTAGTTTGGGAAAGCTTGTAAGTAGAGGAGGGAGCATTTAGAGGAGAAAGTGAACTCAGTGTAAGAGTGAAACTGTAGTATTGATGTTGAACTAAATGATCCTTGACAGGACACAAAAGCAGATAGTTAAAGAGAAAGCTAGTAAATTGATTAAATAAGGTTAGTAACAGACTTAAAATCTCTGAAATTCATTTTCCAGGTATATGGATGTGAATTCATGTGGTGAGTGAGAGGTTAAGCGGTGTGCATTAGTGAATACTACATGTTGCAGATTAGTTTTGTAAGTATACTTACACGTATACCTATATACATGCATATGTATACACATATGTACTCATATACATCCATTTTAGGTAACTACAGTAAACTACGTGTGACAGGAAAACCCTGGTGGCATAGTGGTTAGGTGGAATGGTTGTTTATCAAAAAGATCAGTAGTTCAAACCCACCAGGTGCTCACTGGAAACTCTATGGGGAAGTTCTATTCTGTCCTGTAGGGTTACTATGAGTCAGGACTGACTTGACAGCAGTGGATTTGGTTTGATTGAGTCACTGTGATCAGGAATCAACTGTATAACAATGGTCCTCATTAATATATGATTGGGGAGTATGTTTCAAGAGGACATCGGTACCTGCAGAGTTGCAAAAGAAGAAGTAGAATTCTTAGATTCTGTTATGTGATGTGGCTTAGCTGGTTGCAGCAAAGGTCGGAAGTTCCCCATGACTGGAGTACCAAGAGATAGAAAGGACAAGGCAGGAGAGAACTGTAGAGGGCAAGGACATGCTGGTTTCCTAAACTGTTAAGGATTAGTACTTCGATCCTAAGAGAAATGGGCACTGATTCTACCAAAGGGGTAGGGTTTCACTGCAAGACTTTTTGGAGACATCAATAGTGGAAGTAATCAGGCCATCTAAGTGGATGCTGCTGCTACCTTGCTAGAGGAGATGGTAGCTCAGAATGGGAGAGTGAAGACAGAAATAAAGAGCAACAAACTGGTTTGTTGGTCCTGATGTTTTATTCATTCATTCAAAAATATTTGCTAAAGAAAAGGCATTCTACAAAGTCCAACATGTAATACTGATAAAAATTCTCAGTAAAATATAGAAGGGAAATTCCTCAACATAGTAAAGGATATATACACAAAATCAAGAAACCCTGGTGGTGCAGTGGTTAAGAGCTATGGCTGCTACTCAAAAAGTGAGCAGTTGAAATCCGCCAGGCACTCCTCGGAAGCTCTGTGAGACAGTTCTACTCTGTCCTGTGTGGTTGTGATGCACAGGAATTGACTTGATGGCAACGAGTTTGGATTCCTTTGGTTTTATACAAAACCCAAAGCCCAAATCATTTTTAATGGACAAGCAAGCTACAACCACTCGTCTTGAGAACAGGAGCAAGACAATGATGTGCTTTGTCACTACTCCTTTTTAACATTGTGCTGGAAGTTCTAGTTAGAGCATTAAAACAAGAAACAGAAATAAAAAGTATCCAGATTGGAAAGGAAGAAGCAGAACTGTCCCAACTTGCTGATGATGTGATACTGTGCAAAGAAAACTCAAAAGACTTCCTGAGAAAGCTACTGAAGCTAAGAGAAAGATTCAGTAGAGTAGCAAGGTACAAGATAAACACGCAAAAGTTGGTTTGATTCCTATACATCAACAGAGAGCTATGAAAAGGAACTCAGGAAAGCAATGCCATTGACAATAGTCCTTAAAAAAGTAAAATACTTAGAAATAGATCTAACCAGGAATATAAAAGTCCTATACAAAGAAAACTACAAAACTCTACTGTATGGCTTCAAAAGAAACCTATATAAATGGAAAAACATACCAGGCTCATACGGAGTTAGACTTAACATCATGAAAATGTCAATTTTACTCAAAGCAATTCCTACCCAATCCCTACCCAAACACCAACAACATTCTTTAAAGAGATGGAAAAACAAATCAATAACTTTGTGTGGAAAGGGAAGAACCCTTGGATAAGTAAAGCACTACGGAAGAAGAGCAAAGTAGGAGGACTCACAATACCTGATCTCAGAACCTGCTATACAGCTACAGTGGTCAAATAGCCTGCTCTAGGTATAATGACAGACACACGATGAGTGGAACAGAATTGAGAAGGCAGATATAAATTCATTTACCTGTCATTACCTGATCTTTGACAAAGTCTCCAAATCCATCAAATGGGGGAAAGATGCTCTTTTAAACAAATGGTACTATGAAAACTGGATGTTCATTGGCAAAAATAAGAAACAGGACTCATACCTCATACTATACACAAAAACTAATTCAAAGTGGATCAAAGACCTAAATATAAAACTCAAAACTGTCAAGCTTATAGAAGAAAAATAATGTCAACACTAGTGGGGCTAACAGGATGCAAACCATAGTTAACAACACATGAAGTCCAGAAAATAACTAGACAAGTGGGATCTTCTAAAAATTAAACACCTATGCTCATCAAAAGACTTCCACAAGATAGTCAAAAGACGATCTATAGTAAAAAGAGAGAGAGAAAAAAAAATTAGCTATGACAAATCTGACTAAGATCTGATATCTAAAATCTATAGGAAAATCTAATGCCTCTGCAACAAAAAGACAAATAATACAATTAAAAACTGGGCAAAGGACATCAACAGACACTTAACTAAAGAAGACATTCAAGCATTTAACAGACACCTGAAAAGTGCTTGAGATCACTAGCCATTAGAGAAATTAGAATCAAAACCACAAAACGATACCATCTCACCCTGACATGACTGGCACAAATCATAGAAACAGAAACTGACGAATGTTGGAGAGGAAGCAGAGGGATTGGAACTTCATATGCTGCTGGTAGGAATGCAAAATGGTATAACCATTTTGGAAAATGATATGGTGCTTCATTAAAAATCTGGAGTTAGAAATATGATCTAGCAATCTCAGTTCTGAGAGAAGAGTCATCATGCAAATAGACACACACAAACTTGTGTTCATTGCAGCAGTGTTCACATTAGCAAAAAGATGGAAACAACCTAAATGCCCATCAGCTGATGAACAGATAACCTATGGTATATACACAAAGTGGAATACTACTGAATGATAAAGAATGATAAAGAACAATGATGAATCTGGCAAGCGTTTCACAACATGGATGAATCTGGAGAGCATTATGCTGTATGATGAGTGAAATAAGTCAACCACAAAAGAACAAATATTGTATGAGGCCACTACTCTAAAAGCCCATAATAAGGTTTACACACAAAAAGAAAAAACCTGTCACAGTTAAAACAGAAGGAAGAGGTAGGAGGGAAAAACTTGAAACAGACAATAGGTAAGTGATAACTTTGGTGAAGGGTGAGGCAGTGCACAATACTGTGGAAGCCAGCAAAACTTGTTTAAGGCAAGGTTGTGGTAGTTCCACAGACATATTCAGGCTGCCTGAGGGACAAAATTACTGAGCTGAGGGTTATGGGAATATCCAGCTTGTCTCAGGAAATATCTAGCTCAGTTGGCATAATACAATTTAAAAAGAAAATGTTCTACATTCGACTTTGGGGAGTAGTCTTTGGGGGTCTTACAAGCTTCTAAGTGGCCATCTAAGATACTCCACTGGTCTCATCTAGTGTGGAGCAATTGGAAAATGAAGATAATCAAAGACACAAGGAAAAAATTAGTCCAAAGGATTAATGGACCACAGCTATCACAACCTCGATCAGACTGAGCCTAACACAACTACATGCTGCCCGCTACCACTACTGAGTATTCTGACAGAACTTACAGTCAAGAATTCCAGCAGGAACGGATGCTCACCGAAGACCAAAATGACATGGGGTAAAGACAACCCAGAAGACAGAGAGACCCACATGAGTGGGTGCCTACACAGACTTGGGACTGGAAGAACCGGAAGGTGCCCGGCATCACCAGTGATAGCCGCGATGGGGCTCACTAAGTCTCACTGGCAGCACAAGAATAGAAAGGGGTGCACCCTGAGATCTCCACTAAAAGACCGCAACTGATGGTCCAGTGGCTTCAGGGTTCCCCTGGGAGCATGGCCCCTGGCCCTGATGCTGCCCTTGCCCATAAATCATAATGAAGGTCCACCCTTTAGACATGAATGGATTGGACTTGGCGATGCGGAGTGATCATATATTGGTTGCACTTTATGGTTCTATACATCTATAGGATATCATCCTGCTGACCTCTGGCTGGAGGAAGGGGAGTGGGTGGAGAGGAGGGGAAAGGAGACTGTTGGGAGGATGAGACATGTATGGAACAGAGAGGAATAGTGTGCTGTCACCGGGCAGGGAGAGCAGTGGAAGCTGCATATAGGTGGGCATGTAAATTTATATGGGAATGTACATTTTCACTCAATCGTAATAAAAAAAAAAGAATTCTAGACAAAACTAAAGAACAATGTAGAGCAAACTTTTAACCACCCCGTCCCCCTCAAAAAAGTCAGACTGTCTGACAGAGACTGAAGAAACCCCAAGGGTGTGGCTCTTGGATACTTTTACAGTGAATGATGTCACTCCTGAGGGTCAGTCTTCAGCCAGACCAGACAGGACCGTAGCACAATGCAGGACTAAATGCGCACACCAACCCCGAGGTAAGGATGGGCAGGGAGGAGAGTACAGGAAAGCATATTAAGAGAATCCGAGATTGAGAAGACTATTGGCATGTCCTGGGGTTGGCAACCAGTGTCTCAAAACAATATATGTATTAACTGTTTAATGAGAAGCTTGTTTGCTTTGTAAACCTTCATTTGCAATGAAAAAAAAAATTTTGCAGAGCTCTTCTACATGCTAGGAAGTATTCTAATAATCAAACAGAAGAGGACTAAGTTCTGTATGACAAGATATTCACTGTCTGCAGCAGATACTGTTAATGTTTAATTATTGATATTGTGGTTTCTGTTATTTGTACTATTTTTTAAAAGTTTTCCTTTGATTTTTATAGCCTGACAGAAACGTGTACACAGATACTCCAAGAAAGCTGTGTCTCAGTGAAATCTTAATATGGCAGAACACATATTAATGCATGTGTTTTTTGCATGGCAGTTAGGCAAGAAACAGAATTAGGATATATGTTTGTCCAGAGTATTAAAGCTTCATTCACAGATTCTAGTAAAATCGGTACTGGCATTAACCTAATCACTGTATTTCAAGAATTGAGGCATGATCTTTATGTCTATATAAAGGAATCAACATTTCTTTAGGTGGTATAATTGTTGGGTTTTCAAAACTGCTTCCATGATCCCCTGGGTGGTACAAACAGTTGAACACTCTATTACCAGTCAAAATGTAGGTGGTTTGCACCCTCCTAGAGTTGCCTTGGAAGAAAGTCTGACAATTTGCTTATGAAAGGTCATAACCTTGAAAATCCTCTAGAGAGCTTCTACTCTGTACTCACAGGGTCACTATTAGTTAAAATGGACTCCATGGTAATTAACAACAGCTTTGGCTTTATAGTTATTTCCACTTATCAGCGTGTCCCATCCAAATGAATGAAACTGAATTGTTACCAGCAGTAATTATAGATTAGTTTACTTTACTTCGGGACAGTTTTTGCCTTCTGTTTTTATTACATTAAAGTCATGTATTTGTTATAAAACATTTATTATTTCTGCATGCATAATTTTATAAATTTAGTTTTCTTTCTATACTCTAAAATTAGCCCATAATCACCAATCATCCAGGAAATACAAAATCACCTGATATAGAATGAACTAGTGTACAGCAAGATTATAGTTATACTTCATAATTTAAAGTTTATTCCATAAAACTACGTGATCTTTTATTTAGTCTCAATTTTTATGCATTCACTTGAACACAATTAAGTATTATTTAAAACTGGGCTCTACTGAATGTTCCAGATATAATCAAGTAATCTACTGCTTGTGGAGATACTTCAGAATGGCATGGCTTTCTGTAATGTGTGGACAGAGCCAGCATGTCTTTGATCAGATTTTTAAAATGATACAGAATAGAGAGAGCAGAGATTGGAACAGAGTGTTCTCAGTGCTTAGCAGAAGGGAACTGGGCAGGAAGGGGAAAAAGTCTTGAGGAGGAAACCCAAAGGAAATAAGACTTTCAGCAGGAAGATTGCCAGTCCTTGAGAAAACTGTCAGTAGAAAAACTATAGCTTGGCTAACAGTGGCAGCTGAAGTGTAACTACTTTTTCCAGAGATGGGCTAAGAGGCAAGAAGGATATTTTTGTAGGGAATCAAGCAGTAGAGGACACTGAAAACCTGGTTAGATGGTCAGCTGGCCTCAGAGATTTTTCTTAATGTCTAGTTCCGCCGTGCTGGGTGGGATGAATGAAGCCTCAAAATGAGCATAAGCAGGATGGTCAGGATGAAGATAGTGGGCTATGAGACAAATGAAAAAGAAAAAGAAAAAAGAAAAAATCATATTCAATAGCAGTCAAATATAAGAAACACTGAGTACTTTTGACAAAGCTAAGGTTAATTTTGTACTTAGAAGTCATTCTTATTTTCGTGTAAAACTGTATGTTCTTGGTAAAAGACCATGGAGCAATCAAGTGTGGTTTCACTGGTGTAGAAAAGATAAGGGATATCTAGACAGCCTTGAAACTAGACAGGTCTTGGAAATTTAGAAAACGGATTTTAGAATGCTTAGTCATTTAGACAAAATTCTCATCTGGGAGAATCTTGACGAGTCTTATACAATATTCTGATATAATTGCCTATGTATTTTGTTTTTCTTTGAGAAATCCTCATTGCCATGTTGAATTTAGTCATTATTTCCCATGCTGATTTTTTAATGTAACTAAACAGTGAAATGACTGTTTTTGCTGTCCTACTTTCACTGGAGGTATTTAATGTGTATTTCCATGTTTAATGCTTAGAGGGTAGAAAATGGGACAGGTAGGTACTTCTACATTACGAGTGAGAAAATAATACATGATTTCAAAGTTCTTGCAAAGTAAGGTTTAGAAATTCTTAAAATCCAAATTTCTGACTCTATGTAATTTTAAATTAAGTTAAATCTTTTTCCTTTATTACCTACCTTATAAATCATCAGAAAAAATTCTGTGAAAATAACAATCTGCTGAATGAAAAAAGAAACTAATCGTACATAAATATAATATCTTTTCCATTCTTGTTCTCTCTTTTACTCTTGCTTTCTCTGTCTATATCCCTAATTGGTTGAAGGAACACAATGGATAATTGAAACAGTTAAAGGAAAACATTTCTTTATGGTGCTTTTGTAAAAAACAAAAAAAATATTATTGGAAATTTTCTTACGTTTGCAGGAAGATTAAAGTTACTCAAGAAGTGCTATTGAACTAGTTTTTGGGTTGTTTTTTATTGTCTATTGTCTTATTTTTATTATGATTGAGTGAAAATGTACATTCCCGTGTAAATATACGTGCTCACCTATATGCAGCTTCCACTGCTCTCCCTGCCTGGTGACAGCACACTATTCCTCTCTGTTCCATGTATGTCTCATCCTCCCAACAGTTTTCTTTCCCCTCCTCTCCACCCACTACCCTCCCTCCAGCCAGCTGGAGAGGCTGTGGAGAAAGTGGAACTCTACTACGCTGTTGCTGGGGTTGCAAAATAGTCCAGCCTCTTTGGAAAGCAATCTGGCACTTCCTTTAAAAAATGGATATAGGTATATCATTTGACCCAATAATTCCACTACTTGGAAGATATCCTACAGAATCAAGGCCTTCCACACCAACAGACACATGCACAAGAATGTTTATCACAGCACAGTCCACGATAGCAAAAAGATGGAATCAACCCAGATGCCCAACGACAGAGGAATGGATAGGTATACTATGGTATATATACTCAATGGAGCACTATGCAATGATAAAGGATAATGATGATTCCAGAAGACATCTCATAACCTAGTTTCAATTGGAAGACATTATGTTGAGTGAAAATAGTCAGCGACAAAAGGACAAATATTGTATGAGACCCCTACAATAAGATCTCAAAAACAGATTTATGTATAGAAGAAAAGACTATTTGACGGCTGCAAGGGAGGGAAGGGAGGGAGGGAGGGTGAGAGTGGAGGGTTTACATTAGATAGTTGTCTATTGTCTTTAAACACTGTCTTCATGTAGTTTTGAGGCACTGGCTGGAGGCCAATGCATTTCCCTTCTTGAACACCTGATTAAGTTTTCTCCCTCACTACTCCGCATATTAGGTTCTTATATTTTCTGGACCATCATGCCTTGGGGCTATCCATGGATTAACAGATAAAAGATTGAAGTTGTCAAGGATTTCATTTTACTTGGTTCCACAATGAATGCTCATGGGAACAATGGTCAAAAAATTAAAAGACAGAGTGATTGGGAAATTTTGCTGCACAAGACCTCTTTAAAGTGTTGACAAGAAAGGATGTCACCTTGAAGACTAAGATGCGCCTGACACAAGCCATGGTATTTTCAATCACATAATATGCATGTGAAAGCTGGACAATGAATGAGAAGGACAGAAGAACTGATTGTGGTGGTGGTAGAGAAGAATATTGAAGATACACCATGGGCAGCCAAAAGAACAAACAGATCTGTCCTGGAAAAAGTAAATTTACAAAGCCTTGAAAGAAAAATTCTACCAGTCAACGATATACATACTGAAAAACTGTCTTTCAAATATGAGAGTAAAATTAGGACATTTTCAGATAAACAAAAGTTTAGAAAATTTGCAAAAGCCAAGCCAATGTTACAAGATGTGCTAAAGGGAGTTTTTTGATTAAAGAATCGGTGACATCAAATAACAACCCAAGGCTAGGATGCAGGATAGAGAAACCAGATATCAACCCAGTCAGGGAAATCATGAAAATAAATCAAAGCTAAGATACTGAAAACAGGGAACTGGAAATGTCAGTACGTAAAAGATAACATATCAGAAAGAGGGACCTAATAATGTAGTCATAGGTTCTTCATATGGCTAGGAAGTGAGGGGATAAAAAGAAATTAAAGGCTGCTTTAAATTTAGAATAGAGGTAGTTATCAAAGTAGCCACAAAGAAAATTAACAATATTACACATCAGAATAAAAAACAATATCATGAAGTCTCAGTAAAGGCAAAACCAACAGCAATGAAAAAGATATAATGAAAACCCATAAAGAAAAGTAACTCAGCTTGCAAAATTAAGTGGAACAAACTGTCAACAACACACTCAAAAAGACAGCACTAAGTTTATACTGCTCAATAATTGCACTAAGTTGATACTTCTCAATAATTACACTGAATATAAATAGATTAAATGCACCAATAAAGAGACATAAGTGACAGAAAGGATTAAAAAAAAAAGAAAATGATCCATCTGTATGCTTCCTAGAGGAGATACACCTTAGACTTAAAGATGCAAACAAACTAATATTCAAAGGATGGAAAAAATATCTACCAAGCAAACAACATTAAAAAACGAGCAGGAGTGGCGTATTAATTTGTGATCAAATAGACTTTAAAGTAAAATCCACCACACTAGACAAGGGTCAATGCATCAGGAGGGCATAATCATATTAAATATTTTCACAAATAATGATAGGGTCCCTAAGTACATCAAATCAAGTCTAACAGCACTGAAAAGTGAAATAGCTTCAGAATAATATTAGGAAACTTGCACACACCATTTGTGGTGGAAGACAGAACATACAGAAAAAAGCTCAATAAAGACATGTAAGACCTAAATGCAACAACCAACCAATGGACCTCATACACATATAGACAACACTCCAACCAACAGTGGACAAAAATGCTTTCTTTTCCAATACACATGGAACATTCTCCAAAATAGGCCACGTATGAGGCCATAAAGTAAGCCTTAACAAAATCCAAGGCATTGAAATATTTCAAAGCATCTTTTTAGACCATGAAACCATAAAAATATAGATCAATAACAGAAAATGTAAGTGAAAAAATCAAACACATGGCAACTGAATGATACCTTGTTTGAAAAACTACTGGGATATAGAAGAAATAAAAAATAGAATAAAAACATTCACAGAAACAAGTGAGAATGAAAGTACCTCCTACCAGAACCTTTGGAACACAGTAGAAAGCATTCTTTGATGGCTACAAGGAGAGGTGGGAGGGAGAAGGGTATTCGCTAATAAGATAATTGGTAAGAATTATTTTATGTGAAGGGAGAGACAACACGCAGTAGAGGAGAAGTCAGCACAAATGGACTGAACCCAAATCTTAGAAGTATTATAAATAAAACCAAAGAATATCAGCCTCAAGGGTCTAGGAACCATGGTTGCAGGGGACATCTAGGTCAACCAGCTTAACAAAGTTTTTAAGCAAATTTTCTGCATCCCACTTTGGTGAGTGGCATCTGAGGTTTTACCAGCTAGCAAAAAGCTATCTAAGAAGCATGAATTGGTCTCCATCCACCTGAAGCAAAGAAGAAAGAAGAGTATCGAAAACATAAGGAAAGCGTAAAATCAAAAGATACAAAGAGCTGCATATGCCCAAGACGAGGTCACCATGAGACAAGAATAACTAGATGGTGCCCAGTCACCGCCGAAGACTGCCATTACAAGGAACTCAGTCAAGAGTCTCTGGTGGAATGGGAGAAATGTGGGGTGCAGAACTCAAACTCTAGCAAAAAAACCAGAGTTGATGGACTGACAGACAGGTGGGTCCCCAGATAACAGGGGCCTTGGACTCTCTGTTAGCCCAGAACTGAAATCATTCTGGAAGCCAATTCCTCAGACAAAGATTCAGCTAATATATAAGACAGAAAATTGTCCTGGTGAAGAATGTGCATCTTGGCTTGAGTAGACGCAGGAGACAAACTGGACAGCTCCTGTTTGAAGGAGAGAGAACGTGATAGAGGGGAACATGAACTGGTTAAGTAGACATGGAAAGTATGGGGTGGAGGGTGTTGTCAGTATGGGGAGAGTAATAGCTAAGGTCACGTGGAAAAATATGTGTACATTTTGGTATTAAAACTGACTGAAAAATTGTAAATTTTGTAATTTTGTAAAATTTTGTAGCTTCTGTAAATTGAAAATCGTAAATTTTCCCTTAAAAAATGAAAAAATAAAAAGTTATTTTAAAAAGAAATTTATGTGGTCAAAAGTTTTATCTGTCTGATTAAAACTTAGTGGTTTAGTTTATGAGATTTTCAGGAGCTTTAATATGAAATAATATATAAAAGAAAAAAATGGATTTCTGTTTCAAATAAATATCTTCTTTGCTTTCTCCATTAAAGGGCTTGTTTATTTCTTTTTAAATTCTTCCTCAAAGACAAAGGTTTAGCCTATCGTAAAATAAAATTGTTTTTCCACAGTCCTAAAGGAGAACAGATTTGTCAAAAATCAAGCTGTATGCCTTGAAAGTGAATTTATATATATGTATATACATACATACATATATATATATACACACACATACACACACACACACACACACACACCCCTATTAAAGGAAAAGCTTGTTTAATAAGTTACATGTAATACGTAGTCAAAATCAGGACAAACAGCTGATTCTTTTTGGTTCAAAATTTAAATGGTAGTAGTTCCTCTTATTTTTTGCCTAGGATTAGACAGCAAATGCCTAAGAATATGCCAAAACTTTATTAGCATTTCTTTATTGCTAACTTGGCTACAACTTTATGGTTTTGAATCTAGCATCAAAGCCAACAGTTTGGGCATTCACATCATTTAGCCATGAAGTTACTATTTGGGTATTTAGAGACTTGATGATCTTGGCATATCCTGACTTCGCTGCTACAAACCTAAGTGGAATTTGTGTCTCCTGAGCTCTTTTTCCCTCATGTTTTTGTTGTTCTTGGTTGTCATCTGTTGTGGATGAGTTAGGACTATTCAGTCCTAAGGTCTATCGTACCTTGTTAATCATATACTCGCTAATGAAAATCTGGTTGTCAATATGTCAGTGTTTTCTATACCTTCTGCTTCTGCTAGACAAACTTTTTGTGCTCTTATGGGTATATATTTTTGTGTCCTAGATCCAATTATACTAGTTTAAATGGTTCATTTCCAACTGATGGTGAGTTTACAAGGGCAAACTCTGGTTTACATTCTTTGTGAATGCATGGGCAATTGAAAATTTTACAACTACCTTTAGATAGTTATAGTAATTATGTTAGTAAATGTTGAAATGGTAACGTTAGATTGTTACTCATAAAGTGAAAGTCAAAAAGAAACCCCACAGAGGGGTTTCTGGCTTTAGTTCCTACCATGGTATAGTTAAACTGAAAAAAATCTTTAAGAAATTTATCAATCATTATGTGACAAATAACAAAAACAGAGTTGCTAATGAGGTAAAAACAGCAGTAATCTCTGACCTCATTAACTGAGGTAATGTAAGATAACAAAACTGCCTTAGAATTTTGCACCAGAAAGTGTGATCTGTACTGTAGCAAAGACTTGTTGTATTCAGAAAAAATAGCACAATAGAAATAGAAAAGCATAGGCCTCAATTTACACAAGTTACTCGGGTACTCACTGTAACACTCTTATGAGGACATGACTTATTTGGCTAGCTACCATCAAGAATAAACACATGAGCTAAATCACTATTGCAAAATATAATATTCTTAGGCTTCATTATCATACTATTAGATATAATAAAATATGTCTCTTATTGTCTTACACATTTACAAAAAAGTCAGACTAAAATGTCGATGTATATTTAAATCTGTTCACTTTAGCAATGTGGCTGATGGAAGTGTTGCTTCACTTAGCACCCTCTAGTGAAGAACCAGAAGATCACCGTGAATTTAAAGAGCCGGCTGTAGCTGCCACCTAGGCCTCAGCTGAGCCCAGGTGTTAACCATCGTTGTATCATCTCCAATCTCTAATCAAAAGAAAAAAATGATTTGGGAGACAATATTGGATCCATAATTCTCCATTCTTGAGCATAAAGAATGCGACCTGCACAAGAATAAAAAGGGGTGCACCCTGAGATCTCCACTAAAAGACCTCAATTGATGGTCCAGCAGTTTCAGGGTTCACCTGGGAGCATGGCTCCCGGCCCTGATGCTGCCCTTGCCCATAAATCATAACGAAGGTCCACTCTTCGGACATGAATGGATTGGATTTGGTGATGCAGAGTGACCATATATTGGATGCACTTCATGGTTCTTTGCATCTATAGGATATCATCCTGCTGACCTCTGGCTGGAGGAAGGAAAGTAGGTGGAGAGGAGGGGAAAGGAGACTGTTGGGAGGATGAGACATATATGGAGCAGAGTGGAATAGTTTGCTATCACTGGGCAGGGAGAGCGGTGGAAGTTGCATATATGTGGGCATGTAAATTTATAAGGGAATGTACATTTTCACTCAGTCATAAAAAAAAAATAATAATAATACAATAAGAAAAAAAAAATGTGACCCAGATGGAGCTGGATTCACAAAGACTCATAATAACATATCAACTGGGTCCTGAGGTATAAAGACAATAACTAAGATAATTTTTTCTTTTCTTTTCTTTTAATTGTGATTAACTGAAAGTATAGAATCCAAATTAATTTTGCATGGCTGCCTATCTGCAGCTCCTTCTGCTCTCCTTGCCTGGTGACAGTACACTCCTCCTTTTCATTCTATACTTGTAGTTTCTTCTTAAAAAGCTCCTGTCCCCTTCTCTCCACCCTCTTCTCTCGCACCTACAAAGAGACCAAGAGGACAGCATCCTGTAAATGCATAGAACCATAAAGTACACACACCTTATAGTCAAATAGTATCCCTTAGTCCAGTTCTTTTTTGTCCAAAGAGTTGACCTCAGTAGTGTTTTCTGCACAGGAGTGCCACACCCCCAGCTCTGGGTGCCACGCTCCCTGGGGACACCCCAGGTTCACCGATCATCAGTTGTGGTGTTTCAGTAGAGTTTTTGACCTGCACCCCTCTTTTTCTTATGTTGCCACAGGGGTTCAACACTGTGTGCCCCCATCACAGCTGTCGTTGGTGTTGGCCCATCTGACTCTTCTGGCTGTGTGCTGGCACAGTCTCCCATTCACTCGAGTCCTTCTGTCTCCTGAGCTCTTTTCCACTCATGTTTTTGTTGTTCTTGGTCATCATCTGTTGTGGATGAGTTAGGACCATTCGGTGTACCTCAGAGGGCAGCTTGCTAGCTTTTAAGATCCCAGATGCCACTCACCCATATCAGCTGCAAAGGACTCTCTTAGCAATTGGTTAGCTATGCTAATTGGCCTTCATGTCCCCAGTGAGCGTGGTCCCCAGATGCTGCCCCTGCTACTGTACCCTTGCAATATTGGATTGAGATTAGTTTTCAGTTTATGGTGAAGTCCAGTTAAGTTGATTTACTTTCTACTGTGTGCTGTCACTGCTTTCAACTAGCCAAATTTCTATCAAATACCTAATCTATGACCAATCCTCTGCCTCCCTCCCTACTCTTGTAGCTGTCTAACAGTCTTTTCTTCAGTACATAAGTTTATTTTTAAGTCATTATTGCAGGGCTGTCATACAATATTTGTCCTTGTGCCACTGACTGATTTCCAATTGGAACCAGGTTATGAGATGCTTCCTAAAATCGTTATTGTTCTTTGTTATTGCATACTTTTCTGCTGAGGGTACGTACCACAGTTTATTTATCCATTCATCTGTTGATGCACACCTACGTTGATTCTGCTGTTTTGCTATTGTGGACTGTGCTGCAATAATCATTCATGTGCATGTATCTGGTCATGTGATAGCCTTTGTTTGTATAGGACATATTGTGAACAGTGAGATTACTGGATCAAAGGGTATTTCTATTTCCAGCTTTTTGAGAAAGTGCCAAATTGCTTTCCAAAGTGGTTTTACCATTTTTCAATCCCACCAGCAGTGTAGGAGAGTTCCAGTCTCTCCACAGCCTCTCCAGCATTTATTGTTTTGTGTTTTTTAGGTTATGGCTAGCCTCGTTGGGGTGAGATGGTATCTCACTGTAGTTTTGATTTGGATTTCTCTGATAACTAATGATTGTGAGCATTTCCCTATGTGTCTTTTGGCTGCCTGAATGTCCTCTTTGTCGAACTGTTTGTCCATCTCCTTTGTCCATTGCTTAACTGGGTTATTTACCTTTATCTTGTTAAAATTTTGCAGTACCTTGGAGATTATGGAGATCAGACGTCAGTCCAACACGTAGTTGCCAAATACTTTTCCCCTTTCTGCTAGTGGTCTTTTAACTCTTTGGTAAAGTGGATCCCCAAAAGTGTTTGATTCTTAGAAGCTCCCATTTATCTGTTTTTTCTTTTGTTGATCATGCTTTGCCAGATTTTGAAGTCTGTCTAAGCTGTGTATTAGAACTTCCATTGTTGACCCAATTTTTCTTGTATGATCTTCATTTCAGGTTTGATATTTAGGTCTTTGATCTATTTTGAGTTAGTTTTTACGTAAGATGTGACATATGGTTCTGTTTTAGTTTTTTGCAGATGAATATCTAATTTTGCCAACACCATTTGTTAAACAGATCATTTTTACTCCAGTGTACAGTCTTAGGGCCTCTGTCAAATATCAACTATTCAGAAGAGAATAGTGGCATCTCGAGTTTCTGCTCTGCTCTTTTGGTCTATGTCTCTTTTTGTACTAGTACCAGGCTGTTTTGACTACTGTGGCAGTGTAATAGATTCTAAGGTCAGGTAGTGTGAGGCCTCCCACGTGTTCCTGTTCTTTAATACTGCTTTGCTTATGTGGGGTTTCTTCAGTTTCCAAACAAAGCTGATGATTTGTTTCTCCATCTTATTAAAAAATGTCACTGGAATTTGCGTTGGGATTGCATTGTCTATGAAGATTACTTTGGGCAGCACAGACAGTTTCACAATATTGAGTCTTCCTATCCATGAGCAAGGTGGGTTTCTCCACTTATGTAAGTCTTTTCTGGTTTCTTACAGTAAGATCTTGTAGTTCTCTCTGAATTGGTCTCTTATTTCTCTGTTTAGATTTTTTCCTAGGTATTTTATCTTCTTGGGGGCTATAGTAAATGGTATTGATTTGGTAATTTCTTCTCTGATAATCTCTTGGTTGGCGTAAAGGAATCCTACTGATTTATTTATGTTTGTCTTATATCCTGATCCTTTTCTGAACTTTTCTACTAGTTTGAATAGTTTACTTTTGGATTCTTTAGGATTCTCTATGTATACAATTGTATCATCTGCAAACAGGGAGATTTTTACCTCTTCTTTGTCTTGTCTAATTACTCTGGCTAGAACCTTGAGTGCAATGTTGAATAGAAGTGGTGAGAGTGGACATCCTGTTCTCAAGGGGAATTCTTTCAGTCTCTCTCCATTTAGGGTGCTGCAGGTAGCTGGCTTTGTGTAGATACTCCTTACTGCATTGAGGAATTTTCCCTCTGTTACTATCTTGCTGAGAGTTTTTAGCATGAATGGTGTTGTACTTTGTCAAATGCCTTTTCTGCATCAATTGACAAAAGCAGGCGATTTTTATCCTTTGTGCTATGTATGTGATTGATTACATTAATTGTTCTGATGATGAACCAGTCTTGCATCCCTGGTATTAATCCAACTTGGTCATGATGAATTACTTGTTTGATATGTTGTTGAATTATTGGCTAGGATTTTACTGAAGGTTTTTGCATCTAGGTTCATGAGTGATATTGGTGTACAATTTTCTTTTTTGCATGTATGTAGGATGTTTCCCTGGGTTTGGTATCAGAGTGCTCTATCCCATTTTTCAATGATGTTGGTGTTTGATGCTTTTAGGTGCTCTAGTGTTGGGTGCATAAATATTTAATACTGTTATATCCTACTTATGTATTGAACCTTTAAGCAATAAATAGTGACCATCCTTGTCCATGATGGTGGATTTTACCTTACAGTTTGTTTTTTCTCAGATTACTATTGCCACTTCTGCTCTTCTTTGTATGTTGTTAGCCTGGTACATATTTTTCCATCCTTCAATTTTCTGTTTGTTCATATCTTTGAGTCTAGGGTGTGTTTCTTGTAAGCAACATGTAGACGGGTCATGTGTTTTGATCCAGGATGTCACTCTCAGTCCCTTTATTAGGCCATTTAGTCTATTTACATTCAGTGTAATTATTGATAGGTATGTCTTTAGTGCTGTCATTTTGATGCTTTTATTTTTGTGTTGTTGATGTTTTCTGTGTTGTTCTTAATATTCTGTTCTGGGTCATTCTTCTTTATGGGTTGACTTTTCATCTTTTTCAGTGTTCATTTTGTGTTTGTTGAGATTCCTGAATTATGTTTCTTATGTTGATTTGTCACACTGTTATTGTATTTCTCAGCTATCTCTATGATCCTCCTTAATATTTTAAGTTTAATTCAGACTTTAACTTATGCATATCTTTTTTAATTTCCTCATCATCTAAAAGGTTTATATCTAGTGTAATATATCCCTCTTTTCAGTGCAATGTTGTCATAGTTTTCGTGTTAAGACCACTGGTTCCCTTCTTTTAATGTTGTAGTTTTGATTGAGCTTTGTGACTTCCCTAACTCAGTAGGATTCTGGATGCTGTATCCTGCATTGCCTCCTTAAGTATACACTTGATGTTTTTGTTTTTCTAAGTGAAGAGCTTCTTTCAGTATTTAGGATGGCCTAGCTGCCATCCTCTGCCAGATCCCACCCATAACTTCAGGCACAACCATCCTAAACACAGCTTTTGTGCTGGAGAAGCATTTTCCAGACAGGCACTGCTTCTCAGAGTGACAATTAGCCCCCGATAAGACCTCTGGGTGGGTGAATCCACCTCCAAGCTGACCAAGATGGCATCCTGCCTGAGCTGCCCTTCCTTCCATGAGACGACAGAATGTATGGCGCAGCTCAGAAAAAGGAGGGTGGAAGGGCAGTGGTGCCCTCACTCAGCAGCCAGGCTCTCAATATGTGGCCATCCCAAGCACAGTCAGTCTTCTGTGCTATAAGCTGTTTAAGTACTGAAGTTCAGTGCAGTAACTGGCTCATATATAATCTCCACCTCCTGGATAAAAAAGAAGGCATCTGTACCTGCAGTCCCCCTAAATGATGAGTCAGCAGAAGCAGGACTCAGAGTGTCACTCAGTAGATGCCCCTTACTAGAACCTAGTCCAATCCGACAACTCTAAGCCAGATCCTAGGCCTCCCCAGATGTCCATGCTGCTTTGTTACATTATGATTCCAGGTGTTAATTCTAAGACGGAATTGAAGAGACATGTCTAGTCCACCATCTTGGCCCTGCCACTAAAATAATCTTAAAAATCTTTTAGGGAAGCATTCACACAGGTAGGACATGAAAGCCACACTTTTTCTTTTAATATGTAGTAAATCATCACCTATTAATCAACAAGTGGTTCATGTTGTTGTTGTTGTTACATGCCATCGAGTCAGTTCTGACTCACAGTGGTCCTATGGATAACAGAATGAAACACTGCCCAGTCTTATGCCATGGCCACAATTGTTTTCATGCTTAAGCCCACTGTTGCAGCCACTGTGTCAATCCATCTTGTCAAGGGTCTTCCTGTTTTTCATTGACTCTCTACTCTACCAAGCATGATATCCTTTTCCAGGGATGATTCCTTCCTGACAATATGTCCAAAGTATATAAGATACAGTCTTGCCATCTTTACTTCCAAGGAGCATTCTGGTTGTACTTCTTTCAGATGTTTGTTCTTTTGGTGGTCCATGGTACATTCAACATTCTTCTCCAACACCACAATTCAGAGGCATCAATTCTTCATCTGTCTTCTTTGATCATTGTCCAGCTTTCACATACATATGATGCTTTTGACAATATCATGCTTTGGGTCAGGCACACTTTAGTACTCAAGATGACATCTTTAATTTTCAACACTTTAAAGAGATCCTTTGCAGCAGATTTTCCAAATGAAATGCATCTTTTGATTTCTTAACTGCTGCTTCCATGGGCACTGATTGTAGACCCAATAAAAATGAAATACTTGACAACCTCAATTCTTTCTCCATTTATGACAGTGAGGCTTACTGATGCAGTTGTGAGAATTTTTGTTTTCTTTTGATGCTGAGGTGCAATGCATACATAAGGCTGTGGTCCTTGATCTTCATCAGAAAGTGTTTCAAATTTGATTCACTTCCAGCAAGTAAGGTGGTGTCATCTGCATAAGGCAGGTTGTTAATGAGTCATTCTCCAATTCTGATGACTCATTTTTCATATAATCCAGCTCCTTGGGTTATTTGCTTGGCATACAGATTGAAAAGGTATGGTAAAAAGATGCAACACTGACACACACCTTTCCTGAATTTAAATCACGCAGTGTCCCTTTGTTCTATTCAAGTGACTGCTTCTTAATCCATAACTAAACTTATTAAGAGCACAATTAGGTTTTCTGGAATTTCCATTCTTCACAATGTTTTAAAAAAAAATGTTAACCATAATTTATTATCATCCACACAGCCAAATGCTTCTGCATAGTCAATGAAGCACAGGTAAGTATTTTTATGACATTCTCTGCTTTCAGCCAAGATCCAACTGACATCAGCAGTGATATCCTTGATTCCGTGTCCTCTTGTGAATCCAGCTTGAATTTCTGGCAGTCCCTTGGCAATATACTGTTGCAGCCACTTTTGAATGAGCTTGAGCAAAATTTTACGTACATGTGATATTAATGATATTGTTTGGTGATTTCTGCATTCAGTTGGATTACCTTTCTTTGGAATGGGCATGAATATGGATCTCTTCCAGTCAGTTGGCCAGGTAGATGTCCCCCAAATTTCTTGGCACAGACAAGTGAACACTTTCAGTGCTGTATCTGTTTGTTGAAATATCTCAATTGCTATTCCATCAATTCCTGGAGCTTTATTTTTTGCCAATGCCTTCAATGCAGTTTCAACTCTTCCTTAAGTCCCATTGGTTCCGGATCATACACTTCCTCTTCAAATGGCTGAAAATCGACTCGTTCTTTTTGGTATAATGACTATATATTCTTTTCGTCTTCTTTTGATGTTCCCTGAGTCGTTTAATACTTCTCCTGTTGAATCTTTCTCTGCTGCAACTTGAGGCTTTAATTTTTCTTCAGTTCTTTCAACTTGAGAAATGAAGAACGTGTCTTTCCCTCTGGATTTCCATTTCCAGCCCTTTGTGCATGTCATTGTAATAGTTTCTTTTGTCTTCTCAAGCTGCTCTCTGAAATATTCTGTTCAGGTCTTTTACTTTCCCATTCCTTCGTTTTGTTTTAGCTGCGTGATGTTCAAGAGCAAGTTTTGGAGTCTCTTCTGATATCCAATTGGTCTTATCTTTCTTTCCTGTCTTTTTAATGACTTCTTGCTCTCTTCATGGATGATGTCTTTGATGTCATACCACAATTCATCCTGTCTTGGATCATTAGTGATCTACACATTAAATCTGTTCTTGAGATGATCTTTAAACTCAGGATAGCTGTATGCAAGGTCACATTTTGGCTCTTGTAGACTTGTTCTAATTTTCTTCAGTTTCACTTTGATTTGCATATAAGCAGTTGATGATCTGTGGCACAGTCAGCACCTGGTCTTGCTCTGACTGCTGATATGGACCTTTTCCATCATCTTTTTCCACAGATGTTGTCAATTTGGTTTCTGTGTATTCCATCTGGTGAGATTCATGTACTGTTTGTGTTCTTTAAAAAAAGTATTTGCAATGAAGAAGTTGTTAGTCTTGCAAAATTCTATCATGTGATCTCTGGCAATTATTTCTGTCACCAAGCCCATATTTTCCAACTAATGATTCTTCTCTTTGTTTCCAACTTTTGCATTCCAGTCAGCAGTAATTATCGACATGTCCTGATTGCATGTTCGACCAATTTCAGATTGCAGAAGATAATAAAAGTCTTCGGCCTTAGTGGTTGGTGCATAACTTGAATAATAGTTGTATTAACAGGACTTATTTGTAGGTGTATGGATATTAACCTATCACTGGCAACATTGTACTTCAGGACAGATCTTGAAATCTTTTTGATGATGAGTGCAACTCTGTTCCTCTTCAAATTTTCATTCCCCGCATAGTAGACCATATGACTGTCAGATTCAAAGTAACCAAAACCGGTGCATCTCAGCTCACTAATGCCTAGGATATTCATGTTGATGCATTCCGTTTCAATTTTGGTGATTTCCAGTTTTCCTAGATTCATACTTCATACATTCCGTGTCCTGATTATTAACAGATGTTTGCAGCTGTTTCTTCTCATTTTGAGTCATGCCACATCAACAAACAAAGATCCAAAAGGCCCTGCTCCATCCATGTCCTTAAGGTCAGCTCTACTTTGAAGAGGCAGTTCTTCCCCAGCCATCTTCCAAGTACCTTCCAACCTGGGAGGCTCACTTTCCATCACCGTATCTGACAATGTTCCACTGCTATTCATTAAGTTTTCTATGGTTAGTTCTTTTCAGAAGTGGACTGCTGGGACTTTCTTCCTCGTCTTAGTTTGGAAGCTCAGTTGAAACCTCCCTCCCATGGGTGACCCTGCTAGTACCTAAGTAACAGTGATATAGCCTCCAGCATCATGGCAACAAGCAAGGCTCCATAACTACAAAGAAAAGCCTGTGTCCAATATGTGCGCCTCCCTCCCGAGCATATGCCAAACAATTCTGAGTGGGATTATAGCTCAAAGTGAGCACTGGTTCTGAATGACCAATGACCAAAAAGAAGTAGAAAGAGTGAGACAGAGGCCCCACAATTACACTAAAAATCCTATTTTCTTTGTTTGACTTCGGCCCCCACAGTATTATATTAAAAATCCTATTTCCTTTGCTAGGTTTCCTCGCTCACAGCTTTGCATTTGAATTCTGCTTTTGCTTGGAGGTTATATGTACACTCCACTGTGCCTGTGTAATATAACTAAGAATGTTGTTGACATAACTCATATGAATTGTCTACTTGAAAAATACTTAAAAGTAACACTTATACTAGCCCTTGATGAGCAGTCTTATCAGCAGCAGCTCTGAGTCCTTTTCCTTGTACAACGAAATGAAGATGTCTTCCCAGTTTCTCCTCCTAATAGTCTCTTGTAAAGAATTCTGAAAGCTGATATGCCTGACTTTTTCTGAGCCACCTGGCCAAATTTTAAACAGTCTTTGAATCATCACGCTTCTTGTAGCTAGGTAGGGTGTAATTCTTAACAATCAGGATTGCTCAACAAATCAAGCCTTAATATTGTAAATTTAAGTTTAAAATATATTTTAACTATCAATGGTGTTTCAGTCATCTGGTACTGCTCTAACAGACATATTACAAGTGGATGGATTTGACAAGGAAATGTTTATTCTTACACAGTCCAGTAGGCTACAGGTCCAAATTCGGGTGTTTGCTCCAGGGAAGGGATTTGCCTCTTTGTCAACTCTGGAGGAAATTCCTTGTGTTGCATCAGTCTTAGGTCAGGGAGCATCTTGGCACAGGAAACTCAGGTCTGGAAAATGTGCTCCACTCCCAGTCCTGCTTTCTTGATTGTGTGAGGTCTCCATTCTCTGCTTGCTTCCCTCTCCTTTTACCTTTTATAGGATAAAAGGTGGTGTACGCCACACTCCAGAGAAATGTCCTTTACAACGGAGCAGGGAGGTAAACTTAGGAAGAGTGCTACAGTCCCACCCTAATCCTCTTTAACATACAGCATAGGAAAAGCACAAAATCAAGGGTAATCACACAGTACTGGTAATCACAACCCAACCTAATTTCTATACATATTTCTTGTGGGACACAATTCAATCCATGACATCCCACTCTTTGGCCCCTAGAAAAAATCGCATCTGTGCAACATATAACATATTCATCCCTTCGTAACAAAAGTCCAAGTTTGAAATCCAGAAATTCATTTTCAGCTGTGAAATCTAGAATATAAGTTGTCTGCTCCTAAAATACAGTGTCAGAACAGGAAGGTACAAGTTAGATATTGCCAATACAAATGGAAGAAAGGAGGCAAAACAGGCAACAAGAAAGTCAGCAAAACACATTACAGTAGCCCTCAAAACTTTGAAAATAATCTTCCATTCTCTGAGACATTTTCATACTATGGTCTTTGCCCTCTAGACTCTAGGTATCAGCCACCCTCTCCTGATTCTGCATGGAAGTCCCTGGGTCCTGTACTACAGCTCTGCCTTCCACTGGGACAACAACTATTGCTTCTTTGGCTTCAGGCACACAATATTCCAAGTCCACAAGTGTGGCAACTCTACAATTAGAAACATCAGGGGCATTGGCTCTACATCTTCAAAACACTGAGGTCATGGCCATACCTTTGAGACTGAAGTGGCTCACCTTCTCAAGCTCTGTCTGTTCAACTTCTGATCCCTATGGCCTCATGGCCTGGGCCTCAGGTCCTCATCTGTCCTACTGGGGCAAGTGTTACAAAGATCTCTCTAGCTTCACAGTCACCCTAATCCACCAGGAAATCTCTGTGCACAGGCACTCAGCTCTCTTATTCTGTGGGTCAGCTCCAGTGCTGCCTCACACTGACTCATCTGGTTTTCCTGTGCCACTGAAGCTGGTCCTCTGCTGTTGTGTCTCATAATGTACACCTTCTTCCTTGAATTTGAACAGCTGACTTTTTGGTTAGCAGGCATAGCTGCTTTTAAAGTATCTCTTTGTCTTTAGTTTTGGGAAATTTGATGCTAACATGTCTTGGCATCTTTCTTTTGGGATCTACCTTGGGTGGAGTTTGATGTGCATCCTGGTGAAATATCTTCCTGTCTTTCATGATATCAGAGAAGTTTTCTGCTAAGATTGTTTTCAAAAGTTCTCTGTATATTTTCTGTTATCACCACTTGTACTGATACTTCACTCATAATTATTCCTCTTGATAGAGTTCTACATAACTCTTAGTGATTATTTTTAAAATTCTTTTATCTGATTTTTCCTCATATATGCTGGTGTCAATTGTTTTATCTTCAATTTCACTAATTCTACATTACATTGCCTCAATCCTGCTCCTTTTACTGTCTATAAACCCAACCCATTGACTGTCTGTGCCAAGCCAAGTGCTGTCTATAGAACTGTCCAATTCTGCAATTTTATTGTTAATGTGATGAATTTCAAATCATTGTTGTTCAATGATCATGTTGCAGCCTGTTCAATTTTCCAGTGTGCTATGTTTAAATTTGCCTAATCTCCTTTCTAATGTCCTGTGGAGTTCTAAACATTGGTCTTCTGTATTCTACCTCTAGATAATTGCAGGAAAAATTTTTATTTCTTTATTTTCGGAGTTTTTTGAGGCTCTGTTGGTTTACTTCTTTAAATGACTAGAAATCAAATCTTGTCCCAAAGACATCAGAAAATTCTTGTAATTTATTTGTTTCATTATGGTGTTCTAATTCATATGTACCTATTTCTTTAAACTTCCTTTTTGAGTATCCAAATATTTTTCTCATTTGATCTAAGTAGATTACGGCAGCCTTAAAAAGTCCAATGTCCTGTCAATAGATGGTTAGGTTTGTGAGCACACCAAGAAAGATACAGGAAGCTATCAACTCAGGGAATCTGGTAGAACTTGTTTTCTTCATTTTCCTTGGTTCCCTCTCCTAGTCTGGGAGAATAACTTGGGGAATGCCTGAAAGATGTTCCTCCTGTGGTCCAGGAAGTGCTTCAGAGTTTAATGCCTAGTACAGAGCAGATATAAGTGGGAGAAGTACTGGGAAAAGGGATAAAAATCAGTGTATAGTAAAGATTTTGAGTTTGTAAGAGTTCACAAGCACTCATGACACTGATATGAAAGTCCTCTGTGGTTCTGTAGATGTGGCTGTCTAAAGCTCAGCTTCTTCACTGAGAAATACATGCTCTGCTCACAATGCTGCTGCGCTTCTTGGTTGCCCACCACCTTGCTGCAACTCCACTTGACTGGCTAAAGTAGGTCCTTCTGAGAGTTAGAGATTTAAATCTGGTTGAGGTAGTTGTCTCTGGACCTGCTTTGTCTTCCCTGTCACTCAATATGATCTCTCTGCTTTCCACCTAATATTCAGAGTTCCTTAGGCTACTAATTCTGGCTGATATAACCCATAGGGTACCAGCCAGGTCATGTCTGGCAGATCTTCTCACTACTTTTGAATTTTCTCTCCCTTCCTCTACTGCTTAGTTCAACTCTTCAACTTGGCATTTGATATTCAAGACTGCTAGATGGTCATATGCAATCAAATCATTTGTTTTTGTCTGTCTTTGTTGTAAGAGGGACTACAGGAAGCATCTGCCTACTCTGCCATCCTGGCCCTGCCTCTCACTGAATTCTTAAGGGGATATATGATGATAATTATGTTTTTAAACTACTGATCTGCAGAAATATAGAATTTAATTAATTTATGTGAGCTTGCTTATTAAGTCTCTCAGAATCTAATTTCCAGATAATTAGATTTGGAAAGGATCTGACCAAGCTGTTACTCATGTTGGTATACAGAATATGGCTCAGAAGAGGGAAGAAGACCAAGAGCCATAGTGTGGTTGGCACTGGGAAATGAAAGTCTTTGCAAAAAAATTATACAAGAGAGGTAGAGCAAGTCCAGGAGATGAATAATGAATGCAAATGGCTTTAAAGGCCAAGATTTCAGTATTTAAGCCAGATTTAATACCATGGAATTCAATTAGTGGTCAGTGTTTGGAATATATAGTAACAAGAACGCAGGTGATGGAACTGTACATACAGATTATTCCAAACTGTAGAGATAAGCAGAGTATCAGTTAAATGTAAGGAGAGGGAAACATGGCAGTAGCCCAATGTGTTATGGAGAGGTATGGACAGAAATAGTAAGGAAAAGAAGATGTGGAAATATGTAGCTTCATGGAAATGGGTCAAAAGGAGTTGTTGTTTAGTGCATTCAATCCTATATCTTGCAGTCAATGAATGAAATTCAAAGAGTGATTGAAAAGTCCCAGCCACCCTTGATTGCTAGAATCTAGGATCAAAGCAAATTCTGAGCCACATTTTTTCAGTTCTAAATCTTCAGGCTGGCTAGTTCTTAATGGTCTGATTTAATAGAAAATTTCAACAAGATAAACTGACTGTACTCTAAATAAAATACCTCTTAACAGTAAGTTAATATACATACATATGAAATTAATATATTCTCATAGAAAGGCTTGAATTTAATATTGGAAAACACCTCTGAATTGTTATTGATGTTTAATACATGAGTTAAATTTATTCAATTTATTTGGGTGTGAATAGGAAACCTTACGGTTTATACTGAAAACAGACCACCATGTATATGCTCACAGATGTGTTGATACCACTGCATAGGCAAAGAGTTTGTCTTCATAATTTTTCATAGGACAGAACTTTTTTCTTTAAGTTATAATTATACTAACATCAACATTTATTACTGTAAGATTTTGTTACTTTTTCTTAAATACTGAAGCATAAAAGATGTAATGAAGTTGTATATTTACTTGGCTCATTTGACAAAATAAATTAGTTCTGTGTATACGCCAGCTGATTCTTTTAAGAAAAGCATTCTGTGATGAAAGCCACAACTGAGTGTCTTCACTAAAATTAGACTTTCATATAAAAGTGATATTTGAAAATAACATTAAAAGGTTGTAAAGTAATATGTCTAATATGTAGGTAGCATATCAAGGGCTGAACTTTTGGTCTTTTCTAGTACAGGCAGTCCCCAGGTTATGAATGAGTTTGTTCCTATGCCTGTCTTTAAGCCAAATTTGTACATAAGTCCAACCAATTCAGTAGGTTCATAACTAATGTCAGTTAGGCAGTTGATTATGTTAGTATTTAACATATAGTGCACTTTCTATGCATAAGAATCATTAAAGAAATACTTCAGATACACTGCTCCATCTTTAACATAATTCTACAATAATAATAGTATCCTGATATGTGTACCAAAATATTGACCATTTGTAATTTGTAAATTTTGTGCCTTTCTGTGTACCTCAAATTTTTAATATAATAGGTTTTATAGAGGTTGGTTCACAGCTACATATTGTGCATAAGTCACATGGTCTTCAAGCACTGCCTGTATAGAGAAGTGACTTAGAAAATATATTTTTATGAAATAGTAAATGAATGACTAATACCTAGGAGTGCCAAGAGAACAGTTCCTACTAACTTGTCCACACATCTAGGCCTTCTTCTATTTCAGTGTGAACTACAATTTACTGTCTCTTCCCTAAAGTGCTGCAACGTCTATCTAAATGTTTTTGATGGGTTTAATTTCCATATCTCAAATTTATGTCATAGAAAAGCACAAATGGTTTTGTTGAAATGTAAATATGATATGTCACTCCTACAACCTTAATGAACACTCTTAACCCCTAAAGTTTTGAGGATGAACTCTAAATCCTCTACCTGATTTTGAAGATCTTCAGCATATTAAAAAATTCCTTGTCCTAAGCTACTTCCTTTTTCTCTACTTCTGACATGATTGCCTTTTCTAGTTCTGGTACTTCCCATGATTCCACCCAAACAGGGTCTTTGTACATTTAATTCTCTCAGAAATTTAACATCTCATCCTGTACTTTACTTACCCATCTAAACTTTGAAAAGCCAGCCAAGTTTAGTGTTTATTTGCCACTTTAATATGCTTTGTTCAGAGATGACTTCCCAAACATATCCACTGTCACCAAAACTGTATAAATTCGCCCTATAATTACTCACCGTACTTTTCCTTCACAACAGAAATTTGTTATAATCGCATGTTATTGATAGAGAGCTGTCTTCTCCACTCTGTTTTAAGATCAGAGAAACTAACATGACTGTTTCCTGTGGAAATGACTATTTTTGGCACTTGGTAGGAGTTCCTTAAAAGAAGAATGGTGAGTCCAAGTACTCATACAAATCTTCTAAAGTTGACAGCCAATGCTGGAATTCTCTTAAACTTTTGCAGCATCAGTACTAATCCTGCATTCATTCTCTCTCATTCTCTCTGTTTTGTATATGAGGACTGCCAATTAAGTTAGCGAACTTATCCTAGGAAAAGTGCTGTGTAACTCATTACTGAATATCACCACAGTCATCTTTGAAATACTCCCCTTGGGAAGCTGTGCACAGAGGCCAGTGCCTACTCTACCTTTCAAGACAATTTTTGAACTCTTTTTCTGAAATGGACATCAGAGCTTTTATTTTATTACCCTTAATGCTCCAAATGTCATTAAAATGTCTTCCTTCCAATATTTCCTTTATCTCTGGGTGAAGAAAAAGTCACTGGGGGCAGATCAGGTGAGTAGGGAGAGTGTTCCAATACAATTGTTTGCTGACTGGCTGAAAACTCCCTCACAGACAACTATACAATTAAGTTGGTGAACTTGCCATCTTGCCACTGTGCCTAGTGGCCAGTCCAGAAAGAGTTCCAAAATTGCTTTAAAGAGTGGACTAGGTGCTGGTATCAGTTTATAGCTTCCCAAGGGGAATATTTCAAAGATGACTGTAGTGATATCCAGCAATGAGTTATATAACACTTAGAATAATCAAGTTTGCAGACTTACTTGTTAAACCTTTTTATATGGATACATATTTTGTTAAACTATTAGAAATTAATTAGAATATATCATGTTATTCTAAACATTTACCAAGAAAATCAGAGTTCTTCACTAATACTGTATGCAAAATAGAGAACAAGAACTAACAATTTACTGTTAGGTGCCCTTGAGTTGGTTCTGACTCACAATGAGCCTACATACAACAGAACAATATCCTGCCCATCCTGTGCTATCTTTATAGTCATTGCTCTGTTTAAGCCCATTGTTATAGCTATGGTGTCAATCCATTTTGTCAAGAGTCTTTCTCTTTTTCACTGTCCCTCTACCTTACCAGACTCTGGGTGGTACAGTAGCTAAGTAGTTTTACTGTTAAGTGAAAGGCTGACAGTTTGAATCCACCAGCTGCTTCTTGGAAACCCTAAGGGCAGTTATACTGTGTCCTGCAGGGTCACAGGGTCATGTCAACTAGATGTCAATGGATTTCATTTGAACTTTTCTCTATGTTACCAAGCATGACGTCCTTCTCCAGGAACCGTTATTAGGTGCCGTTGAATGGGTTCCAACCCTCTGTACAATAGAATGAAACACTCTCCACTCTTGTTCCATGTCCACATCATTTTTATGATTCAGCCCATCGTTGCAGCCACTGTATCAATCCATCTTGTTGAAGGTCTTCCTCTTTTTTGCTGACTCTCTATCAATCATGACGTCCTTCTCCAGGGACTGACCCCCTCCTGACAACATGTCTAAAGTATGTCAGATAGTCTCGCCATTTTTGCTTCCAAGGAGCACTCTGGATGTACTTCTTTCACAACAACTCTGTTTGTTCTTTCGGCAGTCCATAGTTCAATATTCTGTTCCAACACCACAATTCAAAGGTGTCTATTTTTCTTCTGTCTTCCTTATTCATTGTCCAGCTTTCACTTGCATATGATGCATAGTCTCTATACATTTGCCTTTTCTTATCATTTCATGTAAGTGAGGTCACGCAATATTTGTCCATCTGTAATTGTCCCGTTTCACTAAGCATAATATCTTGTAGCTCCATCTGTATGTATCAAGACTTCATTTCTCCTATTGGCTGAGTGGTATTCTTTTTACATATGTACCACATTTTATTTGTCTATTTATCTGTTGATGGAGATTTAGGTTGTTTCCACCTCAGACAGTCTGCAGTGAACAACATATGGCTCCAGACAGTGGGAGTAAAATTCTAACTTCTTATTTTTTGAGTTTTGGTCTTTCTGGTGACTAGTTGGAGCCATCATGGCACAGTGGTAAAAAGCCTGAATGCTAATCAAAATGTCAGTAGTTCTAATCCACCAGCCACTCCTTGGAAACTTTATGGAGCAATCTATTCTCTACTATAGCATAGCTACAAGTCAGAACTGACTTGGTAACAGTGGATTTCATGACTGATGAACATCTTTTCATGTGTTTGTTGACATTTGAATGTCCTCTGGTAAAATATCTATTTAATTCCCATACTCATTTTATGATTGAGTTATTATATAGTATTTTTTTTAATAGTCTCTGACATGCAGTTACTAAACCCCAAAGATGAGGAGTTCAAATCCTACCATCAGAACCATGGAATAAAGACCTGGTAATTTGTATCTGTACAGGTTGCCTCCAAGAAAACCTATGAAGCATTTCTATTCTAACACATGAAATCATCGTGGGAGACATAGTTCAATCTATGACATTCCATCATTTATGCCCACCCAAATCACATCTGAGAAACATGCAACACCTTCATCCCATCATAGCAAAGTCATAGCAGAAACATGTTCCTACCATATGATAGTAAAAGTCCTAAAACAGTTACAAGTCCAAAATACAAAAGTTCTATATCCAGAAAATGAGGAATACAAGTTGTCCACCTCCAAACTACAATGGCAGAACAGCCAGGCAAAAGTAAGACATTTCCATTACAAATGAATAAGAAAGTCAAAACAGGCAACAAACAAGTCAGCAGAATATTTTACATTAGACCTCAAAGCTTTGAAAGTAATCCTCTGTTCTCTGAGACAATTTACACATTAACCTTGCCCTCCAAACTCTAGGTGTTGGCCACATTCTCTGGATTCTGAGTGGAGACCCCTGGCTCTGTGCTACAACTCTGCCTTCTAGGCCCACTGAGTTAGTAGCTCTGCCTCCTTGGCTTTAGGTATACCCTAAGAATGACTGTGTGGCAGTTCCAACCTTAGACACACAGGAAGCCACGACTTCACCCTTTCAGACCCGTGAAGTCATGACCATATCTTTTGAGCCTGAGTCAGCTCAGCTTCTTGTGCGCTTTGTGTTTTCAGCTGCTGTTTCCTATGGTCTCATGGCCTGGGCCTCAGGCCTACATCTATCTGCCCTGCTGGAACAAGCAGTCCACAGATCTTGTAGCTCCACTGATTCAAGTGCCTGGAGGTACCCTACTCTGCAAGGAATCCTCCTACACATAAGCACTAAGCTCTTTCACTCTGTGGGTCAGCAAGCCTAGCTCCACCAATTCAAGTGCCCAAAAGCCACTGAGTACACAGACACTCAGCAATCTTGCTCCATGGGTCAGGTCCAGCACTGTCTGGAGTTGGTTTGGTTTTGCTGTTGCCTGTCTGTTACTCTTGCTGCCAGTCCTCTGCTGCTTGTTTCTCACCATCTACACCTTCCTTAGTGTTAACTAGTTCCTCTTTGTCCCTTCTGAGTCTTCTATCCATTCACAATTCCAAAATTGCTTCCACATTTTAGCTATCTGTTAGAGCAGCATCTCACTCTCTCAGCTACTCTTGTTATTCCTCAATGGGCTCATGAACAATGTGGCCATCATGGCAGGGATGGGACTTATACATGGGCCTAGCAACGTGGACTTCTACTTATCAAAGTTGACTTGGCTACAGCCACTGTTGAGTGCCCAGTCTGCCAGCATCAGAGACCAACACTGCATCCTCAATACAGCACTATTCTTCAAGGTAATCAGCCAGCAACCTGGTGGCAAGTTGGTTACATTAGACCACTTTCATCATAGAAAGGGTAGTGTTTTGTGCTTACTGGAATAGTCACTCTGGATATGGATTTGCTTTCCTGGCATGACCTATTTCTACCAAAACTACCATCTATGGACTTACAGAATACCTCATCCACCATCATGGTATCCAACACAGCATTGCCTCTGATCAAAGGACTCACTTCACAGCAAATGAAGTATGGCAGTGGGCCCATGCTCATGGAATTCATTGGTCTTACCATGTTCCCCATCATCCCGAAGCAGCTGGCTTGATAGAACAATGAAATGGCCTCTTGAAGACACGATTACACTGCCAGCTAGGTGGAAATACTTTCACAAGGTCAGGAAATGTTTTCCAGGAGGCTGCATATGCTCTAAACCAGTGTCTAATATGTGATGCTATTTCTCCCACAGCAAGGATTCATGGGTCCAGGAATCAAGGGGTGGAAATGGTAGTGGCACCACTCAATATTACTCCTAGTGACCCACTTGCAAGATTTTTGCTTCCTGTCCACATGACCTTAAGCTCTGTGGGTCTAAATGCATTAATTCCAAAGGAAGAAAGACTGCCACCTGGAGACACATCATTGATTCCATTGAACTGGAAGCTAAAAATGCTACTAGGCCATTTTGGGCTCCTACTTGGCTTCATTTGGCTATGCCTTCTCTGGATCAACAGGCAAAGAAGTGAGTTACCATATCAGCTGGTGTCGTTGATCCGGACTACTATGATGAAATTGGAATGACATTACACAATGGAGGTAAAGAAGAGTATGTCTGGAATACCGGAGACCCCTTTGGATGCTTCTTGGTACTACCATTTCCTGTAGTTAAAGTCAATAGAAAACTACAGCAACCTGTTTCCACATGACTGCTAATAGCCCAGACCTTCAGGAATGAAGGTTTGGGTCACCTCACCAGGTAAGGAACCACAACTAGCTGAGGTGATTGTAGAGGACGAAAGGAATACAGAATGGATTGTAGAAGAAGGTAGATTTATATATCAGGTACAGCCACGTGACCAGTTACAGAAATGAGGACTGTAATTGTATTTCTGCTTTGTATATGTGTATCAGATTTTTTTTTGTCTTCCTTACCTGTAAGATGTAAGATGTGAATAGGGCTGACACATTTTCAGTTTTACATGTGTTGGTTATATCACGTTAGATATGAGTCAGATCTGACTCTATGGCACTTGGCTGGCTGGCTTGTAATTTTGTTTATTCATTTATGGACAGTATGAGGAGATGTGTACAGATGCCAAGTGGACAACAGGTGGACTGTAATGTTTAAGACTATGTGTTAGCTTGGCTGGACCAGTGTTAAGGCAGCTGTATACAATGGTAGGGGTGGGGCTGGTGATGGCTTACTGCCCACCCTCCCTCTTCACCTCTGCATCTTCTGCCACCTCCTTCTGTTTGCTCATATTGTCAGCAGCTCCTGGAACTTGAGCTAACAGTTGCTGGAGTCATTGACCCTCACAGCCTATAAGAGTCCTGTTCCTTGGCATGGTGATCCTGGGTTTGCCAGCCCAGCAGCTCCGTGAATCAGTGGAAACCTCACAGTCTCACCCACTATTTTGGGATTCACTGGCCTACACAGCCTGTGATCCAGAACTCTAACCTCTGACCTGCTCACCTTGGGTTCACCAGCTTCCACAGTTGTGTGAGGCTTGTACTCTCAGCCAGGACTTGGCACATTTCAGCTTCTACAGTCGCATGAGCTGTCTCTTTCACGTAAATCTCTATACATAATATAGGTGTTCCTGGTTTTGCTTCCCTAAAGAACCCAGACTAAGACAACTTTCACGTCTGCAAATGAATCTATTCAATTTTTTAGTTACAGCATAAATATTCTTGCCTTTCAAAGGCATGTGAAGTGTTTACTCAGGAGTGGAGAACATTTTCACTTGTAGAAAAGAGAATAAGATGATTAAAGTAGCACAGATTGCCGATGAGCAGAAAAACACTTGAGCAAGACTGTGTGGCTCAGATCTTACTCGACGGCGCTTGGCTTTGGCTGTGTCGCTCAGTGGTTAAGAGCTATGGCTGCTGACTGAAAGGTTGGTAGTTCAAATTCACTGGTTGCTCCTTGGAAACCCTATGATAGTTTTACTCTGTCCTATCATTTCACTGTGATTCAGAAGCAACTTGATAGCAATTGGGAACAGGTGGTAGAAACTCCTCAGAGTATTTCTAACAATGGTACAGAGATACATTTACCATTTGTATTGGATAGACAAATGAAATTCAGGGCCAAATTTTAGAAATTTTATTATCTGTAACAGAATAGAGCCAACCATTGAAATTTTTGTAAGTAAAGACTGTTCTCTCTCATAGTCCCAATTCTCAGGTTCAGCAAGAAATAACATGCCAACAAAAGCATCCCTATAGGTGTGAGAAAACCCAGGAAAAGTCATCAGTGAAGCATAAAGCAAAAAGTTAGCATAAAGAGCTAACTGATCTTCCACTTTTGAATCAGCCTAGAAGGAGGCTAGCTGCATTTAGAGGCAACATGAATATTTGAATCTCAGTCTTTTCTTTAGAAAAATAGGAACAGTTATTTTTAGAAAGGACCAAGCAAAACAATCCCCACAGCAATGCTTCACATCAGGGTTACCATCCTAGGCCCCCCACTTGACATACCCCACATAAGAGAGACAGTAGGGAGAGAACTCAACAAATCTGGAGACTGTTGCTAGCTTGAGATCTTCCCTCTTGTTGGAGAAATACAAGAAATAAACAAAACAAAAACTTCCAACCTCACAATTCTCTCCATGACAGCAGATGAAAAATAAAGTATTTTTTTTTAATTGGCTAGGCTTTAAATAGGAATGGGATACACATCACAGACAACCTGCTAAGGTGATTATAAAGACAGAAAGAAGTCTTGTCATTTTTGTACAGTCAAGCAGATACAACCCATTATACATATGTTGTCAAGATGACGAGCAGTTCTCAAATAAGAGACTTGAAAACCCTATTTGCCATACACGATCTATCCTAAAACTATGTGGTAATTGGTGTGATCATTGTAATAGCTGACTGATTTTATCCTAAGGAAAAATGTACTTCTCATTGTTTATGATGGGAGGTAGATGACAATTGAGATCAAGACACTCACCAAATTGGGCTCCTACTTTCAGAAAAACCAGGATAGAGGGGTTTCTTTTTCTTGGTGATTTCATTTTAAATATTGGCTCACAGGTTTTGGAGGAAAATACAGGTTGTAAAACTGGTAAGAGGCTTATTTAGTATTTTTTTTTAAGTTACATGCATATATTTAAAAAGATCTAGAAAAATGTTTATTAGTATCCAAAAGTAAATGTTCTAAGAAAATGGAAGGAAGAGTTTTTCTTTTTTTCTTTTTTGATTGCTATATATCTTTATACTCCTCATCCGCTTGCCCTAAATCTTTTACTGATATGTAAATGAGGAATTTGATGGGGTAGTACAGGTAGGTTTGATAAAACACCTATAGAAGTATCTCATGTTCTTTCTGGAGGCTATAAAGAAGGTCATGGGACATGCTTCTTTGATCTTACCCATCAGGAAGTTTGGGGACAATTTTTTGTTTCTGAAAACCTCAGAAGAGTGGGGGAAGGAAAATGTCATATGCATGGTTATTGTTCCTAAGATAGGGAAAATAGGTGTAAGCTTTCTGAACAGCTGAGTTGAAAAAGAGTAAGAAAATCTAGTAAGAAAAAAAGAAGAGCTTGGGAATGTAGATTAGACCAGTACCTGACTCCTCAGTAATTTTGAAAACTCAATGCATACTAGAATCACTTCTTTTAAAAGTTATGGATGTGCTGTCCGACCTCTGAAATTGTGCACCAGTTGTTCGTATTTGATGGCTGGGCTTTAGTATGTTTTAAAGTTTGAAACGAATCTCATGCAACAGGTTTGGGCAACCAGGTTTAGTAAACCCTGGACTACAGCACAAGTGTGAATTCATTCAATAGGAGAGAGAAGGTTGGGGACTGAAACAAAGGTAAGATGGGATTCAGGAATCAACTAGGGGACTCTGAAGGTGTTTGAAGAAGGGGAGATACTTGATTAGAGACCTTTTCGTCCTAATTAACCAGCCAGCTTTGTAGCCTGACTGTGGGAAAAGCTTTAGGAGTAAGTTCAAATCTCATCTACTATGGAGTAACGTAAACCCAATCTTTAGACTTTCTAATACATTTTTCTTATTTTAAGTATGAGAACATTAACTTCTGCTACATAGATTTATCACAGATGTGAATAACAGAATGAGTCTGGCTGCACATAAGTTGTGATGAGGTCTGCATTTGTCACTCTGAAACTACCTGCCTACTTTAGAAGCGAGGAAGCATAATGTTTAAAAGGAACATTTAAAACTAGAAGAGTTTTGTAAAAATGTAATGGAAAAAATTTGGAAAAGTGAAGAAATACTCTATAGTAAGATGAATACTAGTCTTGTGGTAGCTCTTTGAATGATCTGCAGACACCATCAAAGATGTCTAAGGCATCAGTCTTTCTGTTGCATGACATTTGAGGGAGATGTAAACTGAAGCCCCAAACTGAAATTAATGGGAAGCTCTTTGCATTTCCCACACTGTATTTCTTTCCTTTTATACATCATCAGCATAGTAAGAGCTGAAAACACTACCACTGATTCACAGAAGGCTATCAGAAAAGGGAATGTTGTACACATGGATTATTTAATATGCTTCATGAATAAAAAAATGTGTATATTACATGACTTGCAGCATGATTAGGGTGAAGAAGAAACGACTGTGACTTCCAGATGGTCCTCTCTTCAGGCTGCTCATGTGGTGTTACAAGATAGATATAAAATGGAAACCAAGAGCAGACCCTATGCTCCCCAGTACCTGACTCTGGAAAGTGTGGGTAAAGCAATCTATCACTCTAGGAGTAACAATATTACCACCGTGATAAAGCTACTTGGATTTAACCTAAGCATATAAAATACGAACTAAATTTGCACTTGGCCCTCACCGAGATAGTTGGAAGTAGTTTTGGAAACCGTGTTCTGTTCAAAACAGAATTATAGCACTTAATGTTTCCTAAATTTTTAGAGAGACCAAAATCAGATCAGCTTTATGTCTCAGAAGGGGCCAAAGTGATTTCTCCCAACAGGAGAGATTAAAACAGAATGGGGGTCAGGGACCATTTTGGGGAAAACAGTTTCCTGGATGTCATAGTGTGATGCCTGAATCCTTGTGGGGAAAAAAAGTGCAGATTGAATAGGGAAACACTAAAGTTTCAGATAGCACATGAGTATTAATGACAAATAACCACTTCTTGCCAGGATATTTGTCAATGAAGGAGGTTTGTTGGATGCCCCATATCAGAGCGGCACGTCTGGAGTGTACTTAAGTGGGCAATAAAGAGGCCAGCCAAGCCAAGTGCCGTCGAGTCGGAGGTACACCTATCCAAAACGTTATGAAAAAGGTATAAAATGGGGGACACAGAGGCTGGCTGAGGAATCAAGATCTGGCTCTCAAGAGGTATCTTCTTTCTGTTGAATAGAACCTACGTCAAGACCAGATATGATTATGTTAAGAAGATCAAGAAAAATATCGTGACTCATACTTGTATCCAGCTAACGTGGATAGATAAGGATTTATTCCCATAATCAAAATTTTTTCATCCTAATATCCCTATACTTGTCAAGAGAGTACCTAAGAGGAGGAAACAGCCTGTTGAACAGCCAAGTGTTGGTAAGCAGCATGCCATGCAAATAAAGAAGTGTCAAGGCAACTAAGGTAGAAAACAAAGGGGCATATGAAGTGAAAACGTGGGTGGAGAGCTAGAGGTGAAGAAATCACAGCGTCGTTGAAGACTGTGATAATTGTCCACTTGCCATAATCCATGCATACATTTGAAGTACTTTAAAGAAAAAGGTGATATTAATAATGCTTGTTCTATATTAAAATATAGACATGCATATTGCCTCTGGTTAGAGTTTAGAGAACATGTTGGAAGAAATAATACTGGATAAAATAGATCATTCTAATAGTCCAAGTGAAAGATTATGGTAGCCTGTATCACGTATTAATAGCAAAGATATAAAATAGTAAATGGATTTAAAAGATGTAGAAATAGTCAGTTTTGTAAGGGAGTATATCAAGGAGGATCAACACTTCATTACTGTGAATACTGACCATAAATACTGTGCTCCTTAAAGAAAAAAAGGGGGAATTCATTTATATGAAACCAGAAGGTCAACAGTCATTTAAAAACAAAGATGAAAATGTAAGAGGGATGGAAAACAAGATTAACAGATATGGGACAACCAGAATGAAAATAATGACAATGCTCATGCATTGTGAAGAATGTAACCAATGTCACTGAACAACTTGTATAGAGTAGGAACCTGAATTTCTCTGTAAACCTTCACCCCAAACATAATATAATATTATTAAAAATATATGTTAAAGGTAGTTTATCATATAGTAGTTAAATGGATTCTGAAAAGAGACAGTTCTTTAATCCTAAAATTTGTAGGCTTCAGTTTTCTAATCTGTGAAATGGGTTTAAGACTAGAACTCAGACCCATTGAAACACTGGAAGATCTGTCATCTAAAATACTAAGTACAATCCTTTGTGTTCCACGGATGTTATATATTATTATTAACTATATATAGTATTTGCAACTTGCTTATGATCCAGACTTAGGTTGTGAGTATTTTCTCACAACCTATGACAAACTATGAACAACTGAGTTCAGTAACATGCAAACAAATTAGGGAATACAAAGTTATATTTCTAGAAATACAATGTTGTCCCAATGTTTAATATTATGAACTCTGATTAACTAAATTGACAGAGAACAAGAAAATATCATAGGATCATCTCAATAGCTAATTTTAACTAATAATATGTTTGAAAGGTAGTTGAACTGACATTTTACCAAAGAAGAAATACAAATGGCCAACAAAAGCATGAAGATGCTCAGTGTTATTAGTCATTAAAAAAACACAGATCAAAACCACAATGAGATACCATTTTATAATTTCTAAGGTGACTGTGGAAATCACGAACCACTAAGGTGGCATATTTTTGAAATATTCTGAGAAACCAGTTGTTGAAAACATTATGGAACACAGCTCTACACCAGTGCCCGGGGGTTGTCATGAGTTGGAGTTGACTTGAAAGCAACTGTAATGGTAGTTCCCCCTTTATCCTTTGAGAAATCACCAAACTGTTTTTAACAGCAGGTGTACCAGTTTACAGTCTCACCAGCAATAGATGAGACTTCCAGTCTTTCCACATTTATGCCAGAATATGTTGTTTCCAGTTCTTTTTTTCAATGATGCCAAGCCAAGCCAAGTGCCATCAAGTCGGATCCGAAATGATAGCTATCTTAAAAATCAACTCAAATACGACCCATTATAGGACACAGTTGAACTGCCCCATAGGGTTTTCAGGGTTGTAAATCTTTACCAAAGCAGACTGCCACATTTTTCTCCTGCAGCGCAGCTGGTAGGTTTGAACTGCTGATTCTCAGCTGAGTACTTCAACCCCTAAGTCACCAGGCCTCCATAGTCATCTTAAAAAACAAACAAACAAACCCGGTGCATAGAGTCAATTCTGACTCATAGCAACACAATAGGACAGGGTAGTGCTGCTCCATAGTTTCCAAAGAGAACCTGGAGGATTTTAACTGCCGACCTTTTGGTTAGCAGACGTAGCATTTACCCACTATGGCACCTTAGTGGTTCGTGATTTCCACAGTCATCCTAGAAATTATAAAATGGTATCTCATTGTGGTTTTGACCTGTGTATTTTTAATGACTAATAACACTGAGCATCTTCATGCTTTTGTTGGCCATTTATATTTCTTCTTTGGTAAAATGTCAGTTCAACTACCTTTCAAACATATTATTAGTTAAAATTAGCTATTGAGATGATCCTATGATATTTTCTTGTTCTCTGTCAATTTAGTTAATCAGAGTTCATAATACTAAACATTGGGACAACATTGTATTTCTGGAAATATAACTTTGTATTCCCTAATTTGTTTGCATGTTACTGAACTCAGTTGTTCATAGTTTGTCAATGGTTTAGAAGATTTTTTTTACACAGTCAGTTTTCCCTAACTATTTCAATGTACTTAAATCTTTTATGAGGTCATTCTATACTTACGTAATGTTTTTAATGTGCCAAACACTATTTCAAGTATCTCCTACATAGCAGATCATTCAGCTATTACATAGAATATTATTGTTGTTTCTATTTATAAAACAGATAGCAGAGTCTCAGAAAACATATAGAATTTCATCAGAGTCTCTCACTTTGCATGGGCATTAAGCTAACAGTTGAAAAGCTAATGTCTGAATACAGAACCTTAGAACTTAGTAACAATTTGTACTATCCATTTATAAATCTATATTCATTCTGTTTGGAGGGATTAAAGAGAAATGAGTTACCTTTTCATTAATATGTCTGTTTAAATTTATTAAGCATTATGTGACACTAAATAATATAAGGATTACATACTTGTTAATAAACTAAACACATATTGATGAATGTGTAGTTTGTTAACATTTATATGGAAACCCTGGTTGCATAGTGGTTAAGTACTGCATCTACTAACCAAAAGATCAGTAGTTCTGATCTGCCAGGAGCTCCTTGGAAACTTTATGGAGCAGTTCTACTCTGTCCTATAGGGTTTCTGTGAGTCAGAAACAGCTTGATGACAGTGGGTTAACATTTATATGCACCATATGTTTCGAAAGAGTGTTTAAATTTGTATGTAATAAAATTTAAAATGCTTGACTGATAGTAAGTGAATAGAGCAAGCTTCAGAAATGTTTATAAAATGTATCTCCATTAAGCATGAGCAATCTGATTTAGAGAGCCAAGCCAAGTGCCGTCGAGTCATAGAAATATTAATGAAGTGGGGTCCCATTGATTATTTTGTGTGGCTTTTTAGCTCATCCAACCTCAATTACAGCTATATATTACTATATTCTTTGAAACTTAAAAAGCACACGCGCGCGCACACACACAGAAATCCCAGTGCCTAGGATATTATGTAAAACAACAGAATTACAATCTTGAGAAGAAACCCAGGCACTGATAGTTTTTGTTAAACTTTCCAAATGGTCCTGATATCAAACTGAGTTTTAAAAGTGTATAATGAGATTTCAGCCATATTTGTCAATTCTAGACCCTGGAATTTATTTATTTTTTATGCTTTAGTTCTGCTGACACTACACAAAAAACAGGCTTGGATAGATTTCACATACTGTGTGCACCTTATGACCTATAGTCATCATTATCATTTTCTCCCTTTCTTATTTATTTTGCCAGGTACAGCCAATGGTTTTCTAATTTTTAGTTGCGGGAATTGTTTCAAAGAGGTCCTTACAGCAGTGGATCATTCAGTAGTCAAAGTAAGCAGAGTGATACTTTGCTTACCAGATTGTCTGTAGTGAACAATTTCACAGTTTCCATCACATCAAAGATTCTGCTTCCAGGTATGATTGTCATCTGTCTCTATCCCGTACCCCACAGCAATTACTATAGAGCTGATGCTTCTTTTAAATTTATAATCCTTGATGGGTAGGTTACCCTCTGAGCAAGGTAAACGTGGGCTTGTTGCTTCCTTCCTAATCTACGGTGCACAATTTCACGTGTTTGTAATCACATCTTTGATGAGGTGAAATTGTTCACTAGAGACAAGTAGGGGAGTACCAGTAAGCACATACTGATCATGCTTACCGGTAATTCCCCCTGGGTCGCCAAGTGCTGTCGAGTCTGGATAGGGAAGAGAAAACTTCATAAATTCCTGGCAGGACAAAACAGTCCTCACTTCTTTATCTCCCTTTAGCCATCTGTTTAACTCACATTTCCTCCTTTACACAAGATATTTAAAGGACACCCCTTGACACAGTGGAGGTAGCTGAGAAGGCAATAGTGGACAAGAGAGCCACAGTCTCCGCTTCCACTGTTTCTTCTTCTTCAGGTGAGTAACTAAGGCATTGTACACTACGGTGGCTTTTGTGTTATGACTGCTGTCAAAATTGCTCCTGTTCTGGTACATTTAGGAATAACTGTTCCTACTTTTTTGATGACTTAAGAGAGTATTCAAAATTATGTGTACATTTAAGTGCTACACAGAGGGATATTAATCTGACCTTTCCCTTGTGTGTAACTGTTAACATGAATATATTTTGTTCATTTGAGAGTGGAGAATAATGAGAAGAGTTTTTCCTAATGAAAATATCAAAAAAACAAAAACGAAGCCCATTGCCATTGGGTCAATGACTCACAGGGACCCTATAGGATAGACCGGAACTGCCCCATAGGGTTTCCAAGGAGCATCTGATAGATATGAACTGCCGGTCTTTTGGTTAACAGATGTAGCACTTAAACACTATGCCACCAGGGTTTCCAAGGGATATGAAAACCAGAGGCTTGAAGTTATTCCTTCCAAAGTGGGAGGCTATAGAAAGTGTTCTTTGGTGCCCCTTCGTTTGATGAGACTGGGGCACAACCATTCTGAAAGTTTTTGTACCATTTTCTTGTAGGGCAACGAAAAGATCAAATGGCTACCTTCTCACTGAGCATCAAAACTGTCTTCATCATGTTACTGATATTTCATCTTTCTTCGGGTGAGTCTATGCTTTCCTTCATCTAGGTAGAAAACTTTTCAAGTCCCATAAACTACAAGCCAGATTTTGGAATCACCTCAGTGGCAGTGGATTTTTGGTTTAGGAGTACAATTGGTTGTTACATTTATTTTGATATCTGTGAATATGGAAATAGAAGACAGAGGAACTACTTTAAAATTATATTAGCTTATGTATTTTTTCATTACCTTGATTCTAAAAGGAGAGAAACAACATAGGGAGTGTTCCCTGGATTTGGGAACAGAATTTTTTTTATATTTCCCTACCTCTACAGCTGAAAGTCATTCAACTAAATTCTTTCCCGGTTTGGAAGGCTTAATTCTAGATTTTTAAAATGGAATGTGTTAGAATAAACTTCCATGTCTTGCTTTTGTTGCTTGTTTTTTATTCCTGACGTCAAAACCTTATGCCAGGTGAGAACTAATCATGAAGTTTGGGCTGTGATTCATTCCCTTCATGTTTGAGTAATTTCATACAAGTTGTTTTCCTTGAGTTCAGTTTATTTAATTCTAAAATGTAGAAAATGAAGGGATCTGTACCTTCTGGGAAGGGTGTTATGAGATTTATGCAAGATTGCATATCTGACATGGAGTTAGAGGGACTGTAGGAGCCATTCCTGTTTCCAGTTTTGCAATCTGTTTTTTCATGCAGCTGACAGAAAAATTTCATTCGCTGCCTTGTGGTTTCCTCAGTGAGGGACCTGCATCTATGTCTACTCACAATAGATGTAGATACATCATAGGAAATATTAAGTTAATTCATCTTTTTCTTTCATGCAGATACAATCTTATCTGATGCATCAGATGCTATGGAAGTAAGTTAATTCGTTAGAAATTTGATGCCCTTTAAATATTAAATATTTTATTGCAAAGTGGATGTCATTTACAACAATAAGCATGTGTTACAAGGAAAAATCCTAAATTTCTACTTTTCTTGCAAAGAGTATACAGGAATTTCAGAACTCCAGAAGTTTCCGCATTCATAGTAACATTCCTCCTTCTTTACAGCTCCATTGTCTGGAGGTATAAAGGTTATTAAATCCCCTATGTGTCTGTATTTATCAGATTTGCACTGTTCTTAAATTATAACTAGTACTCGAATGAATATACTTTTGTATATGTGTTTCAGGATAAATCACCCCTAAATTAGAAAGAAAAACAGATAAATCCCTAGAAAATCTATTTTACATGAGAAATGGAAAACTATGCAAAAATGCTAGTAATCAAACATACGATTATCAATTATCTAACAAATGTAATAACCTGACTGGGTGGTTTAGAACAAAAACAAACAAATGAAAAAGCCAAAGAGCAGAAAAATGAACATTTTACCAATTAACTACTAGGTTAATTTAAAATAGCTTCAGATTCAGACTTAGTCACTTGCAAGAAAACAATGTTACTAATGTCAATAATGACTATAAATCCAAAACTCATTGTCATCTAGTCTATTCTGACTCAATGATCCAACAGGACAGAGGACAAATGCCCCATAGGGTTTCCAGGAGTGGCTTGTGGATTCAAACTGCTGACGTTTGGGTCAGCAGTCAGGTTCTTAACCAGTGTACCATCAGGACTCCATGGATTTAAAAATCCTAAATAAAATCTTAGCATGTAAAATTGAGCATTACATAAAATGTCACCAAAATATGACAAAGATGTTTTATTGGCAAGATGTGACTGACTGTATGTATATACGTGTGTGTGTGTGTGTGTGTGTGTGTAGCTGATCATAGTCATTCATACCTCTGAAAATTCTTTTAACAAGCAATTATAAAAGCTGTTAGTAAAAGAAACCTGTACAATTTTAACTACACTGAAAAAAAGTGTAGGTTATAATGCAAACATGTATAAATTTCAAAATCCTCCAAAATTCACTACTACCCAGTTTTATAAATAAGCATACAGCTAGTGAAGGTATGAAAAAGATAAGTGAGTGATAGATAGAATGCTGAGTTTGAAGATTTCCTCTGCAGTGACAGTGGTGTAAAATTTGAAGGGAACAATAATGAAGATTGCAAGATTTTGAATTTGTTATATTTTTTAATTTCATTTTTTAACATTAATATACGAGTATAATTTATAAATGATGTGTAAATATTTTAATTCTATTTTGATCCATATTTCATAACGGGATATTGAGAACATGTCTTTAAGGTGTGTGCTTGGGTTATATCTAGGTTATTCTTCTATCTTTTATAGCCAGACTGTGGAAAATATGAAGAACGCCCGCTCTCTTTATGCAGCAGGAAACTAATCCCAATCTGTGCGTCCAATGGTGTCTTGTATAGAAACGAATGCGTGTTTTGCAGTGTACAGAGGTAAGAGCACCAGAGTATATAACTCCCTTGTTACTTACTGAAATACCAGTCAGAAAATACTAGGAACTACTACTGTGTTGCTCTTAATCTATTCACAGCATATAAAGAACACACTGTCCTATTTCTGTTAAAACTTGAAAATACACACTTGAACTATACCTTGAAGAAAGCAATTCTGAAAGTAGGTTAGCTTGAGCTACTATATGATGATGCCAGACTGTCAGCAAATAGTCAAGTTAATTAACAATAATCTAACATCAATTTTTAATAAATTACTAGGGGTAGGCCAATGAGACAAAAAATAGAAGCCTAAGGGTTAAACCGTGGGTTTCTCATCCTCTCCTTCATATCAGGGTGCATCCCAGAAGCCAATTAGGGGTGTAGGAACAGCCGCCAAGGAGAGGAGAGGATCACAGCAGAGCCCATAATGCGGCTGGACCCAGCAACTTGAAGAAATAAAGTCCAGGAGCTCCATCTTATTTTTCGTTCAGACAAGTACTTACTGAGAAGCAGGACATTATCAAGAAATTTAACATATTGTTTTCTTTCTTCTTTTCTTCCTTTTTCGTTTTGGTCTACAGAGAAAACAATGGTAAACTTACTTTTGTACGTTACGGCCTATGCTGACCTTGCGATGTGACTCTACAGTGATGCGAGTCCTGTAGAAATCCTATTTTCCGGCGAAGTCTAAGGCACTTTTTCATTAATGCCTAAAGTCCTCAATGAGAACATGATTCCTGTATCAATAATTTCAAAACATGAATTCTCTGTCACTGTCCCAATATTTGGTGACAATTTGATAACCCATTAACTTAATTATACGCTCAAAATCTGAAATGCAAGACATTTCTCAATTACTAAATATTCAATAAACGTGTCGTATCATATCTCCTGAATTGAAGTGAATTTTATATTTGTGATTGGAAAATGGGACAACACAGATGTATAACACAGACTAAACCAAGCCTAACTCAATGCTGTCAAGTTAATTCTGATTTATTTATAACAACCCTACATGGCTTGGCGCTGGCTACAGGAGACGGTAGAACTGCCCCATACATTTTCTAAGATGTGGTGCGTGGATATGAACTGCCAACCTTTTGGCTACCTGCTAGAGTGCTTAGCCACTGTGTTACCAAGGCTCCAGCACCCTAGATTAGGCAAACATAAGAGACTTTCAGTTCTGAGATGTGCTTAGTACTGAAATGCAGAAGTTAGGGAGAAATTTACTATAATTTAGGATATAGGCTAAGCCAATTTAGGTGAGAAACACAAAAGTGGACAGTATCTTAAGTAATTTATTGTTTTACTTTCTATTTTCACCTAACGGCTACAACACAAGGTAGATGCACTGGGGCTGGAGGTGACTCTGTCACACGCAATTTAAGTCTTGTATTTGGGGCCCAAAACAGATGGTGGTCCATTCTTCACCACCACTTACCCAATGAGGTTTAAGGCTTAACTCGAAGGTTAAGTTTTTCATTTAAAGTTTAATTTACAAAATAAATGAAGATTTAGTGTTGCAGACAAGCAGTGTACCCTAACTATTTTGCTAGGCATATGATCATTACTTTAAAAGTAAGAAAATTGACTGTCTGACTCCATAAAAACAGGTAATTTTCAAAATCTGCAAAACCAAAGAAGGTATAAACCTGACACCTGAAAGCAGGCTCGATAGTCAGTAAGATGTTGCTAACTAAGAAAGCAGTAAACGACCAAAAATCACGATGGCTTAGAGTATCTAATTTCTGTGTGCCCACATTCTGGTTCCAAGAGCAATAAGGGCCAGATTGTTATACACTAGATTGCCCGCCTGATTCAGAAAGCTAGTGGAAGTCTCTTTAATTCCTCTCTGGAGCTTCAAAGACCAATTATTCTCAGCATGTGGATCTGGGAACTAGAAGGGGAACTGGAGTGGTCATCCTTGGGGTATTTTATTTCTTTTCGTACACTTTTTTTTTGTTTCTCTATTCCTTTCTTTCCTTCCTCCTAACTATCTGGCATTTTTTTTTCCCCTCTCTTCTTTTTCTTGGTTTCTTCTCTCTATAGCCCTTCAGTTCCTTACTCCCAACATTTCCTGGCCATATGTGTCTTTGACCCTCTCTCTCTCTCTCTCTCTGTTTTTTAATCTAGTTTCTTATCTCTCTGTTCTTTCTTTCACCTTTCTAACAGCCACCTCACTGAGTATGCCTTATTTGTCCCTTCTTGATAATCTTTAAACTCTGGTGGTGCAGTGGTTAAGTGCTACATCTGCTAAGCAAAATCTTATAGTTTGAATCTGCTAGGTGCTCTCTGGAAACTCTATGGGGCAGTTCTACCCTGCTATATGGGGTTGCTATGAGTTGGAATTGACTTGATGGCAATGGACTTGGTTTTCTTGAGTTGGGGGGAGGTTTTTTGATGGTCTGTGTATCAATACCTGACTAGAAAGCCACTGACATACAGCTACCCAGGTCTGTTCCACTCCAGTGGCAGGATCCTTTAGCATTTTTATTTTTTCTTTGCTTTTCTTCTTTCTCACATCCAATTAGCCTCACATGTCACAGCTCCCTACCACTACCTATCTGCACCATTCACTAAGCATCACAGGCCTGAGGAAAATAGTCACAGTCTACTGGAACCTGTCCTGCACAGACTTCCAGCCCCACCTTGTCTGCCCCACTAGCTGCAACAAACAACCTATACTAGGCCCTCCCCCTCATCTGGACTTTCCCTGTTGCACTATACTTGAGCAACAGACTCTGATCTTTAGACTAGGACACAAGAAGTATGGTGCCCACAGAGGAGCAAACAACCAAGAACTCCTGGCCCACCTGCTTGGACATAACTAAATAAAGAAAAAAAAGAAGGACAAAACAAACAAATCTGCAATCAATGAACAAAGAAAATACTTATTAAATATCCCGAAGACAGCAGACAATACAAAACATATATGTGTGTATATACATACATATATATATGTGTATATATATATATACATATATATTTATATATATAAAGAGACAAGTTTTGCTGTAGGAGTCCAACGTAAAATACCAGATGACTTTCCAGCAAAATAAAAGGCACAGAAACTACCGGATATGGAATTTAAAACTCTAATGTTTAAGGCTATCCAATGGTGGTATGAAAAGCAGAGAAAAAAATTAAGAAAAAAAGTTGATGAACTTATGGGCAAAGCAGACAAAACAATGGAAGAGTTCAGGAAAATAACAGGAAAAAATATTGCAGTAAATTCACAATTATGTACAAAACCAACAATTAGAAATAAAAAAAAATAAACAGGATTTCATAAATGGACAGTGTCATAGGAAGTTTGGGAAACAGGCTTGAAACAATGGAAACAATTGAAATTATCAGCAAAAATGGATGGTTTTTGGATAACATTTTGTTTGGAAAAAAAATCAGAGGAAAGAAGCAAGAAAAATGAAGAAACCCTGAGAGTTCTCTGGGATACAATCAAAAGCAAAGTTTTGCAAGTGATCTGAGTTAGAGAAAAGGCAGAGAAATTGGAAAATAAAGAAAGGATCATAGAAGAATTGCTGACAGAAAATTGTTCTAATATGATGAAAGTTTCAAAAATTGACCAAGAAACTCAGCAAACCCTATATAGGATAGACCCCAAAAGAATATCACTAAGGCACACTATAATCACTCTTCCTAGAACTAAAAACAAAGAGAGAATCCTGAGAGCAGCTTGAGAAAAACAAAAGTCATGTTTAGAGGGGAAACAGTGAGACTAAACTCCGATAACTTGACAGAAACCATGCAAGCAAGAAAGCAGTAGTATGACATATATAAAACTTTGAAAGAAAAAAAAAATTCCAACCAACAATACAATATCCTACAAAACTCTTGCTCAAATGTTGTGTTGAAATTAGAACATTTTAAGATAAACAGAGATCAAGAGAACATGTGAAAAGCAAACTTACAAGAATTGCTAAAGGGACCCTTTTGGTTAGAGAACAAACACTACCATACAACAGCCTGAAACTGGAATGGAAGATTGCATCAGCCAGATAGCAACCTAGATATTGAACTCTCAAGGGTAGAGGACAGGATCAATCAAACTAAAGTTTTACAACAAGAAATCAGAAGGAGTAATCCGCTAATGATAATAAGCCAAGCCAGCCAAGTGCACAATAAAAGGCATAATAAAGGGCACAGTAAAAAAGGCAGTGAACGGTGTAGGTATAGAACTGGAGAGAAAGTCAAGGTAATACCAAGAAATGGCTTAAAGTTAGGAAGACAAAGATAAAATTGAAAGCAACCAAAAAAGAAAGTTAACAAACTTATTTATAGAAATAAAGAAGAAAAACACAAAGTTTCAGTAAACACAAAATCTGCAAAAACAAAAGAAATGAAAAAAAAGATCCACAAATAAGAGAGATTCAGCACAGGAGAGTAAAAGATAAAAAGAAAATCTCAAAACACACACACACACACACACACACACACACACACAGAGCACTACAAAATGACAGCAGTCAACTCATCCCTGTCACTACAATGATCTATCATTCCTATCAATTACACTGATCTTAAAGGGTCTAAATGCACCTGAAAGATACAGAGAGTGACAACTGGGTGAAAAACAAACAAATGAAACAAACAAACAAAAGGACCCATCAATGTGCTACCTATAAGAAATACATCTTAGAAACAAACACAAAAATTTATTAAAATTAAAGCATGGAAAATTATATTAAACAAACAGCAATCCAAAAAGAGCAGATGTGGCTATACTAATTTCAGATAAATTGAACTTTAAAATAAAATCCAACATGAAAGACAAAGAAGGGCCTTACACAATTTTTATAGGGACAATCTTACATGAAGGCAATCATGTTAAATAACTACAACCCAATGACAGGGTTCCAAATACGTATATTAAAAAACAAAAAAACAAACTTCAACAACATTGAAAAGAGAACTACAATTCCACATTAACAATAAGTAATTGCACACATCACTCTCAGTACAGGACAGAGGACCTAGAAAGAAGTTCAACAAAGACACAATCTTAAGGTCATAATCAGCCAACCTGACCTCACAGACATATATAGAGCTGTCCACCAAACGGATGCAAAGTACACAATTTTTTCCTACACATATAGAACAATCTATGGAATAGATCACACCTTAGACTGCAAAGGAAACTTCAACAAAATACAAAACACTGAGATAATACGAAGTATCTTCTCTGATCACAACAGCATCAAAGAGAAATTGACAACAGGAAGAATAAAGGAAAAAAAAATCCAGTAAATAGAAACTGAGTAATGCCCTGCTTAAAAGACACTGGATAATAGATGAGAGCAAAAAATTAATAGAATGAAACAAGAACAAAAACATGTCTTACCAAAACCTTTACGACACAATAAAGGCAATTTTCAGCGAAGAATTTAAAGCAACAGATGTGCACCACAGAAAAGATGAAATGGACACCATCGAAACATCAGCTGCACAACAAGAACAAATAGAAAAACAACATCAAAAGAAGTGCACAATCACAAGAAGAATTGAAATAATAAAGATCAGTGCAGAAATAAATGAAGTCGAGAATAGAAAAACAATAGAAAGAATCAACACAACCAAAAGGTGGTTCTTTGAAAGGATAAATAAAGCGACCAACACTGGCCAAACTGACAAAAGAAAACCAGCAGAGAAAGCAAATAACAGAAATAAGAAATCAAATGGGTGTAAATTACAACCAAATTAAGTAAAAAGGAACCCAGCAGAGTACTATGAAAAACTATACTCCAACTGACTTGAAAGCCTAGAGAAAATAGGCAAACTCCTTGAAATACACTACATACCTAAACAAATACAAACTGATGCTGAAAGTCTGAACAGGCCCATAACCAAGCAAGATACTGAAAAGGTAAAAAAAAAGAAAAAATCCCCAACAACCAAAAAAAGTCCTGGCCCAGATGGCATCACTGGTGAACTCTACCAAACATTCAGAGAAGAACTAACACTAGTATTACTCAAACTATTTCAGAACATAGAAAAGGAAGGGATCTTGTCATCTTTGCTTCACCAAGCGTGCTGGTTGTACTTCTTCCAGTAAAGATCTGTTTGTTCTTTTGGCAGTCTGTTGTACATTCGATATTCTTCTCCAACACCACAGTTCAGAGGCATCAGTTCTTCTGTCTTCCTTGTTCTTGTCCAGCTGTCACATGCATACAATGTGATTGAAAATATCATGGCCTGGGTTAGGTGCACCCTGGTCTTCAAAGTGACATCTTTAATTTTCAATACTTTAAAGAGTTCCTTTGCAGCACATTTTCCCAATACAATGATTTTTTTTTTTTTTTTTTTTGATTTTTTGACTGCCACTTCCTTTGGCATTGACTGTGGAACCAAGCAAAATGAAGTCCTGGACAACCTCAATCCTTTCTCCATTTATCACTATGTTGCTCACTGCTCCAGTTGCAAGGATTTTTGTTTTCTCGAGGTGCAATCCATACTGAAGGCTATGGTATTTGATCTTCATCAGTAAGTGTTTCAAATCTTCTTCACTTCCAGCAAGGTTGTTGATAAGTCTTACTCCAATCCTGATGCCTTGTTCTTCTTCATATAATCCAGTTACTCAGATTATTTGCTCAGTATACAGACTGAAAAGGTATGGTAGAAAGATACAACGCTGACGTACACCTTTCCTGACTATAAACCATGCAGTGTCTGATCATTCTGTTCACACAGTTACCTCTTGATCAGTAGATAGATTCCTCATGTGCATAATCAAGTGTTCTGGAATTCCCATTCTCCACAACATTATGCATAATGTTTTACTGTCCACGTAGTTGAAAGCCTTTTACACAGGTAAACATCTTTCTGGTATTCCCTATTTTCAGCCATGAGACATCTGACATCAGCCATGATATCCTTGGTTGCATGTCTTCTTCTGAATATGGCTTGAATTTCTGGCCATTCCTTATCAATATACTGTTACAGATGTTTTGTAATGATCTTTAGCAAAATTTTACTTGTGGGTGATACTAGTGATATTATTTGATAACTTCCACATTTGGTTGGATCACCTTTCTTGAGAATAGGCATAATATGTATCTCTTTCAGTAAGTTGGCCAGGTAACTGTCTTCCAGATTTCTTGGTATAGGTTCAGGCAAAAAAGCGATATTAGCTACAGACGAATGCACTTGGGGATCTTGCTAGCGGGGAAGAGTGAGTACAAGCAGCTGGGGCTGAAGGAACTTCCTCCTTGCTACGAGACTGCAGCCAGTCGGAAGCAGAGGACACAGAGGTGCAGAGAACCGTGAGGTTAGGAAATATATATCACTGGTTACCAGGTGGTCTGTGCCTCTTGGGAGCTCCTGAAGCTGCTGTCAACTACCCTCTATCTGACAATCTTTCATGTGAGTGAGGCAAATTCAAGCCATGGGGACACTGCAATTCTTAACCAGCTAACTGAGTCACTGCAGTTAGCCAGGAGCCATCTGAGGCAGAGCAGCAGGGAGACGGGGGAATGAGAAAGTGTTTATCTCTGGTTACCATGTAATCATCAGGCCTTTCTTCCTGGTCTGTCTTATTCTGGAAACTCTGCAGAAAACTGTCCACTGTGGTCACCCTGCTGTTTGAAGTACTGGTGGAATAACTTCTAACATCTCAGCAACACACAAGCTGCCACATTCTTTCTCATGCTATTTGTCTGTGGATTTCTAACAGAAGTCCGAGATAGCAAACCTTTGCTGTGTTAGCTAACAGGAGACTTCTCATTTCTCTTCTCTTTCAGATTCTTATTGGATCTGGTGCTTGGCTGAGATCTTTATCTGCTCATTTCACGCTTCAGGTTCTGTGACTGACATTTGTCTCTGTTTTGCACAGGTCTTCCGACCTTTGTTGTGCAAGGGCACCATATTAGCTGGAAGCCTGAAATATGAGCATTTTAAAAATTTATGATGACAAAATTCATTTCTAGAATAAAAATCAAATCTTTCTTTTAATAAACTAAATTCACAGTGTGTAAATCTTATATGGAAAACAAAGCATTTTGAAATATGCCAAAGTGTATTCATACAATTGAAATTATACTTCTGCTTAAGTAACATGAATGAACATCTTTAAGATGTTAGTTTACTCAAAATTAATTTAGAAATATAAAAAATTCACTAACATTAAATAAGCTTTCTTTTTTCTTGAGACCAGTACGCCAATAGCAAAGATTAATGAGAAGGAATAAACAAAGAAACATAGCCAGGAAAATATTGATAAAACTAAAACAAAGCTATAGGTTGGGTAGAATAACTTTACTAAATATTCAAACATGCTATATAACCTTAGAATTTAAAACATAGTACAAGCGATACATGGTGAAGTCATAAGTTTGTTAGCTCAGTTAATAGTAGCACATCGTGTCAGTTTGCTGCTTTTGCTACTGTACAATGGCTGTGTGATATTATCGCTGGAAAAAATAGGTAAGGACTATGAAGGAACTCAGTATAATTTCAGCATCTTCTGATGAATCTAAATTTATTGCAACATAAAAATTAATGAAATATTTAGATAGACAGATACATAGATTCAGAAATGTCCTTGAGTCAATTCCAGCTCTTGGTGACGCTATGCACAACAGAACGAAGCGTTGTGTCCTGTGCCGTTCTCAGCCGTCACGTTTGAGTCCATTGTTGCGGTTACTGTGCTGATTGATCTCCTTGGCTCACACCGGCCCACTACTTTACCAGACTTGATGTCCTTCTCCAGTGATCCTTCCTGATGACATGTCCAAAGCAAGGGAGTTGGGCAATTTGTGTTGTGATTCATAGGTTTACATTGGCTAATGTCAAAGTAAATCATCAGACCTTTCTTCCTGGCCCGTCTTATTTGGAAACTCTGCAGAAACCTGTCCATTGTTGTCACCATGCTGTTTGAAATACCGGTGGAATAACTTCTAACATTGCAGCAGCTTACGAGCTACCACATTACAACCACTGGGTAGACACGTGGTGAATAACACATACTAACATGACAGGTGTCATTTAGTGATCCTGGGTGTTAGGGGAGTTGACTAAAAAGCAACACAAGAGACTGTGGAGGTCTGAGGAAAATAATTTTATATCTTGATCATGGTGGTGTTGGCACAGCTGTGAAAGTTTGTTCACATTACAGTACTGTATACCTATAAAGCTTAAATTGTATCATGTGAAAATTCTTCTTTAATAAACCTGAAATAATTTTAAAAACTCATTTATATTTTTGGGTGGCTTACCTCCCTCATTCAATGCTAATAGTATTTTATGTAAATCTACTATAAGAGAAGCTTTTTTTGTTTTTTAAGCTTAGGATCATAGGATTAATAAACTACAGAACTGCTAAGTTTCAACAAAAACGTAAGGAAGATTCCACAACCCCAAGTTAGGGTTACTCATAATTTAAAAGTGTTTGAATCCTCAAATGAGAGTTATACTTCAAGCATGGTTAAGGTAGGATGCTATTTTGTGTTATTTATTTATCTATTTTCATAAGCAATCTACACTGTGAAATTAGATGATACTTCTTATCGAGTGCAAATTGTTAATTAGAACAAGAACAGAGTCACCTCTATTTGCATCTCTTTCCTTGGCTCATGCTATCAAAATAATTTCTGTACTAACTTAATAAAATATAATCTTTGCCATAAATGGAGGCATGCTATGTGCAGTCAAATGATGCTTTTATGAAATGTATCTTTTTAATAGGATGTGGGTCTTAAAAATGTAATGGAAAGGTGTAGAATAAACAACACTCCTTAATACATTCTGGTAATTGCCATCCTGTACAAGTTGAGTTTGCTACATACATTTGTTTTGATGTTTGCTCAAGCATCTTTTAAAGCAAGTGTGTGACCTTTGTGTCGGTGTCCTGAAACTAAGTAAAGGCAAGAGGAAGGTTGGTGATGATAGAGACAGAAGCACAAACGTGAGTTGGAACCTAAGGGTACCTAAAAGTGACGGTTTCTGCCTTCCTTGGTGTTTGCCTGGGATCCACAGTCAGCCAGTACCCCGTAATCTAGAGTGGTTAAGCCCTTGAAACAATTTTATTTCAATGTTAATTTTACCAAGCTTTTTCAGAGATTTCTATCCTTTCACATGGTTGTATTATGATTGCAAATTTCATAGGGGAACTCAAAATGGTGTCATATACACAATCTATTCATTAGTACATTTTGGAGGAATGAAAAATGCTATTTTTGGCAAGTATACTAGCTATACCAAATCTAGTGAAATTTATAGCTGCACCTGATGAGAAAAGTTTATAGTAATCAAAACTACTTGGAACATTAGTTGCTCCTTAGACTTAGGTACACTAGCCCTGATACATAGGCATTTAGGCTGCAGACTACAAAAGGATGCTTATGAAAAAGGAGAAGCATTTAAAATAGCCCAAATCTAAACTGGTAGATGAAGCACTGTGGCTGGATAGTTGTGCATCCAAGCATTCTGCATGACTTGACAGAGTTGCCAGTAAACTCTTGAATTATTTTCTGTAGCTTAATAAATCCCATGATTTCTCTGTACGTGAGTCTGCACGTTGGAATAGACTTTGGTTTCTAATCTCACTGTTGAGAAATGTCAGTCAGGTAAAATTAGGTTGTTTTAGAAGTAAAATACCTTGAGATATCTTATATTATTAATGATACTTTTTTTTCAATTAAGATACTAAATACATGTTTTTTATTAAAGTACACAAAAGAGAAAGGTAGAAAGAAATATGTTAACTATCATCCTGAAGCAAGCAATTTTTACGTTTGGGCATATTCCAATGAAACCAAACCTGATGCCACTGAGTCAGTTCTAACTCATAGTGACTTGGGTGTATGAATCTCTATTAATTTTTTCAGTTTTTTAAAACATTATGGCAAAATGTATGTACACAACTTTCATATACTTATTAAAGTCAGTATTACCTAAAATGTATGATTAATACATTAACCTGTGAGATCAAATATATAATTTTGTTAGGAAAAAAATTCCCATCTCCCTTTCCTGGAAGTTCTGATTCTTTAGGATATAGAAGAGCTCAAGTACCTGCACTCTTGTTAAGTATGCAAGTAACAGATTGCTAGGTTACCTTTAAAAATATGTCTGTATTTACAGATACCAAAGGTTCAATGAGTCTGTCTCAATTCACCACTAAGGACAGTGCAGTAAAGATAAATATTAGTTAACATTTTATTAAGGGACTGATGTACTGTTTTAAGTTGGGTTAAATTTTATATTATCCAGAATCAATTAGGATATTAGTTTATCAAACTGTCATTACATAATTGTGCGAAGAGTATAAAAACCTTGAAATTACAGGATCTTAAAGTTGGAAACAAATTGAAAGGCTTGTATTCCATGATGTGTTTCACAGAAGCATTCACTTGATCATTTATGAATTTAAGGCTTCATTGGGAAGACTTTAATTTTTTTAGTAAAATTATCAAAAACGTTATCACAATAAAAGGGAGACTGATATTCGGCTTCCTGAAAATTCAGCATCTACCATAATAAGCAAATTTAATTGAACGATTGCTTGTTTTGTAGAAAAAGAGGCAGAGAAAAGCAAAAATGAATTACTAAAAATCAAAAACAAACAAAACACACACACACTGAATTCCCTGTAAGTGCACAAGGTGCTTTTCAGTGCAGATTGGAACCTGAAAGACATTGGAGAGGCTGCACTCCACTTCCGCAAGTTGCTGGGTCTGACGTGTTCCCTAGTCTTGCACATGTCCCCCACTTCCCACCTTCCCAGGGCCATTTGACCCTTTCTACGTGTTCACTTCTGAGCCAGTTTTGGAAACCATGCAAACATGAAAAAAGAGAGATTTAGGAGTTGTCTTCTTTTTTCTCTAGAATCAGTTGCCACTTTTAGGATTAAATTGGTAAAGAGTTGATGAGAAGAAAGAAACCTGTGAGAGCAACCGGGAAGGGAAGCTGAAGTGTGGCTAAACCATCAGACTCCAAACTCCTTTAGAGCAAAGGAGGCAGGAAGGGAGACTGGGTGCAAGTGTCCTAGAAATTCTTAGAATTTCTAGAAATCCTAAGGAAGGGATGGCAGTGGGTGGGTTTAAGGAAGGTTTAGGAGGTTGTTATGGAGGTCATGAAACAAAAGTGGCCGTCAGTCAGAGGGGTGTCTGCCTAACATGAAAGGGCCCACCATGATGGGTTCCACAGTGCAGTAGGCACGGAAGGTCCTTGCTCAGTTCTGTCTCCCCTGCAGCTGGAGGTGAAGAGGGTTATTCTTGTGTCTGTCACAAAGATCTACTCAGCATGTGAAACTTACCAGTTACTCAGTACTGGTCTCAGGTTTGCCCCCAGTAACTTTTACCCCAAAGCCCTCTGCCATCAAGTCAATTCCAACTCATAATGACCCTATAGGACAGAGTAGAACTGCCCCATAGAGTTTCCAAAGAGTGTCTGGAGATTCAAACTGCTGAGCTTTTGGTTAGCAGCTGTAGCACTTAAACACCATGCCATCAGGGTTTCCTTAGTAACTTCTAGTTAAATTCTTTATACATTTTCATAATATCTAGTATAGTTATACTGATAGTGCAAATTACAAAAACACGGAGAAATGAGGACTGTATCACTTACGGAGATGTTGTTATTTTCTGTATTTATTCCTCCAGGTTATCAACAATATGTATTTGGCTATCATTTTGTGATGGAGTCTTCATTACTATAGAATAAGAATAAGCAAATACTTACTGTATTCTCACAGCACTGCACTGCAGAAAACACAGTTATTGCTGTAAGTTTGATGACTGGTTGCACAGATTGGATCCCTTTGTCTGTTGCAGTGGTGTATCTGATCTATATCTGGACTACATTCTGGCTATTAGATGTAGAGAGAAAATGTAAAATATTATAGTGAGCCTTTGAACGAAATGTTTCTCAGTATTAACACAAAATACCATACATCAAAACAGGATAAATATATTCTGTCTGTAGGTTTAAAGACTGACACTTAGCTACCAATAAGTAACTTAAAACATGAAATTTTGTGGATATAGTTTTAAAGGTGATTATTATTTTCAAAACAAGGCCATTTAAGAAACTGTGTTTTTATAATTTAGCCCCTACCATCCTCTTCTCCTACTAAAGTGGCATTATAACACAAAAAAAAACATGAAATGAATTTTCTATCTATTATCCTATTTCTTTCTTAATAATCTCAGCACATATGTTGATATAGACTTAAACATAGATACAGACATAAATGTGTATAAGCCACCTGAGTGGTACAAACAGTTTATGGTTAATTATTTACCTAATGTTAGCAGGCCAAATCCACAGAAGAAAGGCTGGTGATCTATTTCTACAAACAGTACTGCTAAGAAAATGCTATGGAACTCAGTTCTACTCTGTGACACACAGGGTCATCATGATGTGGAACTGACTCTACTGAAAAGGCAGTGAAATAGATATGTATACATATATATAAATAAATGTGTACACACCTTTATGTTTGTGTAAACATATATAGATACAAATATAAAACCCAAACCCCATTGCGTCAAGTTGACTCTGACTCATAGTGACCCTGTAGACAGAGAAGAACTATGCCAGAGATTTTCCAAGGAGTTGCTGGTGGGGACCATTTTTGGTTAGCAGCCAAGCTCTTAATCACTGTGCCATCAGGGTATCAGATATAGGTATAGAGACATGTAAGTTTTTAATGTTGGAACTGTCATAAATTTATATAAATAAGAAACACTGTATGACTTCTTAAATCATATGCTTTTAAAACTCTTTGGGACCTATACCACTTCATGTATCTAAAACTGCAGCTTTTTTAAAAAATATATTCTGTATAGTGTACCATTATGTGAACATGTGAAAATTATAATTACCTTATCAGCCTCAAGGTGGACATTTGCTGCTAAATTTATAACATACAAAAATTAAAATTTTAACATTTTTCAACTTCTCAGTGAATCAGTGTTAACTTACCAGATCTCAGTGAGGTGACTTGCAAAAGGAACTGTCTGCAGCTCATTCACATACGCAAAAGTTAAAAATAAGTGAATTAAAAAAATGCATTATCTCTAGTAAAAAGTGTCTGTATCACTCATTAGCATAAGCTAATGCCAACTGCTTATTCAAGACCCTGCAAATTCTGAGGTGAGCCTCGGAGGCAGTACCAAACCATTAAAATCACAAAATAACTCCAAATCTAAAAACATTGTTTCCATGTTAACCATACTGTGCAATACACACACACACACACACACACACACACACGTTTTAGTAATCTCTAACATTGTTCTTTGAAGGTGCTTCTGTTTTGTTTCATTTCATGGAGGAGACATTCTGTTCAGAGTGGACAGTGACTTTTTTTGTCAGTTAATATAAAGATATTAACTAGTACTAAGTTAATCAATATTGTGCTCTAATTATGTAACTGTCCTTCTTACAGGGTCTCTGGGTGGTGGAAAAGTTCTACACTCAATTGCTACGCTAAGGTTGGCCTTTTGAACCAAACCAGCAATACTGCAGAAAGAATCTGGTGATCTGCTTCTCTAAAGAGTGTAACCAAGAATATCTACTCTTGTAACACATGGGGTAGCTGTGCAATGGAATCAGTTCGACAACAGAGGAGTTGGTTGAAGTTAACCCCAAGTCACATGGCTACTTAACTTTGAAATTCATGGCTCACCTTCACCTTTAGGAATAATAACATTGTTCTCAAAAGTGTCATTGAGCTCTCTCCTTAAACAAAACCTTAACTTTAACTTTAGAGGACTCACACGTAGGTGACAATAGAGTCACTATGAGTTGGAATCAACTTGGTGGCAGTGGGCTTTTAATCTTTGTTTTGGAGGTGACAAACAAGTCAGATTGTCCAGAAATACCAGGTTTGAATGAGGTAATTCCCTTTGACACTTAACCTTTAACAACTGTGAAATCTGACTTCCAAAGAGGGCTAAAAAGAATTTAGGTAAAGTTCTTCAGTTACAGGTGAATACAGAGCTAAGATTTACTACCTATACCAACCCACCACTCTGTTCACCACTGCCATGTGGAAAATGACACAGAGAATTCCACGGATGCCATTTTAAAATGGCATCTGTAACGTACTCCCTTCAAATTACCAGTCTGAGAACTATTAACTCCTTAAAACAAGTCTTTTCATTTCCAGCAGTTATCGCCTACAGTTTCTAGGATATGTGGATTGTTCTACCCGAGACTAGAATGTTTGCTTATCAGAACAAAGAGGAAATGCCAACACTGTGATGCAAAGAGCTTTGATCCACAATGCAAAGAAAGGTGTTTTTATTACCAGATCTGTAGAAGAAATCTTTCAGAATAACACATGGTACAGGGGGGAAGAAATTACACTTCCAAACTGAAATTCCTGACTGGCAAGAAAAACATGCTTTAGCCTCTTTGTTGTTAGGTACCATCATCACATTTCCACGTCATCTGCCCACTTACAACAAAAGGAAATGTTGCCAATCCCACATCAGCCTAAAAATTGTTGCTATGCATTGTGCCTGTTGTTGCAGTTACCTTATTAGTCCACCTGTTTTAGGTTCTCCCTGCCTCTCACTAACCATCACAAGTGTGATGTAATTCTCTAGGGCTTGGCCCCACCTTATTATATCGTGAGCAAAGCAAGCTAGACGAAGTCTTCCCATACTCTCTGCAAAGACCACTCTCACTTTACTTCTTCTAAGACAAATCTAGCTCCCTAGATTTCTCTCCCTTTTATCAGTCTTTTTCAGCTACCTTCCCTGCTTTTACACTTCAGACTAAATTCTCAGTGCACTGCCTCGGCAAAAGTGGGGTACCTTACTTGTGTGCCCTGACCTTTTCTTGTGGACTCAGAGAGGGAAACAAAGGGAGCAGCATAAGACGAGTTCTACCAGATTTCTGCACTTACTGAAGTGTTGCAAGCCAAGTGTACATCAACTTTCATGACTCAAACCTTTGCTAAGCACTACTTAAGTCCCTGTTGTTAGGTGCTCTGGAGGCAGTTCTGACTCATAGTGACCCTATGCACAGCAGAAGGAACACTACCCGGTCTTGAGCTGTGTCCACAATTGTATTTATGCTTAATCCGATTGTTGGGGCTGCTGCATCAATCCATCACATCGAAGGTCCTCCTATTTGTCGCTGATCCTCCACTCTACCAAGCATGATGTCCTTCTCCAGGGACTGATCCTTCCTGACAATATGTCCAAAGTATGTAACATGTGATCTTACCATCTTTGCTTCCAAGGATTCTGGTTGTACTTCTTCCAGAACAAACCTGTTTATTCTTTGATGGTCCGTGGTCCATGCAACATTCTTCTACAGCACCACAATTCAAAGGCATCAAGTCTTCTCTCTGTTTTGTTTGTTGTCCAGCTTTCATATGCATATGATGCAATTGAAAATACCAAAGTTTGGGTCAGGTAGACGTCAGTCTTCAAAGCAACGTCTTTCCTTTTGAATATTTTAAAGAGATCTTTGGCAGCAGATTTTCCCAATGCAATGCATCCTTTGATTTCTTAACTGCTGTTTCCATAGGTGTTGATTCTGTACCCAAGGAAAATGAAATCCTTTCTCCATTTATGACAACATTGCTTACTGGTCTATTCATGAGGATTTTGGTTTTCTTGATGCTGAGGTGTAATCCACACTGAAGGCTGTACTCCTTAATCTTCGTCAATAAGTGTTTCATATCTTCTTCACTTCCAGAAAGTAAGGTGGGGTATTCTTCATAAAGCAGGTTGTTAATGAGCCATCCTCTAATCCTGATGGCTTGTTCTTCTTAGTATAATCCATCTTTGCAGATTATTTGCTCAGCATACACATTGAAAAGGTGTGCTGAAAGGATACAACCTTGATGCACACCTTTCCTGACTTTAAACCACGAAGTGTACCCTTGATCTGTTCACGTGACTTCCTCTTCATTCATATACAGATTCCTTAAGAGCACAATTAAGTGTCCTGGAATTCCCATTTTACACAATGTTAGCAATAATTTGTTATGATCCATAAAGTCTAATGCCTTTGCATAGTCAATGAAACACAGGTAAACATGTTTCCGGTATTCTCTGCTTTCAACCAAGATCTATCCAACACCAGCAACGATACCTCTGGTTCCACATCCTCTTCTGAATCCCACTTGAATTTATGGCAGTTGCTTGTTAATATACTGTTGCCATCAATTTTGAATGACCTTGAACAAAATTTTACTTTTGTATGATATTCATGACATTGTTGAGTAATTTCTGAATTCAGTTGAATTACCTTTCTTTGGAATGGGCATGAATGTGGATCTCTTCCAGTCAGCTGGCCAGATAGCTGTGCTCCAAGTTCCTTGGCATAGACAAGTGAGCAATTCCAGCACTGTGTCTGTCTGTGGAAATGTCTCAATTGATTATGTCCCTATATGTAGTCTTTTCTCCCTTCCTTCTCTACTACATACCACATCTAAAGTATAAAGCACTACTGAGCAAGAATTCGGGTATTTTCTGTGTGTGCCCTGAGCTTTTGTTGCAGACCTGGGAAGAGAATCAAGGGGTGGAAGAGTGCCACTGTCTTCCCTGAGCCAGCAACTCCTGCCAGCAACTCACTCCAACTGACAGGTGACAGGCCATTAGAATTATCAGAAATCCCAAAACACCTCTAGCTCAAAAGACTAGACTGCTTGGACAGTCAAAGCCTCTCTACCTCAAATGACTAGATTACGTGGACAGGATGTAATGCAGGACACAGTATCCAGAGTTCTACTTGGTTAGAGAAGGGATAGAGCTCAATCAAAGCTAAAATTTTAAAATTAGAGAAACAAAGTATGTAAATTTTGACAATATGACACTATAAAGAGTGACATATTAATGTATTTATAGAACTTTCAGATAGAGAAGCCACAGATATACAAAGAAGTTAACAACTGGTTTAAACTTAGAACACTAAGGTGGAATAGAGGGGTAGCTGCAAAGCAGACTAGCAATACTACACATCAAAACAAGAAGCACGATGCAGAAATTTCAACAGAATCAAAACCAACACTGAAAAAGATGAAAAGAAAACTCATAAAGAAAAATGACACAGAACAGACCATTAAGTGGAACAAGGAAAATGTCAACAATGCAAAAATAAAAACACCAAAATGACAGCACTAAATTCTTATCTAACAATAATTACACCAGGTATAAACGGACTGAATGTACCTGTAAAGAGAGAGCGAGCAACAGGTTCAATCAAAACACATGTTCCATCTATATGTTGCTTACAAGAAACACACCCTGGACTCAAAGATATGAACAAACTGAAAATCAAAGGATGGAAAAATATATACCAAGCTAATACGTAAAGAAGAGCAAAGGTGGCAGTATTAATCTCAGATAAAGTAGATTTTAAAGTATAATCCACCTTCATGGACAAGAGTGGTCAGTATGTATTGTTTAAAGTTTCAATACATAAAGAGGGTATAACAATATTAAATATTTACATGCCTACTATCAGAGCATCTAAATATATGGAACAAATACTGGAAACATTGAAAAATGAGATAGAGATTACTCCACGATAATAGTAGGAGAGTTCAACACTCCATTTGCAGCAATGGACAGATCATCTGGGAAAAAGCTAAGAAAAGATACAGATCTTATTGCAATAATCAACCAACTCAACCTCCTAGACATTTACAGAATGACAGACAAGCATATCTTCTTTTCCAATGCACACGGAACATTCTCCAGAATAGACTGTATATTAAGCCATAAAATAAGTCTCAACAAAATCCAAATCATTGAAATATTGCAAAACATTTTCTCAGCTCATGAAGTCATAAAAGTTGAAATTAATAACAGATAAAACATAGGTAGAAATTTGAACTCATGGAAACTGAGCAACACCCTGCTAAAAAACTCATGTGTTACAAAAGAAATCAAGGATTCAATAAAGAAATTTGTAGAATCAATGAGAATGAAAACACACCCTACCAGAATCCATGTGATGCACTCAAAGAAGTCCTCAGAGGTCAATTTATCGCTATATATGTACACATCCCAAATGAAGAAAGGGCCAAATTAACCCTAGAACTCAAGCAAGTAGAAAGAAAACAACAAAAGAATCCATCAGACAAGAAAAGAAAACAGATAAAAGTTAGAGCAGAACTAAATGAATTAGAGAATAGAAAAACAATTGAAATAATTAACAAAATCAAAAGCCTTTTTTTAAGAAAGGTAACAAAAAATTGATAAACCGTCAGCTATACTCACAAAAGCAAAACAGGAGAGGAAAGAGATAATATGAATAAGCAATGAGACAGGAGATATAACTGACCCAACTGAAGTTAAAAGAATCATAACAGAATACTATGAAAAATTGCATCCAAATAGATTTGAAAACCTAGAAGAAATAGACAAACTTCTAGAATCACATTACTTACTAAAATTATCACAAAGAGAAGGAACACAACTTAATAAACTCATCACAAAAGAAGATATTGAAAAAGTCATCCAAAATCTACCAAGTTCTCGCCTAGATGGCTTCACTGGAGAATTTTAGCAACCGTTTAGAGATGAGATAATTCTAATACTACTGAACCTATTTCACAGAGCAGAAAAGGACAGAACACTCCAAAACTCATTCTATGAAGCCAGAATAACCCTGATACCAAAGCTAGGTAAAGATAGCACAAAAAAAGAAAACTACAGACCAATATCTTTCATGAACCTAGATACAAAAATCTTCAACAAGGTTTTAGTCAGTAGAATTCAACAATATATCCAAAAAATAATTCACGATGACCAAGCAGGATTTATATTAGGAATGCAGATTTGGTTCTACATCAGAAAAGCAATTAATATAATCAACCACATAAAGAAAACAACAGATAAGAATTCCTTGATTTTATCAATTGATGCAGAAAAGACATTTGACAAAAACCAGTACCCATCCATGTTAAAAAAAAACTCTCAGCAAATAGGAATAGAAGGGAAATTCCTCAACATAATAAGAGGCTTCTACACATAGCCAATAGCCAAGATCATCCTGAATAGAAAAAGATTGAAAAAACTCCCCCTTGGAGTGGGAACCAGACAAGGATGCCCGTTGTCACCATTTCTATGCAACATTGTGTTAGATGTTCTCACCATAGAAATTAGACAAGATAAAAGGAGTCTGCATCAGTAAAGAAGAAGTAACAGTATCCCCACGTGTTGATGATATGATCTTATACACAGAAAACTCTAAAAAACCCATAAATAAACTACTGGAACTAATAGAAGAGTTCAGCAACGTATCACGATATAAAACAAACACAAACATATCAGTAGGATTCCTTTACACCAAAAAAGAGACCATCAAAGAAGAAATTATCAAATCAATACCATTTACAACAGCCCCCCAGAAGATCAAATATCTAGGAATAAACCTAACCAGAGATGTAAGAGACCCCTACAAAAAATGACAAGACCCTATTTCAAGAAACCAAAAGAGATTTACTTTAAGTGGAGAAACCTATCAAGATCATGGATAACAAGATCTAGCATTGGGAAAATGTCTGTTCTACCCTAAGCAATCTACATATACAATGGAGTCCCAGTACTAACTCCAATGTCATTTTTTATTGTGATGGAGAAGCAAATGTTTGGAAAGGAAAGAAACTCTGGATAAGTAAAGCACTACTGAAAAAGAGGAACACATTGCGAGGCCTCATGCTACCTGACCTTAGAAAATATTACACAGCCACAAAGGTCAAAACAGCCTGGTACTGGTACAAAACAGATATGCAGACCAATAGAACAGAATAAAGAAGCCAGAAATAACACAACCCATCTGTGAACAGCTGATATTTGACAGAGGTCCAAAGGCCATGAACTGGGGGAAAAGCAGTCTCTTTAACAAATGGTGCTGGCAAATTCAAATCTAAATCTAGAAAGATTATGTAGGAAAAATAAAAAGGGGACAAGTTCCAATCCATGGCTTAAACAGACTCCAAAATCTTACTAACAATGCACAAACAACAGAAGATAAAGTAAATAAATGGGGACTATTAAAAATGGAACACCTATTCTGATCCAAAGATTTTATCAAGAGAATAAAAAGAATGCCTATAGGATAGGAAAAAATGCTTCACAACCATGTACCTGATCGATGTCTAATTTCCACAACTTAGAAAGCAGTGCAAAATGTCAACAAGAAAAAGACAGATAACCCAATTAAACAATAGGGAAAGGACATAGACTGACACTTTTCCAAAGAGGATATCCAGGCAGCCAAAAGACACATGAGGAAATGCTAAAGCTCATTAGCTATTGCAGAAATCCAAATGAAAACTTCTATGAGATACCATCTCACCCCAACAGTTGGCACTATTCCAAGAAACACTAAACAACAAATGTTGGAGAGGGTATGGAGAGACTGGAACTCTTCTACACTGCCGGTGGGAATGTAAAATGGTACAATCTCTTTGGTAAGCAATTTGGTGCTGTCTTAAAAAATTAGAAATAGAAATATCATATGATCCAGCAATCTCACTGCTTGGAATATATCTTACAGAAATAAGGGCTGTCACATGAACACATATATGCACACAAATATTTATTGCAGCACTGTCCACAATAGCAAAAGCGTGGAATCAATGTAGGTGCCCAACAGCAGATGAACGGATAAACAAACTATAGTATGTATACACAATAGAACACTATTGAGTGATAACAAACAATGATGATTGTAGGAAGCATCTCATAATTTTGTATCAACTAGAACAGATTAGATAGTGGATAGGAATTTGATTAGGTGAAGGGAGTGACAGATGTGATAGATGGCAAGTCAGCATAACTGGACTACACTACAAGCTAGAAAGTTTTCTAAATTCAACCCAACATTTCAAAAGATAAAGTAGCCAGGACAGGGGTCTGGGGGCCATGTTTTTAGTGGATGAGTTCAATTGCCATAATTAATCTTTTTCCAAATCTTCTGCACCCCACATTGATGAGTGGTGTCTGGGAACTTAAAAGCCAGCAAGCTGACATCTGAGGAACATCAGTTGGTCCCACCCCACCAAGAAGAGATGACAACAAAGAACTTCAAAGACAAAACACAAAATGAGCTCAGGAGACAGAAGGATCCATAGAATTAGGAGACTACAGCAGCATGAGACCAGAAGAAGCAGGTGTTGCCTGGCCACCACCAAAGAGAATTCTGATAGGGGACATAACATAGATGTAGCACAAGAAAAGAGGTGTGCAGAACAGGAACTCTATTAAAAGACCAGAACTGACAGTTGAACAACCTAGTGGGTCTGCTGAGAACATGGCCCCTGGACTCACTGCTAGCCCAGAACTGAAAACAGTACTGAAGCCAACACTTCAGACAAAGAATAGACTGGACTTGGGGACACAGAGTGATACATGTGGTGTGTATACTTTTTGATTTAATATACATATGAGGCTCTCCTACTAATTCTTTTTAGAGGGGAGAGGAGAGGTGAAGAGGGACAAGTGATGGTTGAGTGGATACTAGAAGTAAAGAGTAAAGAAGAAGAGAGTGTGCTGTCACAAGGTGAGGAAAGCAGACAGCGTTGTAGCAAGGTGAGTGCTTGGGATTTCATATGGAAAACTGACTTGGATTGTAAACATTCATTTAATCACAACAAAAAATTTTAAAAAAAAATCTACTTCTTGACATGACTGTCATCTGTCTTGCTCTCATCCCCACAAAAACGTCCCACCACTCAAATCCTTTTTCCAACTGATGGTCTGTTACGGAGGTGGGTTTACTTTTACCTTGCTTAGAGGGTAATACAGTCCTTGATCTATGTGACAAAACTTCTGATTGCTACTAGTCTTGTGAACTTCCTCTCCATCTGGAAGGGCTATAATGACTGTAGTACATTCCTCTTTTTAATATGATGATATCATAGTTTAAGTGATATGAACACTAGATCATTTCTTTCATTACTATAGTTTTGATTGTGTTCGGAGCCTTCCCTAACTGAGTAGGATTTTGGATAATGTGTCCTTCTATAATACAAAGTCAGTGGTTTTGTTCTTCCAAGCCAAGAGATTTTTTTCAGTATTTCTGGTAGCTTTGGTTTGGTTTTTAAAAGTCTCTGAGTTTCTGTTTATCTGAGAATGTCTTCATTGCATTTTCATACTTGAAAGATAGTTTTCAGGATATATAAGTTTTGGTTGGAATTTCTCTTTCAAGGCTTTGAATGTGTCATGCCACTGTCTCCATGCCAGCATCGTTTCTGCTGAGAAATCTGACGAAAGCCTACAGGGTTTCCCTCCGAATATTAGCTTTGCTTTGAGTCTTGCTGCCTTTAAGGGTTTCTGCTTATGTTTCATTTTGTTGAGCTTGATTATAATACGTCTTGGAGTGCTTCTATTGAGATCTATGTTGAGTGGTGTTCGATATGTATCTTGGCTATCTATATTCTCTTCTTTCATAATTTCTGGGAAGTTTTCTGTCAGCAGCTCAGCCACAATACTCTCTGTGTTCTCGGGTGTCTCTCCCTGTTCAGCAGCTGCAATTAATCATTGATTGTTCTTTTTAATAGAGTCCCACATGCTTCTTAATGCTTCTTCATTTTTCATGTTTCTTTTTTCTGATTTCTCCTCATAGATGCTGGAGTCAGTAGCTCTATCTTCCAAATCACAAATTCTCTTTTCCATTTGTTCCATTCTATTTTCTTGGCTGGCTTTGAATAGAAGTTTCTATTGATTTTGTTCTTGATCTGTTGGATTTTGCAGTACTGATGTTCCATCAGATCGAACAGCTTGCTTAATTTTTTGTTTTGTTCTGCTGTATTTTGTATAAGGTCTAGGAGGGCTCTCTATATAATCATTTTGTATTCACCTTCTGATACTTTCAGAAAAGCTTCTTCATCTGGGAAATTCTGAGGTGGTTTCATTGGGGGCCTTCTGATGCCATGGGTGATTTCTGGGTTACCATCTTCTCCAACATTTGGTGTTTTGGGGGCTTCATGTGGGTCAATAGAGGCTGGGAGAGATGCTTCAGTCTGTGTAAGCCCGAACTCACTGAGAGTGGGGTCAGTGAAAGAGAGGAGGTTTTGTGTTCAGTGGAATGAAGTCCAAATGAACAGCCTTATACCACATCCCAGGGCTCACTAGGTGTCCAGAAGGCTCTGTTTCATTATCATTTCAAGTCGTGGTTTCCAGAGGGATTTACGGAGATGTGTGTTTAGTCCCCATCTTCACTCCGCTCTGTGACAAAACTTCTGATAAACGCAAGGCAGGACAGTGCCTCCCTAGTTCCTTCCCTCTCCTTCACCATCTATTTTACTCCCATTTGGTCCCTTACACAAAAATACTCAAAGGGGTCTCCTCAACACAGTGAAAGCAGCTGAAGAAGCAACAGTGAACAAGACAGCCAGTCTCCTTTTGCACTGTATCTTCTTCAGATAATTGACTTTATAATCATTTGGTGTTGATCAAGTCAGTTTTGACTCGTGCATCTCTGTGTGCAACACAACAAAACACTACCCAGTCCTGCACTATTCCCACAATTGTTATGCTTGAGCCCACTGTTTTAGCCACTATGTCAATCCATCTCTCCCTGAGAGTCTTGGATAAGAATCAGTATAGATTATGGTGGCTTTTGTGGTAGGATTGCTGTTAGAACTGCTCCTGACTGGTACCCACTTCTCTGATGACTAAAGTAAGTTCAAAATTGCATACGTATTTAAGCACTGTGCAGGGGGTTACGAACCTGACCTTTTCCCTGTATGTATCTGTTTACATGCTTGTTCTTTGCTCATTTGAGAGTGGGGAACAATGAGAGGATTTCTTCTTAATGAAGAAAAAAAGAATATAGACACTCCATTTTTTCTGTCCACTGAAAATTTGATGTGAATGTGCCATAGCTACTCCAAAAGTTTTCTGTACCATCTTCTTCTAGGTTTTAATGAGAAGATCAAACGACTGTCTTCCTATTGAGCATCGGTACATTTTTCCTCATATCATGGGAATTTCATCTTTCTTCTGGTGAGGATGAATGTTTTTCCACCTTGGGTGGAATACTTCTCATGTCCTATAAAATACAGGCAGATTTTGTGTTCCTTCAAAATAGAACTGGTCGTTCTATGTGTTTTGACTTGGTATGTGGGAATATGAAAATAGATGACAGAGCAAACATTTTAAAATTGAAACAGTGAATTCCTTCCTCCCACATTATAAAAGAGATGTAGTGCAGTAGATATGGAAGACCACCAGATTTGGACACAGTATATATTTCTCTGTCTCCATAGCTAAAAGCAATTGAAATAAATTATTTCCTTGTTTTGAGAGTCTCTTTATTTTTATATGCAGAGCATTAGAGTAAACTTTCTACTAGGGATTTATTAATTTTCATTCCTAACATCAAAACTTCACATCAGGTGAGTGCTCACTGATTAGGGATTCTGAAATCAGGTCATGAAGTTCTGTTATGGGTCTTGATTCATTTTCTTTATATTTAAGCAAGTTGGTACGAGTTGTCTCCCTTGAGTTTCAATTTCTGTAATTCTGAAATGCAGAAAATGAAGACATTTGTATCTTCTAGTAAGGGTGTTACAAGATTTATGCAAGATGATATAGTCAACATGGAGTTAGATCTACTGTAAGAATCATTCCTGTTTCTACTTTTGCATTCTAGCTTTCCAAACACAGTGCCAGAGAAGGTTCATTTTCTGCTTTGTGTTTTCCTCAGTGAAGTGTTTGCATCCATGTCTTCTCACAAATGTGAATACATCAAAGGAAGCACTAAGTGAATCTTTTTCTTGCATGCACATGCTGTCTTATGTGATACATCAAATAGTACAAGGAAAGTTAATTAACTTTAATTCACACGAAAGCTGATGCCATTTAATTATGAAAATTTTTTATTAGAAAGTGAATATTGCCCACAACAAATAGGATTCAGTATAAATAAAAACTCTAAATTACTGTGTCTCCCGGAGAACATTCAGAATCCCACAAGCTCCTGCATTCATGCAGAATTTCTTCTTTCTTAACACCTGCATGATATTCTATTTTCTACATGTATAAACATTATGGAATTCCTAGTATTTCTGTATTTTAGTGATTTCAAATATTCTTAAATTGTATTTACTACTTTAAGGAACATTATTTTGCATATGCATTCCCAGGCAAGTCATCCACGGAGTAAAAAGACAAAGACACAAATTACCAGAAAATCTATTTTACAAAAGAAACCAAAAAAACAAAATACAGATAGCTAGAAATCATATGTGAGTGAAGAACAAAGTGGGAGTCCTCATATTATCTGACTTTAGAAATTACTACACTGCCACAGTAGTCAAAACAGTCTGGTACTGGTACAGAAACAGGTACATAGAACAATGAAACAGAATTGAGAATCCAGACATGAAATCATCCACTTTTCAGCCACTGATATTTAATGAAGGCCCAAAGTCCATAAATCAGGGAAAAGATAGTCTCTTTAACAGTTGTATTGGCATAACTAGATATCCATCTGCGAAAAAATGAAACAAGACCTGTACCTCACACCATACAGAAAAACTAACTCAAAATGGGTAAAGACCTAAATATAAAATCTAAAACAATAAAGATTATAGAAGAAAAAGTAGGTAAAACACCAGGTGCTCTCATACACAACCACAAAAGAAACTTTTACCTTTGATGGTGGGAGAGAGGTGGATATTCATAGACTAAATCGTAGATAGGAATTAGGTTAAGTAAAGGAAGGCACAGCACAAAGTAGAAGGGAGATTAACGCTGCCGGACCACATCAAATGCTGAGAAGTTTCCTAAATACAATCCAGCATTGTGAAGGTTAGAGTAGCTTGCTGGGGTCTGGTGACCATGGTTTCAGGGGATATCTAGGTCAACTGGTGTATATATATATATATGTACACACATACATATATATACTTTCTGAGAAAATGTTTTGTATTCCATTTTGTTGAGTGGTGTCTCAGTTCTTAAAAGCCAACAAGGAGCATCAGTTTGTCCCAGTCTACTTGGAGCAGAGGGGAATAAAGGACATCAAAGAAATGAGGAAATTATGAGCCCAGGAGACAGAAGGGGCCAAATGATCAGGAGACTATATTAACATAAGATCATAAGAACTAGATGGTGCCCATCCAATGCCAATGACTGCCCTGCTAGGGTACACAAGGTAGCAGGAGAAAAATGGGAGTGCAGATTTAGAACTTTATTAAGAGACCAGACTTGATGGTCTGAAATCCTGGAGGCTCCCCTGAAAACATGGCCTCTGGACTCAGTGACAGCCCAGAGCTAAAACCAGTATTGAAGCCAACTCTCCAGGTAAGAATTGGACTGGACTATAAAACATAGAACGATGCTAGTGAAATGAGTGCTTCTTCACTTAAACATATACATGAGGCTGTCAGAGCAGCTCCTCCCTACAGACAACATGGGAGGGTGGAGAGGAGGTGACAGGAGTCGGTAGAAAGAATGCAGAAGTACAGGGTAGAAAGGAGGAGTGCGTTGTCACAGGGCTGGGAGAGAAGACAGAGCTGCAAAGAGGTATGTGTGGGGGGTTTTATATGGAGCACTGATGTGGATTTTCACTGAAAGCACTATAAACTATATTTTTTTAAATAGTTGTTACTAGGATATTAACTGAACAAGTAGGCATTATATAGATTACTTATAAATGTGAAATTATTTATTTAAAAGTATAGCATGCCTGGAATAATATGTGTTACGGATTACTAGTTGTCTTCCAACAGTCAAACTACATTTCAAGCACTTGGTTTTTATTGATGATTTCATGAGCATTTGGGCACACAGCTATGCCCTGCTTCTTATGGTTGAAAGACAGAAAGAAACAAAGCTTCACCTACCTTAGACCCAATAAAGGAAGCTCTGGGTTTTGGAAGGCATTGCTGCTGCCATCACAGGACAATCCATTCACCTCATCACTGAATTTTAAGTGGGAAAGAGAAACATATCCTAAATTCATACGCATAATCTTTTTGCAAAGATTCTACAGTTCATTAAATTATGGGCAGATCGTGAGTCTTCGATTCTATGTTAGTATTGCTTAGCGTTCGTATTCATAACATCAGCCTAGGTATTTGCTAGTATTTAAATTCCCAGCTACTGTTCTAGAAGTTCTGATTCTTTAGGATATGGGAGTCCCAGTTATCTGTACTTTCGTTAAGTACCCCAGTAAGGTGTTATTAAGTCACCTTTGAAAATATTTCTCTAACTTTGGTGGCAAAATATTCCCATATCTTAACACATCATGAAGCCAATGAAGAAAGGACAATTTTTAAAGCCAGCCACAGACACCATTATTTAACATTTTATTGAGTGAAATGTTTATGACTTTTAATTGCATTACATTTTGTACTTAAGATACTGGTTATCAAACTGTCATTGAATAATTGAATGCAGAGAATAAAATTCTTGAATAAACAGGATCTTAGGTCTGGTAAGAACTCTGAAGAAACTGTATTCCATGTTGTGTTTCTTGGAAAGATCCACCCTATCAGCTGTGAAGAGTTAAGGCTCCAATTGAGTGGACTGTGTGTAGAATCCTCCATGTGATGGGATCACAATAAAAGCCATATTGTATGCAGCTCCACCAAATTTCAGCATCTACCATAATAAGAAAATTCAATTTTGTCACCGCTTTTTCTGTGGATATAGAGAGAGACAAAGAGAAAATAATTTTGTTTTAAAGAAAACTTTAAACTCTTTGGGTAATACACAAAGTGCTTCCCAATGAGGAGGACATGAGCTTGGCACAAAAGGAGAGGCTGTGCTTCCGTTCTCCAAGTGGCTGGGTCCCAGCTGCTCTCCAGTCCCGCATATGTGCTTCGGCAAACATAGGGCCTCTTGACCCTTCCTAAATGCTTGACCCTGACACAGCCCTGCCACCCAGACTTGAGAAAGGAGAGCATTTGGTATTATCTTAGTTGTTCTCCATAATCAGTTCGGAGACTAAATGTGCATACCCCTAAACCAAGCCCATTGCCGACAAGTTAATTCCAACTCACAGTGACCCTATGGGATAGAGTAGAGCTGCCCCACGAGGTTTCCGGGTAGCAGCTGGTGGATTCAAACTGCTAACCTTTTGGTTAATAGTTTAGTTCTTAACCACTTGGCCACCAGGGGTCCAAATGCATATAGAGGTTAGGAAACACTTGAGAAAAACGTGTGACAAACTTTAGGCTTCCAACTCCTTTAGAATGAAGGAGTCAGGAAGGGAGACTGTGCGGCAATATCCTAGAATGCACTTTAAGGAAGGATTAGGAGGTTGTCCTGGAAGTCATGAGACACAGATGACCACCAGAGGAGTCCCTGTGATGAATTCCACAGTGCAGCAATTAGTAAGGGTCCTTGGTGAGGTCTGTGACTTGCAGCTGGATATCTGCATGGCTGGTTCTCGGGGCCATTGCAGAGATAACTCACACCTGAATTTCAGAATTAATTCTGAATATTGGTCACCAGCCTGCAATTAGTAATTCACAATTAAGTTAAACTAATTTACATAGTCAAAGAACATCCAGCATGGTTATGTTGAAATCTCAAATACAAAGTTACTTTTAGAACTTGCAATTTCAAGGAAACATGCAGGTGTGGGTTTGCCTGCATTTACCCACCCACTGCCACGGAGTTGATTCCAACTCAGAGTCACTGCCCAGAGTTTCCTAAATCTCCAGGAAAGCAGACTGCCACGTCTTTCACCAACGGAGCAGCAGGTAGATTCAAACAGCTGACCTTTTGGTTAACAGTCAATTGCTTTAACTACTGAGTTCCCAAGGCTCCTTACAACATTTACACATGTAATAAAGTTATTTTTGTACATGTTTTGCCTAGGTTATTAGCAACACAGATTTTGGTATTACTTTGTAATGAATTCTTCATTACTTTGAAAGAAGAAATAGTACATTCTTACATTTTTTCACTGCAGAAAATACATTTATTGTTATAAGTTTGACCATTGGTTGCACAGATTGGAAACATTTCTCTGGTGCACTTATCTAGCCGACCTGCATACACAGTACAGTCTGGCTGTTAAACAGAGAGAAAACACAACATTTATAATAGAAGGAAACTTTGAATAAAATAATCCTCAGTGTTAATTAAAAACCGACTTACACTAAACAAGATAAATGAATTTCATGTAGGTTTAAAAACGAAGCTGTGTACCCGTGACACACTTTCAAAATAAAGCACTGTTGACGTGTTTTCCAGATTTCCTATTATTAAATTACATGAGGCCATACAATTGTACTTAAGGCACCCCTACCTACTTCTTTTCATACTTTTTATGTCTCCTTCTATCACATCAGAATAAATTATGATACTGAATTTTCTATGTATTATTTTCTAACCTTTTTCAATGATTTTTTTATACATGTTTAACATGTATCTATACATATGTAAGTGTGTGTTTACGTGCATGTATATTTGTGTCCACATGTGAAATCTTTATGTGTATGTAAACATGTGGGTATGGAGACATAAGATATACATGTAATTTATTTAACGTTGGTTGTCTGAGTAATTTATAAATCAGCATCACCTGTTTTTAAAACTCTGTGATCAATATTGACTCACATGTTTGCAAGTGCATAGTACATTTTTCTCACCTATATCACTGTGTGAATATATAAAAATATAAGTGGACATTTTGGCTGGTTTTTTTTTTTTTTTTTTTGGTTTTTCAGGGATAAATAATTATACTCTAAACACACTGCAACCACTTTCAGATGGTTGTTCAAATGCTTGTGTGCCACAAAATGTATGCCCTTGAATGGAATTTTGGATAACAGCGTGTTCAAGTTTAATTCACCAAGATGATGTCAAATCATTTTATATTTCCAGCAAGTTTATATTTCTTGAGCTTAGTGTAATAACACTTTTTTTTAAAAAAAGTATCATTCTGTTGTACATTGTGCTTGATGAATTTTCATGCTAAAATTTGCAGTATAAAAAAATTTAAAAGTTTACCTTTTTCAACTTCAAAATGAATCAGTATTAACTTACCGGCTTCTTGCAGCACTTTTTTCCAGTCTCTGCAAACAACACACAGAAAAATATTTTTAAAATTAGAAGATTTTTTTTTTTTTTAATTACATGGATCCTGGTAAGTGTTCATATCACTTATTAGCATAAGCCAGTGTCAGCCTCTGGAGGCAGTAGCAAATCAGTAAAATCACAAAATAATTCCAAATCTAGAAACATTTCTTCATCTCCAAGTTAATCATACTCTGTATAAAATAACTTTAAATATTACTTTGAATGTTCCTTAAAACTGTCCTTTGAAGACACCATTGTTCTATTTCTTTTTTAATAAGACATCCTAGTCAGAGAAGACATTGGTCTCTATTGTCAGTTAATAGGAAGAAACAAATCGGTAGTCAGTTGATACTGCAATCTAATTTCTGTCCTCTATCCAATACTTTGTATCTATCTAGTTCCGTAATGCATAGATCTCCCTAGGTTTTCAGATGACAGCACTGGTCCCGGTCCAGCATTCCTTAGCTTTGGGGACTCAGGGCAGGTAAACAAGTCAAACTGCCAAGAAGCTTTATACTTGGAAGAAATCATTCCTTCCCACATAGTCTTTAACAACCAAGTAATCTGACCTCCAAAGATAGCCAAAGAAAAATTAAATAAATTCATTTACTTAAAGATGAACGAAAAGCTAAGGTGTGTTTTCCATACCAAAGTACTCTGTCTCCAACTCGCTAACGTGGGAAATGATAAAAAGAAAGCCACTGATGCAATTTAAAAAGGCATTGACAACATGTCCCCTTACTTTATTAGCTGAAGGATTACTAACCCCATAATAAAAGCTCTTCTATTCCTAACGGCTGTTTCCTGCTTTCTCTAGGAAGTGTGAAATGTTTCACCTGGGTATAGAAAGGTTACTCACCAGAATAAGGAGGAAACGCCAACACAATAATGCAGACAGCTTTGATCCAGGATGAACAGAAAGACATTTTACCAAGTCTGTGGAAGAAACCTTTCATAATAATACATGGCATAGGGAAGAAATTCCTATTTCCAAATGAAATGGCAAACAACCTGTTCTGTTCCTCCTAGATTCCTAATTAATATTGAATTCCTTTGTTCATCCTCCACACCTCTCATCTCTACATGATAAACTATATAAACATATGATTCCTGTGATGAAAGAGAAACATCAGGACAAAATCAAACCCCCAAAACCCAAACCCATTGTCATGGAGTCAAGTGCAAGTCATAGTAACTCTATAGGACGGAGTAGGACTGCACCATAGAGTTTCCCAGGAGTGCCTGGTGGATTTGAAATGCTGACCTTTGGGCTAGCAGCTGTAGTACCTAACTACTAGGCAACAAGGTGAAAATAAGGAGCTGCGTATTCTCCCATCTGGGGAGTCAGTCAACAAGAAGTCTTCTGAATTTATGAAAACAAGCACATTTGAACCATTTTAATTTTTTTTTCCCTTTGAAAATATAAGTAGCTATTTCAGGTAGAACCAACCTATGCAGATCCCAGAGCAATACTAGATACCAGGGCTACCCACGCTAGATTCTCCTCTTACCTACCTCAGAGAGAGAGAGAGAGAGAGAGAGACGCAGTCTGGTGGGCAGCACTGAGTTTGTGACTCTTGGTTTTCTTTCCTTCTCAGCCACCTCCACCAGCTGGAGAGTTGTCTTATCTGTTGATGATGAATACAGTGAGGTATGACGGAGGTATTCTGTCTTCTTCCTCAAGACTCTAAAATAGGTCATGGAACATATCTCACAAAGAATCTTTCTTGAGATTCTGAAGTTAATCAGGAGACATGCATCAGCAAGAATCTTCCATAGTTCTGTCCTCAGGAGATTTCAGGCAATAAGGAACCTGAAGGGAAGGGACAGCTGTAATTGTGGTTACAAATCTTAAGAAGACATGTAACAGGTTTCGGAGTGGGTAGGAAAGCGTAAGAGGATTAAAGAGAAAGAAGAAAAACGAGTTTTAGGGACTAATGCAATTAGACATGAGAGGAGGCCTCGTGGCACTGTGATTAAATTCTGGCTGTTAAGCCAAAGGTTGGCAGTTTGAACCTGCAGGCTACTCTGGTAGAAAACACCCAGTGTTCTGCTTCCGTAAAGAGTTGCAGCCTAGGTAGCCCTGCGGGACATTTTTACCCAGACTTATAGGTTACTCTGAGATGGAATCTACTCAACCGCACACAGTAGTAACAACAGTGCTTAGTCCCTTAATGTTTTACAACAGCAGAAGTACATAAAACCAAACAGAGGATTCCATTGAACTTTTTATTCTGACACAACTGCACACTTATACACAGTAGACATTAAATAATGTGCAGAGTTCCTGTGCATTTTGCAGTGAAGTTCCCCAATGCAGGTATCTAGTAAAAAGCAGCACATACAGCCATGAATTGCTATCAGCTGGAGAATGTTTTACCAAAGCCTATTCCCAACAACACTGTGAAACATGTTAGTTATGAAGCCTTTGGCACTGACTTGTATTAAAAGGTCTGTAAAGAGCCCAGGTGAGCAAGCTTTGAGAAGCACTGGATAGAGGATATTAAAAAAATCTCACCACTCTAAGCAAATACAGAGAAGAATCTAAGCACATAGAACATCAGCTAAGCACACAAAACACCGATTAATACTTGTTTGGACCCTCCCTGCCAAGACCAAGCCAAAGCTGTTGCCTTCCTTGAGTCAATTCTGATGCGTAGTGACTCTGTACTACAGAAATCCATGGGGTTTGTGAGGACCTGGTCCGTGGTATTGAACTGCCAGTCTTTTGGTTAGCGGCCAAGACCTCAGTGACGGCATCATGAGGGCTCCAGACACATTCTAGGACACTAAATAGTATAAGTTTTTTTATTTTTTGTTTTTTTCTTTTTCTCTCTTTGAGAGAGAGAGACAGAGACAGAACGGAAAACACAGTCTAAACAGCCTGGTGACTCGGAAGACTGCAGCACTTTGGTTGTAAATAATCTGCTTTTAACAATGCCTGAGGCAACCATCAATCCAAATGTAGCTAGATAAGAGGTCTATAACTTCAGAAAGAAACAAAAACATAAAATGTCACAACCAGATTGTTCCATGAGATTGCACTTGTAAGCACTACATCCATAAGGAAAAATATATAAAAAAATCATTTGACTGCATGTAATGTGCAATAATTTTATAACAAATATGTGCTAAGATAAATTATTTCAGAAAAGAGCGAACAACAAGATCCAAAGTGTAACAAATAGTCCAATGGACAATCTGGCCTCAGTAACAGGAATCAGCCAACCAACCTATTACCATTTATCAAAGAAAAAAAAAATAAGCACTAAAAAATACTCTACTGAAATGTATTTGGGACATAATGTGTTCATTTAGATGTTTAGAACTTCTGTCAAACTCTTTTAAATTGTGAAGACCAACTATGGGTTATCATATCCACAGAAGGTTATTTAATAAAACTCAGCAAGCTTAAAGCTTATTAATACTATTGGTTTTAGCTAAAAAATAATTTTAAACAAAGATTATTTTAGAATATATGTAGCTAATATACTAACAGAACTAAGTATCGGAGTTATACATATTAAAAATGTGACTGGTTTTTAAAAATGATTATTCAGGATTTAGGAGTAGTAAAATTTAAATGTTAATGGAGTATAGTTGTATGAAATTGGAGAAAATTATTCTAATATAGAAACCAAACCAAAACCATAACTGTAGAGTCGACCCTGATTTGTACAGATCAGAGAACAGAGTAAGACTTTCTCATAGAGTGTCCAAGGAGCACTTGGTGAGTCTGAACCGCCAATCACCTGGCTAGCAGCTGTTACACTTGACTACACCACGAGGATTTCCTTCAAGTGTTTCCGTGCCTCCATAACCAAGATAAAGAACTTGCTCCTGCTAATTCACTTGAGCTGGCTTGTATTCACTTCTTTCCCCTCCCTCCAGCCCACAGGTACCAGTGATATGAATTCTGTCTGTTTCGAATATTTTATCAGTTTGATAATGAAATATGTTTAGAATCAGAAGAAGCTGCTGGTATAATACAGTGAGTTACTGTCTAGTCCTAACCCAATTTCTCCAATGTTAAGTCTTAGATAACCATAGTACGGTAGCAAAACAAGCAACTTGACTTGTTTTCCTACTGTTAACGAAGGCATTTGGATGTGTGAATCACAGTAAATTATGGATAATTTTGGGAAGAGCTGGAATTCCAGAACGCTCACTTGTGTTCATTAGGAACCTGTACACAGAACGCACGAGTCTTTCAAATAGAACAAGGTGTTACTGCACAGTTTAAAACTAGGAAATTTGTTTGTCAGGGTGTATCCATACACCACATATATTCAAGCTGTATGCTGTGCAAATAATTCTAGAAACTGGAACATATGAAGAAGAACATGACATCAGGATTGGAGGAAGACTCATTGACAATCAGAGTTATGTAGATGGTACAGCTTTGCTTGCTAAAAGTAAAGAGGATTTTGAAATATTTACTGATGAAGATCAAAGACTACATACAGCCTTCAATGGGAACTGTACCTGAACATAAAGAAAATAAAAGACCCCATAATTGGACAATAAGTAAGCTCATGATAAACAGAAAAGCGTTTGAAGTTGTCAAGGATTTCATTTTACTTGGATCTACATTTAACAGGCAAGGAAGCTGTAGTCAAGAAATCAAACAAGTACTGCATCAGGCAAATCTATGTCAAATGCCTCTTTAAAGTGTTAAAAGGCAAAAAATATCTCTTTGAAGAATAGGGTGCATGTGAGCCAAGCCATGGAAGTTTCAGTTGCCTCATATGCATTTAAAAGCTAGATAATGAATAAGAAAAGACCAAAGAAAAATTGATGTCTTTGAATGATGGTATTGGCAGAGAACATGAACTGCCAGGAAGTCAAACAAATCTCTCTTGGAAAACATAGAGCCAGAAGGTTCCTTAGAAGGGAAGATGATGAGACTTCGTCTTACATGCTTTGGAAACATTATCCTGCAGAAGGATATCATCACTGCTGAGAATCATGGCCCAGCCAAGCTGACACATAACCTTATCCATCACAACATGTGTTACTGTCTTCTCACACTTTGCATTTGTTATTGCTAGACATTTGTCATTAACACACAGGATAGTCAGAGTAGATTTTTTATTATGGTCATCAATGCAAGTGTTGGAAAATGAACTAGTCAATAAATGAGGAGTCGGTGTATTTTGACTTTCTCAAAGTATTTTAGCACATATAGATTGTTTTTATGAAGACTTTAATTATCTGAGCTAATATAGTTTTCTAATAATATGGCTGGCTGGCAATCATTAATACGTTAATATGTTAAATTATCATGTCTGTCTAATTTAAGACAATCATATACTAACAGTGAAGGAAGCTCGGCTGTAGTTTCTCAAAGTTTTTATACGTTATCATGTTTTTGCACAATAAGATTTTATTTAATTTTTTTGGACCTATGTTTTTAGACAGACAGTTATCATTTTATTCTATTGTGGGAGTTACTGTCTGAGTCAAGGTTGAATTAATCTTTCATATTGAGTTCAAAAATGTTCACTTTTCTGTATCTTCTCTCTTTTCAATAAGTTTAAACCATTTAGTCAAGGTGTCACATTTTATGAGAGAAATTTAAATTAGAAGACTTTTCCCTAGTTTTCTGTAATTAGTCTTAATTCATTTTGTAAATTTTATTTTCCAGGATTTTAACTCTTTCATTCAATTTTAAATTTCTCAGGAAGTCATTTATCATAGTTCATTAACAAAAACTTTTTAATATATGATATTTCAATAGATGATTTTTTTCTTTTAATATTGTTATCAAGTGCTTTTTCTTTTCTTAAATCTTGCTAGCAGAGTAACAATCTTAATAATTGTTTCACAAATCATTGTTTGGGATTGATGACATAGGTTACTCTACATCTTTTTTTTTTTTTTCTATTTCACTAGCTCCTGCTTCCAGCTTATTTTTGTCTTTCTTCACATTTTAGGATTTGTTCCATTATTTTTATAATGTCTTGAATTAACTGCTCAACTCCCTATTTGCTGTTTCATCTCCAGCATACGGAATTTAAGTATGTATTTTATATTTTACCTATAACCTATGAATTTTGATATATTACATTTATACTGTACCATTATTATTGTTGTGTCCTAAACACCTAATTTCAATTCTAATTCCTTCTTTGTCCTATGGTTATTTAACCTTGTAATTGAAAACACTGACTTATAATTAAACAGCTAGATACCATTAAGTCAACTCTTAATTATAACAACTTTATAGACAACAAAATAAAACTGTTGAGTTGTGCAGCATCCTTACAAAAAAATGAATAAAGAAAAATAAAACCAAACTTGTTGCCATGGAGTTGCTTTCTACTCATAGTGACCCTCAAGGACAGATAATTCTTACAGCCACCGCTACATTCTATCCTGTCACTGCAGCTCCTGTATCAGTCCGTCTCGAAGAGCCGCCTTCACTGTCGTTGACCGTGCACTTCACCAAACATGATGTCTTCCCTAGCGCACAAATAGATGAGGCGTTGATTGTCTTTTTTTTTTTTTAAACTAAGATTATTATTTGCATTTTGGTAAGAGAATTAGGACTCTATAAAACGCAGTTTCGCTCTCTTAACACACGGACTGTGTCTGAGTCAGAATTGACTGGATGGCAACCGGAATGGAAACTAAAAACCTGTTTCTTTTTTGTTTGCTCTTTGTAATACTGTTTTCACAATCTCACAACATTTTATTTAGCTTGAGGATTTAGTTTGTGCAGATTTATCATAATATTTGAGATATCAGAATTATTTTCTGCCTCCTTTGATGTGCTTTTTCTCCCTACTGTTTTATTTCCGTCGTAATTTAGATGAAGGTTTATGGAGCAAACTAGCTTCTCATTAAATAGTTAATAAATGCAGTGTTTTGTGATACTGGTTGCCAACTCCATGATATGTCAACATTCTGCCTTTCTCCACCTTAGCTTCCGTATTACCAGCTTTCCTATCCTCTCCTGCCTTCACATCTTTGCCTCTGGGCTGCTGTGTCAGCTCGGTTTCCATCTGTTTTGTTGTTTTATGATCTTGGCTAATCTTTGGCAGAAGGGTGAATATCAGGAGTGACTTCATTACTGAGATAAAAAGATGTCTAGGGGCCATATTCTCTGGGCTTTTTCGTTCTCTGATAGATCAGTAAGTGTGACCCTCCTTCCCTCCCTGCTTTCCTTCCTTCCTTCCTTCCTCCTTTCCTCTTTCCTCCTTTCCTCCCTCCTTCCGTCTCGCCCTCCCTCCCTTCCTCCTTCCCTCACCCCTTCCGTTCCATCCCATCTTTCTCCCTTCCTCTGTTCCCCTTCCCCTCCTCCTTCCCCTTTCCCTTTCCTCCCTTCTCTTTTCACCTTCTCTCCCCTCCCCTGTTCCGTGTGTGTCTTTGTGTTTGTGTGTGTGTGTGTGTGTGTGTGTGTGTGTGCATGCATGTGTGTGTGTTAGAATTTTATTCTATATTTTTCTCCAGCTCTGTCCTGGACCCTGTATTGTGATCCCTGTCAGAGCAGCTGACGCCACCTAGCTGTGCTGGACTCAGTCTGGTGGAGGCTGTCATAGTTGTGGTCCGTCAGTCCTTTGGACCAATCTTTCCCTTGCATCTTGAGTTTCTTCATCACCACTTGCTCCAAAGGGGGTGAGCGGAGTATCTGGTCAGTGGAGTATCTTAGATGGCCACATACAAGCTTTGAAGACCTCAGATGCTACTCACCAAATAGAATGTAGCACTCACCAAAATAGAATGTAGGACATTTTCCTTTATGACTATTTTCTTTATAATTATGTGACACCAGTAACACAACGAGACCATAGTCTTCATACTTGTCAGCCCAGTAATTTGGTCCCTTGAGGAATTGGATGTATCTATGGACGTTCTGTCACCTGGCATTCATCAACCTGTGGCTAGATGGCAACTGGAAGTGGAACTACAACTTTTTCTCTTTTTATTTTTTCTTGGTGTTGTTATTTTCATAATCTCACAATATTTTATTTAACCAGAGAATTTAGTTCATGCAGATTTATTATAACATCAGAGATACTCAGAATTACTTTCTGACTTTCTGTTTTTTACTACTAATGTTTTATTTACTTTCTTTTTCTTCTTTTGTGGTAACTGGGCTGTTTATCTGTTATTCCATCTTCTTTTTTTCTCTGCAAGTTTCAAGTTGTTTATGTATACATGACTGATACAATGTGTTTATTCACATTTCATAAATCACTTGAAAAATTTCAAGTTAACCATTATCTTTTCCTGAACTCCAGAAGAAGAGGTGTTAAAAATGGGATACCTTGGATTACGTATTTTCTAATTTAAATGCAGTTGTTATTTAGAACCTTGATGATTTCTTTCTTACTAGCCCCTCAAAGAAGGCGCTATGTTTGCATTACATTTTGATATTTAAGGTATTTATCAACATGCCTAACATGTTTTGTACTCTCGATTGCTTCTTATACCTAAAATCTTCCTTCTGATAACATCTTCCTTTTTTAAATATATGTATTTTCAAATTATAGCAATTTTAAATCTCTTGGTGATTTCTGTTTGTTTGCCTAAACGTGGAACTATTTAACATTATCCTGTAAAAAGTACACAACTATAGATTGACAACCGTTTTATCTCAAACCTCCTAAGTTATTGCCCACTTACTTTTACTTTTTTACATTTTACATCGCTTAAATTAAAGAGTTAGAGGGTCCTTAAAGTGGTTCTAAAAGTTTTCAAAGAGAAAGATTTAGATACTCAGTCATTCTCTCTGGCTGCTTTTTGCACCATTTCTTTGTTCTTTTAATCTGCAGTGTATTACAATGCGTTTAGGTATGGATTCTTAAATAGATATTTCCTGATTAATGCGCTGGGATCCGTAAATCTATTCAAAAGGGCCGAAAAGTGAAGGAAAAAATAAAAATAAAACCCACATCGTCTGATAACTGGATATATAAATGTGGCATATCTATAAAGTGGAATATTATTCAGCCATAAATAGAAATAAAGTACTGAATTGTGCTACAAGGTAGATGAACCTTGAAAACAATCAACATAAAGGAAGAAGTCAATCCAAAAATCACACATTGTGTGTTTCCATTTATATAAAATTTTTCACATATGCACATCTATAAAGACAGAAATTTCATTAGTGGTTTCCTGGGATGGGTGGTAGGGTTTTCTTAACAGTGAATTCTCTAATTGTGGTAATGAAAGTCTTATAAAACCCATTTTTACAATGATGGCTGTACAACCTGTTAACTTTAATGAGTAATCTTTAAATTATACACTTTATTATGGTACAAAAAGTGTGCTTCAATAAATTTATTTAAAAAGTACACTCACAACAGTAGAAACTAAATCGATATTTTAAAACAATGGCATTTAATAGCCTGCTAGACCCAAGTTAAGGGCAACCACCTAAATCTCTTCCTGAATCCTCCAAAAACTATACTAGTTAACAAGGAGAACTAATAAAATCACATAAATGATTTGAACTCAGGTTAACTAAAACAGAGAGAAAGCTACTAACTTAACATTGCCTGCATGTAACCAAAAATAATTACCAAACTCCAGCACAGTTTTTATTTAAGCTTCTAGTGCATGTAAGTTTTTTGAAGAGCAAGGGGTGGGTAACACAGAAAAAAAGTAAATAAATAAAAGACTTGGAGTATGAATAAAGAAGAGGAAGAGAACAGGAATTGAGATCCTAAGACTGAGCTAAAATACCCTGAGAAAGACAAAACTCATCATTCATGCAAAAATACTGCCAGAGTCCTAGAAATAGATATTTGTAGAGAAGAAAATTAAAATTGAGAGCCAAGTGCAAATCCACTATAGAGATGTAATATTCCACAGTTAGTTTGACTTAATTATAAGCATGATATATACCACCTTCATATGCTTATTAAAGTCGTTATCTAGCCCTGACAAATATCTCTTTATTCATATATACTAAAAGTGTGCATGAATCTTTTCCACTTACTAAGCAAAGAAAGACATGAGAATTAAGTAAAGATAACATTAATTAACATTTTATTGAATGAACTGTTCATGATTTCAAATTCATTAAGTTTTCCATTATCAGAAATATGATTAGCATATTAGTTTTTTAAACTAAACAGCCAATACTGAATAGCTGAATACATAGAAGAAAAATCCTAAAATCAGAGGATCTTAAAGTTGGAAAGGACATAGAGTGACTTACATCCCGTGATGTGTTTCATAAAAGAAGTCACGGCATCATTTACGGATGTAAGAGCGGATTGAGAAGATTCTAATTTTATAAAACTGCCAAAAATAGGATCACAATAAAGGTATATTGACTTTCAGCTTCATTAAAATTCAGCATCTACCATAAAAATCAAATTGAAATGTGTGACCATTTTCCCTGTAGAGAAAAAAAAAAGAGGCAGAGAAAATAATTATTAAAAGAACATATTCAACTTCAGGAAAATGTACGAAGTGCCTCTCAATGAAGAGGCTTTGCTCCACTTCTCTAAACAAGCCATGAGTGTCAACTTACTTGCCAGCCCAGGATATGCCCCTTACCTCCCACCTCTGTGAGGCCACTTGACCCTTCCCACATAATCAGAGCTGAGCCAGCTTCGGAGCCTAACTCAGACATGAGAAAGGAAAGATTGAGAGGCTGTCTTGGTTGTTCTCTGCAATCTGATGCCAGTTTGAGGATTAAATGTGCACAGAGTTTACGAGAAGAAACATCTGTGAGAGAGAAAGCAGAGAGACAGAAGTGTGGCTGAAACTTCAGATGGCAAACTCCTTCAGTGAAGAGGGCAGTAAAAAAAGTGGGTGGAAGTGTCCTGGAATGTACACTAAGGAAGGCTTGGAAGTTTGCTATGGATGTCAAGACGCAGTTGATCAATTGGGCAGTCCTTGCCTAACCAGAATGTGTCCATAGTAGTGGATTCTGCAGTGTGATAGTTAAGCAGGGCCATTGCTCAGTTTTTCCCCCTGAAGCTGGATTTCTGCAAGGCTCATTCTCATGGCCATTGCAGGAATCCACTAAGCATTTGGACCTCACAATAATCCCATATTGGTCACTAGGCTGTTGTTAGTAATTCATAATTAAGTTATTTACACATTTGTAGAATATCTAGAATTATTATATTGAGAGGTCAAATGCAAAACTACTTTGAGAAATGGGAACTGCATCACTTATAGAGATGTTACTGCTCTTTTTTGTATGTACTGTGTCTAGGTTATGATGTATGTATTTAGCTACTATTTTGTGATGGACTCTTCATTACTCTGGAAAAGGAAATGTTTATTACTGTGTTCTTACATCTTTTCACGGCAGAAAATACATTTATTGCTGTAAGTCTGATGATTTGTTGCACATATTGGATCCTTCTGTCTGGTGCAAATATTTGGTAGATATACATACTTTTGTATGTCTCTGTATCTATCACAGTTTGGCTGTTAAGCATAGAAAAAACACAATATACATTAGAATAAACTTATAAACGAAATTTCCCAGTCTTAACACAAAATTCCATACATCAAAACAAGATAGGAAGATATTACACTAAGTGAATTAGTTAGTCCCCAAAGGACAAATATTGTATGAGATCACTACTCTAAAGACTCCAGAAAAGGCTCAAATGCTGAAGGAAATGGTCTTTGATGGATTACAAGAGTGAGAAGGGAGAGACGGGGATATTCACTAATTAAATAGTAGAAAGAATTACTTTAGGTGAATAAAAATCAGTGCAACTGGAATAAACAAAAGGCTAAGAAGTTTCCTAAATGCTATCAAACACTTCGAGGGACAGAGTAGCAGGGGCAGGGGTCTGGGATCATGGTTTCAGGGGACATCTAGGTCAACTGGCATAACAAAGTTTATTAAACAAATGTTCTGCATCCCACTGTGGTAAGTGGCATCTAGGGTCTCAAAAGCTAGCAAATGGCTGTCTGAGAAGCATAAATTGGTCTCAACCCTCCTGGATCAAAAGCCAATGAAGGAGGAGGAGGAGGACAGGAGCTGGTTCAACGAACACGGGCTGAGGAAAATGCTGTCACAGTTTAGGGAGGGCAACCAGGGTCACATAATAAAGTGTGTGCACATTTTTTTGTGTGAGAAACTGTCTTGAGTTGTAAACTTTCACTTAAAGCACAATAATCTTTTTAAAAGAATCAATATATTCTCTATATAGGTTTAAACAAGGACACCTATGTCCCAATAGTCCATGTAAAAATGAAATATTGATAAATTTTTATAAGCCACTATTTTTTTTAAAGAAGCCGTATAATAGGCTGGCTTTGTTTTTATAATTTAGTCACACTATTCATTCTTCTTACAGAGGTCACATCTTCTTCCTTTCATCACATCAGACAACCTCATGACATATATTCTTTCCTAGCGATCTGAGACCAGACATGGACATAGACATAGATAAAGATATTTATAAGATTCCTGGATGGTACAAACAGTTTGGCTGGTTGTATCCAGAAAAGATGTGCTGGTAATTTTTTTCTATGAAGAGAATAGCTAAAAAAAAAAAAAAATCTTATGGAACTTGGTTCTACTTTGTAACACATAAGGTCACCATGTTTGAGGACCGACTTTCCTGTAACGGCAAGGGAATAGATGAACACACACACACACACACACACACACACATGTCTCTCTCTATATATACATATATATGAATATGTACATATACATACACACACGTATATTTTTTTTGTGTAAACATATATAGATATGAATATAGATATATAGAATGATTCAATGCTGGTCAATGCTGGTGGAAATCACGAACCACTAAGGTGCCATAGTGGGTAAATGCTATGTCTGCTAACCAAAAGGTCGGCAGTCAAAATCCTCCAGGTTCTCTTTGGTAACTCTATGGAGCAGCACTACCCTGTCCTATTGGGTTGCTATGAGTCAGAACTGACTCTATGCACTGGGTTCATTTGTTTGTTTTTTAAGATGACTATGGAGGCCTGGTGACCTAGGGGTTGAAGTACTCAGCTGAGAATCAGCAGTTCAAACCTACCAGCTGCGCTGCAGGAGAAAAATGTGGCAGTCTGCTTTGGTACAGATTTACAACCCTGAAAACCCTATGGGGCAGTTCAACTGTGTCCTATAATGGGTCGTATTTGAGTTGATTTTTAAGATAGGTATCATTTCGGATCCGACTTGACGGCACTTGGCTTGGCTTGGCATCATTGAAAAAAAGAACTGGAAACAACATATTCTGGCATAAATGTGGAAAGACTGGAAGTCTCATCTATTGCTGGTGAGACTGTAAACTGGTACACCTGCTGTTAAAAACAGTTTGGTGATTTCTCAAAAAGATAAAGGGGGAACTACCATTACAGTTGCTTTCAAGTCAACTCCAACTCATGACAACCCCCAGGCACTGGAGTAGAGCTGTGTTCCATAATATTTTCAACAACTGGTTTCTCAGAATATTTCAAAAATATGCCACCTTAGTGGTTCGTGATTTTCACAGTCACCTTAGAAATTATAAAATGATGGTATCTCATTGTGGTTTTGATCTGTGTTTTTTTAATGACTAATAACACTGAGCATCTTCATGCTTTTGTTGGCCATTTGTATTTCTTCTTTGGTAAAATGTCAGTTCAACTACCTTTCAAACATATTATTAGTTAAAATTAGCTATTGAGATGATCCTATGATATTTTCTTGTTCTCTGTCAATTTAGTTAATCAGAGTTCATAATATTAAACATTGGGACAACATTGTATTTCTGGAAATATAACTTTGTATTCCCTCATTTGTTTGCATGTTACTGAACTTAGTTGTTCATAGCTTGTCAATGGTTTAGAAGATTTTTTTATACAGTCAGTTTTCCCTAACTATTTCAGTGTACTTAAATCTTTTATGAGGTCATTCTATACTTACGTAATGTTTTTAATGTGCCAAACGCTATTTCAAATATCTCCTACACAGCAGATCATTCAGCTATTACATAGAATATTATTGCTGTTTCTATTTATAAAAGAGATAGCAGAGTCTCAGAAAACATAGAATTTCATCAGAGTCTCTCACTTTGCATGGGCATTAAGCTAACAGTTGAAAAGCTAATGTCTGAATACAGAACCTTAGAACTTAGTAATAATTTGTACTATCCATTTATAAATCTATATTCATTCTGTTTGGAGGGATTAAAGAGAAATGAGTTACCTTTTCATTAATATGTCTGTTTAAATTTATTAAGCATTATGTGACATTAAATAATATAAGTATTACATACTTGTTAATAAACTAAACACATATTGATGAATGTGTAGTTTGTTAACATTTATATGGAAACCCTGGTTGCATAGTGGTTAAGTACTGCATCTACTAACCAAAAGATCAGTAGTTCTGATCTGCCAGGAGCTCCTTGGAAACTTTACGGAGCAGTTCTACTCTGTCCTATAGGGTTTCTGTGAGTCAGAAACAGCTTGATGACAGTGGGTTAACATTTATATGCACCATATGTTTCGAAAGAGTGTTTAAATTTGTATGTAATAAAATTTAAAATGCTTGACTGATAGTAAGTGAATAGAGCAAGCTTCAGAAATGTTTATAAAATGTATCTCCATTAAGCATGAGCAATCTGATTTAGAGAGCCAAGCCAAGTGCCGTCGAGTCATAGAAATATTAATGAAGTGGGGTCCCATTGATTATTTTGTGTGGCTTTTTAGCTCATCCAACCTCAATTACAGCTATATATTACTATATTCTTTGAAACTTAAAAAACACACGCGCGCGCACACACACAGAAATCCCAGTGCCTAGGATATTATGTAAAACAACAGAATTACAATCTTGAGAAGAAACCCAGGCACTGATAGTTTTTGTTAAACTTTCCAAATGGTCCTGATATCAAACTGAGTTTTAAAAGTGTATAATGAGATTTCAGCCATATTTGTCAATTCTAGACCCTGGAATTTATTTATTTTTTATGCTTTAGTTCTGCTGACACTACACAAGAAACAGGCTTGGATAGATTTCACATACTGTGTGCACCTTATGACCTATAGTCATCATTATCATTTTCTCCCTTTCTTATTTATTTTGCCAGGTACAGCCAATGGTTTTCTAATTTTTAGTTGCGGGAATTGTTTCAAAGAGGTCCTTACAGCAGTGGATCATTCAGTAGTCAAGGTAAGCAGAGTGATACTTTGCTTACCAGATTGTCTGTAGTGAACAATTTCACAGCTTCCATCACATCAAAGATTCTGCTTCCAGGTATGATTGTCATCTGTCTCTATCCCGTACCCCACAGCAATTACTATAGAGTTGATGCTTCTTTTAAATTTATAATCCTTGATGGGTAGGTTACCCTCTGAGCAAGGTAAACGTGGGCTTGTTGCTTCCTTCCTAATCTACGGTGCACAATTTCACGTGTTTGTAATCACATCTTTGATGAGGTGAAATTGTTCACTAGAGACAAGTAGGGGAGTACCAGTAAGCACATACTGATCATGCTTACCGGTAATTCCCCCTGGGTCGCCAAGTGCTGTCGAGTCTGGATAGGGAAGAGAAAACTTCATAAATTCCTGGCAGGACAAACATTCCTCACTTCTTTATCTCCCTTTAGCCATCTGTTTAACTCACATTTCCTCCTTTACACAAGATATTTAAAGGACACCCCTTGACACAGTGGAGGTAGCTGAGAAGGCAATAGTGGACAAGAGAGCCACAGTCTCCGCTTCCACTGTTTCTTCTTCTTCAGGTGAGTAACTAAGGCATTGTACACTACGGTGGCTTTTGTGTTATGACTGCTGTCAAAATTGCTCCTGTTCTGGTACATTTAGGAATAACTGTTCCTACTTTTTTGATGACTGAAGAGAGTATTCAAAATTATGTGTACATTTAAGTGCTACACAGAGGGATATTAATCTGACCTTTCCCTTGTGTGTAACTGTTAACATGAATATATTTTGTTCATTTGAGAGTGGAGAATAATGAGAAGAGTTTTTCCTAATGAAAAAATCAAAAAAACAAAAACGAAGCCCATTGCCATTGGGTCAATTCTGACTCTCAGGGACCCTATAGGATAGACCGGAACTGCCCCATAGGGTTTCCAAGGAGCATCTGATAGATATGAACTGCCGGTCTTTTGGTTAACAGATGTAGCACTTAAACACTATGCCACCAGGGTTTCCACGGGATATGAAAACCAGAGGCTTGAAGTTATTCCTTCCAAAGTGGGAGGCTATAGAAAGTGTTCTTTGGTGCCCCTTCGTTTGATGAGACTGGGCCACAACCATTCTGAAAGTTTTTGTACCATTTTCTTGTAGGGCAACGAAAAGATCAAATGGCTACCTTCTCACTGAGCATCAAAACTGTCTTCATCATGTTACTGATATTTCATCTTTCTTCGGGTGAGTCTACGCTTTCCTTCATCTAGGTAGAAAACTTTTCAAGTCCCATAAAATACAAGCCAGATTTTGGAATCACCTCAGTGGCAGTGGATTTTTGGTTTAGGAGTACAATTGGTTGTTACATTTATTTTGATATCTGTGAATATGGAAATAGAAGACAGAGGAACTACTTTAAAATTATATTAGCTTATGTATTTTTTCATTACCTTGATTCTAAAAGGAGAGAAACAACATAGGGAGTGTTCCCTGGATTTGGGAACAGAATTTTTTTATATTTCCCTACCTCTACAGCTGAAAGTCATTCACCTAAATTCTTTCCCGGTTTGGAAGGCTTAATTCTAGATTTTTAAAATGGAATGTGTTAGAATAAACTTCCATGTCTTGCTTTTGTTGCTTGTTTTTTATTCCTGACGTCAAAACCTTATGCCAGGTGAGAACTAATCATGAAGTTTGGGCTGTGATTCATTCCCTTCATGTTTGAGTAATTTCATACAAGTTGTTTTCCTTGAGTTCAGTTTATTTAATTCTAAAATGTAGAAAATGAAGGGATCTGTACCTTCTGGGAAGGGTGTTATGAGATTTATGCAAGATTGCATATCTGACATGGAGTTAGAAGGACTGTAGGAGCCATTCCTGTTTCCAGTTTTGCAATCTGTTTTTTCATGCAGCTGACAGAAAAATTTCATTCGCTGCCTTGTGGTTTCCTCAGTGAGGGACCTGCATCTATGTCTACTCACAATAGATGTAGATACATCATAGGAAATATTAAGTTAATTCATCTTTTTCTTTCATGCAGATACAATCTTATCTGATGCATCAGATGCTATGGAAGTAAGTTAATTCATTAGAAATTTGATGCCCTTTAAATATTAAATATTTTATTGCAAAGTGGATGTCATCTACAACAATAAGGATGTGTTACAACGAAAAATCCTACTTTTCTTGCAAAGAGTATACAGGAATTTCAGAACTCCGGAAGTTTCCGCATTCGTAGTAACATTCCTCCTTCTTTACAGCTCCATTGTCTGGAGGTATAAAGGTTATTAAATCCCCTATGTGTCTGTATTTATCAGATTTGCAATGTTCTTAAATTATAACTAGTACTCGAATGAATATACTTTTGTATATGTGTTTCAGGATAAATCACCCCTAAATTAGAAAGAAAAACAGATAAATCCCTAGAAAATCTATTTTACATGAGAAATGGAAAACTATGAAAAAATGCTAGTAATCAAACATACGATTATCAATTATCTAACAAATGTAATAACCTGACTGGGTGGTTTAGAACAAAAACAAACAAATGAAAAAGCCAAAGAGCAGAAAAATGAACATTTTACCAATTAACTACTAGGTTAATTTAAAATAGCTTCAGATTCAGACTTAGTCACTTGCAAGAAAACAATGTTACTAATGTCAATATGACTATAAATCCAAAACTCATTGTCATCTAGTCTATTCTGACTCAATGATCCAACAGGACAGAGGAAAAATGCCCCATAGGGTTTCCAGGAGTGGCTTGTGGATTCAAACTGCTGACGTTTGGGTCAGCAGTCAGGTTCTTAACCAGTGTACCATCAGGACTCCATGGATTTAAAACTCCTAAATAAAATCTTAGCATGTAAAATTGAGCATTACATAAAATGTCACCAAAATATGACAAAGATGTTTTATTGGCAAGATGTGACTGACTGTATGTATATACGTGTGTGTGTGTGTGTGTGTGTGTGTGTAGGTGATCATAATCATTTATACCTCTGAAAATTCTTTTAACGAGCAATTATAAAAGCTGTTAGTAAAAGAAACCTGTACATGTTAAACTACACTTAAAAAATAGTATAGATGCTAACATGTATAAATTTCAAAATCCTCCAAAATTCACTACTACCCAGTTTTATAAATAAGCATACAGCTAGTGAAGGTATGAAAAAGATAAGTGAGTGATAGATAGAATGCTGAGTTTGAAGATTTCCTCTGCGGTGACAGTGGTGTAAAATTTGAAGGGAACAATATTGAAGATTGCAAGATTTTGAATTTGTTATATTTTTTAATTTCATTTTTTAACATTAATATACGAGTATAATTTATAAATGATGTGTAAATATTTTAATTCTATTTTGATCCATATTTCATAACGGGATATTGAGAACATGTTTTTAAGGTGTGTGCTTTGCTTATATCTAGGTTATTCTTCTATCTTTTATAGCCAGACTGTGGAAAATATGAAGAACGCCCACTCTATTTATGCAACAGGAGATTAAGCCCAATCTGTGCGTCCAATGGTATCTCATACAGCAACGAATGCGTGTTTTGCAGTGCACAGAGGTAAGAGCACCAGAGTATATAACTCCCTTGTTACTTACTGAAATACCAGTCAGAAAATACTAGGAACTACTACTGTGTTGCTCTTAATCTATTCACAGCATATAAAGAACACACTGTCTTATTTCTGTTAAAACTTGAAAATACACACTTGAACTATACCTTGAAGAAAGCAATTCTGAAAGTAGGTTAGCTTGAGCTATTATATGATGATGCCAGACTGCCAGCAAATAGTCAAGTTAATTAACAATAATCTAACATTAATTTTTAATAAATTACTAGGGGTGGGCCAATGAGACAAAAAATAGAAGCCTAAGGGTTAAACCGTGGGTTTCTCATCCTCTCCTTCACATCAGGGTGCATCCCAGAAGCCAATTAGGGGTGTAGGAACAGCCGCCAAGGAGAGGAGAGGATCACAGCAGAGCCCATAATGCGGCTGGGCCCAGCAACTTGAAGAAATAAAGTCCAGGAGCTCCATCTTATTTTTCGTTCAGACGATTACTTACTGAGAATTAGGACATTATCAAGAAATTTAACATATTGTTTTCTTTCTTCTTTTCTTCCTTTTTCGTTTTGGTCTACAGAGAAAACAATGGTATATTTACTTTTGTACGTTACGGCCCATGCTGACCTTGCGATGTGACTCTACGGTGATGCGAGTCCTGTAGAAATCCTATTTTCCGGCGAAGTCTAAGGCACTGTTTGATTAATGCCTAAAGTCCTCAATGAGAACATGATTCCTGTATCAATAATTTCAAAACATGAATTCTCTGTCACTGTCCCAATATTTGGTGACAATTTGATAACCCATTAACTTAATTATACGCTCAAAATCTGAAATGCAAGACATTTCTCAATTACTAAATATTCAATAAACGTGTTGTATCATATCTCCTGAATTGAAGTGAATTTTATATTTGTGATTGGAAAGTGGGACAACACAGATGTATAACACAGACCAAACCAAGCCTAATTCAATGCTGTCAAGTTAATTCTGATTTATTTATAACAACCCTACATGGCTTGGTGCTGGCTACAGGAGAGGGTAGAACTGCCCCATACATTTTCTAAGATGTGGTGCACGGATATGAACTGCCAACCTTTTGGCTAGCTGCTAGAGTGCTTAGCCACTGTGTTACCAAGGCTCCGGCACCCTGGGTTAGGCAAACATAAAAGAGACTTTCAGTTCTGAGATGTGCTTAGCACTGAAATGTTGCTTTTATTACAGAAGTTAGGGAGAAATTTACTATAATTTAGGATATAGGCTAAGCCAATTTAGGTGAGAAACACAAAAGTGGACAGTATCTTAAGTAATTTATTGTTTTACTTTCTATTTTCGCCTAACGGCTACAACACAAGGTAGATGCACTGGGGCTGGAGGAGACTCTGTCACATGCAATGTAAGTCTTGTATTTGGGGCCCAAAACAGATGGTGGTCCATTCTTCACCACCACTTACCCAATGAGGTTTAAGGCTTAACTCGAAGGTTAAGTTTTTCATTTAAAGTTTAATTTACAAAATAAATGAAGATTTAGTGTTGCAGACAAGCAGTGTACCCTAACTATTTTGCTAGGCATATGATCATTACTTTAAAAGTAAGAAAATTGACTATATGACTCCATAAAAACAGGTAATTTTCAAAATCTGCAAAATCAAAGAAGGTATAAACCTGACACCTGAAAGCAGGCTCGATAGTCAGTAAGATGTTGGTAACTAAGAAATCGGTAAACGACCAAAAATCACGATGGCTTAGAGTATCTAATTTCTGTGTGCCCACATTCTGGTTCCAAGAGCAATAAGGGCCAGATTGTTATACACTAGATTGCCCGCCTGATTCAGAAAGCTAATGGAAGTCTCTTTAATTCCTCTCTGGAGTTTCAAAGACCAATTATTCTCAGCATGTGGATCTGGGAACTAGAAGGGGAACTTGAGTGGTCATCCTTGGGGTATTTTATTTCTTTTCGTACACTTTTTTTTTTGTTTCTCTATTCCTTTCTTTCCTTCCTCCTAACTATCTGGCTTTTTTTTTTCCCCTCTCTTCTTTTTCTTGGTTTCTTCTCTCTATAGCCCTTCAGTTCCTTACTCCCAACATTTCCTGGTCATATGTGTCTTTGACCCTCTCTCTCTCTCTCTGTTTTTTAATCTAGTTTCTTATCTCTCTTTTCTTTCTTTCACCTTTCTAACAGCCACCTCACTGAGTATGCCTTATTTGTCCCTTCTTGATAATCTTTAAACTCTGGTGATGTAGTGGTAAAGTGCTATATTTGCTAATCAAAAGCTTATAGTTTGAATCTGCTAGGTGCTCTCTGGAAACTCTATGGGGCAGTTCTACCCTGCTATATGGGGTTGCTATGAGTTGGAATTGACTTGATGGCAATGGGCTTGGTTTTTCTGAGTTGGGGGGAGGTTTTTTGATGGTCTGTGTATCAATACCTGACTAGAAAGCCACTGACATACAGCTACCCAGGTCTGTTCCACTCCAGTGGCAGGGTCCTTTAGCATTTCTATTTTTTCTTTGCTTTTCTTCTTTCTCACATCCAATTAGCCTCACATGTCGCAGCTCCCTACCACTACCTATCTGCGCCATTCACTAAGCATCACACGCCTGAGGAAAATAGTCACAGTCTACTGGAACCTGTCCTGCACAGACTTCCAGCCCCACCTTGTCTGCCCCACTAGCTGCAACAAACAACCTATACTAGGCCCTCCCCCTCATCTGGACTTTCCCTGTTGCACTATACTTGAGCAACAGACTCTGATCTTTAGACTAGGACACAAGAAGTATGGTGCCCACAGAGGAGCAAACAACAAAGAACTCCTGGCCCACCTGCTTGGACATAACTAAATAAAGAAAAAAAAGAAGGACAAAACAAACAAATCTACAATCAATGAACAAAGAAAATACTTATTAAATGTCCTGAAGACAGCATACAATACAAAACATATATGTGTGTATATACATACATACATACATATGTATATATATGTGTATATATATATATATATATAAAGAGACAAGTTCTGCTGTAGGAGTCCAACATAAAATACCAGATGACTTTCCAGCAAAATAAAAGGCACAGAAACTACCTGATATCGAATTTAAATGTTTAAGGCTATCCAATGGTGGTATGAAAAAGCAGAGAAAAAAATGAAGAAAAAAATTGATGAACTTATGGACAAAGCAGACAAAACAATGGAAGAATTCAGAAAAATAACAGGAACAAAATATTGCAGTAAATTCACAACTACATACAAAACGAGCAATTGGAAATACAAAAAATAAACAGCCAAGCCAAGCCTGGATTTCGTAAATGGACAATGTCATAGGAAGTTTGGGAAACAGGCTTGAAGCAATGGAAACAATTGAAATTATCAGCAAAAATGGATGGTTTTTGGATAACATTTTGTTTGGAAAAAAAATCAGAGGAAAGAAGCAAGAAAAATGAAGAAACCCTGAGAGTTCTGTAGGATACAATCAAAAGCAAAGTTTTGCAAGTGATCTGAGTTAGAGAAAAGGCAGAGAAAATGGAAAATAAAGAAAGGATCATAGAAGAATTGCTGACAGAAAAGTGTTCTAATATGATGAAAGTTTCAAAAATTGACCAAGAAACTCAGCAAACCCTATATAGGATAGACCCCAAAAGAATATCACTAAGGCACACTATAATCACTCTTCCTAGAACTAAAAACAAAGAGAGAATCCTGAGAGCAGCTTGAGAAAAACAGAAGTCATGTTTAGAGGGGAAACAGTGAGACTAAACTCTGATAACTTGACAGAAGCCATGCAAGCAAGAAAGCAGTAGGATGACATATATAAAACTTTGAAAGAAAAAAAAAAATTCCAACCAACAATACAATATCCTACAAAACTCTTGCTCAAATGTTGTGTTGAAATTAGAACACTTTAAGATAAACAGAGATCAAGAGAACATGTGAAAAGCAAACTTACAAGAATTGCTAAAGGGACCCTTTTGGTTAGAGAACAAACACTACCATACAACAGCCTGAAACTGGAATGGAAGATTGCATCAGCCAGATAGCAACCTAGATATTGAACTCTCAAGGGTAGAGGACAGGATCAATCAAACTAAAGTTTTACAACAAGAAATCAGAAGGAGTAATCCGCTAATGATAATAAGCCAAGCCAGCCAAGTGCACAATAAAAGGCATAATAAAGGGCACAGTAAAAAAGGCAGTGAACGGTGTAGGTATAGAACTGGAGAGAAAGTCAAGGTAATACCAAGAAATGGCTTAAAGTTAGGAAGACAAAGATAAAATTGAAAGCAACCAAAAAAGAAAGTTAACAAACTTATTTATAGAAATAAAGAAGAAAAACACAAAGTTTCAGTAAACACAAAATCTGCAAAAACAAAAGAAATGAAAAAAAAGATCCACAAATAAGAGAGATTCAGCACAGGAGAGTAAAAGATAAAAAGAAAATCTCAAAACACACACACACAGAGCACTACAAAATATCAGCAATCAACTCATTCCTATCACTGCAATGATCTATCATTCCTATCAATTACACTGATCTTAAAGGGTCTAAATGCACCTGAAAGATACAGAGAGTGACAACTGGATGAAAAACAAACAAACAAAAGGACCCATCAATGTGCTACCTATAAGAAATACATCTTAGAAACAAACACAAAAATTTATTAAAATTAAAGGATGGAAGATTATATTAAACAAACAGCAATCCAGAAAGAGCAGATGTGGCTATACTAATTTCAGATAAATTGAACTTTAAAATAAAATCCAACATGAAAGACAAAGAAGGGCCTTACACATTTTTTATAGGGACAATCTTACATGAAGGCAATCATGTTAAATAACTACAACCCAATGACAGGGTTCCAAATACATACGTATATTAAAAAAAAAAAAAAAAAAAAAAAAAAAAAAACTTCAACAACATTGAAAAGAGAACTACAATTCCACATTAACAATAAGTAATTGCACACATCACTCTCAGTACAGGACAGAGAAACTAGAAAGAAGTTCAACAAAGACACAATCTTAAGATCATAATCAGCCAACCTGACCTGACAGACATATATAGAGCTGTCTGCCAAACGGATGCAAAGTACACAATTTTTTCCTACACATGTAGAACAATCTATGGAATAGATCACACCTTAGACTGCAAAGGAAACTTCAACAAAATACAAAACACTGAGATAATACGAAGTATCTTCTCTGATCACAACAGCATCAAAGAGAAATTGACAACAGGAAGAATAAAGGAAAAAAAAATCCAGTAAATAAAAACTGAGTAATGCCCTGCTTAAAAGACACTGGATAATAGATGAGAGCAAAAAATTAATAGAATGAAACAAGAACAAAAACATGTCTTACCAAAACCTTTACGACACAATAAAGGCAATTTTCAGAGAAGAATTTAAAGCAACAGATGTGCACCACAGAAAAGATGAAATGGACACCATCAAAACATTAGCTGCACAACAAGAACAAATAGAAAAAGAACATCAAAAGAAGTGCACAATCACAAGAAGAATTGAAATAATAAAGATCAGTGCAGAAATAAATGAAGTCGAGAACAGAAAAACAATAGAAAGAATCAACACAACCAAAAGGTGATTCTTTGAAAGGATAAATAAAACAGACCAACACTGGCCAAACTGACAAAAGAAAACCAGCAGAGAAAGCAAATAACAGAAATAAGAAATCAAATGGGTGTAAATTACAACCAAATTAAGTAAAAAGGAACCCAGCAGAGTACTATGAAAAACTATACTCCAACAGACTTGAAAGCCTAGAGAAAATAGACAAACTCCTTGAAATACACTACATACCTAAACTAATACAAACTGATGCTGAAAATCTGAACAGGCCCATAACCAAGCAAGATAGTGAAAAGGTGAAAAAAAAAAAAGAAGAAATCCCCAACAACCAAAAAAAGCCCTGGCCCAGATGGCGTCACTGGTGAACTCTACCAAACATTCAGAGACGAACTAACACCAGTACTACTCAAACTATTTCAGAACATAGAAAAGGAAGGGATCTTGTCATCTTTGCTTCACCAAGCGTGCTGGTTGTACTTCTTCTAGTAAAGATCTGTTTGTTCTTCTGGCAGTCTGTTGTACATTCGATATTCTTCTCCAACACCACAGTTCAGAGGCATCAGTTCTTCTGTCTTCCTTGTTCTTGTCCAGCTGTCACATGCATACAGTGTGATTGAAAATATCATGGCCTGGGTTAGGTGCACCCTGGTCTTCAAAGTGACATCTTTAATTTTCAATACTTTAAAGAGTTCCTTTGCAGCCCTTTTTGCCAATACAATGATTTTTTTTTTTTTTTTTTGATTTTTTGACTGCCGCTTCCTTTGGCATTGACTGTGGAATCAAGCAAAATGAAGTCCTGGACAACCTCAATCCTTTCCCCATTTATCACTATGTTGCTCACTGCTCCAGTTGCAAGGATTTTTGTTTTCTCGAGGTGCAATCCATACTGAAGGCTATGGTATTTGATCTTCATCAGTAAGTGTTTCAAATCTTCTTCACTTCCAGCAAGGTTGTTGATAAGTCTTACTCCAATCCTGATGCCTTGTTCTTCTTCATATAATCCAGTTACTCAGATTATTTGCTCAGTATACAGACTGAAAAGGTATGGTAGAAAGATACAACGCTGACGTACACCTTTCCTGACTATAAACCATGCAGTGTCTCATCATTCTGTTCGCACAGTTACCTCTTGATCAGTATATAGATTCCTCATGTGCATAATCAAGTGTTCTGGAATTCCCATTCTCCACAACATTATGCATAATGTTTTACTGTCCACGTAGTTGAAAGCCTTTTACACAGGTAAACATCTTTCTGGTATTCCCTATTTTCAGCCATGAGACATTTGATATCAGCCATGATAATCTTGGTTGCATGTCTTCTTCTGAATATGGCTTGAATTTCTGGCCATTCCTTATCAATATACTGTTACAGATGTTTTGTAATGATCTTTAGCAAAATTTTACTTGTGGGTGATACTAGTGATATTATTTGATAACTTCCACATTTGGTTGGATCACCTTTCTTGAGAATAGGCATAAATATGGATCTCTTTCAGTAAGTTGGCCAGGTAACTGTCTTCCAGATTTCTTGGTATAGGTTCAGGCAAAAAAGCAATATTAGCTACAGACGAATGCACTTGGGGATCTTGCTAGCGGGGAAGAGTGAGTACAAGCAGCTGGGGCTGAAGGAACTTCCTCCTTGCTACGAGACTGCAGCCAGTCGGAAGCAGAGGACACAAAGGTGCAGAGAACCATGAGGTTAGGAAATATATATCACTGGTTACCAGGTGGTCTGTGCCTCTTGGGAGCTCCTGAAGCTGCTGTCAACTACCCTCTGTCTGACAATCTTTCATGTGAGTGAGGCAAATTCAAGCCATGGGGACACTGCAATTCTTAACCAGCCAACTGAGTCACTGCAGTTAGCCAGGAGCCATCTGAGGCAGAGCAGCAGGGAGACGGGGGAATGAGAAAGTGTTTATCTCTGGTTACCATGTAATCATCAGGCCTTTCTTCCTGGTCTGTCTTATTCTGGAAACTCTGCAGAAAACTGTCCACTGTGGTCACCCTGTTATTTGAAGTACTGGTGGAATAACTTCTAACATCTCAGCAACACACAAGCTGCCACATTCTTTCTCATGCTATTTGTCTATGGATTTCTAACAGAAGTCCGAGATAGCAAACCTTTGCTGTGTTAGCTAACAGGAGACTTCTCATTTCTCTTCTCTTTCAGATTCTTATTGGATCTGGTGCTTGGCTGAGATCTTTATCTGTTCATTTCACGCTTCAGGTTCCGTGACCGACATTTGTCTCTGTTTTACATAGGTCTTCTGACCTATGTTGTGCAAAGACACCATATTAGCTGGAAGCCTGAAATATGAGCATTTTAAAAATTTATAATGACAAAATTCATTTCTAGAATAAAAATCAAATCTTTCTTTTAATAAACTACATTCACAGTGTGTAAACCTTATATGAAAAACAAAGCATTTTGAAATATGCAAAAGTGTATTCATACAATTGAAATTATACTTCTGCTTAGGTAACATGAATGAACATCTTTAAGATGTTAGTTTACTCAAAATTAATTTAGAAATATAAAAAATTCACTAACATTAAATAAGCTTTCTTCTTTCTTGAGACCAGTACGCCAATAGCAAAGATTAATGAGAAGGAATAAACAAAGAAACATAGCCAGGAAAATATTGATAAAACTAAAACAAAGCTATAGGTTGGGCAGAATAACTTTATTAAATGTTGAAACACGCTATATAACCTTAGAATTTAAAACGTAGTACATGGTGAAGCGATACATGGTGAAGTCCAAATAAGTTTGTTAGTTCAGTTAATAGTAGCACATCTTGTCAATTTGCTGCTTTTGCTACTGTACAATGGCTGTGTAATATTATCACTGGAAAAAATAGGTAAGGACTATGAAGGAACTCACAGTATAATTTCAGCATCTTATGATGAATCTAAATTTATTGCAACCTAAAATTAATGAAATATTTAGATAGACAAATACATAGATTCAGAAATGTCCTTGAGTCAATTCCAGCTCTTGGTGATGGAGTCACAGCCTGCAGAATCACTTCATGCTTGGTAGAGAGTCAGCAAGCAAGAGGCAGACCTTCAACAAGATGGACTGACATAGTTGCTTCAATAATGGGCTCAAGCAGAACAATTATTAGGAGGCTGGGGCAGAACTAGAGAGCATTTCACTTTGCTGTACATAGGGGAGTTTTTATTTCGGACCTACAGAAGGCCGTCTGACAATAGCAACAACAGATTTCTAGCTCAACAAGGAATTCTCTTTCCTCATCAAACTTCCCTGTTCAGCATGACAGAACGTGTTAACATATGGCCTGTACAGAGAAGATGGAAACACTAAGACAATATAAGAAGTTACATATTCTCCCAATTTGGGGGTCAGTCCACAAGAAGCCTGGCTACATTTAAGGAAACATGCACATTTGCATCTCAGCTTTTTTTCTCAGAAAACAGAAACACTTATTTCAGGAAGGTAGTGTAGTAATTAAGAGCTACTTTTGCTTACCAAAAGATCAGCAGTTTGAATCTACCAGGTACTTCAGGAGATAGTCCCCGGAGTCAATGCCACTCACCTGAGCTAACTCACTCAATTTCCCTTTTGAACTACCTCCTTTTCATGGATTGAATTGTGTCCCCCAAACTGGGTATTAACTTGGCTAGGCAGTGATTCCCAGTATTGTGTGGTTGTCCGCCATTCTGTCACTTGATACAATTTTTCTAACTGGTGTGAATCCTGTCTCTATTATGTGAATGAGGCAGTGTTAGAGGTGGTTATGTTAAAGAGTCAGGACACAATCTACAAAATTTAAGCATACCTTGAGTCAATGTCTTTTGAGACAGTACAGAGAGAGGTAAGTAGGGACACAGTGGGACCCCATATCACAAAGAAAGCAGAGCTGGAGCGGAATGCGTCCTTTGGAGCCAGGATTCCTGTGCTGAGAAGTTCCTAGACTAGGGGAAAATTGCAAACAAGGACCTTCACACAGAGCTAACAAAGACAGAAAGCATTCCTGTAGAGCTGACACCCTGAACTGGAACTTCTGCTTCCTAACCTGTGATAAAATAAACTTCTTTGTTAAAACCATCCGTCTGTAGTATTTCTGTTATAAAAGTGTTAGATTTCTAAAATGCTCGCACACGGAGAGATGCAGTCTGGTAGACAGCTCTGAGGCTGTTGCATTATTATTTTTTGCTCCTTAGCCATCTCCGCCAGCTGAGGAGTCTTTTTATTCATTTGTTAGTGAGGAGCTTGTTGCAGAGTGAGATAGATGGCCCAGGTCAGATAAGACACAAAGGTATTCTTTGCTCTTTTTGGAGCCTATAAAGCAGCTCATGAGACATACGTCAGAAATAATCATCAATAGATCTTTCCTTGGCAGGAGGTTTAGGAAATTTATTATGATTAACCCAGAAGTACAGCATGAGACGACATAACAAGAGTGATTACAGATTCTAAGATGAAGAAGATATGCGGAAACTTTCCAAGTAAGTGAGTACAAAAACACAGAAAATCAAAGTGGAAAAAGAGACTGAGTTTTGGAGACTACAATTAGACATATACCTAGTTTCTTATTGTTTTGCAATACTATAAGCTTACTAGAGGTGTGACGCAGTGGTTAGGAGCCACTTCTGCTACCCAAAAGATCAGCAGTTTGAGTCTATTAGGCATTTTTTGGAAACTCTGTGGGGCTATTCTGTCTTATAGAGTTGCTCTGAGTCAAAATTGACTACACAGCAATTCTTATTCTCTTTTCGTAAGTCAAAATCAGCTCAGGCACACAACATCAAGCATCTTAGACTCAACTGCAAATTTATTGATAAGTTCTTGTTTGAGATAATTGCAATTATGAAGACATATAGGCTTTATAAGTATTGTTTAAAGGGGCCTCCTGTGGTGGTAGTGGCTGTCATTTGACACTGAATCTACTCTAACTCGTGGTGACTCTGTGTATAACAAAACAAAATATTGTCTATTTCTACATACTATTTACAATCATTGATATGTTTGAGTTCTTTGTTGTAGCTGTTGTGTCAGTCCAGCTAACTGAGGGTTTCCTTGCCTTTGCTGTCCTTTATCAAACACGATGTCTCTCTCCATTGATCAGTCTCTTCCAATGACACATGGAAAACAAGCAATACAAAGTCATAGACAATATTCTGTGACGCTATGATTTTCACAGGCTAATTTTTAGAGGATCACCAGGTCTTTTTCCTTACTGTATATATCTTTATAGGAAGTCCTTGTTCAAACATCTCCACCATGGGTGACTCTGTTGATATTTGAAATACTGGTGGCATAGTTTCTAGCATCATAGAAATGTACAAGTCACCGCAGTAGGAAAAATTCGCATATGGGTGGTTGTTAAGATAGTATACTGTAAAAAAGAAATATATTTATAGACCAATGTAATTTATTCTATTAATTAAAATAGAACATAATCAAACACAGTTTAAAAATAAAATAAACTAAGACCAAGTGGGCTATATTCTCAGAATACATGATTGACTCTAAATGAGAAAACAACTTAATGCAACAGACTAACAGATCTGAATCAGGGGAGTATATATATGTGTATATATACATATATATATGCACATATATATACATATATATGTATATATACAAAAGCTGTAAAAGCATTTGGCAAATTCAGCATACACCATAAAGAATACAACAGCGAGCAATTCCTTAGTATGTTAACATATACATATATGTATATATTTCAGTCCCTAACCTAGCATCTTACTAAAGGTGTTTCACTATAACAATAATAAAGACAAGGATCTCCATGTTTTCCAACATGATTGAATATTGATTTGGAACATTAGCCATTGTATTAAACAAGATAATTAAATTGATTAGGCTCTGGTAAAATAGTGTCCCTTGAGTGCCCATAACCCAAACCTGTTGCTGTGGAGTCAGTTTTGACTCAGCCACCCTATAGGATAGACTAGAATTATCCCAAAGGGTTTCCAAAGAGCAGCTGATGGACTCCACCTACTAACTGTTTTGGTTAACACATGAAGCACTTAACCACCATGCCACCTTCAGGCATTTGCTGAAGTGTATGGATCACTCTGGGTGTGTGTCAAAATATTTTTTTGTGCCAACCTCCCAACAGAAAAACTAGGAAAATTTTCTCTGATCCTCACTCTAAGAACCTGCTGTGGTGCCTTGAAGTAACACTTATGAAAATGATGGTGTTTTTCCCTAAGGAATGGCCTGTAGGATTTTTATTTCTCAAACAAGTTTATAAATGCTCTCCAGAAGTTTTGTCTTTAGAGAGTTCTTACAAATTGCTGGCTGCATTGGTGGTTTCTGCTTCCTGTAAACTGTGATTTCTGTGCCCAGCTGTCTCTAGGTTTATTGCTGGCAGTTTGCTCCATGGCCTTAATTCTATGATTAATATTTGAAAGTTAGTAATTTTAAATTGGTTCAACTTTTTTCTTATTGTGAAGATGGGAATAGTGACACACAAAGTCTTTGTCTGATTATAACCTCCAGTTAGTATAATTTTAAAATGTCATTTAAACTCTGCCCTCTTTCTATTTACCAACTCAAAGCTACCAAGCCAAGTGGAACAACCAATTCTATTCTTCTGCAACACTATTATGTTGCTTGCCTTTTGTAAGAAATGAAAAGCATTCTGTCAAGGATGAAAAAATACGCTCACCTAAAGAAAGATGAAATGCCAATATGAAGGTGAAAATTGCTTTAATGTTCAGTGAGAAGTCAGTTATTTAATTTTAGGCAGTCTTGAAGATAGCTGGAAATAAACTTTTCAGAATGTTTATGACAAATAGCCCGGTATGTTTTTAATGGACGGAGGAACTAGAACCAAGGACGGCTTTCTAGAGACATTTATTGGGAAAAAAATGTCAACCCCCCAACCTTCTAGATTCCTTTGTTCTTCATTAGAGAAGACTATCCACTTTTTTCCCTACAACCCCCCCAAACCAAGAAGTAAGAAGGGTGACATTAAATGTAGCAAAACATCAGGGTAACAATGTTCTGTGTAGCACTGACAAATACATTAAGTTTCTAATGTTCAATTCCCCCTTCAGAGACAGAGAAAAACTTACTACTGGTAGGAAAAGAACTGCGGTAGTTCTGACTGAAAAAAAAACTTCATAAATTTCACCCCAAATTATTTATCTCTAGAAGAAGAAAAAGTGCACAGGGAGACTAGGGCTGTTTTATTCACTTTTGCCCCCTTATCTCTGTCTACTGTGTTGAGAAATATCAGTTGAAGAGCTCAGCTTAGAGACTGTATGGGAGTATGAGAAATTACTAAAGAGAGATAAAGCCCTGAGGGATCCTTTGCACTCCCAGAAGGTTGGTCCCTTTCCTCATACAGAAATCCCCAAAGTAGAAAGAGGACATTTTTATTCCAAGAGCAAGAAGAAATGAGGAGGAGAGAAAACTATAATGTAGTTAAGATTTTAAGATAACAATTGGTAGATGTTAGAAATTTTATTCTTCTACTGTAATTAATAAAAAAATTAAAAAGATTGTAAGATAAATATATTAAATATGAGTACCTGCCAGGGAGTGGCGAAGGACTGAGGGAACTAATGCAATAAAATAGCACGTAACTGACAAATGTAGCTAGACCTTTAGTAGTTTCAAATTTAGATAAATACAAGAAATGACAGGAAAAGTTAATAAAAATATCCATGCCTAGGTTCCTTCCTGAAGACCATGATTCAGTTGTTCTATGTTCAGTCCTACACATTAATCTTTTTTGTTTTCAAGATATGAATAATCTCTATCTATGGCTATGGGGAGAAGGAGTGACTAAAACTGCATCTGAAACATCTCAGCAATCTTTCTGTTTTTCTGTACTACCGCTTTTAAATTTAATAGAAAGACACTCTACAAACACCTTTGTGGTTAGCTTTACTGGCTTAACGTAAGTTGGACTTCTTTCTGTATCATTATTACAAATCAATTTATTTCTTTTCAAAACATTATGATACCTGTAGTATTACATAAATGGTAATTAACTGAAACATGCATAATGGAGTTTTGCTTCTTCATCTTTTTATGATTGCCTTCTAAAATAAGTAAATAAAATGAAACATGCAACCTATTCCTTTCTTCTTTTGTCTCATGCCACACTTAAAAAAAAATTTGTATCATGTTTTAAGTCAAAGTTTACACTCTCACTTTGAGTTTCTGAAACACACACTTTGTTATGTGACCCCATCTACTCTTCCTACATTGTGTGTTCCTACTCTTCCCCTCTACCTAGAAATTTCATGTCCATTCAACTAACTCCTGTCCCCTTCTTTCTTTTCATCTTGTTTCTGGACAAGAGCTTCCCATTTAGTCTCTTGTATCTACTTATGCCAACAAACACGTTCTTCACCAGTATGATTTTGGGTCTTGATTCAGTTTTTGCAGTTCAGTCTTTGTCTGAGGAGTTGAATTCTGGAATGGTTTCTGTTCCGGGTTAACACAGTACAGGGACCATGTCTTCGGAGGACCCTCCCGTCTGCCAGACTAAGGCCAGTCATTGGTGGTGGCAGCATACCATACAGTTCTTTGGTCTCATGTTTTTGTAATCTATGATTTAGGTGGTACTTTCTGTCTCTTGGGCTGATATTTTCCTCATGTCTTTGAAGTTCTTAATTTTCATTTGCTCCAGGTAGATTGAGACCTAGTGATGCTTCTTAGATGGGTACTTGCTAGCTTTTAAGACTCCAGATGCTACTCAACAAAGTGGTATGCTGAGAGTTTTCTTAATAATTTTTGTTATGTCTATTAATCTAAATGTCCCCTGAAGCCATGGTCCCCAGATCCCTGTCTTTGCTGCTCTTCCCTGCCCTTGCTCCTTTGTCTCCCGTGAAGTATTTTGTTATATTTATAAAACTTCTTACTTTTTCATTTAGTTCCGTTGTGTTGACTTCTCCACCACTGTGTGTTGTCCTTCCCTTCACCTAAAGTATATTGCTGCCTAATATCGAATCACTGAATCTCATTCTCTCTCTCTCTCCCCACCCTCATAGTCATCAAAGACAGTGTTTAAATCTGTTCTTGAGTCTGTATAGTAGTAGTCTCATACAATATTTGTCATTTTGTGACTAATTTCAATCAGCATAATACCTTTCAGATTCCTTCACGTTGTGAGATGTTTGTCAGATTGTTGTTCTTTATCATTGCATAGTATTCAATTGTGTGAATATACCACAGTTTGTTTATCCATTCATCTACTGATGGTCACCTAGGTTGGTCCATCTCTTTCCTTTTGTGGGCAGTGCTGCTGTGAATATTGTTGTGTATTTGTCTATTTGTGTGGCAGTTCTTATTTCTATCATATTTGAAGAAGTGGGATTGCTGGATCATATGGTATTTCTATCTACAACTTTCTAAGAAGGTACCAAATGAATTTCCAAAGTGGTTGTAACATTTTACATTCCAGTTTCTCCATAGCCTCTCCAACATTTATTATCTGATGTTTTTTTGGATTAATGATGCCCTTGTTGTGGTCAGGTGAGATCTCATTGTATTTTTTACTTGAATTTCTCTAATGGTTAATGATCATGAGCATTTCCTCATGTATCTGTTAGTCACCTGAATAGCTTCTTTGGTAAAGTGTCTGTTCATATCTTTTGCCATATTTTAATTGGGTTATTTGTGTTTTTGTTTTTGAAGTTTTCCAGTATCTTGTAGATTTTAGACATAACACGGTGGTCCAATTGCTCATAGTCATTTTTTTTTTTTCCCATTCTGTAGATCGTATTTTTACCCTTATGGTGAAGTCTTTGAATGAGCATAAGTATTTGATTTTCCCTAATTTCCAGTTGTCTATTTTCTCTCTGGTGTTTGTGCACTGTTAGCAAAGTTTTGTGTTCTGTTTGTGCCATGTACTAGAATTTCCAGCATTGTCCCTATTGTTTCCCATAATTTTTGTCATTTTAGTTTTTATATTTAGGTCTTTTATCCATTTTCAGTTAGTTTTTGTGTGTGGTGCAAACATTTTGTCTGCAACTCAATTTCTGGTTACACCAACAGCGTTTATGAAAGAGACTGTGAGGATATGGAGCCAAGATGGCAGACTAGTGACATGTGTCCTTGATTCCCTCTAAGAACTAAGGCCTAGGAAAACAACTGAATGAAAGAAAATGGACATTTTAGAAGAACCAGTATGTGGCAGAGGTTGTGAAATGGGACTAGGTGCCAGGAAGAGGAACAACTACTTTTATCAGAAGAGAGATGGCAGTGTAAAGGTTTCCACTTCCACTGATACAGTAACAAAGAAGCTACAGGAGTACAGGCACCATCTTTGTCACAGGTCTACAACTGGGGCTGCTGTACCTGGGAGCCTGCCTGGGGCCAGCTGTCATTCTGAGCAGCAGTGCCTGAGTGGACAAAATCTCTCGTAACAGAGAAACTACTTAAGATAGCTGAACCCAAAGAATGCAATGGTGGCTGGCAGCTGAGTGCATCAGCACCTTTCCCCTCTCCCTTCTCTGAGATAGCCATTCTGGTGCACTACCTGCACTGAGATTGGAACTATATGTGTATACCCTGAGCTTTGCATTGGGACTCGGGAAGAAAACAAAGGGAAATTTAGAAGTAAACCTCCACTGAGCCAGGCAATCAACAAATCTACAAAGTACTAGAACTCAACAAGTTTTGTGATAAGTACTCAGGATACCTTGGGGATCAGTCCTTTTGTATGTGCTGACTTCTCTCCCTTTTATCAGTCTTTTTCAGCTACCTTCCCTGCTTTTACACTTCAGACTAAATTCTCAGTGCACTCCCTCGGCAAAAGTGGGGCACCTTGCTTGTGTGCCCTGACCTTTTCTTGTGGACTCAGAGAGGGAAACAAAGGGAGCAGCATAAGACGAGTTCTACCAGATTTCTGCACTTACTGAAGTGTTGCAAGCCAAGTGTACATCAACTTTCATGACTCAAACCTTTGCTAAGCACTACTTAAGTCCCTGTTGTTAGGTGCTCTGGAGGCAATTCTGACTCATAGTGACCCTATGCACAGCAGAAGGAACACTACCCGGTCTTGAGCTGTGTCCACAATTGTATTTATGCTTAATCCGATTGTTGGGGCTGCTGCATCAGTCCATCACATCGAAGGTCTTCCTATTTGTCGCTGATCCTCCACTCTACCGAGCATGATGTCCTTCTCCAGGGACTGATCCTTCCTGACAATATGTCCAAAGTATGTAACATGTGATCTTACCATCTTTGCTTCCAAGGATTCTGGTTGTACTTCTTCCAGAACAAACCTGTTTATTCTTTGATGGTCCGTGGTCCATGCAACATTCTTCTACAACACCACAATTCAAAGGCATCAAGTCTTCTCTCTGTTTTGTTTGTTGTCCAGCTTTCATATGCATATGATGCAATTGAAAATACCAAAGTTCGGGTCAGGTAGACGTCAGTCTTCAAAGCAACGTCTTTCCTTTTGAATACTTTAAAGAGATCTTTGGCAGCAGATTTTCCCAATGCAATGCATCCTTTGATTTCTTAACTGCTGTTTCCATAGGTGTTGATTCTGTACCCAAGGAAAATGAAATCCTTTTTCCATTTATGACAACATTGCTTACTGGTCTATTCATGAGGATTTTGGTTTTCTTGATGCTGAGGTGTAATCCACACTGAAGGCTGTACTCCTTAATCTTCGTCAATAAGTGTTTCATATCTTTTTCACTTCCAGAAAGTAAGGTGGGGTATTCTTCATAAAGCAGGTTGTTAATGAGCCATCCTCTAATCCTGATGGCTTGTTCTTCTTAGTATAATCCATCTTTGCAGATTATTTGCTCAGCATACACATTGAAAAGGTGTGCTGAAAGGATACAACCTTGATGCACACCTTTCCTGACTTTAAACCACGAAGTGTACCCTTGATCTGTTCACGTGACTTCCTCTTCATTCATATACAGATTCCTTAAGAGCACAATTAAGTGTCCTGGAATTCCTATTTTACACAATGTTAGCAATAATTTGTTATGATCCGTAAAGTCAAATGCCTTTGCATAGTCAATGAAACACAGGTAAACATCTTTCCAGTATTCTCTGCTTTCAACCAAGATCTATCCAACACCAGCAATGATACCTCTGGTTCCACATCCTCTTCTGAATCCCACTTGAATTTATGGCAGTTGCTTGTTAATATACTGTTGCCATCAATTTTGAATGATCTTGAACAAAATTTTACTTTTGTATAATATTCATGACATTGTTGAGTAATTTCTGAATTCAGTTGAATTACCTTTCTTTGGAATGGGCATGAATGTGGATCTCTTCCAGTCAGCTGGCCAGATAGCGGTGCTCCAAGTTCCTCGGCATAGACAAGTGAGCAATTCCAGCACTGTGTCTGTTTGTGGAAATGTCTCAATTGATTATGTCCCTATATGCAGTCTTCTCTCCCTTCCTTCTCTGCTATATACCACATCTAAAGTATAAAGCACTACTGAGCAAGAATTCGGGTATTTTCTGTGTGTGCCCTGAGCTTTTGTTGCAGACCTGGGAAGAGAATCAAGGGGTGGAAGAGTGCCACTGTCTTCCCTGAGCCAGCAACTCCTGCCAGCAACTCCTGCCAGCAACCCACTCCAACTGACAGGTGACAGGCCATTAGAATTATCAGGAATCCCAAAACACCTCTATCTCAAAAGACTAGACTACTTGGACAGTCAAAGCCTCTCTACCTCAAATGACTAGATTACGTGGACAGGATGTAATGCAGGACACAGTATCCAGAGTTCTACTTGGTTAGAGAAGGGATAGAGCTCAATCAAAGCTAAAATTTTAAAATTAGAGAAACAAAGTATGTAAATTATGACAATACGACACTATAAAGAGAGACATATTAATGTATTTCTAGAACTTTCAGACAGAGAAGCCACAGATATACAAAGAAGTTAACAACTGGTTTAAACTTAGAACACGAAGGTGGAATAGAGGGGTAGCTGCAAAGCAGACTAGCAATACTGCACATCAAAACAAGAAGCACGATGCAGAAATTTCAACAGAATCAAAACCAACACTGAAAAAGATGAAAAGAAAACTCATAAAGAAAAATGACACAGAACAGACCATTAAGTGGAACAAGGAAAATGTCAACAATGCAAAAATAAAAACACCAAAATGACAGCACTAAATTCTTATCTAACAATAATTACACCGAGTATAAATGGACTGAATGTACCTATAAAGAGAGAGCGAGCAACAGGTTCAATCAAAACACATGTTCCGTCTATATGTTGCTTACAAGAAACACACCCTGGACTCAAAGATATGAACAAACTGAAAATCAAAGGATGGAAAAATATATACCAAGCTAACATGTAAAGAAGAGCAAAGGTGGCAGTATTAATCTCAGATAAAGTAGATTTTAAGGTATAATCCACCTTCATGGACAAGAGTGGTCAGTATGTATTGTTTAAAGTTTCAATACATAAAGAGGGTATAACAATATTAAATATTTACATGCCCACTATCAGAGCATCTAAATATATGGAACAAATACTGGCAACATTGAAAAATGAGATAGAGATTACTCCACGATAATAGTAGGAGAGTTCAACACTCCATTTGCAGCAATGGACAGATCATCTGGGAAAAAGCTAAGAAAAGATACAGATCTTATTGCAATAATCAACCAACTCAACCTCCTAGACATTTACAGAATGACAGACAAGCATATCTTCTTTTCCAATGCACACGGAACATTCTCCAGAATAGACTGTATATTAAGCCATAAAATAAGTCTCAACAAAATCCAAATCATTGAAATATTGCAAAACATTTTCTCAGCTCATGAAGTCATAAAACTTGAAATTAATAACAGATAAAACATAGGTAGAAATTTGAACTCATGGAAACTGAGCAACACCCTGCTAAAAAACTCATGTGTTACAAAAGAAATCAAGGATTCAATAAAGAAATTTGTAGAATCAATGAGAATGAAAACACACCCTACCAGAACCCATGTGATGCAGTCAAAGAAGTCCTCAGAGGTCAATTTATCGCTATATATGTACACATCCCAAATGAAGAAAGGGCCAAAACAACCGAATTAACCCTAGAACTCAAGCAAGTAGAAAGAAAACAACAAAAGAATCCATCAGACAACAGAAGAAAACAGATAAAAGTTAGAGCAGAACTAAATGAATTAGAGAATAGAAAAACAATTGAAATAATTAACAAAATCAAAAGCCTTTTTTAAGAAAGGTATCAAAAAATTGATAAACCGTCAGCTATACTCACAAAAGCAAAACAGGAGAGGAAAGAGATAATATGAATAAGCAATGAGACAGGAGATATAACAGACCCAACTGAAGTTAAAAGATTCATAACAGAATACTATGAAAAATTGCATCCAAATAGATTTGAAAACCTAGAAGAAATAGACAAACTTCTAGAATCACATTACTTACTAAAATTATCACAAAGAGAAGGAAAACAACTTAATAAACTCATCAGAAAAGAAGATATTGAAAAAGTCATCCAAAATCTACCAAATTCTCGCCTAGATGGCTTCACTGGAGAATTTTAGCAACCGTTTAGAGATGAGATAATTCTAATACTACCAAACCTATTTCACAGAGTAGGAAAGGACAGAACACTCCAAAATTCATTCTATGAAGCCAAATAACGCTGATACCAAAGCTAGGTAAAGATAGCACAAAAAAAGAAAACTACAGACCAATATCTTTCATGAACCGAGATACAAAAAACTTCAACAAGGTTTTAGTTAGTAGAATTCAACAATATATCCAAAAAATAATTCACGATGACCAAGCAGGATTTATATTAGGAATGCAGATTTGGTTCTACATCAGAAAAGCAATTAATATAATCAACCACATAAAGAAAACAACAGATAAGAATCCCTTGATTTTATCAACTGATGCAGAAAAGACATTTGACAAAAACCAGTACCCATCCATGTTAAAAAAAACTCTCAGCAAATAGGAATAGAAGGGAAATTCCTCAGCATAATAAGGGGCTTCTACACATAGCCAATAGCCAAGATCATCCTGAATAGAAAGAGATTGAAAAAATTCCCCCTTGGAGTGGGAACCAGACAAGGATGCCCGTTGTCACCATTCCTATGCAACATTGTGTTAGATGTTCTCGCCATAGAAATTAGACAAGATAAAAGGAGTCTGCATCAGTAAAGAAGAAGTAACAGTATCCCCACGTGTTGATGATATGATCTTATACACAGAAAACTCTAAAAAAGTCATAAATAAACTACTGGAACTAATAGAAGAATTCAGCAAAGTATCACGATATAAAACAAACACAAACATATCAGTAGGATTCCTTTACACCAAAAAAGAGACCATCAAAGAAGAAATTATCAAATCAATACCATTTACAACAGCCCCCCAGAAGACCAAATATCTAGGAATAAACCTAACCAGAGATGTAAGAGACCCCTACAAAAAATTATAAGACCTTATTTCAAGAAACCAAAAGAGATTTACTTTAAGTGGAGAAACCTATCAAGATCATGGATAACAAGATCTAGCATTGGGAAAATGTCTGTTCTACCCAAAGCAATCTACATATACAATGGAGTCCCAGTACTAACTCCAATGTCATTTTTTATTGTGATGGAGAAGCAAATGTTTGGAAAGGAAAGAAACGTTGGATAAGTAAAGCACTACTGAAAAAGAGGAACACATTGCGAGGCCCCACGCTACCTGACCTTAGAAAATATTACACAGCCACAAAGGTCAAAACAGCCTGGTACTGGTACAAAACAGATTTGCAGACCAATAGAACAGAATAAAGAAGCCAGAAATAACACAACCCATCTGTGAACAGCTGATATTTGACAGAGGTCCAAAGGCCATGAACTGGGGGAAAAACAGTCTCTTTAACAAATGGTGCTGGCAAAATCAAATATAAATCTATAAAGATTACGTAGGAAAAAAAAAATGGGGACAAGTTCCAATACATGGCTTAAACAGACTCCAAAATCTTACTAACAATGCACAAACAACAGAAGAGAAAGTAAATAAATGGGGACTATTAAAAATGAAACACCTATTCTGATCCAAAGATTTTATCAACAGAATAAAAAGAATGCCTATAGGGTAGGAAAAAATGCTGCGCAACCATGTACCTGATCGATGTCTAATTTCGACAACCTAGAAGGCAGTGCAAAATGTCAACAAGAAAAAGACAGATAACCCAATTAAACAATAGGGAAAGGACATAGACTGACACTTTTCCAAAGGGGATATCCAGGCAGCCAAAAGACACATGAGGAAATGCTAAAGCTCATTAGCTATTGCAGAAATCCAAATGAAAACTTCTATAAGATACCATCTCACCCCAACAAAGTTGGCACTATTCCAAGAAACACTAAACAACAAATGTTGGAGAGGGTATGGAGAGACTGGAACTCTTCTACACTGCTGGTGGGAATGTAAAATGGTACAATCTCTTTGGAAAGCAATTTGGTGCTGTCTTAAAAAATTAGAAATAGAAATATCATATGATCCAGCAATCTCACTGCTTGGAATATATCTTACAGAAATAAGGGCTGTCACATGAACACATATACGCACACAAATATTTATTGCAGCACTGTCCACAATAGCAAAAGCGTGGAATCAATGTAGGTGCCCAACAACAGATGAACGGATAAACAAACTATAGTATGTATACACAATAGAACACTATTGAGTGATAACAAACAATGATGATTGTAGGAAGCATCTCATAATTTTGTATCAACTAGAACAGATTAGATAGTGGATAGGAATTTGATTAGGTGAAGGGAGTGACAGTATGTGATAGATGGCAAGTCAGCATAACTGGACTACACTACAAGCTAGAAAGTTTTCTAAATTCAACCCAACATTTCAAAAGATAAAGTAGCCAGGACAGGGGTCTGGGGACCATGTTTTTAGTGGATGAGTTCAATTGCCATAATTAATCTTTTTCCAAATCTTCTGCACCCCACATTGATGAGTGGTGTCTGGGAACTTAAAAGCCAGCAAGCTGACATCTGAGGAACATCAGTTGGTCCCACCCCTCCAAGAAGAGATGACAACAAAGAACTTCAAAGACAAAACACAAAATGAGCTCAGGAGACAGAAGGATCCATAGAATTAGGAGACTACAGCAGCATGAGACCAGAAGAAGCAGGTGTTGCCTGGCCACCACCAAAGAGAATTCTGATAGGGGACATAACATAGATGTAGCACAAGAAAAGAGGTGTGCAGAACAGGAACTCTATTAAAAGACCAGAACTGACAGTTGAACAACCTAGTGGGTCTGCTGAGAACATGGCCCCTGGACTCGCTGCTAGCCCAGAACTGAAAACAGTACTGAAGCCAACACTTCAGACAAAGAATAGACTGGACTTGGGGACACAGAGTGATACATGTGGTGTGTATACTTTTTGGTTTAATATACATATGAGGCTCTCCTACTAATTCTTTTTAGAGGGGAGAGGAGAGGTGAAGAGGGACAAGTGATGGTTGAGTAGATACTAAAAGTAAAGAGTAAACAAGAAGAGAGTGTGCTGTCACAAGGTGAGGAATGCAGACAGAGTTGTAGCAAGGTGAGTGCTTGGGATTTCATATGGAAAACTGACTTGGATTGTAAACATTCATTTAATCACAACAAAAAATTTAAAAAAAAATCTACTTCTTGACATGACTGTCATCTGTCTTACTCTCATCCCCACAAAAACGTCCCACCACTCAAATCCTTTTTCCAACTGATGGTCTGTTACGGAGGTGGGTTTACTTTTACCTTGCTTAGAGGGTAATACAGTCCTTGATCTATGTGACAAAACTTCTGATTGCTACTAGTCTTGTCAACTTCCTCTCCATCTGGAAGGGCTATAACGACTGTAGTACATTCCTCTTTTTAATATGATGATATCATAGTTTACGTGGTATGAACACTAGATCATTTCTTTCATTACTATAGTTTTGATTGTGTTCGGAGCCTTCCCTAACTGAGTAGGATTTTGGATAATGTGTCCTTCTATAATGCAAAGTCAGTGGTTTTGTTCTTCCAAGCCAAGAGATTTTTTTCAGTATTTCTGGTAGCTTTGGTTTGGTTTTTAAAAGTCTCTGAGTTTCTGTTTATCTGAGAATGTCTTCATTGCATTTTCATACTTGAAAGATAGTTTTCAGGATATATAATTTTTGGTTGGAATTTCCCTTTCAAGGCTTTGAATGTGTCATGCCACTGTCTCCATGCCAGCATCGTTTCTGCTGAGAAATCTGACGAAAGCCTACAGGGTTTCCCTCCGAATATTAGCTTTGCTTTGAGTCTTGCTGCCTTTAAGGGTTTCTGCTTATGTTTCATTTTGTTGAGCTTGATTATAATACGTCTTGGAGTGTTTCTATTGAGATCTATGTTGAGTGGTGTTCGATATGTATCTTGGCTATCTATATTCTCTTCTTTCATAATTTCTGGGAAGTTTTCTGTCAGCAGCTCAGCCACAATACTCTCTGTGTTCTCAGGTGTCTCTCCCTGTTCAGGAGCTGCAATTAATCATTGATTGTTCTTTTTAATAGAGTCCCACATGCTTCTTAATGCTTCTTCATTTTTCATGTTTCTTTTTTCCGATTTCTCCTCATAGATGCTGGAGTCAGTAGCTCTATCTTCCAAATCACAAATTCTCTTTTCCATTTGTTCCATTCTATTTTCTTGGCTGGCTTTGACTAGAAGTTTCTATTGATTTTGTTCTTGATCTGTTGGATTTCCCAGTACTGATGTTCCATCAGATCGAACAGCTTGCTTAATTTTTTGTTTTGTTCTGCTGTATTTTGTATAAGGTCTAGGAGGGCTCTCTATATAATCATTTTGTATTCACCTTCTGATACTTTCAGAAAAGCTTCTTCATCTGGGAAATTCTGAGGTGGTTTCATTGCGGGCCTTCTGATGCCATGGGTGATTTCTGGGTTACCATCTTCTCCAACATTTGGTGTTTTGGTGGCTTCATGTGGGTCAATAGAGGCTGGGAGAGATGCTTCAGTCTGTGTAAGCCCGAACTCACTGAGAGTGGGGTCAGTGAAAGAGAGGAGGTTTTGTGTTCAGTGGAATGAAGTCCAAATGAACAGCCTTATACCACATCCCAGGGCTCACTAGGTGTCCAGAAGGCTCTGTTTCATTATCATTTCAAGTCGTGGTTTCCAGAGGGATTTACGGAGATGTGTGTTTAGTCCACCATCTTCACTCCACTCTCTGACAAAACTTCTGATAAACGCAAGGCAGGACAGTGCCTCCCTAGTTCCTTCCCTCTCCTTCACCATCTATTTTACTCCCATTTGGTCCCTTACACAAAAATACTCAAAGGGGTCTCCTCAACACAGTGAAAGCAGCTGAAGAAGCAACAGTGAACAAGACAGCCAGTCTCCTTTTGCACTGTATCTTCTTCAGATAATTGACTTTATAATCATTTGGTGTTGATCAAGTCAGTTTTGACTCGTGCATCTCTGTGTGCAACACAACAAAACACTACCCAGTCCTGCACTATTCCCACAATTGTTATGCTTGAGCCCACTGTTTTAGCCACTATGTCAATCCATCTCTCCCTGAGAGTCTTGGATAAGAATCAGTATAGATTATGGTGGCTTTTGTGGTAGGATTGCTGTTAGAACTGCTCCTGACTGGTACCCACTTCTCTGATGACTAAAGTAAGTTCAAAATTGCATACGTATTTAAGCACTGTGCAGGGGTTACGAACCTGACCTTTTCCCTGTATGTATCTGTTTATATGCTTGTTCTTTGCTCATTTGAGAGTGGGTAACAATGAGAGGAATTCTTCCTAATAAAGAAAAAAAGAATATAGACACTCCATTTTTTCTGTCTACTGAAAATTTGGTGTGAATGTGCCATAGCTACTCCAAAAGTTTTCTGTACCATCTTCTTCTAGGTTTTAATGAGAAGATCAAATGACTGTCTTCCTATTGAGCATCGGTACATTTTTCCTCATATCATGGGAATTTCATCTTTCTTCTGGTGAGGATGAATGTTTTTCCACCTTGGGTGGAACACTTCTCATGTCCTATAAAATACAGGCAGATTTTGTGTTCCTTCAAAATAGAACTGGTTGTTCTATGTGTTTTGACTTGGTATGTGGGAATATGAAAATAGATGACAGAGCAAACATTTTAAAATTGAAACAGTGAATTCCTTCCTCCCACATTATAAAAGAGATGTAGTGCAGTAGATATGGAAGACCACCAGATTTGGACACAGTATATATTTCTCTGTCTCCATAGCTAAAAGCAATTGAAATAAATTATTTCCTTGTTTTGAGAGTCTCTTTATTTTTATATGCAGAGCATTAGAGTAAACTTTCTACTAGGGATTTATTAATTTTCATTCCTAACATCAAAACTTCACATCAGGTGAGTGCTCACTGATTAGGGATTCTGAAATCTGGTCATGAAGTTCTGTTATGGGTCTTGATTCATTTTCTTTATATTTAAGCAAGTTGGTACGAGTTGTCTCCCTTGAGTTTCAATTTCTGTAATTCTGAAATGCAGAAAATGAAGACATTTGTATCTTCTAATAAGGGTGTTACAAGATTTATGCAAGATGATATAGTCAACATGGAGTTAGATCTACTGTAAGAATCATTCCTGTTTCTACTTTTGCATTCTAGCTTTCCAAACACAGTGCCAGAGAAGGTTCATTTTCTGCTTTGTGTTTTCCTCAGTGAAGTGTTTGCATCCATGTCTTCTCAAAAATGTGAATACATCAAAGGAAGCACTAAGTGAATCTTTTTCTTGCATGCACATGCTGTCTTATGTGATACATCAAATAGTACAAGGAAAGTTAATTAACTTTAATTCACACGAAAGCTGATGCCATTTAATTATGAAAATTTTTTATTAGAAAGTGAATATTGCCCACAACAAATAGGATTCAGTATAAATAAAAACTCTAAATTACTGTGTCTCCCGGAGAACATTCAGAATCCCACAAGCTCCTGCATTCATGCAGAATTTCTTCTTTCTTAACACCTGCATGATATTCTATTTTCTACATGTATAAACATTATGGAATTCCTAGTATTTCTGTATTTTAGTGATTTCAAATATTCTTAAATTGTATTTACTACTTTAAGGAACATTATTTTGCATATGCATTCCCAGGCAAATCATCCACGGAGTAAAAAGACAAAGACACAAATTACCAGAAAATCTATTTTACAAAAGAAACCAAAAAAACAAAATACAGATAGCTAGAAATCATATGTGAGTGAAGAACAAAGTGGGAGTCCTCATATTATCTGACTTTAGAAATTACTACACTGCCACAGTAGTCAAAACAGTCTGGTACTGGTACAGAAACAGGTACATAGAACAATGAAACAGAATTGAGAATCCAGACATGAAATCATCCACTTTTCAGCCACTGATATTTAATGAAGGCCCAAAGTCCATAAATCAGGGAAAAGATAGTCTCTTTAACAGTTGTATTGGCATAACTAGATATCCATCTGCGAAAAAATGAAACAAGACCTGTACCTCACACCATACAGAAAAACTAACTCAAAATGGGTAAAGACCTAAATATAAAATCTAAAACAATAAAGATTATAGAAGAAAAAGTAGGTAAAACACCAGGTGCTCTCATACACAACCACAAAAGAAACTTTTACCTTTGATGGTGGGAGAGAGGTGGATATTCATAGACTAAATCGTAGATAGGAATTAGGTTAAGTAAAGGAAGGCACAGCACAAAGTAGAAGGGAGATTAACGCTGCCGGACCACATCAAAAGCTGAGAAGTTTCCTAAATACAATCCAGCATTGTGAAGGTTAGAGTAGCTTGCTGGGGTCTGGTGACCATGGTTTCAGGGGATATCTAGGTCAACTGGTGTATATATATATATATGTACACACATACATATATATACTTTCTGAGAAAATGTTTTGTATTCCATTTTGTTGAGTGGTGTCTCAGTTCTTAAAAGCCAACAAGGAGCATCAGTTTGTCCCAGTCTACTTGGAGCAGAGAGGAATAAAGGACATCAAAGAAATGAGGAAATTATGAGCCCAGGAGACAGAAGGGGCCAAATGATCAGGAGACTATATTAACGTAAGACCAGAAGAACTAGGTGGTGCCCATCCAATGCCAATGACTGCCCTGCTAGGGTACCCAAGGTAGCAGGAGAAAAATGGGAGTGCAGATTTAGAACTTTATTAAGAGACCAGACTTGATGGTCTGAAATCCTGGAGGCTCCCCTGAAAACATGGCCCCTGGACTCAGTGACAGCCCAGAGCTGAAACCAGTATTGAAGCCAACTCTCCAGGTAAGAATTGGACTGGACTATAAAACATAGAACGATGCTAGTGAAATGAGTGCTTCTTCACTTAAACATATACATGAGACTGTCAGAGCAGCTCCTCCCTACAGACAACATGGGAGGGTGGAGAGGAGGTGACAGGAGTCGGTAGAAAGAATGCAGAAGTACAAGGTAGAAAGGAGGAGTGCGTTGTCACAGGGCTGGGAGAGAAGACAGAGCTGCAAAGAGGTATGTGTGGGGGGTTTTATATGGCGCATTGATGTGGATTTTCACTTAAAGCACTATAAACTATATTTTTTTAAATAGTTGTTACTAGGATATTAACTGAACAAGTAGGCATTATATAGATTACTTTTAAATGTGAAATTATTTATTTAAAAGTATAGCATGCCTGGAATAATATGTGTTACGGATTACTAGTTGTCTTCCAACAGTCAAACTACATTTCAAGCACTTGGTTTTTATTGATGATTTCATGAGCATTTGGGCACACAGCTATGCCCTGCTTCTTATGGTTGAAAGACAGAAAGAAACAAAGCTTCACCTACCTTAGACCCAATAAAGGAAGCTCTGGGTTTTGGAAGGCATTGCTGCTGCCATCACAGGACAATCCATTCACCTCATCACTGAATTTTAAGTGGGAAAGAGAAACATATCCTAAATTCATACGCATAATCTTTTTGCAAAGATTCTACAGTTCATTAAATTATGGGCAGATCGTGAGTCTTCGATTCTATGTTAGTATTGCTTAGCGTTCGTATTCATAACATCAGCCTAGGTATTTGCTAGTATTTAAATTCCCAGCTACTGTTCTAGAAGTTCTGATTCTTTAGGATATGGGAGTCCCAGTTATCTGTACTTTCGTTAAGTACCCCAGTAAGGTGTTATTAAGTCACCTTTGAAAATATTTCTCTAACTTTGGTGGCAAAATATTCCCATATCTTAACACATCATGAAGCCAATGAAGAAAGGACAATTTTTAAAGCCAGCCACAGACACCATTATTTAACATTTTATTGAGTGAAATGTTTATGACTTTTAATTGCATTACATTTTGTACTTAAGATACTGGTTATCAAACTGTCATTGAATAATTGAATGCAGAGAATAAAATTCTTGAATAAACAGGATCTTAGGTCTGGTAAGAACTCTGAAGAAACTGTATTCCATGTTGTGTTTCTTGGAAAGATCCACCCTATCAGCTGTGAAGAGTTAAGGCTCCAATTGAGTGGACTGTGTGTAGAATCCTCCATGTGATGGGATCACAATAAAAGCCGTATTGTATGCAGCTCCACCAAATTTCAGCATCTACCATAATAAGAAAATTCAATTTTGTCACCGCTTTTTCTGTGGATATAGAGAGAGACAAAGAGAAAATAATTTTGTTTTAAAGAAAACTTTAAACTCTTTGGGTAATACACAAAGTGCTTCCCAATGAGGAGGACATGAGCTTGGCACAAAAGGAGAGGCTGTGCTTCCGTTCTCCAAGTGGCTGGGTCCCAGCTGCTCTCCAGTCCCGCATATGTGCTTCGGCAAACATAGGGCCTCTTGACCCTTCCTAAATGCTTGACCCTGACACAGCCCTGCCACCCAGACTTGAGAAAGGAGAGCATTTGGTATTATCTTAGTTGTTCTCCATAATCAGTTCGGAGACTAAATGTGCATACCCCTAAACCAAGCCCATTGCCAACAAGTTAATTCCAACTCACAGTGACCCTATGGGATAGAGTAGAGCTGCCCCACGAGGTTTCTGGGTAGCAGCTGGTGGATTCAAACTGCTAACCTTTTGGTTAATAGTTTAGTTCTTAACCACTTGGCCACCAGGGGTCCAAATGCATATAGAGGTTAAGAAACACTTGAGAAAAACGTGTGACAAACTTTAGGCTTCCAACTCCTTTAGAATGAAGGAGTCAGGAAGGGAGACTGTGCGGCAATATCCTAGAATGCACTTTAAGGAAGGATTAGGAGGTTGTCCTGGAAGTCATGAGACACAGATGACCACCAGAGGAGTCCCTGTGATGAATTCCACAGTGCAGCAATTAGTAAGGGTCCTTGGTGAGGTCTGTGACTTGCAGCTGGATATCTGCATGGCTGGTTCTCGGGGCCATTGCAGAGATAACTCACACCTGAATTTCAGAATTAATTCTGAATATTGGTCACCAGCCTGCAATTAGTAATTCACAATTAAGTTAAACTAATTTACATAGTCAAAGAACATCCAGCATGGTTATGTTGAAATCTCAAATACAAAGTTACTTTTAGAACTTGCAATTTCAAGGAAACATGCAGGTGTGGGTTTGCCTGCATTTACCCACCCACTGCCACGGAGTTGATTCCAACTCAGAGTCACTGCCCAGAGTTTCCTAAATCTCCAGGAAAGCAGACTGCCACGCCTTTCTCCAATGGAGCAGCAGGTAGATTCAAACAGCTGACCTTTTGGTTAACAGTCAATTGCTTTAACTACTGAGTTCCCAAGGCTCCTTACAACATTTACAGATGTAATAAAGTTATTTTTGTACATGTTTTGCCTAGGTTATTAGCAACACAGATTTTGGTATTACTTTGTAATGAATTCTTCATTACTTTGAAAGAAGAAATAGTACATTCTTACATTTTTTCACTGCAGAAAATACATTTATTGTTATAAGTTTGACCATTGGTTGCACAGATTGGAAACATTTCTCTGGTGCACTTATCTAGCCGACCTGCATACACAGTACAGTCTGGCTGTTAAACAGAGAGAAAACACAACATTTATAATAGAAGGAAACTTTGAATAAAATAATCCTCAGTGTTAATTAAAAACCGACTTACACTAAACAAGATAAATGAATTTCATGTAGGTTTAAAAACGAAGCTGTGTACCCGTGACACACTTTCAAAATAAAGCACTGTTGACGTGTTTTCCAGATTTCCTATTATTAAATTACATGAGGCCATACAATTGTACTTAAGGCACCCCTACCTACTTCTTTTCATACTTTTTATGTCTCCTTCTATCACATCAGAATAAATTATGATACTGAATTTTCTATGTATTATTTTCTAACCTTTTTCAATGATTTTTTTATACATGTTTAACATGTATCTATACATATGTAAGTGTGTGTTTACGTGCATGTATATTTGTGTCCACATGTGAAATCTTTATGTGTATGTAAACATGTGGGTATGGAGACATAAGATATACATGTAATTTATTTAACGTTGGTTGTCTGAGTAATTTATAAATCAGCATCACCTGTTTTTAAAACTCTGTGATCAATATTGACTCACATGTTTGCAAGTGCATAGTACATTTTTCTCACCTATATCACTGTGTGAATATATAAAAATATAAGTGGACATTTTGGCTGTTTTTTTTTTTTTTTTTTTTGGTTTTTCAGGGATAAATAATTATACTCTAAACACACTGCAACCACTTTCAAATGCTTGTTCAAATGCTTGTGTGCCACAAAATGTATGCCCTTGAATGGAATTTTGGATAACAGCGTGTTCAAGTTTAATTCACCAAGATGATGTCAAATCGTTTTATATTTCCAGCAAGTTTATATTTCTTGAGCTTAGTGTAATAACACTTTTTTTAAAAAAAAGTATCATTCTGTTGTACATTGTGCTTGATGAATTTTCATGCTAAAATTTGCAGTATAAAAAAATTTAAAAGTTTACCTTTTTCAACTTCAAAATGAATCAGTATTGACTTACCGGCTTCTTGCAGCATTTTTTTCCAGTCTCTGCAAACAACACACAGAAAAATATTTTTAAAATTAGAAGATTTTTTTTTTTAATTACATGGATCCTGGTAAGTGTTCATATCACTTATTAGCATAAGCCAGTGTCAGCCTCTGGAGGCAGTAGCAAAACAGTAAAATCACAAAATAATTCCAAATCTAGAAACATTTCTTCATCTCCAAGTTAATCATACTCTGTATAAAATAACTTTAAATATTACTTTGAATGTTCCTTAAAACTGTCCTTTGAAGACACCATTGTTCTATTTCTTTTTTAATAAGACATCCTAGTCAGAGAAGACATTGGTCTCTATTGTCAGTTAATAGGAAGAAACAAATCGGTAGTCAGTTGATACTCCAATCTAATTTCTGTCCTCTATCCAATACTTTCTATCTATCTAGTTCCGTAATGCATAGATCTCCCTAGGTTTTCAGATGACAGCACTGGTCCCGGTCCAGCATTCCTTAGCTTTGGGGACTCAGGGCAGGTAAACAAGTCAAACTGCCAAGAAGCTTTATACTTGGAAGAAATCATTCCTTCCCACATAGTCTTTAACAACCAAGTAATCTGACCTCCAAAGATAGCCAAAGAAAAATTAAATAAATTCATTTACTTAAAGATGAACGAAAAGCTAAGGTGTGTTTTCCATACCAAAGTACTCTGTCTCCAACTCGCTAACGTGGGAAATGATAAAAAGAAAGCCACTGATGCAATTTAAAAAGGCATTGACAACATGTCCCCTTACTTTATTAGCTGAAGGATTACTAACCCCATAATAAAAGCTCTTCTATTCCTAACGGCTGTTTCCTGCTTTCTCTAGGAAGTGTGAAATGTTTCACCTGGGTATAGAAAGGTTACTCACCAGAATAAGGAGGAAACGCCAACACAATAATGCAGACAGCTTTGATCCAGGATGAACAGAAAGACATTTTACCAAGTCTGTGGAAGAAACCTTTCATAATAATACATGGCATAGGGAAGAAATTCCTATTTCCAAATGAAATGGCAAACAACCTGTTCTGTTCCTCCTAGATTCCTAATTAATATTGAATTCCTTTGTTCATCCTCCACACCTCTCATCTCTACATGATAAACTATATAAACATATGATTCCTGTGATGAAAGAGAAACATCACGACAAAATCAAACCCCCCAAACCCAAACCCATTGTCATGGAGTCAAGTGCAAGTCATAGTAACTCTATAGGACGGAGTAGGACTGCACCATAGAGTTTCCCAGGAGGGCCTGGTGGATTTGAAATGCTGACCTTTGGGCTAGCAGCTGTAGTACCTAACTACTAGGCAACAAGGTGAAAATAAGGAGCTGCATATTCTCCCATCTGGGGAGTCAGTCAACAAGAAGTCTTCTGAATTTATGAAAACAAGCACATTTGAACCATTTTAATTTTTTTTTCCCTTTGAAAATATAAGTAGCTATTTCAGGTAGAACCAACCTATGCAGATCCCAGAGCAATACTAGATACCAGGGCTACCCACGCTAGATTCTCCTCTTACCTACCTCAGAGAGAGAGAGAGAGAGAGATAGAGAGAGAGAGACGCAGTCTGGTGGGCAGCACTGAGTTTGTGACTCTTGGTTTTCTTTCCTTCTCAGCCACCTCCACCAGCTGGAGAGTTGTCTTATCTGTTGATGATGAATACAGTGAGGTATGACGGAGGTATTCTGTCTTCTTCCTCAAGACTCTAAAATAGGTCATGGAACATATCTCACAAAGAATCTTTCTTGAGATTCTGAAGTTAATCAGGAGACATGCATCAGAAAGAATCTTCCATAGTTCTGTCCTCAGGAGATTTCAGGCAATAAGGAACCTGAAGGGAAGGGACAGCTGTAATTGTGGTTACAAATCTTAAGAAGACATGTAACAGGTTTCGGAGTGGGTAGGAAAGCGTAAGAGGATTAAAGAGAAAGAAGAAAAACGAGTTTTAGGGACTAATGCAATTAGACATGAGAGGAGGCCTCGTGGCACTGTGATTAAATTCTGGCTGTTAAGCCAAAGGTTGGCAGTTTGAACCTGCAGGCTACTCTGGTAGAAAACACCCAGTGTTCTGCTTCCGTAAAGAGTTGCAGCCTAGGTAGCCCTGCGGGACATTTTTACCCAGACTTATAGGTTACTCTGAGATGGAATCTACTCAACCGCACACAGTAGTAACAACAGTGCTTAGTCCCTTAATGTTTTACAACAGCAGAAGTACATAAAACCAAACAGAGGATTCCATTGAACTTTTTATTCTGACACAACTGCAGACTTATACACAGTAGACATTAAATAATGTGCAGAGTTCCTGTGCATTTTGCAGTGAAGTTCCCCAATGCAGGTATCTAGTAAAAAGCAGCACATACAGCCATGAATTGCTATCAGCTGGAGAATGTTTTACCAAAGCCTATTCCCAACAAGACTGTGAAACATGTTCGTTATGAAGCCTTTGGCACTGACTTGTATTAAAAGGTCTGTAAAGAGCCCAGGTGAGCAAGCTTTGAGAAGCACTGGATAGAGGATATTAAAAAAATCTCACCACTCTAAGCAAATACAGAGAAGAATTTAAGCACATAGAACATCAGCTAAGCACACAAAACACCGATTAATACTTGTTTGGACCCTCCCTGCCAAGACCAAGCCAAAGCTGTTGCCTTCCTTGAGTCAATTCTGATGCGTAGTGACTCTGTACTACAGAAATCCATGGGGTTTGTGAGGACCTGGCCCGTGGTATTGAACTCCCAGTCTTTTGGTTAGCGGCCAAGACCTCAGTGACGGCATCATGAGGGCTCCAGACACATTCTAGGACACTAAATAGTATAAGTTTTTTTCTTTTTTGTTTTTTTCTTTTTCTCTTTTTGAGAGAGAGAGACAGAGACAGAACGGAAAACACAGTCTAAACAGCCTGGTGACTCGGAAGACTGCAGCACTTTGGTTGTAAATAATCTGCTTTTAACAATGCCTGAGGCAACCATCAATCCAAATGTAGCTAGATAAGAGGTCTATAACTTCAGAAAGAAACAAAAACATAAAATGTCACAACCAGATTGTTCCATGAGATTGCACTTGTAAGCACTACATCCATAAGGAAAAATATATAAAAACATCATTTGACTGCTTGTAATATGCAATAATTTTATAACAAATATGTGCTAAGATAAATTATTTCAGAAAAGAGCGAACAACAAGATCCAAAGTGTAACAAATAGTCCAATGGACAATCTGGCCTCAGTAACAGGAATCAGCCAACCAACCTATTACCATTTATCAAAGAAAAAAAAAAATAAGCACTAAAAAATACTCTACTGAAATGTATTTGGGACATAATGTGTTCATTTAGATGTTTAGAACTTCTGTCAAACTCTTTTAAATTGTGAAGACCAACTACGGGTTATCATATCCACAGAAGGTTATTTAATAAAACTCAGCAAGCTTAAAGCTTATTAATACTATTGGTTTTAGCTAAAAAATAATTTTAAACAAAGATTATTTTAGAATATATGTAGCTAATATACTAACAGAACTAAGTATCGGAGTTATACATATTAAAAATGTGACTGGTTTTTAAAAATGATTATTCAGGATTTAGGAGTAGTAAAATTTAAATGTTAATGGAGTATAGTTGTATGAAATTGGAGAAAATTATTCTAATATAGAAACCAAACCAAAACCATGACTGTAGAGTCGACCCTGATTTGTACAGATCAGAGAACAGAGTAAGACTTTCTCATAGAGTTTCCAAGGAGCACTTGGTGAGTCTGAACCGCCAATCACCTGGCTAGCAGCTGTTACACTTGACTACACCACGAGGATTTCCTTCAAGTGTTTCCGTGCCTCCATAACCAAGATAAAGAACTTGCTCCTGCTAATTCACTTGAGCTGGCTTGTATTCACTTCTTTCCCCTCCCTCCAGCCCACAGGTACCAGTGATATGAATTCTGTCTCTTTCGAACATTTTATCAGTTTGATAATGAAATATGTTTAGAATCAGAAGAAGCTGCTGGTATAATACAGTGAGTTACTGTCTAGTCCTAACCCAATTTCTCCAATGTTAAATCTTAGATAACCATAGTACGGTAGCAAAACAAGCAACTTGACTTGTTTTCCTACTGTTAACGAAGGCATTTGGATGTGTGAAGCACAGTAAATTATGGATAATTTTGGGAAGAGCTGGAATTCCAGAACGCTCAGTTGTGTTCATTAGGAACCTGTACACAGAACGCACGAGTCTTTCAAATAGAACAAGGTGTTACTGCACAGTTTAAAACTAGGAAATTTGTTTGTCAGGGTGTATCCATACACCACATATATTCAAGCTGTATGCTGTGCAAATAATTCTAGAAACTGGAACATATGAAGAAGAACATGACATCAGGATTGGAGGAAGACTCATTGACAATCAGAGTTATGTAGATGGTACAGCTTTGCTTGCTAAAAGTAAAGAGGATTTTGAAATATTTACTGATGAAGATCAAAGACTACATACAGCCTTCAATGGGAACTGTACCTGAACATAAAGAAAATAAAAGACCCCATAATTGGACAATAAGTAAGCTCATGATAAACAGAAAAGCGTTTGAAGTTGTCAAGGATTTCATTTTACTGGGATCTACATTTAACAGGCAAGGAAGCTGTAGTCAAGAAATCAAACAAGTACTGCATCAGGCAAATCTATGTCAAATGCCTCTTTAAAGTGTTAAAAGGCAAAAAATATCTCTTTGAAGAATAGGGTGCATGTGAGCCAAGCCATGGAAGTTTCAGTTGCCTCATATGCATTTAAAAGCTAGATAATGAATAAAAAAAGACCAAAGAAAAATTGATGTCTTTGAATGATGGTATTGGCAGAGAACATGAACTGCCAGGAAGTCAAACAAATCTCTCTTGGAAAACATAGAGCCAGAAGGTTCCTTAGAAGGGAAGATGATGAGACTTCGTCTTACATGCTTTGGAAACATTATCCTGCAGAAGGATATCATCACTGCTGAGAATCATGGCCCAGCCAAGCTGACACATAACCTTATCCATCACAACATGTGTTACTGTCTTCTCACACTTTGCATTTGTTATTGCTAGACATTTGTCATTAACACACAGGATAGTCAGAGTAGATTTTTTATTATGGTCATCAATGCAAGTGTTGGAAAATGAACTAGTCAATAAATGAGGAGTCAGTGTATTTTGACTTTCTCAAAGTATTTTAGCACATATAGATTGTTTTTATGAAGACTTTAATTATCTGAGCTAATATAGTTTTCTAATAATATGGCTGGCTGGCAATCATTAATACGTTAATATGTTAAATTATCATGTCTGTCTAATTTAAGACAATCATATACTAACAGTGAAGGAAGCTCGGCTGTAGTTTCTCAAAGTTTTTATACGTTATCATGTTTTTGCACAATAAGATTTTATTTAATTTTTTTGGACCTATGTTTTTAGACAGACAGTTATCATTTTATTCTATTGTGGGAGTTACTGTCTGAGTCAAGGTTGAATTAATCTTTCATATTGAGTTCAAAAATGTTCACTTTTCTGTATCTTCTCTCTTTTCAATAAGTTTAAACCATTTAGTCAAGGTGTCACATTTTATGAGAGAAATTTAAATTAGAAGACTTTTCCCTAGTTTTCTGTAATTAGTCTTAATTCATTTTGTAAATTTTATTTTCCAGGATTTTAACTCTTTCATTCAATTTTAAATTTCTCAGGAAGTCATTTATCATAGTTCATTAACAAAAACTTTTTAATATATGATATTTCAATAGATGATTTTTTTCTTTTAATATTGTTATCAAGTGCTTTTTCTTTTCTTAAATCTTGCTAGCAGAGTAACAATCTTAATAATTGTTTCACAAATCATTGTTTGGGATTGATGACATAGGTTACTCTACATCTGTTTTTTTTTTTTTTCTATTTCGCTAGCTCCTGCTTCCAGCTTATTTTTGTCTTTCTTCACATTTTAGGATTTGTTCCATTATTTTTATAATGTCTTGAATTAACTGCTCAACTCCCTATTTGCTGTTTCATCTCCAGCATACGGAATTTAAGTATGTATTTTATATTTTACCTATAACCTATGAATTTTGATATATTACATTTATACTGTACCATTATTATTGTTGTGTCCTAAACACCTAATTTCAATTCTAATTCCTTCTTTGTCCTATGGTTATTTAACCTTGTAATTGAAAACACTGACTTATAATTAAACAGCTAGATACCATTAAGTCAACTCTTAATTATAACAACTTTATAGACAACAAAATAAAACTGTTGAGTTGTGCAGCATCCTTACAAAAAAATGAATAAAGAAAAATAAAACCAAACTTGTTGCCATGGAGTTGCTTTCTACTCATAGTGACCCTCAAGGACAGATAATTCTTACAGCCACCGCTACATTCTATCCTGTCACTGCAGCTCCTGTATCAGTCCGTCTCGAAGAGCCGCCTTCACTGTCGTTGACCGTGCACTTCACCAAACATGATGTCTTCCCTAGCGCACAAATAGATGAGGCGTTCATTGTCTTTTTTTTTTTTTAAACTAAGATTATTATTTGCATTTTGGTAAGAGAATTAGGACTCTATAAAACGCAGTTTCGCTCTCTTAACACATGGACTGTGTCTGAGTCAGAATTGACTGGATGGCAACCGGAATGGAAACTAAAAACCTGTTTCTTTTTTGTTTGCTCTTTGTAATACTGTTTTCACAATCTCACAACATTTTATTTAGCTTGAGGATTTAGTTTGTGCAGATTTATCATAATATTTGAGATATCAGAATTATTTTCTGCCTCCTTTGATGTGCTTTTTCTCCCTACTGTTTTATTTCCGTCGTAATTTAGATGAAGGTTTATGGAGCAAACTAGCTTCTCATTAAATAGTTAATAAATGCAGTGTTTTGTGATACTGGTTGCCAACTCCATGATATGTCAACATTCTGCCTTTCTCCACCTTAGCTTCCGTATTACCAGCTTTCCTATCCTCTCCTGCCTTCACATCTTTGCCTCTGGGCTGCTGTGTCAGCTCGGTTTCCATCCGTTTTGTTGTTTTAGGATCTTGGCTAATCTTTGGCAGAAGGGTGAATATCAGGAGTGACTTCATTACTGAGATAAAAAGATGTCTAGGGGCCATATTCTCTGGGCTTTTTCGTTCTCTGATAGATCAGTAAGTGTGACCCTCCTTCCCTCCCTGCTTTCCTTCCTTCCTTCCTTCCTCCTTTCCTCTTTCCTCCTTGCCTCCCTCCTTCCGTCTCGCCCTCCCTCCCTTCCTCCTTCCCTCACCCCTTCCGTTCCATCCCATCTTTCTCCCTTCCTCTGTTCCCCTTCCCCTCCTCCTTCCCCTTTCCCTTTCCTCCCTTCTCTTTTCACCTTCTCTCCCCTCCCCTGTTCCGTGTGTGTCTTTGTGTTTGTGTGTGTGTGTGTGTGTGTGTGTGTGCATGCATGTGTGTGTGTTAGAATTTTATTCTGTATTTTTCTCCAGCTCTGTCCTGGACCCTGTATTGTGATCCCTGTCAGAGCAGCTGACACTACCCAGCTGTGCTGGACTCAGTCTGGTGGAGGCTGTCATAGTTGTGGTCCGTCAGTCCTTTGGACCAATCTTTCCCTTGCATCTTGAGTTTCTTCATCACCACTTGCTCCAAAGGGGGTGAGCGGAGTATCTGGTCAGTGGAGTATCTTAGATGGCCACATACAAGCTTTGAAGACCTCAGATGCTACTCACCAAATAGAATGTAGCACTCACCAAAATAGAATGTAGGACATTTTCCTTTATGACTATTTTCTTTATAATTATGTGACACCAGTAACACAACGAGACCATAGTCTTCATACTTGTCAGCCCAGTAATTTGGTCCCTTGAGGAATTGGATGTATCTATGGACATTCTGTCACCTGGCATTCATCAAGCTGTGGCTAGATGGCAACTGGAAGTGGAACTACAACTTTTTCTCTTTTTATTTTTTCTTGGTGTTGTTATTTTCATAATCTCACAATATTTTATTTAACCAGAGAATTTAGTTCATGCAGATTTATTATAACATCAGAGATACTCAGAATTACTTTCTGACTTTCTGTTTTTTACTACTAATGTTTTATTTACTTTCTTTTTCTTCTTTTGTGGTAACTGGGCTGTTTATCTGTTATTCCATCTTCTTTTTTTCTCTGCAAGTTTCAAGTTGTTTATGTATACATGACTGATACAATGTGTTTATTCACATTTCATAAATCACTTGAAAAATTTCAAGTTAACCATTATCTTTTCCTGAACTCCAGAAGAAGAGGTGTTAAAAATGGGATACCTTGGATTACGTATTTTCTAATTTAAATGCAGTTGTTATTTAGAACCTTGATGATTTCTTTCTTACTAGCTCCTCAAAGAAGGCGCTATGTTTGCATTACATTTTGATATTTAAGGTATTTATCAACATGCCTAACATGCTTTGTACTCTCGATTGCTTCTTATACCTAAAATCTTCCTTCTGATAACATCTTCCTTTTTTAAATATATGTATTTTCAAATTATAGCAATCTTAAATCTCTTGGTGATTTCTGTTTGTTTGCCTAAACGTGGAACTATTTAACATTATCCTGTAAAAAGTACACAACTATAGATTGACAACCGTTTTATCTCAAACCTCCTAAGTTATTGCCCACTTACTTTTATTTTTTTATATATTTTACATCGCTTAAATTAAAGAGCTAGAGGGTCCTTAAATTGGTCCTAAAAGTTTTCGAAGAGAAAGATTGAGATACTCAGTCATTCTCTCTGGCTGCTTTTTGCACCATTTCTTTGTTCTTTTAATCTGCAGCGTATTACAATGCGTTTAGGTATGGATTCTTAAATAGATATTTCCTGATTAATGCGCTGGGATCCGTAAATCTATTCAAAAGGGCCGAAAAGTGAAGGAAAAAATAAAAATAAAACCCACATCGTCTGATAACTGGATATATAAATGTGGCATATCTATAAAGTGGAATATTATTCAGCCATAAATAGAAATAAAGTACTGAATTGTGCTACAAGGTAGATGAACCTTGAAAACAATCAACATAAAGGAAGAAGTCAATCCAAAAATCACACATTGTGTGTTTCCATTTATATAAAATTTTTCACATATGCACATCTATAAAGACAGAAATTTCATTAGTGGTTTCCTGGGATGGGTGGTAGGGTTTTCTTAACAGTGAATTCTCTAATTGTGGTAATGAAAGTCTTATAAAACCCATTTTTACAATGATGGCTGTACAACCTGTTAAATTTAATGAGTAATCTTTAAATTATAAACTTTATTATGGTACAAAAAGTGTGCTTCAATAAATTTATTTAAAAAGTACACTCACAACAGTAGAAACTAAATCGATATTTTAAAACAATGGCATTTAATAGCCTGCTAGACCCAAGTTAAGGGCAACCACCTAAATCTCTTCATGAATCCTCCAAAAACTATACTAGTTAACAAGGAGAACTAATAAAATCACATAAATGATTTGAACTCAGGTTAACTAAAACAGAGAGAAAGCTACTAACTTAACATTGCCTGCATGTAACCAAAAATAATTACCAAACTCCAGCACAGTTATTATTTAAGCTTCTAGTGCATGTAAGTTTTTTGAAGAGCAAGGGGTGGGTAACACAGAAAAAAAGTAAATAAATAAAAGACTTGGAGTATGAATAAAGAAGAGGAAGAGAACAGGAACTGAGATCCTAAGACTGAGCTAAAATACCCTGAGAAAGACAAAACTCATCATTCATGCAAAAATACTGCCAGAGTCCTAGAAATAGATATTTGTAGAGAAGAAAATTAAAATTGAGAGCCAAGTGCAAATCCACTATAGAGATGTAATATTCCACAGTTAGTTTGACTTAATTATAAGCATGATATATACCACCTTCATATGCTTATTAAAGTCGTTATCTAGCCCTCACAAATATCTCTTTATTCATATATACTAAAAGTGTGCATGAATCTTTTCCACCTACTAAGCAAAGAAAGACATGAGAATTAAGTAAAGATAACATTAATTAACATTTTATTGAATGAACTGTTCATGATTTCAAATTCATTAAGTTTTCCATTATCAGAAATATGATTAGCATATTAGTTTTTTAAACTAAACAGCCAATACTGAATAGCTGAATACATAGAAGAAAAATCCTAAAATCAGAGGATCTTAAAGTTGGAAAGGACATAGAGTGACTTACATCCCGTGATGTGTTTCATAAAAGAAGTCACGGCATCATTTACGGATGTAAGAGCGGATTGAGAAGATTCCAATTTTATAAAACTGCCAAAAATAGGATCACAATAAAGGTATATTGACTTTCAGCTTCATTAAAATTCAGCATCTACCATAAAAATCAAATTGAAATGTGTGACCATTTTCCCTGTAGAGAAAAAAAAAAGAGGCAGAGAAAATAATTATTAAAAGAACATATTCAACTTCAGGAAAATGTACGAAGTGCCTCTCAATGAAGAGGCTTTGCTCCACTTCTCTAAACAAGCCATGAGTGTCAACCTACTTGCCAGCCCAGGATATGCCCCTTACCTCCCACCTCTGTGAGGCCACTTGACCCTTCCCACATAATCAGAGCTGAGCCAGCTTCGGAGCCTAACTCAGACATGAGAAAGGAAAGATTGAGAGGCTGTCTTGGTTGTTCTCTGCAATCTGATGCCAGTTTGAGGATTAAATGTGCACAGAGTTTACGAGAAGAAACATCTGTGAGAGAGAAAGCAGAGAGACAGAAGTGTGGCTGAAACTTCAGATGGCAAACTCCTTCAGTGAAGAGGGCAGTAAAAAAAGTGGGTGGAAGTGTCCTGGAATGTACACTAAGGAAGGCTTGGAAGTTTGCTATGGATGTCAAGACACAGTCGATCAATTGGGCAGTCCTTGCCTAACCAGAATGTGTCCATAGTAGTGGATTCTGCAGTGTGATAGTTAAGCAGGGCCATTGCTCAGTTTTTCCCCCTGAAGCTGGATTTCTGCAAGGCTCATTCTCATGGCCATTGCAGGAATCCACTAAGCATTTGGACCTCACAATAATCCCATATTGGTCACTAGGCTGTTGTTAGTAATTCATAATTAAGTTATTTACACATTTGTAGAATATCTAGAATTATTATATTGAGAGGTCAAATGCAAAACTACTTTGAGAAATGGGAACTGCATCACTTATAGAGATGTTACTGCTCTTTTTTGTATGTACTGTGTCTAGGTTATGATGTATGTATTTAGCTACTATTTTGTGATGGACTCTTCATTACTCTGGAAAAGGAAATGTTTATTACTGTGTTCTTACATCTTTTCACGGCAGAAAATACATTTATTGCTGTAAGTCTGATGATTTGTTGCACATATTGGATCCTTCTGTCTGGTGCAAATATTTGGTAGATATACATACTTTTGTATGTCTCTGTATCTATCACAGTTTGGCTGTTAAGCATAGAAAAAACACAATATACATTAGAATAAACTTATAAACGAAATTTCCCAGTCTTAACACAAAATTCCATACATCAAAACAAGATAGGAAGATATTACACTAAGTGAATTAGTTAGTCCCCAAAGGACAAATATTGTATGAGATCACTACTCTAAAGACTCCAGAAAAGGCTCAAATGCAGAAGGAAATGGTCTTTGATGGATTACAAGAGTGAGAAGGGAGAGACGGGGGTATTCACTAATTAAATAGTAGAAAGAATTACTTTAGGTGAATAAAAATCAGTGCAACTGGAATAAACAAAAGGCTAAGAAGTTTCCTAAATGCTATCAAACACTTCGAGGGACAGAGTAGCAGGGGCAGGGGTCTGGGATCATGGTTTCAGGGGACATCTAGGTCAACTGGCATAACAAAGTTTATTAAACAAATGTTCTGCATCCCACTGTGGTAAGTGGCATCTAGGGTGTCAAAAGCTAGCAAATGGCTGTCTGAGAAGCATAAATTGGTCTCAACCCTCCTGGATCAAAAGCCAATGAAGGAGGAGGAGGAGGACAGGAGCTGGTTCAACGAACACGGGCTGAGGAAAATGCTGTCACAGTTTAGGGAGGGCAACCAGGGTCACATAATAAAGTGTGTGCACATTTTTTTGTGTGAGAAACTGTCTTGAGTTGTAAACTTTCACTTAAAGCACAATAATCTTTTTAAAAGAATCAATATATTCTCTATATAGGTTTAAACAAGGACACCTATGTCCCAATAGTCCATGTAAAAATGAAATATTGATAAATTTTTATAAGCCACTATTTTTTTTAAAGAAGCCGTATAATAGGCTGGCTTTGTTTTTATAATTTAGTCACACTATTCATTCTTCTTACAGAGGTCACATCTTCTTCCTTTCATCACATCAGACAACCTCATGACATATATTCTTTCCTAGCGATCTGAGACCAGACATGGACATAGACATAGATAAAGATATGTATAAGATTCCTGGATGGTACAAACAGTTTGGCTGGTTGTATCCAGAAAAGATGTGCTGGTAATTTTTTTCTATGAAGAGAATAGCTAAAAAAAAAAAAAAATCTTATGGAACTTGGTTCTACTTTGTAACACATAAGGTCACCATGTTTGAGGACCGACTTTCCTGTAACGGCAAGGGAATAGATGAACACACACACACACACACACACACACACACACACACACACATGTCTCTTTCTATATATACATATATATGAATATGTACATATACATACACACACATGTATATTTTTGTTTGCGTAAACATATATAGATATGAATATAGATATATAGAATGATTCAATGCTGGTCAATGCTGGTGGAAATCACGAACCACTAAGGTGCCATAGTGGGTAAATGCTACGTCTGCTAACCAAAAGGTCGGCAGTCAAAATCCTCCAGGTTCTCTTTGGTAACTCTATGAAGCAGCACTACCCTGTCCTATTGGGTTGCTATGAGTCAGAACTGACTCTATGCACTGGGTTCATTTGTTTGTTTTTTAAGATGACTATGGAGGCCTGGTGACCTACGGGTTGAAGTACTCAGCTGAGAATCAGCAGTTCAAACCTACCAGCTGCGCTGCAGGAGAAAAATGTGGCAGTCTGCTTTGGTACAGATTTACAACCCTGAAAACCCTATGGGGCAGTTCAACTGTGTCCTATAATGGGTCGTATTTGAGTTGATTTTTAAGATAGCTATCATTTCGGATCCGACTTGACGGCACTTGGCTTGGCTTGGCATCATTGAAAAAAAGAACTGGAAACAACATATTCTGGCATAAATGTGGAAAGACTGGAAGTCTCATCTATTGCTGGTGAGACTGTAAACTGGTACACCTGCTGTTAAAAACAGTTTGGTGATTTCTCAAAAAGATAAAGGGGGAACTACCATTACAGTTGCTTTCAAGTCAACTCCAACTCATGACAACCCCCGGGCACTGGAGTAGAGCTGTGTTCCATAATATTTTCAACAACTGGTTTCTCAGAATATTTCAAAAATATGCCACCTTAGTGGTTCGTGATTTTCACAGTCACCTTAGAAATTATAAAATGATGGTATCTCATTGTGGTTTTGATCTGTGTTTTTTTAATGACTAATAACACTGAGCATCTTCATGCTTTTGTTGGCCATTTGTATTTCTTCTTTGGCAAAATGTCGGTTCAACTACCTTTCAAACATATTATTAGTTAAAATTAGCTATTGAGATGATCCTATGATATTTTCTTGTTCGCTGCCAATTTAGTTAATCAGAGTTCATAATATTAAACATTGGGACAACATTGTATTTCTGGAAATATAACTTTGTATTCCCTCATTTGTTTGCATGTTACTGAACTCAGTTGTTCATAGCTTGTCAATGGTTTAGAAGATTTTTTTATACAGTCAGTTTTCCCTAACTATTTCAGTGTACTTAAATCTTTTATGAGATCATTCTATACTTACGTAATGTTTTTAATGTGCCAAACACTATTTCAAGTATCTCCTACACAGCAGATCATTCAGCTATTACATAGAATATTATTGCTGTTTCTATTTATAAAAGAGATAGCAGAGTCTCAGAAAACATAGAATTTCATCAGAGTCTCTCACTTTGCATGGGCATTAAGCTAACAGTTGAAAAGCTAATGTCTGAATACAGAACCTTAGAACTTAGTAACAATTTGTACTATCCATTTATAAATCTATATTCATTCTGTTTGGAGGGATTAAAGAGAAATGAGTTACCTTTTCATTAATATGTCTGTTTAAATTTATTAAGCATTATGTGACATTAAATAATATAAGTATTACATACTTGTTAATAAACTAAACACATATTGATGAATGTGTAGTTTGTTAACATTTATATGGAAACCCTGGTTGCATAGTGGTTAAGTACTGCATCTACTAACCAAAAGATCAGTAGTTCTGATCTGCCAGGAGCTCCTTGGAAACTTTATGGAGCAGTTCTACTCTGTCCTATAGGGTTTCTGTGAGTCAGAAACAGCTTGATGACAGTGGGTTAACATTTATATGCACCATATGTTTCGAAAGAGTGTTTAAATTTGTATGTAATAAAATTTAAAATGCTTGACTGATAGTAAGTGAATAGAGCAAGCTTCAGAAATGTTTATAAAATGTATCTCCATTAAGCATGAGCAATCTGATTTAGAGAGCCAAGCCAAGTGCCGTCGAGTCATAGAAATATTAATGAAGTGGGGTCCCATTGATTATTTTGTGTGGCTTTTTAGCTCATCCAACCTCAATTACAGCTATATATTACTATATTCTTTGAAACTTAAAAAACACACACGCGCGCGCACACACACAGACATCCCAGTGCCTAGGATATTATGTAAAACAACAGAATTACAATCTTGAGAAGAAACCCACGCACTGATAGTTTTTGTTAAACTTTCCAAATGGTCCTGATATCAAACTGAGTTTTAAAAGTGTATAATGAGATTTCAGCCATATTTGTCAATTCTAGACCCTGGAATTTATTTATTTTTTATGCTTTAGTTCTGCTGACACTACACAAGAAACAGGCTTGGATAGATTTCACATACTGTGTGCACCTTATGACCTATAGTCATCATTATCATTTTCTCCCTTTCTTATTTATTTTGCCAGGTACAGCCAATGGTTTTCTAATTTTTAGTTGCGGGAATTGTTTCAAAGAGGTCCTTACAGCAGTGGATCATTCAGTAGTCAAGGTAAGCAGAGTGATACTTTGCTTACCAGATTGTCTGTAGTGAACAATTTCACAGTTTCCATCACATCAAAGATTCTGCTTCCAGGTATGATTGTCATCTGTCTCTATCCCGTACCCCACAGCAATTACTATAGAGCTGATGCTTCTTTTAAATTTATAATCCTTGATGGGTAGGTTACCCTCTGAGCAAGGTAAACGTGGGCTTGTTGCTTCCTTCCTAATCTATGGTGCACAATTTCACGTGTTTGTAATCACATCTTTGATGAGGTGAAATTGTTCACTAGAGACAAGTAGGGGAGTACCAGTAAGCACATACTGATCATGCTTACCGGTAATTCCCCCTGGGTCGCCAAGTGCTGTCGAGTCTGGATAGGGAAGAGAAAACTTCATAAATTCCTGGCAGGACAAAACAGTCCTCACTTCTTTATCTCCCTTTAGCCATCTGTTTAACTCACATTTCCTCCTTTACACAAGATATTTAAAGGACACCCCTTGACACAGTGGAGGTAGCTGAGAAGGCAATAGTGGACAAGAGAGCCACAGTCTCCGCTTCCACTGTTTCTTCTTCTTCAGGTGAGTAACTAAGGCATTGTACACTACGGTGGCTTTTGTGTTATGACTGCTGTCAAAATTGCTCCTGTTCTGGTACATTTAGGAATAACTGTTCCTACTTTTTTGATGACTTAAGAGAGTATTCAAAATTATGTGTACATTTAAGTGCTACACAGAGGGATATTAATCTGACCTTTCCCTTGTGTGTAACTGTTAACATGAATATATTTTGTTCATTTGAGAGTGGAGAATAATGAGAAGAGTTTTTCCTAATGAAAATATCAAAAAAACAAAAACGAAGCCCATTGCCATTGGGTCAATGACTCACAGGGACCCTATAGGATAGACCGGAACTGCCCCATAGGGTTTCCAAGGAGCATCTGATAGATATGAACTGCCGGTCTTTTGGTTAACAGATGTAGCACTTAAACACTATGCCACCAGGGTTTCCAAGGGATATGAAAACCAGAGGCTTGAAGTTATTCCTTCCAAAGTGGGAGGCTATAGAAAGTGTTCTTTGGTGCCCCTTCGTTTGATGAGACTGGGGCACAACCATTCTGAAAGTTTTTGTACCATTTTCTTGTAGGGCAACGAAAAGATCAAATGGCTACCTTCTCACTGAGCATCAAAACTGTCTTCATCATGTTACTGATATTTCATCTTTCTTCAGGTGAGTCTATGCTTTCCTTCATCTAGGTAGAAAACTTTCCAAGTCCCATAAACTACAAGCCAGATTTTGGAATCACCTCAGTGGCAGTGGATTTTTGGTTTAGGAGTACAATTGGTTGTTACATTTATTTTGATATCTGTGAATATGGAAATAGAAGACAGAGGAACTACTTTAAAATTATATTAGCTTATGTATTTTTTCATTACCTTGATTCTAAAAGGAGAGAAACAACATAGGGAGTGTTCCCTGGATTTGGGAACAGAATTTTTTTATATTTCCCTACCTCTACAGCTGAAAGTCATTCACCTAAATTCTTTCCCGGTTTGGAAGGCTTAATTCTAGATTTTTAAAATGGAATGTGTTAGAATAAACTTCCATGTCTTGCTTTTGTTGCTTGTTTTTTATTCCTGACGTCAAAACCTTATGCCAGGTGAGAACTAATCATGAAGTTTGGGCTGTGATTCATTCCCTTCATGTTTGAGTAATTTCATACAAGTTGTTTTCCTTGAGTTCAGTTTATTTAATTCTAAAATGTAGAAAATGAAGGGATCTGTACCTTCTGGGAAGGGTGTTATGAGATTTATGCAAGATTGCATATCTGACATGGAGTTAGAGGGACTGTAGGAGCCATTCCTGTTTCCAGTTTTGCAATCTGTTTTTTCATGCAGCTGACAGAAAAATTTCATTCGCTGCCTTGTGGTTTCCTCAGTGAGGGACCTGCATCTATGTCTACTCACAATAGATGTAGATACATCATAGGAAATATTAAGTTAATTCATCTTTTTCTTTCATGCAGATACAATCTTATCTGATGCATCAGATGCTATGGAAGTAAGTTAATTCATTAGAAATTTGATGCCCTTTAAATATTAAATATTTTATTGCAAAGTGGATGTCATCTACAACAATAAGGATGTGTTACAAGGAAAAATCCTAAATTTCTACTTTTCTTGCAAAGAGTATACAGGAATTTCAGAACTCCAGAAGTTTCCGCATTCGTAGTAACATTCCTCCTTCTTTACAGCTCCATTGTCTGGAGGTATAAAGGTTATTAAATCCCCTATGTGTCTGTATTTATCAGATTTGCAATGTTCTTAAATTATAACTAGTACTCGAATGAATATACTTTTGTATATGTGTTTCAGGATAAATCACCCCTAAATTAGAAAGAAAAACAGATAAATCCCTAGAAAATCTATTTTACATGAGAAATGGAAAACTATGCAAAAATGCTAGTAATCAAACATATGATTATCAATTATCTAACAAATGTAATAACCTGACTGGGTGGTTTAGAACAAAAACAAACCAATGAAAAAGCCAAAGAGCAGAAAAATGAACATTTTACCAGTTAACTACTAGGTTAATTTAAAATAGCTTCAGATTCAGACTTAGTCACTTGCAAGAAAACAATGTTACTAATGTCAATATGACTATAAATCCAAAACTCATTGTCATCTAGTCTATTCTCACTCAATGATCCAACAGGACAGAGGAAAAATGCCCCATAGGGTTTCCAGGAGTGGCTTGTGGATTCAAACTGCTGACGTTTGGGTCAGCAGTCAGGTTCTTAACCAGTGTACCATCAGGACTCGATGGATTTAAAAATCCTAAATAAAATCTTAGCATGTAAAATTGAGCATTACATAAAATGTCACCAAAATATGACAAAGATGTTTTATTGGCAAGATGTGACTGACTGTATGTATATACGTGTGTGTGTGTGTGTGTGTGTGTGTGTGTGTGTGTGTGTAGGTGATCATAATCATTTATACCTCTGAAAATTCTTTTAACGAGCAATTATAAAAGCTGTTAGTAAAAGAAACCTGTACATGTTAAACTACACTTAAAAAATAGTATAGATGCTAACATGTATAAATTTCAAAATCCTCCAAAATTCACTACTACCCAGTTTTATAAATAAGCATACAGCTAGTGAAGGTATGAAAAAGATAAGTGAGTGATAGATAGAATGCTGAGTTAGAAGATTTCCTCTGCGGTGACAGTGGTGTAAAATTTGAAGGGAACAATAATGAAGATTGCAAGATTTTGAATTTGTTATATTTTTTAATTTCATTTTTTAACATTAATATATGAGTATAATTTATAAATGATGTGTAAATATTTTAATTCTATTTTGATCCATATTTCATAACGGGATATTGAGAACATGTTTTTAAGGTGTGTGCTTTGCTTATATCTAGGTTATTCTTCTATCTTTTATAGCCAGACTGTGGAAAATATGAAGAACGCCCACTCTATTTATGCAACAGGAGATTAAGCCCAATCTGTGCGTCCAATGGCATCTCATACAGCAACGAATGCGTGTTTTGCAGTGCACAGAGGTAAGAGCACCAGAGTATATAACTCCCTTGTTACTTACTGAAATACCAGTCAGAAAATACTAGGAACTACTACTGTGTTGCTCTTAATCTATTCACAGCATATAAAGAACACACTGTCTTATTTCTGTTAAAACTTGAAAATACACACTTGAACTATACCTTGAAGAAAGCAATTCTGAAAGTAGGTTAGCTTGAGCTACTATATGATGATGCCAGACTGCCAGCAAATAGTCAAGTTAATTAACAATAATCTAACATCAATTTTTAATAAATTACTAGGGGTGGGCCAATGAGACAAAAAATAGAAGCCTAAGGGTTAAACCGTGGGTTTCTCATCCTCTCCTTCACATCAGGGTGCATCCCAGAAGCCAATTAGGGGTGTAGGAACAGCCGCCAAGGAGAGGAGAGGATCACAGCAGAGCCCATAATGCGGCTGGGCCCAGCAACTTGAAGAAATAAAGTCCAGGAGCTCCATCTTATTTTTCATTCAAACGATTACTTACTGAGAATTAGGACATTATCAAGAAATTTAACATATTGTTTTCTTTCTTCTTTTCTTCCTTTTTCGTTTTGGTCTACAGAGAAAACAATGGTGTATTTACTTTTGTACGTTACGGCCCATGCTGACCTTGCGATGTGACTCTACGGTGATGCAAGTCCTGTAGAAATCCTATTTTCCGGCGAAGTCTAAGGCACTGTTTGATTAATGCCTGAAGTCCTCAATGAGAACATGATTCCTGTATCAATAATTTCAAAACATGAATTCTCTGTCACTGTCCCAATATTTGGTGACAATTTGATAACCCATTAACTTAATTATACGCTCAAAATCTGAAATGCAAGACATTTCTCAATTACTAAATATTCAATAAACGTGTTGTATCATATCTCCTGAATTGAAGTGAATTTTATATTTGTGATTGGAAAGTGGGACAACACAGATGTATAACACAGACTAAACCAAGCCTAATTCAATGCTGTCAAGTTAATTCTGATTTATTTATAACAACCCTACATGGCTTGGTGCTGGCTACAGGAAAGGGTAGAACTGCCCCATACATTTTCTAAGATGTGGTGCACGGATATGAACTGCCAATCTTTTGGCTAGCTGCTAGAGTCCTTAGCCACTGTGTTACCAAGGCTCCAACACCCTGGGTTAGGCAAACATAAAAGAGACTTTCAGTTCTGAGATGTGCTTAGCACTGAAATGCTGCTTTTATTACAGAAGTTAGGGAGAAATTTACTATAATTTAGGATATAGGCTAAGCCAATTTAGGTGAGAAACACAAAAGTGGACAGTATCTTAAGTAATTTATTGTTTTACTTTCTATTTTCACCTAACGGCTACAACACAAGGTAGATGCACTGGGGCTGGAGGAGACTCTGTCACATGCAATGTAAGTCTTGTATTTGGGGCCCAAAACAGATGGTGGTCCATTCTTCACCACCACTTACCCAATGAGGTTTAAGGCTTAACTCGAAGATTAAGTTTTTCATTTAAAGTTTAATTTACAAAATAAATGAAGATTTAGTGTTGCAGACAAGCAGTGTACCCTAACTATTTTGCTAGGCATATGATCATTACTTTAAAAGTAAGAAAATTGACTGTCTGACTCCATAAAAACAGGTAATTTTCAAAATCTGCAAAATCAAAGAAGGTATAAACCTGACACCTGAAAGCAGGCTCGATAGTCAGTAAGATGTTGGTAACTAAGAAATCGGTAAACGACCAAAAATCACGATGGCTTAGAGTATCTAATTTCTGTGTGCCCACATTCTGGTTCCAAGAGCAATAAGGGCCAGATTGTTATACACTAGATTGCCTGCCTGATTCAGAAAGCTAATGGAAGTCTCTTTAATTCCTCTCTGGAGCTTCAAAGACCAATTATTCTCAGCATGTGGATCTGGGAACTAGAAGGGTAACTGGAGTGGTCATCCTTGGGGTATTTTATTTCTTTTCGTACACTTTTTTTTTGTTTCTCTATTCCTTTCTTTCCTTCCTCCTAACTATCTGGCATTTTTTTTCCCCTCTCTTCTTTTTCTTGGTTTCTTCTCTCTATAGCCCTTCAGTTCCTTACTCCCAACATTTCCTGGCCATATGAGTCTTTGACCCTCTCTCTCTCTCTCTCTGTTTTTTAATCTAGTTTCTTATCTCTCTGTTCTTTCTTTCACCTTTCTAACAGCCACCTCACTGAGTATGCCTTATTTGTCCCTTCTTGATAATCTTTAAACTCTGGTGGTGCAGTGGTTAAGTGCTACATCTGCTAAGCAAAATCTTATAGTTTGAATCTGCTAGGTGCTCTCTGGAAACTCTATGGGGCAGTTCTACCCTGCTATATGGGGTTGCTATGAGTTGGAATTGACTTGATGGCAATGGGCTTGGTTTTTCTGAGTTGGGGGGAAGTTTTTTGATGGTCTGTGTATCAATACCTGACTAGAAAGCCACTGACATACAGCTACCCAGGTCTGTTCCACTCCAGTGGCAGGGTCCTTTAGCATTTTTATTTTTTCTTTGCTTTTCTTCTTTCTCACATCCAATTAGCCTCACATGTCGCAGCTCCCTACCACTACCTATCTGCGCCATTCACTAAGCATCACACGCCTGAGGAAAATAGTCACAGTCTACTGGAACCTGTCCTGCACAGACTTCCAGCCCCACCTTGTCAGCCCCACTAGCTGCAACAAACAACCTATACTAGGCCCTCCCCCTCATCTGGACTTTCCCTGTTGCACTATACTTGAGCAACAGACTCTGATCTTTAGACTAGGACACAAGAAGTATGGTGCCCACAGAGGAGCAAACAACAAAGAACTCCTGGCTCACCTGCTTGGACATAACTAAATAAAGAAAAAAAAGAAGGACAAAACAAACAAATCTACAATCAATGAACAAAGAAAATACTTATTAAATGTCCTGAAGACAGCAGACAATACAAAACATATATGTGTGTATATACATACATACATACATATGTATATATATGTGTATATATATATATATATATATATATAAAGAGACAAGTTCTGCTGTAGGAGTCCAACATAAAATACCAGATGACTTTCCAGCAAAATAAAAGGCACAGAAACTACCTGATATCGAATTTAAATGTTTAAGGCTATCCAATGGTGGTATGAAAAAGCAGAGAAAAAAATGAAGAAAAAAATTGATGAACTTATGGACAAAGCAGACAAAACAATGGAAGAATTCAGAAAAATAACAGGAACAAAATATTGCAGTAAATTCACAACTACATACAAAACGAGCAATTGGAAATACAAAAAATAAACAGCCAAGCCAAGCCTGGATTTCGTAAATGGACAATGTCATAGGAAGTTTGGGAAACAGGCTTGAAGCAATGGAAACAATTGAAATTATCAGCAAAAATGGATGGTTTTTGGATAACATTTTGTTTGGAAAAAAAATCAGAGGAAAGAAGCAAGAAAAATGAAGAAACCCTGAGAGTTCTGTAGGATACAATCAAAAGCAAAGTTTTGCAAGTGATCTGAGTTAGAGAAAAGGCAGAGAAAATGGAAAATAAAGAAAGGATCATAGAAGAATTGCTGACAGAAAAGTGTTCTAATATGATGAAAGTTTCAAAAATTGACCAAGAAACTCAGCAAACCCTATATAGGATAGACCCCAAAAGAATATCACTAAGGCACACTGTAATCACTCTTCCTAGAACTAAAAACAAAGAGAGAATCCTGAGAGCAGCTTGAGAAAAACAAAAGTCATGTTTAGAGGGGAAACAGTGAGACTAAACTCTGATAACTTGACAGAAGCCATGCAAGCAAGAAAGCAGTAGGATGACATATATAAAACTTTGAAAGAAAAAAAAAAATTCCAACCAACAATACAATATCCTACAAAACTCTTGCTCAAATGTTGTGTTGAAATTAGAACACTTTAAGATAAACAGAGATCAAGAGAACATGTGAAAAGCAAACTTACAAGAATTGCTAAAGGGACCCTTTTGGTTAGAGAACAAACACTACCATACAACAGCCTGAAACTGGAATGGAAGATTGCATCAGCCAGATAGCAACCTAGATATTGAACTCTCAAGGGTAGAGGACAGGATCAATCAAACTAAAGTTTTACAACAAGAAATCAGAAGGAGTAATCCGCTAATGATAATAAGCCAAGCCAGCCAAGTGCACAATAAAAGGCATAATAAAGGGCACAGTAAAAAAGGCAGTGAACGGTGTAGGTATAGAACTGGAGAGAAAGTCAAGGTAATACCAAGAAATGGCTTAAAGTTAGGAAGACAAAGATAAAATTGAAAGCAACCAAAAAAGAAAGTTAACAAACTTCTTTATAGAAATAAAGAAGAAAAACACAAAGTTTCAGTAAACACAAAATCTGCAAAAACAAAAGAAATGAAAAAAAGATCCACAAATAAGAGAGATTCAGCACAGGAGAGTAAAAGATAAAAAGAAAATCTCAAAACACACACACACAGAGCACTACAAAATGTCAGCCATCAACTCATTCCTATCACTGCAATGATCTATCATTCCTATCAATTACACTGATCTTAAAGGGTCTAAATACACCTGAAAGATACAGAGAGTGACAACTGGATGAAAAACAAACAAACAAAAGGACCCATCAATGTGCTACCTATAAGAAATACATCTTAGAAACAAACACAAAAATTTATTAAAATTAAAGGATGGAAGATTATATTAAACAAACAGCAATCCAGAAAGAGCAGATGTGGCTATACTAATTTCAGATAAATTGAACTTTAAAATAAAATCCAACATTTTTTATAGGGACAATCTTACATGAAGGCAATCATGTTAAATAACTACAACCCAATGACAGGGTTCCAAATACATACGTATATTAAAAAAAAAAAAAAAAAAAAAAAACTTCAACAACATTGAAAAGAGAACTACAATTCCACATTAACAATAAGTAATTGCACACATCACTCTCAGTACAGGACAGAGAAACCAGAAAGAAGTTCAACAAAGACACAATCTTAAGATCATAATCAGCCAACCTGACCTGACGGACATATATAGAGCTGTCTGCCAAACGGATGCAAAGTACACAATTTTTTCCTACACATGTAGAACAATCTATGGAATAGATCACACCTTAGACTGCAAAGGAAACTTCAACAAAATACAAAACACTGAGATAATACGAAGTATCTTCTGTGATCACAACAGCATCAAAGAGAAATTGACAACAGGAAGAATAAAGGAAAAAAAAATCCAGTAAATAAAAACTGAGTAATGCCCTGCTTAAAAGACACTGGATAATAGATGAGAGCAAAAAATTAATAGAATGAAACAAGAACAAAAACATGTCTTACCAAAACCTTTACGACACAATAAAGGCAATTTTCAGAGAAGAATTTAAAGCAACAGATGTGCACCACAGAAAAGATGAAATGGACACCATCAAAACATTAGCTGCACAACAAGAACAAATAGAAAAAGAACATCAAAAGAAGTGCACAATCACAAGAAGAATTGAAATAATAAAGATCAGTGCAGAAATAAATGAAGTCGAGAACAGAAAAACAATAGAAAGAATCAACACAACCAAAAGGTGATTCTTTGAAAGGATAAATAAAACAGACCAACACTAGCCAAACTCACAAAAGAAAACCAGCAGAGAAAGCAAATAACAGAAATAAGAAATCAAACGGGTGTAAATTACAACCAAATTAAGTAAAAAGGAACCCAGCAGAGTACTATGAAAAACTGTACTCCAACAGACTTGAAAGCCTAGAGAAAATAGACAAACTCCTTGAAATACACTACATACCTAAACTAATACAAACTGATGCTGAAAGTCTGAACAGGCCCATAACCAAGCAAGATACTGAAAAGGTAAAAAAAAAAAGAAAAAATCCCCAACAACCAAAAAAAGTCCTGGCCCAGATGGCATCACTGGTGAACTCTACCAAACATTCAGAGAAGAACTAACACCAGTACTACTCAAACTATTTCAGAACATAGAAAAGGAAGGGATCTTGTCATCTTTGCTTCACCAAGCGTGCTGGTTGTACTTCTTCCAGAAAAGATCTGTTTGTTCTTTTGGCAGTCTGTTGTATATTCGATATTCTTCTCCAACACCACAGTTCAGAGGCATCAGTTCTTCTGTCTTCCTTGTTCTTGTCCAGCTGTCACATGCATACAGTGTGATTGAAAATATCATGGCCTGGGTTAGGTGCACCCTGGTCTTCAAAGTGACATCTTTAATTTTCAATACTTTAAAGAGTTCCTTTGCAGCCCTTTTTGCCAATACAATGATTTTTTTTTTTTTTTTTTGATTTTTTGACTGCCGCTTCCTTTGGCATTGACTGTGGAACCAAGCAAAATGAAGTCCTGGACAACCTCAATCCTTTCTCCATTTATCACTATGTTGCTCACTGCTCCAGTTGCAAGGATTTTTGTTTTCTCGAGGTGCAATCCATACTGAAGGCTATGGTATTTGATCTTCATCAGTAAGTGTTTCAAATCTTCTTCACTTCCAGCAAGGTTGTTGATAAGTCTTACTCCAATCCTGATGCCTTGTTCTTCTTCATATAATCCAGTTACTCAGATTATTTGCTCAGTATACAAACTGAAAAGGTATGGTAGAAAGATACAACACTGACGTACACCTTTCCTGACTATAAACCATGCAGTGTCTGATCATTCTGTTCACACAGTTACCTCTTGATCAGTAGATAGATTCCTCATGTGCATAATCAAGTGTTCTGGAATTCCCATTCTCCACAACATTATGCATAATGTTTTACTGTCCACGTAGTTGAAAGCCTTTTACACAGGTAAACATCTTTCTGGTATTCCCTATTTTCAGCCATGAGACATCTGATATCAGCCATGATATCCTTGGTTGCATGTCTTCTTCTGAATATGGCTTGAATTTCTGGTCATTCCTTATCAATATACTGTTACAGATGTTTTGTAATGATCTTTAGCAAAATTTTACTTGTGGGTGATACTAGTGATATTATTTGATAACTTCCACATTTGGTTGGATCACCTTTCTTGAGAATAGGCATAAATATGGATCTCTTTCAGTAAGTTGGCCAGGTAACTGTCTTCCAGATTTCTTGGTATAGGTTCAGGCAAAAAAGCGATATTAGCTACAGACGAATGCACTTGGGGATCTTGCTAGCGGGGAAGAGTGAGTACAAGCAGCTGGGGCTGAAGGAATTTCCTCCTTGCTACGAGACTCCAGCCAGTCAGAAGCAGAGGACACAGAGGTGCAGAGAACCGTGAGGTTAGGAAATATATATCACTGGTTACCAGGTGGTCTGTGCCTCTTGGGAGCTCCTGAAGCTGCTGTCAACTACCCTCTATCTGACAATCTTTCATGTGAGTGAGGCAAATTCAAGCCATGGGGACACTGCAATTCTTAACCAGCTAACTGAGTCACTGCAGTTAGCCAGGAGCCATCTGAGGCAGAGCAGCAGGGAGACGGGGGAATGAGAAAGTGTTTATCTCTGGTTACCATGTAATCATCAGGCCTTTCTTCCTGGTCTGTCTTATTCTGGAAACTCTGCAGAAAACTGTCCACTGTGGTCACCCTGCTGTTTGAAGTACTGGTGGAATAACTTCTAACATCTCAGCAACACACAAGCTGCCACATTCTTTCTCATGCTATTTGTCTGTGGATTTCTAACAGAAGTCCGAGATAGCAAACCTTTGCTGTGTTAGCTAACAGGAGACTTCTCATTTCTCTTCTCTTTCAGATTCTTATTGGATCTGGTGCTTGGCTGAGATCTTTATCTGTTCATTTCACGCTTCAGGTTCTGTGACTGACATTTGTCTCTGTTTTGCACAGGTCTTCCGACCTTTGTTGTGCAAGGGCACCATATTAGCTGGAAGCCTGAAATATGAGCATTTTAAAAATTTATGATGACAAAATTCATTTCTAGAATAAAAATCAAATCTTTCTTTTAATAAACTAAATTCACAGTGTGTAAATCTTATATGGAAAACAAAGCATTTTGAAATATGCAAAAGTGTATTCATACAATTGAAATTATACTTCTGCTTAAGTAACATGAATGAACATCTTTAAGATGTTAGTTTACTCAAAATTAATTTATAAATATAAAAAATTCACTAACATTAAATAAGCTTTCTTTTTTCTTGAGACCAGTACGCCAATAGCAAAGATTAATGAGAAGGAATAAACAAGGAAACATAGCCAGGAAAATATTGATAAAACTAAAACAAAGCTATAGGTTGGGTAGAATAACTTTACTAAATATTCAAACATGCTATATAACCTTAGAATTTAAAACATAGTACAAGCGATACATGGTGAAGTCATAAGTTTGTTAGCTCAGTTAATAGTAGCACATCGTGTCAGTTTGCTGCTTTTGCTACTGTACAATGGCTGTGTAATATTATCGCTGGAAAAAATAGGTAAGGACTATGAAGGAACTCACAGTATAATTTCAGCATCTTCTGATGAATCTAAATTTATTGCAACATAAAAATTAATGAAATATTTAGATAGACAGATACATAGATTCAGAAATGTCCTTGAGTCAATTCCAGCTCTTGGTGACGCTATGCACAACAGAACGAAGCGTTGTGTCCTGTGCCGTTCTCAGCCGTCACGTTTGAGTCCATTGTTGCGGTTACTGTGCTGATTGATCTCCTTGGCTCACACCGGCCCACTACTTTACCAGACTTGATGTCCTTCTCCAGTGATCCTTCCTGATGACATGTCCAAAGCAAGGGAGTTGGGCAATTTGTGTTGTGATTCATAGGTTTACAGTGGCTAATGTCAAAGTAAATCATCAGACCTTTCTTCCTGGCCCGTCTTGTTTGGAAACTCTGCAGAAACCTGTCCATTGTTGTCACCATGCTGTTTGAAATACCGGTGGAATAACTTCTAACATTGCAGCAGCTTACGAGCTACCACATTACAACCACTGGGTAGACACGTGGTGAATAACACATACTAACATGACAGGTGTCATTTAGTGATCCTGGGTGTTAGGGGAGTTGACTAAAAAGCAACACAAGAGACTGTGGAGGTCTGAGGAAAATAATTTTATATCTTGATCATGGTGGTGTTGGCACAGCTGTGAAAGTTTGTTCACATTACAGTACTGTATACCTATAAAGCTTAAATTGTATCATGTGAAAATTCTTCTTTAATAAACCTGAAATAATTTTAAAAACTCATTTATATTTTTGGGTGGCTTACCTCCCTCATTCAATGCTAATAGTATTTTATCTAAATCTACTATAAGAGAAGCTTTTTTTGTTTTTTAAGCTTAGGATCATAGGATTAATAAACTACAGAACTGCTGAGTTTCAACAAAAACGTAAGGAAGATTCCACAACCCCAAGTTAGGGTTACTCATAATTTAAAAGTGTTTGAATCCTCAAATGAGAGTTATACTTCAAGCATGGTTAAGGTAGGATGCTATTTTGTGTTATTTATTTATCTATTTTCATAAGCAATCTACACTGTGAAATTAGATGATACTTCTTATCGAGTGCAAATTGTTAATTAGAACAAGAACAGAGTCACCTCTATTTGCATCTCTTTCCTTGGCTCATGCTATCAAAATAATTTCTGTACTAACTTAATAAAATATAATCTTTGCCATAAATGGAGGCATACTATGTGCAGTCAAATGATGCTTTTATGAAATGTATCTTTTTAATAGGATGTGGGTCTTAAAAATGTAATGGAAAGGTGTAGAATAAACAACACTCCTTAATACATTCTGGTAATTGCCATCCTGTACAAGTTGAGTTTGCTACATACATTTGTTTTGATGTTTGCTCAAGCATCTTTTAAAGCAAGTGTGTGACCTTTGTGTCGGTGTCCTGAAACTAAGTAAAGGCAAGAGGAAGGTTGGTGATGATAGAGACAGAAGCACAAACGTGAGTTGGAACCTAAGGGTACCTAAAAGTGACGGTTTCTGCCTTCCTTGGTGTTTGCCTGGGATCCACAGTCAGCCAGTACCCCGTAATCTAGAGTGGTTAAGCCCTTGAAACAATTTTATTTCAATGTTAATTTTACCAAGCTTTTTCAGAGATTTCTATCCTTTCACATGGTTGTATTATGATTGCAAATTTCATAGGGGAACTCAAAATGGTGTCATATACACAATCTATTCATTAGTACATTTTGGAGGAATGAAAAATGCTATTTTTGGCAAGTATACTAGCTATACCAAATCTAGTGAAATTTATAGCTGCACCTGATGAGAAAAGTTTATAGTAATCAAAACTACTTGGAACATTAGTTGCTCCTTAGACTTAGGTATACTAGCCCTGATACATAGGCATTTAGGCTGCAGACTACAAAAGGATGCTTATGAAAAAGGAGAAGCATTTAAAATAGCCCAAATCTAAACTGGTAGATGAAGCACTGTGGCTGGATAGTTGTGCATCCAAGCATTCTGCATGACTTGACAGAGTTGCCAGTAAACTCTTGAATTATTTTCTGTAGCTTAATAAATCCCATGATTTCTCTGTACGTGAGTCTGCACTTTGGAATAGACTTTGGTTTCTAATCTCACTGTTGAGAAATGTCAGTCAGGTAAAATTAGGTTGTTTTAGAAGTAAAATACCTTGAGATATCTTATATTATTAATGATACTTTTTTTTAAATTAAGATACTAAATACATGTTTTTTATTAAAGTACACAAAAGAGAAAGGTAGAAAGAAATATGTTAACTATCATCCTGAAGCAAGCAATTTTTACGTTTGGGCATATTCCAATGAAACCAAACCTGATGCCACTGAGTCAGTTCTAACTCATAGTGACTTGGGTGTATGAATCTCTATTAATTTTTTCAGTTTTTTAAAACATTATGGCAAAATGTATATACACAACTTTCATATACTTATTGAAGTCAGTATTACCTAAAATGTATGATTAATACATTAACCTGTGAGATCAAATATATAATTTTGTTAGGAAAAAAATTCCCATCTCCCTTTCCTGGAAGTTCTGATTCTTTAGGATATAGAAGAGCTCAAGTACCTGCACTCTTGTTAAGTATGCAAGTAACAGATTGCTAGGTTACCTTTAAAAATATGTCTGTATTTACAGATACCAAAGGTTCAATGAGTCTGTCTCAATTCACCACTAAGGACAGTGCAGTAAAGATAAATATTAGTTAACATTTTATTAAGGGACTGATGTACTATTTTAAGTTGGGTTAAATTTTATATTATCCAGTATCAATTAGGATATTAGTTTATCAAACTGTCATTACATAATTGTGCGAAGAGTATAAAAACCTTGAAATTACAGGATCTTAAAGTTGGAAACAAATTGAAAGACTTGTATTCCATGATGTGTTTCACAGAAGCATTCACTTGATCATTTATGAATTTAAGGCTTCATTGGGAAGACTTTAATTTTTTTAGTAAAATTATCAAAAACGTTATCACAATAAAAGGGAGACTGATATTCGGCTTCCTGAAAATTCAGCATCTACCATAATAAGCAAATTTAATTGAACGATTGCTTGTTTTGTAGAAAAAGAGGCAGAGAAAAGCAAAAATGAATTACTAAAAATCAAAAACAAACAAAACACACACACACTGAATTCCCTGTAAGTGCACAAGGTGCTTTTCAGTGCAGATTGGAACCTGAAAGACATAGGAGAGGCTGCACTCCACTTCCGCAAGTTGCTGGGTCTGACGTGTTCCCTAGTCTTGCACGTGTCCCCCACTTCCCACCTTCCCAGGGCCATTTGACCCTTTCTACGTGTTCACTTCTGAGCCAGTTTTGGAAACCATGCAAACACGAAAAAAGAGAGATTTAGGAGTTGTCTTCTTTTTTCTCTAGAATCAGTTGCCACTTTTAGGATTAAATTGGTAAAGAGTTGATGAGAAGAAAGAAACCTGTGAGAGCAACCGGGAAGGGAAGCTGAAGTGTGGCTAAACCATCAGACTCCAAACTCCTTTAGAGCAAAGGAGGCAGGAAGGGAGACTGGGTGCAAGTGTCCTAGAAATTCTTAGAATTTCTAGAAATCCTAAGGAAGGGATGGCAGTGGGTGGGTTTAAGGAAGGTTTAGGAGGTTGTTATGGAGGTCATGAAACAAAAGTGGCCGTCAGTCAGAGGGGTGTCTGCCTAACATGAAAGGGCCCACCATGATGGGTTCCACAGTGCAGTAGGCACGGAAGGTCCTTGCTCAGTTCTGTCTCCCCTGCAGCTGGAGGTGAAGAGGGTTATTCTTGTGTCTGTCACAAAGATCTACTCAGCATGTGAAACTTACCAGTTACTCAGTACTGGTCTCAGGTTTGCCCCCAGTAACTTTTACCCCAAAGCCCTCTGCCATCAAGTCAATTCCAACTCATAATGACCCTATAGGACAGAGTAGAACTGCCCCATAGAGTTTCCAAAGAGTGTCTGGAGATTCAAACTGCTGAGCTTTTGGTTAGCAGCTGTAGCACTTAAACACCATGCCATCAGGGTTTCCTTAGTAACTTCTAGTTAAATTCTTTATACATTTTCATAATATCTAGTATAGTTATACTGATAGTGCAAATTACAAAAACACGGAGAAATGAGGACTGTATCACTTATGGAGATGTTGTTATTTTCTGTATTTATTCCTCCAGGTTATCAACAATATGTATTTGGCTATCATTTTGTGATGGAGTCTTCATTACTATAGAATAAGAATAAGCAAATACTTACTGTATTCTCACAGCACTGCACTGCAGAAAACACAGTTATTGCTGTAAGTTTGATGACTGGTTGCACAGATTGGATCCCTTTGTCTGTTGCAGTGGTGTATCTGATCTATATCTGGACTACATTCTGGCTATTAGATGTAGAGAGAAAACGTAAAATATTATAGTGAGCCTTTGAAAGAAATGTTTCTCAGTATTAACACAAAATACCATACATCAAAACAGGATAAATATATTCTGTCTGTAGGTTTAAATACTGACACTTAGCTACCAATAAGTAACTTAAAACATGAAATTTTGTGGATATAGTTTTAAAGGTGATTATTATTTTCAAAACAAGGCCATTTAAGAAACTGTGTTTTTATAATTTAGCCCCTACCATCCTCTTCTCCTACTAAAGTCGCATTATAACACAAAAAAAAACATGAAATGAATTTTCTATCTATTATCCTATTTCTTTCTTAATAATCTCAGCACATATGTTGATATAGACTTAAACATAGATACAGACATAAATGTGTATAAGCCACCTGAGTGGTACAAACAGTTTATGGTTAATTATTTACCTAATGTTAGCAGGCCAAATCCACAGAAGAAAGGCTGGTGATCTATTTCTACAAACAGTACTGCTAAGAAAATGCTATGGAACTCAGTTCTACTCTGTGACACACAGGGTCATCATGATGTGGAACTGACTCTACTGAAAAGGCAGTGAAATAGATAGGTATACATATATATAAATAAATGTGTACACACCTTTATGTTTGTGTAAACATATATAGATACAAATATAAAACCCAAACCCCATTGCGTCAAGTTGACTCTGACTCATAGTGACCCTGTAGACAGAGAAGAACTATGCCAGAGATTTTCCAAGGAGTTGCTGGTGGGGACCATTTTTGGTTAGCAGCCAAGCTCTTAATCACTGTGCCATCAGGGTATCAGATATAGGTATAGAGACATGTAAGTTTTTAATGTTGGAACTGTCATAAATTTATATAAATAAGAAACACTGTATGAATTCTTAAATCATGTGCTTTTAAAACTCTTCGGGACCTATACCACTTCATGTATCTAAAACTGCAGCTTTTTTAAAAAATATATTCTGTATAGTGTACCATTATGTGAACACGTGAAAATTATAATTACCTTATCAGCCTCAAGGTGGACATTTGCTGCTAAATTTATAACATACAAAAATTAAAATTTTAACATTTTTCAACTTCTCAGTGAATCAGTGTTAACTTACCAGATCTCAGTGAGGTGACTTGCAAAAGGAACTGTCTGCAGCTCATTCACATACGCAAAAGTTAAAAATAAGTGAATTAAAAAAATGCATTATCTTTAGTAAAAAGTGTCTGTATCACTCATTAGCATAAGCTAATGCCAACTGCTTATTCAAGACCCTGCAAATTCTGAGGTGAGCCTCGGAGGCAGTACCAAACCATTAAAATCACAGAATAACTCCAAATCTAAAAACATTGTTTCCATGTTAACCATACTGTGCAATACACACACACACACACACACACACGCGCGTTTTAGTAATCTCTAACATTGTTCTTTGAAGGTGCTTCTGTTTTGTTTCATTTCATGGAGGAGACATTCTGTTCAGAGTGGACAGTGACTTTTTTTGTCAGTTAATATAAAGATATTAACTAGTACTAAGTTAATCAATATTGTGCTCTAATTATGTAACTGTCCTTCTTACAGGGTCTCTGGGTGGTGGAAAAGTTCTACACTCAATTGCTACGCTAAGGTTGGCCTTTTGAACCAAACCAGCAATACTGCAGAAAGAATCTGGTGATCTGCTTCTCTAAAGAGTGTAACTAAGAATATCTACTCTTGTAACACATGGGGTAGCTGTGCAATGGAATCAGTTCGACAACAGAGGAGTTGGTTGAAGTTAACCCCAAGTCACATGGCTACTTAACTTTGAAATTCATGGTTCACCTTCACCTTTAGGAATAATAACATTGTTCTCAAAAGTGTCATTGAGCTCTCTCCTTAAACAAAACCTTAACTTTAACTTTAGAGGACTCACACGTAGGTGACAATAGAGTCACTATGAGTTGGAATCAACTTGGTGGCAGTGGGCTTTTAATCTTTGTTTTGGAGGTGACAAACAAGTCAGATTGTCCAGAAATACCAGGTTTGAATGAGGTAATTCCCTTTGACACTTAACCTTTAACAACTGTGAAATCTGACTTCCAAAGAGGGCTAAAAAGAATTTAGGTAAAGTTCTTCATTTACTACCTATACCAACCCACCACTCTGTTCACCACTGCCATGTGGAAAATGACACAGAGAATTCCACGGATGCCATTTTAAAATGGCATCTGTAACGTACTCCCTTCAAATTACCAGTCTGAGAACTATTAACTCCTTAAAACAAGTCTTTTCATTTCCAGCAGTTATCGCCTACAGTTTCTAGGATATGTGGATTGTTCTACCCGAGACTAGAATGTTTGCTTATCAGAACAAAGAGGAAATGCCAACACTGTGATGCAAAGAGCTTTGATCCACAATGCAAAGAAAGGTGTTTTTATTACCAGATCTGTAGAAGAAATCTTTCAGAATAACACATGGTACAGGGGGGAAGAAATTACACTTCCAAACTGAAATTCCTGACTGGCAAGAAAAACATGCTTTAGCCTCTTTGTTGTTAGGTACCATCATCACATTTCCACGTCATCTGCCCACTTACAACAAAAGGAAATGTTGCCAATCCCACATCAGCCTAAAAATTGTTGCTATGCATTGTGCCTGTTGTTGCAGTTACCTTATTAGTCCACCTGTTTTAGGTTCTCCCTGCCTCTCACTAACCATCACAAGTGTGATGTAATTCTCTAGGGCTTGGCCCCACCTTATTATATCGTGAGCAAAGCAAGCTAGACGAAGTCTTCCCATACTCTCTGCAAAGACCACTCTCACTTTACTTCTTCTAAGACAAATCTAGCTCCCTAGATTTCTCTCCCTTTTATCAGTCTTTTTCAGCTACCTTCCCTGCTTTTACACTTCAGACTAAATTCTCAGTGCACTGCCTCGGCAAAAGTGGGGTACCTTACTTGTGTGCCCTGACCTTTTCTTGTGGACTCAGAGAGGGAAACAAAGGGAGCAGCATAAGACGAGTTCTACCAGATTTCTGCACTTACTGAAGTGTTGCAAGCCAAGTGTACATCAACTTTCATGACTCAAACCTTTGCTAAGCACTACTTAAGTCCCTGTTGTTAGGTGCTCTGGAGGCAGTTCTGACTCATAGTGACCCTATGCACAGCAGAAGGAACACTACCCGGTCTTGAGCTGTGTCCACAATTGTATTTATGCTTAATCCGATTGTTGGGGCTGCTGCATCAATCCATCACATCGAAGGTCCTCCTATTTGTCGCTGATCCTCCACTCTACCAAGCATGATGTCCTTCTCCAGGGACTGATCCTTCCTGACAATATGTCCAAAGTATGTAACATGTGATCTTACCATCTTTGCTTCCAAGGATTCTGGTTGTACTTCTTCCAGAACAAACCTGTTTATTCTTTGATGGTCCGTGGTCCATGCAACATTCTTCTACAGCACCACAATTCAAAGGCATCAAGTCTTCTCTCTGTTTTGTTTGTTGTCCAGCTTTCATATGCATATGATGCAATTGAAAATACCAAAGTTTGGGTCAGGTAGACGTCAGTCTTCAAAGCAACGTCTTTCCTTTTGAATATTTTAAAGAGATCTTTGGCAGCAGATTTTCCCAATGCAATGCATCCTTTGATTTCTTAACTGCTGTTTCCATAGGTGTTGATTCTGTACCCAAGGAAAATGAAATCCTTTCTCCATTTATGACAACATTGCTTACTGGTCTATTCATGAGGATTTTGGTTTTCTTGATGCTGAGGTGTAATCCACACTGAAGGCTGTACTCCTTAATCTTCGTCAATAAGTGTTTCATATCTTCTTCACTTCCAGAAAGTAAGGTGGGGTATTCTTCATAAAGCAGGTTGTTAATGAGCCATCCTCTAATCCTGATGGCTTGTTCTTCTTAGTATAATCCATCTTTGCAGATTATTTGCTCAGCATACACATTGAAAAGGTGTGCTGAAAGGATACAACCTTGATGCACACCTTTCCTGACTTTAAACCACGAAGTGTACCCTTGATCTGTTCACGTGACTTCCTCTTCATTCATATACAGATTCCTTAAGAGCACAATTAAGTGTCCTGGAATTCCCATTTTACACAATGTTAGCAATAATTTGTTATGATCCATAAAGTCTAATGCCTTTGCATAGTCAATGAAACACAGGTAAACATGTTTCCGGTATTCTCTGCTTTCAACCAAGATCTATCCAACACCAGCAACGATACCTCTGGTTCCACATCCTCTTCTGAATCCCACTTGAATTTATGGCAGTTGCTTGTTAATATACTGTTGCCATCAATTTTGAATGACCTTGAACAAAATTTTACTTTTGTATGATATTCATGACATTGTTGAGTAATTTCTGAATTCAGTTGAATTACCTTTCTTTGGAATGGGCATGAATGTGGATCTCTTCCAGTCAGCTGGCCAGATAGCTGTGCTCCAAGTTCCTTGGCATAGACAAGTGAGCAATTCCAGCACTGTGTCTGTCTGTGGAAATGTCTCAATTGATTATGTCCCTATATGTAGTCTTTTCTCCCTTCCTTCTCTACTACATACCACATCTAAAGTATAAAGCACTACTGAGCAAGAATTCGGGTATTTTCTGTGTGTGCCCTGAGCTTTTGTTGCAGACCTGGGAAGAGAATCAAGGGGTGGAAGAGTGCCACTGTCTTCCCTGAGCCAGCAACTCCTGCCAGCAACTCACTCCAACTGACAGGTGACAGGCCATTAGAATTATCAGAAATCCCAAAACACCTCTAGCTCAAAAGACTAGACTGCTTGGACAGTCAAAGCCTCTCTACCTCAAATGACTAGATTACGTGGACAGGATGTAATGCAGGACACAGTATCCAGAGTTCTACTTGGTTAGAGAAGGGATAGAGCTCAATCAAAGCTAAAATTTTAAAATTAGAGAAACAAAGTATGTAAATTTTGACAATATGACACTATAAAGAGTGACATATTAATGTATTTATAGAACTTTCAGATAGAGAAGCCACAGATATACAAAGAAGTTAACAACTGGTTTAAACTTAGAACACTAAGGTGGAATAGAGGGGTAGCTGCAAAGCAGACTAGCAATACTACACATCAAAACAAGAAGCACGATGCAGAAATTTCAACAGAATCAAAACCAACACTGAAAAAGATGAAAAGAAAACTCATAAAGAAAAATGACACAGAACAGACCATTAAGTGGAACAAGGAAAATGTCAACAATGCAAAAATAAAAACACCAAAATGACAGCACTAAATTCTTATCTAACAATAATTACACCAGGTATAAACGGACTGAATGTACCTGTAAAGAGAGAGCGAGCAACAGGTTCAATCAAAACACATGTTCCATCTATATGTTGCTTACAAGAAACACACCCTGGACTCAAAGATATGAACAAACTGAAAATCAAAGGATGGAAAAATATATACCAAGCTAATACGTAAAGAAGAGCAAAGGTGGCAGTATTAATCTCAGATAAAGTAGATTTTAAAGTATAATCCACCTTCATGGACAAGAGTGGTCAGTATGTATTGTTTAAAGTTTCAATACATAAAGAGGGTATAACAATATTAAATATTTACATGCCTACTATCAGAGCATCTAAATATATGGAACAAATACTGGAAACATTGAAAAATGAGATAGAGATTACTCCACGATAATAGTAGGAGAGTTCAACACTCCATTTGCAGCAATGGACAGATCATCTGGGAAAAAGCTAAGAAAAGATACAGATCTTATTGCAATAATCAACCAACTCAACCTCCTAGACATTTACAGAATGACAGACAAGCATATCTTCTTTTCCAATGCACACGGAACATTCTCCAGAATAGACTGTATATTAAGCCATAAAATAAGTCTCAACAAAATCCAAATCATTGAAATATTGCAAAACATTTTCTCAGCTCATGAAGTCATAAAAGTTGAAATTAATAACAGATAAAACATAGGTAGAAATTTGAACTCATGGAAACTGAGCAACACCCTGCTAAAAAACTCATGTGTTACAAAAGAAATCAAGGATTCAATAAAGAAATTTGTAGAATCAATGAGAATGAAAACACACCCTACCAGAATCCATGTGATGCACTCAAAGAAGTCCTCAGAGGTCAATTTATCGCTATATATGTACACATCCCAAATGAAGAAAGGGCCAAATTAACCCTAGAACTCAAGCAAGTAGAAAGAAAACAACAAAAGAATCCATCAGACAAGAAAAGAAAACAGATAAAAGTTAGAGCAGAACTAAATGAATTAGAGAATAGAAAAACAATTGAAATAATTAACAAAATCAAAAGCCTTTTAAAAAAAATTATCAAAAAATTGATAAACCATCAGCTATACTCACAAAAGCAAAACAGGAGAGGAAAGAGATAATATGAATAAGCAATGAGACAGGAGATATAACTGACCCAACTGAAGTTAAAAGAATCATAACAGAATACTATGAAAAATTGCATCCAAATAGATTTGAAAACCTAGAAGAAATAGACAAACTTCTAGAATCACATTACTTACTAAAATTATCACAAAGAGAAGGAACACAACTTAATAAACTCATCACAAAAGAAGATATTGAAAAAGTCATCCAAAATCTACCAAGTTCTCGCCTAGATGGCTTCACTGGAGAATTTTAGCAACCGTTTAGAGATGAGATAATTCTAATACTACTGAACCTATTTCACAGAGCAGAAAAGGACAGAACACTCCAAAACTCATTCTATGAAGCCAGAATAACCCTGATACCAAAGCTAGGTAAAGATAGCACAAAAAAAGAAAACTACAGACCAATATCTTTCATGAACCTAGATACAAAAATCTTCAACAAGGTTTTAGTCAGTAGAATTCAACAATATATCCAAAAAATAATTCACGATGACCAAGCAGGATTTATATTAGGAATGCAGATTTGGTTCTACATCAGAAAAGCAATTAATATAATCAACCACATAAAGAAAACAACAGATAAGAATTCCTTGATTTTATCAATTGATGCAGAAAAGACATTTGACAAAAACCAGTACCCATCCATGTTAAAAAAAAACTCTCAGCAAATAGGAATAGAAGGGAAATTCCTCAACATAATAAGAGGCTTCTACACATAGCCAATAGCCAAGATCATCCTGAATAGAAAAAGATTGAAAAAACTCCCCCTTGGAGTGGGAACCAGACAAGGATGCCCGTTGTCACCATTTCTATGCAACATTGTGTTAGATGTTCTCACCATAGAAATTAGACAAGATAAAAGGAGTCTGCATCAGTAAAGAAGAAGTAACAGTATCCCCACGTGTTGATGATATGATCTTATACACAGAAAACTCTAAAAAACCCATAAATAAACTACTGGAACTAATAGAAGAGTTCAGCAACGTATCACGATATAAAACAAACACAAACATATCAGTAGGATTCCTTTACACCAAAAAAGAGACCATCAAAGAAGAAATTATCAAATCAATACCATTTACAACAGCCCCCCAGAAGATCAAATATCTAGGAATAAACCTAACCAGAGATGTAAGAGACCCCTACAAAAAATGACAAGACCCTATTTCAAGAAACCAAAAGAGATTTACTTTAAGTGGAGAAACCTATCAAGATCATGGATAACAAGATCTAGCATTGGGAAAATGTCTGTTCTACCCTAAGCAATCTACATATACAATGGAGTCCCAGTACTAACTCCAATGTCATTTTTTATTGTGATGGAGAAGCAAATGTTTGGAAAGGAAAGAAACTCTGGATAAGTAAAGCACTACTGAAAAAGAGGAACACATTGCGAGGCCTCATGCTACCTGACCTTAGAAAATATTACACAGCCACAAAGGTCAAAACAGCCTGGTACTGGTACAAAACAGATATGCAGACCAATAGAACAGAATAAAGAAGCCAGAAATAACACAACCCATCTGTGAACAGCTGATATTTGACAGAGGTCCAAAGGCCATGAACTGGGGGAAAAGCAGTCTCTTTAACAAATGGTGCTGGCAAATTCAAATCTAAATCTAGAAAGATTATGTAGGAAAAATAAAAAGGGGACAAGTTCCAATCCATGGCTTAAACAGACTCCAAAATCTTACTAACAATGCACAAACAACAGAAGATAAAGTAAATAAATGGGGACTATTAAAAATGGAACACCTATTCTGATCCAAAGATTTTATCAAGAGAATAAAAAGAATGCCTATAGGATAGGAAAAAATGCTTCACAACCATGTACCTGATCGATGTCTAATTTCCACAACTTAGAAAGCAGTGCAAAATGTCAACAAGAAAAAGACAGATAACCCAATTAAACAATAGGGAAAGGACATAGACTGACACTTTTCCAAAGAGGATATCCAGGCAGCCAAAAGACACATGAGGAAATGCTAAAGCTCATTAGCTATTGCAGAAATCCAAATGAAAACTTCTATAAGATACCATCTCACCCCAACAAAGTTGGCACTATTCCAAGAAACACTAAACAACAAATGTTGGAGAGGGTATGGAGAGACTGGAACTCTTCTACACTGCCGGTGGGAATGTAAAATGGTACAATCTCTTTGGTAAGCAATTTGGTGCTGTCTTAAAAAATTAGAAATAGAAATATCATATGATCCAGCAATCTCACTGCTTGGAATATATCTTACAGAAATAAGGGCTGTCACATGAACACATATATGCACACAAATATTTATTGCAGCACTGTCCACAATAGCAAAAGCGTGGAATCAATGTAGGTGCCCAACAGCAGATGAACGGATTAACAAACTATAGTATGTATACACAATAGAACACTATTGAGTGATAACAAACAATGATGATTGTAGGAAGCATCTCATAATTTTGTATCAACTAGAACAGATTAGATAGTGGATAGGAATTTGATTAGGTGAAGGGAGTGACAGATGTGATAGATGGCAAGTCAGCATAACTGGACTACACTACAAGCTAGAAAGTTTTCTAAATTCAACCCAACATTTCAAAAGATAAAGTAGCCAGGACAGGGGACTGGGGACCATGTTTTTAGTGGATGAGTTCAATTGCCATAATTAATCTTTTTCCAAATCTTCTGCACCCCACATTGATGAGTGGTGTCTGGGAACTTAAAAGCCAGCAAGCTGACATCTGAGGAACATCAGTTGGTCCCACCCCACCAAGAAGAGATGACAACAAAGAACTTCAAAGACAAAACACAAAATGAGCTCAGGAGACAGAAGGATCCATAGAATTAGGAGACTACAGCAGCATGAGACCAGAAGAAGCAGGTGTTGCCTGGCCACCACCAAAGAGAATTCTGATAGGGGACATAACATAGATGTAGCACAAGAAAAGAGGTGTGCAGAACAGGAACTCTATTAAAAGACCAGAACTGACAGTTGAACAACCTAGTGGGTCTGCTGAGAACATGGCCCCTGGACTCGCTGCTAGCCCAGAACTGAAAACAGTACTGAAGCCAACACTTCAGACAAAGAATAGACTGGACTTGGGGACACAGAGTGATACATGTGGTGTGTATACTTTTTGATTTAATATACATATGAGGCTCTCCTACTAATTCTTTTTAGAGGGAGAGGAGAGGTGAAGAGGGACAAGTGATGGTTGAGTGGATAGTAGAAGTAAAGAGTAAAGAAGAAGAGAGTGTGCTGTCACAAGGTGAGGAAAGCAGACAGCGTTGTAGCAAGGTGAGTGCTTGGGATTTCATATGGAAAACTGACTTGGATTGTAAACATTCATTTAATCACAACAAAAAATTTAAAAAAAAAATCTACTTCTTGACATGACTGTCATCTGTCTTGCTCTCATCCCCACAAAAACGTCCCACCACTCAAATCCTTTTTCCAACTGATGGTCTGTTACGGAGGTGGGTTTACTTTTACCTTGCTTAGAGAGTAATACAGTCCTTGATCTATGTGACAAAACTTCTGATTGCTACTAGTCTTGTCAATTTCCTCTCCATCTGTAAGGGCTATAATGACTGTAGTACATTCCTCTTTTTAATATGATGATATCATAGTTTACGTGATATGAACACTAGATCATTTCTTTCATTACTATAGTTTTGATTGTGTTCGGAGCCTTCCCTAACTGAGTAGGATTTTGGATAATGTGTCCTTCTATAATACAAAATCAGTGGTTTTGTTCTTCCAAACCAAGAGATTTTTTTCAGTATTTCTGGTAGCTTTGGTTTGGTTTTTAAAAGTCTCTGAGTTTCTGTTTATCTGAGAATGTCTTCATTGCATTTTCATACTTGAAAGACAGTTTTCAGGATATATAATTTTTGGTTGGAATTTCTCTTTCAAGGCTTTGAATGTGTCATGCCACTGTCTCCATGCTAGCATCGTTTCTGCTGAGAAATCTGACGAAAGCCTACAGGGTTTCCCTCTGAATATTAGCTTTGCTTTGAGTCTTGCTGCCTTTAAGGGTTTCTGCTTATGTTTCATTTTGTTGAGCTTGATTATAATACGTCTTGGAGTGTTTCTATTGAGATCTATGTTGAGTGGTGTTCGATATGTATCTTGGCTATCTATATTCTCTTCTTTCATAATTTCTGGGAAGTTTTCTGTCAGCAGCTCAGCCACAATACTCTCTGTGTTCTCAGGTGTCTCTCCCTGTTCAGGAGCTGCAATTAATCATTGATTGTTCTTTTTAATAGAGTCCCACATGCTTCTTAATGCTTCTTCATTTTTCATGTTTCTTTTTTCTGATTTCTCCTCATAGATGCTGGAGTCAGTAGCTCTATCTTCCAAATCACAAATTCTCTTTTCCATTTGTTCCATTCTATTTTCTTGGCTGGCTTTGACTAGAAATTTCTATTGATTTTGTTCTTGATCTGTTGGATTTCGCAGTACTGATGTTCCATCAGATCGAACAGCTTGCTTAATTTTTTGTTTTGTTCTGCTGTATTTTGTAAAAGGTCTAGGAGGGCTCTCTATGTAGTCATTTTGTATTCACCTTCTGATACTTTCAGAAAAGCTTATTCATCTGAGAAATTCTGAGGTGGTTTCATTGGGGGCCTTCTGATGCCATGGGTGATTTCTGGGTTACCATCTTCTCCAACATTTGGTGTTTTGGGGGCTTCATGTGGGTCAATAGAGGCTGGGAGAGATGCTTCAGTCTGTGTAAGCCCGAACTCACTGAGAGTGGGGTCAGTGAAAGAGAGGAGGTTTTGTGTTCAGTGGAATGAAGTCCAAATGAACAGCCTTATACCACATCCCAGGGCTCACTAGGTGTCCAGAAGGCTCTGTTTCATTATCATTTCAAGTCGTGGTTTCCAGAGGGATTTACGGAGATGTGTGTTTAGTCCACCATCTTCACTCCGCTCTGTGACAAAACTTCTGATAAACGCAAGGCAGGACAGTGCCTCCCTAGTTCCTTCCCTCTCCTTCACCATCTATTTTACTCCCATTTGGTCCCTTACACAAAAATACTCAAAGGGGTCTCCTCAACACAGTGAAAGCAGCTGAAGAAGCAACAGTGAACAAGACAGCCAGTCTCCTTTTGCACTGTATCTTCTTCAGATAATTGACTTTATAATCATTTGGTGTTGATCAAGTCAGTTTTGACTCGTGCGTCTCTGTGTGCAACACAACAAAACACTACCCAGTCCTGCACTATTCCCACAATTGTTATGCTTGAGCCCACTGTTTTAGCCACTATGTCAATCCATCTCTCCCTGAGAGTCTTGGATAAGAATCAGTATAGATTATGGTGGCTTTTGTGGTAGGATTGCTGTTAGAACTGCTCCTGACTGGTACCCACTTCTCTGATGACTAAAGTAAGTTCAAAATTGCATACGTATTTAAGCACTGTGCAGGGGGTTACGAACCTGACCTTTTCCCTGTATGTATCTGTTTACATGCTTGTTCTTTGCTCATTTGAGAGTGGGGAACAATGAGAGGAATTCTTCCTAATAAAGAAAAAAAGAATATAGACACTCCATTTTTTCTGTCCACTGAAAATTTGATGTGAATGTGCCATAGCTACTCCAAAAGTTTTCTGTACCATCTTCTTCTAGGTTTTAATGAGAAGATCAAACGACTGTCTTCTTATTGAGCCTCGGTACATTTTTCCTCATGTCATGGGAATTTCATCTTTCTTCTGGTGAGGATGAATGTTTTTCCACCTTGGGTGGAACACTTCTCAAGTCCTAAAAAATACAGGCAGATGTTGTGTCACTTCAAAATAGAACTGGTCGTTCTATGTGTTTTGACTTGGCATGTGTGAATATGGAAATAGATGACAGAGCAAACATTTTAAAATTGAAACAGTAAATTCCTTCCTCCCACATTATAAAAGAGATATAGTGCAGTAGATATGGAAGACCACCAGATTTGGACACAGAATATATTTCTCTGTCTCCATAGCTAAAAGCATTTGAAATAAATTATTTCCTTGTTTTGAGAGTCTCTTTATTTTTATATGCAGAGCATTAGAGTAAACTTTCTACTAGGGATTTATTAATTTTCATTCCTAACATCAAAACTTCACATCAGGTGAGTGCTCACTGATTAGGGATTCTGAAATCAGGTCATGAAGTTCTGTTATGGGTCTTGATTCATTTTCTTTATATTTAAGCAAGTTGGTACGAGTTGTCTCCCTTGAGTTTCAATTTCTGTAATTCTGAAATGCAGAAAATGAAGACATTTGTATCTTCTAGTAAGGGTGTTACAAGATTTATGCAAGATGATATAGTCAACATGGAGTTAGATCTACTGTAAGAATCATTCCTGTTTCTACTTTTGCATTCTAGCTTTCCAAACACAGTGCCAGAGAAGGTTCATTTTCTGCTTTGTGTTTTCCTCAGTGAAGTGTTTGCATCCATGTCTTCTCACAAATGTGAATACATCAAAGGAAGCACTAAGTGAATCTTTTTCTTGCATGCACATGCTGTCTTATGTGATACATCAAATAGTACAAGGAAAGTTAATTAACTTTAATTCACACGAAAGCTGATGCCATTTAATTATGAAAATTTTTTATTAGAAAGTGAATATTGCCCACAACAAATAGGATTCAGTATAAATAAAAACTCTAAATTACTGTGTCTCCCGGAGAACATTCAGAATCCCACAAGCTCCTGCATTCATGCAGAATTTCTTCTTTCTTAACACCTGCATGATATTCTATTTTCTACATGTATAAACATTATGGAATTCCTAGTATTTCTGTATTTTAGTGATTTCAAATATTCTTAAATTGTATTTACTACTTTAAGGAACATTATTTTGCATATGCATTCCCAGGCAAATCATCCACAGACACTGACACCATGACACTGCCACGGTAGTCTAAACAGTCTGGTACTGGTACAGAAACAGGTACATAGAACAATGGAACAGAATTGAGAATCCAGACATAAAATCATCCACTTTTCAGCCACTGATATTTAATGAAGGCCCAAAGTCCATCAATCAGGGAAAAGATAGTCTCTTTAACAATTGTATTGGCATAACTAGATATCCATCTGCAAAAAAATGAAACAAGACCTATGCCTCACACCATACAGAAAAACTAACTCAAAATGGACTGGACTGGACTATAAAACATAGAACGATGCTAGTGAAATGAGTGCTTCTTCACTTAAACATATACATGAGGCTGTCAGAGCAGCTCCTCCCTACAGACAACATGGGAGGGTGGAGAGGAGGTGACAGGAGTCGGTAGAAAGAATGCAGAAGTACAGGGTAGAAAGGAGGAGTGCGTTGTCACAGGGCTGGGAGAGAAGACAGAGCTGCAAAGAGGTATGTGTGGGGGGTTTTATATGGCGCATTGATGTGGATTTTCACTTAAAGCACTATAAACTATATTTTTTTAAATAGTTGTTACTAGGATATTAACTGAACAAGTAGGCATTATATAGATTACTTTTAAATGTGAAATTATTTATTTAAAAGTATAGCATGCCTGGAATAATATGTGTTACGGATTACTAGTTGTCTTCCAACAGTCAAACTACATTTCAAGCACTTGGTTTTTATTGATGATTTCATGAGCATTTGGGCACACAGCTATGCCCTGCTTCTTATGGTTGAAAGACAGAAAGAAACAAAGCTTCACCTACCTTAGACCCAATAAAGGAAGCTCTGGGTTTTGGAAGGCATTGCTGCTGCCATCACAGGACAATCCATTCACCTCATCACTGAATTTTAAGTGGGAAAGAGAAACATATCCTAAATTCATACGCATAATCTTTTTGCAAAGATTCTACAGTTCATTAAATTATGGGCAGATCGTGAGTCTTCGATTCTATGTTAGTATTGCTTAGCGTTCGTAATCATAACATCAGCCTAGGTATTTGTTAGTATTTAAATTCCCAGCTACTGTTCTAGAAGTTCTGATTCTTTAGGATATGGGAGTCCCAGTTATCTGTACTTTCGTTAAGTACCCCAATAAGGTGTTATTAAGTCACCTTTGAAAATATTTCTCTAACTTTGGTGGCAAAATATTCCCATATCTTAACACATCATGAAGCCAATGAAGAAAGGACAATTTTTAAAGCCAGCCACAGACACCATTATTTAACATTTTATTGAGTGAAATGTTTATGACTTTTAATTGCATTACATTTTGTACTTAAGATACTGGTTATCAAACTGTCATTGAATAATTGAATGCAGAGAATAAAGTTCTTGAATAAACAGGAACTTAGGTTTGGGAAGAACTCTGAAGAAACCGTATTCCATGTTGTGTTTCTTGGAAAGATCCACCTTATCAGCTGTGAAGAGTTAAGGCTCTGATTGAGTGGACTGTGTGTAGAATCCTCCATGTGATGGGATCACAATAAAAGCCATATTGTATGCAGTTCCACCAAATTTCAGCATCTACCATAATAAGAAAATTCAATTTTGTCACCGCTTTTTCTGTGGATATAGAGAGAGACAAAGAGAAAATAATTTCTTTTTTAAAGAAAACTTTAAACTCTTTGGGTAATACACAAAGTGCTTCCCAATGAGGAGGACATGAGCTTGGCACAAAAGGAGAGGCTGTGCTTCCGTTCTCCAAGTGGCTGGGTCCCAGCTGCTCTCCAGTCCCGCATATGTGCTTCGGCAAACATAGGGCCTCTTGACCCTTCCTAAATGCTTGACCCTGACACAGCCCTGCCACCCAGACTTGAGAAAGGAGAGCATTTGGTATTATCTTAGTTGTTCTCCATAATCAGTTCGGAGACTAAATGTGCATACCCCTAAACGAAGCCCATTGCCAACAAGTTAATTCCAACTCACAGTGACCCTATGGGATAGAGTAGAGCTGCCCCACGAGGTTTCTGGGTAGCAGCTGGTGGATTCAAACTGCTAACCTTTTGGTTAATAGTTTAGTTCTTAACCACTTGGCCACCAGGGGTCCAAATGCATATAGAGGTTAGGAAACACTTGAGAAAAACGTGTGACAAACTTTAGGCTTCCAACTCCTTTAGAATGAAGGAGTCAGGAAGGGAGACTGTGCGGCAATATCCTAGAATGCACTTTAAGGAAGGATTAGGAGGTTGTCCTGGAAGTCATGAGACACACATGACCACCAGAGGAGTCCCTGTGATGAATTCCACAGTGCAGCAATTAGTAAGGGTCCTTGGTGAGGTCTGTGACTTGCAGCTGGATATCTGCATGGCTGGTTCTCGGGGCCATTGCAGAGATAATTCACACCTGAATTTCAGAATTAATTCTGAATATTGGTCACCAGCCTGCAATTAGTAATTCACAATTAAGTTAAACTAGTTTACATAGTCAAAGAACATCCAGCATGGTTATGTCGAAATCTCAAATACAAAGTTACTTTTAGAACTTGCAATTTCAAGGAAACATGCAGGTGTGGGTTTGCCTGCATTTACCCACCCACTGCCACGGAGTTGATTCCAACTCAGAGTCACTGCCCAGAGTTTCCTAAATCTCCAGGAAAGCAGACTGCCACGTCTTTCTCCAACGGAGCAGCAGGTAGATTCAAACAGCTGACCTTTTGGTTAACAGTCAATTGCTTTAACTACTGAGTTCCCAAGGCTCCTTACAACATTTACAGAGGTAATAAAGTTATTTTTGTACATGTTTTCCCTAGGTTATTAGCAACACAGATTTTGGTATTACTTTGTAATGAATTCTTCATTACTTTGAAAGAAGAAATAGTACATTCTTACATTTTTTCACTGCAGAAAATACATTTATTGTTATAAGTTTGACCATTGGTTGCACAGATTGGAAACATTTCTCTGGTGCACTTATCTAGCCGACCTGCATACACAGTACAGTCTGGCTGTTAAACAGAGAGAAAACACAACATTTATAATAGAAGGAAACTTTGAATAAAATAATCCTCAGTGTTAATTAAAAACTGACTTACACTAAACAAGATAAATGAATTTCATGTAGGTTTAAAAACGAAGCTGTGTACCCGTGACACACTTTCAAAATAAAGCACTGTTGACGTGTTTTCCAGATTTCCTATTATTAAATTACATGAGGCCATACAATTGTACTTAAGGCACCCCTACCTACTTCTTTTCATACTTTTTATGTCTCCTTCTGTCACATCAGAATAAATTATGATACTGAATTTTCTATGTATTATTTTCTAACCTTTTTCAATGATTTTTTATACATGTTTAACATGTATCTATACATATGTAAGTGTGTGTTTACGTGCATGTATATTTGTGTCCACATGTGAAATCTTTATGTGTATGTAAACATGGGGGTATGGAGACATAAGATATACATGTAATTTATTTAATGTTGGTTGTCTGAGTAATTTATAAATCAGCATCACCTGTTTTTAAAACTCTGTGATCAATATTGACTCACATGTTTGCAAGTGCGTAGTACATTTTTCTCACCTATATCACTGTGTGAATATATAAAAATATAAGTGGACATTTTGGTTGTTTGTTTTTTTTTGTTTGTTTGTTTTTCAGGGATAAATAATTATACTCTAAACACACTGCAACCACTTTCAGATGCTTGTTCAAATGCTTGTGTGCCACAAAATGTATGCCCTTGAATGGAATTTTGGATAACAGCGTGTTCAAGTTTAATTCACCAAGATGGTGTCAAATCGTTTTGTATTTCCAGCAAGTTTATATTTCTTGAGCTTAGTGTAATAACACTTTTTTTTAAAAAAGTATCATTCTGTTGTACATTGTGCTTGATGAATTTTCATGCTAAAATTTGCAGTATAAAAAAATTTGAAAGTTTACCTTTTTCAACTTCAAAATGAATCAGTATTAACTTACCGGCTTCTTGCAGCACTTTTTTCCAGTCTCTGCAAACAACACACAGAAAAATATTTTTAAAATTAGAAGATTTTTTTTTTTTAATTACATGGATCCTGGTAAGTGTTCATATCACTTATTAGCATAAGCCAGTGTCAGCCTTTGGAGGCAGTAGCAAAACAGTAAAATCACAAAATAATTCCAAATCTAGAAACATTTCTTCATCTCCAAGTTAATCATACTCTGTATAAAATAACTTTAAATATTACTTTGAATGTTCCTTAAAACTGTCCTTTGAAGACACCATTGTTCTATTTCTTTTTGAATAAGACATCCTAGTCAGAGAAGACATTGGTCTCTACTGTCAGTTAATAGGAAGAAACAAATCAGTACTGAGTCAGTTGATCCTCCAATCTAATTTCTGTCCTCCATCCAGTACTTTGTATCCATCTAGTTCCGTAATGCATAGATCTCCCTAGGTTTTCAGATGACAGCACTGGTCCCGGTCCAGCATTCCTTAGCTTTGGGGACTCAGGGCAGCTGAACAAGTCAAACTGCCAAGAAGCTTTATACTTGGAAGAAATCATTCCTTCCCACATAGTCTTTAACAACTAAGTAATCTGACCTCCAAAGATAGCCAAAAAGAATTAAATAAATTTATTTACTTAAAGATGAACGGAAAAGCTAAGGTGTATTTTCCATACCAAAGTACTCTGTCTCCAACTCGCTAATGTGGGAAACGATAAAAAGAAAGCCACTGATGCAATTTAAAAAGGCATTGACAACATGTCCCCTTACTTTATTAGCTGAAGGATTACTAACCCCATAATAAAAGCTCTTCTATTCCTAACGGTTGTTTCCTGCTTTTTCTAGGAAGTGTGAAATGTTTCACCTGGATATAGAAAGGTTACTCACCAGAATAAGGAGGAAACGCCAACACAATAATGCAGACAGCTTTGATCCAGGATGAACAGAAAGACATTTTACCAAGTCTGTGGAAGAAACCTTTCATAATAATACATGGCATAGGGAAGAAATTCGTATTTCCAAATGAAATGGCAAACAACCTGTTCTGTTCCTCCTAGATTCCTAATTAATATTGAATTCCTTTGTTCATGCTCCACACCTCTCATCTCTACATGATAAACTATACAAACATATGATTCCTGTGATGAAAGAGAAACATCAGGACAAAATCAACCCCCCAAAACCCAAACCCATTGTCATGGAGTCAAGTGCAAGTCATAGTAACTCTATAGGACGGAGTAGGACTGCACCATAGAGTTTCCCAGGAGGGCCTGGTGGATTTGAAATGCTGACCTTTGGGCTAGCAGCTGTAGTACCTAACTACTAGGCAAGGAGGTGAAAATAAGGAGCTGCGTATTCTCCCATCTGGGGAGTCAGTCAACAAGAAGTCTTCTGAATTTATGAAAACAAGCACATTTGAACCATTTTAATTTTTTTTTCCCTTCGAAAATATAAGTAGCTATTTCAAGTAGAACCAACCTATGCAGATCCCAGAGCAATACTAGATACCAGGGCTACCCACACTAGATTCTCCTCTTACCTACCTCAGAAAGAGAGAGAGAGAGAGAGAGAGAGACGCAGTCTGGTGGGCAGCACTGAGTTTGCGACTCTTCTCTTGTTTTTCTTTCCTTCTCAGCCACCTCCACCAGCTGGAGACTTGTCTTATCTGTTGATGATGAATACAGTGAGGTATGACGGAGGTATTCTGTCTTCTTCCTCAAGACTCTAAATTAGGTCATGGAACATATCTCACAAAGAATCTTTCTTGAGATTCTGAAGTTAATCAGGAGACATGCATCAGATAGAATCTTCCATAGTTCTGTCCTCAGGAGATTTCAGGCAATAAGGAACCTGAAGGGAAGGGACAGCTGTAATTGTGGTTACAAATCTTAAGAAGACATGTAGCAGGTTTCTGAGTGGGTAGGAAAGCGTAAGAGGATTAAAGAGAAAGAAGAAAAACGAGTTTTAGGGACTAATGCAATTAGACATGAGAGGAGGCCTCGTGGCACTGTGATTAAATTCTGGCTGTTAAGCCAAAGGTTGGCAGTTTGAACCTGCAGGCTACTCTGGTAGAAAACACCCAGTGTTCTGCTTCCGTAAAGAGTTGCAGCCTAGGTAGCCCTGCGGGACATTTTTACCCAGACTTATAGGTTACTCTGAGATGGAATCTACTCAACCGCACACAGTAGTAACAACAGTGCTTAGTCCCTTAATGTTTTACAACAGCAGAAGTACATAAAACCAAACAGAGGATTCCATTGAACTTTTTATTCTGACACAACTGCAGACTTATACACAGTAGACATTAAATAATGTGCAGAGTTCCTGTGCATTTTGCAGTGAAGTTCCCCAATGCAGGTATCTAGTAAAAAGCAGCACATACAGCCATGAATTGCTATCAGCTGGAGAATGTTTTACCAAAGCCTATTCCCAACAAGACTGTGAAACATGTTCGTTATGAAGCCTTTGGCACTGACTTGTATTAAAAGGTCTGTAAAGAGCCCAGGTGAGCAAGCTTTGAGAAGCACTGGATAGAGGATATTAAAAAAATCTCACCACTCTAAGCAAATACAGAGAAGAATTTAAGCACATAGAACATCAGCTAAGCACACAAAACACCGATTAATACTTGTTTGGACCCTCCCTGCCAAGACCAAGCCAAAGCTGTTGCCTTCCTTGAGTCAATTCTGATGTGTAGTGACTCTGTACTACAGAAATCCATGGGGTTTGTGAGGACCTGGCCCGTGGTATTGAACTCCCAGTCTTTTGGTTAGCGGCCAAGACCTCAGTGACGGCATCATGAGGGCTCCAGATACATTCTAGGACACTAAATAGTATAAGTTTTTTTATTTTTTGTTTTTTTCTTTTTCTCTTTTTGAGAGAGAGAGACAGAGACAGAACGGAAAACACAGTCTAAACAGCCTGGTGACTCGGAAGACTGCAGCACTTTGGTTGCAAATAATCTGCTTTTAACAATGCCTGAGGCAACCATCAATCCAAATGTAGCTAGATAAGAGGTCTATAACTTCAGAAAGAAACAAAAACATAAAATGTCACAACCAGATTGTTCCATGAGATTGCACTTGTAAGCACTACATCCATAAGGAAAAATATATAAAAAATCATTTGACTGCTTGTAATATGCAATAATTTTATAACAAATATGTGCTAAGATAAATTATTTCAGAAAAGAGCGAACAACAAAATCTAAAGTGAAACAAATAGTCCAATGGACAATCTGGCCTCAGTAACAGGAATCAGCCAACCAACCTATTACCATTTATCAAAGAAAAAAAAAAATAAGCACTAAAAAATACTCTACTGAAATGTATTTGGGACATAATGTGTTCATTTAGATGTTTAGAACTTCTGTCAAACTCTTTTAAATTGTGAAGACCAACTATGGGTTATCATATCCACAGAAGGTTATTTAATAAAACTCAGCAAGCTTAAAGCTTATTAATACTATTGGTTTTAGCTAAAAAATAATTTTAAACAAAGATTATTTTAGAATATATGTAGCTAATATACTAACAGAACTAAGTATCGGAGTTATACATATTAAAAATGTGACTGGTTTTTAAAAATGATTATTCAGGATTTAGGAGTAGTAAAATTTAAATGTTAATGGAGTATAGTTGTATGAAATTGGAGAAAATTATTCTAATATAGAAACCAAACCAAAACCATGACTGTAGAGTCGACCCTGATTTGTACAGATCAGAGAACAGAGTAAGACTTTCTCATAGAGTTTCCAAGGAGCACTTGGTGAGTCTGAACCGCCAATCACCTGGCTAGCAGCTGTTACACTTGACTACACCACGAGGATTTCCTTCAAGTGTTTCCGTGCCTCCATAACCAAGATAAAGAACTTGCTCCTGCTAATTCACTTGAGCTGGCTTGTATTCACTTCTTTCCCCTCCCTCCAGCCCACAGGTACCAGTGATATGAATTCTGTCTGTTTCAAATATTTTATCAGTTTGATAATGAAATATGTTTAGAATCAGAAGAAGCTGCTGGTATAATACAGTGAGTTACTGTCTAGTCCTAACCCAATTTCTCCAATGTTAAGTCTTAGATAACCATAGTACGGTAGCAAAACAAGCAACTTGACTTGTTTTCCTACTGTTAACGAAGGCATTTGGATGTGTGAATCACAGTAAATTATGGATAATTTTGGGAAGAGCTGGAATTCCAGAACACTCAGTTGTGTTCATTAGGAACCTGTACACAGAACGCATGAGTCTTTCAAATAGAACAAGGTGTTACTGCACAGTTTAAAACTAGGAAATTTGTTTGTCAGGGTGTATCCATACACCACATATATTCAAGCTGTATGCTGTGCAAATAATTCTAGAAACTGGAACATATGAAGAAGAACATGACATCAGGATTGGAGGAAGACTCATTGACAATCAGAGTTATGTAGATGGTACAGCTTTGCTTGCTAAAAGTAAAGAGGATTTTGAAATATTTACTGATGAAGATCAAAGACTACATACAGCCTTCAATGGGAACTGTACCTGAACATAAAGAAAATAAAAGACCCCATAATTGGACAATAAGTAAGCTCATGATAAACAGAAAAGCGTTTGAAGTTGTCAAGGATTTCATTTTACTTGGATCTACATTTAACAGGCAAGGAAGCGGTAGTCAAGAAATCAAACAAGTACTGCATCAGGCAAATCTATGTCAAATGCCTCTTTAAAGTGTTAAAAGGCAAAAAATATCTCTTTGAAGAATAGGGTGCATGTGAGCCAAGCCATGGAAGTTTCAGTTGCCTCATATGCATTTAAAAGCTAGATAATGAATAAAAAAAGACCAAAGAAAAATTGATGTCTTTGAATGATGGTATTGGCAGAGAACATGAACTGCCAGGAAGTCAAACAAATCTCCCTTGGAAAACATAGAGCCAGAAGTTTCCTTAGAAGGGAAGATGATGAGACTTCGTCTTACATGCTTTGGAAACATTATCCTGCAGAAGGATATCATCACTGCTGAGAATCATGGCCCAGCCAAGCTGACACATAACCTTATCCATCACAACATGTGTTACTGTCTTCTCACACTTTGCATTTGTTATTGCTAGACATTTGTCATTAACACACAGGATAGTCAGAGTAGATTTTTTATTATGGTCATAAATGCAAGTGTTGGAAAATGAACTAGTCAATAAATGAGGAGTCGGTGTATTTTGACTTTCTCAAAGTATTTTAGCACATATAGATTGTTTTTATGAAGACTTTAATTATCTGAGATAATATAGTTTTCTAATAATATGGCTGGCTGGCAATCATTAATACGTTAATATGTTAAATTATCATGTCTGTCTAATTTAAGACAATCATATACTAACAGTGAAGGAAGCTCGGCTGTAGTTTCTCAAAGTTTTTATACATTATCATGTTTTTGCACAATAAGATTTTATTTAATTTTTTTGGACCTATGTTTTTAGACAGACAGTTATCATTTTATTCTATTGTGGGAGTTACTGTCTGAGTCAAAGTTGAATTAATCTTCATGTTGAGTTCAAAAATGTTCACTTTTCTGTATCTTCTCTCTTTTCAATAAGTTTAAACCATTTAGTCAAGGTGTCACATTTTATGAGAGAAATTTAAATTAGAAGACTTTTCCCTAGTTTTCTGTAATTAGTCTTAATTCATTTTGTAAATTTTATTTTCCAGGATTTTAACTCTTTCATTCAATTTTAAATTTCTCAGGAAGTCATTTATCATAGTTCATTAACAAAAACTTTTCAATATATGATATTTCAATAGATGATTTTTTTCTTTTAATATTGTTATCAAGTGCTTTTTCTTTTCTTAAATCTTGCTAGCAGAGTAACAATCTTAATAATTGTTTCACAAATCATTGTTTGGGATTGATGACATAGGTTACTCTACATCTGTTTTTTTTTTTTTCTATTTCACTAGCTCCTGCTTCCAGCTTATTTTTGTCTTTCTTCACATTTTAGGATTTGTTCCATTATTTTTATAATGTCTTGAATTAACTGCTCAACTCCCTATTTGCTGTTTCATCTCCAGCATACGGAATTTAAGTATGTATTTTATATTTTACCTATAACCTATGAATTTTGATATATTACATTTATACTGTACCATTATTATTGTTGTGTCCTAAACACCTAATTTCAATTCTAATTCCTTCTTTGTCCTATGGTTATTTAACCTTGTAATTGAAAACACTGACCTATAATTAAACAGCTAGATACCATTAAGTCAACTCTTAATTATAACAACTTTATAGACAACAAAATAAAACTGTTGAGTTGTGCAGCATCCTTACAAAAAAATGAATAAAGAAAAATAAAACCAAACTTGTTGCCATGGAGTTGCTTTCTACTCATAGTGACCCTCAAGGACAGATAATTCTTACAGCCACCGCTACATTCTATCCTGTCACTGCAGCTCCTGTATCAGTCCGTCTCGAAGAGCCGCCTTCACTGTCGTTGACCGTGCACTTCACCAAACATGATGTCTTCCCTAGCGCACAAATAGATGAGGCGTTCATTGTCTTTTTTTTTTTTTTTTAAACTAAGATTATTATTTGCATTTTGGTAAGAGAATTAGGACTCTATAAAACGCAGTTTCGCTCTCTTAACACATGGACTGTGTCTGAGTCAGAATTGACTGGATGGCAACCGGAATGGAAACTAAAAACCTGTTTCTTTTTTGTTTGCTCTTTGTAATACTGTTTTCACAATCTCACAACATTTTAATTAGCTTGAGGATTTAGTTTGTGCAGATTTATCATAATATTTGAGATATCAGAATTATTTTCTGCCTCCTTTGATGTGCTTTTTCTCCCTACTGTTTTATTTCCGTCGTAATTTAGATGAAGGTTTATGGAGCAAACTAGCTTCTCATTAAATAGTTAATAAATGCAGTGTTTTGTGATATTGGTTGCCAACTCCATGATATGTCAACATTCTGCCTTTCTCCACCTTAGCTTCCGTATTACCAGCTTTCCTATCCTCTCCTGTCTTCACATCTTTGCCTCTGGGCTGGTGTGTCAGCTCGGTTTCCATCTGTTTTGTTGTTTTAGGATCTTGGCTAATCTTTGGCAGAAGGGTGAATATCAGGAGTGACTTCATTACTGAGATAAAAAGATGTCTAGGGGCCAAATTCTCTGGGCTTTTTCGTTCTCTGATAGATCAGTAAGTGTGACCCTCCCTCCCTCCCTGCTTTCCTTCCTTCCTTCCTCCTTCCTCTTTCCTCCTTTCCTCCCTCCTTCCGTCTCGCCCTCCCTCCCTTCCTCCTTCCCTCACCCCTTCCGTTCCATCCCATCTTTCTCCCTTCCTCTGTTCCCCTTCCCCTCCTCCTTCCCCTTTCCCTTTCCTCCCTTCTCTTTTCACCTTCTCTCCCCTCCCCTGTTCCGTGTGTGTCTTTGTGTTTGTGTGTGTGTGTGTGTGTGTGTGCATGCATGTGTGTGTGTTAGAATTTTATTCTATATTTTTCTCCAGCTCTGTCCTGGACCCTGTATTGTGATCCCTGTCAGAGCAGCTGACGCCACCTAGCTGTGCTGGACTCAGTCTGGTGGAGGCTGTCATAGTTGTGGTCCGTCAGTCCTTTGGACCAATCTTTCCCTTGCATCTTGAGTTTCCTCATCACCACTTGCTCCAAAGGGGGTGAGCGGAGTATCTGGTCAGTGGAGTATCTTAGATGGCCACATACAAGCTTTGAAGACCTCAGATGCTACTCACCAAATAGAATGTAGCACTCACCAAAATAGAATGTAGGACATTTTCCTTTATGACTATTTTCTTTATAATTATGTGACACCAGTAACACAACGAGACCATAGTCTTCATACTTGTCAGCCCAGTAATTTGGTCCCTTGAGGAATTGGATGTATCTATGGACGTTCTGTCACCTGGCATTCATCAAGCTGTGGCTAGATGGCAACTGGAAGTGGAACTACAACTTTTTCTCTTTTTATTTTTTCTTGGTGTTGTTATTTTCATAATCTCACAATATTTTATTTAACCAGAGAATTTAGTTCATGCAGATTTATTATAACATCAGAGATACTCAGAATTACTTTCTGACTTTCTGTTTTTTACTACTAATGTTTTATTTACTTTCTTTTTCTTCTTTTGTGGTAACTGGGCTGTTTATCTGTTATTCCATCTTCTTTTTTTCTCTGCAAGTTTCAAGTTGTTTATGTATACATGACTGATACAATGTGTTTATTCACATTTCATAAATCACTTGAAAAATTTCAAGTTAACCATTATCTTTTCCTGAACTCCAGAAGAAGAGGTGTTAAAAATGGGATACCTTGGATTACGTATTTTCTAATTTAAATGCAGTTGTTATCTAGAACCTTGATTAGTTCTTTCTTACTAGCTCCTCAAAGAAGGCGCTATGTTTGCATTACATTTTGATATTTAAGGTGTTTATCAACATGCCTAACACGTTTTGTACTCTCGATTGCTTCTTATACCTAAAATCTTCCTTCTGATAACATCTTCCTTTTTTAAATATATGTATTTTCAAATTATAGCAATCTTAAATCTCTTGGTGATTTCTGTTTGTTTGCCTAAACGTGGAACTATTTAACATTATCCTGTAAAAAGTACACAACTATAGATTGACAACCGTTTTATCTCAAACCTCCTAAGTTATTGCCCACTTACTTTTATTTTTTTACATTTTACATCGCTTAAATTAAAGAGCTAGAGGGTCCTTAAAGTGGTTCTAAAAGTTTTCAAAGAGAAAGATTTAGATACTCAGTCATTCTCTCTGGCTGCTTTTTGCACCATTTCTTTGTTCTTTTAATCTGCAGTGTATTACAATGCGTTTAGGTATGGATTCTTAAATAGATATTTCCTGATTAATGCGCTGGGATCCGTAAATCTATTCAAAAGGGCCGAAAAGTGAAGGAAAAAATAAAAATAAAACCCACATCGTCTGATAACTGGATATATAAATGTGGCATATCTATAAAGTGGAATATTATTCAGCCATAAATAGAAATAAAGTACTGAATTGTGCTACAAGGTAGATGAACCTTGAAAACAATCAACATAAAGGAAGAAGTCAATCCAAAAATCACACATTGTGTATTTCCATTTATATAAAATTTTTCGCATATGCACATCTATAAAGACAGAAATTTCATTAGTGGTTTCCTGGGATGGGTGGTAGGGTTTACTTAACAGTGAATTCTCTAATTGTGGTAATGAAAGTCTTATAAAACCCATTTTTACAATGATGGCTGTACAACTTATTAACTTTAATGAGTAATCTTTAAATTATACACTTTATTATGGTACAAAAAGTGTGCTTCAATAAATTTATTTAAAAAGTACACTCACAACAGTAGAAACTAAATCGATATTTTAAAACAATGGCATTTAATACCCTGCTAGACCCAAGTTAAGGGCGACCACCTAAATCTCTTCATGAATCCTCCAAAAACTATACTAGTTAACAAGGAGAACTAATAAAATCACATAAATGATTTGAACTCAGGTTAACTAAAACAGAGAGAAAGCTACTAACTTAACATTGCCTGCATGTAACCAAAAATAATTACCAAACTCCAGCACAGTTATTATTTAAGCTTCTAGTGCATGTAAGTTTTTTGAAGAGCAAGGGGTGGGTAACACAGAAAAAAGGTAAATAAATAAAAGACTTGGAGTATGAATAAAGAAGAGGAAGAGAACAGGAACTGAGATCCTAAGACTGAGCTAAAATACCCTGAGAAAGACAAAACTCATCATTCATGCAAAAATACTGCCAGAGTCCTAGAAATAGATATTTGTAGAGAAGAAAATTAAAATTGAGAGCTAAGTGCAAATCCACTATAGAGATGTAATATTCCACAATTAGTTTGACTTAATTATAAGCATGATATATACCACCTTCATATGCTTATTAAAGTCGTTATCTAGCCCTCACAAATATCTCTTTATTCATATATACTAAAAGTGTGCATGAATCTTTTCCACCTACTAAGCAAAGAAAGACATGAGAATTAAGTAAAGATAACATTAACATTTTATTCAATGAACTGTTCATGATTTCAAATTCATTAAGTTTTCCATTATCAGAAATATGATTAGCACATTAGTTTTTTAAACTAAACAGCCAATACTGAATAGCTGAATACATAGAAGAAAAATCTTAAAATCAGAGGATCTTAAAGTTGGAAAGGACATAGAGTGACTTACATCCCATGATGTGTTTCATAGAAGAAGTCATGTCATCATTTACGGATATAAGAGCGGATTGAGAAGATTCTAATTTTATAAAACTGCCAAAAATAGGATCACAATAAAGGTATATTGACATTCAGCTTCATTAAAATTCAGCATCTACCATAAAAATCAAATTGAAATGTGTGACCATTTTCCCTGTAGAGAAAAAAAAAAGGGGGCAGAGAAAATAATTATTGAAAGAACATATTCAACTTCAGGAAAATGTACGAAGTGCCTCTCAATGAAGAGGCTTTGCTCCACTTCTCTAAACAAGCCATGAGTGTCAACCTACTTCCCAGCCAGGACATACCCCTTACCTCCCACCTCTGTGAGGCCACTTGACCCTTCCCACATAATCAGAGCTCAGCCAGCTTCGGAGCCTAACCCAGACATGAGAAAGGAAAGATTGAGAGGCTGTCTTGGTTGTTCTCTGCAATCTGATGCCAGTTTGAGGATTAAATGTGCACAGAGTTTACGAGAAGAAACATCTGTGAGAAAGAAAGCAGAGAGACAGAAGTGTGGCTGAAACTTCAGATGGCAAACTCCTTCAGTGAAGAGGGCAGTAAAGAAAGTGGGTGGAAGTGTCCTGGAATGTACACTAAGGAAGGCTTGGAAGTTTGCTACGGATGTCAAGATGCAGTCGATCAATTGGGCAGTCCTTGCCTAACCAGAATGTGTCCATAGTAGTGGATTCTGCAGTGTGATAGTTAAGCAGGGCCATTGCTCAGTTTTTCCCCCTGAAGCTGGATTTCTGCAAGGCTCATTCTCATGGCCATTGCAGGAATCCACTAAGCATTTGGACCTCACAATAATCCCATATTGGTCACTAGGCTGTTGTTAGTAATTCATAATTAAGTTATTTACACATTTGTAGAATATCTAGAATTATTATATTGAGAGGTCAAATGCAAAACTACTTTGAGAAATGGGAACTGCATCACTTACAGAGATGTTACTGCTCTTTTTTGTATGTACTGTGTCTAGGTTATGACGTATGTATTTAGCTACTATTTTGTGATGGACTCTTCATTACTCTGGAAAAGGAAATGTTTATTACTGTGTTCTTACATCTTTTCACGGCAGAAAATACATTTATTGCTGTAAGTCTGATGATTTGTTGCACATATTGGATCCTTCTGTGTGGTGCAAATATTTGGTAGATATACATACTTTTGTATGTCTCTGTATCTATCACAGTTTGGCTGTTAAGCACAGAAAAAACACAATATACATTAGAATAAACTTATAAACGAAATTTCCCAGTCTTAACACAAAATTCCATACATCAAAACAAGATAGGAAGATATTACACTAAGTGAATTAGTTAGTCCCCAAAGGACAAATATTGTATGAGATCACTACTCTAAAGACTCCAGAAAAGGCTCAAATGCAGAAGGAAATGGTCTTTGATGGATTACAAGAGTGAGACGGGAGAGACGGGGGTATTCACTAATTAAATAGTAGAAAGAATTACTTTAGGTGAATAAAAATCAGTGCAACTGGAATAAACAAAAGGCTAAGAAGTTTCCTAAATGCTATCAAACACTTCGAGGGACAGAGTAGCAGGGACAGGGGTCTGGGATCATGGTTTCAGGGGACATCTAGGTCAACTGGCATAACAAAGTTTATTAAACAAATGTTCTGCATCCCACTGTGGTAAGTGGCATCTAGGGTCTCAAAAGCTAGCAAATGGCTGTCTGAGAAGCATAAATTGGTCTCAACCCTCCTGGATCAAAAGCCAATGAAGGAGGAGGAGGAAAGGAGCTGGTTGAATGAACACGGGCTGAGGAAAATGCTGTCACAGTTTAGGGAGGGCAACCAGGGTCACATAATAAAGTGTGTGCACATTTTTTTTGTGTGAGAAACTGTCTTGAGTTGTAAACTTTCACTTAAAGCACAATAATCTTTTTAAAAGAATAAATATATTCTCTATATACGTTTAAATGGCTTGGCTTGGCATGTCCCAATAGTCCATGTAAAAATGAAATATTGATAAATTTTTATAAGCCACTATTTTTTTATTTTTATTTAACATAACTGAGTGAAAATGTACATTCACATGTAAATTTACATGCCCACCTATATGCAGCTTCCGCTGCTCTCCCTGTACGGTGACTGCACACTATTCCTCTCTGCTCGATACATGTCTCATCCTCCCAACAGTCTCCTTTCCCTTCCTCTCCTTCCACTCCCCTTCCTCCAGCCAGAGGTCAGCAAGATGATATCCTATAGATGTATAGAACCATAAAGTGCTTCCAACATATGGTTACTCTGCATTGCCAAGTCCATTCCATTCCTGTCCAAAGAGTGGACCTTTGTTATAATTTATGGGAACGGGCAACATCAGGGCTGGGGGCCATGCTCTCAGAGGAACCCCAGAACCGCTGGACCACCAATTGAGGTTTTTTCGTGGAGATCTCATGATGCACCTCTTTTTATTCTTGTGTTGCCGGTGAGGCTCCTCTCTGTGAGCTCCGTTTGCTATCACTGGTCGTGGCCGGGCACCATCCGGTTCTTCTGGTCCCAGGTCAATGTAGGTACCCACTCTTGTGGGTCTCTCTGTCTTCTCGGTTGTCTTTACCGCATGCCATTTTGGCCCTCGGTGAGCATCCGTTCCTGCTGAGTTGGGACCATTTGCTGTGTCCTCGGATGGCAACTTGGCAGCTTTTAAGACCCCAGACGCCACTCACCAATGTGGGGTGCAGAGAGGTCTCTTAGCAAAACACTAGTTGTGCCAATTGGCCTGGAATTCGCCTAAGAGCATGGTCCCCGCCCCCCGCCCCAGCTACTCTATCCCTGTAGTATTGAGTTAAGATGGAAGGAGTACTCAAGTTATGCTGAAGTCCACTTAATGTTGTTCTTGTTCCTAATGTGTGCTGTCACCGCTTTCTCCCAACTAGATTTCTAGTAACTACCTAAACTAAACCCTCCCCCCCTAGCCCTCCCTCCCTCCCTCCCCTCCCTTGCAGCTGTCAAAGAGTCTTTTCTTCTATACACAAGTCTGTTTTTGAGATCTTATCGTAGAGGTCTCATACAGTATTTGTCCTTTTGTCGCTGACTACTCTCACTCAACATAATGTCTTCCAGTTGAAACCAGGTTAGGAGATGTTTCCTGGAATCATCGTTATTCTTTATCATTGCGTAGTGCTCCATTGAGTATATGTACCACAGTTTACCTATCCATTCTTCTATTGTTGGGCATCTGGGTTGATTCCACCTTTTTGCTATTGTGGACTGTGCTGCGATAAACATTCTGGTGCATGTGTCCGTCGGTGTGAAAGGCCTTGAATCTGTAGGATATATTCCAAGTAGTGGAATTACTGGGTCAAATGATATATCGATATCCATTTTTTTAAGGAAGCGCCAGATTGCCTTCCAAAGAGGCTGGACCATTTTTCAACCCCACCAGCCACTATTTTTTTTAAAGAAGCTGTATAATAGGCTGGCTTTGTTTTCATAATTTAGTCACACTATTCATTCTTCTTACAGAGGTCACATCTTCTTCCTTTCATCACATCAGAAAACGTCATGACATAAATTCTTTCCTAGCGATCTGAGACCAGACATGGACATAGACATAGATAAAGATATGTATAAGATTCCTGGATGGTACAAACAGTTTGGCTGGTTGTATCCAGAAAAGATGTGCTGGTAATTTTTTTCTATGACGAGAATAGCTAAAAAAAAAAAAAAATCTTATGGAACTTGTTTCTACCTTGTAACACATAAGGTCACCATGTTTGGGGACCAACTTTCCTGTAACGGCAAGGGAATAGATGAACACACACACAACACACACACATATATACGTCTCTTTCTATATATACATATATATGAATATGTACATATACATACACACATATGTATATTTTTGTTTGTGTAAACATATATAGATATGAATATAGATATATAGAATGATTCAATGCCGGTCAGTGAACAACTTACATAAATAAATAGCACTGGTGAATTCTTAAATCATCTACTTGTAAAACACCTTGGGAACCTGTATCTTTATGTGTTTTAAAGCTGTAGTTCTTTCGTATTGATTTTAATTCTATGCTATGTACCACTATATGAATATATATTGTTTAATCAATAGTAATTGAATATTTGTTACTAAAATTTACAACATAAAGACTCAAAAGTTTAACTTTTTTGACTTCTAAATGAATCAATACAAACTTACTGGATTTCGGGGAAATGAATCCTCAAAGGAAGTTTCTGCAACCAATTCACATATGTAAAAGTCAAAAATAAGAAGAATTACAAAAATGCATAGTTTCTGGTAGGACATGTCCATGTATCACTCATTACCAAACCAATGTCAATTGCTTACTCAAGACCCTGTAAGTAACAAGGAGAGATGTTGAAGCTCTAGCAAAGCAATAAAATCACAAAATAACTCCCAATCGAAAATGTCATTTCATTCTCAAACTAATCACACTCTGTAAAAAATTTTTTATGTGTTTTTAACAAGACCTAACATTATGCCATTGCTTTATCTCTGATACCCTGGTCAGAAAAGGCAGTGACTTGACTTGCATTATATGTTAATACAAAGAAATTAATTGGATCCACGGTGGTTCTGTGGTTAAGATCTTTGATTTAATCAAGAGGTCAGCAGTTTGAACCCAGTTGCTGCTTATTCCCTGTGGGGTACTTCTTTTCTATGAAACAGTCACTATGAATTATGAATTAATCGATCTTCTAGTTTATTCCATCCATCTCTGGAAACCCTGTTGGCACAGTGGTTAAGCGCTACACCCACTAACCAAAAGGTCAGCAGTTCAAATCTGCCAGGAGTTCCTTGGAAACCCTATGGGGCAGTTTTGCTCTATCCTGTAGAGTCACTATGAGTCAGAATCAACTTGATGGCACTGTGTTAGTGTATCTTTAGTGGTCAAACAATTTAAGCTCAATTATTAACCTAAAAGTTGGTGTTCAAACCCAACTAGCTGTTCCACAGAAAAAAGTCTAGCAATCTGTTTCTATAAGATTTACTGCCAAGAAAAATGACTGTAACACATACAGTAGTCATGCTTTGGAATCAGCTCAAAAGCAATGGGTTTTGTTTTATTTTATCTAATGTCACACAAGTACTTAATTCTGAAACTCACGAACCACCATCAGCTGCAAGCATAGTAACATTGTCCTCAGCGTCATCAGTGAGTTCTGTCCTTAAACAAAACTTGAACTGTAGGGAACTTAGAAGTGAGAAACGACAAGATAGACTGTCCAGAAGTACTAGATACAGAGGAGATCATTTCTCCCCACACTAAGCATTTAGGAACCATGGACTCTGAACTCCAAAGTGGGCAGAAAAGAATACAGGCCAAGACTTTCAGTTGTAGATGAACACACTGCTCTCTATACCAACCACAATTTTGTCTCCATCTCTCCAACAAGAGAAATGTGAAAGAGAAATCTACCAATGCAATTTTAAAGAGGGGTCTGTAACATAACCCCTTTGACCAGTTTAAGAGTTATTAATCCCTTATAACAAGTCCCTCCACTCTTAGCAACTGTTTCTGGCATTTTCTAACAGACATGAAGTGTTTCACCTGGAACTAGAAAGTTTACTTACCAGAACAAAGAGGAAATGCCAACCCAGTGATGGTCAGAACTGTGATCCATGATGAACAAAAAGACATTTTATCAGATCTGTGAAAGAAATTCTTGTGAATAACCAGAGACATCACTGAAGTTTGTGTCACCCAGTGTGGTGACTCATGCCCCAGCCCCCTGTGAACTTCCTCCTGTACAAGAGTCACAAATACTAATCACTATCACACTAGAGTTAAAGCACCAGAAAATGAGGTGAAAACAGTGACTATAAGAACTCCAGCAGCAAGAAAAAAAAAACAGCACAAGCCTGTACCCTGTGTATATAAAGCCATGTGGTTCAAAACATCATTTAACTGGGTAATAATGCCAGCTAGGACTGGAGCACGTTAGAAGGTTCAAAAAGTAAATTTCCATAGAGTGTTAGCCTTGTCGGTATATTCATACGGCACTTGGCAGCTGGCTGCATGGCTAATTAAATGCTGCAGCTGCTAACCAAAAGATTGGCAGTTCAATCCACCAAGCACTCCCTGGAAACTCTATGGGGCAGATCTACTCTGTCTTACAGGGGTCACTATGAGTTGAAACTGATTCAATGGCAGTGAGTTTTTTTTAAAAAAACAAAAACAAAAAACAGGCTTATCAAAAGTATTTTTCTTGTTGCAACCAACTGCAATAGTATTTTTATAAAAAAGAACAAATCTTTGCTGAAACACTCCATAAAAATTTTATCAACAATTGTTTTGTTGTTACTGCTCTGACACTGTCACCCAGTGAGGTCCACACCCTCTACACCTCCCTAGCCGTGTCACTGGATATATCATACAGCACAGAGAAAACTATGCCCTTTATAAAACGGAAATTACTTCTGGCAAAAAAAACTCTCTCTTCCTCACTTAGTTGTGGTTGTTGGGTGCCACTGATTGGATTCTCACTTACAGCGACTCCTCATGTACAACCTAGTAAACAAAACATCGTCAGCCGTGTGCCATCCTCATAGTCATCACTGTGGTTGTGCCACTGTTGCGGCTACTGTGTCACTTCGTTCTATTGAGGGTCTTCCCTCTTTTGCTGACCCTCTGTTTACCAGGGATTGGTCTCTGCTAATATGTGCAAAGCAAGCCATCATTGTTACTTATAAAGATTATTCTTCCTGTACATCCTCCAAGACAGATTTCTCTTGGAATTTACTCCTCAGAATTTCTAATTAACATGGAATTCTCTTTTTGTCCTCCAAGCCTCCTGATTTAACACTGCAAATCATTTAAACATACAGCCCACAGAGATGAGAGAGAAACACCAACACAATACAAGGAGAGGCATGTTCTCCAAACTTTGAGGTCAGGCCACACGGAGCCTGGCTGCATGTCAGCAAACGTATACGTTGGCACCTTGACCTTTTTTTCTCAGAAAGTACAGTGATTTCAGGGAAGACAGTCCTCACAGCAACGCTACTCACTTGGAGTACCTTCTCCATTTGAAACACCTGACACAGAGAGAGAGATGCAGAGTTTGGCAAGAAGCTCTAAAACACTGGCTGTCTCATTTACCTTCCCTCCTCGGCCACCTTCACCAGCTAAGGAGCTTGTTGGGAGCAAGATGGATGGCCCAGGACAGACAGGAAACAGAAGTTTTCTTTGTTCTTTCCGGAGCTTTTCAAAGAGCTCTGAGACCTGCCACTGAAACACTCTCTAACAGATCTTTCCTCAGCAGGAGGCTCGGGACAATTTGATCTGATGAACTCAGAAGTATCAGAGAACACCAAGAAACAAGAGTGATTATAGCTTCTAAGATAGAGAAGATACGTGAAAGCTTTCCAAGCAAGTGAGTAGGAAAGGATAAGACGATCAAACGGGAAAAAGAAACTGAGTTTTGTCAACTGATCCGACTCGACGGCACTTGGCTTGGCAATTAGAAATATGCCTCTCATTTCCATCCAGTGGATTCCAGCTCTTAGAGACCCTATAGGACAGAGTAGAACTGCCACATAGAGTCTCCAGAGCACAGCTGGTGGATTTGAGTTGCTGGTCTTTTGGTTAACAGCTGAACTACTATGTCATCAGGGCCTACCAGTTTTAAGAAATAATAGAGTTTATAAGTACCCATTAAACAAATTCACCCTGTGGTGATGATTATTGTTATTTGCCACTGAGTCCACTCCAACTGATTGTGATTCCGTATGTAACAAAAAAAACATTGCCCATGTCTGTACATACTTTATGATTGCTGATATGTTTGAGTCCATCCATTGCAGCCTGTAATGGATTGAACTGTGTCTCCCCAAAATATATGTCAGCTTGGTTAGGCAATGTGTAGTTGATTTCCATTTTATGATTTTCCTACATTACAAATCATAATCCCTACCTGTGGTTGAAGAGGATTAGGGTGAGACATAACAGTCTTGCTCACATCGCATCCCTGCTCCACTGTAAAGGAAGTTTCCTTGGAGAGTGGCCTGTGCCACCTTTTATCTTACAAGATGTAAAAGAAAAGAGAAGTAAGCAGAGAGAGATCTCACAGCACCAGGAGCAAAGCACCCCCACTGAACCCGGGGCTTCTGTGCAGAGAAGCTCCAAGTCCAGCAAAAGATTGATGAGGAAGACCTTCCTCCAGATGGACAGAGAGAGAAGCTTTCTCCTTCAACTTTCTCCTTCAACCTAGTCTATTAGACTGGGAGAAAATAAATTTCTCTTTGTTAAAGCCGTCCACTTGTGGTATTTCTGTTACAGCAGCACTAGATGACTGAGATAGGGCCATTGTGTCAAACCGTCTTATTGAGGCTATCTGTCTTTTCTGTCCTTTATCAAATAATAATGTCCTTCTCCAGTGATAGATCATTCTGGTAACGTACACAAAATAAGCAAGTCCAAAGTCTTGGACAATATTCTGTGATCATATGCTTTTCATTGGCTAATTTCTGGCAGGGCATTGGGTCTGTCTTCTCAGTCTGTCTTTGTATGAAAGATCCAATAAAAGTTGTCCACCATGGGTGACCCTGCTGGTATTTAAAATATGGGTGGCATAGTTTCCAGCATCATAGCAACACACAGTCATCAGAGCAAGAAGAACTCCCCTATGGGTGGTGGTCAATAAATACAGTACAAGGTAATTAAAAATACATATTACAGATGAATATTATTTATGATACTAAGTAAAATATTGTAACAGAATCAAACATACATTAAAAATAAAACACAACCAGATGGTATATAGTCTCAGAATACATTGGTGACTGTTTGAGAAAGATATTCATATACCAATTAATAGAATTACATAGGAAAAAAATGTATAATTATCTTTATAAATGAGGTAAAAGGTTTGAGAAATCTAGCATGCAATCCTAATAAAATAATGAGGAATAAAACAGTGAACAATTCCTTAACATATTATGTATGTATGTGTGTCCACACGTATGTATACATGTGTACATATGTACATCTACATACTTCGTTCTCTGATCTACAGTCTTGTGGTTGGCTCATAACTAAGCAGTGTTTCCTTCAGTTGTATATAGAATAGCTGTGAGTCAGACCCGACTTGATGGTGCTTTATGATAGTTAACGAGTAGCTGGCTACAATGGTAGTGCCTGCTCCTATAAATTGTGATTTCTATATAAACTTGTTTCTAGTTTTGGAGCTAGCAGTTTCCCCTGTGAACTTAATTTTATGATCAATCTTCGCAAGTTTTTAGTTTTAAGTTTGTTTAGCTTTTTCTTGTTGCAAAGACAGGAGTAATGACATAAATCTTTACCTGTCTGATTGTCAGCCACACTTGGCATAATTTTACAATGTCATCTACACATTGCTCTATTTCTGTTTACCAGTACAAAAATGCCACACCACACGGTGCAATCTTTTGTATTTTTCTGTGATCCTAGGTATTACCTGTATTTTGTAAGTTTTGAAAGTGTCCGTCAAGGGCTAGAAAACGTGATCACCTGCAGAAAGATGAAATGTCAATACGATGATGAAAATGGCTTTACTACTCAAAGAGAAGTCAGTCATTTGAACACCTCAGCCACCTTGGAAGATGACTGTATGGAAATCCATCAAAATATTTGCGACAAACAGCCCATCATGTTTTCAATAAAAGCTACTTTAATGCACAAAGACCTGAAGCCACAGATCACTTCCTCGAGCCACTGTTTGGGGAAAAAAAAATCAAAAAAGAATTACAACTCCTAAGCTTCTATACTCCTTTTATTCTTCATTATCAAGAACTATTGCTTTTATTTCTCCAACTAAAAAATGAAGAAGTAAGCATGTTGACAGCACATGTGGTAAAATATCAGAATACCAATCTTCTGTGTAGCGTTCACAAAAATAGTCAGTTTGGAATGCTCCATTCACTCTCCAGAGAAGTAGAAGAAACATTTATTACTTTAAGAACAAGAACTGCAGCAGTTCTGACCAAAATAACTACTGTAAAAAACCCTGTAAGTTATACCCAAATTATTCATCTCTAGAAGAAAATGTGCAAAGAGAGATTATGACTGTCTTATTCACTTTTTATTCAGCTACATCCACTGTATTGAGAAATTCCATTTAAAATCTTGGTTTCAGGGACTGTATGGGAGTACAAGAAATTATCTGAGAGAGACAAGGCACTAGGGGATCCTTTGTTCTTTCAGAAGGCTGGTGACTTGCTTCATACAGATATTATCAAAGCTATTTATGCGGAAAGAAATTACAGAACATTTCAATCTCATGAGCAGAAATAAATGTTAAGGGGAGCCAATTATAAATGCAGTTATGGATTTGCAGATACATGCCAAAGATGAGAGGATGAGATGGATGTGGAGGACTGAGGGAACTAAGGCAATACAATACTATGATTTGTAACTGACAAATATGGCTATATCCTCAGTAGTTTTAAACCGAGAAGTCCAAAAACTCATTGCTGTCAATTCTGATCCGCAGCAACCCTGTAGGACAAAGGACAGTTGCCCCACGGGGTTTCCAAGAAGCAGCTGGTGATGTGAATTGCCTGCTCTCCTTTTTGTTGACAGCCTTTTATCATTATGCAGTCCCCTCGTATCCTTGACAGTCCTTCTTGCTGTGAATTCTGCTTGGTTTAAAATTAATACAGCTACTTCAATTTGTGTTAGCATGGTGTATATTTATTCACCATTTTACATTTTATTTGCTTTGGTTTTATCTTTAAACTGAATTTCTAGAAGATAACAATTAGTGTTTTGTTTTAGTCACTATGTAGATCTTTGTCTTTTAATTAGCATATTGATGCTGTTCACATTTAAAGTAAGTACTAATACACTTGAATGAATACTTACCGTATTTGTACCTGTTTTCTGTCCTTGTTTTTTTGTTGCTGTATGTCTTCCTCTGTTTTTTTTTTAATTTTTAATCTTCCCATAGTTTTAAATAGGCCTGTTTGTATGATTTACCCTATTCTTTTCATTAAGTGTATCAACTATACTTCTTTTTGATTTTATTTCTTTTGCAGTACAAACTCCAGTTGTCCTACAAACTTACAAAAAAAATATCTAAACTCAATCTCAATTAATGCTATACTATTTCACAATTAACACAGTTACCTTAAGCAGAGTATTCTCAACTAATCCCTCCTATTGGAAATGCTGATGGTGTAGTAGTTAAGAGCTACATCTGCTTACCAAAAGGTTAGCAGTTTGAATCTGCCAGGCACTCCTTGGAAACGCTATAGAACTGTGCTACTCTGTCCCACAGGGTTGCTGAGTTGCAATTGACTTGATGGCAGTGTGTTTCGGATTTATTCCTTACAAAGTTGTTGTCATACAACATCACTTATTTAGGAGTTACACTCATTTACTACATTGCCGCTATTCGTATGATAAATATCATTTTTTGTTTTTTTAATTTATTGTGCTTTCAGTTAAAGTTTACAATCCAAGTCAACTGATCATACAAAAATGTACAAACACATTGCTATGTAGCTCTAGCTGCTCTCACCGCACTGTGACAGCACATTGCTCCTTTCTACCCTGTATCTACCACGTCCGTTCAGCTAGCTTCTCTCCCCATCTGGTCTCTCACCTTGCCTCTAGACAGGAGCTGCCCAGTTACTCTCATAAACACACTTAAGGCAGCAAGCATATCCTTTGTCAGTATCATTTTACCTTGAATTATAAAATACTTTTACTTTCATTTAATTTTTGTTTTTGAATGTTCATCTGTTCTTTAGATCTGAGTGTCTAATCTACATCAGTTTTCTTTAAAGAACTTCTTTTACCATGTTTTGCAGGGCAGGTCTGCTGTCAGTACATTCCATCAACTTCTGTTGTTTAAATAAAGTGTTTACTTCTCTTTCATTTCTTTGTTTTATTTTAATTTTTAAAAATATTTCATTGCATTTTAAGTGCCAGTTTAAAATCCAAGTCAGTTTGACATACAAAAACTTACAAACACTTGGTTATATAACTTTACTTGCTCTCCCAGTACTGTGACGGCACACTCCTCCTTCCCACTCTGAATTTCCCTCGTTAGTTCAGCTAGCTCCTGTCCACCCCTACCTTCTCATCTGGCCCCCAGACGGGGGCTATCCAGTTAGTCTCACACATCTACTCCAGCCAAGGAGCAGACTTTTGACCACTGTCATCTTACGTCTTGTAGACCAGTCCTGTCTTTGTCTGAAGAGCTGACTTGAGGCATGGTTTCAGTTCCGGGCTAAACAGAGAGTCAAGGGCCATGTCGTCCCAGAACAGTCTGTCGGATTATCAAGCATGGTCTTTTTAATGGAGTTCAAGTTCTGCCCCCCGTTTGTCTCCCACTCTGTCGGGAACTGTATCTTGCGTTCCCCGCCAGGACAGTCGAAGGTAGTAAGTGGGCACCATCTAGTTCTTAGAGTTTCATGCTGATACAGTCTCTGGATTATGTAGCCCATTCTGCATCTTGGGCTCATGATTTTCTGTCTTTGATGTTCTTCATTTTCCTTTCTTTCTGATGAGTTGGAACTGCTTAGGGATTCCCAGACAATGACTTGCTAGCTTTTAAGACCACAGACAACAGTCACCAAGGGGGAATGCAGAACATTTTCTTAATAAATATTGTTATACAAATTGACCTAGATGCCCCCTGAAACCATGGTATCCAGACCCTTGCCCTTGTCACTTTGTCACTTGTAGTGTTTGTTTGTGTTTAGAAAATGTCTAAGCTTTTACTTAAGTACAGCTGCGCTGACTTCTCTTTTACTGTGAGTTGTCTCTTGTTCCTATAAAAATGATTCTAAAAGCCAAGTGCCGTCGAGTTGGATAGTCTACTATAAAATTAATGAATACCCTTCTGACTCCCGCCCCACTCCTGTAACCATCAAAGACTAATTTCTTCTGTGTTTAAACCTTCTCTTGAGTCCTTGTAGTACTGGGCTCGTACAATTTCACTCAGCATAATGCCTTCCAGATTCCTCCATTTTGAGATGTTTCTCAAATTTATTGTTGTTCTTTATCATTGTATAGTATTCCATTGTGTGACTATACCACAATTTCTTTATCCATTGATTCATTGATAGGCTCCTCAGTTGACTCCATTTTTTTGCTGTCTTGGACAGTGCTGCAGTGAACATTGGTGCCCATGTTGTCTATGCTTGTGACAGTTCTAATTTATTTAGGATATAGTTTAAAGAGTGAAACTGCCAGACTGTGTGGTATTTCTACTTCTAGCTTTTTAAGAAAGCACTAAACTGATTTCCAAAGTGGCTGTAATACTTTACATTCCTACCAGCAGTGCAGAAGTGTTCTAGTCTCTCCATGGCCTCACCGACATCTATTATTTTGTGTTATTAGAACTAATGCTAGCCTTGTTAGTGTAAGATGGCATATCATTGTAGTTTTGATTTCTGGTTCTCTAATGGCTAATGATGATGAGAATTGATTTGTGTACCTATTAGCTGCCTGGATGTCATCTTTGCTGAAGTGTCTGCTCATATCCTTTGTCCATTTTTTAATTTGGTTATTTGTCTTTTGTTGTTGAAGTGTTGCAGTATCTTGTAGATTTTTAGAGCTCAGACACTGATTGGATTTGACGTAGCTAATTTTTCCCCCCAGTCTGCGGTAGTCTTTTTACTCTTTTGATGCAGCCTTTGATGACCTTAAGTGTTTGATTTTTAGGGGTTCCCAGTTATCTATTTTCTTTTCTGGTGTTTGCATTTTCAGCAAAGTTTTATATTCTATTTATGCTGTCTATTAAGGCTCCCATCATCATCTATATTTTCCCCCCACAATATTTATCATTTTATATTTAGATTTTTGATCCTTTGGAGTTAGTTTTTCTAAGATATGAGATATGGGTCTTGTTTCATTTTGGGGGGGATGAATATCCAGTTACAGCAATACCGTTTGTTAAAAAGACTTTTCCAGTTTTCTGCACCCCATACTGGTGTGTGGTGTCTGGGGTCTTAAAAGCTAGCAAGCAGCCATCTGAAGTACATCAAATGGTGCCAACTCACCTGCAACAGATGATGACTGAGAACAGCAAAGACAATAGCTAAAAAGAGCCTAGGAGAGAGAAGGACCCATATAAATGACAGACTGTACTGACATGAGACCAGAATGACAAGATACTGTCTGGTCACCACCAAAGGCAACTGTGATCGGGGATACAATATAGAGTCCCTGAGGAGTGCAGCTCAAGAACTCTACTAAAAGACTGGAATTGATGATCTGACTACCTGCAGGGTCCCCTGAGAACATGGCCCCTAAACCTGCTATTGGTCTTGACCAGAAACCAGTACAGAAGTCAACTCTTCAGACAAGAATGGACTGGACTTGGGGACACAATATGATCATACGGTATGTGTACTTTATGGTTCTATACATTTAAGGGAGCCTGTCCTACTAGTTTCTTTCTAAATGGGAGAGAAGGGGTGGAGAGGAGGGGACAGGTGCTTGTTAAGAGGATACTAGAAATATAGACTGAAAAGGAGGATTATGCTGTCAATGAGTGGGGAGAGCAAATGGAGCTGCAGATAGGCAGGCATGCAAAATTGATTTGGATTGTATATTTTCACTTAATCACAATAAAAATTTTTTTTCCCCAATTTATGAACTTCGGGCCTTTGTCAAATATCAGTTGTTCACAGGTGGCTAAGTTTATGTCTGGATAATTGGCACTGTTTCATTGGTTTATACACCTCTTCTTTCACCAGTAATAGGCTGCTTTGATTACCATGGCAGTGTAAGCAGGTAATGTGAGGCCTTCCACTTTGTTCTCCGTCACCAGTAATGCTTTACTTATCTGGGACTTCGGCAGTTGGTGATTTGTTTCTCTATCTCATTAAAAAATGTTGTTGAATTTTGATGGGGATTTCATTGTATATATACATTGCTTTGAATAAAATAGAAATTTTCATAATGTTGCACTTCCTAGCCATGAGCAGGTTAGGTTTCTCTACTTATGTAGGTTTCCTTTGGTTTCTTGCAATAGTGTCTTGCAGTTTTCTTTGTATAAGTCTTGTGTGCTTCTGGTTAGAATTATTCCTCAGGATTTTATCTTACTGGGGGTTATTATAAATAGTATTGATTTGGTGATTTTTTCTTTGATGGTCTCTTTGCTGATGTAAAGGAATCCAACTGATTTTTTTATTTTCTAGTATCCTGATGCTTTGCTGAGCTCTTCTATTAGTTCCATTATTTTGTGTGTGTGTGTGTGTGTGTGTGTGTGTGTGTGTGTGTGTGTGTGTGTGTGTGTGTGTGTGTGTGCACTCTTTAGGGTTTTCTGAGTATAAGATCACATCATCTACAAGTAGGGATACTTTTACTTCTTCCTTAACAGTTTGAATGTCCTTTACCTCTTTTTCTATTCTGACTACTCTGGGTAGAGCTTTCAGGACAATGTTGAATAACAGTGGTAACAAAAGAGCATCTATGTCTGGTCTCCGTTCTCAAGGCCGATGCTTTCAGACTCTCTCCACTTAGGATGATGTTGGTGGTTGGCCTTGCATAAATGCCTTTATTTTGTTGAGGAATTTCCCTTCCATTCCTGTTTTGCTGAGAGTTTTTAACATGAGTGGATATTGTACATTGTCAGATGCCTATTCTTCATCAATTGATAAGACTATGTGATTCTTGTCTTTTGTTCTATCTACATGGATGTTAACATTGATTGTGTTTCTGATGTTGAACTATCCCTGCATCCCTGGTATGAATCTTATTTGACAGTGGTGAATTTTTCTTTTGATATGTTGTTGAATTTTATTGGCTAAAATTTTATTGAGGATTTTTGCATCTAATTTCATGAGAGACATTGGTCTGAATTTTTTCTTTTTTCTGGTGTCTTCACCTAGTTTTATTATCAAGGTTATGCTGACTTCATAGAATGAGTTTTGGAGTATGTAATTCTTTTCTGTGTTCTGAAATATCTTTAGTAATGGGGAAATAACTCTTCTCTAAATCGGTTGTTGAATTCTACAGTGAAACTATCAGGCCCAGGGCTTTCTTTAGGTTGGGAGTTTTTAAATTAGTTTTTCAGTCTCTTCTTTTGTTCTCTCTTTATTTAATTTTTCTACTCCTATTTGTGTTAGTTTAGGTAAGTAGTATGTTTCTGGAAATTTGTCCATTTCTTCTAGTTTTGCAAACTTGTTTAGTACATTTTTCATGGTATTCTGTTATTTTATTTATTTTTATGTTTTAATGTCAGTTGGGTCTGTTGTGATATCATCCACCTCATTTCTTTTTTAGGATGTTTGCTTTCTCTCTTTTTCTTTTGTTATTTTGACTAATTTTATCAATCTTCGTTATTTTTTTCAGAGAACCAGCTTCTGGTCTTTTTTTAATTCTTTGATTGCTTTTCCATTCTCTAATTCATTTATATGTGCTCTAATTTGTTTTACATTTGAACAGTAACTTTCATTACCTATAAGTAGTAAAGCATATTTACCAGAGACACTCTGAAAAAAATCAATTAGACACACAAAAGAAAATTTAAAAAGAAGAAGGAAATGCCACTACCCAGAGAGAACCATTGGTAATTGTTGCATGTATTGGTCCAACATTTTTTTTATTTCTTGTATGCTTGCACACATTGTATACAGATGAATGGCATCCTAAGGAACATAGTACTTTGTTGTCTGTTTTTGTTGCACTGTTGTGGAAGTTTTTCCACTAAAAGTTCTATTTCCCACAAAATTCTTAATGGATGCACGATGTTTCTGGCAATAACCTCTTAACTACTCTCATCCTATTTTAACTAGTTCAAAGTCCTAGCAGGTCCTTTTCATTACCTCCACCATGGCAGTCCGGGCTCTTTGTCACTCCTGTGACCTACTGAAGAAGTCTCTGTTTAGCTAGCAAATCTTGTGTTTTAAAAGTATAGGTCTGAGAAAATGGATCAAAAAATAAGCGCCCTCCAGTATCTCTCAAATAAGGCCACACCCCTAAGCAGGACATTCTAGAACTTTTGCTGCATATGTAGCTCCAAATGAGACAGTTCACCGTTTTCTCAGCGTTTCTCCTGCTTTGTCACTTCTTTCTTGAAAATTTATTTATTTATTCTAGTAAATGAATAAAATTTCTAACATCTATCAATATCTATGATAAACTCTCATCCTTCCACCCTTATAGCCATCAAAGTTTTTTTCTTTCTGTAGATAATTCTATTTTTAAGTCCTTATAACAGGAGTCTCATACAATATTTGTCCTTTCGACACTGATTTCACTTAGCATAACATCTTCCAATTGAAACCATGTTATGAAATGTTTTCTAAAATTATCACTGCTAAAGTATCATTTCTAAATTTATCATAGCATAGTATTTGGTAGTCTATAGGTACCATAGTTTGTTTATCCATCCTTCTGTTGATGGGTATCTGGATTGATTCCATGTTTTATTTATTGCAGATCATGCTGCAATAAACATCCATATACAGGTGTCTTTTTGTGTGACAGCCTTTGCTCCTGACAGATAAATTCCAAGCATTGGAATTACTGGATCAAATGGCATGCCTATTTCCATATTTTTAAGGAAGCACCAGATTGCTTCCCAAAGAGGTTGTATCAATTTATAATCCCACCAGCAGTGTAGGAAAGTTCCAGTCTCTCCAGCATTTGTTGTTTTGTATTTTTTGGATCATAGCCAACCTCATCAAGGTGAGATAATATCTCACTGTAGTTTTGATTTAGATTGCTCTGATAGCTAATGATTGTGAGTATTTTCTTATGTGTCTTTTGGCTGCCTGGATGTCCTCTCTAGTGAAGTGTCTGCCCATCTCTTTTGCCCATCACTTAATTGGGTTATTTACATTTTCTTGTTGATATTTGCAGAACACTGTAAATTATGAAGGTCAGATGACAGTCCAAAATGTAGTCGCTGACTATTTTTTCCTTTTCTGTAGGTGGTCTTTTAACTCCTTTGATAAAGTTTTGGGATGAGCAAAAGTGATTGATTCTTAGTAGTTCCCATTTATCCATTTTTTCTTCTGTTAATCATGCTTGGTTCATTAGATTTTGAAGTCTGTCTCAGCTGTGTATTAGAACATCCATCAAAGTATAGTAACACAATACTACAAAAGACTGTACTCTAACAGACTTGAAAACCTAGAAGAAATGGACAAATTTCTAGATTTATATCACCCACCAAGATTGTCGCAAGAAGTAAATAAACTTAATAAATCTATCACAAAGGAAGAGATTGAAAATGTCATCAAAAAACTGCCGACCAAAAGAAGTCCTGACCCAGATGGCTTCACCAGAGAATTCTACCAAACTTTTAGACAGTATTTAACTCCAGTAGGGTAGAGGCTATTCACACTAAAGAAAAGGATGGAATACTCTCAAATACATTTTGCAAAGCCAGCATAACCCTGATACCAAAGCCAGAGAAAGACACAACAAAAAAGAAAAAAGAAAATTACAGACCAATATCACTCACGAACCTAGATGCAAAAATCAACAAAATCTTAGCCAATAGAATTCAACAACATGTCTAAAAAATAATTCATAGTGACCAAGTTGGTTTTATTCCAGTGATGCAAGGCTGGTTCAGCATCAGAAAAGCAATTAATGTGATCAACCACTTAAACAGCACAAAAGATAAGAATCACCTGATTTTGTCAGTTGATGCAGAAAAGGCATTTGACAAACTCCAACTCCCATTCAGGCTAAAAACTCGGAAAAATAGGAACAGAGGGGAAATTCCTTAATGCAATTACTGGCATCTATGCAAAGCCAACTGCCTTCATCATCCTGAGTGAAGACTGAAAGAATTCCCCTGGAGAACAGGAACTAGACAAGGATGCCCACTGTCATCACTTCCATTCAACATTGCACTAGAAGTACTAGCCAGGGCAATTAGACAAGACAAAGAAATAAAGTGCATCCATATTGGCAATGAAGAAGTAAAGATCTCCCTGTTCACAAATGATATGATTGTATATACAAAGAATCCTAAGGCATCCATAAATAAACTACTGGAACTAATAGAGGAGTTCAGCAAAGTATTGGGATACAGGACAAACATAAGTAAATCAGTAGGACTCCTTTATACCAAAAAAGAGTTCATCAAAGAAGAAGTTACCAAGTCAATACTATTTACTATAGGCACCAAGAAGATACAGCATCTGGGAATAAATCTAACTAGAGAAATAAGAGATCAGTACAGGGAGAACTACAAGACTTTACTGTAGGAATCCAAAAAAGACTTACAAAATTGAAGAAGCCTACCCTTTTCATGGTTAGGAAGACTTAACATTGTGAAAATGGCTATTCTACCTAAAGCTATCTAACAGACAATGCAATTCCAATAAAAATTCCAGTGTCATTTTTTAATGAGATGGAGATACATGTCACCAACTTTGTTTGGAAAGGAAAGATACCCCAGCTTACATAATGAGAAGCCTCACACTACCCAACCTTAGAACCTATTACGCTGTCACAGTAGTCAGAACAGCCTGGTACCGGTACAGAAAGAGACACGTAGACCAATGGAATAGAGTGAGAACCCCAGAAATGCGACCATCCTCTTAAGAATAGCTGGCATTTGACAAAGGCCCTAGGATTGTAAACTGCAGTAAAAAGAGTCTCTTCAACAAACAGTGTTGGCAAAATTGGATATCCATCTGCAAAAAATTGAAACAAGATCTATATCTCACACCTTACTCAAAAACTAGCTCTAAATGGATCAAAGATCTAAATATCAAACCTAAAATGATAAAAATCATGCAAGAAAAAAATAGAATCAATGATGAATGTGCTCTTGTTTTTATTGTTTGCTTTCTTCTGCTGCCCAAGGGCTTTTTTTTTTTTTTTTTTGCTTTCTTTGTATTTATTGTATTTCTAGAGTTAATGTTTTGATTTGGGCTCTTTTTTTTCCTTTTGGATATGTGCATTTATTGAAATAAATTGATCTCTGAGCACTGCTTTTGCTGTGTCCCAAAGGTTCCGACAGGATATGTTTTCATTTTAATTTGATTCTGTAAGTGTCTTTATTCCATCCTGATTTCTTCTGTAACTGAATAGTGTTTGAGGAAAGTGTTATTCAGTTTACACATTGATTTTTTTCCCTCACTTTTTCTGTGATTGATTTGTATGTTTACTGAAAAGACACTTTATGATATTTTGATGCTTTGAATTTTTTTAAGGCTTGCTTTATGGCCTAATATTTGGTGTATTCTGAACAATATTCCACATGTACTGGAAAACAATGCATACTTGGCTATGTTGGTGTAGTGTTTTATATAAGTCTATAAGGTCAAATAGTCATTTAGATTTTCTGTGTCATCACTGATCTTCTTTCCAAGATGTTATGTCCTTCAACAAAAGTGGTACATTGTAGTCTTCTATTATTATTGTGGAGCTGTCTGTTTCTCTTTGCAACACTGTCAGAGGTGTTTTTATTATTTTATTTTTTAAGACATTTAATAACCCTATCATTGGGTGCATAAATATTTAATATGGTTAAGTACTTGTGATGAATTGAACCTTCAGTTATGATGTAGTGTTCTTTCTTATCCAACATGGTGGATTTTATTTTAAAGTTTTTTTAATCAGAAATTGATATTGCCACTCAAGCTCTTTTTTGTTTGCTTGATACTTTTTTTCCATTCTTTGAATTTGAGTTTCTTTGTGTCTCTTATAGGCAGCACAATGATAAGGTGTGCCTTTTTTAAATCCAGTCTCTTACTCTCCCTTTATTGGTGCATTTAATTCATTTACACTCAGTGGTAGTTATTGATATGTATGTGTTTAGTTCTGTCATTTTGATGGTTTTGTGTGTGTGTTTGGCAATTTCTTTGTTCCACTTAGTTTTCTATGGTGAGTTGTCTTTCTTTAGGTTTTTTTTTTTCCTCTTTTTCATTGTTGTTACTTCGTAATTGCTGAGACTTCATTTTTTTTTCTTTTGATGTGTAGGATTGTTAATTTCATTATTAGTTATCTTAATATTTACCCCTATTTTCTAAATTTAAACCAGTCTTTTATTTTTTGTATTTCCTAGACTTACTTTCCATAGGAAGGATTTATGACTGCATTTTTTAATCCCTTTTTTAAGATTGTCACTTTACATGACATCTCCATTTTCTCATTTCCAGTGGTTTAATTTGTTTTATTCTTATGTATTTCTTATCTGTGTTTGATATTCAGTTGCTCTGTGTTGCATTCTATTCTTGGATTGTTATCTGATGTTACTGATTTTCTATTTGAAGGGCTCCCTTTAGTATTTCTTACAATTTTGTATGCAGTTCAGTAAGTGTCTTGGATAGATATCTTTTCATCCTTTCATAATATTAGGGACTTGACGGCACCTGGCTTGGCAATATCAGGGAAGTTTTCTGTCAATAAATCTTCAACAATTCTCTTTGTATTTCTGTTAACTCCGCTCTTCTGGTACTCCAACCAGAAGTTGACTATTCTTCTTGATAGAGTTCTGCATAATTCTTAGTGTTTATTTATTTTTAAAAATTGTTTTATCAGATTTTTCTTCAAATATGTTGGTGCAAAATGCTTTATCTTCAGTCTCACTAATTCTGTCATTCATTGTCTCAGTTCTGCTCCTTTGACTTTCTTTTTAGTTGTCTAAGTCTGTGCTTTCATTAATTATCTTCTGAATTTACCCGTTGCTCTTCTTGTATGCTTTCCTATAGTCTGTTCAATTCGTGATAATGCTTTTCTGCATTTTGCCTGGTCTCTTTCCTGATATCTTGAAGAGTTCTAGATACTAATGTTTTGTATCTTACCTCTGATTCATTACAGAAGTTCTCTTATTCTGGAAAATTTCTTGATTCCTTGTTTTGGGAGCTTTCTGAAGCCACATGGTCTGTTTCTGTATGTGATTTAATATTGACTGTTGTCTGCAAGCATCAGTAAGTTGTTGTATTTATTTATGTTTGCTTATGTGTTCTAGATTCTTGCTTTGTTTTGAAATGTTCAAATAGGCTAGTCATGTGAGTTTGTGCCTCGAAGCTCTAATGTCCAATTACCAGGTTGTTAGGGCTACTACTATGCATGTAAGCTCAGGAGTCTGTTTACTTTTCTTGTACACATTCAGCTGAGGATTCTAGGTATTCAGTCACCAGATGTATGGTGCAGGCTCTCCTCTACAGCCCTAGATGTACAGGGGTATTTGGTGTATGTGCAGGCTACAAGTGCTGAGAAAGGCAGTGGGCTGACAACCATCCATGAATGTCTGTGAGGGAAGTATGCCTCTGTTCTTTCAGGTGTGTAGGTGGTAGATTTTGTAGGGTCCTGGATGCTGAATGTGGGGATAAGAGTCATTGAAAGTCCATGGTTCCCTTATACCTGCACCTAGGCCAAGGAACTTTTCTGCCCTATGTTCCTGGGGAGCTGGCCGAATTTTTTTCCCCCACCATTTGTTAAGTCTGAACAAGTGGCTCAGACTGCACATAAGGGATTCTATTTCCACCCCAGCAAATTCATCTGCCTATGGAGCCTACAGCAGCACAGAGGAGAGAGGGGGAAAGCACCAGAAAAATCAAGAGAGGTTCACCTGAAAGTTTTAGATCCACATTCAATATGTTAGATGTAAGCTGCTTAGCTTTTGATGATCAAATGCCACTTTTCACTGATTCTAAAGATATGAGCAGACTCTCTGCTGCTTGGTCTCACCTGCTGTGGCAGGCATTTTTCAAATACCATAGCTTTGCTCACTATGTTTGCTGCAGCCAATCCACCTGCTAGATATCAATTTCTACCAGATGAGGTCTGGTCAGTCCTAGGTACATTTGGACCTACTCTCTCTTCTTTGTTGCTCAGCCTAATTTCTTAACTTTCCATTTGGTATGCAGAGCTCTTAGAATGCCATATATAATCAACTCATTTGTTCTTTTGTATCTTTGTTGTTAGAGGGATCACAGAAACCATCTGACTACTCTGTTGTCTTGGCTCGGCCTCTGTCTTTCACTTCTGAAGGATAATTTGAATGCATTAAAGTATTCTGGGTTGGTGAGTTTTTTTTTCCCAATAATTAAATGTTTTGCTCTGCTTTAGTCTGGCTTGAATGTGTTTCTTATCCCACTGCTCAACCAAGAAAGAACATTTTAATATAGATACTGTTGTTTAACAATTTATTGCATAAAATATTTATGATTGTTAACTGCATTAGGTTTTACATTATTAAACATGGAATGAAGATACTAGTTTTTCACATTGTCATTGAATAATTGAACATAAAAAATTGAAATCCTGAACTCAAACAATATTAGTTTGGGAAAGAATTTTAAACATCCTCTATGGCATTATGTGCTTGAGAGAAGGAAACACTTGGATATTTACAAATTTAAGGCCCTGATTGAGATGACTCTAATTGTCTTTAGAATCAACTACAGACTGGCATTACAGTAAATGCCAAATGGGTGTGCAGCTTCATCAAAATTTAGCATGTCCCAAAGTAATCAATTCCAAATGTATCCTCAGTTTTTCTGTGAAGCAAAGAGTCAGAAAGGAAGAAAAATAAATTTATAAAAGAAAATATTCAGTGCCCCGGAAATGTACAAAGTGCTGCTCAATTAAGAGGATTTGAACTTGGGATACAGTAGAGAGGCTATGTTCCACTTCTCCAAGTCATTGGGTTCTACCTGCTTGCAGAACCCAGCACATATATTTCCATCTGTATAGAAGCTTGGCCTTTCCTACATTCTTGGTCTTGATTGTCTCAGGACTTACCCTGGGCTGAGAAAAGGGAGCATTCAGAGTTATTTTAGTAGTTCTCCAGACTCATATGACAATTTTGGAGAATAAATCTATGAAGAATTTTTGACAGAAAACACTTATGAGAGAAAATGGGGATGGAGGCAAGAACAATGGCAAAGTCTTGAGACTGCAAACTAATTCAGAGTGAAGGAGGCAGAAAGGAAAGCTAAGTGGAAACATCTTACTGTGCATGCACAAGAATGTTTGGATGGTTGTCAAGGAGGTCATGAGCCAAGGTGGCCATCACAGGATTCCTTGTCTAACAATTAATGATTGGACCACAGTGATGAATTCAAGGAGCCTGTGAGACAGTGGTTTGATAATTTGATTATAACATTTTTCAATGTGGATCTCTTTGCGTTAGTCCTACAGGGAGTTTACTGAATTTCTTGGTAATGTAGATTAATGTCTTCCATTGAATCTGGAACATTTTGACCATTTTTTTCTTCAAGTGTACTTTTCACACTATTGTCTCTTCTGGAACTCCTATAGTGCATATGTTGGATCTAGCTATAGGATTTTGCAGATCCCTTAGACTCTGCAATACGTTTTCTTTTTGATCCCTAGACTGAATAATTTCTATTGTCCTATCATCCAGCTTATGGATTATTTCTTCTTCCGGCTCATATCTGCTGTTGAAACCTTTCAGTAAGTTTTTAATTTCAGTTATTGTGTACTTTTCTGTCACAATATTCTTTTAAATTTTATTTTAAAAGTTATTATTAACTTTAATTTTTTTGTTTGTTATGACTAAATGAAAATGTACATTCCCATGTAAATTTACATGCCCATCTATATGCAGCTTCCACTGTTCTCCCTGCTCCGTGACAGCACACTATTCCTCTCTGATCCATGTATGTCTTATCCTCACAATATTTCTGTTTGGTTATTTTTTAGAAATTTTTATCATTGTCGCTATTCTTGTTTTGTCACCTTGTTTTTCTGATTTCCTTTAATGCTGTCTGTGTTTTCATCTGCTCTTTGAGAAGATGCAATTATATTATTTTAACATCTTTATAGACACAATTCATTACATATGCTTCTTTTGATATAGTTTCCCTCATTTCATTCTGTTCTCTTAAATGGTCCAATATTTTCTGTTTTTGTTTTTGTTTTTTTTCCCCCTCTGCCTTCTTCCCATCCTCCCAAAACTGGGTTATTTACTGTTATATTGTGGTAAACATGAAAAATCAGATATTGCTTTTTCTCAGGGTTTTGTGTGTGTGTATGTGTTTGTGCCAGTGTCTCTTACTCTTCCTCCTCCTCCTTTTTAACTTTTGAAGACTATAGTTATCTGTTTGTTTAGTGGCTTTTCCCAATCAATTTTTCAAAGGCTGTCTTCCTGGACAATGTGGGTACTGAAGACTGTTTCTTAGCTTATGTTCAACTATTTTTTTGACAGAGGCTTACCCTAATGTTGGGGGTTGGGCAGAGAAAAAGAAACATTCTGTCTCTGATATAGCTTTTTTCAACACTTAGGATTGCACTGAGCCTATGGATAAGTTCTAGGTGAAAGTGTATGATCTTCTAGGTAATATCTGAGTAAGCATCTTTCCTTGAGTGTACATGTAGATCTCTCAGTTTCCCAGTATACACGGTGATTTGGAAGGCTTAGTGTCTGAAAGAACTTACCTCCACAGTCTCTCTTTTCAGTTTAATGTGTACCTTGTTGGCATTCTTTAGCCTCAGATGGCTACAGGAGGTCACAGACCTTGATCATTTCCCATTGTCCCTCAGCATTGTGCAGTCTCTCAGATCAAACCAGGATAAGTGACTTGCTTCATTCTATCTAGAATCACACAAAAAGCTGGAACAAACACATAGTGATTTACATCAAAAGTCTGTTCTGCTGTGTCTGTTTAGGACTGTGCGTCTCTACAAGCACTTTAAAATGACCATGCTGAGCCAGGGAAAAAATGAGGTACAGCGGGTTAAAAAACAACCTTTCCCATTGTTTCCGGTTTTATCCTTCTCTTGATTCAACATTCAGTTTATTGACCCTTGTATTCTTTTCCAGAACTCTGATATTTTTGATTCTACATGTTTGTGATTTTTATTTACTATTATCATTGTTATTTTGGTAGGAGGACAACTGAGCATTCTTGTGCTGCCGCGTTACGCACCCAGCCTCCTAAAAGGAACTTTGGAGGATAATAACGCTCAACGTGAATTAAATGCAAGAGCACAAACCCTGTTAAATGCAGAGGATACTCCTTCATTATACTGAGCTGAATATTTTTCTTGTTGTAAATTTGAATTATTTACATAGGCCCCATCAGAGATGTCTGCAACTGTTCAATCTTTCTGGGATGTGGCAGTCTGATGGAAAAGTAAATCTAAGTCTAAAGTTGATGTTACTGGGAAATTCTTTATGTCCACTACACTAGACTTCTATATACATCCATCAGCAAACATTAAGAGCTGGAAAGACAGCTTACAACTCACAGCAGAATGCAAAGGTTTTCAAATTAATCAGTCAAGGAAATGTTAGATGTATGGTTTATTTAATAAAGCCTGATAAAGAAACAAAGCACATGTACTATTCTATTTTCAAGACAGGATGGTAAGAAATGGAAAACTGTGTCTTTAAGATGACAGATGACTATGTCTTTAAAAGAAAGAGACTGAAAAAATGAAAACCACTCATCAGTCACTCCAGTGTCACTATCCCCTGAAGTTTTTGGCAAGGAATCCCACCATTCTTGGCAACAGCAGGGAGGAGCTACTTGAATTTAACCTACACATGTAAAATACCAACTGTTATGCTTAACAGACTCTCATCTGTATTACTGAATACTGCTTTCTTTCTTTTTTTGGAAACAGTATCTTGTTAGAAAGAGAATTACAGAAATCCGTGTCTTCTAAACTTCCATAGAAAACCAAAAGTGGCTAGTCATTTGTTTGCATACACCTTGCTTTAAAATATGCCTCTGGCAGCCATCAATATAAATGTATCCAGGCAAAGACATTACAATCCAACTTGAACAAGATAAGGAAAATATAAAATGTCATCACTGATGTGTATATTCTCCCTCATGATACTGCACTTCTAAACCCATTCCAGCTGAGGAAACAGTGTTCTATATAAGATACATTTGATTGTGCACATTATACTACTATTTTTATGCCAAAATTATACTTAGCTATTTCAGAAATAACTTTAATAACAAAACCCAAAGGAAAATATTCCAATAGAAATGAATGTTTTGTTTTGTCTAATGAAAAATGAAAAATTCACCTTCAGGAGTAAGAGTCATGTAGTACTACAGGTAAATTACTTATCATCAAAGACATATGTATACAAATGTGGTCATTACGAGTCAGAATAGACTTGACAGCAGCAGGTTTGGTTTATATATATGTATATGTATATATCACTGGAAACCCTGGTGACATGGTGGGTTGAGTGGTACGTCTGCTAGCGAAGAGGTCCCAGTTCAAATTCATCAGGAACTCCTCGGAAACTCTATGGGGCAGTTCTATTCTGATGTCTAGGGATGCTATGAGTTGGACCCAACTCGACAGCAATGGGTTTTTTATATATCCCCATTACCTGTTGCCACCCAGTTGATTTCAACTTACAGAAGCTCTGTAAGATAGAGCGGAACTTCCCCACAGAGTTTCCAAGGAGTACGTGGTAGATGTGAAATACTGACATTTCGGTTACCAACTAAGCTCTGAAATACTGAGCCACTAGGAGGACTGTGTATGTGTATGTGCACGTATGGAAACCCTGGCGGTGTGGTGGTTAAGTGCTATGGCTGTTATGCAAAAGTTTGGCAGTTCAGATCTACCAAGTTCTCCTTGGAAACTCTATGGGGCAGGTCTACTCTGTCCAATAGGGTCACTATGAGTCAGAATCAACTTTTTAGCAATGAGTTTCTTGTTTCTTTGTGTGAGTGTGTGCGTGTATGTTGCTATGAATCAAAATTGACTCCAAGGCCACAGGTTATTGGAGTGTAGGGGTGTGTGTGTGTGTAGAAATCCTGATGGTGTAGTGGTTAAGAGCTACGTTGGCTAACTGAAAGACTGGCAGTTCAAATCTACCAGGCTGTCCTTGGAAACTCTTTGCAGCAGTTCAGCTCTGTCCAATAGGGTCACTGTGAGTCAGAATGAACTTGATGGCAACAAGTTTTTTGTTTCTCTGTGTGTCCATGTATACATATATACACACATCTATGTTTATATATAAATAACATTCCACTTAAAATAAATTTGGGGCATAAATTTTATTTAGAGATTCATAAATGCCTTCAAACACCTTTAAACTTTAAAGAACCAAGAATCTGGGTTGTCATATCCACAAAGTGTTATTCAGTAGAAACCAACAGTTGTAAAACTTATTAGCCCTTGTATTCTCAGCTATTTTTTTTAATATCAGGTACTAAGCATAGCATATACAGCTATTAAGTAGAGTGAGTGGCTTTTAAAAACAATCTTTCAGGTTTATTAAAGTGTACATTGCACACAGTAAAATTAAAATTTACAAAAGCACAACTGTATACATTTAAATGGAACCCTACTGATGCAGTGGTTAAGAACTTGGCTGCTAATCCAAAGGTCAGCAGTTTGAATCCATCAGTCACTCCTTGGAAACTGTATAGAGAAGTTCTCCTCTGTCCTATAGGGTTGCTATAAGTTGGAACTGACTCAATGGCACATAACAAAAACAACAACACATTTGAACAAGCTTGCACACTTCTATAAGCATCATCACAATCAGGATATAGAATACATACAACACTCTAAAAAATTCTATTATGCTTCTGTTTTGCAGCCATTCTTCCCTATTCCCCACACTGATGATTTCATTCCCCATAGAGTATTCTATTAATTTTTTCTAAAATAAATTTAGACTCATAACAAAGTAACAGAAATAATGCAGCGAGTTCCTGTCTAGTCCTTACCTATCTTCCTCAATGATAAAATCTTGGATAATAATAATACAGTAGCAAAATCAATGTATTGACATGATTGTGAAGTCTGTATATGCATCCTGCTCAGGAAAGAGATTCTTCAAATTTTTATTTTTATCAATTAGTAAATTTTATTAGTCATTATTTATATACTGCATTTCCATTCTCTTTATTCTTAGAAAACACTGTAACTTATTATTGTACTCTCCATTTTACATAATTTTCCTGCATACAATCTACTCTCTAATATTTTTGTGCAGTTTTGGCAGGGTTTCCTTGATATAATCACAGTTGGTTTAACTGTTTTCATTTCTCTAGTCTACCTATTGATCTGGTATTTTTATTTATTTTTTAATTCTAGAAATTATATTGTTTCTAACAGCAGCCTCTTTGATCTTTTTTTTTGTCCTTTAAGCGCAAGTATTCATGCAAGTTCTTTGTGAGTCTTAAAAATTAGCACTGTGAGGTTTTACTAAATAAAATAGTGTGTTACAAATATGAAGTGTTTTCAGCCCTCTAACTTTCTTCTATAAGAGGGAATGTATGGAGAAAAAGTAAGAGACATGGCAGTCACTTGAATTGGTTGCATATTAAATTAACTACATCAATAAATTTTATAAGCATGTAGGACCAATGGTTGAATATTGTCTTGGAAGGAGGCAATACATGTGAAGAATCCTGAATATTACAGCAACAACAAAACTGTCAAGTCAATTCTGACTCATAACAACCCTAAAAGAGAGAGTAGAATGGCTCCAAAGAGTTTTCAAGGAACATCTGGAAGATCTGAACTGCCAGCCTTTCGATTAGCAGAGCACTCAACCACTATACCACCAGAGTTGCTCTTAACTACTATGTCACCACGATTTTCTCTTGGAGTTTCAGTGTCTTTATTACCTTCCTAGTAAATTCATGTCTACTCAGAGAGTAACAGTGATTCATTCTGGAATTCCTTGCATTTGGTACACTTGTTGTCATTATTTCATTGAGGTGTTACTATTCAAATACGTTGAAATTTGTCATTATATTCTTATCACTTAACCCGCCACCAAAGGAAAGAAAAGCCATTGCTGCTGAATCGATGCCAACTCACGGTGACAGTACAGGACAGAGTAGACTTGCCCCATAGAGTTTCCAAGGAGCATCTGTTGGCTCTGATCTGCCAGACTTTTGGTTAGCAGCTGTAGCACTTAACTGCTATATCACCAGGGTTTCCATGTACTGTGTGAAATTACCCAAAACCTAATTCATTGCTATAGTAAATTCTGACTCATAACAGTCTTAATGGACAGAGTAGACCTGCCCCATAGTGTTTCAAGAAGGGGCTGGTAGATTCGAACTGCCAACTTTTTGGTAGCCAAGCTCTTACGCAACTGCTTTAGGCTGAGTTCTCTAGAGAGCAAAACCAATACAGCTTACAAAGAAATACACATATAGAGAGAGAGATTTGTATCAAGGGAATGGCTCACTCGATTAAGAGGCTAGTGCATCCTGAGTCCATGGGTCAGGATCGATTCATGTAGAATCGGGAGTTAGTTGACCCTATAAGTATACATGTTGAAATATCCCAAAGATAAACAGGGAAACTTTTGAAAAGACATGCACAAGACTCCCCTTAATCTTAACAGCAAAGAGGTGGAAGTAACCAAATGCTACCTTGAGGCACTACTTTAAAAAAGAAAAATAATGATAACCACAGAAGGAAGATTAAAAATCTGTGAAAATGAATGAATTTTATTTTATTTTATTTTTATTTAGTATGATTGAGTGGAGAGCAGTGGAAGCTGCATATAGGTGGGCATGAATGAACTTTTCAAATTTAATTGCCATGAAGTGATTTCCAGAGTGTATTGTTAAGTAAGTAGCAAATTACTGAAAACTCTATGTCTCAGTTTAACTCACTGAAGACAAGGGGAGGAGAGATACTATGTAAGTAGTTCAGCTCTTTCGGATCTCATAAGGTATTTACTATTCTCAGATAATTCATACTCCCTTTGAGCTGAAAGCCTTCACTCTTGTTGATTCTCTAGCCTGGAAATTTTTGCCCCTTCTTTTTGTTCCTGATTCAAAAAATGCTTTTATTCTCCTCCCTCCTTCTCTCCTTGAATCTTTCTGTTCTTTTCCTCCTACGAATTTTGCAGATAAAATAAATCGGGCAGTGCCTGACTCTTTCCGTTCTCAGTAGCTGTGCCAGGACTTGTGCATTTCAAAACTGGCTGCTTGATTACTAATTAGGAACTCCTAGATAATCTCTGATCAAGGCAATGAGTTGTTTTGTTTTTCAGACAACCTCTTAGAAGCAACTGTGAAGATATATAAAGCTTCAAATCGTTAAAGAGGCAAAGTCAATACTGAACAAGGTAGCATTACTCTTCGGGCAGTTGTCAGGGAATCAGACCCCTCAGAGTAACGGAGTTGAGGGTGATGTTGAAAAGGGATTGTATTGAGACCGGCTTCAAACTTCCTCATGCTTTCAGCATATTTGGTACCCTTAGGTCCAACTGTGCTGAGGAAAAAGAATCTGGAAGACAGGGTGTATCAGTAGGGAAGACAGCACCACCGTTCAGGAATAAATCAGAGGAAACATAAGCTAGCAGATATTTTAAATGCATTAACCTAGTTCTAGGCTATTACTTATCTAAGATGGAGGGGGGTGGCTTGGTTGATATCTCTGTTTAGATTACTTTAAAATGAATGTTTTAATTCTTTCTGAAGTGTTCCTGAAAATCGAGTGAATGGACCTTTGCAAATATGAGCACAAGGATTTGTAGATTTGGGGGTATAGATCCTCCTTGGGTGTGAGCATACTGTACGAAGTAGTCTCTGGGCTTCTCTTTCACTGTCTACTAAATGACAACACTGAAACTTGTGGTAATGCTAATATATGAACTCATTTATTTTCTTAGAACCTCATGAAAGTTCTCAGGAAGGACGCAATGGCTTTCCTCCCAAGGACCATGGCTTCTTTATTCTTCATCTTGGTGCTTTTCACTGTCACTGGTGAGTAATTTTTCTCCTAGTTAGTGGAAAACTTTTGGTCATTCAGCATTTGTGGGAAATTGGGACAAAAATATTTAGAGACCCCAGTGATGGCCCTGCAGTGTTCTTCTTGAAGTCACTTGTCACCACAGGTAGTGTACAGGGTGCTTTTAAAGAGAACGAGACCTAGATTTGATATGTTACATTAAATTGGATTTCAGATTTTACATCTAAATGCTGAGTGCTTTTACTCAAGTATTTTCTCTTACTGCACTTCAATATTGCTTCCTACGAAGGATGGAAATTGCCTGTGTATGACAGACTTATTTCTAGAATTATATAAGCTACCTTGTGAGAGTATTTGAAATATGGCCATACTAGCAGTAGACATGTTGAGATAAAGGATGCTTATGGATTTTGATCACAAATCCATACTTCATTGTTTCTATTTACTGAGAATAAATTCCTGCATTCTATTACCACGTGTCTTAGATGAACTATTTATTTATTTCTCTGCTTTCATTGTAGGTAACACCTACCCTAAAATTCATGCACTACACTTTCTGGTAAGCTCTTACTTGGATAATTAATGTTTCAAGAGTCTCTTTTGTTATGGAATCAGAATACACATTAATAAAATAAAATACTATGATTTTGTGTGTTATTTTCCCCAATAGTACTGTTCCAGATTTATAAATACAAACAGGAGATTGCAAGGTTAGGTGGGATCCAGAATGTTTTGGTGAATTGTGTAAGAGTGTGGTGCAATGTTTTAGAGAAACTAGGAGGTGAGTGAACTAAATATAACAGTTAATTAGTAATATGAATTTGACTGTGTGTAATATGAATTTTGACCAAAATAATCCAAATATATATACATATTATACCTACCATACATATATATACAGCATGTATATGAATACATATGTATACACATACAGACACACACACACACAGTATATGTATATTTATATCCTACTGCAGTCAAGTTGATTCTAACTCATAGTGATGCTATACAGCAGAGTAGAACTGCTCCAAAGAGTTTCCACGAAGCACCTGGTAGATTTGAACTGCCAACCTTTTGGTTAGCAGATGTAGCACTTAACCACTATGTACCACAGTTTCCACACACACTCACACACCCCTCATTTTTTAAAGGCTAACATCCTAATTTTCAACAGCTCAATAGATTACCGTCTTCCTGGCGTCTATCTATTTCTTCAATAAACATTTATTTTGATTTCTCTAACTTTGTGTGTTCTAGTCACAGAGACGTTCTTTCTCTTTCTGGAAAAAACAAAGTTATCTCATGGATAGGACACAAAAGTATTGTTCCTTCTTTGGCACCTCTATAGACAATATTTCTTCCTGAAACACATTCTGGCATTGTAGTAGTTTCTGGTGATTACCTGAAATGGGTTTATAGAAGGAAAAAAAAAAAAAAAACGCTGCTGCACACCTGGATACACAATGCTTAATTTCTCAGTCCTCATATGAATTAAATCTAAACACCTGACAGATTAATCTCACAGAGCATTCCAGCATCTTGTTACCTTTATTTTATCAGCCCATTAGCTCTTCCAGTCCCATCTCCTTTTGTTCCCTTGCGAGAACTGTTTTGGTCACAATTCATATCACTAATTAGCTGTTATATTTAGTTCACTCACCTTTTATTTCTGTAGAACATTATTAGAAATAAAATACATTTACATATTTTATATATGTAAGATGTATATGTGTATAATACATATATGTATGCATATATGTGTGCATAATGTATGTATATATGTGATACATGTATGTGTGCATATATATACAATATAATATTTGTGTGTGTGTGTGTGTGTGTGTGTGTGTGTATAAAGTGTAGGATTTCAGTACACACTCTTTGGAGCCAGTAAGAGTGGCTGTAATCAGCACTTCTTGATGCATAGAGCAATAGTCCTGCAAGAGATGAGAGTAGACCCAAATAGGGTAGTGGAAATGGAAATGAAGAGATATAAACAAAGCTTATGATAATTTCATTAATCTCTACAAAAATATTTATGGAGGTCTTCTTATATGACTCTGTGTGTCTAGAGGCCATGAGAGATGCAAATTGTTAATGTGCTTAGTTGTTAACTGGTTGTTCGGAGATTTGAGTTCATTCAGAGGTACACTGGAAGAAAGACTAGGCCATTTTGCTTCCAAAAAGTGTCCATGGAGAACACTGTGGGACATACTTCTACTCTGATACACATTTCCATGAGCTGGAGTCAACTAGACAGCAACTGGTTTTTATTTTTGTTTTTCCTATGTGCCAGGAAATGTTCCCATATTCAGATAATCAAGAGAAGACTAAGTTCAGTACATCAGGAAGATCGCGTTCTGCTGTTGCCATTTAATTTTGTCACATCACTTTGACTTTTACAGCCTGAATGTGAAGACTTCTACAGACTGTCACATTGCCATCCTGGTTACTTTCCTGTGTGCTCAAGTAATCAAGTAGCATATCCAAGCTTATGTGACTTTTGCCATGATATTAGGTAAGAAGCTAAATTTGTGTATCTGTTTTCCCTAGGTATTAAAGCTTCATTCAAGAGTCCAAGGAAAATAAATACTAGCATTTACTCAGCTACCAAACTGAAAGAAGTTTGGCACAAACTTTGTATCTGGTAGAGAAATCCTCATTTCTGAAGACGATTTTGCTATTTTGTAGTTATTCTTTTGTGTCAATATGTTACACCTAAGTTAGTTAAATAAATGACATTTAATTTGGTTATTAACACTAATTATAGATAGATTACTTCACCTCAGGATAAGTTTAGCTTCTATTTTCGTTATGTTTTGGCTTCCATTTTATTCATATATTCATTTTGAAAGTATTTTGTCATTTTAGTCTACATTACACATTTCTCTTAGCTTTCTTTTCACATAATTCTGGTGGCTTAGCGGTTAAGAGCTATGACTGTTAACCAAAAGGTTGGCAGTTTGAATCTCCAAAGCACTCCTTGGAAACACTATGGTAGAATTCTATTCTGGCCTACAGGGTTACTCTGAGTCAGAATCAAATCCATCACACTGGGTTTGGTTTTTTAGGTTTATGTTTAATTTATCCATAATCACAAATCCACCGAGGAAAAACAAAATGCCTGAGGGTAGAACAAACCACTATGAAGCAAGATGATTATCTTGTGTTTTGAACTTTGAATTATACTTCAGAAAATTCTGTTAATCTCTTAAAGTTCAATGAAGCTTGATGTATACATCACTCACTTGGTCACAAAACAGGTATTCAATGATGTCATGTTGGTGTTGAAAGATGAAATGCTTTGCATGTTTTGGTTAGAATGAAGTATTACAATTTAAAAAGTTCCCTTACTGTGGAAATGACTCAAAATATCATGGCTTTCGATCCTTTTTGGGCAGGGCCAGCATGGCTCTGAGGGTGGACAAGAAGGAGGTCCAGAGATTGGAAAAAAAGTTTCTCAGTACTAAAGGACAGGGAGAAGGACAGAAAAAAGAGACAGTGGTAGAGGAAGAAACTCCAAAGAAGCACTGTACAGCAGGAGGATCATCAGCTGGGAAAACGCAGAAGTAGAAGACTTGTAGCATAGCAAGAAGTGGCAGCTGAGGGTATAACCTCTTTGTCCAGGGGCGGACTAAGAGGCAGGATGGACATCCGACTGACCACATTGTGTGTGCACTTTATGGTTCTATACATCTATAAGACGTCATCCTACTGGCTTCTTACTGGAGAAGAGTGAAGAGGGTGGAGAAGAGGAGACAGGAGATTGTTAAGAGGATTTGACATGTATATAACAGAAAGGAGGAGAGTGTTGTTACCGGGCAAGGAGAGCAGTAGGAGCTGCACATAGGTGGGGATGCAGACTTAACTGGATTGTACGTTTTCACTCATTCAAAATACATAAATAAAATATAAAAAAATAATTAGAAAATATTCAGACTCTGGTTAGATAGTCAGCCAAACTCTGAAATATATCTCACTCACCGAGGTCGGTTCCCAGTAAAGTTTTGCATTGTAGAGGGATGAATAAAGCCACCAAATCAACACGGATAGCAAGGTCAAGAGCAAGATAGTTGAGCACCCACTGAACAATGATCATATCCTACAGAAATTTAACAGGCAGCAATATTGATTAATTTTGAGGTGGGAAAGCTTGCTCTTGTTCTTACAATGGAAATTTTACTAGGGCAAAATGTGTATTCTTAGCAAAAACCACATGCACGCAAGTGTGGTTTCACTGGCCTGGTGAGAATAGAATACAACTCCAGAGCCTGGACTTAAGGGAGATCCTGATCCCTCAGGAAATAAATCTCAGCATTCTTCATCCTTTAGTCCAAATCCTCAGTTTGGAGAATTACAGTGGGACTCACATAGGATATTAAATGTAATAATTTCTACATATTTTCTTCTTCTTTTGTTTCTTTTAGGAAATATAGTTTTGAAGAACTTAAAGTCCTTACTTACTATCCATGTCACACTGACGTCTTTACACAATGACAGGAAGATTCATCTTGACACCTCAATTTTGGTACCCAGCACCAAAGTGCCCAGCAATATTTCTACACTTCTTTCCTAGCATGAGGAAACTCAGGATAAAAAATATATGACTTGTATATATCTTCTGATTTTAGGATTCGAGATTTTTTAATGAGCATTTATGACTCTGTGTGATGTTCAATTAAATCTCCTTTCTTTTTGCTTTAGAAAACTTAAGAAGTAAACAATGTCCTACAAAAACAATGATTAGCTGAACAAAGAGGCTGCTGATGCCAAAACATAAACTATCTTATGGATTTAGTCTCTCTCTAACTACTCAGTGTGTGAAACAACACTGAATATTTAAAAGTTATATACAGATGAGAACCATTCCTTGTAAAAATTGTTATAAGAAAATAGATACTAACAAGTTACTTAATTTACAGTAGCGTTATAGTTGGCCAAAGACTGATACGAAGGAATGCTGTACTGACTATGTGATCTTGTAAAGTATAGAAGTTTCATCTTAAGTTAAATCTTTAAAGCCCATGAGCCACATTTTCTTGGTCTACTGAAGTATCACTGTCTTTGCCTCATCTTGAATTTTTTCGGAAGAGATGATGGAAGAAATGACTGTTTGGATTGTTCTTAAAGCTTCTTGCTTTCTTTTTTTTGTTGTTAAATCAAAGAATGGAAATTCCTATTTATTCAGTACATCTTATTAACAAAACTATGGTAAGGCTTTGCACATTTACTGTTTCTTTTAACCCTTTTAGAAATGTGGGTTAGGTGTAAATTAACTCATTTTTTCTAATAATGAGAAACTTGGACTTAAACCAAAACCAAAAACCAAATCTGTTGCCATGGAGTCAATTCCAATGCATACTCACCTTACAGGACAAAGTAGGACCGTTTGTGATATCCCAGGAGCAGCTGGTGGATAGAAACTGCAGACCTTTGGGATGGCAACCTAGCTCTTAACTACTGTGCAACTGGGGCTCCAATTGGGACAACACAGCAGACTATTCAGTTTAGGATGCAGCTAGTTACAGGAACTACAATTCAGGATAGGATCGACTTGGAGATTACAGGATATGACTCGATGCAGTGTGTCAGTGAGGGCAGCTTTCAACTAGGACAACCATCTTGGCGCTTCTCAGCTCCTTTCAGCCATGGTAGAATGCCTTTTCCTCAACTATACACATACTTTCTTGGCCCTGAATTCTTATCTCCCTTTGGATACTGTCATGCTGTTCAGGGTTCCTGCAAGTCTCCCAGGAATTCTGTTCTGCTAGCCTCATTGGGCTTTGCCTCATGGTTGAGAAAGCAATGCCACAGAATTTCCCAAGTCTCTGCTGCTGGACCCTGCTAGCCTCTGCTGCCAGGCCTTTATAGGCCTCTGCTCTGTTTCAGCAAACATTATCTCTTTAGCTCAACCAGCATGCATCTGCCAAAAAAAAAAAAAAAAATAGACAAGACCCTTACCTCACACCATACACAAAAACTAATTCAAAATGGATCAAAGGACTAAACATAAAATGTAAAACAATAAGTTCATGGAAGAAAAACAGGAACAACTCTAGGAAACCTAATACATGGCATAAACAGAATGTAAAACATAACTAAGAATGTCCAAACACCAGAAGAGAAACTAGAGAACTCGAATCCCCTACAACTCAAACACTGATGCTCATCAAAAGACTTCACCAAAGAATTAAAAGACAATCTACAGACTGGGGGGGGGGGGGGGGAATGTGGCTAAAGACATACTCAACCAGTTCTAATTTCTAAAATCTACATGATACTTGTGAAAAGTCAACAGAAAAAGACAAATCAAAACATGGGTGAAACTGACACATTTAGGCAGTGAATAGATCCCTGAAGAAATGCTAAGAATTATTAGCCATTAACCAAAAAAAAAAAAAAAGCAAACAAACACAAAAAGCACCAAACCCACTGCCATTGAGTCCATGCTGACTCATAGAGACCCTATAGGACTGGGTAGAACTGCCGCATAGAATTTCAGGGAACACCTGGCAGATTTGAACTGTGACTTTTTGGTTAGCAGTCACAGCATTTAACCACTACACCACCAGGATTTCCCATTACCCATTACAGAAATGTAAATCAAAAGCCTACAGTGAGATACCATTTAACCTCTCCAAGACTAGCATTAATCCAAACACAAAATAATAAATGTTGGAGAGGTTGTGGAGAGAAGGATCACTGCCAATGGGAATTTTAAGTGGTAAAACAACTTTGGAAATCAATTTGGTTCTTCCTTAGAAACTACTCTATGGAATGTATCTTAGAGAAATAAATCCCATCACATGAATAGATACACACACATCCATGAAAAAAGCAGAAAAAAGACGGAAACAATCTAGGTGTCCATAAACGGATGAATAGACAAATAAATTATGGTATATTCACACAGTGGAGTACTATACAATGATAAAGAACAGCAGTAAATCTGCAAAACTTCTCATAAAATAGAGGAATCCGGAAGGCATCATGCTGAGTAAAATTAGTCACTAAGGGACACGCAGTCTATGAGACCACTATTGAACTCAAAAGATTTAAACACAGAAGAAAACATTCTTTAATGATGATGCGAGTAGGAAAGCAGAAGTGGAATGTACTAACTAGGTAAAATCAGAATGCAACCAAACCTATTGTCATTGAGTTGATTCTGGCTCATAGTGTCCCTTTAGGACAGGGTAGAACTTCCCCATAGAACAGAGTTTCCAAGGAGCATCTGGTGTATTCGAACTGCTGACCTTTTGGTTAGCAGGCATAGATATAACCACTATGTGACCAGGGTTCCCAACTCGATAGTAGACAAGAATGATCTCAGATGAAGGGAAGGAGAACAGCCAATAGAGAAGGCAGAACAACTGGACTAAACCAAATGTCAACAAGTTTCTCAAATATAATCGATCACTTAGAGGAAAAGAGTAGAAGAGACAAGGGTCTGGGGACCACGGTTTCAGGGGGCATCTAGGTCAAATGGCATAACAAAGTATATTAGCAAATCTGCATTCCACTTTGGTGAGTGGCCTCTGAAGTCTTAAAAGCTAGTGAGCTGACATGTGTTGTTACCATCATTTGGTGCCATCAAAGTGCCTGAGGCTCATAGTGGCCCCATGCAAAACACTAGAAAACTCTACAGGCTCCTGTGCCATCCTCCCAATTATTACTCTGCTGGAACCCATTGTTGCAGCCATTGTGTCAATCTATGTCATTGAGGGTCTTCCTAATTTACTTCAACTCTCTGCTTTACCGAGGATGATGTCTTTTTCAGGGACTGCTGCTTTCTGACAACATGTGCAAAGCGTGTGAGATACAGTCTCACTATTCTTTCTTGAAAGGAACATTCTGACTGTACTTCTTCCAAGACAGATTTGTTTGCTCTTCTGGCAGTCTATAGTGTATTCAATGTTCTTCACAAATGTAATTCAAAGTCCACGATTCCTCTTTGGTCTTTCTTACCTATCATTCAGCTTTCACATGCATATGAGGTAAATGAGAACACCGTGACTTAGATCAGGCTCACATTAGTCCTCAAGGTGACATCTTTGCTTTTTAAAACTTTAAATACCTCTGTTGCAGCCAGTTTGGCCCATGGAATGTTTCTTTTAATTTCTTGACTGCTGCTTCTATGGGTGTTGATTGTGGATCCAAGTAAATGGAAAATCTTGACAATTTCAATCTTTTCTCCACTTAGCATGAAGTTGCTTATTGGTCCCCTTGTAAAGATTTTTATTTTCTTGATGCTGAGGTATAATCTGTGCCAAAGGCTATATGTCTGATTTTCATCAACAAGAGCTTCAAGTCGGCTTCTCCTTCAGCAAGCAAAACTGTGTCATCTGTATAATGCGAGTGGTTAATGAGTCTTCCTCCAATCCCGATGCTCCATTCTTCTTCATGTAGTTTAGCATTTCAAATTATTTGCTCAGCATACAAATTGAATACGTTTAGTGAAAAGATACAACTCAGATGTACACTTTTCCTGACTTTAAACCATGCAGTATCCCCTTATTATGATCAAATCATTGCCTCTTGATCCATGTACAGGTGCCTCATGAACACAAGTGTTCTGGAATTCCAGTTCTCTGCAATGCTATCCATAAATCCATTATGATCCACATGGTCAAATGCCTTTGCATAATCAATTAAAAAATGTTGAAACATCATATAGTATTCTCTGCTTTAGCCAGGATCCATGCTGACATCAGCAATGATATCCCTGTCTCCATGTTCTCTTCTAAATCTGGCTTGAATTTCTTCCATGTCAATACACTTTTGAACAATCTTCAGGAAAATTTTGGTTACATGTGATGTTAATGATATTGTCAATAATTTCCACATGTCATTCCATAAACTTTCTTGGGAAAAGGCATAAATGTGGAATTCATACAGCCAGTTGGTCAGATAGCTGTCTTCCAAAGGTCTTGGCGTAGATGAGGGACCACTTCAAATGTTTCATCTTTTTGTTGAAACATCTTAATTGGTGTTCTGTCAATTCGTGGATTTTTTTTTTTTTTTTTTTTTGCCAAAGCCTTCAGTGCAGCTTGGCCGCCTTCCTTCAGCAGCACTGGTTCCTGATTGTATGCTACCTCCTGAAACCGTTGAACTCTTTTTTTGATATAGTGGCTCTGTATGTTACTTCCATCTTCTTTTGATGCTTCCTGTGTCATTTAACATTTTCCCCATAGAATCCTTCAGAATTGCAACTCTATGCTTGAATATTTTCTTCAGTTTTTTAGCTTGAGAGACATGAAGTATGTTCTTCTATTGTGGTTTTCTATTTTCAGCTATTTGCAAGTGTCATTACAATGCCTTGCTTCATCTTCTTGAGTCACCCTTTGAAACCTTCTGTTTCCTTTGGCTTTAGCTGCTCAACGTTGAAGAGCACCTTTCAGAGTCCCTTCTAACATTAATTTAGGTATTTTCTTTCTCTAGTTTTTAGTGACCCCTCGTTTTGTTCCTATATGATATCCTTGATGTCATTCCATACTCTTCTGGTCTTTGGCCATTAGTGTTCAACACATCAAATCTATTCTTAAGATGTTTTCTAAATTCAGATGGCATATACTCCAGGTCATAATTTGGATCCCTAGAAACGTTCTAATTTTCTTCAGTTTCACCTCTAACTTACGTGTGAGTAATTGATGATCTGAACTGCAGATGGACCCTGCACTTGTTCTGAATGATGATAACAAAATTTTCCATTGTCCTTCTTCCATATATGTAGTTGATTCGATTCCTGGGATTCCTATGTAGTGAGTTCTGTGCTTATTGTCACTATTTATGTTGGTGAAAAATATTTGCAATGTTGAAGCTGTTGATTTTGAAAAGTTCCATCATTCAATCTCTGACATTGTTTCTATCACTAAAGCCATGTTTTCCAGCTCCCTATCCTTCTTTATTTTCAGCATTTTCATTCCAATGACCAGTATTATCAGTGCATCATGATTGCGTGTTCAGTCAATTTCAAGCTGCAGAAGTTGGTAAGAATCTTCAGTTCCTTTATCTTTGGTCTTAGCAGTTGCTGCATACATTTGAATAGTAGTTTTATTACCTGGTCTTCCTTGTAGGCTTATTGATATTATCCTATCACTGACAGCATTGTATTTCAGGAAAGATCTTGAAGTGTTCTTTTTGACTATGAGTGCAAGGCCATTCCTCTTTGGATTGACAGCTTAGCACAGTAGACCCTATAATTGTTTGATTCAAAATGACCAGTACCAGTCCATTTCAGCTCACTAAAGTCTAGGATATCTTTGTTTATGTGTTCCATTTCTTTTTTGATGATTTCCAACTTTCCTAGATTCATACTTAGTACCTTCCACATCCCAATTATTAAGAGATGTTTGTAGGTGTTTCTTTTCATTTTGATTCTACCTCATTTCAGGAACTGATGCCGCTGAAGGAAGAAGTCCAAGCAGCACTGAAGGCATCACCATAAAAAAAGTTTACAGGAATTGACAAAATGTCAGTTGTGGTGTTTCAACAAAGAAATTCAGCAGTGGAACTGCTCACTTATCTATGCCAAGACATTCAGCAGACAGGTACCTGGCCAACCAACTAGAAGAGATTCGTGTTTGTATCTATTTCAAGGAACGGTTTTCCAACTTAGTGGGAAATCATCAAATAGTATCACTGATATCACATACAAGTAAATTTTGATGGAGATGATTTAAAAGCAGCTGCAGCAGCATATCAATAGGGAACTGCCAGAAATTCAAGCTGGTTTCAGAAGATGATGTGGAATGAAGGATGTCATTGCTGATGTCAAACAGATCCTGGCTGACAACAGAGAATGCCAGAAAGATGTTTATCTGTATTTTATTGGCTAAGCAAAATCATTTGACTGTGTGAACAATTTGTACCAAATTATGGATAGCATTATGAAGGATGGAAATTCCAGAACACTTGATTGTGCTTATGAGGAACATGTACATAAAGAAGAAATCATTCAAACACAACAAGGGGATACTGTGTGCATTAGGTGTGTAACATCTCACTATACCTAATCAATCTGTCAGTTCAAATCCACTAGATGCTCCTTGAATACTCTGGGGGTCAGTTCTACCCTGGCCCCTAGGGTCGCCATGAGTCAGATCCAACTCGACAGCACTTGGCTTTGGCAATCAATCTGTATGCTGAGCAAATAGTTTGAGAAGCTGGACTATATGAAGAATTATGAGTCATCAAAATTGCTGGAAGTATCATTAATAATGGACATTATGCAGACGACACAAACTTGCTGAAGGCAAGGAGGACTCAAAGCACTTACTGATGAAGACCAAAGACCACATCCTTCAGTATAGATTACACCTCAACATAAAAAAAAAAAATCTTCAAAACTGGACCAATAAGCAACAAAATGATAGAGAAGAAATTGAAGGTGTCGGGTTTTTCACTTTACTTGGATCTACAGTCAATACCCATGAGCAGCATTAAGGAAATCAAAAAATGCATTACATTGGGTAAGTCAGCTACAAAAGACCTCTTTAAAATGCTGCAAATCAAAAATGTCACCTTGAAGACTAACATGTGGCTGACCCAACCCATGATGTTTTCCGTCACCTCCTATGCAGTAAAAGTTCAGTGATAAAAAATAAGAAAGACCAAAGAAGAACTGACCCCTTTGAATTGTCATGTTGGTGAAGAATATTGAATATACCACAGACTGTCAAAAGAACAAACAAATCTGTCTTGGAAGAAGTGCAACAAAACATTCCTTCAAAGCAAGGATAGTGAGACTTTGTCTCACATACTTCGGGCATGTTATCAGGAGAGATCATTTTCTGGAGAAGGACATCATGCTCAGTAAAGAAGACCAAAAATCCATCACTACTGAGTAGATTTCCAACACATAGAAACCCTTGGGACAGAGTAGAACTGCCCCATAGAATTTCCAAGGAGCACCTGGTGGATTTGAACTGCTGACTCTTTTGTTAGCAGTCATAGCTCTTGACCATTACACCACCAGGTTTTCCTGGTAAAGTAGAGGATGAGGATAAAAGAAGACTCTCAAAAAGATGGATTGACACAGTGGGTGTAATATGGGCTCAAACATAACAACAATCACGAGGATGCTGCAGGACCAGGTAGTATTTTGTTCTGTTATGCACAGGACTTTAGAAGTCAGAATGAACCTAATACCACATAAAAATAACAATAGTGGTATAATGTTTAAGTGCTGTGCTGCTAAACAGAAGATCAACAGTTTGAACCCAATAGCCACTCCATGAGAGACAGATATGGCAGTCTCTTTCTGTAAAGCTCACAGCCTTGGAAAATATATGGGGCAATGCCACTCACCTACAGGGACAGTGGGATGGTTAAATTTAGTGTCAGTTTGGCTAGGCCATGATTCCCAGTGCTTTGACAGTCATATGATTTTGTGATTACTTCCAAGATGAAATTTGATATAACATTATCACTTCTGTGACAGGATACGCTGTGAGTTGCCTATCAGTTTAAAAGAAATTTCCACAGACATGCGGCCTGTGTGAAGTACAGGTGAACATTTTGGCAAGGTTTGTGGGCTTTTGCTATTTCTAGGCTGTTTTAGTCAGCTAGGGCTGGTCTAACAGAAATACCTCAGAGTGGATGGTTTTAACAAAAGAAAATTTAATCTTACACAGTCTGGTAGGCTACAAGTCCAAATTCAGGATGTCCACTCCAGGGGAAGGCTTTACCCCTTATCAGTTCTGGAAGAAAGTCTGGTATGGCATCAGTTTTTGTCCAGGGAGCATCTTGGCACAAGAACCTCCGGTCTGAAGGACACACTCTTCTTCCAGTGCTACTTTCTTGATGGTGTGGGGTTCCCAATTCTCTGCTTGCTTCTCTTTTATCTCTTGTAGGATGAAAGGATTAAGGGTGGGGCAAACCACACTCCAGGGAAACTCCCTTTACAGTGGAGCAGGGAGATGATCCTGTGAAAGGATTTACAGTTCCACCCTAATCCTTTAACATACAGCATAGGAAAACCACAAAATGGAGGACAGTCACAAGATACTGGGAATCACAACCCAGCCACATGGCTACACTAATTTTTGGGGGGACACAATTCAATCCATGACATAGGCCCTTTAAGTGGCTTGTTTAATCTGTCTTCTGGTTCTTGGGACTTCAGCTAGCAACTTACCTGGGGGCTTGAATGCTGATCTTAGGATTTGTGGGTCTTCAAAGACTGTGAGCAAGAGCCCTACTCTCTGACCTGCCAATCCGGGGTTGTCTAGCTCCTGTGGCTCCATGAATCAGAAGTCTCTGTTCTGATCCATGAACTTGGGACTTTCCTGACTGTATAACTGTGTGAGCCATTTCCTTTATATAAATCTCTCTCTCTCTCTCTATGTTTACATGCTGTACTGGTTTAGCTTCTCTAGAGAACAGAACCTGAGGTAGTTACTATGAAAAATGGTCACTATGAGTCACAATGGACTGGACTGAAGTGGTTTGTGTGTATGTGTGTGTAAACCATTTGCTGTCACCTCTAACTCAAGGTGATCTCTTGTGTTTAAGAGTAGAAATGTGTTCCATAGAATTTGGAATTGTCCCTAAATATAAGGGAGCAATAATTTTTAGCAGGAATAGCAGAAAAAAGTAGACATATTTCAAAAAGCTCACTTCTGTTGTTACATGAGAAAATGGTTAGAAAGATTGAAAGCAAAGGCACCAGCACATCTATGCAGATTACAGTGCTATTCACAGTAACGAAATAATGAAAAGAACCTAAGTGCCTGTGATGGCGAAGGTTACATATCAACTTGGTAAGGCCGTATTTGTCAACAGTTTGGCAGTTATGATGTAGTTTGGCAATTACGTTACAATGCAATCACCTCCGTGATGAGATCTGGTACTATATAATCTCATCCATGATGACTTCTACGCACAACCCATCAGTTGGAAGAGTTTCCTCAGATATGGCCTGTATCCAATATAAATGGCCCTGTCTTCCTGACTCTAAGTATTGTCCATACCCTCTAGATTCCAAGTGGAAACCCTTTGGCCCTAGGCTACAGCTCTATTTCCAGGCCCACTGGGACAGCAGTTCTTCTCCCTTGGCATCAGGTGCATCATTTTCCTACCCTAAATGGGTGGCAACTCCACCCTAAGAAATGCCAGAGACCATAATTCCTGATATTGTGTGATGTTCACATATGTTGCAAACCCTGCTTCTGTGGTGCTAATGAGGGAGAATGAGCAGCAGCTGTGTTGGTGGGGAAGGACTCAATATGTAATTCTATTTTGTGCCTTGAGACAATCTTTTGAGATATAAAGGGAAGAAAAGTTAGCAAAGAGTAGGGGACCTCATAAAACAGGAGCAAGGCTGTTCTTTGGAAAGGATCCAGGGTCTCTGTGCCTCAGAAGTTCCCAGTCCAGGGGAAGATTGATGAGAAGGACCTTCCTCCAGAGCCATCACAGAGAGCTTTCCACTGGAGCTGACACCCTGAATTTGAACTTTTAGCGTACTGGCATGTGACAGAATAAAATTTCTCTTTTTAAATACTTGGATAATTTCTGTTATAGCAGCAATAGACGACTAAGACGCTATTTACCTAGAGAAAAGGGAAACCCAAAAATCAGAAGAGAAACTGCATTACAGGACTAATTGTCTACATGAACCACTGCCTTCTCTGCCTCAAGATCAGAAGAAATGGTTAACGCCCAGCTGTTAGGACCTAAGGTTTTGATCAGAGACACAACAGATATCTCTTGATAGAAAGAGAGAAAGGTATGCAACAGAATTTCAAATTCTTAAAGAATCCAAAGTAACTGGACCCATCATGACTGCACCAGATCTGTAAAATTGTTGACCAGAGATACTTTTTAAACCTTGAAGTGAAGATGTCTACTGAAAACATCTTTCAACTAAATAGAAGTTTAGCCGAAAATGTAAAGAATGTGACCCTTAAGTACTTTAGTCTTTTAAAAAAAAATTATCTATACGAAACCAAATGGACAATAACTACCTTACAGCATAGATGAGAAGTTCAGTGTGGGAGAAAGTGAGATTAAATTAGTGGAACTGAAACAACTAGGATAAAAATGATGAAAATGTTGGCACAGTGGGAATAAGTAACCAATGTCACTGGATATTTTGTTCAGAAATTGTTGAATGGGCATGTATTATACTATGTATAGTTTCATCAAAAATGCAATAAGATGTTTCAAAAAGACTTCAACAAATGGTGCTGGCAACATTGGTTATCCATCTGCAATAAACTGAATCAAGATCCATATCTTACAACTTATACAAAAACCAACTCCAGCTGGATAAAAGACCTAAACATCAAACCTAAAACAATAAAGCTCATCCAAGAAAAGGTAGGAACAACAATGGAAGTTTTAATACATAATGAGGACAGACTCCAAAATCTGTCAAATAAACCACAATCAACAGAAAATGGATAAATGGGAACTATTAAGAATCAAACACTTTTGCTCATCCAAAGACTTTATTAATAGAATTAAAAGAGCACTCACAGAATGGGAAAAAATATTTGGCAACTCTATGTCAGACGGATGCCTGATCTCCATAATCTATAAGATACTACAAAATATCAGTAAGAAGAAGATAAACCATCCAATTAAGCGATGGGCAAAGGAGATGGACAGACACTTCACTAAAGAGGAGATCCTGGCAGCCAAGAAACACATGCGGACATGTTCACAATCTTTAGTTATTAAAGAAATTCAAATCAAGACAACAATGAGATACCATCTCATCCCAACAAGATTGTCCATGATCCAGAAAACACAAAACAACAAATGCTGGAGAGGCTGTGGAGAAAGTGGAACCCTCCTACACTGTTGGTGGGGTTACAAAATAGTCCAGCCTCTTTGGAAGGCAATGTGGTTCTTCCTTAAAAAAATGGATATCGATATACCATTTGACCCAGTAATTTCACTACTTGGAATATATCCTACAGAATCAAGGCCTTGCGCATCAACGGACACATGCACCAGAATGTTTACCACAGCACAGTCCACAACAGCAAAAAGATGGAATCAACCCAGATGCCCAACAACAGAAGAATGGATAGGGAAACTATGGTACATATACTCAATGGAGCACTACGCAATGATAAAGAATAACGATGATTCCAGGAAAGATCTCCTAACCTGGTTTCAACTGGAAGACATTATGCTGAGTGAAAGTAGTCAGCAACAAAAAGACAAGTATTGTATGAGACCTCTGTGATAAGATCTCAAAAACAGACTTGTGTATAGAAGAAAAGACTCTTTGACAGCTGCAAGGGAGGGGAGGGAGGGAGGGTGATGGGGACAGGGTTTATTTTAGATAGTTGCTAGAAATCTGGTTGGGAGAAAGTGGTGATAGCACACATTAGGAAGAAGAACAACATTAAGTGGACTTTATCCTAACCCAATATCGCAAGGATAGAGTAGCTGGGGTGGGGAGCGGGGGACCATGCTCTTAGGAGAAATCGAGGCCAATTGGCACAACTAGCATTTTGCTAAGAGAGCTCGCTGCACCCCACATCAGTGAGTGGCGTCTGGGGTCTTAAAAGCTGCCAAGCTGCCATCCGAGGACACAGCAAATGGTCCCAACTCAGCAGGAACGGATGCTCACCAAGGACCAAAATGACATGCGGTAAAGACAACCGAGAAGACAGAGAGACCCACAAGAGTGGGTGCCTACATTGACTTGGGATCGGAAGAACCAGATGGTGCCCGGCCACCACCAGTGATAGCCACGATGGAGCTCACAGAGAGGAGTCTCACTGGCAACACAAGAATAAAAAGGGGTGCATCCTGAGATCTCCACTAAAAGACCTCAGTTGATGGTCCAGTGGTTTCGGACTTCCCTGGGAGCATGGCCCCTGGCCCTGATGCTCCCCTTGCCCATAAATCATAACGAAGTTCCACTCTTTGGACACGAATGGATTGGACTTAGTGATGCAGAGTGACCATATATTGGATGCACTTTATGGTTCTATACATCTATAGGATATCATCCTGATGACCTCTGGCTGGAGGAAGGAGAGTGGGTGGAGAGGAGTGGAAAGGAGGTTGTTGGGAGGATAACATATGTATGGAGCAGAGAGGAACAGTGTGCTGTCACCCTACAGGGAGAGCAGTGGAAGCTGCATATAGGTGGGCATATAAATTTACACGGGAATGTACATTTTCACTCAGTCATGTTAAATAAAAAAGAAAAAAAAAATGTTTCAAAAAGATAAAGGCACCCAAACTATTTAGGGAGATATTTCATTGCTTCAGGAAAGAGACAATTAATGGTAGCTTGTAGTAAGATAAATGGAACAGAAATGGAGACAACTGAAACAGAACCTGTCATCTTGATATTAATCATTTATTCATTCATAAAAACAACTCCTAACTCCTTTATCTGTACTAGAAAAGACCAAATTCTGTCCCTTAAGATGCTAAATCTATCATTTAAAAAAAAATCCCACATATATTTTAATGTAATTTTCTCAAAATATCTGTTTGATATTATAACATAATTGTAGTAAATATACTCAATAGTAACTTACATTACAGAATTCTTTCCCTGAAGGAATCTAATGACAAGACAACCAAGAATAGCATTATTTGGTTTACAAAATACCTGGATAAATTAATAACTTCATTAAAATTTCATCTTTGATTATTAAAAAAACAAGTTGAAATCCTAGGTAATCAATGTTGGTATTAACATAATCACACTATGAAAAAATAATTGTCTTTCCTATGAAAAGTTATAAGCACTAGTTCTTTGTCTATGCAATGGAATCACAATGTCTGAAGAAAAATAGACTAATGTCTAGCTTTTGTCTAAATTGTATTGTTTGCTGGGCATATCAAAATAAATTGAAAGAAACTTACTAAACATCAGTAATAACTGATTGGTCCTTGAGATATTTTTCAAAATTAAATTCTCTTTTTCCTCTGAGAATAAATTAAACCTCTTTCTACCATTATAGGAATTGTGTTTATAGTGTGGCTATTCTGTTGGCTTGGCATTCTGTTTTGTCTAGTTTTCCAACAAGTCAAATCATAAACACATAAACAGAAACAAAAAACTCAAGAACTTAGACTGGACCAGTGCAGAAGTGCATTTATCTTGGTTCCATTCTTCTGAATTTAGGATTGAGTTTTCTACTGAATCTCAGAAAGCATGAGAGAATATTCCAAATGATCACTGAATTTTGTTCATTGTGAGATACAAGTTTGAATGCTGTTATGGATTGAATTATGTTCCCTAAAATATGTATTGCAAATCCTAACTCCCATACTTGTATTTATAGTACAATGTGGGGAATAGCTCCTCATTATTATGTTACTGTCACAGTATTAGCATAGGGTGTGTCTTGAGTCGCTATCTTCTGAGATAGGAAAGAAGTTGATTAAGCAAGAAAGTACAGCTGAGGGAAGATAGGTATCATGTTGATAATCTCCACGAAGCCAAGGTACAGAGGACTTAAAGTGATGAGGACATATCCCCAGAGTCAGCAGAGAGGGAAAGTCTTCATTCAGAGTTAGTACCCTGAATTCAAACCTCTAGCTTCTGAAACTATGAGAAAACAAATTTCTGTTAAATCCATCTACTTGTGGTATTTCTGCTACAGCAGTGCTTGATAACTAAGACAAATACCATTAAGAATGAGTCTTTTAATGACTTGATTTCTCTGAAACTACAGATTTCTGCTTCTTCCCAATTTTTCCAGACCATAACCCTCATGACATATTAGGCTACCCTCACGTCTTCCTCTTCTTAGACATAACCACTTACCCTTACTGATACACCCAACAGTTTGAACGAGACCACGTGCCCTATCTCAGTGTCTGCGTTGTTACTACTTTCGTTGTATGAGTTCTGTTTATTCCAAGTATCAAATACTAAATTCTCCACAGCTAAATCTGGCTTTGGTGATTGAAAGCTTGCCAATAGAAGTACTCCCATTCACCAGTGACCTCCGGTTCTTGCTTGAGCCCTTTATTGTTATTTTCTGCAGCCCACTCATTTCTATAGCCTTTATCCTGCTGTGATTTGGGATCTTGTTTCTTCCTCAGAACCTCACGTTGCTAACCAGTGTGAGTACAACCCTGGTGTCATCCTTTCCAAATTCAGTCATCTGTGTTTTAGGTTATTATAGATTGACTGACAACTTAATACAAATGCATTAAATTTCTACACTTCAATATCTGCACATTGATAATTCTAAATTACACCTGTTGCTATGTTCCCATCAAGAGTCTAATGAAAGCTATGGGTACTCTATTAAGAAAAGTACTTAGAGACTTTATTTTATATATGGTGTCATGGACTTTGTGAAGCCCATCCATTCATTTCTAAGAACTCTTAAATCACATCAGTGTCCATGGACCACATTCATTAGAAATACCTGCAACATTGAAACTACAATTTCTTTATCTCCACCAGAGACCAACCACATCAGAATCCCTAAGGTTTGTGTAGCATGTATTTATTTTCTATTTATTTATCTAACATGCAATTCTGAGATTTCTTTTGTATCTATTCAAGTTTTACAAACTAAAGCTCTAGGTTCTGAAGTATTGTCATTAAACGACAGACTAGAATTCTTAGATGTTTTAAAATTTTGAGTAAGAAGCGGTTCACAGATATGTACAAGGTTTGAGAAAGTCAAGAAAACAACCTCAGAAATCAGAAGCAGCTCTGGAATTGACTTTATTTGAAGGAGAGCGAACTCGAAAACACTTTAGTATAGATGAGACCTGTAAAACCCATGCTAACCTCACAAAGGTACTCCCAGGGGAGGGCATAGTTTAACGGGAAATAGAAGTGAATTTTGAGGTTCCAGGTTATTTGGCTGATGTAAATGCTCAGCATTCCCCCTCGTAGTTCAGACTCAGTTTTCCATTATTCAACCTGAAGAAAAAAGATAGAGATAAAAATCAAAAAACAAGTATTTGGATCACTACCTCCTAAGAATTAAACTGTGTCCCCCCAAATTGTGTGTCATCTTGGCTAGGCAATGATTCCCACTATTGTCTGATTGTCCACCATTTGGTCATCTGGCCTAATTTTTCCTTGACTTATAAATCCTGGTTCTATGATGTTAATGATGTAGTGTTACTAGCAGTTATATTAATGTGGCAAGACTCAGTCTACAAGACTGTTGTTTTTGTTAGGTGCCGTCAAATCAGTTCTGACTCATAGCAACCCTATGCACAACAAAGCGGAAACACTGCCATGTCCTGAATCATGCCCATAATCATTTTTACAATTAAGCCCATGGTTGCAGTCACTGTGTCAATCTATCTTGTTGAGGGTCTTTCTCTTTTTCATTGACCCTTCAGTCTACCTAGTAAGGTGTTCTCTGGGGATTGAACCCTTCTGACAGTGTGACCAAAGTAAGTAAGACATGGTCTTGCTATCTTTGCTTCCCAGAAGCACTCCTGTTTTACTTCTTCCAGAATAGATTTGTTTGTTCTTTTGGCAGTCCGTGGTACATTCAATAATTTCCAACATCACAATTTGAAAGTATCAATTCTTCTGTGTTCTTTATTCAATGACATGCTGTCACATACATATGACATGATTGAAAATAACATGGTTTGGATCAGGCACATTTTAGTTTTCAAGGTGACATCTTTATTTTTTAACACTTTAAAGAGGTCCTTTGCAGCAGATTTTCCCAATGCAATGTGTCTTTTGATTTCTTGACTGCTGCCTCCATGGGCATTGATTGTGGAACCAAGTAAAATGAAATCATTGACAACCTCAATCCTTTCTCCATTTATCATGATGTTGTTTACTGGTCCAGTTGTGAGAATTCGTTTTCTTTGTGCTGAGGTGCAATCCATACTGAAGGCTGTGGTCTTTTATCTTCATCAGTAAATGATTCAAATCTTCTTCACTTCCAGGAAGTTGGGTTGTGTCATCTGCATAATGCAAGTTACTAATGAGTCTTCTGCCAATCTTGATACCTCCTTCTTCAGAATCTTGGATTATTTGATCAGCATATGGTTTGAAAAGGAATGATGAAAGAATACAACCCTGATGCAAATCTTTCCTGAGTTTAAACCGTGCAATGTCTCCTTGTTCTGTTCACATGACTGCCCCATGATCCGTGTACAGATTCCTCATGAGCACAATTTGGTGTTCTGGAACTCCCACTGTCCACAATGTTATCGATAATTTGTTATTATCCACACGGTTAAATGCCTCTGCATCGTCAACGAAATGCAGGAAAACATCTTTCAGATATCCTCTGCTGTCAGCCAAGATCCTTCTGACATCAGCAATGATATCTCTGGTGCTACATCCTCTTCTGAATCCAGCTTGAATTTCTGACAGTTCTGTCAACATACTGTTGCAGTCACTTTTCAGTGATCTTGAGCAAACTTTTACTTGTGTGTGATATCAATGTTACTGTTCAATAATTTCCATACTTAGTGAGATCACCTGTCTTAGGAATAGGCATAAATGTGGATCTCTTTCAGTCAGTTGGCCAGGTAGCTGTCCTCCAAATTTCTTGGCATAGATGAGTGAGCACTTCCAGTGCTGCATCCATTTGTTGAAACATCCGAACTGATATTCTATCAATTTCTGGAGCCTTGTTTTTTGCCAATACTTTCAATGTAGCTTTGACTTCTTCCTATAGTACCATTGGTTCCTGATCGTATGCTACCTCACGAACCGGTTGAACATTGACCAGTTCTTTCTGGTATGATGACTTTGTGTAATTCTTCCATCTTCTTTTGATGTTTCCTGAGTAGTTTAATATTTTCCCTGTAGAATCCTTCAATACTGAAATTCTAGGCTTGAATTTTTTCTCCTGTTACTTCAGCTAGAGAAACGTAGAGTGTGTTCTTCCCTTTTAGTTGTCTGTTTCCAGATTTTTCCACTTACTATAATATTTTACTTTGTCTTTTCAAGCTGCCCTTTGAAGTCTTCAGTTGTTTTACTTCACTATTTGGTCCTTTTGCTTTAGCTACTCAATGTTCAAGAACAAATTTTGAAGTCTCTCTGACATCCAATTTGATCTTTTCTTTCTTTCTTGTCTTTAAATGACCTCTTGCTTTCTTCATAGATGATGTCTTTGATATCATTCCATAAGTCCTCTGGTCTTCTGTCATTAGTGTTCAAGGCATCAAATCTCTTCTTGAGATAGTCTCTAAATTCACATAGAATACACTTAAGGTTGTACTTTGGCCCTCATGGACTTGTTCTAACTTTCTTCAGTTTCAGTTTGAACTTATACATGAGCAATTGATAGTCTGTGCCTTGGTCAGTACCTGGGCTTGTTCTGACTGTTGATATGGAGCTTTTCCATTGTCTCTTTCCACAGAGATAGTCAATTTGTGGAGAAGTCCATGTATATACTCACTGTTAATGTTGGTGAAGAAAGGTATTTACGATGAAGAAGTCATTGCTCTTTCAAAATTCTGCCACTCAATCTCTGTTATCATTTCTGTCACCAAGGTCATATTTTCCAACTGATCCTTCTTTATTTCCAACTTCTGCCTTCCAATCAGAAGTAATTATCAGTGCATCCTGATTCCATGTTTGATCAATTTTGGACTGCAGAAGTTGGTAAAAATTTACAGTTTCTTCACTTTTGGCCTTAGTGGTTGGTGTGTAAATTTGAATAAGAGTCTTATTGCTTGGTGTTCCTTGTAGGTATACAGATATAATCCCATCACTGACAGCATTGTATGTCAGGACAGATCTTGAAATGGTCTTTCGGTGATGAATGCAACATCATTCCTCTTTAAGTTTGCATTCCTGGCATAGTAGATCATATGATTGCATGATTCCAAATGGCCAATATGGGTCCATTTCAGCTCACTAATGCCTAGGATATCAATGTTCATGTGTTCCACTTCATTTTTGATAATTTCTAATTTTCCCAGATTCATACTTCATACAGTTTGTTTTTCAATTATTATAGACGTTTGCAACTGTTTCTTTTCGTTTTGGTTCCTGACATATCTGCAAATGAAGACCCTGAAGATTTTATTCCATCTATGTCATCAAGGTCTACTCTACTTTGAGGAGGCACCTCTTCCCCAGCTGTCTTCCGAGTGCCTTCCAACCTGGGGGTTCATTTTCTTGCGCTATATTTGACAGTGTTCCACTGCTATTCATAAGGTTTTTGCTGGCTAATTCTTTTAAGAAATAGACTGCTAAGCCCTTCTTCCTAGTCTGTCTTAATCTGGAAGCTCAGCTGAAACCTGTTTACAGTGAGCGACCCTGCTGGTATCTGAATACCAGTGGCAAAGCTTCTAGCCTCACAATAACACACAAACCTCTCCCAGGATTACAAACTGACAGATGAGTGAGGGATCTGAAAGATTAGGTGATGTGTTAAACCAATCTCTTTAGAGATAAAATAGAATCAAGCAAAAAGACACAGGGACCTCATATCACCAAGAAACAAGAGCCAGGAGAACAGCATGTCCTTTTGACCAGGGATACCTGTACTGAGAAGCTCCTTGACTGGAGAAAACTGACGACAGTGACCTTTCCCCGGGACCAACAGAGAGAAAAAGCCTTCCCCTGAAGTTGGCACCCAGAATTCAAACTTCTAGCCTACTAGACTGTGAGACGATAAATTTCTTTTTGTTAAAGCCATACACATGTGGTACTTCTGTTATAGCAGCACTAGGTAAAGTTACTACCACAGAAAAGAAAATATGATTATTTGAAACCATTTTGAAAAAGACAGGGCTAGGTCCTGGCTTGCCTATTTTATACAGACCATTCTCTTAATTTGTTCATTTTGTTCTTGCTTCTCCATGATCCAGATTCCTTATCTATAAAGCAAGAGACCTAGTAATCTATTGTCATTTCCACTCTGTTATGGCTATAGATAAGTCTTATTTTAACATTTATCTATTTCTGTAATAAGCCAGCCAGCCAAGTGCTGTCAAGTTGGATCCGACTCATGGCGACCCTACTAAATAATTGCTAAATACTGGAACTGTAGGTAAAAAATACACACTAAAACCACTGCCATCCCATTGGTTTTGTCTCATAGTGACCCTACAGGGCAGAACAGAACTGTCTCATAGGCTTTTCAAAAGTAGCTGAAGGGTTTCAACAGCTGTCATTTTGGTCAGCAGCCATAAATCTTAACAAATGCACCACCAGAGAAATCAATAGGTATGCAATTCCTGAATTTCAGAATGTAATGAAAAAGTTTGTATAGCTCACCAAATCTAGGTTTAATGTTGTTATTTAAAGTTAAAACATAATTTCATTGTCAGCAGTCAGTAATTCTTAGAATTCACAATCCTTTTTCTGTGATTTATTTTGTTTTTCTATCATCTGTCTGCCACTAGAATGAAAATTCTTTGAAAGCAAGAATTTGCATAACTGTTACTGCTTTAGTTTCAGTGCATACATCAATTTCTTGTGCAGAGTTAATCTTTAATAAATATTTAATGAATGATTCTGTAGTAAATTTAGTACCACTTCATAAGCTGACTGCCAGCATTCTCACAGAAAGCTTATGTAAATGACTTTGTTTCCTTTGGATAAACAACAATCAAATTTCTGTTAAGACAGGACTATGGAGAAACCCTGGTGCTATAGTGGTTAAGTGCAATGTCGCCTAACCAAAAGGTCTCAGCTTACACCTGCCAGGTGTTTTTTGGAAACTTTATAGAGAAGTTCCACTCTATCCTGTAGGGTTTCCATGAGTTGGAATCAATTAGATGGCAGTGGATTTGTTTTTAAGGAGTTATAGAGACATGGGAAATCCTGGTGGCATAGTGATTGAGTGCTACGGCTGCTAACCAAAAGGTTGGCAGTTTGAGTTCAGCATGTGTTCCTTGGAAACTCAACGGGGGATCGACTCAGTGGCAACAGGCTACAGAGACATGGAAATAGCTTTGTGTTTGCTATGAATCATTCTGTTAATAATTATTAGAAAATCTCCAAAGCACACTTACCTCTTTGCTTCGTTAAGTGTACATAAGTTTCCATAGGTTTTGCCATCAGAACCACAAACTGGTTTGTAGACAGACTGGCATTTTGTATTTCCAGTTTGGTCCTCGCTGCTAGTGCTGTCAGTCTTTAAAAACGTGACAGAGCATTAGGTAAGCATAGTGCAATCGTTTTAACTCTGATGTTATAATAAAATAAACATCTATCACACATTTATTATTAGTTAAGTCTTATACTGAATCAATCATTTTATTACTAGGTATTTTAACTTAATCTACAAAATAGTACTGTAGAAAATGTGTATTTTGCTCTGTTTTATAGCTTAGGGCACAGAAGCTCAGTACATTGGGGTAATATCCCTGACACCATGTATGGATTAAGTGTCTAACCTGGAATTCAAACCCTGAGTTATCTGCTGCCCAAACCCCCTAATCTTACAAGATACCAGACTGCTCCCACTTTAATTCTTTGGAGAGATGCCTTTCTTTCTGTGGGAAAACAACAGGCAAAAGTCATAATGACAAACACAAAACACACAATGCCTTAGTTTGCTGATTGCCTTCTTCATTGGTTGTGCCCATGAAACAAGTATGATGCAAGACGTAGAATACAAAATTCAGTTAAGTAGCACCTGAAGACGTTTCTTCAGGATTGACTTTGTAATGATGGAGGCCTATGAACTTTAGGAGGTCTGACAAGCAGATGGGAACAGGAACACTAAAGGGGATGTTGTTTTTTTTAAAACTGTTCATTTAGAATTCTTTGAGCCAAGATGATACAGAATGGAAAAAAAAAATACATCAAAGCCCTCTACTGTTGAGAGTTTACAAAATTTTTCATATTTATCAACTACTTTCCTTCATATACACTGTAAAATGGACAGTATTGTTACCTTAATTTTAGAAATATAGACAGATACATGATAGATAGATAGATGATAGATAGATAGATAGATGAGAGAGAGAGAGAGATAGACAGATAGATGATAGATGATAGACAGATGACAGATGATAGACAGATGATAGACAGACAGATAGATAGATGATAGATTTTATTGTCAATGTTTAAGAGATACCTAATAATTCAGACCTGATGGTAACTATCAGTGTCTGCATGGGCAGGAATGTCTTTATGATACTGCTGTGTTAGTTGGTAACTACATTATTCCCTCAAGAGAAAGAACACTGTGAAATTGCAAGTAATTATGTAAAACATAAATTGTCCATTGAGATGATGAGAGGAAGAAGTGTTCTACTAAACTGTGTTGAATGTGAGAAGTAAGTGGAGTTTCCAGACTTACTGTTAAAGGTGACTGAGAGGCTGATTGTTGAAAAAGACTGGTAAGTAAAGATAAAAAGCATTGTAAGCGTGCTGATCAGACTCACATGCACCTCTTTGCAATGTTGGGTCCCAAGTATGAGACCTTCATTCATCTAACAAATAAGTCAAGAGAACATTACATGTCTGGCTCTTCCTAGGTCCCAGGTATAAAGATTTGAGAAGAAATGGTCCTTTTTTTATCCAAGAAGTTCATAATCTACTTGGGGAGATAACTCACATGTAATACAAAAAAAAATTTGCAAGAGAGATCATTAGTAATAGAAATATAATGTTTCAGGAATGCATTAGTGAAAATTAAAGAACTTTGTGTGATACGGATGGTATATAAACAACAGCGACATATGAAACTGGGTGGCAAGACAGGAGCCCAGTTATGAAGAAATCTGAATGCTGAACTTAGAATTTACATTTCATCCACTGTGTACTGTGAATACATTGTAGAATTTTGAGAATGCAATGGAACTGTTAGATTTTTCACTTAGAAATATTATTTCAGTGGTTTAAAGGTAGTGAATGGAATAGAAACTGTTACAAAAGTTAAACCTTGTCAGTGGTAGAATCAGCTGAAGGGCATCTATGCTAGCACAGTAGAGGTAGAAGGGCTGTAGTGGGCACAGAGAGGAGGCAACGCAAGACAGACTGGAAGGACATGGCACTCACTGATGATCACAAGTGTTGTGTGCAAAAAGAACTCCAAATTTCTTTTCATTTTGGAAGACCAATGACATTGCAGTGTTTGCTATTAGCACAGTATGTTTTGCTAACCACTTCAAGTTGGGAAACAGAATGAATGAGGGAAATTGACTGAGGGGGGGAAATAAAGACATTAACACTAACCTGAATTTCCATGACATTGTCATTCAAAGAGGTAAATTTATTTTTTCTTTCTTCATTATTGTAAAAAGACCTTGATTTCCCTTGCTGACTAGATGACCCTGGCTTCCCTTGCTGGTTCGATGACCCTGGCTTCCCATGATGGCTAGATGACCCCGGCCTCCCTTGCTGGTTTGATGACCCTGGCTTCCCTTGCTGGTTTGATGACCCTGGCTTCCCATGATGGCTAGATGACCCCGGCCTCCCTTGCTGACCAGATGACCCTGGCTTCCCCTGCTGGTTTGACGACCCCGGCTTCCCCTGCTGATTTGATGATCCTGGCTTCCCTTGATGGCTAGATGACCCTGGCCTCCCTTGCTGGTTTGATGACCCTGACTCCTCTTGCTGGTCTGATGACCCTGGCTTCCCTTGATGGCTAGATGACCCTGGCCTTCCTTGCTGACTAGATGACCCTGGCTTTCCTTGCTGGTTTGATGATCCGGACTCCTCTTGCTGGTTTAATGACCCTGGCTTCTCTTTCTGGTTTGATGACCCTGGCTTCCCTTGCTCACTAGATGACCCTGGCTTCCCATGATGACTAGATGATTCTGGCTCCCCTTGCTGGTTTGATGACCCTGGCTTCCCCTGCTGACCAGGAAACACTTGTTCCCTCAGCTGGCTAGAAGATCCTGGTTTTCCTTGCTTGTTAATATCTTCTGGATTCCAGATTTGACCAAATGCTCCTGTGCTTCCTTGGGTATTCCAAGCTCCTGGCATCTCATACTGGTAGAAAACTCCTGGCTTTTCTTTGTGATTAGGATTTTCTAATTTCCCAGGCTGGTTAGAATAGTCTCGTTTTCCTCTCACATTAAATGTCCCTTGTTTTCCTTGTGTGTTACTCCCTCCTTGTTCTTTAGATTCTGTTGGTTCTCCTGGATGGTTAGCTTCATTATTTTTCTCTCGAATGAGTGATGGTCTTGGACTGCCTTCTGTTTGGAAATCATTTGTTTTCAAGATCTGGGTTGAAGACACTGGAATGATACCACAAGTATAAGAGCAAAATAAAATTGTTTAACCTCAGGAATTAAAATCAAAGAACACTCACACAAAGATATTTCCTTGGCATTTTACATGAACCCTAAGATAGGATCTTCCTATTTCTTCCCATATGGTGAATATTTTGCTTCCTTCATTCTTTTCTTGATTATCAGATACCACTTCTAAAGTCATGGGATCAAGTAAATTCTAACCATATCTAACTCAAAGAGTCTGCTTTATTTGAACTACTCTTGCATACTACTCAAAATTGCATTTAATGATTTCTTGATGAATTAAATACATTTTATCCACTGCCTGTGCTAAACTTTCCCCCCATAGAATGGACATCTACTTTTCAAAACTTACCTTATAGAGAATGCTATCAACTTGCAAGACATACGAGCTAACATGTCTGTACCCCCTTGACATTTTTTAACTTAATTTTGATAGATGGATTTCTAGAGCAATCTATGTTTTTTACCCTGTTCCAAAGAAAGAGGTAGCTTAGATACCTAGTATTGAAACAAACAAACAAAAAAAACACACCAAAAGTGAGTGGCTCTAGCAAAGTTTATTTTCTTACAGTTTAAGAGTCTAGAAGACTGAATTAAAGAAGTTGGGTCTAGCGGAAAACTTAATCTCTGTCACCTTTGGGGGAAAGTATTTGTCTCTTTGAGATTCTGCTCCTGAGTGACCTTCATGTGACTTGACACCTTGCTTCACCTATCTCTGCTTCTTTTGCTAGGTTGTTTAATCTAGTTTATATCTCAAAAGAGATTGGAGATCCACCCGTTGCTAGTCCTATCTCGTTAATGTATCAAAGACAATTCATTCCAGTGGGATTACTACCACAGGTATAGAGGTTAGGACTTACAACATTATTTATTTATTTATTTATTTATTTGGAGAGGGCACAAATCAACCCACAATATTTCATCCTTTGGCCCTCAAAAGTCATGTCCTCCCCACATGCAAAACACATCTACCTCATCATGTCACCCCAAAGTCTTAAATAACCAAAGTCCAAAATTTCATGTTCTGTATTCTCTAAATCAAGTACCCAGGAGCCAACGAAATCTAGAGTACAGGTTATCTATTTCCAAAGTACAATAGTGGAACAGAAACAATGTAAATATTTCCATTAGAAATAGTAGAAATTAGAAGAAAAGAAGGCATAACAGGCACTACTTACTTAATCTAAAACCTAATAGAACAAATTATATTAGCTTTCATAGCTTTAAAATAATCCCCTGTGTGTGTGCGTGTGTGTGTGTGTGTGTGTGTGTGTGTGTGTGTGTGTGTGTGCGAACGCACGTGCATGAGCACAAATTGCAGTGTGGGGCATCTGGGAAACAGCTCTGCCTTCCAGATTCTGGATATTGACTGTGTTCTCTGGATTCTAGGTGGAGACCCCTTGGCCCTGGGCTTCCACTCTGTCTTCCATACTCATGGGTACAGCAACTCTGCTCCCTCAGCTTTGGGCAGCCACATTCTCATAGTCCATCTGAGTGTGGACCTCACCCCTTTGTCCTCAGCACGTCCTGTTCTTCTGTTCAGTGGGCATGGAACCCGGTCTCTCAGCTTTGGGCAGCAGCCTCATCCTTTTAACCAGACTGAGTAGCTGCCTCACGTTTCAAAGAGTTGTTAAAATATGGCTTTTTGAAACCTAGGAAGCCAAAGCTTTAATCCTTTGAGACATCAGAGGCTGTGGCTCCACTCCTTGAGACTGAAAAACAGCTGTTTTCTGTTTTCCTTTCAGCAGTTCTACTGATCTCCAAATTACCCTACAGATAGTCTTTTTCGTTCATTGGAAGACAGCAGATGTAGCTGCCTTGACCTGCTTCCTCTCTGTAGAGGTACCACGAGGTTGACTATGTTCTTTCCTTTCATTGTCTGTCCCTTTGAGTCTATGGTGATTGGTTTTTACTATGATAATTGGTTAATCCATCAGTCATAGGTTTATCTCTTTAATAAAAGCTTCTGAAGGCGCATGCTCAGTGAAAATTCTAGCACATATATTGTTGGTTTGTATAACAAAATTTTCTAAATCTCCAAGTTTGCTTCTATTTTGTGCAGTTCATTCTTTCTTTTCACAAGTAACTATAAACTACAGGAATAAATCATGAATCTCCTTTAAGATCTTGCTTAGAAATTTCAACTAGATACCTAAGCTCATCACTCACAAGTTCTACCTTCCAGGAAGCATTTGAACATATGTAATTAAGACAAATTCTTTGCCATTAAATAAAAAAAAAAAAATCACCCTTCCTCTCTTGTGAAATCACTTTCTTACCAGAAGCACATTTTTTATTCTGTTTTAAGTAAAAGTATAATTTGAGTCAGTTTCTCATACAAAAAATTACACATACTTCATTATGTGACTGTAGCTGTTCTCCCACACTGTGACAGCACACTTTTCCCATCTACCCCAAATGTCCCATGTCAGTCCATTCAGTTTCTGTCCCCTTCTTTCTTATCTCGTCTCCAGACAGGAGCTGATCAGTTAGTCTCCAGCTTCTACTTAACTCACGAAGCACACTCTTCACTAGCATCATGTTATAGCTTACAGACCAGTTCTATTTTTGTCCGAGGAACTGGCTTCTAAAATGGTCTCGGTTCTGGGCTAACAGATGATCTGGGGCTCATGTAGTTCGAGAACCCTACAGATTGTGAGACCATCAAGTAGGTTTTTGTAGCAGAGTTCGAGTTGTGCACCTAACATTTCCCTGATCCGTCAGGGATTCTCTGCTGGATGCCCAGTAAGGGGAGTCATTGGTAGCACCTGGACATCATCTAGTTCTTACAGTCTCATGTTGATGTCATTTCTGGTTTATGTGGTCCTTTCTGTCTCTTGGACTCATACTTTTCTTGTGTCTTTGCTGTTCTTCATTCTCTTTTGTTCCTGGTGGGTTAAGACTGATGGATAACCAGAAACATTTAATGTCTGCATTTCTAGCAACCTTCTGTTGCTCTTGTCATATGCTTTCTCTAGAATGGTAGGGACTTTCTCTATAGATCTCCTCATTTTTCTCTGAGCCCTCACCAGAATTGCCTTTGACAACCATATTTCTACCAACAGTATCTTCAAGGTAATGTAGGCTTTTACTGTTAGGCGCCTTAGAACTCTTCCACCCTTCTACCCAATTCCAAAACTACTTCTACATTTAAGGTATCTGTTAGAGAAACAACTCTCTCCTCTGGTTCCATATTCCGTCTTAGTTATTTAGTATTGCTATAACAGAAATACTACAAGTGAATGGTTTTAACCAAAGATGTACATTTCCTCACAGTTTGTGATTCTTAGAAGTCTGAATTCAGGGTGCAGGCTCTAGGAGAAGGCTCTCTCTGTGCCAACTCTGCAAGTAGGTCCTTGTCTCTTAGCTTCTACTTCTGAGTGATCTGTATGTGATTTGACATCTGGCTTCACCTATATCTATTTCTTTTGCTAGGTTGTTTAATCTAGTTTATATCTCAAAAGAGATTGAGTCAATGCACACTTTACACTGATCTTGCTTCATTAACATAACAGAGGTCACCCATTCCTAAATGAGATTGTAATCACAGGAATAGAGTTTAAAAGTTACAGCACATATGTTTTGTCACAAAATACAATCCAGAAAAGAATTTTCCTTTCTTTTTTCGAACATGGTTAGTTTTTCAGTTAGTTGTATGTCCATTATTTCCAATAGAAGGTACTGGAATCAGACTGGCTGTCTCTAGTGGTTACTTTACTTCTTCATTTCATGATGGAATATCTCCAGGAGATGGTAGATACCTCATTAATTTTTCTGAAAATCTATCATGTTCTATTTCATCTAATCTATTTGCTTCTCACATTTTATTTTGAAGTCCACCAATAATCTAGTAAAGACACATGTATCTATTTTAATTTCTTAGGAATCCAGTCCAAAATTAGTAAGGTCTAGAACACAATGTCTTATAGTTGTTAAATATCATGATATTTTATTGGATATCAGGCTTCTTGACCTTTGTGAGGTATAGATATCTCTTTGAAACTGTTGTTCTGGCCCCTTCTTTAGCTTTTGATATTCCCCTTTCTTCCGTCACCATCTATATTTGTTATTTCTTCAAAGGCTTAATTCAAGCCTATGACCTTTCTTTATCTAGCTTTTATTTTTTGGGGATTTTATTATTATTATTTTTAATTTGCACAATTTTAAATCATTTCAGTGTCAGCTCCAATTCCATACCAAGTGTTTTATTTGCATTGGTAATTGCCAGGTTGCACATTACCACATTTGTGTACCACTTGTGCCCTTAGTCAATTTATATATAAAATGCATTATCGGCTACGACCTACATGAGCATTCTGTGGTTCGTTATATGCTCAGGCATACCAATGATTGTGAGGGTGATGCAGGACAAGACAGCATTACATTCTGTTCACATAGCTGCCGTGAGTCACAACTCACTCAAAGCCACCTAGCAACAGTAATAACAATGCTCACTATATTGTTTGCTGGAGGTAAATACCTTAGTCCAGACACAGAAGTTTAGCAGTTGGCAACCTTGCATTCTAAACTTTGCAATAGAATGGAATGTCATTTATCAGTAATTTATTCATTTAGCTAGTTTATATACGTATATATGTATAGATATATAAAGTCCTTTATTATGCCAGAACTATAGGTAAGAATTGGGGCCCAGGTGACTCAATGGTTTGGCTGCTACCCAAAAGGTCAGCAGTTTTAATCTACCAACTGCTCCTTAGAAACCTCTTGGGACAGTTCTACTCCATGCTATAGGGTCTCTGTAAGTCAGAATTAACTTGAACACAATGAGTTTGGTTTAGAGTTATGGATATTGTCAACAAGCACTTATGATTCTGTCTTCTTGAAGCTTATGAGGGTCTAGTATAGTACAGACAAAGAAACAGGAGATTATAATACAGTGAAACCTGTGAGAGCTAGAACTTGACGTGACTACGTTGTTTCTCCAGGTCTCACAGTTTTTTCCATATTTGACAGTGTGCAGTCTTACCACTTTCCTGTTGTTACTAGTAGAAAATATTTGAGCTTTTCTTCTCTGATAGGTTTCTGCATTGCAGAGATTCCAGCTGTCATAGGTTTTACTGTAGCATGACCAGTGCTATAACGTGAGAAGTTAACTAGACAGTATACTGCTAATCAAGGAGGAAGTGACGTAAAAAGGGCAAGATGTAGCCATAAAAACAAAAACAAAAAGAACGATGATTTGAAGCAGAGAGATGAGTATATGCCTAGACTGTTTTTGTTCTGGGATTAAAGACTGTTCATTAGAAGCCACTAATTTCAAATGGAAGTAAAATAGAGACAGGATTAATAATAATAATAAAAAGTTGGTTGTATTTTTTTAAATTTTAGTCTTTGAATAAATGACACATACAAATGGTACTTAATTTGAATGGCACCAAAAAGGACAAACCAGTATACGATAATTTTCACTTCCTCTCTTATCCCAGTTCTCCTGTTTTTTCCTTTTAGACAGAACAGAAGTTTCTAGATTTTTGTGTATTTTCCAGAAATATTTTGAAATTTCAGAAATACTATGTATCTACAAATATACAGGACTACATTTTTCAACACAATATGCTGTTTTACTCTTTTTTCCCCCCTGACAATATAGGGAAGTTCCCTCTGTACCAGAACACATAGAGCACCTTCATTTTTATCCCTGAATGGCTGCATAGTATTCCATTTTATGGGTTTACCATAATTAATCTGTGCAGTCTTCGAGCAACAGATTCCTAGTTCATTTTCACCTTTTGCTAAACGAAGTATTGTAAACAATACTGAAAACTGATAATACATCACTTCTCACATGGATAAGTACAAGTGTATGATAAAAAACAGGGTGAAATTTGGTAGTACAAAATAAATAAGATAGGATATCATTTAAATCTCTGTTTTCTAAGTTAAAAATTTGGGAACATAATTATCTTCATTTTGTCTTTTGTATTTCCAGCTTCTAAATTTAGAAACTCTAAATATATACTTGGGATGGCTTTATATTGAAATAGGCACTCCTTTTTCACCATCTAAATTCATATAATCACTACATCTAGTGTTTATATAACTTTTTCTTTCAACAAATATCTTCTGAATATTTGTTAGATGTCGTCTAGTCCAGGGATGCAAGGATTAAGAGATCAGCTGCAAACCAGAAGGTTGGCAGTTGAAACCTATCCAGATGATTTGTAGGAGAAAGACCTGGTGATCTGCTCCCATAAATACTAGCTGGAAAGCCTGATGGAGTAATTATACTCTGTTATATGGGGTTGCTGTGAGCTGGAAATTGACTCCATGACACCTACCAACAAGGAAGACACAATAGGTACACAACAGGAATGTGGTTAACTGGCTTCCGGAAACACAGGTTTTAAAGAGGCATTATCTGTATGTTTGTTTCTTTCTACTAGTTACACATACGCTTTTCTTCTCCAGCCTCTTGCTCCACCTCTTAGCAATCTGTACTTATTTGTTATTTTTATTGCTTCATAAGCTTCACATTTAATCTATTTTTAATATTGCTAGGGGATGGATATTTCTTAACTAGATGGACACACCCTCCTCTTTATTCAACAATCTGAAACAACTCTGCATTGCTTTCAGTGAGATGAGAACTGTTACATTTTTTGTCCCAACTATAAGCAGCAAAAGATTCTAGGCACTTAACTGTTATTACCTTTTTTCAACATGTATAAGGAAGTTGGTTCAAGTAGGAGGTCATTGTTTGCACATAGACACAAATCTGTTTTATTTATTAAAATCTATTATTCTGAGAAGTGTGTTTCTGTTCTTACTCTTTTGAGAAATTTACATCTCTGAGGTAAAAAATTACATACTTAAAAACAGACAACCTAACTGTTTTGAGGTAAGGATTAAGGAAAAATAGATTGACAGACAGGCAACTAAAAAACTCAAGTAGTAATAGCAAATGCTATTATTCGCAATGATTCCTGTAAAAACAGGAAAGTATAATTAGTTCCATTTTATGATTGGGAAAATTGATATTCAAACAAGTTACACAAATCTAAAGTGGAAGAAGTTGGATTTGAATCTATTTTTAACTGACCGTGAAGTCTGTATTCATCCCACAAAGCCATATTGCATATGGAATATGAATTTAAACGTATCATAAGGAATCAATTTTTCTTTCCTGTTTAGCACCTTGTCTTTTCCAATTCCCATCTCTCAACAGCAACACCATTTCTTTTGCTTTTGTCTGACTATACCATTATTTTTATGTCTCCAGTTCTCTATTCGCATTTTCTGAAACTATCTTCTATTTCTGTACCTGATGGAGATTTCTAGTTTTTAAATTTTTTGGCAAAGCTTTATTAAGTCACTCAACATTTCTAAATCTTCACTTTGAGATTTGACAGTAAAGTTAGTGAATATGAGTTTCTTACCTGAGAACATGGCCAGGAACATGAAGGAAAAGAGAACAAAAGCCTCCATGGTAGTCAGTTGGTTCAGTTTTTGTTGTTGGGTTGAGTTAACGCAACTCTTCAGTAGGCATTCTCTGAGTAAATCATGCTGCTTGTCACCATGTTATATATTTGAAAAGTTCTCCACCCAAGTTGCCAAACACTGTCATTGCCTTTAAAAAAAAAGAAAGAAAAGTTACAGATTAAATTTCACAAACTGGAAGGTGTTGCTCCTTGAATGGATTGTTATTTTTTCAGCTATCATCACATCCCGAGTCCTTTAAATGCCTAAACTTTAAAGTATTTCTACCAAATACCTTCCTCTGGAGTGTAAGGGTGAGGTGAAACTTACATGAGAAAGTAGAAAACTCAGAGTGTTTGGTCTCTCCTTTTAAGAGATGACCTATCATTGATCCTCTTAACTTTATATGACCATATTAAAACAAAATTCTCAAAGCGTTTTACTTTGAATGAATTATGTGCCAATTATTTACTCCAAATTATATTCTGAAAGTAAGTACACATGCAGTCAGTACTGGTCATTAGTAAGGCATGAATGCAACTCATAGAAAATGCTGATGACAGGTAAAGTGTTTTATGAGACAATATATCTCATGTTTGAGAAATAACATTGCACTGTAGGCTCTATTGTTTCAAGCTATTAGGTCAAGCAGAATTTCAGGTGGAAACTACCTTGGTAGTTTTAGATGATCGTAAGTTCAATAAAACACAACACTGAAATACTGTGTTCAAGAGTAGCTGCCCTGTATAACAGAAACATGAATAAAATGGAAAATGTACAAAAGAAGCTGAGGTTGATATCATGAGGTCTGGAGCCATACAGTACAAAGATAGTTGTTCAGAGAGGAAATACAAGCTTGAAAAAAGGATCGACTTAGAAGAAATAGGATCATTGGCTACATCACCAGAAGGATATTAATATCAAAGAGAAAGATAATACAAGATCTGTGTAGTTTCAGATAACATAACCAAGATCAATATATGAAAATGAATGTTAAATACCTAGGACATGAAAAAAAAATCTACAACTTTGGAAGGAGGGGTTTAACAAGTCTGTGATTCTTATTGTTCTTTTCCAACTCTAAGAGCTTTATAATTTTTGGTTCTGGTTTGTATTTTAATTTCTCCTTAGCTTTTTTAACAGGACCATTCTTGAAAATGATAAATATATTTTTTAAACAAGCTAGCAGTTTAATGGCACCAGATGGGACATAGTTCAAATTATTCTATGTAATAAGAAGGCAACTATTTGTTTCTCACACACTTACGTTCTGTACTGACTGTGATACATGTAAGTTGCAGAAGAGACGTGGAGAAAAAGGGACCTTGGGTTATGCCCACATACACACTTTTTTTGAAACTACATAATGTCTATCCAAATTATATGAAGATTCCAAGTTAAAGAATTGTATAGTATATATGAGGCTGTCCTACTGGTTTCTTTTTAGAGGGGAAAAGGGAGTGTGGAGAGGAGGCAACAAGTGTTGATTGAGCAGATACTGGAAGTAAAGAGTAGAAAAGTGCTGTAACAGGGTGAGGAGAGCAGATAGAGGGCACAGAGGTGGATGCTCAGGTTTTATATGAAGTATTGGCTTGGTTGTAAACTTTCAGTTAATCATAATAAAAAAATCAAACAAACAAACAAAAAGGATTGTATAGTAAATATTCACAGGTGCAATACCAAGATTTTTAAATTAACATTTTTCTTTTTTAATTTACTTCATACCACATATCTATCAATGACATGTCAGGTCACTGCAGTGTAAAAGACAAATTCCTGGAGTATAAGTTCTGAGGTTTCAGAGAATGCATTAAAGAATTAGTTGAAAGTACCATTGAGTACATTTGGTGTGATAACTCTGTATGTACCTATTCCAGATGGTCAAACCATTCCAGATTGTCCCTTGACTAATTGTTTTTAATGCTGCGGTGTCCCCAACTAGAAGATTTTATTTCTCTTCTGTTTCTGTTGTTGTTACATGCCATTAAGTTGGTTCTTACTCACAGATCCTACACACAGTAGAACGAAACATTGGTCAGTCTTGTGCCATGTCCACAATCGTTTTTAAGCTTAAGCCCATTGCAGCAGCCACTGTGTCAGTCCAGCGTGTCGAAGGTCTTCCTGTCTTTCACTGACCCTCACTCTACAAAGCATGATGTCTGTCTTCAGTGACTGAACCTTCCAGACAACATGTCCGAAATATGTAAGATGCAGTCTCACCATCTTTGCTTCCAAAGAGTACTGTGGTTGTATGTCTTTCAGAACAGATCTGTTTGTTCTTTTTGAGGTCCATAGGACATCCAACATTCTTCTCCAACAATTTCTCTTTTAGTAAGGGAAATTAGTCTATCTTTAGAATTGCCTTTCATTTTTATGCCTCTGTAACCCTTGAAAACAAAGTCATAATTCTGGATTGAAGCAGACCCAGAAAATGCTAACTGTATGTTCATGTTTCAAAAAGAGGAGAATGTATCATGTTTTTGGTGGTGAAATTTCTAGTCCAAGACTATGCTATTGTGATTCTTGCAGTAGTCATCAATCTGGTGGAAATAACAAAGGCAATGAAATCAGAGGACACAAAGTCTGTCTCACCTCTTTTCCAGTTATGTAATGTTGTGCAAATTGTTTAACCTCTCTTTCTCTCTTTCTGGAAACCTGGTTAAGTGCTGCAGCTGCTCTCCAAAAGGGCAGCAGTTTGAACCCACCAAGTGCTCCTTGGAAACTAGATGGGGCAGTTCTACTCAGTCTTACAGGGTTGCTATAAGTTAGAATCCACTGGAAGGCAATCAATGAGTTTGATTCTTTTTCTCCATTATGCTATCTTTTAGATCATACTAATGATATCCTATTAAGGGGGTCAAATATTGCTCTGTGTTTCTTTGTGATTTGGTGAAACAAGTTCACATCCACAGTTTAGTGATTTTGGCTCTTAATGTGGTGTGTCTTAAAGCACCTTGTCAAGTCATTTGATTTAATCTCAGGAAGCCATTGTTGTGCAGATCCTGTAATGAAGGGAACTGTGAAGTCCATAAAGCTTTCACATATTGAGTACTTTAGCCACAGTCTTTAGTTTCCATTCCTCACAAGGGAAAAAAGCATGGGCAAAGTTTTCTTCTTTGGATCCCATGGGTTATGTAAGGATTAAGCACAGTAAACATTATTTATTAGCATTTATTAGACTATATAATAACTATATTCAGATATAGTTGAAATAAGCTTAACTGAGGCCAGTCAGGCAAATTGAATGTTTGGTCTGGAATTTGAAATATAACTCATATGGGAGACACAATGCCTCTTAAAATCAGTTGTCAGTTTTCCTAATGCTGTCAGTCAGTTACCAAGTCTTATTAAATACTTTATAATGTTAATAAGCAGGTTACAGATGTTTCACTAAATAAACATTACTTAACTTAAGGTGCTTTCCTATGACTCACTTGACTCAATCATTTGAACATTTCATCCAGACTTCATGCCAAATTGCAACGCCCACTTCCCCTCACTGTTTCTGGAGAGGGGCAGATGCCTAATACAGTATCTGGGCTCACCACCTCTCTGGACTTCAATGTTGCCATTCAGCACACAAAGATTCAATGAAAACTGAAATACAAATATACTCAGTTTCCTAATGATTTATTGAGATGATGTATATGGCTGACATGCACTAAAATGTACCACTAGGGTGAACTATGATTACTGCCCTCATGTCAGCGTTCAGAAACTTTATAAACATAACCTCAGGACCTCTTAGTTTACGTGATCACACATGAGGTGACTACAGAACAGTAAAAGATAAAACAGTATAATTATAATAGTTACAAGCTTCATTGGCTATAATAGGCATCTATTGACTTAATTATCGCTAAGACTTTCATCATCTTGAAATCTTTTGTTTGCAAATTCTGGGTGTGAAATCAGAAGTATAATGTTTCTCAACCTCAAATAAAACTGCTTAACCATCACTTCAAAGAATAACAGTGGATTGTGCTTTAACCGTATCTTCTCACTTAAGAGAAAAGAAATCGCACAATTTGGTCCCATGTTGGTCCTCAGATTCAGAATTTTAGTTATTCAGGTCCAGAATACCAGTAAGTCATTTCTCTAAACTTCATTCAAATCACCTTTATAAGATATTCACTCATAATCAGTCATATGATTTTATTTTGAAGAATTAGTGCAAATTGCCTGTCTTTGTTCCATATTTTGTTAGTTTGGGCTGTTAGATTGGGTTCAATAGGTCTTGAGCTGTATATCAGATGCTTTTAGAGAGGTAATTAGTTTCATCTCCCTCTCTTTCATCCACTCTCTCTTTCTACAGTCTCTCATCCAACAGAGACTGTTTTAACTATGTGAGCTTTTCTCTGGAAGACTTTTTACAAGGAGACTGACTTCTAAACGTGAAAGGGGAAGCTTCCAGGACAAGCCATTTCTGTTGTCTCTTGCATAAAATGAAGAATAGTGGGCAAACAATGGTAGCTCATTTAGACTTCTAAGTTTGTAGTACTCTGTTATGTAGCAATAGATAACCCATTATAATTTAATATATTTTATTTCTTTATTGTGATTGAGTAAAAGCGTACAATCCAGTTTAAATTTGGACGCCTTATATGCAGCACCTATTGCTCTCCTTGTCCGGTTACAATACTCTCCTCCTTTTTGTTATATACATGTCGTAGCCTCTTAACAATCTCCTGTCCCCTCTTCTCCACACTCTCCCCTCCCCTCTAGTAAGAGGCCAGTAGGATGACATCCTATAGATGCAAAGCCATCCACCCTTTGGTATTTCTTGTTAGAGCAGCACTAGCTGACTAAAACATGGCCTTTATTGCATTGAGAAATTTGTCATCTATTTCTATTTTACTGAGAGTTTTTATCATGAAGGAGTGTTGGACTATGTCGAATGCCTTTTCTGCATCAATAGACAAAATCAGGTGATTCTTGTCTTTTGTGTTATTTGTGTGGTTGATCACATTAATTGTTTTTCTGATGTTGAACCACGCTTGCATCCCAGTATAAATCCAACTTGGTTGTGATGAATTATTTTTTGATATGTTGTTGAATTCTATCGGCAAGGCTTTTGCTAAGATTTTTGCATCTTTGTTCACGAGTGATATTGGTCTGTAGTTCTCCTATTTTGTTGGATCTTTCCTGGGCTTTGGTATCAGGGTTCTACTGGCTTCATAGAATGAATTTGGGAGTATTCCGTCCCTTTCTATGCTGTGAAGTAGTCTCAGTAGTATTGGAGTTAACTCTTCTCTAAGAGCTTGGTAGAATTCTGTGGTGAAGCTATCTGGGCCCGGGTTTTTTTTTTGTTGTTGTTGGTAGTTTTGGGGTAAGTTTCAGCCTGTTCCTTTGTGATGGGTTATTAAGCTGTTCTGCTTCACCTTGTGATAACTTTGGTAGGTCACAAGAATCTAGGAATTTGTCCATTTCCTCTAGGTTTTCAATTTTGTTAGAATACAGTCTTTCATAGAATTCTGAGATGATATTTTTTATTTTTATTGGATCTGTATCTCCCTTGTCATTTCTTATTTGGGTTATTTATTTCCTTTCTGGTTTCTTGGATGGCTTTGGCTTCCTGTTTTTCTTTAGTCAGTTTAGTCAATAGTTTGTCAATTTTGTTGAGCTTTTCAAAAAGCTTATCAATTTTTTTCAGTTGTTCTTCCAGTTTCTAACTCGTTTAGCTCTGCTTTAACCTTTATAATCTGTCTCTTCTGGTGCCTGAGGGGTTCTTCTGTTGCTTTCTTTCTACTTGTTCAAGCTGTAGGGTTAATTGTTTAGCCTGAGTTCTTTCTAGCTTCTGGATATGTGCATTTATAGAGATAAACTGACCTCTGAGGATTGCTTTGGCTGTATCCCATAGGTTCTGCTAGGAAATATTTTCATTTTCATTTGAATCCATAAATTTCTGTTTTGTCCTTGATTCCTTGTATAACCCATGGTTTTTTGAGCAAGACGTTTTTCAGTTTCCATGAATTCCAGTTTCTATCTACATTTTTTCAGCTATTGATTTAGACTTCTATGGCTTTATTGTCTGAAAAGATGCTGTACAATAATTTAATGAAATGGATTTTGGTGAGATTTGCTCTGTGTCCTAACACATGGTCTATTCTGAAAAATGTTCCATGTGCACTGCAGAAGAAGGTGTAGCTATTGTTGATGTGCTGCTGAGGTCTAGTTGGTTGATTGTGGCAATCAGATCTTGTGTGTCTTTATTGAGCTTTTTTCTAGATCTGTCCAATACTGAAAGTGGAGTGTTGAAGTCTCCCATTATTATTGTGGAATGATCTATCTCACTTTTGAATGTCTTCAGTGTTTCTTTGATGTATTTAGATGCTCTAGTATTGGGTGCATAAATATTCAATGTTGTTAAGTCCTGCTTGAGTATTGAATGTTTCAGCAATGAGTAGTGTCCATCCTTGTCTATGATGGTGGATTTTACATTAAAATCTATTTTATTTGAGATTAGTATTGCCACACCTGCTCTTCTTTATATATTATTAGCTTGGTATATGTTATTCTGTCCTTTAATTTTCAATTTGTTCATATCTTTAAGTCTAAGGTGAGTTTCTTATAAGCAACATATTGACGAGTTGTGTCTTTTGATTCAAGATGTCACTCATTGTCTCTTTAGTGTTCAGCCATTTACATTCAATGTAATTATCAGTAGGTGTGTGTTTAGTGTTGTCATTTTGACATATTTATTATGTTGACGTTTTCTCTGTTGCTCTTAGTATTCTGTTCTGGGATGTTCTTCCTTATAGGCTGATTTTTTACCCTTTTCAGTGATGGGTTTGAGATCCTTGTATTATATTTCTTGATTTGATATGTTGCATTTTTATTGTGCTTTGTGGCTACCCCTATGATCCCCCTGAATTATCTATGTTTAAACCAAATTTTAACTTCTACATATCTTGTAAACTTCCTCTCTGTCAAAAAGAACTATAACTACTATAGTATATCTCTCTTTTTAATTCGATGATATCATAGTTTTCATGATGTGATCACTGGATCACTTCTTTTAATATTATAGCTTTGATCGAGTTTTGTGCCTTCCCTAACTGAGTAGATTTCTGAATGATGTGTCCTTTATTGTCTCTTAAAATACAGAGTTAATGGTTTTGTCTTTCTAAGCCAAGAGCTTCTTTCAGCATCTCTTGTAGCTTTTGGTTTGGTTGTTACAAAGTCTCTGAGTTTCTCTTTATCCGTGAATGTCTTAATTTCATTTTCATACTTGAAAGACGGTTTTGTAGGATATATAATTCTTGGTTGGAGGTTTTTCTCCTTCAAGGCTTTGAATGTACCATCCCACTGCCTCTGTGCCAGCATTGTTTCTGCTAAGAAGTCAGATGAAAGCCTACAGGGCTTCCCTCTGAATGTTACCTTTGCTTTGAGTCTCGCTGCCTTTAAAATTTTCTGCTTATGTATGTTTCATTTTGTTAAGCTTGATTATAATATGTCTTAGTGTCTTTCTTTTGGGGTCTACTTTGTATGGTGTTCAATATGCATCTTGGATATTTTATGGTCTCTTCTTTCATAATTTCAGGGAAGTTTTCTGTCAGCAACTCAACCACAATACTCTCTGTGTTTTCAGGTGTTGCTTCCTGTTCAGCAACTCCAATTAATCATAGATTATTCCTCTTGATAGAGTCCCACATGTTTCTTAATGTTTCTTCATTTTCCTTGTTTCTTTTTTTCTGATTTCTCTTCATAAATGCTGGTGTGAGTGGCTCTATCTTTCAGCCCAGGAAGTCTATTTTCTATTTGTTCCATTCTGTTCCCTTGACTTTGAATAGAATTGTCTAATTCTTTAATTTTGTTACTGGATCTGTCAGATTTCAGAATGCTGGTGCTCCATCAATTTGAGCAGCTTGCTTAATTTTTCATTTTGCCCTGCTGCATTTTGTATAATCCTAGGAGGGCTCTATACATAATTCTTTTGTATTCAACCTCTGAAAATTTCATCTGGGAAGTTCTTTGGTTCCTTCTTTTAGGAGCTTTCTGGAACTATGGGTGGATTTTTCTTTAAGTGTCTGATCAGGGTTTGTTGCTTTTGGGCATCTAGAAGTTGTTTAGTTTCTCTGGTGTTGCCTTAACAGGAGCTTAGGCACAGTCTGAGATGAAACTTGGTCACCAGTCACCTTGATATACCCCAGTGACTGGGCCCAGTGGAATCTCTGGGGTAGCAGTCTCCACCTCCTGGCTGGCAATGACATGGCCCTACTTATGGAATCACTGTGGGTCCATCAGCTGACCCTATGTTGCATCACAGTTATTTCTCTAGTAGTGTCGTTTTGCAAGATAAAAACTATCTGGCAGCTTCTAGAATCAGTCAGGCTGTCAGCTGTGCAAGCCCCTCTTTCCAGATGGCAATGGAGGCACCTCTATATGTGTCCTCAGATGTTGTGATCTAGTTCAAAGTAAAGACAGGATACTTTCTTGCTGTCATCTGCTGCCAGGCCTCATCAGTAAAGCTACTCTGTGCTAAACACAGCTTTTCTGCTGGAAAGTGCTCCCTGAACTAGCACTGCCTCCCAGCCTGGGAAGTAGCCACTGCTAAGGCCCCCATTTGTTTAATTCCTCCTCCTAGTTGAACAAGATGGTGTCTCATACAGGCTTTCCTGTACTGTGAAATAGCTAAATCAATGGTGGAGGTTTCAGAAAGAGAGGATGGAGTGGTACATGTTCTCAGATTCCAGAGCAGGACTCTCAAAATGTGGCTATTCCACCCACTGATCATGTCAGCAGTGTGGCTGAGCTCTGCTGCCTGTTAAACCCAACAGCTGCCACTGGCTAACAAAAAGCAAAAAAAATTAAAAATGCCAATTACTTTTAGTACACAAGAGCCAGCCATTCAACAAGGGTGGGGTCAGTGAAAGAGAAGAAGTTTTCTGTTCAGTAGCATGTAGTCCAAACTGACAGCCCCATGCCATGTCCTAGGCCTTACTGGGTGTCCAGAAGGCTCTGTTGAATTATCAATCCAGGCCTTAGTTTTCAGAGGTAATTAAGGAGAAATGTGTCTAATCCACAATCTTTGCTTTATCCTCCACATTATAATATTTTGACAAGAGAATAACTAATTTTTTACATTGAATAAAGAACCCATGAAAACTATTTCTTTAGTTTTTTTTTACACATATCATCTCCTTTAATTCTTGCACCAACACTCTGGTAGCAGCCTAAATATTTGACAAGGAAACTGAAAAGAGTCATTAAGTAACCATGTCCACACAGTTAACATGATTCTAATATAAATCTGTTTGAGGAAACTTATTCCTGAATTCCCCTCATGCCAGTTAATTTGCCATATTGTAGTGGCTGGCTTATTGCTGTGATGCTGGGAACTATGTCACTGGCAAGTCAAATACCAGTAGGATCATCCACAATAGATAGATTTTAGCAGAGCCTCTGGACTAAGGGAGAGCAGAAAGAAGCCCAGGCAGTCTAATTCTGAAAAAACTTAGCCTGTGAAAACTTTATGAATAGGAGTGAACCATTGTTGGATATATGCTGGAGGATAAATCTCTCAAGTTGGAAGGCACTCAACATATGACGAGGAATGAGCTACTACCTCAAAGTAGCATTACCCTTAATGCTGTGAATGAAGTTAGCTTTTGCTGATGTGACATGACTCAAAACGAGAAGAATCAGCCACAAACATCCATTAATAATTCCACTGCCATTGAGTTGGGTTCATTTCATAGCTATCCAGTAGGACAGTGTAGAGTGGCCCCATTGAGTTTCCAAAGAGCACCTGGCAGGTTCGAACTGCTGACCTGTTGGTTAGAAGACATATCAGTTAACCCACTATGCCACTAGAGTTCCACTAATACATGAATGTGAATTTACAAAGTATGAATCCAGGAAAACTGGAAATCATCAAAAATAAAATGGAATACATAAAAATCAATACCCTAGACATTAGAGAGTTGAAATGGACTGGTGTTGTTCACTTTGAATCAGTCACATGGTCCACTATGCACAGAAAGACAAAATGAAAAGGCATGCCAAGGCCAAGCATTAATTGTCAAAAAAGGCTGTTTCAAGATCTACCTAAAGTACAATGATGTCAGTGATAAAGTAACATCATGAATTGAACTGTGTCCCTGAAAAAAATATGTGTATTGATTTGTCTAGCCTGGATTCCTGGTATTATGTGACGTTTCTTTACTTTTAAATCCTGCCTTTGTGATGTTAATGAGAGAGGATGGGTGGTGGTTGTGTTGGTGGGGCAGGACTCAATGTGTGGGATTATATTGTGCCTAGGGGCAGTTTTTTGAGATGTAAGGTGAAGTGAGGATAACAGAGCGTTGGAGACATCATGTCACCAACAAGCATTTCCAGGAACAAGCATTTCGGATCCCTGCACTTCAGAAATTCCTAGCCCAGGAGAAATCTGACAAAAAAGACTGTCTTCCAGAGCTAACAGACAAAGCTGACACCCTAAATTTTGATTATTAGCCTGCTGGACTGTGGTAAAACATATTTTTTTTTCTTTCTAAAGCCATCTGCTTGTGGTGTTTCTGTTATAGTAGCACTAGATAACTAAGACAGGTAATAACCATACACCTACAGGTAAGACCAATTAATACAACTATTATTCAAATTTACACACAAGTACAAAGCCCAAAATGAGGGAATTGAACATTTTTAACAACTTCTGCTGGATAAAATTGATCAAATGTACAATCAAGATGCACTGATAATTACTACTGGGGATTAGAATATGAAAATTGGAAACAACTGAGAACTGGTAGTTAGAAAATACGGTCTTAGTGATTAGAAATGAAGTCAAAGATCTCACAATAAAATTTTGCAAAACCAACAACTTTTGCATTGTAAATATCACTTTCAACAATATAAATGGTGACTATACATGTGGACCTCATCAGATGGAATATGGAGGAATAAATTACTACATATACGAAAAGAGATGAAGGAAAAAATCAGTATCATGAGTTAGAACAAGACCAAAGGCAGACTGTGGAACAGAAATTGCTCCTATGCGAGTTCAAGTTGAAGCTGAAGGAAGTTAGACCAAGTTCATGAGGGCTAACATATGACTACAGGTTTATTCCACCTGGATTTAGAGACCATCTCAGGAACAGATCTGATGCATTCAACATTAATGAGCAAAGACCAAGTAAATTTGGAACATCAAGAACATCGTACCTGAAAAAAACAAGTGGTCATTTTTAAAAAAGAGAAGAGAAAATGAGTGTCAGAAGACACTCTAGAATTTCCTCTTGAATGTAGAGCAGCTAAAGAAAATGAAGAAATAGTAAAGTAATAGATTTAAGCAAAAGATTTCAAAGGGCAAATCAAGAAGACAACATAAAATATTATAATGAAATGCACAAAGACCTAGAATTAGAAAACCAAAAGGGAAGAACATTCCCAGCATTTCTGAAGCTAAAAGAATCAAGACTTTAATTGCATTTTTAAAAGATTCTACAGGGAAAATATTGAACAACCTAGGAAACATCAAAAGAAGATGGAGGAAAAACACAGCCATTTTATCAAAAATGATCAGTTCACATTTGTTCATTTCAGAAGAGAGTATACAATCAAGAACCAATCCCAAGTGAAGGGAGACATCCATGCTGCACTGAAGGAATTCAAAGCTGCAGGGATTCACAGAATACCAGTCGTGGTGTTTCAACAAATGGCTGCAGCTGTGAAGGAGCTCTCTCATATATACGAAGAAATTTGACTGAAAGAGACTAGAAGAGATCCACATTTGTGCCCATCCAGAGAAAGGCGATCCAACAGAACGTGGAAATTACTCAAAAAAAAAAAGTCAGTAATACCACACGCAAGTAAAATTTTGCTGAAAATCATCTAACACCTTTTGCAGCTGTACATTAACATGCGAACTGCCATAAAATTCAAACTGGATTCAGAAAAGGACATGGAATCAGGGATATCATTTCTGATGTCAGATGGATCTTGGCTGAAAGCAGAGAATACCAGAAAGATGTTTACCCACGTGTTATTAGCTATGCAAGGTCATTTGATGATGTGGTTCATAACAGATCATGAATAACATTGTAAAGAATGGAAATCCAGAATACTTAGCTGTGCTCATGAGGAACTTATATTAGGACAGCTGATTAAGTCAAAGAACTCATCCTAGAAAAAGTGCTATATACCTCACTGCTGAATATCAATACTGTCACCTTCAAAGTACTCCCCTTGGGAAGCAATGCACTGATGCTAGCACCTAGTCCACCCTTCAAAGCAATTTTGGAACTCTTTTTATGGAACAGCCATCAGAGCTGTCATCCTATTACGCCTGAATTATCCTTGATGTCCTGAATACCATTCAAATGTCTTCTTTTCAATATTTCCTTTATCTTCAGATGAAGAAAAAAGTCATTTGGGCCCAAATCAGGTGAGTAGGAAGGGTGTTCCAATACAGTTAATTGTTTACTGGCTAAAAAGTCTCTCACAGACAACTATACAATTAAATTTGCAAACTTGTCACCTTGCCACTGTGCTCAAGGGCCATTCCAGAAAGAGCTCCAAAATTGCTTTGCAGGGTGGAGACTAGGCACTGACATCAGTGCATAACTTCCCGAGGGGAGTACTTCGAAGGTGACCATAGTGATCTTCAGCAATGAGGTATGAAACACTTAGAACAATTAAGTTTGCAGGCTTGGAAGAAGTCCAGTCAAAGTGCTCATTAGAAACAAGGATGGCAAGACTTATCTCTCATAATTTGGACATGTTATCAGCAGAAAGACATCATGCTAGGTAAAGTAGAGGGTCAGCCAAAGAGAAGAAGACTTTCAAGATTAACTAACACAGTAGTTGAAAGAGAGAGTTCAAGTATAACAATAATTGTGAGGATGGCATGGAACATTCTATAGAACATTTAAGGTTGCTATGAGTCAAGAAGTCACTTGGCATCACTTAACAACACGCCCGTTTGTTGCAGCACATACTTGAGGTTGTTTTCCTGACTGTTTTATTAGAATACTCAGAGATCTTGAAATTGTGAGCTCAGGCTATGTGGGAGCTAAGTATTCATAACAGGGAAAACGCAATGTACAAGTACATGAAACTTGCTGGCTGCCATAGCAACTTTGCTTCCATGTATCCTGATTCATTGACCTCTTCACAATATTTTACTTCAAATTTACGGTTGTTAGATGCTTTTGAGTCATAATGCTACTATTTGTAACAGAACAAAATACTGCCCAGTCCTGAGTCACGCTCACAACCGTTGGTACGCTGGAGCCCTGCATTGCAGCCACTGTGTCAGTCCATCTTGTGGAAGGTCTTCCTGTCTTTTGATGATCTCGTGCTTTACCAAGAATGATGTCCTTCTCTAGGGACTGGTCCCTCTTGATAACATGCCCAAATGATATGAAACAAAGTCCAGTCGTCCTAGCTTCTAAGGATCATTCTGGCTGTACTTCTTCCAAGACAGGTTTGTTCATTCTTCCGGAAGCCCATGGTATATTCAATATTCTTTGCCAAGACCATAATTCAAAGGCATCATTCTTTATCAGTCTTTGTTCTTCATTGTTCAACTTTGGCAAGCCCATGGAGTATGTGAAAATACAACACATTGGGTCAGGTGCACCTTAGTCCTCAAAGCAAAATCTGTGCTTTTAAACATTTTACTAATTTATAGTAACCTATATTAAATGGATGGTACCATGGTGGCTAAGAGATGGGCTGCTAACTAAAGAGTATGCGGTTCAAATCCACCAGCTGCCCCTTGGGAACCCAATGGGGAAGGTCTACTCTGTTCTATAGGTAGTTATGAGTCTGAATTGCCTTGACAGCAGTGGATTTGGTTTGGGGTTTTTATGTTAAAACAGCTATATTAATTAAACGCTTATCCAAGGCCAGATAGTGTATCAAGTGCTTTATACGAATAATCTTATCGAATCTTCACTGAGAATTTATTATATAACTATTATCTTCATTTCTTCAAAAAGGAAGCAGAAGTTAATGTGAGATTGAAATTATGGCTGCCTATATTTTAAACTCTATTTCTAAATTACTATGGAGTACCCCCTGCTTTACTGTAACTCAGTCAAGTTGAAAGACTGCAAACCATCTTTAGGAAATGCTACCTATTGTGGAAGAATATCACACTCCAGTGTCTGACGGGGAGTTCTTGAGTACTCTATAATTAGCATCGCAGGTTTAATCATTATAGTTTAAATACTCAGGTATTTTTATTTCTTTTTATTTTAATTGATACCTTGGAACATTTAAGCTCTAAATTGTTCAGCAGGGTCCATGGTAAGAATAGTTGTAAGATTTCTACATGGAGGGATAGTTCACCTTAATTTGAATTCTGGCTCCGATCCTTGCAACGGGGTGACCTAGCACAAGTTTCTGCACTTCAGATTTCTCTTATGTGAGAGAAGTAACATAATATACCTATATGCGTACAAGTCCCTACAAAAATGTGTAACACAGAAAACGTTCAATCAATGTTTTTACTATTTTTCTACTTAAATTCTTAATTTCACTACTAGCGTGGGTTGTTATTGCCGGAGGAGAAATTTTAAATACAGCTTGCGGAGGCAGTTGGTGATACTTTTTTGAGAGAAGATTGGAAGAAACGAAAAACAATATTCAGAGATAAGCGCAACGTGTGTGTGCATCATATATGTGTGAGATAAAAAGATGACTAGGAGGCATGTGTGTACATGTGTCTGGTGTTGCATGTGTCTAGGTTTGTGTGTGGTTTTAGAACAGAGAATTATTGCCATTTGGTGGAAGTGGCAAGATGTATATTGACCTACTCTAAAGAAATTTGTTCTGCATTGATAAAGTAGGTTGTTTGCTTACATTATGAATTTTCCAAAATTAAGAATATTTAATGAGTTACTTAAAACTGGTACGCCTCAATGTAGAAAACAGTACTTCATATGCTGTTAATGTTTTCAGAATTCATGGTTTAGGGCCACCTGCCACTGAGATCCAATTTTTGAGACAAATGGAGAGTGAGCAGCGCGAGCTTTGTTACGTATCGACACATAAAGAGACAAGGGGGAACGAGCTCCTTCAAAAGCTTGTCTTCCTAAACACAAAACGACGAGACATTTTACTCTATGTAGGAAAAGAGGAGTTACATGTATTCTTTAAATTTCTTGGAAATAGTATGTATACTAAAAAGGGGCCAGACTGAGACTAGGACTCCTCACTCCCAAATCGGGTCTGGCTATATTCTAGTGACACGTATTTTTAGTTCCTTCACAGCATTTTTAGTTCCTTGACACAAGTTTTTTTAATTCCTAGGCAGGACTCCTTATGAGATGGAGTCATTTGACAGTCACCCAAGCTTCTTGTTGGCATGGTTCTGGGCAGCCAACTTGAAAAGTAACAACAAACAGGGAGATGAGAGGGAAGTGAGATGAGGGTTCTGAGTTCATTTTCCTCGTGTGTGGTCACCGTGACTGCATCCTGAGCGTGTTGACCGCTTTCTGTCATAACGGACTCAGATCGGTGTTGTTTGTTCTCTGCATACTGAGAGGACGTTAATCAATAGCAAAGGTTTGACGCAAAGGAAGAATTAACAAAATTATTCTCAGAGGCACTAATAAGTCTAGAAGAAAGAAAATGAGACAGGTTGTTTGTTTAGGACATGGCTTCTGATTTCACTCTGCTTGTTTCACTAGGTAATGGTAGCTAACGTGAAAGATTTAAGGCGATTCTGTAGTTCTGGTGAATGGCCCATTTAAAGCGGGCAGAAGTTAAACCATTTGATTCTACTGATGAACACTGAAGCTGTTTTACCAAATCTTCTCATTTTTTCAAAAGTTTCTAGCAGTCCGGTTTTCCTTTATGTAAAATATCCAGCTGTTCAGCATTGGCATGTAACTGAAAAGCAAACTGTAAGCAGTGTTTGGGCTGAAAAAATATTCTTATGCTGTATGTGGCATGTTTATGATTTGTGGTGATCTCTACTTTCAAGCAATGTAGTATACGAAAATATAATATTGAAGTGCCCTAAGTTCTGATTTGATTTTTTCACTTACTCATCTGAAGTTTGAAAACAGCCGTCTCAAATAGGTGATTTCAAGGTCTTCGCATGTTTCCTACATCTCAGAATGCTACTCTCTTCTCTAACTGATTTCTCTTATGTCATGGAGTAGTCTAAGTACCATCTCTCCTATGAAGGCTTAACATATTTCTTTAGTGTGTTACATCAATAGATTTCTTGATTGCTGTTTTCGTGGGTGTAGATTTTGTAATCAAATCAGACAAAATCCTTCACAGATTAAGATTTTCTTCATTTATCATGATGGTGCTTATTGGTTCAGCTGTGAGGCTGTTTTCTTTATGTCAAGGTGTAACCCATAATGAAGGCTATATCGTCTTTGAACTTCATCAGCAAGTGCTTCAAGTCCCTTTACTTTCTTCAAGTAAGATTTCATTTCCCATAATCTTTAGGATAAAATCTAAACTCTTTAACTTGGCTTCCAAAGCTCTTTATGAGCTGGCTCCTTTCACTTGCTTGAATTTGCCCATCTTAGTCTCATCTCAAGTAGCATTTTTTAGTTTTTGTTTGTTTGTTGCTGTGTTTTGGTTTTTGCTTGATCAAAACCCTTTATCCAGTAAACTACTGGACTATGTACAAATAAACTTCTATTGGTTAAGGGCATCCACTTTGTAGTATTTCTGTTAGAGCAACACCAGATGACTAAAGCGTGTGGTTATCCTCTATTTTGTGATTATAATTCTCCTATATGTTGTAAATCCTAATCTCAGTCTATGGTTTATGGGACAACACTGGATTATGTTAAAGAGGTTAGGGTAGATTAACATCTAACCTTAATTAACATCCCTGAACCAGTATAAAGGGTGTTTCCCCTGGGGTATGGCCTGTACCACCTTTTGTAAGAGGTAAGAGGAAAGTGAAGCAGGCAGAGAGGAGGGAATATCATACTGCCAAGAAAGTTATACCAGCAAGAGAGTACATCCTCTGGACCCTGGATGCACTAGGAACCTTTCCAAAGAGTTCATAGAATATTTAGAAGGACAAACATACACCAACTAACTAAAAAATAATTTAATATACTCAAACAAAGCTAATGAATAAATTATTTTGCTAATTCTACAAATAATGATTAACTTTCTGTTATAAACCAGATACTATTCTAAGTGCACCTGTTGCCATTGAGGAAAACACTTTTCTTCTTTGTCAACTCTGGTGGAGGTTCCCTGGGTTGCATCAGTCTTTGGTCAGGGGGCATCTTGATACAGGAACCTCAGGTCTGAAGGACGTGCACTACTCCCGGTGCTGCTTTCTTGATGGCTCGCAGATCTCAGCTTGCCTCGCCTTCTTTTATATACTGAGAGGTGCCCGTAGTCACAATACGATCCCACACATTAAGTCCTGCCCCACCAACTCAGCTGCAGCCCATCCACCCTCATTAACAACACAGAGGCAGGAATTCCAACATGAAGGAATATCACACAACACCAGAGATCCTGGCCCAGCCAAATTGCTACAGATTTTTGGAGAAACACAGTTCAATCTATGACACCACACAATACTGTGAATCAAGGCCTAGCCAAGTAGATACACATATTTTTGTAGGGACATCAATCTTCCCCCTTTGGAGAAGTTCTTAGTCTCAGAGAAGATTGATGAAGAAACTAACAGAGACAGAAAGCCTTGCCCTGGAGCTGAAGCCTTGAATTTGGACTTTAGGCCTACTTTACTATGGGGAAATAAACTTCTCTTTGTTAAAGCCACTCACTTGTGGCATTTCTGTTACAGCAGCACTAGATTGGCGAAGACAATTCCATTAAATAGGCATCCCTGGTGACATAGAGGTTAACTGTAGAGGTTAAGTGATATATCTGCTTACCAAAAGGTTAGCAGTTCAGGTCTTCCAGGGGCTCCTTGGAAAATCTATGGGGCAGTTCTACTCTGTTACTGCTTTTGTCCCTCTTGGCAACTGGTTGGCCAGTATAAACCCCGGGCTAGGACCCTGCCTCGGTGACTGAAGCAGGCTGCTTTACCCCTTGTGAGGTCACTGATAGGTAGTTATCTGTGTCTTTTTCCAACGAACATCCAGGAAATCCAGCTCAAATTCAGTTAGTGAGAGCAAGGTTTTATTGGGACAATTTTGCAAAATCAGATACCTGAGCCCACAAACGAGGCTAGACAGAGAGCACCTAGCTGTTCCTTACAAGCTATTCGTATAACCTAGCTCATGAGCCTGTCGCTCAGTTCCTGCTTGGCTGAGTACTTTGAGGTGAACAGTCTCTCCCCAGACCTTGTCTAAGTCTTAACATTCCATTCCCTTTTAAGGTAATATTTCTTGCTTCCCAAACAGGTTTTCTGCCTTCCACACCCCCTTTCTCTTTAGGTTAGCTAGTAACTTCTTATCTCAGCCTTTGTTCTGAAGATGGATCATTTTGAAATTTATTTCTCACAGGTTCACTAAGTCAGAATCAACTCAGCAGCTGTAGGTTATGCTTAGAATAGTGTCTGGTTTATAACAGAAAGTTAATCATTATTTGTATAATTAATAAACAAAATCATTCATTAACATTTGTTTGAATGAGAGTATATTAAATCATATTTTAGTTAGTATAGTTTGTCTTTTCAAATATTCTATGAACTCTTGGGGGACACAGGTTCATCTTATGCACTTCTAGATGTCTAAGTATACACAACATCAAGTTTCAAGCTTTTTCACTCTTATGGATTGAGTTTTGTCTTCCCCCTTGCCCCCTTGCCCCCAAATATGTGTTGTAAATTTTAGCCCTTATGCTTGTGGATGTAATCTCATTTGGGAATAGGGTTTTCCTTGTTATATTACTGAAGCTACAGCAATGTAGGGTAAGTTTTAAAGCAATAGATTTTGATACTACATTAGGCACAGAAACAAGGAAGCGCCGATGGGGGAAGACAAGTGCCTTGTTACAGGAAGACTAACAAGAAACCAAGGAACAGAAGCTGAAGAGAGACAAAAACTATCCCTTAGAGGTCCCACCAGGCGCTCCTTGAATACTCTGGGGGTCAGTTCTACCCCGACTCGACGGCACTTGGCTGGCTGGCTAGAGCAAAACTTGGAGAAAAAGCCATTCTCCCTCCCCAGAGCTGGTTGCCTTGATTTCAGAGTTCTGGCCTCCTGAACTGTGATAAAATAATTTTTTATTTTTAAAAGCCACTCACTTGCGATATTTCTGCTATATAAGACAACAATTTATGCACACACAAAGAAGGCCTTTGCCTATGAGTCAATTCCAATTCATAGGGACCCTACATGACAGAGTTAGACTGCCCCATGGAGTTTCTAAGCAATGCTTTGTGGATTCACACTGCCGACCTTTTGGTTAGCAGCTGTAGTTCTTAACCACTGCACCACCAGGGTTTCCTACTGAACATAGGAAAACCACAATATTCTGTATAGTACCCTCTAAAAAACTATGCAAACAACTAGCCTAGGAGTTGCAGCTTCTGCCAAATTGCCTTGAGGTCTCATGATGTAACCTGCTGCTATAAACGCCAGCCAGTTTCTGTTAATCATTAAACTAGCCCAAGCCAGATTGACCCACCCCACATGCAAATTGGGCCAGTTGCCACAATTAACTGATTACAATAGAAGATGCAGCAACAGCTGGAATGAATCAGAAAGGAAATCGTTACAGGGACTGTAATGCGGAAGTGAGAGATCTGACAAGAACCATGTCACCTCCTGTTTTCTGACTGCCTTGTAGAAATTTACCCTCCCTAGTGTGCCTGCACAGCTGGTATCTTGGTTCCCAAATCTCATATAATCCCTGATTCCCCATATCTCTGAGAAGTGGATTTGAGGAACTTCTTCCCATTTCCTTGCTCTGAGTATTGCACTAAAGTTACTCCCTCTTTCTCTAGAACTGGTGTCCTGAACATTGGCAAGTTTGGGTGCCTGAGTTGAACTCACCTTCTAGGGTTTAGCAATAACGGCTGAAGTGATCAACAGTCTACCTCAAGGTACAATTGTACCATGCAATGTACAGATTATTAGAAATTCTAAAACAAACTCAATGTGCCCCTTAGAGCAAAATAAACCACTTCCCAAATACAACACAGTGTGAACAATGCTAATTTATGATAGATAGTATGTATTTAAGTGAGTCCAGTTTTATTATCCTGGAGTTTATCTGCATAAATTCTGTAGAACTGAGACTCAGAGCACTGATGGGAGAACTCTGGGTTGGAAATAACTGTGGTAACCTGTGTTTGTTTTCAAATTTTATTGAATTTCATACTGATACAGTTGCAAACCAAAAGATAGACAGTTCAAATCCACCAGCTGCTCCTTAGAAGCCATATAGGGACATTCTACTCTGCCCTATAGGGCCTCTGTGGGTCAGAATTGACTCAGCAGAATTTTTTTTTTTTAGAGAGTTTGATGTAGTCTAGGCTAATCAAATGAAGCAAAAATAACTTTGGTCTTTCCTTGGAAATGAATCAATGTAGATATCATGCCAAGATAATTTTATTTAATCTGCTTTGCTTACGCTGAATGACTGGTAGGAAATAGACTGCAGTGAAGAGTGCGTAGTATGGAACAAGTCTTCTGATGCAAAAAGAAATCACAGACATTTCTACTACTGATCGTCAGAGGAATCAACACTTCCCATCGTATTTGAAAGCAAACTTTCCATTTCTTTCCCTGAAAGAGAAGAAGTAGTGCTCAGAGATGAAATGTAGTGGAATTACACATCTCGCAGAGATCTTTCAGAATGATCCAAGAATACCATGCTAGGTTGTAGTTTTTGTGTGTTTTCCTTTGTGTCTTTCTCTTTTGTTTGTTTTGTCTTTTTTTTTTTTTAAAGACATCTGTCTACTACTAAACAGGAAAAAAAATACCGTAAAATGATAATTAAGAAAGGGAAAGCTGTAATCCAACAGACATTTTTAGGCCTCTTTGTTCCCTCAGATAATTCTTTATGATCTTGGACAATTTATCTAACCTCTCAAGTCTTCAGTCCTGCATTTGCAAATGGTAATGATAATAAATAAATGATTATAAAATATTTTTGTGAATATTTTTATAAACATTGTATCTTGCCTGATTTACAGTAAACGTTCCATAATGGCAGTTTTTATTACTGTCAGCACTATCACTGATTTTCTGTATCCATAAAGAAAATTTCTTCCTATGTTATAATCTCTCATTCCATATTTGTGAAAGAATGAACATCATTACTGTAGACAATTCCTGTTTTTCTTCAGTGCTTCTCCCTCCTACAAGTTCTAAAAAGATAGGCAAGCCCCTAATTCTAAACAAGTGTTAAGATAAACATTTTAGAGCCCCAGGCATACACACTAGCAGCTTTCTTCCTTCAGGTAATTGGGCAGTTAGAAGCGACTGATAATTTGACATACGTCACTATTATTTCTTTATATGATCTTCTTGCTTCCCACCAACCACACAATCACCACTCATATTCATTTCCTTCCTCAGATTTGGACCTGAAGGTCTGTGACCGAATATTTCATAAAACAAGTATAGTGAAATGGTTAAGAAGCCTTGCTTCATGGCACCACAGGAGGTTAAACTTAAGCCTTGACAGCTGAGCTGGGAAAAGATACACTTTCTAATTGCTGTTTGGGGATAATCACATTGCTTATTTTAAATAAAAGTTACCTGTAAAACATTCAATTTAGTAAAGGGTTAATAAATACTGCCCCTTCTCCCCATAACCCATTAGCCCAAACTGATGTTCCTGTTTCAATAACTACTTCAAAGTGCTTACATAGCTGCTTTGCAGAATTCGCAATCATTGTAGTATTTCTGCCCATCAGTACCACACACAGGTTTGTGGATCTTGGAACATGGTTTTCTATCTGTAGCTAGTTTCTCATAATTTCTGCAAAAGCCTGTAATTTAAATAAAGTGTTTTTCACTCATGAAAAAATTGCATTTGTCCTCATTTACTGACTTATAGAATAACAAATATAGTAACTTTGTGCTTAGAATTTTATTTAAAAACATTTATTATTATTATTATTATTATTAAAATATACATTGGAGATAAAAATCACATGTAGTCCTCGCATGCAGAGAAATCCTTTGTTAGTAGTTTTTAAAATTTTCTCTTACAGTTACTTCTTTGTATGTTATATTTCCATACATGTAATACTGAAAATAGACCCACTGTATATATTTTTGATTCATCCTTTATTTCTTACTTTTCCTGTACCATTATATACTTTCCGAAATGTGCGATTCTGAGGCACATACTCCATCATGTAGATAACTTCTTTTGCGAATCCCCTGTCACCGTGAGTTTTTACTTTATATTAATGAGGCTGAAATGAACACTTTGTACATAAACATCAGAGTAGATCAGTTGCTGTCAAGTTGATTCTGCAACCCCATTTGTATCAGAATAGAACTGGAGTCCATGGGGTTTCAGTGGCTTGATCTTTCAGAAGTAGATAGCCAGGCTTTTCTTCTGTGAAGCCTTGAGCGAATTTGAACAACTGGCCTTTTAATTAGTAGCCAAGTGCTTAACTATTTGTGGCACTCGAATAATTTATAAAAAAGTAAGTGACCATATTCTGATTCATTTCTTAGAGTATATCATCATAACAGGAATCACTGTATCTTTTTAAGCCTCTGAATCTGATTGACATATTGCTTTATTATAACTTTATATCCAAATGGAAATTCTCTTCCTTTTTCTAGGACTTTTGGAGAAATTTACCTATACTCCTGTCACGTGTCAGCTATTATACCTCAACATGGCTGGGCAAATCTTGAGATAAAACTATGTATGATTCATCTTTTCATCCTGCTAAAACTCAAATGTAGAAAAAGTATTTGAAGGAATGAGTAAGGACACAGAACTTAGAGCGTGGATTGTAAGGCACAGATATTACAATGATTCACTCAACCGCCCAGTAATTCTGAACAAGTTTGCACTGTGCCACTGAAAGCCCCAAGCAATCTGTCTTCTCTATGTTGTTGCTGTTTTACAAAATATCTAAATTTATTGTTCTCACTGTTTTAGGTACTGTACTAAGTGTTCTAAATGTAGCTATTAATCTAACGCTTTTAGCTGTGCTACAAAGTAGATGGAAATCCCGGTGATGGTTAAAAGCTACAGCTGCCAGCCAAAATGTTGGTGGTTCAAATCCACTAGGTGCTTCTTGAAAACTCTGGGAGACAGTTCTACCCCATCCTATAGACTTGCTGTGAGTCAGAATCCACTTGATGATGGTGGGCTTTTTGTTTGTTTTTAATAAAGTAGATATCATCATTATCATCACTTTACAGATGAAGAAAAAAAGACCTAGAAAAATTAGCTGCAGTTTGGAGATAATCACACTGGTTTATTTTAAGTAAAACTGTTTGTAAAACATTCCAATAAAACATGTATTAGTTTGTTCCAGGTCACACAGCTTTTAAGTTGTAGAATCAGAATTGAAACAAGTATAGTCTGAGTCCAGAGTGCATGCACTTAGTGCTTAGACCATTCCAACCGTACAGGAAACTACTACTCTAGCCAAGTTGACCCATGAGTAATCTTTGAAAACACGTTGTTTGTCTCAACATTTTACAACTCCTCTGCCTGAATAAACTCTCATATCATTCTTGAAAGCACAACTCAAATTGGATCTCATGTTTTGAAACCTTTCTAACAACTCTCAGGGGAAAACAGACTGCTCCTGTTTCCAAATTCCTACAAATTTATCATCTGACACAAGCTTCAATAGTGCAAACTTATAATGTTTTTAAGCATTTAATGCAGACTTATTGAAGGAGGCAATAATAAAATATGTGTGTATATAAACAATATTCTATACATTGATATTTTAAGCAGGTACCTATTACACAAGCAATGCACGTATGCAATGGGACCATTATAGAACAACATCAGAGGAATTGATTTATATCATCATAATCTACTACCCAGAAATTTACACTATTAACAAGTTTGTGTGTATCTTATACGATATTATGCACATGCACCCCCCCCCCCCATATTTCAAGGTAAGGGATACCCAACTGACAGCATTTTTGAAATGCTTTTTGACCTTAAAACATATTTCAGTATCTATGCAAGTTAATACTCATCCCATGGTACCATTTCTAATAGTATATAGTGTACAGATTATTTAAATAATTCACTAGTTTGAAACTTTAGTTTGTTTTCGTACTTTTACTAATACAAGTAACACTGCCAGTAATTCACAGACACATTTTGGTACAGTTTAAATTTTTCTTTAACATATGTTTCATTCCTTATATCTGAGATAGTCACACATGGTAGTTACTGTTATTATTCTCATCTCTGTCAGTAATCATCCAGATTGTATTGATGCACTTTTCAACTAGGAAGTCAGGAACTGTATTTTTATATTTGCAACCTTTGTTTTTCCTTGTACATACAAGATTCTTGGTAAATTTTGTTGAACTATGGAGAGGAAAAACAGTATTATGTAACTGTAGAACCGAAGAGATAGAATGGAATTAAATAGGTTTACAAAATCCCCTCACAAACAAGGACAAATTTTCACTGATTCCTCTTGTATTCTTTATCCCTAGTTCGACCAGAGTCAGTCATTACTTTTTTGGCATCACTTTTAGCTCTCGAGATTCTAATTTTAGTTTCTTTTAATCAAAAGTGTATTTCTTTGAAAACTAATAAGTAATACACTCAGTATTTCCATTCTATAGGCAGGGACACTAAGGTCACATCTCTTGGAAGAAATTTGCCAAACATCTCACAGCATCGTGAAGTCATTGTGATTTTCTGTTTTTGTCTCTGCTTATCTATCAACTCTCATCAATGATTAAAAAACCTTTTTTCCAGTAATCTGCTTTTGAATACATTAGACTCTACCTGTCAAGAAGTTTCTTTTTACATTTATATATCTGCTTGCAAAGAAATTAGTCTTGAAAACTTCACAGCAATAAGGCAGTGTAGAGAATTTATAAAGATGCAGTCATAGTATTAAAGTTTGTTTTTGGACTTAGAGTTTGACAAGAAAATATATAATTCCATCTGCCATCTAGAAGACCATTTTTCCTATCTGGTAGAGAGGAAAACACAGCATCGCTATTAGATTACTGACCATAAGGATTTAAAAAACAAACAAACAAAACCAGCTTCCTATTGGGTCGCTTCTGACTCCCAGCTATCCTTTAGGACAGTATAGAACTCTCCCATAGAGTTTCCAAGGAGCCCTTGGTCGATTTAAACTGCTGACCTTTTGAGTAGCAGCTGTAGCGCTTGATCGCTACACCAACAAGATCAGGGTAAGGGGCACTCCTACCATCGCCAATAGCGTGACTTCGTCATTGTCTTGAAACAAAAGTCTGGTTTGTTATTATTTTACTTTCTGTGGTTTCTATATAGATGGAAAGGTGTTGGGAATTAACTTCAAAGTTATATCAAAACAAACTAAGAATGAGGATTCAAGTAGAATATTTAGTCCCACCTACCGGAAGCCAAGCCAAGTGCCGTCGAGTCGGATCCGAAAGAAACCAAAAATGAGCATTTGATATAATGTATTTTAAACAATGATTTAATTTAGGTTTTCTTTCTTCCAAATATTTTCTGTTGCAAAGACAGTTTCTGATTCAAAAAGTCTGAAATGGATATAGGGTAACTTACTTTGTCACAAGTTAATTAAAAAAAAAATTAAAATTCTCATTCATTTCCTCTTAGTTGTCATAATTCATTTTTCCAAAATTACTTTTCTTCATTTTTGCTTAGTTTCCCTTTTAATGACTTTTTGTATGATTCCACAATATTTCTTTCTATTTACTCAACAAAATTAAATTCCTGTTTTGTTCCAATACTCTTCATTTCTAAGGCAGTGTAATCAACTAGCCTAATCGGATATAACCAATATTTTTTCAAGACAATAACTGCTCTCTTAAAAGCATCCCTGATCTATTTATCAGTAATATTAATTTTCAGAAGGGTTACTATGATTTTCATATTTAAAGAATAAGTTTTTATTTTCAAAAGACATAGTATCGTCATAAGGAAATACTAGAAAAACACTAGAAAAAAACAGAATCAGGGATAGTCTACAAAAGAGCTGTTCAGTACAACTCGAAGATGTCAAAGTTATAAAACGGGGGAAATAAAAAAAAAAAAGGAGAATTTTCCTGGATGGGAAGACACCGAGGAAGACTAACAGTTAAATCTGATCTTGGACTGGATCTTAGGTATAAAAATTCTATTTATGGGACAACTGGTGAAATGTTGAAAAGGTGATAAATTAGTTACCAGTTGTGTATCCTCATTAATTTCCTTAGTTTGATGGCTATAGTAAAAATATATAAAATGTGAACATTTCAAAAAGCCAAATAAAAAGGCAGATGGTAATTCTTTGGGATAACTTTTACATTTTTACAAGTCTGAAATTATTTCAAAATGAAGAAACAAAAACAAAAAGCCATTTAGATTTCTTCATGAATACATCTTATAAAGGTTTTATACTAAGACACACATACATTAAAAAACCAGAAAGATACATCTCAAGAAAGTTTTGTGGTAGCTTCATTTTCAATAAGCGGAAAAAATACTACATATAACACCTGGTAATCCTCTTCATGTTCTATATTTGTTGAATTTTTGATTCATTCATAAATCCATCTGTTTATCTGTTGATCCGTCTATCTCTTCAGCAGTGTGTTTATTTAAAACGTGCCATGATTAAAGCATCAGGATTCAAACACGAGAAGAAACATCTTTTCACTTTAAGGAACTCACATTATGAGAGACAAGTTTGACTGTGAAGGATAACAAAATATGAATCTTTCTGAATTAGGAAATGAGCACAGTTTTGACAGGAGTTGTGCAGATGGAGGGAGGTAATTGTCTTTCAGTTGCCAATCAGTAGGATCAGCCAAGGTTAATGAGAGGTCCCACCCAGCACGATTGGGGCATGTCATTTGGCATAGTCAAAGCACTGAGGCAGACGATGAATAAGGTTGAAAGAGGAGATTGCCGACAGATTGCAAAAGAACTTGAATGTCAGGCTGAACAGTTTGAATATTGTCTTCTTGCCAGATGAAAATTGTCTATGATTTTGAGGTCAGAGAGTCAAATGTACATAGTTCAAGTATCAGAAAAAAATTATTCAGTATCAGCATAGAGAATGTTTATCGAATGAATGAACTGAAAGTAAATACTGGAGTTGTTTCAATATTCTACACATATTAACAATATTTAATATTCCATTGGAAAAAGAAAGTTACAAATATAACAGTTATAATTCAAATTAAATAATAATTCTAGTGGAATAATAGCTATACTTTATTTAGTATGTCCCACTCATCTTTGGACTATATTAAGTTAACAAATATACTTATAAATTAAGTCCTATTAGTAGTTGAATTTATTTATGAGGAAACTGAAGCAGAGACAAGTGAAGTAACTTACCCAAAATTACACATTTAATGAATAATAGTGCAGAAATATGAATCTTAGTAGTCTCCTTTTTATATTCTAAGTTAAATATCTATATTTTTCGTATTTTAAGACATATAACAATTTTTGAAGAATGTAGGCCTTGTTAATTGTCAACTTTAGATATTAAAGCGTCTGATAATTATGAGTTTGGCAAATATTCTCTACACCGAAATGTGTTAAATAACAGGAGTTGTGATTTTCAAATTTTAAGGTGCTTTAAAATGTCTGGGGGTTTTTAAAAATATGTATTCCCGAGTCTTAAAATTCCTTGAGATTCCAGTTCAACTGATAGTTCTAATGTGTATGTGCAGGAAGTAGGAATACACATTTGTGTGAACACTTTTATGCATGTGGTCCTCAGGCATAGAGAGTCGTGGCTATATCTTCTGGCTTGCTTGAGACAATAGAAGTTCATGATTGTCTATTTTTTTAATCTACTATAAGTACTACTTTCTTCTAAAAATAATCCTAATTTGAAAAATGAATGATACGATCCACCCTAGCCAACCCACACTTTCTTAAGTACTCTACTGCTTTATAAGTTTTGTCTGAGTATTAGCTGCTTACTTGGAACTAGGACATCTGATTAAGTGCAAGTAAAATTGCACATAACTTTCAAGTAATTTTTCATTGTTAAAGTACATCTACACCAAGAATGTCACTTTGTCTAGATCAGCACGTCATGCTATCATCCACCTTCTCATCAAAATAACCAAATGAGCTTAGAATATCTTAACTGAACACCCACATTAATTCCCATCTCAAAATCATTATTGTCAAGACTATCTCTTCTTGTGACAGAAACGGGCCGAGGAGAAACAGAAGCACATACCTGAAAACCTCTTTGGCTCGCAGCCTCTGTAAAAAGAAAATAGACACTCGTTAAGTTATGATAGCTCAGCAGAATTCTAGAAAGTTACAATTAAAATAATCCTTAGAGATCTTCCATTACATCTGTCCAACTTTATAGATAAAGACTGAAGCCCAGAGAAGGAAAGAAAATTGGAGCAAGACATACAGCCTCTTATCTGCACAGCTGAGCTACAGGCCAGGTTGCAAATTACCAGTATAAAGCTATTTTCATTGTATTTGCAATTTACCTGGCTTTTAGCCAATTGTGTTATTAACTTCTCTAATGTTTGCCTTAGAGAAACACATCTGTACCAATGGTGACACCCTGTCTAGATCAGTGAATCATGCTATCCTCCACCTTCTCATCACGCCACCTAAGTGAGCTCAGAACATCTTAACTGAACATTTACAATAATTGCCAGCTCAACGTCATTACTGTACCGCAATGTCTTTTGTGATAGGGAAGGGTCCAGGAGGAAAGAAAAACACATACCTCAAAACCTCATTACTTATAGAAATAAAGGAAAACTGAATATATTATTTCTCAAAGAAGCATACATTTAACTAGAAAATTTTTGAAAATTAAAAAATCTAGAAACCATTTGATTAAAAAATAGTTGAGACTACCTGTGGACAAAGTGCTATTGTAACAACAAAACACAAAGTAATTTTGAGAACGTACCAAAAAAAAAACCCCTATGATTTACCACTGTTTCCACTTTTACTGATGGTATCTACCCTCTAGGAAGAAATTTCTGTATTTCAAACACTGTATTAAATCACATACACATCGTGTCGTACTAATGACTCTATTTTAAACATACTGAAACTGATTTCTAGATTAATTTCTTTGTTAGATGACACATAACATAAATAACAGAGTCAGGAATCAAATTTAGATTTCTTCCATTCCAAAACCAATTCACTTAAGAATAACATTTTGTTGAAAAAAGTTTTAGAGCATTTAAGTTTCAAACTTTCCATTTTTATGTGATGAAACAAAAGGCAGAGAAAGTGAATGACACATTCATTATTAAAGAGATAGTAGCGGAGTGAAAATGAAAAACACAATATTAGGATTCTAGTCCTAGATCCTAGACCCTTCCTACTACATCACATTACCCTTGCTGTCTTCCATCTCTGTGTGTATCTATCTATTGATCTATGTATCAATCTATCTATTGATCTATCTATCTATCTCTATCATCTATCGATCATCTATCATCTATCTGTCTATCTATCTAGTCTGTCCAACTGCTTTCCCTCCTTCTTTCCTACTTCCCTCCCTCCTTCGCTTCCTTCTATCATCTGTCTACCTGTTTATCTAGCTACCTACCTGGCCATGCATCCATCCACACATACATCCATCTATAATCTATCAATCTATCATCTCTTTATCTTGTTAATCTACAAGGTAAGAATAATTCAGCTTTCAGTAAATTGGGTCCAAAAAAACACGGAAGAGAACCCATTATCATCAGGTAGATTCTGACTCCTGAGGGCATCTCAGGGAAATTCTGACAATTAAAGTACATTAAATAAGAATTTCTTGATGGTGACTTTAGCAGAGAATTTGTAATTTCAATATGAATTGTTTTTTGGAAGAACAAAGTTTACCTGTATTCGTGTGTTGTTAATGGTAGTCTACTGATGGGAAAACAACTGGCCTGGAATTTCTAGATTAGCCATTTGAGATCCGCATGACCCACACAGACAATTTTATTTAATGACATGAAATATTATCTTTGCAATGTGTAAAACTCTTTATAATGTTAGAATGAAAATGAAAAGAGCAATTTAATTTAGCAATTCTTTTTAATTTAAAGATGTAACGGATATTTGTCATCATTAACCACCTTTATCATTAACATCATCATCGTGACAGCTGACACTGAGTAACCTGGTCAAAACAAAAGCTGGTCCAGAATTCTATCATATCTCTCTTCCTATGTCCACCTCTATGTAATACTCACCTGAGAAGAGCAACAAGCAAGTCTGACCAAAAGAAGAAGAGTGCCTGATGGCTTCACAGTTAGGACATTTGCCATGTCTGTGGGAAACACAAGAGTACTACCGGCTGTATTTATAATGGGGTCTATATGCAAGTGTCAAAGTACCTACACAGTTTGGATCCGTTCAGATCCTCCACCCTGCTTATGTAATCTACCTCCCCCACGGTTAAACACAGAAACTGAAGAAGCTCCTTCAGGTCTTTTACAACAGTCAGGAACTGTGGTCAAAAATGATGTTTAGGCAGAATGAAATGCATTGCCTGTAACATACCCAGAGTTTTCCCTGTTCAGCACACTGTGACAATTGCAATCAAGTTGTTTTTTTCCTAAATTGAGTATTTTGAACCTTTTCCCAGCTGAGCCTGGGGGCTAGAAAGCTTCCATATTGCAATCGCCTATGCACATGTAGGTAACGTTTCGTGTCACGACCACCAAATAAGTAAAAATGCTGAGGTGAGGGATTTTTAAGTAAAGGAATATATTAGGCGTACTTTATATGGCCATTGAGTTTGAAATCTTAAATTACTTAAAATGAATGCAAATTAAGTAGCTGTTTTATTAAACCTCTTGCTTTTAGACAGTATATGATAGTTCCTATTTAACATTTTTAATAAGTATTTTTGCAAGTGGATTTTTAATCATTGTACATATTGTTAGCCAGTCTTATCCTCTTATTTCTCAAATATACCATGTATTCTTCACCAGTTGTTTCTTTCCCTTAATATTTTATCTGTGTGCCCAGAAACTTAAAGAGCTGGTTTATTTTTTTCTAGAAATATCGACTCAAATGTAACCTACTCCGTAGATTTCTCTGATCCTGCAAAATACTCCCCACTCCAAATGAAGTAACTGTATTTTACTGTCTTCATATGCTTTTCAACACCTGAAATCATCTTTTTGATTTAATTATTTGCTTGTGTAATTTCTCACTACAAAGTAGACACATATATAAGCACAATCATATGTGTATGTATGTATGTACTCAGATGAATGCTCAGTGATCTTTTTCACTACTGTGTCTCCACACACAGAACAATGTCTTGCACATAGAAACATGTGAACATCTATGACACTACCATTCTGATTTAACAAACATTAACCAATAAATATACCTTTTTTCCTTTAAAAATAATAGAGTACCAGTTATTTCAGGTATTGCTATGCTGAAAATCTAGTGACAACAAAGACAAAGTCATGGAGTTTATGTTTTTCATTCTTTCGCAAATACTTTCTGGAAGGAATGTACTGATGCCAGGAATCTTATTAAATTCTGGTAATTTAAATACGAGTAACAGAAACTTAGAAGCAAAAAGAAATGAAAATAATTTGTTGGAAGTTATTCACAAATAAGTAGGGAGCCACTGAAGAGAACACACTCATGTGAGTGGAGTGGAGGAACGGCAGAGAAAAGATAGTTATGAGAAGGGCCTCAGTCACTCATTATTAGTTCTTGAGGCACCTAAAGAAATAACTAGCATTTCCAGAATCAGAGATGTTGCTGTTAGGTGCCGCCAAGTTGGTTTCAACTCATAGCAATCGTGTTTTCAACAGAAGAAAACACTGCCTGGTCCAGCACTATTCTCAAAATCGTTGTCACACTCGAGCCTGCTGTTACAGCCGCGGTGTCAGGCCACCTTGTTGAGGGTCTTCATCTTTTTTTGCTCATAAGAGATAATGTGAGTGAAACAAACTAAGTAAGAACTGACATGCATTTTTAGAGATGAGAATAATGACTAGACACAAATGCACACCGATGGGCCTTAAGGAAAAAATTCTACAAGCCATGCTGAGGATTTTGTTTCTTGTAGCTGAGGTTTGTTATGATTCTAGAATCTGAAGATCTGTGATTTCATAAGTTTTCTGAGTCTTCTGATTGTTAAGCCTTCAAGTAGAGTTTGCACCCACTTCATAAATTCATTTTGTGTTGCTTAATATTGTCTCACAACTTGCTAATATTCTCTATTCATCAGCTTTTTCACATTTTTTTTCTGTACTTCCTTTTGGTTTGTTTCCGGTGTCATGTTTTCAAGTTTTCTAATCTTTTCTTTTTTTCTGCAATATCTAATGTGCTGTTATTACTATGCAACATATTTCCCTTCTCAAACATTGCATTGTTTTCATCTAATATCACTTCAGTTTGGCTATTATATCCTCCTTCTGTCTTCTTTATACACTCAATCTTTCCTCTAACCTTCTTGGACATATGAAACAACTTATGCAATGGCCCAGCCACCATTTATATCATGTCTGGGTCTGTCTATATGATTAATATTTTTCTAGATTATGGATCATGTTGTTCTACTTCTTTGTATGTTTGGGTACAAACACTGCCCATTTTATCTTGTTTGATGTTAGATGTTTTTGGATTTCTACAAATACCCCAGAAAGTTTTCTTTGGATAAAGTCAAATTATTTGTAAATTGTTTTTTTTTTAAGGGATATTTAAAGCTTTGTAAGATGGAACCAGTATAGCCTTTAGTCTATAGCTAATTTTGTCCCAGTTTAGAGAAAATACTTTTCAGAATACTCTAGAAATACCCAGGAATTATGAGATTTTCTGCTTCAGCTGGTGGCATCATAAAATTATTCCAGGCCTGAGTGAGCTCTAGGAGACAGAGTTGCTCTGTCTCTTCTATTGAGGTGATTCTTTTCTCTAGCCTCATAAAGTTTCTTAACACATGTACAGGCAGATCAACATTCAACTGAAGACTGAAGAGGACTCTGGCACGTGCTTACTCTGACCTGTAAACTGTAATTGCCTCAGCCTCCTCTGTGTCCTCAACCTCAGAAGACTGTAGGCTCCGCTTGAATCTCTTCTCCCTCCCTGCCTTGTCAGCTGAAAACTTTCTGAAGGGAAACCGGAGCCATTTAAGGGTTCGCTTCATTTTCGTCTTCCCTCAGGGGTTAGTGTCTTGTGTCTGATGTCCCATGCAAAACAGTAAAAACAACTAAAAAAAAAAAGCCAACAAACAAAAATATTGTTTCATTATTTTGTCTGGTTACTAGTTATTTAAAGAGGACAGATAGTAAGTTTAGTTCTTATTCTTCATCTTAACCCAAACTGAAATTCTGCAGTAAAGATTTCAGTTTATCCTATTTTTATCATAAAGTGGATAAGAACTATATACACGAGCAACATGATTAGAAGGAATCCTGGTGGTTCTGTGGTTGAATGCCGGCTAATAGCTGAAAAATCAGCGGTTTGAACTCACAGTTCACTCTGCAAGAGTAACTGGTGACGGTGTGCTTTTGTTAAGATTTACAGCCTGGGAAACGCTTTGGGCAGTTCTGCTCAGTCCTATAGCATCTCTATGAGTAGGAATCATCTCGAAGGTGACCAGTTACAGGTAGTATAAAATATGCCTTTTGTCAGAGAATCCAGACACCAGCAACAGTAGATCAGAGTTCTTATCCAGATTAGCTGTGTGACCTTTAGGCAATTTTGAAAACCAAACTCTGTTTTCTATTTTATTTTATATTTATTTATATGCTTCCTGTTTGCCAGAAAATGACCTGATGCAGTGCACACTGAAATAGGTATATGTGATAGGGTTTTTATAACAGACATTAAAACATAAAGTTAGGGAAAAGGGTGGAAAAAGGAATGTGCTAACAACAAAAACTAATGGTTACTGTGCTTCAACACTTAAGTTTGGAGTACAGTTTTCTGAAAGCCCGGATAGAAAAAGAAAACCAAGCGTTAAATAAATCTGAATTAGAGGAAACAAAAAAAAGAAGACTTTAAATGATATCCTATTAATACATTTGTTAATATTTTTAATACTAAGATATTTCAAATATATAGCAAAGTGCAGAAACAAAAACCAGCTGCCATCGCATTGTGCTTCAGAGTAGAACAGTGTTCCGTAAGGTATCCAGTGGTTGAGTTTTTAGAAAGAGATAGTCAGGGCCTTTCTTCCAAAGTACCTTTGGGAGGATTCAAACCACCAACCTTTAGGTTAGCAGCCAAGTGAGTTAATCATTTGTACTACACAAAAACTCCAAAGTAAAGTACTGTATGTTACAGACACTACTTTCATTTTCCAAATGTTCATATGAACTCACTTATTTTGTTACGCTTTTAAACAAATAAATCATCAAAAAGTTCTACAGAAGCAAGGCACATAAACTGTTAGTAGTTATTGGAGCTTATTCTTAATACCATGTTCAGGGCATCTCAGGGCTGTTTCTACAGAACTGGACAATACATCCCTTATGATTATTACTAATAGTAGTACATTTCTTTATATGTACACAACACGACACTTAACTATATGCACAAAGCCTTTATTTATGTTATACTTATTCATTTTTCCAAAATTATGGATCCTTATCATTACTTTATGAGTGATACTACTGAGACTTAGCAAATTATGATCAAGCTTAAAATACCTAGCAGGCTCAAAACAACTCAGATCTCGTCCCTTCTAGATGCTGAACATCTCTAGAATGAACAGGCTGACACACTGGCTGGTAGCAAAGCACATGGAGTGTTAATATACACCATAAAAATGATTATGGGCACGGTGCACAACCAGGCCATATTTCATTTTGTTGTACATAGATAGGATCTCTGTGAGTTGGAACTGACTCAATGGCACCTAACAATGACAACATGCAGTGAATCCTGATTCAGATCAGGTGGATGCTGAGGACCAAAGATACAAAGATCTCACTGAAGAGATGGCATTGGAGCTAGAGGAGGAACGACGAAAATCCATGAAAAAGAACAATTATTTAGCTTTGCTATCTGTTTGTTTTAGTCAGTCTAGCAGCCTCTATACTTCTATGGAACACATCTTCCCCACCAGTGTGTTTCTGCAATATCATAGTTCTTACATAGACAGCACACTGAAGCAGATTCATATCAGTTAGTTGTGTAAAGGAGCCCTGGTTGTGCAGTGGTTAAGAGCTTGGCTGCTAATCAACAGGTCAGCAGTTTGTGACACTAATACCTCACAACATGTTTTCTCCTTTTCAAAATGAGTAATTGAGAACTTGGCATAACTAATACAGTAATAATACCTAAATAGTCTACAAGGGTTTTTTGTTGTACCAGCTACACTGGCCTCTTTCCAAAGGGGCGTTTCGGTCTCCCTCCTCTTCTTTGCTCTCTTGAGAAATGGCCTTCAACCTGTGAGATGGAAGCTAATAAGACTGCTTGGAGTTTTTTTGTATTCACAATTTTCTCTCTGGCTCTTTATCTCAGAGTGGACTTGGCAAGCCAGTTCCACTAGCCGAGGAATTTTTATATAAGTCTTGCCTTTGCCTGTCACAAATATACAGATGAGAGGCCAGGTATCTGGCATACATATCTGTACTTTAATAAAGAGTTTTGTGTACTTATTTTATGATACATACAATTATGTGTGGGCTATATGCTCAAATGTTCTGCTGCTATTCATAATGATTTCAATGACTAATCATTGTCAGTAGTAAACTGCCAGGTCCTTTTTCCTGGTCTGCCTTAGTCTGGAAACTCAGCTGAAATCTGTATACCTTGGGTAACCCTGGTAGTATCTAGATACCAGTGGTAAACCAACATGCAAGCTTGTATAGTACAACAAACTGATAATAAATGCTCATAGAAGCAACTGCCAAGAAATCAAAAAACACATTGCATTGGAAAAATTTGCTGTAAAGGACCTCTTTAAAGTATTGAAAAGATGTTACCTTGAAGACTAAGATGCACCTGACCCAAGCCACGTATTGTGAACAACTTCATACATGTGGGAAAGCTGGACTATGAACAAGGACAACAGAAGAAGATTTGATGCCTTTGAATTGTGGTGTTGGAAAAGAGTACTGAATGTACCATGGAAAGCCAAAAGTACAAACAAATCTGTTCTGGAAGATGTACAGAATGCTGCTTGGAAGGAAAGGTAGAGAGATTGTGTTTTACATACTTTGGACATGTTGCCAGTGGGGATCAATACCTGGGGAAGGACATCATGCTTGGTGGAGTGGAGGGTCAGCAAAAAAGAGAAGACCCTCTCTGAGATACAGTGACACAGTGGCTGCAACAATGGGCTTACGCAGAGAAACAATTGTGGACATGGTGCAAGACTGGGCCATATTTCATTCTGTTTTGACTGTGGTTGCTATGAGTTGGGAACTCATTTGAAGGCATCTAACAATAACCAACATGTGCTTAAATACATGAGGTAATCTTTGCCAAAATGGTATATGAACTATGATGTAAAAATTGCCTTTTGAGACTTGGTAGAGAGTAGCCTGCATTGCTGCTGAATCTCTGTTGGTATCAGACCTCCTAATAAACCATTTCCCTCTTTCTGACTTGGAGTATATTTCATTGACTCAACTTCTCCAGGGCATAGACCTAATCAGGCAACAACTTGGAACACACCAGCCACTCTTGGAAATCTTGTGAGGCAGTTTACTTAGTCCCAAAGTGTCACTATGAGTTGGAATTCGGTTAGGCTTTACCAGCAGGTAGAAGCCAATTGCTTCCTGGATTCTAAGGCTTTAGCAACACAAAGCTTAGTGTCCTTGGAAGGTGAGAATGAAATCATGACAAAGAATTCATGAGAGTCTACTGGTTTCATTCATATAAAGAGTATGAAGGTTTTCCATAAGTCTCAGAAATTAACCTATAATTAATTGTGGCACCTGTAAAAAAGTCCTCGATGTCTCTTTAAAAACAAAGTAAGAATGTATTTAATGATGTCTGCTTAAGTGTATAAAACTGCCTTCAAAGCATTACATATCCAAAAGAGTATTACATAAAATGAGCTAGATTTTATTTGACAAACAGCTCTATTTATAATAACACCTTAAAGATTATATTTATAAAGTTATGCTATTTAGTCATACGAACAGTGAGATAATTTAGGTGAGTGTTGTTATTGCTCTGACCTGAGAATTATGTGGTGCCCTCTTCCACCACTCCTTCTCTTTCTCAACAAATGATCTTAGATGCTTTTTCAGACAAAGTTGAGCGTTAATTTCCTTTACTTCTCAAAGCTAGTTTTTATGCATCCACACATGTACCCTCCTACCGTTCCTAAACTGCAATCCAACCCTGATTTTCAGCTATTTCTTATTCAGGGTTTATTCTTTTAAATATTAAAGAGAGAGTAGGCAAGGCAAGATGGCAGAGTGGTCAGACACTTCCTGTTGTCCTTACAACAAAGATCCAATAAAACAAGGGAGTCAATTATTTGTGACAATCTAAGAGCCCTGATGAAAACCCTAGTGGTGTAGTGGGTTAAGTGCTATATTTACTACCCAAAAGGTAGCAGTTCAAATCCACCAGCCTCTCTTTGGAAACTCTATGGGGCAGTTCTACTCTGACCTCTAAGGTTGCCATGAGTTGGACCAAACTCAAAGGCAGTGGGTTTGGCTTTGTTTTTCTTGAGAGCCCTGATCATCAAAGACAAAGCTGACTGAGAAGCACAGACAACTCAAAGCAGGGGAGAAGTAATCATGAGGTTGCCTGAGCTCTGCCGGCTGGGTAGGCAAGCCCACAGCGACTAAGCTGAACAGCAGCACTTGGGGACATGTCACCTCAGATGAAGCCAGATGACTGGGAGTCGGTTTTCATCTCCTCATGTGAAAGTCAAATACAAGTGTCTAACCTACCCTATGGCGGTGAAATAACACCTCCTTCTCCGGGAGTTTCACAGAGAAGAAGTGCTTCCTTCTCCTCATCCACCATACCACCCCACTCAACTCCAACACCAGTCCAGCAGTATTCAACACCTGCCAAGCCCCATAAATTGGAAGTCAGGGCTATTCATCCCCACACCAGTCTCTTGGCTTTAAAAAATAACACATACCCTAAGCCAGGAACTCAGGGACAGTTGGGAGGACCTGCCCTTTAGCCCAGCAACTGGTATAAAGGATCAACAGACTTGTGTGGACAAGTTCAACACCTCATGCTCTCATTAACAAAAAACAACAGAGCACACACCTCAAATGCTTTTTTTTTTATCAGCAGCAGCCAAAGGATACCTGCAGATTCCTGTCACTTGATACTGCCTAACCTTTAAACAATGAACTCATCCACCCACATCAAAGACCTGAGGGCTGATGGTACCACCCATTCTATCTAGAGAACTACAATAGGGGTCTAAGCATAAGTGACACCCTGTAAACCCTTCAGTTAACAACACCAGGTACCCAAGAATTGTCTGTGTTACTATCCCATGTCTGGACTTTTCTTTACAGATAGATCCTAATGCAGCCAGATACCTATGCTTTCTCTGAACACCCCTTTGCAGCCCTGATCATTAAGAATTATAGGTGAGAATTTGTACTACACACTTGATAACAGACAAACTGGACACCTATGTTGCACCTACATAAGAACAATGAACAGATGCTTGGGCTAGTAGCTGTCCTAACCACCTTGGGAAAGGATGTGAGAGCTTCAAAGATGTCAGTAGTGAAAATAGCTCACAAGCCCAGTTTACCTGTGCATGCCAAAACAAAGCAAAACAAAAAGTTACACAGCAAACAAACATAGAACAGATAATCATAATAATTTATTGATATCTCGAAGACAGCAGTCAATATTAAATGAAGAAGCAGGACAAAATGCCTCCAGCAAGTCAACAAAATAAAAAACCAGGAAACATTCCAGAGAAATAAAAGTAATGGAATTACCTGAGATAGAATTCAAAAAAACTAATATACAGAACTTTCAAAATGATTGGGAAGGAGATTAGGCAAAATTCAGATCAAGCCAAGAAACATACAGAAAAAAACAATAGAGGAATTCAGGAATACAATACAAGAACAAAACAACAAATGTGACAGGCTGCTAAAAACATAGACAGCAGCTAGAAATCCAAAACAGTAACATAAAATCTCAGAAATAGACAACTGAATAGAAGATTCTAGGAACAGAATAGAGCCTACATAATCAGAATTCTCCCCAAATATCAGATTGTTTGTGGGGGCTTATGTGTTGCTGTGAAGCTAGAAGCTATGCCACTGGTATACAACCACCAGCAAGATCACTCATGGCTGAACAGCAGCAGAACATTGTGTGAGAGTGTTGTGAGAGTGTCAAAAGATAAGCTCACCCATTCGAAGTCACTAAGAATTTGTCTGGGGAAGAGCTGCCTCCTCAAAGCAGAGTCGACCTTAGTGATATGGGTGGAGTCAAACTTTCAGGACCTTCATTTGCTGAGCTGACATAAGTCAAAATGAGAACAAACATCTGCAAATACGCACTAATAATCAGAACCTGGAGTGTACAAAGTATGAGTTAGGAAAACTGCAAATTGTTAAAAGTGAAGTAGAATGCATAAAGATCAACATCCTAGGTATTAGCGAGGTGAAATGAACTGGTAACGCTCATTTGGAATTGGACAGTCAAATGAGATCTGACAAGTGTGTGAATTTAATTGTTCTAAGTGCTATATACCTCATTGCTGAATATCACTACGGTCAACTTTGCAGCACTCCCTTAGGAAGCTATGCACAGATGCCAGTGCCTAGCCCACCCTTCAAAGCAACTTTAGAATTCTTTCTGGAACGACCATTGCACACAGTGGCGTGGTGGCAACTTAATTGTATACTTGTCTGTGAGGGAGTTTTTAGCCAGTAAACAAATAATTGTACTGGAACACCCTCCTTACTCACATGATCTGGCCTCCAGTGACTTTTTTCTTTACCCAAATGTAAAGGAAATATTGAAAGGACAATCAAGACATCAAGGGTAATAGGACAAATGCTCTGATGTCCATTCCAGAAAAAGAGTTCCAATATTCTTTGAAAGGTGGCCTAGGCACTGGCATCAGTACATAGCTTCCCAAAGGCAGTACTTCAAAAGTGACCCTGGTGATACTCATCAAGGAGGTGTGTAGCACTTTTTCTAGGATGAGTTCACAAACTTGGCAGTCCTAGTATTCTATTATGCTGGAAATGACAACAGAAAGACAAATGTCATTGCACTCATCGTCAAAAAGAGCATTTCAAAATCCATCCTGAAGTGCAATGCTGTCAGTGATAGAACAACATCCATATGCCTGCAAGGAAGACCAGTTAATGTCATGATCATTCACATAGCATATGGCTTAATGGTTATTCATATAGCAACAATTACTTAGGCCAAAGATGAGGAAATGGAAGATTTTTTAGCAACTTCTGCAGTTTGAAATTGATTGAACGTGTAATCAGGATGCACTGACAATTACTGATGACCAGAATGAGACAGCTGGAAACATAGTGAAGAATTAGTCGTTGGAAAATACGGCTTTGATGACAGAAACAATGCCAAAGATCATCTGATTGAATTTTGCAAAACCAACTACTTCTTCATTGTGAATACTTTCTTTTACCAACATAAATAGTGACTATAAAAATGGACCACAGACAGAGTACACAAGAAACAGTACACAACCTGTGGAAAAAGACTATGGAAAATTTCAGTATCCTCAGCCAGATCAAGGCTGGAACAAACTGAGGATCGGACCTTCAATTACTCATACGCAAGTTAAAGTTGAAACTAAAGAAAATTAGAGGAAGTCCACAAAAACCGAAGTGCAACTGTGAGTATATCACACGTGAATTTAGAGGCCGTCTCTGAAATAGACTTGAAATGTTGAACACTAAAGACTGAAGACCAGATTCATTGTACAATGATAACAAAGATGCCATATGTAAAGAAAGCAAGAGATTATTAAGAAGACAGGAAAGAAGGAAAAGACCTAAATGGATGCTAGAAGAGACTCTGAATCTTGCTCTTAAATGTTGTGTAAGAAAAACCAAAGGAAGAAAAGGGTGACTAGAAGAGCTGAGTAGATTATAAAGTGTCATTCTACAAGACAAAGTAAAGAATTATGATAACATGTGGAAAACAGGGAGACAGACAATCAAAAGAGAGGAACACACTCAGCATTTCCCAAGGTGAAAGAACTCCAGAAAAAATTCAAGGCTCAAATTGTGATACCAAAGGTTTCAATGGGGAAAATATTAACAGACATATGAAGGACCCAAAGGACCCAAAGATGGAAGGTATACACAAAATCACTGTACAAGAAAGAATGGGCTGACATTTCAGAAAGTAACATGATCAGATACCAGTGTTACTGAATAAACAAGTTCAAGCTGCAATAAAGGAGTTGGTGGGGAAAAAGAAAAGAAAAGCAATTGACAGAATGCTAACTAAGATGTTTCAACAAATGGATGCTGCATATGGTCAAATTGTGTTTTCTTATGCCAAAAAATTTGAAAGAAAGCTATCCAGCTGATCCACATTTATACCTAGTCCCTAGAAAGATGATCCAACCAAATGCAAAACTTACTGAATTGTATCAGTACCAGAGGCAAATAAAATTTTGCTGAACATCATTCAAAAGTGGTTACAGCAGTATACAGAGAGGGAACTGCCAGAAATTCAGGCTGCATTCAGAAGAGGATGCAGGAGTGTCCCCTTGATGTCAGAAGGATCCTGTCTGAATGTAGAGAATATCAGAAAGATTTTTACCACTGTTTTATCGACTATGCAAAGTCATTCCGCTGCATGAATCGTAACAAATTATGGATAATGCTATGGAGAATGGGAGTTCCAGAACACTTAGTTGTGTTCACTAGGAATCTGCACATAGAACAAAAACAGATTTTTCAAACAGAACAAGAGGATACTCCATACTTTAAAGTCGGGGAAGGTGTGTCTCAAGGTTATTTCCTTTCACACTATCTATTCAATCTGTATACTGGGCATATAATCTGAAAAGCTGGACTGTATGAAGAAGAAAGGGATAATGAGGTTGGAGGAAGACTCATTAACAACCTGCCTTATACAGGTGATGCTGAAAGTGAAGCAGATTTGAAACACTTACTAATGAAGATCAAAGACCACAGTCTTCAGTATAGGTTGCACCTCAACATCAAGAAGACAAAAATCGTCACAAATGGACCAACAAGCAACACCACCATAAATGAAGAAAAGGTTGAGGATGTCAAGAATTTTATTTTAGTTGGATCTGCAATCAACACCCACACAAGCAACTGCTGAAAAATCAAAAGACACATTGCATTGAGAAAATCTACTGCAAGAGATCTCTTTAAAGCATTGAAAAGTAAAGGCATCACCTTGGAGACTAAGGTGCACCTGACCTAAGCCATGGTGTTTTCAGTCACATCATGTGCATGGGAAAGCTGGACAATGAATAAGGAAGACAGAAGATAAACTGACAACTTTAATCTGTGGTGTTGGAGAAGAATACTGAATATACCATAGACTGTCAAAACAACAAATAAATCTGTCTTGCGTGAGGTACAACCAGAGTGCTCTTTAGAATAAAGGATTGCAAGGCTCTGTCTTACATACTTTGGACATGTTGTGAGGAGGGATCAGTCCCTGGAGAAGGACATCATGTTTGGTAAAGTATAGGAAAAAAGACAGAGACCCTCAAAGAGGTGGATTGATGCAGTGGGTGCAACAAGGGGCTCAAATGTAACAAAGATTGTGAGCATGGCACAGGAGGGCACTGTTTAGTTCTGTGGTGACTGGGGTTGCTATGAATCAAAACCAACTAGAAAGCACCTAACAACAATAACAATCAGACACATTTTAGATTCAAAGACACAAACTAAAATTCAAAGGATTGAAAAATACATACACCCAGCAAACAACAACCAAAAAACCAGCAAGAGTGACAATATTAACCTTTGACAAAATAGACTTTAAAGTAAAATCCACTACAGTAGCTAGAGAAGATACGGAAGATTCAAATGGGAGTGTTCTGTATCTGTCTACTTGACCAAGTTGATTGATTGTACCATTTAGATCTTCCATATCTTTTTGGAGTTTCTTTCTAGATTCTCTGTCCTTTGCTGAAAGTTGTATGTTAAATTTTCTTGCTATTATAGAGGAGCTATTTCTCTTTTCAATGCTGTTAGAGCTTATTTTATATACTTTGGAACATTATCATTCACTGTGCATATATTGATTACAGTTATATCCTCCAGGTGTATTGGCCTTTTAGTCAGTAGATAGTGCATTTCCTTACCCTTTATAGTGGATTTTACGTTAAGTATATATTTTTTCCCAGTGTACAGGAAGTGTTCTCCAGAATAGATTACATTTTAGGCCACAAAGTAAGGCTTAACAGAATTCAAAACACTGGAATATTACAAAGCCTCTTTTCTCAGTATAATTCCATAAAAATAGAATTCAATAACAAAAAATAGCAAGGGAAAAAATCAAATACAAGAAAACTGAACATCTTGCTCAAAAACTCCTGGATTATAGAAGGAATCAAAGGTGAAATAAATTCATAGAGGCAAATGAAAATGAAAACTCATTTTACCAGAACCTTTGGGACACAGGAAAAGCAGTGCTTAGAGGCCAATTTAGAGCAACAAACTCAAATCCAAAAAGAAGAATGGGAGGCGGGGCCAAGAAGACAGAGTAGATAGATGCTTCCTGCAATCCTTTTAAAAATGAAGACCTAAACGAACAAATGAATCCTTTATATATGACCTTCCAGGAGCCCTGAACATCAAAGGGAAGCTGAGAAATTAGCTGAGAGACAAAGAAGGGAGAGGAGGTCCGGATAGAAGGAGGACTCCCCAGAGCTGACCTGGCCAGAACTGGCCCTCCACAGGCGGTTAAGCAGCAGTGAGCATGGTGAGGGGACCAGCTGTGTTTGCAAACAGCCTACCCAGGCAGGAGAGACCAAGCCTGTTCACACCTACAAACCCAGTGAAAAATGGAATTCACCTGTCAAAAGCAAAGTAGCTTGTATCTAATTTACAGTGTGCAGCTCTAAAGCTTTTCTATAAGACTGCTCTGATAGGGAACACAGCAGAGAGTCCCTGATGAAGCAAAAGAAAAATGAGGTGCAGAACTCAAACGCTATTAAAAAGACCGGACTTGATGATCTGAGAGACTGGAAGGTCACTGAAAGATACGGCCCCGAGACTTCCTGTTAGTCCCGAGCTAGAACTAATTCCAAAGCCAGTTCTTCAGACTGGCTAATATTGGACTGAATCATAAGACATAAAACAATACTGACAAAGAGTGTGTTTTTTGGCTCAAATAGATACATGAGTCTAAATGGGCAGCCCTGTCCAGAGGCAAGCTGATAAGGCAGAGAGGAATAGGAGCTAGTTGAATGGATATAATGCAGGAGGGGAAGGAGGAATGTGCTGATGGTGTGTGCAGAGCAACTAGTTACATCGTAACACATGCAAAAGGTTTTGTTTGACAAACGCACACCAATTGTGAACTTTCACTTAAAGAAAGTAAGATATTTTGAAAACTACGTAATTATTGAGAAAAAGAACAGATAACTCTGATCTGTGAAGAAGACAGTGTAAAGCTGAAACTAATAACAAAATGTCCCTATGAAAGCTACTGATTTTTGAGGTCTTGTTACGCATCAGAGATTGACATTAAATAATTTATTAACTTAGCACAGCTAAATTAGGTGCTAGGTACTGTTATCCCCATTTTGCGCACGAGAAAATCAAGATAAAAATAAGCCAAATGATTTTTCCAAAGCTTCACGCCTTATGTAAAAGCCACGACTCAAAAACTCATCTGTGTGACTCTATGAGCTATCCTTTTTTCACTGTGGTACCCCGATTACCATCATGTGGTCACTTTTCTCCAGCAATGGGAATTATCTTTACAAGCATGAAAGAGCACGTATTTCCACACCATAGCCTTTACCATCTCCTTGCTCTTTAACTGAGTATCAGGTACATCCTCCGTCTCGGCTAGCTCTTCTTCAAGCATGTGCATAAAGGACTACATGTTTATGCGTAAAACTGTATTTGAGAATTTTTAAATCAGTAATAATATCTTACTATTAATAATTAGCAAAACATTTTATACAGCAGGCTAAAAGCTAAAATCTTAACAATGCTGATGAATCTTTTCATGATTTGGCCTCCTCATCGATCTCTGGGTTTATTAAGTATTATTTATCCACTTGATCTTTTTCAGGCACCATTGCCACCTTGTTGACTTTGAACAAAACACGGCTGTATCAGCCTCAGGGTCTCTGTTCTAGCTTCTCTCTCCCTGGAGGGCTCTTCCCAAAATAGTTTTGTGACCACCCCTCTACTCTAAACAGTTAGCACTTGATGACTAACTTAAAGGTTGGCAATTCAAACTTATCCAGCAATACCTAGGGAGAGAAGCCTGGTAATCTGCTACCACTAAGATTATAGCACAGAAAACCCCATGAACAGTTCTACTCTGCAACACATGCAGTTGCCACCAGTCAGAACTGACTCAATGACAGACAATAACAAAAAGAATGACCACCTGATTTAATGTTGCAGTTAGCTGCCTAGCCAACCCAAGCATTTTCATTGCCTTATCATAATAACTTTATCTTTCTTATTAGCTTTTATCACCTTCTAAGTTAACTAGGCCTTATGTTTGTTTATTGTACTTACTGTTTCTCCCTAAGAGAATGTTAATTTCTCTTAAATAGGGAGTTTGGCCCTTCTCCCTATGGCCTTTTCTTTGTTCCGTCTCCCATCCACCTAGGATGCAGCACCTACAACAGATGCAGCCATGAAGCAGGCAACCAGGAAAAGTTTCTTGGTAGACTAATGACTATTACAGAAGAAATGAATCTAGAGAGAAGAGCAAGATGGCCAAGTGAATGGATCTTCCCACTTATTCCCCCAGCAACCAACCCACTGAACAACAAATTAAAATCAGCATAGACTGAGATCTCAGGACTCTGGAGGGCAGTTGAGGTGACACAGGCTCAGGGTGAGGGGAGAAGCAGAGATGTTAAAAAAGCTGGTAGAACCTACTCACTCACATCGGGAATAGTTCGTTGTAGCCACTCGGGGGATGGGGATGGGCAATTCCCAAACAAGGAACACAGAAAGGGAGCTACTCTGAGGAAGCTGAAGCCTGATTCTTTAAGGTAATATAGACAAACCATGAGAGTTCACAGGCTGTGCAATCTGGAGGAGTGAAGGGAGACCGACGCTGGTGAAGGCAATCTCTCCGAGAAACGCCTCACTCAGGTCAAAATCCTATCGGCAACTGATTTATCTGCTATGCAACAAGTACATTGTCTTAGTTTATGTCAGTAATTACTGAACTGTTCCCAACTGCTTTAAAGGCTGGATTCAATTAAGAACTATATTAACACAATTATTGGAATTCCAGAGCACTATGACAGCAACAAAGGCATAGAGACAATTTTCCAACAGGTAATATGAGAGAAATGTTCAAAACTGAACAAAGAACCAAGGCTGCAAATATAGGAAGCTACACAAACTCCACTTAGAAGAGATGCAAAAAAAAAATCAACTCTGTACCATATCCTAATAAAATTATTGAAAACCAAAGAGAAAACTCTGTAAAAAAGCAAGAAAAAAATGCAATATAACATACTGATTCACTCATAAGAATCAGTGCAGATTTCAACTCAGAAACTAAAGGTCAGAAGACAATGGAACAATATATATAAACACTGGATGAGAACAATTGCCAGCAAAGAATTCTTGACCCAGGCAAGTTATTCAAAGGTAAGGGAGAAATCATATATTCCCAATCAAACAGAAGCTCTGGGAATCTGCCACCACCAGACTAGCTTTGCAAATATTGCTCAAGAGAGTACTCAAAACAGGAAGGCAATGACATTACACAGTTGTACATATACATGGGGAAAAATGAATAAATGAAAAAATAAGAGAGAGGAATGGTCTCCAAAAACTACAACAACATGGGTAGTCACAAGGACAGATATATGACACTTTCAGAGAATAACTCCAATAATTAAATTTATGAATAATACATTAAGTTGGTAATAGATAAATACAAAGCAAACTGATCAAAGATAGGTTGTATATTTATGTTAATGAGACACATCAAAAGAAATGGAGGAGGGAGGGGCATATCAGCAATAGATTTTATATCAAAGTTATTTGTTAACGCTTGGTCATCTGTTAAGCATTGCAACAGCAAGTTGTGTAGTGTAATAAATTTTGTTACCACTCAAAAATCATCAAGAAAAAAACATTCAAAAGAAAAGAAGAAAGCAAAATGGCTTATTACAAGAAAGCAGCCAAATACAAACAAAATTAGAAAAATCAGAAATAAAAAAAAGATATAAAACAAGGGACAAAATGAGCGATACAGATAGTTTGTTTTCAGGAATAATCTTAAATGTACATGATATAAACACCCCATTCAACAGGGAGATAGCGGTAGAAGGGATTAAAAAAAGATTCATTCTTTGGTTGTCTACAAGAAACACACCTTATACATACAGACATAAACAGACTGAAAAAAAAGGATGGAGAAAAATATTTCATGCAACTAGTAAACAAAAAGAGCAGGGGTAACCATAATGATATCAGACAAAACAGACTTTAAATCAAAATCTATTACAAAAATAAAGGACAACGAATAGTAATAAAAAGTTTAACTCAGCAAGAACATACAGCAATTATAAATACGTATGCATCCAACAGCAGTACACCAAAATACATGAAACAAATACTGATTGATGTGAAAGGAAAATTAGACAACTCCACAATAATAGCAAGGAACTTCAACAGGTCACTTTCAATAATAGAACACCTAAAAAGAAAATCATTAAAGACATTAAGAACTTAAATAAAACCACAAGCTAATTGAACCCAATGAATACATACAGCGCACTCTGCTTAGTATCAGAACAATATACACTCTTGTCCAGAGCACAAGGATCATTTTCCAGAGCAAACCATAAAATAGTACACAAATCTTAAGATGAAATTATACAAAACATTTTCTCCATCCACAGTAGTATGAAGCTAGAAATCAACAACAGGAGAAATAAGGAAAAAATTAATAAACACATGAAAACTAAGTAATATACTACTAAAAAAAATATTTGACCACAGAAAACATCAAAATTGAAATTAAAAATTTCCCGGAGTCAAATGAAAATGAAAATATAACATACCCAAACTTGAGGACACAGCAAAAGCAATACCCAGAGGGAAATTCACAGCAATAAATGTCTGCATTAAAAAACAAGAAAGATGCAAAATTATTAACTTAAACCAACAACTAACATAAATAGAGAAGGAAGAGCAAGAGAAACCAAAGTCTGTTAGAAAAGGTAAATAATAAAAGTCATGTCAGAAACACAAAATAGAAAACAATAGACAGAATCAACAAAACTAGAAATTGATTCTTTGAAAACATTAATAAAATACACAAGTTTCTGGCTAGATCGATTCCCCCCGACACACTGTAAATATGCAAATTAAGAAATAAAATTGGTGACATTATAACTGATCCAACAGAGATAAGGAAAATCATGGCTAATTACTATGAAAAATTGTGTTCCTACAAACTTGAAAACCTAAGTGAAGTCTCTGGAGTAGGAAATCATACTTGCTAAAGTAGGGGGTCAGCAAAAAGGTGAAAGACCCTCAAGGACATGGGCTGACACAGCGTCCTGAGCAAGGGGAGAGAAGACTCACATTGACAAGAGTTTTAGTTCTATATGTCCCAAATCATAAAACTTTGTTTTATTATTATTTTTTCTTTTCATGTGTAAACAGCTCATAGGTTCTGCTTGGAGGGGGTTGCTCTATGTAGCATATTAAATCTGTTTACTTTTCAATTACTGAGTTATTTATCTAAATTGGCTTATGTGGGAAATCCTTCAAAAACCAACAATACTTTAGCCAGAGGGGATGTAAAAATTTGATTAATTAGTTAATTATGGTTATATTTTAAATATGGCAAGTCATCATTATCAACTCCTGGATTAAAATTGATGCCAAGGGCTGGGTCCAAGTTTACAGAGTGGTGTCACAAGTGGCGGCTGCAGCTTGGGGTGGGAACAGCAGCAGCAGCTGATGTCATCAGGCAACACGGAGCTATAGCACCTGACTGGGCTGGTGAAGCGCCTGTTAAGGGTCAGCTGGTGAGCTGCTGGTGTAAGCTGGGCAGGGGCAGGGACAGGGCACTAAAAAAGGGCCCCAAGACATAGCAGTTAAGTGCCTCCCAGGCACATGTGGATGGAAGTTTAAAGTTCGCTGCAAGGGTTCTGCTCCATAAAGCAGGGCTGTGAGTTTTAGAGCTTTCAGTTGAACACAGCCCAAAGGAACCACCTAGCTGCCAGGCAAACTTATTCCAGGTGGCAGAGCCAAAGTTCATAGCAGTGTTCTGCTCCAAACAGTAGAGTTGTAAACCTTAGGGCTCCAACCAACATGACCCAAAGGAATTGTCCAGTGACAAGGCAAAGCAGGCTTATCCCAGGCACACATTATGTCAAAACCAGAGTCATGGCAAGGGTTAGGCTCTGAAAAGCAGAGCTATAGACTGTCAGTCTCTCTGAAACATGGCACAGGAAGAGGTTAGGCACCTCCCAGGAACATGTAGATGATGAAGACCAAAGTCAAGGGGAAGGCTTTAGTGGATCAGTGCTGCCACTTTTTAATTCCTTCAGTGGTCTCTATCCGATGAGGACAGATGTTTTTCTCATTTGACAGAGGTGAGGTCTTCTCACTTCTCAAGCAGGCTCAGCAGGCTGAACAGGCTGCCTTCTCACTGAGCAGGCTGTCTTATTTTTGAGGTCCTCTTCTGGAATTACTTATAATTAACATGACAGATTTCATTTTAATATATCCTCATGACACACAGTGACTGCAACTGTGGGTTCAAACACGACAACAGTTGTGAAGTAGGCAGAAGTTCAGGCACTATTTCTATCTCTTGTACATAACATTGTGAGGCAGAACTGACTCAAATGCACTTAACAACAATAGATGAAATGGACAAAAGTTCCCCAAAACATACTACCTACCTGTGATGGTTAAGATTTTGTGTCATCTTGGCTGGGTTGTAATTCTCAGTGTTTGTGCAATTATAAAATGTTGTAGTTACCACCATGATGGAATGCGTTGTGGTACTGGAGCAATGAGACCTGTGGTGGTTCACCGCCCCCTCAGCTTTCCACTTCCTACCTTCTTCCACATACTTTCATACTCATCTGTCAGCTTGTCTTTATATAAATCTGTTTATATATGTATTTATACACTTTACTGATTTTACTTCTCTATAGAACCTAGCCAAAGACAATTTGGTATCAAGAGAGTGGGCTGCTGCTCTAGCAGGTACACCTAAAATGTGGAAGCAATTTTGAAGTTGTGAATGGATAGAGCACTCAGAAGGAACTGAGGAGAACAATAAACACTGAAGAAGGTGCAGATGGCTAGAAACAAGCAGCAGAGGACCAGCAGCAGCAGACAGGCAGCAGTAGAAGCAGCCCAGCCCAAGGTAGTGCTGGAGCTGAACCATGGAGCAAGAAAGCTGAGTGCCTATGTGCAGGAGGCTTCCTTGTGGAGTGGAGTGCCTCCAGGCACTTACATCAGTGGAGCTACAGAGCTTTGGAACACTTACCCCAGCAGAGCAGGTGCAGGCATGAGGCTCAGGCCATGAGGCTATAGGAAGCAGAGGCTATAGGAAGCAGATGCTAAAGAGACAAGGAGCTGAGTGAGCTGCCTCAGTCTCAAAAGGCCATGACCTCAGGGGTTTCTAAGGGTAGAGCTATGGCCCCCTAGAGTTTCTAGGAGTGGGGTGGCCACTCAGATGGACTAGAAAATTGTGCACGGAAAGCTGAGAGAGCAGAGTTGCTCTCCCAGTGGGACTAGAAGATAAGGCCTCCATTCAGAATCTAGAGTGTGGCCAGTACCTAGAGCCTGGAAAGCAGGGCCACTGTGTAAAATGTCTCAGAGAAAGGATGATTATTTTCAAAGCCTTGAGTGCTAATGTAAAATGCTCTGTCAATTTGCTTGGTACTTGTTAGATGCCTTCTTTGCCTGCAATTTCTCCTATTTGTAATGGAAATGTCTAATTTGTGCATGTTCTGCCCTCGTACTTTGGAAGCAGATAATCTGTGTTCTAGATTTCAAGTTGAAGAACTTTGAATTTTGAACTTGGACTCAAGATTTTTGCTATGATGGGGTACATACATTTTGCGCATTTTAGGGTTGTGATTTTAGGGAGGACAAAGAGTGGAAGGTCCCAGATTAAATCATGTCTCCCCAAAAAGGTGTGTAGCAGTTTGGCTGGGCCATGATTCCCCCTATTGTGTGATGTTCCTTTATGTTATAAGCCCTGCTTCTGTGATGTTAGTGAGGAAGCAAGAGTGTCAGTTGTGTTGCTGGGCAGGGCTCAATGTGTGGGACTGTATTGTGCTTTGGGGCAGCCTCTTGGGATATAAAGGAAAGGGGAGCACGCAGTGACTTGAGGACCTCACACAACGAAGAAAGCAGTGTCAGGAGCAGAATGTGTCTTTTGGACCTAGCGTCCCTACATCTCAGAAACTTCCAGTCCAGGGGAAGATTGACAACAAGGACTTCCTCCAGAGCCAAAAGAGAAAGCCTGTCTCTGGAGCTGACACCCTGAATTCAGACTTTTAGCCTACAGGATTCTGACAAAATAAAATTTCTCTTTTTAAAGCTATCCCCTTGCGGTGTTTCTATTAAAGCAGCACTAGATTACTAAAACACTACCCAAACTAACAACAAAAAAGGATAGAAAATTTAAACAGGCCCACTACAAAAGGAGGAAATGACGATATCACTGAAATTGCCAATAACAACAAAAGTTCAGGACAAAATGGCTACCCTGGAGAATTCTACCAAGCATTTGTGGAAGACTTGACACTAATTCTATTCACTCTCTTCAAAAACATAAATAAGAAAGGCATACTACATACATGCACCATGATCAAGTGGGATTCATAGCAGGATTACAAGAGTTATTAAAAAATTTTTAAAAATGGAACCATGTAATCCACCACATAACTAAAACGAAGGATGGGAGGGGAGAAGAAACATATGTTCTTAACAACTGATTCAGAAAAGGCATTCAAAAAAGCCAGTACCATTTTGTGGTAAAAGGTCTCAGCAAGCTAAGTACAGAAGGGAAATTTCTCAACATAATGAAAGTCATATATGAAAAACCAGTAACCAACATTATACTCAGTGGAGAAAGGCTGAGAGCCTTCTCTTTGAGAACAGGAACCAAAGAGACTCATCATCAATGTTCTCACTCAACATTATACTGGAAGGTCCTAGGTAGAGAAATAAGACAAGAAAGATATAAAAGGCATCTAGATCAGAAAGGAACAAGTAAGACTATCTTTACCTGCAGATAACATGATCCTACAACATCAAAGATTCTAAAGATTCCTCAAGAAAACTGCTTTAACTATCAGAGAAATTTAGAGTTGTTTCAGGGTACAAGATTAACCTTTAAAAATCAGTTGGGTTCATCCACACTAACAAAGTCTACTCCAAAACAGAAATTAAGAAAACAATACCATTAACACTATCCCCCAAATCAATCAAACACCTAGGAATCAACCTAATCAGGGACATAAAAAAAAAGTGTAAAATAGAAAACACTACTACAAGAGACTAAGAGACCCACAAAAATGAAAAAGATGTTCCCAGCTCATGGGCTGAAAGACTTTATATAATGAAAATGCCAATTTTACCTAAAGCTATCTGCAGATACAATGCAATCCTAATACAAATCCAAACAATGTACTTTACTAAAATGGAAGTACTAATGGCCAACTTCATACAGAAAGGAAAGAAACTCCAAATAGTCAAACCAATATCCAAGAAAAAGAACAAAGCTGGAAGACTCACACTCCCCAATATCAAAATACCCTGTACAACCGCTGTAGTCAAAACAGCCTGATGCTGATTTAAAAAACAACAAAAAGAAAGAAAAAAGAAAAACAGATGACAACAAAGCTGAGACATTGGTGAGGATGTAGAGACTGGAACACCTATCTATGGTTAGTGTAACTGTAAAATGTTACAGTTGTTATGGGAAATGGTATTTTTTTTTTTCTCAATAAACTAGAAATAGAACCACCCAGAGATCCAAACACCCTACTCCTGGGTATATATCCTAAACTAAAGGAAACTATTGCTGTCAAGTCGATTTCAATTCCTAGTGACCCTACAGGACAGAAGAGAACTACCCTGTAGGATTTCCTAAGAGTAGCGAGGGTGATTCACTCTTTGATGGGCACTTCAATTGTTTCCATTTTTTTTATTGTGAACAAAGCAGCAATGAACTTTATTTATGTAAACATGTGTGTGTCTATTCATGCTATTATTTGTAGGCCTCTCGGCTATGGTACTGTAGTTAAGAGCTACACAGAAAACCAAGCCAAAAGTCTGACCCACACTAGCCACCCTAAGGAAATACATATCTAGGAGTGTGAATGGACAAACACATTGTGGTACATACAATGGGACACTCCATAACCATAAAGAACAATGAGTTCATAAGACGTAACATAGATACACCTGGAGGACCCACCGCAAAATGAAATAAGCCAAGCATATAGGAATAAATATTGTACGATCCCTCTTCTACAAAAAGACAGAAATAGATATACAGAGATCAGTGCTCTTTTGTATTACCAGGGATAAGAGACTAGAGTGGAAAGTGTGCTTCAGATTGTAGAGACTTATTACATTTGGTCATGGAGTAAGTGCCACTGAATGTGATGGTAGCGAGCACAGCGCTACCAAAGTAAAAATGATCGCGCACGTATGGATGAGTATAGGTATGCTGGTTAGACGTAGTTACAAGTGTATACAGAGGTGAGAATTGACAGAAGTATCTATAAACCCAAAACCCATTGTCTTCAAGTCCATTTCAGATCATAGAGACCCTATTCCAGAGTCAGTCTGTCTCACAAGTTTTCCAAGGCTGTAAATCTTTATGGAAGTAGACTGCCGTCTCTTTCTCTTGCTGAGTGGCTGATGGGTTTGAACTGCCAACTTTTAGATTAGCAGCCAAGCACTTGTTAAGCACTGCATCACTAGGGCTCCTTTTAGAAGTATCTATATAAATACAAATACAATATACAAATACAAAATACAACATACAAAATACAAATACAATACAAATACTATATAAATACAAATATGGGGATGCAGGCACATATATTCATTCAAGGCTTAAATGCAGGTGCTCCTCAAATATAACCAAATACCTTCTAACACTGATTTTCTGGATCTAAACCTCATTCAGTTGTTATAAAATAGTTCACAAAAGTGATCTGCATCTTAGAGAAGCAAGTGCTGGCTTGGGTCTTAAAAGCTTGCAGGCAGTCCTCTAAGGCAGAATTACAGGTCTCTACCTACTAGGAGCAAAACTGTAGGAAAGGGACCAAAAGGACTGAAAGAGGAATTTAGTCTCAAGGAGCTACACCTCATTTACCCTGAGATCAGGAGAACTAGGTGGTGCCCAGCTAGCTCTCCTGATTGTTTTGACTGGGGTCACAATAGATGATTCTGGACAGAGTAGAAAGAAAATGTGAAGCAGAACTCTTATTAAATGGAAAACAACAACAACAAAAGGCTAGATAAACTGGAACAGTGGAGAACAGAGGACTCCCAGATACTATAGCCTTGAAACATCCTTTAAACAGAATTAAGTCTATCCTGAGGTCACCTTTTAGCAAAATAACAGAGCTGCACACAAAATAAAGGATAGTGCCTGTAAGATTGTTGGTGCTCAGCTTACAAACCAGTATGAGACTAAAAATTCAACAATTACTCAAAAGCAAAGATGAGAAGATAAGTTCACAGAGAAGCTGAAGTACTGGAAACGTAACTAATAGAACACAGTTAAAAGAAAATGTTGACACACTGTGATAAATGCAGCTAATGTCACTGAACAATTTGTGTGGAAAGTTTTTTCTTTTTTTGGCCCCAGGGTGACAGTAATTTTACATCTTCTCTTGGGGAAGGAGGGCTAGGGGTGCTTTCCCACTGCACAGCAACCTTAGGAATGGGTGTGTCCACAGGATGGGGCTGGAAGAGCAAGGCCATCAGTCAGAAGCGCTCCTCCCTGTCCACTTAGGGCCTTTCTGCAGAAGTGTGCTCCTGTGAGTCATGCTGCCTGGGGTGGTAGCTGTTGCCTGCTGAGACACTTGGACGCATCTGCTGGTGCTTACTAAAAGGAGAGGGAGCAGGTGCTGTGACTGAGGGAGGAAAGGGCTGGGGTAGTTGCCCTCACGCACCCAATACCTGTTCAGGGCTGTAAGATTCGTAAGACCCAGATGGTGAGGTTCTTCTGCAGACAAGGGCCTTGTGAGGCCTAGAGGCATTGCTCGCTCTAATGCTTGGTCTCAGACTGTGACTCTTCATCCCTGCTTGCTGGTCTTCTGGACTGTTCTATAGATGGTTCTAGCTAGTTTCCATAGGGGGCAGCTCACTGGCGGGGCAATTATTTCGTGTTGTATCTTTATGTTTCTTATTTATAACACACACAATTGATGATTCTGAAGACTTTATTGACAAGCAAATCAAGGGACACAGACACACATCAATCTTTGCAGAACCCAGATAGAGTAGAAGATGTGCCTTTGTAAACTGAAGGCTTCTGCTAGAGAAAAGTAAATGTAGAAGTGAAAAAAAGAGGACTGAAGAAGGTGGCAAGCCAGTGTCACACAACCGCTCTAATTTCAGCATTTTCCTTGGTGCTTAAGGCTGATCTTCCCACCACTTTTCCTATAAAAGTGGAAGATAAATACATACTCAGAGAAAAATCATACATATTAACTAAAAGTTTGAAAACAGCAATAACGAAGGCCTGAGCCATATAAACACTTGAGTCTACAGATATCTGCATTTATACTTTGGAGGTTAATTAAACACACAACCAGTATTTGGCCAGATTGCTGAAGGTATAAATCTTGAATGAATAAATCTCAAAGTTTTGACAAACCTTAGACTTTTTGTTACCAGTAACTCATTTTCCAAGTGTAAATTTATACTCAGGTGAAAAAGTTAGTAGAGACAGGATAAATAATGGAAAAATGACTACATAGTTTCTTGGCTCTATTCTCACAGAAAATATAAGTAATTGAACCAATATTCAAGCATTTTGCACTCTATGGCCAACCATCCTTTCAGTTCCTGCCAGTAACATGTGTCTGTTAATTCAAATCTCATCTTGGCTCTACTGTCTTTCTAGGAAAAATTTATTATTATTAGTCAGATACAGTCTATGTAAATGTAGGCATGCATTTATTACATATTGAGTCAACATCTATTAATTTCATTTTATATGCCAGGCCCTGTGATTGTTGCTAGACAATTATATAATCTATGTGGTTTGGAATTTTGCATCAAAGTTAAGAGAAATTAAGACATTAATAGAAGAAATGTCAATATGACAAAATGACAGTTGAAGAAGTGAGGTAACTTTTGTTTTTAAAAAAAGATTGTAATTTTCTTGCTTTTAGAACATTAACAAATTGGTTGGCTAATTAATTAATTAATTATTAACTATATTGATCTTATTCTATCAGGAAGCTCACAGTCTATTATTAGCTAAGGTCTATAGTTTCTGATGTGTTTCTTATAAACAAGGAATCATTAATATTGATCTGTGAAAGAATCTTTTTACTGTACTATCTGTAAACTTTGAAAAGTCTAACTAATAAAGGTAACCACCCCCTTGCTTCTGTGTTGAAAGGCCCTTTCATCATACGGAAAGGAATAAACGGGAATCAGTGCCTTAGGAATGCTCTAAACTAGATAAAATTTTTTTGGTGATTTTTTTCAAAGTTTATCATGACTTTTTTCATGTTTCTAATGAATTTTCAAACTTGACTGTGTCTCCAAGAGTTTTTCTTCTCTTTTTCAAGGTTAGCAATGATAATAGCAACCAAAACCAGATAGAAATAGACAAGAATTTTTATTAGAAGAAAAAGCAGGAAAATGTGTTAAAATTCTTAAAGATAAGTAAAAAAATAAAAACCTGCCCTAAGAAATCAAAATTAAAAGTAACGAAAATTATGTTTTCAAATTTATTATTTGAATCTCTTTTGGTTTAGACACATCTGTTTTCATTTTTCAGGAACTAGTTTCCTGAACCTTTATGAATAGATAGACTTGAGTAGAAATACCCAGACTATCTCCAAAGATACTATTTTAGTCTTTTGCTGGAAATTTGAGTCTGCAAGATGAGAGTTTGATGGGTATGATACTTACACCACTGCCTTACAGAAGGCACATTTGTTTCCATATGTCTGGCCATCAGAGCCACAGTGGGGATTAGATTCCCGAGTACAGAAGACCTTGGGATCCTGGAATTCATTACAGTTAGCCTATCAAAGTAAAAATGACAGTGACATCAGTGTGTTCTCTCCAAGAGATCATACCTGTGAAAGAAGCTTTCATTGACAAACTTGTAAAATCCTATTATATATCTGTGACATAAAGATTCATGAAATAGAAAATAGCTTTTCTTATCTGCCTAACTAGAGTACGTGACATGTAAATTGAGCCACGTTTTTTGAGACACAGTAGATGCGTTACTGTAGCTACTGTACTCCTGAGTACATCAGTGATGTTTTTAAAAGCTATCAATAAGACCTTTTGCTTCAACATGAAATCACTCCAGTTGAGCTGTTTTCTTTTTAAATTACTTTTGTTTGCATGTTCACACATTCTGTTTACAGTATAATGTAACTATATTAATACTCTCTCTGCATTGTTGTGAAGACATGGATGGTGTCTGCAAGGATCCCCTGGACATTAGCAGATGAATGGTTAGTTTTCTTTGTGTCTGTCATACCCATTTAGTGCTTCATGAAAACAAAAATACAGCATCTATGTAATATTAATTACTGCCTTAAAGTTTATCTGTATAATTTGAATTTTTGAGCTTACTGAAATAATTCAGTAATGGCTACCTAAACTACAGGGTTTAGAATTTTTCTGAAGTTGCATTCAGGATTGGTGAAAATATATGCTATACTTGTTTAGTAAGTAACAGTAATTACCGGTATGGGCTCTGTAGAAAGAACAGTAGCATACATGCCACTAAGATTTCTTCTTAGTCGTAAAAAAACAAAAACCAAACCCACTGCCATCAAGTTAATTCTGACCCGTAGTGATCCTACAGGACAGAATAGAACTGCCCCATAGCGTTTCCAAGGATCATCAGGTGGATTTGAACTGCTAGCCTTTGGGTTAGCAACCATAGCACTTAACCACCACACCACCAGGGTTTCCGTTCTCAGTTATAGTGTTATCTAAAAAGCCATACAGAATTTTAGGATTCTTTTTAACTCAACGTCATTTGAGTCAGTGTTTGGTGTACAAGTCATATTTGAGTCATTTTTATTAGGGTACTACCAAGATACAATAGGTGGAACAAAAACTCTCCAGATGTCATCTGGGTAGGTGAAGTGACATTTGAACATGACTAGAGAGGCTTTATAACTCTCCTAGTTCCATTACATTAATACTGTCCTGTGTTTACCAACTGCACTATAATATTCCAGGTCTTCACATGAATTACCTTAAGGCTTACAATTAACCCTGAAAGGTATATTCAACAATTTATTAACTAGGTTACCAGTGAGAATACAGATTTTCAGCAAAATTAAATAGTTTGCCAAATGTCACACAACCAGGAAGCATCGAGACTAGTGTTTGAACTTAGTTCTCTGATCCAGACTTTCCAACCATCTACTGTGGCTGACTTCCAATAGGTCTCCACTGAGTGAATTAAAGACCAGTCATCACTATGTATCCATGTCCACACCAGCATTCATTAAAGTAGCTTAGTAGGAAACCACATGAGTATAGGTAGAAGGGATTACTTGTTTAAAATGTTAGCAAAGCATTGTACATTGACACAGCTTTCTGAAGATTTGCACAAGAAAAGTCTCAGAAAAAGTATCAGGTAAAGAAGTAAAGAAAGTATTACCACATATATCAAGTTTAAGGCATCTCAAACTATTGAAGAGACATCTCTGCTGAAATTTGGCATCTCATATTTCTGAGGCTGGGTAGTATGATTACCAGGGATCTTCTCAGGGCTTGGGTGGATACAAGATATCTAGCCTTCTTGTAGTTTCTTCTGTAGGTAGCAGCCTTTACTCAACCTCCCATACCATTTCCAGGGCAGTATTCTTTCCTTTAGACAACCCACCTAAAAAGGGGCTGGGGCAAGCTATAGTGCACTACAAACCATGGTATACTTTTTCTCAAAAGCTAAGGTACTTTGTAATTAAGTCATTAATGTATTACACAGCAGAGCACTTAGATCAGGGAAAGACTGAGAGCTGCAGAATCATCACTGATTGTTTTCATTTATTTTACAAACGTTAAATTGGTAACTAAGCACTGGAAACCCTAGTGGCACAGTGGTTAACAGCTACAGTGGCTAACTAAAAGCTTGACAGTTCAAATCCCCCAGACACTCTGTGGAAACACTGTTCTATAGGGTTGCACTCTGTACTATAGGGTCACTGTGAATCAATGGATTTGTTTTTTCAGCTTTTGAAGCCACAGCACTGGGTACTGGGTGATGCAAAGAGAAATCTACTATAAATAGTATCCCAAATAAGCTAATCATCTGCATTAGGGAAGGAGAGAGGAGCATAGATATTTAAAGCATGCCAAACCCATTGCTCTCAAGTCAATTCTGACTCACAATGACCTTATAGGACAGTGTATAAATACCCTATAGGATTTCCAAGGCTGTAATCTTTTTATGGAAGCAGACTTCCATTTCTTTCTCCTTCAGACAAGCTGTTGGTTTGAACCAGCAACCTTCTGGTTAGCAGTTGAACTCTTAACCACTGAGCCACCTGGGCTCCTTATTTAAAGCAAAAGGTGTGGTGGATTCCCCAATGTGACAGACACAGCCAATGTGGGAGCTAAGGAAAGGGCATCTCAATCAGCGACATGTGTCTCTACAGCCAGGACAGAAAGGAAAAAAGGAAAGAAAGTCTCTTACTTGAAAGAGACGCCTCCTTAAGATGCCTTTCCCTTTCAATTGGCCCTTTAATCTTGTGATCCAGTCTCTTTTGTCCTTTAGAGAGCAGACATGGAAGTGGCAGTTGGGAAGGAGAATTTGAGAGTTACCAGACCCCATCACCCTCCCAGAACCCACTTATCCTCTTCCACTGTCCCCTGTGAAGGAGACAAGAAAGAACAAAGTATTTGGATGAATAAAACCAAGCCAAGCAAATGGCATATAAACAAGCTGTCACAGAACACAGATACATTTCATACTTTTAAATCATGGTGGCCTTGTATGATCCCTTAAGTAAGGTGAAGAATCATGCTATGAAACTTGTTTGCCATTAGCTAGTTGTATTATCTTGGGCAAAGCACTTAATATCTGACATTAAATTAAAGAAACATAAAAATAATAACAGTTGGTTTGTCTCATTCCCATCCAGAGTCATTACAAGGATCAAATGCAGTCATGTAAGACATGTAAAAAGCCAGAGTGGAATATGTGAAATAGACCCCACAATAAGAGTTCAGAAAATTTATTCTTTGCTATAGACCTGTCCTCACTGCAGCTCTCATAATATTCTGAAAGGGGTCTGCAGCTCATACAATATAGTCAATTACCATTGGACTAGGTGGTCTCTAAAAAGCCTTCTAGTTTTCACGGTCAGAGGTTTAGCAGTGAGTTCTGTAGGTGAAGTGATTTTAAATCACACTCTAAGTCCTTAGTTCTTCAATTTTAAATCACACTCTAAGTCCTTAGTTCTTCAATTGGATGGAAAAAACTAGCACGTCTTGCTCGAATGCTTCCTTTTTATACATCTGGAGACCGATCCTCATTTACTGCATGAGATAATTTAGCATGGTGGCTGACTATACAAGGGAATTACTCTCTGCCGGCCACAGAGTTTGGGAAAGAAGAAGAATGTCTCTGTAGCACCAGCTGGATCTCCTTCTGTGAGGGAAAAGGAGAAACAGGAGAAGGACAGGATTGTGAATAGAAAAAGAACAGTTTTTACAACCTGGGGAGCAGTGGCTAAAATTTCCGGATGTCGTGTCTTTTCTGTGAGTGAATTACATTTCTGCTATAGTTTTGTTTTTCATTCCTTTAGACAGCCTCAAGTGATTGGCTTCTGAGTGGAAGTCAAAGCAAATCTAGACTGAGATTGGTGAGTGGCAGTAGGATTGTCTTTCGTTCTTTCAAATTTTCTCCATGTGGATTCTAGGATCCTCAGAACCCAAATTCCCACAAATCTGTTTTAATTGCCCCACTGTTGCTGCAGTGTTGGGTAGTTACTACATAGATAGAATTATATTGACTTGTGCTTGAATTTTGCTTTTTCCTCTTACTGGCTGCATGATCTTGTGCAAACACTTCAGTGCTCTTTGTTTAAATTTCTTCATCTTTAATAGTAATGTTCATCTTCCAAGATTACTGAAATGATTAATCCTGTGAAAATGTTTTTGTAAGATATCAAAGACTGTGTGAAAGACTGCTATTATAAACACTAAGAGGAAAAAAAAAAATCACTGCTGTAGAGTTGATTTCAACTCATGGCACCCCTACAGGACAGAGCAGAACTGCTCCATAGAGTTTACAAGGTGCACTTTGTGGGTACCAACTGCTGGCCTTTTGGTTAGCAGATGTAGGATTTAACCACTACACTACTATATACACTAGCAGTGTAAATTTTAAAAAATTTGGGGGGTTGTTTTCCTTCCTCTATTTCAGTGAGATTTTGTTTTTGTTGTTTAGAACGTTGTTTTCTATTTAGCAGAAATCATCATTAGTTTCCCTAAGCAGTCTAACTGCCAGAGTCTATGTTTAAGTGGTAAGTTTAGTATCAGCTTGCCTCCTTGTGGTTGTTCAAAGACCCGCCTCTTCTAAAATACTTGGGTACTGTTAGTGCTTGGTTATTCTTCTGGTGGCACAGTGGTTAAGTGATACATTTGCTAACCAAAAGGTCATCAGTTCAAATCCACCAGGTTCTCCTTGGAAGCTCTGTAGGGCCGTTCTACTCTGACCTATAGGGTTACTATGAGGCAGAACTGACTCAGCGGTAGTGACTTTCTTGGCTTTACTCACCTTTGTCATGGTGTCTGCAAACTCATTTAACTTGGCTGGAAAATTACATTTGTATGGCCATTAACTAAAGACTCAGTATAGCTCAGTACTTTAGGCCTAACAATAAATCCAACAAGGATTCACAATCACACACTATTATCTATTCTGTAGAACTACTTCTTTCCTTTACTGAAAAATGTTACCTATGCATTTAAACCAGAAACCGTGGTGGTGTGGTGAGTTAAGTGCTAACTCTGCTAACCCATAGCTCGGTAGTTCAAATTCTCTCGGTGCTCCTTGGAAACTCTATGGGACAGTTTTACTGACCTGTAGGGTCACTATGAGTCGAATCCGACCCGATGGCAGTGGGTTTGGTTTTTTTAGATGCCTTTAAACCAGCTCCATCTTTACCATACTAGTATTCTTAAGGCCTTCTTTCCGTGGCTTTCACCCTCCTTGCTTCGTGTCCTTTTCCTTTCTACTGAAAACATCTCCAGGTAGTGGACACAGACAAGCATTGGAACACTAACCAAAAGGCCGGTGGTTCAAACTGTCCCGGAGATTCTCTTGAAGAAAGTCCCAGTGATGTGTTTCCAGGGAGACGACAGCCAAGAAGCCAGCAGAGCTTTCTGCTCCGTAACCCAGGAGGTCACCGTGAGTCAGCACTAACTCCCTAGCAATCTGTTTGTTTTTGTCTTCAGCTACTGTGTTGTCCAAAGTACTGTCCAAAGGGACCACTTTCAGACTACGTCCGCTGGTTATTTGTAACACTCGCATGATTTCCTCACGATACGTGAAATCTCGATCACTGTCTTAATCACCTCCAGCATTTTGAAACTCTTTCTAGACTTCTGTAGTATCTCAGTATTCCTCCTTTGTCCTTTTAGCTGCATTTTCTATTTTGCTCCTGAGTATTAATTTTACGATTTGCAAGATAGTTTTGTGTGTTTATGTACTTGCTTTTCTCTCTTTATAAACACATTTGTCACAGATGTTACGGCTGAGTTCTAGATTTTTCCCGTAGCCTTCTTTCTTACAGTCAAGCATCCACACCTTTGCTGTTCCGGTAGCCTTGAGCCAGTCAGTTCTTCATCCCAAGGCTTGAGTTATCCCGTCTGTAGGTGATTGTGTGGAACAACATCTCTAACAGTTATTCATATATCCTGTCTGTATATTAATTATAAGTGAAATCATAATAATTTAAAAAATGAGGATCCCCAAATCCGCTCTAGTCATAATGTCTTGCTTTAGTAACTATACTGAAGTTCACATTTTTATGTTTAAAAAGCAAACAATAACATCTATCTCCAAAAATATTGTAATACAAAATGGTTACTTTTGAGCAAAATGTTCCTTTGAAAGACTTATTGTAAAAATTATAAATCACAGGATTCATTTAAACATCTCTTTAAGGATATGCTTTCCAAATACAGGGACTGGTAGTAAAATAACCTAAAAAAGGGCACTATAGCAATTCAGAAAAGCAAAATGTATTCAGCTCAAAAGAGTGCTCTTATTCCGAGACTATGTATTTCAAATGTTTTAGTGCTATAATACAGTCTTTTTAGTGACTTGTTATTGATGGTAAAGAGTAACTTTATTTTGTGATTGTTGTTTTTGTTATAATAATATTTTTATTTGGCAAATTAAAGATTCAGTAGGATATTAGTTATTCATGTTTAGAGAAAAAAAATTTACTAGATCATGAAATGCAAAAGTCTGGATATATGTTCCTTGGGTCGCCCAAAAATTTTTTGACAGAAAATACAGTTTAAAAAAATCTGTAATTCATATCACTTATTATAATCTTCCATCAGATGTTTCATCATGGAAAAACTCCTTGGCATGAGAAATATGACTGAATCTCAAAGGAAATTTGTCTTCCTTTTGTCTAGGCTGGACCAGACTTGAGCAGGTATGCTCTTAAGATTAATTTCAACTTCTTGGTTTGCCTATCTTTGGGACTGCCACCCTCCTCCCAGTCCTGCAGGAGATATATGACAGCTCTGAAGCTGTTTGGCAATGGAGAACCTTCAGTGCCCTTAATATTTAAGTAGGGGGATAAACAGCAAAAGTGGCAGGAAAGGTTTATTTCCATAATGACTGAGACACGTAAGTTAGAAAGACACATGAGGCACATAAGGTAGACAGATACATAAAGTTTTAGAGATCATTGAATCCAAACTGTCATCTTACAAATGGGGAAACAAAGGCAAGGGGATTTCCTCAAGTCACACAGCCAATAAAAACTTGAATTAGGTCTCATCTATGTTGTCTCACTCCAAAGCCACACCTTCCAGTGTAGCTTGCTTCCTCTGGCCTACATAAAGTGCTCAGATTTATTGTTTATGAGTCACCTGTATAATTACTAGAATACAAATTCTAAACACCCACGTTGGTAATTATTATTGAGTGGTTCTGTTGTTGTGCCTAGGGATTAGCGCTTCTAGTAAGCATCCCAGATGATGCTGAAGCACACAGGCTGTTTAGTGTAAGACTTAGGTTGAGGTGAAATAATAGAACAGTCAATAATATGTATTAAATGAACTTTAGAATATACTATTAAAAATCTGGCACATTAAAGATCAAAAATAGGAAATGATCTCTGTATCAATGAGAAAACTGAGATTAAATTCCTTGTCTTTAAAAATCTGTGTGTAATGATCATGTGAGCGTATTTTACTACCTGAAGGGATATGTCTGGATCTTGTTTCTTTTCCCTGTTTGTTTTCATATTCAGCATACATGTACTACTATTGTTATTTAAATAAAAGAGGAAATAAATTTCAAGATTACAGTTTTATATGCTATTACTAACATACAGATGTGCTTGCATGCAGATGATAGATGCACACACACCACGATACGCACATGTACGTACACACACTGAAAGTTAACTCTAAGTGTTGACCAATTATTTACATTATCTTTGACTTAACTGAAAATCTGGTAAGAAGTTGATGAATTCATTTGTATACAAAATCAGTCAAAGAATAAAAGTAATTTTTGTCTGCCCAGATTTTTAACTTCAAATCATATTTAAATTTGAGTAAACCAGAGTGTGTATTTTTCAATAACAAACATTAAGGTTTCAGTGTACTTTCATTTGACTTATTTCTTAAAAAAAAAAAAAAAAAAAAACACTTCAGAGGCTCTTAATTATTAGTTAATACCATAAACTTTCACACGGTCTATAGTTTTAATTTCGTTACATTTCTATGACATGGTTAGTTTTATCCCTTTCCTATAATTGTGGAAATTGTAGCTCAGAAAAGTTAAATAACTTGCCCAAGATCACAGTCAAATCAGTGCCAGAGCATGCCACCCTGTTTTCATTTGTGTTAATTCCACTCTAAAAAAATGTAAAAGTAAGTGTTTAGTCTCTTTTCCTTTTAGTTTTATTTATTTTGTGAGAAGATAGACAGCAAAACACCGACCAGCTCAACAAGTGTCTACATAGCAACGATAATTATGTTGTCCTAACTGTTCAATCATTCTCATTCTCTTTTTCTGAATTGTTCTTCCCCCATTAACATGCACTCACTGACTTCTAAGGTTTCTATCTAATTTTTCAAGTTGCTGTTGTCAGTTTTATCCCATATAAATAATTCTTACAGGCCAAGTGCCGTCGAGTAGGATGTAATATTAAGCAGACATATCTTTCTAGCCAAGATATACTATTAATTGGTTTTTAAGAAAGCTTCAGGGAATATTTTTGGTTTAAGATTTAAAAGTTATCTCAGGGCAATCATTTCAGCTGTTCATCCAACTTTCATGGCGCCAGAAAGCCTGGAGTCCACATATACGTCATTCTTTTTTTTAAAATGAAAATAGATTGTTCAAAGAGTGATTGCAGTTAAAAACCTAACTACTTCAGCTTGCTTCTACATTTGTCCTGCTTGCTCTTAGTCTTTTCTCTTAGACCTGCAGACAAACCTCTTTTTGACCAGGGAATATCAACAAAGTGCCACCCACGTGTGAAGACAGATAAAAATATGCACTGACCTGTCCTCCTTGACTGAAGACACCTAGGAAAAAAAAAAAGGCACAAAATGGAAAGAAAACTGTAATTTCTGAATGTGCAAAAAGTAGAATTTACAAAACTAGCCAAAAGCCAAGCCAAGTGCCATCAAGTCGGATCCTACTCATGGCGACCCTAGAAATTAAGGAATCCTTAAACTTAGAGTGCCTCTATTCCAGACTCCTGGCCATGACAGCAAATCACAGGATGATTACTTGACCTTTTTTACAGTTGCTCATTTAGGAAGGAGAAGGCCTGGTTGCATAGTGGTTAAGTGCTAGTTCTGTTAACAAAAAAGTTGAGAGCTTGAATCTGCCAGGTTTTCACTGGAAACTCTATTGAGGCAATTCTATTCTATGCCACAGGGTCACTATGAGTTGAAATTGACTCAAGTGCAGTAGGCTTAGTTTGGTTTGGTTTTTGTTTAGGGAAGAGTAGAAGCTTTGTAGGTGACAGAAAGACGTAGACCTTGAGAAGGCAATGTGTAGGGGAGGTTGGGGTGGGTTGGGAGAAAATGGATTAAGAATCTAGAGATTCATGTTATAATCTGTCCCTCTTTTTTATTTACTGTGAGAATGATTTTATCATCCCAGATCTCACTTGGGAGAAGTGGCGTTGAGAAGTCACTCCTATATTGACATTCAAAGATTCAGTCCATTCAATCTCTCCCAAAATCCTTTGTTACAGGTACTTGGGGAAGGTGTTACATTTGTTGTTTAATCTTTGAGCCCCAAATTGTTCTTCTGCCTTCTACATTCAGGTTTAAAGACTTGGCCTTGATATAGGCTGTCACATGCAAGTCATGTTCCTGCCTATTAGTCATTTCTCCTGAAGTAGCACTCTAAATTCCTGAAGGAGCAAAGAAGAATCCATATATACAGACTTGCTTTTCTCTCTCTTATACCATCTTTACCTTTAAACATGTGACGTTAGGCTATAGATAGTCAGCTCATTGGTTTAAAATAGTGAAATAAAAAATGACCTAGGCTCAGTACTGACATGGGCTCCTGAATTTTAATCTCTGTACCACTAGCAACACCCCTCACATGCAAATCCAAGGACACCTCAAGGAGAGGATGTGTCTGAATAAGTACAAGCCTTCTCCAGTAATGGCCTCCACAAGTGGACTGACAAATTGAAACACCTTGAAGTACATTCTTTATTAATGGAGATGCAAAGAGAATGAGGCTTTTCAGTTTGAATGGAGGTTACTGAACATCTACTGCAGTGATTTCCAACCTTGTTGATACGTAATTAGAAGTGTATATGGTTGTTTAACAAGACATAGTCTTAAGTCACTCTTTTAAAAATTTCACCTGAGAGTTTATATTTTTGTTAGCAATCCAGCTGATTTTTATTACCAAAGAGGCTTTACTGTCACAGTTTTGAAAAACTACTCTGCCAAACTGTGATCAGAACAAACAAAAAAAATAAACCCATTGTCTTCAAGTCAACTCTGACTCATAGTGACCCTATCAAACAGAGTAGAACTGGATCAATGAGTTTCCAGGGTTCACCTGGTAGACTTGAACTGCCAACCTTTTGGGTAGCAGCCAGAGCACTTAACCACTAAGCGACCAGGATTTCAAGAAGAAAAAGAATTTATCCAACATCTCATATATAAAAAATAGCAAGCCTATTGAAACAGGCTTATTATCCAGAATTTCCAAATCCAATGCAGTATTGTTTTCATTAAACTTTAACATAATACAGATGATAATATTATTAATAGACTTTAGTTGAACACTTACTGTGTCTCGTTCAATATATTAAGCAATTTACACATATTCCTATCTAACTTCCTATATAGGGGTAGTCTTATTTTACAAATGAAGGTCAAAAAGATCATACAACTACAAACTAAAAATGAAAGTACTGAAATGTTTTAATCTCTGTCTCAGCATTAAGGCTCTTAAGACATTATAGTCCCATACTCCTTGATGGGTTCTTCTGGCCCCATGTTTTGATAAGTTAAGTATAGTTATCACCCAGACACAACTAAAAGGGTAGCCCACCTTTGTAAATTGAAGTATTTAGAGGATAGTAATTGACTTTTGAAACTATCTTTTTAACTAAAATTTTGATATATTCAGATTTCTTTTTTCTGTCATCTCAACAGTGGACTGAATTACTGATTCAATTCACCTGGATTTAGTAATCAAACTTTATAATATCACAAAAATCTTTCATGTAGTTTTTGTATTTCTGGATGTACTTTTATGTAAATATAACTATCTTCTAGCTAACAATATCTTATCTATCTGTCCAATCCTGTTGAAATTCTTTTTTATATATTCAGTCATTTAAGTTATCTGATAGTAGTAAATTTCATCTGCTGTTGCCACAGAAATGACATATACAACATGGAAGATCCCAGGGTTCAGTCTCATTCTAGTATTTTACAAGTGACAGTATATCTCAGAAAGCTAAGACTTTTCTCCAAAAGTTTGTGTAGGCCATTAGTGGAAGAGCAAAGACTAAATCTTTGGTCTAGAGATCCCAGCATGTGCTTTCTCATTTACGATGCCATACAATTAAAGGATAAAGGAAATAGAGAACTTTATTCATTCAGAAAATCCTATTCTATCTGATAAAGTCAATAGAGTATAATATGATTGTCCTCTGAACCCAAAGATGAAGGTGTACAAAGAACTTGTTTTGTTCTCCGGAAGCATAATGTTTTGCATCCCAATACTCCCCGATCACTCTTTCTCAAGGGCTCCCTACTTGAGTTGCCTCTTTTCACTCTTGACTGAAATTCAAGACAGAACAACTTTCCGTTGCCCTCAAAATCCAAGTTAACATCTAATGTAACTAGCTATCCTCCAGGTTTCTTTTGTGGAACAAACATCAGACTGATGTCTGGAAGTTCTAGTTTCGAATTCTAGATTTTCTACATCTACTTGCTAGTCTTTGGCAAGGGTTTTGACTTCCTTGTATCATCTTTTCCTTGAATGTAAAATAAAGATGTTAATATCTTGTTCAGTATATTGAAGACAATGCATAAAAGCCCTCAGTACATTACCTAGAATACAGTGTGTTCTGAATAAACAATTATTTTTGTTATCATGTCATCGCAGTCATTATCATTATCCTTATGATGATCTCTCAGAGTCAGTGTTTTCTATAAAAATTGTTGGGATTTTAAAGTACAGTGGATAGCAACCCTCACCACTTCCAATGTGGTATAAATATTGCACACTAATTATAGAGGAAAAACTCACCTGAGATGAAGCAGAAAAGAGCCAGAGAGAGGAGCAAAAAGACACCTGATATTTTCATGGTTCTAGCAAGTTCACTCAGATCAAGGCTGCTTCGTCCAGCTCAGGTTCTTTGTCAAGACACTTTCCAGAAAGCACTAAAATATGCTCACACACACATATATATAGACAGATGTGATAGAGGGAGTTGGGATCTCCACCTTCTTTGTAAAATCATATTCTGAAAATATATTCAGCCTTATTCACTTTAGGCGTTTATTGTGTCCTGTAACCAGCTTAAAGAAATGCTTCGTGCTCCACATTAATCTAAAAAATTAGGATAATTATGTGAGTCATGCCTCAGATCTTATTAGTAGAGGATGTTCATTTTCCACTGGTAGCCTACATTTCTCTGACTACAGATACATCCTCCCTGTTTCTCCGTCTGTATTCTGACTTCATTAAAAGAATGATTCACTCATGAAGCTCCACTTGATCCATGTGTCTCTTGCCTATATTCCAGATGAGTAACCAAGGGAAATGGAATCTTGGGTGTCCCTTGGGTTTTCAGAGTCCAAAACAGCCAAGGTGTGCCTAGATAAAGCCGGTATTCTACACTATCATTGGAACTGCATGAGGAAAAGCATTTTCTGGCCACAAATAGGTCTGTTGATGTTTTAATCATGACCTCAGTCAAATACCAGTGACTTTCAGTTTTTGAATCAAAATGACCAAGCTGCCAAAGATCAAAGGGCTCACATATATTTTTTTAATTTAATTTGTAAAAAAAGCTTTTGTTTACTTTTGAAAGGATAAAGGTTTAGCACTTCGCCCTTTTGTGCAATGTACAAAGTGTGTTCATAGTAAAACTGCCTATATTTTAACTCCTTAAAAAATGCATCTTATGTCAATGAGATAAATCTCATTAACTGTCACAATCAACTTAAGTAGGATGCCATAACTTTCTTTCAGGGAGCAGTAAAAGATAAATAAAAAAATAAATAAAAACAAACAAACAAAAAGTGACTCTCATGATAATGAGAAAGTCTGTCTTAATAAACAGCTATTTGAAATATTTAATTTTTCTACTTTGAGAAAATATATACGTAATTCGGAAATTGTCTCACTTATCTCAGCACATTTCTTTTTAGAAAATATACATTTATAGAAACTAATTTGATTTATCTCAATTTAGGATGAATTTTCTGTCTTCAGAAATGGTGAGTCAAGATTATTGGTTGTGATTATCAAACAGGTTATTACAGGTTTTGATCACAAATGGACCACGGCTGTGATGTAAATAAGGAAGACTGCCTCTGAGACTATTTTAAAAGACTTGAACTTAAAGAGAATAGAAAAGACAGGAGAAAACAGCAGGCAGAAGAAAGATGGGAGAACAATTAAAAGAAAAAAAACTGTTTGCAACTGTTCAAAGCAGTTTCATTCTCGGGTAGTGTAAATGTACACACATACATATATGCATAATGTTTAAGCTCCTTACAGAAAGTTATAAGTCGGATGTTAGATTCTAAAAGTTACAAAAGACAATAATGAAGATTCATACAATCATATTTTGATTTTTCTTGAACACTTTATCAGAAGTCTGATGGTATTTAGAAAAATAGCGAATGTAAAACTGCTGAAGAAAAACCATGGAATTTTAAAATAACAGTTATTCTTGTCACTATATTTAACTTCTTTTGCCCTGTTAGGTGAGATAATGTGACAAGCACAATTTTGAAATTTTAGAAAAGATCACATACACTTGGTTTGGGGTACTGCTGCTACTTTTGACCCTCCTTCTGGTGGCATAACAGTTAAGTGGTATGGATGCTAACCAAAAGATCAGCAGTTCAAATCCTCCAGGTGCGCTTAGGAAACTCTATGGGGTAGTTGTACTTCATTTATTGGGTCCCTATGAGTTGGAACTGACTTCGTGGCTCCTTTTTTTTGGTTTTCTCATACTACAATCACAGTTTCTTGCTACCTTTTGCTTTCTTGTCCTTTGTCACAGATTGAATTGTGTTCTCCACAAATATCTGTCAACTTGACTAGGCTATGATTCCCACTGTTGTGTGATTGCCCACAATTTTGTCATCTGATGTGATTTTTCTCGTGTTGTAAATCCTACCTCTATGTTGTGGGTTTATATTGTTAATGAGAGAGGATTAATGGCAGTTAGATTAACAAGACAGGATTCAACCTACAAGATCAGGTGGTGTCTTAAACCAATCCATTTTGAGATATAAAAGGCAGAAATGAGCAGCAAGACAGGGGGATTTCATACCACCAAGAAACAAGAGCCAGGAGAATAGCTCATCCTTTCACTGCAGTACCTGCACTGAGAAGCTCCTGGACTGAGGAAGACGGATGCCAAGGGCAGCTTTCCAGAACCGACAGAGAGAGAAAGCCTTCCCCTGATGCTGGCACCAGAATTCAGACTTCTAGCCTCTTAGACTGCGAGTAAATAGACTGTTCTTTGTTAAAGTCATCCACTGCTGGCATTTCTGTTATAGTAACACTAGATAACTAAGACATCTTTATTTGATTACAATATATAGGGCTGATCTAAGTATAATCTCCTGTCCAAAAATGACAACTGTTATAAGCATTAACAATCAAAAACAATATGACAGTGCCAGTCAGTAGTTTCACATCATAAAGTTCATGGTAGCCTTTCTAAAACTTATTTTTAAATATCTTCCTATTAGCCTAATGTTTTATTTATGGTCATGGCTTCTGATGTTTTACTCTAAACTCTTAAAATCACTGTTAACCTCAATATTGGTCTTGCCTCATTTCCCATCCTGCTAATCCTTCTCAGCTTCTGACAGTGTTCAAGAACCTTTCTTTGCTATGCAGTTTTTGCTCTTTCTTCTGTGGAATGAGCCTATTCCCTTTATTGAGAGTCTTCAGTTCTGCATTTCAACATTTATCTTTCTCATCACAACAAAGCTTTGCAGCTGGAAAGAATAAATTAATAACTAATTCTTTAGTGACGAAGGGAAATAAGTTCCACACATATAGTTTAAGAAATATGACAATTAAGAGAATAATTTTTATTAAGTTTCTGAGGCCGTGTAAAAGGATTTTCTTTTTTTTCTTTCTTAATTATTGCTTTTATACAGCTTTAAGGATATGGTAAGAAGACTCTGGGGAATCACTTAATTAGCTCCTTAGATAAGACGCTGAGATTATAGAAGATTATAAAGAAGTCTCTGGAAATTGGTGATAAACACTAAAGAAGCTGTGTGCAAGTTTAGTGTTTGGGTTAAAGAATAAGTAGGCAAGGGGCATTTAAATTTTTTTTTTTTTTTCCTGTAATACTTTGAAGGAAAAACCGGGAACAGTGTAAGAGTCTTGACCTTTAAGGATATTTCAACGAATTGACTCATGCAAAAAAGAGACAAACAAAAAAACCCTGAAACAGGAAAATGAAGTAAAAGAAAGGTACGTGTGAGAGAAGGCAACATAAGTCAGGGTTCTTACATAGACATACTAGGATGCAGTCTCAGCTTGGAGCCAACTCCCCAAATATAGTTAAGCACATTTTCATTTATATGATTAAAGGCAAGAGTACTTTAAGATTACATTTTTTTCATGTCTAATTTATTATATGGAGACTCTGGTGGTGCCATGGGCTAAGTGCTACATCTGCTAACCAAAAGGTCAGCAGTTCGAATCTGCCAGGCACTCCTTGGCAACTCTGTAGGACAGTTCTGTTCCCTCATCTAGGGTCACTATAAGTTGGAATAGGCTCCACAGTAGTAAGTTTTTGTTTGGTTTCTGGTTAATTTATCATATAAATGCTATACTTTTACTCATAAATGTCACCATTAGGGTAATATCTGCAAACTCATCTACATTTCATTTAATAAACACTTTAAGAGATCCTAAAAGTAATTTTGATCCTACAAGCTTTACTGCTGATTCTAAAATTTTATTTCATCAGTTGAGTTGCAACTCTGTTATTTTTAGAATGTCAAGGTTGAGTCCAATTAAGATCTATTTGTGTTTAGTATTTTAATATTTAATTTGAATATAAATCTTGTCCTTCCCACAATACTGCTCATGTATAGTTGAATATACTATTTTGAAATATCACTTCTCAGTCATTTGTGTTCTTAGCCCCTAGACCCTTGAGGCTTTTCATCATTTAATATAGGTTATGGGATAAAGAGCTATTTTCAGGGAAGGACAGCCACTTCCTTGATAAAATCACTATTCAGTTTTAAATTACAAAGGGGACTTTTTGAGGTCCCTAGCCATGTGATAGAAGTTAGAGAGTTTCTATGAGTCAGAATCAACTCAATGGCAATTTTTTTTTTTTCGGTCTTCTGGGTGGTGTGATAGTAAGTTTAGCACTGGATTAATGACCCAAAGGTTGGTTGTGCAAACCCACCCAGATGTGCCAAGGGAGAGAGGCCTGGCTGTCTGCTTCCAGAAGGTTATAGCCTTGAAAATTCTGTGCAGCAGGGTTCCTCTCTCCACACAAGGAGTTACCATGACTTGAAATTAACTAGATATCAGTAGCCATTTATTAGTCTAAAGTCAGGAGTTTTTAAAATTTGAAACAATCCAGTCTTTGTTTGCAGAGAAAATTGTTTTTCTTAGAACTTGATCTGACCACATATAAAACAAAAGAAATCTCTCCTAGGACTGATCAGGTGGTTGAGGTCTGGAAAAGAGGTTCCGGAGTTGTGCAAAATCCTTGCTGTGTAGGGAAAAATGAAGACAGATCATTCAATTTGAAATGCGTTTAGCAGAGTGGTAATAACTCTGAGGCATCTAGGTGTTTTTGAGTTGAGAGCAGTTTCACAGGGACTCTCATGCTCTGAAGAAGATTAGAAAATGCAGCCAGAATTCAGAGTACACAGAATATGTGAGCACTGAGAGGGCTCATGGCTTGGAAGATTTGATTTCAGGGAAAGGAGCCACGAAGTTACAAGGCATTACATGAAAAACTTCGACAGGTAGGAATCATAATTTAGCAGAGAGTACTAGCACGTCAGATAGATAATACATGGAGGGGAAGGGAACAGACAGGATGTACATTTACTAAAACCCAAAATGAAATCCATTGCCTTTGAGAAAATTCCTACCCACAGAGATTCTATAGAGTCCACAGAGTATATAGTCTACAGAGTCTAAAGAGCAGAATGGCTCCATAGAGTTCCAAGGAGCACCTAGAGGATTTGAACTGCCTACTTTTGATAGCAGTCATAGCATTTATCCACTATGTCACCAGGGTTTTCATGCAGTACCCAGAGAGGGCGTTTTTCACTGCAGCAATTTCTGGGAAGATAGAATTCAATATTCAGGAACCACTTCATAAGAAACACCTCACCACGGGCACTGTAATTGAAACAACTCCACCAGTGTCACTGCGTTACAGAAGATTTCTTCTAGCTTCATATGCTTTGTTCAGGATTTTTCATGAATGAGGAGTGAGGAGAACAAATGAAAAGGAAGAAGCATCAGAGAGACACATTAACTTAGTAAAATGAGACATCCTTAGCCAGTAAGGGGAGAAATTTTGTTGATGTTGTTCAGTGTGATATCCTCTATACTTTCAATCATGCTGGACAATTAATAGTTACTCAATAAAAGTTTCTTGAATGACTGAGATTGTACTTTAGGTTGGACAGATAAAATTTTAGTGCTATTACTGTGAAGTCAAGATGGAGACTGCTAAAAACAAAAAACCAGAATATTGTGTCTGGGTAGTTATAAACACCCCTAGGGTTGCCATGAGTCGGATCTGACTCGACGGCACTTGGTTGGCTGGCTATACAAAATTTGACCCCACTCTATTTGGTATATTAAGTTCACTCTTCAATAATGTCATGTTGTGAAAAAAGAGAGAGAAAGGCAGAGAGAGAGAGAGACTCATTATTTGTTTGTGACCATAAGGACATTTACTTCAATCGCCCAGTCAACATGATTTAAAATATCATTTACATTTCTTCTGAAAATAGACTTAGTACTTATAAGTCATCACTCTGTGATGGATAAGAAATAAGATAGGTTTTAATGTCAGATGGACCTAGGATGTGCATGTCATACTATGTGATCTGATGATCTGATAAATGTTAACTTACCCCTTTGAATCTCAGTATTCTTAATAAGAGTGACTTTTTGGCTCATGTATCTTATATCAGTTTTGCTGCTAGGCACACAAACTTCTTATTTTTTATCCAAATTTTGTATTCAGAATCTCAAGATTCTTTTAGTTTTCAATATACCATCACATTAGCAAATTCTCTCAGTTTTATATCTGTCATAAACTTATTGAACATGTCTTGTTAGGCATTCTCAACGCTACTGACAGAATGTTGAATAAATGATGTTTTGCTAATTTGTCTCCAAAAGCTTACTTTACTGAATTCAATATTCGTATTTGTTTTGGTATGATGCCAAGCTTTTCATCCTTATGAAATGCAACAAGACAAATTTGGCATGACCTACTCTTAATGAATCTCTGTAGACTAGTAGTTAATCTCATCTTTCTTAAATGTTCATAATGTTGTATTTACTGCTCCCCCCACTGGTGGCTTTTCACCCCTTCCAAAGTAAACTCTGTATAGTTTCTCATTTAATTCTATTGTATCCCTATTTTCCTATCTTAATTTATGTATTACCATTTCCTGGGATGTTCTGTTATTTATTCTCTACATGTGTAAGTCATACACTGAGAAGTCCATATATAAATACAAAGAGAAGTTTAAACTATCATACTCTTTACAGAATCTTCTTGATGCATTAAGGCAGACATCCTAAATTACCAGCTTTAAGTTCCTCTCTTTAATAAGGAGCTTTAAGATGCTTATTAATATATTTTATTTGCCCCACACAGTGGTTTGAATTTTTTTTTAATTACCCCACAACATTCAGAATTTGAATATTTAACATAAAAACGAAGCATCGTATTTTCTGGAAACATTTGGAACCCTCATTATTATGATAAAGTTAGTCAGAGTTTAGTGGTAGCTGCTTCATTTCCATGTGCGAACATCTCACTCATTTTCCTGACTTGTTACACAGCCCAGAGAATACCTGGCTTTGAGCATTCTGCCTCTTAACAGTATTTTTTTCTTTTTAAATTCTTATGATACATATCTCTACTCATCTTGTGAAACTTTTCCATCTTGTAATATTATACCCACTTGATATCTCCTCTATTTTTTTAGGTGCTCTTTGTGGGCATTCTATTTCTTCTTGCTGTTATTGTTAGTTGGCATCTAGTGAGAGCCTGCTCCTGAACCATCTTCACTGTCCTTGGTGTGTTTGGGTCCGTTGCTTCAGCTATTGCTTAATCCGGCTGACTGAGGGTTTCCTTCATTTGTATTGGCCTTCTGCCTTACCTGCTGTGTCCTTTTCTAGCAATCAGTCTTTGCTAATGACATATCCAAACCAGGCAAAGTATTGCCATTCTTGCTTCTAGGGAGTATTCTGGTTATATTTCTTCTGAGGCCATTTGGTTCATTCTTTTGGCAGATCATGGTATTTTCAATACTATTTGCTAACACCACAGTTTGAACACATCAATTCTTCTGTCTTTCTTTACTGTTATTTAACTTTCACATGGATATGGGCAATTGAGAAGACCACGGCAGGTAGGGTCAGATATGCTATAGTAATCAAAGTGACATCTTTGCTTTTTTAAGACTTTCAAAAGGTCTTTTGCAGTAGAGTTTTCCAGTGTAACACATCATTTGATTTCTTGATTCTATGTCTATAGAAAGAAATCATTAATCCAAAAAGATTGAAATCAATGACAGCTTCAATTTCTTCTCCATTTATTACGATGTTAATCAGTCCATTTGCAGTGATTTTGATTTTCTTTAGATTCAGGTGTAATTGACACTGAAAGCTGTAGTCTTTGATGTTCATAAATATTTCAAGTTGTCTCAGTTTTGAGGAAGCAAGACTGTGTCTTCTGTCTGTTGTGGGTTGTTGGTAAACTTTCTCCAATCTGCATTATCTTCATACAGTCCAGCTTCTCAGATTTCTTATTAGGTGTGCAGACTGAATTAATAAAATGAGAGAATATAACCCTGCTGTACCTATTTATCAAGTTTTTTTGTGTGTGCTTTTTACTCTTTCAATTTTTTTTATTTAATATGACTGAGTGAAAATGTACATTGCTGTATAAATTTACATGCCCACCTATATGCAGCTTCCACTGCTCTCCCTGTCCGGTGACATTCCCTTGTTCTGTCTGAACAACTTCCTCTGACTTCATGTACATGTTGTATATAAGCACATTGAAGTATTCTGAAATACTCATTCTTTGCAATGTTGTCCACAATTTGTTATGATCCGCACAGCTGAATGCCTTCACATAGTCAATAAAGCACAGGTGTTTTATAGTCTATATCTTATTAATCTTTAATTCTCAAAGTTCCTTCTTGTGTTTAGAAATTGTTCCACAAATATTTATTCAAAAAATATGATTTTAAGTAATTAGCACTTCATATTTACCAGGGATGAATAGTAACTACTTTCATCAGTATTTTCCGAAATATATCCTTTACATTTTTTAAAAGTATAGTTATTTGTTTATCTCTAGGTTTCTATCACTCTTCTCATTTTCTTTATTCCTTGCATGTGTCTTCAAACAAGTCTAAACTCTTGTTGGAAACCTCTATATAACCCAATATACTAGGTTTATACTCACTGATCCTCAAACAAGAGGATGTACACAACTTAGCACATAACTGGGAGTCACATTTTGCAGTTTGCTAATTGTCCAGTGGCAATTCTCTCTTCATCCAGTTCATACAGCCTGAACCATTAATCTCTTCTGCTTACCATCCATACTTCTCTTGTACGTCATTTGAATAAGACCAAAGCCACTGTAGCCACAATGAAAATCAAACTAAGACACAGAGTATGTTTTGTTATATAAAACTTTCAGTAGTTCACTGATATTGTAAATCTTGATATAGCATTATGAAAATCTGTTTTATTCAAATGTCTCTCCTAATTTTCCTTTCCTTTTTTTGTTTTTGAGATTTTAGATCATTTTTTACATTTCTTAAAGTTGAATTTTGCATCTGTGTTTTTATAGTAAGCCTCTATTAATCTCTTATTTTACATTTAAGTGTTGTAGTGAAACATTAGTTCAGATTAGATTCAAGGAGCTACTATAAGATTATAAGCTTAAGAACACTGAAAAAAAGCCATGATCCTGATCCTTAGGTGTCAAAAAATTAGGTAGGATCAGATTTGTTTTCTTTTTGGTGAGGCAACTAGAGTGGTAGATTTGAGAGATACAGTAAACATAACAAATTTGAACATCAGTGAGACATTAGATAAGCTCTCTCACACTGTAAGTATGAATGGATCAAAATATATTAATCGACTACTGTAACTTGTTGAACAACTGACTCTAAAGGTAATGACAGATGAATTACTGTAAATAGGAGGAAGAGACCACCTACATTCTCAGCGAGTATTTTTATAACTGAACTAAATGAAGATACAGGAAACGTGCTTCAAGTATGAAGCAATGCCTCTAGCATCCTTGTATGTATTACTGATTTTATTTTGAGTCCATGCCAATGACTACAAAGATGGTGGAGAGGCAGCAACATATTATTCTGTTATACATAAGTTTGCTATGGTTTGGAGCTTACTCAATGGCAACTAACCATAACAACTGAGTTCCCTGGTCTGTGCCCATGGTTGTGAAGTACTTTTTTAATGGGGGAAAGAAAAGCAAACGATTTTCATACTTTAGTTATTTTATCATTTTTTATTATGACTGAGTGAAAATGTACATTCCCGTATAAATTTACATGCCCACCTATATGCAGCTTCCACTGCTCTCCCTGTCCAGTGACAGCACACTGTTCCTGTCTGCTCCATACATGTCTCATCCTCCCAACAGTCTCCTTTACCCTCCTCTCCACCCACTCTCCTTCCTCCAGGCTGAGGTCAGCAGGATGATATCCTATAGATGCATAGAACCATAAAGTATATTTTTATTATTATTTATCTTCTCTAAACTGACTCCTAATTTTCTGTGTCACTCTTTGAATGCTGAGTTTTTTCCATTGGCTTCAAATGATTCATTTGGCTTTGCCTGTTGCAAGTTCTCATAGCACAGGCATATTCCTTAAAACCAGTACCCATAACATTATGTTGTCTTTTTCTGCAAAGAGCTCACAGTTTGACAAGTCAGATATATAATATATAATTTAAGCATAATGTGATCACATAATAGAAAATATATGTTTACAAAGTGTTATGAAAACATATACAATGAAGCAATTAATTTTGCTGACATGATGTCACCAGGGAAGGCCTTACAAGCAGTGATACAGAGGAAAATATAGCAGTCTTGGAGGATAAATATGAATTCTGTTGGAAAATAAGGCTGAATGGATCTTTATTGGGGTAGTAACAGGCGCTGTAGGAGTAGAGGACACACAGGCATAGAAAAAACAATGCCAAAACTCATAAAGAGTGACACGAATATGTGAAAACTATTGAGAATATGAACACACAGTAGTTCAATATGACTAGAGAACAGGGTACCTGGTAAGAATAGTTGAAAAGGAAACTGAAAATAAAAGTCAGTTAAGAATAGATTCTGGACTCTTATTATAATGTTTACAATGTGCAGTGTCCCGAGACAAAAGATAAAATAGTAGGCATATTACATGAAATGAGAGTTGACTATGAAACAGACCAATAAAAATTCTTGCTCACATACTGACTTTCCCTACTGTCTACAGTAACATGTATTTGTCCTCTGGAAAATATGATGGAAAGCAAGCTAGAATGAATTGTGCGTTGGCAACAATGGAAAAGAAGATGTGGTTCCAGCCCAGCTAAATATCTGTCTTTGCCTGTTCTCTTTGAAGTTTAATTACAACTACCATGAGAAGCCTCTTAAATGTTTGCAGAGATATTCAGCAACACAAAGGAAAAGTCTGCCAAAATATATTAAATGCTCAAGGAAGAGGTATTGCCTCGGTCAGATGATTTAGTTCAAACATGTCATTATTAAGCTTGCCATAAATGCTGTGGACAAAAACCCTCTGTAATATACATTCTTTTATTTCTAAGTTTAACAATCAGTTATTTCTATTACACAAATTCTCACTCAAGCCTATTAACTTTGATCTAGCTAAGTTATGCCAAGGAAAAATAAATGGGAGTGTCTATCTAGTTCTTAATAAAGTCTACACAGTAAAGTTACAGAACCTTAGCTTGAGATTCAAGGTTCTTACCTGTTCAATCTAGATTTTTCTTTTTCTCTGCTTTGGCCCATTAGTGTTTTTTTTAACTAAAATACATTTCTGCCAGATCTGCCTGTCAGAATTTGACTCAGCTTTGCTGACAAAGTTAAAATAATGCTTGTTTTAAATTGCTTTTCACATTAACACAGTAATGAAAATTGACCAGTACCAATCAATCTCTGTCTTCAGACTTATAATAATACATGTTTCCTCTTTTATAGAATATCATGTGGTATATTATGACTGTATATCTTACATAAGTTATACATTGCTTAAAATTAATACAGTGTTTGACAGTACAAATTTATCCTTGATAGCCACAAGAATAAAGGCTACTTTATAGCAGAAGCTAAACACTAAAGTTGGATGGAAAGATTAATAATTCTATGAATCAGTTTCCAAAAGCTAGACTCATTTTTTTTAACTGATCTTCAGACAATGGATAATGTACCTGTCTTGGGAATTTTGTTTAAGTATATGAAAAACTGAATCTTGTATTTAATGCATAACACAGCCTCCTTATGTCCATACTTTAAATATAAGTTTTACATTATGTCTTCTATTACAAACTATTTTACCTAAGGTAATTTTGGATGGACCTCTTTAAAGTGTTAGAAAGAAAAGATGTCACTTTGAAGACTAAGGTGACCCAACCCAAGCCATAGTATTTTCAATGACCTCATATAAATGTGAAAGCTGAACAACGAATAACAAAGACTGAAGAAGAATTGATGCCTTTGAATTGTGGTGTTGGTGAGGCATACTGAATAGACTACAGACTTCCGAAAGAAAGTATAGATTGTCTTGGAAGAAGTACATCCAGAATGCTCATTTGGAAGCCAGGATGACAAGATGGTCTCATATACTTTGAACATGTCATCTACAGGACTTCACCCTTAGAGAGGGACATCATGCTTGGTAAAAGAGAGGTTTAGTGAAAAAGAAGAAGACTATTGATGATATGGACTTACACAGTGGCTACCAACATAGTAATGACTGTGAGAATAATGTAGGACTAGGCAGCATTTCATTTGCTATGAGTTAGAACCAATTTAACAGCACCTGATAATAACAACAACAATCTTAACTGGTTACAAATAAACATTTTGTGTGACATCTGACAGAGGATGGAAGCATGCTGGTCAACTGCATAAAATCTAGATAGTTTATTCTGACTCACAGGCAACCTTCCTAAGCCAAGATGCAGAGATTCAGTCTCCTTTCATTATTGGCTTTACTTTCTTCAATATATGACTCAAAATTGTCATGTGGCATAACAAATTAGCATCATAGTGGTGGGAAAAAGAAAAATACTAATACTGTGACAGGTGTACATCTGACCTTTTACCAGCTCTGCTTAAAAGTGAAGCATAACACTTGTATGTATCATTGTCCAGAACTAGTCATGTGGTCACACTTACACGCAAGGGAGTGGTGCAGAAATGAATTCCCTTGTTGGCCTTCTTCTTTCCAGAAGCAATTCTGTGTTCCAGCAGCAGAGCATGAATTCTGTAGACAATTAGCCCACGTCACTATGAGATTACTTTGTATACCTTTTGCCTCACGCTAAGGATATACCTCCTTGCTCAAAGAGGACAGTCTAAAGCATTATCCAATCACTGCAACCAATAAAACATTTGCAATTTCTGAAAGTAGTTCTTTGTTGAGATATATATATTATAAAATCCATTATCATCTCCTTTTCCCTTTCCCTATATTCAGCAAACAATGGAGGAGCATGAACAGGATAATCATACTTTAAGCTCCAATGCAGAACACGGAATAATAAGGAAAGAAGTAATGGCATATACCACTGTTAAAAAAATCTACTTACCTGATCTGATGAAGGTTGCTTCTCCTGTATTAAGAGACATCCTTTGATAAGACTCTAATTCTTTTATCTGAAGCAATGCCCTGTCTGATTTTCTTTGTATTTCTTGGTTATACTCTGTGGTAAGTTGTCACTTGCTAATTTTTCTTCAAGGACCAACCTGAGATGAAATTTTGAGAATAAATTTACCTTGGTAGCTTTATTACTTTCAAGACAAAAATTACTTTCAAAAGCCCACTTATTTATGGTCAACTTCAGCAGCTTAAATGCTATTTAAAGTTACAGGGTTTTTTTTCTTGTTGTTAGTTTTTCTTTAACATGGGCTTATAGCTTCTCTGGCAACACAAATACCTAGGAATTTCAGTGGGCTCTATACTATTTCCTCTTAGTCCTTTCCATATGCCCAAAACGAAGTTCAGAGTCCTTACCTAGTCGCAGTTCTGAAGAAACCTTTATTTCTTCTTTCTTGAGATCTTGTGTCTGTCTCTAAACTCAGTGGTAGATATCTGTGGCCATCTGAAGCAACATACTTAGGTAAGAAGGTAACTTTCTTAACATGAGTTCATCAACACATGTGAATCAATAGTTTTATCATTATAAATATGTACATAGTACAATATTTGCTATTTCAATATTTTTCACCTGTGCAATTCAATAAAATCACCTTCATCAATCATGTTGTGAAATCGTTACCAACCTGTATTGCCATATTTTCCATCAATATGATAGGAAATTCAGTGCAACAAAGATTTCCCTTTCCCCACTCTTCCTCCTGGCCCTGGTAACCACTGTCCAATTTTGATCTCTACACATTTGTCAATTGTATGATAGTCACGAAATCCTAACATTTGTCTTTCAGTGACTGATTTCATTCAGCTTAATGTTTTCAAGATTCACGCCTGTGGTGATATGTGTCAGGGTCTCATTTTTCTTTGTGGCAGACTAGCATTCCATTATGTGCAGTTCTACTCTGGCCTCTAGGGTTGCCATGAGTCTGAGCCGACTTGATGGCACTTGGCTTGGCTGGCTATATATATATATATATTAGGGAAGTTGTATATATATGTATATATATATATACAGCTTTTCTATTCATATACATATTGCTTTTCTGTTTACCTGTTGGTGGGCAGTTGGGTCATTTTTTAAATATTCAAAAGAAACTTCACATAGCTTTTATCTCTAAAAACCTTTTTCAGCCTTATTTCTTATATTTCTTATAGTTGTATGATACAACTAATTCCAGATCAGAGAGGAGGAGTCTACTGTGACCAAGGAAGGAGAGACCAGCAGAAGAGACCAATGAAGAATGCATAGCCTGCCTGCTGTGACATAAGCAAGTAAAACAAAAAAGTAGGATGGAACAAACCGATCTACAATCAATAAACAAAGAAAATAACTACTGAATGGCCCAAAGGCAGCATACATTACCTAGTCGTATCAAAAAAAAAAAAAAGGACAGAAAGATTCTAGTAAGTATTCAGAATAAAACATCAAATGACTTTCCAACAGAAGAAAAGGTACTGGAATTACCTGATAGGGAATTGAGATCTCTAATATTCAGAACTCTTAAGAGTTGAAGCAAAAAGCAGACAAAAATGAGGTAAAAATAGACAAATTCATAGAAGAATTCATGGACATAACATAGAAATAAAATGCCAAAACAAACACAAAAGCAGCTATTAGAGAGCCAAAAGATGAACAAGAAGATTTTAAAAATGGACAGTATCACAAAAGGGCTAAGGAGAAAGTCTGAAATGATGTAACACAGGAAATTGAACATAAACACTTAGATATGTCACTGTTTGAGAAGAAAAAAACAGAAAAATAATGAATAAAAATAAAGAACTCTTAGAATTACATGTGAGATAATCAAAAACAAAAATTTACGAGTGTTTGGAGTTTAAGAGTAGGACACAGAAAGGATCATTGAAGAATTGCTGACCGAAAATTTCCCTAATATCATGAAAGATAAAAAGCTGACAGTTCAAGAAGCTTAACAAACTCCATATAGAATATCCCCTAAAAGAAAATTCTCAAAGTATATCATAATTACACTTGCTAAACCTACAGTCAGAGAAAAAATTCTGAGAGTAGCTCAAGTAAAACGAAAAGTCACATACAGAGGAGAAACAATAAGACTATGCTTTGATTATTCAGCAGAAGCCATGCAGGCCAGAAGGCAACAGGATGATATACAAAAAATCTTGAAAGAAAAAATTGCCGTCCAAGACTATCCTGTAAAACTCTTTTTTTGGTATGATGTTGAAATGAGAATATTTCCAGATAAATAGAAATTAAGAAAATAGGCAAAAACCATATCAAAGTTACAAAAATTATTAGAGACCTTCAGTCAGAGAACAAGCAGTATTAGACCATACTGTGAATCTAGGACACAAGACTGTACCAGCCATATGCCAATCTAGAAATCACTTCTCAAAGAGGTTCCAAAACCAAAAGAACCAGAGAGATTCATATGTAAATGACAACAGCATCAGAATAGAAGAAGGAATAAGCCACGCAGACATAAAACTTTCTAATGAAGTTGAAGGCACAGCTCTACCAAGTACCAATTGCTGCTTTTGTTAGGAGACTTCAAGAATGTTCCAACTCATAGCAACCTATGTGCGATGGAACAAAACACTGCCTAGTTCTGTGCCATGCTCGCAATCATTTTTGTGCTTAAGCCCATTGTTGCAGAGACTGGTTCAAACCTAGAAGACAAGGGTAAATTTCAAGATAGCCACAGAAAGTTAATAAACCTACTAATTAAAATAAAGAAGGGAAACAGTCTCAATAAAAACAAAATCTACAGAAACAAAAGAAATCCACAAATCAAAGGAATTCAGGACAGCAGAGTAAGAGAAATAAAGTGGCAGCACCACAAAACGTACTGCAAAATAACAGCAATAATACCCCGCATACAAGACACACGTTGGAAACGAAGACACTTGCTACTAGTACAAAGACAGATACATGACCAACAGAATAGAACTGAGAACAATAGAGGTTGTGATAATCTGAGGAACTGCTCTGTGCAGACTCCTTTTGTTATGTGGTTGCTGTTATGACAAGAGGAGATAATACATACAGGCAACTTAAAAAATGTGTCCACATACTGTGAAACCTGTGAGAGCAGCAATTTCATGGAACTGCCTGGATTTTCTAGGTCTTACAAGTTTTTCGCCTTTAGCATAGTGTAGTCTTACCACTTTTCTATTACTTTCCATTAGTGAAAAAGTTTACATTTTCCTTCTTTACAACATGTTTCGGTTTTCACAGGTTTGACTACATTACTTTATAAAATTTTGTGATAAAGTCTTAGAACCATACTTAATCTATGACTTCAGTGTTGTGATACAACCCTCATAGCTAGTTTATTTTTATTTTTTTCTTCCTTCACTCTTCAGATACCTATAGTACACCAGACAACATACTGGGTATAAAAAATATAATGGTAGACAATCATATACGATATATCCACTCTTGTGAAGCTGTGGCTTAATTATACGAAAAAAAAGTAGTAAAATTTTATTTGTGGTATGTGTTCATTCTTGAAAGACAGGTTGCTAGAGTTATGATAGGTGTAATAAATAGATTAAATTTGAGGTAAGAAAGAGCTTGCTTATTTAAAAAAATGCTAGCTGACATTTTCAGAGAGACCTGAGAGTAACTTCCTAAACCCCTGGCTCATCTTTTTTTCTTCTATCAGTTACAGAAGAAATATTATAACCTGCTGGAACTTTCCCAGTCCCAACCTCCACCCCATTCTTTTCTTCTTCTGAGAACTGGCTTTTGTGATTCAGAGGGTGATTTGGGCACATACTTTTGCATCGCCTGGCTATTGCCCAAGACAAAACATTAGCCCTAGCTTAGCACCACGCACTGGGAAATCTTCCTGCCATCCACCACCTTCTCTGAGTTTGCATCCTGAGAGGTATAATGTGGGGTAAAAGCTAGAATACAAATAAAATTGTCCATCTTCTGATCACTGATTAAATTTTGTTTTATGTTTAGCTATCGTACATCTGCTAACCAGAAGATTGGCAGTTCAAGTACGCCAGGCACACCTTGGAAATTCTACCGGGGAATTCTACCCTGTCTTCTAGGGTCACTATGAGTTGGACCCGACTCCACAGCAGTGTTTTCTTTTTTTTTGGCTGTCATAAGTTGTCGTTGTTTTGTTTTGTCCCAAGTGACTGCTTACAGAGGATAATCATAAATTCTCAGGCTGAAAAGGATTTGAAACATCTTATAAAGCTTTCAGGAAACCCTAGTTGACTAGTGGTTAAACCCTAGTTGACTATGGTTGCTAACCAAAAGATAGGCAGTTGGAATCCACCGGGTGTTCCTTGGAAACTCTATGGGGTAGTTCTATTCTGTCCTGTAGGGTCCTTATGAGTCAGAATTGGCTCAATGGCAGTGTTTTTCTTCTTTTTGTATAAAGCTTGCAACTGGCTAGGCACTCTCTTTAATAAACTTTGCTTGAAAATTGTTTGGACAGGGTGCAGTGTGATGGGACACTTTTTTGTGGCCTATCTCACCACAATCGGGTAACTGCCAGCTAACTGATTTGAGTAGAATTGTGCAAATAGGGAAATTGTGGTCCATCAAGGGGATTGGTCATTTCTACCATCCTAGTGGGCTTAAAATGAGGCCCACCTGAGATGGAAAACAGAACATCCCACCACTAGCAGGAAGAGCATCCAGGATCCTTTGGACCTGGGATCTTCACATTGACAAACTCCTGGAACTAGGAGACCAAGAAAGAGAGAGCTGACTGTAACCCTGAAGATGGCTGGAAGTGGCAGCAGAAGAGACCAGTAGGAGACCATGCAGGGGGCTTCCCGGCCCACAGAGGGAGAATGTTGAAAGTCCAGAGTGCCTACTGACAGGGTTGAAATAGCTTTTTGTAATACTTGCCTGAATAAGGCAGATTCCTAGGGCCAGAGAGAGGTGTGCCTGCGAACACGGCTTAACAGAAGCTGCCCTGATGGAAGAACTGTATCTTGAGTGTTTCTGTGCCTGAGTTGTAATTTTTTACCTTCCTATTAAACCCAATAATCATAAGTATTGACTGTGAGTCCTGTGTGGCCATGACAGTGAATTAGCGAACCCAGCAGAAAAGTAGAAAGTGGTGTGGGAGAGAAGGTTGGTGTCAGAAATGGTAAAGATGGTAGAAAGAGGAGACATATCTGACCTCGGCCTTATAGGACTCAGTGTTGGGGTTTCAATCTAGATGTGTGAAAAGAAAGGATGCCAGACACCTCCATCACACTTTTTTCAGTGACTGTACTCCTTAAGGAAGTTCCTTCCGTTTCTAAACTGCACAGTTAGAAAATGCCTTCTTATATTTTTACCTGCCTCCTGACATTTCTCAGTTGTCCTACCTCTCCACCTTGAAATCACATGGATCATGTTGTCTCATACTTATACTTCGTTCAATTTCTTTCTTTAATTTTTAAACATATTCCATGCTTTCTATCAGCATCATGTTCCTCAGGCTGAAAACATTTAGTTTTCTTTTCATTTCTTAGATGAAAATTTTATTTCTTAAAAGTATTTTCATCACTTTGATTAAACACTTCTGTATAATTTTCAAATGTTCTGTAATTGTGTATACATACATACTTGTTGTTAGGTGCCATCAGAATGGTTCCAACCCATAGCAACCCCATGCAAGACAGAATGAAGCACTGCCTCGTCTTGCAGTGTGTCCATATTCATTTTTATGCTTAAGCCCATTGTTTCAGCCACTGTGTCAATACATCTCTTAGTAGGTCTTCCTCTTTTTCGCTGACCGTCCACTCTACCAAGCATGATGTCCTTCTCCAGGGACTGATCCCTCCTGACAACGTGTCCAAAGTAGGTAGGATGCAACCTTCCCATCTTTGCTTCCAAGGAGCACTCTGATTGTACTTCATCTGGAACAGACCTACTTATTCTTTTGGTAGTCCATGGTGCAATCAATATTTTTCTCTAACACCGCAATTCAAAGGCATCAATTCTTCTATCTTCCCTGTTTATTGTCCAGCTTTCACATTCATTATGATGTGATTGAAAATACCATGGCTTGGGTCATGCGTACCTTGGTCGTCGAGGTGACGTCTTTAGTTTTCAATACTTTAAAGATGTCCTTTTCAGCAAATTTTTGTAATCAATGTGTACTTCAATTTCTTGACTGCTGCTTCCATGGGCATTGATTGTGGATCCAAGTAAAACAAAATCCTTTACAACCTCAGTCCTTTCTCTGTTTATCTCAATTTTACTTTCTGGCCCTGTTGTGAGGACTTTTGTTTTCTTGATGTTGAGGTGCAACCCACTCTGAAGGCTGTGATCTTTGATTTTCATTGCTAAGTGTTTCAAATCTCATTCACTTGTAGCAAATAAAGTGGTGTCATCTGGCTAACGCGGGTTGGTAATGAGTTGTCCTTCAATCCTGATGCCTTGTTCTTCTTCATATAATCCAGCTTCTCAGATTATTTGTTCAGTACACAGATTGAAAAGCTATGGTGAGAGGATACAACCCTGACAGACACCTTTCCTGACTTCAAACCACCCAATGTCCCTTTGTTCTGTTCAACAACTGCCTCTTGTTCCACATACAGAATCCTTAAGAGCACAATTAGGTGTTCTGGAATCCCCATTCTCCACAATGTTAGCCATAATTTAGCATGATCTACACAGTCGAATGTTTTTGCATAGTCAGTGAAACACAAGTAAACATCTTTCTGGCGTTCTCTGCTTTCAGCCAAGATCCATCTGACATCAACAATGACATCCCTGGTTCCATGTCCTCTTCTGAATCCAGCTTGAATTTCTGATGATTCCTTGTCAATGTACTGTCGTAGACACATACATACACATACACATACACACACATATACATACTGCCACAGCAGAGTAGAGCTTAGTAAATTTCCCAGTTAAATCAATCTCTGGGTTAGACATCACACCTCCCGGCATATATACCACAGAAATAATCCTGTATGTCTAACAGAAGGTATGTACAAGAATGTTTATAGCAGCTTTACTTGCAATATTAAGAAACTGCAATAATCCAAAAGTCCAGCAACCAAAAAAATGATAAAGAAATTGTGACATTTTCATACAATGAAGTACTATACAATAATAGAAAAATGAACAATTGATAAACACAATATGAAGGAATCTCTCAATTTTTAAAGCCAAAGAAACCAAATAGAGAAGAGTTCTTGCCATCTAATTTCAGTTTTGTTACTTCTAAGAGCAGATAAAAATAATCAACAGTAAAATATACTATTACAGTGTACCTACTCCTCACTTAGCAACCATCTCATTGTTTGACATTTTGCATCCTACCTACTTTGGACAACTGTAGTAAAAAATCTATCATCTGACTTTTTTAAAACTTTTCTAAAATTATGATTAAATGAAACATGACAATCCAAGTCAATTTGACATGTAAATCTCTGAACACACACCTCTATGCAGCTCTAATGCTCCTTGTACCCTGTGACAGTACGTTCCTCTTCTCTACTTCTGGTATTCATTCAATCAACACCCTCCCTTCTCACCTCTAAAGAAGAACTGGTCAGACAGCTTCATATATATATTTAAACCAGAAAGTACACACCACACCTACGTCACTCTGTGTCTTATAGTCCAGTTCAATTTTTCTCTTAAGAGTTGGTTTCAGTACTGGTTTCAGCTGTGGACTAGCAGGGAGCCTAGGGGCCATGTTCTCAGGGAACCCTCCAGGCTGTCAGACCATCAGGTCTGGTCTTTTAACAGAGTTCTAAATCTGCACTCCCTTTTTATCTCCCACTATATCAGGGACTTGACTTGTATTCCTTGTCAGGGCAGTCACTGGTGGTGATTGCATACCATCTAGTTCTTCAGGCCTCATGTTGATTGTAGTCTCTCAATAATATGAGCGCTTCTGTCCCTGTCTGTCTGATATCCTTTATTTTTATCTGCTCCGGGTGGGTTTGGACCAATTGATGTTCCTTAGATGGCAGTTAGTTTGCTGTTTTTAAGACCCCAGACCCCACTGAACAATGTGACATGCAAAATAGTTTCTTAAAAAAACTAGGCGTGTGCATTGACCTTGACGTTCCCTGAAACTATGGTCCCCAGATCCCTGTCCTCCTACTCAGTCCTTTAAAATGTTAGGTTGTGTTTAGAAAACCTTTTAGTTTATGGTATAGTCCAGTTGTGCTACTGTGTGCTGTCACTCTCTTCATGTAACCCAATTTTTATCTAATCAGTGAATGCCTCTGTCCCTCCCTTCCCACCCTTGTAGCCAGCAAAGATATTTTCTTCCATGCATAAAGGTTTTCTTGAGTCCTTGTAGCAGTGGTCTCATACAATATTTGTCCTTTTGCAGCTCACTGTCTTCACTCAGCATGGTATCTTCCAGATGACTAGAGGTTATGAGACGTTTCATAAAATCACCATTGTTCTCTATCATTGTATAGTGTTCCACTGTATAAATATACCATAGTTCATTGACCCATTCATCTGTCAATGGGCACCTTGGTTGATTCCCTCTTTTTGCTATTGTGGACAGTACTGCAATGAAAATTTGTGGGCATGTGTCTGTTCACGTAACAGTCCTTATTTCTGTAGGATATATTCCAAGAAATGGGATCGTTAGATCCTATGGTATTACTATTTCTAGCTTTTTAAGAAAACACCAAATGGATTTCCAAAATGGTTGTACCATTTTTATTTTCCTGCCAGCAGAACAGTTCTCCACAATTTCTCAAACATTTGTTATTTTGTGTTTTTTTGGATTAATGCCAGCCTTGCTGAGGCGAAGTGGTGTCTCATTGTAGTTTGATTTGGACTTCTGTAATGGCTAATGATCACGAGCACTTCCCCATGTGTCTTTTGGCTGCCTGGGTGTCTTCTTTGGTGAAATTTTTGTGTATATTTTGTGTATATTTCCAATTTTTAACTAGATTATTTGTCTTTTCCTTGCTGAGATTTTGCCGTACCTTGTAGATTATGGAGATTAGATGTTGATCACATTCATGGTTCCCAATTATTTTTTCTCGGTCAGCAGATGGTCTTTTTACTCCTTTGGTGAAGTCTTTGGATGATCATAAATGTTTTATTTTTGAAGTTCCCAGTTACCTATTTTCTCTTTTGCTGTTTGCACACTGTTAGTACTATTTTGTAGCTGTGTATTAGGGCTTCCAGCATTGTCCTTTGTTGTTGTTGTTGTTTTTGCTGTGATCTATATTGTTTTACGTTTGATATTTAGGTCTTCAATCCATTTTTAGTTAGTTTTTGTGCATGGTGTGAGATATGGGTCTTCATTTTTTCTGCAGATGGATATCCAGTTATGTCAACACCATTTGTTGAAGATACTGTTTTCCCCCCAGTTCATGGAACTGGACCTTTGTCAAATGTCAGCTGCTCATAGGTGGATGGTGTTATTCCTAGACTCCCTATTCTGTTCCATTGTTCTCTCTCTCTCTCTCTCTCTCTCTTTCTCTCTCTATGTTTTGTACCAGTATGAGACTGTTTTGGCTACTGTGCCAGTGTAATAGTTTATAAGGTCAGGTAGTGAGAGGCCTCTCACTTTGTTCTTCTTCCTCAGTAATGCTTTACTTACTTGTCCAGGGCTTCTTCCCTTCTGGTATGAAGTTGGTGATTTGTTTTTCCATCTCATTAAAATCTGACTTTGTTACATCTGACTATTTTGTGCATTAATTATGTACATCTGGCAATAATGAATGTTTAGGTGAGAAAAAAGAGTAATGCTGGTTGTGATGGTTAAGGTTATGTGTCACCTCGGTTGGGTCATGATTCTTAGTGGTTTTGCAGTTATACAGTTTTATAAACTGGCACTAACATAGTAGTGTTATTTAGTGGTTATATAATGCTAAAGTCATTCTCCACTTTGTGATTTGATATGGTCATGGTTTGGGAACCTAACAGTGTTGATAAGATGGAAGTGCGTGTATACATGTACCACTTTAGAAAACATTGAATAGGGGAGCCAAGCCAATAATCTCATGAAAAAATTCATCAAGTCATGTACTGAAGACTTTGTACTGAAGAAGGTACACATTTTACTCTGTGTATGCTATACTTCTGTTTTTAAAAAAGATCAGTGCCAAGGGAAATATAGTTGTAAAAGGGATGAATAACTCAGTGGCAAGATAACTGTTCTTTTCCTTAGTAGGTAGAGTTAAGGAGGTGGAGCCAAGATGGCAGACTGGACACACACACACCTCCATAATTCCCTCTGAATACCAAGGCCTGGATTGATAATTAAACAGATGCTTCTGGACACCCAGTGAGCCCTAGGAAATGGCATAGGGCTGTCAACTTGGACTACATGTCACTGAACCAGAAATTTCTTTGCTTTCGCTGACCCTGCCCTTGTTGAATGACCCACTTCTGTGGACTGACAGTAACTGGCATTTTTAACTTTATTTTTCTTTTAGCTAGGTGACAGCAACTGTTGGGCTTAACTGGCAGCAAAGCTCAGCTGCACTGCTGACATGATCAGAAGGTGGAATAGCCACACTTTGAGAGCCCAGCTCTGGACTTAGAACACCATGGCCCCTCCATCCTCTCTTTCTGAACCTCTGCCATTGATTTGGCTATTTCCCAACAGGTGGAATGCCTTGTGTGGGTTGCACTCTTATTCAACTGGGATGCAGACTTACACAAATGGAGGCCTCATCAAGGGCTAACTCCCAGGCTGGGAGGCAGTTCCAGCCCAGGGAGCACTTTCCCAGCAGAAAAGCTGTGTTTACCACAGTGTAGCCTTATAAGTTGAGCCCAGCAGTGGATGACAGCAGGACAGTAGTCTGTCCTACTTTGAACTAGATCACAGTATCTGGGGATGGATATAAAGGTGCCTCCATTGACAGCTGGAAAGAGGGGGCTTGCACATCTGACAGCCTGACTGATCTTGGAAGCTGTCAGATAGCTTTTACCTTTCAAAATGAGACTACCTAGAGAAATAACTGCACTGCAGCCTGACAGCATCTCTTCAAGCCTTTACTGACCCACAATATAGGGTCAGCTGATGCCCCCCAGTGACTCCATAAGTAGGGCTGTGTCTTTGCCAGCCAGGAGGTAGAGCCTGCTACCCCAGAGATTCCACTTGGCCCAATCACTGGAGTACATAGACCAACTTTCTTCTCAGACTGTGTTAAGGCAACACCAGAGACACTAAACAACCTCTACATGCCTAAAAGGCAACAAACCTTGGACAGACACTTAAAGAAAAATATACCCATGGCTCCAGAAAGCTCCTAAAGAGAAACAACCAAAGAACTTCCCAGATGAAGAAGACTTTCTGAAACTTTTGGAGGTCAAGTACAAAGAATTATATATAGAGCCCTCCTAGACATTATATAAAACACAGCAGAGCAAAATGAAAAATTAATCAAGCTGTTTGAACTGATGGAATACCAGCATTCTGAAATCTGACAGATCAATAACAAAATTAAAGAATTAGAAAATTCAATTCAAAGCCAAGAGAACACAATTGAACAACTGGAAAATAGACTTTCTGACTTGGAAGACAGAGCTACTGACACCAGCATTTATGAGGAGAAGTCAGAGAAAAGAAACAAGAAAAATGAAGAATCATGAAGAAATATGTGAGACTCTATCAAGAGGAACAATCTATGATTAATTGGAGGTCCTGAAAACACAGAGAGTATTTTTGTAGAGTTGCTGACAGAAAACTTCCCTAAAATTATGAAAGAAAAGAACATGGATATCCAAGATGCAGATCAAATGCCACACAATGTAGGCCCCAAAAGAAAGACACTAAGACATGTTATAACAAAGTGGGTAAAGAGTTAGAATATCCATTGTACAATATAGCCTAAGAAATATGGAATGTCCATATTGACAGAATTATAATGTAGATAAAAAAATAAATGTCCATCTTCATTAAAAACACCGTCTTTTTATTCTCTTGCTATGCCTTAATCCTGACTAATGAATTAAACATTTTAGTTTTGTATTTTGTTCATTTACTGTGATTGTTTTTCACATTCTTTCTTACATAGTATTTCTTACTTGAGAGTTTATTTTCTTTATCATTATTTGTTTGCTGTCCTGCCTATTCCAACCTTAGAGCTTTTAATTATGATAATGTCAAATGTATAAGTTAAAATATATACATAGATGGAATTTTAGAATCATATGTAACAACTTTTTGACCAAACAAAAGTCATGAAAATTTTCTCCTAATTTTTATCGAAGTGATTTTATAGATCATGTTTTACAGTTAAGTATATAATTCATTTTAAATCATATCCTAGATATTCCACTGTTATAGGAATGTATCTGCTGAAAATACTACCCTTGGTTCTTTGACTAGGCTTTGCAACTTTATAGACCTGGAAACCCTATGGGGTCACTCTCAATTGGAACTGACTTGATGGCATTGGGTAGGTGGTCCAGCTAGAACAGTTCCTATTCCTCAGTAGATTTCTTTTTTTTTTTTGCTCTTAAAAATGTATGAACTTAGCATCCTCGAAACTAATGGTTTTAACTGGAGAATTCACACTGTTTACCCATGGAGTTTTTATTAGTACTTACAACTGAATAATCTTCATATGCTCTTGATATTATGTCTGAGGATTACTATGGGTTATATCTGAAGCTGTTTGAAAATAAGGCTAGTCATTATGTTTACATACGTTTTCACCTTAAGTTTTTTTTTTAATTTTGATTTTTATTTAACATAACTGAGTGAAAATGTAAATTCACATATAAATTTACATGCCCCCCTATATGCAGCTTCCACTGCTCTCCCTGTCCGGTGACTGCACACTGTTCCTCTCTGCTCCATACATGTCTCATCCTCCCAACAATCTCCTTTTCCCTCCTCTCCGTCCACTCCCCTTCCTCCAGCCAGAGGTCAGCAAGATGATATCCTATAGATGTATAGAACCATAAAGTGCTTCCAATATATGGTTACTCTGCATTGCCAAGTCCAATCCATTCCTGTCCAAAGAGTGGACCTTTGTTATAATTTATGGGAAAGGGCAGCATCAGGGCCAGGGGTCATGCTCTCAGAGGAACCCCAAAACCACTGGACCATCAATTGAGGTCTCTTAGTGGAGATCTCATGATGCATCTCATTTTATTCTTGTGTTGCCAGTGAGGCTCCTCTCTGTGAGCTCTGTCATGGCTATCACTGGTGGTGGCCAGGCACCATCCGGTTCTTCCAGTCCCCAGTCGACACCTTAAGTTTTTTTTAATTGACTTTATTTAGTTTTACATTAGTTTTGTTATTAACTCCTTTCAAGTTTTTCATTTTTAAGAATTGTTATTTTAAGTTTACCCTGAACATTTTTAAGATAACACCTGCAGTTAAGTTTTACCTTACTGATCCATTGACTGGGCTTGACCAAAATGTTTCACCATATGTAGACTATGTAATACTTACGCGCAGCTTTATAGTACTTTCAATATGGATACTATTAGACTAAATAAAGGTTTATGGAACTCTTATGTAGTAGCTGATGAGGTTTATAGACAGCTGCTGACCTAGAAATACATGGAACCAAAATTAACTACATAAACCATAAAAAAGAAAAAAAAATGCTGTCTAGTCAATTTCCACTTATAACTACCCTGTAGTATAGAGTAGAACTGCCCCACAGAGTTTCCAAGGACCTGTCAGTGGATTAGAACTGCTTTTGATTAACAGTCATAGCACTTAACACTATACCACTAGTTTCCAATTAACAATACACCACTAAGCAAACTAAAAGTTTATATGATAATATTGATGATGCTTAATACTCTATCTGCAAAATATAGGAAACCTTTTCTTAGATTGTTGTTTTCCCTTTCTGATGTAACAATCAGCTTGAAAAATCCATTCATAATTTATGTGTTACAAGGGCCTAAATTGCTGATGATACTGCAGATTGGATATCTCCCAGGCAAAAATCTTTAGAGTCCCTTGTAAAAACAATATTAAAAGAAAAAGAGAGAATCCATTGCCATCCAGTCAATTCTAACTCATAGCAACCCTGTGAGACAGAATGTTAGGCAACAGAATATCCCTTCACTTCCATCCAGCCCAACAAGGAGGAGTGTATGCCATTGGCAATACCTCTTACTGTGCTTAGATAAGTACCACAGGCGAAGTAGAAAAAGACTTTAGAAAGATCCACAAGAAGTAAGTTTCACTCATTGCTTCCTATGCCTGACTCCTTTTTAGATATATTTAGTTGGTTACCTAATATTAATAATTCCTGATTATGCTCCATATTGCAAATTAGATTAATTTCTTGAATTATCATCATAATCCTCATCAATGTAATTAAAATCTATGTGAAATACCTGTTTCACACTTGTAGCCAGATAAAGATTCCCTTACTATACACAGTTATGTATCCTGAAGAAACCCAAACCTATAAGCATTCTAAATGTTCAATTCTCCTAAATTCATGTTCTCTTTAAAAACAAAAATTGAAAAACATGCCTTTCACTTTCCAGTGCATTCTGTATAGATTCTTACTGCTTGTGCTTAGTCTGAAACTGTTTCTCCAATGTTAGTTTGCATGCTGTACTAATGCCAATAAAATCAACTCACCCTGAAGACAAAGTTTAATAACATGGCAAGGTGAAGAAAATAAACATGAAGTGAAACAATAACAAAAAGCCCTCACAGAAGAAAGGCAACTCCATTGTGGGTGACAGAATTTCCTTGGCAAGGACTTGATCAGAAGAAGGGAACATGTTAGTAGACCCTTGGAATAGAGAGAGCTCACAGTAGAGGGTTAACGTGAACTTTTGCTGAGTAAGGAAAGAGGTAAAATATCTGGATGGTTTTGAAATGTATGTGATAAAATGTTCTCAGAAATTGCTCACGTCATCTCCAAAGCCTACCTATAGTTAACAAATTGAGAAAGAATTGTTGTGGTGTCTTGTCAAACTAGCTATTATATACAAAAAACTTTTTCCCCATGAATTGTGAAACACTTTGGATTTTTACCCAGTGTTTGCCTAGCTCTATTGTTGTTGTTAGGTGCACTTGAGTAGGGTCCAAATCATAGCTATCCTACGTACTACGGAATAAATCACTGCCTGATCCTACACCATACTCACAATCGTTACGGTTAGCCCCTTTTTGCAGTTACTGTGTCATTCCACCTCAGTGAAAGTGTTTCTCTTTTCCCTGACCTCTTCTTTACCACATGTGATGTCATTCAGGGCCTGATCCCTCCTGAAAACATGTGTAAAGTATGTGAAAGGTAGCACTGTCGTCCTTGCTTTTAAGCAGCATTCCTGTACTACTTCTAAGACAAATTTGTGTGTTCTTCTGGCAGTTCATGGTACATTCAATATCCTTTGCGAACATGCTTCAAAGGCATCAATTCTCCTTTAGCCTTCCTTATTCACTGTCCAGTTTTCACATGAATATGATCCAATTGAAAATACTATGTCTTGTACCTCAGTCTCCAAGGTGACAGTTTTGGTTTTTGACATTTTACCAGGAGATTTGCCCAATGTAATGTGTCCTTTAATCTCTTGATTGCTGCTTCCACGGTATTTATGTTGGATCTAAGTAAAATGAAATGCTTAGCAACTTCAACTTTTTCTGTTTATTATGATGTTGCTTATCAGTCCAGTTCTGAAGATTGTTGCTTTCTTTATGTTGAGGTGTAATCCATACTGAAGGCTGTTGTCTTTGATCTTCATCAGTAAGTGCTTCAAGTCCTCTTCCCTTTCAGCAAGGTTGTGTCATCTGCATAATACAAGTTGTTAATGAGTCTTCCTCCAATCCTGATGCTCCATTCTTCTTCATATAGTCCAACTTCTAGGGTTATTTGCTCAGCATGCAGATTGGAAATGTAGGTAAAAAGTTAGAACCCTGACACACGCCTTTCCTGATTTAAATCATTCAGTATCACCTTGTTCTTTCAAACACTTGCACCTTGACCTCTGTGAATGTTCCTCATGAGCATAGTTAAGTATTCTGGAATTCCCTTTCTTGACAATGTTATCCATAATGTGTTATGATCTACACAACTGAATGCCTTTCACAGCCGATAAAACACAGGTAAACATCTTTCTGGTATTTTCTGCTTTCAAACGGAAACCATCTGACACTAGCAATGATATCCCTGGTTCCATGTACTATTTTGAATCTAGCTTAAATTTCTGACAGTTTCCTGCAGTATATTCAGTTTCTGAAGTATATGTTGCTTCAGCTACTTTTGAATGAGCTTCAGCAGAATTTTACTTGCATGTGATATTAATGATATTGTTTGGTACTGTCCACATTCAGTTGGATCACCTTTCTTGAGAATAAGCATAAATTTGGCTCTCTTCCAGTTGGCAGGCCAGGTATTCGACTTCCAAATTTCTTGGCGTAGATGAGTGACCACTTCCAGTGCTGAATCCATTTGGTGAAACATCTCAGTAGATACTCTCTCAATCCCTGAAGGCTTTCCATTGACAAATGCCTCCAGTACAGACTTCTTCCTTCAGCTCCATCAGTTACTGATCGTGTGCTACCACTTAAAATGTTTACATGTCAACCAATTCTTTTTGGTATAGTAACTGTGTATTTCCTTCCATCTTCTTTCTTGAGTCATTTCATATTTTCCCCCATAGAATCCTTCCCTATTGCTACTCAAGCCTTGAATTTTTCTTCCCTTCTCTTAGCTTGAGAAATGCTGGCTGTATTCTTCCCTTTTAGTTTTCTATCTCCTGCTCTTCACACATGTCATCATAATACCTTGTCTTCTGGAGTCACCCTTTGAAATCTTCTGTTCAGTTCATTTACTTCGTCATTTCTTACTTTTGCTTTAGCTACTCAATATTGAAGAGCAAGTTTCAGAGTCTCTTTTGGCACCCGTTTTGGTCTTTTCCTTGTCTTTTTAATGACCTCTTACTTTCATCGCATATGATGTCTCTGAACTCATTCCACAACAGCTCTGGTCTTCGGTCATAAGTGTTCAATGAGAGAGCTCACAGTAATGGGTTAATATGAACCACTGTTGAGTAAGGGAAGAGTTAGCTGTTCTTGAAATGTATGTGATAAAATGTTCTCAGAAATTGCCCACATCAACTGATCTCAGAGGTCTCTGTATAGTTAACCATCTTGAGATGGTCTCTAATTTCAGGTGAGACATACTCAAGGTTGTACTTGGACGCTTGTATACTTGTTCCAAATTTCTTCAGTTTCAACTTTAATTTGCATATGACCAATGGACAGTCTTTTTGCTGCCAGCCTCTGGCCTTGTTCTGACTGATATTGAACTTTTCCATTGTGTCTTCTTGCAGATGTAGTTGATTTGATTCCTGTGCATTCCATCTGGTGAGGTTCTTCTGTACAGTTGCTGTTGATGTTGATGTAAGAAGACATTTGCAATAGAAAAGCTGTTCTAGCAAACTTCTGTCATTTGATCTCTGGCATCATTTTATCTCCAAAGCTGTATTTTCTGACTACTTATCTTTCTTCTTTGTTTCCAACTTTTGCATTCCATTCATCAGTAGTTATCAAAGCATCCTGATTGCATTTGCAATCAGAGTGCAGAAGATGGTAAAAATCTTTAATTTCTTCATTTGCATCCTTAATAGTTGGTGCATAAATTTGAACAACAATCGTGTTAACTGGTCTCCCTTGTTGGCATATGATGTTATCCAGCACTAACAACATTGTACTCCAAGGCAGATCTTGAAATATTCTTTCTTAGCAATGAATGTAAGACCATTCCTTTTCAATTTGACATTTTGGCAGAGTAGACCATATGATTATCTGATTCAAAGTGGCCAACACCAGAGCATTTCAGCTCATTAATGCCTAGGATATCAAGGTTTATAGGTTTCATTTCATTTTTGACAACTTCCAATTTTCCTTGATTCACAACTTATGTGTTTTACATTCTAATTATTAGTGGGTGTTTCCAGCTTTTGTTTGTTTGTTTCTCATTTTGAGTTATGCCACATCAGTACATGAAGGTCCTGAGGGCTTTCCTCCATCCACATCATTAAAGTTAACTCTACTTTGAGGAGGCAACCTTCCAACCTGGAAGGCTCATTTTATGCCACGACATCAGACATTGTTTCATTCATATTCATCAGGTTTTCACTGACTAATTTTTTTCAGAAGTAACCTTCTAGGTACTTCTTCCTAGTCCATCTTAGTCTGGAAACTCAGCTGAAACTGTCCACCATGGGTGACCCTACTGGTATCTGAATACCAGTGGCAAAGCTTCCAGCATCGCAGCAACAGGCAAGCCCCCACAGTACAATAAACCGACAGACACCATTCTAGCTGCTGCTGTTCCTTAATAAAACTCCTTTTATTTTACTGCTAAGAGACTAAGAGATTTTCTACTTTGACATGGTAGGTATTTAATTTTGCAGGTAGAATCAACATCTTAGCAACTTTTAATCTTTCAATCCACTAACGTAATAGATACACATATATATTTTTTCCCTTATTTGCTTTTTTTTATTTTTCATCAGTATTTTGTAATTTATTAGCATGCAGTTACTGCACGTGTTGTGTTAGATTCAAATTGTTGTATTTCTGCTTGCTTTTGCTTAATGTGAATGATGCTTTTTATCATTAATGCATAGAAATATTAATTTATATACATTGATCTTGAATTCTGTGTCTTCAGTAAATTTAGTTTCTGAAGCTTTCTGTATATTCTTTATTACAAGTCATGTAGACATTCATGTCATCTATTAACTGGGATGGTTTTACTTATTTGTTACTTTCCACACTTATTTCTTAATTTTGCATTATTACCCTGGCTACAATTTTAGTATAGTCCTGAATAGTACTATCAAGAATGGACACCCATGCCTTTTTTCAGTCTCAAGAGGAGAGCATTTGTCCACCATTAAGTAGAATGCTTCAGTGCTAAGCATGATGTAGACTACCAGTTTAATCCCATGTTCATCAGAAAGCAATTGCATCATTTCAATTTATTTTTTTTAAGGTTTCTTTCACACACTTAGGAAACCCTGTGGTGTAGTGGCTAAGTGCTACAGATGCTAACCAAAACATCTGCAGTTCAAATCTGCCAGGTGCTCCTTGGAAACTCTATGTGGCAATTCTACTCCGTCTATAAGGCTGCTATGAATTGGAATTGACTCAGCAGCAGTGGGTTTTTCATACACTAAAATAGACTCTCACTTGGTAAATGTTATATGTACATACAAAATACAAAATGTATATTCTATTGTTGCTGAATGAAATGTACTATAAATGTTTTATTTTATTTTTTTATTGTGATTAAGTGAAAGTATACAATCAAAATCAATTTTGCATGCCCGGCTACCTGCAGCTCTTTCTGCTCTCCTTACCCCATGCCAGCACACCCCTCCTTTTCATTTTATACTTTTTATATCCTGTTAACAACTCCTACCCCCTCCAATTCATCCTCTTCCTTCCCATCCAGAAAGAGACCAGTAGGACAGCATCCTATAGACACATATAAACCATAAAGTACACACACCGTATGGTCACATTGTATCCCTGAGTTGAGTCCATTTTTGTCTGAAGAGTTGACCTCAAAAAAGTTTTCTAGACAGGGGCAGCAGCAGGTCTAGGGGTCATGCTCCCAGGGGAACCCCCAGGCCATCGGACCATCAGTGTTGGTCTTTTAGTAGAGTTCTTGAGCCGCACCCCCTTTTGCTCATTTTGCCACAGGGACTCCACATTGCGTGCCCCATCATGGCTCTCTTTGTTGGTGACTGGGCACCATCTGGTTCTTCTGGTCACATGGTGACACAGTCTCTTATTCACATGGGTCCTTCAGTCTCCTAGGCTCTTCATTCCTTCATTCCTTGTGTTCTTGGTGATCATCTGTTCCAGATGAGTTGGGACAATTTAGTGTACCTCAGATGGGAGCTTGCTAGCTTATAAGACCCCAGATGCCACTCACCAATATGAGGTGTAGAATACACTCTTAGCAATAGGCTAATTACACCAACTGACCTTGATGTTCCCCTCAAGCATATTCCTCAGACCCTGCCCCTGCTACTCTGTCCTTGCAATATTGGTTTCAGATTAGAAGAGCTTTCAGTTTATGGTGAAGTCCAGTTGAGTCGATCCGCTTTCTACTGTATGCTGTCACTGCTTTCACCTAACCAAATTTCTATCAACTATCTAATCTATGACCAACCCTCTCCCTCCTTCACTACCCTTGTAACCATCAAAGAGCCTTTTCTTCCATATATAAGTTTATTTTTAAGTCCTTGTGGTAGGGTTCTCATACAGTGTTTGTCCTTTTGCTGCTGACTGATTTCACTCAGCATAATGTCTTCCAATTGAAGCCAGATTATGAAATGTTCCCTAAAATCATCATTGCTTTTTATCATTGCATAGTGTTCCATTGAGTACCATAATGTGTTTATACATTCATCTGCTGATGGGCATCTAGGTCTATTCCATCTTTTTGTTATTGTGGACTGTGTTGCAATAAACATTTGCATACATGTGTCTGTTTGTGTGACAGCCTTTGTTTCTGTAGGATAAATTCTGAGCAGTAGGATTACTGGATCAAATGGTATATTTATTTCCAGCTTTTTAAGGAAGTGTTTAATTGCTTTCCAAAGAGGTTGTACCATTTTGCAATCCCACCAGCAGTATAGGAGAGTTCTGATCTCTCCACAGCCTCTCAATTTGTTGTTTTTTGGATTATGGCCACTGTAGTTTTAATTTGGATTTTTCTGATAGCTAATGATCATGAGCATTTCCTCAAGTGTCTTTTAGCTGCCTGGATGTCCTCTTTGGTGAAGAGTCTGGCCATCTCCTTTGTCCATTGTTTAATTGGGTTATTTATCTTTTTCTTATTGATATTGTGCAGTATCTTGTAGATTATGGAGATAAGACATCAGTCTGACATGTAGTTTCCAAATATTTTTTCCATTTTGTAGGTGGTCTTTTAACTCTTTTGATAAAGTATTTGGGTAAGTGTCTTAGTTACCTGCTACTGCTCTCTTGGTGGTATGAGGTTCCCAACTTCCTCTGCTCATTGATCTCCGTTATATACTGCAAGCTTGTACTTCATTCCTACCTCATAAACGCAACTGCAGCCCGTTATCCATCATCAATATGATGGAGGCAGGATTCACAACACATGGGAGAAATGGCACCATATTGGAACTCCTAGTGAGTCAAATCAATGCATACACTTTGGGGGGTGGCACAATTCATTCCATGATGTATAGCAAAAGTGTTTAATTCTTAGTAGTTCCCATTTATCTATTTTCTGTTGATCATGCTTTGTCAGATTTTGAAGCCTGTCTAAGCTGTGTATTACAACTTCCATTGTTGACTATTTTTTCTTGCATGATCTTTATCATTTCAACATTAATATTTAGGTCTTTGATGTTAGTTTTTGAGTTAGTTTTTTTATAAGGTGTGAAATATAGGTCTTGTTTCAGTTTTTTGCAGATGGATATCCAATTTTGCCAGCACGGTTTGTTAAAGAGACTGTTTTTACCCTGGTTTACAATCTTAGGGCCTTTGTCAAATATCAACTGTTTCTAAGAGGATGGTGGCATCTCTGGGGTCTCTATAAATGTTAATTAAGACAATTTTGGGTTGTCTTATTCAGTGTTTATTATTTTTGTGTAAACTAAAAAATCAAACCCATTGCTGTCAAGTTGACTCCGACTCATAGCAACCCTATAAGACAAAGTAGAGGTGTCCCATAGAGTTTCCAAGGAGTACCTGGCAGATTCTAACTGGTGACTCTGTTTAACAGCCATAACACTTAACTACTATGCCACCAGGATTTCGATTTTCTGTATGCCAGCCAGGTGCTGTCGAGTCACAGTTTCTGTATACTCATCCTTAATTATATTCTGTATACTTTTTATACTAATTATTATGCAAGAAATGTTGAAATCACTAAGTATATTTGTGGATTTCACTATTCTACTTTAAAGTTCTATCAGTTTTTGCTCTGTTCTACTATCAGATGAATAGGCATCTAGGATTCCTTATTAGGTGAAAACACACTTAGAGTTAACTCCTTTACCAGTATTTAATTTTCCTTTCTGTCCCTGATAAAAAATTCTAATTCGAAGTCAGCTTTGTCTACTTGAGTGGCTTCTTTCAAGTGTCTATTGTGAGTTAGGAAACCTTGATGGTATAGTGGTTAAGAGCTATGGCTGCTAACCAATTGCCCCTTAGCAACCCTAAGGGGCAATTCTGCTCCTCCATCCTTTAGGGTTACTGTGAGTCAGAATAACCTCAACAGCAATGGGTTTTTGTTTACTATGAGTTAAGGAAGGGAGAAATGAACTAAAACAGGATTGTTTTCATTTTGAAGCTGAATTTAGAGAAAAAGTATAGACCTCAGCACTCTCTGTCCAGGCAGTAAGATTATTTTTTAAGTAATTACTATCACTGACTGCAGAGAAGTTGAATGAAGGAAAACTGAAGCATCATGACCACAGCCACAGATGACCTCCCAGTCAGAGGGCAACATGAGTAGCCAACTCTATGAGTGAGCCTATTTTAAACTCTCCGACCCTCTCAGCATTTCAGCTGACCCTTATATGAAGTAGTAGAATTGACCTGTCATTTCTAAAATTTATGAAATATACTGAATTGGTATTATTTTATTAAGCCACTAAACTTGAGAAATTGTTGCACAGCTATTGAAAATCACAGCCAAATGACAGAGTGAATTCAGATCACAGAATTTTGCTTTTATAAATCTAAATTATAAAAACTAAAATTTGATCCCCCCAAAATTATCAGCATCAAAAAAAAAGGGAAACTGTTTGTGAAACAGATTTCAAAAACTGAAAGCAAGGAATGATAATGAATTGTCCAGTATGCAGAACCTTAGCTCCTAACCTACAAAATTAAAGTCTTTTTGGTGTGTCTCTAGTGTTGCACTCTGATTTCAGTATTTAATTCCTCCAAAAAGAAATTAAATATGTTGATCATATATTTATTGGTCTTCGCTTAAAGTTGTAATTTAGCAAATTAGTCACTCATGAAACTATTAACACGCATATTGTTTTGTGAGATCAGTTGCCAACTCCATGATATCACGATGCTCTCTCCCTTTCAAACTTGGGTTCCCCATTACCAGCTTTCCTGTCCAATCCTGCCTTTTCTTTCTAGCCCCTAGGCTGTTATGCACATTCTTCTCATTTTGTTTTATGGGCCTGTTTAATCTTTGGCTGAAGGGTGAGCCCCAGCAGTGCCTTCAGGATGAGTTAAAAGTGTGCCCAAAGGCCATATTCTCAAGGTTTCTCCAGTCTCTGTCAGACAGGTAAGTCTGGTCTTTTCTGTGAGTTTGAATTTTGTTCTCTGTGTTTCTCCAGTACTGTCCAGGATCCTCTACTATGATCCTGTCAGAGAAATTGTTGGTTCTAGCTGGGCACCATCTAGTTGTGCTGGCCTTGGTCCGGTGAAGGCTGTGGTACCTGTGGTCCATTAGTCCTTTGAGCTAATCTTTCCCTTGAGTCTTTGGTTTTCTTCATTTTCCCTTACTCTAGATGGAGACTGTAGCCACTCACAAGCTTTTAAGACTCCAGACACTAACCACCAAAGAAGGATGTAGAATATTTTTTTCTTTTATACTGTGGAATGCACAAAGTATGAAATTAGAAAAAAAGGAAGTTGTCAAAAATGGAATGGAATGCATCAATATTGATATCCTAGGCATTAGTAAACTGAAATGGACTAGTATTGGCAGTTGGAACTGGAAAATCATACGGTCTACCATGCAAAGAATGAAAACTTCAAGAGGAATGGTATTGTTTCCATCATCAAAAGAGAACATGTCAGTATCTATCCTGAAGTACAGTGTTGCCAGATGTGTGATAATATCCATAGGTCTACAAAGAAAATCAGTTAATACAACTATTTTTCAAACTTCTGCACCAACCACTAAAACTAAAGATAAGCACATTGAAGATTTTTATCAACTTCTGCAGTCTGGAATTAATCAAACATGCAATTAGAATGTTTTGATAATTATTGGTGATTGGAATTTGGAAATTGGAAATGAATACAGATTAGTAGTTGGAAAATAGGGCCTCAGAAATCATGTGAAAGAATTCTGCAAGACCAAGGACTCCTTCATTGATAATATGTGTTTCTGACAATGTAAACAAAGACTATGCATGTGGAACTCACCTGAGGGAATACACAAGAATCAAACTGACTACATCTATTGAAAGGGAAGATAGAAAAGCTCAGTATTATCAGTCAAAACAAGGCCAGACTGTTAATAGTTCATATGCAAACTCAAGCTGAAATGGGAGAAAATTAGAACAAGTCTACAAGATCTAAATTAAGACCTTGAGTATATCTCACCTGAATTCCAAGGCCATCTGGAGAACAAATATAGCACATTGAAAACTAATGATCAAAGACCAGACAAGTTGTGGAATGACATCAGACATCCTACATGAAGAAAGCAAGAGGCCATTAAAAACACAGGAAAGAAAAAAATACCAAGAACAATATCTGAAGAGACTCTGAAACTTGCTCTTGAATCTCAAGTAGCTAAAGCAAAAGAAAGAAAAGATGACATAAAAGAGCTGAATGTATTTCAGAGGGTGGTTCTAGAACACAAAGTATTATAATGACATGTGAAAAGACCTGGAAATAGAAAATCAAAAGGGAAGAACACACTAGGCATTTCTCAAGCTAAAAGAACTGAAGAAAAAAATTCAAGCCTTGAGTTGCAATAGGCTTGGCTGAGTTGCAGTAGTGAAGGATTCATTGAGAAAAATATTAAATGATGTAAGAGTCAGCAAAAGAAGATACAAAAAATGCAGAGTCATACCAAAAGGAATTGGTCAACATTCAACCATTTTAAGAGATAGCATATGATCAGGAATCAATGGTGTTAAAGAAAGAAGTCCAAGCATCACTGACCAAAAACCAAACCCACTGCTGTCTAGTTGGTCCCACTCATAGTGACCTATAGGTCAGAGTAGAACTGCACCATAGAGTTTCCAAGGAGCACCTGACAGCTTTAAATTGCTGAACTTTTGGTTAGCAGACATAGCACTTAGCCCACTATGTCACCAGGGTTTCACTGAAGGCACAGGCAAATCACATGGCTCTCAGAACTGACTCAATACCAACTGATGTTTCAGCAAATGGATGCAGAGCTGGAGACGGTTGGCTGTCTCTGGCAACAAATTTGTAAGACAGCTTCCTGGCAAACCACTGGAATACACTTATATTTATGCCTATTTCCAAGAAAGGTGATCCTATCAAATGCAGAAATTCTTGATCAGTATCATTAATATCACATGCAAGTGAAATTTTGCTGAAGATCATTCAAGAGTAGCTATAGCAGTATATTAGCAAGGAACAGCCAGAAATTCATGCCAATTTCAGAGAAGGATGAGGAACCAGAATATCATAGCTGATGTCAGAAGGATCCTGGCTGAAAGCAGAGATTGCCAAGAAGATGCTTACTTGTGTCTCATTCACTATGCAAAGGCACTCAACTCTGTGGATCATAACAAGCTATGGATAACAGTGTCAAGAATTGGAAGTCCAGAACACTTAATTGTGCTCATGAGAAACCTGTACATAGATCAAGAGGCTGCCACTAGAACACAGCAAGGGCATACTACATGATTTAAAACCAGGAAAAGTGTGCATCAAGGTTATATCTTTTCACCGTACCTATTCATTATTTATGCTGAGCGAATAATCCAAGAATCTGAACTATATGAAAAACAATGAAATATCAGGATCAGAGAAAGACTCAGTAACAACCTCTGTTATGCAGATAACACAACCGTGCTTGCTGAAAGTTAAGATGACATGAAGTACTTACTGATGAGAGTCAAAGACCACAGCTTTCAGTATGGATTATACCTCAGTATGAAAAGAACAAAAATTTCCATAACTGAACCAGTAAGCAACATCACGATAAACTGAGAAATGTTTGAAGTTGTCAAGCATCTCCTTTTACTTGAATCAGTAATCAGCACCCATGGAAATAGCAGTCAATAAATCACACAAAGTATTGCATTGAGCAAGCCTGCTGCAAAAGATCCCCTTAAAGTACTGGAAAGCAAAGATATCACCTTGAAGACTGAGGTGTTTCTGCCTCAAGCTGTGATGCTTTCAGTCACATCACATGCATGTGAAAACTAGATGACGAGGAAGAAAGACTGAAGAATTGACACCTTTAAGTTGTAGTGGTGGCACATAATACTGAATGTACCATGAACTGCCGAAACAGTGAACCAATCTGTCTTGGAAGAAGTACAAGCAGAATGTTCCTTAGAAGCAAGGATGGTGAGACTCCATCTCACATACTTTGGACTTGTCATCAGGAAGAATCAGTCCCTGGAGAAGGATATCATACTTGAAAAATTAGAGAGTCAGCAATAAAGAGGAAGACCCTCAATTAGACAGACTGACACATTGGCTGCAAAAATGGGATTAAACATAACAATGTTTTTGAGGATGGCCCTAGACTGGGCGATGCTTCATTCTGTCGTACATAACGTCACTGAGTTGGAACTGACTCAATGGCACCTACCAACAGTAGCTGCAGCATAAGTCCTACTTTCCAAATTAACACTAATTTTTTGTTTGAGAAAAAAGATGTTACATTTACCCAGGTCCGTTTCTTTGATATGATTACCTTCCCTGGGATGAATAGGATTTATTGAGTAAAAAATAAATTTCATGGAATCAGAAGAGTTGTGTTTAGTGTAAGTGGAAACATTTTCAGCTCTCCCATCCAATGCTGAGAACTAAGTAAGCACTAAACATGGAGTATATTAGGATATTTTCCCTTCCTGAACGGCCAACCTTTTGGTTAGCAGACGTAGCACTGAACCACTATGCCACCAGGGTTTCCATAGCGTGTTAAAGAGTTGTCTAAATTCCCGTTGTTGATATGTGACAGAAGGTGGGTTGGGGCTAGTTTTAATCAAGAAGTCCACGGTCTAAATAGCTGTGCTTTGCTGCCACCTTATGGACAAATAGGGGTAGTTACAACTCCTGCAACAGTTAATCAAGTTGGGCTTTACAGAGCATTCTAGTAGACAAAACAAAGTAGCTTTTAAGTCACACTAAGGAGTTGTATTATAACTCATCAGGATAGCAATTTTTTAATAACTGCCAACAGGACCATATTTCAATAATTACAGAATGGAAATTCGATTATAGTTAGCAATATATGATGGAGGCTGAAATGTCAAGATAAAATTCAGATTAATCTATTAAAACACAATGAGGATTCATCAAATGTATCACAACAGAATACTATGAAAGAATGTACTCTAGCAGATTTTAAAACTTAGGGGAAATGGACGAATTCCTAGGTTCACATCACCTACCAAAATTATCACAAGAAGAGGTAGAACAACTTAATAAACCCATCACAAAGGAAGAGATTGAAAAAGTCATCCCAAAACTATCAACCAAAATAAGCTCTGGCCTAGATGGCTTCACCGCACAATTCTGCTAAGCTTTTAAGGAAGAGTTAACTCCAATACTACTGAGACTATTTCACAGCTTAGAAAGATGGATGGAATATGCCCAAATTCATTCCAAGAAGCCAGCATAACTGTGGGACTAAAGCCAGGGAAAGATCTCACAAAAATGGAAAATTACAGACCAATATCACTCACGAACCTAGATGCAAAAATCTTCAACAAAATCCTTGTCGATAGAATCTAACAACACATCAAAAAAATAATTCATCACTACCAAGTTGGATTCATACCAGGGATGCAAGGCTGGTTAAACATCAGAAAAACAATTAATGTGATCAACCGCATAAATAACACAAAAGACAGGAATCACCTGATTTTGTCAATTGATGCAAAAGAGATATTTGACAAAGTCCAGTACCCGTCCATGCTAAAAACTTTCAGCAAGCTAGGAATAGAAGGCAAATTCCTCCATGCAGAAAGGAGCATCTATGCAAGCCAACCACCTACATCATCCTGAATGGAGAGAGTGACACAGCTCCCCTTGGGAACAGGAACTAGACAAGGATGCCCACTCTTACCACTTTTGTGCAACATTGTACTAGAAGTTCTGGCCAGAGCAATCAGACGAGACAAATAAATAAAGGGCATCCTTTATTGTTGAAAAATCTCAACAATAAAATAACAAATAACCTAATTAAAAAGTGGCCAAAGTATATGAAGAGGTGCTTCACCAAAGTAGATATTCAGTCTTCTAACAGATACAGGAGGAAAGCAAATCAAATTACACATATGTAAATCAAAAGTACAATGAGATACCATCTTAACCCAACAAGACCAGCATTAATCCCCAAACCACAAAATAATAACTGTTGGGAAGGCTGTGGAGACTGAAACACTTCTACACTGCTGGTGGAAGTATAAAATGGCACAACCACTTTGGAAATAAATTTGGTGCTTTCTTAAAAAGCTAGAAATACCATACAATACAGCTATCCCACTTTTTGGAATATATTCTAGAGAAACAAGAACTGACACACAAAGAGATATATACACACCAATACTCACTGCAGCATTTTTTGCAGCACTGGGCACAATAGCAAAAAAAAAAAAAAATGAAATCAATCTAGGTGTCCAGAAACAGATAAACAAAGTATGGTGTATTCATACTATGGAATATTATGCCATAATAAATAACAATGATGGATTTGGGAAACATCTTGCAACATGGGGGAATCTGGAAGGCCTTATGCTGAGTGAAATTAGTAACGAAAGGACAAATACTGTATGAGACAACTACTACAGAGACTCAAGGACAGGTTTAAACATAGAAAACTGTCTTTGATGGTTTCAACAGTGGGGAAAGAGGCAGAGAGGTTTTTATTTAACAGTTTAAAAAAGGAAAGGAAAAAATGAGAATATGTAATGGATACATTTATTTGAAAGATTCTGTGAGGCAATAAATCTGTATCTGATTTAGTATCGGATAATAAGAAGATGGGTGCAGTCTAATGATGCAGCTCTGTGATGTTATAAGAACACAAATGCGAGTGGGGTAATCAAGTAGAGAACGTAGGGGGGAGAAAGAAAAGAGAGCTGCAGAAACCTGGGACCGATGACTAATTTTGTTCTTAGTTGCCTTTTAGCAGACTCAGACTCATGGTGACTCCATGAACAGAGGAATGAAATACTGTTTGGTCATGTATCATTCCCAGGATCGGTTTCAGATCACGCATGCAGCTCTGTGATGTTATAAGAACACAAATGCGAGTGGGGTAATCAAGTAGAGAACGTAGGGGGGAGAAAGAAAAGAGAGCTGCAGAAACCTGGGACCGATGACTAATTTTGTTCTTAGTTGCCTTTTAGCAGACTCAGACTCATGGTGACTCCATGAACAGAGGAATGAAATACTGTTTGGTCATGTATCATTCCCAGGATCGGTTTCAGATCACGCAGTAGTCCATTTTGATCTTTTTTAGGTGGCTGGTGGCTTGTGGCTTGGGCTGGGTTCTATAGAAAAGCAATATTAGTGAAGCATATCAATACATGGAGATGTAGACAGCAATATGTATCAAAGAAATGGCTCATGTTGTTTTAGAGGCTGTTATGCCTTAAATCTGTGGTCAGGAGAGAGGATTTTCCTGATACACGAAGCCACAAGGGCTGCCGAACCCAAGATTGCAGGCCAGAGAGTAGGGCTGTTGCTCACAGGCTATGAAGGTCAGTGAATCTCAAGATTCACAAGAAAGACTGCAGATAAGCTCTAGGTCAAGTCCCAAGAAATCGAATCAACAGCAGTCAGCTGCGGGATCCAGAACAAACAAGAAGCCACAAGCTCTGTCTAAAGGTCTGCCCACACTGGATGCAGGCGATGTGCTCATGGAAACTCCCCTGAAATTAGCTGTCACCTCACAGAAGATCTCATCAAGAGTGTGATCATGTATCAAATCTCAATAGGGCATGATCACTTTATACAACTGCCAAAACATTGAGAACCATTGCCCAGACAAGGTGTCACACAAGTTTAACAATCACAGCCTGGGTTTGGGGAGAATCACTTGGCCTTTCATCCTAGACTGTCTTAATCTGGAAGTTGTGTTGGAACATCCTTACCATGGATGACTCTTTGAAATACTGGTGGCATTGCTTCCAACATCATAGCAACATGTAAGCCACCACAACACCAAAAACTGACAGAAGTATAGTGGCTAGACATGAGATGCATTGGCCAAGAAAAGAACCCAGTTTTCCACATGTAAGGTGAGCATTCTATCATTTCAGTCTGTCATCATTAATAATTAGAGGAAAAAACATAAGGAGAACAAAACAGCTGGTGCTGGAAAGAGAGGAAGGGAAGGAGAAAGGGAAGGAGGAAAGAGAAGAAGATGAAGAAGGAAGGAGGAGAGAAGAAGGGAGAGAAAAGGAGATACGATAAAGCAGAGCATAAGCATGCAGCCAGCAGTCTCAGAGCTAGGACAGCTCAAAGGCACATGTTGGCAGTGATAGATACCTATAGAAATGACACGTTTTTTGCAATTGCACTTGAGGAAAGTCAGTCTTAAAATATGCTGACCTCTTTTGCTTCTTAGGAAACATCAAGTATCAGATAACAGAAAAAAAATATTGATTGAACTCTTTTTACAGTCATGGTAGCAAATTTCAGTAATATTTTATTATTCACTGGAAAGATTTGGATTACTATGGAACACAAGTCTTATCTTTTAAAACCTGCCAAAAGAATAAAATAATGGCATTTCAACCTAGTCTATAATTTGAAGGTATCATAAGACAAAAAAAATAAGTAAAATGTTATAATAAAGCAGACTTATGTTTCATATGATAAGAAGTAAGGGAAATCAGACATACTGTCCCAGTGGAAATAACAACAGTAACACAAACCTGAAAAACGCATGAATCAATAATGACACTAGATGCCAAGCAATAGGCAAGATACCTGGCAGAATAACTAAGTGGGGAACAGTTGAGGTGAGTTCTGTGGTTGCCCTAGATTTCTGCATTTTAAAAATATGAAAAGAGAACCCAGATGCAGCTAAATGGGCTCACTTAAGCAGGAGAGAGTACAGAGGAAGGAGAGCAAAGTAATTGGAAATTACAGAAAAGATTACAGGAGATCTGCATATAAAAGATCTCTAGAGCTTAGTAAAGTAGGACGGGTGCTTGTGCGAAAGCAAACTATCCAGTCAGGAAAGAACACAGAGGTAAAAATGCCCAGATCTGGGGTCTTAAAAGCTAGCAAGCTGTCATCTAAGGAGAATCAATTGGTCCCAATTCACCTACAGCAGCCAAGCCACCTACAGCAGAGAAGAACAAAAGACATCAAAGACACGAAGAAGATTTGAGCTCAGGAGACAGAAGTGGCCATATGATTCAGAGGCTAAGCCAACACGAGACCAGAACTAGATAATGCCCAGCCCTCTCCAGTGACAGCCTTGCTAGGGAACACGATGTAGCAGGAGAAAAATGGGTGTGCAGATCTAGAATTCTACCAGAAAACTAACAAAATGGTCCAACTTCAGGGAGGGCTTCCCAAGAACATGGCCTCTAGACTTGCTGCTAGCCAAGAGCTGGAGAAATTACTGAAGACAGCTCTTCAGATAAAAATTGGACTGGACTATAAGACATGAAGTTGTCAGAGCAGCTCCTACAGAAGCGAGATCAGAAGGTAGAGAGGGGGACAGGAGCTGGCTGTGTGAATACAGCAAGTACAAGGTAGAAAGGAGGAATGTGCTGCCACAGGGTGCAGAGAGCAGCTAGGGTTGTATAGAAGTGTGTGTGTGGTGTTTTATGTGACTAATTCACTTGGATTGTAAACTTACACTTAATCACAATAAAATATTAAACAAACAAACAACAACAAAACAGCACCAAGGTCTCATTCAGAGCTGGTAATGTGTCTGTTACTATTAGCCAGATGAGCAAACCTAATTCATGAGGCATTTGGTAACGTACTCAAAAGAGTCTCTTATCAGCAGTGAAGAATTTTTAGCCTATTCAGTGAAAGCTGTATTCATTCCACTAACAAATTCTGTAACAATGCTTAAGAGAATTATATGGTTTCCAAGGAATTGGACTTTGCCTTTGAATAAAATTCAGGAATATTTTTAGAAAGACAAAAATATCTAGCATTCAGCAAGACAAATTTCATAAAGTTGTCATCTGAAGATACAATCCAGAGATGTAGTCCTATTACTCTGGATGTTGTGAATTTCATCAAAAATATCTTCCTTTCAATATTTCCTTTAACTTCACATAAATAAAACCTTCATCAGGGGACAAATCAGGTGACTATTGGGTGTTCCAATATAGTTATTTGTTTCCTGGCTAAAAACTTCCTCACAGACAACTAGACAATTAAGTTCCTCAACTGGCCACTGTGCTACCTTTCATAATGGCCATTCCAGAGAGCGTTCCACAGTTGCTTTGAAGGCTAGCCTAGAGACTGGTGTCAGTACCTTCCAAGCAGAATACTTCAAGGGGACCATAGTGATATTCAGCAATGCGGTATGTAGCACTCAGAACAATTAAGTTTGTGGACTTCATTGCCAGATTTCATGTGTGTGTGTCTGTATGTGTGCTTCTGTGCAGAAGGACTATAACTGGACACGAGCATGTCTCTATATGCTTTACAAATTTATATCACAAAAATTTTAGGGCGGAACTACTGTTCCGTGAGTTTGTCTTGTACACAGCCTATAAGACTGTAAGTTTGTAACTCTGCCAAAAAATAATTGGTTAGACAGTAATCCACCCTGTGAATGATCTATTTTACTTACTTTCCAGGGACTGGTTGGTTTACTAGTCAGAAAGCTAATGAGCAAATCTACTCAATAAGACTGACCAACTTGTAGTCCAACAAGGGGATTGATCAGTTCATGGTTCTCCTGGGAGGGACATACCTTGAAATTGACAAGGAGTTTGCTTATATAAGCTGCTAGTCCCACAGAGCAATTTAGAGAGATGTCATGGACCAAACTGGTTCCCCCCAAAAATACATGAAGTAATTTGACTGGACCAGAATCCCCTTTATTCTATGATTGCCCTCAATTTTGTGATTTTCTTTTTTTTAAATTGTGATTGAGCAAAAATATACAATCCAAATTAAATTTGTATGCCCACTATCTGCAGCTCCTTCTCCTCTCCTTGCCCAGTGACAGCAGACTCCTCCTTTCCATTCTATACATGTCATATCCTCTTAACAATCTCCTGTCCCCTAGTCTCCACCCTCTCTACCCTCTTCCAGTAAGAGGCCAGTAGGACGACATCCTATAGATGCATAAAACCACAAAGTGCACACATGATATGGTCACTCTGTGTCACCGAGTCTAACCCATTCCTGTTCAAAGAGTTGACCTCAGTAATATTTTCTGGCCAGGGGCAGCAGCAGGTCTAGGGACCCCATTCTTAGAGGAGCCCCCAGGCCTTCAGAACATCATTTGTGGTCTTTTCGTGGCATTCTTGACGTACACCCCTCTTTTTCTTATGTTGCCACTGAGCCTAGACATTGTGTGCCCATCAAGGCTGTCTTTGGTGGTGGCTGGGCACCACATGGTTCTTCTGGTCCCATGTTGATACAGTCATCCATTAACATGGGTCCTTCTGTCTTCTGGGCTCTTTTTCCCTCATGTCTTTGCTGTCCTTGTTGGTCATTTGTTCCGACTGAGTTAGGACCATTTGGTGTACCTCAGATGACAGCTAGCTAGCTTTTCAGATCCCTGATGCCACTCACTAATATGAGGTACAGAAGACTCTCTTAGCAATAGGCTAGTTATGCCAATTGGCCTAAATGTCACCTGACAACATAGTCCCCAGACCCCTACCCCTGCTACTCTATCCTTGCAATATTGGGTTCAGATTAGGAGAATTTTCAGATTATGTTGACTTCCAGTTACGTTGATCTTCTTTCTACTGTATGCTGTCACTGCTTTAACCCAACCAAATTTCTATCAACTATCTGATCTATGACCAACCCTCTTCCTCCCTCTCCTCCCTTGCAGCCATCAGTCTTTTCTTCTTTGCATGTGTCTGTTTTTAAGTCCTCATAGTATGGTCTCATACAATATTTGTCCTTGTGGTGCTGACTGATTTCACTCAGCATAATGCCTTCTGATTGAAACCAGGTTAAGAGATACTTCCTAAAATCATCATTGTTCTTTATTCTTGCATAGTGCTCCACTGAGTATATTTACCATAGTCTGTGTATCCATTCATCTGTTGTTAGGCATCTGTGTTGATTCCATCTTTTAGATATTGTAGAGTATGTTGCAATAAACATTCGTGTGCATGTATCTGTTCATATGACTGCCCTTAATTCTGTAGGATGCATTCTGAGCAGTGGAATTACTGGATCAAATGGTATAGCTATTTCCAGCTCTTTAAGGAAGTACCAAATTGCTTTCCAAAGAGGTTGCATGATTTTGCAATCCCACTAGCAGTGTAAGAGAGTTCCAATTTCTCCACAACCTCTCCAGCATTTGTTGTTTTGTATTTTTCGGATCATGGCCAACCTTGTTAGGATGAGATGGTATCTCACTGTAGTTTTGATTTCAATTTCTCTGATAGCTAATGATCATAAGCATTTCTTCATGTGTCTTTTGGCTGCCTGGTTGTTATTTTCTGATGTTGTAAATCCTAATCTCTGCCCGTGGTTGCCAGAGTGGATTATGTTAGAGAGGATTAGTGTGGGACTATAAATCCCTTCATAAGATCACTGCCCTGCTCCACTGTAAAGGGAGTTTCCCTGGAGTATGGTTTACACCACCTTTTATCCTTTCATCCTACAAGAGATAAAAGGAAAGGGAAGCAAGCAGAGAATTGGAAACCTCACAGCATCAAGAAAGCAGCACTGGGAGTGGAGCATATCCCTCAGACCTGAGGTTCCTGGGCCAAGATGCTCCCTGATCAAAGGCAGATTCAACATAAGGACTTTCCTCCAGAGCTGACAGAAGGAAAGCCTTTCTCCTGGAGTGGACACCCTGAATTCAGATTTGTAACCTATTAGACTGTGTAAGAATAAACTTTCCTTACTTAAAGCCATCTACTTTGTGGTATTTCTGTTAGAGTAGTGTTAGCTGACTAAAACAGAATTTGGTATTGAGAGTGGAGTGCTGTTCTATCAAATACCAAAAAAGTGGAAGTGCTTTTAAAACTGGGAATAGATGAAGACTCAGAAGGAACTGAAGAGAAATGTTAACACCAATGAAGGTACAGATGGTGAGAAATAGCAGAGCACCAGCAGTGGTAGACAGGCAGCAGCCAGCCCAGATGAGCACAACACAGTGCTGGAGCTGACCCACAGAGCAAGAAAGTTGAGTGTCTGTGTGTAGAAGTTTCCTGGTGGAGTGGGGTGCCTGTGGGCACTTGAATTGGTGGAGCTAGCCTTGCTTACCCATGGAGTAGGACAGCTGAGTGCCTGTGTGCAGGAGGCTTCCAGGCAGAGTGTAGTAGTTTTCAGGTACTTGAATCAGTGAAGCTACAGAGCCTTGGAACATTTGCCCCAGCAGGGCAGTTGTGGGCATAAGGCCCGGGCCATGAAGCCATAGTAAGCAGATACTGAAAAGACAAAGAACATGTGTCATAGATTGAATTGTTTCCCCCCAGAAATATGTATAGCCATGTGGCTGCCCATGATTCCCTGTATTCTATAGTTGTCCTCCATTTTGTGATTTTCCTATGCTGTATGTTAAAGGATTAGGATCAGACTATAAATCCCTTCATAGGATCACCTCTCTGCTCCACTGTAAAGGGAGTTTCCCTGGAAGATGGCTTGCCCCACCTTTAATCCTTTCATCCTGCAAGAGATAAAAGGAAAGGAAAATAGACTGAGAACTGGGAACCTCATACCATCAAGAAAGCAGCACTGGGAGAAGAGTGCATCCTTCACACCTGAGGACCCTGTGCCAAGATGCTCACTGGACAAAGACTGATATAATACCAGACTTTCCTCCAGAGCCAACAAGGGGGAAAGCCTTCCCCTGGAACGGACAGTGTGAATACAGACTTGTAGCCTACCAGACTATGTAAGAATGAACTTTCCTTTGTTAAAGCCACCCACTCTGCAGTATTTCTGTTAGAGCAGCAGTAGCTGACTAAAAAAGCATGAAAAGCGGAGCTGTCTCAAAAAGTATAGCCATAATCTCAGGGGTTTGAAAGGTTGGAGCCATAGTTTCCTATCTTTGTAAAAAGGTGGAATTGCCACTCAGTTGGGCTTAGGATGCACTTAAAGCCAATGGGGCAGAGTTGCTGTCCAAGTAGGCCTGGAAGCCAGAGTTGTAATACAGGGCTAGGGAGTCTCCACTCAGAATCCAGAGAATACGGCCAATACCTAGAGTCTGGAAAGCAAGGCTAATACGTAAATTGTCTCAGAAAGCAGAGGATTATATTTAAAGCTTTGAGGGCTAATGTAATATGCTATGCTGGCTTGCTTGTTGCTTGTTAATGCTTTCTTTCCCTGCAATTGCTTCTCCATTTGTAATGGAAATGTCTAATTTGTGCCTGTCATGCCACTGTACCTTGGGAAGCACATAGTTTGTATTCTAGGTTTCACAAAGGTAGAGTTTTTGTATTTAAGACTACGAACTGATTTAAGAATTTTGGTGTCATATGGGATGGACATGTTTTTGCTATGACTTTTGCTACAATGGGATGAATGTGTTACATATTTCAAAGATACAATTTTGGGGGAGGAATAGGGTAAGATGTCATGTGTCGAAATGTGTCCCACCAAAAACATGGGTAGCTATTTGGCTGGGGCAGGATTCCCTGTTTTCTAGGATTGCCCTCTATTTTGTGATTTTCTGATGCTGTAAATTCTAACCTCTGCTGTAGTTAACAGAGTGGATTATGTTAGAGAACGTTAAGGTGGGACTGTAAATGCCTTCATAACATAACTTCCCTGCTCCACTGTAAAGGGAGTTTCCCTGGAGTATGGCTTGCACCACCCTTTATTCTATCATCCTACAAGAGATAAAAGGAAAGGGTAGCAAGCAGAGAACTGGAAACCACACACTACAAAGAAAACAGCAGCAGGAGTAGAGGGTGTCCTTCACACCTGATGTTCCTGTGCCAAGATGCTCCCTGACCAAAGACTGATCCAGCATAAGGACTTTCCTCCAGAACTGACAGAGGGAAATCCTTTCCCCTGGAGTAGACACCTTGAATCAGACTTGTAACCTACTGGACTGTGTAAGAATAAACTTTTCTTACTTAAAGTCATCCACTTTATGGTACTTCTTTTACAGCATCACTAGCTGACTAAAACAAGAGGTGAGAAATGAATCTTAAGACCGAGAAGATTCTGGAGCTCAGCAGTTTGGATCCAGGGTTCCTTCGTGCAAAACCCCCTAGACGAGCTGTAGTACTAGCCATGGGCTATAACACTACCGATGGCCAAATGCCCAGTAGGCCCATCAGGGTCCCTGTGACACAGCTGGCAGCTGAGAGAACCCGCGCTGCACAGCTGACAGTACCTGCACTGTGTGGCTGAGGTAGCTTGTGCTACATAGCCGAGAGGGTCTGCACAGCTGAACAGGGTTTTACATTGGTTATAAGTATGGCCAATTAGCAGTAGAGAAGACAACAGCAGAGAGGCCTAGCTTCAGAGAGACCTGACAGCAGAAAGTAGCCAGGAAAGCTGAGTGGGCCGCTACCCTGTACGTGAGCTGGTCCTATTAGCAGTGGAGAAACTGATGACAAAGAGCAGCTGAAAGCGCTGACCTTGTTAAAAACTATCCTGTACTAAAGATGGGAAGGACTTGCTCTCCAAATGACAGTCTTCGAGACCTTATCTACATGGTCCCTGAACTCATCCAGAGTTGTTTCTGTTACTTCCAAGTTGATACTAACCAGGAACTATAGCCTGTTACTCTCCTAATGAACCACACAACTGTGAGTATGATGCACTGGTATGGTGTGGCCATTGCCGCAAACGGTCAGGCCAAGGTGAGAAGTGGAGAGTGCAAGAGGGGAAATGGCAGTTGTCAAAATAGTTTAAAAAAAAAAGTTGCAGAGTGAAGGCATGTCTGACCTCTACCTGAGAAGAACTAGCTTTGTGCTAATCCAGATTCTTATCCCTTATAAAATTAGATGTTTCATTATTACGGTTGGTATGAGACATGGGGTTTGTGCAATGGCTGTTGATTCATGGAAGCATGGGATTTTGGAAGGCAAAGGATGCATGGGATAAAAAAATTTGATTCTGGAATGGTTATTTTGTTTGCTCCTATCTTTAGTGGATAAGAAAAATAAGATGTTATGCTGTAGCAGTGGATAGGAAATATGCATCTGGAAGGCCTTGGGGCTAAAGCCTGCTAGGTTAAACAAGATGATTTACAGGAGGCATTTCTTCCGGTTTGGCCAGAGACCCAGGGCCATATGGTAGCAAATGGGTACGATAATAAGTGGTGGAATGGAAAATATGAGAACAGAATATTTTAAAAGGTAGAGCTGTATGTTCATATGCTTTTACTATGAAGATTGGTCTTAACTGAAAAACATTTACCCTGATGCTTAAAAGAAACCTAAATGCATGACAAAAATTAATATTGGGTGTTATTAAAACAAAACAAAACAAAACAAAAAACAACAGTATGTAACTCTACCTATCGGTTATGCTAAAAATAGTAAATGTGGCTAATGCCTGTGAGAGTAGGAGATTTGCATTTGAGACAATTATGTTGGAGTTTGATTGAGAATAGCATGATAATTAAAGGTGTGATTGATTAAAGAGCTGCTTAGAAAATATAGTAACAAGATGTCTATGTGGGGCACAGCTCTACACAATCTAAAGGGTCACTGGAATAGGGTGTGTGAGTGCCCATCCACAAGAACCTCCTTTCAGAACCAGAAGATAACGGGAGCCATCAAGTAGAAAACTTGGTACGCTTGACTGAAGTAACCATTTGCGTCCATGAGATGAGTGAAGTGGGGAGGTGCAGTAATGAAAAAATAGCCTGAGTTTCGACATGTTCCCGTGGCAAGCATTTACCTAGCGCTCTACAGTGAAAGACAGAAAAGACAGGCTGGCTGGTCTGAAGGACAGGGAGACGTGTGGATTTCCAAGCCTACGGATGGCAATTATTGACCTATTCTGAACAGGTAAGGGTGAATTACCTGGCCATATGTAAAGGGAGAGGAGACGTTCTGGTCCTGGATAGAATAGACAGCAGGAGTCTCTGCAGTTCAGTGTCTCATCATGGACTACACTTTGCTAATGGATACATTGATCCGAGTCTAACCAGAACGGTAAGATTCTTCAGACCAAGGAACTTCTTTGTCTTCTCATGATAACTGTTAGATAGTGATGAGCAATTTAAACATTTGCTGTCTAAATCAAAAGGAGATAAAGACATGGAGTGGCTGTCTTACACACTTTGTAAGTGTACTCACTTGAAATATGGACAAGGAAAGTTTCCAACTAAACAGATTACTCTTTCCCTAATGAGTGCAGGGAAGAGAGGGTTGGGAAAGATTCTTATACTACCATTATTCATCTGTAAATAATAATTACTAAACAGAGTCAATTATAATTGTGAAAAGTGTAATTATAAAAGTAACTGTGAAAGAGTGGACTAAGGGGGAGGCACATGCTAGGGTATAGGAGTATAGTTGTAAAACCTAATGTCCCCTGAAAGTTCTGGCATAATAATACATTAATAGAGGCTCAGAGCAAGAGATGTGGTAACCTCTTAGCCAACACTCCTACACTGCTAGGACAAATGAAGCTGAGATAAAACCTGATTGTAGAACTTGGCCGAATCAGATGGACACCGCAGCAGACTTCAGTGATTGGTACTGGAGTTATGTCACCCTGACAGAAAATTTTTCCTTGCCAAAAGACTATTTGTTAATGGCTTATTTGGACTGGTAAAATGTATGGGGAAAGAACAGTAACCCTCCGAATATTAAGTATATATAAAACCCATGGCCAAAAAGTGAGAGGATGGTTTGACCTTTTGACCTACTCATTGACCCACAGTGCAATAAATTTCTCTTTTGCCTGGCCTTTATATTCCTGGCTTTGTAATTAGGTTGGCAGATAATTAGTTAGGCCACAGTCTGCCCTAGGATTTTCCATTTTATTCAACTTTCAGGGATCGGTTAGTTAATTAGTCAGAAAGAGAATAAAACCACTCAATAGGTTGTGCAGCTTGTGATCTACTGAGGGAATTAATCAATTTATAGTCTTGCTGTGATGACCACTCCTTGAAACCAAAAAGGCATTTATTTATGTAAGTGGCCAGCTCCGTAGAGTTTTCTAGAGAGGAGAGGGGTGAATGTTAAGATCAAGAAGAGCTTGAAATAGAGTGATTTGGACCCAGGTTTCCTGTGTGAGAAATCTGCTAGAAGAGCTGCAATATAGGTCCCAGGCTGTAACGCTGAAGACTGTGAGAGGTCCAGCTGGGACCAGGAAGCAGAGCTGGTGGTAGAGAGAGCCTGTGTTGCAGAGTTAAGAGGGTCTCGCACTTCACGGCTGCACGCGTGCGCAGCTGAGGAGGTTGCTAAGCTGGCTATGAGCTGAGCCGGTAAAAGCGGAGAGCAGCTGGAAGAGCTATCCTGGTTAGCAGATACCCTGCGCTAAGAAGGGAGGAATGTACTCTCATTTGTAGGCGAGCTTTCCAGACCTTGTTTCCTGCTCCTGATACCAAGGTTCTATCACTTCTAAGCTGATCCTATTCACCAGCTGTAGTCCGTTACTTTTCTAACAAACCACATAACTTGATTGTGATGAGTGAGTTCTGTGTGGCCACTGTAACAAATTGCCTAGCTCAGCAGATAAGTAGAGCACTCCTCAGAGGGAACAACCGGTATCAAACGGTAACAACAACAACAAAAAGTTGGAGAGTGGAAGTGTGTCTGACCTCATTGGAACAACTTTGTGCTAATCCTGATTCTTATCCCTCATAAATAAAGCGATGCGTTGGGTCTGGTTCATAGTGAACTTAGAGGTCAGAGTCGAACTGTCCCATAGAGTTTCCAAGGAGTGCCTGGCAGATTTGAACTGCCTACCTGTTGGTTAGCAGATGTAACACTTAACCCACTATGCCACCAGATTTCCTACTTTGCATTATAGATAACAAAAAAATCAAAGGGACAGTGGTAGACACTATCTAAGTAGGTCCCCTTGTAAGGAGAAAAGTGCTGCCAGTGAAGATGCTAAGGCATGCTGACCCACATTTCTTCTTGTTGCTGTTATTAGCTGCTTTAGGGTCAGCTAGCTGACTCATGGTGACATTGTGTATTACCCAGTGGAATCATTCCATAGGGATTTGTTGGGGGGTGATTCGATTTCTTAAAGGAAGCAGATCGCCAGGCTTATCTTTTGAATTACTGCTGGATGGATTTGAACCTCCAATGTTTAGGTTAGCAGTTGAGCACCAAATATTTATACTACCTAGAAAACTTTGACTCGGACTGGATGTGAGTAAATCCCTCCGCCTCAAGTCTGAGAATAATAGTGAAGTTGATTAAAAAGGAGTTTGCAGAAAGGACTGGATGTGAGTAAATCCCTCCGCCTCAAGGCTGAGAATAATAGTGAAGTTGGTTAAAAAGGAGTTTGCAGAAGGTAGGTAACGGAAGTGGCCACGTAGGGCTAATTTTTCCGTAATTCTTGTTAATTGATTTTAAAAAGGCAAAGAAGTGTGAAACAAATTTCTGTCTTGTTCCTTGGAAAATAGCCTGAAGTCTTTTACATGGATTGCTCCGTTATCCAAAGTATCAGAGAACTGATTAATCGCAATGTTTGTCTTTAGGTTTTGACTGATACTCATTTTGTTCTACTTCTGAGGTGAAACACACTGCTTTGAGACCCAAGGCAAATGAGACTTTCAGAAAAGTTTATTTTCTAGGAGCAAATAGAATACAGTAAATCATCGAGGGGAGATGCCTGAAAAAGGACTAGTGTCTTTAGGTACTCATTGCAAGCTCAGTAGGTGTATCTCTCCACAAACAAGTAAATGTGCAAGCAGTGGCAAAGAGGCAAAAGCAGGATCATTATGATGAAGAAAAAGAAGACAATTTCTTCTACATCCAAATCCACTCAGCTAGCAACTTCCGTCATGAAGAAACTTAATTCTTCCTTTAGATTTCCTAAAGAAATATTTAGAATATAGATTTTGTTAAATAATAGAAAATCAGAGCTAAAAGAATACTTTAAGAAGTGGTCTTATCTAAGCCTCTTGCTGTCATTTCCATTTCAATTCCAATTCATACCAACTCTTTAGGACAATATTTCCAAGTAACAGCTGCTAGATTTGAACTACAGATCCTTTGGTTAGCAGCTGAGCTTTTTAACCACTGTAGGATCATGCTTTGCTGATCTTATCTAGTGCCTTTAGTTTATATTTGAAGAAACTAACAATCAGAGTATAAAGTTTATTTTGACTCCCTATGCAGTTGTCAGGGAACCCTAGTGGCACAGTGTTTAAGTGCTCAGCTGCTAAGCAAAATGTAAGCAGTTCCAACTCATCAGCCACTCTGCCTCTGTAAAGACTGCAGCCTTTGAAACTCTATGTTGCAGTTTTACTCTGTCCTAGATGACTGCTATGAGTCAGAAACAAATCAAAGGCAGTGGGTTTGGTATTCCAGGATTCTAAGATGTCACTGAAGTTACTATGAAATATGTCACAAAATCTTTGATAATGAGCTTTATAGTCAAGCCTCAGTTTTTGAAATGTGAGACACGCTAGTCTCCGGCTAATTTTGTCCATAATGCCATACCTTGGCTGAGTCAACCATCACTGTGGGTAAGCTGGGCTTTACCCCTTCCTCTCATTGCTCCTTAAATAAAATCATAAAATGATTTTTGGGCTGAGGACTCCATGCTGATGCTTTGGAGACAGATTTCTTTTTTCCCTACAAACTACTATGAGTTATGCAGGAATCAAACCCGAATTATCAGTGCCTGATCTTTGATACCTTACCGTATGAATCCAAGCACACCCAACACTGGCTCTTAGCTGAAAGAGTCAAACGTTTCAGCTACCTCAGGCTAGCTCAGAGGTTCAGACACTTAAAGGGTTGAAGATATCCGAGAAGGCATAACCACAATTTATCTTTAAATCAAGGAATTACAAAACTCCCAGGGATACTTGAAGAATTCAGGTGGAAGCCCATCAAGGGCTCAGAGAGCAGAAAAAGACCTGAGTAATACCAGTGAGTGCACGGAGTCTGTTTTTAGAAAGCAGACCTTTTTATTACCACACACTTACGTGAGTGTGGTCTGATTATTACCAGTGCAAATCTGAGCAAATTCTTGTCTTCAGTGCTAGTAAGCTTGGAGAGGAAGATAGTAATTTTCCTGTGGAGTAATCTTATCCAAAGTACTCTTCTTTTCCCAAATGATACTCACAGGCTTTCAATACACAAGATGCAGGGGTTGGCATAGGTTTGAACATTTGTGCCACAGATGGGTTGGTGTAAATCTGGACAGGGGTTTGCTGTGCCAGTGTACCAACTCAAGTCTACTTTTCTGTAAGGACATTTCACCTGAAATTGAGTTAAAGAGAATGATAGTACAATTAAAATTCCCCTCTTAGACAAACACCACTGGACTATTTTTGGGAAGACCTAAACATAGTACCATGTTCTAGGATCACAAAAGTTCTCACAGCCCCTGCCTTCACCTAACAACGCAACTCGCTTGCATAGATGTGTTCCCCATCTGATAACAATGTGACACTTTCATTTTCAGTATTGCCCCAGTAATGAAAACCAGATGTCTGCTATGCAGCAGTGGGCAAAGGAAAAAAGGAATAAATAGAAAATTCTGTCAAATTTAGCTTCTCAGTCTTCTTTATTGCCAGAGTATTAGAACTTGGAAGATTTTTAGACTCTTTTTTAACTCCAGCTCAGACTAAGAAACTGAAACCAATTAAATGGAAAAGATACTTCACTGAAATCCACATGTCCTGATTTTAAATAATTTTTCACCTTAAACTTGTGGAATGGGGCACCATTTAGATCAACTATGTAGGGAAAACTGAAAGAAAGAAAAGTGTCATAACTTTTTGAGAAAATTCTTCCCTAAACAATACTGACATCAGTTAGGATTTGAAGCAGTGACTCTGGGGTGATGGAGCCTCAGGATGATAGAGTCAGGAACTCTGAATACTGTGAGATAGGAACAGAAAAATGTCTCAGGTGCTGTAAGGTGTGAGAAAGTTTGGATTGGTGTTTTTAGAGAAAAAGGGATAATGTTTGAACTGAGAATTTTTTTAACTTTTTTTTTTCATTATGATTCAATGAAAATGTACATTCCCACATGCATTTGCACGCTCACCTATGTGCAGCTCCCACTATTGTCCCTGCCCGGTGACAGCACACTCTTCCTCTCTGCTCCATACATGTCCTGTCCTCCCAATCGTCTCCTAGCCCCTCCTCTCCACCTACTTCCCTTCGTCCAGCAAGAGATCAGCAAGATGACATCCTACAGATGCATAGAAGCATAAAATTCCCACAAGATACGGTCACTCGGCATCACCAAGTCCAATCCATTGCTGTCCGAAAAGTTGACCTTCATTATGATTTATGGACAGAGGCAGCATCAAGGCCAGGGACCATGCTCCCAGGGGAACCCCGAAGCCCCTGGACTATCACATGGGGTCTTTTATTGGGGATCTCAGGGTGCACCACTATTTATTCTTTTGTTGCCCATGAGACTCAACTTTGTGAGCTCCATTGCGGCTATCACTGTTGGTGGCCAGGCACCATCTGGTTCTTCCGGTCACAAGTCGATGTAGACACCCACGCACATGAGTCTCTCTGTCTTCTGGATTCTCTTTTCCCCATGTCGTTCTTGTCCTCGGTGATCATCCATTCCTGCTGAGTTGAGACCATTTGCTGTACCCCCAGATGGCAGCTTGGCAGCTTTTAAGACCCTAGACGCCACTCATCAATGTGGGGTGTGGAGAGACCTCATTAACAAAATGCTAGCTGTACCAGTTGGCCTCGATTTCACCTGAGAGCATGGTCCCTGGCCCCCCACCCTCCTTGCAATATTGGATTAGGATGGGAGGAGTACTCAAATTGTGTTGAAGCCCAGTAGAGAACTGCTTTATGTCCTAAGACATGGTCTATTCTGGAGAACGTTCCATGTGCCCTGGAGAAGAAGGTGTAGTTGTCCGCTGATTGATAGAAAGTTCTGTATACGTCGATGAAGTCTGCTTGGTTAATTGTGACAATAAAGTCTTCTGTGTCTTTACCGAGCTTTTTTCTAGATGATCTGTCCAGTATTGAGAGTGCAGTGTTGAAGTCTCCTACTATTATTGTGGAGTAACCTATCTCCTTTTTGAGTGTAGTCAATGTTGCTTTGATGTATTTAGGTGCTCTGATATTAGGTGCATAAATATGTAATATTGTTAAGTCCTGCTTGTGTGTTGAACCTTTCAGCAATAAATAGTGTCCATCCTTGTCCATGATGGTGGATTTTACAGTGAAATCGATTTTATCTGAGATTAGAATTGCTATCCCTGCTCTTCTTTGTTCATTGTTAGCTTGATATATATCCTTCCACCCTGTAATTTTCAGTTTGTTAATATCTTTAAGTCTAAGGTGAGTTTCTTGTAGGCAACATATAAACGGGTCATGTCTTTTGATCCAAGATGTCACTCAATGTCTCTTTACTGGAGCATTCAGTCCATTCATATTCAATGTAATTATTGATAGGTACGTGTTCAGTGCTGCCATTGTGATATCTTTATTTCTGTGTTGATGTTTTCTCTGTTGTTCTTATTAATCTGTTCTGCAACCTTCTTTGTGAGTTGATTTTTCACCTTTTTCAGGGTTGGTTTTGTGGTTTCTGAGACTCCTGTGTTACATTTCTTGATATGGTATGTTGTATCTTTATTGTGCTTTACAGCTGCCCCTATGATCTCACTTAATAAAGTATATATATAAATCCAATTTTGATTGCTACCAGTCTTGTCAACTTCCTCTCCATCTGGAAGGACTATAACAACTGTAGTACATCCCTCTTTTTAATGTGATGATATCATAGTTTACATGATATGATCACTAGATCGTTTCTTGCACTATTACAGCTTTGATTGTGTTTGGAGTCTTCCCTAACTGAGTAGGATTCTGGATGATGTGTCATTCTGAAATATAAAGTTAGTGGTTTTGTTCTTCCAAGCCGAGAGATTCTTTCAGTATTTCTTGTAGCTTCAGTTTGGGTTTTACAAAGTCTCTGAGTTTCTGTTTATCTGTGAATGTCTTCATTTCATTTTCATATTTGAAAGATAGTTTTGTAGGGTATATAATTCTTGGTTGGAAGATCTTCTCCTTCAAGGCTTTGAATGTGTCATGCCACTGTCTCCATACCAGCATGGTTTCTGCTGAGAAATCTAGTGAAAGCCTACAGGGTTTCCCTCTGAATGTTCGCTTTACTTTGAATCTTGCTGCCTTTAACAGTTTCTGCTTATGTTTCATTTGTTGAGCTTGATTATAATGTGTCTTGGAGTCTTTCTATGGAGACCTATATTGAGTGGTGTTAAATATGTTTCTTGGATATCTATATTCTCTTCTTTCATAATTTCTGGGAAGTTTTCTGTCAGCAGCTCAACCACAATACTCTCTGTGTTCTCAGGTGTCTCACCCTGTTCAGGAAATCCACTTAATCATAGATTGTTCTTAATAGAGTCCCACATGCTTCTTAATGCTTCTTCATTTTTCATGTTTTTTTCTTTTTTCTTTTTTTCCTGATTTCTCCTCATAGATGCTGGAGTCAGTGGCTCTGTCTTCCAAATCAGAAATTCTCTTTTTCATTTGTTCCATTCTGTTTTCTTGGCTTTGAATTGAAGTTTCTATGTCTTTGATTTTGTTCTTGATCTGTTGGATTTCCCAGTACTGATGTTCCATCAGGTCAAACAGCTTGCTTAATTTTTCATTTTGCTCTGATGCATTTTGTGTAATGTCCAGGAGCCAAAGGCAAGGTCTAGGAAGGCTCTCTATATAACCCTTTTATATTCATCTTCTGATAGTTTCAGAAAAGCTTCTTTGCGAAGTTCTGAGGTGGTTTCTTTTGCCATGGGTGACTTCCAGGTTACCATCTTCTCCAATGTTTGTTGCTTTTGGGGCTTCATGTGGGTCAATAGAGGCTGGGGGAGATGCTATGAAGACAGGACCACAGTTGCTTCTCTAGATTGTCTTAAAATGAGAAGTGAAAAGTATTTGACAACTTCCAAACTCAGTCAGGATTTCAGGTGTATATGTCCCTTTTCCCAGCTGGCAAAGTAAGCACCTCTATATTGAGCACCAGATGTTATAAAGTAGCCTCTGCTGTCAGGCCACAGCTGCAGGTGATGCTGTGTAGAATTCTGCTTTTCTGTTGGACAAGCAGTCTCTTCTGGGTAGGTACTGCCTCCCAGCCCAGGAATTAGGTCCAGCTGAGGTATCTGTATTGATCCATCCATATGGATGACCCTACCTCCCAGCAAAGACGACATTCTGCATGAGCTCGCCAGCTGGCTGGGACCAGGCTCCGGGTGGAAAGAGAGGCCAAGAGTGCCCAAATGCCTGGAATCCACAGCCTCCGCTGCTGGAACCCAGGCCCTGGCAACACTATGCAAAACACTGCCTCCCTGCTGGAAAAGCACTCTCCCCCCAGGAGGCACCACCTCCAAGCCTATGAACCAAGTTCAGCAGGGGCCTCTGCCTGGGCTTGTCTGTTTTCAAGTGGATGAAGATGGCACTGGCTGAAGATGGCGTGCCACACAAGTGCATCTGTACAGCTACCACATGACAGAGGCAGAAAAATAGGCCAGAGGAGCTGAAATGCTTACAGTCCAAAGCTGGGCTCTCACAACATGGTAATTACACTTGCCAGTCCCACCAGCAGTGCATCTGAGACCAGCAGCTAGTTAAGTCCCAGCTCTGCCCACCAACCAAGACAGAGGGGAAAAAAAATCAAAATGGTGAGTTACCTTCAGTCTGTGCAAGACTATGCAAGCCTGTGCTCACTCAGAGTGGGATCAGTGAAAGAGAGGTTTTGCGTTCAGTGGTATGAAGTCCAAATTCACAGCCCTATGCTGCATCCCAGTGTTCACTAGGTGTCCAGAAGGCTCCGTTTAATTATCGTTTCAGGTCTTAGTTTCCAGAGGGTTTTAGGGAGACGTGCGTTTAGTCTGCCATCTTGACTCTGCCCCCCTGAACTGAGAATTTTTCTTCTTTCCTTCTCCATCATCTCAGCCATGGCCAGGCCACCATCATTTGCATCCTGTATGTCTGTCTGTCAACTAATTCTTCCACTTCTAGTATTCCTATTTCTTCCAATTTTCAAAACTGAAATCATTTCATTTCCTTCAATGAAATCTTTTAATATCACTTACTTCCATATTAAAAAAAAAAAATCCTATCTTACTATTATGAGCTAAAAGACCCTATATGACCTAGGTCCTCCAAAATCTTCAGACACTTTGCTCTTTGTCCCACTGCCTTTTCTTTTTTGCAAGTATTCTATTCTCTTTCCATATAATGTTCTTCTGGATTTTATTAACCACCCCATCGCATGTTTGTTTGTTTCTATGCTTAAACACGTTATACATTCATAACTATAGTTAAAACTCTCTTTCTCAGAGATATTTTTCTAAATACAATCACAACTTCCCATTCTTTCTTTTCATAGCTCTAATCAGTTCTTACAGTACCCTTCTGACAGTGTGTCATACTGTGGTGTCTTTTGTGTTGATGTTATACTAGAAATTATGCCATCAATATTTGAAATACTAGCAGGATCACCCACAATAGACATGTTTGAATGTAGCTTCTAGACTAAGACATGCTAGGGATATGTACCTGGTGATATGCTTCTAAAACTTAGTTAATAAAAACCTCGTAGATAAAACAGAGCATTGTCTGACTGGCTTGCTTTGGACACACTATCAGGAAAGATTAATTGCTAGAGAAGATTATCATATTTAACAGAGAGCCAATAAGGGTATAAAAGAAACTTGGTCAGACTGAATGGCACAAGAGCGACAGTGGACACTACTAAGTGGACTCAACCATGCCAGTGTCAGATGGATGATGCAAGACTGGGCAACATTTGGTTCTTTCACATAGAAGGTCCCCAGGAGTCAGAGTTGACTCAGTAGAAGCTACCTGCCTCTATATGTTCAATTTGTAACATACCACTTATCTTAGTTATCTAGTGCTGTAACAGAACTGCCACAAGTGGATAGCTTTAATAAGGAGAACTTTTTCTCTGACAGTCTAGTAGGTTAGGAGGAAGGCTTTCTCTCTGTCTGTTCTGGAAAAGGTCCTTGGCATCAGTCTTCATCTGGTATAGAAGCTTCATAGTACAGGACTCCAGGTCCAAAGGACATAATATTGTCCTAGCTCTTGTTTCTTGGTAGCATAATGTCCCCCTATCTCTCTGCTTACTTCTTTTATTTGTATCTCAAAAGACATTAAGTTATGGCACAACTTGGTCTTCTGGAATGACCCCTGCATCATTAACACAACTGCCCCTTAGCCCACCTCATTAACATCACAGAGAACAAGATTCACAACATACAAGAAAATCACATCAGATGGAAAAATGGTAGATGATCACACAATACTGGTAATCACGGACTAGCCAAGCTGGCCTACATTTTCTGGGGAGACACAATTTATTTCATAACGGTACTGTGTAACTATTGGCTAACATTACACACTCTAAAGGATTATAAACCCACAAAGGTGAAGTCTGTGTCTGATTGTGCTAAACATTGTGTGCCCTTAGTTCAGCATATATCCTGGATCTTAGGTGTTACTCTAAAAATATTTTCACAATGACTAAATGATATATAAAATAATTCAATCTGAAGGAAAACAAAACAGTCAAATGAAGAACAGTTAGCATCACTGCCTATTAATATATATATTTTTTCTCTTCCATGTAGGACTTGTGTCTGTCAGGTAAAATTCTTGACCTACTAATGTAACCATAACATCTCCCACACCTGCTTCATCTCTGTGATCCCCTCACACAGGTCTTCTTCAGTCAGTGACTCAAGTAGATAGGCTCTTCCTTAGTTCTCTCTCTATCAAGGTGACTCTGTTTTGGGTGTCAGGTTTTAACTTATATGTTCTTATGTAGCAGAGACCTTCAATGAGCACATTATTTATAATAGCATATCTTCCCCAAGTAGATATTTCATTTTTTAACATCGTGTTTCTTTTATTTATAGAAGTTACCATGAATCATGTTTTTCCCCTTTTTTTCTTGATATTTTTAAGCTTCATGAGAGAAGGAAATATATCTACTTTCCTCCAAGTTGTAAATTCAGGGCAAAGCATAGGCAACCAGTAATATATTTTGAAGAAAATAAGTAAGAATGATTAAGTATTTGGGAATTGATGAGCAAGGAGAATACTCCTTCTAAAAGCAACCTGCTGGGAGGAAGATTTTAGGACTGAAATTTATGCAATCAGAGTATAAATTCTGTACAAGTTCTGTAGATGTTTTTGCTAAAAATTATACCCTTGTCAGATTATATGCTCTGATTCACAGGGTCCCAAAAAAGCCCCTGAAAAAACAAAGCTGAATGCATTGCTTGAGTCAACACCAACACACGCAGAACCCACCTAGGTGTTATTGAATAGAACTGCTTCATAGTATTTTCTTTGTTGTAATCTTTACAACAGCAGTCTGCCAGAACTTTGTTCTACAGAGTCACTGGGAGGGTTTCAAACTGTCAATCTTCAGATCAGTAGTCTATGGCAAATAGTTTGCATCACCCAAACCTCTAAAAGTATCAGCTGCACTTGAAATAAATTTCTTGCCTCTCAACTCCACATTGACTTTCTTTTAGACAGAAACAAAAAATAACCTTTTAACTGACTAATGAGACAGAAACCCTAGTGGCAGTGGTTAAGTGCTACATCTAATAATCCAAAAGCTGGCAGTTCAAATCCACCAGGTACTGCTTGCGAACTCTATGGGGCAATTCTACTCTGACCTATAAGATTGCTGTGAGTCAGAATCAACTTGACAGAAGCGGGTTTGGTTTTCGAATGAGACAGAAAATTGAAGTCCAAATTTTCTGAAGTGAAAGAGTACATTACTGCACTGTACCTCAAAATGAAAAGAAGACTCCCTTCCATTTTTCCCCTCAATTACCAAACATTTGTTGACTTCATACTATGCTCCATCTTGTCAAGAGTGTGCAAAAATGGAAACGACGTCTCATGCATGTTGCCCTCATGCAAGTTGCAAACATAATTTGAGGCTGGTTCTGAGCATTCCTACTCATTTACACTTTTCTCCATCCACATCCTAGAGTTTACTGTCTGTGTTCCTAGCTCACATTGGCGTTCTCTGTACACCTCAGGGCATTTAGGAGCGTTTCCTGCAGCCATTACCTCTACCAAACCTCAAGATTCTTGGGAGCAGGAATCACATGATGCCCAGGTCTGTAGGCTCTTAAAAACCTGCCATGCACCTAGCAATTGTGAGTACTGATGAAGATTTTTTGGACAGTATCAGGGTTCTGTGGTGTACATGTGACTTATCTAGCCGTAACCGTCAGTTTGGATCACTCTCCTCTGGTATCCTGTGTCTGCAGGTAACCTGGTAACACTCACGTAATAGACCCTGATAGTGTTCAAATGACCTTACTGCAGTGAAATTGTAAAATGGCACCTCCAAAGAAAACTCAGATTAGAATCTTGGGAATCTAGTGAGAGTACCTTAAAAGGTCCTGAAGACGGCCACCACTCTCGATGTCCTAAAACCAGAACATAATTGAAAATAGTTATAAAGGTGAATCTCTAACAAAGCATACCCATCTGCTAGTAAAATAAAAGTGCATTAATTTACTATCAAGGAGACTTGTATTAATTGAAAATATGATTTAATGTCTACATATTTTAATACTTTTTATCATGATATGGAACAATTCTGTAACTCTTGTTAGATATGTCAAAAGACTAAATGGATGCATCACTACTCTAATAAATGTTGCCAGTCCAGAGTACCAAATAATTTACTATATATTTTTTATGAACCTTTATTAGCCTGAGCTTGACAGGATTTAACATGTGTAAGAAATCAGCAAATGCTGGAGCTCTGAGGTACCTTTTGGCCCAATCCTCTGTTTCACAAAGGGGAAAGACACTGACTAATGTAATATCCAGGAGTTCATGGTCCAAACAAAAAACCCAACCCATTGCTGTGAAGTCAATTCTAACTCATAGTGACCCTATAGGATTAAGTAGAACTGCCCCATAGAGTTTCCAAGGAGTGCCTCTTGAACTCAAAGTGCTGACATTTTTGGTTAGCAGCCATAGCACTTAACCACTATGCTACCAGGGTTCCTGGAATTTACAGTAGACACGTGAGAAAACAAGATCACTAGTCCTGAGGCTAGGTGTCTTTATAACTTGTTTTTCTAGAATAAAGCACAAAAGATAATTATCCATTTGACTACATGCCAGTGTATTGTCAAAGGTTCCTAATTACTGAGATGTGCTCTTCTTAAGGCACATCACCTGTGATTTTCAAATGTTACATCATTGATTCAACTAAATGCCCTTTTTCCTCCACAGGCAGTAGATGGGAAAACTAAAGCCCCTGCCTTTTGGTCCCAAACATTTCACATCTCACTTCTTTATCTTTGTATATATAGATACGGTAAAATGGTCCAATCAAGGAATTTTTTTCCCTTTAATTTCAAAGCATTCTCTTTTGAATTACAGTGTCAGAGACCACAAACCAAACTCACATACCAACCTGTGCCAGGCAAATTACTCACCAGAAAGTACCACAGAATACATCAGACTGAAGAATAAAAGCAAGTAGATTACTGGGAAAGAGCTGGCCATTTTTCCTCCTGGTATGTTCTTAGCAGGATGCTGTGAAATATCGTCTCCTAGTGTTGTACTCTAACACAGTTAGCTAAAGCAAAGATAATCAGAATGTTAAGGCTGATTTTGAAATGAAGACTCAACTTCAGTCAGCTTGTGGCATCATCTGTACACTGCACCATTCCTCAACAAAAGCTTAGGAAAGATTTACACTTGGCTAAACAGATAAAATAAAGACAAACTTGTGATTTTTCAGAAGACCAAAGTTAATCAAAGCTTACTCTATTGTTTTATGGTAAAGGCATTTTAGATGTTTTGAAAAGACAACTTGTTATGTGAATACTCATCTGAACTTATTGTTTGGAGGATGCAAAGAAAATGATAAGGCTACCAAAGGCTACTAGATAGCAAGTGATTTTCAATAGAGAAAACAGACCTCTACTGGTATATGAAGCAGAGACTACATTTTGGGATCAGGTCTCACAGTTCCTGTTGCTTTTCTGGAAGGATTTAGGGAAGATTGAAGGATGAGGTGGTGTATGCATATTCCAGAAGTGTTTATCTATGCTGAAAACATTTTGTTTTGAATTCTAGATTCTCTTTGGGGCACTACAAGAGAGTTCAGAAAGAAAAAAAAAATTCTGTATTACTTCATGCAGACCACAAATCTACTTTAATCCAGACACAGAAAGGAGAAGCCAGAGAGCATGCCCTTTCTCGGGAATACTTTCCCTTGTAATAGTATTTCCAAGGCCAGCAAACAATATTTGCAATTTCTGGGGTCTGACCAAGGATCACAGTTAACTCTACCTATTTTCTAAAGCTAACAAAAGTGACCTGATCCTTCCTATGTCCGTTAGGACTTCATCCATTCTTTGCCATGTATACCAATAGGTAAATTAAATTAAGATTTACTGATATGCTATGATGTAACCTGTTGTCTAAGACACTTCAGTGGCTCAGAATCCTCCATTCTGTAGGAGAGCTGAGATTCTGAATCCAGTGTCCAGAGCTGTCTACTCTACCTGCTCCTGAGACATTCTGCAATGCCATATTTGTGCTGTGCACGTACCAGTCGTCCTGCAATTGTCCCTAAATTCCTCCAGAAATGCAACAGCAAAAGTGGGCAAGCTATCTGTAGCCAGAAGCCTAAATTATGATGCCTCGTGCCCACTCTCCCCACCCTCTATCCCCATGCCTCAGTTTACCCACCTAAGAAAGAGAAGGCAAGCTGCTCCTTTATGACTGTGCCTCTCCTCTGAGAAATACATGTTAGGGCCTCAGAAGCTAGAGTGGCTGCTACCCAGGAGAGAAAAGCACTGATGCATTGTGTGCTGGACAGATCATACCCTGAGGTGGGGGCAGGGGTGTCCATCATTTGGACTGAAACAAAGGTTAGAGTTCACAAGGGTGCTAAGGAAAGTATCACAGAGTGGCCTGGGAGACTCATGAGGAATTGAGTGGGAGCAGACAGTTCAACAGGACAAGAATTCAGAGAGCAATAGCATGAAAAAGCCCACCATGGAGCAAAAGAACAACGTTCCACAGAGTAGGAACTTTTGGGTAGAGTATGGAATGTGTAGAAACAGCAGAAGGAGCAAAGGCTGAGTAGGTTGCAGTACCAGAGAAACTCCTTAGATGCCACTGCGGTGGGCTTAGCTTTATCTTCATAGTAAACTAGGGTCTTTGCAGTTTTGTAACATGTAAAATATGCTGTCACAGCTGAGTTTCCTCCTTTTATCTGAACTTCTGGTTTTACTATTCTTCTATAACGGAAATTCATGTTCACTTTAGAAAGCAGGGAAACCCTGGTGACATAATGAGTTAAGTGCTATATCTGCTAACCTAAAGGTTAGCAGTTCAAATCTGCCAGGTACTCCTTGGAAACTCTATGGGGTATTTCTACTCTGACCTCTAGGGTCACTATGAATTGGACTTCACTCTATGGCAGTGTTTTTTTTTTTTTTTTTTCTTTTTAGAAAGTAGGGAAAACAGTAATATTTTTTTAAAAAAATCTGAAATCACAACTGTTATGAACTGTGTCCCCCCAGAAATATGTGTAGCCATTTGGCTGGATCATCATTCCCAATATTTTGTGATTTTCCTATGCTGTATGTTAAAAAGGATTAGGCCAGGACTGTAAATCCCTTCCTAAGGTCACCTCCATGCTCCACTGTAAAGGGAGTTGCCCTGGAGTGAGGTTTGCACCAGTCTTGATCCTTTTATCTTACACGAGATAAAAGGAAAGAGAAGCAAACAGTAAACTGTGAATTTCACACCATCAAGAAAGCAGCACTAGGAATAGAGTGTATCCTTCAGACCTGAGGTTCCTGTGTGAAGATGTCCCCCAACCAAAGACTGATACAACACAAGGACTTTCCTCCAGAGCTGACAGAGTGAAAGCCTGCCCCTAGAGCTGACACCCTGAATTCAGATTTCTAGCCACTTGGACTGCGTGAGAATAAGCTTTCCTTTGTTAAAGCCATCCACTTTGTGGTATTTCTGTTAGAGCAGGACTAGATAACTAAAACAACTTAGAATTGTTACACCTATACTGAATTACTAAATTCATTAGGAATCCTGGAATACTTAATTGTGATCACAAAGAACCTGCGCATAGATTAAAAGGCAAACTTTTGAAAAGCGTGAGGGCACACTGTGTGGCTTAAATGCAGGAAAGCTGTGCATTGGGGTTATATCCTTTCACAACACTTAGTCTGTGTACTGAGAAAATAATCCAACAAACAGGACTATGTAAAGAAGAGTAGAGCATCAGGATTGGAGGGAAACTATTTAACAACCTGCTTTGAGCACGTAACAGGGCCTCACTTGCTGAAAGTGAAGAGGACTTAAAGCACTTACTGAGGATCAAAGAATGCAGCCTTCAGTATGAATTACATCTCAATATAAAACAAAAATCTGCACTACCAAACCAATAAGCAATGTTATGATGAACAGAGAAAAGTTTGAAGATGTCAGGAACTTCATTTTTCTTGGATTTACAATCAACATCCATGGAAGCAGCAGTCAAGAAATTGAAAGATCTGTTGTGTTGGGCAAATTTGCCACCAAAGGTCTCCTTGAAGTGCTTAAAAAGAAAAAGATATAAAGGAAAGATATAAAAGATATAAAAGAAAAAGGATAAACTATTTTGATTGCTCTTATGAGATCTCAAAAACATACAAGTTATTCTAAATTTACTTCTCTAAAAGATTCTTCACAGTGTGCAGAAGATAATGTCAGAAAAATGAAATATTTTCCAACCTCTGGATATAGTGTTAGATTATATTCTATCAAAAACTTAATGACTAACAAGCACTTCGGTAAATTTAATAGTCCAAATAATCTCAGAAATTAATAAAAATAAATTCTTTCTGACAAAGTTTTATGTCAATTTATAATCAGTTTTCAAGCTCCTTAGGCTAGAAAAGAAAAAAAAAAAGAGAAATTGGATCTTGAACAATAGGCTGAGAAATTAAGACCAAAGGTGAAGAAATTGAAGATTTTTATGTTAACGTTTACAATCTGAAACTAATCAAATACACATTCAGGATACATTGATAATCACCTGTGACTGGAATGCAAAACTTGGAAATGAAGAAGGATTAGTAATTGGAAAATATGGCCTTGGTGATAGAAATGTCAGAGATTACATGATAGAATTTAACAAGGCTAATGACTTCTTCACTGCAGACACCTGCTTTCAACAACATGAATAACAACTATACAAGCAGATCTTGCCAGATGGAATACACAAGAATCAAATCAAATACATCTGTAGAAAGACATGATGTAGAAGCTCAATATTATCACTCAGAACAAGGCCAGGGGCTGCCTCTGCAACAGACCATCAATTGCTCACATGCAAATTCAAATTGAAACTGAAGAAAATTCCACAAAAGCCAAAATGCAACCTTCAGTATATCTCATCTAAATTTAGAGGTCATCTCAAGATAAAGTTGCTGTAAGCAGGAATTGACATGATGGCAATGGGTTTGTTTTTCTGAAGAATACATACGACACAGTAAAAACAAATGACCAAAGAGCAGATGAGTTGTGGGATGACATCAAGGGACTTACAGAAGTGGAATAATCTGCCCTGCTCATGGACAGGAAGGCTCAATATTGTGAAAATGTCTATTTTGCCCACAGCACTCTACTTCTATAATGCAATCCCAATACAAATTCCAATGACATTTTTTAATGAGATGGAGAAACAAATTATCAGCTTTATTTGGAAAGGGAAGAAACCCCGAATAAGTAAAACACTACTGAAAAAGGGGAACATGCTGGGAGGCCTCTCACTACCTGACTTTAAAACCTATTACACTGCCACAGTAGTCAAAACAGCCTGGTATTGGTACAAAAAGAGACATATAGACCAATGGAACAAAGTAGAGACCCCAGAGATGCCACCATCCTCTTATGAACAGCTGATATTTGACAAAGGTCCTAAGATTTTGAACTGGGGTAAGAACAGTCTCTTTAACAAATGGTGATGGCTTAATTGGATATCCATCTGCAAAAAATTGAAGCAAGACCCATATCTCACACCTTATACAAAAACCAACTCAAATTGGATAAAAGACCTGAATATAAAAGCTAAAATGATAAAGCTCATCCAAGATAAGATAGGGTCAACAATGGATGTTTTAATATGCAATATAGACAGACTTCAAAATCTCACAAACAAAACACATTCATCAGAAGAGAAAATAGATAAGTGGAAATTAATAAGAATCAAATATTTCTGCTCATCCAAAGACTTCCTCAAAAGAATTAAAAGACCACCTACAGAATGGGAAAAAATATTTGGCAACTCTATGTCAGACTGACGCCTGATTTCCATAATCTACAAGGTTCTACAAAATATCAATAAGAAAGAGACAAGTCATCCAATTAAGCAATGGGCAAAGGAGTTGGACAGACACTTCTCTAAAGAGAAGATCCAGGGCAGCCAAAAAACACATACAGACATGTTCACGATCATTAATTATTAAAGAAATTCAAATCAAGATGACAATGAGATACCACCTCACCCCAATGAGGTTGGCCATGATCCAAAAAATGCAAAACAATAAATGTTGGAGAGGCTATGGAGAGATTGGAACTCTCATTCACTGTTGGTGGGATTGCAGAATGGTGCAACCTCTTTGGAGAGCAATTTGGCATTACCTTAAAATAATGAATATAGATATACCATTTGACTCAGTTATTCCTCTGCTCAGAATATACCCCACAAAATCAAGGCCATTCACACCGACTGCTACATGCACATGTATATTCATTGCAGCACAGTCCACGATAGCAAAAAGTTGGAATCAACCCAAATGCCCAATAACAGAAGAGTGGATAGGTAAACTTTGATATATATACTCCATGGAGTACTATACACTGATAAAGAACAACGATGATAGCAGGAAACATCTCTCAGTTTGGTCTCAACTGGAGGACATTATGTTGAGTGAAACTAGTCAGTGACAGGACAATTATTATATGAGACCTCTAAGTTAAAAACTTAAAACCGTACTCATACATAATAGAAAAGACTCTTTGACAGCTACAAGGGTGGGGAAGATGGGAGGGCGGGAAGGCAAGGGGCGAGGGTTTAGATTAGTTAACTGTAAGAAATTTGATAGGGTGAAATTGGTGACAATTCACATTAGTAAGAAAATCAATATTAATGAGACTTCGACACAACTTGTGTACTCCTCCTCTCTTAACCCAATATTGTAAGCACAGAGTATGTACACTTTCATTTTTTTATTTAATTAAAAAAAAAAAAAAAAAGGCTTTCTCCCAAAGTCAACAGAGAAAGAAAAGCTTTTTCTATTCTGGTGCCCTGAATTTGGATATCTAGTCTAATAGATGTGAGCAAATAAATTATCTTTGTTAAAGGAAAAAAAAAAAAAGAAAAGAAAAGAAAAGAAAAGGGCATCACACATGAAGAAAGCAAGAGATCATTAAAAACATAGAGAATAAAGAAAAGACCAAAATGGATGTCAGAAGAGACTCTGAAACTTGCTTTTAAATATCAAGCAGCTAAATGAAAGGAAGAAATGATGAAGTAAAAAGCTAAACACAAGATTTCAAAGGGCAGCTTGAAAATACAAAGTAAAATATTACAATGATACACGCAAAGACCTCGAGATAGAAAATCAAAACTGAATAACAGTCTTAGCATTTTTCAACATGAAAGAACTGAAGAAAATAAAATGAAAATCTCTAATTAAAATATTGAGGGGAATGCAGGGAAAATATTAAATGACAAGAAGAATCAAAACAAGATGGAAGGAATACACAGTGACTATAACAAAAAAGAATCTGTTGGTGTTTAACCATTTCGGGAGTTAGCATATGATCAAGAACCACTACTACTGAAGGAAGAAGTCCAAGCTGTGCTGAAGGCATTGGTGAAAAATAAATCTCCCAGAATTGATGGAATACCAAATGAGATGTTTCAAAAAAGTGATACAGCACTCTGAGTGCTCACTTGTCTATGCCAAAAAATTTGGAAGACAGCTACCTGGTCAACTGACTTGAAGTGATAATGTATTTATGCCCATTCCAAAGAAAAGTGATCTAGCTGAATGTGTAAATTATCAAACACTGTAATAAATATCAAATTGTATGGGGAGGTTGTACTCTGTCCTGTAGGGTTGCTATTAGCCAGAATCAACTAGTGGCAAATGATTTGATATCATCTCTAGTGTAAATAAAATGTTTCTGAAGATCATTTAAAAGAGGTCGCAACAGTGCATCGAGAGGAAACTGCTAGAAATGGAAGCCAGACTGGGAAGAGGATATGGGACCAGGGGTATCATAGCTGCTGGAAGATGGATATTGGTTGTGTTTTATTGGTATTCAACTGTGTGCATCTTAACAAATTATGGATAACCTAGGAAAAAACGGGGATTCTAGAACAACTGTGTTCATAAGGAATCTATACATACATCAAGAGGCAGTCATTCAACATGGTTTAAAGTGAGGAAAAGTGTGCTTCAGAGCTGTGTCTCTTCACCATACCTATTCAGACTATATGCTGAGCAAATAATCCAAGAAGCTGAATTATGTGAAGAAGAGTAGGACATCAGGACTGAGCAAAGACTTACTAACAATGTGCAACACGCAGATAAAATAATCATGTCTCCTAAAACTGAAGTGGACTTAAAGCTTTTACTGATCAAAATCAAAGACTACAGCCACCGGTGTGGATTACAAGTCAACATAGAGAAAACAAAAATCCTGATAACTGGCCCAAGAAACAGCATCGTGAAAAATGAAGACAAGACTGAAATTGTCAAGAATTTCATTTTACTTGGAACTATAATGAAAACTCATGGAAAGAGCAGTCAAGTTAAAAAGCAAAGATGTCACCTTGAAGACTAAGGTGCTCCTGTGTCTATCTTTAATCTCACCAGTCTGGCCTTTCACTGCCTCAGTTCTGCTCCTTTGACTTTGTATTGGGTTGTGTAATTCTGCAGTTTTATTAATTTTCTAAATTTCTACCTCTTGTCTATGTATGCTCTCTTGAAGTCTATTCCATTTGTCATTATGCTCTGCTGCATTTTGTTTCATCTTCTTCCTGATCTCTTCAAGAGTTCTAAACATTAATCTTCTGAATTCTACCTCCAATAATTTCAGCAAGTTTTCTTCATTTTTAAAATTTCTTGAGTCTTTGTTTTGGGAATTTTCTGAAGCCATAATTGTCTGCATCTTTATGTGATTTGATATTGACTGGTGTCTCCAAACCATCAGTAAGTTCTTGAATTATTTTATTTTGTTTGTTTACTGTATACTAGCTTCTTATTTTATTTTCTCTGAAATGTCAGAGTAGGCTGGTTGTGCTGATTTGGCCTGGGTGCCTTTGAAGCTCTGAAGTCCTGTTGCAGGTGGTTAGAGCTGTTACTAGACATGCAAGCCCAGCTCAGATGTCTAGGTGGTCAGTTACCAAGCGTATGGTGCACTCCCCTATTATCCTAGATGGGCAGGGGTGTTTGGTGTATCTGGCTGCAGGCCCTGAGAAAAGTAGGAGGCTAACAGCTGTCAATGGGTGTCTGTGAGGAGGGTGTGCACCCTTACATCTGATTCTATGGCAGAATTTTTTCCTCTCTTCCCCCAGTTTGGTAAACTCTTTCCTCTCTGAGTCTAGGCAAATGGCTCGGGGCGTATAAACAGTCCTACTTTGGGCTGAGGTAATGGTGCCAGACTTTGGAGCCAGGTGCAGTACAGAGACAGGAGGTGTATGTGTTGGACAGAAGGAGAGGAGTTTATCCCAAGGAAAGATTTAGATCCATGCATGGTATGTTAGACGTAAGCCACTTAACTTTTGAAGATGGAGCACTGTTTTTTCCTGGTTCTGGAAGTGTGAGTGTAGTGTCCACTGCTCTGTCTCTCCCACTGAGGAGGACATCCTGCAGAATGCCACTGCAATGTTCAACATTCTGGCTGCAGCCAGTTCCTAGAGGGTCAGGTTTGGCCAGTCCTAGGTACTTCTGGGCCTATTCTTCCTTCTGAACTGTTGACATTCAGGACTCCTAGAATGTCATATATAATCAATTTATTTGTTCTTTGGAGCCTTTGTTGTTACAGGCATAACAGGAAGTGCCTGACTATTCCGCCATCTTGGTCTCCCCACCAAACAGAATTTTTTTATGCTTGGTACTTAGTCTTGAATATTTAATTGATGGAAAGAAAATTGTTTTTGTTTTTTGTTTTTTACTGTCTTCCATTAGTTAAATTTCATGTTACTTTGGATCTTTTAGCAGGCAGGCCAAAGGTTGTTATCTTGGTTATAGAAACAACTCCAGAGATCACATAACAGAATTTTACAGGACCAATCACTTAATTCATTGAAAATACCTTCAGTCAACAAGATAAACAGTAGCTATACTTGTAAATTTCACTGGATGAAATGTACAGGACTCAAACTGACTTTATCTTTGCAAAAAGATTGTAGAGAAGCTCAGTGTCATAATTCAGAACTGGGCCAGATGCTAACTGCAGATCAGACCATCAGCTGCTCATAGGCAATTTCAAGTTGAAGCTGAAGAAAGTGAAAACAAATCCACAAGAGCCAAAGTACCACTTTGAGTATACCCCACCTGAATTTTGAAACCATTTGAAGAATAGATTTGATGCACTGGACACTAGCAACCAAAAGATCAAATGATTTATGGGATGATATCCAGCATATCATTCATGAAGAATTAAAAGGTCATTAAAAGGAGAGGACAGAAAGAAAGGACTGCTATGGATGCCAGAAACTTGCTCTTAAATGTAGAACAGCTAAATCTAATGGAAGAATCTGTGAAGTAAAACAGTTGTAAGGAAAATTTCAAAGGGCAACTTGAAAAGACAAAATAAAGTATAATGCAGTGTGCAAAGACACAGAGCTACAAAACCAAGAGGGAAAAACAGATGTAAAAATGAAAACACGAAGTGATCTATGCCAAAAAATTTGGGAGACAGCCAGCTCAGTCAACTAATGAAGACATTGTATGAGTCCATTCTAAGGAAAGGTGGTCCAGTGAAATGCAAAAATTATTGAACAGTATCATTTACATCACACATAAGTGTTTGCTGAAGATAATTCAAAAGCAGTACACTGACAGAGAACTGCCAGAAATTTAATACAAATTCAGTAGAGAATGTGGAATGACAGATATTGTTACTAATGTCGTATAGGTCTTGTCTGACAGCAAAGAATACCAAAGTATGTTTATTTGTGTTTTATTGACTACGCCAAATCATTCGACTATGTGGATCATAACAAATTATGTATGCCACTGCAAAAAAATGAGATTTTTCTGAACATTTAATTGTGTGCATATGAAACTTTTACATAGAACAAGAGGCAGTCATTCGGTCAGAAAAGAGGGTTGATTGCATGGTTAAACTCATAAAGTTGTGTGTTAGGGTTATATTTATTTAATTTGTTTAATTTATATATCTATTTAATTTGTAAGTGAGAAACTGAACTCTTAAGAAGAATACAGCATCAGGATTGGAGGGAAACTCATTAACAATTTGCATTATGCAGTTGACATATCCTTGATGCTGAAAGTAAAGAGGACATAAAGCACTTACAGATAAAGATCAAAGACTATAACTACACCAATAAGCAACATCATGATAAACAGAAAATTTAGAAGATGTCCAGAATTTCACTTTGCTTGGGTCCATACTTAACACCCATGGAAGCAGCAGTCAGTAAATCAAAAGATAGATTGCACAGGCAAATCTGCTACAAAAGGCCACTTTCAAAGTGGTAAAAGGCAACAGTGTTGCTTTGAGGCCTAAAGTGCACGTCACTTTCATCTCATATGCCGGCAAAAATTGAACAATGAATAAGGAAGACTGAAAAAGAAATAATGCATTTGCATTATGATTTTTGTGAAGACTGCCAGAAGAACAAAAAAATCCATTCTGGAAGGAGTACCATCAGAATGTTCCTTAAAAGCATGGATGGTGAGATTTACATTGGGCCTGTCATTGGAAGGGAGCCATCCTTGGAGAAGGACATCTTGCTGAATAAGATAGAGAATAAAGAACAGAGAGACAGACCCTGATGAGATGAACTGGCACAGTGGCTGCAACAGTGGGCTTAAATGTAGCTTTGATCATGAGGGTGGTCCAGGAACGGGCAGTATTTTGTTCTGTTACATGTAGGGTGTCTATCAGTCAAAAACAAGTGATGGCTACCTAACAGTATCAACACGCTTCTTGGATTTAATACAATTGCTGGTGATGGGCAGTTCTAACAAGAGGATACTTTGGTGTGCACTTGATGTCCTCTGTTCTACTGGGACTAGTAACTTACAAACAGCTTTTTTTTTTTTTAAAAAAAAAAAAAGATATATATTTTTTTACTACATGTGTTGGTTTGTCTTTTTGCAAAATTTTAGGCATTCTCATTGTGATTTTGTTGTCTGGGCTGTCTCTAAAGTGTGTATGGAATATTTTTCCACCAATTATACCGCTAATAACACATGGCCAGGGAAAGAGAATCTCTTGTACCACAATCTATTCTTCCTTAGAAAACCTAAAATGATAGTGGTTAAAAGCTATAGCTGCTAATCAAAAGGTCAGCAGTTCAAATCCACCAGGTGCTTCTTCAAAACCCTATGGTTCATTTCGACTCTCTGTTATTGGGTCAAGATGAGTCAGAATTCCCTCAACAGCACTGAGTTAAATAGTCTTTCTTCAGAGCCTATTTCTGCTCTTGGGTCCACTCATTGATGGCTACTTCTCATGCCTCTTGGTGTGTGTGTGAAGCAGTGCTCCTGCATGCTGAATACGCTGTCCCGCTGTCCCAGGAGGCTTACCAGGAATTGTGCTTCTTTCTTAATAATGAAAAATTACAGGCAATGTACTTTCTTCTAAATTACAAGATATTCAAGATGCAATAACTTAACCATTACTTTGTAATATCCTGGCTTGCTTCCTTATAATTGGATTCTAAAAATCTCATTGATTTAGCACAACTGACTTTTTGTAAGGCTTATACTCAGCCCTCTGGAACCTATGTGCCTTCTTAAAGCTCTCAAACTGTTAGCCCTTCTGTGTTTATCTGTTACTTTTCCATGACGACAACGTGATGCTTCGCAGGACATGTAGATGGCCTGTCTTCTCTTACTCCTACAGCCAAAGGAGAGAGTTAACATGGTTGTAGGACAAAACCAGTTACAAAGTTTTGGCCACTCCGGATGAATTCAAACTGTCTTGAGTCCTCTCTCTTGAAAGGGATAGGCAATAATGCATTTTCCAGATCTACTGTACATCTTCCATTTATTTTGTGTAGAAAGAGAAAATGAGAAAATTTGGAGGCTTCCACTTGATATCACAAAGAGCAATATCCTAGAATAGGCATTGTCACAACTACTAAAAATATATATTTATTATTTATTAAAGGATAAAGATAGTGATCAAATGGGACTACACACAAAACTCATTCTCGTTCCACGACTGTGTGCATAATTACCGGCTCCCAAATTGGACAGGAAAAGAGAAAATGTTTCCATGTCAGTACAAGGAGGAAATGACTTGGCAGTAATTTTTTTTTTAAGTAGTTGGAGAAAATAAATCTAGTTTCCTTAGGAGAAGACTTGCATCTGCAAAGACAAGCCTGACAGTCTGTTTCTTTCTGAGAATCTTTTATTACAGAATCTGACTCCTGTGTTTGTACTAGACCACTGCATGCTTGCACAGCCATCCCAGAGAAATGAGTTCTCTAAATGAAATCTGTCAGAGCAGCTTTGTTGTCCTTGAGCTTCTAGGATACTCAGCACAATCCATAGTTTTCAAATAGTGGTTGCCAGTGCTCTTCCTAGAAGAAGAAACATTTGAAAGAAAACTTTGAAGATTTTAAATGACAATTTTATACTCTTAGGTCAAGAAGTCAGAGGAGTAAACCAATAAGAGGAGTGAGTTATTAATCACAGCATTTTAGCATAGTATAAAAAGGAAATTCAATGTGGTGTTAAAAACCAGATTTAGGAGTTAAAGAATCTGGAAATTTCCCTTGTCTCTGCCATTTAGTATGGTTATAATACTGATTCAATGTCTCATCTTCCCAGCTTCAGTTTGCTTCTTTCTTTCCCTCCTCTTTCTTTTCCCTTCTCTTTCTGTGAAATAGTCTATCAGGGATGACCTCCTGCTTCTGCTTCCCAGTATCATCTAGCTTGTTAGTTAGCTAAGGTAGTTTCTTGCTCTGTAGGTGAGGCTATTTCTGCAGATAATATATTAAACTCAGGACTTACGCAACAGCGTTGCCAAAGGAACTTTTGTTGCCATATTGTTTTGCATCAGATCCACAGAAAGGTATGAATTCCATGCTACGTATTTCAAAATATCCAGTACATTGAACCTACTCCGCCAACAATATTAAAAAAAAAAACAAGCAAAAACAGTTTCATGTTTCAAATCATCAACTCACAGAAAATAAAATTTTAAAGGTCCTGAAAGTTATTCCAAAGCCCCACATATGCCAATACTTGTGCTCTGGCGCTTATATAGCCAGACCCAGCAATAGTGGAAATCTCATCACAGCAGGGGGTGGATAGCTCCGCCTACCTTTCATCTAACTCATCCTCTCCATCTAAGTGAGGAATACACTCTGTGTATTCTATGTTGTCCTTAACTTCTGAACCAGCCTTCTGTTTTCTGTGCTGTCACCCACTTTATTCAGCCCGCCATGTATCTGTCTGGTCTACACAGTTGTAATTTCCAATTATTATCCTGTCCTAGTGTTTACCCAGTGTTTCAGTCACCATTCCCACCACAGTCAGAGTGATCTTTCAGTATCCAAATCCGGTCTTCTTCCTCAAATACTTAAATGGGCCCCTACTAGAAAAAGTCCCCTCATGATCCTTGCCTGCTTCTCCTGTCTGATCCACTTCTGTCCTTTTGCTCTTGCACTGAGTTCTTTCTATAGAAGCTTAATGAGAACTCCCAAAGGTTTACCTGCTCCCATACATCAGTAAACCCGTCTCCTGAGGCATCTCTGGGGAGCTCAAACTGTCAACTATTTGGCTAGTAGTTGAAAGTTTGACCGTTTGTGCCACCTAGGGAACCCTGGCCAATTCCTACTACTGTTTTAAACATCAGCTTAACTACATTTAGGACAGTTTCAAAATGATGATACTTCTCTGACTCATTCATAAACTTGGGTTAGGAGTTCGTGCTAAAATAAACTTTATATTATCACAACCTCCATTAAAAATCTCTTACATAACATTTTTTAAGCTATATTAAACCTTTGACATTCCAACTCACAATACCTCATTATTCCTGAATTCATAATCTTTTAATTAGCAGGTAAATATTTTAACCACGGTATCACAAGGCTCCTTACTTACATGAGTAACAGCTAGATTTTAAAAATATATCTTTACGAACATGAGGCATACTGTAATATTTTAAACTAAGAATAACTTCTACTTATACTTACACATTCATTATCATGAAGTTTTCTGAGTTGAAATCCCTTTTCCCTGGAAGACAAGATTTTATTAAATGTATAATGTAGTTATTTGAGATTTTTTAATTTACAAACTAAAATACAGACATGCATTACTCTGTTTTCTGACCACAACTGAGAATGAGAAGTTCAATTACATACACTGTAATTGGCTAATACTGATGATAAATGTCTTTGATAGAGGATGTTTTTCAAACTAACAAGAAAATAACAACAGTATAAGAGAAGATTGGACATTTAAAAAACTAGTCCATCAATCTTTAGATGAAAATAAAAGCCATAATATAGCATGAGAAGATTTTTGCAGTTAAAAAAAAAAAGTCCAAATCCATCTCTGGCACTCATTCTCTGCATGATTTTGTTATAGCTACTTCTTATGAGTATTACATGGGTATTATATGATTATCCTCTAAAAAGAGGATGATGTTATTGTTGCTAACTGCCATCAGGTTGGCCCTTGACACATGACAGTCCCAAGCACAACAGGATCAGACTATGGTGATCAATAAGATTTTTCACTGAATGATTTTCCAAAGCAACTTACTGGGCCTTTCCGTAAAAAGACGATAGAAGATAATATTAACAGGAGCTTTCGTATGCTTATTAACTTATGAGCACATATTCTTTGTGAGAACATATTCTGAACAACATTTGCTATTATACTTGACCGTAAATACTCAGAGAAGCTGGAAAATGTGAGAAAAGGAAGTGGATAAAAATGGGCTTATTTTTATGCATAGTCACTCTGCCCAAATGCTTTGCTAACATTTTACATGTGTTATCACAAATAATGTTAAATGCTGATATAATCTCTATCTTACAGATGAGAAAATCTTAGCTTATAATGACCTGAGTAATTGTCTAATGTCAGTATCTAATACGTGCTGCCTGGATTCTAATCCAGAAATCTGACACGAAAGCCCATGCTTTTAACCATTAATCACAGTCATGTTTCCACACTGCTAGAATGACTGGTCTTATCACTCTTTTATTTTTCTAGAGTCTCAGATCTTGTGAAAAGTGAAGTGGTGGTGGGGAGATGGTGATTCCAACTATCTATTTGTACTATCACTTTCTTCCTTAGACTTTTTCAGATGATCATTAGAAGGAACATGTATTTCCTCTATGATATGGATGATAGAAACTTATAATAGTGTCTTCCAGTGGCTGTCAACCTAAACGTTAGAGGGTAGGAAATCTGATACCTAGAGAAGAGAGGGTAGCTATGTTTTCTAGGTTCACATTATGTAGGAAGAAGAACATAACACAGGGAATTCAAAGAACCCTGACCAAGACACATTTTTTTACCTAAGTCATAGTTCCCTCAAATATAACATGAGCATCAATTTGTGTATGTACCGACTAGTGTCCCAGGCATACTGTATACTAGAGTCAACTTGTCAAAGAATAGCAAACAAGTATATACTTTATACATAAAGCTAAACACTTTTTTCAGCAAAGAAATGTCCAAGTGGTATTGGAGGAGCTTGAAAAAAATAATAGCATTTTATGGAACATGTTTAAAAGAAAAAACAAAAAAACAAGTAGAGTTTGACCATGATGTGCTTTATGATTTATAAGAAAAGCTCTGAACTGAGCATTATACATACTGTTTTTTATGCAGAACATGCATTCATTGCTGTAAGTTTTCTGATCTGTGCCACACATTGGTTTCCTCAGCTTTGAACAAGCAATTCCTGTGCTTTTTGTAAAGTACTGGGAACAATCCACCTGCAATTGTAACAAAAATAATGTTTCACATTTTTCACCTCCAATTCTGTAATCATTCACATAGCAAGATGTTGGAAGGTGGAAAAGAGGGCTCTTGCCACTCTTGCCACCCTAGACCCCTCAGTTTTTCAGCAAACATATCCAGATACGTACTGTGCCTCAAGCGCTGTGCTATGGTAGTGAACCAGACCTGAAGCGTATCGTAAATAAGATGAAAATTCACTTTTAAAAAGGGAATATTAGTCTTACTTTTAGGATTGTATTGAGAGTCTGGAACCCCTGGTCATGTAGTAGTTAAGTGCTAGCACAGCTGACCAAAATATCAACAGTTTGAATCTCCAGGTGCTCCTTGGAAACTCTATGGGGCAGTTCTGCTCCATCCTATAGGATTGCTATGAGTCAGAATCGACTCAGTGGCCATTGGTTTAGTTTTGGGTTTATAGCGTATCCAATGGTGTAATGAATGTGAGAAATATTCAGAAAAGTTTTAAATATTGCTAAAAGGTAGAGATTTACTTTAGCTGCTGTTCTCCTTTTGCAAGGAGGTTCCTTTTAAACTCTTTAAAGAAGGAAATACCATATGGCAATGAAGAGCAGGATATTTTTATTCCTTGAGGAACTATTTTCATCCTTAGTGAGCAGAGAGATTCACATCTTAGCTCTGGTTTAATTTTTAGAATGGCGACATGGAAAAAGTTGGGCTTACCTCTGTCCCTACAGCTTGGTCATCAGAGAAGAGTAGGGCAAGGCAGTTAAAGAAGAAAAACGGACAAAAGAGAAAATTCCACAATTAGAAGTGCAAAGCGCCATCCGTTGGAACCACATCCCATGTCCCAACATTCGTAGTCCAGTTCAGCCCAGAGAGAGGACACATCTTTATTCAAGACCAACTCAGAAGGAAATAACCTGTATGTGACCCCCGTAAAAATTGAGAGCAAAACCCTGGGCATGTGGGAAATGACAGGGGTCTCACAGGATGTCCAGGAATTACTCTGAGCATGCACCTGGTTGGGTTTGGTTATTGCTTCCAAGCTGCATGGATTGTCTCTGAATGAAGAACTCAGAAACCTGAGGGGTCCTGATCAGGAACCAAGGTGAGAATCCAGAAGCCTCATCTTTCTGTCATTCTCTCCTCCTTTCCCTGAAGATTGGACTCATTTCCCTTTGTTAATTAGCCAAGCCAAGTGCCGTCGAGTAAATACCTTCTAAAATGTCTTGCACTTGCAATATTCTATAATGTAGTAAAAGATGAGTATACTGCAATCATCATAAAGGCATAGGTATTAAGAAGGACACCGACGCACCATTGGCTGCCAGAGCAAGCATGGCAAAAGCAATGATGCCCTTCATAGTGACAGTGAAGGAAGTGTGCAAGATATGCTGCTCTGTGACAAGAAGTCCAGAGACAGAGAAGTCTGCCAGATATATAATGTACACAAGCCAGGGTGCCACACTTAGTGGGCTGACCTTTACAGCAATGGCTATTGACTCAGCATAAGGTCATTTTTTTTCTGTCAAGGAAGACTTCCTTGTTACGTTCATTGAAAGATTCTTTGAACTTTTTTACCTGGAAATTACCTAACACAAAGATGTTTTATGCAATGATTGTCTGGTGTTCTCAGTGAGCACAATGGCATTGCTGTATTTGACACCAAATAAAGTCATCAGTGAAATAAGGAAAAATAAATACTATAATGCCATTTATAAAAGGTTGCAATTAGGATGTTCCTTTAATTTGCATAGTAGCAGATAGCATTAATGCTTAGCTTTACAGACTAGGAAGCCATGTTACAACGTTTCATTAAGGCACATAGTATACTTTGCTTGTTGAATATTGAAAATACACTTCTAAAATGTATAGGTCAGTATTACTAATGTTTAACAGATGAGATAACAAATGCAAGATTAAATATACTCTATACAACATTAACAATTAGGAAAGCAAGTTCTCCAAAACCCTTAGGTTTTCTTCTAAAGCCTTCTTGTTACCTTCTTCAGTAAACTATACCTCTTCAGTAACTAAAATAGATACATATATATAATACAAACTTGAATTTTAAAATATTGTTACATGACTTTTAAATTTACAACCATGGTATCCTGCTTAACACTTTGACCTGCACTTAAGTCTGTATATTTCAGTATGTCCATATCACAATTGTTTACAATTCAATATTTTTCAATCATTCAAACCCAACAATCTCCAGTCACACAGCACTTCAAGCTTATTATCTCATGGAATCCTCACATTAATTCTTCTGAAGCTGTTTTAACATTTCTACTTCACGGGAGCCACCTCACAGATTAGAGCAACTAAGCAAAATCCTAAAGGAGAAAGCTCCTGGGTGATTGGACCCCGACCAAAGACAAATCTTTGTATTTTAACTCTATGATCTCAAAATAACTGACTGCACTGTGTTCCTGGAAACCCTGGTGGCATAGTGGTTAAGTGCTACAGCTGCTGACTGAAAGGCTGGCGGTTCTAATCCATCAGACCCTCCTGAGAAACCCTACAGGCAGTTCTACTCTGTCCTACAGGCTCACTATGAGTCAGAATTGACTCAGCAGCAGTGAGTTTGGTTCAGTGAGTATTGTGTTTCTAATTTTCTTGTGGTGTGCCTCGCTCTTCTCACTTCCCGTCTTCCAAAAACAGCTCTTTTTCTCAGATCACACCCATTGCCATCAAGTTGATGCTGACTCATAGCAACCCTATAGGACAGAGTAGAATTACTTCATAGGGTTTCTAGAGAGTGCCTGTTGGATTTGAACCACCAACCTTCTGGTTAGCAGTGGTAGCTCTTAACTACTCCACCACCAGAGCTTCCTTTCCTCAGCTAGAACTCTGTAAATTAAAGTCATACCAGACTGAAAACTTGAATATTCCTTACTTATATTCCAATGCTTCATTTACATTTGAAAAATGCATAATAAAATGAAGTGTTTTCCAGGATCTTTTCTGAAAGGAATAAATTGTCTTCTTTCCAATCATTAGAAGGCATCTGATTTGACTAACCATATTTGGAGCAGGTAACAGAAACTAGAAAAATAACTCACAGGATGTTGAGTTGGAGACCCCAGACAAGCATCTGACATGTGTTTGTAAAGCTCTTTATTGTTTTGGTATTTAAAAGATCACAAGTGATGGTCCAAAGGCCTGGGTGATCCTCTGGGAGATGGCCCCTAGACCTGCTGCTGTCCCTGTCCAGAAAACTCCACTGAGGTCAACTCTTCAGACAAAAATGGACTAGACTTGGGACTACAATATGACCATATGGCATGTGTACTTTATTATGCATGTATAGGATGCTGTCTTACTGGTCTCTTTCTAGATGGGAGAGAAGGGGGTGGAGAAGAGAGGACAGGATTGTTAAGAGGATACTACAAATATAGAATGAAAAGGAGGAATGTGCTGTCACTGGGCAAGAAGAGCAGAAGGAGCCACAGATAGGTGGGGATGCAAAATTAATTTGGATTGTATACTTTCACTTAATCACAATTAAAAAAAAACAAAAGATACAAGGAGAAACCTTTTATTCTCAAATTTTATTTTACAAGGAAAACAATAAATAAAGTGGATTTTTAAAACAAAATTCATTTAAAATTGAAACAAGAGGCTTTCAAAGTACCTTCCTTTCAACCACACACCCTAATGTTGCATGGAAATGAATTTCTAACCTCCTGCTCTAGACCGCACAGAAATTAAATAAGGCTCTGTGATAGAAACATCACTCAGACACTGAGTTAAGTCAGATTTCCTTATTCTTAGCACAAGTGGTCCGTGATACATTTGAGTTTCAAAAAACTGCATTTAAACTTTTTCTTTCTATATCTTATCATTAGTAATATGTGCTACAGCTAATAAATAAAGATTAGATTTATGAAGATATTGATAATAAAAGGCAATAATAATGAAAACTTAAAAAAAAAGAGATATTCCACTTACATCTGAGCCAAATTATGATTGAGTCATTGGAATGGCACCACTCCTAAGTCAGGAGCTACCTGTACAGAGTTCTTTCTGCTGTGTCAAGCCTTCTGAAACTACCACACAGTCTTCTGTTGGCTTGGGTCTTCTGCTTAGTTTCTCAAAAAAGTTGATATTTACTGGACATCACTTTCTGAACACAGGCTCTTCCATCTTGTTGTGTTCACAAGTTCTCAAAACACTTCAGTGCTGAATCTCATTTTAAGTAGCTTCTCTCTAGTTTGATTCTGTTGATGATCTGTCAGTAGCAACCCTCCAGGACAATCCAGGAGTTGTCTTCACTTGCCCTCTGATTATCACAGTCACATCTAACTACTCACCAACTAAATTTTTGTTTGTGTGAGTGTGCTTTCCCTTTCAGGAAGAATATGTTTTTATTTTGTGAGTTTTGTTTTGTTTTTATTCTGAATCCAAGAATAATAGCCATTATTTTCAGCTGCCATGTTCTTCACCCTTTTATGTATTCTGCTACAATCAACAGAGCAATTAATCCTGTCAGCAAACTCTAACAAGACTGCAGTTTTCTTCTCTTCCTTCTAGTAACCACTTGCTCGGTCAACATGCAAGAATTTGAAATCATTAATATTTTAAACTTAATGTCATCACAATACGTACCAAATCGAAGTAATTTCAAAGAGTCAACACTCATCTCTACTTACTAGTTCCCTGATAGGTACATTGTTTCTGTTTCAAAATGACTTGTCTATTATTCTTAAACAGGTATTCCTTGATATAGATATGTACTGAACAAGAATTCCTCCCAGTCCCATGTGGTCCCACACATAGATAGTTTGACTTTTGTTAATAAATTTAGGTATATGAAATTATCTGCAGCCCATGAACTAGCAACCTGCCCTATGACCTGCCAATCTTAGATTACTTAGCTCCTGCAGCTATGTGAATCAAGAGAAGCCTCCAGCCCAATGCTTGACCTATGAACTTGAAACTTTCTAGCCTGTACAACCACATGAGCCATTTTTTCGATATACTCTCTCTCTATGTATATGTATATATGTATATTTGTGCATATATACAAATATACACAATTGTACATATATAGATACACACACACACACACATACACATACTTCAGTGGTTTTGCTTCTCTAGAAAACACATCTTAAGGTATTTTGCACTGACAGTGGTTACAGAGAGACAAAATTTTATGTTGAAGTCTCTGAATTCATTCTCAAATCTGGTTAGTCTTAAAGATGTTACTGATTCTGCTTTTGGTAGTAAAGTATGTGCTGCTAAGCCATGGCATGAGGTGACAATTGAATAATAGATCAAGCATTGATGAAAGGCAAGACCTTGAGCGACTGCATGTTTGAAACTTTTTTACAATTTGGTCAGTATGAGAAATGTAAGGAAATTTATTGGTTGATCCTTCTTTTGCTAAACAAAGTGTTAAAAGAAAAAAATGAGCTCAGAGCTTCAGAATCATAGCTCACGCACCACATAAATTACCTTAAAATTTTCAGTTATGCCCTAAAAGAAAGCCTTCTTTCTTTCTTTCTTTTTTTATTGTGATTGAGTGGAAGTGTACAATCCAGTTTAAATTTGCATGCCCACCTATCTGCAGTTCCTTCTGCTCTTCCAGCCTGGTGACAGCACATTTCTCCTTTCTGTTCTATACATGTCATATCCTCTTAACAATGTCCTTTCCCCTGCTCTCCACCCTCTCCTCTCTCCTTTAGTAAAAGGCCAGTAGGGTGACATCCTATAGATGCATAGGACCATAAAGTGCACACACAATATGGTCATTCTGTGTCTCCAAGTACAATCCTTTGCTGTCTGAAGAGTTGACCTCAGTAAAGATTTATGAACAAGGGCAGCATCAGATCTAGGGACCATGCTCCCAAGGGAACCCTCAGGCCTTCAGGCCATCAGTTGTGGTAAGAAAGTCTTATTTCTTGTAGTAAGAGCTGATATGGAAAAAACAAATTAAAAAAAAATAACAAAAAAACCCAGAGCCCTGTTGTAAGAGTGGCTGAATTGCAACCCCACCAACAAAACCATTAGCCCCTCCACCCATATGGTGAGGTAAACCCAACTCTGTCTAAAAAGCCTTTGTCTGGGATACTGCTTGGAATGGCATCTGGGTTATCACCTAAGACAAATACCTTACAAGACATTACTGGATATTCTCAAAATACATCCCCACCACCCATTTCTGCTTGTAGACCTATAACTACAAGTTTCAGCAAGCTCCAAAAGATGAAGTACAAAATTTACTTGGGAAGAGACACGCTACATTTCAAAAGAACTGCTTGATTTTTCTGATATATGGAAATGGAAACATGAGAAATATGTGTAGGAATGGCTATTAAGGGTGTGTAGTAATGGTGCAATAATGGTCAAGGAACATGAAGTTGGCTCAGTCTGATTTCATTGACGTAGAGTCACTAAGCACAAATGCTTTATTCAGTGTTACAGCTTAAGAAATTAGAAAAGAATAGAATAGTTTTTTTGGCTGGGTTGCTGAAGCATGGATTATACAGTGATCTGTACTAACTCAGTGTGAAGCGCCAGACCTACTGCTTTGGTATACTGTAGAAGAAAGTATCCAAATAAATTGCAAAATTAGCATGTTAGAATAAATTTATCAAGCTAGATCCATAAGCACACACCTGAACTTCCCAGAGGACACATCTTTTACCACAACAATGAGGAACAAGTTTGTGAAGGGAGCCCCAGCCTTCTTGACCACTGCACTGGGTGTTATTTTGTGAGAGCTGTCCTAACTGAATTAAGATAACTAACTACAATGGGGCTGATTGGACCTGTGGCAGCAGGGGTCATGTGGCTTCAATCAACTGCCAAATAAAGGTGTGTGGGGCTACCATAATGGACAGTAGACTTAGAAAAGTAATTACAATAGGTTGATTCTTACGGACTTAAGGCATTGGCTACTTAGTCATAGTGTCCCTAGAAGTGAAATAGATGGGAAATTTACTAAATATTTTTTTTTTATCTAGATAGGCAGAAAAATCACTAAAATAGAGTCATGGCCCCTCTCTCAGACTTCGGTCAGTTTCCAGGCCCGCAACACCTTGAATGAAAGGGATGCCAAGTCCTCTTGAGAAAGAATCTCACTACACTGACAATGATTTATACTGTTGATCGTCTTCTCCCAGCCTTCTCCAGAGGTGTCTATGGCCCTTTATGTGACTGACCACTAACTGGGAACAGAAGGGAGGATCAGATGTTTTGGTGGTTACTGGATATTGATTCTGAGCTGACTTTAGTTTAAGGAAACTGAAAACATCACTGAGGCCCAACAGCAGAGTAACGGCTTATGGAGGTCAGGCGATTAGTGGAGTATTATCTCATGTCCATTTAACAGTAGGCCCAATGGGTCCCCAAACCAGTGATGTCATTATTTTCCTGGTTCCAGAGTACATAATTGGAATAGACATACACAACTGGAAAAATTCACACAGTTCACTCTTGACAAGTAGAGTAAGGGGTATTATGATGAGAAAGGCTAAATGGAAGCCATTAGATCTGCCTCTATCTAGGAAAATAGTAAACTCACAGCAATACCATAGTCCTGGAGGAAATACAGAGGTAACTGTCACCATCAAAGAGTTCGGGGATACAGGAGTGATGATTCTCATCATATCCCCAGCCAGCATACCAACTTGACTTGTGCAAAAAGAAGATGGATCTTAGAGAATTACTGTGGATGGCTGAAAATTTAAGCAGGTAGTAACTTCAGTTGAAGCAGCTGTTCCCCTTATGGCTTCACTGCTTGAGTAAATTAACATATCTCTTGGAATGAAGAGATTCCAAGGGTTTGGAGAAGGCCTTAACCAGATGCAGCTCTTGATCTGGTTAAGGCCTTCTCCAAACCCGTTTTGAAGAAGTTTTCCTTCAGCTGGCAAGGTGAGGCATGCTTCATAAAGTCAGATATGCACAGCAGCACTCATTAAATGGAAGTGTTATATACAGATATAAGCAGTGTTATATCAGGTATAAGCAGAACCTGAAGGCACAAGTAAGTTGCAAGAGAAAGTGGCCCAAACGCACATGGTCTCCGTGCCACTCATGTTACCATCCATCTCCCAGCCTGCACCTATAAACCCATGAGGAGTCCCTTATGATCAGTTGGCTGTGGGACAGAAAGCTCTTGCCTGATTTATGGATGGTTCTTGCAAATACACAGACACCACTCAAAAGTGAGCAGCAGCAGCACTACAGCCCCTTTCTGGAACCTCCCTGATGGACACTGGTGAGAGGAAAATCCTTCCAATGGACAGAACTGCACCCTTTGCACTTACTTGCTCACTTTACCTGGAAGGAGAAGAGGCCAGGTGTGTGATTACATACTGATTTATGGGCTGTGGCCAGTTGTTTGGCTAAATAAGGTCTTGAGGGGAACATGATTAGAAAATTAAAGTCAAGGAGATGAGGAAGAGGCATGTGGATAAACCTCTCTGAACGGGTGTAAGAAGTGAAGATTTTTGTGTTTCATGAGAATGTTCAACAAAGGGTGGCCTTGGCAGAGGAGGAGATTCACAATCAATGAGTAAGATGATATGTTCTCTGGAAACCAGCCATCTTCTTTTCTCAGCCCTTCCTGTCTTTGCCCAATGAATTAATGAGCAAAGTGACCTGGTGGCAGGGAAGGCGGGTATGCGTGGGACCAGCAACATGGACTTCCACTTACAAAGCCAAATAGCCTAAAGCCTCTGCTGAGTGCTCATTCCACCAGCAGCAGAGATCAACAATGAATCCCCAATGTTGGCATCATTCCTAGAGGCGGTCAGCAGGTTCCTTACATTGGACAGCTTCCATAATGGAAAGGGTGGTAATTTGTTCTTACCAGACTAGGCATTTACCATGGTGTCAACTTTAGAGATACTGATTTAACTTCCCTGCACACAATGCTTCTGCCACAACCACTATATGTGGGCTAATAGAATTCTTTACACATCACTATGACATCTCACAAGACATCACCTTGAATCAAGACATTTCTTCACAACAAACAAAATGCAGCAATGGGTCTGTGGTCATGGAATTCATTAGCTTTACCACGTACCCCATCATTCTGAAGCAACTGTCCTGATAGAACAATGGAATGGCCTTCTGAATAGACAATTACAGTACCACCTAGGTATCAACACCTTATGAGGTTGGGATAATGTTATCCAGGAAACTGTGTATGCTCTAAGTCAGTGTCCATTATATGGTGCTGTTTCTCTCAAAGGCAGGATTCATGGGTCCAGGAATCAAGGGATGGAAATGGGAGTGGTGCCATTCCCTATGATCCCTAGTGATCTACTTGCAAAATCTTGCTTCTTGTCCCTGCAATCCTGTACTCAGTGGATCCAGAGGTCTTAATTCATAGGTCATAAGTTTGTATTTCCACGTAACTTACTTTTTCTCAAAATTAAGGCCAGCAATTAGAAATTTGTAGCAAGAAGAAAATGCAGAATACTTAAGTCTCTGAAAAATAGTCTCCCTGCCTGCTTTTGCAGGTTTTATGTCATGGATCAGCACTGAGAATCCCAGTAATATTATTGTTTCCCATTTTAAAGCTCTTGTCTTAAGGTTCTGAGTTTACGCAATGATTTTTAATAAGTACTCCCTATCAAGCACTGTATTGGGGACACAAATATGAACATTAAACTTCTCATAACAAAGTTACAGTCTGTAACAAGACAGACAGACTTGTAAATAATCAACTATTTAACTACTAAACAGTGATAGCTGGTAACAGGAGAACAGCAAGTGTAAGGAGAGGGTGCTGGAGAATCATCAGAAGTAAATAATTTAAATCCAGGGAGGAAAGAGGTCATGGTAGGCTCTCAGGAGACAAGAAAGAGAAAGAGAAAGAAAGAGGGAGGAAGGGAGGAAGGGAAGAAGGGTAAGGGAAGGAAGAACCACACTAGGTGGTGAAGTGGTTGCTGTTAAGTGCTGTACTGTTAACCTCAAGATTGGAAGTTTGAACTCACCAGCCACTTAACAAGAGAAATATGTTGCAGTTTACTTCTGTAAAGATTACTGAACAACCAAACCAAATCAAATCTGTGGCCATCAAATCTACTCTGACTCATAGTGACCCGATAAGAAAGAGCAGTACTGCCTCATAGAAATTACAGCCTTGGAAACCTCTGGAGCAATTCTACTCTATGCTGATGGGTTTCTATGAGTCAAACTGATGGTAGCAACAGGTTTAAATTAACTATTTGGTGATACAGTGATTTCTAAATTACTGTAGCTGTATCTACAGCTGCTAACCAGAAACTTGGCAGTTGCAATCTACTAGGCACTCCTTAGAAAACCTATGGGTCAGTTCCAGTCTGCCCTGTAGGATTGCTATGAGTTGGAATGGACTTAACAACAGATTTTTTTTTATTATTATTTAAGTGTTTTAAGCATAATTTTAGTCAAATTTGAATTTCAAATCATTACTTGGCATACAGTGGAGAATAAATAGGAGGGGACAAGACAGAAGCAGGATAAGTTATAAAGCTATTGTAGTCATCCAGGGAAAACTTGGCGTAGAACTTTGCATAGAGCTCAGCTGCTAGCCAAAAGGTGGCAGTTCAAATACACCAGCTGCTTCTTGTATATCCTATGGGGAGTTCCACTCTGTCCTACAGAGTTGCTGTGAGTTGGCATCTACTCAGTGACAACAGGTTTGAGTTATTTTAATTTTTCAGTCATCCAGGACAGGATGATAATGGCTTGAAGCAAAGGGTTTATTGGATTTGATGATTAATCCAACTGAAGGGAAAGGGAAAGATGAAGATAAGCAAAATGCTTAGATTTCAGAGCTGCTCAGAGTTGCTTTGTTCTAGTGAAGTATTTCTACTTGGCAAGCATTTTCAAAAAAATTAAACTGAGGAATCATCATGAACAGCTCTCTGTTTTAGAGATGTAATTTTAGAAGATAGAGAAAGAACAGTAAACGGTATAGACAGTCTATTATGAGGTGTTGTGGATTGAATTGTGTCCCCCAAAATGCGTGTCAGCTTGGCTAGTCTACGATTCCCAGTATTGGATAATTGTCCACCATTTTGTCATCTAAGGTGATTTTCCTGTGTGTTGCAAATTGTACCTGTAAGATGTTAATGAGGTCAAATTGGAAGTGGGTATGTTAATGAAGCAGGTTTCACTCTACAAGATTAGGGTATATACCTAAGTCAATCTCTTCTGAGATTTAAAAGAAAGAAGCCAAGGGGATCTAATGCCACAGAGAAAAAACAGCCAGGAGAACATCATATTCTTTGGACCCACGGTTCCAACACTGAGAAGGTCCTTGACCATGAGAAATTGATGGCAAGGATCTTCCCTCAGAGCCGAGAGAGACAGGGAAACTTCTACTGGAGAAGGCACTTTGAATTTGGACTTCCATACTCCTAGACTGTGAGGGAAGAAGTTTCTCTTTCTTAAAGCCATTCACTTGTGGTATTTCTGTTTCAGCAGCACTAGATGCCTAAGAAAGAAGGATATTGCAAAATGTCGCTGGTGAGAAATAGATGTTCTGAAATTCATAAAAGAGTAAGATAAGTTGGGATGCAAAGTGCTTACAGGTTTAAGAAGCATTTCCAGTTATTGTAAAAAATTAGAATGGAGTGCACAGAATGACCTGGAAGAAGACAGCATATCATCTTTCAAAATAATTCCTACAGAGCTAGTCAAATAAAATTTACATCAAGACTGAAAATATTTTATTTGATTTTTCTCCTCAGGAACCTATCTACAGCTGATAAAATCTTTTTCTCTGTTCTCTTTTAATGCTTGAAGAATGATTCACAGCCGTGAATTATGTAGACAAAACTTTAAACTCAGTATCTGGCAAAAGAAGGATCCATACGACAGGATAGTGTCAGGGAAAAAATAATGTGTCCTGTTTTTCTTATCTCTATGAGAGGAATGGAGCTCTGATGGTGAATTGGGTAAGAGTTCAATCTGCTAATCAAAAGTTTTGCAGTATAAATCCTCAGTCTGTTCCTTGAAAACTCTGTGGGTAAGTTCTACTCTGTCACACAGAGTTGCTACGAGTCAAAATTGACTTCACGGCATGCAACAATAGCAACAGCATCAGTGTAAAAGGAACAGTTTGAGATATTACCTATTATTGATAAGGAACATGAGGATTGTTATTTGAAGCTTGAGTCACTTCATTTTCCATAATCTAACTACGTGAAATACAAGACTGGTGTTTTCCATGTAGCCAAAGTCAGCCAAGATGGCAATAAGAGTGGCAGAAAGTACGGAGTTGCAGTGTGCATGTGAGCCTTGCTATGCGCTTTGTTCAGTTTCAAGCATATATCAAGTGATAAGGAAGCTCAGTGTGGATTATTTTATACTACCATATTCAGTATCATGTTCAGAGAATGAGAAGCATAACGAGAGAAGAGATAGTAGCTAAGTTACAAAGGATGACTAGACAGACACTTGACCATTACTGAGTTTAGACCAGGAAACTACAGCCCAGTGGCCAGATATGGCCTACCACCTGTTTTTGTAAATAAAATTTTATTAGAACACAGCTATGTCTTTATATTTACATAATATAAAATTTATTTATTTACATTTATTTCCATAACAGCAACAGTGAGTAACTGTAACAGAGACTGTAAGTCCTGCATAGCTAAAATTATTTATCATCTGAGTCTCAATCGGGCAAAAAAGAAGAAAAACACAGAAATTTCCAGCTCTTAAAACCCACTGCTGTTGAGTTCTGACTCATAATGACCCTACAGGACAGCGTAGAACTGCCCACATGGAATTTCCAAGGCTATGAATCTTTAAGGAAGTAGACTGACACATCTTTCTCCCACAGAGAAGCCGATGGGTCACTGGTGGCTTTAAACTGTTGACCTTTCAGTTAGGAACCGAGCACTTAACCACTGTACCGTCAGTACTCCTTCCTAACTTCTAGTCTGCACAGAGGTTCTCCTTATGTCTTTCAGAAGTCTTAAGAGAGCTGGAAAGACTTCAGGTGTGTTCCTTACCTGAAAAAAGCTTGATAGTGAACCATCTTTGAAAATTCGTATTCTGAAAATGGAATCTAAAGAATCAGTCTTAAAGAAATACTTAAGTCTGTAGTGGTGGACCAGAAGAGGTGACAGAACACTTGTCTTCTTTAACTCTGTCTCTGGATTATTCCACATACTGCTTTAGACGGCACTTGGCTTTGGCCACTGCTTTAGAATTTAGAGCTGGTGTTGAAGCATCAGTGAGATAGATCTGATTTTCATTTGCCTCCTATTTACCAAGATATAACTCAACAACAACTCACGCATTAGTGTGATATTTAATGCAGTTATTTTATTGGGATCATTTAGACGCAAGATTCTTTGTTTTTTTGACTCAGTGATTTTTTATTTTATTTCTTTGTGGCTTTCCAGTTTTTGTACCACTCCCAGGAGCCCACTCCCACCCCTTTTTTAAAATTGTGATCTGATTCAACGGCACTTGGCTGGCAAGTCAAAGTATACCATTCAAATTAAATGTGCATGCCTGCCTGTCTGCAGCTTCTTCTGCTCTCCTTGCCTGATGACAGCACACTCCTCCTTTCATTCTATGTATGTCATATCCTCTTAACAATCTCCTTTCCCCTCCTTTCCACCCTCTCTTCTCCCTTCCAGTACGAAGTCAGTAGAATAGTGTCCTATAGATAACACAGAACCATAAAGTACACACACCATGTGGTCACTTGGTGTCCCCGAGTCCAGTTCATTCCTGTCCAAAGAGTTGGCACATGATAGTTTTATATCCATTTGTAGTTTTTGTCTTCAAGAAGAAGTCACATTTTTTTTCAATCTCAAGTATTCGTTCCACAGATTCATACTCCTAACCCAACTTTATCTTCCCTGGTCGCCATCCCATTCTTGACCTCTATTTCTCTCATCTCACACCTGAACCTCATTGAGTCCCTAGGTTCTCCCCAGCCCCAAGTCTCACGCTACTCCAGACCACTGTACCCCCACCATCCGCCATCCCTAAGTCACACTCTCTGATGTTCAGAATGATCATTGAAGATTAGCCAAATGTTAAACGATTGATGACAGTCTTTTGTGCGTATTACTTAATACAATAAATGTAAAGAATTTGTTGTTTAGATTTCAATGAAATGTTCAAAAAGACGTGTTAAAACCTTTACTTCTGAAACAGCATACCGTTGGTCATGCAAAGAGTGTTTCTGGATTTACCCAGAAATGACCAAGGAGGAGATGCAATTTCATACATCATAGACTCTCTAAAACCATCTTATACACCTAGGAATCACCAAAGAAAATAACTCAACAGGATTTTCTATATTTTCTCTTCTGAAATGACTATCTTTCATACTTGAAAAATGATTTTCAAGCCTTCTTTTCTTCATGATCACATAGAAAACAGAAGAGAAGTTATTTTTATTCAGCTGCAAAGAGCGAAGATCACAAAAAAATCCTACTATAACTGGCCTAGTGAGTATTGATTACAAAAAAGCAGATGGAAAAATGAAAAACTAACTTCACAAATCCAAACCAGCCTGTCACCACAGGTTCGGTTCTTTTCATGAGGAATTCCTCCTAAGTGTTCTCCTTTGGGAGAACACATTAGCACCAGCCCAGAGTCTTCAAGTGAATGTGTTAACTAGGTACCAGGATCTAACTCCAATAGCAAGTGGGTAAGAAGGACAGAGTGTCAGCACAGAGGCAGAGCTTACAGAGTGTTTCGTTCCACCCCTGTCTAATACTTGGATCCCTTGTTAGATTTTCTACCTCCATCAGTTTCCAGTAGAACTGCACTGTCTAATGTGGTAGGTAGCCTCTTACCACATGTAGCCCACAGATGGTTTGCAGATGGTTTGCACTGAACTACACTATTCCAAAAGATGGTGGATCAATCCTACCCTGCAGCACCATGGGAGAAAGGCCTGGAAATCTGCTTACATAGAGATTACAGCCAAGAAAACCCTATGGATCAGTTCTGGTTTGTAACACATGGGGCCTCCATGAGTCAGATCTGACATGACTGCAATAGGCTTCTTCTTTTTCTTGTGCACATGTGTAGCTATTGAGCACTCAGAATGTGGTTGATCTAAATCAAGATGTGCTTTAACTATAAAATGCTAATCAATTAGAAAAGCTAACAAACATTTATTGCATATATATTTCGTTTTGAAGTGATAATAGTTTTGATATATTGGGCTAAGTAAAATGAATTATTAAAATTAAAGTTCTCATTTATTTTTACCTTATTTTAATGTAGTTACTAGGAAATTTAAAACTACATATGTGGCTTTCATTTTATGTCTGTTGGACAGAGACATTATAATACATTGGTAACTCATTTCCTTAGCCTATGGCTAAAAGGCCTTGATACAGGAGATTGTAAAGAAGTAACATGGTTAGACAAGAAGCTGCTAGTCTGAATCTTTGGATGAGGTCTACTTAACCTGGAAACAGTTATGCTATCCGTGGAAATACAAAAGCTAGATGGAGGAGCTGGTATGGTGACAGGTTGTGACAGTGAGGTTGATTCATAACTCATTTGGCTTTATACAGCTGTTGGCTGCCTGAGAGATCATATCTCCCCATCTGTCTTTTAGATACTTCTTCTCAACCTATGACCAAAAAATTAATTTGAACAAAATAGACATTTTCTCTCTACCAGTGGGATTTCAAAACAAAAGAGTAAAGGTTATCTAGCATCCATCAAAACCAATTCCTATTACATAGGCAGTGACAAAGAAATTCCAGAAATGCTGTTCTGCTGAGTTTCCTTTTATTGAACAAGCAGTTGGACAGACAGCATTGTGATCAGGAGGGTTCTAGAACACAGATGCGATGGAGATATGCCCTCAGATCACACAGTCTAGGATGTAAGAGATGTAAAAGACTGAAAATCAGTGAGTCCATTCCCCCAACAGCTTGATTCTGTTTTCTACAGTAAATAAGATAAGCTCAGAAGAGTTCTTTGTATATACAGACTGTGAAGGTAGGTAATTCAGAATTGGGACATACTTTTTCTTTCACGATTTTCACCAATTTTCATAACATTTGTCCTAGAAGAAAAGATGGATAGGTTAGCTGTTAGAAACTCAAGAATATTGCAGGGATGTGGGCTGTGCAGTTACAGATTTCCTGTGAACAAACGTCCCCATAGATTCCTGCATTGAGCCAAACAGCCTCAACAGTAAATCACCTTTGTATTTTATCAAACAAGTATTTACTTTCACCTAGAGTCGCCATGAGTCAGATCTGACTCGACAGCGCTTGGCTTGGCTAGCACGTACCAGTTGTTGAATAGAAGCTACTGTTAAATAGTACTCCACTACCACTGCTAACCACAAGGTCGGCAGTTCAAATCTGTCAGGCGCTCCTTGAATATTCTGGGGGTCAGTTCTACCCTGGCCCCTAGGGTCGCCCTCAGTCAGATCCAACTCGATGGCACTTGGCTTGGCTGGCTGTTAAAGTGAACACACAAATGGACTTGATTATGTGTGACACTTCCAGTAGTCAAATGAGATAGGTGTCATTACAACATTTCAGAGATAAGGAAACTGAGTTTCCAGAAAACTTAGTGACTTGCCATGATCACATACGAGGTCTTGATTTGAATGCAATTCTCCTAATACTAACGCTTCTTCTATTATACTTTCATGCCATTAGAACATAATCAGCTGCCTTCTTTGACTGACTTGCCCATGTAGTCACACACTATGGAAATCAACGTTATTGTCATTATTTTTAAGTGGGGAGAGGACCCCCACAAGCATATAGCACCACCTGGGGAAGGAGAAGTGTTGTCATTTTCGTTCTCACGTCTAGTCTTTAAAATTTCCTTTGGTGGGAAAGTGGTAAGCTATCATCATGCAGAATCCTTAACAATCTTTGTCATGAAATAGAGAGGAGTCATTTGTTTGTCTTATAGAAAAATACTGATATTTTCTATAATATGGTTCCTTTCAATATAGCAGATCTTTTGAATTTATATGATACCTTATTTAGAATACCTGGTTTCCAGAAACTCCTGGAAATTAAGGGATAACAGAAAAGCATAAGAAATGATCTCAGAAAATCTACTCTGGGCCCTGATTCTAATACTAAATAACTTTGGTAAGCTACACAATTGCTTCCAGGCTTGATATTTTTAAACTCGAGAAGACAATGGTTCTTTCCATACTTTCCAGTCACACTACTATTGTGAAGATCAAATAAGGAAATGTACATAAAACTCTGAAGACCTACATAAATCTTAGTAGTTGTTGTATAATAGTTGTTATGTAATATAAAGTGCAGCTAAATAGTAAGCTACAGAACGAGTTCCAGAATTCTTAAACTAGTGTTCCAAGAATGCTCTGACTGCATTGCCACTCTACTTGGAATTACAGGCTCTTAGAATCTCGTAACCAGCAAGAAAGTTCAGGCAATAGGTTCTAACCCTCCAGCTATCACCTGAGAACAGTTTTCAGAACTATCCTATGTCTGGTAGGCTGGGGACTAGAACACAAGTTTAAACTCTCCCATGACCCAGCTGTGCCACCTGTACCCAAGATTGCATTACTGAGTCATGCAGAGGGAACTCAGTTGTCGCCATACCCAAGACACCTTTTGTTATGTGTTTCACAAGTTCCCCTTATAAGTAATTCCTGGCATTTAGTAGTGTCTATTATCAATTCTACTTGAAGAAATACTCCAAATTTTTCATGTTAAACCTTGGGAAGATTCCTCTTTATTTGAATAAATACATCTTATCGGTATGGACTCTCTGGAAAGTTCTCCATAAAACAGTTTTTTGGCAAGTTCATTAACAGCAGGAGGATTACAGCAAGGTGCACTCCAAGGTGTGTTCTACAGGATTTGCATAATAATTCTTTTGGCCATAGTTCTGTCCTCCCTGTTAGGCAAGGTATATGATTAGGTGTGTTTGTGGGAAGGGTGGACAGTGTTTGTGCTAATAAAGTGAAGAAAAAGCTACTGAGAATTTAAATGCAATAGGATAGCAAATATAATGTGGGGATTAAAAGATAAATTTAAATACTCTCGTTTTATGAATGTGTAAAGATCCAGAGTAAGCAGATCATTTGTTAAACTCATACAAGAAAAAAATGGAGATCTCATGATTTCATCCCAGCATTCTGCCCACGTTATCCTGGCTTCCAGCTGCTAATGTCAAACCCGAAACTCCCTGACTAATGGCTTGTATTTTCTCAGTTTCTCATATAATAGCTTTCTAAACAGTTCTTTGGAAACCCCGGTGACATAACATTTAAGTGCTACATCTGCTAACCAAAAGATTGTCCAGACTCCTTGGAAACACTATGGGGCAGTTCTACGCTGTGCTATAGGGTTGCTATAAGTTGGAATCGACTTCATAGCAATAGGTGTATAGTTCTTTTGGTTATGGTCTAATCCAGTGTACTTGACCAAGATCACCAAATTTAGCAAATGGTCTCCCATTACACTATTGTCAAAGCTTTTTGTGGCCACAGACTAAAGACACTTGGAAACTAACAAAAGATAACATGACAAAGTGCACCAGTCCTGGAAGGAAACTTAAATATCCAGTTGGCATTCTTCAGTTTGGGGAATTCAATGAGTAAGAATGATCAGTCCCCTAATATCGACTTATCTGTAATCGTACTACACTTAGTTAGATGATCTTCAAGGTTTCTCACTAAAATGAGCACATGTGCAAGATTGGTTTCTATGTGTTTGTACTTGGGTCTCGCATTTTCTAAGTTCATACTTCAGCCTCTTAGGCATAGTAATAATACTGGCAATAATAATAAATGTGACATTAATTTGTCAGACACTGCTAAATCTCTAAAATTCAATGCTATGGAATATTTTCAATAACTGAAGTTTCTTTGACTTCCAATATTTAAGTAACTTGCCAAAGATCGCACATCTGAAAAATATTAAAAGCTGGATTTTGAACCCAGACACATCTGATCCCATACACACACAGAAATGTCTTATTCCAAACTTTCTTTTCTTCATAAATTACATACCACTTGACCTGAGGAAGAGATTTCTCAAATACAGCTACTAAGGACAATGCCAAACTCAGTAATGACTGTTGAAACATTGTTTTAGAGGCTTCCATGACATAAATCAACTTTCAATGGTAGGAGACCATTTAATACATCTTCAGTCCAGCTTTGCCACTTGCTATCTCACCTCTCTGTATCTGTCTCATCTTTTTATTGTTGATCAGAGATAATGAAGTCTACCCTGAAAGAGTATTAGATGAAAGACATTGCTCATAAAAGTCTATTAATTAGCTCAGCAAATGAGAGACATTTTAAAAAATGTTAATTGCTGTATTAGTATTCCCAAATATTTCAGTAATTATTTGTTGGAGTTGACTTAACGGCAGTTGGTTTTGTTTTACTTTTTCAATTACCTTCAACATGGAAATATGATCAGTTCTAGGAATACCTGACCTACATCACTTCCATGACCAGAAAAATGTTCATTACCCCATGCAAAATAACAGTAGCAGGACTGCTGTGTTCTAACAGTAAAATCAGGAATGTTACTGTACTTACAAGTGCAGACATGCTCTAAGGTATTGTTTCTGATGTGTTGTTCTCCTCACAACTCCCTGCACTAAGTATGCGTGTATCAGTTTGGCGAATCCTAAAAGAGAACAGAGAAAACTTCAAAGATGTAAAACACACATTTACAATGAGAAAACACCAAGGACTGGCATGGATGCATCAGGCCATTAGGAGTACAGTCTCTTATCTGCATTTAGCCATTGTCCAGTAGACATTATCCAGGTTCAACCTCTCTCTCTTGATTTAGCTCCTGGTTTGTTCCCTAGTCTGAAGCTCTTGTGTCACATTTTATCAAGTTATCATATATAATTATTGAATGTTAGAAATAGAATGTTAGAAAATACCACTTGACTTAAAGTTTGAAGATCATAAATTCCAAAAGCCATTGTTCTATAAATGGAAGAATTGGATCTCCAAGAGAAGAATATTAAAATTAGAAAGCATATTAACATATGAATTTTAATGCCTCTATCTTATCCGACTCGACGGCACTTGGCTTTGGCTTGGCATCTTAAAAGATGTTATGAATCAATCCTCTGCTTGTTTTCCTCTGGTGATGGGAAATTCATCATCTAGCAAGGAAGTCTATATTTCTTCTTTGGACATTTCTCAAGTTGAAATTATTTCCCATAGCTTCCTCTAAGTCCACACAAACAAATGCTATTCCTTCTTCCCCAGGATAGCCTAAATATTCGCTTTTCCGTGTTATATACTCCCAGTTCCTTTAGCTAAACAACTCAGACCAAGGCATTTTATATCAGTATCTTTGTAATTTGAATTTCTGAATCTAAAATCCTTTTGAGTAAAGAATCACTTCTTAAGGACTTACACAATTAATGGAAAGCTTTAAAAACTTAGATAATTTAGGTCTTAACATATACAACCAAGAGGAATAGAAGGATTTGGGGGCTGAAGATAAAGCCTATATAATGAATGAGTTTCTGGAAGGCTGTAATCATTCCTTAAACAAAGATTTCTTAATTCTTCAAACTCTGTAAGATTCATGGATGGATTTCAATTGTTCCATGAGCTCACAGATACCGCACACATAAATCATTAGTGTTACTCTTCTTTTTCCTTTTCTGGAATGAGATTGTTTTCTTTATACTACCAAAAGAAACCTTGGACCCCAAACATTTAAGGAACTACTACTTTGGCCATAACTCTGGTGTAATGTGAGGACAGAAGCAAACTTTATTTAGACCCAAAATAACAATGTTAAAATCCTGGCTAATATACACCCTAGCTTTGAACAAATTTCCTAGACTCTCTAAGCCTCAGTTTCATACTCTATTCAAAGCAGATAATACTTATTCCACAGTTTATGAAGATTCATTGAGAGAGTGAATATACCTTATTTACAGATATAAGAATATATACATCAGTAATACTTACACTTATTACTTTAAGTATGTAAACTAAGGGATAGCTTATTCTTCAAAAAGCTTCATTATTAAGGAAATGTAAATGTAAAAAAAATTTCAGGATTACGGAACAGGATATCAGGGGTTCCATCCTCTCTGCTTACTGTGTCCTAAGAAGGATAGACCTCAATGTCAATGTCAGTCAGGTGGGACAGGGTGGAAAAGCCAAGACTTGTTGCATGTTCTCATTTAAAGATAGAGCAATGGAGACTGTTAGAAGCGAGGCATGTGTATGGTGTGAGAAAAAATGTATTGTCAAAACCAGATATCATTTGAGCAGACAAGCAATAAGAAAGCTTCAACCTAAAAACAAAAAAAAAACAAAAAACCACTAACCCCCTTGTGTAGAGTCAATTCTGACTCATAGCGACCCTAAAGGACAGAGTATAACTGCTCCATAGGGTTTCCAAGGAGTGCCTGATGGATTCAAACTGCTGACCTTTTGGTTAACAGCTGTAGCTCTTAACTACCATACCACTTGACCTAAAGTAAAAGTGAAAGAGTTTCATATTTAGCAGTCCTACTTAATAATCTTGTGAAGTCATTCAGCTCAAAGAACTGTATCTACTTTCCAGATGAAGAAATTGAGACTCAGAAAGATCAGCTCGTATTCGCAGAGATGCACAGATAGTAATAGCTCTAAGAACAGGCGCCTGATCTGCCATTTGTGCTGGTCTGCTCTATCTTTGGCATGTTATCATTTTTCCTCCAAGCAAAAGTCTTAGAGCAGGTATTCAGTTATTATGATGCAGTCGCAGGGCACTCTGGCAATTATAGGCTGGGCTTACTGTACATAGCAGTGCTTTTCAATGATTTTTTCTGTGCTACAAAACAGGACAGATGAAATTCACATTTCTTTGAGTACATACAAGTTTATGGAGATCTTACCTAATTTGTTGTAGCTCCACCATTTTTCTCTTTCTCTTCCACTCAGTCAAATCCAATGTATGTATGAAATTTATTAAAGGGATAATTCTTAAATCCTCTCTATTTTATATATAATTACTTTTATTAAAGGTATAACCTTAAATCTTTTATGTATAAGCAAGGATTTTCACAATTTGGAAATGTTAATCTGTGATGAATAAATTATTTCCAACATACATCAAACTGATTATCAGTGTACTTCTGTAGATCAAAACTATAATTGAGAGCCTCTATACTGGAAGATATGCTAGTGTGAATTGTGTACTCACAGGTTTTCATGACAGAGCATGCAGGGATTGTTGTATGTTTGTCCATCATCACCACAGACAGGCTGTAAATTCTTTGGGCAAAGGTAACCAATCCTTGGCAACACTCGATAGTGTTTGCACATATCAGAATTCTGAGAAAGCAAAAAAATAGGAGACTTACTGAGTGGCACTCAAGGTTGGGGATTGGCTTGGGAAAAATTGTTCTTTTCCACAATCATGTTAGGATGAATGCTCACAGCAGCACTAAACTTAAAGCCAAAAGATAGAAGCAACTCAAATATCCATCAATTGATGAATAGATCTACAAACTGTGATATGCATACATATGCATACATAACAGAGTAGTGTTCAGCCTTAAAAAGAGATGATATACTGACACATGGTACCATATGGATGAAAACATTATGCTAAGTGAAAATGAGAAGTCCCAAAGGGTTACGTATTACATGATTCCATTTATAAGAGCTATTCAGAAACCAAACCAAGCCCTGTTCTGTCGTCAGTCCTGACTATCAGCAGCCCTATGAGACTGCCCATAGGGTTTCCAAGGCTATAATCTTTACAGAAGCAGATTGCAACATCTTTCTACCGCAGACCAGAAATAAAATTTCAAACTATCAAAACCCAGCAGCTAAAACAGTGATGGGCAAGTTATTACATCAAGCACATCAAAGTTAATACATCAAAGAAGGCTTAAGATCAAAATCTAAATGTCCACCTGAAGACACTGGACAATTATGAGCACATCAAGCACAAAGAAAAGAGAACAAAGGAAATAGAAATTGATGAAACAGAAAATAGAACAAAACTGAAAGTTGATTATTTGAAAAAAATTAATGAATTGATAAAACATTTGTAAAACTGGCTTAAAAAGGCAACAATACACAAGGAGCAACTGTGCTGTTGAGAGACTGCTTTATAAATAGTAACACATTCTTGTCACAGGAAGTCACATGGGGCACGGCCCAGAGGAAAAAGTAGTGAGTACAACTGTTGAGAGAGTGGACGACACAGTAGGAATGGACACGTCAGAAACTATGTGACAGGGCAACTAGGAAGAACTGATGGATGCTAGTGCATCAGATACGAAGGCCACAAGTTAATCTCATGACCGCAGGGGGAGAGAGTCTTCTTTTTGACTGCCTAGATCAGTGCCAACCATAGAGGCTGTCCAGACCTCTGATATTATAGTAAGAGTTATTAAATTTTATAGTATCTTTGGACTATTGACATCTAGAACTGTTAAGATAATAAGTCTGTGTTGTTTTAAGTAAAGAAAGAAAAGAAATAAAAGGGGACATTACTACATATGCTATTTATCTTAAAAGAATAAGGTCAAAATGTTATGGATAACTATGTGCCATATGTGGCAGCCAAGACGAAATCAGTAAATCTATTGAAAATCATTTCCTAAAACAAATGCCATAAAGGACTAAAACGTTTAATAATATTGTATGTGGACATTCATTTCAGAAGAAGAAAAAAGTATTTACTGGTTTGTTTTGCTAAACATCTACTTTAGACTGCAGTGAGTTTGACTGCAGTGAGTTGTAATTCAGTGTTAACACTCCTTGAATGGGAGAATTTTAACAAGTATTTTTTATGAAATCCTGGCAAAAAGAGAACAGAACCAGGGATACCCTCAGTATTATTTGGTTACCTGCTGCTATACAGAGTTTGAAAAAAAAAAATGCAAAGAAGTAGCAGGGGCAACAAAGACAGACTGTTTCTCTCTCTCTCTCTCTCTCTCTCTCTCTCTCTTTTCTTACAAACTAAAATGATTCTTTTGGAAAAAAATTTATTGATTCCACTTTTACAGATATCTAGTTTGAAACCATATCTCATGTCCTCCACTACTGTCATTATGGTATAAACTATTATTATCTCTTATGTGGATTAACACAATGGCCAGATGCTTCCCCTGCCTCCCTGTAGTTTACATAATACAGCAGCCCATATTGTTGTTTTAAAACATAAATGGGATCAAGTCACTGCTCTTCTCAAAAGCCTCACTCAAGAAGAGAGCCAAAGTCTTTACAAAATCCAGTGCAGTATGGCCTTGTTTACCTTTCTGAATTACTCTCTTACATCTCTCTTCAAGGTCTCTCCATTTCAACTGCCCTGGTAGCTGCTATTCTGTGACATTTCCATTAAGCCCTTGCTTTTCCCCTTCCTGGAATGTTCTTCCCTCAGATATGCATATGAAATCAAACCGTTTAGGCCTTGAAACAAATACTACCTTCTGGAGAGTTCTTTCCTGTACACACTCTTTAAAATTTTATCTCTCCCCTCCACCCAGAGGTGCTTTGAAAGATAGGCCTGGCAGTATGCTTTCAAAAGGTCAAAGCCTTGAAAACCTATTGGGCAAGTCTACTCTGTACGCTTAGGTTGCCATGAGTTGAAATCAACTCAGTGGCAACTAATCACAATGATAATACTTTGATATTTCTTTTATAAAAAGATAGATTTTGTGACTACTTCTTTTCCACACTCAGGGATCCTTCCCACAGTGCCTAATTAACTAGAAATACACAATTAATGTCTATTCCATTTGTGCTGCTTATCTACTATTCTAGCTGACTTAGGCAAATACTTTGATATAATTCATTTTGACATCTTTTTTTTTTTCTTTTCTGGGTCATCAGCCCAGGTGATAAAGTCACCTTCTTAAAGCCCTACCTTGGATTTCATTTCATGAATCTATATCATGATCTCTTATCCCCATTGCCTTTCGCCCCTCATATTGTCAAGTTTCTTAAAAAAAATAAATCTGAGCTAGGCTAATTTACATTGACAAATGCATCACTGATGTCAATCAGTCTGTATTTTAAATACAAGTTTGCACTGCTGCGAATTACTGATTGGTGGAATTCCACAGAGTGAGCATGCTAAGCATAGTCTTTCAGGCTGTTGGGAAAAAAGGCTGATTACAGGAAGGGACTTAAGGGAACATATGATGAGACTTTTTGGTCTTCCCAAATTATAGTATCTAGGCTTCTGTCTTAATTACTTATTTGACCACATGTGGGACCAGTTACACCCATTATACACAATATATTTTAAATTTCAAAAAGTAGTAAATTGGCTTGGCAAAGGGCTCAATGAACACAGCCTAATCCACTGAGTAGTCCCTGACTTCTCACTATGCATGAACTGCATTTAGTCCTCAAAGAAGTTAAGACTGTACTGAACCTCCCTTCCCTACCTTTTTCTATGGAATTGGAGTTTATGAAGAGCAAGGGACAACAGGCCTAAAAAAAAAGCAAGAGTGCTAAATTGGCATGTAGTGTTTTTTAAAACGTTGACATTCTTACCAGAGAAGAATTAGAGGACTCTTGGCTGTCTTCTTCTTCAGAAGCTCTATTATGAATTGAATTTTCTAGAATTCTTGACTTTTCCAAAGCCTCTTTTCGACTAGATGAGACAAAAAAAATAATTTTACAAGCTATTCACAAGAACCAGCTCCTAATATTGTAGGAAGTTAAGCAATGCTAATGAAACATAATAGAACCATAAAGCATCCAATCAGTGAGTGGCCAGAGCCATACATTATAAAAGTGCACGCATAGCGAGTGGTTGATTTAGGGATTTCAAGGGTTGATTTAGGTATTATGGCTAAAGACCCTGAGCTCTGATTTCCTAGAACATACAGAGGACACCATTAATTCTTGCCTCAAAGAATATACTGCAAAATGCTAAATAAACACTGATTATTATTGTTGTTTTCCCACTGTTTAAGACAACCATCATCATCACCAACAGAACCATTATCTTCAACCATTATCTATCATGTTCATTTGTTCCCATATCTGGTTCCTTGTCAAATAACCTGCAGACCTCTTCTAAAAAATAAGTTCTTCAAGCCTGAAGATTCTGATTGAATTTATTTGGAAGTGTAAAAATCTGTATCTAAAATATTTCCTCTTATGATGACCAGTCTAGTTGCAGAACAAAGATCAGAGATAAATTTTTATAACTGTAATCCTAAGAGTTGAAGAGTAACTCATAAATAGCCTAGTTAGAACTTACATTCATATTTCCTGTCTCCAAGCCTAAGTATTCTTTCTATTATATCAGAGTTTTCAACTTAAGGACCTTGAATCTAAAGACATTATTTATTAAATCAGCAGTTTCTAGAAATGTGGTTCCCTAGCTAGCTGAAGGAGAAAAAGAAACCTCTTACTTACAAGACAGCAATGCACATGAAGCACTTATTTTTATAGAACGTTCCATCGGGGCCACGCACAGGGTCATTCTCTCGAGTACAGATGAGCTGCCCATTCCTAATGTAGTGCCGAAAGTTATCACACTCATCCTAAAGAACGAGAAAGGAAAAGCTAACATGGCTTTGGCCCTTCTTGACTAGGTAGTGTTCTCCAACTTGGTTATGGGAAATCTTTTCTTAGCCTAGAAGTCAGACTCACTGCACTTGTCCTTGCAGTGGAGACAAGGGGCTGCCCAGACTGTCTAAGCTTTCCATTCTCAGCTTCATTCAAAACTTCTCTGCACTGATTCTTGAAAGGTAATGGAAACACAAAAAGGACTTGATAGACCTTCTTGCCTCCCTTTCCCCTTCCTTCCATCTTTTGTTTTCCCTATTTCCTACATGAGGTGTGCTCTTGACCAAAGGATCATCTCACAGAAGTCTAACACCGTAAATGCGATTGTCATCATTAAATGACTGAATGAAGATTTCTTCTTTGCAGTCATGAAAAGAAAACCGAAAAGGTAGCATCATGCATGCACACTATTAATTTACTGATAATGAGGAAATTATCTGGAGAAAACAGAAAAAAAGACAACAAGGAAAGAAGCTTCAGATCAGTTAATAGTAGGTGAATTATTAAAATCGATGTATGCAAGTTACCTGATGCCTCTTTTCACAGAGGTAAGCACCCCCATATTTTTCAATCTGTGTTTTTTCCAAAGAAGAGACTCGAAAGCAATAGTTGACACATACTACTGAAGAATCTCTCCCAAATCAAGAAAACCATCAAACCCCAAAGGAAAAAGAAAACAATTTTCTTTGAAGGTTAGCACCTTTATTATTCAAAAACAGGAGGAAAATACAAGATTCTGAGGGTGAAAAATAGAATTATTTTGATATCTTTTAAGAAATAACCTTTGAGGCATTTGAAGTTTGGGCACTTGAGTTTTCTTCATCATTCTTTTTTCTTTCACTAGCTTCTCGCTCACTGTGGAATAACAAGGATAGGAGGGTTTTTTTCTGGTTATGTTTGAATTTTGTATTACCACGTATTGCTCTAATTCTAAACATCAGGAAATACAATACTATTTTTTCAAAAATCTAGAAAATGTTTTTTACTAATCAATTTTAATTGTTGAAATTTTCGTAAACATAGTAATGCTATCAACACTGACAATTAATTCAGTTAATAAACAATGGTCCAGAATGGCATAATCTTAGAAGGCTATCTATTTTTTCATTAATTGTGTATATTAGTAGCTCTCATGTGGAAGGTTGCTTTCTCTTTTTTGTGTAAATTAAAATTAAACACTACAGTTTGATTGTTCCTTATCTAGTTACAGTGTTTTGAAACTTATAAACATTTTTACAAATACTATCTCCTTGAATCTTTATAAAAACTGTATGTTGTCAAGAACCCAGAAGACAGAAAGACCCATGTCAATGGGTGACTATATCAACATGTGACCAGAAGAACCCAGTGGTGCCCGGCCACCACCAACAACAGCTGTGATGTGGCTCACAATGTTGAGTCCCAGTGGTAACACCAGAAAAAAAAGGGGTGCACCCAGAGAACTCCACTAAAAGACCACAGCTGATGGTCCAAAGGCCTGGGGATTCCCCTGGGAGCACGGGCCCTAAACCTGATGCTGCCCCTAGTCATAAATTATTACTGAGGTCAACTTTTCAGACAGGAAAGGACTGGCCTCAGGGACACAAAGTGACCATATCATGTGTGCACTTTATGGTTCTATGCATCTATAGGATGTTGTCCTACTGGCCTCTTACTAGAAGGGAGTGGTGACGAGGGAACGGGAGAACATGACATGTTTAGAATGAAAACGAAGAGTGTGCGGTCACCAGACAAGGAGAACAGAAGGAGCTGCAGATAGGTGGGCATGGAAATTTAAAGTGGATTGTATACTTTCATTCAATTACAATTAAAAAAAAAAAAAAACTATGTTGTCAGTTTTATTTTATACCCATCTATAATGTCCACTGCCAGTCTGTTTGCCATCCTGTGGTGACTTGTATGTTACTATCATACTGGATGCTATGCCAACAGTATTTCAAATACCAGCAGGGTCACCCATGGTGAATAGATTTCAGCATACCTTCCAGACTAAGACAGACTAGGAAGGAAAACATGGCAATGCATTCCAAAAATGGAAATCTGTGGATCAGAACAGAATATTGTCTATCTCGACTCAGGCATAACAATTATGCTAAAGATAACAAAAGACTGGGAAATATTTCATCCTGCTGTATACAGGTTCACCATTTGCTGAAGCTAACTCAATCATAGCTAACAGCAACCACACATACAGTATAGGTATTATTTATAGGGAGCCAAGGCTTGGCAAAGTGAACCAACTCTTACTCAGGTATGCTGATAAATCAATGACTTGAAAGTTAATGATTCTGCCATTATACAATGGCTGCCTTTCCTACCTTCATGATTCCAGGTGTGATTACACGATTCATTACCAAAATTAAAATTTCTGTGAAAGTGTTTTGGAAACTCACTGTCTTCTGAAAAAGTGTAGCATTATTATATTTTTAATGTGCAATGCCAAGTATCTCAGCTTTGAAAATAAGAGGAAATATTTTCTGACAAACTGGTATACCATATCAAATTGATCAGTGAATCTCTTCACTTACAAGATGCTCTGACACATAGCACATTTGTTGACATGCATTTTGCCATATGGGCCTCTAACAGGGTCATTTTCTCTGGTACAGATAAGCTTTCCATTTCTTATCAGTTTGCGGAATTCATGACACTGATCCTGCCAATATGAACAAAAAGATGTTATTACCATAGTGTGATCTTTAAAAGCCAAAAACTCAATTTATTGGCTAGGTATGAATCATAATATTGGAAAGAAAAAAAACTAGCCAAAGCCAAGTGCTGTCGAGTTGGTCCGACTCATGGCGACCAAAAAAAAATTAGACAAAATAAAATCTCAGAGTTAAAATATATTTTGAAAGCGCTTCATTAAACTTGGCTGGCTGGCTTCATTAAATTCCTAAGAAGTTTGGATTCTCCCTGAAGCATCTCTCTCAAAGTCTGTGCTGCTCCAGTATGGAATTTCATTATCAGTTAAGGCAGTGGGTTCTGTTTTCAGACATTTTTATATCAGAATGAGTCACAAACTGTTGTCATTACTCCATGCATAAAGGGTCAAATTCAAAAACCACAGAATGAACAAAAAGATACTCCTCTGGCAAGACATATCAACATGTAAAATGCTAGCTTTGTTCCTCAATAACATTTTATGTTCACCATCCACTGTACATTCCATGCCAAACACTTTGCTGTGTGCTGTGATGGATGTTCTTTGATTTTTATAAAAGATCCCATAAGATTGACACTTGTTATAACCATTTCACAGATGAGAAAAATAAGGCTCAGAGATAGTAAGTAATTCAAGTCAATATGGTTGGTATTCATGATTTAAGCACTCCAACAACCAGATTAAGTTACTTTTTCTTGCTGTTTTTAAAAGACAGAGAAGAAAACCCTTATCCATTTGTAAGAATATAGGACTGATTTTTGGTCACATAGAGGCCTTAAAAAGAAGCCAGTGGAACAGACCCCACTGGATATGACCTCTGTTGAAATCACTGGAACTCTACATAAATCAGCTTCTTTTAAGCACAAAAGCCAGAGCAGAAATATGGAAAAACAATATTAGTTTTTCTTCTTTCTGTAAAGTGTGATACTTATAAGTGGTTCCACATCTACTTTTATCTGTAACATTTTAAATGTTCTTTAGAATTGAATACCTGGTCAGCTCATCAAGTGTTCCATAATCATCATTTTCAAAAGTTTATAGAATTATTTTATCTTCAAGGAGCCCAAATGACAACATACTTTATCTATATAACAGCATAGTTGTGTCCGCACTGCAATCCTTGGTTTACGTGTTCAGTCTCTGGCTCTTCTGTTTAATACCTGTGTATAGTTAATGTCTCCAAGTTTTTCTTTAACTGCAAAACTGGAATAACATCACCCACTTCATAGACTGTGGGAAAGATTTATTTTAATAACATACGTGCTTAGTAAGGCTTATTTTAATTTGCATGTGTAGATATGACACTACTCCTCTTTTGTGAAAAAAATTAACATTTTAAATATACTTGTACAAGTCTTTATTTGAAAGTTCTAAAATAACTACCATAAAACAAAAAAACTGATGAGTTTAAATAGATGGCCAATAGAGATAAAGTCCAGTAATAAAATAATGCCTTTTCTGAAAGCTATTAATTTACCAAAATGCACAATAGAAATTCCCGAGGTGTTTCTTAAATAATGGTGTTCATTATTGTTGCTTCCTTATGTCAAGTGAGTATAAAACCCCATTGCTGTCAAATTAATTCCAACTAATAAAGTGTTGCCTATCCGGAAAAACTTCCTGGAAAACCTCACTGCTTCGCTTTTCTAGTTGGAGTCCATAGATGGGTAAGAAGAGATTATATTGTGTAATGTTCTTTCTGTTGGTATTGTGAAGTTTTGAATATTGTTTATAAAGCCCCAGTCTGAATGCTCAGTATCAGTAAGGAGCCAGATGAAGATTTATCGTCTAGAACTCCAATGATACTTGCTTCCTTGTTTGTTATTTTTGGCATCTGTTTGATTTATTGTTGTTGTTGTTGCTTTAAAATATCAGACAATAAATTCACTGGAAGCCACAATAATTTGCTGATCACCACTAATCCTGTATATGTGTGGTCATTGCTTAAGAGTTAATTTTAGGGCATCAGGAGTGCACTATTTGCTTTGTAAGATGTGGTCATGCCTTTCTTGTTTACCATTATATCCCCAATAATTGACACAGAATTGACATTCAGTAGCATTCGTTTAATGGACTAAACAACTAACCAACAAAATTTAGGCATTACTATATCTAATTAGAGCACCTCATTTTCATTGCTCTTTTCACCATTTTTTCTCATGTCTTCTTCCTCTTTCTTCTTTTTTTCAGCTGCTTCCCTTTCCCTGGAAGAAATGATGGAAAGAACACTTTTAGCCAAAGTGAACAAAGAGTTTGCTCATTACTTTAATGTATGCTTCAAAAGATACTGTCATTTTTTTTAAACAAACAAGTGATGATTAGTATATTTTAAGACTCAAAATCAAGATCCTATTAAAGTTTAAGACTTGACGATAATCTCAGGGCAATTGTTTCAGGGCTTCGTTCAGCTTCCATGGCTCCAGAAAATCTAGAGTTCATGAGAATTTGAAATTCTATTCTGAATTTTCTCCCTCTTGATTAGGAGTCTTCCATAGAATTTTAGTCTGATGGCAAAGGAGGAAGTTATTTCTAGGGACAATTAGTTGCACATTCTATATCTTTGTACTGTTTTGACACCCCTTCTTACTCTGTTGCTCCAGGTGGATGGCAACAATTGCTATACTGTGGATGGGTGTTTGCTAATTTTTAAAACTTAGGTACCACACAACAAACTAGAAGGTAAAACAAAAGCACTAAACACGCTAATGTCTCAGTCATCTAGTACTGCTGTAACAGAAATACCACCAGTAGATGGCTTTAAAAAGAAAAATTTTATTCTATCACAGTCTAGAAGGCCACAAGTCCAAATTTGGGGCATCAGTCCAGGGACAGACTTTCTCTATTGGCTCTAAAAGAGGGTCCTCATCAATCTTTCCTTGGACTGGGAGCTTCTGAGTTGCAGGGACTCATGTTCCTTTCCAAAGGATGTACTCTGCAACCAGCACTGCTTTTTTCCTGATGGAATGAAATCCCCAAATTTCTGCTTGCTTCCCTTTCCTTCACATCCCAGGACATTGCTTCAAGGCACAATATAATCTTACATATTGAGTCTTGCTTCACCACCACCACCACCACCCATCCTCCCCCATTAATACCTAGAGGCAGGGTTTACGGCATATAGAAACATCACATAATATCAGGAATCATGGCCTAGCCAAATTGCTACACATATTTTGGGGGGAGATACAATTCAATCCATGATGGCCAATTAACTGGGATGTCCTATGAAAACATAAAACTTGCCTCCCTTGAGCCTTGTGTTTGTTTGAGATCTCTTTATATGAGATCAAATAGATAACAACAACTCAAGATTAATAAGAAATTTAGGGAGCAAGAGTTTGTTAATGAGGGAGGAACAACTGGACAAGAAAGGTAAGAAAGATTGCACAACTCAAAGAATGTAATCAACATCACTGGACTACAGATGTAGAAATTGTTGAATTGGTGTACGTTCTGCTGTATATATGATATCTGAGTGCTACATACCTCATTGCTGATTATCACTATGGTCACCTTCAAAGTATTCGCCTTGGGAAGTTATGTACTGATGCTAGCACCTAGTCCACCCTTCAAAGCAGTTTCAGAACTCTTTCTGGAATGGCATGGTGGCAAGGAGGCAAGTGTGCCAACTTAATTTTATAGTTGTCTGTGAGGGAGGTTTCAGCCAGTAAAAAAAAAAAAACTGTATTGAAACACCCTGCCTACTCAACTGATGTGGTGATTTTTTTTTCTTTACACAAAGATAAAGGAAATATTGAAAGGAAAATATTTGAACGACTTTCAGTACATCAAGAGTAATATGATGACAAGTCTGATGGGCATTCCAGAAAAAGAGCTCCAAAACTACTTTGAAGGGTGGACTAGGCACTGGTGTCAGTGCATAGCTTCCCAAAGGGAGTACTTCAAAGGTGACCATAGTGATATTCAGCATTGCGGTGCCTAGCTTTCTCTAGGATGAGTTCATGAACTTAACTGGTAGTCTTCATATTCTCAATAATAACAAAGATAAACCAATTATGAAAAAATCCAGTAAAAATACACTTACAGTCTTTCTTTACACATAGCACACTTATTTCCATGTGCCTTGCCATCTGGACCTCGGACAGGGTCACTCTCCCGAGTACAGATAAGCTTTCCATTTTTCATTTGACTCCTATACTCATCACACACATCCTGAAAAGGAGGGAAGTGTATATTGGAAATGATATTTTTACATAGCATTTTATTGAATTTGAAGATTTAAAAATTTCAGTTTGAAAATCAGAAAAGGTGGCATCCACTTAAGCTTGCTGTGTTAGGCAGAATAAAGGCCTCCTGAAGACATCCACATTGCATCCCTGCACCCTGTGATTATGCTACCTTCATGGGAAGGAGGAATTAAAGATGAAGATGAAATGAAGGTTGCTGATCAGCTGATCTTGGGACGTGATTATCCTGACTTATATGGGTGGGCTCGATGTAAACACAAGTCTTACAAGTGAAAGAAGAAGGAGGAAAAGTCAGTGTCAGTGATACAGAATGAGCGACGCTTGACAGGCGATTGTTGGCTTTGGAGATTGAAAGGGGTTATGAGTCAAGGAATGCAGACCACTTCCAGAAGATAGAAGAGGCAAGAAAATGCATTCTCCCTTAAATTCACCACAAAGAAATGAAGCCCTCCTGAGACCTTGACTTTAGCTCAGTGAGACCCAGGTAGGACTTCAGAACTCAAGAAATGTGAGATAATAAATGTATGTTGTGTTAAGCTACTATATTTGCAGCAGAAACCCTGATAGCGTAGTGGTTAGGTGCTATGAGTGCTAGCCAAAACGTCCATGGTTTGAATCCACAAGGAATATCTTGGAAACTCTGTGGGGCAGTTCTACTCTGTCCTATAGGGTTATTATGAGTCAGAATTGATTCAACAACAATGAGTTTGGTTTTGGTTTTATATCTGCAGCAATTTGTTACAGCAGCAACAGAAAGGTAACATACTCGCTGAACCTTATGTTCACCATTTACGAAGCAAGGTTGAAAACTCTTATTTCATCAGACTGTTGAAAGAATTAAACAAACCACTGTTTATAAAAATGCTGTGTAAATGTCAGACTGAAGCATTTCCATATGCTATCAGACTTCTACACTGAAGGATCAGCTAAAACGCCTTGCCATCAAGTCAGCTCCTACTCATAGTAACCTTATGTGTGTCACAGTATAGCTGCTCCACAGAGTTTTCCATTTCTGTAATCTTACAGAGGCCCCGGTAGAGCAGTGGTTAAGAACTACAGTGAGCTAGGGCTGCTAAGCAAAATGTTGGCAGCTCGAATCCACCAGCTGCTCCTTGGAAACCCTGTGGGACAGTTCTACTCTGTCTTATAAGGTCATTATGAGTTGGGACTGACTTGGTGGTGTTTATTTATTTATATGTTAATCTTATAGAAGTAGGTTGACATGCATTTCTTCTGTGGCACTGCTGGGTGGATTCAAACCACCAATCTTTTGGTTAGTAGCCAAACACATACCATTTATGCCGCACAATGATATTCATATTAATATGTGGCTTTTGATCAGCTAAGGGTAAGGTCTTTCTATATATCTGAAGGTCAAGAATTATCTTACAGAAATATCATTCTTGTCAAAACTAGTAAATAACTTACCTTCTTTGATTCTGATTCAGTCTTACTTTTTTCATTTGCTTCTCTTCGACTGGAAAAGAAAAGAGTCCCAGCCATCTTGTTAATACATACTCAAGGTTGGAAAGGATGTTAAAATTTACCACTGCCTTCATACAGAGTCTCTCTGCACTTTCCAGAGCTAACTGGTCGGCACAGTAATTGAGACCCCAATGCAAAAAGCTTCCTCATCACAATGTAGACATTCTAAGTAGATCAGCTCCAGAAATTGCAAATCCTGTATTTGTGCCAAAATGTATCTCCCTAATACTCACATCTTTTGGTCTTATTTCAAATTCTGAGGACAATATTGCCTGGCAAATCTGTGACCTCTTTCATTAGTATTTTTTCAGACACTGAAAGGGAAATTATCAAGTCCAGCTTCCTTAGTCACTTTGCCTTTTCATCATAACTCAAGGATTTTAATCCTCCACCTCACTGCCCATTCTGGTTCCTTCATTTGTGAGTTAATGTGTTACAGTATGTCTTAAAGTAGAATAGTAATCTAAAAAGTATCTTAGGGTCATGCTGCCTTATATGTTAGCTTTCTCATAAAATATTCATGCTAAATTTTAATGTGTGTTAAAAATCACCTAAGGCCTTGTTAAAAATTTAGATTCACTGAACACCCCAAAAGTTTGTCTCAGAAGATCTGGGTTAGGTGTAACCTGATTTTTAATAAACAAGCCAGGTGAGTCTGATACAGTGGCTCCAAGATCCAAACACTGCAAAACTCTAATAAATGCTTCTCTGTCAAAGTTTCACTGGGTTTTTTGCACAAAGCAAAGACATGTACATGTATGTATATAGCTATATATATGTATACACACACGTGTATTTTTGAGGAATTCTATTGAAGAACTCTAAGAAATAAGGAAGTGGTAGTAAAATAATTTCTGAAGATTCTACCACATATAAAGATACTAAATTTTAGTCAAGTAAACTGTTAGGAAAGGAAGGCACCTACAACGATTCCATTGGTGATCTAATTATTCATGGTTATGCTTGAAAACATCAAATGGCTTCCCATCACACATGGAATAAAATTCAGTGTAGTTCTCGAGGCCTAAAAAACCCCGTATAATCTGATGCCACTTCCTTTAAAAATTTATTTCCAACAATTCCCCTCTTTCGTCGGTAATCTTAAGACACAGGGTCCATTCCCATTTGTCTTCTGAGCTTACTAGTCTCACACGTATCTTCACGGCTTTGCATTGTCTGTTGTTCACCCTGGACTATTCTTTCTTCAGATATTCAAATGGTCTGTTTCACTTCCTTTATACGGGTCCTTCTCCAATGTCCACCCTTCCATGAGCACTGTAACTAAAACTGCAGTTCTCATCTCTTTCTGTTCTATTACCTTGTCTCAGTTTTCTTATTACTGCCTAGGCTTCCTTTACATATTTATTTGCTTCTCTATCTATTATCTGTGTTGTTATGTTATAGTTTCATAATGTCAGAAACATTGCCCTGTTCACTTTTGCACTTTAGGTGCACTGAAGAGTCAGACAGCAGGCGATCAGTTACTAGCTAGTGTAGGATTGATACTTTTCAAGGATTGTTTAAAATCATATATTTTTGTTTTTTACTACTCCAAGTTTCTTATTGCATAGATGAAATTGTTGACTTAGGAAAATTTTTTATCTTAATAATTTTCTGCATCTGTGAATCATCAGTTATTCTTTCAAAAAATTACCTATTGTGTGACACAAAAACAATTAGAAATGAAGAAGTGCCTCATTTATTTTTATTCTACCTACATAGATTTAGTTGTGCAAAATTGGTGTGGTGTAAAAAATATGCTAGTCATTAAGTATTACTATTAATGGCAATATCTCATTTTACTGAGCATTAGTGAGAACATCAATAGTGACAATTTACATTTTCTCTGTACTTACAGTGTACTAGACACTGTACTTAAGCATTTTATACAATTTATCTCATCCAACTCTTAAACATCACACATCTGCATGATTATTGTAGTCCTCCATTTACATGTGGACATACTGAAATCTAAGCAAGTGAAATAACCTGTCCAAGGACATGTGTTTTATTGCCTATGCAAAGACAGCTGACTGAATGGATTATAACAAATCATGGACAACAGTGTAAAGAACTGGAATTCCAAAACGCTTAAATGAGCTCATGAGGAACCTTTACATAAATCAAGGGGAAGTTGTTTGAACACAAAAAGGGGACAGTCCATGGTTTAAAGTTAGGAAAAGTACGCATCAGAGTTGCATCCTTTGGCCATACTTATTCGATCCATATGCTAATGCAGTAATTCCAGAAGTTAGATTATATGAAGAAGAATGGGGCATCAGGATTGGATGAAAACATATTAACAACCTATGTTATGCAGACAACACAACCTTGTTTGCCAAAAGTGAAAAGGACTTGAAGCACTTACTGATGAAGGTCAAAGACCACAGCCTTCATTATGGATTACACCTTAACATAAAGAAAACAAAAATCCACACAACCGGACCAATAAGCAACATCATGATAAACAGAGATAAGACTGAAGCTGTCAAGTATTACATTTTGTTTAGATCTACAATCAGCGCTCATGGAAACAGCCATCAATAAATCAAATAACATATTGTACTGGGCAGCTCTGCTGCAAAAGACTTCTTTAAAATGTTGAAGAGCAAAGATGTCACCTTGAAGATTAAGGCGTACCTAACCCAAGTGATGCCACAATGTTTTCAGTCACCTCATACGTGTGTGAAAGCTGGATAGCAAATAAGAAAGATCAAAGAATTATTGATGCCTTGAATTTTACCAAAGACTACTAAACATATTCAATACTGAATATGCCAAAAGGAAGAGATTTGTCTTGGAAGCACAACCTGAATGCTCTTTGGAAGCACGGGTGGTAAGAGCTATGTCTCACATACTTTGCGCGTGTTGTCAGGAGGGATCACTTCCTGGAGAAGGACATCGTACAATGCAAAGCAGAAAGTCAGTGAAAAAGAGGATGTCTTTCAGCGAGAGAGACTGACACAGTGACTGCAACAATAGGCTCAAACAGAACAACGATTGTAAAGGTAATGCAGGACTGGACAGTGTTTGCTTCTACTGTACCTAATGTTACTCTGAGTCAGAACTGACTCAATGACATCTTACAACCTCAGCAAGGACATGGAACTGAAATAGTCATCTGATGCCGAAAACCTGGCACTGCCCCACTCTGCCATCTTGTTTGTATGAAAGAATTTTAATAATGTAGAATAAATACTAGACTAATAACTAATTTGGGCTCTGAAACTTACTCCTTCTGAGCCCTTTAAAGCCAGTTACTGCTGTCCTCCACTTTTCTCATCTGCGAACTATAGCATTTGGATTAGGTGTTTTCATATGCTCTTTACTACAGTCTCGTAATTTTCCTCCCTCTCTCCCTTTACTTTCTCTCATGCTGTGGGGGGCGGGGGTGGTAGTGAAGAATGTACATTAGTGGTGAGAAGAAAATATTGTATATATTTCTCTTAAATGTCATTGTAATAGAGGAATTGAGTTTTAGAACTACAAGGACATTTCAAGGCTACTTGGAAGACTCCCTCTCTTTACAAATGGGACTAAGCCAATGTATTTAATGCAATAAAACAACCCCAAAGTCACTGGGCTGTATCATAAGCCATTCCAAGTTATTGCTGTTCATCAAGGGAAAATAGAAGAAATAGAACTTGGAATATGCAATAAGTGTACCCCGTATGTAAGATAAACAAACAAGCCAAAGATCAGCTTTCTAAGCTATACTGGCCAACTACTCAAAATGACCACAGAAAAGTCTTCTTAGGATCCAGGCATAATGTGTTCTAAGGAACAATTATCTACTGTGGTGATAGAGGTCACAGACTTATGTTGGAAAATGGAGTAGGAATCAGCCACTTGATTAGCTACCTTTGCTAGGGTTCATTGCTCCATAGGTTTTTTAAGAGAAAGAGATAATACTTGGGCATTAATCAAAAAATAATTTTTTTAAAAAAGAGAGTCATAAGTGAATGAGACACAAACATTAATATGCCTGTTGACAGCAGTACTTACAGTATTTCTTTACACATGAGACACTTATTGTTGTATGAGTTTCCATCGGCATCCCGTACAGGATCACTCTCCCGACTACAGCTGAGTTTTCCATGTTTCATTTTCTCCCGATATTCAGCACATTGGTCCTAAAAGGAGAGAAGAGAACAAGCCTCCTGGATTTCTTAGTTTCTTATGGAAATTTTTTAACAATTTGAGTGAAAATCCTATCTACCTCCCCTCATAACATCTAGGGTTGCTTCCTACCAAAACAAGGGTCTGGAATCATGTATATTCTAATTACGGGTCAGTTGTCATGGTTACTAATATTGCTGTTAAGGTTTTACAGAGGGAAATCATGAAGATGTCTGGGATGTAATAACATAGAACAAGGGTCAGCAAACTATAGCCCACAAACCAAATTTGACCTGCCATCTCCTTTTAAACATAAAGTCTTATTGAAATACAGCTTCCCTCATTCACTTCGATGGTCTTTATGGCTGTTTTCTCACAACACTGGCAGCACTGATTAGGTGCAACAGAAACCATATAGTCCCCTAAACTTATGCTGACCTACAGTTACTATGAGTCATAATCTACCCAACAGCAGTGGGTTTTGGTTTATGGTGTATGTTAAAAAGAGACAGAAATTATGCAGAAAAGGTATCAAGGAAGGTAAGTGTCATGGGTTGAATTGTGTTTCCCCACAAAATCTGTACCCATTTGTCCAGGCCAGGATTCCTGGTATTGTGTAATGTTCCTCTGTTTGGGAATTGCTGTGCCTATGATGTTAATGAGGGTGGGTGGGCTGCAGTTGGGTTGGTGGGGACTAACCTGTGGGACTGTAGTATGTCTGGGGCAGCCTTGCAGGATATAAAAGAAAGGCAAGCTGATATTTGGGGTCCTCATACCACCAAAAAGCAGTGTCAGGAACTCAGTGTGTCCTCTGGAAAGGACAGGGGTCCCTGCTCCTCAGAAGATTCCAATCCAGGGGAAGATTGATGACAGGAACCTTCCTCCAGTGCCAGTAGAGAAAGCCTTCCCCTGCAGCTGACACCCTGAATTTTGACTTTTAGCTTACTGGATTGTGACAAATAAACTTTTTCTTTTTTAAAGTCATTCATTTCTGGTATTTCTGTTAGAGCATCACTAATGAGTAAAACAACAGGCTTGAAGAAATTATGGAGAAGATAGACAAATATCTTAACAGATACAGCACTTGGGAGCAAGAACGCAGCCTCCAGAAGCAGAAAAGGTGGAGAAACAGGTAGGTTAGAGGTTAGAGTTTATCAAGGGCAATGAGATGGTGTTTACATCCCACAATCATAGGCAGAGAGATACGGTGGCTATAAACTTATCAAATTGTGTTCAGGGAATGAATTTACAGACAGCATTGTCATGCTGACACTCAAAAGTGTCTCAGGATATATTCTAAGAACTTGCCTAAATTATTTTATTTTATCTCTGTAAGAGTATTGCTAGACTAAAGAGTCCAGGGAGATGAAGTAGTTCATTCAAGGCTTCACAACTCATAAGTGGAAGGGGAAGGATCACACACTGAATGGACTTCAGAGCCTATGCTCTTTCAGCATACCATACTGCCTTGGATCAACAGAAAAAATACCTCACAAAACTGTCTGCTTTCAGGACAAAAGAGAATAATGAAAGAAAATGAAGTGCTTGTGGTGCTGATGAGACCAATTATGGGCTAGCTTACTATAGAGAAAGATTAAGAGGTTGGAATAAAGTCACCCTGTTATCAGTTAGCTCTGGGTTTAAATAAGACAAAATGAGCCCTACAGAGCCTAAAAATTACAAGTAGTCCCTGACTTACAACATGTTTCACTTAAGATGAGCTGTACTTACCAACTCAGAGTTTTGGGTACAATTTGTCACTAGTAACACGTACTACATACAGTGTTGCAACATGTAATTTGTTGATGTTATTGTTGTCAGCTACAATATTTCTAATGCCCAAAGACAAAGATTGGATTTGTAAATATACTGATAATAAAAGCAATAGTAATGAAATCTGAAAAAAATTTGAGATTTTCAACTTATGTCAGAACTGACTTAGAACAGGGCAGTTGTAATAACGTAATTCTGTTGTAAGCTGGGGATTGCCTATGGATCTTAACTACAGTATTATTGGGGAAACTCCTCTGTTCCTTCAGTGATGCTTTTTAAGCGCAGGCACAGGATACATTATGGAGTCCTAGTGGTTCAATGTTTAAGAGTTCAGTTGCTAACCAAAATGTCAGCAGTTCAAATTGACTAGCTGCTTCTTGGAAGCCCTCTGGGGTATTTCTATTCTAGTTAAGAGATTAGAGCTTGTTTTTACCTGAGCGATTCCGTCTCTACCACCATTGGGGCTGTATTCTGAAGCAGTTCCCCGATCATCCTCTTCTTTCCTCTTTCTTTCCTCATCTTCCTTCTGGCTAGAAATCAGAAAATGTAGAGTGGGGAATACTAGATTAGAGGGTGTGGAATATATTCCTGTGCATATCCTGTCACAGACCAAATTAGATTTCTCCAGAATTCATCAGCGTTTGTTGAACATCTATTGTGCTACAGACCCTCTTAAAATTGTGTGAAGTTCTTTGCAGTGAATAGCTCTCATTGCAGAAGGCGAAGATCTCCTATACATGACCACGTGCAGTAGTAATGTGTGAGCCATTAATCAAACTCAGTGCTGTCAATTCAATTCCAGCTTACTGCAACCCAATAGGACAGAGTAGATCTGCTCCATATAGTTTATAAGTAGCACCTGGCAGATTTGAACTGTCAACCTTTCAGTTTGCAGACATAGCACTTAACCAGTATGCCACCAGGGTTCTGAACAATTCATTAGCCATTCATTTGACATGGAAAAGAATCATTTTTGGACCTCTTAAATACAACACACTGCTAATTGCCTAGCAGTTCATAAATATTTACAGAACATCACTGGCTGAATTTCTTACAAGTGCTTTACGTTCAAGAGGTCCCAAATGATTCTCTTCTATGTTATATGTATTTTTTTCCTAGTGGATTCTCCATCATTTAAAGAACAAAACTCTAGAATCATAGCTAACTGCTGCTGTTCTTTCAGCTTACACATCTGTTGTCACATAATTTGATTTCACCACTCATTTTGATCCACCTGCCTTCTATCCTACATCCCTTGCTCCAAATATTTCTCACTGGATTACTGCAAATCCCCACAACAACAGTACATCCTAAGTTTTAGCTCCTTTTTCCTTTAGGAGGACATTTATGCTACTTGTTCTCCCACCTGTAAAAATGTTAGAAGCATTCTAGTACATGCAGAATTTACCTCAGAATCCTTGGCCTGGAATTCAAAGCTGTAAAGACAGAAAGTTCTAACTAAACCTAAATCACTTGCTGCCCTGGATTGAATTGTGTCCTCCTAAAAATATACGTAGTAATTTGGCTGGGTCAGCATTCCCTGAATTCTGTGATTGCCCTCTGTTTTATGATTTTCCTATGCTGTGAATCTTTATCTCTACACGTGGTTAACAGAGCGGATTATTTTAGAGAGATAAGGGTGGGACTGTAAATTCCTTCCTAAGGTCACCTCTCTTCCACTGTAAAAGGAGTTTCCCTGGAGTGTGGCTTGCACCACCTTTTTAACCTACAAGCAATAAAAGGAAAGAGAACCAAACAGACAGCTGAGAACCTCACACCATCAAGAAAATAGCGCCAGGGCTAGAATGCATCCTTCAGACCTGAGGTTCCTGTGCCAAGATGCTCCTTGACCAAAGAATGATGCTACACAACACAAGGACTTTCCTCCAGAGCTGACAGAGGGAAAGTCCTTCCCTTGGAGTGGACACCCTGAATGTGGATTTGTAACCTACTGGACTGTGTAAGAACAAACTTTCCTTTGTTAAAGCTATCCACTTGTGGTATCTCTGTTACAATAGTACCAGATGATCAAAACACTTTATCTTTACTGTATATGGGAAGCCCTGGTGGTATAGTGGTTAAGTTCTACATCTGCTAACTGAAAGTTTGGCAGTTTGAATCTGCCAGGCACTCCTTGGAAACTCCATGGAGCAATTCTACTTTGTCCTATAGTGTGACTATGAGTCAGAATTGACTCAATGGCAGTGGGTTAGGTTTTGTTTGGTTTTCCTTTATATGGCTACGATTTTCTTATTTTTATATCTCCATCTACACTGCCTCTTCTCCTCCACCCATGCATCCCTCTCATGTTATATCCTTTCCAAATTAAAAGATTTAACGCTATTCCCCTGCAAAACTTTGTATTAACTGTTCTTTCTCTGAAGTACCGTAACTCTTTGTAATCATCATACTACGTTTAGCGATTCTTCTTTTTATGTTGTATTAACTTATGTGCATGTTTAATCTCTGATAGGCTATACGATCTCTGACAAGAGTGTCTGTTTTATTCATCATTGTATAATTATTATACAGATTGTACATACGAGATGTTCAGCAAAAAGGCTGTTCAATATCTTAAATATTTGATGTATCCTTCTAAACTTCCATTTCTCTGAAAGAATGATAGTCTCAAAATATAGGTAGACAAGATAGATTGTCAGTAAAATTGATGTCTCTTCCAAATGGCAATTTCAAAATAATCCAGAGAAGGGATCCATTTGACAGCAAAGGACTTAGAATTTTATACAGAAAAATGTTGTCATCTATTGTTAGCCACTACCCTAGAACTAACAGAGAATGTAATAACCTACTAATATATTATCTATTTCTAGAACTGTGGACCTTGCCCTTTTTAAGGAAGGATTTGTCTGAAAGATGCTTTACAGATTATTGTGTGTTTTTTCTGTGTGTAAGGAAATACACATTGTCCAGCTATTTGCCTTCTCCACACGGCCCGCCACATCAGGGCTTCATTTGTACACTCACAAGACTGCCTTGCACATGGCACACTTGTTACCATGGGTCTTGCCGTCCGGGCCACGCACAGGATCATTTTCTCGTGTGCAGAAAAGGGTTCCATTTTGCATAAGACTCCGAAATTCACTGCACGTATCCTAAAAGAGAAGAAAAGTCAAGTGCTTGGGTATTTTCTTGGCAATTAAGTTTGTTAGGTTTCCACTAAGTGTTAGAAGGAACAGAGAAAAAAAGAATTTTTTTTTTTCCTGGCATTATCTAATTCCTACTAAACACACAGAATTTGCAAAGAGTTGTGTGTCTCTCTTGTGAGTTAGCTGCAAAATACAGACTGAGCCTGGATTCACACACAAGCACGACTTGCTTAATAAACTAGGCTTCCTGGGGACTGATCTACATTCCTTAACTGAGGTTTTATTGACTATTTCTACTGTCTATTTCAGGATAATGTCAAAATAAACAAACAAACACCTCACACATCAGAGAATCAAAGGACTCCAAGTTTGGAGTCCAACTAACCCATACTTTCTCTAAGTCTTCTTTATGTCATGCCTGTCAAGAAGTCATCCGCTGTGAAGGAATTCATTATCTTCTGAGGGTCATTCAAAAACTTTTTGAAAATATATTTCCACAAACTAGTTGCGCTGCTAGAGTCCTTAGGTGATGCAAAGAATTCACACATTTGGCTGCTAACTGAAATGGTGACGATTCAAGCCATCCAGAAGCGCACCAAGAAAGAAAAAAAGGTCTGGTGATAATATTTCTCAAAAATAGCCATTGAAAACGCTGTGGACCACAGTTGTGCTCTGACCACTCATCAGGTTGCCATGGTCAGAACTGACTCAACAGCAACTGTTTAGCCACAAGGCTACCTTCGGGGACCTTGGAAAATAATTTTAACTTCCGTAGGATCCCTACTCTTACGATTTACTTTTATTCTTTCACATGGACGTCCTTTCTTATAGTTGGGGACATTTTTCTTATCCTTCTTCGTACCTCTCTGTTTCTCTCCAGGACCTAAATAACTCCAGATACTACAGTCATTCCATACACGGCAAGATTTCAGCACTCTTTCTCAGTCTGGGTTGTCTTCCTTTTCTAAAAAGAAAAATTTAGTGTCTATTTCCCATGACTAAGATAATGGTGACCAATACTGTATTTTTACACAAATGAGTCTTCTGTTTGTTAGTCAACCACACTCTCTTCCCACAGACATTTTTAGAAGCACTGTGATGCCTTCTTTCCCTCACAAGCTGCTGAGAAAAATTAGCATAGCACCTTTACAAAACACCTCTCAAGGGGGAGGAAGTGGTTAGCAAACAAATTTAGAAGATGTGCACTTTTGCACAAAAATACACCTTACAATTAATGAATACATGAATTTTCATGACAAGGTGAGATAACATGGTTATTTATTTTAGCACTATGATCTACTTATACAAAGTGCTCAGTAAACGTTTTACAATTATTTGAACAAGAATAAGCAAGTCATGTGGTATCATAGGGTTTATTACCGGTAGAAATGAGAATTGAATTTGATTTTTTTTTTTTTTTTCCTGAATCTGTTAGTTCAAGTTGAAACTCAATGTGGACTACAGGGCGAGTTTTTCTCCTAGCTCTGCTTCAAATTCTGCCAGAATCCCTAACTCTGGTCATAGTAGAAAAAGAAATGTGATATAAGAAAATACTTTGTCTGTATCAACTACGGTGAAATTAGAAATTGTCCCTTACTAAAGCATTTTTCTTGATATATTTAAAAATATGCGTTTTCATGTGAACTACTGATATTATTTTTAATTCAAGCGTAACATTGTGTGAAATACAGCTGTACAAAATGTGATATTTCTTTAGAGATCATTTTTAATATCATGAGCCTTTGAATAAATAAGAAACCCTGGTAGCATACTGGGTAAGTGCTACAGCTGCTAACCAAAAGATCAGCTGCTCTTTGGAACTCCAAGGGCAGTTCTACTCTGTTCTATAGGGTCGCTATGTATGGGAATTGTGTTGAAAGCAGTAGGCTTTTTAATTTGTTTGTTTTGTTTTTTGAGTAAATAAAAAGTCTAGAATGATCTACCTAGAGTCAGTATTTTTGAACCCAAGAAAACACTATTTGGGAATATTTATTTGCTTCTTCCCACATATTGGCATCTGAAGAAAATTAAATACAAAGCAAGGAACATGCACATGGTTTGAGCAAATGTGGTAATATAAAACTACATCATTTGCTGGAAGAGTGCTGGGTTTCATGTCAAGAAGCAGGGATTTGGATTCTGTTTTTTTCCATTTTTCGTTTGTGAGAACTTTGAATTACGAAGATATGGGTTCTGATACCAATGCTCCCAATGTTCTGTGGTCTCCGTATCTTCTGTTTTAAAATATGGGAAAGATTAAATAAGGAATTGCAAACTACAACCCGTGAGAAATATTCAATCCACCACCAGTTTTTGTGAATAAAGTTTTATTAGAACATAGCCACACCCATTTATGTGTGGTATCGTCTATAGTTGTTTTAAAGTTCCAGCAGTGTGGATAAACAATTGCACCGGAGACAATGCGGCCTCAAAGCTTGAGATAGTTACTGTTGACTCTACAGTAGTGGGTGGGTGGACAACTCTGGTAGCACAGTGGTTAAGAGTTTGGATGGGCAGTTTGAATCCACCAGCTGCTCCTTGGAAATGCCATGGGCAGTTTTACTCTGTACTGTATGGATCACTATGAGTCAGAATCAGCCCAACAACAAGGGATTCGGGCTCTTTAAAGAAAGTTTGTCAACTCCTGAACTAAATAAATCCTGTGTTCCCTCAGCAATGTTGTTATTAGGTGCCGTCAAGATTTTTGACTCAGTTACACCATGTGAGAGAACAGAGCTGCTCCACAGGGAGTGTCTGGGTTGCATTCTTTACGGAAGCAAATTGTCATGTCTTTTTCCTGTGGGGCAACTGGGTAGGTTTGAAAGGGCCATCAATAATTCCATGAATTATTTTTACAGAGAAACTGCAAAACTCATCCTTTCATTAATGTCTGAGTATTCCAGGATACCTACTATTTGAGCGCTTCTTTTAACTTTTGCTCTGGATTTAGCTTCTTTTTCTTTTTCTTCTTGCTGACTGCAAAAGGGAAATAAAATACAATTATTCCTAATGTCTTGTATGTGTTATTATAAAGGAAAAGTCTCCCTGGGTAGAAATACTCCATTACATCTATACCTCTACCAACTTAGCTTTAACATAGAAAGGTAAATACACATCCCTTCTTAGTGTTCTCATTTTTAATTTTACTTTAAAAATAAGAAATATGCCCTAGCATATCAATAAATAAATTTTCATTACTAATATTTACCTTGCAAAATACAAGATATTGTCTTTCTCTGCAGGTCCCTGGTTAGCACAAACAGTTTACTCTTGATTAGTAAACTGAAAAGTTGACTGTTAGAACCAACCAGAGGCACTGGAATTAAAGGTTTGGTGATCTGCTTTCAGGACAATTGAGCCAACCAAGTGCCATCAGAAAATTCTATAGAGCTCAGTTCTACTCTATGACATATGGGGCCACCATCAGTCAACATTGACTAGATGGAGTCAAGTTTTGTTTGTTTTTTAAAATTTTTTGTTCTTCTCCCCCCCAAAACAATTAGTATATTTGAAAACATTGGCCACCATGTCTAGTTTTAACAGCCTTCTAGCTGTTAGTACCCGATGACTACATTTTTGGATTGTTCATGACAGTGACCTGCATATTCAAAGAATTCCCAGTCTTTTTACTCTATTAATTCTGGGAGAATTTTCCCTTAACAAAAAGTCCTCACTTGGTGGTGATTCAAGTGCCTTACTAAACAGTAAGAACACTAAGAAGAACACTGTAAGTATGTGGCTTAGAATAGCAACTCCTCTGAGCTCAGTTTAATGACAGCCTTTATGATCTACCTCTTTATGATAACCTTCCACATCACTCCCTCAACCACCCAGGCCTGCCTTCTCCTGTTTTCAGCAGTACCAGTGACTAGCAGCACTACTCACAAGAAGGCCTCACACATGGAGCAGGTGTTGCCATGAATTTTCCCATCTGGACCCTCGATGGGGTCATTCTCTCTGGTACATGCTAGCCGTCCATTCCTCATGTAGTTGCGGTACTCACGGCACAGTTCCTACCGAATGAAGGGAGGACTCAGAATCAGATAACATGTATAGCTTTTAAATAATGCACAAAAGCATAGAGGAGACATTAATACATATGGAGTTATTAAGACCTACAAGACACTGTGCTGTGCCATTATGTATAGATGTGTTCCTTGGGCCTTCATAGAAATAACAAACAGTATCTATAATTATTTTATAAATGATGAAACCTAGACACAAAAAAGTTCATTGTCTAACCTAAGTGGTAGACGATGGAACCAAGATTTACACCGTAATAGCCTGAGACCAGATTCTTGCCAAGCCGTGAATGGCTTGCCTGGCAGGCTCAAGAAGCAGCAAGTGGCCCGTTATGGCAGCACAGGGAATAATGGATAGAACAGAAGAAAAGGAGTTCTGAATGTTGAAAAAGTATAGATCATAGGAGGCCTTGGAAGCCAAGAGAAGCACCTTGGTTCTTAATCTGAGTGAGATGAACATCTGCTGGGTAACAGAATCTGCCTGATGTTTTTAAATAATTACGTTGGTTTCATAGTTGAAAATAGACTGTAAAGTCTAAAGGGGTAAAGGTGGGAGCAGAGAGAGCAGTAAGAAATGAATTTTTTCCAAATGAGAAAAGCTTGAAGGCAAAGAGTAACGAAGATCTGAGACAGAGCCTCCAGAAATATTCTGAAAGGCAGTGGGGACAAAACTAGGTGCATCATCAGCTTTGAAGCCGGAACTTGTGGTTCAATTGCTAGCTGTCAAGTATATTTCAAAATTTGTTTTCTGAGTCTCTGAGCCCTCATCCATAAAATATGGATACTGATGCCTGTCTTTCGTGGTTACTACTAAGATTAGTTATAAAAATGGTTATAATGCCTGGCATATGACAGTAACTAAACAATCAATAGCTCTCACCCTTACCACCGCCACCATCATCATTATCATGTGAAATTTTGTAGAATGGGAGCCCAGGATTCAAAGGTGTCTTTAAGTCCCTTCCCCGAAATATCTCAGAGATGGGGTTAGGTTAGGAGTGAAACCTATGTATTTTTTTTTTTTTAAACAAATCACCTCGTGTGCAACAAAGTATGGAAGAAATTTTGAACATCTGCCTCTGCTGTTTTATATTCAGACAAGAAGATGACCATCTGTATACACTTATTTCTTAGGATAGAGGAATTCCCACCATCAGCGGGAGAAAACAATAATTGTACACTTATCTAATTCCAAAGCAACCAGGTCAGATTTGAAATTAAAATTGAATAAGGAGGAAGTTATATTATACACGATGTTGTAAATGTTTTCAGTTTGCAAAGTTCCTAAGGACCCTAGGATGAGAAGGAGTGCACCCCCAAACAAAAACCAAACCCACAGCCGTTGAGTCTATTCCAACTCAGAGCAATACTGTAGAACAGAGTAGAACTGCTCGATAGAGTTTCCAAGGAGCACCTGAGAGACTCAAAGAGCGGACCTTCCCGTTAGCAGCCGGAGTGCTTAACCACTACACCACCAGGGTGCATGAGTCTCACAGACAGAAGAATTACGGAACATTTACTAGGTTGTGCTGATCTGATGAAACTACCTGTACTGCTTCTCTCTTCACCTTTTCAGCTTCAGGTTTTTCCTTTTCTCCCTTGTCATTCCTTTTCTTTTCATCTTCTTCAGCTTTGCTGCAATAGAAAAAGAGGATACATGCTGAATACAAGTTTCCGTTCTCTTTCATAGTATGCTTTAAGATGGAATGCAAATCTTCTTAGCATACATTGTGTACCTGCATAGGATATACACACATATTCACATTTAAACTTCAATACAAATTCTCCAGTCCAAGAACTACTATCACTTTGGCCAATAATGCAGATAAATCCAGTAATTTACAATGCCTCTTTAAAAAATAATTCTCTAACTATAGTACTTTTCTTATCCAAACAATTATCATATCAATGATGAAAGTAAAGGTTGATACTAAATGATACTACTGACCTGTCCTCACAATAAGTCATGATTAGTAAGTCCTGTATAATAATATTATTAAATATTCATTTACTGCAGTTAAAGTTCATGCAGAAACTTATAGTTTAGAGTACAGTAATGATTCAAGTCCAGGGTAGTTCAACAGTTAATTATTTTAGGTATACTATGAACCTAAGATTCTGGCATTCTTGCCATGTAGAATATGAGAGTGAAAAAAATCTTTGCCTGTATCATCTCTTGTCATTTCAATAACGCCAGCTAGCAATTAGATAAAAGAAGAACCTTAATTTCTTGAAGCTCAGGTCACAACATATTCTACTGTTCTACTCTGTCAAGCTCTTCTTTTGAGAAACTATGAACATGCTTAAGTTTGGATCAAGGCAAAGGAAAACTAACAGGTAATGTAACTTTGTGCTGCATATTATTTAAATATTAGATATTATTTAAATATAGTTTCAATGTTTATTTTAGGATGAGGTTTGGAGGGAGCTAAGGAGAGACTAAAATGCAGGAGAACCTGAAGCAATAATAACTGGAAAACTGAGCTTTAGCCCCAAGCTTTCCCACACTACTCAGTAACAAAAGCAAAAAAAGACCCAGGACCTGGTTTACAAAGGAGACATCTCGGTTGACAGCTAGTACGTGAGGCTATGTTTTAGGGATTTCCTTCTTTATACCAAGCAATTTATCAAATATTCATTTCACTTATATACAGTGATACATCTGAAAGGGTAAATATAGTCCTCTCCATTCCATTCTTCTTCAGGTTATTTCAACAGTCTTTATACACCATAGACATCTATCCAGTTGACTTCTCCTTAACCTTGGTAATGGTTAATTTTAGATATCAGCTTGGTTAGGCTATGGTGTCCAGCTATTTGGTCAAATACTACGTGCTGCTCATGAAGGCATTTTGATGCGATGAACATCTACAATCAACTGATTTTAAGAACAGATTACCCTCCATAAAAAGGGTAGGATTTATCCAATCTACTGAAGGCTTAAAGAACAAAAAGTGAGGTTTCCTGGAATAAGAAGGAATTCTGCCTCAAGAACACAATATAAACAACTTGCTGAGTTTCCAGCAGACTGGCCTACCCTATGCATTTTAGATTTGCCACTGAGTACAATTGCATGACCCAATCTTTTAAACTATGTCAGTCTTTGCCTCCCTGTGTCTCCATGTCTGTTATTTTTCTCTATGTACACGCAACACACACACATCATCCATCTAATAGAACCCTGTCTGATACAACCCATATCTGAACCATTCTTAAAACCATAAAATGTCAGGGATGGGTAAGAGACCTATTATCAAACTTTAAATATCATGTATTAAATTGAGACATTCCCTTTGACTTAGAAGCTAGAAGAATAAGCGAATAGATAATAACATTGTCACTATGTGATCCAGTATTACTTAAGGTCTTGCCCAAGTGACTTTTAACTTATCTAGCATATACCCAGGATGTGTGTTCTTCACATTGAGGAAGAATCCTAGACTCAGGGATGACACATAATAAAGAAAGGCAGCAGGAGAGATGAGGATGGATACTCACAACACACTTGCACACATGGCACACTTATTTCCATGCAGTTTTCCATCTGGGCCAAGGATAGGATCATTCTCCCTGGTACATATGAGCATTCCATTTCTCACTTGGTCCCGAAATTCACTACAGAGATCCTGTAAAATACATAAAACACTTTCTCAGGACAAGTTTCTATCTTTCCTGCCTCATTCCCTCCATATCCAGAAAATCCAAACCCACTTCCACTGAGTCAATTCTGAATCAGAATAACAGTATAGTACAGAGTAGAACTGTCCCATTGAGTTTCCAAGGAGTAACTGGTGGATTTGAGCTGCTGAGCTTTTGGCTATCAACCATAGCATTACATATAACCAGTATGCCACCAGAGCTTAGGGGACCCCAAAATCTAGGTACTTGGTATAAGGAGAGGCTTCCACTCAAGATGTAGCTGGACTCTACTTTTGTTATTCATTCTGACCTAAGTCTCGAAAGTCAACTTTTGGAAGTCAGCTTCCAGAATACTTCCGGAAGCCTGCCAACTCCTCTCTCCTCCTCTGTCTTCTCAGAGCACGTTCCCAGGAATTGTACTTACTCAGGCTAGCCTCAAAATATACAGAGAATAGCAAGATGACTACAAAATGATTGACAAAATAATGCTTAAGGAATCTGGAAGTGTGTTGATAAAGTCGAGGGATGGGGGATGTTGGCTTCCAATTACAGAGTAGCAATAGGAGTAGGGTAGAGGAATGTGTTAGGACCATTTAGAAAACCTAAAAGGACTTGGCAACTAACCAGATATGATGGATAACACAAATTCACAGTTCTAAATTACCAGTTAAAATAACGATGCTGGCTAACAGAAGCAGTCATTGAGAAAGTGAATCAGTTTAAAATAAAAATTTTTAACTGTCAACTTTTCCCAAATAATGATAGGTTTACACTTTTTGCAGCTGCTAAGAAATAAAATAAATAAAGCTACACTGAGAACACCATACAATTTTATTTTTGTGAAAAGGTGAAACCAGTGTGTGACAACTTCATGCAAGCACTTTGACCTTTACACCCATGTAGATCTGGCAGGGTGACCTGTAAAATTATAACAGCATGGAAGATTTTTATAAAACTAAGAAGCCTCAGGACTGTTTCAACTGTGTAAATTGAGGGTACGAACACTAGGGCTAGTGTTTCCTGCATAGCTGGGTGGTGGCAAAGATCAGATATGGTAATACATGTGATTTTTTTAAATTTGACTACTGTAAATGATAGAAATCTAGCACTCTATTTGAAATAAAAGGTGTGAAAGGCAAAAATTGAAATCAGAAAATGGAAAAAATTAACATTGATAATTGGTGAGTGAAAACAAATCTAAGAAAAATTACTAAGGGAAATATACTCACAAAGAGTTAACATGCCATTTTTTGTTAAATTATCTTAAAAATTTAAATAACCATGATATAAAGTTGGTACTCTGGAAACTTCTATTCAAAGTCATTTTTTCAGATGAAAAAGTTTTCTTTATTTGTCTCAGACATGAAAAATAAGTGGCAAAACACAATAATGAGCTATCAAGAATGCTTTTGTAGAGAAAAATTTGTTAGAGCATAATATCAAGTCTCTGGGAAAATTACCTTTGCAGCATCTCTTTTAGCCTTTGCTCTTGCTGTCTCTTGTTGTTGACTATATAGGAACGGGGTAAGGAGCAGGGAAGAAGAAGAAATGAATCTTAATGAAGCAGACCCTTAATATTCATAGGTTGGTCATTCATGTTTTTGACCATTCTCAAGCAGCCTCTAAGATCCACCCACTGATGTTTGTAGTTTTATTGGGTAATAAACTAGGATGGTATACTCACCTCAAGAGGTGGGTGTGCAGGTAAACTCCTTAGCTAACCAGTAAACCTATTTAAGTGACTGATCCCATTACCACTGTCACCGTTGAAAGACAAACCAAAAACCAAACCCACCGTGGTCAAGTCAATTCTGACTCGTAGCAACCCTACAGGACAGGGTAGAATTGCCCGCTAGTTTCCAAAGAGCTGCTAGCAGATTTGAACTGTCTGACCTTTGCAGCACTTACCCACTGCTTCACCAGGTTTTCCTCCCCAAATCGGCCTGCAATAGAATGAGTGATAGAGCTGACCGCTAGGTGGCAGAATTATATTCTGTGGCTGAAAGATTCGTGTAAAGAAAAGCAGACTGAAGCAAGCCTTATACGCAGGTAGAAAGAACTCCAAGAAGTTCATAAAAGGCTTGATAAATTATTGTATCCTAATTACAATTACAGTCATAAATTATTATTATCTTCATATGGCTTGTAGCCTGTACTAACATTTCAATCACTGTCTGCATCTCTGGGCCTTAGTACGTTTTTCATCTGTAACTTGTGATAACACAGAGCCTCTTTCATATGGTTATTGTGAAGATTCAAAGAAATGAGAAAAGCTCTGAACAAGTACCAGGCAGTTATGTTCATTTCATTAATGCTTTGGTTATAATTATTATATTTTCATCAACTTGGTTTCTATCAGACAGATTTTCAGCACTTCCATGGCTTAAATTTTATGAGATCTGTCAAGAAACGGTTACTATGAAGCAATTGACTCTACAGCAAAGGTTTAGTTTTTGTTGTTGCTGTTGTTTATTGGGGGGGGGTCAGAAAAGACTGAAAAACTGAAATGTTTCATGTATCCTGGGCACATAAAAAATAAACTGGGTTCTTTCTTCAGTCACATATCAGAAAAATCATAGACTCTCACCTGAGGGACATACCATATCAGTGGAAATCCTGGTGGTTTAGTGATCAAGTATGTGAGTATGTGGCTGCTACCCAAAGGGTCAGCAGTTTGAATCTACCAGGCACTCCCTAGAAACTATGGGGCAGTTCTTTTCTGTCCTATGAGGTTGCTATGAGTCAGAATTGACTCAGTGGCAACGAGTTCATCATATTACCTGGAGCCCTTCTGGCACAGTGGTTACAGCTCAGCTACAAACCAAAACGTCAGCAGTTGGAACCCAACTGCCACTCCTTGGAAGCCATGTGGGGGCAGTTCTACTCTGTTCTTTAGGGTCATTATGTATCAAAGTCAACCTGATAGCAACAGGTTTGGTTTTGTTTGGATCACATCACCTATTCTAACACCATACTTTGAGCCCCCTGTAAATGGGCAACAAGCTCCTCTGGATACCCTCTTTGGTAAAGTAGAATGTCGATTAAAAGAAGAAGACCCCAGGCAAAATGGATTGACACAGTGACCGCAACAATGGGCTCCAACATAGCAACAACTGTGATGCTGGCACAGGACAGGGAAGAGTTTCCTTCTCTTATGCACAGGGTTACTGCAAATTGGAACTGACTCAGTGGCACTAAACAACAACAACTCCCCATGGACTGAAGTCATCGTTCCCAAAGCAGCTTCTCCCTATTCTATTGCAAAGCTCATCTTCATGTTGAACTCCAATCTCTCTTCTTATATCTCCTGTTCACTTTAATTCTACTCCTTGAGGTCACAAAGATGAGTAGGAAGAAATACAGTGAACTAGAAAAAAATTCCATAAATTATGCCATACACCATATTAATATTTCATATATAAATCTTATTTATTCCATAATCTAGCTGATAACCCTTAAGAAAACTAAAAGCATTTGGGTAGTTATCATGAAGTATTCTCTTTTCTGAGTAAAAGGTTGAGAGTTCCTTCTGAAATATCCTAGAGACTTTCTCTGAATGCTTTTTCTCTTTGTAGCATCTCAGTAGTTAATATCTGAAAGCTCTTCAGTTGTTTATTTTATTTTGTTTGCTTTCAATTACTTTAAAGGTGAAATCCAGAAGACTCTTGAGTAAAATGTATTGTTAATCATCAGATGAAAATGTCCTATTTCAGTTCCCTCTCCTTACTCCCTGGGAGGCACTATGGCTATAGGTCTACTTACAAGAGGGCTTCACACATGGAACAAGTGTTTCCATGCATTTTTCCATCTGGGCCCCGGATAGGGTCATTCTCTCTAGTGCACAGAAGTCGTCCATTCTGCATAAGTTTGTGATATTCTCTACACAACTCCTGTGAAATTCAGGAAGAAAGTTGGAGGAGTTAAACATAAACTGGATCAGATTACAAACATTAGCTGAAGACTTTAGAGTGTTTTTTGTCTGTCTTTTCCCTAAGTGAAGGTCAGCAATTAGCTGATTTTAGAGTGAGTCTTAACTCTTGACATGTGGATATTTTCAAGTATGAACCTTCAACCTAGAAATGGATACATAAGTACTATGAACACACACTCAAAAACACACAAACACAAACTGTAGAAATGTTTCATACAGCTTCAGGGAGTTACCTAAATGGTGTCTATGGATCCCCAGGTACATACGCCCCTGATTTGTTCAATAAGGTCCTAAAAAACAAACAGAAAAACCCTACCACTGTCAAGAGGATTTCTACTCAAGCGACCATATAGGACAGAGAAGGATGGCCATGTAGGGTTTCCCAGGTTGTAAATATTTAGGGAAACAGACTGCTACATTGTTTTACTGTGAAACAGATGGTGAGTCTGAACATTCAATCTTTCAGGATGCCCTAAAGTGCTTAACTACTCTACCATGAGGGTACCTTTCAGTAAGTTCCACTCACTTCAAATGACTTTGTATTGTCAGTTTGTCTTTTATTTCTTGCTTCATCTTCCTTCTTTTTCTTTTCTTCTAATTGTCTAAAAGAGAATGATTTAAAAAGGAATGGGTAAGAATTGTAGAATCTACAGATTGAAGCCAAAGCCAAGTGCCGTCGAGTTGAAAGTGATCTCCAATATCATTTAATAATTATAGTAAAAATTGATTAAACTTTTACTCGGTACCTAGCCCTGTATACATAATATTAACTCCTCCCTACTACATGTAGCAGAAGTTTTTGTATATCTCCACTTTATAGATAAGATCACATAATTTTCCCATGGACACACTGCTAATAACTAAGGACTTAAATCCTAAATCAGAGGTTTTTTTCTAAACATCCAGTGCTAGTTTCGGATAACTATCTAGTCTTAGCTTTAACTGCACTGGTGAATTCATACCAACCTTGACACCCATGGTCGGTCATTCTGTTTCTGAAATTCTCAACTCATGTAAGAATCTGTTTTCTATAGCTTTCAGCCATTGGCCTCACTTTCATCCTTAGAAATAGTCTAGAACTGTCCTGTTTCCAAAGTTAAAAACAAAAACTACTTGAATACTTAAAGACAGACTTTTCCCTTGTTTAGATGTGGCCAAGTCTTAATAATCCTCAAAGGACATGGTTTTATGTGTTTGTATAGTTGTGAGCTTTCTCTAAATATTTTTGGTATTTTCCCACTGGAGTGGCCCTCTAATAACTGATCAAAGAAATGACATTGAAAGACCAAATTAGTCCCATCTTGCCACCTGCAGCAAAACTCACAAGAAGGCCTCACACATGGAGCAGGTATTGCCATGAATTTTCCCATCAGGGCCCTGGATGGGGTCATTTTCCCTGGTGCAAAGGAGTTTCCCATTCCTAAAAACTTTGCGATATTCACTGCATAGCTCCTATCAAAAAAAGAGAAAGGAAGTTGGATACATGTTTTATTCTTATTGAGAGAAGCAGCTTGAAATGTCTACACTGGCAAGACTACTGGTATGCCTTCTTGAGCCCAAGATTTCAGTTGTGTTTGTCTCACATGTGCGTTTCAATAAAACAAATGAAATACCATTTGCTAAGAGATGAGACTATATAAGACAAAGATGTCACAATATAGAAGAATATAAAAGCAAATTTCTACTATTCTCTAAACAAAATAGAGTAAGTACAAATAAATAACTACAGTAAAATCTGATTAGGACCCCTGATATCAGATTGTGGAAACTAGAGAAGATTACTTGGACAAGACTATAAAGAGTGAATAGAATTTTCCTGGGCGAAACACTTTGGGAGATAAGCATAGCAGATAGTCAAAATAAGCTGAGACACAGAGGTACAAAACTACAAAATAAGCTGAGACACAGCGAAACACAAAATTCTGAACGTAAGTTAAGAGTCAAATAAGATAGGGAGGTAAAAAGATTGGCTTTCATTCTGTAGTTGATGATGATCTATTCGGGGTTTTAAGTAGAGTAGCTTTGTGATCTGGTTTAGGTTTTAAAACTTCATTATAGTGACGTTGTGATGGTTGGACAGCCAGAAACAGCAACGTGTAAAATCCAGGTGGATAATTAGAAGACTTCCATTGTAAACCATACCAAAAAACAAATCACCCGCTTTGCCATGGAGTCTTCTCATTCACAGCAACCCTGTAGGACACAGTCAGGTTTCCAATGAGCACTTGGCGGTTCAAACTACTAACATTTTGATTAGCAGCTGCAGCACTTAACCACTATGCCTCCAGGGTTTACATCACCAAGCCAAATCCAGTCAGATCCGACTCATATAGGTGGTAATAAATTTTTCTAAGGCTATAGAAATCAATAGTATAACATTTAAGAGATAAAATCACACTTTTGTTGTGGACTCAAATTATTTTTTATCCCATTCATGTATGAAATCACAAAAATACTCATACATTAAAAATACACATGTAGAATTTCTCTGGAAAGTTGTTAACAAAATCTAATAGCTCCTACTTGATGCCGGTATTTGTGGTGTTCTTTCCCAAAGTGGATACCTTCGTGTTGTAGCAGTTGATTACATCTGGTAACCAAAAAGTCAGCAGTTTTAATCTACCAGGCACTCCTTGGAAATGCTATGAGGCAATTCTACTCTGTTCTATAGGGTCATTGTAAGTCAGAATTGACTCAACAGCGGTCTTTCCCCCTAATGTGGAAGCATTGCCAAACTCTTTGAGGTGATCTGGGCAGTGCTGAGGGAGTCATTCTGGAATTTGGAATATTCTGCGTGTTGGTGCTCCCGTGTCCTTCCTGGATTTTGAGTGCTCTTTATAGATGACTCTATTTTGGAGAACTCAAGGGCCAGTCTTGACTGAACCTGAGTTCAGGCCTCCCAGGATGCTGATATGCTCCTGGCACCTCTTCAAGATTTATTGTAATTATAGACTAATGATTCCCTGAATCCTTTCCTTAATTAGTACGGATTTTTCAAAGTCCTGAAATATAACTTATCACCTAGGTAGATTTTCAAAATTGTAACAACATCCATGTTTGTCATAGTTTGGGAATAGGAGATTTTCCTCTGCTGGGTATTGACAATACTTTATTATTCCCACAATGTTTTACAGTTTAGAAAATGTATTCTCATTATGTCTTCCCAATAATCCTTGAAATAGGAAAGATAAGGATTGTTAGCCCAATTCATCAGAAATTATGAATGAGAACTGTTTAATGACTAGCTCAAAGAAACAGCTTATACGTAATAGAACTGGAACTAAAACTTAATTTTTCAGGTCCCAGTGAGTTTTCTTTTATTGTACGGTGTTACTTCTGAAGAAACAAAAGCTATTCCGTTTTCCATGCATTCATCGCAACAGCATCCCTAGACTGAAGAGTAAAGATTTTCTGGGGAATTTTGCAGGATAATATTCCAGTCATCAGGCTCTCTGAGATGAGTTCAGATTCTAGTGTCAAGTAGAACTGACTGGATTGATTCCATGTAGTCCACACGAGGGCTTCTTTTGAGAGTCTCTTCTGTGCCTTGTTTCTGCTTCACCCACTTTGTCTCCTTTAGCTTTTCCTAGGCTAGCAGCTTCAGAATCAGCGAGGCAAAGAGAAGAAGTTTTGGAAAGTGGACAAAAAGGAAACCTCAAAGCCAGTCCACTAAAGGTCTTCATGAATTTTGCAAGGAATTGTGATTTTAGTCTTAGGCAGTAGGAAATTGGTAAAGATGTACAGCAGAGAAGGATAAAGCAAATATTTGTTCCCGAGAGATTCTTCACTCAGACATGGGATATTTAAGGGAATGAACAGAAGCTAAAGATAAAGGAACTAATAACACACATATAAGTAATTAAATTTAAAAATTGAGAAATAAATGAATTGAAAGACGTTTAAGGGACAAAAGTAAAAGGATTTGGTAAGCTAAAATTGAGCGAGAAAAAATAATTGAAAATAAGGTATAGGGAATAAAACAAAGTTACATGAAGGCAGAAGACTTAATGAAGTGCAGTCATTTATAAACTGAGAACTCGGCATTATAAGAGACTGAGTAGTCATCTGCGTAAGAGTTTTCATGAAGGAAAATGGTCCAAATATACTCTAAGATACTTTCAAAGAGTGGCAGAGTTTGTGTTTCAAGAGTTTGTGCAAACACCTACTTTGTAAAAACTACAAAGAGGAGGAACTGAGTCTTTAAAATTGAGACAGATGGAAACCAGACGTATAGACACCAAGTAGGATGCAATGCAGTAATACAACAACTGTTAGGAGTCGGTGGCAGTGCAAACACGGTAGCTGAGTAGTTAAGAGGTGTTTGAAAAGCAGAATGTAACAGGATTTTCAAAGCAGAATATTGAACATTTACACAGATATTGCTTTTAAAATTAAAGCTTTCAAAACAACTACTACAGATTTAATAGCAAATACATATCACATTTTGAATTAAGGTTTTGAGGTATCCTCTGTACTTTGGAGTACGGACTTCCTAATGTACAATTTGATTGATTACCTTCAACTATAGCTAGGAATTGTGATGCTATAATCATTATTCCAGGTCTCATAAAACAATATGTATAAATCAGTCTCTAAAAAACACATTAATAGCAGCAAACATTTAACCAATATTGAGAAGGAGTTCTAGAGTTATACATACACATACACACAGACAAAACAGACGGAAAAGTAATAGCAAGGTTGATCAAACTAGTCCTCACCTCAAGATCTCTTTTAGCTTGAACTTTTTCTGCAACCTTTCTCAGGTTCTCATCAGCTTTATTTTTTTCTTCTAAAAAACGTTGTTTACTGGAGACAGAAAAATCAATGAATAGAGGTGCTTCAAAACTTCATGTTACAAAATAACCATTTAGGAGCAGAGGGAAAATAATCAAGCTTTCCTGTTCTAGTAAAACACTATCAAATCACTTTTAACTTCCTTTCATGTGACACTTATTAAACTCTTTTCTATTCCCTCAAAGACTTCTCCCCTTTGCTTTTCATACTGTTGGGCATACCATTTCCTTCCACTCAAGTGATTTTTTTCATCACCTGTCCTTTCTCTAAAGCTCCCCAACCCAGTCCCCAAATGGAAATAAGCTCTACATCACCTACTGAATTTTCTTATAAAATACTTTTCAGTTTGTCTTGCAATATATTTGTGTGTGACCAAGGCTTATTTCTGTTGGCATTAGGTTTCCTGAGATTATTCATTCATTGAGATATCAATTTAACAGTTAGTTCGTGACCAATGTTTTTGCCAAGCATTAGTCTGGACCCTGGTTATGTTGTGATACACAAAGTAAACATGTGCCATGTACTCTTGGAACTTACAGGCTAGTAAAAGAGACTGATCATCAACAGATGTCACAGAAATAATCATATAATTGTAAAATACAATGGTTGTTGTGAAAGAAAATTGGAAGTCATGAGAACTGGATCTAAACTGGGAACTTTAGAAGATCTTATCCAACCAAGAAATTTGCTGCAAAAGACCTCATCAAAGTATTAAAATGTACAGCTGTCCTCTTGAGGAGTAAGGTGTAAGTGAACCGAGCAATAGTATTTTCAGTCTCCTCATATGCATGTAAAAGCTGGACAATGAATAAAAAGATCTAAGAAGAATTGACTCATTTGAAATATGGTATTGGCTAAGATTACTGAACACACCGTGGACTGTCAGAAGAACCAGTAAACATCTTTCTGCTATTTTTTTGCTTCAGCCACCATCTATTGGACATCAGCAACAATATCACTTCTTCCGCATTCTCTTCTGAATCCAGCTTGAATTTCTGGCAGTTTGTGGCAGTGTACACTTGCAACTTCTTTTTAAAAATCTTCAGCAATTTTTTTTGTGTGTGTGTGTATGCATATAATCCAAATCAATTTTTCATGCCAGTCTGTCTGCAACTCCTTCTGCTCTCCCTGCTCAGAGACAGCACACTCCTCCTTTTCATTCTATACTTTTCATAGCCTCTTAACAAGCTCCTGTCCCCTCTGCTCCACCCTCTTCTCTCCCATCTGGAAGGAGACCAATAGTACAGCATCCTACAAATGCAGAAACCATAAAATACACACACCATGTGGACACATTGTGTTCCCGAGTCTAGTCCATTTTTGCCTGAAGAGTTGATCTCAGCAGTGTTTTCTGGACAGGGACAGCAGCAGGTTTAGGAGCCATGTTCCCAGGGGGTCCCCCAGGCCATCGGACCGTCAACTGTGGTCCTTCAGTAGAGTTCTTGAGCTGCATCCCTCTTTTACTCACCTTCAGCAAAATTTTAATTTTGTATGGTATTAAGGATGTTGTCCAATAATTTTCACATTCTGTTGAGTCACTCTTCTTTGGAATGAGAACAAATAGAGATTTTTCCAGTCATTTGGCCAAGTAGGTGTCTTCCAAATTTCTTTTAATAGATGTGTAAGCACATCCATGGCTGTATCAGTTACTTGAAGTATTTCCATCAGTATTCTGTCAACTCTTGGAGTCTTGTTTTTCACCACATTCCTTAGTGGATCTTGGACTTCTTCCTTCACTGTCATTGGTTCTCGCTCATATGCCCCCCTCCCCCGAAATGGCTGAACATTGACCAAATGTTTCTGGTGCAATGACTCTTTTGCAGTCCTGTCACCTGCTGTTGGTGCTTCTTACATTACTTGATATTTTGCCCACACAATTCTTCTGTATTGCAGCTCGAGGTCTCAATTTTTTCTTTACTTATTTTAGCTTGAGAAATTCTCAGTGTGTTTTTCCTTTGTTTTTTTTTCTTAGCTCTATATTTTTATGCATTTTATTATAGTATTACAACTTGTCGTCTAGAGCCACTCTTTGTAATTTTTCTGTTCAACTCTTTCACTTCATCATTTCCTCTATGTTTTAATAACATTTTGTTTTATACATGTATGATGGCCTTGATGTCATCTCACAACTCATTTGGTCTTTGCTCATTAAAGTTCTATGAGTCAAATCTACTTCTCTGTAGTCTCTAAATTCAGGTAGGATATACTCAAGGTTGTATTTTGACTCCTGTGGATTTGCTTTAATTTTTTTCAGCTTCAACTTGAACTTACATAGGAGCAATTGATGGTCTGTTCCACAGTTAGCCATTGGCTTTGTTCTAACTAATGATATTAAGTTTCTCTATAGTCTCTTTCTACAAATATAGTCAATTTATTTCCTATATAGCCCATGTGGTAAGGTCCATGAGGCAGTGGGTACAACAATGGGCTCCAGTATGATAATTGTGAAGTGATACAGTGCCAGGTAATGTTTCATTCTATTGCACTTGATGTCACTTGAGACAGAACTGATTTTTCAGCGCTTAATAACAACATTAAGAAGGAAAACTATAAAATGCAATCTACAAGAAGAAGCATTTGCTGACCAACACTGAGAACAACTGGCAGAGGGAACCACAAGCAGAAGAGATGATAAATTTCAGGGATCTGAAAGACAATAAGACCTTGTCCGAACCATCTTCATAAATGCTACAATATATATTTGGTGGTATTTTACTTTCCACCAATGATCCAATGCTCCAGGCAAAGAGATAAATGTTATCCAATTAACACAAAACATGAATTTCTTGAGTAAGTCATATCAACTCTGTTATGATGGCATCATTACTGAAAGAGAAAAAACATCAGTCTTGGTATTTTTCTTATCCTCATTCTGTATCACGACTAGCTCATAGGGAGTTTTCAAAGGCTATGTGGTAAAATGTTAAGAAGTGATTTTTAAGCCAGTGTTCCAGCTGGGATGTGAAGTCTATTTGTACTCAGAAATAGGCACACAACACTCGGGCCTGCTTACTAACTGATGCTATGCTTTGCTCTCAACAAGAAAAACTTTTGCCAACTTAATTTTTACTCAAATTTCAATCAGTGTCTATTTCCACCATGTAAGTTATTCTGAAGAAACTGCGTCTATACTCACAAAATTTCTGCACACAGGGCACATTTGTTGCCATGCATTCTCCCATCGGGGCCACGAACTGGGTCATTCTCACGTGTACAAAAAAGTCTCCCTTCCCTTACTTGGCTTTCAAATTCCTTACAAAAATCCTTTAAAAAGATAAGTAATTCCGTTTAGTATTTTTCTTTCTTCATCTTGAAGCTTTACATGATAGATTTACAGTCATAGAAAGTCTAGAACATTTTGATAAAAAATATACAACATATTAATGAAAATAAGCTATAGTAATTATCAAATTACTTGATATCTTGATATTTGTACCTGCTATGTGATGTATTTATTTCAAAAAAAAAAAGATCCTAGGAAAGAATACAGCTTAGCAAACATCTCCTAAAACTAAATAATTCTTGTAGATTTCAAGTCCAGAAGTAAATAAAAGATGACATTTCATGGGGTTCCAAGAAGGATATTGCAAAATGCAGTAAACAGTATAAAACAGATGCACATTGTTTGTGAGCAAAAGACAGAATCTGTGAGATCAGGTATTCAAAAGCTACTTAGTATGGATCAAATTAAGAAAAATCTAACCCAGTTTACAGGGGAAAAGGTATAAGAAGGATCCAACTACATTATGCTTAATTTTTTCTGTTTTTTTTTATTCTATGGATTTATGGATCATTTTTGCTTATGCTGTCTTGTTACTAGTACGGATTTCTGGTATGATAGTTGCAAACATAAGAAAAACTAAATCTAATATTCCTTCAGTCCCCACTCAAGACAGACCACCTATACAGTGTTAGTGGAATAGATGCTCTTTAGGACCTTGTCTGGATCTAGTGTTCTCTCTACTTTTTTCCCCCATAAATCATGTTTCATTAAGGCTTTTTAAATTATCCACCACCATCCATTGCCATCAAGTCGATTCTGATTCCTAGTGACCTCATAAAATAGAGTAGAACTGCCCCATAAAGTTTCCATGGAGTGCCTGGTGGATTTGAACTGCCAACCTTTTGGTTCACGGACATAGATAGCGTTTAATCACTATGCCACTGGAGCTTCTGGACATGTTAAAAGAGAATCCTAATTCCCTCCTAATAATTCATCTGTTTGTGGAGGAACAATGACTGTGCTCTGAACTTCCTGGTTGTAATAATCCAGTGATACAGTAGCAGAAGATATGCACCTGATAATCACAGCACAGTAATGAAATTAATGTTCAATGATTCTCACCCAGAAAAAATGATAATTTCAGTTTATAAGATGTGATTCATCCAAGCAGATTGTGAGGAAACACTTTGGTGAGCAACTTGCCGACAGGTTAATTATGGGGCAGGTATTGAGCCATCACTATAAAGCTGTCCTATTCAGCTTGTTGTTGGTGTTAGGTACCATCTAGTTGACTCTGACTCATGACGACCACATGTGACAGAGTAGAACTGCCATGTAGAATTTTCTTGACTGTAACCTTTGTGGAAGCAGATTACCAGGTCTTTCTCCCATGAAGTCGCTGGGTGGGTTCAAATGACAACCTTTCAGTTAGCAGCCAAAACTTTACAGGTTGTGCCACGAGGCAAGTCTCCTTCTTATCCAACATCAGCATGCCCAATGACCACCGCCACCCCAACACAATGACACCAGTCACATTGGGAAGAAGGAAACATAATCAAGACTTGATGAAAGACAAGGGAAAAGAATGATGGTTATGGACTAATAAAAGGCTGATTAACAATGCCTGGACCATAGCTTGAGGATGAATTTTAATACCGTCACAAAAGAATTGCCTTTCAAATCCTTGGTGAATGTTGAACAAGTCACAGACAGTTTTGAATCCTTTGTTTTTCTTATTTCAAATTCTGAACATACTCTTTAGCGTGGACCCTTTGCTTCATTGAGTGACATTATGGGGTGGAATGTCAGCATGCAGCTACCAAAAACTGGGCCATCCTGGTCCCTTAGGAAATGAAAGCTTTCTCTCCACAAAAATTACCCCAGAAGTGCACAAGACATGGAATCACAATCCAGCAAGAAAGTAAAATTAAGATCATCTATCAACCTCTTTATTTTGCTGACAAGAAGATTGAGTCCACAGAGAAGAGATGATGACCTAATTGTCGCTCAGCAGAAACATGAGGGGATTAAAGCTAAAAGTTCAGCTATTCTGACTTCCAAACAAAAGGCTATCATTTACCAAAGTAGCAGCTATCATCCTCACTCATTGAGAGTCACTTTGGTGATTTAAGAAGTTCTTGTTATATTACCTACAGTGTTTCTTTAATTAACAAAAAGGGGGAAAAATAGCAGACTGAAAATATCAAATCATAAATTGATTTTTAATTAATTTTTACAATATTTTAAACCATAATCTCAGCATGTGTTTGAGATTCTCAATTAAGCGAAAGCAAGACCATTATAAATGCAGATCTCACTGAATGTTATGACTAAAATGGAAAGGTGAAAAACTCTAACATGTTTCAGTGGAATTACACATAAAATAAACCAATGGATATACTGTTTAAAAGAATCTAGAATTCTTTTAAAATTATTCTATCTAATTTATATAAAGCTGTTTTCTTAAATTTATTCAAAGCAAAAATGAATTTACTATAAGCCAGAGACTAAGCTTGTAGAAATTAAGCACAGTTAATTTACATAAATAATCTCTTTAAATCCTCTGTTTTGCAAACAAAACAGGAAGTTTCATATTTTGAAGCTCATGTAAGAAATGCTGTTTTAACTCTGAATCTAATGAACAATACACTAAGAATAGTCAATTTATATCCACTAGCGATGACCATAGAACTAGCAGTGAAGAAATCTAGTAATATATTGCACTGGTCAAATCTTCTGGAAAAGACCTCTTTAAAGTGTTAAAAGGCAAAGACGTCACTTTGAGGACTAAGGTGTGCCTAACCTAAGAGATGATATTTTCAGTTATCTCATATGCATGAGACAGCTGGACAATGAATAAGGAAACTCAAACCCACTGTTGCTGAGTCGATTCTGACTCATGGTGACCCTGTGCATAAGGAAGACCAAAGAAAAATCAGTGCCTTTGAGTTCTGATGTTGCTGAAGAATATTGGATATGCCATGCAACAAATAATTCTGTCTTGGAAGAAGTATAGCCAGAGGGCTCCCTGGAAGAGAAGATGTAGAGACTTCATCTCATGGGCTTTGGGCATGTTATCTGGAGGGAGCAGTTCTTGGAGAAGGATATCATGCTTGGCAGATAGTCAGTGGAAAAGAGGAAGACTCTCAGCAAGAAATGGATTGACATCGGAAGCTGCAATAAGTGGGGTTGCTGTGAGTCAGAACCAACTTAATGGCACCTAACATCAGGAGTTATTATGGGGGATTTCGAAATCGAGAAAAAAAAGTGAGTATAATAATAAAAGACAATTACACTATTGCATTTGTTCAAACTTTCATGCATAATAAGTATGTTAATATTTATGGCCACAATAATCAAACGGTGTTGGTAATTCATTTACCTTTTCAGCATTTCTGGGAACTCTGCTTTCACTTTCTTGCTTGGCATTTTCTTTAGCTTCTTTTAAACTGTTAAGAAAAGTTAACAACTGATCAGTTAATGTTTGATCAGTATGATTCAATCATGCGTTAAGAGTTTGATGCCTCAGCTAAGTACTTGTGTACCTTTTGCCATAACTTGTCCAAACTGTTCCACTTACTGAGACAAGCATTTCCCTGTTTTGAATGTCTGAGCCAAGGAAATTGTCAAAGGTAATGAAGGGTGTGAAACTGACTCACTTACAGTCAATTAGAAGGTTTGTTTTGTAAACCTGAATGGGTGTGACACCTTGATTGACAAACAGAAGATTGTCAAGCAAATTCACTTTAACAGGCAGAACCAAGAGCTTCCTAACAATACTTTGACAAGGTGAAGTCAAACAAAGCATTTGAGGTTTTGCTTTCCACATTCTCATGGATAGCTTCTTTCGTCTTTTATGTTTTGCCTTTGTGTAAAAGCATGGCTGTATTGAAAACTACACTTGAGTTGAGTTTTCAAGCCCTTTCCACCTTCAGTTTCTTCCAGAAGACAAAAGTTACTCTTTCAGTTCTACCTAGGAAAGAAACAAGTTAGGTAGACAAGAATTCTCTTGCTCAAGCAGAGCAGGAATCAAAACAGACAACAGAGTCAGAGCAGGTTTAAGCACTGAAATTACAGGCCTCCTAGATGAGAGAGGAAATCAGATTAATTTCCTGTCTGGAAAACAGTTATAATCACTATTTTGAGAACTTGAAAGGACTTGCCCTTGAATTCTACAATAGCTGTAGTTTAAGTTTGTAACAGTTCAGTCAAGTGTGAAGTTCAGTAATCTGCTAAATCTTTCCCTTCCCTGCTTTTTAAGATCCATGAACTTAAACAGAATACTTCCAGTCATGCTGACCTGGAAACTAGAGACTCTGTACCTTGCTTAACTGCCAGAATATTTAAGACTCATTGGATCTTATTCATAATTGTGTCTCTAGCACCCAGAACAGTGTCAGGAACTCAGGAACGGATTCTTGAGTGGAAGATTAACTCAGAAAGATCAATCTGCTTTTTGCACTAATAATGAATTCAGCCTCGTGACATTATTACTATTTTTTTTAAATTAGACTGTAGTTATTCAGTAAGGGTCCCTACATATGACCAAATTTAGTATTAAATGTCAAATGACTCCATACTGAAGAGCCACTACCCTCATTACTCCATATGAAAGCCAGCCGTATGAAAGCAGTAGATTCTAAATCTTAAAATTCTATACCTTGTAAACACTGTGCATTTTCATGTCGTTATAATTAGACGGGAAACCCTGGTGGTGCAGTGTCTAAGTGCTGTGGATGCTAATCAAAAGGTTGGCAGTTAGAGTCTGCCAGGTGCTCCTTGGAAAACCCTATGTGATAGTTAGTTCCACTGTCTCCTATAGGGTTGCTATGAGTTGGAATTGACTCAACAATTCTGACTCAACAATGTGTGAGGGTGGTTATAGTTATAATAATGTAAGAGTCTCAAGCATAGTAACTAGCAGAACCAACTTAAGGTATCTGACTGGCACAAGCTTTTTATGCTCTAAGATTAACCTAAAGTTTGGCAGTCAAACCCACTCAGCCACACTTGGGGAGGAATGCCTGGCAATCTGCTGTTATAAAAATTACAGGCACAAAAACCTATGGAGCTGCCTTACTCTACACATGTGAGATTGCCATTAGATAGAGTCTACACGTCAGTAATGGATTTTTTAAAAATATGTCTACTTTTGCCAGTCCTTTTCAGACACTTCAGTAGACTATATGAAAAAGAAAGTAACCACTCTGAGAGTAAGGTCGACTTCACACTATAAAAGCATAGGTTTGCATATTTCGTGAAACTGACTTTATTTGTAGAATGGTTCTTAGCACAGGAAACCAAGTGCATCATCACCTGGTTCACCTGCTTGGGGATGATGTTACTTACAACAGCTCAGCACACATTGCACACTTATTGCCATGCGTCCTCCCATCAGGACCAAGAACGGGATCATGTTCCCTCGTACATCCAAGTCTTCCATTCCTCACATAGGGCCGAAAATCTCTACACACATCCTAAGGAACAGGGAGAGGAAACTGGCATACACTACCCAGACTGTAGTGCTTGTGGCTCTGTTTTCAGAAACAGAGAGCTCAGTGCCTGTCTGTCTGACGGGCTCTAGTCCTTTAGAGCGGTGACAGCCGTGGAGTGCCAACTCAACAACTACTGTATAATGCATCAGATAAAATACGAAATTCACTTACTTATTCATTCTAAAAACATTGATGACCTACTATGTACCAAAACTGGGAACGACACAGTTCTTGACCTCAGCTTGCTCACAGTCTACCATACGCTACGGGCAAAGAGACATTTAAAATAGTGTGTGCTTAGTCTTCTGACGGAGGTAACTGCAGGCATGGAGAAAGTGCACGAAACTTTGACTCATTGAAAGCTCCAGCTAACAAAAGTCAAGAGGGACAGAGAAGAAACTCTCACTGCCTACTCCTACCATCATAGATTCAAAAAAAAAATTAACAGAGAAAGAAATACTTAATCCAAATTTCTTACTTGGATGTGTAAACACAGGTTACAAAATCTCCCAAGATCTTCTGACTCCAAGTGACAGGTCTCAGGTTTCACTTCAGAGTACACGGAGTTTAGGGCCCTTTCTACTACACATCTACTCTCATTTTGATTTCTTTTTCATCTTTTTCTTCATTTTAACAGCAAGTGGAAATTGAGCAGAAAAGTTTGACTATCAAAATATCCTGCTCCAGCTACGGGAGCTATTGATTGTTTCTTCAACGTAAGCAAGCAATTTTCCATTTCAAGGGAAGCAAGAATTACTTTCATCCAAGCTATCTATTTGTCAAGAAAGAAGAGCGTGTCTACTTTCTCTATGAAGTTATGGAGTCGGCACATTCCTCACCTGCTCAGGATTTTTCTTCTCACATTCCCCTTCGCTCTTTATGCCGACTTGGGATCTGGTTTTCCTGGAATCAAATGTTAGCAGACACAGCAGTTTAAGATTACAAAACTACCCACCATTCAAACCAGCTTCCCTTCATTTCAATATGATTCTGCTTTGCTTCTGAAAACAGATAAGAAACCTCACTGTGCCATTTGACACTCATCGTCTAATAAAAAAAAATGTATCAAGATATAGCCAAAGCCAAGTGCCGTAAGTGAGATAAAATTTCTCCTAGTCCAAAGACTTAGAGAATTCGTCATGGAAGACCATATACGGTGTGCCCACAGCAGTGTTAGAAAGTACATAAATAAAAATGTGTATGTCCTCCATATGTCCTTTTGGTTTTCTGTACTTTATGGTGACTCTTGGTGAGAGCCGAGGGTGTAATTTTATAACACGTTTCTGAAAATGCAGTCCTGTCAGGGGGTCGGACTGATTTAATTCAGTTTTGTTTTGGTGAAGATGTTTATTACGAGGAAGAAAAAAGCCTCCAGAAACTTGAAGAATCAATATTTATCATATTTTTTACTAAATTATAGAAAGAAAAATTGTATCATTATTCAGAGAATATACTTTAGGGAGAAAGCCTACTGCAGAGAATACTCACTCATTCTCAGCACACAGGGTACATCTATTGCTGTACGTTTTCCCATCGGTGCCACAAACAGCTGCATTATCGAAAGTACAGATTAAATTCCCATCTCTTTCTCTTTTCTTAAAATCGTTGCAGTTCAGCTACAAGAGACATGATCAAGAAATAGCCGAATATAAAATACTCTTCAGATACATAAATAAGTTAACCTTTTAAGCTCGTCACACTGTAACTTACTGAAGAATGAAAATGTTGCAAGAAGATAATAGGATAGTAAAATCAAGAATAATAAAATAATAATAAAACATAGTCCAAAGTAAAGAAGATACAATAGAATTCAAAAGAGAAGATCTCAGTATGATTTCAGCCACAAAGATCTAAGTCAAGCTTTGTATGGTGTTTTGTTTGTCGAATATGGCCTGCCTTTTCCACAGAGTGGTAGTAAGGTCTAGTAAATAATGAGTATGAATGTCCTCAGTAAACAATAAACCATAACAAGGTTACTAGTATTAAAGAGGATAGTGGTTAAGAGCCAGACTTTTGGTTTCATAATTCTAACTCTGTCACTATCTGTGAGATTTGGGCAAGTTAATTAACTTCTCTGTGCTTTAGTGTCAGTGAAAAATAGATATAATATTATCTTCTTCCCAAGATTATAAATACTATAAACATATAAATATAAATATAACAAATTTAAATACATTAATATATATACAGCACTTATAATACTGTTTGGCACATCATAGGTATTTATTGCTGTTGTTGCTGTTAGTTGATTTTTGTTTTAAATGCTTCCTTACTAACCATCAAGACGAGAAAAGGAAACCTCTCACGGATGGTGGAAGAAATTTCCAAATCTCAGCTATAAGAACATGACATATACGTGGGGACAAACCTATATGGTGGGAGAAACGACTACATCAGGAAATAAGTGGAGACTAATGTTAGAATCTCATCTGTCATCCACTTACTTCACCTCTCTAAGTCTCACTTTCTTCATCTGCAAAATGGAAGTTCATAGATTGCCTACATTATAGACTAATGGTGAAGAACAAATGAATATTTATGAAATATATTTGATCCTTCAAATATATCACTTTTATTAATTTGGGAATTGATTGTGACATGAACTAACTAAAGGTGTACGATTAACTTTATGTTAGCTTGTATTTAAAACAAAAAATAAAATCAGTTTTTTATTATGGGATAATATTACAAGATACACTTTAGAATATTATCATAATAAAAATATTTTAATATCAGATATCTAACATTTGTTAGGCATTTGTCACAGACTGTATTATGTCCTCCCAAAAATGCATATATCAACTTGGCTGGGCCATGAGTCCAAGTGCTGTGTGACTGTCCACTATTTGATGAGATTTTCCTATGCATTATAAAGTCTAACATGCTTTAATATCATGTATTAGCAACAGTTATATTGATGAGGTCTACAAGATTAGATAGTATCTTAAGCCAATCTCTTTTGAGATATAAAAGAAACAAGTGAGTAGAAAGACAAATAGACCTCATACTACAGTAGAGTACATCCTTTGGGCTTAGTTTCCTGTGCTGAGATGTTCTCAGACCAAAGGAAGACCAATGGATGACAAGGACCTTCCTCCACAGCTGACAGAGAGAGAAAGCGTTGCCTAGAACCAGTACCCTGAATTCAGACTTCTAGCCTACTGAACTGAGAAAGAATAAACTTCTCTTTGTCAGAGTCATCCAGTTGTGGTATTTCTGTTATAGCAGCACTAGATGACCAAGATGGCATTATACCCCACTATGCACACTGTATGATTACAAAGAATGTAAAATTCAAATGAAAGTGGAATAATAATGATGACCACAGATGCTATTTTATTCATTGGTTTATTCATTCCTCAAAGACTCACTGCACATCCAGTAGGCTCCAGGCATTCCACTAAATTCTGAGACTTCCTCAGTGAAGAAGAGAAACATAATGCACACTCTAAGGAGCTTATCCTGATGGAAAGATACTCAACAAACATAGTAACTTTAGATTAAATCCACTGCCATCAAGTTGATTCCAACTCATAGCAACCCTATAGGACAGAGTAGAATTGCTCCATAGAGTTTCCAAGATGCTCCTGGTAGATTTGAACTGCCAACCTTTTGGTTAACAGTTGTAGTGCTTAACCACTATGTCACCACAGTCTCCAGTTTTAGATTGTTGTTGTTGTTAGTTGCTGTTGAGTTGCTCCTGACTCATAGTGACCTTATGAACAACAGAATGAAACTCTGCCCAGTCTTGAACCATGTCCACAATCGTTTTCAAGCTTATACTCACCGTTGAGGACACTGTGTCTATCCATCTCATCGAGGATCTTCCCCTTTTTCACCGATCCTCCACCCTACAAAGCATGATGCCCTTCTCCAGGGACTGATCCCTCTTGACAACACATCCAAAGTATGTAAGACACAGTCTTGCTGTCTTTGCTTCTAAGGAGCATTCTGGATGCACTTCTTCCAGAACAGATCTGTTTGTTCTTTTGGCAGTCCATGATATCTTCAACATTCTTCTTCAATGCCACAATTCAAAGGCATCAATTCTTCTTCTGTCTTCTTTGTTCATGATCCAGCTGCTGCATGCATATGATATGATATAAAATACCATGGCATGGGTCAGGCGCACCTTAGTTTTCAAGCTGATATTTTTATTTTTCAATACTTGAAAGAGGTTCTTGGCAGCAGATTTTGCCAATGCAACTGTCTTTTGACCTCTTGACTGCTGCTTTCATCAGTGTTGACTACAGATCCAAGTGAAATGAAATCTTTGACAACCTCAATCCTTTCTGCATTTCTGATGACATTGCTTCCTGGTCCAGTAGTCAGGATTTTTGTTTTCTTGGTGTTGGTGTGCAATCCATACTTAAGGCTGTGGTCCTCAATCTTCATCAGCAAGTGTTTCAAATCTTATTCACTTGTAGCAAGTAAGGTGGTGTCGTCTGGCTAACGCAGGTTTTTAATGAGTCGTCCTCCAATCCTGATGTCGCCTTCTTCTTCATATAATCCAGCTTCTTGGATTATTTGTTCAGCATACAGATTGAAAAGGTATGGTGAAAGGATACAACACTGAAACACACCTTTCTTGACTTTAAACCATGCAATGTCCTTTGTTTTGTTCAGTAAGTCCCTCTTGTTCCATATACAGAATCCTTAAGAAAACAATTAGGCGTTCTGGAATTCCCATTCTCCACAATGTTAGCCGTAATTTATTATGATCCACACAGTCGAATGCCTTTGCATAGTCAATGAAATACAAGCAAACATCTTTCCGGTATTCTCTGCTTTCAGCCAAGATCTATCTGACATCAACAATGATATCCCTGGTTCCACATCTTTTCCTGAATCTGCTTGAATTTCTGGCAGTTCTCTGTCAATATACTATTGCTGTCACTTTTGAAGGATATTGAGCAAAATTTTACTTGTGTGTGATATTAACAATATTGTTCAGTAATTTCCGCATTAGATTAGGTCACCTTTCTTTGGAATGGGCATAAATTTGTATGTCTTCCAGCCAGGTGGAAGGGTAAGTGTCCTCCAAATTTCTCGGCATAGGCAAGTGAGCGCTTCCAGCACTGCTTCCATTTGTTGACATATCTCAGTTAATATTCCATCAATTCCTGGAGCCTTGTTTTTTGCCAGTGCCTTCAGTGCAGTTGAGCGTCTTTCTTCCGTACCCTTGGTTTCTGATCATGTGTCACCTCTTCAAATCGCTGAATACCAACCAGCCCTTTCTGGTATAATGATCCTGTGTGTTCCTTCTACCTTTGACACTCCTTCAGTCGTTTAATAGTTTCCCAGTAGAATCCTTCACTATTGCAACTCAAGACTTGAATTTTTTTTTCTTTGGTGGGTAAGTGCTACAAAAAAATTAACTGAGTAATAAGACAGTGCTTGGAATAACCAACACCCATTACCACCAAGTAAATTCCGACTCATAGCAACCCTATAGGTCAGAGGAGAACTTCCCCATTAAGTTTCCAAGGAGCATCTGGCGGATTTGAACTGCCGACCTTAAGTTGTCAATCATGGCAGTTAACCACTGCACCACTAGGGTTTAATGCCTAGAATAATAGCCACTTAAATATGGTGGCAGGAAAATTCATTCTGCGAGGATGACATTTGAGATGAGATGAAATAAATGAGTAGGAGACAATCATTAAAGATCCACGACAAAATATTCTAGGCATCTACCACCACTGTTGTGCCATCAAATTGACTCTGACTCATGGTAACCACATTTGTATCAGAGTGGAGCTGTGCTCCACAAGGTTTTCAATGGCTGGGTTTTGAGGAATAGATCACTAGACCTTTATTTTGAGGCACCTCTGAGTGGACTCAAACCTTCACCCTTTTTGTGAGAGATTTGTGTTAGAAACTTTCAGGACTAAAAAGGAGTAGGCCTGGAGCGTAACTAGCAACCAGGAGAACTACTGGCTTTCTCTCCAAAATCATTTTTAGAGAAACTACAGAAGGGCAGGAAAACCATAGACGTAATTTGGGATAATTTTATTTAATCTGAGACAATCATGACCATGCCCTTTCACCAGGAAAGTCAACAACAACATACCAGGTCACAGGTGTTGGCAGATAATGACAGGGCAGATAAAAAGTCCAGTTGGTAGGTGACGGCATAGGTGGAGATGTTGACTGCTCCACCTCCACCCTTTCCGATCCCCAGAGGCTGGTGGATCACAACCCACAGAGGTCACCGCCTACCGATCTTGACAATTTCTTAGGTCTTAGAGATTCATTCCTAACCTGATGGGGCAGCAGCAACAAATCACAAAGCACAGCACTGCTTCTGAAGCATTCACCTCTGGGTCTTACGCTTTTCCCTATGCTTAGTAAGAACACAGACTCAAACTTGATCTAGAACATTATCCAGTAAACTTCACCAGAAAAAAATAACTAAAATTGGTATGGAAATTTGTAGTCAAGATCTCTGGATGTCTGAGGAAAAAAACAGTGTAAATTAAGACATACAAAAACATGTATCAACTGAAGCAGAATATATAAAAAAAAAAAAACCCAGCAATTTATCAGAGTATAACTATGATCTCAAGAGATGAGAAGAAACCTGAAACATAAAACAGGAAAAAATAAAATTATGAAGGAAGAGCAAGGTGAAAATTTTTGATACCTGTAATATTAAAGTGGAAATGAAGCAATATAAAGAAGAGAATTAAGACGGATGCCAATGAATAATGAATATGTGAACCATCAGATTGAAAACTCTCCTAGAAACAATGAAAAGGGAAAAAGAATTTATAATAGAAAGAAAAGCTAAAGAATACAAAAGACGGGAGTAAAAGTTTCAAAAACGAAAGAAATACATGAGAAAAAAATTATTAAGGAACTCGGGGAGGGGGCAGGGGGAACTCCTGGAGTTAATGAAAGTGCTTGAGCAAGAGAAAAGGAAAAACATCAGCAGCAACTCAAAGCTAAAATTCTAGCCAATAGCGGTCAGTTCTGGAACTTTGTGTGTTTTAAAAAACAAGCTCAGAGCAGAATAAAGGTGAGAAGGTACAGATGTTAGCAACAGATACAGATATTAGCAAGGTGATAAATAATCAGAAATATGGACATTTGGTTAAGAATAATCATAAGAATAAAAATGAATACATAGCTTTTATTTTTTTGAGTGAATGATAAATGTTATTGTTGAGTAAAACTGAGTCAATTCCAACTCATAGCCATCCCACTACAGTGAATCTTTACAGGAGCAGATCACCAGGTATTTCATTAGCCAAGTGTTTAACCCCTGTGCCACTAGAATTCCTTGACATGTAACCCCTAAATCACCATCTAAGAAAAGCTGAAATTAAAGTACTCTTTATTTTTATTTTTTAAAGCAAGTCTATTAACTGAAAAAGAAAAATGGGAAAATCCAGTTCTAATGCAATATAAGAAATTTGTTGTTGCTTTTGTTGTTAATAACAAAGGTAAATGGTTTAAACTTACAAATTAGAAGATGTATCTGATTGGAATTTTCCAAAGTAACAAATGATGCATTGCAAATAACAAAAAATTTAAAAGTAACATAAATATTAAAATGATATAATGGGAAAAGATATACCAGGCAAATATTAGTAAGAAGAAAGCAGGAGTAGCAATGCTAATAATTGAAAAAATAGTTGGGCAAATTATATCATATGTGACAAGAAAAGACACTATGTAATGTAAAAGGAAACAGACAGAAAAGACACTTTATAACCACGAGCTCACGTTCATCTGCTGATACAGGCTTCACATATATCTCCCCACCAAAGGAAAAGCAGAATAAAATAAGATTAGACAAATTAATATCTACAGATAGAAATTTTAAGACATGTGAGTTATACTTGAAAATGAAATAACTGTGAGGGAAGCAAAGTGAAGAAATATTTGGTACTAAATTGCAAAGGAAACTACTTTAAGTGCAAACCATAGGTTATATGATGATTACTGTTTTCAAATATACTTCTGAGAACAACAATAAGAAAATTAAAAGTTAAAGAACTAAGTAGTTCTCAATGCATTTTAAAATGAGTGAGAGAATGAACAAGTATGAAGAAATAGGCTTGAATGCTATGGAAAACAAAAGCTAAAGTTGTTTTTTAAAAGCGAAGCTGTTTCTTTAAAAAATGAATACATTAAACAGGTATCTTGTAGAACTGATAAAAGAGAAAGAAAAGATGAAATAGAAAATGCAGATTATAATGGCAAATAATCATATAAATGTTAAGATTTTTTTAAAAATGAAAATGTAAAGACAATGAAAGCATATTACACATTATCTCTAAGCTAAGAGGTTTGAAACTAGTCAAAATGGAGCTGTGGCCACAAAAAAAAGGGTGTAAAATAATCAAAGTGGTATAATACATAAAATAAAAGTTTAATAGCCCAAGAAACGTTAGTCCACTTGATATCCTGGTCTGAGAAATGTTGTCCTCCGAATGTCCTGGCAGAGCTTTAAAATCAGAGGAAGAGTGTGCTGTCACCAGGCAGGGAAAACAGTGAAAGCTGCATATAGGTGGGCATGTAAATTTATACGGGAATGTACATTTTCACTCAGTCATAATAAAAAAATTAAAAAAGTAAATAATGAGTTAATTTTTTTAAAAAAATCAGTTTCTCTGAAGTTTTAAGAAAAAAGTGAAAACTTGTATTAAATATGATCAATGTGTAAATTATTCCAAAAATAGAAGATATACACTGAATACTTTGGGAAAACAGATTTGTTGCTTTTAGATGTCCTCCACTCAATTCTGACTCATAGTGATCCCACTGCCCAATCCTGTGCAATCGTCACAGTCATTGTTATGCTTGAGCCCAATGTTGCAGCCACTCTGTCAGTTTATCTCAGTAAGGATATTCCTCTTTTGCCTCTATGCTTACAAAGGATATTTGCCAGCATTTTCTGTTATTGTGATACCTGGGGTTCCACCTCTTTTTCACTACTCTCTCTACTTTACCAGGCATGATGTCCTTCTTCAGACTCTGGTCTTTCCTGATAACATATCTAAAGTATATGGAACAGTATTGCACCAGCATTGTTTATAAGGAGCATGCTAGTTGTACTTCTTACAAGACAGATGTGTTCATTCTTCTGGCAGCCTGTAGTAGATTAAATACTCTTTGCCAATACCATAACTCAAAGGTGTTGTTTCTTATTCACTGAAAATATCATGGCTTGGGTCGGGTGCACATTAGTTCTCAAAGTGATATCTTTGCTTTTCAACACTTTAAAAAGATTTGCCCAAGGCAATACATCATTTACTTTCTTGATTGCTGCTTCTGTGAGCAATCATCACAGACACAACTAATACAAAGACCTTGGCAACTTCAATCTTTTCTCCATTTAATGTGATGTTGCTTGTCAGTCTAGTTGTGAAAAAATTTTTTTCTTTGTTATCCGTAACGAATGCTGAGTCTCAGATCTTCATCAATAAGTGTTTCAGGTCCCCTTTGCTTTTGGCAAAAAAGTTTGTGTCATCCACATATCACAGCTTGTCAATGAGTCTTCTTCCAATCTTAATGTTGCCCTCTTCTTCACATAAAACAAACCAAAAAAAAAAAAAAAAAAAAAAAACCAGCCCATTTCCATCAAGTAGATTAAACTCAGAAAGATACTACAAGACGCTACAGGACAGAGTAAAACTGCCCCTACAGAGTTTCGAGTACCTAGTGGATTTGAATTGCTGACCTTTTGGTTAGCAGGCAGTTAACCACTACATCATCAGGGTTTCTCTTCTTCACATAGTTCAGTGTGAAAATGGCATGAGAATGGTGTCTCACCACCTCCAACTTCACAAAGGTGAAGGTGACTCAAGATCAACAGTATGAAGCTGATTCCTGTGAGGACATGCCTGTTCCCTCCACCATCTTTACCAGTTCTGACACCAACCATCCCTCCCACAGCACTCTATCCTCTGCTGGCTTAGATAATTCATTGTAACGATAACAGGGAACTCACGGACAAAACTCACCTTTACCAGGTTTATTAGGGATGTAAAAGGTTACAATTAAGATTCAAGAACACTGAGATTACAGTTCTTCCATTGGCACAGTCTCTTCAGCTGTGTTTTGAAAGCACACCTTTCTCTGGCCCTAGGCCACTATCCTGCTTAGGTAAGTGTTACAAAGCTCTTTTAAGCCCTGCCAGTAAATGTCAAGAGGAATCCCACTCTGTCACCAAAAGGCTGTCAGCCTTCTCACTCCATGGGCAGGGAAGCCCAATGCTTGGTTTCCTGCCAGTCACTGTATTCAGGGTTACAGCTCCTTCTGTCTCCTGGGTCTAGGTGTGTCTTAACACACGGATCCTAGGTCCAAAGGACACCTATCCTGCCTGTCCCCTTTCCCTCTGACCCCGTTGTCCTTGCTAGGTGGTGATAAGATACCCTCTCTGCTCTGGAATGGGATCTCCGTCAAAAACTCATCAATCCCCTTGACAGGTCACAATTACCTTATCTGCATAGTTATACCCAATCACTCGGGTAGGGGTTACAGGACCATGGTTAGAAAGGTCACACAAAGCCCTTTCATCACCCCACAGGATACCCCCTAGCTTTTCCTCTCATGGTTATTTTGCACTTGAAGAATAATCTTTCCCTCCTGACCATTATGCCAGACCAAAACAGGCATTAACATTCAGTTCTCCAGCAGGGCAAAGGAGTGCTAAAGGTGAGATTGCTCAGTGACCAGCCGTTCAAATTGGCTGGAGGTATTCGTTTTACCTGGTCATCCAGCTTCTCAGATTATTTGCTCAATATACAGATTGTGTAAGTACAGTGACAGGATACAACTCTGACACGTATCTTTGGTGACATTAAACCTTGCAGTTTTCTGTGGATGTGCTGCTGTGCCAGTTTTTAGATTATCTTCTGTAAAAGTTTACTTGCATATGATGTTAAAGATGTTGTTGAAAACTTGATGCAGTCCTTTAGATCTGCTTTCTTTGGGACGAGCAAGTAAACAGAGCTCTTCCAGTTGGTTGGCCATGCAGCTCTCTTCCCAGCTTTGTGACCTACTCAAGTTCATCAGCTTCAGCATTGCATTTATTTGTGAGGAATAATTTGCATACTATAAAATTCACACATTTTAAATTAAATTTATAGAGTTATGCGACTATCATCATAACCCAGTTTTAAAAGATTTCCATCCACCCAAGAGTTCCGCTGTACTCTTGACTCATTCCCAGTCTCGGTTGTCTCATCCAGCCTTATGCAACCACCAGCATTCTGCTCTCTGACTATGAAAAGTGTCCTTCAGTGACCTCTCATAGAAGTGGAATCATACAATATGTAAAAATTTATTTTGGGTTTATTTCAATCTGCATAATCTGTTTGAGATTCATCCATGCTGTAACATATATCAGTATATGTAAATATTACTTTTCATCACTTTTCATAATATGCCTTGTATAAATAAGCTTCATTTTGTATATTAATTCAACAGCTGGTAAACATTTGGCTTTCTAGTTTTGACCCATTAAGAAAAATGCTGATATGAATATCTTTTGTAGCTGTTTGCATATTTTACATACATATATGATTTCTTCTTTGTTTCTCCATTTACTACTTTTTGTTTTTTTGTTTCAGTATTTCCAGTATACACTCTGAATTTCACTGTTGATTTTTTACTATATGTATTTTTACATACTTTTTAATGGCTATTCTAATAATTACAATATGCATCTTAATTTACTACAATCTGCTTCAGATTAATACTTCATTCTGGTAAATATAGAGGCATCACTTCAGTTCCTTTCATCTCTGCTATCTACTGTTGTCAAATTGCAGCTAGAAGCTAAATAAAGTAGCCTTATAATTATTACTTTATATGATGTATTTATCTTAAAGTTAGGAGAAAATATGGACAATGTATTTATATTGTTCTTTCTGTCAGCCTACATGTTTACCACTTATGAGGTGTTTCATTTCTTTCCTCAAGTTACCATCTCTTGGTCATTCTCGTTCAGCAAAAGATTTACCCTAGTATTTCTTTCCAGATAGCTTTGTTAGCAATGAGTTCTCTGAGATTTTTTTGGTGTCGAAACGTCTTTATTTTAGTTTAACATTCGAAGGTTGGTTTTAGCGGACATAGCATCTTGGTTAACAGGTTTTTTGTTTTGGTTTGTATTTCAGTACTTTGAACACGTTATTGCACTGGCTTCTAGGTTTAATTATTTTATATGAGAATACAGCTACTAATTGTAACCTGTATACTAGTATAATGTGTCAATTTTCTCTTGCCCCCCCATTTTTAATTTTTTTTATTTCAACATCTTCATTATTTCTCAGTGTGCCTGTCTTTGCATTGATCCTATATGAAATTTGTTGTGCTTCCTCATTGTTAAGAAGAAAAAAAAATTCATCAAATTTGGTTTATTTCAGGCTATTAATTTCTTCCACTTGTTTCCCCTTTTCTTGTCTCTGCTTCTTTATTTTTCTGTTTAAAATTCCTATTACCTACCTGTTGGCATCCTTATCATTGTTTATAGGTTTCCGATACTCTGTACATTTTTTCTCTCCATATATTTATTGGTATTCATTTTTCAATTTTACTGACTTTTTTGTGTTTCTTCAAATCTGCTTTTGATCACTTCTACTGAATTTTTCATTGTGCCTTTCAACTCCAGAATTTACATTTGTTTCTTTATAATAATAATTTCTATCTCTTCAGTGAGAATTTCTATTTATTAATTTTTATTATACTTTCTTTTAATTCTTTAAGTAGTTTTTATTTTTATTTTTAGTACTTTGAGCATACTTTAACAGCTGTTTTAAAGTCTTTGCCTGAAAACGTAACATCTAGAGACTCTGTGAGACAGTTTTCATTGTCTTTTTTTCTCCCAAGAATGTGTCATGCATTCTTGTTTCTGGGCATGTTTCATAATTTTTGTTGAAATCTGGACATTCTAGATACTGCATCATAGTAACTCTGGATTTTTTATTTTTTCCCCTAAGGGTTATTGTTGTTATTCTTTGTTTCTCTGTTTAGTAACTTTTCTTGGCTCAATCTGTGAAATACTTCTCTTGGCTGATGTGTAACTGCTAATACGTCTGCTGAATAATTTTTTTTTATAGTTTTAAATTCTGGATTCCTAGATTTTTTTTCTCCTGTATCTATGTAACCTAGTGGTCAGCCAATAACAACAACAATTACACAGAGTTTGTGTTCAAATACATAGAGGCAGGAAGGCTTCCATCGTCTACAAATGGATGGATTTGTGTACAAAAATGCTTTAGAAGTTCATACCATTTTTATATGTCCCTTAGCATTTGCTTTCCAACACGATTTTGTGTGTGTGTGTGAGAGAGCGTGTGTGTGCATGTGTGTGTGTGCGTGTGCGTGTGTGTGTGTGCGCGCGCACAGCCTTAGAGTTGGCTGAAAGTTTATGAATTTCTTTTGGCTCTCTTTCTTCTACTGGCTATATCAGACATCTCAACAAAAACTGTGATTGCCCGAACTGTGACTAGTAACTTCATAGTTAAGAGTCCTCATGATTCTTAGAGAAGATTGTCTTTTCCACAAAAACAAAAAACAAAAAAAAAAGCCTGTGGGCATGATCATCACCCACTATTTCAAATCAGGTGAGCACTTTCAGCTATGACATTTCAGCTACTGACACTCACAGCCTGGAGGTTGACATGGGAGTAGTGCTAGGCAAGAATGCCCACCCCGCTGACACATATACATTGTTGTGGAATCTCCTCCAACTCACAGTAACACTACAGGACAGAGTAGAACTGCACACAGGGCTTCCAAGGAGCATCTGGTAGATCTGAACTGCCAACCTCTTGGTTAGCAGCTGGAGCTCTTAACCACTATCATACCAGGGGTCCTAAATACGCCACAGTCTCATTATTCTTCCTCAACACTCAGCAGCTTTTGAAGCACAAAGGGTTTTCAGTTTGACATAGGTTTTGGTTGATTTTCATGGTGATAAAACACTTATTTTTATTAATGTCTAGCTTTATAGTTGCTTTTTGGAGGGGAGATTTACTGATCTATTCACTCTACTGTATCTTAAATTACTGCCTCCCAGGGTAATTTTATATTGATTTCCAAAACAGATTAAAAAATTAAAGTATAGATTCATTTTCCCTGTGAGAATAGTTACAAAACTTTCTCCATAAAATTTTAATATCCAATTCCATTAGAGTGTTTTGACTCAGTATCATTTTTCTCTAAGAAGACAAAAATGGTTCAGCATAAGAAAATCTATCAAAAGCATATTACATTAATAGACAAAAAGAGAAAAAAAAAGAGGATTATTTCAATAGTTATAGAACCTACAGAGAAGTAATTTGATAACGGTTAACATGAATTTAACAAACTAAATTTAGAAAAGAGCTTTCTAAACCTGCTAAAGTTTATAGACAAAACATACAGTAAACACTGTGCTGAATGGATAAACTTGAGATGTATTCCTTTTTAAAATGGGAGAGGGAAGGAGATGTTCACTATCATCACCTACTGTTTAACCATGGAACTTTACAGGTACATAGGGAAAGAAAAATAATAATGAATTAGAAAGTCTTAACTGATGTTGGAAGGAAAGTTATGAAACTGCTATTATCTGCAGATGATGTACCAGCTAAGTAGAAAACAAAAGAATCAGCAGACCAACTATCAGAATTAAAAGAAGCAGTCAGCAAAGTTGTCCAATATTAGATTAACTTTCAGAAATCTACAGAATTTATCTACATCAACAACAGAAATACTTTGAAAATAGCAATAAAATTATAAATGCATTAAGTATTAACAAAAATTACAAAAATCTCTATGAAGAATATTATTTGTACTTCTAAAAGCCAATAGAAAATATGTGAATTAATAATAAGAAACTCTGCTGTTGGACAAGTTAATATTTCAAAAAGTGAAATTTGCCTAAATTAATTTACAAATTCTTGGTATCCTCAATTCAATTAGGTCCCCAGATTCAACTAAGATTTTTATAAATTCAGTAAACTTTCCATTTCTAATATGTATATGGAAAAATACGTCCCTATGCACAGCTAATTCTACTCTGAAAAATATTAACTAGGAAGAAGGACTTGTCTTAATATTTATCAAAGTAATGAACCAATCCAAACAAAATAGAAAACACCGATGACACACATACACATTGATACACATGTGAACTTAATATTCTTCAAAGTCAACAGCTTAAGTCAATGGGAAATGCTGAATGAATCAATCAGAAATCAGAATCAATCAGAATCTCTGCATGGACTGAAGATGTTATAAGGCCAGAATTTACAAAGGATTAGACTATGGTGGTAAAAATAGAAATGGTGAAGAGGGTTCAAATTGGGGATAAATTTTATTGCTGGTACCGCCAAGACTCAGGTGCCCTCATGGCACAGTGGTTAAGAACTCAGCTGCTAATCAAAAGCTTGACAGTGCAAACCCACCCAGGGTTCCACAGGGAAAAGACTTGGCAATCTGCTTTTGTAATGATTACAGACTAGAAAACCCAATGGGAGCAGTTCTGCTCTGTCCTATGGGGTCTCTCTCAGTCGAAATTGACTCAACAACAGCTAATAAAACAGTTCAATCACCACCGAGACTTCTTAATGGAGTGGACATTAGAAAATAACATACTAGTGGAAAAAAGACTGATGATGTCAAAAAGAAAGGATCATCTGTAGGAGGTAATTTTTGAACAGGTAGAGCTCCTTATTCGAAAATGAGTTGCAAGCTTGATTCTCGATAGGACCCTAATCAGAGAAAGTAGGTAGGTTGTTCACTTTTGTAACAAAGAGAATGACAATAACAGAAACATAGCTTAATTGTTCATATTACTTGGAACAAAATTGAAAATGTAGATAGAAATTATTTGCAACGCAACAACAAATATTAACTACTGTAATTTATAAGTAAACAGCTTTCTTGATAGCAGCCACTGTAATAGTATGTGAGAACTTCATGCGGAGACAAAAGTTATGTATCAAGTGTGTAACGTTAATAGGGAGGTATACCATCTTAGATTCTGTGAACTTATTCTTAAAAATCCTGTATTCAGTAAAAAGTTGGTAAATATCAGACTGGATATATTTTAAAAAATGGCAAATTTTCCAGGTTTGGTGTGTATGTGTTTAAATTTTATGTTTTTAACAACTGTTGCCACATAAATTTTAACGAATTCAGGACTAAAGGTAGAGGAGGGGAAGGGATCTCATAGAACGAGCCTTTCTCTAAATGTGACACATACAGGCAGATTTGAAAGTTACCAGTAAAGCTTTCTGGCCCAAAGAAATTTTATAGAACGCAGAAGCATCTCCCTATTGCTAGAGATCAAGGATCTCTACTAGCCAGTTAAAGAGTGTCAATAGTTACATGATGTATTGTTTTAAATGTGAGACTGATTTAGCTCATGTGGAGACTTTGATTGACTAGATTTAGTGTGGAAGCCAGTGTTCCCAGGCAAAGAAGAAGAGGGTAGCTTGGTTTGACGGGGGATTCTCAAAGCCATCTGTGTATGCCACATCCTGACTGATCATTCTAATTATGCATTAGGGCCAGGAGAGGAAGAAGAGATGAAGGGACTGCGGAAGAAGACACATGGTAAACCTGTAGTAATGGGATCAGAAGCCAGGACATGTGGTTATAATCCCACTTTGTCAATAACCTATTGTGATACACTGAAATGCAAGTATTTACTCCAATCTAGGCCACTGTTTTTAAGGTGAAATGGTTGTGTGGTGGACTAAATCTATGTGGTTTTATTCTTTCCTTTTTATGTATATATTTTGTCATAGAATGCTTCTCTCAGCTGTAGCCTGAATCCCAACTGGCTAAACAGATATTAGAAGCAACTCTATTTGAAGTAGGAAGTGAAAGAAGGGGAGGCAAGAATCTGCTATATGTTTTAAATGTTGACTAACTTTTAAAACTCAGTTTCTCTTTTGGCCCATGTAACAAGTCTTCTATTTGAGACCCAGAGGTAGGTAAACTGCCCACATAAGGACTACTAAGATTTGAACTCGAGTCCCAGGGAAGCTCTTATTGGAAGGAAGTAAAGCAGGACACCAGGAATGAGAAATGGTCATGACATGCAGACATCAAACTAGCTGATTCCACCTCTCAGCATTGATCAGGGCCCAAATCTTTCTGGAGAATTGGTTTATGGGTTGGGCAAATGGACAAGCTATGCCAGATATTTAGACCACCCCTGAACTAAGCCATGTTCCCTCCCTTCTAAACAGTCAGCTTCACAGGAAGTTATTACCTAGCAGTTAGGAAATAAACAGACAGGCCTCAATAGAGTCAAACATAATCTCTAAAGCAAACATCACAGGTTGATTCCAAATTGTCTCACCGTTGGTGGGTCAGTGGCTCTGGTGGCTCTTGCCACATAGCTGGCCTTTCTCTGGGATTTTGCTTCTTTTTCCCTGAAATAAGACAAACAATAAGTCATCTAGATGTGCTTGCTGGATTTTTACAACAACTTCATTGTAAACTTAATTTTGTCTTGTTTAAGAGTCACAGACTGCTGTCCTCAGCCCTGTCCAGCATGTCACAATCAGAGGGAGGTCCAAAAGTTGGCACAGGTATACTAGTGTCTTTGCAGCACTGACTTATATCTCAAACTTGGATCTACAGAAGGAGAGTCTTTTCAAAGCAAGAACCTCTACCTTTACCTTCGTGACAAACTACCTCCCTTGGATACTTCCAACAGCCTAGCAGTCAAAAACTCTAAAGAACACCGGTGTTAGTGTTTGAGCTTCCCTGTTTCAAAGACTGTATTAACACTGAATCAGAATCTGCCTGCCTGTATTGATTCCAACCTCCATACCCACAAAACAAGTCAGTATCCTCTTCCAAACATGCTCCTTCAGCAATGTGGGTGTTGTTTTTATGCCACCTACAGTGCCTCCTTTTCAGATATAGATAGATAGATGATAGATAAATGATAGACAGATAGATTGATAGACAGACAGACAGATAGATAGATGATATATGTAAAAATTTAGCTGAATCCAATATAATTTACATAGATAATAAAATAATGAAAGTAATAATTGAATGAATGACCTTCAAAGTGATAAAAACTACCTGTCTGTGTTAAGGTATTTTTGTTTTAAGTGACCTTTAAATACAATGTGTTTTCAAGTAAATGCATTATAATCATAGTATGAGTCTCCTATAAAAAGCAACATCCAAAAGAATAAGTTAAAGACTTCATAGTAAATAATATAATTGCTGGCTTACTGTCAGCTTTCAAGAGAATGGAAACCATGGTGGTATAGTGGTTAAGTGCTACAGCTGCTAACCAAAAAGTGAGCAGTTCAAATCCACCAGGTGCTCCTTGGAAACTCTATGAGGGAAGTTCTGCCTTGTCGTAAAGAGTCACTATGAGTTTGAATCAACTTAATGGCAGTAGATTTTTTTTTTTTCTGAGAGAATTTGAAAGGATGGTTCACACATCCAAGGCATCCACTACCCGCAGTCTCACCTCGCCTTCTTTTACTTTCCCACAGTGTTTGACTAGAAGCAGCGCATATGACTACAGCTTCATTATCCCACTATTATTGAATATGTCACATTAAATCCCCTAACATATACCACTTGGCATTTCAAAAGCCAATTATCATGTAATTATCTTAAATGGGTAAGCTTAGTATTGGCTTGGCACCAGTGTTAAAGTTTTGTCCTTGATTAGAAATTGAAGCTGGCTTCCCTTTTCAAACATCAGCTAAGACACTCTAGTTGAGCGACTTTTAATTGTTCGTTCAAGCCCATTTCCTCCTCGGAGGTGTCACTGAAGAGAAGGAAACCTAGTTAAGAAGCTTTGGATAGTTGTAGCTGAACTAGTCCTTTTGGGATCTTAACTCTTTCTGAAACTCAGAGAGTCGGGAGATTCCAGCTGCTCTTGAGTCCAGCTTATCCTGACTTTTATCCCAGATGTCAAAGGCACTGGAAACTCCTAGACACAATATGTACCCTGCTTAAATCTCTCTGCTGGTTTTGTGCTACAAGGAGTGTCTGGCATCATTTCCAAGGGACTCTCCTTAGCCTCTAGGGTACAACAGAGTCAGAATGTAACAGGCCCAAGGAAGGTGACTTTCTTGAGTTCCTTTTCTTTGTTCCCCACAGCCAGAAAGCTGATGTGGAGCCACACTCTCAAAAGACTGGAGTATTGCATAAGGCACTAATACCAGACCTTCTGGAATGCTTTTAGAATAGCACCTGAGTAAGCCTTCAAATCCTTCCAGGTGGGTGGCAACTATCCAACTTTATCTGATGGTAGTGTCAGAATGAGCTTCTAAGCATTTATCTTTAACCTTATAAATTCAGAAAAACATATCCAAGAGAAAAGAAATACATATATATATTCCATAGTCAGAAAACAACTGATAAATTCTTGAAAGGAAGAGTCTTGACTCACAGTATCACTTTGCACATGGCACATTTTTGGATGAGCTTTCTTCCATCAGGGCTTTGGAAAAGATTTTTATCCTGGGGACAAAACAGTTTGCCAGTTTTCATCAGTGCTCTGAATTCGCGGCATGTTTCCTGAGGAGAAGAGAAAGAAAATTTTGTTTGCTTAAATTTCATCAAAGTAAGACTTTATCTTCCTAGAAGGATTTCCAAGAGCAGTATTTACTTAATGCTTACAACCCCATTAATAGGGACCACATTCAATTGATACAAATACAAGAACAACAGAAAAAAATGACTCTGGCTTTCTATTGAAGACAGAAAAGTCTATATACCTATCAAGCTTTGGAAACCCTGGTGGCATCCTGATTAAGTGCTATGGCTTGTTAATCAAAAGTTTGGCAGTTTGAATCTACCAGTTATTCCTTGGAAACTCTGTGGGGCAGTTCTACTCTGCCCTATAGGGTTGCCAGGCATTGGAATTGACTCATCAGCAACCTATTTGTTTGCTTTTCTCTTTTTATAGCCTTAGCAAGTTAATCTCTCAAAGGCTCAGTTACCTTTCCTGTAGCAAGAGGGCATATATATTTTACAGATTTTATGAAGATTAAATATTGTAGGTAAATCTTCAAAGAGTGTCTGCTACATAGTAGATGTTCAATATAAGATTCTCCTCATCTCTTCTTCCTTCCTCTTTATTATTATTGTTTTCTTTACATTGTCAATATTACTCTTATTATTTTTGAAATAAGTGTTTTAAAAAGAAATACAAAGGGGTTACTGGAAGACTGAGACAAAGTATGCAAACACAGAAAACTATAAACTGGCTCAGTCAATATTTTCCAAAGAGTGTATTCTAAGACACCAGGTCCTAGAAATGTTAACCCCAAACCAAACTTACTGCCATCATCCAATTCTAACTCATAGTGACCCTATAGGATAGAGTATAAGTGCTCCATAGAGTTTCCAAGGAGCACTTGGTGGGTTTGAACTGCCACCCTCTTTGTTGGTAGACATAGCACTTAGCCACTATGCAAACAGGGTTTCTGCCTAGAAATGTTAATGGTGGCTAAATAAAGGAGGGTTCCTTTGTCAGTCATGTGTAAAAATCACTTTTATCCCTGGCTTACCATAAATGACTGCCAGGTGACAGGCACTGGGAAGACCCTGGTCAACATAACAAATTTTATTTTATTTTTTTTAACTGAGTACCTTTCCTGACTATTGTGACATGTCATGTCTTGTGAATGCAGGCAATTTACTGTAAAGATAATGAAGCCTAAGTTTCAGAGTCTCTTCAATATCATACCCCTCTTCCAAGTCCCTGGGAGAGATCCAACCATACCTTTTAACAAATTTGTATTTTTTCCTTTAAATCCTCTACCCCCACGTTACCATCACCACAGCCCACAACCACTGGAGTTAAGCTTTGTAAACCTGTGGAGGTACTCTACAGTTTTCCCAAAACCTGCTTAAACATCTCTCTCTCTCTCTTTCTGTTTTTGCAGCATTTGCCTGTAAGTGCAGTTTTACTGTGCTTTGGGGTATCTTTCAAGACATGTTGTGCTATAGTTAGTTTTGTTTTGTTTTTGTTTTTTTGTATAAATGCCAATGGTAACACTGTATCAGAGTAGAACCATTTTGAATAATAGAATGAGGAATGCAATCTTTCAAATTGAGGGTTGTTTCTGCTTATCTACTCATTCATTCATTCAATATCTATTTAGTGACTGCCTGTCATGTGCTACTCACTCTTATAGGAGCTTAAAATCAGTGGTGCGTCTGAATGTCAAGGCTTTTCAGATTTGTTTTGATTTTAGGTTTTTGATATTTTGGGTTTTCTGTTTTGCTTTGATTTTGGAAAAAAATATGTTTAAAGAAGCTTTTATTGGGAAACCATGAATTGGAATTGATTGAGTGGCAATAATGAGAATGGGATACTGAGAAAACAAAAATAGCAAAATCAAGCCTTTGCTCCAACTTTGACAAAGAGCACATCTTGTTCCAAAGGACTGATTTAGAGATTTTCATTCAGCCTAGTGCATCTTTGTAATAATTATCCAATTAATCAAAACACAATTACTATGAAATTGTAATATTCCAGGCATTTCATTGATGCTGTGGATTCAGCAGCAAATGAAAGATAAAGGTCCTTGTTTAACTGGTACCTAGGGTATATTAGACAGTGATTTAGCCAATCTGTCTTGTACATGGCAGATTTATCGGAACATTCACAGAATTATTAATGGTGAAAAAGAATAGATAAATGATATCAGATACAAACCCTGGGAAATTTTTTCAAGGGTGACCTACTAAAATATCTCTGTGCTTATTATCGTGACCTGGTGGTCTTGACTGAACAGCACAGTAGTGATTTCTGGCAACAGACTGAAAACTGGATCTCAGAGGCTATGGTCTCTGTTTATATAGTATCCTACGCCAAGTAGGAAAACCTGGTTGCATAGTGATTAATTGCTATGTCTGCTAACCATGAAGTCGGCAGTTCAAATCAGCCAGATGTTCCTTAGAAAACACATGGGGCAATTCTACTCTGTCCTATAGGGTCACTATGAGTCAGAACCAGCTAGACAGCAATGGGTTTGGTTTTAGTTATACCAAGTATGAAAGCTGCTGCTGAACTTGGAAGCTCTGGTTCTAGAAAGTCTAGATAAAATCAGAGAGGTCCTAGTGTCTTTGTAATGGCAACATAAACTTTGTGAGAGAGATCTGAGAGTAAAATTGAGAACAAAAACCCATGCTATTACTGAAATGAAGCCCTACACAGTTTTTGGTGGTTAACTGAAAAAGCCGAGCATCAGTCAGAGTTATTATTGAACTGGATTTCTCCGATGTCATGATGAGATGAGAGCTTAATTCCTAGGAAAATCCCACTCTTTTTACAGACAAGCTAACTGAAGCTCAGAGAGTAGGTTAAAAATACTTACAGTGCCTGACAATCAAACCAAACCCAGTGCCATCAAGTTGATTCCAACTCCTAGAAACCTAATAAGACAGAATAGAACTGCCCCATAGAGCGTCCAAGGAGTGCCTGGTAGATTTGAACAGCTGACCTTTTGGTTAGCAGCTGCAGCACTTAACCACTATACCACCAGGGTTATTAACTAAAATGGGACTCAATAGTATTTGTATGTGTGTGTGTGTATGTGTGTGCCATGAACTGACCCAGTTTATTCTCTTGGGTGGCATAAGAAATCTGTCAAAATTAAAAGCAGTAGTTGTTTTTATTGTTGTTGCTTTTGCTTTTTAGGAGTAGAATACCCTCTCAGTTCCTATAAACCAGTTCCTACAAAGTTGGAAATAGAAGATCTAAACCAAAAAGTTATCCTAGGTAGGAAAATGACTTCACAGCAACAGTTTACTTGCAGTCTAACTTGCATGCCCCGGTTTGTTTTTGTTTTATTTTGGTGGTGTTATTGTTTTGTCCACATTTCTCAGAAACACCGGAACTCTCTAGGGCCCCGATCTTCCTCACTGTGATTTAATTTGCTGTCCTCCACCGTTTCTCCCCAGACACCGTAATAAATGCCCCTAGCAGCTGGCATCACCAGTATTGACACCAGTATTGCAGTGCTGACAAGTTTGCTTTTGGCTAGTGACCTTGCTGTGATGGAATCCTTACAGATTATTAGAATGCTTTTCTGTGATATTCTGGCTCATATTTATAACTTTCAACATCACTTTTACTTTGCCAGAAGGAACTCAAGCTACTGAACTTGGAAAATAACAAAAAATTTAACACCATAAGAAAGACCAATTCAATAGTTTTCATTTATGCCAAAATATTCAAACTATTATCACAAATTTTACCACAGAAATAATTTTCTCTGTGTGTTTCTTCTTTACACCAACATAAAAAGTCACTAAACTTAAGTTTTTAGAGCATTTTTCAGCTAAGACTTTAATGGTAAGAAAAGAATACTGTGATTTTTTTTTTTTTTTTTTTAACCAAAACCCACTACCTATTACTATGGACTCAAAAAGAATATGATGGGAGAGCCACACAGGACCCTTTATTTTGCAAACATAAAGCATCCACGTAAATGTGCTTTCTGGTTCTGACGAATCTAGACTTCTTTGTAGTCTGTGATACTCTCTATGCTAAGCCAAGCCAAGCCAGCCAAGTGCCGACAGTGCTCTCTATACCTCTCCTTAATTAGCAAATTTAGAAGAAATAATAGAGACAGGCAAAACTTGGTGGTGTAATGGGTAAGTGCTACGTCTGCTAAACAAAAGGTCAAGAGTTCAAATCCACCCGACACTCCTTGGAAACTCTATAGGGCAGTTCTACTCTGACCTCTACGGTTACTATGAGTCAGAATCGACTAGACAGCAGTGAATTGTTTATTGTTGTTTTAATAGAGGCAGATAAAAATGTTCTAGAACACTCCTGTAAGAAGTTTCTTTAAAAAAAAAAAAGCTACATTAAAATATAAAAATCAAACCAAATTCTCTACCACTGAGTCAATTTCAACTAAGCAATCGTGTAGGACAGAGTAGAACTGCCCTACATAGTTTCTGAAGAATGCCAGGTGGATTCAAATTGCTGACCTGTTGGTTAACAGTCATAGCACTTAACCACTATGCCACAAAGGTTTCCTCACTAAAATATAGCAAGATATTGTTTTAACCAAGGTTCTAAGAGTTGCCATGGAGAAAAAAGTCATTTACCTGTTTTCTTATTTTCATGTTCATGACCTTTGGCAGGTGTAACACATACAAACTATGTATCTAGCACTGTATCAGTGGTGTATTGTGTGTGTGTGTCTGTGCGCGCGCACATATGTATGTATGAAGGTCATTGACATTTTAAATTGTCTTTCAAATTGAAAAATTTAATTTCTATAGAAAATGATTATTTTCTTTCTCAAAGCAAAGACCTCTGAGAAATGGTAAAGCACTGTCCTGCCTCAGGGCCTCTGCTGCTGTTGGTGGTTCTGCCAGGTCTGCTCTGTGTTTCAAGTATTTGCACAGTTCACTCCCTGGTCACCTCAAGATTGTTGGTCTCATGCATTCTTGTTAGTGAGAACTTCCCTGAATACCCAAGTGAAAATTGCTACAGTCTTCATAATCAGAAATCCCTATCCTCCATCCTGTTGTTTTCCTCCTAGCACTAATCATTACTTAATGTAGTGGATATATCACTAATATACTTACTAACTTGTCTGTTTCCCCCCACTAGAATATAAGCTGCATGAAAATACTAAGTTTTCTCTGTATTTTTTACCTAGCCTATCACTAACATTTCAAACAGTGTATGACACATAATAAATATCCAGTAAAAATTTACTGAATGAATTATATACATTGTCCTGAAGCTACAGAGGAAACCATGGTGGCCTACTGGTTAAGTGCTATGTCTACTAAACAAAAGGTTGGCAGTTCAAATCTAGCAGATGCTCCTTGGAAACTCTATAGGGCAGTTCTACTCTGTCTATAAGGTAACTATGATTTGTAATCAACTCAACAGCAGTGGGTTTGTTTTTTTGGGTGTTGAAACTATACACAATTTCACTTTGTGCCACAATTACCAGATGACTTATTCAGCTTCCTAAGTGTATTCTGGCTTGTTCGGATGTTAAGCTGAATGATAATAATTCAGTTGATTTTTATTTGTTTATAGGCTATAAAATATTCCTTTAAGATGCTAGAAACACTGGTGACATAGTCAGTAAGAGCTATGGCTGCTAACCAAAAAGTCCACAGTTCAAATCCACCAGGCAGTCCTTGGAAACTTTATGGGGCAATTCTACTCTGTCCTATGGGGTCTCTATGAGTTTGAATTGACCTAAGAGCAAGGTGTTTGGTTTTTTGGCAGGGTTATTTTAGGATGCTGGCTTGCCTTTTGCAGATATCCACCATAATTAATTCATTGGTTTCTCTCTGTGTGTGATTCATGTCTTGATTCATAAAGACCTGTTTCTGTGTTTTGAACATAAGCTCTTAGTACCTAGCAGTGTAATATGTGTGTGTTATTAACTGTAGGTGTTGGCCACAAACCATTTTTCTCTAGGGATCTTGGAGTGGAATCAATGAACAGAAGAAGCAGGACTAACCTGATTTTCATCCTCACTGGCAGCATCTGTGACAAAAATACAGAAACCAAAGTTAAGGGAATGTGAACTATTTAATAAATGAATCAAACCATTCACTCATTAGTTGTCTGGCTTGCTTTAATACAAATCTGCTGTCAAAGTATGAATTCTTTTTGAACACATTGTCATTTAAAATGGCCAAAAAGTGAGGGCACTGCTCCAGATCAGGGTATTCACTCCCAAAGGTCCAATAACTCATAAAGATCCAAATATTTGGAAAATAATATTCCTCTTCTTTCTGATCCTTTAGAGTATAGAAATTCTGAAAGCTACTGTCCGAGTAAATTATGGCATATCTTCTTCTAAATTATAATATAATGTACATATTTATTGACAAAAACTTTTATAATACATAATACCAGTTATAATATACTTGAAAATTATATAGCATGAGGATTGAATACTATATATGTATGTGTGTATGTAAACACATAAAATTGCATTTTCTGGACTCTAGTGATTCTGCTACCTCCTTACAGCTACAAAAATTAGAAATCTGGCAAAGATCAAGATTACTTATAATCATTAGACTACTATACTCTCTGATTAACACATTGTCTTCTGTAGCTACATACTTATATTAGGAAAGTGGACAATATTTGTGTATAATGATCCCACTGATTATCCACATCCAAGGTGCCCTTTATAAAGTGTGAGTGCTACAGAGACAGATAAACATACAATCTGTGTTGCCCTCAGAGTCAAACAACAAATACAAAATCCCATCTCCTAGTGTTCACAAAAGTCTTTCGCTCTATAGAAGAAATATTTCCAGTGCATTTAAGGTAAATGACTATGCCATGAGAAGCAACTGCTTAAAAATAAGAAGACATGATTGAATCTGTTTGTAAAATACTTGCACATGTAATAATTTATGTACTACTTATATATAATATTAAAACACATATCATACATATATATGCAGTATGAATTGATTCTTGAAAAGGGAACAATGAAGCATCATCTATTAATTTTTCAGAACTAATACAGACATAATGGAAAGATTTCTCACAGATAAATTTCAGGTTATCTCTAGCTATTTGCCACTTCTACAGATAACAACATGATTATATAGCCACATGTATAATTATTTAAAGCTCTGTGTCCAGCAGGATATTTCAGGAATATCATTATTTTTTAAGTATAAGTGTCTTCCCTGGAGTTTGATATGTGTGGCAATGGGCTTAAAGTTGCATACAAATTGCTCACCTTGTATGAGGCAAAGAGCCAGGGTCAGAAGTATGGGCACCACAACTATCTTCATGATGAAGATGATGTAAGCTGCTTACAAGTTGGCTCCGTGGGTTGCTCAGCTGGTGCTCTATGACTGAACCCATGGAGATGGCAGCTCACTTTTATATGAGGAAGCTTGGTATACACCCATTTCAAAGCCAAAATTATAAAACCAGTTGTACAAGGTTATGCTTTGCCACACTTGTCTGTGTTCCATCCTATAAGGAACCTGTCAAGATAGCAGATTTGAACAGATAATGTCTATTTCTAAAGCAGTAGTGTGTTTTCATGACATTTCACCCAAAAGGCAACAGGTTGGTTCCCCAAACCCTTCTCAAAGTTGAATATCCCATTTCATTAAGGACTGAAATCCTCAGCAACACCAGAAATACTACCTCCTGGCCAAACAGTTGTCTAACTGGGCTCCTTCACAGTTAAAATAGGAGCAGAGGGAAAAGGGCAGACTGGTCATGCCATCAGTCTGGTACAGGCGTAAAGATTTCCACAACCAGGGGAAGCTTCGGACCATAAGAGAACCTGGGCCTCCTGCTGCTTCCATCTGCTGTTTCGACACATCTAAAGTGTCACAGACTCACACACAGGTTAGTAGTGTTGGACAACGTTAGGGAGAGCCTAGCAAAATTTTCACATTGGGTACCTGAGAGAAATAGAAACTCAGAGAAGGAAGAGTGGCTTTCTCAGGACCATAGAATTTAGATGAACAGAGCAGAGCTGGTTTTTGAAAGCTGACCGCAAGTTCAGCATTCTTTCTCTTCCATACGTTCCTCCACTGTCACACATTATGAAAAGCAGAAACATTGCAGAATCAAGGCTTGTATGTAATTTTTTTATTTAATTCTCAATCTGAATAATGGGTATATTGTAAGGCCTAAACTTATTTTCTAACCAAAACAGTATTATGTTAAAGGAAGATTATAGACTCAAGGAGTAACTTTCCATAGCCCACCACTCCCCAAATTATTGTTTAAAAAATCTGACTCAGTTTTCCCTTAAGTTAAATTTACTCTTGTATTGCCTCCATAGTTAGTCTCCCAAGAGGAAAAAGAAAATAATAAATTTTAAATACAGAAATTTAAGTTTTTCTGGAGAAAGTGTCTTCTCCTTAATCCATCCTTCCATTCTTCTAGTAATGCTTTTGTCTACCAGCTGATTTTGCTCTGTCAGCCTGAGAAAGCAGCTGAAGAATCATGTGAAGATGACTGAAACTGGATCAAAAAAACATGATTCCAGTATTTCTCAGGCTTGCCGCACCAGACAATTTTGGACTCTATTGTATCAAAGGCCTCAAGTTTGTGCCAGAAAACTGATCAAGCAGCCTTGATCAACTTTGGGATTTTCAACATTCTGGAAAGCATTAAAGCCAGAATATTTCCTTTTGTATTTTTCCCATGAAAGAATTTATTTCTCATAAAAATATAAGCACTGGTTTCAGGATCTGCCTCATATAACAAGGTGATTGATTATGGTACTTTCTCCAGTAAAATCGTTGACCATGGAGAGTAGATTCAAACGGCATTACTATCACAGGTAAGAAAATGGAAGTCCGTCGTAGCTTGCCAGAAAGAGAAGATGATTGAGAGTCAGGAAATCTGGTTCTATAACCTGTCTCTGTAACTACTCCATGTAATGGAAATGAATCTTACTCTGGAGCCAGGTGGAAGTGGGTTCAAATCTTGACTTACCCATTAATAGCTTCATTATCTCAGGCAGGTCACATATTTTCTCCATGTGACACAGTTATTGACGTAAGTTCCAAAGATCAGGTCGTTATAGCAAACGGGTGTTACCTAAGAGCCAGGTCACACCTTGCCTTTAAATCCACTGCTCTCCCTCTCCTTCACTATCCACCACCCGCTACTGCTACTCACCACCCCAGGACACTCTCGCCTTGCATCTTGAGAACATGTACAGCCAGATGCCCGCTTTCCCCGGTGTGCCCTCCCCACCACCACAGAGCCCTCAGGGCTGGGCGAGGGGGTGGTCAGGTGTTGCCTACCGCCCACCCCTGCCACTGTGTCCCATCACCTGTTGCCTCCTGCTCTTCACACTGGGCAGGGACCCTGTTCATTGTCTGTTCACACTGGTCCCCAAGTTCTGACTCTCTTCCCTCTCCCCTCAATCCTACCTGCCTCCACTGACCTCCCTGGGATCTTCGTGCCCTCACCTGGCTCTCCCTGCCCACCCTCCTGCTCGAGTCTTTCCACCTCCGTGAACAAGACATCGCAGGCAGGAGAAACTGCCCAGCAGTTGTCAGTTACTGTTCCTCACATAGCGCAGTCATCACCAGGGCTTCTAGTATATATTTGGGCTGGCACTCAGGTGGCACCCTGGGCCGAGCCGCTGGCCAGTGTGCATAACCAGATAGGTGACAAGTGAGAGGTTTCTGCGTGTGTACACACACACAAACACACTCATAATTTAAATAATCTGTTGGGGTCCATTGAATCACTGAATCATACCAACCACAGAGGACAAAGCAGCAATGTCCTATAGAGTTTCCAAGGAACTGCAGATGGGTTCTAACTGTTGACCTTTTGGTTAAGTCTGAGCTCATAACCACTGAGTCACCAGGGCTCTCTCTCTCTCTCTCTCTCTCCGTCTCTCATATAGATACATACATATTTATGTGCGTGTGTGTATATATATACAGCAAACCCCCTGCCGTCAAGTTGATTGGGACTCAAGCAGCCCTACGGAACAGAGCAGAACTGTCCCATAGAGCTTCCAAGGAGTGCCTGGTGGATTCCAACTTCCAACCTTTTGGTTGTCAGATGTAGCACTTAACCACTATGCCACCAGGGTTTGGTTTGGTGTGAGTGTGTGAGTGTGTGTGTGTGTGTGTGTGTGTGTGTACCCTACAATAATTCAAAGCATATCTGATAAACTTTATATTAAATGATATGGTTTTTTTTTTTGTATTTTTACAGCATTAGAATGATGTGGCTCCACATTTTTTTTAAGATTCCTGGAAAAGTCAATACCTCTTGAACTTGGACCTTAACCACAGATTTACATTTTCTCAGCTTACAATAATGGCCACAACACATTCTGAAATTAAGTGAAAGTAAAGATGTCTGTTCTCGTTTTCATTGTGTGGTGGTATTCTAAACCACAGTGTTTAAATAAATTAAAGCATTAGCTGTTTAAAACCTGACAAAATGATTACTAAGTTTTGGTCATCACTGATTCCTTGTATAAAGACCTCTTTTAAATACTAACATCGCAGTACTAATTTTTAAAATTTTTCGTCTGCATGTCAGACCTTATCGATGTATTTCAAATGTACACTCTTATTGGTGGTAGGAAAGTTGATTGCCTTATGATAGGATAAACCAAAAAAAAAAAAAACCAGTGCTGTTGAGTTGATTCTGAGTCATAGCAACGACATAGGACAGAGTAGAACTGCTCCATAGAGCTTCCAAGGAGCACCTGGTAGATCTGAACTGCCAGAATTTCAGTTAGCGGCTGTAGCACTTACCTTCTACACCACCAGGGTTTCCAGAATAAGCAACTATATCATACTCATATGCTCTGATGACCTAAAATCTAACTCCAGCATACAGTATTCCTAGAATAAGAAGCAGTACTAGGGTGGAACAAAAGAAAGGAAAGATGATGCCTCTTTAAAGAATCTCTGCTATGAGGAAAGATCAAAGGAGTTGATTTCCTTCTGGCTGGGAAAGAGCTCCTCATGGACACCTAGAGCCTTCTGAAGTGATGAATAAGAGGTTTGGAACTGATAACCTCTTCCAAGTGGAGAAGACAATCAAAAAAAGACTGAGCATGCACCCTTAATATTGGAAATCCCCATCAGCTGGCTCATATGATCAAGACTTTTTTCTCCATTTGATTTCAGGAATGTTGTAAATCCAAAGGTGATTCATCACTGTTAATCATTCCTGGTTTCTAAAAACCATGTAATTTAAATTGAAATGAATAGGACTGAGGTTTTGGAGAACTGGGGCTTGGGTCAGGACTAGGTTAGAAGATTACTTTTCTCAACTCTCAAATTCCACCTTTGTTTCAGCTCTTCCAATTACGCATCAACCGTGAAGAACTCTCATTCCTGTCATTAAAATGAGGTGGAGCTTGGAACTAAAAAGTATTAGCTTTATAATACTACACATACATCAAATGATCAAGAATCTGAACTTATGCAAAGAAGTCCGACAATGAAAAGATGAGAAATCTTTCAAGTAATTAAGATTTTTGTAGATCAATACTGCTACTTAAAAAGAGCCCTAGTGGCACAAGCAGTTGAATATATTCTGCTAACCCAAAATGGAATTTACCCAGCAGCTCCGCTAGAGAAAAATCTGGTGATCTTCTGTAAACATGAGAGCCAAGAAAACTTTATGGGACAGTTCTGCTCTGTCATATGGGATCACTAAGCATCAAGAACAACTTCACAGCACCTAACAACAAAAACATTACTTGAACATTACTGAAGGGTAAGATTGTTTCTAGAACCTGAATTTAACAGATTGTTGTTCAAATTGTCTCTTTTATATGCAAAGAGATCCTGGGTATGATAACACTCTAATAAGTAACTATAAAATAAACAAACAAAAAAAAACAACAACAACCAAACCTGTTGCTGACGAGTCTATTCCAACCCACAGCAAGCCTATAGGATGGATCAAAACTAGCCCACAGAGTTTCTAAAGAGCATCTGGTAGACGAACTGCTGACCTTTTAATTAACAGTCCAGTTCTTAGCTACTGCACTACCAGGGGTCTAGAAACCCTATACCGAAACACTCAAACTCATTGCATCAAATTAATTCCAACTCAGAGGATCCCTATATTCCCTTGCAATTAAGTCACCTTCTATAGCTTTCAAAACAATTTGCTATTCATTAGATGTCTTTATTTGTTTATGAGATGCTGTGTTAGAATCTCAGCTGTTAACCAGAAGGTCAGTAGTTTGAATCCACCAGCCATGCTTTGGAAACTCTATAGGGCAGTTCTACTCTGTCCTACAGAGTCAATATGAGACAGAATCAAGTCCAAGGCAGTGGGATTTTTTTTTTTTTTTTTTTTTTTTGGTGAGGTGGCAAAGACAAATGAAGGGACTATAGTTTCTCTCATACTGCATATGTGGAAATAGGTTATCAAAGCAAGAAGCAGCTTTCCAAAAATCAAATGATTGATAGAGTCAAACGGTTTTCAGAATTCATGCTTACATTTTATTTTTCTGGAATCAGGAGTCTCCTCATACTAATATGGTCCTTTCCCCCAGTCCTCTGCTCATTCTTGCTTTCTCAATTGCCCTCTCACTCACACACACACACGCAAACATGGATCATATACCCATAATCACTTGGGCAAAGAGAGGTGTGATGTGACCATGACTGAAAAGTATATGTGCTAAAATATTTTAGAATATCAAATACTTTCTTACATTCTCATTGATTTTTTTATTCCCTTTATTATAACTCTTTTCCATCCCATCTATTCATCATATGTGTAGTCTCCTTTTACAAAGACACTAGTTAAGAAACAGACTTTGTCCATTCACCTTCTGAACTTGACATACTCCATTAACTAACTTCATTTCCTCCATGAGAAGTCTTTTCTGTTTGTGCTAGGATGGCTCATGATCTATAGAGATAACAATCTCATTGTAACTAGCAAGAGAATGGGATGGGCATTCACTTGATCATTGAACAGATAGACCCTGCTATTAATAGATATAGTGGTTGCTGTCCTTAGACTAAGAAAACAGGAAAGTGTCAGTATCACATTTTTAACTGTTATCATTCACATTTTGCATTACATCTGATTCTTAAACGCAACATCTACCTTATCCATACAGCTAATACTATTTGAACCTGCCCTATCACCCAAACCGTACCACACACTACAAACTTAGTGAATTCAAAAATCTCTTAGTTGGTACAAACACTTAACATAATCAGCAGCTGACCAAAAGCTTGAAGGTTCAAGTTTATCTGTAGACACCTTGGAAGAAAGTCCTGGTCATCTACATTCCATGGAGCACACTTCTACTCTGACCAATTAGGATTACTGTGTGCTGAGTTGTCAGTGGTAACTGTTGCTTTTCTTTTCTTTTTTTTTTTTTTTCTTAAAGTTAGCTAGGATTTATTCTGACCTTAGAACACAGTGGGATGTAGAGCTACAGTTCTTTAAGAAAGGATACTGGATTGATTCTGAAATAACTAAGAGAATATTGAGTTTTGCCCAAAGGCCATGCATATTTGTTATGTGAAATATATGTGTGGGTATATGTCTGCCACACAATGATAACAACCACCCAGGAACTCCACATCTGTCATTAGAAAAAGCAAAAGTAAAATTTACATTTATATGCAGAATCAGGAAAAGGTTATCTGTAAGTCTTCATAAAAGGATTTGCAAAGAAATATAAATATTACTCACTTACATTAATTACACAATTACTAATTGATGGATACTAGTAACAAATCTAAGAGTAAGTATCCTTTTATTCTTTTTTTTACTGGTAAAGAAATTGAGGTGTGAAAAGATTCTGTAACTTTCTCAAGATAACGAAACCTATAATCAAATGAATATAGCCAATTCAAATAAAAGCAAACTAAAAGCCGGTGTTTTTAAACAAAATACCCCTTGTTACTATGTCTATAACCTATCTCAGACTTTCAACATACAAGAAGATGCAATCAGAAGCACAGCCAGCCATCAAATCGATTCTGATTCAGAGCAACCCTATGTGTCAGATTAGAACTGCCCCATAGAGTTTCCAAGGACTGCCTGGCAGATTTGAACTGCCGACTTCTTGGTTAACAGATGCAGCACTTAAACACTATGCCACCAGGTTTTCCTTTAACTATATGGACACAGTTATATAACTGAGAATTCCATTTCATACAGGACTATTTCCCTCTTTAAGTAACTTATATTCGGTTACGAACTTGTAGAGTGGACAAAGTAGGAAATACATTGATGTTAACAAACTCTTAGGGTAGAATTCACCTTCTGCATTTGTTAATCCCTGGTTAGATTCCTTGTGTATGTCTTACCTGTCCTATTTGCCAACAGGTTAAATGTCCTTCAGTAATGCAAATTGTTTTTGTGTACCATCAAGTCAACTCCAGCTCATAGCAATCCTATAGGACAGAGTAGAACTGCCCCCTGGGGTTCTCAGCTGTGATCTTTAAGGAAGCAGGTTCCCCATTCTTTCTCCCTTCAAGTAGCTAGTAGTTGAACTGCTGACCTTTTAGTTAACAGCAGGGTACTTAACCTTTGTACCACCATGTCTTTTAAGTAATATGTGTAACAGAGTTGTACTAATCCCAGACTCTCTCCGCTTTTCCCCAAATACTACTCAGTCACAAAGTTCTCGTGATGAGCCGTGATCCTTCTCACTTTTACATATTTGTACATTTTTTTGTCTGTTTATGAAGTAACCATTTCCTTACTGTCTCTCTCCTTAGCACTCAGTTTAAAGTAAATTTTCTCTTGCTTTGGTTTATATCTTCAAAATCTATTAACAGATTCTTCTTCTCTTCTTTCTTTTTTTCTCTAAACCGGTCAAAAAGGGAACCTTCGGTTTAATCGTTTAGCCAGACAGAGAAGTGCCTCATGCAAACCAACAGCCGGAAACAGGGAGCACTAACACAGTTTGGGAGTTTTGAATGTCTAACTTATGTATAACTCACAGTTACGAACCAACTCCCATAAAGCCTACCATATTAAAAATTCAAAGCGCATACTATGGTTAATATGAACAAGTTAGCACCACTTTTCGAAGTGTATCAAAATGTTATGATTATATATCATTGTATTATTGTGTTAAAGATGTTTTTGTGTGTCTGAAAATGTTTCTTCAATGAATTTATGCATGAAAGTACACTATCCACTGACAAACATTTGAGTAACTGATGTTAGACATGAACCATACCTAATGATTTCAAATTTGACTTAAAGACAGAGGAGAGAAACTCATTCATAATCCAGAGACTGCCTATACATAAGACATTTAAAAAGCTAGTTTGGACACTTGCCAGCCAAGTGCCATTGAGTCGGATCTGACTCCTGGCGACCTTAGGTGCCAAAGAGATATAACTTATTTCTTTGAAAAATTCAGCCAGTCAGAATGAATCATTCTTGAGATATAACTTATTTCTTTGAAAAATTCAGCCAGTCAGAATGAATCATTCTTTAAACAATTATCACGGTGGTCTCCCAGCAGAGTTGTCCTTCCCACTGTGAAACAGCAGAATCTATGGTGGAGCTCAGAAAAGAGAGGGTAGGAGGGCCACGTTTTCCTCAGTCAGGGGCTGGGCTCTCAAAATGTGGCTATCCCCCGCGCTGTCTCTCTGCTGTGCTACGTGTTGTTTGCTTTAGCACTGCAGTTCAGCACATCTGCTGGCTCATGCCATCCTCCCCGCCTCCTGTATAACAAAAGAAAAAGCATCTGTCCAAGTGGGGAGTCAGCAGGAACAAGGCTCAGCATGCAACGGGCTTCTGCCAGACAGAAGAAGTTTCCCATTTAGTGGTGTGTAGTCCAATCCGACAACCCTAGGGCTCCAATCGGACGATATCTTAGCACTTTCTGGTGTCCAGAGTGTTCCTTTTGATTATCAGTCCAGGGCCTACTTTTCAGAAGGAACGGAGGCGAGGTGTGTCTAGTGTGCCATCTTGGCTCCATCCCCCAACAAAGGTTTCTTAAATCAAGATTCTATGGTCTTTTCCTTATGTCATGTTGGCTTTCCTAACAATCTAAGAGATGCTTAAGAATATAGCTTTCCTAATTTAATTGGTAAATAAATAATAAGAAACTATTAAGAAGGCTGAAAACTAAAACACCTGCTTTATTCTAAAAAGGAGAACAAAAATTAACATGTGAACTAAGGGGTACTCCAGCTTGCTTTTATGTAACAAGTAAGACTTCTGCTTCTGACCGAGATGCAGGGACAGGGAAACAAGTGATTTATCATCTCACTAGCAAGAATGGGGTAGTGATGGGGGAAAACAGAAAATTATATGTAATAATGGTTTTCTGATATTGGATGTTACTTACTGCAGGGCATTGATCCCTGAGAAAGAGGAAACCAACAAAGTGACTGCTACATTGCCGTAACTTCATACTGCCAGGAGAGAGGAAGAGGAAACACAGGTAGAAGCCAGCATTCTCCTGAGCAGGAGAAAGAACTAAGAGTCCTGAGAGACAAACGGGATAAAATTCTCATGAGAAGATATGAAGAGAACCACCCAGAGAGAGCTCCAGAGATCTGTAGCAAAGAGTTCACTTGACATCATCAACTGAGCACTAATCAGTAAACAAACATGAGATAGCTGATTAAGCATGGGGGAAAAATGCTCTATGGATTAAACCCCTACCCCAAAAGATAAAATAAAAACAAAAAAAAACTGTTCATTCTGATTCACAGTGACTCTGTAAGACAGAGTAGAACTGCCCACATAGGGTTTCCAAAGCTGTAATCTTCATGGAAGAAGACTGCTACCTCTTTCTCCTTCAGAGTACTTGATGAGTTTGAACCAGTGGCCTTCTTTGCAGAAGGACAATTATTGTACGAGACCACTATTATACGAACTCAAAAAAAAAAAGTGTTAAATACAAATGACAGTATTCTTTGATGGCTATGAGGGTGGAGAGGGACAGGCATTCATTAACTAGATATAGACAAGGATCATCTTAAGTGAAGGGAATGGCAACATACGGTACAGGAGAAATCTGAACAACTGGGCCAAAGCAAAAGCTAAGAAGTTTCCTGAACACAATGAAACCCTTTTAGGGACAGCATTGCTGCAGCTAGGGCCTAGGGACCATAGTTTCAGGAAACATCTAGGTCAATCAGCATTACAAAGTTTATTAAGAAAATATTCTATACCCTACTTCAGTGAGAGGTATCTCAGCCCTTAAAAGTTTTCACTTGGTCATCTAAGACACAGCAATTGGTCTCAACCCATCTGGAACAAAGAAGAACAAAGAACACCAAAGACACAAGGAAAATATTAGCCTAAGAGACAGAATAACTACATAAACCACAGGTTCCATCATGAGCCTGAGACCAGAAGGACTAGATGGTGCCTGGCTACCATATATGACTACCCTTACAGGAAACACTACAGAGAACCCCAGATAGAGAGAAAGAGGTAGAATAGAACTCAAATTCACATTAACAGACCAGACTTAATGGTCCTGTAGACACTGAAGGAACCTCCAAAACTGTGGTTGCAGGACATTCTGTTAACCCAGAATTAAAACCATTTCTGAAGCCCACTCTTTAGACAAAGATTAAACTGGGCAATAAAAGGAGAAATAACACCTGTGAGGAGTGTGCTTCTTAGTTCAGTCAGATACAGGAGACCAAACGGGTAGCTCCTTTCTCTGGGAAGAAGGAGAAGGCAGGAAGGGGCAGGAACTAGTTGAATGAACACAAGAAACCCTGGGAAGAAGTGGGGAGTGTGCTGTCACACTATAGGGATTGCAACTAATGACACATAACAATATGCACATACATTTCTGTATGAGAAGTTACCTTGAACCATAAGTTTTCACCTGAAGTACAATTTTAAAAAACTGCAAAATGTCACTTTGAAGACTAAGGTGCACCTGTCCCAACAAGCCATAATATTTTCAATTGCCTCACATGTGTGCAAAAAAAAGTAAAAGAAAAGTGAACTACCAGACTTTCGGTTAGCAGCCAAGTACATAACCACTGCACTTTCCCTAACCAGTGTTTCTTCTCTGAGAATTAAAACCAAAAATCCATTGCTACTGAGTCAATTCTGACTCATAGTGACTCTATAGGCAGAAACAACACCAGTGGTCACACAAGGCAGGAAACAGCTTGTGTTCCTACCAGTCAGAGGGAAATACCTCAGTATTCAGTTGGAGATCTGAAAAGGTTATTGATCCAGTAGACAACTCTAGACTAAAGACTATTGCAGTCCTTCTAACAAAGCTGAAAAGTAATCCTTGAAAGGATCAGACTTGTTTCCAAGTAGCTTTCCCAGGATATGGAGTTTAAAATCGTGTTTTAGAAGTCACCCCTCAACCAAAAGAAATCTCCCAGCCATTACGATTTCTGCTACAGGATTCTACAAAACTTTTAACTTCAGTTTTACACCATCTTTGCCAGAAAAAGGAAGAGGAAAGAACATTACCCAATTTATTTTATAAAGCTGAAACTGAGACATCAAAACTAGAAAAATACAGTATCAAAAAATGAAAACCATTAAGTCATTGTATAAATGCAATATCCTTAATGAAATATTAGTCAGCAGAACACAGCATACATAAAAACAATTATACCCCATGACTAGGTGGGGTTTCTTCCAGGGATGCAAGACTTGCAGGCTGAGTATTCAAAAGTCAGACAGTACAGTCCCTCATATTTAACAAAGTGGAAAAACTGTGGGAACGTATCAATCAATGAAGAAAAAAGCATTTGAAAAAACGCAACACCAGTTCATGGTAAAAATACTCATAAAAATAAGAACAGTGAAGAACTTCCTCAACTTGACAAGAACGCTTTTAATGAAAAGCATAGCTGACATTATATCATGAAGTGCTGACACATACATGCATGTGAACGTGTACTGAAGAGAGTATGTCAAAGAAGCACAGAAGTCAACTGGAAAAGATCCCAATACCCAAAGTTAGAACAATTCGACCAATAAAATAAATGAAGTAGTTTGGGATTATAACCAACAGTAAAAATAAGCCTCCATAGTGGCATAAATAAATAATTGATTAGATAAATAAATGAGGGGAGGAGGGATTTCCCATGCATAAGAATTCCAGATAATTTATGCAGATGCTCCATTATCAAGGAAGGAAAGCCTAACTCCCCACTCCTTGGGTGTGGGCTGCATAAACTGACTTCTCTCTCAAGTGTAGAATAGAAAGGGAGGATAAAGGTAACCTTTCAGTGAGAAAACCTGACAAACACATTAGCTAGATGATAAAGGTCAAAATTAACAGTAATAAATAAATTATGTTGATAGTATACATCCTTGATATAAGGACCAGGTGGTGCACTGGTTAAGTGCTTGCTGCCAACCAAAATGTTGGTGGTTTGAGCCCACTAGCTGCTCTGCAGAAGGAGGATATGGCTGTCTCCTTCTGTAAAGATTACAGCCTTGAAAACTCTACAGAGTAGTTCTTCGTTGTCCTGTAAGTTTTCTTTTAGTCAAGTCACTTTTAGTTAGAATTAATTCAATGGCAATCCTTGACTTGATGTGAGCAAAATGCACCCTACCTCTGTGTCTTTCTCCCCAAAACCCATAATTTTGTCTTTGTCATAAGAAAAACTATCAAATAGATTCTAATAGCAGGGCATCCTGCAAAATACTTAACCAGTACTCTTCAAAGCTGGCAAGTTCCTCAGAACCCAGTGTGAGAGACTACCACAGTCAAGTAGGGCCTTTACAAATAAACATAATGTGATATTGTAGGTGGAATCCTGGAACAGAGAAGGGACATTATGTGATAACTAAGAAATTCTGGGTAAACTGTGTAAACTATAATACATACATATAATAATATATGAATATTTGTTCACTAATTATAGTAAATACATCACACTAATGCAAGATGTTATTAATAGGAAAATTCAACAGTTATTGAATACTTCACCAGGAGAACAATGCACACTCTTCTGATATAGAAAATTTCCATTTTTATTTGGAAATTAAACACTCTACAAAATAATATATGGGTCAAAGAAGAAATCTCAGGAAAAATTAAAAGCCTCTGTTTATGCAAAAACCTTCACACAAATGTTTTAGCAACTTTATTTAAAATCATCAGTACTGGAGGTAAATCAACAAACTAATTGTGGTACAATTTTACAGTTGACTATTATTCAGAGATAAAAAGAAATGAGCTGTCAAGCCAAGCCATGAAGAGACATGAGCCAGCCAAGCCAAGTGCCATCGAGTCGGATAGGAGAACTTTAAATGTACATTGCTAAGTGAAAGAATATGAAAAGGCTATGTATTGTATAATTTCAATCATGTGACATTCTGGGAAATGCAAAACTATAAAGACAGGAAAACGATCAATGGTTGTTAGGGGCTGGTGAGGCAGGGAGGACTTTAGGGCAGTTAAATTACTCTAGATGATACTGAAATACAGGGCAGAAAATACTATATATTTGCCAAAATCCATAGAACTGTATGTTAGAAAGATTGAAGTTTTTGCAATTAAAAAAATAAATTTTGCACACTTTTGAGATCCTGAATAGAATACAGATTTGACAAGAGAATCTAACTTTATTATAAATTCATGAGATAAACTCCCTGAAGGGGATGTGGCTAAAATGTGTTGATCTAAGTATCTTTGGAAATGAGAGGAGTCTTTAAGATAAAGCTCAAAGGGAAATGACTGTACATAAGAACTGTACTTTAACTGATGAGATTGTTTCCCATGCAGGTACAGGTTAACAATTCTGATACTGCTGTACAAAATTATTGAAATGAAACAAATAGATGACAAGTGGCAGAAACAAGATATCCCAGTTGGAGTGGCGGTTTACAGATTTGCAAACATGAGAGGGAGCTAGAATGACTCATGTTGTAATGGATTAGAACTGGAAACATTACTATGAACTCATGTTTGGCTTAACACAGGCACCAAAACCCGCTGCCATTTTGAGTTGATTCTAGCAGGTAGTGATCCCATAGGGTTTCCACAGCTGCAAATCTCTAAGGAAGCCAACTACTACATTTTTCTCCTAAAGAGTTACTGGTGGTTTTGTACCTCCTCAATTTCAGTTAGCAGTTGAGTGGTTTAACTGCTGTCCCCCATACCAACCCTGCTACCATCGATTTGTATTTAACTCATAGCAACCCCACAAGAAAGAAAAGAACTGCCCCGTAGGGTTTCCAAGGAGTTGGTGGTGAATTCAAACTTCTGACCTTTTGGTTAGCAATGAGCTCTTAACCACTCTGCCTTACAGGTAATTGCATATAGAAATATTTATAGACAAGTGTGCGGATCCGACTCGACGGCACTTGGCTGGCTAGTACAAACAAATTTTTTTGCTGTGTCCACTGAGAGGGCATACAAGAAGCAACATCCCAGGCACAATGAACATCTCTAGCACCTAGCTCATGATTTCTGAAAGTATTATCTAAGAAAAGAGACCAGGACACCTTAGAGAAATAGCTGATTCTAGGTCTGGGGCAGGAAGTATACAAGATGAGCCTGGAGAGGCATAGTTTCATTTGTATAACATTCTCAAAATGTCTAATTGTATAGATGGAAAACAAATCCACATTTTTCAGGGGTTCCAGGTGGTGGGGTCAGGCAGACAGGTGTAATTGTACAAAGGTAGTATAAAACAGATTTTGTGGTGCTGGATAATTCTGTATCTTGACTGCAGTAGTGGTTATACAAATACACACATGCAAGAAATGACACTGAACTACAAACACTATACAAACATAAAACTAGTGGTTTTGGTATTGATCTATAACTATGTAAGATTTAACTATGGGGAAAACTGGGGAAAAAGTAAATTTTTCATACTATTTTTCCAAATTCCTGTGAATCTATATATTTTTCAAGTATATTACAAAATTCTATATTCTTTCTATTAAAATATATTTGTCATAAGATCCAGTAATCTCATGCCTCAATATTTACCAAGGACAAATGGAAACACACCCCTACAAACCTGTAAGAGAATAGTGGTAGAAACTGTATTAAGAATCACCAATAACTGAAACAAACTAACGAACGTCAGTGGTGAATGCCTAAGCAACCTCCATACATCCAAGCAACAGAAGTCTACTCAAGAATAAAAAGAAATGGACTACTACATGTACTACAGTATAAACAATGAAAGTATTATTCTAAGTGAAAGGAAGAAAGCATCCAATGTTATATAATTTATGATTCCATTTATATGACATATTAAAAATGACAAAATTAGAGTAACTGAAATCAGATCCACAATTGTCAGGGACAGGAGGACAGGGCACGGGATTGACTGAAAAAAGTCCACAGGGAAACTTTTGTGGTGTAAGAGCTACTGTCTCTGTTAGTTGTGCATTGTTGCTAGTAGCTATTGAGTCAGTCGGACTCACGGTGACCTCCTGTGTAACAGAACGAGGCGTTGCCCAATCCTGTCCTATCCTCATCACTATTGGCATGTTTGAGTCTATTGTTGCAGCTATTGTGTCAATCCACCTACAAAAGCCCATGTAACTAATATTTAAAACTGTAAATTTTACTTTTTTTGTTATTTATTCAATAAACCTGGCTTTAGAGAAACATCATGTTCAGCATTACACACTATGTAAAAAATGTCTATCTCTGTATTAAGAGGGAGCAAAGAAGATTTACAAAAACTCCTAAGATCTGTTATCTTTTACTCGTGGGATTACCTATGATTTCCAATTTGTTCTCTCTGCTTTACTTGTCTGATAAACGTTCTAACCTGAGTAGGTATTATTTCAACAACAAAAATACTAATTTTAACACAGTACTCTGAATTTTTAGGCATAGGAAGAATGATAAAGAAGGAATCTTGGTGACACAAGATTAAGCAGTCAGCTGCTAACTGAAATAAATTTTGATGGTTCAAACCCACCCAGAAGCTCTCCAGAGGAGAAAGACCCAATGATCTGCTTCCATAAATATTAAAAAAAAAAAAAAAAACACAAAACTCATGTTGATTCTGAGTCACAGCAGTTCTATAGGATAGAGAAGAACTATCCCACAGGGTTTTCAAGGCACTACTGATGGATTTGAACTGCGAACCTTTTGGTAAGCAGCTGTGCTTGTAACAACTGTGTTACCCAGGCCCCATAAAGATCATAGCTCAGAAAACCCTATGGAGTAATTCTGCTCTGTCACATCGGGTTGTTACAAGTCTGAATTAACTCAAAAGCACCCAACAAACGTAACAATAGGATATTAAAAGTTATATAGAAACCCTATTGCCATTCAGTCAATTCTGACTCTTGGAGACCCTGTGGGATAGAGCAGAACTACTCCAGAGGGTTTCCAAAGAGTGGTTGGTAGACTCAGATTGCCAAATGTTTGGTTCAGCAGGTTCCCATTCAGTTTACAGGTGAAGCTCTAGGGATGTTTAATTAAATTATCCTAATTGTATTCCTTTTAAATGTAAGCACCAAAATCTTTGAGTGGATTCTGACTCGTGGTGAGCCCATGTATATCAGCATAGAACTGTGCTCTGTAAGATCTGCAATGCATAACACGCCGTAGGTAGATCATCAGTCTATCAAAGGTACATGTTTAATGGACTTGAATCTGTAACATTTTGATTAGCAGCCAACTGTGTTAACCATTTGCACCCTATGCTTCGTTAGCACCAGTCTTCGAGCTACATGATTCCATTGCAAATATTATGATGCATGTTGACTGTCTGGTAGAGCGAAAAATGCATTTTACCAGACTTCCAAAATGCCCTCTCCTTAGCAAATTGCAAAATAAAGTGTTTCAGGACTTTCCTGGACCATCTTTTGTGTGTGATTCCAGACAGTGACTCCGATCTGCACCATCAAATATCAACTAATTTCCTTTCTTTTTTTTTTTTAATTGTGTGACTTCCCTCAAAAAAATCACGACAAGTGCATCATACACCAGACAGGCTTGTTGGGCAGATTGAGGTATTTGTGTGAAGAAGCAGAAACAACGATCATAAGTAAATTTCCATTCATACGTGGTGAAGCCTGCTGGAGAGCCAAAAGTAGGTATTGCTTAGAGGTTAGGATTAGTGCTGGACTTTGGAGCATTGCTGACAGGGTTCAGTTTCTGTCTCAACTGTGTGACCACGGACGATTTACCTAAATTCTCTGTCCAAATTTTTTTACCACTAAATTGAAAACAGTAATGACTGTTTCCATGCAAATTAAGTGAATGAATACATGGAAGGCATTTAGATGCTTCCTGCACCTGAGCAGTGCTGGATCTTGGCTGTCACTAGAAGTGACTTACAGTGAGCCTATTGATTATGTTAAATTAAACACTCTTAGATGGAAACTCCCACCTCTGGCTTTAGAAAGCAGTGAATAATTTTGACAGAAATGTTAAAGCCAGTGCAAAATTTTAGGGGTATAAACTGTCACCTTCAGAGCTAAAGGAGTCGTTTCTTCACCGGTGCCCATTACTTTGGACAGATTATTGTACTCCGGGTGCTAAGATCTTTAAAGGAATTGGGTCACCTTCATTAATGAGAAATAGCCACACATGGCCAGATAACACTGACAGGTCATCAGGGCCATGGAAAAGTGACACGTTAAATTGGTCAGAAAAGTAAACAGCTCATACTGAACTCATATTTTTAAATATCTTTCCTTCCTTAAAATAGAGAGAAGATATCTTATCCATGGGTGGGGCGGGGATGCCTTTTCATACAGCTGTCAGTTCTTTTTACGCTTCTATTTAAATAGGAGGAAACCCTGGTGGTGGAGTGTGCTGTGCTGTATCCCATTTAAAAATAAGTACCGAAGTCTTTGAGTTGCTATCGGTTGCTATAAGTTTGAATCAACTCAAAGAGAATGGGTTTCAGTCTTTTGGGTCTTCTATATTTAATCAAATATATCTGCTAATGAAGGAAAACATTTCCTTTAGAGGCAGAAATAACTTGAACATAGTAGGACTTGATATGCATTGAACTAATTGATGGTCCCCTTGACCAAAGCAATCCTTCACCTTTAAGTTACTTAGGAGACAATTGTGAAAAAGAGTTTTAAAAGAGCATGCAATTTTAAGTCAAAAAGCTAGTATGTAATTTTCTCTATGTAATTTTAGGCATGTTTATCTCTCTGAGCCCATTTCTTCATTTACAAACTATACATTATAATATCTACTGTATATCAATTTTATTATGTATTTATGACTAAATAATATAAATGGAATTGTTCCATGAGCCATAAAGTGTTAAGTGAAAGTTAGTTACCTTTCCAGTTATGTCAAGGCTTGGTTTGGTCCCGATTGGCATTTTGTGCCTGGTGCCTCCTAACTCCAATCTTTATCAGGTGTACTAACTTACAAGGTTAGCTCATCACATCTGAAAATCTCACTCAAAAAGAGGGAGAAGAAGTGCCAAGAAGGACAAAAACAAGATTTCTCTCTTTCCCTCTAGATTAGTTGTAATTTTTAGTTCAAGGGAGTTCTTGAAAAATATAAGGTATTGTCATTTGGGAGTGGTTGTAGTGTAAGATGCCACTGCCATGAGGGTGGCTGGTGGCATCAGGCCAAAACATTGTGTGGGTGAGGAGACACCTAGAACGTAAGTATCACCCCGCCCTGTTGTTGTGTTGCCTAATTACCTGGTGTGCTATGAAGTCAAACCGGAAAACAGCTCTGGGAGCCAAAGAGTAATCTCTCATCTTAGAGTGTGATGCAATAGGAAAATGGCAGCCCACTTACAGTGGAAATGCTGAATGTCCTCTGACGTCCGCTTCTTGGGGAGATAGATAAATGGGAAGACTGAGCTTTATGACGTCCATGTGAGTTTACACTTTATGCCTCACCCACTTAACTTGTTTCTAGGTTCAGCGAAAAGTGCTTGCCTAGCCCAAACTGATTAGCCCGAAGCCTCCTTGGGAGTGGAGAAGGAGAACTATCATCATTCTAGGTCAGAAAAAAAAAAAAAAACTCATCTTTGCCAGATTATACTTTCTTCCTCCATTTCTCACAGAATTGAGCAAAGAAGATACAGCTTTTATCTTGGTGAGCACAGGGAAAAGGAAAGAAAGAAAAATCTGTCACAGTAAGCCCTAACAAAAGTTAGATAAGTTTGCTAGGTTAACCCTAACAAAGTTCAGGTAAGAATTTATGAATATTCACTTGCTATGGTCTTTAATCTGGAATGGGCATTCATATGTTCTACTATATCCAAATCCTTTTATATTATCAGTAAGGCCCAATGGGGTGAAGTCATTCATTTGAAGACAAATAGGTAGAATGCTATGGAGTTGCACTGATTCCAGTTCTCCCGACTCCCAGCCCAGTGCATTTTCCTCAAACCACAGCTTTTTAAACTACCAATGCATGCTTAATTTGGGGTTTGACTTTAGCTTCAGCTGCCTGTATTCCAGCCAAAAAACCAAGACTGATCTCAGATACATCATCTTAGGTAATGAATTTGTTCTCTAATTTGTGTTTTATTAGTGTTTATCAACCAGGGCAATCCACTCCCATCCACTTCACATCCACTACACCCTCACCACCCAGGGAATACCAGGACACATTTTAGTTGTCACAGCTAAAGAAGAACTACTGGCATCTAGAGAAGAGAAACCAGCAACAGTGCTAAACATCCTACCATGCAAAGGATAGTGCCTCACTATAAAGACTTGCCAGTCCAATATGTCAACTGAGAAGATCAAAAACCCGGCTCAGTGCTCGTTAACAAGAACTGTCTTCAAAACTTTGTTAGCACTATCAGTGGTTAGACAGTGAATTTTCAGGAGAAAAGAATCTTGTTATGATTCTCAGAAAGGCTATAAATACTAGTGAGAAAAACTATGTCACACTCATTTATCAGTTATCTACTAGATTTTTCTTGTCTAGTCTAAAATCAAATACCACACTGAGTGAAAAATACATGAAGAAATCATGAACTTATTGCCCATTTTGGCCACTTTCAAAACAAGAAAAAAGACTACTGTGTATTTCACCTCGGCTTTCTTTTTGTCTCTTCTGTATTTGTCAATTACTATTCTGTCATCTAGCATCTTTAAGGCTGAAGTCTTTTGAGATCTAATTTTTAGAGCTCTTCTTCCAACAGTCTCCTCTGAGTGTCTTTTCACCTCTGGCTAGCAGCCTAGGCACTCACAGTTGATCACATTCTAAAACTTCTGAAACTTTATTTGTTCTTCTGACCCTCATCACTCTTCTAACCTTGTTCTTTTTCAAATTTGAGTTACCGAAGTCTACTCTCCGAATTTTCCTTCTACTTTTTGCTTTAAAACTTTTCTAAGAGTCTTCTGTTCATTTCCTGGACCTGTGTTTGTCCCCTGTTATGTCTGATTTAACGCTCAAACAATACAGTTTACTCGGGTCAGATCTTGAATATAATAAAATGCATTTTGTTTCTGAGTAGAAATGGCAGAAACAAAGGGCCCCAGCCAGGCTCCATTTCATCAAAAGTGCAGGGACCATAACTTTTTAATCACCGGTGTACATCCAGCTCCAGTGCAGTGGGTATTGCAAAGGAAAAAATAAAAAAAGGGTATACAGAATTTTTCATTACGATGAAAGAAGTAAAAGACAAAAAAAAGTTTGAAACTCATGATGTCAAAATGCAGAATTCTTTTCTTGCTACATTTCCGCTGTATTTCAATTATTAATGAGTGTGTTCCATCAGCTGAATAATTGTATTGAACCCATTACTCAGACTTGCCCTTCCTTTCCTTTTTTTCCTATTGTAGTGAAAATACACACAATAAAACATTTGCCAATTCAACAATTTCTACACACATGATTAGTGACTGATTACATTCTTTCTTGGTAACTGTTGTTGCTCTTCTTTTCTAAATCACTCACTGCCGCTAACATGGACTCAATGTCCCCTAAGAAAAACTAATCTTTCTCTCCTCCCTTTCACACCTTTTAATGCTAATAACCTCTACTTTCTATATATTCACGTATTTCATTTAAAAACCCATTTCACATTTTCTACTACCCCAACTAAATCATTTGTTTGTTCATTCACTTACTGAGTCATCGCTGAGCATCAGTTTTAAGAATTATGTAGCCATTGACTCAAGATGAATCAAATAAAAGCCTTGACCTCAAGAACTTTATAATCTACAAGATTCTTGTTTCCAATACTGCTCTCTCTACTTTGAAATAAAAAGTGATAGCTGTCAAAAGATTAAGTGCCATGGGGTGCTGGATTATGAAAATTTATCATTAGCTGAAAGATTAAGAACAAATTTACAGCAGAGATGAAACTTAAGACATAAATGCTTTGGACATACAGAGACAGAGTTGAGGCTCAGCAGGAGAATGTCTAGAATAAAATTAATATTTTAGAGTTTGAGTGTAACAAAAAGTGAATGAAAATAGTGACAGATGTTATTTAAGAGGAAGTTGGGTACAAAATATGAAGGGTCCAATATCTGGATTCTGGGCTTTATACTACTTTATCTCACATGGCGTTTTCTACCTGACATTTTTTAATACCGTATCTCCTCTTCATAGGAAGTTTTGGCTTATGTTATGTTTAAAATAAACATCTTGGTTAACTATCCTGCGTTGAATATTAGCTGGATACGACAAAATGGGCCAAATTGTAAAGTAGGCTGATATACTTTCATTCGCCAGGGAATATAGTCAGTAGAAGCAGCTACCAATCATATGTATCAAAAATGAAATATATATTTTTTAAATTGGTCAAATTTAACACAAATGACATTTTAGCATACACATAACAGCATACACAGTTTTACTGGAACTGAGTTAAAACGATATGAATAATACTTTAAAAAGTCTAAAATACAACCTTAAACAAGCTTAAAAAGAATATTACAAGCTTATAGTTAGTAAGTTTCTGTGGTTTTGATAAAGAATATTGAATACACCATGAACTGCCAGAAGAACAAACAAATCAGTCTTACATGCCAAGCAGGGACTAAGCCAGGTGTCCCTGGGTGGCACAAATGGTTAGGCATTCAGTTTGAGTACACTGGAGGCATCTCTGAATCACTTCTAGTGACCCACTAATAAAAAATCACCCACTGAAAACCCTACGCAGCACAGTTCTACTGTGATATACATGCTGTCAGAATGAGTCAGAATTGATTTGAAAGCAACTATTTATTGCTAGGAAATGGATCAAATGACACATCATTTCAAACAATGGTAATCATGGTAGTTTTATCGTCTACAATGCCTAAAATATTGATGAAAAATTGCCTCCCTTCGGATTTGTTTGAAGAAAAAGCAGCTTTAGTCTGACCTTTGTGCTAGGTCACTGATTAGACTAGGATAGACATGTAATCCAAGGGCAGTCAATTCATGGGTTGGCTTAGGACTCTGGAGAAGCCTTGCACAAGATCCTAAATAATAGGTTAAATGGATATTGTTTTAGCCAAACATTTCTCCCATGAATAACAAAATATGGAGAGAACTAACAATCTGCCAGTGGAAAAAATAAGATACAAAAATACAGCAGAGATTTCAAATATTTTTTATAGATATTCTAACCAGAGGGAGAGTATAAGTCCTTAGGCCTTCAGTGTGGGATGTGTATAATGACTTCCTTCCAAAAAGTACATTGTAGAAATGAGAAAAAAAGAGTAACTCTACAGTGCAGAAAACTGACAAACGTTATTCTGACCAAGTGATCAAGGTAAACACCAATAGCTTTAAATCGTGTTGTTAATATGTACCCTCGATATGATGTGGTAAAAATAGCACTTTATCTTTGTAGCCTTCTTCTAGAAAAACGCATTTTATTGTTGCTGTTGCCAGTGAGTCAATTCTGATTCATAGCAACCCTACAGGACAGAGTAGAACTCCTCCTTAGGGTTTCCAAGAGGTATCTGGTGGATTGAACTACTGGCCCTTTGGTTAGCAGCCTGAGCTCTTAACCACTACACTGCAGACTTCAAAATTGTCCAGGTCAGCAAAAATAAGAAATGTCTGAGAGACTGTCACAATGAAAAGATGCTTGAAAAGACACGATGACTAACAGAATATTCCTATTTGGAATCCCAGAACAGAAAAAGATATGATGTAAACCTAAAAATACCTGAATAAACTTATTTTAATTAATAATAATGTATCTATATTGGTATTGGCTCATTAATTGTTAATGAATGTACCATGCTAAAGTAAAATACATTTTTGTGTAAATGGACTGTAACTACTATGAGTAATATGGGAAACTGGATGTGAGGTATCTGGGAACTCTGTGGACCATCTTCTCAAGATTTCTGTAAATCTACAACTATTCTAAAATAAAATCTATTATTGAGAAAACAAAACAAAAGGGCAGACAAGACCAAGAGAAGTAGTAGAATAGATGGCAAGAAAATATGTTGTTCCTAGAGATGAAGAAAGAGAAATGGATATTTCTATAATATTATATACTATAATAATATTGACATGTCCCTCTGCTACATATAGAATTCAAAATTGTAAAATTAGTAAACACTAAAACATGTGTTCAGTAGTCCAACACACCTGTGTTTTCCCTTGATGACTATGAAGTGAGTTTAATGAAATGTCAAGGTCTTAAAAAAGAAAAAAATAGTACCTCTGCTTTGCTGTTTCCCTAAGCACACTAGACAGAATGCTGGACATTTGTTTGAGCTATTTTGGTCATGAAGCAAAGTCTTTGTAGTTTCTCTTATGATCCTGATTTCTTATTGGCAAATATTGCTTTCACATTGTGTTCCAATATTTTTGTTAGGTGCTATCAAGTCAGTTCTGACTCATAGCAACCCTATGAACAACAGAATGAAACACTGCCTGGTCTTGTGCCATGTCCACAATCATTTTTACACTTAAGCCCATTATTGCTGCCACTGTGTCAATCCATCTCATCGAGGGTCTTTCTCTTTCTTTCTGACCCTCCACTCTACCAAGCATGATGTCTTTCTCCAGGGACTGGTCTTTCCCGACAACATGTCCAAAATATGTAAGACGCAGTCTTGCTGCCTTGGCTTCCAAGGAGCACTCTGCTTCTATTTCTTCCAGAACAGAGCTGTTGGTTCTTTTGGAGGTCCATGGTACCTTCAACATTCTTCTCCAACACCACAATTCAAAGGCATCAATTATTCTTCTGTCTTCTTTGTTCATGGTCCAGCTTTCGCATGCATGTGATGCAACTGAAAATACCATGGCTTGGGTCAGGCACAGTTTAGATTTCAAGGTGACATCCTTACTTTTGAATACTTTGAAGACATCCTTTGCGGCAGATTTTCCCAGTGGAGTGCATCTTTTGATTTCCTGATTGCTGCCTCCAAGGGCGTTGATTGTGGACCCAAGTAAAATGAAATCCTTGACAACCTCAATCCTTTCTCCATTTATGAGAATGTTGCTTATTGGTCCAGTTGGGAGGATTTTTGTTTTCCTGATGTTTAGATGTAATCCATACTGAAGGTTGTGGTCCTTGATCTTTATCAGTAGGTGTTTCAAATCTACTTCATTTCCAGCAAGTAGTAAGTAGAGGCAAGTTGACATAGACCTCTTGTTGGAACCTGTAGTGATAATTAATTCACATTTTTCATCTGTCATCTTACTTAATGTTCATAGTCAGTGTATGGGATATTACTATTCCTATTTTGAAATTGGAACCTGAGGTTCAAAGGGATGAAATTCCTTATCTAAAACCACAAAACTAGAGATTGGTGCACACAAATTTCAAGACCAGGAACGTGTAACCATTAAGGTCACACTTTTAACACAAGACAAAATATTATGTACATGTACCATAACCAGAAACCACGGTGGTATAGTGGTTAAGTGCTATGGCTGATAACCAAAAGGCTGGCAGTTCAAATCTACCAGGTGCTCCTTGGAAACTCTGTGGGGCAGTTCTAGTCCGCTTATGGTGTTGCTATGAGTTGTAATCAAGTTAATGACAATAGCTTTGGTTTGCCTTTTGTTTTATACCATAAACAATATGATATAAAACTTTAAAGTTCCCCAAATCTGTGATCCAGTGCCTCCAACTGAAAGGAATAGTGTCATATTTTTCAAGCTGCTTTCATATCTTTAGCCTGTTAAGACACTAAGTCCTTTGTTATGTGGCAGATAAATAAGCGTGGTAATAGTCTCATTTTACAGATAAGGAAACCTAAGATTCCACCCCAATCTGAAGACTGTTCAACATAAACCAGGAAAGGGCATAAAACTTAAAGTCTACTTCTTTATCACGTCAGTAGCAGGAAAGAAGAAATAATGACATTGTTCTCATGCTTAAAATTGAATAGAATTTAACTCAGTCATTGACAAATAAAATATGTTCAGTGCATGTTTGTTTTCTTCCTCTCCCATGCCACATCCTATTACATTTCAGTTTTAAGAAATAAACTATATTTTCTTTAAGATCCTTCCAACTCCCCAAGTTTGAATTATAAAATGCATTGCACTAGGTATAATTCATCTTACAGGATTCCCTTAGATTTAAAGAATGCCATTTAATTCAGGATTACTCATGTCTCTTTATGCTCACTTACCAGTTCGCATCCACCACATTTTGTTCATTGTTTATATCCAGGTAATTTTATTTAAGAGTTGAGTAGTCTGTCTCAAATGAGTTTTAGAACAAGATATATCTTCCATTGTCAACTAATTAATTTAATGATTAAATTATATCTGCCTTTCTTTCTTTTCTTTTTCATTTATTTCTCTCTTTCTTTCCTTCTTTTCCTCTCTTTTTCTCTCTTTCTAGTATAGTTGTATATCTAACAGGACAGAGCTGATGTCTTGTACACTTCAGGACAATAAATACTTGCTGACAAGGGAAATTTCTCTCTCTCTCTCTTTTTCCTAAAACAAACAAATGTGTTCTGACTCACAACAAACATGTAGGCTAGAGTAAAAGAACTGCCCCAGAGAATTTTCAAGAATTGGTTCACCTAACCTAACCTGCTAGCATCAAGTCAATTCATAGTGACCCTAGAAGACTGAGTAGAACTGTCCCACAGAGTTTCCAAGAAGCACCTGATGGATTCAAACTGCCAACCTTTTGGTTACCAGCCATAGGTCTTAACCACTAGACCACTAGGGTTTCCAAGGATTGGCTAGTAGAGTCAAACTGCCAACCTTTAAGCCAAATGCTAAAAAAAAACCGATGCCACCAGGGCTCCTTTGTCCTCCTAAGATTTACAAATTTTAAAGATATGGAATATGTTTAAAACTGTGGGTATTCCACGGGCCAGGTAAAACAGTTTCAATTTTAAATCTTTTATCCCAAACATTACCAAAACTTTCATCTTAACTGTTCCAGTAGCTCTATGAACCCATTTCTGTTCTCCTTTCATTTCCATTTCATAGCTGAGAAAAAGTAGTTTCAAAGAGGACATTTTCAAAGTAAATTTCCATTTAACTGTCACAGTCAAGGCTAAGGGATACATTTTCTGTTCTATACCTAGATTTCTTTCCCCTTATAAGTATCCACATGACCAGTTTATTTTAATATGTTATCCACTTTTTCATTACAATCAATTTAAATATCCTTTAGTTCTAACGACCCAATTTAAGCCGTAATACTTCTCGGTTTTGACAAAAACATTTCTTGATCACATGCCAGATGCAAAATATGACAGACTTAACTATCCCAATATAATGGGTCAGAAATTTCTTACAATTTCATTGTACTCCACCCGTGGCTTGGTTGAAGGAAAACACAAAAGCCTAACCAAGAAAACCCTAACTTTCCAAGTGTCCCCTCAGATGAAAGAGTTGACATTGGCTATTACTGCTACTTGCTGTCCCATTACCTAGGCTCTACTGCTCACAAATTTGCAGAGCACTGTGTGATCTAAAATCCTAAACCATTTTACAAGCAGGGCAGCATTGCAAGGGAAGAATATGAACTTTAAAATTATACAAACTAGTGTCTAAACCTGGACCCACCAACTACTAGCCCTGGACACAACAAGAAATTACTTAAAATAATTGCCTGAAATTCAACCATTTTATAGTTGCCATGAGCATTAACTAGATAATATTTGAAAATTCATAGGATTTTATGAGTTGTCAATAAAAAGTAACTATATTAGTCCCTTTAAAAAAGAAATTACAAGTCATGACCTCTTAACAATCCCCTGTCCCCTCTTCCCCACCCTCTCCATTCTAGTAAGAGACCAATTGGGCGACATACACAATATGATCACTCTGTATCACCCAGTCCAATTATGACTTATGTAGAACAGAAAGGAGCAGTGTGCTGCTACAGGCAAGGAGAGCAGTATGAGCTGCACATAGGCAGGCATGCAAATTTAAACCAGATTGTACACTTTCACTCAATCACAATAATAAAAAAATTATATTAAAAAGAAAAAGAAATCATATTACTTTGGTATTTTCATCCACAAAATCAGCTAGTGATTCTTCCATGTCTCAGTTTCAACACCTAACACTCCATATTTGCTTTTCAGAGTCTGCATATGTTGGCTACTGATTACCAACCAGAATATATGTGAACTTAAGATGGTACTGAAAATGTCAACACCTTCCTGGCTTATGAATATGTTCTTTTATTTTCCCATTTGCTACTGTATCAAGAATAAGTTTTTTGCAGTTAGACACCAGCAAACTACATGTGAATTCAGGTTTTGCCATTTAATGCATATAGGATCATAAATTGATTTCACTTGATCTAGCTCCATCTGCAACCATTCACCTGTCAGTTTGTTTTATTGTGGTGGTTTGTAAGTTGTTGTAATGCTGGAAGCTATATCACCAGTATCTCAAATACTAGCAGGGTTAGCCCATGGTGGACACATTTCAGCAGAGTTTCCAAACTAAGGAAGATTATACAGAAGGAAGTGACAGTCTGTTTCTGAAAACACTGGCCAGTGAAAACCTCATAAATAGCGGTGGAGCATTGTCTAATATACTGCCAAAGGATGAGCATCTCAGGTTTGAAGGCACTGAAAAGATGACAGGAGACAAGCTGTCTTCTCAGACCAGAGTTGACCTTCGTGCTGTCAGTGAAGTCACACTTTCAAGATCTTTATTTGCTGATGTCACGTAACTTAAAATATAAGAAGAAACACTTTCAAAAAATCACTAATAATCAGAACATGGGATGTACAAGAGCCACAATCAACACTTATGGAAGCAGTAGTCAAGAACTCAATGACGTATTACATTGGGCAAATCTGAAGCAAAAGACCACTTTCAAGTGTTAAAAGGCAGCAATGTCACTGAAGTGTACGTGATTCAAGCTATGGTGTTTTCAATCACTTCATATGCATGTGAAAGCTGGACAGTGAATAAGGACGACGAAAGAATTGATGCCTTTGAATTTCAGGGTTGGTAAAGAATACTGATTATATCATGGACTGCCAAAAGAATGAAGAAATCTGTGTTATAAACACAGCAAGAATTCTCCTTAAAATCAAAGATGGCAAGAATTCGTCTCATGTACTTTGGACATGTTAACAGGAGGGAAGAGTTACTGAAGAAGGACATCATGCTTGGTAATGTAGAGAGTCCGCAAAATAAGAAGTAAAGGGAGGCAGGGATAAGCTGGTGGAGTAGTTGGATACTTTCTGTGATCACTCCAACAACAAAGATGCCAAAACAGAAATGAGTCAATTATATAAGACATTCTGGGAGCCCTGAACATCGAAAGGAAAGTTAAGAAATTGGAATGAGTGACAGGGAATGGAGAAAAGGGTTAGAAATACCTAGGACTGGCCAGACTTGATGCAATGGGAATTGACGTCCTGAAGGTGAGCAAAGCTTGGTGAGTAGAGCAATGACTTTTGAAAAGTATCTTCCTCAGCAGGAGAGAGACTAGTCAGCCGAGAGATTACTCAAGCCTCCTGGTGTAATAAAAATGGCATTCAGTTCTCAAAAGTTAAGTAGATTGTGTCTAATCTCCTGCACAAAGATCTAAATTTTTCTTTCAGGATAAACTTCTCACCCTTTTCCAAGCATTTTCCCTTTCCTTTTCCACTGTACCTGGCTTCCGAGTCTGACATCATTACCTGAGTTGAAAGTAAGACTCTATACATGTAGTGTAAGGTGTTATCCTAGATCCTGAAAGGGATCAATTTAACAAGTAACGGGGGAAAAAGAAATAAAATAAGTGGCTGGCTGCTCTAAGCTGAGAAATTGAGACAGAAACAGAAATAAAGGGCATCCAAATTGGTGATAAATAAAAGAGAGAGAGACAAAGAGAACACCATCAAGTCAATTCTGACTCACAGTCATCTTATAGGTCAAAGTAGAACTGTCCCATAGAGTTGCCAAGAAGCACTTGGGAGATTTGAGCTGCCAGTCTTTTGGTTACCAGACATAGCACTTAGCCACTGCTATATTAGGGTTTCCTACTTGCAAATGATACAATCTTATGCACAGACAACCCTAAAGAATCCACCCAAAAACCTACTTGAATTAATAGAAGAGTTCAGCAAAGTATCAGGATACAAGGTAAAACAGAAAAAAATCAGTTGAATTCCTCTACATCAACAAAGAAAACCTCGAAGAGGAAATCACCCCATCGATCTCATTTACAGTATCCCCAAGAATATAAAATACTCAGGAATAAATCTAACCAGAGATGTAAAAGACCTATGCAAAGAAAATTACAAGATAGTACAGCAAGAAACCAAAAAGCCCATAGAAGTGGAGAAACCTGCCTTCCTCATGGACAGAAAGACTAAACCTTGTGAAAATGTCTATTTTACCCAAAGCGATCTACAGATTCAGTGCAGTCTGCCACTTTGCACTGGTTCTGGAGGCAGGAATGTACTCTCTGCTGCTTCCTTTTTCCCAAGTAGGAGGATGTCCTCTGAATGTCACTTCTCTGTTTACCGTGCCGGCTGCAGCTATCCTGGTTGGGTCAAGTCTGGCCAGTCACAGATACTTCTAGACCTACTATCTCTTCCCATAACTCAGTCCAGTTTCTCACCTTTCCAGTTCATGTTCAGGGCTTCTAAAATGTAATAAAGTTGATTCATTGTGTTTTTAGACCTTTGTTGTTAGAGGGATCACAGGAAGTGGCTGACTACTGCACGGCCCCTCGAATATTCTAAAAACACAAATGATAGCAATTAAAATATCTTCCCCAAACTTTTTGGTTGTCTTTTATCAGACTTCACATGTAAAATTAGGTCTAAACTCCCAACTGTGGCCTACAAAATATTAATGAAACTTGCTTATATAGATGTATAGAACCATAAAGTGCATCCAACTTATGGTCACTTGGCATCGCCAAGTTCAATCCATTCATGTCTGAAGAGTGGACCTTCGTTAGGATATCATCCTGCTGACCTCTGTTTGGAGGAAGGAAAGTGAGTGGAGAGGAGGGGAAAGGAGACTGTTGGGAGGATGAGACATGTATGGAGCAGAGAGGAGTAGTGTGCTGTCACCAGACAGGGAGAGCAGTGGAAGCTGCATATAGGTGGGCATGTAAATTTATACGGGAATGTACATTTTCACTCAGTCATATTAAATAAAAAGAATAATAAAAAATTGCTTATATAAACTTACAATATCATTTCTTCCCCTCACTTATTATATTGCAATACCATGAACTTTCTTCCTGTTCTTCCAATATGTCAAGCTCATTCCTACGTTAGTATCTCATACCAGCCATCCTTTGTGCTTAGAAAGTCCCTCCTTTAGATTTGCAAGTAGCTGGCTCATTTTCATTATTCAGGCCTCAACTCCATTACATCCTTTTGTTTTTGTTTTTAGATTTTACAACCAAATCTAAACTAGGCCCTCCATTTACCCCATCTCTAAACCCAGTCATGTTCTATTAAATAGCTTATTTTATTTTTCCATGGAGTCTTCTTTTCACTACCCTGTTGAATCTTTTTTGGAAGAAATATAGTCAAAATGCTACTTAGAAGCAAAGATGATTAAACTTCCCTTCAATTACTTCAGATATTAACAGGAGGGACTAGTCCCTGGAGAAGGACTTCATGCTTGGTATAGTAGAGAATTGGTGTAAAAATAGGAAGACACTCAATGAAATGAAACCCTCAACACAGTGGCTGCAACGGTGGTCTCAAATATAGCAACTGTGATGGTACAAAGATTGAGCAATGTTCTATAAAGTATGACAATTAAGTTCACAAAGTTAATTTGTTCTAAGTGCTACATACCTGATTGTTGAATACCACCACGGTTATCTTTGAAGTACTCCCCTTGGGAGGTTATGCATCAATGTCAGTGGTAGTTGACCCTTCAAAGCAATTTTGAAACTCTTTCTGGAATGGCCATTGCACGTGATGGCGTGGTGGCGATTTCACAGACTTAACTGTATAGTTGTCTGTGAGGGAGTTTTTAGCCAGTAAACAAACAACTGTATTGGAACACCCTCCCTACTCACCTGACTTGGCTCCCAGTGACTTTTTTTTTAACCAAAGATAAAGAAAATATTGAAAAGAAGACATGTCGATGACACTCACAACATCCAAGGTAATACGACAACAGCTCATCACATTTCTATGCATAGGAACTGACTCAGCAGCACCTAACAACAACAACTTCTTTACCCTCTGTCTCCTTCACTGGAACGTAAGCCCAAAAAAACCCCACTGCTGTTAAGTTGATACCAACCCGAAGCAACCCTATAGGACAGAGTATAACTGCCCCAGAGTGTTTCCAATGCTGTAGACTTTATGGAAGCAGACTACTGCATCCTTCTGGGGACGGGTGGCTCACAGGTTGGAACTGAGACATTTTAGTTAGCAACCAAGCACTGAATCACCAGGACTTCTACTAAAATAAGCACGAGCAAAATCCTCACCTGAAAAATAACTCTAGATTCTTTCCTAGAGCTTCTCCATGAAAATGTAGTTATTACCAGTACTATCATTATAATTTTACTGTCAGACTTACAAATTTCCACTTGTATTTCCTCACCTCAGAGTAAAAGTAAAAGCATTTCTTTAAGCAGATATTGTAAACCAAAAATATAACTTTTTCTACTTTAACTTATACAGTCCATTTAAAAAAATAATAAACCCATTAACTTTCTATTAATGATTTTTATTTTTTCTCAGATCTTTTCATATCGTATTCCTACTCCCTCTAAATAAATTTTAATGTTTAAGTAGCAATGGGACTTGAAGTATTGTTAGAAGATTAATAACAAAAATAATTTCTGTCATTAATTGCTTACTCTGTGATAGTATTTTAACCTAACTTTATCTTATTTAAATACCATTAACAACCTGAAGAGGTAAGTATCATTATATCTACTTTATAAATAATAACTGATGTTTGATGACTGATTACTCTGTTGCAGATACTGTTATAAGTGCTCTTCTCGTGTTAACCCACCATTACAGTGGCCTATTCTACAAATCAAGGGAAGTCAAGAAACAGACCTGCTTTAGTAACCTGCTCAATGTTTTACAAATTGTTAGTAACAATATTGGGGTTCAAGTCCAACCTGTATGACTCCAGCCCACATTTTCTTTACTTTCCCAGATGAGAACATTTCCTTTGGGATAATTTAAAGAATTTGAAAGTACATGGCAAAACAGGGATTGAATGAAAAGAACAAACTCTAAACTACTGAATGACTTCACTTTATTCCAAATAGATCTAGTACCACCATCACGATCATGAAACGTTTCATTGACTATAGAAGTTATGAGAACACAAGCTAACTGTCCTCTAGGTATTGCTCATTCTACTTGTTTCACTGCTCCACACAATTCTGTGTTGAAAGTTCCCCTCTTCAAAGATTGATAAAAACTTCTGTAGCTGTTAACTACTCACTACTTACACCCATCTTTGTTTCAGCAAATGTGAACAAACAGGACTGGTTTGGATCAGAAACTTCAGTGATAAATTGCAGCTGCAAAAGGACAGAATTACAGGCTTTTCCGAGCAGAAGCAACAAGTAGATGTACTTAAGTCAACAATACCCATATTGCAAGCACTCTGATCAATTTGCACGCATTATTCTTTTTCATCATTCATAAAAACCTTGTAAGGTAGCTATCATTATTTCTATTTCCAAGCAAGGAAATAGACTCAGAGAGGCTAAGTGACTTACCCAAGGTCACACAGGAAGAATTGAAGCAGCTGAAACTGAATATGAGTCTGCCTGACACCACAGACTAATCTTAAACAGTACATATAGAAATTCCAAAACAAGATTAGAAGAGGGTTTGATGCAGAACCTGATTTTAGGCCGGTTCACCATGCCTTTTAAAATTGTAATATTGGCGATTCACCTTAGTAAGTCACACAGAGAAAATATTGGATGTGGGAGGGCTCAGAAGTCAGCGAGGGCTTCCTGGAGTAGAACACAGTTTCAGTCTTTACATAACACATCGGCATATCATGTTCCCTGCCCAGACATGCAACATAAATGCTCTCACAAGATTACACACTCAAAGCTGTTGTTACCAGTACTGTTATGGTGTCATAGCAACGGATTCAGGTCAGAATTCCTGCATTGAATCTTGCAGAATAATGCAAAATGTATTTCACTTACTGTCAAAACCCAAAATGTCATTACATTTCACTGACACCATTCACTGTGTGGATTAAGAAACTAAAGCCCTACTGGTATTAAAGGACTAGAGAGCAACCCGGATGCTAAAAAACATTATGTGAATAAAAAAAGCTAGACATAACAGACTAAGTGGTGCATAATTCCCTTCACATGTTTCAGATTCGTGGTAATGGAAGTCAACATAGTAACCTTTGGGGTTGCATGAGGAAGTACAGGGAACTTTTTGAGGTGATACGTTTAGACCCAGATGGCAGTCACACTAACAGCATGCATAAAAACATACAAACTTTACATTTAAGGTTTGAAACTTTTAGTGTATGAGAACTATGTCTTTGAAAAAAAAAAGAGCTGTCTATATATGAAGATGTTTGGCTGAATGTAACCTTTTATTGAGTAATACTCGTGTCATTAAGAAAGACCAAGCTCAGCTCTTTAGATAGGAATAAAAGGGACTCAGGGACACAGAGTGACCATATCGTGTATGTGCTTGATGGTTCTGTGTGTATAGGATATTGTCCTACTGGCCTATTGTTAGAGGGGAGTGGAGAGTGTGCAGAGGAGGGGACAGGAGGTTGTTAAGAGGATATGACATGTATGGAACAGAAAGGAGGAGTGTGCTGTCACCAGGCAAGAAGAGCAGAGGGAACTTCAGGCAGTCAGGCGAGCAAATGTGAATTGTTTTTTCAAATTTCACTCAATCACAATTAAAAGAAAAAAAGAAAGACAAAACATCTGAAAAATGTAGAGACCAATGAAAACTTGAAAAATCCTCAATGAAGGAAATTCACATAGTAGCTGAACGAATGGACTCAAAACGTATCACTGATCACGAAAACAGCATAGGACCAGGCAGCATTTTGTTCTTCTCTACACTAGGTCACCAGCAGTTGGAGCTGACTCGCTGGTAGCAGTGACTACCCAGAGACTATCTTGGTGCATTTAATATCACCATTAGAATTACAAGGAAGGAAAGCCGAGATACAGAGCAGGCAAAATACCCACTCAAGATTACGTAATAAGAAAAGAAGCTATGATTAAATTTTACAATATACCGACATAATGGCTTAGAAATACACGGAGTCTTAATAGAAGTCACTGCAATATATGAGGAAAGTACATAGAAAAAACACGAAGTTTGAAGACAGAAAGTTTGTTTTTAAAGTTTAGCTCTTGTACTAGAACAGTTAAGACGTTTGGCCCATGGTAAGCGTTCAGTCAGGGGAGTATGCCTGAGCAAAGCATGAGAAATCATTTAACATGCTGAATTGAGAGATAATAAAGATAAAGACAATCTGTATATTATAAATCAGATTGGACATTTACAGTGGTAACATTTAAAAAAACATTTTAGGGCAAAAGCATTTTGTCAATGTTGGTTTAAACAAATTAAAAGAAACTTGACTGCAAGATTTTTTTCAAGAATTAATATACACGTAAACTTTCTAGAGGAGAGTAAAGTATGAAGCATTTTGAAAAATCATTTGACCACTAAATCCTCTTTAGCTCAGGAAATAAAACAAAACTGTACTGTGAAAAATTTAGAAGCAACACGTTAAAATCTCAGGGTTTTTACTCATATTGCATTAATAACCAAAAAATCACCTCTGTAAGGGTAAATTTCATACTTTGATTTTTTTTTAAAGGAAGTATCTAGAAGTGTAATTTACATAAAGCAAAAGTAAGTGAAAGTTCATTAAGTTACAAAATATTTTTTTATTGAGAAACACAAAGATTTTTGTAGATCTCAGTGATCTTCCCAGTATTCTTCAATAATAAATAAAGGGATTCAGGAATCATCTCCTTTATTTATTTATTTATTTTTGAAATCTATTTAAAAACGATGAGGAAAAAATCAAACTCATTCAAGGACACCTGGAATTAAAATGATTGAAACGAGATGATATTCTACTTGTACTAATACAAATTTAAACATTATTTCATATTACTAAATAACTTTAAAAGACAGAATATCCTGAATGAAAAATAGCTAAATATATTTTGGGTTTTATTATATACAGAATAGTAAAGTATACAACATTGACACAAAGGACAGGAAGGAGAAAATAAATGTATACGACCATAAAATTTTTTCATAAGTGAAATGGTATAACCATTAATGGCAGGGCATAAAAAGTTAATCATGTATACTGTAAACTGTAGAGAAAAACGTATCTCTTTTAAAAAGAGATAATTAATGAGCCAATACCCAAACCAAACTCTACCACCATCCCATCAATTCCAACTCATAGCGACCCTATAGGATAGAGTAGAACTGCCCCCATGGAGTTTCCAAGGAGCACCTGGTGGATTTGAATTGCCCACCTTTTGGCTAGCAGGCGTAGAACTTAAACACTACACCACTAAGGTTTCTAAACGAGCCAATGGTGGAGATAAAATTGTAAACAATACTTAATCCAAAACATGGCAGTTAAAGAAGAATCAAAGAACCAATTAAAAGAGTAGTAAAAATGTTTAAAAACATAGTAAGATGGTAGATCCAACTTCAGTTTTATTTTTTACATTCAATGCAACTAACTAAACGTAAAGTGTTGAAAATATAGACCCAGCAAATATCAGTCAAAAGACAGCTGGAGTTGAGAGAGGAGAAAACTTTTAAGTAGATTTCACTTTGAAGATTCACACAAGCCCAGCAGCTTCTCTCCGAGTCAGCCGGTCTCTCTGGGTCAGGTTCTCTCTGAGTCAGCCCATGTCTCAGGACTGACTGAGTCAGACCATCTCTGAGTCAGCCTAAGGACGCTCCCCACTCCCTTCACGGGATTCCTTGAGAGGGGCATAGCTTCTGGGAAAAGGGTAGCTTCTTCCCGTGTAACCTAATGCTGATTGCTTATCTAGTACCTCTTTAAGATGCTGTGCCAATGAAATTGCAATATGAAAATTTGTAAACCTGTAATTGCCAATTGGGAGGATGTATGAAAATTCCTTTGTTTGCCTGTTTGAGAAACCGTATAAATAGGTGTGTCTGATAACGGAATGGGGTGCGTGGCTGTTTTTTGGACTTGAGTTTGACAACAGCACCATCGGCTATAAAGCCCTTTCCTCTTAAAGACAAAGCGGTGTTCGAGGTGTTTTCTGCTCTGTGGGCCAAACTTATCATTTTCGTGCATCAGAGTGGCTACATTAATGTCAAAGTTGATTGCAGAACGAGGTATATTTATTTGAATAAAAAGGGTTAGTACACTTAGAAAAAGAAATCAGTGCATCAAGAAGACACAATGTTAAATTTGTACATACCTGACAGTAAAGTGAAAACCCTGGTGGAGTAGTGGTTAAGTGCTAGTCTGCTAACCCAAAACTCAGCAGTTCAAATCCATCAGGCACTGGAAGTTCAATGTGGCTGTTCTACTCTGTCCTGCAGGGTTGCTATGAGTCAGAATCAGCTTGACAGCAGTGGGTTTTAACAGTCAAGTGTCAAGTACAGGAGGCAAACATTGACAGAAATAAAGAAAGAAACGGACAATTCCCAATTAGACTCAAGTATTTTAATAATATATTCTTAGTAGTGGATAGAACAACCAAACAAACGTTGGAAAGGATACAGAAGATCATACAGTACCACCAGTTTGGTCTGTTGTTTAGAAATACTCCACCCAACAACAGTAGAAATCATTTTCTTTTTTCCAGTACATGTGGAACATTAACCAAGGTAAGTGATTTTATACAGTATAAAACAAATATCGACAAATTCAATGAGTTGGATGCATTCATGATTTTTCCCTGACCATCAAGTAACTAACTAAATAAGTTCACAAGATTGGAAAGACAGAACTTGTTCTCTCACAGTCATTTAGAGAATATATTTACCATTCTCTCAATCAAAATTTCAAAAATGTTGTAATAATTAATAGAAGCCAGATACAGATTGGGCTTCACTTAAACTCTTTAATCCCAGCTAGTTTGGGATTGAATTGGAGCAATCAATTCTCACCTTATTTGCCTAAAAAGAAAAAGAAAAACAAAAACAGAAACTGGGGGGTTGGACATGTCTAGTAGAAAATAGCATCCTCAGGATTGAGTTTGTGATTATATTCTATAATATGTTCGAAACCACTATGCAAGATATTAGATGAGCAAACTGGCAAGACAATATAACCAATGATCAAGAAACAGACAAAAGAAATAGGTGAATAAAATATCCAAATACTGTAGTCAGCGCACCAAGGAATTTAAAATAATGATGATCAATGCAGTCAAATACAAAAGAATATAAGGGCCTAGTAAATAAAAGAGTTTAACAAACTAGAAACCATAAAAATTAATCAAATAGAATGTATATAACTGAAGACAAAAATATATGAAATTATGAAACTGATGAACAATCAGGAATACAGAATTATGAAATTGGAAATCAGGACTATAGAATATACACAAAACAAAGCCTAAAAAGGAGGGGAAACAAGCAAACAAAATTGCAAAGATTATGAAACACACAGGATATATTCTAAATCCTAACAAATGTATAATTTGTCTTATCAGAAGCAGAAAAAAAAATACAGCAGAAGGAATATTCTAAGCCTTAAAATTCTGTACTAAATTAATACTTTCTTTTAAATTAAAGTGAAATAAAGATGTTTCCAGGCAACCAAAGTAGGAGAATTTTTAATAATGGATTTGCATTAAATGAAAAGATAAATATATAAAAGAATTACTTGCACACAGGCAAATTAATCCAGTCTATAATACAAAAATTCTAGAGGAAGTGAATAGTATTAGGAAAGATAAATACTTAGTGAACATTTACTGTACAGAACAATTGTGGAATTTGAAAAATACATGTAGAATTAAAATATATGGCAATATGAACATAGAAATTGGGAAAACATTTAACAGATTTAACTATTATAAGGTATTAATAATATGAAGAATGTAGTGAAAGTACTAATATAGTACAAAGCAAAATAAGTTGTAATTTCTAAAATAACCACAAAATATGAGTAAATAATGTATTAAAGTTTTAATACAAAGAACAACAGAATAATAAACTATAGTTGATATGAAAAAGGTCAAAAGGGATGAATAAAACAGAGTAATCAGAAAGAAAATAAGTGATCATATATTTGATACAAAACTGTATTCTATAAATAATTACAGTACATGTAAATTGACTAAATATTAAGATGGTCAGCTGAGGAGAGACATAAAACCAGTCTCAGTGGTACTTACACCAGTCTTTAACTATAAAGTCAGAGAAAGGCCAAAAGAAAAAAATGTTTGAACACTAGGTACAAAGAAAGTCAGTGTAGTTAGTTTTAGATAAAAAAGAGTCTAAAGTGAACAACTGCTATAAATCTAAAATACTGAAATCATTCATAGTATATTATCTGACAAAAAGGGAATTAAGCTATAATCCTTACTACTGAATAATTAAGTAAATAATTCCCGGGAATTTCTATAATCACATTTCTAAATAATGTTGTTGTTATTAGGTGCTCTCAAGTCAGTTCCGACTCACAGGAACCCTATGAACAACAGAACAAAACACTGCCCGGTCTTGAGCCATGTCCACAGTCGTTCTTATGCTTAAACCCATTGTTCTCACCACTGTCTCAATCCATCTCATCGAGGATCTTCCTTTTTTTCTCTGAACTTACGTTTTACCAAGCATGATGTCCTTCTTCAGAAACTGATCTTTCCTGACACCATGTCCAAAGTATGTAAGATGCAGTCTTGCCATCTTGGCTTCCAAGGAGCACTCTGCTTGTACTTCTTCCAGAACACAGCTGTTGGTTCTTTTGGTAGTCCATGATACCTTCAACATTCTTCTCCAACACCGCAATTCAAAGGCATCAATTATTCTTCTGTCTTCTTTGTTTGTGGTCCAGCTTTTGCATGCATATGATGTGATCGAAAATACCACGGCTTAGGTCAGGCACTTTTTAGTCTTCAAGGTGACATCCTTACTTTTGAATACTTTGAAGAGGTCCTTTGCAGCAGATTTTCCCAATGCAATGTGTCTTTTGATTGCTGCTTCCAAGGGTGTTGATTGTAGACCCAAATAAAATGAAATCCTTGACAACCTCAATCCTTTCTCCATTTATGACAATGTTGCTTACTGGTCCAGTTGGGAGGATTTTTGTTTTCTTGATGTTGAGGTGCAATCTGTATGGAAGGCTGTGTCCTTAATCTTCATCAGTAGGTGTCTCTAATCTTCTTCATTTCCAGCAAGTAAGGTGGTGTGGTCTGCATAATGCAGGTTGTTAATGAGTCGTCTTCCAATCCTAATGCCTCGTTCTTCTTCATATAATCCAGCTTCTAGGATTAATTGCTCGGCATACAGATTAAAAAGGTATGTTGAAAGGATACGACCTTGACTCACGCCTTTCCTGACTTTAAACCATGCAATGTCCCGTTGTTCTGTCAGCACAACTGCCTCTTGATCCATATACAGATTCCTCAAGAGCACAATTTCTAAATAATATATAAGCAAAATAAGATACAAAAATAAAAATTAAAAAATATATTAAAATGATAGAAAACAAAGAGACCACGTATTAAAATGTGTGGCTACAACTAAAACAGTATTTAATAGAAAATTGATCACCTTAAATGTGTATACATTTTTAAAAAACAAAAACAAAAAGGTGGATAGTCAATAATAAGAGCATCTTAAAAACAGAAGAGGAACAGTAAGTCAATCCTCAAGAAAATGGAAGGACAGGATAATTAAATAAGAAAAAGAACAAAAACAACAAAATAGGAAAAATAGAGAATATGAAGAATGACAAGCCAGCCAAATTAAGTTTTAAAATAGGAACACTAATGGAAAGAGAAAGAAAATCTGAGAAAACTAAAGCAGAGAATAAAAAGGGGAGATATTACTACACATCATACAGGTATCTGAGAGTATTAAAAACAAAAACAAGTGAACACTTCCCAATCCAGAGTGGAAAAGAAAAATGAGCAAACAGAATCTATCAATATATAAATAGTGATATATTATGACCAAAAAACCAAAAACCAAACCACTGCTGTTGAGTCAATTCTGACTCATACCAACCCTATAGACAGAGTAGAAATGCCCCGCAGAGTTTCCAAGGAGTACCTGGTGGATTTGAACTGCCAGCCTTTTGGTTAGCAGCCATAGAACTTAACCACTCCACCACCAGGGTTTCCTATTATGACCAAGTGGAATGATTTTCAACTAGGCAGTGTTTAGAAACTCTTTACATGTATACAACAGAAAGCAGGAGTGTGCTGTCACCGGGCAAGGAGAGCAGTAGGAGCTGCACCTAGGCGAGCATGAGAATTTAAACTGGATTGTACACTTTCATTCAATCACAATAAATAAATAAAGTAAAATAAAATAATCTAAAAAAATTCTTTCAAAATAATTAAGAACACTTGTGATATAAAGAAGAAAAACTACACAATATTCCCAGGGCTATTGTTGTTGTTGCAATTAGGTGCCAGTGAGTAGGTTCTGACTCAGAGTGACCCTATGTACAACAGAATAAAACTCTGCATGGTCTTGTGGTATGCCCCAAATCTTTGGGGTGCCTGAGCTCATTGCTGCAGCCACCAGGTCAATCCATCCTGTTGAGGGTCTTCCTCTTTTTCATTGACCCTCCACTCTACCAAGCATGATGACCTTTTCTAGGGATTGATCCCCCCTTAGTAACAGGTCTGATTTGTTCATTTTTTGACAGTCTATGGTATGTGTAACATTCTTTGACAACGTCACAATTCAAAGGTATCAGTTGTCTTTCAGTCTTCCTTGTTCATAGTCCAGCTTTTACACATCATGGCTTGGGTGAGGCATGCCTTAGTCTTTAAGGTGACACTTTTGCTTTTCAACACTTTAAAAAGGTCTTTTGCAGCAGATTTTCTGATGCAGTGCATCATTTGATTTCTTGACTGTTACTGCTATGTGTATTGATTGTGGATCCAAGTAAAATGAAATACTTGACAACTTCAGTCTTGTATCTGTTATGATGATGGTTATTGATTCCAGTTGTGAGGATTTTTGTTTTCTTGATGTCTGCAATCTCTACCAATAAGTGCTCCATGTCCTCTACACTTTCACCAAGTGAGGCTGTGTGATCTGAATAATGCAGGTTGTTAAGGAGTTTTGCTCCAATCCTGATGCCCTATTCCTCTTCATATAGTCCAACTTCTAAAATTGTTTGCTCAGCATCACATTGAGTAACAATGGTGAAAGGATAAAATTCTGACGCACACCGTAGCTGGCTTTAAACAACACAGTACCCCCTTGTTCTCTTCTAACCACTTTCTTTTGGTCTGTGTACGTGTGCTACATGAGCACAGTCCTGTGTTCTGGCGTTCCCATTTATCTTGTCATCTAGTGCTGCTATAACAGAAATACCACTAATGGTTTGCTTCTACAAAGAAAAAATCATTCTCTCACAGTCTAGCAGGCTACAAGTCCAAATCAAGGCATCTGACCCAGGAAAAGCCTTTCTCTCTTTGTATACTTTGGAGCAAAGTCTGTCTTCCCCTGGACCAGGAGCTCCTTGTCGCAAGAACCGCTGGTTCAACAGACACGCTGTGCTCCTGGGGCTTCTTTCTTGGCAGTGTGAGGTCCCTCACTGCTCACTTCACGTTCCTTTTATCACTTGTAAAATAAAAGATGGCTACAATCCAGGGAAACTCCCTTTACACCAGATTAGGGATATGACCTTCGTAAGGGTGTTACAATCTCACCTTAACGCTCTTTAAAATAAATTAGTCTTGGCTCATTAACCTCAGGCAGAGATTAGGGTTTACAACACACAGAAAAGTGACAATTACAAAACGAAGGACAGCCACACAATACTGGGAATCATGGTCCAAAGAAGCTGAGACGTATTTTTAGAGGGCACGATTCAATCCATGACACCATTATGACCTACACATCTGGATGCTTCTACACGGGAAATATAAATTAGTATAAGCACTTTGGGAAATTGTTTTGCAGTATCTGTACATATGCATATTCTACGCCCAAGGATTCCACTTCCAGGCACGTATGCATATTCTACGGCCAAGGTTCCCAGCAAAAAAGTGTATATGCGTTTACTAAAAAACATGTAACAGAATGTCTACAGAAGTATTATTCATTATATACGAAAGCTAGGGACTACCCAAATGTCCATTATCTATTATTAAAACAAGAGGAAAACACTGCCATCGAGTTGACACTGATTCACAGCTATAAAGACAGAGTAGAACTGCCCCATAGACTTGCCAAGGAGCACCTAGCAGATTTGAACCACTGACCATTCGGTTAGCAGATGTAGTACTTGACCACTACCATGCCAGGATTTCCATCCGTTAGCTATGGAATGCATAAATAAGTTGTGATATATTCACAAAGGAATGCTATGCAGCAGTGAGAATGAAAGATATACAACTAAAGAGCCAAGATGAATGAATACGACGAATATAACATTGAATAAAAAAATGCATATATATTTCATATGATTCTATTTATATAAAATTCATCAAAAGACATAACATTTATAGTATTTTAAGTTAAAAGAGTAGTCATTGTTGAGAGGTAGTGACATGAGGGGAGAATGATAAAATCCTGGTTGAACAGATACGTTTGATTTTGGGAAAGCACTTAAATATCTAGTATATGTTTATTTTACATATATTACATATATTACACATATATTACACAATTTTACATATATTACACACAATTTTCTACTGATACTGAGATTCCATATTTTATGAAAGGATGAAGTTATTGGGCGTGGGATCTGACTTGAAAATAACAGATTTTTTTTAAACTAATAGTTAAAAAAAAAAGAAAAATGAATACTTGGCTGAGTCATTTGACTTCTCTTATCAGTCAGTACACTGAACATAATTCCAGCTTTCTCCCAAAATTATTCAAAAAATATTCATGTAGAAGCATTTTGAAAACTATTGCATATACATATTTATTATTGCCCTCATTACTTGAGGATTTTCACTTGTATTTTCACTTACTATTTTCAATAGTAAAAAACTAAGAAATCAACAGTAATGATGAAAAGTAGATTTCAACTGTGTAGCAGGCTTGAACTAGAGTAAAGGATGCCTAGAAGGTTTAGATTTTTCTTTCAGAGCATAATAATTTTGTTTTTAATTTAAAATATCAGTCATCTTTTTTTTTTTTACTACAACTGAGTGAAAATGTACATTCCCATATAAATTTACACGCTCACCTATATGCAGCTTCCATCATCATTTTTTTAATTGTGGAAATGTAAAATGCAGTTTACAAGTTATACATAAAATTAAATTCACAAAATGAAATTTAATAGGCAATAATGGATAGCATCTAGAATTACTGTAGTTTATGTGAATGAGACCTAATGTCCCATACATTTAAAATTCAGAGTTTCTAAATATCCACCTGTCCAAGCTCAGTAATTGCTATTACAAAATCTTTGATTGACTTCTCTCAATTCTAAGGGTTTAGAGACACAATTACTATAGGATTATCACAAGAAATCCAGTCACTAAAGTTCTAATGTGAATCACCAGTCATTAAGCTAAAAAGTCAATGTGAACTTTGTATATATTCACAGTAGTACATCATTGACAAAAAACAAAGTGATAGTTGATGTGTTCTAATTCATTAATCAGAATACATCTAGAGAATTGTGCTCAGTTATACACTCCATACTTTCAAGGTATCATTAATGAAATAAGACAAATCCAGAACTGGGTGACTTCCACAAATAAACCGGGAAAATACATCCTGAATAAAGAAAAATGTTGTCCCTAGGAAGAGTAGTTGAGAATTCTTAAAATTGTCTAGGGAAAGTGACTGCTGATTCCATTAGTCTATGTGGCTGTAGAAAGTGACTAGAACCTGTGGGTAGAGGTCATAAGGAGACCAGTTTCAACTTATGGTAAACAAAAGCAAACCACAATGGACTAGATCATCTCAAGAGGTTATGTGCTGTCTATCTCTGCAACGATTTTGAGGATGGGATTTCACTAAGTGGGAAAGTTAAAACTGATGATGTTCGAAGTCTTTTTCTACTGATACTGAGATTCCATATTTTATGAAAGGATGAAGTTATTGGGCGTGGGATCTGACTTGAAAATAACAGATTTTTTTTAAACTAATAGTTAAAAAAAAAAGAAAAATGAATACTTGGCTGAGTCATTTGACTTCTCTTATCAGTCAGTACACTGAAAATAATTCCAGCTTTCTCCCAAAATTATTCAAAAAATATTCATGTAGAAGCATTTTGAAAACTATTGCATATACATATTTATTATTGCCCTCATTACTTGAGGATTTTCACTTGTGCGGTAAAAAAACAGAAAAACTAGATGGCAAGGAGATATATATAGAACTATCAAAAACACTGGTGTGGGAGGGGAGCAGCTGGGACTCCCAGGTGGAATGTGGGTGGAAATTTGCTGTGTTGTGACGCAAAGGAGAAAAAAAGGTTTAGCAGATGTGCTGGAAGGAAAATTCAGAGATATCTCTGCAGAGTAGACAAGGTTCTTGGGAACCCGAGAACTCAAAACCTACTGACACGAACTTGATGTGTGTAGCCAAGTTGGTCTTGTACAACAGAAGAATCACTTAAATAAATGGGGCCAGAACATTTACTGAATATAAAGCAAATGGGAATAATTTAACAAGTATGATAGTGGTGGACCGGTGTCTCAGGAAATAAGCCATTCAGTATTCTGAACACTTCTGAATAACTGATAATGCACCGTCCTCACTCCATATGATTTATCCATCTCCACACAAAAAATAGTCTACAAATCTGTACACATACATACACTTTGCCTCGCTAATTACATAGTGTAACCTATCCTTGACAGCTCTATTAGAAAACAGTGCTCTTCTGCTAACCAAAAGGAAGGTAGTTTGAACCCACCAGCTACTCTTGCAAGAGAAGAGACCTGATAATATTCTTCTCAAAGATTTCAGCCCAGAAAGTCCTATCAGGTAGTACTACCCTGTCCTCTAGAGTGTCTACGAGTCGTAATTGACTCGGCAGCAAACAAAAACAATACACCTTCTATTATTTTATAACTTCTGGGATTTTCTTGAGTCATGCGGGGTTGTTTGCCCCACATGTGGGATTGTTTGTGCTATTTTACCTCCGTATTGATACGTTCTTTCAGTTCTTCTGTAAACTTCCTTTGTTAAATTTTCTACCTTAGAGACCTAGAGACATAAACCGCTACCCTCTCTTCATTATACAGAACCCTTCCATCCCTGAGATGCAAAACTCAAACTTCTTTCTGACAATATCTCGCTCTCCGTGTACTCTCTCTCACTCTATTTGCCCTTTATCTTAATCTTAATCAAACTCCCTTCTCCTATTCTTCTTGCTGTTGTTTTTAATTGATCTCAAACGGGCTCTCACTGATGGCAACCCAATTAAAACAGAATGAAAATACACCATTTTCATACAGTTCCTGGGTGGCACCAACACTTACATACTCGTCTGAGTCATCTAGTACCATAGGTGACCCTGGTGGCCTTTGAATTGCCAGTGACATAGCTTCGAGCATCACAGCAGCACATAAGCCATCACAGTACGAGTAGGTGGCACCTTTTTGTTGTCTTTGGTTTAAAGTCTCTTTTTTAGCTTCGTTCTTTATTTCAAAAATTATTGATTGGGTACCATCTCACCCTTGGTACCACATAATCTTGAACCTCCACACCTTTTCTTTTAAAAAAAAATCCAAGCACTATTGAGCAAAAGTCAAGCATATATTACTTGACTTTTATTAAGCTTATATTAAGAACACAGGGTCTGGATTCAAGCACACCTAATTTTGAATTCCAACTGTATAACCTGGTGCTAATTATTTAACTTTTCTCTACCTCAGTTCTCTCATCTGTAAAATGGAGATAATCTTTTTGAAATGCAGTGTGCAACATACTTAGCACAATACCAAGCATCTATTCTTAAATAAACAAATAAATAAATGGAAGCTATTATTTTTTATATAAACCTATGGTGCTTTTCCCCCTCATGCCCAGACTGCTTGACACTACAGAGACTGTCACACATTCTGGCTTTTTTGGCACTCCTGGGAACTCATAGCTGTAGGCTTCCTGTATTCACTTAGTTCCTTTCCAGTTTCCCACAGTAGCTATTCCAAACCCTAACCCCTCTGCTCACGCCTACCAACTTATCCATTGTCACTCCTTTGACATATATATATATATTCTTTCACTTTCTAAGAGAGGCAGTCCTTTCCTTCTCTTTTGCGAAACTTAACACAAAAGGGATTTAATTGTTTATCGGTAAAACCACATATATGATGTCAATGGTCTTCTTTAAAACATAACCCTACAGGTACAGGGACCATGTCTATGTGGCATACTTACTGCTGCGCCCCTAACATCAAGTACAGTGCACGACAAAAACTAGATTCAAAATGAGTATTTGGTGAATAGAAATTAACTTCCTTAATTTCAGAAGGAAATTATATTAATTTCACTTAATGTTTCCTTGTTTTTTCACTTCAAAATATCTCTGTCTTCAGTCAACCTTGCACTTTTCCATTTCACCTTAAGTACATTTCTCCAAGGTTCATCTGCAAACTCCTTCAGCATTCTAAGCACTCCCACTTGTTCAATGATCTTGCTTAATCAAATCTCCACATTTTCTTCTAACCACATGATCTTCTTCCTCAAACCTACGAGCATGGTTTACCTTTCTCATATAACTTACTCAGTTTTCCCAGGTCTCCACCATTGCAAAATTCCTTTAAAGGGCAGTGTCTGCATTTATCTTTGCATTCCTTTACTTCTTATTTATTTATAACTCACCAAATATAATTCAGCTTCTATCCTACAATTCCAATGAAGGTTATTGCATATTAACTGCTTTAAGATATTTTTATCATAATGTACTCTGACTTCTGCATTTTCATCTCAAATTTCCTGTCCGTTATTTTCAGTGATGTAGCAAGTTCAAACCCATCAGGCCTTCCTTGGAAGCTCTATGGGGCAGTCCTACTCTGACCTACCAGCTGGCTGTGAGTTCAAACTGACTCAGTGGCAATGAGTTTGGTTTTCCCTGAAAAAATTTATTTGAAGTAAAAGCCTTCATTACATCTACCAAAGCACCATTTGAATGTCCTTCATGGTACTTGCCGTATCTGTAATTATTTTATTCGTGTATTGTTTAAATGTTTATTGCTTCTTTTCCAATAAGTTGTATACACTACAAGGTCAAATGATCATCCTTTCTGCTTCTTATTGAAGCTTCAGCAGTTCATACATATCTAGAGTAGAGTATATGCTGGAAAATAATTGTTGGATCATTTATTTGATAATGCACATTTTCAGAATTTACATTAGTTCTTACTATGTTCTAGGTCTTTAATTTTTTTTTTTTTTAAAAGACACTTGTCATTTTCAAAAGCTTAGTCTTGCAGAAAAGTAGCCAAATAATTACAAAGCTATGTGGGAAATGCCCTAAGAAGACATGTAAAAAGAGAAAAATGAAGTCTTTCTAAAGGAGACAAGGCTTAATGGAGAAGTTGACGTTGGAATTAGACCCGAGTTTTTCAGCCAGGTTTGATTTTGCCCCCAGAGCACATGTGTCAATGCCTGGAGCTATTTTTTGATGTCATAATTGGAAACGAGTGGGTAGAGGCCAGGGATGATACTAAACATTGTACAAGGCACAGGACAGCACTTGTAACAAAGAATAATGCAGTTCAAAAGTTGATATTGCTGACATTGAAATACCCTGAATTTAATTTTAAAACATGAATGGGGACTTTTCATCAGCTAGATGACCACAACAGTTTTCCTGTCTTACTTCAAACACCCATTCTACATCCACTTGCCAATAGCTTTCTAATATAAAAATCTGTTTAAGGCCCACTCAGTTCATAAATTTTTTTTCATATTAATATCTAAAAATGTATTAAACACTTACTACATGCCAGGTTCTCTGGTACCTTTACAACAATCTTGTAAGGTAACTGTCCCAATTTCCTAGAGGAAGAAAGTAAGATTCGGAGAAGGTAAACTGTCAACAGTATCTCACAACTGGTGGCTTCCTTCTTCCTGTAGAAGAAAATCCAAACTCTATACCATATCAATTTGCTTCACAGTCTAGCTCCAATCTTCTTTTCCAGCTCCATTTCCCAACAATCTTCCTAAATGCCATGGCTTAATCATGATTAAATGCGATTCCTAAATCACTTTAGAAAACAATTTGACACTATCCATCAAAGTTAGAGATATGTACACCATATTAGCAAAGGATGTAAACCCTAGATGTTCATCTCAGAAATACCCTTGCACTTTTACACCAGGAGACAAATACAATATTCAAATATCTTTTCTTTTTTGCAACATAAAGAAATAAATAAATGAAAATATCCATCAGCAAGGCATTCAGATAATTGAATTTGGGTGTACTAATGTGGTAGAACAGTAGAGAAAAGAAATTGTGTAGAAATGCACATATCAATATAGGAAAAATATCACAAATATACCATTAAGGAAAATGTAAGTGATAAGAATAAAAAATTTTTATAATAATATTTATAATCAGTTCAAGGCACACAAAAATCTAAACAAAAAAAGGGATCAAATGCCAGGAGAAAACTTATGGAAAAGCAAAGAAATCATAAACCATATTTAGGATAATTGGTATCTTTGGAGGGGAGAGAAGGCAGTGAAATCTAGGAGCTTCAATATTATTTTTCATAATAACATGGGCCTTACTATATAATTATTTTTTCTATATAACTATATTGCTTATTATGCTATTACTATTGTTACTATTACTTACATGTAGTAAATGTTTATTATTTCATAGACTTGTTTTTCAGTTTATGTTTTAGTTCCTGCTATGTCTTTTGCCAAAATGACCTTTCTCCTTTACCACCTGATGTAATCTTACTGTTTCAAAAGTACTGCGTAAGCTTAGAGGGAAACTGCAATTTTGGTGTGATAACAAAGGAAAGCCACATGGAGGAAATGACATCAAAACTGGGTTCTAACTTTTGAGAATCAGAAACAGGAGAGTTGTTACAAGCAGATGCAATAGCTTGGACAAAAAAGTTACAGACAGGCATAAGTTTAAGGGTAACAGTTTTGGCTCAAGAGAAGAGCAATGGAAGAGATGGGAAGACGGAGATAGTGTGAAACATTTCAAATGTTATCTGAATATTATATGAGATGTTATCTTAATAAGAGAGCCACTAAAGATGTATATGATTTTGGAGGAAAAAAAAATGTTGTTAAGGAAAAGAACCATAAAATAAAAAAATACGGACTGGAATGGAGAGCAAGGAAAACCATTTGGTGATTGTCACAATAGTAACAATAGAAGACATAAGGCTCTGGACTAAGAGAGTAGCTTGATATTAATCATGCAGCTTTTTATTTGTTCTTCTTGACTTTTTATGCTATTAAAAATGGATGAGGTTGCTGAATCTCATAGCTGCAGATTAACCTGGAATATAAAATACTCATTTGTTAACAGTATGACAAAGACACAAGAATGTTTAAGATGCTATCTCAAATTTTCTAAAAATTAAGTGTCGTATCTTAAGATATTAACTCAAAATGAAATTGTTATCATTAAGCATCATCAAGACAGTTTCAACTCCTAGCAGCCCTACACACAATAGAGTGAAACAATGACCTGTCTTGCATCATCTCCTCAGTCATTAACATGTTTGAGTCTGTTGGCAGTCACTGTGTAAGTCCACCTCATCAAGGGCCTTCCTCTTCCTTACTGACCATCTGTCTTATCAAGCGCAATGAACTCCTCCAGGGGATGGTTCCTGCTGATAACGCATCTCAAGTACATGAGAAGTCTCTCCAACCGTCCTTCTAATGAGGATTTTTGCTGTACTTCTTCCAAAAGCGAATTGTTAGTTCTTCTGGAAGTCCATGGTATATCCAATATTCTTCATGAGCACTGTAATCCAAAGGCATCAACTGTTCTTTAGTCGTTTTTATTCATCCAGTTTTGCATGCATATGAGGCAAATGAAAATATCATGCATTGGGTCGGATGCATCTTAGTCTTCACGGTAATATCTTTGTCTCTCAAAAGTTTGAAGAAGACATTTGCAGCAACTTTACGCAATGCGAAGCGTAGTTGGATCTCTTGGCTGCTGCTTCCATGGGCATTGATTGTGAATCCAAATAAAATGAAATGAGTCACATTAAAAAATTCATTAACTCACCTCAATAGGATGCCAATTTGGCAAGTAAATTATATTACTGAAATTCATTTTCTAGAAAGCATAAGTGAAAATTCTCAAGATAAACTGTCTAGGAGCTATTACTTGCTTCTGTAGGACATCAGAGTTAGAATAGTCAAAGACATTAAATACTTCAAAATACAAGAGCTTACTCACTTCAACACCTTCATTTTACTGGTGAGGAAATGACTCCTAAGGAAGGAGAATGATGATTATTCGAAGTCACAGGACAAGTTATTTCATTAATTCATTAGGTAAATATTTACTGGACTGCTACGCATATTAGGTACTGGGTTGGTAACACAGCCAAGTCTTCAAACTCTCAGTCTTGGGCCTCTGTGCTAAAACATGTTCAGCCAAACATTTAGCAACAAATCAGTTCTCCAGAGACAGTCTAATTTCTGTTTCAGTTTCTCTATTAGAAACCAGTGGGTCACCATACTGGAATTCTGGGGCCTAAACTAGACTTACTAACTCCTAACCTCTTGTAGGATACCAAACTAGTTGCCACTGACTTGATTCCAACTGATGACAACCCACTATATTACAGAATACAGTTGTTCTACAGGGTTTTCTTATCTGTAATCTTCACAGGAGCGTAAGTTCAGGCCTTCTCCCAAGGTCCCTGCTGGGTGAGTTCAAACAACTAACCTTGAGGTTGGTAGACAAGTACAAATCATCCGTACCTTCCATGGGTTTCATAGAGAATTCATTTTAACAAGTTCTCCTGGTAACTCTCATTCACTTAAAATTCTAGAACAGTTATAAGAAATGGACTGGAAAAAAAAAAGGATTTATACTTCTAATAGAACTTCAGAAGTGAAATAACTGATATGAGTCAATAAATTCTCAGAACTAAGAAAATAATTCATCTGGTAGACTGAATTTGGAGCCCTGGTGGTTAAGTGCTTATCAGCTTGCCTGCTTACAAAAGGGTCAGCAGTTCAAATCCACCAGCCACTCTTCGGAAACTCCATGGGGCAATTCTGCTACATCCCTATGGGTTGAAATTGATGTGATGACAATGGGTTTAGTCAACATCTGTGATCACTTCGGAGTCCAACCAATAGGTTAACCATTTACTTGGCCATTTACAAGTATCTTCACATAATATCGCATCAAAACACCTCTGAGATTTATTGATCCAATTATCCTCTCCTTCTTCCTGTGAAGAGAATATGGTTCCAGGATTTTACATTGCTTGCAAGAAGTCACACAGCTAAGAAGAGGCAAGGCCAAAATTCCTTTTCATTCCCCTACAATTTTCTCGTCTGTCAAATAAAGGAATTCCACTTGATGAAATTTAAAATTCTCTCTATGATGTTCTAGTAGTGGGATAAGTACTTGTCAGTGACTCAATATTTGTCATAACTAATTGCCACTGTTTGCCATCTAGGTAACTATTCCCTTGAAAAAAACAGGAGATATGAAGGCCATACATCCCTCATCAAACAGAGGCATTAACACAACCTAAGAGTATCACGTAACAATTCAACATTGATGCCTCAGGAATTTACTCCCGTCATTGCCATCTACCTATGTGGGTCCTTAGAGGCTTCCTTGCAGATGTGTGGATGAGGACAATGTTGGCAAAGCTCTTCTTTCTTCTGAAAGAAGCTGAGTCCACATTCCTTCCTGAAACACTAATACTTTCTTACATAAGTCTAGCAATTTGCAGTTTTTAAGGCTTCTTTGATTTAAAGACTTTTCATCAGGCCCTCACTATTTCTCTATTGTTCTGTTCTATATTAGCTTGCGGAGTTCTGGACTCCTGTCCATCCCACTCTATTGCTCCAAAGATTCTACTGAGATACTCTGCTAAATATTCTACTCATACATTGTAGCCAGAGCTACTAACTTGACTTCTGTTTTGTGCCTCTGTCTAAATTACTTAAATACAGTACTAGTCTTTTTAAGCCTGGGGACTTGCCTTCCTTTTCCCACACATTCCCACATCATAGACCCTGGCCCCCTGAACATTAGGTGGAGTTTATCTTCTTGGGGATAGAGTTCTCTGATGTTTTATACTGATTGGATGCCCAAGTAACGTCTTTTCAACTCTGCCATCATGCTCAGTCTCCTCTATAAGGAATTGATTCCTCAAAAATTCAGTGCTAAGTTTCCCTAATATAAAAAACTTAATAATAATAGGAATGTAAATTCTTTATCTAAACTTATATGTCTGGGATCTTGTTAAATGCTATATATGTATTAGATGACAACATTCTAGTAGGGAAAATACTATTAACTTTTTTAATTTTACAGATGACTGAATCAAGGCTTAGGGAGACTTAGTAATTTTCCCAGATTACATAGCTAATAATGAAAGATTTTAGCTTAGGTGTGTCAAAATGCAAAATCCATGCTGTTAGTCAGACGGCTTTCCATAAACCACCTGTATCTCACAATACCTTTCTTAAAATCCGTCACTATATGACCTGCAGCTGAATACGTCCCTGTCCACCATTCTCCCATTCCAACAGATGGGTGGAATTCTAGTCTCCAGTCTCTCCCAGTCATTAAATCCCACTGAGGTTAGCTAGGCTACGGCTGGCATTGTCTCAAGATACAATATGTCATCTGCCCATTCTTCCCAAAAACTCTATGAAATTAATACCACATCTATCATAAGTCCTACCCTCCAGATGAAGGTGGCTGAGGCACAGATAATTATTGTGACTAGTTTGAGCTTAATATAGCTAGTGAGTTGCAAACCATGGCCAGACTCAGGATTCCTGACATGTAGTGCAGTCCTTTACAGTGTTGAAATGAAGAATATAAACTCGGTTCTGTTTGATTTTGTGGGGCTAAGATATCATAAGCCTCTTCACCTTTACTCACCACCTCTTGGGACCACATTAGTCCATGTACTAGAACAATAATCCGTTCAGTGAAATGACGCTGTCAATTTCAAAGATCCAGGGCCTACGACCCAATAAATTTGAATGAACTTATGTAATTAATGGAAGCAGAAGAATATAAAACGAACTAATAGTTACACAAGATCTCTGGGTGATTGTAGACAGGAATCAGGAAAGAATAGATTCTATTAATGGGATTGAAAGTTTACTGTGGTGAAACAGATTTTCCTGCAGGCTAGCCTAGGTTTCCCAAACCACATTTAACTGGTTGTGTCAGTAAGTGCTACAGTACTACAGAAGCAAGAATAGTCAATATCTTTGATGGGGGCTTAGTAAACATTACAGTCTGCCCCAGTCCTGGCATTTTTCACTGAAAAATCATAGGGAGAACAAAAACATCCATAACTCATTCATTTGAGTCACATCCATGCAGCTCTTCAGAGATGAAGAGAACCTTTGCATACAAAGAAGCTTCCAGGACATTTTTTCCAATCCCTTAACTTTACAGATGATACCAGTGATGCAACTGATACACAGAAAGAATAAGTGAGTTTCCCAAGGTCAAAGAGAGAGTTATTATGAAAGGTAGGGTTTAGGTACCCAGTACATTCTTCCTTCCTTTCAGGAGTTATGAAATAGATGTTAGTTTTTTATTATTTTATATTTCTAACGAGCCATGATGGAGAAGAAATGAAAGGAAGACACTAGAATGATTGTTGTATATTTAGTATCTTTTAGAAGCAAGGATGGCAAACTTTGAATGTATTATCAGGAGTTATCAGTCCCTGGAGAAGGATACTATGCTTAGCAGAGGTCAGCAAAAAAGAGGAAGAACTTCAATGAGATGAATTAACATACTGTCTGAAACAATGGTTGAAGCATAGTAATGATTGTGAGAATGGGCAGGACCAGGCAGTGTTTCTTTCTGTTGTACATAAGGTTGTTGAATGACCACTGACTTGATGGTACCATACAGAAGTAGCAAATATTAGGTCCTTTCATCTTTTGTGAAAGAGAACAGTAAAAAGTTGCAACTTTTTGGTTAAAGTAAATATTTTACTGTTATCTTTTAATTCTATTTAAAGGATGAAACAATGCATTGATAATTAATCAAATGTATGATTAGGTCTTAAATTAAAAGTGGGTCTAACATGAGTCGGATCCGACTCGACAGCACTTGGCTGGCCTAACTAGATCTCTTTAAGATCTCTGGGAAGATACAGACTCTATGATCCTGGATAAAGAGTGGAATGAACCCTGGACTCAGAGTTAAAAATTATCAGTTGAGGCATTTGACAAAGTCCAACACCCATTCATGCTAAAAACTCTCAGCAAAATAGAAATATAAGGCAAATTCCTCAACTCAGTAAGGGCCATCTATGCAAAGCCAGCCACCTACATCATCCTAAATGAAGAGAGACTGAAATAAGTCCACTTAAGAATGGGAACTAGACAAGGATGCCCACTCTCACCTCTCCTATTTAACAATGTACTAGAAGTTCTGGCCAGAGAAATTAGACAAGACAAAGAAATAAAGGGCATCTGCATTGGCAAAGAAGAAATGAAAATCTTCCTATCTGCAGATGATATGATTGTATATACAGAGAATCCTAAAGAATGCATAAGTAAACTATTCAAACTAACAGAAGAGTTCAGCAAAGCATCAGGGTATAAAACAAACATAAGGAAATTACCACAAGGAGGTGAAATACCTAAGAATATATCTAATTAGAGATGTAAGAGACCTGTACAAAGAGAGCTACAAGACCTTACTACTAGAAACTAAGAAAGACTTACATAAATGGAGAAACTTACCCTGCTCATGGATAGAAAGACTTAATATTGTGAAAATGTGTATTTTACCCAAAGCAATCTACATATACAGTGCAATCCCAATACAAATTCCAGTGACATTTTTTAATGAGATGGAGAAAAAAATCACCCACTTTGTTTGGAAAGGGAAGAAACCCTGGATAGGCAAAGCACTACTGAAGAAAAACACACTGGGAGTCCTCCCACCACTGGACCTTAGAAAGTATTTCACTGCCACAGTAGTCAAAACAGCCTGGTACTGGTACAAAAACAGACATAAAGACCAATGGAACAGAGTTGAGACCCCAGAGATGCCACCATCCTTATATGAACAGTTGATATTCAACAAAGGCCCTAGGATTGTAAACTGGACTAAAAACAGTCTCTTTAACAAATGGTGCTAGCAAAATTGGATATTCATCTGAAAAAACTGAAACAAGACCCATATCTCACACCTTACACAAAAAGCAACTCAAGTTGGATGAAAGACCTAAATATCAAACCTAAAATGATAAAGATCATGCAAAAAAAAAATAGAATCGACAATGGAAGGTATAATACACAAATTAGACTTCAAAATCCGACAAAGTATGATCAATAGAAGAGAAAATAGATAAATGGGAACTACTAAGAATCAAACACTTTCATTTATCCAAAGACTTTATCAAAAGAATTAGAAGACCAAAATCATCAGTTAAAAGCTTAACTGGGACCTCACCAACCCTGAAACCTTAGATAAATCATTTAATCTTTCCAAGCTTTGGTTTCTTCACCCACATTAGAAGTCTAATTATTTTAAGTCATGGGCTTAAAAGGAAAAAGAATGATTTCATGTATTTAGTGATAGGATATATTTCATGTCAGCGATTATTAATATTATTTTTATACATCATTTTATTGTATTCTAGGTAAAAGTATACTTTCATACAAATTGTACTGTGTCATTGGTTATAGTTTTTACAATGTGTCAGCATTCTTATTATTTCCATTTACAACACAGAGGAATATCACACAATACCAAGAATCATGGTCTAGCCAAATTGTTACATTTCTTGGGGAAAATAACTCAATCTATAACAATCAGGATTCCCGATAAACATACAAAAGTCAGTGGAATTCTACACCAACAAAGAGAACATCCCATTTCTTTATTCTGTGCTTGATTTCTCCTACAAGCCAGTAGTTTTTGAGCAAAGTGTTACTCAGTTTCCATGTGTTCGATTTTCTTCCCCCATGCTGTTTCTGATACTGATTTCTACTTTCACGGCTTCATGATCTGAAAAGATGTTTTTCAACATTTCAATACTATGGATTTTTTTAAGGCTTGCTTTATGGCCTCATATGTGGTCTGTTCTGGAGAATGTTCTATGTGTGCTGGAAAAGAGAGTATACTTGACTGCTATTAGATAGAATTTTCTGTGTATGTCTACAAGGTCATGTTGTTTGATTGTGGCATTTAGACCTTCTGTGTCTTTATCAAACTTTTTTTGGATGTTCTGTCCTTCACCAAAATGATGTGCTGAAGTCTCCTACTATTATTTTGGAGCTGTCTGTTTCTCTTTTCTATGCTTTTAGAGTTTGTTTCATGAAGTTAAAAGCCCTATTGTTGGTTACATAAATATTTAATGTGGTGAAGTCCTCCTGGTGTATTGACTGTTTAGTAATTACATAGTATCCTTACTTATCAGTTATGGTAGATTTTACTTTAAAGTTTACTTTATCAGAAATTAATATTGCCACTCCTGCACTTTTTAAATGTTGTTTGCTTGCCAAGTGCCGTTGAGTCGGATCCAACTCACAGTGACCCTAGGGGCCAGGGTAGAACTGACCTTGATATATATATTTTTTCCATTCTTTGACTGTGAGCTTGTTCATCTTTAAGTTTATGGTATGTCTCTTACAGGCAGCATATAGAAAGATTGTGCTTTTTTATCCAGTCTGTCATCCTTCGTCTTTTTATTGGTGAATTTAATCTATTTACATTTAGCCTAATTATTGATAGGTATGAGTTTAGTGCTGTCATTTTGTTGACATTTTCTTTGTTCCACTTCATTTTCTGTACCAAGTCATTTTACTTTTTGGTACTTTCTGAGACTTCAAATTTTTTATTTTGATGTGTAGGATTTTTAATATCCTTTATGATTACCTTAACATTTATCCCACTTTTTCAAATCTAAAGCAGAGTTTTACTTCTTTGTATTGCTTTGACTTGCTCACCATCTGAAAGATATATTTCTACATTTTCTAGTCCCCTTTTTTGGTTATAATATTGTCATTTTTTATGTAATGACATCTCTATTTCCCTATTTTCAGTGTTTCAGTTTTGATTTATTTTTGTGAGTTCCCTATCTGGGTTGGTGTCTGTTTGCTCTCTCCTGCATTCTAGTCTCAGGTTCTTTTCTGATGTTATTAATTTGCTAATCAAAAGACTGCTTTAGTATTTCTTGTAAATGTGATTTGGTTTTTGCAAATTCTCTAAATTTCTGTGTATCTGGAATTGTCTTAATTTCATCATCATATGTGAGAGACAGTTTTGTTGGATATGTAGTCCTTGGCTGGCAATGTTTTCCAATTTGTATATGTCATTCCATTGCCTTCTTGTCTACATGTTTTCTGCTGAGTACTCCAAGCTTAGTCTTATTTACTCTCCTTTGTAGATTATTTTTCATTTATCCCTGCCAGCCAAGTGCCGTCGAGTCGGATCCACCTAGACACCCTTAAAACTGTTACCTTACCTTTAGTTTTAGCAAGTCTTGGTGTCTTTCTTTTGGGATCTACTTTGTGTGTAGTTTGATGAGCATGTTGAATAGGTATCTTTCATGACATCAGGGATGTTTTCTGTCAACAAACCTTCAACAATTCTCTCTGTATTTTCTGTTATCCCCTCGCCATTCTGGTACTCTAATCATCTGTAGATTATTCATGTTGATAAAGTCCCTCATAATTCTCAGTGTTTCTTCATTTTTAAAAATTCCTTTATCTGATTTATGACCAAATATGTTGGTGTCAAGTGCTTTGTTTTCAGTCTCACTAATTCTGATTTCTGTTGCCTCAATTATACTCTTTTGACTTTCTACTGCGTTATCTAATTCAGTAATTTTGTTATTAATCTTCTGAATCTCTGAATTCTGTCTATCTACGGTTTCTTGCAGACTTTTCAATTTCTTGCTATGCTCTACCATGTTTTGTTTCATTTATCTCCTTATCTCTTGAAGTTTTTGATATTAATCTTTTGTATTCTACCTCCAAAAATTCCACAAAGTTCTCTCCATCTGGAAAATTTGTTGATTCATTGTTTTTGGAACTTTCTGAAGCCATTATTGTCTACCTCTTTATGTGATTTGATATAGACTGTTATCTCCAAACTATCAGTAATTTGTTGTTTTTATTTACTTTATATTTGCTTACTTCTGACTCGATGGCACTTGGCTTGGCTTTTGCTTACTGTGTTCAACCTTCTTATTTTTGTTTTGTTTTGAAATGTCCAAATAGAGGGTTTTCCAATAGGAGTGTCCTAACGTTGAACTTGAATAAAACAAATTGTTTAAATGACACCATCTTAATTGTTTCCTTATTTTGAAGTACATTTGATGGCATTATGTGTGGAAAAGCACTGCAGGTAAATAGCTGCCACAGAACCTTCCAGATGGGATGAAAAATAACCAGTTATCATAGTCTGATATTTTTCACTATTGACAGTCATAGTCTCTTGTCACTGATCTTGGAAAAAATAAAGGCCAGTGATTCTGTCAGACCAAAATCTACACCAAATGGTAACTTTGGGGGGATAAAGTAAGAAGTTTGTACATTTCCACTGGATTCTCATCACTTCAAATGGTACAGTTTTGTTTGTTAACAAAACCATTCATCTCAAAATGGGCCTTGTCACTCAAAATGATTCTTCAGTCAAAAGCAGGGTCAACTTCCAATTGCTCCAGAGCCCAGTCAGCAGATGTACTGTGCAATCTAGGGTTATTGTACTTCAGTTCTTGAGTTAAAACCATTTTGTAATAGTAAAGCTTCAGGTCCAGGTGCAAAATCTCCCAAATTGTGGTCAACAAAAGCCCAGTTCTTGTGCTTGGCAAGAAATTGATAGGTATGGATTCTCGCATACACTTTGATGAATGGTGGCAATGTTTTCATTGGAACATGTGGTTTGTTGATGCACAGGCATTGTCTGGCAACAGACTTGGTTTCCCCAAACTTTTTAATTAAATGTGAAATCATTCTCTTAGTGGGACAATTGTGTGTATCATAAATTTCATGTAACACACAAAACGCTTGGAGAATGGAACACCCATTTTGATAATAAATTTTACTAATTTCTACACTTTGTGGAATCATGTAACTTTTTTCATGGCTATTGGTCAAGACTAATAAAAATAATAATAATAAACCATGATAAATATGGCTGCTATAGCTTAACAAATATCACCTCTAAGGGCTGTCAAAAATTGGACATCCTTCTTAGAAGACTCTTTAGTCTGATTGTGTGAGCTAGTCTGATTACCAACATCTTTGAGGCTCTAATGTCCTGTCATCAGGTGGTTAGACCTGTTACTAGGCATGTGAGCCCAGGGGTTCATTTAATATTCTTGCATGTATCAGTTCATGTTATAGATAGCCAGTCACCAAGTGTGTGGTGCAGGTTATCCACTATAGTCCTAAATACGCAGGGATGATTTGCATAGGCACAGATATCTGACTGCATCCACTGATAAAGGCAGGGAACTGATAATCATCCAGGACTGTCTGTGAGTAAAGCATGTCCCTCTTCTGCAAAGTATGTAGTTATATAGATTTTGCTGCAGGACTATGTGCAATAGATGATGTATGCAGAGGCGAGAGGCATTCAGGGTCTGTGGATGCCCTACGCCTGAGCTTAGGCAAAATAACTGTTTCTTCCCTGAGTTTCCAGCTTAGGGAAGCCAGTAGATTCTTTCTCCTCCTGCCTTATTTGTTAAATTGTTCCTTCTCCGAGTTTGGGAAAATGGCTTAGGGCACACAGAAGGGGTCCTACTTACTGTCCAGGGGATACATTATTTTCTGGAGCTAGGCAAAGTGCAGAAGAGAGTTGGTGAAATACTGGTGAAAGAGAGAGAGGTTTATCCTGAAGGATAGTTTTAGATACACACCCTGTGGGTTAGAAGCAAGCTTCTTAGCTTTTGATGATCAAATGCTGTTTTTACTGATTTGGGAGGTGTGGGAGGGCTATCCACTTCTCAGACTCTCCAACTGTGTGAGATACTTTCCAAACACCTCTGTTCCCCTCAACATGCTTTCTACTGCCAATGCATCTGTGGAATGCTGATTCCCTCCAGATGAGTTTGGGCCAGTCCTAGGTACTTCTGGATCTATACTCATTTCCCTGATGCTAAGTCCTATTTCTCAACTTTCCCTTTGATGATCAGCACTCCTAGAATCTCATATATATTCAATTCATTTGTTTGGGGGGGGGTGTTGTTACAAGGATCACAGGAACAGTCCAACTACTCTAACCCTGCCTATAGCACAGTTCATTTCTATCACTTTCCCTTCACATTTTATTGTAAGTGGCAAGGAAAAAAATATATGTTCTCTTTAAAACCTTGCTTAGAAATCTTGTAGTCTAGACATCCAATTTTATCACTTACAGGTTCTACTTTCTACCAAACATTTGAACGTATAATTCGGAGAAGTTCCTTGCCATTTCATTAAAAAAAAAAAAAAAAAAATTACCCTTCCTCCATTGTCCAATCACATGTTCATCATTTTCTTTTAAAGCCTCACCAGAAGCACATTAATCACCCACATATCTAGGAACACTCTGTTGCTGGTACCATATGTATTCTCTAAAACAGTAAAGATTTTCTCTTTAGCTCTCCTCACTTTCTTTGATCCTTCACCAGAATTGTTTTTGTTATCCATAATGCTACCAACAATCTCTTCAAAGAAATCTAAGCTTTTACTGCTAGGCACCTTAAAACTTTTTGAATCTTAACCCATTACACAATGCTAAAACTGCCTCCACATTTTAGTTATCTGTTAGAGCAACACTCCATTCTTGATACCAAATTCTGTTTTAGTTATCTAGCGCTATTATAAAAGAAATATCATAAATGGGTGGCTTTAACAGACAAAACTTTATTTTCTCACACTTTAGGAGGCTGTAAGTATCAATACAGACTGCCGGTTCTAGGGGAAGGCTTTCTCTCTCTGTCCGTTCTACGGGGTAGTCTTTGTCTCTTCAGCTTTGCTTCCTGATCCTTGGAGATCTCCATGGGGCTTACCATCTTTCTCACGCCACTTCTGCTTTGCTTGTGTGTTTGTACTTTTTATATCTCAAAAGAGATTTCCTCAAGATACACCCTTTACTAATCATGTCTCACTGAAATAAGAGCAACAACCCATTCCCAAGCAGGATTAGAAGGACAAGCATAATGGTTAGGTTTTATAACATGTACTTTTGGGAGACAGAATTCAATGCATAACAGGGGTATGCCCTACCTGCCCTGATTTACTTCCCATAAACAGTCATCTCCTTTGTCTTCTTCGTGCGTGCATTTGTCATGGTCCATACACCTGAAATTTATGCCATCTTAACCCCTAATTCTTACGGTGTTAAAGCTTAGCATTCTCTTTTGTGATTTAAGTTTCAAGTGATTTTTAAATGACTTTTTTTAATTGTGGTAAAATGTGTGAAACATAACATTTGCCATTTCATTAATTCTTAAATGTACAATTCAGTAACATTAATTATATTCACAATATCATGCAACCCTCATCCTTGTCTGTTTTCAAAACTTTTTCATTATCCAAAACAAAAATGATATATTTATTAATAACTCTCTATTTACACCTTTTCCTAGACCGTGAAATACTTTCTGTCTCTTTGGATTTCCCTAGACTACTTATTTCATATAAGTAGAGGCAAAATATTTATCCTCTTAGATCTGATTTAGTTCACTAGACATAATGTTTTAAGGTCTATCTACATGGTCTGACAAGTTCATGAACTCGTCTTAGAAAAAGTGCTACATACCTCATTGCTGAATATCACTGCAGTCACCTTCGAAGTACTAACCTTGGGAAGCTATGAGCTGACACCAGCACCTATTTCGCCATTCAAAGCAATTTTGGAACTCTCTTTTTGGAATGGCCATCAGAGGTGTCATCATATCACCCTGATGTTGATATCCTGAATGTCATCAAAATGTCCTCCTTTCAATATTTCCTTTATCTTCGGGTAAAGAAAAAAGTCATTGGGGGCTAGATCACATGATTAGGGAGCATGTTCTGATAAACTTGTTTACTGGCTAAAAACTCTTTCACAGACAACTATACAATTAAGTTCACAAACTTGCCACCTGTGGCACCATGAACAATGGAAATTCCAGAAGGAATTCCAAAGTTCCTTTGAAGAATGGACTAGATGCTGGTGTCAGTGCGTAGATTCCCAAAGGGGGTACTTGAAAGATGACAGTAGTGATATTCAGCAGTGAGGAATGTAGCACTTGAAACTATTAAGCTCACAGACTTGATTGTCAGACTTCAGAACTTCGTCTATTTTAATGGCTAAATAATATTCCATGATATAGATATACATTCATATATTGACAAGAAATGAGTTGTTTCTACCTTTGGACATTGTGAATAATGCTGCAAGACCATTAGTACACAAGTATCTGTTTGAGTCTGTTTTCAATTCTATGGTTTTACTTCTAAAAGTAAAATGGCTTGATCATATGGTAGTTATGTTTAACTTTTGAAAAACATCAGACCATTTTCCACATCTACTCTATTATTTTGCATTTCTACCAGAAATACCAATGACATCCTGAAAAAGAACAAGACAGTGCAAGTTACAAAAGATAAAATAAATAAGACCTCAACTTAATTTAAAACCATCATTCTTAGAAAGAGTTTATGAACAAAGTGGAAAAGCCACTTATAGGTAGAGAGAAATACACCTAGAAAATATTTAATGTCTGTAATATATAAAGAACCCTAATGAATTCAACCAATGACAACTCTATCAAAGAATGGCCCAAGACTTGAACAGCCATTTCACCAAAGTCGCATGCAAATGGTCATAAAGAAGACATTTTAAAAAGAAGAAATAAGCTTTGTTTTTGTTTGTCTTTACCCTTTCCAAGACTTGCCAGATTTTCTGCAAAAAATAAGAATCTTTCACTTATGTAATCCAAGCACCCACTGTAGATATTAAATCTGTAAATTCAAAGTCACTGAACAAAAGATGTGGTCATTTTACTGAGTCTTCAATTTATAAATGAAGCAGGAATTCAGGATATTTTTAAAAATCTCTAAATATTTCCAAATAAAGGCTCAATCAGCTATAATCCTCAATTTAGAACACTCAGTTATACAAGATCAAAGTGGAAACGTTTTCCCAAACCCAAAGACTAGAAAACATGACAGGATAGAAAATGAGAAGGAAAGGAAATGGTGAGCCTCAGGGTCTCCATGAGTCGGATCTGACTCGATGGCACTTGGCTGGCTGATGGAAATGAGGAGAGTGTTGAAGCATTGCAGGGAATGAAACTAATGTTATGAACCACTTTATGTAAAAATTATCAAGTGGGAAATTAACGTACACCAAAATTTTAGAAACAAATAAATAAATGGGAAAAACCCTGACAAACTTTGTAAAAGGGACAGTCCCTCAAATTACTACCTGCAAAGCTGTGGCAAAAAAAATCAATCCTAGAGAAGGATAGGAGTAGACAGATGCAGTGTGAATGAATGAATTATTAGCTTTAGCAATAATTACCACAACAAAAAAATCACATTTTCCATGCAGAATGTACTTTTTATTTACTAAGCCCTTTCATTTACTGTATCTCATTCCATCCCAACAACAAACCTCATAGGCAGGAAAGATAACAGTGCATTGCTCTCAGTTTACAAACCAGTCATCTAGAATTCAGTAAGGTTAAGTATTTTGCCCAAGGTCCCCTCTATAAGAACTAGAAAAGTCCAGACCTCCTACCTAACCACTTTTCTCAAAATATAAACTTTTTAATTCCCAGACAGAATATTAGCTGTTTCACTACATCTGATGTCCTCAGAGAATCTTATTTTAAAATTTACAGTCAATTTTGTAGAATTTCACAAGAAGTTGTGTTTTCATTTATGAAGCAATCAACAGCAACCTAATATGCAAACATATTCCTTAACAGCTTGCAAAACTTCAGGGACACTCTTCCACCAGAGAAACGTGATCCCCATTATAGGAAACTACTATTTAAAAATGGTTTGCAAAGTGGCCTCTTAGAAAGAAGTTTATCTCAACAACAAGATTCTAATCAGAAACAGGATTTATTATCTCACATAAAGGAAATCCAGAGATCAAGTAGGCTTCGAAATTGGGTGACTCACTAGCGCAATTTACATCTTTCTCAGGCAGATGATGAACTGGCTACAGCAGTTCCAGACAACAAATCCAGATGAAAGAATTACCTTCTCTTCTAGAGGTATCCTTACAAAGGACATGAACCTTTTCCCAGAAACCTATGGCCAATTTTCCTTCACAGGCCATTGGCCATAATTGAGCTCATGTCATTTCTGGGCTCATCATTGGTCAATGGAAAAACATTTCTCGCATATCAAGCATGCCCAGACTGGAGGTCGGGGTGAGATCAGAGTTTCTAGGGCGGCCAACACACAACCTGAACCATGGCACTCAACCTTCTAAAAGAAGCTCAGTCGCTTTCTCTATTTACTTCCTCCATACAACTTTCTATTAGTTCATCATTATCTGAACTCTACTTCTTGGGACTTGAGACAGCAGCCTGCCGTCTTATTTGCTGATCTTGGATTCATCAGCCTTCACAGACTATAAGCCAATGGCCTGGTGTCTGACCTGTGAATCTGGAGTTTGTTGGTCCCTGAAGCAAAGTGAGTCAGGAGAAGCCTCCAGATTGATACCTGACCCATGAACTGGGGACTTTCCAGCCTCTACAACCCTGTGAGCCTAACTCATGAATTTAGGACTTTCCAGCCTCTACAACCCTAAGAGCCATTTCCTTTATATGCGTGTAGGTGGATGGGTGTGTGTATACATACATACATATATGTATATCACACATCTTTACATCAATCACATATATATATCACATATACACATCACATATCTCTCTCACGCATGCATTAAGACATGTGTGTCTGTACATACACACACACACACACACACACACACACACTTACGTCACTGCTTTTGCTTATATAGAGAATCCAGCCTAAAACAGTGGGATACACGCTGAGTAGGAAATTAACAGTGCCGCTTACCAAAATGAAACCAAACCCACTGCTGTTGAATCAATTCCAACTCATAACAACTCATGAGTAGAACTGTGCTCCATAGAGTTTTCAAGACGTGATCTTTCAGAAGCAGATAGCATGGCCTTTCTTCTGAGGCAGCTTTGGGTGGTTTCAAACTCTGTTAGCAGTCAACCACTTAAACATTTGCACCACCCAGGGCTCTCAGTGTTCACTAGAGGTCAACATATGGACATATCTGTGGAATGTCAAGAATGCTTGATTAGAAGTCTTAAGATTAGATGATGAAATTTTCTGTATAAGTGGTTTTTGTTTTTTCCAATTGAGGCAAATACCTAAGAGTTTAGGGTGGTGATGCAATAACATGTGATTTATTAACTTGAATGACAAAATACTATCATTTGGAAAACATGCAAGAACTGCAGTGACAACATAGTTTTAACCTATTCATTCACAAAGTTCATTAATCAATTTAACAAATATTCACTATGCAGGTGAAACTGTTGGGTAGTGTTGTAAGCCCTAGGCATTCCATCATAAAATAGTTGATATGTATTTATGGGAAAGACACACATGTAAATTGTTAACAATACAATATGCTACTTTCTATACTGTGTAAAGAAACTCAGGTGGCTTAGTGAGTTAACTGCTATGGCTGCTAACCAAAAGGTAGGTGGTTCAAATCTGCCAAGTGTTCCTTGGAAACTCTATGGGGCAATTCTACTCTTTCTCTAGGGTTGTTATGAGTCAGAATTGACTCAACAGCTGCAAGTATACTATATAAAGTATGAACTAGAAGAACAGCCCAACACACTGGGTCCAGGCTTTATACATAGCTGATGAGAGATGATAAATCCATATAAGTGAGTGTATGTATGTATTCTTTCATCTCAGTAGTGGTAGCATGGACAGTCTTTATTGTTGGCTTGTTAGACGGAAGTCACTTCCATACCACAAGTATTATAGTCATTATTCTCCCTTTGAAAGATGGAATTGCATGAACAGCAGATAGTCCAGCAAGGGCAGCTCTAACATGACTCATGGGCCTGAAAGCTAACTATAAGCTATGTTTAATGAAGAGATGACAGAAAATTCTCCATAGGTAAATATGTTGATAATTTATAAATGAAACACAAAACTTAGATTGTTAATAATTGTTAGTTGTTAGGTGCTGTTGAGTTGGTTTTGACTCATAATGGCCTTTATGTACAATAGAATGAAGCTCTGTCTGGTTCTGTGCCATTCCCACAACCACTGCTGTGTGTAAGCTCATCATTGTAGCTACTGTGTCAATATACCCCTCTGAAGGTCTTCTTCTTTTTCACTGACTCTGTTTTGCCAAGTATGATGTCCTTCTCCAAGGAGTAGTTTATCCTGATCACATGTCCAAAGTATGTAAGAAGAAGTCTTGTCATCCTCACTTCTAAGCAACATTTTGGTTATACTTCTTCTAAGATAGATTTGTTCATTCTTCTGGTAGTTCATGGTATATTCAATATTCCTTGCCATGTTAATAATTAATAATAATAAATATGATCCTATGTATTAAGTACTTACATACTTTATAAATAAAATTATGTTAAGTCATTAAAAAGCCCCTGAGATAATCAACATTATCATTAATATTTATATTATTGTCACTACAACATTTCAGATGAGGAAACTGAAGCTCAGAGGAAGTTATACAATTTTTCTAGGTACACAAGTGATGATAGATGAAAGAACAAAACCTAGATTCTTTTGTCTCCAAAGTCTGTCTTTTTAATCACTCAACTAATGTTTTTCTAAATGATCCACGGTCTCTCCATCAAAATTGCCTGAGTTGTTTTAAAAACTGCAAACTCTTCATCCTGCTTAGATGTCCCCAAAGATTGTGTGTTTCACTGGGTGTTTGTCTACCCTGGCTTAGTAACACGTTCATAAGCTATTCTGCTCCCTGAGGTTTGACACGCATTATCAGTTAAACATCAAAATATCCCAAATAAATAAACATAAGCAAAGACTTGCTAAAGATTTTACTATTTAGAAACATCATTGTAGAGAAAGGAAAAAAAAAGTCAAGAAATCAAATGACATATATTATTGGAACAAATTTGTTGGAAAAGTTCTCTTTAAAAAGCAAAGATGAAACTTTGATAAATGAGTCATGGTGCTTTCAGTCACCTACTACACATGGGCAAACTGTACAGTGAAAGAGGAAGACAGAAGAGTAATGGATACATTCCAACTGAGATGCTGGCAAATGTTGAATATACCATGGATTGCCAGAAGACCACATGTCTTAGAAGAAATAAAATCAGAATGTTCCTTAGAAGTAAGGATGGTAAAACTTTGACTCAGTTTTGATAAATTATCAAGAAATAAACAATCAATAGGAGAAGACATCATATTTGCTAAAGCAGAGGATCAGCAAAATTGAGGGAAGCCCTACTGAGATGGATTGACGCAATAGTTAAAACAATAGACTCAAACATAGCGAATGTCAAGAAGACAGCACAGGACTGGTCAGTGTTTCAGACTGTTATGCACACATGTATTTGCTACAAGTCAGAGCTAACTCTGTGGCACTAAACAATGAGTTTTACTTAACAATCGCAAAATTACACTGGGGTGGGAATCCCTGCTGAAACATAACACTCCTCAGCTCTTTTTCTCCTTTCTAACTCCAATGTGCCCTATGACTTTGGAAAGGTTTTATTATCCCATGATGTTAATTTCTTTACTGTTAGCTTCTGGTGAGCTGATCTGTCCTTCACAAGACCGTCCCAAGATCCACTGAGAAGAGGAATTTTCCTAGGGGATATAGTTCAACCAAATGTACCTAGAATTTCTAGATCCGAGCCATGAAATGTTCACCAATGAAAGATAATGTTGCATCGCTTCTGTCTTTCAAAGTGATTGGAAATATTTTCTTGTCATTTCTCATCATCCCTAAATCCTTTCAGGAGCAAGACAGGATATACCGTGTAAATAAATATCTATTCTTACTTCTTTCAGAGGGCCACAAAAAAGCAGCCATTTCAGTGAAGTTGCCTCAACTTACTTAAAGTAATAGAGATGGAAGGTATTTTGCAAACACTCATTTTACTGCCCTCTGATGTTTACAAAAGATAACACCAGTCAGTGCAGGCAGAGGTAGAACCCAGTGAAATGCTCCTGTGTCACTACCTGGCATCTGATGGATGCTAAGCCTTCTAGTTTCACAGTCTATTCTACTTCTTCAAAACATGCAGCATTGTTACCGCTGCTTCAGCATATGGCCTTAGTACATAGCCCTGGGACATGGCACGGCAGTGTTTCTCAAAGTTTGGAACCCTTTATCATTGCAGAGAACAAAAAGATTTTGTTGCATTTAGGTAATGTGGAATCCCATATTGAAAAAATATAACCGCTTTATCAATTCTCTCTCTCTTTCTCTCTTTTTAACTGTGATTAAGTGAAAGTATACAACCCAAATTGGTTATGCATTGCTACCTGTCTTCAGCTTCCTCTGCTTTTTCATGCTATATATCTAGTATCCTCCTAACAAGCATCTGCCCGCCCCAACCCTCTTCTTTCCCATTTAGAAAGAGACAGCCTCCTGTAAATGCATAGAACCGTGAAGTATGCACTGTGTCCCTGAGTCCAGTCCATTCTTGTCTGAAGAATTGACTTATTACTGGTTTAAGGTTAGGGGCAACAGCAGGTCTAAGGGCCATGTTCCCAAGGAATACTCCAGTTTGTTGGACCACCAGTTCAGGTCTTTTAGCAGAGTTCTTGGGCTGTACACCTCTTTTTCTCATGTTGCCTCAGGGACTGTACATGGTATACCCCATCATGGCTGTCTTTGGTGGTGACCAGGCACCATCTAAGTCTTCTGGTCTCATGTTAAAACAGTCTCCCAATCATATGGGTCCTTCTGTCTCCTGGGTTCTTTTCTCCTCACATCTTTCTTATTCTCGGTGGTCACCTGTTCCAGATAAGTTGGGACAATTTGGTGTACCTCAGATTGCAGCTTGCTAGCTTTCATGACCCCAGACATCACTCACCAATATGGGATGCAGAAGAATCTCCAACAACAGACTAGTTATGTCCATTGGCCTCGATATGTCAATTCTCTTTTAATTCTTTTACTTCAAAGAGAAAGTCTAACAATGGTGCTAAAATATCCTTAGCATCTCCGTAATGTGATAATTTCCACCTTTAACGAATTGAGAATGGAAAGTTTTGTTTTCTTTCATTGTATTTATTTTTTATGATCACAATCTCTTTACAGCAAGTGATACAAACTTTCCAAATATTATGGTAGCATTAATTTTTCTGAAAAATCAATCAATTTAAATAAAAATCTTGAGAAAATGATAAGTGGTAGATAAAAAACATGAAGATGATATAGGAGTGATTAAAGTACGGGAAATAGTGATAGAATGATTGGGACACAGGCTTTGAAATCAACCACACTTGGCTTCCAAGACCAGCTTCCAGGTTCATAAGATCTAGGACATCTTATGTAGTCTTTCTGTGATTCACTTTTACCATTTATTTTATTATATTATATTATTTTATTTTATATTTTATTTTATTTCACTTTAATGAGGATTAATAAAAAGATCACTGGAAATTTCTTACCCCAGTTGTTGGCATATAGTGAGTGCTCATGAAGTGGCAGCTGATATTCTATCATCATTGACAACATCAGTGTCATTTTATGGGAGAACGTTCAGTAATTTTACCTTCTAGGATGACAGAACCTAAAATTTAAGGAATATGTATGGAAAAAAATTTCCATAAAGTTTGTCTAACTTAGTCTTCCCTAGCCTCTATCACCTTGAGTCAAATTTCATCTAGAGGGGATTTTAATTGACGGTTTATGATCTTGACTGTCTTTAAAGGTTCCTTTAAGACTGTTTTTACTAACTTCAAACTTAAATATAGCATGTACTCTAGTTGTGAATATAGTCAACTAGAGTATCTAAACAGTGTAAGTGGTACCCTGTCTTTGTCTACAATAGAAACTACAGATATTTTCATATATTACTCCAAGTATTATATCCTTCATTATTCTAAAATTATGGTAATTATTAGAGGTGAAAATTGATTAACATATTAGAAAAGCACACACATGTACTACTAGGCCACAGACTTGTTTGTAATATTTTGGTAGCTGCATTTCAACATAGCTGGTTTCTTTACATCTGCATTTTATGTCATGCATTTATGAACATTTTGCAAAGGAAAACACAGGCATCACAACAATGTTTAAGAATCACAAAATGTTTAAGAATACTTGCTCTAAAGTCTTGCCAGAAAAATGACCCCATAGTTGACTTATGTACACCATGAGATTTCTTATTTTCAGAGATAATCATTTCATATCAGTATAGCCAGGTTTTTCAAACCATAGACAACAAATTCCTTTTAATGGTTACATAAAGGGTGACCAGTGCTAAACCACATTACCAAATTATGTAAGTCAATTGTGATAGGTACCTTGCAAAAGTATCTGAGTTACTAGCTAAGAAAAATATTAACATAGACAAAAAAAATTTCCAATAAATAGATATAGCAGTATTTCATTCTTTTCACAATGTACTCAGAACACAGGCCACCTTTTTGTTTAATGAAAGAAGGTCAATATTGTTTCGCTGTCACCTCACAAATTACTCGTTTTGTTAGAAAAGAGGGCCAGGGGAAAATGATTGTAACCAATCTACCCTCACTGCACAAGACATAGAGGTAGCTGAAAAAAAAAGAATTTTTGTTTCTATAAAACATTTCATTTTCAGACATTAGTAAGTCTGCATATTTGTTTGTATATATTGCCACCAAAAATAAGATATATTTTTTTAAAAAAGAAACGAATTATCCTTAAAAGGGGACTTTTTTTTTGTAGATGCATGATTCATTAAACCAGGCAGCAAATGTCTTTGTCTCATGAAAATTAGGAGGTAGTCATTTAATCCAAGAACCAAAAATGGTTAAGTTGGTGGTAGAGCAGTACATATACACAAGACATTCTTACTTCCAGTCCTTAGTTCTCCCCAGCACAGAGGCCAGAGAGTAAAGAAGACTGTGGGAATGGTATGGAGACAGATAAATAGAAAGGGAAGGAACTGAGCACAATGAAGAAAGGATCAATCAATAATTTTACATTTCACAGTGTCTTCCTATAATCTCCTTTCATTTTCCGAAACAAGTCTGAATAGTATTATCAGTATCTTCTTATAAAGAAACACAGAAGGCCAGAGAAGTTTAAATGATTTTTCCAAATTTGTAGTTAGAAGGAGCAGAGTCTGGTTTTGAGCTCAGCAAGGCAGGTGAAGGGTGTTACTTCCAGCCTTGCCTTTGCTTTCCCTCCATTCACTTTCCAACAGGGCTAGAGGCAGCTTCCTAGTGGAAAAACAACCACAGTGCTTTCAATTTCAATATCTTTCAAAGTCTTTGGGATTAAACTCCAGACTGGAAGGTCCATCTTGATCTGGCATCTGCTTACTTCTAGTGCAGTAGAGACAGTTCTTACCAGTTTTTAAAAAATGAATGTATAATATGCAGGAACTTTGCAATTGTTGGTCTGGCACCTGCTTACTTCTAGTGTGGTAGAGACAGTTCTTATCAGTTTTTAAAAAATGAATGTGTAATATACAGGAACTTTGCAACTGTTGATGTACAGTTGGTAGCTAACATTCTGCCATAGTAGATATGCCAAGCCAAGTGCCATCGAGATATATTTACACCAAAAAATCGTCAAAAACTACAGATAAAGTACTTAAAAAACTAAGTAAAGATTGACAAACACACCACTACTACAAGAACATCATTTTTCTATTCTTGCCATCTATGGAGTAAGTCATGCTATTCCTTGTCCCAAAACACTATTTTCTCTTTCCACTCCTTCGCCTGCTCCTACTCGTTCTAGTTGCAATTTCTGTATCACTTTGTTCCCAACATTCATCTTCCTCTAAACCTAATTCCCTGGAATGCTGGGTGATATGTCCTATCTGTGCCCTCCTGTGGTAGATCGTGCTTCTCACTCCTGAGACACTGCCACCACAATTGTCCAACTACATGGCAGTCAATGTCATTGGAATGCAAGCTGTAAAAATACTCTATCTTATTCTTTGTTTAATGTAGTTCTCCAACATCTGTCCTGCCTACATGTAGTGAATGCCCAGTGTGTAACACATGAGTTAGACAAATGGCTAGAAGTTATTAGAACAGGCAAATCTCTGAAAAATAGGACTTTTAACCTATCTACACTCAGAGGTGAGACATCAGATATTGGCAAAACCATTATCAAACCGAAAAAGAACTTTTTTAAAAGCACAAAAATAAGGTCACAAGAAATAATGCTGTCAGTTTATTTCTGGGTCTATCCAAATGATGACAAATACCTGTAGAGACAACACCACCAGTCTTTGCCAAGGGAATGAGATGTTTTCCCATATCATCACTACACTCTTTTCTGATGAGCCCAAGAGACTCTTCTATGACAGGGCTACTGTCACCAATTAAAGCTGGCTTTTGAGTTGAAAGTTCATGTACCAACCTAGGGAAGGTCATGAAAGACAATGCCTAACAACTTACTCCAAGAAGTCTTTCTGACTCCGTTTTAAGTGTCTTGCAACCTTACTCTCTTTCAGTGTCAGTGAAGGACGTGAAGACAAGGAAGTAAGGTAGCTGTGTGGGAGGGTATATTCAAAGAGCATAGGCTAAGGAGTCTCACATGTAATCTATTTACACATTCCATCTCCTTGCTTTTTTTTCTCTTGAGTTTCTTCCAGAGCTTCAAACTGGTTCATTCTGGTTGGACTCCCTGCTGAGAGTTTGTCTTTCCGCCCCAGATATACTGAATCAGTATCTACACTTTAACAAGATCCCCAGTGATTCCTACATGTATGTTATGTGCATGTTCTTATGTATCTACCGACAAGACAGGTCATACACACACATATATACACACACGTGGAAGAATCACTGGGAATCTTGTTAAAGGGTAGATTCTGATTCAGTATATCTGGAATGGTAACGCAAATTCTCAGCAGGATGCAATTTGGATGGAAAGAGTTTGAAGACCTACTTTACACTAAAATTAAAAAGCAAATGACAAAACAAACAAAAACCTTGTCATTTTTTAAGTGTCTACTATGTACCAGTCATGTTGCTCATCATGTTTATCAAGTTCTAAAGTCTTTGGTTTTCCTATCCAGGCTTTCACTTAATCTGATTTCTAAAGACATTTCATGGGAAACTGATGCAAAATATGCACACCACTTATATTTAGTACCTTTGTTAAAGCGTATGTAATGCCTAAAGATCTTGAACAACAACAAAAAAAATTAGGCAAGCACCCAGACATCCCTAGGCTTTCCCATGGCTTTCTTAACAAATACCTGTACCTCTCTTCAGTTTATAAAATGCCATTTTGTGTCTTAAAAAGCTCAACACAAAAATTCCAAGTTAAAGTCCAAGTAAATGCCACCACTAAAAAGAGGCATTTTAGTCTAAGACAGGCACTTTGCAGAGGGTGGGGAAGTTTGGTTAACCTTGTTTTTAACAGGCAGACATCTGCATTTCCATAAAGTTTGTCATTCCGGTAGCTGAGCAAGTGCAAAAACAAGCTTGGAAAACAAGCAAAACAAACTAAATTCAACAAACCTCTTAAGAGTAGCCACAAGCATCAGGCTAGAGAAAGATGGAGACATAGACAACTCTCTATTTCTAACAAAAACTTACTATCAGCTGTGGGAATTAGGCATAAATTCACCCTTTACTTGGAGACAGTTTAGTTGTAATTAAGAACACAAAGTGTAGAGATAAATAGAGCTTGATTTAAGTTATCAGTTTAAAATGCATTAACTGAGCTCCAAACTGATAATAACAATTAATAAAAAATACATTCTTTTCAAGTTGATTCTGACTCACACCAAACATAGAGGACAGAGTAGAACCTCTCTGTAGAGTTTCCAAGAAGCACCTGGTAAATTTGAACTACTGACCTTTTGAAACTAATAATATTACTATAAAATAATGGTAACTTAGGAAATTACACCTCAGTCTTCTGTGTAGATTATACCTCAACATAAAGAAAATAAAAATCTTCACAAATGGACTAATAAACACCATGAGAAACAGAGAAAAGATTGAAGTCGTCAAGGATTTCATTTTACTTGGGGTCACAATCTATGCCCTCCCCCTATCCCCACCTGCCAGTTTGTCATACTCGGGGGGTAGGGGACTTTGATGTTGGGGTGATGCTGGAAGCTATGCCACAGGTATTCAGATACCAGCAGTGTTGCCCATGCCAGACAGCTTGCAGCTGAGTTTCCAGACTAAGGCAGTCTAAAAAGGACCTGGCAGCCTACTTCTGAAAAGAATTAGCCAGTGAAAACATTACTCAGACATTGTCTGAAATAATACTGGAAAATGAGCCCTCCAAGTTGGAAGGCACCCAACAGAGGACTGGAGAAAAGCTGCCTCCTCGATATAGAGCCAACCTTAATGATGTAGATGGAATAAAGCTTTTGTAACCCTCATTTGCTGATGCAGCATGACTCAAAATGAGAAAAAAAGACCTGAAAACATCCATGGATAATTGGAATGTGGAATGTATGAAGTAGGAATCTAGGAACATTGGAAATAGTCAAAAATGAAATAGAACTTATAAACATAGACATCCTGGGCATTAGTGAGCTGAAATAGACTGGTATTAGGTATACCGACTCAGACAATCAAATGGTCTACTATGCCAAGAATGACAAACTGAAAAGGAATGGTATCACATTCATGGTCAAAAAGAACATTTCAAAATCTGTCCTAAAGTATATTGCTGTCAGGGATAGGATAATATCCGTATGCTCACAAGGGAAGCCAGTTAATTCAACTATTATTTGAATTTATGTACCAACCACTAAGGCCAAAGATGAAGAAGTTGCAGATTGTCACTAGCTTCTGCAGTCCAAAATTGACTGAATATGCAATCAGGATCCATTGGTAATTACTGATGATTGAAATGCAAAAGTTGGAAATGAAGAAGAATCAGTAGTTGGAAAACACGGTCTTAGTGACAAACAATGCTGGAGATCACATGACAGAATTTTGCAAGACCAACAACTTCTTCATTGCAGATATCTTTCTTCACCAGCATAAATGGTGACTACAAACATGGACCTAGTCAAAGTATACACAAGAATCAAATCAACTACATCTGTGGAGAGAGATAATGGAAAGCTCAATATCATTAGTGAGAACAAGACTAGTTATTGACTGTAGCACAGACCACCAATTGCTCAAATGCAAGAACTGAAACTAAAGAAAATTAGAACCAGTCCACAAGAGCTAAAGAATGGCTTTTAGATACCATTTCAAGAATAAATTTGATGTGTTGAACACTAATGACTGAAGACCAGGAGTTGTGGAATGACATCAAAGACATTGTACACACAAAAAAGCAAGAAGTTATTAAAACAGCAGGAAAGAAAGAAAAGACCAAACTGTATGTCAGAAGAGACTGTGAAACTTACTCTTCAATGTTGAATAGCTAAAGAAAAAGGAAGAAAGCAAAAGAACTGAACAAAAGGTTTCACATGGCAGTTCAAGAAGACAAAGTATTATAATACCAAGTGCAAAGACCAGGACACAGAAAACCAAAAGGAAAGAACACACTCTGCATTTCTCAAGCTGAAAGAACTGAAGAAAAAAATTCAAGCCTGGGGTTGCAACAGTCAAGGATTCTACAGGGAAAATATTAAATGATTTAAGAAGCATCAAAAGTTGGAAGGAACACACAGATTCATTGTACTAGAAATAATTGGCTAACATTCAACCGTTTCAAGAGGTGGCATATGACTGGGAACCAATAGTACTGAAGGAAGAAGTCGAAGCTCCGTTGAAGGCATTGGCTAAACACGAGGCTCCAGGAATTGATGGAATGTCAGTTGAGATGTTTTCAACAAACAGATCCAGCACTGGAAGTGCTCATTCATCTATGCCAAGAAATTTGGAAGACAGCTACCTGATTAACTGGAAGAGGTCCATATTTATGCCTATTCCCAAGAAAGATGATTCAAACAAGTACAGAAACTATCTAATGATATCATTAATATTGCATGCAGGTAAGTTTTGCTTAAAATGATTCAAAAGTTACTGAAGCAATATATTGACAGGGAACTGCCAGAAATTCAGGCCAGACTCAGAAGAGGATGTGGAACCAGGGATACCATTGGTTGAAAGCAGAGAATAACAGAAAAATGTTCATGTATGTTTCAGTGAATGTTTGAAGGCATTTCACAGCATGGATCATAACAAATTATGAATAACACTGAGGATAATGGGTGTCATTGATTGAATTGTGTCCCCCCCAAAATATGTGTAGCCATGTGGCTCGGCCATGATTCCCAATGTTTTATGATTGTCCTCCATTTTGTGATTTTCCTATGCTATATGTTAAAGAATTAGGGTGGGACTGTAAATCCCTTCATAGGATCACCTCTGTGCTCTACTGTAAAGGGAGATTCCCTGGCTTATGGCTTACATCACCCTTTATCCTTTCATCATACAAGAGATCAAAGAAAAGGGAGACAAGCAGAGAGTTGGGAAAGTCACACCATCAAGAAATCCGTACTAGGAGAAAATTGTGTCCTTCAGTCCTGAGGTTTCTGTGTCAAGATGCTCCCTCATGTAACACAAGGAATTTCCTCCAGAGCCAACAAGGGGGAAAGTCTTCCCCTGGAGTAGACATTCCGAATTTGGACTTGTAGCCTACTGGACTGTGTAAGAATAACATTTCTTTTTATAGCCATCCACTTTGTGGTATTTCTGATAGAGTAGCACTAGCTGACTAAAACAATGTGAATCCCAAAACACTTAGAATCTGTACATAGATCAAGAGGCAGTCATGTGAACAGAACTAGGGGATACTATGTGGTTTAAAGTCAGGAAAGGTGTGCATCAGGGTTGCACCCCTTCCCCATACCTTTTCAATCTGTATGTCAAGCAAATAAATTGAGAAACTGGACTATATGAAGAAAAATGAGGCACCAGGATTGGAGGATGCCTCATTAATGACTGTGTTATGTAGATGATACAACCTTGCTAGCTGAAAGTGAAGAGGATTTGAAACACTTACTAATGAAGATCAAAGACCACAACCTTTAGTAAGAATTGCACCTCAACATCAAGAAAACAAAAATCCTCACAACTGGGTCAGTAAGCAACATCATGATATACACAGAAAGGACTGAGGTTGTAGAGAAATTCATTTTACTTGGTTCCATGGAAGTAGCTATCAAAAAATCCAAAAGATACACTGCTTGGGACAAATATGCTGCAAAAGACCTCTTAAAAGAGTTGAAAAATAAAGATGTCACCTTGAAGACCAAGATGAGCCTGACCCTGGTCCAAGGTATTTTCAGTTGTGTCATAGGCACACAAAAGCTAGAGAATGAATAAGAAAGACAGATGAAGGATTGACACCTTTGAATTGTGGTTTTTGGAGAAGGATATTGAATGTATCATGGAGTGTTAAAAGAACGTATAGATCTGTTCTGGAAAAAGTATGACAAGAGTGCCCCTTAGAAGCAAGGAGGGTAAGACTGCATCTTACATACCTTGAACACTTTGTCAGGAGGGATCATCAACTCTCTTCTCAGACATATGCACCAGCTCCTGTTGCAGTAACACCAGAGAAACTAAATAACCCCTAGATGGCCAGAAGGCAAGAAACCATTTGAAAAAACAGTCCACCACGGCTCCAGAAAACTTCCAAAATAAAGAACCAAAAAAACTTCCCAGGTGAAGAAGCCTTTCTGAAACTGTTGGAGGTCGAGTACAAAAGAATTGTATGTAAAACCCTGCTAGAGATTAAACAAAATGCAGCAGAGCAAAATGAAAAATGAAGCAAGCTATTTGAACTGATGGAACAACAATGATCTAAAATTCAGCAGATCAATCACAAAATGACAGAATTAGACAATTCAATACAAAGCCAAAAGAGCAGAATTGCAGAGATGGAAGTTAGCCTCAGTGACCTTGAGGACAGAGCAACTGACACCAGCATTTATGAGGAAAAAGCAGAGAAAATAAATAATAAAAATGAAGAAGAATTAAGAAACATGTGGGACTCTATTAAAAAGAATAATCTATGATTAATGGGAGGGATAGCCGAAAAGACAGAGTATTGTTGTTGAATTGCTGACAGAAAACTTCCCTGAAATTATGAAAGACAACACAGCTATCTAAGACATGTATGGAAAGCCACAAAAACCGGACCCCAAAAGAAAGATATCAAGATATATTATAATCAGCCTTAATAAAACAAAACAGAAACAGATTCTCTAAAAGACAGTGGGTCTCAAAGCAAAGCTAACATTCAGAGGGAAGCCCTGTAGGCTTCCATCTGATTTCTCAGCAGAAACGATGTTGGCAAGGTATCAGTAGGATGACACATTCAAAGCCTTGAAGGAGAAAAATTTCCAACCAAGAATTACATATCCTGCAAAACTGTCTCTCAAATATGAAGATGAGATTAAGATATTCACAGGTAAACAGAAGCTTAGAGACATTGTAAAAATCAAACGAAAACTACAGGAAATACTAAAAGGAACACTTAGCAAAACAAAACCATTAAGTGTACATTTAAGGAGGCAATGCAGGACACACAATCCAGAATCTTACTCAGTTAGGGAAGTCACGAAACTTAATCAAAGCTACAATATTAAAAGAGGGAACCAGTGATCATATCATGAAAACTATGACACCATCACACTAAAATGAGGGATATACTACAATAGTTACAGTCATTTCAGGTGAAAAGCTAAGATATGCAGAACTTAAATTGATAATGAACTTAGAATATTAGGGGAGATTATAGGGGTAACAACAAAGCCTAAAAATAATGTAACATATCAAAACAAGAAATGTAATAGAGGAGTCACAATAAACATAAAACCTACACTAAACTCGGTGAAAAGTCAACCCATAAAGAAGACTGCTCCAGAACAGAATATTAACAGCAACATAAAAAACACCAACACAAAAATAAATACATCAAAATGACAGCACCTAGCACATGCCTATCAGTAATTACACTGAATGTAAATGGACTAAATGCTCCAATAAAGAGACAGCAAGTGATACCCTGGATCAAAATATATGGCTCATCTATATGTTGCTTACAAGAAACACAACTTAGACTCAAAGATATGAACAAACTTAAAATTAAAGGATGGAACAATGTATACCACGCTAACAGCATACCAAGAAGAGCAGATGTAGCAATACTAATTTCACATAAAATAGATTTTAATGTAAAATCCACTATTGTAGACGAAGAAGGTCACTATTTATTGCTGAAAGTTTCAATAAACAGCAGGACCTAACAATACTAAATACTTATGCACCCAATAACAAAGCATCTAAATACATCAAACACTGCCTACATTGAAAAATAAGGTAGATCATTCCACAGTAATAGTTGGAGATTTCAACACTCCACCTTCAATAACGGACAGATCATCCAGGAAAAAAGCTCAGTAAAGACACAGAAGATCTTACTGTCAGAATTAATGAACTAGACCTCATCGACATATGCAGAACATTTTATCCATCAACAGATAAATACACCTCTTCTCCAATGCATATGGCACATTTTCCAGAATAGACCGCAAGTTAGGACACAAAGCAAATCTGAACAAAATCCAAACAACTGAATTATTGCAAAGCATATTCTCAGACCATAAAGCCGTTAAAGTTGAAATCAGTAGCAGAAAAACCATAGATAAAAATTTGAACTCATAGAAACTGAACAACACCTTGCTCAAAAAGCCATGGGTTATAGAAGAAATTAAGGATGAAACAAACCAAAAGCTGTTTCTTTGAAAAGATCCACAAAATTAATAAACCACTGGCTAAACTTACAAAAGAAAAACAAGAAACAAAAAGCCTGAATAAGAAATGAGATAGCAGATGCCACAACCGACCCAGCTGAAATCAGAAGTACCATAACAAAATACTATCAAACACTGTACTTTAACAGATTTGAAAACCCAGAGAAAATGGCAAATATCTAGAATCATAGCACCTACCAAAATCAGCACAAGGTGAAGCACAACAATAAACCCATCACAAAGGAAGAGATTGAAAAAGTCATCCAAAAACTACCAACCAAAAAAAGCCCTGGCCCAGATGGCTTCACTGCAGAATTCAACCAAGCTTTTAGAGAAGAGTTAGCTCTAATTTTACTGAGACCATTGCATAGCATAGAAAGCGATGCAATACTCCCAAATACATTCTGTGAAGCCAGCATAACCCTGATACCAAAGCCAGTGAATGATTCTTCTAAAAAAGAAAATCATGACCAATAGCACTCGTAAATCTAGATGCAAAAATCTTCAACAAAATCCTTGCCAACAGATTTCAACAACTTATCAAAAAAAATAATTCATCATGACCAAGTTGGATTCATACCAGGTGTGCAAGTTTCAACCACATAAACAACACAGAAGATATGAATCACTCGATTTTGTCAATTGATGCAGAAAAGGCATTGGACAAAGTCTGACACCCATTCATGCTAAAAACTCTCGGCAAAATAGGCAAAGAAGGGAAATTTCTCAATGCAATAAAGGGCATCTACACAAAACCAATTGCCTACATCACCCTGAATGGAAAGAGACTGAAAGAATTCCCTTGGAGAACAAGAACTAGACAAGGATGTCCACTCTCACCACTTCTATTCAACATTGTACTAAAAGTTTCAGTAAGAGCAATTAGACAAGACAAAGAAATAAAGGGCATCTGCATCAACAAAGAAGTAAAAATCTCCCTGTTCACAGATGATATGATTGTATACACAGAGAATCCTAAAGAATCCACAAGTAAACTATTCAAACTAATACAAGAGTTCAGCAAAGTATCAGGATATAAGATAAACATAAGCAAATCAAGAGGATTCATTTATTCCAACAGAGATCATCAAACAAGAAAGCACCAAATCAATATCATTTACTATAGCCCCCAGGAAGATAGAATACCTAGGAATAAATCGAACTAGAGAAACAAGGGACCTATGCGTAGATAACTACAAGACCTTACTGCAAGAAACACAGAGAGACTTACATAAATGGAGAAACCTACCCTGCTCATGGATAGGAACACTTAACATCGTGAAAATTTCTACTTTACCTGAAGGGATCTGGGTATACAATACAATCCCAATACAAATTCCACTGATGTCTCTTAATGAGATGGGGAAACAAATCATCAACCTTGTTTGGAAAGGGAAAAAAACTCAGATAAGCAAAGCACTACTGAAGAAGAGAAGCACAGAAGGAGTCCTCACTACCCAACTTCAGAACCTACTACACTGCCACAATTGTCAAAACAGCCTGTTACTGGTACAAAAAGAAACAATGGAACAGAGTTGAGACCCCAGAGATGCTGCCATCCTCCTATGAACAGTTGATGTTTGACAAAGGCCCTAAGATTGTAAAAACAGTCTCTTTAACAAATGGTGTTGGCAAAATTGAGTATCCATCTGCAAAATGTTGAAACAAGATCTGTATTTTACAACTTATAGAAAAAGTAAGTCAAATTGGATCAGACCTAAATATCAAAGCTAAAATGAGAAAGATTATGCAAGAAAAAATAAGGTCCACGATGGAAGTTTTAATACACACTGTAGGCAGACTTCAAAATCTGACAAAGTACTACCAACAGAAGAGAAAATACATAAATGGGAACTATTAAGAATCAAATACTTTGGCTCATCCAAGACTTTATCAAAAGAGTTAAAAGAGCGCCTACAGCATGGGAAAAAATATTTGGCAACTACATGTTGGATCACTGTATTATCTCCATAATCTACAAGGTACTACAAAATATCAACATGAAAAAGGTAAATAACCCAGTTAAGCAATTGGCAAAGGTGATAGACAGACACTTCACTAAAGAGGACATCCAGGCAGCCAAAAGATACATGAGGAAATGTTTACGATCATTAGCTATTAGAGAAATCCAAATCAAAACTACAATGAGATACCACTTCACCCCAACAAGGCTGGCCATGATCTGAAAAATACAAAACAACAGATGCTGAAGAGGCTCTCAACAGACTGGAACACTCCTACACTGCTGGTGGGACTGTCAAATGGTACAACCTCTTTGGAAAGCAATCTAGCACTTCCTTAGAAAGCTGGAAATAGATAGACCATTTGATCCAGTAATCCCACTGCTTAGAATATATCCTACAGAGTCAAGGGCAGTCACATGAACAGATACATGCAGATGAATGTTTATTGTGGAGCAGTCCATAACAGCAAAAAGATGGAATCAATCCTGATGCCCAACAACAGATGAATGAATAAACAAACTATGGTACATATACTCAATGGAACACTAGACAATGATAAAAAAACAATTATGATTTAAGGGAACATCTTATAACCTGGTTTCAGTTGGAAGACATTATTACTGAGTGAAATCAGTCAGCAAAATGACAAATATTGTATGAGACTCCTACTGTAAAGACTTAAAAATAGACTTATGTACATAAGAAAAGACTCTTCAATGGTTTTGAGGGTAAGAAGGAAGGGAGACAGCTGGTCATAGATTGGATAGTTGATAGAAATTTGATTGGGTGAAAGCAGTGACAGCACATAATAGAAAGATCAACTTAAGTGGACTTCATCATTAACTGAAACCTCTTCTAATCTTAACCCAATATTGCAAGGATAGAATAGCAGGGACAGAGTTCTGGCGACCATGATCTCAGGGGACATCAAGGCCAATGGGCACAACTAGCTTCTATTGCTAACAGAGTCTTCTGCACCCCATATTGACGAGTGGTGCCTTGGGTCTTAAAAGGTAGCAAGCTGCCATCTGAGGTATACCAAATGGTCCAAACTCATACAGAACAGATGATCATCAAGAACAACAAAGACATGAGGGAAAAGAGCCCAGGGGACAGAAGGACCAATCAGAAGGGGTGATTGTATCAACATGTGACCAGAAGAACCAGATGGTGCCCGGCCACCACCAGAGACAGCTGTAATGGAGCACACAATGTTCAGTCCCAGTGACAACACAGGAAAAAGAGAGGTGTACCTCAAGAACTTCACTAAAAGACCACAGTTGGTGGTCCGGTAGCCTGGAGACTCCCCTGAGAACACGGCCTCTAGATCTGCTGCTGCCCCTGGCCAGAAAACATTATTGAGGTGAACTCTTGGGACAAAAATGGACTGGACTCAGGGACACAATATGACCACATGATGTGTATACTTTATGGTTATATGCATCTATAGGATGCTGTCCTACTGGCCTCTTACTAGAAGGGAGAGGAGAGGGTGGAGATGAGGGCACAGGAGGTTGTCAAGAGTATATAACACATATAGAAAGAAAAGAAGGAGTGTGCTGTTACCTGGCAAGGAGAGCAGAAGAAGCTACAGATAGGTGAGCATGCAAATTAAATTTGGATTGTATACTTTCACTCCATCACAATAAAATATTTTTTAAAAATCAAGTAATAAATATGCAAATAAAGAAACACAAAAAATATTAAACATACAGTGAATATTCAGTGCAACCATTCAATTCCTATGTATTTACACAAGACAGATTAAAGTACGTGTTCATATAGATACTTAAACTGGAATACTGAAAGAAGTTTTATTTGTGACAACCAAACCTGGAAGCAACCTAAGTGCCCATCATTAGGTAAACAAATGAGTACATTGTGGGATAGTTATATAACAGAACACTGTTAAGTAATCAAAAGGAATGGAATAAAGAGACTTGTACACTTCTACTGCAGGTTAGGGGTTCCACTCATTTTGGTCACTCAGGGCCCCGGGATGAAGGACACTTACCATCTTAGGTGTTACCTGATGTCATTCTGGGAGAGTACCCTGGAGTCTGTTCTGGGAATTAAATACCTAGCCCAGAAGTGACTAAAGTGATTTTCCTGACTATTCTTTGACTAAAGAAACTAGTACTGTTGTGTGGCCAGGAAACCCAATCCCACAAGTGCTAAGAAATATTTAATGAACTGCATTAATGACAGCCACACACAATGTAAAATTTCAACATCTCAGAAGTTTTGGGGATGTAGACAAACATATGTTAATATCCCACTAATTTCAATCCACCAAGTGCTCCTTGGAAAATTCTACAGGATAGTTTTTTTCTGACTTCTGGGGTCACTGTGAGTCAGACCCGACTCGATGGCAGTGGGTGGGGTACAATTTCAAATTTCCAAAGACAAATAAGAATATTAAAAATAATCATGTTGTTGTTGTCAGGTGCCAAGGAGTTGATTCCGACTCACAGCAAACCTAAGTACAAAAACAGAATGACACACTTCCCTGTCCTGTGCCATCATCACAGTTTTTGTTATGCACTAATCCATGGTTGCAGCCACTGAGTCAGCCCACCTTATTGAAAGTCTCCATTGTTTTAAACTCTGGTGGCATGGTGAGTTAAGCACTATGTCTGCTAACCAAAAGGTCAGTGGTTCAAATCCGCCAGGCTGTCCTTGGAAACTCTACTGGGCAATTCTGCTCTGACCTCTAGGGTCGCTATGAGTAGAACCCAGCCCGACAGCAGTTGGTTTGGTTTGGGTTTCTTTGGTAACTCTCCACTTTACCAAGTGTGATGTCCTTCTCCAGGGACTGATCCCTCCTGATACCATGTCCAAAGTACATGAGACAAAGTCTTACCATCCTGGTTCCTAAGGAGCACTCTGGTTGTACTTATTCCAAAACAGATTTATTTGTTTGTTCTTGTGGCAGTCCACAGTATATTCAATATTCTCCAGCACCGCAATTTGAAGGCATCAATTCTTCTTCAGTCTTAATTCATCATCCAGCATTAAATTAACAAATAATTGTTTATAAAAAATGATCAAGTAATGTTTTTAAACTTTACCTAGAAACATCGAGTGGAAAATTTTCTGTTGATTCAATTTTCAAATTACCTAAATTTTATTATAAAAAATCATTTAAAAAGCACCATTTCTACAGCTATAGCAAAATTCCATTGTATTGCACTTCAATTTAAATTGTTTTACTTTAAAATCATGTAAACCTTTTATTTTTACTTCAGAAATCCAAAATCTTGAAAGAAATCATATACGCTATGTTCCAATTTTTCAAGTTTGCATTCTGTCTTAATTGCAAAGCACAGATGTCACCTGAAAGACTAAGGTGCCCTTGACCCAGGCCATAGTGTTTTCAATTGCTGTACATGCATGTGAAAGCTGGACAACGAATAATAATTAAAAAGAATTGATGTCTTTAATTATGGTATGGACAAGAAATACTGAATTTATCATATTGTCGTAAGACCAAACAAATGTGTCTTGGAAGAAGTACAGTAAGAATGCACCTTAGAAGCAAGGATTGTAAGATTTCACCTCGCATAGTTTGGACTTGTTTTCAGGAGAGACCATTCACTGAAGAAGGGTATCATGCTTCTCAAAGGGTCATCAAACAAGAGAAGCACCTTCAATGAGATGGACTGACAGAGTGCCTACAACAATCAGTTTAAGCATAACAGTAATTATGGTGGAGACACAGAATGGGCAGTGTTTTGTTCTGTTGTATATCAGGTTGTTGCAAGTCAGAATCCACTGCAAGGCACGTGACAACTAACATTAACTGCACTTAACGCTATATGGAAAGGCATAAAATTACACTCTTTAAAATTAACAAAATTTTTAACTTTTTAATTGTATTTTTTAAAATCATCTTTTGGAACTTGGGTGATATTTAATATAGAACGTCTAATTCTGAAACAAATCTAGAAAAATGACAAGATAAATAAAAGAAGACTTTTTACCAAATCAATCAAGTCATGTCCAACTCATAGAGACCTTAGGGGTCAGAGTAGAATTTCTGGCTTTTAGTCAAAGTTTAAAAACTGTTACTCACCGACAGCATTATGCAACTATTTACATTCTAGCTACAGATCTAGCTTTTTTTTCTATTTCTTGGTCTACAACTTGTGCTTACCAGCTCTATTTCAATGCAAGTTTCTCCTATTGAACATCAGATTATGCTAGAAAAAAGAATTATATCACTGAATTATACATGTAAAAATGTTGACAGCAATTGTTCTGTTGTTTATCTACTATAATAAAAAATAAGTTAATTCAGTTTAATTTTTGGTTTCATAAAAATGCAATGATCTATTACTCTGTCTTTCAAAATAATATCATGAAGACTTTTAAGCAAAATATTCAACATACAGTCTTACACTTAAATTTAATATTTTTGAATTTTGAGTTTTTAATTAAATTCTATTTAAAATTATCTGAAAGACATCTTTCAAGACAGTTATTCTTGTTGTGGCTGAATATATGAACAATGTTTTGTTCAAACTTACAAAATAAATTTATATCATTTTATTTGCACATAGATATTGCAGCAGATTTGCCCAAGACAATGCATTCCTTGGTTTCTTGACTGCTGCTTTTATGGGTGTTATTTGTGCACCCAAGTAAAGATGAAATCCTTGACAACTTCAATATTTTCTCCATTTATCATGATGATGTTCTTGGTCCAGCCATGAGGATTTTTGTTTTTATAGAGTTGAAATGTAATCCATACAGAAGGCCATAGTCTTTGATTTTCATCAGTAAGTGCTTAAGTCCTCTTCATTTTCAGCAAGCAAGGTTGTGTTATCTGCATACCACAAATTGTGAATGAGTCCTCTTCCAGTTCTTATGAAGTATTGTTCTTCAGGTAGTCCAGTTTCTCAGATTATATGTTCAGCATACAGATTTAATAAATGCAATAAGAAGGCACAACTCTGAAGCACACCTGTTCTGACTATAAAGCAAGCCAGATCCCTTTGTTCTGTTGGAACAAGCACCTCTTGGTTTATGTGTGGGTGTCTCATTATCACAATGAAGTGTTCCAAAATTTCCATTCTTTACAATATTATCCATAATTTGTTAAGATCAACTCAGTTGAATGCTTTTCTATAGTCAATGAAACAAGATCCATCTGACATCAGCAATGTAATCCTTGTTCCAGTATTCTGAATATGATTTGAATTTCTGGAAGTTTCTACAGATGTACTGCTGCAACCACTTTTGAATGCTGTTCACAAAATTTTACTTGTGAATGACATTAATAATACAAGGACTGCCAGTTAAGTTTGCACACTCATCCTAGAAAAAGTGCCATGCACCTCCTTGCTGAGTATCACTACATACATCTTCGAAATATTCCCCCGGGAAGCTATGCACTGATGTCAGCACGTAGCCCCCTCAAAGCAATTTTGGGACTCTTTTTCTGGAATAACCATCAGAGTTGTTTTCCTATAACCCTCGATGTCCTGAATGTCATCAAAATGTCTTCCTTTCACTATTTCCTTTATCTTCGAGTCAAGAAAAAATCATTGGGGGGCAGATCAGGTGTTACAATACAGTTATTTGTTTACTGGCAAAAAACTCCCTCAAAAACAATGTACAGTTAAGTTTGTGAACTTGCCATCTTGCCACTGTGTACAATGGCCATTCCAGAATGAGTTCCAAAATTGCTCTGATGGGTGGACTAGGCACTGGCATCAGTGCATAGCTTTACAAGGGGAGTATTTCAAAGGTGATCGTAGTGATAGTCAGCAGTGAGGTATGCAGCACTTAGGACAACTAAGTTCACAGACTTGTCAGACCTCATATTTATTATTCAGTAATTTTGGAATTCTATTGTATTACTTTTTTTGGAATGAGAACAAATATGAATCTCTTCCACTTGGTTGGTCAGGAAGTTGTCTTCATATCTCATGACTTAGATGAGTCAATACCTCCATCACTGCAGCCATGTGTTAAAATGTCTCAGTTTGTATTCTGTCAAGTCCTGGTGCCTTGGTTGTTTTTGTTATTCCCTTCTTTGCAGCTTGGGCATTTTCCTTCTTTGCCAGCAGTTCGTGATCATATCCTGCTACCTGAAATGGTTGAATGTTGACCAGTTCTTTTTGGTACAGTGGCTCTGTGTATTCCTTTCATCTTCTGTTGATGTCTTCGCGGTCATTCAATACTTTTCCCACAGAGTTCTTCGGTGTTGCAATTCAAAGCTCAGTTATTTTTCTAGAGTTCTGTTAGCTTGAGAAATATTGAGCATGTTTTTCCTTTTGGTTTTCTAACTCTAGGTCTTCATTCACGTCATTGTAATGCTGTACTTGGCCTTCTAGAGTCACCCTTAAAATTTTCTATTCAGTTCTTTTAATTCTACATTTCATCTTTTCACTTTAACTACTACTCAACATTCAAAGCAAGTTTCAGAGTCTCTTATGAGGTACATTTTGCTCTTTCTCTCTGGTTGTTTTAATGACCTCTTGTTTTCTTCATGTATGACATACTTAATGTCATGCCAGAACTCATCTGGTCTTCAATAGTTAGTGTTCAGTGCCTCAAATATATTCTTGAGATAGACACTAAATTCAGGTAAACTATACTCAAGGTCATATTTTGTCTTTCATGGACTTGTTTCAATTTTATTCAGTTTCAGCTTGAGCTTATAAATGATTACGAAGTCTGTTTCACAGGTTCCTCCTGGCCTTGTTCTGATTCATGGTACTGAGCTTCACCCCTGTCTTTTTCCACAGCTGTAGGTAATTTGATTCCCATACATTCCATCTAGTAAGGTCCATGGGTATGATCTCTGTTTATGTATTTGCAGTGAATAAGCCATTGGCGCTGCAAAATTTTATTATGTGTCTCTTGTGTCTTTTTATCACCAAGGTCATATTTTCCAAATACGAATTCTTCATTGTTGCTAAATTCTGCATTCCTGCCATCAGTAATTAGCAATGCTTCTTAATTGCATGTTTGCTCAATTTCAGACTTCAGAAGTTGGTAAAAATCTTCAATTTCTTCATCTTTGGCCTCAGTGTCTCATTCATAAATTTTCCTGTCATTGACAGTGTTTTATTTCAGGATAGATCTTCAAATATTCTTTTTGACAATGAATGTGATGACATTCATCTTCAGTTTTTCATTCCTGGCATAGCAGACCATACAACTGTCTGGTTCAAAATTGCCAAAACCAGTCCACTTCAGCTCACTAATGTGTAAGATATAATCTTTGTGCATTCCATTTCATTTTTTATGACTCAGTTTTCCCAGATGCATACTTCTCATCTTGAGTCATGCAACATCAGCAAATGAAGATCCTGAAAGTTTTACTCTAGCTATGTCATTAAAGTTGACTCTATTTTGAGAAGGCAGCATTTCCTCAGTTGTATTATGAGTGCTTTTCAACCCAAGGGCTCATCTTCCAGCACCGTCAGACAATATTCCACTGCTATACATAAAGTTTTCACTGGCTACTTTTTTCAGAAGTAGACTGGAAGATCCTTCTTCCTCCTTCTTCTTTGTCTGGAAACTCAGCTGAAACTTGTCCCACCAAGGGTCAATCTGCTGGTATTTGAAATACTGTGCAGTAGGTTCCATCACCACCACAACACACAAGCTATGATAGTAGGAAAAACTAACAGACTAATGGTATATTTCCATATTACTTCCTTCTTATATAAATAACAGTGCCACAATATTTCCTTTCCATCACTTTGAATAAATTCACCATGTCTTCTTAACTCAAATTTTAGAATTTCTGTGAACCCTATCACATGTTCTTCCTTGCCATCAGTACTATCTTTGTTCACATTCTTATCCCGATCAAACTGAAACCATTACAGTCCTCTCCATACTGGTCTTGTTGCTTCCTGTCTCTCATCTCTGTCTCATTCCATATGATCTATTATCTACTTAACATGCAAATGTTACCTTTTTGCTATTATCTGAGTAATAGGAAACCACTAAGATATTTAGAAAAAGTTTGGAGTTATTAGTGTTGCACAAATGTTCCTTCAAAACTAGTTCAATAGACTTTACCAGTCTCTTCTCTTGTACATGCCCCTCACTCCAGCTATCTAGACTCTCTTACACGCCAGACTTGTCTATTTCTGTAAACACAACAAACTCTTGCAGATCTTCTTGCTACCATCTGTACTCTTTCCTGTAATTGAAATCACTTCCTCCCCTCTGTCTGCTTAACAAATTCCTCCTTAGTTTCTCAAGTGTCTTCTCTCTTCTAATGCTTTCTCTGACTTTCCATAGCAGGAAATCAAATTATGTACTATCTCTAACGTGGTAGAGCTCATATGACAGATAGACACATTTTAAATGTACATAGAGTTTTTCCCTGTAGGAATGTTTCTCGAAATCTAGATCATGTGTTTTTTTCATCTTGTTACATCCAGTGTCTCAAATACTATTAATAAATAACAATTGCAAGGTAAATATCCAGTAATTTTCTGCTTTTAGAATTAAAAACTCTTCTGAGGAGGTTGGCAGAAATTAATCACAAAATAAAAGCTTTGAATTGTAAAGAATTTTATTTACCTAGGAAGTTGAAGTTACTCTATAGTTAGTGGAATTGGATTTGGGTTATTTAAGAAGCTTAAGCAGGAAAGAGATTTGATTTTTTTTTTCTTTTTATCTCAGAAGATGGCTTTGACAACTGTATCGTAAAATGAATTAATACCCAAGGATAAGGCTGAAGGTCTAGTTTAAAAGCAATAGAGCAGAACATGGTAAATTAAATCAAGTAACCATGGAAACTAAAAGAATGGAGATAATAGCTACATAGAGTATAAACTTAATAGGATTTGATGACTAACTGAATGTATGGAATGGGATAGTGAGAGGTAGAAAGGATTAAATGTTGCAGGCATGTGAGAATGAGCGTGTGAGAATGAACAAGTTTGTAGCTATTAGTGTTGCACAAATGTTCCTTCAAAACTAGTTCAACAGACTTTACCAGTCTCTTCTCTTCTACGTGCCCTTCACTCCAACTATCTAGACTGTCACATGCCAGAGTTCTCTATTTCTGTAAACACAATAAGCTCTTGTGAGAAGGAGCATATGAAGATCCATCTAACCATGTCAGGTAAGTACAAGGAAGGGTATATTTAGAGGAGTTATCATTGTCAATTTTGGACACACTGAGTGATTTATTTCTGATGTAGTTCTAGTTATGAAGCTCAGAACACTAAAATATTACATGTGCTGTGCTGGGAACATAAATAAGGAGTTCAATATACAGTAAAAATCGTCTATCATGCTGTATAAAGCCATTGAACAAAGCTCAATGGAAATAGGGAAGCAACAACTGAATGAAATCAAATTTTATGAAAAATTCATGGTGTAGATCTGTGCTTTGAACTGTATGTCTACTCTTGCACGAGGCAAATGAGACCTGCCCCTGCCCCTAAACGGCTTGTAATTTCTTAGGACTGAGAACAAATAATTACACAGAATTGTAATGTAATATGATAAGGAATAGGATAGACAATTTCAGTGACAGCTGAGAAGACATTTTAATAAAAAGGATGAGCAAGAGAAAAACACAAGGCATATTTCTCCAGGACTATTCTTACAGAAATTCATAAATCAAAAGCATAAGTCCTACGTACAGTATCCACTATTGAAACTAAATATTAAGAAATTTTAACTCCTCCTTGTTCATATTTTGGAAAAGTGGTCTACTACAAAAATTAATGGGACTGGCAGTAGAAATCAGTCATTAGCCTTTTGCTGAGCTCCTGCCTTTCTGGTTCACTCTACTGTAATGAAATAGCCACCTGATGAGTTACTGCTCTCAACCATATGACATATCACAATTCTGTCATTCTAATTGTGATCATTATTCTTGAAAAATAATTCTAATAAGCATCACATTCTCAAGGTAATATTCATGATCCTTCTTTGAGAAAAAAAAAAGACAGTTCTCATCTCATTTATCATGTCTTGTGGTAATTTATTTGTGATATAACAATTCTTTTTTTCTGGTAGATGGTGTCTCCTGTAAGTATAATTTGTGTTTTAAATCAGTGTATATTTCCCTTATCAACTTGTAAAGAGCACTGAAAACTCTCTCCAGTGGGAGCAATGGAAGAATGCTTAAAGTTTGTAGTTCCCTTTAAAGTCTGATTGAACATTTATGAGGCAATCTTTTCAAGTAAGGAAAGAAAATGAGAGGACTATAAAAGAATAATGTCTCTTTTGTCCTTCTGTTTTACTTCTTCTATTTTGGCCATCACAAAAGAGCAAACTCTGGAGCTTCTGTATGTGAAGCCCTTCAATTTGTATGATCTTGTTAAACAGGTGATCCTTTAGGCACTTGTTTCCAAACCTGGTTCTGAACAGTTAATTGGTTAGATGAGACTTCTAGAGTCTCTGACCTCAATCTCCTCCCTTATATAACTTACTGGAATGAGAGTCTAAGCTCCAACTCCATCTCTGACATGAGTTCCTCATGGAGTTAGGACAAGTGGCTTCTGCCTATGAACATCAGTCATCTTTTCTATGGCATCAAGGCATTGGACCACATGACAGCATGGTCTCTTCTGCTTCTAAACTCCAGTGATTCTAATGGTTGAAAGCAGAGTTGCTGGCATTAAAGAAAAAAATAAAATAAAATAAAGGTTCAACTCTTCCCTATCCCACTGGGAGCTTTAGCTTTGGTTCTGACAAAATCTATGATGGATCAACCAACTAGGCTCCTTGTAAAGACTTCTACCACAAATTTGCATTGTACAGTCTGTCAACCAGGCTTCTCTCAGAAACGGATTCTGGCTGCCAGATAAAACTGTCTACTTCAGACTGAAAGACTGAGGTTCATTTCCTTTGCCTTGAACCATGCCTCCCTATTCAATCTACTGTGCTTCAGTTGTGTGTTCACTGCTCTGATGTTATGACATCTCCTTTAACTCAAAGCATTCTCTTTGCCATGGGTAACTTCTAATCAATTCCTATGAACCATCTCAATAGAGCCAGCCTCATTGTCCACTAAATCCCCAGATTTCTGCAGCAAAATCCCTCTAAAGGCTGCTTTTCTCGAAGAGGTTAGATTGGTATGTATCATTTTTGTATTTGTCCCATAATAACTTCTTGCCTTCCAGTAGATTCCAACTCATGGTAACACATTAGTAAAACTGCCCCATATGACTTTCAGGGCTATAATCTTTACAGAAACAGACTGCCATACCTGTCTCCAGTGAAGTGTCTGGTGGTTCACACTCTCAGCCTTTCAATTAGTAGCCAAGTTCTTAACCATTGCTCACTAGGCCTACCTGTTCTACATTAAAAAACAAAAAAGCCAAACCCATTGCTGTTGAGTCTATTCTACCTCAGAAGTAACCTTAAATTCCTGACATTTATCTCATCTGTCTTGAACCAAAAAGTATCTCAGTCATCAATATCAAATAAGGTATAAAACAAATCGATACAGCCTTCCTATTACAGGCAACACTGAGTATAATTATAATTATTACACAAACAAATAGTAGTTGGCAACTATTGAGGGCTCCTGAGGTGGCACAAATTGACTGCTAATCAAAAAGTTGGTAGTTTACTACCCTGCTCATGGATAGGAAGACTTAATTTTGTGAAAATGTCTATTTTAATCAAAGCAATCTACTTATATAATGCAATTCCAACACAAATTCCAGTGACACTTTTTAATGAGAGGGAGAAATAAATCACTCACTTTGTTTGGAAAGGGAAGAAGCTGTAGATAAGTGAACCACTACTGAAGAAGAAGAACACACTGGGAGGCCTCCCACTTCTTGACTTTAGAAGCTATGACAGTGCCACAGTACTCAGAACAGTCTGGCACTGGTACAAAAAGAGACATATAGACCAGAGGAACAGAGTTGAGATCCCAGAGATGTCACCATCCTCCTCTGAACAGTTGACATTTGACAAAGGCCCTAAGATTGTAAACTGGGATCAAAACAGTCTCTTTAACAAATGGTGCTGGCAAAATTGGATATCCATCTGCAAAAAAACTCATGGTGACCCAAAGGGCCAGCCATGAGTCAGATCTGACTCGACAGTACTTGGCACTTGGCTGGCTGCAAAAAACTGAAACAAGACCCATATCTTACACCTTATACAAAAACCAACTCACATTGGATAAAAGACCTAAATATCACATCTAAAATGATGAAGCTCATCCAAGAAAAAATAGAATCAACAATGGAAGTTTTAACATACAACATAGACAGACTTCAAAATCTGACAAACAAAGCACAATCAACAGAAGAGAAAATAAATAAATGGGAACTACTAAGAATCAAAAACTTTTGTTCATCTGAAGACTTTATGAAAAGAATTAAAAGCTCACCTACAGAATGGGAAAAAATATTTGGAAACTATATGTCAGACTGATGTCTGACCTCCATAATTGGCAAGATACTATAAAATAGCAACAAGAAAATGATAACTAATCCAATTAAGCGATGGGAGACGGAATTGGAAAGACACTACTCTAAAGAGGACATCCAGGCAGCCAAAAGACATATGTGGAATTTCTCATGATCAGTAGCTATTAAATAAATTCAAATCAAAACTACGATGAGATATCATCTCACCCCAACAAGGTAGGCCATGATCCAAAAAACACAAAACAACAAATGCTGAAGAGGCTCTGGAGAAATTGGAACTCTTCTACACTGCTGGTGGGATTGCAAAATGGTATAACCTTTCTGGAAAGCAATCTGTTGCTTCCTTAAAAAGCCAGTAATAGATAAACCATTTGTCCCAGTAATCCCACTGCTTGGAATATATCCTACAGAAGCAAGGGCAGTCACATGAACAGATACTTGCACATGAAAGTTTATTGTAGCACAGTCTACAATAGCAAAAAGATGGAATCCACCCAGATGCCCAACAACAGATAATCAGATAAATAAGCTGTGGTATATATGCTCAGTGGAACACTATGCAATGATAAAGAGCAATAACCATTTTAGGAAACATCTCATAACTTAGTTTCAATTGGAAGGCATTATGTTGAGTGAAATTAGTCAGTGATGAGAGGACAAATATTGTATGAGGCCCCTATTACAGGGACTTAAAAACAGACTTATGTACAGAAGACTCCTTGGTGGCTGCGAGGGAGGAAAGGGAGGAAAGGAGAGGGCTGGTTACAGATTAGATAGCTGATAGAAATTTGGTTGGGTGAAAACAGTGACAGCACACCGTAAAAAGAGCAATTTAACTGGACTTCAACATAACCTGAATATTCTTCCAATTTTAACCCGGTATTGCAAGGACAGAGTACCAGAAGTCCAGGTCTCGGGATCACACTCTCAGGGGACATCAAGGCCAACTGGAAAAACTAGCCTATAGCTAACAGAGTTTTCTCCACCCCATACTGGTGAGTGGTGTCTGGGGTCTTAAAAGCTAGCAAGCTGCCATTTGAGGTACACCAAATGATCCCAACTCAGCAGGAACAGATGATCATCAAGGACAAAAATGACATGGGGGAAAGAGAACCCAGAAGACAGAAAGACCCCTGTGAATGGGTGACTACATCAACATGAGACCAGAAGAACTAGATGGTGCCCAGCCACCACCAGTGACAGCCATGCTGGGGCTCATAAAATTGAGTCTCAGGACTAAAAAGGGGAGCACCCTGAGAAATCCACTGAAAAACTGCAATTGATGGTCTGAAGGCCTCAGGTTCCCCTGGGAGCAGGGCCCCTAGACCTGATGCTGTCCCTGTCCATAAATCATTACAGAGGTCAACTCCTCAGACAGGAATAGACTGGACTCAGTGACATAGAATGACCATGTTGTGTGTGCACTTTACGGTTCTAGACATCTGTAGGATGTCATCCTACTGGCCTCTTACTAGAGGGGAGTGAAGAGGGTGGAGAAGAGGGGACAGGAGATTGTTAAGAGAATCTGAACAGAAAGGAGGGGTGTGCTGTCACTGGGCAAGAAGAGCAGTAGGAGCTACACATGGGTGGGTATGCAAATTTAAACTGGACTGTACACTTTCAAAACTCAATCACAATAAATAAATAAATAATACATACTAAAAAAAAAAAGTTGTTGGTTTAAACCCAGGGGGACCTTGGAAATAAGAACAGAGAATCTGCTCCAAAATGTTACAGCCTTGAAAATCCTATGGAGTAAACCATTGCCTCTTAGGAGACTAGAAGAACTGGATGGGGCCCTGTTGTCATCACTGTACATTTTAATCTAAGATTCTATGTAAAGAACCCTGACCAAAAGGTGGAAAAAAGTGAAACAGCATTTTAAGTTCTCAATGAAATTTAGAACTTCTGGAGTTATTGAGGCTAGACAAACCTCCAAAACTATTGTCCCGAGAAAATTTTTAAAACAAAACTATACCCTGAAAATTGCTCTGAACATATCAGTACCTTAGCTTAATTCATAGAGCGTATTTACCTTCAGCATTATGCTCTTTCAATGAATAGTCTATGTAGAATCAAACTGAAAACAGCATTTCCAAAGATTAGATGAGAAGCTAGGGGGAGCAGTGAATTTATATTAACAGTGGTGGAATTATTTTGGAAAACATAGCAAGTACATTTATACAAGTTGAACACAATGTAAACAACATCACTAGATTGCACATGCAGAATTTACTGAAATAGTGTGTCTTGCTGTGTATGTTCTCACATACAGAAAAAAAGGGGGTATGCAGTGTCAAAGGGCGGGATGTTACAGATTAAATTGTGTCCCACCCTCAAAATGTATGTGTTGATTTGATTTGGCTGTGAGTCCCAATATGGTGCCTTTCCTCCCATGTGTCGCGAATCCTGCCTCTGTGACACTGATGATGGAGAATGCATAACAGTTGTGCTAGTGAGACAGGTCTCAAGCTACAAGCTTGTGGGTTATGAGGGAGAGAAGTGAGACAAGGAAGCTGGGAACCTCATACCACCAACAGAGAAGCATCGAGAGCAGAACAAGTCCTTTGGACCTGAGGTCCCTGTGTTGAGATTCTTTCACAGGATTTGTTCTCAGCCTACCAGACTGTGAAAAATTCTCCTACTGAATGGATTTACAACTTGTAAATGGATTTCTAGCTTACCGGACTGTGTCAATAAAGCTTCTCCTTGTGAAGCCTTTCACTCGTGGTATTTTCTGTTAGAGCAGTACCAGGTGAATAAGAAGGGAATTGTCAGCTGATGAATCTAAATGAATGGAGTGTAAAGGTATCCATTGCATTCTTCTTTATTTATTTATTTATTTGTGATTAAGTGAAAGTTTAAAAACCAAGTCAGTTTTCCATACAAAAGCCTAAATCCTGGCCTCTCTGTAAATCTATCTGCTCTCCTCATCCTGTGGCAGCACACTCTTCTTTTTCACTATTTCGAGAGCTGCTCAACCAATACCTTCCCCTTTCTCTCCATCCTCTCCTCTCCCCTCTAAAAAGAAATTGGTAGGACAGTCTCATATATATATTAAACCATAAAGTATGCACACCGCAACCATTGCATTATTCTTTTAGCTTTCCTGTAAATTTAAAAAATTTCAAATTAAAAATAATAATAATAAAAAAGTCCTATGAAGCAGTTCTACTCTGTACAAATATTTACTGAACACTTACTACTTTGACTATAGTCAAACACTAAGGTGGGCTTTTTTTCCTGCTTTTTTAAAGTTAAATCTTGAAACAGTGTTAGGAGGCAGATACTATTTTTATCCCAGTTTTATTTTAAGAAACAAAGCTGAAGGAGTAGCAAGTAACTTGTCCAAGGTAGCACAGTCAGTGAATATGAAGATTTAATCATAAGTCTGACTGATAAACCCATACATAAGCTGAAGCAGTGAAACAAAAAACATTTTTGCACATATCTAATTGTGATTACATGTGGAACAGCTTTAATACTAGGGTAAAGAAGAGTTTCTCACTAGGGTTTTAAGCAGGAAAGTGACATGTTATCATATCTGTGTGTTAGGGAGAGTTTTCAAATAGGTGATGAATTATATGACTTACAAGGGGGAAAATATAGGAAGTGAAATTATGTTAAGCAAAAAGATAAATTAGTGAAGAGATAAAGTAGGTATAAAATGATAATAGAAATGAAGGACTTGGGTGAAATATTCCTGCTCTCTGTCTTAAATGCCAAAAAAATATTGTCCTCGGAAACTTCATAACTTTTGGGGAAGACAACATATACATACAAAGCAAAAACTAAAATAAAACTTAATATTTGGGCAATAAATGGCACGAGTATTCAGAGGAAGTATACATCTAGAAGATTAGAATTTATAGGGAAGATTTCTAGTAGAGGAGGTCATTTGAACTGAAACTGGGGCAGAGAGTGGATTTTGCTGCCAGTGGACAAACTGTTTTTACTTGCCACATCTCAGAAGACAGTTGCTACCAGCACCTAGTACACAGAAGCCAGAGATGTTACTGAACATGCTACAACATATAGGACATCCTCTGAAAGCAAAGAATTATCCAACTAAAATATTAATAATGCTGAAATTCAGAAGCCTGCTTTAAACAATCTTTAGGAGTTTGATAGAAACTAGGAAAGTTGCATAAGCTCTCTGATTATGTTTTCTGATTTGTAAAATGGAGTAATAATGGTAATAGTACATCTTTCATAGATTTTGTAAGACAAATAAATAAAATATAAAAAATAAATGAGATGCTAATTAAGCATTTGTCATATAAGTGCTCAGCAAATTTTATCTACGACTATCATTGATCTTTTTTTTCTCAAGGTGGGGAAATTAAATTTATAATGAAAATTTGCAACTCGTCTGAATTACCATCCATCTGTGCACCAAGACTGAAACATGCAATCCCAGCTCTAACCTCCCTACCAGACTCTCACCCTCTGTTATAGTACCTGCCATTTTCGTTTGAACATTACATCACTATACACAGCTGCAGTGCAGTCAATTATTTAATGTGTCCCCTCTAGCTACAGTCTTTGTAACTCCCACCAACTGACTGGATGAGATTATGTCAAATGAGGTGTTTGTAGGCCACCAAAGGGATTGGATAGCTTGCTAATAATGTCAATATGGTGTATGGCACCCTTGTGGGGGTGCCATATGTACATAGAACCTGGTCAACATACATAGAACCTGGTCTCCAAGTTTCTGCATGATCATACCTGATCCCCTTTTGAGCCTCTAGCCTCATCCCCCATACTCTCCTCTATACACTGGTCTACAATCCGGATACACTTATCTCCTCATCAACACTCCAGCACCACATATTAACTCCTGTTTCTGTTTCTTGCATTATTGTTTTTAGTGCTGTTAGTTGTGTTTGTGTTGATACCAAGTTAAAGAAACACCATGTATGCAGAGTAGATCTGTTAGAATTTATAAGGCTGTGATCTTTCAGATGCAGATTGCCAGGCCTGTCTCCTGAGGCACCAATGGGTGGATACGAACCGCCAGCCATCCACTTCGTAGTCCAGCACTTAAGCACCACACAGGACTTCATCATGTTGTTATGCCCTCTGAAATGCTTGCGCACATTTTTAAAGACTGCATTCTTCATTCTAGAAATGTTCATTGAGGGTCTACTGATGTCGCAAACAAGGAGGGCGCGATGGAGGGTAAAAGTAACGTGGTCTCTGCCCTTACAGAGCTTTCAGTCTAGACAGAGAGACACGCATTTATCACATAACTATATAAATAAATACGAAATTACATCTACATCTAATACAAGACGCACATAGCGTTATAAGAGAACAATATGGAATTTGTCCTAATCATGGAGGTCAGGCACTTCCCAGAGGAAGGATGATTGAACTAACAGAATCAGTTACCCAGGTCAGGAAGGACAGAAAGGCCACTGTATGCAGGAGAAACAGACTGTATACAAAAGTAGCTTCCTTTTTACACAAATATGTATTAAGACAAGCATGTGAAGTGTCAGATGAAGAGATAAAGATGTCAGCCAAACACCAAAAGGAGAAAGAAACTGACAAAAAGCAGACAGCCTCAAGAGATACAAGAGGAATTCCCATAGCAGCTAACCCAGCACAGACTTGCCATCTTGGACCCCTTTCAGAGATTAGCAGAGAGGAAGCATGGAAAAGCAAATACATGGAAATCTCAACAGAAGAAAAAGCACCTGTTAACCAGCAGGACACGTTGTCTCATTCCCCATCTTCTCCCCTATGCTGTATCTCCAGAGCCTCCTGGCTGGCCATGGTAGATCAGCCAGTCATGTCTGTGTCACTTAAATTAGCCTCCCTCCTATCCCAACCCCCACATAGGAGTTCCATGGACAGAGAGTATGGCACAGTACTGTCAGGAGCTCCTAGAAGGACATAGGTCACCCAGTAACCAGTGATACAGGCTTTCTTAACCTTACTCTGTCCCTGGTCCCCTCAGCTGTAGTCTCTTGGCCAGCAAGAAACTATGTCCCTGATCTGTGCCAGCACTCTCCTCCTTTCAACCCTGTATTTCCCATATCCATTCCACCAGTTCCTGTCCCCTTCCACCCGCTTATCTTGCTTCTGAACAGGAGCTACCCAGTTAGCCTCATGTATACACTTCAGTCAAGAAGCATAGTCTTTACTAGTATCACTTTATCTCCTACAATCTAGTCCAACTGTTGTCTGAAGAGTTGACTTCAGATATAGTTTCAGATCTCAGCTAACAGTCTGGGAGACATGTCTTCTGGAGACCCTCCAGGCTGTCAGACCATCAAGTCTAGTTTTTTAAATATAGTTCTCCTGCTGTGGCAGAAATTCAGCGTATGTTGTTTTCCCTGTCAGGTCAATCATTGGTGGTGGCCTGGCACCATCTAGTTCTTCTTCTGATGCCATGCCAATACAGACTCTGGATAATCTGGCCCTTTCTGTCTCTTAGGCTCATATTTTTCTTAAGCCTTTGATGTCTGTCATGCTCCTCTGATCCAGGTGGGTTGGAAACACTTAAAGATTCTTAGATGGCTGCTTGCTAGCTTTGAACACTGACTAAAGTAGGATGCAGAACATTTTCTTAAAAAAAGTTAGTTACGCCATTTGACATAGATGTCCTCTGAAACCATGTTTCCCAGACCCTGCCCCTGCTACTCCGCCCTTCAAAGTGTTGGGTTATATTTGGAAATCTCTTAGCTTTTGTATTAGCCCAGCTGAGCTGTCCTCCCTTATACTGCATGCTGTCACACTTTTCATCTAACCCAATTCATATTTACTATCTAATCAATGAATATCCCTTTCTCTCCCTCCCAACCCTTGTAACCATCAAGGACTGTTTTTCTGTGTTTAAACTCTTCCTTGAGTCCCTAAAGTAGTCGTTTCATGTAGTATTTGTCCTTTGCAACTGATCAATTTAACTCAGCATAATGTCTTCCATATTCCTCCATGTTATGAGATGTTCTGTCCTTCATTGAAAGTGATGTGTTGAAGTTTCCTACTATTATTGTGGAGCTATTTCTGTTATCACTGCAGTTGAAGTTTATGTATTTTTGGAGACCTGTTATTGGTTGTGTAGATAGCTAATTTGGTTATGGTCTCCTGGGATATTGATCTTTTCATCATTATATAGTGTCCTTCCTCATCCAATGTGGTAGATTTTACTTTAAAGTCTATTTTACCAGAATTTAAGATTGCTACAACTGCTCTTTTCTGAATGTTGTTAGTGTAATATATTTTTTCCATCCTTTGAGTTTTAGTTTCCTTGTATATTTATGCCCAAGGTATGTCCTATAAGCAGCGTATAAATGGATCACTTTTTTTCTTTTCTTTTTCTTTTTTTGGGGGGGGGGTTATTTTTTGCTTTGTTTTGTTTTCCTTTATCCAATCAGTCTGCCACTTGCAGTCTTTTTCTTGGTACATTTAATTCTTTTACACTCAGTGTAATTATCAGCAGGTATGAGTTTAATGTTACGATTTTGGTGTCTTCTTTGTGTTGTAGACAAATCCTTTGTTCCACTTAATTTTCTGTACTGCATTGTTTTTCTTCGTGTGTTTTTATCTTTTTAATTATTGGTGGTTTTATATTTGCTGAGACTGTTTTTGGTGCATATTACTGTTCATTTCCTTTGTGGTTAGCTCTATATTTACCACTATTTTTTAAAATTTATACCAGTTTTTAATTTCTTTATGTTTCCTTGACTTTCTCTCTACGTGAAAGATCTATGACTACACTATTTTTTAAATTCTCCCTTTTTTGTCATGTTTACGTAACATCTCTGTTTCCCTGTTTTCAGTGTTTTACCCTTGATTTGTGTTTTTGTGATTCCCCTATTTTGGTTGATATCCACTTGATCTGTTGTATATTCTAATGTTGGGTTGGTTTCATATGTTATTACTTTCTAACCAAAGGACTTCCTTTAGTATTTCTTATAATTTTGGTTGACTTTTGTAAGTACTCTAAATTTCTGTTTATCTGGAAATGTCCTTATTTAGCCATCATATTTAAGGAACACTTTTGCTGGATAAGTAATTCTTGGCTGGCAATAATTTTTTTTCAAGGCTTTGTAGATGTGATCGCACTGCTGTATTGTCTGCATGGTTTCTGCTGAGTAGTCCAAGCTTAGGTTTATTGACTCTCCTTTGTACATATTTTTTATTTACCTCTACCCAATTTTAAAATTGTCTTCATATCATTAGTTTTGGCAAGTTTGGTTATAATATGTCTTGGTGTCTTTCTTTTGGGGTCTACTTTGTAAGGAGTTCAAAGAACATCTTGGATAGATATCTTCTCATCCTTAATGATATCAGGTAAGTTTTCCATCAACAAGTCTTCAACAATTCTCCCTTTTTTTCTGATACCTGCCCTCTCCCCCCTCCCTTGTTCTTGTACTCCAGCCACTGGAAGATTATTCTTCTTCAGTAGAGTTCCGCATAATTTTTAGTGTTTCTTCTTCTTTTTAAAAAAATTATTTTATCTGATTTTTGATCAAACATGTTGATGTCACATGCCTTATATTTAATCTCTCTAGTTCAGCCTTCCATTGCCTTAACCAGCTCCTTTGACTTTCTGTTATTTATCTAATTTTGTAATTTTGTTATTAATTTTCTGAATTTCTAATTCTAATGTCTGTATCTTGCAGCCTGTTCAATTCATTATTATGCTCTGCTTTTTTTGTGTCATCTCATTCCCCATCTCTTGAAGAGTTCTAAATATTAATCTTTTGTGTTTTTCTTCTGATAATTCCAGGAATGTCTCTTTATTTGGAAAATTTCTTGGTTCTTTGTTTCGTGAGGCTTCTGAAGCCATTGTGGTCTGACTCTTTAAGTGATTTGATATGGACTGCTGCCTTCAAGCCATCAGTAAGTTGTACTTTTTTATGTTTACTTACCATGTTCTAGCTTCTTGTTCTATTCTGTTTTGAAATGTCCAGATGATCTGGTCATGTGTGCTAGTTTAGTAATTGGTGTCCTTGAAGCTGTCACCAGGTGATTAGAGCTGTTACAAAACAAGTGAGTCTAAGAATATGTTTACTTTTCTTTTGTGGATTCAGCTCAAGTGTCCAGGTAGTCAGTCATCAAGTGTGTGATGCAGGGTCTCCCCTACTATCCTAGATGGGCAAGAGTGACTAGTGTAGGCACAGGTATCTGGCTGAAGACACTGAGAATGTCAGGAAATAAAATCCATCCCTAAGTGTCTGTGAGGATGGCATGTCACTTTGTGTCTGAAATTAAGTGAAGGAACTGTTTCTGCCCTGAATTTACAGCTCAGGGGAATTGGCAGACTCCCCCTCCCTCTCTCCCCTTTTTTTCTGTTCAGTAATTTTTTTCCCTCTCCACATCTCAGAAAACAGCTCAGGGAAACTTTAAGGAGTCCTACTTTCAACTCAGTTAATGATGTTAGAATGCAGAGTTGGGCACTGTTCAGAGAAGGGAGGGGGAAGTGCTGGAAGAAAGGAGAGAGGTTTACCCTGAAGGAAAGATTCAGATCCACACACATGCAGTAGGTTAGATGCAAAGGCTTGGCTTTTGATGATCTAGAGCTGTTTTTCATTGGTTCTGAGGTAATGTGAATTCTCCAGCCAATTTCTCCTACTAAGGAGGACACCCTCTGTCATGTGTTGCATTGTGTTCCCCCCCAAAATGTATATATTGATTTTATTTGGCTATGAATCCTAATATGGTGCAATTCCTCCCATGTACTGTGAATCCTGCCTCTGTGATATTGAAGATGGTGAATGGGTAGCAGTTCTGCTGGTGAGGCAGGGCTCAAGTTACCAGCTGTGAGATATAAGGAAGAGAAGTAAGCATAGAGAATTGGGTACCTCATACCATCAACAAGGTAGCACAGAGAGCAGAGCATGTCCTTTGAACCTGAGGTTCCTGTGCCAAGATGCTCTCAATGAACTTGGACTCAGCCTGCTGAGCTATGACAACTTCTCTTATTGAATGGAGCTGTAACTTGTAAATGGATCTGTGGCTTACTGGACTGTGACAAATAAAGTTTCTCTTCATAAAGCCTTCCACTCACAGTATTTTCTGTCAGAGCAGTACCAGGTGACAAAACACCCTCCAATTGCCACCACTCAGCTCACCATGCTGGTCACAACTGATTCCCAGGAGGTCTGGTCTGGCGAGTTCTAGATGCTGTTGGACCAGCTCTCTCTTCCCCATTGCTCAGTTGGATTTCTCAACTTGCCTTTAGATGCTCAGGGCTTGTAGGATGTCGTATATGATCTATTCATTTGTTTTGGGGGGGACTTTGTTATTAAAGGGATCACAGGAAGTATTTTTCTATTCTGCTATACTGGTCCTATCTCCCTGAATTTTTTTTATTATTATTTAAAAAGCAATAAAACCATTCTGAAAATTAGATATTATACAGTAATAAATTTAAAGTGTCATTATTTTACCTAGTACTTATCCTTATAATAACTATACACAAAGATATAAACAAAAGGATTCAAAATAGTAGTAACATTAAGATTGCTTCTGATTTTTTTCACTATTATAAATGTAATAGTGAAGAAAGAATAAAAGCTTAGAAACAATAATGGATAAATGGTTAAATGACTATAGTATATCTGTATTGTAAAATATTCAGACCTCTAAAATAGTATGTATAACAAAATTTTGACAGACATAAGAAAATCCAGGAAGTTTACTTAAAATGTTAAGGGAGGAAAAGAATGTAAAATCATATAGAATACATGAGTCCAACTTTGTTTTTTTTTTTAAAAAAAAATACTTAGAAAGTGTTTGTATACAGTTACAATGAAAGGCAATACCATCCTTCACTCCATAAATAGAAACAAAGTATCTATAAATAAGGTGATTATAAATCTTCTTTGAAAATGCAGCTTGAGAATTAGTAGTTTAAGAACATAGGGTGAATCCTGCTTCAAAAGAGAGAATAGTGCTACTACACCATATGATATTATCACCTTCATAAAATACCTCATAGTTTATAAACTGAAGAACTTCAAGTCTGTTGCGTTACACCTAAATCTCATTAGAATGAATCACACCCTTGAGGTTCCCTCAATATTACAAGAACAAAACGTAGCTAATCCTGTGCTCTAGCTACTTGGCCAGCATCCTGATCTTCCTGTTTGGCCAGCCGTTTTGACCCACTGGGGCCAGATCCAGTTGACCCCCTCCAAATCCAGGAAGTCAGATTTTGGCATGCAGTTGACTCCCTAAAGTCTGAGAATTTAGCTGAATGAGCCTCACCCTCTTGTGCACCCATGGGAAAAACTCAAGTACAGCCTTCTCCAGACTCTGAAACTTCTCATCTCCCTTGAGCTGATTATACTCCCTGAGATTCCAAATCTAGCTATTAACCCCTTTTTTCCATTTTTGCTTAGTTTTCTACACAGAATTCCAATTCCTCAGAATGTACTCCACTTCAGACAGACATTGAATTGTATTAATGCAACACTAGAGGAGTCTAGCCTAGCTCAAACCCTAACCCCAGAGATCAAGAAAAAGCAAGAGCCAACAGTCACAGGAGCTAGTGAGAGAACTCTGGACATTTACTTCCCCATGTCCACCATCATGATAAATCAAGGCCATGTTCAGGTACTTAATTCATTTTCACATCTAAAATTAAATTAAAAAAATGAGGAGAGTATACTAGTAGTACTACTTATCTCATTAGGAATATTTCACAAAATAACTTTCAGCAAAAAAAAAAAAAAGAGCAAATCCATTGACTGTTAGCATCCATGAAACTGATTTGGGGATGATGCTGATGATGATCACAAAGAGGAGATAGCCAATTCCCTGTCAGTCAGAGCAAGTACAGAAATTTAACCATACTGTAAGCTACAGGATATCTATTTCTACCCATTATTATAAAGCAGTGAATGGCACATAGGTGACACTTGACAAATATGGATAAGTAGATATGGTAATTACCTTCCATCTGCCCAGGATCTGGGCACTAATCCCTTATATATACCAGTAAAGAACCTGAAATTTCTGGAGGGGTATCCTTTCGCTAAGAAGCTGCCTTCTTTCACTAAGTTAAACTAAGATTGTAATAATAATAATAAACCTGACTACAACTTGTGGCAAATACTGTGTGTGGTTACTCCTTTTGGTCTGGGCAAAACCAACTGGTATTGTCAGAGTTGGAAATCTGGCAGTGCAGACACATGCTGATAGAATTTCAGTGGCAGAGGAAGAATTAAACTAATTGCTATGATCTAAGAAGCCACTCCTTGTAACAAGTACCCCAGAAGTCCTGGCAGCTTCTCTGTACAGGATAAGCTCAAATAAACTACATGAAGCAATAGCCATGAATTCAGACAATCAAAATTTTAGCACGTGGAAGAGATTGTACCCAGGTAGAGAGGCTGTTTCCACGGAACCTCCTTCTTCCCTAGTTCTCCTCTCTCCCCGTGCATTTCCCAGAATAAATATGAGAATCTACTAGCACAGGCTAGTTCCACCACCACCAAAATGGAAACCTCAGAAACCTGGTTGCTCTTTTCTGATCCACAAAAAACAAGCAATTCCATCTCTGTCAGCCTGCCTAGTTACCTAAATTGCAATACTGTTTATACTATGGAAACAGAGGTTCACATGGCTGCAAATATCCTTGTAAACCATATGACTCACTGGTTTTTTATTTGCTAGTCTACTGAACTGTGTCTATAAGAAGAGCTAAGATACCTTGTAAAAATTTAAATTCCTAGGCCCCAAACCCAGATAATCCAATCCTCTGTTCTTTCCACCCTTCTTTCTTTCCTCCCTTTCTCTTTTTCTCTTTCTTCCTATTCCTCCCGCCTCCATCTCTTTCCCTTTCTTTCTTTCTTTCTCTCTTTTTTTTCTTCCCCTCTTTCTCTTCCTTCTCCTTCTCCTCCTCCTTCTGCTCCTCCTCCTCCTTCTTCTCCCTCTCTTTCTCTAATGTCCTAGAAAATTCTTGTTGTTGTTGTTGGGTGCCATGGAGTTCATTTTCACCCTTAGTGATCCTATGTACAACAGAAGGAAATACTGTCTGTTCCTGTACCAGCCTCAAGACCATTGTTATGAATTGAGCCCGTTGTTGCAGTCACTGGGTCAATCCTTCTTCTTAATGGTCTTCCTCTTTCTCTAAGACCTTCTGTTCTACCAAATATGATACTCTTCTCCAGGTATTGATTCCTCCTGATAACATGTCCAAAGTATGTGTGATGAAGTCTTGCCGTTCTCACTTCCAATGAACACTCAGACTGTACTTCCCCTGAGACAGCTATTTGTAATCCTGGCAGTCCATGGTCTATGCAATATTCCTTTCCAACACCATAATTCTAAGGTATAAATTCTTCTTCATTCTTTATTCATTGTCCAGCTTTCACTGTCATATGAAACCATTGAAAACACCATGGCTTGGGCCAGTCACACCTTAGTCCTTAAGTTCTTTTTTTTGACTCATTTCTTCAGTCTGAAATTGACCAAGCATGCAATCAAGATATATTGATAATTATCAGTGGTTGTAAAGCTAAAGTTGGAGACAAAGAATAAAAATCTGTAGTGAAAAAAATATGGCCTTGGTGGTAGAAACTACTCTGGAAATCACATGATAGAAGTCTACAAGACCAATGTTTTCTTCATCACAAGTATTTTTTTCAACAAAATAAGCAGTGACTATCCACATGGACCTCACCAGATAGAATGCACGGGAATTAAATCAGCCACATCTGCAGAAAGAGGTAGTGAAACACTCAGTATCATCACTCAGAAAGCATTGTGGCTGGGATGGGTTTCATGAAACAGGTGTCTACTATTGAATAGGTGTGCTTTTTATCAAAAAAGTAGACAGCTACACCAGTTGTAATATGTATACTTCTGCAAGCAGAAGCAAGATGATAATCTCTTTCACAAGTGCTTTGGAAAGATTTCCACACTGGAGGAAATTGCACTAAATTACTCTCCGGTCCCTTTAGTATTGAGACTTTTTTATTAGAAGGTTCTTGTAATTTCTTCTTACTCTTCATAACCCAGTCTTATCTGAAGCTTCACAGAAAAGCAAGGAAAAGTGAACAGTCTGTGTTTAATCCTTCTCAAGTTATCAAGGGTCAGCATGGGGTCATATCTAGTCAGAAGTGTTTACCTATTAGACATCATCTGGAGGGAACGGCAAGATCTATTTCCGATAGAACTCACTTAGTTCTCGGCAATAACAGTGTAAGATTTTACCCTTTGCTTAGTTAATGGCTCAGCAGATTACAGATTACAGGGCAAAGAATCAGAAGTGGAGGAGGTCCACACATATACTTCTCCAGATATTTGGAAGTCTGGTCCAATTTTGTTTTCTATATTATATAAACCTTTTAAAGGAATTGTTTAAAAATTTTCTGGTGATGTAACTACCCATTTGATCAATTATTTTTATTTTCCTATAAATTATGCTAACCTCTTTGATTATTTACATTTTTTATATAGTTGTCATTATAGTGTTCATATAATTTTGTGTTCTATATTACATATATGTTGGACACTTCTTTCATGCTCTTACAGCATTCATATTTTGCCTCAATTTTATTCTAAATCCTGTAACATTTTTTTCAACTTTGGAGTTTGAAGTTATTTCCCTTGTGTTATAATAAATATTTTTTTTCACAGAAACATTTTTCATTATCTTCAATCCTTGTCCTAGGTATATTTTTATAGAAGCAGTTATTAATCCAAAGAGCAAAACAATAAAGCAGATTAATCTTTTATAATGCTGTACTTCATAATTATACCAAAATTTATAATACCTAGAATTACAGTATTAGAACACACATTTAATTGTAAGTTTATCAACATTTATAATGTATTTTATTCTATATTTGGCTATGTGTACATCACTTTTACAATACTTTTGGAAGAAGGAATATTTCTGGAGAATTTTGTCAAACAAATAAAGGTTATAATTTAAACATTCACAAAAAAATCCACAAATTAAGTCTTTAAAATAGTGTTTCAAAGACCACGCAAAAACAAGTGATTTAAATCAAATTTTGTGGTAGGCAAAATTCTAAGATGGCCCTAAGACAGCCTACCTCATTTGTATATGCCCTGTCTAAGCCTCTTCCCTTGGGGTTCAGGCTACCATGTAGGCTGCCACGCCACTTGGGCCATATGATTCAGTTGATCCAATGGTACCTGAAATGTCAATGGAAGAAGAGACACTATTTGGAATAATTGGCAGGTACAAAGCCCTGCTATCCTCCGTAGGTAACTACTGTACTTTCGAGAAATAGCTTTTGGCTTGTTACTGGGCCTTAGTAGAGACTGAAAGCTTAACCATGGAGCACCAAATCTCTATGTATGCAGAGCTGCCCCTCGTGAACTGGATGTTGTCTAACTCACAGAGCCATAAAGTTGGAAGTACACAGTATGAATCCATCATTAAATGAAAGTGATATGTGTGAGATTGGGCCCAAGCAGGACTTGAAGGTAGAAGCAACCGGCATGAGAAAGTGGACTAACGCCCAGAGTTTCCACTCCTTTCATATTACCTGCCCTGTGGATTCATAGAGAGTTCTTCATGATCAGTTGGCTGAGGAAGAGAAAACTTTCATCTGGTTCACAGATGGTTCTGCATGATATGCAGTCACCACTTGAAAGTGGACAGTGGCAGCACTGCAGCCCTTTTTTGAGACATCTCTGAAGGACAGTGGTGGTGTGAAATCTTTCCAGTGGGTAGAACTTGAAGCCATGTACCTGTCTGTTTACTTTGCTTGAAGGAAGAAATGGTCAGATGTGTGATTGTGTACCAATTCACAGGCTGTGGCCCATAATCTGGCTGGATGGTCAGGGTTTTGGAAGGAACATGATTGGAAAATTGGAGACAAAGAGGTATAGGAAAGAGATTTGTAGACAGACCTCCCAGAAAGAGCCAAAGAAGTGAAGATATTTACGTCTCATGTGGATGCACACCAAAGGATGGCTTGGGCAGAGGAAGACTTTAACAATCAAGCCACAGGATGATACATTCTTTGGAAACAAATCATTCTCTTTCTGTAACTATTCTTGCCACTGTCCAATGAGTTCATGGACAAAGTGGCCATGGTGGCAGGGATGGAGGTTCTGCATGGGTTCAGCAACATAGACTTCCACTCACCAAGGCTAAGTTGTATAAAGCCTCTGATGAGTGTCCAATCTACCAGCAGCAGAGACCAACACGGAGGCCCTGATGAGACACCCTTCCCGAGGTGATCAGCCAGCAATCTGAGGTAAATTGATTACATTAGACCACCACCACTATGAAAAGGGCAGCAGTTTGCTCTTACTAGAGTAGGTACCTACTTTGGACATGGATTTGCCTTTCCTGCATGCAGTGCTTTTGCCTAAACTGCAATCCATGGACTTGGAGCTGTTATGGTATCCCACACAGCATCACCTCACATCAAGGAACTCATTTCATAGCAAATGAAGCACAGCAATGGCCCCATGCTGTGGAATTCACTGGTCTAACAATATTCCCCATCATCCCGAAACAGCTGACTTGGTAGAATGGTAGAATGGCTCTCTAAAGACACAATTACGGCACCAGCTAGCTGGCAACATCTTGGCAGGGTTGGGGCAGTGTTCTTCACGAGCAGCTGTATATGCTCTAAGCCAACATCTGATATATGATCTGTTTCTTCCATAGCCAGGATTCGTCAATCCAGGAATCAAAGGGTGAAAATAGGCGTGATACCCCTGTTACACCTGGTGACCTTCTTTCAAATTTTTTGCTTTCTATCCCCATGACTTTATGCTCCCGCATGTCTAGAGGTCTTAGCTCCAAATGGGTGCATCCTCTCACCTGGAAACAAATCACTAATTCATTTGAACTGGAAGTTCACAGTAGCACCTGACCACTTTGGGACCTTATGATTTTGGATCAGGAAGCTAAGTAAGGAGTTCTCAAATTGGCTAGCATGATTGATCCTGATTACCAAAAGGAAAGCAGATAACCACATACTGGAGGTGAAGAAGTGTATGTCTGGAATGCAGGAGATCCTTTAGAGTGTCTCTCAGTACTACCATGCCCCATGATTAAAGTCAAAATGGAAAACTACAGCAGCCCAGTTTGGACATGACCAATGGCCTAGACCCTTCAGGAATGAAAGTCTGGGCCAACCCACCAGGCAAAGAACCATGGCCAGCTGACATGTTTGCTGAGGACAAAGGGAATACGGAATAGGTGATGGAAGAAGATAGTTCTAAATACCAGTTCTGCAACCACGTGTTAAGTTGCAGAAATGGATATCCTAAATGTTGTGAGTATTTCTGTCTTTCATGTGTGCTTCAAATATTTCTGTTTTCTTCACTTGGTAAATCCAATGTAAACAAGGCTAGTACTTAATCTGGCTGTATGATTATTTTTGTATTATGTTAGGCAGAAATACAAAACTGTGATTTTATTTTTTCAGAGGTTATTTGCTGCTTAAGGAGATGTGTACAGGTGTCAAACTGACAATGGGTGTGCTGTGATTGTTACAGTTGTGTATTAAATTGACTGGGCCATTATTTTTAGTGATTTGGTAGTTATGATGTAGTTTGGCAGTTGCATGATAATGTGATCGTTCCCATGATGAGATTTAATAAGATGTGATCAGCTCCACCATGGAGTCTGCTGTGAGTAGCCAATCAGTTGAAAGAGAGTTTCCTTGAACATATGGCCTGAATCCATTACAGGTGGACCTTCTACCAGTTTTCAAGGTTACTCACTTTGGATCCTAAAGCTGGGTCCTCTTGGTCTGACCTCTAATTCTTGGGACTTGAGCTAGAAGCTTACCTGCTGTCTTGCTTACCAATCTTGGAAACTGTGGGTCTTTGCACCCTGTGAGCTCTCTGCCCTGCTGATCTTGGGTTTACCAGTGTGACTATGTGAATTAACAGAAGTCTCCAGCCTGACCCAGAGACTTAGGACATTCCATCCTCCATAACTGCATGAGCTATTTCCATGAGAGACATATGTGTGTGTGTGTGTGTGTGTGTGTGTGTGCACGCATGTGTATACATATATGTGTATATTATATAATATATCATACACATTCATATATATATCTCATGGAAATAGCTCATTTTATGTATATGCATATATATATAGCTCATTTTATATATATGTATATTATATAATACATATTATACACACACGCGTATATATATGAAATGCATTACTGGTTCTGCTTCTCTAGAGAACCCAGTCTAAGAAAGGAGTTCTTATTCATTCCTTCATCCTTAGAGCCTGAATAGCATGTGCTTCACTGCAGGAAAACAATATACATTTGTCAAAAGAAAGAAAGAATGAATGTACAGAAATAGACTCATCGTAGAATCCAGCTAAATATTGCTCATCTTTCAGGTCTCATCTTGCACAGGATTTTCTCAAGCAAGGTCCCCCACCCTCTTCCCCAGGACAGAAGCTCTCCCTGTGACAAAATCCAACTGTACTCTTTTTTTAATGTATAAATATTCAATATTTATTTTTGTGTTGTACAAATTGATTTTGTTGTTGTTAAGAACTTATGCAGCAAAACGTACACCAATTAAGTCATTTCTACATGTACAATTCGGTGGCACTGATCATATTCTACCAGTGAACAACTCTTCCCATCCTGTTTTTCTGAGTTATTCTTCTCTTGTTAACATAAGCTCACTGCCCCCTAAGGTTTCTGTCTAATCTTTCAGGTGGCTGTTGTCTTTTGATCCCATATAGATAGTTATTAAAAGAGCATAATTGCTCAAGACAAATCTCTTCACTAGTTAAGCTAGAGTATTGCTTGGTTTTAAAAAGACTTGAAAATTATCTCAGAGTTACATTCAGTTTTAGGAATTCATCTGGAAAGTCTCTATGAGAATTTGAAATTTTGATCTGTGTTTTTCTCCTTTGATCAGGATTCTTCTATGGAATCTTTGATCAAAATTTTTAGTAATAGTAGCCAGGTACCATCCAGTTCTTCAGAACTCAGGGCAAAGAAGGTGGTTGTTCATAAAGGCAATTAACCACACATTGCATATCCTCTTCCTGTTCCTGTCTGTCCTTCCTCAGTTACCCCAGCTAAACAGAGACTGATTGTCCTGCCTTGGGATGGTCACTGGAAAGCTTTTAAGACCCCAGGCACTATACCAGAAGGGGGTAGAGTAGAATAGAGTAGAATAGAATAGAATAGAATAACAGAACATTCAACATGTTATTAAGCCAATTAAGTAGGATTCCACGAAATCACAGCTACTCTTTGTTTACTTGATTGTTTTGTCCTTGTTGTAAGTGTATCTATCACACAACTTCTGCCAATTCAATTTTTTAGAGTTGTACAACTTATTGACAGTAATTACAATAATCAGCAGTAGAAACACCCATAGACATTGCTGCTAAGTCGATTCCCCGCGGGGCACAGCAGAATGGCCCCAGAGAGTTTCCAAGGAGCACCTGGCAGATTTGAACTGCTGCCCCTTTGTTTAGCAGCCATAGCACTAAGCCACCACACCTAGCAGAGTTTCCATCAGCAGTGCAACCCTACATTATTCACTGTGATTTTTCCATCATTATTAATTCATCCTTTCCCCATGTCTCTTGTCCTTAATAACTGCTAATAAACTTTGTCTCCATACTTCATCTTTTCATATCTTTTTATATAAGTGGGGTCATGTTGTATTTGTCCTTTAGTGATTGACTTATCAGCATAATGTCTTCAAACTCCACCCACACTGTATCAGGCATCAGGACTATATTCTCCTGGCTGAGTAGTTTTCCATTGTATACATTTTATGTAGTTGTCTGTCATCTGCCAAAATGTCAGGGCAGGAATTATGTCTGCCTTATTTCATAAGGAAACCCTGACTATATAGTGGTTAAGGGCTACATCTGCCAACCAAAAGGTCAGCAGTTCAAATCTGCAAGGTGCTCCTTGGAAAATCTGTGGAGCAATCCTATTCTTAAGAGTTGGAATTGACTTGATCGCAGAGGGTTTGTTTTTTTTTTTTATAATGAATTCCCAGCTTCTAGGAGAGTATATGGAAATTCTTGTGACTTAGTGGTTAAGAGCTACAGTTGCCAACCCAAAGGTTATCAGTTCAAATCCACCAGGTGCTCCTCATAAATTGTGGGACACTTGTATTCTGCTGATACAGTTGTTTTGAGTTGGAGTAAACTTGTTGTTATGAGTTGAAGTAAACTTGTTGTTATGAGTTGGAATCAACTTAATGACAACGGGTTTGGTTTTTTGGTTTTTTAGAAGAATACATGCCATTTTGTTGGTGCTTAAAGAATTTTTGTCAAGTGAAAGAATTAATGAATTTATATTCAAGTTGGTGAAGTAACATGATTAAGAGTAACTTTCTTAATTATCGAAAAGCCCAAAATTGGATTATGCACAGTATCATTTTAAAAGTAAGGTTGACCTTCCCAGCAGATCAGATGGCACCTTATTTTAACCTCTCTCACTCATGAGTCATTCTGTTCCCACCATTACTAAACATTACAAGTTCTTTCACTACAATTACAAGAATCTTTCAGAAGAGCATTCAGCAATAAATGCTTCATTTAACCCGTGAAGTACTAATACCTTCCATTAAGAAATCTAATGACTAAGGAAATTGTTTCCTCATGTGTACTTTCACATTATTATACAAGGGAGAAAATTATAATGTCAGTGCCTGTATTGTTACACCTGCTGTCATCAGGAGAAAGCCTCATTCAAAATGACGTGTTTCAGCAGTTAATCTGCCCACAGGTCCTCAGCCTTTAGGGATGCCAGCACGACAGATTCCCACCTAAATTTCTGTGGCCAAAGTGGGTAAAACAGCCACTCAGCTGCTTTTATGCTTTAGGCTATAAGTCCTAGTTTTCATACGCGTTCACACAATAGCCAAGACTATCACTGGGTTAAGTAAAGAAAAATATCACAATTTTTAAAAAATTAATTGTGGTTAGATTCCTCAGCCTAGCAGCAGGCACGGTTTATGCCTAAAAAATAATTACTTTTTTTTTTTTTAAAGTCCCATGATTTCATCGTTTATAATGGAGGTAAATAATGGCTATGAAAATCAGAACATTGCCTGAAGACTTAAGGGATATAGTAGTTATGATCATAGCAATAATTATAGCTCCTATCTACTGTTTACGATCATGATCGGTAAAGTAGAGGGTAAGCAAAAATGACAGAAACCTTCAATGACGTGGATTGGCATAATAGCCAAAACAATAGACTTAAACATGAAAGTGACCCAGGACCAAGCAATGCATTGTTCTGTTACACATAAGGTCACCACATGACAGAGTGACTCTATGGCAACTAATAACAAACACAACATGTTGTGTTAAATATTTATCCGTATCACTAGATTTAAACTTTACAAAAACTCTGTAACATTTATGACTTCCCAAACATTTTAAAAATGAGGAACCAAGGTACAAGAAATTAAAGACCACCGTAATATAAAACTCTAGTAGCCATAATTGATATTGTATTCTATGTGCATGTGGGCCTCTGTAGCCTGAAGAGCCAGAATTAAAATGAAACTGTTAAACACAATGCTTTATGACTTCATAAACTATAAAGTGTGTACCGATGCAAAGATGTTAGGTATGGTATAATATCAAAACAAAAAAAAAAACCACCACTGTCACCAATTCTGACTCATAGCAACCCTATAGAACAGGGTAGAACTGTTCCACAAAGTTTCTGAGGAGTACCTGACAGATTTGCACTGTTGACCTTTTGGTTAACAGACAGCATTTAACCACTACACCACCAGGGTCCCAATGCTGTATAGAGTTTCCCAGAAGCAAATGGCAGAATGAACTGCCAGCCTTCTTCTTGGCAGCCAAAGCACTTAACTACTATGCCACATAAATAATCATAAATGTTAAAAATAATTTTATTTAGAATTTCTTGCTTAGGAGCACATGGCTAGCTTGGCTGCTGAGAAGAAATGATGCTAATTATATTTATTTAAAAGAGTATCCTGGTTATTAAATTCACTAAAAAGCTGAAACCTTTTTCTTTCAAGTCAATTCCAACTCGTAATGACATCATAGGACAGAGCAGACCTGCACAACAGGGTTTCCAAGGAGCAGCTAGATGGATTTGAGCCTTTGACTTTTTTTGGTTAGCAGCCTGACCTGAGCTCTTAACTACTACACCAGCAGGTCTTCATTAAGTTCACAGGAGACACTAATTCAATGAAAGATCTTTTAGTTAGGCAGACTTGGAAGAACTTCAAAGTCAAATCAAGTAGGGCAAAAGAGAGTAAACCACTAGCTGAGTTTAAATTAACACCGTAGAACCATCTCTTGCCTTGTTATCATCACACAATGAAATGTCGCAAAGTTGGTTTTGTTGTTTTAGAGTACTGTAGATATAGAACCAACAATATTGTATGGGCTTTTTGTAAGGAAAAATAGATCCTGACATTATACTTTTTAAGGACGTATATTCTGTCAGGATCCTTTCACTAGCGAAACTCACAAAAACTTTTGTAGGCCAATTTTTGTGAAATTTGTGTTCATTTTAAAGCAAATCTTTGATATGAAGTTAATCTTTTTTTTTTTTTTTTTTTTTTACCTATTTAAGAACAATTCAAACCTGGGTGTTCATCAACCAAAAAATGGATAAGCAAATTCATTTGTTGATGGGCACAGCAGTATTCAGTGATGAAGAACAATGATGAATCTGTGAAACAGCACATAATATGGAGAAATCTGGAAGGTATTACACTGTGTGAAATGAGTCAGTTGCAAAAGGACAAATACAGCATGAGACCACTGTTATAAGAACTCAAGAAAAGCTTTAAAGACAGAAGAAAACATTCTTTAATGGTTAAAAAGGAAGAAAGGAAGGAAATGGGTATTCACTAACTAGGAAGCAGACAAGAATTATTTTAGATGATGGGAAGGGTAATGTACAGTAAAAGTCCGTAAAACCAGTCTAAACCAAAAGCTAAGAAATTTCCTGAATACAACCAAACACTTTGAGGGACACAGTAGCAGGGACAGAGGTCTTGGGACCATGGTTGCAGGGGTCATCTAGATTAATTTGCATAACAAAGTTTATTAAGAAAGTGTTCTGCTTCTGTGTTAGTCACCTGGTACTATTCCAATAGAAAATACCATGAGTGAAAAGCTTCATAATCAGAAACTTTTATTCTCACAGCCCAGTGAGCCACAAATCCATTCACAAGCTATAAGTCCATCCAGTATGAGAAACCATCATAGCTGAGCAGTCCAAGAGCCCAAATTCAATAAGAGCATCTCAGCACAGGAACCTCAGGTCCAAAGGAAGTGCTCTGCTCTCAGTGCTGTTCTCTCGGTGGTATTGGGTTCCCAGCTTCCTCTGCTCACTTCTCTCCCTTACATTCCACAAGCTTGTAGCTTGAATCCTGCCTCACTAACATAACTGCAGCCCGTTCTGCATCACAATACCACAAAGGCGGGATTCACAACACACAGGAGGAATGGCACCACAGTGGAACTCATAGCAAAGTCAAATAAACACATACATTTTGGGGGAGACACAATTCAACCTATGACAGCATCCCACTTTGGTGAGTGGCGTTTGCAGTCTTAAAAGCCAGCAAGCTGTCATCTAAGAAGTATCAATTGGTGTCCACTCACCTGGAGCAAAGGAGAATTAAGAACTTGTTTAGGATTAAGACATGAGGAAACGAGCCCAAAAGACAGAAAGGGTTACATAAACCAGAGACTTCCTCAGCATAAGACTAGAAGAACTAGATGATGGCCAGCTACCACTAATGACTACCATGATGTAGACCACAACAAAGAGCCCCTGATACAGCAGGAGAAAAGTGGGGTTCAGAATTTCAACTCTAGTAAAGACCAGACATGCTCCTGGAACCTGCTAGCACAAAACTAAAGCCACTCCTTGAAGTCAACTCTTTAGACAAACATTAGACTGAACTGTAAGACATAAAACGATGTTGTTAAAGAGTGTGCTCCTTGGCTCAAGTAGATAAAGGAGACTAATTGGGCATCTCTTGTCCACAGGTAAGACAGAAGGGCAAAGAGAGTCAGAAGTTGGTTGAATGGAAAAGGGAAACACAGCGTGGAGAGGAGGACTGTATTGTCACATGTGTGGAGAGCAGCTAGGGTCACATAACAGTGTGTGTTTAAGTTTTGTATAACAAACTGATTTGAATTGTAAATTTTCATTTAAAACGTAATAAAAATAATAATTCAGAATCTATTAAAAAATTATAGTTAGATTTGCTAAGGGTTTGCAAATTTCCAGGCCGTATACTAATAATGGTACTTGAATTGTTTAATCTAATATCCCCAGAAAATCTGCTTTCTTCTGTCAAGTTGATTCCAACTCATAGTGACCATACAGGACAGAGAAGAACTAGACTTCTCCACAGAGTTTCCAAGGAGCACCTAGCAGATTCTAAATGCTGATTGCTTGGCTAGCAGCCACAGCGCTAAATCACTAAGCCACTAGGGTTTACTCCCAAACTCTAAGAGGTAGTAATATTATTATGTTTGCATTTTACAGATAAAGAAACTGAGTCACAGAGACATATTACTTGCCATAGGTCATGCAAATTAGTTGAGGAATAACTTCATCTTTGAAATCAGGCAGTCTAGGCTCCAGTGCCAACCAAACCCACTGCTGCCAAGTCAATTCTGGCTCACTGCAGCCCTATATCACAGAGTAGAACTGTTCCATAGAATTTCCAAGGAGTGCCTCCTGGATTCAAACTACCAACCTTTAGATTAACAGACAGAGAGTTTAACTGCTATGCCATCAGGTTTTCCACTGCCAGTGATCCTAAATTCATCACTATATTGATGACATTAAGCCTAGAATCATTCCTGAGAACCATACTTCTCCAAACCAAAGTATTTACAGATCTTTGCAAAAACTCTACACCTTAGCGTTTGAGTCTCTTACCACCTCATTGTCACTATATAAAATTTGATTCTCATTGCTAGTGTAAAAAGTCATACAATTCAAATTCTAGCTCTAGGCCACACTTCCTCTAGAACCCTCTAAGTACTTATCTTCACCCTTTATTCTTAATTTCCTTATCACATATGTGCTGTCATGTGCCAGTCATTTGGTGACAGAAATCTCAGGCCTCTCTGTTTCTCCCAGTGTTAGGAACTCCCATTATTTAAAGCAAGCACCAGTAAGTATTTGTGGAATGTACAAAAGAAAGTGAACAGTAAAAGAAAGGAGAAAGGCAACTCATCAGGCAACAATTTCTTTAGTTGTATCAGAACAAAAGTATCTCCAGGGTTTTAAGGGCAGGGTGCTGTTGTTAAATGCCGTAGAAGCACTTTCAGTTCATAGCAATACTATATACAACAGAGCAAAACACTGAGGCCTTGTTATGCTTGAGCCCATTGTGTCAGTCCATTTGCTTGAGGGTCTTCTTCTTTGTCTCTGGCCCTCCACCAAGACTGATGTCCTTCTACAGAAACTCATCACTCCTGACAGCACGTCCAAAATATGTGAGATGCTTTTAAGGAGCATTCTGGCTGTGCGTCTTCCTAGATAGGCTTCTTCAGTTTTCTGCCAGTCTGTGGCATACTAAATATTCTTCACTGATGCCATAATTCAAAAGAATCAACTCTTTCTTGGTTTTCCATATGGATTATCCAGTGTTCACATGCGTATGAAGTGATTGAAAACAACACGGCTTGCATCAGGCACACTGTAGCCCTTAAAGTGGCATCTTCGTTTTTTTTTTTTAACACTTTAGCAGGTTTTTTACAGCAGATTTGCCCAATGTGATACATCATTTGATTTCTTGACCGCTGCTTCCATGGATGTTGACTGTAGATCCAAGTAAAATAAAATTGTTTATAACTTTACCATTTTATCTTTTTGTCATGATGTTGCTTATTACCTCATTGTGAAGACTTTTATTTTCTTTATGTTGAGGTATAATCCACACTGAAGGCTGCGGTCTTTGATCTTCATAAGTAAATGCTTGAAGTCCACTTTCAGGAAGCAAGGTCGTGTCATCTCCATATTTAGGTTGTTAATGAGTCTTCCTCCAGTCCTGACTCTGTACTCTTCTTCATATAGTTTAGCTTCTTGTATTATTTGCTCAGTATATAGACTGAATAAGTATGATGGAAGGACACAACCCTGACACACCTGTTTTGACTTTAAACCCCACAGTATTCCCTTGCTCTGCCTCTTGGTCTGTGTGTAGCTTTTTCATGAGCACAATAAAGTGTTGTGGTATTTCCATTCTTCACAATGTTATCCATAACTTGTAATGATTCGCCCAGTCTAATGCTTTGCATAGGCAATAAAACACAACCAAATATCTTTTTGGTATTCTCTGCTTTCTCTGCCAAGATCTGTCTGACATCAGCGATGATAATTCTTGTTCCTCATCCTTTTCTGAATCTGGTTTGAGTTTCTGGAAGTTCCCTGTGGATGTACTGCTGCAACCACTTTTAAAAGATTTTCAGCAACATTTTACTTGTATGTGATATTATTCAAGAATTTCTACATTCTGTTGGATTACCTTTCTTTGGAATGGGCACAGATAGGACTCTTTCCAATCACTTGAACAGACAGGTGAATTTCAAATTGCCTGGCATACACGTGTGAGCACCTCCAGCACTGCATCCGTTTGTCAAACCACCTCAGTTCATACTCCTGAATCCCAGTTTTGTTTTGTTTTTTTTGGCCTATGCCTACAAACTAGCTTTGGCTTCTTCCTTCAGTACCATCAGTTCTTGTTACACCATCTGCTGAAAGTCAGCCATCTCTTTTTGGTACAGCGTTTCTGTGTATTTTGCCCATCTTCTTTTGATGCTTGCTGTGTTGTTTAACACTTTTCCCATAGAACCCTTAATATGCAACTGGAAGCTTGATTTTTTTTCCCTTTCAGCTCTTTCAGCTTAAGAAATGCTTAACATACTATTCCTTTTTAGTTTTCTAACTCCAGGTCTTTGAAAACTTCCTTAGATTTCATTTTGTCTTCTTGAGGCACTCTGTGAAATCTTCTGTTCAGCTCTTTTAATTCATCATTTCTTTCATTTGCTTTAACAACTCTATGTTCAAGATCAAGTTTCAAAGTATTAGTTCTGTTTTGGCCTTCTCTTTCTTTCTTGTCTTTTTAATGATTTCTTGTTTTCTTCGTGTCTGGTGTCTATGTTGTTCTGCAACTTCTCTGGTCTTTGTTCATTAGTGTTCAGCATTTCAAATCTATTCTTGACAGGGGTCTCTAATTTTAGGTGGAATACAGTGTAGTACTTTTCCTTTCCTAGATGTGTTCTAATTTTCTTCAATGCCAACTTGAACTCACATATAATCAGTCGATGATCTGTTCCACAGTTAGCCTCCTGCTTTGTTCTAATGGATGATATTGAGCTCTTCCATTGTCTCTTTCCACAGATATAGTCAACTTGACTCACAGTGTATTCCTTCTAGCAAAATCCTTGTGTGTAGTCACTGTTTTTGTTGTTGAAAAAAGGTATTTGCAGTGGAAACATTGTTGGTCTTGCAACAGCCTATTATGCAATCACTAGCATCAATTCTAACACCAAGGCCATATTTTCCAACTACTGTTCCTTCTTTGTTTCCAACTTTTTAGTTATCAGTAATTAACAGTGCACCCTAATTTCATGTTTCATCAATTTCAGATTGCAGAATCTTCAATTTCTTCATCTTTTGCTTAGTGGTTGGTGGACAAATTTGAATAATAGTCTTATTAACTGTTCTTCCTTCTAGGCATATGGATATCATCCCATCACTGACACACTGTGCTTCAGGATAGATCTTGAAATGTTCTTTTTGACAATGAATGTGATTCATTCCTCTTCAATTTGTCATCATGGTGTAGTAGACCACATGACCTTCTGACTCCAAATGGCCAATATCAGCCCATTTCAGCTCACTAATGTCTAGGGTATCTATATTTATGTGTCCTCATGTAATTTGGGGTGACTTCCAATTTTCCTAGATTAATACTTAGTACATTCCGCATTTCTATTATTAATCAATGTTTGCAGCTGCTTCTTCTCATTTTGAGTCATACCACATCAATTAATGAAGGTCCTGAAAGCTTCACTCCATCTGTATCGTTAAGGTTGACTCTACTTTGAGAAGGCTGCACTTTCTCAGTCATATGTGGAGTAGCTTCCAACATATGGGGCTCATCTTCCAGCATTGAATCAGACAAGGTTCCACTGCCATTCATAACATTGTCACTGGCTAATGTTGTTTTAGAAGTATATGGCCAGGTCCTTTTTTCTGTCTTAGTCTGCAATTTCAGCTGAAATCTTTCCCCTATGGGTGACGCTGCTATTATTTGGCACAGCTTATGGTACCACATTAACACAGAGACCACCACAGCACAACACACTGACTGACTTGTGGGCAAAGGTGTGATGCAACAGGACCAGAATCACCAGGAGAGGCATGACTATTCTAGCAGCCTTGATCACTGGCCAAAATTCTCCCTTCCCCTGGAGTTTTTTTCTTTGATATCTACTGTCTCTTCTATGGCCAAGATCAGGGAGTTCCTGTTGCTCCCCTCTCTTACAATTCTATCCCTGCATAACCAAAATTCTTTTCCTTCGGTGACCTTAGAATGAAAATTCGGGGTGGCATTTTCAAAATTAGCAGCATTAATTTTCATAAGTGTAAGAAGACAATAGTTTCAGGGAATAATTATCTAAAGGATAAAGTTCTGAGTCTAAGCTATCAAAAGTAGCAAAAACTTAGCCAAATATTTCACATGTACTACTTCATTCCAATGATAAAGGTACTGATTTTACTCTCATTTTTGTTCTACAAAGAGTATGATTAACTGACCCAAGTATACATGGTCAACGGCAGAACTGAAGTTTGAACCTAGGTTAAAACAAAAACGAAACCCAGTGTCACCGAGTTGATTCTGTCTCATAGTGACCCTATAGGACAGGGTGGATCTGCTCCATCCACCAAGGAGCACCTGCTGACCCTTCGGTTAGCAGCTGTTTAACTTAACCACTACACCACCAGGGTTTAGACTGATGTAAACATTGCTTCTGTTAACCACTATTTCTTCCTGAGTTTCCCAACATCTTAATACTAAGATAGCCCCTCAAACTTGACCATTTGTCATATTTTCTGTCCTCCTCTTTCAGTGGGTTCAGGGCTGCCATTATCCTGCTGGCTTTCCTTTCTGTGGTGATTTCAGAGAAGTCTGTAGAAAATACTTCACTCCTTTGTTTTACTCGTTCCGAATTCCCAGACATCACAAACCCGTTCCATTGCCAGAAGAAGCTCAGAAGAAAAAAACTAGAGAATCGAATCCCAGCTATGACTCTGGAGTCTTCACCCACTGAACCAAAAGGGTAAATTCAATAAATGAAGTCCCTTCCTCACAGAAGCAATCATCTCTGTTTGTTTGTTCGTTCTAGTTGCTGTCACTCTGGCAAGAGCTTTTATCTATTCACATGTGTGTGTGGAATGGGCTTTATTGATAGTAACAATACCAACAACTAGTATTTTTTAGAATATTCTTTTTTTCTCTACTTGTGAGATATTTCATTCTTTATCTTCTATAATTCTCAAATCAGTTCTATGAAATGGAAATCATTATCCCCATTTTTCAAATGTGGAAATACAAGTTTATAGAAGTTAAGCATTGTGTCTATAGCCACAACCTTGCAAAATGGAATTTCAATACTTTTCTTTCTGACCCCAAAGACCTTTCTCTGAATCTTTTTTCCCATATTACGTTTAGTACCATAACATCACAATTTAGTTAATATTTGCAGAATAAAAATAGCACAGAGATAGTATAAAACCACACACATACACCCATTGATACACATAAAATCATAGTATTTATACATTATGCAATGCCACACCTACAGGTATTTTCTCACACTGTCTTTCAAGTTTCACTTAACAGTGTTACGACCAAGCAAGACTTCTGAATTCCACAGATAGCACTGATTGTCTGATGCAATTCAGTGGAGGCCTTATTGTTATAATCAAACTGTCAGTGGCTTTTTATAGTTCACAAATATTTTTACTTAGTTTTCACTTTCTGCTCCTATGAGCCACACAATATTCAGTGAACACATTTTGCAGAGGGAATATAGCTTCTGACAATTAGCCAAGAATCTAGAGTTAGATGCTAGCAGTGCAAAGAATGGGGAATTTACCCTGGTTCCCACTCTAAAGCCTGTGATCCTTGCATCACTTCCTACTCCTCCTATTGTTTGATTAGTAGATATTTCCTCATCTAAGCAATTCTCTTTATTATATTAGTTCTGATCTGGGTTATTTGAAGAGTCAAGATTTTCCCAGATAGAAACCTCCAATGAGTTCAATTACCAGAATACTCTTCCTTGGGCAGAGTCCTTAATTTTCTTTGTAGGCCTTCACTTCCCAGTAAAACACCTGGAGACTGCCCAAAGAAAATTGAATTGAATGGCTCCATTCCCTCTAATGCTGAATCAGCTGACATGAGGGGCATCCTAGCTGGAGACAGCTGATTCTTGCAGGCAGGCCTCTTCATCTGCTTAGTAACCCCTGAATTTAGAGCCCAGCAACTCAGAACTTTGTCTGGAATGGCCTTTGCCGGCTACTGCACTGCCAAGCCAAGTGCCGGCTACTGCACTACAGCACCTGTATTTGTCATCTTTGTTTTCTAAGTGTTACGTGCAGTAATCACTATTCAACATATAATGTTTTGTCTGTTTGTTTCCCTACTTCACGATATTAGCAATACAGTATTTATTATTTACCTATGGAGCGGCTCTACTCTGTCCTATAGGGTTGCTGTGAGTCAGAATCAGCCAAATGGCACTGGGTTTTTCTGGTTTATCCTAAGTGCTGGAAACCCTGGTGGCATACTGGTTAAGCGCTACAGCTGCTAACCAATTTCTAAGTGTTATTAATGTAAACAGTGAAACCATAAAAGGCCTTTACCACTGAAATCTTGCATCTACAATTCTTCTGTGCCTAGACCTTTTCTAATTAAATAGACTCATAATAAGGGGGCATTGAGCAATAATTCCAAGCTATAATTTGTTGTTAATTGATATTAACTCCTACAGACTAATACCACTCACCCATAAACAGCGTGGATCCAATCCAGTCAAGTGAAACCACGTATGGGATTGCTTTTAAGCAATTCAATACCACGGAGCTTTCAAGTCTGGTGAACAAGCTAGGCACTGAACAACTTTTAATCTACTCAGACCACTGTCGTAATCTACCCTCGCTACTACAATAGTTTAGTTTCTGTTTTTACTCTCCTGTCTGTACACCCTCTTCTGCTCCTGTAATAGCATCTCCAGAGAGCAGCCAGTGCGATGTTCTGATGACATGAATCAGAGCATGTTACTCACTTCTTCTCACCATCCTATCACTTCCTGTAACACTTAGAATAAAATCCCAACTCTACAATGGCTGGCTGCTTAGAGTTTACTCAGAACTATCCTCAGAGCAACTCTGGAGGAATCCAAGAAAAGAATCATTCCATAAACACCTATAAAATATTTAGACTCCAGGAAAAAAAATGTGTGTGTGTATATATATATATATATATATGTATACATATATATATATATATATATATGTATGAGAGAAGCAAAAAAGAGAGAGAGAGAGAGAAAAAGGAAGAGATGGTTATAGTGAATGAAGACAGGCTGGAAGATAATCAGACAAAAGAAGAAAAAGCTGTATAAGACTTTAGCCACCTGGTAGAAGACTCCTCACGCTGAGCGACTGAAAAACACTAGGAAAGACGCACCAATCATAATGGGATGTGTATTATTTTCCATAATTACAGTATCCTCCTTCTTGCCTTAACCCCTTTTCTCCTTAATTTTTATCCACAGAAAAATCGCTATTCAACATGTAATATTTTGTGTGTTTCCCTCCTTCACTAGTAACAGCAATATAGTGTTTATTACTTATCCATGAGGCAGTTCTACTCTGTCCTATGATACTGCTATCCTACTCTAGTGGTGTATCTAGGACATCCTACTCTATCGCCATGAGGCAGAATCTACTGGACGGCACTGGGTTTTTCTGGTTTTATCCGAAGTGCTGGAAATCCCGGTGGCATAGTGGTTAAGTGCTACAGCTGCTAACCAAAAGGTCAGCAATTTGAGTCTGCCAAGCACTCCTTGGAAACCCTATGGGGCAGTTCTACTCTTTCTATAGGGTTGTATGGGTTGGAATCAACTTTGCAACAGTGGGTTTTATCTTATTTACTTTATAGGCATTGATTCATTCAACCTTTTGGTAATTCTGTTAAGTAAGTGAATCAACTCAATGGCAACTGATTGGGTTGAGTTTAAAATACAGAGAAACTAAAACACCCAGGAGATATTTATGCATAGATATGCAAGAGAAAGCTGTACAAGATCCTGGAGCTCAGGAGAGAAATGATTTTAGGGTTAGATGCTAGGATCTTCATAATATGCTGACTAGATCAGCAGGATTAGAGGAGATCCCTTAGGAGGATGTGCAGAGCAAGAAAGAGCCCAAGCACTGAGGGTACCAAATAAACGATCATTGATCTCCAACAGCTTCATGTAAATAAAGGTGGCATAGTGGGGGAGTGTTACAGCTACTAACCAAAAGGTTGACAGTTTGAATCTGCCAGGCACTCCTTGGAGCAGTTCTACCCTGTCCTGTAGGGTCACTGTGAGTCAAAATTGACTCAGTGGCAGTGGGTTTGGTATTTTGGGTTTTTGCAACTCAACTGTTACTGACAGCAGCTCCCTTCCTAAGAGAAATGGGCTCAGATTCCAAAGTCTCTGTCCTGCAATAACAGGCCAAGGAAAACTATTAGAACAGGATGTAAAGGACTAGGTAGGAAAGAGAACTGGAAACCATCCTAGACAGGAACAATGCATCTGTGGAAATAGGCGGAAACCCAACAACCATAGGGCAAGTGCTCATTTGTCTAACAACTTCTGAAATGTTCCCATGGGAGGTGGTGAGGAGAGTTGTTCTTTGTGGTTCCAGAAGATGAAACTAGGACATGTGAATGAAACTACAGAGAAACCAATTTCAGGTTGCTTAAAGAAGAACTTCCCATAACGAGAGCTCTCTAGTGGGAACTAGCTGTCTATCAGCAAACACTGCTTGAGGAGGTCTAATTCCTAGTAAGGACTATACAGAATGGATCCTCTATGTGTAGCCATAAGAAACTCTCAAGTTTTCCCACAGTGGAAGGATGTGAGGACAGAACAGGTATTTTTCCTGCTCAGTTGGGCAAGAACTATGGGACAATAGCTGCATGGTTCTCAGACGGTGCTCCTTCTGGACAGCGACATGGCTAATGAAGACGCTAAGTCCAGGTGCCCTGGCCAACAACGGTGCTAGGAGCAATGGCTCTTTGAGTTCTTAGGAGCAGGGGCTATGTGTCCACTCAGATGTAGAAGGAAAATTCTAGTTCTCTTGCATCCAGGATTTTACCAGAATCAAAGAAATCCCAGTTGGAATGACCTCAGAGTTCTAGTCAAGCTTCTACTCCAGCAGAAATCTCCCTTGCAGCATCCCTGACAGATGCCCATCTAGTCCTGTTTACTCACATTTAATGATGAGGAGCTACTGCTTTGCAAGACAGCTTTCCATAATTCAGCAGTTCTCATTGTTCTTGATAAAAAGTAAAGATAATAGGTAGCATTTATTGAGTTCTCACTACATGCTAAACACTGAATACCTTCCATGCATCAAACATTTGAATCCTTGCCATAAAGTAATTAAACAGGTTTCAGTATCATCCTCATTTTCTAGTGAGTAAGGAAATTAAATTTGATAATATTAAGAATGTGTTCAGTGTCACAGAAAGTGGTAAGGTTGGAATACAATTTTCACAAACTTTAATCATTCATCTATCACTTTATTAGAAACATGTCTGAGAGTCATCTCTACCATTATTCAGTTAATGTTTTTTACTAAATGGTTTTGTCCTATTTTTGCCAAGCCAGCCAAGTGCCGTCGAGTCGGATTCGACCCATGGCAACCCTAGGGGCCAGGATAGAACTGACCCCCAGAGTATTCAAGGAGCACCTGGTGGATTTGAACTGCCTATTTTTAAGAAACTTAAATATCTCTAATTACATATTTAAAAACACAAATTTGGTACTAGTTATGTATGTCCTGATATATATTAAATTTTAGCAAAACTTTTCAAGAGATTCTCCCATGTCCTAAGTAAAACCATCTTAATTGCCACTCTATGTACCATATTTGGGGAATCATTGCTCTAAACTGTATTGATTCGCATTGCTTAAAGGTTTCGTTTGAATCCAAACCCTACTTTTTGTAATAATTTTAGCTGTATTAAATTTTCCCTGTAAGCTTGTCAAGAAAGTATTGGCAACATTGTCTCCAAGGCTGGTGTGTAAATGTTTGAGAAGATTGACTATATTCCCATGAAGGCTTCCCTAAGTTGGTCATTTCCTGTTCTTCCAACCTCATAAGACAAGTTTTCTAGTTCTGGTCTCTCTTGCCTAGAATATTCTATCCCATCAACCAGTCACAGTGGTTGTTCTGTAAGTTAACTATAATTGTAGAAGCCACAGTCTTCATATTTGTACAACAAAGCTGCTTCCATGCTAATGTTCAGATTCATTCAGAATAGGGAAGAATGCGTAGCCTTGTGGAAAGAACATAATTTCAGGTCAAAAGACATAAACTACTTTCCAGCTCTGCCCACATTTTAGCCATCACTTGACCTACAGGAAGCAACTTAAAACAAGCAAAAAAAGTGAGTATAATAATTCTGTCTCTCAGGATGGTTGTGAGGATAAAACGAGATAATAAGTGTGTAGCCTTTGTAAACTATGCAGATTTATGTACACTAGTTAGCATTAGAGCAGACCTCCTAGCATAAGCACACAGTTACCTACCACCTTGAGTAACCCATGAATCCTAAATACTTTCTAGTTCCACTAGGAAAAAAGTTGGAGAAATTGATATGTAGTTACCAAAAAACAAGCACACACACAAAAAAGTTGACATTGAGTTGATTCTGGCCCATAACAACTTTGCAGGACAGAACAAAACTGTCTTACAGGGTTTCCAAAGAGCAGCTGGTATATCTGAACTGCTGACATTTTGGTTAGTAGGTATAGCTCTTAATCATTACATCACCACGGCTTCAACAGGTGAATAACACCAAAAAATACTCCAGCCATTTGCCACATGAAGGTACTTTGTCCCAGTCACTGTTCTAGCCGTGGGATAGAGTATTAAACACGGGTAACAAGTAGGGTTAATAGTAAACCGGTATGATGTACTGATCATAAACCCAAAACCCGAAAGCCAAAACCCAACCCACTACTGTCAAGTCAATTCTGACTCATAGCAACTGCTATTACTGATCATAATGATTGCCAAAATATTTCAATCCTTTCACACTAATAAGCTACACAGGCATTTCTTTGAGCCCCTAGTTCATGTGCAATGCCTTATTTACCCTAGCTTGTCTTCTGGGACTCCTAGGCTTTCCACAACCTGGCAACCTAAGGATCCAGACAGAGGTGCCTCCTAGACCATTTCAGGACTTTGTCCAGTGTTGGTTCAGTGGCATGTGGCAGCAGTTGTTTCATCTTTTGAATATCATCCTAACAGAACAGATTCATTACTCTGAGAAGGGACAGAGTAAAAAAATGAATAAAGCAATACATAATTTAACTTCAGATTGCGACAAGGATCATAAAGAAGTGTGATAGAATTAGAGAAAGGGTACAGCATTAAACAGTAGGATGAGGAAAGGCCTCTCTGAGGAAGTGAGATTTGAGCTGAGATAGGAATGAGGATAACGAAATGAAAACCAGCCAAGCAAAAGTCTAGAGGAAGAGTATTGCAGGCAGAGGGAAGTGTAGGAGCGAAAGCTCTCAGGAGGGAATGGGTTTGGCATATGCAAAGAATAGAAAGAAAGCATGTGTGACTGAATCATAAATAATGAGGCTATAGTTGCCCAAGGTAGGCAAGGACCCAGGCATGAAAGTCCTGGCAATCTTTGCTTATGAGTCTAGATTTTATTTCGAGTACAAATGTCATTTGAATGACTTAAGTGTATTCACGTATTGTTATCGTATTTACAGAACGCCTTATTTCAAGAAACTCAATTCAAACAGAATATACTGTTTTCCAATTTTCTCCCTGCTGAAACTGGAAAACCAGGGGATAATTAATGATGTTCTCTCTCTCTATATATATATATGAAGTATATATATATGTGGTGAAGTAATGGTTAAACACTCAGCTGCTAACCAAAAAGTCAGTCATTCAAACCCACCAGACACTCCAGGGGAGAGAAGACCTGGCAATGTGCCCCTATAAAGATGACATTCTAGGAAACTGTGGGGTAGTTCTAGTCTGCCATGTAGGGTCTCTATGTGGCAGAATCAACAACACATAAAGCAACAGATGTATATGTGGCTGATGATAACACCCCACAGACATCACTTATCTTATCTGAGCTTCACAATAACCTGGATGAAGCTATTGTTTCCCACCATTTTAGAAGTAAAAACCATCAGATTCCACAAAGAAAACTACATATGTGTACTAAGGAGCCATAGGCAAGGATTATTCCACCTATTTTGCCGATTTACAGAGCAATTATGAAATTTTACCATATTTTACATGCAGTTTAGCACTAGAACAAACTTAATTCTTCTTATAAAACCCCACTGCCTCCTTGTGAGGTTGCAGGAACTGAGGAGTTTTGTAACTTTGTGCTAGTTAGTCAAAGGAGGTATAATGACATGCCAGCCAGCTCCCAACATACTCGGCAGCGGGCTCAGCCCACACATAGATGACTATCAGACTAAGTATTCAGGGCATCTACCCACTGAGAGAGCACAGACACACTCAGCTTGACATGTATACATCTTCAGTTAATACTCGCTCCAAATTTTAGAACTGGCTGAAACCTGGCAAGGAAACGACCTGTGATTGAAGGCCGGCTAGCCAACAAAAACCTGAATTTCTTAAGTATGACCTTGATGGCCTCAGCTATGTAAGGAAAAGACAGAAAGACCAGGAACTAAGATATCTTTTCTGTTTTACTAGAGGCCTCTAACTAACTCTGTCTAACTCTCGAATATCCTAGGCAACAGAAACCTACATATTCACAGTCCTGATGAAGCCCACGCTTAAAGAGAGACTTTGCACCCAGGGACATAGAGTGATGTCTTTGCTTACAGAACGGAACTCAGTGACAAAGTAGCCTTTCCCACACCGTAGCAATGAAGGCTCACACTGAACCCTCCAGACTGTACAGTTTCAACTTTGTCTCCATTCAACCCTTGCCCTCTTACTTCATCTACCTTCATTTATTTCTTCATCTACTTTAATATTTTCTCTCTCTCTCACTAGTCAACAACATTCTCTGAGGATAGGGACCGTGTCTTTTTACTTTTCCTACTTCCTTAGTACCAAATATATTTTTTTCTACAATAGGTGCATAGCATAATTTTTATTAATTAAAACATTATGTAATATTAATTACTATTTATAGGGAGCTCTAACATGGAACTGGTTAAGAGCTCAGCCTACTAACTAAAAGGCTAGCTTTTCAAATCTACCATCTACTCCTTGGAAACCTACAGGGCAGTTGTTCTGCACCCTATGGGGTCCTGTGAGTTGGAATCAACTAGACAATAATGGATCTGATTTTTTTTCTTCTTTTTTGGTACTATTTATAGAGGAATATGTGCCAAGTATGATGGCATGTGCTTTACATATTTTATTTTATTTAATCTTTATAGCAACTCAGTGATCATAGGTGTCTTTGTCTTCATTTCACAGGACAGGAAACAGAAGCTTTAAAAGATTAGAGAACGTGACCAAGATCAAATAATTAGTAAGTAGCAGAATCAGGACTTAGTCCATATTTTGTCTGATGCAAATTCAGGCTAATTTACACACTGAGCTAAGCTGTCTCCCTTCGTGTATTGACTGTTTTATTATAAAGTTGAGAGAGAAGAGCTGGAGTGGTGACATAGGATTAAACAAGCAGCTACTTGCATTAAAGAGGCTGGGCAAGTTGAACTGCCAGGTAGAGTCCACATTCTTGATACAGGCCTGCATATTAAAGGGTGGGCAGGAATACGTAGGAAGAAACTCATTTCAGAATTTAAGCTAGTTCCCATCACCTTTTAATACCAGATAAGCAAACTGAGAAGGAGCTGTCCTGTGCTCTAGATGTCCTGCATGCCAATCCTATCTTTCCTGAGAGAAGAGAAGTAGCAGGTGATTTTTACAACTTTTTGCCTGGCTTTGCAGACAGAAAGGTGACTCAGAAGGAGAATTGGCTAAAATGTGAAAAAGCAAACTGGCAGCTTAACCCAAAGTGGTGCAGATCTCTTGTTATTGCACCTTTCCCAGTAGTTGGAGAGCAAGATCCCCTTCCGACAGTGAGAGTGAAGGTTTAGTAATTGTGGAGAGGTGGATTTGCCAATTTAGAAACCAAATTTAGAAACCTAAGGTCTTCAAGTTATTGAAAAAAAGTCATTGAAATGAATGTGTAAAGGCAATACACAAAAGGATATGGTATAGTACCAACGCTCAAGTCCTGGACTTAGGCAAGTGTCTTTGGATTTCAATGGTGGAATGAATTCTGAAAATCACGTGAAATGCCAGTTAACATGTTTTTGTTCTTAGAATTTGTTTCAACCTTTGTTACTTCCCTCACTGAGTGATTAGGCATTCTCTATTCATTACCTTAAGGATGAAATGACAAAAGAATGCAGAAAAAACAAAGAGAGTCAACTGTTAGCTTTGAGTTTATCAAGCACGGTATTCACGACTCACCTGCAAAAACATGAGTTGAAAGAATGGCTGATGAAAGAGAGACAACGCTTTTAATTCTGAGACTGAAAATGAGTTTCCAAGACTAAGAAGAAAGGAGACAGAAAAGGCTTCGAGCCCAGCTGGGCAAAAAACATGGCAACACTGAGGACAGAGCTGAGCAAGAATTCAGGGCGCGACCGGTGTCCACATGAGTGTGTGTCATTGGCAGACAGAATCCAGGAGCCATGCCTAGTGCCTTTAGCTGTGAAGTTATCCTTGTGGGTCTGTGATTAAGTTCTCATTTGACAGAAGTCAGCACCTAGCCCAAAGATCATCTGAGTATTAGTTATCATTCATACTCGTATTCTTGAGCTTCGTTCTGTTCCCTTCAGCTTACCTTGAATTGTCAAATCTGTGTCAACATCTTCACATACTTTATGTCAGTTAAATGGAGTGGGAGACACCTGTAGGAGCAGGGGTCTAGAAGAAAATCCCCTTGCACATGGGGTACATCAAGTCATTGTTTTATGTATTTGATCATCGAAAAAAGTACGTTACACCAGCAGCAGATAGCATAATGTTCTCTTTAGATGTCCATGTCCTTGTCCTCAAAATCTGTGAATGTGTTATCTTACATGGCCAAATCTACTTTAAAAAAAAAAAAAACCACTTCCATCAAGTCATGTCCAACTCATAGCGACCCTAGAGTTCAGAGTATAACTGCCTCATAGAGTTTCCAAGGAGCCCCTGGTAGATTTGAACTGCCTACGTTTTGGTTAGCAGACGTAGTGCTTAATCCACTACGCTACCAGGATTTCCAAAATCTACTTTGGACAAGGCAAAACATATGGGCATTTCATTACATGTACTCACTCCTTGGGGTGCTAAGGAGTCAAAGCCCCTCCTCAGTGGGGTCTTAAAATGTGCCTAGCTGATAAAAGTTGTTTCCACACCGGGCAAGTTGGATATAACTGAGAAAATGGGCCACTCTATGAGACAATGAGAAGTACTCTACAAGTGATCTTGATGAAAGTTCTTTACAGGACCCAATGGGGAAAGCTAACATAGCTCCATGACATGGATGATTTTTGCTACTCATGCAAATGCCTGATAGGATCTATGATCTGCATTAATGACTTGACACCTTGTGCTACGTGATGTTCCCTTCATAGCTGACAAATCTTAGAGCCGATTCCATTCCACTCCTACTGGTTCCTCCGGACAGGTTGAACTCCAGGTAGGTTGGGCATCACCAACCTCCTTCTTCATTATTGTCCTTTCTCTGTGCTTTAACCACTAGCCTAAGAGATTTTTATCTGGTTTTAGGGGTCAGGGTAGTAAGACACATGCTCTATGTTTCCAAATTTATTTATTATTATTAATCTGTACTGTATGTTCTACTTCCTTCTAAACTTTCTGTTCCTTAATTCCAAAAATCAGACTTTGGGTACAAAAAAAAAGCTCTTTCCATCAAAACTACGTTTTCAGTCTTGAGTTTCAAAATCCTGACTGGAATAAATGGCCATTTAAGTATGAAGTACAAGAATGTGTTACAGAAAAAAAAAGCCACATAGACAGCATTTCAAAGTATTACTCCTCTTCAAAATTATAATTCCCAAGATCATAAAGGCAATAAGAAATGAAAGTAGGAATCATACCCACATGTCACTGGTATTACAGTCTATGTGGCATCAGGTCTATCATTAGACATCTCTGACTAGTAATTCTACCTAGCTCGAGTTCTAAGTCTGTAAAGCAGCAACGTTCTTCCTTCCCCATTACAGACATTCAGATGTTTGAAGAGAACTGCTTTGCCACTTGAGTCTTCCCATTTCCTTCCGCTGTTCTTCACAGACATCATGTTCCCCATCTTTTTCACATCCTGAACCTTCTTTGGAACCCTGACAGCACAGTGGTTAAGAGCTACAGCTGCTACCCAAACTGTCAGCAGTTCAAATCCACCAGCCACTACTTGGAAACCCTATGGGGCAGTTCTACTCTGTTCTATAGGGCCACTATGAGTCAGAATTGACTGAATGGCACCGAGTTTTTATTTTACTTTATTTTTGGACCTTGTTTTGGATGAATACATGTTTGTGTGTGTCCCTTCAGACTTGCTAATTTCCCAATATGCCAGCCACGGTAGTCAAAGTTACTATGAAATTTTTTCCTAATTTCCTGTTCCTAATATACTCCTAAATAAAAAGATATTTGTACCAGATAGTACATGTGCAGATTTCTACTGCACCCCACCTAAAAGATATTTGCAAGTTCAGGAAAGACATTTAGGACCAATTCAGGACAGTCCTCATCTTCTTTGTTTAGATCCCAAAGAACATGAATATACCTAAGATCCAAAGACAAGAAAAAGGTTTTTTTGCTGTATTACATAGTAGTATATACAGCCTTCAGTACGGATTACTCCTCAACATAAAGAAAATGAAAACACAACCAAACAAATTAACAACATCATGATAAATGGAGAATGGATTAAAATTGTCAAGGATTTTGTTTTACTTGGTTCCACAATCAATGCCAGTGGAAGCAGCTGTCAAGAGGTCACACAATCTATCGCACTGGGAAAATCTGCTGCAAAACAAGACTTCTCAGAAGTATCGGAAAGCAGAGATATCACCTTAAGGACTGAGATGCCCCTGATCCAAGCCACAGTATTTTCAATTACCTCATATGCTTGTGAACAATGGACAGTGAAGAAGGAGAACTGAAGGATGAATGCCTTTAAATGACAGTGTTGGCGAAGTGAATCTACCACAGATTGCCAGGAAAACAAGCAAATTTGTCTTTGGAAAAAGTAGAGCCAGAATGTTCCTTAGAACTGAGGCTAGTGGGACATTGTCTTCAGTACTTTGGACAAGTTACCATGAGAGACTAGTCCCTTGAGAAAGACATCATGCTTGGTAAAACAGGGGGTTAGCAAGAGGAAGGAGGACCCTCAAGGTCAAGTCTGCAACAGTGGGCTCCCCCGCAGCGGGAACTGTGAGGATGAGGCGGGACAGAGCACTAGTTTGTTCTGTTGAGCATAGGACCACCATGGGGACGCATGGCCTTGATGGCACCTAACAACAACAGTTTTCCTTTTACTACTTTATTTCTAGTGTAACATTCTAACATTTTTAGTGGAGTTTTTCTTTTCTTTATACTGTTTAGTTTTTTAGTGTTTGCTCTAGCTTACCATATATATCTTATCAGAATATTCTTCACTTTTATACTAAATTAAAAAATGTTATTCCTACATAGCTCTAGACTGTTTTAGTGTCTCTTGCAAATGTGCAATGCTGCCACTGTAACAAGAAAGCAGCCACGGATGATCTGTATATGGAGGCATATTGCTTTGTTTCAACAGAGTTTTACTGATGAGCACTGGAATTTGTTTATTTTTGTATTATAAAATACTGTTTTGATTTTTTTTTCTCCTGCTATTTAAAAACATTAAAAACACTCAACTCTGAAGCTATACCAAATCAGTAGAAGATAGGATTTGATCTGAGGGTACAGTACACCAACCACTTGAAGGTGAACTATGATTCTCAAGTTCATTTAAGAGGTTCTGTGGAGTTACCCAGACATCCGTTTGGGGCTGCTATACTGGTGAACACTGACCAGACTGAGTTTAAGCATTATTATCTCCATTTCAAGGACAGCTTTGCTTATTATTTTTTTCCAATTGTAAAAAAAAAAAAAAAAAAAAAAATGTTTTCTAAAAGAGTCTAAGAAAGGAAAAGCGAGGAAAACATGCAAGGCAGAGGAAAAGGAGAAAAAGCAGGATAATCTCAAAAGTTCTTTCTTGCTCTGAATTTCCCCTACATTCGTCTAAAATTGCATCAAATTGTCAAGAACTTTGTTCAGTTAACAACAAAAGCTAAACATTTTTAAAGAGGTTGTATTGTCTTTTATCTCTTTTAAGATTTTCCTTAGTTTTGTAACTGAGTTATTTTTCACATATGAAAACTGTTAAGGGAAAGCGCAGACATTTTCTAAATCCAGTCCTGAAAAACAGAACAGAAATCCTTTAGCACCCTCTTGTGTCCACAGTAGGGATTACAACAGCCATCCCAGTTAAATATTAGTGACCCCTTCCCTGGGTGGAACCCTCCGTAGTGCCGCCGTTAAGAGCTATGGCTGCTAATCAGAAAGGTTTGCAGTTACCCTATGGGGAAGTTCTACTCTGTCCTATAGGGTCTCTCTGAGTTGGAATTGACTCTGCGGCCACAGATTAGTTCTTGTTTTTGCTGGCTGGTACAAACAGTTAACAGGCTTGGTTAACACACTTGGCTGCAAATGGGAGGGCTGGAGATTGAAGTTCACCCAAGTCAACTTGAAAGCAAGGTCTGTAGACCTACTCCTGAGGAAGTAACCACTGAAAAGCCTGTGGAGTAGAGTTTTATTCTGACACATATTGGGTCACCATGAATTAGAACAACTTGGTAGCAACTGGTTTACTGCAGTCAGACCTAAGGCAGTGGTGGTGAAATTTCTTTAACCAAGAGGTTGAGGCAGTAGAAAATGCAGCCTCTTCCTCACAGGATATGTAACTTCTTGTTTATACTCGTCAGCTGTAAGTGAACACGTCCTCCACAGTCATCCTCTAGAAAGAAAATCCCTTTCTTTCTCCCCTTTATCTAAATGTCATCCACTTTTTGAGAGAAAGTTGATTGATCACCCTATAGGTTTCTCTTCAGCTCACCATAATTGTCCGTTCTCTGTATAATTAGAGCTATTAAGATTACAGGTTTTAGCATCAGATTTGTGTTGCATTCCCGACTCTGCCCTTCATTAACTCTGAGCTCATATAACTCTGAGCTCAATTAACCACGGTTAGTGCTTCTGCAGCTTTTATCAATGAATAGAATCTCGCCCACTGATAAATGGCATAGATATCTCACCTATGTTTGGGTAAGCAAAGCCACTTTCCCTGAAAAGTTGGCAACACAAACCACAAACAATAAATTAGACTTCATTGAGATTAAAAATTTATCAGCCTCATCTACCCTGAAACCAGAAGAACTAGATAGTCCCGGGCTATCACTACCCACTGTTCTTATCAAGGCCATAATAGATGGATACTAATAGAATGGTGAGAAAATGTGGAATATCTTGAAATTCTTTAAAACTACAGAATTAATGGACCGGTTCATAACAGAAGACTCCCTGTGACCACTGCTCTGAGATACACTTTAAATCTTAAAGTGAAGCTGTCCCCTGAGGTCATCTTTTAGCTAAATAACAGGCTGGTCCATAAGATAAAGAATATCACTCACAAATACTATGGTCCTTTAAGCGACCACCTGCGTGAAACCAAAAGGTCAACAGTTGCTTTAAAAAAAATTGTTTAAAAGATGAGAAGGCAAGGGACAGGGAATCTAGATTACTGAAAACAGTAGTTATTTCCAGAACAGAAGTAATGAGCATCTTCATCTTCATCCTTATGAAGAATGTAACCAATGTTGCTGAACAATTTGTATAGAAGTTGTTGAATGGGAATCTAATCTACTAAATAAACTTTCACCAAAAATGCTATAAAATATTATATAAAATATTTTTACAAAGTGTTATACAAAAATATAATAAAATATTATACCACAAACAATACAAAAAAGATTAAAAACTTACGAGCATCATAGGACACTATCAAAAAAGCAAAAAAGGACACCCTACAGAATACAAAACCAAAAACCAAATTCAGTGCTGCCAAGACGACTCTGACTCATAGAGACCCTACAAAACAGAGTAGAACTGCTCCATAGGGGTACCAAGAGCACCTGGTGGATTCGAACTGCTGACCTTCTGGTTAGCAGATGTAGCACTTAACCACTATGCCACTAGGATTTCAAACCTGTGGAATGGAAGAAAATATTTGCAGATCATATACACTGAGTTCCCATGTTAAAAACATCCAACTTACAGACAACTTATACTTAGAGAACAGACTGCTATAAAGTCTATGAAATAAAAAATTTGAGTTAAATACAATAGTTCATCATAACAAATTCATGTGCTTACTTTGTGGCACTCATGAAAACATAGCACCACTTAAGTGGTTTATCACCTAGAGGAAGGAGGATCCATCATTTTAAGTCATATCGCACTGCCTTTAACACTATATAGAGTACATAACTGTATAAATAACCACATGTACTTCTTCTGACTTACCTACAAATTTGACTTCGGACATGCTCAGGAATAACTCTCATTCATAACTGGGATACTGCCTGTATCTGATACAGTCTAGTACTGAGAACATGTAAAGAACAACTACACTCAATAATAAAATTGTAAGCAACTTAATTTTTAAATGAGCAAAGGACTTGAATAGATATTTCTCCAAAGAAATATGCAGATAAAAAGATACTCAACATCATCAGTCATTAGAATGCAAATCTAAACCACAGTAAGACACTGCCTCACATGAACTAGGCTGGCTATTAATCAGAAAAACAGAAACTAGCAAATGTTGGCCAGAACACTGAGAAATTAGAGCCCTCAGACATTGCCAGTGGGAGTGTAAAATTGGGCAATGTAAGAAAAATATTTTCTGCCTCAAAAAACTAAACACAGAATTACCATGTGACCCAGCAATTTCACTTCTATGTATATACCCAAAAAATGAAAGCAAGGAAGCAAAGATTCAAACAGATACTTGTCTGTTAACGTTCATTGCAGCACTATTCACAATTGCCAAAGGTAGCAACAACATAAATACCCATCAAGAGATGACTGAATACACAAAAAAGAGGAATACTACTTAGCCGTGAAAAGAAATGAAGTTCTGATACATGCTAAGATGTGGGTGAGCCTTGAAAACATCATGCTAAGTGACACAAGTCAGACACAAGTATAGCATAAATCCACTTATATGAAATAGCTAGAACAAACTAATTCATAGAGACAGAAAGTAGATAGATCATTGGTTGCCAAGGGCTATGGGGAGGGACAGGAGATGAGTACAGAATCTTTTGGAAATGATGAAAAGTTTAGTTTGAGGCCTAGATAATGGTGGTGGTTGAGCAGCACTGTGAATGTACTAAGTGCTACTGAGTAATATGCTTTAAAATGCTGAATTTTAAGTTATGCAATTTTACCCAATCAGCTCCAAGGTAGAAAGTCCTGGTAAACTGCTTTTATAAAGATTATTAAAAAAAAAAAAAAAAACCTATGGAAAACATGGGATCATTGAAGTTGGAATAAACCGATGGCAAGCAATTTTGATAGGAGTTTACACATTTGCTTACAAGTATTTGTTATATTTTACCCTTTCTCAATGCATTAAAAAGAATTATGTGTTCTTTGGAGTCTCAGTCCCTCTCCAAGTTTAAAAGATGAATCAGGGTGCTACCATCTGGTGCTGGGCCATTTTTGATACAGAACTAGAAAATGAGCGGAGAGACAAATAGAAAAGAAGCCAGAGAAAATTTTCTTGGGAAATGCAAATGCTTACTAGCCAACTGAGTGCATAAAATACACAGGCTGAAGGGTAAGAGAAGAAAATCAAAGTCACTAAGCGTCGTTTTTTTTTAAACGAGGTTTTTTGGAGAATAGATAGTGGAAGATTAGTGTAAAGGCCTGAAAAGGGCTGCTGCCCTGTGTGAGAAACATCAAGAGTGGAAGGAAGAGGAAAAGCGGTTGTAAAAAGAATTATGAATTATATCCCTGCTGATGCTGCCCAAGAGATTCCTTAAAGATTGTAATCACTTTTAATTACTATTGCATATTGAACTTGGTTTCTTTGAAAATCAATATGCAATGAGCTTCAGGTAGCTTGAGTTCTCAGCTGTGTGTTGTTTCCAGAAACACCCATCAGAGGCATCCACAACATCATTCATCGGGCTGACCCGGGTCTGTAGTTACCCCTTTGGCTTCTCCCTGTTCCCAGACACTGTCTATGAAATAAATAATTTTCAATATACTGACTGACAAATTAATACTGACTGACAATATTAAGCCAATGATGCTCCCTGGCCACTTGAAGGAAATTCTCGTGGCCTGGCAGTCAAGTGCCACATCTGTTAACCAAAAGGGTGGCAGTCTGAATCTGCCAGTCACTCCTTGGAAACTCTCTGGAGCTGTTCTCTTCTATTCTATAGGGTCACTATGAGTCACAATCAACTCAAAGGCAGTGATTTTTTTTTAATTTTGTTACTTGAAAGTGTTTAATTTATTGTGTGATGCTTCTTACAATTTTGAAACTTCTTTTTCGTCTTCTTTGGACTGCATGACATTCCTGGGAGATAAACAAGGGTCATTAGCACCATTTTACAAGAAGAGGGAAAGGAGGTTCTTAGAGGTTGAACGGCTTGCACAAGCTCAAGGAGTCTGTAAGTGACAGAGCTGTTACTGTAAGTCCACGTGAGATGCGACGTCATGCAACTTGACTGTTCAAATGTGCTTCAAATACTACTTCATGGAGTCTTGTGTCTATCTAATGACCAAAGCGCTGGGCTAGAGCTTGGAGAGTTGGGAATGGAGCAAGTTCTCTGGACTCAGGGACCCTACCCTCAAAACCTTCTAGATCCAGGGAAGATTGGTTCTAAGACCCATAAATGTCTCAAAGGAACAGCAAGCCCATGGTTGTCAAAAGGAGATAAAAACCTTCCCCCAGAGCTTACAGAGAGAGAAAGACTTCCCCTTGACCTAGCAGCCTAATTTGGACTTCCAGCTTCCTAAGCTGTGAGAGAGTATATTTCTGTTTGCAAAAATCATCCGCTCGTGTCTCTTTGTTATAGCAACACTAGATAAAGAATTTAGTCTCTACCTTTCTGCAACTTTGGGTAAATTGTTTTTCCATTTGGTCCTCTATTTATCAAACTCTCCAGCTACTTGTATATTGCTACTGTTATTGTTAGTTTCCATGGAGTTGGCTCCAGTCCTGTGCCATCTTAACGATAGTGGCTGTTTGAGGAAATTGCAGCTATTGTGTCAATCTATGTCACTGAGTGGATATCCTTTTCTAGCAGTTATTCTCTCCTGATGACTTGTTGAAAGCACAAAAAAGTCTACCTTTCGCTGTCCTTGATTCTAAGAAACTCATTAGTTTGTTTCCTAACAGTTCAGGTTGGTTTGTTCTTCTAGCAGTTCAGGTATAAGCAATATTCTTCACCAACACCACAGCTTCAACACATCACATCTTCTGTCTTGTTTTTGTACTCTCCAACTTTTGTATGCATGTGAGGTGACTGAAAAGACCATGGTGTTAAGTCAGATGCAACTTAGTCATCAGAGACATCTTTACTTTCCCAAATTTTAGAGAAGTCTTTTGCAGCAGATTTTCCCAATACATCATTTGTTTTCTTGACTGTGTTTTACATGGATTTGGTTGTCAATCCAAGTAGAATTAAATCATTGACAATTTCAATTTTTCCTCCACTTATCATGATTTATCTATCCCGTTGTATTTTTGTTTCCTTTAGATTCAGGTTTTATCTCCACTGAAAGCTGTAATCTTTGACTTGCATCAGTAAGTGCTTCAAGTCTTCATTTTCAAAAAGCAAGGTCATGTCATCTGCATATTGCAGGTTGTTAAAAATGTGTTTAGGATTCAAATATTCAACATTAATAGTAATGACAGCTATTATTGCTGAAGACACATATTAGCCAGGCATACTAAAGCTGGAATCAATTCAATGAGAACTAGTTTTTGTTTTGATAGCAGGTACATAGATTAATTAGCCACTTAGTTTTTATAACCTTGCAAGTCACAATTCAGAGAGGTTAAAATAACTTTCCCAAATCAACGAGGAGCCGCACCAGAAGGTGAGCTCAGGGAAGAACGCTTGCCTTTTCAGAGTATCATATTACCTCAAAATCTGTGGTTGAATTATCCGTACATGTGAACGGCTATGAGGTTTTCCAGGATAGGGTATAACACTCACCTGTTTTGTCTAATGTTTATATTGGAATGGTTCCTAAAAGTTACACTGATAATAACAATATAGGAAAAACTAAAAACAACAAATTGCTTCAAGTGCTGACTATGTTTAAGTGTTTGCTGCTAACCAAAAGGCCTGCAGTTTGAATCCACCAGCCTTCCCTTGAAAACTGTGAGACAGTTCTGCTCTGTCCTATAGGATAGGTATAAGTCAGGATCAGCTCCATGACAGTTGGTTTTATGCATCAAAATGCTACACACTCTATAGGACTTACACTGTTTAAATCTTGAAACCATCTTTTGAAGTAGGTACTTTTGTCATCCCCATTTTACAGATGAGGAAACCAAGAACTAAAAGGAGTATCTTGATCTGAACTATCTAGCAAACCATGGAGGTTGAATTGGGGTCTGGTCTGTCTTTCTCAGAGTCTATGTTATAAAAAACTACACTGCACTGCCCTGGTAAGTGTGGCTTTTGTGTGGTCCCAGTACCTGAGCTTTTGTCTTAAATCTAGGTGGATAGAAGACTTTTTTGCGTAAATGTAAACAGAAGTCTCCCTCGGTTACTTCAGCACCGTCTTTTCCATGCCTACTCCCTCTCATCTGTTGGATTCCAGTTCTAAATTGTTGGCCCATCACAATCTATCTGTTTATAACTTGACTAAAACAGAATACACCTGCTTATGCAGTTCCCAGTCCCCACTATAGAGGAAAATAAACTTCAAGAAGTTAAACTTGCTGAGAAATATTTCTTTACTTCATACTAAAATCTTGGTAACTTGACGTGGGAGAAGAAACTTCAGAATTCCTGTTGAGACAAGCATTAAATTCTGTTTTGGATTGTGTCCATCTTTCTGAAACCTATACTCTAAGCAAGTGGTACAGGTTTGGGCACTTCATGTAAGTCAGTAGGCCTTTGTCAAGCAAAATACAGGACACCTCAGTCCTTACACGGAGAGAGGAAGCCTTATTTTCACTGTGGAAAATGCTCTTTCTGAGTTTAAACAGGAAGAAGAGCAGCTGTGTCCACTTTCCAAATTTCACCAGTGCTTTTCTTCCCCTCACAGGCAGCCCCAACATGAGGTTCCTGCACAGCTCACACATAGCCGAGGCGTCCCAGACTAGGACAGGCCACCAAGCTGAACCGACACCCTCCTACAGACACAGAAACCTACAGCCAAAACTTGCTCAACACTGGACAACTCCTAAGGACTCTGTTCTTAATCCACTTCCTTTACTCTTGGGAAACTTGGCAACCATGGGCAGGAATCCTGTGTACCAACTACGGAATACTGTCCTTTGGCAAAATCTTCTTCTTTTGCTAACATTTTGAAAGTAGATCTATACATTACGATCTCTGTTCATAGCCTTAGAGAGACAGTCTAACATCTCAAAACCCTGCCATATGCATGAAAAGAAGAGAGAGAGGGCAAGGAGAGGAGAAAGGAAGAAAAGAATTTAAAAGGGAAGGAATGAACAACACTAACAATTTATAGAGAAATGATTTTTAAATGGCAAGGTGAAACATGCTTACAGGAGTTTGATAGGAAAGATAATGAACGTCAAACTTGAAGAGAAAGAATAAGAATGGTAACAGAGAATGAGGATTGGATGACAGAACCAGTTTTGACCTAGAGAATGTGAGGAAGAGGAAGGGGGAAGAGGAGAAGATGTGGCATGAGGTCAAAGATAAAGCAAGCTCAAAACTGGCAGAGAAAGAAAAAGAATTAAAATTTAAAAAATAAAACAAAAACAAAAGAAAGCAGGGCTGTTGAGTCGATTCTGACTCACAGAGACCCCACATAAGAGAGTACAAAGAACCCAAAGCATTCCCAAGGAGTGCCTGGTAGATTGGAACTGCCAACCTTTTGTTTAACAGCGTAGCGCTTAAGCACTACACCACTGGGATTCCTCACATGTTCACAGAAGGATGAATCTCAAGACGGAGATTCCAATGGACTCTGTTAACAAGGAGAAAAAGAATATAACGGAGAAAACATCTCTAACGGAGAAAAAGAAAACAAGATGCTAAGGAGGAGGCAGATCAAGAGATAACTTGATCATTTTAAGCCCAGGCTTCCTAATATTGGTTTTTCAATAAAAGAAATCAAATATGCTGATGATTAGTCAATTCCAATTTAGAGCAACAAAAATGGATAGAGTAGAAGTGCGCCATAGGATTTCCAAGGCTGTAATCTTTATGGAAGCAGGCTGCCACTTCTCTCTCCCACGGAGAGCAAGTTGGTTTGAAATGCCACCCTTCTGGTTAGCATCCGAGCCTTTAACAACTAAGCATGCTCCCAGGATTCCTCTGGTTTTGTAATAGAGCAATCATTATTGTTATTTCTACAGACAGCAACACTTAACTTTGTATACAAAGAATGTGTTTTACTGTTTTCATATTTTCATTGTTCAAAATAAATTTCATTAATCATTAATGATTGCATTACACCTGGAAAATTTTTCATTGACCCCCCCCATAGTCAGGTTCTCTGAAAATTCATTGAAACTGTCTTTTTTCCCTCGTTTTCAGGTTCTTTTTTTCTTTTTGTTCTATTCATGTGATGGCTTTTATTTCTCTAAGAGATATTCCTAGATGTGGGAGTGCTGGATCATATGATATTCCTATTTCTTTTTTTTTTTTCTTTTTTATTTAACATCACTGAGTGAAAATCTACATTCCCATGTAAATTTACATGCCCAACTATATGCAGCTTCTACTGCTCTCCCTGCCTGGTGATAGCACACTATTCCTCTCTCCTCCATACCTGTCTCATCCTCCCAACAGCCTTCTTTCCCCTCCTCTCCGTCCACTCCCCTTCCTCCAGCCAGAGGTCAGAAGGCTGATATCCTATAGATGTATAGAACCATAAAGTGCTACCAATATATGGTCACTCTGCACTGCCAAGTCCAATCCATTCCTGTCCAAAGAGTTATAATTTACGGGTAGGGGCAGCATCAGGCCGGGGGCCTTGCTCTCAGAGGAACCCCAAAACCGCTGGACCATCAATTGAAGTGTTTTAGTGGAGATCTCTGGATGCACCCCTTTTTATTCTTGTGTTGCCAGTGAGACTCAACCTAGTGAGCTCCATCACGGCTATCACTGGTGGTGGCCAGGCACCATCCAGTTCTTCCGGTCCCAAGTCGATGTAGGCACCCACTCTTGTGGGTCTCTCTGTCTTCTCGGTTGTCTTTACCGCATGTCATTTTGGTCCTCGGTCAGCATCCGTTCCTGCTGAGTTGGGACCATTTGCTGTGTCCTCAGATGGCAGCTTGGCAACTTTTAAGACCCCAGACGCCACTCACCAATGTGGGGTGCAGAGAGCTTTCTTAGCAAAATGCTAGTTGTGCCAATTGGCCTGGAATTCGCCTAAGAGCATGGTCCCCCGCCCCCCGCCCCAGCTACTCTATCCTTGCAGTGTTGAGTTAAGATGGAAGGAGTACTCAAGTTATGCTGAAGTCCACTTAATGTTGTTCTTGTTTTTAATGTGTGCTATCACCACTTTCTCCCAACTAGATTTCTAGTAACTATCTAAACTAAACCCTCCCCCCCTCACTCTCCCTTCCTCCCCTCCCTTGCAGCTGTCAAAGAGTCTTTTCTTCTATACACAAGTCTGTGTTTTTGAGATCTTATCGTAGAGGTCTCATACAGTATTTGTCCTTTTGTCACTGACTACTTTCACTCAACATAATGTCTTCCTGCTGAAACCAGGTTAGGAGATGTTTCCTGGAATCATCGTTATTCTTTATCACTGCGTAGTGCTCCATTGAGTATATGGACCACAGTTTACCTACCCACCTTCTGTTGTTGGGCATCGTTTTCAGGTTCTTGTTAGTCATTATTAGCCATCAATGAAAACATGACAGATTTTTACACATATTTAAAATGGTTCCTTTTATTTGTAATGTTTTTGAGTCGTTTTTTAAAGAACTGAAATAAAATCTGTTACAGTATAAAAGGAAACCCTGGTGGCAAAGTGGTTAAGTGCTAAGGCTGCTAACCGGAAGGTCAGCAGCTCAAATCCATCAGGTGCTCCTTGGGAACCCTATGAGACAGTTCTCCTCTGACCTATAGGGTCACTATGTAATACGGAAAAGCATCAACTTTCCTTTTGAATACTAAGTTCATCGTTTATATATCTCTAGTCTGAAGCCTCTTATTTATCATTATTATTTTATTGTTATTTGCTTGTTTTTTGAAGCTCTTTTAATGATTGTTTTTGTTACATATGTTAAGTTGAAGAGCAGCAGCAAAATAACAAAGGCTCTCTTCAGCCCTAAGGATTTTGTGGCAGCTTCTGTAGTCTTTAGGCCAGGTGTCTGTGATTTTATTTATTTATTTTTTTGTTATGATTGAATTAAAATGTACATTCCCATATAAATTTGCATGCTGACCCACATGCAGCTTCCACTGCTCTTCCTGCACAGTGAAAGCACACTCTTCCTCTCTGCTCCACACATGTCTTATCTTCCCAACCGTCTCCTGTCTTCTCCTCCAAATTCAGAGACATGCCAATAAACCCGTCCGTTTTAAACTGAGCTACCCGACCAGGGTTTACGGTGGCACCTCTCTGTGGGTACATTCTGCTTTCTCCTCTCAGTAGCTCTTTTGTGATCTCTTTGTCGCTTCATTCCCCATTACCACCTCATCTCAAAAAACTTGGGGTATGTGTGAATAATCAAGAAAGCCTTTTTTTTCCTAATAAAATAAATCGAACATTTCCTCAGTTGATGATATGACTATTTACACAGTTTTATTCAAAAGGTTCTGCTTACAGGGTAAGCAATTAATGCACTGGGCTGCTAATGGAAAAGTTGAAGATTCAAGTTTACCCAGAGGTACCTTGGAAGAAAAGCCTGGTGATCTACTTCTAAAGAAGTTAGCCATTGAAAATGCTTTGGAGCACACAGTTTCATTCTGACATGGTCACCATGAAGTCTGCTCAATGACAACTGTGTTTTGTTTTGTTTTGTTTTCTGTTGTTGTTGTTGAATTTGTTTACTCTAGATCTCTTCAGGTTGATAATAAACAGGAAAAAAACACACCATGGGAGTCATCTGGAAGCATCAGCATGTTCCACAAGAATCAGAACAGTTGCATGCTATTATTTAATGAAAGACAGTACTAAAAAATTTCAAGCTGAAATTCCAAATTATTTAGACATTCCTCTGCAAAGTACATAAAATTTTCATAAATAAAATTTTAATTATGTCCCTTATAGCTTGAAGCATAACTAGATACCACAGTGCTTAGCTGGAAATACTGAGCAGTTGAGAAACTCTTTGTTTAACTCGATTGACCTGACGTTAAGATTCCTTTTAAAATGAATATGCATTTAACACAGAAAACTTTACTTGGAAAAGTACAATTGTGCATGTGTGTGTTTCCTTGTGTGACAATTAAATCAAACACAATTAGACAAGCATATCTTCCTCCCCAGCTTTTGGTCATAGGATACCCAAATATCAATCTGTTGCTTTTTCTTAGGCTTTACTATTGAAATTTTTGTCCTGTATTTCTTCTTCTTTTTTGTGTGTGTGCTTAGGTGTGCGTATGTTTACAGAGAAAATCAGATTCCTGTTTGGGAGTCCATATATAAAGTGTTTCCTAGTCTTGGTTTCACGTCCTACAGTACATCAGCACTCTTCCTATCTCCACCCTGGAACCCTAGCTTCCCTTTGCCCTAATTTTCTACCGTATCCTACCTTCTTGTCTCTGCTTTTGTGCGAACATCATACCCTATATTCTTAAGAGTAGAGACTTTTCTTTATGTTAATTTTCTTTATGTGCTAAGAGGTAAGACATTACATACCAGACAACATTTAAATTACAGAGAATAAACTTATTGGTTGGTTGATTGGTAGCTTAGGGCCCAAACAGATAAATTTAGGAACTATGGGGTGTTTAAGAAAATTCGTAGTGTTATTTGTGTTGAAACAAAAATGTCATACGGTTGGTTAAATAAAAATAAAACATTTAGTATGAGATATGTTTGGGAAGGACATAAAATCTCCCAAAGGCTAACAGTTTGCTACTAACAGTGAAAATTCCCTTATGCTAGGGCTTATTCTCATGCTAGGATTAAAACATACTTATTTTTCAAATTAAATTTACATGCTGACTTTCTTATCAGTCATGGTATTAAGTAATTAAAATGAGGATTCTACTGTTGAAAAATACCACTAAGACTCTCCAGGTAAAATTTTAAATTTATTTAGCATGGTGAGTACCGTTTCATGGTATATGAAAAATGAGGCACTGTCTTCTATAGATCTTTGGTCTAATTTTCATATTCTTTGGCAATATGTATATTGTGTGTTAGGTTTATCAAGAATCTCTTTTAAAAGCTTTGAAGTTATTACATTTTGTGCAACTATATTTTAAATAAAATCATAATCCAAACCCACAGCTGTTGAGTCAGATCTTTTAAAAATAACTATAGTGATTCTTTTACTATATGTTTGTTCCCTACCTTATTTGTATTATACTTTAGTTTTTAAAACTTAATTGATCTTAAATAAAGGCAAAATTTATTCTTTAAAATCGTATAATGGTTTTATGTTCTGAACTGCAGTGTGCTGTCCTTTCTGCAGCCACATTCCACTCCACGCCAGTGAGGTGGCACCAGATGGCTGATGGGTAGGACAACTCCATCCTCGGCTCCAAGAGGGATCCTGAGACTAAAGTCCATCCGCAGTAGTCTGCCCTCCATCTTGCACTGATCGGTAAGAGCATGATGTTCTTTCAGCTAAGGTAAAACAGCACAAGAGTGGGCTAAGACAAAAGTGTATAAGCTCAGGAAAGAGCAAGAATTTTCTTTCCTCTGGTCAGAAAGAAGGTAAGTTCTGTCTTCCGAATTGTGTTGTGTGTGACCTTCAGACTTAGAACTACTATAGCTGCTTCCCTACATGGGGGAAGTGAACTTGCAAATGAAGCTAATACATGAAAGAAAGTAAACCAAAGGAAATCGAAAGAAAATCTAGTTAAACCCTACTGAGAGACATACCTAACTCTGGCTATTCTAGACTTTTTAGATGCATGAACTAGTAAGCTACATTTGTTATTTAAAATCCCAGTTCACACATTAGAAAGAAGATCAGTTGAACTGGACTTCAACATAACCTGAAAACTCTTCCAATCTTAATCCAATATTGCAAGGATAGAGTAGCAGGGGGAGGGGTCTGGGCACCATGCTCTCAGGGGACAACGAGGCCATAACTAGCCTATTGTTAAGAATCTTCTGCACCTCATATTGGAGAGTGGCATCTGGGGTCTTAAAAGCTAGGAAGCTGCCATCTGAGGTACACCAAATGGTCCCAACTCAGCTGGAACAGATGACCACCCAGGACAACAATGACGCGAGACAAAAAGAGCCCAGAAGACAGAAAGACCCACGTGAATGGGTGACTCTGTTAACATGCAACCAGTAGGACCAGATGGTGTCCAGCCACCACCAATGACAGCTGTAATGGGGCCCACCAGGTTGAGTCCCAGTGGCAACATGAGAAAAAAGTGGTGCACCCTGAGAACTCCACTAAAAGACTGAAATTGATAGTCCAAAGGCCTGGGAGCATGGCCCCTAGACCTGATGCTGCCCCGATCATAGATCATTACTGAGGTCAACTTTCCAATAGGAATGGATTGGACTTGGAGACACAGAGTGACCACATCGTGTGTGCACTGTGTGGTTCTATGCATCTCTAGGATGCTGTCCTACTGGTCTCTTAATAGAGGGGAGTAGAGAGGGTGAAGAGGAGGGGACAGGAGATTGTTAAGAGGATATGACATGTTTGGAACAGAAAGGAGGAATGTGCTGTCACTGGGCAAGGAGAGCACAGGGGGCTGCAGATAGGCGGGCATGCAAATTTGAATTGAATTGTAAACTTTCACTCAATCACAATAAAAAAAGGCCAACTTGAGTTGGAGTTTCTGTTTCTTATAACCAAACTTATCCTACTTGAAACACCAATATAATAAAGTTTAAACTCAGTATCTGGTAACTCTAGCCTGTTACCAACTTACCTTTTGTTATTATTCCATATAAACAATCTTCTTGAGCTCAATGCTGAAAAACAGAAATTTCTACAAAGATGGAAAAGTTCTGTTTCAGTACTTTCCAACACTACAACCATCAGCTACATGTGATTACTGAGCATTTGAAATGTAGCTAGTATGACTGAAGAATTGAATTTTAAATTAATTCAATTAATTTAAATTTGAACTTAAATGGCTACATGGAGCTGGTGGCTATCATACTGAATAGCACATTTCTATCCTAATGAGATGTTCTTTGATTGTAGTAGAGTTTTTCCAACTTTCTTTGCTTACTTCACTTTTTCCCACTTGGAGTGTCTCATCATCTCTTGCTATATAACTAAACGTAGCCAGCTTTGTAAGTCAAATTTGAATGCTTCCTGTTCTGAATTTCCTGTTATCACACTATACCACGCTGTGAAGTTCCTCATTAATTTACTTCTACTTTTTTATTCCCCTGTTTTTTTTAATGCATTTTATTTATTTATTTATTTATTTTTATTGTGATTGAGTGAAAGCATACAATCCAGGAGCTGCACATAGGCGGGCATTTTATTATTTTTTAATGACGTTAATGAATGTTTGCTTAAAAGAATGAACATGTATGTCCATACTTAATCCTGAAGGAAATGGAAATTATCAACACTTAATTTGAATAGCTGCCATGGATCTAAAATCTGTCTTTTTTGCTCCTATTCACACTGTTACTAGTATTGGTTTTCTTTCCATACACATGGATTATTGCCTTTCTCCTATCTCTTCTCCCTGGCAGTCTTTGTGCACACTAATTCCAGAATAACACACCAAAATAACTGTGGATCACGCCTCACACCTATTCTGAAAACACTGAGGAATCTTCATTGCATTTACGTCACTGGATTTAGTATCAGATACACTGAGTTCTAGTCCCAGTTCTGCCCCTTACCAGTAAACTGACATTAAATAAGTGAATTATAACTTATACATCTGTTTTCTTTTGTCATCGTTACTGTTAGTTTTTCTTTTTTTCTTTCTAATTATTTATAAGATGAGGATAGTTATATACATCCTAACCTACATTCGTGGTAGGGTAATGAGAGTGTTGCATGAGTTCCCACATGGGAGATGACTTTAGGAATAAGAATTATTTTTACTAAACTCTGTTGAGCAGTTCAAACAGAAGATAGAGACAGCAGGATATTTGGCAGTATAGATGTTATTTTCATCATTTATTTCCAGGCTCCGGGTGGCTGTTGTTAATAGCTGTCCACGGCTGAGTCACAGACAACTTAGTGAAGGGAGAAAACGAAAGATAAAGGATGGCTGCCAGTGCAGGCATCACCAGGGTCGGTGTTACCTGATGCACGGGGTCACTCCCATATGAACCTCTTCCTATGCTAGACCATACAGAATCTCTAGTGTCAAGGATTGAGTTGTATTCCCAAAAAATGTATGTCAGCTCTGCTAGGCCACAATTCCTAATATCATGTGATTTTTTTTAGCTTTTTGTCATCTGATTTATTTTGCTATGTGTTATAAATCCTACCTCTATGATATTAATGAGGCAGGATACTATCTATACGGTTGAATTGTGTGTTCAGTCAGTTTCTTCTGGGATATAAAAGACGGAAGTGAGCAAAGAGTCAGATGGGACCTCTTACCACCAAGAGAGCAGCACCAGGAGCACAGCGTGTCCTTTAGACCCAAAGTTCCTAGCCTGAGAAGGTCCTAGACCAAGGGATTGCTGACAGGGATCTTACCTCAGCACTGATACAGACAGAAAGACTTCCCCTACATCTGACACCCTGAATTTGGACTTCTAGCCTCATCAACTGTGAGAGAATCTCTTTTTCCTTAAGGCCATCCACTTGTGGGATTTCTGTTATTACAGCACTAGGGATCTAAAACACTTAGTAATGTTTATCAGCAATTTTAATCATAGAATATTTGTGACACAGTTTTAAATCACCTAAACATACTATTTCTTAGATTATACAAACAGTAACAAGCAAAATCATTTTGTAATATCTCTCTGCATTTACTTATATTAGTTACAACATTAGTGACTAAGCAGAAGCCCCTTTTAAATTTTTCTCCTCCTTTTCCTTCTATTACTGTCATTGTCAAAAAACTCCTTGGCACAGTTTTCAAATACTAATTACCACACTACTGTAGCTAAATTACCAGCAAATTTGACAGTCTCAACAACTGATAAAAACACCAGCACCTACAAAGACAACAGCACATGCAGATAAGTCCCATGACTCGAAGCAACATTGTGATTCAGTAATAATGACAACTTTGACTGAAGCACATTACCAAAAAAATCCATTCTCACTGAGTCAATTTTGACTCACAGCAACTTCATAAGGCAAAATAGAACTGCCTCATAAGGTTTCCAAAGAATAGCTGATGGAATCAAACTGCCAGCCTTTTGGTTAGCTTAACCACTGCTCAGCCAGGGCTACTGGAGAGCATTAGCGCCTTAGAAGGTTCAAAGGCCAAAGCAAACATAAAATTTTAGCCCTATAGGTATAATGGTACATGTCAGATGGACTTACTGCTAATGTTTTTGTTATTACTACTAACTACAGGTATTTGTCTAAATTAAAAATAATACATTTCTGCTAAAACACTACAGAAAAATTTTACAGACAGTCCTTTTGGTGTCACCCCCTGCCTTAGTCCTCTAGTGCTGCTTTGAGAAAATACAAACAGATGGCTTCAGCAAAGAGCTTGTTCTCTCATGGTCTAGTAGGCTGTAATTCCAAATTCAGGGCCTCAGCTTTCTCTTTCTGTTAGCTCTGGAGAAAATCTCTCATAATGCACCAGCCTTTCCCAGGTCTAGGAGCATCTCAGCTCAGGAAACTTGGGTCCAAAGACACACTTTGCTCCCAGCACTATTTTCTTGATGGTCTGAAGTCCCCAGTTCTCTGCCTGCTTTGATTTCGCCACTTGTACAATAAAAGGTGGTGCTGGCCACACCCCAGAGATGTGATTTAGTCACGGCATTACAGGTACACCCTAATCCCCTTGAACATAATCCATTCTTACACTATTTTACCACAGGCAGTGATTAGGACTTACAACATAAGAAAATCCATATGGAAGACAATCGCACGGTGCTAGCATTCGTGGCCCCGCCAAACTGTGACACATATTTTTCAGAGAATACAATTCAATCCATGACAACCCAACTGACAGCGTCACCTTGCACAGTCTATGTCACAACAAAGGTCGGTTATGATGTAAAGAAATGGAAACCCTCACGCAGTGCTAGTAAAAATTTCAAATGATAAAGCAGCTTTGGAAAACAAATTAGTGTTTTCTGAAAAGATTTAAAACAGTTACCATAAACAACAACAACAAAAAAATCACTATTGAGTCAATTCTAACTCATAGAGACCTTAGAGGAGACAGTAGAACTTCCCCATCAGGTTGCTAAGGAGCATCCAGTAGATTTGAAGTACCATCTTTTTGTTAGCAGCAGCATTTAACCACTAAGCCACCAGATTTTCCAGCATTGTCACATGACCCAGTAATTCAATTCCTTGACAAATATCCAGAAGAAGTGAAACAATACATGTACCCATTCAGAAACTTGCACCTGAGTATTCATAGTAGCTTCAGTCTTAACAGCCCAAATGTGGAAACAATCCAAATATCTATCAACTTATGAATAGGTAAATAAAATGTGGTGTATCTGTACACTGGGCTATTATTCAACAATGAAAACCAATAAATTACCGATACATGCTGCAGTGGAAACCATGTTAGCATAGCGGTTAAGTGCTACATCTGCTAACCAAAAGGGCAATACTTTGAATCTGCTAGGTGCTCCTTGGAAACTCTATGGGGTGGTTCTACTCTGCCCTACAGGTTTGGTATAAGTCAGAACTGACACAGTGGCAGTGGGTTTGGTTTGGATTTTAGACATACCACGACATGGATGAATCCTGAAAATTTATGATAAGTCTAAGAAGGTAGACAGAAAACAAGTCACATATTTTATGTCTCAGTTTATCTGAAATGTCCAGAATAGGCAATTCTATAGAACCAAAAACTAGATTATTTCTTGTCTAGGGTTTGGTGACAAAGAGTTAGGGGGCATGAGATGAGGTTATTAATGTATATGGTATTGTTTTCAGGAGTAATGAAAATGTCCTAAAATTGGTTGTCATGATTGTTGCACAACTCTGTGAATAAATAAAACCACTGCATTGTATACTTTGTGTGGGTAAATATTTGGTATATAAATTGTATTTCAATATAACTGTTTAATAAATTAATTAGGAAATACAACCCACTGCTCTACATTCTGAATGAGTTTTCCATAAATCTCTCATTACTTCTTCCCTGAATGTTAAATTAATTTCCCTAGTGAAACTATCTTATCGTGGATCTTGCTGTTCAAGCATTCTTTAATATGGGTTCAATTCTTTGATAGATATATAAATATTCAGATTATCTATTTTTCTGAGTGACTTTTGACAATTTGTACTTTTCACAGAATTTTTTTTCATTACATCTATGTTGTCACACCTATGGACCTAGAGTTCTTCTTATTATTCCTATTATTCTTTCAATGTTCATAGGGCCCCTAATGATGTTTATTCTGCAACCCAGATGTTGGTAACTTGTGTTCTCTCTCTCCTTAAAGTTTTGTTGAGATGCTTCTCAATTTTCTTACAATAGATCTCTAAAGTACCTAAAACAAACTGTAACAACAATGAAAAGAAAAACAGACAGTTCCATAATAATTCTAGGACACTTTAACACACTAGTTTCTTTCAACTAGAAAGAAACTCAACAAAGTTACAGAATATATAAATAATACAATCAATCAATTTGAGCTCACAGACATAGAAAAATATTGTACCCAACAGCAGCACAGTATACATTATTTTACGAAGTATGTGGATCATTCTCCAGGACAGATCATATGTTAGGCCACAAAGCTAATCTCAATAAATTAAAATAATATAAAAGTATCTTCTCTGATCACAACACTGATCACAACACTATAAAATTAGAAAGCAATAACAGGAAAAACAAGGAAAAAAGTTAATACATGGGAACTGAATAATACTCTACTTAAAAACCAATAGGTAATAGGTAATAGAAGACATTAACAATGAAATTTTTGGAAATTACTAGAATTAAACCAGAATGAAAAAGACAACATTCAAAAACCTTTGGGATACAGAAAAAGCCGCTCTCAGAGGCCAATTTATAGCAATAAATACATACATCAAAAAAAAAGAAGTGCCAAAAATCAATACCTTAACCCTACAGTGCAGGTAAATAGAGAAAAAAAGGAGAGGGACACAAAAAGAAGTCTACTCTCACAAGAAGAAAGGAAGTAATAAAGATTAGAGCAGAAATAAATAACACAGAAAAGAAAAACCACAGGAAAAAAAAATACTAGAAGTTGGTTCTTTGAAAGGGCCAATGAACTCAACAAACCACTAACAAAACTGACAAAGAAAAAAGACAACTAGATGCAAATATCCAAAGGAGAAATGAGATGGGTGACATTACATCAGAACCAACTGAGATAAAAAGGATTGTAACAGAATATTATAAAAAAAAAACTGTACCCCAATAAATTTGAGAACCTGGAAGAACTGGATAAATTTCTAGAAATGCATTACCTGCCTAAACTAACACAAACTGAGGTAGAAACTTGAATGGTCTCATAACAAAACAAGAAACTGAAAATGTCTTTAAAAAACTCCAAACAACAACAACAAAAACACAGCCCAGACAGCTTCACTGGAGAACTGTGCTTCTCATCCAGGGAAACACTAATATCAGTACTATTCAGACTATTCCAGAATATAAAAAAGAAAGGAATGTATTCAAATACTTTCTATGAAGACAGCATAATTCTGATTCCAAAGGAAGGCAAAGACACAACAGAAAAAATTATAGGCCAATATCCTCATGAATACAGACCAAAAAAATTCTCAACAAAATTATAGTCAGTAGAATTCGACTGAATATATACATATATTACATTATATGACCATGTGGGATTCATAGCAGGTTTGCAAGGATGATTTCACATAAGAAAATAAATCAGTGTCATTCACTGCATAATTAAAACAAAGGACAAGAACCACATGATTTTTTCAATCAATGTAGAAAAGATGTTTGATAAAACCCAACACATTTTCCAAATAAAAACTCTCAGAAAAACATGAGTAGGAGAGAAATTCATCAACATAATTAAGGGTGTACCCATAAAACCAATAGCCAACACTAAGCTCAGAGGTAAGAAACTGAAAACCTTTCCTTGAAAGTAGAAAAAGACATTGATATCCTCTAGCAGAACTCTTAGTTAACATTTTACCTTAAGTCCTAGCTAGGACAACAAAGCAAGAAAGGCAAATTAAGGGCATAAAAAAAATGGTAAAGAAGAAATAAAACCATACTTATGAATGATAGAACAGTACACATAGAAAATCTCCGATATTTTGTAAGAAAGTTATTGGAACTAAGAGAAGGATTCAGCAAAGCGTCAGGGTACAAGATTAACATACAAAATCCAGCTGGACATGTAAATTTACATGGGAATGTACATTTTCACTCAGTCATAATAAAAAAAAAAATCAACTGGATTCCTCTACACTGACAAAGAGAACTCCAAAAAAAAAAAAATCAGGAAGACAGTACCATCCACAATACCCAAACCAAACCCACTGCCATCAAGTTGATTCCGACTCACAGCAACACTATGGGACAGAGTAGAACTGCTTCACAGAGTTTCCAAGGAGCACCTGATGGATTCAAAGGCCTGATTTTTCGTTAGCAGAAGTAGCATTAACCACCAGATCACTGTTGTTTCCACCATTCACAACAGCACTCAACAGGGAAACCTGTTGCTGTTGAGTCTATTCTGACTCATAGCGACCCTATGCGATGGTAGAACTGTCCTGCGTTGTTTCCAAGGAGCAGCTGGCAGGTTGGAACTGCTGACCTTTCAGTTAGCAGCTGAATGCTGAAGAGATAGTTTAATAAATGCCACTGGCAAAACTGTATAACTACTGCATAAACATGAAACAGGATTCATACATCACATGATACACAAAAACTAACACAAAATGGATCAAAGACCTAGATGAGAAATCTAAAACTATAAAGTTCAGGGACAAAACATAGGGACAAACTTAGGAATCCTAATATACAACATAAACAGACCATCAACCATTTAAAAAAAAATGCACAAAACAGTAGAATATAAGATAACTAGAATCTCCTAAAAATTAAAGTAATTGTGATCATCAAAAGACTTCACTAAAAGAGTAAAAGGAGAACCTACAAAAAATTGGCACTGGTGTATTTGATAACAAGGTGTAATCTCTAAAATTTATAGTGAAATTTAACACTTCAGCAACAAAAAGACAAAAACTCAATTAAAAAATGGATGAAGAACATGAACAGACATTTCACCAAATAAAATGTTCAGGTGGCTGACAAATACATGACAAGATGCTCATGATAATTAGCCACTAAAGAATGCAAAGCAAAAAAAATAAAGATCCTATTTCAAGTTAGCAACAATGGCACTGTGGAAACACTATTGAAAAAGGTATGCTGCTTGCTTAAAAAGCTAAAAACTGAAATATCATATGATCCTGCAATTTCATTCCTAGGTTTATAGCCCAGAGAGATACGAGCCATGACACAAATAGACATGCATATTCGTATTCATCTCAGCATTATTTTCCATGCCAAAAAAGAAACAATCTAAGTGTCCATCAGCAGATGAATGGATAAACAAACTGTGGTACATGCATGCAATGAAATTCTACGCAATGATATAGAATAATGGTGACTCTGCAAAACATCTCAGTTCACGGATGAATCTGGAGGAAATCATGCTAAGTGAAATAAGCCAATCATAAAAGGACAAATATTGTATAAGACCCTTGTTGCAAAAAGCCAAGAAAGATTACACACAGAAAGATTCTTTGATGGTTGCCCGTGATAAGAGTGGGGGAGTGGAGAATCATTAACTAGCCAAAACCAAACTCGCTGCCATCGAGTTCACTCCAGCTCACATCAACCCTATAGGTCTGAGTATAATTGCCCCATGAGTTTCCAAGGAGCACCTGGCAGATTTGAACTGCCAGCCTTTTGGTTAACAGCCATAGCACTTAACCACTATGCCTCCAGGGTTTAGCAGATATGTGTTAATTGTGATGAAGGGAAAACAAATACACAATACTGGGGAAGTAAGCACAACATGATCAATGAAAAGAAAATACTGAGAGGTACAGAAGAACAGAAGGAAAACTATGGTAAGTACTGTAACATATGCAATCCTGCAACAGTAATAATAACAAAATATAATTTGTGAGTAAATATACAGATAGATACGTATTCCAAATAGTTGAGGGAGGTCATATGGGAGTACACCTGTTTATACATATGTAGGTATGGTTGTGGATGTTCCTACATACAAATTTTTAAATGCTACATATATACTCATATATGTAACACAACATATAAGAGACAGAGTTATAAAAACTAGTTAAATATAATGGAACTGAACTACTATATTTGATGGCTAAGGACCATAGTCTTGGGGGACATCTGTATCAGTTGAAAAAAAGTTTGTTCTACAGTCTAGCCCGGTGAGCAGTAACTGGGATCTCAAAAGTTTGTCAGTGACCATCTGAGAAGCAGCTGTTGGTCTCTTCTCACTTGAAACAAAGTGTAATGAAGAAAACAGAAGACTCAAGGAAGCAATTGGTCCAGAGGACTAATAGCCCACACAAACTACAGTCTCCTCTAATCTGAAACTAGAAGAACTGGATGGTGCCCAGCTATCACCACTGACCATTCTGACCATGACAACAATAGAATGTCCCAGTTAGAACAGGTAAATAATATGCAACAAAGTTCAGATTAAAAAAGACAAACAAAAAAGACCAGACTTGCGCATCTGAAAGAGTCTAGAAGAACCTTTAAGACTACTGCCCTATGCCAACCTTCTCACTTGAAACTACTGAGACTCCTGGAAGTCACATGTCAGCCAGATAATACACAGGGCTACAAAAATAAAAAATATTGGTCTCTTCAAACTAGGTATCAGTAGCATCTCCAAGTTGTGACAGCAAAAATGTCTGCATACATTACCAAATTTCTACTGTGAGGAGCGATATCATCCTCTGACTTTATGTCATGTCCAGCACTCTTCCATTTCCGTGTGTAGATAAAAATTTCTGTCCAGGATCATACTTCTTCTTCTGGAATAACTTTATCTAACGTTTCCTTCTGTCAAGATCTGATACTAATAATTTTTTTTCAATTTTAGTTTGTTGGAAAATCTTTATTTGTCCTTTACTTTTGAAAGATATTTTTCCTGATTATAGAATTATGGGTTGATGGTTCTCATCCACCTTTCATGGGAGGTACCTGGCTTGGTTTTGATTTGGAGTTAATTGCTCACCCCAAGACATCGGCTCCAATGTAGTCAAGAAGTTTGTAGTTTAGTAGATTATCTGGGTTGTTGTAATTGTCATAAAGTTGGAAATGACACTTGTTCCAGTTTTTTGTCTCCTAAACAGAAGGTGGAAGGTGTCACTGTGTTCTAAGCAGAAGCTGAAAGTTGTAGCCAGGTAAGTAATAATGTGATCTTTCTTTCAGTACTTCATGCTGTTTCCTGTGTTTCTCTCTGATTCTCTGATACAGCCTACTCTTACATCGCTCTTTCTCTCCCTTTCCTCTTATCCACACCATCATTCTTCCTCTTGTACAAAAAGCCTAATCTAAATCAAGACAAGATCTTTGCCATGATGGGTTCTTCATGTGAGCTGGGAGTCCATTAACTCAGCTCTGCCACAGACCTGCTGTCACTTTGATTCACTTTACTTCTCTAAGCTTCTTCATTACTGTTAGGTGCCCTCAAGTAGGGTCTGAGTTATAGAAATCCCATAGAAAAGAGCAGAATTGTCTCATAGAGTCTTTAAGGAGCAACTGACAGATCCTAACTGCTGACCTGTTTAGTTAACTGCCATAACTCATCATAACTCTTAACCACTGTGCCACCGGGGCTCCTTTCCAAGTTTTAGATAAGGCTTAAAGACAGTTAATTAATTCTATAGATTTTTTTCACTTTTCACATTGTAACTGTCATACTCAGCCGAAGAGCCTGACATATAAAGCATAGCACTACTTTGGATTGACATTGTCTTGTGATAGCACCTCACGTTGGTATGACAATTTAGAGTAGTTTTCATTTTCAAATCCATTGCATCATTTGGTCCCACAAAAACCTTGTGAGCAAAGTATCGTGTATCTCAAATAGATAAAATATTCATGGCTTGTATAGAATTTGCACTGTGAATTGAATTCTATGGCCTAAATAATTTGGTGAAATTCTTTGTTTCAAAGTGAGTAATTTATTCTTGACTATTCCTTAAAATGCTCCCACTCCACTTCAACATATGCCAAAATGATGCTTGACAAACTATCTCTCTGGAATGTCGTCTCCACCCTCACTCGAACCTCAGCTGCTAGAAAAACAAAAACCATTGGACTCTTAATAATCTACCTTGTTTACACCTGATACCTCTGCCTCAGTGTTGACTACCATTCCAGTGAGACTCTTGAGACATCTCTGCTACTGACCCCAATTGTCTATTTATGCTTGCAGTAAACATAAAACTGAACATCCACTGTATTTATTCAACACTGTCTACTTACCCTTCATGGTTATAAGCAAAGGGTATTGGAAGATTAAGAAAGTGTCGTTTATGCTTAAGGAGTTTACGACTTAATGGAGGTGGCAGATACACAAACCATAACTAATGATTAAGTGTAATATAGGCTGTAATCGAGGTGTGTGCAGAGGGAGTCGACAGAAGTAATTAATTCTGGATTAGGACGGGAATATGGTCATAATGTCTTTCCAAAGGATGTAATATTTGAACACATATTGAAGGATATGGTGGCCCTGTGTGGCATAAACAGTATGTTTTGGGCTTATAATCAGAAGGTTGGTAGTTTGAACCCATCCAGCCACACTGTGAAAGAAAGATTCTATACAGGTTACAGCCAAGAGAATCTTATGAAGCAGTTTTACTCTGTCACTCATGGGTCTCAAAAGCATATTGGAGGATGAATGATAGGGGTTAGATACTCCCAAACAGAACCACAAACATGATAGAGTAATCCTTGATCTGTAGTTATACCTGGTAAGATAAGGGGAGGAAGTTACAGAATAGGAGAACGATGGGAGGTTATAATGCAAATAATCAACATTTACTGGATAAACACTGTGCTGAGTTCTTCATATGAATAGTTTTGTTTATTCCCATAAAAACTTTATGAAGTCGATACTTGTTTATGTTGTTAACATCATACTGAAGATAGAGTTTGCTAAATAACAGTGTTAGTCACTTGCAAGATATTATGTTATTTAAGAACCGTGACATAGGCATCAAACCATTAGAATGGACAAGAGATAAACAAGAAATTTGAGAATTTTAGAACACGTCAAATTAATATTAGCTCTGATAATGTTAGACATTGAATCCAGGTCATCGGCTCCAGACTCTGTCCTCTAAGTTTTCAATACCACTGCTAAGATGAAATGGAAATATTGATTGTGAGTGAAATATGAAGGTCCTTATCTATATGTATGGAAACCCTGGTGGCATAGTGATTAAGTCTACAGCTGCTAACCAAAAGGTCGGTAGTTCAAATTCAGCAAGCGCTCGTTGGAAACACTATGGGGCAATTCTACTCTGTCCTAGAGGGTCTCTATGAGTCAGCATCAACTGGACGGCCGTGGGTTTGATTTCAGTTTTTGTCTGTATGTAGTTAAACCAAAACCAAACCTAGTACCGTCCAGTCAATGCTGACTCATTAGCGACTTTGCAGGGCAAAGTAGGATGGCCCCATAGCGTTTCCAAGAAGAGCCTGGCAGATTGCCTTTTGGTTAACAGCTGTAGCACTTACCCACTATTCTACCAGAGTTTCTTCTGTACTTAGGAGTCATGAAATAACAAAAGATGTAAATATAATTGTGTTTTAGAAACCAAATCACGTCAGTGTAGAGGACAGCTTGCAATGTAGAGAGACGTTATCAGGAAGACTAGTTAGACTGCTACTGGCAATAGTCTAAACAAAGTCTTGCACTATGACACTCACTGTGGAAATGAGGTGAATGTTATATGTTTAAATGATATTTGACAAGGAGAATTGATAGGACTTTGTAAGTCTGAAGCAAGAAAGTACTAAAACTAACTCACATATTCAGATGGATCTGAATACCCTTCTCTGCGATTGTAACAGGAAAGTAAGAACCGAAGAAGATTCCTGAGTTTAAACAAAAAAAGAACTTTTAGTGATTATTTTAGCCCCACTGCAATTAACTCATTGTTCCCCTTCATTGTTTTTCTCAAGCATACATATTAATTAAAACAAATTTCAGTTGGTTCACTTTAATACTCACTTCCAATATCAACCCTCAAGCATTTGAAAAGTCATTCCTAGAAATACGCTCTTCCCTGCATCCGTGGCTTTGCAGATGATTCCTCCTTCCTGAAGTGGCTTTTCCATACCATCCTTACCTTATGAATACATACACACCCATCTTGCAAGCACCCAAACAAATAATTCTTCTATGACCCCTTCTCCCAGGAAATGTTCACCACTCCCTATTAGAGAGTCCCATAGGAATCTGTTCATACCTCCTTTAGCATTTATCATAGTTAATTGCAATTGCTTGGAGACATGTTTGCCTTCTCAATAAAGACTTTTTTCATTTTCTTATCCCTAGTACCTAAAAGAGTACCTGACATACAATACAAAGTCCATAAATGTTTGCTGAATAAGAAATGAGTAAGTCTGCGATACGAGGACTGACCCAGTTATAAGCTATACGTAGAAAGGTGATTAAGGTGACAAAGACTACAATCATTCTTCAGCATGTGGCTATCATGTAAGTCCTACCTAAAGCCACATACATCTGTTTCATGGGGTCATGGATCGAACCGGTCAACTTCATTAGGCCATGGTTCCCAGTGTTGTGTAACTGTCCACCACTTTGGCTTCTGTTAAGATTTTCCAGTGTGCTGTAAATTCTATCTCTATGGTATTAATGAGATGGCATTAGCAGTGGTTATGTTAATGAGGCAGGATTCAATCTACAAGATTAGGTCTTGTCTTAAGACATTGAAATATAAAAGAGAGAAACAGGCACAGAGACATGAGGATTTAATACCACCAGGGAACAAGAGCCAGGAGAATAACATGTCCTTTGAACTTGGAGTCCCTGAGCTGAGAAGCTTCTCAGTAGAGGGAGATGGATAACAAGAACCTTCCCCAGAGCTAGCAGAGACAGATAGCCTTCCCCCGGAGGGCGCACCCTGAATTCTGACTTCTAGCCTCCTAGGCTATGAGAAAACAAATTTCTCTTTGTTAAAGCCATTCACTTGTGGTATTTCTGTTACAGCAGTATTAGACAACTAAGACACATGTTTTGCCTGAAAACTTAGCTGGAAAAAAATCAAGAACAAAAGAGAGCCTGATAGTTCCTCCTGAGCAATACAGGGGAAAAACATCTTCCAGATGTGATACTAAAGAGGATCTTTGTTGTCATCATCAGCTGTCCTCATGTGGGACCAGATCTATGGCAACTCCATGTACAACAGAATAAGATACTGTCTGGTGTCAAGCCATTCCCCTTGTTGGTTACAGATTGGGCAACATTCTTTTGTGATCTGTAAAATTTTCATTGCCTGGTTTCAGAAGTAGGTCGCCAAGCCATTTTTCCTAAAGAGGATCGAGACCCCTTAAATAACTTCTGGTTTTGTTGTATGATTTGACCTTCTCACATCCTACTGTTTAATTGTTTATTTATCCCCCACAGTCCCATCCTTCTCTCTTTGGCTGAAGTTTTATGTAAGGAAACAATCATGAGGGCCTCTCCATTAGGGTTTCCAGATTCAGCAAATAAAAGTGTTCCAGTTAAACTTAAATTTCAGATAAATAACAAATAATTTTTCAGTATAAATATGTTTCATGAAATAGTTGGCATAAAATACAGGTACAAAAAACTACCTGTTGCTTTGTCAATCTTGTGTTTTACCCTGCCACCTTATCTCCAGCTTCCTTTCTGGCAAGGATTAAGAAAGCACTATGTACCCGACACGCTCCGCATGTCAAAGCGGACAGCAACAGAAGTGAATGAAGGGACCAGACTGGAAATTCAAAGGCAAAAATAAAATTGCACATGGAAGAATGCTGACATGACAAATCTTGTGTTACAAACATATTTACCACAATTTTTCTAAAAACATAAAAAAAGAATGTTAACCAAAAAAAAAAAAAAAAAAGGCCAATAGGAAAAACAAAGCAGACCAAAGTGTATCTGTGAAAAGACAAGCTGGTAACAGCTGTGTTCCTCGCTTTCTCCAATAGCAAAGCTAGACATGTGCTATGTTCTTAGATTCGATTCCCTTCTCTGGCTGACACTTGTAACCCTGGGCAAATACTCCACTTCTCCAAGCTTAACTTTCCTTGCATACAAAAAGGTAAACATAACAGCAGTTTCCTGACAGGTTAGTTGTTATGCCACACTTAGTTTGGTATCTGAGCAGTATAAGCATCATTAAGTTCTTATTAGCAATTATTATTATCATTATCATTAAATGGCTTAGCTAGTAGCTGAAATCTAGTTCAAACCCACCCAAACTCAAGACACTTCCGGTATTCTGCTGCTGAAAGATCATGACCTTGAAAGCCCTATGGAGCAATTCTACTCTGCACACATGGGGTAGCCTTGAGTTGAAACTGAATCAACAACAGCGGGTTTGGTTTTGATTTCAGTGCTTCTTGCACTGCTGTTACTCCTTCTTCGGGGTTAACTCAAGGTAGAAAAGAAGAAGTCTACTGCATCTCTATCCGACAGTAATGTGCAAAGTACCGTGCTATTCTCATGGTTTATTTCATCCATTTCTCATGACAGCTGTGAGAAGTGTCATTATTCCAGTTTTGTAACAACAGATCCAAGGCACAGAGAAATTCAGAAATATTTTTAAGGTCACACAGCTTGAGAGTGGCACAACTGGAACTCAAACCCCACTCTGTCTGACCCCAAAGCACATGATTAGTGAAGAGGAGCGCTGGTGGCACCGTGGTTCAAGAGCCCGCCTGCTCACCAAAAAGTCAGCTGTTCGAGTACACCGGCTGCTCCTTTGGAGAAAGATGCGGCTGTCACATACACTGAAATCTCTACACGACATTACCGACCTAAATTCTAAGTTCTTCTAACCCTGAGGAAACATTCCGATGACGTTCAATTAAGCATGAAAATATCTATTCAAATTAAAGCTTTTCTTACTCCTTTCCTTCCTGTGCCATCTTGTCAAACTGGAATGTTATTCTACAAAGCACTTCATCTTCTCATTCCCAGATTTGTGAAATTCCTCTTTAATAATCTCAGTTTCTGCTCTCACAAAAGTCAAATTGATTTCTTTATGCCAGCAGAAAATAAATAACATGACATATGTTAAAATTATTTCTGGATTATGATGTATTTTATCTGTTTTTATCTTTCATAGGTTTAAAACAATGCACATAAATAGCCCAGAAATTATATTTAAAAAAAAACTTCACGGCCATCAGCAAAGCGTATCTCACATTGACCCTACAGGATGCAGAAGAACTGCACCGTAGGGTTCAAAGAGCATCTGGTGGATTCGAACTGTCGATTTTTGGTTAGTCACTGAGCACTTAATCGCTATACCACCAGGGCTCCAGAAATTATACTAAGTCCCCCATTTTACAAACAAAGAAACTGAGACTCAGATTGGTACCTTTCATTTGTCAGCAGTCACACATGCCGATGGGAGGACTGTGACCAGCTCCAAGGATGGGCAAAGAAATAGAAAGCACAGAGAAAGGAATAAGTTGTATGCGAGGTCATTCTGTAAACTGTAAATAGGCACAGTTTGCCGGTTAGATCTGTTCCTTTTATTTTCGTGCTAAATACTAATTCTGCCCGGTACTTCTCTTACAATCAGCACTTGCATCAGAGCTACCAGTAAAGAGTTATTCCAGTGCCATTTATAAATACACGTTATAAAAACCAAGACTGTTTTTCTTTCTCTACAGGAAAAACCTTTTTAAACGATTGTTTCCAGGCTGGCTCCTGGATCTCTAAGAGCAAGCAGCGCAGGCATCTTGCACAACAACGTAAATTCCATAGCAGATGATGTCATTTATTAATGCCTTATAAATGGGGCAAAGCTTTGCACAAATCTGAGACGTTTATCTCCACTGATACCCAGTGCCACAAGAATGGCTGCCTCAGTACTCCGGCTGACAATTGTCCTGGGCCTGCTTTTCTTAATCCTGACCTGCCAAGCGGGTAAGTGATTCTGCCCAGCGCTCATTCATTGTGCAATTGGTCGTGTTTGGAGGACAGTGCTAAACTGATTCAGAACATAAGTGGATGGGGATGGGGCTCAGGTACCATGAAAAGAGCACTGAACTAGGATCTCAGGGAGAGAAGACATACCTTCTGTTTGGCCCCTGAGGTCTCTCCTAACACAGCAAAACTAAACTTTCTAAAATCTGCTTCACCTATAGCCTCACTGTTCAATGAACATGTCAAATCTAGAATAATTTTTAAATATATATGCATATGATTTAGTGACACTATTACATTATAATTTCCTTGAGAGCTGAGTGAAGTGTTTGTTTGTTTACTATTATGATTACAACTAATGATATTCAAAGACTAAAAATATGAGCTCCAGAATAAGAAATCTAGGCCTGGCTCCACCACTAGCTAGAAATGTGACTTTAGATACATTATTTAGCTCTCTGTGTCTCATATTTAAAATGGGAATATTAATAGTGACTACCTCAAAAACTGTCATATAAATTAAAGAGACAAAACAAACTAAAACAGTACCCGGTCCAAAGCAAGCATGCAACAATTATGGATTGTTATCACCCTCACATATAATTCCTCTTGATTCTCAGAATAACCCTACTAAGGAAGACTTCACAGTAAACGTGTTTACCTTGTCTAGACTAATGAACTTGATAAAATGTGCATGGATATACTGTTTCTATTTTCTAGACTAACAAACTTGATAAAAACACAGTTTTATCATTTCTGTTTTTACAGGTTAATAACCTAAGCTTGCAGGAGGAAAGTTGCTCAAGCATAGATACAGTTAGAAGTATTAGATCTAGAACTGAACCCTCTGTGCTTGACTCTTTCCATTCTATCTTCTTTCATATCTATTCCAAATACATAAAGGACCAAAAGGTAATATGTAGCATTATTTTTCTGTCTGCTCAAGACTAGGTGCTCTGACTTGTCTCTATTCAGGATGATAGGTCAGAAAATACAAACAATACAGTATTCAGCAAAGGAACCCTTTAAACTGTTGTAGTGTGGTCAACCTCACACACTTATCACTACCACCACCCAACATACAGGGAGACACTTCAAAAGGATTGCTGCAGAGATGGGCCCAGAGACCACTGTGCCTCCCCTATTTCTAATATGATCACAGTGGTAAAGTGAAAACAGAAGTCTGCATCCAGCTCCAGCTCTGCAGCTCATGAACTCTGAAACTGAGGTTAAATCAGTTCACTGCTTTTGAACTTCGGTTTCTTCATCTGTAATATGAGATAATAACTACCAGCCTCACCAGGTAGAATGAAGGTGCTATTGCAATCCTTTTGTAAACTAAAAAAGACAATAGAGTATTTATTCATAACTTAATCATACCAACTAAGAAACCCAACCAGGTAGAAGTTAAATAAAGGTAGTCTCATGTTGTATTTGACAAAAATTATTTTGATATTTTTCACATTGGTACTTGGTTTCTAGGATATCAAATTTCTTGACCATATCACAGCAATTTTTAAAATGTTGTTAAACTCCTAAAATCTTAGGAGAGAAAAAGAATCATACATCGTTTGGCTGCTTAAATTATTTACAAGAGTAATAAAAATGGAGCAAGTGTTTACTGTGGGTTTACATGGGGTCTGATACTATACTAACTGCTATATATATTATTTTCAATCCTGACAACAATGAAGCTGAGTTATAGAGTGGTTACATGTTGTATGCAAGGCCACCTGGTTAAATTTTGTGGAAGATACAATCAGGCTCGTGTCTGTAAGTCTCCAAAGTATATAAGCCACCACCTCCTACTACCTCTAAAAATGTTTATAGTCCAATAGTGAGAGCAAATTGTCCCACATTACACAGCAAACTAGTAATACAGCTGGAGTCAAGTATCTGGTCTCCATAAACACACACCAATCCTGGGCTCCTACCATTTAGTGTGATATGAAAAAAAATCATTAACACTAGATAATTATAGAAGCAGGCAGACAGGAACACAGAGCAAAAGAACTTACCCTTTGTGCAAGAAATTACAATTTTGCTGTTGGCAAATATTTTCTGAGAATAGTTGTTTGAAGGCAGTATTGTACAAGTAACATGCTCTTATGGAGGCAGGAAAAAAAAAATTATGACTCAAACCATAACTCTAGGTGTGTGGTTTTAGGTGAGGCAGTTAATTTCTTTAAGTGTCTGTCTTCTCTTCTGTAAAACCACTTCTTACCACTTAACTGAGCGAAGATTAAGGTATATGATGAAAGCACAAACATAAACCCCTTTTCCTTCCCCACCTATAATAAAAACAATTTGATTCTTCTGAGTTCTGTGGTTGTCCTGCACTTTAAGTGAGATACTGGCAGTATCCATCTTTTCTACCTTATCTTTAGCATATATTCTATGCACATAAATTTGTTGTCAGTGGCTGTTGAGTCACTTCTGACTCAAGAGGACCACTGCACATACAACAAAATGAAACTTGGCTTGGTCCTATGCCATCGCCACTACTGTTGCTGTATTCGAGTCCACTGTTGTGTCACCTGAGTGTTTTCAGTGCCTCCCAAACACGGGACCTCATCTTCTAGCACTATAACTAACAATATTCTGTTGCAATCCATACAGTTTTCATTGGCTAATTTTTGGAGGCAGATTGCCAGGCTGTTCTTCCTAGTCTTAATCTCAAAGCTCAGCTGAGACTCGCTAATTGTGGATAACCTGCTGCTATGTGAAACACTGGTGGCGTAACATCTAGTATCATAGCAACGTGCAAGCCATCCCGATACAACAAACTGATAGATGAGTGGTAGATATCTATAATAAACAGTCACCACTAATTCAGTTCTGACTAATAACAACACCATTTGTGCCAGAGCACAGCTGACACACATAGATTTTTAATGTCTGTGATCTTTTGGGAGTAGATTACCAGGTCTTTCTTCCGAGGAGCTTCTGGGTGGATTTGAGCCACCAACTTCTGGGCTAACAAATGAATGGTTAACCATATGTGCCACTGAGGGTCTTAGATGTACTTAATCCTGTTGTCATGAAATAGATTCCAGCTCACAGTGATGCTCTAGGACAGAGTAGAACTGCCTCATGGGGTTTCCAAGAAGGATGGTGGGATCAAATTCCTGCCATTCTGGTTAGCAGTCATAGCTCTGTACTACCAGGTTTTCTGTTGTATATAATAACAGTCTCCAAAAAAAAAAAAAACCTATTAAATGAAAGAAACAACAACTGAATGAGATTGGTGACTTGTACATTGATTTTGGCTATAGGACCCAGACTGGCGCTTCTGCCAAATCTTGGTTTGTTGCAGAATACATGTTATATGTTTGCAGAAATTGAATGGCACTTTTTACTAATTATTTCTGTTTTAGAGATAAAACAGGTATAAGCCCTGTGATGTAAACTGACCATCTCCACACACGCACACACACACACAAAAAAAAACTAACTACATCTCTCTCCTTCAAAGTCATTGGATACATGAGCTAGACTTTACGAGTCTGGACTTGTAATGTAGTTGCCAAAGAAATCCATGTCACCGAAATAAACTTGAACAATGTTCAGGTATCTGTGTGTCCCAAAGGTTACATGAGCATTTTAACACTAAAAAATCACTTGTTGCTTACAGGAAAATCAAATTTAAATTTATATCCTGATAGTGTTTTTGTTTGTTTGTATTATTTAACAAAACTGGCAACTCTACTTGTGAGACTACAACAATATTAACAGGAAATGGTTCTAGTCAAAAGTATATGAGTAACTTGAGGAGCAACAAAAGCTGTGAAGGATTTAAAATGTAGTAGAAAGAGGATGAGAGAGAGACCTTAGCTGGATGGAGTCTTAGTAACTGTGTTACCATAGATAAGGTAGGATTACCTCTCAGAGGCCTAAACAACTCACCTGTTTATTAATTCATTTGTTATTTATTGAGTGCTTAAAAAAAAAAAAAGATGACAGTACTACTTCATTCTGTCACTAGTGTCTGCTGGAAGACAACATGTAGCTGTTAACTGCCAGCGTTCCATTCCTTCTCATCTCCTGAAGAATTAAGACCACCAAGTAAAGGTCAAAGACCTCTAAGAGATCTCATTAACCTACTTTCTCTGGATTTTTGGCTCTCAGTCTGAAGTGCATTTGACTATATGTCAACTGTAGAAGGTCTAAGTTACAGTCATGTACATTTTCTTCTCTTGCTATTTGTGTAGTCTTCTGAAAGTCATGTAACCTTTTCAGTTTCTCAGTCCAATGAGCTAAAGAATACATGTCCCATAATAACATTTAGAAACAAAATGATGCATTATTTGTCAAACTATTAGGTGTCCCAAAAATGAAGGAATTTCTTTTTTATTATTTTTTTAGTATTATTATGACCGAGTGAAAATGTACATTCCCATATAAATTTACATGCCCACCTATATGCAGCTTTCACTGCTCTCCCTGTCTGGTGACAGTACACTATTCCTCTCTGCTCCATACAGGTCTCATCCTCCCAACAGTCTCCTTTCCCCTCCTCTCTACCCGCTCCCCTTACTCCAGCCAGAGGTCATCAGGATAATATCCCATAGATGCCTAGAACCATAAAATGCTTCCAATACATGGTCACTCTGCATCACCAAGTACAATCCATTCACATCCAAAGAGAGGATCTTTGTTATGATTTATGGGCAAGGGCAGCATCAGGGCCAGGGTCCATGCTTCCAGGAGAACCCCGAAGCCGCTGGACCATCAATTGAGGTCTTTTAGTGGAGATCTCAGGGTGCACCCCTTTTTATTCTTGTGTTGCCAGTGAGACTCAACTTAGTGAGCTCCATTGTGGCTATCACTGGTGGTGGCTGGGCACTATCTGGTTCTTCCGGTCTCAAGTCGATGAAGGCACCCACTCATGTGGGTCTCTCTATCTTCTGGGTTGTCTTTACTGCATGTCGTTTTGGTCCTCGGTCAGCATCCATTCCTGCTGAGTTGGGGCCATTTGCTGTGCCCTTGGATGGCAGCTTGGCAGCTTTTAAGATTCCAGATGCCACTTACCAATGTGGGGTGCAGAGAGCCCTCTTAGCAAAACACTAGTTGTGCCAATTGGCCATGATTTCGCCTAAAAGCATGGTCTCCTGACCCCTGACTCAGCTACTCCGTCCTTGCAATATTGGGTTAACATGGAAGGAGTATTCAAGTTATGCTGAAGTCCACTTAATATTGTTCTTGTTTATAATGCGTGCTATCACCGATTTCGCCCAACCAAATTTCTACCAAATAGTCTAATCCCTCCCTTCCTCGCCTTTCCTCCCTCCCTTCCTTGCAGCCATCAAAGAGTCTTTTCTTCTACACATAATTCTGGTTTTGAAATCTTATCATAGGGGTCTCATACAATATTTGTCCTTTTGTCGCTGACTACTTTCACTCAACATTAATGTCTTCCAGCTGAAAACAGATTATGAGATGTTTCCTGGAGTCATTATTGTTCTTTATCATTGCATAGTGCTCCATTGAGTATATTATTCCATAGTTTACCTATCCGTTCCTCTGTTGTTGGACATCTGGGTTGATTCCATCTTTTTGCTATCATGGACTGTGCTGCGATAAACATTCTTGTGCATGTGTATGTTGGCGTGAAAGGCCTTGATTCTATAGGATATATTGCAGTGGAATTACTGAGTCAAATGGTATATCTATATCCATTTTTTAAGGAAGCACCTGATTGCTTTCCAAAGAGGCTGGACCATTTTGCAACTCCAGCAACATTGTAGGAGAGTTCCACTTTCTCCATAGCCTCTCTAGCATCTGTTGGTTTGTGTTTTTTGGATCATGGCCAACCTTGTTGAGGTGAGATGGTATCTCATTGTAGTCTTGATTTGAATTTCTTTAATAACTAAAGATCGTGAGTATGTCCGCATGTGTTTTTTGGCTGCCTGGATCTCCTCTTTAGAGAGATGTCTGTCTATCTCCTTTGCCCATTGTTTAATTGGATGATTTATCTTCTTCTTACTGATATTTTGCAGTATCTTATAGATTACAGAGATCAGATGTCTCTCTGACATATTGCCAAATATTTTTTCCCATTCTGTAGGTGGCCTTTTAATTCTATTGAAAAAGTCTTTGGATGAGCAAAAGTGTTTGATTCTTAATAGTTCTCATTTATCTATTTTCTCTTCTGTTGATTATGGTTTGTTTGACAGATTTTGAAGTCTGTGTGCATTGTGTATTAAAACTTCCATTGTTGTTCCTACCTTTTCTTGGATGAGCTTTATTGTTCTAGGTTTGACATGTAGGTCTTTTATCCAGTTGGAGTTGGTTTCTGTATAAGGTGTAAGATACGGATCTTGTTTCAATTTATTGCTGATGGATGTCCAATTTTGCCAGCACCATTTGTTGAAGATACTGTTTTTATCCCAGTTTAATGTCTTAGGGCCTTTGTAGAATATCAACTGTTCATAGACAGATGGTGTCATCTCTGGGGTCTCAACTCTGTTCCATTGATCAATCTGTCTGTTCTTGTACCAGTACCAGGTGGTTTTGACCACTGTGGCAGTGTAGTATGTTCTAAGGTCAGGCAATGAGAGGTCTTCCAGTGTGTTCTTCTCCTTTAGTAGTACCTTACGTATCCGGGGCTTCTTCTCTTTCAAACAAAATTGGTGATTTGTTTCTCCATCTCATTAAAAAATGATGCTGGAACTTGTACTGGGATTGCATTATATAAGTAGATCGCTTGGGGTAAAATAGACATTTTCACAATGTTAAGTCTTCCTATCCATGAGCAGGGTAGGTTTTTCCATTTATCTAAGTCCCTTAGTTTCTTCTAGTAAGGGCTTGTAATTCTCTTTGTAAAGGTCTGTTATTTCTCTGGTTAGATTAATTCCTAGATGTCTTATCTTCTTAGGGGCTATAGTAAATGGTACTGATTTGATGATATCTTTGTTAACAGTCTTGTTGTTGGTATAAAGGGATCCTACTGATTTACTTATGTTTATCTTGTATCCTGAGACTTTGCTGAACTCTTCTATCAGTTTGAGTAGTTTACTTATAGATTCTTTGGGATTCTCTGCATATGCAATCATATCATCTTCAAATAGTGAGAAAAATGAAGGAATTTCTATCATCATCATTACTATGAGGGTGTATCATAACTTTTTTTGTCAAAGTTTATGCATTTCTTCACAGAGTGATTAAGACTCTAACTCCAAGATAGATAAGGGTTGGAAATCCGTTTTTAAATCATGGCATTAACATTTATTAGCAGCATCATTCTAGGTGAGTTACTTTGTCTCTGCGAGCTTCAGTTTTCTTGTCCACAAAATGGAGCCAGTGTCTACCTAAGTAACAAGGTGTCTGCCTGTCTTTTGTTGGAACAATGCATGTGAAGACTCGAACCAGAAAAACATTGTGTGTCTGATGAATATAACAACATGTAGCTGCATAATTTGTGAGTGAGGAGGCAGGTGGGACCTATGGGCTCTAGGAGTTACCTGCCCAAGAGACTTCCTTTTCCTATTGCTAAGAATCACTTCTGAGACCTTATTCTGTTTTTCAGATGATGAACCAGAAGTCAAACCAGATAGTAAACCAGCTGACTCAGACAAGAGCCCAGAAGATTTCCCCAAATTTCTGCACACCCTGGGTGCAGAGATCATTGAGAATGCATTTGATTTCATCCTCCGCTCCATGTCCAGGGGCATGTAAGCACTGAGACAAACCTTGATACCATGCACTTGGCTGTTGATAATGACTGCATTGCATTAACTAAACGAACAACAAAACTTGTGGCAAATGCCAATGTATTATTTTTAACTGAAAAAATACTGTCCTATCTTATGACATCTTTTGTGTCTAAGTAAATGTTCTGAACTTTTTTCAGGGTAAGCACATTTCCATCAAATAGTTACACGCACTGTGTTTTATTATAGGAACAAATAGGGAGGAAGAAGAGCACCAGACCACGGGACAAAAAGTCAAACACTGATCTTGACACAAGTGCTATTTTACTGGGTGATCCTGTGCAGTTTCTTCTTTCCGGAGTACTTCCATGTGTTCATCTGTAAAGTTAACGAAAAAAAGAAAAAAAAAAAAAAAAACTCACCCAGAGTGGAAGCTGTGATTTCTTAGTGAAGACAGCAATGTGTTCATTAGTGATGTGTATGATACATTCCATCTTCATTTTCTAGGGAACTCAAGAGTCCTAAGAGACACTGTGAGCAGTTTTTCCTCAAAGGCAATCTAAAAAACTTTATCACCTGCATGTTTCTGTTGTGGTCATCACTGTTTGTGTTTTTATCACCAGGGATTTTCTCAGTGGCAGATGACACTGCCAAATGTCTTCCTAATGTTCTCAGTCTTTTTCCAAGGTCTTTTTGGAAACTCTGGTGGCATAGTGATTAGGTGCCAAGTCTGAATTGCCAGGTGCTCCTTGCAAACTCTATGGGGTCTCTATGAGTTGGAACTGACTCAACTGTTTCGTGGTTGGAAATCTGAGTGGTGTAGTGGTTAATTGCTACATCTGCTAACAAGAAGGCTCACAGTTCGAATCCTCCAGGTGCTCCTTGGAAATTGTATGGAACAGTTTTACTCTGCCCTGCAGGGAAGCTGTGAGTCAGAATTCACTTGATGGCAGTGGGTTTGCTTTGATTTGGTGTCCCATTCCAACATGCAAAGCTCTAATTTTTCACATTTACTCTACTCCATCAATCTCCCTACATCAGTCTCCCCAGTTTCAGCTTTTCAGGATCATATTTTCTCTTCTGAATTTCTAGGTGCTTTCAAACTTCTGCTCTGTAAGCCTCCAGTTTCTAACTCTCCCTGCAGGTACCCCTAGCCTACTGGAGAAGCAAGGTTTGATTCAGTATGGTTTATTAATCCCCTGCTTCAGAATCCTGTGGGGAACTTACATGAAATATAGATTTCTACTTCCCATCTCACATGCTGTGTGGACAAGGCTCAGCTCATGCTGTCTAACAAACTTTCCAAGTGACTCTAATATACAGCAAGTTTATTGAAAGCCCTTGGTTACCTTATAGACGGGCCATAACAGTCAAGTACATTTTTGTGTAAATGCAGTTTTTCTTTTTAGTTTCTCTGGGGATTGCATTTATGGTGTGTTTTAGATTCTCAATGGACTCTATAAACAAAAACAAAATAGGAATCACTTCTACATAAAAATAAACTAGAATCTTCTTGTAATCTCTGACCTACTCAGATCCACATGATATCATCTAGTTGGGCAGGGCCCTGCATACAATCCTCCTCCACAAATTGTTGAAACTCAAGGTGTTTATTTTTCATCATTATTTTTTTCTGATTGCTGTTGATTATGCAACTGTTGCCCTCCCACAAATGTTAACATACAAAAAGAAGGAAAATGATAAGACAACAGTAAGAGCAACACTCAGTATTCACAGATTATAGATTAGACTCCAGTTGAATTCATATTGTAATGAGTAACAATAGCTATCCAAGGAGTTGGAAAAAATGATAATTTTTATTCCTGCCCTGGAGAAACCCTCAAATTTAGATAGTCAGTTCTGAAAACTGACTACCTAATATGCTAAAACTTTGTTGTCAAATCTAGGCTAAAAACTTGCATTTTATGATAGTCCTCTTTTCCCCTTCCTTCATTCTGTCTTGACCAAATGAAATCGTTCCTATTCCTGGACCTTAACTCACACCCATCTCATGCTCTCTGCCCTCGCTCTCCCTTCTGCTTAAAATGTTCTCTGCTTGACTGTTTCATGGCTAGTGCAAGACTCTCTCATTTTATTTGGTGCTTCTTTAAACTTGGTTCTGTTAAATATCCTAGCTTCTCAAAATGCCAGAGGTTGCCTGCGTGGCTCCTCACATCATAGCTTCACACTGGTAATACTGCATACAATCTGACGACTTCCAAATTCAGGTCTCCAAAGCAGTCTTTTTTTTCTGAGTTCTATGCTGAGCTGGCTTAGTAGTTTACTAGAAAATCCCACCTAGTTCTTCTGCCAATAACTTAAACTCAACTTGTTGAAGCCCAAACCCATCATCTCACTCACAAACTTGTTCCTCTCCCTGTCCTCCTCATCTTAATAAGACATAGTCCACCCACATAGAATCCAGAATCTCAGGTCTTCTTGGATTCATCTGACTCACCAACACTGTCGTCTAATTTCTGATGGTTCTATCACTTTTTTTCCTTTTTCTTTTCATTTTCCATTTCTTTTCTTCAGCTTCACAGAGAAATTATCTAGTTGAATCTTTCATCATCTTTTTCCCAAGCTCTTTAATTAAGTTTCTAAATAGTTTCACTGTTTTCCTTCTCTCCTGTCTCCAATCCATTCTCTAAATACCACCAGAATTATATACCAAAAACACAAGAGTGGTCATATCACTGTCGTGCTTGAAACCCTTTTCTGTATTTCCATCGCTTACAAAACAAAGAGGAGCATGCGTGTTAGGCTGAGGTTAAGGCCCTTCCTGATGCTAGTGTATGTTTTAGTCACACTTCTCACCTCTGCAGGCAAACACCTGATATTCCAATGACCAGTCACTTCTGTTTTCAGAAGCAGTCATGTTTTCATAATCTCCTAATGTCTTTGTACATGCTTTTCTCTGTGCCATCAGTGTCTCCCTAGCTCCACTCTGTTCACCTGAAAACATTTTCATAATTTCCCAAAGTCAGCTTCAAAGACCAGCTCAGTGAAGCCTTCATATTGCTCTTCAGTTAGAAATATGTTATTCATATTCTAGGATTTTATAATGCTTTGTAGGAATTTTCATAACAGCTTCACCCCCCTCACACACATTGTTTTATATCTGAGTATACCTGTGTTATTCACTAGACTACAAGTTCCAGGTAGGCCACACTTTAATCATTTTATACCCTTTCTCATAAGCTACCCCTATAATCAATCCTTGAACAGCAGCTATGTAGTGTTTCTGGTATTAATTCTTGACTCTGACAACCTAAGTTAAAGATTTTGGTTTAAAATTTACCAGGAATATACATCACACAGGTTGTTTAATCTTTTTGAACTTTAGTTTTTTTAATTCATGAAAAGAGATAAAAATTTGTTAATTCAGCTACTAATATACACTGCATGCAAGACACTGTTGTGGGTGCTAGGATGAGCTATAAAGAAGTATACCACTGTTTCTGACTCCATAGAGTTTATAAGGGAAAATTCAACTAACAGATTTGTTGGCAGATTCAAAGAGATAATTATACATATATGGCTTGCCAACTATAAAGTATTACAGAGATCTGAGGTCCTGCTTTCTTCTGATAGAAAAATCTGAAGCAGAAAAGTAAAGGTCAAATGTTGTAAAATATCTTAGTAATCATTCTGTTGAGTCTAAATTATAATTCATTTTTTTCTCTTTATTTTTCTTCTTTTCAAGAGGATTATTGGATTTTGGTGATAAAAAAGGAGAACAGCCAGCAAACTGACCTCTCCAGGTGATTTTAACTTAAAATTTGTTACTAAAATAATAGTATCATATTTATACACCAACAACGTATGCCTTCTGTGTTTGCTTGCCAACTATTCCCACCCCCCAACAAGGTGTTTTCGTAAGCACAACTATACTGATTGTTTTTTACATGTTGTTGTTAAAATACTAGCATAATGCACTTACTAAAACATCTCACAGCCAAAGAGGAGAGAGCAGGTGGCAAACAAACAGTAAACCAAAATAAACCAAACACACTGCTGTGGAGGCAATTCTGAATCATAATGACCTATAGGACAGAGTAGAAATGGCCCAAAGCAAACTGTAGGTGTGTGTTATTTGTATAAAAATACATTGTACTAGACAAACAAAAACAGCCTGTTTGATTTTATTCAGTGAATATCCTCATCTATATAAGACAAAAATGTGTATATTCTTCTTAATAATAATTGACTTAGTTTTCTTTTTCCAATTCATTTTAAATAGATGTATTGTTATCATCTTGAAGTGGCTGACTTCATGAGATTTTCTTAAGAGCCACAGTTATGGTGTTAAACAAGCACAGCCTTGGAAGTTAGGAGACATGGGTCCTGTCAAACTCTACTAGGAACTTGATTAGTGTAAGTCTGCCCATGAAAAAATGGGATTGTACTCACTAAAGGCTAAAGTTCCATGAAATCATGCAATCATTTACTTGTGAGAAACGGAAAACTTACGGAACCTAATTTCAGGAATAGGAATCAGCACTCTTTCTATCCCAGAGTAAGATACATGTGCAAATGACAGTATGGGATTATGCAGGAATACCTATTTTCACCCTTAGTCAAACCACTCTTGAGAATGACTAACAGATATGTTAGAACTGGAAAATTAATATCAGTAGCTAACACGGATTGAGTCCTCACTGTTTCAGGCATTAAGTGTTTTTACATGCAGTATTTATTTTTAACATTCCTATGTAAAATAGATACTCTTTTTAAGTTTTATAAATAAAGAAACCAAGAACTTGGCCATGTTAATAAGAGAGGAGAGCAGGACTTGAACCACAGTCCATGCTCCATCAGTAAGCCACAGTGCTCTTGGAGAATGGAGTAGAATGGCTTAGGAGGATGTAGTCGAGTACAATGATTAAGCTCCGGTACCTTAGGCCCTGAGTTGTCCATGCAAACAGAGCACCACTGCTTTCGTTAGTTAAATTAACTTATGTGTACCTCCAGGAACATGGCCTTTCTCAACTTCTGTTCGTTATCTCTTCTGGCTTTGTTATCCTTTTTCGTGCTGGTTACAGTTCATAAACTGGGTGTGATTAGTATAATCTCAGGAAGCTACAATTATATTACACCAGGACTGAGCCCACCCTTTCTCATGAGATTGCATGGATGGAAATCAGGCTTGGGCTTTATAACCGGACTTACCCAATCCAGGCACTTCTGATTCTCACCCCAAGCTAGAGAATTTCTAGAAACACTCATTTAAGTTTTTAGTTCCCATTTCTCAGGGAACAGCTTATCTCTGTTGAAGGTTGCTGGGACACACCTCTGATCACTGGTATCCACACTCCAAATCCTCAGGTGCCTTCCTAGGGACTTAACCTATGAAGCAGATCAATAGACAGGAAAGCATGGAAGACAAGAAAGAACAAAAAAGAGAGAGAAGACACAGGCTCAACGGTTCAGCTTTGAACATGGCCACTTATTAGCTGTCTGAGCCCAAGCAGGTCAATTTCCCTGAGCCTTGGTTACCTCAGTAAGGATGAAAAGATAATCAGAGATCTTGTTGCTGTTGGGGGCTGTTTAGTCCCTTCGGACTCACCGTAACCCTGTGTTTACCTGTGTGAACCCTGCTCAGTCCTGTGCCATCCTCACAGTCATTGTCATGCTTGAGTCCACTGTTGCGGCCACTGTGTCAATCCCTCTCATTGACCTTGTTATTAATGAAATGTTATTAGTGTTAAAAATGTGAGGACATTAATTTTTCTAGATCTTAATGCCAGCATTTTTTAAAACTCCTCATAACAAACTTTGGGTGGATTCCTGTGTCAAATTTAGATGCCGTGATTGGCAGAGAAAAGGGACTCGGTTCAGAGACTTTAAAAAAAATAGGGGGAAAGGGTGGAGTTAGAGCCAAGGAATCCTCTAAAGTAGAGGATAAATTTTGGGTGATTTGATCAGGAAAACAACTCTTCAAAACCCAGTGACTGTGCATTTAATAAATAGCTTTAAATGTTGCATTTCTACAATAATTTCCTCATCTAATCAAAGATGAGTTATCACTTGAAAAATTAACTGCTTTACAGCAATGCCTGTTTCTCCAGTCTAGAAAATGATTCCAAAATTCTAGATACTACTGCCTAAATTTACACAGACAGCTAGATAGATTGATTGCTCAAGAGAGAAAACACTCCTGTCATTCTTATAAAAACATACACCCATTCATATTCATTCCTTTAGTGCTTATCTAACCATGTCTACCATGTGTCAGTTTTGCCAATGCTACCAAGATGAAGAGTACTGTCAAATCACTGAGAAGTTTACGGTCTGGTGTATCACTTAGCACAGTATACACCAGAACTATGTAATAAAATGATACTGTTTTGCATAAAAGGACTTTGGGTATGCCTTGGTAAAAGGAGATGAGAGGATTCTCAGAGGCAAGGATAAGCACCAGTGGGCTTTACTGTACAACAGCCTGAGACAGTAAGTACAGAAAGATACAGTTCCCAGATATAAATGGATTAACATCAAATAATTGAACATTTGATTTAATCTGAAACTCTCCCAACCTATACTCAACCTCAACCACATTGGCATGGCTTCTTTATGTCAACAGATGTACTATTTTAACTCCTAGTTTAACTCCTAGTTTCCTGCTTTTCCTGAAACCATGTAGATTTGAGTCCTCTTTGTGTTTTAAGTCATTTAGCATCATCAAGGCTAAATTTGCTTTCTTGTGTTTATATATACATGACGAACTTCACTGCTAACTGAAAGGTCAGCAGATGAAATCCAGCAGCTGCTCCTTGGAAACCCAATGGGGCATTTCTGCTCCATCATATAGGGTCGATATGAGTCAGTGAACAGGAATTAAATCAGCAGCAGAACATAATTTGTTTTTTGGTTACTAGATAATTAAGATTATTAAGAGGCACATTGGATGGGGAAGCATTTTGTTTATTCTTAATTTCAATATAAATTAATCGAATTTCTATGGCATCTTATTGGGCTAAGAAAAACCTACAACACATTAAGTTTCATTCTTAGACATACTGCATTAGAATTTCCTGGGAAGGGGCCAAGGAGTAAGTTTAACATGAACTTTTCATGTAGTTTATGTGCAAAACTGTTGTTGGGAACAACATCATTCAAGACCTTTCCTATAGAGTTTTTTAGAATTTGAATACAGGAAAAGATTGCTGAGCTTAAAGCTGCTTCTGCTTTTCTGCTTTTAAGGTTTATGTGAATGCTCTGCTTTTTCCTTCCCTACTGGAAACTAAGAGCAAAACTAATGGCTCATCTTATCCTTATATTTAACCTATTCATTATCCCTGTTGCTGTTTCTTTCTTAATACATTTTGGGTTTTTTGTTTTGTTTTGTTTTCCTTCACTGTTTATGGATTTTTCTCTTACTTGATTAACAATACTTGATTTTCATTATGAATCATCTCACATTTTAAAATACCAAGCCATAAAAATTAATTAGTAAATAAAACATTCTCAGTGTTCTGGGTATTTTGTTTCCTAACTCTTAAGCTCTCTGTAGCTGGTAATTGTTTCCCTCTCTCTGGCTTGTGTTTCTAAGGACACACCTACTTGGTTTCAAGACCAGCCACTTCCTGTTTTTCCAGTTGGTATGCTTCACAAGTCCTCCAGGACAAGGCCTCAAATTAGCTCCCAGCAAATTCTCAGGATTCAGGCCTTGGCTTCAGTCAAAGACAACTAATTTTGAATACCCTGACTTTGCATTTTGTCTTGTAACTAGAAAGTCAGAGTATATGTACCCTCTTCGAGGTCACGTATCTTAGTTCAACGGGTTTTTGTTGGTGGTGATAATTTTTTCTGAGCATTATGATTTTTAATAGTGCAAAAGAAAATTAACCCAAGTTATTATTAGCTACAATAAGCAAAAATGCTTCATTCTGAGGAACCAGAAGCTCAGATAAAGTACCAAGCCACAGGACCAACAAGTGACAGAAAGAGGATTTGAACTTGACTCCAACAAATCAACTCTTAACCTGTAAAACTGCACAACATTTCCGAGTTAAAAGCTTCAAACACTCTTTTTGGAATAACCCTCAAAAATATCTGCGTTCAGTCTCCTGTGTTGGTAACTGAAAAGTAATTTCTTCTTTTTCAATGGAAGAGTTTATTGCAATTCCCTGTATGTAGTCATCAGTATTCTCATGGAACAGCAGTGGGTCAGAGACAGAAGAGCCCTCGGAAAGTATTAGTGCACCCTTTTGTTCTACCTCCTCATTATACAGAAGTATTCCTCAGTAGCCGTTGCTGTAGCTCCTGCCCACTTGGTAAAGAAGGATTCACCCTGAGGGGGAGTAAAACAGCATTAGCTGAGCCAGCAAGAATCACACAGAATGATTTAATGTGGGCAGTAAGATAAGAAGACTGAAATCACTGAGAAAAATGACAGTCTTGGGAGTCTGCTAGACTAGAAGAAAAGAGCCATGTACTTCTGCTACTGAGTTCTCAAGGGCTGCCTAAGTCCTATCCACACTAAGAACTTTGATTCTGAAGTAATTTGTCTTTTCAATAAATCTTGTTTGTTTGTCTATCTGTCTACCTAGATTTACTTGACACAATAGGTTCTCAACGAACACTAGCAACCTTTAATTGTGTAGATGATTCAGCCAGTAGCGAATGCCTACTAAATATTGAAAAGTGAATATTAGCTTCCACCACAAATTCAGACAATGCATCCTCTACCTTTTCCAGGGCTGCATCAGTTTCAGATATCATCTCCCTCTTAATTAAGGTGACCTAAAATTTTTATTATATTTGCCATCTGATGCACAGACTACTACTCCCTACATCAAAATATCCCTTTTCAGATTTTGTGTTCTTAAATTTGCACCTAAAAGAACCCTAGTGTTAACGTGGTTAAGTGCTTGGCTGGTGAGTCAAATCCACCAGGCGCTCCCAGGAAAAAGTTGTGGCAGTCTGCTTCAGTAAAGTTTATGGCCTTGGGAACCCTATGGGGCAGTTCTACTGTCCCATATAGTGTTTGTATGAGTTGAAATCAGTTATAATCACAACATTTTGTAATTATCAGCTATAACCAAATCAATAATTTGTGCCTGGGAAATACATCTAATGTAACTACAATATTCAGTGTACTGCCTATACTCTACCATAGTTTCTCTGCCTTTGTTTTCACCTACTTGTACATTTTAAAATAGTTTTCTCATATTGGTGAAAAAAAAAATTGCAGATCAGTACTTGATTTGATTCACTACTGGTTAATAATCAGCTGTGCAAGGCCTTCCGAAACCCTAGTGGCGTACTGGGTTAAGTGCTGCGTCTGTTAACCAAAAGGTCAGCAGTTCAAATCTACCAGGTGCTCCTTGGAAACTCTATGGAGCAGTTCTGCTTTGACCTATACTGTTGCTGTGAATTGACCTGACTCAACAGCAGTGGGTTTTTTTTGTTTATTTGTTTTTGTTTTTATGCAAGACCTTCAGTGACATATACAGATTTTCAAGACTTCCCAAATGCTTTGGAGTATGATTGACTCCTCTTTCTGCTTCTCTATCTTGCTACCTTCTGATGACATCCCACTCCACTGATGTCAGCTATACCTAAAGTTTTGCATTTGAATATTGTTTTTTAATTTATGGCCTTTTCACAGTCATCATCTCGCTATACCCTTGTAATCACGGTGCAATTAGAGTAAGGTAGTCAGGCATTATTTCCTTCATATGATAGATTAAGAAATTGAAGCCCAAACCCCAAACCAAACCCACTGCCATCAAGTTAATTCTGATTTATAGCCTGTAGGACAGAGTGGAACTGCTCCATAGAGTTTCCAAGGAGTGCCTGGCATATTTGAGCTGCTGAACTTTTGGTTAGCAGACTTCACACTTAACCACTATGGAACCCAAGTGCCCAGTTAAACCCCAGGGAGGCCAAATGACATGACTTGACTCCCAGAGCTGGTAGTGGCTAAATGGATACTCTAACTTGGTTTGTCTAATACCCAACACAGCCCTACTCCATGATACCCTAAAGACAGTCCCCAAAGCAACCCAGTTGCAAACCTAATTCCAATTCATGGTACCCTCATGTGTGTTAGAGTGGAATTGTGATCCATAGGTTTTTTTACAGGCTGATTTCACAAGAAAATCACCAGGCCTTTCTTCTGAGTTGCCTCTGAGTAGATCTGAACCACCAGTTTCTCAGTTAGCGGCCAAGTGCATTACTCATTTGCACTACCCACAGATGCTAAGAATACAGTCTACGGCGTCATTATTCCTGTTCTCATGCCCAAAGGTCCTACCACGAGCTTAAGTACTCAAGGAAATTTATACCTTACTCATTGTAGAAATGCTGAGGAGAATGATTAGGTTTTTTAAAAATATGATTCAAATCATATGATTTCCTTCTGTGACTTCTGATCTTACTCTACACAAAAGCTATATTATTCCAGTTTCCTCACAATGGTGACTAAGATTCTGTCACAGTCAGCTATCCACTTTCCATTTATTCTCCTACTTAGAGTTTTTCTCCCTCTATTCCAGCCGCATTAGAATCCTTGCTTTCCTTTAAGCACTCCAGGTACTTCCCACCCTTAGAGCCTTTACATGCACACTCCTCTCTGCCCAAAGTGTCCCTGAATGTCACAAACAGTTAAATACTCTGTTAGTAACCAAAGGTTGGAGGCTGAAATTCACCGAGAGGCACTTTGGAAGAAAGCCCTGAAGATTTGACTCCAAAAAGTCACAGACTTGAAAAACCTATGGAGTGTTTCAACTCTGCAACAGATAGGGGCTCCATGAGTCAAAATTGACTGATATCTTGTTGTTTATGCCTAAAATGCTCTTCTCCAAGATACTCAAAATATTTTGATACTCAGATGTCTTTTTCCTGCACTTGTTTTAAGTCTTTTCTTAGATACTACCTTTTCAGTAAGGCCCTCACTGAACACTTGCCTGGTGCAATGTTCTCTATTTCCTTGACTTTATTTTTTCCTCATATCATTCATCTTTTAACATAGTGAAAAACCTTCTGTATTTTGTTCTTTTTTCTGCCTACCTAAATGATGTAAGCTCCATAAGACAAAAGTGTTCCCTCTTTGGCTCATTTTTCCTGACACATTAGTGACTAATTTGAATCTATCTGTCAGAGACTAGTTGTTCAATGAATATTTGTTGTATTATGTATTAAGTAAAGAAATGTGGAGTCATAGAACTTGTATCAAATAGCGCAGTAGTAAGGGTATAAAGTTGAACACCCCATAATTCTTGTCTTCAAGTAGCTAGCTCATAGTCTCAATGTAGAATACATAAGTATGTGGTCAACTAATTGCATCCAGCATGATCTGAGACAACAGAGGCAAGGACACTGACATAAGTAAGCAAGATAGAAACATTAATGTTGCTTTGTGAGGTCTGAGAAGACTTCTCAGAGGTAGTAATAGTTGAGCTGTGCCTCAAGAGTTAGAACAGAATTTGGAGACACAGAGAAGGCAAAGGGTAATCCAACAACAGGGGAGAGCTTAACCCAAAACTCAGACTGTGGCAGTGCTTTGGATTGAAGGATAGCTTTGCAATATTTTGATGCCTACCTAAGATTGTTAAGAAAAACTACAATTAGAACATCTCCCACACTAGGATCTTTATAAATGTTACTTAATTTAATCTTTACATCAGATCAAAGAATTATATATTATTATTCCCTTATTTTTTTTTACAATGAGGAAACAACAGAACAAAGCACTGCCTGGTCTTGCACCATGTCCATGATCATTTTTATGCTTCAGCCCATTGTTACAGCCACTATGTCAATCCATCTCGTTGAGGGTCTTCCTCTTTTTCTCTGACCCTCCACTCTATGAAGCATCATGTCCTTCTCCAAGGACTAATACTTCCTAACAACATGTCCAGAGTATGTAAGACACAGTCTTGCCATCTTTGCTTCCAAGGAGCAATTTATTTGTACTTCTTCCAGAACAGATCTGTTTGCTCTTTTAGCAGTGTATGATACATTCAACACTTTTCTCCAACAAGGTAATATATGCTTACTACAAAAGTCATTAAGGTAATATATGTTCATTACAACAAGAGGGGGAAAATGAAAAGATACATATATATTTTAAATAGAAAAGAAAAGGATTAACCATCTTCAACTTAACACCACTATCTAAACAGCCAACATTGACTTCCTTCTCCTTGTCCATTTTAAAAAAAAAATTCTTTAAAAAATTTATCTCCAAACATATGCATGCATGTAGAGGGTAAAGATAGCACCAAAAGGAAAACTACAGACCAATATGTCTCATGACCCTTTGACCCAAAATCCTCAACAAAATTCTAGCCAACAGAATTCAACAACGTATCAATAAAGTAATTCACTATGACCAAGTATGATTCATACCAGGGATGCAGGATGGATCAACATTAGAAAACCAATGCAGTCAACCACATAAATAAAACAATGTATCACTTGATTTTATGAAGTGATATAGAAGAGACATTTGACAATGTCCAACACTCGTTTATGTTGAAGAGAGAAAAGAAAAAAACAAACTTTCAGCAGAGTAGAAAAGGAAAAAAAATTCCTCATCATAATAAGGGGCATTTATGCAAAGCCCACAGTCAATGTCATCTTAAATGCAGACAATCTGAAAGCATTATCCTTGAGAATAGGAACCAGACAAGATTGCCCATTCTCACTACTTTCACTAAACATTATGCTGGAGGTTCTAGCCAGAGCAATCAGACAAGATAAAGTAATAAAGGGCATCTAAATTGGTAAGGATGGATTGACACATGGGCTACAACAATTGGTTTAGGCAGAAACATGATTGTGAGCATCAAACAGGGCCAAGCAATGTTGACTTATGTTGTTCATAGGTCACTATGAGTCAGAATTGACTCAATAGCATGTAACAACAACAACAAATTGGTAAGGAAGAAGTAAAAAGAATCCCTATTTGTAGATGACATGATCTTATACACAGAAAACTAAAGAATACACACACACACACACACAAAAAAAAAAGAAAAATCTACTGGAACAAATAGAAGAGTTCCACAAACTATCAGGATACAAGATAAACATATGTAAAGCTATTGTATGCCTTTACACCAGCAAACAGACCATCAAAGAAGAAATCATCAGATCAATACAACTTACAATAGCCCCCAAGAAGACAAAATACTTAGAAATAAATCTAACTAGAGACATAAAAGGCCAATCCAAAAAAAAATTACAAGATTCAACTACAAGAAACCAAAATAGACCTATGTAAGTGAAGAAAACTACCTTGCTCATGGGTAGGAAGACTTAATATTATGAAAGTGTCTATTCTACCCAAAGTGATCCGTAAATACAATGCAATCTCAATACAAATGCCAATGACATTTTTTTAACGAGATGGAGAAACAAATCATCAACTTCATATGGAAAAGGAAGAAGCCCCAGATACGTAAAACACTACTAAAGAAGAGCAAAGAGGGAGGCCTCACACTAACTGATTTTTTAAGCTACTGCACTGCCAAGAGAGCCACAACAGCCTGGTACTGGTACAAGAACAGATATATAGCCCAATGAAACAGAATAGAGAATCCAGATATGAAGCCATCCACCTATGAGCAGCTGATACGTGACAAAAGTCTCAAGTCAGCTAATTGGGGAAAAAAGCCTCTTCAACAAATGGTGTTGGCAAAAGTGGATATCTGTCTGTAAAAAGGAAGAACTATAACTCACACCACACACAAAAACTAACTCAAAATGGATCAGAGACCTAAATATAAAATCTAGAACAATAAATTATTACTGGAGGAAAAAGTCAAAGCTGTGTTGAAGGCAATGGCAAAAAACCAAAGCTCCATGAGTTGATGGAATATCAACTGAGGTATTTCAACAAACAGATGCAGCACTGGAAGTGCTCAGTTGTCTATGCTGGAAAATTTGGAGGATAGCTGCCTGGCCAACTGACTGGAGGAGATCCATATTTATGTCCATTCTGAAGAAAGGTGATCCAACCGAATGTGGAAATTACCGAACAATATCACTGATATCACAACACAAGTAAACTTTTACTCAAGATCATTTGAAAGTGACATCAATGGCATATTGACAACGAACTGTCAGAAATTCAAGCTGGATTCAGAAGAGGACATGGAACCAGGGATATCATCACTGATGTCAGACGGATCTTGGCTGAAAGCAAAGAATATCAGAAAGATGTATACTTCTGTTTCACTGACTATGCAAAAGCGTTCAACTGTGTAGATCATACGAAATTATGGCTAACATGTGGAGAATGGGGATTCCAGAATACCTAGTTGTGCTTTTAGGGAATCTGTATATGGATCAAGAGGCAGTCGTGCAAACAGAACAAAGGGATATTGCATGGTTTAAAGTCAGGAAAGGTGTGCGTCAGGGTTGTATCTTTTCACCATTCCTTTTTAATCTGTATGCTGAGCAAATGATCTGAGAAGCTGGATTATATGAAGAATAACGAGGCATTGGGATTGGAGGACAACTCATTAATAACCTGCATTACTCAGATGATACCACCTTACTTGCTGAAATCAAGAAGATTTACGACACTGCTGAAGATCAAAGACCACAGCCTTCAGTATGGATTGCACCTAAACATCAGGAAAACAGAAATGCTCACTTCTGGGCCAGTAAACAAAATTGTCATAAATGGAGAAAAGATTGATATTGTCAATTTTGTCAATTGATATTGTCATTTTACTTGGGTTCATAATCAATGCCCTTGGAAGCAGCAATCAAGAAATCAAAAGATGCATTGCACTGGGAAAATCTGTAAAGGACTCTCCAAAAAGTAGAGATGCCACATTGAAGACTAAAACACATCTGACCCAAGCCACAGTATTTTCAACCACATGCAAAAACTAGACCGTGAAGAAAGAAGACAGAAGAAAATTGACGCCTTTGAATTTTGATGTTGAAGAAGAATGTTTACCATACCATGGACCACCAAAGAACAAACAGGTCTGTTCTAGAAGAAGTACAACCAGAGTGCACTTTGGAAGCAAAGACAGCAAGACTGAGTCTTACCTACTTTGGACATGTAGTCTGGAAAGATCAGTCCCTGGAGAAGGACATCATGCTTGATAGAGTGGAGGGTTAGCAATAAAGAGGAAGACCTTCGATGAGGTGGATTGACACAGTGGCAGCAATAATGGGCTTAAGCATAAAAACAATTATGGACACAGCACAAGACTGGGCAGTGTTTCGTTCTGTTGTTCAGAGGGTCGATATAAGTCGGAATCGACTTCACAGCACCTAACAACAATAGAACAATAAAGATCATGGGAAAAAAAGTAGGAACAACGTTGGGAACCCTAACACATGACATAAACAGACTACAAAATATTACTAACAATGCATAAACACCAAAACAGGAAGTAGATAATTGGGAAATCCTCAAAGTCAACTCTTGGACTCATCCGAAGTCTTCACGAAAAGATTGAAAAGACCACCTACAGACTGGAGAAAAAAAATTGGCTACCATGAATCTGATTGACACGTAATTTCCATAACAAAGTACTGCAAAACCCCAACAAGAAAAAGACAAATAACCCAATTAAAAAGTGTGTAAAGGATATGAGCAGGCACTTCACCAAAGAAGACATCCAGGACAGTGACAAATATATGAATAAATGTTTACGATCATTAGCCATTACAGAAATTCAAATCAAAACTACAATGAGATACCATGTCACCTCAGCAAGGCTGGCATTAATACAAAAAACACAAAATAATAAATGTTAGAGAGGTTGTGCAGAAACTAATACTCTTCTACACAGCTGGTGGGAATGGAAAATGGTACAAGTGTTTTGAAAACTGATTTGTCACTTACTTAAAAAGCTAGAAATAGAAGTACCATATGATCCAGCAGTCCTGCTGCTTGGGAAATAGCCTACGGAAATAAGAGCTGTGTCTCAAATAGATATATGCACACCAGTGTTTATTGCAGCACTGTCCACAATAGCAAAAAGGTGGAATCAACCTAGGTGCCCATCAACAGATGAACAGATAAACAAACTATAGTATAATCACACAGTGGAATTCTATGCAATTATAAAGATCAACAATCATCTTGGAAAATATCTGATAACATGGAGTCATCTGGAAGACATTGTACTGAGTGAAATTAATCAGTCACAGAAGGACAAATATTTTATAAGACCACTATTATAAGGACTCAAGACAAGGTTTAAGCTCAGAAGCAAACGACCTTTGGTGGTTATAAGAGAGAGAAATGAGGGAGAAGGGTATTAATAGATTAGATACACCAAAAAAAAAAAAAAACAAAATCCCACTGCCACTGAGTCAATTCTGACTCATAGCGACCCTATAGGACACAGTAGAACTGCTCCATAGTTTTCAAAGAGCGCCTGTCAAGTTTGAACTGCCAACAGTAACAGTAAATCACTACTCCACCAGTGTTTCCATAGCAAATTGGAATTAGTGAAGGAAGTGACAGCCCACAGCAGAAGGGAGGTTAACACTGAGGGACTACAACAAAAACTAAGAGGCTTCCTAACTACAACCCAACATTTCATATGAAGGTCAGAGTTGCAGAGGCAGGGGTCTGGGGTCCCTAATTTCAGGGGATATTTAGGTCAGATGGCATAACTAAGTTCTTTTTAAAGAAAATGTTCTGCATCCACTCTGGTGTGTGGCATCTGGGGCTTTAAAAGCCAGCAAACTACTTTTTAAGTAATATCAGCTGGTCCCAGTCCACCTGGAGCAGAGGAGAAAGAAGGACACCAAAAATGAGGAAAATACGAGCCCAGGGTACAGAGGCGGTCATATGGTCAGGAGCTTGAAACCAAAAGAACTAGATGGTGTCTGGCCACCACCAGTGACTGTCCTGATGGGGAACACAATACACGTAGCAGAAGAAAAATGGGCGTGCAGGTTTAAGACCAGACTTGGTCTGATATCCTGGAGGGTCCCCTGAGGACACAGCCCCTGAATTCTCTGCTTGCCCAGAGCTGAAACCAGTACCACTCTCTAGACCAAAATTGGGCTGGACCGTAAGACATATAGTGATGCTAGCGAAGTGTGTGCTTCTTGGCTTAAATATATGCATAATGCTGTGGGAGCAGGTCTTGGCCAAGGAGAGATGGAAGAGTGGAGAGGTGGGGACCGGAGTTGGCTGAGTAAATATGGGAAGTACAGAGTGGAAAGGAGTGTGCTGTTGTAGGTTGGAGAGAACAGCTAAAGTTGCATAGCAGTATGTGTGGGGGGTTTTACATGCAGAATGACTTGGACTGTAAACTTTTATTGAAGCACAATGAATTATTTTTAAAAAATAAGAAAAAAAAATTTAAAAACCCTCTTGATGTCGCTAACAGCCTGTGAGCGCCACCTACTGTCTTTAATCAGACTCGACAGCCTGAAAGCTACTCATCTGGTTCCTAAGACCCAAAATAATGATGCTCATAAATATGTGTGTTTGCGTTACCTCCTTCAGCTAGAGGGATCAGAGATAAAATGATTCACGCACTTCATGACCTGACCCTCCAACACACAGTAATAAAGGACACACTGCTCCAGCACAGCCATCCTTCCTAGGCATGATCCAGGGTCCCGAACCCCATCTCCAGGAAGGAAACTTTTCTGAAAGCAATCCCCACAGAGAAACTGATTTCTCTTTCCAACAACCATTTCTGAGTGGCTGTGAAAATTTCAAACCCTACGTAATTTATGGCCTTGCACTTCCACTTTCAAGGTTTTTCTGGAGATAAACAGAGTATGAAAATTTGTGGATAATCATTATCGCAGTCTTCATAATAAAGACATTACTAGATGCAAAACATCTGGATGATAGTTTAAATGAAGTATAACTGATACTTTATTTATGCATGCTTCTCAGTATTCAGAAGATACCTTGAAAAACACACGTCGAACTGTCAGCAGTTCCTACACTTTACGGGATTTTGGGGAGGAAGTAAATGAGTTACCTTTCTATGAATAAATACATGAAAATACACAAACTTATACATGCATGTATAGTTACATGCCCTCATGGTTATATGTAACTTCATAATTACATGATATAATGTATATTTCCATATTTTGATTACCTTTCCAATTTTTTTATTAAAAACATTTTACTTTGAGACAATTATAGATTCAGCTGTTACTTTAAATAATAGTGCAAAGATCCAGCATATCCTTGATCTTCCTTCTCCCAGTGGTAACACCTGGCCATATCTAAATCAGTGATATTGATACACAGAAGATACAGAGCATCCCATCACCACAAGCATCTCATGTCAACTTTCTGTAGCCACATCTGCTTCTCTTTTGCCTCCACACGTCCTTGATCTCTGGCAGCCATGACACCGTTCACTGTTACATAATTTTGCCATATTTGGAATCTTGTATCAATGGAATTACAGAATATGTAATCTTTTGGGACTGGCTTTTTTCCATTCTGCCTAACTCTCTGAATATGCATGCAAGTTGTTCATTCTTTTTTGTTGGTTTCTTTTTTTTTTTCCCCCTGAGTATTATTCCATGACAAATCTGGATTACTTTTAGTATGGGGCTGCTAAAATAAAACTTCTATGAACACATATGAGTAGCATTTTTTGTGAATGTAATTTTTTATGTTGCTCAGAAGTGCGACGGCTGGGCTGCATGGTTTTTGCGTGTATAGCTTTGTTGTTGATAATGTTTTAATAAGAAACTGCCGGACTGTTTTTCAGAGTGTATCATTTTGCATTCCTAACAGCAAAGTATGAATGATACAGTTTCTCCATATCCTTGCCAGTATTTGGTGTCCTCATTTACATAATAGTGCTCATCATCGGTTTCTGCCTAACCTCCCAAACTGTGTCCTAAGATTTGCTATTGAAAATGCATTGCATACCACCTGGGTGAGTGGTGTCTGGGGTCTTTAAAAGCTACCAAGCTGCTATCCAAGTAACATCAATCCGTCCCAAGTCACCTGGACCAGAGGTAAACGGCAGATATCAAAGACAGGAAGAAAATATAAGCCCATCAGATGGATGGGGACATATGAAGCAGTGTCAGCTTTAATGAGGGATCAGAAGAATTAGATGGTGCCTGGCCACCACCAATAGCTTCCCAAAGGGGGTACACCATATGGAACCTGAGACACAGTGGGAGGAAGATTAGAGAGCAGAGCTACAACTCTACCAAAAGACCACATTTGATGGTCCATCAAATTGGAAGGGCCCCTGGGAGCATACCTCCTCGACTGTCTAACCCCAAACTGCATCCAACACCACAGGCCAGCTCTCCTAACAAAGGCTGAACTGGACTATAGAAAATACAGAGTGTTGCTAGCGTTGAACAAACCTTTGGACTTTAATGCATACATACACGGAGATGTTCTAGAGGCTCATCACTGGAGTTAAGAAGACAAGAAGGTCAGACCTTGGTCAAAGGGTCATGGGAAGTTCCTGATGAAAGAGGGAAGTGTGCTGCTATGTGGTGGGAGTAGGGGAACAGTTAGAACAGAGTAGCAGTGAAAGTTCCAGGTGTTATATGGCAAATTGATATAGACTGTTAAATTGTTTTTAATCAGAATAAAATTAGTTAAAAAAAAAAAAAAAGAAAGAAAGAAAGAAACTCCTGACCCCACATCAAGGCTCACCTGGCAAGCCAAAACAAGGAAAATTCTGTTGGTTAGACAGCTAACAATGTCTGCTACACTCTCTGTCACACTGTAATCATGATTCTCTCTGCAAACAAACATATTTGTTACCAAGAAAAAAAAAAGATTCCTTCTTGATTCAATTATTTCAGGGTATTTGGCATACCCTCAAAAATTGTCATATCATATCTATTACCCTAATCAATTATTGTATCTATTACCACATCTCAGAGTTTGGTGGCACAAAATTGTGGTTGACAGTCTTTTCAAATTACAATCTCATATGAAAGCAGAGATAGTCATCCTTCTCAGATATGCAAAACACACTGAGCTGAGAGAGATAGTGATGAATGCATTAATAGTATGACTCATGGAAGCAAACAAATGGTACAACCCAACAAGATTAAATTTAACAGAAGCAAATCCATTCATTCAATAATGTCTCTAAGTTGTATTCTGAGGATGCAGACATAAACAATATCAGGTCTCTATTGTTTTGGACTTCACAGATGAATAAGTATTCTATGAATTAAGTATTGAAATCATTTTAAATTTATGATATATCTCTTGTTTCAAAATAGTGGGTGACTTTTTTTAAAATTGGTTTTTATAAATAACTAAAGGGTTTGAAACTGGGGGATGATTCTCACATTTTAAGAAACCACCTTTTTCCCAGATGACTGTGGAAGTCAGGTTTAGGGTTACAGAGACCATTAGGGTAATTAACACAGAAGTCCGGTGGGTAATGACAAGGTTTTGAGAAGAAAAGTAGTAAGCTGTGATAAAGTCAAAGAGGTTTATACTAAATAGGAAATGCTTACAATTAGAAGTAAGGTTGAAGAGAATAAGCAAATAGAACAATCCTCAAGTTTCTAACTCAGCCAACCAGGAAAACGGTTGTGCTGTAAACTGAGATAAGAACATACAAGTGTTTTCAAAGAAAGAGAATGATTTCAGCAGGAAGTCAGTTAAGCTGAACATTAAACAAAACAAATCAAAAAAACAGACTCCAGCAAGATTAGGGATGAGAACAGGAGGATTCATGAAGTATATCTATTCGAGTTGCAAAAAAGAGGGAGAATCTGAAGTGACAGGCTGGAAATCAGTCTCGTTGTCACAGAGGAAATGTCATTTTACACTGTATTAAACAGGATCCAGGAAAGAAACAGAAACTCCTCTGTTTGAAACAGAAGGAACATAATACAAAATGATTACCAAATAGATGACAGAGGCGCTAAAAGGCCAAACAGGTGGTGGTAAGGCACTTGTGAAACCAGCAACAGCTGGAAGCTACTACTAACCCCAGCTAGGAAAGCAAAGCAAAGAAATAGATTAGCTAGAGCCCACCTGGCCAAAGACAGAACCAATGTTAGCCTATGCAACATGACCTGGAGCCTCAGAAATGACACAGCCACTTCAAGAAACTGCCTCTAAGATGGAGAGGTAGAGGAAGACATACGCAGGTTTTTCCTTCTTCCCCATCTTTTATCTCCTGCCTCTCCCTCAACCCAACCACAAAGTCACTCGACGTGGGAATCTGAGAAATGCAATCTGCAGGGTGAGCGTTTCTCCCCCACCCCCAACATGGAATAGAACAAGGAAAAGGAAGGACTCGGATCTTGGGGCAAGCAGTACCAAGGCTAGCGCAATACTGGTTCTAAAGGTAGAATGGCGGGTATTCCAGACCCAAAGAAACTTTATTTTTCACTAAAGTATTAACCGTGTTGGCAGGGAAAGGATTTAGTTACCTTTTCAGTATGACTGGAGCTTCAGTGAGAAGAAAGGAATATTGATGACACTGGATATACAGGGGAAGGTCAGGCTGTGAAGGCCCTTGTATACCATGCTAAAAAGAAAAAGTATTTCCATCAGCTCTATTCAACTCCTGCTGACCTCATGTCTTGCAGAGTGGAACTATTCTCCACAGGGTTTTCATGGCTGTGACCTTTCAGAAGAAGATCACCAAGCCTGTCTCACCAGGTTTCTCTGGGTGAGCTCAATCCATCAACCTTTGGGCTAACAGCCAAGCTTAACTGCGTCACCTGGAGACTCCAAAGGAGAGGGTGAGGAATGTATATACATCTTACTTAAAATGCCTGGTTATCATTGTAACAATAGGTTCTCTAGAGTTTATGATCCAAAGGAAAAATTACCTAATCAGGTCCTTCTGAATAGGTCCCCCCAAGAAACAAAATTAGAAAAAACTGAAAAATCTGTTGAATGCTTTATTGATTCTTTTCAGAGGTCTCTACATTTTGGAATGTTTAGTCTCTGGACAGAAATGAGTTTCAGCCAGGGGATGAAGGCATCATCTTTCTTCCACCACCACCTCTGCTCTTCCTTTATGCTGCTGTCATACCAAGTGTGACACGGCCTCCTGAAAGGCAGAAGGATAACAGTAAAATTAAAAGCAGTTTACATGTAACTAACACTTTATGAACTATGCCCACTCTCACTGTCATATTTAGCCATCGTGTGACTGATGGGAAACACGGTTTCAGAATGGAAGTCCCATCTGGAATCCCATAGCTGGTAAATGGTAAAGCGACAACTAGAAAATAATCTTCTATCATAGAAAAAGCTTTCTGGCAATGGAGAATTCGAACTTGTCTAGAAATTCCAGGACATGTGAACTTTCTGAGATTATAGTCAGCTAAGGGAAAATTTATGGTTACAAGTTAGAATAGGATGAGGTGGGAATAGGGTGGGAATTCTTCATGGTGATTAGTCTCTCTCCTGTGACAAATTGACACCCATAATCTGTAGTTACCAGCAATTTCTTCACAGCTTCAGAGGCCTCTGGTCCCAGTTCATTCACACACTTCCTTAGTCCTTCGACAAGATGCTCAACTGAAACACCCAGAGTTTTCAGAAGAAGCTTTAAGGGATCCAGGATGGGAAGAGCATCCAGAGGTAAGGGAGGTAAGACGTTGTTGACAGGAAGAGGCAAGCTGTTAATGAGGAAGGCACTAGCTGCAGAAAAAAAATAATAATAAGAGAAGTCAAGTGAAGCAGAAGTACCTGACTCTTCTCTATGATTTCATCATTTTCTACCCTTCAACTGAGAGCTGCATTCCAGCAGCTCTGACATTCACCTGCCATGAAAATATCTGCCTCAGGGCCATTGCACCTGCTGTTCCAACACCCTGGAACATTCTTTACCCAGATAGCTAACTATCACATTACCTGGTTTCTCCTTGAATGTTTCCTGCTCAGAAAGACCTACAATGGCTACTGTATCTAAAATGTCATTGTCACCATCTATCTTTATTTTTGTCTTTATAGATTTGACTATTACCTATAATATTATTTCTTTGTTTATCATTTTAGGGCCTTTATCCTCTCATTAGAAGGTACAGTCCATGAAAAATAAAAACTTTGTTTTACTCATTACTTTATCCCACACCTAAAATAGACCCTGATGTGTAGTTCCAAACTCAAACTCACCACCATCAAGTTGGTTTCAACTTACAGTGACCCTGTTAAAAAAAAAAGTACCATAGAGTCAATTCCAACTGGTAGTGACCCCATAGGACAGGGTAGAACTGCATCAGAAAGTTTTTAAGGAGTACCTGTTGGATTCAAACTGCCCACCTTTTGGTTAGCAGCTGTAGCACTTACCCACTACACCACTAAGGTTTCCAGGGACCCTGTTAGGACTCAATAAATACTGGTGGTTAACTGAAGTGGTGAATGCTTTGTGTTTGGTTATTTTCAGACAAGGGAATTCACCTTCTGTCTTTACAGTTAACAGCTTAGAGGCCAAATTAAAAATGTCATAACAGATCTCCATTCAGGGACAACAATGGACGCAGCCACAACTCCACTGCTGACCACTGCTGTTGAGTGGATTCTAACTCTTAGTTACTCTACAGTCACAGCCCATGGAACCTAATTGTTTGCAACTAATTCAATTCAATGCCACATACATAGATACTAACTCTATGCTACTTGCTACAAATACGTAGATGAATAGGACTGGACTACCTCATTCAGAGAACTCCACAGTCCAGTGGACAATAGATTGGTGTTGGCTACAGAGTGGCATGTGCTGTGCTAACATTATAGACAATGCTCTGTGAATACTGTAAGGAAGGGATGACTAATTCTAACATGAAACTGTGTTACAGAAGTTTTCCCAGACGAGGTGATGCTGCAGCTATGTCTTGAGGCAAAAGTAAGGATTACAAGGTGAAAAAAAGGGATAACCTCTTAAGAATGCGATTAACAAAGACAGTGAGATATTAAGATGAAAGTGTATAGACATGGAGTGGTGGGCCTTCTCCCTAGAGTGCTGGAAGCACAGAAATTAAGTAAGGAAACGGCAGGGAGGGAAGGATAAAATAAACGACTCGGCAAAAATCTATGAGTCCAGATTTTGAAAGCCTTGAATGCCATACCAAGAGGTTTGGAACTTTTTTCTGGATTCAAGAAGGAACTACCAATACTTTTAAGTGCAATATTACATTTCCTATCTTTGGTTTTAGAAAGATAGTTTCCTCACCTCATTCAAAGGTGAATCAGAGGTAAAGAATAACTTTGGAGAAAATATGACATTCGTACAAATATTTTTACAAAAAAAAAAAACTGTACAGATGTATAAGCACACCAGGAACAAACATCCTCCTACCAGCTAAGGCCCCGCCAGATGTCATTTTCCTTCAGAATCTTTTTTATTTCCCCATTCAAATTCTGAAAAAATAGGGCCTTTGCCCCGTCTTTACCTCAATATCTACCACTTATTCCCTTCCAAACTTTTATCTTAGAGTGGGAACATGTATTTCTCTCTCCTTTTCTTATAGAAACCCTAGTGGCATAGTGGTTAAGAGCTACAGCCGCTAAACAAAAGAGCAGCAGTTTGAATCCAACACGTACTCCTTGGAAACTCTATAAGGCAGCTCTACTCTGTCCCATAGGTTCACCACAGGTTGGAATTGTCACAGTGACAGTGGGTTTGTTTCGGTTTATACCCCTTCTTAATGCTGCTACCTCTGCCCATAGAACCCCGAATACCAAAGAACAACAAAATAACAAAAGCTGGTGACATTATAATCTCCCACCAAAATTCAACAAATATCACAAGCAAAGTTGTGGATATCTATGTGAGTAGAATCCATTTTCTTATGATTATTACGCCTATTTTATATTTTAGAAACTTTGGAGCAGTAGTCATCATAAAGCACTTTCAGATGCACCCAAATATAGATTCCTCACAGTTACAATGACTCCTTCAACAAAGAATGAATTCAGGGAGCCAGTCTGTACACCCCTACCTCAAAACTGGGCCTCACCACTCTCTATACTCCCACAGAACCTTAAGTATATGCTTAATCAACGTTTACCGTAGTTTGGTATTACAGTAACTGCTGTACAAGTTTTCTCTTCCATACTAGACTTGAAGACAGTAGGTATCACTGATTCATGTCTGAATCGTTCAATGCCCACCCAGAGTCCAATAGGTTAGCACTGCCAAAATGTTCAACTGAGTGGGAGAACAGATTAATGTAGCTGTGAGTCAGGGGAATCAACCCAGCAATGTGGCTGGTTGGAAATGATAGGGACTGATTCCATAAAGTTTCAAAAGCACAAAAGAAATAAGTTACAAAGTCAGATTTTCACTCCGGATTAAGGAAAACTAATGGTGACCAATGTCCAAACTGAAAGTGCTTTCTTGACCCTTATTGTGAGTTAGCAAACTTCTTACATGGGACATATTAGGGAGGAACTTGAATCAGGTTAGGACTTGGAACAGGGAGGCACCTGAAATGCCTTCCAACCTTGTCATTCTTTGGTTCTAAATCCCTTTCCACCATATTCCACTGTCAGTGAACTTAGACTTACTAGCTACACTTATATTAACAGAAAATGAGAGAAATACTCTATGTTCCAATTTACTTACCAGAGTAACTGCAAATGCTAATGGTCACCAGCAGGAAAACAGTAACCAGCTTCATGACAGGTGTCTGTGATATTTACCTGGAGTTTACAACTGAACTGGAAAACTGAGCAAATTCCTGAACCCGTGGTTATGCTGGCCCACAAAGTGTGGCTGCACACGCATGTATTTATACACTCACCAAAGACGTGCATTTCAATCACCACCACTTGACTAGTGCCACCCAAGAACACGTAGGCCACTAAACAAATGGGAGGTTTTTCTGCTTTTCCACATGTTCCCACAAGAAACAAAGCACTAAATGAAGCATTTCAAGTACATCTTAAACAAACTCCTGCACAGGGACAAAGGTGGCAAAGAGCATCAGGACCCTTTCTCCCGGAAGAACAGTGAAAATAAGTGAAAGATTTTTATTGGCATCAGAATGAGAAAAAGTTTTGCTATTTACCTCCAGGTGTTCTATTCGTTTAAAGTTTAGAGACCCACATAAGCAGACCAACTGCATCTGTTGTAGAGTAATATGGGGGTGAAATCAACCCTACTATAACCCAGCCTGCTTGATGACATACGGTGCATATTTCTCTGGATTTTGCCTTCCCCTACTCCATAAACTCCTACTATGACCAATCTCTATTACCTTCTCTAGTATCTCCAAGATATTTTGAAAGTACCCAGAGTATGTCTTCTCTGTACTGTCATGCAAAACAGTAGGTTCAGGACCTAATGCTGCCTGTTTGTGCAATCTTGGACTCGACGGCACTTGGCTTGGCTTTACTTACCTAAAATTAATATAGGAAACCTTGGTGGCATCGTAGTTATGAGCTACGTCCGGCAGTTCAAATCCACCAGGCACTCCTTGGAAACTCTGTGGAACAGTTCTACTCTGTCCTATAGAGTTGCTATGAGTTTAATATGGTATACTAGCCAAAGTATCCAGCAAGTGTGTGTGACACTGAGAATATTTTTCTCCAGAACAAGTCTACGCTAAAAAAAAAAAAAATCACCTAAATTAGTGAGTTTCGAACACTCTGGCAGTCCAATCTCATGCACTCGTGTAAACGAAACTTTGTGCTGGCCCATAGAAGGAATCTACTTGCTGGCCTGAAATAAGATCCCCACCACTGACCCCAGGATGAGTCCAACAAGCAATAAGGCTAGAATTTCTTGAGTCTTCTGGTCAGCCCCATATTCAAGGTAGAGGGTAAGAGAGTTCCGAAAGGTAAAAACAGGGACCAGAGCCAGTATGGTTCAAAGTCCCAGCTCAGGCTTCCTGATCAAATGGCATAACTGGCCAAAGCTGTGCCCATCACCAGAGAGGCACTCAGAAAGTTTTCAGGATGACACACCAGAGCACTGGGAGCTATAAGGTACAAGGCGAGTGTTAGAAGCCCCACTTGCTCCCATCTAAGGGTGGTACTGACTAACAGCACCTACTCTGTGGTACTGTTATGAAGATTAAATAAGATTACACAGACAGGGCATGTAATCATGTTAAACCAAAGTTAATACTTAATAAGCTACCAGGTTGTAACTGCTATTTCCTTACCTTATTGCAACATCATAAACTGCACAAGGAGACAATATGAATTTGCCATGTATTTTCCTTTCTCCACTTCTATTGCTTTCTCTGCCAGATACTGCTTCCTGCACATCCCCTCCTGTGCTCTGTGTTATAGGAAATTGAGTTTTCCGAATACGGTTCTCAAGCTCTTTTGTCAACTGCTTCTGGTTAGTTTCAGCAAAACAAAGGCAGTTGTAAAAGATTGGGAAGAAAAGGAGAACCCAGGCATTCTGCCTTCTCTCTACCTCAGGGAACATCTTGGGCAGTGGCTGCATTCTTCCTTGTGCCTAGAAAACTCCTCCCTCTGCGATCCCCCTGTAGGTCGGACACAGCCACAGTTGTTGGAGCTTCTACTGGGTGGACCTAGCGCCAGGGCCTCATCTACTCATGCTGTGCCTCTTGAATTAGAAGAGGTATCATGCACCTTGTAAATTATCTCCATCTTAAATTCTTCCCATGTGATCACCTAGTGTGGTTTTGATTTTCCAGCTGGACTCTGACTGAAAAAGCATCCCAAAGTACTGTAGAGCTGTAGCAGGGGATTTCGTTTGGTTTGAGTAGAGCTTTTAGTAAAAAGAGATGTTTCTGTTTTTAAACACAGGCCTCCCTCTTATAAGCACCAAAGCATGAGTTCATGTGTGGCAAATCCATTAAAGCCATACAGAAGAAATACATTACATACACGGAAATACTTCTCTCTACTAACCCCTGAAGCATTTGATACTGTCTTGACCTTGTCTTCCTGTCTTTTTTTGTTCCAGGGGGTAAATTCTTCCCCATGAGGCTCCTTAGACCCCTTTGCAAACTGATTTCTGATAGGCTTGTATAGCAGTCTACCAAACATACAGCCATAGCTGAAACCTAGAGTAGATGTAGGACACTTAAACTAAAGGCTAGAACCTGCTCTGCACACACACACACACACATTCCCAAATAGCTGCACACTTATACACACAAGTATCATAATCTGCATATGTTGACATACACAAGTGCAAATACACAGAATCAGCAAACACTACTGTTTGCTCTCATTTGTTCGATAAATGTTTATTGATTATCTGCTGTATACCAAGCATTGTGTCAAGATACAGGACGAAAGCAGTAAACCAAACAAGCAAATTTCTTGCCTTCATAGAGCTGTCAGTATAATGAATAAATGCCAAGAAACAACAAAACAAACAAGCAAAGAAAAGAGCCAAGAGACAAACGCTATGAAAGAAACAAACAGGATGCTATGAGGAAACAAATTGGATGCTATGATGGAGAAGCAGTGAACTGCAGTATGCTCAGACTTGAAAACAGACTCTGACTTGGCTACTTCTATGTTTTCTATGTTTTGAGCTGTCTTAGTCACCTCATGCTGCTACAACAAAAATACCACAAGTAGATGGCTTCCACAAAGAGAAATTTATTTCTGCACAGTGCATTGAGCTAAAGTCCAAATTCAGGGGATCACCTCCCGGGAAAGTGCCTCTCCCTCTGTCAGTTCTAGAGGAGTGTCCCTGGGGTGCATCAGTGTTCCTTTGATCTTGGAGTATGTTAACACAGGTACCTCAGGTCCAAAGGATGAGCTTTTCTCCCAGCACTGATTTCTTGGTGGTGTGAGGTTCCAAACTTGCTGCTGGCTTCGCTTTCCTTTTATCTCTTATAGGATAAAAGGTGATGTAAGCCATACTCCAGGAGACCTCCTTTTACAGCGGATCAAGGAGGTGACTTTAGTCAGGGTGTTATAGTCTTATCCTAATACTCTTTAGCATAAATTCAATCTTGTACTATCAACCACAGGTAGAGACTAGAATTTACAACATAGGAATATCATAACATAGAGGACAACCACAGAATACCGGAAATCATGGCCCAGCCAAATGGCTACACCTATTTTTGAGGGGATGCAATTCAATCTTTGATATGAGCCATCGAATTTTCCCTTGTGCCTTTGTTGTGGTCTTGATTCTGCCCTATTTTGCACTATAATTATCTGCATTAGTATCTTCTCTCCCAGAACTAAGCTGCAAACCTCATGATTAGGTTTGTCATTTCACCTCTGGATCCCAATGCAGAGTCCACCTTGACCTATTGTCATCAAGTCTGGTCCTACTCATAATGTCCCTATAGGGCAGAACAGAACTGCCTCACAGGCTTTCCAAGGTTGTAATCTTTACAGAGCCATGGCTGTCACATCAATTCTGACTCCTAGCCACCCTATAGGATCAGAGTAGAACTGCCCAACGGAGTTTCCAGCAGTGCCTGGTGGATTTGAATGGCCAACCTTATTCAGTGGTTATATGCTGCATCTATAAACCAAAAGGTCAGCAGTTCAAATCCACCAAGCACTCTTTGGAAACCACATAGGGCAGTTCTACTCTGACTTGTAGGGTTACTATGAGTCACAATTGACTCAATGGTAGTAAGTTTGGGTTTGTTTTTGTTTTTTCATCTTTATAGAAGCAAACTGCCACATCTTTCTCCAGCCAACCTATGGTTAACAGCCAGGAACTTAACTACTGCATCACCAGGGCCCCTTGAGCCCAACACAGTTGATGACAATTCTAGAAGCCACTTATCAGTGCCAGGCACTGCATTCGCATATTCCAGTCCCTTCATTTTCATAAAAACCTTGATGATAAGAACTTTTATCCTGCATTATAAAGGAGAGGTCTGAAGCCAAGAGCAAGGAATGAATTGTCAAGGACACTTAGATAATAAATAATAGGGCCAGAATTTTGGGTTCTGAGGTGACTTATATTTTTTTATTTTTATCTATTAATATGAATTTCCAGTGAGCATTTGTTAAGGAATAGCCATGTCTACATTAATCTGGATGTGCTTTTCAAATAGATGTTCTGAGGAGAGTCAGTTTATAATTAAAGAAAGCAAATCAATTAGCCATCCAACAAGTCTTTGTTAAGTATGTTTGGTGTGTTTCGTCTGTGATAGAGTCTAGGAAAGTAACAACTGCAGATATAGCCCTTATCCATATTTAAATTACACTACAGAAGACAATTAGAAACTAGTTGGTGTAGTTTTTTAATTTTTGTCTGTGAAGGAAATGACAGTTACAAAGAAACCAACTGAATGTCCATGCAAGACACTGATCAAAAAGAAGAAATTAGCCCAAATTTCATCTAACACCCTTGCTTCTTGCTGAGACGTAGACAGCCCCTGGGAAGTCAAGTTGGAAATGGAGACCTAAGTTTGTTACCCTTTCTCTTCAGCTCTTTGCCAATTGCATGGACACAGAATGGTCTGCACTTAGGCTTATACAAGAGAAGGAAAAACAGCCTCAAAATGTGTCTTTGCAAACCCGTTGTTGTTGGGTGTCACCAAAATGGTTCCAACACAACCCTTTGTAACACAGAATGAAACATTGTCCAGTCCTGTGTCATGCTCACAAACCTAAGCATATAAAACATAATAGTTAAATCAACATTTAAAGCTTAGAAAAAAACAAGAATCATTCCTATCTTCTTTCTATATTGAAGAAATTCCTATTTAGTGAAAATAAGCACCGTGTCATTGCAAGTTAACTTTCAGCCTTTTGTAAGTACTGCCTCAACCCACTGCCATCGAATCAGTTCTGACTCATGGTGATATCATGTGCGTCAGAGTAGAACTGTATTCCATAGGATTTTCAACGGTCATAGTCTTACAGAAGTAGATTTCTTTCTTCTGCAAACAGTACTGTGTAAATTCAAATCACCCGTTTTTCTATTTGTCGCTAAGACTAAACCATTTGCTTCACCCAGGGATCCTTCTGGGCACTGCAAGAAAAATACATGCAGTGTGAGCTCTGGATTGTGAGACACAAGAAATCAAGGGCCACCCAAGACAGAATCAAAGGAGCATCAGAAAGGGACATAAATCAGAGCAGGCTTGACTTTTTAAGGATGATGACAAGAATTCAAGTGGCTCTTGAATTGAAGGATTTGAGTAGGCAGAGAAGATGAGAAATAAAATTAGATTGTATAAAAGCTTATTTTATTAATTAAAATGAGACAGTTACCTGGGCTGAAAAGAAACATATGTTAGTAAAGAAACAGTGTCTCTTTCATCTTCCTATTCCCAGCACAGTTTACAGTCTGACCATGGCAGATATCAAACATGTGTTTAAGAATCAACTAATCAATGACCTTTGTCAATGAGTTACACAGGCAGATTTGACTACGAAACACTAAATCGTGATTGCCAGAATGAGGCTTGCACTTGAGCTGTCAAGACTTATCCAATAGCAAGAAACACAGATTCTTGCATAGGATAAATATGGTCATAGCAGCTGATGAAACAGATCAGTGAGAAAGTAGTTTCAGACAGTAGAAAAAAGACAAAGAATGTTTTTTTCAGTGACCAGGGAAAGCCATCACACTACCAATCCAACACTGTGTGTTTAAAGTTCCATGCCCCCTACAATAGCTAATGTTATTGTCTTTCTAGGAGACCAGATAATAGCCTCTTCCACACCTTTCTTCCAGCAGAGACTCCAAGCCTTACAAAGAACAGCTCTTCACACCACAGTCCTATTCTAAGTCTTGTCTTTCAGCTGTGCCTTGCTAAGAAATGGCTCCACTCTGGTTCCCTGGCAATCTTGCATATATCCATGCAGACAAAGGCCTAAATCCACAATTTATCTGAATCTGGCAGGAAAAAACAGACTTTTGATACTTCTAACAGGAGAAAACAGGAGGCTTTTGATAATTCTAAAGGGAAAACAGGAAGGTGTAAAAAGCTGCTGGGAGGCTATCTCTCACAGCCTTCTTATCTCCATAGGAGGCCATCTGGAGACAGCTCCGTATCACCTCCTGGATGCTGATCAGATTGGATGTTTCTACCTAACCCCTCTGAATGCAACTGTGGACTACAAAATCAATTACCAGCAGGCTAGATTCAGCTCCTCAGAAGCAGGATATCCTACAATCATTACAGTCACACAGCTTCTTTTGTTTGGGCCTGGACATTTTGGATGGGTAGGACAAGGATCAAGAGGAGCTATCGTCTTTAACTTATTCTTCTTTTCACAACTCATATAACTCAAAAATCAGCTAAATCTAAAAGTAGCTCAGTGTGTCTTTATAAGTGAAATCAGTCAAGCCTCAGTTCTGGCTGCCTTGTCTTGATTGTGTGACTTGACCCCTTCCCAAATAAACCTGCCAAATAACTCAAAGAATCTCAAAAGCTCATGTGGTGCTTTACCAAGCTAGAGATCTTTGCTTAGTGCCTTGGCTTTAAACTATTTCCCCATCTCCTAATGTTTATACTGCTATTCTTCGGTCAGCAGTATCAGAAAGACTTTTTATTAATGCACATAGATTCTTGGCAAGCTTTATATAAACATACATAATTGATGAATATTTGTGCAACAATGTCTCCAGCTTCTCCAAATAGTCCTAGAGTTAAGGGTTGCTCTTTTGTTCCTTTAATGCTCTTATTCTTCCTCTAGAGATTAAGTGTATGGGTCCTGGAGCCAGCCTGTCAGGATTCCTACCCTACCTCCATTGAATAACTATTCTCTTGGCCTCAATTTTAGCAATTGTAAAATGGGGCTAAAAAAACTGACTTCCTTCTGAGGTTGTTATGAGGCGTGATGAGTTCACGTATGCCAGGTGCTTACAGAAAACCAGCACCTCAGCATGAGCACTCAACATATATTAGGTGTTATTTTCATTAACTTCTCTCCTTCCATTTTTAGTTTTCCAGCTTCCTAATTATAATCTGAAACACAGCAACGACCATCACCTACAAGTTCAAGATTACCGTTCCTAGTTTTTTCAATTGTGGGTAGTATTGGAGAGTTTTCTATCAAGAGTGTAATGGTAAGATTCTGAAAACACACTTTAGATACACAGTACCCCTTCTACCACATTCTCTTCATTGAAACAAGTCAAAGGACATAAACCTACCCAAAAACCGCTGACATTGGGTCAATTCCAACTCACCGTGGCCATATAGATAGAGTAGCACTGCCCGACAGAGTTTCTAAGGAGTATGTGGCAGATTTGAACTGCCAGCCTTTCATTTAGCAGCCACAGCATTTAACTACTATGGCAAAGGACCCAAAGGAAGAGAAAATAGTCTTTATTTCCTGGTGGGAAGAATTGAAAAGAATTTTGGGCTGTATTAAATCCATGACAGTCTCAGAGAGTTTAAGTAATTGCTCTGTTCTTAAGAAAACTGGCCAGGTTTTAAAGGATCTTGTTAGAGCCTGTTAAGGCATCTGGAGAAACTAATCAGGAAGACAAAAATAACTCAGGACACTCTTAGGATATCATTTAAATATTTGGAGGGCTGTCATAATAAGACTAGACTTAAATACAGAATACGTTCTAAGAGATTTGAAATGTGATTAGAAATTACAAGAAAGTATAGTTTAATAATTCCATACTGAAGCACACAGAGACTGGTAAATGTCAGATCTACTGTCAAAGAGAATCTTATTATAGATTTTTTAAAAAATAGATTAGATACTCTTCATTTTGCTTTACACTTCTAAGATCATATGACTCTAAGAGCTTTCTTTTTTTGTTGTTATTGGGATTAAGTCAAAGTACACAATACAAATCAATTTTGCAGGCCTGCTTATCTGCAGCTCTATCTGCTCTCTTCACCCAGTGGCAGCACATTCCTCCTCTTGACTCCATATTGCTAGCATCCTCTTAACAGGCACCTGTTCCCTCTGCTCTACCCTGCTCTCTTTTATTTAGAAAGAGAACAGTAGGACAGCCTCCCATAAATGTATAGAACCATAAAGTACATACACCATATGGTCACGCTGTGTCCCGGAATCCAGTCTATTCTTGTCTGAAGAGTTAGCCTCAGTGCTGATTTCTGGTCAGGGCCAGCAGCAGGTCTAGGATCCATGTTCTCAGAGGACTCTCTAGGCTGTCAAACCACCAATTCTGGTCTTTTAGCAGAGTTCTTTAGCTGTACATCTCTTTTTTTCATGTGGCCTAAGGGGCTCTTGTGTCCCCCATCACGGCTGCCCGCTACGGTGGCTGGGAACCATCTGGTTCTTCTGGTCTCGTACTGATACAGTCTCCCATTCTGTCTTCTGGGTTCTTTTTTTTTTTCTCATGTCTTTGCTGTTCTTGTTCATCATCTGTTCCAGATGAGCTGACCATTGTGTGTACCTCTGATGGCAGCTTGCTAGCCAATACAGGATGCAGAAGACTTTCTTAGCTAAAGACTAGCTATGCCAGCTGACCTTAGCATACCCTGAAAACATGTTCCCAGACCTCCACTGCTGTCTACTCTCTGCTACTCGATTCTTTGAAATACTGGGTTGAGTTTAGAAAACCTTTCCATTTATAGTGTAATCCAGTCGCTGATGTGCTCTTTACTGCATGCTGTCACTCCTTTCACCTACCCAAATTCCTGCCGACTACCTAATCTGCACATCTCTCTCACTCCCTCCCCACACTTGTAGCTGTCAAAGAGTATCTCCTCCTGTGCTTAAGTCCATTTTTAAGTCCTTATAGCAGAGGTCTCATATAACATTTATCCTTTTGCAGCTGACCAATTTCATTCAGTTCAAACCAGGTTATGATATGCTTCCTAAAATCACCATTGTTCTTTATCATTGCATAGTGTTCCATTGAGTATATGTACCATAGGTTGTTTATCCATTCATCTGTTGATGGGCACCTAGGTATCTTAGTAGTTCCTATTCATCTATTTTCTCTTCTGTTGTTCATGCATGTTTGTCAGATTTTGTAGACTGTCTAAGCTGTGTATTAGGACTTCCATTGTTGACCCTATATTTTCTTGCATGATCTTTATCACTTTAGGTTTGATATTTTGGTTTTTGATCCATTTTGAGTTAGTTTTTGTGTAAGGTGTGAGATATAGGTCTTGTTTCAGTTTTTTGAAGATGGCTATCCAATTTCAGCAACATCGTCTGTTCAAGAGACTGCTTTTATCCCAGTTTATGACCTTTGGAACTTTGTTGCATATCAACTGTTCATAAGAGGAGGGTGGCATCTCTGGGGTCTCAGTTCTGCTCCATTGGTCTATATGTCTCTTTTTGTACCAGTACCAGGCTGTTTTGACTACTGTACCAGTGTAATAGCCCATAAAGTTGGGTACTATGAGGCCTCCCACTGTGTTTCTGTTCTCCCACACTGCTTTATTTATTTGGGGTTTCTTCCCTTTTCAAACAAAGTTGGTGATATGTTTCTCCATCTCACTAAAAAGTGACACTGGAATTTGTATTGGGATTGCATTGTAGACATCACTCTGTGTTGAATAGACATTTTCACAATGTTAAGTCTTCTATCCATGAGCAAGGTCAGTTTCTCCACGTATGTAAGTCTCTTGTTTTCTTGCAGTAAGGTCTTATAATTTTTTCTGTACAGGTCTCTTATTTCTCTAATTAAATTTGTTCCTAGGTATTTTTCCTTCTTGGGGGTGATAGTAAATGGTATTCATTTGATGACTTCCTCTTTGATGATTTCCTTTTTTGTGTAAAGGAATCCTACTGATTTACTTACATTTATCTTATATCATGATACTTTGTTGAACTCCTCTATTAATTCCAGTAGTTTGTTTATGGATTCTTTAGGCTGCTCTGTGTATAGGATCATATTGTCTGCAAATAGAGACATTCTTATTTCTTTGTTGCAAATGTAGATGTCTTTATTTCTGTGTGTTGTCTAATTGCTCAGGCTAGAACCTCTAGACCGATGTTGAATAGAAGTGGTGGCAGTGGACTTCCTTGTCCACTTCCCATTCTCAGGGGAATTCTTTCAGTCTCTCTCCATTCAAGATGATGTAGGCAGTTGGCTTTGCATAGATGTCACTTATTCATTAAGGAACTTCCCTTCTATTCCTAATTTGCTGCAAATTTTTAACATTAATGGGTGTTGGACTTTGTCAAATGTCTTTTCTGCAACAATTGACAAAATCAGGTGATTGTTATCCTTTGTGTTATTTATGTGGTTGATCACATTAGTTGTTTTTCTAATGTTGAACCAGCCTTGCATCCCTGGTACGAACGCAGCTTAGTCATGATGAGTTATTTTTTGAAATATTGTTGAAGTCTATTAGCTGGGATTTTGTTGAAGGTTTTTGCATCTAGGTTCATGAGTGATATTGGTCTGTAATTTTCTTTTTTTTGTGGAATCTTTCCCTGGCTTTGGTATTAGGGTTATGCTGGTTTCATAGAATGAATTTGGGAGTGTTCCATCCTTTTCTAATCTGTGAAATAGAATCAGTATTATTGGAGTTAACTCCTCTCTGAAAGTTTAGTAGAATTCTCTGGTGAAGCTTTCTGTGCCAAGACTTCTTTTGGTTGGTAGTTTTGTGATTACTTTTTCAGTCTCTTCTTTTCTGATGGATTGATTAGGTTGTTCTACTTCTCCTTGTGATAATTTTGGTAGATGATGTGAATCTAGAAATCTGTCCATTTCCTCTAGGTTTTCAAATCTATTAGAGTACTTTTTTTTTGGTAATATTCTGTTATGATACTTTTGATTTCAGTTGGATCTGTTATGATGTCTCCCATCTCATTCCTTATTCAGGTCATTTATTTCCTGTCCTGTTTTTCTTTTGTAAGTTTAGCCATTAGTTTATCAACTTCATTGATCATTTCAAAAAAACAGCTTTTAGTTTTGCTACTTCTTTCAATTGTTTTTCTGTTCTCTAATTCATGTAGTTCTACTCTAATCTTTATTATCTGTTTACTTCTGGTGCCCAAGGGGTTCTTTTGTTGCTTTCTTTATGCTTTTTCAAGTTGTAGGGTTAATTCTTTGGTTTGGGCTTTTTCTTTTCCAGATGTGTGCATTTATAAAGATAGATTGATCTCTGAGCACTGCTTTGGCTGTATCCCATAGGTTCTGGTAGGATGTGTTTTCCTTCTCTTTTGATTCTATGAATTTCTTTATTTCATCCTTGGTTTCTTCTGTAACCTCTCGTTTTTTGAGCAAGGCATTATTTAGTTTCCATGAGTTCAAATTTCTACCTAAGTTTTTTCTGCTGTTGTTTTCAACTTTTATGGTTTTATGGTCTGAGAAGATGTTTTGCAATAATTCAGTGGTTTGGATTTTGTTGAGACATGTTTTACGACTTAATGCATGATCTATTCTGGAGAATGTTCCATGTGCATTGGAGAAGAAGGTGTACTTACCTGTTTTGGGGTAAAAAGTTCTATATGTGTCAATGAGGTCTAGTTTGTTCATTGTCACAATAAGATCTTCTGTATCTTTAACTGAGCCTTTTTCTGAATGATCTGTCCATTACCGAAAGTGGAGTGGTGAAGCCTCATACTATTATTGTAGACTGATCTATCTCATTTTCCAATAATGTCAGCATTTGATTGATATATTCAGATGCTCTAGTACTAGGTGCATAAATATTTAATACTGTTAAATCCTGCTTATGCATTTAACCTTTCAGCAATAAATAGTGACCATCCTTGTCCATGATGGTGGATTTTACATTAAAATATATTTTATCTGAGATTAGTATCACCACTCCTGCTCTTCTTTGCATGTTGTTGGCCTGGGATATATTTTTCCATCCTTTGATTTTCAGTTTGTTCATGTTTTTGAGTCTTAGATGTGTTTCTTACAAGCAACATACAGATGGATCTGGTTTTTTGATCCAAGCTGTTACTCTTTGCCTTTTTTAATGGAGCATTCCATCCATTTACATTCAGTGTAATTATTGATAGACATGTGTTTAGTGCTGTCATTTTGGTGCCTTTATTTTTGCTTTGTTGATATTTTCTTTGTTCCTCTTAATATTCTGTTCTGGGTCATTTTTCCTTAAGGGTTTACTTTTTATCATTTTCAGTGCTGATTTTGTGTTTGTTGAGAATCCTGTATTATGTTTCTTGTTTTGATACATTGCATTGTTAGTTTGCTTTGCAGCTGCTCCCTTGTTCCCCATAGCATTCTAAGTTTAAACCAAGCTTTAACGTCTGTATACCTTCTTAATTTCCTCTCCATCTGAAAGTTATGTCTATTGTAATATATCCTGCTTTACAGTATGATGATGTCATAGTTTTCATGTTAAGATGACTGGTTCCCTGCCTTTAATATTTTAGCTTTGACTAAGCCTAGTGACTTTGTGAACTGGGTAGGATTCTGGATGCTGTGTCCTGTATTACACCCTTAAGTATACATTTGATGTTACCAGTTTTCTAAACAAAGAGGTTCTTTCAGTGTTTCTTATAGTTTTGGTTTAGTTTTTGCAGAATCTCTAAGCTTCTGTTTATCTGCAAAAGTCTTAATTTCACCATATATTCGAGAGACAATTTTGCAGGACACATAGCTCTTGACTGGAAGTTTTTTCTCCTTCAAGGCTTTGCATGTGTCATCCCACTGTCTTCTTGCTAACGTGGTTTCTGCCCAGAAATCAATGGAAGCCTATATGGGACTTCCCTTTGTATGTTAGTTTTGCTTTGAGCTTCACTTCCTTTAAGAGTATCTCTTTATGTTTCCTTTTATTAAGCCTGATTATAATATGCCTTGGTATCTTTCTTTTGGTATCCAGTTTTTGTGGTGTTCAATAAGCATCTTGGATAGCTATGTTTTCTTTTGTGATTTCAGGGAAGCTTTCTGTGAGTAACTCATCAACAATCCTCTGTGTGTTCTACTGTCCTTCCCTGTTCAAGAACTCCAGTTACTTGTAGATTATTCCTCTTAACAGAGTCCCACATGCTTCTTAATTCTTCTTCATTTTTCTTGTTTCTTTTGTCTCATGTCTCCTCATAAATGCTGGTGTCAGTTGCTTTATCTTCAGGCTCACTAATTCTGCATTCCAATTGCTCCATCCTGCTTTTTTGGCTTTGCACTGAATTGTCTAATTCTGTATTTTTATTATTGCTCTCCTGGATTTCAGATGGTCACTGTTCTCGCAGTTCATAAAGCTTGTTTAATTTTTCATTTTGTTCTACTGTACTTTCTTTAATCTCTAGTAGGACTCTATACATAATTCTTTTATATTCTACCTCTGGTAATTTTAGAAAGGTTTTTTCATCTGGAAAATTTTTTGATTCTTTATTTTGAGAGTTTTCCAGATCCATGGCTGTCTGCTTCTTTAAATAGTTAGATATTGAATGTTGTATTTGTGCCATTAAGAAGCTGTTCAGTTTCTCCAGTGTTACATCAACAGGAGCTGTGCATTGTTCTAAGAAGGAAGTCAATAAGGGCACTGCTAGATTTGGTCACCAGCTGAAGCTGCATTCTCTAGGTACAGCTGACTTATAGATGTAGATATACATACAGATAATAGACGTAGATGTAGATATAGATATAGATAGATAGATATACATATATGTAGCCTTTGTCAAGCCCTGTGATCCTGCTTAGCTTAGTGGCTGGCCCCAGTTGAGCTCTCAGGGGTGGCAGGCCCCCCTCTTTGCTATTAAAGGTGGCAAGCTACTTGTGCCAACTCTCTATCATCACATCAGTTGAGCCTGGTATAGCTCAAGGAAGGGAGAAGAGAAGGATGCCACCACACTTGGCTACCAGGGGCTGCTACATTCTCTAGATGCATTTGTCTTAAAAATTGCTTTTCTGCTGGGAAGAACACTGCCCAGCAACCTCCAAAAGCAGCTAGGTCCTCAGGAGTGGCAGGCCCAACCTGCTGGCTGGCAAAGACAATGGCTTATTTATGTAGCCTCTAGGAGGCCATCAGCCATCACCATGATATCGCTAGTGAAGGGTGGTAGAAGTGGCATCACCACACTCAGGCAGCAGATACTGCTGCTGCCTCTAGCCACTCCTATTGTAAATGCTGCCTTTCTGCTGAGAGAGGTGTTGACCAGCCACAGCCAAAAGCAGCCAGGTCCTCGGGGGTGGCAGGCCCCACCTCTAGGCTGGCAAAGATGGCACCCTACATATAGAGTTCCTAGTGGGGGGACACATCAGCCAATGCTATGATGTGGCCCAGTGTAGGATGGTGGAATGGCACCACCACACTCAGGCATCAGTCACCGCTACTATCTCTATCCATTCTAAAAGCTGCCTTTCTGCTAACAGAGGCATTGACCAGCTTTAGAGGAAAGCATGTGGGCCCTCAGGGGCAGCAAGCCCCACCTCCTGGCCGACAAAGACGGCACCTTGTAGGCCATCCCCAGATGGTGTGATGTGGCTGAAGTTAGGACACTGCTGCACTCAGCCACCAACCCCCACATTCTCTAGGTACAATTGTCTTATTAAAAGCTTTTCTGTTGGGAGAAGTACTATCCAGACAGGCACTGTTGCTCAGTGTGGGAATTAGCCCCAGGTGAGACCTCAGGTGTGGCTAACTCTACCTCTCAGTTCCCAGGATGGCATCCTGCCTGAGCTGCCTCTGCTATGTGAGTCAGCAGTATCCACGCACAGCTCAGAAGAGAGGGGGGCAGGGCAACAGCACCCTCAGTTATCCGCCTCTGCTGGGGTCTCTAAATGTGGCTGTCCCAAGCACCATCTCTCTGCTGCAGGATATGCTGTCTACTTAAGCACTGCAGTTCAGCATAGTAGCCAGTGTGCGCCAGGCTCACAGGCTCAGCAGTCCAATCCCAGGCCTCCAGTTAACAAAGAAGGTGTTGTATTTACAACCCCCTCAAGTCATGCATCAGCAGAAGCAGGACTCAAGACACTGCTGCCTCACCTCTATCTCACCTCCAGCAGAGGTACTTTCCTCCTTCCTTTTGCCCAGACCAATCTCACAACCCTGTGCCAGATCTTGGATCTCCTGGAATGTCCACACTGCTCGATTCACTTATTTTTCAAGGCCTTAGTTCTCAGAGGTAATCAAAGAGACTTGTGTCTAGCCTACCAGCTTGGCCTCACCTCCAGAACTTTCTTAAAGCAATGCTCAAGAAGTAAGTGTTCAAGACTTCAACAAATAAACCACTCTAGAATTGTTTCAACTTTTCACCTACATTTTCTTGGACTCTATGACCAGAAAAAAAGTTTCAAACTCTATAAAGTTTTATGCACAGGATATTTTCCCCTATATTTGAAGGTTTTGACTATCAAATGAGTGAGGCTGTAATAGTTAAAGTCAAAAGCAAAGATTCTTCCACTTCAGCTCTGATAAATTTAGTCTTTTTCTTAGACTCTTTTGAAATATTTTAAATGGCTCATGATATCTCACCAATAATTTAGATAAGAATTAGACTCTGAAGGCTCTGAAGGCTTCAGGTTGGTGACCTGGATTAGACTATGTATGACATCCCTAGAAGCTCCGTAACTGTATATCTAATTTATTTCAGAGCAGAATAAGAAGTCCAAACCATGAAAAAATGTGAGGGTTTTTAAAATCAGTTGTTCCAAAAGAACCACTTTCAGAATGCCGCACACATGCCCTCTTGTGGCCAGTTTGTAGATTGTGCTCAGTAGACAATATTTTAGAGGATGCTATCTTTATGGCAGATTCTATGCTAAAGGTTTAAAAGTAAAATGTACAGCAAAGTAAAAAAAAAAAAAAAAAAAAAAAAAAAGTTTTTTAATTGCATTTGTTTTATTCTTAGACGACAAAATAGCTAAAAGAACATTATCTCCAATATAGTACAAGGTTTAGAAACTTTATATTGGATTTTGAGATACTGGGGTGATGAAAATGAGATTGGAGTACTTAACTAGGCTGATGTACCTGGAAGGCATGGAAGCCTCCGATCCTCAGAGATTAAATACTATAAATAGCAATGTCGGGGAGACCTTTATGATCTTCCTTTCACTCCAGGACCTTGCTGAATAAACAGGCATGCTGATGAATAGAGACCGCATTCATTTCAACCGTCCCTGCATTACTCAGTTCATGACAGCCAAATCTAGAATTTCCATCGTATGGGCATCAACAATACCAAAACCCATTGCCATCAAGGCAATTTCAACTCATAGAGACCCTATAGGTCAGAGTAGAACTACTCATAGAGTTTTCAAAGAGCACCTGAAGGAATTGAACCCCAACCTTTTGGTTAGCAGATGGGGCACTTAAGTGCTATACCACCAGGGTTTCCAACATCAACAATAGTCACAAACATTTAGAATGGATACATCTAAGACCTGGGCGGAAGCATACAAAACAGCATCAATTATAGGAGGCCCAGTCCACATCAGAATACCTAAGACTAACTCTTCTCTTCCCTTCCCACAATGAGATGTACCAAAGTGTCTCCAAAAATGGAGACCACAGTAGAGTATAATGCTTCAGGCAGTCTTGACCAGCAGCAAATGTTATTGCTGTTGTTGTTGTTGCTGTTAAGTGCTGTTGAACAACAGATTGAAACACTATCTGGTCCTGCACGATATCCACAATTGTTTTTATGCTTAAGCCCTTGTTGCTGCTACTGTATCAGTCTGTCTCCTTCAGAGTCTTTGTCTTTTTCACTGACCCTCTAGTTTATCAAGCATGATCTCCTCCTCCAGGGATGGATATCTCCTGACAACATGTCCAAAGTACTTAAGATGCTGTCTTGCCATCCTTGTTTCCAAGAAGCAGTCTGGTTGTACTTTTTCCAGAACAGACCTGTTTATTCTTTTGGCAGTCCATAGTATGTTCAGCATTCTTCTCCAACACCACAACTTAAAGGTGTCAGTTCTTCTGTCTTTCTCATTCATTGTCCAGCTTTCATATGCATGTGATATGATTGAAAATATTAAGGCTTGAGTCAGGCACACCTTAGTCTTCAAGGTGACAGATTGACTGTTCAGTACTTTTCTACTGCAAAAGCAGCAGATTTCCCCAATGCAATGTGTCTTGTTTTCTTGGATGCTGCTTCCGTGAGTGTTGATTGTGGATCCAAGTAAAATGAAATCCTTAACAACCTCAATCCTTTCTCCACTTATCATGATGCTGTTTACTGGTCCACTTGTAAGTATTTTTGCTTTCTTGATGTTGAGGTGCAACCCATACTGAAGGCTATGGTCTTTGATCTTCATTAGTAAGTGTTTCAAATCATCTTCAACTTCATGTAAATAAGATTTTTTCATCTGTATAACACAGGTTGTTGGTGAGCCTTCTTCCAATCCTGATGTTTCACTCTTCATATAGTCTAGCTTCTCAGATTATTTGCTCAGCACATATATTGAAAAGGTATGGTGAAAGGATAGAACCCTGATGCACACCTTTCCTGACTTTAAACCATGCCATGTCCCCTTGTTCTGTTGTGTTTTGCCTTGATGCACATACAGATTTCTCATGAGTACAATTAAATGGTCTGGAATTTCTATTCTCTACAATGTTGCCCTTAACTTCTTTTTTTCCATACAGTCAAATGCCTTTGCATATTCAATGAAGCACAGGTAAATACCTTTCTGGTAGTCTCTGCTTTCAGTTATGATCCATCTGACATCAGCAATAATATTCCTGGTTCTACACAATCTTTTGAATCTGTTTTGAATCTCAGGCAGTTCCTTGTCAACGTACTATTCCAGTCACTTTTGAATGATCTTTAGCAAAATTTTGCTTTCATGTAAGGTTAATGATATTGTTAAATAATTTCCACATTCATCTGGATCACTTGTCTTGGGAATAGGCATCAATATGGATCTCTCCCAGTAAGCTGGCTGGGTAGCGGTCTTCCAAATTTCTTGGCATAGATGAGTGAGCATTTCCTGCACTGCTTCCACTTGTTGAAACATCTCAGTTGGCATTTCATCAATTCCTGGAGCCTTATCTTCACCACTGCTTTATTTCAATGCAGCTTCAACTTCTTCCTTTAGTACCATCAGTTCTTGATCTGATGCTAGCCTCTTAAAATGGTTGAATGTTGACTAGTTCTTTCTGGTGTAATGACTGTGTATTCCTTCCATCTCCTTTTGATGCCTCTTAAGTCATTTAATAGTTTTCCTGTAGAATCCTTCACTACTGCAACTTGTGGCTTTAATTTTCAGTTAGTTGTTTTCAGCTTGAGGAATGCTGATTGGGTTCTTCCCTTTTGGTTTTCTATCTCCAGCTATTTGCACATGTCATTAAAATACTTCATCTTCTCAAGCTGCCCTACAAAATCTTCTGTTCAGTTCTTTTACTTTATCATTTCTTCCTTTCGCATCAGTTACCCAACTTCTAAGAGCAAGTTGCAGAGTCTCTTCTGACACCCAATTTAGTCTTTTTTTTCTTTCCTGTCTTCTTAATGACCTCTTTCTTCATGGATGATGTCTTCGATGTCATTCCACTGCTTGTCTGCTTTTCAGTCATTAGCACTCAACACATCAAATCTATTCTTGAAATGGTCTCTAAACTCCAGGGGGATATACTCAAGGCCATACTTTGGATCTCATAGACTTTTTCTAATTTTCTTCAATTCCAATTATCACTTGCATGTCTGCAACTGATGGTCTGTGCTGCAGTCAGTACCTGACATTATTCTAACTGATGATATTGAGTTTCTTCATCATCTCTTTCCACAGATGTAGTCAGCTTGATTCCTGTATATTTCATCTGAGAAGATCCATGTGTATAGTCACCATTTATGTTAATGAAAAAAGCTATTTGCAATGAAGAAGTCATTGTACTTGAGAAATTCTATCGTGTGATCTCTGGCATTATTTCTATCACCAAGAATGTATTTTCTAACTACCAACCCTTCTTTGTTTCCAGCTTTCATATTCCAGTCACCACTATTTATCAATGCATCCCGATTGCATGTTCTATCAATTTCAGACTACAGAAAGTGGTCAAAATCTTCAATGTCTTCATCTTTGGCCTTAGTTGTTGGTGTGGAAATCCAAATAATAGTCATGTTAATTGATCTTCCTTGCAGGCATATTGATATCATCCTATCACTGACAGCATTGTACTTTAGGACAGATTTTGAAATGTTCTTTTTGATAGTGGATGCAACATCATTCCTCTTCAAGTTTTCATTCCTGGTGCCATATACCATATGACTATCTGATTCAAAATGGCCAATGCCAATCCATTCCATCTCATCTAATGCCAGGGATAGCAACATTTATGCTTTCCATTACATTTTTCATGATTTCCAATTTTCACAGATTCCCAATTTTCATAGATTCATACTTTGTACCTTCCACAATCTGATTATAAGTGAGTGTTTGTAGCTGTTTTTTTCTCATTTTGAGCCATGGCACATCAGCAAATGAAGGTACCAAAATCTTGACTCTATCCGCTTCATTAAGGTGAACCCTACTTTGAGGAGGTCTGTTGCTTCCCCAGTCGCCTGTTGAGTTCCTTCCAACATGGTGGGTTCATTTCAGGCACCCTGTCTAACAGTGTTTTGCTGCTATTCACAAGGTTTTCACTGGCTAATTATTTTCATCGGTAGACTGCCGGGTCCTTCTTCCTAGCCTGCCTTAATCTGAAAGCTCAGCTGAAATTTGTCCACTGTGGGTGACCCTGCTGGTATCGAATACCAATGGCATAGCATCCAGCATCACAGCAACATGCAGATTACCCACAGTATGACAAACTTAGAGACAGGTGAAGGGTCTTGGGAGTTACAGTTATTTTAATATCCATATTACATTCTACATTCCCTAGAAGTTTCCATAACTTAGGACAGTGATTATGGAATTTCGAGTTCCTGAGGAGTAAAAAGAAAACCCTAGTGGCATAGTAGTGAAGTGCTGTGTTTGCTAACCAAAAAGTCAGCAGTTTGAATCCGCCATGTGCTCCTTGGAAACTCTATAGGGCAGTTCTACTCTGCCCTATAAGGTTGCTATGAGTTGAAGCTGACTTGGTGGCATTGGATTTTGTTTTTTTGTCTTGATAAGTAAAAAACATTCTTATCCAAAGTTCTCACCTTAAAAAACATTCTGGGCTTTTAGACAAACCATAACACATTTCCCCAAGTTCTTCTTTTCAGTTGTTCTATTTAGGTTATCACCACAGAGTTTCCTCTAGTCCAACACCTGACCCCATGGCCTTCATAATCCCACAGCCCTAGAGAGCCACAATTCTGCAGGAAAGAGCCAATCAGTGAAGGAAAGCCTCAAGCTAGTCAAACCAAGTATGTGGAGACTCTGCCACTGAGAGAGGTGTGGAGGGGTCAGGTTGTCTGGGAATGGCCATTTGGGAAAACACAAGGAGATAAGTTTTGTAGGAGTTGTACAAGAAGCAGGAGTCTTAGATTGAACAGATGAGTGAATAAGGCAAAGGAAGAAATGAGTGCCATTTGGAGGAAGAGTTCTTCTTTCTAAAATTCTTTACATTTTGCAAGCCATACACTCTTTGGATCTTTGTCAATCATTGGCATTTTAATAAGTAAATACATATTTATAGAACAGCTACCACAAAACAAGTGAGTGGGACATAATAAAAACATCAACAGAAGTAATAATACCTGATATCACTGAGTATTTTTACTGTGTCAGGTATATTTCTAAATATCTTGCTAGGTTATTTCCTCAGATCTTCACAACTGCCCTGTGAGAAAGGCATTAACATTATAAATGCGTTTAACAGATAAGGGTCTAAAGCTCTGAAAGTTTAAGCCTCTTCATTAAGGTCCTAAATGGTAGAAGTAAAATCTGAAGGCAGCTTTGTGAGAGACTTTCAAACAATGATCCCTGACATGCACACAGGTGCTACTGCTACAGTTAAACATACACCAAGAGCTATAAGCAATCAAATCAGAGGACGAATTTACCAGAACATGGGTGTGGCAAGATTTTACCAACTATAAAGTGTTGAGGGGAAAGTATTAAATAGTCTGAAAACATAAGAGAAGAGAGAAGGGTCTAACATAGTTGTCATGTGGAGAAATGAGAAGGGAAGTGGTGGCAGACTGACAGTGTTCAGGTAGGTATACCATTTCATCAACATACCGTGGGTTTAAAACTGAGTTAATATTTTAAGCTAATATTTTAAGGAACCTAAAAACAGAAACAGAAAATCAAAACAGAAATAGACAGCAATACCAACAATATGAGGCAGAAGTTACCAGCTAGAAGTTGCAGATAGAAGTTTCTATTTTCCATGAAAATGAGTAATTCATAAGGATTAGACATGGCATGACTCTCCCGTCTGACCTCTGAATGCAGCCAATAATACCATTTTTCCTTAAAAGATTTTGGGAAGTGCCACTAAGAAATAATACAACTACTGCAGGACCACAGCTTAACAACACTCGTTCCCTGTAACAAGAAGACATTATAATGAAGTACGGAAAGAACAGGGTGTTTGCTGGTTCCTCCAGCCATGAGCAACAAGAAAACAGCTTATTACGGGATTCTTGTCTTTACTTATGTAAAATGAGATCAATAAAAAAATATGTCTTGCCCAGCATGGTGTCTCTGGAATGATTATATGGTGTAAAGAAGAGGAAATCTCAGTATCATGAGTCAGCAAACTGCCAAGGGCTGCCTGCAGCACAGATTATCAACTGCTCATGTGCAAGTTCAAATTGAAGCTGAAGAAAATTAAAACAAGCCTGTGAGAGCCAAAGTACAATCTTGAGTATATTGTACCTAAATTTAGAGACCACCTGAAGAATAGACTTGATGCACTGAATATCAATGACAGAACAAATGAATGTTTAAATGACATCACACATGAAGAAAGCAGAAAGTCAGTTAAAGACAAGAAAGAAAGAAAACACCAAAATGAATGTCAGAAGAGATTCTGAAACTTGCTCTTAAATGTAGAGTAACTACAGAAAATGGAAGAACTGATTAGGAAGAAGAAATGAACAGGAGATTTCAGAGGGTGGCTAGAGAAGATAAGGTATTATAATGAAATGTACAAAGCCCTGAAATTAAAAAATAAAAATGGAAGAATACGCTTATCACTTCTCAACCTGAAAAAACTGAAGAAAGACCTCAAGTCTTAAGTTGAATCATTGAAGGATTCTATGTGTAAAATGTTCAATGACTCAGAAAGTATCTGAAGAAGATAGGGAGACTATGCAAAAATCACTGTACCAGAAAGAATTGGTCAACACTCAACCATTTCAAGAGGTGCATATGATGAATAATCAATGGTATTGAAGGAAGAAGTCCAAGCTACACTGAAGGTGTTGGTGGAAACCCAGGCTGTAGGGATTGATGGAACATCAACTGAGACATTCAACAAATAGACACAATGCTGGAAGTGCTCGCCAGTCCGTGCCAAGTGACTTGAACAGATCCCTGGCCAACTAGCTATATGAGATCCACATTTGTGCTCATTTCAAAGGTGGGTGTCTATGCCTACCACCCGCTCTCTGAGGTGAAGGTAGCTCACAATTCTGTGTGAGTTGTGTCTGCTCCCACAATTCCCTCCTCAAGATACCCCTTAAGATACACCCATCCACCAACCCCTATCTGAGGTATGAGACAACCCACATTTCTATGCACAAATCTTACTAACCTACGTGGAGATTGGTCACCCATGAACCTTTGCCCCAGCACACAACAAATGACAATATGCACACTGCACAGAGTGCACACATAGTACCTGACCTAGAAAAAACACTCTATACTTCCAAACCCTGGTGACCAGCTGAACAGACACATCACCTCATCAACAACAGCAGTTACATCTTCACAGGTACCAACTGCAATTCTCCCAAATGATGATCAGGAGATTCTAGTATCTGTATCAACGTCCACCCAGCTTCAGCATCACACATTCCACACTCAAACAGTTTCTGCAGACCACTTTTCCTTACATTGAAACTCTTTGATACTCTACCACCTACACAGACGCCCATTCAGATAAGAACAGCAGGCCTGTCCCATCCTTTTGGGTATCACATCTTCACAGAGAATACAGAGATGCCCGGCCCTGACCTCCAGAGACTGCACTAACTGTTGGCACCAACCTGGAAGAAGTGCATGGTCCAACAAGTGTTGTAAGGAACACTGTCCATCCAGCACTTCTGACCCAATATCAGGGAAAGGACCTGTTCTGCTATCTGTACTCAATCTAGTAAGAGAAGACATATGAGCCTAACTAACCATGGTGGACTCACGAGGGTGAGAGTCAATATACTCACCAGTGAAAGTAAATTACATCAAACCATCAGACACTACCACCAAAGATACCCATAAGCTATTGCCACAAAACAGCAAAAAATAAAATAATACCAAGGAAAAAAGATGTTCTAATGAGAAAGAGAAGAAACAAAGCTATGACTGTATCAAAACAAATTTTTAAAAAATCAAACATGCATGTTATCTTAGTTATCTGATGCTGCTTTAACAGAAATATCATAAGTAGATGGCTTTAAAAAGAGAAATTTTATTTGTCACCATCCAGTAAGCTAAAAGTCCAAGTTCAAGGTGTCAACTCCAAGGGTTGGCTTTCTCTGCTGGCACTGGAGGAAGGTCCTCATCATCAATGATCCTCTGGACTGGAAGCTTCTGAGATGCAGGAATCTTGGTCTGTTCCAAAGGACACAATCAGCTCCCAGCACTGCTTTCTTTCTTAATGGCATGAACTCCCCCGATCTCAGTTAGCTTCCCTTGTTTAATATCCCAAGAGGCTGCTCCAAGCCACAAGACAATCCCACAAATTAAGTCATGCCTCATCAACTCAGCTGCAGCCCATCCATCCTCATTAGCATTGTAAAGGTAGGAATTCCAACCTGAGGGAACACTACACAATACCAGCAATCTTGTCCCAGCTAGATTGCTACAGATTTGAGGGGAACACAATTCAATCCATGATACATTTAATCAAAAAATAATTAATTAATATCTTAATACCACAGAGACAACAAATCATATGAAGAAACATAATAAAACACCACACAAATGAGCAAACTAAAACTCTGACTCGACGGCACTTGGCTTGATAAAACCCATTGCTGTAGAGTCGATTGTGACTCATAGCAACTCTATAGGACAGAGTAGAACTGTCCCATAGAGTTATTATTACTTTTTTTTGTGATTGAGTGGTTTACAACACAACTCAAATTTGCATGCCTGCCTAACTGCAGCTCCCTCTGCTCTCCTTGCCCAGTGACAGCACACTCCTCCTTTCTATTCCACACGTGTCATATCCTCTTAACAATCTCCTATCCCCTCCTCTCCACTCTCTTTACTCGCGTCTAGTAAGAAGCCAGTAGGACAACATCTTACAGAGGCATGGAACCATAAAGTGCACACACCATATGGTCACTCTGTGTTCCCGAGTCCAATCCATTCCTAGCCAAACAGTTGACTTCAGTAGTGATCTGTGATCAGGTGCAGTATAAGTTATAGGGGCCATGCTCCAGGGGAACTCCCAGGCCTTCAGACTATCAACTGTGGTCTTTTAGGGGAGTTCGTAGGGTGCACCCCTTTTTTTCTCATGCTGCCTCTGGGCCCATAGAGTTTTCAAGGAGCACCTGGCAGACTCAAACTGCCAAACTTTCGTTAGTAGACATAACACTTAACCACTATACCACCAGGTTTCTAAGCAAAATAAAGAGAGCCAAAAACCATCCTGAAAAAGAAATGAAAAATAGAACTACCTGATAAGAAATTGAAATGATTTATATATTGGATTAAGAGACTAAAGAAAACACAGGCAAAACCCTAGAATTCAGGAAAACAAGAACAAATTGAACAGACAATTAGAAACCATACAAAAACAACTAGAATGTCATAAGATTAACAATAAAATATCAGAAATAGACAACTTAAACGAAGAACGTAGAAGTAGAATTGAAGGGATAAAAAAAAAAAGAATCAGTAAAATAGAGGACAAATCCCTTTACACTAATCTGAGGAACAATCAGAAAAAGGAAAGAAGAAAAATTAAGAAATCCTAAGAATTTTGTGCAACCCTATCAACAGCACTTGGCTTAGCTATCAAAAGGAAGAATCTCTACATAATCAGAGTTCTAGAACAGGAGGAAAGAAAAGAAAATAAAGCACGTAGAGAACTGTTGAAGATTTGCTGGCAGAAAATGTCCCCTAATGTCACAAAAGATGAGGTTTCCATCCAAGAATTCCAGCAAACCCCACAGAGGGCAGACCCCAAATAAAGTCATCAAGACATATCATAATCAAGACATGGACAGACACTTCACCTAAGAAGACATTCAGGCAGCCAAAAGACACATGAGGAAATGCTCACTACTATTAGCTATTAGATAATCCAAATCAAAACTACAATGAGATGCCATCTCACCCCATTGAGGTTGGCAATAAGCCAAAAAACACAAAACAACAAACACTGGAGAGACCATGAAGAGATTAGAACTCTCCTGCACTGCTGGTTAGAATGCAAGGTGGTATACAGCCTCTTTGGAAAGCAATTTGACACTTTTTTAAAAAGCTAGAAATGGAAATATCATATGACCCAGCAATCCCACTGCTTGGAATATATCCTATAGAAATAAGGGCTGGCACATGAACAAATATATCCACACAAATGTTTATAACAACACAGTCCACAATATCAAAAAGATAGAATCAACCTTGGTACCCATCTACAGATAAATGGGTAAATAACCTATGGCATATACACACAATGGAACACTATGCAGTGATAAAGAACAATGATGATTTTATGAAGCATCTTATAACTGGTATCAACTAGAAGACGTTATGCTGAGTGAAGTCAGTCAGCAGCAAAAGGACAAGTATTATATGAGACCACTATTATAAGAACTTAAAAAAAGACTTATGTACACAAGAGGACTCTTTGATGGCTACAAGGGTGGGGAGGAAGGGAGAGGATTGGTCATAGATTAGATAGTTGATAGGAGTTTGGTTAGGTGAAGAATGTGACAGCACTCAGCAGAAGGCAGGCAGCATAACTGTATTATACCGTAAACTAAAAGTTTTTGTAAATTCAACCCAACATTTCAAAGGATACAGTAGCAGGAACAAGGGTCTAGGGACCATCTTTTCAGGGGATATTGAGGTCAATTAGCATAACTAGACTTCCGCTAAGAGAGTCTTCAGTGTGCCATATTGCGAGCAGCATCTAGGGTCTTAAAAGCCAGCAAGCTGCCACCTGAGGAACACCAATCTGTCCCAACCCAGCTGGAGCAGATGACAATCAAGAACACCAAAGATGTGAGGAAAAATGACCACAGGCAGCAGAAGGGCCTATATGATTGATAGTCTACATCAGCATGAGACCGGGACTAAATGGTGCCTGGCAACCAGCCAAGGCAGTCCTGATAGTGGACACAACGTAGATTCCCTGATGCAGCATGAGTTGAAGAGATGTGCAGATCAAGAACTCTGTTCAGATACCAAGACTGATGGTCCGACAGCCTGGAAGGTCCCCTGAGAACACAGCCCCTACAATTTCTGCTAGACCAGACAAAGAATGGACTGGACTACGGGGCATTGATACAGGTGGTGTGTGTACTTTACGGTTTAAGATATGTATGAGGCTGTCCTACTGGTTTCTTTCTAGAGGGAGGTGAGCATGGAGAGAAGGGGACAAGTGTTGGCTGAGTGGATACTGGAAGCAAAGAGTGAAAAACAAGAGTGCATTGTCACAGGGTGAGGAGAGCAGACAACATTGCAGGGAGGAAGGTACTTGGGTTTTATATGGAAAATTGACTTGGACTGCAAATTTTCAGTTAATTGAAATAAAAGAAATTAAAATGTGTGTAGTTTCCTAGGTAGATGGAAACCCTGGTGATATGTATATAGGAAGGCACATGTAAGTAGATGTACATGCCTCTATAGGTGTATCTGCGGGCATACGCACATGGACATTCTACATACATTCTGCATATATATTCATATATATAACAAAGTATATAGGGGACACAGTTACAGAAGCTTCCCAGACATTATCTAACTGGATTGGTTTACTGGATTAAATATTTTAGATCATAATCTCAGGGGATAACACTGTCAATTGGTATAACCACAGTTTATAAGGATAATGCTCTGCTTCCCGGTTTAGTGAGTAGTGTCTGGGGTCTTACAGGTTTTTGAGTGGCCACCTAGGATACAACTATTGGTCTTTACTTGTATGGAACAAAAGATAATGAAGGAGATAAAAGACTCAAAGAAGAAACCCTCCCATAGGACTAATAGTTCATACAAAGCACAACTTCCTCTTAATTGAGACCAGAACTCGCTGGTGCTCAGCTACCATAATGGACCTTTCTGACCAGGGACACAAAAGAGGGTCTCAGATATAATGGGAGAAAAATGTAGAAAAAAATTCAAATTCTTTTTAGAATCAGACTTTTAGGTCAATAGAGACCAAAAGAGGAATCCCCAAGTTGATTGCCTTAAGATATCTTTTGAACTTGGAACTAAAGCTACTTCTGGAGGTCACCTTTCAGCCAAGCACTAATAGAATGACGTATAAAATAAACAATAAGACCTGTGAGTAATGTGTTCCTTTAAACACTTGACTGTGTGAGAAAACAGTCAACATTTACCCAAAAGGGAAGATGAGAAGCCAAGAAGGGGAAGGGAAGTTACATCAAAGGAAACAGAACAAACAGAACGGAAATAATGACACATTGTGACGATTGTAACCAATGGCACTGAACAACTTGTATAAAAATTATAAAATGTGAACCAAATTTGCTGTGTAAATTTTCATCTAAAATAAAATGAAACCGTATTTAAGAAAAAAAAAAGTGCGTCATTAAAAAAATAATATTTGCATTTCCTAAGGCTAACTGTGGGACCCCTTATTATGTTTACTGAAATAAGGAAGAGTGTCTAAGCTTAGTCTCCTGCTGACACCTACACAGCTGTGTGCTCTTCTCTACCACTCTCAACTTATTTTATCATCAAAAAACAATTACAAAGAGAGACAAGCTTCGCAACACCAGTTCAATTCTAGTGATGTCAGTTAAAGAATCCAACTTCAATTAGACCAAAACAGTCTGATAGGTGAAGATAAATTTCTCATTGCCACAGAGATAAGTGCCTACAAAGTGAAGAAAAAACTCTATAGCAAAGAAATGGCAGCAGGGGCAGCAGGGGCACTGCCATCTAATGTGTACAGCGCTATTGATAATGGCCAGAAGGTGAAAAAAAAATCACATCCGTGCAAAACCTGGACAATGAATAAGGAAGCTGGATAATGAATAAAAAAGACAGAAGAATTGAGGTCTTTGAATTGCAGTGGTGGAGAAGAATAATGAATGTCCCATGGATTGCCCAAAGAACAAACAAGCCTCTGTTCTGCAAGAGGTACAGCTGGAGTGCTCCTTGGAAGCAAGATGAGATTGCATCTTACATACTGGGGACATGTTGTCAGGAGGGATCAACCCCTGAAGAAAGACATCACGGTAGGTAAAGTAGAAGGTCAGCGAAAAACAGGAAGACCCTCCAGGGGATGGACTGATACAGTGGCTGCAATAATGGACATAAGCATAAGAACAATTGCGGGCATGGCACAGGGCTGAGCAGTGTTCAATTCTGTTGTGCATAGGGTTGCTATGAGCTGGAACTTACTTGATGGCACCTAACAACAACAGAAGGTGAAAATGGCACAAAGGTCTCATCAACAGATAAGTGGATTAACAGATATATTCAAAGGAATATCATCCAGTTATAAGAGAATGAAGTTCTTATACATGCTACAATATGCATGAACCCTGCCATCATTATGCTTAGTGAACTAAGTCAGACACAAAAGGATAAATATTGCATAATCCCACTTACACAAAATATCTTGAATAGACAGGTACACAGAGCCCTAAGTTAATTAGTGGTTGGGGAGAGGGTGTGGATGGCTAGTTATTGTTGACAGGGTACTGACTTTCTGTTTCTTGTAATAAAAACTTTTGGAAATGGATAGTGAAGGTAGCACAACATGGTGAATGAATTAAAGTCACTGATTTGTACATTAAAAGTGTTTAAAATGACGAATTTTGGCTACACGTATTTCAACACACAAAAAAAATTTAAATGCCTTAAACACTCAATGATTTTTATTTTCTTAGAGGAGGAAACTGAAGCCAATAGTTTGGAGTGACCTGACAAAACATCAGACAGGTTGTCACCATCAGTACTCAACTAGGAATCCTGGCTTGCCAAAGTATGTACACAGTGATCTCACCACATCATGAATTACAAACAACTGTTACAGGGTGAAATGTAATAGGACATTTAGCAACACCAAGAAATGTAAGAAGAAGAATCAGTGAGGTCTTCGATCTTTGTTCTTCTAAGTTTTCTTACTTATAAGATAGGAATAACAATGGTTGCCTGCATCGATGCTGTCATCAGCAATGATAACCCTTGTTCCATGTCCGCTTCAGAATCTGGCTTGAATTTCTGGCAGTTCCCTAACAATGCACCGTTGCAACTGCTTTGAATGATCTTTAGCAAGATTTTATTCATTGCACTTGGTATTAATTATATCACACGTCTGTCAGTTTGTCGCACTGTGGGGGCTTGCATGTTCCTGCAATTCTAGAAGCCATGCCACCTGTATTCAGACATCAGCAAAGTCACCTTCAGTGGCCAGTTTTCAACTGAGATTCCAGACTACAGCAGGTTAGGAAGAAGGACCTAGTGTTCTACCTCGGAAAAGAATTAGTGAGTGAAATACTTACAAGAAATTAATCTTATTATTAATTACTAATAGTTTTTAAAATGATACGACAAATAAAAGAAGTGGGAAATCATTATTAGTTGAACCAAGTACCACAGATATTTTAGCTAAGCTTCAAAGCATAGATACAATCAAAATCACAGAAAACTGCCTGGAAAGTGAACACTGGAAGGAAGAGAATGGATCGTTTGTTAGAAAATGTAAATTCCATGAATAGTGAAAAATAAGAATGAAACTTAAGACAGAGCAACAACAACAACAACAAAGTCTTTAAACATCAGGCTTATTTTCCTGGTCATTTTCGTTCCTATAGTTAAAACCTGGGCACAAAATGTGAAAATCAACAGGTGCCCAAAAGACACCCAGTTCCAGCAGGCATATCAGCACCCATCAGTACAGTTCTTTTAAGTGCTGTCATCATTCTTTATTCAAGTGAATTATTAATCATTGTAACAGTGGCATGTAGGTCATGATGTGTTTGCTTGAGTTCCCGATGATATGCATGCAAAGCTATGTACACAAAGAAGCAGAGAAGAATGGGGAAAGATTAATCCAAGTTCAGCCAATATAAAAACATTAAATATGAGTCATGGCCTAGCACTATAGATGAATTGTTTCAACCAGTGCTCACTTCTCCCCTGCTTTCTCCCCAGGACAAACAATATTTATTCTGTTAAGACACTGATCATACGTAGCCTAAATATAGTATCTATTATTTCAGTTCACTGCTAGCTACCAATTATTATCTCAGGAGAAAGGGGGAATAATAATTTTGTTTCACATTTTTGAACAAAGCTAATTTGCAACATCTCTGCTTATTCCCGCAACAATCCAATGCATTATGATAGGATTTTTGTGTAGTTGAGAAAAATGGCTTGCCCAACATCATACTAAAATTGAAGGAGCATATACGTGATTAGAGCTAGATCTGTCTGTCACAGGTTTTGATCACTCTTTTTCAACTTGCTACTTCCAAAGGGCCTTTTTCCACCACAATTTTAGGGCTAATTTCTAATGAATCATACCCTTGTAATATGGAGATTAACAAAACCATATTATTTGGGGTCCACAGAGCATCACTGTAATAGTAGCTCTCTCAAACTGCAGATCAGGGCTAGTGAACTTGGAGACAAAATACAATAAAAAGCACCAAACATCATCACATGGAAGAAGGCTAACTTTTATTTCTTAGCAATTTCGTTTATTTACACATATGTACACATGTATTAAACCAGAACAAAAATTCAGAGTGCTTAAAAGTCACCAGTTTGGTGAAAAGAATAGGCCTTGGCATCAAGCAGGCTTTGATCTGTGTTGTGTGTTAACACATTGCTGGTATTACCTAAAGGGTTCCCATGAAAATATCCCAGCCAATCCCCTTCACTCCACCCTGCTTGAGAGTAAAATCCCTTTCTCAAATATTAATGCCCTTCGACAGTGGCTAATAAAACCTTTTTTGCTGGCAACAAAACTATTATTTAAATCATAGTTAGAGATGAACAAATAAACTTTATTCATTTAATAAATACCTATCAATCTTTAACTGAACTTCACAAGGGCAGAAGTCACATCCATTTACTAGTACCCAGAGTCTTTAAACAGTACGGGCTTGATATTTGGAACATTATAATGATTGCATGAATAACAGATTGAATGGTTTACTCTATGGCAAGCACTGGAGACACAGAAACAAACAAGGCATAATCCTGGATCTTGAAGAAGAACCAATGCATCCATTTATAACTTAATTCATATAGCCAGGAAATATTTATTAACCATTCACTGTTTTCCAGACATTATACTAGGTGTTAGAGCAAATAAAACTAGCATTATTTACTTCTTAAAGGTGAAGACATATCCCATAATAATCATATAAATATTATACGATTAAAATTTTCTAAGTCCAAATTATAAATACCAGGTATTAGGAACATATAGAAAGGGAGGATCAAATCAGACATAGAAGGCAGTGAAGGAAGACTTAAAAAGACCTCCTGAGAAAATTATATGCAACCTGAGTCTCAAAGGTAAAGAAACTAGAAGGTTTACTATTATTACTTCATTAGGAATAGTGAGGTGACTGAAGTAAATTGACAGAGTGAGCAAAGGGGTCACTAAGGGGATACAGGGAGAAGAAGGAGTTAAATCACGCGGGTCCTAAAGCTTTCCAGATATTTTGAACAACGGGAAACTGGGGAGTGACAAGACCCGCCTGCGTCTTACACAGATCACTAGATTGTTCTGTGGAGAACAGCTTTGAGGGAAAAATAATAGCAAATCTGGAAGACCATTTGAAGGAAACTGTGGAAATCCAAAAGGGATATAATAGCATCATTTTAGATATGACACCGGCAGGTGATCTGAAAAAGAAAAGTATTCAGAGTTGAGGTTATTTTGGACATGGATCCAAAAGCAAAACCTGGTAATGAACGAAATGTGAAAACAGAGGTATGGAGTGCGGAAAGGGAGACATAAAAGAGAATGCTCAGAGTGTGGCTTGGGCAACCAGTTGGAAGTACAGGAAGCAGTGGAAAAAGTGAAAGAGGAAAAAAAAGAAATGTTTCTGAATGATCAAAATAGTAGTACTGGGCATATTAAATTTGAAATGCCTATAAGATGCCTAAATAAAGATGCCAAGAAGGCAGTTGAACATATGCATCCGAAGATCAGAAGAGATATCTGCAAAAGACGCATATGTAGAAGTCATCTGCATGTAGATAAAATTTAAATGAGAATGAGTAAAATCACCTAAAGAAAATAAAAGTGAAGCATACATAGGGCCCAGGACCAAGCCAAGATCTACCCTGACATGTACTCCTTAGTTAGAGAAAGAGGAGACAGTATAGAGGATGGAGACAATATGAGGACTGGGAAGGCACAAGGAAACGTTGGCACTGTATAGCCCTGAGCCCCAGGAAAAGAGATTATCTCAAGCATGATCAGGCATGCAGACTAAGGGACCATGCACACTGAATAAATGTCCATAGAATTTCTCAAACTGTACCCATGACCTAAAGAAAAGCAAATTTAGTGGCAGTAGAGAAGGAAAAAGTCAGAATGGTGAAGGTTAAAGAATAAATACAGACGAGGATAATTGTTACATATACAAACAGTTACAACAGTGTGTTACGTGTTCCGGCATGTTCAAAAGGCTCTGGTAATTCAAAGGATTCTGTCTTACTGCTGCTGTAGCGTAAATACCACAGGTAGATGGCTTCAGTAGTTGAGACTTTCACAGTCAGGTAGGCTAGAAGTTCAAATTCAGGGTGTCAGCTCCAGGGGAAGAGTTTCTCTCTCTGTTGACTCTGGGAGAAGATTCTTATCATCAATCTTCCCCTGATTAGGAGCTTCTCAGCACAGGAACCCAGGGTTCAGAGGATACGCTAATCTCCTGGCATTATTTTCTTGGTGGTGTGAGTCTCCCATGACTCTCTGCTCACTTGTCTCTTTTATATCTCAAAAGAGATTGGCTTAAAACACAATCTAATCTTACAGATTGAATCCTGCTTCATTAGCATTAATTGTCACTCATCTTATCTCATTAACATCATAGAGACAGAATTTACAGCACAGGACAGAATAGTGGACAATCATACAACACTGGAAATTATGGTCTAGCCAAATTTAGACACATATATTAAGAGGACACAATTCAATCTGTGACAGAGCACAGAAAGTTTTCCAGTAGAAACAACATTTGAACTGAGTCCTAAAGACTTTGGAAGAACTCATTTATGTAGAAGAGTAAAGGGGAATATTTTGGTAAGATAAAACAGCATGTGTTAACACCAAAAAAATAACAACAATAGCAATGATAGTAATGGAATGTTTACTGAGTATTTGCCAGGTGCCAAAAATTATTCAAAAACTTTGCATGTTTTAATCCAACTAAATTGCACAGTTTTTTTCTTCTGCTTTCACACCATAACCATTTTCTCTTGCCTACACTCTGACAATAGCCTCATAGCTGGATGTTCTCATGTTATCTTTGCCTTCTAGTATATTTTCAGATCAGCTAAAATGACTTTTGTAGAATGAAAGTTAAGTCATGTCATTCCTCTCTGTAACTTTCCAATGGTTTTTCTTTTCTCTGAGTACAAACCGAAGCCCTTACTATGGCCAGCAAAGTCCTTAAAGATCCGGGTTCCCACTGCCTCCTTAAATTCATCTCTTATTTTTCTATCACTGCGCTCCTCTCAAATTGACAAGCTGAGTGTTTCTCAAAAATCATGCCCTCCTCTGTCTCAGATCCTTTGAACTTGCCATTCTCTCTGCCTGGAACGTGTGGTTTGGGATATCCCACACGACACAGTTCCTCACTGCCTTCCCGCTTGTTTCTGTTCAAGTAACATTTAATCAGTAAGTCTTTCCCTACCCGTCTCACAATAAACATTTGCCAAATTTTCTGGCACCGCTGTCCTCTATATCCTTTTTCTCCCCAATACTTATCACAGTCTTATGTACTTTGAAATGATGTGTTTGTTGCTTACCTGTCTCTCCCAACTAGACTAGAAGGGAAATTTCACAAAGGCAGGAACTTTGTTCTTTCTAGTCACTAGTGCATCCCCACCGATGAGGTGAAGGTGACGCGTATCAAGATCTGCAAAGGGTGTGATGTCTTGCTCTTCTTGCAAGCCAATTAACCTCCCACAGTTTAGTGGATACTGAAAGAAGAAAACAGAATCCTGGATCAGATTAAAAAACTTAATTGTTCAACAGCAATAGCCAGAATGTCAGCACTTGTTTCGGTTTCCCAAGAGGACCTTCTGATACCCGCACAGAAAAGGGGGTATGTTATTGGAGAAGAACACCAAGCTCTTTGCAATCCAAAAATAACATCTGAGCCGTCCTTCAGGAAGAGATTTTATCTTTACTGGGGAGGGGGTGTTATGTGAACATTTATAATTCTGGTGAGTTTCTTAACAACTTCTGCTCACTTTGCCATGTGATCCTAGTTGTTCTCCACACACTGTGACAGCACACTCCTTTCATCCAATCCGTATTTTCCATTCAACCAGCTCCTGTTCCCTCTGTCTTCTCATCTGGCCTCTGGATAGGAGCTTCCTTGTTAGTCTCCGCTACCTACCCAAGCCAAGAAGCATACTCTTCACCACTGTCGTTTTGTGTCTTATATCGCAATTCAATCTTTGTCTGAGTAGCTGGCCGCCAGAATGGCTTCAGTTCTGGGTTAACAGAGAATCCAGGGGCCACGTCTCCTGGGGACCATTCAGTCTGTCAGACTGCCTAGTCTGGTCTTTGTGCCAGAGTTCAAGTCCTGCACCCCACATTTCTCCTACTCCATCAACTCAACTGTTCTGTTGAGTTTCCTGTAAGGGCAGTCTTTGGTGGTGGCCAGACACCATCTAGTTCTTCTGGTCACATTTTGATGTAGTGTCTGATTTATCTGACTCTTTCTGTCTCTTGGGGTCACACTTTCCTGTGTCTTTGATGTTCTTTTTCTTCCTTTGCTTCTTAGATGGCTGCTTGCTAGCTTTTAAGACAGAAGCCGTGCATCAAGATAGGAAGCAGAACACTTTAATAAACTTTGTTATTCCAGTTGATCAGTTGACTCAGATGTCACCTGAAACCATGGTCTTCAGGACTCTGTCCCTCAAAGTGCTTGATTTTATTTAGAATACTTCTAAGCTTTGAGTTTTGTCCATTTATGCTAATTTCTCCTCTACTGTGGGTTTTCTCCCTTCACCTAAAATAAGTCTTGTCAATTATCTAATTAGTGATACCCATCTCCCCACTACCACTCCATCCACTTGTAATCATCAAAGAATGTTTACTTCTTTGTTTAAACCTGCTCTTGAGTCCTTATAATAGTAGTCTCATACAATATTTGTCCTTTCACAACAGACAAATTACATTCAGCATAATGCTTTCCAGGTTCTTCCATGTTATGAGATGTCCTTGCTCTTTGATTGCATAATATTCCATTGTGTAAATATATCTTAGTTTGGTTATCCATTCTTCCACTGATAGACACCTAGGTTGATTACATCCTTTTACTACTGTGGACAGTGCTGCAATAAATGCATCTATCTACTAGTGTAGCAGCTCTTATCTCTTTAGGATGTATTCCAAGAAGTAGGACTGCTGGATCATACGGTATTTCTGTTTCTAACTTTTTAGGAAAGTGCCGAGTCAGTTTCCAAAGTGGTTGTAGTGAGTGGCATCTGGGGTTTTAAAAGCTGCCAAGCTGCCATCTGAGGGCACAGCAAATGGTCCCAACTCAGCAGGAACAGATGATCACCGAGGTCAATAATTACACGCGGGAAAGAGAACCCAGAAGACAGACAGACCCACGTGAGTGGATATCTACATCGACTTGTAACCGAAAGAACCAGATGGTGCCCCGCCACCACCAGTGATAGCCACGATGGAGCTCACAAAGTTGAGTATCACTGGCAACACAAGAATAAATAGGAGTGCACCCTGAGATCTCCACTAAAGAACCGTAATTGATGGTCGAGGGGCTTAGGGGTTCCCCTGGGAACATGACCCCTAGCCCTGATGCTGCCCCTGTCTATAAATCATAATAAAGATCAATTCTTCGGACAGCAACAGACTGGACTTGGTGACACAGAGTGACCATATTTTGTGGGGACTTTATGGTTCTGTGCGTCTATAGGATATCATCCTGCTGACCTCATACTGGAGGAAGGGGGGTGGGTGGAAAGGAGGAGATAGGAGACTTTTGGGAGGATAGGACATGTATGGAGCAGAGAGGAAGAGTGTGCTGTCACCATTCAGGGAGACCAGTGGAAGATGGATATAGGTGAGTATGGGAATGTACATTTTCATTCAATCATAATAAAAATAAAGTGGTTGTAATTAAAAATCCTACCCACAGTGCCTGAGTATTCTACTCTCTCCGTGTCCTCTCCAATACTGATTTTGGGGGATTAATGCCAGCCTTGAGGCAGCAAGGCAGATGGTATCTCACTGTAGTTTTAATTTGCATCTGCATAATGGCTAATGTCTGTGAGCATTTTCTCATGTATCTGTTAGCCACTCGAATGTCTTCTTTGGTGACGAGCCTGTTCACATTCTTTGGTCGATTTTTTAATTAGGTTATTTGTCTTTTTGTTGTTGAGGTTTTGCACTGTCTTACAGATTTCAGAGATTAGACTCTGATGGGATTTGTCATATCCAATTTTTTTTCCCTCTGTTTGCAGGTTGTCTTTTTATTCTTTTGGTGAAGTCCTTGGATGAGCTTAATTGTTTGATTATTAAGAGTTCCCAGTTATCTGTTTTCTCTTCTGGTATCTGTGCATTGTTAGTAATGTTTTGTTATCTGTTTATACTTTGTATTTCAGCTCCCAGCTTTGTTCTTATCTTTTTCTTCCATGACCTTTATCATTTTACATTTCATATTTAAGTCTTTGATCCATTTTGAGTTAGTTTTGTGCATGGCGAGAAAACGGGGTTTGTTTCTTTGTTTCTTCTTTTTTTTTTGCAGATAGCTCTCCAGTTATGCCGACATCATTTGTTGAAGAGACTGGTTTTCCCCCAGTTTTCGAACTTTGGGCTTTTATCAAGTATCAGCCACTCATAGGCAGATGGTATTGTATATGGATTCTCTATTCTGTTCCATTGATCTATGTATCTATTTTGTACCAGTACCAGGCTGTTTTGACTACCATGGCAGTATAACAGTTTCTAAAGTCAGGTAGTGTGAGGCCTCCCACTTTGTTCTTTCTCTTCAGTAATGCTTCACTTATCTGGGAGATTTTATTTTTATTATGTCATTTTTCTTGTTAACTGCCATCACGGTGGACCCTGCCTCATGACATTGCCATGTACAATCCTGCTAGTCCTGTGTCATTCACATAATTGGTTGCAGATTGGATCTTAGTGATCCCCAGAGTATCTCTGGCTGATTTTCAGAAGTAGATAAGAAGGCTTTCTTCCCAGTCCACATTAGTCTGGAACCCATTCTGAAATGTGTTCTGCATCATAACAACACACAAGCCTCCAATGACAGACAGGTGGTAGCTAGGCATGAAACATACTAGCTGTGAACAAAATTCAGGCATCTTTTATAGAAGTCTACCAGTGAAACACCAGTGCCTTACATCTTTATAATATCTGACAGTAAACAAACTAGCCCTTTGTTTCCAGAGAGCCACTACTACCATCTTCCAAAATATATTCTGAGCCAAAGCACTGAGTGTCCTTATTCACGAGACATACAAAAACACAAGATTGGATTTTCTCCCAGCAACGCATTGCAGTCACTCGACACATACTTTTTAAAATGTATTTAACCCCATAAGTTAGACAATATTATTGTTTCTATCTTCAGATAACTAAATTGAAGAACAGTAAAAATTAACTAACTTTCAAAGAACATACAGTTAGTAAGCGACTCCAGCACATAGAGCCTAGGGAATTTATTTCTCTATGTCTCTAACCTGCCCCTGTATCAGTGATCTTGGGCTTTGTGAGTAGAAGCAGAAAGTAGTTGGGGTTGGGGGCAGATAAGTGAATAAGAAAGGGAAGACCTAAAGAAAAGGAAAAAAAGAATAGAGAAGAATTTTTAGGCACACTACATGTTCATGTATCCAGAACTACAGGGACCTTAGAGGTCATGTATTTTATACCTACTACCCTGGTGGTGTAGTGGTTAAGTGCTATGTCAGCTAACCAAAATGTTGACAGTTCATATCTGCCAGGTGCTCCCTGGAAACTCTATAGGGCAATGCTTCTCTGACCCATAGGGTCACCATGAGTTGGAATCGACTCTACAGCAGTTGGATTTTTTTCTTGCTTTACCACGAGAAATTACCTAGCAATGGATGGACTACCACCACAATCTTTATTACAGTGAAACCCCTGTGAAATTGGTCACTACAGATTAATAAGTAACCACAAATAAACCTGTGCTTATCTTGCTTGATGGATAATCTGTCAGTGTCAGGTACGGGAAATGTGAAGAGAGGCTTTGTTTCTGTTGAAGGTGCTTGTAGGGTTGGGAAAGAGACAGCTGCTAGCCTTCCTTAGAAGCAGAATCTTTGATGTAGTGAAAAAAGTTGAAATTGTTCATTACAGATGATCTGGTAAGCAGATCTGTTCATGCCTACCTTGCCTGCAGGATAAGCCACCTCTGCCTACCACTTTCTGCATTTACACCTTGTAAATTTACTTACAGATGAGAAAACTGCAGCTCAAGTTGGGAGCCTGGCTACAATCATGGAGGGAACTAGTGATAGAACTAAGTAACTGCCAGGCTTGTTTTCCTGGGAGAATCTTAGCATGGCATTTCAGCCCCATATCGCATTATTCCTTTCTGATGCAGGCGTCATTCCCGGAATCTGAGAGCCAGGGTACGACATGGAGTCAATGAGTAATCAAGAAGATCTGTGACACAACACAGCGGGTGGAGTCTGTGTTGCCATCTACATATATGGCCCTTCCAGCGTTCCGTAGAGACATGGTAAGCTCGCTGCAGTTTTCAACTAAGCTCTGGACACAGAACGTCCGCCATGAAGGTAACAATCATCTTTCTGCTCAGTGCTTTGGCCCTGTTCAGCTCATCCAGTAAGTGTCTATGCATTTTTCTGATTTGAGTAAAAGCTTTTGGACCTGTTGCTTTTCTGGGACATCATATCCTCCAAACCTTGATTAGTCTTAGACAGATCCTTTGGTCCCAGTGGCATGAAATAAGATTAGTGGATGCCAATCATGGAAAGATTTTAATATGAGACGAAGACAAAGTATCTACGAGTGATGACTGGTCTGGGATGGATTTCCTCCAGTGACTGGGGCTGAGACTTGTCAGAGATAAGGCAGAGAAAAGAAGGCAGAATTCTTTCAATCTTGAGTACATTTCTCACTTTGTAAATGTGTAAGGCCAATGCACAAATTTTAAATTCCCATAGAACTACATTAACATAGTTCATGATGTTTGTGGTTATCCAGTGTAAAAGACAGTTTCATTGATTAAAAGTTTTATCTATTAAGCTTCTGAGCTTCAGAACGATTCGAGGTAAAATGCTTTGCTTCAAAAATGGTATGTGTGCATATATGTCCTCCAAGTATAAACTGACCATGTTGACAGGCAACTTTAACTTCGTGGAATTGGAATTTGCTTCCTTTTTGACATTGGAAATAGTTAAGACTTTCCACTTTATCTCAGATGATGCAAAGAAATTTATGAAAAGTCAAATATGCACCTTACTGAGACAGTGGAGAACAGCTTCATGGGAATGGTAGATTCTTTTTCTCACATGCATGTCAAATGATACAAACAGATGCCTGTGGTGACCAGTTGCTCATTGATTCTCAGACTCAAGCAGATTCTGAACTCCTATGGCTCCTTAACAAGATCAGATTCTGACTATTCCAGGAAATAATCTTCTCCAAGCCCATAAATGCCTTACTGATTTTCACTAAGCTTAGCTATGAAAAACTAGCTCTTTACCCAAATCAGGGTCCGACTCGATGGCACTTGGCTATGTAGGGAAAACAGTTCACAGTTGACTATTAGCCTAAAGATTGGCAGTTCAAATCTACCCTTTGGTGCTGTAGAAGAAAGCCCTGGTGTTCTTTTTCCAAAAAGATTACAGCCAAAAAAAATTCTTTGGAGCATTCTTATTCTGCACCAAATGGGGTTTCCATAAACTGAAATCAACTCCACAGCTATAGGGTTAGTTTCAGTTATCTCACCAATGTTTCCTCCTTCGGGTGCTCCCAGATTAGTTCCTCTATCCTTCAGTGAATGCGTATCCAGTTACTATTCCCTCCATCATGTCAGCAAACCTCCTATTTTCCGGGGAGCGCAGAGAGCTTATTCTGACCATCTATCTGTACCAGGACTAACAATTAAGCTCATGAACTCATCTTAGAAAAACTGCTACATACCCTACTGCTGAATATCTCTACAGTCACCTTCAAGGTACTCTCCTCTTGGGAAGCTATGCACTGATGCCAGCACCTAGTCTACCCTTCAAAGCAATTTGGGAACTCTTTTTCTGGAATAACCGTCAAAGGTGTCATTGTATTACCCTTGATGTCTTGAATGTCATTAAAATGTCTTCCTTTCAGTATCTCCTTTACCTTTGGGTAAAGAAAAAAGACATTGGGGTACAGGTCATGTGAACAGGGAGGGTGTTCCAATACAGTTATTTGCTCACTGGCTAGAAACTCCCTCACAAACAACTACACAATTAAGTTCATAACCTTGTCACCATGCCACCACGTGCAATAGCCATTCCAGAAAGAGTTCTAAAATTGCTTTGGAGGGTGGGCTAGACCTGCATCAGTACACAGCTTCTCAAGCAGAGTACTTCAAAGGCGACTGTATCGATATTCAGCAGCGAGGTATGCAACACTTAAAACAATTAAGTTCATGGACTTAATTGTCAGACCTTATATGTCCACAAGACATGGATGGCAGCTATAATCAGTCAGTATAATATAACTGTGGGAAACAGAGCTCTTGGTAACCGACGGTGAGGAATCAATGGGGCTCCACTGGGTAACATTAGTTATGAAAGAGGGCTTAATAGCAGTTACTACTGATGGGAAGAAGAGGAAAAGGAACAGTTTTTGCTTAGGGAGCATTTAATTCATGCGAATGATGATGGGATAATTTGGGAAAGAATAATGAGAATGGTTGCATAACTAGAATGTAATCAGTGTTGCTGTATTATACATGTAGAAATTATTGATGTAGTATACGTCTGGTCATACATATTTTCACCACAATAAATAAATAGAGGTAAAACTTAAATGTAATTGCAAAGATTAGCTTCTGTTTCTCAGATCTGGTTATTACTATTGGTAACTGTCACAACTAGTCATATCGTCCATACCTTCATCCCTAAACTGAGGTAAAGACATTAACTACATCACTAAATAATCGTGAAGATCAAAGATGTTGATAGTTGTGAGAACATTCAGGAGCATTCAGCAGATAGTTGCTCAGAGCTTGATGCATTTCAAGCAGTAAACACAGAATTTCGGTTTTCAAAGAAATAGATCAACATACCTGAAACACAACATGTAATTCTTCTGGTCATAATTAAGCATGTATTAAGCTTTTTCCAGGTTTCGGTAGGCAGGGATAAGATCTGTTCATATATCCTTGAGAAAGGATGGAAATAAGAAAGCAAGGGGGTGTGGGAGAGGAAATCTAAGAAGTCACAGTCTTCCATTAAAGCATAACATTTTAGGACTCAACCTGTCTGATTTATGTTTTTTTTTTAGGTAATACTAGTGCCAACCGCCTGGGAAGAGAGGTAAAAAGACTTTTGGAATTTCTTATTTATCAGGTGGAATCTTTGTTCCAACCAAAGAGCAGTGTCACTGTCATCTTTCTGCTGAACCTGAAGCCACGATGACGAATATGAATGTCAGCAAGGCTTAACCTGGAAAACCCAAATAGTAACTGTACTCTCTCACAGGCTTGTGTTTCAGGACAAATTTCCTGTTACAGAGGCAAGTGCCATCTAGTTGCATAATGCTTGTTGTAAAGGAGGTTTGTAGATACCAGGTATAGACAGCACCTGGGTGACACAAGTGGTTAAGTGCTGGGCTACTAACAGAAATTCTTCATGGTTTGAACTCAGATCATAGGTACAAAAACCCCATGGAACATAATTCTACTATGAAACACATGGGGTCTTCATGAGTTGAAATCACTTCAGTGGCAAGTGGGTTAGTTTGGAGGTTTTGTAATAGTTATTGTTTTAAGACTAGCCAGTAGGTCAAATGTTTTCAGTGGAAGTTTTCTCAACCCACTTCATGCAGCCCTTCCCCCTTACAGCCAGTGTGGCCGGGCTGGCATGAAGTTTACCCTGCCACAAGTCAGAGCTCTAATTTGTAACAAATAGCAACAGTAACAACAACAAAAAGAATAATAAGCTAGGTCCTTCTTCTACAAAAATATTCTACATCTACTTTCCATTTTTCCTTTGTGTCTAAATGGTAATTTCAGTGAAGTTGAAGACCAGGAAAAGTGTCCTTTTTCCCATCACACTTGCAACTAAAAGGAAGGCAGATGATACACCAAAAGTTCATAAACATGTAAATATCACATTTGTGATAGTGTTACAAAGATGTCCTTGTACCATTAGGAACCTAGCCTAGCTCGGGAGATCAAGGGAGGTAATTATAAGTGAGTGAGATTTACTTTGAACCATAAAGCATAAATAAGGGTTAGCAAAGCACAAGTCATGATAAAAAGAAATATAGTGAAATGAATGAGAGCTAAAGCTCAGAAACTAGAATGATTAGGTTTGAATCTGGGTTCAACAATTACTAGCCGTGTGACTTGGATGATTTAGCTTCTGTGTACATGAGAAGTGAGTGTAATACTATTCAGTTCATAAGATAGTTACGAGGTTTAGGTAGAATAATACATAAAAAAGCCTTTAGGGCAGTGTCTTGTCTATGCTAGTCACTCAGTGATTACTGACTCATGCTGGAGTAGAGGAAACAGACTGTCCAAATAGTGCAGGGGTAGAAAACACTCAGTGTGAATGGACAACAGAGAACTGCTGTATGCTGTAAGGGGAGATTGACCTTGGAAAAGCCAGCACCTGCAGTAATGGTGAATTTGAACGTTATCTCATTTGCCTTAATTAACCTTACAACACCACTATAAAGTCATTCCTATTTTGCAGATGAAGAAACTGAGGCTTAGAATAACCACATTAGTTTCCAATATCATACAACAAGAACAAAGACATTACTTAAAGCCATGCTTTCTGACTCCAACTTTAGAATTCTTTTCTCCTGGGGCACAACTGCTGTCACACTTCTATCTTTAAGCTAAATAACTACAGGGAGGATAAAACCACTTTAAACAGTTTACTATAAACACACAGAGTGGAAAATGATCTGTCTAATTCCACTTTTAGGCTATATGTACCAATGAAGTTACGGGATGCGCCAAGAATTATAACCCTATCTGTGGGACTGATGGAAATACATATTCCAATGAATGCATGCTATGTATTGAAAATAAGTGAGTACAAGCTTGATTCTTTAAAATACGTGTTTCACACTAGTTGTCTCCAAATTTTGACACATCTGATGACTCGAAAGACCCAGTAAGTTTACCAGTAACATGGATCGTACCCTGAAAGAAACAAGAAATTTACTTTTATCCAAGAATATTTATCTCTTTCTCTTATTTTAATGTATCTTTTAGGAATATATATGTGTTTATCATGATTGCATTTAATATTTATGTTGTCAATTGTTGAGCTAAAAACTTAACACTGATGTAAGCAAAAAAGGAAATTGTGTGAGCCTTATTTTAGAAATGAAAAAATTGAGATACAATTTACATAACTCGCTCAAGATCATCCAGCAATAAATGCAAACTGTGAGACCAAATCCGCTATGCTATAAAGCTGGGTTCCAGGCTAAGTATTGGTGGTAAACGCGAAAAGAATCTGACATGTTCTGTCCCTCAAGACCCTTGCTTGCAACACTAATACAGTGTGGTTAATGCAACAGTGGATATGTGACCAAAGTGCTTCAAGAAAACAATTAATTGTGGGACCAGTTTGGAAGCATTCTCTAGGCAATATAAAAGGAGAGACATTCTAACAAGAAGGGGGAAAAACTGAACAAAAGATGGAAAGGAGTTAATAGCATATTGCAACATAAGATGAGTATAAAATATACTAAAGGAAAAAATGACAGAATAGAGGAGGGAATTTTTTTTTAATATTTTATTGTACTTTAAGTAAAAGTTGACAATACAAAAACTCACATGCACTGCTCTGCCACTGTAGCTTCTCTCCCCATCCTGCGACTGTACACTCCTCCTTTCCTCCCTGCATTTCCTGAGTCCATTCACTCAGCTCTTGTTCCCCTCCACCGTCTCATCTCACTTCTGGACAGGACCTACTCAGGTAGCCTCAGGTGTCTACCTAGGCCAAGAAGCACACTCTTTGACAGTATCATTTTATGTGTTATAGTCCTGTCTAATCTTTGAAGAGTTGTGTTCAGGACTGATTTCTGTTGTGGGATAACAGAGTCCAAGGGCTATGTCTTCTGTGTACCCGTCTTTCTGTTGGACCGTCAAGTCTGGTCTTTTTAACAGACTTTGGATTCTGCATACCCATTTTTCTCCAGCAATGTCAGGGACTCTATGTTGTCTTTTCTGACAGAGTAGTCCCTAGCGGTAGCTGGACACCATCTAATTCTTCTGGTCTCATGCCGATGTAGTCTTTGGATTATATGACCGTTTCTGTCTCTTGGGCTTGTATTTTTCTGATGTCTTTGATTCTCCTCTGCTCCAGGTAGGTTGGGACCAATTGATGCTACTTAGATGGCCACTTGCTAGCTTTCAAGACCCAAGATGCCACCCAGAGAAGTGCAACACAGAGCATTTTCTTTAAAAAACTGTTACATCAGTTGACCTAGATGTCCCCTGAAACCATGTTCTCCAGCCACCTGCCACTGCTACTCTGACCTTCAAAGTGTTAGGTTATATTTAAGGAACTTCTTAGCTTGTAGTTTAGTCCAGCTGTGGTTTAGTCCAGCTGCGCTACCTCAAGAAAGAAAATATTTTAATGGCTCTCAATTAATGGAAGCATTACTTGTATGATAAAATTCATGTTTTATAATAAGATATTAGGTGATCTCTGTTTTGAAAAGCTCACACGCAAGAAACAACTTTAATTAACAAAATATTTCTTGGTAATAATGATAATGTTTTCTAAAATTTGCAAATATGAACAGCATAGATTAGGTAACCAAAAAGTATATTTTTGTAACATTTTTACTGGGATAGAAAAGCCAGCCTCAGAGAAGTTTCTTTTGAGAATCAGACTCAGGGCACTGCAAGAAACAGATCAGCCCTTTGTTGTTTCTGTTTTATACAGAAACTGACCGCTACACGTGCCAAGAACTGTGCTGTTCTCTGTGTTTTTCTTGTGTTTATGACTAGGAGAAAATGGATCCTGATCATAAATGAGAGCTTCTTGTATCGTATGACAAATTTCTATAAAATGAGAAGTAAGCAAAATGATACTAGAGTGAAGCGGAGATACAGATTTGTTCTTATTGAAAAGGGGCCAAGAAAGTTTCCAAGCAAAGGGTATTGTTTAAACGGGGATCTAAAGTTCAGCAGTATAAGGGTGTTTTGCATTAAATAAAGGTGTGGAACAATCAAGACAGAAAAGATTCTTCAAGTGACCCAGACTCTTCTGAGTTACTCTAGGGCTGATTTGCCATTAAAGACTTTGATTTAGGCTCAAATGACAGTGAAAACTTAAATTATACAGTGACGTAAATTTCCTTCCTTATAGCAGCCCCACCCCCTCCTTTTTTAAGTCTACTGTAAACCGTTTCAGAAAGTTCTCAAAGTTTGATGAGGATAGTGAACATAGGTCCTTGGAGTGAGAGGTATAATTTCCTTAGACACAAAATACTAAGTATCCTGCCCTACAGTCAATTTGTTTCGGTAACAAAGTCATACAAAAGAAACTTGAAGCCACTTGTTAATTTTCTCATGACCTATGCTGTTGACATAAAGGGCAAACAGATTTCCATCCAAGTGGCAGAGAAAACAATCGAACAGCCTTGAGAACTGGGAATTTCCAGGTACTGAGGCCAAAAGGCCCCATTCTGAGAGTGAAGAATTGGGCGACTATGGGCAGAGAGCTAGAACACCCTATTCTCTTTGCCTTTAAACCTACCAGTCCCTTCTTGTTTTTTATATTGTTTCCAAGACACATAAATGTGACAGAGATATTTGAAAGCAAGTAAATGTGACCTGTCTTGCTGTTTCCCAGGTTAAAAAAAAAAAAAAAAACACCGACATGTAGAAAGAAGATATTATTTTCTGAAATATACCCTACTTTCTAATAAACCACACACTGACTTTCCTTTTATTGTCAATTAAAAGTCCCAAACCAATCCATTGTAGAGTACCCAGGACCAAGCTTTGGTACTAGTTGTTGGATTTGGAGGCTGATAGAAACAAAGAGTCCAAGTGGCACAAATGATTAAGCACTTTAGGGCTAGCCAAAAAGGTCAGTGATTCAAAGCCAATCAAAAGTGCGTCAGAAGACAGGCTTGACGATCAGCTACCAAAAAGACTCCGTCTTGAAAACCCAATGAGGCCATCGAAATGTTTATACATTGGGTCACCACGGATCAGAATTGACTCAGTGGCAACTAACAACCACAGCAATAACCAAAGGTCACTGTATACTGGCTAAATATACTCGGTGATGACTTTTTCTATTTCTTTTACATCTCCGTAGGGAATCTATACTGGAGAATTCTTTTCTATAGACCAGTACTGTACAAAAGAACTCCTTTCAGGGACAGAAATGCTTTAGGCTGTCCAATGTGGTTGCCAGTAGCCATATGTGGGTATTGAACACATAAAATGTGGCTAGTAAAATGAAGAGCCTGGATTTTTAATATTACTTAATTTTGACTAATTTAAGTAACCATATATTGGCAAGCACAGCAATAGAAAATATGTGAACACTTTCATGCTCTGTTAGATAACTGTACTGTGTATGTTAACTGATTGAGAAATGATAGAAGTGCCTGAGGAGTGCACAGCATGAAAGGACTGAAAACCACCAAAATCATGAGCCGGGAAGATCCAAACAAATAAATGTACAAAAATAAATGGAAGTCTAATATCCCCATGTAATAGAAAATTAGAAAACTTTTCATAAGGCCCTATATTCAAGGAAGGAAACATTAGAAAAATGTCTTTTTGGTAGCTGATTGTCAAGCCTGTCTTCCGAGGCACTTTTGATTGGCTTTGAATCACTAACCTTTTTGGCTAGCCCAAAGATCTGGAAACGGCCTTATGAGAAACAACTACAGGACCTAGAGATATTTAGCTTAAGGCAGAGATGGCGTTAGGTGGGGAAGGACAGTGTTAAACAGAAAAGCTTTTATCAAGAGTAGCAGATGCTTAAAGCTGGCAGATGTCATGTGATAGAGTGTGACTTGTTTTGTGAGATCTCACGGGTATGAAACCCCCAAATTTAAGCCCAAAGGCCAATCAATTAGAAGGTGTTGCAACAACCTAGGCATTGGCTAACATAGAAACCTGGTGTCTAGGCAGTGGCATTGGGGCATGACAGCAGTGACAGAATAGAGATGAATTTTAGAGTTTCACTGTAATGTCTGCACTAGATCTGTACACTTCATAAGGACAGATATGTTTCCTTTCTGTATATCCATAGAGGGCATAATAGTATAAAAAGCAAACCATACCCACTGCCGTCAAGTGGGGTCAAACTCACAATGACCCTAGAGGTCAAAGCAGAACCGCCCCATAGCAATTTCCAAGGAGCACCTGGCAAATTTGCATTGCCATTGTTTTAGTTAGCAGACAGAGCCTTTAACCCACTACCACCAGGGTTTCCCGTGTAATAGTATAGTATTCAATAAATACTTGATGAGTAAATGAATCAGAGAAATGGAAGTTAATCTCATGACTTTCTGTTTTAAATAATGGCTTTGTTTTTGTTTTTGTTTTTCTCCAGTAGTCTACTTATTTACCAATAAAATTTAAGCGTCTTCTTTTCATTCTTTCCCACAGGAAGCGCCAGAGTCCTGTCTGGATTCTCAAATCTGGGCCTTGTTGAGCACTGAGGCTCTAAAAATCCTGTAAGGCCACCAGCAATGCCTGGCTGGCCTGATTGTTGAATAAACGCATCTGAATATTTTTGTAGTTCTCATGTGCTTTTTCCTAAGGCATATCTGATCATACTGAGGATGGGGGACTTGGACAGGACTTCAGATAGGCCAAGTTTTACAAAACACAGTATTCCTGTAATTTTAGATGAGGTTTTCTTCCCTTACCAGGACATTTCCTTTCCCACATTCTGACCAAACTGAGGGCTCTGTCTTGCAAAATGTAATTACCATAGTTTGCAGATATTAAGAGACAAGACACAGTTGATCATGAGTATATTTAAATGCAAAGAAAACTAGACTCCAGTTTTAAGGAATAGTTGGAAATCTCTCCAACCACAAACTTGCTACCCATTACCTTCCACTGACTGAAATAATTTCTTTAGATTAAGTTGGACTCGAATTGATCATTTGGTGTTCCTGCTATGGTTCTATCATTTTTGTGTGCCATCAAGTCAATTCTGACTCACAACGACCCCATGTGACAGAGTAGAACTGCCCCATAGGGTGTCCTAGGCAGTAATCTTTACAAGCGCAAACTGCTAGCTCTTTCCTTCCGCAGAGCCACTGGTGGGTTCATAGCACTCATCTGTCAGTTAACGTACAAGCACTTAACCACTGTACCACCAGGGCTCCTTGGTATAGTTCTAACTACACAGACAACAAGATTTCTAAGGGCTGTCCATCAGGTAGAAGACAGTTTAGTCCTTGAGATCATCAGTATATATCAAAATGTACATTTAGATCAGGTATGATCATCACAATTGGATTCTGAGTCACTGCATACACCAAAAAAGGGCTACATTTTCTCAGAAACTCCATGTGGCAGCCACTGACCAAAAGCAAAAAGACAAACCCATTGCTGTTGAGCCCATTCAGACTCACAACCACCCTATAGGACAGGGTAGAACCACTCCATTGCATTTCCAAGGCTGTAATGTTTAGAGAAGCAGACTACCACATCTGCCTCCAATGGAATGGCTGGCCAATTTGAACTGTAGACCTTTGGTTTAGCAGCTGAGGGCTTTAACAACTGCACCACCAGGGTCCCTTGCAGTCTCTGGACTTAGCCTTAATTGTTCCCCAAAAGAGGTAATTCCCCTTAGTTACTTAGTCCTGAAGCAGTCTTGTTGTTTTTCTCTGTAACCTAAGATTTACAGAGAACACTATATCAAATTGCACTAGAGAGCTGCTTTACAGGGCCTAATGGATTTGTACTAAGCTAACTAGAGTGAAAGAGCCTTGGAGGCCCAAGTGGTTAAGTGCTTGGCTGCTAACCAAAAGGTTGACAGTTTGAACCCACCCTCTGCTCTGCAGGACATAGATGTGGCAGTCTGAATCTGGTTCTGTAAAGATGTACAGCCTTGGAAATACTATGGGACAGTTCTTCTCAGTCCTATAGGGTCACTGTGAGTTAGAGTCTACCTGGGCAAATGGTCTGATTCTAGTTGAGGACATGAACTCCTCTACCACCAAGCCATCACCAAGATGACATGACAAGGAAGGAAGGGACCAAATGAACTGACTGTGAGAGTATTATTTGGTTTACTTTACTTTATATGTGAAATACATACCCTGTGTTTAAAGAGGAAATATCTTGTGAGTCAAAGAGACAAGTTAATTAACCAGAAAACAAAGTGACAAAGTCAGGCTTTCCATCCACAGCGGACACCAGGTGTATTGCTTCTTCTACGTAACTGGTTGTGTCACACGGATTAGTCCTTGCATATTAAAATGGTCTATCTGTTTATATTCAGGAACAGCAAATAAGACAAAATGAGAAAATATTCAACCATTCCTCCCCCAAAAAGTACTTACATGTACTATACAAAAGGAAAAGAAAAGCAGTTTCCTTCATGAAACAGTAATCTAGACTAGAAAGGTGGATTGGGTACTAAAAACCCTAAAACATAGCACATTCCCTGGAACACCACAAAGAGTAGCTCATCCATTGAGATAGAAATGGCCCATCAAGATCTATTCACACTTACAAAACCTAGTGGCCTACCGTCTGAGGTTTCATTTCTTGTGCTATGTGCCTGCTTTAAGGTTTAAGTCTGACCACTAGATGTTGCTGTGGTTCACTAAGTGACTCAGCCCAGAAAGACTACACCTGACGGCAGTGGGTATTAGGGGAATGCGTCCTGATCACAGAGGGGAAGAATGCAAGATGGCCTCCAGAACCGCTCCGTGGTGCTAGAGGACGCATGAAGGGCACCCCAGACATCAAGGAACTTTGTTGTGGTAAACAGAATCCGACTCACTGAATGCTAAAGATTGTCATTTCTAGCTGGACTGTTTTACCACCCAGAGAGGAAGAAGGAGCTTGGAGATTGTAGGCAGATGCCTTTAATGGTTCTGTTTTTAATGAAACATGGGACAGCATATGAATACCTCCTGAAAAAGATATTTGCAAACTAGAGTGTGTTTAAAGAATGGAGATTTCCAATATTGCTAGGAATTTGAAGCTTTAGCCTTTGACAAGTGACTGAAAGAAATAGGAAAACCGAGTCTAAAAGAAAGTCGAACACATGGAACACGGTGGGTATTTTTAAAAACAAAGGTTATTTTGAATACTATTCATCTTTTCTTGGATAAATAAATGGAAAAGAGGAATGAACATGTTCTGTCCATGTTAAATCCAAGACCACAGAACTGCATGTAAACTCCAAGCAAGGCACAGTCATTGTGCAGAGACATTTCTGGACAGGTTTCATTACTGATTTCAGAGTATCTGAAATATGAAACTATCTGAAGAGAGAAGTCTATCAAAAATATGTTTGTCCCATTGGAGACATGTTAAAACTACATGTTAAAACTCAACATTAAAAAAGAAAAGAAAGAAACAAATTAGGCTGTGCTTCTTAGGAAATAGCAACATGAAAAATACTGAACTTTAATTTCAGTTTTTCTGACTCAATTTATGCCCTGAAAATGTTACTATAGTCCATACAAGTAGAAATAAGATGCATTTGCATAATAAAAGGCACAATTAAGTAAGAATGTGCAAAGCTCTATTTTCCAAAGCCCTAAAACTGCCAACAATTTCCTTTGTTTACGTTCACTGTTTAAATGGTAGCAACCTTTTAACTAAAAATATGAAATATGTAGATAATAAAATCACGTTCACAAATGAATAATGTAGCTTTTTTTTTGGCTTGGCTTGGCTTTTAAAATACAGAAAAGCAAGTAAACAGCAACAAAGACGGTTGGAGTTTGGGTAATAAGCTTCTTAACTGGGTGGGGCGCTGTTTGTAGTCCCAGCTTTTTAGATAGCAGTAATGAAGAGGAAATTAGTTAGCCCCATCCCCCCCTTGAGCTGCCTCACCCTGCTTGGAACCAGAACGATAAGATCCCCTTCCTAGCCGCTGCATCCCCACCTGCAAACAACTCCATAAAACACCCAACCCCCGACACACAGGGCCAGCGCTTTGCAGAGCATTAACCCCCCACTCGCCAGCTAGAGTAATAAACTGCTACTGCTTCTCTAACCTAGTAGTGCTGACTCGTTTTTCCACATCAACTTGGTTCCCTGACTGGGAAAACAACCGCACTGTCCCCTTGAACCACCTGTCGGACCAGCTTGAAGGTGCCCCGGCCCGACGGAGGAACCAGAAGTTGGCACCACCTACCGTGTGGCTGGGGTCCCCAGCATCCCAGTTCCAGACCAGGGCTACCCAAACCAGTCGCAGACGCAACCCAACAGGGAGGTAATGAGAACCAGTTTCCGGCGTCCACTGAGTCAAGTTTGGATGGTCTCAGGTAGGCCACCCAGGATCCCTGTCCCAGTCAGGCCTTCCCCAACAGGCAGAAGAGAAGACTGATCACCTCCTGTGCCTTATGACATCAGAATAGGACAACTTCTCACAAGCGGGGAGGAGTCTTCAGTGGGGTGGGGTGGGGGTGGGGTGTGTGTGTGTGTGAGCGAACATGTGTGTTTTGTGACGGCCCAGGGTTTCAGCCGCGGGTCCTGAGTGGGCTCGCAACTGCGGTTCCGTAGATCTGGCGTAAGGCAAAACGGTGCTGGGTGAAAAACCCCTCTAGCCTGGGGCTTATACGGGAGCACTTTAGTCAGGCCAGAACTCTAAGTCCTCGCGAGAGGGATGGCCAGTCGAGTGCCTGAAAGAAAACTTGTCAGTGTCTACTTTGTCTTTGCAACACCATCATGATGGGTAGGACTCCATCAAAGCCAACAGTTGTAGAAAGCATGCTCACAAACTTTAAGAAGGGATTTACAGATTACTATGGAGTCACCTTCACCCTAGGAAATTGAAAACCTTGTGTGAAATAGATTGGGCCTCATTTGGAGTAAGATGGCCTCTGGAAGGGACCCTGGAACAGTCTAAGGTTAGGGCTAAGTAAAAACTGGAGAACCAGGACACCCTGAGCAAAGGCTGACTATAGCGCAGACCCTGGGTCTGCTTTTGTAGCAACGGAGCAAAGAGCAGCAAGGTCCTCTTGTCCACAAGCTGCAAATTCGGACGAAAGCCCATTGTTCACCAAGGGGCCCCCAAAGATGAATCCCCACCGTATGTCCCCGTAGCAGTGGTCCCCTCACCAGGCCCTATGTTGCAAGAAACTCCCCCTCCATCTGTGTTCCCACCCGGGAGTCTCCTATCACCGCAGGAGACACTAAAATCAACTCCACAGTCCTCTGAGCCGCCACCTCGGCTGGTGACAAGCAGCACCCAGGGAGCACTGCAACTCCCCCTCAGGGAGACTCGGAGTCCACCCTCAGTGGGAGCCAATGGGTCTACAACTCCCGTGCAACCAGTGTTTTATTACCAGCCAGGAAAGACCTTCCCCTTGTCGGCTCTGGAGGAAAGTCCGGTATTGCATCAGTCTTTGTCCAGGGAGCGTCCTGACGCAAGAACCTCTGGTCTGAAGGACGGGCTCTCCTCCCGGTGCTGCTTGCTTGATGGTTCTCGCATTGTCCTTTGTCTCTTTTTCCTTTTATTCCTTGCAAGCTAAAAGCATTAAGGGTGGGGCAAGCCATACTCCAGGGAAACTCCCCCCACAGCAGGAATTCACAGCCCCACCCTAATCCTTTAACATACAGGTTAGCAAAACCACACAATGGAGGACAGTCCCAAGATACTGGGAACCATATCCCAGCCACCACGTGGCTGCACACATTTTTGGGGGGACACAATTCCAACCATGACACAGCCTTTTACCACAGTAGACCTCCTAAGCTGGAAACATCATACACCCTCATACTCTGAAAAACCTCTGAGACTGTCTTTAGCACTCACCAGCCCACTTGGGACAATGTCCATCAGCTACCGCTTAGTCTTCTTAACATAGACCAAAGGAGACGAGTGCGGGAAGGGGCCCGTAGATGGCTCCAAGCCCACCCCCTCGGTAGGAGTAATAGATTTAGACGGCTATGCCTGGAGAAGTCTGCACAAGACTAGGCCTACATGGGACTTTAACACCACTGAGGGAAGAAGACAGCTTCAAACCTACTGGAAAACCATCATACAGGGGGTCCAAGCAGAGGCCAAGAGAGTAACCAACATCACCAAGGTTAAAACTGTCATACAAGGGCCAAACGAGCCACCCTCAGAATTTTGTGAGAGACTCTGTGAAGCCTACTGCATGTGGACCCCCTTTAATCCAGAAGCCTCAGAATATCAGACTATGATAAGCGACGCCTTTGTGGCTGAAGCCACAGAGGATATCTGAAAAAAAACTCCAAAAGGTAGATGGCTTTGCGGGGATGAATATCACTCAGTTAATAGAAGTGGCCAACAAAGTGTATATGAATCGGGACAGGGAGGCCCCCAGAGAGCCTGACAGGAGGACTCAGCAGAAAGCCGACCTGACTGCAGCCACAATCACTGGGAGAGCCCCTCCACCAGAGGCCGAAACCAGAAAGAGCCAAAAATCCTCCAGACCGCCACTTGGGGCTAACCAATGTGCCTACTGTAAACAAGAGGGACACTGGATTTGTTAGTGCCCCATCCAGCCTCCCAAAACAGACAGCATGAAGAAGAAAAGATGAGCCCCGAACACCCGGGGGCTCACAGTACAAACCTGAAGCAGGGGTGCGCTTCCTCGCCCTGGCAAATGAAGATTCTGACTAGGCCAGACCAGGATCCTTCAATCTTGGTCCCCGGGAGCCCATGGTTACGGTGGATGTGGGGGGCCAACCCATAGACTTTGTCATTGTCACCAGGACCGAACACTCAGTGGTAACTACCCCCATTGGACCTTTCAGTTCCAGGACAGTCACAGTACTGGATGCCACGGGATCACAGAGAAATAAGGTCTTACTGCAGCCCCAAACCTGCACCCTGGGGGGCCATTGAGTACAGCACAAATTCCTGTATATCCCTGAGTGTCCCGTTTCCCTACTAGGAAGAGACTTCCTCACAAAATTGGGAGCAGAAATAACCTTCAGGCCAGGACTTGGGTGCTGACTTGGCACCAACCAGGGACCGCAATTCTAACTGTAACAGTAAACTTTGAAGAAGAATGGAGACTACATGAAGACCTATCACCACCAGAAACTAAGAGGGATCCCCTCCATCTCAGATGGGACTTCCCAGGAGTATGGGCTGAAACTAACCCTCTGGGACTGGCACACTACTGGCCCCCAGTCATAGTGAATCTAAAACCTGGGGCCCTACCGGTAAGAGTTCCCCAGTACCCTCTTTCACGGGAGGTATGCATGGGCATTACCCCCCATATTAATAGATGTCTGCAGCACAACATCCTTGTCAAGTGCCAGTACCCCTGGAATACCCCCCTACTGCCAGTAAAGAAACCAGGAGAAGGGGCTATCACCCAGCGCAGGACCTACGTGCAGTCAATCAGAACACTGAAACTCTGCATCCAGTGGTCCCACATCCATATACTCTACTGGGACTAATTCCCCCAGAGGTGGAGGGATTCACTTGCTTGGACTTCAAGGATGCTTTCTTCTGTATCCAACTCACCCTGGTGAGCCAGCTGCTATTTCCTTTTGAATGGGAAGACCCAAATACTGGAACAAAAACTCAACTCACCTGGATTGGTATCCCACAAGGATTCAAAAACTCATCCACTATATTTGGAAAGGCTCTGGCCACCAGTCTATCAATCCACCTCAGGCATGCACCAACAAGTAACCTTGTTACAATACATAGATAACCTGCTATTGGCCTGTGAAACTGAAGCCCAGTGCCGTCTGGAAACCTGAGCTCTGTTGAGCCACCTAGAGGCAAGAGGATATCGAGCCTCCTGGGACAAAGCCCAGATCTACCTCCAACAAGTAAAGCACTTGGGGCTTATTTCCAAGGGCCATAGAGCCCAAGGTAGGGAAAGGAAGAGGGTCATAACCACCCTCCCGGCACCCTGGACTCAAAGACCATTGCAGACATTCTTAGGAACAGTGGGATACTGCCGCATCTGGATACCAGGATATGCAGAGATGGCCAGACCCCTTTACAACCTACTCAAAGGGCCCGAGGATGTCTCCTTCTAATGGCAAAAAGAACAAGCAGAAGCCTTCGAGATTATAAAACAAGCCCTCGTCATCACCCTGGCCCTTGGCCTCCCAGACATTACCAGAAGCTTCAACTTATTTGTCCACAAAAAAAAAAGCAAAACTGCCTTATGGGTACTGACTCACATGGTAGGGCCCTGGCATCAGCCTGTAGCTTATCTGTCTAAACAGTTAGACTCGGTGGCAGCAGGGTGGCTGCCCTGCCTAAGAGCTCTCACAGCTACAGCCCTGCTGGCCAAAGAAGCTAACAAGCTCACTTTTGAACAGCCTGTTCATGTCAAAGTCCCCCACAACGTACAGTCCTCGGTAAATGCTAGAGGACACCACTGGCTCAGTAACACATGAGTCACACAGTACCAGGCTCTACTGTGTAACAACACCACTGTAACCATAGAAGCTGTTAAAACTCTAAACCCTGCAACTTTCCTCTCCTCAGAAGACGTCCCCCCGCCATCGTGACTGTGAAGAAGTCATAGAAGTGATTCATGCCAGTTGGCCTGACCTCTCTGACCAGCCCCTCATCACCCCGGGTTTAACCCTCTTTACGGATGGAAGTAGTTACATGCAGGGGACCAAACAGCGAGTCAGGTGTGCTGTCACAACACCCACTCAAATCCTGGAGAGTAACCGACTGCCCAGTGGGTGGTCCACTCAGAGAGCAGAACTGTGGTCCTTATAAGAGCCCTGATGCTGCCAGAGAACAAAACAGTAAACATTTATACAGACTCCTGTTACACTTTTGCCACACTTCATGTTCACAGGGCCATCTATAAAGAAAGGGGCCTACTCACAGCTGGGGGAAAGCCCATTAAGAACAAAAAAGAGATTCTATTTTTACTGCAAACTGTATGGAAACCCTGACAGGTGGCAGTCATGCATCGCAGAGGACACCAGAAAACGGATAATCCCGAAGCTTGAGGTAATCAATTGGCAGACCAGGCTGCCCGAGCAGCAGCTGGGTTCGAAAGTGAACGGATTCTCCCCAGTCAGGTATTAGGGGCCCCAGCACTCCCACCAGACCCCAGTTACACCATGAAAGAAGATCAGTGGGCCACAAAGGAAGAAGAAACAAAAGATTCATCAGGATGGTGGGTATTGCCTGATTTTAAACGTGTTTTTGTACCAGACAACCTGAGCTGGCCATTAGTAAAACACCAACATGACGTAACTCACTGGGGAAAGACTAAAATGCAAGAAGCTCTAGAAAAATTCTTATACAGTCCTCACCCGGCTACCCTGTGCTCCCAAGTCTCCCACCAGTGTGTTTATTGCCAGAAGCATAACCCCAAACAGGAACCCATGCCTCCACCCAGAGTACAGTACTGCAGAATATCCCCGCTTGAAGACTTACAGGTAGACTTCACTGAATTCCCCCCATGGAAAGGATACAAGTACATGCTGGTGACTGTGTGCACACACTCAGGCTGGACTGAAGTCTTCCCCACCCAAACTGAGAAGGCACACGAAGTAGTGAGAGCACTCCATAAGGAAATGATCCCCCAGTACAGATTCCCTTTCTCCATGGGCAGCGACAATGGTCCTGCATTTGTAGCTAAGACAATACAAGAATTAGCCCAATCACTGAAAATAACTTGGAAATTACACAGAGCCTGGAAGCCCCAGAGATCAGGCCAGGTGGAAAGAACCAATAGAATGCTGAAAAACTACCTAGACAAGTTACATCAAGAAACCGAACTCTTCTGGATCCAGTTACTGCCCCTAGCCTTGCTTAAAATAAAGTGTACCCCAGGACCACACAAACTATCCCCTTTTGAAATACTGTTTGGGCAGCCCCTGCCCGTCATGCCCAGGGTGCTGCCCTTGCGGGAATAGGGAGAGAGAGAGAGCAAACCAAACAAGTTAAAGCATTGGGAAAAATCTTGAATGAACTCTTTCAGTATATTCAGGAAAGAACCCCCATCATACTCACCTCCCCAGCCCACCAGATCCAACCCGGAGACAGAGTCTGGGTAAAAACTTGGAAAGTTGAGCCCTTGCAGCCCCAGTAGGAGGGACCATTGTATGGTAACTGTAACAACCCTAACTGCTGTTAAAGTTGCAGAACTCGCTGCGTAGATACACCACAGCCGTGTCGGAACCACGGCCCCAGATGACGAATGGACCAGCTCCCAACAACCAGAACAACTGTTGAAGCTCAGGCTCCACTGAACCATCCCTCCCTCCACCCAATAGTCCTGTCTCTACGACTAAGCTTCTTAATTTCAATAGCTATGTTCCTTTCCGTGGTATTGGCCAGCACTCTTCCTCCCACCTCTACCACAGGCAACCGACTAGGTTTCATAGCCACTTACTTGCTAAAACTGTACTGTATTCTTTCTGTTCTTCCTTTTCTTCCCGTAGAAGGAGATTTTAAGCCACACACGGACTCATGCCCAGGAGGACTGGGCCCTTGTAAAGTGTTATACCACAAGGCCGTAGGAAAAAAGTTCCCAGAATATGAATTAATAATCGTTAGGGCATGCAGCTGAACCGTATGGACTCTCCGGTGCAACCCAGGGGCACAATGCTGGCTCACAAATTCAGGGTGGACAGCATTTAAACAAAGCATCAGTAGTGAAACAACAGTAGTCATGAATAGACCTGGGGAGCGTGAGGCCTTAGAAATAGCAAAAAAAAGTAACAGAAAAGTTACTGACTCCCAAGTACATGAAAATAACTCCTCAGAACTCAGAATTCCTGGCCAAACCTCTAGCCAAGACCCTCTATACTGTAGGCTACAACGTTATTAACATCACTGGGGTCAATATGTGTTGGGTGCGCCTCCGTTATACTGACAACCCTTACATGGCGGTCCCAGTTAATGTAACCGCAGGTACAACCAAACCAAACAACCGGCCACATCTGCCTACCATACAAACCCCTCTCCTCAACAGAACACCTGTTTGCTATTCAAGGAGAGGAGCTCCCAATGAAGCTCTCAACTGCACAACTAACATCATCAGCACTGACTCTACCTGTATGCCTGACAGCACCTTTTTTGGTGTGATGGGTTTTTATAAAAATGCCTACCAGAAAACAGGACTTGCACACCAGTATACGCTTTCTCAACTACCACTTAACCTCACTTGTCAATTTTGAAAAAATGGTCCTGTCTGACCATAATATATTCACTCCCAGGCACAAAAGGGGGGCAGGACTAGCTGTAATGGGTGTCACCACTATTGCAGGAATGGCCACAGAAACAGGAGGACTAGCTAGCTGTCTCATCTTGTTCCATAAACTGTCTGAAGCCCTTAACTCTGACGTGGAGACGGTAGTCAAAACTCTGTTCACGCTACAAGAGCAAGTTTCCTAGCCTCAGTAGTCCTTTAAAACCGAAGGGGATTAGATCTTCTAGTCGAACGAGGAGGACTACGCCAGGCCCTAGAAGAAGAATGCTGTTATTTTCTTAACCAGTCTGACATAGTTGCCTCTAAGGTTGCAGAGACTGCACCCGAATCAATCAGCGAGGGCATGAGCGCACCTCTTCTTGGAGCATCAGGGCTTCGTGGCTCCCGTGGATCCTACCAATCCTCGGGCCACTACTTGTTCTCCTCCTGATGGCTACAGTGGGCCCTGCCGCCGTCCGTGCCATCATCCCATTCATCAAAAACAGTTTAGAAAAAAAAAAAAAAAAAAGCAAACTAAACTGAAAATAAAATGTAGCCGCTTCAAAAAAAAAAAACAGTTTAGTGACCCGCACCACCGCACAGATCCTCGCCCTTCAAGGATATCAACGACTACAACACACTGAGACTGAATGGGACACCCAACACCGTTTTTCTCCCTTACTACATGGAAAAAGGTGGGGGTTCCAAAGGGGGGAAATGAAAAGAAAATTAGTTAACCCCATCTCTACCTTGAACTGCCTCACCCTGCTCCAGAATCAGACCGATAAGATTCGCCTCCTCTTCCTTTCTTTACACCCGACCCTCTGCATCCCTCAGCAGCTCCATCCCCACCTGCAAACAACCCCATAAAACACCCAAACCCTGACACACAGGGCCAGCGCTTTGGACAGCATTAGCCCCTGCTGGCCCGCTAGTGTAATAAACTGCTACTGCGTCTCTAACCTGGTGGTGCCGGCTAGTTTTTCCATTGAACTGAAAGTCATGAATTAGGAGTGTGAAGGAAAATAAATACTACAATTTTTTTGTGTGTTTGGTTGCATTATTCTTGCTTGTAAGAAGTGAAAAAAATAAGAATGAAGAAGAAACTGGGGATTTAGGAATTGCCAGGGAAAAGGTCATGTTATAAACAGTTGACTAACCCCAAAGAGAAGACCACAAAGAAAAGCAGAAAAATATAAGAATGTGAAAATTAAAAAGGAAAAAAAGTCATATATATTATAAAACCTTTATAGAGACAAGCACATTCACAGAGAAAGAATGAAAAGCAGAGAACAAAACACCCAAATTTAAAAGCTTTAAAGTGACTATGGTTCTGGAAGGCCACATTCAAAATCAGCTATCATAATTCTACAGCTGATTCCTGATTTTAGTTAGTTTTAAAAGCCTTTTTATTTATTGCCTTAGGCTAGGTTTTCTAGGGAAGCAAAACCAGTAACGTGTAGGTACAAGGAAAGATTTATAATAGATAGATAGACAGATATAGATATACATATGCATACAGATATAGGAAACAGCTCACCCAATCACAGAAGCTGAATGTTCCAAGTCCTGGCACAAGCCTCACATGGCCACGGAAGCTGATGAACCCGAAGTCAGCAGGTCAGAGACCAGAGTTCTAGATCACTGATTGTGTAGGTCAGTGGATCCCAAGCTGGCAGCAAGACGGAGTGGCAGAGGCTGGTGAACCCAGAATCTGCAGGTCAGGGAGCAGGACTCTCAAGTGCCGACTGTAAGGATTGATGAATCCACCAGCTGCTGGTTCAAGTCCAGGAACTAGACGCCGGAAGAAGAGAGCAGGAGCTCCTGGCTACGTGAGCAGACCAGCAGTAGTAGTGGATGGTCGAGAGATGAGAGCTGAGGGGCAGGAAGCCACCATAGACCCGACCCTGCCACTTAATACAGCAGCCAAATATGGAGTGGCCAAGTTGACATAATCCTGACCACCACATTTACCAAAGATAATATCTTGCACTTTAAAACATATAATTATGTTTTTAAATATAATACTTTCTTGCTTGTTTTCAGTTCTAAGAGTCCTTTGAAATATCCAAAAATAACTTACTAGTTCACTTTCAAATTTAAAAGATATAAATCAGCATACTGTAAAAGTTATTGAAGAGTAATAAATAGGAGCCGACCTATACTGATTACCTCTATGAAGTAGACATGACGTTGAACACTATCTATGCATTTTCCCATTGGCTCATTCTAAGAACTCTTTGGGTCCCCAATTTTAAGAATGGGTAAATGGAGACTAGGAGAGTTTAAGGAACATACTCAGAGTTGGAATCAGCTTTGTCAAACTCCATGACTACACATTAAGTTACACTTGTACCTCAACTACTCATTTCTTTTCTTTTCTCATTTATATGTTTTATTGTGACTTCTCATTTCTTTTTGTTACTCCCTTTTACTCTCTGTAGCTTTAGGCACTGACGATCATCCCTTCTTTGAAAAACAATTACTTTCTGTTCCAAGAACATGCCGTCTTCTCTAGTTTCTGTGCTGCTCCTCTGACTGACTCCCCTTTTGCTTTACCCTGAGCAGGCAGTCACACATCCACACAAATACACATACCTATACAAATGCATGAAAACCCTGGTGACATAGTAGTTAAGTGCTACCTCTGCTAACTACAAGGTTGGCAGTTCGATTTGTACCAGATGCTCCTTGTAAACTCTACGGAGCAGTTCTGCTCTCTCCTGTAGTGTCACTACGAGCTGCCATCAGCTCAATGGCAGCGAGTTTATGCAAACACACAAACTCCATCTGGCTAGTTTTTTCTTGTTCGAATCACTTCTTCTAGAACCCTCTCTTAACTCCCTATAATTTGGTTACTTGTACTTCATCTTTTGCTCCTGTTACTTATTTTGACAGTTCTTGAAATACCTTTTTAAGGTCTCTGCTACTATAGCCACCCTGAATTCTTCCCGTTTCAGAACATTCCCCCTTTTTTAGTGTTTGTTTTTGTTTTTCCTTTTTCTTAGATATCGTAAGAGCGATGTCAGAGTCAGGTCAATAAATACACTTTGTAGCCAAATCCGATATACACTTTCGGCCCCAGGCTCAGTTTAAAAAGGGAAGACCCTCGAAGGAGGGACACAGGGGCTACAACAATGGGGGCCAACACAGCAGTTGGCGTAGGACCAGGCCTTGCTTCCTTTTGTTGTACAAAGGATCACTTCGAGTCAGAACCCAAATGACAGCATCTAACCACAACAACCCCGTTCTCAGCATGAAATCACTGATTTCACAGAACTGAAAGCATGAGTACCAATAAAATTTTCCATGGAGCTTTGACAATAGAACTCATCTAAAACACAATATTTTTCAAATCCAGCTTCTCTTCATTTCCTCAACCACTGCCCTCATTAGGCTGTCACGTGATTTACTGTAACTGACTAGAGGTTCTGCCTGCTTAACATCGTTCAGCCCGTCTTCCCTCCACTACAACACATCCTCCCACTCTGCCCACTGCATAAGGCCAGACTAAACTAGAGGGTACTTCTAACTGACAAAATAATTACCGAAGTACTCCAGTTTTAAAAATAAAAATAAAAATAAAAGCTGAGACACCTACATGCTCTCTGCCAAACAAAATTCTAATTTAGCCTGTTGATTTTAGACCCTCAATAACACACTCATTTTTCTTCTGCTGTATCAGGGCTATACTGGCTTCATAGAATTAATTTAGGGGCATTCCATCTTTCTCTATTCTCTGGAATACCTTTACTAATAGTGGTGTTAATTCTTCTCTAAAAATTTGGTAGAATTCTCCAGTGAAACTGTCAGGACCAGTGTTTTTTTCCCTCAGAGTTTTTAAATTAGCTTCTCAATGTCTTCTTTTGTCATGGGTTTATTTAGTTGTTCTACTTCTGTTTGTGCTAGTTTTGCTAAGTAATGTGTTTCTAAAACATTGTCCATTTCCTGTAAGTTTTTAAATTTATTACAGCACAATTTTTCATAGTATTCTGTTATTTTTCTTTTAGTTTCAGTTTGGTGTGTTGTGATATCATCCATCATATTTCTTATTCAAGTTATGTGCTTCCTGTCTGTTTTTCTTTTGTTGGCTTGGCCATTGGTTTATCAATTATGCTGATCTTTTCCAAAACTCAGCTTTTGGTCTTGTTAACTCTTTCAATTGTTTTAGTCTCTATTTCATTTAGTTCTTCTCTAATTTTTATTATTTGTTTTCTTCTGGTGCCCCTGGGGTTCTTTTGTTGTTCTCTGTCTCTTTGTTTGAGTTGTAGAGTTAATTCTGTGATTTGGGCTTCTTTTTGGATGTGTGTATTGATTGGAGTAACTAGATCTCTAAGCACTAGTTTTGCTGTGTCTTATAGGTTCTGGTAGGATATATTTTCTTTCGTTTTTTGATTCTGTGAATTTCTTTGTTGCATCTTTGTGTTCTTCTACAATGCACTCTTTTTTAAGCAAGGTGTTCAGTTTCCATGCATCTGTTTCCCTCCCCCCTTCTTTTTTCTGTTATTGATTTCTATGTCAACAGCTTTTTGGTCTGAAAAGATGTTTTATAATTTTTCAATATTTTGAATTTTGTTACAGATTGGTTTGTGGCATAACATGTAGTCAGTTATGAAGAACGATCCACGTGCATTGTAGAAGACACTATAATTGACTGCTGTTGAGTGGAGTGTTCTGTATGTATCTATAAGGCCAATTTGGTTAACCATGGTATGTAGATCTTACATGACTTTACTGAACTTTTTTCTAGAAGCTCTGTCCTTCTCTGAGAGTGATGTGTTCAAGTCTCCTGCTATTACTGTGTAACTGTCTATTTCTGTTTTCATTGCAGTTAGTGTTTGTTTTATGTATTCTGGAGCCCTGTCATTGTGCACATATTTGATATGGTTACATCCCCATCATTATATAATGTCCTTCCTTATCCAGTGTGGTGAATTTTACTTCAAAATCTATTTTACCAGATTAATATTGCCACTCCCACTATTTTTTGAATATGGTTAGCTTGGTCTTTACTTTTCATCATTTGAGTTTACTTTGTGTCTTTTAGTCTATTGTGTATCCTGTAGGCAAGATGAGTCACGTTTTTTATGCAGTCTGCCATTCTCTGTCTCTTTATTGGTGTGTTTAGTCCATTTACATTCAGCATGACATTCAGCATGATTATTGATAAGTATAGCTTAGTCCTGTAATTTTTATGTCTTTTTTTGTGTGTTGTAGACAATTCTTTTTTCCATTTAATTTTGTGTCCTATGTTTTTTTCTTAATGTATTTTCTTTTCATCTTTTTCAGTGTTGTTGGTTTTGTATTTGCTGAGACTTCATGTTTTTCTTGTTTTCTGTTTTGATACATAGGATTGATAGTTACCTTTGTGGTTACATTAGTAATCACCCTTATTTTTCTAAGTTTAAACCAGTGTTTAATTTCTTTATATCACCTTGACTTCCTCTGTATGTGCAAGATCTATGACTACATTTTGTTTTGGGTTCCTCTTTTTTATTATAACGTTCATATATTGACATCTCTGTTTCACTCTTTTCAGTGTTTTCCCTATGATTTCTTTTTGTGACTCCCTCTTTGGGTTAATATTCAGTTGTTGTGTTAAATGTTTTGGTCTTGTGTTGCCACCTGGTGTTATTGGCTTTCTAACTGAAGGACTCCTGTACTGCTCTAACAGAAAGTACCACAAATGGGAAAAAAAAAAAACTTTTATTGTCACAGTCCAATAAGCCACAAACCCATTTACAAGTTACAAGTCCACTTAATAAGAGAAGTTATCACAGTCCAGTAGGAGCACCTCAGCACAGGAATCTCAGGTCCAAAGGATTTGCTCTATTCTTAGTGCTGCTTTCTTGGTGGTGTAAGATTCCCAACTTCCTCTGCTCACTTCTCTCCCTTATATGCCACAAGCTTGTAGCTTGAGGCCTTCCTCACTAACAAAACTGCAGCCCATTCTCCATCATCAATATCACAGAGGTAGGATTCATAACACATGGGAGGAAGGGCACTGTATTGGGACTCCTGGCCAAGTCAAATCAACACATACACTCTTGAGAGGACACAATTCAATCCATGACACATGGAAATGTCCCAATTTTGAAAGCATATTTGAGAGACAATTTCATTGGATATGTAATTTTTGACTGGCCATTATTTTCCTTCAAGACTTTGTATATGTCATCCCATTGCCTTCTCACCTGCATAGTTTCTGCTGAGTAGTCTGAGTTTAGTCTTATAGATTTTCCTTTGATGGTTATTTTTCATTTATGTCTACCTACTTTAAAAGCATCTCCTTGTCCTCAGTTTTGGCAGGTTTGATTATGATATGCCTTGGTGTCTTTCTTTTGGAATGTCACTGTGTGGACTTTGATGAGCATCCTGGATAGGTGTCTTCTCATCTTTCGTGGTATCAGTTTTCTGTCAGCAAATCTTTGACAATTCTCTCTCTATTTTCAGTTATCCTTCCCAACCCTGATTCTAGTATTCCTATCACTCACAGATTATTCCTCTTCATATAGTCCCACAAAATACTTAAGTATTTCTGATTTTTTTAAAATTCTTTTATCTGATAGGAACTGCTATTTCCAAGCCATCAGTAAATCATAGTTAGTTATGTTTGCCTACTGTATTCTAGCTTCTTCTTTCAAAATGCATAGGTTATTTTTCTTACATGGATACAGCTTAGGTGTCCAGGTGGTCAGTCACCAAATGTGTGGTGTAGATTTTCTCCTATTGTTCTTGAAGAGCAGGGTTACTTGGTATAGGCACAGGTGTCTGGTTACAGCCATTGAGAAAGCAGTGGGCTAAGAGCCATCCCTGAGTGTCTGTGAGGTTGGCATATACCCTTACATCTGAATCTAGGTGAAGGAATGGTTTTGCCCTGATTTCCTGGCTTAGCAGAGTCAGTATAAAAAACTTTTTTTCTTTTTCCCCACTCCCCCAAGTATGCCAAACTGTTCCCGTCCATGTCTTGGAGAATATCTCACAGTGGGCTTAATGAGTCCAGCTCAGTTAATGGTGTCAGACTCCAGTGCTGGGTGCAGTACAGAGAAGGGAGAATCACACAGTGTGGGCTTGCAGAGTCCTACTTCCAGCTCAGTTAATGCTGTCAGACTCTAGCACCAGGCACACTTCAGAGAGGGGGTTGGGGAGCACTGGGAGAAGGGAGATAGGCCTATTTTGCAACAAAGATATGGGTCCATGTGTGGTAGGTTACACACAGAGACTTAGCTTCTGACAATCTGTTGCTATCCCTTACTGGCTCCAGAGGTATGCATGGATTCTTCAGACTATTACCTCCACTCAGGGGAACTCCCAGCAACTTGCATACTGGGCCCACCACATGGTGGCTATGGCTACTTCCTGTCAGGTTGAGTCTGTGAAATCCTACGTGTTTCTGGTGCTGTTCTCCCTTCCCCTTTGTTCAGTCCAATCTGTCAATTTTCCCTTTGATGTTCATCACTCCTAGGATGTCATATGTACTGGACTGATTTGTTCTTTTAGGTCTTTGTTGTTGGTGTGGTCACAGGAAGTGTCTACCTACCCTGCTATCTTGGCCCAGCCTGTTGCCAACTTAAGATTAAAATATTTTTCAACTATTGTGCAATGAGTTATCATGAACATTCATGTATAGTTATTTGTATGGACATACATTTGCATTTCTCTTGGATAAATACATAAGAGTACAATTGCTGAATCTATTTTGTGTGTGTTCACTTTATAGCAACTGCGCTTTATTTCCCAAACTGATGGTATCATTCATTTTACACACACAGCAGCAAAATATGAGTTGTTCCACGTCCTTTTTACCACATAGTCTTTTTAATTTTAGTCATTTAACCTAAGGATTTAGTGATATCTCACTGTGGCTTTAATTTGACCTTCTCTGATGACTAATGATGTTAAACATCCTTTTGTGTGTGTATTTTCCATTCCACATTTTCTTCTGTAAAGTAGCTATTTAAATTTTTTGTTCACTTTTAAATTGCTTTGTTTGTGTTCTCCTAATTAACTTGTAGGTACTTACGTTTTCCTATTCTGTGATTTTACTTTGTGTCTTCTTCATGGTATTTTTGTCTTCTTAATGATGTTTTTCAAAAAGGAAAACTTTTAGTTATAATGAAGTTCATTTTATCAATTGTTTTATTTTTATGGAATTATTAGATATTTCAGGCAAGGCAAATCAACTAGAAACTTCTTCTGGTCCATTATGTGTGCAGTGAGACACAATAATTAGTGAAATATTGTAATTAGGCACAAATGTAATATTCTTCCTTGTTTGCTTCTCTAAACTTAGTGTGACTCAACAAATCTGATACTCTACTTCTGTCTTAGTCATCCAGTGCTGCTGTAACAGAAATATCACAAATGGATAGCTTAAACAAAGAGAAATTCATTTTCTCACAGAAAAGTAGGCTAAAAGTCCAAATTTAGGGTGTCAGCTTCAAGGAAGACTTTCTCTGTCAGCTGCCTTCCTCCAGACCGGGAGGTTCTCAGCAAGGAATCCCCCTTTCCCCCAGTCTGAAGGATGTGTTCTGCTCCGGGGACTGCTTTCTTGGCATTATGAAGCCCCCAACCCTCTGCTTACCTCTCTTTCCTTTTACCTCCCAAGAGATTACCTGGAGATACAATACAATCCTGTAGATTGAGTCCCACCTCACTGACAAAACTGCTGCTCATTCTCCCTCATTAACATCATAGAGGCAGAATTTACAAGCTATGGGGGCAAAAAAATCACACAATGTCTGCAGTCATGGCCTAGCCAAACTGATGCACATTTTAGGGGGAACACAATTCAATCCATGACAACTTCTAACATCCCTCCCTTTCACCAACCGTGCGTGAACAATCTAACATCCCTTACCTCTGGTGACAGCACAGACTGAGAGGAAAAGAAAAAATCAAAGGGAAAGGAAATAGCAGAAGTAATTTAATATGTTGTTAAAATAATTAAATAAATAATGTGATACATGCAGTAACACCTTGGAAATTATTTTTACATTGTCTGTCTTCCTTCTTCCTTTCTATTTTGGAACTTGGAAAATAATCATTTCCTATCTGTTTTAGTCAGCTAGTGCTGCTCTAATAGAAATACCACAGAGTCAATGGCTTTAACAAAGGAAGGTTTATTCTTACACAGTCTGGGAGGTTACAAGTCCAAATTCAGAATGTCTGCTCCACAGGAAGGCTTTTCCCCTTGTTGGCTCTGGAGGAAAGTCCAGTGTTGCATCAGTCTTGGTCCTGTGAGCATCTTGGCACAGGAACTTCAAGTCTGAATGAAGTGCTCTTCTCCCAGTGCTGCTTTCTTGATACTGGGAGGTTCCCAATTCTCTGCTTGCTTCTCCTTCCTTTTATCTCTTGTAGGATGAAAGGATTACGGGTGGGGCAAGCCACACTCCAGGGAAACTCCCTTTACAGTGGAACAGGATGGTAATCCTATGAAGGAATTTACAGTCCCACCCTAATCCTTTAACATACAGCACAGGAAAATCACAAAATGGAGGACAATCACAAAATATTGAGCCATGCCCCAGCCACATGGCTACACATATTTTGGGGGACACAATTCAATCCATGACATCATCTGATTATCTCTACTCTCACTATATTCAAGTTTTCAAAGTAGATGAAGCTTTTCTTTTGTAGTAGGTGCGTACCTACTGTCCTCATGCTATCAACTAATTCTTTTCTGTCCCTGAAGTGGGACTCCCAAGCAACAGGATAATTCATTCTGCTCTCTCAACTAATCATTCAACCATCTAACTAGTCACTGAAACTATAGTTTAGGATTCACAATAGCTCCTTGTTCCTACTTTCCCTTTCCCCCTACATCATGAGGCCACTTATGCTTAACCCTCAAAAATCCTCTTGGGTAGGTCTTTCCATTCATCCTTTCCAAGTGAGGCTGCTGAGTCTCAAAGAGTTTACTGATTGCCTGCTGTCAACTGACTAGAAGAGATCCACATTTGTATTTATTCTAAAGAAAGGTGATCCAACAGAATACAGAAATTATCAAACAATACCATTAATATCACACACAAGTAAAATTGTGTTGAAGATCATTCAAAAGTGGTTGCAGTAGTACGTGGACAAGGAATTGTCAGAAATTCAGGCTGGAGTTAGAAGAGAATGTGGAACAAGGGATACCACTGCTGATGTCAGATGGATCATGGTTGAAAGCAGAAAACACCAGAAAGATGATTATCTGGGTTTCACTGACAGAATTCCCAGTGTCCTTAACTCTGCTCATGAGGAAATCCTACATGTCATTTAGTGCTGCTATAACAGAAATACCACAAATGGATTGTTTTAACAAAGAGAAATTTATTTTCTCACAGAAGAGTGGATTCAAAGTCCAAATTCAGAGATTCAGCCCTAAAGGGGAATTGTTCTCTGTTGGCTCTTAAAGGAGGTCTTTGTTGTCAATCTTCCCCTGGACTGGGAACTTCTGAGGCACAGGAACTCGGGGTCCAAATGATGCACTCTGCTCCTGACACTGCTTCTTTCCTGATGGTAGGAGATCCTCAGCTCTCTCTGCTAGCTTCTTTCTTTAATATCCCAGGAGATTGCCTCATGGCACAATACATTCTAACAGACTGAGTCCCGTCTTACTAAAACAACCACCACCCATCTACCCTCATTAATGTCATAGAGGCAGGATTTACAAATAGCAACATCACATAATACTAGGAATCACGGCCTTGTCAAATTGCTACACACATTTTTTGGTACACAATTCAAACCATGACATGGACTAAGAGGCAGCTGTTTAAATAGAACAAGGGGATATCACATGGTTTCAAGTTAGGAAAGAGTTGAATCTTTTCACCATGCTTAATCAATCTCTATGCTGAACAAATAATCCCAGAAACTTGACTACATGAGGAAGACCTGGCATCAGGACTGAAGGAAGACTTACTAACAACCTAGGACATGCAAATGACAAAATTTGGATTGCTTAAAGTATAGAAGACTTGAAGTACCTACTGATGAAGATCAAAAACCACAGTCTTCAGGATGGATTTCACCTCAATGTAAAGAAAACAAAAACCCTCACAATTAGATCAATAAACAACATTGTGATACATGGAGAAAAGAGTGAAGTTTTCAAGAATTTTTTTTTATTTGGATCCACAATCAATGCCTATGGTAGCAGCAGTCAAGAAATCACAGGACACATTGCATTAGTCAAATCTGCTGAAAAAGACCTCTTTAAAGTGTTAAAAAGCAAAGATGTCACTTTACAAACTAAAGTGCGCCTGACCCAAGCCAGTGTTTTCAATCACTTCATACGTATACAAAAGCCAAAGAATGAACAAAGAAGAGCAAAGAAGAAATAGTGCTTTTGAATTACAATGTCTGTGAAAAATACTGAATGTACTGTGGACTGCCAGAAGAACAGGACAAATCCATCTTGGAAGAAGTATAGCCAGAATACTCATTAGAAGTGAGGATGGCAAGACTGCATCTCACATACTTTGGCCATGGTTTTCATGAAAGACCAGTAGCTGGAAAACACCATGATGTTTGGTAGAGTAGAGGGTCAGCTAAAAAGTGGAAGATGCTCAGTGAGGTGGACTGATACTGTGGCTGCCACAATGGTCTCAAGTATAACAATGATTGTGAGGATGGCACAGGACCAGGCAGCATTTCACTTCGTTGTACATAAGGTTGCTCTGAGTTGGAAATGATTCTGTAGCATTTAACAGCAACAATTCTCAATGACTTACCAAATGGAAGGGGAGGATAGGAATGCCTAAATATTTGAATTCCATTGCACCATGATTCCTCTTCCATGCTTTAATTACTATTTCTCAATATAAATTAAAATAAGAGATCCACTAGTCTCCCCTGACACCATGCTTTGTCTGTAGACAAAGGAAACATTTCTCAATTAATAAACCTACAAGTTCTAACATCAATTTAAAAAAGAGTTCCTCATGTGAAGTTTAGAACTGATAGCCTTCAGGTGGAAATATGAGCTCTTTCAGAGGAGATACAATACTTGACGGGGTTTAGTCCTTGCCTACATGTCAATTTGAATTCCAGTCACTCCTATCTTTTTCAAACACATTAGACCTTCTTGTAGATACTTAGTGAGTCCTAGTGGTACATGAGTTAAAAGCACTAGATGTTGATCAAAAGGTTGGCAGTTTGAACCCACCAGCTACTCCACAGGTGCAAGATGTGGCAGTCTGCTTCCATAAAGATTTACAGCTTGGGAAAACTTGCAAGGCAGTTCTACTTTTTTCTATAGTGTCATTATGAGTTGGATTTGACTCAAGAACAATGAATACTGGTAATGGCAGGAGTTATTAAGGACACATTTTGCTCTTGCTTGCTTATTCACTACACCTCCTCTACTTCCATCATCTTCTTCCTGCATGGAAGAGGGAAGTGGTTCACATTCTTCCTCTGAATTCTGATGGCATTGTGAATACACCATTATTATAGCATGACTCACATTCTAATTGTCTTTTTGTATGATGTGCATCTCCCACTATATAAAAGTTCTTTAAGAACCGAGACTATGTCTTATTCATATCTTTGTCTTCAGGAAACTCAATAAATACTATTGACCAAAACTTCCCTAAGCAATTCCAGGTTTCCTATTTTACAGACTCCTAAAAACACAAATCCATGCATTGTGAAGTAAGCTTATTTTTTTCATACTAAAAAACAAATCTGGTTGGTGCAAAAGACAAACACATACACGTGTGCTGCTACCAAGTTGATTGTGACTGATAGCAATCCTATAGGATGCAGTAGAATATTTCACAGGGTTTCCAAGGAACAGCCAGTGAATTCAAACAGTTGAACTTTAGATTAGCTGTTGTAGCTTGCCATAGCTCTTAACCATTGTACCACAGGGTACGAAGGATAGATGGATGAATTCCATTATTCTGGACGGTAATGATTAATTTTATGCGTCAACTTGATTGCCCAGTTTTTTGGTCAAAGGTGAATGTCAATGCTGATACAATGATATTTACATGTGAATAACATTTAAATAAGTCAATCTCAAGTAAAGAAACTTACTCTTTATGACACAAGTTGTTCTCATCTAATCAATCAGTTGACGGCCTTAGGAGCAAAAACTGAACTTTCCTAAGGTAGAAGGATTCAGCCTTCAAATGGAAGCATAACTATCCTGCTGGAGTTTCCAGCCTGTCTCCTGAGCTGTCATTTGAAATTGCCAGCCTTAGGAGTCAGTTCCATAAAATCTTTTTCTGTCTTTCTGAAGACAGTCATGCATTTGACTATGTGTGTGTGCTGTTGTTGCTGTTAGCTATCATCAAGTCGACTCCAACTCATGGACACCTTATGTAACACAGAATGACACATTGCCTGGCCCTTTGTCATCAATTGCCAGCACTTTTGAGTCCGTCATTGCAGCTTCTGCATCAGTCTATCTCACTGAGAGTCTCCCACATCCTCGCTGGCCCTCTATTTCATCCAAGATAATGTCCCCCTCTAGCAACTGATCCTTCCTGATGATATGTCCAAAGTAAGCAAATCAGACAATGGGCTGTTGTGATTCACAGGTTTTCACTGGCCAATTTTGGAAAAAAGAGATTGCCAGGCCTTTCTCCATAGTTGTCTTAGTCTTGATGTTCTGCTGAAACCTGTCTATCATGGGAGACACTGCTGATATGTGAATGCTGGTGGCATATCTTTCATCATCATAGCAATACACAAGTCTCCACACTGACATACAGTAGATATATACATATGCATACGTACCCACACACACACACACATTTGTTCTCTTTCTCTGGAGAACCTTGACTAATATACAGGGGTATACTGTGGTAACAAAATAAAATAGATACATAAAATGGAATTTTATTAGTTGAAAAATGCTTTGATATATTATCATGAATCTGTCTTACAGTGATATGAAACCTCACATCACATTCACAGTTCATTTTTCTACATTTGACAGAAAGTAGACTATATTGAGGCTTAATGTGATGCATTAATTCTCAGTTATTGCAAGAGATAGTGAGAGATTGATGAAGGCTCAGATTATTTAATTCAGGTTCTGAACAAGAAAAAAACTCAGCATTTCAATTTGGCTGTAAGGCCTCTTCAAAACACAAGCCGGCCATGGAAAACTCTTCACCTTTTATGGTACTACTCACCTTTAATCTTTAGTCTGTCTGCCAGTTTTAGCTCCTTGAAAGTGTTCATGGGAAATGACTCCAAATCCATGTAAGAACTGATCTTCTTCTATGGAACAAGAAGGAAACCCTGGCACTTTAGTGGGTTAAGGTGCTATGTATGCTAATGAAAACGATGGCAGTTCACGTCTGCCAAGTGCTCCTTGGAAACTCTATGGGGCAGTTCTACTCTGACCTCTAGGGTCACTATAAGTCAGATCTGGAGTGTCAGCAGTGGGGGTTTTGGTTTTTTGTTTTTTTTGTGAACAAGGGATTCTGAATTATTCATTCATCTACTCCTTCACTCAACAATCATATACTGACCATCTGCTATGCCAAGTGCTGTTCTGACCTCTGGGGGATTTTCAATAATAACCAAGTCAGAAAAGCTGCTTCTCAAGTGGAGTGAGGGGGGTCAGTTATCAAAAGAAACAAATACAAAGCAAAGTAACTTTAGGTAATATTAAGAATTATGTAGGAAACAAATAAAATGATGTGATAAAGAGTGATAGGAAAGCATTGGTAAGGGGCATTTTACATTAAAAATAGCTACAAATTATTTGCAATAACTCCTATCAAGAGGTAGAGTCTATTCTCAACCCATAAATCTTGACTGGCCTTGTGACTTCCTCTGACCAATCAAATGTGGCCAAGGTGACCCTGTGCAACTTTTCAAGCAGCACCTCAGATGCCTTTCAGTTTCTGTTGTCACCGTCTTGAAGCCCCTGTGTCTTGTGAGGCAGCCTAAGCTAGCCTGCTGGAGGGGCCACGTGGAAGATCCCGGTGCGCTCCAGCTGAAATCCCTAATCCCATTCCACAGAATTAAGGGGGACTGGCACTTATACTTGGGAGCCAGCCCCCAGGAACCAGTCAACCAACCACAAATGCCCTGAATGAACCTAGCCAACAAAACATGGGGCAAAGACAAACTATCCCAGCCAAGTCCTGACCACATAGTTACCCAATGAATCAGGCACAAAGAAATTGTTTTAAATCACAATGTTTTCAGTGGTTTATTAACATGACAATAAAAAACTGAAACCAAAACAAGAGAATGGAGCTACTCTAAATGGGACGGTTAGGGAGAATCTTTGTTAGGAAGTGAGCTCTGCCTGCAAAAAAATATATGTCGGAATTGTAACTCCTCTACCTCTGGTTTTAATCCCATTTGGGAACAGGGTTGCCTTTGCTTATGGTAATGCAGTAAGGGCACTATAGCGTGAATCTTACTCATTTCTGATATATAAAAGGAGCAGATCAGACATAGAGACCAGCATGCACAAACAAGAGAAAGAGGCCACATGGAGACTGCCATGGAATGCCAGGGATCGAAAAGCTGAGACAAAGATTTTCTTCCAGAGGCAACACAAAGAGAGAGAGAGAGAGAGAGAGAGAGAAAGCCTTTCTGTAGGTCTAGTGTCTTATATAAGAACTACTAGTCTTCTGAACTGTGAGAAAATATTTTATTCTTTTAAAGCCACTCATGGTACTTCTATTACAGCAGCACTGGGTAATGACGACAGCTTCCACATGGAGGTAAGCTTTAGCAGAGATAGTAAATAATAATAATAATAATAAATTGGCCCTGCAGAGATTCAGGGGAAATGACCAGGCAGAGACAAAAGAAAGTACAAAACAACCTAAGATAGAAAGAAATAACTTGGTGTGTTATAGAAACCTGAAGCTTGATGATCATAGGCAAGGGTAACAAATATAGTGACAAGAGATGAATTAGGCAAGATGGTAGGGAGGATGATTTTATGTAGGACGTTGTAGACTGTGGTGGAAAGTTTGGATTTCATTCTAGACGAAATGGGAAATCTTCAGAAGAAAAATGATATGTCTGTTTTACCTGTTTAATACTACCCTGGCTACAGTGTGGTAAACATATAATTGAAGAGTCAAACAGGAAGACCAATTGAAAGGCTCATCATGGTAGGTTTGATTATGGTAAGAACTATGAAGATGAAAAGGAGATGATAGATTGTAGACAGATACATGCAAGTTCTGACAATTAAGTTCATGAATTTACCACTATGCACTTACATTGGCAGCACTGTACAAACAACTTGGTAAGGTTTGACAACTTCAGTATATCAGCATCTCACAGCTGCATTTGTGTGGATGTGTGGCGGTGTCTTGCTGAATGGCATTCACTATTATTGTTGCATATTTTTGTATGCTATTGCAAGAATGTCAGGGCTTGAATTAGAGCAATGAACAAAGCATTCAATTTCTTGTTTAACTTGGCAACAGTGGTAGTGAAATCAGAGACCTGTTAATCCAAGTTTGTGGGAATAATGATGAGAAGAAAACAGAGGTGTACAAATGGATTAAACATTTTTCTGAAGGGAGAGAGTGTCACTGATGAAGAGAGGTCAAGGTGGCTAGTAACAAAAAGAAAAACTCGTTGAATTTTCATCAAAATCATCAGCTGCTTGTGAGAAACATAATAGACCAAGTAAACATTTATAGAACAACAATTAGGAAAATCTTAACTGAAAATCTTGGCATGAGAAAGGTGTGTACAAAAATGGTCCTGAAGGAGTTTACCAATGAACAAAATCAAGGAGAGTCAAAGTTTGCCAAGACAATTTAGAGAGGAAAGACAATGTTTTAGGCCATGTTATCACTGGTGATGAAACATGTGTGTACCTATACAAGCCTGAAACAAAGCACCAAAGTGCACAATGGAAGTCAGCCAGTTTTTCATGACTCAAAAAGTTCCATCAGTCCAAATCAAGACTCAAATGATGTTGCTATTTTTTTTTAATATCAGAGGGATAGTTCATTATGAATTTGTACCAATTGGACAAACAGTTAACCAACTTTACTATTCTAAAAAGGCTAAAAAGGCTGTGTGAAAAAGTTAGATGAAAATGATCTGAACTTTTCACTAACAACTCATGGCTCTTGCATCACAACAATGCACCAGCTTGCATGGCACTGTCTGTGAGGGAGTTTTTAGCCAGTAGACAAATAATTGTATTGGAACAACCTCCCTAATCACCTGGAGCCCTGTGACTTTTTTCTTTACCTAGAGATAAAGGAAATACTGAAAGCAAGACATTCTGATGACATTCAGGACTCAGGTGTGATACAATGACAGCTCTGATGGCCATTCCAGACAAAGAGTTCCAAAATTGCTTTGAAGGGTGGACTAGGCACTGGCATCAGTTCATAGCTGATGCCAAGGGGAGTACTTCAATGGTGACTGTAGTAATATTTACCAACAAGGTATGTAGCACTTTTTCTAGGATGAGTTTGCAAACTTAATTGTCAGACGTTGTATTCTCAACATAAAAACCTTAAGAGCTTACAGGAGATTTGGATTTAGTAGGTATATAAGGAGAAAGAGAGAGATCTAGTATGATTGTTAAAAGTTCGTGGCTAGATGGCATGGATGGGTGATTGAGAAATTAAATTGGAGATGGAACGAGAATAATGAAAAATCATGCATTTCACCTTTTGATTACTTAGGTTTGTTATCTGGAGTGCAAAAACACATGAGCTAACTGGTTGTCTAGCTGGAACTCAGAGGAAAGACCCCACTAAAGATATAAACCTGAAAATTTTCCAATATATAAATGCATCTGAAACTACAGAAGAACATGAAAAAAACTGTGCAGAATTTAATAGAGAACTCTAGGTCATATAAGAAGAGACATTTTTCTTTCTGACTCTCTCTGTGTCTCTATGTCTCTATCCTTCTCTCTCTCTTTCTCTATATTCTTTCTTCTATTTTCCCACTGTAGCTTCTTTTCTCTATTATTGATCCATCTTCAGACATACTTCAACATCTTCTCTCATGGTTAAGGTCATTGGCAATGTAGCCCTATTATTCAACCTCTGCAGCCACAATTAAGAGTTTTGTTTACCAGTCATTCTAAGTATTATTCACTCAACATTCCCCTGTCACATAAAGAATAGATGTGTCCAAGTCGGTACAGCAGTGATACAGATATTCTACTAACTCGAAATTTTACCAGGAACAAGTACTTAAATCTAGAAAGATCTGAAGGAGGTAGACAAGCAAGATATTTTTCTAGGCTATCAATGAAGGGTCAGGATCCTGTCTGGAGATGAAGTTGTTGTGTAGATTGATCCCAAAACAAAATATTCTGAAAAAAGAGTAATAAATAGATTAAGAAATTCAAGAATGTGGTAGTTGTTATGGATTGAATTGTATCTCCCCTAAAAAATATATTTTGGAATCCACCCTTATACCCATGAATATAATCCCATTTGGAAGTAAAGGTTTTATTTGTTATGTGAATAAAGTCACATCAATGTAGGGTGTGTCTAAAACTTAGTGACTTTTGAAATATAGGAAGAGCAGATTTTACATAGAGAGAAACAAACCGGCACCAACAGGGAAAAGATAGATGTTACTTGGAGATCACCAAGGAATCATGGAACGCTGGATTTATGGCAGCTGAGACATGTTATCTTCCCTTGAGAGTCAAAAGAACATCCTTCTAGAACTGGTGTACTGAATCCAGACTCCTAGCCTTCTGATTTGTGAGAAAATAAATTTATGTTCTTTAAAACCACCCACTTGTAGTACTTCTGTTATAGCAGCACTAAGAAATAAAAACAATAGTCTGTGAGCCAGGACAAAAAGATGTTAAGTCTGAGGAAGCAAGAAGAATATAGATGGTCCTTTCCTCTCACTCAGTCAACCCGTACCACTGACTGTCATTGGCAATGGAGAATCTATTGTGAGTCCGAAGGGATGCAACTGATACATACTCAGTCCCTTCACAGACTCCATCAAAAGACTGCTGATCACAAGAGAACTCAAGCAAAATGCCCTGTGCTTGAAGGATCCTGAATGAGCATCTCCTTCTGTTTGTATTATAAAATTGTGAGCACACTAGACTAGAGAGAAGGACCACTGCCAAAGGAAAAAAAAAGGACAGCCATCAAAGGGGGCTAGAGTGAGGAACTGGGGTTTAATGTCAACTGGTCCTCTTGCTTTAAGGGTAAGTAGCAATGAGAGCAGAATTTCACAGTAGGGGTGAGAGTAGAGGACCATGTTAGACAACGGGGAAATACCCAAACATCAGGCAAGTTATCACCAAGGAAAAGATTATTACCTTTCTCAAAGAGCTCATTCCTGTAGTAACACTTTACTTGTTTCACACTCTCGTTCCCAGCACTCTTACAAATTCTGCCTCAAGGTAATGATGTCTTTATTTCTTTCATACATACTTGCTTTGGGCTCTGCCTTTACCTGTGTATGCTTACCATGTTTGGTTAGAGTTCTTTTGCAAGGCAGTGGAAGCAAGCAATCTCTACCAGGTGTTCTTATGAGAACTAAAAAGGATATATTGTCCACCCACCTATAATAAGAGGAGGCTTATTAATTGAGGATTTGGGAAACTGATATATATTCAAAGAATGAAATGTTACAGGTTGCATAGCTAATAAAAACATATTTTAAATCAAGCATGAATGAGACTGGTATCCATAATGCTAGCTTCTGAAAGACGGAAGTGGGGCAATCTAGCTTATTCTAAGGAATTTATGCAGGAGCCCTGGAAGTACAGGGCTTGACTAGCAAGCAAACGCTTAGCGGTTCAAACTCACCAGCCACTCCACAGGAGAGATGTGGTAGTCTGCTTCCATAAAGGTTACAACTTTGCAAACAGTTCAGGGCAGTTCTACTTTGTCTTATAGGATCGCTATGAGTTGGAATCAATTGAATTGCAATGGTTTTGGCTTGATTTGTTTTATGTGGAATTTTCCCTTTAGTGCCGCCAAACTAGGCAGAGACAGAAACTGGAACAGAGTCAAAAGTCTCGTAATGCTCAGTCAGCACCTACTTTCCCAGGAACATAATAGCTAGAAGTCAGTCAGTGATAGATAAAGGGCTAAGGAAAAAGTCTTCATATTATAATTGGATTGATTTAGCCATGAGAAGGTCTGTGCTTTAGTCCCAAGAGAGAAATCTGTGACCTTAACTAGGAAGCAAGAGCAGGCAACTCTACCCTCTGTGTTTGACCCTTCTAACTTTGACAGCCCTGTATTCCCTGACATGAAGTTCCTCTTGGAATCTAGAATGACCAGATGGAGAGAGTTGATGCCATATACGATGCTGACAGTGGAACTGACACTAGCCAGCAACGTTGCCATCTAAGGTTCCACCCAAACTTTCTACATGAAGGGAATTCCAGAGGTCCCTTATTTTTCCTTTCTGGAAAAGACAAGACAAAGCATCAGATCACAACCTCTGCCTTTTTCTTCCAATTTTTGGTTTCAAACCTTTAACAGTCAACAAATTCTCTGCTGTCTAATTCCCCTTGAGAACCAAAGAATACAAAGGGGCATATACTTCACTTTCTCCTCCATGATATCTCCACATTGCAGAAACCAGTTCACCTTGCTCCAAGATAATTCCTTGCAATTAGTTTCGGATGGACAAAATTCTCTAGGATCAGTTGTTTCTCCAGTGTTGGGAGAGATCATTTTAATTAGGTATGGGAGAATGGAAACCTCAGGAATAAGGGTATCCTGGATTGAACTGTGTCTCCCCAAAAATGTGAATAGCCACATGGATGGGCCATTACTCCCTGTATTTTGTGGTTTTCCTATGCTATGCATCCTAATCTCTGCCTATGGCTAATCGACAGGACGATTATGTTAAAAGAACATTAGGAGGGAGTGCAACAACCTTGCTAAGACAGTTTCCCTGGAGTATGGCTTGCACCACTTTTATCCTTTTATCCTGCCAGTTAAGTGCTGTTGAGTCGGTTCCGACTCATGGCGATCCTAGGGGCCAGGGTAGAACTGACCCCCAGAGTAATCAAGGAGTGCCTGGTGGATTTGAACTGCCAACCTTGTGGTTAGCAGTGGTAAAACATAACCCTACAAGAGATAAAAGGAAAGGGAAGCAAGCAGAGAGCGAGAACCTCATACCTTCAAGAAAGGAGCACCAGGAGTAGAACGCATCCTTCAGATCTGAGATTCCTGCCCCAAGATGCTCCCTGACCAAAGACTGATCCAACACAAGGAATTTGTGCCAGAGCTAACAAAGAAGAAAAGCCTTCCCCTGGACCAGACACCCTGAATTTGGACTTTTAGTCTACTGGACAGTGTAAGAATAAACTTTTCTTTGTTAAAGCCATCTACTTGTGATATTTCTGTTAGAGCAAGTACCAGATGACTAAAACAAGGGGTACTGTGGCCAAGACTGGTCTGAAAGTATGAGGAAACACAGCAAAAACAAATCAAAGACTAAAATCAGTTCACGATGAATAGACTCCAGTTTGAAGTATCAGACGAGAAATTTGTTCCACTCGGTGTGAAATCCTAGTGGCATAGTGGTGAAGTGCTATGGCTGCTAATCAAGATGTTGGCAGTTCAAATCCACCAGGTGCTTTTGGAATCTCTACGGGGCAGTTCTATTCTGACAGATAGGATCGCTCTGAGTCTCAACAAACTTGATGGCACCTAACAACAACAAGTGTGCAATGGCTGATATTTTGGAAGCAGATTGCCAGGTCTCTCTTTTAAGGTGCTTCTGGGTGGGGCTCCAATCTCCAACTTTTTGGTAAGCAAACCATTAACCATTTGCCAAACTCAGAGACTCTCCAAATCGAGCATCAGGGCAGCATTTCTCAGGGCTCACATCAATTTCAAAAGTTAAAAGGGTTTTTTTTCAGTGCTTCTCACCCTTCATTCTGACTAGGCTCTCTAACCCTCTTTGCAAAGTTCCAGGCCAATCTAGACATTCGCTTGTCCCAGCTCCTAAATCTCACTTTACCTATTTGTCCACAGGTTTTCTCAACATTTCTGGATGCGTGTATCTGTTTCCTCAGGCAGGGTAAGTTGTTAACACTCGTACACCTGAATCCCCATATCAACTTGGTGTAAATGACCACATCTTCCTTTCTGAAAAGAACAAGAGTTTTCTTTTAAAAAAACTGCTGTTTCAACAAGACTGGGCTAGAGTCATTTTTCCTAAAATAGAGCAAGGTGTTGATTTATTCAAAACCACTGGGAAAGATTGATTGAGTGAAGATTTGCACATCATTATATGTAAGCAGAGGAGTCTGCATTCAATTTGACTACGTGCCATGGTCTAGATTATACCCCTCAAACATAGCGTTATAACTTCTAAACCCTATACTTGTGAATGTAATCCCATTTGGGTGTAGAGTTTCCTTTGGGACGTCAATGAGCCCATATTAATGTAAGGTATGTCTTAAACCAATCCCTTTTGCCACCTAAAAAGAGTGCAGAAGCAGAATAGCACAGGTGCGGGAAGCGCCACACTACATGGGCGTCTTCAAGGAAGTGAGGACTAGAAGCTCAAAAAAGACAAGGACCTTCCTGCAGAGTCAAAAGAGACAGAAAGCCTTGTCCTAGACTCAGTGCTCTGAACCTACTAAACTTTCAGAAAATAAATTTTTGTTCATTAAAGTCACCCACTGCTGACATTTTTGCAGCACTGGATAATAAATATACTGTGTCTCCCAGCATGGAGTCAATGGAAACTGCATCTAATTAGAAAAAGAGCAAGCCATTTAACTGACTTCTTTTGTTTTAGTACTAATATTAGACCACAAGTAAATCAGTTATCCTATACAAAGCCCAGTATATTTAAAGTAAATACAAAACTGCCAACTTTCAGCACTTACACCAAGGATGATCCATGCATAATGAAGCATATGAGAATCTTTTTTTATCATAAAGTCGCTTTCTTAAGCCTGTGGGACTACTATAAATACTAATGGGAGAATCTGACTAAAACATTTCTTTTTAAAGAGTTGTGTAATACTTTCTGTGAGACGGTGTATCACATGGATCCTGCAGTAATCCTTATGACCTTATGTTTAATTTTCTTCTCAACAGATTGATTTATGTTGACTGTCTGATTAGTCTTATCTCTCCGCTGCCCTTGGCACATGGAGCTCCCTTATCAAATGCTTATTGCACTGAGCTCTCTCCCATTCCAGAGAACATATTCTTTACTGTACCCTACTGAAGGTTTTTTTTTTTTTTTAGCATGAACTGTCAGAAAACCACTTCAGTGTTAATGTGGTTACATTTGCTAGAGAAGAGAATGAAAACAGCAGTGTGTAGTTGTTTTAAAAACACCCTTGCAGCAGTAGCACTTAACCACTATGCCCAGGGTTTCCATGTCAGTAGACTCTACAGGCCATTCGAAGTCTATTTATTTGAAGATAACTTATGTTGTAAACTTGGTCAGCAATGAATTGTTACCGGATCAAGTACAGTGTTAACAACTCAGTCATTCTATATCTTAGTGGGGCATCTCTGCATGTCAGAAAGAAGCATGGCCTCAGGTGCCAAAGGGGAAAGACCCAACCAAAACATACCCAGTGCCGTCCAGTCAATTCTGACTCGTGGCGATCCTGTGGGTCAGAGTGCCTGGTGGATTTGAACTTCTGACATTTTGTTAGCAGCCGTACGGGTATTTCTGCATTTTACAATGAAGTAGGGTGTCAAGTGTCACAGGAAAAAGACAGGAAATTGTGTTTTGTTTCTGAGCTCTTACAGCTCCTGCTTGACTCATTTTTTTCCAGAGCGAATTAGATATTTTCTTTAGTCAGTCATTTATTGGCTGGCTTTTATCATCTTTAGAGACTCAACAAGCAAGAAGAAACTGTAAGAAGAAAGGAAATTTTTACCAACTTCAAGGGCTCTGTTGATCCTAGGCTTTGAGAAAACAAAAAACCAAAACCAAATCCACTGCCGTCCAGTCAGTTCTGACCCACGGCAACTCTGTAGCACAGAATGGAACAACCCTGTGGAGTTTTCAAGGAGCACCTGGTGTACGTGAACTGCCAACATTTTGGTCAGCAGTTGTAGCACTTGACTACTACACCACCACAAGAGAGTAAACAATGAATCTTTCCTGATCAATCCCCAAGCTTTGGCAGATAAACACACAGAATCCTTCAGAGCACATTCATTTTAAAGTTTGTCCAATGCCAGGACAGAGAAATGATTTGATGCCTATATGGTTACCTTTTGATGATAACTCTTATTTCCGGGATTGTTAGACGGCATTTCCCAGGAGTACTGGCAGAAACTCCTGGGGGGAAATAAGAACATATCTTGAGGCACCGAGTAAAATCAGAATATCCAACTAGGGAATAAGAGGAAGCAGGGCTTATAACATGTCTCAATTTTTTATAAACTACAGCTAGAATATTAGGAACCAGAGAAAAGGAGAAAGAGTAAAGAGTGCAAAGCCATATCATGAATTATAAACATACGAGTCCAGAGATAACATATCTTGTGAAAAGATAGTTTTCTAAGTGAGGTAAAATAGAAAGAAATGTGGCTTACACCTATTTCCAATGTTGGCTTCAATGAATCCTCTTAACGAGGAAAGCCAGTTCAATCAGCTCTTTGGAAGGGATATTTGCTTTATGGAAGAGGACTGCCTGGATGCAGAGAATCTGAGGACTCGGGAAGACCAACTACTAGAAGAATCATTAACTCTCAACTCAAATGTAAATAATGCCTCTGGTAGTTTAGCCATAAAGATTGAGGGTCAAATGATGATCAACAGCTGTAACCGGAAGTCCCTGAGTGGCGCCGATGGGTAATGAGCTGCTGGCCAAAAGATTATCGGAAGAAATCCAAACCTGCTGCTGGGGAGTCATTTCTGACTCATAGAGACCCTGTTGACTAGAGGTTCAAGTGTACCTAGGAACAGCTGGAAAGAAAGATTTGGCAACCTATTTTCAGCTATTGAACTCTATCAAACACATTTCTACTCTGACACACGTGGGGTTGTCATGAGTCAGATTCTACTTGCCATTCACTAATTAAGTACAGCTTGTTACAGACCCAGCTTGAATTTTAGGTGCTTATGTTTCAGAGACCTAGTGGCACAATGGTTAAGAGTTCACTCCTAACCAAACAGGGCGGCAGTTTGAATCCACCAGCCACTCTTTGAAACCTCTATGGGGCAGTTGTACTCTGTCATATGGAGTTACTATGAGCTGGAATCAACTTGATGGCAATGAATTTGGTTTGGAATACTTTGCTGTATATATCAGTCCCCTGATATAATTTAGGCCTTCTCTAAATCAAAGAAAAAATAAATATAAGAATTGTCTTTGAAGGAATAGTAGGGATATGATCAGAGAGAAGTCACAGAAATTAGGGTCTCATTGCACTCGAGTCTCATCATTAGCTTTAATTTTTCTGATAGGCTCTGGGTCCCAAAGATGACTGCTAGGAAGTGTTGGTGAGCTCTGCAGAGGCTTTGTGAGCCTCTTCTTATTTTATGAGACTTATATCTGGTCCCTTCTACAAAGAAAGGACAGAAGCCATACAGCAAAGGACGTGAAATAAAACCCAGCCTTCTGCTGTATCACTCTATGGCTCCATTCCTACTAAGATTTAAAATCAGTTGCTGTCAAGTTGACTCATGACAACCACCTAAGTGTTAGAGTAGAACTGTGCTCCATAGGATTTTCAACAGATGATCTTTTGAAAGCAGATCACAGGCCTTTCTTCTGAAGTATCTCTGGATGGACTTGAACTTCCAACCCAGGGATTCCTACTGAGACTTAGAGCTAATATAAGACAGTTAGGGAAATGGGGGCCATGACAGCAAGTATATGGTGACAAAATTATTTTCATCCTCCTGGAATGGTGATCTCCGGCTTTCATGGAATTTGGATTAACAAAAATTCCCCTAAGTGTCCTTCAGAATCTTAAACCTTGAAAAAATTGGTTTCTGAAAGTCACTTGAATCAAACAATGGTCTAGATAAGTCTTTTTATATATATATATCTAGTAAGATATTTTTGCTCTGAGCATTGTTCTCTTCACAAATTCAGTCAGTTTCAGGAAACAGATTCCAAAGATCAGACTGGGAGTTATGTTTAGGATAAATCAGTAGTTATTTTAACTGCTCTTCAAGACAGTGCTCTATGAAAATCCTTCCTGATCAAAAATTTGCTTATCAGTTCTATTCTGACTCTTTTCTCCATGACAATGCTGATAAAATTTGGTATTTTGCAAGTTCTTCTCACCTTCAGAATATTTTTGACACTCTAGTAGAAATGTTACCCGAACTCTGAGCTTTGGAATCTGTTTCCCAAAGCTGAGTAAGTTTTTCAAAAGAGCACAGTGCCCAAAACAAGAAGGTCATACCAGTTTATCTAGACTGTAGTTTGACTCAAAAGTGAGTCTCAGGAATCAGTTTTTTCAGGGCTCACTTGAAATCACATATTCAACCAATTTTTGTTTTTGATTTAGTATTATTTTTGTTTCAACAGAAAACGGTATCAGAAGCAGGACTTTGAAGGAGACTTTTCATGTCCCCAATTGCCCTGAGGAAATCAATTTCCTCAGGAACCGGACCCACACCATAGAGCTTTCTTTTTTGCCCTTTGCCTCTCTCCTGTCTCTGGAGGCCATGGTAAGAACTCTCAGGTCCTGAGCTCTGCACTTGTGTTGTAGCTCAGCTACTTAATTGAAATTGATTTTAAGTCATAAGATACTAGATTTCTAGCCATTGAAATGAACTAGATTCTGAAAGAAGGAAGCTAGGCTTCATGTGCTTATCTAAAAGGATGTCCAGAATTTTTAAGCAGCAAAAATGTGTGGTCATAAGTTTGAGCACCATGCGGATTTCTAGAGCACTCGCCATCAACAGAGAGACAGTTGTGTAAGGACAAACTGGGACACGAGATGGGCCAGAACATGAGGCAACCCACTAGCCTCAAGAAGATGCTCATGTAATGAAAATACACTGTAAAGCAAACCCATGACTGACTTCCTGCTAGGAATTTTTTTGCCTCTGGAAAAACCTAAATTTCTATGTAAAAGAATAGGATCTTTGACATCGAAGAGAAATGAGCTGAGAGCTTTTCCAACCGAGACATGACGTGGTTTTCATGTTCAAAAACACTATAAACTGACTACACTAAAGGTAATTTGAAATTTCAGTAATCACTTTGGGAAAGTTACTTCCTGTCTGCTCTTTCCTTCTACTTTGAGAAAATGAGTTCCCATCTGCATTGTCTTTCCTGTCCTCTTCAGGGTAGTTTTGTTTGGTGCTTAAGTTTTGTCAGAAGATCGAAGATGCCCCCTCCCCTTTCAGAGACTCTGGCAAATTAATAATTTTTGTCTAGAACCTGTTTAGTTCAATTGAGTTGCTCTTACCAAGGAATTGCTATACAAATTTTAAGAAGATGGGTTCCCTATCTTTATTTGCTTTTTTTTGTTGTTGTTATTTTGTGTAAGAGTATAAGACTTGTGAGCTGACCTCACAAACAGGTAAGTTTAGGGAGATTTTCTGCCTCACTTTGTTGAGTGCTTGCCTCTGGTATAGGTAATTGTGTCTGAGTTTCCGTCTTGTATTAGGTTGAAGTTCATGGCTAGCAATTGCTGTTTTTTTGTGATGGCGTCTTAAATCTCATTCCCTTCCAAGAAAAACTGCTTCGTGCATCTTGTCTTATGAGTTGGGCTTTCAGTAACTGCTCTGAGAAGCTTTGATATAAACTGTTTATTTGAAAAACTCAACAAGACAGATAGTTTATTTTGATTGGTATAAAATGCCTTTAAAAAGACAAATTATTCTAAAACACTTCTCTAAAAAAAATCACACGAATGTGTGATATGTGTAATAATTTCTTGTCTCACCAGATGCTGTTATTAAATGCCCAACAACAAACTCATTGCCATCAAGTCGATTCCAACTCATAGAATTAGGTTGTAAAATTCTTTCAGAGAATTTTATTCTGATTGCTTTAGTGAGAAATGATTGCACACATACCTTATGAAACCCTGGTGACGTAGTGGTTAAGGTTAAGGACTGCGGGTGCTAATCAAAAGGTTGGTAGTTTGAAACCACCAGGCACTCCCTGGAAGCTACGGAGCAGTACTACTCTGTCCTGTAGGTTCCCTATGAGTCGGAATCGACTCAACCGCAATGGATTTCTCTTTTTATGCACCAAGTAACTTCTGTTTGGGCAAAAATCCCATTTCGAAAAGGTCCATATGTGTCTCTGAACCCTTGAGGGGCAGCTTCTTTGAGTGGACACGAGAAGGTGGGGTCACTGTTCGCCACATCTCAGTTGTGGTTCCTATGGCTGCTGCAGTCAGCTTGCTCCTGCTGCTGCTCCAGACAGTTTTCTCGCTCCCATAGTGTGCACCCTGCCCAGCCTCCCTGTAGGTGGGTGGGTGCCCGTGGGGAGAACTGGGCAGTGACTCTACTCCATCCCTCCAGCGTCTGAACACAGCCAATTGCCTGAGCTGCTTGGAGAATGCTGTTTACCCAGATGTGGCCAATTGCAGGTGCAAGTTTGCAAACCCCAGAACTCCTGGCACTAACGGAGAACCAAAGCAGGTTTTTCCAAGGTATTGAATATGCAAAGACATATACAGTATATAAGAAGACTACCAATTAGGGTCAAGAACTCATCCTAGAAAAAATGCTACATACTTCACTGCTGAATATCACCACAGTCACCTTTGAAGTACTCGCCTTGGGAAGCTAGGCACTGACACTAGTACCTAGTCCACCCTTCGAAGCAATTTTGGAACTCTTTTTCTGGAATGGCCGTCTGAGCTGTCCTCATATTAAGTTACCCTTGATGTTCTGAATGTCATCAAAATGTCTTCCTTTCAGTATTCCCTTTATCTTCAGGTAAAGAAAAAGTCACTGGGGGCCAGATCGGGTGAGTAGGGAAAGTGTTTCCAAACAGTTACTTGTTTACTGGCTAAAAACTTTTTCACAGACAACCAGCTATACAATTAAGTTCACGAACTTGCCACCTTGCCAACTTGCACAACAGACATTCCAGAAAGAGTTCCAAAGTTCCTTTGAAAGGTCGAATAGGAGCTGGCATCAGTGCATAGCTTCCCAAGGGGAGTACTTTGAAGGTGACTGTAGTAATATTCAGCAATGAGGTACATAGGATTTAAAACAATTAAGTTTGTGAACTTAATTGTGGGACCTCATATGGCATTCACACAAAGTCTAAATCACTTACTGTATTATTTCACAGAGCAGCTCACTGATGTTAAGTATACCCCTGGCCAAGCCAGCCAAGTGCTGTAGTCCTAATAATTCCCAAGAATTAATGAAAGCGACTTCATTCTGACAAAGGTTTTGTTTTGTATTATGGTCTACAGGGTTGCTGTGAGTCACAATCAACTTGATGGGTGGTAGGTTCTGGTATTATGTCAACCTTGAAAGCACTATCTTAAAAAACAAAACCTCAAAAGAAACATTTTTCTAAGTAACTTAAGTACTATGTCGAATGTGTTTTTATTTAGGGAAAAGGGGTTAATTTTGTCTAAAGCCCAAACTAGTAGCTCCAGAATGAGAAAAAGGGAAGCATAGGATAAACCTGGGGGGGTGGGGAGAGAGGATTAAAAGGTTAGTTAACTGTTAATGGATGTAACTATAAAGAGAGGTTCTATTATACAGAAGGCTAAACTGCTTACCAAGACAGTGTCAAGGGACTTGCTCAACAAAGTGGAAATCTTTTTTTTTTTTCTTTTAAATCTATTGCTATCAAATCAACTCCAAATCGTAGCGACCCCATTGGACAGACTTAAGCTGTTCCATAGGGTTCCAGGGTTGTGATCTTTGAGGAGACAGACTGCTACATCTTTCTCCTGTGAGGCTGTTAATGGGTTTGAACCTCTGAACACTGGCCTTTTTGTTAGCAGCTAAGTGCTTGCCTACAGCACCACCGGAGGTTCTTGGAGATCATTGAAAAGTTTCAAAACAAAGGCATAAATAACATGGACCTTGATAAGGGTTAAACTAAGAAAGAATGCTGTTGTAATGTAGTTATCAGATATTGGTAGAAAGCCCAACACAGAAGAACCATAAACAAGTTCTCTCTAGTGAAGAAAGATTTTAAGTCAAAGTACAAAAATCACGATGAGACATATCTGAAAAGAATGGAGATATTTTTATTTCAAAAAGTAGTCAATAAAATATAAGGCTACATTGAGAAAAATAAAGGAAATTATGGAAAATGATAACAGCTTGAATGAAGATATAAATATTTTCAACAAACTTTATTTTAATAGTAATTACATTTCATGATATATAGGTTTAAAACCACTTCCAAGATTTTTAGACAATTTATGGATATTAACTTAATAAAGATTCATTATAATTTAATTATGTATTTCTGCTTTTTGTGCCACAGAAAAAGGACATACACATGAGGTCTGGCAATACATTGAGAACTTAATTGTTCTAAGTGCTACATACCTCACTGCTAAATATCACCATGGTCACCTTCGAAGTCCTCCCCTTGGGAAATTACGCACCAATGCCAGCACCTAGTCCACCCTTCAAAGCAATTTTGGAACTCTTTCTGGAATGGCAATTGTGTAAGGTGACAAGGTGGCAAGTTTGCGAACTTCATTGTATTGTTGTCTGTGAGGTAGTTTTTAGGCAGTGAACAAATAGCTGTATTGGAACACCATCCCTACTCAACTGCTCTGGCCCTCAGTGGCTTTTTTCTTTACCTGAAGATAAAGGAAATACTGAACAGAAGCCATTTTGATGACATTCAGGACATCAAGAGTAATACAAGGACAGCTCTGATGGCCATTCCAGGAAAAGAGTTCCAAATTTCTTTGAAGCATGGACTAGGCACAGGCATCAGTGCATAGCTTTCCAAAGGGAGTACTTCAAGAGTGACTGTAGTGATCTTCAACAATGAAGCACGCAACATTTTTTCTAGGATGAGTTCAGTGAACTTTATTGGCAGTCCTCATATATGTTTGGGTCTGCTAAGGAGACTGTTCATTTTGCCTCTTAAAAGGTTGCACTATAGGGGTGCTGTGAGTCAAAGTGGACTCAACAGCAGCATCAAAGGATACTATGAGAGACATGTAACAAAGACACAAAGTTTAAAAGGCTTATTAAAAGGGAATTTATCTAATATGGTCAAAGTTTTTATGTAACATAGGATCACCGTGATCTGGAATTAACTTGATGGCACCTAACTACACCAACATATTCTCCACAGACTGACTCTCTCCTGCTCAGACATCTGCAATAAGCTTAGGGGAGGTGGCAAGAAGCAATCCTTTTCTTTGATTTTCCATGCCTTTATGCATTTCTCTACCATGAAGTATAATGTAGATAAGAATCTCAAGGAATGAGGACATTGCCTGATTCACAGAATCCTGGGTTTTTGTTTGTTTTTTAATAGATGCCAGGGCTTAGAGCAGGGGAGAAAAATAATTGGGCATGTAGGAAGCACAATAGATGTAGTATGAGGCTTTATTCTCCCTAATTCTGCATCATTTAATTTGCCCCCATACTGTCACTATCCTCAATTCTATGGGATTAAACAGAGAGCATGCACTCACTAGTCTATAACTTGATGATGTTATGCCAGAAGGCATAACCTCTGTGTAAAAACTCCTGGCCCTTAAAATCAAATTGAAAGAGCTTTTAGTATGCTCTTGGGAGGAGGAGACGATCAACAAGGGATGGAATAATTTCATATCTAATAACATCTGGAAGAGAAAATTAGATGATTTCCAAATGTTTATACATGAAGAAGGATCTTGTAGTGCTTGATTCTCAATTATGGGTCCCAAAACTATAGTGATGAAGAACTTCCCGAGAATTTTATAAATACTTCTAACCAGGTAATAAAACATATAGCTTGTTTCTTATGGAATGAAAGTATGCTCTTTAAGAAAAGAAGATTGGGAATTTTGAGTAATTATGGTTTTTTGTTTGTTTGCATAGATTGGTAGCTAAGATGAAACATGAAGTCTCTCTCCAAACTGAGCATCTTACACTGAAGTAAAGGATATGAAGGAATTTTCTAGAGAGTTCTGAGCGGGGTAAAATAGACAACGAAGTATTGTCTCTCAGCTTCAAGGGTGCCTTTCAATAATCTTATTTATGATACTAGGCCTGGGACTATGTAAACCACATTTCTGCTTCGCCATATCTACCAATAGAAAAAGGTGCTAAGTGGAGACTAGAAGACTGGAGGAGAAAGAGGGATACATGATTTCTTGTTTACTTCCTGTCTGCTTGAGGCCCTGTGAGTATCACCCCTAGCAACAGTTCTTTGCCCTCGCCCAATGCCATCGACTTGATTCTGATTCATAACAATCTCACGGAATAGAGCTAGCCCATAGAGTTTTCAAGGAGCGCGTGGTGGATCTGAACTGTCACCCTTCTGGTTAGTAGTCACAGCACTGAACCACTACTCCACTAGGGTTCCCTTCCCCCCAGCAGCAGTACAAAAATGCTGCCTGTATCAGCAGCTAATCCACTTTGCAGTTTTTTCCAGCTCCAGTAAAGCAACCTCCTCCAGAGGCTAACATCCTTCCTCATAGCTGTGAGTCCTGGACCCTAGCTGCTTAAAGACACCAGCTGAGTGCAAGCACATCCCTTTCACAAGTTCAAGTTTCCCTTCTAGGGCCTGTCTTCCAAGTCTCTATTTTTAGTAATTCCAACCTATTTCCAAAATTATTCGCTCAGCCCTAGATGTGTAGCTGCTTCCTTTTATGTTCACCTTTTCCTATTCAGTTCTTCTATATCTAGTAAAATATTTTACATTATAAGTTCTCTGTTAAAATTATAGTGATTTTGGCCTTCTGACTGAGTCTTAAATGATACACACCATTTTTAACACATTCTCTATACAACCAAGCTGTAGAAGGGGCAGGAAGTTTGGAGCAGTAACATTGCTATATGAAGCCCAGGATCTGGCACTTTAAGCACCCATAGGCTAATGTACAAGAAACTAATAGTCTGAAGAAAAACAAATGGGATTTTGAATCAAGTTACATTCTTTCTGAACACGCACCACTTAATTGGACTCTAAAATTATAACCGTATAAAATTCTCTTAGACTGATTTTTGGTCAGATTAGAAAGCTTATACTTCTCTGCAACCAGTTTCCTGCCCTAGGCCTCAGGATGGTCTCCATGACAAGTAGTTCTCTGAGAATGTCTCCGATAATAATGTGCTCTGTGCCAAGAAAGCTAAAGTCACACATTTCGGAAAGGATTAATGATCACTATCCCACCAAATAAGACAAAATGAAACATTGCCAGAAGGCAAATAGTTGTGTAATTGACCCCTGAAAAGCCCTCCTATGGATAAAAACTAAGCTTTCCTTACAACTCTCTAAGCACTGTCAGGAAGAGCATATGAAGATTTCCCAGAAGAGATGTCCACTTGCATACTCAGTAGTTTGGTGCCTTAAAGGAGCAGAGTGCTACATAAGGACACTCAAGAAGACAGGACTACAAAGTTTGGAGTAATGACAAGGACAAATGTCCTCCATAGACTTGGTCATTCATACTGAGCTCTGGGCCATCAGGATGTTTTTTCAAGTTGCCCTAGTGAGTTTAAGGAATTAATTCTGTATGGATTAGACCTGCTCCCACCTTACCTTAGCTCTCTCAGGCAGAATGGACTCTGTTTTCTGCTTTGTGGAAATTCTACATTATGGGTGGCCTCTCAGGAGATGAATGGCATTACTAGAGCATTCTGTGATTCTGCAGCTGTAATCTTTGAGTAACAGAGCTGGAGAGACTGTGTAATACGGCAACATATTCATCTTGAAGCTCCATTCCTTTTGATTTCTCTAGAATTGTCTGTGAAAGCCTCTCTTGGGATGATTAAAAAAAAAAATTAATCCTTATTACATTCTACGGCCTAGGTGAAAACTTACCAAGTATTAAAAGAAGAGTCTCCCTGTCACATTTAAAAATATATATATGGCTACAAGTCAGCCTCAGAGAACTCAGGCAGTTCTGAGGGAGACAGAAATGCAAACTGACTTTAAGTGGACCATATTTATAGCCTTGGAGGAAGGAACGGGAAGCAGGTGACCTTTAAAGGTCATGATGAGTATGTGATTTTAGGTTCTCATTACAGCCATCTGAACACCAGCCAAGAGAGAAGGAGATTTGGCAGGACCCTGAGGCCATTAACCTAGAGCACAGACTTTTGTTTCCTATAGGACAAACTAACATCTTTAAGTGTCCACCTGGCACCATGGAGCACACAGAGCACCAGAACTTCTAGGAAACAGTGAGAGAACGGTGAAGCTTCTCCTGGCTGTTTTTCTTCACTGTGATCTGGGCCAAGTCAGGCCCTCCCTGAGAACTGTGAGGCCTTAGGAAGACTGCATGAGCTGCTTCTTCCCAGGCTTCCATTTATCTCTTGGCTGCAAAGGGAGAGCGCCCCCTGGGTAGGAAGGTCAGACAGTGGGCACCTAGAATGAAGCACAGGGTTCTGCCTGTTAAGCCTTGGTATGCTCCATCATGTAGTATAGTGGAAAAGGGCTGGAAAATTATGAATATTATAAGCTTTAAGGCTTGAATGAGAGCTTCTCTTAAACCTGCCTTTGCCAGTGTATTCATAACTTTTTTTTATGATTTCAGACTAAGAAAACATAAAAAATAATAATTCCTGTACACTTCTCCCTATTTCCAGAATGTGCCTGACTTCTTTCTCTTTCTGTGTGTATGTATGAGCATGTACATGCATTCACCCACCCACCCAAACACACACCAAATGATAAAAGAGAAAGAAAGAAAGGAAGAGAAGGAAAACAGAGAGAGGCAGAAGGGAAAGAAGAGTCAAGCTACAGACATTACATTCTTTCCCCTAAATACTTGCATGTGTAGCTCTGAAACCAAAGGTAGCTTCTTTCATAGCAATGGTTCAGTTATCAAAACCAGAGAACTACTAGTGACACAATCCTCTAACTTATAGGTCTTATTTTAATATTGTCTATTAGTCCATGACTGTCTTTTATAGTGGAAACCCTGGTGACTTAGCAGGTTACGTGCCTCATCTGCTGACTGCAAGTTCAGCAGTTCAAATCTGCCAGGCGCTCCTTGGAAACTCTATGGGGCAGTTCTACTCTGACCTATAGGGTCACTGTGAGTTGGACACTACTAGATGGCAGTGGGTTTTGTTGAGTCCTTTATAGTAATTTTGTTTTTGCTCTTGGGTTCCCTAGGATCCAACCAAGATTCCAAGGCATTTAATTATCACACCTCTTTAGCTTTCTTTAATCTGGAAGCTTCCTAGTTCTCCTTTATCTTTTATTTCCTTGACCTTTTTTAAAAGAGTACTGTCTAGTTATTTTGTAAAATGTAGCTCACTTTGGGTCTGTCTTCTGTTTCCTCATGGATTAGTTTCAGATTATACATTTTGGGAAGAGATACCACAGCATCGATTTTGTGTTCCTTTCAGTGCATCAAGGTAAGGAGACACATGATGTCTTTTGTCCCACTTCTATGATGTCAATGTTGATTACTCGATTAAAAAGATGCCAGCAAGGCTTCTTCACTCTAAAGTTATGTTTTTTTTTCCTTTGTTTTTAATAGGGACCTCATAGGGAGATAGTTTGAGGTACTGTAAAATTCTCTGCCTCATCCAACTTTTATCCACTAATTTTAGCATCCATTAATATGTCTAAAATATTATTGTTTGCTAATGAGTTTGCCAAATGATGTATCATTTTTTAAATAATATTTATTATTTTGCATTCTACTGTAAGAAAGAGCTTTCCCTTTTATATGAAAATTCTAGAATAGGCAAATAAATTAGTGGTTATCAGGGGTGACAAAGAGAAGCAGGGGAAGTCATGATTTTGAAGATACTGAGTTTCTACTAATGGTGATGGAAAAAACTGGACATGGATAACAGCAGTGACTGTGCAACCTGATGAGCATAGCTAATGTCACTGAATTGCACACACAAAAATTTTGAAATTGTAAAAAAAAAAAAATGAAGAAAGACTTTTCCCTTCTCTCTATTTATTTCATTTTTATCTATTTATTACAGTACAGATCCATGAATTCTAATTTTATTCTACAGATTATATTCCATTAATGTCATTATTTATTAGGGTGCTCAGATGTCTGCACCATTCTTTGAACACTCGTCTGTTGATGAATACTTAAACTCCCCTCATCCTTTGTTGGTCCTGTTGTCTTTCATTTTCTCATCCTCTATTTTACACATCCATCTGTCTGTCCTGAGAAAAAGATGTCTGCTGAAAGAAGGAACATATAAAGGTTAGGGACACTGAAGGAAGCATACTATAATTTCATGATACATTAGCCAAGGCTTGGATTACAGAAAACAGGAAGATCAGAAGACGTTAATAGTCTCAACACAACCTCCATTTGTCTTGATCTCATAATATATCTGCTTCTAAAATCCTGTAAATAGAGCCTTACCCAGGTTGATCTGAGTGACTGGGGTTCAAAAATTAAATTTAATATTCATTACAAACTGTGATTTAAGATATAGAAAAGATTACCTTTATGATCTATGAAGGCCAGGCCTTTGACTTAGTCTAATGAAGTCATAGAGACAATTATGCATAAAGTAGTCTTTATGAAATGGATGTCCTACTCTTGGAAAATGAAACCTTACCCCCTTCCGATATGTATAAAACAAACCTACTCTTGTTAAATAACCCATTCATAGAGATATCTGGATAAAGTCAAATGGGCATGATATTTTCCAGGAAATGAGGACATCGCATGCAGCAAAGCAACTTGTTCTTCCCTTTTGATGTCTCCACAATATAATATTCCAGGAAAAAAAAAAAAAAACAGAAATGGTCAGAGAAGTAGAGAAAATGTTAGAAGCCTCATTGTATTGATTCAGAACAGCTATTAAATCCTCATTGCTACATATTTAAACTAGTCATTAATCATTACACTCTGCCAAGAGAGAAAAATGAAGACCTACTCCCAGTTATGAAGATCGGACAAACCTCAAGAATCACAGAGGAATTTACATGAAGCTCAATATGCTGTCATTTCGTCCTCATATTTACAATTGTGCCATGTTACAAAGGCAGGTTACAGCTGTGGTTGGAATCTACGGGAAACAATCATGAAACAAAGTGATTTATTCCTCTTTCCTGGGTCTGCAGAGAAAATAAGCAAGGGTTGGAAATCGAGCTATTTAGAGACAGAGAAAGAAATGACATTTTCTCTGACTCAGGTTCATTTGTTTCAGACGTAATGATTCTGAAAGCCTCATTTTGATAATACGTTAGCCTGAAATGAGAGGTTATTCATGGCATTCCCACATTGCATGCCTTTCGGGAAAGAAAGACATCCCTGGATATTGCAAACAATTAAACACTGGGCTGCTAACTGAAAGGCTAGTGGTCTGAGTCCACCTAGAAGTGTCTCCAAAGAAAGATCTGGTGATATACCTCTGCAAAATTAGTCACTGAAAACTCCGTGGGGGCATGCTTCTACCCTGACACACATACAGTCGTCGTGAGTTGTAACTAACTTAAACACTCAAACACAAAGGAGACAAGAGGATGGTCTTAACGGCAGGACAGAAGCAAACACTGTCTCCAACACTCTGCTTCTATACTGAAGGCCAAACACCAATAGTTCTGGAATAAAGCCTGGCCCAATTTTTATAGTGTACTGTAAAATTTATATCTTCCTTGAGTTAAGAAATGTAAAATCCATTGACTCCCTCCATTGTCCAGGTGTAAGCAAATGTGACCACTTAGTGTTAAGCTTCATAACAGAAATCGCTATTTGAAAGAGGCCCTAGAGAAGCATGGTCTATAGAGTTTACAGTTCTGTTGAACAGAAGTGGAACCATGAACTTTATACTTCACGAATACTAGGTAGTATGCTTGTCTCCACTCTGCACAAGTCATCTTCTCCTTCATGGAGCAATGGTTGGCCAGTTCAAGGTAGGATTATTTGCACCCTAATGTTAAAGGGGGAACCCTTGTGGTGTAGTGGTTAAGTGCTACAGCTGTTAGCCAAAAGGTGACAATTCAAATCCACCATGAACTCTTGGGAAACTTTATGGGGCAATTCTACTCTGTCTTATAGTGTTGTTATGAGTTGGAATTGACTCAGTGGCAGCGGGTTTGTTTTTTTGGTTAACATTAAAGCATTGAGTAAGATGTTTCTTTCAGTTTCCACACAGAGAATACCCGACACTCATAGTGGAAATGAGCTAAGACCAAGCAAGAGCCAGTGTCACACTCTATCTGGAACCACAGTTTTTATCCATCTCCGCTAACCCACCCCTTCCACCAACTATGTATCTCTCTTTAATAAGTACAACTGAAAAACAGGAGGCTATTGTGAAAAATGAAGACATTACATGAAATAAGATTCCCAGTAGTCAACTTTGGCTGTGTCCTGATTCAGTGGATAAGGCTAAAAAGCAATCTGGTAAGACCAAGACAGGTTAGGGGAAAGAATGTGAAGTTCCTTTTCTCCAAGTTTAGTATCAGACCATTGCACCCTTAACATCTTGTGTGAGATCTCTCCTAGGAACATGAAAATTAGATTAATACTCATTCCATTTGTTGTTTCAAGTGATTGAGGGCTAATATGACCTATGAAAAGTCAACCACTGGCTTGGTTTATTCAAGGTCATAAAGATCAATCATGTGCATAAAATTTATCTCAAGGCTTGACACTCAAATGAGATTGCATAAGTAAAACCACACGTCCTCTCATTTGTGCATTGTCTATAAGTATGTATCATCTTAATGCTCTTTGAACCAATTTTAATGTCTGCTAGGTCTTCCCATTCATTAATTACAATCTTAGACACGTGTTCATTTTTCTACATGCCTGAGGGTCCTGATTCTACCATTTTGAAATTTCTACTTTAATACGAGTTAAGAGTTTTACAGATTTATTGAAAAGACGGATTGGAATTTTATTACAGATTGAAAAATTTATTAGGAGAAATGGATGCTGAGAAAAAAGAATTTTGGATTAAGGGTAAAAGAAAAGAGGTTTAAAAGAGCTAAGATAAGGAAAGCTGCTTTTCTACAATCCAACTTTTCTCTCCTCCTCTAGGCATGTCTCTCCCTTTTTCTCTCTTCTTCACTCAGACTGCTAAATCCAGACTGGCAGTCCTCAACTCCCCAGGATAGCCATCACAACTAATAGCAAAAAACCAAACCAAACCCACTGCTGTCGAGTCAAATCCAGCTCAGTGACCTGCAGACAGAATAGAAATGTCCCTGAAGAGTTTCTAAGGAGCGCCCAGTGGATTTGAACTGCCAACCTTTTGGTCTGCAACCATGACACTTAACCACTATGCCACCGGGGTTCCCAGTGGACAGCAGCAGGGGGATATTAAGCAAGAGCATCTAGAAAGAAATAGTAGGTAAGAGACTCCAACATTCTTTCACTAAGGTTTTGGCATCCTTGGAAATAACTACTCCTCACAAAACAAACCAACTTGGAATCCTTCATTGTGCAGTTTTCTAAGATGGCAATGTTAGCCAGCATTAGGTTCACAGTTTCACACTTCGAAGGAACCATAAGAAAAACATTAAACTGCAATAAAATGTAAATAGAGGATATAACTGTTTAAAGAAAGTTGGCCGATAAATATGGAAGGCTGACCATGAAATCTATTACTCCTCTTTTAGACAACGCTTTTCTTCTTTCAGCCTTTCTGCCCCTCGCATATCTCTTAGATGAATGTAATAACTGAGTGATTGAGGGATTTACTTGATAATTAGGAGGTCTCGAGGTGGGAAGTATTAGGGACAGTTTTTCAAAAGTTTGAAACTCTGAAGGAAAAGATTACAGACTTAAAAGGTTTCCATAAGGAAAGTTCCAATTTAGGGGAAGGAATGATAGAACAGCTGGAATCCGTAGATCCACTTATGTGCTAAGGCTTTTACAAATATGATTAATTTAAATCCAAATTTAATAGGCAAAAGCCAACTGCTATCAGCTCTAACTCACTGCAACCCCATGGATGTCACAGCAGAACTATACTCCATAGGGTTTTCAGGGTGATAATCTTTTGGAACCATGTCACTAGACATCTCTTTCAAGGCTCCTCGGGGGTGCCTTCAGACTGCCCGTTTTTGATTGGCAGTCAAGCCCTTACCTCTTCCATCACCTAGGTACTTCCTTTACAGGAAAAGGCAAGTCTTATCCTAGTTGCATAGATGAGAAAATCATGTCTCAGAAAACATGGTTACACAGTCACAGTGTTAGCAGATGGCAGACAGGACTGCAATCCAGGAGGAAATGCAGCTAGTTGCGAGAGAAAACGTTAATGTTAGCAAGCTCGGGGTAGAGAAAGCACTACTTCTCAAGCTCTTGGGTGGATTGACACAGAGGCAACAACAACTGGGTTAAACATAGCAATGATTTCGAGAATTGCAGAGGACCGGACAGAGCAATACTTCATTCTGCCGCGTATGCTGTTAAGAGTCAGAGGCGACTCAACAGTATGTAACAACGACAAGATCTTTGGGAATTTGGAGTCAAAATCATGGATAGTCTTCCTCCAGGGCCTCACCTGCCCCATTTCTCAGCCAAGTTACTTCTATTGCAGCTGCGTAAGCTCCGCGATAATTTGTCACTTACACAGATTGGTTGTCAACGCCTAATTCATGGGCCAAATTCACTGCATTGATAGGAAAGGGGAACAAGCTGGGCATTTAGGACCCCTCAAGTTTCCCTGCACTCTCCTACAGCAGAGCCCTGAAATCTTTCCTTCCTTCAAAATGTAAAATGAAACGTCGATGGTGTGACCTTCTAAATAGAAGATGTTAGCTAACTACTTAGAAATAATCGATACCTCTCTCTCCCTCACCTGCAACATCAGCAAGTACTCACAATTTCACCTCTAACATGTATGTGAAAAGAGACCAGATTTCTTCATATCCACTGTCACCACCTTGATGACTATCATCTTTATTCCAGATGATCACAGCACCCTAATTTTTGTTGTTAGCTGCCTTTCCGTTGACTCGCAGCAACCTATATATGATAGAATAAAATGTTGCTGGGTGTTGTACCATGCTCATGATCACTGCCACGTTCATGTCTATCATCATTGGTATTCTGCCAATCAATCTCCCTGGAGGTCTCCCATGTCCTTGCAGTTCCTCTGCTTCACCAGACCTAGTGCCCTCTTCTATTGACTGATCCTTCCTGATAATGTGTCCAAAGCAAGGCAGTGACAACGTTCTGTTGTGATTTGGAGGGATCTTGTCGGTTAATTTTGGAAATTAGATTATCAGGCCTTTCTTTCTTTTCTGTCTTAGTTTTGAAGGTCAAATGAAACCTGTCCACTGTGGGCAATACTGGCAGCATAGCGTCCTGCATCACAGCAACACACAAGTGACCACAGCACAAAAAACTGACAGAAGAGTTGGTGGGTATCACTTTTGCCACCTTCCAACTCATTTCCTACAATGCTCTAAGCCAAACCCTTCCTTGGCTCTTAATTGCATTTATGAGAATACCTGATTTGTAGAGCGGACTACAATGTGCTGTATAATTTAACCTTTACCCGCCTCCTCGACATCACCTCAAGCCAATTTTATCCATATTCACATGTTCCAGTTGTACTGGCCTTCAAAACTGCTTCACATTCTCGACTCTTTCTCACCTTTCACTCTTCTATCTGAAATTCTTTTTTCTCAGCTCTTACATGCTTGGCATAATCCCTACTTCATCCCTCAGTTTAAAGGTCACCCCCTCATTAAGTCATCCCCATGGCTCCATCCCCACTGCTCTTCTTCCTCTTGATCTTTCATTGGTGCCTTAAAACAACACCAAATAAAGATCAGTTGCCCTCAAATCAACTCTGACACATGGTGGCCGCTTGTGTGTTAGAGCAGAACTGTGCTCCATAGGGTTTTCAGTGGTGATCTTTCTGAAGAGATCTCTAGGCATTTCTTCCCAGATGCCTCTGGGTGGACTTGAGCCACCAACCTTCCAGTTAGCAATGAGCCACATTAGCCATTTGAATCACGCAGGACTCCAAAACCAGTTGACATTGAATTAATTTTGACTTGTGGCCACCCATGACTTCATATTCAGTTGTTACTGACTCAATTCTGATTCATGGCAACCCTATAAGACAGAGTAGAACTGCCTAAATGCATTTCCAAGGAACACTTGGTGAATCTGAACTGCCAACCTTCTGGTTAGTAGCCATAGCTCTTAACCACTATACCATCAGGGTTTCCACTGCTGAACAGTACTTGTGGAAACCTGGTATTATTTTACTGCTTGCTTTCTTGTTCTCTGACTGCTTGCCTACTCACTAGCCTTTGAGCTCTGTAAAGACTGGCAATATTCATTTTGTTCATTGTATGATGCCTGTGCTTATTATATTGCTTGGCTCACATATAAACAAAACAAAACCCAAACCTGTTGAGGCTGAGTGAATTCCTACTTATTGCAACCCTACAGGACAGAGTAGAATTGCCCCACCGGGTCTGATGAAGTGACTTGTGGATCTGAACTGCCAACCTTTTGGTTAACAGTCTAAGCTCTTAACCACTGTCCCACCACAGTCCTGGGTTCATATAAAAACTTAGTAAGTATTAGATAAGTGGATGAAAAAAATACTTTCAGAATATAGTGCTATGTGAAAATATTTTGTGTCCCTAAATACTATGACTCGACGGCACTTGGCTTAAATACTATAAAAATTATGAATGTTATAGTGTCTCCTATAGATAAATAAAAACTTTAAAAATAATAAAAATCAAATCTGCATGTATATGCTGAAATTAAAATAGCTTATTTGTAGAATTGCTGACTGCAGAATTTTAGAGAAGTTCACTGAAATAGAACTTTTCTTGATTTGTTGGTAATCTGAGTTCATGTGTTGTCTCCCATTGGATAACACAAATCTCTCAGGACCTAAAAGGGAGACACTGTTTCTTCTTTCAGTATCAGACGAAAGGTTTTTGTTACTGTATAAATCTTATTTAATAAACCTGTACTGGAACAGTGGTCCCTGTTAGCATTACATTTCTTTTTTCTCTACTGTAAGAACAAGTTACATGTTGGCCTCCTTGCATGTATTCTCAGCCCACACAACCCAGAAGCTGTTTGTTATTTTTGTTCTGTGAGGTGCCATCGATTCAGTTTCCATCAGTAGTGACCCTATACACAACAGAACAAAACACTCCGGATACTGCGCTATCCTCATGATCCTTGCTATATTTGAGCCCACTGTGGTAGCCACTGTGTCAATTCATCTCATCAAGGGGTTTCCTCTTTTTTGACAACTCAACTCTACCAAGCATGATGTCTTCCTTCTCCAGGGGCTGGTCCCTGCTGATAACACGTCCGAAGTACGTGAGAGGAAGGCTCACCATTCTCGATTCTAAGGAGCATCCTGGCTGTACTTGTTTCAAGACAGGCTTGTTCATCCTTCTGGCAGTTCATGGTATACTCAATATTCCTTGTCAATGCCATAATTCAAATGCATCAATTCTTCTTTAGTCTTCCTTATTAATTTTCCAGTTTTTCCATGCACGTGAGATGGTTAAAAACACCATAGCTTGCGTCAGGGACACCTGAGTCCTCAAAGTGACATCTTCAACTTTTAACACTTGGCCATCCTGAATCCAGAAGAATTAGATGCTGCCTGGCTACCACTACAAGCCCAGTGAGTATTCTAACAGTGATCATAGCACAAAGTCCTAGACAGAGCAGAGAAAAATCAAACAGAATTCAAATTCAAGAAAAAAAGGTCAGACTTATTGTTCTAACAGAGCCCAGAGGAACTCTTGAGACTACTAGCTTAGAGGCACCTCCAGACTACTAGCCCTTGGACACTCTGCCAACCCAGAACTGAAACCATTCCCAAAGCCTACTTTTCAGACCAAGATTAGACAGGTCTATGAAACCAAAAACAACACACGAGGGATGTATTTCTTAGTTCAATCAAAGATACGAGACCAAACATGCAACTCCTGTCTTAAAGCAAGAGTTAAAAGCAGGAAGGGACAGGAACTGGACAAATGGACACAGGGAAGCTGGGCAAAAACAGGATGCTTGTTACACTGTGGATCTTACATTAATGTCATGAAACAATAAGTGTAAAGATTTTTGAAAAAGAAATTAACTTGAGCTGTAGACTTGCACTGAAACTTTTTTTTTAATTGGTTCAGTCGTGAGGACTTTTGTTTTCTTCACATTGAAGTGTAATCCGTACTGACAGCTGTGGTCTCTGATCTTCATCAGTAAAGGCTTCACACCCACTTGACAGAACTCATCAAACATTCTAATATACTTGCTTACTGACCCTATTGATAATAGGTACACAAAAGGTCAGAATGATACCCTTATTCTTTAACTCAGAATGACTTTTTCCCTGACTTTTCTTAGTATGGTCGCAGCAGTTTTGTAGTCCTAAACACCAGTTTCTTAGAACAACTCTGAGTGGCCTGAGTGTTGTGGAAACACCCATAAAAAGGCTGTATATAACTGTAGTTATTAAAATTTATTTCTATAATTTATACAATATTTGTTAATAATTTCTTATCTACTAGATACTCTAGCATTTTGCACATACAAAGTTTGATCCTCCCATCTACTCTGTGGGACAGGTCCTGTCGTACAGAAGAAGAAACTGAGGCACAAGGAAATTAAGCCACTTGCCCAAGGTCACTCAGAAGACACATGGTGAAGTCTGAATTCAAGCCAGCAAGTCTGTGTCTAGAATTTCCACTTAGCAGCTTCCTCCCATTATTCTGTGGTTTCTCCTGAAATGTTAATGCTGCACTTGGAGCCATGACCCACACCCAGTACTGTTCAGACACTTCATAGAATTCAGAAGCCATACTTGGCAAGGTCCCATAAAAGGTAGATGGGATGACTGTTGGACAAGAAGCTCTTCAAATGAAATCAGTGTTTCCAAAAGAACACTGTGTGTACCACTGGTGATATGCTAGAAGACTATCAATACATATGGACATTTTTATTTTCATTGCTATGGATTGTGAAATGCCTATGAGATACACATTACACTAGCATGTTGTTTTGGTTGTTAAGTTCCATCTGACAGTGACCATGTGTACAACATAAGGAAACATTGCTGTGCCCTGCACCATCCTCACAATGTTAATATAGATGCAGGCCAATGAAATAATTAGCATGTTTATCTTATTTTATGGCTGGCATCTTATTTTATAACTGAGAAATATCAAAAATATATAACTGTACATATGTTGGTGGGAGAAAGACCTGGTAGTCTGTTTCCACAAATATTACAGATGTTGGGCAGTTCTTTTCTGTCACACAGGGCTGTCATGAGTCTAAATTGATTTGACAGCATCCACCAACAATAACAACATAGAATGTTATAACAATAATTCATATGGTTAGGATCTAACGCAGAAAGTTGTTAGCAGATTATTACGTTTATTTACTACTTATTGATTCAACAAATATTTATTGAGCACAAGTATGGGCCATGTACTGTTTTTTTTTGTTTTGTTTTTGCACTTGAGATACATCAGTGAACCATAACAATAATGAACACAAATAAACAAAAATGTCCCCTTGCCCAGCTTGCTTTCTGCTGGGAGAAACAGATAACAATAATTATGTTCTACTGGGAGAAATGGATACTAATTTTAAAAAGTGAAAAAACACAAATGAATAACAGATTTTATTAAACCAAACCCAATCCACTGTCCTAGAGGTGATTTCCACTTATAGCGACCCTATAAGACAGGGGAGAATTGCCCCCGTAAGGTTGCTAAGGAGTACCTGGTAGATTTGAGCAACCGACTTTGTGATTAGCAGTGTCAGCTCTTAACCACTACACTACCAGGGTTTCCATACATTATATTAAAAATGATAAACTTCATGGAAATATTAGTGTTAGAATAGTCAGTTTTGAATCTGTCACTGTCATTTAACTCACAGTGGTTAAAGAGCTCTGGCTTCTCTTCAAAAGGTTGGTAGTTTGAATTCACCAGCTGCTCCTTAGAAACTCCATGGGGCAGCTCTGCTCCATCCTATGAGGTCACTGTTAGCCAGAATAGACTTGACAGTAATGTCTTACAACAACACAACCCTTGGTTGCACAGTAGTGAAGCAGTTGGCTGGTAATTGAAAGGTGGGTGATCTGAACCCACGACTCTGGGGGAGAAAGATTTAACAGCTGCTTCAGTAGAGATTTTCAGTCTGAGGGACCCTATGGAGCAGTTTTACTCTGTCCTCTATAGCATTTCTGTGAGTTGGCACTGGACAGCAATAGGTAAAACATACAGGGCCCTCCCAGTCAAGTTACAGTAAACACTTAATCTCCCAAGGCCCTCATGTTTTTGTGACATCATCGTCATCATCACGGGCTCTCTCACGTTGTGAGAGTTTGCTTATCTTAACTATTTTTTCTTTCTGTACTTAAAATTGTCCTGTCACTCCCTCCACTGGATTAAGATGGATACAATGTCATAAAAGTAACAATAACAAAGTTACTACACACTTACTGCCTGCCAAGAGGTTTTAGTGCATTATCTCATTCCATCTTTATAACTACTGGATGAGACACATACTAATTTCATGTATAATTTATAGTTGAATAAAGAGTTCACCTAAAACTCAATATTCCTCATTCTACTTGCCTTTTCCCTTTCCCATCTACCACCTTGCCTGACAACTGGCCTGGAAACTCCAAGAGAGCAGCCACGAACATGACACAGAACTGTTAAAAAAAGAAAAATTCCAGGAAAACTGAACGCTCCTGGCGTTTGACTATAAATGTTTGGAACTGTCCATCAGTGGTGGTACCGAGAACCATGTCGTCCCAAGGTATTTCCATTTTCTCTATTCCAATTTCTTGTGCCGTAGGTTAGTAACAAATACCTCTAGGTTCTTCTCAGAGGGTTGCGGAAAAAACAATGAAGCCAAAAGACTCACCTGAAGACCAGCTAGAAGCCATGCGAAGGAATCAGGTTTCTATTTTATTCCAAAGTCCATCCTTGCACTTTAGTTTTTTAACAACCTGGAGCAGTACTGCGTAAAAAGATGCTACAAAAAGGGCAGACATGTTCTGAGTAACAACAGTCTACTATTACCAGGCATACTCTCCCCTTTACATTTGTTCTTTTTCTGATCACCCAATTTAATAATTTTACTGAAAATGCACAGAAAATGCAAAAATTAGGATGCTTCACAGGCTTCCATCTAGACTTCAATTAATTTTTAATTATTTTCTTCCCATACCTATCCACCCTTGCCCCATTTTTGAAAACCTGGAGTCCAGCGCAAGTGAGAGAGCATCCGGAGGGGGGCACCTCTAATTCACTCCCCCAGCCCCTGCAGCTTGTTTCCCTCATCTACCCTCCCCCTTAGCCTGGCCTCTTCCCATTGGCCATTGCCATGACAACAAGCAGCTGCCGGGCAAGACCGTCTCTACCGCAGCAGGGGTGGGGCTGTGGGGGAGGGGGAACAAGAGGAGGAGCCAGAGGAGGTGTCTGCTGCAAGTTCCTGGCTGCTTCCAAGCTCACCCCATCCTCCGAGAGGGAGGAGGCCAAACTGGTGATGCTGCTGCTTCTGCTGCCTCTGCTGCTGATACTCTAGTAGGGCTGGAAGGGTGGTTCCTGTTCGCACCATCGCCAACCAGAGAGGGAGGGAAAAAAAAAAAAAAATCCCAGCAGCCGCTGCTGATGTTGGGTTCGCAGACTGCATCCGACTGGGTCACAAGGAAAATGGATTCAGTTTCCATCTCTCCCTCCTTTCAACAGCTTCTCTGGGTCTCAGCATGGTAAGTAGGAGACAGTGGGGCTATCTTCATGGTTTTAGTGTGTTATTACACGGTCTGTGTATATACGTTTGTGGCCTGGAGTTGAACAATGACTCCCATGCTTTAGAGATGTGGAGATGGAGATGGGGATGGAGAGACAGGAAGGTTGCCAGAGAAGTGAGAAAGCATCTGCTCGTTTTCCCCCCCCCTAAAAAAAGGTGCTGTGATTTTTTTTTTTTTTCCTGAATTGGCTCAGAATGCAGTGTGAGCCCCTTGGTTCCTTTCCTCCTCAGCTTGGCAACACAGTCAGGGGGAGGAAAAAAGAGGGAACAGCAAGAAAGGGGTGTAATTGAAAGAGATTGTTTCATCTGAGGCTGTTACATGCAGGGTTGGGCCTTCCTCAGAAACACATTTGGTGCCTCCTAAGCTTCTAACTGGAAGGTAGTTTTGCTTATTTCCCTCCCTGCTAAGGTGGCCTTAAAATTTAGCATTTTATTTCACATTCTAAGATGTTTGACCTACTGTTGTTGAGAAACCATTTGCCTAATGCAGAATTTCGTTTTTAGTGTATAGATGTGATTGTGAACCCAGAAATGTATACCTCATGGATGAGCATATCATACATACACATGTTACTGGGCATTTATATTCTATTTATAGGGCATAATTATATGCAGAGTGTGCTTTGCAATCATTTTTATGGAATATAAATGACCGTACATGCTTAGAGGTAATTATGTATTTTTGAAACTATCTTTGGTTTGTATAATATTCATTGGCTTCATTTGGATTAATGTGAGATATATTCTTGTTATCGTCCCTGAGTTTCATTGTGACCAATTAGGACAGATGCCTATCACTGGATCTGTATCATAGCAGTGAATGTGAATACATAACCTGCCTCTTTTCTTTATTTTTAATTGGGTGTGGGGGGGGGGTGATAATGAGGGCCCTGAATTTACAATGATGGGAAAGGGAGGTGGCTTGTGGTATTTTGCATCAAACATCTTGCCAAATGAATGTTGAAACAAATCAGTTTTCTTGAAATCCCACCCCAACTTGACATGTTTGTGCCTTGTGTCCCAGGAAGCAGAGCCGAGCTGGAAGGTGAAATGCATTCATTTTATTTAATACTGCTGCTATGTGCTATTCATTCCATCAGTATCCAGGCACCACTTTACAGTTACCTCAAATGATGTTTTAGGGGTCTGCTTCCATTAGTGGTTCTGTAGGAAAGTGAAATTGTTTTGAAAATCTAGATATTCCCAAGTAACCTAGCTGTTTCCAAATTAGTCTGCTTATCCAATGAAATGAAACAGGAGAGAGCAAAGCTTAGCCAGCCAGTGTGTGGCTTGTAGCTGAAATGAGGAGCTGTTGCAGTTCACAAATGCTTACTGGGGTCTGCTTGACCTTTTTAGTGTCACAAAAGCTTTAAAACAGCTCAGGAGACTGAAGATACTTAATATGGGCAGGGAACGCTGTTCCATTACCACTGAGGATAATGGATTTCATTGAATTAATGCCGGCGAAAAAATCCTCACAGGTAAAACTGTGTTAGTAATACCACATTCATCTTAAGGACCAGTGTTATCCATCAGCTTCCCCATTAATGGTATCACTGGCAAGGCAAATATTTTTTTACAAGGTAAAATTACCTTTTTGTGTTTCAGTCTTGCATTTTATTTTACACATTGTCACCTCGTGAGTAGGATCCGACTCAACAGCACTTGGCTGGCCCTCACTTTAATTTTTTGCATTTGTTTGAATCAGGTTTGTAATTTGATTTCCTTTAAAATAGTCACTCCATTTAGTTTATATAGAAGGTTCCTTAGTGATATAATGGGAGGAATGGATATCATATGCCCTTGAAGCCTCACATGTATAGATTCAGAACTGTGTAAAGACATACTACCATGTGTTCAACTGTAGCAACTACATAAAGCCAGGCAAGAGGTACTAGGCTTGTATGTCGGATCAACTTTTTATAACAAACACAGTATGTCCTGAAACTTCTAATAATAACTTGACTTTCAGAAATTACAACCTCAGTTAAAGCTACAGTAAAGTTAAAAAAAAAATTGAGATACCTTGATTGGTCATGCTGTTTCATGCGGTGAAACTAGATACCTTGAGGCTTTGTTTTTATTTCTTTGTGCTGAGTGTTTACTGGGATATGTTTTATAAGTGAAGTTGGTGCAGTTTGAGCAGAGGCAAACCACTGCTGTTCATAAGCTTTGAATGGACTGGTGGTGGTCCATCAGCTGTGGGATCGGATCCTGATGGGTATATAACTAGTTTTTGTCTTCACACCTTAACTGAGATGATCGCAGGGCCTTGGCTGAGGGGCAACAGAAAAGTGAGGTCTGTTTAAAACACTGCAAGGTCAGTGCTCTGAAAAAAGATATGGAAACCAGGATTATATCCTTTGGAAAAAAGAAACTAAGAGTTGACAGTCATTTTCTTCAGAGACACCAAAAGTTTTTACATAAGGCAAAGTTTATTGCAATACTTTAGAAATTAAAATAAGGTAAATGAGTTCAACTTCAGTAAGAAGAATGGAGATCTGAAATATAAGAAGGAGAATTTTCTGACAGAAATTGTGAGAAAATAGTAACCAAAGGGAAGCCTCCTAAAATAAGACTTAGATACTCATTTGTCTAGAGTGGTCCAGGTTACTTCTCAAGAACTTCTCTGGCTTTTTCTAGATTGCATGTTCTGTTTAAGAACAAACTTTAGTGTTTAATATCAGGCATTTCTATACCTATAACAGTGCAATCCATCAATTTTGCGGTGGGCTTCTAAGTTACAGAATTTGGAGATTTTTAACAAAATCGATTGATTGTGTAGAGAAGGTCATATGTAATCCTGCCTGAGTGCAGGGGACTGAACATGGGCCTATTCAGAAGAGCTCCTCTTTCTCAGCAGCCCTATGCAGTGTGAAGCTTAATAACTATGCTAGAGTTATTCCTTGTTGGATAATTTAAAGAGAAAAGAAGGAAAGTATATTTTTTCAGATTTTGTTTAGTGGAATGCCAATTCAAAACACAATACAGCCTGTGAAAGCTGGAACCTGTGTAAGGCAGAAACCTCTCAGTGAGGGAAAACTCAATTATTTCCCAATATCAGAGAACAATAGAAAAGTGGTGGAAAACTTACAGTGCCTTGAAAACCAAGGCAGTCCTCTCAAGTTCTGGCCCTCATAGTTTTCGCTGTAATTCAAGAGCCATGAAGTTGATGTCAGAAAGAACAAATTATATGAAAGACACATATAAGTTATTTATATGTGCTGTTTAGCAAAGAAGTAATTTTACTAATTATTTTATACTACTATCTTGACAATGCCATGCTGGTTGAAATAGGACAATGAAATATTTTGAGTGGTGTTTAAGTCTTTAGTGAAACTTGTTTTTATTGGAGTGAAACACATTATCTAGTTTCTTCCTATGTGATGGGATGCTCTTTATCTTTTCCCAGTGACCATGAAATGTATTTCAGTTTTACGTACATGCTTCATTTTTCAAATCTCCAGAAAATATCTGGAGAGCACAGGCTATGCTCTACATTTCTCATCTCTTCATAAAAGAAAGCTAATACTTGATTTCTCATGGCTGGAGTCTAAAAGAAAATCAGATTTGTCATAGAAATTTCAACACAGGTGATTCAGCAATTGGCTTTTCTCTAAGACTAAAGTAAATTAACTAGGTTTCTACTTGGATGTTACACTGAACAATCCCTTTACACTCCTGTTTGCATATCCTAACCATTATCCTATCATATGGAATGATGAATTAATAACTGACGAACAAATATTTGTAGACCTCTTATGTGACTAGCATAATTTGTCCATGAGTTTCTTTAGGGAGATAAGATGAACACACATCAAATAATTAATGAAGAAAACAATGTAATAAGTACCATCACTACACCTTATATTAATAAAGTAAAATCTGAGAAACTGGAACTTGTGTAAGGCAGCAACCTGTCAGAGAAGAAAAACTCAAATAGTTTCCACTAAAACAAGCCATGGAAAAGGAAGACTGCACACTGTCAAAGGCAGAAAACTTCTGAAAACAAAGCAGTTGTGCCAAGCTATGGCTCTCATAGGTTCCAATGTCTGTTTTATATTTCTCAAAGTCATTTTCCGTTCTCTTTTCATTTTATATTTACAATTCTTTCATTCTATTATCATAATTATTACTTTTTTGTGAAAACGTACACAACAAAACATGCACTAGTTTAACAGTCTCTAATTACATTCTTGGATACGTATAACATCATTATCTTAATAAATGGAAACAGGCTCAGAAGATGAAACTCCTGAAAGGTTATGTGTGGCAAATGCTCTAAGCAGAACTAAAATCCAAGTCTTACAGCCGGTATAAGGTATTAGAAAATTCATTCAATTATCCTCCTGATTGGAATTTTACAATATCAGATAGAGTAGACCTACATTAAATGTGAGTCATTTTTATTTGTATTTGAGCATTTCAGGTGCCATGATTTTGGAGGTCTATATGAAATTACTAATAGACTAAGAAAACTCTGGGCGTAGTGGTTAACTGTCATGGCTGCTAGCCAAAGGCTACTTGGAAGCTCCATGGGGCAGTTCTCGTCTGTCCTATAGAGTAGCTGAGTTGGAATCAACTCAACAGCAGCTTTTTCTTTTAAATAAACTCACTGTGTGCTTAGGACATTTGGAAAGAAAATGGTACACACAGGAAAAGTATAGTTTTGAGAAAGTATGTTATCCTTGATATTTCAAAAAAGTAGATGAACATTTGTTTAGGGAGCAGAATCAGACCCTTTTGGACAGATGTACACTTATTTTATGGTTAAGAATTTTATTTTAATGACATAAAGGATGGAAGGTAACATAATTTTGTGTATGTGTTTGGGACAAAATTAAGATTTATGTGGGTGCTGAACCCTGAAAAAACCTATCTGTGTCGCCTACATGCCCTAAGCATCTCTCCACCTACACGTCCTTAAAAGTAAATGCAGTATTAAATCATAAAATAAGTTGCTACATCAATTTAGCAACTTTCTGATTTTTTTCCTCTGGATGAATGCTGCTGTACATTTCTTAAATAACAAAAATCATGTATTTTTTTTCTGAAATATTCTAAGTTTTTTGTATTCTCCTTTTTTTCCACTAATGCGTAGACACAAACTGTGTGCCAAATGACGGATCATGCCATCTGAACCATCAGTTCACTTTTGGGAAAAGCCTCCTTTCTAATTAATTAGCTTGCAGGGAAAAGTGAGATCTGTCACACTGAAGACATTCTGTTTTGAATCTGTATTCACCAATATAATTAATTCTTTTTCTTTTAAAATTTTTTTTACTTTATGAGAAATAACGTCTTCACTGCTAGATAGAGGGCCAGACAGATAAAGGTGAATAATACCAAAAAGCCTACCATCCTGACATAATCACTGTTAGCACTTTGGTATATTTCCTTCTAGATTTATTTTCTATATGCATATAAATAAATATTCACACTCCCACTTTTATAAGTGGGATCATATTCTAAGTATTTTTAAATATTTCTTTCAGTTTATGTAACGTGGTCATCTTTGCATGTCAATAAATACATCTCTACTATGCATGGTTCTTAATAAGAAAAGCTGGCTGGCTTTTTCCAAGTAGGGGAAGCTTTACACTTTGCTTTTAAATACTTGTCATAATAGAGGTAGTGCTTGCTTGATTTACTGTAGCTGTGAGTCAAGCATTATTTTCAGGAAATATGAGCTGTTACCCTGACTTGCCACTGCATCTCACAACGGGTAGTGATATTACCCTGGTCATCTCTGTCTACTGATAATGAATGACTTTAAGACCCAATTCAGTGAAATCCCTGTTTGAATCACTAGGAATTTTGCTAGGTACAAGCATCAGCTGCAATTAGAAAGCAGAACAAAAAAGGAAATCTCTTTCAGATTCATCTTCTCTTTCTGCAGCATGGTAGTGGCATCCTGCCGTCTTAATCCTCTGTGACCCCTGCATCCTTTACAGAAGCACATTTAAGCAACATCACAGTAGCCACCACGTGAGATCTTAGACATGTTTTCATTGTATTCTTTACACATGTGTGCAGTTTTGAAAGGACAGCTCAGTCTTCTGACAGTTATCCCTTTTAAATTTTAAATAGTTGAAATCTTCTTTTACTTCAAGTTTGAACTGAAAAATAACTCTGGTTTATTTCTTGTATTTCCCGTTAGTCCTGTCACTGTACCTTGTGGATTTCCTTCACATCGTTTATCAAAAATTGTAATTATAAAGCTATTTATTTGTTGACTGTAAGATTTTTCTATCTCCTTTACTGGACTGTAAATGGTTTGAACAAGACAGGAACTGAAACTGTTTTGTTCACCAATTAATAGGATGACTTAGCACAAGATACGTGCTCCGTAAGTGCTGATGGGCTGACTGAGGGAATGGTCCCCTGAAAGACCTCTGGCCTCAAATGGTAGGTGATTTCCACCATTAGTTCTTTGGACTGTGATTCTCATCCTTTTACCTTGTCTATAATACCCAAATGGATTATATGTGTATATGTGATGTGTGTAGGATGTTACCTTTTGAAAAGGGGAAACCAGTTCTTAAGACAAATTACAATCCTTAAAACCCATTGTTGTGGATTGTTTGCTACGTGCAAAGACATTAAATAAAAAAGAGTGTGAATGCTATTGTAGTTCTTTTCATTCTCTTTCAAAAATTGAAATGCATGTCCAAAATAGTGGCATCATTTAAAAGACTTAATTGTAATAAATTAAAAATACTGCAGTCTATCTCAAAAATATTTACTGATTAAGATAAACTAATAATTATCAGTAGTGTCAAATGACATGATACATACTTACAGCTACTTTTCAGTTTTAGAAATGTACCAGATACACTAATCGTGGAGAAAGGATTCCTTTGCGTCTCTATCTAGGAATTAAGATGAAACAGAGATGAGAGACAATAACTTTGCTCCAATATGTCTCGCATTCATGGAAGTGTGGAAATGATTAAATACATAAGACAGTGACTGGAAAAGAGAGGACTACTTGCCAGTCACAAGGACTTCAGATCATCCATAGCAGTTGTCTCTGTGATGCCTGCCTATCCTGTTCATGCACTGAAACTCAAGTGTAAGAAAAAAGGTCTTTACTGCTTTGTTGCTTTGTGTGGCACAAGAATCAGGCCTTTAGCCCGTGCTGTGATGCCTGAAATTCTGGAGTCTAACTGCTGTTAAAATATACATAGAAAACCAAATTTGATTAGAAAACAATTGATTGGCATTATTTTCAAGAACTGCTACTAAGATTATTATGACTCTAAGGATGCCTTGTAAGCATGTGCTAAAGAAAAGAGGGTGATATTTTCATCATGCCTCCTGTTCTGAACTGGAAATATTCCACTGGAAAATGCTGCCCAGTGCAACCACAGTCAAAATCTAAACCAGGCAAATGTTTCTCACCCACGTTCCTTATCTGACTGTTCTTCTGCAGCATTTTGTGGAGAGAGCTACCTACCAAGAATAAGCTGAGCCCTTTGTCATCATCAGTGATCCTTATTTAAGGCCTTTAAGGTAGTCGTTAGTCAGACATATCTAATTTGATCATATTTTCCAAAACTAAGATAGTTGTTTTTGTTTTTTGTTTTTAAAAATTAATGAAAGAGTACTGATAAAACAACTGGGAAGAATATTTTAAATTATGCAATCTAGGCTATTGTATCGTTCTATCAATAAGCCATTACAAAAATAGCGAAACAATCAACATAAGGTTATGTATAATGATAAGCAATCTGATGAATTCATATTAAAAATCTACACTGAATTCACATGAGGCCTCATAAACTGCTAATGCTTCTCCTTGGCACTAACAAAGACAGAGAGAAAGACTTGGGTGTTAAACAAAGCTATTAGAGGTCCCAAGCTTGATTTCACACATGCTTGTTAGCTAACTCAGATTATGAAAATAGAGACCCCAGAACGCTGATGTTGTAGCGGTTAGGTGCTGTGGCTGCCAACCAAAAGGCTGGCAGTTTATGTCCACCAGGCATTCCTTAGAAATTCCATGGGGCAGTTCTGCTGTCTCCTGTAGGGTCGCTGTGAGTTGGAATCTACTCAACAGCAGTGGGTTTGTTTTTTTTGGAACTAGCCAGGTTGCTCTACCTTTTGATCAGCTCTGGTTACCTAAACCCAGGAGAAGAATGACTGGCACTCTGCTAGTCCAGTCTTTGTCTGGTGTTTTTCTTAAAATGGATTTTAAGTGGTAGCTAATTAGCTATAAGGTGGATGTTCTATTTTAGAAAAATATGTGATTTTTAGTTAAATTAAAGAAAACACTGGAATTATGATTTATTTTTATTTGTAAGACACTTCTCTTAATAAAAGCATCTACAAAGTTCAGAATTTATAGTGTTTTGAGTCAGATGCCAGCAACATTTGGAGTAACTAAAAATAAACCCTAGGTTTTTTTTTTTTTTTTCAAAATGTAGTAACAAGGAGCCTCATCCCTCTCATTAATTTTGATAGAGAAGGAACTGCTTATGCATATGTTCTCTCCTTAGCTAGACTGTCCATATTTTAGTCCCCATAGGGTACAATGCTACACTCAGCAACAGGACAAACAAAAACGTCAGCCTGCAGCAAGGGAAACTGAGTCTCCCATCACTGAGCGACCTTCAGGGTTTTTCCTCTATCGGTTTGGAAGCACCCAGTCTCCAAATGCCTGCTTAAATCTGCCTGATTCCGGTGGTGTCTCTAGGAGGGTGCAGCGGGTGCAAACTGTAGCCAGTGACACTGTCAGAGGGAGTCACACCAAAGCAGTAACTGTCTGTAAAATTTATGTGCAGTGTTTCAGGAGATTTTTTTTTTTAATAAAAATATCCCTGTAGTTATAAAAACAAAAAAATTTAATTAAGCTCAGGTTATGTATATCAATATACCTATGAGGGTGCCGTTGAGTCAGTTCTGACTCATAGCGACTCTACTTACGGCAGAAGCAATGCCCTGTGTTGTGCCATCCTCTAAACTGTTGTTATATTTGAACCCGTTGTTGCAGGCACTGTGTAAGTCCATTTCCTTGAGGATTTTCTTCTTTCTCGCTGACCCTCTACTTTACCAAGCATGATGTCCTTCTCTAGGGGCTAGTCCTTCCTGATGACTTGTCCAAAGTACATTAAACCGAGTCTTGCTGTTCTTGCTTCTAAGGATCATTGTGCACTTCTCTCCAAGACAGATTTGTTCTTTTGGTAGTCCGTGGTGTATACAATATTCTTTGCCAGAAGCTTTAATCAGAGGCATTCATTTGTTATTCTTTGGTCTTCTTTATTCATGGTCCAGTTTTTGCATGCGTATGCAGTGATGGAAAATACCATAGTCTGGTTCAGGTGCATCTAAGTTCTTAAAATAACATTATTGATTTTAAACACTTTTGGCCAAATGCAATGTGTTTGATTTCTTGATTGCTACTTCTGTGGACATTGCTTGTGGATTCAAGTAAAATGAAATTCTTGACAACTTCAGTTCTCTCCATTTCTCATGATGTTGCTTATTGGTCCCATTGTGTTGGTTTTGTTTTCTTTATGTTGAGGTATAATCCATACTCAAGGCTGTGTGTGGACTTGGATCTTCATCAGTAAGTGCTTCAAGTCTTCTTCACTTTCAGCAAACAAGCTGATGTCATCTGCATAGTGCAGGTTTTTAAAGAGTCTTCCTCCAATCCTGATGCTCTGTTCTTCATACAGTCCAGCTTTTGGGATAATTTTATAAGAGTACAGATTGAATAGATATGGTGTAAGGGTATATCCTTGATACACACCTTACTTGACTTTAAACCATGTACTATCCTCTTGTTCTATCTCTTGATCTATGCACAGGTTCCTCACCAGCCCATTGAAGTGATCTAGAATTCCCATTGTTTGCAGTGTTATCCATAGTTTGTTAAGATCCACACAGTCAAGTGCCTTTGCATAGTCAATAAAACACAGGTAAACATCTTTGTGGTATTCTCTACTTTCAGCTAAGATTCACCTGGCATCAGCAATGATACATGTCCTCTTCTGAATCTGGTTTGACGTTCTGATAGTTCCCTGTCAATGTATTGCTGCAACTACTTTTGAATGATCTTCAGCAAAATGTTACTTGTGTGTGATATTAATGGTATTGTTCAATAATTTCCACTTTGCTTGATCACCTTTATTTGGAATGGAAACAAATATGGATCTCTTCTAGTCAGTTGCACTTGGCTGGCTGGCTCTAGTCAGTTGACTAGGTAGCAGTCTTCCAAATTTCTTGGCATAGGTGAGTGCTGCATCTCGGCACCTCCACCACTGTAAACACTTGTTGAACTATTTCAATTGGTATTTTGTCAGTTCCTGGAGCCTTGTTTTTTCACCAATGCCTTCAGTGTAGCTTGGACTTCTTCCTTCAGTACTGTAGGTTCTTGATCATGTTAATTCGTAAAGTGGGTGAATGCTGATCAGTTCTTTTTGATGTAGTGACTGTGTGTATTCCGTCCATCTTCTTTTGATGCTTCTTGTGTCTAATACTTTGGCTCTAAAATCTGTGAGTATTCCAACCCGAGGCTTGCATTTTTTCTTCAGTTCTTTCAGTTTGAGGCATGCTGAGTAAATTCTTGCCTTTTGATTTTCTGACTTCAGGGCTTTACACTTTTCATTGCAATACTTTGTTTTCCTGAGCTGCCTTTGAAATCTTCCGTTTGTTTTTTTTTTAAATAAATTTTATTGTGATTTGAATACAGGTTTACATTCCATATCAGTTTGCCACATAATACCTGGAATTTTCACTGCTCTTGTGCTCTGCTTCCCCTTCCCTTCCCCCACTCCACTCTCACCCCCTGTGACAGCACACTCCCCCTTTGCGTCCAGAGCTTCCTGAGTCCATATGACCAAAATCTGTCCTCCTTCACCCTGTCTTCTTGCCTCCAGCAAGCGCTTTTCAGACAGTCTCTTGTGCGCACTGAAGTCCAAAAGTTTGGTCATTGTCAGCCTCACTCAGTGTTTTATAGAGTTTACTTCAGTCTTTGGAGCTGTGGCTTTGGTGCTGTGTGCAGTTTGGGGTTATAATGTCTGGGAGCCATGCTCCCCAGGAAGCCTTCAGACTGAGGACCATCACTTGTGGTCGTTTGGGAGAGTTCTAGTTCTGCACTCTAATCCTTCTCCCACTGTGGCAGGGGCTCCATTCCATGTGCTCTATCTGGGCAGTTCAGTCTTTTTCTGTATATTCAACTGTAACCTAAGAAGAATCGATCTGCGCTCAGTTTACAAATAGTGCCATCACTAACCACAGTCTTAATGTCCTGAAATGCTGTTTGACTAATGAAAGGATCTTTATGACAGAGAGAAGCCTGTGATATAGTCATAAAAACATTTTGTTTAGGAAACAGCCATTTTGCAAAGACACGCTCTTCCTTAGATCAATCTGAAAAGAATTTCAGACTTGATGCTGTTCATCTCTACTATTTAGAATAAATATGGAGATTCATGGTTTAGAATTTTCCTTATAATCGAATAAAACAATTTATTCCAACGATGAATGGGGTAGATATGATCCTCTTAATAACAAAAATATTCGACATATTCTGGGTAGAATAAGTATAAAAAGAAGGAAACGACAAGTTATTCCTTCTAAGTTATCAAAAAAAAAGGGAGAAACTGTAATAAAAGCTATCAGTACCCAACATGTATCTATTATGTTAAATGTCTACATTCATGCCTTTTTGCATTTTCACTACAGTTGAGTGAAGTATGCATTTCGTTCTTCCACTTCCAAAGAAGAAACTGAAGCCCAGAGAGGTGAAATTTCCTAGCCTAAGCTGTTCTGTTAGTGAGTTTTAGAGCTAAGATTCAAGTAAATTCTAATTTTGCAACATAGTGATTAAAAATGGAAACTTGTGAACTGGATTTGGCTCAAGGAAGTGTTTATAAACATGTTACAAGCATTGATAAACAATATATGTGTGTATCTAGCACAATATTTTTTTAAAAAAATTATCAAAAATTTTTAACATTTGTTTTCAAAATTATACATATATTTATGCATATATATGTACATATACTGAATGTCTCCCTTCCCTTAGTAAATAAGATGATCAGAAAACACTAACCCATACTTCTGTATAATGTGTGCATTAGGAGTTGGGTCTTTCTTTGGATATTGTATCTGGTTCTGTCAGCTATTAGTCAGAGGATCTTGAGTAAGGAGTGAGTTGCTTTGCTTCAAAACTTTAGTTTGCATGTATAGAATAAGGATGTTACTACCTACTTCAAAGGGTATTGGTAGAATGTCTGCAGTGACTGGTGCAATGCTTGGCATCTGCATAGGGCAGTAAAACAAAAAACAATGCAGCAACAGTTCTGTGCTCCGCAGTGTGGCCCCCCAACCTGCACCCTGACTGATTCAACAGCTGCCTTGCAGTTGAGGGTTTGACCCTGTTTAACTCATTTTCATTTCACTTCCCCATATGACTTCCCATTTAAGTATGTTTTTTTGCTGTCCTGGTGTCATGGATAGAATTGTGTACGCCCTCCAAACGTATGTGTTGATTTGACTTGGTTAGGAGTTCCCATATGGTGCCATTCCTCCATGTGTTGTGAATCTTGCCTCTGTGATATTGAAGATGGAGAATGGTCTGCAGTTGTGTTAGTGAGGCAGGACCCAAGCTACAAGCTTGTGGAATACAAGGGATAGAAGTGAGTAGAGGAAGTTGGGAACCTGATACCACCAAGAGAGAAGCACTGAGAGCAGAGCACGTCCTTTGGACTCAAGGTTCCTGTGCTGAGATGCTGTCACTTGATTTGGATGTATCCTACTAGACTGTGATGATTACTCATGTTGAATGGATTTGTAACTTGTTGATGGATTTGCGGCTTACCAGACTGTGACAATAACAGCCTCCCTTCGTGAAACCTTCCACTCGTGATATTTCCTGTTAGAGCAGTATGAGGTGACTAAAACACCCCGTACATTTTAAACTTCGACAATAACGGTGTTAGGTGCTGTCGATGAGATTCCAATTCCTAGCGACCCTGTGTTGAACAGAATAAAACACTGCTGCATCCTGCACCATCCTCACAGTCTCTGTTGTGCTGGAGTCCAATATTAGCTGCCGCTGTGTCGGTCCATCTCTACGAGGGTCTTCGTCTTTTGCACTGACCCTCGACTTTGCTAAGCGTGAAGCCGTTTTCCAGGGACAGATCCTTCCTGACAACATGTTCAAAGTTCATGAGACAGAAGTTTTGCTATCCCTGCTTCTAAGGAGCATTCTGGCTGTACTTCCTCCAAGATAGTTTGTTTCTCCGGCAGACCGTGGTATACTCACTATTCTTTGTTCAGAGGTTTCTGTTCTTCTTCAGTCTTCCTTATTCATTACCCAGCTTTGGTATGCATATGAGGCTACTGAAAACACTGTGGGCTTTGGTCAGACAAGTAGCCAGTTTGCCCAGTGCAATATGTCATTTGATGTTGTGACTGCTGCTTCCATGGGTGTTGATAGTAGATACAAGTAAAGTGAAATCTTTGACAGCTTCAATCTTTTCTCTGTTTATCATGATTTTGCTTATTGGTCTAGTTGTGGGGAGTTTTATTTTCATCAAGATTCAAACCAAGCCAAACCCACTGTCATCGATTTGATTCTGACTTAGGGTGACCCTATAGAACAGGGTAGAACTGCTCCTTAGCGTTTGCAGGGAGTGCCTGGCAGATTTGAACTGCCAGTTTGTTGGTTAGCAGCTGTAGCACTTAACCACTACGTAACCAGGGTTTCCTTCATCAATACAGAAATTGAAAATGAACATAAAGACAGCAATTGCTGTGAGTCAGAATCAATTTGAAGGCAGCTGTTTTGGTTTTTATTTTTTCTGTGTCTGAAAGGAATATATGTTTTTTAAAAGGCAAAAGACCAAATCTAAAGAGTGTATTAGCATACACAGCAATTATAAGAAGTACATTAGTAGCATCACAGCTGTCTGCTGTTGTCTTTGTTTTTGAGAAACTGACTTCTGTGGCTTCTACCTAGTGAGTCTAAACTGTTACTGCACACATTGACAAGGATGGCTTTGCATCAGTGTTCAATCCTCCCTTCTTTTAAGATAGGTCTTTCATTTACCAAACTAAATACAATACCAGTTCCATCAGCAAATAGAAATTGTTGAAACCTTATGAATCTACTTTTTAGAATAAACCCAGGTCAAAAAATTGCCTAAAACATTTCTTTCAACACGTACTTACCTTAATGGTGCTTTTCATTTTATTTTATTTGTTGTTGCTGCTCTTTTTCGCTCCTTTGTCTAGATACTAAGCTTTGAACTAGATAATACCATATCCCTCTTCTGTGCATGATTAAACTGCAGTTTATTAAGTGAAACAGCTTAATACTCAAGAGCATTCAGCTAATAACTAGTGGTACCAGATTCTGAACTCAAATCTGTTTGACCTTAAAGTTGCTCCTAACTAATAAGCTAAAACATTTCTCACACAAAAAGTACAAAACATGATCATTCTCTTGAAAATAAAGTGTAAATGAACAGAATTGAAATTAGATTTTAGTGTTATTATTATTCAATTTAATCAGCACTCATTAGTTGCTAAGTGAAGGATGGAAACCCCCTGCTAAAATATACTTGCAAAAACAATATCCACAGTCGTAATTTGCTCAGTGAGAAAGGGTAACAGACTAAATAAATTTTAAAACATTTGGTGATTTTGTGTTTAGATGACTATTTAGAGATTATGTGTGTTATATATATTTGTGATCTCTAACTATTTAAAACACAGTTTTAAGTAGGCAGTAAGTATAGTTTTAATAAAGAAAACTACCTAATTTTCCTTCCTATTCTTTTCAAGGAATAAATTAGCATGATAACGTTTTGTGCTCTCTGTCTTCTTTGGTGGTAAAATGTATTTCACAAAAAAATTTGCCATTTCAAGTACTCTTAAGAGTGTAATTCAGGAACATGAATCACAATAACCATGTTGTACAACCATTGGCACTGTTAGTTTCCATAACGTTGTCATGACCCTGGACAGAAACACACCGCATTACCTGTTAACCACTCGTAAACTCTTGTCTCTGCGTTCGCTTGTATTTGGTATTTCATAAAAGAGGAATTACACAAACTTTTCTCTTTGAGCCTGACATCTCACTTAGTGTTTGCTGTGTGTTTGACAGTTCTGTAAACTAAAAACATTTTCTTTTCCCTCTGATGAGATTCACAGAGCAGTTTTAAAGAAATTTCATTTCTGGAAGAATCTTCAGTTGTCATTTGACTTAACAGCACAAATCCCAGAACTCAATGCTATGACAGTACAGTTTCTTGTCATCTTACAGTTTCCATGGAGTTAAATTAATGTTACTTAGATTGTGGAAAATGATGGGTTTGGCAGGAACAGTTTTGTGGGAAGAAGACTAAAACCTTGATTTGTTTCTCTCTGCATGCATATCAGCAAATATACATATGTATATATACACACATACATATATGTACACTTAATGAAAGAAACAAACAGTTCCAAAAAAACAGTGTCTGCATTTCTGTGTCTCTTAAAGTGGGAAAACCACATTGATATTCTTCTTTACCAGATCTCTAAATTAAAATGGAAAGGAGACCGAACATTGAGAATCATTTAAGGAGTTGAATAAATATTCACAGAATCCCAGAAGTAAAATGCCTGCAAGCATTTTATCGACAGGGTTACTCTTTCAGTCCTCACTCAGTACCTAAGGAAGAAGCATAGATTATATAAGGCCATTTAGCAAAGGTCCAAATACTTCTAAAAACAACTGAGTACAATAATTGTTAATTAGAATAAACATCATGAGCCAGTAGAGAATATTATGTTTGCTTAAAGAAACAGAGACATGTGTAACAATCAAGAACTATTTAATTTGTAGTTTTTTAATTTAAGTATTTACTTTTTGTCCATAAAAAATCTATACTTTGAAGAATGTAAAGTGATAACTGACTTCATAGAATTTGTCAATAATTATCAGAAAACTTGGGGGGTGGGGAGTCAAGATGACAGACTAAACGCACATCTCCCTAAATCCCTCTAGAAATCAAGACCTGAAATGATAATTAAAGAGAGCCTTCTGGACACCTAGTGAGTCCTGGGAAATGGCATAGGGCTTTTAATTTGGATTTCATACCACTGAACGCAAAACCTCCTCTCTTTCACTGACCCCACTCTCAGCGAGCACAGGCATGCACAGACCGAAGGTATCTCATCATTTTGATTTCTTTTTCTCTGTCTTGGCCGGCGGGCAGAACTGGGACTTGACTAGCTGTTGGTCTCAGACACACTGCTGGTGGGACCGGTAAGCATAATTTCCAGACTCTGAGAGCCTGGATTTGGACTCGATACACTTCAGCTCCTCTGGCCTGTCGGGAAATGGAGAAGACCAGACAGAGGCTCTGGCCGAACTTGCTTCTTAGGCTGGGAGGTGACTCCTGCTGGTGGGGAGTGCTTTTCTAGTAGGGAGATGGTGTTTTGCACAGTGTCACCTGGGGCTGGGGCCCAGTGGTGAAGGCTGTTGACACAGGGCATTTCAGCACTCTTGGCCTCTTTTTTCCACCGGGAGCCTGGTCCTGGCCACCTGGAGAGCTTGTGCGCGACAGCATCTTGTTTTGCTGGGAGGCAGGGTCATCCATATGGAAGCCTCAGTGGGACCTAATTCCTAGGCTGAGAGGCAGAGCCTACCCAGAAGTGACTGATTTTCTAACAAAAAAGCAGAATTCTACACAGTATCGCCTACAGCTAGGGCCTGACAGCAGAAGCCGGCAGACTAGTAGCCTTTCTGTATTTTGAGCTAGTTTATAACATCTTGGGTTCAATATAGAGGTGCTTACTTTGCCAGCTGGGAAGAGGGTTGTATACACCTGAAATCCTGACTGACTTTGGAAGTTGTTGTATACTTTTTACTTCTTCCTTTAAGACGGCGTAGAGAAACAACTGTGATCCATCTCCAGTCTCTGTTGACCCACATGAAGCCCAGAAAGCAACAAACATTGGAGAAGATGGTAATCCGGAAATCACGCATGGCATCGGAAGGCCCCCAAAAGAAACCAACTCTGAACTTCCAAGACAAAGAAGCTTTTCTGAAACTATCAGAAGGTGAAAACAAATGGATTATATAGAGAGCCCTCCCAGACCTTATAAAAAATGCAGAAGAGCAAAACAAAAAATTAAGCAAGCTGTTCAATCTGATGGACCATCAGTACTTGGAAATCCAGCAGACCAAGAACAAAATCAATGACATAGAAACTTCCATTCAAAGCCAAGAAAACAGAATGGAACAAATGGAGAAGAGAATTTATGATTTGGAAGACAGAGCCATTGAATCCAGCATCTATGAGGAGAAATCAGAAAAAAGAAACAAGAAAAATGAAGAAGCATTAAGAAACGTGGGACTCTATTAAGAAGAACAATCTATGATTAATTGGAGTTCCTGAACTGGGTGATACACCTGAGAACACAGAGAGTATCGTTGCTGAGCTACTGACAGAAAACTTCCCAGAAACTATGAAAGAAGAGAACACAGATATCCAAGATACGTATCGAACACCACTCAATATAGATCTCAATAGAAAGACTCCAAGACATATTATAATCAAGCTCAACAAAATGAAACATAAGCAGAAACTCTTAAAGGCAGCAAGACTCAAAGCAAAGCAATCATTCAGAGGGAAACCCTGCAGGCTTTCGTCAGATTTCTCTGTAGAAACAATGCTGGCATGGAGATAGTGGCGTGACACATTCAAAGCCTTGAAGGAAAACTTCCAACCAAGAATTATATATCCTGAAAAACTGTCTTTCAAATATGAAAATGGAATGAAGACATTTGCAGATAAACAGAAACTCAGAGACTTTGTAAAAACCAAACCAAAGCTACAAGAAATACTGACAGAATCTCTTGGCTTGGAAGAACAAAACCACTTTGTATTTTAGAAGGACACATTATCCAGAAGCCTACTCAGTTAGGGAAGGCTCCAAACACAATCAAAGCTCTAATAGTGAAAGAAATGATCTAGTGATAATATCATGTAAACTATGATATCATCATATTAAAAAGAAGGATGTCCTGCAGTCGTTGCAGTCCTTCCAGATGGAGAGGAAGTTGACAAGACTAGTAGCAATGGAAATTTGGTTTATATGTAGTTTATTAAGCAGGATCATAGGGGCAGCCATAAAGCACAATAAAGAAGCAACATACCATATCAAGAAATGTAATATAGGAGTCTCAGCAACCACAAAACCAACCCTGAAAAAGGTGAGGTATTCAGTGACAGAAGGACAAATGTTGTATGAGACCCCTATGTTAAGAAATTAAAAGCAGACTCATGCATAACAGAAAAGACTCTTTGATAGCTGCAAGGGTCAGGAGGGGGGTGGGCGAGGAGGGAGGGTTTAGATTAGATAGTTGTAGGAAACTTGGTTGGGTGGAATTGGTGACAGCACACATTAGTAAGAAGATCAGTATTAACGGTACTTCAACACAACTTGTGTACTCCTCTCATCTTAACCCAATACTGTAAGGGCAGAGTAGCTGGGGCAGGGGGTGGGGGACTGTGCTCTCAGGGGAAATTGAGGCCAATTGGGCCAACTAGTGTTTTGCTAATGAGGACTCTCTGCACTCCACATTGGTGCATGGCATCTGGAGTCTTAAAAGCTGCCAAGCTGCCACCTCAGGGTACAGTGAATGGTCCCAAATTAGCAGGAGCGGATGACCACCAAGGTCCATAATGACATGGGAGAAAGAGAATCCAGAAGACAGAGAGACCCACGTGAGTGGATGTCTACATCAGCTTGTGACTGGCAGAATCAGATGGTGCCTGGACACCACCAGTGATAGCCATGATGAACTCACAAAGTTGAGTCTCACTGGCAACACTAGTATAAATAGGGGTGCACCCTGAGATCTTCACTAAAATACCACAATTGATGGTCCAGGGACTTTGGGGTTCCCCTGGTAGCATGTCCCCTGGCCCTGTTGCTGCCCCTGTCCATAAATCATAATGAAGGTCAACTTTTTGGACAACAATGGACTGGCCTTGGTGATGCAGAAGTACCATATTGTGTGGGCACTTTATGGTTCTAGGCATCTATAGGAGGTCGTCCTGTTGACCTCATACTGGAGGAAGGGGAATGGGTGGAGAGGAGAAGATAAGAGATTGTTGGGAAGATAAGACATGTATGGAGCAGAGAGGAAGAGTGTGCTGTCACCGTGCAGTGAGAGCAGTGGGAGCTGCATACAGGTCAGCATGCAAATTTATATGTGAATGTACATTTTCATTCAATCACAATAAAAAATTATCAAAAAACAAAATTGTGCATATACCTAGCAAATGCTCACTCATTTAATATATATTTACAGAATTCTTACTACAGTTCATGTACTGTGCCAGACAAAAATGCTTCTTGTACATCAGATGCTTGTGGTGGAGATGGATAATAAAGAGAACATAACAAGAAAATGATAAAATACACTAGAGCAAGAGAAGTGCTTTTGAAAAAGAAATGGAGGAGGGTTAGAGGATCAGATGGCCAGGTGGTGTATGTGCATGATGCAGGAAGTTTTTAGTGGAACGGTAAGCATTTTATCTCATTCAAAAGAAAATGGGCAAGACTTGAAGATGGTAAAGGACACACCAGGCAGCTGCTAAAGGAAAGAGCATTCCAGAGACCATGAGTAGTGCTGAAGTAGGGACACGCTTGGCAAGCTGGAGAAAGGTTGATGAGGCCAGTGTGACTGAAGCCAAGGGAAGGATTGAATGAGTGATAACAGCAGCAGTATGGATGACATCAGAAAGCAAGAAGAGAGGTGTGGAGTCCTTGGATGGACTTCAACTAAAGGTCTAGAGCAATTCCATTTCTAGAAATATTTTATAAAGAAATAGAGATGTGAAAAACAAAGATTTTGGGATAAATTTGTACCACATTGGGAAAAACTGAAAACATACTGTCAGTATAATAATGGTCAGTGAACTTTGTGACTTATCCTGATTGTGGAAATCTCTAAGCCCTTTAAATAGTATGTTGTAGAGGAGTGATTTGTGACATATGAATATGTGAAAGATGTGTATTTTAGTTTTAAAAGAAAACATTAAAAATCAAAAGTTGGGGGTGCATCATGAGATGTCCACTAAAAGACCTCAATTGATGGTCCAGCGGTTTTGGGGTTCCTCTGAGAGCATGGCCCCCAGCCCTGATGCTACCCTTTCCCATAAATTATAACAAAGTTCCACTCTTTGGACAGGAATGGATTGGACTTGGCAATGCAGAGTGACTACATATTGGAAGCACTTTATGGTTCTATACATCTATAGGATATCATCTTGCTGACCTCTGGCTGGAGGAAGGAGAGTGGACAGAGAGGAGGGGAAAGGAGACTGTTGGGAGGATGAGACATGTATGGAGCAGAGAGGAATGGTGTGCAGTCACTGGACAGGGAGAGCAGTGGAAGCTGCATATAGGTGGGCATGTAAATTTATACGTGAATGTACATTTTCATTCAGTTATGTTAAATAAAAATTAAAAAAGTAATAATAAAAATGAAAAAAAAATCAAAAATTGGAACCACAGTTTTGTGAAAAGGAAAAAAAATACACATACTTTTAAAAAGATAAGGAAGAAACAATATAAATCAAAATATTAAAAACAATTAACTCTGGGTGAGAAATTTCTTATCTGAATTTTCTGATTTCTAAATTTACTAAAATGTAGTTTACTGTTAGCCAATTGTGGCAAATACTTTTTAAACAGAAGATTTTTTTTTTAAATTGAAATTTCAAAATCACCCACAAACTCAAGTATTTGACTATTCAGAATGATTCTGTGAGGCTTTAAGAAAAAGGATGTTTTGTTCTCTCTGTGTCAGAGATTCCAAATTGGCTTATATATACAACAACTGAGCTTCTGGTGAAACACAGAAGAGAAAAGCTAGGATGATAGGACCTAGGCTGTCTACACAAAATACCAGATGGGAGTCATCCTAAAGTCTTGAGGAAAAGATCTTGTCACAAAAATATTTGAAAATATAACTGTATGATTGGTGTAACATATCCTGTGTGCCAAAATACATAATTTCTTTAAAATTTAAAATTGTTCAGTTTTCACTTGGATAGTGAACATCCTCTTTCATTACCCTGTGGTAGTTTTAGTTCCCAGTAGCCATCAGAAAGGAAGACAGGTGGCACAGTGGATCAAGCACTCAGCTACTAACCAAAAAATCATCAGTTCAAATCCACCAGCCTCTCTTAGGCAGAAGGATGTGGCAGTCTGCTTCCGTAAAGATTCATAGCCTTGGAAGTCCTATGCGAGCAGAGCTTCTTTGTCCTACACAGTCACTGCGAGCTGGAATTGATTTAGTAGCAATGGATTTAGTAGCCAAGCCAAGCCAATTTAGTAGAACCAATGTTAATAAGAAAAAAATGCTAAACTTAATTGTGTGTGGTCCAGTCGTAAATCATTTTTATTGCAAACTTCAAAGAAAGATTATTCCATGAAAGGATAAAAATCCACTCAAATTAGTCAAAATTCTGAGCTCACACTCTTAGGAGATGGTCAGGGTACCTGCATCATGAAGGACCTGCTTGCATTCTTCTTGCCCTTTCTGTATGTCATGGATTGAAATGTGTCCCCTAAAAACAACGACCATCAGTTTCGCTGGGCCATGATTCCTGGTGTTGTGTAATTGTCTACCAGTTTGTCATCAGATGGGATTTTTGTATGTGTTGTATGTAAATCTTGTCTCTGTGAAGTCAATGAGGGGGGAATGGGTAAGTAGCAGTGGTGTTGATGAGGCAGGACTCACTCTATGGAACTGGATTATGTCTTGAGCCAGTTTCCTTTGGAATGTAAAAGAGAGAAGTGAGCAGAAAGACAGGGGGACTTCATATCACCAAGAAAGTAGTGCCAGTAGCATAGCACATCCATTGGACCCAGAGTACAGAGAAGCTCCTGGTGCAGGAGTAGATTGATGAGGACCTTCCTCCTCAACCAACAAAGACAGAACCAACGGAGACAGAAAGCCTTCCCCTGGAGCTGACTCCCTGAATTTGGACTCTTTGCCTACTTTACAATGAGAAAATAAGTTTTTGTTTGTTAAAGCCATCTACCTGTGATGTTTCTGTTAGAGCAGCACTGTGTAACTGTAGTTCAAATGAAATGAATCTGTCTATTCTTTGGACCTAATATTGCTGATGATGGTGATAGTCACGATAATAGGGATGATGACTTGCACTTTGAGGTTGGGCACTTGGGGTGCGTGCCTCCAGAGAGGACTATGTTGATGGTGCCTCCCAGGCGCTGAAGACAGCAACAGATCAGCACCGAATTAGCAGACCCTCAGTGGTACGGAGCTTAAGCCAGTAACCCAAAGGTCTGCAGTTCCAATCTACCAGCCACTTGCTGGAAACTCAGTGGGGCAGTTCTGCTGTGTCCTATAGGATCACTGTGAGTCATCATCTACTAAGAGTGATGGGTTTGGTATTTTTTAGGTGTGCTAAGGGAAGGATCGACTTGCTGGCACTTGGCTTTGGCGTTTTGGCAAGGGAAGGTGCCTCCTGGCATACAGAAGTACTTGGCTATTAATGGAAAGGTTGGGAGTTCAAATCCACTCAGTGGTGTCAAGAAAGAAAGGCTTAGAGGTCTATTCCCTTATCATTACAGCTGCTGGAAACCCTATGGTGAGTAGTTTTACTCTGACACCCATGGGATCACTGTAAGGTAGAATAGACTCAGCGACAAAGGTTTATTTAGTTTGAGTGTGCCCGGTGAAGTTCTAAACATTTTACAAGCAGGACACTCTTAAGGTAAGTTATCTGCTTCTGACTCTTTAGTTGAGGGTACTGAGACACATGTGAAATTCATAGAGCCAATAAATGTCTGACTGAATTCTTGTAAGTGCTTGCCTTTATTCTAGGTGTATGTGGGGTAAAGACTGGAGCCCTGTTGTTAAAAGACTTCTAGAGCAGCAAGGGAGGCAAGTTGACAGTGAAACCCAGCCAACCTTGTGACAGTATGGCTTTTTCCTTCAATTACCAAAGGACATCACCTCAAACAAACCCACCTTAACATTTGCCATCAAGATACAGTTTACTTAAACTAAATCATACATATTCTTACATATCGAAACAGGGAATTATTTTGTAGTACCTTACTCTTAGCGCTGTATTAAACATTGCAGTACTGTATGTTTAGATCATGTATTTTAATACTGTCTAACCAAATCCAACTCAACGATGCATCAGTGATAAATATTTTATTTCTTTTATGAACTAGTAACCAAAGATTATCTTTTTAAATCTTTTTTTACCTGGTAAACCTGTTCAATTAGGAACCTGAGATACACTTGAACACTTTGAATTAAATAAAAATGATCAAATATTCTTCAAACCAAATGCAAGAGTGTTCTTCAGGTTTGTGGTCCTGATTTTAATATAAAGAAAAAGTTCAGTTTTAAAATTATTATAACACCCATAATTGTGTTCTCCTAAGTTAGGGGTTTGTGTGGAGGACTGTTAAGTAGAGGGACCTACAAAGATGATTGAGACTCAGTCCTGAATGTACGGTAACCATTTAAGCATGAAATTGTACATAGAGAAGTGGGACGTTTTATCAGAACCTTTCGAACATTTGCAAGCTGGACATCGAACACGTGAACATTTACATGTGAGAACTTGGATAGGACTGCCAGTCAAGGGCTATGAAAACAGAAAAAGCCACTAAATTCACAAACACTGAGTTTACTTACCTGAAAGTAGGGAAAAAGTGGCTAATCTAACTAGCTTTTTTTTTTTTTGCCGTCACACAATAAATTTTTTTTTTTAATTTATTTTATTTATTTTTATTTTTTCTTTCTTATTTAATATGACTGAGTGAAAATGTACCTTCCCATATAAATTTACATGCCCACCTATATGCAGCTTCCACTGCTCTCCCTGTCTGGTGACAGCACACTACTCCTCTCTGCTCCATACATGTCTCATCCTCCCAACAGTCTCCTTTCCCCTCCTCTCCGTCCACTCCCCTTCCTCCAGCCAGAGGTCAGCAAGATGATATCCTATAGATGTATAGAACCATAAAGTGCATCCAATATATGGTCACTCTGCATTGCCAAGTCCAATCCATTCCTGTCCAAAGAGTGCACCTTCGTTATGATTTACGGGTAAGGGCAGCGTCAGGGCCGGGGACCATGCTCTCAGGGGAACCCCGAAACCGCTGGACCATTAATTGAAGTCTTTTAGTGGAGAGCTCAGAATGCACCCCTTTTTATTCTTGTGTTGCCAGTGAGACTTGTCTCTGTGAGCTCCATCATGGCTATCGCTGGTGGTGGCCGGGCACCATCCGGTTCTTCGGTCCCAAGTCGATGTAGGCACCCACTCTTGTGGGTCTACCTAGCTTTTAAAAAGAAAGATTTTTACAGCGACCTGAAACTAAGCCAGAAATGGCCACCTTCTTCAGGGAAAAATGCAGAATTCAGATTTTAAAAATACAGCAAGAGCAAAACCGCACAAACCAACCCCTCTGCAACATGAATGGTTTGCTGTGCTCTGAATTTCAGCATACTTGAACTTTTATCGCTCGGGGATGTATACAGACAACTGTCTGTACAGCTGAAATAAGGAATGGCTGTGAAACCCAGACAGGAGAATGATGACTGCCTTTTCGGAGCTTTTTCACTTTTGCACCCTCTCTAAGCATGTGAGTCTAATAAGACCATATGCCTGGCAAGGATTGGAAAACAGGTTAGATGTATTGATTCTAGTCACAGTCAAGGGACTCTTTCATTATGATTTTTTCTATATTTAATACAGAAAAAGTGACCCAGAAAATGAGGAAAAAATGTAACCCTTGAGGGAGAAACGTCACTGAGTGTTTAACGAGAGTATTGATCCTGATTTGTCTACCTTCACTTTGGTGTTTTTCCTGCTTTGAGCTATGACTATTAGTAATCCAATCTTGGTATTAAATAATCCGGCAACTTTCAGTGCCTAGTCAGCATTTCTAAGGCAGAAACATGTGAAGACCTGGCAAATCCCGTTAGCTCTTAAATTCTTCCTTAAGTGAAATTGTGAATTGGATTGTCGGCAAGAGCGACTGTGAACCTAAATATTTATGACTCTGTGACTGTCTGTCACGCTTTCTGCTTGCCTTTGCCGTCATATTAAGCTTCTCAAGGTAATAAAGCAATATAGAGTTTTTCTGAGGTTTTTCCCTCATCGTGTATGATTGTGTGTGTGTGTGTGAGAGAGAGAGGGAGACAGAGAGAGAGAACTATTGTGTTCAGTGTAGCGAACAGCTCATTAAATACAAGCAGTTCCTTGAAAAAGTCATACAGTGTGGTTGGTGCTGGTTGCCCTTGAGTGGATTCTGGCTCACGACTCGTGACCCTGAACTTTGGAAGCAGATCATCAGGCTTGTCTTCCGAGGTACTTCTGGGTAGGCCTGAGCTGCGCCCTTTTGGCTAGTTAGGTGAGCACTCAACCTTTTGCACCCCCCCATGACTCTTGGCTGTAAAGTCCATGTATGAAGGCACTGATTTTGCTTTTACTTCACCCAGAACTGCATTCTTAGAAGCTCATGTTCAAGCGCAAGGGAAATGATTGGTTGACAGAGATGGTATTGAGAGGTTTTTGACTTAGTCGAAGAACTAGATTAGATTATACTTAAGGAATCAGTCCACTCGATTTAATAAACCTGTGGTAAATAGGCCCTCCGAGGCAGAAGTAAAATGCCTGCTCCTGCACATTCGAAAGGTTACTTTCCAGATTGTTTTTTTTTTTTTTTTGAGAAGCCCAAAGCCCAGTTACGTCTGTGTGACATTTCCATCAAAGCATGAGTGCAGCTCTGCCTCTCCCACTTCTCAGTACGTGCATTGCTGTTGTGATGAAGTCAGAGAATCCCTTCACTTGACAAGCATTCTTTCCCATACACTCTTTTTCTTGCTTCCAGATTCCAGGCTGGGATATTTCAGCGTGGACTGAAGTGGTGCAGCCTAGAATCCAGAAATCCTAGCTTTAATCTTTGTTCAGCTACCAACTAACTCTATAACCTGGGAAGGCTTCCTGTCCATTCTTGATTTATGTTTTCTCAATTTAAAGAGGGGGGAAAAGTTAAAAATGCTTAAGGAAATGTCTCAACTCCTTTGCCTTCAGATGTGGGGATACATTTGCAAGCCAACTGAAGAAATGCTCTTCTGAAATCCAAATCCCTTTCAAATGCCTTTTTATTAGCCTGTGGTAGTGATTACAATTGTTTATGGGCCTGACTGACTGCTCCCATTAGCCTGCAGTCTCCTTGAGGAAAGTAGGGTAGGAAAGCAGGAGGGAGACTGGTAGGGGAGAAACACAACCCTAAGGACTGGATTACAATCCAAGAAAGGTTAACGGAATTGCAAAAACTCACTGTTGCCAAGTTGGTTCCAACTCATAGTAACCCTGTAGGACAGAACTGCTCCATAGATTTTCCAAGTAGCACCTGGTGGATTTGAACTGTGTACCTTTTGGTTTGCAGATATAGTACTTACATGCCACCAGGCTTTCTAAGGGAGTTACAGATGGTTCAAAATTGCATTTTAATTTGAGCTTTAAGTTGATAGTATCTAACAGCAAAGTGGTTAAGTGCTAGGGCTGCCAAACACTCCTTGGAAACTCTCTTGGGTAACTCTACTGTGTCTATAGGGTTGCTATGAGTTGGTATCAGCTTGGCAGCTGTGGGTTTGATTTTGGGTTTTATTTAACAACAAAGGTAGAACTGCATATAGTGACCTTGACTGGTATGAATATAGTGAAGATAGACTGAAAAAGGATCATGTGCTATAGTTTTAAAAATTATTATGGATAAAAGAATTCTTAATGGCATGGAAAATGTTTAAGAATATATTTAGTGAAAATGCAGCATTTTTTTAAAAAAAAAAAGCCAAAAAACTATGTTCATTGAAAATATGTTCAGGTGTGCATAGGAAAAAAGACCTGAAGGACACATAGAAATATAAAAAGTATTTAAGTGATAGAAGCATACTAAAAAAAACCAAACCAAACCCATTGCCTGCGAGTTGAGTCTGACTCAGTGACCCTATAGGACAGAGTAGAACTCTCCCATAGAGTTTCCAGGGAGCAAGTGGTAGATTCAAACTGCTAACCTTTGTGGTTAGCAGCTATAACTCTTAACTACTGTGACACCAGGGTTTCCAGTAACCGTATATTATTTGCTTAATAAGAAGCAAGCAAAAAGGAGAATCTGAATTTGACTTTACCTGAACTTGACAGTGGGTTTGTTTTGGTTTTTGGTTATCTGAACAATTTAGTAGGTTGCTAATGAGTATTAAGGAGGGGAAGAAAAGCCTCACATTCTCGCACTGTTACAATGAATGATTCTGTAGTTTCATTTGTTTTTTTTTAACATGAAGTAAAAATAATTATCATCGACATGTATATGCGGGAAATGAAGACACTAGGGTTTAGACAAGCTGAATGAAGACCTCTGTCTCTGTCCTACTGGTAGTAAAGCTCTCGGATGCTGAAGAAAAAGCCTGAGGATCAGGTCACCGCAAAGCTAACTGATTTCTGCATCATCATCAGCAACAGGAAAAAACAGCTTTCATAGGCAAATTAATGTTTGGGTCTGTCTGAGTCATCTAGTGCTGTTGTAATAGAATTACCTTAAGTGGCTGGATTTAAAAAAGAGAAGTTGATTCTCTCACAATTCAGGATAGTGGCTCCAGGGGAAGGCCTTCTTTGTGGGCTCTGGAGGAAGATCCTTGTGATACACCAGTCTTCCATTGATTAGTGAGCTTCTCTGCACAGGAACCTCAGCTCCACAGGACATGCTCTGCTCCTGACACTGCTTTCTTGGTGGTATGAGGCCCCCAACTCTCGGCTCACTTCCCTTTCCTTTTATTTCTCATGAGATAAAGAGTGGTACAGGCCACACCCCAGGGAAATTTGCTTTATATTCATAACATCAGGGCTGTTACTTAGTAGATGGTACTCCAGTCCCACCCTAATCCTCTTTAACGTAAGCCAGTCTTGCCCCACTAACCACAGCCAGATGTTAGGATTTATCACATACAGGGGAATTACAACCACAAAATAGAGAACCTCCACCCAATAACGGGAATCCTTAGCCAAGCTGAAACTGACATCTTTTAGGGAGATGTAATTCAGTGCATGACAGGGTCACTGCCTTTTTGGAAAATGTGCACAATTGGTTTACATCTCTGGATGTTTTCCTTAATTTATAAAATGAATTCTTATACACCATTATCATCTATTAGTATTTATTCAGTACATACTCAAGCTATTATTCTCAGTCTTTCTAGTTATTTTCTAATGTATGTATGATGAGCATGAATTGCTTTCTTTCCATAAGTTATACGTCAGCCAAAGAGCTTCACTTGTTGCTGTGGTTTAGTTTAATTCAATGCCCTCACCAGTTTTTGTGACTTTGCTCCGCCATCCACTCACTGTCCTATCTTTCAAGCCTTCTTTCTTCAGTTTTGCTTCTCTAACCCATCATTACCCATCTTCTCCTCCATTCACCTATACTTCTTTCCTTCCTTTCTTTTTTTTTTGGTTCTCTGTAACTTTTTTCCTTGAAGAACATGAATTTTGCATGTAAGAACCAACAACTAAAGTGTTCACTGGCAGTCTGGGCCAGTACTGTATTCAGATTTTCTCATATCTGAACTCTTTAAGGCGTAATTGTTTTCCTTCTTTCAAATGTTGTCATTTGGTCTTCCCGTATAGACTGAAAAGCCCTTGAAAATCCAAAAATTTCCCCATCCTCTGAATGGCAAGAAACCTGTGTTTGATGAGTAATTCCTGTATGCCATGTACTGTGCTAGGTATTTTATATGTAATGTCATTTAACCCTGACAATTGTCCTGCTTAAACAAAAACAAACAAAAAAACAAATTCACTGACCTTGAGTTGATTCTGACTCATAGTGACCCTGTAGGATAGAGTAGAATGGCTCCACAGAGTTTCCAAGGAGAACCTGGTAGGTTCGAACTGCCAGCCTTGTGGTTAGCAGCTGCAGCACTTAACTACCACGCCACCAGGTTTCCAGCATTTGCTCTATCAATTGGTGTTAATCTTCTCATGGAAAGTACTGACGTTACAGAAGTTCCTTCCATTCAAGGTACTATTAACTTCAAAATACCCACTTCATTAGACTGTCCTTGTATTCCAAGAAGTGTATTAGGGACTTCTATACATGGATAAACTGTTCCTGTTGTCTGTATAAAAGAAGTCATCTTCTCCTATTTCAATTTGAGATTCTTCTTCACCTCTAAATGAAAATATTCACCCAGTTGTGGAGGCAACAGACTCTGGAGCCAAAAGGGGACCAAGAGGAATGGTTCCAAACATAATTCCCTGCAGTGCCTCTAGGATATTCAGAAGCCGGTAATAACCTGACCCCAGCTGGAGACAGCGGAATAGAGTATCGGCAGAGAGAATGCTGAGTAAGAAAAGGTACCCTTTCAATCATGTTAGCTTAGTAGGAAGAAAGAAAAGAAAGCCTCGTAACAGCTCCAGGATTAACCAGCACATTCTCTCTTTTCTTAAGTCCCAACATGTAACTGTTTTTCAAGGAGATAAACTGGATTTGATTATCATATGTAAGCAATCTGAAGAATTGGAAGGGAGTCGTTAGGAATACACGCAACAGAGATATAGAAAACTGAGCACATCGATTCGGACTATTGCAACTCTTTACCTTCCTCAGAAAATTCTCTTTCACTCCCCAGAATTTTGGTACAACTTTAGGAGTAAACGAAGTAGTTACAGTAGTCTGGTGTTTGACACTGTATAGTCTGGAATCAATTGTCCTTCATCATATACAGTAGAGAGATGGTGGCCTGGCTAAATAAATTCAATTCAGGCTTAGAGGATTTCATACAGTAATTGTTCCTTACAATGGTTTGTTTTCATTCCCATACTCTACTGGCAGAAGTTCAAAGGGCAAAACCTTTCCAGAAGACAACTTGGCAATGAATATCAAAAGCCTTAAAATGACATACCCTTAGATTTATCATTTATATGTTTAGGAATGTATCTTATGAAAATAATTAGGCAGCACCAAAAAGACTTTCATAATTGTATTATTTTTTTTTATATTTACAAGAATATCATTCACACTAAGAAAAATTTGGGAACAACTTAAGTGTCCAGCAACAGGAAGAATGATACAATTGTAAAATATATATATATCACAAAGTCATTATACCAGAAAGAACTGGTTGATGTTCAGCCACTTGAAGAGGTAGCACATGATCGGGAACCAATGGTACTGAAGGAAGAAATCGAAGCTACATTGAAGGCACTGGCAAAAAACAAGGCTCCAGGAATTGATGGAATATTAATTGGGATATTTCAACAAACGGATGCAATGCTGGAAGTACTTGCTCATCTATGCCAAGAAATTTGGAGGACAGCTACCTGGCCAAATGACTGGAAGCGATCCACATTTATGCCTGTTCCAAAGAAAGGTGATCTAGTCGAACGAGGAAATTACTGAACAGTATCATTAATATCACATCAAGTAAAATTTTGCTCAAGGTCATTCAAAGTGACTACAACAGTATGTTGACAAAGAAGCTGCCAGAAGTTCCAGCCAGATTCAGAAGAGGACGTGGGATATAATTACTGATATTAGATGGAACTTGGCTGAAACAGAACACCAGAAAGATGATGTTTACCTGTGTTTCACTGACTGTGCAAAGGCATTCGATTGGATGAATCACAACAAATTATGGCTAACGTTGTGGAGAATGGGAATTCCATGACATTCAGTTGTGCTCTTGAGGAATCTGTAGATGGAGCAGGAGGCAGCTGTGCAAACAGAACAAAGGGATACTGCATGGTTTAAAATCAGGAAAGGTGTGTGTCAGGGTTGTATCCTTTCGCCATACCATTTTGAATCTGTACGCTGAGCAAATAATCCAAGAAGCTGGACTATGTGAAGAAGACTGAGGCATCAGCATTGGAGGAAGACTGATTAACAACCTGCATTACACAGATGACACCACCTTACTTGCTGGAAATAAAGAGGATTGAAACACTTATTTATGAAAATCAAAGACCACAGCCTTCAGTATGAATTGTACCTCAACAGAATACAGAAATCCTCACAACTGGACCAGTAAGCAATGTCATGATAAATGGAGAAAGGGTGGTGGCTGTCAAAGATTTCATTTTACAATCAGTGCCCATGGAAGCAGCAGTCAAGAAATCAAGACACATTGCATTGGGAAAAGCTGCTGCAAAGGATGCCTTTAAAGTATTGAAAAGTAAAGATGTCACCTTGAAAACTAAGGTGCGCCTGACCCAAGCCATGGTATTTTCAGTCACATCATATGCCTGCAAAAACTAGATGATGACTAAGGAAGACAGAGAAATTGATGCCTTTAAATGAATTGTGGTGTTAGAGAAGAATATTGAATGTACCATGGACTGTCAAAAGAACAAACAGATCTGTTCTGAAAGAAATATAGCCAGAGTGCTCTGTGGAAGCAAAGATGGTGAGACTGCATCCTACATACTTTGGACATGTTGTCAGGAGGGGTCAGTCCCTGGAGAAGGACATCATTTTTGGTAGAGCAGAGGGTCAGCAAAGAAGAAGAAGACCTTCGATGCGATGGATTGACACAGTGACTGCAAGGATAGACTTAAGCATACAAACGATTGTGTACATGGTGCAAGACTGAGCAGTGTTTTGTTGTGTGTAGAGTTGGTATGAGTTGTAATCAACTTGATGGCACTTAACAACAGCACACAGACACACATACACAGGTATGTATGTATGTGTGTGTATGAATATATATATACCATATCCATTGCTTGCAATATTCGGTTAGAAAATGCTTGCAATATTCATTTAGAAAAGGAAGTAACTGAAAAACGTGTTGTCATGGTTGAACTGTGTCCTCTCAAAATACCTGTCAATTTGGCTCAGTTGTGATTCCTAGTACTGTGTGATTGTCTACCATTTCTTCATCTGATGTGATTTTCCTGTGTTGTAAATCCTATCTGTATGATATTTATGAACTAGGATTAGTGGCAGTGATGTTAATGAGGCAAGACTCAATGTATGTGATTAGATTGTGTCTTAAGCCAATCTCTTTCAGGATATAAAAGAGAGATGCGAACAGAGAAATAGGGGAATTTCATACCACCAAGAAAGTAGAACCAGGAGCTGGAGTCCTTTGGTCCCTGGGCTGAAAAGCTCCTAGACCAGGGCTTCCCCTGATGACAGGGACCATCCCCGAGAGTCAAGACAAAGAGAAGGCCTTCCTTTTCAGAGGTCAATTCTAGATATAATTGTCTCTCCCTTCCTTCCTGTTTTGTTTATATCTTTTTTCCCTTGATGAACATAATTAATTTTCATATGATTTCTAGACTGTAAATCCTTGAGCTCAGTAACTACCAGTTATGCGAAGCCAAGCCACCAGTTATAAACTCATTAAATATTTTGTTAAATATTTAATTATCTCTATCATCATTATAATTTAATGTTTTCATTCCAGTGATAAAAACAAGTTCCCTTCTATACCACTTGTCATATTTATTAAGTAGTTCCGAGTGATGGAACATCTAACCTTCTTACAGTGTTTCTAAAACTTAGTATAAGATTAAGTGCTGAGAATACTGACTTGCTGAGAGAGTGATCTAGCCAACTGAAATACTGGCCCTGCCACTTAAATCGTGTGACCTTGGATAACTTACTTAACCTCCTTATGCTTCATTTTCCTTAGCTGTTAAATACAGAAAAATTATACAGTAACACAATACAAAAGCACAATAATAATTACAACTACCCTGTAAGATTTTGGGGAAACTCTAGTAGTATATAGTGGGTAAGTGTTTCAGATGCTAACTAAAAGGCTGGCAGTTTGAATCCAAATTTCTCCTTGGAAAATATGGGGCAGTTCTGCTCTGTCCTTTAGGGTCACTATGAGTCAGAGTCAGTTTAATGACAGTGGGTTTGGTTTTGGTAAGCTTTTAGGTTAAGATGAAATCAGATGACACATCCAAAGCATGGAGTGGAAGTTAAGGGCATGGACTCAGGTATCAGTGCCTGGGCTTGAATGTATGTCCCTGACTTATTAGCTGTGTGACTTGGGGCCAGTTACTTAATTTCTGTATGCCCCAGACTCCTCATATGTAAAATGGGGATTATAATGCTACCAAGTTGAATGATATATTTTGAGGAATAAATTATTTAATATTTGTAAACTTACAACAATACAGGCACATAGGAGGACCATGTGCCAAACTGGTATTAATTATACGAAAAATTAACGCAGGGACTGATATGTGGTATTTCCCATCCAGAACACCAAATTGTCAAAATACAGACACACATACAACCCCAAGTGTTGTGTGTGTGTATATATAAACTGTATATACACTGTTTTCTTCCTATACAACTGATGAAAATAACTGATTTATGAGTTGTTTCTAGAATTTTTTCCCCCAGTTCTGTTTATTATAAAAAAGAATAGTAAAGGAAACTAGAAAGAAGATTTCCCCATGTCCTCATGTAGCTCTTCGTTTACTCGTATTTCCTACTGGCCTGCCTGATACATATAAGCTCTCATTGTAATTAAAACGCGTAAATGCTTTTGTGTATGGACCTCATGCTTCTCAGAGTGGGAGAAGTGTTCCTGTACCATGTGGGCTAGTTCATGCCCTCTCATCTCCTCAAGTTCTTTCCTCCTGAAGTTATATTCTCACACTCCTCAATTATCCATTTCTTCTGCCCAACGGAGATAACTTGAGTTAGCCCATAAATATGCTCCTGTATCTCAATTCTTAAACAATTCCCTTTTTGACCTCTATGTCTCCTTCAGTGACTGTCCTATTTCTTCCCTTCACAAGAAAGTCTATTGAAAAAGGTGTCTGTTGATGGTGGGCCTGCTCACCCACACTTTCTCCTTAACCCACTGCAGATGCGCTTCCATTCCAGTCACTCCTCGGAGACTTGCAGTTGTCAAAATTCCCAGTGGCTTCTGGGATGACAAATTCTAAAGCCATATACTTTTCTAACATTGTCTTTTTCCTCGAAACATACCTCACCCCCATGCTTTTGCCTGTTTCAGTCTTCCTAGTTAAAGCTGCCATTCCCCCACCGTCTCCCTACCTGCACCACTGCAGTGACTCCCCCATGGGACTCCCTGCTTCTCTCCTTCCTTACAACCCATTCTTCTCACAGAATACCGAGTAATTCTTTTAAATATAAATCAGATGGCAGCTTTCCCTGTAAAATCATCTGATAATTGTAAACTCCTTATCAATGCTTACCCCCAAACCAAAAACCAAACCCACTGTCACTGAGTTGATTATGACTCATAGAGACCCTACAGGACAGGGTAAAATAGCTGCTCCTTAGACTTTCCAAGGAGCACCCGGTGGAGTCGAACTGCCAACCTTTTGGTTAGCAGCAATAACACTTAACCAGTCTGCCACCAGGGTTTCCTCAAGGTTTCCAGAACCCTCCAAACTGACCTGGCATGTATCTCCAGTGCCATCTGAAGTCATCTCTCCCTCATGTGTTGTCCCAGCAATGCTCTACTTCTTTCTGTTCCTCAAACACTTCAGTGTTTTTCTGCTTGAAACAGCTTTTCCCTTCATTTCACAGAGCTGGCTTCTCTGTTATTCATATTACAGCTTAAATGTTCTCTTTTCAGAGAGGCCCTTCAGGTCATCCAGTGGTGGGGAGGGAGGAACCTGCCAGACACTCTCCATCAGCTCATTCCATCTTAATTATCTATATAATGAGAATCATCACAGATTGAGATTTTGTTCATAGATTTGTTTTCTGTATACTACCAGCACTCTGTTGGTTCATTTTCTTATCCCTGAAGTCTAGACCAGTGTCTGAGGAGTACATAGTGAAATAATGGTCTAATGAGGGCTAACGAGTCACAGATGGCAACCCACATTGGAAAGAGTAGATCTACACCTCGGAATCGACTCAATGGCTATGGGTTTGGTTTGGCTGTAAGGAGGAGAGGTTGTTTATTTCCCCATGAATTGCATGATGCTCAAAACTATTTTTAAAAATTAATAATCTAATTAGTATACCATCTAATTTTTGAGACATTGATGTCATTTCCATTTTCCTTTTTATCTCACTATGTCAATCTATCCTTCCTTACTTTTATGTCTCTCCTTCTGCCTGTCTTCCTTTCTTTTCTTTTTTTTCTGTTATTATTAGATAACATTGATATGAACGTCTTCAGTCACACACTTTTACTGTTTTTTAAATTTATTTTCTGGGAAAAGTTTTCCCTGTAATCGAAATCAGATCAAAGAATAAGGCACACCTTTATGTTAAGTGCTGGTGAATTGGCGCAGACTCACAGCGACCCTGTGTCCCACAGAAGGAAGCACTACTCAGGTCTGTACCATGCTCACAATAGTTGTTATGCTCGAGCCCACTATTGCAGCCGCTGTGTCAGTTTGCCTCACTGAGGGTCTTCCTCTTTTCCTCTCTCCAGGGATTAGTACGTCCTGACAACATATCCAAAGTATGTGAGATGCAGTTTCACCATCCTTGCTTCCAAGGGATCGTCTCCCTGACTTAATATATTGATTCAAATAGCTCTTTTGACTTGTGAAGCAGGTGTAGTCTGTGGGTGGTGAGAGTAAGAGAATGTCTCCTTCATGCCATATCACGGTCTCTGCACTGCTGTGAAAGTCAATGTCATTATTTGTGAAGAGTTATCCCACTGCCCTCTCTAATTAACTAGAGTATAAGTATGTGGATAATTTGTTTTTTCCATGCTGGTGGCTTCTTCTGTCTTTTGGGTTCTTTATTTTTGGTGGTTAATTTTCTACAATAGTCATGGATTGAATTGTGGCCCCCCCAAAACGTGTGTAGCTGCTTGGTTAGGCCATGATTCCTGGTATTGTGTGATGTTTACATATACTGTAAACCCTGCCCCTGTGATGTTAATAAGGGGGGATGAGTGGCAGTTGTGTTGGTGTGGCAGGACTCAATGTATAAAATTGTACCTTGAGGCAATCTCTTGAGAATTAAAGGAAAGGGAAGCAAGCAGAGAGTTGGGAACCTCATACTACCAGGAAAGCAGTGGCAGGAGCAGAGCATGTCCTTTGGAAAGAACCTGGGTTCTGTGCACCTCACAAGCTTCCAGTCCAGGGAAAGACTGAAGACAAAGACCTTTCTTTAGAACCAACAGAGGGAATTTGGACTTTTAGGCTGCTTTTCTGTGAGGAAATGAATGTCTCTTGTTAAAGCCATCTATTTGCCATATTTCTGTTATAGCAGCACTAGATAACTAAGACGTTGAATGAAATATTTTCTACCTGGGTGCAGTCACTATCTGGAATAGATAATCTGATTTTGACTCAGCAAAGTACTCTCCTTTTCCTTCTTGTCTCCGAGCAGTGATTTAAAAAAAAAAAACAAAAGTGGCTTCTTTCATGATCAGTCGTTTTAATTCACAGGGACTCTGTCTCCTCAGAAACAACAGTTCCGTTTAATCAAATGGCATAAATTTGGTGAAAAAGAAAAAAAATTAGCATTTATTGAGTGCCTGCTATAAACGTCACAGCATCAAGTAGAGTTTCTGGAAAACTGCAAGTGCTCCATAGTTATTCATTTTCTTTGTCCTCCTTCGTCTGTATCCCTACCCTCTGCCCTTCTGCTCTTTTGTTCTCTGCTGCTCACCTGTGTAAACAGATGGCAAAAGCTGGAAACAGCAGCTACCGCATGGGAAGTGTGGAGTGCAGACTTGGCTATTTAGATTGACAAATCCTGAGGACAAAAGTGTGTAGCCCTGAACTTCTTTGGTAACTTTAGAGAACAGCAGGCACCTGTCCACTCCCCCTTTCTTCCCTTAGTCTCTGCTCTCCCTCAGCCTCTCCCCAGTCTCCTTTGAGAGGGGAAGAGTTCCCACCAGCAACTGTTTTTACAGAGATTTATTAGATCTTATTTGTAAAGCTTTTCAATTCCTTGAACAAAAGAAATATAAATACAACACATCATGATCAACATGCCTTTTTTTCTAAACCATGAGAACTTTTCGTGAACAAAGCCTGTTTAATAGCTCAGAAAGTAACGTATGCAGTAATTCTAAAGTAAGTGGTAGAATGCCCCAATCTTTGTGAATATCAGGGTAAAGGCTGAAGATGGGACTCTCGCTGTCATTTTTTTATTGACCTTTACTGACCTAAAAATGATTTCTTCTGTAGAGAGAGTAGAAATGCTGATTGTCTTAGCTAGAATTCCTTTCTAGTGAGTTTTGATTAATACATGAAAATATAAGGTGTCTGAAATGAAAATTAATACTTTCAAAGCATTATACTTCCAGTGGAGGTGGGATACTCATCATCACAGTCAATGTGTCTTTTTTGTAATAAAACAGTAAATATTTATATTGGGCTCTTCTATTGGGGCCAATATGCTTATCTGTTTATGCTATGTTTGTAAGCTACCTGCATTCCTTTTTGCTGAAACAATACAGGATATATACAATATGTAAAATAAACTGAGTCTTAGTTCTCATTGTTGGGACCCTGATTTGTGTGTATTCAGTCTCTGATGCCTTAGTATCAGTGAATGCTCAGTACACCATAAACCCAGTGTCACTGAGTCAGTTCTGACTCATAGTGACACTGTAGGACAGGGCAGAACTGCTCTATAATTTCCAGGGAATGCCTGGCAGATTCGAACTGCCAACCTTCTGATAAGCAGATGTAGCAATTAACCACTGTGCCACCAGGGTTTCCCAGCACTCCATAGACATTAAATATTTGTAGATAGACTAATTAGGAAAAAATTATTGTGCCTTGGATAGTTTCAACCAATGAACAAAAACAAATTACAGAGGCACTGGGAAGAAAAGCCCAATTGCTTCTCAGGGCTTCATTTCATCTCATTCCACACCATTTAACTAGGTGTAGATTATCTTCTCTACTTTTTAGGCTCTGAGATCTCTGTTTTCAAGACCAGCATCTATGTTACCAATTATTTGCTGAATTTATCCCCTAAAATGGCCCACAGTTCTTCCTTTTTGGGGTACAAATTTCATATCAACACCCACCAAGATGTTCAAGCTAGAACCCCTAGTTGTTAGCCATGATATCTCTCCTTCCCACACCCCTCCAATTTGTTTCTGTAATCATGTTGATTCTGCCTCCAAAACACTTTTGTATACATTTTTAACTTCTTCCTTGTCCTCCTAGCAAGTGCCTTAAGTCTAGATTGTCATCACCTATTGCGTGGATTTAACAGGCTTTCCAGCATTTGGTTTCTTTCCTACTTTGTCACTCTTCGTCACTCTCCTTGAGAGCTCCTAAATTCTCAGACAGGCTCATTCTTGATCATGTAACTATGATGCTTATAAATAATACCCTTGCTGCTTATGGAGTAAATCCCCAACTCCACGGTGCTAAAACCAGAGCCTGGTTTACTTTGTAAGCTTTCTATCAAAATATTCACAGATATTCCCCATTTGCCCTTACACCCTAGCCCCCCAACATATAAGCTACCCTCTACTCTTGAAGAACTGATTGCTAGTCCTCAAAACGTTATTTCATGTCTACATGCAACTTACCCTACCCAGTGAGATAGTAGTGTTTCATATCATGTAGACCTGGAGTAGAAAATACCCACGCACTGCTGTCAAGTTGGGTCTGACTTGTAGTGACTCTACAGGTCAGAGTAGAACTGCCCCGTAGAGTTTCCAAAGAATTTTTGCCAATTAATAGCCAAATTACTTGTCCAGATCTCAGTAAATATGGAAAATAGGGATTACCTATTTGGGTGTTTGTGATGAATGAGTTGTAAGTACAGTACAGTACTGCACTCATAGTAAACATTTAATAAGTATTAACTATTATTATCTAGATATACTTTCTATGGCTGAATTTTGAAATTTTGGCCATCTTTAATGATAGAGCTCAGGTAACACCTTTCCTATGTAGCCTTCTTTGACCTAGACTTCTCCCAGCTAGACCCCATGAAGTCATCATTAATCATCCTTTTATCTGTGTTCCCAGAGCATTTTGTAATGCTTCTATTATAGGCATGTGTCTCAATGTATTATTATTGATGCTTATAAATACCTGAAGAGCCCCACTGGAATGTATTTGCAGGCAGGGGCAATGATTTTGTAGCTTGTATGCTATGGCCTAGCACAGATTCTGTCATATAAAAGATGTTTGATAATTGTTTACCAAATGGAATTTGTTAGATACTTTATAAAAGTTGTATTTTCCATCCTATGACACTGTGTAAAGGCTACTATACTTACAATTGGACAACATGGTGGTATAGTGATTAAGAGCTATGGCTGCTAACCAGAAGATCAGCAATTCAAATCCACCAGGTGCTCCTTGGAAATCGTATAGGGCAGTTCTGCTCTGTTCTGTAGGGTTGCTCAGAGTTGGAATTCACTCGATGATAGTGGGTTTGGTTTATTATTATTGTTATTATTGATTTATACTTGTAATTGGAAATTCTGGTGGCATAGTGGTTCAGTGCTACCACTGCTAACCAAAAGGTCAGCAGTTTGAATCCACAGGCACTCTTCAGAAACTCTCTTGGGCAGTTTTACTATATTCTGAAGTGTTGGTATGAGTCAGAATCAACTTGACAGCAGTGGGTTAGATTTTTATACTTATAATTGAAAAGGTAATAAATACAAGTGATAGTATTTTCTTATCTCCCATTTTTATAAAATTAATTCAGTTGTGACCACCAAGACTATATCTAGTTTCTAAGAATCAAACTAAGGAGCACAAATTGAAACGTTAAATTTGTTAGAGTACAGTCTTTCATAGTATACTGTTATGATAATTTTGATTTCTGTTGGATGTTATGACAACTCCCCTCTCATTCTTATTTGGGTTATTTGTTTTCTTCCCTGTTTTTCTTCAGTAAATTTAGCCAATGGTTTGTCAATTTTGTTGATCTTTTCAAAAAATCAGCTTTAGGTCTTTTCAATTTTTATAATTGTTCTTCTATTCTCTAATTCATTTAATTCTGCTCTGATCTTTATGGTCTGTTTTCTGCTGGTGCCTTAGGGGTTCCTCTGTTGTTCTCTCTCTACTTGTTCAAGCTGTAGGGTTAGTTCTTTGGTTTGGTTTCTTTCTTCCTTCCCGATATGTGCATTTTTGGAGATAAGCTGACTTCTGAGCATTGCTTTGGCTGTATCCCATGGGTTCTGGTAGGAAGTGTTTGCATTCTCATTGGAATCCATAAATGTCTTTATTTCATCCTTGATTTCTTCTATAACCCATGGGTTTTAGAGCAAGATGTTGTTCAGTTTCCATGAGTTCCAATTTCTGTCTATGTTTTTTCTACTATTAATTTTGACTTTTATGGCTTTATGATCTGAGAAGATACTTAACATTAATTTGATGGTATGGATTTTGTTGAGAATTGCTTTATGTCCTAACACATGCTGTATTGTGGAGAATGTTCCATGTGCACTGGAGACGAAGGTGTAGGTGTCCACTGATGGATAGGAAGTTGCGTATGTATCAATGAGGTCTAATTGGTTAATTGTGGCAATAAGGTTTTCTGTGTCTTTACTGAGCTTTTTTCTACATGGTCTGTCCAATATTGAGAGTGGAGTGTTGAATTCTCCTACTATTATTGTGGAGTGATCTATCTCATTTTTGAGTGCAGTCATTATTTCTTCTATGTATTTAGGTGCTTTAATATTAGGTGTGCAAATATATAATATTGTTAAGTCCTGCTTGTATATTGAACCTTTCAGCAGTAAATACTGAAAGAACCTCTTGTCTTAGAAGAACAAAACTACTAACATTATATTTTAGAAGCAATTACCCTACTCAGTTAGGAAGGGCTCCAAATTCAATCAAAGCTCTAATAGTGAAAGAAATGATCCAGTTATCATATGAAAACTGTGATATCATCATATTAAAAAGAAGGATGTACTACAGTTGTGATACTCCTTCCAGATGGAGAAGTTGATAAGACTGGTAGTAATTAAAATTGGGTTTATATATAGTTTATTAAGCGGGATCATAGGGGCAGCCATAAAGCACATTAAAGATTCAACATGTCATGTGAAGAAATGTAATACAGGAGTCTCAACCACAAAACCAACCCTGAAAAAGGTGAAAAACCAACTCACAAAGAAGAATGTCCTAGAACAGATTAATAAGAACAGAGAAAACATCAACACAAAAATAAACATATCACAATGGCAGAACTGAACACATATCTATCAATAATTACATGGAATACGAATGGACTCAATGCTGCAGTATAGAGACATTGAGTGACCTCTTGGATCAAAAGACATGACCCATCAGTATGTTGCCTATGAGAAACTCACTTTAGACTAGAAGATTATGAACAAACTGAAAATTAAAGGATGGAATAATATATATCAAGCTAACAATGCACAAAGAAGAGGAAATATGGCAATTCTTATCTTAGGTAAAATTGATTTTAATGTAAAATCCACAAAGTCTCTGAGTTTCTGTTTATCTGCAAGTGTCTTCTTTTCATTTTCATATTTGAAAGATAGTTTTGCAGGATATATGATTCTTGATTGGAAGTTCTCCTACAAGGCTTTGAATGTGTCGTGCCACTGTCTTTGTGCCAGCATTGTTTCTGCTGTGAAATCAGATGAAAGCCCTTAGAATGTTAGCTTTGCTTTGAGTCTTGCTGCCTTTAAGAGTTTCTGCTTATGTTTCATTTTGTTAAGCTTGATTATAATATGTTTTCGAGTCTTTCTTTTGAGCTCTGTATTGAGTGGTGTTCAATATATATCTTGTGTATCTATAGTCTCTTTCTTAATTTCTGGGAAGTTTTTTCTCAGCATCTCAGCAGCAATACTCTCTGTGTTCTCAGGTGTCTCACCCTGTTCAGGAATTTCAATTAATCGTAGATTGTTCTTCATGTTTCTTAATGCTTCTTCATTTTTTTTGTTTCTTTTTCCTGATTTCTCCTCATGGATGCTGGAGTCAGCAGCTCTGTCTTCCAAGTCAGAAATTCTCTTCTCCATTTGTTCCCTTCTGTTTTCTTGGCTTTGAATTGAAGTTTCTATGTCTTTGATCTTGTTCTTCATCTGTTGGATTTCCGAGTACTGGTGTTCCATCAGATTGAACAGCTTGCTTAATTTTTCACTTTGCTCTGCTGCATTTTGTGTAAGGTCTAGGAGGGCTCTCTGTATAATCCTTTTGATAGTGTCAGAACAGCTTCTTTATTTGGGCAGTTCTTTGGTGCTTTCTTTTGGGGGCCTTCTGAAGCCATGAGTGATTTCTTGGTTATGCTTTTATCCAGAGTTTGATGCTTTTTGGTCATCATGTGAGTCAATGGATGCTGGGAGAGATGCTTTGAGGATAGACCACAGTTGTTTCTCTAGGATGTTTTAAAATGAGAGGTAAAAGGTATCTGACAACTTCCAAAGTCAGTTAGGTTTTCAGGTGTACAGGTCCGTCTTCCCAGCTGGCAAAGTAAGCAACTCTGTACCCAACCCCAGATGTTATAAACTGGTTCAAAATACAGAAAAGTTACTGCCCGGCTGGCCTCTGCTGTCAGGCCTTAGCTGTAGGCGACACTGTGTAGAATACTGCTTTTCTGCTGGAAGAGTGCTCTCCTCCAGGCAAGTGCCTGACAGCCTAGGAATTAGGTCCATTTGAGGCCCCCGTATGGGTAAATGTGCCTCTCAGTGGAACAAGATGGTGTCCTGCACAAGCTCCCCACTTGCCTCTGTATAGGCTACTCAATGGTGGAAGCAGAAAAAGAGGCCAAAGGTGCCAAGATGCACAGAGTCCAAGGCCAGGCTCTCAAAATATGGCAATTTCACCTGCTGATCCCACCAGCAGTGCATCTGAGATTAGCTGCTCATCAAGTCCCAGCTTCTCCCACTGGCTAAGACAGAACAAAACATTAAAATGGTGAGTTACCTTCCAGTCCATGAAAGCCAGCACTCATCAAGAGCAGGGGTCAGTGAAAGAGAGGAAGTTTTCTATTCAGTGGTATGAAGTCTAAATTAACAGCCCTAAGCCGTGTCCTAGAGCTTAGTAGGTGTCCAGAAGACTTCATTTAATGATCAATTCAGGTCTTGGTTTCCAGAGGGATTTAGGGGGATGTGTGTTTAGTCTGCCATCTTGACTCTGCCCCCACCAATTGAAACATTAAAAAATAAAGGAAGAATTCAGAACCCAGTATCTTACTGATTGTTGGCTCTGTGACATCAGTGTGATTACATCTCTGTCTTGAGGAACACATGAATTCATCAGGCCACACACACAATGTGATTTCAGGTTTTACTCTAATCATTGGGCAGATGTTCAAACATCAGAGAATGACTGCAGTGTTCTGGACACAAAAAGCAAGTGCCTAGTGCAAACGTTTGCTATTATAAGAAGCCTCTTCAACAAAAAGTCCTTTTGAGTGTGCACGGAGGAATAGTATATAACATGAGACTCACCAGTAATATTTACTAAGGGGTGGGTTAGCTTCTTTCTCCACTTAGATGAGTGGTTAATAAGTAGAGTGTGTCGGGTGACTGTTAGAATTAGCTTTTAATGTTTACTGCATGAGGTCTGACATTCACAGACTCGTGTTAGAAAAAGTACTCCCTAACTCATTGCTGAATATCACTATGGTCACCTTTGAAGTACCCCCGCTTTGGAATCTATGCACAAATGCCAGTGCCTAGTCCACCCTTCAGAGCAATTTTGAAACTCTTTTTCTGGAATTGCCATGAGAGCTGTCATCATATTGTCCTTGATGTCCTGAATGTCATCAAAATGTCTTCCTTTCAGTATTTTCTTTATCTTTGGGTAAAGAAAAAAGTCACTGGGGGCCAGATCAGCTGAGTATGGTGGTTGTTCCAATACAGGTATTTGTTTACTGGTTAAAAACTCCCTCACAGACAGCTATACAGCTAAGTTTGCAAACTTTCCTCCGTGCCACCTCTGTGAGCAGTGGCTATTCCAGAAAGAGTTCCAAAATTGCTTTGAAGCGTGGACTAGGTGCTGGGTTTGATTCATAGTTTCCCAAGGGGAGTACTTCAAAGGTGACCATAGTAATATATAGCAGTGAAGTGTGGAACACTTAGAACAATTAAGCTTGCAGACTTAATTGTTGAACCTTGTAAGGCAGTGTCTTCTTGTTCTTCTTATTATTGAAAGATTTCACATTTATAAAATAAAATAGATTTCCGGCTTCCTTGGACAGATCTGGCAATATTGTGTGACCTGTGTTTTTGTATAGCAACATTCAGTGTTAGGTGAGGCTCAGTTGCATACTTAATGAAGAGTGTTCTACAGTTTCCATAGTCCAGTTCGTACTGGGAAGTGTGGGAATGAAGAGTTGTGGGCAATGTTAAACTTGATACACTTTCCTAGAGGTTTTCTGTTATTTTATCCAGTGAGTCCGGTGAGTCCCATGATTGCCCCCTTTATCCATCTCCTTTATTGACCTGGAAGGACAGACATTGTGCTTTGGGTGCCCTGTTTTCTTACTGTCCTAGATTTCAAATTGTTCATCTGTGGAATGCAGAAAGCAGCAACTGCCTTGCAAGATTAATTTAAAAAAAAAATAATGTAGCTTCTGTAAAGTACCGTACCAAATTCTGGATCCATAATTTCCAAATTTCTAAAAACACTTGATAATCACTATTCCTCCAATTCCCTTTCAGAACCAGTATCCACTGAGCATCTACTCTGTGCCAGGCCATGAACTTGGCATTGGGATATGACAGTGAGCAGTGCAGGCCTGGTCTAGTATCTGAGGAGGTGTCCGTCATTCCATTAACGGTCAGAGGGGTTTTGTCTGGGCTACAGAGCAAGGAGGAGAAGAAGCCACTGAATAGCTCTAAGAATCACTGTGCTCCCTGGACAAAACAACACACAAGCTCTATGAAAGGTGTATCAGACTCAACATTCCCCAAGAACTCTTCATTCTCCCACATTCCATGATGTGGCCTTTACCTCAGAACTCACTATCTCAGCATATGGCCTCATGTCGAATCAGTTGCTCAAGCCAAAAGCTTAGAAATAATGGGATTCATTCCTCTCCCCTCCTCTATCTCTGCTGTGTTTAATGCATCAGCAAACTCTGTCAACACTTCTTGGAAAACGTGTCCTTTTCAGTGAGTGCAGGCCCCGGCATTATTCTGCCACCCTTGACCCCCCCCCCCCCAAAAAATGCCAAGAGTGGCCTAAGAATAAGAGAAGGGAAAATCTGTTTAAACCATGAAGAACTTGAATTTCAGAGGAAAACAGTAAAATTCACCCTACAAGGAGTCTGGTATATCTGCTCAGCTTATACTGACTGCAGCTCTGAGATGGGTCATTGTCTCTTGTGTCTCTTTGCTGCTCTTCATGTCGATCGGCGGGGTGAGGCGGGATACTTAGAGAAGAGACTCCAAATAAAGAGATACTTTATAAAACATGCGTTATGTGGGTAGAGAGCTAGTATTTCCTTTTGTCTGAAGGATGAAAGCCCAAAGATACAAACTACATCTACTAAACACACTCTTTGACTTGAAAGAGACAGAGTCCTTTGTTGGATAAACCATTCTGACTCTTCATTTTCATAGAAGTACAGGAAACAATTTAATACAAATGTTAGTTATGAAACTTCAAATGCAGCAATTTCATGTAATGCAGGCTTCCTTAGCAGTCAAAGGAAAAATAATGTATAATTCTATTTGCTGACAATTTAAGTGATATCATCCTTGGGAAATCTGTGTGCTTTTGTTTCTTTCTTTTTTTTTTTCTTATTGGCACTGTATTTCTTGTATTTTATACCCAGTCTCAAAATTGCAATGTTAATACCTTTGATATTGGAGTTTCCAAGTAACTGAGTATTGCGTGTGAAATCTGCTCTATCTGCGAGATCAGTGAACAAAGGAAAACCCTCTCTCTGAGGCCTTTATCACACCTCCTAACTATAGAAATGCACCCACTTGGGACTGTGCCCTTTGGTTTCAGGATGAAGCTGTTTACTACGGAATGGCCCCCTTTCCTGCCAGTTCTCACATGCTTAGTTCTTTCAGGGCACCTTCTCCAAGAGAGCTGTTTATTTTCTCTTCCCTCATCTCCATTCAGGTTTATTTCACAGTATTTGTGATCTTCCTTGAGAGAGATTTTAGATCCTGTCAAGAACAATTTCTTGAGTGATCAAAAACTATTCTTCTAATTGTTTGACGGTTGAAAACTAATAAGTAACTTTGAGTACTTCCTGTGTATCAAGTGCAGTGTTAGTAGTTTTCATGAATGCTCTCATTTATTCCTGCCATAACCCTAAGAAGGGCATAATATTTTTATTTTCTGTTTATAGACAGGAAACTGATGCTTGGAATGGTTAAGTGAAACAAGCCATTTAGCAAGCAGTAGACTTGAGGCCTGATACCTGCTCAATTCCAAGTTCAAGGCTGAGCCTCTTAACTAATGTGAAAGATGTTTCTCATTCATTGTGCATCCATTGAGAAATTAGACTCAAGTTCTTTGTCATTATAATTTGAAGAATCAGCATATAGGCTAAACATTTTCTGTGTATCGTTTGCTTCCTTATAGTCTAATTTCCAACCCAAAGTTGAGTTTAGTTCCACATTTATTAGGCATCTACTTCTTATATGACACTGTGAGGTAGCTAATGGTGAATGGGTCGGCATCCCAAACTTCAGGTGACTAACAGGGTGGCAGGTGTGTCTCACATTCACACAGCTAATCTAAGTGCCAAGCAGCATAGCTAGCACTAAAAGAACTGGAAGAATAGAAGAGAAAAGGAATTACTTCAGTTAGAAGTAAGGTTGGATATTGCTGTAGTTGAGTCTGGATTTGTCATTGGGCCATCCTGGATTTCAGTACAGGCTGTGTAACTTACAAGCTGTGTAACTGAAGAATTATGCCTAAAGCGCAGTTTCCTCCTTGGTAAGGTGAGACTAAAGATGGTCTCCACTTCTTAAATCTGCAGTGAGAATTAAGGTGGGCTTCAACCCAGCTTGTACTGGGTCCTACCTCTGCTGAAAATTTGCATTTCCATACCTAGATATGCTGAATTAGAATTTACAGTTTAACAAGATGTCCAAGTGATTCTTAGGTACAGTAACTTACAAGAATCGCTACTCTCCAGTGGTTCTCATATTTGATCCCTAACCAGCAACGTTATCATGGCTTCAGAACTGGTCAGAAATGCAGATTTTCAGCCGGGGTTCAAACCTTAACAAACCAGTTTAAAGCCCTGGAATTAAAGTGAAGTGAAGTATGAATGGTGCTCAGTACTGTGCCTGGGATACGGGAGATATTCAGTAAATGTTAGCAAATGCTGGTTTTGCTGGTAGTGAACAACAAAAAAAGACAACCAGACTGCCCATAATTAGAAACTAAAATCTTACATTCAGAGTCAACAGATTTATGCATGTGTTCTGGTCTGTCTCTTGTGGTTGTGTAACTTTGGGCATAATAGTATAATTAATGGAGTAATAGCATCATATCTATGTATTGTAGTTGCAGTGTTCCAAGAATTATTCTTAGGGCTTTATTTGAATTCTTTCAGAGAATCCTCACAATAACTCTATTAAATATTAGTTGTATTATAGTTGTCTTCAATTCACATATGAGTACACTAGACCATGTAGAAGTTAAATAACATCACAAGTTCCTGCAGCAAATAAGTGATAGAGCCAGGATTTGAACCCAAGGACCTGAACTCTTTAACATTATGGTAGACTTCTCTCTTTGTTAGGTAGGTTTATGAAAACTTGGTATATGTAAACATGATGCAGTGTAAGCAATCAGTAAACGTTACCTGATATTGTTATAAATAATAATGTGTGGAAAAATGGATCTTCATAAGAAAGTATTTGAGAGGTATGTTCAAAAATATTTGTGTCAGCAAGTAAATAGTTAAACCCAGGCTATTTCTGGATTTAGACATCTTAGACATAATAGCTATATTAAAATATAAAAGCAACATGACACGGGCCATATATGGAGAATAACAATAGCTCAATTTGACTGGAAGATAGAATGAGGGAGCTGGTTTGGAAAGATAAACTTGAAAAAGAGAAACTGGATTAAACTTTGGAATACTTTAAATAAAAAGTAGGGGGTCTCATAAGAAGAAGTCATGGCTGATTTGGGGCAGAAACACTATTGGGCAGTAACTCTGGTTGCACCTTGAAGATGGGTTGTTGAAAACAGTGTCTGGAAAGAGAAAACTAGCAGGAAGCTGCTAAATTAGTTTATGTGATGTTGTCTAATGCAACTATGAGGTAAACCAGATATAATGCAACTATGAGGTAAACCAGATGACCTCAGAAAAGAATGTCAGTTGTTCTTCCTTAGGTTTTTTTCTGCCTGTCTATCAGTCATCTGTCTATCTACTGTCTGTCTATCCATCATCTATCCATCTCTTTGATAATTTCCAGTTTTTATTACTACAGTCTGCATTTTTAGATCAGCTGTACTCGGTGTTGTGATTTTTGTTCTTATCTTGTTAAAATTACCCTCAGAATGGAAGCTGTCTTGAAGACTAGTTAGAACTGGTATTTTAAGCAGTTTTACTTGCAGGGATTTTATCTGTATAATGAAATTCAACGTTGATCTCCAGCAGAGAAATGGAGAGCAGCCTATTTCCCTCTGCTTGGTTGCCTGTCTGAACTCCAGTGACTCACATGTTTGCTTACTAGTTGTCAGTCCCTTCTGGTCACGTCTTAACTCCACCAAAATTTAAATGAACCTTGTCTTTTCAAAGAGCTTTTAACCTGAGTAGGTAGGCAAGGATGGGGACGTTTGTGCTTACGTGGTGTCTTTTTCATGTCCTGTGAATCATAACTGTCTGATCTTCAGTAAGCACTGGAAATGAAGGCTGCTTTTTCCACATGGAGGGGTGGTACAGGTGAAGACCAGTAGGAAAAACATGCAGCATCTTGTCCTAAGGCACTAACTTATGGGTAGCAGCGCACTGGGTGACTTGTTTCCCATTAAGAGAATAAGTGGCTTGTAAGTGATCGAAAATGGAAAAATCATCCGTTGACTACTGGTCACCAATTATCAACATGTGAACAGCAGCTTTGCCTCAAGTGTATGTGTATGAGAATTTTTGAGTAATAACTATTTGTAGAAAAACCAAAATATATAATGATATGCTAATGAATGAATGAGCAAAGCCGTATTTGGGAAAATGGAAGAAAATCTGGAATTCTATAAATCGTGCTATTTTGGGAATATTTAGTTGCTCAACAGTGGAAATGTCTAGTGTTTCTTAAGTAACTTCACACACAGTGATAGGTGTTTCACATATCCAATCAAAACAGACACAACCGTTTCTAAGGCATTAGCACACCTGAAGTCTTACAAGAACAAGTGACTTTAGAAAGTAGTTCTTCCAGCACGTCAGAAGTCTATCGTCCTGTTAACTCTATTCCTATTTTTTCATCTGTGAATACCACTTAGGACATCAGCTTTTTTAAGGAGAGGATGAGGAAGGTATCTCTACTAGATACATCTGAATGACAGGCCATAACGCTGCACTTGGGTTTGTTCCAGTCCCTATGCTCCTTTGTCCAAGAACACCAGGTTAGCTTGGGATGCCCTAAAGGATCTTGAGTGGGTGCACCTGTTTCCTCTGGCTCAGTGTGAAACATGTAAAAGTTCATTTCTTTCTAACCATACATGGAATTTCCCGATTTGAATCATGTCCTCTCAGCATTTCAAGATTTTACCTCTGGAAACCTCATCTATCCTGAGCACAAGTAACAATCCAGAAAAAGAAAATAATTACAAGTAGCTTAAATGTAATAATAAACAATATTATGATCTTGTAAAAACATCAACTGCTTTTATTACACTGTGTGACTGGAGAGCCCCGGTGGTAGAACAGTGGTTAAGAATTCAGCTGCTGACCAAAAGGTCTGCAGTGTGAATCCACAAGATACAGTTCTGACAACCTATAGGGAAGTTCTGGTCTATCCTGCTCAGGTTGCTATCAGCCATGATCAACTAAACCACCAAGGGTTTACTTTTATATGAATACATATTAATATTTACCGAAATTCTGTTCATATTTTATGGATGATGAGTCTGAGATTCACAAAGTCTCTGACTAAGCAAAAGTACAGAAGGACAGAAATCCAAGCACTAGCACTGATGCCTTGTATTCTGTATTCATAGTAACATTGCTGTGAGATTTCTTATTTCTTTTTTTAAAACAGCCCAGTCAACAAAGTTGGTTCTTTAATCTTTTAGCTCTTGGAAAATAAAAAATAGTACAGATCAAAGAAGGGTCTATTATTTTCAGCTCAACAGCAAACATCAAAAATGTAATCAATAACTGTAAAATCGGGCTATAAAAGACTACAATAATCAAAAGAGCTGAAACCTTCGTGGCAGCTAGGAGTGACAAGGGACTGTGCACGTGAGTGGACAATAAGGCTATCCACTGATGTTAATGGTCACAAAGGCAGTTACCAGTCATTATGGTGGTGATAAGTCAAAGCTTTGTTTTCTTGGCATTCTCTGTTTAACCAAGCAAGGAGTGATTCGCCAAGCAATATCCAACAAAATGCAGAAGTTTTGGGACTGTAAAAAAATATATGTCTTCACTTGTTCAAATCACTGTAAGATGTTCTAGTCTTAATTCTTCTGCACTGGCTAGTGTGTCGCTGATGCTCTGGCCTTTGGTAGTTTGTTAGTGTGAATTAGTTTCACCCCCAGTGGGTGTCTGAGTTTTCCCATAGGTTCTTATGTTTCGGAAGCACTAATAGCAATTTTCAAGGCCTGTAACATTAGCTAAAGGGAAACTTAGTTTTCTGAAGGGTATCACATCTGAAGTGATGTTATATTCAAGTGAGGTTCTGTATGGGATACCATGACAGGTTTGAAAGACAATCATCATAAAATTTCAAAGTAATATCCCTGTAATGTCTCATAGCCTGCAGTGAAGTATGATTCACTTCATATAATTAATACTGTAATTATTTTGTGAGGAGTCAATTGTATTACTTTTCTTCTTTTGTGTTAAATCTGTATTAATGGGTTTAATAGGTTTAAAATACTAAACAACTTTTGGAGAACTGTTTTGGACTTGTGTTCATTTTTTTAAATATAACAAGTGCCTCCAAAATGGAAGTGGCCTAGGCCTTGCTTGGCCCTTGAGAGGCTTTGGAAAGTAATTTAAAAAATTTTTTTCTATTATGATTGAATCAAAATGTATAATTCGAGTCAATTTTACATACCTGCCTTTCTACAACTATCTGCTGTCCTCACCCTGTGACAGGAGTCTCTTTTTCACTGTTTACTTCCAGTATCCACTCCACAAACACTGGTCCTCTCCTCTCCGCTCTAGAAAGAAACCAGTAGGATGGCCTCATATATATATGTAGACCATAAAGTACACACACCACATGTATCATTCTGTATCCTTGAGTCCAGTCTGTTCTTCAGTAGTGGTCTCAGGTCTGGGCTAGCAGCTAATCTAGGCGCCGTGTTCTCAGAGGACCTTCCAGGATGTCAGACCATCACCTCTGACCTTTTAATAGAGTTTTTGATCTGTATGCCTCTTTTTCTTGTGCTACGTTAGGTACTTATATTGTGTTCCTTGTCAAGGCTGTCTGTGACAGTGGCTGGGGACCATTTGGTTCTTCTTTTCTTGTGCTGATATAGTCTCCCAATCATAGGGCTCCTTCTGTCTCCTGGGCTCATTTTTCCTCATGTCTTTCATATTCTTGGTTGATATCAGTTCCAGGTGGATTGGGACCAGTTGATGTTCTTCAGGTGGCAGCTTGCTGGCTTTTGAGACCCCAGATACCACTCACCAATATAGAGTACAGAAGACTCTCTTAGCAAGAGAGTGCCAAAGAAAACCCCACTGCTGTCAAGTTGATTCTGACTCATAGTGACAATTGACCTCGATGTCCCCCGAGAACATGACCCCCAGATCCTCGTTCCTGCTACTCTGTCCTTTGAAATGTTGGGTTGGGAAAGTCATTTTTTTTTTTTTTTTTATTTAACATAACTGAGTGAAAATATACATTCACATGTAAATTTACATAACCCCCTATATGCAGCTTTCACTGCTCTCCCTGTCCGGTGACTGCACACTATTCCTCTATGCTCCATACATGTCTCATCCTCCCAACAGTCTCCGGGAAAGTCATTTTTTAATGTCAAAGAATATTTTCTCTGGAATTTGAGAATTTGTGCATAGTCTTAATGATGGCATACAAAGAGTCAATTAGGAAACTGGTGGCACCTTCTCATAGACATGGTCTCCCCTGTCACCCAAAATGTGACATGAAGGGCCAGGGAAGCCTTGTTGTTTTTTTTTTGCTACTACCCACAGCTAGCGAAAAATCATTAGCCATTCTAAGGCTTCTCCTCAATATCTCCAGCAGTTCTTTGGAGACAAGCTAGTTGTCTGCATTGGCTCAATTTACTTGTCTTTTTATCTTTGAGAAGCAAATGAGGCACCTTGCAGAAAGGGGGTGAGGGAGAGGGAGTGGGAGAGAAAGAGAGGAGAGAATGACTGAGGGAAGATGAAAGAACACTGAGTTGGTGCTGTAGGAAAAGTATACGAGATCCAGGCTTCTGAGTAACCCTGGAGAACTACCAGCCTCCACAAAGGATAGTTTCCAATTCTGTTTTACTGAGTGTCTTTGGAGAAAGAACACCAGTAAGAGGCCAGAGCCTTCAGTGATCTTCTGGCTCCTCCGGACAATTCACAAGGAACCCATAGCCAACTCAACTATAACATTCTAGACCAAAAACAAGAGCAAATAAAAAATCCGGTAGGCAAATTCCCTACAATTGTGAAGAGATGAGGTGCTATGGAACATTCTCAGATAAAAACTAAGAGTAGCGTTCAATCAATAGATAGCGTTCAATCAATAGATAACCTATCTGTGAATTATTTTCCAGAGTGCCAGAGAGTCAATAAGGATAAGTGGTCAATCCAGGTTTCTGTCTTGTATGAATTTCACTCAACTAGTGGAGAGGAGAACGAAAACCAAACCAAATCCACTACCATCGAGTAGTCTAATTCACAGTGACCCTATAGAACAGTAAAACTCTCCCATAGGCTTTCCAAGGCTATAAATTTTTCAAGAAGCAGACAGCCACATCTTTGTCCAGTAGAGCAGCTGGTGGGTTCTACTCTCTGACATTTCTGTTAGCAACTGAATCTTAAACCGCTGAACCATCAGTGAACACTTAATTCCTGTTCACTCTAGTGAACAGAAGAGGTTTTAAAAATATCCGGCTATAGATTTCTTTTGAGAGCAAAGCTTAATGTCTTGCATTTTATTGCGTGGGATACACACATGCCAGTTAAAATATTTCTCCTTCACACATACGCCCACTCAAGTACTATTCTTCAAAAGTATCATCAGCTGTCATTATAACCTTTGGCAATTTAATCAGCCTTCTACACATAAATGTTACTTCAAATTAAAAAAAGCATGGAAGGTATATTTGGACAATATGCTTGAGTAATGAGGGTCACATAGCCTTGGCTGGAAGCCCATCATGCAGCCTGCAAGCTGTGTCAGGCAGAACAACTCTCCTGACCTCTGTAACCGTGTGTCCCTCTCCATAAAATAAGGATCAGAGAGTGTCTCCGTCACAGTGTGCTTGTGACAATTCAACAGGCTGGTAATCTAAAGCCTTAGCACAGAGACTTGCACATAGTAAGTTCTTAGTAAGGTTGACTCTGATTTGAGAGGTTGGTTGCAGGGAGGAAGCCAGAAACCAAGGAGGAGCCAATTGTGTGTGAAATTCTAGCGGGAGAATCCGAGTTTGGCCCTATTTCAGGTTTTCAGTGCTTTGGATCAGCAAGACTTGGAAACACCTTCTGTGTTCTAGCATGGTACTGGGCATTTTCTGAGTTATTAATCTTTAAGTTTCGACAATAAATTTGCTCCTAACACAAAAATAGGGTAGACATGATTAGAGATTCAGTAAGTTAAAAAGGAAACACCTGGGAGAGGGGGATCAGTGTAGAGAACTATTTCTGGAAGAACCAATTAACTAAATTATAAGTAGGATTGCGTACAGCTTCTCATTTGTTTATGCAGCCAGCAGTTATGGAGCACTTAGGATGGACTTTCTTGACCGTGCTGTAGAAGATAAACTGCCAGTTCTCTGCTTCCTCTCTTGCTTTACTTAATTCTTCCTAGCACTGACCACCTGCCATGTCGCGGACTTCCTTCTTTGTTTTGTTATTGACGATCTTCCACAGCAGGACTTTAAGCTTCATGAAAGCTCGACTGTGTCATTTGTGTCCCTGGGGCTGACACGTAGTAAATGCCCAATAAATCTTTCCTGAAGAAATGAATGACTCAAAGCAAACTTGCACCTTGCCACAGAAGAATTCAAGAATGAATTGATTTATGAGACAACAAGATCACAGAGGACATAAATTCCAGGAGGCCGGGGCTGACAGGGGGCTGCTCCGTGCTTAAGTTGCATCAAATAAACAAGTATGGGTATAATATGTGTGTTTGAGCTGATAGTCCAGTATTGTCCAGGCCTGCTTCTGTGACAAATCAAGGTTTCTCTGTTTGTGTTCACTAAAAAATATGTGGTATAAAAATATACATCTTTCACATGGTTTGGGGGAATAGAGAGAGGTCATAGATAATGAAACAATATACTATTTTGTGTGCTGAGTTTTATAGAGGTAACATTTTCTTTTACTCTCTCTCTCTCTCTCTGTGTGTTTACATGAACTCTTGAGCTGAACATTTCTTTAATTTGGCCAACACGAATATTGCTTTGCCTCCTTGACTGTTAAGTAGCAAACGGGTTTATACTGAAGACTATTTCTTTTCAGCTTTCCTTGTTGGTTTCCATTCCCGCACGGCGGGTGTTGAGTGCTGTGACCATTGATTCTAACTAGTAGCGTGAATTCAGTACTTAAGTGTTCCTGAGGTTTTCCCTGAAGTTAGAGAAAAAATACTTTCTTGCATATCGCTTAAGGAAAATGACTGTTACCTTCTCTACCAGTTTGCTGTTTACTTTCATTGAGTAACAAATAATTTACCAGCACCCTGGTGGCATAGTGGCTAAGGGCTATGTCTGCTAACCAAAAGGCCAGCAGTTCAAATCCACCAAGCACTCCTTGGAAACTCTCTGGGGCAGTTCTCCCCTGACCTGTAGGGTCTCTATGAGTTGAACCAACTCAACGGCAGTGAGTTGGGTTTTTTTTAATATATACTACAGGGTAAAAACAAAGATGCCTTAATTTTCTAGTGATTTAATCAAGCAAATGAGCAAAATTCTTTGCTTTTGGAAAAAGTATACACTGAATATGTATAACTTCTACCTTATTACCTATGAAACAAGTTCTGTACATGTATTTTGGAAACTGGTGGCACAGTGGTTAAGTGCTATGGCTGCTAATTGAAAGGTCTGCACTTCATATCCACCAGGCATTCCTTGGAAAAGCCATGGGCAGTTCTGCTCTGTCCTAGTGTCACTATGAGTCAGAACTGACTCGATGGCAGTAGGTTTGGGTTTTTTGTGGTCCATGTATTTTAGAAAATTAGCAAAATTCAAAGGAATGTACATATAACAAATATACTCACAATTTTATCCTCTAAGAAATAGTATTTTAGTAAATAATATTATGAACTTGGAAAAACTATATATGTTTTTCGAAGTATGTATTTGGTAAGTTCTTTGTAACACAGTCCTCATTGGAATTATTTTAAATACACTCTGCAAATGTTTTTAGTTATATTTGTAGAAATACTGAAATGAATCCTTTAGCAAGGCTATAAAGAAAATGCCGCTTTAATGAAGTGATATCCTAACACCTAAATTTACTCTGGGGCCCTGGTGGAACAGTAGTTAAATATTTGGCTGCTAACCAAATCTACCAGACACTCCTTAGAAACCCTATGGAGCAGTTATACTCTGCCCTATAGGATTGCCGTGAGTTAGAAATGTTTCTTTCTTTCTTTTTATTAGCTGTACAAATTTGTGTTTTAGTAAGTTACCTTTACTTTTGCAACAAGATGTGTCTGTAACATACTTCCAGGCCTGAACACACAGGCCTTCTGAAGTCAGCCCTGAGTGATGATTTTTTTAGGATACCATATCCATTGCTGCTGAGTCAATTCCAACTCATGGAATCTGATACGCCATCTGCCACAGAGTGGAATTGTTCCATAGAGCTTTCTTGGCTATAATTTATACAGAAGCAGATCATTAGGCGCTTCTTACGGTGCTACTGGCTTTGAACCACTGATGTTTTGGTTAGTAGTTGAGAACAAAGCCTGTTTTTCCACCCAGGGATGAAGCACTCAATGGGCCTTCTGGCTCTAAAGTTTTATGGTTATATTAAAATGCTGCCCCACATGATAAGAACCCACATTTCCTTTTTTGGAAATAATGTTCATGATCACCGATCCTGTTGGTGAAGTAGGCTCTTCGAGATACCTTGAAGTATTGGTCCCAACCCACCTGGAACAGATGAAAACAAAGGACCTTAAAGGGTAGAGGAAAACATGAGCCCAGGAGATATGAAGGGGCCGTATGAACGGGAGACTGCGTCAGCATGAGACCAGAGCTAGATGGTGGCCAGCTACCACCAGTGACTGGCCTGATGGGAAACACATTGACGAGTCCCTGATGTAGTGGAAGAAAGAGAGGGGTTCAGATCTAGACCTCTGTTAAAAGACTGACTTGATGGTCTAACATTCTGGAGGGTCCCCTGAGTACATGGCTCCTGGACTTGCTACTAGTGAAGAGCTGAAACCTATTCTGAGGCCAATTCTTTAGCCAAAAATTAGACTGGGCTATAAGACATAGAGTGATGCAGGTGTTGTGCGTACTCTTGGCTGAAGTGTATACACGAGGCTGTCTAACTGGCTCCTCTCTAGAGAAGGGAAGGTGGAGAGAGGGGGATGGATACATGTCAGCTGAGTGAGTACTGGTAGTGCAGAGTAGAAAGGAGCAGTGTCTCTCACAAGGTGAGGAGAACAGATGGAGTTGCACCGAGACTTGTGTTCAGGGTTTTATATGGCAAATTGCACTGGATTGTAAACTGTCACTTGATCACAGTAAAATAAATATCTTGAAGTAATGGTAATAAGGCAGCCTTTTTTTCCAGCTGTCGTTGACTGAGCACACACTAAGTACTAGTCACTGTGCTGAGCTCTGGCCATGAAATCAAAGCTTTAGGTTTGGCATTTTCATCAGGCCAGAGGAGTCTTAGAAAATAAGAAGAAAAAAAGATACAGAAATTAGGATTAATGTGACCACCCCGCAGTACCCCCAAGATGCCCAGGTGTATATGGACATGCAGATGTGTGGGCATTAGTGCTGGAGAACCTGATAGTGCTGGGGAGAATCCCTGGGAGAACTCTCGAGTTCTAGCCCTGGAAAGCTTTTTAGTCAAATGACAGAAAAAGCCACATCATGACAGAAGCCACTTCTTTAGGACCAAAGTTGTGAACAGACTTGCTGTCACAGCTGCTGTGGTTCATTAGCTCCTTACCATCTCTCTTGCCCTCCGGAATGTGCAGTTTCTGGCCTCACAGTATGCTGATAATGAACATGTTTTTGTGTATATGTATAATGGAATGAATTACTCTCTAGTTATGGACTTTGTGACTCCTACACAGTGACTGATCAGGACTATGCAAAAAGGTACATGGAATCTGTGACAGTTGGGGTTATGTGTCCACTTGGTTGCTGGTATTGTGTGGTTGTCCTTCATTCTATGTATTGTAGATCCTGATGTCTTCATGTTGATGAGGCATGATTGGTGTTAGGTATGTCTTGGGTGGCAGCCCGGCAGGAGGGCCTGACTCAAGGCCCACCCAGCCTTACTAAAGTTATGCCCTTCTCTTGGGTGTGGCCTGCATCTGAGATGTGTGTGTGTCCTGGTGAGGCTCTCTCTTTGCATCTTGATCTTGTGTGCTGTTTGTGATCAGCTGACCTCCCCAGAGGCCTACTGTCTCAACTGCCAATTTTGGTATACACTGGCCTCAACGTCCCTTGGGTCAGCAGCGTGTCGTGTGACCTGATTTGCCAGCTTCCACAGCCTTGTGGGCCAGTAGTCTGGTTTGAGTTCATCCGCTCCTGCAACCATGTACGTCAGGTGAAGCCTACACCTGACCCACGAATTTGATCCTTACCGGCCTCTACAACTGTGTGAACCATTTCTTTTATATGGTTCCTAAGTTCGTGAGACATTGAGACTCTTTAGGGGACCCAGAGATGGGAGGAAGTGCTGAGAGGAAAGGGAGGAGTAGTTGATCTTAGAGATGATGGAATGGTACAGCAGTTTAGAAGAATTGGACATTTGAGACATCTTTAACCTCTGCCGCATACAACCAGCTTTGCTCTGATCCTTAAAAGAGAAATTATTCTTTTAATATGTAGTGTCCGACACGACAGCACTGGGTCTGGGCTTTTTGTAGTGACAATGCTGTTGTTGTTGTTGTTAGGTGCCATCAAGTTGGTTCGAACACATATCAGCCCTATGCACAAGAGAATGAAACACTGCCCAGTCCTGCACCATGCCCACAATCATTTTTTTGTTTAAGCCCCTTGTTGCAGCCACTGTGTCAAACTATCTTTTTGAGGGTCTTCTTCTTTTTCACTGACCCTTCACTCTGCCAAACATGATGTCCTTCTCCAGGGTCTGATCCCTCCTTATCACATATCTGAAGTAGATAAGATACAGTCTCACCATATTTGCTTCCAAGGAGCACTCCGGTTGTTCTTCTTTCAGAACAGATCTGTTTGTTCTCTTGGCAGTCCGTGGTATGCACATTCTGTCTTCTTCTCCAGCACCACAATTCAGTGGCATCAGTTCATCTTCTGCCTTCCTTATTCATCGTCCAGCTTTTGCATGCATATGATGCAATTAAAAATACCATTGCTTGAGTCAGGCACACCTTAGCCTTCAAGGTGACATGCTTACTTTTCAGTACTTTAAAGAGGTCCTTTACAGCAGGTTTTCCCAGTGCATGTGTCTTTTGATTTCTTGACTGCTGGTTGACTATGGACTGCAGTGGCAATTTCTTCTTTGTAGCTGTGAACGGTCAGTGTCCTGTATTCTGATTTATATAATCAGGCATTAAGTCTCAATGCTAACTATATTCCCAGTTTGCATATAACTTGCCCTTCCACAATGTTACGCTTAAGTGTTTGTGTCAAGCACTTCTGAGCCATTGTGGCATCTAGCTAAAGCCTGGAAGACAGGCTAGGAGTGTGACTCAAGAAGAAGTACCATATGGATGCATAAGGTGTAGATAAGAGTCTGGTGTCTGGCAAGTGAGGTTTTTCTGGATGATAAATAAAGAGAATTCTTTATATCTATAGTCAGTTGTACTCTGAATAAGTATAGCTGATGGAACATAAGTAAACCACTTTATTTTAATTTTCCATTTCTCCCTTTAAAATTTATATTCCAAGAATAGTTTTGCTATCACCCTGGATGAAAAAAATGGATAGTGGCTGTGACTTTATGGGCAGTCTTAGATAACAGGAAGTCCTGTGGGCTGTTTGAATTGCACATTGTCTCATTTCAGAAATGCGTCTGTCTAGCCCAGATAGGACACCCTGGCAGTGTAGGGGTTAAGTGCTGCATCTGCTAACCAAAAGGTCAGCAGTTCAAATCCACCAGGTGCTCCTTGGAAACAGTTGGAGCAGTTCTACTCTGCCTGAGAGAGTTGCAGTGAGTCAGAATTGACTCGACAGCAGTGTTTTTTTGTTTGTTTGTTTAGGCCTAGATGATAGTCACAACTCTGACCTTGACATAATGTCAGATTTTCTCTCACTCTCATTGGAATCTGGCTTCTTGCAGTGGGAGAAAAGAGGTTGGTCCGTCTCTTTTTCTCACCCACCAGCTCCTTGTCTGTGACGGGAACACTAGAAAAGGAAAGGGCAAACAAGGACAGAGATGTAATTACTTCATTTTATACTGCCACGAGATGGCTTCACGCTCTCACCTTCTGTAGACTCTTTTTTTTTTCTTTTACCCGCAGAGAAACAGATTCAAAGGTGCCTCTTTCAGGGGCTGCTGGAGGGGTGGCACCCATGAGTCAGGGGGAGTCTAGCCACCTCCTTGGGAGTCTATAACATACAGACTTTCCTGGAGACCCATCTGCCCATCTAGGTGGTCCAACAGGGCATAATTCAGAACTCCTCTAGCAAGCTTTTGCTTCATGTGGCTTAATTTTCAGGGAAAAAAAAAATCCACGTACTTCTTGATCTGCTGTTAGAGGAGAACTGAATTCCCTTGCAGAGGCAGCAATGCCTCTCCCGTACTGTGCCCAGAAAGCCTTTGTGGCCTCCACATTTTCTTGGTGACAGTCACTGTGAAGCCCTTTGCCTCTCAAATTCTGGGACACCCAGCTCACGTTCTTCCTTAAAGCCCCTCAGTAGGCTTGAGTGAGTGGACAGCCACATCTTCACCTTCCCTTTGGTGAGGATTAAGACAAACATGGACGTACCACCCTCTGAAGCTTCTCTTCCAAAATCGTCGAAACAAAACCCTCCTCCTTTCTGCCCTGTCTTATGATCCTGGATGTAAAGTCCCGAGGTCGTGAAACTGGTCCTCACGACATACACTGAAAATGTGTATTTTGATCAGATGCCACTTATTGGTTTGCAGTATCTATCTATTATACCTTCATTGTTGTTAGGTGTCACGTTGGTCCCAACTCATCGTGACCCTAAGTACAACAGAATGAAACACTGCCTTGTTTTGTGTCATGGCCATAATTGTTTATATTGCTTATGGCCATTGTTGTGGCCAGTGTGTCAATCCATCTCATGGATGGTCTTCCTCTTTATATTTGGGTGCTTGTTAAAATATTAACATTACTTTCCTTTTACTACTGATCATCTCATGAACTCATTTAATATGAATCACAGTCATGGGAGGCAACTGCCACTGTTACCACTTATTTGCTGATAGAGAGATCCCAGTTTAGAAAAATAACCAGTCCACAGTCACACATCTGATAGTGGCAGAGCCAGTATTTCGTCCTGCTTTTCTCACTTGAGAGCCTGAGCTCTTAATCAACTTTATATTTACTGAGACACGTATCGTTACATATTTAACAGTCCCATCAAAGACGTTCAAAGGAAGGAAACAGTACTAAACACATTGACTGAGTGTCCTGTGTATTGAATTTCCATATGTGTTGGTTTCCTAGGGCCACTGTACTAGATTGCCAGAAACTGGGTGGCTTAGAACAGCCAGAAAGTTATTCTCTCACAGCTCTGGAGTCTGTAAGTCTAAAATCACAGTGTCAGCAAGGCTGTGCTCTCTGTGAAAGCTCTAGGGAAGGAGCCTTCTTTTTTTTTCCTCCAGCTGCTAGTGGCTGCCAGCTGTCCATAGCGTTCCTTGGCTTATAGAAGCATCACTTCAGTCTCTGTCTCTGTTGTTGCTTGGCATTCTCCCTGTTTGTGTATTTTCTCTCTTGTCTTACAAGGAATCAGTCATATTAGACTAGGGCCCACACTAATCCAGTATGCAGTCTTAACTAGAGTACATCTCTTAAGATCCTATTTGCAAATAAATTCACATCCTCAGGTTCTGCGGGTTAAGACTTCCATGTATGTTTTTGGAGGACACAGTTTAACCCATAACAGCATACATGGAATTTCCTACAAAGGAACTTAAATTTCTCTGGTCTTCAAGGGACTGTCACTGAAATGCATTATCTTAGTATTTTGCCAGAAGATACATACATCTATGTATATGTAAATATAACCTTGGTGGCCTACTGGTTACGTGTTACAGATACTAACCAGAAGGTCAGCAGTTCAAACCCGCCGGGCACTCCTTGGAAACTATGGAGCACTTCTGCTCTGCCTATAGGGTCCCTATGAATTGGATTTAACTTAATGGCAATGAATTATACATATACATGCACACATATATATATGACAATTAAATTAATTGATATATGTAAATCATTCCACTTAATCAGTTGGGAAGAACCCTGACTACCTCTACTGACAATAGTATCTTCCACTAGAAAAGAGAAAACGTTTCACAAGCAGAATCTTAGAATCTATCAGTAGCTGCTTGATTTAGTCAGATAGTGCTGACGGAAATACCACAGAGTGGATGGCTATAACAAAGGAAAGTTTATTCTTACACAGTCCGGTAGGCTACAAGTCCAAAGTCAGGATGTCTGCTCCACGGGAAAGCTCTGGAGGAAAGTCTGGTGTTGCAACAGTCTTTGTCCAGGGAGCATCTTGACGCAGGAACCTAACACCATCAGGAAAGTAGCACCAGGAGTAGAGCGCATCCTTCAGACCTGAGGCTCCTGTGCCAAGATGCTCCTTGGACGAAGACTGATGCAACACCGGACTTTCCTCCAGAGCTGATGAGGGGGAAGCCTTCCTCTGGAGTGGACCTCCTGACTTTGGACTTGTAGCCTACAAGACTGTGTAAGAATAAACTTTCCTTTGTCAAAGCCATCCACTCTGTGGTATATCTGTTAGAACAGCACTAGCTGACTAAAATAATGCAAGACCAATCTTTGTATATTATTTTAAAAAGTTAAACCCAGAGACCTATCCAGAAACCCTGGACAATCTTTAAATGCTAGACTGTTAATTGAAAGGTTTGTAGTTTGAAACTGTCCAGAAGCTCCATGGGAGAAACATCTGGCTATCTGTTCATGTAAAAACTACAGCAGAGTTGTGCTCAGTCACATGGGGTCTTGCTAGGAGTGAAACTCAATTCGATGGCACCCAACAACAACTGAGACCTATCACAGCTTATTGTATTCTGGGTAAGAATGTATGCCTTAGAGACTACAAAAGTAGGAGAGTTGTGAGAAAACCCTGTCCAGTATGACATTTCCAACCTTTGTGGACTTCAGTCCTAAAATTTATATGATCACCATCAAAAAAATCTCACTGCATTTCTTAGCAATTGCTGTCTTCTTTATTCCCCCTTGGTGTAGGGAAAAAAGGAACAAAAACTTGAATGTCTTGGTCTAAATTTGAAAAGCAGTTTTTTTAATTTACAATCTTCTTTACAGTCGTGTTTTTCAATACTGGAAGAGTAGAGCTACAACAAGGGTAAAACACAGTATAAAGAAAAAAATTGGTCATAATTGTGTGGTTCAGCTATACAGTTGATTTTAATAGGAGATGTTTTGCCATTGAAGTGGGAAGTATTTTCACTCCGTAAGATCAGGTGATATTAAGTCTAAGAAATTATAATTAGGTACAGCATTCAAAATAGCTATTACTGTAATAAATATTTCTGGCTCTTCTCCCCCCAGGTTTGTTTTCCTTAATGAAGATTGTTGCACCTTACATCAGATAGCTAGCAAGTATCTTATGCAAAAGGACAAATGCCCATCCCTCTAGTAGAAAAGCTAAATCAACATTCACATGATCATTCAAGTCATTAAAAAAAAGTGCCATCAGGTTGATCCCAACTTATAGCAACAACCTCACAGGAGAGTGCACAATTGCCCAAAAGGTTTTCAAGGAGCAGGAGCTAGTTTAGATTTGAACTGCCAACCTTTTGATTAGTAGCTGAGTGCTTAACCGCTGAGCTACCAGGGCCCCTTCAGTCACATCATCTCAAGCAAGAATAGGAACAGCTTAAATTTCAGCCTATTAAATACAGTGTTTCTTCTAGGAAACTCCTGTTTTTCTCTAACATGGGGACTCAGTTAAGAAACAGTAATGCTCAACAGATGTGTTGTAAGAACTGAACGCAGCTTCCAGATTGTCATCATTACTTTAATGTCACCACTACCTTAGCATAAAACAATACAGAGGTCACATAAAATCTGTGTAACGGATACATATAAACAGTCAATGCTGGAAATCTTCAAGATCTAGGGTTTTGATTAAATGACCTCCAAGATCCCTTTGGAGGCCTTGGGTGGGTCAAGCAGTTAACTTGTTTGGCTGCTAACACATCTGGCTGCGTGGAGGTTCTAGTCTGCTCAGAAGGGTCTTGGAAGAAAGGCCTGGAGATCAACTTCTGAAATACTAGCTATTGAAAACCCTGTGGAGCCCAGTTCTGCTCTGATATAATGAGGTCGCTGTGATTCAAAGTCAGCTTGATTCAAAATCAACTTAACAAAAACAAGTTTTAGTTTTAATAAATCTGTTTAGTGGCCAGTATTCATTAACTGAAAAGGATTAATCTCCTTGGGTTGTTTCTGGCAGTGGTTGAAGAAAACTGTATTTGAACTCATCAGAAAATTAAATGAACTAAATAATCCCATCCCTTGGTAAATACAGGTGAGAAACAGTTTATTTATTTCTTAAACCAAGAGTGAAAGAGCAAGACCAGGCATTAGTTTATAGACACTGCTTCATCTTATCTGGCCTGTGGCTCAGACAGAAGAATAATTTGCCCAGAGTGGGAACAAGCTAGAATCCAGACCAGCAATTGTCAGACTCCTGACTTCCAAACCAGTATTCCTTCTGGTCTGCTGCGCTGATGCTATTGTTTCATAGAAATGGTACCTAAACTAAGACACTGATACCAGTGTTAGCTGTGACATGCATAGAAGCCGAAAGCATTGGGTGTCATTCCTTGTAAAGAGAATTTCCAGATGGCCAGTTATTAACCAAGGTTAACCAAAAGCCTAAAACCAGACCCATTGCTACTGAATTGTTTTTGACTCAAAGTGACCCAATGGGATAGGGCAGAACTGCCCCACAGGGTGTCCAAACAGCACCTGGTAGAATCAAACAGCCAACCTTGTGATTAGCATTCATAACTCTTAGCCTCTATACTGTTAACATGTTATTAAATAAGGGTTGAATATTTTAAAGAAAGAATGTCTTGTCATATGTGGATTCAACTGGTGAAAACTTTTATAAGTTCATGCTTGTAATAACAGTAAGCAACATTTCTTTAAATTTTTACTGTCTAAAAATGACTTTCCAATTCTGTGTGCTATTTGATTTCCATTTCACACCCACTTTTTTTTTCAAACAAGTCAACTGAGGTTCACTTACTCAGCCACGGTCACACTGTTGGCAGTGCCAGGACCCAAACTGAGGTCTGGTAAGTAAGAGACGGATTGAGATAGATACACCCGAAAGGAGAGAATCTTGGAGGGTCATTTCTTTAGGGTCCTGAGCCAGCACATGCAGATACACAGGGAATTCCCACTCATATCATCTGCTTGCAACCTTGCAAAACTGCCTGGGTGGGGAGTGTTTCTTCTGCATCTTGTAATAGAGTATTTCATTCTCGTATGAATTTTGCAAGAGCCCTCAGGATACCCCGCCTCCCACATCTTCCCTTTACACAGATGATAAATCAGACTCTGTGTTCTCACCCATTAGAAACAGAAGATAGTTTATTAGCAGTTTGTTAGGATCTGCATGTAGTTTGTAAATCCTGCCACAATTTCTTTTGTTCTTGTTGGAAAGCTGTTGGTTTTATCGGTAACCTTATCTACAAAGATGCTGAAACAGCAATGGTAAATGGGAGGATGGAAAGTTGTATCAAAATAACCGAGAATACCAATGGTCAAAGGGAGAAAAATGGAAAATGCCAGAACCACAGGATAATCATTAGGAAAGGCAAGAATGAAGCAGTGATGTTTCAGTATGTTTCAGCATACACTTTAAAAGAGAGGCCAAGTGTTATTCTTGGTTCATTCCCTCCTTGGCAACACGAAGCTCAGCTAGCAATGAAGCTGTCCATTTCAGCCTTTCTAGGTCTCAGCTGTTCTCATAAGGAAAACCAGAAACCCACTGCTGTCAAATCAATTCCGACTCATAACAACTCTGTAGGACACAGTAGAAGTGCCCTATAGAATTTCCAAAGAGTGTCTCGTGTACTTAAACTGCCGACCTTTTTGTTAGCAGCCATAGCAGTTAACCACTGTGCCACCAGGCTTTCCCTTATAAGTAAAGCAAATGATATTATCGTGAGTAAATTTGTTTTCCTCTTGTGCCTCACGTTTATTCAATCAGCATTAGCTGGTGCCAACTACCAGATAACTGTTCTCTTCCCCAATGGAATGAACTGATTGATACCATCTACTGTTACCAACCTTAGAGTTTAACGGATTAAAAAAAAATGCTCCCCATAAACCATGATTTAATTACAAGTAACAATTTTGCCACAGGCACTCTCTATCAATTTTAAATCTTATAAGCGTATGAAGATTTTAATTTTAGATATCACGTCCTTGAGCGAGCTGCAAAGACAGGAGTGTAAGATCAAATGGCAGGCTGGCGTCAAGCAGGTCAGCACTTCATGTTATGAAAGAGAAACATCATCACTTGAGGTTAAGAGCAAATTCAAAGGTCAGACATACCTGGTTTGAAATCCTGAATTTTATGGAAAAGTAACAGCTGTGTCACACTGGGCGGAGCACTAACCACTCTAAGCCTTAGTGTCCTTATTCAAACAACTGGTGCAATAGTACTTACCTCAGGAACTTTTTGTGGGGATTAACTGCGATGCAGGTGAGCCCTTCAGCATGGGGCAAATGCTCAATACATATTTATTATCATCGCTCATTATCAGTAGTATCTGAAAGACCTCAGTAAGTTTTATATTTTCTTGTGTGTTCACCAACAAGACATACAGGGAGAAGTAGCCATTCTGAAAATCTGATACACTCAACTGTTGACAAGAGGTAGAGCCATCGGTTGTCTGCACTGATAACAGTAGCGATAAACAGAACTCTGGAGGCGCCCCCAACACGTGGTGAAAGAGAAAAACGTTAAGAGTTCGTTCAGCAAGATGGGGGAAGGGCACAAAAAGGGCAATGATTCCAATGAAGCTGCTAATCTTTTTTATGGTTATGTTGGGCATCACGGGAACTACATGGAGTCACACGGTGTGCTTTCTTATAGAGCATTTAATCAAAGCTTTATACAGAGTCAATTAAACATGCTGAAAATAATTCACTTAATATGGTCTGGAAAGGGTCTGGAAATGCAAATCAGGACTCTGCATTCACCACCATTCTGAGAATAACAGTGCAGAGACAGTGGAAAAGATCGCTAGGCAGAATAGGATTTAACTTGCAACTGCTTGGCAGTATTTCATTTTTAAAAGCCATGGAATCCAACGTATTCCAAGATTTTCTGTGGGGATATTTTGTATGCACAACGCAGTAGTCCTGATTGAAATGCTGAGTAGTCTGTTTCTCCGAGGTTCAAATTCTTGGTACAGCTTCTGAATAACAAACACCCAGCACAATGCTGCAACCCTGGCAGATGTGCAGATAAATGTGTTATGTCGGGCTTCTGCCATGATACCAGGAACAGCGAATTTAGAAAGCATCCTTAGCCCCAAATGGCTTGAAATAAAATAGTTTGGAAATCTAGGTGACCTATTTTTCAAAACGATTGTTGTGATTATCTTGGAGGAAAATCCTCCAGATAAGAGGAAGAGAGGAGCATTGCTGTGTTCTCTGGAACTCTAAATTTAAGGCTTTTTCTCCTGAGTGAACATGAGCGTGAATTTAAGAGATGCTGCAAAACCTATAAAGTATAAAGCATGTTATTGGAGAACTATTGCTTTCACAGCTCTTGTGAAAACCTCATACAAAATCCCTCCAAGTAGTTTCCTTTTGTATCCAGGCCTTAGAAGTCAGCAGACTATATATATTCATTGTCCACACCTGGATACTTGAGGATACTATAAATAGTTACATCAAGATAGCAGGTGTGATTCAAGCCTGTCTGGAGCAAACTGGAACACAGCTATCACTCTTTTGAGAAGTCTCAAATACTCACATCCCTGAAAGGATTTTTTTTTTATTTTTGAAGGCTGTTTTTTTCCCCCTAAAAATTTTAGAGACTTGATTGGTAAACTAGGTCTCCCTGGCGTTAATGACCTTTCACCCTTAGTCTGTGCAGAATGGACTCTGTGCATCTGACCTCAGATGTGACCTCATTTTCGGCTCGTTTCTTTGTTCCAGCCTAACAGACTTGTCTTGAGTCCCCCTTGTCCCCCTGTCTGCTTGTGTTCTCTACTGACCTTCTAAAATGACTAAAGTCGCTCAAGCTTGGCCCACAGCTAAGAAATAAACACAGCAACATTGGTTGGAAATCAACTAGCATATCGGGCTCTGCAAAAACCTTTTATTGACCATTTTCTATGTGCCAGACACATGCCAAGCACTTTGCATAAATTACTTGCTGTTTACAACTGCTCTGTCAGATAGCCATTTCTATTCCTATCTGACAAATAGAAAAATAAGACTTAGCAAAGTTAAAGAACCTGTAAGGTCTTGGAGCCCTGGTGATACAGTGGTTAAGAGCTAAGCTGCTAACCAAAATGTTGGCAGTTCGAATCCACCAGTCATTCCCTGGAAATTCTATGGGTCAGTACTACTCTGTCATATAGGGTGGCTGTGAGTTGGAACCAACTTGACGGCAGCAGATTTGGCTGTTTTTTTTTGGATAGGTAACAGAATGGCCAGGACTGTTTCAAATCAGCTGAGCTCCACGTCTGTTCTCACGACCGTGACACTTTGCAGCTGATCTCCATGTCTGTTCTTATCACCACGACACTCTGCCACTTCCGTATGAAGGTTGAACTCTGTCCTTTTTCTGCCTCTTTCTCTGCTTTGCTGGGCAAGCTTTTCAAGGAATCAGTATCTGACCGAACAAAGCCTTGAATCCGAACATTATCTCACTCTGCCTTACCTTTTGAAATTTTGACACTTTAGAGATAGAAAACTTGGCAATTTTTTTGTTCGCTGCAGTGTTCTCCAGTTTTTATTGATGTCACGTCTTGTTTTGCTTCCCAAAGGGCTGTCTCAAACAACCTCTCATTTTATCCTTGCACAGTTGAAGAGCCGAAGTAGACAAGACTGGAATTATTTTCAGTTTGTAGCGAGGAGGAAACCCTGGTGGCCAGAAGGTTGGTAGTTCAAATCCATCAGGCATTTCTTGAAAACTCTATAGGGCAGTTCTGCTCTGTCTGTAGAGTTGCTATGAGTTGGAATTGACTCGACAGCAGTAGGTTTGTGTATGCCTGGGATGTGAGGAAGCAATCATGGAAGCACTAAAGGTTTTGTTCAAGGTCAGACATTTGTGACTAATACAGATGTTGCCCAATTCTAATTCAAGGACATCCTTATCAAATGGTGAAAACTTCTTCCATCTCTCTCTCTTTCTCCACTCCTTCCATCTGTCTATCTGTTCCATCTGTCTGTCTATCTGTCTTACCTGTATGTCTCTCTGGATAATAATTAAAAAGAAAAACAAAACTTAACAATCTTCTGATTCAGCTCTTTAAAAATCGCACCCAAACTCCTCTGATATATCTTCATGAAGTAGGTTCAAGAGGATCGAGCAGTCTCAGGGAAATCTTCCTTCTCTGGCACCATTCGAGGTAAAAGACCTTGAGTTGAGTCTGGGCCGAGACTCCCATTGGCCTGATCAAGTCCAGAAAAGTAACTTAACTGCTCTGATCCTCCATTTCTCTCTCAAAATGATGAACACTTAAATCGATAAGTTTTTAGCTGGATTTAAGAAATACTGCCTAAAAAGTGCTGAGCTCAATGCCAGGAGCACCCTAAGTGCGCAACACATTAGCTCTGCTTCTTAGTGTTGTTTTTATAAGAAAAGCAAGAAAGACATAAAAAGATACTGATATATAGCACCTTCTCTCATTATATCTGGCTGCAGGTGTGACAATAAATAAACATGGGAGGATGATGAAAGTAATGTTGCTAGAAGTGTTTGGCACATTTACATGGGGCCTTTGTTTATGAGCAGATGGTGAATTAGATGGTAAAAGAAAACTATCTGGTAAGCACTTTAGGACAAAAACTGGATTAAGGTCAGGTAACTTGTATTTTGAAGAAGCCTTGTTGTTATAGTTGGGTAAGTGCTCTGCTGCCAACCAGAAGGTCAACAGTTCAAATGCTGCATAACAGAAAGATGTAGTAGTTTGCTTCTGTAAAGATCTATATTCTTGGAAAGCTATGGGGCAGTTTCCTATAGGGTTGTTATGAGTCAGAATTGGCGGGTTTAGTGTTTTGATTTACCTTGTGTCCTGAAGTCCTAGCTCAGTATTTGATGTCTTAGGCTGGGATTTCTAGAGAAGCAAGACAAGTGAAGCATATATATACATATACACACACACACACATACATATATATATATATATATCAGTGGGTGGGTATATACACATAAAAACCCACTGCCGTCAAGTCATTTCTGTCTCATAGCGAGCTCACAGTTTCCAAGGCTGTACATCTCTACAGAAAAAGACTGCCACATCTTTCTGCCATAGAGTCATGATGTTTTCAAACCACTGACCTTTTGGTTGGCAGTTGAATGCTTTAACCAGTGAGCAACCAGGGTTCTTTAAATATACATAAAAAGATTTATATCAAGGAAGTGGATCCCATGGTTATACGGGCTGAAAACTCCCAAGTTCCATGGGTCAGGCTAGAAGCTTCTCCTGACTCACATAGCCAGGGCCTGATAAACCCAAGATCAGCGGACCAGGCAGCAGGCCTTGTGCTCAAGGCTGCACAGCTGACAGATCCCAAGATCAGCAGATAGCTTGAGTCCTAGGAACCCAAGGTCAGATGAACAGGAGCCAGTTGCAGGATCCAGAGCAATCAAGAGCCAGGGAGCTTTGCCAAAAGTCCGCCTATATTGGATGCAGGCCATGCTCCCAAGGCAACTCTCTTTCGGCTGACTGGCTACTCATAACAGATCTCAACATGCAGATGATTACATTACTATGTAACTACTGAACTACATCATAACTGCCAAACCACTGAGAATCTTGGCTCAGCCAAACTGACACATAACCTTTACCATCACACTTCACTATTAAAAAATGTAGACTTATGAAAAAATGAATAATTTCCTTGATCAGGTTCTTATTTGTCTCTGTAATCCTGTTGTCCTGCAGTATACCTGGCACAAAACAAGTTTTTATCGGAGTGTCCAGGGAAATGTACTATACTTTGTAATTGTGTCTTCTGGATATTGAGTTTGATCGAAGCCCCTTTGGAGATGTGAAAATGCTTTTCTATAGGCAGTGGGACCCTGGTGGTGTAGTGGTTAAGTGCTACAGCTGCTAACTAATTCAGTGGTTCAAATCTGCCAGAAAACACTGTGGGCCACTTCTGCTCTGTCTTTTAGGGCAACTATGAGTCAGAATCAACTTGACAGCAGTGGGTTTTTTGGTTTTGGCAGAGGTAGAGGGAAATTGTTAGATCTTTTCTCAACAGCATTTTCCGGATATTTGATACACCTTTTTGAATCATAGAGGATTCATTATATATTTTTTGAAGAGTTAATAGGTTTGGAATTACTAACTGTAGGCTATAGTGGAAACTATGCTTAATATAGGGGATAAAATAGCATGAGTAGTTCACTAACTTGTGTGATGTTCTTTCCTTTCATGTCTAATGATGGTTTATAGACACTGCATAATGAATGAGACACAGGCAGAGCTGAAATTGCTAAAAATAACTGTATCAAAAGGCACAGGAGACTGGTAGAGTATCATCTTTGGAATACTAAGGAGCATCACTTTGTAAAGTTATATCTGGGCTGATGATTATCTATTTTAAAAGATCACCTGTGATTAAACATCCAGCATTAAGAGAAAAGTTGTTCTTTCTTTGAAATACAGTGACCAGCATTCATTCCATGGTAACACTGAAATTAGTATGTTGATGACATAAGGACAGATTTTAATAGAAGATACCACCAATAACAGACAATGTCATTATGTTAAACTCGACCCCTTTTCTGCTTGAATAATATTAAAATGTCATACTTTTTTTTTCTATTTTGGGAGAGTTATGTGATCTGACTATTTGAAAACTTTTCCAGTAAATATGTGTGGGAGGCTGCTAATTTCTTCAGTTGAAACATACTTAATACTGAAAAGGTGAAATCTCTGACACAGACTAAGTGCAGGAAATGGAACTATTTGGTTTCTTAAAGAATTTATGCAAATGAGAGAGAAGGGGGATTAAAACCTCAGAATTATATGCTGGTTTATTTAGCTGGGGTACCAAATGCCGTGTAAATCAATGTATTTAAAAAATTACGTGTATATCCCAATTTATGTGTGTCTGGTTATATAGGAAGTGTGACATTGTTTCTTTCAAGTTCTTAGGCATCGAAGGAGAACAATAAGGCGCAAAGCTCAAATTGCTTAGAAAGACTAACTTTATCAAAAGCAGAATTTGTGGATAACTTCTTACATTTTTTACTACTTTGGTGAACAATTAAGCTAACAATGCGTGCTTAAAGTTCTTAAAATTCAAAACATAATTAATCACCTAATATTTTTCCCCTAAAAAATGTGTTGCTGATGCTGTGGTACTGTACTCATCTTGTCAAAGTGGTCCATTCTCTCCTACAGTAATGAAGTGAAATAAATTCAAAAAAACAGAAAGCAAATAAGAGTGCAAATAGACACAAACTGTATCCTCTACCTTGAATTTTTATGAAGTACATCATTTTTTTAGAAAATGAGTTACTTTGGCATCAAGAGAACAATAAGTTATAGTCCTGCCTCATTAGATAAAGAGAGGAAACTTGATATTTTCAGTGTCAAATGACTTAGTGTTTCTTCTCCCTTTTCTAATGAAACAAAAATATTGTCACCATCCTCCAATGACTAACATAGTCCTGTGTTATCTTTAAATCGGTTACCTGTTGCTGGGGCTGGTCACATACTTTAAAAATCTCAAGTTAAAGTCTCTTTCCTCTGTGGAGGAAAGAAAGATTAAATAAGAAATTCCAGTCTATATGTTCTGGAGTTCATGGGTGAAAATCCTCAAGGATTTAGACGTTTTGGAAATTAGGAGGAGAATTTTCAGGAAACAGTCACACTTTGAACAAGGAACTTCCCATGCATACAACCTGAAATTGAAAACAAAGGAAAACAAAAGGAGACTCCGAGAGGGACATACATAAAAAGAGCAAGGAGACAAGCCTGAAACCTTAGATAGCAAACTCTGACAGCAGCCTAAAGAGTGCACGCACAGGTGTTTATACAACCATCCTACTGAGAACTGCGGCCAAGGTTAGTCATTGGCAGCACAAGGTTAGTCATTGGCAGCAAAGTTAGGTAGAGAGTATGAAGAGCAATTGATTTTTAAAATGTTAGAGATGTGGATGTGCCCTTTAAAACTCATTCACTTCACTGCCTTTAAATGTTGAGCTATTAAAAACCTGTGTGTGGTAAATTATGAGTAGCCAAGAAAAATCCAGTGAGATCTGTTTCATACTTAATTTTGAAATATTTATATCTAGAGTGAATCGTTCCTAAGTGGTCTCGGTCCTGGGAAAAAAGAAAGGGGACACTGGTTTCCTCTCACATTTCGTTGCTGTTTTTCAGTGCCATGGAGTTGTTCCCAAGTCAGCAACCCTATTTCACAGATTGTAACTGCCCCATAGAGTTCAAGGCCGTAATCTTTACAGGAGAGAATGCTACATCTGTCTAGCATGGAGTGGCTGGTGGGTTCAGATTGCCCACCTTTGGTTAGTAGCCGAGCGTGCTAAACCACTGTGCCACCAGGGCACCTCTTGCATACGTTACTGTAGATGAAATAGAATGAAAAAAACACGGTCACTAGATGACTGGAAGGCACTATCTTTTACTCAGGGAGCAGCTGTTTAAAAAAAAACAAAAAAACTGCTGTCACAAATGTAGATTTGTCCATTTCTTTTTATAATTTGGCCAACTTTGGCTTTACATTTTTTGAGATTATGTTATTAGACACATCTAAATTTAGAATTATAATAACTTCTTTAGGAAAATGAACTTTCGTCATGATAAAATGACCTTAATTTTCTCTATTAAAGTCTGTCTAATTTTAGTGCGGCTACCACAGCTTCTTTTTAATTTTCTTGTTATTTTACACATATTAACATAAACATATTTCTCTCTTATTTTTAACTTTTGCGTCTTTACTTTATAAACATGAATCTTATGTATCTTAGACTTTGTTTTTTCCCAGTGTGACCATTTCTGTTCTTCCATTGGTGTATTTAATTCATATTTCAATTTAAATCTATAACCTCATTATATAATGGAAACTCTAGTAGCATAGTGGTTAAGTGCTGTGTCTACTAACCAAAAGGTTAGAAGTTCAAATCAGCCAGCTGCTCCTTGGAAACTCTATGTGCAGTTCTGTATAATATACATAAAGGTCTGTAGTTTGAATCCATCAGCCACTCCTTGGAAGCCCTGTAAGGCAATTCTGCTCTGTCCTGTAGGATCATTAAGTGTCAGAATTGACTGCACAAATCAACAACACAGCAACCTCGCTATGTTTTCTTTTTGAATTGTTCTGCGTTCCACGCTCGTGTGTGGCCTCTGGGGTCTTAAAGCTAGCAAGCAACTATGCAAGAAGCATCAGCTGGTCCCAGCCACCTTGAAGAACACCAAAGACCTAAGGAAAATATGTGCCCAAGAGACAGAAAGGTCCATAGAAACCAGAAACTGCATCAGCATGAGACTGAAGAATCAGATGGTACCCTTGCTGCCCTGACAAGAGAACAGAGTCTGTGATAGAGTGGGATGAAAGTGGGGTGCAGAACTCAAACCCCAGTCAAAAGACCAGACTTGATGGTGAGGCTCCCTAGAAGACAGCCCCTGGAGTTGGTTCGTTCAGAACTGAAACCATTTCAGAAGTTAACCTCTTTTCTGACAAAAATTGGATTGGACAGTAAGTCCTAAAATGATACTGGTGAAGAGTATGCTTCTTGGCTTAAGTAGCTACGTAGGCTAACTGGTCAACTTCTATCCAGAGGCAGGATGAGAAGGCAGAGGGCTCAGGAGCTGGCTCAGTGGGCAAAGGAAATGTAGGGCAGAGGGGAGAACTGTGCCATCACAGTGTGGGGAAAGCAACTAGGTTCATATAGCAGCATATGTAAGGTTTTATATGATAATGTCTTGAATTGGAAACTTTCACTTAAAGCACAATACAATAAATAAATGTTTTCTTTTTTTCCCAAGAGTCCTGTGTTAATTTTCCTCTTTTCTTGCCTTATTTTGGAGTGATAAGAGGTTTTTCTTGTCATTCGGTATCTTCCGTTAATTTAGACATCACTGCCTCTTTGTTCTGTACTTTCAGTGATTCAGTTGTTTTTGTTAGGCACCAGCCAGTGGGCTCCAACTCAGCCTGTGCACAGTAGAACAAAACCCTGCCCTGTCCTGGGCTGTCCTCACAATTGTTCTATACTTGAGCACATTGTTGCTTGAGTACACTGTTGCAGCCACTGTGTCAGTCTGTTTCCTTGAGGGTCTTTGTCTTTTTTTGTCGTCCACTTTACCAAGCATTATGTCCTTTTCCAGGGACTGCTTCTTCCTCCTGATAACATGTCCAAATTATGTGAGACATAGTCTCATTACCTACGCTTCTAAGGAGCGTTTTGGTTTTACCTCTTCCAAGACAAATTTGTTCATTCTTTTGGCAGGCTACGACATAGTATTCTTCCCCAACACCGTAATTCAAAGGTATCAATTCTTCTGCTCTCTATTATTCATTTTCCGTCCTTTGCGTGCGTATGAGGTGACTTAAACACATCACGGCTTGGGTCACACCTTAGCCCTCAAGGTGGCATCTTTGCTTTTCAACACTTCAAAAAAATCTTTTTCACTACAATGCATCTTTTGATTTCTTAGCTGCTGCTTCCGTCAGTGTTGATTGTGGATCCAAATAAAATGAAATCTGTGGCAACCTCAATCTTTTCCACTTATCTTGATGTTGATTATTGGCACATTGGATTTTTGTTTTGTTTATGTTGAGGTGCAGTCCATACTGAAGGCTGTAGTCTTTCATCTGTATCGGTAAGTGCTTCGTGTCCTCTTAACTTTCAGCATTCATCCGCATAATATAAGTTTGTTAATGAGGCTTCCTTCAGTCTTAATACCCCATTCTTCTTATAGTCAGCTTCTTGGATTATTTGCATAGTGTCATGGATTGAATTGTATCCTCCCTGAAAAAAACGTGTGTAACAATTTGGCTAGGCCATGATTCCTGGTATTGTGTGGTGCTCCTGTCTGTCCTAAGTCTTGTCTCTATGATGTTCATAGAGAATGGGTGGTGGTTGGGTTAGTGAGACAGGACTCAATCTATAAGATTGTATTGTGCCTTGAAGCAATTTCTTGGGATATGAAGGACAAGGAAACAAGCAGACAGCTGGGGACCTCATACCATTCATTAGGCAAGAAACAGTGCTGGGAACAGTGTATGTCCTTTGGACTGGGCTCCCTATGCCTCAGAAACTCGCAATCCAGAAGAAGGTTGACAGTAAAGACATTCCTCCAGATTCAACAGAGAAAGCCTTCCCCGGAACTGATTTCCTGAATCTGGACTTGTAGTCTACTGAAGTATGACAGAATAGATTTCTCTTTGTTAAAGCCATCCACTTGTGGTATTTCAGCTATAGCTGCACAAGATGACTAAATTACTTAGTATACAGATTGAATAGGTATGGTCAAAGTATGCACTGATGCACACCTTTCCTGACTTTAAACCATGTGGCATTCTCTTACACTGTTCAAACAACTGCATCTTGATCCAGTATACAGATAGATACCTCATGTGTACAATTATTTCTGAATTCTCATTCTTCAAAATGTTATCCATAATTTATTGTGATCCACACAGCTGAATGCCTTAGCCTCAGTGATTACAATACTATATGTTACATAGAAATATGTAGTATATACTATATGTTTATAATATTATGTATTATGTAGTGATTATAAGTCAAATATCTTAGTAAATATAGCTGTTATATTGTATATCATTGTAGTAATTATAACATATATCATTTACTTACTGAAGTCTAATTTTAACTCATACTTTTTCTCCTAGTCTTAAAACATTTTAACTACACTTACGTTCTCTCAAGATACAGAATTTCATGCTGTTATTTTTGTGAAATACATGTATATATATCACAAAGTATATTTATATTTTTAAACAATGTTTAGACTTGCCAGGATAGTTGCTACTTTTATAGTTTCTCATTCCTTCCTGAATAATTATTCTTTTGTATGGTAAACAACCTTTATACCTTATTATTTGCCTGCTGATAGCCAACTCCCTAATTTTTCTTCATCCCAAAATGTTTTTACCTCCATTCTTGAAGGATTTTTCCAGTGAATACAGGATTCAAATTTAGTAATTACTTTTGTTTAACATATTGAAGGTATCATTCTAATGTCTTCTGGCTTTCCCTGTTGCTCAGGAGGAGTGAGGTATTAGTTTAATAGTGGCTCTTTTATAGGATGGCTGTTGTATTTTTCTGTAGCCATTTGTAAGATTTCTCTTTGTCTATGATTCTTGCTGGTAGTGTTCATTTTACTTCTTGAATCTATGGATTGATATATTCCATCAACCATGGAAAAATTTAGTTATTATCTTTTCAGACATTGACTGTGTTCCATTCTATCTCTTGTCTCCTGCTCTGGCACCTACTGACTTCTTAATGTTGGTTATTGTCATCTTTTTCAGTTTTATAATTTCTCTTATGTTCTTTCCCAAATCTCCTGTATCATTTTTAGTATTTTCAAATTATCTTTCAGATTTTTCAAGCTTGTCTTTTTCTCTTTGTGTCAAATAAACATTGTTTTAAAGTACCCTTTTGATAATTTCAGTATTTGAAGTGTTTATGTGTTTGTTTTCTGCTTTCTCTTGGTTCTGCTGGTTCATATTTGTTCTGTTTTGTCTCCTCAGCACTTGGTTACTTTTAATTGTGTGTTAAGCATGGTATTTCAGTAACTTTTAGTAGAAATCAGCTGAGGTCCCCAAATCAATTTTTTCTTTTACATTTTTCAGGTTCTTGTAGGTAACAAGCAATCTGCAGTTAACTTAATCTAAATCTAGGGCTTGAGATTTTCTGAGTCACCAAATGACTCAGAATCCAGTTAGAGTCTTTTTGAGTGCCGTTTGCTTCAAGTTCACCTTTACTGTTATGATGCAGCTCTGAAGGCCCAGCTCAAAGCAAAGGCAGTTCACCTGGACCTCAGCTTTTTTCTCTCTAGTCCCATTGTTGTTCTTAAGAGCTATCAAGTCAATATTCAGACTCACTGCCACCCAGAAGGACACATCAAAACTACCTATAGAGTTTCCTAGACTGTAGCCTAGGAGCACATCACTTACTGGAGTAGATTCCTAGGTTTTTTCTCCCATAGAGATGTTGGGTGGATTTGAACCGTGGACTTCTCTCTTAGCAGCCAAATACTTACCCCCTGAGCTCCTTCTAGTTCCATTCATCTATGAAAAATTCAGTTCAACCTCTTAGCCACCTCCCCTGGATCAACAAACACTGCCAGAGCAAAAGTGCCCAAGAAACTGTGTTCTTGACTCTGGGTTCCTGTCTCCTCATAGATCTCAACCTAATAATTCTTGCCAATCTTACTTGCTCTTTAAGCCTTTTTCAAAACAGTTGTTACTGCTGTTTAATTCAGCTTTTCAAATGGTCTGTATTACTTGGGAATTGGCCAGAACTACCTAGTCTATCATTAATAAAGCAACATTTCTAATATACTTAATTTTTGCCATCTTTCCTACTATGCATTTCTTCATAAATAAAAAAGGAATAAGTTGTTTCTTTGGACTGTCATAAAATATAAGTGAGTCAATGCATGTAAAGCCTCTGGAGTAAATATGCTTCATGTAGTGACGATTCAGTAAAGATTAGTTTATACAATTGTTAATGCTGTTGTGGTTGTTGAAAATGTCTCATGTATAAAGTAGAACCTTGGTGTTAATGAAGGTTTACACTTTCAAAACAATTTCACCATGTGTAAACTGTCAAAAAATTAAACAAATGTTAAGAAATTTTGTAGTCACATAATAATACTAATTCTAAGATTCGTGACATTAAAAAAATCTGAGCCAGGCTGCGTTGCTTCATCCCTGGCTAGAAATATCTTACATGTAACATCTAACAAATTAAGTTTATACAATATTATTAATACTCAAGATGTGTTTTATTTTTGGAGGTTGCCAATTTTGACAGCTCCTTTCGTGCTCACTTTTCTTCTCTCTTGTGTACACATTTAAAAATTATTAGCCATGTTCCTTAAAGAGACCCTGCTGAACTAGAATTCTCTAGATTTACAAACTCAACATAGCAAAGAGAATTTATTTCAGTCCTTAGCATTCCTGAAAGGGTTAATGCTCCAGCTTTTACTTGAGAGGAGAATGGTACTGAAGCCCTTTGATTTTTGCATTTTAGCATTCACAGACAGGACCATCACTGCCAAAGGAATGGAAGCAGCTCATGCTAGGTGCTGTGTGGTTATGGTGTCTGAATTACAATGGATGAGGGAGCAGCCAAGTGAAACATCCAATTCCTTGTTGTAAAGTGCCTGGCCCCGCAACTAACAGATATTGACAAAGCTATTTTATAATGCAAGAAAAGCCACATGAAGAGATGAGAATACAGCCCTACACAAGTGTTACTGGTAGAAGGACCCCAAAATTTGTCCCCAGCCTGTGTGTTCCTGTTTCTTCAACAGATTGCATATTATTTCAAGAGAACTGTCACAAAATATAATCATGGTAACACCATTAAAAAAAATAGAAAGGAATAACAATAAACAAATAAACCCTTTGCCATCAAGTCAATTCCAAATTACGGCCACCCTATGGGACAGAGTAAAAGTGCCCTGTAGGATTTCGCAGGAGCCGCTGGTTGATGAACTGTCGACCTTTTGGTTAGCAGTCAAACACTTAACCAGTGCGCCACCAGGGCCCTAGCCTTTGTAGCCAACATTTTATACGCTCATATTTCTTTCTAGGAGTCCCGGTGCTAAGTGTCAGAATCGACTTGATGGCAACACGGAGGCAGTTAAACCTGAGCTGGAGGCAGATAAATAAAGCCTGTCGGGTTCCCCTCGGTCAAGACCGCGCCATCTTCGTGTTTCCCAGGACCCAATCAATTTCCTGCTTTGAACAAAAAGCAGTTTAACCATTATAAAAGGTGTTTTAACCCAGGCCAAGTGGCTCAAGTTTCCTATGTGCCTATTGCTATAAAACCCTGACTCTTTTCTTTGTTGCCCTGAATTTCCAATTTGACTTTCAAGGCCGGGAACTTCCCAATTCATGACTCTCTAAATAAAGCTTTTGAGCTCTGCAAATTAACTTTGTGAACTACTGTGTTTCTTAACAAACTCTGTCACCTAACAGAAGCAAAAACTGAGGTCCAGAGGTGGTAAATCACTTTATTACAAATAAAATTGACTGAAACCTTTCAGTGGGCTGGGGCAGACTCCATGGGAACCTAATCCTATGGGCCAACTTAGTTATTTCATAGAGCAGCTGGGAAAAAAATTGACTTCTTCAGGTGAGTGTGGAATACAGCCAGGAGTGGCAGGACAGAAGAGGAGGTGATACTGCAGACATGGTTTTGACAGTTAGTAAAAGGTGGAAGATGAGAGACAGGGTCAGAGTTAGAGCTCAGGAATTAGTGGAAGCTGCATGTAGGTGGGCATGTAAATTTATACGGGAATGTACCTTTTCACTCAGTCATAATAAAAAAATTAAAAATAAAAAAAATGTCAAAGTGCAACATAGGATAACATTTCGACTTCAGTATATTATGAATAAAACAAAGGTGGGTGCTTGTAGGATGTTCTAATGTGGCAGTCATTTTCAATGTAAACTCTAGTCAACGAGATTAAACATGTGAGCTGTTTTCATCAACACCATGCCAAACAAAACCCATTGTGTTTGAATCAGTTCCGACTCATGGTAACCTCTTGTATTACAGAGTTGAACCAAAATTCCACAGTGTTATTTTGGACTGTAATCCTTATGGAAGCAGATCGTCAGGACTTTGTTTTATGGTGCAGCTGGGTAGATTTGAACCGTCAGCACTTTGACTACAGTTGAGCACATACCATTTCTACTATCCAGGGAATTGATACCATAAAGTAAGAATTTACTGTATACCAAGTATATAGTATATATACTTAGTGTGTATACCAAGTATATAGTATATATACTTACAGTCATTGCTTCATTTAATTTCCTTTAAAAAAAATCTATGAGATCAGTGGTAATACTGTTCCATTTTTAGCTATGAGGAGAGGCTTAGTAAAATTAACTTATTCCCAAATAAGTGTCTTTTAAAGTTGCTTTACACTGTCTGTTCTCTCACCAGTATGGCAACCAGCTTTTATGTCCTTTAATATTTGTTTTCTCTGTCTGATTGAAAAAAAAAAACTGTGGAAAGGAAAATAAAACATTTATCCCTCTTAGTCACTACTGAGTTCCCATTTCCAAGTTTAGCAACTAATTCAAAATAAATGTTAAATGAACTAAAAAATGACAAATGAATAAGTTGTACCATTTTGTTATCACACCTGTGAGCTGACAACTACCTTATTTTGACTGTAGGAAATGGCACATTCTGGGCTTGATGAATGTTTTGCCTTATGCCAGACACAAGCATCTACTTCTTGGCCAAAAAAAAAAAAAAAAAATCAACAACAAGAAAATATCCCACTGCTATCAAGTCAGTTCTAACTCATAGCAACCCTACTGGACAGAGCAGAACTGTCCCATGGAGTTTGCAAGGACCAGCTGGTGGATCTGAATTGCTGATCTTTTGATTACCAGTTGTAGCCTTAGTTACTATGCCACCAGGGTTTTGGAGCAGTAGTTATATTCTCTTCTGCTACCAAGCCAGCATTCTCACAGTCCTCATGAAAATAAAAATAAAGTTTTTTTTTCCCTAAGTCCACTCCATCCATGTCTCTTTGCTTGCAGAATGTTTTCATTTAAAATGTTACCTTTTAAACATTAGTAAAAATTTCAGAAAGATTTAGAAGCATAAGGCTTTGGGATTAAATTAGATAGTATACTTTTATTTCTTTCTTGTTCAGAAATACTCATTTGTTACCTAAATGTTTTACTACTTGGAGTGTGTCCCTGTAACTGATTCAGAAATCTGCATCAAGATATAAAATAGTAATACTGGGTAACATTTGCATAATGTAATTAAGTTTCCAGAGCTGTTTCCTATCACATCTATCATTTCATTTTATGTTTCTCTTTAGCAGAGCCACAGTGCATTTTGAATTCATTGTGCTATAGTAACAGTTGCATACCATTAAAACATTGGTATGGAGGGGTAAAAACTTTAACTGTCATTTGTACAGCACTGTATAAACTACTTTCCATGTACATTATCTTAATGGACCTCACAACAATCCTGAGAAGGAGATAAAGTGGGTATTTTAATGTTTATTGTACAGAACAGGAAATGGAGCCTCAGCAGTGAATTAACTTGTTCGTGAAGTTCTCCCAGCTAGGAAGGGGTAAAGCCCAGGCTAGATTCTAAGACTTTCGTCTTCTAAGCGTGTGCTGTGTAAATTTTCTCCCTGGATACTTTGCTGCATATAAATACATACAGGTTGGTTATAGGTATTTTATATGACTTTTTTCCTAGTTGATATGTTTGATGGAAGAAATGATAAAATTGTGAGCCACAATGGTATCTGTATATCTGCATAATGTTGTAAAGCACTCATGATATTTCTTTTTCAATTTTTAGAATATTTGAAACAAAAACCCTTAAACGTCCCTTGAGGAATAACGAAAGTTACCTTGTAAGGATGAGTATACTGGATTTAAAGGAAATTAAAGTGACTTGGTCAAGGTCAAGGAAATAACTAGTAAATGAGCTCGTATTTCCCAACTCATTTATTCATTCAGTACTCTTCAGGATTTTATTAAGCCTCAATTATTTGCAGATCACTTCATAAGGAAAAAAATGCAAAGATTGGTAGCACATATCATTTCCTTTATAATTTATAGTTTAATGGAGAAATGAGCTATGTAGATTTATTTAAAAAAAAAATCAAGGCACAGTCCGATGGTGCCTTGAGAATAAGTATAAACATAGGATTGCAAAAGAAGAAAGACTAAAAAAAAATTCTCACTTTCCAGCTTTTTACACTAATTTCAGAGAAAGCTGTTAATATATGACTTGCACAGTTAGTAGGATGGACCACAGAAAATTTAGTTTTGTTTTTAAAATATCTTAAATTGTATACTGTTTAGATGAATGTACATCATGTTTATGTGTATTGATGTATATTTACATGTTTAAGGAGTCCTGGTGGTGTAGTGATTGAGCACGTAGCTGCTAACTGAAGGATGAGCAGTTCGAACCTACTAGCCACTCTGCAGGAGAAAAATATGGCATTCTGCTTCTGTAAAGATTACAACTGAGGAAACCCTAGGCGCTTGTGTATGTGTGGAACCCTGGCAGAGCAGCAGTTAAGAGCTACAGCTGCTGACCAGAAGGATAGTAGTGCAAATCCACCAGCCACTCAAACTCTATGGAGCAGTTTCGCTCTGTCCTCTAAGGGTTGCTGTGGGGTTGGAATTTATATTTGGATATATTTTCATGAATCCTTGTGGTACAGTGGTTAAGCACTTGACTGCTAACATCAGTTCAAAGCCACCGGCTACTTCATTGGAAAAGATGCGGCAGTCTGCTTCTGTAAAGATTTTAGCCTTAGGAATCCTCTGGGACACTTATACTCTGTCATATAGGATCATTCACTATGAGTAACCATCAACTCGGTGGCAATAGATTTGTTTTTTATTTTCGTATACACACACACAGACAAATACATGATAGATATATGAGTTACATAATGTACAGCCTTAGCATTCTTAGAAGATAACCCGAGATCCTGTCAGCTCCCCTAATGTAATTAAATTTGCATAATACTATTATAAAATATCACTTAAACATTGGACAGCTCTATGAATCTAAACTATTTACAGCATTTATTTAATAGATCTTAGTTGCTGCCACAATTCACCTCTCTGATTTATTCATAATGTCTCTGTTCTGATTAAAAGATGACACTTAGCACTAAATACTCGCTTTATTTAGGGGATGATTTTTACAAAGAAACTAAGTGTGCTGTTGTTGACATGATAGTGACAGATATTTCTCTGCTGGAGGAATGACTGTATTTCTAGAATAAAGCCACATTGTGATAAGGAGAAGTTAAGGGGACTGCCTCACAAGTAGCAACCTCAGCTCCATGCTAATTTCAGAGGACTAAATTAAATACACACAGTAAAATGTGAGTTTCAGGGAATGCACAAATCAGATTCAGGAATATGTGATATTGCGAATAGCCTCAGGTCATGGGCGTTGAGGTCCTTGATTAATGCACAGTTCTTCATATTTTGTGTCAGTGGTTTAATAATATGTTTTGGAGAAAAATGAAACTATGTCAACTGTAAGATACATTTCAGTTTTAAGAATGCTGAAGTATGAACAAAAGATCACATTAAAATTGACGGAATGGAAGTTACACTGAGAATAATTTAAAGAACTGTTTATTCTTTGGATTAATTATTAAACCAACTGTAATTACAGACTAAGTATTGAAAATAGTAATTCCCACTGTTTCTCCTCTCATGTATCTGGCTGAGGGTCTGAGGATCAATATCTTTAGCCCAGTGCTGAGAAAAAGAATCTTTGGGCCACAGTTTCTTTTTAATTTTATTTGTTTTCAAATTGTCACTAATTTTCCACTGTCACCCCCCATTGTGTTTGGTAGTTGTCTTGGAATTTGACTATATTAAGCGCTTGGCTGCTAGCTGAAAGATTGTCCGTTTGAACCACCCCAGTGGCTCTGTGAGAGACAGACCTGGCAATCTTCTCCCATAAAGCTTACAGCCTAGAAAACCCTATGGGGCAGTTCTCATTTGTCACACGGGGTCTCTATGAGTAGAAATTGACTCAGTGTCCCCTAACAACAATAAAAATTTAATGTGTAAAATATTTTATTGTCTCCGATTCAATAATTTTAAAAATGTATCTCAAGGAATTCCTTTAAAAACAGACACATGTTTATTGTTACATATATGTTTAAATCTCCCTTCTCTCGGATCCGACTCGATGGCACTTGGCACTTGGCTTTGGCTCTCTCTGATTTGTAATCATAGGAAAACCTTTTTTTTTCTGACTGATTTTCCTCAGAACAGTTGATAGAGCCTGCATCAAATCCTCCCAAGTTCTGTCCCATGAAGCATTTAGTACAGATCATGGTTCCTGCCCAACCTCCTGTTTCAACTCTTTTTTAGCTAAGAAGTCTCTTTCCTTACTATTCCTGACCTGATTTACATATCCATTATTGAGTCCTGAAAAAAATTTAGTGTCATAAACCCGCTGTTACGTATCACATCAACAATCTGAGTCACACATTTTAGAAGGAGGATGTGCATGATGGAAAATGTGCAATGTGCCTATCAATTTTGGAGTAGGCTGTTTCCAGGGAGGATGCAGGGATGGTAGGAAAACACTAATAGCTTCTCCCTGCATTGCCATGAGTAATAACATCATACATGGTGAATAGGAGTATCTTATAGGGCAAGGGATGGGGAACTGTCACACTGCCCATGCTGATGTTAATACAGTATTTCCCAAGGCGTCATTATAAACCAAAGCCGAACTCACAGCCTTCGAGTAGATTCTGACTCATAGCAACCCTATAAAACCGAGTAGAACTGCTCCATGGTTTCCAAGGAGCGCTTGGTGGGTTCGAACTGCCCATCTTTTGATTAGCAGATGTAGTATGTAACCACTATGCTACCATCGTTCCCAGAGTATTAGATGGAAATTATATATATTTTGTATGTATATATATATATATTATAAAAATAGTAACATTTGTTGCAATGTGTACTTGAGAAAATATTACTAACATGCAACAACTTCAGTTTTGTATATATGGGTGGCTTTTTAACTTGAAACTAAAATAGATTGTAAGGAGTTAAAAATGAGTTATTGAAAAAGTAATTATTACTACAGTTGGCATGTGGATACAGTGACAATTGTAAGGATGGCACAGAATCACCTGAAATGTGGGAAGGCATGTGTTCATTGACACTGGCTGCACCCATCTCAGGGGCTGTAGCCGTCACAGGGAGCATGTATTCATTTCTGTCCCTTCTGGGAACAGCTTCATTCACCCAGCACTTAACACCGTGCTTGGCATGTAGAAGGAGTTAGATAATATATGCTGAATCAAAGATCCTGTGAAACTTTCTATGTAAGAAAAAATGATTTTCATGCACCTGAAGGTGGCCCTGGAGTATGACACACAAGAAAGTGCATATATCTTGGTGGCAGAAAGAACTGACAGTGAGAAGGTAGGTAAGGCGTTAAACATCTCTGAGCCTAAATTTTCTCATCTGACGAATTGAGTTAATTTAGGTGTATCACTTTTTTAAGATAAATTGCACTCCATATAAATCTCTAATACGAGGGCTCAGTATGTTGCAGGTACTATAGTAGTAGTAAGATGCACTAATACCATTTGCCGCTGAGTTGACTTCAACTTGTGGTGACCTCATGTGTGCCAGATTAGAACGTTACTCCATGTGATTTCCATGGCAGATTATTTAGAAGTAGATAGCCAGACCTTTCTTGGTTGGTGCCTCTGTTGAGCAACAGAACACAGTAACTGTATCACTTAGGGACTCCTATAATATATATGTTATATTGTAGTATATACAGTAATTAATAGGAGCCTTAGCAGAGCAATGATTAAGCATTTGGCTGCTAACCAAAAGGTCAGTGGTTCAAACCCACCTTGCTCTAAGGGAGTAAAAGACTTGGTGATCTGCTCTATAAAAATTACAGCCTAGGGAACCCTATGGAGCAGCTCTGCTCTGTCCCATAGGGTCACTAAGAGTCACAATTGACTTGACAACACCTAACAGTGACAATGTTATTAATAAATAGTAACACTATTAATAAATAGTAACACTATAGAGTCTTTACTTACTGTGAGTAAGAATCAACTCAATGACAGGTTCGACTTTTTTTGTTTTCATACCATATCCACTAGGCTCTCCTTTGAAACTCTGTGGAGCAGTTCTGCTCTGTCCTATAGGGTTGCTATGAGTTGAAATCCACTTGATGGCAGCGGGTTTGGTTGTGCGTGCACACACACACACACGCACAGACATACTCACTATATTTTGGTGCTGTGGTTAAGAGCTTGGGTGCTAACCAAAAGGTACGCAAAAGGTTGAGAATTCAGATCTGCCAGGTGCTTCTTGGAAACCCCATGTGGTAGTTCTGCACTGTCCTTTAGGGTAACTATGCGTCAGAATCGACTTGATGACAACGAATTTGGTTTGATATAATGGCTAAGAGCTTGGCTGCTAACCAAAAGGTTGCAGTTCACATCCACCAGTTGCTCTTTGGAAACTCCGTGGGGTGGCTATGGGACAGTTTTGTGATGATTCTCCTCTGTCTTGTACGGTTCTTACGAGTTGGAATCAACTTGATGGCAGTGGGTTTGATTATGCTGTATTATTGTGGTTATCATTTTCTTTTTTATTTTTAAGATGTTTATTATACTGAGTAGTCAAAAAGGTATTGATAGAGTTTGTGAATATTTAACACATAGGGAGTTAACACACAGTCATCACTAGGTAGGAACAGTGCATCATTAGTAAGGGAATTATTACGGGAAGAGGGATAAGACAGAAGAAGCCATTTACTCCCTCCTTGCCGGAGTGGACCAAAAGAGCTGCTGGTCTGATCAGCTCTTTGTTGTAACATAGTTGCTGGCCTTATACCCATTCCTAATAACCAAGCCTCAAGGAAGATGAAAAAGCCAGCAACCATTATAAGCCTCTTTTTAATAGCTAAAGCAATGATCACTTTTGTAAGAGTTTTTTCTTATTAATATCTTTAAAGATTTTCCTGCCAGATCTGTTAACGTTGTTAGGTGCTGTTAAGTAGGTTCCTACTCACAGTGACCCTGAGTTCAACAGAAAGAAACACTATCCCATACAAGACCATCTTTGTTATGCTTGAGATTGCCCGATCTACTTTAGATTTATTACTTTTAGTAAGGAAACACTGGTGATGCAGTGGGTAAGTGCAACATCTGCTAACCAAAAGGTTGGTAGTTCAAATTCTCCTTGGAAACTCTATGGGGCAGCTCTACTCTGACCTGTAAGGTCTCTATGAGTCTGAATGGACTTGGTTTTGATTTTGGTTTTTTATTTTTAATAGAATCATTATTCTCCACTGTAGATACTGAAGGAAACCCTGGGGGCATAGTGGTTAAGTGCTACATCTACTAATCAAAAGGTCAAGGGTTTGAATCCACCAGATGCTCCTTGGAAACTCTGTGGAGCAGTTCTACTCAGTCCTACAGGGTCACTATGAGTCAGAATTGATGGTACTGGGTTTGGTGTTTGTTTTTTTTTTTTTTTTTTGGTGAATACTGGTAATTAGGTTGTTTCCAGGTTTTTGCTACTACAAACAATGTTACAGTGACTAGCCTTATAAAAAAAAAATCATTTCACACAAGTCAGTATACCTATAGCATAAATTCCTAGAAGTAGAGTGTTTAAATCCCAAAGTATGTGCGTTTTCCATTGTTGTATACAATGCCAGGAGCCCTGGTAGCAGAGTGGTTAAGAGCTTGACTCGGAACCTAAAGGTCGGTCGTTAGAACCCAGCAGCAGCTCCTTGAGAGAAAGAGCCAGTATCTACTCCCATAAAGACGACAGCCTAAGAAATCCTACAGGGCAGTTCTACTCTTTCATGTGGGGTTGCTGTGTCCTCTAAGAGGACTCTCTACACCTAACAACAATATACACACCTACAACAGTGGAGGAATGCTATCTCAAATCCATATCCAATGCAGTGCATTTTCAAAATTCTTCCGCATCTGATATATAAAAAAATAGAATCGTATTTTAATTTTAATTTCTAAGTCCTTAACTTAGGCTTAAGGTGAGCTTCTTGCTCTCTTTCAATTCTCTGTGTCAAACTGAATGACCCACCTCCCAGGCACTTGCTTTATCCTGAGGTTAGAAGGCAGAACACTTGAGCGAAGGGGTTGACCTTGGATTTCTCTTAGTGTAACTTCTTCACTTGAGAGACTTGGAAGCTAAAGCGCAAAGAGAGGAGGCTTTTGCTAAGTCCTTACACATATGCCTGCCTAATTAGTGACCAGTAACTGGCTCTGATTTAAGCACTGTCTGTTCCCTTCGAGGCTTCGGTAATCACTGCCTAAGGGGTGGAGGATTCTCAAATGACTTTATTAGAATTCCAAGGTTCAATACTAGCTTAATCAATGCAAGTTTTTCACACATTCGTAATGGGCTTATCTGTTGAAAAAGGCATTTCAAGGCATCAAGAATTAGAAGACAATTATCCTTAATAGCCGAGAATATTCTCCTGCGGCACCGATGAGCAGACTGCATGAAGATTTCACTCACGTATCCTGGGTATCGCGAATGATGAGATAAAATTACCCTGGCTGATTTGTGTGCAGATGTTTTGCCTGTACCTTGTTGTTCACACTCTGCTGTGTTCGTGGTGCTATTTTCTCTTTCTGGCTCCGTCCTTCGGAAAAGTGAATAGCAGCGCAAAGCTCCAGCAGGAGTCTGGCTGCCTCACTCGCAGTCACATTGGAGGGCTTCTTCAGAGCAGCCTCCTTACTCCCCCTGTGGCCTTGCTGCAAATCCAGGGACTCTGAAGCATCAAATGATTATTGGCAGCCAAAGATATTTAGACGTTAAGGAAGCGAAACCTCCCCCAGACTTTGCTATTGAATAATGACTGTGCCAAATGACTGTCAGAGAGAATCCATTTGATTTTCCGTGGAGGAGCTGAGTGATTCTTGATGCACTCTGGGATAGTGAACGATACCCCCCCAAAGGTCTCTCCTCTTACGTTGTTCCAGCTGCTGAGATCCCTTCTCTCTTCATCTCCGACACCTACGGCCCCACCAGAGGAAGTAAGGAAAGATAAGTACGTCATCTTTTCGTGAGAAGATAATTACAGGAGACCTGGATTTTAGACACCAGTTTTACCATTAATTCACTGGGGGATTTAAAATAAGTCAGAGCGTTTCTCTGCTCATCCTCTTAATTCTCTGAGTCTCTTTATCGCTTGGACATTCTGTGATTTACTTCTCTATAACTTGTGGAACTCCTGTTTTATAGTAAACAGATTCCATACATTTTCAAATTTTTGCAAGTATAATTGATCAGGACCTTTTTTATTTTCCCCAAGCCCGCAGAAATAAAACTACAGCTGACTTAAGCAGGAAACATAATTTATTATCCCATGAAAATGCCAAGTCTAGGGATAGAACTGGCCTCAGGTGTGTGTGGATCATCTGTGTTCTGTCTCCCCGATTCTGAGACCCTTCTTCTTGGGTTCTGTTCTCTTGCGTGTGTTAGCTCTGCCCTTAGGTTGGCGCTGTGGTCCCCAGCAGCTCCCGACCAACCTTCCTCAGTTTAGAAATGCCAGTAAAATAGTTGCATCGAAAGACATGAAACTAAGTTTCATTAGACAAAACTGTGTTTATCTTAGAGCCAATCACTGTGGCCACTCTGTTATCGTTCACTGACCTTCTGGCAAGTAAGCAAGAGAAACCTAGAGGACGAAAGGTAGTTAGCCCTTAGGAAATCATATGGACTAAGAATGGGTGAGGGATGGCTCCCCAAAGGAGGTTGTTTGGTCAGAAAAATGTAGTGATCATGGACAAGCAAAATGAGTGAGTATTAGGTTTCACTATCACTGAGGCTTAAATTTTGCTAACAGCAGGGTCTTGGAAACCCTGGTGGCACAGTGGTTGAGTGCTACGTCTGCTACCGTTGGCAGTTCAGATCTGCCAGGTGCTCCTTGAAAGCTCTATGGAGCAGTTCTACCATGTCCTGTAGGGTCACTGTGAGTCGGAATCGACTCAGCGGCAGTGGGTTTGGTTTGAAAATCTTCTTTTCAACTGAAGACTACTTTTCATGTTACTTTCACAAACAATAAGGGTAAAGAGAAGGAATCACCATTCTCATTGTCTTTATTCCATCTCACCACTCACCAATATTGCTAGTTGTGTAAATTACTTATCCGATCGACTTTTATTTTCCTTATTACACCATCTTTTTAGTCAAACTTCTTTCTTCAATGTAACCTCAGAGTTCTTTCCTTCTTTCCATCCCAGGATCATACTCCCTATCTATCTCTTGTCTCAATCCTCAAGAACTTTTGTCTGCACATTGTGAAAACTATACCCTTACACTGCTCAGAAGTTTCTACATGTTCTCACTCTCATTTAACATCTGTCCTCTCTGTTGCTCTTCTCCAGCGTGTTTGCATTCCAAACACAGAGGCCTCAGCAGGTCAAAGGTACTCAAACACCAAAGAAGCGTCCTTGAACTTCCACTTCCCAGGAGGATGGGCAGCTTGTGACAGGCCCCGTGCTCCTACTGAAAACAACTAGAAAAGTCAGATAAGTTACACAAATCTTATTTTAAAGCCTTTACAGAACTACAGAACCAAGAAATACTAAACCCAAACCAAACTCATTGTTGCTGATTCTGACTCATAGCAACCCTATGGGTCAGAGAACTGTCCCCTAGGGTTTCCAAGGACTGTCTGCTAGATTTGAACTGCCTACCTTTTTATTAGCTACTGTCTTTGAGTCAATTCTGACTCATAGTGACCTATAGGTCAGAGTATGCCTGCCCATAGAGTTTCTAAGGAGCATCTGGTAGATTTGAACTGCTGATCTTCAAGGTTAGTGGTTTGAATGCACCAGGGACTTCTGGTGAGGCAGTTCTGTTCTGTCCTGAAGCATTGCTATGAGTCAGAATTGATCTGATGGCAATAGGTTTTACCTTTTGGTTAGCAGGTGTTCCACTTAACCACACCGTCAACGAGGGTTTCCTCTAACGGGATAAAAATTCCAAAAGGATGAGAAAATTTGAGAGGTGATCTGAAAATCTGCTGTTGCTTTTTTCCTGGGAAATTTACTAATTCTGGGCTCTGCTTATAGACAGGGAATCTGGAGCTGGCCTAGATGAGAGCTTTCAGCAGACACAAAATGAAGAAATTAAAAAACGGCTGACTTTCTAACAAGACACTTGCTAAGTTACAAAGCTGCCCTTACTTCTTTAAAGATTATTTCTGCCCTGTTGTCTATTTCTCCTTCAAGAAATCTCATGAGACATTTAACAGACTTTCTCACTCTATTTTTCATTTGGCTTAATCACTAATATTTTTTCAACTGTGGTTTTTTCCATAATACTGAAGAATTTCCCCAGATCTATTCTTCCAGCTCACTAAGAGTCTCTTCATCTGCATCTAACTTCATATTCACCATCTGCTTGATTTTCAGTTATTCTTATTTTCTTTTCTAAGTATTCACTTTGGTTATTTGTGTTGTCTGTAGTTTATGGCTTACATTTTCGACCCATACACACACACACACACACACACACACACACACACACACACAGACATATGTATAACATTTTTCACCTAAAACCCATTGTCATCAAGTTGATTCCAGTTCCTAGTGATCCTATATGACAGAGAAGAACTGCTCCATAGAGTTTCTAAGGAGCGCATGGTGGGTTTGAACTGCTGACCATTTAGTTAGCAGCCATAGGTCTTAACCACTATACAACCAGGCTTTCCATTTTTAACATATACCATGTATATTTTGTATCTGTTCATTTTCAGTATTCGAATCTTTGTGGCTTTATTTTGTTGCCTGCGGGCTCTCCGTTGTGTGTTTTTCTACCTTGGAACTTTATATGGGGGAGATTCTTCAAGCTCCACGTTGAAGATGTGTTTCTATAAAGAGGTTTGGAAATTGCTTCTCTGTGTTTACTGGGAACACTAGTTTTCCAGTCAACATGCTTTCAACTAACACAAATAATCACATTCAGGCTACATACTACCGTAAGGGACAGTTCATGGTTCCACCTCAGGGAATAATTTTCCCATTTCTTCACACATCGGCAGGTTTCACAGAGACAGTTTGCCTGGTGGTCTTCTGGTAGAGCAGGCTGATTTCTAGTTCTCTCTGGGCATCCAGCTTTGTACAACCTCCTTCATATAAAGAGGGCTCTTCTCTTGGTGTTAATGGGATTTGTTTCCTGTCCCTGGTGACCAGTGATTCTCACAGGTTCACACAGGCTCCTGGGGCAAAGCCATCTGCAGTATTTGTTCACATTTTTGGAATGCTATTGTTGTTCCATTTGGGGCTCTTGCTATTGTTATTAGCAGCTGGGTGGCACAAATGATTAAGTACTCAACTGCTAGCCAAAGATTGGCTATCCTAACCCACCCAGAGGCAGCCTGGGTGGAAAACAGCCCTGACAATCTGGTTCCACTAGTTCACAGCCTTGAAAACCATCTGGAGCAGTTCTTCTCTACACACATGGGGTCATCATGAGTCAGAATCAACTTGATGGTAACTGACAGTAATAACAAGCCTTTTTAATCCAGCAATTTTAGTTTTTTTTTTAGAAAAAACTGTATTGGAAACCGTGGTGGTGGTGGACTGAGTGCTGCATCTCCTAACCAAGAGGTCAGCAGTTCACATCTGTCGGGCCCTTTTTGGAAACTCTTTGGGGCAGTTCTACTCTGTCCTGTATGGTTGCTATGAGGCAGATCTAACTTGACCACAGCAGGTTTTTGGTTTTTGTATAATGTTCAAGGTAACTAGTATACTTTGTGTGGTAGAAAAGATAATTCTCATCTGATCTTTCACAGGTGCCCTATAGCCCACAGGCTGATGTCCATCTCCTGAACATTCTGACCCTCTTAATCATCGGACTCCAGCATTACTTATCACAGTCTGTGTAGCCTTACATTTGGGTAGATAGGATCCATTTGTCACGTGCCTTTCTCTGTAACTGGTTTATACTTTCCTAGCCGTCCTTGCCTTTGCTCATTCTATGGCTTCAAGCTAACAGAGGACACAAAATACATAGCTGTTATATACAGTAGGAAAAACAATAGAGCATACCAAAGTTGAGCTGTAATGCAAAGTTAAAGAAAAAGAGGTCAGCTCCAGTCACATTTCACTTGGCCCTGTAGCCCTTTTATTCCTGGTCTTGCTCTTATACAACATGCCCTCTCTAATTGCCCTTCCATTATTGAACACAACTTCCAAAGATCTTTCTGTCAATCCAGTTTTCCTACCCTGGACATCTCTTTACACTTATCCTTCATCTCCATGTCCATAGGCTGTGACCTGATTCTATCTTTCTGCACATTTGCAGTAGTTTTCTTACTGTAACCCATTTTATCTTACTAATGCACAGCTCTGCTCAGTTCATATAGATCCTCAAATTTCAGTGATTGCTGTGACTTACTAAAAAGATGTTCAGCTGGCCTAAAGCCTTTCCAGCTTTACTTTATATAAAGAGCTTTCAATACTGGGGAGTGAGCATCATTTTGTGGGCCACAGGGCATCAATGAAACACCATATTGTATTTATTTTTTTTACCACCAATTTCACAACTCTAGGTAGCATATATTAATGACTCCCCAACTCCAGAGCTGGGCTTCATGTCAACCCTGGTAAACCTCATACCACGCAGAACAATATCTTAAGCATATTTGGCACCTAGCACATGCTTACCAAATTATAACCCATCTCAAAGATGATGTATCTTAATATTCTGTAAATGCCTAGCATGTGCTGGGATTCAGAAATTTAAGGTAGATCATGGCCCATATGTTGGGAAGTTCCACCATAGAATATTGCTTTGTATCTCCTTTAAATTGGAAGCAAATAACATAACAACAGATTCAGATTTCAGACCCTGGATCAGTTTTAGCTTTAAAATATACAGTATGGTAGATATTACAATGTATTAGTCAGATCTGACTCTATGGCACTTGGCTAGCTTTGGCTAGTATAACCTTGCCAAAAGAAAGTCTAAATTTATGTACCTTGTATCTCTAAGTCAAGCAGTTCTGACAAAAGTTAGACCTATTATAAATCAATATACAATAAATGACTATAAGTAAGAGGAAGACTCCTCGAGATAGCAAGCTAGTGCTCGTGCTCACTGGCTGTCTCTGTCATTCTTTCTCTTTCATATACACACATTCACACACACAGTCTTAGTAACCTAGTGCTGCTGTAACAGAAATACCATGAGTGGATGGCTTTCAAAAGAAATTTTATTCTGTTACAGTCCAATAGGCCACAAGTCCAAGTTCAGGGCATCCTCTCCAGGATAAGTCCTTCTCTTTTTCTCTTAGCTTTGGAGGAAGGTCCTTTTATCAGCCTTACTCTGGACTGGGAGCTTCCGAGGCATGGGGACCCCTGGGTCATTTCCAAAGCATATGTCGTGCTCCTGGCACTGATTTGTTGGTAGTACCGCTCCTCAACTCTCTGCTAGCTTCCCTTTCTTGTACATTCTGAGATTGCCTGAAGGCACAATACAGTCTTACACGCTGAGTCGTGCCCCACCAACACAACTGTGCACGCTCCTCATTAGCATCACAGAGGCAGGGTCTGCAGCATAAAGGAACATCACATAACACACCAGGAATCGTGGCCTAGTCAAATTGCTATACTCATTTCTCGGGGACATAGTTCCATCCATGACACATGCACACACACACACTCTATTTATGCAACACTAAGGGAAGAAAAGAGAGAAGCTAGTCTTGCTTTGCTGGGCAGAGCCAGCGAGGAAGGAACATTATAAATGTCTGGGCTCAGGACACGGGCTACAACTGCCATAGCTGGAGTGGTCAGATTCTTCTGGTCTGTCCCTGGACATGAAACATAGGGACTGGTCTAGCTAGACTGAGAACCAAGAAGCATCATGAACCCAGTTTCCATCTCATAAACTTCTTCTATCCTGAGTCTATGAGAAAAATATCTGAAACCTTGTGGTTCTTCTAATTTGAGGGGTGGGGCTCAAGGAAGCCACGCAGTTTTATCCTGTAACCAATAAACAGACTTTTCTTTCTTTAAACCTATGTAACAGAGTGCTTAGTTTGGTTGGAGCATTAGAAGATACCTATAAACTGTAAAATTTAATATAGAAATCATTCCACAAGACTCCTGCAAGTCAATACCTATCATGTGTTTAGCTTGGTTTGATTCTACTTTGCTCACGAATATTCATCTGTTAGTCTAAATTTAGGAATGAAGTGAGAAACTCCTAGCCTAAAAAGGGTCATGTAGAAAACAAATGGGTCTGTTTGCGTGTACATTTTTATTCTGTGCCTCCCAGTTATTTAGCTCCAATGTAGAACCTTAAGCAAATAAAATTTGTCACAGTTTGGTAAGTTCTGAGCACATATATATATTAATTTAGTTAAATGGGTGAAAGACAAAGAATCCAAAATCTGTTCAATGAGTCAAAGTTGACTTGATGGCAATGGATTTTTTTTTATGTTTGTTAAAACAGTGTAGTTATTTTTTTAAGTTTTCTTCATTTGGCGGTTGTTTCCACTATTTTTCCAAAGATGATCTTTGACTGTTCAACAGCAAAGACTGAATCTGAGTGATACATCGTAGTGAGGATGGCACAGGACAGGGACACTTCTTTCTTATATGTAAGATCACTGTGAGTTGGAGCTGACTCTGGAATACCTAACAACAGCAGAAGTTTAGAAAGAGATGGACTGGAGAGGAGAAGGAACAAGAAGGAATATTCAGACAGGCACCGGAGGCCAAATCACACAAACTGTAGAAGTTGCAGATGGAAACTGCCACCCGAAGGGAGGGAGGAAAGAAGAAAGACAAACAGTAGCTTTGACAAGCATAGCCTATCAATTTGCCTAGACAATTACAGGATTTGTAGGACTCATGTTGGCAGGCCTCCCTTTCCTGAACTGCCTCTCAATCTCGCAGGAAGTCCTGGCTTGGGGAAATGACTGCTAAAATAGAAAGCTCACCAAGGAGTCCTGTTTCTGTTTTAGTTGCTTGTAATTTGAATGTGACCCCACAATAAACCACAAAGACAAGATGGGAAACATCTCAAAAGAGAACAAAGCTGCTGGCCTCTTCCTAGAGAATGAATGCATCCTCTCTAGCCACAATAAGGAATTCCTGAGTAAAAGGCAATGCACGGTATAGAGAAAGTCCACACAATGTGACCAAGGTAAAGGAAGACACTGAAGGGTTTGGAAAAATAAAGGACAACTCTGGTAAATGCTGTAACATGTACATTTCTGCTACAGTAGTCATAGCAACCAAAATTTGGGAGTGGTCACATGGGTAGATTTGTATGTTACATGTCATGGGAGGATACATGGGAGGGTGTGTGCCTATGCATGTATAAGTATAGTTGTATATACAGATTTGTATGTGTACAGACATTGATATATATAATAAAGCATATGGGGCACTGTTGCATAAACTGGGTTTGAGTTACTGGTCTTGAAGGCTAAGGACCATAATCTGAAGAGATTTCTAGGTCAGTTGACAAAATGTAGCTTAAAGAGAATGTTCTACATATTAGTCTAATGAGTAGTGTCTGGTATTGAAAAGCTTGTGAGTGTCCATCTAAATACAACTACTGGTCTCTTCCTATCTAGAGCTAAGAAGAATGAAAGAAACCAGAGACTCAATGAAGAAATTAGTCCACAGGACCAATGTAATGGCCCCTGCAAACCACAACCCCATGTAGTCTGAGACCAGAAGAACTAGATGGTGCCTGGCTACTGTATGATTCAGGCATGATAGAAGGCCCCTATTAGAATGGAAAAAAAAAAAAGTAGAACGTAACTCAAATTCTTAAAGAACTAGATTTACTTGACTGATAGAGACTGGAAGAACCCCTGATACTATCGCCCTAAAATAGCTTTCTAACGTGGAACTGAAGCCACTCCCAGAAGTTACCTTTCAGACAGATAATAGATCGGTCCATAAAATAAACAATATCCCTGAGGAATGTGCTCCTTAGAACAATCAGCTATATAAGACTGTGTTTAGTCATCTAGTACTGCCATAACAGAAATACCACAAGTGGATGGCTTGAACAAAGAAAAGTTTATTTTGTCATGCTTCAGTAAGCTACGGTTCCAAATTCAGGGTGTCAGCTCTAGGAGTAGTCTTTCTGTTGGCTCTAGAGAAAGAATCTTGTTGTCAATCTTCCCCTCAGAAGCTGGGAGCTTCTGAGGCACAGGGAACACCTGCTCCTTTTCAGAGGTCACACACAGTCCCACGCATTGAGTCCTGCCCCACCAAAATAGGATGACACCCCGTCCTCCTTCATTGACATCATAGATGCAAAGTTTACAACATAAAGAACATCACACAATACCAGGAATCCACGCATAGCCAAATTAATAACACACATTTTGGGGGGGGACACAACTCAATCCATGACAAAGACCAAATGGGCAATACGTGTCCAAAGCAAAGAAGAGAAGGCAAGGAGAGGCAGGGAAACTAGAGGGAAAGAAACAAGGAAGGCATGGTGGAAGTGGGGAGAGTGCTGACACAATACAAAGATAGCAAATAACTTCAAGGAACAAATTGTGTTGACATTGTTGAATGGGAAACTAATTTGCTATGTAAACTTTCACGTAAAATACAATAAGATGTTCAAAAATAAATAAGGAGTTCCTGAGTGGCACAAATGACTAAATATTGGACTACTAACTGGAAGTTTGGCAGTTCAAACCCATCCAGAGGTTCCTGGGAAGACAGCCCTGGTGATCATGACTGGTTTCCAGAAGGTCAGAGTCTACTTTGCACATACTGAGTCACACCAGTTGCCATGAGTCGGAATCAACTGGACAGCAACTAACAATAATAATTCAAAATAGAACTTACATGGTTTTGTAGAAGGATGCCAATTATGTTTGCAAACTCTTTCTAGGAAAAATGGTACATACCTCATTGCTGAATATCACTAAGCTCACCTTTGAAGTACTCCCTTTGGGAAGCCCTGTACCCACACCAGCACCTAGTCCACTCTTCAAAGCAATTTTGGAACTCTTTTTCTGGAATGAACATCAGAGCTGTTGTAGTATTCCCTTGATGTTCTGAATGTCATGAAAATGTCCTCCTTTCAATATTTCCTCTATTTTCAGGTTAAAAAAAAAAAGTCATTGGGGGCCAGATCAGGTGAGTAGCGTGGGTGTTCCAATACAGTTACTCATTTACTGGCTAAAAACTCCCTCACAGACAACTATACAATTAAATTCACAAACTTGCCACCATGCCATGTGCACAATGACTATTCCAGAAAAAGTTCCAAAATTGCTTTGAAGGGTAGACTAGGCCCTGGCATCAGTGCATAGCTTCCCAAGGGAAGTACTTCAAAGGTGACCTTAGTGATACACAGTAGTGAGGTATGTAGCAGTTAGAACAATTAAGTTCATTGACTTAATTTTTGGACCTCATACGACTTTGATACTTGCCAGTGTAGGCAATAATGATTGCCAACAGAAAATTCATGATTACATCTGAGATTGAATGAATGGGATCATGTTTTACACCAAGAGACATAACTAACTTCTAGGCTGGCTGTTCTGGTAATCAGCTTAAATGTGCTAACTGACCACAAAATTCTGAACAAACAACTTCTTGAAAATGTTGTTAGACAAAGTATTTCTTTGAGAAGGGGCAGACGCCACAGATATGCTTAGTAGGTTTGATTTTTCTGCTGAAATCTGATTTGTCTGATTAAGTGTTTAACTCCAAAATTAATTGTAATTCTAGGTACTTTAGCATTACTTAACCTGAATTTTAAATAATCCTTTGAATTTTGACTTGAAAGGACTGATACCGAAATGCCAAACTTTGAACTTAGAAAATTATCATATCAGTAAATTAATACTGGCTTGGCTTTTGAAAGTGTGGAAGAAGAGTGTTTGAATTCAGCTCTTGTAACATTTTATTTTATGCCCTCTATACCCTTGCCAAGACTATAAAGGATTAATCATACTTTCAGCTTTTGTTTATTACAAAGGAATATGCTTGCAGAATTTCCTTCCCATTTCTAGTGCCACGCATCACTCACCTATTATGTTCATCACTTTGTAATTCTGACAGATGTAGAAGAAATATGATTTTTAGTTACATATGGTTATCTCAGTGACTGCAGGCTCACCATGTTCTCACTGAATATCAGATATCTAACTGGAGTAAGAGTAGCTAAAATGTATTGAGCTCTCCTATGTGCCCATTACCACTGTATATATTTACGTGTATTAACTTATTCAATCCGAACACTAACTATATGAGGCATGAAGTAAAAGTTGTTTGTAGCACAGTAATGTGTCCAAGGTCACAGATTATACAGTTAGAGCTGCTCTTCATGCCTGAGATCTGTCTTCACAGTTGATGCCCTTAACCTCTCTGCAATATCACATTTTTCTGTAATTTTTAAAATGTATGAACATAAGACTCTTTATAAAAAGCTAACTTTAAAGATAACAAAAAAACATGTACAGGCAGTCTTTAGACTATAAATGATCTTTCCTAAATCTGTCTTTAAGTTGAATTTGTACAGAAGTCAAAATGGTTAGGTACTGTTCTTATTTAATGTCAGTTACTAAAGTGTTTTTCTTAGTATATGGCATACTTTTCTTTTTTGCTGTTAGTTTTTTTCCTAATTGTGTTTTAAGTGGAAGTTTATATCTCAAGTCAGTTTCTCATACAAAAATCTGCACATGTTGCTACGTGAACCCAGTTGCTGTCCCAACAGTGTGACGGCTCACTCCTTCCTTCCACTCTGAATCCTCGTGTTCATTCAACCTGCTCATGTCCCCTCCTGTCTTCTTATCTTGCCTCCGGACAAGAGCTGTCTGTTTAGTCTCATGTTACCTATGTAAGCCAAGAGCACACCCTTCTCTGGCGTCACTCTGTGTCTTATACTACAGTCTAATCTTTGAAGAGCTGGCTTCCAGAATGGTTTCAATTCTGAACCAACGGAAAGTGTGGGAAGCCATGAATTCTGGAGTCCTCCAGTCTCAGTGAGACCATCAGGTCTGGTCTTTTTACTAGACTTGGAACACTGTGTGCCACTTTCCTCTTCCTCCTTCAGGGACCCTATTGTGTTCCCTGTCAGGGCGATCATTGGTGGTTGCCAGGCACCATCCAGGCTGATGTGGTTTCTGGTTTACGTGGCCCTTTCTATCTCTTCGGCTCCAATTTTTCTTATGTCTTTGGTGTTTATTTTCCTTTGCTCCGGGTGGATTGGGCCTAATAGATGCATCTTAGGTATTTGTCCTTTTGCAGTACACTAAATTCACTCCACAGAATGACTTCCAGATTCATCCACGTTAAGAGCTGTCTCACAGATTTTAAGTTGTTCTTTATTGTTGTGTAATATTCCATTGTTTGAAAACCCTGGTGGCATAGTGGTTAAGTGCTGCATCTGCTAACCACAAGGTTGGAAGTTGAAATTTGCCAGGTGCTCCTTGGGAACTATGGGGCAGTTCTGCTGTGTCCTCTAAGGTGGCTCTACGCATCCATTTATGGGCACCTAGGTTGATTCCACCTTTTGGCTGTTGTGGACCGTTCTGCAGTGAACATTGGTGGGCATGTATCTATTCACGTGAAGGCTCTTATTTCTCTAGGATACATTCCAAGGAGTGTGATTGCTGGACTGTGTGGTACTTCCATTTCTACCATTTAAAGAAAGTGCCAGAATGATTTCCAAAGTGATTGCAGTATTTTATATTCCACAAGCAGTGTATAAATGTTTCAGTCTTTCCACAACTTCTTCAGCATCTGTTATTTTGTGTTTTTTGGATTAATGCTTGCCTTGTTAGAATGAGGTGGTGTCTCACTGTAGTTGTGATTTGCATTTTTAATGGCTTATGATTGTGAGCATTTTTCATGTCTGTTAGCCACCTGAGTGTCTTTTTTGTTGCAGTGTCTGCTCATGCCTTTTGCCCGTTTTTAAATTGGGCTATTTCTCTTTTTGTCATTCAGGCTTGGCTGTATCTTATAGATTTTTGAGATTAGCTGGTGATCAGATTTGTCGTATCCAACATGTTTTCCAGTCTGTAAGTTGTCTTTTCACTCTTTTGGTGAAGTCTTTCCATGAGCATATGTTGCTTAATTTTTAGGAGCTGTCAGTTATCTGGTTTTTCTTCTCAAGTTTGTACATTGTTAGGAACATTTCATACTCTGTTTGTACTATGTTATAGGGCTCCCAGCATTGTCCTTATTTTTTCTTCCATGATCTTTATCATTTTAGATCTTATACTTAGGTCTTTGATCAATTTTGAGTTAGTTTTTGTGCATGGTGTGAGGTACAGATCCCATTTTTTTTGTTTTGTGTTTTGCAGATGGATATTGAGTTATGCCTGCACCATTTGTTAAAGAGAATGTTTTTTCCCAGATTAATGGATTTTGGGCCTTTGCAGAATATCAGCTGCTTGTAGGTAGATATTTTAAGTCTGGATTCTCAGTTTTGTTCCACTGGTATATGTATATGATGTTGTACCAGTACCAGGCTATTTTGACTATCATGGTTGTATGATAGATTCTACAGTCAGGTAATGTGAGACTTCCCAGTTTCTTCTCCTTCGGTAACATTTCACTAAAGTTACTAAATGTTTTCGAGCCTCTTCCTTTTCCATACTAAGCTGGTGATTTATTTCTCCACCTCATTAAGAAATGCCATTGGAATTTGGATTGGATTGTGTTGTAGGCCACTATGAGATGGCAACAGGTTTAGGGTTTGTTTTGTTGTTGCCACATGCTGCCAAGTTGGTTCCAATTCACAGTAATTCTATAGGGCAGAGTAGAACTGCCCTATAGGATTTCCAGGGAGGGGCTGGTAGATTTGAACTGATGGTATTTTAGTTAGAAGCTGTAGGTCTTAACCACTCTGGCTATTTAAGATAGCAACTCCACCCGGGTGCATGCTATCACCCTCTGTGCTTTACTCCCCCTACCTCTAGAATTTATAAAGCATAGTGTTGTTTGTTGATTTATGTCATCATTTTGAGTGTGTGTCTTCCCCGCCTAGCACGTTAGTGTCGTGAAGCAGAGTTTTGTATCTCTTTGACTTGATTTGATTTGTTTGCTGCTCTGTCTCCAGTTCCAGGGAGAGTGCTTGACAACATGTTGGTTTCTTAGGGCTGCCATGACAAAATACCACAAATTGGATGGCTCCTGAGAATGGAAACTTATTGCTTCAAAGTTCTAAAAGCTAGAAGCTCAAATTCAGGGTATCATCCATGCTTCCTCTCAAAGACAGAAGAAAAAGAGGCTTTGTGGTCTCTTTTGGCTTCTGGAAACCTTAGGTATTGCTTGACTTTGTCGTAACATGACTGTTTTTCTGTCTCTTTTCTTCTTTTATGGGGACACCACACAGACTAGATTAGGATCTGTGTGTTGATTGATAAGATCATCAAAGACACTATATCCAAAGAAGCTCATGTGCCCAGGTAGCAGGAGGCAAGATTTGGAATGAAACAATTACATTCAAAATAGTGGCTATTAAGTATTCAATTGACGACGAATAGAGTAGTTTTAAAGCACAGCACTTATTTGACAGATACTGTGCTTCCCCCAGTTTGCATGCATTTCGTTGTATAATTCTCAATACATCCTAGTTGAGGGGCACCATGGCAGTGATGGAGTGAACAGAATGGGCTCTAGGGTCAAACAACTTAAATCTTCACTCCATTGCTACTAGCCTTTGGACCAAGGTCAAGTCATTTATCTTCACTAAGTCTCCATACTCCCACGAATCTGTCAGTTTGCCATACTGTAGGGGCTGGTGTGTTGCTGTAATGCTGGAAGCTGTCTATGCCACTGGTATTCAGTAGCAGCAAGGGCACTGATGGAGGACAGGGAACTGCCAGAAATTCAGGCATGTTCGGAAGAGGACACGGAACCAGGGATATCATTGCTGACATCAGATAGGTTCTGGCTGAAAGCAACGAATATCAGAAAGGTGTTACCTGTGTTTTATTGACTACACAAAGGCATCTGACTATGTGGATCATAACAAATTATGGATAATGTTTTGAAGAATGGGAATTCCAGAAAAGTTAATTGTTCGTGAGAAACCTGTACATAGTTCTAGAGGCATTTGTTTAAACAGAGTAAGTGGATACTGTATGGCTTAAAGTTAGGCAAGTTGTGCATCAGGGTTGCATCTTTTTACCAAACCTATTCAAACCGTATGCTGAGCAAATAATCTGAGAAGCCAGACTACATGAAGAAGAATGGGACATCAAGATTAGAAGACTCATTAACAACCTGTATCATGCAGATAACACAGCCTTGTTTGCTGAAAATGAAGAGGAATTGAAACACTGATAAAGAGCAGACCACAGCCTTCAGTGTGGATGGCACCTCAACACCAAGAAACCATCTCAAGCATCAAGAAATCCTCACGGCTTAGTCAATAAGCAACATCATGATAAACAAAGAAAAGACCGAAGTTGTCAAGGATTTCATGTTGCTTTGGATCCACAACCAACGCCTATGGATGCAGCAGTACAGAAATCAGAAGACACATTGCACTGGGCTGCAGAAGACCTCGTTAAGTTTTGAAAAGCAAAAATGTCACCTTGCAAACTAAGGTACACCTGACCCAAGTCATAATATTTTTATCACTTCATATACATGTGAAAGCTGGATGATAAATAAGGAACACCAAACAAGAATTATAGTGTTGGAGAAGAAAATAGAATATACTGTTGACTGCCAGAAGAAGGGACAAATCTGTTGACTGCCAGAAGAAGGGACACATCTGTCTTGGAAGAAGTGTAACCAGAATGCTCCTTGGAAGCAAGGATGGTAAGACTATGTCTTGCCTATGTACTTTGGGCCCATTACTCAGTCCCTGGAGAAGGCCATCACACTTGGTAAAGTAGAGGGTTAGCAAAAAGAGGAAGAGCTGCAACAAGGTGGACTGATGCTGCAACAAGGACTGTGAGCATGGCACAGGACCTGGTAGTATTTCATTCTGTTGTACTCAGATAGGGTCACTTATGAGTGGAACTGACTAGAGGGAATCTGAAAACAACAGTTCTCCATTATTCCATCTGAATGAAGGGACAATATTGATGATTATTTATTACTATTTTTTATATTTTTTCAGGCTCTGTATGAAGCAGGCAGTTCAGCATTATAAGAAGTTGTTCAACCACAGCCCTAAATTTAGGCTTCAAATTCCATTTTATCTAATTCTCTATCTCATGTAATCATTTAAAATTTTATAGGTATTTTGTGTACACTCTTTTACATGAGTACAGTACTCCCATGTCTGTACCCTATTTCAGACAAGAAACATGTTAGCTGCTAGGTTATATGTGCCCTATAAAATGTAATTAATAAGTGAAATACCTAAAGCAATTAATTCAGTTGGTGCTCAGAGCGTTACTACAATGAATGATCTATGGTCTTATGTGAAATTTTTGAAGTGCAATGGAAGCCCAGGTGGCATAGTGATGAACTGCGCTGTGGGTACTAATCAGAAGGTCAGCAACTGAAGTTGACCAGGTACTCCATGGAGAAACTATGCAACAATACTACTCGGTCCTAGAAGTTCGCTATGAGCCACAATCAGCTAGTCATCAGTGAGTTTGGTTTTTTGGGTTATAGACTAGAAATGTGTGTAATAAATTTACACTTTGATTTTGACAAAAAATATCTTGTTTTTAAGTTGTCTGAGAGTTTTAAAGGCAGTAATGATATGAAAAATAAAAAAAAAAAAAGAAAGAAATTTGCTTTTTTATCCTAAAGGAGAGGCATGTGCCTTGCAGTGGTTAAGAGCAAATGTTTTTCAAGTAGGTATATTGGTTTTCAAATCTTGACAGACGCATAGTAGGCTCTCAAAAAACATTAAGTCAATCAGTAAATGGCTCACAGACATACAAGCTATGTGACTTTAAGCCAATTTATTCAACCCCTAAAAATTTTAATTTCATCTTTGTAAGACAGGAAAAAAGGGCATCTAAGGAATTTGTTGTGAGATTTTAATGAGATTATATGTGTACAATGGTAAATACTATACTTGGCATTTAGGAAGTCTTTGTAATGTTGTTATTAGTTAACAGTGTTTACCAGTGTACAGTTCAGAGTATCAAAACTCTCCTGCCAATTTGGCTAGTTCAAGATTCCCAGTATTGTGTGACTATCGACCATTTTGTCATTTGATGTGACTTCCCTTTGTGTTATAAATCCTGTCACTCTGAGATGAGTTAGGAACAGTTATGCTGACGAGAATGACAAGACTAGATTGTGTTTTAACTCAGTCTCTTTTGACACATAAAAGAGAGAAGTGAGCAAGGAGACACGGAGAAATGATGCCGCCAAGAAAGAAGCACAAGGGTGTGTGCTCTTTGGACCCAGGGTCCCTGCTCCAAAAAGCTACTCAGGGAAAGGTCAATGACAAGGACCTTCCAGAGGCAAAAAGACAAAAAGCCTTCCCCTGGAAGTGATGCCCTGAATTTGGACTCGTAGCCTATCAGAGTGTGAGAGAATAAATTTCTCTTTGTCGAAGCTATCCACTTGGGGTATTTCTGTTATAGGAGAGCTAGATGAATGTCGTGGATTGAGTTATGTTCCCCTCCAAAATCTGTGTACCAGTTTAGGTAGCCATGACTTCTGGTGTTGTGTTGTGGTCCTTCGTTTTGTAAATCCTACCTCTATGACGTTAATGAGGATGGATGGATGGCAGATGTGTTAGTGGGGTAGATTTCCACGGGTAAGATTGTTTGGAGCCTTGAAGCAGTCTCTTGAGACAGCAAGGAAAGAAGCTAGCAGAGAGATTTGGGGACCTTATATCACCAAGAAGCTGTGCCTGCAACTGAATGTGTCCTTGGGAAAGGACCAGGGTCTGTGCATCTCAGAAGCTTCCATTACAGGGGAAGATTGACAGGGACCTTCCTTCAGATCCAGCAAAGAAAACCTTCCCCTGGAATTGACACCCTGAATTTGGACTTGTAGCATACTGGACTGTGACAAAAATAACATTTCTCTTTTTAAAGCCATCCACTTCTGGTATTTCTGTTAAAACAGCATTAGCTGACTGAAACAATGACTTAGACACCTCCCAAATTAAATGTTTTACCTGAGGTGTAAGGATAATGATGAGCTAAGTACTGGGTATAAAAATAAGTCCTTGCTATATTCTCTCCCCGTTCTCACCCCAACCACAAATTAATCAGTAGCCTTTGTACAACCATTAATTCTTACTAATTCTTCTTATATAAGATTTATTCAATTCTTCTTTGTTCCCAGGACCGTATGGCAAATGGCTTCTTATCTTTCAAGTCTCAGCTCAACCGGTCCCTTCTGCTATAAGCCTTCTGAGTCCTCCCCAGGGAGGTCACTGGAGCTGCTCCTCTGCACTCCAGTAATACCTGGTTTGTGTCTCTGCCGCAGTGCTTATTACATCTTCAGGCCAGCAGTTCATTATTTACATGTCGTGTCTCCCAGTGGGCACTGTTGTAAGGAGGATACATAAATCATACATTTGGGGCCGGCTAGATGACTTTTAACACCCACCTCTGAGCATTTGAAAGATAACACATATAAATAGCTTAGCACTAGTAAATGGTCAATAATAATGATGAGGATTAACAGTGGGAGAAGTTTTCATCTATCACTGTATGGGGTAAGTCAGTAGGTGAAAGATAGCCGTTATCTTTACAAATGCTATTAGGATCTAGAATATTATAGGCCAGGACCCCAGGGCTTAGGAATATCAAAGACGGCTGACTATACACAGAGGAAATACTGACTCTTAGAAGTTTCCTTTTGTCTCCATGTGGAGAAGAAAATCTAAGCCTTTGAGAATTTGTTTTTCCCAACAAAGCTGTCTATAGAAACAGTTTAAAATATGAAATGAAGAATTTTAATTCCTAGTTTGTCTGCTAGAAGGTAGTAAGTCAAAGAAAAAAATGTGTTGGGGAAAAATGTGCTTCTCACATAAATTGCTTCTGTTTGAAAATATATTGCTGAATTTTCTGAATACTTAAAAATGTTGTCATCAAGTCAGTCCCCACTCAAAGCAACCCCAGCCATGTCAGAGTAGAACTGTCCCACGGGCCTGCCAATGGCTGATTTTTCCACAAGCAAATCATCAGGCGTTTCCTCCAAGATGTCTCTGGCTTGACTTGAACTTCCAACCTATGGGTTAGCAGTCAAGTTTAAAATGGGGTAAAATAACATTGCTGTTAACCCTGAGATGAATGCCATACCTTTCTGTAATGCTGTATAATTTGGAAGACTGACAGTAAGATTTTGTGAGTTTAAGAGGTTCTTCACACTTGCCAGTGAAATTCTCATTTTTACTCCATTCATTCATTTCTTTGATTTTTTTGAGTGGGGAGGGGGCACTTGTTACCCTCAGGACTATGCTAAGCACTGGATATAGGACTGGGAAAATCCCTACCCCAGCCTGCAAAAGGGAATAGAGATATTGAAGTCAGGAAAGGTGATTTCATTAATGCAGTTTATTTCCCTGAATAATCTGTAAGATTCCCACGGGATCCTTCCTTATTTACGGTTGGGGAGGGGTTGGGGAGGGGCTAGCAGGAACTGCTGCTTCCCTGGAGAAGGTAGGCTAGCTAGAAACCGAGCATCTAGTGATTTCCAAAAAATTACTAAAATTCCAATGTGACTCCACAGTCCCCTCATGACAGTAACCCAGTATATCTGGAAGAAGTTTGTTATGGTCCTGTTGATTTCAGTTAATTTTGCAGAATAGGGAGTTGTGCTGTGACTGGTCATGGCTAATGGCTGATTGTCTCTTCAGTGGAGAGGAGACGCTTCATGGAGCCCGGAGCATTTCAATTTTAATAACAGGGTCTGTTTGTGTTTGCGTTAATTCTAATGTTTTTGTGATATGATGTAAAATGCCTTACTGTTATCTTCCAAGTTCACTCCTGGCTTCAGCTAGTTATCTACTCTTGTTTTCTGTTTGCTCCACTTTCTTCACTGGCTTCTTCATTTTTTCCCCCGGAAACATTATTCCTTTCAGATTATAGAAATTACACAACTATTGTAGAAGTCTTGAGATGGTAGAAATCCTGGTGACATAGTGGTTAAGTGCTGTGGCTGCTAAACAAAAAGTCGGCAGTTCAAATCCACTGGGCATTCCTCAGAAACACCACGGGGCAGTTCTACTCTGTCTTAAAGATTTCCTATGATTCAAAATGTTTCTCAGTGGCAATGGGTTTGAGTGTTTTTGCATGTTTCTTTGCTTGTTTTAGGTTAGAAAAGAATAAAGCTCTGCTGCCCTTCCGTCCCGGCTTCACCACTTTATATTCAGGAACTGGCAGTGTATCCCTATCCTTTTTAACTTTCTTTCAAAAAACAAATTGAAAGAAAATTGAATCATCTCTTCCCTTAAAAATTGTTATCAATTTCTCAGTAATTAATTGACAGAATGCAGACTCACTATGTATGCAGTGAAGACAGTGTACAAGATTCCCTCACCTTACTTTTGTGTGTGTCTGTTTGTTTCCTGGCGTGAACCCTCCACCCTGACACTGTCATCTACAGTTTGTTACTCATGCTCACTTCCCACTAGTCCTATATTTCTCTTTGCTTAATCCTTCCTGTTCATCTTTCAAACTTAGCCATAATTATTCCATAAAGCCTTATCTTTTGGTAAAATGATTTACTAATTAAGAAGTATTTATTCAGGTCCTACTTTGTGCCTCACATTATACTTGGCCTTGGGATTCTGTAAGGGGCTTGACACAGTCCCTGCCCACGTTTCATGATTGTCATTGTCATTAGGTGCCATGGAGTCAACTTAAACTCATAGCCCATGTGACAGCATAGAACTGTCCCATAGGGCTTTGTAGACTGTAGTCATCACAGAAATAAATTTCTAGGTCTCTTCTCCCACAGAGCCACTAGATGGGTTCGAACTGTCAACTGCTTAGGCACTGTGCCACCGGGGCTCCTTTATCTTATGACACTTTGTTCTCTTCACTCTGTGTGTGTGTTACTTCTCCTCCTTTGGCACTTAGTATATGTACCCTTAATTGCTAGATATGTACTGTATCTTTCTCACTCTGACATAATGCCTCGTGCGTAGTCTCACTAAAGACCGAGTTGTTGACTTTACACTTTATATGATTATCCTATTGAGTAGATGGCTCATGTTAGGGTTAGGTTTGTTGCCTTCACTTTTTCAGCTTCACAGTCTTATGTCCAAGATCCAACCAGTTGAAAAAATGTAAATAAGCATTCATCTGGAAGAAAACTCAAAACAGGATCCTAATATTGATTTACATCTCTTTTTCCCCTATATTCCAATGTAATTTAGTATACATGATGTTGTTACTGTTTTTAGGTGCCATCAAGTCGGTTTTGACCCATAGTAACTCCATGTGACACAGTAACACTGCTTCCTGGGGTTCTCTAGGCTGTAATCTTTATGGAAGCAGATTGCCAGGTCTTTCTCTCTTGGAGCATATGGGTGAGTTCAAACCACCAACCCTCTGGTTAGCAGTTGAGGACTTAACCAGTGGACTAAAAAGCTCCTTAGTATAGACCATATTATCACAGAGTGAAAATATCTGCAGCAAGTTTCTCTTCAATAAAGTATCAAAAGATTATATAATTCTTTATAATAGAATCAAATAATATCTCCAGAACTGTTTCTTTCAAACTTTATGTACTTTTACTTAGGTAATACTAATCAGTGTAAATGCTTAGGAGGAAATTTTGCATGTTTTTTTTCTTGGTCTTGCAAAAATTTTTGTTTTTTTATTATGACTGAAAATGTACATTCCCATATAAATTGCATGCCCACCTATATGCAGCTCCCACTGCTCTCCCTGCCCGGTGACAGCACACTCTTCCTCTCTACTCCATACATGTCTTATCCCCACAACAATCTCCTGTCCCCTCCCCTCCACCCACTCCCCTTCCTCCAGTAAGAGGTCACCAGGACAATATCCTATAGATGCATATAACCATAAAGTGCACCCGTGATATGGTCACTGTGTCGCCAAGTCCAATCCATTCCTGTCCGAGAGTTGACTTCCATTATGATTTATGGACCGAGTCAGCATCAGGGCCAGAGGCCATGCTCCCAGGGGGACTCCAAGGCCTGTGGACTGTCAATTGCGGTCTTTTAATGGAGCTCTCAGAGTGTACCCCTTTTTATTCTTGTGTTGCCAGTGAGACTCAACTTTGTGAGCCCAACTGGTGGAGCCAGGCACCATCCGGTTCTTCCGGTCCCAAGTTGGTGTAGTCACCCCCTCACGTAGGTCTCTCTGTCTTCTGAGTTCTCTTTCCCCCATGCAGTTTCCATTTGCTGTACCGTCAGATGGCAGCTTGGCAGCTTTTAAGACCCCAGATGCCACTCACCAATGTGGGGTGCAGAGGGCTCTCCTAGCAAAACACTGGTTATTCCAATTGGCTTCGGTTTCCCCTGAGAGTGTAGCCCTTGGCCCCCTGCCGTAGCTATTTTGTCCTTGTCATATTGGATTAAGATGGGAGGAGTAATCATGTTGAAGTCCAGTTAATATTGATTTTCTTTCTAAATTGTGCTTTCCCATATTTTACCCAACCAAGTTTCTGTCAACTATCTAATCTAAGCCCTCCCCACATTTGCAGCCGTCAAGGAGTCTTTTCTTCTATGCATGAGTCTGTTTTTAAGTTCTTACCATAGGGGTCTCATACAATATTTGTCAGCCTTTTTTTTTTTTTATATCAAGTACATGTTACTTCTGTATATAAAATTTCTGCTCATGCTTGACATTTCACAAAGGTTCCTCGTAATAGTTTTTTGTTTGTTTTTCATTTTTCTAATTCAAGGTCTTTGGAAACAGTCACCAAGAAAACCACATGTATGTGTTACACTTATATGGAAAATAGAGAAGTTTGCTGTCATTTACAAATGTAATTCTATGAAGACCAGTCCCTTCAAAGTTTAACTTTACATGCCAATTTGTTTTTAATAACAGCGTACACACAGTGTAAGTGTGTGTTTCAGTAGTAACATGTTTCTAGCTCTGTCTGACCTTGAACGTGTTGTCTCCGTTGTGTCTGTGGTGTCTCTCCCGTGTCCAGTGAAGTCAGTACTTCACGTATGAAAACAGCTGTGAAGCACTTTGAATCCAGCAGCGGACAATGCAAATAAGAATATATGGCAGGTAGAACCTTATTTCACTAATGCTGTCATTGTGAAGGCCTCCTAAATCCAGACAGTTAAATACAATACAAACGACTGAGTTTCTAGAAGAAATAAAATTTGAGAGTATGGTGGATATAGAAAGGAATTAAGAAATGTCAGTATATGGCTTCAATAAAAAAAATTATTTTGTAGCTGATTTATTATTGCATCGTTTTAAGTTCTGTCTCCAGTCAAAACAACCATTCCAGCTCCCTCCACAAAGGAAAAGAAATTCGTTCCCTGAGAGAAACCTTTTTACAAACGATATTTTTAGAAATTGTGGCACATGCACCTAGATTTCAGTATTTTGTTTTAGCCTGAATTAATGTTAACTCAATTAAACAGATACTCACTGAACTTCTGCTGTGCCGTGGCTCCTGTGGCAGGTGCTGTGAGTATGAAGATGAACGAGACGCAGTTGTACCTTTAAGTGGGACTCAGTCACCAAAGGATAATAGTCACATGAGTGGGTTACGGCCGCAGCCTCCTAAGCCTTCCTTGTACACCGTGAGTCCATTCTACCCTCTGTTGCTAGAGAACCAAAATGTGGTCCAGCCTATCCCCTGTCGGAAACCTTTCAGTGGCTACATATTGCTATGTGAATAAAATGTACATGCTTTAACACAGCACACAGTCTTCTACCACCTGGCTACTGCTTACCGCTCTGAGTTTGTCTCTTGCTATTTTCCCATTCACTACAACACTGTTTGTCTCCGTGACATCTTTCATGTACTTTTTTTTTTTTTTTAACCTCGAGGCTTTCATATACAGTATTCCCCCGGGTAGAACATTCTTCTATCCCACCCTAACACTTTGCTGACTCAATCCTGCTTACCTTAAAGATCTTTGTTAGACATTACTTTTCCAAGGAATGTTACCTGATCCAGTCAAAGATTCCTTTGACTCCTGTTGACTATAATGCAATATAATGTGCAGTTATCAACACTGCATTAAACTGCTGATTTCTTATCTGGGAAGAGCAGAGACCACGGCTCTCTTGCTCAGTACTAACATCCTCTCTTCATGTTTAATAAATATTTGTGAATTGACGGTGGGTAAATTAATGAATTGAGTGATGAGTGCTGTAAGAAGTATCTTCAAAATGAAAATGGGAACCCAGAGGAAGGAAAATTCTGTTCCCCCCAGAATATGGTGAAGAAGGTGAAGGAAAGTGGTGTGAGAGACAATTGATTTAATCCTTGAAGGTGAACAGAGGGTGGGGAGGGGTCACCAGGGAATTCAGGAAGAGAAGGGGAAACAAAGGGAACTATGTGAGCAAACTCATAGGTTTACATAGCAGATAACTTGTAGATAAATTCTGTCTACTTTGGATTTCAACGTAGACATCACTTCTCCTAAGTGTTCCTGACGCACATTTCCATCCCTCTCCCCGAAGAAGCGGGTGTCTCTGTATTCACAGATTATATTTTTAATGCAGTTTCAAATCTCGGATGTAAACAAACAAATCAATCATGACAGTTTTTCGGCTGTGTTTCTAACATTCCCTTTCTATGAATAAATTCAAATGTTGACTTAAAAATAACTTCTAATAATTGCCATTATTATCATTGTGAGGTATAATTAAGTCCACAAACTTAGTTGTTGTAAGTGCTACATACCTCATTGCTGAGTATCACTACAGTCACCTTCGAAGTGCTCCACTTGGGCAGCTATGCACCAATACCAGTGCTTAGTCTACCCTTCAAAACACTTTTGGAACTCTTTCTGGAATGGCCATTATGCACAGTGGCACAGTGACAAGTTCACGAACTTAATTGTATAGTTGTCTGTAGCCAGTAAACAAGTAACTGTATTGGAGCATCCTCCGTATTCACCTGGTCTGGCCCACGATGACTTTCTTCTTTACCCAAAGATAAGGGGACTATTGAAAGGAAGGCATTTTGATGGCACTCTGGACATCACTGGTAATATGACAACAGCTCTGATGGCCATTCCAGAAAGAGTTGCACTGTTGCTTTCAAGGACGGACTAGGCACTGGCATCAGTGCATGGCTTCCCAAGGGGAGTACTTTAAGGGTGACCATAGCACTTTTTCTAGGATGAGTTAATGAACTTAATTGGCAGTCCGCGTATTACATAATAAAGAGGACAGTTAGATGGAGGAATAGGAGAGGAAATAAAAAAGACACACAGATTCTGGCATTGTCTGGTCTTGAAGATTCATAACCCTTAGCATGCCAAAAGTTAGCATTCCAGATTCTTTTTCTTCTAACAGTTGTGTAATGGATTAAAAACATTTTGACCACATAGCCATGACACTGCTGTACATAGGGGAACTAGAATTCCAGGGTTGGACTGGTTTAAATAGCAGCCCCTCTCCTTCAACTTAAATTGCTGTATCAAGTTCCTGAATGTATACTGAGACATTTTTCCTGTATAGAAAAGGATTTAAGAAATGATAACATCTCTCTGCAGGTTACCAGGAATAAAGTGGACTGATCTAATTCATTCACTTGAAATGGCAACCGCGTCTCACTCAAAAGCACCACATTTGAAAATAAAGAGAGGGGTGAAGGGCTTAGACAAAGTAACAAGGCGTAGGTAGGGTGCAGGTATACAGTGGGCCTATCCAAACATTAATTATGTGGCAGCACTGAAGCATTCATGCATATGAACTCTAGCTATTTTATATTACAGTCGCTTTTCAAATCATTACTTGGGGGCAACAGCCTTATTGGAAATCCTAAGATTAATAATAACACTATTGAGCTTATAGCTCGGGGCTGAGCTAGCTACAAAGCCAGGACACCTGGGAGTACTGACCCTGTCACTGCAAGCCCTGTTTCCCCCAAAGCATGAATTCCTCTGGTCTTTTCAGGGCTACTGTGCTTTCACCGGCCCATCTGTTTTAATACAAAGACTCCTAAATGTGTTTCTTCTTCCCACAAAATCTGAGCTGGCTTTTAGTTGGAAGTTAGGTTCTGGAAAAATAATAAGAATAAGAATAATTTGATACTTATTTACATACTTTTGCTCATTTAATCCCAGCAAGAGCTCAGTGAGATAGTGTGCCTTTCTCCATTTTACAGGAAGTGAATAGAAGCTTAGACACTTGAAATAACCTCTTGAGAATATATAGCTGTAACTTTGATGTAAAGCCAGAAGTTCTGATTGTAAATTCCAGGCTCTTAACCACTGCCTTCTCTCTTTCTGCTTCTTAAGCCCCAGATGACACTCGCATGCTTATGCCTTTGCTATAGTGTACTTCCAACCAGAGCTGAATCCTGCCCTTTGTTCAAAAAAGTATCATACAACAAAGAAACTTTGGAGACTATAGATCTGTCTTTGTGTTGGAGCCTTGCTGTTTTATGATACATTTGTGATATGATATCAAGATAACTAACCTCTCTGATCTTCAGTTTTCCCACCTATAAAACAATAAAGGAAAATATCCAAATAGCTAATTGTGATAGGTCATTCAGTTAGTGTGCCTAAAATGCTTACCACAATGCCTGGTACAGAATAAGAACTCAGTGACATATTACCAGTCTTAGAGTTCCATAAAGAAACAGAACCAGTGAGGATAATGAGAAAGCTGGATAGACAGATAGATAACTGGTCTACATTATGAATTGGCTTATGGAATGGTGGGAGCTGTTGTGTACTGTCAGGTAGATTTTGATTTATAGTGACTCTGTAGGACAGAGTAGAACTGCCCCAAGACTGTAATCTTTGTAGAAGCAGACTTGTTCCCACAGCTGGTGAGTTTCAACTGCCAGCCTCTCAGTTAGCAGCCCAGCACATTATCGTAGCACCACAGTACTCTTTTTAAGAGGGGATCCCATTGCCATTGAGATTCTGACTTATAGTGACCCTATAGGACAGAGTAGAACTGCTCAATAGAGTTTCCAAGGAGCGCCTGGCAGGTTTGAACAGCCAAGTTTTTGTTAGTAGACGTAGCACTTAACCACTATGCCACCAGTGTTTCCTATAGGGGAATATCAAAAAAAAAAAAAAGAAAGAAAGAAAGAAAAAAAAAACTAGTGCAGTTCGAGTGATTGCAACTCATAGCAACTCCATAGTACAGAATAGAACTGCTCCATAGAATTTCTAAGGAGCACCTGGCAGATTCAAACTGCTGGCCTTTTGATTAGAAGCCATAGCACTTAACTACTATGCCACCAGGGTTTCCTGTAGGGGGATGCAAAGTCCTAAATCTGTAGGTCGAGTGACAGGCAGGAGATTCCTGTGTGTCCCAAAATCTGTAGGTCAAATGATAGGAAGGGTGAAGACAGAAAGAGCCCTAGCAAGATTTCTGCTCATAGTCTGCAGTTACAACATACCACAGGGAAAAGCCTCTTTTTACTCTTAAGTCCTTCAACTGATTGGGTAAAACCCACCAACCTTACAGAGAGTAATCTTGACTTAAGGCCAGCTGATGTAATCACATAGAACTACTTCATAAAGAAATTTAGGCTAGAGTTTGACCAAACAGCTAGGCACCATACTCTAGCCAACCTGACACATAAAATTAACCATCATAGGTAATAGGGAGCCCCAGTAGAGCAGTGGTTGAAGTGCTCAGCCAGTAACCAAAAGGTGGGAGGTTTGAACTCACCAGCGGCTTCGCAGATGAAAGTTGTGGAAATCAGCTTCTGCAAAGATTTACAGCCTTGGAAATCCTGTGGAGCAGTTCTACTCTGTCCTATGGCCGTGAGTGAGGATCAGGTGGACGGTAATGGGTAAGGCTGAGTGTATTACTAAGACACAATTCACATGCCACTTTCTCTCTGAGTCTTTATGCTTTCTCATTCTACTCTGAGCTCGCTCTTCTCTTCACCCACAGAATTAGCTATCTGTATCACTTGCGGATTTCTAGAATTTCTTTTCCCTTTATGGACATTTACCTCCTCCTGTATACTGGAGGGAACCCTGGTTTCATAGTGGTTAAGTACTGTGGTTGCTGACTTAGTCATCTGATACTGCTCTAACAGAAATAGCAAGAGTGGATGGCTTTAACAAGGAAAAGTTTATTCTTTCACAGTCTAGCAGGCTGCAGATCTGAATTCAGGGTGTTGGCTCCAAGAGAAGGCTTTCCCTCTTTGTCAACTCCAGAGGTGGGTCCTTGTGTTGCATCAGTTTTTCCTTGGTCAGGGAGCATCTCAGCACAGGAACCTCAGGTTGGAAGGATGCTCTGTCTTTGCAGTACTGCTTTCTTCATGGTGTGAGGTCCCCGATCCTCTGCTTGCTTCCCTTTCCTTTTATCTCCTTGTAGGATAAATGCAAGCCACACTCCAGGGAAACTGCCTTAGTAAGGGTGTTGCAGTTCCATTTGAATCCTCTTTTAACATAATCCTATCTGTTAACCACAGGCAGAGATTAGGATTTACAGCATAGGAAAATGAAAAAATGGAGGGCAATCACACAATACTGGGAATCATGGCCCATGTCAAATTGCTGTGCACAGTTTGGAGAGGACACAATTCAATCCATGACAGTTGCAAAACAAAAGGTCAGCAGTTTGAACTCAGCAAGCACTCCTTGGAAACTTTATCGAGCAGTTCTACTCTATCCCATAGGGTTGTTATGAGCTGGAGTTAACAATCTTTTTGTTGTTTTGTTTTGTTTTTTAAATAGGCTAGAAGTAACTGGAGGGTAGGAATGCTTACAACAGTGCTCAATAAAGAGTAATCATAGTTTTTTGTTGTTGTTGTTTGTTTATACCAAATATATAGGCACCGCTTCTGATGAAGAATTGTGTGTGGTACTTCAGGATGTGAGAGTGAGTGGGAGATATAGTTTGACACCAAAATGTTGGGATTTCTAGAACATTTTGATTACTTTGGACATATTATGGAATCAAGATTATAGACTAAAGCCAAGAGCATAGATTCATCATACCTGCATACTTATTAATTAATATATGTTTCCAATGCCTGCCACCACATATCTGTCAGTGTGTTGTACTGTGGTGGCTTGCATATTGCTAGAAGCTGTGTCTCTGATATTTTCTAAAAACCAACGGGGTCATCCTTGGTAAGCAGGTTTCAGTGGAGCTTCCAGACTAAGACAGACTAGGAAGAAGGACTTGGAAGAAAGACTAGGAAGATGGTCTATTTCTGAAATACTGCCCAGTGAAACCTTGTGAATAACAACAGAACAATGTCTGATATATTGCCTAAAGATGAAACCTTCAGGCTGGAATGCTGTCAAATTATGACTAAAAAAACTGCCTCCTCAAAGTAAAGTTGACTTTAATAACATGGATGAAGTCAAGCTTTCAGGACCTTCTTTGGCTGATGTGGTAGTATTTAAAATGAGAAGAAACAGTTGCAAGCATCTGTTAATAATGAGAACATGGAATGTAAAAAGTATAAAGCTAGGAAAATTAGAAGTCATGAAAACTGAAATGGAACACAAAGATCAATAGCCTAGGTGTTTGTGAGCCGAAATGGACTGATATTGGCCATTCTAAATCAGATAATCATATGGTCTCTTATGCTGGGAATGACAAACGGAATAGGAATGAGGACACATTCATCAAAAAGAACATTTCAAGATCTGTCCTGAAGTACAGCACTGCTAGTGATTGAATAATAGCCATACCTCTGAAGGAAGACCACCTAATATGACTGTAATTCAAATTTGGAAACTCTGGTGGTGGAGTGGTTAAGAGCTACCAAAAGTTTGGCAGTTCAAATCCACCAGGTACTCCCTGGAAACTCTATGAGGCAGTTCTATTCTGTACAAAGGTTCACTGCCAAAAGCCAAGTGCCAGTGAGTCGCCATGAAAGGTTCACTGTGAATCCAAATAAAGTCAACAGCAACAAGTTTTTTATTATTCAGATTTGCACATCAACCACTAATGCCAATGTTGTTGAAATTGAAGATTTTTACCAACTTCTGCAATCTGAAGTTGGTTAAACATGCAATCAAGATGCCATAATAATTACTGATAATGGGAATGTGAAAGTCAGAAACAAAGAGGAAGGATCTATAGTTGGAAATTATGACCTTGGTGATAGAAACTACTCTAGAGATTGCATGATAGAATTTTGTAAGACTAACACCTCCTTCTTTGCAAGTATCTCTTTTCAACACCATAAACAACTATACATGAAGACCTCACCAATGAAAAACACAAGAACTGAACTAAATACATCTGTGGAAAGAAACAACAGAAAAGCCCAGAGTCATCAGTCAGGACATGGCCAGGTACTGACTACAGAGCAGACCATCAGTTACTCATATGTAGGTTTAAGCTGGAGCTGAAGAAAATTAAAAGAAGTCCATGAAAATCAAAATAGGATCTTGAGTGTATCTGATCTAAATTTGGAGACTTATCTCAAGAATAGATTTGACCCATTGTACATTAATTATCAAAGGCCAGACAACTTGTGGGGTAACATCAAGGATATTATACATAAAGAGAGCAAAAGTTCATTAAAAAGCTAAGAAATAAAGACTAAAAGGGATGCTGGGAGAGACTTTGAAACTTGCTCCTGAACATAGAATAGCTAAAGTGAATGGAAGAAATGATGAAGTAAAAGAGCCAAAAAGATTTCAGAGGGTTTCTCAAGAAGGTAGAGTATTATAATGAAATGTACAAAGACCTCAAGTTAGAAAACTGAAAGGGAAGAATATACTTGGCATTTCTCAAGCAGAAAGAACTGAGGAAAAAAGTTCAAACATCAAGTTGCAATTCTGAAGAATTGTCTGGGCAAAATACTGATTGATGCAAGAAGCATCAAAAGAAAATGGGAAGAATATACAGAGTCACTGTACCAAAAAGAACTGCCTTGACATTCACCCATTTCAGGAAGTAGTACATGATCAAGAACTGATATTACTGAAGGGAGAAGTCCAGCCTACATTGAAAGCAATGGTAAAAAGCAAGGCTCCAGGAATTTATGGACTAGTGATTGAGATGTTTAAACAAATGGATGCAGTGCTAGAGGTGCTCGCTTATATATTCCAAGAAATTTGGAAGATCAGTGGCTGGAAGTGATCCATATTTGTGCTCGTTCTGAAGAAGGGTGATCCAACAGAATATGGAAATTATCAAACAGTATCATTAATATCACATACCAGTAAAATTTTGAAGATAATTCAAAAACTGAAGTGGTACATGGACAGGAAACTGCCAGAAATTCAAATCAGATTCAAAAAAGGATATGGAACCAGGGATATCATGGTTAATGCCAGACAAATCTTGGCTGAAAGCAACAACTACCAGAAGGATGCTCACCTGTGTTTTATTGATTATGTATAGGCCTTTGACTGTGTGGATCATAACAAATTATGGATAATACTTCAAAGAATGGGAATTCCAGAACATTTCATTGTGCTCATGTGGAAACTACACATAGAACTGGAAGATTTTGTTGGAAGAGAATAAAAGGGGACTACTTGGCTTAAAGTCAGGAAAGGTATGTGTCAAGGGTGTATCTTTTCACCATATTTATTCCACCTGTATACGGAGCCAATAATCTGACAAGCTGGACTGTCTGAAGAACAAGGTATCAGGATTGGAGGAAGACTCATTAACAATGTGCAATGTGCAGATGACACAGCTTTACTTGCTGAAGAAAACTTGGAGCACTTACTGATGAAGATCAAAGACAACAGCTTTCATTATGGATTACATCTTTACATAAAGGAAAGAAAAATTCTCACAGCTGGACATCATGATAAATGAATAAATATTGAAGTTGGAATTTTACTTGGATCTATAATTAATGCCCATGGAAGCAGCAGTCAAGAAACAGTGCATTGCATTGTGCAGAGCTACTGCAAAAGACTTCTTTGGAGTGTTGAAAAGCAAAAACATCACTTTGAGGACTAATGTGTTTTTAACCCTTAGTGCCTACTCCTTAGCCATGATATTTTAAACTGCCTCATATGCACGTGAAAGCTAGCTTCTTAATAAGGAAGACTGAAGAACTGATGCCTTTGAATTATGGTGTTGGAGAAGAATATTGACTATACCATGGACTGCCAGAAGAATGAGCGAGTCTGTCTTGGGAGAAGTATGACCACAGTGACCCTTGGAAGCATGGATGGTGAGATTTTGTGTCACTTATTTTGGACATGTTATTACGAGGTACATACCCCTGGAGACTCTGGGGCATGGTGGTGAAGTACTATGTCTGCTAACCAAAAGGAGCAGTTCTACTCTGTCCCATAGGGTTGCTATGAGTCGAAATAAACTCAGTGACAGTGGGTTTGGTGGTTTTGGGTATCCCTGGAGAAGGATGTCATGCTTGGTAAGGCAGAAGTAGGCAAAAATCAGACAGACCCTTGATGAGATTGATAGGCAGTGGCTACAAAAATGCACTCAAGCATCGCAGAGATTGTGATGATGGCACAGCACTGGACAGCATGTCACTGCTTTGAGTTGGTACCAACTGGATTGTATTTAATGACAACTTCTTGATTTTAATAATTAAGTGTGTGGCATTTAAAAAAGAATAATCTTGAATAAGATTTTTAAACCCAGAAATTTTGACACCAAGTATAGATGCTGAGGCTCCCGCATTCCTGGTAGAGGTGCAGGGGCTACCTTTTGGAGTGTATGACCTCAAGATTATTTTAAATCCTACATCATACTTAGGGTTTCCATAGTGGTTCTGTCAAATAAGGAGAAGTATGGTAAAGAGGGAAAAAAGGCCTCTTTTGTTATGTTAATGCAGCTCCTCTCTCTTTTTCATTTTTTCTCAAGAATGTTGTGTCACTACCTAAGTAAGTCTGTAGAAAATCAAGAATAGGAGTGGTTTTGTCATCATAATTGAGGGCTTCCATAAGCATAGCATTGAATTACATCCCTCCGATCGTTCCTCTTCAACATAAGGATCTTGAGGACAAGTGATTATTGCATGTTGTTTATTTAGATGCTTCTACCTTGCTTGGTAGTAGAAATAGATAGGTAGCTTTCACTCCTTAACTGTATAATAGCCTCACACAGATTCTTTAATTGTCAAACAATTCAGTGCTATATTCCTCTCATACTGAGAAATAATGAGAGCTGGAGAACTCAGTGACATACCCAAGATCACACAGCTACTCTCTGGCACGGATGGGATTTAAACCCAGAATGTCTGTCTCACTGCACAGCCCATACTCCAACCAGAATGGCACGAAGATATCTGTGTATCAAAATCATCTGAGAAAGAATTTTGAAATATATGTTCTTGGACTTCATCCTAGAATTGCTGCATCAAAATCTCTAGATCACTAAAGATCTACTGCCATGGATTGAATTGTGTCTCCCAAAAAATGTGTATAGCTATTTGGCTGGGCCATGATTCCAAGTATTGTGTGGTTGTCCTCAATTTTGTGATTTTCTTACATTGTAAATACTATTCTCTCCCTGTGATTAATAGGCCAAGATTGAGTCATATTAAAGAGCAGTCATCTACCAAACTTTTAGAGACAAATTAATTCCAATGCTACTGAACCTATGTCACAACATAGAAAAGGACACAACATTCCCAAATTCATTCTATAAAGCCAGCATACCCTAGTACCAAAGGCAGGTAATGACCCCACAAAAAAAAGACAATTACAGACCAATATCACTCATGAACCTGATGCAAAAATCTTCAACAAAATCCTAGCCAATAGAATACAAAAACATATTAAAAAAATAATTCATCATGACCAAGTAGGATTCATACCAGTGATACAGGGTTGGTTCAGCGTCAGAAAAACAATGGGATCAACCACATAAATAACACAAAGGATAAGAATCACTTGATTTTATCAGTTGATACAGAAAAGGCATTTGATGAAGTCCAACACTCATTCGTGTTAAAAATTCTCAGCAAAATAGCAATAGAAGGGAAATTCCTCAATGCAATGAAGGGCATCTACGCAGAGCCAACTGCCAACCTTATCCTGAATGGTGAGAGACTGAAAGAATTCCTCCTGAGAACAGGAACTAGACAAGGATGGCCATACTCACCACTTCTATTCAACATTGTGCTAGAGGTTCTGGCCACAGCAGTCAGACACAACAAAGAAATAAAGGGCATCCACATCAGTAAAGAAGAAGTAAAAGTATACCTGTTTGCATGTGATATGATCATATGCACAGAAAACCCTAATGAATCCATAAATAAACTACTGGAACTAATAGAAGAGTTTAGCAAAGCATCAGGTTATAAGATAAACATAAATAAATCAGTAGGATTCCTTTACACCAAAAAAGAGATCATCAAAGAGGAAATTATGAAATCAATACCATTTACTATAGTTCTCAAGAAAATAAAATACCTAGGACTAAATCTAACCAGAGACGTTAGAGACCTATGCAGAGAAAATTACAAGACCCTGCTGCAAGAAACTAAAAGAGACTTACATAAGTGGGAAAGCCTACCTTGCTCATGAATAAGAAGACTTAACATTGTGAAAATGTCTATTTTACACAAAGCAATCTACATATACAATTCAAAATCTACATATACAATACGAAACCCAGTGTCATTTAAACAAATCACCAACTTTGTTTGGAAAGGGAAGAAACCCTGGATAAAACATTGCTGAAGAAGAGGAACACAGTGGGAGGCCTCATACTACCTGACCTTACAACCTATTGCACTGCCACAGTAGTCAAAACAACCTGGTACTGGTACAAAAACAGACATATAGACCAATGGAATAGAATAGAGCATTCAGAAATATCACCATCTTCCTATGAACAGCTGATATTTGACAAAATCCCCAAGGTTGTAAACTGAGATAAAAACAGTCTCTTTAACAAACAGTGTTGGCAAAATTCGGTACCCAGCTGTAAAAAAAAAAACTGGAACAAGATCCAGGTATCACACCTTATACAAAAACTAAATCACAATGGATCAAAGACCTAAATATAAAATCTAAAACAATAAAGATTATGAAAGAAAAAATAGAGACAACAATGGAAGAGTTCTAATATACAACTTAGACTACAAAGTCTTACTAACAATGGACAAACAACAGAAGAGAAAATAGATAAATGGGAACTACTTAAAATCAAACACATGATCATCTGAAGACTTTATCAAATGAGTTAAAAAGACTGCCTACTGAGTGGGAAAAATATTTGACTACTATGTATTAGATTGATGTCTAATTTCCATAATCTACAAAGTACTGCAAAATATGAACAAGACAAAGACAAATATCCCAATTACACAATGTGCAAAGGATGTGGAGAGACACTTCATCAAAGAAAACATTCAGGCAGCCAAAATACACATGTGGAAATGCTCATGATCATTAGCTATTAGAGAAATCCAAATAAAAATGAGATACAATCTCACCCCAGTGAGGTTGGCAGTAATCCAAAAACATGAAACAACAAATGCTGGAGAGACTGTGGAGAAACTGGAACTCTCCTGCACTGCTGGTGGAAATGCAAAATGGTACGACTTTTTTGGAAAGCAATTTGGTGCTTTCTTAAAAAACTAGAAATAGAAATACCGTATGATCCAATAATCCCACTGCTTGGAATATATCCCAAAGAAATAACATGAACAGGATACATGCACAGGATTGTTTATTGCATCACAGTCCACAATAGCAAAAATAGGAATCAACCTAGGTGTCCATCAACAGATGAATGGATAAATGAACTGTGGTATACATACTCAGTGAAGCACTATCCAATGATAAAGAACAATGATGATTTTAGGAAGCACAGTTCAAATCCACCAGGCACTCCTTGAATACTCTGGGGGGCAGTTCTACCCTGGCCCCTAGGTTCACCATGAGTCGGATCCGACTCAACAGCACTTGGCTTGGCTCATATCCTGGCATCAACTAGAAGACATTACGCTGAGTGAAGTCAGTCAGCTGCAAAAGGACAAGTATTGTATGGGACCACTGCTGTAAGAGTTTAAGAAAGGACATAATGCACAGAAGAAAAGACTGTTTGATGGCTGCAAGGTGGGGAAGGGTTGTTCACAGATTAGTTAGTCAATTGGAATTTGGTTGGTGAATGGTATGACGGAACTCAGTAGGAGGCAGGCCAGCATGACTGAACTACACTATAAATGGTTTTCTAAATTAAATCCAACATTTCAAAAGATACCATAGCAGGCACAGGAGTCTGGGGACTCTGTTTTCAGGAGAAGTCAAGGCAATTGGCATAACTAGCCTTTTGCTAAGAGAGTCTTCTGTACCCTATACTGATGAGTGGCGTCTGGGGTCTTAAAAGCCAGTAAGCTGCTATCTGAGGAACATCAACTCATCTCAGTCCAACTGGAACAGATAATGACTGAAAACATCAAAGACACAAGGGAAAACGAGCCCAGGAGACAGAAGGACCCATATGATAGGGAGATTACATCATCAAGAGACCAGAAGAGCCAGATGGTGCCTGGCCACTACCAAAGACAGCCTAGATAGGGGCCACAATGTAGAATCCCTCACGTAACATGAGGAAAAGAGGTGTGCAGATCAAGAACTCTACCAAAAGACCAGAATTGATGGTCCCATGACCTGGAGGGTCCCCTGGGGACATGGCCCCTACACTTACTGCTGCCCAAGACCTGAAACCAGTTCTGAGGTCAACACTTCAGATTAAGAATGGACAGGACTCAGGGACAGAGTGAGCATGTGGAGTGTGTATTTTATGGTTTTATACATTTATAGAACGCTGTTCTACAGATTTCTTTCTAGAGAGGAGAGGAGAGGGTGGAGAGGAGGGGACAGGTGCTTATTAAGAGGATAGCGGAAGTAAAGAGAGAAATAGAAGAGTGGGCTGTCATGGGGGAGAGCAGATAGAATTTTAGAGAGTCAAATATGCAAGATTGACTTGGATTGTATGCTTTCACTTAATCACAATTTTTAAAAAATTAAAAGAGAGGATTGGGATGAGACTTTTAACACTCTAAGGTCACCTCTCTGATCGAAGGAATTGAATTTTCCCTGGGATGTGGCTTATACTCTCTTTTATCCTAAGAGATAAAAGAAAAGGATGTAAACAGAGAGTTGGGGACTTCATACCACCAAGACAGGGGTGCCTGGAACAGAGCATGTCCTTTGGACTTGAGGTTCTTTCCCAGAGATGCTCCCAGACCAAGGGAAGAGTGATGACAAGGACTTTCTTACAGAGCTGGCAGAGACAGAAAGCCTTAACCAGGAGCTGACTCCATGAATTTGGACTTGTAGGCTAGTAGACTGTGAGAGAATAAACCTCTCTTTTTAAAAACCATCTACTTGTGATATTTTTGTTATAGCAGCATTAAATGACTAAGACACCCACAGTATATTATGACACAACCAATCTAAAAGTTTAAGCAGATCTAATTTCAATCTCAGGACACAGTTATAGTTCAGTAGTAGAATCCTTGCCTTCCGTGTAGGAGACCTGGGTTCAATTTCAGCCAGTGTATCTCACGCATAGCCACCACGTGTTTGTCATTGGAAGCTTTCATGTTGCTAAGATGCTGAACAGATAGCAGCCTACCTTCTAGACTGAAACAAAGTAGAAAGAAAGGCCTGGCAATCTACTTCTGAAAAACCACCTAATAGATTGCAGTGGTCAGATCCACAGTGCATGTGTACTTCCATGATTCTGGGTCATCTTGATGGCAGCAAACAACAAAAACTGAAATGTTACACTACGTTTCCTCCTCAGTAAGTATCTGCTACATGATGAATGATGGCTTTAATTCTTTTATTAATAATCTATTCCTTAATTAGAGTTTCCTATTTTAAAATGTGGGAAATCATGGTGGTGTAGTGGGTAAGTACTACATCTGCTAACCAAAGGGTCAACAGTTCAAATTCACCAGGTGCTCCTTGGAAAATCTGTGGGGCAGTTCTACTCTGACCTATAGGGTTGCTATGAGTGGGACCTGACTTGATGGCAATAAGTGAATTTTAAAATGCAATCAAGGACGATATTGTTATCGAGACTTAATTAAAGGGAAGCTCAGCCTCTCAGGCAATGGGCAATACTGGTTAAAAGACAGGATGGGAAGGAGGCTGTACAGGAACAGTAAATAAATAAATAAATGAGTGAAAACCCATTGCTGTCCCGTGGATCCTAACTCATAGTGACCTGATAGGACAGAGTAGAACTGTCCCATTGAGTTTCCAAGGAGCACGTGATAGATTCGAACTGACAACCTTTGCATTGCCAATTACATAATTTATCCGCTATACCTCCAGGGTTTTAAAATTCACATCCTTGGTATCTCACTGCATTACATGGGGCTATAACTGCCTGACCAAGTAGCTAAGAGCTGGAAACCTGGGCTTCGCTTAAAATTTCCCTAAGTTCTTTTATGTTGCAAATTTTCAAGGGAGTTGGCCCTTGCTTGGACAAGGTTTCTATGCCTTCTCTAGACCTTGTGCTGTGTGTGCCATCAGGAACTAGGGCTCTTCAGGGGGCCCAGAACGTTCCATCTGTGCAGTGATACCTTTGAGCACTTGCCCCAAAGCTCTGAAGTACACTCGTCTTTAGGGCCAGCAACATCTCTAGCAGGTTGACTTTATGCCACTTACCAATATGCAGCACAAGTGTTCATTAGCTGATGAGTAGCTAAGTGAATGTGTATAATAATCTATGCAGTAATTATTCAGCAACAAGTAAAGTGATACTATAACATGAACGAACCTTGAGAACATGCTAAGTGGAAGAAGCCAGTCACACAAAAAAAGCGCAATATTATATGATTCCAGTTACATAAAATGTCCCAAAAAGGCAAATCTACAGAAACAGCATATCAGTGCTTTTCTAAGATAGGTAGCAGCATAACTGCTAACCAAAAAGTTGTCAATTCAAACCCACCTAGAGGCTCTGTGGAAAAATGACCTGGCCATCTACTTCTGTTAAGATTACAGTCCTAGGAAACCCTGTGGAGTAGCTCACCTTTGCCACTTGGGTCCCTGTAAGTTGAAGTAGGCCTGGAATTTAACAATAACAACAAAGGGCTATGAGAACTGAGTAGGGAATGAGGAGTGACTGACAATTAGTATGAGATTTCTTTGAGAATGATGAAAATGTTCTAAAGTTGATTGTGGTGATGGTTGTATAATTTTGTGAATGTGCTAAAATCCACTGAATTGTATACTGTCAAAGAGTGAATTTAAAGCTACCACATAAAGCTTTCAAAAAATCAGCAGCACAAAGAGAAAGAAGAGTGGTAGTGAAACTAGAGTATGTCATGCATGAGATTTCCAGAAGCTGATCACAACTTCAGAAAAGACTTAGAAAAATTCTCCTCTAACAGAGGGGCCTTATGGCACTATACTTAAGAATAGCAATTCCTATCAAAGTGTCCATAATTCCACCCATCACTAACTTTCCAGGTTGCTTGATTTTCCTCTTGAATACATATCTAATTTCTCTGCCCTTTTCTCTCCCCAGATCTTAAGGGATACTATTTGTAGTACTTCCAAGAGTAAAAATACATGAAGTCAGGCGTAGAAATCATTTCTTTGGGAAGGATAATAGATTAAAATGTAAAATATAGCTATTGCTTTGCACAGTCTTTTTCCAAGCGGTATCAGAGGGTTGATACCCATTATATATAATGGGAGGAAATAATGTTCAGAGCAGTTAAGACTATTTAAAAGTAGGACTGAGGACTTCAGCATCTCCATGTGTCAAGTTTGTCATCTCTTTTATCAGCCCCACAGCCAGCACCCCATTCAAGGCTATGTTCTCTCCCCTGGACTGTTGGAGCAGCCTGACTGATTTCCAGCCCCGAGACTCTTCCTCTGTAGTAACTCTTCTTTCACAACACAGCCAGAGTTGGCTTTCTAAAATGCAAAAAAGAGACAATTCAGAGAATATGAGTAAGTGCTTGGGCTGCACTCTCCAGTTGCTTGCGTTTGAATTGGGCTCCACCATCTGTTTATTGTGTTAGCTGAGACAGTCTACATAATCTTTTTTCAAATCCTTTTTTCCCATATTTGTTGTGAAGATTACATGAGAGTAGTAGGTTAAATCCTTAGTCCAGAACACAGTCAACAGTCAGGAACTACAAGTTTTATTTTTGTTATTATTCTTACATTCAGATGCTATCATTTACCCTCACTTCTCTGAAGTCCAAACTCCTTGACCTATCATTGCAAGAAACTTGAACTCCAACCCCAGTCTGTCTTGTCTCATTTTGCAATCTTCTCTAAATGCATCAAGTGAATTTGTGGCTGCAGGTTTTGCATAGTTCCTGTCCTCTACCATTCCCACATCCAAATTTAGAAAAGCCTATTGTCCATGTAGGAAGGTTATATTTTTATGAAGGGACTATAAAGCTTTTCCCAAACTACTGCTGTTGTTAGGTGCTATCAAGTCAGTTGTGACTCATAGAGACCCTGTGTACAACAGAATGTACACTTCCTGGTCCTGAACCACGCCCACAGTCGTTGTTATGCTTGAGTCCATTGTTGCAGCCACTGTGTCAATCTCTGTTGTTGAGGGTCTTCCTCATTTTTGCTGACCCTCTACTTTATCAAGCATAATGTCCTCCAGGGACAGATCCCTCCTGATAACATGTCCAAAGTATGTAAGATGCCGTTTCACCTTCCTTGCTTCTAAGGAGCACTCTGGTTGTACTTCATTCGTTTGGCAGTCCATGGAATATTCAGTATTCTTCTCCAGTGTCACCATGCAAAGGCATCAGTTCTTCTATCTTCCTTATTCATTGTTCAGCTTTCATATGCATATGGTATGATTGAAAATACCTTTGCTTGGGTCAGGCACACCTTAGTCTTCAAGGTGATATCTTTGCTTTTCAGTGCTTTATAGAGATCTTTTGCAGCAGTTTTTCCCAATGCAGTGTGTCTTTTGCTTTCTTGACTGCTGCTTCTGGGTGTTGATCGTGGATACAAGTAAAATGAAATCCTTGACTGCTTTCATCTTTTCTCTGTTTATCATGATGTTGCTTATTGGTGGCGTAGTAATTGATCACTATAGCTGCTCACCAAGTCGTCGGCAGTTCATATCCGCCAGGCACTCCTTGCAAAGTCTATGGGGCAGTTCTCCTCTGCCCTACAGAGTCACTATGAATCAGAATGAGCTGGAAGGCAAAGGATTTCTGGATTTTTTGCACACCAGAGAAAACCTCTAAAAGGCCACTTTTCTTTTGCTTTCAGAATTGAAATGAGTCTAAGAAGCATTATTGATGTTGAGGTGTGATCCATACGGAAGACTGTGGTTTTTGATCTTTATCAGTAAGTGTTTCAAGTCTTCAGTTTCAGCAAGCAAGCCTGTGTTATCTACAGGTCCTTAGACTGCTGGGAGCTTCTTTCTTCCTGGGCATCTTAGCCTGGAAACTCAGCTAAAACCTGTCTGCTGTGGGTGACATAGCTTCTAGTGTCACGGCAACATGCAAGCCTCCCACCCCCATATGACAAACGTGGTGGTGCCAAACTGCTACAGTAAATTAAAGTTTGACAGCAGTTGACAAAGGAGAGTCATATTTAAAAGATAAAGCATTCAGGACTTGCTGGTGGACTGAGGGTGACTTCTAAGTTTAGGTCTTGAACAACCAGGCATATGGTAGTGTCATGCATTAATAAAGAAAGTATTTGGGAATGATAAGATTTGAGGGGGTAAGTAAGATAAAAATAGTTTAGATTTGAGGCACTAATCACATATCCACATATCCAGATAGTTTGGCAGGTAAACAGCTGAATATATGAGTTTAAAACTTGGCGTCCAGGTCAAGGCAATAGATACAGAACTATGACTTCTAACCTACGGATGGGGCCAGAGCAGATCATCTGTGGAAGCCCAGGGGGAACATCAACACTTAGAGATCAACCAGAGACAGGAAACATGTTAAACATGCAGATGTGAATTTACTCACCCGTACCTGTTTCACATTCAGAACCATCTTATTTTATGTTTGTGCCTAGTGGCATTTGTCTCACAAATGCTCAGTAATGCTTCTTAGATTCATTGCAATCCTGAAAGCAAAGAAAGGTTGCCTTTTAGAGTTTTTTCCAGTATTTATTTTAATGATTTGACAACATTTACTAGACAAGGAGAGGGACAGCACCAGCATCTAGCCTGGGGTGGAGTATGGTAGACAGTTCCATGACTATAGTAGACAGGTAGGTTCCTCCCTATCCTCAAACTTCTCCATCCCTCAGGGACACCCTCCAGAGGGCAGAGCCCCAGTGCTGATGAGAGAGTGGCATAAAGCCCAGGATCCCAGCATAGTCCTGGAGGCAAAATACAAGGGATCTTGAGAGGCCAGCAGCTGCTGGAACATACGGGTGACTAGTAGGAGCTCCATTTAGTTCTGCACTGAAACATCTCAGTGTACACACTACCCGTTTTCTGAAAGACTGAACTGAAAACTTTCTCTAGTATCTTGTTATGTTTTTTTTCCTCTGAACTTGAAGAGTTTAATATCCATATTTTTTCTGATCCTCTGGTGCCTATGAAGTATGTTATATTTAGTTGTCAATGAGTCAGCTTCATCTCATGTAACAAACAAACAAAAAACAAAAAACACTGCCCAGTCCTGTGCCATCTTCATAATTGTTGCAATGCTTGACTCTATTATTGTAGCCAGTGTGTATCCTGAGTGCCTTCCAACATAGGGGTTCCTCTTCCAGCGGTGTATTAGATGATATTCTGCTGCAATCCACAGGGTTTTCATTGGTTAATATTTGAAAGTAGATATTTAGACCTTTCTTCCCAGTCTGTCCTAGTCTGAAAGTTCAGCTGAAACTGATCCATCAGAAGTAGCTCCACGGGGATTTGAAATAACTGGTGATATAATTTGCAACATCATAGTAACATATAAGGCACCGCAGCACAGCAAACTGACAGGAAGATGCTGGATGAAGTACTTAAGGCTTTGTAAAGCGTGGCATGTGTTCCCTGTTTTTTCTGTCCTTTAGCCACTATTCTGACCAGATATTCATCATCCTTCATCTGGACAAATGCAGCATTCTGCTGTCTTATCTCCCTGCCTCCGTTATCTCTCCACGTTGCTATCAGAATAATCCTGTCAAAACAACGCTCAGTTAGGGCATCGAGCTGTCAAGAACCTCAATAGCTTCCCCATTCTTACTGGGAAAAAAAAAAACAAAACACCTAGAATTCTGAGCTTGGCATTTGAGGTTTCCAACAATCCATCATTTTCAGGCCAGCTTTCCAGCACTAATGCTAATGAACATTGTCCAGGGTAACAGTCCAGCCCCATTTTTCTCCTGCAGAATAAATCACTGTGCTTTTTCTTTCCTGTGTCTAACGTTTGCCATTTCTTATTTCCAGGAACTTCGTAAGTTTCTCTTACCTGTTGCTATATTCCCAGGCCAATGCCACCCTCTTCAGGGTGCTTTACTCTAAGATAAGACCTTGTCTAGACTGTTGAAACAATTAGTGTTTATTTCCTTAAAATGATTTATCAGATAGATGATAGAGAACTTTCTTGCTTTGAAACTGACATTATTTTTTAATCTCAACCTACTGTACCTAGCACAGTACATGGAAGGAATCCTATCAGTATTGATGGAATGAATGAATGAATGAGTGAACCAACAAATTAGCCATCTATTTATAATGAATTCTCATTTCTCATAGTTTAACCACTGTGTAACCCTAAATATTTATATACCGGGCTTTCTTTAAGTTAAGACTGTTTATAGCCTACGGTGATCTCCTATGACAAACACTAATTGAATGCTTAGTATGTCCTATGCCTTATGATAGAATCTGAGGAGCCTGCTGAAAACAAGAACATTCTTGCCCTCACAAAATGAGGAAGGCACCAGAATTAAGTAATAAGGACATGATGGCATAGTGTTAAGACCTGTGGCTACTAACCAAAAGGTCAGCAGTTCAAATCTACCCAGCCACTCCTTGGAAACCCTATGGGACAGTTCTGCTCTGTCCTATAGGGTCACTAGGAGTCAAAGTTAACTGGACAGCAATGGGATTTTGCTGGTAATAACCTAGAGGGTGTTTCCTGGAAGAACTGCTTTTAAGCTAAAACCCAAAGGATTTATAGAAATTCATCTAACTGAACTGTAGGTTTAGCATAGTTTTGGAGGATTAGGCCCAAGAGAGGGCCATGCAAATGGAGAGAGTAAACAAATCAAATAGGTAAAGTTTTAATGGGAAGAGAGAATGAATCAGAAAATTAAAAGTGTTCCTTATCACCAGCTTATCACTGAGTAACAGGGGTGGAGGAGATCAGGAGAGAGGAGTGGGCAGGTTTGAGTGTAGAGAGCTCTGCAGGATATGAAAGATACACTCATAGGTCCTAGAAGGCTTTCGAGCAGGGCACTGATACAATCAGACTGCCCTTTTAGAAAGATTATTCTAAATTCATTCATAGTGGATGTGCATAGCGGATGGGAGATACTGAAGACAGGAAGACACTTATGATAATGCTACTGCAGGCAGCTCAGTCTGGATGTGGACCCAGCTGTTGCAAAAACGATAACCTCTGTCTCTGCTGCTTCTTAGGGCTTCCAAGGCAGCAGCTGAGGAGACCTTGCCAAGGAGCACTACGCAGTAGATGCTGACACATCACACTCTGGGATAAGAAACAGTAACATGGCAGCACCTGTTTGAAAGGAGTTACAGACCAACAGTCACCATTCAGAAAGAAACGATGTCCAAGAAAGGGCGGAACAAGGGCGAGAAGCCCGAGGCCCTCATTGTTGCCCTTCAAGCTGCCAATGAAGACCTCAGGACCAAGCTCACGGACATTCAGATCGAGCTGCACCAAGAGAAGTCTAAGGTGAGTGAGGGCTGCCTGAGGCTCCACCCTGGAGAGCAGCTGCTGCCGTATCCACACACTGTGCGCCCAGCTCTGCCTGCCAGCCCACCCAGGGGATCTCTGCCCATTGCTACAGAAGGAGAGGCCAACAATCCTGCCACTTGGAAATTGTCTAGTGTCTGGCAGGAGGGAACTGAGCACAGGATACACAGAACGTGAGACCAGCATACTCATTAGACTGATCACTCCCTCTCAAGGAAGCCTGGTTTGGGTTTCCAGATTGCCTAAAAATTGAGACAGCGACCCCACACACACCACCTCTGCTACCATCATAGCTGTTGTTGCTAGGTGCCATTGAGTCTCTTCTCACGCATCGCCTAGCAACACTATGCAATAGAACAACACACTGCCTGGTCCTGGACCGTCCTCGTGGTCACTGCTATGCTTGGAGCCCTTTGTTGTAGCCACTGTGTCAGTCCGTCTAGCTGAGGGTCTTTCTGTTTTTTGCTGACCCCATACCTCACCAAGCATGACGTCTTTCTCTAGAGACTGATCTGTCCTGATACCGTGTCCAAAATACGTGAGACACAGTCTTTCTATCCTTGCTTCTAATGAGCATTCTGGCTGTACTTCCAAGACCTGTACCATCATACTCCTCAACACTCAGTAGTTGTACAGGAAGCAAATTTTCTTGACTAATCAGCTAGAGGTCACAAACCAACCAAAATCCAAAAACCTGCTGCCGTCGAGTCGGGTCTGACTCATTTTATTCCATTTTATCTACCTCTTATTCCTTGACATCTCCATTAAATTTTAATTTGTTACATCCTCTGAAATTGACCTCTCTTGGTTTAAGGACTAATAAAAGCCTGGATCTGCTGAAGTCCTCTGCCTCTGTCTCAGCTAAGCCTTGCCCCTGAATAAAGAAACCTTTAATATATAGAGAGAGGAGAGATAAAGACAGAGAATACCCAGGTTTTTGACTTTCATATAAATACTTTTTAAAACAAAAAACAAATGCAAAACAGTTATATCATGTTCCCTGTGGCTTCATGGAAATTAAAAAACAAAAAAAAATTCCTTCACAATCTATATATGCCCCAAACATAGCACCATCAAGTCAATTCTGACTCATGGTGACCCAATAGAACAGAGTAGAACTGCCCCGTAGAGTTTCAGATGACTATGTTACGCCGTATCTGTGCCTTTCAGGCACCACAGTCTTGAGAACAGCACGGGGGAACTTAGTAAAATGGACATTCCTGGGCCCACAGCCAAAGGCTTCTGCTGCGTGTATGTGGGTGTTGGGGAAGCCACATACTCTGCATTTCCAGCAGGCTGTCCCAGGCATTCAGGTCCAGTTGGTTCCTAGCTTGGCTATCAGCAGACACTCCACTCTTCAGTCTCCACCCAGGTCACAGTCTAGGAACATTTCCTTCGTTTTGATTCTTCCTTGGGGTGGTGGGGCACATCAGTGGAGATGGACTGCTGTCACTGTTGTACTGGCAGGATTACAGACCACATTCATAGGAAGAAGCCTTTCTGTCTGGAGACTGCTAACCATGAATTGTGGATCTGCAGAACGAGACTCACTAGACTTCAAAGAAGTAATGGCTCCAAGGACCCCACCACTGCCAGTTATCTGCATATTCAGTCTTTTAAAATGCGTGACTCTGCAGCTTGGATGAGGCTGCCTTGCTATCCAGCACCTGGCACTGGCGCCTAACGGGCAAGCCAAGCCTAGCTTCCCTTCCTCTGACAGGAGCCTTCCCCCTTTGTCTCCGGTGCTGGCTGCCCCGTCCTTCTCTGTGACAGTTAATTACCAGCCCAGCCCAGGAGCTAAAGCCCGACCTCACTGACTGTCAACAGCCTCCCCTAAGGAGCACAGGGAATTTAGAGGGCAAACAAGTCATAAAGCAGTTTTATTATAAATAACTATGATTGTGTTTTCCAAGGAGCAGGCTTTAGGAGAGGGAATATGAACAATGCCAAGATGTGAATTCATACTCTGACTTTTGCTCTGGGGCTAGGATGATAAAGTGACAGTTCAGCTACTGCAGAATGGATTACCTAAAGAATGGAAACCTTTAGGGCCCTGGGGCATTTCTGGTTTTTCTAGCAAGACAAATAATCCAGCTGACATTTACAGAACATCCACAGTGTATCAAGAAGAGTCCTAAGTGCTTTGAACTGGTAATATAAATAGCTACAATTTATTGAATGTTTACTATCTGTCACCCACTTTAATAAGCACACATCACACTGACATAACCTCAGTTCTTTCACTTAACACCTGAGTGATGCCAAGCAGGCTAGGAGACCCCTCTATGTTTTCCTTTTCTCATCTGTCACATAGTTCAGTAGTAGTATTTGCTTCATATAACATATGAGTGTATGTGTGTGGATTAGTTAAGTAGGTTGTGTCAAGCATTTACGTATGTAATGTGGTTGTCTTAGTTCATCCTCATCACTACACTCTTGGATGGGCTTTTGTTATCCTCATTGTACAGATGAGGAAACTCAGACTCAGTGAAGTCAGAAGCTAGGTAGATTGAACTGGTACTTCAGCTTCTCTCTCTTGTCCTGAGAAACCTGTCTTCTTGCAAAATGTAGGGGAAATTAAGAAAAAGTTGTCATAAAGTCATTCACACACACTAGTGACACCGTGTGTGTCAGAGTAGAACTGTGCTTTATAGAGGTTTCAATGGCTGATTTTTCAGAAGCAGATTCCCAGGACTTTTTTCCAAGGTGCCTCTGGGTGGCTGATCTTTTGGTTAGCAGCCTACATGGTAGTCATTTGCACTATCCAGGAACTTAAATTTTAAAAAAGTGAGGGTATGGAATAAACTGGAAACCCTGACTAGAGAAAAGGAAAGGAAAATGTCGGAACTTTGTTTTCTTTTTATATTTATTCAAATTTCCAACAGAAAAATTCAGTATATGTGTGCACAGTGGGCAGAGGGTAAGAACATCCCAAGTCTTTCTCCCATAATATTTGCATTTCCAGTGTGGAAAAATGAAATCAACATACTAGACAATGTCACCTTACAGAAATTATCTAAAAGGTTTTCAAGGCTCTGATAGGAATGTACATAGAGAAAACAAGATACGTACAGTGTCACTGAATTCCACTGATAAAGGTCTAGAGGAAGGGTAGACAGAAACTGAAGCCGTAGGGTAGGGAGGAAGAAGTATGACTTGGGGCAAAGATGCCTTTGTTCTTGCCTTTGAGCTGTATGATCCTGTTCTCTCTGGACCTGCATTTTCTCATCAGTAAAGTGAGTGGCTTGGAAGAGTTACAGGAGCTAAGGTCCTTCCAAAACAGATTGGGACTGGTTAGGAAAGACTTCTCTAGCTCTTCCTACACTGAGCTGGCTGTTGGGGCCCTTCAGTATCAGCCTTCCCTGACCACCTAGCCTAGGGAGCTCCTCTGTTCCCCAAATTCATTTATTCTACATCAGCTTATAGCTGTTCATCATAGCCCTTTGCACTGTCTGTGATTATTTTCTGTAGTTACTGTTTTTGCCTATTGCCCACGTAGACATAAAATGTAAGCTTCAGATGGGCAGAAGGTCACATGTGTTGTGTTTGTTCACTGTGGCATTTCCAGTGCTTAGAATATTACGTATGTAGGAGGTAGTCGTTAATACTTGAATGTATGGACATGCTTCTATAAAAAAAGAACCTTCCGAAAACTTGTGTCGTAAGTTGCTGCTGTTGTTAGGAGAAGTAGAGTTAGTTCTGACTCAGAGCCACCCTGTGTCCAACAGAACTAAATGGCCCTGATCACTGTTAGGTTTGAGCCCTCTGTCACAGCCACTGGGGCAGTCCGTCTTGTCAGAGGTCTGTCTGTTTCACTGACCATCTCCTTTCCCAGGTATGATGTCCTTGATGTCACTGGTCTCCTGACAACATGTCCAAAGTAAACCAAACTCTCACTGTCTTTACTTTTAAGGAGCATTCGGACTATGCTCTTCCAAGACAGATTTATTCTTTCTTCTGGGAGTCTGTGTTACATTCTGTATTCTTCACCAGCACCATAATTCAAAGACAAATTCTTCTGCTGTCTTCCTTGTTCATTGTCCAGCTTTTGCATGCGTGTGTGGCATGAAATATCATGGCCTGGGTGAGGTGCACCTTAGTTCTCAAAGTGATACCTTTGTTTTGTAATGCTTTAAAAAGACTTTTTTGCAGCAGATTTGCCCAATGCAGTATGTCACCTGATATCTTGACTGCTGTTTTAATGGGCATTGCTTATGCTTCAAGTTTTCTTCACTTTGAGCAAACAAGGTTGTGTCATCAGCTTGTCACATGTTTTTCATAAGTCTTCTTCCAGTTGTGATGCCATCATCTTCTTCACGTGGTCCAACTTCTCAGATTATTTTCAGCATACAGTTTGAGTAAGTATGGTGAAAGAATACAGTTGTGAAGCACATATTTCTTGATATTAAGCATCTTACTCTGTTCAAACAGCTGTCTCTTGGTCTATATACACTTTCTTCATGAGCACAGTTAAGTGTTCTGGAATTCCCATTCTTTGAAATATTATTGATAATATGTTATGATCCACACAGTCAAGTGCCTTTACATAGTCAATTAAAAACCAGGTAAACCTTCTTCTCGCATTCTCTGCTTTCAGCCAAGATCCACCTGAAATCAGCAATGACATCCCTCATTCCATGTCCTCTTCTGAATCCAGCTTGAATTTCTGGCCGTTCCCTGGTGATACACTGCTGCAGCTGCTTTTTGAATGATACTGGTCAGTCATGCTTGCATTCTGTTGGATCGTGTTTCTTTGGAGTGGACACAAATGTAGATCTCTTCTAGCTGGTTGGCCTGGTAACTCTTTTCTAGATTTCGTGGCATAGACGATTGAGCATCTTCAGCTCTGCGTCCATTTGTTGAAACATCTCAATAGACACTCGGTCAGTTCCTGGAGACTTGTTTCTCTCTGCTACTTTTGGTGCAGCTTCGACTTTGTCCTTTAGTGTCATTGCTCTCGATCATATGCTCACTGCGAAAGTCATTGAAACTTGATCGGCTATATTAATCAATACACAGTGATTCTGTGTATTTTTTTTTTTTTTTTTTTTTGCATCTGCATTGGTTGTTGCATGTGTCAGTCGATGTTTTGCCTACAGAATCCTTCAAAAGCAATTGAAGGCTGGAATTTTTTGCTTAGTTCGTTCTGCTTAAAGGTGTTTTCTTCCCTTTTGGTTTTCTAACTCCAGATTTTTGCACATTTCTTCATAAAATGTTACTTTGTTTTCTAGAGCTGCCTTTAGAAATCTTTTGCTCAATCCTTTTATTTCATCATCTCTTACATGTGCTGATCTAAGTTCAAGAACAAGTTTCAGAGTCTCTTCTGGAATCTGTTTTAGTGTTTTCTTTCTTTCCTTTGTAACGACCTTTCACCCTCCTCATATGTTATGTCCTTTGTATCTTCTCACAGCTCATCTGGCCGTCAGTCATCAGTGTTCGGTACGTCAGATCTGTTTTTGAGATGGTCTCCAAACTCGGGTGGGGTATACTCAAGATCTGTTTTGGCTCTCGTGGACATGTTTTAATTTTCTTCAGCTTCTCCTGGGACTTGCACATGATCAACTGATGGTCTGTGCTGCACTTGGCCCCTGGCCTTGTTCTGAGTGATGGTACTGAACTTTCTCATCATCTCTTTCCACAGATGTAGTCAATCTGATTCCTGTATTTTCCATTCCTTGAGGTCCACATGTGTAGACACCATTTATGTTGTTGAAAATAAGTACTTGCAAGGAAGAAGTCATTGGTCTTTCAAAATTATATAATGCAATTTCCAGCAACATTTTGATCTCCAAGGCTATGTCTTCCAGCTACAATCCTTCTGTGTTTCCAACTTTGACATTCCAACCTTCAGTAATTATCAGTGCATCTTGATGGCATGTTTGATCAATTTCAGACTGCAGAAATTAGCAAAAGTCTCCCATTTGTTTATCTTTAGCATTAGAGTTTGGTGTATCAGTTTGAGTAATAGTTGCATTAAATAGTCTTCCTTATAGGGATATGTATATTATACTATCACTAAGAGCACTCTAGGACAGATCTTGAAATGTTCTTTTTGAGGATGAGTGCAACACCATTCCTCTACATCTGTCTCATAGTAGGCCATGTGATTGTCTGATTCATGTCATTAAGGTTGACTCTACTTTACCATGCTATTATATTAATTATGTAGATGGTCAACCCCAGGCTCAGGTAAATAAAGGTAGCTATCCAGGTCTGTCTTCTTCTTGGAGCAGTACTCTGAAACACTAAGCTGTGATTTTTCCTTCTGTCTCTCTCTGTTGTGGACACTGAAGAGTAGTGATAGATGCTCAGCATATGAGAATGTACTAGGGATTGCTGTGAGATAAGAAATCCATCCATCTAATTCCTCGGAGCTCAGCTGCAGTGGTGATAAACAACATGGGCACAATGACTTATAGGAACGATATACAGCCACATCAAAGGATGGCAGGACAGAAGCAGCCGGAAGGACATCAGGGTAGTGGCGGTATGATAGGGGTCCTGAGTTGCAGAGCTTGGGAGATATCAGCTCCAGACTCATCCCAGAGTCAGCCAGGGGTTTTCACTTTCAGAACAAACCTTAAGACTACAAACCATGTTCACACTTGCCTGGCACAGAGTCGAGGCTTGGTTACTATTTTGATTTTACTGAGGAAGAAAATGAGGTTCAACTAGTTTAACTCATTTGCTCCCTGTGACACAGTGAGGAAAGGAGCCAAAATAGAAATTCCCATCTTCTGTAATACGGTGATGATCCAGATAATGCTCTATTTATTACCACACTCTGCTCTGTTGCCTCTCGGGTGCTGTCAGAGAACCAGCCAATCTTCTGGAGCTTTGCATGGCTGCTCTTGAAGCCTCCAGGGTCAGGGCTCTAATTTGGAATTGGGTATAGTTTTCTGCATTCACACTATAGTTTCAGTAAGTGTATGTGACCAAAACTATAAATGTGAAAACTAAAATCTTTTGTAGTTCCCCAGGCTGAGAAAGATTTCCCTTAGAAGCAAACTTGCTAGCATGGCAGCTTTCTCCTCTTTCATATACCTGGTCTGAGAGGAATTTAGAACACATAAAAATCCCTATAGCTTACTCTGAGTTTAGAACTCCAGGGACATCCAAGTCAGATAATCCAAGCCAAAGCTTATGTTAGCATGTCTGGCCTTGATAGCTCTCCGCTGGCTTCTTACCTTTGACTGGGTCGCCCATTGTTTTTATTCTAGATTTCTGAAGTCTCATTAAAGCATCATCATCTGTATTTTGGCAGAATTTACCAAAGTATTTTCCAAAGGCCAGATGAGAATTAGGACAGAAGAGAAAAGCATGTAAGGCCTATGTGGGGTCATGGTGAATTCTCTTCCTTCTCTCCTCAGTGTAAGCTTTCCCTGGTAGAATTTAATTTTTCTAATATGCATACATAAGTTTACATTTGGCATAGAACCTTGAAAGTAGAGGGAACTTTGGAGCTGTATTATTTAAAGCCCTATTCAGTGCTCCCCTCTGGACCCTGCCCACTCCACACCCCTGTCCCTGTGCCTACACATACTCTTACAGAGTTTTCCAAGTTATAATTAAAACCAGAAAACCAAACCCACAGCTATCAAGTCAGTTCTGACACACAGTGACCCATAGGGTTTCCACGGAGCTCCTGGTGGATTCGAACTGCTGATCCTTTGGTTAGCAGATGTAGCTTTTAACCACTATGCCACCAGAGTTTCCAAGTTATAATCAGATGGCATTAAAATCAGGCAACACAATATGTAATGAGGAAACCCATTTTTATCTCTGCACATCTCTTTCTATTAGGAACATAGTTGTTTCAGTCTTAATAATCAATGCAGTAATAATAATAAAGTGTTAGTCTTACAAGTATAATATAAAACCCCTTGCTGTTGAGTCGATTCCAACTCATAGCAACCCTATAGGACAGAGCAGAACTGTCTTACAGGGTTTTCAAAGAGCAGCTGTTGGGTTTGGACTGCTGACTTTTTGGTTAACAATAGTAGTTCTTAATCCCTGTACTACCAGGGCTCCAACTAGAATATATGTACTTACATGTTACATTAGCTGTATTAACACAGCTTCCATTAATATAATGCTGGAGGTTAAGTTTGTGAACTCATCGTGGAAAAAGTGCTACATACCTGATTGCTGAATATCACTGTGGTCACCTTTGACGCCCCCCCTTGGGAAGCTATGCACCAACAGCAGCGCCTACTCTACCCTTTAAAGCAGTTTTAGAACTCTTTTTCTGGAATGGCCATTAGAGCTGGCCTTATATTACCCTAGATGTCCTGAATGTCATTATAATGGCTTCCTTTCAATATTTCCCTTATTTTCAGGTAAAGCAAAAAGTCACTGGGGGCCAGATCAGGTGAGTAGGGAGAGTCTTCCAGTACAGTTATTTTTTGCTGGCTAAAAGCTCCCTCACAGACAACTATACTATTAAGTTCACGAACTTGCCACTGTGCCATAGTGTGCAGTGGCCATTCCAGAAAGAGTTGCAGAATTGCTTTGAAGGTGGAGTAGATGCTAGTGTCAGTGCATAGCTTCTCAAGGGGACTTCAAAGATGACTGTCATGATATTCAGCAATCAGGTATATAGCATTTAGAACAATTAAGTTTGTGAACTGTTAGACCTCGTATTCATTCTCCAGATTTAAATTAAAATATTAAAATCCATCTAAGAAAGTGGTCCAGTCTACCCCGTAAATATTTTTCAGAAGATGATTCTACTACAAAATTTTTATTGGTTCTTTTTTCCCCAAAACTGCCTGCCTCATTTTTTCTTTTTATCCCCTTCATAACGAAATTCTAGTCTGAAGCCGAAAATAAGTCATCCTTACAAATCCTAAAGAAAAGGGGGATCCCATTCCCAAACACAACCAAAATAAATGTATATAAAAATATGAAATATAATTTCATCCCTTTGAATTTTCTTTGACTTTTATGGACTCTTAAGTGATGAACAAGAAGATCAGTGTTTATTTGCATTTTTTGTCTTCAACATCAAATACATTTTCCATACACCTGCGTCTTCACCTTTTTTTTTCCTTTTCATTCATTTCCCCTCCAATCCATTCACAGGAGATTGATGTTTGTAATGTAAGAGAAATACAATCTAGTCTACCCACAGAGAATTTTATATTTGTGATTGCAGATCAATGAGTATCTCCCCTTATACCCAGTAATAAAATTCTCTTATATCTCATGGAACTTGAAAGTATAAGCAAGTTTCCAATGCATAGTTTAACTTAACCCTAAACTATCTTTATTACAGGTATTTTTAAAGTGTATTTAAAGATCTTAAGAAGTGAAGCAACTTTATTTTAGAGACAGCAGAAGGTGAAAGTGAAATGCAAACCTAGAACTTGTTATCCTTTATGTATTTCCACTTCAGTTTTTTCCATTGTTCCAAGAAGAATTGCTAAAATTTCCCCTTAATACCGTGTTACCTGAGAAACTTCTTGGTCGTGACCCTGTTCCAAATGCCTAGTCTAACTATACCCTGCTGAATTCAAAGATGAATTACAACATATTTGCCAAGTATCTATCAAGTTCCTATCACTTGAGCTAAAGTAACTTTCCCCAACCTATATTCTCTATACGGTATGGTAGAGTATATCATTCTTGCCTCTAGTCAAGGAGCTAGCTGGGGAAACTTACTGGTATACATTCTTTAACTCCCTACATGTCTTCATAACTTATGCCAAGAACCATTGGCTATACCAAAGTGAACAAGTCTCAAAGGTGGTCTCAAGAAGTTTTCAATCTGAGATTGTTGTTGTTAGGTGCCATCAAGTCGATTCCAACTCATAGCTGCCCTATGCACAACAGAATGGAATACTGTCTGGTCTTGTGCCGCGTCCACAATCATTTTTATGCTTAAGCCCATCATTGTGGCCACTGTGTCAATCAATCTCGCCAAAGGTCTTCTTCTGTTTTGCTGATTCTTCACTCTATCAAGCATGATGTCCTTCTCCAAGAACTGATCCTTCCTGACAACATGTCCAAGGTATGTAAGACTCAGTCTTGCCATCTGTGCTTCTAGGGAACACTCCAGTTGTACTTCTTCCAGAACAGATCTGTTTGTTCTTTTGGCAGTCCGTCGTACATTCAGTATTCACCTCTAACCCACAATTCAAAGGAATCAATTATTCTTCTGTCTTCCTTGTTCATTGTCCAGCCTTCACATGCATATGATGCAATTGAAAATGCCATGGCTGGGGTATCAGGGGTGGGGGTAGAAAAAGAGCTGATGAAGGCAGACATGTGGGCAAAAAGCCTGGCAAAAAGAAAAATGTGGAAAGGACCAGGATGGAGATGTTAGCAATGTGTGTTGAGAAGACAAAGGAAGGAAAATGAACATTGTCCTAGGTGATCAGGAGCAGTGTGACAGCAGAGATGACATTTCAGCTAGGCTGTAAAGAATGGGAACATCTCAAAGACTGGCACTAAAGTAAGACAAGACTGTGGGCATACCGGTACAGAGCTGCAGGGGATGACAGAAAATAGCACAGACCCCCATGCCAGGAGCAGGGGACATATGAGTGAGAAAGAGAAATGCGCCGCTGGGAAAAGTGCAGCTAAGGTGTTCACATTTTATGGCACAGCATTAGGGAGCCCTACACAGATGATTTTTGAGCAGAAAGGTAAATTAGAGCTGAGATTTATTAAAAGAATATTTACAGCAAAGCGGGTACATTTTAAATGAACCTCCAGGAACTCAAGAGCAATACTGTCCAATGGAAATATAATGCCAGCCACAAATACAAGCCATATATGTGGTCTAAAATTACTCACAGCCACAATTTTAATAAACTAAAAGAAAAAGGATTAATTTTAATAATACAGTTTACTTAACCTAATTGGTCAAAAATATAGATTGTTATAATTTTGACATGTAATCCATATCAAAGGAGCCCTCGTAGCCCAATGGTTATGAGCTCTGCAACTAGCTGAAAGGTTGGTGGTTGGAACACACCCAGTGTTTCAGTGACAGACAGGCCTGCTGATCTGTTCCCATAAAGATTACATCCTAGACAACCCTATGGGGCATTCCTGCTCTGTCACATGGGGTCACTATGAGTCAGAAGCAACTTGGCAACACCTGACCACCATCAGTATAGGAATTATTAATGAAATTTTTTATATTGCTATTTTCATACAAAGTCTTTGAACCCTGATGTGTATTTTACACTTAAAGAATTGTAAGTGTTTAATATAGTTGATGGCCCCCTTGCCGGACGGCAGAGCTGTAGTGCCCATGCTGGAATGGGCATCTGGGAAGGGACCTCGGGCCTAAGTAGCAGGCCAGAGCAGAGGACAGGATGCTTGGCTGCTTGTTTTGCCTGAATTCCTGTGCACTCTCAACTCACTTAGGAAACCATCACGGAAATAATTGCTGTACAGGTAGTCACCGAATTACTGAGGAGTTCCATTCCTAAATTGGTCTTTAGATTGAATTTGTACATAAATTGGAACAGTTAGGTGTGGTTCATAATATAACGCGGTGAGTCCAATGTTCGTCTTAGTGTATAGCATATAATGTACCATTCTGTTCTTGAAAAATATTACAGAAATGCTTCCAAATACACTGAAACAACTCTAACATAATAATACAGTTATAAAAATGTCTTGATGCATATCACAAAGTAGCACTGTTGCTCATTAGAAATCATTGTATGTACCTTCTCCATAGTTGAAGAGATACGGGGCAAAGGTTACCAAAAATACTCAGAGGATGCTGTTCTGTCTGTAAAATCTTTGAGACAATGTAGGTAATTTATTGTTGACTCTGAAGTAACAAATCTACGTTCTACCACCCGCAGTATTTATGGTGGGTTTTGAACCCTTCTCAGCAAAGGCAGGGAGAGTTGAGGGCATGGGTAGGGTGGTGTCAGTGTCAGACAGGTCATTTCCCCATCACCTCCTCGCCAGACTTGTTAACACCACACACCAACTGTGAGGCCCTCGCCTCAGGTACAAGGGCGAAAACTGCCGCTTAGGATGTGATCAGGATCGAGACTGGGGCCCAAGGGTTGGGAAGAGGCCCCTCGGGGAAACTCTATTCCGTGGACTCTCGAAAACCCTATGGCGGTACAGAGATCAGGGATGTAAGACTGTCACTTGACTGCCCTCTGCCCACAGAATGTCAGGAATCCACGACAACAGGGAAATCCCCACAAGTGTGAGGAGGAGAAAGAGAGGTGCTGTGATAGCTTCCCGGTGTGCAGCACAGAGGGCCTGGTGGGTGGGGTGGATTTGGGTAAGGGGGACCACAGGGGCCTGGCTGGGTGTGTCCAGCACCTCTCACTGACCTGGTGAACTCAGAGAACACACAGGGAGTGGCGCCACGGAGAGCGCATTGATGGTGCCTGGGGCTAGCAGACTCTGTGGCCCTCCCTTTCCCATTGACAAGAGAAGACACTTGTGGGCTTTCCCCTCAATTCCTCCCTGCAGGGCACCGCTGGACTCTCTGTGTCTCAGGGGCTGTCCCACTCTCAGAGGCGGTACAGAGACCCAGTGCCACACCTGCTCACTCAGGAGAAGCACGGCAGCCCGTCATAGGAGGCCTGGGCAAATTCTGAGTTAGTGTTTTCCTGACGAGTTTAATTGGGGGGTGGCAGCCAGGAGGAAAGCATCACTGTTGGACATCAGTTCAAATCCACCAGGTGTTCCTTGGAAAACTTTTGGGGCAGGTCTACTCTGTCCATAGGGTCGCTGTGAGCCGGTATTGACTCGACGGCAGTGGGTTTAGTTTGGTTTGATACATAAGTTGCTCTTTTATAACCCAGAACTGCCTGTATTCCAAAAATAAAATATTCATGAAATGTTAATGTGGGCTTAGAAAATAATGTTCCAACTAAAGGTAAGTAAACTCTTAAGTAAAATCTCAGATGGTTCACATGGTAATTAGAACGGCTTTAAACAGGACAGCAATTCTGGTGGTGTAGTGGTTAAGAGCTAAAACTGCTAACTGAAAGGTCAGCAGTTTGAATCTGCTGGGTGCTCCTCAGAAATTCCCTGGGACAGCTCCAGTCTGCTGTGTACAGTATGCTACAAGTCGAAATCAGAATCAACTGGAAGGTGATGGGTTTGGCATGGTTTGGGTTTTGAACAGGATGGTTAAATCACAAAAATTCTCAGCTGGAAAGGCCCTCAAAGATTATTTTGTAAAACTTCTCCGTTTGACAGAAGGCAGAGATGGGCTCACTCATCTCGATGGTATCAAAGTGTATATTACTCTTGGGGCTTCTCAGTTACTTCCTTCTTCCAAGTGACTCTCTCTCTGTGTGTATGTGTGTGTAAGAGAGGAGGAAAAGAGGCAGGGGTGTGTGTATGTGTGTGTAAGAGAGGAGGAAGGGAGAGAGGGAGGAAGGAAAGGAGAAGAAGGAAGGGAAGAAATAAGGAAGAAAGAGAGGGAAGGAGAGGAGGAGGGAAGGAGAGAGGGAGGGAAGGAAGGAAAGAAGGATGGAAAGAGAGGAAGGAAAGAGACAGAAACAATAGACAGAGGCAGACAGGCTGCAAAGATAAGCTGGTCGATGGCCAGTGAACAGGATCATTGAGAGGTTTTTTCAGGCTACAAATGCAGGGTCCCAACCCCGTCTCCTGAACCACAGCCCAAAAAAAGCAGGGCCATGGCTAATCTGGAAATCCTGGTGGTATAGTGGTTAAGTGCTGCAGCTGCTAACCAAAAGGTCAACAATTCAAATCCACCAGGCACTCCTTGGAAACTCTCTGTGGCAGGTCTACTCTGATCTGTTGGGTCTCTGAGTCAGAATTGACTTGACAGCAGTGGGTTTCTTGTTAATCTATAAGGATTCCTTTAATGTCATTAGAAATTAAAAAAATAAATAAAACCCAGACGGTTGATTTTACCACAATTCTTTGAAGACTGAAAGGTTAGAGGAAATATGTTACACACTGCTTGGAGTGTTGAGGTGGGTTTAAAGATGGGGGGCACGGGGACAGAGACCTCAGTGGAACATGCAGGAACAACAGTCACTAATCTCCTTTAGGAGCCTCTGGGTGGTACCAACTGGATACCACACTTGGCTGCTAATTGAAAGACTAGAGGTTGCAGTGCACCCAGAGGTGGCTCAGAAAAAGGCCTGGCCATCTACTTCTAAAAAATCAGCCATTGAAAACCCCATGGAGTACAGTTCTACTCTGACACACACGGGATTACCAACTGGGTTCAAACTCCTTTAACAGGAAGGGGTCTAGTGAACTGCAAAACATGTTTTGGCAAGAATTGTGTACGCAGTGGGGTTAGAACTAAGTTGCTCACCAAGAGAGGTAAGGTTGAGTATTTATCCGCTGTCTTCATTCTTCACCCTCTCCTCTTACAGCTTCAACTTCTCTTCCAAAATATATTGAGAAAGTAGAACATCACTCTAAGCACGAATTTATTAGTCTGTCTCACGCTATCATACTATGCTTTTTCCTGAGATACCCACATTTGCAGTTCTGAAAAGCTGTCTAGGTCATCTGTTTTGAACTCTTTCACATCAAAGTGAAAGGAGCTCTGGTTGCCCAGTGGTGAAACACCTGGCCACTGAAAGAAAGTGAAAGCTTCAGTCAAGATTACAGCCCTGGAAACCCTGTGGGGTAGTTCTGCCCTGTCCCATAGGGTTGCTGTGAGTTAGAATTGACTCAATAGCAAAAGGCTGGATTTAGTTTTGGACACCAAGTCAAAACTATGGTAACAGTGTTTCTCTGATACTCTGAATGTGTATGCCAGTCTCCTGTGGAATATTCTTAAAAGTGCCTTTTGATTCTGAGACCTGGGCAGTGGCAAAGATTCTGCATTTCCACAAGCTCCTGGGTGACATCAGTGCTGTTTGTCTGCAGACCATACCAGAAGTAACAGGGCCCCAGAGCATCTAATGTTTGTCTGGACAAAGTAACACATACATCCTTAGGCAGTTCCTTCCTTTTGCCACTGTGTTCAGAGCTTTAAGGCTGTGGTTCTCTGTGCTCTGAGCAAACAGTAGCCTAGAGTTTGAAAAAAGATGGGGATTTATGAGATCACAGTTATCCAAAGCGTATCTCAGTGGCCTGAGCTGCAAATCCTGCCTGAGAGCACACCTCCCCTTTAAGGCTCGTTGCTTTTCATTCTTTCCCTTCTCTCCCTTTAGGTATCAAAGCTTGAAAGAGAAAAGACTCAAGAAGCAAAGAGGATTCGTGAGCTGGAGCAGCGCAAGCACACGGTCCTGGTGACCGAACTCAAAGCCAAGCTCCATGAGGAGAAGATGAAGGAGCTGCAGGCCGTGCGGGAGAATCTCATCAAGCAGCACGAGCAGGAAATGTCAAGGACAGTAAAGGTGCGCGATGGGGAGATACAGAGGCTCAAGTCAGCTCTGTGTGCTCTCCGGGACGGCAGCAGCGACAAAGTAAGGACAGCACTCACCATTGAGGCCCGAGAGGAGGCCCGGAAACTGTTTGACGCAGAGCGCCTTAAGCTCTTACAGGAAATTGCGGACCTAAAAACTGCCAAGAAGCAGGTGGATGAGGCTCTGAGCAATATGATCCAAGCGGATAAAATCAAGGCGGGGGACCTTCGCAGTGAGCATCAGTCCCACCAGGAAGCCATCTCAAAGATCAAGTGGGAGTCGGAGCGGGATATTCGGAGGCTGGTTAGTAGTTGTGTCAGGGGCCAGCGGTGTGCCCAGCTGTTTGTTGCCTGTTTCATTACACAGAGATTTCATTACTCTGCGGGGTGTGCTTTTTCAGGTGTCTCATCATCAGTGTATTAAAATAAGTGTCCACTCCTCTTCTAGGACTTCATTCAGAATATATAAGGATAGATAGGCAGGCGGGTAGAACAATGTGGAGACAGACAGACAGGTAGACACACACATGCCCAAGCCAAAATCAGCACTACCAAGAAGGTAGAAGATTTTAGAGTCACCTTTATCCTAAAAACTAGGTTCTTCCAGTCCCAGTCATATGAAGACTATCTGTTCAGTGATTCTTGGTTTTTTGGATGTCTGTAAAAGTATTCTAAATTATGGACTCTTCCAAAGTCAGAATGTTTGGGGGGCTCTCCATTAATGAAATGCTTTTGTATTTTTGTATGAGTTAAGGAAAGTTGCTCTTAAGACTTTCAAGATGTCTAAAAATGAGAGCTGTCGGGAGTATCCTGAGGGCTTCATCAGTCTTAGAACCATGTCTGAAAACAGGATACAGACCTAGAAAACCCCAGTCATTAGAATAAAAATAAAGAATGATATTTTTCCCCCCAAGTAAACCTCCAAAACAGGGACTATTATTTTTAAATTGTGCACTCTTCTTAATCAGCTTGTATTACTGGTACCCATTTCCAAAACGCATCTCAGGTCTGCAGTTTGGATCTTTACACTTAACATGTGTGACCAAAACCACATAGATCTCGCCACACTTAAAAGTAAAACAAATGTAACTGTCTTCTGAAAGCTAACACCTTAAGCTGACCTCATCCAGTTATTTTAGAAGAAGTAACATTTTAAATCATGTATACACGATGTTTTCTCTTTGTTTTATCTTAGCAGAACTTACAGAAACGCTGGTGGTACAGTGGTTAAGTGCTATGGCTGCTAATCAAGGGGTTAGCAGTTCACATCCACCACATGCTCCTTCGAAACTCTATAGGGCAGTTCTACTCTGATCTATAGGGTCGCTGTAAGTCAGAACTGACTTGGCAGCAGCAGAAGTAAATCAGATTCACCATCACCACTTAACATGTCTGTAGATTGTAAGCAATTATTTTCCAAGAATCTCAATGATTTGTCTTGGACACAATCTCTAGGGTTTCAGTTTTAAGCAAAAACTCATTACCAGATAAAGGGATGTCTGATTACCTCAGAAATTTTTCAAGAGCTAAACGTGTGATTTTCTTTGTCCTGAGACACAGTGTGACTGTAAAATGTCGCCTTTGCCACACTTTCTGCTTTCTTCAGTTGCATTTCGTTTTACTAAATTTGTCATCAGCAAAGACCAAACACAGTGCAGATATATTGGTCTCTGCCCTGCCTTTGGCTTTTGAAAAGACAGTAAAGGGCTAATGAAGAGGAAACCAGGACCTTAAACTCTGGAGTCAGTAGGTAGGTAAATGAATGTTCTTGCTTGTTGGTGATTTCAATGTAAAATCTATGAGTATGTTCACTCATTTTTTTTTTCCCATGACTCTTTTTCACTGGCACATTGCTGAAGCAGACATGAAGGCCCTCTTACCAGCAGTATAAACAGTAAGCCACCAGAACAGTGGTTCAAAAATGAGGTACAAACAGAATAATATGGGAAACTTTTTCAGTAATACAGATGTGATTGCGTTCATCTTCTCTGTCTTCTTACATTGTCCCTACTCCCATCCCCAGTTTTCTTTTTTAGACTAGTGGAGAGAGACTTGGGAGTCATTCTGTTTAGGAAATTCTACCCTCCCATCTAAGAGCTGGAGCTTTGGTAGTTTTTCACTATGCTGAGTTCAAATTTCATGCTTATAGAAACTATGCAATAGAACTCGTAAAACAATAATTTACTGGATATTCCACAGAAGACCACTTTGGGAAATGCTAGGGATATCTGGTTAGTCTTGGAGCAAGGATAACACAGTGGCTAACTCCGAGCTCTTGAGTCAAAAATAAAAGTCAGGCTCTATAACTTACCCGTGTAACTGTGGCTGTGTTTTTAATTCTTTGGTCTTCATTCATTATCTGTAACATGATGATAGACTTCAACAGAATTGTTTTTAAAAATGAGATGTCATGGAAGTCTCTGAATACAGTGCCTTAAATGTATTTTAAAAAATATATAAATTACAGTTATGATGCTAAGGATGAGGAAGATGATTATATGGGCAGTAATGGAATGATTTCTTACAAGTTCATTTAGGTAGAGTGCATCAGAACCAGCATCTGGGGCTATATTCGACTTCACATCACATGGTAGATGGCAGGTCTCTCAAACAAAACTGTTAATCAGTAACACTGATGCAAGTCTCCAACAAAGAGATGGAGATTGAACACAATGCTTTTCGCCCAGATGAACAAGGCAGTTTTTGATTCCTAATGAGGCTGTCAGATGATCTTACAAGATCGTGCAGAAACTATCCCAGTGTCCTCCCCAAAGCAGCCTAAAATTTGTTCATACAGCATGGTGGGGAGAGCTCACTAACTCTTAGGGTGTAGAGTACAGGTGGTCCCCGACCAACAATATAATTGAGTAGTGATAAACTGCACTTAGGAACATCTTTATTTATTTATTTATTTTTCTCACATCTTGTCGTTAGTAATATGTACTACATATAATGTTGCAGTGGGTAATCTGCTGATGTTATCATTCTCAGATGTTCTCTTGCAGATGTTCTAACATCAGATTTGGAAACATAGCAAAAGCTAGTGATAATGAAAGTACCAAAAGGATGAAGTATTTGATTTACAATGGAGTTGTCACAGTGAAACTGTGTTTTAAATAAGGGACTACCTGTGTAAAGACTATGTGATATTATTTCTGCCCATTCCGGGGCCTGAAAAGCACAGCAAAGAAAAACTGTAGGCAACAGTTTCTTGTATATAAGGAGACCGATTATTCTTTAAGTAAAAGGAGAGCAATAAAATGTTTTTACTAGCTGTCTTTTCCCTATCTTTATTTTGAGCACTAATATGGAATATGGAAACCCTGGTGGTGTAGTGGCTGAGTGCTACAGCTGCTAACCAAAAGTCGGCAGTTTAGATCTTCCAGGCGCTCCTCAGAAACTCTATGGGGCAGTCCTACTCTGTCCGTAGGGTCACTGTGAGTAAGAATGGACTCAATGACAGTGGATTTTTTTTTTTCCAATTGTAACAAAGAATATAATAACATGAAAAGAAAGGTCTAAGATAGCGGCTGTGATTTTCTCAAAAATTTTAACAGCTATTTATTCCTAGGGTTGCCATGAGTCGGATCTGACTCAACAGCACTTGGCATTTATTCCATGAGTCCTCTAGTCTAGGGCTGGTAGCGAGGTTCAGTCCAGTGGAAATCTGGTCAGGTGATGCCAAATGCCTGAGACTATGCCCAGGCTTAGCTGAAATGAATGTTGGAATCAATTAATGTATTCCACAGATGTGATAGACGAATTAGTGCCTAGCAATACTAGCGATTTCCACCCTGTCCTAGTCCCTGACATGACTGTTTGATATTTATTGTTAAAATGGTTGCTAAGCACTGGCTACTCTGAAATATGGACAGCAGTAGAAAGAGCTGTACGACATGCCCCATGAAAGGCCTGCCTCCACATCCACTGGCCTAACGCAGGCACATTAGCCTTGGGGGATGACTAGACTGTTGTGAAGTCTGCAGCTTATTCAGCCACCTGTGACTCATTCATAGGTGCACATGCTGTTAGAACTGACCTCAAATGTCCATTCTGTCAAAAAGGAGGTAACATCAAAAATTATTCTGGGAGACATTGTAGTGGAATATTTACTAACTGACAGAATGGCAATGTTATTTTGTTTTTTGTTTTTGTATCTGTCTTATCTTCAGTGACCCATCTGAAAGTAAACCTTTCTTATCCTTATCCAACCAACCCAGACTATTACAAAAGATGCATTGCATTTCTCCATAGGCTGCGCTGGAGAGAAAAATAATTGTCCTCTTTAATACCTGATTAGGCTAGAATAGCCCTTTATTTCTCAAGTTGCCTTTATAATAGGAAAATATGTATCTTATTTATGAATCTTTTGAGATCAGTCAACAGAAACAAGTTAAACTCCTAGCCCTGTAAAAATGTGTTTCATTACAGCAGTGTTAAATAAAATGTCACGGGTCTCATTTAATTCAGATGGATGAAATCAAAGCCAAGGACAGAATCATCTTTTCTCTGGAAAAGGAACTGGAGACCCAGACAGGTTATGTACAGAAACTCCAACTGCAGAAGGAAGCTTTGGATGAGCAGCTTTTTCTGGTCAAGGAGGCGGAATGTAACATGAGCAGCCCGAAACGCGAAATTCCGGGAAGAGCAGGGGACGGCTCCGAGCACTGTAGCAGCCCTGTAAGTCCATTCGAGTTGCAGTTACGAACTTAGGCGTCCTCTCTAATCCAGCCCCCAAGTTTTACTTTTCACTTAAGCTCTTGTCTTATTTACTACAAAGAAATCGATTCACTCTCCTACTGTAAAACCAGTTAGTATCTTGGGAGCAAGGTTTTCGAAACTCGTGGACAACAAAGTGGTCTGTACTGCGTTAGCAGACCGTGAGAGAATTACAGAGCTTGATAAATGCTTCATGAAAAAATTTTCTCGCCAAACATTACCTGTCCAAACTTCAGCCTATTATAACAGTCTTTAATTAAATAAAAATATTTCGCCTCTTTCCAAGACTGGGAGCTTTCCCTTGTGTGAAGAATTGGGTTAGAGATAGGTAAAGATAGTTATCTATAAAGGTCGACTATATCAACATATAAAAGACAAAGCATTTTATAATCATTACTGGAAAAGGTCTAGTTTGCACTGAACTTGCCACTGTTTCCTTGGATCTTCATCATTTTATATTAGGAAATAGTTTCAGAAGTACAGTGATGGGCATGAACTGTAGAGTTGGCGGTCATATGTTATACCTTTCAAATTATTTAGCTGCTCAAAAGATGCAAATATATTATTTAGAAACAGAAATGGGCTCTAAAGTGCTACTTAGAATAAAGTCATGAACAATTCATGAGTTGTGGATATGTATGCATATCCCAGTAGGTGGTGAAAAAAGTACTGAACCATGACTTGGCAGACATAGGTTTAGCCCTCTCACTGACAATCACCTGCAGCGTAGCATACAGAACTGTCAGGAAGATAGGCTCCAAAGTCAGACCCAAACCCCAAACCAAACTGACTGCCACTGAGTCGATTCTAACTCATAGTGACCCTTCAGGACGGGGTGGAACTGCCTCACCGAGCTTCCATGGAGCACCTCGTGGATTCAAACTGCCGACCTTTTGATTAGGAACCCTAGTATTTACCCAGTATGCCACCACACTTTCAGAGTCAGACTGCCTGGTTCAAATCACGATTCTGCCATTTATTAGCTGTATAACCTTAGGCAAATCACTTCACTACTCAGAATGTCCTCATCTATGAAATTAGAACTATAGTAGTCCCCCATGAGGTTGCTCAGAGGACTAGAGGAGTGTTTCTGGATGCTACAGACTATTATGTGGTTGGCTGCTAACTGAAGGTTCGTAGATTCGAGCCTACCAAGAGGGACCTCAGAAGAAAAGTCTGGCAATCTGCTCCTAAAACAATCAGACATTAAAAACCCTATGGAGCACAGTACTGCTTCAGTACACATGGATCACTGTGAATCAGAATCAACTCATCAGCCAACTGTTTTTTTGTTGTTGTTGTTGTTTTAAGGATTGGAAGAGGTAGTATGTAAAAAGTGAGCATGGTCTCTGGTACATAGTATTTAAAGCACAGTATTGTTCTATTGGTATTAGCCATGAGAACTTGAACGAGTTAGTATCTCCCCGAATCTTACCTTTTCTTCTGCATCTAGGGATATACTCTGTGTGAAACTGTTTTGTCAACAGTGCAGCGTTATTAAATGCAAAGTGATGACAGAATTGCAAGTGTATGGCAGTGATAGGCATGGGGACTCTGGAGCATAGGATTAAGCCAGGATTGCTTTGGGTGCAAGGTGGTCCATGGTGTCTCTTCCAGTGGGGCAGCCATTCGCGCTATACAAAATATACCAATGAAGGCTACCCTATAAATGGCTGTCTTTAACTCATGAAGGCAATTCACTGACCTTCTCTGACCTAGCTTTTTCTCAGGAGTAAGAGGAAGTTGTAGATCTCATCCTCACTCTTGCTCTGTGTCCTCACTGTGGCCCAGTGTAACAGCAGGACAGCTGTCTGAGCTGTGGGGAGCCACAGCCGTTACACAGGGTTGTTCCTTGACCCTCAAGGCATCAACTTGGCTTCCCAGCACCTAGCCCTGATAAGCTGGTGCACCTCTGCCTCTGCCCCTGCCCCTGCCCGCAGTCTGGGCTCCAGGAAGTAGCTGCCACATAGAATTCATTCACTGTGGTTTCAGCCTGCCTTGCTCTTAAACCCAAGTGGTGCGTATTAAGAGTTAGAAGGAGACAGATATATTCACCCTTGAACAGGAGAGTGTTTCAATCTCACATCAGGAGTCAGACGAAGATAACTGAACCTATTATGAACATGTTTCAAAACTTTGTGTAAAGGGTTATTAAAGAAATACCCAGTCTCATTTTTATGTGTAGGATTTGCGAAGAAATCAAAAGAGAATAGCTGAATTGAATGCCACGATAAGAAAATTAGAAGACAGGAATACCTTGCTTGGAGATGAACGAAATGAATTGGTGAGTTATAATGGGAGTTTTTTAAATTTTACATTCACACTTTGTACTTTATTTCCTGTTTAAGCATATTTATAGAAATAGAACATAATCAAGTGCACAAATAATAAATACACTCAGTACATTTTCACAAAGTGACACATCCATGTAGTTGCAAGTGGAAGATGAGCAGCAGCTCAGAGTCTCCCAGTCTAGTGACTACTCCCGGCCCTCCTAAAGTTAACCACTGTTTTGACTTCTATCACCGTAGAATTGTGTTACCATTTTAAACACTGATGTAAGTGAAATCATGCACTGTATATTCTTTTGTCACCAGCTGCTTTTGCTAAAATTGTGTGTTTATGAGAGTCCTCCATTGTGTTACACATGTAAAAGAAACAAACTCATTGCTGTTGAGTCAATTCTGACTCACAGAAACCCGGTGGGACTGAGTAGCACTGCCCCATAAGATTTGCAAGGATTGCCTGGTGGATTCATATCACAGACCTGGTGATTAGCAGCCCAACCACTGCACCACCAGGGTTCTGTATTGTATGTAGAAGTAGTTAATTCATTTTCATTACTCTGTTGTTGTTATTAGTTCTCATCAAGTCAACATAATATTCAATTAATGTCCTGTAATATATTTATCTATTCTGTCATTGGTGATGTTGTTAGGTGCTGTTGAGTCAATGCTGACTCATAGCAACCTTGTGTGCAACAGAACGAAACAGCAGCTGGTCTTGCACCATCCTCAGTCCTTGCTACGCTTGAGCCCATTGTTGCAGTCACTGTGTCAGTCCACATCACGGAGGGTCTTCCTCTTTTCCACTGACCCTCTGCTTTACCAAGTTTAATGTCCTCCAAGGGTAAATCCCTCCTGACACCACGTCCAAAGGATGTGAGAACGGGCCTCTCAATCCTTGCTTCCAGTAGATGTTTATATGGCTTCCAGTTGTCACCTGTTAAGAATGGCGCTGCTGCATGTCTTTGGGTGAAAAAAATTATGTCCATTTCTGCCAGGAATATACACTTGAGTTGAGTTGCTTGACCTTACAGTACTCATGAGGAGCCTTGGTGGCATAGTAGTTAAGAGCTCAACTCCTAAGCAAAAGGCGGGCAGTTCAAATCCACCAGCCACTCCTTGGAAACCCTATGGGGCAGTTCTCTTGTCATATAGGGTCGCTATGAGTCAGGATTACTCAACAGAAACAGGTTTGCTTTTTGTTTTACGTTACCTGTGTATTCAGTTTTAAGTTGATACCATCAGACAGAGTTGTTATAATAGTTCATATTCCTACCAGCTGCATCTCAGAGTTTCAGTTTCACCACACCTTTACTGACAAAATTTGGGTAGTTACGAAGTCTATTATTGTGATTTTAGATTCTATTTTTCTCATTATGAATAAAGTTGAGGAACTTTTCATATACTCATTGGTCTTTTGGGTATCTTCTTTGTGGTTTGCCTTTTTAAGTCTTTTTCCCATTTTCCATTTTGTTGACTTTATTTTTATTATTATTAAGATTTTTTATGTCCTTTTTTTGGTTATTTAGATTTTGATTATCCTACTTTGTGGCCTTTACTTTCACATTCTTAATGGTATTTATTAGTATAAAGAAATTTCTTTCAGCCCATCTTTTTCTCTCGTATGTCTATCTTAGGCCGTGACTAGCTGAAGAATGGCTTTTGGTTCACCCTAAAGTTTTTGTATGTCATATTCATATCACTGTTTAAGTCAAAATGTTTCCTGATTTCACATGATTTCTTCTTCAATCCTTCTTTTTGTTGTTGATTTCTACTGTAATTTCACCACAGTCAGAAAATATACTTTGTATTACTTTGCTTCTTTAACATTTGTTGAGATGTATTTTCTGACTCCACCATATGACCAATTTTAGGAATATTCTATGTTCACATGAAAAGAAGGTATAGGCTGCAAATATTGGTTGCCGTTTAGGTCATATTGGGTAATAGTCTTATTTTAAAATTCTGTATAGTCTGTCAAGTTGACGACACATAGCAACAGTATAGCTTCAGTAATATTTTTGTGTGTTTGTTGAAAAATCCCCATCCCCGCTCCCACTGACGCAATTTCGACATATACCGAGCCTATAGGGCAGAGTAAGACTGCCCATAGAGTTTTTAAGGAGCACCTGGTAGACTTGAACTGCTGACCTTTTGGTTAGCAGCCTTAGCTCTTAACACTACCCCACCAGGGTTTCCATGCCACCAGGGTTTCTGTAAGTAGATCTGTCTGTCTCTCTTATTAGTTCTGCTGATTTTACTCTAAAAATTTTCAGATTATGTTGTTAGATGCATACAAATTAATATTTATGCTTACTTTTGATATATTAACTCTGTTACTATTATGAAATACTTCCTTTACCTCTAGTAATGTTTCTTGATTTAAAGTCACTTGGTATTAAGCTAGGTCAGATTTTTTTTCAGGTATGTATTTTAAGAAGAAGATTTTATTGAGTATTACTGGTACACTGTATGCAAAAATTAAGGGTATTTCCTTGTCTTGGTGCTTGTTTTATTTTCCATAAATAGCGTGATTAAGTAAATTTAAAGAAAGGTTGAAACAGTAAATGTAGTAAAATATTTTATTTTACAACGTGTATTCGTGTAGTATTCGGTATCCCATATTAATGCTTTATATGTATATGTATATGTATGTATTCAGTGTCCAATATTAATGCTTTAGGCACTAAAGCTCTGTAACTGAGGATTTATTTTATGCAATGTAAATCCCATTTTTGCCTTTGATATAAAATGGAAGTTTTCAAATGGAGCTTAGGAATCAAAGTGGGAAATTTTTCAGCTATTCATAGGGAGCTACTAAGCTACTACACCCTAACACTTAACAAAATGTTAGATTTGCCAGAGCATCACTGAGTGCTTTCTAAAAAGCTTTCTGGGTATTTCTGATATATTTCTTTCTTTCCTTTATTGCTCATCCTTCATCCAGTGTATTCTCCCATTGAGAATCATTCATGTGGAAAGAATACACTGACCAAGAAGAATTTAAAAAAGGAAACCCATTTTGTATAAGGTGACCATAAAGCGTATTATCCAAACAGAGAGTTTTGAGAATAAGAGGGTGCACTGTCCATAATTACTGCAAAACATTCATAAGCTTAGACAAGTGGTTCTCAGACTAAGGATAATTTTTGGCAAGGTTGGTTGTTACTGGGAGAGTTGTTATTGGCATATTGTGGATACAGGCTGCAGATGCTACTAAGTATCTTAAAATACGCTGGACACCTTCTTACAACAAATAGTATCTGGCCCAGAATATCAATAGCTCTAAGCTTGAGAAGCCCTGTGTTAGACTAACTGGGACAACTAAAGTGTACTGTCACTTTTAATTATGGGTAGGTAACAATGTCATGGAGCCCTAGCTACACAGTAGCTAAGAGCTCAGCTACTGACCAAAAGGTCAATGGCATGAATTCACCAGCTGCTGCTGGGTAATGCTGTGGGGAAGTTCTAGGTGTCCTTGAGTGGTGCAAATGTTTAAGCACTCAACTACTACCAGAAGGTTTGTAGTTCCAACCTACCCAAAGGGAAGACAGGCCTGGAGATCTGTTTTTGAAAGGTCAAATTCTTAAAAACCCTGTGGAGCAGCTCTATTGTGACATATGTGGCGTCACCACAAGTTGAAACTAGCTTGAAGACAACAACAAAAATCTATAGCAGTGGTACCTAGGTGATGCAGTTAATGTGCTCAGCTGCTAACTGAACGGCTGGCCGTGTGGATGTACCTAGAGGTGCTTTGGAAGAAAGATCTGGAGAACCACTTCCAAAATATCAACCATTCAGCCTTGAAAATTCAGCAGAGCACAGTTCTACTCTAGCATACGTGGAGCCTTCATGAGTCAGACGCTATTCCACAGCAGCTGGCGAATCACATAATCACACTTTTCCTCGGCTTGGTGAGAATTAGACACTGTTAAACACAAGTGCTGATATAATTTCAAATTTGTGTTTGTGGGTGTTATTTTTTTTTCTTCTTCTTCTACAGTGAACTTCCTTATAGATTTATAACTTCAGTGTGAGTCGGAAGACTTAGCAAAATCTGTGATGAGAAGAGTGAACGTTAGAGACAGCCCAGTTTTGATTCAGGTTCTGGTTGCGTTCCTTAGTGGCTGTGTGATTCTGATTAGCCCACGTATCTCCCAGAGCCCGTGTGAGGGCATTTCTGGTTGGGGGAGTTGTGTGAACAAACGTGGGATGAGGGCTGAGCACAGCAAGGTAGCTGGGGTGGATGAAGCAAGTGGGAGTAAGAAAAACAATTACTCTTAGCATTTCTGCAAGCAGTCTCTGCAGCAACTCCTTTAAGATGATATATTGATATAGGGTGGTAAAAACTATGATGAAAAGACATTAGTAGAAACTGAAAACAAAACAATTAGTCTGTTGAATGAATTGAAATGTCACTGATCAGCTCTGAGGCACACAGTAAAGCTGAGAAGACGTGCTCTCTCCCTCACCTGTGCACTTCCCCTGTCCGCACCTCCCCCCAGACACAGGAGACAAACCGTGATTTCTGTCTTCTTCCCAGTTAAAACGTGTACGAGAAACTGAAAAGCAATGTAAACCTCTCCTGGAAAGGAACAAGTGCCTCGCCAAGAGAAATGATGAACTGATGGTGTCTTTGCAGAGGATGGAAGAAAAATTAAAAGCCGTCACCAAGGAAAATTCAGAAATGGTGTGTATCACAGCTTCTGCAGAATTGCAGCTTCCTTTTTTGTGTTACTCCAGTAGCCTGACTTATTGTGCTTTTTCAGCTCATTTTTAAAACACAGTGTTGTTTATGAAAGTTTAGATTTCCCCTTAGATAATCAAAGGAGCCTTTAAAAAAGAAAGCAGGAGACGGTTGCTTGCTCTGAGTTTTAGGGGCTTTTGTAAATTTAACAAACATAGGAGTGCTCCTGGAATCCACACATAGTCCAAAAGAACAGAAATGGAAAAGCAGAGCTTCCACATAGCTCCTGAGCCATCCACACCGCCTCCCAAGAATTTCAGTAATGTGCCTTTTATAGAGCTGCATGGTAGGCGACCCTCACCTTCTAGGATCTAGCATGATGGTTGAAAATTAGATGCTGTCACTTGTAATACGCATGGGCAAATGATATGTTAATGTACTTTTTTACAGACTATATACAGCTTTGTAGATCTTCAAACATTCCCCTGTAAATTTGAATTATTATAGCAGATAAAATAAATTTGAAGGTTTTAGTTGGTGTATGTGTATTCAAGCTGGGAAATTTTGCAATCTAGCTGCAGCTTCATGTAATTTCTACAAATATTTTATGTTAACACCTAAAGTTCAAGACTTTTAAAGTGTCTACCTGTATTCTTTTCCAATTTTTTTTTCTAATTCAGAGAGAAAAAATAACATCCCATCCACCCTTGAAGAAATTAAAATCTCTGAATGACCTTGACCAAGCTAACGAAGAACAAGAGACCGAGTTTTTAAAGCTTCAGGTCATTGAGCAACAGAACATCATTGATGAGCTCACAAGGGTAGGTCTTGATCAATCTGTGCATGTTAAGCTGTTTCCAAGAAGAGGTGGTGGAAGCACTTACTAATCTTAGGTTAGCCCCCAGATACCCAGGTTCACATGTTCAAGATGTAAATGTGTTCAAGAGACTCTATTCCAAAACCATTTTGTATTGTTAAATTGCATTATACCTTTTTAATTATCACCCTTTGTTAATTAATGTGATAATGTAAGTAAGAACTGCAGAGCACATCACAAAGAATTTCCAAATGCTTTGTTATTTATTAGGTAGGTGAGGTATCTATGTGTGTATGTTATAATTGCCTTCCAGTAGCGGGATTCTGAGGCTCAGAAATCAAGTGTTTTGTCTATGATGACAGGACCATGTGCTTTTTGTACCCTAGCGCACCTAGTACATTGTCTAAGACACGGTTACCAAAAATAAAAGAAAAACCCAAACCTGTTGCTATCGAGTTAGTTTTGACTCGCAGCAATCCTGTAGGACATGGTAGAACTGCCCCAAGGAGTTTCCAAGGAGCATCTGGTAGACTTGAACTGCTGACCTTTTGGTTAGCAGCCCTAGCACTTAACCACTAGGGCACCAGGATTTCCACACATAGTTACGGTTTAAAAAATAATGTAGCAGAGCTAAAATCCCAGTTTAGCTTTTCTGATCACAGCACCTGCTACAGAAGGTAGGGAGCACTGGTGATACAGTGGTTAAGAACTTGGCTGCTGATCAAAAAGTCCAGCAGTTTTAATCTACCACTGCTATTTGGAACCTGTGTGGGGTGGTTCTACTCTGTCCTATAGGGTCACTGTGGATTGGAATCATGTCTGTGGTTGACGGCTACGGGTTTGGTTTTTAAAACAGGTCAAGTAGTTATTACTGCCATTTGCATCTGGCCAAGATGTTACCAACAAACGTGGACTAAGTCCTCCAGATGCCTTTGCTTATTCCACTCTGCCTCTCTGTCTTTATTCTATGAATGACTTGCATGGATGGTAGCTCTCTCTTCAGGACCTAAAAAGTTGGAAAGTAGTGATGGAGAGTGTTAGGCTAATGATCTTCAGAGTAGGGTGAGCACGTGACTTCATTGCTATTGAGAGAAGATTATAACTTCTATGTATAATTATTTATGGTTCACCCTTTTTAAAATGTCTGTGTTAAGTATCTTAAGAAGGTAATCTAAGTAAATGATAAATTTTAAATTTTCAAATATATTGAACTTCCACGATAAAATTTTTTCTCACATATAAAGGCAAAAGGCTTAAACTTCATTGACTTAATTATGCTAGATTATTTATCAAATATGGTCTCCTGAAGCTCTATGCCCCTCACACCACTTTCATATACTTGATAGTGCATACATTTCACCGATGTGCTAGTCTAGGGATTTACCTGGCTTTGAGCATCTTGAGATTAGGCTGTGGGACTCTTACAGCCTTTTGAGTTGTTTAGACATATTAACCAGTTTCCAGGGATATGTAAGTGATATTTGTTCCATCTCACTTGGTATTTGTATAATAGTTACACAGAGTACCATGTGGCTCAATCCCTGATTCTAAGAGTATCTCTATTTCTAAGAAGAAAGAATCAAGAAATCCATAATTATTTTTAGGTATGCTTTTAGTGTCCCAGAAAATCCCTGTGACAACCAAAAACAAAAAAAGGTTTGGTGACTCAGGAAAACAAGTGAACCCTTTGTGCCCATCTTCAAGGAAGAGCAGAGTTCCAAGAACAGTCAAAAGGTAGCCCTCAAAGGCTTTCAAATGATTAAATGAAAAGAATAAGATTTGATGTGGTTGTGAAACAGTCTCTTTTTCAACACTCAAGGTAATTTGGGGTCTGTAAAAATGAAAGGACTGAGTTTAGGGTAATATGAGTAATTATTTTCAAAGCTGGTTAATGTTCCAGTATTAAACAAAGGGTGCTGACTAGATTCATGCAGCCCATTTCCTGTTGGGAGGCTCCCAGATCCATGTAGATGAGCAATGGAATATTCTTCTTTGACAATATTTAAGTATCAAGCCCCAAATTTGCCAAGATTTATAAAACATAATCTGGCTTTAAACAGAAATATGCCTCAGGGGGATAACAATTCTAGGGAAATGTGTACCAACTCTAGATCTGAAAAGTCCTTTTATCTGCTTTCCAGGACCGAGAAAAGCTCATTCGTAGAAGAAAGCATAGAAGAAGTTCCAAGCCAATTAAGGTAACGAGAAAACTAGGTTATCACGCATTTGCCACAAACATAGCTAATGAGGTGAGGCTTGCCAAAGAATCTTCCTGCAAAGATGTGATAAATCAGATGTTCTTGAACTGCAGCAAACCATGGGCAAACCAGTCTTCTCTTGTCATTTCTTAGAAGTCCAAAAATGATTGTGCCATGAGTTTTAATCTATAAGGGTTTGATTTAATATGACAACTTTACTAGTGTTTTTCTCTGAATAGAGAAGCCCAGCTACAGAACACCAGCTACTCCTAGATTTGATGTAGAAAGGAATATTTGACGGAGTGTCATATTCTTAACAGCGTGCAAGGGATGCATATGAAGTCAGTGTCTCTACTAGATGCAGTCCGAGTCCATTGCTCACCTTATACCTGATTAATGTATTTTCATATATATCTTAGAAAATTTAATGATAGTGATATTCTCATCCTACCAATGTCTTTATAGCTTCTTATAATGCACCAAGTTTTATTTTTTAGTTTTTCTCTTTGTTTTGATTTTTTTGTTTGTTTTTGGCCAAGTACATTTTTAGATTTTGATATAAAATTAGATAAGAAGACTTAAGATCTGAAAATTCCTTTCACATAGATGACTAAGCTTTCAGAGTTGCTTGACCAAACTTTAAATACAGGAAAACCTAAATTACATAAAATCATGGCATAAAATGTAATGTGAAAAGACTTTCAATATTTCCATGAAGACAAATATTAATGGCTTTCCCTTGAACACATCCAAAGTGAAACATTTCTTGAAATTGTTTTACTCATGTCTAATATTTTTATGTCATCAAAGAAGCATCAAAAAAGATCCATGTCTTCTATGTTTATTTACACTTAATACCAGTTGACAATGTTTTAGTAAGATGCCAACTTCTTCAGGCCTATATGTGCCAGTCAATATATATTTCTTTTCTATCTATCAGCGACCTGTTTTGGACCCATTTATTGGCTATGATGAAGACTCTATGGATTCAGAGACATCATCTATGGCATCATTTAGAACAGACAGAACACCAGCTACTCCTGACGATGACTTGGATGAAGTAAGCTTTTCCACTATTTTGCTGTTTTGTGATACTATCATCAGATTGTTTTTTAAGGGGAGAAGATACCTTTTACTTTTTGTCTTCTTCATGAACAAGATAAAATGACCTAATATTAGTGAACAAATTTAAAACCACAGTTGACTTTGTTACATCTTGGAAAATAGCTTGACCTATGTCAGGTAACCCTCTTAGAAACCTCTGTACGATTTAGCTCTGTAACTGGAAGACTTTTTTCAGACTAAAAGATATTGCCCCCAAAACTTCATTTAGGGAACATGTGAACCAAAGAATAAGTTTAGAAGGTGTTTGGATACAGTCTAAGTGTATCAGCAAAGCACGCTTTGTGATCCACTTTCATCAGAATGATCTGGGGAGTTGAATTACAGTGAAAATCCCTGGACCCTGTCACACAGCTCCTCACTCAGGATCTTGAAGGTGAAGTCGTTCCCCTTTGAATCTGTATTTTTCACAAAATCCTCATGTGATTTTGTTACACTCTAAAGTTTGTCACGTAAAACAGCATTTTTTTATGATTTACTTGAGGAAGTAGTTACTTTATATGAGTGTATTGGCAAAAAAAGTGAGATTAAAAACCTAAATATCATTTCTTCCAAATTTGGATCCAAAATCTGAGTATCCTTCTTCTAACTGGGGCTCAAAATTGACTAAAATCCAAGTCCAAGTGGTTAGTAATGAGAAATACATAAACAAGCAAATATTTGGTATTAAATTCTTAAGTATTTCTGCAGTGTTCATCTTGAAAGTGTTCAGTATTTCTATCTGTACACACACTTTAGAGTTCCAGATGACATAAAACATAATGCAAAACAAAATAAAGCATTTACATCTCTTTAAAAGTTGGAAAAATGTTAATACTTCACGTTGAACAGAAGGATCTGAACATAGCATATTTATTTTTGGTCTTTTTTCAAACTTTAGAGTTTAGCAGCTGAAGAATCTGAGCTACGATTTCGACAGTTAACAAAAGAATACCAGGCCCTCCAAAGAGCATATGCCCTTCTGCAGGAGCAGACTGGAGGCATCATCGATGCTGAAAGGGAAGCCAAGGTAAGTGCCCATTTGGCTTGCAGCAATTGCAGCATTAAAATACCATGGACATAAAAACATCAGTAGGATAGCTCTCCCTGTACCCTTCTCTCTTCTGCTGCTTTTGAACTGTTGTATCTTTTATGTCAACAAACCTTGGATCTAAAAACAGTATAACTAGATTAGATTGATGCTTTTATTTCTTTAAAGATAGCTGAGCATATAGTTCTTATTCTTGCTATTTGAAACTTACATTTTCAAAGCTAGACAATACTGAAATTTGATAATCCATGTTTTAGTCTCTTGCTTAGAGAAAGAATGTTTTATCTTTCAAAGGCAATAGTTAGGTGGTTTCTTTTCTGAGTTAATAAGCACACAACAAATGCTTATTGAGAGAATACCAAGAATTGTCTCGGATGATATCTGAGTTAATCCTTGTGACAACTCTCAAAGGCAGGTATTGTATGAAAGAGTAATTTGAGGCTCAGAGAGGTTAATTGAATGGTCCCAAGATAACACAGCTAGTAAGTGGCAAAGGTAGGATTCCAATTAAAATATTTTTTCAGTCAAATGTTCTTTCCACTGTGTCACAACTTCCTGTCATAAGCTTATTTCAAAAAGACAGCAAACATAATAAAAATAGGTAACAACGAGTGCTGGCTGTGTCCAAGACATCGTGCTGAGTACTTTACACACATTACTTCATGTTGTCCTAAAACAGCTGTGTGAAGTAGAAGCTATTGTTACCTCCTTTTCTGCAGAAGAGAAAATAATAGCTTCAACCAAACCAAACCCATTGCCATAAAGTTGATTTCAGTTCATAGGAAACCCTGGTGGTGTAGTGAGTAAGTTTTACATCTGCAAACCGAAAGGCCAGCAGTCCCAATCCACCAGATGCTCCTGGCAAACTCTGTGGGGCAGTTCTACTCTGTCCTATAGGTTGGCTGTGAGTCAGAAATAATGACTTATGAGTTAAATGTCATTTAAACAAGAACAGCAAAAACATTGCTGTTGAGTCAATTCTGACTTACAGAGATTCTATAGGACACAGTAGAACTGCTGGACAGTGAGAATAAGCTTTTAAGGTAAGGTCACAAAGCAGTAATGAATTCGGACCTAGTCCTCTCAACTCATCTTAACTACCAGACCGTAACTGCCTCAACTATTAACTTACATAACATGAGAGGGAGGTTGACCACCTGGTGATTTTTTTCCCCACTTTCCTTTTGGAGGCTACAGTATGCTGAGGAGTGTTATAGGAACCTCTGTTAGCTAGTTAGTAAAAAAGGATAGATTTCACAGTTATATAGTTTTAAATGGTAACGTACATACACACACACCAAGTGAATAAACATATTTAAAAGAACTACCGTGACTTGGAATAAACACACAAGCAGTCATTCAAGATTTTTCTGAAAGGGGTGTACATCTAGATCTTCATGTATATGCTTTAATAATATAATATTTTTGATCTTCATTATCAGTATTTACTAAACATTCTCACCAACGTAGCATTGGGCAGCTAAAATAATAACATATTTTTTAGAAAAAGGCAGTAATGCAGAAACCAGTCCTCTTTCTCTCATTTGATTCCCCCATCTAACAAAAATGACCTAAAACTTAGAAGCACAATCTATGGTCTTTAAAGTCAGGAGGCGGGGGGAACCTTACTGTCAGAACAAAATTAATACAAGTCAAGGTGTTAGGAAAAGAACAATAAAGTCTAAGAATGAAGAGCAAAAATAGATACTATAGATGAAAGATCATCAATGAAAACAGAAGATAGTTCATTTTAAATTCTAATAAGAAAAATTCTGGAAGGACAAAGAAATATGAAAAAACACAAAAAATATTAGGAATAATAAGGGTATTGTAAATCCTAAAAATAACAGGATTAATTTAAAAGGAGAATATTGTGAACAACTTTAAAAAAAAATGTGAATTTATGTGCGTGGCCTAATTTTTCCAAAAAAATAATCTAACCTACAAAATTAAATAAAAAACAGAACTCAATACTTTGAAACACCTATAACAATTAAATAAATTTGATGACTATATAAATACCTCCCCACAAAATAAATTCCATTCATAGAGTTTTATAGCTGAGTTCTGCCAAATATTCAAGAAGCAGATAGTACAGTTTTTCTGATAACAAAAATATAAGGGAGACAGGGCATACTTCTCAGCTTATTTTATAACGTAAGTATAAAACTTGATAGAAAAATTATATAGAGTACAATGATAATTAGAGGACACCTTTACTTATAAATATAGATGCAAAAGTCCTAAAGAAAATATTAACAAATTGAATTCATTATTGTATATTAAAACACACATACACACACCATCATCAAGTTTGGGTTTTCTTAAAAATGCAGATATGATTCAACATTCCAAAATCCAATAATATAAATTTACTATAATTTACTAAAGGATGAGACTGTATAATCATTTCAGTAGATACCAGAAAAAAATATAGTCAATACTTGATGTTTAAAGACATATTAGCAAAATTAAGAATAGACATTTTTTAAATTGAGATGGTTGAGAATATTAATTTGTTCATAGAAATATTTTCCTCAGTGAAAAATAAGAAAAGAATCCAACTCATAAAACCAGTAAAACCAAACCACTGCCATTAAGCTGATTTCGACTCAAAATGATCCTACAGACAGAGTAGAACTGCCCCATGGAGTTTCCAAGGGATGCCTGGTAGATTGGGACTGCTGACCTTTTGGTTAGCAGTGGAAACTCTTAACCATGATGCCACCTTTGTTTCTGGGTCATAAGACAAGAAAAAATAGTATGTGCCAGGGCAGGAAAGGAAAAATAAACCTAATTTTTCACAGAAAATATGATTGTATATGTACAGAATTCAAGACAACCTAAAAAATTACTAGAACAAATGATATGACATAGAAAATGTGCAACATAGTGTCAAAAACTGCATGCACACAGATACATAAATGAGATGGATATACGATACTAAAGAATTAATTTAGGAGACATGCAATATTTTATGGAGAAAAGTCCACTCAACAAAAGAATAAGCAAATCAATATAAAAGATATTTTCCTGAGGAGGCTGATAAATGTATAGAAGTACTCGTGTTCACTAATTATCAAGGAAACAAAAAATAGCAATGAAATATTATTTCACACATGACAAATCTCTGTCACATTGGCAGAAAATAATACACCTGACAGTATTAAGTTTCGGAGAGGACATGGAGCACTGTGAACTATTATATATGATGGAAAGAAGTATAAATTGTTTCATCCTTTTGGAGAGTGATATTTCATCATAAAGTTGAAGATGTGTGTGTGTATCTATATATATATGTATGATGACCTAGCATTTTCTTGCCTGAAACATACTCTAGAGTATCTTTTACATATCTACATAAACAGACAAGTTCAAGAATGTACATTGCAGCTTGGTTCATGAGAGCAAAAGAAATGTAAATTAGTATTTTTGGATACTAGAATGAATAATTTGTGATAGCTTCAAATAATAGAGGAACTCATGGGTGGCACAAATGGTTAATATGCTCAGCTTCTAAGTGAAGGGTTGGAGGTTCAAGTCCACACACAGATGCCTCAGAAGAGAAGCCTAGTGATCTCCTTCCCAAAGTATCAGCTATTTGAAAACCCAGTGGAGAGGAATTCTGCTCTGGTACACCAGGGTTGCCATGAGTCAAAACAAACTGAGTGGTGCTATTATTTTTTTGTTTTTTGTTGTTTGGTGTGTTTTTAAATATATGCAATAGAATGCCAAAGGACAGCTAAAATAAATGAACTCGAGCTAAATACAGCATCAGAAATATATCAAATCACAAGGATTTATCTCAAAGAATATGTTGTTTAGGAAAAGCATAGAGATGACTTGAGAGATGTAATAATATATCATATAGGGTATGGTACATTTATATAAGGCCTAAAAGCATGCAAAGAGGTATTTTATATGTGTGTGTGTACATATATATGTGTATATATGACTACACACACACACACACACATATATAGTTTAATGGTTACTTATATCTACATACACCTTCATACACAGATAGACATCCAGTTCAAGAATGTTGTAGACTTTGGAAAGTGATGGAGACAAGCTATAAAGTGGTACCTAGGGCTTTTAACCATATTTTAACACAGTGTGTCTAAAACACATTGGATTAAATATGGAAATATATTAAGATTTTACAAAATTGGCTGGTGGGTATATAGGTTATTGTATTTCTGTGTATTTGAGTTATTCATCTGAATGCTATCACCAAAGTAGTGTTTGAAATCATGCCCAAAGTCATGCAGCCTACAATGTAAGGAAGGAGGTTAACTGTATTATGGCTATATTTTAATGTTTCTTAAGTATTTAAACCCAAGAAAGTGCAAGAGACAATAAAGGCTCTGTGACTTCAGAGAATATGATTCTAATCCACTTGGTTTACTTCTTCATTTGTAAGATCACTGATTGGTGATCTCAAAACTCATGGGCTTGATACAAATGTGTTTGTGAATTCATGTAACACTGAGATTGTCACAAGCTGGAAATGGATGGGAAGATGACAGTATGGGATACAAAGATAGCTGTGAGAGAATAGAAAGCTTTTGGAAAAAAAAAAAAAGGGAGCAGGCTTTCCAAGAAGTGAATTGGTTCAAAGACAGATTGGGAGACTTAGGAGATGTATTTGGGAAACAAGGAGATCATCAGAAGATAAGAGGGAGACTTTGTGTTTGAGATTAGTGGGAAAAAACTGGAAATATAATGGGAGTTTGTGAAGGCCAAGCTAAGGAGTTTGAACTTGTGCCTGATGTGTGAAGAGTAACACTGAATATTTAAGGAGGAATTTGGATCTCAAAGAATAGTTTACAAAGACTCTTTTTTTTAAATTGTCCTAAAAATCTTAAATTCTAGGGACATGCAGGGGAGGGGGAAAAAAGTAGCATCATTTTACTTGTTAAGTTCTGGAATTTTGGTTTCACCAGGCCCAAGAACAGCTCCAAGCAGAGGTGCTAAGATATAAAGCCAAAATTGAAGATCTGGAAGCGACTCTGGCTCAGAAAGGGCAGGTAGGCCTTGGGTTGTTAGAACTTCAGCAGATGCAGACAGTGCAATCTGACCATCCTACAGACCACTCTGTGCACGGGCAGCATCCAGGACTTGGCTTGGCTCTCCATACTGACCTTTCCCAAACTATCTCAGAATGTTCGACTCTTGTCTCTGTCCCTGGTGCTGTCCTGACTAGAGGAGGAGCCCAGCCACACCAAGTGAGACTGGACTAACAAGGGACTGCCAAAAGAGGAGCCCTGTACAAATAGCCTAGCATTGTCTAGACTGCCAAGATACGGACCTACCCCTCCAGCTGCATTCTTTGCCTCTGCGCTACATTTATGGTTCTGCGTTGTAATGTTTTCCATCCATATGTATCTAAGCCTGTGTGCATTCTGACCTTTTTCACTTCTTGCCTGTGTGGTCACTTCTGAGTCCCCAGAAAGCTGGTCCTGGATTTTTCAGACTGGAAAAGGTAGAGATAGGTAGAACTGCCCCATAGGGTTTCCAAGGAGCACCTGGTGGATTGGAACCGCTGACCTTTTGGTTAGCAGCCATAGCTCTTAACCTCTGGGCCATTAGGGTTTCCAAAAGGGGTTAAATTTTCCTGGCAGCTTTGACCCCAGTGTCTTGGAAGAAGGAGCTGGAAGGGGTGGATGTCGTTTGCCAGTCGTTAGCAGACAAGCAAACCGGGTAAAAAGAAGACAGCTCTGGCAAAGTGGTTTGACACACATGCTTTCTCATGCCACTCTGAAATGCTGACTGCACAATATTCTTTGTCAAACAGGATTCACACTGGGTAGAAGATAAACAACTTTTCATTAAGAGAAACCAGGAGCTTTTAGAAAAGGTATGTTGGGCGCAACACCCTAGTGGGGCAGATGAGAAAATGCTGAGAGATCCAGGAGCAGCAGGGGCTGTGCTCAGGAGTGGCACGGGGGCCGGGGAAGGGGAGGCTTTTCAGTGCTGCACCCCCCTTGCTGCGTGCTCAACTGCATCCCTGTCACCACCATCACCATCAGTTAAGTGGCACGTGTGCATGGCTCTGCTCTGGGCATTCTGCAGATTTGAAAGGATGTGATCCCTGAAACCAGTGGATTGGTTAACCATATGTATGTATATATATATATATATATATAGTATCTCTACTGTACATCTATATATATATATACACACCCCCACACCCCCACACACATGCTATGTTTTTGTCCATTGGCAAAAAATGCTCTATGAATAGGGCTTGTTATTTTGTCTAAGGAAGTAACATAATATGGCTCAGAAACAATTCTGCAATCTAGTATAGACAATGTTCTCCCTTCTAATCACTTTGCTAAACTTGGCTGTTAAATGTATTTCTTAATTTAAAAAAATGAATTTTTACATGAATTAAAGGCACAAAGTAACATTTCTGGCAAGGTTTTCAACAAAACAATTTACAGAAACATGATGTAGATCCGGTAACTCTCAATTTTGGTTATCTGACCATAGACTTCTGATTTGAAGCAGTTAAACATAACAGATTGAGTTCAACAATAGCTTTTCCTTTCCTATTTACCTTCCACAAGTGAAGTGAAAGTTTACAATATAATCTTATGTTATCCTCAACAGAAACAGAATTTGAAAACTCTTTTAGATAAGGAAAATGATTCTGTAGATAAATCTAAAGTTTTATACTAATTATTGTAGGATTATTTATACCAATATCCTCTACTCTTGACAAATAATAATTAGAAAAATAACTATCACACCTTCAAAGGTGTGAGGAAGAGAAAGCAAGCCTTGTCCTTGTATCTGGGTTTCCTCTCTCTAGTCTGGTGAAGTTAGGACTTTGTACTACTTTCTGCAAATACAAAAGCAGAGCTAATGTGTAAAGTGTGGATGGAGAGCGAAGGTCGGTATTCTAGCACTGAATACTGATATTCTTAGAAAATTTAAGGATCTCCCTAAGGAAACTGCATCAGGCGTTGACCCTAGTCTATGAATTGCAGTCTAGGAAACAGTGACCTAATCGTTAGTGCTAGCCACTAGAACTAGCAGTCTTGTCCAGATAGCCCATCTATGATCCTAATCCCAGATTCTAGAGAGTGGAATGTCCTTTGTGATTGAGGTCAACTTCCAGAAACTTTTGAAAGTTCACTAAACCACAAATAATCTAATGTAAAAACTTGAGTTGACTATATTAATTAACATCACCTAGTTTCTCACTATTTCCCCCTTTATTATACTTGTTCCTGTATTATGAGGCTGTAAGAAAAATAGGACTCTTTTGGTCTCAAACATCCTACAGACAATAAGTGATACTACATTTCTTTATCATATAAGAAGTAATCTCCATCTTCTCTTCTGATTTCCTTTAGATTTAGTATTTTTTGGCAAAAAGGAGAATAGTTGAGCTTGAGTATAAGGAGAACATAACTGAAATAAATGTCTGGGGAAGTAAAATTCATCCTATGGTAAATCTGATTTATTTATGATAAATCCTGTTTTTGAATTCAAGACTTTAAATATTTATTGTACTTAAGACCTACCGACATAGTTAATATTAAAGGAAGCCTCAAACCTACTAAAATTCATGAAGATTTTCTGATCCCTTAAAATCAGTAGATAATCAGACAAATACTCAGCATACAGGGGCAGGAAACTTTGTATACAGTTAACTCCAGACTTTATCAGGTACGCATTTTATGCTAGAGACACAAAGATCTACGAGAAAACTGAAGAGGTGTCACTTCTGAACAGGAAGACAGAGGAAGTCTCTTATGATAGGAAATGTTAGAGCTTATGTTCAGGGATGTGTAGGATTTACTTACATAAAAATGATAGGTGGGGAGCCCTCCCCAGACCCAGAGAGGAGCAGCTGTAGAGCTTATGAGTAGTCACTTCATAGGGCAGATCAAGATTTGCAGCTTCTAATGTGTGCATGACTGCGTGTGAGTGTATGAGTGTGTAGAGATGACACTGGACACCTATGTGGTGACTAGGTTAATTAAGGTTTTTAAAGCCATATTAAGGAGTTGGACTTTATTCTGTAGGTACTTGGAAGCAAGCAATGTTCAGTATAGGATTAGAGATATTTTTTAAAATTAAATTCTCTAACAACTTGTAGAACTTGAAGAACATTCCCAGATAAGAGGTGTTAATCTCCTCTGCTTATACTTTTAAATCTGTTTCCAGTACACTGTCCCCAGCTCACCACAAGAGTCTAATCAGTACTCTCAGGTTCACTATTCTGACTTGATCCCAATGGATGCAGATGTCCTCCACATTCTCTTACTTGACCAGAACTCAACCAAAGGGTACCTAGAAAGAAAGCCAAAGACTTGTTCTCTTTACATGTCCTTGACATTTTTTTTTCATGGTCTAGATGATTTACTCACTGAGTAAATGAATGCCGCCCATGCTTGCCTTGCAAAGTTGTAGGTGCTTTTTGCAATATTCACCTAATGTGAGGATTTACTTTATTAGATAGAAAAGCAGGAGGCAGAAAACCACCGGTTACAACAGGAACTACAGGATGCCAGAGACCAGAATGAGCTGCTGGAGTTTCGAAACCTAGAGCTAGAAGTAAGGAAATGATAATAATGATAATAGCCCTTAACCTGCGTTGAACACTCACCTTGTGCTAAGTGATAAACCAAGCTTTCACATGCACGTCTTTTTTATGCTCGGGATTTGATACATGAGGCGACTGAGATAAGATAATTTGCCTGAGTCTCATAAGTGGAAAAAGCTGAATGTAACAGAACTGTCTGGTCAGAGACTGTACTTTTTGATACCACTACCTTTATGACCAGAAAAATGAGTAATTTAAAAAATAATTTAAATAATTGACTCAGACCTCATCCATATCTCATTGCTTTTAAATGACCATTCTCATCTTTCACTGACTTTAGACTCCACAAAAATATTACTTCAAGAATTTCATTTTCATATGTGCTGCATATAAAAACATTCTGTAGTATCATTAGATGTTTGGATTCTTTAGTACCTTTTTAGTCCCCAGGCATTTATGTAAAAGATGTAATCAACAAAAGCTAACTTGTTTTAGCAACTGTCTTTGTCAAGGAGTTTCTAAATTTCAAATTTCAGCCTTTCTTGTTTTTGAAATACACCATGTTAATCAAATCAGAATTGAATTGTATACTGTGGAATCGGGCTTGGGGTCTGATTGAACTCATGTTGCTATGTAAGAGACAGGAAAAATTCCCATTTGTTTTTTTCTGTTGTTTTACCGGGAATTTCTCCTTCAAGTTATTTCATATTGGGTCTGGATAGTGTTAGCATCGTCATGCTAGGAGTGAAGATGAATAAGTCATCTTTTGAGGCCATGGATATAACTGATAAAGCCTGAGTGGATTGAATATGCAAAAGGCTGTTAGCTGCCATAAAACTTCATGGCAAGACCACTCTTTGTGATATCTGAAAGTTCTAAATATTCATACAGTTTAAATTGGAACTTTGCTTTCATACATTTCCTGGATTAAAAATTTGCAAGAATAGATGACACCATCTATAAATTCTTCTCTCATACCTCTTAGTTCACTAGTCAGTTCTTTTCCATTAAATTTAAGCATGAAGCTCTTGAGTTTGATTTTTTTTTTTTTTTTTTTTTTGGTGCCAAATGACTTACTGATGATATACTGCTGAAATAGCATGAAGAGACTACACCAACAACTGGTTTATTGTTTAATCAGTTGTTGCTTTTTTTTTTTTTCTTTTTTTAATTCTCTTACATCCTTCTCTGCATTTCAAGGAAAGAGAGAGACGATCCCCTCCTTTTAATCTGCAAATTCACCCATTCTCAGATGGTGTGAGTGCCCTACAGATCTACTGTATGAAAGAAGGTGTCAAGGTAGGCAGAGATTTAATTTTTTATGTTTATAGAAAGTAGAAAAACTTAGAATTGGAAAGGTGGGAGGTTGATCATGACTATTTTGTCTTTCAGTCAATAGATGTCATTTTGATTCAGGCTTCTTAGGAAATAAAAATAGCTGCATCTGTTGGGAAAATCAACAGAACATGAACAAAATCAATGTGTGACTTATGTGTGAATGGTCACAGCAAAGAACCCAGGGAGCTATGATTATTTAGAATAATGCAATATAAATAATACAGAGTCAAAATCTATATAAAAATTATTGCTTTAAATTATTATTGTTGTTAGGTGTTGTTCACTTAGTGCTGACTCAAAGTAACCCTATGTATAAGGAAACAAAACACTGCCTCGTCCTGTGCCTTTCCCACAATCATTTGGGCCCATGGTTGCAGCCACTGTGTCAAACCGTCCCTTGGAGGCTCTTCCTCATTCTAGCTGACCTTCTACTTTACCAAGTATGATGTACTTCTGCCAAGACTGGCCTCTCTCGATAACGTGTCCAGAGTTGTCACTTATTCAGGGGAAGTCTTGAATACATGTAATACTTTCAAAAAATATACAGTTCTCCTAGATTAAAAAAAGAAAAAAGTATTTGTTGAGGTCCACTGTGTGCCGTTCTGCATGCACTGGAATTATACTCATGGAATTTCAGAGAGAGAAAAGTTAAGAGTTAAAAGATCTTGAGGTCATATAGTCAACCACCTCTTTTGATATATTTAACTGAAGGAGGATTTCTCTCTTAACGGAACTTGGAGTTTATAACATATTGCTTATTTGGATAATATATAATTCTATCTTTAGTGATAGTGGAATGCATTTGATATATTAATGTTGAATACAGGTGGTTGTCTCCCCCAACAAAATTGTACTTCAGAGTAATGAAATCCCATTGTGAAAATCTATTCCCGAGGTAAAGCTAAAAAGCCTTCTGCCTTTCTAGGCCTCCCCACTACCCTCTGCATGGCCCTTCCTGCTCCAACTCTGAGCTGCTAAACCCACCTGCTTTAGTTTCCTCTTCGTTACTTGCAAGATTGGCCCAGATGTCCCCCATCCTGGTGGTAGAACTCTCCTATACTACTGTTGGAACAGGAGTAATATCAATAATGTAAAATGGGGAAAAAGGAGATAATAAAGTTGCACTACTTTGTCTTCTATTTTAAACTACTTGCATGGAGTTTAAACTTCTTGCTTCCTAGATTGCATGAAAATTTATTAACCCAGCAATTTTTGATTCACCTCTAATGAAATGTAAAACAGCTCACTTTTTCTTTCCGTTAGATGTTTTTTCTTAGCTAAATCATGAATGAGCTCATCTGATGTATGTAACTTAGAGCTAAGGGAACTTATAAATGGGGCTCACCTGTTTCAAACCATCTCAAGGAATACAGGAAAAATCACCTGTGTCCCATTGAATGAAATCAATGTCAAATACCTAAAATAAAAGGAACTGTATTAGCTTTGCACGTGACAATCAAAATTGAACCAGGTCAGAATCCTATTAATCAGAATGAATTTCATTGTTACTATTACTGTTACTTTTCTGTATGCCTGAGGTCTTTTATACTTGAAAAACAATGAAATATTTTGAGCCCTTTCTACATGACAGACTGCTTTATACACAATCTCTTTATCCTCAGGATCAGCCTGTATGGAAGTTATTTATCATCTCTGTTTTGCAACTGAAGAAATTGAGAACGAACTGTTAAAGTAGTTTGCCTAAGTTTACACAGCTTGTAAGAAGCAGCTTAGAAATTGAAAACCAGGTCTGCCTGATTGAAACAACCCAAGAAGTACAGAACTTAAAATGTCTTCCCAGACTCACAAGAGTGTAGGTGCTGATGAAACGGTAGCCATGGCTGGGTCTTTGATTCAATGCACTACCTTGATCTTGCAGGATGTGAACATCCCTGATCTGATAAAGCAGCTTGATATCTTGGGTGACAATGGGGTAAGTAACGAATTTATTAAATGCATTAAATGTATGGATTTACCTAAATAGAGGGCAAGGAATGCATGTCAGACATCGTGTGGAAAATTAAAGCAAGTGAGATGCCAAGGTCGTCTAAAGATGCAGCTGTTTGAAGGCTTTCTACAGTTTATCAAGCATCTTGGCTAAAGAAAGGATAGTAAGAGACGGTAGTAGCCAGAAATGGGAGCTACTGAATTGGACAGGCTTAAGGTGACTCGATGGCACTTGGCTTGGCAAGGTTTGAATACTAACTGGCCACATCTGTAGTGTTTAAAACTAATTACCATCTGACTGTTGTTGCTTGGAGGCATCCTGCATGAAATTAGTCAATCACACAGTTGCAAATACTGCTAAATAGTAGTGTTGCTGGCAGCTCCATAAAAATGGAGCAGACAGTCATAATCCCTTGTCTTTCTGAAAACACTTACAGGTTGTGTCAAGGTGTATTAATTCAGTGGGAGGGCCATTCATTGAGATACTCGATGGATGAGGCACAGAGGTCTCCAGGCGGAAGGAGTCACACTGTTTTTTGTCCTTTGGAAGATTATCAGAGAACAGAATGCGTTGAAATCACATGAAACTGTTACGAAGCAACTGCTCTATTTCAGTTTGGCTTCTGTTTTAACTATCAATGAAGTGTACTTACAGTGAACTATAAAATCAAGTCAGTATTAGATATATATTGAAAAACCACATTTAGTATTCATTTCACAGGGTTTTCATGCCTTTGTTAAGAGTTGTTACCAAACAGAACATTTGTTACAGTCTAGGTATATAGCAGTAGGCAGGATTTTTTTTGTCTTTTGTTTTTTTTTAATAATGTAAATCATAATATAGATGTCCTTAACAACTTTCTTCGCTTCCTACTTTCTCTCTTTTTTCACAGAATTTACGAAATGAAGAACAAGTGGCCATAATTCAGGCCAGCACTGTTCTGTCTTTGGCAGAAAAGGTAATAAATCATATTAACGCTTCATATCATCTTGTTGTCTGGCTGGTTTAACACCTAAAGAGCAGGGTAGGAGATAAGGGACATTTTCTTTGAACGTGACTTCACGTAGTTAAATATGTCATAAATCTTTTCTTTTTAAGAGGTGATTCAGCCCAGATAGAAGGAGCACAAACAGATCAACACACTGATTTCGGGAGATGAATAAAGTCTGGCTTTGAAAAACATCTCTTAAGAAATATATAATTCTTAAAAAATGGAAGATTTCCTGTGTTCTATTGTTTAGACATTCCCTACCTAGCTGGGAAACAGACCATAAGATGGCCTTTGCTGGGAGGTGATAAACTGGAACACTGCTCTTTTTTAAAATAGGCCTTTCCTTGGTGTGTAAATAACACATGTTCCCAGCTGATTTTGCAGCTTTGATGGTGGTGGCTCATGGCAGTCTCGTTCAGAAAGCTCAGTTGTGGTAGTGTCCCGATAAAAGCAACATTGGGTGTGCTCATGCCCCCTTGTGACTAAACTTGGTAAGCAGCAAGAATAGAGGAGAGAAAGGAGCCGGGTGGAGAGGCTTGATTACTGGTAGTTTTCGGGTGCCTGGTGGATCAGTGCACGGCTAAAAATCATGTACATACACATGGTTCGATGAAATGAGAACTACGTGCGTCCTCCAAGGCATTTGCTTAATTCCCAGAGGCACAGAAAGCCTGTTTGTAAGTGAAATGAAAACGTGGGCAAGCAGTCAGCTTTCATCTGGAATGAGGGAATTCTGCAGGTCAAAACAGCTAGTGAAGTCACTCAAACAAAGCACAATAATATAAAGATAAAAAGGAAAAACACTGAGTACAGGAGGAAGAGACCAAAAATTTGAAAGAGAGCTACTTAAGAAATACTGGATGATCCTGTCTTGGACCTTGATTCCAGGAAACCATGCAAAGGGCCTTCTCTGTTAGAGATGTGTATTGAGGTATTCACATGTGAAATGACATGAAAGCTGCAATTTGCTTTATTAAGAAAAAAAAAGTAACTTTCTTCATGATTTAAATCGACCAGTCCTAATTGCAAACCTGATCACTCTGTCACCCTTCTCACACACATTGATGGTACTGTGTCATCCCGAGCCCAAAATCCAGTGTCTTGAACTTGACAAGAGGGCCGTGTGGGATCTGGCCCCTACCTGCTTCTCCAGTACCACCCCTCACTTCCTCCATGCACACTAGAGACTCCAGAACCCAAATTCCTTTAGGGTCCCAACCTTGCTTCTCTCTCTCTTGTCACTTGCTTGGGCCTTAACCCTGTTCTCTCTCCCTAGAAGACGTCCCTTTCTTTCCAGTCTATCTCTGCCTGGCTAAATCTTAGTCATTAGATTTCACCACCCATGGGAAACTTTCTTAGACTTCCCGTTGGATATCCTTTCTGTGTTCCCACAGTGTCCAGCCCTTCCTCTACCGTGCTTTTAGCAGTCGCTTTGTAGCTGCCCATTTCCCTTTCTTACACACCACCATCCACCCAACACTGGAACATACGCCGCATCCGGGCCAGTAGGATGCCTGCTCTCCCCCGTTGTTTCCCTAGCTCTTCACAACAGCCCAGTGCATGCCAACCAAAAACCAAACCCATTGCCGCTGAGTTGATTCTGACTGTCTTAGTCATCTAGCTCTGCTTTAACAGGACTATCACAAGTGGATGGCTTTAAAAAGAGAAATTTTATTTTGTCACGGTCCAGTAGCCTGTAAGTCCATATTCAGGGTGTCCGCTCTAGGGGAAGGCTTTCTCTGCTGGCTGTGCAGGAAGGTCCATGTTGTCATCCTTCTTCTAGCCTGAAAGCTTCTGAGGTGCAGGGACTCTAGGTCCTTTCCAAAGGATGTGTTCAACTCCTGGCACTGTTTCTTGATGGTATCAGGTCCCCAACTCTCTGTTTGCCCCCTTTTCCTTCATATCCCAAGAGACTGCCTTAGGGCACAATACAGTCTTACACACTTGAGTCTTGCCCCACCAACAGCTGCCACCCATCCTCATTAATGTCAAAGATGCAGGGCTTATAGCATGGAGGAGCATCCAACAATACCAAGAATCATGGCCCAGCCAAATGGCTACACACGTTTTTGGGGGGAACACAGTTCGATTTATGACACCAACATAGTGACCCTATCGTGATGGAGAACTGCTCCATAGTTTTCGAAAAGCACTTCCTGGATTTGAACCAAAAGGTCAGCAGACTTAGCATTTAACCACCATGCCACCAGGGTTTCCAGCACATACACTAGGTGGTAACTATTTACTGAAGGAGCAAATGAGTAAACTTGTGAATGTCCACAAGACACTGTTCCAGTGACACCAGAGGAACTCAAAGATTAAGAAAACAGTTTCTACCACCAGTTCTGCTACATTTATTTGGCAGCAAAAGCCAGAATGTCTTGTTCATTTTCAATTATGAAGTGATATGATTCTTTAGTACAAGAAAAGTTGCATTCGTGTAATGCTACCAAAAAAAAGTCAGATTCTGTGAAAAGAAAGGACTGGAGCAGGGGAAGAGGAGTAGTGCGACTTATACTGAGTCATAACTAACATTTGCATGGTGCTTATTTTGAGCAAAGTCTGTTCTCACTGCCAAAGTCTAGGTACTGTTATTATCCTCTTATTTCACTTGAGGAAACGGAAGCATAGAGAAGGTAGGTCCCTTCTCAAGGTCACGTAGAAAATGATAGTGTCAAGATTCGCAACCTAGGAGCATATTTCCAAAGTCTGTGTTCTTAACCATAACCAAACTTCTTCTTACGAATCCATTTAAAAAGAGGAAGCATGGTATGCAGAGCACATGGAACATCTGTTAGCATTACAGTGAATTATCCTAGACCTCCACTTACCTCCTTTACAAGACAGCTGTAGGGGTTCAGTTGAACAAGTATCAGGTGGTGACTATGCTTTGCGTCATGCTAGGAAGTGAGAGACTGGATGGATAAGGTACCAGCCTGCCTTTCAAGTGGTTGTAGTCCTTGCAGTTGCCCTTGGTATAAGTATTTGTGATTCATGGACCCAGTAAGTCACCTCTTACCTCTGCAATTCACAGATAAAAGTTTCTACCTACAAGTGATTCTAAATGCCAAACAATGATGTTTCTGAAACTCTGGATTAGAAAAGTACTTTATGAGGCTGGTGCATGGGAGTCTGATCTTTAGCCAGAAATTGAGGCTAGACAAAATGCCACAGGCAAATCCTGTTGTAGCTTTACAGTAAACATCATGTTAGCATTCACAATAATTGAGTAGTCTAGGTACTTCACTTTACAAGCATTGTTTTATTGTTTCTCATGACTGTCCTATCGGTACCAATATTTTCATCCTAGGAGTTCCTGGGTGGCACACATGGTTAAGCACTCAACTACTAGCTGAAAGATTGGCAGTTTCCAACCCACTCAGAGACACCTTGGAAGGCAGGCCTCATCCTTTGCTTCTGAAAGGTCACAGCCTTGACAACCTTATGGGGCAGTTCTGCTGTGTACCAGTTAAGTTAATTTAAGTTCCTGAATTCAGCCTAGAAAAAAATGCTATGTACCACCTTGCTGAATATCACTATGGTCACTTTCCAAGTACTGCCTTTGAGAAGCTGTGTACTGACACCAGTGCCCACCATTCAAAGCAGTTTTCCGCCTCTTTTTCTGGAATGGCCATCAGAGCTGTTGTCGTATTACCCTGGATATCCTGAATGTCATCCAGATGTCTCCCTTTCAGTGTTTCCTTTATCTTCGGGTAAAGAAAAAGGCCATTTGGGGGCAAGATCAAATGAATGGGGAAGGCATTCCAATACAGGTGTTTGTTTACTGGCTAAAAACTCCTTCACAGGCAACTATACAGTTAAATTCACGAACTTGCCATCTTGCCACCATGAGCAATGGCCATTCCAGAAAGAGATGCAGAATTGCTTTGAAGGGTGGACTGGATGCTGGCGTCAGTGTATAGCTTCCCAAGGGGAGTACCTTGAAGGTGACTTTAGTGATACTCAGCGATGAATACGTAGCACTTGCAGCAATTAAGTTCATGGACTTAATTGTCAGACCTTGTGTACATAGGTTGCCATGTTGCCATGAGTTGAAACTGACTCAGTGGCAAGTAACAGCATTTTCATTTTAAAGATGAGGCAACTGCAGCTTGGGTCACACGAGTAGTAAGGAACAGGAGCCAATACACAAGTCTAGATCTAAAGCCGAGGCCTTAACTACTTTAGTTCTCAGTGTTTTTAAACACATAACTTAAAAAATGAATTTGTTTCTCAGTAACAAAAGAGCGGCAAGTGAGAAGAAGGATTTCTAGGAAAATGTGAATATAAGCAATTGCAATACAAAGCTAGTTGCAAGAAACTCCTAACTTTATGCATATGTGCTATTTTTAAAAATGTTATGCATTTTAGTGAAGGTTTACAAAGCAGTTTCATTTCCTGTGGACAATTTCTACACAGATTTTTTAGTGACATTGGTTACAGTCTTCATAGTACGTGAGCATTTTCCTGATTTCCATTCTGTTCGTTCTGTTTCTTTGTTCCTTTACTTTCTCATCTTTCTTTTAAAGTGACTGTTGACTTGTCTCATGGGTATTTCCTAAAGGAGCACAGGACTCAGGAGTAATAGTCTTTATTTTGTGAACCAATCGTGTCTAGCCGAAAGGTGACCTCAGGGATTTGTTTCGGGTCAAGGTTTAAAGAGTTTCTCAGACAGTAGTCTCAGGAAGTCCTTCAGACTCAACCGGTATAGTAAGTCTGGATTTGAAGAAAAAAAACAATTGAAGTTCTGTTCCACATTGTTATCCTATTCTATTAGAATCTGTCTGTCATAGCTCTGACCAGAATGTTTGGTAGTGGTGGCCAGTCACCATCTAGTTCTTCTAATCTCAGGTTAGATGAGAGCAGAAACTTCTGACTTTTTACTAAAATATGTTGCAAGAGGAAACTGTGTGTATATAGAAAGAACTGAGTTATTACCACCTCTCCTTACTTATCATAACTTTTTCTTTCACCACGTTCCCTCCAACTGAGGAAGTACGTGACCTAGTGTTCTCTTGTAAACATCATGGGTCCAGAATATAGAATGTTCACTGCATCATGTATTTATTACAGATAAAAACTAAAAAGCAATATCCAATAGTGATGAACATTTCTAAGAAATATGAGAAAGATAAATGTTGATGAAAAACTAGTTTGTAAAGTGACTACAAATATAATCATTATATGCAAGAAGTGCCTAATGTGAATTATATCCTTTAATCTTCATATTATAGTGAGCCTCATTTTACAGATAAGAAGACTTAGGCTTATAAGATCCATTAACCTTCCAAAGTCACATAGCTATCAAGAGCTAGAATTGAGATTTACAGCCAAGTGTGGCTCAAGAACCCACTGCCTATGATTATGCTATATGCTTCCTTAAGGGGTAAACTGCTGTTTAACTTTGTAGAGGCCCTTTATAATAGTTTTTCTGTTAAATTATATACACGATCTGACAGTTAATTACACAAACTCATCCTAGAAAAATTACTATGTACCTCATTGCTGAATATCACTACGGTCACCTTCCGAGTTCTCTCCGTGAGAAGCTGTGCACTGATGCCAGTTCCTGGTCTACGCTTTTTCCAACTGTTTTTCTAGAATGCCCATCAGAGCTGTCATCACAGTGCCCTGGATGTCCTGAATGTCATACAAATGTCTTCCTTTCAATATTTCCTTTATCTTCGGGTAATGAAAAAAGTCACTGGGGGCCAGGTCAGGCGAGTAGGTAGGGTGTTCTGATACAGCTATTTCTTTACTGGCTAAAAACTCCCTCACAGCCAACTGTACAATTAAGTTCACGAACTTGCCAACTTGCCACCATGCACAATGGCCATTCCAGAAAGTGTTCCAAAATTGCTTTGAAGGATAGACAGGCGCTGGCATCAGTGCATGGCTTCCCAAGGGGAGTAACTTCAAAGGTGACTGTATGATATTCATCAGTGAGGTATGTAGCACTAAGAACAAGTAAGTTTGCAGATTTAGTTGTCAGACCCGGTATGTAGTAGGGTCACACCATATTTAAAGTACAAACTCCTTCATGTGGTCATTGATGCCATATGAACGAATGATTAGTTTTGAGGCTTAGAAAATACAAGATTCTTGTTGTCTGTATGATTTAAAATCTCCCTACTTAACAGAGTTGATTTCTCGCCATCTGACTGGAGTCACTTACGTATTTCACCTGGCCTTTTTTTCTTTCACCCTTCCGACTGTAAAGCAATTGGACATTGTCCCTTCTCCTTCATTTTTGCCTAATATTCTCCAATTCGTTCTTCAGATACCAGAGCAAGAGTTATAGAGCAAGACGCCTCCTGTGATGTCTTTTAAGGAAGACAAAAACTTAGTACTGTTGTTCACCACTACAGCCCTAGCACTGAGCACGGTGTTTAACACATGGTAGACTATGTGAATGCGTTTGCTGAATGAATGGATGAACAAGTGGAAGATGCTAGTCTAGCTTCTGAACTAAGTGATAAAAATGCAGTCAACAGTCCCTTTAGCCTTTAGTCTTCTTCTTGCTCTGTAAGGTGGTGAGGCTGAGTCCCTTAGCTGACAGCACACCAGACGTACCCCGTAAGCAAGCAGTCATGTGGAACACTTCTGCCTTGTTTATCCCGTAGTGGATCCAGCAGATTGAAGGAGCAGAGGCTGCCCTGCACCAGAAAATGATGGAGTTGGAAAGTGACATGGTAAGTACATATATGTAGTAGCATCAGGAAAATTTATAAGGCAAGTGGAAGATGACAGTCACCTCTACCAGTTTTATCTGGCAGTAATGAAAGGCTGTAGTCTTCCTATAACAGACCATGAGAAAAAATTCCCATAAGTGTCTCATAAATCCAAGTTATATTCTTTACCATGTTATATTTTTGTAGTATTTCCAAATATAATGCTGAAGAGAATTGATCTGCGTACTTTCCTTGGACTAAAGCTTTTCTACTATATGTAATTATCAAATAAAAATTACAGAAATGTTGGATGCACTTTAGATTTAAAACTCTCAAAGACTAGGAACTGACTGTTACTTATAGCTCCATAGGAATTAAGAATTTTATAAAAGACTCTCTTTTAAGACATCAGTATCGCTATAAAACATTTAGTAGATGCCTGTCAGGTTAGAGACGCTGTAGTAAGAACAACATGCATTGATATAACACGCTACAGCTTAAAAGTTATTTTCTGGTATTTTACATAGGTATTTTACATAGGGTTCACATTTTGCCAAGAGGCTTTAATGTTAAGGCATATGAGAACTGTTTGTATTCAGAAATCACCCATAAAAATTCTTTAAATGTCCAAATATTATTAGTTAAGCAGCCAGCCAGCACTAGGTACAGTTCTAGCCACTAGGGCCTGGAGGCAATCAGGAAAGTTACAAACAAAATTACTGCGTGTAGACATACAGTCTCTAAAAGGTCAGCAAAATCATGTTTTCATCTAGTGTTGGAAGAGGTCTTTGTTTCTTCAGTTATAACCCAAAGGAGTAACTGACGTGCATTTGAGGCCATTTTATACATGAGATACTCTTTTAACGTGCTAGAGTCACACCCAGCACAGCAAGGTACGTCAAGTCGAGGGGCACGTAGGAACTGAGGAGCCGAGCACAAAACAGGGAACATCTGGTGTACATTTCCTATCTCATACTGGCTTTGTGACAAGGGCAGATGCTTCTCATTGAGAGGCATTGTCATCTGTCTCTGTGTTTGCTAATTGTATACAAATGGAATTCAAGTAAGTTAAGTTTGTTTATTGTACAGCCCTGCTGTATTCCATCTCTTAACAATCTGCACAAATATAATATCACTATAGATTCATACAGATGTATTTAACACTCACCTTGTGAAAATCAGTCTGTAATAATATGCTCTCAGATGGGCATAAAGATCTTTTAGAGAATTCCATGGGGACTTTTCATTGTATCTCTGCTATCTCTTCCCATTGATTTTTACCTTCCCTGTGAGAGACTATGAAAGTTGAACTGTTTGTCTAACAGACAAAATCTGTGACCTTACAGATATTTATAATTTGTGGTGGAGTCAGAGAAAACGTTAATCACTTCTCTATCTATGTAATTATTTAAAACATATATGTAAATATATGCATATAAATATATATGTAAAATTATTTTGACAGCTAAATAGACTGTTCATGTTTATCAACATGACACTTTATTATAGGAACAGTTCTGCAAGATAAAAGGCTACCTGGAGGAAGAACTAGACTACAGAAAACAAGCTCTCGACCAAGCCTATATGGTAGGTATCAAAAACACTGGTGACACTCAGATTATCTGCAACTGAACACTATGGAGTAAAGCATCCTGTTTAATTTTGTTGTGCCGTGTTCTTGAGCAGACCTTAACTAGTCAGTCATTTAACAGGATGGTCACTTATTCATTTGTTTCTAGTTCTAATTTTAGAACAAATATACCCCTGGTTCTTGACTATTAAACAATATTCTTGCACTATGTAATAAATATTACACTTTATTTTGAAAATATTAATTGTAGGTTAGTAAGTACTGTTTAAGTGAGGGACAGATCAGTTGGCAGCATAGATTAAAGATGAATTTTACTAAACCCAAATGAATTATTTGGGATGCTAGTCTAGTGGTAGCATAATAACGAGCATTGTGTTTGTTATACGTATTTTCAGTGCATCCACTTCTTACAAAAACCCTATGAGGTACAGGTAATATTGTCATCCCTATGTTACATCTAAGAAATCGAGACTTAGAGAGTGTAGGAATTTTGCCAAGCTGGCAATGTTTGGGTTTGGATCCACATCCTGTGGCTTTAACTGCCGTGACCCAGCCGTAGCAAGTATGGCTATGCCAGGAAGGGACCTGGGCCTTTTCCTCTGTCCTTTAAGGTTAGGCATATCGAGGGACATATGTGGTCCATTCTCCTCTACAAATTCAAGTCATGTAGTTTCTAATGGTGGTCCAGAGTTTGTATTTCTTCTGTCCTTATGCCCTGCATTGATGCACAGTAATGACTTAAGAAAAAGGGAGCAAACTTAAAAGAGTAACATTTCAAGGAATTTCTGGTAAAGGTTTTTATCCTGCTTTCCTAGAAGCATCCTGAGTCACTTTTGGAAAAAGGACAAAGTGCTTAGTCCCTGGTTGTAACAAAGATGAGTTACTGTCCACCTCCAGAATAAATAATGTTGAACACTGTTGAATAAGGAAGGGGGAGAATGAGAGAATAAAGATGGGAGTGATTTTTCCCCTCCTTCCTACCCTTTTATCCTATCCTATCCTAGCTATAAACACTAAGCTCTTTGTTCATGTGGCTCCCAAAACTAGTGAGTATTCATTCAAATAACCATGTTTAACTTAAAAGAAGGTGGTGACATCTGCTTAGTCCAGGGTAAGCATTAGGAAAACATCCATCACCACGGCATGCCCAGTCACCCCAGCCGAAGTTACAGGCCATAAGATTGCAAATTTCAGCAGCTGTAGTTGAAACATATTTAAAACAAACAGACAAACAAACAAACAGAAAGTGGGTCAAGGAGGGGACTAGAATTCTGTTCACCCTTCATCCAAAAGAGAAAAGATTCAAGGAGACATATGATAGCTAGAGCAACCGTAAATCCCAGCATATGCCAAACAAGCTCAATTAATAAGGTTAAGCCATTTTTTTTAATCATCTTTCCCAACTTTTATTTCAAGGAAACATATGCACAACTCTAAGCCACCTCAAGTATAGAGGTTTGTCACGTGGAAGGGAGGTAGCATTTTGTGCTCAAAGTGCAGCTCCAGTTTTAGGTATTTTTTATCCCAACTTGGACGACTATTCAGTAGTTCTAAACTTACGCCTACCATGATAGATGTCTTTAAAGATTTGAAGGGGCATCCAATGGAAGTGAGAAGAAACTTATCATCAGTAACATTTGAGTCAAAAGAAGTACAGTGATGAAAACAAAGTGAGAACTTGCTAAGAGTGAAAGGTGTGTGAGACAGATAGGATCCCAAGAAAGGGAAAATATTCCCATCATGAGTGAAGTTTCCATATTGGCTGGATGACCCTTATGGCACATTATAAAAGAGGGTCATCAAAAAGATAGCTAGGCTGCATAGCCTTGGAGACGTCTTCTGTTGTTAGTAACACAGATATGAACACATGCATACATTCGTGCCACATTCATACGTGGCATAAATGCTATGAAGTGCCAAAGTTAGACCTTTATAATTCTAATTGCCAGAGAATCCAGGAACTAGAAGCCACTTTGTACAATGCTCTGCAGCAAGAAACTGTCATCAAGTTTGGTGAATTATTAAGTGAAAAACAGCAAGAAGAGCTGAGGACGGCAGTAGAAAAATTACGACGGCAGATGCTGAGAAAGAGCAGAGAGTATGACTGTCAGATTCTTCAGGAGCGAATGGAGCTCTTACAGCAAGCGCACCAGGTGAGAACTCAGTCACTGGGTCTGCATAGGGTTGCTACTAAGTAAATTAGACTTAGCACTGAGTACTAAGAACATGGTTCCAGCATCTCCTCGGAGAAGCCACCATACATCCTAAACGCTTTTCAGAGAATGAAATGAGTAACTGTTGTTTTCCCATCTTCATCAATAACCTTCACTCAGATACAGGGTGACAATCTTGCAAACGTTCAGTTTTCAGAAAGCTGGCATTTCAAGGGCATTGCCTATTTTTAGAGCTACTTTGTCATGAAATACCCTTGAGTTTCATGGAGGCTAATTATCGCCCCTATAGAGGGAATCAGGCTTCTTTCCAGGGAAGTAACAGTGCTGTCTGTTACTCATCCCAGTCAATAACCTAGCCCAATTAAAAAAAAAAAAAAACAAAAAAAAAAAAACCTGATTAGGGTCAACAAGAACAAGGGCCTTTCTCTTTATTCCCAGAATAAACAGCTACAACCACAAAGACTGGAAGGTGCTGTTTACTTACTGACATTTGCTATGTCAGGAACTAAACTAAGGGCTCTGCTTACATCATTTCAGTTAACCTTCATCATAGCCCTATGAGGTAAGTATCCCTGTTATCCTAATTTTGGAGCTAATGATATTGAGAGTACTTAAGTGATTTGTCCAAGATGACCCAAATAGCAAGCAATAGCCAGAATAACAACCTCGGTCTGCCTGACTCCAGGGCCACCCTGTCATATGTAGCTGAGGTCATCCATGATTCTGTGATTCGGCTAGGCTGATGGAGCCTCCAGTAGATACCCAGAAGTCTCATTTGTGGCTCTTCATTCATGCCCTAGCCTGTCAGATGAGGCCTGGGGACTAGTCAAAAAGCAGATGCCATACGAATTCCAGAACTGAAAGTGCCAGCTGTCATGTTTGGCCCTCAGAAGTTGTAACAAACTACTACTACAGAATTCAGATAAACTATTCGGGAGGTGAGGATCATATGGATATTAGAGATCAAAGTAAGCAGAAAACTAACAAGGATTATTTAATAACAGTAAGAGCAATTCTGGGAAACATAGTATTTAGTATACTTCCTGTGCAGATAGGATCTTTGTGGATCTTTATAGGGTAACACATTATCCCAGATAGCAAGGAACCTGGAAGCCATCTGTCAAGAGAAGGTAAATAAATGCTTGCTTATATTAACAACCATTCCGATTCTATAACAGAAGTTTGGATTTTACCCATGAAGACTGTTTAAAGTCCCTAAAGACAGACTTGGAGCCCTAGGGGCACAGTGGTTAAGAGCTCTACTGCTGACCTAAAGGTCGGCAGTTCAAATCCACCATCCACTTCTTGGAAACCCTGCAGGGCAGTTCTGTTCTGTCCTGCAGAGTCACTGTGAGTCAGAATTGACTGGATAGAAATGAGTTTTTGTTTGACTGTTTTTTGTCTAGTAAAAGCCTCTATGGCATCACTGGAAATCCTGGTGGTGCGGTGGTTAAGTGCTACATCTGCTAACCAAAAGGTTGGCAGTTTGAATCTGCCAGGTGCTCCTTTGGAAACTGTATGGGGCAGTTCTATTCTGTCCTATAGGGTTGCTATGAGTTGGAATCGACTCTACAGTGATGGATTTGGATTTTTTTGATGGCATCATTGCATTACTTGAAGCTTCCTTTTCTTCTATCAGGAATCAAAGTGTCTTCCATACATAAAGTTCTTTTGCCACAAGAGCATTTCATTCACAGAAATGTTTCTTTTTAAGATACACTTAGAGCTGTAATATTTATCCACCACTTGTCTGTCAGTCTGTAAATGGCAGCATACTTAATGTTTTATACTTAAAACCTTGTCATCTCTTTGCAGTCTCTTTAGTCAATTTCTAAGTTACTACACTCTTGAAGGAACTGCTTGTTTGTTTGTTCTAAGATACTCAGTCTGAGCTGATGGATACATGACATATCTAAGCGTCATAGAGTTCCACTGACATTGCCTATCTTGCAAACAAATGTTCATTAGAATATATACCCTTTTCAGGTTTCTGTTACTCTTCTCCTGTCTTTCTAACCAGTAGCTTAATTTCACAGAATTATTCCAGAAAGGACCTGCCTACGTAAGTATGTAGTCTAGTCAGATTTCTAGTGCATGTCACTAATCATTACACATTTCTGCTTAACATGCATTTGTGCTCAATACGCCTTCTTACCCTTACCACCCTCCTGCCTTGTTGTCATTGTAAGCCATCGAGTCAGCTCTAACCCACAGGGAGCCAGAAACACTGGAGTCTTCTCTCTCTTTTGCCTCCAGTAGCTAACACAGCAGCATATCCAACTGACATTTTCCCTGAAATGTTTTTGAAACTGGTTCATTCTGTCTATACTCATCATCCTAAACACGTGTGGGACCTTTTATTGGTACAGTGGCTTCCAGTGCTGCCACATGTTCCTGAGATAACATGCCTTCATCATCTACACATTTATTTAATCAAATACTTATTTTTAAATATTTTCTTGTCCTCTAAGTGAGAGTTTACAATCCAAGTCAATTCATGATATAAAATCCCTGCACACACACCACTGTGCAGCTCCAGCTGCTCTGTCCACACTGTGATAGCACACTCCTCCTTTCTACCTGCACTTACTTCCAGTATTCTTTGAAGCAGCTTCTGCCCCTTTCCACACTGCTGCCTCACCTCTGGACCAGAGCTGCTCCGACCGCCTCACGTACATATGTAAGCCAAGAAGCACACGCTTCACCAACATCACTCCGTGTCTTACCGTCGAGTCCAGTCTTTATCTGGAGAGTTGGCTTCGGTACTGGTTTCAGCGCTGGGCTTGCGGCGAGTCAGTCCATGGTCAAACATTTAAATGGCATTTCCTGTGTGATAGATCGCATGCTAGGTGGAACTTCTCAATAGATCCTGCCCTCACAAAGCTTAGGATCTAGTGAAGACGAAGGAGATCAATACAAAGAGAAGTAATTATGACATAATTTGTTACGAGACACAGGAAAATCATGCAGTGTACTGTGAGGACCCAGTTGTATGGAAAACTTTAGCTCCTGTGTCTTTACCTTGTCATGCATACCATACCTTTACAGATTTTCCCCCTCTTTCTTCATGTTACATCTCTGTTCAGAAGCCTTATTTCTAGTTGAGTTCTGTGCAGTCTCTTCAGGTCTTTCATTAGCTAGTTACTCTCCCCCAGAAAAACTTGATTTCAGATGAGTCCCAGATTATACTTTCCTCTCTACTCAGCAGGACACTTCTGATACCACTTGGGCTTTGAATGTCCTTCCTGCAAGCCTTAGTTTGCATGGTTGTTCACCCTCAAATATCCATCAGTTTCTCTTGCATTTTACCCAGGCATTCTCATTTGTCCTGTCTCTTTTGAAGATCTGTGTCCTCCAGGATGCTCTTCCTGACAACCATAGTGAATTCTACACTACTGAAAAATTCTTCATTCCATACTGTGTTATATACTCATTCCAAACCATGTAGTGAAAGGGGTTAGGAATATCATGGGGAAAAAAAAAAAACATAAACATCACTACTTTCATATATCTTACAGATGTACAAGTACAAAGCAAGGACATGAACAAATGACAGTTAATTTCAGAGCATTGTATGCAAGAAATTATACAATGTGTATGTGCTTTGGAAGTGACATTGGCAGATTTAGATTGGTCTATCAGAGAAGACCTCTCTGAAGATACCTCTGTAGCACAAATGATGAGAAGGAAGCAGCCTCATGAAACTCTTGGCAAAGTGTCCCAGAAAACAGAAACAGTAAGATCTAAATCCCTATAATAAACCTAAAATCTTCAAAAATCAAAGAGAAGGCTAGCAGAGCCAGCATGACATTCGTATGAGGTGAAGACAGAGAAGTAAGATAGGGCTAAAAGCAGGCTAGCTCCTCCGTCAGCCCCTGTCTACTCCCTTAAAATTTAGAGGACCTCTGTGATCAGTGTACATTTTAGGGGCTTACAATGACTGCTGTAGATGGATGTAGGGTAGACAAGATTGGAAGCAGGGAAAACCACTGATAAGCCTTCATACCAGTCTTAATGCGAGTTAATGGTGTTTGGGTATACTTAGTAGTGGTGAGCATTAAAAGAAGTACATTTTAAAAAAGAGTTTGTTTTCAGGCTGATAGAATTTCCTGTTGGATTAGCTAGTGAGAGAATGGAAAGAAAAAAGAAATCAAGTGTATTTCATACAATGTAGCATAACTAACTCATTTAACAAATATATATGGGCAGCTTCTCTGTGTTAAACTCTAAGCATCAGAGATTGGTGAAGCTGTACACGGCTTTCACCATTTTTTACTTAATTTTATTATTCTGTACATTTTTTTATCTCATCTCTCCCATCTGGATCTAATAGTTCCTTGAGGTCAGAAGCTAACTGATGCTTTGTATCAGTTACGGCCATCACAGTCCTGAATGTAGAAGGAGGTGCCCAGTCAGCACAGACATGATTATGGAATGACAGTACAATAATCTCATATACTGGTGATTTTCACAATATGATACTCATTTCCACATCCCATAGACATACCAATGAATCACTTGCACATTCAAAGTCAAAACACCTAGTAAACTGTTTTACCACATGTGACTCTCAGGCACAGGCAGCTCTAAAAGAATATACACATATGCGCATGCGTGCACACACATACACCATCAGTTTTTAGTTCCATACCTTCTCTAGCATTAATGGTCCTATAACATTGTCAGCCTTGCTGGCCTAACTCTTCTCAAAATACACCATCGTCTTCCTGCATAGATCTCAGCAAGGTGTCTCAGCCTCCACACTTTTGGCTTCGTGGGTCAGATAATTTTTGTTGTAGGTGCATTGTAGGTTGTTAAGCAGTATCCCTAGCCTCTGCCCACTAGATGCCAGTGTCCTCATCACCACACCCAATTGTAACATTCACAATTGCCCAGACACATAGTGGTGATGGTGTACAAGTTCAGGAATAAACTAAAAACCACTAAAATGAGCACTTAAGAACAAATAAATATGTAAACAAACAAACTTAGATGGATGGATGGACATTGCTAGTATCTTCTGGGAGACGAAATAACTGTCTTAGAGAGAAGGTTATATGATTTCCCAGTTCAAGAGTCTTGTTTCAGCTTGGCTTTTTTTCACCCCATATTACAAAAAGCTCTCCATGTTATCAACCACTTGAATTCTGGTTTTTTTCTTCACAGATTCCTATTCTCTATTTCCTATGTATTCTCAGCAGTAGAACTAAATAACAAACCTGTAGTGTATAACTGTGTACCATGATTAAACAAAAAGCCTTTACATTGCCAGCTACAAATATAAAGGTTTCTTTTACTTGTAAATAATTATCTGTGTAATATGATGTAAAATCTGTGCTATTAGTGAAGTTTTGTTGTGTAGTTCATAGGTAAGATTAACGACAATTCTGGAATGCTTGGGTCTTCATAATTACTTGTGCTGTTTTTTGTTTGTTTTGTATTTTTCCTTACCAGTTTCCTCCATGGAATTTTTGTTCAAGTGTAATTTCTGTTTCATTTTATGAGAATTTCCCAATCCTGATTTACGAAGAAATTCCATCCTAAAATAAGGTTGAAACGCTGAAATAAGGTTGAAAAGGCTAGCAAAAATCAAATGGGATAGGTTTGCATTTTTATGAGCTTTAGCCTTTTTTTCTGCAGCCCTCCCTCTTCTCACTACAAGCCTGATGGGAATGAAGAATTCCTTCAAGGCAAAAGAAGTCTATAGGGATGGGACCAGGAAAGAGTGGCAGCTAATACTCATAAAAATTATAATCGGTGACAGTGGTTTTCCATGACAGTTATGGATAAATTTTGAAGCATGTAACTTACCTGTTAAGGACAGAAAAACATACATAAGTAATCCCTAATTTATGAAGTATTCAAGTTATAACAAACCTCACTTATGACCCAATTTTTTTTCTTGTACATTTTATTGTTTGTAGTCTGGCTGCGTTGCAGCACATAATTGACTGATAGCGTTCTCAGACGTTCACTCACAAATGTTCGTTGTTACGGTTTACTATTCAAAGCAGTCCTGTGTATCAGGTTAGGGCTAAAGCTATGACGGTGTCAGGAGTTACAGTGCACAGAACATTGGGCAGTGTTCATCTCTAACAACACGTGAGAATTGAACAGTGCACACATCCACCAGCTCCAGGAAATCCTCCTCACACAGATGATCCAAATCAAGATATGAAGGTGTTTATCTACCTCCCAATACAGTGACTGCAATTCAGTGCATGGATCAAGGTACAGTTGCCACCTTCAAGATGTACTTACTGCCTGTAGACCATGTTTTCCCAGAGAATAGCTGCAAAGATGGAGGTAGACTAACATTATGCAATTTTTAGAAGAATTATAATATTCTTCTGTATATCCAGACTATTGTATCTTCTTGGGAAGAATTTATGGAAAAATACACGAGGGGAAATGGAAAAAAAAATACTGAAGTTATGTTAACACACTCCAAGCATTTGATTTGGATAATAGGATTGAAGAGATGAATAGAAAAATCATCTATGTGGCAAGAACACTGAATTTGTAGAACAGCTTATAGATCGTGAAGAAAGGAAATTGACAGATCAGGGCTTAATGGACTTTGTTGAGGAATGAAATGCTGAAGAAGAAAGAAATAATGAGGAAAAGAAAGGAGAGAAGTTGTCAAAAAAAATTGCAGTGAAAGGATTAGCTGAAAATTTTTCTAAGCTAAAGCAGGGACTTCAGTTGCTTGAAAACATGAACTCATATACTGATCACTTTCTAAAGTCAATAGGCAGATTCAGGAAGAAATGAGATGTTACCGTGAAGTTTATGAAGAAAAATAAAGAAAAGGCCTATACAGACAACTCTCACTAATTTTCTGAGTAGAAATGCCATCCCCTTTCATTGGAAAATCCCAGATGATCCAGAACCGTCCGCAAGTAGAGTTCTCACCACATCTGACAAAATCCCAAAGTTGTCCAACTCATCATCACTGGAGTACATTTTCATGATTTGTGTATTTCATTATGTATGTATGTATTAAGATACATTGGTAAGATTATATATAACATTTGAAAGCCCCCCAAAACAAAGACTGCATTTATAAAAATACTAATGATAAAAAACAATGATAATGAAAATGAAGAGAAAAGGTATTTGACTTCATATTTGTCGGAACTAGCCTATGACAGAGTCACTGGAGTGGAACCCCATTATAAGTTGGGGACTACTTGTGTGTGATGTTTCTGTCTGCTGGCACTAATGCCAGGGTTTCTACAGAAAGTCTTGTGTTTTAGGTACAAATTTTGGGCACACTAATGCTTCCTTTTTCTTTTTTATCCTTTCTTCAGAGAATCCGAGACTTAGAAGATAAAACAGACATCCAGAAAAGACAGATAAAGGACTTAGAAGAGAAGGTATGTGTTGAATATCTACATCAACCTTTATGTGTTTAATCGGAATGTAACATTGATTTTACTCATTGTGTTTTCTTTCTTTCTTTTCAGTTGTTATGTGTCGCACATAGGCAAGTATAGTTACATAGATTCAGCCAGTCAGGTGCCTAGATTCTCGTAAAAGCTATGCCAGCAAGGCTGGACTTGGTTGCCTCTTGTGTTGATTTTCCTTTTCTGTGTGTTATGGCTTCATTTTCCCCTTCCTGAACTTTATTTCCTTCTCAAAGATGTCTTCTTTTTTATTTTACTGTGAATTGGTCTTTCTTTTTAAAATCTTTTTAACCAAAAATAAACCCTGTTGCCCGTTTAGTTGAATATGACTTATAGCAACTCCGTAGGACAGATTTGAACTGCTGACCTTTGGGTTAAGCAGTCACAGTACTGAACCACTACGACACCAGGTTTCTGCACCTTTAAGATATAAACTTGTATTATGATTCATAGAAGCTCTTCCTTCCTTGTGACATAATTTCACCTCATAAATACATGCAGACACTTAGGTTGGCGTATGGTAATTACCTTCTACTGTTACTCCCATAGTGGTCTGAGAGAGTGCTGCTTTCAGTCACCTATTGATTTTCCTAAATATTGCTGTTATTATTGACTGGTTACAAAAGAGGGCATTTGGAAATGTGTGTGCGTGTTTGTTGGAACAAGGGGCAGGGCTCACACAAAGATAAACACCCTGTAATGAGCCAGACAGTCTTACAACAAGGAATTATCACACGCAACAGGCTGGGAGCACCCTGTTGGGAAACACAGCTAGAATGACAAAAGGGTTTTACCAGTCTGTCTGACTGGAAGGAGTTGCCTTCATCTCTGTGTTGAAAACAGACACAAAATAGCAAATCATTCATCATTCCCTGAATTTGATTCATCTCTAGTTATTTCCATAGTTCCCATCCATGTGAAATCAGAGCAAATGGGTGAGTTCCTCTAGGCAGATCATGAGGGACCCGGGTTCTTATACAAGCTGTGTCTGCAAGTACTTTTTTGACCCTTGGTAAGTGACTTCCCCCCCCTGTATCTAAACTACATCTATAAATTGGGATGGTAACACTTGCCCTCACCTCCTCCCATGGCCTCTGTGAGGAAGAAATTAGATCACTTCTGTGAAAATTACGAAACATCAAGAAATGTTAAGTCAAATACAGAGTTCATGTTTAAAACATTCTCACCCTAGTGTACACTTCTGCTGCACAAATACGAAGGTTAAATTTTCTCATTTCAGAGGTGTGCTATTCTACTTTATAAAAATGAATAAGGCAGAAGTACAGTTCACTACACTAAAGACCAAACCTAATTTGCCAGTGTTTGACAGAAAACCCCGTGGAAGGCAGGGCTTGCCCCCTCCTCCCTGCAGCTTCCCTCATGGTTGAAGGCACGCCTCATGTCTTCCATTCCCCACATTTGGGATGGCCAGCTCCTGGCTCTAACCATCCTCTCTGCTCATTCTTCTTTCAGCACTTCACAGGCTGTTTTAGGGAGAAAGCCCACAATTCGGGCGTTGTGTTCCCAAAAGTGATGGTGCTGTTCAGTCCCTATTCAGCAGGGATTAAAAAAGAAGAAAAGAAAGCTCTTAAAAGGAATTTTCTGTATCAATGAATGTCCCCACCGTATCCATTACCTAAAAAGTCTCACAGATTTCTTGAGAGAGAGTGATGAAGATTATTTTCATTATCATAATTTAATGTGATCTCTTTTTCACAGTTGCTTTGTCCAACACATTCCACTGGTCTGAACTGCTTAAAGTTTACGATAATGGGGTGATTGACTTAACATAAGGATTCCTTAGTTATGGAAGCTGTATCTTCCAAATATGACTATGGAAGCTGTGTCTTCCAAATATGATCACATGAGAAACAGCCAAATTGGCTTTATATTATGAAATTGAATGAGACATTGGATTTATTACACATCTTTTGTTCACTGAACTTCCATTCATTGATCTCAGTCCTCCCAACACATGAGCCTAAAGAGCATTTATGTCAGCGATGCCTTTCATTTTTTTCCCCTTGCAGTAGCTAAACATCCACGCAGGGTCCATCAGTATCCTTTCTCTGCTGCTAATTCCCGTACACACAGTTCATTGCAAGCCAGGTGATCACAGGAAACGTAGTAAAACCAGTCATGCACAGCACTTCATCATGCCCAGAGCACTTTGACTTTCATCAGCTGACTTGATTATTATCATTACTCTTCAAGAGAGCCACAACAGACAGTACAATCCTTTTTTGTACAGATAATAAAGTGGTATTTCAGAGAGGTTGAACAATGTCCACGTTATGTACCACTGTGTGGCAAAATAAGGGTCCAAGTCAGGGTTTCTGACCCAAGTGCCTGATCTGCACAGCACACTACGTAGACTAAGCATGCTGTTGAAAACTAAGTGGTGGTCCTCTATCTCCCGATGTCCAGAAAAGCAGCTCTGTTCCCAATCCTCCTCCTAGGAGTAGCAGGAAGCCTTCAGTTTCTCTTCTTGTCCAGCGTCTCCTGCGGTGGATGACATCATATCACTTGACATCTTCAAAGAGTGGAAAAAAAGACAGTTTCTGCTTTTCAGAAAAATAGTTACCAGCTAAGCCTTCTAACACTATTTATAACTTGTTTATACAGTTCAACCATAGTGATCCAAGAATAAGCAGGGGCATTAACAAAAATTTGCAAATAATACGCCCAATATGAGAATGCAATTCATAACCCTTATTCAGACATGGTATTGAGGTGTGGTGACAAAGTAAAAAAATTTCTGACTTTTTCAGTGTAAATCACCAAAGAAATCTGTATTTTCAAAAACCGACCTCAACTTTGACCTAGTTAATAATTTGTGTGCAGTTCATTATATAGCAATACTATCAAGCATCTGTTTGCCCAGCCCGTTACCTTCTCTAGTGAACACTCAAGGTGAAGAGACACAAATTAGACTCCAACTAACTTCCACGAGCCCAATGAGGAGAGATCCATCTCAGAAGAATGACAGCTGGAACAGCATCGTTCATTCATCCTCCAAAGTATCCATTGATGTGGAAGAGTATTGAATACAAACAGGATAGCCATACCTCCTCAGTTGCCTGAGACAGAACCAGTTTATACCCACTGCCCCGTTGCAACTTACTAATAATGTATTCTTTCCTTGTCAGATGTGTTTCACTTTGGATAATTAATTATGTTCACCCTATATATCAATACTGTTTCTTCTGCACCTTCATTTGAAAACCTGTCCCATTAACCAAGCAGTGTTAACACTGAGTGACTTGGTGCATACTCTCATTGTATTTTGTGTTTTTGGATGGAACTTTTCCATGCATGACAGAGACAATGATATGTAATGGAGTGGGATTCAGGAAATCTAAGCACCAACCTTCACTGTGCCGTGAAATTAGACTATTAATTTCCTGGGCTTATTTTTATCAAGTATAAAATTAGGAACATAGAATGATTGTCTCCAAGTCCTCCTCCTCACAATTCAGTGTATATATCAAAGTTAGTCAAACACCAGGTATTTATTTCATTGTTTTCCCAACATATAAATGAAAGGTACATGGTGATAGTGGTGGTGGTTTTAAGCAAAGATATACTTAGTGCCTCTGTGAGAAATGATTGGACTTGATCGGTGTGGAAATGCTGAGGTTTTGTACTACCTGAACGGCACTACAGAGATTCAGATTTACATAATCTTCTTCTTTTTCTTCTGCAGTTTCTGTTTCTATTCTTGTTCTTCTCTCTTGCCTTTATTCTATGGCCTTGATGTCAAGGTGCCCCTTGAAGGTAAGACGCTGTTTAATTCTCAAAATGTGATTCTAAAAGTTATTTGAGAAGAAGGATGCTGTATATTGTTACCATGCCTATGTTGAAAAAAAAAGAGCTTGGTTTGCTCAATGTCATAAAAAGATAGAGATCCAATCCATTTGCATAATTATTAAGATAATAAATAACTATGAAATAGGCTAGGAATAAAGAATTTGGAGGTTTCAGTCTTAATCTTTTTTCGTACTACAAAACAACCTGTGACAGGCAGGACCTATGTAAGGCAGAAACTTGTCAGAGTAGGAAAACTCAAATATTTTCCACTAATAGAGGGTGTAAAGAAAGGGTAAGACTACACACTGTCAGAGGCAGAGAACTTGAAACTTCCAGGACCCAATAAAACAAGGCATTCTTGTTGGGTTCTGGGCCTCACTGGTTTCGTCATGATTAGCTGTAATACTATACAAAATCATAGTGTCATTGGATCCCAGCGTTATCATCATAGAGTCCCATCAGACAGAAAGAATTGTTTTTCTGTCTGCAAAATGAGAACATATGACTGTATCCTTAATATCTCTTCGAACTTGAAATCCCTGTGATCCTGTAAATCTAACAAGCTAATAATGACTGCTGGTTTTTAAGTAATCTTTTCTTCTAATCTGTTTTCATCAGAACTCAGGAAAGAAGGCTTTTAAGTAAACCATGAATCATTTTATTTCAAACAATATTCAACATCATTTAGAAGGAAAAAAAGAATCTTATTAGTACTAAATTACCAAGTCCACATATCATAAGTGATTGTGTAACTAATCTGGGACAGTGATTCCCAGTGTGAATGAAGAAGCAGACTCCAAAGATTCCACAGAATTATTGAATCAGATTACTGGAAGTAGAGGTGCCATAGAGAGCCAAAGAGGAAGAGAGGTCTGTATTTTTTAACAATCATGTCAAGAGATTTTTATACCCAGCCAGCAATGGAAAATATGAAGTTTAATACCATTATTAAAAATGGGCATAATCTAGCTGCCATTCTAAATCATTCTTCAGTCTTTGCTAGATCTTATGCAATTTAACATTTTCTATAGCGAGTTGAAAAATGGAAGAGAAACACCCAACTCTCTCCATGCACATCAGCAGTTGTCACCTGAATGTGGAAGAGACAAGTCAGAGCACCTCACATGACCTGATATAGGGAAAGACCCAGGCAGGTATGCCCAGAAAGTTCAAGTCCTCATATAACCCTCTGGCTTTATTCATTCCATCTTTCAAATCAATTTCTGTTCAAACTGCCTTTGGTGAGAAGAGCAGTAGTCTTGAAGCACGTAAAGAAGAGGACAGAGATTTTAAATTGACTGAAAAGTTTCAGAATGAAATTAACTAAGAGTTTGTAGGAAGGAGTCAAAGCCAGCAGAGCATCAGAAAACAAAGAACCTTTTTCCCCAAAGGAAGAAAGAGGGTCGGGCAACAAGCACTATAGAAAGAAACAGAGTCAAGTGACAAACACTATATGGTAGTTTAGGAAAGAAAAACTAAGCTCATAAATACCAGTCGAAGGTGAGTTCATTTGAACTTGAACACCATTTATAGCCAATACATACGTACCAGGTTCTGTTCTAAGCAACAGGTACATTTAATGCTCTCGCAAAAACCCCTGTGAGGAAGGTGTTGCGTTTGTTTTTATTTTACAGTTGGGGAAACTGAAGCATGTGACCGAGCCAAAATGGTCTAGCTGTGATTGGCACATCTGCCTCATAAATGAAAGACAGTATATCTCCCATATTTTGAGCTACATTTATGTTCATACAATATGAATAATCAGAGACTTCATCTATTATCTGTGTTATCCTACTTAGCTATTTGGTATTGAAGTTATAGTGTACTCATCTGTCTACTTTTTCCCATTTTGGTTAAGTCTTTCAGGGCATGTACAAGATTTGACTTAATTTGTTTTTACTCCAAGATAACACATAATTGACACTTTGGAATTGTCTGTTGAATGAAAGAATATAATGAAAATTAAAAACAATATAGCAAAGTAATGTGAAAATGAATTTGTATGCAGGAAATGTCCAAATAGTTTAGAGTGGTAGTTTACACAACTTTGAAGTCAGATATGCTTTTTAAGTTTTAATCCTAGCTCTGCCATTTAATAGCTGTATAACTTTCAGCAGTTTACTTAATGAATCTGACTTTAGGTTTCCTAGTCCATAAAGTGGTCATAATGATATTACCTGCAACATGATGTTGTGTTATGAGAATTAAATGAGATTATTAATGTAAAGAATTTTCATTATGCCTGATCTATAGTTAAATAACCAGTAACTCTTTATAAAAAATAGCTGTAACATTGACTGACTTGTAACTAACTTTTGAATTATAACTTCTAGTATTATCAAGTAGTCTGTGCCCTAAATCCTAAACAAATAGTTGCCTTTTCCTATCTACTTTTCAGGGAATAATCTGGATTTAAAATAATATAAAGGAATAAGGCATTTCTGGGAACTGACTAGTGCTACTTATGTCCCCAAAGCAGGCAAGAGAGAGATAGGAAGAGGTAAGGAGGAAAAATACTTTTCCTTGTTGTCAGGTAGAAAAAGTGCACTGCAAATACCCATGAAAATTTTCCCTGTTGATTTAATGACTTGTATTATGCTCATAAACCCAAAATAGCTTAGATCATATATAAAGATGTTTTTGTTTTCGTTACCTGCTGCCCAGTTAGCTATGATTCATGATAGCCCCATGCACAGAGGAGCAAACTTCTGCCTGGTCCTGCGCCATTCCCAGGTCTAGTTACAAATCGGACCATGGGGATGCAGAGAGGATTCATTGGCTGATTTTTGGTGGAAGATGGTCAGTCCTTTCTTCTGGTTTATCTTATTCTCGAAGCTGTGCAAAAACCTGTTCAGCGTCTCAATAACATGCAAGCCTCCACTCACAGACACACAGTGGCTGCACACCAGGTGTGCTGGCCAGGAATTGAACCTGAGATGAGCATTCTACCGTTGAACGAGTACCACTTACTAAGAGTTTTACTGTATGATAACTTGCATGTGAGTGTTGAAGAAGTGGAAGGTTAGGGATACCCCTTAGGTTTCTGGGTAATATAGTTGATGGTGGTTCTTTATAGAGATATGAGAAGCAGGAAGAAGGAACAGCTGCTGTTCATGATTTGTGGTTATTTGTGGTAACTGGAGAACAGGTGCGAGCTATGTTTTTTTAAAATCAGTATATCCCAAAATATGTTAATAAAGAATCGAAATTACTTTGTAGCAGGTGGAGAAATCTGAAGACAATGAACATAAGTAAATCAAAAAAACCAAACCCAGTGCCATCAAGTGGATTCCTACTCATAGCAACTCTTTATAAGACAGAGTAGAACTGCCCCATAGGGTTTCCAAGGAGCACCTCTTGGACTCAGACTGTCAGCTTTTGGTTAGCAGCTGTAGCTCTTAACCAGGACCCCACTAGGATTCTCCAACATAAGTAGCTTGTCTAGCTCCGCAGGCATTTGCTGAGGGTCTTCTATGAACCAAGCAGTTTGTTAAGCACTTGGATACCAAAGTCACAAGTCAAAGGTAACATCATCATGCCCACTGACCTTGAGTCATAGGGTGTACAGGAAGGTCTCAGAGATGGAAGCTACAATTGCTGTTCTACAGAGGACAAAAGGAAAACTTAGCTCTGTTGAATAACTTGTCTAAAAGAATACCAGAGGTTCTGTTATATCCTGAGGGGCCTTTGGAATCAAAGATAAATTTAAATTTTCAACAGTTTTAATTATAGTATACTAGCCTATACCTCACTGAAAATTGGTAGCCATCAATAATCCATTAGATAATTCTGCACTTATTTAGAATGTCAATTGTAATCACTCCATAGAAATCATAATTTCTTTTCGAGATATGCATCATCTTACAGAAGTGAACATTCTGGAAGACTGCCTTTGAGTCTATTTGTTTTAAAAACCCTTGTGCGTTTTCTCTTATGTTGGGTTTCGTCTCAGTCATGACAGGCAGAATTAGAATTAATTCATATGTGCTTTATACAGAAATTAGGATTTAATTTATGATAGTGTAGAAACTCAATGTTTGCAAGAAAAAGACTGTGCTTATATATTTATTTTATGTATACATACTCATGTCTCAGAGTCTTTTGCATACAATGAATTCTTCTAGGGCATAGAAAAATATCATGAATTGCCATAAATTCAAAATTTTATCTGTGTTTATTAATTACTTACAAGACAAACTCATAACAGACAATATCGTACCCCTCTTTTTGCTGTTGTGTCCTATTAAGTGAACCCTGTAGGACAGCATGTAACTGCCCCATAGTGTTTCCTAGGCTGGAAATCTTTATTCAAGTAGATCACCAAGTCTTTTCTCCTACAAAGCTGCTAGTGGTATCAAACTGCTGATCTTCCACGTAGCAGTTGAGAGCTTAACCACTGCATCACTACTGACTCCTACAAGCATTTTATGTGTGACTAGTTCTTTGGGGCTCATGTCTCCATGGGATATAAATGTGAACTCAATCTATTTCCCTCAAATTATCTCTTTTACTCCATTGTCTTATTTCCCTCTCTCCTACAATTATATTTTAGGCAGATTCTATAATTACATTTTAGGCAGATTCTACAGGGACTTGCGTTTCTGTCTTCAGGCAGATTCTGTAACTAGTCTCATTTTCTCCATAATCGTATCCTAGACTTGAGCCAGCTGTCCTTATGGCAGAGGTTGTTCTAAGAGTCCTCTTCTCCTTCCTTATCCAAGACTCATTTCCACTGGAGGGCAGGGAAGAGAAAGTGGGAAAGTTATATATTCTTCTTACTTCCGTGGACAGTGCTTATGGCCTTGTCTCTAGTGGTTGATGCTGTTTTTCTGAGTGTTACTGACCAGTTCTTTGTGTCATTTCTATGAGAAGTGACCAAAGACTGGCTCTTCAGGGGAATATATGTGTAAGTTCATCAGAAAGCTAAGCAGAACACGTCCATGTCATTGTTCACCAACAGGCTAAGGTCTAGTCTCTTCCATCTGTAGCTTGGGTCATTTGTGCTATGGCCTATGGCTTCTTGATGGCCTTTGGGAATGCAGTGTGGGCAAAGGGGATACAAGAATTAGACAGTACAATCCACACAAGACCTCCCTCACTTCAGATACTAATTGCAAGCTTGGCTGGGAGAGGTCCTAAAACCACCTTCAGTTCAGTAATTTGCTAGAAGGATGCACATAAATCATTTAAAGCTATTATATTCATAGGTATAGTTTATTATGGAGAAAGGGTGCAGATTAAAGTTAGCCAAAGGAAGAGACACGCATGACAGAATCTAGGAGAAATACCAGGGGTTGAGCTCCTGTTGGGTTCTCCCCATAGGATTAGAAAAACATCACTGTCTTTTACGAGAATATGCAGAGTCTTGGCAATGGTAGGAGCTTTCCTAAGCTTTGATATTCAGAGTTTTTATGGGGCTCAATCACATACTGCCATAGGGCTGACATCTAGTCTCCAGCCCCTTCTAGACGGTAGGATAACACCGTTAGTCTCCTTTTTCTCCGAAAGGAAAAACTTATGGTGTTTAAGGCCAAAAGACCTCATCATAAATCACAAAGTTAGACTAACCGGTGGCCAAAGCCCCCAGGCATACAAAGACATGCATCAGGATTGACATACCAGGACTTAGAGATCACTTTCTAGTAGCTAAAGTCAAAACCAGACCTCTCTTTAGGTAAGGTTAGTTCTTCTTTACACAAGAGACAACCGCACCCTGATTCCCCTGTTTCTGCCCTGCCATCTCTCTCCAAATCTCTGCTCCATTAGACAAGGGAAGATAACATGTCTGTGTTTGAGAAGTACAATGCAAGTCAGCCTTCATGCAAGCATCATCTGAACCTTTAATTTCCAAAATACCAAGAATCTGCTGATGACTCTCTTGGCAACTTTCCCTCCCACAGGGTACTCTTATCCCAACAACTGTACTTCTCCCTGCTGAGTTTGCTCTGTGACTCCATCACTGTTTAATCTCAATCTAATCTAGTCCTGAAATCCTAAAGGGTGGCTTTGCAAACATGCACTCCAAAAAATTCTGCTTTGCACTTACAGCAGGAATTCCTTTGAGTCTTTAAATTGTCTCTGTATGGTGGACTAGAACTAAGCGCCTCCTTTTCTTCAGGTTTGGATCTTGCTCACCGTGTCAGAGGCCCTGCTAAAGTCCTATTACACATTAATAGCCTTATTCTCTAGGTGAGGAAATTGGAGCTTAGATAAGTTAAATGACTTGTCCTTGGTGGGCACACAACTAGAAAAGTGGAAATCACACTTCCTTTATCATGTCTTTTATACTCTTTAACAGCCACGTCCTTGTGCAGGACATGAAAGCATGTCCTTTGTGCTGTCCCATTTGTACATTTTATTGGAAGAGAGCATTATGCATTATCCTTCTTCCCAAGTGGAATCCCAGATAGGTAGCCTTAAAGAGAACAGGGCTAGGAGTCCTGACAGGTAGAGCTCAGGGATAGCACCTTTTCAGAGATATCTCTTCTAACTAGAAAATCCCTCTAGCTAAGTTACCAGGGAAGCCTCTTCCCAAGACTTTAGGGGGAAAACAATCTGTTTATCAGTGGTCACAATGTTGGGGCGGAAGGGATGACACACAAATCCACCATCCAAAGGCACGGTCAAATCTGCTTGGAAAATAACGTCTTCAACTGGCATTTGGGGAGGGCAGAATGAGTCTATTGACCTTCTTAAAACATAGCCCTTGAAAGCCCCAGAGGAAAAATGCAATAATAGTAATAACTAATACATTTAAGATCACTTATGGCCCTTGGCTTGGCTTGGCTATATGAACCAAAAACTGTTAAATGCTTTCTACACTTTGTCTCATAACAACCTTTGAAATAGTTAGTTCTATTTTTTCCACTTAAAATTGAAGTCACTACTGTTAGAGGGGTTATGTAACTTGCACAAAATCATATAGCTTGAAGAGGTGGTAAAAAACAATTTTTTTAAAGGCTTTCTTTTCTGATTCAGCTTTTGGCAGAAACTAACTAAAAAATATTTCCCTCTGTTTTGCAGAGTAACGGACAACGTGGATGACACCCTAGCAAGGCATATGCTTCCAACACTTCAAAGATGACAAAGTTGTTTACAACGGAGAACAGAAGATCGAGAGCTAAGAAGTACTCAGTAGCCAGGACTACCGCTGTGTATTTTAAAGCCATTCTTCGAGGTTTCTTACTTGACAGTTCCTACATGACCCTGTCAAAAATCTACAATATATGCTGCATTAAATGGAACATGTATATGACAAACCAGAAGAAAATAACTATAAACATATATTGTATAAAGAAAAGACAACAATGAAATCCGTTTCAGCAGATCCAGCAAAGATGTGTCTTGGGCATGGAACCAAAGTTACGATGAAACATTCGACCCCTGCTGTGCAGGGGGGCGTTTTAATGTTAACACCACACTCCATGGAAACACTGGTCCTGATAACAAACATCATTTTAAAAATGAAAAACAAAACAGGGTGGGTGGGGAATGAAGCACGAGGAATACCTATGAGGAGCTATTTACAATAAAATGTTGAATTGAAAAGTCTGGTTTCTTACTACAGGGATTTGCTTTTCTGTCTTTACTGTTGTTTTAAACTCAGGAACAGAGACAGCCACAGTGCGCATGGGAAGAAAAGCAGTGTCCAGTTGGGTTTTCTGCACAGATGGAGCAGCCCACAAATGACAGACAAGAAGTGGATCGCGGTGATTCCCAACTAAGCTGGCAACCGGGGCAAAGGAACCTAGTGAAAGTAACACAAATAAAGGCAGATTTGATGCTGCTTTGGCCTTCTTTCGTATCCATGTTTCTCCGCAAACAGACTGATCCCGTTCTTACTGAAAATTAAGAAGGTGATGCTCTAAACCCTGAGCTCCCTTAGTTCTTCTTGGCATGCCAGTATCTATAGGAAACCAGGGCCAGAGAGCATCTCTGAATCTGATTGTTTCCAAAATGCAGATTTTCTGGTGGCTGCTTAAAGTTGCCTGCTAACGAATCTGTTGTTATCTAATATTGGTGAAAACACAATAGATCTGATAAATAAACTTCAACCAAAAGTTGGCTTTGCCACAGAGTTGTGAGTATAAAACTAAATTGTGATTTTTTTTTTTTTTTTTAAGAACGTGTCCCGATATGCCTGGAATAGTTTGACCTCATGTCTTTAGAGTGATAACATTTTCTTTTTCCCCGAATAGCTGATAGCTACAAGAGAGCTCTACTTTTTTATATACAAGTAACATTATGTTACTGACAAGGGCATTTTCTACCAGACACAGTTACAGGACTGGTACTTTTCCTAAGTTATGGAATTCTGATTCTTAGGTTCAACTTTGAGAGCAAATAAATGTTCCTGAAAAGCTGATTTTACACCTCATTAACTGTAGATAACAAAACAACCTCAATTTTTCAAATCTTTAAGGTTTTAAGTATGGCTAGAATTTTCAAACATAGAGAATGTGTGTAGGGAGCCAGAAACACTTTCTATGAAACGCTGTACTTATCTTCCCATACCTGGGTGTGGTGTCTTATTCTTTGGTTTTAGCACTGGCGTTTTCAAAGCCAGAATGATAACTGAAGAATGTAGAAGAAAATCTAGAACTCTAAGGTCTTGCTTTTCGTTCTTATACTTACTGCTGACCCAGGTATCTTTGGCCCAATCACTTAACCTCTCTGTGCCTCAGTTTCCTCATCTGCAAAATGAGGTTAAAATGCTTTTTCATGACGTTTTTGCAATTATGGAACAAGAGGTGCTTAAAGTAGCACAAAGTGCTTTGTAACTATTATGATTGTTTTATTTGATTTTTGTTGTTAAAAAGAAAAGACGCCCAGTATAATAGTGCTTCAGTTTGATTAAATCTAAGCTCTGTAACACTGAAACTTTCCCATTAAGCTACCTAGAACATTATAGCAATAAAGATAGAGTAATCCAAAGCCAGAATCTCTAATTACATAGTAAGTAGATCATACGAAGCTATTGAAGAAAATAGAAAAGTGTCTTTTCAGTGAAAAACATCTTCTTTCCCTGCTTGTTGTATCTGCATACCATAAAATAGAGCTCTGCTTTTGTCATAGGAGAGCCAACTATGAAGTTAAAGATTGAAATGAATTGGTATTAAGTATCACATAATTAGCTCGATTATCCCATTCATTTGGGGAAGGATTGTAGATCCTCTTAACAACATACAAAACAAATATGTGGTTGTAGTCTTCATCTCAATAGGTAGATTTTAGCCTAGATTCAATGGGCAGGCAATGTAAATGGGCATGCCCCTACAGAGTCTGTGACCAATCTGAGCAAACCTCAGTTGGGAAGTACAGAGTAGGATAAGTTACTCTCCCACTTCGTAAATATTTTTCTTCCGTTGCCCCCCAGTGAACATTTCAGGGCCCATTTGAGTAAATCCATGCTCCATCTCGTTCACCAAATGCACCTTCCTTTTCTTCATCTTACTCCTCCCATTTACAAACATGTAGGTTAAAATTTATGTCCAACAACTAACTGTGTTAAAAATGATTTAAGATGTTGTCAAAAGCAGTGTAGTTAAATCATATTAAAAAATCATACGTACATATATAGATATTTTAGCTTTTATAAATTTGATTTTGTCACAAAAAAATCACAAGAACAAGAACAGCTTAGATGGGCATCTAAAAGCCTTAGGTGTGCTTAGGACAATTACAAAAGGAAAGATTCTTTTTTGCTTAAAATATATGTTAATTGACTTGACCAAAAATTGAATAGAGTTGATTTGTAAACTACCAAAAGTTGAGTTTTCTGCAGAGATGTGAAGAGCAAACTAAATTGTGATTTAAACTAACAAATGACTCTAGATTTGGAAGAAGCTAAATTATTTTGATAGATGTATCTTTCTGTGATCCATTTCCACAATTACAAAAGCATCAGTGAAATTATCAAGTATGTTCCAGTCGCTCGTGAATCTATGGAAATAGGCTGTATCTCAATGAACATTTCCTTTGCATATGACTGTCAGCAACAGTACAAAGAATGTCTCTGTAATAAATCCACTGTGGCTCCACTTCTGAAAGGCAGCAGATGGTTTCCCTTGTATTTGTCATTCCCTACATCCTTACTATGCTGATATATTTGGCCAACGAGTTAATAGCCATTAGAGCATCACTCTTCCAGTTTCATTTAACCATTTTCTTAAGAATGCATCATCCTTGGATAAAAAAAAATTAACAATATTGGAAATATTTTAAAATCAAAGAAAGCCCAATTCGGCAGTTATATAGGACAGAAATGTTTCCTTGAGAAAGAAAACAATGAAGAGTCTCTTTGGCACCATACTACAAAGCATAATTAAATTGACGCTCTTAATTTTTTTTTTAATTCCCTCCAACTTTTATTTTAAGAAACAATAGAACTTCTTGGGAAAAGAAACCAGATCTTCTTTAACCCATAGCATATAATTTGCCAGCAGTGAAGTTTAAGGAGCAGAAAAACACATTTTGCTGTGGGTTTTTTGGCACCCACAGATACCTTCCTACACTGGTGGTGTAGCTCTTACAAAGCAGTAGGAAAGAAACCATAGACTTTACCGAGGTCTCGTGGATTATCCCTGGGTCGAAAAGAAAATTGTTTTCCCTCTACTAGAAATAGAAGAAATAAAATTTTGCCAAGTAATTTTTGCTACAGTATTCTAACTTTTTTGTTTAAAATAAACTTGTGCCCTTTGCCTGCTTATTGTCAACTTTTTTTGTATACTTATTATGTAATCCGTATGTTCTCTGTTTACAGTGTAATTCATATGCTCATGGAAGCATGTCTTTTTAACCTGCCTGGGTTTTCCTGGAAACCATAAAATGATTTTCATCAGTTTTGTGTTGATGCTTAAATAATTGTACCATGTGTATTATGTAACATCAAAGTTGATGGACAGTGTAGCCATTTTATTTTTCAAAATAATTAATTGCATCTTTTGGTCTGCCAAAGAGTGACACAAGACACACATACACAGGACAATAAGAATTCGCTATGTCTGAGGGTTGCACTGATTTGTGAACATTTCAGAACAAATGAATGATAATTTGATGATAGGTTTTAGTGGCTTCATTTAATTGATTTGATAACTTCAGTAGTCTAGATTTAGCTACTCTATTGTAAAGTTCAATATAACTTCCCAGAGACATGGGTAAACAAAAAAAATCTTAAATGACCATCTGTTTCATGAGTTAATGCTTCCAGAATGGGCCCAAGATCGTTGTCACATTAAATGAATGTCTACTTTCCAAAGGGAAAGAAAGTCTGTCATAGCACTTGAGAGAGGCAAGTATCTACTCTGTTCTACTGCGTGGGTATTCCTCTAAACTAGGTAGTCTTGAGATGGAATTTCAGGCATACTGACAAGAGAAATCAAACGTAAGGGAAGGTTGGAGCTGATCCTCATACAGCCTGTTCAAGTGTGGACTCTAATATTCCACTTCAGGACTGGGCAGGGCAGATTCACATTCCTTTATTGCCTTCAGTTTGGCAGTTTAACTCTTCTTAAACAAACCTTCTATTGTTCAGAATCCAAATCCAATGTTAAATCAAAATCACTAAATACTTGCTTAATGGAACAGCGTGACAAGAGTATAAGAATTACATTTGCGATATTTACCTAGTGGATCAAGCTTGACGGTTGGTTGGATGAGTGTTCTTGGCTTTCTTTGTTTTGTTGTGTTTTGTTTTGCATTGAGATTTTTGTATGCATAATTCTATTTCCACCCTTTTACATGCAGAGCTCTGTAGTGTGAGGGCAGTGTAGGTAAAGAACTTTGAGTCCGAACTGTCTGCAATCAGGACTTCCACAAATGTGCTAAAATGTGGATTCTGTAATTTCCCTACCAAAAAACAGATCTGCAGCTTCCATTAATGACAGCAATCCTTTCTGTTTGATGGACAGCTCACTAAATGTGCCTATTCAGCCACATCAACCACAATAACTTCCCACAGTGAGACAGATCAAGATCCAAACACTTTTATGTGATGTACATATACATATTCTGTACATACTATGCTGGTGTGGGTGCTTACTGTATACTTCTGTCTAAGGACTGAGAACTTAAGGAAGGCTTGTTTTTCTGATGCTGCTGGATAACCCATGTTTTTGTTTAGCATCTGTTTTGTACTCTTCCCCTCTTTGCCTGTCTCTTCTCTCCCCTGCCACGTCTTCTGTTCATTTCTTCTATTTCCTGTTTTTGACTGAGGTTAAAAAAAAAAAAAAAAATGCTCCTGGGTTGTTCAATAATCCAAACCCACAAACCAGGCTGTGATTATGCCAGTGGGTTCTGGGAAGAGCAACAGATTAAGTCCAGCACAATCTACAAGATTAATATTAACCCAAAGTTCCACATCTTTATCAGCTAAAAATCCAATTCCAAGAAGAGTTCATGCGTGTTTTAAACTTCCAGATTCCAGGTATGTGGGGACTCAGTTATAGAGCTAATGGGTTTGAATACATGATCCCTGGGATGTCTACCATATGCCATGTAATGTAGGCAGGGAACCAGCGCCTCACAACTTTCAGCCACTCAACCCAGTTGGCGCTCTGTCTCCTCCATCTCGTAAGCATGACTCCATATATATTGCTTCAGTGCTTGTTTCCTAAAAAGAAAAAAATATACACATTGACTGAGTTTCACCAGAATGATCCTCTGAAGTATACTGAACATGTACATGTACTGTATTATTACCATAGAGATTAGAACCAACTTATTGTATGTAAAGTTTTATGAATGGTTATTTTATAATTTATGTATTTAATATAGGAATCAATGAACTTTGGTGTTTTCGTTTCTATAAAAATAAAACAAGCTGCATTTTTTTAAAACCTGATCTTATGTTGTTCATAGGTGGTTGTTCTTTTTAAACACATCTACCTTTGAAAAACCAAATACCGCCCCCCCCCCCAAATCCCATTGCCGTGAAGTTGATTTCAACTCAAAGCAACCATATGGGACAGAGGAGAACTGCCCTATAGCATTTCCAAGGAGTGGCTGCTGGGTTTGAACTGTTGATCTTTTGATTAGCAGCCACCAGGGCAACTGAGGTTATCAGTGTTATGACAAGGAACACACACTGCATGACAAATAACAAACAGATTTCTTCTGTCTATATATTTCCTCCTGCTAGGAACACTGTGGTGAGAAGGAATTGGAGGCAGCATTTACACTCAAGTGGAGAGGCTTGTGAGCATTGACATACCTGCTCTGAGCACAACTTGAGAGAAAAACTCACCAACTGCTTGCCATCCTTCTTCTTGATATTGTAAACCCTGGGGACACAGTGGTTAAGTGCTATGTCTGCTCACCAGAAAGTCAGCAGTTCAAATCCAGCAGATGATCCTTAGAAACCCAGTGGGGCAGTTCTCTGTCTTATAGTGTTGTTATGAGTCAGAATTGGCTCCACAACAATGTTTTTTTGTTTGTTTATTTTAGTTATTTGGCTTTATTCTAGATATTGGGGACAGTAGTAATTCAATGGTAGAATTTTTGCCTTGCATACCCAGGTTTGATTCCCTGTCAATGCACCTCAAGTATAACCCATCTATCAGTGCGTGCTTGTGCATTGGGACAATGCAGAATAGGTTTCAGCAGAATTTTCAGAGTAACACAAACTAAGAGAAAGTCTTGGTGGTCTACTTCCAAAAATCAGACAATGAAAACCTTATGGATCGCAAAAATCCTATACATAACCAATCACGGGGATAGTGTAGGACCAGACCTGTTTCCTTTCATTACACATAATGTCATCATGAGCCAGAGACCTAGCAACAGCAGCTAACAACAAAAATAGCAACTGTAGATATTATCTGGCCTCTTATATTTACTTACCTTTTTTTCCCCTCTATCTTAACAGTTGTACGTTATATGAGCATCCATGATGTCCCCATCTCTATGGCCTGATATGTTCCTAGTCTCAAAGAATTACAGCTAATGTGGAAAACTATCCATGTGAACACAAAATAAATAACAAAACAAAACAAAAAAGACTGCTGTCACGTTGATTCTGGCTCATAGTGACTCTACAGGACACAGAGAACTGCCCCATAGAGTTTCCAAGGAGCGCCTGGTGGATTTGAACTGGAGAGTTTTTGATTAACAGCCATAGTTCTTAACCACTACACCACCAGGATTTCCAAGAAACTAATATAAGGCATAATTCCGTAAGTCACTATAAAGAACTCTTAAAATTTTTCTTAGTAAGAGAGGGGAAGATGGTGATATAAACAGATCACCTTTCAGAACCTCCTCACAAATAATACAAGAAATACAACAATGCAGTGGTGCTCAGCCTTGTAGGACTCTCAATGAAAGAGCAGAGGACAGCAGCAGCAAATTTCAAATGAGCAAAAGTCAATGAATCAACAACCTGCATGTAACAGGTAAATGGCTTCTCCACCATCCCCGTTCCTCCTCGTAGCTGCACTGGCTGCTGGCTACCATAAATAGGGGAAGATCACCAGCAAAAGAGCCTACTTCCCTAAATGTCATACCCCTACCTGGGCAAAGAAACAGGACCCCCAAGATTCTGCTCTAAAATAAGTATGGGAGATGTCATGGGTTGAGTTGTGTCCCCCCAAAAATATGTGTGGCTGTGTGGCTGGGATATGGTTCCCAGTATCTTGGGACTGTCCTCCATTGTGTGGTTTTGCTAACCTGTATGTTAAAGGATTAGGGTGGGGCTGTGAATTCCTGCTATGGGGGAAGTTTCCCTGGAGTATGGCTTGCCCCACCCTTAATGCTTTTAGCTTGCAAGGAATAAAAGGAAAAAGAACCAAGGACAATTTGAGAACCTCACTACCATCAAGCAAGCAGCACCGGGAGCAGAACGCGTCGTTCAGACCAGAGGTTCTTGCGTTAGGACGCTCCCTGGACAATGACTGATGCAATACCGGACTTTCCTCCAGAGCCATCAAGGGGAAAGTCTTTCCCTGGAGCGGACACCCTGAATATGGACTTGCAACCTACCGGACTGTGTAAGAATAAGTCTTTCTTTGTTAAAGCCATCCACTCTGTGGTATTTCTGTTAGAGCAGCCTAGTTGACTAAAACAGGAGACTCCCTGGGCCCTGTGTGAAGTCTACCAGCAGCTAGCACAACAGACATTCTCAATGGCCAGGCCAGAGTGAATTGTTGCAGAAGGTCTCCTGCAGTGATGTCTGCTCCCATGGCCAACACCATCTGCCTTCCTAAGCATCCATAGCTCATGCCTCTGAAGTCAACAGAACAGATAGCGCTTGAGATACGTTTGGGTCTGTCTGCCCCACTTACCCCTGGTTGGCACTGGAGACCGCTGTCTGAAAGCTGCTGTGTGCTAAGAAGCAGACCCTTGAGTGGGGACTACATTTACAATACACTGTGGAGTAGGACTGTGTCAGCAACCAGGCAGATCTCTCTGGGGGTCCCTTTGGAGCATGCTAACACCCAACTGAACATTGTTGGGTGCCAACCAAAACCAACCAAAACCAAACTTGTTGCCACTGAGTCAATTCTGCATCATATGTATCCTATAGGACAGAGTAGAACTGTGTGATAGAGTCTCCAAGGAGTGCCTGGTAGATGTGAACTGTCAACCTTTTAGTTAGCAGCCACGGCACTTAACCGCTACGCAACCAGGGTTTCTGTTGGCTGCCAGACTGCTTCAAAATGCGATAGACGGACCCCTGCAATGAGGCCTACTCCCAGAGTCAGTACACTACCTGCTTTGCTGCATACGTCAGAACTCAGGCCTCTGAAATCAGCATCACAGGGTGGGTAAGATTGGGTCTGTGTGCTCCTCTTTGAAGTCAACACTGAGGCCTGCTGACTGAGGGTTGCTGTGTACTAGGAATCTGGCCTCTTGGGTGGTGGCTTCACACACAGCCAACTTCCTATTGGGGAAGAATCCGACAGCAACATGGCAAGCCTCCCTGGGGCCCGTTCAGAGGACACAAGCTCTTTTCCCACCTGTAACTGTTGGCTGATACAAGTCCCTACAGAAGGTCCCCTTCAGTGTAGCCGAAAGGCAGGCAACTAAGTGAAGACTGATGCCTCAGCCACCACCACATGGCCACTACCAAAACCCACCCACTGCTGCTGAGCCAATTTCAACTCAGAGCAATCCTATGGGACAGAGTAGAACTGCCCGGTAGAGTTTCCGAAGAACACCTGGTAGACTTTTTGGTTAGCAGAGGTAGCACTTAACCATTTCACCACTAGGGTTTCTACATGGCCACTGGAGCTCTGAAATCTACAAGACAGATCTCTTGGGAGGCCTTCTGTGGAGTGCCATCTGCGGAGTGCCAGCCTCTTCCAGATACTGTTCGAAAGTAGCTTGTTTCCCTTGAATACCAATTCATATGTAAGTGGCCTCCACACAGCAGGAAAGGAAGTCTTGGTTGTAAAGAGTAACATCCAGCTCTGCAGGGTGTGAGATTTCCAACTAAAAACATAATTAGAGAAACAGATGAGAGGAGGGAGTAATAACTAGTGAGAGAGAACCGCCACCTCTGCTGACAAGATTGATTAGACGGTGATAATATCTTCTCTGAAACAATCCCTGGTGGTACAGTTGTTAAATCACCTGTCTGCAAACCAAAAAGTCAGTGCTTTGAATCCACCGGCCACTCTAAAGGAGAAAGATGTAACAGTCTGCTTCTGTAAAGCTTTACAGCCTTGGAATCCTTATAGGGCAGTTTCACACTGTCCTCTAGGGTGACTGTGAGTAGGAACCAACTCTATGTAGTGGGCTTGGCTTTGCTTTGGATCTTCCCTGAGTAGTAGCACCCACTGCTGGACAGATTGGTAACAGAGTTCTCTGGTGTGTTTAGGAGACACAGAAAGTTGAAAACCAAGATCTATAACTTCCAAATTCTAATTAAATCAGGAAGGGAGGAGCAGCTTTCACAGAGAGGGAGAGGAAGCAGCAACCAAAGATTAAAGGCTCTGCTTACCTATGAATTTTGAGCAGAAAGTAGTGATAGCAAAAACAGGAAACACTGGGGATAATTGAGTAACATTTTTGAAACGTTCAGTGTCCCAACCAAAACCAAAAAAAAATTCATAAGACACACAAAGAGAAAAAATGGCCCATCCAAATGAACATCATGAAAAGAGCGAAATCACACCCATAGACCAAATAATGAAAAGAACAAAAGAATATAATACAAAAACATTAAACATGATTCAAGAACTAATGGAAACCATACACAAAGATCCAAAATAAAGAAATCAACACACGCATGAAATGCCAAGCCGAGTGCCATAATGAGAATGTAAAAAAAAAAAGAAATTAAATACAAGCATTGTGACCGAAAGGGACGATAACTGAAATGAGAAACACAATGGAAGAATCTACCAACAGATTAAATCAGGCAGGGGAAATAATCAGTGAATTAGAAAACACACCAAACCAAACTCATTGCCATCAAGTAAATCTCAACTCATAGCACCCCTATTAGACAGAATAAAACTGCCCCGTAGAGTTTCCAAGGAGTGCCAGGCAGAGTCAAACTGCTACCTCTTTGGTTAGCAGGTGTAGAACTTAACCATTACACCACCGGTGTTTCTAAATTAGAACATAAGGTGCTCAAAATTAGAGAGACTGAATAGCAGTAGGAACTGAGGCTCAAAAAGACTGATTATGGTTTCATTCTGGGAACCATAGGACAACATTAGGAGAACTATATGCATATCATAGGAATTCAAGAAAAGATCACAGAAAGAAGGAAACAGAAAGAATATTTGAAGAGATAATGACAGAAATTTTCCACAGTCTGATGAAGAGCATCCATCTACAAATCCAAGCAGCTCAAAGATCCAAGCAGGATAAACCCAAAGAAAGCTACACTGAGACAAATCCTAGTACAGCTCTCAAAATGGAAAGAGAGAATCCTGAAACCCATGAGACAAAACAGTCACACATATAAATGGCCCCCAGTAAGATTAAATGATGATTTATCCTCAGAAGCACTAGAAGCCAGAGGCAATGGAATGATAAATTTATAATGTTGAAAGGAAAAAAAAAAAAAAAAACACTGTCAATTAGGAATACTACACCCAGTGAAACAGCCCTTCAAAAAATGAGGGTGAAATTAAAGCATTCCCAAACAGATGTTGAGAGAGCTCACATCCACTAGACAAGCCCTACAAAAAGTAACAAGGGGATCTTAGCAGATGGAAGGGAAAAGACAGTAGAAAATATATCAAAACCACACATGAAAAGAAAATTCTCTAGTAAAGGTACTACATAGGGAAGCATAAAGGCTAGTAATCATTCTAATTGCTTTGTCTTTCATGCTTTTTAATGGCAATTTATAAAAATCCAGGATAAAATTATGTTAAAGGGCATATGAAATGTAAAGTTGTAAATTAGTGACAGCAAACAATGGGTGTGGTGACTGGTATAAACATATCATTTCTTGTATGTTACTGACATTAAGTGGGCACCAACTTACCTTGGTTTTGTACTTATATGTCACTGAGTCAATTCTGACTCACAGTGACCACAAAGAACACAGTAGGACTGACCTATAGGCTTCCCTGAGGTGTAATGTTCACAGGAGCTGGTTTTTGTCTCCCACAGAGCCACCTGTATATTCAAATCACCAATGTTTCAGGTAGAGCTAAATGCTTTAATATTGCACCACCAGGGATCCTTACATACACACCTATTAGAACAGCTAACTTACTCTAGGATGCTATGGATACAAGCTGTTCAATGCAATATTCACCGGGACCACTAAGAAGGCATTTTAAAAACCTACACAAAAGGAAAGCAGAAAGGAACCAAAATGGCTCACTACAACAAACCAACAAAACACAAAATTAGGTGATAATAAAGGAAAAAGAGAGAGAAAAGCTAAGACGCAAAAACCAAGTAATAAAATGGCCGAAGTAATATCTTACTGTTAATCACAGCGAATGTAGGTGGACTAAACGCTCCAATCAAAAAGCAAAGACTGGCAGAATAGATTTTTTTTTAAAAAAAAGATACAGCTATATACCGTTTACAAAAAACACACCAACAATCCAAGAACACAAGTAGATTGAAAGTATAAGGATGAAAAAAATTTCCATATAAATAATAACCAAAGAGCTGGGGTGGCAATCTTAATGACAGACAAAGTAGACTGAAAGAAAAAAATCTGTCAGAAAAAATAGAGATGGACATTATATAACATTATACAAAGCGTCAATTCATTGGAAAGATTTAAGATTCATAAATATATATGCATCCAACTTTGGAAAGCCTAAATATATAAAGCCAACACTGACAGGAGTGAAGGAAGAAATACACAGTACTACAATAATACTTTGAGATTTCAGTATACAATTTTTAATATTAGACAGAACAGCTTGAAAGACCAGCAAGGAAATAGAGGACCTGAATGGCACTATAAACCCAATAGAATTAACAGATATATATACAACTCTTCACCCTATAAGAGGCCAATGTACAGTTCTATTCTAGTACACATGGATCATTGTCCAGGATAGACCACACACAGGTCACAAAACAAGTGATAATAAATTTTAACAGACCGAAGTCATAGAAAGCATTTTCTCTGAACACAGCAAAGAGAAACTAGAATTCAGTTAAAAAACTCACTGTCGTTGAGTTGATTCTGACTCACAGCGATCCATAGGACAGAGTAGAACTGTCCCACTGAGTTTTCAAGGAGGACCTGGTGGATTTCAACTGCCGACCACTTGGTTATGAGCTGTAGCCCTTAACCACTACACCACCAGAGTTTCCAGAATTCAACTACAGAAAGAGGAAAAAGAAGAACTGGAAAATACACAAATATATGGAAATTAGACAACATACTACTAAATTACCAATTGGTCAAGGAAGAAGCAAAAGGAGAAATCATAAATTTCTTAGAGCCTAATGACAAAGAAAGCACAATATACTAACATTTATGGGAGCGTAAAAGTAGTATTCAGATGAAAATTTACAGCAATAAATAACTACATGAAAAAAGAAAGATTTCAAATCAAAAAGCTACCTCTACAACTTGAGGAATTGCAAATAGAGAAGAATAAACTAGGCCTAAACCTACCAGAAGACAGGGAATAACAAAGATCAGTGCAGATGTAAATTAAATTTATAAAAAAAAAGAAAGAAAGAAAAGAAAAATCAACATAACCAGAAGATGGTTCTTGTACCTAGATAGACAAAGAAAAATTGCAAACAGCCAAAATAAGAAATGAAAGAGAACGCACTACAACTGACCTAGTAGAAATGAAGAGAATTGTGGCAGAATATTTTGGACTAGATAACCTAGATGAGGTGGACAAATTCTTAAAAGCACCCAACTTGCCCAGACTCAAGAGGGAGTCAATAAATAATCTCAACAGACCTATAATGACTGAAGTCAGTGGTCAAAAATTTGCACCACCACCACCACCACTACCCTGCCCCAACTGTCTCCAATAAAAAGCTCTGAACCAGATAGTTTCACTGGGGAATTGCAGTGAACAGTTAGGGAAGAATTGACAATAATTCCATTTAAACTCTTCTATAAACTAGAGAAGGAAGAAATATTTTCTAAGTAATTCTGAGAAGTAAACATCATCATGATTCCAAACTAAGACAGAGACCACAAAAAACAAAACCACAGGTCAATATCCCTTATGAATATTTTGTTGTTATTGTTAGGTGCCACTGAGTTGGTTCTGACTCATAGTGACCCTGCATACAACAGAACGAAACACGTTCCAGTCCTGCAACATCCTCAGAAGTCTTACTATACTTGAGCCATTTGTTATCGCTGCTGTGTCAATCCATCTTGTTGAGGGTCTCCCTCTTTTTTGCTTTTTTACTCCCTCTACTTTACCAAGCATGATGTCCTTCTCCAGGGACTAGTAATATGTTTAAGAACTGTGAGACATGGTCTCACCATCTTTGCTTCTAAGGAACATTCTGGTTGTACCTCCAGGATGGATTTGTTTGTTCTTTTGACAGTTCGTGATGTATTCAACATTCTTCTTCAACACAACGGTTCAAAAGCATCAATTCTTCTTCAGTCTTCCTTACTCATCACCCACCTTTCACATTCATAGGAGGCAACTGAAAGCACTGTGACTTGCGTCAGGTGCACCTTAGTCTTCAAGGTGTTATCTTTGCTTTTCAGTGCTTCAAAGAAGTCTTTTGCAGCCAATTTGACCAATGCAATGCATCTCTGATTTCTTGACTGCTGCTTCCATGGGTGTAGGTTGTGGATCCAAGCAAAATGAAATCTTTGACAACCTCAATGTTTTCTCCCTTTATCATGATGTTGTTTATTGGTCCAGTTGTGAAGACATTTGTTTTCTTGATATTGAGGTATAATCTGTACTGAAGTTTGTAGTCTTGGATCTTCATCACTAAATGCTTCAAATCCTCTTCATGTTCAACAAGCGAGGTTGTATCATCAGCATAATGCAGGTTGTTAATAAATCTTCCTCCAGTCTTGATGCCCTATTCTTCTTCATGTAGTGCAGCTTCTTGGAGTATTTGTTCAGCATACAGATTGAATAGACATAGTAAAAGAAAACAGATCCTGACTTACACCTTTTCTGCTCAAAATCCCAATAGTGTTATTTACAGAAATGGGCAGACCTATTTGAAACTGCGTGTGGAATGGCAAGACCCCTAGAATAGTAAATCTTGGAAGAAAAGAATAAAGTCATAAGTCTCATACTTTCTGATTTTAAAATATATTATACAGTTAAATAGTAATCAAAAGAGCATGGGACTGGTGTAACAAAAGACATTTAGACCAATGGAATAATACTGAGAGTCTAGAAATAAGCTCACACATTCACATTTCAGTCCATTGTGGCAGCTCCTGTATTAATTCATCTTGTTAAGGGTCTTCAGCTTTTATGCTGGCCTTCTAAGACTTCACCAAGCACGATGCCCTTCTCCAGGGCCCGATCCCTCTTGATACCGTCTCTGAAGTATGTGAGATGAAACCATTGGAGAGACGCAACTCAAAAGCACAAGGAGATACCATTTCATCCCACTAGGACAGCTAAGATCAAAAAACAAAAACAAATAAATGAAAAAAAACAACAAACATTTGCAGGAATGTAAGGAAGTTAAAACCCTTATCCATTGCTGGTAGGAATACAAAATGGTAGGGTTGTTGTGGAAAACTATGTGTTGGTTCCTCAAAAAAACTAAAATTAGAATTACCGTAAATCAAAAAATAAAAACAAATCCAGCTACCATCAACTCAATTTCAGCTGGCATAGTGTTTAAGAACTACAGCTGCATACCGACTAAAGACAGGCGGTTTGAATCTACCAGAAAGTCCTTGGAAGATCTATGAGGTACTTCTACTGTGTCCTATAGGGTCACTATGAGAACTACCGTAAGACTAGCAATTCCACTACTAGGTACATAACCAAGGTATTAAAAAACAACAATGGAACAGACATACACTTATAGACACTAGTGTTTACTGCAGCTGTATTCACAATAGCCAGTGGGTAAAAACAACCTAAATGCCCACTAACATACAGATGGATAAACAAAAACATGATGTGGTACATGTCACAATGGAATACCACTCAGCCACAGAGAGATATGAAGTCCTGATACCTACTAGAGTATGGATGGAGTGTGAAGATACCGTGCGGAATGAAATAAGCCTGTCTCAAAAAACTGAACCCACTGAAGACTCACAATGATCTTCCAGGTCAGAGTAGAACTTCCCCATAGGATTTCCAGCTGAGTTGTTATTCACTGCACCACCAGTGCTCCTAGTCAGTGACAGGAGGATAAATACTGTATACCTCATTTACGTGAAAAGACAAGAACAGAAAAATGTATAGAAAGCGACGTTTATTAGTGGTTACCAAGGCAAGAGTAAGAGGGAAAGGGGAGGATGGATATTGTTTATGGAGCACTGTTTTTGTTTCATTTTTATTTTTATTTTTCACGGTAATAGAAAAAGCACATTGATTAAGTGTTGGGTTGCACACCTGATCACCATAAGTGCTGTTGATAGGTTGCACACCAGCAAAAGTTCATTTGGCAAAAATCGTGTGATAGATGTTATTTACCAACTTTCTTCCCCCCCCACAAAAAGAGTAGCTTCTGAGCTGGCTACATATAACCAAACACGTTCTGGAATTTGATTTTTTGGTTAAGAAGTTTAGGGTGATCATTTCTCGGTAAATCTCAATTAACAGGCCTAATTGTGTTTAGTGCTTCATACCCTAGTTCACTGCATAGTACTTGAGGCCTTAGAAACTTATATGCAGCCATCCAGTGTACAAATGTCAGTCTCTACTTTCCTGAAGCAACAGAGGAAGGAGAGTCAGGAATAAGAGGAGGAAATGGAACGGATGGCTAATTGCCTCCATGAACAACTGCTTCCTTTGCCAGGAGAACAGAAAAACTGGATGGTGCCTGACTACAATTGCTAACTGTTTTGATCAAATATTCTGTACAAGAACCCTAATCTAAAGAGAGAAAATACAAAACAAAATTTCAAATTCTTGAAGAATCTGAATTTTCTGGAGCTGTGGAGGCTAAATAAAGCCCCAAGCTATTGTCCTGCAATAATCCTTAAACCTTAAATCATAAATATCTCCTGAATTTACCATAAAACTAAACAATATTAGCTTGATTACTAAAGAAGGTCTCCTTTGAGAATTATGCTCTTTTAAAAACGGTATGCGACCAAACTGCCAACAGCCACTGTAAAGATAAGATGGGAAGCAGGGGAGAGTAGCTTATGTTAGTGAAGGAGGAACAATTCCGAAAACAAAAACCCACTGCCATCAAGTCGATTCTGACTCATCGTGACCCTATAGGTCAGAGTAAAACTGTCCCGTAGAGTTTCCAAAGAGCACCTGGAGGATCTGAACTGCCAACCTTTTGGTTTGCAAATGTAGCTCTTAACCACTACACCACTAGGGTTTCCAGTTCTGAAAAAGAGGGTGAGAATGGTTGCACAACTTAAAAAATGTCATCAAAGTCATTGAACAGTACATACAAAAACTGTTGAATTGGTGCATGTTCTCAACAACGACAACAACAACAACAAAATTATAGCAGTATTTGGGGACGTGCTCAAAAGTTGTCACTCATCGGTTCATTACAACGACTGCCAAGCATGCCCATGAACAACACATGTGGCAGAAACTATATCAAATCCTAAAAACAAAGAAGAGTAAGATGTAGCTCTTAATGTCCACAGCTGTCATGGACATTACAGTCTACATTATTTGATGATGACTTACAACTCTCTGAGTCCTTAGGAGAAAGCCTATGAGTGCCTATTCTGTAGGTAGTTATCATTATGGATTCTGTCTGATTTTATAAATGATAAAACTATTGCAATTAATTTCAATTATGGTATATAACTCAAATGGGTTATGTCAACAATTCAACTGACCTCAGCTAGATCCAGAGGAAAGTAACCTTGTGGTGCAATGGGTCAGTGTTATGTGGCTTTTCCCACCAAGTGACTGTGTGGCGTTATACAAATATGACTACAGAAATGCAAAAGCATAGCCAAGTGCCTATGAGCTCATGAGTAAAGATTTGTGCTGAATGGTTGATAAAGAATACTTTTTAAAAAATTTATTTAAGCAAATTTATGTCTACCAATCAATGGAAAATTGTGACAGCTCTTTTCTCACTGAAAATGTAGCTGATAAAAATCTGTTTTTAACAAACACTTTTTTTTTTGGCATGCATATGCACTTATAAATATGAAGTTGTGATGTTGATCAAAAAGCTCTATTACAAATGATCATTGATGATCTATGCTGATAATTACTGTAAAATGTTAAAGACAAAATAAATAAACCCAACCCATTGCTGTCAAGTTGACTCTGACCCATAGAGATCCTACAGGACAGGGTAGAACTGCCCCATGCAGTTTCTAAGGAGCATGTGGTGGATTTGAACTCCTAACCTTTTGGTTAACAGCTGTAACACTTAACCACTATGCCACTATGGGCTATAATATTTACATCATCTATATATAACAGCCCCATATGATTGTCTTAGAAAGGAAGAGTAGGAAAAACAAAAGAGAATAACTACCTGAGAAACAATATTTTTCTTACCATATGGTAAGATAAATAATTTCTTTATCCTATTTTCTATGACTGCCTGGAAATGCAAAAACAAATCTAAAATTTAATCATAGCATCTTATCAATTCTATTTTATTTATGTTATTGTTTCTCCTTTGATATTTACACCACCTGATAGCTTTATTGTAAAGACACAGGGTATGCATTCAAGATAAAAATGCACATTAAACAGTCTTCAATAAAAAGAAAAAAACCTATTCACATAAAAAGATGTTCAACATCATCAGCCATCAGAAACATACAAATCAAAACCTCGGTGAGCTCCACTCCACTCCCACTACCTAAAACCAAACCCACTGCCATCAAGTCGGTTCTGACTCATAGAGACCCTATAGGACAGAGTAGAACTGCCCCATAGAGTTTGCAAGGAGGGCCTGGTAGACTTGAACTGCTGACCTTTTGGTTAGCAGATGTAGCACTTAAGCTCTATGCCACCAGGGTTTCCCCATTCCCACTAGGAGGGCTAAAATAGAAAATAACCAATGCTGGTGAGGATGTCAGGTAATTAGTACAGCCATTGCGGAAAATAATGTGACAGTTCCTTTAAAAAAACAAAAAAATGGAGTATCACATGACTGAGGAATTCCACTCCTAGCAATATACCCAAAATACTTCAAAGCAGAGATTCATATAGAGATTTATACACCTACGGTCGTTGCAGCACTATTCACAATAACCAAAAGATAGAAACAACCTAAATGTCCATCAGCAGGCAAACGGATAAACAAAGCATGGCACACACACACAGTGGAATAGTACCCAGCCAGCAGGAGAAATGAAGTCTTGCTACAAGGTATAGAATGCCTGGAGCTTAAAGACATCATGCTGAAAAAAATAATCCAAACATGAAAGGCCAAATACTGAATGACCTCACTTATCTAACAAGATAAAAAAAGGCAAATGTACAGAGACCGGAGTTTGTTAGTGGTTAGCAGGGCTAAGGAGTGCAGGAAAGAGGAGAGTAAAACTCTGATGGCATAGTGGCTATGTACTACGGCTGCTAAGTGAAAAGGTCGGCAGTTCAAATCCACCATGTGCTCCTTGGAAACTCAACAGGGCAGTTCTACTCTGTCCTGTATGGTCACTATGAGTTGGAATCGATGTGATGGCAGTGGGGTCCATTGCTTATGGAATACAAAGTTTCAGCGCATCGTGATAGAAAAATCACACTGATTAAAGGCAGAATTGCAAGCTGATTAATGTAATTGCTGTCAATACGTTAGACACCCATAGGTAGTAGAATTAGCCAAAAAGAAAAAGCATCGGTTGATTCGGATTTATAATGGCCCCATGTATTACAGAGCTGAATGTGCTCTACAGGATTTTCTTGGCTGTAATCTGATTGCCAGGCCTTTCTTCTGTGGTACTGCTGGGTGGGTTTTAATCACCAACTTTTAGGTTTGTAGTGAGCACCAACTGTTTATACCACTCAAGGGCCCGTGATATTTTTACAGCTGCTGTAAGGAAAAGTTAATCGAAACTTAGAAGTAAGGAAAATGGTGAGTATGTGACTTTGTAATTTAGTTTTCTAATATACCAGCTGGAAAATCATTTGTCTGGAAAAGTAGCAACTGACGAAAATGTGTTTTACAACCATGTAAAGGTGACAACTAACTCACTGAAAACAAAGAAAGTGTGGTGGATTTTTTTTTTTTTTCTTGCCTGCTAAGGAAAAAAAAGGTTATTTTTTTCCCCCCAATTGCAAATGAACTGCTTTCATTTCTACCAGATGATTTTTGTTTCAGCACACTGTTTTCCATTCTTCAAGTCCTTCTTGATCCAGCTCGGTTCTATTCGGCCCTTTATTAATGAGGTACATAAAACTTTGACATGCCCTCATTTATCTTTATGAGAATAACATTTTTAGCAGTTTGATAAGTGTTTTTCTAAAAGGCGTTCTAAAGGATATTGAGGTACACAAGATGTGGTTCTCGCTCTTAGGAACTTGGGGTAAAATAAGACAGACGAGTCTGAGAAACAATCACATCAAAATGAAGACAGGATGGTTGAAAGCTAGAATTGTATCACAAACTGTGCTATGTGTTTTAGTCATCCGGTATTGCACTAAAGAAATACCATGAGGGGAAGGCTTTCAAAATCAAAAAAACAAAAGTTTATTCTTACACGGTCTAGTAGGCTACACGCACGAATTCAGGGTGTCCGCTCCAAGGGAAAGCTTTCCCTCTTTGTCCACTCTGGAGGGAAGTCCTTGTGTTGCACCAATCTTCGGTCAGGGAGCACCTTGGCTCAAGAACCACGGGTACGAAGGACACGCTCTACTCCCTCCTGGTGGGGCTTTCTTGATGGTGTGAGGTTCGCAACCCTCTGCTTTTCTCCTTTTCCTTTAATCTCTTGTAGGATAAAAAGATAAAGGGTGGTGCAAGCCACCCTCCTGGGAAACTCCCTTTATAACGGAGCAGTGAGGTGACCTTAGGAGGGAATTTACAGTCCCACCCTAATCCTCTCTAACATGCAGGATAGGAAAGTCACAGAATGGCAGACAAGCATAAAATATCGGGAATAATGGTCCATCCAAAGGGCTACGTATATTTTGGGGGTGACAGTTCAATCCATGACATTATGGTAAATGGCAAGACAGGGATGAATAGAACTCTTCGGGAAGACAAAGGAACTGTCATCCAACCTCACAGATGGGATGATGGCTCAGCTGAATCTTTTGTATTAGTTAGATTTATCCAGATGAAGACAATAGAAAGATCATTCCCATCAGTGAAGGGCATAAGCAAAATCTAGAGCATAAACACTAGCTCTTTAGACCAGTAGATGTCTAAAGTCGCATCAGGAGGCGAACCGTGAAAGTATACCGTGTAAGAGAGAAAGTACAAGGCAGCTGCCCCAGGAAGTAGACTGACATGCTAAGGAAAGAGTCTGAACCTTATTTTCTAGGGCTGAGATAGATAAAAGGAGGTCTTGTGTCCCTGGGTGGTACAAAAATTATAGTACAAACCCACCCAGAGGCACCCCACAGGAAAGTCCAACAGCCTCCTCCTTCCAAAAGGTCATTGCCTTGAAAACCCTAAGAAGCCCATCCAACCCACAGGGATGGGGGAATCGCAGCCACTCACTGGCAACTGGTTTGGTTTTTCCTTTTTGTGTTCAATTTGATTGCAGTCTCACCCCAGCCCCAAATCTCGTTTATGTTTTGTCCTTAGCTCTGTAAATATTTGAGAGTTAATCCGAGGCAGGTCCAATTCCTAGCACTTAACTTCCAATCACTCAAATTATTCTACTTCTTTTCTTTGTCTACTGGGCTGCGGAGGGAGGACTCACCTTTCTTTATGACCATCAGTGAGGCCTTCAAAGGGGCTAAAAACAGGTAAGCTGGGTCCGTCGTTTAATTAAAAAGCTATTTTATTGTTTATGCTTTGTTTTTCCTTCTCCCTCACTTTCCCGCCTCCTTCCCTCCCTCTCTTTCTTCCTTCTTTCCTTCCATCCTCTCTTTTTTGAAATAAGAGTTTTGTTCCATAAACAGAGAGCTCTTCAGAAAACAAAAACACCTAAAATAGCCACATTTTCTGCCTTCTCCACGCCCTCTCCCCGCTCCTCTGTATTCTACCCTCTGACCACAGGAGGGAAGCATTTGTCTTAAAAGCTACGAAAAAGGGTAGGCGCCTGGAAAAAAAGGAAGTTGCTTTTAGGGGATGTTTCGTGTCCCTTGGTTTTGTGTTTTTCTTTTTCGCATCTGTAAGAAGGCAGTCCGGTAAATAATAAACACTGCTTTATCCAGAATGGCGAAATTCTCACCACCGTGGTTTTTGCAGTCGCGCCTTTCTGCAGAGGATTCTTGTCTTCACCCAGACAGCAAGTTCATTTGCAAGTATAAAAGCGCAGGGAAACTTAGAGACCAATTACACAGCCTCCAAATATTCCAGGCTTGCTCAGACGCCAGACAAAAAGAGGTCAAGGCGGTTCATCGTATTCACTCCCTAATGATCTAACTCTGAAGCAAGTTCTCCCCCGGGAACAGACAAAGGAACGTATGTTATTGCATCGAGGGTTTCTCTCACTGTGTGGCTGTCCTTGAAGTTTTTCTGAATAACAGTGTTAGGTTTATCGTTGCCAAAACATATTATGTTTCTTATAAGAGGTTTATTGTAAAAATACAGATTTGTCCATAAAAAACATCTACCTCTCACAAAGCACAAGAAGGAAAAACAGTAATAATTCTTATTGTTCTTGCAAAATATCGACTTTGAAAGCTTTTATCCCATTAGTCTGCCATTCCTTATCATAAAGGGCTTTTATAAGTCACTCTGTAGTTGATAAAGAATCCTTACCTCCTAACACTGGTATCGCTTCCAGCTATATAGGGGCTGCTATGGAAAAGCATAGCTCAAAATAAGCCAAGTGCTTCGATTATCTTTTAGCTACAGAAGGAAGTAAAGGAGAGACCCAGTTATGCTAGTCTTCTCTCTTTCTGACCTGTTTTTTTCTCTTCTTTTGTTGTCAATCGTTGCCAAGTTGCTTCTGACTCATGGAGACTCCATGTGTGCAGAGCAAAACTGCTCCAGAGGCTTTACATGGCAGTGACCTTCAGAAGCAGATCACAAGGACTGTCTTCTGAAACTGCTTTGGGTGGGTTTGAACTGCCAACCTTTTGGTTAGTAGTTAAGTGCTTAATCACTTACCCTACCCAGGTTACCACCACCTCTTTTAGGAGACGCAGTATGTATACTGGAAACAGACTGGATTCCAACCCTATCTCTGCCTTTAATTACATGTCATCGAGTGAATAACATCTATTTTAAGCATCCCTCTCCTTGTTTGTCAAGTAGGGATAATAATGTCATTTACCTTGTACGACTGTTATGACAATTAAATAGGGTACGTAACAGGCTTAGTACAAAAAGTTTTAATGTGTGGTTCAATAAATACAGTAAGAGCTCAATAAATAGCAGACTTAGTAAATCACATTTTTATTGTTATATTTTTCAGTTCATTTGTTAACATAAAAGAGTGTAGTACCAAAGGATAATATAAAAGCATAAAGAATGAAAGGACAGAGAGTATGAAAGAATACTCCTTTCCCCAGACATGCCTGCCTTCACAACCCTTCCTTGACTTCTGGTCCTCTCTGACAAAGCCAAGCAAAGCCTATTCAGCCAGAGCACTGCAAGGGTAAGAGAATAAGCGGTGCTTTGTTTAGATGACCCAAGCCGAAGGCCTCCTGCCCAGGCTAAGGTGAAAAGGCTGCAGAGAGGAGCAAACAAACGGCAGGGCAAATCTCAGGCAGAAGGCGAAGTGCCAGGCACTGAGGAAAGCCTGAACATTACCACAACCACCCGCTCCCGTACCTGTAAGCACTGCGGGGGCCGGGGGGTGCTAATCTAGAGAAACCCCTGAGGTCTGAGCATCTCTGACTCAGCTGTTACTATCAATTAAGTTTTCATCTGAACGTTAACTATTTAACTCTTCATTCGTGTGCATTTCAGTAAGAATCATTTCTTCTAGGCCAGGAACCCTATCCCTTGCAAAATACCAACAACGGTAAGTTGATTCTAACTCATAGCTACCCTGTAGGACACAGTGAACCTGCCTCATAAGGTTTCCAACGAGTTGCTGGTAGATTTGAGCAGCTCATCTCTTGATTAGCAGTCGAGATATTTATTCATTCCTTTGTTTACGCATTCCTTTTTTTCAGCATAATTTATTGAACCCTACCACGTGGCAGGCACCTGAGGAAGTGATTTGCCTGTTGTAAGGTTAGTAAGTACAGCAAAGACACGGGCCAGATCATCTGACTCCAAGTTTACGAACTTCAATAAAAATAACAATAGTTAATTCATTTTTGTTACTGTTAGTTGTCATCAAGTTGGCACCAACACATGACAACCTTAGGTATAATGGAACAAATCATGGCCTGGTCCTGATACATATTGTTGGTTGTTTGATTCCATTTATATGACTATTGTGTCATCCCATCTCAAGGAGGAGTTCCTTCATTTTCACAGCCCTCTCCCAGCCATAATGATCTTTTTTTTTTTTTTTTTAATTTTTTATTGTGATACCTCACATTTCTCTAGGATTGATTCCAGGAAGTAGGATTGCTAGATCCTATGGTATTTGTAGTGCTAGATTTTTAAGGAAGCTACAAATCTATTTCCAAAGTGCTTGTACCATTTTACATTATCACCAGCAGTGTATAAATGTTCCAGTCTCTCTACAAGTGCTTCAGCGTTTATTATTTTGTGTTTTTCAGGTCAATACAATACCAGCATTGTTAGTGTGAGATGATATCTCACTGTAGATTTGATTTGGATTTTTCTAATGGTTAATGATCTTGAGCATTTCCTCATGAATCTGTTAATTGCTTGAGTGTCTTCTTTGGTGAAGTGCCTGTTTATATTCTTTGTCCATTTTTCAATTGAGTTACTTATCTTTCTGTTGTCAAGGTTTTCCAGCATCTTGTATGTTTTAGGAATTAGATGCTAATTGGAGCTGTTACAGCAAGTTTTGTTTTGTTTTGTTTTGTTTCCCTACCCTGTAGGTCTTCTTTTCATTCTTTATGTGAAATCCTTGAATGAGCTTAAGTGTTTGATTATTAGGAGTTCCCAGTTATCTGTTTTCTCTTCTGGTACTTGTGCATTGTTAGTAATGTTTTATATTCTGTTTATGCTGTGCCTTAGGGTTCCCAGCATTGTCCCCATCAGAGAAATGAATTTTAAGAATAAATGATCTTTATCATTTTAGATTTGATATTTGGGTCTTTGACTCATTTTGAGTTAGTTTTTGTGCATGGTGTGAGGTATGGGTCTTATTGCATTTTTTTTTTTCCCCACAGACAGATATCTGCTTATATCAATACCATTTGTTAAATAGACTTTGTCTTTTACCCAGTTCACGGACTCTGGGCTTTTGTTAAACGTTAGCTGCTTACAATCCAGATACTTTTTTCTCTGGATTATTTGTTCTGTTGCATTGGTCTACATAGCTGTTGTTGTACCAGTATCAGCCTATTTTAACTACCATGTTTGTGTAATAGGTTCTAAAGTCAGGTAGTGGGAGGCTTCCCAGTTTGTGTTTCTTTTTTCAGTAAAGCTTTACTTCTCTGGAGCCTCTTCCCTTTCCATAAAAAGTTAATGCTTTGCTTCTCCATCTCATTAAAAAATGCCACCAGAATTTGTAGCAGGATTGCATAGTATCTATATATCACTTTGGGTAGAGTAGACATTATCATGATATTGAGGCTTCCTATCCATGCACAAGGTAGGTTTTTCTACTTCTGTAAGTCTCTTTTCACTTTTTTGCAGTAATGCCTTGTGATTTTCTTTATATAGATATTTTACATCTCTGGTTATGTTTGTACCTAAGTATTATGTCTTTGTGGTAACTTTTATAAATGGTATTGATTTGGTGACTTCCTCTTTGATGTTCTTTTTGTTGGTGTAGAGGAACCTAACCGATTTTTGTATGTTTACTTTGCAGCCTGACACTTTGCTGAACTCTTCTACTAGTTCCGGTGTTTTTCTTTCTTTCTTTTCTTTTTCGGGGGAGTTCTTCAGGATTTTCTGTGTATAAGATAGTGTTATCTGCAAATAGAGGTACTTCTAGTTCTTCTTACCAATTTGGATGCCCTTTATTTCTTTTTGCAGCCCAAATGCTCTGAGTAGAAACTTGAGCACAATGTAAAATAAAAGTGGTGACAATGGGCATCTGTCTGGTTCCCATTCTCAAGGGGAATGCTTTCAGACTGTTAGCTGCTGGCTTTGTATAAATGTCCTTGATTTACTTATTTTTAATGTACTTTAGCTGAAGGTTTACATAAGAAACTAGTTTCTCATTAGACAGTTAGTACACACATTGTTTTCATGACATTGGTTAACAAACCCACAGCAGGTCAACACTCATCCTTCTCAACCTTGGGTTCCCTGTTACTAGCTTTTCTGTCCCCTCCTGACTTTCAGTCCTTGCCCCTGGGCTGGTGTACCCAGTTAGTCTCATTTTGTTTTATGGGCCTGTCCAGTCTTTGGTTCAGGGGTGAATGTCAGAAGGGACTTCATTACTGAACTGAAAGAATATCCATGAGCCATACTCTCAGGGTTTCTCCAGTCTCTACCAGGAAAGCAATTCTTGTTTTATCCTTTTTAAATCATAATTTTGTTCTATATTTTTCTCCAGCTCTGTCTGGGACTCTCCATTGTGATCCTTGTCAGAGCAGTCAGTGGTGACAGCCTGGCACCAGCTAGTTGTACTGAATTCAGTCTGATTGATGCTGTTGTACATGTGGTCCCTTAGTTTTTTAGACTAATATTTCCCCTGTTTCTTTAGTTTTCTTCATTCTTTCTTGCTCCCAAAGGACTAAGATCAGTGTATCCTAGACGGCTGCTCACAGGTTTTTAAGACTACAGATGCTACTCATTAAAGTAGAATATAGAACATTTTTTTTTTACAAACTATGTTATGCCAGTTGAGCTAGATGTTCCCAGCAACCCACGGCCTTTAGCCCCAAAATTTGGTCCTTCGGGGAGTTTGATGTATCTGTGGAGCCTCTATGACTTGTACCTTGTACAAATGCTGGCTTCACTAGCATTGTGTACTGTCTCACCCTTCACCAAAGTTACCACTTATCTATTGTCTATTTAGTGTATTTCTAGCCTGCCCTCCCCTCCCTGGCAACCATCAAAGATTATTTCTTTTCATGTATAAATCTCTTCATGGATTTGTACAGTAGTTGTCTCATACAATATTTGTCCATTTGTGATTGGATAAATAATAATGCCCTCGTTATGAGATGCTTCACTGAGTCACTGTTGTTCTTTATAGTTGCATAATACTCCATTGTGTGTATGTACCACAGTTTGTGTAGTCATTCTGTTTATGGACATCTAGACTGTTTCCAGCTTTTTGCTACTGTGAACAATGCTACAGGGAAAATGGTATGCATATCTGTTTGTGCAATGACTCTTATTCCTCTAGGATATATTCATAGGACTAAGATTGTTGGATAATATGGTATTTCTATTTCTAGCTTTCTAAGGAAGCATCATTTTTCCAAAATGATTGTATCATTTTACATTCCTAGCAGCAGTGCATAAATGTTCCCATCTCCCCATAGCCTCTCCAACATTTGTTATTTCCTGTTTTGGTGACACGTATGCCGGGCTGAAAAGATATCTCATCATGGTTTGGATTTGCATTTCTCTCATTGCTAGCAATCTTGAGCATTTTCTCCTGTGTCTGGTGGTCTCTTGAGCGTCTTCTTTGGTGAAGAGACTGGTCATTTCCTTTCCCCTTTTTTAAACTGGTTTGTTTGTCTTTTTGTTGTAGAGATGTTGGATTTTCCTGTAAACTTTAAAGATTAGGCCTTTGTTTGATTTATAGTAGATAAAAACTTTCTTCTAACGTATAAGTTCTCTCTACTCTTTTGGTGAAGTCTTTTGATGAGCATGAGTGTTTAATTTTTAGAAGATTCCAATTATCTAGCCTGTATTCTTAAGTTTGTGTGTTGTTGGTTGTGTTTTGTATCCTCCTATGTATCAGGACTTCTAGCATCAATCTGTTTGACTTAGTTTTTGTATCTGATGTGAGATATGAGTCTGTTTCTTTTTTGCAGATGTACATACAGTTTTGCCAGCACCATTTGCTAAAATGGCTGTCTTTTCCCCTATTTGATGGACTTTGGGCCCTTGTCAAAGATGAAGTGACCATGGGTAGATGGATTTACATCTGGGTTCTCAGTTCTGTTCCATTGGTTAATGTATCTTTTGTTATACCAGTATCAGGCTGTTTTGTCTACCTTAGTGTAGAGATGGTACTGAAGTCAGGCAGTGAGAATCCTCCTACTTTATTCTTCTTCTTCAGTAGTGCTTTACTTATCCAGAGCTTCTTCCCTTTCCAAATAAAGTTAGTGATGAGGTTTCCATCTCTTTAAAGAATGTTTTCGGTATTTTAATCAAGATTACATTGTGTTTGTAAATTACTTTGGGTAGAATTGTTATTTTCACAATGTTGAGTCTAGCTATCCAGGAGCACATTGCTTTTTTGTTTATCTAGCTGTCTTGTTTTGTTTTTTTGTTTTTTTTTTTCAGTTATTATTGATAGTTCTCTTTGTATAGGTCTTTTACATCCCTTGTTAGATTTGTTCTTAAGTATTTTACTTTTGGGGGGGCTACTATAAATGGAATTGTTTTTCTAATTTAGTTTTCATTGTTCTCTGTGTTGTTGTATAGGAATACAATCAATATTTGTATGTTTATCTTGTATTCTTCTCCTATGCTGAATCCTTCTATTAGTTCCAGAAGTTGTCTCATAGAATCATTTGGGTTTTCCATGTATAGTATCATATCTTCCACAAATGAGGACAGTCTAACTTCTTCATTATGAGTTTGGATGCCCTTTATTTATTTTTCTTGCCTTATTGCTGTAGCTAGGATGTCCAGCACAATATTAAACAGAATTGGGGATAAAGGGCATCTTTGTCATGTTCCTGTTCTCAAAGGATATGTTGTCAACCTCTCTCCATTAAGAATGATGTTGGCCATTGATTTTGCATAGCTACCCTTTATTATATTGAGAAGTTTCCCTTCTATACCTATTTTATTGAGAATTTTTATCAGGAATGTGTGTTGGACTTTGTTGAATGCCTTTTCTGCATCTATTGAGATGATCATGTGATTCTTGTCTTTCTTTGTATCTATGTGGTAAATTACATTGATTGAGTCCTAATGTTGAACTATCCTTGCATGGCTGGCATAAATCCTACTTGGTGGTGGTGTATTATTTTTTTGACATGGTACTGAATTCTGTTGGCTATGTTTTTTTTTTTAATTTTTGCATCTATATTCATGAGCGACATCAGTCTGTAGTTGTCTCTTCTGGTTTTCACATTAGGGTTTTCTTGGCTTCATAGAACAATTTGGAGGTTATTCCATCCTTTTCTATGCTCTGAAATACTTTTAGTAATAGTGGTGTTAACTCTTTTCTGAAAATTTAGTAGAAATCTCCAGTGAAGTGACCAGGACATTTTTTTTTTCTTTTTGCTGCTGGGAGTTTTTTAAACTACGTTTTAAATCTCTTCATTTGTTATAGGTTTGTTTATTCATTCTGCTTCTGCTTGTGTTAGTTTAGGTAGGTAGTGTGTTTCTAGAAATTTGCCCATTTCCTCTGGGTTTTCAAATTTATTAGAGAACAATGTTTCGTAGCATTCTGTTATGATTTTTTAAATTTCTGTTTGAGCCTGTTATGATATGGCCCATATGATTTCTTATTCAGGCTATTTGCCTCCTCTCTTGTTTTTCTTTTCTGAGTTTGGCCAATAGTCTGTGAATTTTGTTAATCTCTTCTGATGATTGGTCTTTCCTAACAATGTGTCCAAAATAAGCAACTGAAGTCTCTCCATTCTCTTTTCTAAGGAACATCTTGGCTGTATTTCTTCTATGACCGATCTGTTCTTTCTTCTGACAGTCCACAGATCATTTAATATTCATCACCAATACCAAAATTTGACTCTATCAATTCTATTTCTGTGTCTCTTTACTGTTTTATTTATAGTACCTCATATAATCATACAAAATATATTATAGCAATATAATTATTAATATCATTTAAACACATTTAATTATATATTGAACAAATAGTAGTACAATAATGACTGATCCTGCTAAATTTCAGAAATTTTTCAAGTATTATTTCATATGCTGTATGACCTCTGCAGTAGTCTGAAATTACAGGCTTTAGATTCTTATGTTTGAATCCTGGCTAAGTTCTCCCATTAGCTGTCTGACCTTGCCCAAGCTCATGAATGTTTCAGAGGCTCAATTTTCTCATTCATAAAATGAAAATAAAACAACCTGACTGTCAGGATTATATCAGGGTCAAATTAAAATGAAATATAAGAAAGTGCATAAAATGCCTAGTGTAGGGCAGTTACTACCATTCATGCTCTTAACTTTGCATTTACTGATGAAGAAATCAACTAAAAAAAGTTAAGTAACTTACCGGAATTTATTCAGTTAGCAAGTAGACTAGGCTTAATTTGAATTCAGATCTAACTCCAAAGCCCATGTTCATTCTATTCTCTGATGCCCCTGAGTTTTGCCTCCAAAGAGTTATTAAATCATTGACGAGAGCATTTGCTACTCTCTCACTGAACTTGGCAAAAGCTGTACAATAACAGTTGATACATGTCTGTTAAATAAACAAACTTACTTTCAGACAATAGGACGAATGCAGAACTTAAGCATTTTATTTTCTTTTTAATAATTTTTCTGTCTACAATTAATGTATTGAGAGGAACTATAGCTAAATAGTTAATTAAAGATGAAAAGCTATGGCCATTCACTATATAGAATCTTGTGAATCCATACAGCATAATCTGCAAAACTCTCCTTGGCTTTTGATCACTTTTCAAAGTTGAACCAATATACTTTCCCCAGTTCTTACCATCTAACTCCTCAAAAGGGACCTAGTTCTACAGAGAAACCAAAACTAGAAGTAACCAAAAAAATAAACCAAACTCATTACCAGTAAGCCAGTTCAACTCAGGGCAGCTCCAAGTGTTACAGAGTAGAACTGCTCCATCAGCTTTTCTTGGCTGTAATTTTTATAGCTGCAGATCACCTATAGATGGGTTAGTCCAAGGGCAATGCTAAGCCTTAGTTCAGGTGATATCAGCAGCTGTCTGCTTGACAGGAATTGTTGCTGTTTCTAGCCCCAAATATTCCTACAGAAGGAAAGAACCTGGTGTTAAACTGTAAAAGTTGATGAACTTCAAATAAGTGTGTTGTTAGAAAGCACACACACACACACACACACACACACACAAACACATGAGACAGAGTATTAGTTACCTTGGATGTCCAAACTGGATTCTGCAGTACCATTTATTTGTCTTTAAAATTAAAGACCTTAAAATTATAAGTTGAGTTCTTAAGTTGGCTACCGTCAGAGATCATACCACTAAGAAAGGAAACATCTAGTGAGCCAGCCCATAATGATCACTGAAAGCATGCCAAAAAAAAACAAAAAAAGCTTTTGAAGAATATGAGCCCTTCAAAAGGCCTTTTAGATTTGACTCCTGTTCTGTTTTATAGCTGAAGCTTTTAACCACACTGTCTTCTCTATATAATAATCTTAGGGCAGCCAAATATGCCACAGTATTAATGAGAAACACCACCACACATCTGTCAGTCTGTTGTACTGTGGTAGCTTTTATGTTGCTGTGATACTGTATGAGGTCTGGCAATTAGGTATGAGAACACCTCCTAGAAAAGTGCTATGTAATTCAGTGCTGGATATCACTGCAGTCATCTTTGAAATACTCCCCTTGGGAAGCTATGCACCAACACCAGCACCTAGTCCGCCTTTCACAGCAATTTTGGAACTCTCTTTCTGAAGTGGCCATCAGAGCTGTCATGGTATTACCCTTAATGTCCTGAATGTCATCAAGATGTCTTCCTTTCAATATTTCCTTTATCTTCAGGTAAAGAAAACAGTTATTGGGGACCAGATCAGGTGAGTAAGAATGGTTTTCCAATACAGGTATTTGTTTACTGACTAAAAAATCTTTCACAGGCATTGCCATGTGAGCTATGAACCACGAGCTGTTGATGAAAAGTTCAGGTGATTTACCTCTAACTTTTTCACACAGCCTTTTCAGCACTTCTGAACAGTAAATGTGGTAAGCTGTTTGTCTTGCTGGCACAAATGCCTGATGAACAATCTGTCTGATATTAAAAAAAGGTTAGCAACATTGTTTTGACTCTTCATTTGGTCATTTGGACTGAGGGAAATTTTTTGGCTGTGGAGAACTGACTGACTTCCATTCTGCATGTTGACTGTTTCAGGGTGGTATTGGTACACCCAGGTTTCATTACCAGTGATAACACGGCCCAAAACATAGTCTAGCCTCTCTAAAAGTTCTTGGCAAACTTTGACTCTCCTTTTGGTTTTGTTCATTGGTGAGCTCCTTCAGGACCACCTTTGTATACACCTTTCTCATGCCAAGATTTTCAGTTAACATTTTCTTAACTGTTTCTCTGTTGAGGTTGACTTGGTCTGCTGTGCTTCTCGCAGTCAGTCAGAATTCTGATGCACAGTTCAGTGAAGTTTTGCAATGTTTTCATCAGTTCTGCTCCTTACTGGCTCCCTGACCTCCCTTCATCAAAGACACTTTCTCTCCCCTCAGAAAAACCTTTAATCCATTTTTACACTGACGTTTTCCTCATGGCATTGTCTCCATACACTTTGGCTAACTTATCCTTGATTTCACTTCCACTCTTGTCGAGTTTAACAAGAAATTTAATGTGTGTTTTTGCTCTGATTCAAGCTCTGACATTCTTGCAACAGCACACGAAAACAAGCAACAACAATGAATGAACACCACTCAGCAAGACACCACCACATGTCAACATGAACACATCTGTGAGACACTGATATACCGAGATTAAGAAACCTTACTGAGTTGTTTGTACAGTGCTGCTAATATAAGTGCATGGTGGCCAGTTTGCAAACTTAGTTGTCAGACTAAGTTGTAAGTTAATGAGTGGGAAATAAAATTTGGCATATCCCCACAATAGAACATTATTCTCCCATAAAAAGCAATGAAGTAATGATACACATCATAACCTGGATAAACCTGGAAAACATCATTTTAAGTAAAAGACACCAGTCACAAACAATCACAGTATTTTATGATTCCATTTATATGAAAAATCCACAACAGCTAAATCTATAGAAATAGTAAGTACACTAGTTTTTGCCTATGGGTCGTGTGTTTTATTCACTATATAGAAGCATTCAACAGTGCAGAACATGACAAATTATAGATAACACTGCTAGGAACAGGAATTCCAGAATACTTCATTATGCTTATGCTGAATCTATGCATAAACCAAGAGACAATCATTCGAACAGTACAAGGGGATACTGTCTGCTTTAAAATAAAGAAAAGTATGTCAGGGTTCTATCTTTTAATCATAGTTACTTAATTTGTGTGCTCAGCAAATAATCTCAGAAGCTGGACTATGTGAAGAAGGAAGTAGATTGAAGAAAGACTCATTAACAACTTATGATCCTCAGATGACACATTCTTGCTTGCTGAAAGCAAAAGAGACTTGCAACACACACTAACAAAGATCAAAGACTAGAGCCTTCAGAATGGATTACTCCTAAACATAAAATAAAAATCTTCAAAGCTAGACTAGCAAGTAACCCCATGATAAGTGCAGAATAGGTTGAAGTTGTCAGGGATTTCATTTTACTTGGATCTGCAATCAATGCCCACAAAAGCAGCAGTCAAGTAATTAAATGATGCATTGCACTGCACAGATCTGTTGCAAAAGACATCTTTAAAATGTTAAAAAGCAAAGATGTCACTTTAAAGACTAAAACGTATCTTACCCAAGCCATGGTATTTTCAATCCCCTCACATGCATGCAAAACCTGGACAATGAATCAGGAAAATGGAAGAAGAATTGCTGCATTTCAGTTACGGTATTGGTGAAGAATATTGAGTATATCACTGACTGTGGAAAGACTGAACACATCTGTGTTGGAAGAATTAGCGACAATGCTCTTTACAAAGTGAAGATAGTAAGACTTACTTTCACGTACTTTGGACTTGTTATCAGGACCAGCCCCTGGATAAAGACATCACATGTGGTAAAATAGAGAGTCAGCATAAAAGAAGATGACTTTTGAGATAGATTAACACAGTGGCTACAAAAATAGGTTCAAACATGGCAACAGTTATGAGGATGGTGTGAGGCTGGGCAGTATTTCCTTCTGTTGTGTATGAGATCCTGTGAGTTGTAAATGACTCAGTGGCACCTAACAACAACAACAAGACTTGGTAGAGTGGTGGGTAGTGAATGGTTAGTAGATAAGAAGTGCAGGGTTTCTTTCTGTAGCAAAAAAGTTTTAAATTTTGTGGTGATAAATGCAAAAGTCTGAATATAGTAAAAGCCATTGAATTATATACTTCAGAAAGGTAAATTATATCGTATGCAAGTTATGTTGCAATAAAGTTATCTTTAAAATATAGTAACACAGATGATGGGGATACAGGCTAAGACTACGATGAGTTCATTACACACAAGTAGAACAGCTGAAATAAAAAGTGACAACACCAAACACTGGCAAGGATACAGAGAAATTGGATCTCTCATACATTGCTGGTGGGGATATAAAATGATATAGCCATTCTGGAAAACAGTCTGGCACACTCCTTAAAAGACAAAAAAAAAAAAAAAACTAAAAAAGCTAACATGCTTTTACCACACAATCCAGGAACCATACTTCTGGGCATTTCTCCCAGAGCAATGAAAAATTATATTCAAACCAAACCTGTACATGATTGTTTATAGCAGTTCTATTTGTAATTTCAATAAAACTGGAAACAATCAAAATGTCCTTTCAGCAGATGAATGCTTAAATAAGCTATAAGGCATCCATACTATAAAATACTACTCGTCAATAAAAATTAATGAGCTATTGATACACACAACTTGGCTAAATCTCAAGGTCATTATTTTTCACAAAAGCCAATGTCAAACCATTACATGGTGTCATAGATTGAATTGTGTCCTCCCAAAAATGTGTGTAATAATTTGACTGGGCCACTGATTCCCAGTATTGTGTGACTGCTCTCCATTTTGTGATTTTTCTGTGCTGTAAATCTTCATTTCAGCCTCTCACTTATAGACTAGATTTATGTTAAAGGGAATCAGAGTAGGACTGTGCAATACTTCCTAATATCACCTCCCTGCTCCAGTGTAAAGAGAGTTTCCCTGGAGTGTGGCTTGTGCCACCTTTTATTCTTATATTCTACAAGAGATAAAAGGGAAGGGGAGCAAGCAGACAGCTGTGACCCTTATACCATGAAGAAACAGCACCAGGAGTAGAACATGCCTGAGGAACCTGAGAAACCTGAGGTTCCTCAGGCCTCAGGAACTTGGGCCAAGATGCTTGCTGACCAAAGACTAATGCAAAACAAGAAACTTCCTCCAGAACAGACAAAGAGGGAAAGCCTTCACCTGGAGTGACACCCTGAATTCAGACTTGTAGCCTACTGTCTTGTGTCAGAATAAACTTTTGTTTGCAAAAGCCATCTATTTGTGGTACTTCTGTTAGAGCAGTACCAGATGACTAAGACAGAATTAGTACGGAGAGCAGGGTCAAAGCAGAAGCTGAAGAGGCAAAGTGCATGAGAAGCTGAGTTGCGTTAGTCTCAAAAGATATAGCCATGTGCTCAGGGGGTTGTAAGAGTGGGGTCTTGGCTTCCTGAGTTTCTAAGGATGGGATTGCTGCTCAGTTGGGCTTAAAGTGTGCCTAAAATACAGGGACCAGAGTTGCTGTCCTGGTGGGCCTGAAAAGTAGAGCCCTAGCACGGGGCTGCGGGTATTTCCACTCAGATCTAAGGAGTGTGGCCAATACCTAGATTCTTCAGGGCAAGGCTAAATAATAAATTGACTCAGAGAAGATGAGATTATTTTTAAAGCCTTGAGGGTTAATGGAACATCTTCAGCTAATTGGCTTGCTGCTGATTATGCCTTCTTACCCTGAAACTTCTCCCATTTGTAATGGAAATGTTTAGATTATGCCTACCTGTTCTATAATTGTATTTTGGAGGCAGACTGCTTGTATTCTTGATCACACAGATATAGAGGGACTTTTGTATTTTGGACTTGGAAACTGATTTAAGACTTTTGCTATCATATGAGACAAACATGTTTTTGCTGTGTCTTTTGCTATGATAACATGAATGTGTTGTATGTTTCAAAGATGTAATTTCGGGGGATGGGCAAAGGGTAGAATTTTATAGATTAAACTGTGTCCCCGCCAAAAATGTGCATAGTAAGTTAGCTGAGCTGGTAGTTCCCAGTATTGGGTGATTGCCTTCCATTTTATGATTTTTCTGGTGCTGTAATAAAAGACTGCATTTATGTTAAAGAGGATTAGGGTGGGCATTTCTGTTAGAGCAGTATCAAATGATTAAGACACTTGGTATATCATTCCTTTTATGTAGTATTCTTAAAATGTCAGAACTATAGAAATGCTGAACAAATTGGTGTTTGTCGTGGTTTAATCACCATTGAGGGAAAGGAATGGGCATAAACTATAGTGTTGACATGAGGGAGATCTTTGTGGTGATGGAACAGCTTTGTATCTTGCCTAAAGTGGTAGTTAAACTATGTGACAAAATGACCTAGGAATGCGTATGCATCTTACCATTGGTGATTTCCTAATTTTGATATTTACTGTAGTAAAGGAAGATGTAATCACTGGGGAAAACTGGGCAAAGGGTACATGGGACCTATCTGTACTGTCTTTGCAACTTCCTGTGGATGTATAATTATTCCAAAATAAGAAAATAAAAATGCATATTTATGGTAATGCAGCTGATGGACACATAATGGCTATTACCTGAGCTATAGGTATACCCCATTGCTATCTAGTCCACTCTGACCCACAGCAACCCTGTAGGACAAAGCAGAACTATCTTAGAGGGCCACCAAAGTTGTAGTCTTTAAGAAAGCAGACTGCACATCTTCATCCAGAGGAATGACTGTAGGTTCCAGATGCTGAACTTTTGATTAGCAGCCAAACTTTTTAACCACTGCATCATCAGACCTCCTAATGTATATAATATATATGTATATATACACACATATATATGAATAAGAAATTCATTAAAGTTAGGTACATGCACCGTTTATCATAGTGACTGAAAAATAAAATATTTAGGAATAAATCTAACCAGGGACATAAAAGACCTATACAAAAACAAGTACAAAACACCACTGAAAGAAAACAAAACAGATCTACATAAATTGAAAAACATAGCACCCTCATGGAGAGGTAAAGTGAACACTGTGAAAATAAAATTCTACTCAAAGCAATCTACAGATACAATGCAATCCCAATTCAAGTACCAATAACACTCTTCAAAGAGATGGAAAAACTAATCATTAACTTTATAAAGATAAGGAAAGCACTGGTGAAGAAGGATAAAGTAGGAGGACCTGCACTACCTGACTTCAGAACCTACTGTAGAACTATGATAGTCAAAACAGCCTGGTACTAGTACAATAACAGACACATTGACCAGTGGAACAGAATTGAGAACCCCAAGGTAAATCCATCCACTTATGGTCACCTGATCTGCGACAAGGGCCCAAAGTCCACCAAATGAGGAAAAGAGAGACTTCTAATAAATTTGCTAGCAAAACTGGATGTCCATCTAGGGGAAGGGAGGGAGAAACAGCCCCCACACCTCACACCAGAAACAAAAACTAATTCAAAATGAATCAAAGACATAAACGTAAAACCCAAAACTATAAAGATCATAGAAGAAAAAAATAGGATCAATACTAAAGGCCCTAATACATGGCATTAACAAGATACAAACCATAACTAACACACAAACTCCAGAAGATAAGCTAGATAACTGGGATCTTCTAAAAATTAAACACATACATTCATTAAAAGACTTCAACAAAAGAGTAAAAGAACACACAAATCTGACAAGGTTCTAATCTCTAAAATCTACAGGAAAATCTTACACCTCTACAACAAAAAGACTATTAATCCAACTAAAAAATGGCAAAGGAAATGAACTGACACAACACCAAAGAAGATAGTCAAGCGTCTAACGGACACATAAGGAAATACATGCAATCACTAGGCATTAGAGAAATGCAAATCAAAACCACAGTCAGATACCAGCTCATCCTGGCATTTCTAACATGAACTGGGGTAGGGGGGACAGAAAGTAACAAATGTTGCAGAGGTGGCGGGCAGATTGGAACTCTTTTGCATTGGAGGTGGCAATCAACTAGGGTACAACCATTTCGGAAAATGATATGACTCTTCCTTAGAAAGGTAAAAATAAAAATACCATGTGATCCAGCAATTCAATTCCTAGGAATGTATCCTAGAGAAATAAGAGCCATCTCATAAACAGACATACACACGCCTGTGTTCACTGCAGCATTGTTCACAGTAGCAAATAGACCACTGTTCTCACCCCTCTGGGAACAAAGAAGACTAAAGAAAACTAAATACACAAGGGAAATATTAGTCCAAAGGACTAACGGACCAGTAGACCATACAACGACCACAACTTCCACCAATCTGAGTCCAGTATAACTAGATGGCAACAGGCTACCACCACTGACTGCTCTGACAGGGATCAAAATAAAGAGTCCTGGACAGAGCTGGTGAAAAATGTAGAACAAAACTGTAACTCACAAAAAAAGATGAGATTTTCTGGCTGCTGGGGAGAAAATGGCATGAAACAGAGGAAGAGACACACCAGTCTGAAGGTCCAGTGAAGTTTGTTTGAAGAGAGAGAGAATGAGGTCTGAGCCAAGGGGTTGTTCAGCCCAGTCCCTGGCCAATAGGGAACTTTTTTAGAGTTTTAGAGTTTCAATTAGGTAGTCTGGGGTAAAGGGATTTATGGTTTGATAAGGGAACAATGCTAATCAAGAAAGAAGAGGGGCTTGCAAGAAACTCCAGTAAGGGGATTTATGGTCTGCTAAGTAAGAAGTGTTGATCACAAGGAGGAGGGGTTGAGGCTTGGTCATGGTCATGGTTTGATAACAACTTTGCTTAGAAGGGAGGGGGTAGCAGGCATAAAGTTTTGTTTGTGGTCAAACTCCTCTGGGCTGTTTGGGGGTAATGGCAATGGAGGATGGCTTATACTAAATCCTCTCTGAAATCCAGAGACACGGCAGGAGAAGATGGCTTATGTTAAACCTCTCTGAAATCAAGAGTCCCGTGATTGGCCCGGCAAAACAATGGAAAAACCCTGCGAGTACGGCCCACAGACACCCTTCTAGTTCAGTAAGGAAGTCATTCCTAAGCTTCACCCTTTAGCCAAACATTAGACAGGCCCATAAAACAGAACAAGAATAAGGGGCGTACCAGCCCAGGAGTGAAGGCTAGAATGCGGGAGGAGACAGGGAAGCATGTAATAGGCAACCCAAGGTTGAGAGGGGATGGTGGTGACATGTCATGGAGGTGTTAACCAAGGCTATAAAACAATATATATTGTTGTTGTTAGGTGCCACTGAGTTTGTTTAGCAGCAGACGGAGAGAGCTCTACAGACATGGCCATTCGGACAAGCTCTTCTTATTAACAGTGTGCATCATTGCTGTGGAACTGAGCAAAATGAATTGCTCACAAGGGTATAGACCTCACTGCTGGGGTCTCATTAGCACTAACTCCTACAGACAGAGCACCCAGCAGAACTGGGATAGAGCCAGGGGATTTCCTTGTCTCTAGTCGTATCACAGAGGAATATTACTAATCTCCTGTTAGTCACTGTTTAGAATTTTCTGTTTCTTCTCTCACCTACTGAGGCTTGTTGCTACAAGATCATTTCTTAATTTGTTTGACAGACACCCACTGTCATTTATGGCTTGTCAGGTACGCTGAGTATTTTAAATACTTTCTTGTCTCACTAAAGTCACATCACAGTTTTGTGAGGCAGGCATTATCATCCTCCTCAATTTTTGCAAATGAGGAAGAGGGACTCAGATGATTAATGACATGCAAGGGCCATTTATCAAGTAGTGACCTAGGTGAGTTCAAAGCCTCTTGTCCTGGTGTTCGTAGGTCACTGCCTTGACTACGGAAGCCCAGCTTCTTGGGCACAGCAAGGAGACTTTATGGCAGAGATATTCAAAGCAAGGAGTGTGGAATTATACAGACCTCAGCTGTTGCTGCTGTGGTCACCCTTATTTTATTTGAAAAATGATGATGAAAATTATGTCTAACTTTTATAATCCTTGTCATGATTAAATTAAAATACATACATACATACACACACACTTATAAACTCAAACCCACTGCCACTGAGTTGATTCTGACTCATAGCAACCCGACAGGTCAGAGTAAAATTGTCCCATAGAGTTTCCAAAGTGCTCCTGCAGGATTTGAACTGCTGACCTTTTGGTTAGCAGTGGTAACACTTAACTACCATGCCACCGGGGTGGTGGCATATATATGTAAAACTCTGAAACATAGTCACGTTTTAGGAAAAAAAGGATGACTGTTGACAGTAATGTAAACAATAGTCAGTGGGCTGTCATATGGGTTGTGTGAGACTGTGTAGATGAGGAAATAAATATACCATGTGAGTTAAAGTGCGGAGTTTTGGAGGAGTTCCTGGTTGGATAGAAGGCTTGAAGGGCTGTCTGGCTTGTTCTCCGAAGTGGAGTCAGTCTCCAATTACCTTGGCCAAAAACCCTTCCTCATGGTTCAGGAACTGAAAGATTAGGATTCTTTGGGCAGCTGCTGGCACGTCCTGAACCACAGGATTTGAAGTCACTCCAACACTGCAAACCAGCTGCTCTGTGGAGTCTAAGAGGAGGGGATTTCACATGCAAGGACTTGAAAGGGAAAATTACTGTGGAAAGAAATGAAGTAACGGCTTCCCCAGGTTAGCAATTCACTTAGATTCGGGGTGGGAGTTGGGATAGGGGTCCAAACCCTGATTCAGATGTCTCCAGAGACTGACACTCGTTATTCTAATGAATGTTTAGAAGCTGGAAAAATTTAGCACTGTATTGTGTTTATCACTTATTTGCACAAAGTTTCAGTGTAGACAAAGCATCTAAGAAGTTGTAACATCTGTAGAGGATGACTTATTTTACTTGGCTTTTGTCTGAAAAGGGTGAAGAACAATTTAGAGGTACTTCCAACTTACAGTGTATTCAAGTTCTGACATACTTACGATTTTTGTTTGTTTGTTTTGGGTACACCTTATTGTTGGTAGTATGAACTACATATAATGTTGCAGCGAGTAATTTGTTGATGTTATCATTCTAATGCCAAACCCTAAAGGCAAACAAAGACCAGATTTATAAAGATACTACTAATAAAAGGCAAGAATAATGAAATCTAAAAAAAAAGGGGGCATAATGTGTACATCTAATCAATTTACAATAGAGCCATCAAAACAGAATCCTATTGTGAACTGGGAACTACCTATACCTTATTTTTTGTTTTTTAATTGTTATTTAGATGAAGGTTTACAGAACTTTAATGAGAACCTTACTAGCTTCTTATTAAACAGTAAGTATATCATTAACCTGTAATCAGGATATACTGATAATAACTGGAGAAGGGAATGTAAAACTTTGCAACAAAGAAGGATGGGTAGTGCAAAATATGACCATGGTGTTAGAATGAAGCAGAAGATCGCATAACAGAATGTTGCAAGCCTAACAACTTTATTGCAAGTACCTTTGTTTCCCAACATAGGCAACAGCTATACACATAGACCTCATCAGATAAAATACACAGGAATCAAATTGGTTATTGTTAGGTACTATAAGGTTGATTTCAACTCTTAGTGATCCCATGTGACAGACTAGTACCTCCTCTATAGGGTCTGCTAGGTTGTGGTCATTATGCAAACAGATCTCCAGATCGCAGTCCTGTAAAACTGCTGGGTGGTTCCAAACTACTGACCTTCTAGTTAGCAGCAGAGTGCTACTGTTGGGCCACCAGGGTCCTTGCCAGTAACCCTGAGAGCAGCTCAGTTATTTACAAAAGCTTAGTTACAAAATTTAGGGTACAATTATGTGGCTGAAAATAAATAATAGAAAATGGAAAATTTTATTAATGGTTTTCATGGACTGAACTGTGTTTCCCCAAAAAGATGTGTTGAAATTTGGCTGGGCCATGACTCCAGATACTGTGTGAGGTTCTTGTATGCTGTAAGCCCTTGCCTCTGTGATGTTAATGAGGGAGGATGGGTGGCAGTTGGGCTGGTGGGGTAGGACTCAGTGTGTAGGATTATACTGTGGCTTGGGGCAGCCTTTTCGGATATAAAATAAAGGGAGGCAAGTAGAGATTTGGGGAACTCATACCACCTAGAAGCAGTGCCAAGAGCTGAGTGCCTACTTTGGAAAGGAGTTAAGGTCCTTCTGTATCAGAAACTCCCAATCTAAGGAAATACTGGTAATAAAGACCTCCTTACAAATCCAGCAGAGAAAGCCTTCACCTGGAGTTGACACCCGGAATTTCACCTTTTAACTTACTGGGGTGTGACAAGTAAAACTTGTCTTTTAAAGGCATCCACTTGTGCCATTTCTGTTAAAGCAGCACTAGATGACTTAAAACAATTACCTATAAGGTTCTCACCTCCAATGAAATGAATAACCAGATATATTTGAAATGCAGCTACTTATTTTGTTAAAGGACATTATTTTGATCTTTCTGTTGCATATTATGTAGATTCCAATTGATAGCACAGCATCACCACTCTCTCTCTCTCTCTCTGCTTCTTTTCGTCTCTCCCCTTCTACCCCCTTTTCCGAAGTCTCACACATACTCCACTATATTCTCAGTCCCACTCAAAGCCCTGATCTTTGATACAGTCTGTATCCTTCAGGAACACAGCGAGTTTTTATACAGACTTTAAGGAACAAGTAGATAACAAAAACATCTCACAGACTCAAGCAATTAGAAGCCAGCTTTGCTGCAACTTTCCATTATTATGAAACAGTATTTGCCCCTGCAGTAAGGTTGTCTGGTACTGCTGCTAGAAGAACTTCTCAGCTCCAGAGCCTTGAGAGTCACTGCTCTGAAGAGTCACCATTTTAGAGCCATAGTGACTGTCTCCTCAGTTGTTCCAAAGACATTCTGTGGTACCTCAGAGGTCTTCCGTGCTAACACTGGGGCTGACAGCAGATAGCGGGGCAGGTCGACTTAAGCCAAGTCTAGAATCCATTGTAGTCTCACCCTTCCCTGAAAGGAGAGAGTTCCCAAAGGCAGGTCCCATAAACCTCCATGCCTCAGGGGGTCAAAAAATGTGCATTTTTTTGCTTCCCCTCTGCTTTAGTCTGCTAGTGCTGCTTTAACAGAGATACCACAAGTGAATGGCTTTAACAAAGAAAAGTTTCTTCTGACATAGTGCAGTAGGCTACAAGTCCAAATTCAGGGTGTCCATTCCAGAGGAAGGCTTTCCCACTTTGTTGGCTCTGGAGGAAGGTTTTTGTGTTGTGTCAGTCTTTGGTCAGAGAGCATCTTGGAGCAGGAACCTCAGGTGTGAAGGATGTGCTCTGTTCTCAGCACTGCTTTGTTGATGGTATGAGGTCCCCAAATTTCTCTTCTAGTTTCCTTCCTTTATATCTCAAGAGACTGCCTCAAGGCACAAAACAGCCTCATAAATTGAGTCCTGCTCCTCCTAAACAACTGCCCTCTGTCCTCCCTCATTAACATCATAGAGGCCAAGCCAAGTGTAGAGGCAGGGTTTACAACACAGAGGACATCATCCAATGCCAGGAATCAGGGCCTAGCTAAATTTCTACACAGATTTTTAGGGGAACACAGTTCAATCCATGACACTCTCTGAGATTAAAAGTAGCAACAGAAACAGCAACAAATGCTTCCTATTCAAATTTATTTGTGTATGTTATTTTCACATAGGTCTATTCAGAATCTTTATCCTGAAGTTCATTATGAATTTCTACACAGGCAGAATTTTTTAAATAAAGTTGATCCAATACCAATCCCCCTTTTTGTTTTGTGGGAGGAAAAATCTTTAAAAAAAATTTTCCTACACTATTTTCTGTGCAGCTAAGGTTGGGGAAGTTATGTTCAAGTGTCAGTGTGTTAAACCAGTATAGCTGACTTTTCACTCTAGAGTGAAAGAACAGGCTGTAGCTGACTTTACTCCCCAGGAGGATCCCTGATGGCACAGCAGCTAAAGTGTTTGGCTCATAACTGAAAAGTCGGTGATTTGAACCCACCAGCCACTCCATGGGATAAAGATGGGCAATCTGTTTCTAGAAAGATTTATGGCCTTGGAAACTGTACGGCACAATCCTTCTTTGTCCTATAAAGTCACTATGAGTTGGAATCGATTCAATAGTGGTACACTTTTTGTTTTGTTTTTAATCCTTAAACACTAGGAGTCCTTAAACTTGAATCTCCGACATCCTATAATTTTTTTTCCCATTACCAAGACCCAAGGTCACCTCTCTCCAAAAACCCATCCTCCAGTTTAATTATAGAAGTGAAAATTTAATAAAAGTTCTAAATGTGCCAATAAACACTTTGCATGCTGTATTTCTATTAATCTTTGGGTCAATGCCATAAAATAGCTATAAATAATACCTCCAGTCTATAGAGGAAGACTCTAAGTCTTAAAAGGTTAAACCATTTTTTAATCACTTGATAATTTTTCAAACCAAGTCACACTGTTTGCAGTGTGTTTGCAATTTTCAAGACTTGTTTCTTCTCCCCGGCATAACTGCTCAAGCCACCACTGGTATCTGTTCCTCCTTGATACTTTATGGTACTTGGCTTTATTAAAAACAAAATAAAACAAAACTTGAATGTGACTGTTTCCATTTCTCTTGTCCACGGTGTCGTAACACTGTGTTGGGTATTATTTCATCAGCACTTGTGGCTGAGATGGAAAAATAAACAAAAAGAACAAGGCATCAGCAGAGGGGCAAAGGGGACCAGCTGAGTGTTCCCTCTCAGATAAAGGCTGTGGCCCTCTCATTCCTTTGCAAGCTGCTCCACACTTGAAGGATCCTCAGGGAATACAAAAGACTTGTGAAAAGGGAAGAGCAATCCAGCTGACTAATAAAAGCCTTCTCTGTCTTCTGTCCCTCTTATTTGGACCACACTGAATGCTGTTTGTTTAAACAATGATCAGAGCATAATAGATACGATGAGGTTGCCAAGAGTCCATCCATTCAGCTTATGCTTGGCTAAAGGGAAAAAAAAGAAAGGGAGGAAGAATTTAGAAAAAAAAAAAATAAAAAGCCCTGATGTGACCACACATGGCTCATCAGGCTCAGATTTCCCCAAACTGAAGTTTGAATTGGACTCCCAAATCTGTCAGTTCTGCGGAATAAAGAAGCTGACAGACAGACGAGAAACACCACCCTCTCCCAAAAAGTACAAAGGGCTGAAGAGTCACTGGACTTTCCTCCCTGTTGATACTCCTCCCATTTAGGGGTTGGGGTGCATAAGGAATTTTGGAATGGCGGAAGTACACAGAGGAAAACAACTAGAGCTTTGGGGTCATCTGATTGACACGAAGGTAGACCTAGCTCTACCTTGCTCAGGTGGCATGCCTTTGATTAAGTTTTGATTACTTCTCTGAGCCTTGGTTTCCTTAGCTGAGACAATAAAAAAATACAGCCACAAAGTTTTATGAAAAGCAGATAATTTAATGTGCGCAAGAAGCAAGTAGTTACCGCACTTCTGCTGACTAAAAGTTGGAGACTTGAGTGTATCCAAAGGTGCCTCAGAAGAAAGACCTGGTGACCTACTTCCCAAAAATCAGCCATGAAAAACCCTGTGGAGGACAGTTCTATTCTGACATACATGGGATTGTCAAGAGTTGGAACAGACTCCACAGCAGCTGTTTGTTTTGTTTCAATGTACATAATAGCTGTGAAAATAGAAAAACTTTTCTCCTCGTGGGAAGCCAAGGTCTGTCCATTCAGCCTTTGCTCATCCATGGGTAGCGCACTTTCTCTTGCCGTATTCTCTCTCACCCAACAGCCCTAAATGCTTCTCCTCATTGCTTTAGTTATGCAGATGTTGTGTGCTGTGGAGTTGAGTTTGACTCATAGCAACCCTGCAGAGTAGAAACTGCCCGTAGAGTTTCCAAGGCCATAATCTTTATGGAAATAGACTGTCACATCTTTCTTCTGTAGAATGGCTTCCAACAAGTGACCTTTTGGTTAGCAACTGGGTGCTGAACCACTGTACCACCAGGTCTCCTTCAATTTGTACCAATAAACCAAAAGCCAAATCCACTGCCATGGAGTCACTTCTGGCTCAGTATACCAATAGTATTCCAAATAATTCCAAAAAGGATTCCAATAATCTGAGATTCATTTAAATTAACCCTAAAACCACCCCCACCTCGAGTATCTCCCCCACCTATTATAACATAAAACAAGGAATCTGAGAAAACATTGACCAGGTCACAATAAGAAATCATCTATCATCTACCCCTCCCACATTGCTATGGGTTTGCTGAGAAGAATTTGCAATCCTTACCCTGGGATCCAGGGGAAAAAACAAGGAAATTGCAAGAGTGAATTAGACACCCAAATCAAACCCGCTGCTGTTGAATGGATTCTGACTCATAGCAACCCTATAGGATACAGTAGAACTTCTCATGTAGTACCTGGCAGTTTCAAGCTTTCAACCTTTTGGATAGCAGACGTAGCACTTAACCGCTATGCCACTAGGCTTTCTGATTTAGACACAGCTACCTAAAAATTTCATGTAAAGGACACTTACTTGTTAGGTATTTGAACGTGTACCCCCTTGCCGTAAAGTGATTCTGACTCGTAACTACTGAATAAGTCAGTAGAGCTGCCTCATAGGGTTTCCAAGAAGTTGCTAGTGGATTTGAACTACAGGGCTTTTGGTTGGCAGTCAAGCTCTTAAACACTGTGCCACCAGGGCCGCATGTGAACACTCAACTTATGCCAAAAACCAAATCCGTTGCTATCCTGGAGATTCTGACTCATAGCAACTCTGTAGGATAGAGTAAAACTGCCCTGTAGGATTTCGTAGGCTATAGTCTTCACAGAAGCATACTGTCACATCTATCTCCTGCAGAGTGGTTGCTAGATTCAAACTGCTAACCTTTTGGTTAGCAGCCCGGTGTTTAGTCGTTATTCCACTAGGGTTCCTTTTAGTCCATATCTACTTCCCCTCAAAAGTTACACCAGCCACCCCCATTTCAAGTGACTTCTAACACAGGTGGAGCCAGTCCTTACTTTCAGGACAATCATAGTTCACGCTGCTACTACCTGTATAAGGCAGGCTATGTTCAATCATTCAAAAGGTATTACCCTGCTTTTGGGGGTAGGTGTGGTTTGCAAGATTAAAAAAAAAAAAGTTGATTCTTACTCGTGGTGACCTCAAGTGCCTCAGAGTAGAACGGTGCTCCACATGGTATTTTTTATTATAACCCAAGTACATGTAGGAACCTTTCCAATGATAATTTTTACGTAGGGAGCAGTCTTTCTGTTGAGCAGAGAAAAGCATATGAAGACAAAACAAGGAGAAAGCAAAAACTTCATAAGGAAAGGAATGTAAAAATGTCAAGTTCAATTGCAATTTTCAATCAATGCAATTTCACTTCTTATTCAGATACCAACTCTATAAATCAGTATTTCTTCCTCTGATCCAACCCAGCAGAGCTGTCATCTTACAAATCACAAGAGCACAACTCCTTCAGATTGCTAAAGCTGCCCAGGACTTCAGACGCCAGCCACGAGCTTTGTGTGCCCATGAGAACATCACTTCTGATCTGCTGGCTACAAATACATGGGTTCCCTCCATGAAGTCAGCTGTAAGCTGGGGGATCGTCGCCCCTCCTTACTTCTGATCTACTGTCTCCCACTACTGCCCACGGATTCCTATACCCACTAATACTGAATCAATTCCAATGCAGACAAATGCTATAAGACTGAGCAAAACTGCTTCATAGGATTTCCGAAGCCGCAATGTTTATGGAAAAGAAGTCTTTGTGGTTCAGTGATTAAGTACTGAATTACTAATCAAAAGTTCAGAACCAACTAGGCAGCAATTGGTTTGCTTCAGATTTGGATAATTTTTGTGGAAGTACACTGCCATCTTTCTCCCATAGAGTGGCAGCTGAGTTCACACTGACCTTTCAGTTACCCGCAGAGCAGTTACCTTCTATGTCACCAGGGGTCTTTTTCACCATACCCTGGGGTTTGACAGTTCTCTAGAATGACTCACAGAAGTCAGGAAAGCACTATGTTTATGATTACAGTTTTATTAGAGCAAAAAGAATACAAATGAAGAGATCATAGACAGGGACAGATTATCCAATAACCCAAATAGGCACGTAATAAGGTGTCAACATAACAGAGATATTAGTAATCCAGAGCAAAGATCCATAAATGTCAACCAGGCAGGCCACAAGGATATGTGAAAACAGATACGGAAGGGAGCTGACAGGGCACTAAATGAAACTGACGTCGCTCTATAGATTTTGTATAAAATAGCAATCATATTATCCTTTTCATTTTGGACTGATTGGCTATAACCTAACATTCAGTTCTCTCCTGTTGACCACATAAGATCACACCAGGGGTTCTGGCACTGTAATCATGTAACTCATCACATGTCTGGTCCTGTGTGAAGAGGACCAAAATCCATCGGCCAAAATTGAATATACCCTTGCATTTGAATCACGCACTTTAAATCACACTCACCTCCACGTGGTATCACAGTAGTCCAGCGAACTGTGAAGCTATAGCATCAAGAGACAGAAAATGGGAGTGCAAGATGAGCAGCACTTAGATTTATGACAGGTCTGCCAACAAACATTGCACCACAAGCGAATGAAATTATTTCCAACTTGCCTGGTAAGCACTATTTCTTTAGGTTATCTCAGACCTGAAGAACAAAATCACATTTTCTAAATCATTGTTTTTATTTACTAATTTTCAAATACAGTTTTTTGTGTTCATGTCCAAATTTAAGTGTAAATTTTATTTTATGAAGTTTACTTGTACTTGTTTTATAAATTTTATTTATTTTCTATTATTTGAATATATTTACTAAAGTACCACCAAATTTCAGAAGTGATGTAATTTAATGCCAGGTAAAACGAAATGGCAACAACCGAGCGGAATGCAAAAATAAAAGTCAATAGTAAATAAAAAGAAAGGATTTGTGAATTCCTACAGACAATTCCAAAATTAACTTCCTTTATAAAATGAATCAGAAAAGACTTCTTCTATGGAACACTTGAATTTAATTAGTACAAATCATTGTATTAACAGTCTTATTAGTGCTGAAATTACCAATAGCAATACGATATAATCCATTCCTTGCTATGGTTAAAAAAAAACTAATGGTGTAGAAAGTGCAACTGTTTTAGAATCTAAGAGTCACATACACAGACTTCATAAACAACAAAAAACGCAGATCCTGCTGTGTGGAGTAATTTTCTTCTAATTGTAAATTATTGGATTGAAAGAAGGCCAAGTGATTGTCAACATCACAATGGTCGTTTGAAACTTCCTGTCAAAAACTTCTGGATGGTTAACAAACAAGGTTCTGCAGCCAGAATGCATTTATAGGGTGCAAAGCTAATGGTGAAAATTAAAGGAGGCAGAGCAGCTAGTAAGTTCGGCAGTCAACTCTGTATATTGTTTTGTCTGCAAGCTATCCAGCCCTAAACCATTTAATTTGCAATTTCTCACAGATGGATTTAGTGACTGGTGCAACCTGAATATGATTGATAAATATAAAAACAGTTTAACTTACAGAGATTGTATGTTGTCATTTTTACATCAAAGATTCAGTTTGGGCTTGATTCATGAATTAGAAACACAAATTAGTGAAGAATTTCAGTGTTGGAAAGCCCTTTTTCAATTAGTTATTGTTGCCAGATGTAATAACTGCCAAATGTGGACTACCTTCTTGAGGAAGAAATAAAGTAGTTGGAGTCCCACTCAAAGGAAGTTTGGGGGGCTTACTTGAATTCATTGCTCAGTTTGCTTCACTTTTGGTGGGTCATATCTAGAAATATGGTAACACAGGAAAGGGTAACACATCATGCATGTCTAAAACAACATATGAAGAATTAATAAACTTGACCCATGATAAAGTTGGATCAGCTATTTTCAGTGAAATAAGTACAGCCCAACATTTCTATTTGTCTACAGATTCCACTCCGATCTTTCTCATACAGATCAGCTAACTATTGTGCTAATATAGTATCTTTAACAGATAGGAAAACCTGTCAATCAATTTATCACATTCACAACTTAAAAACATCATACAGGTGAAGAAATTGCAAATCAAGCACTTCACAGATTATGTGAAGCAGCAAAATTTATTTTTCGAAGTGCAGAAGCCAGTCTTATAACAATATTGCCAGTATGTCAGGGCATTGTAAAGCATGCAACAGAAAATTTTAGAAGGTGATGAATATACCATTTTCATACCGTGTTCTGTGAGTTTACTTAATCTCGTAGGACATAGTGCAGTAAATTGTTGTCCAGAAGCAGTCGATTTTATTTTTATCGTTCAGCTATCCAACATGGTTTTTTTGTTGCCTCTACTCAGCAATGAACAGTTCTTAAAACATACTTAGGGAATGATCAAGTATTAAAATGTCTCTCCAGGTTTCTTAAAGTCCAGAGCAAAGGAGAGTGAAGAAAACCAAAGACTCCAGAGAGCATTTAGTCCAAACCACATGAACCACAACCTATACAACTCAAGACCAGAAGAACTAGATGGTGCCTGGCTGTTACTAACGATTCCTCTGACTGGGATTACAACACAAGGTGACAGACTGAGCAGAAGACAAACTGTAGAACAGAAAATCAAAATCACAAAGAAGGCCAAACTTACTGGTCTGACAAAGACAGGAGGAATACCTAAAACATCTTTCTTTCTGAACTAGAAATGAAGCCATTTGCAGAGACCACATTCCAGCTAAATGATAGACAGGACTATAAAATAAACAATAGCACCTAAAATGAATATGCTCCTTAGAACAGTCAATTATAAAGGGTCAAAAGGCAGTATTTTCTCAAAGCAAAGATGAAAATGTAGAAAATCAAGAAGAAAGGAAATGAGGAAACTAGGGTGGAAATAGGGAGAGCACTGGTACATTTGGGGAATGAAACCAGTGTCATGGGACACTTACGTACAAACTATTGAATGAGAAACTAATCCGTTCTGTAAACTTTCAGCTGATATACAAGAAACAAATTTAAAAATTTAGAATTAAATAAATAAATACGTATATTTTTTCCTAATACATGCTGGGAAGAGCATGCTTTGGCAATGAGTGCAATCCAGAAATAGTACACTCAGGTTCTAGATGTCTTAGAAAATATAACTGATACTAGACATGAAAAGAAAATTCCAAAAGAGAAGCTGCAAGTATTACCACCAGAGTACAAACACTAGAGTGTATATTTATATTAGTTATGTGGAATAATATATGACAGCATTTTTACTGGACCAGTCAAACTCTCCAGGATTCAGAAATAAATTTAAAGACATGCACAGATCTCTACCAGTCATTAACAGGGTGTTCACGTAATTTAAGAGAAAATTTTGAAAACACAATAAATAAATACTGCCAAATGCTTTTTAACAAGCAGTTCACCACTGGAGAATCATTAAAAAGAAAACAAATCAATGATGGAAGTACTCCAGCAATATCACTGAGTGCCAGAGATCAATATTGTGCAGCTACAAACTACATACTGTGCTATCACTGACACACTTGAATGTTGCATGAAAATAGGAGTGAAAGTGTATGAAGTTCTTTAAATATATACTGCTTCTTAAATGAAGTGTATTTACCTGATGACAAATGCATGAAAGCATCCAAGAAATTAGTACAGGCTTACCCCAATAACTTAAATACAGACCCTTATGGGGAAGTGTGACAACTGCATTCTTACATGAAAACTAAGGTTTAAATTCCAGAAAGACAGATCTTATCCATGTAGGCATGTGTGAATCCATGAATAGAAAATAAGATACAGTGTGCATTTCCCAATTTTGAATTTGCCTTATGCATATTCATAATGTTAATGATCACAACATAATGTTCATTTTCATCCCTAAGCAAACTCAGTAATTCTCAGTGTATGACAGTGATTCAAGAAAGACTCGATTCATTATCCTTACTATGTATGGAAGCAGATACTGTTCATCAGCTTAATTGTGATGAAATCAATGAAGAATTTGTAAAAGCAAAGAATAGAAAAAAATGCTTTTAATTATAACATATTAGAAATGAAAATCTGTCTTAGGCTGGGTTCTTTAGAGAAGCAAAACCAGTAAAACACATAAATATATATATGTAGAGAGAGACTAATATCAAAGAAATGGCTCACATGAATGTAAGGGCTAGAACATCTCAAGTCTGTAGATCAGGACAGTCTTTTCCCAATTCATGTGGCTGCAAGGAGTGGCAAACCCAAGATTGACAGGTTGGAAAGCAGAGCTCCTGCATACAGGCTGTGAATAGCAACAAATCCCAACATCAACAGGCAAGATCACCAGGTTTCTCCTAATTCACCTAGCTAAAGAGGCTGGTGAGCCTGAGAGTGGCAGGCAGGCTGATAGCTCAAATCCCAAGAACTGAAGGCCGGACAAACAAGAGGCAGCCACCAGAATGCCTGCTTATATGTGAATACAGGCCACACACCCAGGGAAACTCCCTTTAAACTGATTGGCTACTTGCAGTAGAATCATTCATGAGAACGATCACATGTAAGCTCTGAGAATCATGGCCTAGCCAAGTTGACAAACAACCTTAACCACCACATTATTTAAAAATATAGTAATTTGTTGTGATTATTTGTTTTCTGATCATTAAATTTCCTTTTATGACATCTTTTCTTGTGTTCATTTGTAATTATATGATTTATTATGAAATAAACATCAAATGTTAAGTATGAGCCATGTAAAAGCAAAACTGGTAGACATCAATTTTTCTCTACAGGAAATCAGCAGAATTTTACTTGTTTAACAACTAAATTCATTAACTCTTTTTCTTTGTTGTATAATATATGGAATACTAGTTTTGTAGAAAATGCAGTATGTAGTAAAAGTCTTTGTACCCCACACCCACTAAAAACTTTATAATCTGCATCTTCTCGTTCTGCTAAAACAGTATATGCCACTTTTGCATTCAGTCGCTAACAAGATAACATTTAAAAAGAAGCTACATCATGGATAGCTAAGAAACATACACATACACACACACTCAACCCACAGTGACCACACATGACCGTGTAAAACTAGCCCATAAAGTTTTCATGCAACGGCTGATGGATTCATCAACATTTGGGTCAGCAGCCGTAGGTCTTAACTAGCGTGCTACCAGGGCTACATACATGTATGTTTAAGAGCTCAGCTGCTAATGCTAACCAAAAAGTTGCAGTTCAAATGCACCAGCCACTCTTTGCAAACCATAAGGGACAGTTCTACTCGTCATACTGTGTCACTTTGAGTCTGAATTGACTGGACAGCAACAGGTTTGATTTGGTTTATATATAACTCATATATCCTATTTGAATGCAAGAGTAAGGTCAGGGGATGGGCACCACAGATTAACAGTGTTTGGGGCCCTAACTTGCCTTAAGCCAGCCCTTCCCACAGGGTGAGGTCTAGGAAGTTTCCCATATCCCAAAAGGGACACTCAACTCTCCCACATTCGTTGATGTCTATCACCAATCAGGAAGCCCCACGAGCATTGTTGTCAGGGTTTCTATTGGGGCTGCATTAGGTAGCCTGATTGATTGAATCAGTCCCACCCTCTTCTGTAAGATTCAGCTGATATCTCATTTTGATATTTCTGGCAAGGCCAGCCCTCTCCTGACTCACTTCATCAGCAGACACCTTCAGGTGTGTTCTGTTGACTCACCAAAGACACTTCAATCATTGGGGAAATGCCAAAGTTTTAGAAGTTATCTGTCTGGATTCGAAGACATTTACCACATTATTTGAGTAAAGTTACATTCTTTACCCCACAAAAGGAGTTCTGGGGGAAGATCTGAGAAGGCAGGCAAATTGAAGTCAGAAAAAATGAGAAGTACATGGAAAGGGAAAATTGAGGGAGAGAGAATATTCGGAGATATCTGGCACTTAGGAAAAAAAAGAAAACCAACAGAAAGAGGAGAAGTGGATCTTAAGATGTTTGGACACATTTTTGATTTGTTAGTGTATTTTTTTAAAGTTATGAGCCATCCTTCAAACTGCCATACTGTAAACAGACCATACTGGGGGATCCAGTCACATTTGAGTTATAAGTTTCTTTTGGATTTTATGCTTTGAGAATGCAGAATAAATCAACTACTCTCTCTAAATTCAGAGCCTTGTTCTTCTTTCAACACAAGAAGTAATTTAGAAAATTTTCTTTTAGATTTTTACAGGAAATTTTATTCTTCTGGTAGAAGGTAGGGGGAAGTAGGGCAAATATGAGAGTTCTGGTTCTCCCACCAAATAACTTTTCTATGAGGAGCTAATTACAACTCAACTATTTTTGTTGTTGTTGCTGTTAGGTGCCGTCGAGTCAGTCCCAACTCTTAGTGACCTTATGTACAACAGTATGAAACACTGCCTGGTCTTGTGCCATGTCCACAATTGTTTTTATGCTTAAGCCCATTATTGCGGCCACCATGTCATTCCATCTCGTCGAGGGTCTTCCTCTTTGTCCTGACCCTCTACTCTGCCGAGCATGATGTCCTTCTCCAGGGACCGATCTTTCCTGACAACATGTTCAAAGCATGTAAGATGCAGAATTCAACTGTTTTAAACGCATATTTTGTGATAAGCATTTTCATATTGTTATAATTTTTTACCTATGAGACAAGCAAAGTAATAAATATTGACACAAAATCGCATGGCAAGATTTGAAGACATGTCTTGAACTTCAAGACTAGAATATTTCAAATGTTGTGAGGGGCGGGGGGACTCTAAAGAGCCTTAAGAGTCCTTGTGAGACCCACAAGAAAGAATTAGTCAGGGAGACATGGCTGGCCCACGAGAGTAATCTTTCCTGGAAACAAAAGCACTTTGAAGTGGGACAACAGCAGGGTGTATAGCCCTCCTGTGGAGTGCACCACTGAGCAAGTTCACGGTTAGGTTTTTATAGCCCATCTAGGCCCAGGGAGTAGCTGGCAACAACAAATTAGAGACAGGGATCTGAAGAATTTCCCTTTTTGGCAGGTGGCGGCTTGTCCCTTGATTGCATGCGTGCACACAGATTGCAAGACGGTTCCTGCCACAGGGGCTCCTGGAACTGGTAGGAGGACTTAGTGCAGGGTGTTGTGCCTTCTCAGCTTCTTGCTTCCTTGGTTGATTTCTCCAGTCCTAATTGTAGCTCTGTGATGCCCCTGTTGGAAGTACACCTAGAGCTTAAAGAGGGACTTTCTGCGCATTTTCCCACAGTTGCTTCCATCTGGTTCCTAGTGAAAAACAAACTGAGGAAGTTTACACAATTGTTTGGGGATTTGTCTCAGTGTGCCAGGATGTCATTAATCATTGGATCTTCTTATTCATTATTACTTGTTGATAGTTTCAAATTTCAGTCACATTATTTTCCGAGGCCCTCAGGCTCCCTGTCTTATTCCCAACTGTTGACTCAAAGGAGGCACTGCATTTTCCACAGGGTTTCCATTGTACACGTTCCCACAGACCATTCTACCTGTCTCACAACCACACCTGTATTTTGCAAAGTGTGGGTCACAGACCAGCAGTATCAGCATCACCACGAAGCTTTTAGGAATGTAGAATTTTAAGTCATACCCTGGACTTTCTGTGTTTCATCAAGACGCCTGTGAGTTTGAGAAGCTGGTATTTCACCATAACGCACTAATTTCTAGCTATAGCATAGGCCTTGGATATAAAATAGCTGAGAAAACTTCTTTATGAAAGTTGATAAAAGTCTATGCAATTGGGACAGTAATGAGATGAAAAGCAACATTTATAGAATAAGTCTATTTTATGTATATTTCTACAGAGACTCCAGACTGGAAAGATTTAGATGAAAATGTTCTGTTGATGGAATTATGGAAACCGACTCTGGTGGGGTAGTGCTTGAGTGCTATGGCTGCTGACCAAGAGGTTCACAGCTCGTTGAAACCAGTACCGAAGCCAACACTTCAGACAAAGAGTACTAGACTTGGGGACACAGAGTGATGCACGTGGTGTTTATACTTTTTGGCTTAATGTGTATATGAGGCTGTCCTGCTGGTTTCTTTTTTGAGGGGAGAGGAGAGGACAAGTGTTAGCTGAATGGATACTGGAAGTAAAGAGTGAAAGAGCACACTGTCGTGGGTTGAGGAGAGCAGACAGAGTTGCAGAGAGTTGGGTACTTGGGGTTTTATGTGGAAAACTCACTTGAACTGTAAACTTTCACTTAATCACAATTAAAAAATAAAAGAGGTTAGCAGCTCAAATTCACCAGGTGGTCCTTGGAAATTCTATGGGGGCAGTTCTACCTTGTACTATAGGGTCGCTATGAATCAGCTGACCAGATGGTAGTGGGTTTGGTTTGGTTTTTGCCTTTTGTTTGTTTGTTGTTGGATTTTTTTGTTTGTTTGGTTGGTTGGTTTGGGTTTGGCTGATGTGTTTTTACTAGTTTTATTTAAGCAACCCTTATTGATTTTTTCAGAGTTTCTGATAATCTCTGAATCTGTCCAGGTAAGGACACTGACTTACGTTAAAAGGAAGAATGCACAGGAAAGCTGGAAATTATCATGAAAGCCCTAGAAAATACGTCACTATGGTGGTTTTCTCAGTTACCAGTGGAACACAACAGGCTCACAAGTGTCGGAGTGTAACAGTCTCCTCTGCCACTCAGCTCACTACAGGGAGGGGTCCACTTTTCTGTCCCCCAGGGAGCAGCCCTCCACAGGCTTAAATGAGCCTGTTCTTCTTCCCCACAGTGCGAATAATCAGGCATCACGTTAGCCATAACTCATCTGCATTGATGGTCTGAAAGATTCTGGGCACTTTATCAACAACAACAAAGAAAAAAAGAAAAATATCATGAACACATAGAGATAATGTTTTATAAACAGAGGCAGTACTCCCAAATAAACAGAAAAGAAAAAGAATGCAAACCACCCACATTGCTCAACTCTTGGACCAGAGAATCTCTGGCTATCATGATAGCTTGTTTTGAGGGAAGGAAAAAGCACATGAACAACAAAGACACTGGACAAGGATCAGATTGTTTGAAGAAAGGTCAGGTTCTACCTCTGACTAGCTATTTTACCTAGGCCAAGTTGTTCAATCACTCTACACCTCTATTTTTTGCCTTTACCTTATAAATGGTTTTGAGAACTCCGTGAGTACTTTTAAAACTGTCAAGTGCCCAGATGTGATAGATTCCCTATTGTCTTGACTATTGACCATTTTATCCCTCTAGAGTCACCTGGATAAATTTGGAAAAGACCAAAAGATTGTTAAAGTTGTCATTTTACTTGGATCCACAAGCAACACTCAGGGAAACAGCAGTCAGGAAATCAAAAGATGCATTGTGTTGGGTAAATCATCTGCAAAAGATCTCTTAAAGTGTTAGAAAGCAAAGATGTCACTTTAAGGACAAAGGTGCACCTGACTCAAGCCAAGGTGTTTTGAATTACCTCATCTGCATACTAAAGCTGGACGGCGAATAAGGAAGATGGAAGAAGAATTGACGGCTTTGAACTGTGGTGTTGGCGAAGAATATTTAATATACCGTGGACTGCCAAACAAAAGAACAAACTAACTTGTGTGGAAGGAAGTACAGCCAGAGTGCTCTTTAGTAGCAAGAATGGTGAGACTGGCTTCAGACTCTTCAGACCTGTCTTATTAGAAAAGATCAGTCCCTGGAGAAGAATGTCATGTTTGGTGAAGTAGAGGGTCAGCAAAACAGGGAAGGACCTCAGTAAGACGGTGGAAACATGGCTCCATCAGTGGGCTCAGCACAACAGTGACTGTGAGTGTGGCGCGGGACCAGGCGGTCTTCCGTTCTGTTGTACACAGGGTCTCTTAGGAGTCAGAATGGACTCAGTGTTACCTAACAGTACGAACAGATTCATCCCACAGCCTTCTCTGAATCGATCAGTCAGTTGAGAGGCCGATGTCTTTGGACTATATTGTTTAGATGCCCTTGCCCACAAGCTTTCGTTGAGTTTGACCAATGGAAAGCACCAGCAACATATCAAACTGTACACAGAGACAAAGGTGAATTACACTGATAATAAAACCCCAAACCGAACTCCTTGCAACCCAGTTGGTTCCAATTCAGAGCAAACCTACAGGACACAGTAGACTACCTCATGTGAGCCACTGGTGGACTTAAACTGCTGACCTTTTGATTGGCAGCTGAGCTCTTAACCACTGTATCACCAGGGCTCTTTTAGTCTATACTAGTGGTTACGAGCTGTGGCTGGTAATCGAAAGGTCAGCAATTCAAATTCACCAGCTCTTCTTTGGAAAACTTAAGAGGCAGCTCTACTCTGTCCCATCAGGTCACTGTGAATTGGAAGCAACTTGAAGGCGATGTCTTTTTGTTTTGTTTTGTTTTTAATATATAGTATATGTCATATAGGAGTCCTTGAGTAGTGCAAAGGGTCAATTTCTTTGGTAGCTAACCAAAAGTCTGGCAATTTGATTCCCCCACAGGTTCTGCAGAAGAAAGGCCTGGTGTCTACTTTCAAAAAGTAAGCTATAGAAAAAGGTGTGCAGCATAGTTCCACTCTGATGCACACAAGATCTCACATGGGACCAACACAACTTCAGAACAACTGGTTTTGTGTTACCGTAAAGAAGCTTCAGAGGCTTGCTGTCACTTTGATTATGCCATGGTGAAGTCTAGAAACCATTTCAAAGATTTTGGACATTTTCTGTGCTAATTATTAAGTGGTAGGTCTTCTTATCTTGTTGCCAACTGTTAAGCATATAAACCTCAGAACTCTAGGATAGGGAGTAATTTGGGAGTAGTGTTCGGCCTAGAAGTTCTCAGGCTGGGGTGACAGTCCCCTAGTATCCAAAGAATGGTAGAAGAGAATACCAAATATGTGTGCCTTACTGTGGTATTGCCTGCAGATGGAATGAATCATGCACAAACTCCCATTTATTTTCCAAACATATGTAGATAGAATCATGACCAAACAAAGCCTTGTAAAAGCATAACTGAATTCACAGGAGCATCTCAGTTATCACATATTTTTGCAATTAACTGTAATTAAAAGTACAACTAGCATCACGTAAAGGAACAATGGTTTTTAAAGATGCTTTCTAGTATCAAAATTCTGCAAACCACTGACCTAAGCTAACTGTCAGCGAATTTGCTTTTTTAATTTGGTGGTTTATCATTTTGTATGAATTCTTTGTCCTTGCCTTGATTCATTCAACAAAAACAAATTAAACTAGTTGTGCTGTATGTCTGGCACATAGCAAACCATTTGGATTTCTTAAAGTGAAAAGGACAGATGATGTCTCATGAACTTTATGTTCTGGTGAGGAAAGCACACACTTAACAAATTACATCACAAATATTTATTGAATTTCCATTTGTGACAAATGCTTGAATGAGAACTACAGGGTAAGAGTGTGGATATATTAGGAGGCTTGCTATTTGTGTCAGCTGCAATTTAGCCAGTTCCTGGCTTGTGGTGACCACGTGTCTGATGGGATCCAACTGTTGTGGTCAATAGGGGTTTCACTGGCTGATTTTCAGAAGTAGGTCACCAGCCTTTCTTCCAGGAAAGAACATCTTGAAGCTCCACCGAAGCCTGTATGGCAGATGACGCAGCCCAGTCTAAAGTTCCAGGGACATTGTCCCTACAGAAAACTTGTTAATACTCCTGAAGGCGTATTAATATGCTCTTCACTAAGCCGGAGGTCACCAGCCAGGACTGCAACTAGTAAACCTTGTACCTGGTACATGCAAACTTCCCAAATTCTTGTATTTATGCAGGGAAGAACTTGCAAACTAGCATTTCAATTGATCATTATTTTCCTTTCGTAATCTGGCTACAAATGGATGCTGTGCTTCTCACCATGTGTCTACATTTCAAGTTGCCCAGTTTAAGACATCTCAGGCTGAACTGTAAGAGTGACAGTCAACAGAAGCCTCATTATCACAATCAGTGGCATTTTTTCTTTACTATTCGAGAATTAACCTGGAGCAAATGGTAAGTGAATGTATTTGTTTCATTGATTTTGTAAAACATCCATGGCTATATTTCAGCAGGTTGAATAAACAGAGCAAGCTTTTGCTTTTCAGGACAGTTGATTCAGGTTTCAAGTGCCCATACATCATGTTGATTCAGAGTTAGGTTCTGGCACACACTGGATATATTGTGATTTTATAGGGTCCTCGTGGGCTGGGAGAAAAGAGATGACTGTTGAGCAGGGTTGTCAAGGCTACGAGGTTTGGATTTCAACTTACCTTGCACTGAACTTTCTAAGAAACTTGAAAGCCTATGTTTGGTTAAAAGAAAACTTCATGCAAATCAAATAAAGTTAGTATCAGCAAGGACTTTAGCAATACCCTAACGAGCCCTGTGTCAGTGTGGTCACAGACATGGTTCTTAACTGCTAAAGTAAGACTCAACCAGGGCAAAACTGGCAATTGTTGTGACAGGGCTGTTATGGATTGCAAAGCCTGAGAATAGAGCATGTGGTCTTGGTGCCCAGGGGGATAGCTCTCACTTCCTTGGCCTACAAAGAAGAACATTTAGAGCTGTCTGCTTGGAAATGGTAAGGACTAGTAAAGGCTTAATTGTAACCTCACTGTTAACAACAAACAACTCCAAACAACAAACTAGTCTCTGCTAGTTCAGAATGTCTGCAGCCTTTCTTGCTATTCCTCAAAGCACATTACACATCAAAAACCGACCAAAGCCATTGCCATCAAGTTAATTCCAACTCACAGCAATCCTATAGCACAGAGTAGAACTGACCCACGGCCTTGCCAAGGAGTGCAGGATGAATTTGAACTGCCATTCTTTTGGTTAGGGGATGATGTAGCACTTAGCCACTACACCAGCAGGGGATGGCGCCTTAATTAGTCACTCTGTCTTCCTGCCAGCACAGTGAACTTTTGGGTGCCTCAGTTTCCTCATTGGTAAAAATAGGATGATGCTAATACTTTCTATGATGTCTTGGTGGTTTAAGTCAAGCAGTGCATACAACGGATTCACCACAACAGTTGACACATTGCAAAGATTAAACGATACTGCTGTCATTATGAGGCAACTCCTGGGAGTCCTGCTGGTTAAGCTGTGGGACTGCTAACCAAAAGGTTGGCAGTTTGAAACCACCCAGAGGTGCCAGAGAAGACGGGCCTGGCAATCTGCTTTTGGAAAGTCATAACCTTGAAAAACTTACAAAGCAGTTCTGCTCACACACATGGAATTGGCATGAGCTGAAATTAATTTGATAGTTGTCATTATTAGTATTGTCTTTGTAGTAATTGTGGGAAAGGACCATATACTCATCATTATATTGTTAGCACTTTCTATAGGGTCTGGCACATGCAAGGTACCCAAATTTGTAGAAAGAATGAATAAATATATTACTTAAAATATAAGCTGCCCAGATTTGAGAATTCAGAATAAAGATCCCTTTTTGATTTTTATCAGTTTCATCAATAAAATCCTGACAGAGACCACAAACAACCTTAACTAAGAAAAGTAAAAAATTCGATGATGTTATTCTAAACAACAGACAGAATGTGTTTCTAATTAGAGGGGAGAATACTTTGATCACTAAAACACTGACTTCCTGAAAGAAAAGAGAATAATCCAAATCTAAATAAATGTCTGCAACTTCTCAAAAGGTCCATGCCCAGGGCCTCATCGGCTAATACTCCAGGAAGGAGTCATTTCCATCCACCAATGAGTTTAGCTTCCCTTGGCACACCCCTTTTTACAGGCAGAATTCCATTTTCCGTTTCCTTGGAGTTTTACTTCACTTTGTGGACTGATGGCAACATTCTGGTTGGGAGAAGAAAAATGGAGACGAGGAAACAAAATCCAGGGTGAGTTCCTCCAAATGGCATCCTGGGTAGTGCCAGGACAGCTGGGTCAGAAATCCTGCTGGCCGAGGGACTGGTGTGGTTGGGAAGAATGTGACCTCAGCCTCATCTGGTTTCTTTTACTGCTCCCAGCAAAGGGCCTGAGTTAATTGCATTCTTTCGTGATGTCTTACATAAAATCGGATTATTAAGTGCTGAGATGGTCGGCTGTTCTCTGTCCTCCTGGCTGGCTTTTTAACATCACCATAGCAACATCAATAAACAGAGAGGTAAATTGACCTCTGATGAACAAGTCAGCTTGCTTTGCTGTCCAAATTACTCTCACTTTCCCTGCTGAAGACACACACACACACACACACACACACACACACACAGACACAGTTACTGTTTTACTTGTAGATCTGTGCACTATTTGGCCTGGTAGTGACAAGACCTGAAAGCAGTTTTTGTTCCTGACACTTCTTTGTTTACAAAACCTTCAGTTTACTCCCCATTGACCACAGAATTCGTTTGCAAGGTGTTCAACGTTCTTCTTGATCTGTTTCAAATCTACTTCTACACAGTTAATTGTTAACATCCCCTTAAGCTTCATGCAGACAAAACACAGTCTAATTTCCTTAAAAATTCTTGTCTGACTTGATACCTCTGTTCCTACCTCTAGCTACCATCTCAGCACATCTGAAACAACTCTAAATCCACCTCCAACATTTATTTCTAATTACTTCTAGTCCACCTCTACTGCCCCAAACCAGACCAAGCTACGCCCTGCTCTGACCCAGATGACATCCACAAGAGACTCTGAATTGAGCTTCACACTTCTGCTCTTACAGCAGAGTGATATCTTACAAACGTAAATCGTATGACATCACTCTCTGCTTAAAACCTTTGTATGACTTTCCTGGCACATAGGGTAAGTGCAATGACCTCACTATGCCACTGAGTCCTGCATGACCCCACCTAGCCATTCATTTGACCTCATTTTAGACTCCTTTTCCCACCCTTGATCTTACTATCTAGAAACACTGGCCTTCTCTCGTTTCTTAAACATGCCAGTCCTTTGCTGTTTCTATCGCCTCTCTGTTCTCACTTTGCCTGATCAGTCTGCCGCTGATGTCTTCTTATAATCCTTCAAGTCTTAGCTTAAATATTTTCTCATCAGCGAATTACCTGACTGCCATATCTACGCTCATCCTCACCTCACCCCAGAACTCTATCGAAAGTATCCTCTATTTCTCTGACAGCATTTAACACTAACACTGACATTATTATGCATATTTATTTGATAATCTTCCATTTTATCTTTTTCTGTATCATGGATTACTTTGTATCCTTCTAAAAGTATGTGTAGTGATTTCACTAGGTCTTGACTACTGGTATTGTGTGATATTCCCATATGCTGTAAACCTTGCTTCTATGACGGTAATGAGGGAGGATAGGCAGCAATCGTGTTGGTGGGCAAGATTCAACACTTAAGACTATATTGGGCCCTGAGGCAATCCCTCAGAATATAAAAGAACGGGAACCATGTAGAGAGCTGAGGACCTCATACGGCCAAGAAAGCAATGCTGGGAGCAGAGCGTAGCCTCGGGGCTCTTGGGGTTCAGAAGCTCCCAGGCCAAGGGAAGACTGAGGACAAGGACCTTCTTCCAGAGCCAACAGGAAAAGACTTTCCCTGGAGCTGACACCCTGAATTTAGAGTTGTAGCCTACTGGACTGTGACAGAATAAAATTTCTCTTTTTAAAGCTAGCTACTTGTGGTATTTCTGTTATAGCGGCTCTAGGTGACTGACACAGTCTACAGTAGAGTATTGTCAAAGAACAAAGTTCGCACTCTGTTAGGAGTAGAAAGCAGTTGAGTTTTATTGAGAAATAATAATAGCTTCAGTTGGACAACACTAAGTAGAGATACGAAGCATTTCAAAGTATAGCAAGTATAGGGGACTTTCTACACATGAAAGGGTCTGGGAATATATGACTTTTCCAATCTTTTCAAAATATCAGTTAATCTACAGATATCCCAGAGCCAAGCTATACAAACATTTCTCCTAGAACAGGGGATAATTTTTGTTAACCTTCCCTCTGAGAATCATTCTAAGTCGTAACTACAACTCTTGTTCTCTCTTTATTTCCTCAGGGTACAGTTAAAGTTTTATAGGCATGGATTTTCCTTTTCTTTTCTTTTTTTCTTTTTTTTTCCTTTTAAGACAACAAAGTAGGAGCTGGGAACAAAACAGAGTCTGGCTCAGATCTGTGTCGGCCATTTTAGTTATGTCAAGTGCCTTGGTCTGGGGGGACTCTCACAGCGTAAATACAGCAGGTAGGTACCTGCTCTGAATTGTTCACCAAAGAATTCAGAATACCTAAAAAAGAAAAAACTACCTGGGCTAAAATGTGCGGTCAATGGATATACTTTGGAATTAATAAGCAAATGAAGCCCACTAAGACCAGTTTATAAGTAACCGTTTTTGTGAAGACTTTGCCATTCGTCACTCCTCTCCCTCTTGTGCATCTCTCTTGCATGAGACTAATCATATCCTATCTTTTAGAACAGTCATTTCTACAGCTGCTGTATCTCCCCTTGTCTTAGTTATCTAGTGCTGCGGTAGCAGAAACACCACAAGCGGATGGCTTTAACAGAACTGTATTTTCTCAGAGTCTAGTAGGCTAAAAGTCCAGCTTCATGTTCCAGCTCCAGAAAAAAGAATTTCTTTGTCCATCAGCACTGGAGGAAGGTCCTTATTAACAATCTCCATCCAGTCTAGGAGCTTCTCCTTGCAGGGACCTACGATAGAAACAATGCACTCTGTTCCTGCCATTACTTTCTGGATGATATGAGGTCCCCAAGTCTCTCTGCTCACCAGTATGTCTTATATCTTATAAAAGATTGGTTTAAAACACAATCTAATCCTGTAGATTGAGTTCAGCCTCATTAACATTTCTACCGATAATCCCACCTCATTAACATCATAGAGGTGGGATTCACAACACATAGGAAAAATCACATCAAATGATACAATGGTGAACAGTCACACAATACTGAGAATCATGGACTAGCCAACCTGACCAATCCTGGAGCCTGGGGGTGGGGGACATAATGCGATCCATACCATCCCTTTTAGTTTGTAATTCCCTAAGGAATAATTAATTTGTTTTTACAACCAACCACATACATCCTTATGCATCAGAGGTGCTCAGTAAGAGTATGAGTGTTTGCTTCTGATTCTGCAAGCATTCACAGGCATAGTTCTGGTCATATGGCTGGCTTTCTGCTATAAATTAAAACAAATGATGATTGTTTCTCGGTTACTTTCTGGTTTCTGAAAATAGCCCTTGGAAGTCTGGAGCAATCAAAGTGCCCATTTGTTTTCTAAATTCGCCAAGGAACACGTCAACATGTGCAAGTAAGTAGAGTCTGCACAGGCTGCCTTCTAGACGCAAACTTCAGAAAGGGAGGCGACTGGATGGGATCAATCATGCATATTCATAGTTTCATACCTATGTATTGAGTCACGCATATACATTGAGGGCTTGATGATTTATGAGACCATGGAGCTTGGAGAGCCCTCTTTTTTGGCTTCCTAAATTAGTGAGAACATCTATGTACAGGAAAGGGTATGTCATGTCCTGGTCAACAGTGGAAATCTTTTTGCTAGAGCTTTCCCGGACCTTGCCTAATGCTCATCTTTACTTGTATCTTTTCTAAATGTGATAAATGGGCAATTGTAAGCATAGGTAGTCTTCATAAGTTCTGTTAGTTATTTCAGTGAGTTACTGAATCCACCAGAAGTAGTGAGAGCTAGCAGAGAAGGTGGTGTTTTCCTATCTGGTAGGGGCTGAAAGGACAGAGGTTTAACTTGTAGAGACTCAATTTTGGGTTGTTAGGGTCAGATAGAGAAAGTGGCACATACTGGCTGGTGTTTGGATGATGAAACAGGAACATGCAGATATGAGTAAAAGTCATATTTGGGAAATAAGGCTTGTGTTGTTTATGACTAACACATTTACTACAGCAGACAACTTTCTTGGCCTACATCTGATGCATGAGATGAGGACAATTCCTTGCAAGATGAAGCATCACTGCCAGTGTCTTTAGTTGTATGTCGTATTTCAGAGCCTTACTTTGAAATGGCATCAACCTGCTGCACCCATGCTGGCAGTCTTTGGAGGTATGAGAGAACTATAAGACTCCCAGGGACATCTCTAAGCCAAGAAGGACAGAAACAGGAGCTAATTGTTTCAGTGTACCATTCTTCAGATGGGCTATTTTGGGAGACCCTCTGGATAGTTCTTAGATGGTCTGGGTTATGTTGTTGTTAGGTGCCATCAAGTTGGTTCCGACTCACAGCGTCCCGATGAACAACAGAACGGAATACTGCCCAGTCTTGTGCCATGTCCACAATTGTTTTTATGCTTCAGCCTATTGTTGCCACGACTGTGTCAGTCCATCTCATCAAGGGTCTTCCTCTTTTTCCCTGACCCTCCACTCTACCAAGCATGATATCCTTCTTCAGGGACTGATCTTTCCTGACAACATGTCCAAAGTATGTAAGATGTGGTCTTGACATCTTTGTTTCCAAGGAGCGCTCTAGTTGGACTTCTTCCAGAACAGACCTGGTGTATGGTACATTGAACATTCTTCTCTAACACCACAATTCAAATGCATCAGTTCTTCTTCTGTCTTCTTTGTCCATGGTCCAGCTTTTGCATGCATATGATGTGATTGAAAATACCACGGCTTGAGTCAGGCGCATTTTAGTCTTCAAGGTGACATCCTTAATTTTGAATACTTTGAAGAAGGCCATTGCAGGAGATTTTCCCAGTGCAATGTGTCTTTTGATTTCTTGACTGATGCTTCCAAAAGGCATTGACTGTGGACCCAAGTAAAATGAAATCTTTGACAACCTCAGTCCTTTCTCCATTTATGACAATGTTGCTTACTGGTCCAGTTGTGAGGATTTTTGTTTTCCTGATGTTGAGGGGAAATCCATACTGAAGGCTGTGGTCCTTGATCTTCATCAGTAGGTTTCTCAAATCTTCTTTACTTCCAGCAACTAAGATGGTATCATCTGCACAACACAAGTTGTTAATGAGTCATCCTCAGTCTGATGCTTCTTTCTTCTTCATATAATCCAGCTTCTCAGATTATTTGCTTGTTCTACAGATTAAAAAATTATGGTGAAAGGATGCAACCCTGACGTATATCTTTCTTGACTTTAAACCATGCAGTGTCCCCTTGTTCTGTTTGCACAACTGCCTCTTGATCCATACACAGATTCCTTACGAGCACAATAAGGTGTTCTAGAATTCCCATTCTCTGCAACGTTAGCCATAATTTCATATGATCCACACAGTCATAATGCTTTTGCATAGGCAATGAAACATAGTAAACATCTTGCTGGTATTCTTTGCTTTCAGCCAAGATCTATGTGACATCAGTGATGATATCCCCGGTTCCACATCCTCTTCTGAACCCAACTTGAATTCTGGCAGTTCCTTGTCGATATATTGTTGTAATCACTTTTGAATGATCTTGAGCAGAATTTTATTTGTGTGTGATATCAATGATATTGTTTGGTAATTTCCACATTCTGTTGGATCATTTTTCTTTGGAATGGGCATAAATATGGATTTCTTCCAGTCAGTTGGCCAGGTATCTGTACTCCAAATTTCTTGGCATAGATGAGTGAGCACTTCCAGTGCTGCATTTGTTTGTTGAAATATCTCAAGTGATATTCCATCAATTCCTGGAGCCTTGTTTTTTACCAATGGCTTCAATGCAGCTTAGACTTTTTCCTTCAATACCACTGGTTCCTGATCATATGCTACTTCTTCAAATGGCTGAACATCGACCAGTTCTTTCTAATATAATGACTGTGTATTCCTTCCATCTTCTTTTGATGCTCTCTGAGTCATTTAATAGTTTCCCTGTAGAATTCTTCACTATTGCAACTCAAGGCTTGACTTTTGACTTTTTTCTTCGGTTCTTTCAGATTGAGAAGTGCAGAATGTGTTCTTCCCTTCTGGTTTTCCATTTGCAGCTGTTTGTACATGTCATTATAATACTTTCCTTTGTCTTCTCAAGCTGCTCTCTGAAATCTCCTGTTTAGGTCTTTTATTTTGCCATTCCTTCTTTTTGCTTTAGCTGCTCAACATTTGAGAACAAGTTTCAGAGTCTCTTCTGACATCCAATTTGGTCTTTTCTTTCTTTCCTGCCTTTTTAATGATCTTTTGCTCTCTTCATGGATGATGTCTTTGATGTCATTCCAAAATTTGTCTGATCTTCTGTCATTAGTGATCAACACATCAAATCTGTTCTTGAGACGGTCTTTAAACTCAGGTGGGATATGCTCAAGGTCATGTTTTGGATCTCATGGACTTGTTCTAATATTCTTCAGTTTCAGTTTGAATGTGCATACAAGCAATTGATCTGTGCCATAATCAGCATCTGGTCTTGTTCTGACTGCTGATATGGAGCTTTTCCATCATCTTTTTCCACAAATGTAATCAATTTGGTTCCTGTGTATTCCATCTGGTGAGGTCCATGTGTACAGTCACAATTTGTGTTGGTTAAAAAAGATATCTTAAATAAAAAAGTTGTTAGTCTTTCAAAATTCCATCATGCAGTCTCCAGCATTATTTCTATCACCAAGGCTGTAGTTTTCAACTACCAATTCTTCTTCTTTGTTTCCAACTTTTGCATTCCAGTCACCAGTAATTATCAGTGCATCCTGTTGCATGTTCAATCAATTTCAAACTGCAGAAGCTGGTAAAAATCTTTAACCTCCTCATCTTTGGCCTTAGTGGTTGGTGCAGAAATCTGAATAACATTCACATTAACTGGCCTTCCTTGTAGGTACATGGGTATTATCCTATCACTGACAGCGTTGTACTTCAGGACAGATCTTGAAACGTTCTTTTTGATGATGAACACAACACCATTCCTCTTCAAGTTTTCATTTCCAGTGTAATAAACTATATGATGGTTGGATTCAAGATGGTCCAAACCGGTCCATTTCAGCTCACTAATGCCTAGGATGTCAGCGTTTGTGTGTTCCATTACATTTTTGACAATTTCCAGTTTTCCTAGATTCATACTTTATACATTTCATGTCCCAATTATTAGTGGATAATCTGCAGCTGTTTCTTCTCATTCTGAGTCGTGCAACATCAACGAACGAAAATCATAGATGTGTAACTCCACCCACCTTGTTAAGGTTGACTCTACTTTGAGGACGCTGTTCTTGCTGGGTCATCTTCTGAGTGCCTTCCATCCTGGGGCAGTCAATTTCTGGCACCAGATCTGACAATGTTTGGCTACTATTCATAAGGATTTCCCTGGCCAATTCCTTTCAGAAGTAGACTTCTGGGTCCTTCTTCCTAGTCTGTCTTAGTCTGGAAGCTCAGCTGAAACTCATCTACCATGGGTGACCCTACTGGTACCTAAATATCAGTAGCACAGCTTCCTGCATCACAGTAACAAGCAAGCCTCCACTAACAGACAAGTGGGGGCCGCTCACTCTCTCCTTACCTGATGGTGTTACCCTGCTTACCTGATGGTGTTAGTGAATTTTGATTCTTCCCTGTGTTATTCATTCCTTCCCTCACTTCTGCTTCATTAAATTATTTCCAAAGTACCAGGTCTGACAATTAAGTCTGCAATCTTAATTGTTCTAAGTGCTACATACCTCATTGCTGAAGATCACTGTGGTCACCTCCAAAGCACTCACCTTGGGAAGCTATGAACAAACGCCAGTGCCTAGTCCACCCTTCAAAGCAATTTTGGAACTCTTTCTGGCATGGCCACTGTGCACAGTGGCAAGGTGGCAAGTTTTGTGAACTTAATTGTATAGTTGCCTATGATGGAGTTTTTAGCCAGTAAACAAATAACTGTATTGGAACACCCTCCCTAATCACCTGATCTGGCCTCCAGTGCCTTTTTTTTACCCAAAGAGAAAGGAAATATTGAAAGGAAAACATTATTATGACATTTAGGACATCAAGTGTAATATCATGACAGCTCTGATGGCCATTCCAGAGAAAGAGTTCCAAAATTGTTTTGAAGGGTAGACTAGATGTTGGCATCAGTGCATAGCTTCCTAAGGGAAGTACTTTAAAGGGGACCATAGTGATCTTCAGCAATGAGATATCTAGCACTTTGTCTAGCACAAATTCGTGAACTTAATTGGCAGTCCTTTTATGTACAAATAAATGTTTTGTCACAGGCTGTACTTCAAAGGAACCCAAACTCAGACACTAATTTTTCTGTTAAGAATATCCTTTGCTTATGCGAAATGACAAGGATAGGTAAATATGTAGAGAGACCAGTGGTTATGTGGTTACCTAGGGTAGGAGGGAGGAGAGGAGACAGAGTAATTTTTTGGGAAGTAGTGAGTTTGTGTTTATGGTTATGGGAAAATTGGCATTGATTAAGGATAATGGATGTGCAACTTGACTAATGTAACTGCTATCACTAAGTTGTACACCAGAAAAAGCATAAGATAGCAAACACTGTGTTATATATAATTTTAAAACAGCAACAAAAATAGAAAAAGGGTGTGGTTGTTGATACTACTTAAGTATGACCAAATACCTCATGAGATTAGTTCTCTTGGTTGAAAGGCTAGGGTCATGATTTTGTGGAAATGCTCACAAAATTGTCTTCACACTTGGTGAGTAGTGCCAAGTTTCTTAAAAATTGTCAACAGCCATCCAATATCCAGTTGGTCCCTGTTCACCTGAAGCAGCAGAGGAAGAGGGAGATAAGCAATTGGAGAAGGAACAGAACTACAGGTCTAATTTCCTCCATGAACTGTTTCCTTCTTTGCCATGAGACCAGAAAATACATGAGGTACTAGGCTACTATTACTGAACATTTTGATCAAAGACTCAAATGATTAATCCTGATCAAAAGAGAGAAAATGTGGAACAGAATTTCAAATTTCTAAGAGAAACTAGACTTACAAGACACACTGAAGTTGGAGGAATCCCTGAATCTACTGACCTAAGAAAAATTTTAAACTTTGAACCAAAATTATCTTCTGAAACCATCTTTAAACTAAATAACAGTTTACTAAACTGGTAAAGAATGCTTGCTTTCATCATGTGCTCTTTTGAAGAATTATTCTATGAAACCAAATTGAAGGTGGTGATTTGAAAACACAGATGAGTGGTTTATGGGGCAGCACATCCACATCACTGATGGTGAAATAACATGGGGAGAACTAGCAAGATGGTGTTACAACACGAAGAATGTAACCCACGTCCTTGTACTGTACGTGTAGAAATTATTGAATAGGTTTATAACCTGATATGTGTATTTTCACCAAAAATAAAATAAATATCAGCCAATATAAAAAAACTACTTTGCTGAAAATTTATACAGACAGAAGTACGTTAGTAGTTGCCTAAAGCTGGTGGCTTGGAAAGAAATGAGGCATGATTGCTAATGGGTACAGAGTTTCCTTTAGGAGTGATAAACATGCGCTAAAATTGATTGTGATGATTGTATACATCTCTGTGAATGTACTGAAAACCACTGAATTATACACTTCACATGCGTGATTTGTATAATGTGTGAATAATGTTTCGATAAAGTTACAGTGATAAAGAAACTCCTTTGCTATTTGACAGTTCCTCTACTTAGGTAAATAATCAATAATCTTGGCTATAAATTATACTCCTCCTCATTACATCAAAAAAATCTGAATTCTTTTCTTCCTCCTCATTAAAATGAGTTAGCTTCTGTCACATTTCTTTCTTATCCTACGTTATAAAAACTAACATGATACACATTGATGTTTTTTATAATGCTTGATGAATATCTTTATGAATAACCAAATATGGTAAGGAGTCTCTTAATCCTAAAAGGCTGAACTAACTGTGCTAAATCCAGGAAGCCTGGTAGACTAATAAAGTGTTTATATTTAGTTAGGTGTCACAGCAAATTCCCTAGAAGCTGTCCATGATCTCTTCCTTTTTTGGTGCCAAACCAGAACCAAAACCAAATCCATTGCCATTGAGTCTATTTCAACTCATAGGAGCCCTACAGGATGGAGTAGTATTGTCCCCTAGAGTTTCCAAGGTGTGGTGGTGGATTTGAACTTCTGACCTTTTGGTTAGCAGCTGTAGCACTTAACCACTCTGGCACGAGAGTTTCCTCTGCTGCTAAGAGAGACAGAAATCATCAGTTATGGAGCTAAGTGTTGACTTTTCTAGAAACTAAAAATGGAGAAAATGGGGCTCTCAGCATCTTAAGTCATTTGACTCAGCATTTCAGGAGTGTTCTGGATCACTTTGGGGCACTCAGAAGAATAAAATTCTGGTTTTCACCGGAAGAGCTGAAAAACAGGCAAAGGAAATCTGGATTCAAAAACAGATTTGTTGTAGACACTTCTCCAAAGAGGACATCCAAGCAGCCAACAAACACATGAAAAAGTACTTATGATCATTAGCTTTAGATTAAATGAAAATTACAATGAGACAGCATCTTGCTTTTACAAGGCATTGATCAATAATTGATCTATCTATCTATATACACACAAAACAAATGCTTGTGAAGTTTTAAATAGACTGGAACACTTATCTATTGTTGGTAGAAATGTAAAACGGTACAACCATCATGGAAACCAGTATGGCACCTCCTCAAAAATCTAAAAATAAAATACTTTATAACCCAGTAATCCAACTCCCTATGTACATACCCTAGAGATTTGACAGTAGTGACACAAACAAACATAGCTACACTTGTATTCATTGCAGCATTATTCACAACAGCAAAAAGATGAAAACAACCTAAGTGTTCATCAACAGATGAATGTATAAACAAAAATGTGGTATATACATACAATGAAATACTACAGTTATAAAGAGTAATGACTAGCTTGCAAAACATTGCTTATAACATGAATGTATCTGGAGGACATTATGTTAAGTAAATCAATTAATAAAAGGATAAATATTGCATAGTCACACTTTAATAAGACAAAAATGGATATACATTCAGAAATCAGTGTTCTTTGGTAATTACTAGAGATGGAAGGAGAGAGGAAGAATCACTCTGTAAGCCAGAGACATTTATTATTTTGGGTGATGGGAAAGGCAATACCAAACGTGGGTGAAGTGTACACAATTTGGCCAGGGTTAATGAAGACACTGAGAAATGCATGAAAATAACTGCTGTTATTGGTAAATGTTATACAATTTTGCAACAACAGAAATAACCAAAAACTATATGAATACTTACACAAGTAGATATATATGCATATATGTGTATAGGAAGGAATATGTATATATGTATCTGTACATGTATAAGTGTATCTGTAGGTATATGCATGTACGTATTTATACATACTGCACAAGTATTTGTATGTATAATAAAGCACAGACAGGGCACAGTCACTGATACTTTCCAGACATAACCAAACATGTCAAAGGATTTGAAGGCTTAGGACCATAGTTTTGTGAAACAACTCAGCCATTTGCACATAAAGTTTATGTTTTATATCCTAGTTCAGTAAGTAGTACTGGGGGTCTTAAAAGCCTATAAACAGCCATCTAAAAAACAGCTATTGGTGCCTATTCACCTTGAGCAAAGAGAAAAAAGGAAACCAAAGACTCAAAGGAGAATCTACAGTAATAATTTGCCCAAAGAACACTGGCCTCCTCTATCCTGGGGATAGAAGAACTAGATGGTGCCCAGCTATTACCACTGAGCATTCTGACGGGGAACACAATAGATTGTCTTGTATAGAATGGGAAAAAAATACAGAACAACATTAAGACTCTTTTTTAAAAAGCCAGGCTTTCTGGACTGGTAGAGATTAGAGAAACCTCTGAAAATATTGCCATGAGAGTCACTTTAAACTTTGAACTGAAACCGCTCATGGAGGATTGTTTTCATATAATTAACCACTGGTTCATAAAATTAACAATATCGCCTGTGACTACTGTGTTCCTTAAACAAACAAACAAACAAAAATTCACCTATACGAGACCAAATGGTCAACATTTACCCTAAAGTAAAAATGAGGTCAAAGGGGCAGGGAAACTAGATTCAAGGAAAAAGAACAGAAATGAGAATGCTGACACAGTATGGAAAATGCAACCAATGTTACTGAACAGTATGTATAGAAATTGTTAAATGAGAACACTAATTTTCTGTATAATTTTTCATCAAAAACACAACAAAATATTTTTATAAAAGAGCCCTGTTCTATTACTTACCAGCTGGACCATCATGGTTGAATTGCATGTCATCTCTGACTCACCAGTTTCTACGATTAAAGCTGAACTCTTCCACGCTGTGCCATTTCTCCACTGATATTCTGCAGTACTTACTGTTGCTTTTCACTGTCTTGCACAGCTTCTGGTGTTACAGCTTTCTGTTTCTTGGATCTGTAATGGTCTCAGTACAAGGACCTTAGGTCTAAAAGACAGGCTATGCTCCCGACTCTTCTTGATGGTAGGGAGACACCCCTAGTCTTTGGGATGGGTTCTCTTTCAGCCTAGCAGATGGTAAAATGACCAGTCTCCCTCAAGGATTTTATGCACCTTATTTGCATTATTAGCAGGCTATCTAATATCATTGATGAACTACAAGTACCTTATTTGCATAGTTCCATCCATTCATTTTGTAGGATCCACAAGACCATGGGTAGAAGGGCCATATTACAGTAATTCAATGTACTGCATGCACTGCACATCCAACTTTAGTATGCCTGTATTGTGGGATATTGTGTGTTTATGTGTTTGTTGAGGAGTAAGCAATCAGTTAATCAGGATTAGAATCCATCAGTAAAGATACAACTTTTCTGTTTACAGAACTGAAAAATATGAGTCAGGCTACCATGCTAAGTATTTTATGTTCAGTAACTCTTTTAATCACCCAAGAAATCCAAGAGATAATCATTATTATTACTATTACTACTATTCCTATATTATGAGCTCTGGTGGTACAATGATTAAGTTCTTGGTTGCTGGCCCAAAGATCAATAGTTTCATGGGAGAAAAGACCTGGCAATCTGTTTCTGTAAAGATTATAGCCTGAAAAGCTGTATGGGGAGCTTCTACTCTGTCATATAGAGTCATTGTAAGTCAGAATCAACTCAAGAGCACACAACAGCAACAAAAGCATATCAGGGACAATAAATGATCAGTTAGACAATGAGTCAACTTGACAGCAGTGAGTTTGTTTTATTATTATTACTACTAGTATATGTTAAAGATAATGTATTGAAGTCAGGAAATGATGAACAGATTTTTAGAGTATATAGTTTGATGAACTAATTTATGAAAAGGTGACATTTACCTACAACTGTCACAAGTGAGTATAAAATTAGTTGACAGGGCAAAACTGATTGCATCAAGAAGCAGGTATCTAAGATATAATTATTGGTCTCTTCTTATCTGGGACAAGAAGTGAAAGAAGGAAACCAAAGACTCAGAGAAGAAAGTAGTCTACAGAACTAACAGTCTGCATGAACCACGGTCTCATCTACCTTGTGACCAGAGGAACTAGAGAGCCATTCTGATCAGGGCCACAACAGATGGATACTGACAGAATGGGAGAAAAACGTAAGCCAGAACTCAAATTCTTAAAAAGTCTAGACCTACTGGACAATTGAGACTAGTGTATTCCTCAAGACAATTGCTCTGAGATACTTCTTAAAACTTGAACCAAGATTACCCCCTGTTAACTAGATAAGCTAAGTAATTGTTTGGTTTTTAAGAAGGCTTCAGGGATATTTTTGCTGTACGGTTTAAAGATTATCTTAAAGCAATAGTTTCAGGGGTTCTTGCAAACTTCTTGGCTCCAGGAAGTTTAAAGTCTGTGATAATTTGAATATCTGCTCTGCATTTTCCCCTTTTGAAGAAGATTATTCCATAGGATCTGTGATTGAAACAGTCAATGATGATAGCGAGGCATCATCCAGCTGTGGTCTCACGGCAAAGGAGGCAGCTGTTCTTGCAGGGGCAATCGACCACACATATCTTCCTTCTATTCCTAATGTTCCTTCTTCCCTCTGTTGCCTCAGATGAACAGAGACCAATTGTGTCTTGGATTGCTGTTTGCAACTTTAAAGTCTTCGAGTACTATGCGACGAACTAAAGGTAGAACAGAAGCAATCATGTGGTCTCTAATGTCGGGAGTGACAACTTGAAGAAGAAAGGCATTGCATTCATTATCAAAAAGAACATTTCAAGATCCACCCTGAAGTACAACGCTGTAAATGATAAGACATCTACGAGGAAGATGAGTTAATATAACTATTATTCAAATTGACACACCAATCACTAATGTCAACGATGTAGAAACTGAGGATTTTTACTAACTTCTAAAATCTGAAATTGATCTAACATGCAATCGGGATGCCTTGATAATTACTGATGATGCAATGTGAAAGTTGGAAACAAGGAGGGAGAATGGGTAGCTGTAATGTATGGTCTTGGTGACACAAATGCTGTTGGAGATTGTACAATAGAATTTTGTAAGACCAGTAACTTCTTTGTTGCAAATACTTTTTCTCGCCAACATAAATCACAACTATATACATAGACCTCATCAGATAGAATACGCAGGAATCAAATTGACTACATAGGTGGAAAGAGATAATGGAAAGGCTCAGTGTCAACAGTCAGAACAAGGCCAGGCGCTGACTGTGGAACAGGTGATTTAATTGCTCATATGCAAGTTCAAACTGAAACTGAAGAAAATTAGAACAAGTCCATGAGAGCCAAAGTCCAACCCTGAGCATATCCCACCTGAATTTAAAGACCATCTCAAGAACAGATTTGAGTGTTGAACACCGATGATGGAAGACCAGAACGGTTGTTGAATGACATCAAGGAATATACGTGGAGAAAGCAAGAGGTCATTAAAAAGACAGGAAAGAAACAAGACTAAAATGAAACTTGTTCTTGAATGTCAAGTAGCTAAAGTCAAAAGAAATGATGACGTAAAAGAGCCGAACAGAAGATTTCAAAAGAAGTTTAAGAAGACACTGTAAAACACTATAATGACATGTGCAAACACATGGAATTGGGAAACCAAGAGGGAAGAACACGTCTGGCATTTTTCAAGCCGAAAGAACTCAACAAAAAATTCAAGCCTCTAGTTGCAATATTGAAGGATTCTGTGGGGGAAAATATTAAATGACTCAGAAAGCATTAAAGAAAGATGGGTGAAATATACAGAGTCAGTATACCAAATAAAATCAGCCATTTCGGGAGGGAGCATATGATCAGGAACCAACAACAATGAAGGAAGAAGACCAAGTTGCACTGAAGACACTGGCAAAAAGCAAGGCTCTAGACATTGACAGGATACCAACTGGATGTTTCAGTAAATGGTCAGTGCTAGAAATGTTCACCCATCTAGGCCAAGAAATTTGGAAGATAGATACCTAGCCAATCGGTTAGAAGAGGTCCATGTCTACACCTATTCCTAAGAAAGATGATCCAACAAAACATGGAAATTATTGAACAATATCATTAGTATCACAGACAAGAAAAACTATGAAGACCATTCAAAACCAGCTTCAGGAGTATATTGACAGGGAACTGTCAGAAATTCAAGCCAGATTCAGAAGAGAAGTGGCATGACAGATAGCATTGTTGATGTCAGATAGATCCTGGCTGAAATCAGAGAATACTAGAAAGATATTTACCTGTGTTTTATTGACTTTGCATAAATATTTGACTGTGTAGATGATAAACTATGGGTAATGTTGCAAAGAATGGGAATGCCAGAGCACTAAATCATGCCCAAGTGCAACCTGTACACAGGTGAAGAGTACATAGATAAAGAGGTGGATGTTTTGAGCGGAATAAGGGGATGCTGTGAGGTATACGGTCACGATGAATTGGAATCAACTTGAAGGCAGTGGGTGTGGGTTAAACTCAGGAAAGGTGTGTGTCAAGGTAATATCCTTTCAACCTGGAAATAAACCAAATGCCCATTGAGAGCAGAATGAGTAAATAAACAAATTTATACATTTGAGTAATACACAGCAATTAAAAAAAAATTAAAAGCTCTTGCTGCAGACAGTAATGTGAGCAAATTTCCCAAAAGTAATGTTGAGAGAAAGAATCAAATGCAAAGGACTACATGCTACATGCTTCATTTGTATAAAATGGATATGTCATTGAATAATAAAGAATTTTGCTAGCCTTTGTCTTCGGTTCCTGGAAGGCATCCTCTAAACCCTCTGGTATTTTTCTACTGAGTGGAGAGTATTTATTACTCATGGTTGGCACCTTGGACAACGTCTATTTTGAAGAGGTGACGTGGTAGACCCTTCAATATTTTATGTTAAGGAAAGGACTCAGGATGAGGGCTAGCCATGCCAGAAAGACAGCTATGTGGCTACATAGTTAGAGCCACGGATCTTGTGATACCAGCCTGACCTCCAGGAAAGGGATGCAGCTAGAGAATTAAATTTTGTGGCCAAAGCTTTAACTGATCACACCCATGAAATGAAGCCTCGATAAAAACTCTGGACACCAAGGCTCAATTGAGGTTCCCAGCTAGTCAATATTTTACAGTTTCACAAATCAATGTGCTGATTCTACAGAGAAAAGGCAACAGAAACCTGTGTTTAGGACTCTCCTTGACCTTACCTTACGCATCTCTCCCTTTGGCCGGCTCCAATTTATATCTTTTGGTGTAATAAAACCGTAGGTACATGTATGCTGCTTCTGTGAGTTTGGTGAGTTAAATTATCACACCTGAGGCAACAGTGGGAACCCTTCTCCCTTGGCTTTTGTAGTCAGTTGGTTAAAAGTGAAGGCAGACTTGAGACCCCTGAGTGTGCTCCTCATGTCTAAGGTGAGGTCATGTGGAAGACTGTGCCCTCCAACCTGAGAAGTTTGACCTATCTTGGGTAGTTGGTATCTGAAGTCATTGCAGAGGTATAGTGAATATCTAATATTAGAAATCAGAGCAGTAACAACTTATGAGATTGTGAAATTATGTTTGGGAAGAGTATAAACTAGCTTTTTAGCACACTCTAGCTCTTTCCTTGAAAATGATTGCATGGGTCTCTTAACTTTGCCTTGTTCAGCAAAGGCTACAATTTGTGCCCTGTGTAATTCAATAAAAAAAAAAAAACTTTTAACGGAGAATCTTTCCTAAGGCTGGATTCAGTGTTGATGCCCTCTATACCCAAGGCATTGTCTTCTTATTCCCAGAATCACAAACCTAAGCCTTCATCATTTTTTGGAGATGAAGCCATAGAAAAGACTGCACTGTTACCACAAAACGACCTAAAAACAGTGGCATGTCTTAAAGCAATGAAGCAACTAAACCGCATTTATGGTTGGTTTCCCACAAGTTAGTAATTCCATTGAAAGCTTCTCCAAGGCTCAACTAATAGAGAAACCAAAAAAGATCTTTCATTTCCAAAAGGCTGTAAGTCTTTCGGTTCTCATTGTTTTGCACAGCAGGCATTTTCTTTCTTTCTTTTTAATTACCCATTTAAATGGCAATGTTCATATGCATTTAAATTACATATTTACATAAAACAGTAATTTGTGTGAATGTTCATGTGGAAAGGATTTGCATTTAGTCATCCAGTCATTTCAGAATTTGTCTCCCCCCCAAATTTCATCATCAGTTTAGTAATCAGAGCACCCAGTAAAAAACACCATTTTCATCACTACTTGTAATTTATAGTTCTGTATTTGTTGCACATTTTCTTCTTCAGCATCTGCCTCACCAACTAGACTGTAAGCTCCATCAGGATAGTGGCATGTCTTTATTGGTTCATTTGTTATATACCCAACACTTAGAAGACACATGAATAAACAAAAGAGTAAGTATTATTATGCTTATTTATCTCAGTGTAAGGATCCCAAGAGTCCCAGTGGATAAGTTCTGGTTGCTAATCAAAAGGTCCTTGGTTTGAAACCACCAGCACCTCTATGGGAGAAAGCTGTGACAGTCTACTTCCATAAAAACTTAAAGCTTTGGAAACCCTGAAGGGCAGATCTACTCTATCCTGTAGGGTTGCTGTGGGTCAGAATCACCTCAATGGCAATAGATTTGGTTTTGATTTTGGTTGTGTCAATAAACTCCCAAACTTCTTTTACCTTTTTTTTTTTTTTTTAGCAAGAACAAATAATATATTATTTAGATCCCTGACATGTCAATTATATAAAAGTAGAGCTATGATGCAGGATCGTCTTCAGGTATCTCTGGAATTCTACAGTCATCAGAGCAGAGCCAAAAGAGCAAACAGATCTGTCCTGGAGGAAGTACAACAGGAGTGATCCTTGGAATCAAAGAGAATGAGGCTATGTCTCATATACTTTGGACACGTTGTTAGGAGGGATCAATCCCTGGAAAAGGATATCAGGTTTGGTAGACTAGACAGTCAGTGACTAAGAGGAAGATCTTCAACAGGATGAACTGACACAGTGGCTGCAGCACTGGGCTTAAGCATAAAAATGAGTGTTAGCGTAGCATAGAACCAGGCAGTATTTCATCCCGTCATGCATAGGGTCACTATGAGTCAGAACTAACTGGAAGGCACCTAACAACAACAACAGAGCAGAGCATGAAAACAATCTGATTACCTAAATCAATTATCTCTTAGTTCTCTGGGTTGTATACCCCAAACCCACTGCTGTTGAGTTGATTCTGACTGATAGCGACCTTAGAGTTCAGAGTAGAACTGCCCCATAGAGTTTCCAAGGAGCCCCTGGAGTATTTAAACTGTGTACCTTTTGGTCAGCAGACATAGCACTTAACTACTACACCACCAGGGTTTCCCTGGGTTGTGTAGAACTATTCATATTAATCAACTCACAGGAAAGCTTTTGCAAAAACCATCAAGAGCAAGGTAACGAGAAAACGGAAGTGCTGTGAAGCCATCATCATTGAAGAGAGTTGAAAAGACCTAATTCTCATCTTTTGTGTGGTCTTGAATTCATGTCCTTCAGGAATTTATCCAAACCTGTGAAGCTGTCAAGTAAAATACTAAAAATAGATCAATATTTACTGAACATTTACTCTGTATTTATGTTGTGCCAAGCACCTTAACAACATTATTTTATGTAGTCCTACTCATTACAACTTCGTAGGTGAAGAAACTGAGGCTAGAAAAAATTCAGAAACTAGGTACAAGCAAACATCTACTAAATTGGGGTTTAAATTTAAATCATTAATTCACTCATTGATTCAACAATTTTTTAAAACATTTACCTTGTTAGATTTAACTTCTTTTTATAAATAAAGCATTCTATTATATTACCAACAAGTAAGTGCCTTATTTCTATCATAGCAAGATCTCCTATTATGCAGCCATCCTCATTTAGTCTTTTTCCTTCTTAACACTGGTGAGGAGTAAGTCTTTAAACTATTATGCATTTAAAATACTATTACTGTCATTAATGATACTCTTTGAGAAGTACTCAACCTCAGTCAGAGAGAGATGCATATGCCTTTGTATCCTAAGCCCTCTGAAGAATCTGTGCACCCTAATCCTAGTCCTGAGAAGTACTGAAAGGAGCCACTGTCACCTCCAGGATGAAGCAGGAATGAAAGTCACCACAACCATGAATTTCACCTTGATGCTTGATAGAGCAGACATTGGGCAGTGGAGAGAACACTTAAGAAAAACACATATGGTGAAAGCATAGGTGTCTACCTGCAGTTAACTATGTATAGACTAAAGAGTGGCTCAGTGGGAAAACAAAGAGCTTTTTCCATCTCGTTATCCATATTCCATAAATGCTTATGATAAGCTAATAGTTCAGTTGCTTCTTCACTAATATTTAATTGTAATTGCGTTTTTATCCAGCATACCATTTTTGTCTAAAAATCTCCAGGGCCTTTTTCCTAGAACCAGGTTTTTTTGTACATATAGGAAAAAGCAAAGCAGTGTACATAAAATGAAGAAGTTATATCATCAAACTCTGCAGCAAATAGAACTCATAACCCCTCCTCCATAATGTGATTTATTTCCCTGTTGGGTCATCTGATAAATTAATTAGGAAGGCATGGAACAAAGTGGGAGGTCTCCCACTACCTGACTTTAGAACCTGTTACACTACTACAGTAGTCAAAACAGCCTGGTACTGATACAAAAACAGATACACAGATCAATGGAAAAAAAACTGAAAATCCAGATAAAACATTGTCCACCTACGAGCAGCTGATAATAAACAAAGGTCTGAAGTCCATAAACTGGGGAAAAGACAGTTTCTTTAACAAATGTTGTTGTCATAACTGGATATCCATTGTAAAAAAAAAAAGAAAGAAAGAAAGAAAGAAAAGAAAAAGACCTGTATCTCACACTATGCACGGAAACTAACTCAAAATGATCAAAAGCCTAAATATAAAATCTAAATTAACAAAGATCATGGAGAAGATGAAGGGACTATTGAGAGGAAGACATGTTCATGACATTCAGGACATCAAGGGTAATATAGTCCTGTATACGGGAGGCTACCTGAGCAACTCTTGTCCAGAGGTGAAATGAGAAAGTGGAGGGGGACAGGAGTTGGTTGAATAGATATGGAAAGTATAGGGGGGAAAGGTGGAATGTGCTGTCAGTGGGGCTGGAGAAGCAGTTAGCATAGCATAGTAGTATTTGTGTGTAGCTTTATACGGGAAATTAATTTCATTTGTAAACTTTCACTTAAAGCACAATAAAATATAGCTATATATATTTATAAATAAAATAAAGGCAGGTGTTTGTGTTACTTTGTTCCTTGACTCAGAGAATTTACATCTGCCAAGTGGACTCAGATTTCGGCTTCTGACATAGTTACAGATTGAATTGTGCCCCATCCCCCGACCAAAATATGTGTTGGAATAACAACAAAGAAAAAAAATGTTGTGAAGTCAATACTGACTTATAGCGACCCCCCAGAACAGAGTAAAACTGCCCAGTAGGATATCCAAGGTTGTAAGCTTTATGCATGTGTTTGCCATGGAGTTCGTGATTGATTTGAACAATCACCTTTTGGTTATCAGCCAAGTGGTTAACCACTACGCTACCAGGGGTATTTAATAAGAATTAACCTCTGCATTTGTGGATATAATCCAGTTTGGGGTAGAGATTTTCTTTGTTATGTTAATGAGGCATATCAGTGCAGAATGTGTTTTAAACCGATCATTTTTGAGATATAAAAAGCAGATTAAGCACAGAACAAGGAAGCATGAATGGGGAAGGACTGGTGCCACCTGGAGATCAGCAAGACATAGGAAAAGTAATGAAAAGGAAAAGGGATTCTCCCCCAGAGTGAATCAACAAAGCCTTCTGCTACAGCCGGTACCCTGAATTTGGATTTCCATCTTTCTAAACTGTAAAAAATAAATTTCTGTTCTCTAAAGCCACCACCTTGTGGTATTTCTGTTATAACAGAACTAAGAAACTAAGATACATACACTGACTTGCAGTGTAAAATTAGCCCAGAAAGATAGTTTCATGGCTACTGAAGAAAATTATCTTAATACTAATCTGGATAGTGAGATTGGCTTCTCCAGGAATTGGGGCTCTAATCTCAAGGGAATTGGGTGACCTCCAATAGCTCAGAAGAAGTAAAAGGCTCTTACTGAACTCAATAAACTTCTCAATCCACATAAGGGCATCAGTGGCTATGTGTGACATCATTGGTTTCTTACTATGGTTTGTATAAGTGTGCAATGAAAAATTCAAGATTTTTTGGTTTTGCTTTTTTGTAACGTTTTATTTGCGAGTAACTATTGAGCTGAACCTTGTGCGATAGTTCTTAGACTTAATAAGTTGTACCACATAGAATAGCAGTATAAAGGGCATGTGCAATGACTTTAGCGCAGTGCAAAAGAGTTGGGTTTTTTTTCTCCCTACACTCCTGTGTGAAAACCATTCATTCATTACTCAATAAATTCTACAAATAGTTATTGAGTTCTACTCTCATGTTTCTGGGACTATGTTAGGCAAAATGTAGTAATTTTTTTAAAATAAGATTTCTACCCTTGTGGAGGAGCTAGACATAAAATAAATGAATATATTAAATTGTATGGCAGAAGGTAGGGAGTAAAGAAAGAATAATGCAGTTTTAAACAGAGAGGTCAGAGAAGGACTCATTCAGAAGATGAGAACTGGATGTTATCTTAGTTACCTGGTGTTGCTCTAACAGAAATACCACAAGTGGATGACTTTAACACAGTGAAGCTTACTCTTTCATAGTCTGGTAGGCTACAAGCCCTAGTTCAAAGCATCCAATCCAGGGGAAGGCTTGACGTCTTTATCAGCTCTGGAGCAAAGTGCTGGTGTTGCATCGGTTTTCTCTGGCATGAGAGAATCTCAGCACAGGAACCTCAGATGCAAGGGATGCACTCTGCTCTCAGTGCTGCTTTCTTAATGGTATGAGATTCTAAACTGTCTGCTTGCTTCCTTTTCCTTTTATCTCTGATAGGATCAAAGCATAAGAAGTGGTACAAGCCACACTCCAGGGCCTCTTTTACATTTGAACAGGGAGGTGACCTTAGGAAGGGCATTAACAGTCCTACCCTAATCCTTTTTAACAACAACAAATCCATTGCCTTCAAGCTGATTCTGACTCATATCAAACCTATTGGATAGAACAGAACTGCCTCATAGAGTTTCCAAGGAGTGCGTGGTGAATCCAAACCACCAAACTTTTAACTGGCAGCTATAGCACTCAACCACTACATCATCATGGTTTCCTCTGTAACGTAATTCAGTCTGTTAACCACAGGCAGGGATTAGGATTACAGCACAGGAAAATCACAAATGGAGGGCAATCACACAGCACTGGGAATCACAGCCCAGCCAAATGGCTACACACATTTTTAGGGGGACACGATTCAATCCATAAAAGATATGTTTGAAGAAGTTAAATGAGGAAACCAAGAATATACCTGGAAGGAGTGGGTGGAGAGGAAACACTCCAGTCTAAGGGAATGTCAAGTTCAAAGGCCCTGAGAGAGGAAAGTGCTTTGTGTTTGAAGAAACTGCAAGAAGGCCAACACGGCTAGAACAGAATGACGAAAGAAGGCAGGTATAGGAAATAAAGTCATCAAAGTGATAAGAGGCCACATATTTGCTAAGATTTGTCCCCATTTTGAGCAGCGAGAACCCAAATAATCAAAACTCAACAATGCCCATGTCCAAGACTATTTACTCAGATCAGTTATCAGTACATAGTAATAGAACGTATTTGGTCAATAACTAAATAGTACTTAAAAAAAATTAAAATCTACTTTTGGCAAAAACAATTATGAGTTTAGAAAACTTGATGAAGGAAATACGTTAGAATTAGCTCGTAACAGAAGACAAAAGCAGGATGACCTCAAAAAACAAATACAGGACTTTTAATTAGAGAAATCTAGTTGATACCAGTGATATCTTTATGACACAGAACCAAAATCTTCTTGGGAGACTGTCTCACAGAAGATTCTATATTGAAGGTAATAAAAAAATGCAATTCAAATTGGCTTAACTAGTAAAAGTGGCTGTTTCCTTGCACAACTAGAAGGGTCAGAGCTAGAGAAGGCTTCAAGATTGGTTTGAGTTAGTGACTCAGCAGTGCCATCAGGATTTGTCTTTCCATCACTCCCCTTGACCTTTCAGGGTGACAACTTTAGCCTGAGGAAGGCTACTCTCATAGCAAAAAGGCTGCAGCAACTCCAAATTTCACATCCCCATGCCAGAAGTTGAGAAATGTTTTTTCGATGCTCTCTTAGAAGACTGAAGGACTCCCAAAATTACTCAGCAAAGACTTTCTTCTGTCTCGTTGATCTAAGCTGGATCACAAAACTATTACTGATCAAAGCCTAAGCTAGGTGAATTCCATGCACTGATGGCTGAAGGCCAAGTTATGATGATTCATTCATCCGATAAATGTTTATTGTGTCTACATGCACCAAGCATGTATTTCTAAATATTTAAGAAACATAAGTAAACAAAATAAATATCCAAGCCATTATATGTAAGAGGCAGACACACTGTAGTATAAAGTAAATATGTGAATTATATAGTAGTTTAAAAGGTGGCCAGTGCTATGGAATACAAAGAAAAATAAAATTAAGGAAGGTAGATAGTTGAAGGCAAATGAAAGAAATTCAGAAATTCTGGTTAAGCACCAGAAAAACTGAGTCCCTTTGAGGAACAGTGACTTTCTGTTTTCCATACTTCATTTTGAGATTTTAGACAAGCCAATTGACTGTGTATCATCCCTAAATGTATTGTAAGACTTTAGTATAAGCTGGTAAAACATGCTTATCTACGATAAATTTTAGAATGGAGCATTCCTGGACAGAGATTCCACTTGAAGTAAGTTAACCCTAACAAAAAAAAAGGTGCTTAGGCACAAAGAGGAATACTAAACTATTATATACTAAAGTAGGAAAGTTGGAAGCAACTTAGTTGTTTAGAAATGTAGGAATATAGTTAAAATACAGCATCTAGTCAGATGACTGTTACGAAAATTGTTAAAGTTAATGCTTAGCTTTTAAAATGAAAGAACATTTATATGTAGGGTATAACTATGTAAAGTGTGCCAAAATTTAAGTAGCAGTGTGAGGATGGTGAGACCATCTTTCTAGTTTTCTATGCTTTACTAATGATTAATAACTAATAATTTATTAATTGACCATTGTCATGGATTGAATTGTATCCATGATGTTAGTAAGGTGGGATTAGCAGCAGCTATGTTAATAAGGGAGTATTCAATCTACAAAATTAGATTGAATCTTAAGTCAATTTCTTTCAAAATATAAAACAGAGAAGTGAGCAGAAACAGGAAGCCCTCACACCACCATCAGAGCCGGTGGCAGAGCATACCCTCTTGACCGGAGGTTCTTAACTCATAGAAGTTGGTAGACCAAGAGAAGATGGATGACACAGACCTTCCCCCAGAGGCAGCAGAGAAAGCCTTCTCCTGGAGCTGCCACCTTGAATTTGGACTTCTGATCTCTAAGACAGTGAGAGAATCAAGTTCTCTTTGTTAAAGCCATCCGCTTGTGGTATTTCCATTACAGCAGCATTAGATAACTAAGACAATGATGTATACATATATTTTTTAATTGTAGAAAAAAAATAATATCTTTAAAAGGTGCCAGATATCAATCCTTAGCATACAGATTATTCCCTACCAGAGAAATTCTGTAATTAATAAGAGGCACAATATAGAAGATTTCTTTTACTCTCAGGACAGACTATATCCTAGCTAATCAAAATATTCATCTGAATTCCAATTTATCTGGTTGATGGTGATTAGCACAATATTTAATCTAATTGTGCCAAAGCTGCCTCCCTGGAAATCTTTCTATCCCATTGTCGGAACTTTTAATTCACACACCATATCACAATTCCTCAGCCAACAAGACTGCACACACATGAATGTCGTATCCAATGTGCCGCATGTGGGGTCATAATTATATAGGTAAAAACTTTCATTGAGTGCAAAGGAACTGAAAACCTCCACTGAGACAGATGTCAGGAAAAATTGTCAGCTGTGTAAAAAATATTTTTAATGCTGTCCTTGGACATCTTAGGAAACAAGCAAGGAAGATTTAGACTGGGGTGAATTTATGCCCTTCAGATACAAGTTCATAGTCTCAAAAGAATCTGTCCACAAATCTCCCCACCTAGAACCAACAGCCTTTTCCAAACTACTCTGTTGTTTTAAAACCTAGACGGGTAGCATAAATGTTTCCTTTTCTTTATATTGTTGGAGACTGTGAGCTAACAAAAGCTGAAAGAGCACACAGACATTAAGGTAAGCTCTGAAGAATGTCAACCAGCATAATAATTCCAACAAAAAGAAATATTTGGGATTCCATTTTAAATGAATAGGATAGAATCATAATCATGAGGGGTTTTTTTTTTTTTTGATTCTTAAAGTTGACCAAAAAGCACCAACCAATATTATTATCTGCTTGGCTTAGATCACAAGAAAACATTCCAGACAACTTAAGCAGACAAAAGATAGAGATCTGACCTTCAGTTTCGCCTACATTCTTTGAATTATTTTTAAAAGATGAATAAACAGCAGTTGTATTGTTCTAATAACCCAGGAGATTGATAATCAGTATATGAATGTTTTCTCAAAATGTAGTATTCATCTATCTCTTCAGATGAACAAATATATTTGCTCCTATTTGTAACAGATCTAATTCCTCTTCTCTCACTTATAAATTAATGGTTAACCTGGTATTTTCAAGGTTTACCAGTGTCTCAGGTCAGAAAAGGGAAATTTATAGAGCAACGGATGCAGTCTAGTTTGCATATGGGCCAAAGCACGGGCCTAGAAGTCAGAGTTCTTAGATTCAAATCCTACCCTTACCAGTCACTAGCTGAGTGACCTTTAGCAAACTGCTTAACCTCTCTGAGAGTCAGCGTCTTCATTCATCAAAGGAAGAGAACAATAATACTTCTGACAAAGACTGTTGTGAGATTTAAGTAATTAATATATGTAAAAGTTTATAATGGTGCCTTGTCTGTTTTTAAGTACTTAATAGAGTGTTAATTGTAATTATAAGCAGTAACCTTCCTTTGTGTTTCAAAAAATCACACTCCAGGAAATTCTTTAGAGATGATTATACCCAGCCTTCAAGATAATATGGTGGGATTGTCGGTTAATCTCCCTAGTTCATTTACGTGAACATCTGGTCAAGTTTTCATTCCAAACAGTATCAGTCTGAATGACTTGTCCAGACCATGACTAAATAAGGCAAACATTTGCTAATTCTGCTATATTGCTGACCAAAAATATTTTTTTCCCCTTTGCTTAGAGCCAGAGACAATGTTAATACAGGGTGGTAATTCATTTCATTTTACAGTCAGGGAGGATTTAAGATAAATACTTGGGTTCCAACTACAAATATCTGGGTGAAATACTTTTTTAAGAGCAAGAATTTGCACCACCACTCATGTATACTGGAAGTCTATCCATCAAACCTTGGCTATTGTGTATGATTTCTTTCATAGCTAAAGAAAAGATACCCCAGTGGCATAGTGGGTTAAGTGTTATGTCTGCTAACCAAAAGGTCAGCAGTTCAAATCTGCTAGGTGCTCCTTGGAAACTCTGTGGGGTAGTTCTACCCTGACCTCTAGGGTCGCTGTCAAGTCAGACCAGACTTGATGGCAGTGGGTTTGATTTTTTTTCTAGATAGAGCAAAGAGGAACCAACACGGCCAATCTACAAAAAAAACAGTCCTTATTGAAGTTGCATGCATTTAATTCCATCTTGTCTACATAGCTTTGATGTTCCACATGTTCTAAAAATGGCATAGACTTTTGTGCCACAGATTTTAGCTTAGAATCATAGAGATCAAGAGATCTTAGAGGTTGTCTTTTGTCTACTCACCAAATTTTAGAGAGATGACCATTTAAGAGTGGTGAGGAAAATTAACTTAGTTAAGGTTATATGCCAAGCTCAGGGCAAAGTAGGGGACCCAAATTAAACCACTTAACTCCAAGAACAGTGCCTTTCTCAACTATCCTGTGCTTCCCCAAACTTCACTCCCTACAATTACTGATAAGAGGGTTTTGGAACGTTGAATTCCAGAGGCATATCAATACAGATTTCTTTCTTCTGTTGTCCCTTTGCTGGAAGGAAATGTTAACCCAGAGTTCAGATTTCCATCCTGGCCATCTGGACACCATATGTTGCATATTTGGCATGTTAAAATATAAAACAAGTAGTGGGTGTGGTCCAAAGAACCACTAGGCGATCAGCAATGCTTTGTACCTGGGATGATTACAACTCTATTAACAAAAATTTAGAATGGATCAGTCTCTGAGCTAAACACTTTGGGGAGTACTTCAATGAATGGTCTCACGAACCTGATGATGTAGTTGATATTATTTCCCCTCCTTGATACATGAGAAATAATGAAATTTAGAGAAGTTAAGTAAATTTTCTAAAGTTATACAACTGTGAAATATGAGAAGCAGGGCATACATTTTGACCATCTTCCCTTCAAGCTTAGGTGGAAGCTCTTTTCTGATTTGGGGTTACCACTAGCATTGCAGTTCTATACTGCTTCTAAGTGTTCTTCTTGCTTTAGAGTTCCCAGGAATGACCCCTAGGTCTGTTATTTTCTAGTACTCTGATTTAACAAACACTTATACAACGTTTATGTCTCAACCATTGTTCTAAATGATAGATATTATGTTCATTCAGTCTTCATCACGATCTTACGAGTTAGGTAAAATTAATATACCTGTTTCATAGACAAGGAAACTGAAACACTTGTGCAACGGGCCTAAGGTCACAGAGGTAGCAAATGGCAGATGCTACCACAAAAGTTTAATCATTTAATGTTGTTTTATCTTTTTTTAAAGCAAGTAAGTTCTATTTTTTCAAATGTGAACTTAAAAAGATGTGTTTTGATTGAAGAGAGACTGAGGGGTCACTCGATACCTCTCTTCTTCATTTTCTTTATCATAGTAAACTTTAAACAATGCTACAGTTATAATTTGACAGTCTCTGCTTTAGAATGGGTTCAGATAACTTTTCCCTCTCCAATTATTTTGTGTAGTTATTATATGTTCTCAACCCAAAGGAATTGTGTTGCAACAAGCAATAACTTCTGGATTACGATGCAACCATTAAAGGTAGTAATTACGTGGACTATGTAATAATATGGCCAAGTGGTTATAATGTAACATTAAGTGAAAAAAGAATGAACTGCACATGCATTGTATCATTATGGCTGTGTAAAACTCCGTATACATGATGGAGTAGCTATGATAAAGCAAAAGAATTATGGATCTTTTTCTTAAAGCATTTAATTTGGGGCTCATTAATCTCAACTGACATCAACATACAAAAATAAGGAAACACCGCTAAGAAAGGGCTCAGGTTCTAACCTTAAAGAAGAAATCTAGTTGTGGGTGAACTCTTGGGACGATGGTTTGTTTCCACTGTATGTAGGGATATCTGTCTCATGGTGATCTATTACCATGTGGTATAACAGTAGAAGGACATTGCTCTTAAAAGTTGATCATAAGCTTCACCTCATGAATTACACTCATTCTTTCTAAATATCATTTAGTCTTTAAAAGACAGTAGCTGGTAGCCTGATGGCACAGTGCTTCAGAGCTTGGCTGCTAATCAAAAGAATGGCAGTTCAGATCTACCAGCCACTCTTTGGAAACCCTATAGGGCACTTTTACTTGGCCCAGTATGGTCACTGTGAGTCAAAACTGACTCAGTGGTACCTAGCAACAGCAACAATTTTTAAAAGTACTATTTATGGTAAGTTTGTTTTGACACAGGAATGTACTTACATTATTTGGCAAATTGAAAAGGAAAGAAATATGTAATGTTGCCAACATAATATGATCTGAGTTACATTTATTTAAGAAGCAATATACAGAAACAGACCAGAAAAGAAACACATCAAAATATTAAGGTTGGTTGTGTTCACTTAGGGGGTAAATAGAGGATAATTTTTGCCACTTCTTTATTTTTCCAGATGTATCAAAAGTTTTGCTATAAGAAGTATTCTTTTAAAGCAGAAAGCTGTAAACTTCAGCTTTTAAAATAATCAGGAAACTATGGTGAAATCCAAGAGAACTCAGATCTTATTTGTGGATTCCAGGAAAGAAGGAAGTTGTTCCTCTCTTACCCACCTCTCCCTCCCTGGGCTACGGTAGATCAGTCTACCATAGGAAGGTTTGATAGATCATTCAGTCTAAATGTAGTCCTCATATTTCCCAAAGCCACATAGGTAGCTTCCGTTTTAGGTCCTGGGGTCTTGGACAAAAATTTGGTTTCAAGCAAGACTACGTACTTTGTAAAGATTTAAGACTACAGAAATCTGTCTTTTGAAAGAAGCTTTTTGTTTTGTTAGTAATCCTGCTTAACTTTAGATTTCTCACACAAAAAAAAAAATTTGAAAAAAAAAATATATTACAAATTGTGGTTTCCATTTGAGAAAATACCAACCATGGTATTTAGGAACAATTTTTACTGTCTCAGAAACTTCCACACTTATCTATTCATCAGAATAACCTGAAAATTTTGAAATTAATAGATGCCTGTAGGTTAACGGGAAATTATGATTCAATGGACAGGCAAGTGGTGAGATCTTTTCTGGTTAGTTTAGTCAAGATTTGTAACTAGGCCAAAAGAAATCACATTGTAAAGTGACCAACTGTTTGGTTTTTCCTGGAACCATCCTGAATTTACCAAGTGCCCTGGTTGTACAGTAGTTAAACACTCAATTGCTTACTAAAATGTAAGCATTTATGAACTGGTTACCAGCTGCTCTGCAGTAGAAAGATGTGGTGGTCTGCTCCTTGAAAACTTTACAGCCTTGGAAATTATCTCAGACTAGGTCCTCTACTGCCGTTGTTGCTAGGTGCTGTTGAGTTGGTTTCGGCTCCTAGCCATCCATTATATGCACGATAGAAGGAAATACTCCTCAGTCCTGTAGCATCCGCACAATTGTTGCTATTCTTGAGCCCATTACTGCAGCCGCTCTGTCAATCCATCTCCTTAAGGGTCCTCCTCTTTTTGGCTGACCTTCTACTTCACCAAACACGATGTCTTTCTCCTGGGACTAATCATTCTAGAGAAAATGTCCAGTGTATGTAAGACATAATCTTACCATCCTCACTTCGAAGGAGCATTCTGGTTGTATTTTTTTCTAAGACAGATTTGTTCATTCTTTTGGAAGTCCATGGTATATTCAATATTTTTCATCAACACCCAGTTCAAAGACATCAATTTTTCTTTGGTCTTCCTTATTCAATGCCCAGCTTTCAAACATGTATGAAGTAATCGGAGACAGCATAGTTTGGGCCAGATGCACCATAGTCTTTAAGGTGGCATTTTTGCATTTCAAAATTTAAAGAAGTCTTTTGCAGCAGATTTGCCCAGTGCAATATACCTCTTGGTCCATCTATAGATTCTTCATTGGTGCAGTTAAGTGTTCCAGGATTACCACTCTCTGCAGTGCTACCTATAATTTGCTATGACCCACACAGTCAAATGCTTTAGCATAAGCAAAAAGACACAGGTAAACATCTCTCTGGTATTTTCTGCTTTCAGCCAGGATGTGTCTGACATCAGCAATGATATCTTTGGTTCCACATCCTTTTGTACATCCAGTTTGAATTTTTGACAGTTCCCCATAGATATATTGTTGTACATACTTTTTAATGATCTTCAGCAAAATTTTCTTAGTATATGATATTAATGATATTGTTAAATAATTTCCACATTCAGTTGGGTCACCTTTCTTGGGAATAGGCATAAACATGCATCTCTTTCAGTCAGTTAACTAGGCAGCTGTCTTTCAAATTTCTGGGCATAGATGAATGAGAGCTTCCAGCTTTGCATTTATTTGTTGAAATATCTCAGTTGGCATTCCATCACTTCCCGGAGCCTTGTTTTTTGCCAATACCTTCATTGCAGCTTGAACTTTTTTCTCAGTACCTTTGGTTTCTGATCATATGTTACCTCCTGAAACGATTGAACATTGACCAATTTTTTTTCTGTGGTTTCTGACAATATTTCTTCCATCTTCTCTTGATGCTTTCTCAGTTATTCAGTAGTTTCCCTATAGAATTTTTCACTATTGTGACTCAAGGCTTGAATGTTTTCTTTACTTATTTCAGCTTGAGAAATGCTGAGTGTGTTCTTTCCTTTTGGTTTTCCTTCTCCAGGTCTTTGCACAAGTCACCATAATACTTTACTTTCTCTTCCCAAACTGCCCTTTGAAATCTTCTGTTCAGCTCTTTTACTTCTTCATTTTTTCCTTTTGCTTTAGGTACTTGACATTCAATAACAAGTTCAGACTCTCTTCTGGCATGCATTTAAGTCTCCAGTTTCTCTCCTATCTTTTCAATGACTTCTTGATTTCTTCATGCATGATGTCCTTGTTGTCATTACACAATTCATCTAGTGCAATGACATTAGTTTTCATGTCTATTCTCTTAATAGTGTCTAAATTCAGGTAAGATATACTCAAGGCCATACTTTGGTTTTCGTAGGCTTCTTCTAATTTTTTTCAATTTCAACTCAAACTTGCATGTGAGTAATTGATGGTCTGGTCTGTACAGCCCCCAGCCTTGTAGTGATGGATGATATTAAGCTTTTCCACTGTCTCTTTCCACAGATGTATTTGATTTGATTCCTGGGTTCTCCAGTGAAGCAACATCCACAAAGCACATACAGAGAGAAATATCTACATAAAGAAATAGCTCACGCAGTTGTAGAAGCTAGAACATCCCAAGTATGTAGGTCAGAATGGAGGCTTTTCCTGATTCATGTAGCCAAAAGGGCGAGGGAACTCAAGATTGGTAGGTTACAGAGCTAGGCTCATGTACCAGTGTGTGAAGACTGACATATCCCAAAACTAGCAGGCAAGATCTTAAGGTAAGCTGCTCGCTCAAGTGCCAAGAACCAGAGATCAGATCAACAGAAGCCAGCAGCAGGATCCAGTGCAAACAAGATCGTTTCCAGAATATCTGCTTATATTTGATATAGGCCACATACCCAAGGAAACTCTTTTTCAACCTACTGGTTGTTCACAGCAGATCCTTTCTTAGAGGTGATCACATTGTATCCGATCTCATCACAGAAGTGCTCACAACATGATATAACTGCCAGATCATTGGGAATCACTTCTTAACCAAGTTGATACACAGTCTTAACCATTACAGAAATCCCATGGGGCAGTTCTACTCAGTTCTATATGGTCACTATGAGTCAGAATCAACTTGACAACAATGTTTATTTCATCCTGGCTTAAGCACTGCAGGTCCTGTGATCTGGAAGCCCCTCAGTCTCAGACAATTCAGGATAGCTAGTTACCTTACAATATCTTTCAAATACTGCTTTTAGCCAAGACATAAACTTGAGTTATTTCAGTTATACTGCAAACTGAGAACAAGAGGGATGCCTTCATTTGAATCAGCAAGCCTAGAGTGAATACATTTGAAATACATAAATTACTTTTGTGGAGCACTGAAACCATCAAAGTGATCACATTTGAAAAAGAAAAACCACTTAGATTTTCAGTCTTCTAACTTACTGTTTCTCTTTTCTACTGAGCATTTAATATTCAAGAATATAATATAGGGAAGGGGCAGAGTCAAGATGCTGGACTAAACACATGTCTCCCTAAGTCCCTCTGGAAACCAATGCCTGAAATGATAATTAAACAGAGCCTTCTGGACACCTAGTGAGCCCTGGGAAACAGCACAGAGCTGTCTATCTGGTCTACATACCACTGAGCGGGAAGTTTCTTCTCCTTTGCTGACTCCTGCCCTTGATGAGTGTTGACTTCTGTGGACTGAAGATAAATTGCCATTTTAACTTTTTTTCCCTCTGTCTTAGCTGGTGGGAGGGGCTGAAGTTTGATGGGTAGCATAGCTCAGACACATGGCTGATGAGATTGGTCAGTGGGGTCGCCACATTTTGAGAGCCTAGCTTTGGAATCTGTGCACCTTGGCACCTCTGACCTTTTTGTTGCAGAATCTCCAAATCTCTGCCATTAAATAGCCTTTTCCAAGGTGTGGGGTGGGGGGTGGTGATTCATTGAGAGGTGGACTTTCCTATATGCAGGCCACACCTGGACCTAATTCCCAGGCTGGGAGGCACTGGCTGCCTGGAGAACACTGTTCTGGCAGTAAAGCAGTTTTTGATATACTGGTGCTTACTTTGCCACCTGGAAAGAGGGACTTGCACACCTGAAACCTTACTAATTTTGGAAGCTATCAGATACCTTTTACCTTTCAATAGATAAATAACCGTGGTGCATCTGAATGACATCTCTTCCAGCCTTTACTTTCTCACATTATAGGGTCAGTTGAAGGCTCCCAGTGACTCTATAAGTGGGGATGTATCTTAGCCAGTCAGGAGGTGAAGACTGCTACCCCAGAGATTCCACTCAGCCCAGTCGCAGGAGTACATAGGGGTGTCTGGTGATCAACTTCCTTTTCAGATTGAACTTCAGATCCTGTTAAGGTAACACCAGAGAAACAAAACACTTTCCACATGCCCAAAAGGCAACAAACTTTGGACTCAAACATTAGTAAGAATTCACCTATGACTTCAGAAGGCCCACAAAGGAAAGATTCAAAGAACTTCCCAGACAAAGAAGCCTTTCTGAAACTATCAGAGGGCAACTACAAAAGGACCATATTTAGAGCCCTCTTAGACCTTATACGAAACACAACAGAGCAAAATGAAAAATTAAGCAAGCTGTTTCATCTGATGGAACACCAGTACTCTGAAGTCCAACAGATAAATAACAAAATCAAAGAAATAGAAAATTCAGTTCAAAGCCAAGAAAACAGAATGGAACAAACGGAAAATAGACTTTCTGACTTGGAAGACAGAGCTACTGACTCCAGCATCTATGAGGAGAAATCAGAAAAAAAGAAACAAGAAAAATGAAGAAGCATGTGGGACTCTTTTAAGAGGAACAATCTATGATTAATTCGAGTTTCTGAACAGGGTGGGACACCGGAGAACACAGAGAGTATTGTGGCTGAGCTTCTAATGGAAAACTTCCCAGAAATTATGAAAGAAGAGAACATAGATATCCAAGATGCATACCAAATATCGTCTAGATCCCAAAAGAAAGACTTCAAGACATATTATAATCAAGCTTAACAAAATGAAACACAAGCAGAAACTCTTAAAGGCAGCAAGACTCAAAGCAAAGCTAACATTCAGAGGGAAACCCTGTAAGCTTTCAACTGATTTCTCAGCAGACACGATGCTGGCACAGAGACAATGGGATGACACATTCAAAGTTTTGAAGGAGAAGAACTTCCAACCAAGAATTATATATCCTACAAAACTATCTTTCAAATATGAAAATGAAATTAAGACATTCACAGATAAACACAAACTCAGAGGCTTTGTAAAAACCAAACCAAAGCTGCAAGAAATACTGAAAGAATCTCTTGGCTTAGAAGAACAAAACCGTTAATTTTATATTTTAGAAGGAAATACAGGACGCATCATCCAGAAACCTACTCAGTTAGGGAAGGCTTCAAACTCAATCAAAGCAGTAATATTAAAAGAAGTGTTCCAGTGATCATATCATAAAAACTATGATGTCATAATATTAAAAAAAGGTATGTACTACAGTTGTTATAGTCCTTCGAGATGGAGAGGAAGTTATTAAGACTTGTAGTAGTTAAAATTGGGTTTAAACATAGACTATTAAGGGGGATCACAGGGGCAGCCACAAAGCACAATAAAGATGCAACATATCAAATCAAGAAACATAATACAGGAGTCTCAACAACCACAAAACCAACATTGAAAAAGGTGAAAAATCAACTCACAATGAAGACTGTCTCAGTACAGGAAAATAAGAACAAAGGAGAAAACATCAGCACAAAAATAAACATATCACAGTGACAGCGCTAAACATACCTATCAATTATTACATTAAATGTGAATGGACTGAATGCTCCAGTAAAGAGACAACGAGTGGCATCTTGGATGAAAAGACACAACCCATCCATATGTTGCTTACAAGAAACTCACCTTAGACTTAAAGATGTGAACAAACTGAAAATTAAAGGAAGGAAGAATATATATCAAGCTAACAATACACAAAGAAGAGCAGATGTGGTAATACTAATCTCAGGTAAAATAGATTTTAATGTAAAATCCACCATCGTGGACAAGGATGGACACAATTGATGAAAGCTTGAATACACAAGCAGGACTTAACAATGTTAAATATTTATGCACCCAATACTACAGTATCTAAATACATCAAAGAAACAGTGACTATACTCAAAAATGAGGTAGATCATTCCACAATAATAGTGGGAGACTTCAACACTCCACTCTCAATACTGGACAGATAGTCTACAGAAAAGCTCAGTAAAGACACAGAAGATCTTACTGTCACAATTAACCAACTAGACCTCATTGGCATATACAGAACTTTCTCTCCATAAGCAGACAACTACACCTTCTTCTTCAGTGCACATGGAACATTTTCCAGAATAGACCATGTGTTAGGACATAAAGAAAATCTCACCAAAATCCATACCATTGAATTGTTGCAAAGCATCTACTCAGATCACAAAGACATTAAAGTCAAAATCAGTAGTAGAAAAAAGATAGATAGTAGAAATCATGGAAACTGAACAAAATCTTGCTCAAAAAGCCATGTGTTATAGAAGAAATCAAGGATGAAATAAAGAAATTTATAGATTCCAATGAGAATGAAAACACTTCTTACCAGAACCTATGGGATACAGCCAAACCAGTGTTCAGAGGTCAGTTTACCTCTATAAATCCCCACATCTGGAAGCAAGAAACAACCCAAACCAAAGATCTAACCCTACAGCTTGAACAAGCAGAGAGAAAACAACAGAGGAAATCCCAAGGCACCAGAAGAAAACAGATCATAAAGATTAGAGCAGAACTAAACAAATTAGAGAACAGAAGAACAACTGAAAAAGCTGAAAAGACCACAAGCTGTTTTTTTTTGAAAAGATCAACAAAATTGACAGACCACTGGCTAAACTTACTAAAGAAAAACAGGAAAGGAAACAACTCAAATAAGAAATGAGAGGGGAGTTGTCACAACAGATCCATCAGAAATCAAAAATATCATAACAGAATACTACGGAAGTCTGTACTCTAACAGATTTCAAAACTTAGAGGAAATGGACAAATTCTTGGATTCATATTATCTGCCAAAATTATCACAGGGTGAAGCAGAACAACTTAATAAACCCATCACAAAGCAAGAGATTGAAAAAGTCATCAGAAAACCACCAACCAAAAAAAGAGCTGGCCCAGACGGCTTCACCGCAGAATTCTATCAAGCTTTCTGAGAAGAGTTATCTCCAATACTACTGAGAATATTTCACAGTATAGAAAGGGATGGAGTACTCACAAATTCATTCTATGAAGCCAGCATAACACTGATACCAAAGCCAGAGAAAGACCCAACCGAAAAGGAGAACTATGGACCGATATCACTCATAAATTTTGATGCAAAGATCTTCAACAAAATTCTTGCCAACAGAATACAACAACATATCAAAAAAAAAAAAAATTGATCACAACCAAGTTTGATTTACACCAGGGATGCAAGGCTGGTTCAACATCAGAAAAACAATTAATATGATCAACCACATAAATAACACAAAAGACAAGAATCACCTGATTTTGTCTACTGTTGCAGAAAAGGCATTTGATAAAGTCCAACACCCATTCATACTAAAAACTACCAGCAAAATAGGCATAGACAGCAAATTCCTCAATGCAATAAGGGCCAGTTATACAAAGCTACCGCCTACATCATCCTGAATGGAGAGAAACTGAAACAGTTCCCCTTGAGAGTGGAAACTAGATAAGAAAGCCCACTTTCACCTCTCCTATTCAACATTGTACCTGAAGTTTTTGCCAGAGCAATTAGACAAGACCAAGAAATAAAGGGCATCTGCATTGGCAAAGAAGAAGCCAAAATCTCCCTACTTGCAGATAATATGATAGTATATGCAGAGAATCCTAAAGAATCAATAAGTCAACTACTCAAATTGATAGAAGAGTTCAACAAAATGTCAGGATACAAGATAAACATAAGTCAATCAGTATGATTCCTTTATACCAGCAATGATATTATTAAAGAAGAAATCACCAAATCAATACCATTTACTATAACCCGTATGAAGATAAGACATCTAGGAATAAATCTAACCTGAGAAATAACAGACCTTTACAAAAAGAACTACAAGTCCTTACTACAAGAAACTAAAAGAGACTTACATTAATGGAGAAACCTACCCTGCTCATGGATAGGAAGATTTAACATTGTGAAAATGTCTATTTTATCCAAAGCAATCTACTTCTATAACACAATCGCAATACAAATTCCCATGACATTTTTTAATGAGATGGAGAAACAAATCACCGACTTTTGTGGAAAGGGAAGAAGCCCTGAATAAACAAAGCACTACTGAAGAAGAAGAACACACTGGGAGGCCTTTCACTACCCAGCTTTAGAACCTATTACACTGCAACAGTAGTCAAATCAGCCTGGTACTAGTACAAAAAGAGACAGATATATCAATGGAACAGATTTGAGACCCCAGAGATGACACCATCCTCCTGTGAACAATTGATATTCTTCAAAGGCCTTAAGACATTAAACTGAGGTAAAAACAATCTCTTCAACAAATGGTGCTGGCAAATTGGTATCCATCTGCAATAAACTGAAACAAGACCCATATCTTACCCTTATACAAAAACCAACTCAAACTGCTTAAAAGACCTAAATATCAAATCTAACATGATAAAGCTCATCCAAGAAAAATTAGGATCGACAATGAAAGTGTTAATACACAATGCAGACAGACTTCAAACTCCGACAAACAAGCTACAAACAACAGAAGAGAAAATAGATAAATGGGAACTACTAAGAATCAAACACTTTTGCTCACCCAAAGACTTTATCAATAGAATTAAAAGACCACCTACAGAATGGGAAAAATTATTCAGCAACTATATGTCAGACCTACGGCTGATCTCCATAGTCTATAAGGTACTACAAAATATCAATAAGAAAAAGATAAATCATCCCATTAAGCAATGAGCAAAAGAGATGGACAGACACTTCTCCAAAAGAACTCGAGGCTGCCAAAAAACACATGCAGACATGCTCATGATCATTAGCTATTAAAGAAATTCAAATCAAAACTACAATGAGATACCATCTCACCCTAAGAAGGTTGGCGATGACACAAAACAACAAATGCTGGAGAGGCTGTGGAGAAGTTAGACCTCTCCTACACTGTTGGTGGAATTGCAAAATGGTGCAGCCTTTTTGGAAAGCAATCCAGTATTTCCTTAAAAGACTGGAAATAGATATACCATTTGATCCAGTAATTCCACTGCTTGGAATATACCCTACAGAATCAAAGCCATTCACACCAACTGATACATGCACAAGGATTTTTTTGCAATACAGCTCACAACAACAAAAAGATAGAATCAACCCAGATGCCCAACAACAGAGAAATGGATAGGTAAACTATAGTATATATACTCAGTGGAATGCTATGCAATGATAAAGAACAATGATGATTTTAGGAAGCATCTCATAACCTGGTTTCAGTTGCAGGACATTATGTTGAGTGAAAGTAGTCAGCAGCAAAAGGACAATATTGTATGAGACCCCTACTGTGAGAACTTAAAAACAGACTCATGCATAGAAGAAAAGACTCTTTGATGGCTGTCAAGATGGGGAGGGAAGGAGGGAGAAAGTAGGGTATTGATTAGATAGTTTATAGAAAGTTGGTTGGGTGAAATTTGTGACAGTACACATCAGAAAGATCAATCTTAACTGGACTTCAACATAACATGATTACTCCTCCCATCTTAACCCAATATTGCAAAGATGGAGTTGCTGGGGTGGGGGTCTGGGACCATGCCGTCATGGGACATCGAGGCCAATTGGCATAACCAGCATTTTGCTAAGAGAGTCTTTTGCTTCTGGGGTTTTAATAGCTGCCAAGCTGTCATCTGAGATACAACAAATTGTCCCAACTCAGCAGAAATGGATGATCTCCAAGGACCAAAACGACATGGGGCAGAGTACCCAGAAGACAGAGAAACCCATGTGAGCAGGTTATTACATAGACATGTGGCCGGAAGAACCAGATGGTGCCTGGCCACCTCCAGTGATAGCTGTGATGGGGCTCACAAAGTTGAGTCTTACTGACAACATGAAAATAAAAAGGGGTACACCCTGAGATCTGCACTAAAAGATGGCAGTTGATGGGCCAGGGGTCTGGGGGTTTGGCTAGGAGCATGGCGCCCAGCCCTGATTCTGCCCCTGTCCATAAATCATAGCAGAGGTCAACTCTTTGGACAGAAATAGATTGGATTTGGTGACACAGAGCGAACATATCATGTGTGCACTTTACGGTTCTATGCATCTATAGGATGTCATCCAGCTGACCTATTACTGGACACAGGGCAGGGGATGAAAAGAAGGGGACAGGAGATTGTTAGGAGGATACAAGATGTACAGAATGGAAAGGAGGAGTGTGCTGTCATCAGGCAGGGAGAGCAACTGGAGCTGCTCATTGGCAGGTATGCAAATTTACATGGGATTATGTATTTTTACTCAATCATAATAATAATAAAAAAAGAATACAGTAGAGATTGTTTTGACTCCTTTCTAAAATGTCTCTTAGAATAAAGTCAAGCCAAGCCATTCAAGTGCCGCCCAGTCGGATAACAATTCTATTTAAAACGTAGGTCTAGTCCCCAGCCACCACTGATGAACATTGTCCTAGTTTTTGTTTCTTCTTTTTTGACTTTCCAGTAGTAAGATATTAAGTCCAAACATTGGGAGAGTTTTCTTTCAAAGTTTGCAGTAAAATAAAAGTATTAGAGTCACTTGCTACATCTGTGTAAGTTGGAATGGGGTAGGGTATAATTCTTGGGTTATTATCAACTCCTTTATCTTTTGTTCAATAATGATACAGTTGGAGGTATGGAAAAGGAAATCTTGAGCATTAACAGAACGCTGACTAATGTTAGTTATTATTAGAGATTTGTTCTATTATGACAAGCAGACATTGAACCATGGGAAGTCATGCAACCTTAAGCAAACCTTTTATAAACGTAGTAAAGAGTGACTTTTTGCCCTTTCTGTATCAAATCATAGAGTGGGGCAAAAACTGACCAAGGAGATATTTTTCAATCATTGGTCTAGACATGGCTATATTATTTTCCCTGCAAAAATGAAACATCGTTATTTTTACCTTTCTTAACTCTGTGTTAAGGAAAAGGAAATTATATGAAAGAAGATATGATTTCACAAGTCCTCATAGCATTTATCCCTACTGCAGAGAATTGGGTAAAACTGCCTTTTAAAATTTTAATAGCTTTGACTATGCTTACAAGTGTCTTATTTACTTTAACCACAGGCTTCTTACCCGGGATCACAGAGCAAGTAATCTGCTGCTAAATCAACCTATTGTCTTAACTGGAGCAAAGGCATGGCAGAGATGAGTAGTGTACAATTAGTAGGCAGTGTTTGTAGTGGCTTGATACACTGACTCTGGCAAATTGCTTGTATGCGAATCCAGACTTTCCCTCTCATTAGCTCTGTAAACCACCTGCAAATTACTCTAACCCTCAGCTACTGTTCCTGTTGGTACAATGTAAGTATTAATACTGATCCCATGAAACCTTGCATGGCTTAAATAAAGCAAGCAAGGTACTCAGCACCATGTGAGAAGTGAGGTGTGTGCCCAGCAAATGCTGAAAGCTGCTGTTCCTATCTGTAAAAGCAACCTTTGCGTGACTTAAATAAAACAAGCAAAGCACTCAGCATTGCCTGAGATGTGGGGAATGTGCCCAGCATGTGCTCACTGACTGTAATTCTGTCTTCTACACTCCAGCCACAAGGGATTTACTTGGAGCTTACAGATGCTGTTCCTTCTATAGGAAACATTCCCTTCATCTTTCACCTTACTGAATCCCAACTTGCTTCCAGTCTCAGATCTTCAGGAATAACTTTTGTGGTCATCTCACCTGAACTGTGTGTTGTTTCATGCAACCTAGTCAATTTCCAACTTAGAGCCACCCCAAATGACAGAGTGGAACTACCCCGATAGGGTTTTCTAGGCTGTAATGTTTATATGAGCAGATCACCAGGTCTTTCTTCCATGGTGCTTTCTGGGTAGGCTCGAACCACCAGCCTTTGTTAGCAGAGGAGCACTTAACCATTCCACAACAGAGGTCCTACCTAAACTGTAGACTTGTCTCAGTGTCTTCTGAACTTTCTCTTTATTTGTTGGAATCAGCATACGAGGTTGGACAATTAGGTCTGCAAACTTAATTGTTCTAAGTGATACACACCTCACTGCTTAATATCACTACGGTTGCCTTCAAAGTACTTCCCTTGGGAAGCTATGCACCAAGGCCAGTGACTAGTCCACCATTCAAAGCAATTTTGGAACTCCTTCTGGAACTGCCACTGTACACGGTAGCAAAGTGGCAAGTTCACGGACTTAATTGTACAGTTGTCTGTGAGGAAGTTTTTAGCTAATAAACAAAAACTGTATTGGAACACCCTCCCTACTCAGCTGATCTGGCCCCCAGTGAACTTTTCCTTTATTCAAAGATAAAGGAAATACTGATAGGAAGACATTTGATGTCATTCAGGACAATAGGGTAATACAGTGACAGCTCCAATGGCTATTCCAGACAAAGAGTTCCAAAACTGCTTTGAAGGGTGGACTAGGCGCTGGCATCAGTGCATTGCTTCCCAAGGGGAGTACTTCTAAGTAGTGATATTCAGCAATGAGGTATATAGCACTTTTTCTAGGATGAGTTTGCAAAAGTAATTGTTAATCCTCGTATATAACTAAGTACTTGAGAAATGCCAATCATTATTACTAACATCATTAGTATTTAAAAATTCAACGTCACAAATTAAATAGAAGGGAGAAGGAAGAGCTTAATGAAATAATGATGTTCATAGCCAGTGAGAAGGACCTCTATCAGCACAGTGGTTGAGCACTTGGCTGCTACCCACAAGGTCAGTGGTTGGAATTCACCAACAGCTCCATAAGAGAAAGCTGTGACAATCTGCTTTTGTAAAGATTATAGCTTTAGAAACCCTTTAAGCAGCTGTTCCTGTCTTATAAAGGAATCTACTGGGTGGCAATGAGTATAGCCAGTGCCTATAGGCTTCTATCTCCCATTGCAAGTAACCAGGCTACAGTTAGAAGTGCTACAGAGTTCACCAAATTTCAGTCATTCTTTATTAACTTCCCATTTTTTACCATTGCATAGAAAATTATACATATCAATCTTCAAATTTTTCTTCATATTAACTCTTTTTTGTTAGATTAATTTATTTTGAGAACATATTAAATTGCAACCACTAATGATATCCCAGTCATTGGGAATCACCAAACTAGTTCAGGAGCCCTGGTGGTGCTACCGGTTAAATGCTTGGCTTCTAACCAGAAGTTTGTCGGTTCAAATCCGCCAGCTGCTCCAAGAGAGAAAGATATATCAGTCTACTTCCTTCAAGATTTATAGCACTGGAAACCCTATGGGGCGAGTCTACTATGCTCTATAGAGTTTTTATGAGTCAAAATTGACTCAATGGTAATAGCTTAATCCAGTTCAACTTTCTCCTTCTCCAGAACAGAATACTCAAGCCCCCAAACAGACAGGAACTCACCCACCGTTTTTTACTAAATGTATTAATTAGTTTGCAATGGCTGCTGTAACAAGCCAAGCCAACCAAGTGTCGTTGAGTCAGAGCCGACTCATGGGGACCCTAGGGGCCATAACAAAGGATTGTAAAATGGGTGGCTTATAAGAAAAGACAGTTAATGTCTCACAGTTCTGGAAGCTGAAAATGTGAAATGAGAGTGTCAGCTCTGTTGATTCCTTCTGAGGGCTCTGAGGGAAACCTTTTCCACACCCTTCTCCTAGCTTTAGGGGACTCACAGGAATTTTTAGCAATGCTTAGTTTACATCTCCGCCTCCTACAAGCTCTGCCCCTGTCAAACGCGGCCATCGGCCCTCTGTATAGATCTTTGTGTCTCTTCTTCACTCCTTTTTTATAAGGACACTATAGGCAGTCCCTGGATTATGAATGAGTTTTCTTTCTCAAGTCTGACATTAAGTCAGATTTATACATAAACTGTAACAGGTAGGTACAGTTCTTATATGATGGCAGTTTGTGCAAAAGGTTTGTCTATACAGTAGACCTTTCTGTGCATAAAAACATTAAAGAAACACTTCCAGGTAAGCTAAAACATATTTAACTTAATAGTACAATAATAATAGTGATGCGAAGTTATGACATGTATCACAAAGTTGTGCCTGTTTGTCATTACGAACCACTGCATGTACCTCAAATTCGTAATATAGTAGGTTTGGGGTTATATGTTTAAGAATGCAGTTGCTGGACCATAAGGTAATTCTATCTTTAACCTTTTGAGGAACCAACAAACTGTTTTTCATAACAGCTACACCATTATGCATTTTCACCATCAATCCGTACCCTTGGCAACATTAGTGTCTTAGTTATCTAGTGCTACTATCACAGAAATACCAACAGTAGGCAGCTTTAACCTACAGAAATTTATTTACTCACACTTTAGGAGGTTTGAAGTTTGAATTTAGAGTTCTGGCTCTAGGAGAAGGATCTGTCTGTCTACTCTGGGGGAAAACTCTATTTCACCTTCTCTTCCTCAGTTCCTTGGTAATCTCCACATGGCAGCAGTCTTTATTTGTTTCTGTATTGCTTCTGCCTAATTCTGCTCCTTTTATATCTTGAAAGTGATTGGTTTAAGATATACCCTACATTAGTATGGCTTCCTTGACCTAACAAAGAGCATCTTAATTCCCAAACGGTATTACATCCACAGGTACAGGGTTTGGATTTTAACCTATATGTTGGGAGGACACAGTTCAGTTCATAATAATCTGCTGTTTTTCACTTTATTATAATGGTCATCCTAATAGGTGCCAAGTGTCATCACACTGTTTTTAATTGTTATTCAGAATATATGCAGCAAAAGCATACGCCAATTCAACAGTTTCTACGTGGCCAATTTAGTGAAATTGATTACAGTCTCACTGTGGTTTTGATTTGAATTTCCTAATGACTAATGATGTTGAGCATCTTTTCATGTGCTTGTTAACCCCCTCTTTGGATATTTTCTTTAGAGAAATGTCTGTAAAAGTGCATTGCCCACTTCTCTTTAAGTTGTACTCAAGGCTAAGTTTATCACGAGGAACACATACAAAGCACAATCAGCAAAAGGAAAAAATAAACACGGGTGAAATCTGAATGAACTCAGACACAGCTTCCAATTGTTCTCTCCCATTCGAGTTATAACAAACCAAAAATCCAAACTTGTTGCCAATATATCAGTTCTGACTCATAATGTCTAGGATGTGCTTAACTTCACCAAGATGAAGTCATATGTTACAACATATGACTGGCTAATGTCAGTATCATTACCTACTGAGCTGATCTGACCCCCAATGTAACATATGACTGGCTAACGTCAGTATCATTACCTACTGAGCTGATCTGGCCCCCAATGTAGCATATGACTGGCTAACGTCAGTATCATTACCACTCACAGCTGTCAAAAACCTCTGAGATGCTAAATTCTGAGAAGTCCTCATTGTGGTCACTGTCTTCTTCAGCTTTCCCTTAGTTGAGGCTCCTCAACAGACTGTCACCAATTTACTCAACACTGCAGTCACTTTGTGAATATTATCAGAGCGCTGGTCCTTATTTCTGGGGTTTCATCAGAAATTACAGTTGTTTCTTTAGGAATTTACAGTCTTTCTCGGTTGATGTGATATACTCATATAAAATCAATAAGTGACACAGGGAGGTATATGATTTAGCACAAATTCACATTCACGCAGAAATGTCCAAGGGTTAAGGGCCTTTGATGAAGTCTACAGGTAGTCCTGGTGGCACAGTGGTTAAGTGCTCAGTTGCTAACTGAAAGGTTGGCAGTTTGAACCCACTAGATGCTTTGTGGAGAAAGATGAGTACAGTCTGCTTCCATAAAGACTACAGACATGGAAACACGATGGGGCAGTTCTACTATGTCCTAGACAGTCACAGTGAGTCAGAATGTGCTCAGTGGCAATGCGTTTGTTATGAATTCTATTACACTATACAGTCTGTGATCAAAACTACTTCTCCAGAGTACTGATTACAGTTTATTACACTTGAAAGGGTACAATTGAAGAGATTCATAGGGCAAGGTCTATGAGGGCTTCCAATGTGAAGCTTCTATAACCCCAAAAAAGGTGGCATGCTTGCTTTCCCATGTAAATCGGTTTTCAAATTGTTTGTCTTTTTGTTCTTGAGTTGTAAGAGTTGGCTATATATTTTGGATATGAAACTCTATCCAATATATGACTTCCTAATATATTCCCCAGTGGAGCAGTTTGTCTTTTCACTTTCTTGATAATGTCCGTTGATGCACAAGCATTTTTAATGTTGATGAAACTCAATTATCTGCTTCTTCTTTTGTTATTTGTGCTTTTGGTATCATAGCTTGAGAATCCCTTCTCAATCACAAGGCTAAAAAGATTCACCCCTATGCCTATGTTTTCTTTTAAGAGTATTATGGCTTTTACTGTCATATTTGGGAAGTTGATTCACTTATACACAAGGACTGCCAATTAAGTTCATGAACTCATCCTAGAAAAAAACACTACATACCTCATTGCTGAATATCACTACAGTCACCTCTGAAATACTCACCTTGTGAAGCTATGTGTCAATGCCAGTGCCTAGTCTTCCCACTAAAGCAATTTTAGAACTTTTTTTCTGGAATGGCCATCAAAGCTGTCATCATATTACCCTGATGTCCTGAATGTCATCAAAATGTCTTCCTTTCAATATTTCTTTTATCTTCAGGTAAAGAAAAAAGTCAGTGGGGGCCAGTTCAGGTGACTAGGAAGGGTATTCTAAGACAGTTTTTTGTTAACTGACTAGAAACTGCCTCACAGACGATTATACAACTAAGTTTGCAAACTTGCCACCTTGCCACCGTGCACTCTGGCCATTCCAGAGTTGCTATGAAGAGAGGACTAGGCACTGGCATTTATGAATAACTCCCCAAGGGAAGTACTTTGAAGGTATCCATAGTGATATTCAGCAATGGGGTATGTAGCACTTAGAACGATTAAGTTCATGGACTTGTCAGACCTATTTTTTTTTTTCCTAATTGTGTTTTTTGGTTAATGTTTACACAGCAAATTAAGTTTCCATTTGACAATTTCTACAAAAATTATTTAGTAACATTAGTTATGTCTTTCACAATGTGTCGCCATTCTCTTTAATTGCATTCTGATTGCTCCATTTCCAGTGTTCTAATTTTTCTGCCTCCTTATCCTCTCATCTTTGATTTTGAGTAGCTATTGACTTTTTGGTCTTATATAGACTGCTTTTTAGTAGAGCACCAGACTCATGAGTGATATCTTTTATTTTGTGTGCTAGTCTATTACTTCACTAAAAGTTGACCTCAGTTTCAAATTAAAGTTTAGAGAATACCTCAAGGCAACAGTCTCAGAGAGACTTCTAGTATCATCTAGTGCAGTCAGCCTGGAGTTTTTAAGAATTTAAGCCCTATTTTGTGGTTTTCTGTTGTTCTATTAGCATCTGTATCCTTTAATGTTGATCCACTTTGAGTTAATTTTTGTATAAGCCAAGCCAAGCCAAGTGCCGTGGAGTCAGATTTGACTTATGAGACAAAGTTATTTTTTGTACACGTGGAAATCCGTTTTTTCCCAGTACTATTTGTTGGAGAGACTGTATTTTTCCCAAGAAATGGATTTGCCAAACTACTTGACAATCACTTGGTCTTAGATGTATTTCTGAATTCCCAATTCTATTTCATTTGACTATATGTCTGTCTTTACACCATTATGACACTATTTTGACTGTTACTGTCTTGCAGTAAGTTTTGAAATCAGGAAATGTGAATCCTCTTTGTCTTTGCTACGTGGGGTCTCTTAAAGCTCCATGTGAATTTGAGAAGTGGCTTTTCTGTTTCTGGAAAAATGAATGTTGAGATTTTGACAGAGGTTACACTAAATCTATAGATAGGTTTGGGTAGTACTGGCATCTTAATGAAATTAAGTCTTTTAACCCATAAACGTAGATGTCTACATTTATTTAGTCTTATTCAATGTCTTTCAGCAATGTTTTTGGTTTTCATTGCACAAATCTTTTACTGCTTGATTAAATTTACTTTTAGGCCTTTTACTCTTGTAGCTTGCTACTGGAAATAGAATTGTTTTCTTTTTGGACTATAGGTGGTTTCTGCCTTGTGATAGGGTTGCATTCCAATGAATCTATCATAAGTCAGTTCTGACATACCTTACTTTTTTTCAACTTTAATTATTATTCCCTTTTATTATCAGTATTTTTACAAATCCAGTCTTTGTGTGTTGGAAACATGGCATATAAACTTACAGATAAATTTTAATATATATACATATCCATTTAAAAAAATGGACAATATTGACATTTTGTTGATTCCACAGTGAAAGGTTTTGAATCATCCCTGGGAACGAGGATCACATGTCCAGCAAGAAAATCAACGTGTCCCGTGTGTGTGGTCCTTTTACATGCTGCAACTTTGTATGCAAAATGAAGGAGGGCAGGAAGGGCTACTAATAGAAGGAGGGGTCAGAGATTTGGGGCAGGTAAAATAGCATCCTTACATAAAATTACCCTATGACCCAGCAATTCCACCCTTGAGTGCATATATCAAAAAGATGTATCTGCACACAAAAGCACTGATGGTAAAATGCACAAAAGAAAAGAAGAAAACAGTATTTTAAATGCAGTTCATCATAACTCAGTTACTTTTGTAAGTCAGGGACTGCCTTTACTGTGAGTGTATGCAAATTCACTTGCTGATTTTTGCGTGCTGATATTGCACCATGAAATTTTGCTGAATTTGTTTGTGAGCTCTACAAGTTTTCTTCGTGTCATGCATTGAACTGTGTACCCCCCAAAGTGTGTGTAGCTGTTTGGCTGGGCCATGATTCTCAATATTTTGTGATTGTCCTCTGTTCTGTGATTTTCTATGCCATATATTACAGGATTAGGGGGGGACTGCAAATCTCTTCATAAGATCACCTTCCTGCTCCATGGTAAAGGGAGTTTCGCCAGAGTATGGCTTGCTTCACCCTTTATCCTTTCATCCTATGAGAGATAAAAGGAAAGGGAAGCAAGCAGAGAATTGGGAACTTCTCACCATCAAGAAAGCAGCACCGGGAGAAGAGTTCATCCTTCAGATCTAAGCTGACTGTGCCAAGATTCTCCCCTACCAAAGACTAACGCAACACAAGGACTTTCCTCTAGAACTGAGAGAGGAAACACCTTGAATCTGGACTTGTGGCCTAACCGCATTTGTGTAAGAATAAACGTTTCTTTGCTGAAGCCATCCACTTTGGTATTTCTGTTAGAGCAGCACTAGCTGGCTTAATCTTTTGGACTCTTGCAGTTTTCTATATACAGGTTTTTGGCATCTATGAATGCAATTTGGATGGCTTTTATTTCTTTTTTGCCTAAACACTCTTCCCAAACATCCAATACAATGTTGAGTAACAGTGGTCAAAGTAGGCATCCTTATTTTGCCCCTGATATTAGGGAAAAGCTTTTATTTCTTACTGTTGAGTATAAGGTTAACCATTGGTTTTTCATAAGTACTCTTTTCTTTTTTAATAAAGACTAATATTTCACTGGGAGCCCAGATTAAAAGCAATAGGAAGCCATCACTGCTAATCAGCAGGTTGACAGTTTGAGTCTACTAGCAGATCCTTGGAAACTATTTCTACTCTGTCTATAGTGTCACTATGACTTAACATCAGTTAGATGGTAACAGGTTTGGTTTTTTTGGATTGTTTAATATTCCATTGCATGGATATAGCACATTTTATTTGTTCATCAGTTGGTGGATATTAGGGTTGATTCTACTTTAAGCTATTATTAACAATGCCACTGTCAATGTTTGTGTACAATCTTTTGTGTGCACATACATTTTTATTTCTTTTGGTGTATATACCTAGGAGTGTAATTGCTGGGTCATATGATAATTCTATGTAAAACTGTTATTTTACCTGCCCCAAATCTCTGACCCCTTCCTTCTAGTAATAACTCTTCCTGCCCTCCTTATTCTTTGTAGTGTAATTTTTTCCCTCTTTGGTTAGTCTCCCTGGAACTGTCGAGAAACTTAACCTAGACCAAGTTTTATTGACCAGATGCCCTCTTCAATAAATTCCCCTGTTTTTTTTTTTTTTTCCTTAAGCTGGTCTAAATTGTTTTTATTACTTGAAATAACCTTAAGCCACATCCTTAATACTTCCTTTGGATAAACAAAAACTCATACCTATTGATTACCTAGAACTGGTCTTTCAGCTGACACTGTCATTTAATCAACTCACATTTTTCTTTTCCAGTTTATTATCCAAGAAGAAAAGAGTGAAACACCCTCCATCACATGCCTTGTTGTTGTTAGTTATGACTGGATCATTTCTGACTCATGACAACCTCTAGCACAGAATGAAACATTGCCTGGTCCTGTGACATCTTTATGATCATTGCTATGTTTTTCACTACTGTGGCCATGTGTCAATCCATCTCACTGAGGATTTCTTTTGCCTTTGAAGACACTCCATTTTACACATATGATGTCCTTTTCCCGTGATCTGTTCCTCCTGATATTGCATTTGAGTCAAAGTATTGGACAATGACCTGTGATCCATAGAGTTTTCACTGGTTAATTTTTCAAAGTAGATGGTCAATCTTTCTTCCTAGTCTGTTAGTCTGGAAGCTCCACTGATACCTGTTTAATATGAGTAACCCTGGTAGTATTTGAAATACTTGTGGCATAGCCCCTAGAATGACCCAAGAATGAAATTGCTGGTTACATGGCAATTCTATTCCATAGGATTATATATTTATACCCTATATGTAACAGGCCAACACAGTAAAACAAACTGAGAGGTGGGTGATAGATCACATTCCCTAATCCCAAGAAAGATGAAGTTTAAACAATTCCTTGAATTCATCCTGTATTAGGACAAACACATATATGCTAGAGCAACTGGCAGTGGTTTTCTTTTCTGGTTAAGTTGTAATCAGAAGTTTGTGCTGCAGTACATTTCCTGTTCTTTCCTGTATATAGGACTCGACAGCACTTGGCTGGCTTGGCAGTAGTTAAAGCAAATGAAGGGTTTGTATGCCTTATCCTGTATTAATTCACAGAAGCATTTTTCAATCCAAAGTATTAGATTCTCTCTTAGGCTCAGCTCCCTAGAGAAGTAGAAACAGTAAAGCATATATATTTATGAGAGAGAGATTTATATCAAGGAACTAGCTCAAGCAATTGTAGAGGCTAAAATGTCACCAGCCAGCTGTGAAGGTCTGTGAATCCCAAGGTGGCAGGCAAGACCACAAATTTTATCCTGATTCACATAGCTCCAGGGGATGGGACATTCAAGGTCAGTGGGTCAGGGAACAGGACTCTTACAAGCTGTTAAGATAGACAAATTTCAAGATCACCACATAAACCGCTATGTGAAATTCCAGGAACAGACAGTCAGAAGACAAAAGAAGCAGCTGTTTGATCCACAACAATCCAAAAACCTTGGCAAAGTAAGCAAGAAGGAATCAGCTGACAAAAGTGAAGAGACGAAGGCTGAGGGCAGTAATCTGACCATTCCCACTGGTACCACTAAGCAGATTCTATCGTTGGGCTGATCACAACATTACACAACTGCCAAAACATTGAGAATCATGGCCCAGCCAAGGAGACACACAATCTCAACTATCATACTAACTGTGAAAGACAAAATCAGAAGACAATTAAAGAGATGATTATATTTAGGCTGAGAAATATCTCAAAGAATGGAGGCTGACAAGGGAATCATGAGAAAGAATGGAAGCTAGTCTTCACTAAGTCATGTGGGGAAAGGGCAATTTTTGTGATTAGCTCTTTCCAGGAGTGCTAGTGGGAAGAAATTTCTTTCAGGGAGCACAATAGTTAGATTAACTTCAGTGTTTCCCTCTCTCTCTCTCTCTCTTCTTTTCTTCTATCTTTGAGTACCTATTTTTATGTCAAGGCATGGGCTCCGGCCTTAATCTAGAGGACTCTATTCCAGGTCTTGATGAAAGGAAACAGTGTAGTACTTGGTGTCGAGGATGACTCTCTTCCTCTGACCACTTAATTTTCATCATTTCCAATCCTAAATAACTTCTACTTTCTTGGTCTCTGAGCCCTGGGTCCAGATGCTGCTCTATCTGATTGACACTTTTACATTTTCCTATGAGTTTAGTGACCAAGCTGATTTGGGGAGGCTTTAAAGGTTCCTAGCAAGCCCAATCCTACTCTTTGACAGTTTATACTTTCTTAATTTTATGTAATAATAACAAAAAGAAAAATCACCGTTGAATGGATTCTTACTCATAGTGAAGGATCACTAGGTCAAAGTAGAACTGCCTCATATGATTTCCAAGGTTTGGCTGGTGGGGTTGAACTGCTGAACTGTTGATTAGCAGCCTGGCTATTAACCACTGCACTACCAGGTCTTGGGATTTTTGTGTCTAAATGAGTTTCAGGATATCCTCTGGGCCCTTCTCACTAGTCTGATTCTCCTAAATGCCCCCTAAATTCTGAAAGATCACCTGTAGTAGCCAAGCCAAGTGCCGTAAAGTTGGATCTGACTCATGGCAACCCTAGGGGCCTGGGTAGTACTGAAATCAGAGTATTCAAGGAGCGCCTGGCTCCAGGTAAATTGGGGCTGATTAAGGAAAACATAGGATCATAAGATAACAGCACTGCACACTTAATTGTTTATTAGGAACAATGCATTGACAGCTGCATGGGAGTGGGCAACCCACAAAGAGAGGGGAATTCCCACACAACAGGATGTTTTTCCAGAGACAAGCACTGGAGCCACCAGAGGGGAAAAATCCTGGGGAAGAAGAAAAGGAAGGGAAAGTTTATAGGGAGTCTCTGGCCTGAGTGCTCTGAAGGACAGCAGCGTCCTAAAGTCCTCATAACTGCCGTCGAGTCGATTCCATCTCACAGCTTCATTATAGATCAGAGTTGAACTGCCCCCACTGAGTTTGCAAGGTGTGCCTGGCAGATTTGGACTGCCAACCTTTTGGTTAGCAGCCAGAGCACTTAGTGCTGCATTAACAGAAATATCACAAGGGGCTGGCCTTAAAAAAAGAAACTTATTTTGTCATAGTCCAGTAGGTTAAAAGTCCAAATTCAGGGCATCAGTTCCAGGGGAAGGCTTTCACTGCTGGCTCTAGAGGAAGGTCCTTGTCAGTCTTCCCCTGGACTGGAAGCTTCTGAAACACAAGAACTTGTAGTCCTTTCCAAAGGACAGCTCTGCTCCCAGCACTGCTATTTTCTTGGCAGTCTGAGGTCTCCACATCTCTCTGTTAGCTTCTCTCCTTCATATCTTAATAGATTGCCTCAAAGCACAGTGCTGTCCCACACATGTGAATCCTCCCCACAGACACAATTGCCAGCAATCCTCCGTTATTAACATGAAAGAGGCAGGGTTTGCAGCATGGAGAGCCATCCCATAAAACTGAGAATCCTGGCCTAGCCAAATTTCTGCACACGTTTTTAGGGGGATACAGTTCAATACATGACAGCTGCTAACAGAAGTTTACCTTGTCTCAGAATCTCTATGGCATAGCGGTTAAGAACTGCAGCTATTAACCAAAAAGTAGGCAGCTTAAATCCACCAGATGCTCCTTGGAAACTCTACGGGCAGTTTGACTCCACTACAGTAAGTCTTGATTTAGGCTAGCAGATGTTGAGCACAGTTTCAAAGGGCATATAAAACAGGTATGTAAAGCAAGCAGGTTCTAAGTAGCAAAAAATCTACTTATTTTTTCTATTTTTAAAATGATAGAGTGTGTACAAACTTGAATTTGGCTCTCTTAGCCTTTTTGGCTTAACATGCTTCAACTTGCCATGAAGAAGTAAACAACTTGGGGCCAATACAAAACACAATGAAGCTCTTCTTCCTTTATATTCTTAAACAATTTGCCTTACCGAAATTATTTATAGATGTCTGCTCTGGTGGTTTGTGAGTCATTTTTATTCCCCTACCTCTCAAAATGCCTTTTACATCCAGTATGTGCCAAATTAAAAATATATATATATATGAGTCTGAATCGACTTGATAGCAGTGGGTTTGGTTGTTTTTCATCCCTTCTGTGTCATAGGAGAATGTTCGAGCAGCCCTAGCTGACTAAAACAGATCACTTCCCTTTACAGTGGAGCAAGGAGGTGATCTTATAAAGGTATTTACAGTCCCACCCTAACCCTTTAACATACAAAATAGGAAAATCACAAAAGGAAGGACAGTCATAGAATACAGCGAATCCTGGCCCAGCCACATGGCTACACATATTTTTAGGGGGACACAGTCAATCCATGACAGAGAGATAGCAGCATCTATTTCATGTGGATTTCTATGAATTCATTCAAATTTATATTCAAAAATTCATCAAACAATGCATGGCATATAGTAAGAGCTCAATAAATGTTAGCTATTAGTGTTATTGGAGTTCAGCTGCCAACCAAAAGGGCAGTAGTTCAAATCCACTAGCCACTCACTGGAAATCGTATGAGACAGTTCTACTCAGTCCTCTAGGGTCTCTGTCTCAATCAACTTAATGGCAACAGATTTGGTTGTATTATTACTCAATAAGAGTATTAATATTCTATTAATAATTATATCATTAAATAATTTAAATTTAAATAATATTAAACTATTAAAAATTATTAATATTATTACTCAATAAGAGTAAATCGACTATCATTGAATGTATTTTGACTCATAGCAACCTTATAGGACAGAGCAGAACTGCCTCTTAGGGTTTAGATAGCTGTAAACCTTTACAGAAGCCAACTGCTTTATCTTGCTCCCAGTGAGCAGCTGATAGGGTCAAACAGCAAAATTCAGGGTCCCATTTTATCTTAACCAGGGCTTTTGTTCTGGTTCAAACTCCTACTGAGAATTTGCATTTCTAACAAGTTTCCAAGGGATGCTAATGCTGCTGGTTAGGAACCAGTTCTGAGAACCACTAGCAGAGCCAGTCTCAAAATTTATTATGCAGAAGAATACCGTGGAAAACTTGTTAAAAAGTTGATTCTGATTCAGCCTATCTGGGGTGGAAATTTCAGAAAAGCAAAATTTCAACAATCATGTCTTAATTATTCACAGCCACAGCCTAATTAGAGAACAAATTGAGCTGATGAGGAAGTAGAATTAAGTTCACTCAAGGTATTATTCTGTAATTTTGCCCCACCACGCAAATAAAGCATTAAAATGTTATTGTTGTTAGGAGCCACAGAGTCAGCTATGACTCATAGTGACTTTATGCACAGGAACACAGAACTCTTTCTAGTCTTTCACTGCGGTAACAGTTGTTGTTAAACTTGAGACCATTGCTGCAGCCACTGCATTAATCCATCTCATTGAGGGTTTTCCTCTTTTTCACTGAACCTCTACTTTACCATGTATGGTGTCTTTCTCCAGGGACTGTTCCGTTCTGATAACATGTCCAAAATACTTGAGACACAATCTCTCCATCCTCACTTCCTAAGAGTACTCTGAATATATTACTTCCAAAACAAAATTGTTTATTCTTCTGACAGTCTATGGTATATTCAGTAGTCTTCACCAACGCTACAATACAAAGGCATCAATTCTTCTACAGTCTTCTTTATTCACTGGCCAGCTTTTGTGCACCAACGAGGCAATTGAAAATAGTATGGCTTGGGTAAGACACATCTAACAGCTTTATAAGGTTAGTCCTGAGATTTTTCAAACTAAGGCCTCTTAAATGACAGACAATGAGTCCTTCTATTGCTGCCATTCTCACTTTTTGCCACCCTTCTGCGGTTTCTTGACTTTCTGGGGTTTCTTACAAGTTTCCCCCAGGACTTGAAATATAAAAATGGTCTGAGTGACAGTTTTCAGGGATGCTTCTGTCTAAGGACACTAACTTTCAAGATTCCAATTTAGAAGTGCTTTCCAGTCAACTCTTGCTGAAGTCTTTTCTGAGACCTTTTGTGAGTCCTTCACAGCCTCACATCTTAGCATATTCATTTTTGGCTAGATGGTAGCAAAGCTCCTATATAGCTGTCTCTGGCTTGATGTCAGGAGGGCAAGGATAAGGTTAAAAAACCCAGGAAATATACTGGTAGAAAAAGGAAGTGTCAGATTGACCTAAAATGCCAGACTGGGAAGAATGGCATTTATCTACACACACACTGCGATTTGTGAGCCGAGAGGAAGTTACATTTCAGGAAAACAATCACCTTGTTTGATTATCTTTGCTTCTTTTGTTTGTTATATCAGAATAGCTAAAAATAGCCTTCAATGTATAGTTTGAATTTGAATTGTATGCTTCTCTAACTCTGTCTACATTCATAGATAAAAGATGAAAACTGTATTTATTTTCTCCCTATATAGATTTTTAAATTATGAATGTATGGACTCTTAATAAGTAAATGACAGGTAAACATTTGAAGTAGAATAACCAATCTATATCCACGTCTGTATCTGTATCTATATGAAGTTCCTTTGAGGGACCTACATTTGTTAGTCTCTTTAAAGGACTCAGGATTATCCAAAATTTAAGACTCACTGCTATAGAGGATTTAAAAAAATGGAATAATTTTTATTGTCACTCTCAGAAAATGAGCAATAGAATTAGAACAGAATGGAACCAGACAACGAGCAATAGACATTCAAAGGAAGAACTCTTTTGGATTGAGTCTTTGTTGTTCCAGTCTTCATCCAAGGCCAACACCTGATAATCAAAGAGAGACAGTGATTCCAAGAAACCACAAAATGTATGTGATTATTGTAATTTCACAGGATAACAAGAAACCACTTTTCAAAATTCTTGTCTATTTAATGTCATAAAAAATAAAGAACAGTTGGTTCGCCTATCATTGCAAGAAATAAGCCTCCAAGGTCAAGTGATTAGATGATGTAGACCAAGTTCATGCACGTCTTGGATAATGTTCTGATTATTTAAACTGTTTGGAGGGGTCTGTTCTCTGGTGAGGCAAAAAGAGTCATCACAGTAAGGCTCTAGATGACTCACTGCAAAGGTCAGTCGGGAAACTATTCGCCTTCCCCACAATACAGCATAAATTGTCAGAATCATTCTCCTTGTTTTCAACCTGCTTGTGAAATGTCCTGAAGTGGTAAACACACACACACATACACACACACACTCACATCTGTTTATTGTCAAGTTTGGTTGCTCAGGAGACAGCATAGTCATATTTTTATAACTTTGAATCATATACTTAGCAAGCCTGAAAAAAGGAGATTGCTTTTGATCAAGTAACTTTATATTTAAGCATCATTCGCCTCTGAACAATTCAGTCACAGTCTCTAAAGGTAGGGCCCAGGCATCATTATCTTTTGAAAGTTCTCTAAATGATTCTAATGTGTAGCAAGAGTTGAGATTCATTGCTTAGAATCAGAAAGGTCTGAATTTTTAACGCTATTTCAGTTTTTTAAGAACTATACAATCCCATTGTAAGTCACTTCAGATTTGAAATCTGTTTCCTTTCTCTATAAAGTAGGGATATGCCACAAATACTACATTAGGCCTCAGCTAGCCTGAAAAAAGGAAAAGAGAGGCAGATTCTAAAATTTATATGTTAATTCTTTTTCATTCTACAATAGATACTCTTCTTTACAATGAGTTATAAAAGTGATGAATATCTTATTACCATATTCAAATGTAATGAATTTAAAATAACTGGATTTTTTTTTAATGATTAATTCTGACCAAGCATCCTTTCCTCTTTACTGAGTGAATAGTCATCGTTAATTTACAGTAAGCAGGTGATTCACATTCTACTCATGCTCAGAGTTTTCCTGGCCAGAACTAAAGCAGAGGATCAAGCCATCTTGGCTGGCTGCCTATTCATTCATGGATTATTCTTCTTTACAGACAGACCCGGCCACAGCAAGATGATTTCATGTCCAGCTGAGACAATTGTCCTTATCACCATGCATCTTCTGGGAATGCTCTCCAATTCCCATCACATGTCCTTTGTTTCCCTTTGTAAGGATACAAGGAATCATTTTCAAGTACTTGCTCTGTGACAGTCTATTTATTTTATGTATATTATTATGTACAACTCTCACAGCAGGTCTGTGAATGAAGTATTATTATCTCAATTTTACAGATGAGGAAATAGGCTTAGAGAGGTTAAAAAACTTGCCCAAGTACACAGAATTAGTGATTAGCACCTGGATTTAACTTCAAGCATATCTGCCTCTTAACTGCTATACCAAACTCCTTCTTGACCCCATTACTAATTAAGATTCTGCCCTTAGTTCTAGTTCACATCAGAAGACAACTAAAGTATTGTATCTCAGAAAGCCTAAACTAAGCATTGTAGCTACTATTAAAACAAAACAAAAACACCATTGCCTTCAAGTTGATTCTAACTTAAAATGAAAACTGTACAGGGCAGAGTAGAACTGCCTCATAACATTTCCAAGGAAAGCCTAGTGGGTTCAAACTGTCAGCCTGTTGGTTAGCAGCCATAGCTCTTAACCAGTACACCACCAGGGTTTCCATAACTACTACAGTAGCTCACATTTCTCAAGGCTTTAAAAGCTGTCAGGTATTTTATATCCCTATTCCTTTCTTTGGAAACCCTAGTAGCATAACGGTTGTCCTGTATTGAATTGTGTCCCTCCAAAAATACGTGTAGCCATGGGACTGGGCCATGATTCCCAATATTTTGTGATTGTCCTCCATTTTGTGATTTTCCTGTGGTGTATGTTAAAGATTAGGGTGGGACTGTAAATCCTTTCATAGGATTACCTCCCTGGTCCACTATAAATGGAGTTTCCCTGGAGTAGGGCTAGCCCCACCCTTAATCCTTTCATTCTACAAGAGATAAAAGGAAAGAGAAGCAAGCAGAGAATCGGGAACCTCACACCACCAAGAAAACAGCACTGGGAGAAGGGTGCATCCTTTAGACCTGACGTTCCTGCCCCAAGATGCTCCCTGGGCAAAGACTGATGCAATACTGGGCTTTGCTCCAGAGCTGGCAAGGTGGAAAGTCTTTCCCTGGAGTGGACATCCTGGATTTAAACTTGTAGCCTACTGGACTGTGTAAGAATAAACCTTCCTTTGTTAATGCCATCCTCTCTGTGGTATTTCTGTTAGACCAGCAGTAGCTGAATAAAACAATGGTTAAATGCTCCTAACCAAAAGGGTGACAGTTCAACTCCACCACATTTCCCTTGGAAATCCTATGGGGTAGTTCTACTCTATCCTAGAGGGTTCAGTGAGTCAGAATTGACACTATGGCCATGGGTTGGGTCTGGTTATCCCTTCCTTTGAGTCCTGCTGGTGCAGTGGTTAAGGGCTCAGCTGCTAACCAAAAGGGCAACAACTCAAATGCACCAACTGCTCCTTGGAAACCCTATGAGACAGTTCTACTCTGTCCTATATGGTCACAATGAGTCAGAATCTCTCAGTGGCAACAAGTTTTGTTTTTGATTTTTTTATCCCTTCCTTTGAACTATTTCAGATTTTAACAATTATTTTTTAATTTTAAACTAATAATATACTTACATATTTAAAATTGTGTACACACACTGATACAAACTCACTTTATATGTTCACACTCTTTGTTCCTCCTCCTCTGCTCATAGGATACTATCTGAAGTTCTAAGAACTAGCCAAGCTATCTCTTGCTTCAGGGTCTTTTGCACATAATGTTTTCTTCTCAAATGTGCTCCAAAATACCACTTTACTTCTGTGGACTCATTCTCAGGATTCAGTTTTCCTTACCTTCCTGAGATGGCTTTCTGCATACCATCTCTGTGTGATTCTTTTGGTAACACTTAATGAGCTGACTTTTCATTTGCAATGTATTTGTCTGTCCCCCATGGTACTGGGTGCTCTCATATCACAATAATTAATGCATCAGTTTCACTTATTAAAGGGCCTAGATAGATTGATAAGAAAAATGTCTGTATTTCCCATTGAACCACCTAGGCTGTATCTCATGTTGTATTTCACATTCTTGCTTTGCCAGCATCCACAAAATGGAACCAAACGGCATTTTGTACAAATGAAACATGTAGATTCATTTTACTTAACAGTAATGTTTTCTTTTCCTTTTGAGTTATTAGCTTTTCCTGGGTTATTCTCTAATTTTGCATTTTGAAAGACATAGAAACATTTGATAAAATGCCAATTTGCTTCAGATTTGGAAACTAGAATAAGAAGCAGTTAGGTTAATTAAACAGCCAACTTCGGTCCTGGACTTCATATTCTTCTTAGAACACTGAAGGCAACCTCATCTCTTTAGAATTAATATTAAAATTTAAAACAGAGAATTTAGAGCCCAATAAATAAAGCCAAAAATATGATGCCACATTGTGGGGACTGTGTGTAGGATTTTTTCCTGATTGTCAAGCTGTAACTATTTGCTTTCTAGAAGACGATCAAAAGCACTCTTCAAAGGAAAAAAAAAAAGAACAAAAGTTTAGAATCACTCAGAGCAATCCATTGTTTGATTCGCTATTATGGGGCCCTTACCATTTAAAGTGAAGAAATCTAAGAGTTCTAAGGATTTGTTCTTTGGAGAGCAGGCAGATCCAACAATTGCTAGATTGCATTCAGGTGTGTGGACTGCCTTTCAAGGGACCTGAGAGGCGTGGTGCTGAAAGAACAGTTCCTACGGAAGCTTTTCACCTACGCTAGCTCAGATAAGGAAGTGAGACCTGGGAATCCCAACAGTAAGTAACAGAAGCAGCAGGAACCACCAAAAGAGCTTCAGAAGAAGCAGTCTCAAATCAGAGACATCTTGGTTTAGAATCTTATTTCTCAGAATGTGAAAATTCACTATCTTAGGCTGGGTTCCCTAGAGGAGCCAGCCAGTAGAGTACAGATACATATGCACACACACACACCCAAAGAGAGAGAGAAGGAAAGAGAGAGATTCATTTGAAGGAAATGTCTCAGACAATTATGAAGGCTGGTATGTTCCAAGTCTGTGAGTCATGCATCATGCTGGAGGCTTCTTCTGACTGAAAAAGTTTCAGAAGCTATTGAACCCCAAATCTGCAGGTTAGGCAGCAGACTACTGGCTCATGTCCTAGGAACCAGAGGTCAGAGGCTGACAAGACAGTTACAAGATCTAGAGCAATAGAACTTCATTAGAACATCCATATATGTTAGATGTAGGCCACATCCCTAAGGAAACTCCCCTTCCAAGTGGTTGGCTCTCACATCAGATCACAAAATGGAACATGATAATATAATATTTGACAAAGCAGTGATAATCATGGGCTAGCCAAGCTGACACATAACATTAACTTTCACAACCACCTGCAGCACAGTCACCTGGGAGATGCACCTTACAATGTAGATTTTAAAAAATATGTTAAAAGTTGATCTCTTTTGTCCAAATAATCTCTAAAATTCTGCACCTAAAAACATCCCCCAAAGTGACTGATGTGAGAATCTATTTACTACACATTCACCCATCTATACACACTGTAGATTAGGTGTTAGCAGGCTTTTTTTTTGGAAAAGGCCAGGTAGAAAACATTTTCAGTTTTGTGTTGCAGTTACTCATTCCAGCTGCTGGCAGTGTGAAACGGGACAGATCTTCACAAATGGGTACAGAAGTGTTCCAATAAAACTTTATTTTTGTACAGTAAAATCGAATCTCTAACAATTTTTCCGTATCATGAGGTATTATTTTATAATATTGTTTTCATTACTCAAATATGTAAAAGCAACTGTTAGCTTGTGTGCTACAGAAAAACAGAAATCAGGCTGGATACGGCCTATAGTCACTGATCACTAATAAAATCTGACTCTACACATACTCGATCTTTGCTCTCAAAAGCATATAGACAAGAGTAAAAATTAATTCAAAGTGGATTGATGAACTAAATATAAAAATTAAGACCACAAAACTTTCATGAGAAAACAGAGATAAAGCCTCAAGATATTGTTTTTGACAACAGATTCTGAGATATGACATCAAACGCATGACCAACAAAAGGAAAAATAGATAAATTGAACATCAAAATTAAAAACTTTTATGCATCAAAGAACTTTATTTAAAAAATGAAGAGGCAATCTACAGAATGACCGAAAATATTTGGTAACCACACACATGATAAAGGCTTAATATTCAAAGGTATAAACAAGTCACACAACACAATAATGAAAAGACAAATAACTAAGTTTAAAAATGGGCAAAGGACTTGAATAGACACTTCTCTGAAGAAGATATACAAATGTCCCATAAGTACACAAAAAGACTCAACATCATTAGTCATTAGGGAAATGTGAATCAAAACCACAAAAAAGAACCGCTTTAAACCCTCTAGAATGATCATTATCAGAAAAAGAGAAAATAACAAATGCTGGTGAGGATGTAGAGGAACCGGAACACCTGTGCATTGCTAGTTGATGTTGTTAGGTGCTGTTGACTCCCAGTCAGATTGACTCCACGTACAACAGAATGAAACATTACATGTTCCTGTGCGATTCTCACAATCGTTGTCATGCTTAAGCGCGTTATTGTGGCCATTGTGTCAGTCCACCTGGTGGAGCGTTTTCCTCTTTTTTACTGACCCTCTGCTTCACCAAGCATGATGTTCTTCTGTAGGGACAGATCCCTCCTGATGATACATCTAAAATATGTGAGATGTAGTCTTGTCATCCTTGCTTCTAAGGAGCACTCTTGTTGTACTTCTTCCAAGACATATTGGTTTGTCCTTTTGACAGTTCCATGGTATATTCAATATTTGTCTCCAATACCACAGTTCAAAGGCATCAGTTTTTCTTCTGTCTTCCTTATGCATTTCCCCACTTTTGCATACTTAGGAGACAATTGAAAACACCATGGTTTGGCTCAGGCACACCTTAGTCTTCAAGGCAACATCTTTGCTTTGCAACACTTTTAAGAGGTCTTTTGCAACAGACTTACCCAATGCAACCTCTCTTGATTTCTTGACTGCTGTTTCCATGGTGTTGATGACAGATCCAAGGACAATGAAATTCTTGACAACTTCAGTCTTTCTTACATTTCTCATGTTGTTGCTTACTGGTTCCATTGTAAGGATTTTTGTTGTCTTGATGTTGCAGTGTAAATCATACTGAAGACTGTGGTCTTTGATCTTCCTCAGTAAGTGCTTCAAGTCCTCTTCACTTCCAGCGAACAAGGGAGTGTCATTTGCATAATTCAGGCTATTAATAAGTCTTCCTCTAATCCTCATGTGCTGTTTTTCTTCATATAGTCCAGCTGGTCAGATTGTTTGCTCAGCATGCAGGCTTAGTAAGCATGGGGAACCAATAGAAGCCTGACACACATCTTTCTTGACTTTAAATCATGCAGTGTTCCCTTGTTATCTTTGCATAACTGCTTTTTGATCCATGTATGGATTCCTTGAGAGCACAATTAAGTGTTCTGGAATTTCCATTCTCTCCAGTATTATCCCTTATTTGTTATGATCCACACAGCTGATTGCCTTTACATAGTGAATAAAGCACAGGTAAATATCTTTCTGGTATTCTTTGTTTTCAGTTAGGTTTCATCTGACATCAGCAAAGATAACCCTCATTCTACATCCTCTTCTGAATCTAGCTTGAATTTCTGGCAGTTCCCAGTTCACATACTGCTGCAGTCACTTTTGACTGATCTTCAAGGAAATTTTACTTACATGTGATATTAATGATACTGTTTAACAGTTTTAGCATTCTGTTGGAAAATCTTTTGGGGAACAGGCATAAACATGGATCTATTCCAAGTAGTTGGCCAGGCAGCTGTCTTTAAAATTTCTTGGCATAGATAAGTAAGCACTTCCAGGGCTGCTTTCATTCTTTGAGGTATCCTGGTTGGTATTCCATCAGTTCCTTCAAGCCTTGTTTTTTGCCAGTGCCTTCAGTGTAGCTTGGAATTCTCCCTTCAGTACCACTGATTCCTGATCATATAACACCTCTTGAATTGCTTTTGGCATAGTGACACTGTATATTCTTTCCATCTTCTTTTGATGTTTTCTGCATTGTTTGATATTTTTCTGGTATAGTCCTTCAGTATTGCAAACTGAGACTTCAATTTTTTTCTTCAGTTGCTGGTAGGAATGTACAATGGTACAGCTACTGTCAAAAGCAGTTTGGTAGTTCCTCAAAAAACTACACATAGAGTTGTCATATAGTCCATCAAATTCACCCCTGGGTATATACTCAAATGACTTAAAAGCAGAGACTCAGGTACTTGCACACCAATGTTCAACACAATGCTCTCTCTTCCCAATAGCCAAGAGATAGAAACGAACCACACATCAGCGAAGATGATACACAAAATGGGGTATACATACGCAATGGAGTGTAACCAGCCACTAAGATAAATGAAATTCTGATACATGCTACAGCAAGCATGACCCTCAAAAACAGTCTGCTAAGTGAATGTCAGACATAAAATGGCAAATATTGTTGGTATTCATGGCAACCCCTTAAATGTCAGATTAGAATTGTGTTCCATGTGATTTCCAGAGGCTGATTTTTCAGACACTCTGGTAGATCATCAAATCTTTCTCCTTAGGTGCCTCTGATTGGGCTGAAACCTCCAACCTTTCAGTTATCAGCTGAGCCTATTAACTGTGGGTATCACACAGGGACTCCTTTGTGATATCTAGAAGAATCAAATGCAAAAGACCAGTTGAGAGATATTCTGTATGGAGTCCAGAGTTTCTGTTTGGGATGGGAAAAGGCTTTTGGTAGTAATGGTTATGCAACAAGGCCGATATCGTTAATGTTACTGAACCGTACAATTAAAATGGTTACAGTCAATTTTTGTTATAGATGCATACGTGTATATGTGTGTAACATATAAACACAAACCAAACCCACTGCCGTGGAGTCAATTCTGACTTGTAGCAACCCTATGGAACAGAGTAGAACTGCTCCATAGAGTTTCCAAGGAGCATCTGGCTGATTTGAACTACCAACCTTTTAGTTAGCAAACATAGCACTTAACCACTATGCCACTGGGGTTTCCACACACACATGCACACACACGAGGACTGCCAATTAAGTTCGCGAACTTATCTTAGACAAAGTGCTACATACCTCATTACTGAATATCACAGTAATACAATTAAGTTAGCAAACTTGCCAAAGTGCACAATGGCCGTTCCAGAAAGGATTCCAAAATTGCTTTGAAGGGTGAACTAGGCTCAAGAGTCAGTGCATAGCTTCCCAAGGGGAATACTTTGCAGGTGACAGTGGTGATATTCATCAATGAGGTACGTAGCTCTTAGATCAAGTTTGAGGACTTAGTTGCTGGATCTTGTACACACATGCACACATAGAATTTTAAAAAGACAGAAAGAGAAGAAATTTTTCATTTTAACCTATGAAAAATTTTCTGTAAGTGCATTTCCCGCAAAAGAGAGAGCTAAGAGTTTTAGTGATGCACATATAAATTAAATTTTAAAATCTTCAAGTGAACACCTTCACTTGAACTTCAGATGTCTCTGGTAGTTGGCAGGCACTGCTATCGTTATAGCAGCAACAGTGCACCAAGGCTGCCCAGCTGGGACACTCACCGTGACCACATCAGGCTGGAATTAGTCCCTGTTCTGACTTACAATACTACTGTTAAATACCAAGTGGGTTTTGCCCAAATGATAACTCGTCAAGACTTTGCCTAAGAATTTCTTCCTATATTTTCATATGAATATTTCTATCCCCATAAAAATATTTCCACTTAATTTATGTAGATTTCTACCACTATTGTCTTCTTTCACCAGTAGAGAAATGTTTTTGATCCTCACAAAACTTTTCATAGTTGTCAAGTCTGTGGGGTTTATTGTCCTGTTGTGCAAATGTTAAAGATTCAGAGACCTGATGTGTCCAGCCAGGAGCCCTCTGCTATGATGTAAAGATACCTGACCTCTAGAATCCAGATCTCTAGTGTGCACTTCCCACTGTTCCACAAGAACACTCAAACAATTCTGCTCAACAAAAAGACCAACTGTTTTATTTGATTCACAGAACCATGAGACAATAAGTTTGTGTTTTTTAAATTCATCTTTTTTGCAATATTTTTTGTCCCCTGTAACTGGCTACACTGCAATAGAAAAGTGATAGCTGGTGGTATTGTTACTCTTAGGAGACTTGTATTTAGAAAATGACTGATGTTTAAAGCTGTGTGCAGGATGCTCTTAGCATGAATTCTGTCATCAGTATAAGGATAGGAGATAATTTGGCCAGAATTGATTGTGGTATCTGAAAGTCAAACCCAGTAGCTCATGGCTATGGGGACAGCTAGTCTGGTAGTGCAGGTAAGATGCACTGTCCACCGTCCAATTACTTCTTTATTTTAAATAACATCTCTCTCATTCAGGATTACCCACAGTTGAGTCCTGTTCAGACTTCCTGGCCTTATCTATTACATATGCTAAACTAGAAACTGTCCAAATAAGTTACATTGCTAACTATCATCTCAACATATCTCACTCTGTGAAAAATAATCTCTCTTCTTCCTCTGTCAAAATTCTACTCATCTTTGACCTCATGTCATTAGTTGTTGAGAATGCACTTACCAATCTGTAGCCTTCTTCTTCTCTGACACTTATCGTATCCTGATTAGTATTATGTTTGAGTTCTTTTCTTATCTATTGCGTCCAACTCTCTCATAAAACCTTGAACATATCCTGATAAACTAGCCAATCGATAAACATGTAATGAATTGATTAAACAATTGTCCCTTAAACAGGGTTTGTTTATGAAAGGTGGACGTGGATCAAATATTGATTCTTCCTCATCTGGATTAGAACAATAAAACAAACTGGATTTTGGATTAAAAAAATAAACAAAAAAGATGAACATGACTAATTTAGAAATTCAGTTTTTTGCAAGCACAAATTTCAAATTGATTTTTTGGACTTTATTCAGTGTCTTCAAGGTAAAAACAGTAACTCAATTTCTATATCATAAGATATACCAGAGTTGTGAGAAGAGTAGTTAAAAAACTATAGAAATGGTTATATTTCTTTTTGTTTTTTATTTATTTTTTATTTTTTTTAATTTTATTTAACATAACTGAGGGAAAATGTACACTCACATATAAATTTACATGCCCCCCTATGTGCAGCTTCCACTGCTCTCCCTGTCCGGTGACTGCACACTATTCCTTTCTGCTCCATACATGTCTCATCCTCCCAGCAATCTCCTTTCCCCTCCTCTCCGTCCACTCCCCTTCCTCCAGCCAGAGGTCAGCAAGATGATATCCTACAGATGTATAGAACCATAAAGTGCTTCCAATATATGGTTACTCTGCATTGCCAAGTCCAAACCATTCCTGTCCAAAGAGTGGACTTTTGTTATAATTTATGGGAAAGGGCAGCATCAGGGCAGGGGGCCATGCTCTCAGAGGAACCCCCAAACCGCTGGACCATCAATTGTGGTCTTTTAGTGGAGATCTCATGATGCACCTCTTTTTATTCTTATGTTGCCAGTGAGGCTCTGCTCTGTGAGCTCCATCGTGGCAATCACTGGTGGTGGCCGGACACCATCCAGTTCTTCCGGTCCCAAGTCGATGTAGGCACCCCCTCTTGTGGGTCTCTCTGTCTTCTCAGTTATATTTACTGCATGCCATTTTGGCCCTCGGTGAGCATCCGTTTCTGCTGAGTTGGGACCATTTGCTGTGTCCTCGGATGGCAGCTTGGCAGCTTTTAAGACCCCAGACGCCACTCACCAATGTGGGGTGCAGAGAGCTCTCTTAGCAAAATGCTAGTTGTGCCAATTGGCCTGGAATTCACCTAAGAGCATGGTCCCGTGCCCCCCCGCCCCAGCTACTCTATCCTTGCAGTATTGAGTTAAGATGGAAGGAGTACTCAAGTTATGCTGAAGTCCACTTAATGGTGTTCTTGTTCGTAATGTGTGCTGTCACCGCTTTCTCCCAACTAGATTTCTAGTAACTATCTAAACTAAACCCTCCCCCGCAGCCCTCCTTCCCACTCCTCCCTTGCAGCTGTCAAAGAGTCTTTTCTTCTATACACAAGTCTGTTTTTGAGATCTTATCATAGAGGTCTCATACAGTATTTGTCCTTTTGTCGCTGACTACTTTCACTCAACATAATGTCTTCCAGTTGAAACCAGGTTAGGAGATGTTTCCCGGAATGATCATTATTCTTTATCATTGCATAGTGCTCCATTGAGTATATGTACCACAGTTTACCTATCCATTCTTCTATTGTTGGGCATCTGGGTTGATTCCATCTTTTTGCTATTGTGGACTGTGCCGCGATAAACATTCTGGTGCATGTGTCCGTTGGTGTGAAAGGCCTTGAATCTGTAGGATATATTCCAAGTAGTGGAATTACTGGGTCAAATGGTATATCAATGTCCATTTTTTTAAGGAAGTGCCAGATTGCCTTCCAAAGAGGCTGGACCACTTTGCAACCCCACCAACAGTGTAGGAGGGTTCCACTTTCTCCACAGCTTCTCCAGCATTTGTTGTTTTGTGTTTTCTGGATCATGGCCAATCTTGTTGGGATGAGATGGTATCTCATTGTTGTCTTGATTTGAATTTCTTTAATAACTAAACATCGTGAACATGTCCGCATGTCTTTTTTGGCTGCCTGGATCTCCTCTTTAGTGAAGTGTCGTCCATCTCCTTTGCCCATCGCTTAATTGGATGGTTTATCTTCTTCTTCTTGATATTTTCTAGTACCTTATAGATTATGGAGATCAGGCGTCCGTCTGACATAGAGTTGCCAAATATTTTTTCCCATTCTGTGGGTGTTCTTTTAATTCTATTAATAAAGTCTTTGGATGAGCCAAAGTGTTTGATTCTTAATAGTTCCCATTTATCTATTTTCTCTTCTGTTGACTGAGGTTTCTTTGACAGATTTTGGAGTCTGTCCTCATTGTGTATTAAAACTTCCATCGTTGTTCCTACCTTTCCTTGGATGAGCTTTATCATTTTAGGTTTGATATTTAGGTCTTTTATCCAGTTGGAGTTGGTTTTTGTATAAGGTGTAAGATATGGATCTTGATTGAGTTTATTGCAGATGGATAACCAATTTTGCCAGCACCATTTGTTGAAGATACTGTTTTTACCCCAGTTTAATGTCTTAGGGCCTTTGTCGAATACCAACTGTTCATAGGCAGATGGTGTCATCTCTGGGGTCTCAATTCTGTTCCATTGATCGATCTGTCTGTTCTTGTGCCAGTACCAGGCTGTCTTAACTACTGTGGCAGTGTCGGGTAATGAGAGGCCTTCCAGTGTGTTCTTCTTCTTTAGTAGTACCTTACTTATCCGGGGCTTCTTCCCTTTCCAAACAAAATTGGTGATTTGTTTCTCCATCTCATTAAAAAATGATGCTGGAACTTGTATTGGGATTGCATTATATAAATAAATTGCTTTGGGTAAAATAGACATTTTCACAATGTTAAGTCTTCCTATCCATGAGCAGGGTAGGTTTTTCCATTTATCTAAGTCTCTCTTCGTTTCTTGTAGTAAGGGCTTGTTGTTCTCTTTGTAAAGGTCTGTTGTTTCTCTGGTTAGATTAATTCCTAGGTACTTTATCTTCTTAGGGACTATCGTAAATGGTATTGATTTCATAATTTCCTCCTTAACAGTCTCGTTGATAGTATAAAGGAAACCTACTGATTTACTTATGTTTATCTTGTATCCTGAAACTTTGCTGAACTCTTCTATCAGTTTGAGTAGCTTACTTATAGATTCCTTGGGGTTCTCTGCATATACAATCATATCACCTGCAAACAGGGAGATTTTAACTTCCTCTTTGCCAGTGCAGATGCCCTTTATTTGTTCGTCTTGTCTAATTGCTCTGGCTAGAACTTCTAGCACAATGTTGAATAGGAGAGGTGACAGTGGGCATCCTTGTCTAGTTCCTGATCTCGGGGGAAAGTCTTTCAGTCTCTCTCCATTCAGGATGATGTGGGCAATTGGCTTTGTATAAATGGCCCTTATTGTGTTGAGGAATTTGCCGTCTATGCCCATTTTGCTAAGAGTTTTTAGCATGAATGGGTGTTGGACTTTATCAAATGCCTTTTCGGCATCAATGGACAAAATCAGGTGATCTTTGTCTTTTGTGTTATTTGTGTGGTTAATCACATTAATTGTTTCCCTGATGTTGAACCAGCCTTGCATCCCTGGTGTGAATCCCACTTGGTCATGATGGATTATTTTCTTGATATGTTGTTGTATTCTGTTGGCAAGAATTTTGTTGAAGATTTTTGCATCTAGGTTCATGAGTGATATCGGTCTGTAGTTCTCTGTCTTTGTTGGATCTTTCCCTGGTTTAGGTATCAGGGTTATGCTGGCTTCATAGAATGAGTTTGGGAGTACTCCATCCCTTTCTATACTGTGAAATAGTTTCAATAGTATTGGGAATAACTCTTCTCTAAATGCTTGGTAGAATTCTGCCATGAAGCCATCTGGGCCCGGACTTTTTTTGGTTGGCAGTGTTTTGATGACCTTTTCAATCTCTTCCTTTGTGATGGGTTTATTAAGTTGTTCTGCTTCATGTTGTGATAATTTGGGTAGGTGGTATGAGTCAAGGAATTTGTCCATTTACCCTAGGTTTTCAAATTTGTTAGAGTAGAGTCTTTCATAGTATTCTGTTATGATATTTTTGATTTCTGTTGCATCTGTGGTGACAACTCCCTTCTCATTTCTAATTTGGGTTATTTGTTTCCTTTCCTGCTTTTCTTTAGTAAGTTTAGCCAGTGGTTTATCAATTTTGTTGACCTTTTCAAAAAACCAGCTTTTGGTCTTTTCAATTTTTTCAATTGTTGTTCTATTCTCTGATTCATTTAGCTCTGCTCTAATTTTTATGATCTCATTTCTTCCGGTGCTCAAGGGGTTCCTCTGTTGTTCTCTTTCTACTTGCTCAAGCTGTAGAGTTAGTTCCTTGATTTGGTTTCTTTCTTCCTTCCAGATGTGTGCATTTATGGAGATAAACAGACCTCTGAGCACTGCTTTGGCTGTATCCCATAGGTTCTGGTAGGAAGTGTTTTCATTCTCATTTGAATCCATGAATTTCTTTAATTGATCCCTGATTTCCTCTATAACCCATGTTTTTTTGAGCAAGATGTTGCTCAGTTTCCAAGAGTTCCACTTTCTCTCTCTGTTTTTTCTGCTATTGATTTCAACTTTTATGGCTTTATGATCTGAAAAGATGCTTTGCAGTAATTCAACGGTATGGATTTTGTTGAGCATTGCATTATGGCCTATCACGTGGTCAATTCTGGAGAACGTTCCATGTGCACTGGAGAAGAAGGTGTAGTTGTCTGCTGATGGGTGGTAAGTTCTGTATATGTCAATGAGGTTTAGTTGGTTAATTGTGTCAATGAGGTCTTCTGTATCTTTACTGAGCTTTTTTCTAGATGATCTGTCTAGTAATGAGAGTGGAGTGTTAAAGTCTCCCACTATTATTGTGGAGTCATCTAATCGTCTTTTGAGCGTAGCCAGTGTTTCTTTGACATATTTAGGTGCCCTGACATTAGGTGCCTAAATGTTTAATATAGTTAAGTCTTGCTTGTGTATTGAACCTTTCAGCAATAAATAGTGTCCATCTTTGTCCACAATGGTGGATTTGACATTAAAATTGATTTTGTCTGAGATTAGAATTGCCACCCCTGCTCTTCTTTGTTCATTGTTAGCCTGATATATATTCTTCCATCCTTTAATTTTCAGTTTGTTCCTGTCTTTAGGTCTCAAGTGAGTTTCTTGTAGACAACATGTGGATGGGTCGTGTCTTTTGATCCAAGATGATACTTGGTGTCTCTTTACTGGAGCATTCAGTCCATTCACATTCAATGTAATTATTGATAGGTATGTGTTCATTGCTGCCATTGTGATATGTTTATTTTTATGTTGATGTTTTCTCTGTTGTTCTTATTAGTCTGTTCTGGGACACTCTTTTTTGTGAGTTGATTTTTCACCTTTTTCAGAGCTGGTTTTATAGTTGTTGAGACTCGTGAGTTAGATTTCTTGAAATGGTATGATACATCTTTGTTGTGCTTTACAGCTGCCCCTATGAACCCCCTTAATAAACTATTTATAAACCCAATTTTAATTACTACCAGTCTTGTCATCTTCCTCTCCATCTGGAAGGACTATAATGACTGTAGTACATCACTCTTTTATTATGATGACACCATAATTTTCATGATGATCACTGGATTGCTTCTTTCCATATCAAAGCTGTGATTTACTTTGGAGCCTTCCCTAAATGAGTATTGAGTAGTTTGTCGTTCTAAAATATAAAGTTAGTGGTTTCGTTCTTCTATGCCAAAGCTAAGAACTTCTTTCATTATTTCTTGTAGTTTGGGTTTGGTTTTTATAAAATCTCCGAGTTTCTGTTTATCTGGGAATATCTTAATTTCATTTTCGTATTTGAAAGATAGTTTTGCAGGATATATAATTCTTGGTTGGAAGTTCTTCTCCTTCAAGACTTTGAATGTGTCGTGCCACTGTCTCCGTGCCAGCATGGTTTCTGCTGAGAAATCTGACGAGAGCCTACAGGGTTTCCCTCTGAATGTTAGCTTTGCCTTGAGTCTTGCTGCCTTTAAGAGTTGCTGCTTATGTTTCATTTTGTTAAGCTTGATTATAATATGTCTTGGAGTCTTTCTTTTGAGATCTATATTGGGTGGCATACGATATGCATCTGCCTATGCATCTGAGATGTCTATATTCTCTTCCTTCATGATTTCTGGGAAGTTTTCTTTCAGCAGCTCAGCAACAATACTCTCTGTGTTCTCAGTTGTCTCACCCTGTTCAGGGACTCCAATTAATCGAAGGTTGTTCCTCTTAATAGAGTCCCACATGCTTCTTAGTGTTTCTTCATTTTTCTTGTTTCTTTTTTCTGATTTCTGCTCATAGACACTGGCATCAGTAGCTGTGTCTTCCAAGTCAGAAATTCTTTTTTCCATTTGTTCCATTCTGTTTTCTTGGCTTTGCATGGAAGTTTCTATGTCTTTGATTTTCTTCTTGATCTTTTGGATTTCAGAGTACTGGTGTTCCATCAGATCGAACAACTTGCTTAATTTTTCATTTTGTTCTGCTGCATTGTGTATAAGGTGTAGAAGGGCTCTGTATATAATCAATTTGTATTCACTTCCTGATGCTTTCATAAAAGCTTCTTCATCTGGAAAACTCCTTGGTTGCTTTGTTTGGGAGCCTTCTGAAGCCATGAGTGATTGCTTGTATGCCACAATTGTCTGTTACTTTTTGGGTCCCATGTGAGTATATAGAGGCTGGAAGAGGTACTGTCAGGATGGATTGCAAATGTTTCTCTAGGCTGTCTTCAAATGTAAAGCAAAAGGTATCTGACCGGTTCACAAGTCAGTTAAGTTTTCAGGTGTAGAGGTCCCTCTTCTCATCTGACAAAGTAAGCACCACTATGTCCACCCCCAGATGATAACAAACTAGTTCAGAATATAGCAATGTTACTGCCCTGGTGGCCTCTGCTGACAGGGCCTAGCCTTATCAAACACTGCGTCGAGTACTGGTTTTGTGATAGAAAAGTGCTCTCCTGTGGGCAGGCTCTGGCTCCCAAGCTACGAATTAGGTCCAGCTGTGGCCACCGTACCCAAGATGGCGTCCTCCACACAGGCAGCAGACAGGGGTGCTAAAGGTGCCGAGAGGCAGTGATTCCTCTGCTTCTGTTGCAGGGCCCCCAATGTAGGCAGCACTGTGCAAAATCACTACTTTTCTGTCGGAGAAGCGCTGTCCAGTTTGCAGGCGCTGGCTCCCAAGCTAAGAACGAGGTCCCGCTAAAATCTCGGTGCCAACATGGCCTCCCGCACCCTGACCGCGGAGCTCCGCACAAATCCCACTGAGGCAGCTACAAAACGAAAGGCTCAAAGTGTCTAGATTAACAGAGTCCCAAGCCTGGCTCTCAGAATATGGGAATTTCGCCTGCCTATCCCCCCAGCAGCGCATCCGAGTCTGGCCGCCAGGCAAGGCCCAGCTCCGCCCGCCAGCCAAGACAGAGGAAGAAAAAAGTCAAAATGGTGTGTTTACCTTCCGTCCGTGAGAGCCGGGGCTAGCCAGGAGCGGGAGTCAGTGAAAGAGAGGAGGTTTTTCGCTGAGTGGTATGAAGTCCCAATTAACAGCTCTATGTCGTGTCCTGAGGCTGATTAGGTGATCAGAAGGCTCCGTTTGATTGTCAGTTCAGGTCTTGGTTTCCAGAGGGATATAAGGAGACGTGGGCTTAGTCGGCCGTCTTGATTCTGCCCCCCTGAAATGGTTATATTTCTAATAAAATTAGATCTGCCTTCCCCAGGGGAGTTTTTATTATGCTCTTTCCTGAACTAAAGATTTCTCAGGATCTGGATGTAACCATCACTAGTTACAAAATCCAAACAGTGAAATTAATCATCATTATATGATCTGAAATTATATTTTAATTGCAGGTTATTAAAGTCTTAATAAGTAATTATAAACCTTCCAGCCAATGTCAAAAATTATATTTATAATGGTATGTCTAGCTAACAACAACAACAAAAAAAAAAAAAAAACCCAGTGCCATTGAGTCTATTCTGACTCTAGAGACCCTATAGAACAGAACAGAGCTGCTCTGGTGGATGTGAACTGCCAGCCTTTTGATTAGCAGCCATAACATTGAAATACATAACCAGGATTTCCTATTTTATTTTATACAAGAGTAATTGCCAAGATCTACATCCATAGGCTGATCGCAACATTGCAGATATTTTAGAAACTGAATCCACCTTTTGGACCACTCAGTTTCCTTTGATAATTAATTTTTAGTTGAAGTTGAGTCACAAAAATAAATTATTATATTAAAAGTAAAATACATCACCAAATAAAGTGATCCATTACTTTTTTGCATGATATTTAAATTCAGATTTTCTTTTGAAAATTTAAATATTTGAAATGTGTATTCAAAGAATATACGGTTTCAAGAACTTTAGCTGCACTAATTTTGATATGTTCCATTTATTCTTAGAACAGATGTCAACTTCACTATGAAAGATTGTAACATATCCTTCTGTAGATGCAAATTTTATAGCAAAAAAATCTTTCTGATATAACTAGTGATTTTGTAGTATATGTTATTTGAGATACAAATTCAAATAAAGGAAAAATATTTTAGCCAGTTAGCATTTCATTTTAAATGTTACAATAAATCTTGGAAACCAACCACCATTAAGAATTAGTAAGTAATTAGACGTTACATGGTCAAAACTAAGCAAATTTTAATACAAGCTCTTTTAAAAACATTAATCGTGAAACAATCTCTACTTCATTACTTTTAGTGTGTTTTTATATGATAAAATAGGCATCTGACTGTATCTTTAGAATAGGAATACCTTCAAGATACAAACTTCTATGAGTCTTTAGGATTGAAATAGTAGGAAATCTGATTTGGTTTCCAAAACACAGTTTTTATTTTGGGCACTACAGTGACTGTAGATACATAGCAGATACAGTTCTTTGTACCTTTGAAAAACAAACAAGAAGAAACTCCTGGTAACACTAACTCATCATGTGTTTATTACATATTATATCAGTGACATCAGCATCAGACATTAAGGAAAACAACACAATAACATTTGCAGAGAACAAGTACCACTTGATATTCAACATTTAGCTTCCCCCTCATGTCTCAGCTTTTTATTCCCACTTCATAAGAGAAGATATAGAAATAGATAGCTGTAACTCCCCCAAATTCCTTCAGCCAGTGGTGGACCCAGAACTGTGATACAGGAGTTCTGACTTCAAATCCCACATTTTTCTTAATCATATCACATTCAATATGAATACCCTGATATTTGTTAATAAGAAATGGACACTGGGGTATATGATTAGCCTAACCACCTACATAAATTTTTTTTCAGAATGATACGAGTCATTCCAAAAGCTAGGACACATTTAAGGGATATTGTTTCCTATCCATATATTTTAATTATGAAGGATCTGAAGGAATAAGGTGCTCCAGGCAGTAGCCCAGACAAACAGTTATTTATTAATAGAAAAATAAAATCAAACAAAAGCACTGGAGTAAGAAGGCATGTTTCTGTTTTTCCTCCCGTATCTCTTGGTGTCAGTCACTGCACTCTTGTTTGCTGCTTACACTGGAGGCAGTGTGTTTCTATCTGGAAGCGATGGAACTTCTCATTTCAGACTGCTGTGTTATTTAACTACCCTTCTTTGCGCATTACTTAGTTTAGGCTCAACAGAACCTTAAAGTAAAAGTTATTCTTTTTAAATGTAAAGTACAATTTTCATGTCCAGGATCCTAAGACACTCAAGCTACCATAGCAACAAAAATATTTCCACTAACAGCAAAAATGGGGAAGGCAGGGACAAGATGGAGATGTAGTCATATACTCTCTGTGATCTTTCTAAGAACAAAGACCCAAAAGAACAAATTAATCAATTATATATGACATTCTAGGAGCCCTGAACATCAAAGGAAAAGCTGAGAAATTGGACTGAGCAATGGAGAAGGGAAAGTCCAGAAGTACCAAGGACTATTCAGTCCTTACCCGGCAGGAATCAACCAAGCCAGTGCAGTGAGTGGAGCAGTGGCATTTGGAGGGCATCTTCCTCAGTGGGAGAGACTGAGCAGCACAGTGCCCCACTGATGCATCCAGAACCAGTGAAAAACAACATTCAACTGTCAAAAGCTAAGCGGCCTGTGTCTAACTTGCTACATGCATGCAGATATAAAACTTTCCTTCGGGATAAACATCTCTCCACTTTACCAGCACTTCATCTCCCTTCCCTGCACTGCACCAGGCTCCATAGACTGAACCATTTCTGGGCCAGTAGTAGGCTCCCTTATGCATGCCTTGAGCTATTCTGCCAGACTTGGAGAGAAAACAGTTTAACAAATGGAGGGAAGGAGAAGGGGAATCTTTCGAGTCCCTGGAGCCAAGAACTCAGGGCAGAAATAGTTCCTTCAGGTAGGCTCAGGAATAAGGAGACACATCTTCCTTGTAGACACTCTGAGACGGCAGTCAGCACCTTGACTTTCTTAGCACCTGTGGCCAGATGCCTGTGGCTATACCCCATCACCCTTGCCCATCTAGAACTGCAAGGGAGAGCCTGCATCACACATTTGGTGACTGACAACGTGGACTCCTGAGCAGAATTCATACCATAAAAGTAAATGGACTTCTGGCCTCACTTGCCTAGTACCAACTGCAACTAGCTGATGATGGGACATTAGAGCATCAAAGATATCAATAACCAAACTAGCACATGTGACCTATTTGGACATTACAAAACAAAACAAAATAAGAAGTGAGAATGCAGTGAGCAAATATAAAATAAATAAACACATGAACTTACTGATAATTCAGAGACCATAATTAATATCAAACCACTTAAAGAGGCAGACCTCTATGGATTCAGAAAGCTTCCAAAACAGAATCAAGAAACTTTTCAAATGACAAGAACTTCCTAAATTACTGGAGGTAGAATACAAAAGATCAATCTTTAGAACTCTTCAAGAGATCAGGAAGGAGATGAAGCAAAATGCAGCAGAACATAATGACAAATTGCACAGGCTGCAAGAAAGCATACAGAGACAGGAAGTAGAAATTCAGGATATTAATAAGAAAATTACAGAATTAGACAATTCAATGGGAAGTCAAACGAGCAGAACTGAGGTGCTTGAAACCAGAATTAGTGAGATTAAAAATAAAACATGTGCCACCAACATATTTGAGGAAAAATCAGATAAAAGAATTAAAAAAATGAAGAAACACTAAGAATGATGAGGGACTCTATTGAGAGAAATAACAAGTGATCGGACTGTTATAATGAAATTTGACAAAACTAAAGATAGGGAGGTACTTTTAAAAGTGACAAAGGATAAATGAAAAATAAACTACAAAGGAAAGTCAGTAAGACTAAGCTCAGACCACTCGGTAGAAACCATACAGGCAAGAAAACAATTGGATGACATATACAAAGTCTTGAAGGAAAACAACTGCCAGCCAAGAATGATATATGCAGCAAAAATATCTCTCAAATATAATGGAAAAATTAGGAAATTCTCAGATAAATAGAAATTTAGGGAACTTGCAAAAACTAAACCAAAATTACAAGAAATATGAAAGGCAGTCCTTTGGTGAGAAAACCAGTAACATCAGCTAACAACCCAAGAGTAGACAGGAAAATCACAAAACTAAATCAAAGCTAAAACACTGAAAATAGGAAAACAGAGATGTCGTTATCTAAAAAAGGACAACACTATAATAATAAAAGAGGGACTTAAAAAGTGTCGTAGATCTTTCATGTGGAAGAGTAAGTTGAGGCAATACAAAGAAATAAAAGACTGCTTTAAATTTAGAAAAACAGGGGTAAATATTAAGGTAACCATAAAGGAAATTAACAATCTCACACATCAAAATAAAAAAACATGTCATGGATTCAGTTGTGTCCCCCCAAAAATATGTGTAGTCATTTGGCTGGGACTTGTTCCCAACAGTTTGTGATTGTCCTTCATTTTATGACTTTCCTGTGCTATAAATTCCAATCTCTGCCTGTGGCTAATAGATAGCATGATGATGTTAAAAGAGGATTAGGGTGAGACTGCAACACCATTGCTGAGGGAGTTTCCCTGGAGTGTGCCTCGCACCATCCTTTATCTTTTTATCCGGCAAGAGATTAAAGAAAAGGAAAGCAAGCAGCAAATCAGGGACCTCACACTGTCAAGAAAGCAGCACAGGAAGTAGAGACCTGAGATGCTTTTGTGAAGATGCTCCCTAGCTAAAGACTGGTGCAACACAAGGACTTTCCTCCAGAGAACAAAGAGTTGAGAAGCTTTCCTCTAGAGTGGACACGCTAAATTCAGAGCTGTAGCCTACTGAACTGCGTGAGGATGAACTGTGTTTGCTAAAGCCATCCACTCTGTGGTATTTCTGTTAGAACAGTACCAGATGATTAAAACACACAAAGCCTCAGTAATGTTTTGCATTCTATTTTATGCTGTATATTAGGGATCCCAGGGTTGAGACTATTTTTCTTCCATATTCTTTATCATTTTATATTTAGGCCTTTGTTACAACTCAAATTGGTTTTTATATATGGTGAGAGGCATGGGTCTTGTTTCATTTTTTATGTCTTTCTGTTGACAGACAGATATCCAGTTACGCCAATACTATTCGTTAAAACCAACAACGAGAAAGATGAAAAGTCAACAAGTAAAGAAAAATGACTCAGCACAGAAAATTAAGTGGAACAAAGAAATGGTCAACAAAGTATCAAAAAAGGCATCAAAATGACAGCACTAAACTCTTATGTATCACTAATAATGCTGCTGCGTGTAAATGGGTTAAATGCACCAACAAAGAGACAAAGTGTCAAACTGGATTTAAAAAAAAAAAAAAAAACCGAAGAAACATAATCTATCTATATGCAGCCTCCAGCAGACACACTTTACACTCAAAGAGCAAAAAGACGGGTTTTTGAGATTTATCCCTAACAGAACCAGTATTGGCTAATTGAGAAGCCCAAAGTTCTGAAGACACATGCCTTCCCTGAGAGTTGTATTTGCAAATGTTTTGCACAGATTCATGAGATATGATTACCTTTGTTTTCATAGGAGAAACCCTGATGTTACCGTGGTGAGCTTCAGTTTCCTAACGAGGTGAAGGACTTCTACACCAATGGTTATCAGCATATTAGTTTGCATAATATTGCAGAGAGATAACAGCTTGATTCAATAATTCTCCATCAGCAGTTTTCACTGTTGATGAGTGTATTTTATCTAAACTACAGAAGTCTGACCAATGGTTATCATCAAAATCTGCTCATTAAACTAAGTAATTTATTTGGTAAGGGAAAAATATTTTAAAACTCCAATTATAAAATAAAAATGCCAACTTTAAAATAACTTCCAACAGATTCTGGAAAAATTTGGGGGATTGACAGTTCTTTTACAGAGGAAGGGAGAGAGAGAAAGATAGGCCTGGTAAGTATTCCTAGGGTGCTCAAACTTTATAACATTTTACTATTTAAAATAGATAAATATAATCTGTTGAAAAGCTAGCATTTATAAAATTTGAACAGTGAGTGCATGGGAGTTTGCTAAATTACCCTCTGCTTGTGTGTCATTTTGAAATTCTCACTGAAAAGGAAGGAAGGAAGGAAGGGAGGGAGGGAGGAGATTTACAGAGGATTAGTTATTGTTATTTTTATATTAGATTTAGGAAAAATAAGCAAGAGAGAATTACGTTATTTTGACAAACCAGAACGAGCTTATTACAAAAACCTGTTATTATGTAAAACCAGTGAGTTACTTTTGTAAATGCACAAAAAAAATCATAAAGGGTAACTGGAAAAAAACAAAATAACTGTATTTTTTGAAACCTTGGAAACATATTGTGAACCATTGTGTGTGGCAAACAGATTAGGCAGGCTAGAGGGCTTCCCCACCCTACCTCTTTCTTTCTGTTAACATCCTGTAACTCAATTTATTGTCCAGCCCTTACTTAGAGGTTTTCATTTAAGAGATTAAATTGTGCATATGAACCTGCATGGAGAAAATCAGAGAATTAGAATATTCGCAGTGAATAGCTGTGCTATCATATCAGTCATCAACGACTTCAAAATTTTCTCATTTTCATTGTCAGGCAAAGGAAAATTTTTTCTGATTAGACTTGGCTTGGTATAGAAATCTATGACGAAAACCCTAACAAGTCCACACGAGGAAGGTGATTATGTCCTGTCTTATTAACTAATCCTTTAGTGGAAAGGATTTACCTTGAGGACATTTGTAAGCCCTCATTTCATGCCCTCATCATAATGAGCATTTTCCCACTCAGCTGTCCAACTAAGATGCTTTGCGTGAGGTGACAACTTGACTGTAACAAAGAGGAATCTGACTTTATTTTGTTTTTATTTTTCACTTTAGATAGTAGGTTTGCATAATATTGCAGAGAGATAACAGCTTGATTCAATAATTCTCCATCAGCAGTTTTCACTGTTGATGAGTGTATTTTATCTAAACTAATATGCTGGACATACATTGAAACACAGCATGATTTATAATTATAAAATAGATCACCTATTTGAAAAACAGCCTGTTTTTACATTCCTAATTAACATTTTGGTCACCAAATGTTTAGCTGAGACTTAATAGTGACTTGTCAGGAAAATTCTCAAAGTGCGTGTATCTTGCTCCATAAAATTCTGAAAAGCTGAAGTTACAGGCTATCATAAAATTCATCATTGGAAATCCTGTCTGATACTTATCATTTATCTACACAAACTCTGAAGTAATGGGGGACTAATATTTATTGAGCAGTACCTGGCAGCAGTGGCGGCTCAATGGTTAAGGGTTCTGTCATTAACCACAAGGTTGAGAGTTCAAATCTACCAGGTGCTCCTTGGAAACTCTATGGGGAAGTTCTGTGTTGGACAGTAGAGTCACTGTGATTCACAATTGACTACATGGCAACAATTTTAGTGTTTTTTTTTTTTTTGGTTACTATTTGTAACAAAATTGAAATGGAAGGGCTGAGCATTTTGCAAACTCACTCATGTGATATCTCTAGGGTGAAAAATGGGATTGCAAATCTTGGGGACTATAAAGGCAGGGATGGTGGAAAAGCAGGCTCAAGTTCCTGCAATTCAGAGGAAAGAAAAGACAGAGGGTGGGTTTCAATCAGAAACACTTCTATTCACTAGTGAATCAAGGTACACTGTCTAACTACTCCATTCTCTCCTTATTTTGAGCGTGGAGGAATAAGTACTACATTCTGGTCTCCTGGGTAGATTATTTCCTTAGAAGAATGTGATGCATTGTGTTCTTTTTGCACAGAAAATATTTGGAGTGTTGCCGCAAAAAGACTGCTTGGTGCATTCTACTACCTACTGTATGGGAAGCTGCCTTCTGCTCATCTGTAGGTAATACAAGACACCTCCGGAATACATTTCCCTGAAGTGATAATCAGATTTGCTATGGGCTCACATAGAAAGTCAACTTCATGCAAAGTGACATGATTTACTGCAGAGCTGCAGGAAATACAAATTTGATCAGGTGTGTGATACCCTGGAAGGATTATTTATTTCATAGACCATACTACATGTTTGCTATTTAACCATAGTTTTGGATAACTCCTTCATTAAGAAGTCTAATTGAGGGTGTATGTGTTGTTGCTCTTATGCTTGTGATTGTCACAAGTAATGTTTTCTGTATCTTAGTAGGAAGAAACGTGAAAAAATCCCTCTGTGTTTCTGGGGGCTAATGCCTTTGTTAGGAGGAGATGGATAGGACATCTCTTCACATGGTTGGCTTAATTAAAGTTAACCCAAGAACAACTCAAAAACCAGTTGTCATTGAGTCAATTTTGACTCATGGTAACCCATGTGTGTCGGTGTGAATTGTCCTCAGTAGGGTTTTCGGGGGCTGAATTTTGGGATGTGGATCACTAGACCTCTCTTCTGAGGAGCTGAGGCTAGACTCAATCTTGCATTTCATCTTTATTGTTGCTTTTGTTGATGGTGTAAGTTGTGTGTGAAAGGAATCAGAGAAGGATCCTTAAAAGTCTTTCCTTAAAAGTCAGGCACTCAGAACGATTGCATTTTCTAACACCTTATGTTTGGTCTTCCTCACTTATTATTTCACTGGATCATCACAGCAAAGCTCTGTCATGTGGTGACTTTTAAGAGCACAGGGCTGGAATCAGCTAGTGGAGGGTTTCAATTCCAAGCTGTGATACTTCATGCAAGGTACTTAACTTCTCTGGAGTCCCTAGGTGGCTAATAAATACTGCTACTGATTAAAAGTTCAGAGGTTAGGTACACCCATAGACATTTCAGAAGAGTCTGGAGATCTACTTCAGCCATCGAAAATCCCACGGAACACTGTTCTACTCTGATATACAGGAGGTTGCTAGGAGTTGGAATCAACTTTAGGTTAACTGCTTTATGTTTCTGTTTTTATGTAACTTCTCTAGGGCACATTTTCTCCACTGATAAATGAGAACAACAATTACACCAGTATTATGGGCCTGTCATAGAGATTAAGGTGACACATGACATTCTTAACACAATACCTGACTTAAGGAGTCACGTCCTGAATAATTCTGTTAGTTGGGTGAGACAAACACAAAGCAGGGACAGTCCAAGAGGCTAACTAAAATAAGACACTTGTCAAGGGCGACATAGTTGTAGAACTGGAGTCAAACCTGTCATTCCTATTTCAGTCTTCTTTTTAGTAAGCTGCTTTGCTTTCTTAATTAAATACATACATGTATATGCAGCTGTTGACTTTTAGATGTGATGTTTAGTCAAAGCAATTACTGGGCACCTACATAACACCAGATACAGTAGGGAGGCAATTCAGCTCAAACAATGCAGTTCAACCATAACTATGAAGTTCTCTGAGAATACTCAAGTGCCCACACATGTAAGTACATACAAACATGCAGTTACACTCAGAGCACGAACCCTGTCAAAGGAAACCTTAGATTTGCTCTGTACATACCTCGTTTCAAACTAACTTGACCATTTACTCAGAGCCTTAGTTTCTTCTCCAGTGAAAAAGAGATAAAATAGTAACTGACTTTCAGGGTTATTAAGATTCATTAAGATATTGCACGGGAAGTCCTTAGCACAGACTGGTACACAATAAAGTCTTAATAAATGCTAGTTAATATCCTTACTGGAAACCTTGGTGACATAGTGCTTAAGTGCTATGTCTGCTAACCAAAATGTTGACAGTCTGCCAGTGTTCCTTAGAAACTCTATGGAGCAGTTCTACTCTGTCCTGTAGGGTCACCATGAGTTGGAATTAATATAACAGTGGTATATTTTCATGATTTGTTTACATCCTTATTGTTGCTTTAGTTGGTGATGTAAGTTGTGTCTGTAAGGAATCAGAGGATTCCTTAAAAGTCTTTGCTGAACAACCAGTCACATGGTGGCCATTGCATCTTCTTCGTACATCTTACAATTATTTGAACTGCTCTTTCTTATATGACTGCCCCTACTAGAATTCAGTTACACAGAAGAGGAAACTAGAACAATGCTGGACACATAGCAAGTGTCCCACTCAAAGTTGGTAAATAAATTCATGATTGAAGAAGTGGCCGAGAGCAATGGGGAAGTGAAAGGAAACAAACTAAGTGAGCAAAGAGGGTTTGATGGTTATATAATAACGTAGTTTGGCAGTTATGTAATGGTGTAACTTGGTAGTTATATAATGATGTAGTTATCCTCCATTCATGACATAGTGTCATCACCCGCACGATGTGATCTGATATTATGAGCTAATCTGTTATAAGACAAGGTTCCTGCATCCAGTATGTAGAGACACTTTGGTAAAGCTTGCTGGTTTTTGCTTGCTCTAGATCCTGCATCTGGCTCACCATCAACTGACCTCCAGTTCTTGACACTGGAGCCCATGGCCTGCCATATTGTCTGCTGATCTTAGGATCCATCAGCCTTTGCAGCCCATGAGCCAGCAGCCAGCCGTCTGACCTACTTGTCTTGGGTTTTCAGCCCCTGTAGGTAGCTACAAGAGTCAGAAGACGTCTCCAGCCTTATACCTGACCCATGAACTTGAGACTTGACAAGTTCTACAACAGCATGAGACAGTTCCTTGAGATAAATCTCTCTCTTTTTCTCTCTCTCTCACTGGTTTTGCTTTTCTAGAGAACCAAGCCTAAGATAGCACATGCTATTTCCTGTTTACCTCCTTACCTCCAATGTGGCCAATGCCTATTCCATAGCCATGGGAAACAGTTGACTTCTACTTGGTTTGCCTTCTCTCCTCAAAACTCATCACAAAAATCAAAGTCATTATCTTTCTCGAAAAACTATCCCCTCAGTTCCTATAATTCAGTCAATATGCTCAAAATGGGGATTACCTGTGAGATACTTATGCATTGTCTATATGACAGGTCCTGTTCTATATAGTAAGACTAGAAAGATAATAAAAATAGTTAAAATCCACTGTTTTACTGATTTTTTTACATGAAATTTTGAGTCCATCACTAATCGCCATTTATTTAAAATGAGTGGCCAGAGACTTTAAACCATTTAAAGGGCAGCTTAAGAAATCATGACTAATTTTGGCAGAACACAGACAGTTTAGCAGGTGCTTTTCTCATCAATGGGGGTAGGTACACTTGGCAGAACTCCAGTAGCACCATGCTTGTCTTAGATCTTACTTCCGGTCAACTTCCATCCCCAGACCTTCCCAGCTCTCACTGGCCTGCCTGCCACCTAGATTCCAGTTTCTAGTATCTTAGTTCCCCTCTAAAATTGGGATCCAGAGCTTCAGTTCAGTCATGTCACTAGGGAGTGTGGGGAGTACAGATCACTCTAGGTAACACTGTCAGAGGAAGTGACACCAAAATGGCTATCTATATAATTTTTGTGCAATATTTCAGCAGAAATTTATCATTTTTAATAAAAAATATTCCTATAGTTAGTTATAACAACAAAAACATTTTTGTAAGCCACTTACATGTATCAATATACCTACAAGGCTAAAACTCTGTGTTAATTTATTTTTTAAACTTTTCAATGTCCTCTGGTCAAAGCTGTCATTATTATCCAATTACAATGACAGTGGAAATCATGCTGTTTCCTATGCTCTGCCTATAAGCACGTCTTGTTGTTTTTGTTGTTGCTACTGTTTTAACAGTCACTGATTTTGTTGAATTTTCTGGTGCTTTAAGTACAGTAGAAACCCTGGTGGTATCGTGGGTTAAGTGCTACATCTGCTAACCCAAAGGTCAGCAGTTCAAATCCGCCAGATGCTCCTTGGAAACTATGGGGCAATTCTACTCTGACCTGCAGGGTTGCTATGAGTCAGAACCGACTCATCGGCAGTGGGTGGGTTAGCTGCAATATTGTGGTAATTAGTATTTGTGAATCTGCATCAATAGATTTTTTTTCAGAACACAGAAGTAAATAAAAGTAAAAGAAAGAATGGTACGCAAGAATTAGGATTTACGAATAGCATTAGTTATAACAAACATTCCTAATAATTCTTTAATGGTTTGGTATGGAAGGAGGTCCAGATGGAACAAATGGTTAAACACTCACCTACTAGCTGAAAAGTTGCTGGTTAGAACACGTGCTATGAGCCAACCACACTGGGTTACATCAACCTCAGCAATACCGCTGTTTCAGTTCATCAGGCTCAATACAGATGCCTTCGAAGTTTGCGTCTGTGTGGACAAAGAAGCCTGGTGTATGCTTACCAGGATGAAATGAATTAATACACGTGAAATAATTACCTAGTGAATAGCACATAGCAACAGCTCCAGAAGTGTTCCCTGTTGTTATTATTATCCATTCACTCAGAAAGAGGCCATTGAGCACCTGTAATATGCCTGCCAATGTTCTGAGCACAACATATTTAAAAAAAAAAAAAGGAAAGAAAGAAATCAACTAAACAGGCCAGAGTTTTGCCTTCATGGAGCTTACTATGGAACAACGGCTTCAGAAAATGAAGTTTACATGTCAAGTAACAAGGGAAATAATTGTGCTACTTAAATGATTGGCAATATGTTATCCTCTCAGTGAGGAGGGACACCATCTGGGTTGTTTCACATCTCCCTGGAGCACCTTTGAAGAACATAGTAGGCGCTTGACTCATGGTGGTTAAATAAATGAATGAGTGAATTTTTTAGAGGGATGCCAGTTTTATATTAGTATTGCATCTTCGGGGTTTAGACTGTTTAGATGTGATGCAGACTCCATGGTTTGTGGACCTCGTGTGTACGTGGCAGACTTGGTTAGCGTACATGAGGGTGTATGTGAGGAAGATTAGGAGGTTTTGAGTGAATACATGCTACACTCACATAGATCAAGTCTGTGTGTATGTGCGGCAACTTTGAAGGCAAGGTCTTTGGCTATAGATAAGACACTGCACTGCACAACCATGAGGTAAGTCTGTGTTTCTGGGTGAGCCCAAGTGTAGGTTTGTGATTGTGATAACCTGAGGTTGTGTCTTTGTGTAATATATTACTCCAGAGTTTGTTACATGAGGGACAATGATTTTGAGAGAGTAATTTTGCATTGCAAAATCGGGGGATGTGGGCACGTCTGTCATCTCTAATGCAATGATGTGTGATGCAAACAGTGAGTGAGGGGTGAGGTGGGGGGTTTAAACGGCCAAGCCTGTTGCTATTAGTTGCAATAGGCTGGATTCATGTGTGCAGAATAAAACTGCTCCATAGGGTTTGCAAAGCTGTGCTCTTTCAGAAGCATGTAGTCATCCTTGCTTCGGAGGCACCTCTGGGTGGAATCAAATCAGCGACCTTTCAGCTACTAGCTGAGTGCTTAACCATTTGTGGTATCAGGAGCTTAACCATTCACACCAACCAAGACTGTATAAAGTAAGGATGTGTCTGAGTGTAAATTCATCTGTCAGTCAAGTATAGACTTTGATTGTTGGTGAAGTAACAAGGTCACTCTCTCTGTCTCTCTCTCTGTGTGTGTGTGTAAACCAATTCAGGAGATCGTTGTATGAGGTAAAGTGGAAGGTGCAGGTTTGTAAGACAGATTCTAGAACTGGGTGTATGTATCTGAGAGAGTTCTAAAATTAGGGTGAGGCAAGTCTGGAGTTCCGAATAATCCAAGTCTAGGACTGTGACTGTATGTACAACAAATCTGAGTTTGTGTGCATCCTTTGGCTCAATGGCTTTGTGGTTGTGAAGTAAACGCAGGAGTGCGTGTGGGTGAAAGGGAGTTTGTGTGGGTATGTGAGTTAAGTTTTGAGGTGGGAATATTTCTGAGACACCTGAATTATGTCTAAGTCCAGGGGTTTCTTGCATGAGCAGGAAGTGTGCGTGTGCGCGCTCCCAGTTTACAATTTCTATTTGTGTGCGTGAGCCTGTGAGGCCACGTTGGGGCTGGGGGTGTGTGAGGAGGGGCAGCTGGGCGGCTCGCTGCCGGCGCGCACGAGGTCTTCCGCGCGCCGCTCCCCGGGCCCCTACGCCGCGCGCTCGCTGGCTCGCTGGGGACAGAGGCAGGAATCGGAACAGCACTGCCGCCTCTGGCGCGAAGGCTGAGGCGCCTCCTCCCGCCCCAGTCACTGTGGCTCGGCGCACGCTGCCGGCGGCTGCCCTTTCCGCCTCTGGGGAAGAAAACCTGCCGGCCGCTGCCGCGCTGGAACCATGGCTTCGGGCCGAAGGGGCTGGGACAGCTCCCATGAAGACGACCTGCCCGTATACCTGGCCAGGCCAGGCACCACGGACCAGGTCCCGCGGCAGAAGTACGGCGGCATGTTCTGCAATGTGGAGGGCGCCTTCGAGAGCAAGACGCTGGATTTCGATGCCCTGAGCGTAGGGCAGCGGGGTGCAAAGACCCCCCGGAGCAGCCAGGGCAGCGTCCGCGGCCCCGGGGCCCAAGCCGGCGCCGAGAGGGACACGCCGCGCCGGGGGGAAGGCCGGGAGGAAAGCAGGGATCCCGCGTCCGCTTCTCCCGCGCCCGCCGGGGTGGAGATCCGGAGTGCCACAGGCAAGGAGGTGTTGCAAAACCTCGGCCCAAAGGACAAGGTAAGAGGGTCAGGGTCTCCTTTCCGTCTGCCATAGCTTCCTTCTCTAGCTCTGGGCGCCATGGCTCCGGCACAACTTTCTCCCGCTCACTTTGCACAGCAGTAGGGGACTACGAAGGGGGAAAAAAAAAAGCATCCTCCGCTGCTTGACCTCCTAGCTTGGACCTTGGATTCGTGAATGTTCTCAATTGCAGCATCTTTGTGGGCGAGGGACAAGGGTGCAAGAGTTCCATCTCCCCCAGCCTTTCTGCCGCACCCCCGGGCCATCCATTCTGGGTGGGTGTGTCAGGCCCGCCAGCCTGGGAAGGTTCAGTGATTTCCAGCACTTCGCTCGGTGGAGCAGCCGGCAGCACAATTGCCTTGGCCCCCTTCTGGCCCTAGATTAAATCTCTCCCTGGGTCACCAAGGCAGAGGACCTACTGATGTTAGGAAGACAGTTCCATCTTCTTAGTGCTGCCTGAAAGTACAAGAGGGGCAGTCTCCTCTTACTCTTCAAATATCAGCTGTGTCCCTGAAACTTTTGGGTGTGGAGCCACTAGATTAAACAGTCATCTCTAGGCCACACTTCTGTCCTTGCCTATTTCACATGTGTGTTACTAAAAGGGTGTATTTGTGCCACAGCTTGGCACAAGACCATGATCCAGCTGCTTCTGGAGGAATATCTTTGTAATTTTGAAAATAGGCTAGAGAATTACGGGTGCACATTAAACCAGCACGAAAGCCAGATTCTTCTCTGCTTCCCTAACTTGTGCCAAGGCTAGTCTTTCTGTCTGTGAGTTCTAGAGAAACTCATGGCATACTCAGCTGACTGAAAGGATGACACTGGACATCAGCTTGTCTTGGTTTATTTATTTTGTGAAAAATCAAAGAGATAGTTGGGAAAATTCAGGGCCTAGGACAGGGCTGGAGGACTCAAAAGTTCAAGCTGATGCTTTTGAGTTAGGGAACAATGGTAGTCAGATGCCGCCACCCTTGTCTAGGGAATGACTGTGAAATCCATCCGCATATGTTATTCTGCACTAATACTGTTATGAATAATAACCTGAAATGGCAATGTCTGCCTCAGAGCAATTACAGTCAATGCTTATCAGGATTTTAGTTGTGTTTCCATTAAATTGCTGTGGACCAGTGAAAGAACTACACCTCTCTCTACTGTTTCGTTTTTGAAACTTTGAAAAACATACCCTTAACTATTGATACCACCAGGGCAAGCATGATCAGGGGCTGGGGTCATTTAAAGGAGCCATTTGGGAAACATTGTGGGTGTTGCTTGTAATCACTCATTTAGTTTGTAGTTTTCACATTGTCCGTTGAGTAAGAGATTCCTCTAGGCCCTGCTCACATGCCCTTTTAGGGACTTGTGATATTTTGGAAGAGGTTAGGTTGATTTCCAAACTGAAGAATGGCTGCACTTGAAGATTATTGCCTCTCTTCTGCTCTGACTTGTTCAGTATTGAAATGTTCCCTTTCTGACTCTATGGGGTGGGAGAAGTGATGGAAAAGGTCAGTAACAATTACCGTGAGTCATTCCTATTCCCTCAGCTGGAACATCCCTGATGTAAGTCAGATAATATGCCTGCTTTGCAAGATTTAGGAATGGTAACTAGAGAAAAAAAGATATGTTGCTCCTTTAAACCCAGCAATTCTCCTGTTTTCTGCTCTTTTGCAAACCCAATACTTTTGGCTCCTAATTGAAAAATAGTACAACCTAAGCTTCAGTAGGATTTACAGTGCTACATAGTTATTTGTAAGTTCGGCTTGCTGTCAGCTTAGGCCGGGCTGTGTTATTATCTCTAATTTTGTTGAATCACACTGTAAGAAGAGACCATGGAGGTTATCTCATTCTGTACTTGATGGTTAGTTCCTTGAGTACAGGGATTGTGTGTTTGGGTTTATTTTTGGCTGGAATATCTTACATGTTCTAGGTGCTTGATGAATGTTTTATATGTTAAACCTTAATGAAGCCACCTATTTTGATACATAAATGCAAAGGGATCATCTACCTTCTGCTTAAATACTGCTTTTGTCAGGGAGCTCACTACCCTATAAAGAAACTTTTGGATAACTTAGTTTTAAAAGCCTTTAAGAAAAAATAAGCCTAAATCTGTCTGCCTGTAATTTCTATAAGTTATTCATAGTTCTGACCTCTGCAGGTATAAGGGTGAGTACATTTCCTTATTAGGAGCACATTTTAGAGATTTCAGCATGTGGGCTCTTGTAGCTGTCAGTTAATGCCGCAGTAACAAACAACTCCCCAACCTCAGTGGCTTAATCAGACAATACCAGTTTGTTTCTCACTGATGCTGCTCGTCCAGCATGGGTCCGCAGGGAAGCTCTATTCATCACTAGTGTTCAGAACTAGGTTAACGGAAGATTTACCTCTACACGTTCGTGATAGGAAGAGTGTGTGGCAAGTTGTACTCACTCTTCAACTTCCGTGCAAAAGTGCTGAATATGACTTATGATTGCATTTCCTGGACCAAACTTACAGGGAACTGGGGGAGTGCATTTTACCATTAGCCTGTGAGACAGACTAGAAATTTTTGACAAATAGTTCTATCATTTCTCCCAGACCTGGGGACAGATTAAAGGCATAAAACCTAGTCTAACCTTTGCTAGTTATGTGCGCATAGCCTGTGACTTAAGAAGCCCAGGTGGTGCAATGCTTACTTGCCTGGCTGCTAACTGAAAGTTCAGAGATTTGAACCTACCAGCAGCTTCACAGGAGAACGGACCTGGCATTCTGCTCTTATAATGATTAAACAAACAGACAGACAAAACTCTTATTCTTCCCCCTCGATAAATCCAAACCTGTTCTGTCAAGTTGATTCCAACTTATAGCGAGCCTGTGGGATGGACTAAAACTGTCCCACGGGGTTTCAAAGACTGTAATCTTTATCGGAGTAGACTGCCACATCATTTTCTGGTGGAGTGGCTAGTAGGTTTGAACTGCTGACCTCTCAGCCATCGGGCATTTAACCACTGCATTACCAGGGCTTCTTTCATAAAGATGGTTGTTGTTGTTAGGTGCTGCTGAATCAGTTCTGACTCACAGTGACCCTACGCACAGTAGAACGAAATACTGCCCAGTCCCGTGCCATGCCCACAGTCATTTATGTGCTTAAAACTGTTGTTGCAACCATCGGGTCAGCTTGTCTTGTTGAGGGTCCTCCACTCTTCCAAAGTATGTAAGATGCAGTCCCACCATCCTTATTTCCTGGGAACACTCTAGTTGTACTTCTCCCAGAACAAATCTATTTGTTCTTTTGGCAGTCTATGGTACATTCAGTATTCTTCTCCAACACCTCAATTTGAAGGCATCAGGTTTTCTTCTGTCTTCCTTATTCATTGTGTAGCTTTTGCATGCCTATGCTGCAATTGAAAATACCATGGCTTGGGTCAGGTGCACCTTGGTCTTCAAGGTGACAAGTTTACTTCTCAACACTTTAAAGAGATCTTTTGCAGTAGATTTTCCCAATGCAGTGTCTTTTCATTTCCTGACTGTTGCTTCCATGACTGTTGATGGTGGATCCAAGTAAAATGAAATCTTTGACAGCCTCAATCTTTCTCACTTTAGCATGATATTACTTACTGGCCTAGTTGTGGGTGTTTTTATTTTCTTGATGTTAGGTGCAATCCATACTGAAGGCTGTGGTCTTTAATCTCCACCAGTAAGTATTTCAAATCCTCTTCATTTTCAACAAGCAAGGCTGTGTCATCCACATAACGCAGATTGTTAATGAGTCTTTCTCCAGTCCTGGTGCCTCTTTCTTCATATATTCCAACTTCTCAGTTTATTCACTCAGCATACAGATTGAAAAGTTATGGTGAAAGGATACAGCTGTGACACACAACTTCCCAGAGTTTAAACCATGCTGTGTCCCTTTGTCCCATTGCACGATTCCTCAGGAGCATAGTTAAGTGTTCTGGAATTCCCATTCTTCATAATCTTATCCATAATTTACTGTGATCTACAGTTGAATGTCTTTGTACAGTCACTAAAACAGGTAAACATCTTTTTGGCATTCTATCATAAAGACCACAGCTCTCAGCTTATAAGACTGATCTACTCTGTCATACAGTGTTGCTGTGAGTTGGAATTGAGTCAGGGGCACACACCAAAAGCCTGTGACTTAGCATCTTTGTGTCTTAGTTTCCTCATCTGCAAAATGAGGGTACTGCAGCAGTAACTGCTTTGCACATAATAAGTACTCAAAACTCTTCAATTTAATTGCCTCCTAAATGTTTGAGGGTGATTATCTCATTCTCCTGAAATTCTCTTTATTTTTAGACTTCTTATTCTTAGCTACTTCAGCCCTCATGCAATCCTTCACTGTTTTTATTTACTTTTTAGATTATCCTATACTTTATAGCTATTCTTTCTAGAGTGCCCAGATTGAACACAGTGTTACAGATGAGATATGCCTGTGGCAGAGTGCATTGGACTCCTTACTTGCCTTCATTTGTACATAGCATATACTTCCATAGTGTAAGAGTATGCTTAATAATTCAGTATCTGTGTCCAACTATTGTCCTTATAGTCAACTCCCTTTTGTTCACGCCTTTGGAACCTTTTACACTTAAATTCCTGTTAAGCCATGATGTACCCTTTCTGTGCCGATAAAACTGTACTTAAAACCAAAAGGAAAAACAAAACAAAGTGAAACATAGGATTATATTTTTGTCCCTTGGTAATATTCATCACCACCTTAGCTCATCTTTCTATTATATCAAGATAATCTTGAATGCCAATTCTATGATACAGTATCCATACTCCCATTTTGGACCATCTGCTGAAGTTCTTCTTTTTGAGGATTTTAGATGCTCCTAATGTAAAACTGGAAATCCTGGTGGTGTAGTGGTTCAGTGTTATGACTGCTAACTAAAAGGTCAGCAGTTAAATCTACCAAGCGTTCCTTGGAAACTCTATGGAGCAGTTCTGTTCTGTCCTACAGGGTCGCTATGAGTCAGAGTTGACTTGTTGGCAGGGGGTTTGGTTTTGGATAACATAACAGAAATAAATATATATGTATGTATATGCACTTCCTCTTCTTCATTAGTTTTCATCACAGATGCTGATATCACAGGTGAGAAAATTGAGACCCAGCCATTTTGCATGGTTCACCCCAAATCAAATAAATAATACATAATGAATGTGAATTCCAGCTCTGAGTTTTCTGATTCTACAGCATAGCCTCTTTCCTGCCTGTGAGGCTGCTGCTTTTTTGATTCAAGAGCCTGACCACTGTGTCAGCTTCTGGTGATGTTGATGTGGCGCAAAGCAAGGGCACACCCTCCCGCCACACATCTAGGAACTTTCCTCCTTCTTGCCATGAGTTCATTATTTGGGACTCCTTGAGATTAGCTGGTCAGCCTATGAAGTCCGCTTTTGCAAATTCCTTATTCCTCCAAGGTGACTGTACAATTAATCAAAAGAAATGTTTTTTAAATGTTTTGATTAAATCAAAATGTGCATTTTCTCTAATCCATTGCTATCAGTTCAAAACCTAAATATTGACTCTTACCTTAAGGAAATGAGTTTAGTTAATGAATGAGTAGATTATAAACCAAAGCCAAACTCATTACAGTCAAGTTGATTTAGACTCATGGCAACCCTATAGGACAAAGTAGAACTGTCCTATGGATTTTCCACGGAGCACCTGGAGAGTTCAAACTGCTGCCTTTTTGGTTAGCAGCCATAGCACTTAGTCACTACGCTACCAGAGTTTTGGAATAGGTTTTGAAGCAGTTAAATAACAAAAGTGTTTGGCAGAATAAAAATATAAAAATGTCTTTGAGTTATACTCCCAATACCAACTGCCAGATCTGAGGCATCACTGTGTGTTGAAATTTGGTTTCAGGACTCTATCTGCAAATACCTTGTTAAATTATGTATTTATATGTTTCTCATGTTAAAACCAAAACCAAACCCCATGCCATCGTGTTGATTCTGACTCATAGCAACCCTATAGGATTGAGTAGTACTGCCCCATAGGGTTCCAAGACAGTAAATCCTTATCTTCTTCCATGGAGGGGCTGGTGGGTTTGAACTCTGACCTTTTGTTTCCCAGCCCAGTGCTTTAGCCACTGCACTACCAGTGCCACAATTTTCCATAGATGGGTCACAGAACATTTTGTTTACAATCATTGATGTTAAGTATATAGATAAGCAACTCTAAGTAAAAAAATTGTATCTCACCATTTCTCAGGATGACGTTTCTGAGCACAGAATTTTTTCCCAGCAGTAAACAAATTATTGAAAGGAAGAAAATGATGATATATGGTCAGCTAAGAGCAAATGATACTGCAAAGACTTTGTTGTTCAGTGAAAACAAAGTAACCATGTTATGATCACGAGGGTATCAATAACACCCTAACAGGAGCCTCTGATTATTTCTAGTTCCCTGCTTCCCATATGGGCCACTTTTGTGCTAGATCTAGGGTCTGTAGTGGGTGCTGGGTGCATTGGGTGATAATTAGAAACAAATGAGAAGTGGCTCTTACCTCTTTACAGTTTATATTTTGCCTTCGTTGTCCTAGGCTAAAAGGTTTCCAAAACGATTACAAGAGACTGAAGTTCTCCTCCTTACAATGGAAGACAGAGGGAAATAGAACACCTGGCTGGCTATCAGGATCCACACCTGTTAGTGTGAATGTATTTCACAAGGTCTTTATGATAAAAGTTTGCACCTGGCCAGTAAAAAAAGACTCCAGCTTGCCTGTCTCTTAGACCACATTTAAATTTGGGAGTCTGTTTCCTTACCCAAATTTTGCAGTATTTGAAACTTTGCAGAACTTTGATTTAATTTGACAGTGGGCATTTGAGGAACATAAAAAAAATGTGCCTTCTAAGTAATGCTGCAATTGGCAGAGTTCCCTCAAAGTAATGGTCCCTGGGGGCAAGGTTTTGCTGACGGCTCTTGTAAGTAATGTTTAAGACAGCCGGAGCACTGTCTGCAATGCTTTTCTGTCAGAGATCCCTTATAGTTGATTCTCTTTGTGATTAATTTCCCTGTGCATTATCTCTACAAATACTGTCCCCGTGGGTCATGCTTACTAGGAATCAGAAATTTGGCCGAGGAGAATGTAACGTGACCGGATGCTAAGCCTTCCATTTTCTGGAGGAGGTAGGGGTCCACTGAACCGTGTAAAGACTGTTTTTTTTAGCTTGCAGGAAAATGTAATGTTATAATTTATCTGAACTCTTCACATGGACTCACATGGCATTCAAAAAAAAAAAGAAAAAACAGTTCCACTCTATCAAGAGCAATGAGATGAGACGGGGGAAAAACTGGATGAAGCATTAGGAGTGTCAACTTTGAGACCCACCCATTAATCAGCTATACAGCTTGTCCAGGCCACCTTCCCTCTTTCTGAGCTTTAGTGTCCCCATTTCTAAAATGAAAGGACTAGACAAAATGGTCACTGTGGCAATGGTTTATACACTTTTTTCGTTGTGAACCTCTACCTGGAATAATTTTGAGTGTTCTGGGTGGTGCAAACAGTTAACATGCTCAGTTGCTAACTGCTATGTTGGAGGCTCAAGTCCACACAGAGACCCCTCAGAGGAAAGGCCTGTAGAGCTACTTCCAGGAAATTAGGCATTGACAAACCGACGGAACACAGTTCTGCTGTGGTGAATGGGGTTGCCATAAGTTGGAACTGACTTAGCAGTACTTGGTTTTGAATATGCGTGTATAAAACCACAACCCGTTGCTGTCAAGTTGATCTGACTCATAGCGATCTTATAGACAGAGTAGAACTGCCCCGTAGAGTTTCCAAGGAGTGCCTGGTGGATTTGCACATTTGAACTACTGCCGTAGTACTTAACCACTATGCCACCAAAGTTTCTACATGTTTACATACACACGTTTATATGTATAAATTATATGCAGATACTGTTTTACTCTCTTATGACCACTATATATTATGCATAAAAGTATAAATTAAAAAGATATCTCATAATAAATACAGATATAGCTTCTGACATCTTTTTCCTGCACCCAGTGATTCTTCTTTCCTGCTCCTTTGGATGAATGATGTAGCTGTCAGTGGCTCCAAATATTATGGCCGTTAGTAAACTCATTCGCTCTCTGAGCTCTTCAGTGACATATGTTCTTTAACAGACCAGTTTCTAAGACGAAAGTTAAAAACTGTCTAAGGCTTGTGGTGAAGCTACATTCCGGGGGCAGATACTGCTTCTGTAGATTCTCCTTTGAAGTCTGTATGTGGGGTTGGGCCAGAGGGATACAGCTAACAAGGGACACTAGAAATACAGTGGGCCATCCTCACATTTTCCTTTATGTACTTTTCTCCCCCACTCATTTGCCTAATTAACATTTATTAAATAGTAGCTGTTGGAGCCCTGGTTGCACAGTGCTTAAGAGCCTGGCTGCCGATCAAAAAGTCAGCAATTTGAATCCACCAGCTGCTCCCTGGGAACTTTGTGGGCGGTTCTCTTGTCCTGTAGGGCTGCGATGAGTTGGAATCAACTGGATGACAACTTTTTTTTTTTTTTTTAATGCAGGTACACAATCAAAAACAGATGTTAGAGAAACAAAAATGAGCCAGATAAACAATGGAAAAACAGAGAAAACTGTCTTAAACACAATAGTGTTGATGTGTATGTGTGACACATTATGAGGTGTGACAATGAGGTCCAAGAATTTTATTGTTCTAAGTGCTACGTACTTCATTGCTGAATGTCACTATGGTCACCTTCAAAGTACTTACCTTGGGAAACTATGCACCAATGCTAGTACCTAGTCCACCCTTCTAAGCAATTTTGGAACTCTTTCTGGAATGGTCACTGCATAGTATGGCACGGTGGCAAGTTTGCAAGCTTAATTGTATAGTTGTCTGTGAGGGAGTTTTTAGCCAGTAAACGAGTAACTGTATTGGAACACCCTCCCTACTCACCTGCTTTGGCCCACAATGACTTTTTTTCTTTACCTGAAGATAAAGGAAATATTGTCAGGAAGACATTTTGATGACATTCAGGACATCCAGGGTAGTACGACGACAGCTCTGATGGTCATTCCAGAAAAAGAGTTCCAAAATTGCTTTGAAAGTTTGACTAGGTGCTGGCATCAATGCGTAGCTTCCCAGGGGGAGTACTTCGAAGCTGACCATAGTGATATTCAGCAATGAGGTATGTAGCACTTTTTCTAGGATGAGTTCGCAAACCTCCTATGTGTATTTTTCAAAATAGAAGTGAGAACTTGCAGGGTTTTTAGTTTTAATTTAAAAAACAAAACCTTAAATTATTATGATATCTTTGTTGTTGTGGGATGTCTAGTCACTACTGACCGGTTGTGATGCTGTAGAGCAGCATGGATCTGCCCCACTGGGTCTCCAAGGATGACAGTCTGTACAAAAGCAGTCTGCCGCATCCTCTTCTCACAGAGAGTTTGAACCACTGAACCTGACATCTTTATAGAACATTAAATATTTTCTAAAGCAACTAGGAGGGAGAGGAGGAGACAGGAGATTATTCAGAGGATATGAGACATATAGAGTGAAAAGGAGGAGTGTGCTGTCACCGGGCAAGGAGAGCAGTATGAGCTGCAGATAGGCAGGCATGCAAATATCATTTGGATTGTCTACTTTCACTGAATCACCAAAAAAAAATTCTAAAGCATAATCTACTCTAACTGTGTAAGTACTCCATCGTGATGTACCATATATTTAGTTACTAGTTTTTTCTATTGGACATTTATGGTTTTGTTTTGAGTTTTGATTTTGCTTTCTCTTTTCTTAGATATAAAAAATTTTGTTGTAGTAAATATATATATGTAGCAAAACTCTTACCATTCCAACATTTTTTTACATGTGTAGTTCAGTCGTATTAATTACGTTCATCACGTTATTCAACTATGGCCATTGTCTGTTTCCAAGTTTGTCTGTTCCCAGTGCTGTGGTAAACCTCCTTTCTAGATGAATCTTTGTGCATGTTCATTTTTACTTCCAATGAAGAATTCCTAGAAATGACTGCAGCATGTTTATTTTTGTGCTGCCAGAGCCCCGAATCTGGATGCCTACTACTTGGTACTTCAGACACACACTTCAGAGCAGACAGCTAGGTGAGCATTTTGTATGAATTCTGTAAGAAAGGTGAGTACAGCCTAGAATGGGGTGGTCGGGGGAACTGACGCAACATTACAAGGGCCACGTTTCTCAACAGCAGAAGAGATGCAGAAGCTATAAAAGCCAGGCAAGTGGGGACAAAGTGGGAGATTAGAAGAAGAGCTTTAAATCTTCTTGGGAGTAAATACCTAAAAAGAAGGTTAAAGTTGTCAAAGAAGCTCTACCTACCACAAGTTAGGACAAAATTTTCTCTGCCAAAGTATTTCCAGTAACAGCCTATTGGATGTTTCCTTTTTTTCTGAGTTTAGGAGCACAAATGTGAAGTACAAGAGACATGTCCTAGTGAAAAGTTCTGTTTGTAGAGAATCCATTTATGCAGACACTGCTAGTTCCAATCCTTACAGCAACTCTGCAAAATACATATTAATTCCCACATAGTCCAGAAGAGAAACTGAGTCTCAGAGAGCTTATTGGCTTACCAGTGGTCGCACAACTAGAAACTGAGAAAGTCAGATGTAAGCCCAAGGGATGTTCAGATGCTTTTTATTTACCACTGTGTTGTTGTTTCCTTATGTGAGTGCCAGCTAAGCTCAGTGCTGAGTGGGTTTTGTTACCTGAACCTAGCTTAGGTAGGAGGCTTATCCAGAATAAAATGCCAATTAGTGGGACTTTCTAGAGGGTGAGATGCTTGGGTACACAGAGTCAGGAAGGCACCAGAATTCAGTCAAGTCCAAAGGGTAAAGCAGCAAAAATCAGAAGCCTGAAAAGAAGCCAGGAAGTAGAACAAGGGAAGAAGTGGATAGGAACTCAGGCAGTTTGTTAGCATGTACCCAAGTCCCTAATGATAATTTTTATTGGCTACCGTGCTTGCTAGTAGATTGACCTGATGGAAAGTCACCTACTAAAGGAAGTTGGTATTCAAAGGATGTCACAGGCATAGGGCTCAAACCCAGGCCCACATGGTCCTGAATCCCATACACTGGTGTTCTAGACTATTTTAGCTGAGAAGAACAGTGCTTATTTCCAATAAGCCTCACTATAATCCAAAGAGAAAGAGGTATATAATGTTTGCCTTGGATTGGGAGTGGGCTAGGGAGGGGCTTTATTCTTCTCGATAATATTCCCACATCCTGCAACACAGAAGTAACTAAAAGCAATGAAATGGAAAATTGTGTGCTAAATGGATGCTGAGTGAGAGGAAGAAAAATATATTTGATGACCAATTATGTTATAAAATAGATAGGAGTGAAAATCTTTCCAAAGAGATAGTTTCTTCCTACACAACACTTAAGGAGAGCTGGGAAGTCAACCAGTTGCACATCAAGGGTACTTTTCATTGAGGTATAATAGGGGCCAGAGGGGTAAGGAGTTTGAAATCAGGGAGGGAACTGAAATGAGGGCATTTGGGCTGGCAGTGCATACCATTAACTAAGAGCATATAAAGGATGGGATGTCCATCAATTGTCTAGAAGTAGAGTTTAGATCTCTTTTGTGTAAAATATTAGATAGTAAGTAGTTAAGATTTTGTGGGCTACAGAATGTCTGTCTCAACTACTCAGTTTTGTGTAGCACAAGCAGCCATAGACAATGTAGAAGTGAATACATTTGCATATGTGCCTATACAAATGTATTTACAAAAATAGGTGATAGGATTCTGGACTTGGTCTGTGGACCATGGTTCACTAATCCCTGGTCTAAAGTACAAGAAAAGAGGCACGGGATATGTATGCTGAGTGACAGGGTATGTTTCAGCAACTACTGAATATGATTCAGAAACTTGAAAGCAGATAGAGTAACAAAGCAAAGCAATCTGAGAGGCTCAGGAACACTTCTTACCTTTCAGGATGCCTGAGATTGGAGAAGGAAATACAAATAAACGCATTGCTGACAGTGGAGGTGAGAACAATGCAAGAACAAACCAAGATTTGGCTCCGTAAACCAGTATTCTTAGAGAATTCTCTAAGAATACTGGTTTACGGAGCCAAATCTTGGTTAAGAACAAAGACGGGAGAAAGGGGACAGTTCACCTGGAAATGACAGTGGGAAAGGAACAGAAGTTTGGGTCATTAAGAAAGAGGTCAATCTTAAAATAAAGCTTTGCTGGGGTGCTGGAAAAGGGGATACAGAAGGCAGTAAATACTTTCACACTGTAACTAGAAGAGGCGCGGTGGGAAAGACGGCCTCCTAGAGAAAGCCAAAGAATGTGGCATGAAGTCGGGGAGAGTGCGAGGTCTGCCCACTCTTCATACATTGTCAACAGATAAAAAAAATTAGAGTTTTGGGACCTGAAACAATGGCCTGTCCAGTAAAAGTGAGATTGCGAGTTTGCAGGTGAAGGGCATACCTGGGATAACAAAAGACCCTCTGCTGTTGAGTCATTTCCTACTCATAGCAACCTACTGACTGTAGAACTGTCTCACAGATTTTTCAAGAAAAGCCTGGAAGATTTGAGCTGCCAGCATTCTGATTAACAGCCATAACATTTAACCACTGTACCACCAGGGTTTCTATACTGAGGATACCCACCAAAAACAAATCCACTGCCATTGAGTCAGTTCTGACTAACAGCAGCCCTGTAGGACAGAGCAGAACTATTCCATTGAGTTTCCAGGGAATACCTCGTGGTTTCTACCCGCCAGCTTTTTGGTTACCGGACATAGCACTTCACCACTCTTTCTCCAGGGTTTGCCTACTTGGAATAGGTGAGTGTATTATCCTGCTGGAAAATTGGAAAATGAGTGTTCACTGTTTAGGAATCCTGACTTAGGGGTCGTGAATTCAGCCAGTACTACAACTAGGTAAGGCCTCAGTGAATGAATGACTTTGTTAATTCATGTTCTCACTCATTTATTCTTTCATCCATTCATAGATTCAACAGATATTGATTTAACGTTCCCTAGGAACCTCTCTTCCGACCAACCAGCAATCAGAGACATATAAGGAATTTGAAGGGATTGTGTTGAAGAGGCTGTGACAGCTTCAAAAATGGCTGCTCCCAAGGCCAGTAGGATGTTTATTCAGGACAGAGGAAGGAGAAGACAGGAACATTCAAGAAACTGATTTTCGTGCAGGGATTTCTCTGCCACAGCTGCTTGTAGACCCATCCAACTAGATTAGAATCTCAGAGTTGGAAGCACCTTCAAAGGTCATTTTGACCTTTCGCTTTACAGGTAGGGAAACTGAGACCACTAGAGGGAAATAAGGATGAAAAAAAAATTTTGAGGGCTTATCATATGCTGGCTGTTATTCTTTAATATTGTCATAAAATACGCATAACATGCAGTTTACCATTTTAAGTATTTAAAATTGTATAATTCAGTGGTGTCAAGTACATTCACAGGGTTGTGCAATCATCACCATGATCTAGTTCTAGAAATTTCCCATCAGCCCCAAAATAAACCTCATACCCATTACTAACTTACTCTGTATTTTACCTACTCCCCAGCCCATGCGACCACTGATCTACTTTCTATCTCTAAGGAATTGCCTATTTGGGATGTTTAATCTAAATGGAATCATACAACATGCGGCTTTTTGTGTTTTCAAGGTTCATCTTTGTTATAACATTTATCGATACTTCTGTTTTTTACTGAGTAATACTCCATTCAGTGGGTATGCTGCATTTGGCTAGTCCATTCCTCAGCTGATGGACATTTGGGTTTTCCATTTTTTTTTAGCTATTATGAGTAGCGCTGGCCTAGCCACTACATTGGCAACCCTGGTAGTGTCGTGGTTAGAAGCTACCAGCTGCTAGCCAAAATGTCAGCAGTTCAAATCCACGAGGAACTCCTTGGAAACTCTGTAGGGCAGTTCTACTCTGTCTATAGGGTCACTATGAGAGCCCTGATGGTGTAACAGTTAAGTGTTTGGCTGCTTACAGAAACTGGCCATGGGAGAAAGACCTAGTGATCTTTTCCTGTAAAAATTTTAGCTGAGAAAATCCAGTGGTGTAATTCTACATGGGCTCGTTATGAGTTGGATGGCATACAACAACAGGCACTATATTAAATACCTTTCTTATATTAATTTAATCTTGTTCACAAAGACCATTGGAGGGAGGTACTGTAATTATACCCATTTTAGAGAAAAGAAAAATGAGGTTAGGTCACTTGCCCAAGTTATACAGTTAGTTGCACTGGGTTTGGGAGTAAGATTCAAATTACCTGTTCCGCAAACTAGGGCTCTTTTCACTCTACAGGCTGGCTCAGCTATGTAATGGCAGGACTTGCTACTTGTTCCTGAGTATTCTTCCTCCTTGTGCAGTATAAAAAAAAAACAAAACCAAACTCACTGCCGTTGAGTCGGGTCTGACTGATAGCAACCCAATGGGCCAGAGTAAAACTGCCCCACAGAGTTTCCAAGGAGCACCTGGCAGATTTGAACTGTTGAGCTTGTGATTATCAGACATTGCACTTAACCACTATACCACCAGAGTTTCCAGTGCCCAATATATGTACTGTAAATCAGTTGAGTTGAATTCCTTTGCTGAATAATATACAGGAAAAAAGCAGAAACTAAAAATGATTTACAGAGAGTATTCTATGTATCTTAATAGTAAATATATAAAACAGTATTGTAGATAAATTATGGCATGTTCATATGACAGAATACTATAGAATTATTAAAACTGAAGCTGTAGAAAAATAGTGATCCTTGAGGTCAGAGCACAGCTGCCCCAAAGAGTTTCCAGGGAGCATCTGGTGGATTTGAACTGCTGACCTTCTGGTTAGCAGCCATAGCATTTAACCACTATACCACCAGGGTTTCCAAATGAGATATAGAGAGGTTAAGTAGCATGTAAAAGTTCAAATAACTGGGAAAGCCAGAATTCTATCTATTTTCAAGATCCATACTGTTAAATCACAATTAAAAAATTAAATGAAAGTTTAACATAATCTTAGCAGTAGTATATTTCTTCACATTGGATTACTGGGTAATTTGTATTTAGATAAATTCCTTCAACTGTATTTGCAGTACTTTTTCCATAATGCCCCTGCCTTGCTTTTTGTTATTAGAATAAAATCATTACCTTTTGTCTTACAAAAGGGAGAAGACTGCTGTTAAATTAACCTCAAAATGTAGTTGACTTAAAAAAAGTGCTAAAACCTCTCGTAGATGAAAAATGAGAAAAAATACATACCACAGCAAAAGTAAGGAATGGTGTTGGCTAGAAGCACTAAACAAAGGTACTGTTTTGTGGTTACTTTTTTACCATCTCAACATTTGGGAATTATTAATGGATGCTGATAACTCCCATTTCCTAAATAAGGATTTCCATTTCTCAATTCCTTGCAGTTTTAGTAATGTGAAAGAGCAGTTAAATACCATGACAAATCATATGTAATTGTGGTTCATCCAGTGTGATAAAGCCAGTCAAGTGCCGTAGAGTCGGATCCAACTCATGGCGACCCTAGAGGCCAGAGTAGAACTGACCCCCAGAATGTTCGAGGAGCGCCTGGTGGATTTGAACTGCCGATCTTGTGGTTAGCAGTGGTGACACTTAACCCACTACACCACCAGGGTTTCCCATCCAGTGTGATAGGGGCATTCAGTTATTAAGTTATACACCTTAATTGTCTAACTCTAATATTACTTAGCTTTTGTTTCTCAATATTACCAGTGAGCACCAAATTGTACAGAGTCTCCACAAAGGATTTGAGAAACAACCTTTCTTTATGTTATTAATATAAGAACAATATTAGTTTGCTATTTGTAATTGTTGATGGTAACAACACCAACAAAATCTAGTCATTGTCTGTAAGGACTTAGGTTGCTGATGTTTCCTTCCAAGTTTCCTCTTTCAGGCCCTGGCTCCTCGTTCAGTCGGCGGCGATGTGGCTCCACAATAGCTATAATATTGTCATAATTTCCATAGAAACCGGCTGTAAAGCTGCAAACACAGGGTTACACCCTCCCTGCAGGCTGAGGCAGGAAGACCAGATGGGACTTGAAGGGAAAAAGGCCCTCATTGAGACATAAATCACTTGGTGCCGGTGGAGGAAGGTGATGGGGGAGGAAATCACTTTAGGAGGAAAATTGTGTTTGGTACAGTCTTGCCACAGGGCAATATTCCTGTAAAGTGGCCAGTTGTGCTGGCCTCTTTCCAGGGCCAGTGTCTGGACCCAGTGACTAGAGTGGGTGATGGTACTAATGAAGCCAGAGACAGATTTCTCCCTGTGAGGTCATTAACCACAGGCAGACAAGAAGTCCTAATAAGCATCCCTGTGCGAAGAAGGTGGGGAAGAAAGTACTAAGTAAGACACTCTTGTGTGTCAGCTTGGAACCTTCACAAGAATACCTAATTGGACCTTCATGGAAACCCAGAGGGGAAGATACCGTTCTTTCCATGTTACAGATGAGGTATTTATTGTCACTTCTGTTTTGTCTAACTCACTTTCTTTTCAGTCTTAGTTTCATCTTGAGTGAATCAGTGACTCTTCTCTGATTTTACAAAATCGAGTGAGGTGCCGCTCTGTGCTTTTGAATGCATCTCTATGTGATACTTATTCTGCATTAAAATGCATGTTTACTTATGTGTTTCCCGTTAGTCTGTAAGCCCCGTGAGGGCTGTGTCCTTAGCACCTTAGTTAGCAATTGCTGCTTTAACAGAAATACCACTGGTGGATGGTTTTAACAAAGAAAAATGTATTCTCTCACAGTCTGGTAGGGTAGAAGTCTGAATTTCTGGCACCAACTCTAGAGAGACTTTCTCTTCCCTTTGGCTCTTGAAGAAGGTCGTTGTCACCAATATTGCCCTAGTGAAGGAGCTTCTCAGACCAGAGGGTCCTGGTCTAAAGGATGCACTAGGCCCCCCACTTCTTTCTTAATGGTGTGAGGTCCAGTGTTTTTGCTTCCTTCTTCATTTAATATCTCAAGAGAGATTGGCTTAAAATACAACTTGTAGATTGACTCTTGCCTCATTAACCTAAATAATGCATATCCTACCACCTGAACGACACAGAGATAGGATTTACAACACACAGGAAAATCACATCAGATAACAAAATGGTAGACAATCATACAGTACTGGGAAGCGTGGAATAGCCAAGTTGACACACATTTTTCGGGGGGAGGGAACACAGTTAACTCCATGACTGTACCTAACACAGTGCTTGACTCAGTAGCTGCTAAGTACGTATTTTTGAATGTAGATTCAGGGACTTCTTCAAAATTTATCTTGGTTAGCCAAATGCCTGTCAAATAATGAGCCTTCAATAAATATTTGAATTAAATAATGAAGGCATGAATGTCAGCCAGTATATTACACAATGCATCAGAAAGTCATGCCTAGCTGGTAGGAGATCATTGACATGCCTAGCCAGGCAATTCAAAATGCATGGTTTCCTGGTAGGGGCTGGGTACTGTATTTTTTGTTTTTAAATTGTGCTTTAGTTCCAAGTTTGTACAGCAAATTAGGTTCCTATTTAACAATTTTTATGTATATTGCTCCGTGACACTGGTTATAATTTTCCCAACATGTCAGCATGCTCATTGTTTCTGTTCTGTTTGTTTTTCTTCCATTGATTCAGTTTCCTTTCCCTTCCTTGCCTTCTCCTCTTTGTTTTTGGGTAAATGTTGACTGTTTGTCTCATATAGTTGATTGTTTAAGAGAGCACATTACCCACAGGAGATACTGAAAGATGACCTCCAGGTACAGCGTCAGGGCCAAATTTAAAAGGTATTTAAGGAAGGTGGTCTTGGAGTTTTCTTTAGTCTGGCCTTTTGTAGGAGTTTTAATTTTGTTCCCCATTTTTTCTACCATGCTATCTGGGATTTTTTGTTGTGCCCCTGGTCAGAACAGTTGGTAGCAGTAGCCGAGTACCATCTAATGCTCCTAGTCTTACATTAGAAGAGGCCATGGTTCATGCAGAATATTAATTAGTCCTGTAGATTCCTTTCTTCTTTGAATCTTTAAATTTCCTTCATTCTCTTTTGCTCTAGATAAGTAGAGACCGATAGTTTTGTCATTATCTCTAGCCACTCGGAAGCTTTTAAGACCCCCAGATACTACTCACTAAACTAGGGTTTAGAACATAATCTTTATACCAGTTGACTAAGTTGGTCCACAAGACTATGGCCATAAGGCTTCTAACCCAATTAAGCAGTCCCTGTAGTTGTTTGGGTGTATCTAGGAAGTCTCCGTAACTCTGCCCCCATGTGCTTTATTGTATGTATTATATGAATATAGTGCAGCATACAAAGTGTGCATATACATATGCCTATAGATGTACCTATGCATGCATTTGCATATGCATTCCCATACACATATATACATAAATATCTACCTATGTAACCATGCATATTTTGGGTTGTTATTACTATTGCTGTGAAATTGTATATGTTATAATATTTACCAAAGGTGGCCCCTTTTCTTGTGTACTTCTTAGTGTCTTCATAGCTTGAACAAGTTGTGTGAACTTGACCCACATTTGATGTTGCCTCTTACACTGCCTGAAATAGCAAATGTCTACTACGATCTGAAAGAGGATTCCTCTTCCTTCCCCTAGTACTGTCCATTTTTAGAAATATTGATTGCTGTCCAGTTGATTTCAACTTATAGCAAACCCACGGAAGAGAGAAGAACTGCCCCACAGGATTTGTGTAATCTTTGTGAAAGCAGACTTTAACATCTTTCGCCTGTGGAGTGGCTAGTGGGTTCTGGTACTGACCCTTCTGTTAGCAGCCAGAACACTTAACCGCTGTACCACCAGGGTTCCTCTGTTTTTAAGAAATATGTCCCATTAAATAAACAGTTTTTATCCTTAGCTGAAGCAACCCCCAGACTGTGGAAAAAGCACTTGTCTGAGAGTCAGGAGAGCAAGGATAAGACATGGTTATGCTACTGTGTGAATTTGTCCAAACCCCTTCGTCTTTCTGGACTCATTGTCTCCATTTAAAAAAAAAAAAAAAAAAACTGAGTTAAGGTAAATCTGTGATTTTGTAGAAGCATCCTCATATTAAAAAAAAAATTGTGTATAAACCCAATAAAAGTGGAGCTGCTCAGATAGAGATTTTCCCCAATTTCCCCCTTACATACTCCAACTGCCTGTAAGCCTCTCAGGAAGCTCAGTGGAAAGCTTACACCCTGGGGAACACAATTCAGAACAATATTAGAATAGATTGTATCTAGGACACGTCAGCTCTAAAGGCTGTAAAGTTCTAGATATTTGAATAAAAGGCTTATAGCTGTCTGCTTTGAGTATTACTGATTCTGAGTATTTAATATGAAACTGAATTCAATAACTTGTGCAGGGCTGGCTTTGTGGAAATGCTACCTGTTCAGTCACACAGGGTCCCATTCACAGTTAAACCACATATTAAATTTAATGCTATGCTGCCATCGTCTTGAAATTCTTAAAGGGCCTCACATTTCCATTGTATACTTTTGAACTCTATAAACTATGTAGCCAGTCCTGGGTTAGTGAATATATTGTCTGTCCTAACAAGGCATCCTGATGGAGAAGATGCCCTAGGGTTATTATTAGTACTATTTAATACTTTATTGTGCTTTTAGTGAAAGTTTACAATCCAAGTCAATTTGCCATATAAGCCCTGCTCCTATCTCTGTGCAACTCTAGCTGCTCCTCCAACCTGGGACAGTACACCCCTCTTTTCTTTCCTGTTATTCCTGTATTTGTTGCACTAGCTACTGTCCCCTCCTCACTCCTCTTCCATCTTGCCTTTAGAGTGGAGCTACTCTAAATGCCTCATGTGTATCTTTAAGCCAAGAAGCACGTAGTTCACCAGTGGTGGTGACCAGTACCAGTTAGTTCTTCTGGTCTCATGCTGATGTAGACTCCCAACCATAAGGCTTCTTCTATCTGCTGTGCTCACTCACATCTTCTTCATGTCTTTGAAATCCTGTATTTTCCTCTGCTCCAGGTGGACTGGGACCAACTGATGCTCCTTAGATAGCAGCTTGCTAGCTCTTAAGACCCCAGATACCACTCACCAAAATTGGATGGAAGATATTTTCTTAAAAAAAAAAAAAGCTTAGTATTTTAGTTAGGTAGGGCTGTTTTAACAGAAATACCACAGAGTTGATGACTTTAACAAAGGAAAGTTTATTCTTACGCAGTCTGGTAGGCTACAAGTCCATATTCAGGGTGTCTGCTCCAGGGGAAGGCTTTCCCCCTTGTCAGTTCTGGAGGAAAGTCCAATATTGTATCAGTCCTTGTCCAGGGAGCATCTTGGTGCAAAAACCTCAGGTCTGAAGGACACGCTCTTCTCCTGGTGCTGCTTTCTTGATGGTGTGAGGTTCCCAAGTCTCAACCTGCTTCTCCTTCCTTTTATCTCTTTCAGGATGAAAAGGATTAAGGGTGGGGCAAGCCATACTCCAGGGAAACTACCTTTACAGTGGAGCAGGGAGGTAATCTTATAAAGGGATTTATAGTCACACCCTAATCGTTTAATATACAGCATAGGAAAACCACAAAAGGGAGGACAGTTACATGGCCCAGCCACATGGCCACACATATTTTGGGGGGGACACAGTTCAATCCATAACACTTAGTTATGCCAGTTGGCTTAGATGTCCTTTGAAACCATGGTTACCAGCCCCCTGCCCCTGCCTACTTTGACTTTTGAAATGTTGAGTTGTATTTAGGAAACCTCTTAACTTTTGGTGTAGCTCATCAGTGTTAGTCTCCCTTCTACTGCATGCTGTCACTTCCTAACTTAACCCAATATTTATCTATGACCTAAATCTACAAATGTTTGTCTTCCTCCCTCCTCTCCTTTGTAACCATCAAAGATTAATTTCTTCAGTGCTGAAAGCTTTTTGTGAATCGTTATAACAGTGGTTCTATATAATATTTGTCCCTTTGTGACTTACTAATTTCACTCAGCATCGTATCTTCTAGATGACTCCATGTTATCAGTTGTTTACCAAGATCATCGCTGTTCTTTATCATTGCATAGAATTCCATTGTGAGACTATACCACAGTTTGTTTATCCATTCATCTGTTGATGGACACCTAGGCAAATTCCACCTTTTTGCTGTTGTGGACAGTGCTGCAGTGAACACTGGTGTGCATGTATCTGTTTGTGTTACGGTCCTTATTTCTCTAGAATATATTCCAAGAAGTGGAATTACTGGATCATATGGTGTTTCTCTTTCTAACTTTTTGAGAAAACATCTAATCAGTTTCCAAAGAGGTACCATTTTAGATTGTCACCAGCTGTGTAGAAGAGTTCCAATTTCTCTACAAACTTTCCAACTATGTTTTTTAGATTAATGCCAGCCTTGTTGGGGTGAGATGGTATCTCATTATAGTTTTGATTTGGATTTCTCTAACGGATAATAATCATGAGCATTTCCTCATGTATCTGCTAGCTGCCTAGGTGGATGTCTTCTTTGGTGAAATGCCTGTTTGTATCTGTGCCTATTTTTTATGTTGAGTTATTTGTGTTTTTATTGCTGAGGTTTTGTAGTACCTTGTAGATTATAGAGATCAGACATGGATAAGATTTGTGTTGTTGTTGTTGTTAGGTGCTGTTGAGTCAGTTCTGATTCATAGTGACCCTATGCACAACAGAACGAAACATTGCCTGGTCTTGTACCATGTCTACAATCATTTTTATGCTTAAGCCTATTGTTGCAGCCACTATGTCAATCTATCTTGGTGAGGGCCTTCCTCTTTTTCACTGACCCTTCACTCTATCAAGCATGATGTCCTTCTCCAGGGACTGATACTTCCTGACAACATGTCCAAAGTATGTAAGATGCAGTCTTGCCATCTTTGCTTCCAAGGAGCACTCTGGTTGTTCTTCTTACAGATGAATCTCTTTGTTCTTTTGGCAGTCCACGGTACATTCAACATTCTTCTCAATACCACAATTCAAAGGCACCAATTCTTCTTCTGTCTTCTTTGTTCATTGTTTAGCTTTCACGTGCATATGATGTGATTGAGAATACCATGGTTTGTCCAGAAGGGAGAAAGGGCACAAATCAAATAATTAACTCTAACAACTAGAAAGTCATCAGCAAAAGAAGGCTCCAGAAGAAAGCAAATTATTAAAGTTAGAGCAGAAATAAATGAAGTAGAAAATAGAAAAGAGTAGACAAATCTAATAGCTGGTTTTTCAAAAAGATCAACAAAATTGATAAGCCATTGGCCAAACTGACAAAAACAGGAGAAGAAACAAACAATCCAAATTAGAAATGAGATGGGCAGCATCACAACAGACCCTGCTGAAATTTAAAAAAATCATACAAGAATACTACAAAAAACTTATGCTCCAATAAATTTGAAAACCTAGAGGAAATGGACAATTTTCTGGAAAAATGCCACCTATACAAACTAATAAAATCAGAGATAGAACAACTAAACAAACCTGTTACAAAAGAAGAAATTGAAAAAATAATGAAAAAACTTCTATCCAAAAAAATCTTGGTGTGGATGCCTTCACTGCAGAAATCTATCAAACATTCAGAGAAGAGTTAACACCACTACTTCTAAAGGTATTCCAGAGTATAGAAGAGGGTGGAATACTCTCAAAATCGTTCTGTGAAGCTGGTATAACCCTGGTACCCAAACTAGGTAAAGATAGCATAAAAACAGAAAATTACAAACCAGTATCTCTCATGAACTTAGATGTAAAAATCTTTAACAAAATCCTAGCTAACAGAATTCAACAATACATCAAAAAAATAGTCATGATGACCAAGTAGGATTCATACCAGGGATGCAGGGATAGTTGAACATAGCCAAGCCAAGTGCCATCGAGTTGGATCCAACTCATTGCAACAATTAATGTAATCAACAATGTAAACAAAATAAAGACAAGAACCACCTGATTCTATCAGTCAATGCAGAAAAGGTGTTTGATAAAGTCCAATACCCACTCTTGCTAAAGACTCTCAGCAAAATAGGAATAGACGGTAAATTCCTCAGCATAATAAAGGCCTTCTACAGCAAACTAACAGCTAACATACTTAATGCAGAGAAGGTGAACACATTCCCCTTAAGAACAGGTACTAGACAAGGGTGCCCACTGTCACCACTTCTGTTCAACATTGTTCTGGTGGTCCTAGCAAGAGCAATTAGAAATGATAAAGAAATAAGGGGCCTCCAAATTGGCAAAGAAGAAGTCCAAGTATTGCTATTTGTGGATGATACAATCTCATACACAGAAAACCCTATAGAATCCACCAAAAAAACACTGGATCTAATAGAAGACTTCAGCAAATTATCAGGATACAAGATAAGTGTACATAAATCTGTGGGATTCCTATACACCAACAAAGACACAACCAAAGAGGAAATCTCTAGATAGTTACCAATTCCTATAGTCCCCGAAACAATAAAATACCTAGGAATAAATCAAATCAGAGATGTAAAAGACCTATACAAAGGAAACTACAAGCCCCTACTGCAAGAAACGAAAAATGATTTACACAAGTGGGGAAGTCTAGCTTGCTCCTGGATAGGAAGACTTAACATTGCAAAAATGTCTATACTGCCCCATACAATCTATATGTACAGTGCAATCCCAATTCAACTTCCAATTACATTTTTTAATGAGATGGAGAAACAAATCACCAACTTTATATGGAAAGGAGGGAAGCCACAGATAAGTAAATTATTGCTAAAAAACAGGAACAAGATAGGAACCTTACCCTTCCTGATCTTAAAACCTACTACACTGCCATCGTAGTTAAAACAACCCGATACTGGCACAAAAACAAATGCATAAACCAATGAAACAGAATCAAAAATCCAAATATAACTTCGTTCACTTATGACAAGCTGATATTTCATAAAGGCCCAAGACAGTGAATTGGTAAAGACCGTCTCTTCAACAAATAGTGTTGGCATAATTGGATATCCACCTGCAGAAAATGAACTTTGCCTTACACCATGCACAAAAACTAATTCAAAATAGATTGAAGACCTAACTATAAAAGCTAAAACAATGAAATTCTTGTAAGGAAATATTGGGAAGACGATGGAAGTGGCAATCCATGGCATCAACCAGCCAAATGCCAAGTGCCATTGAGTCGGATCCGACTCATGGCGACCCTAGGACATCACCAGTCTACCAAAAACCACTAACAACCTTCAATTATCAGAAACAAAAATAGGTGATTGGGAACTCTTAAAAATTAAACACTTATGCTCATCCAAAGTCTCATCAAAACGGTAAAGGGGCTATCTAGAGTGGGAGGGAATATTTGCCCACCACGCATCCTACCTCTGCCTAATCTCTCTAATCTACAAGATATTGTAAAACCTCAACAAGAAAAGGACAAACAGCCCAATTAAAGAATGGGCAAATGACATGAAAATGCACTTCACCAAAGAAGACATACAGGTTACCAACAGATGCTTGAGGAAATGTTCACGATCATTAGCCATCAGAGAAATCCAAATCAAAACCACAATGAGAACCATCTCACTCCAACAAAGATGGCAATGATCCAAAAAACAGAATAATAAATGCTGGAGAGGATGTGGAAAGATTGGAACTCTCCTACACTGTTGGTAGGACTGTAGAATGGTTCAACCACTGTGGAAATTGATTTGACACTTTCTTAAAAAACTAGAAATAGAAATACCATATGATCCAGCAATCCCACTCCTTGAAATATATCCCAAAGAAATAATGAATACTGTTTTAGTCAGCTAGGGCTGCTCTAACAGAAATACCACAGAGTGGATGGCTTTAACAAAGGAAGGTTTATTCTTACACATTCTGGTAGGTTGCAAGTCCATATTCAGGGTGTCCGCTCCAGGGGAAGGCTTTCCCCTTGTTGGCTCTGGAGCAAAGTCCGGTATTGCATCCGTCTTTGTCTAGGGGGCATCTTGGCGCGGCACAGGAACTTCATGTCTGAAGGACGTGCTCTTCTCCTGGTGCTGCTTGCTTGATGGTACGAGGTTCTCAATTCTCAGCCTGCTTCCCTGTCCTTTTATCTCTCATAGAATTAAAGGATTAAGGGTGGGGCAAGCCATACTCCAGGAAAACTCCCTTTACAGCAGGGCAGGGAAGTAATCCTGTGAAGGAATATACAGCCCCACCCTAATTCTTTAACATACAGTTTAGAGAAACCACAAAATGGAGGGTAGTCACAAGATACTGGGAATCATGTCCCAGCCACATAGCTACACATATTTTTTGGGGGACACAATTCAATCCATGACAAATACCACTGAAATACTTGCACGCCAATGTTTATTGCTGCTCTCTCCACAATAGCAAAAAATTGGAAACAACCTAGATGCCCATCAACAGATAAATGGTTAAACAAGTTGTGATGTATTTATACAATGAAATACTATGTAATGATAAGAAACAACAATGGGTTACTGAAATACTTGTCAATGTGGGACCGTCTAGAACTGACTATGCTGAGTGACATTAACCAGACACAAAGGACAAATTTTGTATAAGACCATTGCTATAAGGACACAACTAATCATTTAAGCACAGTTGAAATCAGTGTTTGATGATTACAGGGGGTTAGGGAGGGAGAGGGATGTTTTACTAATTACACAGTGGTTGGGATTAGGGATGGGTATAGAATGTGTCAGCATGCACTAGAAGTGGGGTACCCACAACTACTCAAACTAAAAACCAAATTGTCCCCTTAATTGTGCGCCATCTCTTTGGAAGAACAGAGAAATTGGGTCTGGGATGGGGGACAGGGTGCTCTCAGGGGACATCCAGACTAATTGGGATACTCAAGGTCTCTCTCTCTCTCTCTCTCAAGATAATTGCTCCACATACCACCTGGGTGAGTGGCAACAGGGGTCTTAAAAGCTAGCAAGCTGCCATCTAAATAGCACCAAATGGTCCCACTCTACCAGGACCTGGGGCAAATGGAGGACGTCGAGGACAGGATTAAAATATGAGTCCACCAGATGGAAGCGGCTATATGAGTCATAACTTGCTTCAACATGGGACTAGAAGAACTAGATGGTGCCCAGCTACCTCAGACAACCCAGATGGGGCACGTGGAATGGAACTCTGGACACAGCAGGTGATGGAGTAAAGTGCAGAGCTAGAGCTATACCCCAAGACCACACCTGATGGTCCTCCTGAATGGAGGGCCCCCTGGGAGTGTGACCCATGGACTCTCTAACCCCAAAATGTATCCAACACCAGTGCTGGCTTCCCAGACAAAGACTGACCTGACAAAGACTCAAAACATAGAGTGATACTGGAGGCAAGCAAACCTTTAAAAATGTATGTGGGGTTGTCTGAGGGACACTTTGCTAGAGCTGAGTTGATTGGGTGAGGAGGGTCAGACTTTTATCAAAAGGTCACAGGAAGTTGCAAACTAAAGGGGAACTGTGCTGTCATGTGGGCAGGGGTTGGGGGGTGCAGCTGGAATAGAATAGAGATCAAAATTCTGGGTGTTGTATGGCAGTATGATACAGACTGTAAAATTGTTCTTACTTCACAATGAAAAACAAACAAACAAAAAAGAATACCATGGCTTGGGTCAGGCACACTTTAGTCCTCAAGGTAACATCTTTAATTTTCAATACTTTAAAGAGATCCTTTGCAACAGATTTTCCCAATGAAATGTGTCTTTTGATTTCTTGACTGTTGCTTCCATGGGTGTTGATTATGGACCCAGGTAAAATGAAAACCTTGACAACCTCAATCCGTTCTCCACTTATAGTAATGTTGCTTACTGGTCCAGTTGTGAGGATTTTTGTTTTCTTGATGTTGAGGTGCAATCTATACTGAAGGCTGTGGTCCTTGATCTCAAATAGTGTTTTGAATCTTATTCACTTGCAGCAAGTAAAGTGGTATCGTCTGTGTAACGCAGGTTGTTAAGGAGTTGTACTCCAATCCTAATGCCTCACTCTTTGTATAATCCAGTTTCTTGGATTATTTCTCAGCATACAGATTGAAAACGTATGGTGAAAGGATACAACTGTGATGCACACCTTTCCTGACTTTAAACGATCCAGTGTCCCCTTGTTTTGTTTGCGTGACTGCCTCTTGATCCATATACAGATTCGTCAAGAGCACAATTAAGTGTTCTGGAATTCCTATTTTATGCAGTGTTATCCATAATTTGTTATGATCCGCACAGTCGAATGCCTTTGCATAGTCAATGAAACATATGTAAACATCTCTCTGGTATTCCTGCTTTCAGCCAAGATCCATCTCACATAAGCAGTGATATCCCTGGTTCCATGCCATCTTCTGAATCCAGCTTGAATTTCTGTCAGTTCCTTGTCAGTATGCTGTTGTAGTGTCTTTTGAATGATCTTGAGCAAAATTTTACTTATCTGTGATATTGGTGATATTGTTCAGTAATTTCCACATTTGGTTGGACCACCTTTCTTTGGAATGAGAATAAATATGGATTTCTGCCTGTCAGTTGGCCAGGTAGCAATCTTCTAAATTCCTTGGCATAGACAAGTGAGGACTTCTAGCACTGCATCTCTTTGTTGAAATATCTCAGTAGACATTCCGTCAATTCCTGGAGCCTTGTTTTTTGCCAATGCTTGCAATGCAGCTTCAACTTCTTCCTTCAGTACCATCGGTTACTGATTATATGTTCAAATGGCTGAACATCGACCAGTTCTTTCTGTATACTGACTCTGTGTGTTCCTTCCATCTTCTTTTGATGCTCCCTGAGTCATTTAGTATTTTCCCTGTAGAATCCTTTATTAGTACAACTTGAGGCTTGAATTTTTTTTCAGTTCTTTCAGCTTGAGAAATGCAGAATGTATTCTTCCCTTCTGGTTTTCCATTTTCAGCTCTTTGCACATGTCATTATAACATTTTAATTTGTCTTTTCGAGCTGTCCTTTGAAATCTTATGTTTAGGTCTTTTACTGCACCATTCCTCCCATTTGCTTTAGCTGTTCAACATTCAAGAGCAAGTTTCAGAGTCTCTTCTGACCTGCAATTTGGTCTTTTCTTTCTTTCTGTGTTTTTAATGACCTCTTGCTCTCTTCATGGATGATGTCTTTGATGGCGTTCCGTAGTTCGTCTGGTCTTTAGTCATTAATGGTCAACACATCAAATATGTTTTTGAGATGGTCTTTAAACTCAGGAGGGATATACTCAAAGTCATACTTCGGCTCTTGTGGACTTGTTCTAACTTTCTTTGGTTTCAATTTGAATTTTCATGAGCAATTGATGACCTGTGCCACAGTCAGCACCTATTCTTGTCCTGACTGCTGATATTGAACTTTTCCATCATCTTTTTCCACAGATGTAGTCGATTTGGTTGCTGTGCATTCCATCTGGGGAGGTCCGTGTGTCTAGTTGCCATTTGTGTCAGTTAAAAAGGGTATTTTCAATGAAGAAGTTGTTAGTCTTGCAAAATTCTATCATGTGATCTCCAGTGTTATTTCTATCGCCAAGGTTGTGTTTTCCAACTACTGATCCTTCTTCTTTGTTTCCAGCTTTTGCATTCTAATCACCAGTAGTTATCAATGCATCCTGATTACAAGTTCAATCAATTTCAGACTGCAGAACCTGGTAAAAATCTTCAGTCTTTTCATCTTTGGACTTAGTGGTTGGTGTGTAAATTTGCATAATAGTCATATTAACTGGACTTTGTTATAGGCGCATGGATATTATCCTATCACTGACAGCACTTTACTTCAGGACAGATACTGAAGTGTTCTTTTTGGTGATGAATATAACACCATTCCCCTCTAAGTTTTCCTTGTCAGCAAAGTAGACCGTATGATTATTGGATTCAAAATGGCCAATACTGCTCCACTTCAGCTCACTAAAGCCTAGAATATCAATGTTTATGCATTTCATTTCATTTTTGGTGATTTCCAATTTTCCTAGATTCATACTTTGTACATTCCATGTTCCGATTATTAATGGATGTTTGTGGCTGTTTCTTCTCATTTTGAGTCATGCCACATCAGCAAATGAAGATCCCAAAGGCTTTACTCTATCCATCTTATTAAGATCACCTCTACTTTGAGGAGACAGCTCTTCTCCAATTGTCTTCTGAGTACTTTCCAACCTGAGAGGCTCATTTTCTGGTGCTGTATCTGCCAATGTTCTGCTACCACTTATAAGGTTTTCCCTGGCTACTTCTTTTCAGAAGTAGACTGCCAGGTCCATCTTCCTAGTCTGTCTTAGTCTGGAAACTCAGCTGAAATCTGTCTACTATGGGTGTCTCTGCTGGTGCTTAGATACCAGTGGCATAGCTTCCAGCATCACAGCAAAAGCAAGCCTCCACTAACAGATCAATCAGACTTGTCATTGCCAAAAAGTTCTTCCCATTCTGGAGGCAGTCTTTTTACTCTTTTATTGAAGTCTTTGGATGAGCATAGGTGTTTGATTTTTAGGAGCTTCCATTTATCTGTTTTCTCTGCTGGTGTTTGTTCATTCTTAGTAATATTCTGTAGTCTTTTTATGCCTTCTACTAGGGCTCCTAGTGTTGCCCTTAATTTTTCTTCCATGATCTTTATCATTTTAAATTTTGTATTTAGGCCTTTGATCCATTTTGAATTAGCTTTTGTGCATGGTATGAGATACAGGACTTTTTTCTTTCCTTCTTTTTTTTTTTTTTGCAGATGGTTATCCAGGCTTGCCAACACCATTTGTTGAAGAAACTATTTTTTACCCCAGTTCATAGATCTTGGGCCTTGGTCATGTATCAGCTGTTCGTAGGTAGATGGTATTATATCTGGATTCTCTTTTCTATTCCACTGGTCTGAGTATCTGTTTTTGTGCCAGGACCAAGCTGTTTTGACTACAAGGGCAGTGTAATAGGTTCTAAAGTCAGGTAATGTGAGACCTCCCATTTTGTTCTTCTTCACTAATGTTTTACTTATTTTGGCTTGGCTCCTTTCCATATGAACTTGGTGATTTCTGTCTTAATCTCATTAAAAAAAATAACATTAGAATTTGTATTGGGATTGCATTGTATCTATATATGACTTTGGGTAGAGACATTTACACAGTGTTAAAGTCTTCCTATCCGTGAACAAGGTCAGTTTCTCTATTTATGTAGGTCTCTTTTGGTTTCTGGCAATAGAGTCTTATAATATTCTTTGTATAGGTCTTTTACATCTCTGGTTAGATTTATTCTTAGCCATTTTATCTTCTTGGGAGCTTTTGTAAATGGTATTGACTTGGTGATTTCCTCTTTGATGACCTTTTCGTTGGTGTAAAGGAATCCCACTGGTTTGTTTGTGTTTGTCTTATGTCCTGATACATTGCTGAACTCTTCTGTTAGTTCCAGTAGGTTTTTTTTTGGTTTGTTTGTTTTAATGGATTTTTTAGGCTTTCCTGTGTATAAGATCATGTCATCGACCAACAGAAATACTATACTTTTACTTCTTTTTTTTTACCAGTTTAGATGGCCATTATTTCTTTATCTTGTCTGAATCCTCTGGCTAGACCCTCTAGCACAACGATGAATAAAAGTGGTGACAATGGGTGTTCTTGACTGGTTTCCGTTCTCAAGGGGAAAGTTTCAGTCTCTCTCCATTTAGGATGATACTGGCTGTTGACTTTGCACAGACTCCCCTTATGCTTCAGAATTTCCCTTCTATTCCAATTCTGATGAGATTTTTTTTTAACATGAATGAGTGTTAAACTTAATCAAATGTCTTCTACATCAATTGATAGAATCAAGTGATTCTTTTGTTTTATTTATATGGTTGACCACATTAATTATTTTTCTAACATTGAACAATTCCTTCATCCCTGGTATGAATTATACTTGGTGATTTTTTTTTTCATATGTTGTTGAATTCCACTAGTTAGAATTTTATTGGAGATTTTTGTATTCAAATTCTTCAGAAATACTAGTCTGTAATTTTCCTTTTTTTGTGCTATCTTTACCCAGTTTGGGTATCAGGGTTATGCTAGCTTCATAGAATGAATTTGAGAGTATTCTGTCGTTTTCTACACTGTGAAGTACCTTTAGTAACAGTGGCATTAACTCCTCTCTAAAAGTTTAGTAGAATTCTGAAAAGCTGGGAGCTTTTCAGTTACTTTTTCAATCTTTGCTTTTGTGTTGGGTTTATTAAGTTGTTCCACTTCTGATTTTGTTAGTTTTGGTAAGTAGTGTGTTTCTAGAAATTTGACCATTTTCTCTAGGTTTTCAAATTCTTCTGACTACATTTTTTCATAGTATTCTCTTATGATTATTTTAATTTCAGTTGGGTCTGTTGTGCTATTGCCCTTCTCGTTTCTTATTCAAGTTATTTGTTTCTTCTCTTGTTTTTCTTCTGTCAGTTGGGCCAGTGGTTTATCAGTTTTGTTGATCTTTTTTAAAAGCCAGCTTTTCATCTTGTTAACTCTTTCAATTGTTTTTCTGTTCTCTAATTCATTTACTCAAAAAAACCAAACTCACTGCCACAAAGTTGAGTCTGACTAATAGTGACTCTAGAGGTCAAAGTAGAACTGCACCTTGAAGTTTCCAAGGAGCACCTGGTGGATTTGAACTGCTGACTTTTTGGTTAGTAGACGTAGCACTTAACCCACTACTCCACCAGGGTTTCCTCTAATTCATTTAGTTCTGCTCTAGCTTTTATTATCTGTTTTCTTCTGGTGCTTGAGGGGATCTTTTGTTTCTCTCTACCTGTTCGACTTGTAGGGTTATTTCTTTTATTTGGGCCCTTTATTCACTTTCGATATGAGCATTTATTGAGACGAATTGACCTCAGAGCACTTCTTTTTTTATTTCCCATAGGTTCTGGTAGCATGTGTTTTCACTCTCACTGTCTTTAATTTCTTTGTTCTGCCTTGACTTCATCTCCATCTGAAAGATTTATGGATATGTTACTGTGTCCCGCTTTTTGGTATACTGTTGTCATCATTTATACACTGAGATCTCTGTTTTCCTTTATTTCCTGTCTTTATTTCATTCTTGATTGATTTCTTCTATAACCCAGAAGTTTTTTAGCATGGTCTTTTTCAGTTTCCATGTGTTTGATTTTTTATTCTTGCTTTTTCTGCTATTGATTTTGGCTTTTATGAGTTTAATGTCTGAGAAGATGCTTTGCAATATTTCAGTGTTTGGATTTTGTTAAGACTTGCCTTGTGGCCTAATATGCGGTCTCTTCTCGAGAATGTTCCATGTGCTTTGGAAAACAAGGTATACTTGTCTGTTGTTGTATGAAGTGTTCTGTATATGTCTATGAGGTCTAGATGGTTGATTGTGGCATTTAGATCTTCTGTGTCCTTACTGAGCTTGCTTCTGGATCTTCTGTCTATCACCAAAAGTAGTGTGTTGAAGTCTCCTACTATTATTGTGAAGCTGTCTAGCTCACTTGATGTATTTAGAAGTTTTGTCATTGGGAGCATAAATATTGAAAATGATTATATCCTCCTGATACATTGACTTTTTACAAAATATATAGTGACCTTCCTTGTTCACTGTGGTGGATTTTACTTTAAAGTCTATTTTATCCGGAATTAGTATTGCTACTCCTGCTCTTTTTTGAATGTTGTTAGCTTAGTATATATATTTCCATCGTTTGAGTTTCAGTTTGTTTATATCTTTAAGCTATGTATCTTGTAAGCAGCATATAGATGAATCATGCTTTTTAAATCCATTCTGCTACTCTTTGACTCCTTGCTGGTTCATTTAACCCACTTACTTTCAGTGTACTTATCAATAGGTATGAATTTAGTGCTGTCATCTTGATGCCATTTTTTGGTGTATTGTTGATGTGTGTGTTGTTTCTTTGTTCCAATTAATTTTCTGTGGTGGGTTGTTTTTCTTTATGGGTTTTCTCTTTATCCTTTTCATTGTTGTTGGTTTTATATGTGCTGAGACTGCTTGATTTTGTTTCTTGTTTTGATGTATAGGATTGTTAATTTCCACTGTGATTACCTTAATATTTACCCTTAGTGTTCTGTGTGTAAACCTGTCTTTAATTTCTTTGTCCTGCCTTGACTTCATCTCCATCTGAAAGATTTATGGATATGTTACTGTGTCCTGCTTTTTGGTATACTGTTGTCATCATTTATACACTGAGATCTCTGTTTTCCTATTTTTAGTGTTTTAGCTTTGATTCATTTTTGTGTATTCTCTATCCATGTTGATATCTGAATGCTCTATCCTGCATGTTATTGATTTTCTAATTGAAGAAATTCGTTTGATGTTTCTTGTAATTTTGGCTCGGTTTTTGCAAATTCTCTAAACTTCAGTTTATCTTGGAGTGTCCTACTTTCACTATCATATTTGAGAGACAGTTTTGCAGGATATATAACTCTTGGTTAGGAGCGTTTCCCCTTCACAGCTTTGTACATGTCATCCCATTGCCTTCTTGCCAGCATGGTTTCTGCTGAGTAACCAAAGTTCAGTCTTAATGATTCTCTTTTGTACATTTTTTGGTCATTGTTGTTTAAGCCTAGCTGCCTTTAAAAGCATCTCCTTGTCTTCGGTTTTGGTAAGTTTGATAATAATATATCTTGGTGTCTTTCCTTTGAGATCTACTTTGTGTGGAGTTTGATGAGCATCTTGGATAGATATCTTCTTGTCCTTCATGATTTCAGGGGAGCTTTCTGTCAAGATATCTTTAACAATTTGCTCTGTATCCCCTTGCTCCCCACTCAGGTACTCCCATCGCTCATGATAGATTCCCATGTAACAGTAATTATTCAATTTTTAAAATTCTTTTATCTGATTTTTCCGCACATAAGCTGGTGTGAGATGTTATCTTTAGTCTCACTAATTCTACACTTTATTGCCTCAATCCTACTCTTTTCATTTTCTGTTGAACTGTCTAACTCTATGATTTTACTGTTATTCTGTTGAATTTCAGAATGATACTGTTCAAGTATTTCCTGCACTTTGTTTAATTTTTCATTATGCTCTGCTGCACTTTACCTAACTTACTTCCTGATGTCTTGAAGAGCTCTAAACATTACTCTCTTGTGTTCTACCTCAATTAATTGCAAAGAGTCTTCTTCATGTAGAAATTTTTTTGTTTGGGGAGTTGAAGCCATTGTGGTCTGATTTTTTAAATGATTAGCAATTGATTGTCATCTCTGAGCCAGCAGAAAGTTGTTGAAGTTTATTTGTTTTGGTTATTGTGTTCTAACTTTATGTATTTCTCAATTTAGTTTTTTTAGTGTATAGGTAGTCTGATTGTTAGAACTAGTTTGATTATTAGAAGCTTAAAAATTCCAGTGCCCTTTCACCAGATGGTTAGAGCTCTGAGCGCACTGAGAAAGGTCAGGAGAATTGCCAGCTCAGATGTGCTGGCAGAACTCTTTTCCTGTCCTTCTGTTTCCATGTCCAATAAAATAGCTCAGGGCCCACACTTATGGTGTCCCACTTCCAGTCCAGGTGGAACATCAGAGTTTAGTGCTGTGTGCAGAGAAGAGAAGGAGGGCTAAGTGCTGGAGAAAGGGAAAGAAACCAGCATGTAGGAAAGGCTTAAATCTGGAAGAGTTCACAGGTACTTAGCTTATCATGTTCAGGTAAAAGTCCTCTGCAGTTCTGTAGATACAGTTGCCTGAAGCTCAGTTACCCTGCTAAGAAAGAAGCAGTTCACTCACAGTGCTGCTGCTGTGTTTGGCTGCTGGCTTCTCACTGTCTGGCTGTAGCATATCCCTCTGGAGCATGTGGATTTAATTCTTGCTGACTTTTGGACCTAGTCTCTCCACCATGTCACCCAGTTCAAGCTTGCAGCTTTCCTCCTGATAGTCAGAGCTCCTAGAATGTCCTGTATAATCCGTTCAGGTCTTTTTCTGGTTGTTTGTTGTTAGAGGGATCAGAAAATATATATGGCTATCCTACCATCATAGTCCCACCTCCACTGTTGTTCAGGCTTATTCTTTCTGATTTCTGGACCCAGAACCATTACTTTCTAAAAGAATATTACCACTGAGCAAGTCATTTCATTTATCTGAGCCAGTTCTTCACTGGGGAAGGTATTTCTTTATGATTGGGTTCAATGAGATTCATAATGATAGCCATTATTTACTGTGTAATTATACAGTGCTTGGTAAACTATGTTAGGAGAGGCAATTCACCATGAGCGTTTAGTACTGCTGCATGTTCTTGCCAGTCATGCCAAGAATGCAAGGTCCAGATGGCTCTTTACCTGGATCATTTCTCAGGGTTGTGTTTGTAGTGAGATTAGATAAATTCTTCCCCAAAGAGCAGTCTTTCTTCAGTTTAATGTAAGAGTGGTGAATCTTACAAGCTCAGCATTCCTGTCGTGTAATGCAACCCGTGGAGTATGCAGGCACTCAAAATGAACTCTTTGGTTCATCTCCATGAGACTTGGGAGGCATGAGTAATGAGCATGAAACTATAGCTAATGCTTTTTCCTTCAGTAATCAATTCCTTTGTCTCTGACCCAGGAATCTCATGTCTTCTGTTAGCATTCATGAAATAGTAACAGGCTAATCTGCTACTTTGTAAGGAGAACAAAATCTCAGACTGCACAGATCTTGGCATATTCTGTGTTTTATGTTTATCACATTATCACAATAACCCTATGATACAGGCAATTCTGGTAACTATATTTCATAGATTAGAAAACTAAATTTCGACAAGGTTCAGTAACCTGCCAAAGGTCACACAGCTATTATGTGGCAGAACCAAGATTAAAATGAGATCTGTGTTACTTTAAAAGTGACACTCTTAACTATGATGTATTTCCTTTTTGAATTAATGATGTTTCTTGGAAACCCTGGTGGCATAGTGGTTAAGTGCTATGGTTGCTAACCAAAAGGTTGGCAGTTTAAATCCACCAGGCATTCCTTGGAATCTTTATGGGGCAGTTCTACTTTGTCTTATAGGGTTGTTATGAGTCAGAATCAACTTGGTGACAGTGGGTTTGGTTTATTGATTTATGACATTTCTTGGAAACTCTAAAGCGTTGTACAATATGTTATTATTAATAATAAAATGTAATCATGAGGTAGTCACTAAAATATTTGGTTCATGTCAACAAATAGGTACTGACTACCTGCTATGGTCCTAACTTTCTACAGCAGAGAAAGCAGTTTGTTTAAACTTTTGTGGAAAGCCTGGGTTTAATCATGATCATACTTCTTGTTAGCTGTATGACACTGGGAAGATATTTAACATCTTTTTCCAGTCAAGATTCAGTCATGAAAGCAGATACCTGTTAGGTTCTTCAGATAGAGGGGATTTACTGTAGTGAAGTAATTGCTGGAAACTGAAAGAGTAAACAGGTAACACTGAGGTTAATCTAGAGGTAGTAACTAAAGGAAACAGCAGCTAGTCTGGGACTCAGGGAACAAATGGGAAGTAGTGGGGCTGCCAGAATGGAGGACTGTAGAGGGGTTTCTTTGAAGGGCTAGTGCTCAGATTTCTGAGGAGGGAGCTCCACCTGGCTGCTGTTGATACCCGTGATGTTATCATTGTTAGCTGCTGTTGAATTGGTCCCTTCTCATGGTGCCCTCTTGTGCACAACACAACAAATACTGCCCAGTCCTGTACCATGCTCATATTGTGGATTGGATCAAACTGTTGGAATCCATTGGCTGATTTCCAAAAGTAAATCACCAGGCCTTTCTTCCAGACCATCAGTGATGGTCTTGGTCTTAGTCTTAGTCCCATCTTAGTCTGGAAGCTTTGCTGAACCTTGTTCAGCATCATAATAGCACATAAACTTCTACTACCAATGGCAGTGGCTGTGCATGAGATTCATCACCAGGAGTCAGACTGGCATGAAATGGAAAATGTGGATTCTGTCACTGAAACATCAGTGTCCTCTGATGACTGACACGTTGTGCAAAAGCTAGGAGTGGAAGAGCCAAAACTGGGAGACTGGAATCAATCTCATTTATAAAAGTGATGCTAACAAGAATAGGAAAACAGAAAAATAATTCTGTTTCCTTTTCCTTGGCTTTCCATTGTCTGTTTTTCTGCCTTCTATTTTCAAAATCTAATGGAAAACTAGCTGCTTAAGGATTCTGGGTAATCTAATTTGCAGAGTTCCAGACCCATATTGCAGAGTACAGATTGGATATACAGTATAGAAGTATGGGCTTAAAACTGAGAAACAGGAAAATACCACACACGATTGCTGCCCCTTGGCCACATATCTGTAAAATGGTGATAACATATAATCTTATTATTTTATTGTATTTTTTGGAGGATGAGGTGAAATAATGACTCAGTTGCTTAAGACTCATTGCAAGTACCCCATAACTGTAAGCTTTTATTATTCTTATTATGCTAAAGTGGCTTTCTGTATAACCTGCTGCCTTTGCCTGTTTTCTAGTAAGAGTTGGGTTATCGGATCTTCTGAGAAGCCTGCCTTTCTAAACTCCATGTAGGAAACATGCTTTGAGGCTCAACACTTGCCCCTTCAAGTCAAGATAGAACCCTTCTCCCCACAAATCTTTCAACAGCTGGTTGTCAGAATAATATTGAGAGATGAAATGCCTGTTTTAGATTGGATCTGTGGTCGCTGTGATGTGGGATTCTCAGTTTATTTGATTTGTCATTCTCCTTCCTCCCCCCAAATAAAACACGCCTTGCTTCTCTTTCAGTTCTCTTTGTAGCTGAGATAAAATGCCCTTCATTGAGTTAGTAAGGACATGGTGAAGAGCCATCCTATGCTCTGGAGCCTTACACTGCTACCCTCTCTCACAGATATACAGTGAAAGGGAATGTGACTTGAGTTTACACAACATATTCTGGTAAAGTATTTAGACTGCCAGATAAAGACAACTGGAGGTCAGATCCCTCCTCAACATTCTATTAGCTCTATATAACCTTGGACGTTGGCTATAACATAGCCTTACTGGGATCTCAGTTTCCTCATCTATAAAATGGGGATGGTATCATAAAATTGCTGGGAGAATAAAAGATGGTAAGTTTAGTAAAGCTCTAAACACATCGTACCTCACATCTTGTCAGCCCTCTATACCAAAACAAAACAGAATCAAACACACTGTACTCAAGTTGATTCTGACTCATAACAACCCTGTAGGACAGAGTAGGACTGCTTTATAAAGTTTCCAAAGACTGTAATCCTCATGGGAGCCAATTGCCACATCTTTCGTCCTCAGAGAAGCTCGTGGGTTCAAACCACTGACTTTTTGGTTTGTGGCTCAGTCCTTTAACGACTGCACCACTGGGGCTCCTTAAACCTTCTGTAAATGATAGCTACTATTACTGCCTGTCTGCATTATTTTTTCCTTTTATGAACACTTGATACTGTCAGAGTTGAACTTACTCATTTACTAATTGTACAATTGTTTACTGGTCACCTTTTAGGTGCCATATATGGTTTAAATTATTGGTGAAGAATAAGGTGTACCAGATGCAGTCATGGCCTGGTGGAAACAGAATAGAGTACCAACCACATCTCTGCCACCACAGTTTTGGTGTCTTTTGTAGGCTATCTGAGCTGAGTAAGACCCTCAGCCTTGCCAGGCCTTCGTATCCCAAATGCTGAGCCTTGTCTATGCTAAGTCCCTCTCGCTTTGATAAAGCACCACACCTCAGGGTGTGGGGATGTTTTCCCAGGAGCTGTAGGACAAAATTGCAAGGCTGGGAGAATTAGCTTCCTGGATGGGATCAAGGGCAGTGGATCTTGACTGACAGGAAATGACAGAAAGAAGGGACTAGAAGGTATATTTTCTTTTCTCTTTTGCATGGAATACTCCAAAAAGGAATCTTTCCATATAAACCTTTGGGAGAAGGCCCATATGCCTGGCAAACATGGTTTCTGAGTCTGTGACTCATTGTGAAGCAAAAGGAGCCCTGGTGGTGCAATGGTTAATGCTTGGCTACTAACTGAAAGGTTGATAGTTTGAACCTACCAGCCACTCTGTGGGAGAATGTTGTGACAGTCTGCTTCCATGAAGACTTAGAGCCTTAGAAACACTGTGGGTTTCCTATAGGGTCATTATGAATTGGGCTGTACTCCACAGCAGTGATGCTCAGCATGTCACAGCACTCTGCCTCTTTCCTTACCTAGTTTCCCTTATTTCTTCACCTCACGGCCCTGGGCCTGCAACTCCAAAATAAAGTCTGAGCCCTTTAATCGTTCCCTCAGTTTCTTAGTCATCTGGTAGTTCTCTAACAGAAATACCACAGTGGAAATGGCTTTAACAAAGAGAACTTTATTCTCACACAGTCCAGTAAGCTGGAAGTCTGAATTCAGGGTGCCAGCTTCGGAACGCATGCTCTGTGAGCTCCTTTGGAAGGTCTTTGTGTTGCATCATTCTTTCTTTGGTTTGAGAGCATCTTGGCACAGGAACCCCAGGTCTGAAGAATGTGCTCTAGTGCCAGTGTTGCATTTTTGGTGGCATGAGGTTCCCAGATCTCCCTGCTAGATTCCTTTCTTTATATCTCAAGAGGCTGCCTTAAGGCACAAAATAATCTTATAGGTTGATTTCTGCCCCATCAACATAACTGTCGCCCATCCTCCCTCATTAACATCACAGAGGCAGGATTTACAGCTTGGAGGAACGTCACTCAATACCAGGGATCATGGCCCAGCCAAACCATCACACACATTTTTTAAGGGAATACATTTCAATCTGTGACACTCAGATTTTGAGTTTTAGAACTTCTGGCTAAGTCACCATGTTAAAGGATTTCGACTTTAGGCATTGAAGATTTGGGGTAGGAGAGTGCTTCAGTTTGGGGTTTTAAAACTATCTCTCAAGTTGGTTCCACATTTATGCTTAATGCAGATATTCTGCTTGTTCCATGTTATCTTCCCAAGGTAACAAGGTTGTTGGTTGTTTTTGTTTTTAATTTTATTGGTTGAAAACATGCACAGCAAAGCATACACCCATTCAACAATTTTTACATGTTCAGTTCATTGACATTAACTATGTTCTTCACATTTTGTTTTCATTTTTCTCTGTCTTCTCCCCAAACTGGAAACCCTGGTGGTATAGTGGTTAAGTGATATGGCTGCTAACCAAAAGGTCAACAGTTCAGATTCACCAGGTGCTCCTTGAAAACCCTATGGGGCAGTTCTGCTCTGTCCTTCAGGATCACTGTGAGTGGCACTTGGCTGCAAGGCAGTGGGTTTGATTTCTGTTTTGGTTCATCCCAAATAGTTTCACCATCATTAAATTAAATTCATTAAAACTTCTCATCTATGCTTTAACATTATCATGGTCAGTTTGATCTGATATAAATCATTCATGAAAAGAATGCAACACTCAAGGCAAACTTTCTTTACTAATTGAGGTAAACTGTTGTTTAGTTTAGAGATGTATTCAGGCAATATTCTCAGTTCAATGTTTTGAGATGATTTGAGGCAACAGATCAGTTTCAGTGGCTTCCCAAGGGTTTTTGAGGCTGGAATGTACATTTCTTCTTCATTCCAACATAAAAGCGTCACTGTTTGCTACTATGTAATGATAATTTCCTATGCGCTGGATAACTAGGTAAGCACAGGGCTGATTTGACCAGAAGGAATAAAGAAAACAGGGCAGTTCCGATGGAAACTCCATCAAAAGCTGAGACAAGAAGTTTAAAGTTTGCAGGATATGAATAGGGGGATGGGAAAGAAAGCAAAGGGCCTGAAGTGGATTCTGGAACTTGGGGACATGTCAGGCAGGTAGGGCCAGATAACAGGTCCTGAAACAGCAGACTGAGAAGTTGAGAACTGAGCTGGTCTGCACTGAGGAATGTTTCAGCATCAGGGGCAGAATAGGCTGAGTGCAGTATTTACAGGATTTGAATTTTGGCAGAAGAATGTTTATCAAAATATTTCACAGTGTAGCTAGGCAGAGTTTTGAAAGGTAGTCGTTTCCTGAAATGGATGTGCAGCACTCCTTCCTTTTCCCAAGTTCAGTTCTGGTTGGGATATATACCCTGTAAAGGCCCGAAGATCCACGTATTGGTCAGCAGGGATGGGTGGAACCGGGAAGGTACTTATACCCTAGGTACAGAAATACCTTACCACACAGCTGCAGAACCCAAGAACTTCATTGTACACAAAGCTTCAGGTGTCATAAAGATGTGCTTAGATGCCATGACATTAGCCAAAATACCCAAGTATCTCCTTGTATTTTCTTAAGACAACTCTGATTTGTTGAGAGGCAGTTTGCCCTACTAAAAACTCAATTTCTTCAGCCTTCCTTATAGATATGCATAGTAATGTATCAAAGTATCGCCAGTAAGACATAAACAAAATTTCACACAGATCCTGGAAAACTCCTTAAAAGGAAAGCATTCAGAGAAGATAATTTTTGCCCTTTTCTTTCTCCGTCTTACTTCCTGGAACACAGTGCAATGCTTGGAGGTGAAGCAGACATCCTGTGACCACGAAGCAACACGGACACAACAAGTTAGCTGAGCTGAAAGTTAAAAGAAAGTCCTTGATAGGGTCATAGACCTGTGATATCAGCTCAGGGATCATTCCTCGAGACTTTCAGTTACATGAGAAAAATAAAATCTCTAGTGTTAAGAAAACATCATATGGTATGTGCATGTGTGTGTGTTTCTTTATGTTCTGGCATTTGTCCTCCAGTAATCGGTTGTCTCCTGTGTTCTTACTAAGACAACCGTGATTTTGTTGAGGGAGGCAGTGTTCTCATCTAAACCAGTCTGCATTTCTCAGCCTCCTCTGCAGATAGTTACACGAAACTGAATGCAAGTTCTCACTGACACGGACATGAGCAGGCTGGAAGTGCAGTGAAAATAAAAAAGTCAGGGTGTGTTTTAAACAGATCTGTGAAGCGCCTCTAACAGACCATTTAAAGAAGATGTTTGGAGCCCTGAAAGATGGAGAGCATATCATCTTACGCAGTGGATAACCCAAAATAAAGCCTTTATTGAAAAACATTTTTATAAGATAAGTAATTAACAAGAGAGGTCAAAATGTTAGAACACCAGAGACAAGACTTCTGGTCCTAGCTCTAAAATATCTAATTATGATTTTTCAGAACATGTTAATTATCAAATATAATTCTCTTGGAAAATGGAAACTAAACCTCTACTACAGTGCTATTATGAAAGTCAAAATAAAAATGGCAGTATTATAGCAATAGCTAACATTTCTTGTGTGTTTACAGTGTTCCAAGTATTATTTTAAGCATTTTACATGTATCATTTCATTTAAAATATTAAAAAAAAATAAGTCTGTTGCTATTGAGTCAATTCAAACTCCTACCAACCCTATAGGTCAGAGTAGAGCTGTCCCATAAAGTTTTAAGGAGCACTTGGTAGATTCGAACTACCAACCTTTTGGTTAGCAGCCATTGCACTTAACCACACCACCAGGGTTTCCTAAAACATAAAACATTGTAATAACCTATTATTGCTACCATTATGTAGGTAAATGACCTGTCCAAGGTCATAAAATTTCCAGCAGCAATCAGGGTTTGGATCCCTGACATCTGGCTTTATAGACAGTGATCACATTTTAAGATTAAATTTATTGTATTAAATAATATTTGTTTAACTGTAAACTGCACACAAAGATGTCATCTTCACATGTGACTTGCGTGGATTACTGAGAAATCGTGCATAATGAAGTATGCAAAACACTAAAATTGTAGTGGTTGGTGCTTGCTATTTCTGTAAAGAGGCTGGGAAATCTTTCAACATCTAATGTATTTTCAGAATCATTACTCCATTGTAGAGATTGTTCTTTTCTCTCTGATTACCTTTAATTTTTCCTTTGTCTGTAGAGTTCTGACATTTTAGTATAGATTTGGGTATTTTTATTTTTCCTTTTCTTAACTCAATATACTTTCTGCATCTGAGGATTCATATCTTTCAACAATTCTGGAAATGTCCTAGTCATTATTATTGTGAATATTGCCTCTCTCTATTCTCTTCCCTTTCCTATCTGGCACTCTTATTAACTTTACGGTGGACATCTCACTGTGTCCCAGATCTTTTAACTTCACTGTTGTATTCTCACTTTTCATTATTCATCACAATCAATATTATTTGCTTTTATTTATATTCTAACTCACCAATTGCTTTTAATCTGCTGTTTAGCTATTGCATATTTAATTTTATTGGCTAACTGTTTTTTCAAATCTAGGAGATATATTTGTACCTCCATTTTTTTATAAATTTATATTTTCAGCTTTTACAATTCTTTATATTTTTCCTAAACTTAAATAGTATCCCCATAAGTCGGATCCGACTGAACGGCACTTGGCTTAGATATTAGTGGGGACCCCTAGAGGTGCAGTGGTTAAAAGCTCAGGGTAGTATTGGGAATTTTATAATTTTAAACATACTGATTTTATTTTATGTGATTGTTTTGGTATGTGAAATTTTGGGGGACTTAATGTACTTATTGTGTCTGCAAAATCTTATTTACGGTAGATTAATTTTGAATTGTGACCTTATTTCATCTATTGCAATGTAGTCAATTCTGACTAATAATGATCCTATGGGACGAAGTAGAACTGCTCCATAGTGTTTCCAGGGCTGTAAGTCTTGATGGAAGCAGACTGGCTCATCTTTCTTCCTTGGACCCGTGTGTGGGTCAGAACTGCTGACCTGTTGGTTAGCAACCAAATACTTAACTTCTGTGCTACCTAGGATCCTTGATCTCATGTTATTTGATGCTTTCTCTGGAAAAATCTAATAAACTTGAGTCTAGGGTACCTGTGAATTGTTTTGCATTTTCCACATACCCCAGTGGTATCTTCTCTGTAACCATTTTTAATATTCAATTTTAGGAATTTTTGATGGTTTAAAATAAAATTCAAACCTAGATGAGGGTAGGCCCATTGTTACAAATTTTCAGAGGAGCCTCCTCTCACCATACCCTCATAAAGAGCATGGGCCAAAGCAAATGATCTCCATGTCATCATCCTGTATTGATGAGAATATTTGCCTAGCTTACTTTTTCAGTGAAGAACCAAACTTTATATGAGATCTCTGTTCCAATTCTGCCCCACTTAGTGTGGACCAAAGGACTTTATTAGATGGCCTCTCTGGAACATTAAAGCCCAGATTTTTACTTACCAAGATAGATCAATTCCCATGAGGTAAACTGTTGGCTCACCTGCTACCTTCTGTTTCCAGTTCTCTTGTTTTCCCCCCAAATTATGTATTAATATATTTTGTTTTGTAAAAGAAAGATTATCTAATCTGTCGTATTACTGTGTATTCATTATTATAAACATTAATTATTTTATAGTGATTAAAATATTTTTTACTAAACCTTGTATCTGTTTGAGCCCCTGATATTTTGGAAGTCTGCATTAATTTAAATAAAGTTAATTTGTTTCCTTTTTTTAACTATGTAATTGAGGAATTAGTATTGTTGTTGTTAATTGCTGCCCAGTTACTTCAGACTCACAGCCACCCTAAGTATGCTATGACGTTTTGGAAGCAGATCACCAGGCCTTACTTCCTAGCCACCTCTGAGTGGATTTGAACCACCAACACTTAACCGTTTGTACCACCCAGGGACTCTTTTAGTTGGTGTTAGGGCTTAATTTTTCATTCTGAAATTACAGATTAGTAAACATCCTCTATTTAATTTTCCAAAATGGAGTTCATGACTACTTGTATCCATATCGATGTCACTGTCCCTTACTTGCTCTATGAACTTGGTCCAGTAGCTTAAAATCATTGTTCCTCAGTTTTATATTTGTGTAAAAGAGTTATATTACTAGCACCAAATTGGAAAATCAAATAAATTAATAAACATAAAGCAGTTAGAAAAGTTCTTGGTTACACTAATAAAAAAAAGCAAAACTATCGCTGTCATGTCAACTCTGACTCACAATGATCCCGTAAGACAGGGTAAAACTGCCCGGTTGAGTTTCCACGGAGCGCCTGATGGATTTGAACTGCCAGTCTGTTTGGTTAGCAACCGAGGCACTTAACCACCAACACCACCAGAGTTTTCACTTGGTCGCATAACACTTAATAATTTTACTTCTCATAATTTTACTTTGTGCATCCTTTTCTGAGGATATATTCCTTTGTGCTGCTTTGTGTTTATTCTTTCAGTTCAAAAATTAAGTCCAGATTTCTTTTATTATGATATTCTACGCTCAAAACTTTTGAGTGTTTTCTAGCATTTGAATCATTGTCTTTGTTATGATAACATGTTAAGACAGTCCTTTATGTGGATTCATTTTATAGTTTCTAATGAGTTTGATCTTCCCACATACCCAAAGGTTACTTTTATTTATTCCTTAATTTAGCTTGTATTTATAAACTAGCTCTGAGGTTCTGTTTTCATCTGTTTTTTCAAGGAGTTTTTTACATTCCCTTGGATAATTTTCCATTTGGAGTCATTTGTTTTGTGATTTTGATCTTCGTGTTCCATCTTTAGCAAGTATCAAGCTGTTGGAATCCTAAGAAAGGTCTAAAAATTCAAATACATGCCAGTTTTTGGACTTGGACACCTTCAAAACTCATCACAGCTTTGCTTTTGAAATGCTATTTTTAAAACTCTTTTATTTTGAAATAATTATAGATACACAGGAAGTTGCAAAATAGTACATAGAATCCTTTGAACACTTTGCACAGTTTTTGCCAGTGGTGACACCTTATGTGACAGCAGTCTAATATCCAAATCAGGAACCTAATGCAGGCAGAGTTGCCTTAAATACATGGCAGACCATGTTCAGGTTTCACCAATTTTTACCTGCACTCCTGTTTATACGTGTTTCTGTGTATGTGTGTGGTTCTGTGCAGTTGGATCTCATGTATAGATTCATAGAACAGCCACCACAGTCAAGATACAGACTGTTCCATCACCACAAAGAAATTCTTTTTGTTACTAATTTATTGTCTCATCCTTGTCCTGACAACTACTAGTCTATTCTCCATTTCTATAGTTTTGTCTTTTGAAAGTGTTATGTAAGTAGAATCACACAGTATGTAACCTTTTGAAATATTTTTTTATGAATTAATCATAATGATCCTAAGATACATCTAAGTTGTTACATGTATCAACACTTTGTTTCTATTTACTGCTGAATAGTATTCCAATGTGTGGACACACAGTCTGTTTATCTGTTCACCTATTGAAGAACATTTGAGTTCTTTCCAATTGGGGCTGTTATGAGTACATCTACTGTGAACATTTGCATACAGGATTTTGTGGGAATGTAAGTTTTCATTTCGGTTAAAAACCAAAGTGTAATTGCTGAGTCATATGGTTCGTGAGAAGGCAATGGAGGGTTCAGAGGTAGAATTTTCACCTTCCATGCAGGGGACCTGGATATGATTTCTAGCCTGTACACCTCATGCCTGGTCACCACCCCTCGTCTGTGGAGGCTTGCATGTTGCTATGATGTTGAACAGGTTTGAGGGAAGTTTACAGACTAGCAAAGTAGGAAGAAAATCTTGGCAGTCTACTTCCAAAAGCTGAGCCAGTGAAAACTCTATGGATCATCATGGTCCAATCTTACTGAGCATGAGGTTATCATCAGGCAGGGGCTGAGCCAGTAATGGCTTTCAGCCACATGTGTAGTGCATGTCAACCACATGTATAGTGCGTGGTTAGTATGTTGAGAAACTACCATGCTCCTTTTTGGATGGCTGTGCCCACGAGCAATGGATGAAAGAAGTGCCATTTTGATACACAGATACTCCCTCCTTTAAGAAAACCAAATCTACCCTTTTAGCTAAGTACCGAAGACATTCCTGAGATTCACCCCTCAGCCAAAGATCTGACCAGCCCATAAAATAAAATGAGACTAAATGGGCACTCCAGCTTAGAGGCAAGGACAAGAAGCAGGGGAGGACAGGAAAGCTGGTAATAGGGAATCCAAGGTTGAGAAGGGGAGTGTTGTCATGTTGTGGGGTTGGCAGCCAGTGTCACAGTCTGTGTGTTGTTTAATGAGAAACAAGTTTTCTCTGTAAACCTTCATCTAATGAAGAATTTTCAAAAGTTAAAAAAAGAAAGAAAACCAAACCTATGAAATACAAATTATAAAAAAATATAAAGGATTTTTTGGGTGATGAAAATGTTCTAAACTGGGATTGTGGTGACAGCTGCACAATTCTGTGAATATACTAACGAGCAGACTGAATTGTATACTTGAAATGGTTGCATTTTATGGTATGTGGGTTATGTCTTAAAAAATGTTAAGAACATGCCTTTTAAAAGAGAAGAATTATTTGCATTATAGAAAATTCTTTTCCATCATTAAACTTCTAAGAATTTACCGTGTGTTGGGTACTATATGAGGCTTTAAATACATTATTGTATATATTCGACATATAATCATTGCCTCCAATCCACAGTAAACACAGTTTATAATGGAAAATAGTATGGAGTGGCTGATGGGTGAGGTTCTGCACCAGACTGCTTAAGTTCAGAACCCTTGTCTTCTGCTCACCAGCATGTAATACAAACGATCTCAACTTCTGCATTCCTTTCTACGAATGTTTTCTAGTAAAAACACTTATCTCACAGGATTTCTGTAAGGATTAAATGAAATAGTGCATATAAAAGTACTTAGAATACTTCCTGGATCATTATATCGTTAACATCCTTATTAAAGTCATGAAAAGACTTTATCTTCTTAGCGGTTCATGACTGGTGATGAGCTTTATGGAAAATAAGTCACATGGATTGACGAAAGATGACAGATCTTGCCTCATAGGTATGAGAGGACAAGAGAAATAAGAAGGGCTGTTTATTGGTCACCTGTTACATACCAGACACCACACTAGCAACAATTTTTTGTGCATTTAAACCAAACTAGTCTACATAACAGTGGTATTACTGTCCCCGTTTATAGAAGAGGAAACAAATTTGAAAAGATGAGAAAAATGTCCCAACCCCCAAAAGCAAGTATTCGTTGTAGCTTCCTTTCACCAGTGAAAGGAGGAGATGTAAATCAGACTTCTTTAAACACTGCAGTTGCTTCAGGGTATTAAGACATTTGCAGCTTTCCTTGCCACTTGATTCAGAAGCCAAAACTTAGCCTTTCTAACGTTGTGGTACTTAAAATACTTCTTTGTGTAAATTTTACTTACTTGTTTGTTGTGGAGGATACAGACAGCAAAACCTACACCAATTCAGCAATTTCTACTGATGACAGTCTTTGAGTTGTATAACGGTCCTCACCCTTATTTTTGGAGTGATTCCTTGCTTATTAACATGAACTCACTGTTTCCTGGTTCCTCTCTAATCTTTTGGGTAGCTATTGTCAGTTTGATCCCATATAGATAGTTCTTCAAAGAGCATAATGCTCAGGCAGGCCTCTTTTTTTTTTTTTGCTAGTTAACCTAAATTGTTGCTCTGTTTTCAGATGACTCGGGGTATTTTAACATTAAAGAGTATTTTAGAACAGTAGTTTCAGGAGTTCACCTAACTTCTATGACACCAGAAACTCAGAACTCTATGAGAATTTTAAATTCTGTTCTGCATTTTCCTCCTTTTGTTCACTATTCTTCCATGGGATCTTTCATCACAATGTCCAGTAATGGTAGACAAGCACCATCCATTTCTTCTGGTATCGCGGTAAAGGAGGCAGTTATTATGGATGCAGTTAGCCATACATTTCATATCCTTCTTTTTTTTTAATTGTGATTTAGTGCAAGTGTACAATCCAAATCAATTTTGCATGACCACCTATCTACAGCTCCTCTACTCTCCTTTCCCTGTGACAGCACACTCCTCCTTTTCATTCTATACTTGTTGCATCCTCTTAACAAGCTCCTGCCGCCTCCTCTCCACCCTCTTGTCTCCTGTCTAGAAAGAGATCAGTAGGGCAGCCTCCTATAAATGCATAAAACCATAAAGTACACCCACCATATGGTCACATCATGTCCCAAAGTCTAGTCCATTTATGGCTGAAGAGTTGACCTCAATAGTGTTTGCCAGACAAGGGCAGCAGCAGGACTAGGGGCAATGCTACACAGGGAGCCACTGGGCCATTGGACCATCAATTGTGGTCTTTTAGTAGAGTTCTTGAGTTGCATCCCTCTTTTTCTCATGTTGCTGCAGGGACTCAACATTGTGTGCCGGACGCCATCTGGTTCTTCTGGTCACATGTTGATACAGTCTCACATTTACATGGGTCATTCTGTCTCCCGGGCTTTTTTATCCTCATATATTTGTTCTCAGGGATCATCTGTTCCAGCTGAGTTGGGACCATTTGTTGTACCTCAAATGGCAGCTTGCCAACTTTTAAGACCCCGGACACCACTCAATATGGGGCATAGAAGACTGTCTTAGCAATAGGCTAATTATGCCAGTTGACCTTGATGTGCTCCGAGAACACAGTCCCCAAACCCTGTCCCTGCTACTCTATCCTTGTAATATTGGGTTGAGATTAGAAGAGCTTTCAGTTTATGGTAAAGTTCAGTTAAATTGATCTACTTTCCACTGTGTGCTGTCACTGCTTTCACCTAACGAAATTTCTATTAACTGTCTACTCTATAACCAACCCTTGCCCCCCTCCCTGCCCTTGTAGCTGTCTAAGAGTTTTTTCTTCTGTACATAAGTCTATTTTTAAGTCCTTTATCAGGGCTCTAATACAATATTTGTCCTTTTGCTGCTGACTGATTTCACTCAACATGTCTTCCAATTGAAACCAGGTTATGAGATATTTCCTAAAATCATCACTGTATTATATCATTGCATAGTGTTCCACTGAGTATATGTACCATAGTTTGTTTATCCGTTCGTCTGTTGATGGTCACCTAGGTTGATTCCATCTTTTTGCTGTGGTGAACTGTGCTGCAATAAACATTCATGTGCATGTGTTTGTTCGTGTGACAGTCTTTGCTTCTATAGGATAAATTCTGAGCAGTGTAATTACTGGATCAAATGGTATATCTATTTCCAGCTTTTTAAGAAAGTGCCAGATTGCTGTCCAAAGAGGTTGCACCATTTTGCAATCCCACAGGCAGGTAGAAGAGTTCCAATCTCCTCAGAGCCTCTCCAGCATTTGTTGTTTTGTGTTTTTTTGGATTGTGGCCAACGTTGTTCGGATGAGATAGTATCTCACTATAGTTTTGATTTGGATTTCTCTAATAGCTAGTGATCGTGAGCATTTTCTCATGTGTCTTTCAGCTGCCTGGATGTCCTGTTTGGTGAAGTGTCTGTCCATCTACTTTGCCCACCACTTAATTGGGTTATTTACCTTTTTCTTGCTGATATTTTGTAGCACCTTGTAGATTATGGACATCAGATGTCGGTCTGACATGCAGTTGCCAAACATTTTTCCCCATTCTGTCAGTGGTCTTTTAATTCTTTTTGTAAAGTCTTTGGATAAGCAAAAATGTTTGATTCTTAGTAGCTCCCATTAATCTATTTTCTCTTCTGTTGATTATGCTTTATCAGATTTTAAAGTCTAAGTTGTGTACTAGAACTTCCATTGTTGACCCTATTTTTTCTTGCATGATCTTTATCGTTTTAGGTTTGATACTTAGGTCTTTCATACATTTTTAATTAGTTTTTCTGTAGGGTGTGAGATGTGGGTTTTGATTCAGTTTTTTGCAGATAAATATCCAATTTTGCCAGCACAAGTTGTTAAAGAGATGGTTTTTACCCCTGTTTACAATATTAAGGCCTCTGTCGAATATCATCTGCTCAAAAGAGGATGATAGAATCTCTGGCGTCTCAACTCTGTTCCATTGGTCTATAGATCTCTTTTTGTGCCAGTACTGGGCTGTTTTAACTACTGTGGCAGTATAATAGGTTTTAAGGTTGGGTAGTGTAAGACCTCCCACTGTGTTCCTCTTCTTTCCTAGTGCTTTACTTATCCAGGGTTTCTCCCCTTTTCAAATGAAGCTGGTGATTTGTTTCTCCATCTCATTAAAAAACGGCACTGGAATTTGTATTGGGATTCCATTGCATGTTTAGATCACTTCAGGTAAAATAGACATTTTCACAATGTTAAGTCTTCCTATCCATAAACAGGGTAGGTTTCTCCATTTCTGTAAGTCTGTTTTGGTTTCTTGCAGTAAGGTTTTGTAGTTCTCTCTGTATAAAAACTCAAAACCAAACCCACTGCCATGAAGTTGAGTCTGACTCATAGCAACGCTAGAGGTCAGAGTAGAACTGCCACATAGAGTTTCCAAGGAGCTCCGGGCAGATTTGAACTGCTGATCTTTTGGTTAGCAGATGTAGTGCTTAACCCACTATGCCACCAGAGTACCCTCTCTTTGTATATTTCTCTAGTTAGATTTATTCCTAGATGCTTTATCTTCTTGGGGCTATGGTAAGTGGTATTGATTTGGTGATTTCTTCTTTGATGATCTTTTTGTTGCTATAAAAGAATCCTACTGATTTACTTATGTTTCTCTTATATCCTGGCACTCTGCTAAACTTCTCTATTAGTTCTAGTAGTTTACTTATGGAATCTTTAGGATTCTCTATATATACAATTGTATCATCTGCAAATAAGGAGACTTTTACTCCTTTGCCAATGTGGATGCCGTTTATTTCTCTGTCTTGTCTAATTGCTCAGGCTAGAACCACTAGTACAATGTTGAATAGAAGTGGTGAGAGTGGACATCGTTGTCTAGTTCCCATTCTCAAGGGGAATTCTTTCAGTCTGTCACCATTGAAGATAATGTAGGCAGTTGGCTTTGCATGTATGCCCCTTACTGCTTTGAGGAATTTTACCTATATTTGTGTTTTGCTGAGAAGTTTTAGCATGAATGGGTGTTGGACTTTGTCAAATACCTTTTCTGCATTAATTGATAAAATCAAGTGATTCTTATCCATTGTGCTATTTATGTGGTTCTGATGTTGAACCAGCCTTGCATTCCTGGTACAAATCCAAGTTGGTCATGGTGAATTATTTTTTTGACATATTGAATTCTGTTGGCTAGGATTTTGTTGAAGAGTTTTGCATCCATGTTTGTGAGTACTATTTGTCTGTGATTTTCTTTTTAGTGGAGTCTTTCCCTGGCTTTGGTATCACAGATATGCTGGCTTAATAGAATGAATTTGGGAGTATTCCATCCCTTTCTGTGCTGTGAAATAGCCTCAGTAGTGTTGGAGTTAACTCTTCTCTAAAAGTTTGATAGAAGCCTCTGGTAAAGCCATCTGGGCCAGGAGTTTTTTTGGTTGGTAGTTTTTTGATGACTTTTTCAATCTCTTCCTTTGTGATGGGTTTATTAAGTTGTTCTACTTCTCCTTGTGATAATTTTGGTAGGTGATATGAATGGAGAAATTTGTCCATTTCTTCTAGGTTTTCAAATCTGTTAGACTACAGTCTTTCATAGTGTTCTGTTATTATACTTTTGATTTCTGTTCGATCTGTTGTGATATCTCCCATCTCATTTGTTATTCAGGTTATTTGTTTACTCTCTTTTTTTTTGTTAAGTTCAGCCAATGATTTATCAGTTTTATTGATCTTTTCAAAGAATCAGCATTGAGTTTTCTTAACTTTTTCAATTCTTTTTCTGTTCTCAGATTCATTTAGTTCTGCTCTAATCTTTATCATGTGTTTTTTTCTGGTGCTTGAGGGGTCTGGTGCTCTCTTTCTACTTGTTCAAGCTGTAGGGCTAATTCTATGGTCTGGGTCCTTTCTTCATTCTGGATGTGTGCATTTATACAGATAAATTGACCCCTGAGCTCTGCTTTGGCTGTATCTTATAGGTTCTGGTTGGATGTATTTTCATTCTCATTTGCTTCCATACATTTCTTTATTTTGTTCTTGATTTCTTCTGTTACCCATGGCTTTTTGAGCAAGGCGTTGTTTAGTTTCCGTGAGTTCAAATTTCTACCTATGATTTTTCTGCTATTGATTTAAACTTCTATGGCTTTATGTTCCAAGAAGATGCTTTGCAATAATTCAGTGGTTTGTATTTTCTTGAGATTTGCTTTATGCCCTAATGCATGGTCTATTCTAGAAAATGTTCCATGTGCATTGGAAAAGAAGGTATACTTATCTGGTGAGGAGTAAAAAGTTCTGTATATGTCAGTGAGATCTAGTTGGTTAATTGTCCCAATAAGTTCTTCTGTATCTTTACTGAACTTTTTTCTGGGTGATCTGTCCATTACTAAAAGTGGAGTGTTGAAGTCTCCAGCTATCACTGTGGAGTGATCTATCTTATTTTTTGATGTTGTCAGTGTTTGTTTCATGTATTTAGATGCTCTGATATTGGGTGACATAAATATTTAATATTGTTATGTCCTGCTTATGTATTGAACCTTTCAGCAATAAATAGTGACCATCCTTGTCCATGATGGTGGATCTTACATTAAAATCTATTTTATCTGAGATTAGTATTGCTACTCCTGCTTTTTTTTCTATGGTGCTGGCTTGGTATATAGTTTTCCATTCTTTGATTTTCAGTTGGTTTGTGTCTTTCGAGTCTTAGGTATGTTTCTTGTAAGCAATGTATAGACAGATCATGTCTTTTGATTCATGATGTCACTCATTGTCTCTTTATTGGAGTGTTCAGTCAGCTTACGTTCAGTGTAATTTTTGGTAGGTATGTATTTACTGCTGTCGTTTTGATACATGTATTTTTTGTGTTGTTTATGTTTTCTATGTTTTTCATAATATTCTGTTCTGGGTCATTCTTTATGGGTTGATTTTTCTTCTTTTTCAGTGTCGGTTTTGTGTTTGTTGAGACTCCTGTATTACACTTCTTGTTTTGATATGTCACTTTGTTATTTTGCTTTGTGGCTCCCCCATGATCTCCCTTACTGTTCTAAGTTTAAACCAGACTTTGATTTCTGTGTATCTTTTTAATTTCCTCTCCATCTGAAAGAGTTATATCTACTGTAATATATCCCCCTTTTTAGTGTGGTGATGTCATAGTTTTTGTGTTATGATCAGTGGTTCCCTTCTTTTAACAATGTAGTTTTGATTGACCTTATTGTCTTCCCTAATTGAGTAGGATTCTGCATGCTGTGTCCTGCATAGCCTCCTTAAGTACACACTTAATTTTTTTCCCCTTTGGCAAAGAGCTTCTTTCAGTGTTTCTTATAGTTTTGGTTTGGTTTTTACAAAGTCTCTAAGCTTCTGTTTATCTGTGAATGTGTTAATTTCATTTTTGTATTTGAGAGATAGTTTTGCAGGGTATATAATTTTTGGTTGGAAGTTTGTCTCCTTCATGGCTTTGAATGTGTCACCCCACTGCTTTCTTGCCAACATCATTTCTGTGAAGAAGTCAGAAGAAAGCCTACAGGGTTTCCCCCTGAATGTTAGCTTTGCTCTGAGCCTTGCTATCTTTAAGAGAATCTGTTCTTGTTTCATTTTATTAAGCTTGAATATAATATGTCTTGGTGTCTTTCTTTTGGGGTCTGATTTTTTTGGCATTTGATACACTCCTTGGGTATCTGTTCTCTTCTTTCATGATTTCAGGGAACTTTTCTGACAACAACTCTGTAACAGTGATGTCTGTATTTTCACTTGTCCCTCCTTGTTCAGGAACTCCAATTATTTGTAGATCATCCTCTTAACAGAGTCTCACATGTTTCTTAATGCTTCTTAATTTTTCTTGTTTCTTTTCTCTGATTTCTCCTCATAAATGCTGGTGTCAGTTGCTCTTTCCTCAAGGTCTCTAATGCTGCCTTTCATCTCCTCAATTCTGTTCTTTCAGTTTTGTATTGTCTAATTGTGTAATTTTGTTATAGATCTCCTATATTTCAGATCATTGATGTTCTGTAAGTTCAAATGGCTTACTTAATTTTTAATTTTGATCATCTGCATTTTTGTTTAATCTCTAGGAGGGCTCTCTATGTAATTTTTTTGTATTTGACCTCTGATAGTTTCAGGAAGGCTACTTCTGGGAAGTTTTTGATTCTTTATTTTGGGAGTTTTCTAGAGCCATGGTGGACTGCTTCTTTAAATGATTAGGTATGGACTGTTGTCTGCATGCCATCTAGAAGCTGTTTGATTTCTCTGGTGTTACCTCGACAGGAGCCGAGGCATAGTTCTAAGAGGGGAGTTGGTCACCTAGTGTCTCTATGTACTCTAGTGCTTGGCATCCAGTGGACTCTCTGAGATGGAAGGCTCTGCTTAATGACTGGCAAAGACAGCACATTACTTATGGAGTCACTGGGGGGCCATCAGACAACCCTGTAATGTGGATCAGTGAGGGGTAGAGGAGATGCTGCCAGGCCTCTCAGCTGTCATTTCTGTCCTTGGTCATATTTAAAATGGTACTTTACTTCTAAGCAGGGAGCTGTCCAGCAGCTGCCAAAAACAGTCAGACCCTTAGGTGTGGCAGGCCCCACTTTCCAGCTGACAATGAAAGTACCTCATGGGCCTTACCCTGGTTCTATGACTTGGCTCAAGGTAGGGAGTGGTTAGGGCCTTCCTGCCATTCTCTGCCAGGCCCCACCCATGAATCTAAACACAAGTTGTCTCAAATGCCACTTTTCTGTTGGAGAAGCACTTGCCAGATGGGCTACTGCCCCGGCTGAGCTGCCCTTCCTACCATGAAACAGCAGAGTCTATGTTGCAGCTGAGAAAAGAGAGGGTGGAGGGGCAGTGGTGCCCTTAGTCAGCATCTGGGCTCTCAATGTGTGGCTATTCTGTTCACAGTCTCTCTGCTTCACTATATGCTGTTTCCTTAAGCACTGTAGTTCGCTGTATTTGCCAGCTCATGCCCAGTCCCCGCTTCCCAGATAACAAAGAAGATGTCACTACCCACAGGCCTCCAAAATGGTGAGTCAGCAGAAGCAGGGGTCAGTGGCCATTGGCTCGTCTTTGAGAGGGGTAGTTTAGTCCGTTACTGGTGCCTAGTCAAATCTGACAACACTATGTCAGATCCTAGGACTCCCTGGGTGTCCACTGCTCCATTCATTTATCATTCCAGGACCTAGTTCTCAGAGGGAATTGAGGAGACGTGTGTCTAGTCCACAAATTTGGCCCCACTTCCTCCGCAACTTACTTTCTATGTCCTTCTATTCCTGGCACTTCTCTTGCCTCTTTGATGCAAAGAGACCAGTTTCTGTGCTTTGATAGCCACTTGCAAATCTTTAAGACCCCAGACAGTATACAGCAAACTAGGAGGTAATGCAGAAACGCTAGACACATTGTTAGGCCAGATAACTCAGATGTCCCATAAAACCATGACCCTAAAACACCAAACCAAGGAACCATTTCACATGAGGTATTTGGTGGTACATAAGCAGCCTCAGCAGCTACTCTTTTTTTTTTTTTTTTTGGTCATTGTTGTAAATATGCCTATCACACAACTTTTGTCAAGTGTCCAACTTGAGCATCTCTTTACTTGGTGGGTATTTGAATGTCCTCTTTGGTGAAATGTGTATTCCAGTCCTTTGCCCATTACATGATTGGGTTACTTGTCTTTTTTGTTAAGTTGCCTAGAGTCTTTGGATCTATGATTTTGGAAGATATCTTCTGTCTTCCCATTTGCTAACTTTTCTTTTTACTTTTTAGGTAAAGTCTTTTGACAAAAGTTTTTAATTTTTCTGAGGCTGCACTTAGTTATTTTGTCTTTTTTTTCTTATTTATGTTTTTATGACTATATTAGATAATTCATTGTGAGAAGCTAGTCTTGACAGTGTTGCCCCTGCATTTTCTTCTAGGAATTTTATGGTTTCAGTTTACACATTTAGGTGCTTAATCTATTTTGGATTTGTGTGTGTGTGTGTGTAAATACAGTTTTCCCAACACTGTTTATTGAAGAGGTCCTCGTTTTCCTGTCATATGGACTTAGGACTGTTATAAAAAATCAGTAGCCTATAGATCTATGGAATTACTTCTGGACTCTCAAGTCTAGCTCTTTGGTCTGTGTGCCTGTAGTTATACCAGTCAGGCTGTTTTGATTACTATAGATGTTTTAAAGTCAGGAAGTGAGTCCTCTAACTTTGTTCTTTTCTTTAAACATTTGCTTCAGCTATTTGAGACCTCTTGCCATTGCATATTAATTTGAGAATTTGTCTTTCCATTTCTGTGAGTAAGATGGTTGGAATTTTGATCAGGATTATATTGAATCTATCAGCCAATTTGTATAGTATTGACATCTTAACAATATTAAGTTTCTAATCCATGAGCATGAAACTTATTTCCATTTATTTAAGTCTTCTTTAATCTCTTTCAACTGTCCTTTACATCCCTGGAAACCTCATGCCTAAACAAAAAGTCAGCAGTTTGAGTATGCTTCTTGGAAACTGTATGGGGCAGTTCTGCTCCATCCTATAGTGTTGCTGTGAGTCAGAATGGACTTGATGGCAGTGTGTTTAGTTTGGTTTTGGTTTTCATATCCTTTCCTAGATTTATTCCAAGATCTATTATTCTTCTAGTGGTACTGAAATTGTAATCTTCTCTAATTTCCCTTTGAGGTTTCTCATTACTTGTTTGTAGAAACCCAACTATATTTATTTGTTGACCTTGTACCCTGTAACTTTACTAAATTCTTCTCTTGGATCTAGAAGTTTTCTTGTGGATGCTTTGGAATTTTCTGTATTCATAGGATCATGTCATTCACAAATAGAGATAATTTTCCTTTTTTTCTAGTCTGGTTACCTTTTATTTCTTTTTCTTGACCTATTGCTCTGGCTAGATCTTCTAATACAACATTGAATAGAAGTGGTGAGAGAAGGCACTGTTGTCTTCTTCTTGATTTCAAGGGGAAAGCTTTCAGTCTTCTCCATTAATAGTAATGTTGGGTATTGAATTTTTGTGTGTGCTGTGGAACATACTGAGGAATATTCGTTCTATCCCAAGCTTCTCCAGGGTTTTCTGTAAGAAATGGTAGTGGATTTATCAAATACTTTTTCTGCAAACATAGAGATGATCACATGTTTCTCTTTTTCTGCAAACATAGAGATGATCACATGTTTCTCTTTGTTATATTGATGTGTTGCATTGATTGATTTTTCTAATGTTGAACAATCCTGGCATTTTAGGAAGAAATCTTACTTGGTCATAGTGTATAACTCTTTTCATATGTTATTGGATCTGTTTGTTATCCTTTTTCTGAGGATTTTTGCAGCTGTATTCATAAGAGATATTGGTTTGTAATTTTCTTGTGGTGTCATTATCTGCTTTTGGTTTCAGTGTTATGTTTGCTTCATAGAATGAATTGGGGAGTATTCCTTCTCTATGTGACTCAGGACTTTTTGGTTGGGAAATTTTTGATCACTGATTCAATCTTTTCACTTACTATGGGTCTGTTGGAACTTTCAATTTTCCCATTTTGTGTATACTGTCCAGTTTGTTCCTGTACAGATGTTTGTGATATTGTCTTATAATTATCTTTATTTCCATTGAGTCAGTTGTGATGTCCCTTTTTCCATGTCTTGTTTTAGTAATTTGCATCCTTCCTATTTTTTTATCCATCTAACTAAAGGTTTTCCATGTTCATCCAGCCAGTTGCTGTTCCTCTCAGCCTTCTCATCTTGCCTTCAGATGGTAGCCACCTATTTAGTCTTATATATCTGCTGGAACTAAGAAGCAAACTCTTCATGGATCTTATGTTTCATAGTTCAGTCTAGCCTTTGTTTACAGAGTTTGGCTTTGGGAATGGGTTTAGTTCTGGGTTAACAGAGAGTCCAGGGGGCAGGTTCCTGTAGTCATTGTCAGTCCATTAAGTCTGGTCTTTTTGTTAGAGCTTGAGTTCTCTACCATACTTTTCTCGTGCTCTGTCAGAGACACTCTATTGTGTTTTCTGTCCTAGTAGTCATTGGTGGTAGCTGGGCATCATCTATGTCTGGTGTCAGGCTAATGGAGCCTCTGGTTTATGTGGCCCTTTTGTCTCTTGGACTAGTATTTTCCTTGTGTCTTTGGTGTTCTTCATTCTCCTTTGCTCCAGATGTGTTGCAGCCAGTTGATGCATCTTACATGGCTGTTAGCTTTTAAGATCCTGTATACCAGTCACTAAAGTAGGATGCAGAACATTTTCTGAATAAACTGTTTTTTCAGTTGCCCTAAATGCTCCTGAAAATCATGGCCCCTAGACCTCCCACTTGTGCTATTCTGTCCCTCCAAGTAGTTGATTGTGTTCAGGAAACTCCTCACTAGCCAAGCCAAGTGCCGTCGAGAATTGTTTCTTTGCTTTTCTCTCACTGCTTTCAGGACTCTCTCTTTGTCTTATAATTTTTGAGAGCCTAGTTATGGTAGTTAAGGTATATATTGGTGTAGATCCGTTTGGGTTTACCCTACTTGGGGTTCTTGGAACATCTTGGATTTGTAGATTCATGTTCTTGATTTGACTGGAGAAAATTTCTGTCATTATTTCCTCAAATATTCATTCTGTTCCTTTCTTTTATTTCCTCTGGCATTCCCATGATGTAGATACTAGGTCTCTGGTTGTTGTTGACTTGATGGCACTTGGCTTGGCTTGGCTCATTGTTGTGTCATAATGTCATTAAACCGTGGTCAATCTTGAGCCTCTATTCTTGTTGCTTTTTAGCCTCTGTAATTTTAACCATCTTATCCTCTAATTCTCTGATTCCTGCTTCTTCATGATTAAATCTGTTGGTAAATCCCTCTGTTGCTTTCTCATTTCAGTTATTGTCTCTTTCAGTTGTGTTATCTTTTTGAACCCATGTTTTGTTTTTATATTGTTTTCTTATTTCCTTCGGCTTTTTGTCTGTGTTTTCCCTTAAGTATTTAATTACTGTTAATATTGTTACATTATATTCTTTTTTTTTTTCATTATTTGGTCAGCCCTAAATGCATTTTCATTCCTTTTGTCATGTTCATTGGAATGCATAATTGTTTCTCTGTTCTTTGTGTGTCTTGTGTTCTGTTTTTGTTGTTGTTGAGATACTGGAATTTTTAGGACATTGACTTTCTCATCCTTGCCTAGTATTTGGTGATTTTGCATGCATTTCTTTATTCAGAAATCTCCTAGGTAAGCAGGACATTCAGCCTTGTTTAGTATTTCCTTTCCTTATCTATGAAAGCCTTTTTTTCCCCTCCCTGGCTTAGTTAGAATTTGAAAGTTCTATATTTCAGTTTTCAACCTGCAGTCTCTTCCAAACGTGTCAGAAAACATGCTATGAGAACTCTGTCCACCAGCTGGCACCATTACTCAGACGAGATACTGGGTTCAAATTGGTCTTCTGGAAACTCTGTGACATAGTGGTTAAGTGCTATGTCTGCTAACCAAAAGATCAGCAGTTGGAATCTACCAGGTGCTCCTTGGAAACAATATGGGGGCAGTTCTTCTCTGTCCTATGGGGTTGCTGTGAGTCAGGATTGAATTAGTAGAACTACTTTTGGTTTTTTTTCCAATCCATCTTCCACCAGGAAGCTCAGATTTCTGTCTCTGGTTATTTCATTCTTCCCTCCTCTGATTCTGTTATCACATATTTGATCAGACAACCCACATTGAGCAAACTCCCTTTTAGACTGGGTGTTGCCCTCTAGTTTTGCCTACAGTTTCTTTCCCTGCTCTGTGGGGGCTGCTTTTCTCTGAGCTGGCTTGCAGGGGAAGCCCAAGTTGGTTTCCTCTGTTTCAGGTGGAGGAGTGGCTGAAATTCCCCCAAAGACTCTTTATGATATCTGTATTGTTGGCTTCAGGGTGACCCTGTGCTGATTTGGGGGGAGGCTGCCTTCCCTTGGATGACCCTTCTGGCTCCACTATAGGAGTTCTATCAGCCCAACAGCTAATAGTTACTCAGTGGGAGAGAAAGTGTTATATACTTTGATTGAATTCCTAGGGATGTCCATCTTGTTGTTCTCAGAGCTCACTCTGCAGTATGTTGGTTAAAGTGTAGCCTCCACTAAAGATGTTTGCTTCCCAGTACACAGCAACCCTTATTTCGCAGTCCTCAGCGTCAACTGGAAGGGGAAGCAGACAGATTGAAGTTGATCCCCAGGGAGGTCTGTCCTGTTGATCTCAGAGGCCTGAGATAGAGGGTACCAAGTGAGGCAGCTGGGGTGCTGACTATGAGAGCAGACTCCATTGCATTGGCCTTCTGTAGCAGTTTCGTATCTTGAAACCAACAGTTACCAGGTAGTGTCACACTCTGGTTGGATCCTCCTAGAGATCTGCCTTGTTGTTATCAGTACCTGCCTGGTAGATTGTTGGTTGTGAAGGCACCCCGTGATCAAGATGTCTGCTTCCTAGCACACAGTAGCCTCAGAAGTCCTTAGTACCAACTGGAAATAGGGGCAAACAACATAGGTTGATCTCCAGGGAGTTTTGTCCTGATGTCCTATGGGGTTCCTAAATAGGCAAGTAGACCGGTGACCACAGAAACAGATTTCACTGCAGAAATGTTTGTGGCAGTTCACTGCAGTCTTGTAGCTGATAATGTCTGTGTGGGGGCAGGCTTATCATGCTTCAAATAGAGCCCCCAGGAGGCCTGTGTGGCTTTCAAGTCCCACTCTTCGCACCAATGACACAGCCTGTTGGCTGTGGGTATAGCCTCTCATCAGATCTCTGCTTCCTAGCACATAGCTGCTTTATTCAGCAGTTCTCAGTGCTGACTCTAAGCGGAAGCAAGGAAACCCAAGTTGATCCCCGTGAGGTGTGTCCCGTTGCTTTCAGAGGCCTAAGATATGGGGTACCCAGGGAGGCTAGTAGAGGGCTGGCTATGAGAGCAGTGCTACTGCAGGGGGGCTTCTGTATCAGTTCAAATAGGTTTGCAGCTGACAGTGGAGGAGGTGGGCAAGGTGCTGGCGCATTCCAAATAGACCCCAGTGAAGTCTGCTTTACTGATTTTAGAGCAGAAGCTTGGTATTCTGTCTCTTTGTGTAGACAAGGCTTGTGACAGTTACAGAAACAGGCTCTTTGGGGGGTCTACTTCCTCAGTTCACAGCATCCTCAGCCCGTGTAGCTGTGGGGAGGGGCAGGGACAGTGAGAGAAGCAATTTTTCTACCACATGTCACTCCTGTTGATCTGTTGTTTCTTGTCTGTCTGCAGTTCCTTGCTGCTTTCTTCTGCTCCCTGATTTAGAGTCCTTCAAAGCCAAGTGCCATTTCCTTATGTTTGTGGGAGAGGATTGGAATAATGGTCTGTTTATGTCACCATATTCCCACAATTCCCCTTCAAAATATTTTTAGTCTATTTTTCAAAGAAATTTAGGGACTATAGTCATTCAGGGAAATCCTGGTGGTGTAGTGGTTAAGTGCTACAGCTGTTAACCAAAAGAATGGCAGCTCAAATCCACCAGGCATTCCCTGGAAACTCTATGGGGCAGTTCTGTTCTGTCCTATAGGGTCGCTGTGAGTTGGAATTAACAAAACAGCAGAGGGTTTTTTTTTTTTTTAATACTAGCTGATAATTGATAATTGATAATTGATAATACTAGCTTATAATAATACTAGCTGATATTAATACTGGCTGATAAAAATTGTTAATGAGCTCAACATCTTAACTGTTGGAGTCTACCAGAGGTGCCTCCAAAGAAAGGCCTGGTGATCTATTTCTGAAAAATTTGCCAGTGAAAACCCCTTTGAACACAATTTTACTCTGATACACATGAGGTTGCCATGAATAGGAATCAATATAATCAAGACTTTCTTTTCTTTTTTTTTTTTATTTGATATGATTAAGTGAAAATGTACATTCCTGTATAAATTTGCATGCCCACCTATATGCAGCTTCCACTGCTCTCCCTGTCCGGTGACAGCACACTATAATAGCAGTTCAGAAAAGGTCCCAGATTCTTAATTCCGATATTTAGAGACAGAATCTAAATTTAACTGCAAAAGGCAGATTTGCTTAAGGGAAACTCTCTTGCCAGAAGTGCTCAGGAAAAAGTGAAGAGGCGTTTTCTAGCGATTAAAAGATGACAGAGTTCTCCATGATGAGCTCAATTAAAAATAAAAACAAACACAAAGCTACTTCCAAACTAAGAAGAAAAAAACACTGTTTGCAATAGTATGTCATCCAAACAGTTTCTTATGTTTATTCACCAGTGTATTAGTCTCTGTGATCTTTTTCTTTCTTCTTTAAACTTCTTTCTTTTTGGAAAATGCCAACTGTTGTAGTGGAAGGAAATCAGGGACTCTAATGTCAGCCAACTTTTACTGAGGAAAACAACAAAGAGAAATTCTTTCCTTTGTAGTGAGCCTCAAAGATTATGCATCACATTCCTCAGCTTTAAAGAGGAACTTGGCCTCAGGTCTTTGACCCTTTGGAAAAGAAACACCAAGATTTGGAATTCCATTTGAGAAATGTAGGCCTTCTTGATTTCTGGATGAAATTGCAAGGAATATACTCATATTAATGTGAATGAGAGAGGAGATCTTTGGAATAGGAATCCACTGATTTTTTTTCTGGGAGTTCTTGGATGATTCAAAGGGTTAACATGCTCCAGAAGGTTGGAGGTTCTAGCCATCTTGAGGCACGTCAAAAGAAAGACCTGGTAATCTGCTTCCAGAAGATTATAGCTTTTGAAATTCAGTGGAGCACAGTTGTATTCTGACATACGTGGTTTTCCCTTGAGTCAGAATTGACTTGATGGCAAATGATGATGAATTTATTGTCAGGACTGTAAGTGTCCTGCTTCATATATATAATTATTTCGTTTTGCTTTATTTTATTATCTTAATGTGATCAGGAGAAATAAGTCTGTGTAATGAATCACACTGGTTCCTGTGTGATTAAAAATAAAATTATTGGACCAGGTTAAAGGATTCTGTGAACTATAAGATATGATCTCAACACTGACTGCACAACCCCACAAGAGTGAAAAATGGCATGCTGTGAGCTCCAGGACGATGCTGCAGAGATCAGTCTCAGATGCATTTCATTTTGTGTTGTTATTAATGGCTTGGAAAGAGGATGAGAACCTATCATGGTCATTATATCTGCAGATGAGGGTAAATACAGTGGTGTTATAGACACCAGCAAGGAAAGAGACATAGTACAGAACAACTAGAGATTAGAAATCTGGACAGGAAATGAACCAATGAGATCAGCCTGGAAACACCAAGACATGCATCTGGAGAAATACATAATTTGAAAACCAGAAAGATACTTTAAAGGGAGGGTCAGACTTTGAAAACAACAATGCCAAATGATCTTTGAGTGGCCATCAGTTCGGGATATGTTTGTTATGTGATGGAAAAAAATATTAAGGTCTGGCATTCATGTAGCCTTTCCAGGGGATTTTTATTTCAAGCAGAGGTATTTCCATTATTTCATTGGATCATCACCCCAAAGCAGTTGGAAGCAAAGGATTTACTCTCCATTTAAGAGATGAGGAGAGGTTAAGTGAATGTTCAAGACCAAACAATTTGTCAGTAAAACAGACATGACTCAAAACTTGAGCGTCTGGCTCCTGTTCTTTTCTCTTTTTACAACAACACCTTGTCATTATATCTTGAAGCTCAGAACAATAATTGTACCTGGTTTGAAATTTATCTATTTCTTTCTGGTCTGGTGCATAGTTTTATTTCATTTAGAAGTTGATCCAGAAAGAGAGAACAGACAGTGCAAAAGCACCACAGGCTGATGCCCTGGTTTCTGGCTAGGTGGACCAGTGGAAGCGAGGTACCACCAGTTGAGCTCAGAGCACTCAGGAGGATGTGCAGAAGAAAGTTATGAGATCCATTTTAAACATGCTGAATGTTACACAGAGATTAAAGTGCAGAAATTTTATTAGAGAATGCTCAGTACCCATGATAAATATTAGGGAGAGATCAGCCAGAGCCAAAAGCAAGAGAAGGAAGCATGATTGGACAGAAGGAGAATGCAGCCTCATTAGAACCCTTTGCCAACTCTGCAGGGAGTTCTGAAGATGAACCTTCGACTATGTACCAACTTAAGGTTAGAGGACTAGGCCTTCGACCTCCTCTTTCAGATCATTTGATGTAGGTCCCCCCCTGGCAAAGCAGTGTCACCTTGGGGGTGGTTCTCTTTGGCTGAGGCAATCCCTAAAGGTGGCTGACAATGAGGGCAGTCCAACAGGGGCATTTGAAGAACAGGGCTCATAAGTCCTTTATTTCTGATGAGAGATCTGAGCAGTGTATCACAAGATCTATAACACTGGAGGTGAGGTGGATCGCTCACATGGAAACATCCCATACATGTTTGGATATATTAATCTGAAGCTGAGTGGAGAGATTTGGTCAGAGATGACAATTAAAGTGATGTTATATGAGTGGTGAGAATGTATAAATTTTTGTGGTTGTATACTCCTTTGTCACTATGAGTTGGAATTAACTTGACAGCAATGTTTTTTAATACCCGTTTGACAAGATGAAGAAAACTAAAGTCTTCTCACCAGAAGAAAAAGAAAGATATGAAAATACAGACCCGTAGAAATTTTGGAGTATCACCCTTTTGACTATCATTTTGGTGATTTGACTCAACAAAACTGAATCTATGCAGCCCCTGTCCTAGGAAGTATTTTAACCACTCTGATGAATTGGTACAGTTTCTTGGAGCATTCACAGAATTCAGTTACTCTTGACTATTTCACCTAAACCTCATGCAGTATGAACTTTCCATTATTATCCTTGTTTTACAGAGGAGGAAACTCAGTTTAAAAGAACTTGTTGAGAAGTATCACAGCTTGTGCATGGAAGAGCTAAAATGTAAACACAGATCTGTGTAGCAAAGTGAGATTCCACTTCTGAGCTACTTGGTTGGGATTTGTGTGCTCTTACCTTAGCTTTATCAGGATAACAATAGGTCCTTGGCAAGTAGAGTGGAAAGCAAGGAGACCATGGGCCACTGATCCCTGATTCCCTATTACAACATCTATCAGTGATACAAAGAACAGCATCATGGGGGAAGGGGTATGCCATTGGCAACAGACAGATACCTCCTGAGTCCAAGGCTAGCCACTGGTAACAGAGTATGATGCAAGGTTGAGAGTCCAAAGCTGTGGAGTTGATTGCAAGTTTTCAATGACTGATTTTTCAGAAGTAGATCAGCAAGACTTTGTTCCAAGGCTCCTCTGGATGAGCTCAAACCTCCCACCTTTCAATTAGCAGTGTAGCACTTTGACCATTTGCATAACCCAGAAGACTCCAACCTGATGGTTTCCCAGTGTTTATAGGGACCTTATGAGTCAGAATCAACAGCAGTGGGTCCGGTTTTATTATTTTTTTCTTGGTACAGAAGTTTGGGTCAGGGAGGCATAGCAGCGAGTCTCCCGCTTTGCCCCTGGGGATGTGTGATTGGCTGCCATAAATATTTTGCCCTTTTATTGTTGTTGTCATTGAAAATAGAGGATCTACATTGTGTTCTCAAGATAATTTACTAGTTATTTCCTCTTATAGATGGAAAAAAAGTTATATTAAGCAGTGTTGTTAGTGTGTTCATACTTTCAAGGTCCTTACCATCTTTTTATATTAGTTAATGAGGACTCATTTAGCAAGGTCATTGTAAATTAGTTACACAGAGTTAATGAATCAAATGAACCTTCCATGGCAAATAGTTTCTACTTTACTGTGAACAGGGTTTTCTATCACGAACTGTCTGATGATGTGGTTTCCTATGAGGAACTCTCAGGCTCAAGGTTATGTGTAAGAGATCTGGGGCCTGTTGAAACAAAACTTCAGTTTTCCTGTAATTGTTCCATGCAATGTTTTAGTCAAGAGTTTAGAGAAGAACTAAAATTTATGGTGACAAAATATAAGGTAAAAAAAAAAGTACAGAGTAAGTATAATTTCACTTAAACTTGCATAATATAGTAAATGGATATAACTATTCATTAACCTTTTATCTTTCTAAACAAAGGCAAATTATGAATCCAATACATTGTATTCCTGCAATCACTTGTACTAAACCAAAAAACCAAACCAAACCCACTGCCACCAAGTCGGGTCCTACTCATAGTGACCCTAGAGGTCAGAGTAGAACTGCTCCATCCAGTTTCCGAGGAGCACCTGGCAGATTTGATTTGCTGCGCTTTTGATTAACAGATGTAGCGCTTAACCCACTTTGCCACCAGGGTGGTGACACCATGTGTAGGAATGTACAACTGTGTTTTATAGGGTTTTAAATGGCTTATTTTTTAGAAGTAGATTCCAGGCCTGTCTTTAGCAGCACTGTTGGGTGGATTCAAGCTGACAATCTTTCTGTCAGTGCCAAAGCCAAGTGCCGTCGACCCTGTCAGTAGCTGAATGTAAAATGCTTGTGTCTTTGCATCATCCAGAGACTTTTCACTTGTTAGAGTGATTTCTTAAAACTATCCCTACAAGTGATTTCCAAGGAGCTCTCATGGTGCGTTGGTTAAGTGCTCAGCTACTAACTGAAAAGATGGTAGCTTAAACTCACCCAGCAACTCTGCAGGAGGAAGATCTGGGGTGTGATCTATGTCTGTCAAGATTACAGCCTCAAAAGCACTGTGGGGCAGTTTTTGTCTGTCGCATTTAGACTCAGAGAGTGGTCATGAGTCTAAAATTGACTTGCCAGTGCTGTTACTAGATAACACTCTAGATTATCTCTGCCTGCCCCAAATAGTCAATCTCTGAGACAGGTTTTAGTGTGGGTGATTGAAAGGAAAGTTTATTACTGTGCCCTATCAGGCACAGGGAGCAAGGAAATATTTCTCCATCAAGGTCCTGCTCCAATTTTGCCAGGCGAGGTTGAAGTATTTAAAGGGAGAGTGGGTTGCATGCGAGATATTAATACAGGTTTTGGTGCCAGTGCCAGAGAAACAATGTGATTGATTAGGAATGAAGAGGGGCATCCGTTTAGGAGCCTAAAGAGTCCTTTGAAGATATGTATCAGGAGTAGGAATCCAGACTGCTTTTGGTTGGAGGTCAGTACTGGCACCTGGGTCTTCCACTGGCTCCTTTATGTGTTTTTATGTTTCTAAAAAGCTATGGAAACTGTAAAGACAATTTCAGTGACTTCCTGCCAAGGCCAGGAATTTTTAAGATGGGAGAAAAGACAAGCCAGTTTTATAATGAGCATTAAATCTCTGTTGTCTATTTTAACTTATCTTTTTAAAATTGGGGTGTCTAAAGCATCCCTCCTGTTTCAGTGCCTAACAACAACAAATGATTTCCAGGGCTCCCACTTGGACTGTATGAAGAACAGGGCATCAGGATAGGAGGATGACTTATTAATAACCTGCCTTATGCAGATGACACAACATAGTATACTGAAAGTGAAGAGGACTTGAAACACTGATGAAGATCAATGACCTCAGCCTTCAGTATGGATTACACCTCACCATCAAGAAAACAGAAGTCTTCACAACTGAACCAGTAAGCAGTGTCACAATAAACAAAGAAGAGATTGAAGATGTCAAGGACTTCATTTCATTTGGATTCACAATCAACACCCATGGAAGCAGTAGTTAAGAGATCAAAAAAGACTTTGGGCAGATCTGCTCCAAAAGCTGTCTTTAAAAAACACAAAGATGTCATCTTGAAGATTAATGTATGCCTGACCCAAGCCAAGGTGTTTTCAGTTGCCTCGTATACATGAGAAACCTTTGAATTATGGTGTTGACAAAGAATATTGATGGCAATGGATGGCAAAAGAGGAAACAAGTCTGTCTTGGAAGAAGTGCAACTGAAATGTTGGTTAGTAACAAGGATGACAAGACTATGTCTCACATGCTTTGGACATGTCATCAGGAAAAATCAGTCCCTGGGGATGGACATCATTCTTAGTAGAGTTCTAGTGAGAGATAAGAAGACCTTGCACAGTATGGATTGATACAGTGGCTGCAACAATGGGCTCCAACATAGTGATTCTAAGGGTGACACAGGACCGGGCACTGTTTTGTCCTGTTGTACACAGGGTCACCATGAGTCGGAACTGACTCTGCGGCACCTAGCAACAACAATGCTTGGACAAAGAAAGTCGTTCCTTATTTTAACTTTTTTTTTTTTAATTAAGCCCGAGTCAGTTATGTGGGTGTTTACAATAATTATTTTTTTACAGTGGCCTTAGCTTAAATCTGTCTTTACAACAGCACCATTGTTCATCTAACCAGCATCTGTTTTCTGCATTACTTTTCCTTGTGCTGTAACAGTATGCCCATGAAATGCACAAACTAGTCAAGTGTCAACAGAAAATGTTGTCAGCAATAACTTGGGGCTTTTTGAGTTGATTCTAAATTACTTATGACTATAAAGTAATGAATACAGGACCGAGTTACATGTTAAAATATGCATTTATTAATTATGTAAACCTTTTTGGAAGGCACTTGGTATACTACACTCTAAGTCTAGAAAGCCTTTATCTGTTTTGGTGTGGATTACAGCGGAGAGGCAAGATTAGAATGTGACTGGGTGCTGCATCTGGCAGGGGACCTCCGTTTTCCATCCACCCAAAGTTTATCCCTTTAATCACCCTGTGCTATAATAAAACACACCAGCAAGTTCTTCAAAATGAATTAAGTCATCTTTGTTTTTCCTAAATCCTATTCCCACACTTTTGTCAGCCTATCACTCAAATATTTTACTGACCCATTTTATACAGGTGAGACAACTGAAGCTAAGAGGGTTTTTCAGGTTGTCATTTTAAAGTCCTAATTTGAAATGCATTTGGAAAATCTGACAGCCTTTGTCTAGTTTAGCCTCTGGCTCTTGCCTCTCATATTCACTGCCTTCCAGGAAAAATTAGTGCCGAGACCTCTAAAAATCTAGGGTCTCACTTGAGATCAATGTGTAGTGGTGACTAGTCCAAGCAATAAGTATTCATTCCTTGTCATATCCGTTATATGCAACAGGTTCCTGTCTCTCACTGCAGGACTCCTTTGGAAATTTGCTCAGTGCAGCCTGTGACTGAGCCCTCAGGCATATATCTCTGCAATTCCTGCTTGTAGGAGAAGATAAGGAGCCCAGGGCTGATGAGGCCCCATGGCCCTGGAGTGTTTGTTATAACCTAATACAGGAAACTGGAATAAAAAGAGCAGCCAAGGTCCCTTCCTGGAGACGGCTTGGAAACCTGGAAAATATAAACTGGGGTTGCAGCCTAGCCCTTGGGAGTTGCTTGGCTTGCTCTTCTAAGCCTCCATCTCATGTCCTTCATCTGGGAGTGAGCTGCTGTGCTATACAGGGAGGGATCTGAATCCAGTATTGTGTGTTTCCTTTCAGCCCAAGGGTGAAATTGACTGCACGTGACTGAAGATTCAACAGTCCCAGAGCATGATCTCAGGCAGGCTTTCAACAGAGGATTCTATAGTTCTGGGATTCAGTCTCATGGTTTAGACTTCAGTGGGAGTGAGGTAGAGTGGGCTGGGGAGGAGGCAGTCCCCACGAGGTAACTCTCTGCTCTCTCAATTCCGAACAGGCACAGAAGACTGCTTAGGAAAGGAAACAGTCTTCGCCTTGGTAACATGGTGTCTCTATTCTCCAAAGCTTAAATAATTAAAAATCTCCAGATGGTCTGGTGTCAGAAATTCAAATGACTGTAAACCAGGTTGGAAACCCTGGAGGCATAGTTGTTAAGAGCTGTGGCTGCTATCCAAAAGGTTGACAGTTCAAATCCACCTGCATTCCTTGGAAACTCCATAGGGCAATTCTACTCTGTCCTATAGACTTGCTATGAGTTGAAACCAACTTAACAGCAATAAGTTTAGTATATAAGCAAGGCAGATAATATTAATAAATGGAAGCCAACCCTGTATAAAAGGAGACAGAGCAGCAGATTATGGCTAATTGGAGAATACACGCTCTGTCTAAATGGCAGCTAGTATTCAACTGTAATTGATGTGTGCCAGTGTGTGACTTTGAGCCTAAAAATAACCAGATTGTACAATTTTTAAAGAAATCTAAATTTGTATATAAAATCTATAATTGGATAAAACAACATGTCCATACACGCAAATATTTGTCTTGTGTCTGTCTCCTTGTTGCAGGGTGACTTTCTTGGGAAGTAGATTCTGAGAAGGAGAATAGGATATAGGAAGTATATTAGGGAGTGTTCCTGGTATCAGTTATCTCTGAAGGGAAGAGAAGGAAAAGGAAGGGAATAGAAGAATTGGGCAGAGGAAAATGAGCTGTGGTGTGGTCTTAACAAATGCTTCAGCTGAATTTATAGGCAGACCTGAAGCTGGGATAACCCTTTAGAATTGATGCCCCTTTGTGGCTAAGAAGCTGTGTCAATCAGATATTGAATCAGGCTATACTTGCAGAAATGGGGTAGAGAATTTGCGTCTTAGCCAAGACTGATTTCCAGAAAGGACTGACTACTAAAGCTTGAGAATACCTTGGGCGATAAGACATTCAGTCCGGAAGAAGGATCTGGATGGAACATCACAGCATCCGCCACAGCTTGTTCTTTGTACTACTCAGACTCACTTCTTTGTCTAGGTTCCCAGAGAAACAACTGGAGCGTTCTGGTGCCTCGGCTTTAGCAGGCTGCAGGGACTTTTTTCCACGGTGGTCTTAGGGCTGTGATAGTACTTACTGCGGTCCTCTACCAGTTATTCTAGATTCTCCTCACTTGTAGCTTCTGTTGGCCTAGGTGGCTTAGCTGAAGTTAGGACATGGACCCTCATTTCCGAGGGGGCAGAGTCACTGATCACCATGCCCTTCTCTGGTTAAAGTTGATCTAATAATCCATTTACTATAAACACTGGGCAAGGAGATACCTAAAAGAACCCAAATGGATCACATATATGCCATGTATACTCTTCCCTACTCCCAGAAGCCCTAGCACCTCCTGATGATCATGGTCATGCCAGGATGGTTGCAGCCTTTTTACCTGTTTGGCACAGGAGCCTGCAGTGCACAGCTGGCCGCTATAATGGTGTCAGTAGAAACCTTGCTATGCCTTCCTGGTGGAAGCATTTCCATTTGGGGAAAAGGCACTCAACAACCCAGAGTTGCAAGAACAGAAAACACGTATTTCCCAGCTGGTACCCTGGAAGTCATGGTAAGAGGGCCCTCTTTTTGGTTTTGGGACTCATATGGTCTTCCTATTGGGACATAGCACCATATAAAGGCACTCATTTAAACTGTGCAGTATACCCTGAAGGATGGTGCCCTGTCCTCAGAAGGAATAATCTCTGAATTGCTGCCTCAGTTATGGATCAATAGTCGATTTGACCACTCTTTCAGCATACCAGCTTCTGAGTGATGTGGTATTTGATACAACCAGGGGATCCCATGCTGAAGTGGCCCATCTTACATCTCTTTTGTTATTGAATTGCTTCCTTTTACAAGCTTGCAAGCAGCCATCTAAGGCACAACAATTGCCCTAGATCTGCCAGAGCAGCAGGTCAAGAAGGAGAGTCAGAAATAGGAGGAGGTAGTGGAATATGTGACTCATCACCTCTATAAACAACTGCCACTTTTGACATGAGACCAGAAGAACTACATGTTGCCCCGTCACACAGTTGAACGTTTTGATAAGAGATTCTGTATCAGAATCCTGATCAAAAGGGGAAAAATGTAGAACAAAATGGAGATTGGAAGAACTCCTGAAACTATTGCCGTGAATAATCTTTATATCTTTAAGTACCCCCTGAGGTCATGTTAAAACCAATAGTGTAGCTTAACTAGTAAGAAATGTTTGCCTTGAACATTGTGTTCTCCTACACGGTGTTCTTCTGCACATTGTATAGATCTGCTTTGAGATGAGATTGACAACAGAAACTGAAAGGATTAGATAGGAACCTTAAGGTGTAGTGAGTTTATGTTAATTCGGGAGAAACAACTTGAGAAGGAGGGTGAGAATGGCTGCACAATTCAAAGAATAGAATGTCACGGAATTGCACATAATAGAAATTGTTGAATTGGTGTATGTTCTGCTGTGTGTATTCTCAATAATGACAACAACAAAATAAATAAAAACTAAAAACCAAGACTCTTTGAACTCTCAGATAGTAGTGTTCATGAAGGTCCTAAGAGCGGGAAAGGTAAATTCAGATGTAAATTCAGTATGCTTTGTAGAGTAAAAGAGGTCCAATGTAATTATTATTCCTCTTCATTATTGACAAAATGGTGTTTGAAAACACCAGTAGCTGGATCACTGTTGATGAGTGGTCGCTTGTTTTCTGCATTGCCTCTGTCCCTGTCACCGTGGCTGTGTCATTCACTGGCCATTGTGCCAACACTGAGGTGGCTAATGATGAATCCTGGCTCAAGTAAACGGACTGAGTCATTCTGTTCACCTCATTGTTTGCTGTCTTTTCTGAGACAGATGCGCTCTGCAGGAAATTGACAAGCAACACATGTATCTTCACCCTCATGCCCATTCCCATAGGTCCCTCCATATGCTGCTACACAAGACTCCCTTTTTTTCTTCATTTTTTTTTTCCCCAGGCCAGGAGCAACTGTGCAAATCACTCAACACTGCCCAGGAGTTCATATATATTTTGGAGCTGCTTTTTCTTTCCATAAAAAGTAGATGATAGGATATACAGATTGAGCTGTGGCCATTGGGCGGTAATCTTCTCATTGTTGTCTTTCCACATCAGCCCTGTCATGCAGTCATGCTCAGTTTTCAACTTGCTCTGTGTTCAGAGCTAACATATCTATAAACCAGGCTCTGTTTTTTTTTCCTCTTCCATCAAGTCATTGTTTGGGCCATAGGTGTGTGTGATAGAAAAGTAGTGGATGACATTGTGAGCTGGACCAACTGCTCTACTAGTTTAGTTGTTCCTTTCGCCATTCAGATGCTCATTTCTTGATGTGTGACTTCCATATTACCACAGTTTCTGCTGGAATCACCTGATCTTATAACTTGTTGGGTATGAAGGACCTAGTTCATGATGGCATTTCTGGCTGAATGGTCACGAGGTACTCCATGTCTACCAGGGAGCACCGTGTATCTACCATGTATCACAGTGGCTATTTTGCAAACAGTATATAATTCTCTTGCTCTGGTGTCCTGTGGATCTAAATCATGATTCTCCTGTTGCAGCTTGCATGAGCTGCGTGTGGTGGCTTTTCATACCACATACAGCCGGTACCATAGGATTTGTTGGGTCATATGATCAAAGTGGTGGGACTATTTGCACACAGACCAGGATTTGCTGTGGAGTTCTTTCTGCTCTAGGTTACACTGAAAGATGAAAGCCTTTCAGGTATATGGGCTAAAGAATTATTTTCAGATATGTAATGTGTTGCATATAAAACCTGAAGAGATCTACCAGGCATTGCACTTCCTTCTTTGCAAGGTAGTTAGTAGTTACATTATACAAATCTGTCCTTTATTCTGGCGCGTTATGGCTGGTACTAGACCACTGGACTCCTAACATCTTACTGATGTGACAGACACCTGGGTCTTTGTAGAGATTATGTCAGACTCTGTAGAGGTCCTGTATCTTAACCAGCATGATGTCATCAATGTAGTATACCAATCAGATGTTTTTCAAGTTATCCAAATGATCTAGAACTTTTCAGACTATATGATGGAAGGCGGAATAATTAACTTAGCCCTGGTGGGGTTCAGGATTGTTCTTGTACACTTTTGTTTATTCCAAGTACATGCAAACTGCTTCTGATAACTTTTTCTGGCAGGGATAGAAAAGAACTCACTAGATCAATGGCTGTGTACTATGTGCCTGAAACCATGATGATTTGCTCCAGAAAAATGTCACATCTGGCACAACATCTTCAACTTGGCTTATTACTGGTTGAGTCATGTTATGCTGTTGGACTGGCTTTTCTGGTGTCCAGATAGCAAAATAAGTTGAGATATGACGGAGACTACTAGCCCTGATTTCTTCAGGTTTTTATGGGGTGCACTGATCTCTACTGGGAGCCCTGGTGGTACAGTGATTAAATATTCAATTGCTAACAAACAGCTCAGCAGTTGGAATCCACCAGCTACTCCTTGGAAACCCTGTGGAGCAATTCTGCTCCATCCTATAGCATTGCTATGAGTTGGAATTGACTGGATGGCAGTGGGTTTGGTTTCTTGGTGTGGATATCTGCCATTCCCTTATGATACAGTATTATTTTCAATTTACTATATTTGCTTGGATGGTAGTAGAGGATTTTAGAGATTATACTTGGCTTTCTCTACTTGATAAATCTTACTCCACAAACTGAGAAACCAATGTGGATATTGTGCTAACTGCCATGTTGGTCCATTCCAATTAATGACTGGGAATTCATGAAAATGATTAATAGGTGAGTCTGTGAATCCAATGGACCAAACTGAAAGCCAAATCTAGACCAGTAGTGTACTTATTACCTGTTCCCATGCTGTGATGTTGATTCTAGTCTCTCAGTATAGAAGCCAACAGGCAACCTGTGTCTGTCATTTCTCAAGATGTTTAGAAATTCCCCTTTCTTAGGGTTCTGTTAAGAAACAGATCCACGGAGACATACAAGTTTATATATGACATGCATATTTGTTATATAGTGTGTTTGTATCATACTTGTAGGCATATGTTAATGTTTATGCATACACACAAAGACTAGTTCACACAGTTGTAGGACAGTGGCAAGTCCAAGATCTGAAGGTCAAGTGACAGGCTAGACTCCTGGCTCACAGGGTTGTACAGGGCTGGCAAGTCACAAGTCTGTAGGCTGGAGACTGCTGCAGGCTGCTAGAACAGTCTCCTGGCAAGCTGTCTGTTTATAGTCTGGAGACAGAACACACCCTAGGGAAACTACTTTTTTTGCTCTTAAAGCATTCATTTGATTGACTAAGGCCTGTTTGCACTAAGGAAAGTAATTTGTTTTACTTGAAGCCAACAGATTTAATCACAGGTTATAATAACAACTAAACTAGTATTTTACTGAACAACTGAGGACCATAGCCTTGCCAAGTGGGCCCATAAAATTACCCATTACATACCTTTTCCCCAGTTTACAGAGAAACTGGTATGTGATCACAGAACCCTTTGAGGAAGCATGAGGGGAGTCATTACCAAATATATTTGGCATGGTGATGCAAGCTCACTTCTTCCCGTGACTGGGCTTCTTCAGTTAGTGGATGACAGCTCTGAAACTGACTCAGATCCAGAAGCTGGGTGAGGGTCATGACTCTTGAGTGGAGTGACTACCCGAAGCTCCTGATCATCAATCCTTGATTTATTTTGATTGCTACCTATATTAGTTTCCTATTGCTGCTGTAATAAATTACCACAGATTTCATGGCTTCAAGCAATGCAGATTAGTCTCTTACCACACCAGAAGTCAGAAGTCTGAACTGGGTCTTCTGTGGATAAGATGAAAATGTCAGCTGGGCTTTATTCCCTCTGGAGGCTCTAGGGAGAATCTGTTCCTTGCCATTTTCAGCTTCTAGAGGCTGCCTGTATTCCTTGTTGTTGTTAGGTGCCATCAAGTTGGTTCTGACTCATAGCGAGCCTATGAACAACAGAATGAAACACTGTCCAGTCTTGTGCCATGTCCACAGTGTTTTTTATGCTTAAGCCCATTGTTGCGGCCACTGTGTCGATCCATCTCATTGAGGGTCTTACTCTTTTTTGCTGACCCTCCCCCCGACCAAGCATGATGACCTTCTCCAGGGACTGATCTTTCCTGACAACATGTCCAAAGTATGTAAGATGTAGTCTTGCCATCTTTGCCTCCAAGGAGCACTCTGGTTATACTTCTTCCAGAAAAGATCTGTTTGTTCTTTTGGTGGTCCATTGTACATTCGACATTCTTCTCCAACACCGCAATTCAAAGGTATCAATTCTTCTGTCTTCTTTGTTCATAGTCCAGCTTTTGCATGCATATGATGCGGCTGAAAACACCATCGCTTGGCTCAGGTGTATTTTAGTCTTCAAGGTGACATCCTTACTTTTGAATATTTTGAAGAGGTCCTTTGCAGCAGATTTTCCCAATGTCATGTGTCTTTTGATTTCTTGACTGCTGCTTCCAAGGGCATTGATTGTGGAACCAAGTAAAATGAAATCTTTGACAACCTCAATCCTTTCTCCATTTATGACAATGTTGCTTACTAGTCCAGTAGTGAGGATCTTTATTACATTCTTTGGTTCATCACATTTCTTTCCTTTTTGAACTCTCTTCTCTCCTTCTTCTAAGGATCTTTGTGATTACATTGGGCCCACCTGGATAATTCAACAGAATCTTTCCATCTCAAGATCTTTATCAATGACTTCTACAAAGTCTTTTTTACCATGTAAAGTAACATACTCACAAATTCTGTGGTTTAAAACATGGGTGTGTTTAGAAAGACATTATTCTGCCTACCATAGTTTCCTCCTGGGCTACCTATCTTCCAGGGAAGGGGTGTTCTGTTAACCATCTCCATAACTCCTGAAGCTGTGGCTGGGCAGGCTGCCACTCAGACCTTGCAGGCATCATGATGATTGGTTTCTGACAGCTAAATACTGTTGCCTGGTCTGTATTGTTTCGGAGTCCTATTAAAAGGACCTTATTATGGGACTCATTTCTTATCATGAATCCTGAATTAAAAAGGAGAACCACTTCTGAGCTGGGCACCTCTCACCTGAATATTTCCTATTGTTTTGATGAAGATACACCCCTGGACAAAGAGTAGACCAACCATTGAATGCAAGGGGCTGGACTACGGGCAAAAGCAAATAAAAGCCCACTGCTGTGAAGTTGATTCCAACTCATAGCAACCCTATAGGACAGAGTTCCTGCTGGACTGAAACTGCCAAACTGTTGGTTAGCAGCCATAGCACTCAACCACTATACCACCAGGGTATCTTCAGAACACAGTTGATAACTGAGGGTTATATATCAACAGTATGCAGTTAGGTAATAAATCCTTCAATTTGGGGGATCTGGGATACACATCGCAGTATCTGCTACCCTCATATATATATGCATCAGTCTCCTTGGAGTCAAGGATTGTCTCTTTCGTGATTGCTGCTACATCCATCTATTTCTGGCACATAGTATAGGTGCAGTAGTATTTGCTAACCTAATGCGTGTGTAAGTGAATAAATGAAATAAAAAAGTGAATTTATATTGAGCTCCAAATTCAGTTTATGCTACTCAAAAACAAAAACAAAAAATGAATCCCAACCTACTAGTGTTCCTGCATAAGAATTATTTCAGCCGAATTGGCATTGTGCAAAAGTGGTTCAAATAGGAAAAGAAGCTACTCCTGTGGAGTAATGAATGAGTATAAGCGTGTACCCACAGCTGGCCCGTAACTTTTCAAATCAGAACGATAGGCACTAGGTTGCAGAACATATCGAATGTAATTCATGTGACTGCATTGCATACTTGAAAATGATTAAAGTGGCAAACTCACTGTTATATTTATTTTATCACAATTAAAGGATACATGTTAGGCTACCTTGTTCTTTAATCTCAGATACCTACACAACTATAGAACTTGGTTTTGGAAGGTGACTCACAGCGGAAATTTTGGGAAGACAAAAATCCTTTAAAAATTTCCAAAGTTTCACTCAACCAGTTAGATCATAGTATCCCACCCCCCTCCACCTCCCACCGCACCCCATATGCTGGTGTAGTGGTTAAGAGCTATGGCTGCTAACCAAAAAGTTGGCAGTCCAAATTGACCAGCTGTTTTCTGGAAACCCTACGGGACTGTTCTGCTTTGTTCAACAGGATCACTATGAGTCTGAATTAAATCATTAGTAATTTTTGTAATGGTCTCTACAGGAAAAGTATCAAGATTTTCCTGTTCATATGAATGTAACCTAATCTGTTTTGCTTTCCTGCTGCTTCTGTAACAGAAATGCCACAAGTAGGTGACTTTAAAAATCAGGAATTTTGGGAGGCTAAGAGTCTAAATTAAGGTCTTGGCTGTGTCAATTCCTTCCTTACAAGTAGTTCCAGGCATTCTTTGATCCCTTGGTTGTAGATGACCCTTATATGTCATCTCTATTCCCCACATGTGTGTGGAACTCTGTGTCTAATCTGCTTTTTTTATAACTCAAAAGTAATTGGATTTAGAACCCAGTCTATTAGGGTGTGATCTAATTAATGTAACAAAGAAATTCCTGTTTCCAAACAAGATTACATTTATAGGTACAAAGGTCAGGAATTCAACTTATGTATTTGGAGCACAGAGTTCAGTAACATCCCTTGTGTCTAACATGCTGGGCCAGAAAGGAGATGTGAGTCAATTCTTCCTTTCTTCCAACCTCACCCTATATCCCTAGCCAGAATGGCCCTGTCAGAGCTGCCATCAAAGTTTAGAGAGACTCAGAGCCTTCAGATTCCTCTGCTGAGAAAAAGAATGAAGAAATTCAATAACAAGTAGAAAATTTGCACACCTTATGCAAGTTGGCATTCGTTTAATTTTGGAATAGGCCCATGGGGATACATTTGGCAGCTGTAACTTTTTTTTTTATTTTTTGTGTTATGAGTATCAAGGGTAGTATTGTTTGTCAGGTTATTTCTGTGTATTTAGTATGTCAACATCTAATAATAGTAAGTGAATCACCACTTTGATTTTTATTATGTTATACTGGAAGAACAGGACTGAAATTTCCTTTGCACTGAAGGTAAAACTAATGGACCCAAATGACTTAACAGACAGTTCTCAGATTCCATATTTATTTACTAATGTTAGAAATAGCCTATATATTAGATAAAGATTGGGTATGTGGATTTTGCACCTTTAAAACTCTTTATTTTAGGACTATCTTTTGTGCACTCTTCAAGTCAAGATCAAGGGGAAATGTCCTCCTGCCCCCAGAGTAATGTCATGAGATATAGACGCATGTGACTTCAAAAAACCTAGAAAATAGTTGTAATGATCAAAAACTGTGTAAATGACTAACCACTAACTTTAGATACCTTGGAGACTAAAAAGAAGACAAAGAATATTTTTCGTGTTTCCCCTCTATTCAGCTATTTCTTTCCCTCCTTGCTGGTACTTATTCCAACCATGATTCAAGAGCTGGAGACTACAAATACAAGATGTGGTAGGTACGGCTGCCATCTGAGTAACTTCATTTCTGCTAAGAGCTTTGCATGCATAGTCCTATGTAATCTTCAGTATTTTACTGTCCTTCACTCTGCTACACACTTATGTCATCCACCCATCTCTCTTAACCAGCTTAGACTGCATCCTTCATCCTCAGTTTCTTTGAGTTTCTCTCTCCTTTCTAAATGTACATCTAGCAGATCCCTTAGTTAAATTTCACACCTTATCTGTTTGATGCCTCTGCTCTTGCAGCCCCTCATTCTCAGTTGTATTTTGAGTGCCTTCCAACCTGAGGCAGTACTATCACATGCAAGTGAAATCATTGCTGGAGATCATTTAAGAACAGTTGCAGGAATAAGTCCACAGGGAACTGCCAGAAATTCAAGCTGGTCTCAGAAGAGGATGTGACAAGAGGATATCAGTGTTGATGTCAGATGGACCCCTGCAGAAAGCAGAGAATACCAGAAAGATGTTTACCTGTGTTTTATTGACTGTGAAAAGCCATTAGACTGTGTGGATCATAACAAATTATCAATAACATTGTGAAGAATGAGAATTCCAAGCACTTAATTGTGCTCATGGGGAGCCTGTACATAGTTCAAGAGGCAGTCTTAAAGGGGATACTAACTGGTTTGAAGTTAGGAAGGTGTGTATGAAGATTGCATCTTTCACCATACCTATTCATTCTCTATGCTGAACAAATAATCTGAGAAGTTGGACTATATAAAGAATATAGCATCAGGATCCAAGGAAGACTCATTAACAACCTGTGATATGCAGATGACACAACCTTGCTTGGGAAAAGGGAAGAGGACATGAAGCATTTGCTGATGACCAAAGACTACTACTGTTGTTATGGATTATATTTCAGCATGAAGAAAACAAAATTCCTAACAACTAGATCAGTAAGCAACATAATAAAAAATGGAGAAAAGACTGATCTTTTCAAGGATTTCCTTTTACTTGGATCCATAATCAATGCCCATAGATGCAGCAATCAGGAAATCAAATGCATGTATTACACTGGGCAAATCTGCTGCAAAAGTTAAAAAGCAAAGATATCTCTTTGAGGATTAAGATGCACTTGACCCAAAGCATGAAATTTTCAGTTGCCTAATACGTATGTGAAAGCTGGACAATAAATAAGGATGACTGAGCAAGAATTGATTCCTTTGAATTATGTTGTTGGACAAAGAATACTGAATATACCATGGACTGCTTGAAGAAGTAACAAATCTGCCTTAGAAGAATTACAGCCAGATTGCTGCTTAGGAGCAAGGATGATAGATTGTCTCATGAACTTCAGGCATGTTATCAGGAGGGAGTTGTCCCTGGAGAAGGATATCATACTTGGTAGAGAATCATCTGAAAAGGAAAATCCTCAATGAGATAAACTGACACAGTGGCTGCACCAGTGGGCTCAAACATAGCAACTCCTGTGATGATGGCACAGGACCAGGTAGGGTTTGATTCTACTTTACGTAGTATCGCTATGAGTCAGAACCCACTTGATGGCATCTAACAACAACAACAACAGCCTTGCAGCTGTATGTGCCAGAAGAATACCTGTAACCACGTTTGCTGGTCTCCCTTTAAATTCATAGCCACTAACTGAACAGTGTTTTGTTGCTATTCATAAGGTTTTTCACTAGCCAATTTTTCTTCGAAGTAGACTGTCAAATCCTTCGCAGTCTATCTTAATCTGGAATCCCCACTGAAGCCTTTCCAATATAGGTGACCCTGCTCATCTTTAAAATACTGGTAGCATAGTTTCCAACATCACAGCAACACACATGCCACTGCAGTATGACAAACATTATCTGATGAGTAGAGGGTCAGCAAAAAAGAGGAAGACCCTCAAAGAGATGGATTGACACAGTGGCTGCAACAATGGACTCAAACATAGTGAAAACTATAAGGATGGCACAAGGCCAGGCAGTGTTTTGTTCTTTTGTGTGTAAGATTGTTATGAGTCAGAACCTACTCAATGACATAGCAACAACTGAAGGGAGGAATAACCTGATGGTACATATGGTTAACAGGTTCAGATGTTCACTAAGGGTTGGAGGTTGGCCCAGAGATGTCTCAAAGAAAGAAAGTTCTGTGTGGTCTGACAATTATTCTGCAAACTTCGTTGTTCTAAGTGCTACATACCTCATTGCTAAATATCACTACAGTCACATTTGAGGTACTCCTCTTGGAAAGCTGTGCACTAATGCCAGATGCCAGGACCTAGTCCATACTTCAAAGCAATTTTGGAACTCTTTATGGAATGGCCACTGTGCATGGTGGCACAGTGGCAAGTTTGTGAACTTAATTGTATAGTTGTCTGTATGAAAACACCCTCCCTACTCACCTGGTCTAGCCTCCAGTGACTCTTTTTCTGTACCCAAAGATAAAGAAAATACTGTAAGGAAGACAGTTTGTTGACACTCAGGACATCAAGGGTAATATGGTGACAGCTCTGATGGCTATTCAAATCCACCAGGCACTCCTTGAATAGTCTGGGAGTCAGTTCTACCCTGGCCCCTAGGGTCGCCATGAGTCGGATCTGACTTGACGGCACTAGGCTGGGCCGATGGCTATTTCAGCAAAAGAGTTCCAAAATTGCTTTGAATAGCAGATGAGGCACTGGCACCAGTGCCTAGCATCCCAAAGGGAGTGAAGGTGACTGTTGTGATACTCAGCAGTGAGGTGTGCAGCACTTTTTCTAGGATAAGGCCATGAACTTAATTGGCAGATCTCGTACTTCTGAAAAATCAGCCATTGAAAACTCTGTGGAACTCGATAGGGTCAAATTGACAATAAGTCAAAAAGTTAGATGGGAAGCTTAGGGGACAGTGAGTTTATGTTAATGCAAGAAGAACAATTTGGAAAAGGAAGATGAGAATGGTTGCACAACTTGAAGGATGTAATCTGTGTCACTGGATTGCAGATGTGGAAAGTAATACTGGGTATATTTTCAATAATAACAAAAGAAATAAACTGAATCATTAATAAACCAAATGAAACTCATGCACCAGAACTTTACTGTGACACACATGGTGGTTGTCATGTGTTGAAATCAACTCCAGGGCAACTTTATTCATTCTTTATGTAAGTGCAGGGAATCCTCTGTGCTGCAGAATAATTACACATTATTTTTCTACTCCCTTTACTAAATCTTCTCCTATCTTTTCAATACTTTTGCTCCTAGACTGTCAGATAATGGCAGAGAAAACTGTTGTTTTGGGGTGTCATTGAGCTGTTTTTGACACATAGTGACCCTTGCATACAACAGAAAGAAACTCTGCTTCGACCTGTACCATCCCCCGAGCTTGGCTATGTTGGACACCACTGTTACAGTCCATTTCATTGAGGGTCGAGCTCACTGGTTGAACTTCTCCCAACATAGACTTATTCATTCTTTTGGCAGTCCATGGTATCTTCGCTATTCTTTGCCAACACCACAATACAAAGGCATTAGTTATTATTTGGTCTTCCTTATTCATTCTCAGGCTTCCACATGTATGAGGTGATTGAAAATACCATGGCTTTGGTCTGGCACATCTTTGTCTTCAAGGTGGTGTGTTGGCTTTTCAACACTTTAAAGGCTTATTTTACAGCAGATTCACCCAGTTCAGTGCATCTTTTGATTTACTGACTGCAGCTTCCATAGCATTCATTGTGGATCCAAATAAAATGAAATCCTTGACAACTTAAATCTTCTGTGTTTATCATTATGCTGCTTGTGAGGATTTTTGATTTCTTTATATTGAGGTATAATCCATGGTCAACTCTCAGTTCTCAGTTTCCTTAACCTCTCAACAGAATTCAACAAAGTGAACACATTCTCCTCCTTGGAATATTTTTGTTACTTGGCTTTCATAACACCATACTCTGATGGTGTTCCCTGTATCTTACTGGCCACTCTACTTCATTTCCTCGTTGCTTATCTCTGCTCAGGATGCATAATTATCTTAGATCTCTGTATCTACACACACTTCCTTGATCATTTCATCCAACATTAAAGACTGCTATGTGCTGACTACTCCTAAATAAATATTTCCAGCCCATATTTCCCCACAGTTCTAATCTCAAACATTCACCTGTGCTCTCAGCGCTTCACTTGGATATTCAACAGAAGTGTCCACAAACATATTTTAGACCTTTTCCTCCAATCCAGTTACCATCTCAGTGAAATGTACCTTCATCCTTTGAGTTGCTTAGATCAAAATACTTAGTGTGCTCTGCGATTCCTTTTCTCATACCCTAATCAAATCCATTCATCAAATGCTGTTGGCTCTGCTTTGAAGTAGATCCAACATCTCACCGTTTGTTATGGCCTCCGTTACCACTGGATCCAAGCTACCCCATATCACCTAGTCTTCCTTGACTCCTGGATGTAAAACCCAGCCCACCCTAAACATCCTAAAATGAGTCTCACCTCCCTGTCCTTGCTTTATTATCCCTAATGCACTTACATCTCTTTTAAATAGTATGTATTTTAATGTTTTATTTGTGACTTGTGTCTTTCCCTAGAATGTAAACTTTCTGAGTGCAGGGATTTTTGTGTGTTTTTTTCTCTACTTCCTAGGTACTTGTAGTAGGTACTCAGTAAGTATCAGTTAAGAACATCACAAACTAATATGAGGTAGACATTAAGACACTCACTTTAGAGATGAGAATGTAGGAGTGTCATGAGAATGAACAAATGACCGACGGTGCGGGAGGTACTAGAGCAGTCCGGGTGAGAGATGATGGTGGTTAGACAGAGAGAAGCTTTGCAGACAAACAGATCATTGTCCAGATGAATTTATAATATAGAATTAATTGCATTTACTGGTAGATTGGATATAGTGTATGAGAAAAGGAGACAAGTCAAGGATGCTGTCAAGCCTTTGGTGTCAGCAACTAGAAGAAAGTAGCCATTCATGAAGGTGTGGAAGTCTGCAGCAGAATTGTTGGCAAAAATTAAGTTTCTTTGGGACAATAAATCACATCACTCTCTATTTTCGTCTGTCTCTCTCGCTGACTCTTTTTCTTTTCTCTCATGTTTCCTGAGATCCAGAATGCCAAACACAGTGGTGTATCCAAGGAAAACCATTCAGAGTCACCCTACTGTAGAAAACATCCCTACTGGTTCCACCCCTCTTTCTTGGCCAGACACAGAGGCATCCTGTGTTGATGGCTGCCTTTCTTATTCCTTGGAATCTGTGCATAGCCAGGAAAGACTTTTCCTTCAAATTTAAACTCTTTATTTTGCATTAAACAAGAGAAAGATGTTTGAAAGAGGCAAGAGGGGAAGAAGCAGTGTTTGTTCTACATTTCTGGTGATGCCAGCAGCTTGAACTGATTAGCTGGTTATTATGCATTCCTGTGCGTGGCTTGTCGCAGCAGTCTGAGAGGGGCTACACTTCACAGTTCCTATATGGTATGGCCTCATGCCTGCAAACCTGACCTCAAAGGATTTAACCAAGTCTTGTAATTTGAAACAACACACACACATACACAAAATCATCAATTGATTGAAAATATGGCATAAATCTATTCAGTAAAGGATGTTCTTCATTATAGTGACAGTGATAGCAGAGGCAATTAGGATGCAACAAAGGCAAAGAAACTGATGCAATTAAAATTTCTTTACCATTGTAAAAGTCCCTACATGTTTTTGCTTTTCTTAAGAACACTTTTTGCAACATCCCTTCCAAAAGCTTTGGGTTGTGAAATCTACAAGAAAACTATATAGGGAAAACTATCCCGGATTCTATAGTATGTAGTTAATTCTCCTTTTTACTAGGTTCTAAATTTAATCCTCCCTATTTGCATGCCAATCTCCCAGAATGCTTTGTAATTTCACAACTGGTGGCTAGTGGTCTCAGCACTTATCCTTTAAAGAACAAAGCAAAATGTTTAGGGCGTGCCCCTGGCTTCAATCTTTATTTTTTTCCCCCTGTGTTTTGCAAAAGAGTGCAGAGAAGTGGCCTTTGCGTAGCATTCATCCTTCTTGCCAGAGAATCATACAAATGAAGTGGAGACTGCTATGGATTTTTCCTCTGAAGGCTGCATTCAGTTACTTTACCCATGAAAAACCAGAAGCCTGGATTAATTTACTCGAGGAGAACAGTGTGTAAAGGGACCTTAGTCTGTCCTTTGATTGTACGACCAAGCTGGTTTATTTCAACCTTATGCAAAGTCCAAACTGGAGTATTCTACACTTTTTGTGGATGCCCTATAAAGCTTTTTTGTTGTGAGCCTTCAGTTTAAATGAAAAGATGGTCTGAAATGCAGTTCATGGCCAGCCGTATAGAAAAGTGCAGTCAAGATTCCTAACAGACCTAGCCATGTTTAGGGACATCTACAGAATTTCGGTAAGGGTGATAAGTGGGGGGTGAGGATGGTAGGAGACTTGTCTTGAGACTGTTGTAGTCATTTTTGCATAGCAGGACTCCTTTTTTGTTATTGTTAAAATCATATGTTTGGGATTACTAGTTTTCCAGGACAGATGAGGAAACTCCCCAACCCTAAACATCATGCAGACCCCACCCACAGTGGCTCCTTGAAACATGTCTTCCTTGGCAGATTGATTTTAGTTGGTAACTGACGGACAGTGTATTCCAGAGCTGAAAGGCCATGATTTTGCTTCGAATAACATATTAACCTCTGTCTCTCAGCCCTGCCTAAAGTAAAACTCTATAGAGTTTTGAGCAGTGCAGGTGGTTCCCTACTGAAAGAGATCTTTCGTAGTACTACATGGAAAAATCCATGGCTGCACGCCAATAGCACTCCAAGACGCGTTTGCCTTTTCACACAGGTGTTTTCTATGTTTTAGTCACAGAACAGCATTAATGTTCTTCCGTCTGAGAGCCAGTTTGTATGGTTTCTTTGAAAATTGCTATTTCCAGAATATTTTTAAAATACAGACAATGGCCCCTCACAGCCCTCCGAGAGTGAATAACTGCTTACAGTTGTAGGTATGTATTTGCACGCTTTCGGGATGCCAGTGGACCGGCCAGGCTGCCTGAAGTCTGACCAGTTCTTGGCTTCCGAAGGGAATGCACTCTCTGTTTACACACCCAGCGACCAGCAGAGGCGGCGCCCGGCTCTTGACTGTAACAAAGGCAGTGGCCGCAGCATCAGCCAGCACGATGGCGGAGGGGAGCGAATTCCGGGAAAGAAGTCAGCAGCTATCTCGTTTCTGAACAGAGGGTGGTGATGGTGGGAGATCACACAAGGAGCTGGTCGCAGGCGCTGGCGCTGGCGCGCAGCCTGGCTTGGCTCGGAAGGCCAGCGGGCCGATGCTGGTACTTCTTTCCGACGCTCGAGCTGCAGCATCCCCACCCAGAAAAGTCCCTGGCGCCCCCTCGTGGCTGTGGAGCACGCTAGCTCGGCCATGCGCCAAAGTCCTGGGAAAAAAAAAAAAAAGGAAGAAAAAGAAAAAGTGGGTGAGGCAGATGCAAAGAGGAAAATCAATAGGGATAAGAGAGAAGAGGGAGGAGTCGCAGATCAGCCATTCTTGTTTTGCGCGGTCCCAGCTGGCACTGCAACAGAAAAAAAAAAAAAGAAAAAGAAAAAACACCCGGGCGTGAACGCGAGTGGAGGAGGGTGTGTGTGGCGGGGGGTGGGGGGTCGGGGTGAAAGGAGGACCAGGGAGATTTACTATTGTCTCTGGCAGCCGCCGCGGGAGCCCGAGGAGGGTGGGGGGGGCGGAGGCGAGAGGAGGCGGTGGCCGCGGCCGGCGCACCATTCGCTCCACCTGATCTCGGGGCGCTGTGCGCTGAGGAAGGCGCGGGCGAGCGGGAGCAGAGGAAGGAGGGAGGGAGGCAGCTGCTGCAGCCACCGCCGCCACCATGTCCTACCAAGGCAAGAAGAACATCCCGAGGATCACGGTGAGTCCCGGCGCCCAGCGCCGCTGCTTTTTCTTCCTCCTGTGGCGCTCGCGGCCGACGCGCCAGCGAGGTTAGCTCTGACCCCACCGGCTTCCCTGGCCCGGTCCCCTGGGAAGGACCGGGAACTCGGGGGTCTCGTGGTGGCGAGTGGCGAGTAGCGGTCAGTCTAGCCGGCGCGGCGGGCGCCAGAGAGACGCGCGACCCAGGGGCTTGCAGAAAACAAAACAAAGAGGAAACCCAAACAGTGGCGCAGGGAACTTTGGATTATTTATCCTCCCTGCCTTCCACTGGGTAGTTCCCAAATCTCACAGAGTTCCTGCCGCTCCCTGGACCGGGTGCTGCCAGGGATGCGACGTGTGCGCGGTCCCCGGCTGAGGTGCGCTTTTTAAGGTTCCTTTCGGCGGACGGTTTATAGAGAAAAGACACCTTTCTTCTGGGGTACTTACAGTCCGACCGCACCCCACTCCCAGCTCCAGCCCTGAAGCTCTGCGCCGCGCAGCTGGGCTCATAGGGTGTCTGGACCTTCGCCCTCACCGTGTCGGCTTCTTGTCTGTATTCACCCCAATTCATGTTTATGTGCTTCCTATATGGGACTGAACAGCTAATGTAGCTGCAGTGGAAGAATGGTCATGCATTTTACGTTTCTCATGTCATCTTCCCCCGCCACCCCATCCCAAGAAAAGGCTGAGTTTCTAGAGAAGACTTCAGGGGTTTTAGTTTGGTTTGGGGTTTCAAGCACACGCTGTGTGTTAGCAGGGTCCAAGTGCTATTGTGTGCAAGACCGAGCCTCCCGCGGCCGGTGAATGTCAGGAGCGCTGGGCGTGCACCTAGGGCGGGGTGGAGAGGGGATGTGCCATCGTCAGGTACATCTTCTGCAGCGCCCGGCAATGCTTGCTCTTGGGCAAAAAATAACCTCGCCCCAGCCCCAGATCCTGTGAATGCCCTGAAAACATGTCCCCAGTTGTAGGGTTACATGATAGGCTGAGACGGGCATTAAAAAGTAATACCGACATTTGTTAATTTAGCACTGAGTAGTGCAGTTTTGCTTTGTCTGTAGTGATGTGATTAAACCTTTGTGACCTGCTGTGTGTGTGTGTGTGTGTGTGTCTGTGTCTGTGTGTGTGTGTGTCTGTGTCTGTGTCTGCGTGTTTAGTGGGGAAATGGGTGACTACTCCATCTTTGCAAGGCGAACAAAGGAACTGATTCACTGACCCCAGGAGGCTCGGCAGCAGCCCTAAGGCAGAGCTTTACCTACTACTTCTGGAGGTACGTTTTGCCCGGTTGTGCTGTGGGTGTGAGTCTGTTTGCACTTATTCCGTCATTCCAGAAACACTGCATTTGGGATTGGGGTGCAGGACCATCCCCTTGGCAGGCAGGAAGGAGCCACTCCAGCCCCTAGTGCACTTTGTTGCCCAAATGGTTTATTGCTGTTAGAGCTTCGTGCCTCTTTCATGCACCTGAGCTGCACTGCACGAAAATGCACACCACCCCTCCCTGCTCTCCAGCTGTTCCCAGGGAAGAAACACCTCCCAGGGAAGAAACACCTCCCGGGGTCGGGAGTTGGACTGGGTAGGGATCATTTTGCTGGGTAGAGGCAGGTGGATGTAAATCGTTCTCTTTTATCTCTACCTGGTATTATTAACTACGTAACTGAAGAAACTGTGGAGCCTTTACAAAACGCAACATTCTCTCCATGCCAGTTGTCTTTTCAAGAAGGCATAGAAGGCATTACTCAGAAGAAAGATGGTTGAGATACAAGCACAATTTTTATACCTATTTCCGTAAGGAGTGGAAGCATTCATGCTATTTATTGCGTGCACAAGGCTAATGCATGCTTCTGTGCTTTGCATCCAGTGTGCACTTGGCCTGTTTGGGATAGGCAGAGGATGAATATTTTTCCCCCTTGTCTTAAGACTGCTGTGGTTTCTCATATTAACTCAGCCTGTTACACGACATCAAGGGCCACACCCATTCTTCTGTATATCCTTTAGACTACCTTTAAGGAAATACAAAGAAATTCAGCCTTAATGACTTGTCTTTATAGACTCAGCAAAAGGTGCTGTGCCCAAATCCTAGGGCCAGGTTTGCCAGTGGTTCCTTTTGTTTCTCTTTGGAAGACCCTCCCTGGGGTAAATCCTTCATTCTCTCTGTGGCTTCCATCCTTTCTCTGTGAGCATGGGGCGTGGTGCTGCATAGCAGCCTCTGCTTAGGAGCAGTGGCTGTGTCTCCAGCAGCTGTGATGAGAGTGGATAGTGGCTGTGAATTTCTTCAATCCATGATGCTTTCTATTCATTGTTAAAACTGGGGTGGATGGTAGGACTGGCAGGAGGAGGGTGTTGATCTTTGGGGTCAAGGAATCCATTTGTAGATTTGTCTTCTACTTTGTGCTTCTATGTCCATGAGCAAGGACTCTAGAAGAAAATATGCTGGTGTGTTTTCATGCCTGTAGATGATAGTGGTTCCCTAGACACTATAAAGATTGTGATACCCTTCATAGATAATCATTAAAAATGGAAAAATGTGGACTTAGATACACCTGTACAGAAGACATGACTCAAATGTGAATATAACACCTATTCTCTACAGTCAACTCTAATACATTTTTTAATGGCAAGGTTGTAGAATTTGAATTATATTTCCTGTCCTGTCTATTCCTTTCTGTGAAGGATGCCCCACCCAGTAGCTAATATGTCACTAAATCTGAACACTGGTGGGGCAGTCTTTCTTGATCTTATACCCCTTGCCTTTCTAGGCACTACCTGCTGCTGCCCTGTGTAGACCACAGTAGGTTGTTGGTTTTTTGTTTGCCCTCCTATTTCTGCTGCCCTCCTGAGAATAAAGCTTTCTTACTACCTGTGCTTACTAGTTTTCTGGAGGACAGATTTTTTTTCAGTCACTGGGTGGAACTGGCTGTGGCTTTCTGTTGAGCAGCTCAGGTCTTGGGTCTTCATTGTTCCTTCCCTGGTAGTTTTGTGGATGCTTGTTCTTCCTCAATAATAGCCCCTGCTTCCAAATGTCAGAAACTGGGAATTTGGGGGGGTGCAGCAGATCAGGACAATGACCTTGTTCCATCTCCACAGAACAGCACAATACCTAACGCAGAAATGTGCCAGATGATTGTCAGTTAAATGAGTGAAAGAAAACTTGTTTATAGTAATAGCAGCTCACATTTAAACCTGTTGAGATGGAGCTGGTTCTGAGTCCTGGTGACCCCATGTGTTACACAGTGGAACTAATCCGTAGGGTTTTCTTGGCTGTGATGACACTTTACAGGAGTCCTTGGGTGGCACAGATGTTTAAAGTGCTCCATTACTAGCTGAAATGTTGGTGGTTTGAACTCACCCAAAGTCTTTAGGAATATAGGACTGTTAATCTGCTTCCAAAAAAAGTCACAACCCTGAAAGAACCCTATGGAGCAGGTCTACTCTGAACACCTGGGATCGCCATGAGTTGGAACTGACTTAGGGGCAACTAACAATAACAAATGATAATCTCTATAGAAGCAGACTGTAGGTCTTTCTTATGCAGAGGTACTGGGTGGGTTTGAACCACCAACCTGTAGGTTAGAAATCAGTGCAAGCTGTTTGTGCCACTCAAGAGAACCCTGGGGCCCGTAACTCCCATCTTCTGAGTGTTCGTTTTGTGCCAGGCATTGTGCTTTGTGCTTTCCGTGAATTGTTTTGTTTAATCATCAAACCAACACTGTCTGAGATGTACTATAGTTATTTCTGTTTTACAGATTTTAAAAAAAAAACACCTTAGAAAATTCAAAGCCTTTGTCCAAGGTCACAAACACCATCAGTGTCAGAAGGAGGATTTAATCTGCACACAACACATCTGAAACTGAAGTGTATGCCCCTCACCCCTACTCTCCTCTTAGTGCCTCTGCTTCCCCCTCACTATTACATGGTGTAGAGCAAATGCCCTAGGTGAACAGCTGAGACTGTCTCCACTCCTGGTAGAACCAGGGAAGCATATTTTCCTGCCACCGTGAACTGATCCTGTAACATGATCCGTCTTCCTTTTTGTATTAAATGAATGTAAATAATAGTTTTTGGGGATGCATACAGTGGATTTTTGTAAATACAGTCTTGCAGATTGCAGATGATGCATTTCTACTGCGTTGGAGGTTGGAGTGTATGTGTGTGTGAGAGAGAGAGAGAGTAGAGAGAGAGAGAGATGCTTGGAAATGCCATACAGAATTGCTAACATGCTCAGACAGGAATACAACCTGGAAAGTTCAGTCTAGGGCATGTTGCCCTGTAGTCAAAACTCTGTGATCTCTCCTGAAGGATGTGATTACAAGAGCTATGTGTTCTATGGGTTTTGTTCAGTTTTGGAGGGGACGCAAAGAGGCCTTTATGAACTGGAGGGACTCTCAGTTCAACTTGGGGCTTGAAGAGCATGTGGGTAACAGTCAAGTGCAGCCCCATACCTGAGTCTGTGCACTCCTTTTGATTCAAAAGGTGTTGCCATTCTGGACTGGGAAACAAGTATTAAGAGATAGAGGACTAGAGTTTGGGAGACCAGAAGGTGAGTCACCTCAACACCCCGTTGCATCTGTACAGCATTTTAAAAGGAAGATTCTAGAGGTCCAGACAGAGAAAAAGATCAGGCCTGGGGGAGAGAAAGCATCTTAGATTTTGGGCTGTGGAAATCTCAGCATCAAGCTCTTTATATTTTGAGCAGGCTGGTGGTTATTATCTGCTAGCTTAATCACTTTTCTCAAATACAAGTGGAATGCCCCAGGTGTGTAAAGAAATCTGAATGTTAGTAGCTTTGACAGATCCAGATGGGCGCTTGGGGGAAATCAGGGGAGACAGATTTTCTGAGAGAATTCAAGTCTATGTGGCAAAGCTATCTGTTTATACATAAAAATTCTCCCTGTTTATGTTACTGGGCTGCTGAAAGGCACGAATGAGGTCGTGACCAGCAAAGTGGTCTGTGAACCCTGAGTGCATTCGACATAATAAACACTGCTTGAAGACACTAAACGCATCCAAGATAACACAATCTCAGCTTCTTTGGAATGTGGAAATTAACAAAGGAAGACTTGACAAAAGGGGTAGTTTAGAAAGACTACTTAGGAAACTATTCAACATAAGTCTTCAAATCCCAAGCAGAAATAATACTGTGTTCCTTGTTTAGTTGTTACTGTGTTCCTCAGAATCATGCTTGTCTTTTGTTCCTTACCATCTAACAGTGGCCATAAGACTGACTTGGACTTTGGTACGGTTTCTCCCTTAATGTAAATAAAAGGCATTTTCCTGGCTTAGTTGGGCAATGTTGATTTATAGTCCTAATCAGCTTCTAGCCTTGAGTGACACAGGCTACCAGTATGCCTCCCAACAGTTTCTTCACAACTTACTTTTCACTGCCTTATCCGCCCTTTTCCCAAAGTTGGAAAAAAAAAAATTGAATTTGAAAAGGAACAAAAAAAAACCTTTTTGTATCTTAAAGGGGTCTTCGTTCTTTACCTATTGACATATCTCACAGAACCATGTATGTACACTTATTGTATTTGGACAATTACCGTATGTTTACAGTAATCGACGTGCACCCCAAGGATGTAAATGTGTCTCTTTGATCCAATCAGTGCTTCGAATCAGGAGGTGATTGGAAATCTGGAGATGTTACCTTCTCCTCCTCTTTACTTAACCCCTCCTCAAATCAGTGCTCACTTCTCCCCTTTTCTAGTTTTCTGTAGGTTAGTGAAAAACACATGAGAAAAGACCCTGGAGAATGCACAGAAATAGGCTATTCTATTTTCGCTGTAGAATCCTCTTTGCGTCAAACTTAGTAGATGTCCACATCACTATATGAAATAGACAAAACTCCTCCCCAACCCCCCCAAAAAACTAGCTGAGGGAGTGGATGGTCTCCTCAACTTGACCCTCATGTGGACTCAAGTATAAAACCTACTTGAGCCATGTTTTCTTTTGTTAATTAGGTTCCAGGAAACTTAGTGGTTAGAAACATGGCATTGGGTATAGTGAAGCTATGAATAACAGCTACCAATTATTAAGTGTGTTAGCACAAACTACATGGATTATCTCCTTTAACTTACAAGTTTCATAGCTACAATTATATACCACTCTTTGTCTTCTGGAAACAAGGCTCAGAGAGATTAAGAGAGTAAAGTCATGTAGCTAAAGAAGCAAGATCCTAAGATTTATCTCTCCAGAATTAGTTTCACAGGAAGTAATTGCATATCCACAGGTGACACCCTCCATCACCTCCAGATGTTCACACCTGTTAGTTAGCTCACACATATGGACAGATATTCACAGGGTTGGGAAGGAGTGGGAATGATCTGACCAAGCCTGTCACATCTCTGCTGGAACAATAGCTCAGAGTGTAGATCCTCTTAATGGTGGTTCATATATCACCCTTGCCAGCTGCCTGAGCTTCTGACTTTTACTCAGAAGCATGCGTGAGTGCAGGGTGGAAAAGCAGATGCTATTTTTCTGCCTTCTTTGAGTGCAGACTGGGGCCCAATGCTCCTTCTCACTCTCTCAATTTCTTCCCAGACATGAAAGGAGTCAGGCTCCCTGTCCCCCCACAGCTGGGCAGAGAAATGTTTACAGGATGCACCCAGCTCACCAAGTCGCAGTAGGAAGCTCCACATTAGAATGGTCCAGGAACTTATTTGTAACATCTGGATTTCAAGGATGGAAACCCTGGTGGCGTAGTGGTTAAGTGCTACGGCTGCTAACCAAAAGGTCGGCAGTTCAAATCCACCTGGCGCTTCAGGGAAACTCTGTGGAGCAGTTCTCCTCTGTCCTGTGGGGTCACTATGAGTCAGAATTGACTCTACAGCAGTGGGTTTGGTTTGGGTTTTTAGATTTCGAGGACACATTTCTCCTGGCTTAATTAATCCACTTTTTTTCTGTGAAGACACTGGACGATGAGATATGAAGAATCCAATGAGACCTTGTATTTTAGGATTTTGTGAGTTCCTCAGAAAAGGAGAGCTAAGGAGCACTCTTGTTTCATGATGCAGTCTAAGGAGGAGAATGTTGGGAGGATTATCATCATATTATGGTTTCAGGGCTGGCCTTGCCTCTGATTTATGTGTGACTTTGAGCAAACCCTTATTATTATCCATCTCAGATTCTGTATCAGTAAAGCAAGGGCTTTAAACTAGATGATTGCTGAGGTCCTTGCCAGGGCAAATGACCCTGTGAGACTTTATTTTGTCTTCTATTTTCTCATGAGATCACGGTCAGCTCTCCTCACTCTGCTTTAAATTCTCAAGAGGAGTTAGGAGCTCTCTGTGTGAGAGAAGAAAGAGCCAGGGGAAAATGTATGGGAGCAGCAGTCTTTGGCTTAACCTCAGCAGGACCAGCCAGCATCTGTGATGGATACAAGGGTCTTTGGTTGTTTCTTCACTCTTAAAATCCGGCCTTTTCCTCATTGAGAACTTGGACTTGGTTCATAAAATGTGCAAGAAAGAAGTGAAATCAGGATGACTGACAAGTCTTTCTTTAGTGGAACTTTAGTGTTAATTAAAACGGATGTCATTGAAATAATACCATGATTCATTTGCTGCCACATGGAGTCTCTCTTTTGGATAAGACTACCATTGATAAAGGCACAAAGATGACAACTGCCCAAATAATCAAGCAAACAAGCAGACAACAACTCTGAGTCTGTATATTCTCTTGACAGTTGCTTTCAGTTATCCTTGCCAGTGTTCTAAACGTGCTGTCTGCCATCCATTGAACTTAACTACCCCAATAGTCCTGTTAATGCCACAGATACAAAGCCTTAAAAAGTGGATTAATTAAGCCAGGAGAAGTGTGTCCTTGAAATCCCAAAACCCAAAGCAAACCCATTGCTGTCAAATCAGTTCTGACTCTTAGTGACCCTACAGAACAGAGGAGAACTGCTTCACAGAGTTTCCCAGGAGCACCAGGTGGATTTGAACTGCTGACCTTTTGATTAGCAACCGTAGCACTTAACCACCAGGGTCATCTTTTGTTGTGTTCTCCCTGAGTCTGCCGCAGTTAGTCTTCTGCTGTTGCATTGTAAAAAACCCATTGCCATCAAGTTCGGTCTGACTCATAGAGACCCTAGAGGTCAGAGTAGAATTGCCTCATAGAGTTTCCAAAGAGTGTGTGGTAGATTTGAACTGCAAACCTCTTGGTTAGCAGATATAAGCCCTCTGTAAATATCAGCTGCATGGATAGATACGTTTAACATTTAGTTCAGCAGAAATTTCAAGTGAGAAAATGACCTGAAACTGTACAAGTTTAAATCTTGTCTGTTGTCTTTAATTTCAATGACACATTTCTAGAATATTATTAACTCCTAATAGTTAAAGATATGGCTCTGACAGACTGGCAGAGGATCATTGGGCCAAGACAAACGTTAAAGAGCATTAGCAGAATTCCTGTAACCCAGGACTGTCGGGGCAAATACTACAGGGAACTCATTCATCATTTCTACTTCTTTTTTTTTTTTGACTTCTGTTCCACTCCTTCTTCCAACTTCTGCATCTAGGCTCTTTCTTAGGCTGTTTGGGGACCTACCTATGTACTTCTTACTTGGAAACAGACACATCATTTTACAGAAAATAATTTAAAAAGAATGTGCACAGACCTTCATGTCTTCTTTCACATAGGGAAAACTGCCACCATGACTGGTTGAATCTGGTTATAATGTAGGTCAATTATGAGGCCTCTTCCTGCTTTTGCATATAAACCACAAAGTCATTAAGGTTATTAACAGCAATTAGATGGGCCAGTCTGCTTTTGTACAGCAAGCTCAGCCTTCTAGAAAGTTGGCTTAAAGAGCTGCCCATAGTTCTTTTTTCGTTCCTCTGATTCCGCTTGGCCGTTTAAATGGATCAGCAAAGGATTCTTCTTAACATGGCTTTGAGTGCAGCTTTCTCCTTCCACAGTACGTGCCGCACTCCCCGGCTCGTTAAATAAACCGTAAGCGAGATGCTGCTGAGGTTTTCACTTGATGTGGTTCTTCATGGACTTTTGAAGTCAGAGCATCCTTTGAGATGAAGAAACCGACACTCCAACAAGGCTGCATGTATTAGGGCTTCTACTGTTGTCTGGCTTACCTTAAGGCACTGAAATTTTAAAATAGGATTTTTTAGTCCTATTGGGAACCCTGGTAGCGTAGTGGTTATATGCTACATCTGCTAACCGAAAGATCCATAGTTGAAATCTGCTGGGAGCTCCTTGGAAACTTTATGAGGCAGTTCTGCTCTGTTCTGTAGGGTCGCTATAAGTTGGAATCAACTTGATGGCAATGAGTTTGGTTTGGTTTATTAAAAATAATAATAATACCGTGTGCTTTCTGTAAAATATTTTTGTAACAACTTTTTTGAGATATATTTCACATACCACCATTTAAAGTGCTGTTATTGTTGTAAGCCGTGTGGATGATTCCAACTCATAGCAACCCTGTAGACAGAGTAGGATCCCCACTGCCTCTGTCTTTCTCCTGCAGGCAGTTGAGGGCTTAACCATTAGCGACACCATGGCTTCTTCCTCAAAACTCAACCAAACCCACTGCCATTGAGTTGATTACCGCTCACAGCAAGCCTATAGGTCAGAGTAGAACTGCTCCGTAGAGTTCTACTGGAGGATTCGAACTGCTAACTTTCTGATTAGCAGACAGAGCACTTAAGCACTACACCAGCAGAGTTTCCAGCTCCTTCCTAGTCAACTACTAATCTATTTTCTGTTTCTATAGATTTGCCATTCTGGACGTTGTATATGCTGTTTTATGCCTTGTTTTTCGCCACTCCACCGTATGTTCACAACCTCCCTCTACATTTTAAATTTTCTTCTATAGCATAATTTTAAATGCTATGATAGTGTCAGTGAAAAAGAAGATTCTCAAAGAGATGTATTGACACAGTGGCTGTCTCACAGTTGTCACAGTAGACACAGCGGGCTAAAGCACAAAGATTGTGAGGATGGCACAGGACTGGACAGTATTTCATTCTGTTGTCTATAAGTTAGAACCTACTAGACACCTCCTAACAACAACAATGTGTTTTCCTGTTGCTTGGGAACCTTGTAAAATTAATTAATCCCATATTTTATGATCGTTTTTGGCTGTTTTCAAGGTCTTGGCATTAAAAACAACATGCAATGATGAATTCATTTTCAATCACAGTTTTTTAATTGAAATCAAATGAAAAGATACCCAGGATGAGACATTGAGTAACTTGCCCAGAGTCCCTCAGTTCATGAGTATCAGACCAGAGATTTGGATCCCTGTGTTTTTATTGTTAGCCTTGCTGAGGGCTACTCCAAGGGTTTATCCATTATGCTGTTTTCCATGGAAAAACTCTGCTTTCCTTCTTTGTTTTCTTCAGCTCTCGAATGAGCACATTTGTTTCCTTACCACTACCCTTGCTTGCCTCTCTGTCTTGTGGGGCTGTTGACATTTGCAGAGGTACACAATGTCTTAAGTCTTGATGCTGCACAGCTGGAAAGGAAACAAGCCCACTTCTCTCCTCCCCCACCCCCTTAATGGCTTAACCTATAAGCTTAGAAGCTGGTTTTAATTTTCCATTTTCTGAGTATATGTGTATTTGTTTTTTTAAAACTTTTCCTCTCTTAATTCTTTCAAGGAGACCTTTATTTTGAATTGCATATTCTTTCCCTCAGCTCCAAACTGTGCTCCAAATCTTGATGAGATTTCTTTGATTGAGAGAAACTGATAACTTCAGAGTGGTAAGAATGGGATTTCTGATTTGTGTAATTAAATTGGCTGAAATTGTGCCTTGACAGAGAGAAAGGACTTGAAATGACCTTTTTTGTTGTTGTTACTAGATGCTGTCCAGTCTGTTCTGGCTCGTAGTAACTGTATGTGTAATAGCTGGAAACATTGTCTAGTCCTCTGCCATCTTTGCAGTCATTGTGTTTGAGCCCATTGTTGCAGCCACCTGGTCATTCTGTCTTGTTGAGGGTCTTCCTCTCTTGCTGACTGCCTTCTTTACTAAGCATGATGTCTTTCCCCAGAGACTATTCCCTCCTGATAACATGTCCAAAGTATGTGAGACAGTCTCGCCATCCTTACTTCCAAGGAGTTCTTTAGCTGTACTTCTAAGACAGATTTGTTTCTTCTTCTGGCAGCCCATGGTATATTCAGTATTCTTTGCCAACAGCATAATTCAAATGCATCAATTATTGAGTCTTTTTTATTCGTTGTCCAGCTTTCACACGCATATTAGGCAGTGGAAATCACCATGGCTTAGGTCAGGTGCACCTTAGACCTTGAAGTGCCATCTTTGCTTTTAAAATTTGAAAGAGATCTTCTGCAGCAGATTTGCCCAGTGCAGCACATCCTTTCATTTCTTTATGTTGCTTCCTTGGGTGTCGATTGAAGATCCCAGTAAAATGAAATCCTGACAATTTCAGTATTTTCTTTGTTTATCATGATGTTGCCTGTTGGTCTAGTTGTGAGGATTTTTGTTTTCTTTATGTTGAAATGTAATTCATACTGAAGGCTGTAGTTTTTAGTCTTCATCAGTAAGTGGTTCAAGTCCTCTTCACCTTCAGCAAGCAAGCTTGTGTCATCTGCATATTGCAGGTTCTTAATGAATCTTCCAGTAATCCTGGTGCTCAGTATAAGTATGGTGAATGTATACATCCCTGATGCACACATTTCCTGATTCAAAACCACATAGTATCCCATTGTTTTGTTTCAACCAAGTCCTTATTCAATCAGCTTAGAAAGTTTTAAGACAATTGAACATAATCCTCTGCTTCTAGAAACTGTTCTGCATTTATTCTACAAATGAGGCATCTTTTTGTTTTGTTTAGATTATAGCTACTTCTTTGTGTGCTTTGTTTCTTGGGTGGACTTGAATCACCAATTTTTTGGTGAGCAGCTGAGCATTTAATTGTTTGCACCACCCATTGACTACCAAAGAAGAGAAAAACTCATTGGCCTTGATTCTGACTCAGAACCTATAGGACAGTATAGGACTATACTGTGGTTTCCAAGTGGCTGGTGGATTCAAACTGCTGACCTCTTGGTTAGCAACTGATAGCTTAACCGCTGCACCAAGTGCATTCCCTACTATAAAGTTAAGGAAGCTGAAGCTGAGAAAGTTAACTTATCTAAAATTACACATAGTTATTAGTTAACTAATAGAGCTGGGTCCAAATTTGCTTACTACACTAAGCTACCTTCCAATAAAGAAGTTAATCTAAACTGTTTAGGAAACACTGTTTATCAAGTTGTTCACTGTTAAGAGGAAGAAGAGAAAAAAAAAATTCTCCAAAGTCTCAGTGACCTGGAGCCCACTTAATTGGTTGGACAGGAACTATTTGGCCCCAGATTTTAGTATAAAAATAGAGATTGGAGAATCTTAAAAGACAATCAAGACATTTGTGCCTTACTGGAGTCCCTGGGTGATACAAATGGTTGACTAGCTCGGCTGCCAACTGAAAGATTGGTGGTTTAATTTCACACAAAGGCACTTGTAAGAAAGCTCTGGCCATCTGCTTCTGAAAAACCACTTACTGAAAACTATATGGACCACATTTCTACTCTGACACATATGGGGTTTCCGTGAGTCTGAATTAGCTCCATAGCAAGTTTTGTCTCCCCGCCCCCAAGTCTTACCATTAGCTCATACCTTCCCAAGTAGAAGTGGACAACTCAGACAATAACGAATTAATGTTCTTAGTGATGAGCGTGAAGAACCTCACCCATCAGAGAAGAATCAGTTACTCATGTTTGATCATGTTAGTTAAACAGGAGAGAAGACACATATACCTCAACATCGAGCTAGTTTGGAAGCTATTTATCCTGGAGTTTTATAATTACATAGTTTGGAAATGTTTCAACAATAAAGACATGATACATATACAGTTGGCCTTAACCTGAGCTGCTGGTAAACCTAGATATTATGATGTATGAAATGTGAGGTGTTTTAAATAGCGACTGCAGACAACTGTGCTGTGCTGCTTTCTGCCTTTCTTGAGGTAGTATGGTCTGTAAATGCTCAAATGCATAGGTTAAATTTACTTGAACTTTATTTGTGAAAAGAGGCAGCCGATGTAAGGGGTGGCGGACTTTGTTGTAAGCAGATACTGGATTTTAGTTACAGTTCAGCTATAAACAGTTCTGCCCCCATTTGTCTCCCAGTTTGTCATACTGTGGGGGCTTGCAAGTTGCTCTGATGCTGGAAGTATTTGCAGTCACATCGTATTTGTGTGAAAGCTGGACAATGAATAAGAAGACAAGAAGAATTGATGCCTGAGAATTGTGGTTCTGGAGAAGAATGTTGAATGTACCATGGACTACCAAAAGAACAAACTTCTGGAAGAAGTACAACCAGCAATGATGGCAGGACTGCGTCTTACATAATTTGGACCTGTTGTCAGGAAAGATCAGTCCCTGGAGAAAGACATCATGCTTGGTGGTGTGGAGGGTCAGCAAAACAGAGAAAGACCGTCGATGAGATGGATTGACACAGTGGCTCCAACACTGGGCATAAGCATAAAAACAATTTGGACATGGCACAAGACTGGGCAGTGTTTTGTTCTGTTGTACATTGGGTCACTGTGAGTGGGAACTGACTTGATGACACCTTACAGCAGCACAACATAAACAGTTCCTGGGTGGTATGAGTGGTTAACATACCAGCTGCTTACTGAAATGATTAAGGTTTGAGCCCAAAAGTACCTTCAAAGAAAGTCCTGGTGATCTGCTTCCAGAAAAACCAGCCGTTAAAAAACCTATACAACACAGTTCTAATTGGACATGCTTGACATTGCCGTAAGTTTAATGAACCCGGTGGCAACTTTCTTCCCCCCAGCTGTATATGAGCTATAGAAACCCTAGTGGCATAGTGGTTAAGAGATACACTGCTAACCAAAAAGTTGCAGTTTGAATCTACCAGGCACTCCTTGGAAACTCTCTGGAGCAGCCCTACTCTGTCTTATAGGGTCACTATGAGTTGGAATTGACTTGACAGTGACAGGTTTGGTTTCAGGTATATCCTAACTGTGCAGCTTTCTTGGCTGAACCTTCAGAATACAACCTAAATCACTTCTACCACCCTAGCTCAAGCCCTAGTCATCTTATTCTAAGAGCCTCTAACTGATCTCTCTCCTTCCACTATGCCCACCCAGAAATCCATTCTTTTTGTATAGCAAGAGTATCAACACTTGGAAAATGGACATCAGATCAAATAATTCCCTGGCTCAAAAATCTCTGGTTGTACTAAAAATAAAGCATAGGCCATGGCTGTCAAAATTTGCTCCCTGCTCCCCGAGAGCAGCTCAGCCCCTGACTGACCTCTCTGATCTCCTCTCCTGCCGCTACTCTTTCATCACTTGGCATCACCACCTGGCCCTCTTGCTCTTCCTTGGATTTGACATGTTCATTTCTAGCTCAGGGCTCTGTAGTTGCTGGTATCTCATTCTGAGGCACTGTCTTTCCCAGAGTGGAAACCCAGGTAGCCTGGTGGCAGTTCTATCTGTCAAGTGCTCCTTGAAAACTCTATGGGGCACTTCTAACTATCACTTAACAGGGTTGCTATTAGTCTGCATTGACCCAAAGATGGTGGCTTTGGTTTTGGAAGCCTTGGTAGCATAGTGGTTAAGTGCTATGGCTGTTAATCAAAAGGTCATCAGTTCAGATCCACCAGGCGCTCCTTGAAAACTCTATGGAGCAGTTCTCCTCTGTCCTGTAGGGTTGCTATGAATTGGAATTGACTGAATGCCAATGGGTTTTGGTCTTGCGAAGGATAAGTTCTTTACTTGGCTCACTCCCTCACATTCTTTACATCTCTGTTCAGTGGACAGCTTCTTAGACAGACCTTCTTTGAAAACCTAATTAAAAAAAGCCCAAGACTCTCTCAGGAGCCTGCACTTACCCTCTTTTTTTTTTTCTTAATTTTACTTATCAGTATTGAAATTATACTACTTAGTAGCTAACTTGTCCTTAGCCTTTTCAACCACTGCAGTGGTAGGGAAGTAATCATTTTTATTACTGCATTCCAAGTGCTGTGAACAGGAAGTATTTATGAATTAAATTAATGAATAAATGGGTGGATGAATAAATAAGTGAATGAAGAGGCATGCTACTACCTTAATGTATTTTAACTACCTTAAGTGATTTAGGGAGACCAACTGTCAAAAAAGTGAAACCAAGAAACCAGTTATTGTCAAGTCAACCCCAACTCATAGTAGCTCTATATGTATAGGGTAGAACTGCTCCACAGGGTTTGTGTTGGCTGAGTTTTCAGAAGTAGATAGCCAGAGTTTTCTTCTGAGGTGCCTCTGAGTGGACTCAGTCTTCACCCTTTCAGTTAGCAGCTGAGAATGTTAACTGTGTGCACCACTCAGGGACTCCCATATGAAATCCAGGGCAAGCAAAAGGTTCTTAGACTATCAGTCACCTTCTTGATAACAAGGACCGTGTCTGCAGTTGCCCACATCATCAGCAACCCTTGAATGAGTGAAATGATGAATGAACAATGAAAAAATTTGGAGTAACAGGAAAAAAAGTGATAATACATAGATGAAAACCTGCTGTGTGGGAGATAGCTTGAAGAGACTTGCAAAGATTGTAACTGTTGTTTTCCAGACACAGTTTAATGTATTACAGTGTGTGCCTTCCTTTGATAGGCATAGTCTCTGTAACAGTAACCTTCAGTAATCACAGCAATTTCTGAAACATTTCTGAGCATAGATACTTCATACAAGAACAGACTATCTCAGAACATTCCAAAAGAAGAACATTCCAGTGTTAGAATCATAGAATGTTAAACTGATTGTTGGGGAAAGCCATATAACTTCATGTCTTTGCAGATGGGGATGAAGTCTAGAGGCCTTCCGGTAGGCAGAGGGAATGTGTGTTCCTATAATAGTGTCAGTGTCTTAGTTTCCTAGAGCTGTTGTAACATAATACCGCAAAGTAGATGGCTTTATAGAACAGAGTTTTACCATCTCGTGGTTTGCAGGCTGTGTTGACTCCTTCTGAGGGTGCTGAGAGGGGGACTGTTCCATGCGTCTACCTTGCTTCTGGCCTCTGCCCATAATCCTTGCTTTCCTTTACTGCTTGTAGTGATTTAGGGAGGCTGTCAAAGAAATGTGTCCTCATATGGTGTCTTCTCTCTGTATGACTGTTTCCATGTCAGTTCTTCTCATATTTATAAGATACCACTCAGGAGAGACTAGGACCACACCACTCTTGTAAGACTTGTTCACTTAACTGATAATGCGTTGAAGGAAAGAACCTATTTCCAAACAATGTTCCATTCATAGGCATGGGGTTAGGATTTCAGCATATACTTTTGGAGGGATGGAATTCAGTGCTTAGCAATCAATGTGGTTTTATCAAATAAAAAAATTGAATTTATTCCAGAGGTACCTTTTATGATGCATAAAACTTTATATCTTTGTTGATCTAAGGTGGAGAAACCATTTGTTACAGGATTAACTGTCTGTACTCTCACATTTTTGAGTTCTGACTGTTTCTAATTTATTTATTTTTAATTCTGACTACTTTTTAAGTAGTACTTTTCCTGTATTTCTTTTAAGCATTCATTTCATTCAAGGTCTACCAGACTTCTTGAACACTATGTTCTCAGATCAGCATCTGTGTGTTTTATGCATCAATAAAACCTGGAGAAGTTACAGAAAGTCAAGACTCAGAAGTCAATAGCAGCCATTGTTACAATACCCACCGATTTAGCAAATGAAAGCAGAGTTGTTGGCATGTGGTTCCCGAGCAGATGAAAGGCCATGACCAAGAGAACAAGCCATCACCAGTATCTGGTAGCTGTGTCAAGAAATAGCCAAAAAAAAAAAAAAAAAAAGAGTGAACTCTTCCAAGATCTCTCCTTTTCATACTGCTTTTTGGGAGTGGATTTGGATTCTTGTAGAAAGGTAGCTAAGGTATGTCACTGTTATTAGTTGCCTTCCAGTTGGTTCTGACACATGGTGACCCCATGTGTGCAGAGTAGAACTGCTCCATAGGTTTTCAAGGCCGGGTGGATTTGAACTGCCAGCACAACCCAAGGGATTCCAGTAAAGGCATAGGTATGAACTAAAAAGAAATTAAAAGTTGATCTGCTTTTAACAACCTGTGACATACAGGTGACACAATCTTGCTTGTCAGAAATGCAGAGAACTGCAGCACTTACTGATGATCAAAGACTACAGCCTTCAGTATGGACTACACTTTAACATAAAGAAGATCAAAATCCCAACAACTAGACCAGTGAGCAACGTCCATGCCTTGGCACTGATGTTTTTAAGGATTTCATTTTACTTGGATCAACTATCAATGCCCATGGAAGCAGCAGTCAAGAAATCAAATGATGTCTTGCACTGGATTGGGCCAACCTGCTGCAAAAGATCTCTTTAAAGTTTTAAAAAACAAACATTTTATTTTGTTGACTAAGGTGTTCCTGACCCAGGTTGTGGTCTTTTCAGTCACTTCAGATGTGTGCTAAAGGACAATGAAAAAGGGAGACCAAAGAAGGATTGATGTGTTTGAATGATGTTGTTGGTAAAGAATATCACATACGTTATGGGCAGAAGAACAAACAAATCTGTCTTAGAAGTACAGTCTGAATGCTCCTTAGAAGCAAGGATGGCAATATCTTGTTTGTTTACTTTGAACTTGTTTTTAAGAGGGACCAGTCCCTGGAGAAGACATCCTGTTTGGTAAAGGATCAGTGAAAAAGAGGAAGGCCCTCATTGAGGTGGACTGACACCGGACAACATTTTGTTCCATTATACATGAGTTGTCTGAGTCACAACGAACACAACAGCACCTAACAATTACCTTTGGGGGATAGAAGGGAGGGTGTCTAGGGTATCGAGTGGAAGACATTAACCTGAGATATTTGTGTACCAGCTTTTAAAGGAACCTGCATTTGTTGAGCACCTAACTTCCCCCAGCATCTGGGTCTAATCCTTAGAGCAATCCTTAGAGACAGATACAGTTTTCCACATTTTACAAATACGGCTATGACTCCATCCCAAGGCTTTGAATGATTTTGTTCCAGTTTGAACCCTTGCCGAGAATTTGCGTTTCTGACAAGTTTCCAGGAGATGCTAATGCCGCTGGTTAGGGACCATTTCTGAGAACTACAGATAAAGCAGTGATTCTCAAAATTCATTTTGCTTAAGAGTCATCTGGGACTGATTCAGTGTACCTGAGGTGGAAATTCAAACTCTCAGCAGAAGTTCAAGCCAGAATGGACCAGTTCAAAGCCCTGATCCACAGCCCTTGCTTTTCTCACTCAGGCTGGTCTGGTCCTGATTTGGCCCTTGGCTTCTTTAGCTGCAGAGTGAGTGATGAAGCTCCTCTGATGTCTGGACTCCAAAGCAGAGCACAGTGGGGAACATCAGCGGTCTTTGAGACAGATCTACCCTGCTATGCCATGTCTCCCAGGAGCCATCTCCAGCAGCATGGTATGAGTTCTGGAGCAGTCCCACTGTGCCTTCTCATAAACACATCTACCATGGGGCAGTTTTCGGAAGTTGCATAAGCCAGTGGTTGTGTGCTTAAAACCACAATCCCCAGGCAACCCCTGCCAAGTTTAAAAGTATAAGGTCAGTCTTGGAGAAGAATCCACTGTGGTCTCCACAAATAGATGGGAGTAATTGTGTGTCATTTGAAGGTGCCGCTCACACATTCCAAGGCCCCAGCCCACATGCCTCCTTTGGGAATTGCATTTTGGCTGGCTTTCAGATTTAGTGAAAGAGTTTCTTGTTTCTGAGTGGCAGTGGAGTGGGAACTCACTAGACTCCCCTGTCATTTTGAAGGTCCAGACAAAGCCAGCTGCCAGTCAAAACTAATCAAAGAGGAGAACTGCTTCTAGAAAAGAGGGAGTTGGGTACTGTTCAGTGGGGCAGCAGCCCAGATAGGCAGGGTGACTCACTGAGGGTCCCAGAGTTCTGACCAGGTTCCGGGGCTCCTGACTGCCACTACAGGGACCTTTCAGCCGTTTTGGGTGGCTGCTCAGTTGGCATAGTCATTTTCAGAACGCCATTAACTGAAGTCTATACATTCACATCAGACCATCCTCCTAAATCCCAGCAACTCAGAGGTCCACCAGTGTCTCGGAATGATTATTTGTAGTCTTGCACTGCAGTGTTGCTGTACCTCTTTCTGTCCTCCGTTTCTATTAATGGGTCCTTCCCGGCCAGCCCTGCCGTGACACCTCGGTCACTTTCCATTCCTCTTCAGTCACTAAGCCTACTTGGGCTTTCCTCTGCGGTATGTCATGTGTTATATATCTATATTTATGCTGTAACACTAGACTATAACAGTCTTCCTGCTCTTTTTCTTTTCTATAATTAGAAAAATTAAACCCTTAAAAAAAGTTAAATACCTTTTAAAGGTTAAAAAATAGCACATGGGCTGTGTCACTGGTGAAGTATTGTAAATAAATAAGGGACAGAAAAGAAAAAGTAAGTTTCCCATACCTCCGCTCTCTGTATCCCTACCTTCTACCATGCTGTTGTGTGCTGTTGAGTCAATTCTGAGTAACAGTAACCCTATGGGACAAAGTAGAACTGCCCTTATAGGGTTTTCTAGGCTGTAATCTTCTTGGGAGCAGATTACCAGATCCTTTGTCCCACAGTGTGGCTGATGCATTTAAAATGCCAACCTTTTAGTTAGCAGCTGAGTGTTTAACCACTGATTGCAACACAGGGCTTCTCCTCCTACCATACCAATGTTAATAGTTTAGTTGTGTCCTTTCATACCTTTTCCCAGCTCAGACAAAACCATAATAGGCATATTTGCTTATAGTACTTTATATTTGCTTCTGCAAGAATAGAATCATAGTCTGCACATGAGTCTGCAACTTATTTTAGGTATTTCTTTGACTATAAATATAAGCCATTTTATGAATGGATTTTTTTGCATATTACTCCAAAGTTCTGGTTGTATCATAGTTTGTGTCTTTCTTCGATATTCAGAGGCTGAACTAAATATTTTTGTTTACTTCCAGTTTTTCTTACTTGTGACCCTGTGGACCTGTATGAACTCAATCTGCAGCTGTCCTTGGGCTTGTGTTTGGAATTAGTTCATGGGGCATCAGCAGGAGATTGGAGGGTAGACCAAGGTGAAGTCAGGACATTTCCCCTGATTTCTGTCCTGCTTGTCAGTATGTATTGGCTGCATCCCTGTATCGAAGGCTGTAGCTTCCACCAGGCAACCCTCTCCGTGTAGCTACCCTCTCCCATTCAGGTCACCTCTTCCTTCCATTGGCCCATCAGGCTGGGAATTGTAATGGCTCCCTGCTGTTGGTAGATTCTGGATACTGCACACTGTTCAGTTTCTCTAAACTCTGTCCATGCCTGATAAGTAATCCCTTTGTTATTATGAGTTGCCATCAAGTTAGTTGCCCATCTCATGTACAACAGAATGAAGCATCGCCCAGTTCTGCCCCAGTATTGATGTCCTAAAGTCCATTGTGCAGCCACTGTGCATTCTGAGTGCCATAGGAGGCTCATCTTCTTGCACTGAGTCACTCAGTATTCTGTTGTGATCCATAGAGCATTCATTGACTGGTTTTGGAAATACGAGGAAATAGCTTATTGCTCAACAGCAACCACTATGGTGGCCTTTGAAGTACTCCCCTTGGGAGGCTATGCACTGACACCAGTGCCTAGTCAAACCTCACAAGCAATTTTGGAACTCCTTTTGGAATGGCCATTGTGCACGGTGGCAAGTTGGCAAGTTTGTGAACTTAATTGTGTAATGGTCTCTGAGGGAGTTTTTAGCCAGTAAACAAATAACTATATTGGAACACCCTCCCTACTCACCTGATCTGGGCCCCTAAACACAAAGGAATATTGAAAGGAAGGCATTTTGATGACATTCAGGGCATCAAGGGTAATATGACAACAGCTCTGATGGCCATTCCAGAAAGAGAGTTTCCAAATTGCTTTGAAGGAGGACTAGGCCCTGGCATCTGTGCATAGCTTCCCAAGGAAAGTACTTGGAAGGTGACCATAGTGATATTCAGCAGTGAGGTATGTAGCACTTTTCCTCAGATGTGTTCATGAACTTAATTGTCCAACCTCATAGGTTGCCGATGCTTTCTTCCTCTTCTGCCTTTGTCTGGAAGCTCCACTGAAACCTGTCTACCACGGTGACCCTGCTAGTATTTGCCACCCTCCTGGTGGTATAGCTCCCAGCATAATAGTACTATGCAAGCCAAATTAGGACAAACTGTCCATAAGAACCCTGTTTGAATATTCCATCTTTTTCTTGTGGGTACTCTGTATGATACAGGTTGGCTTTTTATTTTCATCTTGCTACCTGCAGCTAGTTTCCAACTGATTTCTCCTTTTATCTACAGCCTGGCCATTATTAGGTTGACTTAACTTTTCCAAATCTGTTATTGTGTGTCACTTGTTTTCTCAAAATCCTTCCAGTGCTCCCCACTACCCACATAATAAAGGCCAAAATCCCTAACTGGCCGTCTTTTATATACCCGATTCCAGTACCCTAAGCATAGGGCCCTGCCCGGCTCCACAATTTCCTACTGAAATGCATGCCTTACAGTTTGCAAAGTTGATCCTCGGATGACTGGTGATGTATCATCAGACATGTCAGCCCAACCCATTTAATATCTCCATCTAACACTATTTAATATCTTCATCAATTCAATGGGGATGATAACAGCATACAGTTAATAGCATTTTAATGAAGATTGAGGAAAATGCATGTGACACGTCTAAGAGTTTTAGACACATAGGTGGATTCAGTGAATGACAGTTAAGAATTGCTGCTCCTCCTCCCCCACTAGGAGCACACTCGCCTTTGACATAACTCTTGGACCCCGATCGACCGTTTCTCCAAGACGCACCTCAAACATGACATCTGTGAGCCTCTCTTTGATTTCTGCTCAACAGAAGAACTTCCCTTTTTGTTTTCCTCACAGTGATATTTGTGTTGGTGATTTGTTTTTTATCTATGGTTTTATCTTTACTTCTACACATACTTATTGTAGAACTCCACAGGTAGTAGTCACACCAAGTGTATGTTTCAGGAATGAATTATTCAACCCATTTATCCTTAGCCTTTAGGCCTAGGTTGAAATTTCAGGCACTCCTTCCCCATGAGGTGGGTATTTGGTTTGGGCTCATGTGACTTAGGATCCTGTTTGAGTGAAAGTGGATCCCAGTTCTCTGGCCAGCACATGTAGAGAGTTTTCATCCCGAGTTCACAGATGTGCTGCCTAAGAAGGGGCATGCAAAATAAAACAAAAAAAGAGTAAGTGAAATACTAAACTACCATAGAAATCCAGATACAGGATGAGGGTGAATTAGTTCTCTAAAGCACTGACTTTTCTGTTTTTTGGTCCATACTTTATACTCTGCTCCTGCCTGGCACTTCGGTCAGGCGTGTTGTGTCAGTTATTGCCTACACTGGTGCTGCAAAGTGGATTTGACTTGAATTGTACATGTAGATAATAAGAGCAAAGAAAAGGAGGAGGAGGGGAGCAGTAGCAGAGTAATTTAGTGGTGCTAACAGTAGGAGTTATCACTGTAGTGGCAGTGTTTGTATAAGGAGCCCTGGTGGCACAGTGGTTAAGTGCTGAGCTGGTAACAGCTTGCAATGCCCACCACTTATGGAGCATTTTCCGCATGTCAGACTTTGCATTGTGTTGTTTAATTCTCACAATGGCCTTAAGAGGTAAGCACAATTGTCTGTACTTTATAGATATATACATGGATTCAGAAGTGACAAATGGTCCGGCAGACACTTTTCAGAGATACACACCTTCACTCAGCTGAAAAAGCGGAGGCCGAGATTGGGGTCAGTTAGTTACTTGGCTAAAATCACAGAATATGTGAAGCTGGCTTCCCAGCTTCCTCAGTGGCTACCTGCAGTTCCAAGTGTCTGCCAAACTCCTATTAGTACTGGCTTCTGTCCCAGGCATCAACCTTTCCCTATAGCTGGAATACTCCTCCCCAAAGCCTGGCTAATGACGTGTTGTGTTTCCCCTGTAAGCCAGATTTGGAATATCCTGTTTTCTAGTGAGACAAGTTTGCTCCCACATTTGACCCTACGCCACCCTGCCTCTTCCTCCCACCCTCCGTAGTCTTGCTGGCACAGTTTTCAGTTGCCATAGAGTAGATTCCAACTCACAGTGACCCCATGTGTATCAGAGTAGAGCTGCGCTCCGTAGGGTTTTTCATGGCTGAGTTTTCAGAAGCAGATCGCTGGGACTTTTCCTCTGACACGCCTCTGAGTGGGTTAAAAGTGCCAGCCTTTCAGTTAGCAGCTGAGTGCGTTAGTCATTTGCACAACCCAGGGGCTCCTGCTTGCCCCAGAATGTCCTCTTTTGAATCTCCTCCTTCTGCTGCATTGCTGGCATACATGCTCCCTTCCTGAGCTTCTCTGCTTTGGCCTCCTGCTCCCATTTCTGACAGGCCCATGCTGGCTCATGTTTCAAGAGCAGGAGTTGTATGCTTGTAGATACGACAGATCGTTTTAGGTGATTCTGGAATAGGGTGTTAAGTAACACTGAATCACATAATGAGAAATTCTGGACACTTTCTAAATCTTTTTCAAACTCCTGAGTACATCCAGAGAAAAAGTCTCTTTTTTGGCACTAGTCTGTCTTTAACATCAGAAACCTTGGTGGTATAGTGGTTAAGTGCTGTGGCTGCTTGGCCAGGTTGGCATTTCAAATCTACCAGGTGCTCTTGGAAACTCTATGTAGCAATTCCACTGTGCCGAATACGAGCGCTGAGTTTGATTCAAGTTGACAGTAATTTTCCTTTTTTGTGGAAATGGGATCCTTTGAAAAGCTGCCTTTTTAACCAAGATAGCAGACCTCGCCGCATCTTTAGACACTTTCTGAAAGCCCCTGAACATAGCCAAAATGTAGTGATGTTTTTACTGTATTCATTTCTAGGCTTACTATATCTTTTTGTCAACATTCTTGCATGTAATTTATAGGAGTAAGGTAGTGTTTGCTTTTAAAATACATTTATTTGAGGATAATGTTAAGTAAATAACAATAAAATTTGTACTAGGACATTTGAAATGTCAAGGAGCCCTGGTGGTACAGTGGTTAAGTGCTCTAGCTGCTAACTGAAAGGTTGAGATTTGAACCCATCTGCTGGCTCTGTGGAAGAAAAGACCTGACTGTCTGTTTCTATAAAGATCACAGCCAAGGAAGCTCTATGGAGCAGTACTACTCTGTCACAAGGGGTTGCCGTGAGTCAAAAATCAATTCCACAGCACCAGCAACAACATCAAGTGTCATGAAGGTGGCTGTGCAGTGACTGGGTGGGGTTCAGGCTGCCCACACCCAGCTGACCTTCCTGCTGAAGATGAAATGGCTTTGCAGAGCCTCCTTTCTAGTGCTGGGTTGTTCCTTCCCTCCCCATCCCCCCCTGCCCTGACCTGGTCACCCACTTGTGCTTATCCGTGTCTGGGACCTTGTTGAAGACTGAGAGACTGTTATCAGGGACTGGGATTAAGATGCCATCCAGAGTTGATCCCCCCACTCCTCTCTGACCCAGGGCAGGTCACTGACCTTGTCTGGCCCTTTGATAAAGATACCTTTAAAATGGGGATGGTGATGTCTAGGGTGTGAAGAATGCATGTAGCTAACTTTGATGTCCCTGTTCAGAAGGAAGAGCAGCCGGACTACCCTGGCTGATACGGTCCTGGGCTACTGCTTCCTCCGCATTTCTGCTGTTTCTACCTCAAGTTCTGTCCCTCCAGGAAAGAGTACTGTTTGTGCCAGACTGAGCATAATAAAGTGAAGATAGTCCTCTTTTGCTAAGTGTTTTTCTTAGTCAGCCAGGTTTTGAAGGGAGTACCCCAAGTTTACTCCCATCCAGCACACCTCAGTGGCCATAAGCATGTTTGGAAGATGAGAAAAAGACTTCTCATCTGCAGAAGTTTAGAAATCTGAAATAGCCAACCTTGTCAGACTATGCCTGGTTTCAATAAGGACTCAGAGCCGAGAAACTACATCACTCTTCAAGATGTCTGTTTTCTCTCAGACCTTTCTCTTTGTCGCAGAGGCATGTCTGTCATTGAGGATCTCAGAAACAGATCCTTGTACTCTCTGGGATGCTGAGTGTAGGGGCAGATTTAAGCCTGCTTTCCATCCCTACAGGGAGAGAGTAGGTAGATTGTCATCTTCTAATGAGGGCTTATTTCCCAAGGAAAAATGGCTGGAAGAAGCCATAGGAACGTCCCCTGTGGGAGTGGGTTTGGAGGGGAAGTCTTGGCTGGCCACGGCTGCTGGTAGCAGGGGCTAAGAGCACTTGCTGGGGGTTGGCTGAGGGCTGGCGTCTCTGGAATTCCGCTTGTGGCAAGGTCTGTTATAGCTGAAGAATAAAGTGTTAGTTCACTTCTTAGTGAGCATTTGAGAGAGAGGAGTGGCCAGTTACCACTGTAAGGTGGATGAATAATGATGATGCTCACATATATTGAGTATTTACCATGTGCCAGGCAGAGGGCCCAGCTCTTTACATGTCGTGTTTCCCATAATCCTTACCAGCACCCTGAGTGAAAGCTTTCGTTGTCCCCATTTCACACAGGCAGCAGCTGGGGCTCACAGAGGTAAAACCTCTTATTCAAAGTTACGGGCAGTTAATGTTAGTTCTTAAGTTCAAACTCAAGTCTGTAGGTCTCACCACACTGCGTATTTAATGGCAGAGCCAGGATGAGAACTCTGGTCTCCTTAAAGCATCTTCAGTACCTTTTTCGGAACATCACTTTGAGGCAACCAGACTGTCTGGGAAAGTCTGATTTTCTCTCTCTTCCTAAAATTATGCTGCTTTGGGGAAGGAAAAAAGAGGTTTCATCCATGCCATCTGTCCGATGTATTAAGAGGAGGAATGTTTTTAGGGAGCCAGATCTAATTACTCAAAGGGAAATTTATTTTGAATAAGTGCCTGCATCTTCATCTGGACTTTAAAAGGATCTTGAGTCCCTGCTGAGGAGACTGAGGGGACTGAGAGTTTGTGCTTTGAGATATGAATACAGGTAATGAAATACGACCCAGCTTAGATCTTGGAAGAATCACTCTCCATTGTAGAGTCTCCTTTTCTCTTCACGGGATTACAGTGTTTTGTTTTTTTCTCCCTAAACTGCTGATGTGTCTTTCCAGTACAGAAGAGATGGACCTCAAGCGCTGTGCTCAGGCGGGTGGTGGGAAAGCTGAGGAGGGCTCTGGTTTCCCCTGGAAGTCTCTTCTCATTGCCTCACGTTGGTGGAGTTGATAATCGCTTAAGTTCTTTAAATTGAAGACCAGGAGAGGAAAACTAAAATGAGAATCACTGTTTCCGGTAGGTTTGGGTTGAAGCTTCTGTCCCTTTATTCTCTATTCTAGTTTGAATCACAACCATTCTTTTTTTTTTTTAGTTGTTCTTTACATAGAAGTTTACAGCCCAAGTTAGTTTCTCATACCAACATCTCTACATATATTGTTATGTGACCCTATTAACAGTCTCTCTAAAGTGACAGCACACTGCCCTGTGCCACCCCAGGTTTCCTGTGTCCACGCAACCAGTGCCTGTCCCTTTCTGCCTTCTCATTCTTCCTCTGGGCAGGAGCTTCCCGTTTAGTTTTGTGTATTTACTTGAACTAAGAAGCACATTCTTCATGAGTATTCTTTTACATTATTATATAGTGCGGTCTAATCTTTGTCTGAAGAGTTGGCTTCTGGTTTTAGTTTTGGGTTACCAGAGAGCCTGGAGCCATGTCTTATTGGGTCCTTCTAGTATCAGTCAGACCATTAAGTCGTGTCTTTGTACAGGGGTTTGTGTTCTTCACCGTACCTTTCTCCTACTCTGTCTGGTCCTCTCTTCTGTAGTCAAGTCATTTACCTCTGCTGCGTTCCCTGCTAGGGCAGTCACTGGTTATAGCCGGGCACCACTTAGTTCTTCTGGTCTCAGATTGATGGAGTCTGAATCAGGGCCACTCTTAACAATGTACTTTGTTACTTTATAAGCTACAGTAACACACTGAGGCTATAGGGACAGGCTTATGCACTGAATTTAGAAGTAGGCTGGAGTTGTTGGACACTTAGTTACCTGCTGCAGAGGTAGGTCAGTAGCACTGGTGCTGAAATAGTCAAATTCAGTATCATACAAAGAAGAAAGACAAAGTTTAAGTACAATTAGTACAGTGATCCAAGAGTGGAAACCAGTTCGGGACCAAGAGGTGGGAAACCGAGATTTATAGCCCCCTGGAACTAATCAGGAAACCATGATGGCATAGTGGTTAAGTGCTACGTCCGCTAACCAAAACGTTGGCATTTCAAATCCACCTAAGTGCTCCTTGGAAATGCTGTGGGGCAATCCTTCTCTGTCCTACAGGGTTGCTGTGGGTTGTAATAAACTCAATGGCACTGTATTTGGTGTTTTTATTTTCTGAGGAACTAATTAGGAGTTGCTGCGTGGTACAAATGGTTAAAGTTCTTGACTGCTAATCAAAAGATTGGCAGTTCAAATATACCCAGAGTTGCCTTGGAAGAAAGATCTGGTGATAACGCCTCTGAAAAATCTGACATTGAAAACTGTGGAGCACATTTCTGCTCTGACACACATAGGGTCACTTGGAGTCAGAATTGACTCAGCAGAAGCTGGGTTTTTTGAGTCTAGTAACAAGTCACTCACCTCTGTGTGTTCATCTCTCCGTATGGAAAATGGGAATTGTTATGTCTGTCTAATATATTTCTGAAGGCTTCAGCACTGCTTTTTTTTAATGAAATTAAAGCACTATAAATAATATTAATAGAATAATACAGCTAACATTTATTACAAATATTAATATATATGCATAGTAAATCTAAAAATGTATTATGAATAAGTATAGCTAAAATTTGTTAGGTGTTTACTGTGTACTATGTATGTGTGTGTGTATATATATATTTTTAGATTGAAACTCTGGTGGCATAATGGATTAGGTGCTATGTCTGCTAACTAAAAGGTCAGCAGTTCAAATCCACTAGCTGCTGCTTGGAAACTATGAGAGCTCTACTCTGACCTATAGGGTCGCTGTGAGTTGGACCAGACTTGATGGCAATGGGTTATATTTACAGACAGATGTGTTTTTTTCCTTTTATTCCTGGAAGCCATGCTGTGAGGTATGCTAGGAATTATTATCCACTCTGGACTAATGAAAAGACTGAGTGAGGCTCTAAAAGGTCAAACCTTAAGTCAGAATCGTGCACCTAGTTAAGTGATCTGCCTAATGTTCCCACTAGTATGAGGATTTGTTGTAGTCAGCTAGTGCTGCTCTAACAGTAATACCACAGAGTTGATGGCTTTAACTAAGGAAGGTTTATTCTTATACAGTCCAGTAGACTACAAGTCCAAATTTAGGGTGTCTGCTCCTGGGGAAGGCTTTCCACCTTGTAGGCCCTGGAGGAAAGTCCAGTATTGCATCAGTCTTTGTCCAGGGAGCATCTTGGCACAGGAACCCCAGGTCTGAAGGATGTGTTCTTTTCCCAGTTCTGTTTTCTTGGTGATGTGAGTTTCCAATTCTCTGTCTGCTTCCTTTTCCTTTTATCTCTTGCAGGATAAAAGGATTAAGGGTGGTGCAAGGCACACTCCAGGGAAACTCTCATTACACTGGAGCAGGGAGGTGATCTTCTGAAGGCATTTACAGTCCCACCTGAATCCTTTAACGTACAGCACAGCAAAATCACAAAGTGGAGGGCAGTCATAGAATACAGGGAATCGTGGCCACATGGCTATACCTATTTTGCGGGGGACACAATTCAATCCATGACAGGACTCAAATGCATCAGGCTTGCCTACTGGTATACTTGGTACACAACTGAATCTATGACAGGAATGTCCTCAGCCCTTGGTGTTTGGGCAGGGCCTAAGGTAGTGAGAGGCCCCAAGGCAGTGAGAGGCCCCAGCTGGATGCTTCGGACTCTGAATTTTCTATTCATTTCGAATGCCCAAACATACTCCTGATTACCCCAGAGTACTCTATAGGTGTCATCATTTGTTAGGAGTGACAGTACCTGAAAAAGATCAGTAAGCTCAACAACATTACTTTAACATCTCAGATACCAACTCATGGCTACTTGGCTGCCTCACAGAAAGTAAAGAGTCCCACAAAGCCATATTCACCAGTCCTGTCTAACTAACATTACTGTGGATGACTTTTAATCATAGATGTGTAGGGTATGTTCATTTTGTGGGTTTTTGGCCCCAGCATTTGTTAATCTGCAAGGCTGGTTTGTGAATTCACAGACAAGCATTTTTTTGCGTCCTGAGAGGCTTGATTTTATGTGGCCTGAGCGTGGTCAGTAATTATGGCATACCCCACACTCAGTTGTCCCCGTGTCAAGACCGAGGTTTGCCTTTCAGACTCTTCTGTGTCTGTTGACTAGTTTGGCCAGGATGCCTTCAGTGTGGTTTCCACATGCATGGAAAGAGTTAAAATTGATTAAATGGCTTGGGAGGACCAGGTAAAGACATCCAGAGAAAGAGTGCTTGAGTTCCATGAGTTTAGATTTTTTATTTATTATTATCATACTTCAGATAAAAGTTTACAAAAAAAAAGCTAACTTCTCATTAAACAATTAGTACACATATTGTTCTGTGGTGTTGTTACCAACCCCATGACATGTCAACAGTTTCCACTCTCAACACTGAGTTACCTATTACCAGGTTTCCTGTCCCCTCCTGCCTTCTGGTCCTTGCCCCTGGGCTGGTGAGCCCTTTTAGTCTCTTTATTTTATGGGTCTGTGTAATCCTTGGTTGAATGATGAACCTCAGTATAACTTCATTAACTGAGGAAAAGGGTGTCTGGGGCTATATTCTCAGTGTTTCTCCAATCTCTTTCAGGCCAGTAAGTCTGGTCTTTTTTGTGTTAGAATTTTGTTCTACATTTTTCTCCATCTCTATCTGGGATCCTCTGTTGTGATTCCTGTTGGAACAGTCAGTGGCGGCAGGTAGGCTTCATGTAGTTGTGTTGGACTAGTTTAGGTTTTAATATATCTGTTCTACATAACATGCCAAATAATAATACTCATTTGTCCATTGAGTTAGTGTCTAGCTACTCCTGGATCTGAAACCTATGCCAGGACTGTAATTCATCTTTTGGCCCTGTGTTTAAGGTTTCTGATTATTGAGCCTGGGAGGGTTTATTTAATTACCTTCTAAAAATGTCCAGTTAACACCATTTCAATCGTGTTAATTCCACTTGGATCAGCTCTTACTATCCCCTTGATATACATAAGGCCCGAGATAGCTTTTGCCCCTTTCTTGACATTTGATGCTTGTTGAAGGAAGTGATAATCACACCAGTCACTGAGGGCTGGATGTCCCTAGGCAAGAAGGGACTCACATTTCATATCTGGTCTCAGTTTAAGCAAATACTGGCCCCTGTCCAGAAACATGTTTAGTTCAGCTATTTGCAGGAAAGGTGAAGAATAGCAGAAAAGCACTGAGTTTTGAAAAGGCTCTCTTACAGCTATCACTATTATTATTACTGTTTAAGTTCTTTGGAGCTGTGTCAGTCTTTCCATAGACATGCAGAATTCTGTGCCTTCTGTGGGACTCTGGTTCCTAGTGTTGGCCTGTGACTTGATGCTGAGTGGCTGCGTAAGGGACATCTATGGAGTGTGTTGCATATACAGAGATGGTGGCCTTGAGCAGGGCCTGGGAATCTGTATTTTCTAACGCGCTGTAGTTTGGGAGCTTACCAGTCTTTTCTGGGTACTCTTACTTGTAACTAATGATGACATGTGTAGAGTATACTGTAGTAATCTGGAGAGTATTTGAAATCCAAAATGAACCCAAAATTCAGAGACTGAAGCAGCCGTCTGGGGACTCTTGCTTACTTAGGCCCTGCCCAGACACCAAGAGCTGAGGGCATTGCTATCTTGGGTTCAGGTGGACACAAGAGGCCACTGCATATAATTTTGTCGTACTCCTTTAAATAGAATGCAATAGCCTTCAATTTTTTCTTTTCTGAAGAGTCCAGTTTTCTAGCTACTTCACTTAATTTTCTCACTCAGATGGCTTTTCCATCACACTGATGAATCACAGCATCCTCTGTCTCATCTTCCTCCATTCATCTCACCAATATTGAAAAGCTGTCTAGCACGAGTGTCAGGGACTAAAGTGAAAAGATCACAGGACATGCAACTCCAAGACTGAAAGTGTTCCTACTCTGGATGGGAGACAATTAGGCAACAAAGCAGCTATTTTAAACTAATATAATTGTTGAAACTAAATTGCAGTGGGAGCAGGTGAACTTTGTTAGGGAAGTAGGATAATGTACCCTGGGGGAGACACACTTTTATTTGAGGCTTGAAGAAGGAGATGGTGGTTGTTGGCTGCTCAGTGAACCCAGGAGAAAGCAGAGAGTATATCTTTGCAAAATTTTGTGGCCAAAGAACCAGAAATGTGACAGGAACTACATGTTTCTTAGTTTTACCCACTGCCTTCAAGTTGATTTCACCACAGAGCAACCCTATAGGACAGAGTAGAACTCTCACCGTAAGGCTTTCAAGGCTGTAAATCTTTATGGAAGCACACTGCCACAGCTTTGTCTCCCAGAGAAGCTGGTGGCTTTGAACCTCTGACATTTCTGTTACCAGCTGAGTGCTTTAACTGCTGCACTACTTGGATTCTGTTCTTATTTTCACTACTGTATAAAAGGTAAGGCAACGTATCATTAAAAAAAAAGGGTAGACGCGTTGACAGAGGCCGGGTTGTGAAGCGCTCGTCTCTCACAAGTGGTTGGCAGCCCATTACCTCCTTAGCATGTCTTCCTTGCTGCATACTTAAATGTTTTCTTTTCGAAATGCCCCCCCCTTGATGGGTATCTTTTAAAATTCTCTCCCATGACAATATGAAATGATGAAATAAATTCCTTGTCCTCACGCAACACCTCGGAAGCAGAAGAAACGAAGTAGTAACTTTCTGTATCCTACCGAGAGCCTAATTTCAACATACACTCTCTGGCCCTCTTCACACTCTTTCATTTCTGCCTAGAGCTGGAAGTCAGCCTATGTGGGGGGCTGCTGCAGAAGACCTTTATTCCATTTGAAAGTTAGTGTTCTTTAACGGGGAGCAAAGAATCATCTCCAGATGAGTGATGACCGTGGTAGCACCCAATAGGAAGCCTTCCTGCCCTTGGCTTCTGTCTAACTCTATGACCATTCATCCCATAGTCAGCATAGATGTGAAGGATATTTGCACGCAGAACGGCGTCGTCCAGAACTGCAGGTCTCCATCCTTCTGCTTGCATGCCTCCTGTGTTTTCCAGTGTGTACTCATTCAACCCCAAACTCTTGTCCCAAGCCTGCCAACTTAGCGTGATTAGCCTATTTATGTTCCCAGCCTCATCACATACACTTTCCTCTTTGAACCCTAAGCCTCCCAGCACTGATTCTTTTTCTTCAGGTTTTCGAAGAAACAAAGCTTATTACTACCTCGGGGCTTCTGCTCAGGCTTTTCCTCCTGCCTACAGCAGTTCCCATTCCCATTCACACCCATTAAATTGCTTTTCCTTGAGTAGGACAATGCCAGTCTCTTCCAATGTATCTAACCCTCTACTCTCTGTAGCAGTTAATACAATTTCATATTGTTTTACTGACTTGCTTTTGCTTTTGCTGGGCTTCCCTGTTAACTCCCTAAAAGTAATGACTTTCTGAGACGCATTTACTGTAGGATTTTCCACACACCTACTTAATAACCTATCGCTGTTGAAGTGATTCCTACTCACAGCAACCATGCAGGACAGAGAACTGCTCCATAGGGCTTCCAACACTGTAATCTGTACCAAAGAAGACTGCCTTATCTTACTTCCATAGAGCTGTTGTGTGGCTTTGAACTGCCAACTTTTCAGTTAACAGCTGAGCACTTAACCACAGAGCAAACAGGTCTCCTTCCTCTATTTTGTAGTTGATAGTAAACAAGTATTTGCTGAATGAGTAGATAGATGGATGGATGGACAGATTTAAAGGTTGTAAATTGAATTTTTAACAAAATCCAATCTACCATTCTTTTATTCCTGTGGTCCCACTCACCCAGGCTCTCAGAGTCACAACTATCCCCGAAGCTCCAGTCTAAGCCCCATTCATTCAATGAAATCTGAGCTCTATAGTGACAATTCTAACGTCCTCTCACTCTCCTCTTCCTCATTTTAGCTATAGCTGTATGAGTGTGTGTGTCTGGAAACCCTGGTGGTGTAGTGGTGATGCTACGGCTGCTAACCAAAACGTTGGCAGTTCAAATCTACCAGGCTGTCCTCGGAAACCCTATGAGGCACTTCTACTCTGTCCTGTAGGGTCATTGTGAGTTGGAATTGACTTGATGGCAGTGAGTTTTGTTTTGTTTTGTTTTTGTATGTATGTGTGTGGTGGTGTAGGGGTGTAGCCAGATAACTCTGGAATATACTTTTACTGTTTCCAGTTTGATTACTTGCTCAAATTTTGTCTAAGTTATACTTTTAGAAAATATTTTCTTTCTCATATACTAAAAGTCACGAAGTACATTTCAGAACATGTAAGAAATATTAAGTACAATGAAGCAATACAAATCCTACATACTGTCTCTATCCTGAGTTAACTAATGTGGATGTTTAACTATTTTGATCTACTGGTTTTAGTTATACATTCTGCAACTCAGTGTGTAAGTGTGAATGCATGTATCTTTTGTTCTGGTTTTCAGCATCACATCATCTGAGCGTGTCCGTACATCATTATAAATACTTTTAAAAGCCTGTTTTGTTGTATGCCTGATCCTAAATTCTGTTTTTGAGAATCATTGAATTCCAACAGAATACCAGACAGAGTTCTGGGCACTGATGTAAAAGTTGTCTTGCTTCAAATATGCAATGGTTGCTCAATCAGAAAAAATTATGTGTGTCTCACTTTCTCAAGGAGTGTTGCTTCTTTGAAGCTGTAGTAGTTTGCATAAGCAATAGAGGAAACTCCTGAATAATTTAAATGAGGGAGCAAACAAGAAAGACTGAATCCCCAACAGATACAACTGGTTCAGACACTGGGCTCGTTGAACACACAGATGTGCTTAACAAGTGTGTTCCTACTAGACTTTAGGAAGACTGCATTGTCAAAAGTTTGGTGCACTACTCTTTTCTGAGGTCCTGGCTGTAGAATAACTTGTGTTTTCCTTCTTTTCTAGAGTGACCGTCTTCTTATCAAGGGAGGCAGAATTGTCAACGATGATCAGTCCTTTTATGCTGATATCTACATGGAAGATGGCTTAATAAAGTATGTATAGAGCCCTTCTCTATCTCTTTGTACATCCTGTCTTCACTACAGGCTCAGAAAGAAGCCTCACTGCTCTTTCCTGACAGAAGTAGGGTAAATGGTAGTACCGGGCAAGCTAACCCATGTAAAACAAGAATTTCTTGAAGATACAAACAGTAATTTGTTTTATATTTCTTCTAATATAAACCATAAATTGTTTTGTATTTTTTCTGTTACTAAAAAAATACTACCATAGGTGCCTGTCTTTGGAGATAGCAAGTTCCCTAAGGTAGATGTTTTCAGAGGTGGAAAAAACTTAGTACCTGTGTTCTCTTTCCATTCTGGAAATCACTGCAGGCATCACTAATGGATCACAGAATTTTCTTGCGCTGGAACTTTGAATGCGGGCTTAGAGTCCATCTTCATACAGTGCTTCAGGCACACACAACCAGAGCTGAATACATAAAATGAAAGCCTTTTGCCATCTCAATTTAAATACATTGGAGGACCACTTGCCAAGAATGCTATGGAAGGAATTTAGCCATCAGATGTTGGTGATGGAAAAATTTTATTAAACATGACCTTCATCTGGTCCTGAAATTTTGTATACAAGTATATCCAATAATGTTCTTTACTAATAGAGCAGAAAAACAGAAAAAACTGTTGCATAGTTGTTTGTCTGTCTGTGAATATTACGAGGTTATCTTCTATGTGCAAAGAAGTTGTCTAAGGTGCACTGTCACATGCTATGAGAGACATCAGTGGGTCCAAAATCATCATGCTGTCTGCCCCCAAAGACTTTGTAGTCTTTAGGGAGCTAAGACATCTGTAAATACACAAAGAAGTTAACTTTTCCAGAATGCCAGCACCAGATATTAAATTAGTAGATGATACGTGGTAAAATATTCACCGGAGGGAGATTGGCAGTTATGGTAAGAAGGTGGCCATTAGTTATAATAAACCAAAAAAAGAAAAAAGACAAACCCTGTAATTATAATAACTGATGCTTATACAGTTCTTATATGACTGACCGTGTGTGCTCAACAAATATTAATGTATTCAATCTACAAAACAACGCTGTGGAGGAGATGTTCTTATTACCATATACTTTGCAGATCCAATAATTGAAGCATGGCAGGGTGAAGTGACTTGAACAGAGAGACACCTAGTAAATGGTAAAGCCAAGCTTATTAATCCACATAGATTGTAGCCAGAGCTCAGCCACATTCTTCTTCTTAGACCTGGCTGTCAGTAAAACTTGTAAAAAAAGGTGAGATTGGACACCTTTGTGTATGCAGCTACCTTTGTTTGCTTCTAGATTGCTAAAATTGTGAATTACTTACAAAGATTGTTTTGGTAAATATAAGATGCAGTGTTTAAAATCTTTACAATACTCTTTTTATCTTAAAAAGTTGCTCTTTTAACACATGAGGAAAGATTGTGATCACTAGCTATTAGAGAAATCCAAATCATAATTACAGTGAGATACCATCGTACCCCAACAAAGTTGGCAATAATCCAGAAAACACAACACAACAAATGCTAAAGAGGCTGTGAAGTTTGGAACTCTCCTGCACTGCTGGTGGGATTGCAAAATGGTACAACCTCTGTGGAAAGCAGTTCAGTGTTTTCTTAAAAAGTTAGAAATAGAAATACCGTATGATCCAGCAATCCCACTGCTTGGCATATATCCTACAGAAACAAAGGTGGTCACACGAATAGATACACGCATATGAATGTTTATTGCAGCACAGCCCACAATATCAAAAGGATAAATCAACCTATGTGCCCATCAACAGATGAATGGATAAACAAACTGTGGTATACATACTCAGTGGAACACTATGCAGTGATAAAGAACAATGATGATTTTAGAAAGCATCTCATAACCGGGTTTCAACTAGAAGACATTATGCTGAGTGAAATCAGACAGCTGCAAAAGGACAAATATTGTCTGAGACTTGTGCTATAAGGACTTAAACAGACTTATGTACAGAAGACGACTCTTTGATGGATACAAGAGTGGGAAGGGAGGGAGAGGGATGTTCATAGATTAGATAGTCAATAGGAATTTGGTTAGGGGCAGGGAGTGACAGCACACAGTAGAGGGCAGATCACCATAACTGGACTAAACCATAAACTGAAATGTCATCTGAATTCAGCCCAACATTTGAAAGGATGGAGTAGCAAGGACAGGGATTTGGGGACCATGTTTTCAGGGGACATTGAGATCAATTGGCATAACTAGTCTTTTGTGAAGACAGTCTTTTGCACCCCATAGTGGTGAATGGAGCCTGGGGTCTTAAAAGCTAGTATGCTGCTGTCTGAGGGACACCACAGTGCGTGGCATCTTCCAAGGGACAAAGGCTGCTTTAGCAGGTGGCACCATCATGAGCAGTAAGTCCATAGGTCTTACACACTCCTGTTCCTAAGAAGCGTGTGTTCAGTATGTTAACCATAGTGGTTTCTGATCATATCCTCTAAACTGATTGCTGTTGAGTCAATTCCAACTTTTAATGACCTTATAGGACAGAGTAGAACTTCTTCATAGGCTTTCCCTGTGAAACATGATGACCAAGAACGTCAACGACATGAGGGAAAAATGAACCCATAGAGACCCATAGAGAACCCATAGAGACAGAAGGACCCATATGAATGGGAGACTGCATCAACATGAAACCAGAAGAACCATATGATGCCCAGCTACCTCCAAAGGCAGCCGTGTTGGGAGACACAATGTAGAGTCCTTAATGTACCATGAGAAAAAGAGGTGTGCAGTTCAAGAACTCTAGTAAAAGACCAAAAGTGATGGTCCAACAGCCTGGAGGGTCCCCTGGGAACATGGCCCCTAGACTTGCTGTTAGCCTTGACCTGAAACCAGTGCTGAGGTCAACTCTTCAGACAAGAATGGACTGGACTTAGGGACACAGTGTGAGCATGTGGTGTGGGTACTTTATGGCTTTATACATTTATAGAAGGCTGTCCTCATGGTTTCTTTCCAGATGGCAGGGGAGAGGGTGGAGAAGAGGGCACAGGTGTGCATTAAGAGGACATTAGAAGTAAAGAGTGAAAACGAATGTGCTGTCATAGGATAAGGAGACCTGATGGAGTTGCAGATAGGTGGGCATGCAAGACTGACTTGGACTGTATGCTTTCATTTAATCGTAATAATAATATTTGAAAAAGTTGTTCTTTTAAACTACCACTTGTTTTACTGTCTCCCCAGGCAAATTGGAGACAATCTGATTGTCCCTGGAGGAGTGAAGACCATTGAAGCCAATGGGAAGATGGTGATCCCGGGAGGCATTGATGTCCACACTCACTTCCAGATGCCATATAAGGGGATGACCACGGTGGATGACTTCTTCCAAGGGACAAAGGCTGCCTTAGCAGGTGGCACCACCATGATCAGTAAGTCCATAGGTCTTACACACTCCTGTTCCTAAGAAGCGTGTGTTCAGTATGTTGACCATAGTGGTTTCTGATCATATCCTCTAAACTTCACTGCTGTTGAGTCAATTCCATCTCTTAATGACCTCATAGGACAGTGTAGAACTGCCCCATAGGCTTTCCAAGGTTTTAATCTAATCAATCAAGTTCCTGTTATTTCTGGGATCCCACATAGTAAAAGAACTTACTGCTAAAGGCAGACTTTTTTTTTACTGGTTAAGTTAAACTGTTGTTTGGTTTTAAGAAGACTTCAGGGGATATTTTTGATTTAAGGCTTAAAGATTGTCTCAGAGCAGTAGTTTCAGGGATCCATCTAGCATTTATGACTCTAAGAAGCCTGGAGTCCATAAGAACTTGAAATTCTGTTCTACCTTTTCCCCCTTTTGATCAGCATTCTTCCCATAGGATCTTAGATCAAAATGTTTATCAGTGGTAGCTAGACAGCATCCACTTCTTTTGATAGCATGGTAAAGGGGACAGTTGTTCTTGAAAGCAATTAGCCACACATCCGTATCCTCCTTCTGTTTCTGACTCTCCTTCTTCCTCTGTTGCTCCAGGTAAATGGAGACCAATTGTTGTGCCTTGGATGGCCACTTGCAAGGTTTTAAGACCTCAGGAACTATGAAAAAAACTCAAAGGTAGAACAGAAACACTAAGCATATTATTAGACCAATTAACTGAAGTGTCTCATGAAAGGAGCCCTGGTGGCATAGAGTTTAAGTGCTTGGCTATTAACCAAAAGATGAGTAGCTTTAGCCCACCGGCCACTCCATGGGAGAAATATGTAGCAGTCTGCTTCCTTAAAGATTTACAACCTTTGAAATCTTATGGGATGGTTCCACTCTGTGCTCTAGGGTTGCTATGAGTTGGAATCAACTGTATGGCAATGGATTTGGGTTTTTAGGTTCCACGAATCCATGACCCTAAACCAAATCCTATGAGGTTTTTAGTTATATATAGGCAGCCTCAACAGCTACTCTTTTTTGTTTGTTTTATCATTGTAAACATATCTGTCATACAAAGCTGTAATATTTGTTAAAGCTGCCCCTTTTTTTCCCCTACAGAATGGCTGGTGGGTTCAAACTGGTGACCATTTGGTTAGTAGTCAAGTGCTTAACCACTGTGCAACCAGGGCTTCTTCTGATAACCTGTGTACTTCCTGCATTTCAGCTTTCTAGACTCTGCCTGATGAGTGTGAGAAAGTAAGGTGCTCTTGTTATTGTTAGCTGCCACTGAGTTGCCTCTGACTTGTGATGAGCCTTGTACAACATAACAAAGCCTCGTCCAGTCCTTTGCCATCCTCATGATCACTGGCATATTGGAGTCCATTGCTGCAGACACTGCCTACAGCAATTGTTAGTACCTTCCAACCCAGGGAGCTCATCTTCCAACACTGGATCCTACAGTATTCTCTTGTGATCTATAATGTTTTCACCAATTTTTGGAAGCTAAATGATTTTTCTTCTTTGTAAATCTTAGCCTGGAAGCTTCTCTGAAACTGGTCCCCGTGAGTGACCCTTTTGGTACTTAAATACTAGTGGCATAACTTTCAGCATCATAGCAATGCGGAAGTCACAGTGCTATGCAACTCCCTTGATTTTTTGGCATTGCAGTAGTTATCAGACAAAGAAAGAGGAAAAAGAGTAAAATCACTCTTGCAGATTGCCTAATCTTAAATATATGAACTAGTTAAAAGACAGCATGGATTAGATAGCAATGAATACTAATAAAGTTGATGAAAGAGTGGTGGAAAAAAGCAGGTAGCTGTGTGGGAATGGAACGCTCACTATAGACGCTGAGAGGAGACACCTGGGGCTCCTGCCCGCGAGAGCAGAACTCCTCTCCTGTCTGCCTTAGCAGCGGGAAGCCAGTTCCTGCAGTGGGTCGGAAGTCAGAATTGGTAACTCTGGGCTAATCACTGGAAAACTGGACTCAAAAGGTGTGAAGAACAGGCAAAAAGTTATTTCAGAACTGCCAGCTTAGGTCTTAGAGAGGAGAGGGCAGAGAGCGCTGGTAGAGCGGCATGAAGAGGCTGGAAGCATCCGAGAAGGATGATTGAGCTTTGTGCTTTTTGGAAAAGTGGTGGGCTTTATTAGTATTCACTGCTGTCTAATCCGCGCAGTCTTTTAACCAGTTCATATATTTAAGATTAGGCAACCTGCAGAAGTGATTTTTCCTTTTTTTCCCTCTTTCTTTTTCTGATAACTGTTGCTGTGTGAAAAAACCTAGGGAGTTGCATAGCACTGGATTACTGGACAGAGCATTCTTGGGCACACCTCCCTGTCCTACAGGAATCCCAATGAATTGGGTTCTATCCCAGCCATGGCCCCAAACTTGGGCAGCCAGAGCATTGTTTAGTTTAACACCGTTATGCATCCACCCAAGAGTAAGAACAGCCTGAGCTGTCAAATTATTCACTGTCTAACTTCCTTTAGACTGGAGCATAAGAAAGGTCAGACTTAACTAGCTAGGTCTGGGAGCCCTGGAAAGTTACATCAAGGCCATAAAAGGTGGTGCAATTCGGAGAGCCCACAGCTTTTCTCCAGCTGAGAAGAGAAAGCCAGCTGACTTCTCAGCAGCTGCCTGCCCACAAAAGCCCTTGGTGTGGTTCCAGACATTTGTAATGTAGCTCCATGCATCTGCTTTCTGATAAGTGGACTTGTGCTGGCTTTGATAAAAGTCTGGGGAAGTGACTGATCTTGGCTTGGCTTTTTACCATCTGGGGGAGGATTTGGACCTGCTCATTATCCTTGAGATGGGTGTTAGCTCCTTGGTCTTCTGAATTAAAGAAGGGGCCTGAGAAAATTTAAAGTTCTAGGTGACAAGAGAACAGAACATGCAGAGAAACACGGAAGTATGCATCTGTTCCAGAGACAATTCAAAAATCCTAGATGCACACATTATTTTAAAAAAACCAGCCAACCAAACCTGCAGCCGCCAAGTTGATTCCAACTCACAGTGACCTCACAGGACAGAGGAGAACTACATTACAGGGTTTCTAAGGAGCAGCTGGTACATTTGAACTGCTGACCTTTTGGTTAGCAGCTGCAACTCCTAACCAGGGCTCCAGATTCACACATACACAAAAGAAAAGAAAATCCATAATCCCACAACACTGGTAGTTTTGCTATGTATTGTATGCATATATTTTCCTATTAACTAAAATGAGATCATAACATGTACTATAATTCAACCTGACATTTTCTCTAAGCAATACATCATGTGTATTTTTCCACTCTTTTAGTTTTAGTCTATCGCAGCATTTTGACTGGATGCCTCCTGACTCATTTGATGAAGGTATCATGGTTTATGTATTTCACCAGTCTCTGCGTATGGTGACATACTTCATTTCCGGATTTTCACTTACATAAAGAATGCAGTGGCAAACACCCTAGGAACCCACGTTTTGCATGCTGCAATGTGTATTTCCTTCGGAATAATTCATAGGCATAGAATCACTGAGTAAGCAGTATGACAAATGTCCAAGTCTTTGATATATATTTCAAAATTGTGCCCAGCAAGGCTATACCTATTGATACTCTCTGCCAGTTGCCCAGGGGAACATGCAAGAGTGTCAGTTTTGCCATATGCCCACCAACAATGGGTATTACTATTACTACTTTCAAAGTTTTCCATGGCTGCCGGTGCTAAAAGAGTAGGTTTGGGCCTCCAATAAACCAGATCCTGGGGGGGGGGTGGGCGGGAATTACATCGAAATAGGACCTGTGAGTTTGGTGTCAGGTTTACTTACTGCAAAAAAAGAACCAGGATGCAAAACTGTTGTGCCCTAACATAACCTTAAACCCCTTCGCTGCACCTTTAGAAGAGAGTCTGGCTTTTATCACTAGCAATGAAGACCTGGAATGTTAGCAAACATGGTATATTGTAAGGAGCCCTCGTGTCTAAACTGTTACGGGTTAGGCTGCTAACTAGAAGGTTGATCATTAGAGCCAACCAGTGGCTCACCAGGAGAAAGACCTGGCCATCTGCTTCCATGCAGATTGCAGCCAAGGAAAACTTATTGGGCAATTATACACTGTCATAGAATCCCTGTGAGATGGAATTGCTTGATGGCATCCAGCAGCGTGGCACAGAGTAAGTATTCCCATACAGCTGACCTTTATTGAACACTTAGTACATTCCGAGCATCAGGTGAAGCACTTTACAAGCATTTTCCTGTTTAGTCTTATAGCAAGTCTTGAAGAAAGGCTCTATGATGCACCTCCACACCACCCCCAGTACCCATTTTAAGGATGAGAAAACAACTTTAGAGACACAGGTAATTTGTCCAAGATCACTTAGCTAAATGGCATTGAAACAACCAGGGATCACTTTCTAAGGTCAGTCCCATGCTCAAGGAGTGGAGATTTTCCAGCCACAGCTGAGCAAGCAGGAGCAGGCTTGTGACAAGGGGGAGAAAAGACAGTGCCAGTAGGCCTCCCATCTGTTGCTTTTGTTGTTCAGTTGACCACGTGGTGCCAGAGCCTGAGTCAGGCCTGACGGAGGCCTATGAGAAGTGGCGAGAGTGGGCCGATGGGAAGAGCTGCTGTGACTATGCTCTGCACGTAGACATCACCCACTGGAATGACAGTGTCAAGCAGGAAGTGCAGAACCTCATCAAGGACAAAGGTGAGCCTGAGCATGTCCTCTGTCTTTCTCCTTTGGCTCCTCCCATACTATCCACCCATTGGTATCACTTCCTTTTCCCTGGGGCCTAGAATCTTGAGCATGAGTGTGGGTGGGTATCAGTATGTTTAAGGTGCTTGATTTTTTATTTATGCGATCTTACTTGTTCCTAATAGGACCACATGAGACACAAGTTGTTATAACTTCTTGGTAGATAGAGAAACTGAGGCTCAAAATAACTAGCCCGGGATTAGAGTTAGTAAGAAATAGATCTATCCAAAGCCTATGCTCTTTTCTTCCATGCAGTACCATCCATTTTACAAAAGAAGAAACTGAGGTTAAGAGAGGTGAACTTAACAGGCATGAGGTAACATGCTAGTGAACATGAGATTAAGGATATTAAACTGCTTTTTTACTCTGAAGATCCACGTGTCCTATTATATAACAATGGCACCCTTAAAAAAGGCTAAGACATTTCTGAGTGCAAATGTTTGTTGGCACTCAGGCTGGAAACTTAGGGCATGAAAGCAAGTTCATGCATGTGTGTGTGTACCCTTTTAGTGAGTATGTGATTTAGGTTATATCTTAGTTATCTAGCACTGCTATAACAGAACTAACACAAGTGGATGCCTTTAACAAAGACATATTTATTATCTCAAAGTCCAGTAGGCTGGAAGTCTGAATCAGGGTACTGGCTCCAGGGGAAGGCTTTCTCTCCCTATTAGCTCTGTGAGAAAGTCCTTATCGTTCATCTTCTCTTGGTGTAGGAGCTTCTCAGTGTGAGGACCTCATGTCCAAAGGATACGTTCTGCTCTTGGCACTTCTTTCTTGGTAGTATGAGTCTCCTCTTCTCTCTGCCCACTTCTCTCTTATAAATCAAGAGAGATTGATTCAAGATATAGCCTAATCCTGTAGATTGAGTCCTGCCTCATTAACAGAACTGCCTCTAACCCTGCCTCATTGACATCACAGGGGTAATGATTTACAACACATCTTTAAATAATCACATTGGGTCAAAAAATGATGGGCAACCACACAAGACTGGGAATCATGGCCTTGCCAAGTTGACACACATTTTTGAAGGATATATTTCAATTCATAACAGATTCTTATTATTTTCTTGAATTCTTCTGCTGTCAAATTCTTTCTACTTTTTGCTCAGCAGATATTTTCCTGTTTACTCTCTCACACATACACCACATACATACAATATGCTCAGCATCGTAAGATGGTTGAGGGGTATCAAAAAGTATATACCATGGCCTCTGCTGAACATCCAAAGCAAGGGGAATCAGGCCAGTGAAGAACAGACAAGTAAATGCTGTAAGATGCAGGACCTATTATCAGATCAGTAGATGAGATGTAAATATTAGGAGTTCAGTGCGGAAACGTTTGTTGGGAGCTGAAGGGTTAATGAACATGCAGAGGATACGATTCCCTTTCCATCCTCTCCTTACCCCACGAGCCCTGTGCTGTTCCACTGGAGTGGCATCCTTCACGATTCAGAATGTGACATCAGCCTCTTCCCTTCTTTCTTGTGTCTGCTTTTACTCTGGGCGTCTCAGCTGGAGTAGAGAACTAAATGACTTCAACACCCAGTTAGTTCCCTGCCAGAAACCCTGGGTCATTCCATGGATGACACAGAGGCTTGTGGGAAGGGTAATATTGAGAAAACTGCCCTGAATTGAACCATTCTGGATAGGGAAGTTCTCAAATTGCAAACCACTTTTGGTCTGGAACACAGTAGGCTGAGATGGCCTTAATAGTTGGAGACCAAAATTGTCTTGTTTTCCCCCAAATGGTCCTCTGTTCACCATTCCTACCTATTTCTGTAGATCACTGTATTAGTCAGTTTATTTTGGGTCAGAATTAAATAGCTCTCTCTTGGTAACTCTTAAAAAGGAACAGTCGCTGTCAAGTTGACTGTAACTCATGGTGACCACATGTGTGTCAGAGCAGAACTGTATTCCATAGGGCTATTTTGTTTTTTAAAATAGTTTATTTTGTTTTGTTGTTTCCATTGAGAATACACACAGTAAATCATATGTCAGTTCAACAGTTTTTACGTATACAATCCAGTGATACTGATTGTAGTTTTCAAGTTGCACAACTGTTGTCAGCCTCCTTTTCTGAGGTGTCCCTCTCTGGTAATGTAAACTCATTTCCCCTTAAGGTTCCCATCCGGTCTTCCCCATTGCTGTTGTCATTTTGATAGTTCCTAAAAGAGCATAATGCTCAAGGCAGACATTCTTTACTTTTAAATTGAACTATCGTTTGGTTTGAAGAATACTTAGGATGTATGGAGCAGAGAGGAATAGTGTGCAGTCACCGGACAGGGAGAGCAGTGGAAGCTGCATATAGGTGGGCATGTAAATTTATATGGGAATGTACATTTTCACTCAGTTATGTTAAATAAAAATAAAAATTAAAAAAAAAAAAGAATACTTAAGGAGATATTTTTGGTTTAAGGTTTAAAGATTATCTCAGGGCAGTAGTTTCAGGGGTTCACCCAGCCTCCATGGCTCCAGAAAGCCTGGAGCCCATGAGAATTTAGAATTCTGTTTTGCATTTTTCCCCTTTTGATTAAGATTTTCTTTTACAGAATCTTTGATCAGAATGTTCAATATTGGTAGCTGGGTGCCATCCAGTTCTTCTGGCAGCCATCCAGCATACAGTTAGTATACGTTCACCTGGAACCAGCAGAAGAAAGAGACCTAGGTATAAGAGGAGAAAACAGAATGGGAGGCTAATAGCTTCCATGAACAGCTGCTTCCGTAGAGCTTTAATGGCTGATTTTTCAGAAATACATCTCTAGGTCTTTCTTCCAAGGCATCTCTGGGTGGGCTCAAAGTTGCCAGCACTTTGGCTAGCAGCTGCACTTGTTAATTATTTGCACTATCATGGACTTCTTATCACCCTTCCAAAACCAACACCAAAGCCAAAACCAAAGGCAGACCCACTGCCATTGAGTCAATCCGACTTACAGCAACCCTATAGGTCAGAATAGAGCTGCCCCGCAGAGATTCCACAGAGCGCCTGGAGGATTCAAACTGCTGACGTTTTGGTTAGCAGACTTAGCACGTAACCACTACGTAACCCAAGTTTCCTTATCACCCTCACACTTAAATATTTAGATCTCAGGTGAAACCTGCCGTCTAAGTTATGTAGTGACACTGTAACAGAAATGAATTTGCCACAAGTCGATGGTTTTAAGAAACAGAAATTTATTATCTCAGTTAGGAGATGGGAAGTCCAAACTTAGGGTGCTGTCTCTAGGGGAAGCCTTTTCTCTTTCTCTTACCTGTGAAGGAAAGCCCTTGTCTATTTTGAGCTTCCATTCCTTTCCTCCGTCTTTGCTTTTTTGCTGCTTCTTTAATCTGCTTTTATATCGCAGAGAATATTGACTTCAGACACTCCCTATACTAGCACTGTCTCGTTAATATAACAAAAAGCCTGTTCCCAAATGGGATCATAACTCCAAGTATAGCCATTAAGATTTACAGCACTTATTTTTGGGGCCACACAATTCAATCTGTAACATTTTCTGACCATTATCACTGTTAGTTCCCCAGGGACAGCAATTATCTTAACTTTCCTTTTGAGGCTACACCCACACAGGCCTAGCATATAGCAGACATTCTTTGAATTGTGACAGAGACCAATCTCCAGGAGATCCATCAGAGCAGATCAGATATGTACTAAGCCTCATGCCAAGAGCTCTAGATACTTGTTTACAACCACCTTATGAAATAGGGTGTTACTGTGCCCATTTTATCTATGAGGAAACCAAGTCTCAGACTCAATAGTCCTAGCTCACTGAATTAGTGTGTCATGGATTCTAGGTGGGATACTGCAGTTTGTGAACACAACTATTACACTACAGTGATTTTTTATGATAACTACTGTTTCAAACTATATCAAAACATAGATGCCCTCTACCAGAAAATGCTTGAGGGGGTGAGGTAAAAAAGAGTTGTGAAAACTGGTTCCATTGGGTTGTGATGTCACTTAGGAATTGTTGATTTTACATGGTAGGGAAGGAGGAACTGAACAGGCAGAAAAATGCTCCTGCAGAATGTGAAGAAAGGTATCTGCTTTGCGTGAGACAGGAGCATCTATTATAATTGGTCTCATGGATGATAGAGAGAAGTGGGTGCAATGTGTGGTGACTGGTTGTGATAACACTTTCTCTTGTTTGGCTGCACCTCTTCTCTCCCTTGCAGGAGTTAACTCCTTCATGGTTTACATGGCCTATAAGGATTTGTATCAAGTGTCCAACACAGAGGTAATGACCCATTTGCTGTTTGGTTTGGGGTAGCTGCGTGGGTTTTCTATTTTTGCTGATGACCTTGGCACTTTTCACGTGAGTCATTGTGATCACTGTGGGAGATTCCTGGGTCAGAGAGTTCACTGAAGCCCTTGCAGACTGTGACACATTTTGCATAAAGTTTATGGCCCAGAAGAAAGGGAGCTAGAATTCCCACTGGCTGCATCTTCCTTGAAAGTGTAAGCAGAAGAGAATGCGTAAATCTCCATCTCCCAAGTGAACTCCAGACAACCTGTAAGCTTAGTGGTAACATGAGGTTGTTACCCTTGCAGGACTCAAGAGACTTCTGTTGTTGGGAGTAACCATAGTATCACCTGGCCTCTGCCTCTTCCTAAGAACTTCAGAATGCCTTTGTTTCAGAGAAATCTCAAGTTTTCATAGGAAATACAAAAAATAATTTATTCCCATACCTTCTGGTTAGTGTATAAAGGGTTGGTTTATCTTGAGAGATGAAAAGGTAAGGATCTCAGCTTTCATGTCAGCTGCTGACCAAAAGGTAGCAATTTTCAGGAACACTTGTGGAAAAGGATTCTGAAGCTTGATCTCAGCTCAGTGGGAAATAATTCCAGTAAAACTCTATGGCAGAGAGAGTAAAGGAGTCGGTAGCACTTTCTGTATGTTTGCTCTGTATACCTGTGGAGAATCTAGGTTCTTTACAGAGACCGAGTTGTCTGGAGTTCCGTTAGACTAGCATTCCTTTTGGTCATCCTTAGTTACAGTCTGTTCCCTCCCTTGGCAGTGTCCTTGGCTCATCTCATGTGTTTCTAGCTTTGGATGTAGTCATCAGCCCTTTCCCTAGATTGTTAAAAGCATCAGTGACTTGTGAAAGTGACAAACACTCGTTTCTGTTTCAGCTCTATGAGATCTTCAGCTGCCTGGGAGAGCTGGGGGCCATAGCCCAAGTTCATGCAGAAAATGGGGATATCATTGCTCAGGTAACACTGTGCAGCTCCTTGTAATGTGCTTTCTGAATGAGATTTCCTCATCTCTTCAATGCTGGCTGAGCTCGGAATGTGTACAAGAAAGCGTCATACATGCTCTGGTGCAGCTAAGGACGGAACACACGTAAAGAAACTTCCCAGTCTAGGAGGGGAAGTGTAGATAAGCAAAGGAGAAAGTAGAAGGTGCTATAAAACAGACAGAGATGTGATCATTCTAGGGCGTCAGAAAAGATGTCCTGGAAGGAGGTTTTCAAATTGGACCATTCAGTGAGGAACCATTGCAGATAGTCTTCTGAAAATGAGTTAGAACAGTCTCTGTCCTAAAGAAACATCCTCAGGCATTGTTTCTCTGAAACCCTAAGTCTGATCCAGTTCTGCAGAACTCACTGCCTTAGATAATAAATTTAGGTCTTGTGGGGATCAGACGTCCCACTAGTTTCCTAGAAGTTTGACTGAGAAACTTGCGGAAAGAGTGAAGAAGGTGAGGGCCCCAAAGCCCGCATTGATCATTTGGAAGGAAGCAGAAAGCAGTTCTGTCTCCGTCTCCTGGGCTCTCTAATGGGACAGATGCACAGATGTGTCTTGGGAAACACTTTGTTTAGGAAACTTTTCAGATTAGCCTCTGCTAGGAGGAGGCAGCCAGACAAGAAGAGGGAGCTCTCTTAGTCTATTCGATAACATTAACAGCAAGAAACCATTACTCATTCTCTCAAAGGGTATTGCCTGAGCACTTTAGACCAGGCTCTGTGCTTTAGAGGTGAGCCAAAACAGATGCATTCCATATCTCACAAATGCATGGGCTGGACCTTTCTTTGAGAAGTTGTCAAGGACTTGGTGAATGTGGTTGGTGGGGGTATGGGAACAATGTTTAGGCTGACCCAAATCTCAGGCCCCTTGGCTTTCTAATAGAGGTAGCATTTTTTTTTATTACTGTATATATATATATATAACCTATTTGCCAGTTTAACATTTTTGACGTGTACAATTTAGTGATGTCAGTTACCTTATTAATCATGTTGTGCTACCGTCACCAGTACCCACTGTCTAAATTTTTATTGCCTTTCCCGGTAACCGCTAAAAACAGTGGCCTCTGTACATTTGCCTATTCTAGGTATTTCTAGGGGTCGTACAATATTTAGCCTTTTGTGATTGCCTTCTTTCAGCATATTTTTGAGGTTCATCCATGTAGTATCATGGATTTCATTTCTTATTATTGCTCAACAGCACTTCATTGTATGTGTACATCATGCTTTGTTTCTCCACGTATCTGCTGGTGGACATTTAGGTTGTTTCCACCTTTTGACTCTTATCGGTAGTGCTGCAATGAACACTGGTGTCTAATCCAGTAGTAATAGGTACAAACTTACTGCTACATGCTAGATGCTAGTAAGTGTTCCAGTATGCTCTCACTTAATCTCCAAACCCTTGGCATAGTAGTTAAGAGCTACTGCTGCCAACTAAAAGGTTGGCAGTTTGAATCCACCAGGCAGTCCTTGGAAATCCTATGGGACAGTTCTGTTTTGTCTTAGGGTTCGCCAAGGCCAAGTGTGAGTCATAATTGACTCAATGGCAGTGGGTATTTTTTTATCATCCCCATTGTGTAAAATGAGAACATTGAGGCTCCAAATGGTTAGATCACCAGTCTAAAGCACACAGCCAATAACTGAGAGCCAAATCTCCATCCCTAATGTATTGTGCTTCAGTGAGCAGAGACGGTGCATCTCTGGCCTCTTGCTCCAACCATCCAGCTGAAGTCCTCTGCAGGGAGATAGCTCCCAGCAGTCTACATCTCCAGAGTCTAAATGTTGTCCCACTGGCTGAGGATAAGAGCTTCTTGGGCAATTTTCTCTCTCGTATAACCAGGGAAGTAAGTTCATTAGCCAGGCCGTTGACAGCGCCTTCTCCCACATCCTCCACATACCCAGGATAATGACATCATTTTCCAGAGAGGGTTGAGATTTCTTACTCCCATGACAGGCATCTCAGTGATGTTAAGGCTGTCACTTTCTTCCTCTCCAAGTTTTCTGTGCAGCAGCCGAAGTTCCCAGCCCTCCCTTCAGCTGTCATGGACAGTGAGCTCCCTGCTTTTCATTCTAGACTCCCTGGAGGCACGTGGACTCCAATGTAATGTCCCTTTGCCTGCTTGTCTTCCTCTTGTGGCTCATTAAGTGCAGATCGTCTCTGGTGTCCCTATTTCTTATCTTAGGAAGACCTGCTCTCAGTTAGGAAAAGTAGAAGGACTTTTTTCTATTTGGATGAGTGTCTTGTGTGTGTTTATTAAATTCAGCTTGAGCTGAAAGATTTTATCACATTGTCTAAGTAAAGGCAGCTGCTGTATTCAGAGTATCTTGCTGCTTATATGCAAAAGGGACGAAAGAGCAAGAAGAAGTCTTTTCCTTTAGGGTACAGACAAGGATGACTGTCAAAATTTCAAGCTGACAGAGAATCTGATAGTAGCTATGTCTTTAGTCATTCATTGAACAAATATTTGGGGGGCACCTAATATGTGCCAGGAAACCCTATGAGTTGGAATCAACTCAGCAGCAGTGGGCTTAGTATGCACCAAGTCTTAGAAAGAGATGAAAAAAAAACAGTCCCTTTCATTACGGAGCAAGCTGCAATTGTACCGTGACCCAGAATGGGATGTGACTGTAGCTGTCATCAGTGCCTCAGGTGCCCATTGCTACCCTGCCTGCAGAAGGAGGACTTCCCAGTATGACAGTGCCACAGAATCGGTGAACCGAATGTGAACCTTAAAGAAAGATTCCTGGGTTTGTTTTGTAATTATCCACAGAGATTGCCTTTCACAGGTGAGCAGTAGAGTTCAGACCAGGAGACCTGGTAGTGGATGGGTTAAGCACTCAAATGCTAACCAAAAGGGTGGTGGTTTGAACCTAACCAGCCATTCTGCAGGTGGAGAGACCCGGCAGTCTGCTCCTGCGAAGATTATAACTTAGGAAACTATGGGGACAGTTTTACTCAGTCCTACAGGATCACAATGAGAATTGTGACTCAATAGCACAACACCACCACGAGAGTTCAGATACGTATTTTTTCTTTTTAATTTATTTACTGTGATTGAGTGAAAGTGTAGAATCCCATTTAAATTTGTGTGCCGGCATATGTGCAACTCCTACTGCTCTCGTTGCCTGGTGACAACGCACTCCTGCTTTCAGTTCTGTACATGTCATATCTTCTTTAACAATCTCCTGTCCCCTCTTCTCCACCCTCTCCGCTCTGCACTATTAAGAGGCCAGTAGGACGACATCCTGTGGATGCATAGGACCATAAAGTACACACGTGATGTGGTCACTCTGTGTCGCCGAGTCCAGTCGATTCCTGTCTGTGGAGCTGACCTCAGTATATTTTGAAAGCTCCGCCCCCCTCCTCCCCCCCGTTGATTTGATCTGAATGTGCTTAGAAACCACTGCAGGAGCTGGCCTCATTCTGTGCCAGCTCTCCTTCCCTGGCATCCTTAAACAAGATAGAAGAGGGAGTGACATAGAAGGCTGAAGATGCTCTAGTTGATGACCTTAACCTTTCTGTGACTTCAGGAGGCAATTCAGAGTGGAAACATATCAGAGTTGGAAGAAGTTTCATTCAGTCTAAGTTTCCATAAATGCGAACAAAATCCAGCCTAATGTATTGCCATTGAGTTGATGCCAACTCATGCTGCCCTCGTGTGGCAGAGTAGAACTTCTTTACAGGGCTCTCGTGGCTGTCATCATTAGATGTGCAGCTTGCCAGGACTTTCTTCTTTGGTAAAGCTGAGTGTGTTTGAATCTCCAGCCTTATAGGTAGTAGTCAATGTAAACTGTCCGAGCTGCCCACAGACAGCAAGGATTAAGAGTGGACGTGTAACCATTTTACTTCTTACAGTTGTTTATAATATGTGCATTTTTTTCCTACTCCCTTTTAGAATAATTTATTAGGGAAAAGAAAAGAAGGTTCTTCTTTTCCAGATGGAAGGAATCATTTCCTTTCTAAATAGCTCACAGTTTCAAAGTGCAACAAGGCTTAATTTCATCTCCGGCATCATCAGTGTACTCCTAGCCACTTGCCGGTGAAGAGGTGCATTGGAATTGGCTTTAGTAATTGGAGAGTGAATGCCAGCAAAGCCACAGACATAGTGGTTTAGAATTTCTGCCAGCTCTAATTACTCCCTGTGTGTTCACTGCCTAGCCACCTAGTTCTTCCTGAAAGTTGGCCAGAAGTCTTAGGAACTTAGCCATCAGTCACAAGGGTTAAGTCAGTTTTTCTGCCATGTCTACAGCTTGGTTAAATAGAATTTGACCAAAAGATCAGCTCAGATGTGCTATTTAGAGGCATTGTTTTGTCTGGTTAAATCCTGAATCCACTCACTGATGCCAAAAGTTTAAAACATAGAAAAGTTTCAGGGACTCATTAAAATGCAGACTCCTAGGACTTAATCCCATACTTCTGATTTGATTGTTGTGAATGGGGCCAGAAATCTGTGTTTCTTTAATAACACACCAGGTGATTCTGATGTAGGTAATAAATGGACCATACTTTGGGAAACAGAGCACTAAACTGTAAGCTCCCTGAGGTCAGGGACCACAAGACATACATGTTGTTGAATGCATAGGTTTTGAAATGCAGAAGTATATTCTTAGTCATCTAGCACTGCTATGACAGAAATACCCCAAGCGGATGGCTTTAACAAAGAGAAATGTATTTCTTCACAATAAAGTAGGCCAAAAGGCCAAATTCAGGGTGTCAGCTCCAGGGAAAGGCTTTTTCTCTCTCTTAGGCTTCTCATTGCTCTTCCCCTGGACTAGGGACTAAGATCTTCTTTGTGCATAGGTCTAAAAGGCTGTGCTCCTGGCACTGATTTCTTGGTGATGTAATGTCCCTATTCTCTGTTTGCTTCCCTTTCCTTTTATCTCTTGTAATGTAAAAGGTGATAGACGTCCACGCAGGAAAACTCCTTTTATGTTAGATCAGGGATATGACCTTGGTAAGGGTGTTAAAGAGTCTCGCTCTAGTCCCCTTCAGCACAACATTACAAGCACAGAATGGAGGACAGCCGTGCAACACTGGGAATCATGGCCTAGCCAAACAGATATGCATAGTTTTGGAGGGGATGTAATTCAACCCATGATGTATGTAGGTAAGCAGATTAAACAAATTCACTTTTGGAGGTAGGTAGGCCTGAAAGAAATGAAGAATAAGTGAAATCAAAGGTGTGACTTTTGAGGTATACTGTAGGAAAAAAGTGGGTATTTTAAGACTGAGTCTTTTATTAAAAGAAAAAAAAGTCATTGTTGTTGAGTCAATTCCAACTCACAACTACCCTGTAGGATAGAGTAGAACTGTCCTATAAGATTTCTACGGAGTGGCTGGTGAATTTGAACTGCCAGCCTTTCTGGGTAGCAGCTGAGCTTTAACCACTGCACCACCAGTGTTCAAAACCACCCCTAGAAAGAAACCCATCGCTGTGCATTCAATTCCAACTCATAGCTACCCCATAGGATGGAGTAGAATTGTCCCTTAGAGTTTCCAAGGAGCACCTGGTAGATTTAAATTGCCAACTGTTTGGTTAGCAGGTTACCCACTAGGCCACCAGGGTTTCCACCAGGGCTCGAGCCACCCCTAAATGTCTGTTCTTTTTTAGTAAAAACAGCACTCCATTTTGTCACTCCAAATGCAGAATTAATAAATTTTCTCAACATATGTATTTTTTTTCCCCTGAGCATGTTTTAGAGCAGAACATACTACCTAACTTTTCCAAGCCTCAGCTGATCTCATGTCAGAACTATCTGTTCTTTTATCATCCTAGGAGCAAACTCGGATGTTGGAAATGGGTATAACTGGTCCAGAAGGCCATGTTCTAAGCAGACCAGAGGAGGTAAGTTACAGGGCATTGGAGGGGCTTGGGGTAGAAGGAGAGCAGCAGCAGTGAGAACTCTTCTCTTTGTTAGCATCTTCCCAGCACTATCTACAGCTCGTTTTTAATTAGGAGAGTTTGTGTCCCTGGCCACATATACACCCAATGTACAAATAAATGTGGCTGAAAAGTAGTGACAACCTATGAATACCACACAGCAATACTGGGGCATTTCTTTCAGAAACCACTTCTGGTTGACCGTAGCTCAGAGGCCCTGAGGACATTAGAAAGGAATGCAAGAGAAATGCTTACTTTTGACCTCTAGTCTCTAAAGATAACAGAATAATCACCGTATTCCAAAGTTACACAGTAGGAGTGAGACATTGCTAATTCCTTCCTAATCAGTGTGGATGGAGACATTTTCACGGACTTCCTTCTTATACCATATTACACTAGAATCCTGCAAAATATTGGCCATATGGTTAGGAAGTTGAAAGGATTTTTCATAGGCACCATACCTATTCACTGGTGAAAACTGATGATTACGTTCAGGTATGGACATGTTCCATGTGTCAAAATGATGGTGTGTGTCTGTGCTTAGCAGCTAAAGAGAGAGTAAAAGGTAACAAGTATCTGATTCTGTGTCTCTGGATGTCAGCAACTTGAGCTGCTGGCTCAGGGCATAGAACTGGGAATTCACGGAGCATGTGGCAGACAGCAAAATGGCTTTAGGAGACTGTCCTGCGTCTAGAAGCTGGAGCAAATTCAAGACCTTCCGTGTTCCTGGCCCTGTTATGTCATTTCAAGCCCAAAATTCTACAACAGGAAGAAGCCAGAACCAGAAATAACTGCGTTTCCAGTACCCATCTCAAGTGATGTTTTTAAAAGTCTTTTTTAAGATGTAACAAGCATAGAAACAAGTGTGCATTATCATTGGGTACAATGAATTTTCACAAACTGAATGCTCTTGTGTAACCAGCATCCAGTTTTGAGAAACATTATCAGCACCCCAGAATCTTCTTTGTGTCCAGTAATATTTTGGGTGAACATTTAAGATAAATTATATGTTATATATAATTTTGTGATTGATGTAACAGTCCCACGTGGCATTCCTGAAAATTCTGTCTTTAATGTTACTATATGGCTTCACAGGGGTCACCATGAGCAGGACTCAACACAATGGCAGTGAGTTTGGGTTTTGTTTTTCCACTGAATGCTCCAAAGGAGCCCCGACACCGTGGTTAAGTGCTTAGCTGCTAAACAAAAAGTTTGCGGTTTGAGCCCACCACCTGCTCAGTGGGAGACAGATGTTGCATTCTACTCCTATAAAAATTTACAACCCTGGAAATCCTGTGAGGCAGTTCTACTCTATCTTATAGGGTTGCTATGAGTCAGAATCAACTTGATGACAGTGGATTTCATTCTGGTTACTACTGAGCACTTCACGGTACCCAGCACAGTGCTCATAGTATGTGTTGTCTTGACTGTCCTTGCCAAGACTCTGGGTGGTTGGCATTATTGTACCAGTTGTTCAGGTCAAGAAGCTGAAGCTCAGAGAGGTTAACCCACTGGCATAGCTTGTTGGAAGGACTGGGGACTCTTTACACAGTGTGCACCAGCCAGAGTGATCAGCACTGTTTGTGAAACTTATCTTAAATGCTGGTCACAGTAGAGATGTGCTGGCAAGATAGATGCCTTCAGCAGCAGCCAGGGGATTTCAGAGCAAAGTCTATTTTTGTTACTTGGTTTGTTTTTTCAGCCCCCCACACCCCACCCTCTCCCTGTTCAGTCTCCTTTTTAGTAGAAAGCCTCTCCGCTGCAGATCTGTACAACCTTGGAAGCCTTTTGGGTGAAGCTGGAGGGTTATGTAACCTTCCAAAGATAGTGCTGTTGTCAAAGTGCTAGAAAACCTGCCGTGCTGAGCGGGAGGGACATCAAAGGGGCCAAGGCCTGAGGTCACAGGAGCTCAAGTGGTCAGCATAGGTGTGAAGAGGATGGAATGAGCCTGGGAGCAGCCAGCCTCTCTCCAGTTCGTAGCACACTCAGATACCATCTGGAGCCATGCCCTTCAAGAGAACTGAGACACTCAAGGCACAGAGCCAGCCCGGCCACAGTTGAGAGGTCTGGGTGCTCCGGGGTGGTCCCTGCACTTACCTGCACTCAGGCCTGTAGGACTTCATCCACAGACAGGGAACAAAGTGTAGCCCCAGCCTGCCAGCTCCACCAGCAGAGCGCTTAGCGCCTGTCTGATCAGTCCTTCCCACCATGGGCGGTAACTGGTTTGCATTACACACTAGTGTACATCTGCAAATTATTTTTGGTTTTCTTTTCTTTTTTTTTCAGTGCTGGGCTGCACAGGCTCACTAGGATGTCATATGCATCCCAAAATTAACAGTTGCTGGTTGAAAGGAAGTATGTCAAATGCGTCTGCTTTGGGGTAAATTGAACTCACTCAGACTTGTATTGTAAGCACAGATTCCCTCACGCTGGTGAGAAACTGTGACCAGCAATACGACCGATCGTTATCCTTATAATTGAAGCAATTATTGCCCTGGAGGAACACTTGCCTTGTTCCCAGAATGGGCTAATTGCCCTGCAAGGAGGGTTAAGTCGTTTGGTCCGCACAGTCATTTGGCCCGCACAGTTATTTGGCCCGCACAGTCATTTGGCCCGCACAGTCACACCACCAGCCCGGCTTCATCAGTATCTCTGGTTTACACAACAGAAAACTGAGGCTTTGGGAGGCTGTATAACTTACCTGAGATCACCCAGCCAGTGAGTGGCAGACCCAGGACCCAGATGCAAGGCTGTCTCAGAGCCTGCAGGCTCCCTTGTTAATAATACAAGAGAAGCTCATTACTTGTTACCTAATAAATGCAACTGGGTTGGTTAGCATATCTGAAAACATGAATTCTGCGTTAGGGTGGAGTGGAGCAACTGGAGAATAAAGAAGCCTTTGTGCTCAGAAGCCTGGGAATTGTTACTGTGAGAAGTGCCTCCTAGAATTAACCCTTTGCTGACCATGCTTGTCTGTAGGAAAGGCCTTTGCTGTTTCCTTTAGGCACAGGGGTACCATGGGGGCACAGCGGTTAAGAGCTTGGCTGCTTGCCAAAAGACTGGCAGTTCCAAACCACCAGCTGCTCCTAGAAAATCCTGTGGAGCAGTTCTACTCTGACCTATAGAGTCCATTGTGAGTAGGAATGGACTTGACAGCAGCAGGGTTCAGGTTTTCTGGTTTAGACATAATGATGTGGTTGTTTTCCAAGAACATCTGTCCTGAGAAGTTTAGGAAGAAAAGACTTCCATTCATATGTAGCCTTTATGATAATCGCAAGGAGGGAAGACAGGAGACTAAGGAAAACTCTTCTTTCATTAGGTGCTTACTGTATGCCAGGCATTTCTCTCACACAACCCTATGGTAGCCAAGCCAGCCAAGTGTCATCGATGCTAAACTTGTCTTATCTCAAGTGTACAGGTGACACATTGTAAGAAGTGACATGACTAGAAAGTGATAGATCTGGAGTTTGGAGCTTAGGCTTTTACACAATCCTATACTGCATTCTCACAGTTTATGTTGGCAGGGAAGTGACAAGTTTGAGAGGCCCATGCTCCTATTAACTCCTGGAAACTTTTTTGTTTTACAGCTGGAAGCTGAGGCTGTGTTCCGTGCCATTACCATCGCCAGCCAAACCAACTGCCCTCTCTACATCACAAAGGTCATGAGCAAGAGTGCAGCTGACCTCATCTCACAAGCCAGGAAGAAAGGTGATTTGTGCTTCCTATGTCTCAGCATGCCAGCCATGCCATGTGGCTCCTTCTCTCCAAGTCCATCCTCTAGAAATGATGCCTATTTTGGTTTTAAAGGGAACCCCGGTAGCTCAGTGGTGAAGCACGTGGCTATGGTTCAGGCACACCAGACTCTCTACAGAAGAGTGACAGTGTAGTCTACGTTAGTAATGATTACAGCCTCAGAAACCATATGGGACAGTTCTGCTCTGTCCTGTAAGGTCACTGTGAATCAGACTGGTCTTGATGACAACCATATTTTTTGTTTGTTTGTTTTGGCTCTTTAGGAGTTTCCTCATAGATCTTGGTTCATTTGGTCTTCTTCACATCCTGTGTGAATGGCAGGATCCCAGGATTTCTCCTACTTAGCATATAAGTAAACCGAGTCTCAGGAAGATTAAATGGTTTGCCCAAGATGGCGCAGCTTCAATCAGTTCTTTTTAGATCGATCTTTCATCACTGAGTAGTATGCTTTGAGCTTTATATGTGGATGTGTTAGTCAAGATTAATTTGGGTGCAAAAGTGAAAGAATCCAACTCCAACTGGCTTAAACAAACAAAAGTCATTGCTTTTAAATGTTTTAGGCATGGTGACATCAAGGGGTCTAAACGATGCTATGGGGCCCCTCTCTCTCTCTTACCTTTTCAGCTCTGCTTTCTTCTCCACTGACTTCATTTTTCAAGAAGATGCAGACAGAACAGTGACAAAAAGGGATGCCAGGAGGCCCCTACTGTCCTCTACACTTAGGGGGGCATAAGGGAAAATTAGAGAACACCTTTTCCAGCAGATCAAACAAGTACCCAGGAGGACAGTGTTTTTCTTGGCTTTGGTCCTATGCTCATCCCTGAACCATTTAACAGCCCTGAGATTGGCATATTCTGATGGGTCAAGATTGAGGACAGAGAGCAGAAGAAGTGTTGCATGCTAACCTCAATCGCACAAATTAATGCCAGTTGTATTAGGAAAGGATTGATTTCTAAAACAATTCTACTAGCATAGCCTTTTGGACCAGTGCTGTCCAGTCAGTTCCAACTCTATGCATGTCAGAACTGTGCTTCATACAGTTCTCAAGAACTGAATTTTTAGAAGTTGATCACCAGTACTTTCTTCTGAGATGCTGCTGGATGGACTCAGATCTCCAGCCTTCTGGTTAGCAGCCAAGTCTGTGAAATGCTTGTACCTCCTGGGCATTCCGCCTTTGTGACACATGGGCTCCTTTTTCCACTGTTCTGACCTCTGCTGCTTATCTTTTTAGCTGCAAACTTGGGCTTGATTTGTTTGCATTGTGCTTAGCTAAAATTTCCTCCCATCTCAAAGCATTCTTTCCTGCTCCTGGTTCTTGTCCTGGGTGGCAGACTAATTGTTTCAGTTGTATGGATGGGTGAGGAAGAGTAGGCTTGAGAAACTGGAGACACCAGCTCTGCTTTTTGAATTGTGAGAGAATTTACCAGCCCTGGTTGTGTGATAATTTCTGCCGTGGGCCGGTGGACATTCTGGTGGTGGAAAGATGAGAGATGAATGATTCATCTACCAAACCCAGAACCAGTCAGTCAAACTGAGTGTGAGTGACTTCAGTGGCTAAAAACAGCTCCAGCTACCTCTAACAGCAATGTGTTAGCTGCCTGGCCTTCTGGCAAAGGGTGGCCCCTTCCTGGGGGAGGGCAGTCTTCCTAGTTGTCCGGACAATCTTCCTAGCTGGCAGATGCTGGGATACCTCCTGCCCTGCCCACAGTCAGTCTGCTGTTTACCCTCAGCTTTTAAATGTCTCAGTTGGCATGGTGTGGTTGCTGCCCTGGGTATGAGTCATCTGGCAAGACCCAGGAAAGCAGCCCAATGTTCCTTCCTCATTTCTGGAGAAAAGCATCTATATATCCCCCAAACCACTGCTGTTGAGTCAATTCTGACTCACAGCAACCCTATAGGACAGAGTAGAACTGCTCCATAGAGTTTCCAAGGACCAACAGCAAAAAAAAAAAAAAACATTGTGGAGCCACCCCCACCATCTCCCATGACCACCAACCACACTAGCCCTGTAGCGCCTACAGCCTGCTAAGACACATATTCAGGATTGTCTAGGGGCTTCTTGTCATAGTTAAATGCTGGGTTTTATTTCACTTTTCGTGGAGAAAAATTCCTCACCCTTAGACTTCTGGCTCCTGCTTCTCTGGCCAGAAGAAGTAATGCGGCAGTGTATTCAGGGTTGAAGGCAGGCATCATTTCAGTGATGAAAAGCTTGCTGCAGAGATTGAAGCCAGGAAACATCGCATGAACTGTCATTTCCAGGCAAAGCGACCAGATCATCCAGGGCAGGACGACAGAGTTCAGAGGGGCAGGCCTCCCTCTGGACCAGAGTTGTCTTTAAATCCCAATGTGTTTACTCTCCCTGCATCACTGCTTGGACTTAATGTTAGGAATCAATGATTCAATGAGTACTAACTCTGTCCAGCACTGGCAGAGACACTTTAAATTTATTGTTATGTAGAATTGTCAAATAACTCTGGGGAGTAGGCTTTGTTTTCCCCTTTTTCAGATGAAGAAATGGAAGCAAAACTTGTCTGAGTTCTTCTAGCTGGGAGAGCTGATATTCAAACTCAAATATAATTGCAGTCTTCTTTGCTTATTCTGCAAACTCTGGTAGCAAAGTAGTTAAGAGCTACAGCTGCTAATTAAAAGACCAGCAGTTCAAGTCCACCAGGTGCTCTGTGGAAATTCTGTGGGACAGTTCTACTATGTCCTGTAGGGTCACTGTGAGTCGGAATTGACTCAACAGCAACAGGTTTGCTTTTGGGTTTTCTTACTCTACTCTACCACGGTAAAGATAGCCCAGAGGGAGAGTTCTTCCACTTCTAAGACCATGTTTCTCTTACTAGTGCTTGAGCACACAACCTTACTTCTACTGCTTTCTTTGTGGCCCTTTATGCTTTCATTTGGTAAATGTTACTGGAGAAACTTTGAAACACTCAGCCGTCATGTGTGGGTCTTGTGGATCTTTTTCCTACCGTCTCAGAGATCAGGGCTGCCATTATGTGAATCCTTTCTGCTACTTCCTTCTTTTGCCCATGGCAGATATCATTAAGAAATCTTAACTCTTTTCTAATGAGCCCAGAGCATTATTAGAAATCTTCTTTACGTAGAATTCCAGGCAACCACTACCAGTGAGTTAGGGTTAAAGCAAGGCCAAACCTGTTTGTGACCCTGGCCATAGAGCCCTCCTAGATTTGAGGGGAACTTGGAATGTGGAATTGGAGGAGTGAAGCCACATAAGCCCAGGGCTGCATAGGGTGTATGTGGCCCAGGATTCTGGAAGAGAGAGACTTGACACCAACCCATTTCTATGAGACAGCACCGGCTTTTGTAGTGATACCCCTTTTTAAGAAGCATGGCAAACAGATCAGGGTTATCTCATCCTCTTTCCTTGGTTTGGGCAGTTAAGCCCCTAATCCAGATGCAGGCCATAAGAAGCTACTTTATCTTTGTCATGTCCTATATTGTTGCATGTCTTGGAGCAAATCCCTCCTTCCTTTAGGTCAAGGATTAGCCAACACCATGAGAAAAATGCTGAGAGCCTCCACAGAAATGGGTTTTACTTTGTGGAATCAAAGCATGTTTTTGTAACAGCAGGTTCTCTAGCAGTTCCCAGTGAGCTGGGCAGCTGTGGGACTTCTGAGCTTGTCAATGGGAAGGGATAGGAAGGGAGGAAACCAAGATTTACTGATATCTCCTATCTGCCAGAAACTTCCCATATGCCAGCAAGCTTGAGAAGTAATCATCAGCTTATTTTCTCACTTTTAAGAAATATGCATTCTACATGTTTAGCATTTTTGAAATGAGTATGAGTGTTGTCATCACAATAGTTTATTTTGTCTCAGATTCTAATTTGCTTCAAACAAGGAGAAATAATGCTGCATCTTACAGTGTCTCCATCTAACCCAGGAAACACAAAATTGTCTGCATTTAGCAGATAGAAAAATAATCTTAGACAAGGTGGGAGTATGAATTTGAACCCAGGCCAGTCTGCCTCCAGAACCATAGCTCTGAGTAGGCTCAGGAGGAATGCTTGTCTAGGTTGGACCCAGTGCAGACATTCTTTATGCAAACTCATTCCCTACCCTTTCCAGGAAATGTGGTCTTTGGTGAGCCCATCACTGCCAGCCTTGGTACAGATGGAACCCATTACTGGAGCAAGAACTGGGCCAAGGCAGCTGCATTTGTGACATCCCCTCCTCTGAGCCCGGACCCAACCACTCCTGACTATATCAACTCCTTGCTGGCCAGGTGGGTGCAGGCATTGCATGGAAACCTCTTGAGATGGCTGCAAAAGAAGCTAGAGTACGTACATCCTGTCAGCTAGTTGAGGGTCTGGAGTAAGGAAAAACACAGTAAGAATCCTCCTGAAATATGGCTAAATGCCTCCAAGAACAACTGCCTCCTTTGCCGTGAAACCAGAAGAACTTGCCTGCTATCATGACCGAACATTTTTTTTTTTTTATTGCACTTTAGGTAAAGGCTTATAGAGCAAACTAGCTTCTTATTAAACAGTAGGTACGCCTACTGTTTTGTGACATTGGTTACCAACCACATGACATATCAACACTTTCCTGTCTTGATCTTGTGTTCCCTATTACCACTTTTCCTGTCCCCTTCTACCTTCTAGTCCTGGCCTCTGGGCTGGTTGTGCCCGTTTAGTCTCATTTTGTTTTACGGGCCTGTCTAATCTTTGACTGAAGAGTGAACTTCAGGAGTGACTTTATTAACCAAGCTACAGATTCAATACAAGAATCTTGCTCAAAAAGGAGGAAAATGCAAAACAGCATGACAAAATCTCATGGACTCCAGACTTGCTGGAGCCATTGAGGCTGGAAGAACCCCTGAATTTGCTGCCTGACGTCGTCTTTAAATCATAGATCAGAACTAACTCGTGTAGTCTTAATTTCAGCCAAACAGTCGTTTCACTTAACTGGTCAGGAGTGTCTGCCTTGGGCATTGTCCTCTTTCAGGAACTGTCTATATGGGATCAAACTGACAACAGTAACTCAAAATATTAGGTAGGGAACTTGGGATCAATGAGGTAATTTGAAAAGGAGGGCGAGAATGTAATTAATGTCAGTGGATTGTACACATACAATTTATTGAAATTGTCTGTGTTCTGCTGTGTATATTCTTAATAGCATAAGTAAATAAATAAGTAAAGTAAAAGAAATTCCCTTCAGTCGTGAGCACAGAAAACAGGCTCTTCCTTGTTGTGTCTTTTAAAAAATAATATACTGATACTCATGCAGGAGACCCAGGGTTCAATTCCCAGGCAACACACCTCATGTTTAGCTACCATCCTTCTGTCAGTGGAGGCTTGCATGTTGCTGCTGGTTTTGACAGAGCTTCCAGGCTAAGACAGGCTTGGAAAAAAGGCTAATGCTCTATTTCCCCAAATTGGCCGTTGACAACCATGTGGATGACAGTGGCTCCATCACATGGCACATAAAGCTGCCATGAGTTAGGGCTGACTTGACGGCAGCTAACAATTGTACTGTTAGCTGTGTTGGTGTTAACCGTTCATAGTAGTTACGAATCATGGTGCACTAAGCACTATGGTACCAGCACATGGATGATTTTATTTATTCCCCAAAGTAACTTTATGAGTGAGGGACTATTGGCATCATTTTACAGATTAAGGCACTGAGGGTCAGAAAGGCGAAATCATTTTCCTTATTTTGCACAGCTGGGCATGATGACCACTTACCAAAACTTATCGGGAGACTTGTTATAGCTGCTCTCTGCTGATGCCTGTGGTCAGTCCCATCATTCTTTTGGGTCCCTGTTATTTTGTTACAAAAGAGATGATCTAATCCTACTCCCTTTCTCCTTTCTAGAGAGGAGGAGAAATTAACTAAGCTCATGTGGCTAGTGAAAAGTAGAGGAAGGATTCCAAACTCAAGTCATCAGACTCCAAACGCTTTACCCTAGACCACACTAGCTTTTGGTCCTCTGTGGTGCCTCTGACCAACTCTTCACTCAATGGTCCTTCTCTCTTTGCCAGTGGGGACCTACAGCTCTCCGGGAGTGCCCACTGCACCTTCAGCACTGCCCAGAAAGCGATCGGGAAGGACAACTTCACAGCCATTCCCGAAGGCACCAATGGTGTGGAGGAGCGGATGTCTGTCATCTGGGACAAGGCTGTGGTAAGGGATGGAGGTCATGGAAAGATGGCCAGGGCAACACAGTCCGCGGTCAGACCAAAGCCTCCAGTGGGCACTGAGAGAGGGCAGTACTATTCTCCTCCATGCCTCTCTGATGGAGCTGCTGAGGGTGGAGATGAGGCTGCCCATACCTGCTCAGATGTCTAAAATGAAAGGGTTCAAGTGCTTTGAGACTTTACCTTTTGGAGTGTTTAATTCTGAGGTCTTGGATTTGAAGAGTCTTCTGCTTTTAGACTCTTAAAGCCTAGGAACTAGAATTAAAGATCTTGCATCTAAGGACATGAATGGTCTATACTTGTAAAAAAAAATAATACATTAAAGTATTTTATGAATTCTTTGGAAAGGGCTAGATATGAGTCATCTTTGATACAAGCAGAAATGGGTCTATGCCTCGACCGAAAGCATCTTGCTCAAGAGCTGGATGCCCCCAGCTGAAGGTGTGTGATCACCCAGAGGGATGGTTGTTCAATGTCTTCTGGCAACATGGCTTGATTTTAAGTTCCTTGTTAACTTCACAAGGGCTAAAAAGAAATAGCATGCAAACAAAGATACTACCAAGGATTTTAGTAAATTTAACATTACACTCAGTATTAAATGGATCACTTCCCTATGTTTTATTTTGAAAAGCCTAAGAACTAATTCCTTTTAGAGCCAAAGAGGATACATATAAATAAATTAATGTCTCATTTATCTACACAGTGCAATCCAATGAGTGTCTGTCTTCTTGACTGCTAGGAAGCTCACAGATAGGTTTTAAACTCAATTCTTTTTTCACTCTGCCAGGCTTTTGTTTGGAGGAGGGGAAAAACCTGAGTGTTTTTGTCTCTTCTCACATGTACTTAGCTTTTGTGATTTTTTTTACCCTGTTTCCTATTTATAAATATTTCTATGTGTTTATGTTGACACTACATGGAATTGTCAAGTGTGTGTGTGTGTGTGTGTGTATACACACATATATATAAAATTTCATCTCCAGCATGATATATACTCAAGAACACTTGAGAACCACAGAAAACCATCCACAAAAAACTAAAATCACTGTTAATTTCATAACCCAGGAAAGGCCATTGTTCCCATTTGCATAAGGTTCTTCCATATTTATCATATGCAAATACAAATGCTATATGAAGAATAAAGGAGCCCTGGTGATACAGTTATACCCATAGCGACCTTACAGGACAGAGTAGAAGTGCCCAATAGGCAGTTTTCAAGGAGCAGCTGGGGGATTCAAACTGCTGATCTTTTAGTTAGCTGCCCACCTCTTAACCACTGTACCACCAGGACTGACTCGATGGCAAAAGGTTTGGTTTTTGTTTGGTTGCACAGTAGTTAAAGTTATCGACTGCTAACCAAAAGTTTGGAGGCTTGAGACCACCACTTGCTCCAAGGGAGAAAGATGTGTGGCTGTCTGTTTCAGTAGCCTTAGAAACCCTATAGGGTCACTGTAAGTTGTTTTGGGGGTTATGAAAAATGGGATCATAAACATGTTTGTTTTTAATATGATTTTTCAGTAATCCTGTTTGCAATTAGAGGGACAAATAAATAGTAAATACAGGTACATATGCGGAGACTGCACATTTTAGGAGCAGTAACTCCTATTGGGAGCCCCGTTGGTGCTGTGGTTAAATGCATGGCTGCTAACCAAGAGGTAGGCAGTTGGAATCCATCTCCACTCCTCAGAGGAAAGCTATGGCAGTCTGCCCCCATAAAGGTTACGGCTTTGGGAACCCTAGGAGGCAGTTCTGCTCTATCCTACAGGGTGACTGAAAGTCAGATTTCACTCAGTGAAATGGTTTTTAGTGGGTTCAACACCCATCATGGCTCATGTCTTCAGCCGTGTTGCCCAGGTAGCTGTTGATGACAGCTCCATGGATTCTAGAGCGGGTTGTGGGGTCCTATGCTCACTACCTCAGAGGCCCCTCTGTGCCTCTGATCACCTTACATTAAAAAATCTTTTTTTCCCCTAATTATTATTAATATCATAGGCCACAGGAAAAATGGATGAAAACCAGTTTGTGGCAGTGACAAGCACAAATGCTGCCAAGATCTTCAACCTGTATCCCCGCAAGGGAAGAATATCTGTGGGTTCTGACAGCGACCTGGTCATCTGGGACCCAGATGCTGTGAAGATCGTCTCTGCCAAGAGCCACCAGTCGGTGAGGCTGAGGCTGGTAGACGTGGAGTAGAGCAGAGAAGGCATGGAGACACCTGGTCGGGAAAGAGCTGTTTATGTGCTGTACCAGCTGTTAGACCAGGATGTGGTATAGTGAGGAGTGATCTAATACTATAAATGGTGTAATATCCCAAAGGTTTATGTGTCACTCATGTTTTCAAAAGTGAGCTAACAGGGGCTCTGCTCATCACAGCCACTGAGGGATGGAGGCGGAGATAAGGGACCTCTGTTTCCACACACGCTGCCATGATGCAGCCAGGGAAACGGGACTTGGTAACTGGTCCGTTGACTGTGAAAGCTCTCCCACTACTTCCTCTTCTGTGTCATTGACCAAAGCCGTCAGATGGCTCTACCAAACTTCAGGAGGAGGAGAATTGCAATGATGCTGATTTATGGAGGGAGAAAGAACAGGAAATAGCTGGTGAACAGCATTAAGAATTTCCTCATGAGGAGTTTCATGAGGAAGATAATTGTAGCCCAGTGCCTAATAGAAAAGGACTTAATGCTTGTTAGTAGAAACAGGTAACATTTTCAATTAAAGCATTTATGTTTGCTGATTATGATTCACGAGTCTCTGTGACAGTCTTCTATATTCTATAGGCAGGTGCTTTTATTATTCCCACTTAATAGATAAGGAAATGGAAGTGCAGAAAAGTTAAATAACTTACACAGTGTCACACAGCATGTAAACAGTGAAGTGGAGATTCAAACATGGACAACCTGACCCCACGCAGGTTCCTAAACTTTTTGGAATAATGTTTCTTGCTCGTTGAAGGAGGGAAAGATGGAAGGTAAATACTCAAGGAGGGAAGGAGAATTCCTGTTTTTGGTGGTGAACACCTTTGCTTAAATCTATGTCATATCACACTATTTAACTGAGAACTGTGGGACCCCGAGGCTCGTGTGACCTGTCTGCTCACCCACCCAATACAGATCTTCCAAGGTACCATCCCTGGCAGTGATACAGCTTCTTGAACACTGTCAGGGACAAAAATTTACTTCCACATAAGGATCTTAATGAAGATCAGGCACCTGTCTCTGTTAGGACATCTAGTCTTTACCTAGTGGGCATCTGTCACCTGGAATCTTCCACCTATTTAAAGGTTGCAGATATATCTAAGCTTTTCCTGGCATACTTAATGAACTAGTTCCTAGTGACACTGCAGGCAGGATCCCGAGAGGTAACCTAATTCCTCTTTCTCTCCTCCTTACACCATTACCTATGTCTGTCCTTTACCCATGCCTCCAGGCGGCAGAGTATAACATCTTTGAAGGGATGGAGCTGCGTGGGGCTCCTCTGGTCGTCATCTGTCAGGGCAAGATCATGCTGGAGGATGGCAACCTGCACGTGACCCAGGGCGCCGGCCGCTTCATCCCCTGTAGTCCGTACTCCGACTATGTCTACAAGCGCATTAAAGCCAGAAGGAAGGTAAGAAGTGGCAGGGCCCTGAGGTAGGCAGGGGGCTTTGTGATCCATGTAGGCATGGGGATAATCATGGAATTAGCAAGGGGTTGTGTTCTCTAGGGAGTTCCTGGATGATGCAACAATTAACAGATATACCTACTAACCACAGAGTTGGAGATTTGAGTCTACCTAGAGTCTCCTTGGCCTAGAGATCTAATTGTGAAAAGTCAACCATTGAAAACTCTATTAAGTACCGTTCTACTATAATGCCATGCGTAACCATGGGCTAAAATTGACCCCATAGTGACTGGCTTTTGATGTTCTCCATATGTATTACATTAGGCAAATCAGCTACAAAAGATCTCTTTAAAGCATTAAAAGGCAAAGACGTCACTGTGGGGACTTTAAGTAACTATGCCATGGACTACCAGAAGAACAAATATATCTATCTTGGAAGACGTACAGCCAGAATGTTCCTTAAAAGCAAGGATGATGAGACTTCATCTCACATATGTTGGATGTGCTGTCAGGAAAGAATTTTCTCCAGAGAAGGAAATCATTCTTGGAAAACTCAAGGGTCAGCGAAGAAGACCTTCAATAACATGGGTTGACACGGTGGCTGCAACAGTGGCCTCATAGGTGACAGCAATTGTGAGAAGGGTTCAGGACCAGATAGCACTTCATTCTGTTGCCCTTAGGGTTGCTGTGGGTAGGAACTGACTTGGTTAGTACCTACTAACAACAAGTAGACCTTCATAAAGAAATTCACGTCAATGGTATAGACTTAATGTACTATAACAGTTTCAAAATTTTTTGAAGCTTTCCCTAAATTATTTTTCCAATATATTATAGTGCTATTGTTTAAAATAATATTGTTTTATAGCCAGCCAGCCAAGTGCCATTGATTCGTATAAGACTATACGTATATTTAGTAATAAATTACCTAAATTACCCCTCAAGACTTAAAATGAGAACCTACTTGTCCCTCCGTACCCGCCCATGTACCGCCTAGTGTCATCTTACTCCACCAGGGCAAACTCTTGTAACTCTTAGCTAATTCTTCCGGTTGCAAAAACATCTCAGGTATGAATTCATTCACCCCATTGCCAGGAGTGTGAGCAACGAGAATATTGACAGAGTAGCTCCAGTGGGTTTAAGGGCTAAGACAAGAACTCTGTCCTTTCAACTTTCCCGACTTCCCCTTCACCAATTTCCAGGTCGCCTCCTTGCTGTGTTAAATCGGTACCAGTTGCTCTTAAGTAGATTCGGACTGATGGCGACCCCATGTGTGTCAGAGTTCAATGCTGCTCCATAGAGTTTTCAACGGCTGAAGTTTTGGAAACAGATCACCAAGACTTTCTTCTGAGGCACCTCTGGGGTAGACTCAAACCACCAACTTTTTGATTAACAGCTAAGTGATTAACCATTGGCACCACCCAGAGACTAGTGTAATGTTAGGGCTTCGCAAATCAGAGTTTGAATAACCCCCGGGAATGTGGCATTTGAGCCCTAGCCCTGATATCATCTAGGAGGAAGGTTACAGTCATCCTTGCCAGTGGGATGGAGGCGATGGTGGGAAGTTGAGACTGACGAGCACTCAGTTTGTAAAGTCACTGTGGACGAGAGTAGAGGAAATAGAGCAATGTTCATCTCTGTGCCTGGACTCAGCGCATGGCTTCCAGCTTCCCTGTGGGGTATGGTAGAAAACGAGTGCTGCAGATCACATTTCCTAGGAAACAGACTCTGAGAGGGGGATGTGAAAGCAGAAGTTCCCTGGGGATGGCTTTTAGGATCAACTCCTGTGGGCAAGTGATGGAAGTAGGAGGGGCAGCAGGGCAGACGGAGCAGTTGAACTGGGGTGCGATTATCAGAGAGGCCTCGGCTGATCTGACAGGAATGGGTGTAGCAGGGGTGGTCCTTGAGAGTTGTTTTGAATTTGGGAAACAAGGCTGGGTCTTATATTTGCCCCCCTCCCCCAGTCCCTGTGACCGAGGGCAGGGCTACCTCTGAGTAGCGGGTAGGACTTTGGCCAAGGTGGCACTCTTCCTCTGAAAGAAACATGTGGGAGAGGCTCAGCTGCCAACACTCCCAGCAGCTCAGAAAATAAGTTCAGTCACAGTGGCCGGGAGGGACCAGGGAACGGAATCAGGGTACACACTACAGTGTCTCCTTAAGAGAAGCTCAGAGAAACTCAAAGTGTAAACAACTCCCCTCCAGAGTCCCTGGTGATCCCAGTAAGTACCTATCCAGCCTTTGATTGGACATTTGGAACACAGGGAGCTTCCCCACCTCATGAGGTGGCAGAAAAGCCCTGACTTTGAAGAGAAACTGCTAAGCTGAATTCTGCCTCCCTAAAGTTGACCAACCACTTCATTTCTACTCCCAGCACCTGCACAGAATGAGCAAACCCATCTCTTAGAATACTTGTATGTTTCCAGAGTCGTCCATCCTATAGTCTTCTGTTTATGTTATAACAATGCATTAACTGCATCATTCTGAGCTATTCATTATGACCATCTTGAAGGTATGGAGGATGGGGTAAAATCCTACAGTCCAGATTTTACCTAATAGAGAAGAAAATGAAACCCAGACTTCCCTTGTGTGGGCTCTGTATTTCTATTAATCTGATTTAGGTTCTGGACTCAAAGACAATTTGATGGCCTAGAATTGTTGGTCAAGGTTTTTGACAGATAGAGGCATCACCATCCCTCCTGAATCTCTGTGATTTGCAAATGTGGTGAGCTGTTCTTCTACGCCTTCACTGACATCACAGAAGAGAAGGAAGGCTCTGTGGTAGGACCTCTTGGAGTTTTTAGATAGATATCCATCCTGTACTCAGACTCCTCTGGAAACACGTCTTCATTGAGCCACCTCAGGCCAGAGATGAGACACGGGTCACGACTGAGTGTCATACACCTTCCTCAGGTGGTCTTGCGGTATTTTTCCGGTAGACTCCAAGCTTCCTTGGAGGAAGTGCCAGATTTGCTGTGACTGTCAACACCAGGCTCAGCAGGGACCATGTGCTTGGTGGCTGTTGCTGGCTGGCTGCAGAGAGCCTTAGGCAGAAGTCAGTGGGACAGACCAGAGGGCGCTCATTTCTAGGCTTTCACTTCTTGTCCATGCTAAAGAGTGTGAAGGGGATTTCATCTCAGTCTGCTGTCCTTCCCACTCACTCTCCTCCAGCCGCACTGCCTATACTTCCACCCATAGCATTCCCACTCTGAAATGCATTCCAGTTCAGTGCAGTCACTCTTTAAGTCTCATCAGCAAATGTTGCCCCCCTCATCACTCCTCTGCACCCCGACACAGGGTGGACTCCCCATTGGAGTAGACTCCCCCGTAAGCAAGGTATGCACAGAGTTACCTATGCATAGTTACTCTTCTTAGTGCACAATTTCACCTGTTTTTCACTACCACAAAGATGAACTCATATGGAGTTGTGCACTACAGCTTAGTAGGTAAACATGGTTAAGCCCACGCATTCCTTGCTTGCTGGCTAATCTGCCCCCACTCTGTCCCTCCATGCCAGCCCCCAAACCAACTGCTTCAGTCGTTCTGATCACAGCTCATCTATTTAAAGAGGCCCTCACTGAGCATTTCAGGGTCATTCTACTGTGACACCCTCCTTTACTTAGATTATAATACCGCTCCCTCCCTTAAGTTATCTTTTATTAATTATTGTTAGGCTCCCTTGGCACACGCGTTATTCATGTGCTCCTTAGAACCAACCCTTAACAGGTGTCCGCTGAAGGAATAAATGGTGATATGCTTTCTCTGGCGGCAGATGGCAGACCTGCATGCGGTCCCGAGGGGCATGTATGATGGCCCTGTGTTTGACCTGACCACCACCCCCAAAGGAGGCACACCTGCCGGCTCCACTCGGGGCTCTCCCACTCGGCCCAACCCGCCTGTGAGGAATCTCCATCAGTCGGGATTCAGCCTGTCCGGTGAGTGAGACAAAGCCGACCATGACCTTGAGTGAGAAGGAGGGGAAATAGTGGGGAGGGTCGGTGCTCTGAGGTGAGGGCACCCAAAGAGTGGAACCTGAATGCGTTTTCCAGCCTGGTGCTGGCATCACCCTCTAGTGAAGAGATATCTGGGGCAAGCGGGTTTTCTGAATTAATAAGGAATCTTGTTGATGAAGTAAGACAAGGTGCAGTCTGGTTAAAAGAGTCAGGTTTAAATGATGACACATTCTGTGTACAGCCATCAGCTGAGACGTGGCAGTACTTTTGACTATGAATTGATAATGATTTTCTGCATTAAACTATGAGAACTATGTCATATATTGTGTTTCTGTGCTTGGCCAGGCTACCTACTCAAAATATTTTTATGTTCAAATTGTGGTACTTTCTTCTAAACTAGGATTTCTATTATATAATTTTGCCCCTCCTTAATAATGCTGGTGGCATAGTGGTAAAGTGCTATGGCTGCTAACCAAAAGGTTGATGGTTCAGATTCACCAAGTACTCCTTGGAAACTCTGTGGGCACTTCTACTCTGTCCTTTATGGTTGCTGTGAGTTAGAATTGACTCAATGGCAGTGGGTTTTTTGGTTTAGTAATTCTAAGGAAATCCTGGTGGCATAGTGGTGAAGTGCTGTGGCTTCTAACCAAAAGATCAGCAGTTTGAATCTACCTGGAAACTGTAAGGGACAGTTCTACTCTGCCCTGTAGGGTCTCTATGATGTGACAGAGTGGGTTTGTGTGTTTTTTTTAGTAATACTAATTGCTCTAGCAATAGCTACCTCTGTTTGAACATTTATCATGTGTTAGCTGGTAATCTTATTTTTAACAACTCTGAAATAGAGTATTATCCCCATTTAAGAGATGTGGAAACTGAGGCTCAAACAGTTTAGCTAACTTGCCTAAACTCAAATAGCTTGTAAGTTGCAGTAGGCAGGGAACACTTCTTAAGACTAGTTCTGTTCAACTCCAGTTATCCAGGCCCTTAAACATGTACCTCTTCTGCATCTTAGGTGCAACTTAATTTTGGAGGAAAACATGTTCCATTAAAAAGGTTAAACCATTTTCTTTACTCTCTCTCTTTTCTTTCTTTCTTTCTTTTTTTTTTTTAAAGTAGCTGGGAGACCAGTCAATTAAGAAGTATTTATTGTATCTTGAGTAAGTACTTGGTTCTCTGCTGATGGACAACAAAGAGAAAACAAAGAAACAAAAATAGAAGAGATAGGACATGAGGAGAGAATGGACTGATAAACACAGAGACCTTGAAATCGTAATGAAAAACCCAGCAATTAAATCCGCTCTGCGGTACAGACTAAAAATCAGAGGTTGAAAGATTTTTTATTTTTCCTCTTGAGTGCCACTTACCCACAGATAACTATGACCAGAGCCATACGGAAAAATGCAATTTAACTGTAGCAAAATACAGAGCTGTTCTGTCCAAATGTAGACACTGGCCACATGTGGCTACTGAGCCCTTGAAATGTGGCTGGCCCGGACAGAGATGTGCTGTCAGTTTAAATCATGCACACTGGATTTCAAAAGTGTCATCTAAAAAAATAGAAGTCAAAGAGCAAAACACCTAACTAATCATGTTTTTTATAGATTACATGTTAAAATTAGATGTTAGATATATTGAGTTAAGTAAAATAGATTATTAAAATTATCTTCTCCTATTTCTTTTAACATGTTTAGTGTGGCTCTTGGAAAATTTTTAAATTACATAGGTGCCTCACACTCTGTTTTTATTGAATAAATTGGTCTAGGCCTAGAATTTGGGAAAGTGGTTAGAGAGTCCTGATGTTACTTGGTCATATGACAGGTTAGAAGAGACAGCCACAGAGCAGTGGATCTCAACCAGGGGTGATTTTGTCCCCAAAGGGAGACATTCGGCAATGTTTGGGGACATCTTTAGTTTTAATCACAACTGAGAATGGGTGCTATGAGCCATCAAGTGGGTGGAGACCAAAGATGCTGCTAAACATACAACTGTGCATAGGACATTCCCCCACAACAAGGAATTATCCAGGCCGAAATGTTGATAATGCCCGAGCTGAGGCATCTTAGAGGAGAAGCTGAGGAATCGAGCCTGTGGACTCACAGCCCAGTGCTGTTTCCATTTTATACTCATGTCTGTTATTTTTAAAGAAGTGTAAATAGGAAATGGCAAAGCAGTGTGATACAGTAGTGTTTCATGGAGTTTCCAATCTGACAGATATAGATTTGATTCCACATTCTGGTTCTTAGGCAAGTCCCTGTTTCTGAGTCTTGGTTTCCTCATCTGTTTAGTACAGACAGTGATGGTGCCTTCTTCTTTGAGTTCTCCTGAAATTTAAATGAGAAGTGCATTGAGAGAATTTAGCCCAGTGCCTAGTACTTGGAAACTGCTCAGTGCACGTTACCTATCAATTATTGTTATGTCTGTATGGTATTGAAAGAAAATATAGCCCATTCCTCTCAAGCCATCCTATAGGATATCCTATAAGAAAGAGAAGAACTGACCCATAGTGTTTCCAAGGGACACCTGGTGGATTCAAACTGCTGACATTTTGGTTGGCAACTTTAGTTCTTAACCATTATGCCATCAGGGTTTCCGTACAGTATTAGCTACCAAGAAATACTTTTTGCCCAACTAATTGCTTTCGAGTCGGTTCTGACTCACAGTGACCCTATAGGACAGAGTAGAACCACCCCATAGAGTTTCTAAGGGGACTGGTAGATTTGAACTGCAGACCTTTTGGTTAACAGCCATATCTCCTACCCACTACACCACCAAGAAGTAGAACAGTAAAAAAATAAGAAAGTAATTATGCAGTTGTCTCATAGCCAATAATTTTATGTTGGGAAAAAATAAGTGTGTATTGTGGTCTCTATTATGAACAATTTAAATATAAGGGAAGCAAGATAATAAGAATGGAAAGAGATCTTTAAAGAGAAATTACAGCACATGGGTAGAGGAAGATGGGTAAAGACTGTGAAAAACAGGAAAAAGGAGAAAGAGATAAGGCAGACATGCTAGGGGAGAAAGACAAAGGAAATGTGCCAGAAGTGTTGAGAGTTTACATTCTGCTAGTCACGAGAAATTTGGGGGTATTCTTGCCATTTTTCATTCCTCTGTAGCTGCCTTAGTCCTTAAACTTTGAGAGGCTTCATTCTGAAGCAATACCAGAACACAGTGCTGTTTCCTCTTGTGCTGCAGCCACAGCGGCCTGGCCATCCTCACATCGGGTTATGAGGCCTTAGGCACATTAGTTCGTGGAGCCTTAGTCACCTCCTCTGAAAATGGGGAGAACAATAGTAGCTCTCTCAAAGAGTAATTGTGAGGATCAAATGAGAGAACATAACGGGCACCTAACACACTGCCTGGCCCAATGGACGTGAACTCCCGTTTTGCAGATCATTTGCAAGGACAGAGTATTGATAAACAACATCTGCACAGGCTTGTGTTTCTGTCCTGGTTAGGTAGTTCTGTCGTGGTGGTGTAGTGATTAAGAACTACAGCTGCTAACCCAAAGATCAGCAGTTCAAATCCACCAGGCACTCTTTAGAAACCGCTTGGGGCAGTTCTGTCTGCTCTGTCTTACAGGGTTGCTGTGAGTGGGAATCAACTCAGATTCAACCAAACCCAAACCCACTGCTGATAACTCGACTCCAACTCATAGCAACCCTACAGACAGAATAGAACTGCCACATAGTTTCCAGGGAGCACCTGGTGAATTCAAACTGCTGACTTTCTGGTTAGCAGCTGTAGCCCTTAACCACTATGCCACCAGGGAATGGGTTTAACTGCATTCATTTACTGATCTGTAGTGCACAGTTTTAGCATGAATAGGTGTCATTGTACACTGCAGATTAGTTAGTAAACACAGTGAAGCCCATGCCTACTTTGGAAACCCTGATCGCTTAGTAGTTAAGTGCTACCTCTGGCTGGCAGTTCCTTGGAGCTGGAGCTCCTTGGAAACTATGGGGCAGTTCTACTCTGTCTATAGACTCGCTGTGAGTCAGAATCGACTTAATGGCATTGGGTTTTATACTTTGCTTAAGCCTGTGTTTACATTTCTTACCAGTTTAATCCACCCCTGATCATTTATCATCTGTTTTCTTATCAGTATTATCACCCCGAGGGTCAGATGAAATCTATAGATAAGAACCGGCTTTTCCTGGCAGAGGGTGATTGTGGAGAGGGCGTGGTATTAAGAGACTGGAAGACTGGCCAGACCAGAATGGAAGTGTTTTGGGACCTGAGACCGGGAAGGCACTTAATATCTCATACTGTTAAAACTAATCCATTTTCTTTCTTGTACACCTCTCCCGTCTTCTTCGTTTCCTCCCTGGGAACTGACTTGTTGCAGGCACCCAAGTGGATGAGGGGGTCCGCTCAGCCAGCAAGCGCATCGTGGCGCCCCCCGGAGGCCGTTCGAACATCACGTCCCTGAGTTAAGCAGCTCCTCCCCAAAGAGAGAGGCAGAAGCAAGAAGAGATTTTTCTGAAGCCAAAATGGTACATCGATATTTAAGAAGGAAAGCGAATCCAAACAGTTGCGATCTAAAGAATCAAGAAGCCTCAAGCCTTATGTTTCTCCAATGTTACACTCGCTTGCCTAGCTTTACGAATATTGCTTTGTTTTCTGTTGATGCATAGCCTTGATTTGTTTGACGCCCTCCCCCCATTTACATGCATGCTATCAGACAGGCCACTATGGTACAAGAGTCTGCTATATAGTGTTGAGAGCGTGTGTAGTGCTGCATCTTAAGACAAGGGGACAGGCAAAGCTGGGAAGTCAGGAAAACAAACAAAAGGGACTCAAGTTATTTGGGGTATGTGGGTGGTGGGGCCCCAAGCCAGATGGAGAAGACAGAGGGGCTAGGGTAGGGCATGGACGAGGGAGGCGGGTGGGCCGGGTAAGCAGAAGAGGGTGCTGTGTATTGTGTTAGTTACATACTTGATTTCCATGGAAGACAGTCACTTGTGGCAGCCACCACTTCATCGGGGTCCCCCGGGGCCCTGCAGAGAAGCCAGGCGGCCTTTGGGTTCAGCCTTTGTCATGTCACTTCCTAGCAGATCTTATTCCTTTGAGCATTTTACTTTTATTAAAACGTCAATACCTAACCATCTCTTCCCCCTGCTTGATCATGCTGGTGTTTGCTCAGTCCTCTTGCTTTCCAATTCTTCTCTTTCCTGGTGGGAAGGACAGTGAGGAGAGAGGCCATGGTACTTTCTTCCTTTTGCCCTTTCTGCCCCTTTGGTGCTCTTCAAAGGAAAAGCTGGGAGCAACAGCACAAGCCCTCCCGTGAGGGCACCCACGGTGTAAATGAACGGCTCCCTCAAAACACATGGAGACGGCCTCTCTCCTGTCTTTGCCCAGTGTGTGTAGCACACTTGTGACATCAACAGATTAGGATTTTATCTCTGATGGTGCTGAATGAAGGTTCTCTCTTGCTGGCTGTGAGTGTTGGGTTCCCTTGATCCCCTGAGACCTAGGCATGTCTCCTATTGAATAGGACCTTTTCATGGAAAGTCACTTTTATTAAAAGTCCCTTAAGTTTCACTACCAATTTGTAATTTCAGCTTCTGTGGGAGTCAAGCAGAGGTTTGGAAAAGCTGATCTTGAGCAGAAGGACCATGTCTGGGGGACTGGGCTTCCAGTTTTCTCGTTTAAGCCCCCTATGTCCCTTCCCATTAGCAGATCCTTTGGGAGACTTTTTGTATTGGTAGTCAGATCTTCCCTAGGGAGTGGAAGTGGCACGCGTCTGTCTGGATGAGGCACAGAGAGCGCTCAGCATGGAGTGTTGACATGAGCCTTGTCAGATGCCAATATTCATTTCCATGCTGTGCCACTTTCTGCAAGTTCAGTTTCGGAGGAAGCTTTGTGAGCAAGACGAGGATCTGAAGAACAAAGAGGTCCGTGTAGAGAAGGAAAAGAAAATGATTTAACCTGGGATCGCACCCCCTGTGCTCTCGGGGGATCTAGCTGGTAGAACCCATAGCCCTGTATACTAAGTACTTTGAAGAGAAGAGCAGGCCTCAGACACTTTTTAAGTGCTTAGGAGAAACCATGATCTCTGACCAAAAGCTCTAATAAGGTAAAAACTAGAAAAGAGGGAACAAATGGATCCAGAGGACTTTAAAAATAGCCAAGAAGAGAATTTCCCCTAGCAAGCTAATTTCTGTTCTAATCAGGAGAAGGATTCTTCACCCTCTTTGATGTGTCTAGACTTTCACATTTACATTTCTTTAAAGGAAAATTACTTAAGTGATGGAGAGGATGTAGGCCTTTATCTGTAACTTAAAGAGTCAGGAGGGATCTGTCACAGAACTCAGAAGCCGGTGTTGCATGTAAAGGGAGCTGGTAATCTGATGTGTTTATAGACCTCATTGGCCACACTGTGCGTTTAGATATGTAGCAGTACCAGCGACAGCCACTAGAGGGAGGTAAAAAAACCCAAACCCACTGCCATTGAGTCAATTCTGTACATAAATGAACATTTCTGCTTCATTGGTAGCGTGACTCAGTGCCTGAGTCACTTATTCCTCTCTGACTTTGCTGTGTGATGTAAATACATCTTCCGTGGCCAAACAGGCATCTTCATCACTCTTGGGACTTCTGAAACAAAGCATCCAACCAGAACTTGATATTCTGCATAGCTTCCCCTGACATAAGAACAACACCACAGTGTTCTAGGATGGGCCACACTGTCTAAGGAAACTCTTTCCTCTCCCTTTCTGCATATACCATTCGTGTCCTTCCAACCTTAGAAATTCCTGAGAATTCCCAAAAAGCTCCCACTGTTGTCTAGCCTTTGATTTCTGGGTAACTTGTTATGTAAGTAAAAATTTAAATTCAGATTTGCTACATAAGGCATATGAAATAACTTTATACAAAAGGTTTAGAAAAAGAAAATGACTGTGAGTAGCAGCCTTCTGAGAATTCACTGGTGTCTTATCCAGGCATCAGAGATCATGATGAATCTTTCATCTCACTCCCAAGCTGTGTTTCCCCGTCTCATTTCTTGGCCTGGCCCCTCACTAAGGATAGCCCTGACCATCTCTCCAAACTTCCCACACTGTTTCCAAACCCCGGGGGTCTAAGAGGACCACAGATCAGAGTGGTTGAGAAGATATTTGTGAACTCTTAGCTAGTCTCTCTAGTAGAATTTCATTTTCTTCTAACTTTCCTAAATATAGCAGGGTTGTAGTGATTCCCAAGATGGCTCTTCTTCCAAGTTTTATCATCCTTAGGTTTTTTTTCTTCACGTCTACACCCAGAGGGCCATGCTCTGCTCCAAAAGCCTGACTCCTAAGCCGGGAGTTTTTGTCACCCCGAGAAGTCCTCCCCAATGGTGTGCACATTTCCCAACATTAGTTCTTGCCACAGGGTTCCCGGGCATTCTTCCCAAGAAGACTCCAGCTTGAGTCCCAGATATACCCATGGGCTGTCCTAGGCAGCTGGCTTTCATTGTAATTTCCCTCCTTGGAAAATGGTGTGTGAGTGTTCAGTTCTGTGTCTGGTGCATATGGACAGACAGTGACTCTCCTGTGATCTGTGGTAGCTGTGAGGCAGCTCTGCAATGTCAAGAGCTGTTTGGTTTGAACCGTGAAGAAAACTGTGTTTTTGAGTTTAGCTGAGAATACAAAAAAAAAAGTTCATCAAGTGACTGTTAATGTAAACCTGGTTATTAAAAGAACATGAAATGACTGATGCCGTTGTCCAGATTTCTTCTGTGTGTGATGTGCTCTTTTGTCTAAAATGTTACAATTGCATAATAAAACTGAAATGGTTACTAAGAGGGTTCAGACTTGACCATAACAGATATCCTAAGGGGGAATGGTAATTTTTTGAAGGAGGGTGGTATATTTCCAGCTGAGGTTGAGTTTTATTTGGTCAACAGTTTGATGAGCATTATTGCAGCTTTTGGGAATAACTACAGGTCTTTCTGTGGATCATCAAATTCAGTACTAATGTAGAGAAGCATTGCCACTTGGGATAAATCTAGGCTGAGCCCAGAATGTGTCCTCAAATTGTTTGGTTTTCTTGCATTGTCATCTTAAATCCCTGTTATTCAACTAATTTGTAAGTATTTTCTCCTTCCACTTAAAAGCCTTCATCTTCACATTAAGCATTAGCTAAAATATATTCTTTAGCAAATTGATCCCAGGGGGGTCGAGTAAGTGTTGGAAAGCATTATTTGCCAAGCCTACTCTTCTGAGAGATTTAAGGTTCATATAGCAGGTTAATTAAAGGCTTTGAGAAGCCCTGTAATAAAGAAGTCTTTCAAACTTGTTCTAATTCTGGGCTTCCAATTTTTTTTTTTTTTTTAACTACTGAACCCTTTTATATTATTTTTCAACATTCCACCAGCCCTTCTTTCAGGAAAACATTGCTTGTTTCAGTTCCAACTTTTGCAGGATATTTTTAGTTGTGTTAGACTACTTCATATGCCACCTACCCACCTCCCACCCCCTGGCCTCACCCCCTAGAAAAGTTTTTGGAAAGGGGGATTTTAAAGTCTGGTGCAAATGAAAAATTCAAGGATAGGTTTGGGCAGATTCAAGCGTAGCTAGATCTAAGCACTAAACCCTGACATCAGAACTCGGTTGCTTTCCATCTCTCAGTCTTGCCATTAGTAAGTGCTTCGTTTTTAGGAAGGCTCTTTCCATGTGGAAGCATAGCTGGCCACCAGCCATCTCTGGTTAGCAATCTCAGGAGAAGGAAGAGCCTTCCTCAACAGTTCCAGCCCAAGATACTAGTTCTGCTTAGTCTGGCTTGGTTCATGCGTCCAACATCAAACTAGCCTTTGTGACCAGAAGCATGTGGGACTTACTGGCCACACATGGTCCCATGCCCAGTCCCCAAGCCACTTGAACTATATGGACTCTCAATAACCCCACAGATAGAACCAATTTATGATTCCAGAAGAGGGGATACGTGCTGTAGGCCCAAACAGCAGATGGTTATGACACCCCTCTCCAGCCCTCAGTATGTGACTCCCCTGTAAAGTGTCTGTGTGGGCAGGGACACATGGGGAAAGACAGCAGGTATATAATTTCTAATAAGATGCTTCATGTGCAGTTAGAGCCCTTTGGCTCATTAGAACAACACCTTCAGCACAGGAACACAGAGTGATCGTACTTTTGTTGTACCTTTCGAAACTCCAAAGCCAGGTCAAAGGCTACTCTGACCACATGAAGTATATCACATTTGGGGTTCCGGGTTTCATGTTTAGTAAGCTTTAGTCCACAGTTCCATTTTGTGGTTCAGACTCGAGATTGGTGAAATATCTTTCTTAATTCGGGAGCAAAGCAGCACTGTTTAGGGCTAGAGTGGATTTAAAGGGAGTGAACAGTATAGCATAAGAATTCAACAACAGTACTCTAAAAGGTAAGAAACTCAAAGGAAAAAAAAGTTTCTGAAAGATACAGAGTGACAAATTTTCACACGAGCGCTAGTGGTGTCAGCTGGGTGAGTGACATCTGACCTTCTGGGGACTGAGAAATACTGAGTAAGATGCACAAAGACCCTCAGGTTTAAAAGAATTTTCTATAATCATCTCTTACAACCAGCCCACGACAAAAGGGACACCAACCATGAACAGAGACAGGAAGAAAGGGCCACAGCAACCTGCAAAACTGAGATCACATACGTAAGGCTGGCCCGATGGAGAATTTAAAGAGTTCTGGAAACTTACCTTGGCGCAGATGGCTATGGTGAGCGCATGAGGATGCTTAACATGACCTGGACAACAGATGTCTCAGCATGCAGCACTGTAAAACCCGTGACTTAAAAAGTCTGCTTACTTGAGGACAAGCCAAGGCTTCCCATGGACCTATAGGCTGCTGAGCTACTGTGGAGACTGAAAGGTAGTTGAAAGGTTCCTTTATTGTCTCCTAAGCAGAATGTAGTGCAGCGGTCAAGAGTTACACCTGCTAACCAAAAGGTCAGCAGTTTGAAGCCACTGGGGGTTCCTTGGAAACTCTGTGGGACAGTTCTGTTCTCTCCTGTAGAGTTGGAATCAACAGCAATGAAGAAAGCAGAAGGAGCTTCTAGGTGCAGGAGTTCTGAGCTGCCTGTTACTTTCTTGTCTCAGATCGTGTTCTTCATGGGCCTTGGAAGGTCCACTTATTAGTTTTAGAGTACTAAACAGGACAAGGCAAAAATGTTTATGAGAAGCAAGTCAGAGTACCAAAAAAGGAAGTGGATAGGCCACCTTTGGCCCTAAGGTCATAGTCACAGGCAAAATCTGGAACTCTGGGCTGTGTTACTGGAGTTGTGAGTGCTGCAGAGATCGGGGATTTAATTTTTATATGTATTAAGTTTTTGTGCATTCCATGGTTATATATAGCAAGTCAGCTGCAACATCACCTTGTCTGTGACAAAGGGCAGTCCTCACAACAAGAAATGGAGGTAAAAACAGAAAATCTTGGTGCTCCACACACACACACACACACACACACACACAGGCAACAAAGAAGGGCCAACTGCTTCTTATACAGAAGATATATTTTAATGCACATTTGTATCGTAGATGCTATGGCGCAGAAGTCCTTCCTCCCCATTCAGGGGGATGCCAGAGAAGCTGCCCGTTCACAACAGCGTATAACTGAGGTTTGGGATTTTTAATATCAATATTTAATATCAGACACACTGAGCTTTGAACAAAGTAAACAGTGGTCACAGCCAACAAAGAAAGAAACAGGATTTTTGTATAGCAGAACACAGGGATGACAACTGGTTCCTGAAACAGCAATTCACCGTGTTTTTCATGCCTTTTCATTCTACTTTTGTAGAGTTCATGACTTGATATTACTGTGTCAGCTGAAAGCAGCAGCCCTGGAACCTGCTAGCTACATTCACTGCCCTGTCTTCCTAGTTAGTCATTCTACCCAACCTACAAAAAACTGCAGTGATAAAAAGTCTAGTCATGCCTGGTTAAAACACTCCTGTCAGAAGCCTAACCACTAATTAGTGAATTAAACTCATTGATTTAGCTATGCTCTGCGCTCCCTGACCGTCAGTCCTGCCCTAGCGATGACCTCAGCGCTAACCATCAGGCTATGTTAGCCATTCGCTGAACATTCCCTTTCGTGCAATTTAGATACTAGTAGGTGTCCCAGAGCTTGGTCGTACCACCGCCTTCCGCTAGAGGGCACTATGAATTCACTGGCGTGGCTGGCGGGGCTGCAGTGCCATTAGTGCTCTAACCAGAATACTACTGGTCTTGAGCACCTGCTCAGTGTTCCCAGATGCTCCGGACAGAAAAGGAAGAAAGCTGTCAGGAGAAAAGATTCCAAGAATACCAGACAAAGGAATGCAATAGACACAGTCTTTAAAATCCTCAGCCCTGAGCCGTGGTTGTCACAGATCTAGGTATGTTCTGCTCAGTGAGATATTAATGTTTAGCCCAAGTTTGGGAATAAAACTAAGGGATCTGATCTCAACAACTAGCAGTCATGATAACAAACTGGGATTAATTTTCTATTTTGGAAATGGCTTTGCTGTTTTAAGGGTCAAGTGGTGAAAAGTTGCTTATAATCAGATGGTTTGCACTGTTAAAGTAGTATTTCTTGTTTTCTAAGGGGAGGAAATGTGTGTGTGTGTGTGTGTGTAGCATGGCTGGGACTGGAAATCAATGTTTTCTCTCTGAGTGCTTTGAGGCTGTGTGCAGTAATCGGTGTTCCCATGATCTCTAAAAGCCCCCAGGGAGGCTGCAGGCACAGGACAGCTGAATGCAACTCACTCCGGTTGTCTTCTTACTCTTTTCAAACCATTCCCCTCTTTGTGAAAATGAGTCAGGGCAAGTGTTTGAGCAGGGAACAGCCAAGAAAAATAACATGTAGGAAATGTAGACAAAAGGAATCAAGCAAACAAGATCAAAAAGAGCTGGGTTTTAATTGTTAACACAAACGTAGTTGCTCTTAGGGTCTCCTTTTCCCTCCCCATCCTGTTGCATTCAAATCAATTCTGACTCACTGCCGCTGTATAGGACAGAGTAGAACGGCTCTGTAGGGTTTTCAGGGAGCAGCTGGCGGATTTGAAGTGCTTTGATTTGACCTTTTAGAGTAAACCCCAAACCAAACCATTGCCATTAAGTCCATTCTGACTCTTAGCGACTCTATAGGACAAAGTAGAACTGCCCCATAGAATTTCCAAGGAGCACCTGGTGGATTCAAACTGCTAACCTTTTGATCAGCAGCCTGAATACTTAACCACTATGCAACCAGGGTTTCCTTTTAGAGTGGAGAGGCAACATTCCACAGCTCTGCCAGAAATTCTGGGCCTATTAGCTCAGTGAAGAGAAGTAAATATACATGCATTTAAAGTTCAGCACTGGTTGACTCTCTGAGCTTGGCTGTTCTGGTGTGATATCCCTCTGGGAAGTGCCTACCTAGCATAGTTTACCTGCTCCTTCCTAGTTGCCAGCCTACTGCTATCTTGATGATCCCCAAACCCTCCATTAGCCAGGACAGGTGCAGGTGGTCTGAGTGTCTGAAGGTAAAAACAATCCTTGACCAAACTCTTCACTTCTTGACTCTGTACCCCTGCATCCATGGGCTGCCAAAAATAGTCCCTCTGTAAAGGTCTTCTATCTATCAGTACAGTGGAGTTACGTGATTACACATAGAACTTAGGGAAATTAAACTGTGCTTGGCAAAAGGGTGAAAACATCAATGCTAATTTAAATTTAAGTAGGCCATTCTGTCTGTGATTCCTGCAGTTAGCACAAGGGGGAGACATGGTACTGCTCTGCCCTTAGTCTCCCAGGCTCCGTAACTCTTGGGGGACAGTCCCACTATGGTCAGTGTAATTCCAGTTTATAAAGATATGTATAATTTGTTCAACATTTTACCTCATTTGATCCTAGTCAACAACAAGATCAAAATTAAAATGAAATCAGAATGAAAACAGTGATTTGTTTCATTACTGAAGGATAACTCACTCTACTGAGTCTCACTGAGAAAAACTACTCGCTGTATGTTACAGAAAACCGTGGTGGTATAGTGGTTAAGTGTTACAGCTGCTAACCAAAAAGGCCAGTAGTTCAAATCCACCAGCCCTTCCTTGGAAACACTCTACAGTATAGTTCTGCTCTGTCCTATAGCATTGCTATGAGTCAGAATCAACTCAATGGCAACGAGTCTTTATATGTTACAGGTAATTTAAGGGATTTTTTGAGAGTGAATTTTACTGTCCCCCAAGGTATGGACTTTACAGCAATGGGTAAGGTAACTTCATGTTCTAACTTAGGATATAGCCCCCTGTGTAAGACCTAAGGAAATCCTAGTGGCGTAGTGGTAAAGTGCTATGGCTGCTAACCAAAAGGTCTGCAGTTTGAACCCACTACACACTCGTTGGAGACTCTGTGGAGCAGCTCTACTCTGTCCTATAGAGTCGTTATGAGTCAGAATCGACTCAATGGCATTGGTTTATGGCTAATATACAACTTTGCTGTACTATAATTCTTTTGATGGGACACTATTCTTTCCTTTTCCTCCCCACATCTGGTTCTCTGATAAATCTTCAGGGGACAATTAGCCCTCAAGGAGCATGTTAGCTGGAAGAAAGTCAGAGATATGCTTATGAATGTTTAATAACCAGCTTGCTAAGAGGAGGAAAAATAGCTCTGATTTGTGGGGTTGGCCAATTTCCATGGTGTAAAAATCCTTCACCATCACCAGTTTCAGAACCCCTGGTGTCCTCATGGTTAAGTGCTACAACTACTAACCTAAAGATGGGTAGTTTAAATTTCCCAGTTGTTCCTTGGAAACTGTGGGGCAGTTCTACTCTGTCCTATAAGGTCACTATGAGTCAGAATCGACTCAAAGGTGGTGGCTTTGTCTTTGTCATTAATTTCAAGCTACCAACTTCATGCCACTGAGCAGAGGACTGGAAAGAGCTGTGCATGATAGACTCTTGCTAGATGAAGCAAGCAGACTCTAGCACATCGCTGCAGGCCCTCCTACAGCTGTGTGGCTTCCCATCTGACTTCAGTTCTTCCTGATGGAATTCCTTGTTCCCATTCAATCAGGCTGAGGGACCTCTGTAGGATGTTTTCTAGCTATGAAGAACTTTACACAGTCTTGTGTGCATTTACCAATTGTTACAGTGTAATTAGAAAGACTGGAAAAATAAATCTACATTAAAATATTCATTTTAAAATAAAAATAAAGGCTATTTAGATTAACAGAATATTAGTACTAAAAACTCAGCATAGAGCCCATCTTATATAACCCTCTAATTGTAGATGAATGAACTGAAAGTGACGAAGTAACTTGCTCAAGGTCACGTGTTAGTTAGTAGCAAAACTAGATACGAGGAGCCCAGGCCAGGGCCCCTTCCACTGTGTCGTGTTGCCTCCTTGGGGCAGTCATTCACATTTTCTAAGTCATGAGGTGTGGCGAGAACCGCTGTCTCTCTTCCTGACATCAGTAAGCAGAGCTTCCTGGCTTGAGGAGCCAAGAAGTGTCCAAGAAGAAGACATGGTAGACTTCACAGGTTGTTATTCTGTCCGTCCCCTTCTTGTAGATCTTTGGTTTGTTCCAAGGATAGATTTGCTTGCCTTTGATTAAAGTCTCTTTTTACTCTTCAAAGGGGGAGAAAAAGAGAGTTTCATGATTTTAAGGGGGTGTGGTAGACTTACGTTGTGAAACCACGTTAAGCCCAACAATTTGAAAAGAGGTAGGAGCTAAGGAAACGTTATGAGAGCCACTGATTTTAAGCGGCCTTTAAGTCCAGGGAGAAACTCTGGTGGAGTAGTGGTTAAGTGCTACAGCTGCTAACCAAATGTTCAGCAGTTGAAATCTACCAGGTGCTCCTTGGAAGTTCTACGAGGCAGTTCTACTCTGTCTATACAGTTGCTAAGAGTCAGAATTGATTCAACAGCAGCAGATGTTAAGTCCCATTTCCTCTCCCCTTCTCAGAGGCAGAAACTTGATGTTAGGCTAATTTACACATTACAGTTTTAAACTTTGGCTATAAAAATATTCAAAATATTTTAAGATTCAGCAAGTAAAATTTTGCTGAACCTCTCTGTGATTTACTGGGCTGCTGTTCTTTTAAGGAAGCCCTTATGGTGTAGTAGTTAAGTGCTACAGCTGCTAACTAGAAGGTCAGCCGTTCAAATCCACCAGACACTCCTTGGAAACCCTATGGGGCAATTCTAGTCCATCCTATAGGGTCACTATGAATCAGACTTGACTTGATGGCAATAGGTTCTTTTGATTTTGTTCTTCAAAAGCTACTTACTTCTCTCTGTTAAAAATGATGAACTCCTTCTGGACATTTTCAAGGTGCTCTTGAAGAAGACATGTCTTCCATGGGAAAAGTGAGAGAGAGAGAGAAAAAAAAAGAGGCATAGTTAGCCAACCAACAAGGATTCTCCAACAACCATTGGCTTATTGAGTACCTGTTGACTGAGTGGCTCAAACCTAAGCAATATCAAGGTAACCTCAAGATAGGAATGACCACTGAAAGCGTGGGACAGGGAGGTAGGACTGAGAGCTCAACCAGAATAACAGAGTAGGAAGCAGGCCAGAAATCACTCACAGGAGGAAAAAGCTTGTCAACTGTAGTAACAATTGTGAAGATGGCTCACAACTGTACAAATGTTTCGTTCTGTTGTATACAAGGTTGCTGTGAGTCAGAACCAACTCCAGGGCACCTAACAACAATAACAACAATAAAAGCTTGTCAAAGTTTTACACTCCATGATGATCCCACAAGGCAATTCTGTATATCTGTCAGCCACTTAGTCTGTAAAGAAACCCTGGCTTCCAGATGGGTGGAGGAAAAGGTTTATTCAGTGTTTTCATCTACTGATTTTCATGCGGAGGGTTCTACTTTGATTTAGCAAATGGCCTAGAAACGTGTCTCTTTGGTGAATTCTCACTGAATGCTCCCTTCAAAATCTCTATTGGAGTTGATTAAGTAATACTTCAGTTCCAGCGACCAGAACCTTCCCTAGTTGTGAGTTTCTTGTGGGTAACTGCCATCACATTGGCCCCTGACTCACAGAAATCATATGCATAACAGAACAAATGGCTGCCTGGTTCTTTACCATCTCCATGAAAGATTGTGGGTAGGACCATTGTGATCTATGGAGGTTTTACTGGATGATTTTCAGGGGATTGCTGGAGCTTTCTTCCTAGATGTCTTAGTCTGGAAGCTCTGTTGAAACCTGTTCAGTATCCGAACAACACATAAACTTGCACGTAGATGAATGGTGGCTGCACGTCAGGTGCATTGGCCAGAATCAAACTCAGGTCTCCCAGATGGAAGGCTAGAAGTCTCACACTGAATCACCAGTGCCCTTTTGGGCTGTTCTTACAGGCACACAAAACACGTACTCGGAGACTGCACTGTCCTGCCTTCAACATTTATTGATGACTTTTCTGCTACAATGAGAAAATTAACTTCAATTAAATGATAACCATCAAGCTCAGGACAGCGGCAGACCCAGGGCAAATGTTTTAAGAATCTACAACGAAATTACTTTCAGATAACTGCCAATGAAAAATACTCATCTTTAAGGAAAAGAAAGTTGTCCACTCACTTTTTTTTAAATCCCAGAATTAGAAAATGTAAAAAGTCCTGCCACTTTTGCCCCTGGTAAAGAACTGCTAGAGAGCTTCTTTCTGGAGTGATTGTTTAGGTGACATGAAAGGAAACTATAAAAATTAGAAGACATTTGAGAAAAAGGGTGAGGGGAACAAGACAAAGAAGAGTCTAGTACCCTTTAGTCTTCTCTCAAACTGAGGCATTTATAACTGTAAGGGGTCTCACGTTAGTCCTCTGGTCCATTTTGCTACAGTATAAACATAACATGTCACAGACCCTAGGAGCAACAGCCTCACCCCAAGGTGTTAGGAAAAATATTTTTTAATATTAGGGGACACCCTGTTTTCTGACAGAAAAAACTGGAAATAGGTAATGGTGATGGTTGCTTCCTTCAGAAACAAAGGCTGTCGTGTGAACAGACACGTGTACAGGAATGTTGATTGCAGCGCAGTCCACAATAACTAAAACACGGAGTCAACCCAAACGCCCATCAACAGATGAATGGGTAAACAAACTAGGGTACATTTACTCAGTGGAACAGTATGCTATGATAAAAAGCAATGTGGATTTTAAGAAGCATCTTATAACCTCGTTTCAATTGGAAGAAAGGCTGAGTGAAATCAGCCAGTGTCAAAAGGACAAATATTGTATGAGATCCCCGTAATAAGGACTTAAAAATAGAATTATCTACAGACGAAAACATCTTTGATAGCTACAAGGGCGGGGGCATGAGGGTTTATCATAGATGAGATAGTTGATAGATGTTAGAAATTTTATTCATTTACTGTAATAATTAATTAAAAAAGAAGAAAGCTGAAATGACAAATGTTTTGTTACATATGTATTTACCACAATTAAAAAAATTCTTGAAAAAAAGTTACAATCTAGAAAATGCAAAAGCCCACATGAATATATTTGCCTCTGTTGTGCAACTTGGTTTTATTTCAGTAAGTGTATCACACTGAGTGATGGCTTCGTGGTACGACCTGTTAGACCGGGCTCTCCGTGTCTTTCCACTCCATGAGTCCCACTCCTGGCCCTCAAGTTCACACTCAACATATTCTTTTTTCTCTACATTAAATTAAAAAATAAACAAACCAAACCATTGCCATCAAGTTCATTCCAAAGAGTAGAGTTTCCAAGGAGCTCTTTGTGGGTTTGAACTGTTGACTTTGGCTAGCTTTCTGCACTCTTAACCACTGTGTGACCAGGGCTCTTTCCTCTGCATTAGGTAGAAAATTTCAAGAAGCATTGGCACAAGAGTGTGCCATAGCGATAAATAAATAAAGAAGTAAAACATGGGGGACAGGAAGAGGAAGCAGAGAGAACAGAGAGACTGACGGGTCTTCTGTGACCAAGAAGGGTAACGGTGGATAAAAATCTCCAGTCACACTTATCAGGGATGAGGGGAGCAGTTAGTGCTTCTGCTGTTCTGACTTGAGCTAGCAGAAACATCTGAAGGATTTCCAGCAGGGGGAAATCTCAGGAGGCAGAAAAAGAGGACTTAGGTGACTTGCTTCAACAGGAAGTCAGACTGGGTGGCGTGGATGTCTTTTGATTGTTCCCTTTAGAGGTATCAGTGAGTAGAGAGGGACAATGTGGAGAATATTCAGGCAGCAAAAACAACAGGGGCACCTATCATGAGCAGGAACAAAGGAAGAAGTGGAGTGTCTTGGGGTAGAAAAGTAAAATGTAACAGCTGACATTTTTGCCAAGCACATTCCACGTATAAATTTAAACTTCATTTAAATTTGGAGGGAAAACTTGGTGACATAGTCGTGAAATGCCACATCTGCTAACCAAAAAGTCAGCAGTCCAGACCTTCCAGGCACTCCTTAGAAACTCTGGGGAGCAGTTCTACTCTGTCCTACAGGGTCGCTATGAGTCAGAATCAACTCAATGGCCATGGGTTTGGTTTTTGCTTTGATGTTGTAGATGAAGAAACTGAGACACAGAAGGGGAAGGGCAAAACTTCGGTGTTTTTACTGCTTAGCAGTGACTCTTCACTTTAGCCGCACATTTAGAATTAACTAGAGACTATTTTAAAGTCACAGCCCCAGACACAGAAGTAGCTGGTCTAGTGTGGAACCCAGACACTAGCACTTGAAAACAGTTCTCCAGATGGCTCAAATGCCAACAGCGAGAAATAATGCTTTGTAGCAGAAACTGAGAGGAGGAGAAATCTGAGGAATCACAGGCTAATGAATCTTAAGTCACACTAAAATCCACAACGTAATGCCACTTGCTGCACCCAGTTGCCATCGAGTGGATTCTGGCTCTTAATGACCCTGTGTGTATCACAGTGAGACAGTACTTCACAGGAGTTTCAAGAACTGATTTTTCAGAAGTAGATCAACAGGACTTTCCTCCTGGGTACCACTGGGTGGACTTCAAGCCTCCACTTTTTTGGTTAGCAGTTAAGTGAGTCAGTTGTTTACCCTGCCCTCACCTAGAATTCCACAAGTTAATACAGCTAACATTTAATATGTACCAGACGCTGTGCTAAATGCCTTATTTTCATTATTATGTTTCATCCTTAGAACCTCATAGAACTACATCCTTAGGATTTAGGTCCTATTAGTCCTATTTTACATAAAAGGCCTCATGTTGAATGAGAAAGGCTATATGATTTAATATTTTTAAACAATCACACAGCTATTTCATTACCACTATACTACAGGGAGGAGTGCTGGTGGTGCAATGGCTAAGAGCTACAGCTGCCAACCAACAGCTTGGCAGTTGGCATCTACTGGCTGTCTTTGGAAACTCTAATGAGGCAGTTTTGCTCCATCTACAGGGTCTCTGTGAGTCATACTGGACTCGACAGCAGCTTAAAGGTCATCAGTTTTAACCCACCAGCTGCTTTGTAGGAAAAAGATGTGACAGTCTGCTTCAGAAAAGATTTACAGCCTTGGGAATGTTGTGGGGGCATTCTACTCTGTTCTATACGGTTGCTAGGTGTCACAATCAACTTTACAGCAGCTGGTTTGGTTTTTGGTTTCCTGTACTACACTGAAGGAGTCTTAGTGGTACAACAGTTAAGCACTCAGCTACTAACCAAAAGGTTGGTGGTTAAAATCCACCCAGCAGCTCCACAGGAGAAAGAACTGCTGATCTGCTTCTGTGAAGATTATGGCCAAGAAAACTGCCCTACAGAACAGTTCTACTCTGTCATGGGAGGTTGCTATGAGCCAAAATTGACTTGATGGCACCAAATAACTATATACTATCTATCTTAGTTGTCTAGTGCTACTGTAACAGAAATACCAGAAGTGGATAAGTTTAACAAAAAAAGTTTATTCTTCCAGAGTCTACTAGGCTAGAAGTATGAATTTAGGACGCCAGCTTCAGGGTAAGGCTTTTTTCTCTGTCAGCTCTAGAAGAAGCTCTATGTCACCACTCTTTCCTTGGTCTAGGAGATTCTCCATGCAGGGACCTGAGGTCCAAGGACATGTCCTGCCCCTGGTGCTGCTTTCTTGGTGCTATGATGTCCCCTGTTTCTCCACTTGCTTCTTTCTTTTGTATCTCAAAACAGCCTGGCTCAAATTGTAGATTAGTCCCATAGATCAAACTTGTATGTTGCTGTTGTTGGGTGCCGTGAAGTGGGTTCCGAGTCACAGCGACCCTATGCACAACAGAATGAAACACATCCTATCTCGTGCCATGCCCACAATCATTTTTATGCTTAAGCCCATCATTGTAGCCACTGTGTCCAATCCATTTCATGGAAAATCTTCCTCTTTTCTGCTGACTTTCCACTGTACCAAGCATGATGTCCTTCTCCAAGGACTAGTTCCTCCTTACAAATTGTTGTTATTGTTAGGTGCCATTGAGTCAGCTACAACTCAGTGGCCCTGTGAACAACAGAGTGAAACACTGCCTGGTCTTCCACCAGGTGCACAATGGTTTTATGCTTAAGCCCATTGTTGCAGCCACTGTTATCCTTCTCAACTGTGATCCTTGCCACCGTGCAAGGATGGCAACCCTGCCACCATGATGTCCTTCTCCAGGGGCTTATCCCTCCTGACAGCATGTCCAAAGTACCTAAGGCACAGTCTTGCCATGTTTGACTCCAAGGAGCACTCTGACTGTACTTCTTCCGGAACAGATCTGTTTGTTCTTCTGGCAGTCCGTGGTACAGTCAGCATTCTTCTCCAACACCACAATTCAAAGGCATCAATTCTTCTTCTGTCTTCTTTGTTCATGGTCCAGCTTTCACATGCATATGATGCGATTGAAAATACCATGGCTTGGGTCAGGTGCACTTTAGTCTTCAAGGTGACATCTTTACTTTTCTATACTTTAAAGAAATCTTTTGCAGAAGATTTTTCCAATGCAATGTGTCTTTTGATTTCTTGACTGCTGCTTCTATAGGTGTTGATTGTGGACACAAGTAAAATGAAATCCTTGACAATCTCAATCCTTTCTCCATTTATGATGATGTTGCTTACAAGTCCAGTTGTGAGGATTTTTGTTTTCTCCGTGTTGAGGTGCAATCCATACTGAAGGCTGTGGTCCTTGCTCTTCATCAGTAAGTGTTTTAAATCTTCTTCACTTCCAGCAAGTAAGATGGTATCGTCTGCCTAACACAGGTTGTTAATGAGTCATCCCCAAATCTTGATGCCTCATTCTTCTTCATATAATCCACCATGTCAGATTATTTGCTCAGCATACAGATTGAAAAAGTGAAAGGATACAACCCTGATGCACACCCTTCCTGACTGTAAACCATACAGTGCCCCCTTGTTTTGTTTGCATGACTGCCTCTTGATCCATATACAGATTCCTTAAGAGCACAATCAAGTGTTCTGGAATTCCCATTTTGCACACTGTTAGCCATAATTTGTTATGATCCACACAGTTAAATGTTTTGCATAGTCAATGAAACACGGGTAAACATCTTTATGATATTTTCTGCTTTTTACCAAGATCCATCCGACATCAGCAGTGATATCCTTGGTTCCACATCCTCTTCTGAATCCAGCTTGAATTTCTGGAAGTTCCTTGTCAAAATACTGTTGCAGTCACTTTTGTATGATCTTGAAAATTTTACTTGTGTGTGATATTAACAATATTGTTTGGTAATTTCTGTATTCAGCTGGATCACCTTTCTTTGGAATGGACATAAATATGGATCTCTTCCTGTCAGTTGGCAAGGTAACTGTCCTCCAAATTTCTTGGCATAGACAAAGTGAGAACTTTCAGGGCTGCATCTTTTTGTTGAAATATCTCAATTGATGTTCCATCAATTCCTGGAGCCTTATTTTTCATAAATGCCTTCAATGCAGCTTTGACTTCTTCCTTCAGTACTGTCAGTTCCTGATCATAGGCTACCTCTTCAAATGGCTGAACATAGACCAGTTCTTTCTGATATAATGACTCCGTGAATTCCTTCCATCTTCTTTTGATGCTCTCTGAGTCATTCAATATTTTCCCTGCAGAATCCTTCACCATTGCAACTCAAGGCTTGAATTTTTAACTCAGTTTTTTCAGCTTGAGAAACGCAGAACATGTTCTTCTCTTCTGGTTTTCTATTTCCAGCTCTTTGCACATGTCATTATAATACTTTCTTTTGTCTTCTCAACCTGTCCTTTGAAATCTTCTGTTTAGGTCTTTTACTTCAGCATTTCTTCCTTTTGCTTTAGCTGCTTGACATTCGAGAGCAAGTTTCAGAGTCTCTTCTGACATTCAATTTGGTCTTTTCTTTTTTTCCTGTCTTTTTAATGACCTCTTTCTCTCATCATGGATGATGTCTTTGTTGTCATTTCACAATTTGTCTGGTCTTCAATCATTAGTGGTCGACACATCAACTCTGTTCTTGAGATGGTCTTTAAACTCAGGAGGGATATACTCAAGGTCATACTTTCGCTATCGTGGACTTGTTCTAATTTTCTTCCCTTTCAGTTTGAATTTCCACATGAGCAATTGATGATCTGTGCCACAGTCAGCACCTGATCTTGTTTGGACTGCTGATACAGAGCTTTTCCATCATCTTTTTCCGCAGATGTTCCTGTGTGTTCCATCTGGTGAGGTCCATTTGTACAGTCACTGTTTGTGTTGGTTAAAACAGGTATTTGCAATGAAAAAGTTATTAATCTTGCAAAATTCTAACATGCAATCTCTGGCATTATTTCTATCACTAAGGCTGTATTTTTCCAACCACTGATCCTTCTTCTCCGTCTCCAGCTTTTGCATTCCAGTCACCAGTAATTCTCAATGCATCCTGACTGCATGTTTGATATATTTCAGACTGCAGTAGCTGGTAACAATCCTCAATCTCTTCATCTTTGGCCTTAGTAGTTGGTGCATAAATATGAAAAATAGTCATATTAACTGGCCTTCCTTATAGGCATGTGGATGTTATCCTATCACTGATAGCATTGTACTTCAGGACAGACCTTGAAATGTGCTTTTCGATGATGAACGCAGCACTGTTCCTCTTCAAGTTTTTGTTCCCAGCATAGTAGACCATATGATTGTTGGATTGAAAATGGTCAATACTGGTCCATTTCAGCTCTCTAATGCCTAAGACATTGATGTGTATGTATTCCATTTCATTTCTGACAATTTCCAATTTTCCTTGATTCATACTTCATAAATTTCATGTTCCAATTATTAATGGATGTTTGCAGCTGTTTATTCTCATTTTGAGTCCTGTCACATCAGCAAGTGAAGATCCTGGAGGCTTTACTCCATCGACAACATTAAGGCTGTCTCTGCTTTGAGGAGGCAGCTCTTCCCCAGTAGTCTTCTGAGTGCCTTCCAACCTGGGGGAGGAGGGTGCTCATTTTACAGCATTGTATCTGACAGTGTTCCACTGCTATTCATAGAGTTTTCCCTGGCTAATTCTTTTCATAAGTAGATTGCCAGGTCCTTCTTTCTAGTCTGTCTTACTCTGGAGCTTAGCTGAAACCTGTCTACCACGGATGACCCTGCTGGTACCCGAATACCAGTAGTATAGCTTCCAGCATCACAGCAACAAGCAATCCTCCACTGACAGGCAAGTGGGGGCTGCTCACACTATCTCTACACCTCCTATAAGCTAAAATGCCCAGTCAACACAGTCTGCCCAGAACTCTGCAGAGCAGAAAAGTCTCCTATCAGCTAAGGGACAAACTTTGGAACAAACTTATATAACTGCTGCTAATCCCATGTCACCAAAATCATAGAGCAAGGATTTAGAATATGTAGGGATATCATGTCAGACAGCAAAATGGTAGACCATCATAGAATACAGGGAACCATGACTTAGCCAAGTTGGTATTTTGGGGGGAAATAATTCAGTCCATGACGTTCTACCCTTTGGCTTCTATGGTGGTTAAGATTGTGTGTCAGCTTGGCTGGGCCATGATTGTCAGTGTTTACATTTCATCATTCCCATGATCACATCTGCTATGAGTTGCCAATCATTTGAAGGTAAGTTTCACTGGGGGTGTGGCCTGCATCCAAATATAAGCAGAAGTCCTGGCTTTTTGGAAACCTGGGTAGCATAGCAGTTAGGTGCAACATCTGCCAACCAAAAGGTTGGCAGTTTGAATCCACCAGCTGGTCCTTGGTAACTCTATGGGGCAGCTTTACACTGTTCTATAGGGTCACTAAAGTCAGAATCAACTCCACAGCAGTGAATTTGGTTTGTATTTTTGGTCCTGGCTTTTGGCTTACTCTGAATACCGTGGCTGCCTCCTGTTCATCTGACTTGTGCTATCACTTTATCTGCAGATCTTGGAATTTCAGCACCAGAAAGGGGAGCTCCTCTTTCACACCTGCTAGTCTCAGGTTCACCAGCCCTTGTGGCTTTCTGACTCAGTAGAAGACTCTAGTCCAAATCTACAGGCTTAGGACATTCCAGCTTCTATAATCATGTAAACCATTTCCTTGATACAAATCTCTCAATATATATACAAGGTCTGCCATTTAAGTTCACAAACTCATCCTAGAAAAAGTGCTACACACCTCATTGCTGAATATCACTACTGTCACCTTCAAAGTACTCCCCTTAGGAAGCTATGCACTAGTGCCAGTGTGTCCACCCTTCAAAGCAATTTTTGAACTCTTTTTCTGGAATGGCCATCAGAGCTGTCATCGTGTTACCCTTGATGCTCTGAATGTCATTAAAATGTTTTCCATTCAGTATTTCCTTTATCTTTGGGCAAAGGAAAGAGTCCAAAATTGCTTTCTGGAATGGCTGTTGTGTATGATGGTACGGTGGCATGACGACAGCTTTGATGGACATTCCAGAAAAAGAGTTCCAAAATTGCGTTGAAGGGTGGACTAGGCCCTGCGGTTGGTGCATAGCTTCCCAGCGAGAGTACTTTGAAGGTGATAGTAGTGATATTCAGCAATGAAGTATGCAGTACTGAGAACAACTAAGTTCATGGGCTTGTCAGCTCTTATATTTATATGTTTTGCTAGTTTTGCCTCTCTAGAGAACTTTGCCTAAGATGGCTCCCCAAAACTCATGTCCTTGCCACATGTAAAATGTTTTTACTCCATTGTGTCATAGGGAAAGTCTTAAGTCAACTCCAAGTCCAAAATCTGACAATTCCTCTTCATCTGTGAAATCTGGAATACAAATTAGCTGCTTCCAAAGGTATAACGGTACAGCAGGCAGGCACAAGCTAGACATTTCTATAAAAAATAAGAGAAATTAGAGGAAAAGAAGTTGTAACATGCCCCAATAAAGTCAGCTGAACATATTAATTTAGCTCCCAAGACTCTGAAAATAATCCTGTGTTCTCTGAGACCATTTACACAATGGACTCATCCTCCAGACTCTATTTAGCTGCACTCTCCAAATTCTGAGTGGAGGCTCCTTGGCTCTAGGCTTCAATTCTGCCTCGCATGCTGACTGGGGCTCTGTTTCCTCAGCTTTAGGTACTCCGTTCTCCTAGTCCATATGAGTGATGACTCTAACCTTAGAAATTGCAGGGGCCATCACTCTACCCTCTGAGAGACTAAAGCAGCTCAGCATCCTGTATTCCTTGTTTCTTCAGCTTCTGCTTCCTGTTTCTTTGACCTCTTTTCTCTTTAGGTCTTGCTATGCACATCAGCCTTACTTGGTCAAGTGTTACAAAGTGCTGCAGCTCCTTTGATAAGTGCCTACAGGCACTGAATATGCCTGTAAACTTTGACCAGAAGGCACTCAGCTCTCTTGCTCTGCGGATTGACAAGCCTAGTTCCACTGATAAGTGCTTGGAGTCACCCCACTCCACCAGGAAGCCTTCTGTACGTACAAGGGCACTCAGCTCTATAACCCCATGGACAAACTTCAGCACTGTCTTGCACAGGTCCCCTGGTGACGCTGCTGTTAGTTCTATGCTGCTGCCAGTCCTCTCCTGCTGTTGCTGTCCATCTGTGCTGTCTCTAGAGTAACAGCTCTCCCCATTTTCTTCTGAGTATTCTACAATTCATCATTTAAAAACTGCTTCCACATTTTAGGTGTCTGTTAGAGCAGCACCTCACAGATTCTTAGTTTTCTAGTCCTGCTCTAACAGAAATGCCACAAGCGGATGATTTTAACAAAGAACAACAATCACTTCATGAGATTAGTTTTCTTGACTCAAAAGTTTAGGGCCATGGCTTTATGCGTCTATCCAGTCAGTTGGCCTAAAGTTGTTTTGAGAGTCTACCTTGTAGTTTGGTGAAAAGTAACTGGGGTCTAAAAGGCATGTGAGTGGCCACCCAGCATATAATAATCAGTCTCTTTTTTCCTGGAACATTAGAGGAAAAGGAGACTCAAAGTGGAGAAGGAAATGGGCTGCAGATTTAATTGCCTCCATAAACTACTGGCCCCCTCTGCCATGAGACAAAAAGAAATGGATGGTGCCTGGCTATCATTACTGAACATTTTAATCAAAGCCACAATAGATAGATCTTAATCCACCAGGCCCTCCTTGGATACTCTATGGGGCAGTTCTACGGTGGCCGCTAGGGTCTCCATGAGTCGGATCCGACTTGACGGCACTTGGCTTTGTCTGGCTTGGCTAGGATGGCTATTATCAGAAAAAAATTGGAAAACAAGTATATGCAAAGATGTGGAAAAACAAACTTCTATCCACTGTTGTGGAAATATGTAATTGTGCAGCTGCTGTAGAAGACAGTTGGGTGGTTATTTTAAAAGTTAAATGTAGAATTGTCATACCAAACCCAACCCACTTCCATCTAGTCAGGTCCAACTCATAGAGAACCTATAGGTCAGAGCAGAACTGCACCATAGAGTTTCCAAGAAGCATGTGGTGGATTTGAACTGCTGCCTTTTTGGTTAGCAGACATAGCACTTAACCCCCTATGCCACCAGGGTTTCTGGAATTGTCATATGACCCAGCTAATTCCTCTCCTAGGGATACACCTAAAAGACTTGAAAGCACAGACTCAAACAGATAGTTATAGAATTTAAAAAGAGCTCAATCTATTAATCTATTCCTAGACATGGCTGATTTTGTGTTTGTACCAGTGGGTTTGTTCCACACACAAAATAATGTGAGGGCTTTTCCCATAATAAAGCTTTAGATGATGATGATGATTGATAGAGTGCATGTATATAGATACATGTATTTTTTCAAAGCAAATGCTTGCTCTCTCTATTCCAATATTCACTGTAGCATTATCCACAAAGCCAAAAGGTATAAACATCTCAAATGTCCATTGATAGATGACCAAATAAACAAAACATGGTCTGACAGATGAATTACTTTTATGTGTGGCCTTTCTGCCCCTGTTCTTGTAACTCTTGCCCAGGTGACAGCATAACTGTGGCATACCAAAAAGATTGGCCAGCTTTGCCTTAAAAGAGAGTCAATTCCAGAGTAGAAAGAAAGAGCCCATCAGCACCAAGGAAGAAGAGACCCAGCGGCAGGAGAGGTGGGAAGGCTTCCTGGCCCATGGAAGGAGAAAGCTGAGAGTGTTTGGGAAGGGACTAAGGGGACTAAGGGACTAAGGACCATGGAGAGGCATGCTTGAGAGGCTGTCCTGATGGAAGAACTGTATACTGAGTGTTCCTGAGCCTGAACTGTGATTGTTACCTCCCTAGTAAGCCCTGTAATCTTGAATATGGTCTAAGTTTTATGTGGCCATTTCAGTGAATTATTGAACCCCGTAGACAGTGCTGTGGGAGGGATGGTTGGTGCCAGAGGTAATCAGGATGGTGGAAAGAGGAGACTTGTCTGGCCTCTGCCTTGTGGGCATCTGCCTTGTGCTGTGGATCTTGGTTCTCCTTCCCCTTTGTGGGTTTGGAGGAGTCAGACACTGCCCCCATGCTGTTTTTACATGTTGTATATCCATACAGTAGAATATTACTCAGCCAAAGAAAAGTTTGGATACTTGCTATCACATGGGTGATCCTTGAAAACTTGATGCTGAGTGAAATAAGACACATATTAAAGGAAAATGTGGTTTGATCCCTCCTGTATGAAATATCTAAAATAGGCAAATACATAAAGACCAAAGTTGATTAGTATTTACCTGGGACAAGTGGGAGAAAAGAATGGAGAATAAATTGCTTAAAGGTTACTAAGTTTCTGTTAAGAGTGGTGAAAAATAATTAAAAATGGATAGTGGTGATGACTGAACAACATGGCGAATGTAATTAATGTCACTGAATTACACATGTAAAAGTAGGTCAAATGGCACATGCTTTCTAATTTCTTTATACCATAATAATCTTAAAAAGCATATAAAATTGTATCTCCCTGAGCTCTCTATATGCAAAAATTAAATAGAAAACAATGTGATATTTTGATTGCCAACAGCCAAGTGCCGTCGAGTCGGATCTGACTATATAAGCACTATAAATAGATAAGAGTTTATGAAGAAGAGAGAATCATTTCACCTAAGAATTTAAAATCAGTTCAATCTATTAATCCATTCCTAGACATGGCTGGTTTTGTGTATGTTCCAGTAGATTTTTTTTTCACACACAAAATGATATAACAATGTAAGGGCTTTTCCCTTAATAAATCTTTAGATAGATAGATAGACAGACACACAGATACAGAGAGAAATACATAGATAGACAGACAGATAGACAGATAGATGTAGTCATGTCTAGATGTATATGCACATATATATATTTTCAAAGAAAATGTGTGTTCTCTCTCTTTCTACTATATTGTAACAGGAAATTTTAACCAAGTAGATTGGGCCAAATAAACTAATAGGCTTTCAGGGTATTTAAAGAACATTTTAACATGGAAATGATGACTTTATTACTATCATTAACTGCAATACAAGAATCATATTGCAATGTTCACTCTAACGAAGTGTCATGGGGAAAAGCAGAATGTGGAGCTGCAGATGAGTCATTCTGACACGATGGATTCACTGTGAATGTTTTTCCAGCCAGAAAGCAGGGTTGAAAGGTTGGGTATCAGGAGACAAACTAATGCCACTAAAATCTGCTCAGTTACATTGCTGGCCTCTTTTCCATCCTTGAGCCTTGAGTAGAACTCCCTTGCTGACATTTGAGTCTTTTCTAACATGGTGCCTTAACAGTGATAAATGAGGCCCCAGAGCAGCCCTGTGACTTTGAGCTACAGAGGGAATTAACTGTAGTTTAGGACAGAGCTGACACAGATATCACTATGGTGGACACTCCTGTTGACTGGGCTGGAGGAAGCCGACATCTCAGAGTGTGCTCTTAGGTGGTACTGAAACAGCAGAGAATGAGCTGTGTCATGGGCCTTTTGAATACAGTACAGTATTTCCTATAGTTAGCAACCACCTAGCATTTTTCCTCCTCTGAAAAACTGAGGACATGTCTATATTCTGAGGCTATTTTGTTAGGTACCGTCAAGTTGATTCTAACTCATAGCAACGCTAATGGACAATGGGACAAAACAGTGCCCAGTTCCTGTGCCTGTCTCACACTGAATTCCGTACTGTGGGTAAGTGGTCTATAGCCTTTCTTGTAAGGGGAGGCAGGCTTGCCCCTGCAACCTGGTGGCTGGAGGTGGCTGGGACAAGAGAAGGCCACCAAAAGATTCAGTGGATAAAATCAGCAAAGTCCAGTTTCCCCTCTACAGAGTTTTAAAGTTTTCCTTTCTTTGAATGTATTCAGCAAATATTGTTTGAACTTCTGCTCTAATCCAGACACTTTTAGGGTATTGGGAAGATAATGGGGAGCAAGACTGACATGATCCTTACCCTCGAGATGCCTCCTCTTCAGTGGGATAAACAAAGGAAATAAACAGATACATAAATAAAATAATTATAAGTTATGATAATGTCATAAGGGAAATAAAAATAAGGGCTGAGACAGAGGGTCACGGGGTAGTAAACTCATCTTTGACAAAGTGACATTCAGAGTGTAAAAGACAGGAGGTGCACCCTATGCAAAGACCTAAAAGAAGAACTTTCCAGGAAAACGGATGAGCAACAGCAGAGGCCCTGAATAAGGATAACACACGCAGTGGTTAAGGAGCAGAAATAGCACTGTGTGTTGCGAATGTACTGAGTGAGATGAAGAATAGTAAGGTTCAAGGGTGGCATGTGAAAGGTAGCCAATCATTCAGAGCCCAGTAAACACAGTAAAAAGTTATCTACAAATTACTCAGTTACATTGTAATAAGAGTGATCTCTTGGTCTTGGCTACGTTTGGGGACCTGTCAAATGAGGGGCCTCTGTACAGTGTGAATTTCTCTCTGCAGAAGCATGAATCCAAACCAAACCCACTGTCCTCAAGTCAATTCTGACTCATAGTGACCCTACAGGACAGAGCAGAACTGCACCATAGAATTTTCAAGGAGCGTCTGTCAGATATCAACTGCCGACCTTCTGTTCAACAGCGATACAACTTAACCACTACATCACCAGGGTTTCCGGTAGAAGCATAGGAAGGTACAAATCAGGAGAAGCCAATCAATTATGACATGAAGATCAGCAGGAGAAAGATGGTTTAAGTGACAAGCAACAAGTAAGACAGGCCTGTAGCACACTAAGCATTCCTTGGAGGGGGACCTAGATGGTATTGAAGGATAAGACTCTAGCAGAAGGCCTCTTCTAAGATGGAACATAATGGAGACATGGACTTCAGGTAATAGATCATTGAAAAGTCTAGCACCCCCGTAAGACTGGAGAAACTAAGGACATTGCTGTGGTTAGGTCCTTCAAGTCAGTTCCAGCTCACAGACTTTATGCACAACAGAATGAAATACTGCCTAGTCCTGCATCGTGCTCAAACCATTGTTATACTTCAGCCCATTGTTGCAGCCACTGTGTCACTCTATCTAATTGAAGGTCTTACTCTTTTGGGCTGACCCTCTACTTTACTGAGCATGCTGTTCTTCTCCAGGGCCTGAACTCTCCTGATAATATATCCAAAGCACCTAAGACAAAGTTTCGCTATCCTCACTTCCAAGGAGCACTCTGGCTATACTTCTTCCAAGACAAATTTGTTCATTCTTTCTGGCAGTCCGTCATACATTCAATATTCTTCCCCAACAGTGTAATTCCAAGACATCAATTCTTCTTCCATCTACCTTACTCATTGTCCAGCTTTCAGATGCGTACAAGGCCATTGGAAGCACCATGGCTTAGGTCAAGTGCACCTTAGCCTTCAAGGTGACATCTTTGCTTTTTAATACTTTAAAGAAGTCTTTTGTGCAGATTTAGCATACCGAGGATACGCAACCGTTGGCAGAACTATCTTTACCACAAGACTACTTTGAAAACCGGAATCTCTTTAGGTTCAGGAATTATGTATTTCATGAATGTCCATGTATAGTGTTTAGAACAGGATGTAGCAGATAGCAGGTCTTCGACATAAGTACCCTCAGTGAATGGATAAGTTGGGGAATGGGTGAATAACTGCATGGATATGTAAATAAATGATTGTGTGTATGTATGGATGAATAGATGGACAGATGGTTGGGTAGATGGGTAGATGACTCTGGGACTAAGAGAAGGCAATTATTGAACCAAGCTAATGTCAGAACGCTAAAGAAAAAGTTCACTAGTAAAATTATACTGCTAGATGCCCAGAACTGCCCTGATGCCCTTCCACAATCCTGGGTATTTGACTTCTCCTTTGATTCCACAAGGCAGGGAGCTGGGATCATTTCCAAAAGGACCCTCTCAGCCAAACTGTCGCTACCACAAGATTTTCCCATGACACTGAGCTGGGTCAGGACATACCTGGGAAGAATCACATTTCCTCATCTCCTTCTCCTTCTTTGCCAAACGTTTCTTTTTCTTGTGAAGAGGCTTGGACTCCAAAATCATTTCTTCAAGTTCAAAGGTGGGGTCACAATTTAGCCTGCCTTTCTGCAGGGAAGAAACATGTCTCAGTTCTGAGATTCCAGCATCATCCAAAAAATATACCAGACATGATGTGGAAAATAACATTTTGTCCTTACCAGATAGTCCAATAAGCTAGAATTCTGATTCTGTTTTGTATAATATAATGCCTGCAATGTTTTCATCATTCTTTGATTTTTTATTTTATTTTTCTAAACTTCTAATGAGACTTTGGGGAATCAGGAAGGTAGCCAAGTTATAATTGTTTTTCTAAGGACTGACCTTTGAGATTATGTTTGTCGTATCACATGCTGTTAGAGCAGCACTAGCTGACTAAAACGTAATTTGTGTTTGAGATGTCACGGATTGAATTGTGTCCCCCCCCCAAAATATGTCTAACCATGCGGCTGGGCCATGATTCCCGGTATTTTATGATTGTCCTCCATTCTGTGATTTTCCTATGTTGTATGTTAAAGGATTAGGGTGGGACTGTAAATCCCTTTATAAGATCACCTCCCTGCTCCACTATAAAGTGAGTTTCCCTGGAGTATGGCTTGTCTCACCTTAATCTTTTTGTCCTACAAGAGATAAAAGGAAAAGGAAGCAAGCAGAGGATTGGGAACCTCACACCATCAAGAAAGCAGCACTAGAAGAAGAGTGTGTCCTCCAGACTTGAGGTTCCTGCACCAAGATTGCAATACCGGACTTTCCTCCAGAGCTGACAAGGGGGAAAGCCTTCTCCAGGAGCGGACATCCTGAATTTGGACTTGTAGCCTAACGGACTGTGTAAGAATAGAGTTTCCTTTGTTAAAGCCAGCCACTCTGTGGTATTTCTGTTAGAGTGGCACTAGCTGACTAAAACACATGCCAGAATCACCTGAACTGCTTGTTCAGGTTTCCAGGTTTCTATTCTAACTTCCCCAATCAACATTTCTAGACATGTGGCCCAAATGGGAACATTTATCAGACCTCCTAGCTGATTCAGATTGCCAGTAAAGTCAGAAAACCATCTGTAGGGCTTCTGTTAAGGTGCATTGATGGTTAATCAGAGTTGTCCGTGTAGAAGGAAGAATGGGCCAAACAATAGATGGTGTCTAGAAAGACCGCCATGCAGAAGTCTCCTTGGACCGTGGCATAGGCTGCCCCTCCTGCACCCTGAAAAGTGTACAGGTCTAAGACCTAATGCAACCCTCCTGTTGCTCCACAAAGCATAGCAGTAGGGACTTCCTGGTCTCAGCATTCTACACTACGCTGCTGCCTCCCTTCTCTCCATTTGCACTTTCCTGATGCTTGTAGATCATTCCTCTGGTGTTTGTGCATGTAGTTATCACACTTCCACAAGGCCATAGTGAGCAATTCACTTGGATTTTGTGACAGAGAATTCTGCATTGCCTCTGTGGATCCTTTTAGAGTTCATTATTATGGCCAGTTGATTTACAGCTGAATGCACACCTCAGGCTCTGGGAAGAGAGAAAGAACTGAAGGCCTCACTTGGGTCCCTGGCCTAACCCTCCAGACTCCAGCTTTTACCAGCGGTCTTCAGTGAGCCTTGCTGGCCTTTGTCAGATGTTCATCCACTGGACTTTATGAACATAATTTCTGGGATAGAGCTACCAAGGGAAGAGGAGTGAATGGGAAAAATTAAAACTTCATCCCTAATCCAAACAACTTTCAATCCTTTAATTCATTGAATGCTATGGACACAAATTTCTACATCTTTGGAAATAGAGAAAGCTTTTTTACTTTTAAATCAGCAGATTCATTTACAACAGTATTTGTGGGACTATGCCTTCTTTCCAATAAAAGCATACCATAAATATGGTTAGCAACTAGAATTCCAGATATAGACAGACTTGGATTAGAATCCCAGCTTGGTTACTTGCTAAGTATTTGGCCTCTAGTGACTAACCTACCCTGTGTGTGCCTCAGTTTTCTCACCTGGAAAATAGGAATTCTGACTCTCTAATGACATTACTGTTATTAGCAAATGAAATAATGTATGCATCCGGCCCGACATGTTATAGGCAGTGAACTACAATCATGGGTTGGTTAGAAATGACTCACATTAGGAATGAAACCTGGAATGAGCCTCTTCTGCAAAACTGCATCCCAGTTCACATCATTCATATATGGAATGTTCTGAACATCAGACAAGTGAGAAAATCGTTGGTCTGGATTCGGTTCAAGTAGCTGCCAATGGAACGAAACAAGGAGATTAGGAAGAAGGTCAAGAGGTAGAAGGCAGAAAAAAATCATACACATTTCCTATAAATGTCTTTCAAGTGATAGAATTGAAGGAAACAAGGCAGCATTTCCCTTCCCCTACCATTGTAAATAAATAAGATAATGTATACATAAACAAATACTGTAAAAGATACATGTCTAGAATAAACCGTAAGTAGGTTTCTGCAGTGGGGTAAAAGAAAGGAACTTGCTACTGAGTCAGACATGTCTTTGATTCCTGACTCACCTACTTACTAGCTATGGACAATTTTGTTCCCAAAACTTCATTTACTCATTTTAAAGACAAAGAAAGGTAGGAGGTAGTAGCTGGTTTCATAAGGTTGCAACCAAGATTAGATAAGGCTATGCAAATTGTTATACACCTAACAGACAACCTGCACATAGTAGGTGGCAAAAGTTCATTGTTTATTACATTTTTACAAGCAAAACCCATTTCTCACTTAAACTTTTTAGTTACTTCTACAACTAATCAAAATATATTAGGAATGTGACACAGAATGTAACTAAGGTCACTGTCATTCTTTTGGCTTTTCCTACCTGGGGCTAAAGATTTTTCCTCCTTAATCAGAGCCAACATCACACCAATGTTATGGCTCAAATGGGGAATGTCTGCTTGACTTGAGAATATTCTGGAGGTGACAGCCACGGAACAATTTTGGGGTCAAATGGCTAATTTACCTAAAGAAAAATGACACCACGATTTCTAGTTGGTGCAAATGATTGATGTTCTTGACTGCTAGTTGAAAGTTTGGAGATTTGAGTCTACCCAGAAGCACCTTGGAAGAAAGACCTGGAAATCTGGTTCCACAGCCATTGAAAATCTTACGGTGCACAGTTCTACCCTGATACATACGGGGTGGCCATGAGTTGACTTCTATAACAACTGTTTCCTTATTCCACATCTTTAATGTCACCAATGTTCATATTTCTATTCCAAAACAAGGAACTTCACCCCAAGGATGACAGACACAAGCTTTGAGTTCTTTAATCCCCAGATTTCTTTTCCTTTACCAGCCACAATCTATGGAATCTTCTTTTAGGAAAAAGTCAAGTTCTAACTGCAAACCCAAAGAGCATGCTTTCTTTTGGTACTTCTTTTTGTCATATAGTTCTCCTTCGTACCTTTTTAAGAAGTGACACCATTTCCTGTGACCAGGCAGAAGGGTAAGTGACAATAGCAGTCTCGAACATGTGCACAATTTCCTTGCTGGAAGTACTGGAGCGAATATGATATGGTCTCTTAAGTGGGGAGGAGAAATACGATTCATCATTTTTATAAGAAGAAGAAGAAATTTATCTTGACAGTAATTCTAAACTGAACTGCCAACCAATAAAATCTTAACGTAAATTTCTTAGTCTTTTCAGCTGCTTTTTGTGTTTCCATTAACTATTTGGACCAGTGTTACCAGACCTACTTTTTTAATATGTAAGATATGCCATTTGTTGAATCTCTAAATTTCTAAAACATGGCCATGCAAATTAAGCCATACGTCTAATAAATGATCTACACATAACCAAAAAAAACTCACTGCCATTGAGTTACTTCTGACTCACAGCAATCCTATAGGTCAGAGCAGGACTGTCCCACAGAGTTTCCAAGGAGCACCTGGTGGATTTGAACTGCCAACCTTTTGGTTAGCAGACATAACATTTAACCACTACACCACCAGGGTTATTAGGTGGTAATTCTACCAGGCCAAACAAAACATTTCTGTTGGTTGATTCAATCTCTCAGAGTCCAGTTGGGAACTGCTATGTAAAGTAACAGATACCAAAAGGTCTGGACAAAATAATCAGTAAGCAAAAGTCTTAAGATCTGCAGTTGTACCATACTGTCCCTTTCATTTGCTTGCACCACAGTGAGGATGAAAGAGTGGCAAGTTGCCCAGAAAAATTCGAATTCAGACCATAATGCTGTGGGCTATCAGCTCCATGAAGTGGGATCAAGAATTTTAGAAAGATGCAGAAGTTTTCAACATTTCTGAGACAACTAGATTTTTCAACTGTTTTAACTTAGTGGAAAAAGAAATTTAAAATGAAACAAAACTGTGGATTTGTTATAATTTTCACAGATTCCCATTAGAGGGCAGTCTTTTATTAATGCTAATTTCCCTGTTGATAAAGGAATTGTTAATGCTTGGATTGCATCTCTCTCTCTCTCTCTCTCTCTCTCTTTTTTTTTTTTGTAAATTGTGACCTACCTCAGGGCTCTGGTAGTACAGTGATTAAAGTGCTCAGCTGCTAACCAAAAGGTAAGTGATTCAAACCTACTAGGCACTCCATGGGACAAATATGGGGCAGTTGGCTTCTGGAAAACTTTACACTTTGGAAAACTTTACACTATGGGGCAGTTCTGTTCTGTCCTATAAGGTCACTATGAATTGCAATCAACTCTATAGCAGTGGGTTTTAGGGTTTTGTTTGTGAGCTACTTAAAGCTAGTGATAATGCATTTGTATTTTTGTCCAAGTTTCCTAGCAACTAATAGGTGCTCAATAAATGTTTATTAAGTGAACAAAGTTTCCATGTAAAATTACCCAGCCATACCCAAACCCACTGCCATTGTATCAATTCCAACTCATATAGCCCCTATAGGACAAAGTTGAACTGTCTCATAGGGTTTCTAAGGCTGTAATCTTTACGGAAGCAGAATACCACGTATTTTTCCCATAGAGCTCCTAGTGAATTCAAACCGTTAACATTTTCATTAGCAGCTGAGTGCTTAAGCACTGTGACACCTGAGTTCCTCTAACCAACAATAAGACAGTTAATACAAATGTACATTTATCAAGTGACTGGCCCTTTCTAGATGCTTTAATATATGACTGTTGACTAATGAACTAAACTGAGCCAACATAGGAGCTTAAATTTTTCCCTGTTGTAAATCAGTATCAACAGGCAATATAATGTCATTAAGTATTTGAGATATGAAAGTGAAAGAATCTGGATGTTAAACCTGGCCACTCAATTTCTGAGTTTCAATTTCTTACTCGTGTGGTAAAAAACCATTTCTGCTAAGTTGATTCCAATTCATATTGACCCTATAGGAGAGAGTGGAACTGCCTCACAGAGTTTCCAAAGAGTGCTTGCTAGATTCAAAGTGCTGACATTTTGATTAGCAGCCAAATGCTTAATCACTGGGCCAAGGTATGGTATGATATATGATGAAATTACTTTATTTGCAAAATGATCTACCTCAACAGATAGTTGAGGGAAAAAATTAATAAAACATATGAAGTCCTCAATAGATTGCTTAGTACATGTCAGACACAACTAAGGTCTGTTATTTATGTCATTATCAACAGAAAGGTAGAAAAGGGGTGGATAGTAATGTGAACAAGATGAAGCTGTCAATAAAGGTGACATGAAGAAAGGCTTAACACTACACATGGTATGTCAGTGTTATTCGGGGGACCATGAAGTGCCAGCAGTTGAACTCTGCAATGATTAGGCCAAACTTTTTTTTAAAGGTTTAGTAACACCTTTCACATTATTATTGTTATTATTACTCCCTTAAAACTTAAATAAAGGACCCTAAGTAAATAATGTGTGAATAGTAATGGTATAATAGAAACAATCCACATGGCTGATTATCACAAAAGGAATGCTAAGTGCCTATCACCATTATTGGTATTTGTTGACTGTCTTCCTGGCCAATGTGCACTGTGGCTAATGCCAGGTGAGTCATTCCACATGCACCATTAAAAGCTGAGGCAGTTTGATATACTCAAACTTTCATGGTTAGATCTAACCTGTTTCTCTTCTTCAGCTCATTACCGCGCCTAAGTCTACTGGTCCTTGGCCATCTGGTAACAATGATTTCATCAACTTGATCAATGCTGCTGATGTTTGATAGCTGGAAAATGCCACATTCAGTTGGTTTAATTTTTTTTTCCCATTTATTTTGGAAAGTCAAATGACTGAGTTTAGCATTTTAAAAATATATGGCCTTTCAAGTCATAAAAAACAATCTAACTGGAGGCAGAGTCAAGATGGCAGACAAATCACATGTTTCCTTAAATCCCTCTGGAAACCAAAACCTGAACTGATAATTAAACAGAGCTTTCTGGACACGTAGTGAGCCCTAGGACACGGCATAGGGATGTTAATTTGGACTTCATACCTCTGAATGGAAAACTTCCTCTCTTTTGCTGACCCCCACTCTTGGTGAGTGCTGGCTTTCATGGACCAAAGATAACTCACCATTTTAACTTTTTTTCCTGTCTTAGCCGGCAGGAGGAACTTGGACTTGACTACCAGCTAATCTCAGACACACTGCTGGGGGATCAGCAGGCAAAATTGCCACATTTTGAAAGCCTGGCTTTTGACTCTGTGCATCTCTGCACCTTTGGCCTCTCTTTCCACTTCTGCCATTGAGTAGCCTGTACCAAGTAAGGGGGGAAGCTTGTGTGGGACTCCATCCTGTTCTACTGGGAGGTGGATAAACCCATACAGATGCTTCAGCTGGACCTAATTCCTAGGCTAGGAGGCAGCAACTGCCCAGAGGAGAGCACTTTTCTGGCAGAAAAGCACTATTCTACACAATGTCGCCTACAGCTGGGGCCCAAAAGCACAGGCCAGCAGGGCAGTAGCCTTTCTGTGTTCTGAACTACTTTATAACATCTGGGGTTGGATGTAGAGGTGCTTACTTTGCCAGCTGGGAAGAGGGACCTGTACACCTGAAAACCTGACTGACTTTGGAAGCTGTCAGATACCTTTGATTTTAAGGTATCTTAAAGATACCTTAAAGATAGAGAAACAACTGTGGTCCATCCTCAAAGCATCTCTCCCAGCCTCTGTTGACTCACATGATGACCAAAAAACATCAAATTGCAGATAAAAGTGTAACCAAGAAATCACCCATGGCTTCAGAAGGCCCCCAAAAGAAAGAATGAAAGAACTTCCCTAACAAAGAAATCTTTCTGAACCTATCCAAAGGTGAATGCAAAAGGATTATATAGACAGCCCTCCTAGACCTTATATAAATGCAGCAGAGCAAAATGATGAATTAAGCAAGCTGTTTGATCTGGTGGAACACCAGTGATCTGAAATCCAACAGATCAAGAAAAAAATCAAAGACATAGCAACTTCAATTCAAAGCCAAGAAAACTGAATAAAAAAATAGAAAATAGACTTTCTGACTTGGAAGACAGAGCTACTGACTCCAGCATCTATGAGGAGAAATCAGAAAAAAGAAACGAGAAAAATGAAGAAGCATTAAGAAACATGTGGGACTCTATTAAGAGGAACAATCTATGATTAACTGGAGTTCCTGAACAGGGTGAGTCACCTCAGAACACAGAGAGTGTTGTTGCTGAGATGCTGGCAGAAAACTTCCCAGAAATTATGAAAGAAGAGAATATAGATATCCAAGATGCATATTGAATGTCACTCAATACAGATCTCAAAAGAAGGACTCCAAGACATAATATAACCAAGATTAACAAAATCAAACATAAGCAGAAACTCTTAAAGGCAGCAAGACTCAAAGCAAAGCTAACATTCAGACGGAAGCCCTGTAGGCATTCACTGGATTTCTCAGCAGAAACAATACTGGCACAGAAACAGTGGCATGACGTATTCAAAGCCTTGAAGGAAAAGAATTATATATCCTGCAAAACTATCTTTCAAACATGAAAAGGAAATCAAGACATTCGCAGATAAACAGAAACTCAGAGACTTTGTAAAAACCAAACCAAAGCTACAAGAAATACTGAAAGAATCTCTTGGCTTAGAAGAACAAAACCACTAACTTTATATTTTAGAAGCAAGTTCAGGACACATCACCCAGTAACCTAGTCAGTTAGGAAAGGCTTCAAACTCAATCAAAGCTATAACTGTGAAAGAACTGATCCAGTGATCAAATCATGAAAACTATGATATCATCATATTAAAAAGAGGGATGTACTACAGTTGTTATACTCCTCCCAGATGGAGAGTAAATTAATAAGACTGGCATTTTAATTAAAATTGGGTTTATACATAGTTTATTAAGAGGGATCCTAGAGGCAGCCATAAAGCACAATAAAGATGCAACATATCAAATCAATAAACATAATACAGGAATCTCAACAGCCACAAAACCAACCCCCAAAAAGGTGAAAAATCAACTCACAAAGAAGAAAGTCCCAGAACAGAATAATAAGAACAAAGGAGAAAACATCAACACAAAGATAAACATACCACAACGACAGCACTAAACTCATACCTATCAATAATTACATGGAATGTGAATGGATTGAATGCTCCAGTAAAGAGACATTGAGTGACATCTTGGCTCAAAAGACATGACCCGTCCATATGTTGCCTACAAGAAACTCATCTTAGACTTAAAGATAGGAGCAAACTGAAAATTAAAGGATGGAAGAATATATATCAAGCTAACAACGAACAAACAAGAGCAGGTGTGGCAATTCTAATCTCAGATAAAATAAATTTTAATTTAAACTCCACCGTCATAGACAAGGATGGACACTATTTATTGCTGAAAGGTTCAATACACAAGCAGGACTTAACAATATTAAATATTTATATACCCAATACTAGAGCATCTAAATATATCACAGAAACACTGACTATACTCAAAAAGGAGATAGATCACTCCACAATAATAGTGTGAGACTTCAACACTCTGTTCTTAATATTGGACAGATCATCTAGAAAACAGCTCAGTAAAGACACAGAAGATCTTATTGCTACAATTAACTAACTAGACCTCATTGACATATACAGAACTTTCTATCCATCAGCAGACAACTACACCTTCTTCTCCAGTGCACATGGAACATTCTCCAGAATAGACCATGTGTTAGGACATAAAGCAATTCTCAACAAAATCCATACCATTGAATTAATGCCAAGCATCTTCTCAGATCATAAAGCCACTAAAGTTGAAATCAGTAGCAGAAAAAACATAGATAGAAAGTGGAACTCTTGGAAACTGAACAACACCTTGCTCAAAAAGCCATGGGTTATAGAAGAAATCAAGGATAAAATAAAAAAAATACATGCATTCCAGTGAGAATGAAAACAGAATCTATGGGATACAGCCAAAGCCATGCTCAGAGATCAGTTTATCTCCATAAATGTACACATCTGGAAGGAAGAAAACCAAACCAAAGAACTAACCCTACAGCTTGAACAAGTAGAGAGAGAACAACAGAGGAACCCCTCAGGCACCAGAAGAAAACAGATCATAAACATTAGAGCAGAACAAAATGAATTAGAGAATAGAAGAATTATTGAAAAAATGGAAAAGAACAAAAGCTGGTTTTTTGAAAAGATCAACAAAATTGACAACCACCAGCTAAACTTACTAAAGAAAAACAGGAAAGGAAACAAATAACCCAAATAAGAAATGAGGGGAGACTTGTCACAACAGATCCAACAGAAATAAAAATTATCATAATAGGATACTATGAAAGACTGTATTCTAACAAATTTGAAAACCTAGAGGAAATGGACAAATTCCTTCATTCATATCAACTCACAAGGTGAAGCAGAACAACTTAATGAACCTATCACAAAGGAAGAGATTGAAAAAGTCATCCAAAAACTACCAACCAAAAAAACCCTGGCCCAGATGGCTTCACCACAGAATTCTATCAAGCTTTTAAAGAAGAGTTATCTCCAGTAGTACTGAGAGTATTTCACAGAGTAGAAAGGAATGGAATACTCCCAAATTCATTTTATGAAGCCAGCATAACCCTGGTACCAAAGCCAGGGAAAGACCCAACAAAAAAAGGAAAAATACAGACCAATATCACACATGAATCTTGATGCAAAAATCTTCAACAAAATTCTTACCAATAGAATGCAATGACATATCCAAAAAATAATCCACCATGATCAAGTTGGATTCATACCAGGGATGCAAGGCTGGTTCTACATCAGAAAAACAATTAATGTGATTAACCACATAAATAACATAAAAGACAAGAACCACCTGATCTTGTCTGTTGATGCAGAAAAGGCAGTTAATAAAGTCCTACACCCGTTCATGCTAAAAACTCTCAGCAAAATAGGAACAGATGGCCAATTCCTCAATGCAATAAGGGCCATTTATACAAAGCCAGCTGCCTACATCATGCTGAATGGAGAGAGACTGAAACAATTTCCCTTGAGAATGGGAACTAGACAAGGATGCCCACTCTCACCTTTCCTATTCAACATTGTACTAGAAGTTCTAGCCAAAGCAATTAGACAAGACCAAGAAATAAAGGGCATCTGCATCAGCAAAGAAGAAGTAAATATCTCCCTATTTGCAGATAATATGATGGTATATGTAGAGAATCCTACAGAATCCATAAGTAAATATTCAAACTGATAGAAGAGTTCAACAAAGTCTCAGGATACAAGATAAACATAAGTAAATCAGTAGGATTCCTTTATATCAACAATGAAATTATTAAGAAAGAAATCACCAAATCAATACTATTTACTATAGCCCCTAAGAAGGCAAAGAATCTAGGAATAAATCTAACCGGAGAAATAACAGACCTTTGCAAAGAGAACTGCAAGTCCTTACTACAAGAAACTAAGAGAGATTTATGTAAATGGAGAAACCTACCTTGCTTATGGACAGGAAAACTTAACATTGTGAAAATGTCTCTCTTACTCAAAGCAATCTACTTATATAACACAATCCCAATAGAAGTTCCCAATACAAGTGACATTTTTTAATGAGATGGAGAAACAAATTACCAACTTGGTCTGGAATGGGAAGAAGCCCCAGATAAGTAAAGCACTACTAAAAAAGAAGAACACACTGGGAGACCTCTCACTACCTGACTTCAGAACCTATTGCACTGCCACAGTTGTCAAAATAGCCTGGTAGTGGTACAAAAAGAGACAGATAGATCAGTGGAACAGAATTGAGACTCCGGAGGTGACACCATCTTCCTATCTGACAAAGGCCTTAAGACATTAAACTGGGGTAAAAACAATCTCTTCAACAAATGATGCTGGCAAAATTGGATATCTATCTGCAATAAATTGAAACAAGACCCATATCTTACATCTTATGCAAAAACTAGCTCAAACTCAATAAGGGGCCTAAATATCAAATCTAAAATGATAAAGCTCATCCAAGAAAAAGTAGGAACAGCAATGGAAGTTTTAAAACACAGTGCAGACAGACTTCAAAATGTGTCAAACAAAACAAACAACAGAAGAGAAAACAGATAAACGGGAACTACTAAGAATCAAACACTTTTGCTCATCCGAAGAGCTTTATTAATAGAATTAAAAGGCCACCTACATAATGGGAAAAAATATTTGGCAACTCTATATCAGACCGATGCCTGATCTCCATAATCTATAAGGCACTACAAAATATCAACAACAAGAAGAAAAATCATCCAGTTAAGCGATGGGCAAAGGAGGTGGACAGACACTTCTCTAAAGAGGAGATTCAGGCAGCCAAAAAACACATGCAGACATGCTCACAATCATTAGTTATTAAAGAAATTCAAATCAAAACTACAATGAGATACCATCTCACCCCAACAAGGTTGCCCATGATTCAAAAAATGCAAAACAGGAGAGGCTGGTGAGAAATTGGAACTCTCCTACACTGTTGGTGGGATTGCAAAATGGTGCAACCTCTTTGGAAAGCAATCTGGCATTTCCTTAAAAAGCTGGATCTAGGTATACCATTTGACCCACTAATTCTACTTCTCCAAATATATCCTACAGAATCAAGGCCATTCACACCAACCGATACATGCACATGAATGTTTATCACATCACAATCACAACAGCAAAAAGATGGAATCCTCAGATGCCCAACAATGAGGAATGGATAGGCAAACTATAGTACATATACTCGATGGGACACTATGCAATGATAAAGAACAACAATGGTTTTAGGAAATATCTCATAACCTGGTTTCAATTGGAGGACATTATGTTGAGTGAAAGTAGTCAGCAACAAAACAACAAATACTGTATGAGCCCCTACTATAAGAACTTAGAAACAGACTCATGTATAGAAGAAAAGAATCTTTGATGGCTGCAAGGGTGGGGAGGGAGGGAGGGTGAGGGGGGTAGGGTTTAGATTCCATAGTTAATAGAAATTTGGTTGGGTGAAATCTGTGACAGCACACATTAGAAAGAAGATCTGTATTAACTGGGCTTCAACACAACATGATTACTCTTCCCACCTTAACCTAATATTGCAAGGACAGAGTAGCTGGAGTGGGGGGCCAGGGACTATGCTCTCATGGGAAATACAGGCTAATTGACACAACTAGCATTTTGCTAAGGAGCCTTCTGCACCCCACATTGGTAAGTGGTGTCTGGGGTCTTAAATGCTGCCAAGCTGCCATCTGAGAGTACAGCAAATGGTCCCAACTCAGCAGGAATGGATGGCCACCAAGGACTAAATCACATGGGGAAAAGAGAACCCAGAAGACAGAAAGAACCATGTGAGTGGGTGACTACCTCGACTTGTGACCAAAAGAACAGGATGGTGCCTGGCCATCACCAATGATAGCCTTGATGAAGCTCACAAAGTTGAGTCTCACTGGCAACACAAGAATAAAAAGGAGTACACCCTGAGATCTCCACTAAAAGACTGCAACTCATGGTCCATGGGCCTTGGACTTCCCCTGGGAGCATGGTCCCTGGCCCTGATGCTGCCCCTGTCCATAAATCATAATGGAGGTCAACTCTTTGGACTGGAATGGACTGGACTTGGCAACACAGAGTGACCATTATCATGTGTACACTTTATGGTTCTATGCATCTATAGGATGTTGTCCTGCTGACCTCTTACTGGAGGCAGGGGAGTGGGTGGAGAGGAGGGAATAGGAGATTATTGGGAGGATAAGACATGTATGGAGCGGAGAAGAAGAGTGCACTGTCACTGGGCAGAGAGAGTAGTGGGAGCTGCATATAGGTGATCATGCAAATTTATATGGGAATGTTCATTTTCTTTCAATCATAATAATAAAAACATAACAAATCTAACTGCCTTTTGTTTTATTGGCCAGACCCAATGACAGATAAGAACCCACAAGACAGGGCATGAATTATGTTGTATTAATAACTCACACTCACCTTGCTGAGATACATCTGAACTGGAGTTCTATATCATGACTGGTGGTAGGGTGTTCCAATACAGTTACATGTTTCCTGGCTAAAAATTCCCTCACAGACTACTACACAGTTAAGTTTGTGAACTTGCCACCTTGCCACTGTATGCAATGGCCATTCCAGAAAAAGAGTTCCGAGATTGCTTTGAAGGGTAGACTAGGTGCTGGCGTCGGTGCACAGCTTCCCAAGGGGAGTACTTCAAGGGTGACTGTAGTGATATTCAGCAGTGATATGTAGCACTTTTTCTAGGATGAGTTTGCAAACTTAACTGGCAGTCCTCATGTGCAGTTATGAGGTCTATCCTTGATGGTTTTGTATTCACTCGTCTTTACTTGGCTGAGCCAGACAAAATCATGTGGTCATAAAGAAATCGCCCCCACTTCTATCAGTTGTTATTATAAGTGAGTAAGTCAATTAGTTGTTTGACGGACCTTTTAATGCAGAAATTATGGTGGAGTGGTATGGAACCAATGAAGACTGTTGGCATAAGTAAATAAAGATGATTTCAGAAGGCTGCAATGGCTGCAATGGGGAAATGATGACTCCAGACTCAATTCCTGAGCTCCTGGGATTAAACAAGCTTCTAAAGTCAGGGGACAGTGGTCTTCAGACCCTTGGTGTTAGAGAAATCAATGATTGCATCCATCACTAGCACACTGAGAGCACACAACCTTATGGCAGTATTTAATATAATGGAATAGTTTGCAAAAATACAAGGCTCATAATAATCATTTCATTTAGTTAGAAAAAAAGTATCTTTAATTCAGGAAATGTTTCCTTTAAGAGAAAAATTACTACAATTTGGCAAAGAAACCAGAATGCTGGAGCCAATGACAGATAAGAATCCAATAAGACAGGGCATGAATTATGTTGTATCAATAACTCACACTCGCCTTGCTGAGGTATGTCTGAACTGGAGTTCTATATCATGACTGCAAAATCACTTCCTTCATACAAATATATTTATGCAAGATACTTAGTGAGGTGAACTCATCGTCACTAATTTATAATAACTGTATTACTCATTCAGGTTTCTTTATCTGCTTAATTTAACGTCAATTCACATGTCTGATCCTATATGTTGTGATAGGGAATTAACCTGTGCAGAAATTTCAAGAGATCTTGGCAGTAACACATGGCATAGCTGTTTTCTGCTCCCACACAAAATACTTGATTCTTAGCAAACAGTCCATTCTTTCATCCCAAAATGGAACTTGTTGAAGATCAAACAAAAAGAAATGCAGTCTTATCATACCCGGCCTCTCAACAGCTCATATGCCGTCACGCCCAGGGACCACCAGTCAACAGCAAAGGAATAACCTGCTTCACTTCTGGAATTGAACATCTCAGGTGCTGAAAACACAAAACATCAGGCTAGCTTTACTCCTCAGGATATTAACAAATCTGTTTCCTGATATGTACCCCCAGAAGAGGATTGCAAAGTCAAAGCTCTTAAACACTATTAGGGTTGTTTGTCAACCATTATTAGATTGCTCATAGCAGGCTGAAACTTCTAATTTCCTAATCTCTCTCAGTAGCCTCCTTCATCAGCCAGCACACTCATACATGCACAGGCCTCCACAGACAAAATCTTGTTTCAGTCTACAGCCTAAGACTGCAACACAAATTGGTGCCCATTAGGCCCCTGGATGCTCTCGACCCTGAAATCAAGAAGTCTGAACTGTTATTTGTTGCTCTGATATGGAAAGTGTATGCTAAAGGCTCTGTATTTGTCATGTGGTTGCAAACAACACTCACAAGTTGGTGTGGTGAACAATTGATTGGCTGTCCATCTCAGGGTCACCTGTAAGAAGCAAGAGCAGCGCCAGTAGCACCCAACTGGAATGTTAAAGAAAGTGGTTTTGCACTTGTTCTTGATTTCAAGTTTGGATCTTTTGCCTGTGAGTTACTTTGACCATATCTAACTCAAGCCACCCTGACTTACTCTCACCAGTTTAAGCAGTACCATCATCTGCTTCAAGAATGTCAGGTTGCTAGGAAAGAAGCATGAAGTTTTTGTTCTTCTATCCCTAGGGTCGCCATGAGTCAGACCCGACTCAACAGCACTTGGCTTGGCATCATCTGTTAGCTCTTCTCTGTTTTTGCTGGGTGGCAGTCTCCCTTCTTGAAAGTTCAGTTCATCACCTAATAGACTTGAATCCCTTTTGTTTATTAAAATATTAACTTTAGATACTTGAAAATTCAGTTCTGAGGAAGCTGAGAACTAATTTCTTAACTGATTCAAAACTGTCCCCCTTCCAAAGACTGTACTCAGCCGCCTTGGTGTAGAGATGGGGGTCTGATCTGGCTGTCCCTAACCTCCTCCCTTTTCACAGAAAGGCCCACTGATGTCAGGACATGGAGGACAAGTAGCTGAGATTGGAGTCTTAACATAAATGCCTCTGCCCATGCTCCAGAGTGAGGGTGCTGATCTCTCTCTACTGCTTCTAGTAGCTGACTTAGCTCATGGTCTGTGGTCTGAGATTCCCAATTCTCTGGCAAAATGGAGAATAATCTCAAAAGCTTTTCCACTATCCTAAGTCTATCCCCTGGAGTCCCTGGGTGGGGAAGATGGTTAATGCTGTTAACTGAAAAGTTGAAAGGCCAAGTCCACCCAGTGGGACTTCGGAAAAAAGGCCTGACAATCTACTTCCAAAAGCTCAGCCACTGAAACCCTGTGGATCACAGTTCTTCCCCAAAACACACAGGGGCTATCATGAATCTGAACCCATCCATCTACAACTGGTCTAAGTCCAGCCCCAGAGATTCTGATAGAGTTGGGCTTCCCTGGGACTGTGGTGTCTCTGTTAAGTCATGTTGACAAGACCTCCTCTCTCTAGGCTATGACCTAGAACATCAGAGGAGCCCTTACTAAGCTGGACCATATCCCTCAGTGCATACTACCTCTTTTTTCACCTTATTGCATGTCTCTGTCCTCTACAGCTGTGGCCCCCCAGCAAGAGTTGCTCCCCAACTTATCAGCCCTCTCCAACAAGGTCAGGGTCTATCATCTCAAGAGCCAATTAGCAAATCCAGAGATGAAACGGATAACCAAATAAGAATGGAATACAGGTGTCCCCCTCTTTCAGTTGCCCCCAGAGTTCACAGATGATTCTATTGAGACCGGATTCACTTACTTTCAGGAAGAGCAGAGAGCAAAAGAAGAAGTCCCTCTTCTTGAATAAAGTATGCTCCTCTGAAGGCAACAGTCTGCCCCTCATATTTCTAGGGTGGATGGGAGGTGGGCTAGTTCTGCTGGAATTGTGTTTACATAGAGATGGCTGACTCCAACAAGTGGACCAAGAATTTGTAGTTAATTTGTGACTGTTTGAAAGACTTAGCTGACAATCAGGGCATTTAACTTTACCCTTTTAGTCACCCGCAGGTGAATTTTGAATCTTCAAGCAAATACAAGTCTTTATCTCCCTTTAAGTAACACTACAGCAAAGTCTTTTACCTTTTCTGAGACTGAATTTCATTACTGAAAAAGACAATTCATGGAATTGTTGTGACAAGAAAACAAAAATCTAACGAAAAGGCACTTGGTAAATGTTATAGACCCAAGTGTGTAATGCAGTATTACATAAATAATGGTCATAATAATACTTTTGTTAGTTATTACCACCACGTTAGTTACTATCTCTTACTTGATTCTATCTTCTATTTCTTTCCACTAGAATGTAAGTTCCATGACATGTACGCCTGATCTACTTTGCTCAATACTGGGGTGCCAGTGTCTCAAACAATGCTAAGCACACAAGGGGAATTATAAATATTAATTGAATTAATTGATATTCTTTGCTAGGATATAAGAAGGTGCTCTATCAATTAGCTCATAAAAACTAGCTGTTGAAGCTTCTTACATACAACTGAATACCTCAAGAGATTTGTCTCCTTAGTTTGCAGCTTTAGGGTCATAGTTTTGAGGGATGTTACAATCAGTTGGCCAAATACTATCTTTCAGTATTTCTGTTCTACTTCATAGTTCACTGCATAGTGACTGGGGTCTTAAAGCTAGCAAGCAGTTATCAAGGCTCCATTCACCCGAAGCAACAAAGTAAGAAAGAATCAAAAATCTCAGAAGGAAATAGAATGCACGTCTTGTTGCCTCCATCAACAACTTCTTCCTTTACCATGAAACTGGAAGAACTGAATAGGATAGTGTCTGCTACCATTACTGAACATTTTGGTCAAAGATTCTGTAGAAAACTCCTGATCAAAAGGGTTGAAAATGTGGAACAGAATGTCAAATTCTCAGTAAATTCCAGACTTTTTTAGAGCCCCTGAGGCTGGATTAGCCCTTGATAAAATTATCCTGAGATAATCTTTAAACTTTAAACCAAAACTATTCCCTGTAGTCTTTGAACAACAGCTACAACAAAAAGCTTCTCTTAACAAAGGACACCTGCTTTGAGCACTATGTTCTTTTAAAGAATTATCTACATGAGGTCAAATTGACAATGGTAACCCAGAAGGTTGGTTGGGACGCTTAGGGGGCAAAGAAATTGAGAACATGGTTGTAGAATAATTTTTAAAAAAAGACAGTGAGACTGAAAGTGCAACTTGAGGAATGTAACCAAAGTTGTAGAATTGTACTTGCAGAAACTGTTGAAATATGGTCCTTTTGGCTATGTATATTTTCACCAAAATTAAAAGAAAAAAGAAATTACAAGTATTTTAAAAATATAATTTAATGCTCTTCTGAGTAAACATTACATTAACCAAGTGCTGTTGAGTCATTATGTTAGGTGCTTATGAAAATGGAGAATCCTGAAGATCAATTCAGAGCCATGAAATCCTAAGATCCACATGTCAAGTCTGAGAGAAACTTGTTGTTTCTAGCTGCAAATCCCTACAGATGGTTTGATCTGTAATAAATGGTGTCTACAAGGGATTGTCATGAGTTAGTTGGAGGTTAATGTGATGGCCATTAACAACAAGATAGGAATAAAACATAAACAGTTCTCTCTTAGCAACTGCAGCGGCCCACATAGCCCGTACCCATGTAAGGCCTGGTCCCGGCCATGGTGGTGATCCGCATCTCCTTGGGCAGCATCGCTGCAATGTTGAAGTCCGTGATGTGCACATGCCCTGAAAAGGGAACAATCACAGAGAACATTCAGTTTCACTCACCCCAGTGGCACAACCACACTTTTAATCAAAAGCAACTGGAAGCTTGTTTTATTTATGCTTATTGCCATTTACAATCTTATACAGGTAGTAAAACCTCAATCATTCTTTTCCCAAGGTCAATATGGTCTCAAACCCAAAGCCCTGTAGCAGCAGGAACTCAGTAGGTAAATTCATAAATTTGTAGTTGGACCTCAGCAAGTATTAAATTTAGTAGTTAAGAGCTTATATTCTGGTCATTCTACCTAGATAGATTTTTGTCTGTTGGTGAGAGGTGGATTTAGCCTATATATCAAAGAAACACTCGAGGTGTAGTGGTTAAGAGCTACAGCTGCTAAACAAAAGGTCGACACTTCAAATCCACCAGGTACACCTTAGAAACCATCTAGGGCAGTTCTGCTCTGCTCTGTTGGGTCACTATGAGTTGAAATTGATTTCACGGCAATGGGTTCGGTTTTGGTTTTATATCAAGGGGGAGGTAGTCACCGACTACTTAAAGTATCAGATCACCCAAAATTTCATATGGGATCATGTCTTTAAAAAATAAAAAAACAGAAGTTGTTACTATAAAGTTGGCACTAGTGTGGGTACATACCAGATTTTTATGCAAATAATGCTTACTTTTTATGTTTGTTTGCTAACCATGTCCTCTCGCTGCATGAAATTTTCATAGACATAGTGTTTTAGTTAGCTAAGGCTGCTTTCACAAAGGGAAGTTTATTCTTACACAGTTCAGTAGGCTACAAGTCCAAATTCAGAATGTCCACTCCACGGAAAGGCTTTCCCCCTTGTTGGCTCTGGAGGAAAGTCTGGTATTGCATCAGTCTTTGTCCAGGGAGCATCTTGGCACAGTAACCTCAGGTCTGAAGGACACACTCTCTCCCGGTGCTGCTTTCTTGATGGTGTGAGGTTCCCAATCCTCTGCTTGCTTCTCTTTCCTTTATCTCTTGTAGGATGAAGGGATTAACGGTGGGGCAAGCCATGCTCCAGGGAAACTCCCTTTACAGTCCAGCAGGGAGGTGATTTTCTGAAGGGATTTATAGCCCCACCCTAATCCTTTAATAGGTAGCATTTGGTAAACCACAAAACAGAAGACAATCACAATATACTAGGAATCATGGCCCCGCCACACGGTTACCCATAGTTTTGGTGAGACACAATTCAATCCAAGACACATTGTTTTAAAAAACTTGGCATAGTGGCTCTTACGAAAACACTTCATGGGGGAACAAGGACATGATTGGCAAACAAATGCAGAAAGCAGGTATTATGAACATAAAAATATAGTATATTTCTTTGCCAACAAACTTTATTTATTTAGAAATATTTGTTTATCACAAATAAATAATTTTTTCCCCTGTTTTCCTGAAATACCATTGGTAAACTTTTGTGATTGCTATTGAGAGAAAGCAGGGGGAAGGGGAAAGCTTTCATTTTTCAAGAGATAAGAGAATGAGTGAGTACTAGGCTTAGAGTCTGAGGACTCTTTACATGTCAATCCACTAGGCTTCATTCCCAGCTGCTAAGTCGGCCCTAAACGCATGGAACCCTCACACAGGAAGGAAAGAACTACTGCTGGATCCTGTGCCGCCCCCACAATGCGATGTGGATTGGATCCTGGTGATTCACAGGGTTTTGACTGGCTGATTTTCACAAGTAGATGGCCAAGCTTTTCTTCTTAGTCTGTCTTAGCCTGAAAGGTTAGCTGAAACCTGTTCAACATTATAGCATCATACAAGTTTCCACTGACACGTGGTGGCTACACTTGAAGTGTGTTGTTCAGGAATCAAAACAGTTCTCCTCGTTTGTCATGGATTCAATTGTGCTCCCCAAGAAATAGGTACAGACATTTGACTGGGCCATGAGTCCCTGTATTCTATGATTGCCCTTCATTTTGTGATTTTGCTGTGCTGTATGTTAAAGGATTAGGGTGGGACTTTAAATCCCTTTATAAGAGCATCTCCCTGCTCCACTGCAAAGGGAGTTTTCCTGGAATATGGCTTACCCCATTCTTAATCCTTTCATGCTACAAGAAATAAAAGGAAAGGGAAGCAGGCAGAGAACTGGGAAACTCACACCAGCAAGAAAGCAGCACGGGGAGAAGGGTGCGTCCTTCAGACCTGAGGTTCCTGCAACAAGACACTCCTTGGACAAAGACTGATACAATACTGGACTTTCCTGCAGAGGCAACAAGGGGAAAGCCTTCCCCTGGAGCAGAAATGCTGAATTTCAGCTTGTAACTTACCGGACTGTGTAAGAATAAACTTTCCTTTGTTAAGGCCATCCACTCTGTGGTATTTCTGTTAGAGCAGCCCTAGATGACTAACACACTATTGAAGGTGAGAATGTTGTCACTGAACCTCCAATCCCTCCTTCTAGGCTGTAGTACTTGGTCATTTGGTCAAAAACTAATCTAGATAGTGTTTGGAAGCTATTCTGTAGATGTAATTAACATCTGTACTTAGTTGATGTAAGGAAAGGAGGTTACCTTCAACAACATGGATAGACCCCACCTAATGAGTTGAAGACCTTAAGAATAAAAACTGAGGTTTTCCAAAGAAGAAACATGGCCCTCAGAACTGCAGCATCATTTCCTGCCTGACTCCCATCCTGGAAGCCTGCGTTACAGATTGCAGAGCCAATGGCCGCAGCATCAGCTCTTCCCTTCTCAGTCATCTGACTTGCACTGCAGACTTGGATTTGCCGGCAGGGACAGATTACTCAACAAGCAAGGTAGGCACAGGCTTACTTGTGCTTACTTACTAAGCTATAGTGTACAATTTCACCTGATTTTTACATCACAGGTGCACGTGTGTGTATGTGTGTATATGCGAGTGTGCATGTACGTGTATGTGTGCGTGTGTATGTGACTCCAGTTGGTTCCATTTTTCTGGAGAACCCTAACTAACACCTGGATTGTGTCCCAAACTATGCCCCTAACATGCTGTATGACTTCAACTCCCTTTTCTATGTTGAGCCTTAATTTTCCCTTAGAGAAAAAGAAAGACAATTTCTAAAGCCTTTCTCAGCTTTGACACTTCTAGCAATATAGTGCTGGTCTAATGCTTAAATTTGGAAAGAAACACATTCTGCAAAGTGCTTTAGGGTAGTTTCATCTACAGCTAAAAGGAACAAAAGGGCAGCATTATGCTCAAGCAGATAAGCCTGTTAGGTTAGCTGTTGCTGGAAAGTCATCTGTGTTGGCATTTCCATTTATATGCTTTTGTGATTTTCATTGCGATGTGCTGTAATTGGAAGGAAGTTATTGGATTCTTTTCCCATCATCCCAGAATCCTCACTCTCCACATCAAAATTCATCATCTGCCCTGGCCTGCTGCTAAACAGAAGTCTCACTGGTCTTTTGCAGGAGAGCTTTATTTTGGGCAGAAGTGTTTTGTTTTTGTTTATGTGCTTATATTTTAATAAAGTAAAAATAGAAATCATCCAGGTACAAGTTAATGTGTCCTTACCCAAATGAGACTGACGGATGATTTCCATAACCCATTAGCCTAGTGCAGTTTTTTCTGTAGTTTTTCTTTCTTTCTCAACATGATTCTCATGCTCACAGCACTGGTCTGGACCAATGGTTTAAAGGCCTGATAGAAATTGGATGAGCCTGGAGACTGTGGAAATTGTGACAGCACAGTGGCTAAGTGCTATAGCTGCTAACAAAAAGGTTGGTGGCAGCTCAGGTCTGCCAGATACTCCTTGGAAACTCTATGGAGAATTTTTACTCTGTCCTATGAGGTGTCTATGAGTTGGAATTGACTCAGTGGCAATGGGTTTGGAGACTTGATGGTAGTCTAGAGTCAGAGTGCCTGATTGGAAACAGGTTCTACCATAACTAGCTGTGTTAGGTTGGAAAAGTTACTAATCCTTTCTGCGAAATTAGGATTATAACAGTTATCTTCTCTAGGGTCACCACGAGTTGGATCCAACTCGACGGCACTTGGCTGGCTTTGGCTCTCATGAGGTTGTTGGGAAGAGGAATAAGGAAGTTTTCAGCTGATATCTGCTATCATCAGAGACTATGAGTATAATTTGACAGAATGTACATGCTTGGCTTTTCCCCTTCTGAGACTCCAGTGCCCCAGAGTAGGAGAGATACCCCTGGTAGGCAAGCAGTTAAAGGGCTGTGCTGCTAAGCCAAATGCTGGAGGCTGGAGTCCACTCAGAGGCAGTTTAGAAGAAAGGCCTGGCCATCTGCTTCTGAAAAATCAGCCATGGAAAACCCTGTGGAGTGTATTTCTACTCTGACACACGTGGGGTTCCCATGAGTCAGTTGATAGCAGATAGTGGTACTGGCGGAAAAGCTAGGCAACTGCATCCAAACAATAGCAGTAACAACAAAACTCCCCAGGTGATCCCGGTGAGGATCCAGATCTGCAGTCCTCTGCTTCATTCTGAGTCAGATTTCCCAGGCCTCCTTATCGGAAGCTGAGTGGGGAGATGGCGTTGCAGAGCCACTGTCTTCTCTAAGTACGATCACTGAACCAGGAGCAAGAGCATCACCTGGAAGCTTGTTAGAAATGCAGATTCTCGGGGCAGTCCAGACCACTTGATGTAGTAACTCGGGAGTGGGGCCCAGCAATATATGTTATAACAAGCCTTCTAGGTGATTCTGAGAAGTTGAGAACCACTGTTTTCAAAGAACACTTGCTGTTGTAGAAGGTCCTGACTTCAGTGAACATTCATGAAAGGTCTGTTGAACGCAGCTGAAAGAATGTTGGATTTCTATTGGTATTTGTAAAAATTAAGGGCACTTTTCACAATGTTTTTATATGCAGTTTCTCCTTCCAAACGTGTAGCAGTGCTGTGAACCTGCTCCTATTTTCCAAAAGTGGAGGCCACAGCTCAGTTATCTGAGGTTTCCTCAAGTTCACAGGTCACACATTAGCAGACCCGAAGTTACCATCTAAGGAGCCCTGTGGTACAGTTGTTAAGTGCTTAGTTACTAAAAGTTGGCAGTTGAAACCCACCAGCTGCTCTGCAAGATAAGCCTAGAACAGACTGCTTCTATAAAGACTGTATCGTTGGAAACGCTAATCTGATGCATAGGGTCACTATGAATCAGAACCAGCTAATAGCAATGGGTTAGTTTGGGTTTTTTGGTAGTTAGAATCTAGGATTCCATCCTGGATGTTTTCTAGGACCTGTTTGGTCCTGAAAACTTCTTGCTATATCACAAGACCAAACAGTTGAACGAGCTAAAACAACTACCTTCTGGTTGGTTGAGAGTTTATTTCTCTGCAGGCTGTAGAGCAAAGAATGGGGGGTTTATTGTTGGGGGGCTTATTATTGGAGGGCTAGGATCTCCTGGCATTTCTAGCCTGGTGCCATGAAGCTAACAATGAAAACCAAACCTCACAGAGCCATGGACTCCAATGCTAATCCTCAATTCCAGGCTCACAGTGTTGTCATCCTCTCCATCTGCTCATCACAATTACCCATTTGTCAGGTTCCGTTTGGGGCTTGGGAGATGAACATAGGTGCTGGGTCACAGGGGAGGGTTCAATCAGCTGCTGACCAGAGGACACAGGAATCACTTTAGGAGCAATGGAGCTCTCTGACTTTTTCCCAGGAAGCCCTTAGGGCAGAGCTTCTCAACCTTGGCACCGGGAGGTCTTGGATGATTCTTTTTATGGTGGCTGTCCTGTCCTCATAGGACATGTTTGCAGCATTTCTGGCTTATATCCACTATATGCCAATGACACATTCTACTAGTGGCTGGAATCAAGACAAATAAAAATGCCTCTAGACATTGACAAATATCCTTGGCAGGGAGGGAGTTAGGGCAAAACCATCCTCAACTGAGAACCACTGCCTTAGTTTGAGGACACCCAGTGGCATGGAGGTTAAGTATCTGGCTGCTAACCAAAAGGCGGGCAGTTCAAATCTACCAGGTGCTCCCCAGAAACCACAGGAGGAAGTTCTACTCCATTCTATAAGGTTGCTATGAATAGGAATTAACTTGACAGCAGTGAGTCTGGTGTTTTGGTTTGTCTTAGTATGAAACTGTTTAGGTGCAGGCTCAGAACATCCTAATTTCACATCCCTAAGGGAAAGGCTTTGTCTTCCCTGTATCTCTGTCCCTTGAGACAGATGATTATATTAAAAATCTGAATTCGTATTAGATTATATTAAAAATCTAATCACATTACTGAGTTACTGAATTCAGTCACTGTTTATATTCTTTCTCACCGTGTCCGTGCTCAGCTTGAGAATCTTCCTCAACACAGCACCCTAGACACCATAACCAATCATTTGACACTGCCCCTGAACAGATAACACTTTCCCCTACCCACAGTGATGCTTAGAGCATATGACCACATTTTTCTGGGATGCTTGTTAAAAAGCATATTTCAAGGCACTACTTTAAGGACCCCTGGTGGTCCACTGGTTAAGTGTTTGGCTGTAAATAGGAAGGTTGGCAGTTTGGATCCAGAACCTTCATGGAGAAACACCTGGCAGTTGGCTCCTGTAAGGATTACAGCACAGAAAACCCTACGGAGTAGTTGTACTCTGTCAATGGGGTTGCTATGAATCAAAAATGACCTAATAACAAAAGGCACTACTTGAGACTTAATAAATCTGATTATATGGGGTTATTGTCAGTATTCTATTACATGTGTGTGTGTGCATCCGTGCATGTGTGTATACATACATACATACACACACATACATATAAAGAGCCCTGGTTGTACAGTGGTTAAGACAATCAACTGCTGGCTGAAAGGTCTGAGAGAGAAAGATGTGGCAGTTTACTTTCATAGAGATTTACCACCTTGCAAACCCTATGGGGTCACTATGAGTCAGAACTGACTCAACAGCAGTGGGGAATGTGTGCGTGCATGTGTGTGTATGTGTGTGTGTGTACATGTACATATGAGTCAGAATCTACTCCATGGCAACAGGTTTCATTTTTGGTTTGGGGTGTGTGTGTGTATGCATATGTATGTGTGTATGTGTGTACCCGTAAATGTAAGATCCTTATCCACTGCACTGCCCGAGTTCCCTCCCTCTCTCTCTATTTTTATATATATATTTATATATTTATGCATTTATATACTCAGAGAGAGAGAGAACTCGGGCAGTGCAGTGGATAAGGATCTTGTCTGCTAACCAGAAGGTTGGTAGTAGAACCCACCAGCCGCTCCTTGTGAAAGTCCAAGTCCGTGGGGCAGTTTTACTCTGTCCTACAGGGTTGTTATGAGTTGGAATTGACTTGATGGCAATGGGTTTGTTTTTCTTTTTGTGTGTGTGTGTGTGTGTGTGTGAGTCTGTGTGTATATACACACACCCTCCCCTTGATATTTAGACACACTTTTAGAGATTTTGCAAGGGAGGGAAATTGTGAAGGTAGCTGGCTTAGTTCTTCCTCTCTCACAATCCAAGACTGAGTTTTGACCTTTCTCTTCTGCTTTTGCCTAGGGAAGATGCTAAGAAACCTGAATTATAGATGATGTCATAATTGTTATTTTACTCATATGTTAGGCAGACATTATTGTTCCTTTGGGTGCAACATTTTTTTTTCCTTTAAATAATTTAAGAGAAACATAAAAAGTCTAGACACTATGAAAATGATACAGTTGAATAGGTATTTAAATCAGAAGTATACAAAAATGTCTGTCAACATAGTTGATGGTGCCCCATCAAGTCCTAATGCTGTCATGGGCCCTAAACTAGTAAATGAAACACTTGGTAAGAACCGTACCATGTGTACTCTACTTTAAAACATTTTATTTTTAAAGTCAATTTGTGATAGCCAAGTAATGCTCATTCATATCATGGAAAGACTCTCCACTCTACAAAAGGACTCAGTTTACTTTAAATGGGACTCTTTTCTGATAGATACGAATCCATGCAAACCAACATAAATTAAACAGTTTCCACCTGTTACTGCATCTCAGAAACAGCTGCATCTGGTTAGCATGCTGTAATACAGAACTCACTGGGAGGGATGAGTATAAGCACCATTTCCAAGTGATGGACAGTTATCTTTTACAGTTAGTAAAATTCCTGTACAGGAAGCCCATGTGATGGCCCGTAAGGGGAGAAATATTATAAACATGGACAGAGAAGATAAACAAAGGTTTCCAACATGAGCCCCACATGGAAGATCATACTTCCAGAGGCAGGTATTGATGTATGGTTCAGCTGATTCTCCCAAGAGTGACTCTACACAATGAGCTTGGGACTGAGGGGTGGCAAGACATCTGGGTATCAGGAATTCATTCATTTAAAAATGGTTTAATGCTGGTCCCTGAGCCTGCCTGAGAGAGAATATTTTTTACAGAATCTGAATAAAGAGAAAACAAATAACGTCAAAACAATTTTTCTCCTCTGGAAAGGGAATTCTAGCATCTAGTGTCTAGAAAATGACCCTCAGTCTCACTTCATATAGACCACATTTCCCAAAGCACCTTTTCCCTTACTACTTGCAATGCTTCTCAAGTTGAACGCAGGGTGGAAATGCAACATGGAAAAACACTTGAGAGCTAAAGGAGGCATTATCAATAATACACTAGATGGCAGGTGTCAACTGGATGACTGGTCACACTCCCTAAGCAACAGGGCCTCAGCTCCACCAACAAAAAAAACCCTGAAAATCTCCTTATACTTTCCGTGCACTTGAAGAACAATCAGAAGGAGCCATGCAAAGTGTAGCTGCCTGAGGAGCAAAAGTTAAACAAAATTGTTTGAATACCAGATCTAACAAGTAGACAGACAGAATCTTCGGTATATCCCTTCTGGAATCAAAAGAATTCTTTATAAAAGACAAACGAGTGTCCAGTTTTTACAGAGTCTTCTTGATTTGGAAAATAATAAAATTGTCAAGGATTACATTTTACTTGGATACACAACGAATGCCCACAGAAGCATCAGTCAAGAAATCAAACGGTATGTTACACTGGGCAAATCTGCTGCCCTGAGATAATTTTTTTTTTTTATTATGACTGAGTGAAAATATACATTCCCATATAAATTTACATGCCCACCTATATGCAGCTTCCACTGCTCTCCCAGCCCAGTGACAGCACACTATTCCTCTCTGCTCCATACATGTCTCATCCTCCCAACAGTCTCCTTTCCCCTCCTTCCCACCCACTCCCCTTCCTCCAGACAGAGGTCAGCAGGATGATATCCTATAGATGCATAGAACCATAAAGTGCATCCAATATATGGTCACTCTGCATCGCCAGGTCCCATCCATTCTTGTCCGAAGAGTAGACCTTTGTTATGATTTATGGGCAAGGGCAGCATCAGAGCCAGGGCCCACGCACCCAGGGGAACTCTGAAACCGCTGGACCATCAATTGATAACAGCTCTTTCAGGTGTTAAAAAACAAAGATGTCATTTGAGGACTAAGGTCTGCTTGACCCAAGCCATGATATTTTCAATTGCCTTATATGCATGGGAATATTGGCCAATGAGAAAGGAAGACTGAAGTAGAACTGATGCTTTTGAGTTATGGTGTTAGAACAGAATAGTGACCATACTACCAGACAAATGAACAAGTTTGTCTTGGAATAAGTACAGCCAAAACGCTTCTTAGAAGAGAGGACAGTGAGACTTTGTTTCACATACTTTGGACATGTTATCAAGAGGAACCAGTCCCTAGAGAAGGACATTATGCTTGGTAAAGCAGAGGGTCAGTGACAAAGAGGAAGACCATCAGTGAGATAGAACAGCACAGTGTCTGCAACAATGGGCTCAAGCGTTAACAACTGTGAGGATGGCACAGAAACGGGCAGTGTGTTGTTTTGTTACACATAGAGCACTGTGAGGAAGAACTGACTCAGTGGCACCTAACAACAACAATGACAATATCTGATATAGGATCAGTACAGGCCTTACATGTACCAATCTGGACAAAACCAGATTCTATGACGTAAAGTAGTCTTAGCTGCTTTCCCCAGAAGAGATACTACCACCTCATGGGAATCATAATGGTTCACTTTCAATGAGTGATTTCTCTGTGTCATAACCTGCATTAAGCACTTTATAGATATTATGCCAGTTAGTCTTTTATAATGGCTCTAAGAAGTAGATACTTTCTGATCCCTGAATTAACTAAGATGCAATTGGCACTTGGCTTGGCTGTTGATACAGCTAGTGAGCAAGTGAGATGGGTTTGGATTCAGTGAATCTGGTTCCGGGACCACACTTTTAACTGCTATGCAGTTGTTGTTAGGTGACACTGAGTTAGTTAGTGGTCCTGTACAGCAAAGCAGAACTGCTTCATAGGGTTTTCTAGGCTGTTATCTTTATGGAAGCAAATTGCCACATCTTTCTTCCGTGGAGCTGTTGGGTGGGTTCAAATTGCCAAACCTTTTGATTAACAGCTGAGTGCTTAACCATTACGTCACCAGGGCTGTTTTTTAAATGCTATATTACACAACTAATCTTTCACAAGGGTAGTTTCCAAGGGTGATAATTGATTTCTTGAACTTTCTCATAATCTGCAATCACCAAGGTGACTAAGAAAAGGAGGAAGAAAAAGATATTGAATAAAGAGAAGAGGATAAGTTTATGGTAGAAATAAGATGAAGTCATGTCTAAGACCTAATATTAAAACACTGTTACCTGAATGGAGTCACTGGATAGTACAAACCTTTAGCAAGTTAAGTTACTAAATGAAAGTTGGAGGTTCAAGTCTGCAGAAAGGCCTGAAGATAGACTTCTGAAAAATTAGGCCTTGACAGGCATTTCCCCAAAGAAGACATTCAGGTGGCTGGCAGATACATGAGAAAATGCTCACGATCATGAGCCATTTAGAGAATTACAAATCAAAATTACAATGAGATAACATCTCACTCCCAAAAGGCTGACATTAATCCAAAAACCACAAAGTAATAAATGCTAGAGGTGCTGTGGAGAGAGTAGAACCACTTGTGCACTGCTGGTGGGAACGTAACATGGTACAACCACTTTTGGATATCAATTTGGTGCTTCCTTGAAAAGCTAGAAATAGAAATGTCATATGATACAGAAATCCCACTTTTTGGAATATATCCTAGAGAACTAAGAGCTGCCACACAAAGAGATACACTCCCACTGAAGTTCATTGTAGTACTGTCTACAACAGCAAAAAGATGCAATCAACCTAGGTGTCCATCAATGGATGATTGGATAAACAAGTTATGCTGTATCCATACAATGGAATACTATGCAATGATAAAGAACAGCAATGAATTTGGGAAAGATAACACGGAGGAATTTGGAAGGCATTCAAAAAAACACCAACTATCGTGGAGTTGATTTTGACTCATAGCGATCCTATAGGACAGAGTAGAACTGCCACAAAGAGTCTCCAAGGAGCATCTGGTGGATTCAAACCACGGACCTTTTAATTAGCAGCCACAGCACTTAACCACTATGCCACCAGGGTTTCCCTAGAAGGCATTATGCTAAGTGAACTTAGTCAGTTGCAAAAGGTCAAATTTTGTATGACACCACTACTATAGGGACTCAAGAAAACATTTAAACACAAAACAGTCTTTGGTGGTTACAAGGGTCGGGAGAGAGAGAGGGTTGCTTATTCATTAAACAGTAGACCCTGATATTTTTAGGTGAAGGGAGGGACAACACACATGGGAGGAAAAGTCAGCACAACTGGACTAAACCAAAACCTAAGAAGTTTCCTAGATACAGCTAAACACTTTGAAGGACAGAATAGAAGGAGAAGAGGCTTGGGGACCATGCTTTCAGTGGACATCTAGATCAATTGGCTTAACAAAGTTTATTAAGGAAATGTTTTGCACCCCACTTGGTAAGTGATGTCTGGGATCTTAAAAACTACCAAGTGGCAACGCAAGAGGCATCAATCGATACCAACACATCTGGAGCAAATGAGAATGAAGAACATCAAAGACATAAGGAAAATATGAGCTCAAGAGACAGAAAGGGCCACATAAGCCAGAGACTACTTCAGCCTGGGACCAGAAGAACTAGATGGTGCCCTGCTACCACCAATGACTGCCCTGACAAGGAACTCACCGGAGTCCCTGATGGTGCAGGAGGAATGTGAGGTGCAGAACTTGAACTCTAGTAAAAAGACCAGACTTTATAGTCTTATAGACTGGAGGGTCCCTTGAAAACATGGTCCCTGGACTCTGTGTTAGCCCAGAACTGAAACCATTCAGAAGCCAACTCCTCAAAGATTGAACTGATACATAAGACATAAAATGACAGTGGTGAAGAGTGCTTCTTTCTTAGCTTAAGTAGAGACAGGAGACTAACTGTGCTATTCCTGTTTGGAGGTAAGATGAGAAGGTAGAAGGGGACAGGAACTAGTTCAATGGACACAGGAAATACAAAGTGGAGAGGAGGAGAGTGTTGTCACCATGTGGGACGAGAACTAGGTTCACATAACATAGTGTGTGTAAGTTTTTGTATGAGAAACCATTTTCTCTTAAAATACAATTTAAAAAATTAAAAACAGAAAAGATTATTTGTTGAAAACCCTATGGAAACACATTTCTACTGTGAGACACATGGTCCTGAGTCACTTGACACCACGTTTATTCATTCTGTGAATGGAAGGTAAATCTTTTGATGGTTGAAATCTAAATGACTACACCCAGGCACTTTAAAAATATTGGTACAATATACGTTACTCAGAAAGGTACCTGGTTGCTGGACCCAACCCGAGTTGTGATTGGCCAACCATGCACCATCATAAGGCCACTGTAGTCAGAGAAAGAAACTCTTCTAAATCATAAAACATGTACCCTCTGTGCCCACTGCTGTTGAGTCAATTCCAACTCATAGCAACTCTACTGGACAGAGTAGAACTGCCCCATAGAGTTTCTAATGAGTGTTTGGTGGATTTGAACTGCCAACATTTTAGTTAGCAAACATAACACTTAACCACTATACTACCAAGGTTCCATACCTTCCAGAGTAGCTAGGAAATCCTGGTGGTCTTGGTGGTGCAGTGGATGAGAGTCTGGCTGCTAACCAAAGCCAAGCCAAGTACCGTTGAGCTACCCAAAAGGTCAACAGTTTAAATCTACAAGGTGCTCTGTGGAAACCCCAAGGGGTAGTTCTACTCTGTCTTACAGGGGAACTATGAGTCAGAATTGGCTCAGTGCTGGGTTATTTTTTTTCTTGGTACACACTGAGGACAGCAGTCTTGGTGGTACAATGTTTATGTGCTCAGTTGCCAAGCAACGTGTTAACTGAGCAAACCCACCAACGATTCTACAGGAGAAAAGACCTGGCCATCCACTCCCATAAAGATTACAGCATAGGAAACCCTATGGGGCAGTTCTACTCTGTCCTACTGGTCGCTGTGAGTTGAGATGGACTCAACAGCAGACAGCATGGTCTACAGAGGGCCTTCTTCACAACTGTGAAGCTCTCTAGGTTTATTCATGAGAGAGAACCCTGCATCCTATTGAAGGTAGGGAGAGCTGGTGTTTCAGTGAAAGTCACCTTCACGCTAAATCTCACATTGCTCACAGTTCTAAGACTCAGAGAATCTGTTCCCACATGTCAGAAGCAGTAAAGGGAAGGAAGAAATGAGGCGTTGGAAGAAAGTGGAAAAAATCTTTTAGACAGTCCATAAATAAAGAATGACCCTGAGCTTTGAAATTAGAGGTCAAACACAAAATTATTGCTTATCCTTCTGAGCCCAGGTGGGATCTGGTGAGTCAGGTTTAAAATTCAACTAGGTAAATAAATAATAAACAATAGACGGTACTTCAGTTTCAATCTCACTTCTAGATCCTTTATGTAAGACTCAAATGCAGAAGGAACTTAGCAGATTCTCTGCCCCCTCATTGGGCAGCTTTTAAAATATATAAAAAGGATTGTGTTGCCTTTGTTATAGTCACACGATGCAGGTTGATTGTCATACTGGCCTTCCCTGAAGGACCAATAGATCCCAATAGACACTGAAATAACCATCAAAAACATTAGAATTATACCCATTCAAGCACTGCTTACAGAAAGTTTTTATTTATTTTATTTCATTCTATTTAAAGAATCCCTTCTATCATTGTTTATGAACTTCAGGCATTCACTTGTCAATTTCATGATTATTGCCATATCCCCCATATGACTCTAATATCTGGGGATGACAGTACAGTGTTACCTACCGCACGTTTTTCTTTTAACTGACTAATTCAACTAACAGTGTTTTGGACAGAAAATTTAACTGTTTCTGGAAATGTAAAACCGACCTGCCCTCCTAAGAAGAAAAGCATATGAGCAGATGTCACAAGAAAAAATTATATCACTAATTATAGGTAGAGACTGTCATAGACTGAGTTGTGTCCCCCCAAAAATATGTGTAGCCATGTGGCCATGATTCCCAATATTTTGTGATTGCTCTTCATTTTATGATTTTCTTCTGTTGTATGTTAAAGGATTAGGGTGGGACTGTAAATCCCTTCATAGGATCCCCCTTGTGCTCCACTGTAAAGGGAATTTCCCCAGATTATGGCTTGTCCCACCCTTAATCCTTTCATCCTACAAGAGATGAAAGAGAAGCAAACAGAGAATTGGGAACCTCACACTATCAAGAAAGCAGCACCAGGAGAACAGCGTGTCCTTCAGACCTGAGGCTCCTGCGCGAAGATGCTCCCTGGACAAAAACTGATACAATACCGGACTTTCCTCCAGAGCCAACTAGGGAGAAAGCTTTCTCCTGGAGCAGACATCCTGAATTTGGACTTGAAGCCTACCAGACTGAGTAAGAATAAACTTTCCTTTGTTGGAGCCATCCACTCTGTGGTATCTCTGTTAGAGCAGCCTTGGCTGACTAAAACAGACACTATTGGTTACTGGGTGTTTTAAGTTTGTCTTCATCTATCTTTATGGAAAAAAAGGTGATTAATGTTACAAAGATATTAAAGGCAAATTAGAGCTTGAAAACTGTGAAGGTTTTCTTAAATAAATCATGAAGAATGAAATAAAACTAAAAAGAAAACTTTCTCATTAAGTAGATTCAGTGTTAACAAGGGTGTGTTTGGGGTGTGTTGATGTATGTCACTACTTTAAATGAAAGGTTCTCCAGTATTGTCCCTCCTCATCCATAAAATAGGATTTCTGCACATAACTGAGTCAAGCAAGACACTCTTTCCTATGTACAAAATTCCTTTCTCAGGAACAGTTTGTTCTGCATATACATCAAATAGTTGCTTAAAAACAAATCTTTAACTTACCCTGTTCATCAAGTAAGATATTGTCAGGCTTCATATCCCTAGAGGAGTGAAAAGGAAAGAGAAAGTTGTTCACAGGAAAACAAACAAATCAACATAGCTAACAGGTAAATACAAAAATGCTTATTAGCTGCAAACCCGTGTGGAGCCAAAGTACAAGTGTCCTATCTCTCACAATCGTAGTAAATTCTCAGCAGATTTCTGAGAAAGCTACCGTTAATGTCTCCAGTTCACCGGGCAGAAAACTAAGGCTCGAGGAGGTTCAGGAACTTAACCTAAGGTTACAGTGCTGATAAATGAAAGAACTGGTCTCTGAACTAGATCTCTCCCATTCAAGAGCACAGTCTCTTAATTGTGGCAGAGTATAGAAGTATCAGTCCACAGAATAAGGGCATTTAAATTCTCATAAAGTGGTAACAGTAGTTAGTGTTAGTTGATTCTGACTCACAGACACCCAAGGTTGCAAAGCAGAACGGCTCTGTAGGATTTTCAAGGCTGTAATCTTCTGGGAACAGATTGCCAAGCCTGTCTTCCTACGGTCCTGTGTGTGGGTCTGAACTGCTGAACTGCTTGTATCACCCTCATTATTTTCATCTGTCTAAGTCCTAGGGTTACACAGTTGAAGTGAATGTAAAGACTCTATATGTGGTTATGTGTTGGAATTCCAAAGATGAAGAAAAATTTTAGGATGACATTACAATGCTTCTAGTTTCCTAATAAATATTATTCCTCTTATAGCTCACTAAAGAATTTGTATCTGTCTTCCATGCACTGATAAGATCTTTATACCCACAGAAAAGCACAAATCCCACCCTCCTCCAAAGAAAGGAGTAGTCTGATGGTGAATATGTGGAGGACTGGCCCAGAGGGTTTTTAAAGTTGTTATGAAAAGAATCTTCATGTACACAGCATTCCTCAATCAGAAAACTCCGTTGTAGTTTTGTAAGAGCCCTCTCTTCTCTCTCAGATTTTTATTGCCTTTCCCTAATGTACCATTAAAACCCTTCAACCTGAATTCACAAAAGCCATTAGGGAAGAAATTCTGAAATAGGTTTCAGGAACATATTTCCCACCTAGAAAAGTGGCTTTTATGTTGTGAGAGTAAAGTGACCTAGTCTTTGACAGACTAAGTTTGTCAGAGTCCTCTTTCACTGAAAATTTTAATGAGTAACAGGTCCTTTTCTACAAAGAGAATGAAGTAAATGTCACATGTGACAGGCAGATGACAAACATAATCTCACGAACTTTGAATATCTCCTCATTTAGTTGGTTAGGTTATTAAAATCAATTCTAGATTCATAGAGCAAGAGAGCTAAGTGCCCGTGCACAGATTTCTCCTCATCGAACAGGGTGCCGCTGGGCAATTGTATCAGTGGAGCTAGGCTTGCTGACCCACAGAGCGAGAGAACTGAGTACCTTTGGGCTGGACGCTTTCCAGCAAGAGTGGGGTCCCTCCGGGCACTAAAATCAGTGGAGCTATAGAGCTTTGGAACACTTGCCCCAGCAGGGCAGGTGTGGGCCTGAGGTCTGGGCCATGCGGCCATAGAAAGTGAAAGTTGAAAAGACAAAGAGCATAGGAAGCTGAGCTGTCTCAGTCTCAAAAAGTATGGCCATGACCTCAAGGGTTTGAAAGGGTGGAACCATGGTGTCCTGTGATTGTGACAGTAGAATTGCCACTCACTTGAGCTTAGGGCACACCTAAAGCCTATGGGGCAGAGTCTCTGTCCAAGTGGGCCTTGAAGGCAGAATTGTAATACAGGGCTGGGGGTCTCCACTCAGAACCCTGAGAGTGTGGCCAATACCTAGAGACTGGGGGGCAGGCCCATTGTGTAAAATGTCTCAGAAAACGTAAGAGTATTTTCAAAGCTATGAGCATTAATGTAACGGGTTCTGCTGACTTGCCTGTTGCTGTTAATGGGCTCTTTCTCTACAATTTCTCCCATCTGTAATGGAACGTCTAACTTGTGCCTGTTCTGCCATTGTGCCTTTGGAAGCACACAGCTTATATTCTAGGTTTCACAGATGTAGAAGACTTTTTGTATTTTGCTATGATGGGATAAGTGTGTTACATTTTTCAATGATGGGATTTTTGGAGTGCCAAAGGGTGGGATGTCATGGATTGAACTGTGTCCCCCCAAAATATGTACAGCCGTGTGGCTCAGCCATGAGTCCCAATATTTTATGATTGCGCTCCATTTTGTAATTTTCCTATGCTGTGTGTTAAAGGATTAGGGTGGGGCTGTAAATCCCTTCATAGGATCACCTCTCTACTCCACTGTAAAGGGAGTTTCCCTGGAGTATGGCTTGCCCCAGCCTTAGTCCTTTCATCCTACAAGAGATAAAAGGAAAGAGAAGCAGGAAGAGAATTGGGAACCTCACAGCACCAAGAAAGCAGCACCAGGAGAAGAGCTGAGGTTCCTGTGCCAAGATGCTCCCTGGACAAAAACTGTTACAATACTGGACTTTTCTCCAGAGCTGACTAGTGGGGAAAGCCTTCCCCTGGAGCAGACATCCTGAATTTGGACTTGTAGCCTACTGGACTGTGTAAGAACAAACTTTCCTTTGTTAAAGCCATCCTCTCTGTGGCATTTCTGTTAGAGCAGCACTAGCTGACTAAAACAAGGGGCCACGGTCCCTGGGGACCCTCCAGGTTGTCAGACCATCAGTTCTGGTTTGTAGAGTTCTTGATCTGTACACCTCTTTTTCTCATGCTGTGTCAGGGATTCCACATCATGTTCCCTATCAAGGCCATCTCTGGTGGTGGTCGGGCACCATCTAGTTCTTCTAGTCTCAGTCTGATGTAATTTCCCAATTATATGTGACCCTGTCATGTTTTCCTTATACATCACAGTGCTTTTATCTTCAAGTTTCTTCCACTGTCCACTGTTAAACATTCTCTTGTCAAAATTCTCAGTTACCTCACCCCTCAGTTGTAATCACCTAATAAAACCCCCAAATTAGTTAAACTTTAATTTTTTTTTTGTCTGTAGTCAAGCACCTAAACCTAGCTAGAGACAAAGACATGGTAATTGTGATTATTCTCTCTTAAATTCATGGTTACCTGCCTTAAAGTAGTACTCAACATGCCAGGCAATCCTACGACTCTCGCATTCTCCAGGATCACTGCTTTGTACTTGAGGATTGTTCCTGAAATCTCTTATCCTCTCTTCTTACACTCACTCATGAGTATACATTGCTGACTGTACCTCACAAAGATAAGAAAACTACCATTTGTAAACTTATCCCAATTTTGTATGATACTCATTGCCTTCCCTCTGGTTGTGTTATATTATGTTCACAGCAACTCTTCTACTGGATGGACACCATGCCTTTTCACCTTTAAATGGGTTTTCCTTTTCCCATACCATCTTCCTCTACCTCTTTATTTTATTTTAATGAATGTATTATAACTGAGTCTCTTGGAAATAACTTTCACTTGACCCATGTCCATCACCACTTTATGCCCCATTTTACTATTTTCCTTTACAACAAATCTTCTTGACTGAGTTGTTGATAAGTGAGTAAGGTGTGATTAATTACTTTTGTGTGTGGTCTTTCTAACCATGGTATTGTGACTCCTACCCTGGTGACTGAGTGGGGTTGTGCAAATAATTGTGACTCACAGTTTTGTCTTAAGAGGGCTAATTCCAGAATAGAGAGAAGCCCACCACCAAGGAAGCAGAGACCAGCAGGAAAAACCCAGCAGCAGAGACCTGGCAGCACAAGATTGTACGGTGAGCTCTGGGCCCATGGAGAGAGAGAGCTGAGTACTTTGGGGCAGAGACTGAGGGCTAGGGAGAGGCTATCCTGAGGGTGGAACTGTAAGCTGGATGTTCTTCAGCCTGAACTGTAGATGTTGCTTCTCTAGTAATCCTCACAAATGTGAGTGTGATCTGTGAGTTGTGTGGGGCTATTGCAATAAGTTATTAAACTCCATAGAGAGTTCTGTGGGAGGGACAAGTGGTGTCAGAATTAGTGAAGACAGCAGAGAGAGGAGTTGTGTCCGAACTTCACCTCATAGGAATCAGCCTTGGTCTACTGATGTGAAGTTGGGAGAGGTCAGATACAGCCCTCCAAACATTGAGGAACTTAAGTAGCAACTGACATTCTACTCTCCACCTTATAAGCAGGCTTCCATTTCCTTCACTACTTGAAATTGCTCTTGTCAAGTACATCAATGACCTCCAGCTTGCCAAATTCAATTGTTACACTTATTTATTGTGCTTAATTTCTCATCAAGTTGATAACTCCTTCCTTCCTGACATGCTGTATTCTAGTGGCTTCAAAGTGCTCCATATTCCTAGTTTTCCTCTTACCACAGAGATCTCTCCCCAGGGTCATTTGCTGGATTCTTCTTCTTCTTTTAAAATTTTATTTTTATTGTGACTAAGTGAAAATTTACAGTCCAAGTCAAATTGCCATATAAAACCTGAGCACCTGCCTCCATGCAAGTCTGTCTGCACTCCACACCCTGTGACAGCATGCTCTTCATTTCTACCTTATACTTCCAGCATCCACTCACGCAACACTTGTCCCCTCCTCTTAAGCCCCTTCTCTCCCCTCTACAAAGGAATGAGTTGGACAACCTCATATAAATTAAATCATAAAGTACACACACCACCTGTATCACTTTTATGTCCCATAGTCCAATCCAGTCTTTGTCTGAAGGGTAGGCTTCAGTACTGAGTTCAGTTCTGAGCTAGTGGCAAATCTAGGGGCCATGTTCTGAGGGGACCCTCCAGTCTGTCAGACCATCAAGTTTGGTCTTTTAATAGAGTTCTATATCTGCACTCTCCCCTTTCTCATGTTTCATCAGTGACTCTACATTGTAATCTCTGTCAGAGCAGTCTTTAGTTGCGGCCAGGCACCATCTAGTTCTTCTGTTGTCATGCTGATGCAGTCTCAATGTCATATGGACCTTTCTCTCCTGAGTGCATATGTTCCTCATGTCTTTAATGTTTTTGGTTTTCATCTACTCCAAGTAGGTTGGGACCAATTGATGCTGCTTAGATGGCAGCTTGATGGCCTTTAAGACTGTTGGATCCTTACTCCTTCAACTTCTAAGTGTTGGTATTATCCAGGGCTCAGACTCTCTTGTGTGTACGTATGTATGAAATATGTATATATATAACAAAAGCATTTTCTATTCAACAACTCTGATGTATAAAATTTAGTGACACTGATTATGCTCATCATGCTGTGCAGCCATTATCACTAGCCTTTTCCAAAGTATAAACTGACACCATTAGCATAAACTCAGTACCCCCAAGCAATGACTTCCCTTTCCCCCTTACTCCCACTTCTAGTCATCACTAATAAGTTTTGATCCTATACATTTGTCTATTTCATACAAATAGGGTCATACAGTATTTGTCACTTTATGACTGACTTGCTTCACTCAGTATATTGTTTTCAAGGTTCATCTATGTCTCAGTATGTAGCAGAACTTTGTTTCTATTTATGGTAAGCAATATTCCACCGTACGTATATAACACTGTGATGGTAAAGGGTGTATGTCAGCTTGGTTGGGCCATGATTCTCCACTAGGGGTTTAGCAGTTGTGATGTAGTTTGGCAGTTGTACGATGTGATTACTTTTGTGATAAGATGTGATGTAATGTGACCACCACTATTATCTGCTTTGAATAGCCTATCTGCTGAAAGGGAGTCCCTTGGGAATATGACCTCCTTGGAACATTAAGTAGACTTTCTGGCAAGGTTCAAGGGCTTTTGCTCACTTTGGATCCTGCAACTGGCTCCTGTTCATCTGACCTCTGCTTCTTGGCACTTGAGCTCACAGCTTACTTATAGTCTTGCCTGCTGATCTTGGACTTCCTTGATCTCCACAGCCTATGAGAAAGAGCCCTGTTCTGTGACTTGCCAATCTTGTGTTCACCAGTCCCTATGGCTATGCGAATCAGGAGAGGCCTCTGTTCTGATCCTCAGAATTAAAATAGTCTAGTCTCTAAGACTATGTGAACCATTTCTTTTATATACAAGTTCTGTCAATTAAGGTTGCAAACTCATCCAAGAAAAATTGCTGCATACCTCACTGCTGAATATCATTAGGGTCACCTTCGAAGTAGTCCCCTTGGGAAGCCATGCACTGATGCCAATGCCTAACCCATCCTTCAAAGCAATCTTGGAACTCTTTTTCTGGACTGGCCATCAGTGCTGTCATCATATTACCCTTGATGTCCTGAATGTCATCATAATGTCTTTCTTTCAATATTTCACTTATCTCCAAGTAAAGAAAAAGTCATTAGGGGTCAAAACAAGTAAGTAAGGAGAGTGCCCTAGTACAGTTACTTGTTTACTGGCTAAAAACTCCCTCACAGACAACTATACACAAACTTGCTACTGTGCCACCATGGGCAATGGTCATTCCAGAAAGAGTTCCAAAATTACTTTGAAGGGTAGACTAGACACTGGTGTCAGTGCATAGCTTCCCAAAGGGAGTATGTTAAAGGTGACTGTAGTGATACTCAGCAATTAGATACGTAGCACTTAGAACAGTTAAGTTCATTGACTTAGTTATCAGACCTCATAAATCTCTCTCTCTCTATATATTTACATGCTTTACTGCTTTTGCTTCCCTAGAGAATCCAGACTAAGACATTTGGTGCTGGGAGTGGGGTACTAATCTAACAGATACCTAAAATAAAAAAAGAAGTTTTGAAACTGTGAATGGGTGGAGGCTGGAAATATTTTAAAGTGCCTAACAGCAAAACCCTAGACTGCCTTTAACAGACTGTTGGTGGAATTATTGACATCAAAGACAATTCTGGTGAGGATTCAGAAGGAGGTGAGGAGGATGTTACACCGATGATGGTGCCGATGGTGGATAAGCAACAGTAGAGAAGTGGCAGCAGCAGAACCAAGAGACCAGCGTGAGATAGCACTTGAGCTGACCCTGCCTTTGCACAGGAGGCTTCCTGGTGGAATGGGGAGTCTTTGGGCACTTATTGGTGGAGCTGGACTTGCCAACCCACTAAGCAAGAAAGCTGAGTGCCTTCTGGCAGAGGTTTACTGGTAGACTGAGGTATCTGTAGGTACTTATCACTGGAGGTAAAGAGCTTTGGAACATTTGTTCTAGCAGGGCTTTGAGGCTCAAGAGGCCAAAAAGCCAAAGAACTGGGAAGTAGAGGCTGAAGAGTCAAGGAACACAGAAAGCAGAGCTGCCTCTGTCTCAAAGAACATGGCAATGATCTCTGGAGTCTCAAATGGTAGAGTAGCCACTCATATGGACCGAGAGAATCAGGCCACTCAAAGATGAGGGAGCGAAGTTCCCATCCCAGTATGCCTGGAAAGCAAACCTGAAGCCCAAGGCTGAGAGGGGCCTCTATTCAGAATCTGGAGAGTATGGCTAACACCCACCAAAGTCTGGAGAACGGGGCCACTGTATACACAGTCTCAGAGAACAGACGACTATTTTCAAGCCTTGAGGACTACTGTAATGTGTTCTGCTAAGCTGGTTGGTACCTGTAATCCCTTCTTTCTCTACAATTTCTCCCATTTGTAATGGAAATGTCTAGCTTGTACCTACCTGTTCCATTATTGTACTTTGGAAGCAGGTAATTTGTGTTGAGTTTCACAGATAAGGAAGACTTTTTGAATTTTCGTCGTGGAGTTGATTTAAGATTTTTCTATGCTATGATGGGCTGAATGTGTTTCATAAGTGGCAAGGACATGAATTTGGGGGGGGGCCAAAGGGTAGAACATTATGAGTTGAATTGTGATCCCCCAAAAAGCTGTGTCAGTTTGTGTAGTCCATGATTCTCAGCATTGTATGATTTGTCATCTGCTGTGATTTTCTTGTGTGTTGTAAATCATACTTCTGCGATGTTAATGAGGTAGAATTATTACCAGTCATTAATGAGGTAGGACTCAGTTGACAAGATGAGGTTGTGTCTTCAGTCAATCTCTTTTGAGATATAAAAGAGAGAAACAAACAAAGAGACACGGGAAACTCACATCAAGAAACAAGAACCAGAAGAATAGCACATCTCTTAAATTCAGAGTCCCTGCACTGGGAAGTTCCTTGACTGGAGAACATTAACGACAAGGACCTTTCCTAAGACCTGACAGAGAAAGAAAACTTCTCCCTGGAGCTGGCACCTGATCTTGGACTTCTAGACTGCCAGACTGTGAGAAAATAAATTTCTTTGTTAAAACCATCTACTTGTGGTATTTCTGATATAGTAGCACTAGATAACTAAGATAATCATCTTGTGTTTGTCCATTCATCTGTTAATGGACACTTCAGTTATTACTACCTGCCACAAACTAAATTATGTCCTCCAAAAAATGTGTCTATCAATTTGCCTGGGCCACGATCCTTAGTACTATGTGATTTTCCTGTGTTCTAAATCCTGTTTCTAATAATGGAGGGTGGGTGGCAAATGTGTTGGTGAGACAGGACTCAGTTTGTAAGATTGTATTATGCCTTGAGGCCATCTCTTGGTATGTAAAAGAAAGAAGCGAGCAGAGAGACAGGGGGATCGCATACCTTCAGGAAAGAAGCACTGGGAGCAGAGTGTGTCCTTTGGACTTGGAGTCCCTGTGCCTGAGAAGCTCCTTGACCAGGGAAAGATTAAAGAGAAGGAACTTCCTCCAGAGCCAACAAAGAAAGCCTTCCCCTGGAGCTGACACCCTGAATCTGGACTATTAGCATACTTTTACAGTGAGGAAATAAATGTCTCTTTGTTAAAGCCATCCTTGTGGTATTTCTGTTCTAGCAGCACTAGGTGACTAAGACACCACTTTTTGGCTATTGTGAATAATGTTGCAATGAACACTGGTATACAGGCTTCTGTTTGAATTTCTACTCTCAGTTCATGTGGGTGTCTACCTAGGACAGGGATTGCTGGGATATACGAGAGTTCTACAACTAACTTTTTGAGGACCCACCAAAGTGTTTTCCATTGAGGGCTCAGTTTTATAACATCTACACTCCATTTTAATCATTCAGTTACGTGATTTAAAATATTATTTGCGTATTAAATATATACATTGAATTCATACTATGGACTTGACTTCTTCCTATTTCAAATTAGTACATAAAATAGACTGCTTGATAGTTCCTATCTGTATATCCAACAGCCACAACAAATATTAATGTCCTAAAGAGGACTTTTGTTACCCATCCACCCCCACTCCACCACACATACACCAATATCCTCCAGTTCTAGAATTCCTTATCCTAGTAAGTGGCACTGTAATTCTCCCACTATACAAGTGAAAGTTTTGAAATATTCTTAATTTTCTTCTTAAATCATAACACCAACCTCTCAGTAGCTCCTGATGACTCTACTTTTAAAAGGCAATTGCCATTTCTACTGGTACCACCATCTCCTATCAATTAAAATATGGTAAGAGGGCTTTGTTCTCCTTACTTTCCTTCTTGTCTCTGATATTCTATTATCCACACAGCAGCCAGATCGATATTTTCATTACACGTATCTTCCCTGCTTCACAGCCTCTGTGGGCTCTCAAATCCACGTGGAATAAAATCTAAGCCCCTCACTCCTGGACTTATGTGACTATTTGTGCTCCAGTCATTTGCACCTGAGTGATACATCATCCTCCTCCCACCCTGTCATACACCATATTCCAGCCATACTGGACTTCTTCATCTCCTGTGCACATACTGTCCCCTCTGCCTGAAACTCTGATCGCCTAGATCTTCACATGGCCTCTATTTAAACCTCAGCTGAAATGTTATTTCTTCCAGGTTCTTGTCAGGAGTCCCCAGTTGGTATAAAGCATTCAACACTTGGCTACTAACTAAAAGGCTGGCAATTCAAATCCACCCTGAGGCCATCTGCTTCAGAAAAATCATCTATTAAAAACTCTATAGAGCACAGTGTTACTCTGAAACAAATGGGGTTGCACTGAGTTAGAATCAACTTGACCATTACTGGCTGGTTTAGCTGAGTTCTTTCCTGATGATCTAATCTAGACTACCACCTTGTCATGGATTGAACTGTTATGTTTCCCTCAAAATGTGTGCAGCTATTTGGCTGGGCCAGGATCGCCTGTATTCAGTGATTGCCCTCCATTCTGTGATTTTCTGATGGTGTAAATCCTAATCTCTGCCTGTGGTTAACAGAGTGGATTATGTTAGAGAGGATTAGGGTAGGACTGTAAATCCCCTCCTAAGGTCATCTCTCTGCTCCTGTAAAGGGAATTTCCCTGGAGAGTGGCTTGCATCGCCTTTTTTCCTACAAGGGATATAAAAGAAAAAGGAAGCAAACAGAGAGCTGGGAAGCTCACACTACCAAGAAAGCAGCACCAGGAAAAGAGCGCTTCCTTCAGACCTGAAGTTCCTGAGCCACGATGCTCCCTGAACAAAGACTGATGTAACACAAGGACTTTCCTCCAGAGCCATCAGAGGGAAAGCCTTCCCCTGGAGTGGACATTCTGAATCTGGACTTGTAGCCTACTTGCCAGTCTAAGAATAAACTTTTCTTTGCTAAACCCATCCACTCTGTGATATTTCTGTTAGAGCATTACCAACCACATGATATTTTCTTATCTACCCCCCTTCCTTCTCCTCCCCTTCATATTGCAAATTCTAGGAAAAAGGATATCTCTTCTCTGTTGTTCAGTATTGTAGACTTCCAGACTTATGAAACCACCCAGCAGAAAGTAAATGCTTAAATACGTATTTGTCAAAAAATGCATGATTCTTCATCCCTTGGCTTCTCAAGTCCTGCAATGTTTACTCTTGTACTTAGTTTTTCCGTTTAAGAAGGAAAGGACCAAAAGTAGAGCAAAGTATCGTCAATAAGAAACTATCTATGACTGGTGCTCTGTATTTACTGTTGGCCAACTTCAAGTCCAGCAGGTGCTCCTTGGATACTTTATGAGACAGTTCTACTCTGGCCTCTAGGGTCGCCATGAGTCGGACCCGTCTTGACAGCACTGGGTTTAATTTTAAAACTGACCATTTTTTAGTAAGTGTATGAAGGTGAATTCAGGTAAGAAGAGTAAAGTTTGGCATGACTTGAACCTACGATTTCAGAGACAGGTTAGGGAATATTGGGAGCGGAATAGTGCAATTTGAGGAAAACAGTCTATGGAAATTCTTCATTGTATTTCGAGTTGAAGAAACAGAGAAGCCTCGGTCCTGCTGAGTCAGCTGATCTAACCCAACTGTAGGAACTATAAATAGCAGAGTGGAAATACAATGCTCCCTGTGGCAGGGTTCAAGGTGGAGCTGATATATCTGCTCTTCTCACTTGACTGACTTTACAAGACATTAGCAGAGCTTAATAGACTAATTACATCTCTTCACGGAGCCTACCCTGGAATCAAGCTGCTCTGGCTGCAATTTGATAGGAGGGGTATGAGAACCCAGGACAAGAAAATCAGTGTATCCAGATCCAAACCAGCCCCTTTGATGCCCAACAGCTTTCTGACAGGCCCACAATTTAGATTTAATTTTTTACCATGCAACACTGTCCTAGGTTCTGTCATCTCCAAGATTTTGACAGAGGAATAACGTATTGTTTAGGAAGTCACACAAAATTAAATCTATATTAATGAAGGTGTGGTAGGGCATGTAGGATGATTATATGCAGAAAAACATGTTTTAGAACAGGGGGTACTGTGAAAAGCTGCTAGAATTGGATTATCACACATTAAGTGTCCTTCATCTCTCTCTCCTATAAACTGGTTGCTCCTTTTGCTTAACTCCAGCACTTATCACAGTTTGTTCAAGGGATTATGAGTTATGGAGCATTGCATAGTATTCAGTTAAAGGGGCTGTGAGTTTTCAGGCATTCCAGTGAGTACTGACAGAGCTCCAAGGGAGGAAATATACATATTTGCATATTTATTTTAGCTACAACTGGTTTTTATGGATAATGTTGCCTTTCGTCATGACAATATACAAATACAATTCTGTCATAATTAGTATATAAGATTCTACTCAAAATACCATTATTTTAAGGGCAGGGATGCCATCATCCATGAAAATGCCGTATGGCACACCTTTGTGACCATGTATTACTTTCTCCATGGTATCACTCAAGATACCAGCAGATTCACTATTCTTTCTCTCTCCCATGTATCTTTTCCTATGGCCTGAATTTCTCCTCAGTTGTTCCTAGTAATTCAGCTTCTATATCCATTCAGCAAAACAAAAGTTAAATTATGATATCTATTCCAGAATCACACTATTCTTCAATTCTCATAGTGTAAAGGACCCATCAGGATAGTCCCTCAATAAAAATGTGTCTCAAAGGTAGCAGTGGTGGGGTGGAGTGTGGGGAACAGATGTTAAAAGATGGTTTGATGAAAAAAGACTGAACTTCTTCAGCTGAAAATTAGAAGCAGTTGAAGAAGTTATAGAGGAACAATTAAGTCACAGAATGAGGAACTTGCTTCCGTTGGCTTACGATCAGAAGTTGGTATGAACTATTTCAAAACCTTAAATATGACTCACATGTTGTTACAGAGCCTGGAGAAGTACACGGATGTGGGGAGTTGGTAGAGAGACCAGCCTGACCATTCATGATTAGAACACTTTTGAAGCCTGACTCTCTTAGCTTCACTCAAGTCTTCTTCCAAAGAAGCCCCCATGAAAGCCAGTTCTTTCCATTCATTAATTATTTGAATGTCAAAGCAAAGCAGTGGTATCCATTTTTACCAGTAAAGAGACAGACTTAGGGATACTAACTTGCCCACAATCGTACCACCTACAGGGCAGAGATGAGATTTAAATATTTTCTTTCCAGTTAACTCACTCTGCTAAACAAGGACCCACCTTAAGCAGAGTGGAAACTAGTTTCCACCTTTTACACCAACTCATTTTAATTGGTAGTGGCTGCCTGTGTTGACTGGAAAGGCCCTCTATGTTCAAGTTCAAGGAGAAAGAGAACCAAAATTGATGAGCTTTTTCAGCTGTGGACACAGCAGGAGGCCTTTGAGGAGAGTTAGCAAAATTTCTAAACTGCTGTAGTTCACAAGAGTAATGAAAATGCATGTTTAAAACACATTGCCATCGAGTCAATTCTGACTCATAGCGACCCTGTAGGATAGAATAGAACTGCCTCTTAGAGAGCCATTTAGAACTGGTGAGCTTTTGGGTAGCAGTCAGAGCTCTTAACTGTGTTGCCATCGGGGTTTCAAGAACGCTTACAGAGCCTAGTTACTTTCCAGGCTGTGGCAGGCACAAGGCAGGCACTTTATATGAATGTCTTTTATTCCTCACAACAGATTTCTCATACCACACTTAGTATGGATATGACACCACACCAATATACCCATTTCTGCAAAAAAAAAGAAGTAGCTTAAAGAGTTTAAAGTACTTGATCAAGATTTTAAGCAACTGTTAGAACTGGGATTACAATCAAAGTTTGATTGTTCAGTACATCTTTCTTTAATATTTGTCTTATTTCCCCTAAGGAAACCGTGGTGGCTTAGCTATGGCTGCTAACCAGAAGATCGACAGTTCAAATCTACCTTGGAAACTGTATAGGGCAGTTCTACCCTGTCTATAGGGTTGCTATGAGTTGGAATCAACCAGATAGCTATGGGTTTGGTGTTGGTTTTTGGCTCTTTCCCTGAAGCAGAAAGAAGAACCCCTTCATACATCTAGCCTCTAGGTATGGCCCAAATTGGCCTGCAGCAAGCTTGAAATTTTTCCATAGTTTTTTACTGTAGATTTAAAGACATGTAGATTTTTGTACCCTACTCTAATATATCCACGTCTCTTTTAATAGAAAAAGTAACGTTGCAAAGTCCTTAAAAAACAAACAAAAAGAACCCCAAACCTGCTGCCATCAATTTCTAGTCATAGCGACCCTGTAGGACAGAATAGAATCACCCCACAGAGTTTTCAAGGAGCACCTGGATTTGAACTGCAGCCTTTTGGTTAGCAGATGTCACACTTAACCACGATGCTACCAGCCAAGTGCTGTCAAGTCGGACCTGACTCATGGTGTCCCTAGGTGCCAGGGTAGAACTGACCCCCAGAGCATTCAAGGAGCACCTGGTGGATTTGAACTGCCAGCCTTGTGGTGGGGAGTGTTAAATTAGAAGTGAAAGGTAATTTGCTCCATTTCAGCTCTAGGACTGAGAGTACCTTCTCTAGCAGTAAGGAAAATAAACTTTCTACTTGAAAGTGAACCTAATTAACTTCTCCTGGCAGCAAGAGAATAAACCAAAGGAAGCAGAAGAAATATCTCCATCTTTCCAAAATAGATTGTGAACCCATTAGCCTTAGGAAGTCCCAGAGATGAGAAGACTAATACATGAGGCACTGGCAGAAAAAAGTCACAGAATAAAACCACCTGATACACACCCTAAGATGTTCTGCTTTATTATCTTAAAGGAGCTTAAGCTTATAGTAGTGCCAACATTGATTATGAAGCTATGTACTGGAAACTGTGATAAGTATATTAGGTGAATTATTTCATTTAAACCCCACAAAAACCAAAACTTAATGCCTTTGAGTTGATTCCAGTTCAATAGGATAGAAGAGAACTGCCCCACCAGAGACTCCAAGACTAAATTTTCGTGGAAGCAGACTGAGACACTTTCCTCTTGTAGAGCAGCTGGTAGATTCAAACCACTGACTTTTTGGTTGGCAGCTGAGTGTTTTAACCATTGCACGACTGGACTAGCCAAATCAATACACACATTTTCTGGGGAGACACAGTGTAATCTGTAGCAGATGGCCAAGTATTTTTCCTGAGGTGCTCCTGCGTGGACTCAAGCCTCTCATCTTTCAGTTAACAACCAAGTGTGTCAACAGCTTTTCCCATCCTAGGACTTCCTCAGTGGAGCCTGCTGTTGTTGTGTACCTTCAAGCTGATTCCAATTCACAGTGACCCTCTAGTCATGCTCACTTGTTTGTATGTTGTCTATGGCAGTTTTCCCTCTTCAGTGGTACGTACAGCCGATTCATTACAAAAAACAAAAACCACAGGGCCTGCAAAATCTCAAGTATTTACTATTTAGACTTTTATAGAAAATCCTGGTGGCATATTGATTAATTGTTCTGGCTGCTCACCAAAATGTTAATAGTTTAAATCTATTGCCACTCCTTGGAAATTGTGGGGCGGTTCTACTCTGTCCTATAGGGTTGCTATGAGTTAGAATCAACTCATAGCAACAGGTTTGGTTGGGGGTTTAGGCTTTTACAGAAAAAGTATGTCAACCCCTTAGGTACATAGAAACCAGGTTGGAATAGTAATCATAGATGGTTCTTTCTTGCCCTAATGTCCTGTGGCTCCTGTGGCATCCTGTGACTTTTCTATATTATTATAGAGAATGCTAGTAGATGCCCTTCTCTATCATTTCCAGTGACATTCACCTACCACCCCCAACACCCATGGTCTTCTCTGTTCACTCATGGTGAACTCTGCACCATTATCTCCAAACTGATAACAGGTCCAAATATGTGCCCCGTTCTGACTGACTGTATTTTCACTAAAGCACAAATAAGAAACAATAAGCCAAGCCAAGTGCCATAATGCAAGTAATAATACAGTAATAAAACAAGGTTGAAATAGAATGTTTGCTTGAATATGGTAAGATGTCCCGGCTCGGCTCACCTCTCTTAACACATCTTGGACCACTCTGCTCATCTTCCACACGTTCCAGCCCCAATGGCCTCTGCTCTGCCACTGAACATAACGAGCTTTTCTACCTCACCAAACCAAAACCCACTGCTGTCAAGTGGACTCCAACTCACAGTGACTGTGTAGACAGAGAAGAACTGCTCCATGTTTTCCAAGGAACACCTGGAGGATTTGAAGTGCTGCCCTTCTGGTTAGCAACCATAGAACTTAACCACTATACCACCAGGATTTCCTTTTCTACCTTAGAATACCACAGGCTTCTTCCTTAGAGTCACTTGCCCTTCACGTCATATCTCATTTGCTGCTTACGTGGCCAGGCTTTTTTCATGCATTGTACTAAAGTAGGCTCTCCTTCTCAGGTCCCGTTGATTTCCATAAAAAACTAAACAGCTAATAACTAATATAATTACTTACATATTTTCTTATTTATCTCCTTAACCAAACTGTAAGTGTTCAGAGAACAGAAAGCATGTCTTTTAACTTAAAAGCTCTATTTAAAAACTATGTACCTGACATTATGCCGAAAAAAATAAGTTTAAAAAGGACCTCACTCATATAAAATAAGTAAATATTTTATATGAGGAGACCTGGCGGTGCAGTGGTTAAACTTGACTGCTGTCATGAATTGAGCTTAAAATGTGTGTAACCGTTTGGCCAGGTCATGATTCCCAGTACCACGAGATGTTCCTATCTGGTGCAGATCTGCCTTCAGGGTGTCATCAAAGAAGGATGGACGGTGCTGGTTGTGTTGGGGTAGGACTCAATCTGCATTGTGCCTTGAGGCATTCTTTTGGGTTATAAAGGAAAGAGAAGCAAGCAGAGAGTTGGGGACCTTATATCATCAAGAAGCAATGCCAGAAGCAAAGTGCATACTTTGAAAAGTTCCCAGGGTCCTTTTGCCTCAGATGCTCCCAGTCCAGGGGAAAATTGATAAGAAGGATCTTCCTTCAGAGTGAACAGAGAAAGACTTCCCTTGATGCTGATGCCCTGAATTTGGACATGTAGCCTACTAGCTGTGACAGAGTAAAATTGCTCTTTGTTAAAGTCATCCACTTGTGATATTTCTGTTATAGTGGTACTAGACAGCTAAAATAGCTGCTAACCAAAAGGTCAGCAGTTTGAACCCACCAAGCACTCCACAGAAGAAAGATACAGCAGCCTGCCTCTGTAAGGATTCAAACCAGAAAACCAAACCTATTGTTGTGTCGATTCTGACTCATAGCAGCTCTATAGGATGAAGTACAATTGTCCCCATAGTGATTTGAGGACTGGTAGATTTGAACCACCAACCTTCTGGTTAGCAGCCAAGCTCTTAACTAGAGTACCACCAGAGTTCATTGTAAAGATTATAGCCTTGGAAACCCTAGGGAGCCTTTCCACTCTGTCCTGTACAGCTCCTATGAGTTGGAATTGAGTCAACAGCAATGTTTTTATTATTGTTGTAGAAATCAAAGACTATTAATGATTACCAGAGGTGGAAGGGTCAGGGAGAGGTGAAATTTTTGCTTAGGGAGCATTGAGTTCATGCTAGTGATGGTAGAATAATTTGGGGGGAAAAAAAGGATACAGAGAATGGTTGTGAAACTTGAAGAATGTAATCAATGTTACCAGGTGGTACATGTAGAAATTGTTAAATTGGCGTATGTTTTATTGTTTCACCACAATAAAAAAAAAGCCTTATAAGCTGGCATCCAAGTGATAAGCTAATGAGCTAAATGACTAAACCTGAAAGAATGAAGCTTAATCTTTGTATTAAATTGTATCCCAGGCAAAGGAAAATTTAATTTGGAGAAAGTCACAGGTTGCATATTAATTAAACTCTTAACCTGATAGAAATTATTAAAAGCTCAGCTCAGGCTAGTTAAATGTTAATCTGTAAACAAGCAGTCCTTTGCCTTTTTCACCTGGGCTTTCATGAATGGGTGCTCTTGTGTGAAAAGCCCAGTTTCTAAGCTCTTTCTGAAACTGCCTGATGCATGATACAGAGAAGGCAGATTCTCCTGTTTTCACAATGTGTAATTCATGCTCATTCATTATTCGGTAGCTTGGGAGCAGGTGCTGAATAGAATATATCAACCTAATACCCTCATTACGGCATACCGTTTTGTTTTTGAGGCTCAAATGGCCCTTCTGCTATGGGAGTTAGAGAAAGAGAACATTTGCAGTGGCTTATGATTCAAGACAAGAGAAAAAAAAAAGACATCTTCTTAACTACCCCACAGAAAATGTTACCTTGAAACCAAAATCTACTCTCCACCACTGCAATAAACAGAAAATATTATTACTCACTGAAAGAGAGAAACCAGCATCAAGCAGAGGATACAAAATATAAGTAGTCAGATAAAATGAAAATTATTTCCAGACTTTTAATTTTCTCATACTGTACAATGTCTGCTTTGGTAAATTGGAAGAGATTATACTTCCCTTACAAATATTTAAAAGCAAAACAAAACAACTTCATCTAGAGAAATGGTATAAAAAAGCTACAGGTACCTGAAATATTTTGCCATGTATGAAATAAAAAATAAACAGTCTCCAAGAAGTGTAAAATAGGTTATCATAGACTAAAGCTAATGGACTAGACTTAATAAATATTCTCCTGGGTCCTCGCTTATCTTTAATTATCATAATTTAATAAAAAAGTTGTAACAGCCTTTGTTATTTTATTTCTCATCGTGTAATATATTGGAAGCAGCACATTGGGAGTGAAGACAGTATCTGCTTAGGGTAGCACTCACAAGAGAAGACAAGACTGAAAGCTTGACAGCTAAGAAAGAGGCAGTCAAAGTGTAAGAACTTTCTAGAACAAAGAAAAAAAAATGTATCTAAGGTAAAGTTTGTCATTACCAGGTTGGTGTTGTTAGGTGTCACTGAGTTGACCTCTGACTCATGGTGATCCTGCACAGCAGAATGCTGTGATCCATAGGGGTTTCACTGGCTAACAGAAGGGTGGGAGCTGCACAACTGAGGCGTACTGGCCAGGAACTGAAGCCTGGTCTTTCGCATGAAAGGCAAGAATTCTACCACTGAACCAGTACTCTCCCCATGTGCTAGGCAGTAAGTAGCACCAAATAGCTCTTCTGATCGTAAGGATACCCTATTATTTTCAAAAGAGTGAAACTAAGGCCATCGATATTAAGAGCAGGGCTCTGAATCAGCCAGTCCCAAGTTTGTCTGACCCCATATGCTAACTGTATGATGTTAGGCAAGTTATTTCACCTTATCATAGGAGTGTTGAGTACAAAATTTGACCATGTGTTTTAAATGTTTTTTAGCACAGTATATGTGCAATCAATGATAGCTTTTATTAAGTTTAAGGAAATGATAAATCATGAAGACTGAGAAAGAACTGACGGCTTTGAATTACAGTGTTGGTGAAGAATACTGAATATATCATGGATCGCGAGCCGAACAAACAAGTCTGTCTTGGAGTAAGTACAGTCAGAGTGTGCTTGGAAGCAAGGCTGCTGAGGCTGTTTCACACGCCGTCAGGAGGGCCCAGCACGGAGAGGAGAACATCGTGCTCGGGAGAGCAGCCACGACGAGGGCTTTCGGGCGATGGCCTGGCACAGTGGCCACAACAACGGGCTCAAACACGGCGGTGATTGTGAGCGGGGCACAGGACCGGGCAGTGTCTCATTCTGCTGTGTGCAAGGTTGTTATAAGCTGGAACTGACGAGAGGCTATCTAAGAACAACAACAACAACTTTCACTTTATCCCATTAGTTAAGTTAGTAACTCACTCTCTTTTAACACATGACACGGGAAGAAATAAAATTTGTCTTTGGAGTATACCAACTAGTTTCCATCGGAATTTTCTCTGGAAAGACTGAGACAATCAGCATATCAAATAGTACTGTCCTCATAGTAATGATTATAATTAGTTTTTTCTTTTTTTTTTTAAGTAAAAACCAACAGCCACTTTGTTTATATTTTAAAATCTTCATTAACTGATTTAAAGTAAGCATAAGGGAATTTCAAACTGCAAACCGGCCATGACGTGGAAACTGAAACTGTTTTACAAGCTTGACACACACACACACACACACACAAAACTGACTTCTGGACTAATCAGAGAAGTCTCTAAGTATACAATTCAAATTGAATAATTTTTATGCAACCCTGTATCCTTCGCAAGGATTAAAGAACTCTGAAATTGAACAAAAAAAATTGTTGAATGCCATGCATAATTAAAAAGCAAAGCCCATTGACATCGAGTAATTTCCCACTCACAGTGACCCTAATAGGACACAGCAGAACTGTCACACAGGGTTTCCGAGAAGTACTAGGTGGATTCAAGCTGTTGAGCTTCTAATTAACAGCCGTAGCTCTTCATCACTATGCCACCAGGGTTTCCTCTACATAATTAGTAATTTATTAAAAAGACTGTCAATAACAAAACAATACATGAAGAAAATAAAACAAAGCAGCTCTGTTTATGTCTCAGTTGGAATTCATCGCAGAAACAGGAGTTTTTAAAAATAACTAAGCTAGATGTTGCTGGCACGAGGGCCACAAGAATAAAAAACCCCAAAGAGAGCCTATTTAATGTTACCACAGAGAGACGAATGAGTAACACCTTTCATTAAATCTCCTTTCCTCGCATAGGCTTCCTTTCTACTTTGGCTGTTAAAATCTCTTTAAGTCTTCTATGTTCTTCTCATAATTCTTTGTTTTGCTGCTCCCAGCCCTCTTCTGTGAAGTCCTCTGATCTTTCGTATACAATTTGTCTTCCAGTTTTATGCTGTTATCTTACCTCTTATCTGAAAACCTGGACAGTATACTGGTTAAGTACTTTGCTAACCAAAAGGTTGACAGTTTAAATCCACCAGGCACTCCTTGGAAAATGTACGGGGCAGTTCTACTCTGACTTAAAAGGTTGCTATGAGTTAATATCGACTTTGTGGCAATGGGTTCGATTTTCAGTTCTTTCTTACCTGTTGCTCCCACGTACATCAGCTTGGCCTGTGCAATCAGTCCCTGTGTGCCTGGACACAGTGGACTATGACTTTTCCTTCTACCAGTCAAGCCCTCTTCAAGACCTACAGTGGTGCTGACAGCCATCAGGTGGGGAGTACTTTCTTCACCAGTTGCCTTCAAGTTGACTCCAGCTCGTGGAAACTCCATGTGTTTACGAGTAGAACTGCACTCCATAGGGTTTTCAGTGGCTTGCTTTTTCAAAGATCAACAGGCCTTTCTTTTGAGGCGCCTCTGAGTGAATTTAAACCACCATCTTTTTGGTAACTATCCAACACTTAAGTGTCTGTATCATTTAGAGACTCTGGGCCACTGTGAGTCAGAATCGATGCACTGGCAGTATTTTTGTTTTTTAGGGACTCTGGGAAATGCTGACGGGCCCTGCTTTTCCTTAATATGATGCCTCAACTGTTTACTAAATGTGTGAGCTCAGGCAAGTTTGTTAAACTTTCCGAAGCAGAGTTCCCTCAACTGTAAACTGGGGAAAATCATACCATTGGCCTCTTAAGGCTGTGGGGAGATTAAGCCAAGCAACTGACACCAAGGTTTAGCAGAGTGCCTGGCACACAGGAGGCCCTCGGTGATCAGGAGCCTGCTACTGCTCCTGCTGACTGCTTGTGGATCATTCTGAATCCTCTGTCATGTCCACAGGAAAAATGTAGTTCTTAATCTGAGGAAGTTGCATATATCATATCCGCTGTTTCATGAAGATGGCATCTCTTTATCTGCAGAACCTTTTGCATTTCATTAATATTGTTCCTTCACTGTTTAACAACTTGGAATTCGGGGTAGGTCTTGAAATCCATATCTTTAAAATACCTAATAGGTTGCTTTGTTTGTTTTATCATCTTGGATTCAATGCTAATTTTGCTGATTCTTTTGAAGGAAGCAATTCTAAAGAGAAATGTAACACTCAGAAACTTTCATCTCTTCTATATGGTTCTTCGTGCTTTTAATTCTATTCTGTAAGTCTCAGCTTTAGCATGCCATTATTATTTAAAGTCCTTATTTTACAGTACGTATGTGATTTTTAAGCCGTTTGATACCACTTCAAAATGATAAGACTTCAGTTATGTATCTGGTACTCTGAGGATAGAGCCTTTGGATAGTATAAACAAGTAACTCACTCAGCTACTAACTGAAAGGTGGGAGACTTGAGTCTGGTCTCAAAGCCTTGATGATCTGTTGTTTCTAGGTACCGTCGAGTAGGTTCTGACTCACAGTGAGTCCACGAACAACAGAACGAAACACTACCCAGTCTTGCGCCGTGTCCACAATCATCTTTATGCTTAAGCCCATTATTGCGGTCACTGTGTCAATCCATCTTGTCGAGGGTCTTCCTCTTTTTCACTGACCCTCCACTTGACCAAGCATGATGTCCTTCTCCAGAGACTGATCCTTCCTGACAACATGTCCAAAGTATGTATAACACAGTCTTGCCATCTTTGCTTCCAAGGACCACTCTGGTTGTACTTCTTCCAGAATAGATCTGCTTATTCTTTTAGTGGTCCATGGTACATTCAACATTCTTCTCCAACACCACAATTCAAAGACACCAATTCTTCTTCTGTCTTCTTTGTTCATTGTCCAACTTTGTTCACTGATGATTTGCTTCTGAAAAATCAGCCATTGAAAATCCAATGGAGTACAATTCTCTTTGGCACACATGGAGTCACTATGACTAGGAATCAACTTGACAGTAACTATTTCCTGGTTACTCCAAGTACAGAAAATTCTAGTTATCACAGCTTTGTCAGAAATAAAAGATCTGTTTGGTCACATTGGTGATGGCCTTAATGATGCTGACATATGTCTTGAGTGGCCTCTATGAACTTTTTGTTGTTCCAGTATAATTACTAGTAGGGACTCATTTAGCTCTAATTCGGATGATAAATTATATGTTTACCCCAAATCATTTAAAGACCAAGGTAGATATGAAGCCACTTCACTTTAATAGCTTATATTTCAATTTTATCTTTATTATTTGTACATGAGTCAGATCTGACTCGACAGCACTTGGTTGGCTATTTGTATACTTGGGCCACTAGCCAATCAATCATTTTTTTGATTCAGGCAGTTCCTATTCATTCATTTTCGTTAGACACTCGTCATGCTCTGAAAAGCACAATTCAAAGAGTTTACAATATAGTATAAGAGACAGAGATGAATTAAGTAACTACCCACCAAAAATGTCAGACCTGCAGAAGCCAGGTATAAGGGCCCGTGACAACCACAGGATGTAGCACATGGTAGGTGGAGTAGAGAAGAGACAATACAATTAGACATGAAGTGTTTTGTCATCCCAGAAAGCTGTCACTCCATATAAATACAGCACTCAAAATGCCACTGTGTTTGCCTTCCATTCAGTTCCTATGACGAGGGGATATTTCAGTACAAATAGGTCCTTCTGAAGATGGAAACCAAGTAATAATTGTGGATGGGTGAAGCACAAGGAAAAAAATTAATTTTTGGTTTCTGCTTTGAGTGGCAATGTTTCCCTCATGCAGAGATGATGTGAACTATAAAGAGTGAAGGAGAGAAGGACAGAAAAAATGATAGGTGGTGTTAGTAAGCTCCTTTAAAAATCACAGTTAGACGATGGTTGTCGGTGTTTTGCTTCCCCCTAAACAACTGTTGGAAACCCTGGTGGCATAGTGATTAAGTAATATGTCTGCTAACCAAAAGGTCAGCAGTTCAAATCTGCCAGGTGTTTCTTAGAAACTCTATATGGAACAGTTCTGTTTTGCCCTATAGGGTTGCTATGAGTCACTATCGACTCAATGGCAGTGGGTTTTGGTTTTAAACAACTCTTGGAACTCTGTCCCAGGCACTTGGTAAAAATGCTCAGAACATCCTGACTTGTGATGATACAAAACAGAGTCTTGAGGAACAGGCACAGAGCCCCAAGTTAAACAGTCAAGGAGAAAATCTGAAAAGGCATTGTTAGCTCTGTTGGCTTCTCGCAGTAACTGTTTTCTTTGTCTGTGATGTAGGCAACCAAAGTAACAGGTTGGGATTACTAATTTTTGAGAGGACAACTAAGCTCTGAGAAGGACTCCACAGACTACCCACATGAAGAACTTCTCCTCAGAAAGAACCATGAGCAATCAGAGCACCTGTACAGGTGAAAGATTGCCTCTGGAAAGGATTTTCAGGTATTGACAGAACACCAGGTGGGTAAATTCACTTCCGAGATTCTATGATTAATTGGTCAGCTTTTCATTTATCTGTAGACTGAAGAGCTCATTTCCCATACAAATAAACCTTCTGAAAGCAGGAAATTAAATCATAACTATGTAAGTGACATAGTTAAGGTCCCCTTCCCTCCCCTCAAAAAAAGGACTGGTCCATGATTGGCTGCATGAAGAATTTATAAACTGCGGTGCTACGTGTACATCCACAGGCTCTGTACTACTGCAGATAAATTTCAGAGCTACATTCTTACTACATGAGACATAATTGTGCTTAAAAACTTCTCAGCTAATTCTTTGAAAATTAGGGATCACAGAGTCACAGGTATTGATTTTTCATTTAATGGTGTGTAATTAAATACTGCATGCAATTTGTATGTGCAATTCATAATGGTTATTAGAATCAAAATCCTTATTACCTAAATACATCATATTTGATGTCTCTGAATCATGTTTTCTTCACAATTAATGCTGGACAAATGGACAAACTATATCTACTCTGATCACTTGTCGCACATAACTAGACAGACCAAATAAATTATTATATTGGAAATTATCATTAAAACTGCAAATTTTACAAATGTATTGTGTTGTCCTTTTCTGTCTGCATGGTCTCATAGCTACTTGGGTTCCTTGTGTCTTTATTTACTATAATATCTTGCTCTTGCCGACTTCAATTTGCAGTGCACCCAGGAAGGACTAGATATATAGTGGGTGTCAAGGAGATGCTGGAGGCCCCCTAATAGTCTCTCCAAAAAAGAATTATCTTGCTCCTCTTTCTGTTTCTCCTCTTCCTTGTTGCTCTTCCAGTTCTATTTCAATGTATTCATTAACATGCACTATGTTCCTACACGTCATGTTTTTCTCCTCTTTGTCTAAGCTTACTTACAAAATAACACCAATACTCATTGATTCTAGCTTGTCATTTGCCATCTATGTGCCCAGGTGCTATCATTTCTTTTTCATCTGCAACATGGGAACAATAAACCTATCTCAAAGGCTTGTTGTAAGAATAAAATCAGGATTACCTGCTAAATTCAACAATAACTGGTTGAATTTAACGGGTGGCATGCGTTCCATTCAAGGCTGTGTCTTGGGCAACTCAACTGACCTGTGAATGATGCGCTGGCTCTGCAGGTAGTCCAGGGCCATGGCCAGCTCACAGATGAAGAGCTTTACTGTGTCCTCCTGGAAGTGAACGTTCTGCTGCAGGTGATACCGCAGGTCGCCGCCCAGCAGGAGGTCCACCACCATGAACATGTCCTCCTCATCTTGGAAGGAGTACCTGCAATACCATCAGAAGAGAAACCTTACTACGTATATTTCCAAACTACGACAGCCCCAGAGGCGAAAGAGACCCTAGAAAACAAAGCAAGAAGTCCTTGCATTAAGAGATTAGGCTTTGGGAGTAGATGGTCTAATACCAAATCCTCAGCATTTTTTTTTTTAAATGCATAAAATGGGAATCATAAGAATACTTAACACACTTAAGGTTGAGCACAGTAGCTGGCACCACACCTGATACATTGGAAGCACTCATTAGCTGTCAGGTTGTTGTCAGGCGCTGTCTGGTCTGTTCAGATTCACAGCAATGTAAGCACAAGCAAATGAAGCCCTGTCTGGCCCACAGCTAAAAGCAAAGCCCTGGTAGCCTAGTGGCTAAGAATTCAGCTGCCAACCAAAAGGTCAACAATTTGAGTCCTCCAGCAGCTCCTTGAAAGTCCTATGGGGCAGTTCCACTCCGTCGTACATCGTCACTGCGAGTCAGGATTGACATGATGGCAATGAGTTATTCATAGCTAAAAGCCAGAGAATTAAATAAAATCCCATTTATTCATTTATCATCAAGAATCATATTCTAACCACACTTGCCAGAGGTCCATAAAATGAGTTATGAAGCTCTTTGAGCCATCACCGTGCCCATTTGTCCCTACTTCATTGCTTAGCAACATCATAGCTAACTATGCCCCACACGACTGATAAGAAAGTGATTTTAAAAGGGAAATAAAGAATGAAGTGCACAGCACGAGGAAGTAATTCACTCAGTCTGAGGGACGAGGTGGTAAGAGAAAGCTTCTCAGGAAATGTGAAACTGGAGCTAAATTTGGAAGGATGGTCATAATAATAACAATGGCAGCTACCACTGATTCCATCACCTGTTTTTCAGTTTGTCATACCATGGTGGCTTATACACTGTTATGATGCTGGAAGCTATGCCACCAGTATTTCAAACACCAGCAGTGTTGCCCATAGCGCACAGGTTTCAGCAGAGCTAGAAGGAAAAGGCCTGACAATCGACTTTTAGATGTTAGCCAGTGAAAACCATATGGACTGTGGGGAAGATAACAGCGGTAGGAGATGAGCTCTTCGGTTGGAAGGCACTCAAAATAAACAGTGGCTTGAGCATACCTACAGCTGTGAAGACGGTACAGCACTGGGTGATGTTCTTTTCCATTAAACGTGGAGTCACCGTAAGTCAGAGTCAACTCAATACAACTAACAACAGCAACAGCTTTGTGTGACTGCTGTGGGGAAGAATCTGAAGCACCTTACAGGCATTCTCCCAGTTGCTCCCCAGTTGGGCTCCTCTTACCATCCACATTACAAATGAGAAAACCATGGCCCAGGGAAGTTTAAGGAACTTGAACAATGTCACACATCCAATAAACGATGGAGATGAGGGATTCTCCAGGTACAAATTAGTAAGATTTGAGAGAGAGAAACAGTATGTATTTAAGCACAGACAAGAGAAATCACATGGATGAGAGAGGAAAGGGAAATAATTTAGATTTGTTGACACAACAGACACTATTGAAAAGCTTGGACCTGGAGAAGAAGACAGTCAGATCTCATGAGAAGGAGCTTGTTTACTAGTCAGTCAAACAACAAACAAACAAAACCCAGTGATGCTGAGTTGATTCCAACTTATAGTGACCCTATAGGACAGAGTAGAACTGCTCCACAGTTTCCAAAGGGCGCCTGGCAGATTCAAACTGCTGACCTTTTGATTAGCAGCCCTGATACTTCACTACTATGCTACCAGGCTTTCCTACTAGTCAGTAGGCATTGTTAAGACACTAAAGGGTTTGAAGAGGAGGTCCAGTCCAACAAATGGACACAAGCACACTGCCAAGGGTGAAGATTGAGCAGGAGGAGCCGCACTTTGTCCTGTTGCACGTGGTGGCCACCATGAGTCAGAGCTGGCTCCCTGGTAGCTAACAACAATCAACAGCAACAATTCAACACGAGTTTTACACTTGAGAGAGGAGGGGCTGAGGGACTGGATGGGGAAACTGGATAACAGGAGTGCAGAACCAGCCTCTGCTATGTGCAAAGAGCCTTCTGTAAAAATGCATCCCCACAGCTATGATCTGCTTTATTTTACTCAGAGCACAGATAGGGTTTCTAACAGCAATTGAGCTCTCTGTATCAACACTATTTTGATCTGTTTCTTTAGGCACTTTTAAATTTTATCTGAGATTGCATTTTTAAATTTTATCTGAGTCAAAGAATTAAGTATCTGAAAGCAGTGCTCAGGGTTGTAAACTGATTCCTAATGGCAAATTATTCGTTCAGGAAATAAATGTAGATTATCAACGCTGGGACGATGTACTTAGTACATCTTTTTCTTTATGACTGCATTAAAGGAAGAGAAGGGACTGGCAAGTGAAAGGAAAAGGAGACATTCAATGAAGCATTAATTGGAGGCAGTAATATTAAAAAAAAAAAAAAAGACTAATAGTCCCTGATGTCTACTTTTCGATAAATAAAATTTTGCTTATCACTGAAGGCTGAAGGCTGATTCACACAGATGATGTCAGGAATTAGGGATAGAAACAGAAGTGGGTTTTTTGTTTTGTTTTGTGTTTAATTGTGCTTTAGATGAAAGACTACAGAACAAACCAGCTTCTCATTAAACAATCAATATGCATGTTGTTTTGTGACATTGTTACCAACCCCACAACACGTCAACACTCACCCTTTTTGGACCTTGGGTTCCCTGTTACCAGCTTTCCCGTCCCTTCCTGACTGTTATTCTTTACCTCAGGGCTGGAGTGCCCCTTTAGTCTCATTTTGTTTTAGGGGCCTGTGTACTCTTTGGCTGAAGGGTGAACCTCAGGAATGACTTAATTACTGAGCTCGAAGGGTGACCGGTGGCTATACTCTTGGGGTTTCTCTGGTCTTTGGCAGGCCAGTAAGTCTGGTCTTTCGTTTATGGGAGTCACAGTTTTGTTCTACATTTTTTTCCAGCCCTTTCCGGAGGATTCCAGGCAGTGCAGTCACAGGTGGTAGCTGGGTCCCATCTAGTTGTGCCGGACTCAGTCTGCTGGAGGTCATGGAAGTCACAGTCTGCTGCCTTTGTACTAATGTTTCCCTGGTGTCTTTGGTTTTCCTCCTCTCTCGCTCCCATTGGGTGAGATTAGTGGAGTCTCTTAGATACTCTAAACTGTTAAGATCATAGACACCACTCACTGTAGTGGAACAGGAAACATTTTCATTATACACTACATTAATCCCCTTGAGATAGATCTTTGAAACAAATGCTCTTTTAAAAAAATCTAAGAAATGCATCCTTAGCATTGTCTGCTAGGAAATGATCTTCACCTTGATACCATGGCAGGCTGGTCAGCTTTCACACTGTTTTAATGGCCCGACAGAAAGAAAAAATCTCTTGTTTAGGCAGTTTGGTTCACAGTTCTTCTAACTGCATCGTTATACTCTCCATTCATTGTCTTTTACAACATTGTACTAATTAATATATAATCATACCTAGGACGTGTGGCACCTTAGCTTCTCTCAGACAGTATATCAGAAAGAATGACTGCCTAACAGGATGCAAGCAAAGTCTTTTGACAGAGGAATGTTGTTTTTATTAAACGCAACCTGAATGAACGATTTTATTGGATCTTGGGCTAAGCTATTTTTAATTCAAAGAACAGACTGATAGAGGTGTCTGTTGTGGCAAGTTAACCGTGTTCAACCGTGCAGAACATTATTAATCAAGGAGAAATGAGAGCCAGACAAGAAGACACAGGCTTCCCTTGCCTAGTATAAATATAAATGTATTTCATCATGCAGTCTGCCCTCATTGTTAAAAAACATCTTTCTCCTTCCATACTTCATATCTCAAGTCCTCTGTCTCAGGTCCTCAGCTCTGAGATGGAGAGATGATACCATTTAATTTCCCAGAACTATGCTTAGTAAAAAGTACTTGGTGATAACCTGAGTATGCAAGTTCATATCATAATCTGACTTTTTCCTTAATAAAAGAGCAAGAACTTCATTGTACTTCAAATATTCATCACAGAGCTGACGATTCCATCATCGTATTTTTTTCTTTCCATACGCCATATCATAGCTTATTTATTTCTTGGTCGACAGCTCTAAAATGAACAAATTTGGCCAAGTCATTGCAAACTATGCCCAGTAAGAGAGACGATAAATAGCAAGAGACCACCACCTTACTCTGCCCTGCTCTGTCCTGTTTGACTCAGACTACTGAAATATGTCAGCATTAGCCTTCCCTGTGTGATCCTAGACCTTTCCTAACCATTCTCCACATTGCAATTGCATTTTAAAATATAAGCGTCATTGTGTTATTCAGCCTATAAATCCCTTCAGCTCTTTCCATAATCAAAAGGACTCTGTTAGCGCTGGGCTTTGCTTACATTTCCAGCTTTGTTTTAAAGATTCTTACTGCTTGCCTCCTGCACTCCAGCCGTATTGGTCATTTGTTTCTTGGCTAACTCGTGCCTCCTCCAGCCTGAGATGGTTATGATGTGGTGTGACTGAGACCTGACTCAGAGTCTTATCCACTGCCTGGTTACAGTCTACTCACCTTTCAGGTCTCACCTCGAGTGTCTCTTCTCCCAGAAGATTATTCCACAACCGTCAAGATTAGATCAGGTCCTCCATTAGGTAATGCTGTATCTTTTATTTACAGATTTCAACTTAATTTGAAGTTATTGACCTGTGTCTTTTAGGAGTAACTTCTGTCTTTCCCAGTAGGCTATCTGGATACATGCCTATTTTAACTCACAATTAATCACCAGTACCTGTACACTGCCTGAAGGCAGAGTCTATGAATAATTACAGAAAAACATAATATATTAATACATGAACTAAGGAAAAGGAGGCAAGTAAGGTAAAACACAAGTTTGGGTGGGTCTGATACAAACTGTTGTTGCTGGGTGCCATGGGGTTGATTCTGATTCATAGAAACCCATGCAATAGAACACCACTGCCCCATAACGTCTTTTTGGCTGTATTCTTAGTGGAAGCAGATAACTAGGTCTTTCTCCGGCAGAGCCTCTGAGTGGATTCAAGTCACCAAACTTTTTGTTACCAGCCATGTGATCAAACATTGCACCTCTAGGCCTCCTTATAAATTACTGGGTTCTACTTTCTTAGAAATTGACACTGTTACCAAGTAAGTAAAAAGGCCACTCGCATACCTGAAGCCATGTCCATACGGCTCATCTTGAAATAAATCTGAATCCGAGGGTTAGAAGGACTGAAAATATTCTCCAATGCAGTGTTTTACAAATTGTGGTTCATGACATGTTAATAGGTTCTAAAATGAACTTGGTGAGTTTATAAACTATTAGAAATCTTGGATTAGACAAAGATTTCCAAGATGAAACATCAAAGAACAGTATATAAAAGAATAAATTGGTAAATTGGATTTTATCAAAATTCAAAACTTTTTCACTCACAAAGACACTGTAAGAAAATGAATAGTAATAGATTGGAAGAAAGCATTTGCAAAATACATATACAATAAAAGACTGTATGTAGAATTTATAAAGAACTATTACAACCAGGAAACCCTGGTGGCATAGTTGTTGGGTGCTATGGCTCTAACCAAAGGTCAGCAATTCTAATCTGCTAGGTGCTCCTTGGAAAATCTATGGGCAGTTCTACTCCATCTAGAGGGTCACAATGAGTCAGAATCAACTCGATGGCAGCAGGTTTGTTTGCTTTTGTTTGTTTTATTACAACACAGTAAGAAGACAAACAACCCAATTTAAAAAATGAGCAAATTAACAGACATTTCACCAAAGGAGAGATACAAATGGCTAATAAGCACATGAAAAGATGTTCAAATCATTGGGCACTAGAAAAAACAAAAATTAAAACTGTACTTTTCAAACCCATCTGAATGGCTATAACAAATAAGACAAGCAATAACCAATGACAACTAGGACTCGAAAAACAAGAACCCTTATACGTTGCTTGTGGGAATGTAAACCGCATAGATACTTTGGTAAGCAGTGTGTTGAATTTCCCTAAAGAGTAAATGTAAAACTACTCTGTGACTCAGAAATCCCATTAATATGTATCTTCCCAAAAGAAATAAAAACATGTGCCCATACAAAGACTTGCACATGAATGTTGACTGCAGTTTTATTCATAATGGCCCAAAAGAAGAAACAACCTAAACCCAAAATCCGGTGCTGCTGAGTCAATTCTGACTCATAGCAACCGTATAGGGCAGAGTAGACCTGCTTCATAGAATTTCCAAGGAGTGCCTGGTGGATTCGAACTGCCGACTTCTGGATAGCAGCTGTAGAGCTTAAGGACTATGTCACCAGGGTTTCTCGGAAACAACCTAAATATCCACAAATATATAAATGCAAAAACAAAATGTACTGCATCCATACAATAAAACATTATTTAGCACTAAAAAGGAAGAAACTAATGACACATGGGAAGTCAGGGATAAACCTTATAACCATTGTGGTAAAGGAAAGAAGCAGACGTAAGAATCTACATATTGTACGATACCATTTATATAAAATGGCCAGAAATGGAAACTGTGGCGGCATAGTGGTTAAGTGCTACAGCTGCCCACCAAAGGGTTGGTGGTTCAAATCCATCAGGCACTCCTTGGAAACCCTATGGTGCAGTTCTACTCTGTACTTCAGGGTCCCTATGACTCAGAATGAGCTCTGTGGACATGGGTTTGATTTTTTGGTTTTGGCTAGAGAGGCAAATTTTACAGAGGCAGAAAGCTTATTAGTCATTTCCTAGAGCATAGCAACAGGGATTAACTATATAGGAGCATGAGAATCTTACAAAACCTAAGGGAGTGGGGAAACAAAACCACAAATCTGTTGCCTTTGAGATGTTTGTGACTCATAGTGCCCATATAGGACAGAGCAGAACTGCCCCATAAGGTTTCCCATGCTGTTGTCTTTGCAAGAGCAGACTGCCACATCCTTCCACCCCAGAGCAGCTAGTAGGTTTGATCCATCAACCTTCCAGTTAGCAGCTGAGTGCTTGAAGATCTTGTTGGAAGTGGGAGTAAGAATTTGTAAACTGGGTTTGTGGTGACAGCTGCTAAAAATCACTGAATTATAGACACGTAAAAGGGGTGAATTTTATGACACGTAAAATATATCTCAATACAGATTTTTCAGTTTGTTTTTAAAGTCATTTGGTAGGGAAAAAAAAGAGAGAGATTTATGTATATAGACATTAAATAACTTGCTTAAGAATCACATATCAGAATATTGTGGAGCCAGCCTGCATGTAAAGCGATCATACACTTAACCAACACACTATACTCACAACACGTATGAGACAGAGACATCCAAAGTTTATAATGAAATCCTGCCAGGGGATAGGATGATCATCTAAACGCCCTTCACGTTTCAGAATTCATTTTGTATGTCTTCTGGGTGGTCTCACTCCGATGCAGGCCATTTCTGATCTGTGGCCAGGAATCTCCGTAAAAGAGTGTTTAAGAAATAATATTATCTTTTACATGAAAACAATGAAGCAGTTACTTTGTGTTTTTCAAACTATGAACAGGGAATATGCACAGCTGACTTTTCACAGTTTACAAGAAACACTAGTCCTGGTGGGAAGAAATCCCTGAGTAATGGACAAGGAGGAGGTTAGAGTACCCTGTACCACTAGTTACATGAACACCTGAATTTTAAAATCTTTCTTGGGAACAATGTTCTATCATATTTCCTGTCATGTGGCTCTGTAATAAATTTCCAAAGTGGAGCTAGTGTGCAATTTACTTTAAAAACCCAAACTAGTACTATTTTACCTAGTTAATCTAGCAGATTAACCACACAACTCAGAAAACTGAAGGTTACCAAAAGTGAGACCTCAACAGTCTATAAAAACTGTATACGTTTTTATCTTTAATTTGAAATTCCATGATGTGACAGTTTGAGGCAAAGGAAAGGTCATGGCTTAGATAACACTGGAACCAACAAGCCTAAATTCTCTCTACTATAAATTCAGAGGGAGGGAATTTACCATTGATACAAGCATAACATAACTTCTCATTTATTGGTCAGAGTGAGAATGTTTCCACCAAAGGTTAACAATAGTCATTGTTTGTGAGGACTCGGAGGAAAAGGAAGTCTCATACAATCTGAATGGGGGTACTTTGGCGAAAGTTTAATTTGGAAATAGGTCTTTTAAAAAGCACAAGGCTTTTGACCCTATACTTTGATCATTAAAATTTTTCACTACAGGGACTCTTGAAAAAGGTTACCAAGATGCTCTTTAAACTGAAACCTGCTGCTGTTGAGTCAATTCCAACTCACAGTGACTGTATAGGATAGAGTGGAACTGCCCCAGTGTTTCCAAGGAGCAACTGGTAGATTCAAACTGGTGATTTTTTGATTTCTAGGATACTCATTACATCATTTTAAAATCACGAACAATTTGCTTGCCCATCAATAGGACAAGATGCAAATAAATTACGGTAAATGCATGCTACAGATAGTATGGTAATTTTTTATATGAAGCAGTTCTATATTCTCACATGGAAAGATTTTGCTTAAGGCAAGCAAGAGGAATATGTATTTTTCAAAAGAGATACACTCAAAACCCCAACAGGAAAATACAGAACACATACTACACAGAACAGATACTACACATACAATATATACACACACGCACACACACAACTTTTCTGAAAATAGGATAATCAGTTAAACAGTGGAATTACAATTTGTTATTTACATACATTTTTATATTTAAAAATCCTAAAAATATATATATTAAAAACAACATTTCCCCCATTCAGACATTTCAACTTCTGATTGTTAGCATATGAGGTCTGACAGTTAAGTCCGTGAACTTAGTTGCTCAAAGCGCCACATACCTCATTGCTGAATATCACTGTGGTCAAAGTACCGCCCTTGGGGAGCTATGCACCTAGTCTACCCTTTAAAGCAATTTTGGAATTCTTTCTGGAATGACCATTGTTCATGGTGCCACAGTGGCAACTTTGTGAACTTAATTATATAGTCGTCTGTGGGGAGTTTTTAACCCCAGCAAACAAATAACTGTATTGCAACACCCTCCCTGCTCACTTGCTTTGACCCCCAGTGACTTTTTTTTTTTTTTTTTTGCCAGAAGATAAAAGAAAGACTTAAAGGAAGATGTTTTGATGACATTCAGGACATCAAGGGTAATACGACAACCACTCTGCTGGCTGTTTCAGAAAAAGAGTTCCAAAACTGCTTTGAAGGGTGGACTAGGCACTGGCATCAGTGCATAGCTTCCCACAGGGCGCACTTTGAAGGTGTCCATAGTGATATTCGGCAATGAGGTATGTAGCACTTTCTCTAGGATGTGTTCGTGAACTTAATTAGCGGTTCTCCTACATTACCAGTGACTTTCAGTACATCCACACAATTGTGCAACCACCCCACGATTCATTTTAGAACATTTTTTCATTACCGCACAAAGAAACTCCATACCCAATTGCAGACACTTTCTCCTTTCCGCCAATCCTCTCTCCCCAGCCCTGTATAACCACAAAGCTATTTTCTATCTCTATGAACTCACCTATTCTGGACATACCATATGTCTTCATACAATATGTCTTCCTTAGTGACTAGCTTCTTTCATGTAGCATGTATCAAAGTTTATTCATGATGCAGTATGTATTAGTGTCATATTTACTTTTATTGCCAATTAATATTCCATTGTGTGAGTATAGCACATTTTGATTTTGTATTCTTTAGCTGATGGGCATTTAGGTTATTTCTATTTTTTGACTAGCATGACTAATGCTACTGTGAACATTCATGTACAAGTGTTTTGGGTGGACATGTGTTTTCATTACTCTTGGGATATATACCTAAAAACAAAATTTCTAGATCATACAATAACTCTATGTTTAGTCTTTTAAAGAACTGGTGATTATTTTCCAAAGTGGCTCTGCTATTTTATATCCCCACTGTCAGTGTATAAGAATTCCAATTTCTCTACATCCTGGGCAACACTAGTTAAGTCATCCTAGTGGCTATGAAGAGGTACCTCATTGTGGTGTCCATTTCTATTTCCCTGATGGCTAATGACAGGGAGCATATTGCATGTGTATTGATCATTTGTATACCTGCTTTGCAGAAATGTCTATTTAGATTCTTTGCCTGTTTTTTAATTGGATTATCTTATTATTGAATTGTATAAATTCTTTACATGTTCTAGTTATAAGTCCCTTTTCAGATACACGATTTGCAAAAATTTTCTTCCACTCCGTGGGTTATCTTTTCATTTTCACAATGACTTTCAAAGTACAAAAGGTTTGTAATGGTGACGAAGTCCAATTTATCTATTTTTGTTTCATTGATTGTTCTTTTGATATTACCTCTAAGAAACGACTGTCTAATCTGAGGCCACAAATATTTACTCATGTTTCCTCTAAGAGTTTTAGGTACTTAGTGTTTGCATGTATTTCTATGAGCCATTCTGAATTCCTTTTTGTGCATGGTGTGTGATAGACATTTATTCTCATCTTTTTGCATGTGGCTATCAAGTTGTCCTAGATTCACTTGTTTTTAAAAAGACTATTTTTTTCCCTCTGTTGAGTAATCTTGGAACCTCGGTTGCAAGTCAGTTGTTTGTAAACCTGAGGAATTGTTTCTGGACTACCGATTCTATTTTAATTGTATCTTTGTCTATCCTTATGCCAATACCACATTGTTTAGCTCACTATTGCTTTGCAGTAAATTTAGAAATGGGAAGCGTAAGTATTCCAACTTTGTGTTTCTTTTCATGATTGTTTGGCTATCTGATTACTGGATCTTCTTTTTGAATTTTAGGACTAACATATCAATTTCTACAAAGAAGCCAGTTGGAATTTTCAAAGGGAATGTATAGAATTTATAGATCAATATGGGGTCAAATTGCTTTTTCCACTTTACAATATACCCTGGAGGGTACACCATCACAGTATATAGAAATATTTCTCACTCTTATTCTTAGTTGAGTAACACTGCATACAGAAGTCACAGGTTTACTCAACCTATCATCTACTGATGAACATTGAGGTTATTGTTTCCAGTATTTTGTTATTCCAGGTAATATAATAGTGAAAAACTTCATGATATGCCTTTTTATATTTTTGCCAGTCTAACTTTGGCATATATTCCTAGAAGTAGGTTTGCCCAAGACAGAAGTTTATTAAAACAATGGCTAAAAGCTATGCAATTTTTGCTTGATATCGCCAACTTTATCTCCATGGGGGTGTATCATTTTGAATTACTACCAGCAAGTATGAATGCTTCTTTCCCCACATCCTCACTCTGTAGTATGTTACAAAAATTTCAAATTTCCAGAAGTTTAATTTGGGAAAAACCTAGCAGTAGAACAAGAACGTTTAATATTTATGAAATACTTGATCTCCTGTCCACAAGAAGCTGTACAAAATTCTCCAAAGACCAAACATATCTTAAATGCTCTCATCCAAGTATGCTTTAAAAAAAACTCATCCACATTTATGTATCATGTGTTGCCGCAGCCTGTCACCCACAGAAGCCTCTGTAAGCAAAATCTCACGCCTATGTGATAGCGGGTGTAGGCATCTCACCCTTGGCATATTTTTGACCGTGATCTCCCTGATAATATTTTGCATCCTAATTAAACTTTCCTCAAAAATACCCTCTTATCTCCCGGCACAAGGATCAAAGAAGAAGGGCTTTACAACCCCCTCGGCTTAATGAATTCCAACACAGCACGCCCAGCCCAGGAATACTGAGGCCGGCCTGGCTCCGCTGGCTTCCCCCAACTGCACTTCCCTCTCCACATGTGAAACACAAGATTACAGGAAGGCCCTGGGAAGCTTCCCAAGGACAACCCTCCACACAGCTCTTAGACATAGCCATCCCACTCCCTACATCAGGATGATAGATAGGCTCCCAAGTTTATTATAATTGGTATGACAAATGAGTAAATACTAAAGAAATATCCTTCTTAGAACAGCTTAAGGGTGGGAGACGGTGGACGCTTACTATCCTCACAGGAAGAGATAAAGTAAGAACAAGGGAGGAACAAATAGAAACAGCCAGATGAGCTTTGGATGAATATACCCTTCTTTCTGTACCCTTGACCTTGAGACATCAATAGAGCTGATTAAGCTCAAGGCATAACTTTGTTTTCACTGTTAATTATCACCACAATATACTTGCCTCAGGCCATTATCTAGAAGGCCTTGACAAGTAACATGAAAAGAGACCACGAGGTGTCAGTTTCTTACTAGCCAACAGCTTACATGGCCAAAGACCAGGGTGAAATTATGTCACCTCATTGACTATAAAAAATAAAGGCAGACCCTGACAGGCTGCTGTTCCCCAGATTCCTGGTTGTCTCAGTCTCATTTCTTTCTCCTTCGCCGAAGCCACCCATCCCTTCATGAACCCAGACCCTGCAGAGGCTGGACCCCAGCAGTGTGTATATACACAGAGTGAGCTCTAACATATGCCTCTGATGGAGAGAAGACCTGATGATAAGTTCTTCTAACTGTTAGAACCCCATAGCATTTCCAAGAAGCAGTTGGTAGATTTGAACTGCTGACTTCTTGGTTAGCAGCTAAGCTCTTAACCACTGCACCATACATAGTTACAATAAATGTTCATTAATCCTTCGTTTTTAACCAGAATAAACTTTTAAATGAGTCCCAGGAAACAGAAGCTCTTGGTCTGAGCTTATTTAGCCTTTCCTGGCCTCTCCTTGTCAAATGTAAATCAGATGTCACCCACCCGTGCTTCCCTCTTTACATTTCCACCATACCCTACCATGTCTCTGTTACAGAATACTCCAGAAAAATAGCTGTAGACGGTTGCTCTATATTATATTAGATCATAACCATTAATCTATGTGTATGTACATGTATATTTATATGTTGCTTGAATTTCTCACTTTAATTAAACAATCTGAGGATTGTGCTTTGCTCATCTCCACCAGTCTCCAGCATACAGCTTGGTATGCAATGAGCACTTGTTTATTCAATGGCCATTTTATAAATACATTTTGTGAAATTATCTACTATACGCAAGATGCTGAAGATAAAGGAGTAAACTCAGAGACAGGTGCCCTCTTCTTGAAGTCAATCATCTATAAAAGTTAAATGAATATTTACACCAGCCAATTCATAGTTATGAGATACAGTAAAAGCTGCCAAAGAAAAGTCCAAGATGTGACAGAGACTAAGTCTAATTGAAGGACCTAAGTTTGGTTCTAGGGGGATCACAAAAACCTCAGAGCGGGTAATATACATACTTTCCTGATTCAGACCAAGACTATGGCCTCAAGTAAAATGCACAAAGATACAATATTTATGCAATGAAAAAGATTGTGGGTGATTATGTATATATATATCTCACATATAACAAGTTGCAGATTATTTTCCTGATGTGCTGATGTAGTCACTGCTTTCCTTCTAGTACCAACCTTTCTCTGGACAGAGCTTAAAATATCATTCTGTAATCTGCCAGCTCATATGTATGGGCTTTGGAGGTGTTATTTATGAAGCTTCTCTGGGGGAAATTTGGCCATTATTATTTTCTACAGAATCTCTTGAGACATTATCCTCAGAGAATGATGGGCCTGGTAAACAGGCAAAAGGCAGTAATGACATATTGTTACTTACAGAAAAGGGACAGCCAAGACACAGGCTCAGAGGGTGATCAGGAACAGTTAAATCAAACTCTCCATATAAGTCATCAGGGTTGCAAAAAAACTTGGAAATTAATGTGTCCATAGAACAATCTAAGCAGGGTAAGTTTGGGCCATTGATGGGATCCTGCATTCAGAGGTGGCTGGGCAGGCCCCAGCTGAACCAAGAGAGAGTCCAGGACAGGCTGAATCACACACTTTGGACATTGCTCTTGAGTGGCTGAGGTGGGTCTAGACGCAGAGATTCACCGAGGGTATTGCCTACCCCTCTGTTTCTCATGGAACCCCTGATTGTGCAGTGGTTAAGAGCTATAGCTACCAACTAAAAAAAGGTCAGCAGTTCAAATCTATCAGGCACTCCATGGAAACTCTATGAGGCAGTTCTACTCTGCTCTATAGGGTCACGCACGGTGAGACTAAGTCGACTTGACAACAATGAACTTTCTTTTCCCCCTTAGCCAGAAAAATAATTTGTTTCCTTTTTGACCAAGCTATGCTATGTCAGCATTCCAGCGTGGTAAGAGGAGGACTTCCCAGCACTATCACTAAATGCAAAGATTCTCGCTTTGACCTTCATGGTCTACTCCTTTTGTTGTTAGGTGCCAGTGAGTCAGTTTTCAACTCATAGCAGTCTCATGTGACAGGGTAGAACCATCCTACAGGGTTTTCTTGGCTATAATCTTTGTGGAAGCAGATGGCCAGTCTTGATCCTGTGGAGCTCTTAAGTTCTGTGTCATAGGGTACTCCTAGCCTCTTCATTCTAAATGCATCCCACTTCCCTCTACCTGGAAATGCTGGTGGCATAGTGGGTTAAATGCTACTTCTGCTATCCAAAAGGTTGGCAGTTCAAATCCGCCAGGTGCCCCTTGGAAACTCCATGGGGTAGTTCTATTCTACTCCATAGGGTTGCTATGAGTGGGACCCAACTCAACGACAGTGGATTTGATTTTGCTTTTTCCCTTCACCTGATAAGTATGTAAGGTCAAACTAGACCAACTACATTTGAGAGAGGAAAGCCTCAAAAATTGTAGCCTTTCCTAAAACACCAGAAGCCTAAGGCTTCAAACCTGAAGAGTTATAACCTTGTTAAAAGCACCAGGAGCCTGGAAGCCTGGCAGGAGAGAAACCCCCACACAAGTGCTTCCTGAGAACAATTTGAGCTCAGAGAAAGGAGTGCCCCTTCTCTCAACTTAAGAATTTGCTTATCTTTATCTTTGTAACCACGTTAACACCAGTTAGAAGGCAAAACGATAATTTGTGAAACTGCTATGTCAATGAAATTGCAATATGAAAATCTGTAAACCTGTGGTTACCAATTAGAAGAATGTACGAAAATTCCTTTGTTTGCTTCTTTGAGAAAACGTATAAATAGGTGTGTTTGACAACGGAACGGGGTGTGCAGCTATTTTTCAGACTTCAGTCTGACCGTCACACCACCGATAATAAATCCACTTCCTTTTAAAAGACAAAATGTTGTTTAAGGTGTTTTCTGCTCTGCGGGCCGAACTTTCCTTTTTCCTGCAACACATTTTCAGAAATGTTTTGATTATGCCCATGTCTACCAGTCTCCCATGTAGCTCTTTTATCCATCTCTATTTCTGATGCCCAGCTGGTGAAACTCTACCAGGTAAGCCGGACTACAGCACAGGGGTTATTGTAAGACTGAGTAATACATGTAAATATTAAGGTACAAGAGCTGATTTTGTTTCACCAAAAAAAGTTATTATAATATTAAAATACTTCAAAATTTGTTGAATTGATTTTCCAGCTGTATTTTATTTGTAAGTGTGGCTTTGAGATGCAGATGCAATGAAAGGCACAGAAACGCCACTACAGTAAAACACAAATGAACAGTGTGGTCCTTGGGGAATTTGGTGGGAAGCAGTTCGAATCCAGAACCTGCCATCAGGTTTTATGGCATTGGCAAAATATTGATAATCTCAACATCAGCTACTCATCTTTATAAGGGGTAAACAAAATAGTTCCTACTAACAGAATAATTTTGAAGATACATAAGATTATGCATATAAAGTTTGAACACCACACTAAAAACCCATTGCCAGTGGGTCTATTCTAACTCACAGCGACACTATGGGACAAAGTAGAACTGCCCTACAGGTTTCAAAGCAGCAGCTGATATATGTGAACTGCCAGCCTTTTGGATAGCAGCCTCAGCTCACAACCACTACACCACCAGGGCTCCTATTTTAGCACAAAAACCAAACCCACTGCCATCAAGTTGATTCTGACTCATAGCAACAATATGAGACAGAGTAGAACTGCCCCACGAAGTTTCCAAGGAGTGCCTGGTGGATTCAAACTGCCAACTTTTTGGTTAGCAGCCATAGCACTTAACAATTATGCCACCAGGATTTCCAAAGCACTGCAAATAGTAAACAGTAAATCCTCAAAAATTTTCACTATCTTCAAGAGTGACTTTACAGACATACAGTTTCCAACGTTTCTCCAGAGAATCGAATTCCAAAGCCTACATCCTAAAACCATACTCTTCAACTGACTGAACACTGTCATGATGAGGATAATTCAACCAATTCAACTCCAATCCTGGTTAAACCCCAATAAAAAAATAGTAGTCTCTAGTAAGCACAGTTAAGGATTAAAACACAAACTAAGCTGATTGGATTTATTTTAAATTTATAACCACAAGTTTCAAATGGATATGTAGAAAATCCCATTCTAATTCCCTATGAATTTTGTATTTGTGTTCACTTAGAATCATCTCTTTCTTATACTATGCCCCCTCTTCAGTCTCAGCTGACAGCCTCTGTCATATTCCCCTGTTAGGGGAATACAGAAAATGGCCTCAGGACTAGTTCATCTGCCCGCCAACAAATCCACCAGGTCAAAGGTGTATATAATTACAAAGTGTCTTCTCTCCTAGAAGAGTCCAAGGAGCATCCCCACTTCTGCCTAACATCAGCCCTGTCACCTTTACCCTGAATCATACCCTCCCACCAGCTCTGGATCACACTCTGGCAATTATCCTCTTCTATCGTATGTTAGCATTTCCTTCCTCTCAATTCATTCATATTCTTCAGCATTCAGATTTGTTTACGCACATCTTTATACCCATATAGACTCATATGTATGTCTTAATCATGTAGTGCTGCTATAACAGAAATATCACAATTTCTTTAAAAAGAAAAATTTTATTCTTCCACAGTCCAGTAGGCTATGAGTTCAAATTCAGGGCACCAGCTCCAGGAGAAGGCTTTCCCTACACATTGAGTTCTGCCCCACCAACACTACTGCTGCCCATCTTCCCTCATTAACATCACAGAGGCAGGGTTTACAGCATATAGGAACATCACACAACACCAGGAATCATGGTCTAGCCAAATTGCCACACACATTTTTGGTGGGACACAATTCAATCCATGACTATAGATATATATAATATGTTTATGTATATATATGCCTATACATATATATATATGTAATGTAATTGTTGTTAACTGCTGTCAAATCCATTTCAGTTCACAGTGACCCCATGTAAGGGACAAAGTAGAATTGCCCCATAGGGTCTGTAATCATTACAGAAGCAAATTGCCAGGTCTTTCTCCTGTGGAGATGTTGGGTGAGTATGAAACACCACTTTTCAGTTAGCAACTGAGTGCTTAACCATTGGGCTACCAGGGCTCCTACATACAAATAGTTTAAAACTGTTTAACAACATTCAGTGATATATATATAAAATGATAAAATAGAATACAACCAGCTGGGATTTATTCCAGGAAATTAAGGTTGATTGATCAACCAATTAATTTTACCACCTAATAGAAATGAGAAAAGGTATTTGTCAGTTTAACATCAACTCATGATAAAAAGTACTGGCAAACTAGGCTAAAAGGAAATTTGCTTATTGTGATCAAGGATACCCACAAATAACCTATAACAAACATATAAAATCCTGAAATATTGAAAACCTTTTTCTAGAGATCACAAAAGGGTGATAAGTATTCCCCTGCCACCTCTTCTATTAAACATGGTGCTCGAGCTCCTGGCAAGTACAATAGGCTAGGAAATAAAATGTAAGAGAATTGAAAGGGAAGAAATAAATCTGCCATTAATAGTAAATGATATAACTGTAAATACTGACAATTTAAAAGAATATACAGGCCAACTAGAAGTAATAGGTGAATTTAGAAAAGTCATTGTATACAAAGTCCCTATTAAAAATCAATTGAATTTCAGTATGAAAGCAACAAAGCAACAAAACAAAACAATGAAATTGTGAGAAACAAGGGTGCTGTTAGTAGCCCTCAGTCCTGGCTCCTTGTGATCCCGTGGGTGCATAGTAGAATTGCTCCATAAAGTTTCAAGGATGTGACCTTTCAGAAATAGATCCCCAGGCTTGTCTCCTGAGGCAATTCTGGTTGAGTTTAAACTGCCAGCCTTGTCCAGTTGAGCACTTAAATGCTTGTGTCACCCAGGTACTCCCTGATAAATCATATCACTTGTAATTACATTAAAAAACAAAATACCTAGTAACAAATTGAAAAATACTCTTGATCTCTACACTGAAAACAATGCTAAAAGCAAAGTAAGAAAAAAGTCTATGGGGAAAGGTGACCTGTTGCCACCCCATACTGTCTCTGAATTTTTCCGTTACAGTTCAGGTGGATAAACCTGAATTCAATTTCGCAACAGCTGCAGGTTGGTGGGAAGTCACAATTGAGCCTCCTAAAACCTTGCTTATTGGGTAATTCAGTCTTGCTCCTGATTTACCCCCAGTTTGATGGCTATCTTGCTGGCTGTTTGTTGTCTAATTTCCTGAGTCTTCCTCCTCTGCCAGGACTACTGGAGCATCCTGAGTCTTTAGTCCTCGGTCTTTTTTATCTATGGGTCTAATCTCTCTTCAGAGGTGCTCCTTTCAAGTTCCTGGTTTACATAGTATCTATAAACCAATGAGTCCCAGATCTGGGCTCTTCTGGGTTTTCTCTTGGATCTTAGACTCCTCTTCTGAGCTGCTGATTCAGTAACTATTCAAAAGATCTATTTAGATGACTAAATGCAGTTCAAAATTAATAGTTAAAACAGATTTCTTGATTTTCACAATGAATGTGCCCCCCAGATCTCCCCACCTCCATGAATAACTCCATCATCCACCAAGATGCTCAGGCCAACAATTTAGGAGTCCTTATTCATTTTCCTCTTTCTTGTAGCCAAACGGGTGGCATGTTTTCAGAGCAAGGCCAAATGGATTCTCTCCTAGGACTCTGAATCTTGAGTAGTGACACAAGATTAGAAAATTGGTTGGAGATGATTCATCCAGCTGAGACAGCCTTAAGAACTTGTCCATTAGTTCCTGCTACCTAGATTCCCAGAAATTCTTTTGTCCTTAACCTTCCTGAGTCCTCCTTCCTCAGCTTTGATTCTGCATCTGTAAACTACCCCATAGCCTTCCAGTGAACTTATTTTCAACTTAACTTTTCTACTGGCTTTTCTTGTACTTTGCAACCAAAAAATCTTTTATAATATGGAAGAGTAAATGAATAAATGAATGCCTGAATCATAAAGGCTTAGCTTGCTTGCCAATGCTCCATACATGAGTCAGTCAACAAAAACGTATGAAACAATCACTATGTACCAGACTCATTATAATACTTCTTTCTGGCCAAGTTGTTTTTCAGGGACTGACCTCCCTTTTCTACCTATCCAAGCAAGTCAGGGCCATACCCTACGACTGCTTTCTCCTTGAAGCCTACCTCAGAATGACAAGTACTTAATAACTTCTTAAAGCTCTGAATTCTTGCAGTGCACATAATCCTGCCATTTACTTAACAATTTTGTTGTTTAAAAACTTATTTCTTGCATCATAGTGAATTGTTTGTAAAAATTGACCATAGTAAGTGCTCTAAACGGCCTTTTGTGATACAATTTTTCTCATGCATCTCATCCACAGATAAGTCAATTTCTCCACCATTGAACCTGGGCCTGACCTCATGACTTGCTTTGGCCAAGGGGCTTTCAAAAATTGTCACATAGGAAGAGACTAGGAAAGGCTTGCTCATGTAGGTTCCCCATATAGCTTGTCTGCTCTTCTTGCTGGAAAAACTTCCTCTCATGTGGACAAGCCCGGGCTAGTCTCATGGGAAGATGAGAGAATACAGGAAGAGTACAACTAGGTTAGCCTTAATCTTCAAGGACTAGGCTTGGTCATCTAGAATACCTGACTCATATGTCTTATTCAGCCTCAGCCAAGTTGTCTCAGAACATAAAAACTGTCCAGCCAACCCATAGACTCATAAGAAATAATAAACCCTTACCGATATGAGACAGTAAGTATAAGAGCAGTTTTTTGCATGGCAAAGCTGACAAAATGTTGCCTTGTAGGCAACATTTATGGTCTTTGAAGATTAGGAAACGACTTCCCATTATGGATTTTTGCAGTATGTTTGTAGCATCGTGGGTTGTGGAAGTGGATGAGTGCTTAGCTACTAACCAAGAGTGTGGTAGTTCAAAGCCAGTCAGAGACACCTCTGAAGAAAGACCTAGTGTAGCGACCCGCTTCCAGAAGGCAACAGTCTTCTGAAATAGATCCCAATTGTACTCTACAACGCACTGGGTTGCTATATGCAGGACTTCATGTCATTTTCTTTTTTTTAATTATGTGTATGAATATCTCTGTGTGTTTAGGGAAGGTGTACCCCCTAAGCTTTTTCATATCCCTACTTGTCCAGGATATGATCTTTCATATTGTATGAGCATATCATATGATCTTTCATATCCCTACTTGTTCCAGTTTGTATGACTGAAGGAACTGGACATTCACTGAATCTCTATTTGCCATCCCAGAGTCACAAACACTAATGATCCTAACAATATGCTTTAATATGTACTGGGAAGAAGCTAAGAGTGTTTATGCCTAGGATATACAGGCATTTCACACCGCTACAAAAAAATTAGAACAAGAATGTCTAATAAATGTGAAAAACCATCACAGTAAAATGCAAACATGAGAATAGCCAGCCAAGCCAGCCAAGTGCCGTCGAGTCTAGGTAGCAAAAAGTCAAATATGCTGAAGCAAAGGAAAAAATGGAAAACAACTACACAAAAATGCAGACAGTGGTTGGGGCAGCTTAAGCAATGCCTCTCCAAAGATGTCCATATCCTACTTGCCAACCCCCAACCAAACCCACTGCCATCAAATTGACTCTGATTCATAGCAACCCTATAGGACAGGGTATAACTGCCCCACAGGGTTTCCAAGGTGGATTCAAACTGCCAACTTTTTGATTTGCAGCCACAGTACTTAACCATTAAGCCACCAAAGTTTCCATGCTACTTGCCAGAACCTCTGACTGTGTTGTGTTACATTTTAAAAGGGCCTTTGCAGCTGTGATTAAATTAAGACTATTGATATGGGGCTTATTGATATGGGGAGTGTGGCTCGAATTACCCAGGTGCACCCAATGTACTCACAAGAATCTGTTAAAAGATGGAAGAAAGGGTCAGATGTTCAGAGTCAGAGAAAGATTGGAAGATACTATGCTTCTGGCTTTGAAGAGAAGAACAGTGTTATGAGCCAAGGAATGAAGAAAACCTCTAGAAGCTGGAAAAAGTAAGAAAGCAAATTCTGTGGAGAGAAGGTACATAGCCTTGCTGATATCTTGATTTTTAGACCCATGAGACCCATCATGGACTTCTGAATTCTAAAACTGTAAGAAAATGTACCAACGCAGAGAACCTCTGGAAGCTGGAAAAGATATGAAAACAAATTCTGTGGATACTCTAAAAGGTTACATAGCCTTGCTGATATCTTGATTTCTAGCCCCATGAGACCTATCACGGACTTCTGACTTCTAAATCTGTAAGAAAATGTACCAGATGTAACCAGATTCATTTTTTAAGCCAATAAATTGGTGGCAGTTTGTTAGAGGAGCAGGTAGTGAGGGATGCAGAATAGTCTTGGGAAACATACAATGGAAACTCTATGGAAAATGCCATAACTCTTTTGAGTCAACAGTTGGGAGTAAGACAGAGAGCCTGAGGGCCTCTGTAAACAGTATGACTGAAACTATCAATAAATAATAAGAGATGAAAAGATCCAAGGATTAACTGCATCCTGGGACACTGAAATAAGTCCCCAAACGATTGTACAAACTTCCTCCACGTTTTTTTCAGAAGAAACCAGAGAAAAATCCCACTCTCACAACTACGTGTCCTTACAATGGGGGCACCAGAGAGCTACAATTAGGACCTGGCAGTCAAACTAAGGGAGCAAGAAACTGCACGTACAACATCTCATAATAAGTCCTGCTACCAGTCCCAGAGGCCCCCTTAGCAGGAACTATCTTGAGGTCTGCATGGGTACAAAGCCAAGGGACAAGCGACCACCTGTCAAAAAAAGAAATATTTCTGATCCCCATTACTGATTTGTTGTCTCCAACTAAACCCTGGCCTTAAACAGGCTATAAAAACCCAACTCTGAACTCATTCAGCAGCTCAGCCTGCAGGAGTGCTATACATTCTGCTGTTGCCCTAGTTTGAAGTGCTTTGATTTTCCAATAAATATTTCTCTTGTGGGCCAGCCAAGTTTACCTGAGTAGCTCTTCTCTCATGGGTCTCACAAGGACTCTTGACGGTTTTCAGAGACCCTTCTCACCCACCATAACAGAAGGACAGTAGCTCCATGGTTATTTCTGGGTGATGAAATTTGTGTCTTTATTGTATTAGAATTTTCTGTGTTTACATATTTTACATAAAATCTATTCATGCTAAAAGCATATATTTTTAAATATAAAATTTAAATTTAGAACAAAAAGACTTTCTAATACCCAGGCCAGCTTGAGCTCAGAAATATTTGTTCAGTGCAATTCTCTGGCCATGGAGTAGAGACAATATTCCATTTCTGAGACAATTCTCATGCAGCTATTTGTTAAAATCATCATTTATTAAGAATCTAGGGGGTGCGGAGTCAAGATGGCATACTAAATGCACGTCTCCCTAAATCCGTCTGGAAACAAAGACCTGAAATTATAATTAAACGGAGTCTTCTGGACACCTAGTCAGCCCTGGGATGCAGCATAGGGCTGTTAATTTGGACTTCATGCCACTGAATGCAAAACCTGCTCTCTTTCACTGACTCCACTCTTGATGAGGAGAGGCTTGAATAGACCACAGGTAATGCACCATTTTAATTTTTTTTCCTCTGCCTTGGCCAGTGGGCAGAGCTGGGACTTGACTGGCTGTTGGTCTTGGATGCACTGCTGGTGGGACCAGCAAGAGCAATTGCCAGGTTCTGAGAGCCTGGCTTTGGACTCTATACACCTCGGCTTCCCTAGCCTATCTTTCTGCCTCCACCATGTGGTAGCTGTACAGACGTGCATATGTGGGATGCCATCTTGATCCACTGGGAAATGGAGAAGTCCAGGCGGAGGCCCTGGCCAGACGTGGTTCCTAGGCTGGGAGGTGGCACCTGCCAGGGGGAGAGTGCTTTTCCAGCAGGGAGGCAGTGTTTTGTATAGTGCTGCCTGGGGCTGGGACCCAGTGGCAGAGGCTGTGGACTCTGGGCGTTTCGGTACTCTTGGCCTCTCTTTCCGCCAGGAGCCTGGTCCTGGCCAGCTGGCCAGCTTGTACAGGACACCATCTTAATTTGCTGGGAGGCAGAGTCATCCATACATAAGCATCATCTGGATGTAATTCCTGGGCTGGGAGGCAGTGTCTACCCGGAAGAGACCACTTTTCCAGCAGAAAAGTAGAATTTTACACAGTATCACCTACAGCTGGGGCCTGGTAGCAGAGGCCAGCAGGCCAGTAGCCTTTCTGTATTTTGAGCTAGTTAATAAAATCTGGGGTTCAATATACAGGTGCTTACTTTGCCAGCTGGTAAAAAGGATGTATATATCTGAAAACCTGACTGACTTTGGAATTTGTCAAATATTTTTTACTTCTCATTTTAAGAAAGTCTAGAGAAACAACTGTGGTCCATCTTCACAGCATCTCTCTCAGCTTCTATCGACCCACATGAAGCCCAAAAAGCAACAAATGTTGGAGAAGTCAGAAACCCGGCAATTACCCATGGTATCAGAAGGCCCCCAAAAGAAACTACCTCAGAACTTCCCAGACAGAGAAGCTTTTCTGAAACTATCAGAAGGCGGCTACAAAAGGGTTATATATAGAGCCCTCCTAGACCTTATACAAAATGCAGCAGAACAAAATGAAAAATTAAGCAAGCTGTTCAATCTGATGGAACACCAGTACTCTGAAATCCAACAGATCAAGAACAAAATCAAAGAGATAGAAACTTCAATTCAAAGCCAAGAAAAGAGAATTTCTGACTTGGAAGATACACTTACTGGCTCCAGCATCTATGAGGAGAAATAAGAAAAATGAAGAAGCATTAAGAAACATGTGGGACTCTATGAAGAAGAACAATCTACCATTAGTTGGAGTTCCTGAACAGGGTGAGACACCTGAGAACACAGAGAGTGTTGTTGCTAAGCCTCTAACAGAAAATGTCCCAGAAATTATGAAAGAAGAGACTATAGATATCCAAGATATGTATCGAACACCACTCAACATAGATCTCAATAGAAAGACTCCAAGACATATTATCATCAAGCTTAACATAATGAAACATAAGCAGAAACTCTTAAAGGCAGCAAGACTCAAAGCAAAGCTAACATTCAGAGGGAAACCCTGTAGGCTTTTGCCAGATTTCTCAGCAGATATGATGCTGGCACAGAGACAGTGACATGACACATTCAAAGCCTTGAAGGAGAAGAACTTCCAACCAAGAATTACATATCCTGCAAAGCTATCTTTCAAATATGAAAATGAAATGAAGACATTCGCAGGTAAACAGAAACTCAGAGACTTTGTAAAAACCAAACCAAAGCTACAAGAAATACTGAAAGACTCCTTGGCTTGGAAGAACAAAACCACTAACTTCATATTTTAGCAGGACACATTATCCAGAATCCTACCAGTTAGGGAAGGCTCCAAACAGAATCAAAGCTATAATAGTGAAAGAAAGGATCTAGTGATCATATCATGTAAACTATGATATCATCATATTAAAAAGAGGGGTTTATTTCAGTTGTTACAGTCCTTCCAGATGGAGATGAAGTTGACAAGATTGGTAGCAATCAAAATTGGGTATATATATACTTTAGTAAGTGGGATCATAGGGGAAGCCATAAGGTATAATAAAAAAAGCAACATACTGTATCAAGAAAGGTAATACAGGAGTCTCAACAACCACAAAACCAGCACTAAAAGAAGTAAAAAATCAACTCACAAAGAAGAAGGTTGCAGAACAGATTAGTAAGAACAACAGAGAAACCATCAACAAAAATATACCTATCACAATGGCAGCACTGAACACACACCTATCAATAATTACATTGACTGTGAATGGACTGAATGCTCCAGTAAAGAGACATCGAGTGACATCTTGGATCAAAAGACATTACCCATCTATACGTTGCCTACAAGAAATTCACCTTAGACTTAAAGATATGAACAAACTGAAAATTAAAGGATGGAAGAATATATATCAAGCTAACAATGAACAAAGAAGAGCAGGTGTGGCAACTCTAATCTCAGATAAAATTGATTTTAATGTAACAATCCACCATCGTGGACAAGGATGGATGCTACTTATTTCTGAAAGTTTCAATACACAAGCAGGACTTAACAATATTAAATATTTATACACCTAATATTAGAGCACCTAAATACATAAAAGAAACACTGACTACACTCAAAGGAGAAAGATCACTCCACAATAACAGTGGGAGACTTCAACACTCCACTCTCAATATTAGACAGATCATCTAGAAAAAATCTCAGTAAAGACACAGAAGACATTATTGTCACAATTAACCAACTAGACCTCATCAACAGGTACAGAACTTTCTATCCATCAGCAGACAACTACACCTTCTTCTCCAGTGCACATCGAACATTCTCCAGAATAGACCATGTGCTAGGACATAAAGCAATTCTCAACAAAATGCATACTATCGAATTAATGCAAAGCATCTTCTCAGATCATAAAGCCATAAAAGTTGAAATCAATAGCAGAAAAAAACATAGATAGAAAGTGGAACTCATGGAAACTAAACAACACCTTGCTCAAAAAACCATGGGTTATATAAGAAATCAAGGATGAAATAAAGACGTTCATGGATTCCAATGAGAACAAAAACACTTCCTACCAGAACCTATGGGATACAGCCAAAGCCGTGCTCAGAGGTCAGTTTATCTCCATAAACGCACACATCTGGAAGGAAGAAAGAAACCAAATCAAAGAACTGACCCTACAGCTTGAACAAGAAGAGAGAGAACAACAGAGGAACCCCTTGGGCACCAGAAGAAAACAGATCATAAAGATTAGAGCAGAACTAAATGAATTAGAGAATAGAAGAACAACTGAAAAAATGGAAAAGACCAAAAGCTGGTTTTTTGAAAAGATCACCAAAATTGACTGACCATTGGCTAAACTTACTAAACAAAAACAGGAAAGAAAACAAATAACCCAAATAAGAAATGAGAGGGGAGTTGTTACAACAGATCCAACAGAAATCAAAAATATCATAGCTGGATACTATAAAAGACTGTATTCTAACAAATTTGAAAACCTAGAAGAAATGAACAAATTCCTTGATTCATATCACCTACCGAAATTATGACAAGGTGAAGCAGAACAACTTAATAAACCTTTCACAGAGGAAGAGATTGAAAAAGTCATCCAAAAACTACCAACTAAAAAAATCCTGGGCCCAGCTGGCTTCACCACAGAATTCTACCAAGCTTTTAGAGAAGAGTTATCTCCAATACTACTGAGACTATTTCACAGTATAGAAAGGGATGGAATACTCCCAAATTCATTCTATGAAGCCAGTATAACCATGATACTAAAGCCAGGGAAAGACTTAACCAAAAAGGAGAACTACAGACCTATATCACTCATGAATCCAGATGCAAAACTCTTCAACACAATTCTTGCCGACAGAATACAACAACATATTCAAAAAATAATCCATCATGACCAAGTTGGATTCATACCAGGGATGCAAGGCTGGTTCATCATCAGGAAAACAATTAATGTGGTCAACCACATAAGTAACACCAAAGACAAGAATCACCTGATCTTTTCTATTGATGCATAAAAGTCCAACACCCATTTATCCTAAAAACTATGAGCAAAATAGGAATAGACAGCAAATTCCTTGACGCAATAAGGGCCATTCATACAAAACCAACTGCCTACGTCATCCTGAATGAAGAGAGACTGAAACAGTTTCCCTTGAGAACAGGAACTAGACAAGGATGCCCACTCTCTCCTACTCAACATTGTACTAGAAGTTCTAGCCAGAGCAATAAGACAAGACCAAGGAATAAAGGGCATCTGCATTGGCAAAGAAGAACTAAAAATCTCCCTATTTGCAGATGATATGATTGTATATGCAGAGAATCCCAAAGAATCCATAAGGAAACTACTCAAACTGATGGAAGAGTTCAGCAAAGTCTCAGGATACAAGATAAACATGAGTAAATCAGCAGGATTCCTTTATACCGACAACAAGATTATTAAGGAAGATATCACCAAGTCAATACCATTTAGTATAGCCCCTAACAAGACAAAGTACCTAGGAATAAATTTAACCAGAGAAATAACAGACCTTTACAAAAAGAACTACAAACTCTTACTACAGGAAACTAAGAGAGAGTTACATAAATGGAGAAACCTACCATGCTCATGGATAGGAAGACTTAACATTGTAAAAATGTCTGTTTTACCCAAAGCAATCTACTTGCATAATGCAATCCCAATACAAGGTCCAGTGACATTTTTTAATGAGATAGAGTAACAAATTACCAACTTGCCTGGAAAGAAAGAACCGCGGATAAGTAAAGCATTACTAAAGAAGAACTAGGAGGCCTCTCATTACCCAATCTTAGAACCTATTACACTGCCACAGTAGTCAAAACAGCCAGGTACTGGTACAAAAAGAGACAGATACATCAGTGGAACAGAATTGAGACCCCAGAAATGACGTCGTCTGCCTATGAACAGTTGATATTCGACAAAGGCCCTAAGACATTAAACTAGGGTAAAAACAATCTCTTCAACAAATGGCACTGGCAAAATTGGATATCCATCTGCACTAAATTTAAACAAGATCCATATCTTATACCTTGTACAAAAACCAACTCAAATTGCATAAAAGACCTAAATATCAAATCTAAAATGATAAAGCTCATCCAAGAGAAAGTAGGAACAACAATGGAAGGTTTAATACACAATGTAGACAGACTTCAAAATCTGTCAAACAAACCACAGTCATCAGAAGAGAAAATAGGTAAATGGGAACTACTAAGAATCAATCACTTTTGCTCATTCAAACACTGTATCAATAGAATTAAAAGACCACCTACAGAATGGGAAAAAAATATGTGGCAACTCTATGTCAGACTGACACCTGATCTCCATAATCTATAAGGTACTATAAAATATCAATAAGAAAAAGATAAATCACCCAATTAAGTGATGGGCAAAGGAGATGGACATACACTTCTCTAAAGAGGAGATCCAGGCAGCCAAAAAACACATGCAGACATGCTCACGATCACTAGCTATTAAAGACATTCAGATCAAAACGACACCGAGACACCATCTCAACAAGGTTGGCCATGATCCAAAAAATCAGAAACAACAAATGCTGGAGAGGCTGTGGGGAGATCGGAACTCTCCTACACTGTTGGTGGGATTGCAAAATAAAATGGATATAGATATACCATTTGACCCAGTAATTCCACTGCTTGGAATATATCCTACAGAATCAAGGCCATTCACACCAACTGACCCATGCACAGGAATGTTCATCGCAGCACAGCCCACAATAGCAGAAACAGGGAATCAACCCAGATGCCCAACAACAGAAGAACGGATAGGTAAACTATGCTATATATATTCAGTGGAACACTATGCAATGATAGAGAACAATGATGACAGCAGGAAACATCACTTAACCTGGTTTCAACTGGAGGACATTATGCTGAGTGAAAGTAGTCAGTGACAAAAGGACAAATATTGTATGAGAACCCTATGATAAGAACTTAAAAACAGACTCACACGTGGAAGAAAAGACTCTTCGATGGCTGCAAAGATGGGGAGGGAGGGAGGGTGAGGGTTTAGATCAGGTAGTTAATACAAATTTGGTTGGGTGAAATCTGTGACAGCACACATGAGAAGATTAATAATAACTGGACTTCAACATAATTTGAGTACTCCTCCTGTCTTAACCCAATATTGCGAGGACAGAGCAGATGGGGCGGGGGCCGGGGACCATGCTCTCAGGTGAAATTGAGGCCAGTTGGCACAGCTAGCATTTTGCTTATGAGGACTACCTCCAGCCCTCATCGGTGAGTGACGTCTGGGGTCTCAAAAGCTTCCAAGCTGCCATCTGAGGGTACAGCAAATGGTCGCAACTCAACAGTAACAGATGATCACCGAGGACAAGAATGACAATGGGGAAAAGAGAACCCAGAAGACAGAGAGACCCACATGAGCGGGTCTCTACATCGACTTGTGACCAGAAGAACTGGATGGTGTCCGGCCATCACCAGTGATAGCCGCGATGGAGCTCACAAATTTGAGTCTCACTGGCAACAAGAGAATAAGTAAGTGTGCACCCTCAGATCTCCAATTAAAGACTGCAGTTGATGGTCCTGGGGCTTAGGGGTTCCTCTGGGAGCATGGGCCCTGGCCTGACGCTGCCGCTGTCCATAAATCATAATGAAGGTCAACTTTTCAGACAGCAATAGATTGGACTTGGCGACGCAGAGTGACCATATCTTGTGCGAATTTTATGGTTCTATGCATCTATAGGATGTCATTCTGCTGACCTCTTGCAGAAGGAAGGGGAGTGGGTGGAGAGGAGGGGAAAGGAGACTGTTAGGAGGATGAGACATGTGTGAAGCAGAGGACAGGTGTCCTGTCACCGGGCAGGGAGAGCAGTGGGAGCTGCATATAAGTGAGCATGCAAATTTATATGGGAATGTACATTTTCATTCAATCATAAAAAAAAAAAAAGAATCTAGGCATGAGGTACGGAAACTCTAGTGGTATTGTGGTTAAGCGCCACAGCTGCTAACTAAAAGGTGGGCAGTCTGAATCCATCAGACACTCCTTGGAAACTCTACAGGGTAGTTCTACTCTAACTCAATGGCGGTGGGTTTGGTTTTGGTTTTTATGAATGAGATGCTTTATATACCTATCTTTACTTACCACTCAAAGCAGTGCCTTCTGAAGTAGATGCTACTATCCCAAATTCACAGGTGTGAAAACTAAGCAAAATATATACTACAACTCACTTGACTCACAGTTACAACATGGTGGAGCAGGGATTTGAACTTGGGTCTATCTGCCTCCAGGGCCTGCCATAAAGCTACAGTGGCCACGATTACACAAGAATGTGTTCAGGAGTGTGCAAGAGGAGGCAGTGGTATGATGGGGAATGGAGTAACTTGCCAGAGCGACAGTCCTATCAACAACTCACTTATTCAATAATTAATTCATTTATTGAGAACTTACTACGTGCCAGGCACTTTGGTTAATGCTGAGGAATGAGACAGTGAGCAAAACAAACATTGCTGCCCTTATGAAGTTTACATTCACGTGAAGTGCAAAAGACAGTAAGTAAAATTGTTTCCCTGGCATGTTCTGTAAGGGAGCCTCATGAGATGTCAGGAGGGGAAGGGTAGAAAAACAGAAAGAGCAGGGCCTTTGAAGGCAGAGTTCCTGGGTTTGAGTCCTGGTTCTGCAAGTATGTGACTCTGGAGAAATCACTTAAGCTCCTTGTGCCCCAGTTTCTACAGCACTCAGGTGAAAATAATAAACCCTATCGACCAGAGCTGTAAGGATGAATAAATGGCATAATACTCATAAAACCCAAAGTAATAGAATTCAATTAATAAGACAGCTATTATTCTTGAAGCAGTGGCCCTGAAGCTCGTACTAGGATTCTTTGCAGAAACATTTCTCTTCAGCGGCAAGTATGACGGTGTTGCTGCTTCCATGAGCCTGCGGTTAGACTGTGTTCAACTGTCTGGCCACCCCTCTGTCGGTTCAGGTGGGCCTTCCCACTTAAAACAGACAATTGTCTACTAATTTGCTGGAGCCCCAGGTAGACCTTTTCTGTTTACAGGGACAAAGGGCTTGGGTAAGGAGACAGAGAGGAGCCTGAGGAATTGTCTGCAGCTGCAAACTTAATCTCAATTAACAAAAGCCACCTGGGGACCGGGCTGTGCTGGGAATGACAGTCGCCCATTTGTTTTCAGGCTGTGGGTTGCCAGAGCTTTGTTAACAGCCCTCAGGGAGGGCCTCACAGGAAGATTGTATTGACTTTTCCTGGATGCCAGCCCAGTCTGGCAGCCTTCATTTCATAACGTGGCCTACATCTGAAGACTGTGTCCCTGAGTGGGGTCAAGTCCGCGAACACTGGTCAAGTTGGATTTAAATTCACAACGTTTTACCCTTAACAGTGCTGCACTAAGGCCAGTTAACTTCTCCCCCTGGAGCCCCTAAAGTAACATACACTTCTTTAGTGCTTACTCCTTTCAGACGCTTTTCACACTTTATATATTCATGTGCCAGTTGATTGTGAATCTCAGTGCTTGAAGGTAAGGTCAGGTCAGGGTCTCTGCTATCTCCTGCTCACCACTAGTACACCACCCCCACCCCTGTTATTACTAGGGTTGCAAGATTTAACAAACCGAAGATATGACATTTCCAGTTTAATTTAAACTATGAGTAAATAAGGAATAATTTTAAGTAAAACATGTCCTATACAATATTTGAAACAAAAGGAAAAAAAATCATTGCCTTTGGGCTGTTTAGTACTCATAGCAACCGTACAGGACACAGTGGAACTGCCTCACAGAGTTTCCAAGGAGCACCTGCTGTTGGATTTGAACAGCTGACCTTTTGGTTAGCAGCCATAGCACTTAACCCCTATGTCACCATGGTTTCTATATTTGAGACATATGCTAAAAATTGTTTATCTAAAATACAACCATAGCTATGAATCCTATATTTTATCTGTCAACTTTAATATTGATTTGTTTCTGATGCTCAATAAATACACACGTGTGTGAATGAAAGTATGAACAGGATCAGTGCATGACCCAAACTGAAAACCCAAGGCAGATGTTTTCCTGGCAACCATCCACCAACGTGTCAGGAATCATTTTTGCAAGGTGGTAGGATTGCTGGTTTTCTTTTTCTTGTCTTTTCTATTTTGATGTGATTTTCTTGTTTTTCAAACTGACTGCAGCAAGCAGAAAAATATTCAGATATTATATAATATGTATATGAGGTCTGACAATTAAGTCCATAAACTTAATTGTTCTAAGTGTCACATACCTCGTTGCTAAATATCACTACAGTCACCTTCGAAGTACTCCCTTTGAGAAGCTATGCACTGACACCAATTCCTAGTCCCCCCCTCAAAGTAATTTTGGAACTTTTTCTGGAATGGTCATTGTGCATGGTGGCAAGGTGGCAAGTTTGCCAACTTAATTGTATAGCTGTCTGTGAGGAAGTTTTTAACTGGTAAAAAAATAACTGTATTGGAACACCCTCCCTACTCACCTAATCCGGCCTTCAACAACTTTTTTCTTTACCCCAAGATAAAGGAAATATCAAAAGAAAGACATTTGATGACATTCAGGATATCAAGGGTAATAGGATGACAGCTTGGAAGGCCATTCCAGAGAGAGTTCCAAAATTGCTTTGAAGGATGGACTAGGCACTGGAGTCAGTGTATAGCTTCCCAAGGGAAGTGCTTCAAAGGTACTTATAGTGATATTTAGCAAGGAAGTATGTAGCACTTTTTCTAGGGTGAGTTCACAAACTTAATAACCAGTCCTCATATACCTATATTCACATAGAAACCTTGGCAGTGTAATGGTTAAGGGCCATGGTTGTTAATCAAAAAGTCGTCAGTTCAAATCTAGCAGATGCTCCTTGGAAATCATATGGCGCAATTCCATGTATGCATACGCACATAAACTACCTAACATTAGTGCAAAACCTACTCAAAAAAGAAATAGCTTGTGCTTTTCCCTCAGCCCGATGGCTAGAATTGTTTTTTGAACAATCACATCCCCAGAGGGTAGAGGCATGCTGAGCACGGATGAGACAATAACCAAAGCAATGTGAAGAAACCCACACAGCATGCTCATAGAGCACACAAAGGGAACAGGAATTAAAAGAGAGCACGGCTGTTAATAATCAGTCAATCTTTGTTAAAATCAGCTCCTGAGGATATAAAGATACATCTAGTAGTTAAACCCAGGAAACAAAAATCTTGAAAATACTGTATTCACAGTCTTGTTTGATTTAACAGAATGACGAAGGAAAAACAAAAAATATACGCTTTTCCAGACAAGTAAAGACCTCCCTCACTCTCTTCACCCATGCAGACACACAAACCCCTCCCCCGTGATGCTTTGGAGCCTAATACCACTCAAATGGGGCTTTTGGATGTCAGCATGGGCGCATCGGTGATGGCATGTTCAGAATGCTGCACCTTAATAGAGCAAAAAAGATAAAGAACCAGCATTTGTAAGACACTGTTTGCTAGGTACTGGGAATAGCACTTTATCTCATTCATAAAAACAATACTGTATGCTAGATGAACCAAACCAATTGCCGTTGAGTTGATTCTGACTCATAGTCACCCTATGGGACAGAGTAGAACTGAACCATGGTTTCCAAGGAGCACCTGGTGGATTCAAACTACAAACCTTTTGGTTAGCTGCCATAGCTGCTAGATACATGAAACTTAATTGTGTCTTAGAATGACAGTGTAATGTACTCACAATCACATTGCCAGAAGCACTGTAAGATAACTTAATACTTAGGTAAATATTTACATTCACTATGCTATCATAACTAAGGCAGAAAAGTACTGATCAGAAGGAAGAAATATTTTCTAAAGATAGCTATCTTGGGGTTTGAAAGAAAAGAGTTTTCAGCTTCACTTCTGGCAATGTTCCCTCCCAATTTTCAGTACTGAAAATGATGTTAAAATCATTCAAGGGGACTAGGAAGTTGTCTCCTCCCCATCTTCCATCAATGCTAATGGTACCCAACGTTCAAGTGGGAGATTCAGTGTGAAAATGAAGAATAGGATGTACATCCTATTACTTCCAGGTCAGTGTGCAAGGGGAAGAGTGTGTTGTCTGGAATGACACCAACTTAGCAAACAGCAGACTCTAAACTTTGGCCGGCTTAAAGTCCCAGAGCACTCACTCTTTAAAAAACAGGAATAGAATGATATCAACTTTATCCACTTAGTGACGCGAGACAGGCACGAAAGGGCAAAAATGCAAAGTATGTCCTTTTGAAGCTTTTCCTGGTTTTAAAACGAGAAAACTAGTTGGTTGAACTTTTAAAGAAAGAAAATGTGTCTTTGAACAAAGGGAGACTGTGAAGTGACAGCACCTAGTCACTCCCAGAGTGGAAAGAGAGCAGAAAAGGCAATTTCATGATTGCTAAAGATGGGTAAAAGCAAGCTGTATCCATTTTAACTCTTTAAGTGAGAGCATTTTGAATAGGGCCTCTCTAAAATACTGATTAAAATCCACTGAGCCTGAGCCAAAATTAGACTTTCCCAAGTCGGAGTAGTGCATGAGCTATAATAGACCTATTTTCCAAGTCACATGGAACCATCTTCTTTTCAACTGTGGTTTAGAGGCTTTGAGCAAATTGCATATTAAGTGAACTGTATTAATTAAAGATAGATGGAGAAGGGTTTTATACATTGATTTCCTCCAGAGGGTTGTTCCTAAACACAGAATTAAATCTCTATTATTTTTCTATTAGCATTCTCTGAATAAAGGCTACCTCTCCCCTCTGCCCCCCTTGCATTTGCTAGTAAGAACTACTTGGTATGCATATTTAAATAACAGTCATACTGAATTAGCTTTAAGAACTGGCTCCTAGCATAATGGATGCATTAAAGTGTAGCACAAAATGGATAAGACACATTAAAGAACTCCACACACAAGAAAAGGCCAGGAGGTAAAAGATATAGCAAGTTTTTTAGCCATTTTCCAAGGCTTGAGCTATAGCATAATGGCTTTCAGAGAGGACACCAGTCTTGTAATATCTAGTCATTGATATAAATTAGCTTCGAGTTCTGTTCAAATCTATTAGGTGAGAAAGGTAGCACCTACCCCCTTTTTAGGAGCACTGATGGTGCAGTGGTTAAGAGCTTGGCTGCTAACCAAAAGGTCTGCTGTTTGAAACTACCAGCCACTCTTCAGGAGAAAGATGTGGCGGTTTGCTTCTGCAACCATCAGAAAGATAGCTGTCCTACAGTTGACCATGACTCGTGGTGACAAAGAGCGAAGCATTGTTCTGGTTCCTCAGGCATCCTAGCAAACACTGGCATGTCCGAGTCTCCTATTGTGGCATTTGTGCCAATATATCCCACTGAGGGTCCCCTTTCCACTCACTGTCTCTTTACTTCATCAAACATGACCAGTAACCTCTCAATGACGCATCTACAGCAGGCAAATCTGACACATTCCATTGAAATCTAGCAAGTTTTCTTTGGTTAATTTTCAGAAGCAGATTGCTAGGTCTTTCTTCTCCCCATTCTCTGAAAGCCCCCTAAAACCTGTCTACCATGGATGTCCTTGCTGGTATTTCAAATACTGGTGGCATAGCTTCCAGTATCATAGCAACTTGCAAGTCACCACGGCATGATGAGCTGATGGATGGGTGGTGGCCGTAATGATTACAGCCTTAGAAACCCTATGGGACACTTGCGCTCTAGCTAGTGTCACTATTACTCAGAAGTGTCTTTATGGCACTCAGTTGGTTTTTTAACCCTTTCTCAACTCCCAGGAATATCAGTGGCTACTTAAGAAATATGCTACAAAGAAACCAGTTTTGTTGGCATTTATTTTAAGAGGAATGTACTGAGCACAAACTCCAGAGATCAACCTTACGGCAGCCAAAAAGGCCATATAATGTACTCCAAAACTCTGCCATCACTGGGTAAAGGCATCTAGCAAATGGTAAGACATTCAAAGTCAGTCCTTGGCAGTCTGTTTAATTACAGCACTTTAACCATAATATTGGGCTCAAGGACAAAAGGCATTGTGACACCTGAATGAAGTAGTATTTACTGGTGATAATAAAACAAATGTTGCTTCAATATAAAGCCTAAATAACAGAAGAATAAAAGCCACTGAGGAAGATCCTAATGAAGGATATACAAAGGAACACCTAGAAATCAAGATCCATTTAAGTAACGGTACCTGGGAGTAAGTGTGATGTTGAGGGTGGAAGTGTCTTCACTCAAAGATCCGGTAACGACACTTACCACAAATTCACCAGGAAAGGGTGCTCCAGCCCCTGCATGATCTGGAGTTCCTTGAAGACGTTTCTCACTTCATTGCGCTCTACACACTTCTGTTTGTTCATATACTTCATTGCATACATCTTCTTGGTGTCATTCTTCTGTACGATGCAGACCTAACAGTATAAATCAGAGTGAGAATGTAGATGGGGAGACGACACAAAAGAGAACATGGCTTGTTCTTTAGCGTGACTGGAATGTCAACATTTGCAGTCTCTGATATTAAACTTGCCACTGAACTCTGATTTAAGATTAAAAACTTCATTTTGTTCACCGGCACCAGGTCAATTCCTACATCCCTTCTTTCTGAAAAAAAAAAAGCGTGTCTGTTTTTGTTTTCTTTATAGACCACATTTTGGATAAAATATCTCCAGAATTTTTCCAGTAACAAATGAAATTCATAATTCTGCTTTCAGGGCAGGAAATGGGCATAGCTAAACTTTCAATCCGATCAATAATTTTACAAATACTTTCTCTTTACAACCATAGGTGATATAATAAAAAAGACATAAAGCACTGGGAACACGCTGTATACAGTATATATATTTTAGAAATTTTAGAAGCCTGTTTGATACTCAATAGAGCACAGAACAGATGATTTTAAAATGCAAGTCAATATGAATTCCAAAAAAAAAAAAAAAAAAAAAACCTGCTACCGTCGAGTTGGGTCAGACTCATAGTGACCGTCTAAGTCAGAGTAGAACTGCCTCATAGAGTTTCCAAGGAGCACCTGGCAGATCTGAACTGCCAATCTTTCGGTCAGCAGACATAGCACTTAAGTTGCTAAGCCACTGGGGTTTTAGAAAGTAGTATTTCCTCTTAAAGTGTGTTCCCATTGAGAAATTAATGATTAGAGTCTGAATCTAGAAGGTTTTCAACAAAAAAGACTGAATGCATTTTTTTCATAGTAGGTTTCTATAGATGAAAACATGATATAACTAGGGAAAGGAAATACAGAAATGAGGTGGCTTCTTTCCACATGGAAAGAACTAATTTTTATACTTATAACTATTACTGGAGATAATACCTGATATAATTTGAAAACTGCTTCCGAAATATTACTCTCCTTGAGAGTAGAGGGAAAAGTCTTAAAATCTAATGACAGGGAACAGATCTGACTTTAATGAGATAATTTCAAAGTTATGTTTCTTATGTAGAAGCTTGTCATATAACTTTCCTCAAACTGAAAATTTCATAAACATACATTATAAAAGCATGCTCTCTGAATTATGTCTCCTTGTGGTTCTAGTAACTCAATAATCTGAATATTCTTGAACCCTCTGTTCCCCGAATGATAATGGTTAATCATTTGGTTCTCACCTTCCCAAAACTGCCTTTCCCAATGGCTCGCAATATTTCAAAGTGGTCAAAGTTGACTGTAAAACAGAAAGGATGTATGAGTGATTGTCAATTTCCCCTTAGGAGCTAATAAACAATAAATAAAGATTGGGCTAAACTGAAGCGTCTCGTCTAAAACAGCATTCTAAACTACCGTGACATGCTAATCTATTCAATAAACATTTATTGAACACTATTACATACTAATCATAATAGGTGTCACCAGAGATTAGTAAAAACAGAATTTCTAACTTTATGCAACATATGCTCTACCGAGGCTTCGTGAAAAAGACTGTCATGGACTTGGTAGACACAGACATAAATGAAAAATTAAAATGCCCTGCTGAATGTTGAGAGGATGTGGAACTCTTAATGAACATGTAACCGGATTGGACACAGTGAGGAGGAGCATCTCTGAGCACAGATGATAACAGAGACCCGGTTCTGTGTGAACATGAATCCACTGGGGATCTATTTTTTAAGTTCTTTAAATGATTATTAGAATAATATATAACACATTTGCCCATTCAATGTTTTCCACTTGTATAATTGAGTGATCTCAAGTACATTTAATTATACTGTAGAAACATCGTCAATAATTGCTGCCAAATTTTTCATCACTGTAAGCATAAAGTTACTGTTTCTCAAAGGCTCTCCTTTCCTCCTCCTGCCCAACCCTGGTAATGTAAAATAAACTTTTGTTTCTATACATTTGCCTATCCAGGTCACAAAATACCATTTCCTTTTATGATTGCCTTACCTTACCCAGGATAATGTTTCAAGGTTCATCCAGATTATAATATGTATCAGGACTTCATTTCCCTTCACGGAGGCAAAGTATTCCATTATGTGTATACAACCACATGTTTTTAACCCATTCATCTATTGACAGACATTTAGGTTATTTCTGTCTGTTAGCTACTGTAACTGGCGATGCAGTGGACACTGGTGTATACATCACTGTTCACACCACTGCTTTCGGATCTCTTGGGTATGTCCATGAGTGAAATTTCTGGGTCATACGGCAGTTCTATGTTTAACTTTTTGAGGAACCATCACACTATTATATAAGGTGGTTATATCATTTTGCTTTGCCACCAGCAATGGATAAAGGTTCTGATTTCTCTACATCCTCTTGAACATTTGTTGTTTTCTTTGTTTTTTTAATTCTTAGCTATCCAAGTGGGAGCAAAACGGTGCCTTGGTATGGTTTCAGTTTGCATTTTTCTGATGACTAATGAAGTCTAACAATTTTTTCATGTGCTTGTTGGCCATTTATGTGTATCTTCTTTGATGAAATATCTATTCAAATCCTTTGTCCATTTTTTTACTGCATTATTTTGTCTTTTTGTTAATTTGTAGGAATTCTTTATGTATTCTACATTTTAAACCCTTATCCAGTAAGTGGTCCTGCCAAATTTTCTTCCAGTCTTTAGGTAGTCTCTTCACTCTGTTGTTTAAAGACCTCTATTGAACAAAAGTTCTCAATTTTGATAAAGTCCAATTTACCTATTTTGTCTTTGGTTGCTAGTACTTTTGATATAGTCATAGCTTAAAACATATTATTAGAAATCAGCTCCCAAAGCAATACCACTGTGTCTTCTTCTAGGAGTTATGGTTTTACCTCTTACATTTAGATCTTTGAACCATTTTGAGTTCATTTTCCACACATGGCATGAGGTGTGCACCCAGTACCATTCGTTAGACTATTCTGAGGATCTGCTTTTAAAATCTTCTCTTATTTTTCACTGGCACCCATTTCTGTATGGAAAATATATGAATTTCCCTAGTAGGGAGCAATTAAACCCCTAAGTTTATAAAAATCAAACTAAACCCTTTGCCATCAGGTTGATTGCAACTCATAGCAACCCCAGAGGGGAGCAAACTTGCCTCATAGAGTTTTCAGTGAGTGCCTGACGGATATGACCTGCTAATGTTTGGGTCAGCAGCCAAACTCTTGAAACCACTATGCCACCAGAGTAGTGGCAGAGCTAATCTCCAGAATACAAATATCTATCACATGAGGGTGTATATATATGCATATTAAAACAAAACTCATTGCGGTCATCAATTCTGACTCACGGTAACTCCATGTATTACAAAGTAGAACTACTCCATAGGGGTTTCCTGGCTGTTATGTGACAAAGGCAGATTGTCGTGTCTTTCCTCCCGCAGAGCCTGGCATAAAGTCTGAATCACCAACCTTTAGTAGTTGAGTACAAACTGTTTGTACCACCCAGGGACCTTATGGGAACAGATATTCACTAAAGAATTCTTTAAAGCTAAGATGGTCTTCCACATTTGTCACTGTAAAACTTTAGCACAAAAGTTAGAAGCAGTAGATGTGTAGTTTATATAGGTAACTTCTCTTACATCAACACTCATGGAATGCTGGTGTGAGAACAGAGAACTACAGATTTTTCTTGACAGAAGACAGTCTTTAATAGCTTGTCCTAATGATTTCTGAGACAATGTTCAAGTTTGTTCTCTAATTTTTTAAATAGGAATTTAGATTAGAAAAATTTCAAATAAGGGGTTTTAAGAGTTGATTCAGAAAAGATTGCTAAACACTAGTGGATACTGGCCATCTCTTTAAAAGACAAACTTGCTCTCATTTTTTTTCTCAAGTAAATAAACGAATGCTTCCTGAAGAAAAGATGGCTATGGGGCCCTGTTACTGTCTTCTCCCAGCATTCTGAGGGTTGAAACAGTTACATAATTTGATTTAATCACTTCCTTTCCTTTTTAGAAAATCAAGATAATGATGTAATTTTAAGTAAATGACTTAAACTCTGAGCCTCACTTTTTCTCGACTGTAAAAACAGGAATTACGTTCCTACACAATCAGAAAACATCTTTTACTCAGTAAGCGACCAAAACACTGTTTATTTACTTAATATAAATTATTCAAGTGAGCCATGTATCCTCCAGCTCCCCATTAGATCCCAGTCTACTTAATGCACTAGATCACAAGCTCTTGGGGTGCACAGATTGTCATTTTGCTCACCCTGGTTTCCATGGCTCCTCAGAAAATTCCTCGCTTGAGATACTTGAAAGCATAAATCTTTGAACTTTCCACTGTGCCTTGCCCAGTGGTTTACACATGGTGAGTTCAAACATCTCCATTAACAGAAAGGTGAATAAGCAGTGTTTTCAGCTGTGAGACAAGACCCATCAGTGTGTTATAAAACAAATATTGTCGCCATGAGCTGCTTTAAAAATTTAAATGGCATAGAATAGTGCAGAAATTATGCTTCAAGTTTGTCACAATCATATGGCCTCTGAAAATTTTCTTCCAGTTTAATACATGGATGTAGACATGATTTGGGTCCAAACGTAAAGTAAATTTTGACTACGGGTTATGAACAAAATAAACTGAGAAACACTTCTGTAAACTGAGATACATCTTTGTCAGGTCCCCATTTTCCAGTATCTATGGAAGGAAATTTATTATTTTTAAGCAACCTGACGCCAGTGTTAATTTACTAATTCAAATGCTACCTAAAGGGACTTTTAGAAAGGAATCATTCTACAATTGCAAATAAGGTTCGAGTTCCAGGAACAATTCTCAACTCTGAAAGAACTTGAACTGCTTACTCACAGTGACACTTGAATTTTATTCTGAAATAAATAAGGCAATTATTTCCTTACACTTGTGAGTTTGAGCTATGTATTATGTGCCAGGAAAGTGTTTAAAAATAACTGTCAAGGATTTGTGAGAATAAGATTTTACTCTTAGTAAAGGGCAGTAGTTTTTATTGCAGGGGTTGGGGAGGGTGATTCTTCTAGTGTTTATTAGTCCACTACATCTGGTCTTTTTTGGGAGTTGGAATTTTGTTCTGCATTTTTCTCCCATCTATCTGGGACCTTCTATAGTGTCCCTGGTCAGAACTTCTAGTTCTTCTTGTCTCAGGAAAGAGGAGGCCTTGCTTCATGTGGGCTTTTTGTCCTGTGGACTAATTTCTTCTTTGAGTCTTCAGCTTGCTTCAGTCTCTTTGGCTCCAGACCACCAGCAATTGTACCTTAGATGGTCACTCAAAAGCTTTTAAGACCTCATATCATACTCACCAAACCAGGCTGTAGAACATTGTGTTTATGAACCATATTAGGCCAAGTGATAAATTTGTGCTGCAAGACTACAGTCCTAAGCCTTTTAAATCAGTAAAGCAATCAATGAGCTGTTTGGACATGCTTAGAAAGTATCCATAACTATGTCATCATGGGCTTTATTACACATGTGGGTATACAGCTTACACAAACATGTGTACATATTCTTATAGGTACACTGGTTCATTTCCATGCATGTAGTCACTTTCCAGTAAACAAGTATGCATACGTATCTACCCGTGTAAACACACATGGTTTTAGATGTTATTACTACTGTTGAAAAACATTATGTTACAGCATTTACTGAAACTGTTCTGTTGTGTAATTCTTAGTGTCTTCCTTTTTCACGTATATTGCTTAGCATGTTTATTTACCTTGGTCAAGTTGTACAGACTTCAAAGATATTTGATAATGCCTTTCCAATCACCCAAAATAACAAGTATCTGCTATCTAAAAAGTGATTCTCTGCTCCCCCTTCCCCACCCCCTGGCCCTGTTAACCATCAAAGAACCTTACTTCCTGTGTATGTGTGTATTTTGGACATTTTATGATGGTGGATCATATAAAATATCTGTACTTCTGTGACTGACCAATTTCGCTGTTTAAATATCTTCCAGGTTCACCCAAGTTATGTTTCCTAGACTCTGACTCTCATTATTCTTTACAGCAGCATAGTTATCCACTGGCCAGTAATGAGCAGAAATGATGAAAAGATTACCAAAATTTATCGAATTGTGCATCAAAATCATCAGCTGACTGTGAGAAGCACAGCAAACCAAGTAAACATTAATAGAGAAACAGGACAACCTTAACTGAAAATCTTGGTATGAGAAAGATGTGTGCAAAAATGCTCCCAAAGGAGCTCACCTATGAACAAAAACAAAGGAGAGTTGAAGTTTGCCAAGACATTTTGGAGAAGCAAGACAATGTTTTGGGACATGTTATCTACTACTGGTGAAGAAACATGGATGTACCAACACACCTCTGAAACAAAGTGTCAAATTGCACAATGGAAGTTGGCCAGTTCTCCACAATGAAAAAAGTTCGATCACTCCAAATCAAGAGTCAAAACAATGTTGTTAACCTTTTCTGATACCAGAGGGATTGTTCATTACAAATTTTTACCAGCTGGACAGTTAAACAAGTTTACTATTTGGAAGTGCTGAAAAGAATACTTGAAAAATTTAGACAAAAATGACACGAACTTTTCACCAACAACTCATGTCTTTCACATTACAACAATGAACCAGCTCACACAGAACATTCTGTGAGGAAATTTTTAGCCAGTACACAAACAACTGTATTGGAACACCACCCCCACTCACCTGAACTGGCCCCCAGAGACTTTTTTTCTTTACCCAAAGATAAAGGCAATATTAAAAGGAAGATATTTTGATGACATTCAGGACATCAAGAATAATATGACAACAGATCTGCTGGCCATTCCATAGAAAGAGTTCCCAAACTGCTTTGAAGGGTGAACTAGGCACTGACATTGGTGCAAAGCTTTCCAAGAAGAGTGCTTCAAAGGCAACTGTAGTGATATTCTAGGATGAGTTCGTAAACTTAATTGGCACACCTCGTCTGTACCACAATTTATGTATTCATCTGTTGATGGGTAGATGGGTTGTTTCAACACTTTCGTAATTGGGAATTAAGTTGCAATAAACATAGGTGTGTGTATGTCTATTTGTGTCTCTGCTTTTGTATCTTATTAGATATATACCTAAAGATGGGATTGCTGGATCATAAGGTATTTCTATTTCTAGGTTTTTGAGGAAGTATCACACTGTTTTCCATAGTGACTATACTATTTTACAACCCCATCAGCAGTGTGTAAGAGCTCTAATCTTCCCACAGCCTCACCAGCATCTGTTTTCTGTGTTTTGGGTCACTGCTGTCTTTGTAGCAGTAAGAGAGTATGTCTTTGTAGTTTTCATTTGCAGATCTCTAATGGCTAATAATTGCAAGTATCTTTTTGTGCATTTGTTGGCCAAATGAATGTCTACTTCAGTGAAGTTTCTATTCATACCTCTGCCACTTTTGTTTAGATTATTTATCTTTTTATTTTTTTTTTTTATAAATTTTAAAGTTTTAGTCCCTTGTTGGACATCTCATTGACAATGTTTCTTCCCAATCTGTAGGTACACATTTACTCTCGTGGTAAAGTCTTTCAATGAGTATAAGTATTTAATTTTTAGAAATTTCTAGATGCCTAACCTCTGTTTTTCATGCATATTGAATTGTATTTGATAGGCTATGTCAAAAATTAGGTCCCCTAGTTTTGTCCCATTCTAATTATTAATGGATTTTTGCAGCTGTTTCTTATTTAGAGTTATGGAAAGTCAGCAAATGAAGGTCCCCAAAGCTGGACTTCATCCACACCATTAAGGTCAACTCTACTTCGAGGAGGCAGCTCTTCCCCAGTTACATTTTGAGTGCTTTTCAACCTGGGGGGTTCATCTTCTGGCACATATCATACAATGTTCCTCTGCTATTCCCAAGGTTTTCACTTTTACTTCTTTTCAGAAGTAGACTCCTAGGTCCTTTTTCCCAGTGTGTCTTATTTGGGAAGCTCAACTGAAATCTATCCACCGTGGGTGACCTTGCTGGTATCTGAACATGGTTGGCATACCTTCCTCACATCATAGCAAAAGGCAAGTCCTTCAGTACAACAAGCTGACAGACACAGTAGGGGAAACTGCCATTAATAACTGGAATATGAAATGTACAAAATACAAAGCTAGGAAAATTCAAAATCATCAAAAGCAAAATGGAGGGAGCCAAGATGGTAGACTAGACACACGTCTCCTCAGTTCTCTCTGAAAACTAAGGTCTGGATTGATAATTGAACAGAACACTCTGGACACCCAGGGAACCCAAGATAGGGCATAGGGTTGTCAGATTGGACCATGTGCCACTAATGAGAAAGTTCCTCTCTCCGGCAGGAGCCAATGCACACTGAGCCCCACACCTGCTAACTCGCTGCTTAGGCTGACTGCAGGTACTGACGCTTTTTGTTGTTGTTGCTACCCAGGAAAGTGGAGGATGGGCATGAGCTGACAAATATGCTGAACTATAGCACTAAAGTAAACAGCAGATATTGCAGCAAAGAGACAATGAGTGGGATAGCCACATTTTGAGAACCTGGCTGCTGAGTGAGGGCACCACTGCCCCTCCACACTCTCTTTTCTGAGCTCCAACATACATTCTGCTGTTTCATGGCAGGTGGGGCAGCTCGTCTGGGACTTCATCTTGATTGGCTGGGAGACTGTGTCTCCCATCCGGCAGCCTCACCAGGAGCTAATTCCCAAGCTGATAAGCAGAGCTATTTTGGAAAGCATTTTTCCAGCAGAAAAGCTGTGTTTAGCCTAGTATTACCTTATGGGTAGGGCCTGGCTGAGGATAGCAAAAAAGCAGTAAACCCTCCTTATTTTGAACTATATCATAGCATCTGGGGACAGCCAAAGAGGTGTTTCCATGGTCAGCTGGAAGGCAGGGCCTGCCACACCTGACAGTCTGACAGATTTTGGTGGCTGTAGCTCCTAGCTTTTTAAAATGAGACATCCTGGAGAAATAACTGCTGTGCAGCCCCATGGCATCTCTTACAGCTTTTACTGACTCACATTATGGGGTCGGTTGATGGCCCCCCAGTGACTCCATAACTAGGGTGCCATCTTTGCCAGCCAGAAGGCAGAGTCTTGTCCCCAGAGAATCCTCTGGGGCAGTCATTAGAGTACAGAGAGGAGGCTGGTGACCAACTCCCTCCTCAGGACTACACCTCAGCTCCTGATGAGGTAACACTGGAGAAATTAAACAGCCTCTAGATGGCCTGAAGGCAACAAATCATTGCTAGCCATTTAAAGAAACAGTACACCATGGCTCTGGAAAATCACCCCAAATAATCAAAAAAATTCCCAGATGAAGAAGGCTTTCTGAAACCATTGGCTGTCGAGTAAAAAAGAACAACATAGAGAGCTCTCCTAGAGATTAAACAAAATGCAGCAGAACAAAATGAAAAATTAAGCTATTCATACTGATGGAACATCAATGATCTGAAATCCAACAGATAAATAACAAAATTACAGAATTAGACAATTTAATCCAAAGCCAAAAGAGCAGAATTGAGGTGATGGAAGTCAGACTTAGTGACCTTGAGGATAGAGCAAGTGACACAAGCATTTATGAGAAGAAATCAGAGATAAGACATAAGAAAAATAAAGAAGCATTAAGACACATGTGGGACTCTATTAAGAGGAATGATTGACAGTTAATTGGAGTTCCTGAACAGGGAGGGATATCTGGAAACAGAGAGTATTGTAGTTGAGTTGCTGACAGAAACTTCCCTGAAATTATGAAAGAACACAAATATTCAAGACATGTATCAAACACCATGAAAACTAGACTTAAAAAGAAAGGCACCAAGACTTATTATAATCAAGTTTAATAAAATAAAACATAAACAGAAGCTCTTAAAGGCAGGGAGGCTCAAAACATAGCTAACATTCAGAGAGTAACCCTGTACACTTTTATTTGACTTTTTGGTAGAAATGATGTAGGCCAGGAGGCAGTGGGATGATACATTCAAAGCCTTGAAGGCAAAAAACTTCTGACCAAAAGTTATATAGCCTGCAAAACTGTTTCTCAAATATGAAGATGAAATTAAGACATTTGCAGATAAACAGAAGCTTGGAGACTTTGTAAAAACCAAACCCAAAACTACAAGAAATACTGAAAGAAGCTCTTTGTCTAGAAAAATAAAACCTTTAAGTGTATATTTAAGGAGGCAATGCAGGACACAGTATCCAGAATCCTTCACAGTTAGGGAGGTTACTAAACTCAATCAAAGCTACAGTATTAAAAGAAGGGAACTAGTTACCATATCACAAAAACTGTGGCACCATCACACTAAAAAGAGGGATATACTACAGTAGTTATAGTCCTTTCAGATGGAGAGGAAGTTAAAAAGATATACAGAAGGTAAAAATTGGTTTAAACTTAGAATATTAAAGGGGATTACAGGGGTAGCCACAAAGCATAATAACAATGCAACATACCAAAACAAGAAATGTAACATAGGAGTCTCAACACCAAAAATCCAACACTGAAAAAAAATGACAAGTCAATTCATAAAGAAGATTGAGCCAGAACATAATATTATGAGCAACACAGAAAACACCAACACAAAAATAAATACAACAAAATGATAGCACTAAACACATTCCTATCAATAATTACACTGAATGTTAACAGACTAAATGCTCCGGTAAAGAGACGAGTGATATCCTGGATCAAAAGATATGACCCGTCTATATGTTGCTTTCAAGACACTTTAGACTTAAAGACATGAACAAACTGAAAGTTAAAGGATAGAACAATGTATACCAAGGTAACAAAATACAAAGAAGAGCAGGTATGGCAATGCTAATCTCAGATAAAATAGATTTTAATGTAAAGTCCACCCTCATTGACAAGGATAGTCACTATTTATTGCTGAAAGTTTCAATACACAAGCAGAACTTAACAATATTAAATATTTATGCACCCAATACCAGAGCATCTAAATACATCAAACACTGGCTACATTAAAAATAAGATAGATCACTCCACATTAATAGTTGGGGACTTCAACACTCCATTTTCAGTAATGGACAGATCAACCAGAAAAAAGCTCAGTAAAGACAGAGAAGATCTTATTGCAACAATGAAACAATTAGACCTCATCGAAATGTACAGAACTTTTTATCCATCAACAGATAAGTACACTTTCTCCAATGCACATGGAACATTTTCCAGAATAGACCATGTGTTAGGACATAAAGCAAATTTCAACAAAATCCAAACCAGTGAATTACTGCAAAGCATATTCTCAGACTATAAAGCCATAACAGTCAAAATCAATAGTAGAAAAAAACAGATAGAAATTTGAACTCATGGAAAATGAACAACACCTTGCTCAAAAAGCCATGGGTTATAGAAAAAACCAAGGATGAAATAAAGACATTTATGGTTTCAACATAACCAACACCAATCCTCCTTCATTACGTCATAGAGGCAGGATTTACAATATATAGCAACATCAACAATACCAGGGATTGTGGACTAGCCAAATTGCTACACACATTTTGGAGAGACACGCCATGAAAGGCACCTAACAACTAACAGTTTTATCCCTATTTTACCTTCCAGAAACTTTATAGATTTACCTTTAACAGGTCTTTGGTCCATTTTGAGCTTTTGTGCATGATGTGAGGTACAGATCCTGTTTCATTTTTCTGAAAATGGATATCCAATTTTGTCATCACCTTTTGTTGGTGAGACTGTTCCCCCACGCTACTCCCACCTGGCCAGTGAGTGGACTTTAGCCCTTTGTCAAAGATTAGCTGCTCACAGATGGGTGGATTTACTTCTAGGTTCTCCATTTGTCATGGATTGACTTGTGTCCCCCAAAAATATGTGTGGAAAGGGTGGACGGTAGTGGAAAGGGTGGAGAAGAGGGAACAGGAGACGTTAAGAGGGTAGTAGGACACCATCCTATAAATGCATAGAATCATAAAGCACACACACTATATGGTCACTCTTTTGAGCTCGGTAATGATTTATGGTCAGGGGAAGCATCAGGTCTAGGTGCCATGCTACCATCAATTGCAGTCTTTTAGTAGAGTTCTTAGGGCACACCCCCTTCTTTTTCCTCATGTTGCCACTGGGACTCAACAGTGTGAGCCCCACCATGGCTGTCATTGGTGGTGGCTGGGCACCATATGGTTCTTCTGGTCAGATATTGATATAGTTAGTCCTTCACGTGTGTCTTCTTGTCTTCAGGTCTCTTTTTTCCTTATGTCATTGTTGTCCTTGGTGATCATCTGTTCCAGCTGAGTTGGGACCATTTGGTGTATCTCAGATGGCAGCTTGGCAGCTTTTAAGACCATGTCTGGGGTCTTAAAAGCTAGCAAGCTGCCATCTGGTCCCAACTCTACAGGAAGGGATGGTCACCAAGGACCAAAGTGACCTGGGGGTAAAGAACCCAGAAGACAGAGAGAACCTCGTGAGTGGGGGACTATATCGACATGTGACTGGAAGAAGTGGATGGTGCCCAGCCACCACCAGCGATAGCTGTGATTGGGCTCAAGAAGTTGAGTGTCACTGGCAACACAAAAATAAAAAGGGGTGCACCCTGAGATTTCCACTAAAAGACTGCAACCGATGGTCCATGGGCCTCAGAATTCCCCTGGGAGCATAGCCCCTGGCCTCATGCTGCCCCTGTTCATAAATCATAATGGAGGTCAACTCTTTGGACAGTGTCATGTATTGAATTGTGTCTCCCCAAAAATATGTGTAGCCATGTGGCTGGGCCATGATCCCCAGTATCTTGTGACTGTCCTCCATTCTGTGGTTTTTCTATGCTGTATGTTAAAGGTTAGAGTGGGGCTATAAATCCCTTCAGAAGATCACCTCTCTGCTCCACTGTAAAGGGAGTTTCCCTGGAGTGTGTCGTGCCCCATTCTTACTCCTTTCATCCCATAAGAGATAAAAGGAAAAGGAAGCAGGTGGAGAATTGGGAACCTCACACCACCAAGAAAGCAGCACCGGGAGAACAATACGTCCTTCAGATCTGAGGTTCCTGCACCAAGATGCTCCCTGGACAAAGACTGACGTAATACCGGACTTTCCTCCAGAGTGGACAAGTGGGAAAGCCTTCCCCTGGAGCGGACACCCTGAATTTGGACTTGTAGTCTACTGGACTGTGTAAGAATAAACCTTCCTTTGTTAAAGCCATCCACTCCGTGGTATTTCTGGTAGAGCAGCCCTAGCTGAGTAAAACAGATGGGAATCGATTGGACTTGGAGACACAGTGACCACATAGTGTGTGTACTTTATGGTTCTGTGCGTCTATGGAGTGCCGTCCTGCTGACCACTTACTGGATGCAGGGGAGAGGGTGGAGATGAAGGGATAGGAGACTGTTAGGAGGATATGACAGGTATAGAACAGAGAGGAAGAGGGTGCTGTCACAGGGCAGGGAGAGCAGCGGGTTGTGCACGTAGACGGGCATGCAAATTTATATGGGAATGCACACTTTCACTCAATCATAAAAAAAAGAACAGAAATAGAAAGAAAGCAAAAAAAAAAAAAAAAAGACCCCAGATGCCACTCACCAATATGGGGTGCAGAAGACTTTCTTAGCAAGAAGCTAGTTATACCAATTGGCCTTGATGTCCCCTGAGAGCATCAAAATGCTCACCTTCGGTTGGCAGCCATAGCACTTAGCCACTATGCTGGGGTTTCCAGTGTCTTATACCTCTCCTTATGTAAGTATTTTATGTGCCTGGTTAGGCTTATTTCTAGGTATTTAAGCTATTGAGGACTACTGTAAGTGGTTTTGTTTTCTTGATTTCCTTTTTGGCATTTTCCTTGTTAAGTGTAAGAAAACCCAGCTGATTTTTGTGTTGACCTTGTACCCTGCCACTTGGCTGAATCTTTCTATTAGTTCCAGCAGGTTTCTTGAGGGATTTCGGTGATTTTCTGCTTACAGAATTATATCATCTGTGAATAAAGATGGCTTTACTTTTTTACTCTCCAGTTTGGATATCGTTTATTTCTCTTTCTTGCCTTATTATTCTGCCTAGGGTTACCAGTACAATATTGAATAAGTTTGGTGATAAAAAGGCATCCTTGTCTTATTCCCACTCTAAATGGGAATGCTTTCAATCTTTGTTCACTGAAAATAATGTTGGCTATTGATTTTGTATATACGCCCTTAATAATGTTGAGAAATGTTTCTTCTCTTCCTATTTTAATTAAAAAACAGTGCTGGGTTTTATCAAATGCCTTTTCTGCAGCAATTGAAATGATCATGTGATTCTTTTCCTTTATGTGATGAATTATTTTAATTGATTTTCTGATGATGAGCCGTCTTTGTATCCCTAGTATGAATACCTCTTGATAATGACGCATGAATTTTTTTAATATATTGCTGAGTTCTGTTGGCTAGAACATTGAGAATTTTTACATTTATATTCATGAAGAAGACTAGTCTGTAATTTCCCTTTTTTGTGTGTGTGGTATCTTTTCCTGGTTTTGGTATCAGTGTCATCTGGCTTCGTAGAATGAGTTAGGGAGCATTCCTTCTTTTTCTGTGTTCTAGAATAGTTTGAGTAGAATTGGTATCAACTCTTGTGTGAATGTTTGGTAGAATTCTCCAGTGAAGTTGTTGAGTTGGGCCTTTTTTAGTTAGGGCATTTTTTTTGTTTGTTTGTTTTTTTAAATAACATCTTCAATCAATTTCTTCTTCAGTTATAGGTCTGTTCAGATTTTCCACCTCTGTTTACATTATGATAGTGTGTTTCTAAAAATTTGTTGAATTTCTCCTAGGTTTTCCAGTCTGTTGAAGTATAATTTTTCTTTCTGCCATGATTCTCTTTATCTCAGTTGTTCTGTTATGATCGTCACCACTTCCTTTCTTATTTTGGTGATTTGCATCCCACCACCAATTTGACCAGTGGTTTGTCAACTTCATAGATTCTCTCAAAGAACCAGCTTTTAGCCCCACCTACCCCCCAGTTTTCTGTTTTCTAGTTCACTGATTTCTGCTCTAATTTTTGTTATTTCCTTTACTCTGTTGACTGTGAACTTCTTTTGCTGCTCCTATTTTCTATTTGTTCCAGCTATGGGATTACTAATTTTGAAGCTTTCCTCTTTTGGAGTGCTATAGATTTACCTCTAAATACTACTTACGTGTCCCAAAGGTTCTGGTATATTTTCATCATCTGATTCTACTAATTTGATACTTTTTTAATTATTATCCAGTAGTTTAAGTAAGGTATTACTTAGTTTCCATTTATTTAATTTTTAAATAGTTTTTTCTGTTATTGACTTTTAGCTTTATAGCACTATGGTCAGAGAAGATGCTTTACATTCTATCTGTTTTTTAATTTATTGAGGCTTGTTTTGTGGCTTAAAATAAGAGCTATCCTGCAGAATGATGCATGTGCATTGGAGAAGAATGTATACTCTGCTACTATTGCTATATATGTCTACATGGTTGAGTTTGTTGATTGTATTTAGATCATCTGTAACTTTGCTGAGTTCCTCTCTAGTTATCATCAAAAGTACTGTGTTAATATTTTATTATTGTGGAACTTTTTTTCTTTAACTTTGTTAGTTTTACAAATTTTGGAGCTCTGTCATTGAGTGCATATAATATTATTTTGTCTTCTTGGTGACTTGACCCTTTAACCACTATAACATGTCATTATTTGTCTCTTATAATGGATTGTAGCTTAACATCTCTTTTCTGAGATCATTATTACCATTCCTGCTCTCTTCTGGATACTGTTTGCATGATTATATTTTTCCATTCTTTGATTTTTAACCTATTTGTGTCTTTATGTATAAAGTGTGTCTCTAGTAGATAACATATTACGCATCATGTTTTTTAATTCACTATGCCACTCTGTCTCTTGACTGGTGCATTTAATGCATTTGAATTTAGTGTGATGATCTATAGGTATGAATTCATTGCTGCCACTTTGTATGTGTGGTGTTAATGGTTTCTCTTTTTCACTTCATATTCCATACTGAGTTTTTTATATATATGGATTTTCTTTTCCTATTGTCATGAATTGAATTGTTACCCTCAACAGGTGTATGTCAGTTGGGATGGGCCATGATTCCTGTATTCTGTGATTCACCCTACATATTTAAAATTCTGCTGGTCTGTGATGTTAATCAGAGAAGACAGGTGTTGGTTGTGTTACTAAAATGGAATTCAGACTACAAGATTGGATTGTATCTTGAGATGATCTGTTGAGATATAAAAGAGAGAAGAGAGGAGAGCAATAGTTACCTCTTACACCACCAAGAAAATAGTGCTGGGGACAGAGCATGTGAAATTAGTACCTTTCCTACCACTACTGCTTCTATTACTACTACTACTATTTCTTAGGGAATAATCATAATTCAACTGTCAGTTGCCATCAAGTTGGCTCTGACTCAAGGCAACCTCAGGCACAACAGAAGGAAATGTTGCCTGATCTTACAGCATCTTCACAATTGTTGGCACACTCCAGGTCATTGTTCAGGCCATTGTTTATTTTGACTACCCTCCAACCTAGGAGCTCATCATCCACCATTATATTAAATAAGCTTCTGTTGTGATCCATAGGATTTTACTGACAAAATAAAATTTCTCTTTTTAAAGCCATCCACTTGGGTTATTTCTACTATAGCAGCACTAGATGACTAAGACCGCTTTAAGAGGATTTCTCTACACATAATGTATTACGTTCTAACAACAGTGAGAATACAAAATTGTTTTTATAGGGACATAGATTGTTGAAGCCCTTTCTACAAAATTATATTGTCTCTGTCCAGTCATATCATCACACATTAAAAAAAAATTGCCATTGAGTCAATTCCAACTTCATGGTGATCCTGTATGTGTCAGAGTAGGTCTGTGAGCTATAGAGTTTTTTTTTTTTTAAAATACAGAATGCATCACAAATTTGTGTCATCCTATACGGGGTCCATGCTAATATTTAATGTAGCATTCTAATTTTAGTGTATGTGTTGTCAAAACAATCACTGCACAGGGTTTTCAATAGCTGATTTTCCAGAAGTAAATTGCAAGGCCTTTCTTCTGAGGTATATCTGGGTAGATTTGAACTCCGATCATAACATATAGATCTATCTGATTTTTTAAACAACTCCTTTTTATTTCATTGAATGCGTGAACCATAAAATAACCCACTGATTTTCAAAAATGGCTTATACGCTTTTACTGCCATGAACATTCTTGATCAGCTTGTGTCATGGGTTGAATTGTGTCCCCCCAAAAATACATGTAGCCACGTGGCTGGGATATGGTTCCCAGTATCTTGGGACTGTCCTCCATTGTGTGGTTTCACTAAACTGTATGCTAAAGGAGTTGCAAATTTCTGCATAGGATTGCTTCCTTGCTTTGCAGCAGGGGGAGTTTCCCTGGAGTGTGGCTTGCCCCACCCTTAATGCTTTCAGCTTGCGAGGGATAAAAGGAAACAGAAACAAAGAGAATCAGGAGCCTCGCACCATCATGAAATGTGCACCGGGAGAAGAGCGCGTCCTTGAGATCTGAAGTTCCTGCCCCGAGATGCTCCCTGGACAAAGACTGATGCAATAGTGGACTTTCCTCCAGAGCCTACAAGGGGAAAGCCTTCCCCTGGAGCAGTCACCCTGAATATGGACTTGCAACCTACCGGACTGTGTAATAAACCTTCCTGTGTTAAAGCCATTCACTCTGTGTTATTTCTGTTAGACAGGCCCTAGCTGACTAAAACAGCTTGTGTGCATACATACATTTGTGAGCTACATTTATAAAAATAGAACTCCTATGCAAAAAGTATGTGGATTTCCTAGGTATTGCCAGCTAGCCCTCCAAAGACACTGCACTAAATTTCCTGCATGCCAATAATATGTAAGAACAACTTTTTTTCTGTCTCTTTGCCAAATCTATGACATCAACCACCGTTGATGTGATTAGTAAAAAAAATTGTATTGACAGTTTTCTTTTACATTTCCTTAATTCTGAATAAAGCTGCACATTTTGTATGTGTATTTTAAAAGTCCAAATTCAGGGTGTCAGCTCCAGGGGAAGGCTTTCTCTGACGGCTCTGGAGGAAGGTCCTTAACGTTCCTTTGTACTGGAAGCTTGCAGGGTACAACAGCACCCTGGGTCCTTTCCAAAAGACGCACTTGCTCCCAGCATTGCTTCTTGGTGGTATGAGGTCCCCCAAATACCCATTTGCCTCCCTTTCCTTTAAATCTCAAGAGGTTGCCCCAAAGTGCAATACAACCCCGCATACTGAGTCCGGCCTCACCAACACAGCTGCTGCCTGTCCTCCCCCATTTAACATCATAGAGGCAGGGTTTACAGCATAAAGGAACACCACACAATACCGGGAATCATGGCCTGGTCAAACTACCATGCACGTTTTTTTAGGGAACACAATCCAACCCAATACATATACTAAGTAAATTAATCTGTCTTGGACATCTCTTGGAGGCCTAACTGTGCATTAATAAAAGAGCTACTGCTAATCCAAAAGGTCGAGAGTTCAAATCCATTAGCTCCTCCTTGGAAAGCTTATGGGGCTGTTCTACTCTGGAATCAATTTGATGGCACAGGTTTGGTTTGGTTTGAACATGTCTCAGAAATCTTTTTCTAGGCTGTCCATTAGGCTTTTGACTTTAATGTATTTTTAATAATGCAAATTTTTAAAATTTTGTCAAATGTATTGATCTTGTTTTTAGCCCCTTGTTTTATGTCTTAGAATGGCTTTTCTACAAGATTGTTAAAGCCATTTATTTATGTTTTAGATCAGTGGCTTTTGACACATTTGCTTTTGTTGTTGCTCCTACTTCAGTTTTCACAATCCGTTTCTATAATACACACTTAAATATGCTAAACATTTGTTTAAGTGAAAGAAGAAGAGTAGGAAATACCATCAGCAAACTTCCACAGGATGTGGATGACTCTGGGGAGAAAATAGTTCAGGCTATCTTTCTTTATGTTGGTCACATAACACTTCATTTGTAACAGGTAACTTTTTTTATTGTGCTTTAAGTAAAAGCTCACAATTCAAGTCAGTTTGCCATATAAAGCCCCGAACACTCATCACTATGCCACTCTGTTTTGCCCCTACACACTGTGAAAGAACACCCCTCCTGTCCACCCTGCACTTACCACATCTATTCAGCCAACTCCTGTCCCCCTCCATCCTCTCATCCTGCCCCTAGAGATGAGGTTCTGGTCTCATGCTCAGATAGTCTCCGGATCACATGGCACCTGCTGTCTGCTGGGTTCATATTTTCCTCTTGCCTTTGATGTCCTTCATTCTCCTCTGGTCAGAGAGACTAGACTCAGTTCCTTTTTCTTCGATGGCAGCTTACTCACTTTTAAGACCCCAGATGCCAATCACCAAAGTTGTATCTGGAACACTTTCTTAAAAAAACTTAGTTATGCCAATTAGCCTAGACATCCCCTGAAACTGTAGTCCTGAGACCCCTGTCTTTGCTACTCTTTCCTTCAGAATGTTGGGCTGTATTTAGGAAACATCTTAGCTTTGGCGTAGTCCTGTTGTGTCAACTCCCTTCTGCCACATGCTGTCACTGCCCTCACCTAACCCAATTCCTGTCTGTTATCCAATCTATGAATACACCTCTCCCTACCTCGCTGTGCTTGTAACCATCTTCTGTGCTTAAATCTTAAGTCCTTATAACAGTAGTCTTGTATGGATATTTATCTTTTTGCATCTGACTAGTTTCACTCAGCATGTCTTCCAGGTGATTCCACATTATGAGCTATTTCCTAAAATTGCCACTGCTCTTTCTCATTGCATAGTATTTGTGTGAACACACTACAGCTTGTTAATCCATTGGTTGGTGGGTATCTAGGTTGATTACATCTTTTTGCTGTTGTGGACAGTGCTGCGATAAGCACTAGGGTGCACGTATCTGTTCATGTGCCAGCTCTTATTCATAACATGTATCTTTTAAGAAAAACTGACTCGACAGCATTGGCTTGGCTTGGCTTTAAGAAATGCCTTGGCAATATTGTTATTAAAAGTCTCCTTAACGAGACAGGCAGTAAATAAAGTGTCTATTTGAACACTGTCCTAATACTACAGTTTCATATTCCTCCTCAATCATTTGCTTTTTGTCTTAAAATCTCAGGCACTGATTTTTTATTCTCTGAGCTCAGCAATGCCGAGCACTGCCATTCTTCATTCCATCATCTTCACAAGCATGAATCCTTTTTGTGTGTGTGTGTTAAGCGAAAGCTTGCAGTTCAAATCAGTTTCCCATAAAAAACTTATGCATATGTTGTTATATGTCCTTGTCTGCTTTCCCCACACTATGACAACACACACCTCCTCTCCACCTTATGTTTCCTGTGTCCCTTCACCCAGCTCCTGCCCTTTCTCCCCTCTCCTCTCACCTCTGGACAGGAGCTACCCGGTTAGCCTCATGTATCTGTATGTACGTACTATTCGCTGGTATTCTCTTATGTCTTATTAACCAGTTCAATCTTTGTCTGAGAAGCTGGCTTCTGGACTGGTTTCAGTCCTTTCCAGTTCTGGGCTAACAGAGAGTCTGGAGGCTGTGCCTTCCAGGGCTAGCACAAACCTCCGTAGGAGAGGACATGGGTGAATACCCAACAGCAACACAAGGATAATTAAAAGCGGGAGTCAAAAGGTAGTTGTTTTGTTGAAGCTTCATGATCTTTAGACAGAAATGAGTGTACCTCACTATGGCAACAGAAAAGACACCATAATTACAGTCCTGCCATACAACTAGTGAGAATGAAGATAAAGTGGCCCCTTGTAAATTCTGATGTGATTGTGCTCATTTTCAAAAAGTGAACATTGCATGGTTATCAAAAAAGGGAGAAAAAGGACAGACAGAATTTAAGCTCTGGTTAAGTATATAGCTGTGGTGGATTTTACAGTTTTCCATGGCACTTGGCATGACAACTATATGAATATTTAGTCTGTGTCATGCTCTATTCTCAAATGGAGACAGTTACCAAGAAAACATCTTATACCCCTTTAAAACTGTCACAGCAAGAGAGGAAAGAAACTGAAGTCACTCTAGAAGCCACAGCTTTGCAAGCAAGTAAAGTCAACCATCATAAAGCATCTTGTCCAGGACTCTGCTGGGCACCAATGGCAAAGCATAAAGAGGCTTGAAATTCAGTCATATCCTAAGGAAACTGACACTCCCTGGAGGAGAATAATACTCATTGAGTAAGCTGGATTAGTAAACATTCTGCCTCATTTTTGTTTTTATTTTATTTTACTATAGCATGTGTACCTGTGGAGGTGTCCTTGAGTGGTACAACTGGCTAAGCACTTGATTCTTGGCTACTAACTGAAAGATTCATAGTTCAAATCCACCTAAAAGCCTTGAAAGAAAGGTCTGGCAATATTCCTCTGTCATGTATTGAATTGTGCATCCTGCCCCACCCCCCCCTCCCCAAATATGTGTGGTAATTTTGCTAAGCCATGATGATTTCAGGTTATTATGTGATATTCCTATATGCTATAAATCCTGTCTCTACATGTATGATGTTAATCAGGGATTGTATTAGTGAGGTATGTCTCAATGTGTAAGATTGTCTTGTGCCTTGAGGCAATCTCTTGGGATATAAAGGAAAGGGAAGCAAACAGTGTTAGGGACCTCTACTGTCAGGAAGAAACAGTGCCAGAAGCAGAACGTGTCCTTTGGACCCAGGGTCCCTGTGCCTCAGAAGCATCCAGTCCAGGGCAAGATTGATGACAAGGACTTTCTTCCAGAGCCAGCAGAGAGATCCTTACCCTGGAGCTGGTGCCCTGGATTTGGAGTTACAGTGTGCTAGACTGTGACAGAATAAAATTTCTCTTTGTTTAAGCCATCCACTTATGGTGTTTCTGTTACAGCAGCACTAGGGGGCTAAGACAGCTTCTAAAAGGTCATGTGGCATGAAAGCTCTGGAGCAGCTCCACTCTGCACATGTGGAGCTGGCATGGGCAGAACAGAATCAAAGGCAACATTTTGTTTTTCTTTTAATTTATGTATCTTTGGAAGCCAGACTTTTATCTTTCTGGGATTAGATGAATATAAATAAATAGACAAATAAAAGCAGTCAGGAATTAGATTATGTAGTGTAGAAAAGAGACACTATGGACCCACAAAGATGGGAAAGATCATTGTGGCATGACATTTTTACCTTTTTTTTTTTTTTAAATTAAGATTGAATGCTGTAATGAAAGACAAAATGATTCAAGTCTGCTAGAGGTGTGTTGAAATTCCAGCTCGACTGCTTGCAATTGATATAAAATTAGGAATTTGATCTTTCTCATATTCAATTTATATTTTATAATGATGTTTATTTTCATACAAAACATATATTTTAATATTAACAATAGGGAAAAACACAAAAGCCATACTACCTATCTGAGCAGAATTGCTCCACAGAGTTTCCAAAGAGCACCTGGCAGATTCAAACTGCTGACGTTTTGTTAACAGACGTAGCAGTTAACCCCTATGCCACCAGGGTTTCTTAGTTTGTAGTACTACGTATATAACACAGTACCACAAATGAGTGGCTTCAATGGACAGGATTTTATTTTCTCACCATTGCCAAGCCAAGTGCCGTCGAGTCGGGTCCGATTTAGGGTGCTAGAAGTTCAAATTCAGAAGCAGCATCTCCAGGGGAAGGTTCTCTCTTTTGAGCTCTGGTGGTGGTGGGGTGGGGTAGGGGAGGGGGGTCACTGTCCCTTTTCAGCTCTCTTCCTCAGTTCCTTGGTGATCTTCCTGTGGCAAGCATCTTCCCTGTGTACTTGGTTTCTCTCTTCTTGCCCTGTTCTTTTTTATGTCTCAAAGTTGATTGGCTACAAGCATACCTTATCCTAGCAGTCTCACAAACATAACCAAGTCCTATTCCTAAACCAGATTACATTTGCAGGTATACAGTTTATGGTTTATAACACACATTTTGGAGAACACAATTAATTCATAACATTCTCCTTCTGATGTTCCATCCTGCTGCCCAGAAGTTTAAAGTTATTCTGATGCCCCTCCTTTGCACGTCACAGTATTTTTCCCTTTGAAAGAATACAAAATTATATACTTGTGTTGAGGGTTTGAAATTTCATTATATGGACTTGATTTGCTGCTTTTCCTGGATACTTAGTAAACTCATTCTGGAAACATGAGTCCTTCAATTCTGGGCTTCTTACTGCTTTCTTAAATTATGCAGTGATGGTTTCTTCCTTTTTATTTCTTCTCTTTTTCTACATCACCTTTTTTAGATACTGAATTCCTAGTCTGACCCTTAAATTTTCTGACATTACCTTTCTATTTTCTATCTCTATTTGTTCATTATGCTGGGAAATTTCCTCAAATTTATCTTCTAAACTTTGAGTTTTTTTCATTCGTGCTGTAACTTTTTTTTTCCTAAAGCTAGTTTTTGCTTTCTGAACTGAGACTTTCTTAGTATGCTTTTTTTCTTGTTTTTTGTTTGCGACATCTTGCTCGTGTCCCTCTGCTTTCCACTTGATGACAGTGGTTTTTATTCTATTCTGTTCATTTGTTTTACACTCAGCAATACTACCTCCCTTTCCTAAATGTTTGAAAATTCTTGTTTGTCTGCTCATGTCGAAGTATAGAGTCCTAAGTGCCTGCTGGGAAGCTCTGAGTAAGTGGATATAGCTTATCAATAAACATCACTTTAGTGAGCAGTGGCTAAGATGCTTAGTTAGAAAACCATTGCTGTTAATAACTTCTAAGTTTTCCTTCTTGAGTTGGTCAAACTTTCCAGAAAAAAAGATCTTTATCATTCTCTTACCTGGAGGGTGAAGGCCAGATTACCAGCATTACTACGGACAATCGGGAAAAGAAGACGGCAGTCCTGAGTTTCTAACAGGTGTTCATTTACCTGACCTCCCTATGGACCGCAAGGCAGCCTTGCCCACAGCTGTGTCTGGTGTTTCTCAGTAGAGAGCCTCCTTTCCAGGGCACAAAACATACAGTGGCATGTAGATAACTATATTTTATTTTCCTTTTGCCTAAGTGGTAGAGGGACATAATATTCAAACAATCCTCCTAAATTTTGACTTCCCTGCTACTTCTAGAGGCACATAACGTTGCTAATTTCTAATATTTTAGAGGATTGCATGGTGTGAGTGTAGTTGCTTCTCAGTTTTGCCCAATGGGAAGCTTAGGCTTCATCTATTGTGGATATACTTATGCGTCTGCTTTCTAGTTTCCAAAATGTTGTTGGTGAAATATCCTTTTCCTGCCCTTCACCCTTATGGATTCCTGCTTTAAATAAATCTATCTGCCTGTGTCATACTAGCAGAGCCCTGGTAGCACAGTGGTTAAGATCATGGCTGCTAAAAAAAACACTTGACAGGCAGAATCCACCAGCCGCTCCTTGGAAAATCTATGGGGAAGTTTTACTCTGTCCTAAAGACTTGCTGTGAGTTGGAATCAACTAAGTAGCAATGGGTTTGGTCATACTAGTGGGATTTTCAGGAGAGAATGGAAGTCAGCGAATGTGTTCCATTCACCAGCTTTTCTGGGAAATCTTGCTTCTGATTTTCTCTACTATAAAATGGGCATAATGATACCAACTACACAGGGTATCAAATAAAATAATATACTCTGAAAATCTGGTGAATAGATGTAAGTGTTCTTCTATTCGAGGAATAGATTTGCCCCCTAGGAACCCCAAACCATTGCCATCACGCTGATTCTGACTCACAGTAACCCTACAGGACAGGGTAGAACTGCTCCACAGAGTTTGGAAGGAGCACCTGGCAGATTCAAACCACCAACCTTTTGGTTAGCAGATGAAGCACTTAACCATATGCCCCCAGGGCTTCCTTGCTCCCTCCCTATAGTGATGTTTATTGTTGACGAGATATCCAAATATTCAGAACTTCCAAAGCTTGTCAAAGAGGGTGAAAAAGCGGTTTTTAATACCCTTGAAGAGGAGGTCTCATAGTTCCTCGGTAAAACGATGGTGCCAAGATCAGCAGTTGGAGAAGAGAGACTAAAAGGAAGTATTTCTGCGCCATGCATTTATTTCTGTCCTTAACTGAATCTGCTGACCATTGAAATTGTCTGTGGTAATCATTTTGAACAAAAATAAAATGATATATCCTGGTCTTCTAAGCACACAGTCCTTCTATAGCAGACATAGATGAATACTCTGGCATGTCCAGCAGTGATGAATGGACTAAGCACTTGGACATGTTCCTCATCGCAGCCATTAGCTGAATACAGAGCTCCCTCTTGAAAAACAACCTGCAGAAAAAACACCATTCTTCACCGTCTTCTAAGGACAAACACACTAAATACCTAGGTATTCATACTTAAAATTAATCCAATCTAAATAAACCAAATAAAATACTTGAAATATTCTGCAAGGGCAATGATGCAAGACTTCCAAACTGGGGATATCCATCACCTCCCTCTTGCCACCTCCACCAAAATCTCACTCGGGGTTAAAGGATTATTAGAAGCCACCAGAAAAAGTTACAATCAAAGAGAACTCAGTGATATGTTAGCATTTATGTGTACAGCTGTATGTACGTTTAAATATAGTGTTTCATGTTGTAGAATTATGCAGTCATCAAATTATACTTTCAATCAACCAATTTTAAGGAATTAGGATAAAACTCATAGAGAGTCCTTTGGTGGTACAAAGGGTTAAGCACCCCACTACTAGTTGAAAGAAAGGTTAGCAGTTCAAACTCACCCAGAGGAGACTTGGAAAACAGACTTGGTGATCTGCTTCCACAAGTTAACTGTCTTGAAAGTCCTATAGGTAGTTTTACTCTGGACATATGAGGTCACCGAGAGAAAGAACTGACTTGACTCAGCAGCAGCTAACAACACTCGTGAGTGAAAAGCAGGATTCATAAGCATACAGCATGTACTTTTAAACATATGAAATGACTAATATACGTGTGCACCAATTTTAAAAATATTGTATCTATTTATTCAATAAGCTGGGTACTAAGGAAATACAGGTGAACAAAACAGAAAAATCCCTGCATTCGTGATGTCTACTTTCTGAGGAGAAAAGCACAATCAACAAATAAACAAATAAGCAAACAAAAACTAGACCAAGGAAAATGGAGAAAATAAAGTAAGAAAGACAATGAGTGCCAAAATGAAGGTGGGGGTTACAAGAAGAAACATCCTAACCTATCACCAAAATATCTCTGAGGGTTGCGGTATCATATGTGATTTTTTTCTTATTTCTATTTCCCATGTTTTCTGCAACTTACATGTATTACTTCTACAAAACTTGCTTTTAAATGTATGTTTGCAAAGATTAACCTCAATGGTTGTTGGGACAATAATCCTTAGCAGAAATTTACAGAGGAAAACCATCAGGCTGATTCTGGTTATCAATCAGGAAGAGAAGAAAACGGAAATTCTTTTTAATGCTGCTGTCAAGTTACTTTAGAACATTTTCCCTTGTATGTTTTACTCGAGTAAAAGTAGGGGAAGAAAAACATTTATCAGCATGGCAATGATGTCCATATTTTGTAAAAGAAAATCAAGATTATCAAACAGGTAGCACATAAGCAAGGATCTTCTTATTCCTAAAAACTTAAAACAAAAAACTGAACAGTGAGTGAAGATAATAATGAATTACATTCAGAAAGTCATAGAAGAAGGTCACTGAAACTGTTGTCGTTGGACTCAAAAGCAGTAGAGGGAGGCAAGCAAAACTCAGTGACAATGAGGACTACCTCCAGGGAAGAAATGGTGTTTTGTATCAGTCCTCTAAAACTCTGGACAAAATGCAGTATGCTGGATAGACATAGGAATTACAGCAGAAGTGAAGATGTGTGTTACCGTGTAATGAGATTACTCCCAGCTCTGGACAGCAAAATTCAGCACGAAGCATTAATGGATGTTCAAGATATTCTTGCAGAAGCGCAACTCCTGCATTTTATTTCATACTTAAAGGGAAAAAAATTCTAGTTGCTCATTCTCGAGACAAGATTCATTTTATAGCAAGACTTAGGACCTAACAGCATGTCTGATTTGAGGTTAGTAGTTCAACCTTCCTGTGTCTTTGTCCTGACATATTTAAATTACAGAGTGATCTGATGATAAAGGACATTAGGGTTGTTGGATATCTCTGCCACCACCTCTAACAAGAAAGACAGGCTGGTCTGTACCACTTTACTTTGTTTCCAAATTGAGCTCCACCGTGAGTGTGTGTTGCTACGAGTTGGACCTGACTTGATGGCAGTGGGTTTGGTTTTTGGTTTTGGTGAATGTGTGTAATTGGCAGGCTCTTGGATGGGTGTCTAAATTAAAACAAACAGAAAATCTAGGAAAGAATGTTTAAGGCTTCTAGCTTAAAGGGGCTCAGGCTTACAAGGTGGGAAAATTCCCAAACACAAGAAGGATTTTTTTATTTTCTTTTTATTTTTATTTAACATGACTGAGTGAAAATGTACATTCACGTATAAATTTACATGCCCACCTACATGTAGCTTCCACTGCTCTCCCTGTCCGGTGACTGCACACTATTCCTCTCTGCTCCATACATGTCTCATCCTCCCAACAGCCTTCTTTCCCCTCCTCTCCGTCCATTCCCCTTCCTCCAGCCAGAGGTCAGCAAGATGGTATCCTATAGATGTATAGAACCATGAAGTGCTTCCAATATATGGTCACTTTGCATTGCCTAGTCCAATTCATTCCTGTCCAAAGAGTGGACCTTTGATATAATTTATGGGAAAGGGCAGCATCAGGGCCAGGGGCCATGCTCTCAGAGGAACCCCAAAACTGCCGGACCACCAGTTGAGGTCTTTTAGTGGAGATCTCATCACGGACCCCTTTTTATTCTTGTGTTGCCAGTGAGACTCCTCTCTGTGAGCTCCATCGTGGCTATCACTGGTGGTGGCCGGGCACCATCTGGTTCTTCCAGTCCCAAGTCGATGTACGCACCCACTCTTGTGGGTCTCTCTGTCTTCTCAGTTGTCTTTACCGCATGTCATTTTGGTCCTCGGTAAGCATCTGTTCCTGCTGAGTTGGGACCATTTGCTGTGTCCTCGGATGGCAGCTTGGCAGCTTTTAAGGCCCCAGATGCCACTCACCAATGTGGGGTGCAGAGAGCTCTCTTAGCAAAACGCTAGTTGTGCCAATTGGCCTGGAATTCACCTAACAGCATGGTCCCCCGCCCCCCGCCCCAGCTACTCTATCCTTGTAGTATTGAGTTAAGATGGAAGGAGTACTCAAGTTATGCTGAAGTCCACTTAATGTTGTTCTTGTTTCTAATGGGTGCTATCACCACTTTCTCCCAACTAGATTTCCAGTAACTATCTAAACTAGACCCTCCCCCCCATCCGCCCTCCCTCCCCTCCCTTGCAGCTGTCAAAGAGTCTTTTCTTCTATACACAAGTATGTTTTTGAGATCTTACCGTAGAGGTCTCATACAGTACTTGTCCCTTTGTGGCTGACTACTTTCACTCAACATAATGTCTTCCAGTTGAAACCAGGTTAGGAGATGTTTCCTGGAATCATCGTTATTCTTTATCATTGCGTAGTGCTCCATTGAGTATATGTACCACAGTTTACCTATCCATTCTTCTATTGTTGGGCATCTGGGTTGATTCCATCTTTTTGCTATCGTGGACTGTGCTGTGATAAACATTCTGGTTCATGTGTCCGTTGGTGTGAAAGGCCTTGATTCTGTAGGATATATTCCAAGTAGCGGAATTACTGGGTCAAATGGTATATCAATATCCATTTTTTTAAGGAAGCACCAGATTGCCTTCCAAAGAGGCTGGACCATTTTGCAATCCCACTAACAGTGTAGGAGGGTTCCACTTTCTCCACAGCCTCTCCAGCATTTGTTGTTTTGTGTTTTCTGGATCATGGCCAACGTTGTTGGGGTGAGATGGTATCTCATTGTCATCTTGATTTGAATTTCTTTAATAACTAAAGATTGTGAACATGTCCGCATGTGTTTTTTGGCTGCCTGGATCTGCTCTTTAGTGAAGTGTCTGTCCATCTCCTTTGCCCATTGCTTGATTGGATGGTTTATCTTCTTCTTATTGATATTTTGTAGTATCTTATAGATTATGGAGATCAGGCGTCGATCTGACATAGAGTTGCCAAATATTTTTTCCCATTCTGTAGGTGTTCTTTTAATTCTATTAATAAAGTCTTTGGATGAGCAAAAGTGTTTGATTCTTAATAGTTCCCATTTATCTATTTTCTCTTCTGTTGATTGAGGTTTCTTTGACAGATTTTGGAGTCTGTTATCATTGTATATTAAAACTTCCATTGTTGTTCCTACCTTTTCTTGGATGAGCTTTATCGTTTTAGGTTTGATATTTAGGTCTTTTATCCAGTTGGAGTTGGTTTTTGTATAAGGTGTAAGATATGGATCTTAATTCAGTTTCTTGCAGATGAATAACCAATTTTGCCAGTACCATTTGTTGAAGATACTGTTTTTACCCCAGTTTAATGTCTTAGGGCCCTTGTCAAATATCAACTGTTCATAGGCAGATGGTGTCATCTCTGGGGTCTCAATTCTGTTCCATTGATTGATCTGTCTGTTCTTGTACCAGTACCAGGCTGGTACTGGTTCCATACTGTGGCAGTGCAGTATGTTCTAAGATCGGGTAATGAGAGGCCTCCCAGTGTGTTCTTCTTCTTTAGTAGTACCTGATTTATCTGGGGCTTCTTCCCTTTCCAAACAAAATTGGTGATTTGTTTCTCCATCTCATTAAACAATGATGCTGGAACTTGTATTGGGATTGCATTATATAAATAAATTGCCTTGGGTAAAATAGACATTTTCACAATGTTAAGTCTTCCTATCCACGAGCGGGGTAGGTTTTTCCATTTATCCAAGTCTCTCTTAGTTTCTTGTAGCAAGGGCTTGTAGTTCTCTTTGTAAAGGTCTGTTGTTTCTCTGGTTAGATTAATTCCCAGGTACTTTATCTTCTTAGGGGCTATTGCAAATGGTATTGATTTAATACTTTCCTCCTTAACAGTCTCGTTGTTGGTATAAAGGAATCCTACTGATTTACTTATGTTTATCTTGTATCCTGAGACTTTGCTGAACTCTTCTATCAGTTTGAGTAGCTTACTTATAGATTCTTTGGGGTTCTCTGCATATACAATCATATCATCTGCGAACAGGGAGATTTTAACTTCCTCTTTGCCGATGGAGATGCCCTTTATTTCTTCATCTTGTCGAATTGCTCTGGCTAGAACTTCTAGCACAATGTTGAATAGGAGAGGTGACAGTGGGCATCCTTGTCTAGTTCCTGATCTCAAGGGAAAGTCTTTCAGACTTTCAGAATTTTGTTGAAGATTTTTGCATCTAGGTTCATGAGTGATATCGGTCTGTAGTTCTCTGTCTTTGTTGGATCTTTCCCTGGCTTAGGTATCAGGGTTATGCTGGCTTCATAGAATGAGTTTGGGAGTACTCCATCCCTTTCTATACTGTGAAATATTCTCAGTAGTATTAGGGATAACTCTTCTCTAAATGCTTGGTAGAATTCTGCCCTGAAGCCATCTGGGCTCGGACTTTTTTTGGTTGGAAGTGTTTTGATGACCTTTTCAATCTCTTCCTTTGTGATGGGTTTATTAAGTCATTCTGCTTCACGATGTGATAATTTGGGTAGGTGGTATGAGTCAAGGAATTGGTCCATTTCCCCGAGGTTTTCAAATTTGTTAGAGTACAATCTTTCATAGTATTCTGTTATGATATTTTTGATTTCTGTTGCATCTGTGGTGACAACTCCCCTCTCATTTTTAATTTGGGTTATTTGTTTCCTTTCCTGCTTTTCTTTAGTAAGCCTAGCCAGTGGTTTATCAATTTTGTTGATCTTTTCAAAAAACCAGCTTTTTGTCTTTTCCATTTTTTCAATTGTTTTTCTATTCTCTAATTCATTTAGTTCTGCTCTAATCTTTATGATCTCATTTCTTCTGGTGCCCGAGCGGTTCCTCTGTTGTTCTCTTTCTACTTGTTCAAGCTGTAGAGTTAGTTCCTTGATTTGGTTTCTTTCTTCCTTCCAGATGTGTGCATTTATGGAGATAAACAGACTTCTGAGCACTGCTTTGGCTGTATCCCATAGGTTCTGGTAGGAAGTGTTTTCATTCTTATTGGAATCCATGAATTTCTTTAATTCATCCTTGATTTCCTCTATAACCCATGTTTTTTTGAGCAAGATGTTGTTCAGTTTCCAAGAGTTCCACTTTCTATCTATGTTTTTTTCTGCTATTGATTTCAACTTTTATGGCTTTATGATCTGAGAAGATGCTTTGCAGTAATTCAATGGTATGGATTTTGTTGAGCATTGCATTATGGCCTATCACGTGGTCAATTCTGGAGAATGTTCCTTGTGCACTGGAGAAGAAGGTGTAGTTGTCTGCTGATGGGTGGAAAGTTCTGAATACATCAATGAGGTTTAGTTGGTTAATTGTGTCAATGAGGTCTTCTGTATCTTTAATGAGCTTTTTCCTAGATGATCTGTCTAGTAATGAGAGTGGAGTGTTAAAGTCTCCCACTATTATTGTGGAGTCATCTAACTCTCTTTTGAGCATAGTCACTGTTTCTTTGACATATTTAGGTGCTCTGACATTAGGTGCATAAATATTTAATATAGTTAAGTCTTGCTTGTGTACTCAACCTTTCAGCAATAAATAGTGTCCATCTTTGTCCACGATGGTGGATTTGACATTAAAATTGATTTTGTCTGAGATTAGAATTGCCACACCTGCTCTTCCTTGTTCATTGTTAGCTTGATATATATTCTTCCACCCTTTAATTTTCAGTTTGTTCCTGTCTTTAGGTCTCAAGTGAGTTTCTTGTAGACAACATACGGATGGGTTGTGTCTTTTGATCCAAGATGACACTTGGTGTCTCTTTACTGGAGCATTCAGTCCATTCACATTCAATGTAATTATTGATAGGTATGTGTTCACTGCTGCCATTGTGATATGTTTATTTTGATGTTGATGTTTTCTCTATTGTTCTTATTTGTCTGCCCTGGGACACTCGTTTTTGTGAGTTGATTTTTCACCTTTTTCAAAGGTGGTTTTATAGTTGTTGAGACTTGTGTGTTAAATTTCTTGAAATGGCATGGTACATCTTTGTTGTGCTTTACAGCTGCCCCTATGAACCCCCTTAATAACCTATTTATAAACCCAATTTTAATTACTACCAGTCTTGTCATCTTCCTCTCCATCTGGGAGGACTGTAACGACTGTAGTACATCCCTCTTTTATTATGATGACACCATAGTTTTCATGATGATCACTGGATTGCTTCTTTCCATATCAAAGCTGTGATTTACTTTGGAGCCTTCCCTAAATGAGTAGAGTATTGAGTAGTGTGTCGTTCTAAAATATAAAGTTAGTGGTTTCGTTCTTCTACGCCAAAGCCAAGACTTCTTTCAGTATTTCTTGTAGTTTGGGTTTGGTTTTCACAAAGTCTCTGAGTTTCTGTTTATCTGGGAATGTCTTAATTTCATTTTTGTATTTGTATTCGTATTCATATTTTGTATTCTTGGTTGGAAGTTCTTCTCCTTCAAGACTTTGAATGTGTCATGCCACTGTCTCCATGCCAGCATGGTTTCTGCTGAGAAATCTGACAAGAGCCTACAGGGTTTCCCTCTGAATGTTAGCTTTGCCTTGAGTCTTGCTGCCTTTAAGAGTTGCTGCTTATGTTTCATTTTGTTAAGCTTGATTATACTATGTCTTAGAGTCTTTCTTTTGAGATCTATATTGGGTGGCGTACGATATGCATCTGAGATGTCTATATTCTCTTCCTTCATGATTTCTGGGAAGTTTCCTTTCAGCAGTTCAGCAACAATACTCTCTGTGTTCTCAGATGTCTCACCCTGTTCAGGGACTCCAATTAATCGAAGGTTGTTCCTCTTAATAGAGTTCCACATGCTTCTTAATGTTTCTTCATTTTTCTTGTTTCTTTTTTCTGACTTCTGCTCATAGACGCTGGCATCAGTAGCTCTGTCTTCCAAGCCAGAAATTCTTTTTTCCATTTGTTCCATTCTGTTTTCTTGGCTTTGCATGGAAGTTTCTATGTCTTTGATTTTCTTCTTGATCTGTTGGATTTCAGAGTACTGGTGTTCCATCACATTGAATAACTTGCTTAGTTTTTCATTTTGTTCTGGTGCATTTTGTATAAGGTCTAGAAGGGCTCTGTATATAATCAATTTGTATTCACTTCCTGATGCTTTCATAAAAGTTTCTTCATCTGGAAAACTCCTTGGTTGCTTTGTTTGGGAGCCTTCTGAAGCCATGAGTGATTGCTTGTATGCCACAATTGTCTGCTGCTTTTTGGGTCCCATGTGAGTATATAGAGGCTGGAAGAGGTACTGTGAGGATGAATTGCAAATATTTTTCTAGGCTGTCTTCAAATGTAAAGCAAAAGGTATCTGACCAGTTCACAAGTCAGTTAGGTTTTCAGGTGTAGAGGTCCTTCTTCTCATCTGACAAAGTAAGCGCCACTATATCCAATCCCAGATGATAACAAACTAGTTCAGAACACAGCAATGCTACTGCCCTGTTGGCCTCTGCTGACAAGGCCTAGCCTTATCCAACACTGCGTTAAGTACTGGTTTTGTGATAGAAAAGCGCTCTCTTGTGGGCAGGCTCTGGCTCCCAAGCTAAGAATTAGGTCCAGCTGCAGCCACGGTATCCAAGATGGCGTCCTCCACACAGACAGCAGATGGGGGGGCTAAAGGTGCCTAGAGGTAGTGATTCCTCTGCTTCTGTTGCAGGGCCCCCAGTGTAGGTAGCACTGTGCAAAATCACTACTTTTCTGTCAGAGAAGCGCAGTCCCATTTGCAGGCGCTGGCTCCCAGGCTAAGAACGAGGTCCCGCTAAAATCTCAGTACCAACGTGGCGTCCCGCACCCTGACCGCGGAGCTCCACACAAACCCCACTGAGGCAGCTACAAAACAAAAGGCTCAACGTGGCTAGATTAACAGAGTCCGGAGCCTGGCTCTCAGAATATGGGAATTTCGCCGGCCTATCCACCCAGCAGCCAGGCAAGGCCCAGCTCCGCCTGCCAGCCGAGACAGAGGAAAAAAAAAGTCAAAACGGTGCGTTTACCTTCAGTCCGTGAGAGCCGCGGCTAGCCAGGAGCGGGAGTCAGCGAAAGAGAGGAGGTTTTTCGCTGAGTGGTATGAAGTCCCAATTAACAGCTCTGTGCCGTGTCCTGAGGCTGATTAGGTGATCGGAAGGCTCTGTTTGATTGTCAGTTCAGGTCTTGGTTTCCAGAGGGATATAAGGAGACGTGGGCTTAGTCTGCCATCTTGACTCCGCCCCCAAGAAGGATTTTTCAACACTGCTGGGCAATCAACAACATGACCACTATGCCCTGTGCAGTACTCAGGATTTTCCAAATGATATCTTCATGTGTTTCTACAAGTGATATCTATTTAATACCTTAAAATGCCCACAAGAATTAGGACTCACTGTCCCTATCTTGGAAACCTTGGTGGGTTATGAGCTACTTCCAGCTGCTAGGTGAAAGGTCAGCTATTTAAATCCATCAGGCACTCCCTGAATACTCTATGTGGCAGTTCTACTCTGTCCTATGGGGTTGCTATGAGTCAGAATAGATTCGATGGCAACAGGTTTGGTTTTGTCTCTATTTTATGGGATAGATAAATGAGACTCAAAAAGTTGAATAACTTACTGAGGACAACACGTTAGTGATGGCGCAAGGATTTTAACACAGTCTTGCCTTATTACAAAGTCCATGCTCATTTTTCTATGACTACTACATACCATGTTGATGCGTCCTGGCCAATGACTGGGTATAAGGGGCAACCCTCAAGGATCTTTAAACCTCTGTGTCCACTGCATACTCAGTATCTTGATGGGAAAGTGGGGGTGAGAGAGAGATCCCCGCCACGATAACCTCTTGCTAGCCTCCAATCAAACTACGCTGCTGCCAACCTGGCAGAGACATGATCTAGTATCTCCTGTTTTATAAACAAATACTATCCCATAATATCAGACTCAGCTTCACCTATTGTCTCATTTCTCTGTTTCCCTTTACACCAGATGTCTTGACAGTGCTGTTTACACTTGTTCTGCCTATTCCTCATCTCCTATCACTATAGTCTCTTTCATGCCTCCTATAGCCCCAGTGAACTGTTATTGCCCGTATCACCAATATGTTCTACAATGACTGATCCAATAGATTTTTACCTTGTTCCACTATCCACTATACAGTAGTATTCAGTGCAACTGACTAATCCTTACTTCCTGAACACTCTTCTTTCGAATTTTAAAACATACATTTTTCCTTCCTTACTGGCTACTCCATTTCCATTTCCATCACTGGATTGCCTTCCTGCACTTGACTTTCAATATTATGATTTCTCTTCTATTGTTTTAAATCACCTTCTCTTCCAAAGTAGACTTTAATCCCCCACCAGGGATTAAAAAACTTTTCTTGCATCTCGAGTCCAGCCTTCTCTGCTCCTGCCTGGACGTTCGTTCAACCCCAGCCTCTTCCTTCACTTCACAGTTAGATGTCTCACAAACATTTTAAACTAACACACCCAGAATATAGCTATTAGCTATGCCTAAACACATCCTGAGACCCTCAGCCCCATTTCTTACCATCTCTAATAACCTAGGATTCATGATTTTGTCCTTTCCTTCTTATCCCATATTCAGACTATTAGTAACTCTTAACTGTTCTACATTCAAAATGCATTTGGAGTCAGTTCTCAACTATCCATCTGTAACTGCTACCCCAGGCTTTCCACCTCTATTGCTACACCATCAGCCTAGACATTATCATCTCTCATGTAGATAACTGTGATCATCCTAAATAAAATAGGTCACCTGTTTTGCTTTTTTTAAAAACAACTTTAGCTATGCATTCTACAGATGGCAGTTACTGAAAATTAGAAGTGTTTTGTCTTTTTTCTGTCCTAGAATATTGAAGTTAGATACCATCGAGTCCATTCAAAGCCATAGCAATGCTAGGTACAACAGAACAGAACACTACCTGGTCCTGGCCATTCTTAACAATCATTGCTATACTTGATCCTGGTGTAGGACTTCATTTCTTTTCACGCATACCTGTTTTTCCCAAAGTCCAAGCTTCTTTACACTCCCTAGCCCCAGGGAGGTTACGCATTAACTTATAACCTACCGAAACTATGAGGAGGGGATGTGATGCACTAGGCATAAGTATGACAAACTGGCACCAGCCAGTTCATTTCAAGCTCTCTCCAGACCATTAAATAGGTAGAGATGGCAGTCACTGACCCCCTGTTCAGATAATCACCACTGGAGGATAGCTGGAAGAACTCCAGACAAACCCCCTCTGGACTCTGGGCATCCATCTCTAGAGCCCCTCCATGAATTACCTACATTTTTCCATGCTTACTATCCCCCATACCTTAAAGTCTGCAGGCAACCACCCACCTTTGTCCACCCTTGGCTACTCAATAAAAATCCTCAGCCCAGCTGAAGAAGTCAGACAGGCTTTGGAGGACCTGATTTTCCCTGTCTTTTTTATATCGAAATACAACGAACCTCTTGATCACCCAGCTTACCCACCTCAGTGTTGGCTTTGCTGCAGGCAGCATGGATCCATGTTTTACAGTAACATTTCCACTGTGTAAATCCATCTCTTTGAGGGTCTTCTTCTTTCTCACTGACCTCTATTTTACCAAGTATAATGTCCGTCTACAGGGACTGCTCTTTCTTGATGACATGTCCAGAGTAGGCAAGACAATGTCTCTCCATCTTCGCTTCTAAGGAGGCTTCTGGCTTCTTTTTCCAAGACAGATTTGTTCATTCTTTTAGCAGTCCATATGGCATATTCAACATTCATTACCAATGCCATAATTGAAAGGCATCAATTCTTTTTTTGGTCTTCTTTATTCATTGTCTAGTTTTCGTATGTATATGAGGTGAACAAAAATTCCATAGAATACAAGCTCCAAGACTGTATCTATTTTGTTCACCATTGTATTCCCAGAACACAAGAAAAAAACAAAAAGTACCTGGGACTCATTTGTCATGGGTTGAATTTTGTCACTCCCAATTAAGCTATGCCATGATTCCTGGTATCTGGTGATGTTGTAAATTCTATCTCTATGATATTTAGGAGGGAGGACAGGTAGCACTTTTGTTGGTGGCACAGGACTCGCTGTATAAGGCTGTATTGTGCCTTGGGGAAATCTCTTGGGATACAAAGGAAAGGGAAGCTAGCAGAGAGTTGGGGACTAGATACTATCAGGAAAGAAGCAGTGCTGGGAGCAAAATACATCCTTTGGAAGAGACTTGGGGTCCCTGTGCCTCAGAAGACCCCAGTCAAAGGGAAGACTGATGACCAGAACCTTCTGTCAGAGCCAACGGAAAAAGAATTCCCAAGGAGCTGATGCTCTGAGTTTGGACTTATAGCCTATTGGACTGTGACAGAATAAAATTTCTCTTTTTAAAGCCATGCACTTGTGGTACTTCTATGATAGCAGCACTAGATGACTAAAACGTGATCTGTTGAATAAATGGCTTCCAGATGTTTAGATTTCGCAGATCTGGCTCCTCCTCTCCCTATCCCTCCAAAAATAAACAAATAAGTAAAACTAAGGAAGAGAAGGGAAACCAATATTGGATGACTATTTTTAATCGCCAACTAGGTTATTAAAAACTATGATCAAGAAAATGGTAATAGTAACAATTATTGAGCACTACGGCACACAACAGCAGGAACAGGCATTATGCTGAGGAGAGCCAGCGCGGCAACAGTCAAGTGCCCAACTGCTAACTCCAAGGTCAGTGGGAGAAAAGACCCGGCGATCTGCTCTCTTTCAAGATCACAGTCTGGGAAACCCTATGAGGCAGTTCTACTCTGTCACACAGGGTCTCTGGAAGTTGGAATTGACTTACTTGCACACAACAGCAAAGACAATATGCTAAGCAGTGTACATGGATAACCTGTTTTGATTTTTGCAAAATCTGTTTGAGACAGATACTACCGTTGATTCTCTGATACAGATGTGAAAACTGGGAATTAAAGAGGTAAGTTCTCTCTAGTTAAAAAAAAAATTCTATTTCTATGATCCTTATATATTAAACAGCCAAAAAATACTAAGAAAGACATAATCTCAGTATTAAAAAAAATTAATAGTTTTATCTTTATGAAAATTTCAATACCCTGTCCTTATTTTCCTCTGTTCACCACAGGCTATGAAAAACTTGGTGATAGAGGGGCACTTGTCCATATGCTAGTGTCTATGAGCCACTGATCTAACTTCAATCATAGCACGGTACTAAGTAGGCATGAAAGTAGCCTAGGCTCTAGGAGAGGGTATTTATAATTCATAAATGAAAAGTGATTTGTGTTGCTCACCAGTCCTTTAGCATCTCAAATGGCTGGCCACAAATAGTTGATGCTAATGCACACAGAGGCTGATGAGTCCTCTAAGATTAGAGTTAGAACTTCTCCAGAGAAGTGGCCTCCAAGGCCAGCGGACAGCAGGTCTTCGCATTGCCAGCACTTTCCATTTACAACACGTGGTACCACAGAGGGCCCAGGATTTGCTGACTCGCCTCACTGGTGCCAACACCCAGCCGTGGGTTCTGACAGCTTCTCTTTCTTGCTATCTGGATCCATAATTCATGAGTTTCCTCAGAGGCCAGAAATACAGACTACTTCTTTGGAACAAATCCCAAAGTAGAAGAACACTGGCACAGGATGGAGGGACCAGCAAACCCAGCTGTTGAATGGTCCCCAGTTGAAAGTGAATATCCCTAATACCAAACCAAAATTATTGCCTGCTGAGTCAACTGGGACTCATGCTGACCCTGCAGATCAGAGTAGAACAGCCTTATAGGGTTCCTAAGGCTATAAATACTTGTAAAAGCAGACCACCTCATCTTTCTTATGCGCAGCAGCTGGAGCTTTTGAACTTCTGAGCTTTTGGTTAGCAACTGAGTGCTTAACCACTGTGCCACTAGGGCTCTTAATTGTCCTTAGAAGGAAGCAAATTCTACTCAGTTATTTTAAATGGATTGCAGGTTGTGACTGTTTATACAAACCCAATCTGTATAATTATTAAGTAATACATATTAGTAAAATAACATTTTATCCTCCAAAACACTAGAATTTTTGGTCAAGTACTTCCATTGGTTCACACGTATCAACCATAAGAGAATACTAGGTCAAGGGTGGATTTGTTAAGCGTCTACAGAGAACAGATTACTGCCCCCTTGCCAAGACACTGGATTTGAGGTCAAAGGGTTATGACTGGATATCAGAAAGGCTCCCAGAGTTGGTAAACAATTCTGCAGGATATTTCAGAGCAGGGATTGGCACACGACAAACTGCAGACTAAATCAGCCCTATCTCCTATTTTTGTGTGTATGTGTGGGCTCACCTGCTCAGAATGGTTCTTACATTTTTAAATGGTTGAAAAAAAAATCAGAAGAATATTTTGTGAACAGTAATTGTATGAAATTCAAGTTAAAGTGTCCATAAATAAAGTTTTACTGGAGCATGGCCACTTTCATTCATGTAAGCATTATGTCCAGCTGCTTTCATTCTGCAATGGCAGAACTGAGTAGTTGTGACAGGTTGCATGTCTGCAAAGCATAAAATATTTACTATATGGCTGTTCTGTCACTGAAAACGTTTGCCAATCCTTGTTTTTAGGCATTCTCAGAAACAGTAAAAGATATAGGCTACTCAATTATAGGGTCAATTTTATTTAGTTTACTATAAATATGCCTCCAGAAAGGAAATGGTTTAGGGGACATGAAGCTGGCAACAGTCTACTGAATTCAAAATCTATAACCATAAGTTTTTTCAGTCTTTCACTTTACAAGCTGTGCTCAATGTCCTATTTTTAAAATTTTCCCAGCATTGGTTCTTCAACTAAAACATTTATGAGTGGCCGCATGATAATTCACAGTTGAAATCCCCATGTCATTCATAACTCTAGGACTGATGGGTTGACATCTAGATTTAATCAGTCATGTTTTACAATTTTTTTTCTTGAAAACTTGAACCTGAACATTACATGCTGCATGCAGTTTCCATTTGCCATAGGCACTCTGACTTTTGATTCCCCCAAATGTGGCCAGCTTCCCCTACTTACATTACTTTCCTGGTTCCTGAGAGCAACAGAGTTGGCGGGAAGACCAGAGATGTTCTTGGAGCTGTTGGACATCTCGTTCTGGCATTAAATTTATATAAATCATTCAAAACCTGAAATGGAGATTCTTCACCAGATCCCTCCTTTGATTTTCATGTTAATCTGTGAGACTATACCAGGATGAAAGTCCTCATTTACAGAGGCTGTCGCTAAATACAGTCTACTACCTGCCACCATTGCACCACTTAGTAGCAGATTATGTTGAAAAACATCAGTATAATATACTTTGGGGATCCTTCTGGCTATTTCCATTGCTGAACAGCATTAAGAGCAGCTCTAAGTAACACACGTTCAATTTATCTGCTGGGAATGTTGGAGACTTAGCCCCTTATAGTCAATTCATAACTCAATTTCGTCTTTGCAATGTTGTTGTTGGTAGGTGGTCTCGAGTAAGTTCCAACTCAAAGTGACCTGTGTGCGTGCCTCAGTAACCCAGTGCTGTTGTAACAAAAACTGCAAGAGGATGGCTTTAACAAAGAGAATTTTATTCTCTCACAGTCTGGGAGGCTACAAGTCTAAAAAACTCAGAGGGCCAGCTCCAAGGGAAGGCTTTCTGTCTCTGTTAGCTTCAGGGGAAGTCTTTGCCAACAACTTTATCCTGGTCTAGATGATTCTCTGTGTAGGGACCCCAGGTCCAAAGATTGCACTCTGCTCCTAGTGCCACTTTCTTAGTGGTGTGAGATCTCTCTGTCTCTCTGCTCAGTTTTATCTTTTATATTTCACAAGAGATTTACTTAAACACAACTAATCTTGTAGATAGAGTCCTGCCCCATTAACATACATGTTTCTACTCCTGTCACATTAACATCATAGAGGTAGGATTTAAAACACATAGGAAAATCCCATCAGATGACAAAATGTCGGACAACACACAATACTGGGCATCACAGCCTAACCAATTCGATATATTTTGGGAACACAATTCAATCCATGTCAGTACAATAGAATGAAACACTGCCCAGTCCTGTACCATCCTCGCAATCATTGCTGTGCTTAAGCCCATCATTGCAGTCAGTGTGTCAATCCATCTCATTGAGAGTCGTCTTCTTTTTCACTACCCCTCCAGTTTATCAAACGTGATGTGCTTTCTTCTCCAGGGACTGGTCCTCGCTGATAACATACCCAGAGCACACGAGACAAGGCGTCATCATTCTTGCATCTAAAGAGCACTGTGGCTGTATCTTCACTCAGATTTGTTCATTCTTCTGCCAGTCCATGGTATAGTCAACTCTTCAACTAATGCTATAATTCAAAGTCATCAATTCTTTTTAAAACAAATTTACTATGCTTACGTGGAAGGATGCAACCCAAGTCAGTTTTGCACGCTGCCTCTCTACAACGCTACCTGCTCTCTCCATCCTGTAACAGCACACTCCTACTTTTCACTCTTCTAGTATCTTCCAAACAAGTGCCTGTCCCCTCCTCTCTACCCTGTCCACTCCTTTCTAGAAATAAACCCATAGGACAGCCTTCTGTAAATGTTTAAAACCATAAAGTATACACACCACCTGTGCAATCTGCATCCCAGAGTCCAGTCTGTTCTTTGAAGTGTTGAGCTCCGTACTGTTTTCAGATCTGGGGCAGCAGCAAGTCAGGGGCCATGTTCCTAGGGGACCCTCCAGGTCATGGAGCCACCAGTTCTAGTCTTTTAGTAGAGTTCTTGAGTTGCACACCTCTTTTTCTCATGTTATGTCAGGGACTCTACATTGCGGCCCCTATCAAGGCTATCTTTGGTGGTGGCCAGACACCATCTGGTTCTTCTGGTCTCCTGCTGATGTAGTCTCGCAATCATATGGATCCTTCTGTCTACTGGGCTCATTTTTCTTCATGTCTTTGATTTTCTCAGTCATCATCTCTTCCAGGTGGACTGGGACCAGTTGATGTACTTCAGATGGTAGCTGGCTGGCTTTTAAGACCCCAGATGCCACTCACCAATATGGTGTATAGAAGACTCTCTTAGCAAAAGGCTAGTTATGCCATGTGACTTCGATGCCCCTGGAAACACAGTCCCCAGACCCCTGTCCTTGCTACTGTCTTTTGAAATGTTGGGTTGAATTTAGAAAACCTTTTAGTGTGTGGTATAGTCCAGTTACGCTGACCTGCTTTCTACTGAGTGCTGTCATGCTCTTCATCTAGCCAAATTCCTATCAACTACCCAATCTATGAATGACCCTCTCCTTCCCTCCCCATCCTTGTAGCCATCAAAGTCTTTTCTTCTGTGCATAAATCCTTCTTTAAATCCTTATAATACTGGTCTCATATAACACTTGTCCTTTTGCAGCTAACTGATTTCATTCAGCATAATGTCTTCTAACTGATGCAAGGTTATGAGATGCTTCCTAAAATCATTATTATTGTTTATCAATGCACAGTGTTCTATTATGTGTAGGTACTATAGGTTATTTATCCATTCATGTGTTGATGGGCACCTAGGTTGATTTCATCTTTTGGCTATTATTGACTGTGCTGCAGTAAACATTTGTGTGCATGTATCTGTTCATGTGACAGCACTTATTTCTGTAGGATATATTCTAAGCATTGGGATTGCTGGATCATATGGTATTTCTATTTCTAGCTTTTTAATAAAGTGCCAAATTGGTTTCCAAAGAGGCTGTACCTTTTGCATTCCCACCAGCAGTGTAGGAGAGTTCCAATCTCTCTGCAGCCTCTCCAGCATTTGTTTTGTGTTTTTTAGATTATTACCAACCTCACTGGGGTAAGATGCTATCTCATTGTAGTTTTGATTTGGATTTCTCTAACAGTTAATGATCGTGAGTATTTTCTCATGTATCTTTTGGCTGCCTGGATGTCTTCTTCAGTGAAGTGTCTGTCAATGTCCTTTGCCCATTGTTTAATTGGGTTATTTGTCTTTTTCTTGATATTTTATAATATCGTATAGATTGTAGATGTTAATCTGGTAAGTAGTTGCCAAATATTTTTTCCCATTCTGCAGTGGTCTTTTAACTCTTTTGATAAAGTCTTTGTATGAGCATAAGTGTTTGATTTTTAGTAGTTCCCATTTATCTATTTTCTCTTTAATTGTTTGTACACTGTTGGTCAGATTTTGTAGTCTGTCTAAGCTGTGTATTAGAACTTTCATTGTTTACCCTGTTTTTTCTTGCATGACCTTTATCATTTTAGGTTTAATATTTAAGTCTTTGATCCATTTTGAGTTAGTTTTTGTGTAAGGTATGAAACATGGGTCTCATTTCAGTGTTTTTGCAGATGGATATCCAATTTTGCCAACACCATTTATTAAAAAGACTGTTTTAACTCCAGTTTACAACCTTTGGGCCTTTGTCAAATATCAGCTGTTCATAGGAGAACAGTAATATTTCTGAAATCTCTATTCTGTTCCACTGGTCTATATGTCTGTTTTTGTACAAATACCAAGCTGTTTTGAATGTCATGGCAGTGTAATATGTTCTAAGGTCGGGTAGTATGAGGCCTCCCACTTTGTTCCTCTTCTTTGGTAGTGTTTTACTTATCTGGAGTATATTCCCTTTCCAAACAAACTTGGTAAGTTGTTTCTCCACCTGATTAAAAAATAACATTGGAATTTATATTGGGATTGACTTGCATCTGTTAAACATTTTGGGTATAGATGTTTTTACAATGTTAAGTCTTCCTATCCATGAGCAAGGTAGATTTCTCCACTTATGTACTTCTGTCTTGGTTTCTTGCAGTAGGATCTTGTAATTTTGTCTGTGTATAGCTCTTACATCTCTGGTTAGATTTATTCTTAGATATTTTATCTTCTTGGTATATTGATTTGGTGATTTCCTCTTTGATGATCTCTTTGTTGGTATAAAGGAATCTTTCAATTTATTTATGTTTATCTTATATCCTGATACTCTGCTGAACTCTTCTATTATTTTCAGTAGTTTATTTGTGGATTCTTTAGGGTTTTCTATATATATATGATCATCATCTACAAATCTATTTTTACTTCTTCTTTACCGATATGGATGCCCTTTACTTCTTTGTCTTGTTTGATTGCTCTGGCAAGAATCTCTAGCACAATGCTGACTAGAAGTGGCGACAACGGGCATACTTGTCCAGTTACCTTCTCAGAGGGAATTCTTCCAGTGTCTCTCCGTTCAGGATGGTGTTCGCTGTTGGCTTTGTATAGATGTCCTTTATTGTGCTGATGACTTACCCTTGTGTTCCTATTTCGCTGAGACTTTTTAACATGAATGGGTGCTGGATTTTGTCAAATGCCTCAAAGGCATCAATTCTTTTTCAGTCTTTCTTATTCATGGTACAGCTTTCTCATACATATGAAGCAATTGAAAATATCATGGCTTGAGTGAGGCACACCTTACTCCTCAGTGACATCTTTATTAACATTATAAAGAAATCTTTTGCAGCAGATTTGCCAAATGTAATATGTCATTTGATTTTTGACTGCTGCTTCCATGCACACTGTTGACACAAGTAAAATGGAAGTCTTGAAAACTTTAATATTTTCTCTCTTTGTCACAACGTTGCCTATTAGTCTAGTTACAAGGGTTTTTGTTTTCTTTCTGTTGAGGTGTAATCCATACTGATGGCTGTAGTCTTCAGCTTTCATCAGTAAGTCCTCTTTACTTTCAGCAAGCAAGGTTGTGTCACTTGCATATGACAGACTTTCCAACATTAAATCAATGAAATTCTGTCCCATATTTACCTAAGCCAAAGGTGCTTAAGGGCTGCTATCATTACATGTATCTTCCACCTGTACCGCTCCGTGTCTTCCAACTCTCCCACCTCTTTTCAAAGAGTAGGTTTACTGAGCTTTTCATATAACATCACAGAAAATATTCAGACCTCTGGGCTTTCGTTCAAAGTCTGAGAATTAACATTTAATTGAAGATATTTACAAATCATTTTCTGGAAGTGTTCTATTTTAAAGGTTAAAAGTTGTGTGTGAGAATGTTGAGATGTTTTCCCTGTGCTGAAAAAAGAGTCAATGAGAAGAAATCATAAAGAAGTGTCTGCTCCTCTGAATAACTGCTCTCCTATTCTCAATCAAGATAGCAGCACTAGAGGGCCAATCAGAGTGTTGCAACACTGACTCTGGTTTCAGATGCAGTGTTCCAAGACAATAATGTTCAATTCCTGTAGCACTGGATAGCATAGCCCCAGTGTTACTTAATAATCGGCAGCTACTTCCCCAGAATTTATAACACACTTTTGGAACTAAAATTTTCTTGATAAAAAGAAGTATCAAAGTATCTCCAAATCTAACACTTACTTGAACTAAATGACATTAGGAGAGACTACAGTTTGGTTTGAGCAATATGAAAAGCCCAACATCCCACAAGTAAGCAGAGCTGCCTGTGTGTTATGCATTAGTCACAACAAACACAAAATGTGTTACATAAAATATCAGTAGAGAAGAAACATTAAAGAGAAGAACAGCCCTTCTGTAGTCACAGAGCCAGAAATCAAACCCCCTGCTGTTGAGTCGATTCTGACTTATAGCAGCCCTATAGGACAGGGTAGAACTGCCCTATAGAGTTTCCAAGGAGAGCCTGGAGAATTTGAACTGCGGGCCTTTTGGTTACCAGCTGTAGCTTTCACATATAGTTGCTTGTTGCCATTAGATGCTGGGGGGAAAAATCAATGAGAAGAAATGTTCTTAACAGAAAAAGAATAAATACGACTGTAACTTTGGTTTCCCAAACTAATCTACAGCATATTCCAGAATACATCAAAAGGTTCTCCACAAAAAAGTTTCATTTTGAAATAAGTTTGAAAATATCAGAATATGGAAATTCCAACATGGGAGACTTTTCAGAGCCTCTAATTTCCTAATGAGACTGTGAATCTCAACTCTCCTTCAACTCTCCTTAACACATATTCATAACTCTCTGTTCATAGAATGTGCACATTAGAAGCACAGCTGGTAGATTTGAACTGCTGACCTTTTGGTTAGTAGCCAAATGTTTAACTACTGGGCCACCAGGGCCCCATATACTATCTAAGATGACTTAATTTTTGACAATCCAGTTACTGAGAATGCTTCCTTTCCCTCTTTTTAATCACTCTAATGCAAAATAATATGGTATAAGACAATTTCACTGAAGTTTCAGTAGAGAAAGCCTGAAATTCATTTGCTTATCCAGTAGGGTAAAATATGCAATGTATAGATATTAATATTGAGGTGATTTTTGAAGTTTTTCATCTGGGAATCAATTTAACACTCTTTCATTTCTTTTGGATTGCAAATATGTGGCCAATTTTTTAGGTCCAAAATCTCAGAGGACCCCAATGCCTCTGTCAACTGAGGAAGACATAGGAAAACTAGAAACAGCCATGTATCCTAGGAGATAAGCAATGATAAATGAAAGAAGAATACTGAGTTTTCAGGGAAACTGAAGAGTAATACAATAATTGATCTCTCTCTAAAAACTTGAAGGCACTGAGTTTTAGAGCCCCTTCTGATTCAACGGCACTTGGCTTTTTTCACTTAGACCAACTTTTGTAGCCATGATACTGCAAGGTTGTCTCATGGTTTCATTGAGCCAACCTGATCACGTTTATGTTCATTGTATGTACTTGGAAAGACATCTTCACGATGATTGCATGCCCCTCCTTCTGTTACCTAGAACCTGAATTGCAAAGAAAGCCATTTGCTCAGTGGAAATTCTTTTTCTAAATTGTCATGGATTGAATTACGCCCCTCAAAAATACGTCTCAACTTAGCTAGGCCATGATACCCCATGTTATGTGGTTGTCTTGCTTTTCGTAACCTAATATAATTTTCCTGTATGTTGTAAATCCTAATCTGGTTACTGAGGCAAGATCAGATTATATTAAAGAGGATTACGATGGGCTGTAACACCCTTATTCAGGTGACAACCCTGAGCCTATATGAGGGGAATTGCCCTGAGCTGCGGCTTGCACCTTTTATCTTGCAAGAGTTGAAAGGTGAGAACTGGGGACCTCTTAATACCAAGAAGCACTAGGAGCAGACCACATTCTTTGAACCAGTGTTTCTGCACTGACAAGTTCCTGGACTGGGGGGAAACCGACAAGGGCCTTCTCCCAGGGCCAACACAAATAGAAACCCTTATGAGTTCATACTTCTAGTTTCCTAGACCATGAGAAAATACATTTCTCACTGTTAAAGCCATCTGGTTGTGATATTTCTGCTACAGCCGCATTAGACAACTAAGATACAAATCAACCTGAAAACCTCAATTATTGGACTTTTAAGATGTCAACTGATTTTAACAAAACAAGCAAAAAAATCAAACAAAGCAAAATACTGCACTAAGACATAGGCTAAAATGTAGATTTAAAGAAAAAATATGAGCACTTAAACAATTATCATTTGCACTCCTTTTCTTCTAGAAAATTTACAACTCTTGTGCATTATTTCTTAAAATTTCTATGGCAGTTACATATGGTTGGCAATGTTCACTATGTCTGTTGATCAAATGGGATTACTTTAATAATTAGTTTGGGGCTTAAACCAGAAAAAGTAAAGTTCATTGATTTTTCTTCCTAATAAGTTCTTGATTTTTTGCCTTAAATGAAAATACAATCAGAGACTCTAGGGAATACAAAAGGGAAACCAAATGCAGATGTTAATGTATTTTTATGCAGTCAATAGTTTGGTTTTATACAACTTTTATATTTGCCATTCTGTCAATAAATTCCCTTAATGGAATCATAAGTTGGCTGTATTGACTATGGCACTGACATGGCGTTACACTTAATCGATTTTGTTTACTTCAAAGCTGAAGCACTTCAAATAGTTCATGTAAAGAGATTCTAACACTTGTAAATAATAGTATTAATTAGCATTAATTGGACAGTTTATGTGAGATATCTCACTACATGTTTTATTCACACGATGACTAAAAGAAGTATGTCCAATTATTACCTGCAATTTTCAGATGAATAATCTGAGGACTGCAGAGGTTAAATACCTTGCCCAGTGGACATTTCTTTCAAATTAATTCAGAGGTAATTATTTCGGTTTGGAAGCTTTTTAAACGGTATTTCAAGTCTTGCTAGACTTCTTGATAATTAGTCAAATTGACTCTGGTGTCTGCTAATGATTAATCACGCTGGGTCTCCTTCTGCCTTTATCACAGAAACACACAGATCACTAGCACGTGGCACAGCTGAGATTTGAACCTGTATATGTCTTTCCAATATCAGAGTCCATCCTCTTAACCCATCATGCTAGGCTATCTGCCTCTACTAAAAGACAGAAAGTAATTACAGCTTGGGCTTGCATTAGAGTATCGAAGCTAAAATCACTAAAGAAAAAATGTAGCATAATTTGAGACCTCTTTTGTGAAAGATGTCCTAATAGTAATCAAATGGGTACATCTTTTTCTGTTCAACAGCACCATAAATCTCCTATTTTTTCCCCCACTAAAGATACACATATGTAATAACTCTTTCACTATCAGATATTGGATAGAAAAAGATTAGATACAAAGTGTCCGGGTAAATTCTACCAAGAAGAACACATACTGAGGAACATCCAATGATGTCTTACCTCACGCCTTAGTAATTACTTGCAAAGTGAATCAAAATACTTTTCCAGGAGAACATAATCATAAAATATTGCTTGGGAAAATTGGTTCAGATTTTCTTTTCAGATCTATATACTGGAAACATTAAACACTTTGAAGGAAGTATTAAACACTTTTTCATCACATGTTGGGACTCCTTTCAATAATATTTTTAAAATAATTAAATTGGCTTGTTTTAGTGCGCCAGATTCTGGTCCAATTTGATTATTTATATGAAAATATGGAAATTGAAAGTGGTGTATGCCTTAACATTCCTTGATTAGTCATTCTTCTGCCTTAGTAAGGTACTTCAAAGCAATCAGATAAGACTACCTTGTGCTCAGTTCAGAGCTTGCACATGAAGCTGAATAAACTTTACAGATTTTATAAGATTATTTTAAATAAACAATGAATAATTCCCCAGAATGGCATATTGTGGGGTAAAAAAATGTAACTTAAATAGCTTGGTCTCTGATCTTGGTTTCTCAGATGTAAGACCTCTAAAAACCTCTGAATCTTCTCCCATCCCCATAACTGGAATGATCTTTGGTCAGGTCTACAGACCACACCTAACCTAATAGGTTATGCTGATGAGATTATTCTTGGTGGGGAGGGTAGATGGTTGGCCCAGCCAGGAAGACCAATTTTGTGATAACTTTGGCAACAACCTCCTAATCAACCCATGGGTAGAACTCAGGGGAGATAAGCTGGAGTTTGAATTATGTAATGAGACCTTTAATAAAAACTCTGAACACAGAAGCTCCATGGGCTTCCTGGCTGGTGAAAGACACTGGTGTATATAGGGAGGCTGGAACACCCTCTTTTTTAGCACATGGAAGCACAACATTGGGAACCTTCCCAGACTTCCTCACGAGTCTCTTCGTTTGTGTCCTTTTTGTTACAATAGAACTATAATAACAAGAAGTACAGTGTTTTATGTAAGTTCTGTGAGTCCTTGTAGAAATTATCAAACACAAGTAAATAATAGAGACCAACAGGTCAGAAGTCAGGGGGAGCCCTGGGAACTCCTGAGCTGATGGCTGGCATCCTAAACGGGTCATGGGAAAACAGCACATTTGTAGCCAGCAGGTCAGAAGTGACAGGGGCACCAAACTTACAGACGTGGTAGTCTGGAGGACTGTGCTCTTTAACTTGTGTGGTCTGATCTAGATCTGAGCAGTTATGATCCGAGGAAGAAGTGCTACACATGCAGCTGGTATCAGAACAAACGTGCCAAAGAAATGGAATTTAATTTTCCATACGGCTGGTGTCAGAGAACCAGGGTTTGACTTATCCATACACATACTTTGCCCCTGCCTCAAAAAAACAAAAGAATCCTTATAGATTATGCAGATCAGACATCTGTCTAACATATAGTTGCCAAATATTTTTTTCCCATTTTGTAGGGGGTCTTTTAATTCTCTTGATAAAGTCTTTGGATGTGCAGAAGTGTTTGATTCTTAGTCATTCCCATTTATCCGTTTTCTCTTCTGTTGATTGTGCTTTGTCAGATTTTGAAGTCTGACAGAACAAATGCTGGAGAGGCTGCCGAGAAATTGGAACTCTCCTACACTGCCAGTGGGATTGCAAAATGGTACAACTTCTTTGCAAAACAACCTGGCGCATCCTTAAAAAGCTGGGAGTAGATATACCATTTGACCCTGTAATTCCACTGCTTGGAATTTACACTTCAGAAACAAAGGTTGTCACACTAACAGACACACGTACATGAACATTTGTGGCAGCACAGACCACAACAGCAAAAAGTTGTAATCAACTCCGATGTCCATCAACAGATGAATGGATAAGCAAACTATGGTACATATACTCAATGGAACACTGTGCTATTCTTTCACTGTGATTAATAATAAAAAAAAAAAATTAAAAGATACTTGTAAGTAGTTGTCTGGGCAAATAAAATTAAGAAATTCAAAAAACAAAAACAAACAAAATAAAAACTTCCATTGCTGCTCCTGTCCATTACTGAGGTCAGCTCTTCGGACATGAATGGATTAGACTCAGTGACACAGAGTGACTGTATCATGTGTGCACTTTATGGTTCTACACATCTATAGGATGTCATCCTACTGGCCTCTTACTAGAGTGGACACATAGAGCAGAGGGAGAGGGTGGAGAAGAGGGGACAGGAGATTGTTAAGAGGATATGACATGTATAGGACAGATAGGAGGAGCATGCTGTCACAAGGCAAGGAGAGCAATAGGAGCTGCACATAGGTGGGCATGCAAATTTAAACTGGATTGTACACTTGGCTTTGGCCTTGGCTTTTGTACACTTCCACTCAATCACAATAAATAAACAGCCCCCCAATGATCTTGTAAGTAAAGAAGTTAACATAGCCATGAAACAGTCTTTTTGACAAATTTGTACTCATCGGAGTATGCCATGATACAGACAATAATCCATTTCAAATTTTGTCATTTTTTGGACCTGTTTTTAACTTTGCTTATCCTCACGATGTTGCATGGCTGTCTCCTTCAGCTTCAACTCCAGCATCACTTCTTCAGAAGGACCAAACAAACCACACCCTACCTACACAGGCCTACCCACAATCACCCAGTCTCTCTCCATCAGTGCATTTCAATTAATTTCTTTGGTGGCACTTTAGCACAATCTGAAGTGATCAGGTTTACGTATTTGCCTATTTCCCGTCTGTCTGCCTTCTATCGTTAGAACACTGGCTCCACAGAGTAGGGCCGGGCCATCTGGTTTACCACTGCAGTCCTGGTATCTGGGACAGCGACAGGCTCATTGACCTTCTACTTCCTGCTGCCTTAAAACTGTGTGTATAAATGAACTCAGAGCCTAGCTTTTCTGGAACAGACAGGCAAGTCGCTATACTCAAGTCTTCCCTGTATGGACACTACAGTAGACATATCAATGGACTGAGAAGCCAGCCAACAAAAAGACAGGAATCTAGAGAATGTTAAGAAAGGCTTCTTGGTCCTTACTACTAATTCTCTTCCAACCTAGTTTTTTTAGAGTCCATTGCAGGTACTTATCAAGCTGTACCCTATTTCCCACTTGACAATCCTTTGAGTGTGTAGCTTCCTTGGCCACTGCTTAAGGAGAAGGACTGATCGAATCAAGGAAGTTTTAGACATTTGTACGTTTACTAATAATGCTGTCCTAATAACTTAAAAAGAAATCTCTGGATGGTACAAACAATTAAACACTTATCTATTAGCTGAAAGGTTGGCAGTTTAATCCCACCCAGCAGTGGCTCAGAAGACAGACCCTGTGATCTGCTTCTGAAAGTTCATAGCTTGAAAACCCTATGAAGCACATGGAGAAAACTCTCAATCACATGGGGTTACCATGAGTCAGAACTGACTCAATGGCAACCATCACCAGCAGCCATACCTTAAAGTGACACATATCCCTAGTAAGTCACATGCATGAAATTGGCCTCTGACTGTTACGTGAGGATCAGCCTCATGTCAGTGTTAGATCTAATTCATAAGGAGCATAATGAACCCAACAAATGAAAACCAAACCTACTCATTTGACCATTTTAGAGACGGAAAAAATTCAAGTTCATCATTGGTCTCTAGATCACTTCTGTTATACTAGTTCTTAAGGTAAAACAAGGCAACAGAAGTAGGAATGGGATAAAAGCTTTGTTAAGACCATTTCCTAACTGCATAACTTCAGGGCCGTTTTGTAATATTCTGCCTAGCTAGTAAGGATGGACCTCTAAATTGATTGTGAACAGTTGGGCCAAAGGTGTCCTGAGTCACCTTTTTTGTTTATAAAATATGCCTTTACCTTTCAAAGATTCAAAAACTGTGTCAAACTGCTCATTCTCCCCCAACAACGGCAGACTGACAATTCTTTCCTTCTTTGGTAATAAAGTAGAATTCCTTATTAAAAGGATTATGGCTCTACAAGATAACTAAATTATCTAGCCTCCCTTGTGTCTGGGTTTAGGCATGAGAAAAATGATGAGCAGCATCCAGATCACATCCTTAAAAGGAATGGTGCAACCACCTCTGCTTTTAATCCTTTCTCACCTGCTGAAGGTCAAATATGACACTGAGCCATCCTGTGTTACGAGGTTGAAGGCAAAACAATTGAGATGGAGAAAAAGAAAAGAATCCAGCTAGTCTGAGCCGGAATACCTAATCTCTTGCAGCCACATATCACCCCGAATTACTTATGCCTAGAGTGTTACATGAGAAACAAAAATATGTCTGTCTCATTCAAGTCACTGTTGGTTGAAGTCTTCTCTTTCAGCAATCAAATAATGCTATACACTTTCCATGATGATTGAGACAGCAACTTCACATTTTGCAAAGTGGCTTCAGTACCTTGGAAACATTTTCATTTTGGAAGTAACCTTCAAGATTACCCTCTCCTCTCACTTTATTGATGAGGAAACTGCAGATAAGGTAAAAAGCAAATAATAACAAGAACACTTCTCAAGCTTCACAGGCATCTGGTAACAGAAGGGTTGCTCAGATCTCCTGATTTGTAGTCCATTGTTCTTTCCCTTTGTGGTCCTGTTGGCAGAACTCTCTGGAAGTAATTCTGGGGCCTCACTCTGGGAGGCCTGGATAACTTATTAGCTGTGATCACATGCTTCCTTCTTACCTGACAACCACAGCTCTCAACCACTGTGCCACTAGGGCTCTGATAAGTAGTTGGCACCCTGTATACACAGACACAACTGCACTCACACTTCCACTATGAGCAGGAAGACTGGCGTGGGGAAGCCCAAACCTGGTTCCAGCTTGCCTCTTTCAGGAATGAAGAGAGAACCTGGGAACTATGACTTCAGTCCTGTTCTTGCTGAACCTTGCCTTATAAGATTCCCTTTTCCTGTGATCTTTCTTCAACCCATGCATAACATTGTGGAATGTTTCTGGAACGCTAGAGCATGGCAGTTGGAAACTCAGAAGGCATCTACTTTGCCTGAAACACCCTTACAGTGAGCATCACCTATCTTAATTATAAGAAATTCGGGGTTACAACTAACACTAGGGTAGCTGCAACTGTTCCAAGAACAAACAGATAATAGAATCTGAAGGCTTTTCTTTTCACCATGTGTCCAACGAGAGCCCCTTTTGATATAGGATACTGGTATAGTTACGATTAAGAAAGCTGCCCAAGATCCCACAGCAAAAAGAAGGTAAAATCCAATTGTTACACAGAGAATATATTCTTTGATGGTTACAAGGGTAGGGGTGTAGGGAGAGGAGTACTCTCTAATCAGATAGTAGACAAGAATTATTTTAGATGAAGGAAAGGACAACACATGATACAGGGGAAGTCAACACAACTGGGCTACACCAAAGCTTAAGAAGTTTCCAAACACAACCAAACATGTTGAGGGATAGAGTAGCACTGGTGACCATGGTTTCAGGGGACATCTAGGTCATAGGGCATAACAAGTTTATTAAGAAAATGTTCTGCATGGTATATGAGGTCTTAAAAGGTAGCAAGCAGCCATCTAGGAAGCATCTCTATTGATCCGAACCCACATGAAGCAAAGGAAAATGAAGAACACCAAAAACGTAAGGAAAATGTAAGCCTAGAAAATGGAAAGGGCCACATAAACCAGAAATTCCATCAGCTTGAGATTGGAAGAAATAGATGGTGCCTGGCTACCACCAATGACTGCACTGACAGGGAGCAGGAAAAAAGTGGGGTGCAGAGATCAAATTCTAGTAACAAGACCAAACCTGATGGTCTGACTGAGACCAAAAAGACCCCAGAACACACGGCCCCTGGACTCTGTTAGCTCAATACTAAAACTATTCCAAAAGCCAACTTTTCAGGCAAAGATTAGGCTATACTGAAAGACAGAAAATGATACTGGCGAAGTGCGTGCTTCTTGGTTTAAAGAGATGCAGAAGACTAAGCAGGCAGCCCCTGTCTGGAAGTAAGATGAGAAGGCAGGAGGTGACAGGAGCTGGTTGAATGGTGACAGGAAATATAGGGTGGAGAGGAAGAGTGAGCTGTCATGCTGTAGGGAGAGCAAATTAGGATCATATAACAATGTGGCTGTAAGTTTTTATAAGAGGAACTGCCTTGAACTGTAAACTCTCACTTAAAGCACAAACAGAAATCCAACTGCTTCATGGCCTTTGGGGTTTTCTTTCAGCTCCACACTTTTCCTAAGAGCCCTATGTGCCTGGCGTGACATTGACTAGAGAGACAAGAAGCTTACATTCAAATTCAAATCCTGCAAAACTGCATTTTTCAGACACCACCATCACAGAGCTCTTACCATCCTCATTTTCATCAAACACTGGTGGCTTGCTTGAAGTGTTGGCTCCCATGGTCAGGTCAGCCTAGAACTTGGACTCTTCTGTTAAATTATCCTGGCAGGGGCATTCATCATCCTTCAAAAGAGGTCCAATGCATTAGCTAGGAAAGAAAAAAAAATTATCCTTGAAACACAGGGTACTCTAAGCACCTTGAGTGCAGACTGTGGTCAAGATATTGCTCGAATCTGTGCCACTGTGGGTTGTTTTCGGCTTGAAAAATATAAGAAATAACAGAAAATCAAGTCATGTGTGAATCTATCACATGGGCTCATCAGCAGAAGAGTTGAATTTATAAAGTCAGAAGAAAGCAAAATATTCTTCCAAATATTAGAGAAAGTTTAAAATGAGATTAGTAATGCTTTGATACCTATAAAAGTAATAATGTATTGTGATTCTCTATGTTGTGAGAAAACATGCTAATTTTAAAGTTTTCTTTGTCATATGTCATAAATAATTAATTTTCTTCAATCAGAAACCAAAACCACTGCCACTGAGTCGGGTCCAACTTACAGTGGCCCTAGAGGTCAGAGTGGAACTGCACAATAGAGTCTGCAAGGAGCACCTGGGAGATTTGAACTGCCAACCTTTTTGTTGAGCAGATGCAGCACTTAACCCACTATGCCATCAGAGTTTCCTCCTGGTGGGCACTACAGTACAAAAGAATAAAGTCTAGATTTAGACTTTAACACACCAGCAAGTTACAGAATTTCTCTAAACATGATCATCTTTACTTCAAATACATAGTTACATGTGATTTAACAGGACACTATACAAAGCATTTGCATAACATAAGTGATCGATAATTGTTGGCTAATGTGAAACTCCAACTAAATGATACATGTGAAAACTACAAAGCCTTGAAAAAAATGTACATAGATGGCTTTTTCCTTATGAAACATAACAGCAAAAAGTTTTACTCTCCTTGAAGTCCATCAGGGGAGGCAATGTCCTGGGTTTTGATTTGTCTTTGGGCCAGTTAGCGTCTCTCCCATCTCTAAGTGCCTATGCCAGAAACCACAAACGCAGGTGCCTTCCTAACATCAGACAGGTAATGCAAATGCATGAGGGTGACCAAGTGTGTGACCGTAGGGTGTGGTAGGGACACTGGAGACATGGACAATTCAACTTCATCTGTGAGAGGTAATTGTCTTCAAATCCAAGAGTGCTATCGAGTAGAAACATGGGACCCACGGGGCCCAGTTTTCAGGCCTACAAAAAATAGTTGAGGGCTCAGATATTACATAAGTTAATATTATAATTATAAAATTCTGTAAAAATTTATGATGGCACTTGGCTTTAGAAACTTTCATGTTTAAGGCTCACTGGACAAATAACACTCATAGGATGGAGTTAATGAGACTATGTATATAAAGCAATCTGCACAATACATGGAACATAATGTACAAAGAATAAATATAGCTGCTGCTCCTATTTTTTTTTTTTTTTTTGTAAACTGGAGCCCTGATGGTGCAACAGTAAGTGCTTGGTTGCTAACCGAAAGGCTGACAGTTTGAACCTGCCAGCCAGGCCATTGGAAACAAGATGTGACAGTCTGCTTCTGCAGAGATTTACAGTCTGAGAAACCCCAAAGATGCAGTTCTTCTCAGTCCTATAGGGTCACTATGATTTGGAACCGAGTGGCGATGCTTTTGGTTTGTTATTTTTGACAGTGAGGCCTTCTCATTGACCTGCATGTCTATGCTTTTGCTTAAAGTTGTCGCTGTTGCTGTCAACTTGATTTTGATTGCTAGCAACCACATATGTGTCAAAGTAGAACTGAATTCCAGAGTTTTCAAGGCTACAATATTTTAAAAGCAGATCACCAGACTCGTCTTCTGAGGTCCCTCAAAACGTATAAATCACCAACTTTTCAACTGGTAGTTTAAAGGCTCAACCATATTTACCACTCAGAGACTCCCTAGTTGTTGCTGTGTTTAATGGAAGCTGTATTTCCCTATCAAGTACTATTTTTTAACTTAACATGTGTTGATTGATGTCCCCTTGGACTTTTTACATGTGGAGGAAACACAAATTAGAAGTAGAATTGAAAAAAAGCATCCCAATCTAATCTGAGTGAAGGGTAAATTACTAAAAAGTGAACTTGAGAAATTACTGAGCAAGTATAAAAGAAAAGTCCATTTTCCCATTAGGAAAATGTAAGTAAAGCTTTCATTTAGAAGGCCGACTTCATTAAGGCGATGCAACTTTTCATACTAAAAGCTAACTGCTGGCAAAGTGCCTTCTGGACTCTAAAAAGAATCATTAAAGTGGAGAGCAAAAAAGAGTCAGCAATTAGGTAGCAACCAATTAAGTGGTATGGGGGTGGGGAGAGCAGGGAGCAGGTGGTAACAGGTAGCTGGAAGAAGTTTAGCCCAATTATGAGATATAGGAAGACAGAAAGACCTCAACCCTCTCTCCAGGGAAGAAGGGGGTTAGAAAGAAACTAATAGGATAACTTTTGGATTGTACTGGGGCTTACGAAGAAGCAGTATCTCTGGGTGGTGCAGTTAAGCGTGTTAACAACTAACTGAAAGATAGGCAGTTGAACCCATCCAGGGGGATATTGGACAAAAGGCTTGTGGTTCAGCTTCCAAAAGGTTACAGCTTGGAAAACCCAATAAAGCAGTTCTGCTCGGCATGTGTGGAGTCACTATGAGCCGCAGCTGATTTGACAGCAACTGATTTGGTTTTGGTCATTTTTAGAAAGGAGAAATGAGATTCTATGTTTTATCATTGTGTTTAGAGTTTGTAACAAGTGGGGAGCAGTATAAGGACTGAACTAGAGATAATACTTTGAAAGAGGCAGTTGGTCCTAAAGACAGCACTGATTTTAAGGAGCTGTGACTGCTAACATGGCCATATAGGGCAACATTCTCCTCTACTTTTTTCATAAACTCTGAGGTGCACAGAAGCATTCATACTACACTTCAATCCCACCCTTTATTTTTCTTCACACTTCAAGTTTTTCTCAAGTATGCTATCTTCTTGTGACATTATCTGTACCAACCATTGACCTCGCAAGTTGTCAAACCAGAATGAGAAAGAAATATCACTATTTCCCACATTTCAGAATTCCATTCTGATGGTCAGACAAGTCTGTTCGTCAAGGGACCCGTGACTTTTTAGTGTGGAAAAGTGTAAAAATAGACAACCACTTTTTGTATGTTTTGGGGAGGTAGAAATCCTGGTGGCATAACGGTTAAGTACTGTGGCTACTAACCAGACGGCCAGCAGTTCAGCTCTACCAGGTGCCCCTTGGAAACTCTGAAGAGCAGTTCCATATTGTCTATGGGGTTGCTATGATTCAGAATCAACCCACCAACAGCGGGCTTGTTTTGGGGAGGTTGTTGTAGTTAGTTGCCAGGAAGTCTGGTTTTCAGGAGCCAATCACCAGGCCCATCTCCTGAGGCACCTTCCTGTAGGTTTGAACTGCCAACCTTTCAGGTAACCGTCAAGGACTAAACCACTTAAGCCATCCAGGATTTCCAGAAGAAGGGTAGGTAGATGGATGGAAATCTTTGCTGGTGTTTCTCTATCACTTCAATTATATTTAATCCACACAATCCAATTTAGAATTGCTTTTCTCTTTTTCTCCTCACTTAAGGGTTCAGCTGCTAACCAAAAATGGTCAGTAGTTTGAATCCTCCAGTTATTCCTGGGAAACTGTATGGAGGCACTTCTGTCCTATAGGATTGCTAAGAGTTGGAATCAACTCAACCTCAATGAGTTAGGTTTAAGTTTAGGTTTTGTTTTGCTTTTGATAACCAAGTTAGATATCCTTCCTCATACCCAGAAAGAAATCAACCTTTCTCTGGCAGGAAAACAGATATGCATCCTTTCCATTCTGCAGAATAGGGCCAAGTGGAAGTATACAGGAGTTCTTGGGTAGTACAAATGGTTAAGACACTCAGCTTCTAACCAATAAAAATTCTGAAGTTCAAGCACATTGGAATACAAACCCAGCAGTCCACTTCCAAAAAAATCAGCCTCTGAAAACCCTGTGGAGCACAGTTCTACTGCGACACACAGGATCATGATGAGTCAGAGAATCAACTCAATAGAAACCGATTTCCATACAAGTCTGTACTGCATTCTCTTTCATGGTATCTGATAGAGCTACAGCACTTTTTCTCCTCCCAGACTCCACACCTTTTCTGACCACCTGGTTTACTAAGTCTGCCAAACTGCACAAGCATAATTTCAAGATATCAAGAGGAAAGCCACTACCAATAGAAATGAAAATAATAAACATAGAAAATATAAGAGAAAATTCAATTGGTCTTGCAGGAAACAGAGTGAGTTTTTAGACTCTACTTTTGCTTTGCCAATTATCAGATTATTAACAGTAGATTAGTTCCTTAATGTCAACATTTGATTTTTGTCCTGTGCTTCCAGAAGTCTGGCAACAGGTGAGCTTCTCCAAGCAACAAAGGCTTCCTGGGTTAAGATGTGTCATATTCAAGAGAGGAACAGAGGAGGTGATGCAAGAAAAGTCACCACTTCTGATAGAACTGTTTCATTGTTATACTATATGCACAGATATGACTTTGCATTTGAAAAACATCTTAAATTGAAAATATTTGCAATAAAGAAAGTGCAGGAAATATCATGGCGAATTCTAAGTTACCAATATCCTCAGTTAATTTATATTTTGCCAACTTTGCTTCATCTTCTTTGTATATTAAAATTATGGATAAATATGTTTCTACTTAATCTTCCTGCCAAATTGTTTACTGCTTCATACTTTCCAAAGACAATCACAATCATGAATCTTGTGTACCTTTTACTGTCCATTCTCCAAACCATTTTATATACCTGATGTGAGTTTTAAAACGTCATATAAGTTGGTATATTTTGCATTTATCTGGCTACTTATCATGATTCGTTTGAGATCTAGGCATGCTGACATCTAGCACTGTGATTTCTGCTTTTTAAGTAGTATATAGCAGTTCATTGTGGGAAGCAACCACAATGTATGTTGTATAAGATGCTCAAATCCTTCAGACTTGGGGCTGAAAAAATGTTGGTGCAGATGAAGCCAACCATCAAAAGGCAGTTTTTTGCTTGTTTTCAAGCTAGATGAGACAAAGAATCAGAAATATTTCTGCTGACTTTCTTGATCCAGACAATATTTATTAAGGTCAGTCTGTGTCTCAGTCTGAATCCGTGCGAGGGCACATGGGAGGGCTAGGGCTAGTCCCAGCACAAGCCCGTATCTGGTTGAGGTGAGTTATCTTGATGGACTGCCTTTGTCTTGTTTTTCTTCTAACTTGCTAGCTTCCCAACAATGCCATTATTATACAGGTCTATTATTACTATTGTTTTAAATCTGAAACATTACTCATAGAGATCCCAGTTTCTTTCTTCATTTCTTCTAGTAGCTTACTCTGATGCTTCCACCTAGGGAACCGGGACTAACAGAAGAACTCCGAGGAATCAAGGCAGAGTGGTAAGCGGCACTTACCTGCCTGGGCTCAGGGAGGCTGCTGGACCGCGCGGGTGGGCACCTGCCTTCTGTGAAAGGGTCCTAGCAGCAGCCAGGACGCACGGTTCCCTCTGAAGACGCGGCTCCTGGACAGGGACGGAGGCAAGCAGGGAGCAAGTTCCCAGCGGCTGCCCAGCTTGCGTCTTCCCTGGAAACCACCGGCAGTCTGCTGGACTAGAGGCAGTCCCCTGGGGTCCCTGCGTCGCCAGCAGAGGCTGGACAAGAGCCTCGCCAGGGCGAGGTGGGAGGAGAAGACTGTCAGCAAGGTTCCAAGCCGGAGGCGGGGATCCGGCAGTGCCCTGGCAGCGTCTGCAGCTGTCAGGACCGGAGTCTCTCCAACTTCCAGACCAGACTGAGTGCTGGCTTCCCTGAAGTCAGTAACAACCCCCTAAAACTCCCAGGAGATCCAGGAACTCTGCTAGTGGTGGCAGATAGGGAATGGCAGGTACGAGAGAGATTACAGTCTTAGATGGGCAAAGGCAAGCCTGTTTCGTCTCAGACGTGGAATATTTGCGGAGGCCCAAGAGAGGGATGCAATACTATACAAATATTTCCATATTAGAGCAGATCATTCACTCGGTCTAGTAGATTTCCTCGTTTATCCTGCAGGGGGAATTGAAACACTGAGAAGGGAAGGACTTGTGTCACGTAATGATTAATGGAGAGAAAACAATATTTAGACTCAGCTTTCCTGACTCCCAGTCCTTAATCTTTCCAAGCATCTTTGTTAGCTCAACATCTGCCTGTGGAGGTGGAGGAGAAAGACACGGCGGTAGAGGAAAGCGTCGCTCTGGAAGTTTCTGTGCTTTCCTCCCTGCACTCAGCATTTGCAGTGCTCGTCTGAGACAAATAACTTTTTCTCTTTTCCCTATAACCCACTTCAGCTAACAGAGAGCCAGAACGTAGGTTGCTGAGTCAAGTGACCATGATGCGGCATGGGAGCAGTGGTGGAGCAGCAGAGAACTAGAGGTGGAGTCGGGGGATGGGGGGGCAGTGAAGGCCACTGCCATTCAGATCCACCACTTCACTGCCATCTGGAAATGCCAGCTCAGCATTGCCAAATACTCAGATTTTTAAAGAGAAGCTGGAAATGAGAGTCTTAGCGTGAAATCTTCCATTATTTCTAAATGTTGGCAAGTTAAAACCATTTTGGAAACCATGTTGGTCAAACAAAAGTGTCTGTGGCTGAAAAGTTTCACAGAGGGAAGGCTGCCTGTATGCTTTGGCATCGTTTAACTACCAGCGTCTGGCCTGATGTATTTTATTTGCTGAAATTGGTGAAGATATCAGTGGTCTTGTTAAGATCTAAACCAAAAAACCCACTGTTGCTGAGTCAATTCCAACTCATAGCAACCCTACAGATCAGAGTAGAACTGCCCCCATAGAGTTTCCAAGGAGTGCCTGACGGATTTGAACTGCCAAGATCCCTAATTTACTCATTAAACAAAAATTTCAGAGTAAGTCTGTTTGCTGTCACATTACAATCAAGCCCTTTCCCTCTTTCTTCCCTTGTCCCAGCTGTGGGCAACATCTGCCCTGTAATATAAAACTCAAAATGACCTTTAACTTCAAAGGACCCAGTGGTCCTTTTGCATTTGGGGTCTTGAGGAAGGGATTTGGGCAGCACAGTAAGTGGACACCTTTGTCACCTCCTCCAACACAGTTGTTTCCAGCACTTTAAATTGTCAGCTACTTAGAAATCATCTGTAGGAGGAGACCAGGTGCTACAAATGAAAACTTAATGTGTAATTTGGGGAGAGTTCTAAAAGTTGTATAAAAGCAACCAAGTTCAGGAAAAAAAAAAAAAAAGCTTTTTTAAGGGATATGCTTTTAGCTAGTTTTTTTTTTTTTTTTTTTTAAGAAAAAATTTAAGCCCCTGTCTAAAAATACCTAAGCCTAATGTAACATCTGTTGACAAAACACTTTGATTCAGTTCTTGGCTTTTGAGATGCATTACAAATAGTTGGGCCTATGTGGTTATCTGGTTATCTTTTTCTCTGAGGAGCTAACAGTATCTACTTTATCAATGAGGAAATTCAAACTGCAAAGAAAGTGGGCTGAGAAAGGAAACTCTCTGACAGCCTCTGCAGTTTAGTGTAAAGGGCTTTAGTCAGGCAGCCCTCCATCCAAAATGTTTAAAGACCCTGCGCTTCTGACCTGAGTAACACAGATAATGGCCATCCTTAAGGGAGGATTAAATGGAAGAAAATGCAGAATAACACACCTAGCAAAGTGGCCACATGGTGGTTAAAGCAATTGACTGCTAACCAAAGGTTTTGTGGCTCAAATCTGCCAGGGACTCCTTAGGAGAAGGATATGGCAGTCTGTTTCCATAAAGATTTACCTTGTTTGAAACCTAATGGGGCAATTCTACTCTGTCCTACAAGTTTGCTGGAAGTCAGAATCAACTCCACAGCTACGGTTGTGGCAAGGTACTAAGTGGTCCAGAGTGACCCACCCAACAACCCACTGCCATAGAGTCAATTCTGACTCATAGAGACTCATAGCGACTCTGTAGGTCAGATTAGAACCACCCCATAGAGTTTCCAAGGAGCGTCTGGAGGCTTTGAGCTACAGGCCTTTTGGTTAGCAGCCACAGCACTTAATCACTCTGCCACCAGGGTTTTCTGAGTAAGGACTCAGAAAAGGGTAACTACTGGAAGTTGTTATTTTGATGAGCAGGCTTGTAGATTCTGCCCTAGTCTTTCTCAGATATGTTGCATAAATTGTCCTAATGTTGGTATAATCAACTTTTGCTTAAAATAAAACGAGCAATCAGCTGTAATACATTCGTTCATGTAAAGTCTTGGCTCATTGAAGTTTTGTAGCGAAGCTTGTAATCTTATTACTGTACCATATGTAGTCTGTCAGATGTGGTCTTATTTCATTCAAAGAGCTAACTGTGCTTTATTTTAAAACTTTATTGTGGTGAAATGTGTATAGAATAAAATTTTCTATTTGTAACTTTCTAAGTTTAGTGGCATTAATTACACTCATATTGCATAACTATGGTATGATTTGCAAAACCCTTTCATCCTTTCTTTTTGTGCAACATTTTGAAACAGAAATTTTATGCCCAGTAAACAATAATTTTCACCCCCCCCTCCATTCAGCCCCTAATAACTTCACATTTACTTTTCTTTCCCTGTGTAATTGCCTATTCTTGATATTTCATGAAAGTGGAACCCCACAATATTGTCCTGGTCTGTTGGGCTTCTTTCATTTAACATGATGTTTTTAAGACATGTCCATGTTGCAGCACATATGGTTCATCGTGTTTTAATGTCTTATTAGTTGAGTTTATACTCTGATGTCCGTGTTTTGATTGTAAACAGAGCAGTTGAAGACTTTGCCCAAAGACTAAGCTATAGATACTATGGCAATCTCTGGAGCCCCCTAGTGGAGAAGAGAATGAAGTGAGGAATCAATCAGTGTGGAAGTCTTGCTCGGGTAGTTCCAAATGGATACATCGGTGTTCATATATACACATATATATGACTTCTGGCATGAGTCGGATCCGACTCGACGGCACTTGGCTTGGCTTGGCTGGTGGTGCTCAGCTGCTAACCACAAGTTGGTGATTCAAACCCAGTACTTTCTCTGCAAGAGAAAGATGTGGCAATTTGCTACGGTAAAGATTTGCAGCTTTGGGAACTCTGTGGGCAGCTCTATTCTATCCTATAGGGTTGCTGTGAGTTGGAATTGACGTGATGGAAATGGGTTTGAGTTTTTTCGTTTCAAATATTCTCAAACAACTCACTGCTTTTGAGTCGATTCCAATTCATAGCGTCTTTATAGGAAACAGAGTAGAGCTAACTGCCCCATAGAGTTTCCAAGGAGTGGCTGGTGCATTTAAATTGCCATGGTTTTTGGTTAGCAGCTGTAGCACCAGGGTTTCCTTAATATATACACGGTGTCTATCTATGTGTGTGTATATATATATGTATATGTGTGTGTGTATATATATATACATATATATATAGCTTACAATACAAACTTTAATACCATGCAAATCATATTATGTAGTATTGTTTGCTAGAAGTAAAGAGGACCTGAAGCTCTTAAATTGATGAAGATCCAAGACTACAGCCTTTAGTGTGAATTGTGTATCAACATAAAAGAAAATAAAAATCCTCACAACTGGCCTAATAAGCAACACCATCATAAACAGAGGAAACAATAAAGCTGTCAAGGATTTCATTTAACTTAGATCCACAATCAATGCCCACGAAATCAGCACTCAAGAAATCAAACTACTAATTTCATTGGGCAAATCTTCTGCAAGAGAACTCTGTAAAGTATTAAAAAAGAAAGATGTCACTTTGAGAACCAAGGTATGCCTGATGCAAGCCACCATATTATCAATCACCTCATATGCATACAAAAGCTGGACAATGAATAAGGAAGAACAAAGAAAAAACAATGCATTTGAATCATTGTTTGGGTGAAGAATATTGAAAATAATACGGACTATGGTCGCCATGAGTCGGATCCGACTCGACGGCACTTGGCTTGGCTTATGGGAAGAACAAACATACCCATCTTGGAAGAAGTGCAGCAAGAATGCTCCTTGAAAGCCAGGAAGGTAAATCTTTGTCTCAGGCACTTGGAGCATGTTATCAGGAAGGACCAGTCCCTGAAGAAGGACATTATATTTGGCAAAGGAGAGAGTCCGTGGGAAAGAAGATGACCTTCACTGAGATGAACTAAGCCAGTGACTGCAACAATAGGTTCAAACATAGCAGGGATTGTAAGGGTGATTCAGGACTGGACACTTTTGTTCTGTTGAAATAAACTCAGTGATACATAGTAACACTACACTTCTTGTCTTAAATTTTTCCACTGAGTCCCACTGCAAGTGAACTAAAGTGACACTCTCTTTAGCAGAGTTGACAAGACTGTATACACTTTCCTGCCAGTCTGTCCAACCACATGCAGGTTCAGAGTCCCTCTGTACACTCCACTTCACCCACACTGATCTGCTTTGTATGGATCATGACAAGCTGGCGCCTACCTAGGTAGGACATTTGAGTGGTTCCTCCTTGTGCACAGGCATGATTCTGGCTCCGTCATTTAAAGGTCAGCCGATGCTGTCCTCATTCAGACCTTCTCTGCACCCCTAGTCTCAAGTGGCTTTCCCCTCACTTCCTCTGTTCTAACCACACACGTGGATCACTTGCATCTTATAGCTCATCAAAAGCTGTGATCATCTTCCTTCTGTAACTTCCATGTGATGCTCCCCTCATACAGGACAGGCTGCATGAAGACAGGAACGATCTCTCTCTTGTCCACGATTAAGTACGTAGTGCTCAGCTCAGTGTTTGGCACCTAAAAAGTATTTGATAGATAAATGTTTCCATCATTTTTTTCCTTGAGTAGTCCAAGGAGAAAGAGACAAAGAAGACATTAAACCTCAAGTTAGTAATCATTCACTCACGAAGACCCAGACGAGAAGGAATTGCTGCGGATGAACATTTCGGGCTTCGAGTGCAAGCCCTAACTAAAGCCTGAGACTGAAAGATGGGTGGTGAGCTTGTATGTAGGAACTGGAAACTTCAGAAATGTTTGATCTGTGTCTGAAGGATGAATAGAGGGTCACGGCACAGACAGGAAGATAGCATGAGTGTGGAAGATGGAGGCATAAAAAGCATGCTATTGGGGGGAGGATAACAGGTTTAGTGTGACTGGAGCCTTGGGAGAGGAGTAGAAGGTGAAGGAGAATGCAGGAAAAATCCTGAACCACTTACAGTATGAAAAGGAGCTAGGACATTTAATCACATCAACTATACATACAGTGATAGAAAGCCCCTCATACATGGTAATAGAAAGCCTTCGCATACATTAAGCAGGAAACTGGACCCCATTAATTGTGAGTTTGAGTGAGATTACTCAGCCCTGTGTACTTAAAACTTTATTTTTCTCCGAATCAGACATATAAATTATTCTTAGGTACTAAATAGACAAGTTATAACATAAAGTAAGAAATTTCTCCCCAGTTATAAAATATCTAAGCAGACCCAAGCCCAGTGTCTCCCAGTAACTTCTCAAATATTTGTTGAATTCAGTTCTACATCTGTTTTAACCTGTTTTGTCTACTTCTTCAAACTCTATCGCCTTTGGAAACTGAAGAATGTTTCTCTTAGACATTGGTTTCCCCAAAATGCATGCTCCTTTTTGTTTTTTCAATTTCATCAAATAGTCAAAGTGTAAAAATTGTAAGTTGCCTTTAAAAATTTTGTGTCTTGGTTGGGAAAGCAGCTAGAGTTGCACAGAGGTCTGTGGTAAATTGACTTGGATTGTAAACTTTCACTTAAAGCACAATAAAATATTTAAAATGAATAAGTGGAAAGAAAGAAATTGTACCTTCAAGTTTATCATGTGTTTAGTTATCTGTTCATGCAGTGCTTGTCACTTGTCTATAGTGGGGAAGGTAATGTATGCCAGGAACTAAAGACACAAAAATCAAGAAATCAATTCCTCTTAGAAGTAATTACCTAGTGAGTGCACTGCAAGTGTGCTGTCCTTCTCACTCACCTTGTGAGTCTGATGTAGTTTAACTGAGAGAAATGAAACTAATTCTGGGATGTAATAGCTTTGTTAGTTTCTTGTGTCCAAAGGAAAAAAAAATACATAGTATTTAAACATCCTTAAACAATAACCCAAGTTTATAAAAAAAATAATTAACTGAAAAATAGATAATGGATTAAAGTGCAGTCCCTGGGTGGTGCCAATAGTTGAGCACTAGGCTACGAGTCACAAGGTTAACCTTTCTAATCCACCCAAAGTGCCTTGGAAGAAAGACCTGGCAATCTGTATCTGAAAGGTCACAACCTCGAAATCTTGAAAACCTCATCCGAAGTTCCACTCTGAACACATGGGGTCACCATGAGTAGAAACTGACTTAACGACAGCTGTGTCCGTCTATGCACCCATTTACTCCAGAAGTTATCAAGGTCTGAGTAATTACAGTTGGCCTCCAGACAACTTGTACAGTGGAGCATCACTGTTGAGAAAATGATTTAGTGTCAGACAGACGTGAGTCATTTCCTGATTCCACTTTCTAAAGGTTCACGTCCTTGTGCAAGTCATTTCAACTGAGAATCTTTGTTTCTTAATCTGTACAATATGGCTACTATAGGGTCACTATGAGTTGGCATTAATTCGACAGCAATAGGTCTCATTTGGCTTAATATCTATTACCATGGTATATTTCAATGATCAAATGAGATAAAGCATGATGGCACTGAGTATAGGTGCAAAATGGATACCTAATAAGTGTATTATTATTATTATTATTATGACATCAAATGTCTTTTCTATTATTATTATGACATCAAATGTCTTTTCTACAAAAAATGCAGAACAGTTTTCATATCATTGCACTCTCATCACTACTAATTTGAAAGATCATTGCTAGGAGCCGTGGCCACACACTGCCTAAGATGCATTCTGTTTTCATGGAACATCTAATAAATAACTGAAGTACTGACAATCCTAATACAAGGTGAAAAAGCCATGGGAACAGAAGTCAGGGCACTCCTTGAGCACAGAAATGCAGACATAGTCTAGTCTAAGCTCGTCAGCAAAGGGGTCCCACAAGAGATATCACCCATCGCAGCCAGAAAGATGAGAAAAGAGGAAGAAAGGGTGCTCTAGGCAGAGGTAACAGAAAGTGTGACGTTTCATAAGCAACAGAGATGGGATATGTTCAAGGAAACAAAACCAAGGAGCTTGAGTCTGGCTGGGTTTTGGAGGAGGAAGCCTCTTTACACAGAGAAAACAGCAAGCACAGCAGGTTTGATTGTGCTATCTTCTGTATTCAGAACACAAAAGTAGAAACTCAAATGGATTAGGAAAATTTACCTAATACTGGTTTACTACAAAATCAGTACTCGTTTCACTTTGCTGTAGGCTTCTTCTGTGTATATGTACATGTTAGTGTGTGTGATGCCACTTTAATCCTTCAGTCATAAATGCAATGATAAAATCTGCGCCCTTAGAACATATTCTTGAACTTGCATTTTTATACAAACTATTATACCAAACATAAAGGTGTTTTAAAACCAGGAGACTTAAGCCTGTTGTATCTGATGTCAATCAAATGATCTATGACTGACAGCTCAAAATCTGCAAACTATGTAGTTTCTTAAAATAATTTCTGTCTTGTAAACAAAGAAAAGAGACTGTCACATAGTGACTTTGCTTTTTACTTTGTTTTATCCTTACTCAAAGGAAAGACAGGATAGAGCTGACACATGATACAGAATGTGAGCGGGAAGGAATCATTTTGTTCTCTGCTAATATAGAAATTTATCTGCCTCTTTAGGTCACCAGATCTCTCCCCAGCCTTTCAACCACAGGACACACATACCCTAAGACAGTTGTACACCAGCATACATGTACTCAAGGTGTGTGTACAGGAGATACAAAGGGCACAGACAGTAGAGTTGATATTCACCAGCATAGCATGTAAGCAAAGACTCATTCTACCATTTTCCCCCTTTCTTTCCTTTCTCTTAGTGTGTTTTCAGTAAGAATGCCTTTGCAATGAGCTAGTCTCACATATGACCCAGGAAAAGTGAGGATAATGGCAAGGAATTATGGTCTTATTTAGGAGCTGTATCTGATGTGACTATATTTCTTTAATTGCTAAGGGATATATTTAAAAATACATTAAATATAACCTTTTCATATCTAGGTTGTCAAGTTTCGTTGAATTAATCTGCATATTCTCTTCTGGAATCTTGTCCCTAAAGTTTGCAAGTTCTAGAGTAACTTTTTTCTGTATACAAATAGTTGTTTTAGACACATGTTGTTACTTATTCTGGGCTACCCACACTGTAATTAGAAGTATTTTCTCATGAGGTTTTTGTGAACTTCTATATCTGTTGCCTGTTTCACTGGGAAGTTTAGAAAATGAAATGTGAAAAAACAACCCAGAGTACTAGTTAAACCAGGAAGTTGTGAAGCACCTTAACGTGTCCATGAAATTGAAGGGTGATACTGTCCTTCGTGCCTCTCAACATACATCTCCATTTGATGCACAGCCAAGAAAGGGTGCTGTGATCCTCAGTGACCCTTGTCTCAGTGTTTAAAAGTTGTTTGTTCTACCAATTCATTTATTCTTGGGTAAGAAAAGGGACTTACATTTTATAAATTATTATACTGTTCTAGAAAAAAGATAAAGAAGAGGAGCTATATTCATGAAGCACTAACTCTGAATCAAAATTGTGTTCTTCCAACCCTGTTTTATCATTGATACATGAAATCATTTCATAAGTATTTCATCTTGATGTTATGATGGTCATTCTTTAGTGAATGTTCTTAATAGTTGAGCTTCTCTAGAGAATGGCTCAGGACTTGGGAACGCAGTTAGACATGTAGCATTTTGAAAGGAGTCTTTGGAAAAACCACATGGAGTAACCTTCAGCTGAACCCTTAGGCCAACTGAGCACACTGGTCATAGTGGAAGAAGAATCTTTCCAAAAAGCATCTGGAATTGTTCAGCCCATTATAACACAAGTTTATAATGCCTTACCAAGAAAATTCCAAGTGTGAGACACCATTCTTTGATATTTTTAAATGTCACATAATTTTAGTGAAAATCTAAGAGTCTTACTATCTTCAGTTGAGACTTCCTCGCTTTAAGGAGCAAATAATAATAATAGCAATGAGGCTTGTATTAATAATGGGAAGAAAAAAGAAGATTGATTAAAACCACTAATATCAATAACAAATATTTATTCAGTGCTTTTTATGGGCAAGATACTGCGCTCAATGCTTTATTTGCAGCCTCTCATTTAATGAGTATCAATTCATGGTATCAATTTTCCATTGAGATTTTACTGAGGCTTAAAGAGTCATAAGATAGGTACTCAGTCATTCAGTAGCAGGCAGGGGATCTTTGGTCATTTGAAATTCTTCCCCCATATAATGATCTCAAACATGGAATTAGGATAGTGGAGTTTCTTCATCACAAGAGACCCTCTCCAGACTGAGTTCTGTGTTCACGGAGAATGACATCATCTCGTATCTGTGACCTTGAGAACGACATCAGCTCACATCTGTGACCTTATCTTTCATCTGTAAAACAAAGAGGTTGAACTAGAACTTTTCTGTAATCCTTTCTAGAACTGCTGTTTTATGAGCACGAACATATGCCATGACTTTAAACAATTGTCCCAATTTGCCCAGGACTGAGGGTATTACCAGAATGTACAATTTTTAGTGCTAAAACTAAACAGTCAGGAAAATCTGGGTGGCTGGTCACCCTACACCACACTTGATACATTTACCTCACTATTCTAGGCACAACCATTTACTGGATTGTTCACTGACCTCCTCTGAGTGAAACCTTTGTTTCTTAGAGGAATTCTTAAGTAAGTGGTACACTGGGTCAAGTATCTGCAGGGACCTGGAATGTTCTTTCTTCTTTCCATGTTAAACTGGTATTGCGAAGTTGATTTCACTTCAAGATAATAGGCTAGTTTGTTTTGTCAAATTCACCTTTACACTGTTTGGGCAAAGAATGCAGACAAAATTACAGCCACTGTAATCAATTTGAAATTGTCTCTATTGATAATAGACAATAGCTTTGTAGTAACAATCACTTGTTATTATTGAGCATGTACTCTTTGACATGTACTTCCCATGTTATCATGGAGTCAGCTCAGCCTTATGGTGACCCCACGTACTACGGAAGAAAACAGCGCCTGGTCCCGTGCCATCCTTGTGATCACTGAATGCCAGAGATCCCTGCAGATAGCTGGTGTGTACTTGGAGTGCCTTCTAACTTAGAGGATGTGTCTTCTAGCACTCTCTTGGACAGTATTTTGTTGTCACCCATAGATTTTCTTTGGTGACTTTTGGTAGATTATCAGGCTTTTCTTGCTCGTCTAAATCTGGAAGCTCCTGCAGAAATTGTCCACCCTGGGTGACCTGGCTAGTGTTTGACATACTGATGACATAGTTTCCAGTGTCATAGCAACACTCAAACAATCACAGTATGACAAATTCATAGACTGGTCACATTTCACATACGCACTACCTAAATCCTGGCAGCTGTGCTTCCAAATAACTATTATTATCCACACTTTAAAATTAAAGAACCTAAAACTCAGAAGTTGAGTAACTTATTAAAGTTAATAATTCATAAATCTCCACTTGGATTTGAGTCCTAAGGTGCTTCAATTCAACAGTCCTGTTTTCCCCGTCCAAATGGTGATATGGGTTGTTTCACAACAAGTACAGTCTCCAGTTTGTTTGAATGTGAATGATGGTCTAAAGATTGCAAATGAAAATACATTTCTATCTCTGGCTTCTTGCTTTGAATGCCTGTCTTTCTTCCAATGCAGGATAATGGGATTTCTTCAATAGACATGAAACAACCGCTTTATACACTGCCATAGCTCCCCACAAAGTTGTACGTTCCCCACTTCATAAGACAGAGTTACTTTGTCTTTATTTCCATTTCTTGTTGGAATACATCAAGGTGTATTTCTATAAATGAAATAAAAAGACAATGTCAATAAAGAGTCAAAAAGCGTTTTCATGGATCTAGGTAGTTCAGGCAACATGGAAGGATATATTGAAACAAAAATTTGAATAGTATGAACTAGCCAAAAGCCAAGTGCTGTCGAGTCTTATATCTAGTATATAGTTTTAGAAAATCCATAACTCTAAAACACAGATGCAAGTCTTATTTTTTGATTTAATAATGTGCTACCTGAAGACTAGTGCAGTGTCTGAAGAAGACAACAAACTTATGAGAATTTAGCTAGATAATAAAATACTGCAAAAAGTAAATATTCATTGCATACTTAACTATGTGGATCTAATCTTTCCAGCAACCTATGAGGCAAATAATTTTCCCCATTATACTAATGTAGAATCTAAAACTTACAAGTTACATTGCATGAGTAAGTAACATTGCTATTAGGTGTTGTTGGGTTGGCTTGGACTCATAGCAATCTAACAGAACAAAGCATTGCCTGCTCCTGCTCCATCCTTACAGTAGTACGTATACTTGAGCCCACTGTTGCATCCACTGTGTTAATTTATCCCATTGAGGGTCTTCTTCTTTTTCATTGGTCCCCCACTTTACCAATCATGATGCCCTTCTCCAGGGACCAGTCTGTCCTGCTAACATGCCCAAAGTGAGGGAGATGAAGTCTCTCCATCATAGCTTCTAAGAAGAACTCTGGCTGTACTTCCTCCAGGTCAGATCTGGAGTAACATAGGAGATAGTATTATAGACCAGATTAAAACCTTGGTCAGTCTGATGTCACTGGGACGTGTTAACATTTTTCAAGAAGTCTATTTTTAAAGTGTTTTTCTAGGATGCTGTATGTCCTATTATAGTGGACTCAGATAACTCAGTCATCTTTCTTCCATCCACACCCAGTTAAATGACTTTTCCTGTAGGAGACATTCTTCCTCCTAATGAATGATGTGATTTTAGCGTTTTTCTTCTCACTGAACCCACGGCCATTGAGTCAATTCTGGCTCATAGCGACCCTATGAACAGAGCAGAACTGCCCCATAGAGTTTCCAAGGAGCGCCTGGTGGACTCAAACTGCTGACCTTCAGTTAGCAGCTGTAGCTCTCAGTAAACACTCAGTGTACTTCCTCCGGTGCTCACTTATTCCGTCCTCCTCTCCACCAATTGTTCTTTTTCAGTAATAGGAACTAAATGTTACCCAAATACTAATGAGAGGTAAAGAAATTACAAATTATGTGTCAGCTAATGAGGTCTATATTTCTTTTCATATATAAAGAGTCATTAACAGTTTCAAAATCCTTCTGGGGCAGGGAAACTTATTTGAAAAAATATTGCAGAATGCAATTAGGTTCTGAACTAGTCAAACGTTGACTTATATTGATAGTCAATATTAAAAAAGAATTTTCATTTTGCATATTGTGAAGATTTTATTCAGACTCCATAGTTAATTTAGCTTCTTTGTTGAGATGCAAAGATTTGTAAAAGCTTTTATGAGCGTATGTTTGATAAATTAAAGAGAGTTGTCATGCTAAAATGTAAATATTCCTCAATAATCCTTTGAGAGCATTTTTTTTCTAGACGTTCAGACCAGGTACTATACATTCTTTCACCATCCCTGTGAGGGAAAGAGACTTACTTCAGCTTCTGAAGTAGATTAGAGAAGTTGTATTTCTTTTTGTGACTGTAAAAATGTTATAATTAGTAAACATTATGCCATCTGAAAAAATAGAATGCATGTTTTCAAGGCAGAGTATTCAGTGAGCTCACTCTCTAGCTAGATTATAAAGTACTCGTGCATTTAGTATTGAATTTACATTTTAGAGTCACAAGGTTCTTACATTTCAAAAAGATGTGAATTTTGCTATAAAATTGTTTTTATTATACAATTGTGTTATGAAAAGCAATGCAAATTAAAAATATACATATTTCTAAAGGAATGAGGGTTTTCTGAGGGACTGTATAAGGCAATTTGACCTAAGTAAAAGAACTTTGTCATGAAAACTGGACCCCTTATATTTGGGTCAAATTTTTTTAATACAGACATGTCTACACCAAGTCATTTCTGGCTCATAGTGACCGTATAGGACAGAGTAGAACTGCAGGATAGCAGTGATCTTTATAAAGCAAAATACCACATATTTCTCCCACTGGATGTCTGGTGGGGTTGGGCTCTTGACCTTTTGGTTAGCACCCGAGTGCTTAACAACTGTGTCAGTAGAGTTCCTTTATAAGTATATAAATTCATTGCCAGTGAGTCAGTTTCAAATCACAGTGACCCTATAGGACAGAGGAGAACTACCCCATAGGATTTACAACAAGGGGCTGGAGGATTTCAGCTACCAATCTTTTGGGTAGCAGCCTTAATCACTATGCCTGATTCCATCTTGCTGATTTGAAACAGCTGGCACATATTGTTTAATGGTAAAATATTATAATAAAACTTTTATAATAAAATTTACTTAAGTGCATTATTGGATGAGGTTTGGGCAAAGAAATGCACTTGTGTTACTTCCTTTCCTCACAGCCTGCAGCACCTCTACTTTAGACTTGTGTACTCTAGACCTGCCATTCAATCTAAAACATTTCTCACCATACTCTAGACTAAACTGTTTCTGTAAAGAATCAGTCAGTAAATACTTCAGGATTTGTGGGTCATGTAGTTTCTTCTGACTAGTTACTCAGATTTGCAATAGCAGCAGCAACAAGAAAAAAAAAGCCATTGCCATCAAGTGAATCCTGACTTGTAATGACCCTATAGGACAAAGTACAGCTGCCCTATTGAGTTTCCAAGGACAGCCTGGTGGATTTGAACTTAACCAATATACCACCGAGGTAATCATATGTAGACAAACAATTGTAACTGTATTCCAATAAAACCTTATTTATAAACATTAAAATTTTCATGTCACACAATTTTTAAATGTTAACAAAATATTCTTCTTTGATATTTTTGCCCAACCATTTAAATATACAAATTCCATTGTTGGGCACTGTACAAAATCAGGCAGTAGGATGGGCTTGATCAGAGGTCCCTGCTCGAGCTGAAGAATCATAAAATCACAGAAAGTCAGAGCAAGACATAGAGGGTATCTCACGTAATGTTTTAGAGTTGTGTGTGTGTTATACTCATGCAGGAAAACAAAGCTCAAAAACAGTGAAAAACAAAATCCCAAAATTCTAAGTTGTTAAAAAACCATCATGTGGTATGTCTGAGCGTAAATTCTGGTCACCTCTTAGTGGCTTCCTGGGTACTGTTTTGGAAAGAACTCTGAGGTCAAGTCTGGTTTCTGCAGGAGAACAATGGTGTTGAGACTAGAAATGGATGTCTGTCTTAGGTGCCACAGAAGAATCAGATAAAGGAAACTTTTAACATACATAAATTCGTCTGTTCAGGATCTGCTGAATAAAAGAGGAAGACATTGGTGCTTCCGTGGTAGAACTTTTGTTTTCCATGGAGGAGACCCAACGGGTTCCATTTCCAGCCTGGGTGCCTCCTGCACAGCCATCGCCCATTGGTCGTTGGAAGCTTGCCTTTTGCTATGATGCTAAACAGGCTTCAGCAGAGCTTTCAGATTAAGAAGGGCTAGGAAGAAAGGCCCGACCCCCGACTTCTGAATATCAGTCAGTGAAAACCCTAGGAAACACAGTTGTATGATGTACAGAAACTATAGCGTGGGGATGGTGCAGGACCAGGCAGCATTTTGCTCCGTTGCACAGGAGGTTTCCATCACCCTGGACCAGCTGGAGGGGCAGCTAACAATCCAAACAAGTGGAAGGGGTGTGGAGCAGGAGGGTCACAGAGACGGAAGTCAAGACTGTGTGAATGTCCTTGAGAATGAAAATGTAAATAAATTTTGAATGCTGCTGCTGGCTCCTTTGATTGGCCACTCCACTCCATTTGTGTGTGTGCCAGAGTGATGTGAGAAGCTGACGGGAAACCTGTCCCTCAGTGAGCAGCGCTTCTCTGCACTGAATAAGCTTCTAGACTTTAAGGAGACTTTTTTTTTTTTTTTTAATGAAACATTTCACAGATGCAAACCACTTATTTGATCAAGTGTTCAAAGAGAGTGTGGGGTGGGGTGGGGGTGTATGCTTTATTTAAGAGTGAAGAAGAAAAATCTAGCTACACTGGATGTTTTGAAATATGTTATTCTGGGTTCCAGTGTAGAGCTCACCTAAAGGTGATTTTGCCATGATTTTTTTAACCTTGTCTTATGCTCTTGAAAACTGTTTCTGTATTGTAGGCGACAAACTTGACAGCCTTTAGCAAGCACATGGCGGCATCAGGCATAAAAAACTCAGCTTCCACTTTATTTATTCCCCTTGATAGGGTTAATAGCTGTAGTGAAAAAAAAAACAAATTTAATTGCTAACCTCCCTTCTGAGCAGTATTCGTAAAGATTTAGAGATTGTTCTACCAGGCCCTATAACGGTTCTTAAGTGATGACCAGACACAGTGAGGCCAATTTACAGCCCATCTCTTAGTTAATCAGCACAGATGTCCCTCTTGAACCTGGAGACCTACACCTGTGCCCCTCATGCCTGGAATCTGTTTCCCCTTCCTTTCCCTAAACCCTCCTATGAAACCTGCCAGGCTGAGCTGAGATGTTTAATTTTTTTTTTTTTTAGGGTACTAACCCACCATCTTCTCAGATTGCCAGCAATCTAAATAAAGCACTCTTAAAGGATTCAATCCCTATCTCTTCATATTGGTTTAGTAATGAGTCTGCAACCAAGTTTGCTCTGGTAACACCCTGACCCACAGGGGTACACGTAATTGAATATTATGTAAAATGCTTATAAAGGACATCATGTTGTTAAGTTTGGAAAAAACTGAGTACATTACCCCATTCCTTGGATAATGGCATTTAAAGTGAAGTTTTTACTCCCCTTTCTTCTCAGGCTTTGCTATTTGGGGCAAAGGAGTAGTCAACATGGACAGAAAGTGTTTTCTAGCTTTCTGATAACGTTGTTGAACTATCAAACTTTGAATGTCTAAGTTGAACTGAGTCATTCAAGTGTTAGTACAAAGAATCAACCTTCTGGTTACCCTACAGAAAGGATGGGAGCAGACCAACAAGAGTTCAACTAATAATCCTGAACTCCAGCAACATCTGCTCAGATCCTTACTGAGGTTCAGCCTCAGTCTATGTGTGGCTTTCAGCTGGTGACTGTATTGACACAATTCACGTGGTCGTGAGTCACACCCTCCATGTTTCCCAGGCTCAGCTCTCTTTCCATCCCAGGGTACTGGTTGGCCAGCAGGGAAGGAACGTGATGTTGTGCAGATAAGACTTCTAAACATCATACTTCCCTTTGTGCCCACTTCCAGATATTTCTATGAAGTCTCTGAATAGTAGAGAAGTAGCATATTCCAAATAAAAAAATTGAATATTAATCAAGGATTAAAGATACCTGGTTCCTATTTCAGGCTTTGTGCTGTGTGCTGGTCACATTTAACGTCTCTTCCTTGATCTATAGCACAAAGAGAGTATTGTATCCTCTCTTGGCACAAGAAAAGAGCTAAAGGAATAAATGAATATTGTTTCAGATTCTTTAGTTAGTTATAATAAGCCAAATGCTGTCGAGTCAGCAATATTATGTATAAAATTATTATAAACATTATTTCACAAATGTGATAATTTGTAGCTTGTGATATATATGCTTTTCCCCCTCCGCCAGTTAGTTCTAACTTAACAACATATATCCCTGCCTTTTTACAGTCTATGTTATTTGCTGAGTACTGTCTTTCAAGTTACTGGTTGGGTAAGAATGAAAATCCATTGCCCTTGCTGTATATTAACTTGATAATACAGCACAAATAATCTTTGTGTTATAAATAGCTCCTTTTCATCCCAGATGCCACTAGAAAGTCAAAGAAAATAATGTTGGAGATGAAGAGAAGCATTCTTTTCATTATCTGGAGTGAGCACAGTGTTGCCAGTGTTTGACTTTTTCTATTCTTTTTCATAACTTCCACTGACACTGCCTAATTGTGTAGCCCTGATAGTTTTCCACAAGAGGCTTGCCAATGATTAAACGATCATATTTTTCTGGTGATAAAGAGACATGAAAGCTCCCTTTTACAATCTAAAAATTAAATATTTTTTTTTTTGGAAAGTTAGTGCTATAGGCCGTGTAATGCTATACGTCCTCCTAAAAAATCTTAATTAACAGTTCTTTAAAAATATTATATTAATATGATGATTTTTCAATAAAATTTTATTGAGGTATAATATGCATATGAAAAATTACACATATATAAGTATAGTATAATTTAGTTTTATTTTTTAATCTTTTCCTCTAGATCATAAACCATATACAATTCTAAGTTTCTCCATGGCTTAAATATTTTCACAAAAATGTTTTATAACTTTACACTTTAAAAAATTAAAGATAAAAAGTAAGCATGTTGAATTTTCTTTTTAGATATAAGTGCACAATTCAGGATAGATTCATAGCAACATGTTTATAGCACCCATGGTTTTGTGGAACCAGGGTGATTCTTATGTTGTTGTTAGCTTTTACTTTTATGTAATTTAAAAATTATCTTCGATTAGCATATATATCATATTTTTATACAAATAATGATTGCCTTCTGTATTTGTTTCCCAACTGTGCCTTCCCCCGGTGAGTTACTTTCATAAACATTACTGTGCCAATTTTTCTACATATTGCTATAAAAAAATTAGCATAGTATGTTCACAAAAATACCTTTTAAGGGAGAGGGTGTTGTTGGCAAACAGAGAAGGTATGCATTGTGTGCATAAAAATATGGTACTACTTTTATGATCAGGAAAACATAAAGCCATAAAAATTATGGTGAATGATAGCCCCCAGATTTTCAATACTGTACTCTTTGAGTGGAATCTAATTTTAGGGAATTGCACTCATTTTTCTTGGCATATTAAAATTCATTCTTCATCTTCCTCCAGTTATTAACGCATCCGAGTTCTCAATAGAGCTGAGGCTGGAGCTTGATAACACAAGGCCATTATTCATTCAACTCAGTTTTGTAGAAATAGCTCTGCTGACATAGAAACAAACTGGGGCAATGTTGCTCCATGTTTTGAAAGTTGTGATTATCTCTCATGGTTCATTAGTTCACCCCCCTCCCCTTTTCCTAAAACTATCCCACAATTCCTTAATATGAATTGAGCTAGTTTGTTTCTGGCAAAGCTAAATCTTTTCCTAACCTCAACACAGTCATCTGAGGACTGGTTGAAATGAAGACTCATGGGCTTTGACCCAGCCCTGTCGAGTCAAAATGAACGGAGGTTGGTCATGCTCTTTACTGATTGATTCTCCTAAGCACTGAAAAAAAAAGCTGCCTTTTTAGTCTAAAATTTTCAACTTTTTCTTTCAAGGACCAGAACCCATTCTGCAACTGAAATTTTAGGTAGGAATCGTGTATATAAAATAGTTAAAAGAGAGTCCCTCTGGCTCAAGGGATTTGTAAGATCTTCACCTGTAGACTCCTCCTAACTGCCTTTCTGTATCCAAAGTAATTCCTGAAACATTATAGCCTACTAAGTTCCATTTAGAAAGCAAAAATGTGTCATACAGATTCCTCTTGTTGATCTAGCATCCAAAGTACCTGACCTAAGTAAACTGTTGCAATTGTTACAAGCAAACTGTTGCAATGTAAATTCTGTGATGGTAGAGATTTTTTTTCTGCTTTGCTCACTAGCCTCCAAAACAGTGGGCTTTCAATATCTGTTTGGTTAATAAACAAAGGAATACAAGTATCTAGTGATTGGACTCACATTACTATCCTCTCTCTAATCTTGGACAGGTTACTCATTTGTCAAAAGCAGTTTGGACTACGTAGTCTGTAGTGTTGCCTCCTTTCTAAAAATATTCGATTCTGTAAATGAAATTCTGTTGCTGTATCCAAGAGCCAAAGTTGGAGCTCAGCACATTCAGAACTTGATTGTATCTTAAATTTCTATATACAGAAATAAGTACTTTTAAGAATGGGAATTATATTACATTAAAAATGATTTAATTTTTAGTAGCAAAATAATAGTCACTCATTTTTTAAAAAGTTTAAAAATAATGCTTTGGGATTTAGTCCTTCACTTTCAATTCTACTCTCAAGAAATTCATTGTTGTTGTTAGATGCCATTGGGTATGTTATGACTCATAGTGAGTGACATCACATACAATGGAACCAAAACAATACCTGGTCCTGCCCCATTCTCACAATCATTGCTATGTTTGATCACGTTGTTACAGCTACTGTGTCAATCCATCTCGTTAAGACTCTTCCTCTTTTTCATTGACTGTCTATATCACCAAGCCTGATGTCTTTTTCCAGGGATTGGTACCTCCTAATAACATGTCCAAGGTACATGAGACCCAGTTTCATCATCCTTACTTCTAAGAAGCATTCTGCTGTACTTATTCCAGCCAAGCCAAGTGCTGTCAAGTCAGACTTATTCCAAGACAGACTTTTTTTTCATCCTTTTGGCAGTCCTTGGTATGCTCAATATTCTTTGCCAACACCATAATTTAAAAGTATCAATTGTTCTCTGGTGTTCCTTATTCATTGTCTAGCTTCCACATCTTGTGAGAAGATTGAAAATACTATGTCTTGCGTAAGGTACATTTTAATTCCCAAAGTGACATCGTTTCAACACTTTTTTAAAGAGGTTTTCTACAGCGAATTTGTCCACTGCAGTCAAGTCATTTGATTTCTTGACTGTTGCTTCCTTGAGCATTGACCATGGATCCGAGTAAAATTAAATCCTTGGCAACTTCAATATTATGCCCACTTATCATGATTTTGCTTACTGGTTTAATTGTAACAGCTGTTGTTCATGTTGAAGCGTAATCAATACTGAAAACTTCAGTGTTTTGATCTTTATCAGTAAATGCTTCAAGTCCTCTTCACTTTCAGTTAGCAAGGTTGTGTAGTCTGCATATCACAAGTGATTGGTTAATGAGTCTTCCTCGATCCTGACGTCACATTTTTCTTCACAGAGTACAACTTCTCAGATTATTCTCAGCCTACATATCGAATAAGTACTGTGAAATGGTACCCAGACACACCTTTCCTGACTATAAAAAATGCAGTATCCCTTTGTTCTGCTACAGTGACTGCCTCTCAGTGTATATACAGATTCCTTGTTAGCACGTTTACATTTTTCTGAATTCTCATTCTTTGCAATGTTATTCATAATTTGTTATGATCCACACAGTCAAGTCCTTTTATAGTTAATAAAACACAGGTAAACATTTTTTTGATTATATTCTTTCCTTTTGGTTTTCTAATTCCAGTTCTTTGCATGTTTCATTTTAATAATTTACATTGTTGTCTTTTCAAGACAACTTCTGAAAACTTCTGTTTAGGCTCTTTTACTTCATCATTTCCTCCATTTGCTTTGAGTCTCATCTAACATTTAGTCTTTTCTTTCATTCCTGTCTTTTTAACAACCTTCTCCTTTCTTATCTATGATGTTCTTGATATCATCTCACAACTCATCTAGTATTTGATTATTAGTAGCTGTCGAATCTCTTCTTGAGACGATCTTTAATTTCAAGTGTATCATATTCAAGGTTGTACTTTGGCTCTCATGGACTTGTTTCATTTTTCTTAAGCTTCAACTTGAACTTGCATATGAGCAATTGGTGGTCTGTTCCACAGTCAGTCCTTGACCCTATTCTGAGTGATGATATTGCACACATGTAGTTGTTTTGATTCCTGTACATTCCATCCAGTGAGGGCCACCTGTATGGTTGCTGTTTATATTGTTGAAAAAAGGGTATTTGCGATGAATAAGTTATTAGTCTTGCAAAATTCTGTCACTCAATTCCCAGCATCATTTCTGTCACCAAGGCCATGCTTTCCAAGTACCCACCTTCTTTGTTTCCAACTTTTCCACTACAGGCACCCATAATGATCAACGTCTGTTCAGTCAGTTTTAGACTGCATAAGTTGATAATAGTCTTCAATTTCTTCATCTTTTGTGTTAATGGTTAGTGCATAAATTTAAGTAACAGTCTATTAACTGGCCTTCTTTGGAGGCTTATAGGTATTATCCTATTACTGACAACATTTACTTCAGGATAGGACTTAAAATGTTCTCTTTGATGATGAACTTGATGTCATTTCTCCTCAGTTTGCCATTTTTCACATAGCTGATCATATACAATCATAGATTGTCTAGATCAAAATAGCCAATATCTATCCATTTTAGCTTGCTAATGCCTAGAATATCCGTCTCTGTGTGGCCTGTTTCATTTATGGTAACTTTCAATTTTCTTAGATTTATACTGCATACATTTCACCTTCTGGTTATTAAGGGATATTTTCAGCTATTATTCGCCTTTTGAGTTGTGCCGTATCTGCAAAGAAGGTCCCATAATCTTTACTCCATCTGTGTCATTGCAGTTGACTGTTTTGAGAAGGCACCTCTTTCCCAGTTGTGTTTCCGAGTGTCTTCCAACCAGGTGGGCTCATCTTCTAGTACTATATCAGGTAGTGTTCTGTTGTATTCATAAGGGTTTCACTAGTAACTTTTTTTTGAGGAAGTCCAGGTCCTTCTTCCTAGTCTATCTGAGTCTGGAAGCTTTGCTGAAACTTGTTTACTATCAGTGACTGTGCTTTTGTTTGAAATAGCAGTGGCATAGCTTCCAGCATCACAGCAACATGCAAACCACCACAGTACAACAAACTGACAAACAAGTGGTGGACTCTCAAGAAATGGCCACATTTCAGTGGCTTGTTTTCTTTCCCAATGTTTTACTGTGCGTAGAGTAGTGAATCTTAGACCTTTATTATATGATGTATCATTTGACTTATTTTGTCAGTAGGCATTCTGTCTATCCTACATCTAGGAAAGAATCTGAAAAATCCACAAATTTAAAGCTACTCTCAATGTTTTTTTTTCTTTTTCAAAATTGGAGATAAGAGGAAAAACTAAAGGATTACTCTTCACGTTAAAAGAAGAAAAATATGTTAGTCTTTAGTTATTGTAGGAAAGCACAACAAAATATGTGATCAGCTAGAAATTCTCCACTCTGAAAAAAAAATTTTAAATTATGTGTATGTATATATATATATATATTTACACATATATATAAATGTCCTTTATGATCAAGCTTTATTGAGTTCTGTAGAGAGAGAAAGGGGTAGAGAGTGTATACTTACTACTTACATTATCTTTCTTATTGAAAGAGGAAAGTAAATGAGAAAATGGACTATGTCTAGAAATTAAATTATTAACATCTGGGCATATTTTGGAAGGAGTCCTAGCACAGAGATCCTGCTGTCAACTAATTAGGTGTGTCGTCACATAGTCTGAAAACTCTGCATTTGACAAACATTTTAGACTAAAGAAACCAATTCCTTCTGTGGCATCTGAGGCATGAACTACCCACATCAAAGAGTTATTTATAAAGACAATATTTTTTTCTGAAATAAGACTATATAGATAAACAATTACTTTATTTCAAGCCTTGCCTTTCTTCATCCATTGTGTAAAAGACTATCACCATTTGAAGCATGTATAATTTCCAAATGTAATCCTCAAAACTAGCTGTCTACATGGTAGTTTTCAAAAATTACTTCAAATTTTAAGTAAAGTGTGGATGCATAGTGTCTGTTGGAATAACATGGAACTGGCATAGCAAATCTTTGATTTTGTGGATATTATTGCTGAGAATGAGGATAGAGATATATCTGTCTATTGTCAGTTGTATGTTTTTTTAAATGTACAATTAAATAAATACATGAATCCTAATTTATTTCTTAAGTATGGAGCTAAAGTCACCTGGTTTATCACTATCATAATGTTTCAGATCTTGAGAATCACTAACTTTATACTAACAGTCTTCCTTCAAGACCAGTCAGTGTCCCAAGCTGTTCATGACCATCAAAATGGGAAGTCAGCAAAAAGGAAATAACTACATGCCATAGATCAGACACACTAGATGTACCAAACACAAGCCTCGAGTTTGTGATTTCCTAACCATATTCCTTCTCTTTGTGAGCCTCAGTGTTCTTATCTACAAAGTGGGGATAAAGAATATCTGCTAGGAAGTTCAAGCATGGTGGGAAATATTAAGTGTCTGACACATCGCAAGTGTTCAGTAAATGCTAGTTTTCTTCCATAGGCTGCATTACAGTTCTTGGACGTTTTTAGCAACCAAGAGGGTCCATTTGTTGTGTCAAAACGAAAATATAGCTATCAAATGAACTAGATTCCTCATTCAATAGACAGCAGAAATTTTTGCCCTTAGGTAAATTGCATATCATTTTTAAAGTGTCTTAAATTCAAATTAAAAAATTCCCACTGGGATGGTTAAACTTAAAAATATAACTATGTTGAATAAATTTATAGAGCAAATGTTAACTCTCAGACTACAGGTGAAAATGTTAAATGATACACCACTTTGGAAACACTTTCAGAATGCTTAACCTATGACTCAACTCTTCTACTTCTAATTATTGCAGAGAAACAAAAGTGTCCAGACAGAGTCTTGTACAAGAATGTTTGTCATAGTTTTATGTATACCAGCACACACACACACACACACACACAAACCAGGGCCGTCAAGTGGATTCTGACTCATAATGACCCTTTAGAACAAAGGAGAGCTGCCCTGTAGAGTTTCCAAGGTGCGCGTGGCAGATTTGAACTGCTGACCTTTCAGTAAGCAGACATAACACTTAACCACTACTGCACCAGGGTTTCCACTTTATGTGTATGATCCTCAAACTGGAAAAAATTCAAATGTCCATGAAGAGGTAAATGTGTAAGCAAATTATGTAACATCTACATAATGAAATGTTACTCAACAATACAAAGGAATAAATTATTGATTCATATAATATGAATCAATTTCCAAATTTTTATGCAGTATTGAAAGAGATAGACAGAAAAAGAGTATGTGTTTTCTGATTCCATGTGTATAAAACTCTACAATATAACTCTTCTACCATGAGAGAAAGCAGCTCAGCAATTGCTTAGGGATGGACTGAAGGAAAGACTAGATCACAAAGGGGCAGGCAAAACATTTTGCAGATGTTAAATGGGTTTATTTTCTTGATTATTCCACAGCTGTATGCAGATATCAAAACTGATTAAACTGCTTTAGATATGTGAAGCTCACTTCACTTCAATTATTTTGTAGTATCTTATAGATCATGGAGATCAGGCGTCGGTCTGACATAGAGTTGCCAAATATTTTTTCCCATTCTATGGCTGTTCTTTTAATTCTATTAATAAAGTCTTTGGATGAGCAAAAGTGTTTGATTCTTAATAGTTCCCATTTATCTATTTTCTCTTCTGTTGATTGAGGTTTCTTTGACAGATTTTGGAGTCTGTCCTCACTGTGTATTAAAACTTCCATTGTTGTTGCTACCTTTTCTTGGATGAGCTTTATCGTTTTAGGTTTGATATTTAGGTCTTTTATCCAGTTGGAGTTGGTTTTTGTATAAGGTGTAAGATACGGATCTTGATTCAGTTTATTGCAGATGGATAACCAATTTTGCCAGCACCATTTGTTGAAGATACTGTTTTTACCCCAGTTTAATGTCTTACAGCCTTTGTCGAATATCAGCTGTTCATAGGCAGATGGTGTCATCTCTGGGGTCTCAATTCTGTTCAATTGATCAGTCTGTCTGTTCTTGTACCAGTATCAGGCTGTTTCGACCACTGTGGCAGTGTAGTATGTTCTTAGGTCAGGTAATGAGAGGCCTCCCAGTGTGTTCTTCTTCTTTAGTAGTACCTTACTTATCCGGGGCTTCTTCCCTTTCCAAACAAAATTGGTGATTTGTTTCTTGATCTCATTAAAAAATGATGCTGGAAATTGTATTGGGATTGCATTATATAAATAAATTGCTTTGGGTAAAATAGACATTTTCACAATGTTAAGTCTTACTATCCATGAGCAGGGTAGGTTTTTCCGTTTATCTAAGTCTCTCTTAGTTTCTCATAATAAGGGCTTGTAGTTCTCTTTGTAAAGGTCTGTTGTTTCTCTGGTTAGATTAATTCCTAGGTATTTTATCTTCTTAGGGGCTATCGTAAATGGTATTGATTTAATAATTTCCTCCTTAACAGTCTCGTTGATGGTATAAAGGAAACCTACTGATTTACTTATGTTTATCTTGTATCCTGAGACTTTGCTGAACTCTTCTATCAGTTTGAGTAGCTTACTTATAGATTCTTTGGGGTTCTCTGCATATACAATCATATCATCTGCGAACAGGGAGATTTTAACTTCCTCTTTGCCAATGCAGATGCCCTTTATTTCTTCGTCTTGTCGAATTGCTCTGGCTAGAACTTCTAGCACAATGTTGAATAGGAGAGGTGACAGTGGGCATCCTTGTCTAGTTCCTGATCTCAAGGGAAAGTCTTTCAGTCTCTCTTCATTCAGGATGGTGTGGGCAATTGGCTTTGTATAAATGGCCCTTATTGTGTTGAGGAATTTGCCGTCTATGCCAATTTTGCTAAGAGTTTTTAGCATGAATGGGTGTTGGACTTTATCAAATGCCTTTTCAGCATCAATGGGCAAAATCAGGTGATCTTTGTCTTTTGTGTTATTTATGTGGTTAATCACATTGTTTTCCTGATGTTGAACCAGCCTTGCATCCCTAGTATGAATCCCACTTGGTCATGATGGGTTATTTTCTTGATATGTTGTTGTATTCTGTTGGCAAGAATTTTGTTGAAGATTTTTACATCTAGGTTCATGAGTGATATCGGTCTGTAGTTCTCTGTCTTTGTTGGATCTTTCCCTGGCTTCGGTATCAGGGTTATGCTAGCTTCATAAATGAGCTTGGGAGTACTCCATCCCTTTGTATACTGTGAAATAAACTCAATAGTATTGGGGATAACTCTTCTCTAAACGCTTGGTAGAATTCTGCCCTGAAGCCATCTGGGCCCGGACTTTTTTTGGTTGGCAGTGTTTTGATGACCTTTTCAATCTCTTCCTTTGTGATGGGTTTATTAAGTTGTTCTGCTTCACGTTGTGATAATTTGGGTAGGTGGTATGAGTCAAGGAATTGGTCCATTTCCCCTAGGTTTTCAAATTTGTTAGAGTAGAGTCTTTCATAGTATTCTGTTATGATATTTTTGATTTCTGTTGCATCTGTGGTGACTACTCCCCTCTCATTTCTAATTTGGGTTATTTGTTTTTTTTCCTGCTTAGTAAGTTTAGCCAGTGGCTTATCAATTTTGTTGATCTTTTCAAAAAACCAGCTTTTGGTATTTTCAATTTTTTCATTTGTTTTTCTATTCTCTAATTCATTTAGCTCTGCTCTAATCTTTACGATCTCATTTCTTCTGGTGCCCGAGGGGTTCCTCTGTTGTTCTCTTTCTACTTGTTCAAGCTGTAGAGTTAGTTCCTTGATTTGGTTTCTTTCTTCCTTCCAGATATGTGCATTTATGGAGATAAAAAGACCTCTGAGCACTGCTTTGGCTGTATCCCATAGGTTCTGGTAGGAAGTGTTTTTGTTCTCATTGGAGTCCATGAATTTCTTTAATTCATCCTTGATTTCCTCTATAACCCATGTTTTTTTGAGCAAGATGTTCAGTTTCCAAGAGTTCCACTTTCTTTGTTTTCTCTGCTATTGATTTCAACTTTGATGGCTTTATGATCTGAGAAGATGCTTTGCAGTAATTCAATGGTATGGATTTTGTTGAGCATTGCATTATGGCCTATCACGTGGTCAATTCTGGAGAACATTCCATGTGCACTGGCAAAGAAGGTGTAGTTGTCTGCTAATGGGTGGAAAGTTCTCTATATATCAATGAGGTTTAGTTGGTTAATTGTGTCAATGAGGTCTTCTGTATCCTTACTGAGCTTTTTTCTCGATGATCTGTCTAGTAATGAGAGTGGAGTGTTAAAATCTCCCACTATTATTGTGGAGTCATCTAACTCTCTTTTGAGCATAGTCAGTGTTTCTTCAACATATTTAGGTGCTCTGACATTAGGTGCATAAATATTTAATATAGTTAAGTCTTGCTGGTGTACTGAACCTTTCAGCAATAAATAGTGTCCATCTTTGTCCACAATGGTGGATTTGACATTAAAATTGATTTTGTCTGAGATTAGAATTGCCACACCTGCTCTTCTTTGTTCATTGTTAGCTTGATATATATTCTTCCACCCTTTAATTTTCGTTTGTTCCTGTCTTTAGGTCTCAAGTGAGTCTCTTGTAGACAACATATGGATGGGTCGTGTCTTTTGATCCAAGATGACACTTGGTGTCTCTTTACTAGAGCATTCAGTCCATTCACATTCAATGTAATTATTGATAGGTATGTGTTCACTGCTGCCATTGTGATATGTTTATTTTGATGTTGATGTTTTCTCTGTTGTTCTTATTAGTCTGTTCTGGAACACTCTTTTTTGTGAGTTGATTTTTCACCTTTTTCAGAGCTGGTTTTATAGTTGTTGAGACTCGTGTGTTAGATTTCTTGAAATGTTATGATACATCTTTGTTGTGCTTTACAGCTGCCCCTATGAACCCCTGTAATAAACTATTTATAAACCCAATTTTAACTACTGCAAGTCTTAATAACTTCCTCTCCATCTGGAAGGACTATAACGACTGTAGTACATCCCTCTTTTATTATGATGACACCATAGTTTTCATGATGATCACTAGATTGCTTCTTTCCAAATCAAAGCTGTGATTGACTTTGGAGCCTTCCCTAAATGAGTAGAGTATTGAGTAGTGTGTTGTTCTAAAATATAAAGTTAGTGGTTTCGTTCTTCTAAGCCAAAGCCAAGGACTTCTTTCAGTATTTCTTGTAGTTTGGGTTTGGTTTTTACAAAGTCTCTGAGTTTCTGTTTATCTGGGAATGTCTTAATTTCATTTTCATATTTGAAAGATAGTTTTGCAGGATATATAATTCTTGGTTGGAAGTTCTTCTCCTTCAAGACTTTGAATGTGTCATGCCACTGTCTCCGTGCCAGCATAGTTTCTGCTGAGAAGTCTGACGAGAGCCTACAGGGTTTCCCTCTGAATGTTAGCTTTGCCTTGAGTCTTGCTGCCTTTAAGAGTTGCTGCTTATGTTTCATTTTGTTAAGCTTGATTATAATATGTCTTGGAGTCTTTCTTTTGAGATCTATATTGGGTGGCATACGATATGCATCTGAAATGTCTATATTCTCTTCCTTCATGATGTCTGGGAAGTTTTCTTTCAGCAGCTCAGCAACAATACTCTCTGTGTTCTCAGATGTCTCACTCTGTTCAGGGACTCCAATTGATCGAAGGTTGTTCCTCTTAATAGAGTCCCACATGCTTCTTAATGTTTCTTCATTTTTCTTGTTTCTTTTTTCTGATTTCTGTTCATAGACACTGGCATGAGTAGCTCTGTCTTCCAAGTCAGAAATTCTTTTTTCCATTTGTTCCATTCTGTTTTCTTGGGTTTGCATGGAAGTTTCTATGTCTTTGATTTTCTTCTTGATCTGTTGGATTTCAGAGTACTGGTGTTCCATCAGATTGAATAACTTGCTTAATTTTTCATTTTGTTCTGGTGCATTTTGTATAAGGTCTAGAAGGGCTCTGTATATAATCAATTTGTATTCACTTCCTGATGCTTTCATAAAAGTTTCTTCATCTGTAAAACTCCTTGGTTGCTTTGTTTGGGAGCCTTCTGAAGCCATGAGTGATTGCTTGTATGCCACAATTGTCTGTTGCTTTTTGGGTCCCATGTGAGTATATAGAGGCTGGAAGAGGTACTGTGAGGTTGGATTGCAAGTGTTTCTCTAGGCTGTCTTCAAATGTAAAGCAAAAGGTATCTGACCAGTTCACAAGTCAGTTAGGTTTTCAGGGGTAGAGGTCCCTCTTCCCATCTGACAAAGTAAGCACCACTGTATCCAACCCCAGATGATAACAAACTAGTTCAGAATACAGCACTGCTAGTGCCCTGGTGGCCTCTGCTGACAGGGCCTAGCCTTAGCCAACACTGCGTCGAGTACTGGTTTTGTGATAGAAAAGCGCTCTCTTGTGGGCAGGGTCTGGCTGCCAAGCTAAGAATTAGGTCCAGCTGTGGCCACCGTACCCAAGATGGCGTCCTCCACACAGGCAGCAGACAGGGGGCCAAAGGTGCCCAGAGGCAGCGATTCCTCTGCTTCTGTTGCAGGGCCCCCAATGTAGGCAGCACTATGCAAAATCACTACTTTTCTGACGGAGAAGCGCTGTCCCGTTTGCAGGCGCTGGCTCCCAGGCTAAGACCGAGGTCCCGTTAAAATCTCGGTACCAACATGGCGTCCCGCACCCTGACCACGGAGTTCCGCACAAACCCCACTGAGGCAGCTACAAAACGAAAGGCTCAAAGTGTCTAGATTAACAGAGTCCGGAGCCTGGCTCTCAGAATATGGGAATTTCGCCAGCCTATGCCCCCAGCAGTGCGTCTGAGTCAAGCCGCCGGGCAAGGCCCAGCTCCGCCCGCCAGCCGAGACAGAGGAAGAAAAAAGTCAAACTGGTACGTTTACCTTCCGTCCGTGAGAGCCGGGGCTAGCCAGGAGCGGGAGTCAGCGAAAGAGAGGAGGTTTTTCGCTGAGTAGTATAAAGTCCCAATTAACAGCTCTGTGCCGTGTCCTGAGGCTGATTATGTGCTCAGAAGGCTCTGTTTGATTGTCAATTCAGGTCTTGGTTTCCAGAGGGATAGAAAGAGACGTGGGCTTAGTCCTCCATCTTGACTCCGCCCCCCTGCACTTCAATTATAATTCAACAAGGTTGTGCAAAAAATTTTTCAAATTTCCAGTATCCAGTATACAGTATCACTCCTCCGAACATAAGCTCAGGAAGCATAAGTGCATCTGGGTTATTTTCCTGTAGCTGTTTGGTATTTGGGTGGTATGGATGGAGACAAGTCTGGTTAACAGAATCTTAGGGGGTTTATGAGTGACTCAGTATCATCATGAGAGTGAAGACATGCCTATCGGAAGACTAGCCTCAAATGACTCTTTTAAAATATGCTTATAATAAATTAGATAAAAGATATTTATCCTGTATATTTATTTGGCTAACATCTATTACCATAATTGAGGGATTCCAAAATGCATACTGGTTTTTGTTTTTTTCTTTTGTATTAGTGTCTCTGAAATTAGGATGTATCTCACAATTAGCAATACCTTAACAGTGTCTGTAACCATGACTTACTGGTCATTGATTTTGCTTTGAGGAACATCAAAAGCCCCTATCCACACCTGCCAAGAAGGTGACAGTTGATATGAAGAAACTCTAGAATAATGGTAGAACACTCTGTTGATCCTGAGAAGTTGGGGAGTTGGTTCATCAAGCATTTTTAAAACATTCTCAAAGCAAGAGCCAAAGGTTAACAAACCCTACATAAACAGCTGAAGGAACCCTCGTGGCATAGTGGTTAAGTGTGCTGTGCTGTGCACCAAAGGGTTGATGATTTGAACCCACCAGATGCTCTATAGGAGAAAGATGTGCTTGCATAGAGATCTGTGGCCATGGAAACCTTAAGGGTGAGTTCTACTTTGTTCTGCCCTGCTGATATTTCAAACTAACTTAATGGCAGTGGGTTGGGTTTGGATTTTTACTTAACTGTAAAACCTGATGGAAAGATCAGCATTATAGCTTTTAATTCTGCTATGGATTTTTGAAAAGAAAATGCCACATCATCAACATTTTTAATGGTACATAGGACAATACAGTGTGGAAAACATTGTTTTTTAACTTTGAATCAAAAAGTGATTCAAGAGAATCACATTCTCAATTCAAAGAAGTTTTAGGAATAACTTCACCAATTTATTTCATTTATATATTCATTTTCATAAGTACATAAATTAACAATCATACTATTACAAGTTGTATCACTTGAACTCTGTGAACATGACCACCAGTTGATAGGGTGACTACTCGTATATGTCCCAGTTGATCTATAAAAGTTCTGTTTTTACTTGTTATAGTTACTAATAACATCCCCTAACGATCTAAAGAAGATTCAAGTTTAGACAAATCATTTGATAACCCTAATAGTCAATCAGGACTAGAATGTTTGAGACAACAGAGGAAAACAAAGTTTCCCAAGAATCACCATTCTCCATTCTTCCAACTTTTTTGTATCAGAAATAAACAAAAAAAAATGATTAAAACTCTTACCTTTCCTTCATAATTAGGAAGTTTCCAGATTCTAGAAAGCAAGAGAGAGTCAAATCCCTTTCCTAAAATATCCCTCATAGACACAAAATTATTATACCTGTTCAATATCATCAATTTGGAACGACCACCATAACTTTAAGTCAATTGTTCATTGCCTAGGATGTTTAAATGAAATTACTACTTAACTGAAAATTTGAGAGACATTCCTCTCGGGACTGCAGTGATCCATGTGAAAGTGGTCAGCTCTCACCATACTCTTGCAAAATGACAGAGGCTCCAGGTCTTTGGAATTACTGGCAAGTCCTAGCTAGAAGGGCATCAGAACTGGGAGAGATATAGGGGAAGATCCACTCAGTTTTCAGCTAAAAACCTGGGGACTCCAGTGTCTATACAGAAATCTTAGTATTTTCCACAGGTGCTAGGAGCTTCAGAACAGAGTACACATATGAGCCTGCAGTTAGAGTAACTAATACCAACAGGAAACTCACTGCTGTGGTCTGTTCAGACTCACAGCAACCATATAGGACTGAGCAGAACTGTCTCGTGTGATTTCCAAGGAGCGTCTGGTGGATTTGAACTCTGAAACACTTTGCCACAAGGCATCGAACTAATACCAGCTGCCATCAAGTCAACTTCAACTCATGGTGACCGCGTGAGTGTCTGAGCAGAAATGTACTCCATAGCGCTGTTAATTACTGTAATCTTTCTGAAGTACATCACCAAGACTTTCTGCAGAGGTGCCTCCGGGTACATTCACACAGCAAACCTTTGGACTGGTAATCGAGTACTTAACTGTCCCATTCAGCGACTCTAGAGTAACTATACTTGATCTAAAATGCCCCAACAGTTTATAATTTATCTTCATATCTATTTTATGTGATCATCTAAAAAAGTCTTAGAGATAAGCAGGGTATATAGTAAAACTGTTTTACCAATTAAGAAGAAGGAAAAAAAATGGTTAAAGAAGTTATGAGATGTGCCTTAAGCACATGCAGCCAGTAAGAATCACAGAGCTGGGATTAGAAGTCAGATTCTCCAACATCTAGTCATTACCTTTTCTGTTCCTCCTGTTGCTCTCAGCAATGTTTCCTCTGATTCCTCTCTTCCACCACAACAGCTAATTGTTGAAGTTGTATGACATGGAGAAATACCTTCAAGCCTGATCCCCAACATCAGGACTTTCTTACTAACTCTTTAAGAGTTTCCTGCTTCTCTGCAAGCTTCTGACACTGAAAACTGAAGAGAGAGAGGATATGAGGCCAAGGAAGGCAGAGCTCAGTACAAACAGGAACTAAATTATACACTCTACGAAGACAGTGATGCTGTCTTGTTTATATTAGCTACCTCTGCAAGGTTTAGATTGGACCTAGAGAATGGTGGACATTGTGGACTAAATAAATGAATGAATAAATGGTCCTTGGGACCTGAATCTCAAATGAATAACGAGCCCTGAGGAAATAGGTTCCTAGCTCCTGGCTAGATTTAACTTAGATGTTACTTCCTCAGGGACACTTCTCCTGAATTTCGCTTCCTCTTCCAAGTGCAAGAAACAGGTGCATCCTCCGTGAGCCCCTGTGTGATAAAATAACATAAAAAAAGCAAAAAACAAAAACGAATTGCCATGGAGTTGATTTGTACTCATCGTGACCTGACAGGGCAGAGTAGAATTGCCTCACAGGGTTTTCAAGCAATGGCTGGTGAATTTGAACTTACAACCTTCTGCTTAGCAGCCAAACACTTAACTACTCTGCCACCAGGAATCCTTAAAAAATATAAAAGCAAAGAAAAAATGCAAAGGAAAGTTAAAATCACTTTTAATCACAGCATCTAATATTAATCACCATAAACTTCTTTTCTAAATTTTATTTGTTTAGTTGTGCACAGACAATGCGCACCAATTCAGCAGTTTCTACCTGTACAGTTTAGCAACATTGATAACGCCCTTTGAATGGCACAACCATTCTCATGCTCCTTTTCTGAGTTGTTCTTCCCTTATTAATATAAACTTACTACCCCGTAAGATTCCTATCTATTGTTTCACTGTTGTCAGCTTGATCTTATATAGAAAGTTCTTAAAAGATCATAATATTCAAGCAGACATTTTTTTAAAATTAGTTGAGCTAACCTATAGTTCCAAGAAAACTTTAGGGGTTCTTTTTGGCTTAGGGTTTAAAGTTTATGTCAGGGTGATACTTTCAGGGATTTGCCTACCTTCCATGGCTCCAGAAAGGCTGGAGTCCATAAAAATTTGAAATTTTGTCCTGCATTTCACCCCTTTTGATTGGAACTCTTCTATGGAATCTTTGATCAAAATATTCAGCAATGGTAACCAGGCACTGTCTTTTTTCTGGAGTGGTGGCAAAGGAGGTGGTTACTGACAGACAATTAGCCACACATTCTGCTTCCTGCATCTATGCCTGATGCCTTCTTCCTCTCTTGCTCCAGGTGAATAGAGACCAGTTGTTATGCCTTGAATGAGTGCTTGCAGGCTGTCGAGATCTTGGCACTATGCAATGAACTAGAAGGTAGAACAGAAGCTCTAAACACATTACTGGGCCCATTAACTGCGATGTTCCATGAAACCATGACCCTCAACCTCCAAACCAAAGAATAAAATTCCATGAGCTTCGGTTGTACACAGGCAGCCTCAGCAGCTACTTTCTTTTTTGCTTTTGTCACTGTTATAAATACATCTCAAAAGTAGCTTTTGTCAATTCACCAACAGACATTACTGTAATTGTCTATGCAGCTCTGCCCTTAATCAATGCAGTTTTTCCATCACCATTAGCTTCTTCCCTTTACCTTTCCCCACCTCTGGTAACCACTAATAAACTCTGGTTTCTGTATATTGATTGTTCTTGTCATTTTATATAAGTGAGGTCATACAATATCTGTCCTTTTGTTATGAAATTATTTGATTCAGTATAATGTCTTCAAGCTTCATCTGTTTTGTAACACGTATCAGAACTCTCTTTCTCCTAGTGGCTGAGTAGTATTCTGTTGTATGAACGTATCAGGTTTTGTTTAGTCATTCTCTTGTGTCTGCAGATGGGCATTTAGGTTGTTTCCACCTCTTGGCTATTGTGAATGGTGCTACAATAAACATTTGTATACAAGTATCTGTGTGAGCCTCTGCTTTCAAGGCTTTGGGCATATACCTTGGAGTAGAATTGCTGGCTTATTGCTTTAGCTATCTGGGGCCTCTAGTCATTGTACATAAAGTTACAGATTGATTTTTCTATTTCTGTAAAGAAGGCTATTGGAACTTTTATCAGGATTCCATTGAATCTATAGTTCCCTTTGGGTAATACTGACATCTTAACAATAATAATTCTTCCAATCTATGAACATGAAGCTTCTTTCCACTTATTTAAATCTGCTTTCATTTCTTTACATAGTGTTTCCATAATTTTCATTGTATAAGTCTGTGCATCCCTGATTAGACTTATTTATAGGTTTTTTACTTTCCTCTTGAAGGCTATTATTATAACTAATTGTTTTGCCAGTTTCCCTTTTCAGATTGTTCCTTGCTGGTACACAGAAACCCAGCTGACTAGTCTGTAGTTGTCTTTTCTTATAATGTCTTTGATTTGGGTACGAGATTTATACTTGCTTCATAGAATGAAATAGGAAGTATTCTTTTCTTCTCTACCTTTTGGAAACATTTGAATAGTACTGGTGTCAATACTTGCCTAAACACGTGGTAAAATTTCCCAGTGAAGGTATTTTGTGAATCAGATTTGTTTGTAACTGTTGGAGGATTTTTGATCTCTTCATTGTGGATCTGTTGCAACTTTCTATTTTGTTGGTTTGGGTAGGTTTATGCTTCCAAGAATTGATTCATTTCATCTAGGTTATGCAGTTTGTTGCCTTATAGTTTCTCATACTATTCTGTCATAATTTTCTTTATTTCTATTGAGTCAGTGGTAATATCCTCTCTTTTCTTAGTTATTTACATCTTTTCTCCTTTTTTCTAGGTCAGTTTAGCTAAAGATTTGTCCATTTTATTGACTTTTCAAATAAAAAAATACTCAAATTCTGGTTTCATTGATTCTGTTGTTTACTGGTTTTGATTTTATTTCTTTCTGTTTTGATCTATATTTTCTTTCTTCTGATAGGTTTGGAAAACCTGGTGGCATTGTAATTAAGTTCTATATCCAATAACCAAACAGCAGGCAGTTCAAATGCACCAGAGGCCCCTTGGAGACTTTATGGAGCAGCTCTACTTTGTCCTATAGGGTTACTATGAGTTGCAATCCACTCAACAGCCGTAGGTTTGGGTTTGGGTAGGTTTAGGCTTCATTTACTCTTTTGTCAGAAAATCCCAGTGACATAGGGGTTAAGAGCTACAGCTTCTGACCAAAAACTTAGCAGCTTGAATCCACCAAGCGCTTCTTTGAAACTGTGTGGTGTAGTTCTACTTTGGCCTAGAGGTTCACTATGAGTCAGAATCAACTCAGTGGCAGTGGGTTTGGTTTGTTTGATTTAGATGCCTGAAACAGACTGTTACGAGAAAGCGAGGTAAAGAAACTTTTTCAGGTTCACTTCAGTAAGAGTAAAGCTAGTTGTCTTAGGTTTCCTAGAGAAATAGAAATGGTAAAATAGACAGACAGATAAAATCATGTATGTGGTATATGTGTTTACACACACACACACACACACACAGGTTCACTCCACTAAAAGTGAAGCTGGGTATCTTTGTCAGATTTCCTGGAGAAATAAAAGCGATGAGATACACAGGCAGACAGACAAAATCATACACATACACAGGCAGAGAGACTGAGATTTTCCTGCATTGACTCACATGACTGTGCAGAGCTAATAAGTACAAAATCTGTAGGCCAAGATGACGGGACAGGCTGGAGATTCCTGTGGTCTTAGGAGGACTGCCAATTAAGTTTGCTAACTCATTCTAGAAAATGTGCTGCATACCTCATTGCTGAATATCACCACAGTCACCTTCCAAGTACTCCCCTTAGGAAACTATGCACCAGTGTCAGCACCATTCCACCCTTCAAAACAGTTTTGGAACTCCTTTTCTGGAATGGCCATCAGCCCTAGTTGTCTTACCTTAGATGTCCTAAATGTCATCAGAAATCTTCCTTTCAATATTTCCTTTCTCTTCTGATAAAGAAAAAAGTCACCGGGAACCAGATCAGGTAAGTAGGGAGGGTATTCCAACAGTTATTTGTTTACTGGCTAAAAACTCCCTCACAGACAACTAGACTGTTAAGTTCATGAACTTGCCACCATGGAACTCCAGAAAAAATTCCAAAAGTGCTTTGAAAGGTGGACTAGGCACTGGCATTGGTAGATAGCTTCCCAAGGGGAGTACTTTGAAGGTGACCCTAGTGCTATTCAGCAACGAGATATGTAGCACTTAGAACAATTAGGTTCTTGGACTCCGTTGGCATATGTGACATATCCCCAAACCTGCAGGCAAGGTGATCGGGGAAGAGTAAAGAGGGAGAGAGTTCTGGTACAATGTCTATTAATAGTCTTGAGGTAGAATACGCCCTAGAGAAAACTCTTTCTTTGTTATTTAGACCTTCAACTAATTGGATGGGATCCACCAGTGTTATGGAGTGTAATCTGCTTCATTTACTCCTGTGTAACTACTTCACAGTATTTAGACTGGTGTTTGATCAGAGAAGTGGGCACCATAGCCTAGCCAGGTTGACATATAAAATGAACCTTAACACTAAGATTTTAAGACCAGTTTCAAACTATGTGGTCTTTCCAGCCCACAGCATTAGCTATTAGTGGTCACAGTTCTTCTACATTAGATGTCGGCTAAAGGCACAGTGGTCAGTACTATTACATAATTATTTGAATGTCATCAAGCCTCCATTGAATAGTCATGGTGTTTGAGAACTACATTCTTTCTTGTAAATGTTATGTCTTTCTTCCTCTGAAATTATTCCAAGTGATCTGCCAAACCATATGTCAATAGTATGCTTACTTCCTAATGAAATAAAGCGGTATCTCCTGTAAATTTTCTGTATTCTGGACAACAAAGACATGTGGGGAAGTGATATGTTAAAAGAAGAAATTCACTTGGGTGGAAATAAGAAACCAATTCTGGGAAACCAGTCTAATTGCCTGACTGGAAACTATCCCAGATTTTTTAAAGTTACCCTTGAAGATGAAAGAAGCTTTTAAAAATTAAATGACTATGTATAAACTGCAATAACTTTGAATCTTATCTCAGGAAGACAGACAATGCTAAATAAGAAGCAAATTCTGTCTGTCCATCTAGTATATGTAAGTTCTCAATTCAGAATTACAGTCCTGTATCAAAGTTTAGTAACAAATCCGTGTTCACATGTTCTATCATTCTTGCTACCAGTTCCATTATGCCAAGTGTTATTGTTGTTGATAATGTTTTTAAATCTCATTTTGTTCTTCCAACATCCTTCCTTTGAGTGAGTTCTGATTCATAGCAACCTTATACGATAGCATAGAATTGCCCCATAGGGTTTCCAAGGAACAACTGATGTTTGAACTGCTGACCTTTTGGTTTGCAGCTGAACTCTGAATCATTGTTTCACCAGAGCAGTCCTTTGGTTCTTACAGCAACTCTATTTCTCCTATTTAATCAGTTAAAGGGATGAAGTAACTTGTACAAGGGTCACACAGCTAGTAGGTATTGGAGTTGAGACGTAGTGCCATATAGGGTGACTTCAGAACTCAAACTTCTAAGCCATTTCATTATACTCCCTATGCTTGCAGAGTACTACATGTACTGCTGTGTGTTTCACAGCCATAAAATGTGCTTACTCTTTCAAAGAATAAAAAAAAATCATTCTTATACTCAGCTACTTTAATTTATTTTTATTATAATGTTGCTTATTATAAGCAAAAACATAAATCTAGGTATATGTGTCTCCTACAGCTCACGTGCAACAATAAAACCATAAATACATTTGTACAGTAAATTTAAACAACAAAAGCAACAAAATTCAAATTAGCACAATTTAATAGGGGAAATGAATTTTGTTTTGTTGAAATTGGACTCCTACTCTCAGTAGACAAGAAACCCTAGAGATGTACTGGAGAAATTGCACAGCTGCTAACCAAAGCGCTGGTGGTTCAAAACTACCAGGCACTCCTTGAAAACTCTATGGTACAGTTCTACCCTCTCCTATTGCTGTCAGTTGGAATTGACTTGATGGCAACAGGTCTGCTTTTTTCTGGTTTCTCAGTGGGTGTATGGTGATGACTAATTTGGTAGAAATTCTTTTTGGTTCTGCATGCCTCTAGTACTAGAGATCAGACTGTCTCAATTTTACCATCACATTTCTCCATCAAAAATAACAAGGCACCTTTGTTTGTGGTGATGCATTTGGCTTGCTTATGCATTGAACATGATGTTGACATAGTGACTTTCTTCTGTTCTTGTTTGAATAGCCCATAGCAATTTAAACGGTGCTACCAAGCTCACAGATGGGAACACAGCTGCCGAAATCATGCACCTGTATTGTTTAGAAAATCATCGTCCCAATATTCCAGAATTGCTGGTAGTAACTATTCTAGGGTATCAAATTAAGCATAAACTTAAAAAATATTGGGGAACTTGCAAAGTTGAAGCGTATGTCCCCATATTGCTCCCAAGATTCTGCAGATCCCAGTTTGAACAACTACCACTGGTGTGTAATCTGTTTGAGTTCCAATGCCAATGTGACCAATTTACTGCTGTGTGAACTGGATGCAAGTTACTTCTCTGCCCTCAATTTCTTCACTTATAAAATGGGAATAGAAGTGCTGTTTTCCACATCTAGCTCAATTAGCATAACATAGTTTATAAAGAACATGTCCTACATTCCACTTTGGTGAGTAGCATCTGAGATCTTAAAAGCCTGTGAGCAGCCATCTAGGACACTCTACTGGTTTCACCCCTTTGTGAGCAAGGGGCAACAAAGAAAACTAAAGATACAAGGGCAAGATTAATCCAAAGGACTAACGGACCACATCTACCCCAGCATCTACCAGACTGAGTCCAGGAAAACTAGCGGATTCCCAGCTGCCACCACTGACTGCTGTGATAGGCATGACAACAGATGCCCCAAACTGGCTGGAGAAAAATTCTAACACAAAAAGAAAGACCAGACTTGCTAGCCTGACAGAGGCTGGAGAAACCCTGAAAGTAGGACCCTCCCCAGATGACATTTTAGCTCATTTTAATGAAGTGAATTTTGAGGTTCACCCTCCAGCCGAAGATTGGACAGGCCCAAAAAACGAGACTGAAGGAGCATGCCAGCCTGGGGGCAAGGACTAGAAGGCATGAGAGGACGGGAAAGCTGGTAACAGAGAACCCAAGTTTGAGAAGGGAGACTGTTGTCCTGTTGTGGGATCATTAACCAATATCATAAAACAGTATGTGTACTGGCTGTTCAATGAGACACTGGTTTATTCTGTAAAACTTCATCTGAAGTACAATAAAAGAGAGAAAAAGTAAAAAAAAAAAAAAAAAAATAAGACCAAAGAAAAGCCCTTCTCTAAGAAGGAGTCCGTGGGTGATGCAAAGTGTTAAAGAAACTTGGCTGCAAACCAAAATGTTGGTTTGAGTCTACCTCAACATGCCTCAGAAGAAAGGCCTGGTGATCTATTTCTGAAAAATTAGCCTTTGAAAATCCGTGTGGAGCTCACATCTACTGTGATACACTTTGGCTGTCCATCAGTCAGAATTGATTCCAGACCTGTGACCAACAAGTTGATTGAAATTAACTCCAGGACAACTGTTTTTTGCAGTTTTTGTTCTCTCACAGCAATTGTGAAGACTAAAAAGCTATAGTGCATGTAAATTGTTTAACAAAAAAGTTAAAGGCTCTGTAAATATTTGCCACAATTTTTATCAGTAGGTGATCGTGATCTACTAAGAAAAGTAGAGATGCATACAGTTAATTTCACCTAGGGACAAATTACTTTGTTTCTTTGCACTGCAAAAGCAATTTGTTTATAAACAAGACAATGATAACTGCCAATTCATACAGATGGTAAGACATAAACTGAGATTCAAACCTCAACAGCCTGCCTTCACGTGTTTGTTTCATTGCTCCTGCTATGAGTTCTAGGGTCTCTATGAGTTGGAATCAATTTGACAGCAGTTTTTTTTTTTTTTGGATTGTGCTCTGTGTTTTTGGAAGAAATTTAAAAATTAACAGGGAAGATGCCTTCTATATAGACAACACCCCAGGTAGAGGTATGACGATGTGAAGTCCAACGTTGAGTGTATGCAAGGAGCAGGATCTAGTTCTACCGTTGAGGCCAGCGGGAATGTGAGTGTTGGAGAGACAGTGGCAGGGCTGGACAGGAATGCGGGGCTGAGGTCAGAGGGTGGAGGGACTGATGGGGCAAGACGGGGTGCAGAGTTGGGGAGCGGGACTTCTGGAGCTTTCTGATGGCATCTGGATTTAATTCTTCAGTCAAGGGGCATGCATGAAAATTTGTTTAGAGAAATGGCATGACAGGATTAGTACTTTAGAAAAAACTCTCTGGCAACAGTGTATAAAATGGAAAGTGATGATAATGATCATTATAACAAAATAGTAACAATAGCAGCTACATTTGCCTGGGCTCCCTATGCCCACAGTCTGCATTAGTTGTTCTTCTTTGTTTCTGTGTTCCACTAAACACTATACATGTGGCATCTGATTTAATTCTCATGGCCTTTGGAAGTAAACACAGTTACATACTATCATCTATTATGTAGATGAGGAGGAGACCCTGGTGGTACAGTGGTTAAGTGCTATGTCTGCTAATCAAAAGGTTGACAGTTCCAACCCAGCAGACACTATTTGGGAACGGTTCTACTCTGTCCTACAGGGTCATTATGAGTTGAAATCCACTGACATCTACTCATTGGCAATGGGTTGTTTTGTGTGTGTTTGTGTGTGTTTCGGTTTATGTAGGTGAGGAAAGCAAAGCTCAGAAAGATTCAAGAGTGTGAGCAAAATGTCACATTGCTAATTTGCAGCTCTGGGCCACCTGCCTCTGAATATCACAGACGTAAATACCTCTGCCTACTTTCTCCTTTAGCAAACTACTCAGGAGTCTCAACTTTAAAAACCACAGAGTCTTGATGAAGTTTTTTCCGGGGATGTGTAGTGTTACTCTGAGAATCTACCCATCCAGTGAAGAGACGGTGCACTGATACACAGACTGAGATAAATCACTTGGTTCTAGCGTGAGAAAGCCAGTGAATCTCTCCCTCTCCCCCGACGCCCAGAAGGGCTTGCTCGTTCTAGCACAAAGTTGAAAAATTGTATTACCTGTCAACACTGAAATATCGGGAGATTTTATATAAAACTCTGGGTTTTGACCCCCTCCTGAAAAATCAGAATATCTGGAAACATTGTGCCTGTAATCTCATGGGACAGCAAGGGGATGGAGCAGGGGAAAAAATGGGCATGGGTCCTACAGTCTGTCAGATTTCCCTCCCTAAACTTTGCATCTAGGAGTCGCCAGCATCAGGCGGCATCGAAAGCACTCAGTGTATACCTGCGGTTTCACTGAGGTGGTGGTTTTGTTGTGGTGATTGTCTGGCTTAGATTCCCAGCCCTTTTCAGAGCTGAGACACAGGTGAGGTGGCAGATTGCAAATACGGCCACACAATCTCCTAACCCTTCACTACACCCCTTGCAGTATGAATGTCACTCCTCACAGTGTCAGGTGGAATCCAACTCTCTACCCTGAGAGTCTGACTTGGTTATGTCACCTGCTTTGGCTGATGAGGAGCTGGCAAATAAGTACAAGAAGAGATTTGGAAAGCTTCTGTATGCTGGGGGGCAGCCCTCTTTCATTCTGAAAACCCTGAGACACTGTAACAAGCTCTAGACAGCCTACTGGAGAATCAGTGGCCGTGGAGAGAGGGTCAGCCAGTGTGTAAGGCTACCAGAGACAGAGATCGCTGGACCAGATAAACTCCTCAGTACATACCCAGAGCTGGGAGACATGGGAGCTTGTTACTGTCATGAGTCAGTAACTTGTGGGTGGGTTTTGACACAGCAAAAGTAAGCTAGAAAGGAGGGAAAGGCCTAGATACCCCCTGACACAGCAGATGCTACGGTGCAAACTGATCTTCCTGAGGGCCTTCTAATTAAGCATTTCTTTTCCACAATTAAGACTTAATATAAATGACCCCCCTGCTGTAATTTTTATTCAACTGTCAATCACTGAAAACACATATAAGTTGACAATCAGTAGTGAGTGAATATTTAGAACGTTTTTATAAGGCAGGCATGAACTTTATAAAGATGCGGAAAACCAAGCCAAAGGTAACTGGAACATCTTACAAAAATGATGACACATAAGGGGGGAAGCACATAATCATGAAGTTTAAGATAACCCCTAGATAATTTTCCTAAGCATCAAGACTTTATTCACATAAATATGAGGGATTTTTTTTTTTCATTTATCCAGAAGATAATAAAAACAACAGTAAGCATAGCTTCTGTGATGGGTTCTTATATACGCAATGTCTTTCTAAGGATTTTCTTCTTTAATCTTCACAGCAGCTGTACAAGTGACATTCTCTTATTATGTCCATTTTATCAACTGGAAAAGTGAGTCTCAGAAATATTGCATAACTTCCTTGGCATTTCAAAAACGGACTAAATTTTCAGTTTCATTAAAACTCCATGTTATTAATATGTGCACCATCATTTTACTTGGGACAATAATAGTAATCAAAGGATTTAAATGTGCAAAGCTAAAGTTGCCAGCCAGCCAGCCAAGAGCCGTCAGAGAACCAAAACCAAACCCACTGCTTCAGTCGCCTCCAAGGACAGAGTAGAACTGTCCCATAAGATTTCCAAGGAGGACTTGGTAGATTTGAGCTGCTGATTTTTTGATTAGCAGCCACAACATCACTAGGGTGTCCAAGCCGCCAAGAGATAACCTAGATTTCAGTAGGAGGTTTTGTATTTCCTCACTCCTTAACTCTGAGAGTTACTGAGTTGGCTTTGCACTGCTTGGCGCTGTGTTATCAGGAACAGTTTTCGTCATCACCACTAGAGGGAAGTATGAGTCCGAGTTTTGCCGCTGAAAGGCGTTAGCTCTTCTGAAAGTTCCATCCGCCTCGCCTGGCAGCACTGAGCTCAGGTCTTGTTCATATGTACACCTTTTATTCCCACGTAAAAAAGGGTAGAGAAGCCCCAGCTTCTTAGGATACTCTTCATTTCCAACTAGCAGCATAGTGCTTAAGAAACAGTTTTGAGTGGAATACCGGGACGATTTTTTATGCTGTAGTCCGGCACCAGTGATCTGACCTTTGGAAAACACATCTTGCTGGACTCAGATTTTTTTGAGATTGGGCAAGTGTTAAGGATTCCTCCAGTTCTCACATTCTCCTATTTCTAACATAGCAGGTGGTATGAGTCTTAACTAGGCAAACAAAAATATACAAGAAACATATTTTTTTTTTGTTTTTGCAAATCAAATATGACTTTGAGCCCCATTCTAGCAGACTAATGCTAAATGTAATCTGTCGTTATTGGGGCTGTCTCCAGTGCCCTTCACCTCCAATTGCTTCATAGTCCCAAAGGTCTTATAGAACACCAGAGGGTACAGAAATTTTCTCTGCTCTTGGGACTTCTGTCCATACTGGATGCAACAGAGACATGCCCCCACCAGCCTGGTATCCTCAGGTCAAACAACTGCTGCTTGCATACCTTCCGTGGCGAAACTCTTGTCCAGGTTAGGGAAGGGCCCCACTTCCCTGGGAAGGCTTTGACTGATATCTTAGTTATCTAACGTTGCTATAAAAAAATAACACAAGTGTGTGGCTTTAACAAACAGAAATTTATTCTCTCACAGATTTAGGAGGCTAGAAATTTGATTTCAAGGCACCTGCTCTGCGGAAAGGTTTTCTATCTCTCTTAGCTCTAGGGAAAGCTCTTTATCTCTTTTCAACTTCTGTTTTTTGACTCCTTGTGATCTTCATCTAGCATTGCATCTTTCTTTCCCCATCTCTGCTTTCTTTGTCTGCTTTTATGTCTTAAAGGAGATTAACTCAGACACGTCCTACACTAATACTACCTTATTAATGTAACAAAGAAAATCATTCCAAAATAGGATTATAGCCATAGGTATATTGTTATTGTTTCTAGGTGCTGTCCAGTAAGTTCCAACTCATAGCAATGCTACATACAGCAGAATGAAACACTGCCCAGGCCTGCACAATCCATAAAATCATTGCTGTGTTTGACTCTGTTGTTGCAGCCACTGTGTCAATCCATGTCACTGGAAGTAGCAATGAAGAAATCAAATGACATATTGCATTTGGCACATCTGCTGCAAAAGACCTCTTTGGAGTGTGAAACGGCAAAGATGTCCCTTTGAGGACTAGGGTGCACCTGACCCAAGCCGTGGTATTTTCAATCATCTCGTATATTTGAAATCTGGATGATGATTAAGGAAGACCAAAAAAGAATTGATAACTTGGAATTATGGTGTTTGTGAAGAATGTTGAAAATGCCGTGGACTGCCATCTGTGAAGGAACAACTGTCTTGGAAGAAGTACAGCCAGAATGCTCTTTAGAACGAAGAATGGCAAGACTTTGTCTTCTATAAGTTGGACATGTTATCAGGAAGAACCAGTCCCTGGAAAAGGACAATCATGTTTGGTAAAATAGAGGGTCTATAAAATAGAGGAAGACCCTCAGTGAGATGGACTGACACAGTGGCTGAAACAAGGGCCTCAAACAGCAACCTTTCTGACGGCAGCGTAGGACAGGCAGTGTTTTCACTTTGTTGCACGCGGGGCCATAATAAGTAGGAACTGACTCAAAAGTATGTAACAACAACAGCAATCCATACAGAAACTTTTCGTCTTTGATCTTCATCAGTAAATGCTTGAAGTCCTCTTCACTTTTAGCAAGCAAAGTTGTGTCATCTGGATATCACAGGTCATTAATAAGTCATCCATCAGTCCTGATACCACATTCTTCTTCATTTTATCCAGCTTCTCAGATTATTTGCTGAGCATGCAGTATGAAAAGATACTACCCCAACACACACTTTTCCAGATTTTAAACAAACCACACATATAGGGGTTAGATTTTGGGAGAGACAAGATTATATCCATAACAACCAACATGAAGAAAGATACACTAGATATCAAAGCCTTTCTCCTTCCCTCAAAGGTACTACCTTTATTTTTCTCCCCTTTAGAAGCACCGACCGTAATTGCTGTTATGAACTCAAAGAAAAGAGGAGAAAGAGATAACTAGGAAGAGAAGAGAAGAAGAGAGGTACCCCCAGCAACATCTATTTTTCCCCTGCAAAAAGTTCTAAGACAAAGAAAACACAAAAAGCCTGCCAGTCTTCATGTACTTGTGGGTACACTTTTTCTTTCCTCAGGAAATCTAGTTTGTTAGTTTGTTTGTTTTTTTGACACTCAAGTTCTTGGTGTCAAATCCAAGAATTCATCGCCAAGTCCACAGTCAGGAAGATTTACCCATTTGTCTTCTAAGAAAAGGTCTTTGGGTAGCATGACAGCTTGCACTCAACTACTGACCTGTAGCAAAAGTTGGGCAATGAATAAGGAAGACTGAGGAAGAGTTGTTGCACTTGAATTATGGTGCTGGTGAAGAATACTGAATATACCGTGGATAGCCAGAGAACAAACCTGTCTTGGAAGAATTATGACCAGAATGCTCTTTAGAAGCAAGAATGGTGAAACAACTTCTAACACACTTTGGACATGTTATGAGGAGAGATGAGATCCTGGAGGAAATCATTATGCTTGGTAAAGTAGAAGGTTAGTAAAAAAGAGAAAGACCCTCAAAGGGGTGGATTGACACAGTAGCTACAACAGTGGGATCAAATGCAGTGAAGACTGTGAGAACGAGGCAGGATGTAAGGATGGGCAGCGTTTTGTTCAGCTGGACCTAGGGTCACTGTGAGTCAGAAGCGACTTGACGGCACCTAGCAACAATAACACCAAGAAAATCCTGTGGAGCGATTCTGCTGCATAATGTGGGGTTGCAAAGAGTCAGAACCAACTGGATGGTAACAAGTTTTGGGAGTCTTCTAAGACTTTTATGGTTTTACTTCATATAATCAGTTTTTTGATCCATCTTGAATTTTTGTATACAAATGAGGTAGATATCCAGCCACATTCTTTTCACATGGGCAGCTAGTTGTCCCAGCGCCACATTTGCAGCTAGAATACTGTCTTCATTCAGTAGGACTGACCCTCTTGTTAAAAATCAAACTGGCCTCAGATGTAAGGGGCTTGTTTCTGAATTCTTCTTTGTGTTTTAAGTATGCAGAAACTGGCTACTAAGGGAATTTAACTTCTAAAAGAAGGTTAGATTTTTTCTATTGTTTGTTAAAATCTTTTCTGCTGTTTGCTTTCTACCCTATTTGTCAGTTGATGAGTTATTTATATATCTAGATTTCAACCCTTTTTCAAACACCTGTGCCAAATATAGACTGCCAATCTATGGATGATTTTTTCTTTTGTTTATATAAAACTTATTGATGAGTTTTAATATTTCAATAGTTTTGCTTGTTTTTTTTTTTTTTTTTGGCCTTTATACTCATTGGAAACCCTGGTGATATAGTGGGTTAAGAGCTACGCCTGCTAACCAAGAGGTTAGTGGTTCAAATCTGCCGGGTGCTTCTTGGAAACTCTATGGGGCAGTTGTAGTCTGACATCTATGAGTCAGATCCTACTCAACGGCAGTGGGTTTGGCTTTTTTTAATACTCATTAAAAAAAAAAAAATTCCTATACTGATGATAAATGAATACTTGTGGCACAGTACTTAAGTAGCTGACTGCTAACTGAAAGGTTAACAGTTCAAATCCATCAGCTGCTCCATAGGAGAAAGATGTGTCAGTCTGCATCCATAAAGACTGAAGCCCTGGAAATTGTGGGACTGTTCTACACTCACCTATATGGTTACTATCAGCTGGAATCAAATCAGTGGCAAAGAGCTTTTTTTTAATACACTGATGATGAAAAATTATTTTTCCTTTCTACTTTACTGTATGAGCACTGACAAGTTCACAAACTCATCCTGGAAAAAGCACTACACACCTCATTGCTAAATGTCACTACTGTCACCTTCCAAGTACTCCCCTTGGGAAGCTATGCACCAGTGCCAGCACCTAGTCCACCCTTCAAAGCAATTTGGGAACTCTTTTTCTGGAATGTCCGTCAAAGTTGTTGTCAAATTACCTTTGATGTCCTAAATGTCATAAAAATTTCTTCCTTTCAATATTTTCTTTATCTTCTTGTGAAGAAAAAAGTCACTGGGGGCTAGATCAGGTGAGTAGGGAGGGTGATTTAATGCAGTTATTTGTGTACTGACTAAAAACTCACTCACAGACAACTGTACCATTAAGTTGACGAATTTGCTACCGTGTGATGGCCATTCCAGAAAGGGTTCCAAAATTACTTTGAAGGGTGAACTAGGCGATGGTATCAGTGAATAGCTTCCCAAGGGGAGTACTTTGAAGGTGACTGTAGTGATATTCACCAGTGAGGTATGCAGCCCTGAGAACCATTAAGGTCATGGACTTGATTGTCAGACCTTGTATACAAAGTTTTGCTTTTCACATACAGTACTGCAAAGCCTTTGGCTTTGATTTTATATATAATGTGAAACAGAAACCTAGCTTTATTGTTTTTCATAACTCTTTGAGCTAAGGGTATTTAACCAACAAACACTTTTGGAATTTTATGGCTGACAGACGTCTGAGAAATGTCTTTGGGGGGTAAACATGCAAAAGCTCTTTAAAATTTGACCCCACCCTCTTTTGTCAGAGTATGATCGTATTTTGGAACTGGAATGAGTAGGTGACAGGAATGACAAGATACGTGTTTGTCAGTGGGCAAGAGTCTTAGACACTAACTAGTCCACGCTGTTGGGATTTTATCCTGAGGAATGATGGGCAGCCTTTAAGTAACAAGTGATATGATCATCAGATCTGCCTTCCAGAAGGGTAGCTCGGACAGCGGTAAGGGGTGGAAACCAGAGCGAGACAGACAGATAAACGGTGAGAGGCAATTGCAGTGACTGAGGTGACAGTGATGGAGACTTTGAAGCAGGACAGTAGCTGCTGTGAGGAACAAAAAGGTCTGGCTCTGAGAGCTGGTAAGGAGGGAAAATTGCGGGAATCTAATTAACATAAATTAGCATTTTCCTGACCACAGGAGATTGGCTAGCTGGAAATACAAAACTGAGGAGAAGTGGAAGGGCTAAGAGCAACCCAAGGTCATTAGATCACAGCCCTGGTGTGTGAGCCATTCCCAGTTATGTTTTCCCCTTTTCAAAACTCCTCTTACAGTGTGGAGAAATGGAAACTCTCTTGCACTGCTGAGGGGGTGTTTAATGGTTTAGCCATGGTAGACAAAAGTTTGGTGATTCCTCAAAAAGTTCAACCTAGAATTGACACGTCATTGTTGTTAGGTGTCACGGAGTTATTTCTGACTCTTAGTGGCTCTGTGTGCAATAGAACAAAACACGGCGCTGTCCTGTGCCATCCTCACGGTCGTGGCTATGTTTAATCCCATTGTTGCAATCACCGTGTTAATCCAGCTCATAGCATGATATCCTTCTCCAGGCACTGGTCCCTCCTGATAACACGTCCCAAGTATATGAGACAAACAGTCACCATCCTCCCTTCCCAAGGCCATTCTGGCTGTATTTTTCCAAGACAGATCTACTCATTCTTCTAGCAGTCCAAGGTATATTCAATATTCTTCATGAAGGCCATAATTCCAAGTCATCAGTTCTTCTGTTCTCCTTGTGTGCTGTCACATGCATATGAAGTGGTTGAAAATACTGTGGCTAGGATCAGATGCATCTCAGTTCTCAGAGTGATATCTTTGCTTTTAAACACTTTAAAGAGGTTTTTTTTTTTTTTTTTTTTTACAGCAGATCTGTCCAATGCAGTGCATCATTAAATCAAATGACTGTGGCTCCAATGAACATTGTTTATGGATCCAAGTAAAATGAATACAAATATTTTAATATTTGTTCCATTTATTACTCTACTTCTTATTGGTTTCACTCTAAGAATTCTCGTTTTCTTTATTTTGAGCTGTAGTTTGCACTGAAGACCATAGGTGCTTCAAGTGTTCTTCGTTTAGACCAAGCATGGTTGTGTCATCAGTATACCTCAGGTTGTTCATGAGTCTTCCTCCAATCCTAACGGCTGTGTTCTTCAAATAATACAGCTTCTTGGATTACTTGCTTATCAAATAGATTGAATAAATGTGGTGAAAGGATATCACCCTGACACACTATTTTCCTAGTGTTAGACTCCACTACGTCCCTTTGTTCTGTTCAAACGGCTGCCTCTTGGTCTATGTACAGGTTCTGCATGGGGACAATTCAGTGTTCAGAATTCCCGTTTTTCACATGGTGGTCAAATGCCATACCATCCATCAATTCCACTTCTAGGTATACACCCTGTCATGGATCGAATTGTGTCCCCCCAAAAATATGTGTAGTCATGTGGCTGGGCCATGATTCCCAGTATCTTGTGACTGTCCTCCGTTTTGTGGTTTTCCTATGCTGTATGTTAAAGAATTAGGGTGGGGCTGTAAATCCCTTCATAGAATCACCTCCCTGTTCCACTGTGAAGGGACTTACCCTGGAGTATGGCTTGCCCTACCATTAATCCTTTCATCCTACAAGAGATAAAAGGAAAGAGAAGTCAGCAGAGAACTGGGAACCTCACACCATCAAACAAGCAGCACTGGGAGAACAGCGTGTCCTTCAGACCTGAGGTTCTTGTGCCAAGATGCTCCCTGGACAAAGACTGATACAATACCAGACTTTCCTCCAGAGGAGGAAAGGGGTAAAGCCTTTCCTCAGAGCAGACACCCCGAATATGGACTTGCAGCCTACTGGACTGTGTAAGAATAAACCTTCCTTTGTTAAAGCCATCTATTCTGTGTTATTTCTGTTAGAGCAGCCCTAGCTGACTAGAACATACCCCAAAGACTTGAAAACAGTGATGCATACAAATACATGTATATGTATTTTCATAGAAGTGCACTATTTACAAGAGCCAAGATGTGGAAACAGTCTGATTGCCCACCAGTAGAAGAATGGATAAATTGTGATGCATAATACAATGGAATAATTTTCAGCCATAATAAGGAATGATACATACTATAACATGTTGTTTTAGTCACCTAGTGCTGACCTAACAGAAATACCACGAGTGGATTGCTTTAGAAGAGAAATGTTTATTCTTACACAGTCTGGTAGGCTTCAAGTCCAAATTCAGATGTCTGCTCCACAGGAAGGCTTCCCTCTTGTTAGCTCTGGAAGAAAGTCCAGTCTTTGTCCAGGGAGCATCTTGGCACAGAAACCTCAGGTCTGAAGGACAAGCTCTTCTCCTGGTGTTGCTTTCTTGATGGTGTGAGGTTCCCAGTTCTCTGCAGGCTTCTCTTTCCTTTTCTCTCTTGTAGGATGAATGGATGAAGGGTGGTACAAGCCATATTCCAGGGAAACTCCCTTTACAATGGAGAAGGGAGGTGCTCCTATGAAAGGATTTACAATCCCACCCTAATCCTTTAACATACAGCATAGGAAAAATCACAAAATGGAGAACAATCATAGAATACAGGGAATCATGGCCCAGGCACATGGCTACACATATTTTGGGGGGGGGGGGGGGGCACAATTCATTCTATAACACATGTGTAAACCTTGAAAGCAATATGCTAGCTGAAAGAAGTCAGATGTGAAAGGTCATTTATCATAGATTCCACTTACGTGAAATATCTACAATGTATAAATTCATTGTAACAGAATGCATACTAGTGGTTGGCAGGGGTTGGAAGAAGAGGAGATTGGTTGCTTAATAATTAAGAGGTTTTCTTTTGAGGTGATGGAAAGTTTTAGAACTAGATAGAGGTGGTTGTACAAGATTGCAAATGTTCTAAATGATACCAGACTGTTTACTTTAAAATGGTTAATTTTATATTATGTAAATCAAGAAAGAAGAAATCTCTTTCAGGGAGACATAAGAAATGTCTTTATTTTATGAGTTTTTCTGCATAGTGTTCACATCAGCTTTTTGATACTAAAAAGTAAGTTACTAATCTGATTTTGCTAACAGAAATAAAACAAAGTTTAGACAGTAAGTGGCACTTACTAATGAAAGAAAAGCGCATACTTCAAATTCGTAAAGTAGGGTGAAACTTAGAACAAGTGAACGTCAAAGAATTATGCTTAATGAATGTTAATTTATGAAATGCAGTTTCTGTGCTTTTCCAAGTGGAAATAAAACTAAGAAACTCATTGCCTGTGCCAGGAAATACCTTTCCACCCACCTCAGCAGCCATGCAAGGTTAAAGCTTTAGAAAACAATTCAGTAACTGTGGAAAGACGAGATTAGTTTTTCATGTAAATTAGTTGAATGGAATAATTTTGTTCTGAAGAAGCAATAAATTGGAAACTGAAAATAGAAAGTTGAAATGAAGATGTTCTCAAAATTAATTAGCTATAGAATGGTATACCAGTTGCCATTGAATCAATTTCTGCTCACAGTGATTCCATGTGTGCTGGAGTAGAACTGCTCCATATGGTTGTCAGTGGTTGGTGTTGGGGGATTAGATTGCTAGGCTTGTCGTCTGAGGTGCCTCTGGGTAGACTCACCACTAACCTGCCAGTTGGCAGACAAGTATATTAACCATTTTCACTACCAATGGACTCCTATAGAAGTGTTTAAGATTGTCAGATTTGTGATCGAAGATCACTGGGGTAGTAATAACATAAAAGATAATTATTAGCTCCTTTCCACTTCCAGTGGTGTCAATTTCACCTATAACCACCCTTTCTTACAGTGGCCAAGCAGCTACTGTGGTTTCAGACTTCCACCTACATGTGGAATATCATGGGTGTATGCGTGTGTGTGTGTGTATACATACACATATGTGTGTGTGTGTGTGTGTATACATATACATATACATCATTGTCCCAAATTTAATTAAATGCCTATTAGTAACTTGGCAGCTTGGCTTATTAGTAACTCAGACTCCCTGGGCAGGGGTGTGACGTTACCCACAAGAATTACTATGTCTAGAGGATTGGATTGCTTTGGGATTGGATTGCTTTGATGAATTTACATCTGCCATGGTCTACCCTTGAGACTTGGGGTGGAGGCAAAACCCAAAGCCATACCTATTGTCATCAAGTGGATTCTGACTCTTAGCAATCCTGTAGGGTTTCCAAGGCCATAAATCTCTGTGGAAGCAGACTGCCACGTCTTTCTCCTGCGGATCCACTGGTGGTTTTGAAATGCTGACCGTGTGGTTATCAGTCAAGCAATTTAATCACTGAACCAACCGGCTTACCCTTAAAGAATAGGGCTGTATGGGAGTGGACTAGCTGATGAACAACTATCTGAGTCTTCCTAAGAATGGAAAATAGGAAATGTACTATTACTTATAGCATAACAAGCACAAGTGAGAGTGATTTGGCATTTTCAGGCAGTCGATAAAGAAATTTAGCAGAAGTATGGATGCAAATAGGAATCCCTTACATCTTTATGCTTTTAACATTCTTTTGCATTGCATCTCACTTTATCATCATAAAAAACCTTAAGATTTTCAAGAGAGGAAATACTATTTCTTTCCTTCTACAGACCGAAACAGAAGCACAGAGGAGAAGAGGTACTTGGTACCATCCCATTTTGGTTGTGGTCTGTGAATGAAAATGTGCCATAGTGCATAGAGCATGGACTGTGAGGTGATGTGATCTCTGTGAAGTTATTTGATCTCTCAGAGACTAAGCTGTTAATTACCCTCGAGTCAGCTCTAACACATAGTAACATTAAAAAAAAAAAAAACCACTGCCATCAAGTCAATTCCAACTCATAGCAACCTTAAAGGACACAGTAGAAGTGCCCCATAGTTTCCAAGCAGAGCCTGGTGAATTTGAACTGCTAACCTTTTGGTTAGCAGATGTAGTACTTAACCACTATGCCAGCCGGGTTTCCATAGTAACCTTATGTATAGCGAAATGTTGCTCGCACTGTATCGTGCTGGTGCTCCTCAGAGTGTCTGAGTCAATTGCTGTGCCTATTGTGTAGTGGCCGTCTTCTGGCAATACATTGGACAGTATTCTATTAGGGCCCATAAGGCTTTTATTGGCTGATTTTCAGAACTATATCGATAGGCTTTTTTTCCTAGTCTGTCTCAGTCTGGATGCTCCGCCGAAACCTACCCACCATGGGTATCTGCAACCCTGGTGATGGAGCTTCTGACTTCATAGCAACATGCGAGCCACCATGGTAAACAAACTGACAGCCAGCTGGTGACAGACTTAGTTACTCTGTTGGTTAACAGAGATTACAGTATCTCCCACTAAGGACTGTTGGAGGAGAATTAAATGGATTGTGTAGCTGAAGGTGCTGACTCACTGAATGATACTGAAGACAGGTCTGCAGAGAGAGGTACTAGACAGGCTACTTAGGTACAGCTTCCGGCTCTATCATTTACTAACTTTGTGGCGGTGGCAAGGCATCTCTGAACTTCAGTTTCCTCATCCATAAAATAACCAACTGCCACTGAGTTGGGTCTGCCTCACAGTGACCCCAGAGGTCAGAGTAGACCTGCCTCATGGAGTTTCTAAGGATCGCCTGGCACATTTGAACTGCCTACCTTTGGATTAGCAGATGTAGCACTTAACGCACTATGCCACTAAGATTTCCATCCCCAAAATAGGAGTAATAAAAAGAAATATACCTAAAACAGTTGCTGGACAGATGATGGCTGTAAACTATTTAACAGTATCTAGCACTAAAATTAAAAATTAAATAAATAAAAAACAGTGCTGTCAAGATGATTCTGACTCATAGTGACCCTACAGGACAGAGTACAACTGCCCCATAAAGTTTCCAAGGAGCGCCTGATAGATTTGAACTGCCGACCTTTTGGTTAGCAGCATAGCAATTAACAGATACGGCACCAGGATGTCCTATCTAGCACAAGCGAACACCAAATCAAAGTTTGGTGTTACTTTTTGACCATAGAATAACAAGGACCCTTGAATCAAGTGATAGTCGATGCCTCTTAAAGACATTTGTAAAATGATAAACCAGACTTAAAATTGTTCCCTTACATCCAGAAGCTTTTTAAGTGTTTTTACTGATTTTTTCTTCCCCCAGTAGGAGTCAAATCCTGCAGGGAAATGTGCAACATTTCAGTTGTTTCTTTTGGATGACAAGCTAGGCTGGATCCCAGGTTGCAGAAACACTGCACACCCACACCGAGTTGGCTGCCTAGAGGCAAGGAGGCATCTCTACCAAGGAAGGAGGTGGGTTAGAAACAAAACCCCAACACCAATCACATTCTAATTAGATCCATTTCCCAGAGTCGGGGGCTGGCTGTGATGCTGTCTTTTCCTGATTTGAAAAAGTGAAGTAGAACATTTGGTACAGAAAGGCAGTGGCAGAAAAGATGTGTTTGCACAGCTACTTCACACTCATGTTAAAGGCATTAGCTCTTCTCTGCAACCAAAAAAGGCAGAGTAGATAACACATGCATGTCCAAAATGTCAGAGAGCAGCCACTTCAAGGACAGTCTTTTTTACGCTCCACTTACAGGGCTATGTCTTTTTTTTTTTTTTTTGTCGTTTGTTTCCAATTGGTAAGATCATGGAGGATAGCAATATCGTCTTCTTTTAGAGTTATGTTCTCAACCAGGTCACGTTAAATACTGTAAGTTAAGGTGCACCTCCGAAGCATTTTTCTGATGATGTTTGCTTCTTAAGGGCATACCAGCACAGACACATTGATTGTTTCTGTTTATTGTCATGGTGACATTTAAAAACAGGTTTATTAATTCAAGAGACTTCTTGGGGGCTAATTACATTCACTAGAGAAAATGAAGCTGAAAACACAAAAGAAGACAATAAAAACCCTACCACCAGGCACTCACTGCTGCTGACTAATAGCATCTCTCCTTTACTTCTTCTACTGGCATATTGTTTTCATGAATGTTGATCCTGTTTGTAAATAGCTGGTAGAGATATGCATGTGTTTGTATATAATGGAAACCCTGATAGCATAGTGGTTAAGTGCTAAAGCTGCTAACCAAAAAGGCTGGTAGTTTGAATCCATCAGGCACTCCTTGGAAACTCGATGGGGCAGTTCTGCTCTACCCTGTAGGGTCACTGTGAGTCTGAATCCACTTGATGGTGATGGGTTTGTACGTATATCATGTATGAAACATTTTGGTCATATGTAAGGTGTAAGGGAGAGTATAGCAAATAGTATATATCCACCATCCAGCTTTCACATATGTATCTAGTGGAATCTCTTCTCTGAAATGCCAAAGTAATATAATTTCATTGTCATTCTTATTAATTCTGTTCTGTATATATTCATTACATGTGGCTCTGAGTATTTTTAGTGCTCTTTCACGTGTTTTCAAACTTTATGTAAATAGTGTCATATGGTTTTCTGCAACTTGCTTTTTTCTCCTCAGTGTGATTTCTTCAGATTCATTCTTTTCCTCAGCTGTGGTCATTTTTACTACTGCATAACATTCCATTTTATAAGTATGCTGTCATTATTTGTTCATCAGTTGATGGACATGGTTATATATGTTTCTTTGTGTGGAAGTAGCACCTATATTCTGAAAAGGGGAATTGTATGGTTATAGGCTATGTACATCCCCAACTTAATTAGAAATTGCCTAGTTCTTTTTCAATGGCTATATCAATTTATAGCTATCTGCATGTAAATGATCTATTTCTTCGAGTCTGTCTCAATTTATAAACTACTTCTGCTATCAGACAGGTGTGAAATGATTTTTCATTGTGGTTTTAATGATCGTTTTCATTATTACTAACCAGATTGAACACACGTCATTTGATTACAATGTACTTGAATTTCCCCTGTGTGAAATGGTTTTACATACTTTCAGAATGTTTCTAATTCATTATGCTTGTCTTATACGTCAACTGCCATTAAGTTTGCAAACTCATTCTAAAAAAAGTGCTGCATACCTTGTTGCTGAATATCACTACAGTCACCTTTGAAGTACTCCCTCTGGGATGCTATGCACTGATGCCAGCACCTAGTCCACCCTTCAAAGCAATCCGGGAACTCTTTTTCTGGAATGGCTATCAGAGCTGTCATCATATTACCCTTGATGTCTGAAGGTCATCAAAATGTCTTCTTGTCAATAATTCCTTTTCTTTGGGTAAAGAAAAAAGTTACTGGAGGCCAGATCAGGTGAGTAGGGAATGTGTTCCAATATAGTTATTTGTTTACTGGCTAAAACGCCCCTCACAGACAATTATACAATTAAGTTTGTGAACTTAATTGTGCCACTGTGTGCAATGACCATTCGAGAATGAGTTCCAAAATGTCTTTGACATATGGCCCAGGTACTGGTGTCAGTGCATAGCATCCCAAGGGGTGTAGTTCAAAGATGATCACAGTGACACGACAGCAGTGAGGTATGCACCACTTAAAATAATTAAGTTTGCAGACTTGATTGTGGGACCTCGTAGATATGTAGGAAACACACACATATATACACACACACAACATTCATTTTTTGTCATCATTATATTGAAAAACTTTCCTTTGGTCTTTGCTGTATATTGTGTTTCTTTGTGGTGTCATTTGATGAGCAGAAGCTTTTAATTCAGTTGAATTTTATTAATTTTTCTTTCATTTGTGCTTTTGGGGTTTTATTTATAATAAACACATACCTATTCCAGTATCATAAGGTGGTTTATGTATTTTTCTAAATAACTTGAGATTTATTTTTCACAGTTGTGTCCTTATTACATAAATAGTTTTTGGTTCCTTAGGAATCCTGCTTTTATTCACCTATACATGTCTCAGAAACTCTGTTATCATAGTAGTTAAGTGCTACACCTGCTAACCCAAACAGTGGTACTTTGAATCCACCAAGGGCTCCTTGAAAACTCTATGGAGAACTTCCACTCTGTCCCACAGGGTAGCTATAAGTCAGAATTGACTCAACAGCAGTGGGTTTGGTTTGGTTTTACATGTCTTGGTACACTTTATTGACAGTTCATCATTTCCCCGTTGATCATTAACTCCTCTTCTAATTCAGAAGAGATACACCTCTTCTACGCTCATGAGTCGGATCTGACTCAACGGCACTTGGCTTGGCATGCTCATAGGGGTTTGGTTCTGAGCTCACTATTTTAATTCATTGGCCAACTTCTAGGAATGTACCAACACCAAATTATTGTAATTACTATAGCTTTAGAGTAAATTTTAGTATCTAATGGCCCCCTCAAAAAAATATATTTCTTTAAAGTTATCTTAGCTATTCTCACACTTTTCTATTACACATAAATTTTGGAACTGACTTGTCTTATTTTATGAGAAGTATATTGATATTTTGAGTGGACTTGAATTTATAAATTACTTTTGAAAGAATGGGCATCTCTACTACTGAATTTTCTGATTTTCTCATTTAATCTTATTACTGTATTTTTTCAGAATAACACACATTCTACTTTTGTATGCCCCACCCCTGATTGTTTTCCTAAAGGTGCTATGCTATGCTTTTTTTTTTTTTTTTTTTTTTTAACATCAAACACAGCGTTTGAAAAAAAGGCACAGTGTGCTTACAATAATACCTTGTGGGAGGTGGGTGCAGGTGGCACAAAATGTAGAAAAGACATGTTATTTGTGTAAAAACATGGTAAGTTTTTAAATAAAGTTTTATGATTTTTCCCCAGTACTATTGCATATCCTTTGCTTAAATCGATTTCTAAAATTGTGCAATATTCGTGCTACTAAGAACATTGCATTTTAATGTTTATTGCTAGTAAACTAATAGAAATGAAGCTTGTCATTTATCTTATATCAAGTAACTTTGTTGAACAGTTAAAATGTTTTCACTTTTTCTCTTTGATTTTCAAAGTAGGTAATTATACCATGTGTAAATAACAAGAGTTTTGTTTCTGTCTTGTAACTTAAAGTAACATAAAGGTTGGTTATGCATAACTCTGTTTCAGTCATCCAGTGCTTCTCTAACAGGAACACAACTAGTGGATGGCTTTAATTGAGAGAAATTTATTTTCGCACAGAAAAGTAAGACAAAAGTCCAAATTCAGGGTGTCAGCTCCAGGGAAGAAGGCCTTCTCCTCTGGCTCTGGAGGAAGGTCCTGTTGTCAGCCTGCCCCTGGACTGGGAGCTCCTGAGGCACAAGAAGCTAAAGTCCGAAGTACATGCTCTGTCCCCAGTGCTTCTTTCCTGGTGGCTGAGGTCCCCGAGTCTCTGCTTTCTTCTCTTTCGTTTTATCTCCCAAGACATTGCATCAAGACACAGTCCACATGTGTAGACTGAGTCCTGCCCCACTAACACAACTGCCACCCAAACTCCCTTATTAACATCACAGAGGCAAGATTTACAACATACAGAAAAAAGTCTCACCATACATGGAATCACTGCCCAGCCAAACCAATACACACAATTTTGGGGAAACACAATTCAATCTATGACAACTTTGAACTGCTTTAAGGTTTCCTTTTTATATTTAGGTCATTATCATACTAATAATCAATATTTGGTTCAGTAGATGACTTAGTTCAGTAGTTGTTTTCACACAGGTATGTCCTAGTGCCTTAGTGACAAAGTGGATTTTTGGTGGGCATCCTTAAATAGATTAAGTTCTCTTTTATCACTTCTGTACTAATCCTTTATTGTGAATGGTATTGAACACAATTTTATTGAATGCCTATTATTCCTACATCTATTGAGAAGATCTATACTTTCTCCCTTTGAGTTATTTAATGCTGTTGGATTTGAAATGCTGAGCTTTTGGTTAGCATGCTGAGCTCTTACCCAGTTTGCCACCAGGGCTCAAGGTAGCTTTAATTACATATGGAGCTTTATAAATTAAGACACTATTTTTAAGTTATAGAAACAATGGTAAAACTCAGAACAAAATGAAAATCAATTAACAGCTGTAGGATGTGTTATTCCCCCCCACCCCAAGGGTAATTGTATCCAGTCTTGGAAACCCTAGTGGCATAGTGGATTAAGTACTACTCTGCTAACCAAAAGGTCAGCCGTTCAAATCTGCTAGGTGTTCCTTGGAAACTCTATGGGGCAGTTCTACTCTGACCTCCAGGGCCACTATGAGTCGGACCCCCCTCGACAGCATTGGGTTTTAGTGGTATCCAGGCATTCACATTTTATCAGTTTCCTATCTCTCTTCTCTGTCCTGTTTCCCTCTGTAGTCTTCTTTTGTAGACATATTCCTTAACCATTTCGGCCCTTTGGTGATTTGGGGCTTGAACCATACTAATTCAATAGCTCCTTTGGAAAGAAAGTTACTCCTTTATAAAATTGCTGTGAATCATAGGATTTATACTGCTTAAAGTAAGTAAAAGCACTTGGTCACTGCATTAGACCTCTAGTGCTGCTATAACATGACTATCACACATGGCTGGCTTTAACAAAGACAAGTTTCTTCTCTCACAGTCCGGCAGGCTAGAAGTCTACTAAATTCAGGGCGCCAGCTCTAGGGAAACACTTTCTCTGTTGGCTCTGGGAGGAAGGTCCTTGCCATCAGTCTTCACCTGGCCTGGGAGCATCTGAGAACAGGAATGTCAGATCTAAAGGTCATGCTCTGCTCCTGGTACTGCTTTTGTTCCTACGCATCTCAGATGCTGTGGACTCATGTGAGAATCTTGCTTCCCACTGATCAAGAATGAACAGGAAATGTATACTGAAAATCTTTCCTCATAAGCAAATATTTATTCAGAAAGAAAAGAGGGCTGTAGACAGAGATGGAGAGGGCCTGATCGGCAGCAGTAGCCTCCAGCTCTCTGAACAAAGGCTTGTCTGGACTTTTTAAAGGTTTTTGAGGTGGGAAGGGGGAATTATGGTTTATTGGTCACATAGCAGAGGAAGGGAAAAGTAGAGGCAATGAAGACTTCTGGGACTTGTAGTGGGACTTTGATTCCCTGGTTCTGATTGTAGTCTTCTGGTTAAATTTGAACTTCCTGCATGTATCCCCAGAACTGGGTTTATTTGATTCCTTCTGAGAAACAACTCAGAAATATTATACAGTCCTGTGAATGACTTATCTCAGTGTCTCAGGATACGGTTAAACCTTTGAGTGTTTTATCCCTTAACCACCTGTTTGTAGTTTTCTGCACTGTTTACTGAAAGAGACCTGCATAAAAGGGACTCGATAGGTCTGGTTCTAGGCACTCTGTTCTGCTTATAAGGAAAAGGAATTCAAAAGAAGCCTTCCGGTTTCCCTGTCTCATTTTCTTGGTGAAATAAGATTCCTACATTTCTTTGCTTGCTTCTCTCTACCATATCTCCAAAGTGATTAGCTTAAGACACTGTCAAATCTTGCAGACGTCATCAATATAACTGCCACTAATCTGTCTTATTCAATCACAGTGATAGAATTTACAACACATGGGAAAATCCCATCAAATGACAAAATGGTGAACAATCACAGAATACAGGGAATCATGGCCCAGCCAAATTTCCACACATTTGGGGTCGGGGGGGGTGCATAATTCAATCCATGACAATTCTTATTGAGCCAAATTGGGATATATGTTTATTCTGCAGAATTTAAAATAAATGAAAATAACCCACTGCTGTTGATTCAATTCTGACTCATAGCAAGCCTAGAAGACAGGGTAGAATGGCCCATGGGGTTTCCAAGGAGTGCCTGATGGCCTTGAACTGCTGACCTTTTGGTCAGCACCCATAGCACTTAACCGTTATGCCACCAGTGCTTGTTTCTGAGTTTAATATACACAAGACTGAACATTGCTCTGGCTGGTCATGGTCATATATGTGGAACCAGGGAATAGAATGGAGGAGGATAGTCTCTCAGCAAGAAGGTAAGCAAAGTGTGCTGTTAACAGTAGAACTGGCAAGACAGCTGGTCAGGCAAGAGAAACCACTGTCCACTACAGAAACTTGTACTTAGGCTGTCTTTTGTTTCCTTCCCAGAAGCTCCCTGAGATAGACAGAAACACTGTATCGTCTTGTTTCGTAGCAGAAGAAACAGCCTCAGAACCTTTGTCCAGGATAGGATTTCTTTCTGGCAATGTCTCCTTTTTTATTCATCCAGTTCCTATTTACCTTTGCAGATGATTGCTGTTTCCTGCTAGTTTTCCCTACCCACCTGGGACAGACCTAAGTGCCCCCAACTCCATCCCTTACTCTTCTCTGCAGGCCTCTAGTGTAAGAACCTAACACATTCGATTGACATTTTCTGACTAATTGTCTTTCAACATCAGACACTGAGTTTCTTGTTGAAAGAGGTTGTAACTTGATTTTCACTGAGTTCCTAGTCTCTTATCACAGTGTCTGGTGCATGGTAAGCCCTCATATCTTCAGTAACTGTGTACTGGGTGAATAAAGAATGAAATAAAGACAGCAAGTGAGTAAGGGTACAGAAAAATTAGGAGATAGTTAGGTGCAAAATTAAAAAGGGATACAGAGAAGGGCTGGCTTAATAAAGCACATTCATGGAGAAGTAATTAGTTGATAAAAGCTGGGAAACAGTGATCAAGATAACAGGTAAGCATAAAAGGCAAACAGCTAGATGTCACTAGTATTTAAGCCAGAGAAAGAAAGGAAAAAATGAATCTAAAATGTTGTCATTTTTTTCTGTAACAACCAAATGGCTTATCCATTTAGAGTTTATCAGGCGGAAAGCCATCACCAGAAGCTATTACATTTTCTTCACTAAAAGGCTCACTTATCTTGTAAATAATGACAGCTTTTGTTTGAAAGCACTTTTAACATTTGCAAAGCTCCTTGGTGACATAGTCTAATTCAGTGATTCATTGGACATGTACTGAGGGCCTACAGAGGTCAGTTCATATGCGAGATAAAGCAGCAAATAAGAAATGGCCCCTGCCTTCAAGGAGTTTATAGCCTACTGATAGACACTGAAACAAAATGTTACAGTACATTGTGAAAAGACACTTTGTGGTCTTTCCAGAAGGTGACAAACACTGGTCTCTGGAGAAGACAAAGGAAGCTTTGTAATGGGCGACGTGTTTTATGTGGTGAGCAGAGCTTGGGAGACAACAGGAAGAGTGAAGGAACATTCTAGGCAGACAGAAGTGCATTTATAAGGACAAAAATTATAGAAATGGTATAAAGGTGTTCATGAAAAATTAGAAATTGATAGCTTCTTTGGCACACCTCCCATCAGAGGTATAGTCTGTATTCTTTACCCTTGAGTCTGGGAGCACTTAAACTGTGCTTACATTGAGTAGCGTTAAGCAGATATGACAAAGCATGACTTCCGAAGCTAGAGCAGTAGAGGTGAGGCAACTTCCAACTCTTCACTGGCAAGCCAGTGACTGGAGCCCTGAGGTAAGTGTAAGAAGTCTATCTCCTCTGAGATGCTCATACTGAAGAAGCCATACTCAGGGATATGTTTGATGGTGATGCTGAGCTCTCATCGATGCCAGCATCAACAGGTATGTTCACGAGGGAGATATCTTGGACACCCAACCCTGTTAAGCCTTCACATGTCTATAGCTCCCCATGATGTATGATAGCAACCACATGAAACCTTAAGCAAAAACTGCCCAGCTGAGACCTTTCTGCATTCCTGACCTTCAAAACATCACACACACAATAAAAGATTCTTTTAAGACAAAATATTTTGAACCTGGGGTAGTAGTTCTAGGAGGAATTGACTCTAATAACAACAGCAAAGATAATAAAATCTGAAGACTGACTATGAAGCTCATGAGCTCATCCTAGAAAAAGTACTACATACCTCATTGTTGAATATCACTACAGTCACCTTTGAAGTTGAGGGGATTCTGTCCTTGGATTTCAGAGACGTCTAACATAAGCTATCTTCTCCTGCCATGTCCCAGATTTCAGACAGGCTTTAGCATTATCTGTCCTCCCCCACCATCACCCAAAAACAGCCCACAGGAATTTGCCACAAACAAAACTTTAGGCCTACACCCTCATAAGAAAAGCTTTTCCTTTATCAAACTATGATCATAAACAAACCTTACCCCCTCCTCTTTCTGCTAAACACTTCTTCCTTATCAGACCATAAATTCCCTTACTAGAATTTCATGCAACCCTCTCTCCTCTCTTAATTAACATTCTCCCCAATCCAATTTGACGGCATTTGGAGGCCTTATCAAACTATAAATTCCCTCACCCCTCACTACCTCATGAAAACTTTAAAATGATAGAAACTTGCCCTATTGGCCAGGGGTGGGCTGAGCCATCCTCAGCTCAGACCCCCATTAGTTTTCTCTTCAAAGAAACGTCACTAGACCCTTGGACTGGTGTGTCGCTGCCTCTGTTTCACACCATTCTCTTCCCAGCAAAATACTCCCCTTGCAAAGGTATGCATTGATATCAGCATCCACTCCACCCTTAACAACAATTTCGAAACTCCTTTTCCGAAACAGCCATCAGAGCTGTTGTGGTATTACCCTTGATGTCCTGAATGTCATCAAAATAATGTCTTCCTTTCAATATTTTCTTTATCTTCTACTAAAGAAAAAAGTCATTGGGCACCAAATCAGGTGAGTAGGGAGGGTGTTCCAATATAGTTATTTGTTTACTGGCTAAAAACTCCCTCACAGACAACTAGACAATTAAGTTCATGAACTTGCCACCTTGACACCATGCATGCACAGTGATCTTTCCAGAAAGAGCTCCAAAATTGCTTTAAATAGTGGAGTAGGTGCTGGCATTTGTACATAGCTTCCCAAGAGGCATACCCCAAAGGAGAGCATACTAAAGCCCCTACCACTGAGTGACCTACTAATGTTTGACAATGAAGTATGTAGCACTTAAAACAACCAAGTTCATGTACTTAACTGCTGGACCCATAGGTATTGTTCTTGTCAGCCCTAGCATTCTGTTTCTCTGTTTTTGGTAACAGCATCACAAATTTCTGTGGGTAATCCTGGTCTTAAACCATGTAATTCAGATGGGACTGAGTCCACTGCCTGCCTCTGTACCACAAACCAAACCCATTCCTGTTGAGTCAGTTCCAACTCATAATGACTCTATAGATTTCCAAAGGCGTCATCTTGATGGAAGTAGGCTGCCACATCTTTTTTTCACATTGCGGCTGGTGGGTTTGAACTTCCAATCTTTAGGTTTGTAATCAGGTGCTTTAACCACTGTCCCACCAGTCCTTCCTGCCTCCCTAGCTGCACACAAAATCCTCCCTAGTCATTATATTCATCTCAGCTGCAGTAAGTAAGAGAGGATTGGGAAAATGACCCAACACAAACAATTGAGATTTTTTTTTCTTATGATTTTTATCAAAATTAGAGAGGGAAAAAACAGCTTCCTTCTCAGCAGAGTTGCTAAAGAAGTGTTGTCCTAGGAATGCTAGGGACAAATTTAGTACCGAATAGGAACAGCCTAATCAAAAATAAAGTCACTTCCAGGGAAAACAAAGTATCCAAAGAAACACATTCCTAGTGGATTGTTTGAAACTTGGATCTCATGATGCCTGATTGCCCCAGGTTTGTTTGTTTCTTTCTTTTTCTCATAAGCTAATGAAGTCTCCTTTCTGAGCAAGCCTGTTTGAGAAGTGCTTCTGTCACTTGCATCTGAAAGTTCATAATTATTACAGGTAGATAAGATTGAGATCTTGGAGGGCTTTGTAAGCTAGGTAGTAAATTTGAACTTTGTAAGTGGTAAGGAGGAAGATGATCTAAATCAGAGAGAAAATGATGAGATTTATATTTTAACAAGACAAATAGCTTTAGCAAGAAGAAAACATTGTGGTACTTGACTAGGAATAGAAGACTGGCTAGAAGGATGAGGCATTATTTTAGCAAGAAAATTTTGATGCCTAGAAAATACAGTAAGTGCCTGGGGAATCAACAGAACTTTGAGAAAGACTGGGTATTGGTGGTGAGGGATTGTTCAGTCATCAAAGACAACATTTCACAACCATTTCAAGATCACTGACCAAGCTGTCAGTGATAGAATAATACATATAAGCCTACAAGGAAGACACTGATGATGGAGAAGCTCAATACCTTCAGAAATAGGCTAGAGCTGATTGCGGAACAGACTATTATCTGCTCATATGTGCTGTAAGTTGAAACTTACAAAAATTAGAACAAGTCCACTAGAGTCAAACTACAACCTTGAGTATTTATCTCACCTGAATTTTGAAACCATATCAAGAACAGATTTAAATCACTGAACAATAAGGACCAAAGACCAGATGAGCTGTAAACTGGCATCAAGAACATTGTAGGTGATAAAAGCAAGAAGTCACTAAAAAGGCAGCAAAAAAAAAAAAAAAAAAAAAAAAATCCAAAATGAATGTCGGAAAAGACTCTGAATCCTGCTTTTAAATGGAGAATAGCTAAACTGAATGGAAGAACTAATGACAGAAAAGAGCTAAATGAAAGCCTTCAGAGGGCAGCTTGAGAAGACAAAGTATTATAATGAAAGATGAAAAACTCCAAGTTTACAAAACTAAAAAGGGAAGAATCATACTCAATTTCTGAAACTAAAAAAGATGAAGAAAAAATTCAAACTTTGATTGCCAGTATAAAGTATTCTATGAGCAAAAAAATGAATGATGCTGGAAGCATCAAAGGAAATTGGAAGGTATAGACAAAATCACGGTACCCAAAAGAATTGGTTGAAGTTCAACCATTTCAAGAAAGAGCATGTGACAAAGAACTGGTAACACTAATGAGAGAATTCACAAAATATCAGTTGCGGTGCTTCAACAAACAGAAGCAAACCTAGAAGTGCCCACTTGTCTATGCCAGAAGTTTGGAAGATAGCTACCTGGCCAGTCAATTGGAAAAGACCCATATTGCCCATTCTAAAATAGTGATATAATAGAATGCAAAAATTATCAGATGTTATCACCCTCACATGAGTCTGTCAGTTGTCCTACTGTGGTGGTTACATGTTGCTATGATGCTGGAAGCTATGCCGCCAGTATTCAAATACCAGCAAGATTACCTATCATGAACAGATTTCAGCTGAGCTCAGTGTACAGACTAGGAAAGAAGGATCTGGTGGTCTGCTTCTGAAAAGCATTAGCTAGTGAAAGCTTTCTGAATACCAGTGGAATATCATCTGATACAATGCCAGAAGATGAGTGCCCAGGTTGGAAGGCACTCAAAAGACAGCTGGGGAAGCGTTGCCTCCTCATAGTAGAATCTACCTTAACGACACGGATGGGGAGAACTTTTGGGACCTACATTTGCTGATGTGACACAACTCAAAACAAGAAGAAACAGTCACAAATATTCAGTAATAATCAGAAGGTGAAAGTATGAGTCTAAGAAAATTGGAAGTTGTCAAAAATGAAATGGAATGCACAAAAGTCGGAATCCTAGCCATTAGCTAATATGGGCTGAATTTAGTCATTCTGAGTCAGACAATCATATGGTCTACTGTGACAGGAATAACAACTTGAAGAGGAATAATGTTGCATTAATCCTCAAAAAGAACATTTCAAGATCTGTCCTGAAGTACAGTACAGTTAGTGATAGGATAATAACCATACACCTGTAAGGGGAACCACTTAAGGATGCTGTTATTCATATTTAGGCACCAACCATCTAGGTTGAAGATGAAGTAGCACCTTCTACGGTCTGAAATTGATCATATATGCAGCTAGGATACATTGACAATTACTGGTGTTTGCAATGCGAACTTTGGAAACAAAGAAAGGCGGGTTGTTGAAAAATATGGTTTTGGTGATAGAAACAATGCTGGAGATCATGTGACAGTATTTTGCAAGACCAGTGACCTTTCTTTGCAAATACCTCTTTTCAACAACATGAACAGTGACTACACACTTGGACTTTGCCGGATGCAACCAACTACATCTCAAATGAGACAATGGAAAAGCTCAAGGTGTATCATCAGTCAGACCAAGGCCAGGGGCTAACTGCGGAACAGACCCTCAATTACTCACACACAAGTTCAAGTTGAAGCTGAAGAAAATCAAAACAAGTCCACAAAGCCCTAAGTACAATCACAAGTACATCCCACCTAAATTTAGAGTCCATCTCAAACACACATTTGATATATTGAACACTAATGACTGAAGACCAGGCCATTGTGCAAGGACATCAAACATAAAGAAAGCAAAAGGTCATTAAAAAGACTGGAAACAAAGAACAAACTAAAGTGGATGTCAGAGAGACTCTGAACTTTGCTCTTGAATGTTGAATAGCTAAAACAAATGAAAAAAACAATGAAGTGAAAGATCTGAACCCAAGATTTCAAAGGGCAGCTCCAGAAGACAAAGTAAAGTATTATAATGACATGTGCAAAGACATGGTGTTAGAAAACCAAAAGTGAAGAATACATTAGATATTTTTCAAGCTGAAAGAACTGAAGAAAAACTTCAGGCCTCGAGTTGCAATTTTGAAGGATCTGTAGGGAAGATAATAAACAATGCAAAAAGCATCAAAAGAAGATGGAAGGAATATACAGAGTCACTGTATAAAAAAGAATTTGTACAACATTTAACCATTGCAGGAGGTAGCACACGATCAGTGAGAGGGTTAAGATTCTCTGCTAACTTGGCTAGGCCATTGTTCTCGTGGTGGTCACCATCGTGACAGAATGTGCTGTGGCACTGGCAGAAGTGGGGCCTGTAGGGGCTCACCACCCCCTCAGCCTCCACCTCTCTGCCTTCCACTGCCTACTTCCTGTCAGCTCACCTTGCCAAGGTTTTGGCTTGTTGCAGATCCAGCAGCTGCCTCTATCTTGTCTTCTTCATTCTAATTCTTAAGACTTGAACTAGCAGCTCTTGGGATTCATTCATCTTCACAGCCTGCAAGTAAGAGTCCTGTTTCCTGACCTTCTGATCTGGGGTTCACCAGCCCCTGCAGCTATGTGAATCAGCAGAAACTTGCAGTCTTGCTTCCCATCCTGGGATTTGCTGACCTCACAACCTGTAAGAGGGGACCTTGTTCTCTGATCTGCCAACCTTGGGTTCCCCAGCTTCTGTGGCTGGATGAGCTTGTATTCTGATCCAGGACTTGGGAGATTTCAGCCTCTACAATTGAGTTTCTTTTTATATTTTTATGTTTTATTGGTTTTGCTTCCTTAGAGAACCCAGCCTAAGACAATCAGGAACCAATGTTACCAAAGGAATAGGTCCAAGCTACACTGAATATATCGGCAAACAACAAGACTCCAGGAATTGACAGAATACCAGTTGGGATGATTCAATAAAGGCTTGTGTGTAGCACTGGAAGTGCTCACTAATTAATGCCAAGAAACCTGGAATACAGCCGCATAGCCAACTGACCTGAAGAGATCCATATCTATGCCTATTTCAGAAGAAGATTCAACTGAATGGGGAAATTATAGAACAATACCGTTAATATCACAAATAAGCAAAATTTTGCTAAAGATCCTTCAAAACTGACTGTAGCAGTACACTGACATAGAACTGTCAGAAATTCAAGGTGGACTCAGAAAAGTGCACAAAACCATATGTATCACTACTGGTGTCAGATAGATCATGGCTGAATGCAGAGAATATCAGAAATATGTTTACCTGAGTTTTGTTGATTATACAAAGGCATTTTACTGTGTGAATCATAATAAATTATGGATAACATTGCAAAGATAGAGAATTCTAGAACTCTCAGTTGTGCTAATGAGGACTCATGAGGAAAGTGTACACACATCAAGTGGCAGTCACTGCAATAACATAAGGGAGTACTATGAAAGGCTACTCAGGGTTGTCTCTTCTCACCATGTTCAATTTGTATGCTGAGCAAATAATTGAAGAAAGTGGATTACATGAAAAGAATGGCACATCAGGATTAGTGTAAGACTCGTGAACAACCTGCAAGATACAGGTGACACAATCTTGACTGCTAAAAGTGAAAAAGACTGGAAGCATTTGCTGAAGATCAAAGACCACAGCCTTCAGCACAGGTTACACATCAACATAAAGAAAAGGAAAATCCTCAGGACTGGACCAATCAGTAACATCATGATAAAAGGAGAAGACACTGAAATGGTCAATGATTTTATTTACCTTGGATTCACAGTCATCACCAATGGAAACGGCAGTCAAAAAATCAAACGGCACATTATCTTGGGCAAATCTGCTGCAAAAGACTGTTTAAACTGTTGAAAAGCAAAGACATCACCTTGAAGACTAAGGTGCCCCTGAACCAAGCTATACTTTAACTGCATTATGTGCATGTGAAAGCTAGACAATGTGTAAAGGAGACTGTGGATGAACTGACACCTTTGAATTATGGTATTGGGGAAGAAAATTGGATATATCATGAACTATCCAAAGAAGAAACTGCCCCGGCCCGCGGGACAAATCAACGAAGGGACGAGGGGAAGCCTGTGAAAGTAAAGCAGGAAGGGCGGAAAAATGGAGGCAAGACAGGATTCTGATCAAGCCTCAAAGTTTTATTGTTAAAATCAGGTATATTTATAGCAGTGGGAATAGAGGGAGGGATCAAGTGACGTAGGGATGGAGTGACATTTGGAGTGAGGTAGTTGTCGGCTGAGGATTGGATATACATAGGACTAAGGCAGTGACATCAGGCAGGAAGTTTTTTGCACGCGCGGGCCTTTTGAATTTCGCGGGCGCGGGCTTTTTCAAACTTGGCAAGCGCGGGCTTTTTCAGCCCTACAAGCTTCCTGTATGTCGGGGCCTGGGGGCTCACCCATGGCTCCCGACAAGAAACAAAACTGTCTTGGAAGAAGTACAGCTAAAATGCCCCTTACAACCAAGGACGGTAAAACTTTGGCTCACCTATTTCAGACAAATTATCAGAAGGGACCAGTCTCTGGAGAAGGGCAGTGAAGGTTGACAAATTAGAAGCTCAGTGAAAAACAAAGAGGAAGGTTCTCAATGAGACGGACCGACAACGTGGCTGTGGTAGTTGGCTCAAACATGGCAATGATTGTAAACAGATGATGCAGGACTGTAAAATATTTGATCTTGTTACACCTAAAATCACTTTGAGTGAGGATTAACTGGAATGCACCTAACAACAGCAGTGGGGGAGAAAGAAATAAGGATGAGCTGGCTTAGCTAGAGGCTGGATAGTGTACCTCTCAAGAAAGATAATAGCTTTATCTTATGGCTTAAGAAGATCCCTGAGTGGTACAAACCTTTGCCCTGTCTGAGCTCTTAACCAAAAGGTTGGTGATATGAACACATTTAGCAGCCCTGAGGAAGAAAGGCTTGATGATCTGCTGCTGTAAAGACTCCTAAAGGTGCAGTAAAGATGCCCTGAAGATAACTACCAAGTAGTTCTACACTGCAACACACAGGGTTGCCAGAGGTCAGAACTGACTTTATCTATGGCAATGAATTAAAAAAAAAAAAAAGTCTGAGGACACTGAGATTAAGAGAAGTTAAATGACTTGGCCAAGGCCAAGGTTGTATACCCTAGTAAGAGGCAGAACCAGCCTAGGTCTTCAGGCTCCAAGACTTCATGCCATCAAAGCTGACTATTTGCTATGTCCTGGGTTCCATGTGCATTGCATTGCCAGGAAGTAAACAAAGCACACAGGCCTGTGTGTGTCTCAGTGCATTGCAAGGGAGGGCAGTATCATTAATAATTTATTTTGGGCTCCTTAAGATATTTGTCTTGCTACTAATCACAGCCTCTCTAGCCAGGTATTTACAGCATTCAAGACTTCTTGACTGATTTACCAGTATTTACACAAGGCTTAGACAGTTTGAGGTATAGCCTTTCTGTATTTTGTCTTCCTGAAGCTGCTTAGAAAACTAGAAGTGTGAGGGAAAGCAACAGAGGAAATCTGCTTCCTGAATGGAGTGTTGATTTGCACTGAACACAAAAAGGGTGTGGGTTTTCAACACGTACAACAAGGTTTGGGAGACTCTGTACATGAGAAGAGGAGCAATGCAAATAGTAAGGAGATGATTGAGAGAAGAGAATAAAATGCTGCATAGGAAGAGAAAGTTGGAAGGAAATTAAACAGGCAAACACAGTTTAAAGGCAGGTATGAGATGAAGGTGTTGAATTTTACTACGAGGAGATCCAAGAAAGGAGGCTGCAAGCTGAGGGGTGGGTGCTGGTTCTTAGGCATTTCTTCTCTGTTATAGGGAGTGGAGCTGAGGCCCATCTATGCCGAACTTTGCTTCTTATTTCAGAGGGAGGTTGGGTAGCACAACAGTTAGGGTTCAGGCTCTAGACTTAAATAGATGTGAACACAACTTCCAAGTCAGCAGTTTATTACAATTTAAGGTTGTAAACTTAAATTGTTCGTCTCTCTAAGGCCCAGTTACCTCAATCAAAATAAGTAAACAATAATACTGTACACCTCATGCTGCCAGCCAGGTAGTGATGCCCTTAGCCAGAAATTATTATCCTCTTAGGATCAGAGTAGAGAATAAGTGGAAAAACAAAACCAAACCAACAAAAGTAGCTTACGTGTTTCCTTGGTTAATAAATGTTAGCTGTGAGTATTGTTTTTAGCATTTTCATCCTGATTAATAATTAACATGGTTTTCAAAAATATCGTCTTATTTTTCTTGCATATATTAACATCATCCTTTCCAGAAATCATACAAATTCTCTACTTTGAAGATTTTTCTCATGTCTGTTGTACAAAATGGTTGAAATTTTAATGACCGTGTTCTTTTCCCTTGTCTGGGAAGACTATTTAATTCAATTCATTTTTATTAGATTCTGTGTAATCTTCTGGAGCAGCCACTGTGGCCAGGCATGACGCTAGGTGCTATTGGTGGTGGCGCTTTGTGTATCACGGAGTCAGTTCTGATTCATAGAGATCCTGTAGGACCGAGTAGAGCTCCACAGTCTTCCTTAGGTTGATCTGCTCCTGCAGGGGAGCAGATCGTCGGTCTTTTCTCCTGTGCAGCAGCTAGTCGGTTCCCCAACCTTTTGATTAGCAGCCAAATGCTTGAGCATTGCATCACCAGAGGTCCTGCATGTTTGGTGCTGGGGAGAAAAAGAAGAAAGCTATGCGTTTTATCCTGCAGGAGCTCACGGTCCTTTGGCAGCGGGGAAGTATTTGTAATCCAAGTCTTTGTGTAACAGAGAAGTGATTGTATGCTGGAATACTATCCTGAAAGCTGTTTATACAACCCAGAAGAAAAACAATGCTATTTTTAGGTATGTGTCTCTAAAGCAATGGTTAGTTTTTAACTCTCTCCAGGAATTTATGGAAACTGAGAAATACCAGACTGCACGTAACTTCTGGGAGATTCTGGCCCCCTGAAATCCCATCCATCAGTCTGCTTAAACCTCTTGCTCTAGTTCTTAACAAGCTTGAAACCAGTTTTAAGTATTTTATATACATTTAAGAAATCTCTGTTACTTGTAAGTTAAGTTTCTACTTCTTTAGTCTCGTACTGTCTTTGAGTTACAATTTTCTCATCTGGTGGGTCATCATGAGTAGGATCCGACTCGACGGCACTTGGCTGGCTGGCATCATAAGACTACCTGAAGTGTTAAATAAAGACAATGGCGTGAATGTGGTTAGTTTGGTTCCTGTTTCATGTATTCTGTGTAATCCAATCTCCTTCATTAAACTTTTAATTAAAAATACAATTACAAATGGGAATGTTTTGCCAGCATTAGGTGTATAGATTCCATAGGTCCTAGGTGTGCCGGCAGAGGAGCCAGTAAAATGTCCATCTGGAGAAGAAATAAGGAAAGTTCGCAGACTGTCAGTGGCTTGGGGCAGGTTGCTCAGTTACCAGAGGACAGGAGGTGGAGTTTTCCTGGGAGGGCCCCAGGTGAGATGCACAGGTATTCCTAGGAGCAGAGCAGCCTTCTGATGCTCTGCACTTAGCACGGTGCCTTTTATCAGATGGGAAAGCTGACACCCTGGTCTTGAGGGAACACTACACTACATAAGATGGGGTCATACTTTCCTTGCTCAGGGAGCATCCCAGAACAGGAAACTCAGTTCCAAAGGACACACTCTGCTTCTGGTGCTGCTTTCTTGGTGGCATGACGTTCCCACTCTTGGCTTGCTTTCCTTTCCTTTTATCTCTTATAAGACAAAAGGTGGTGTAGGCCACACCACACGTAAACTCCCTTGACCCTGGATCAGGGCTATGACCTTAGTAGGGGCATTACAATCCCACCTTAATCTCCTAAACATAATCCATTCTTGCCTCATTAACCACAGGTGGAGATTAGAATTTACAACACATAGGAGAATCGTAGTCACAGAATGTAGGGCAGCCACACAATAATGGAAATCATGGCCTAACCAAGTTGATAGATATTTGGGGGGGACAGAATTCAATCCATGACAGATGATAATAACATTATCAACAAAATATGTGTAAATATATATTAAAATCTTATTTGCCAAGGGCTAAATTAAACCCTTCTCATATATAAACTCTTTTAATCCTCATTGGTGGCTCAGTCATGAAGAGCTCAACTCTGAACCAAAGTATTGGCAGTTTGAATCCACCAGTCATTCCTTGGGAGTCCCATGGGGTAATTCTACTCTATCTTATAGGGCCACTATGAGTTGGAATCCACTTGATGATGACAGATTTGGTTTCTTTGTTTTTTTAAGTCATGGAGAGAACATCAGCTGTTCAGTAGCAGAAATCTCACCTGCCATGTGGAAGACCTAGTTTAAACTCTGCAGCAATGCATCACACCACCCATCTGTCTTGGGCGTTGCTTTCATGTTGAACAGCTTTCAGAGCAGCTTCCAGACTAAGACAAACTGGAAAGAAGGCCTTATGTCAAACTTGTGAAAACCAGCTAGTAAAAACACTACAGCTCACAAGTACCTGACGTGCCATGACTATAAGGATGATGCCGGACTAGGCAAAGATTTGCGCTGTTGTACAAGAGGTTGCCATGAGTACGGAGTGGACTCGAGGACAGTTGAACAGCAACAGCCATAAAAAGAGCCCAAAGCTTAGAGAAGTGACTTGCCCAGGGTTACAGAATTAGTGACTTCCAGAGCTTTACTTCAAATACAGGTCTCCTTGATTGTCTAGCTGCCTTCCTCCTCCCACCCCCCGCAGGGTTTCTGAACACTTTGCTGATCTGTACTTTTTATCTTTGCTTCATTATTTGGATTTCCTACCTGATGAATCAAAAAGTTCTATATATCCTCAGTAACCAAGTATTATTATTGCAAGATTGCTAGGTGACTTCAGTTTGAGTGTTCTTGTCCACACTCCACACCTGTCCATGATGGGGCCTTTCATATATGCCAGGTGGATCCTTGCTCTTGTTGCCCAATGGGCCCATCAGCATGGCCTGGAATTCACTGTAGCATCATCTTCCAGCCAGGCAGTTCACAGTGACCTACTTTCCCATGTGCCTATAATTTGTAACAGTGTTGTCTTTTGTCAGCTTTATCTTATAGCTTTGGCTGTTCTTTTGCAGTAAGGAATAACTGATTATTTTATTTTATTTTTTTAAGACGTTAATCAAAAATGTTTCATTACTTTAGGACCTATTGCACTGCCAAAGTAATCAAAACAGCCTGGTACTTGCACAAAAAGAGACAGATAGATCAATGGAACAGAATCGAGACCCCAGAGACAACACCATCTGCCTATGAACAGTTGATATTCAACAAAGACCCTAAGGCATTAAACTAGGGTAAAAACAATCTCTTCAACAAATGGTGCTGGCAAATTGAATATCCATCTGCAATAAACTGAAGCAAGACCCATATCTTACACCTTATACAAAAACCAACTCAAACTGGATGCCAAACTAACTGAATAAAAGACCTACATATCAAATCTAAAATGACAAGTCTCATCCAGGAAAAAGTAGGAACAACAATAGAAGTTTTAATACACAAGGTAGACAGACTTCAAACTCTGTCAAACAAACCACAAACAACAGAAGAGAAAATAGATAAATGGGAACTACCAAAAATCGAACACTTTTGCTCATCCAAAGACATTATTAATAGAATTAAAAGGCCACCTACAGAATGGGAAAAGATATTTGGCAACTATATGTCAGACCAACCAATGCTTGATGATCATAGTCTGTAAGGTACTACAAAACATCAATAAGAAAAAGATAAATCATCTAGTTAAGCAATGGGCAAAGGAGACAGACAGACACTTCTCTAAGGAGGATACCCAGGCAGCCAAAAAACACATGTGGACATGCTCGCGATCATTAGCTATTAAAGAAATTCAAATTTTAACTACAATGAGATACCATCTCACCCGAACAAGCTCAGCCATGATCCAAAAAACACAAAACAACAAATGCTGGAGAGGCTGGGGAGAAATTGGAACTTTCCTACACTGTTGGTGGGATTGCAAAATGGTACAACCTCTTTGGAAAGTAATCTGGCACTGTCTTAAAAAGCTGGTTCCAGATATACCATTTAACTCAGTAATTCCACTGCTTGGAATATATCCTACAGGATCCCGGCCATTCGCACCAACTGATACATGCGCACAAATGTTTATCGCAGCACAGTCCACAATAGCAAAAACATGTAATCAACCCAGATGCCCAACAACAGAGGAATGGATAGGTAAACTATGGTATATATACTCAATGGAACACTATGCAATGATAAAGAACAATGATGATTTTAGGAAACATCTCATAACCTGGTTTCAATTGGAGGACTTTACGCTGAGTGAAAGTAGTCAGCGACAAAAGGACAAATATTGTATGAGACCCCTACAGTAAGAACTTAAAAGCAGACTCATGCAAAGAAGAAAAGACTCTTTGACAGCTAGCTGCAAGGCTAGGGAGGGAGGGAAGAGGAGGGTTTAGATTAGACAGTCTATAGAAATTTGGTTGGCTGAAATCTGTGACTGTACACATTAGAAAGAAGATCACTATTAACTGGACTTCAACAAAACATGATTATTCTTCCCATCTTAACTCAATATTGCAAGGACAGAGTAGCTGGGGCAGCAAGCCGGGGACCATGTTCTCAGGTGAAATCGAGCCAAATTGGAACAACTAGCATTTAGCTAAGAGAGCCTTCTGCACCCCACATTAGTGAGTGGCATCTGGTGTCTTAAAAGCTGCCAAGCTGCCATCTGGGGGTACAGCAAATGGTCCCAACTGAGCAGGAATGGATGATCGCCAAGGGACATAACAACATGGGGCAAAGAGAACCCAGAAGACAGAGAGACCCACAGGAATGGATGACTACCTCAACTTGTGACCAGAAGAACCAGACAGTGCCCAGCCACCACCAGAGATGGCCATGATGGAGCTCACAAAGTTGAGTCTCACTGGCAACACAAGAATAAAAAGGGGTACACCCTGAGATCTCCACTAAAAGACTGCAATTGATGGTCCAGGGGCCTCAGAGTCCCCCTGGGAGTATGGCCCCTAGCCCTGAAGCTGCCCCTGTCCATAAGCCATAATGGAGGTGAATTCTTCAGATAGGAATGGATTGGACTTGGTGACACAGAGCGACCACATCATGTGTGCACTTTATGGTTCTATGCATAAGATGTCATCCTGTTGACCTATTACTGGAGGTGGAGGAGTGAGTGGAGAGGAGAGTTTGGCCCCAGGCATTCCTTGGCTTGTGGCAGCAGAACTTCAGTCTCTGTCTCAGTCTGCACATGGCTTTCATTTCTGTGTGTCTCTGTATCTGTTTCACCCTCCTGCCTGTCATAAGGCCTTGTCATTTTATCTAACGCCACCCTAACCCAAGGCAATCTCATCTGGACATCCTTATATATCTACAAGAACACTTATTTCAAATAAGAACACATCCTAAAGTTTCAGGGAGACATATATTTGGGGACCACAGTTTATTCCACGACAACCCGTCCATTCCTATACCCATTAGGTGTGACATTCAATCCATGGTCAATGAAATCATATTTCAATGTTATTATATAGCCTTTCTGTATACAAACACCACCCCAAAACCAACCCAGTTGCTGTAGAGTTGGTTCTGACCAATGACAACCCACCTGTGCAGAACAGAACCACACTCCATAGGGTTTTCAAGACTGTAAACTTTTGAAAGCATATTACCAGGCCCGTCTTTTGAGGTGTCTCTGGGTAAAGAGCTCAATCTACCAAGTTTTAATTTAGTAGCTGAGCACTTAACTGATTGTACCCCCCACCACAGGAATGGAAATATCAAATGTTATGCCCCACACATGTTCAGTTATAATATAGATAGTTTTTAAAAAAAAAAAAATAGGCATATCTGTAGAGATAATAAGACACCTTGTTTGTTGGCAATGTGGGGAGGAGGTTAATAACTATGGCTTTCTCTTGGCAATTATAGTCAGTTTATTACTAGAACCATTTTCACAGGACTAGATCTGGGTTATTACACTGAAACGATTTATTTTCCATTTCCCAGAAAAATAACAAGGCTTATAAATGAGAGGAACTATTGGAGCAGTAGCTGAGGAAAGGCCATAGAACGAGCATTAGCATACTGGGAAGTCAGAGAGCCCAAACTAGCCGTAATTGCTACAGCTACAAGAAGCAAAAGCTTCAGTTTCTAGGGAAATTAATGTTTAATGATAAGCAAAGCACTTGAAAGAGTAGTTCGGGATGCAATAAATACTCCACTGAGGCAAGATATTTTCCCCCTGGTTTCTATTTCAGAAAGATGCACTGAAGTCAGATGATTTCCTCTCCCTATCCCCTCCAGAGACCTCTTTAATTTCCAAGTTGTTTTGCATCATTTGGTGAGATGGAAAGGGTTCTGACTTCCATACCCTCTGACGGTTCTTCTGCTCTGATTTTAGTTTTGGCCAGGCCATGTATTTCACATGTGTGGATGTTTTACTACACAGCAATCATACATGAAAATTGGTGTGCTACTGACGACTTCTCAGCTGGACATCGCACATGCTTTGTGTGCCATGATAAGTGGATAAACATCTCAGTAACATCACAAGAAAAGATATTACAGGGTAAGAACAGAAAAGTGAAAGATAGGCAAGGAAGACAAAAAATAACCTGTTCTGCAATGTTACAGAAACAAATCCCTGAGGATTTTAAGACACTTAATCATAATTTTATTGTTCTGCACAGCCTACTTTTTAACGATTTAATGGTTAATTTCATCTGCTTGTGCAAAGTCTGCTGGTTGTAGATGAAAACTTCAAGGGAGAAATGACTTGCACAAGACCTGACAGAAAATCAGCAGACCCTGGAGCAGAAATCTCCTCTGAAATCACAGGGATGCCAGTAAAGGAAAGCATTTTTTTGCCTGCCCTGTGGTGGGGGATTCTGTAAGTTGACTATACTTGATTGTGACTTAGGAGGAAAATCACATAGATTAGCTACTGGATTTTGCTTTACTTAGAGGTGAATCCAACTCGACGACACTTGGCTGGCGAGTGGAATACATTATTTGAGGGGAAGTTCTCAATTGTTTGGACAAGTAGAGGGACACTTTAGTAATCCCAGAGAGAAGATTATTAGAGGAAAGACCCAGAAAGAGGAAAGCCAAGTTGAGAAGTTTTGAGAGAGGACTAAAATATTTAACAGAGAAGTTAGTTTAAATTTTTCTGTCTAGAGTGAAATTGAGCACTATCCTTGGTCCTGTGTGAAACCTTCAGTAGAAACTACTTCACTTATTAATGCTTTTACGATTAGGGGTGTGTGTGTGTGTGTGTGTGTGTGTGTGTGCTATTAAAGAATCAGTGAGGATCTGAGATGGGACAGGGCTCCTGGTAGGTATGAGGGGAGTTAGTCAGGACATCGGACGTCAGTTCATACTGTATAGAATATGTGCAAAGGTCTTGCCATATGGAAAAGGCTTATTAAATGTTAATTAATGTTGCCATCATGTTCAGAATATCTTGAAATTCTTGAAGCTATCTAAAAAAAGTGATACATATTTACGAATCAAGTCTAGTGACTGCTGAAATTCTGTGGTTATCTTTTTGACTGATCTAGACAATAAGTTCATTATTTGCCTGGTACTGTTAGGCAAATAATGAATATATATTAATCTGCATCTGCATCTACTCCTGTATATTTCTATAGTTATATCCTTCAAACAATTGACAACTGTCTTTATTATCTAGAGCTGCTATAACAGAAACAGTGGGTGGTTTTAACAAACAAACTTATTTCCTCATACTTCAGGAGGCTAGAAGTCTAAATTCAAGATAGTAGCTCTAGGGGGGAGGCTTTCTCTCTCTGTTAAGCTTATAGAAAAGTCCTTGTCTCTTTGAGCTTTTTTCTGGATGAACTTTATGTAGCTCAGCATCTCCGCTTCTAGCTTGTTTGTTTAATGTCCTCTGTATTTCAAAAGGAAACCCTGGTGACATAGTGGTTAAGTGCTATAGCTGCTAACCAGAAAGTCAGCAGTTCAAATTTGCCAGACACTCCTTGGAAACTCTATGGGGCAATTCTGTTCTGTGCACAGGGTCTCTGTGAGTTGGAATCAACTTGATGGCAGTGGTTTTGGTGTGGTGTATCTCAAAAGAGATTGATACAACACATACCCTACACCAATCCTGTCTCATTAACATAACAAAGACAACCTACTCCTGAAACAGGACTGTAATTACAGCCGTAAACTATTCTGCTGAGATTGAATCCATTCTGACTCATGGCAACCCTATAGGGCAAGATAGAAGTGGTCCATAGGGTTTTTAAGGTGTGGCTGGTAGATTCAAATCAACAACCTTTTGGTTACCTGCCAAATGCCTTACTACTGAGCCCCTAGTGCTGCAAAACTAGAGACTTAGAGGTGAAGAATTACTAAGCATATTTTAGCTGGGATTTGGGTGGGGAGGGGGAGGCATAATTCAATCTGGAACAATAACCAAAATTTAGAGAGACATGTAGCAAAAGAGAGGAAATCAGGAATAACAGAGGGACAGAAGATCCATGGAGTCTTAGAGAGGAATCTCTGTTGCCTGTTTCCCTCAATCATATCAGGCAGCCTTCCCCAAACTCCTCATCTCACATAGCAAAAGCCTGGAATACAAAGTCTTCTTAACATGCTCTTTGGTGATGTTTATGACTTTACCTCCTACCCACGTGCTCTCACTCCCTCTACTTCAGCCACTCTGGCCTCCTTTTTGTTTTGTTTTGTTTTTTTTCAGAACAGAAACTTAGATAATCCCACCTCACCTGCATCACAGGACTCTCCACTTGCCAAGAATACTTTTCCTTCATCTCTGGACAACTTGCTCCTGCATTTCTTTTAGGAATCTGCTCAAATGTCACCTTATCAGAGAGATGTTTCTTGACCAATACCTAAAAAATACTCCTAAATACTTTCACTGTAGTCCCTTAGCTTGCAACTTTCTCTCCTTTTCTGAGACATTATTTGCTTGCTTGCTGGTTGGTTGTTTGCTGTCTGCCTTGTACACCAGAATTCATTCTGGTGTGGATCCCTGCTCAGTATTCAGCCCCTGTAACAGCACTATTTCAAATTTTGACTGTATTCCAAGCAACAGCTAACTTTGCAGACACGAGTGTGTAAATTACAAGTTTCATAAAACACCATTCTCACTAGCTGTGATGCACTGTGATATTTTCTACTCTATTTTTTTTTTAAGTGTTATCCATGCCTTACTACCACGTTACAAACCACAGACCTAAAACAATTCCTAGAATGTACTGTTTTGTTTTTGTTGTTGTTGTTGGGTGCCACTGAGTCCATTCTGACTCATAGCGACCCTTAGGGCAGAATAGAACTTCTCTCGACGGCACTTGGCTATGGGGTTTCTCAGTCTGTAATTTTATTATCATTATTGTAATTTAGATGAAGGGTTACAGAACAAACCAGCTTCTTATTACACAGTATACATATTGTTTGGTGAATTTGATTACCAACGCCATGACTTGTCAACACTTTCCCTTTTTGACCCTGGATTCCTTATTAACAGCTGTTTTGTCATTCCCACTTTTATTCCTTGCCTTAGGCTGGTGTGCCACCTGAGTCTTATTTTGCTTTACGTGTCTGTCTAACCTTTGGCTGAAGGATGAACTTTAGAAGTGACTTCACTACTGAGTTAAAATGGTATCTAGGATCCATACTTTTTGAGTTCTCCAGCTTCTTTCAGGCCAGTAAGTGTGTTTTTTTTGTGTGTGTGTGTGAGTTAGAATTTTGTTCTATACTTTTATCCCCCTCTCTCTGGGACTTTCTGTTGCGAACCTTGTCAGAGAAGTGAGGGCGGGTAGCCAGGCACCATCTAATTGTGCCAGACTCAGTCTGGTGGAGGCTACGGTAATTGTGGTCCATTATTCCTTTGTACTACTGTTTCCTTGTGTCTTTGTTTTCTTTTTTTTTTTTTCATTTTCCCTTGTTCCCAACAGGGTGAGACCAGCAGAGTAACTTAGATGATTACTCACAAGCTTTTAAGACCCGGACTTTAGACTAATTTTTAAGGAAAGAGATGTCCAGGTCTTTCCTCCCATTCAGCAGCTGGTGAGTGTAAACAGCTCATCTTTCAGTTAGCATCTGAGCACCTAACCATTGCACTACCAGGTGTCTTTCTAGACTGTATCAAGCTCTTAAAATATAGATGATGAAGTTTTGAAGAAGAACTAGAAAAAAAGACTGTGGTGCTAATTGCAAGTAGAGAAGTTATTCTTCATTGGAGAGAGAAAGGAAAGTTTTGGCTGGTAGATAGAAAGTTTGGGGACAGCAGATACTCTTAGACTGGTTGGAACAGAAGAATCTCTTGGAGGAAGTCCCAAGTATGTTGGAAAAGTAGACTAGAACATAGACCATTAAATATCAGATATATTAAAAGACCGCTTTTGTTAATTCCCACATTTGAAATGCCTGATTTTGGTGTAAATGGTTCAAATTCTCAGCCCTTTGGAGGACTTGACAGTTTACTTCTTCTGTATCTTTATTGCAACAAACAACCCTCATTGTTGTAAATGTTGCATGCCACTGAATCAATCCCCACAGACTGCAACCCCGTGTGAGCAAGCAGAACAGCCCCAGAGGGGTTTCTAAGCTGTAATGCCATGGCAGCAGATCATCAGATCTGTTTTGTTGTGAAGATGCTAGAAGGTTCAAATCGTCAAACTTTTGGTCAGCAGCCAAGTGCTCAACTGCTGTGCTCCCAGAGCTCCCTAATATTTTTACTACTGGGGATAAATATGGTAGAAAGTTTCATAAAAGAGCTCTTTACTAAAAGAAGAAGTAATTTTTGTTCTAACTACTAAAACACAGAAGCAACAGCAACTAAACAATTCCTTTTGAAGAAAAGGGTCTATTGTCAGTTCAACCTGGTAAAGTGATTAATTAATACAGAGTACACGGCTGCTAATTCCATAATTTAATAATAGTACCATAGTAAATCGTTTTTTGAAATCCTGGCTATCATCAGGACAGCTATTTAATAAATTTCACTTAGAAAAAATAGGAACACTACTACATTAAATGTCTCCATTTGTTGTAGGCTATCTTCAGAGAGATTTAAATGGGGTGAAAGTATCTTTAGTATGGAGGAAATACGGTGGTTTTTGTTGCTCGGTGTCAGCAGGTCAGTTCTGACTCAGGGACTCTGTGTACAGCAGAACGAAACACTGTCCAGTCCTGTGCCACTGTCGCAGTGCTTGCTATATCTGAGCCCGTGGTTGCAGCCACTGTGTCGTCTACCTCACCGAGGCTCTTTCTCTTCTTTGCCGACCCTCTCTTGACCAAGCACGGCATCCTCCTCCAGGCAGGAGGCATCACTAAGGGTGATACTATCCAGTGATGTTACCTCTTCCCATGGACCTGTTTCCATACCAGACCATACACAATCCTTAGTGATATTTTTTGTGATGCTGTTACTCATTAACCATAATTCCCATATATCACTCATTTTCAGCCAATTACTACTTGAGTTTCAAAAAAGTTACTAGTACAGATTCACAGATACTGCCATAATACTGTAGCTGAAACACCAGAAAATTTGAAAAAAGACACTGTAAAAACATTGGCAGCAACAAAAACAGTGAGTACTTGTGGCTTCTGAGTGCAGATGAAACCACGTGATTTAAAATGTCATTGTAATGGGATAATAATGACAGCTCTGGCCAGAAGGCATCAGAACGTATAAAAGTATATTAGCACAGAATTTTAGTGTTACAGGTATATTGATACATGAGGTCTGATATCAAGTTCTCAAACTCATCCTAGAAAAAGCACTACATACCTCACTGATGAATGCCACTATGGTCACTGCGCAGGTACTCCCCTTGGGAAGCTTGGCACCCATGCCTGCATCTAGACTAGCCTTTAAAGCAATTTGAGAATCTTTTCCTGGAATGGCCATCAGAGCTGTTGTGGTATTACCCTTGATGTCTGAATGTCATCAAAATGTGTCTTCCTTTCAAAATTTCCTTTATCTTTAGGTGAAGAAAAAAGAGTCATTGGGTGCCAGATCAGGGGAGTAGGGAGGGTGTTCTAATACAATTATTTGTTTACTGGCTAAAAACTCTCACAGACAACTATACAATTTCATTCACAAACTTGCGCCAAGGAAAATTGGCCATTTCGGAAACAGTTCCAAAATTGTTGTGAAGGGTGGACTAGGTGCTGGCATCAGTGCATAGATTCCCAAGGGGAGTACTTGGAAGGAAGGCAACCATAGTGAAATTCAGCAATGAGGTATGTAGCACTTAAATAATTAAGTTCACAGACTAAATTGTCAGACCACATGTGTAAGCTGGACTTGTGAAAAATGTTTTTGCTTTTACAATTAACTACAGGGATACTTATAGAAAATAATAAATTTCTGCTGAAACACTGCACAAAAATTTTGTTGTCACTCTTTCTGATCATGTCACATGGTAAGGCCCACACCATTTAGTGACATCACTGACTGGTCCCTCTTGATCACCTGTCCAGTGTAAGATGAAGTTTTGCCATGCTTGCTTTTCAGGACCAATCCGGCTGTACTTCTACCAGGACAGATTTGTACTTTCTTCTGGCAGTCCATAATATATCTATTCAGTACTCTTTGCCAACATCATAGTTGAAATGCATGAATTCTTCATGTATACAAAGTAATTAAGAATACCAAGGACTGGGTGAGGTGCACCTTAGTTCTCAAAGTGGTATCTTTGCTTTTAACACTTTAAAGAGGTCTTTGGAATCAGATCTGTCAAGTGCAGTACATCATTTGATTTCTTGACTGCTGTTTCCATGGGATTTGACCCAAGTTAAATGAAATCTTCAACAATTTCAACCTTTTCTCCATTTATTATAGTGCTGCTTATTGGTCCAGTTGTAAGGACTTTATTTTCTTTACGTTGAGGTGTAATCTGTACTGAAGGCTGTAACCTTTGATCTTCGATAGTAAGCATTTCAAGTCCTCTTTGCTAACTAACATTTAACTAATATTAACATTTATTAAGCAGGTGTCAAACAGTGTGCTAAATGTTTTATATACATTAATCATTTTTAGAATACTATAAAAGGTATTAATTAGAAATGCTTTGGATGAACCATGTAAAATCATCATTTTTGTATGTTGAATACAAAAATGACTACTGACGATATTATATGCCAAGCCATTATATGGCACTACCTAATAACAGAAAACTGGGCCTCAGGATTTTAAGTACAGGAGTTTATTTCTCTCAAATAGCAAAAAACTAAAAGGCTACTAACGTTAGGTAAAAACTCACTATCAAGACAAGTATCTCAGTGATTACCATGGTGTCTTATGATTCCTTCCTCATGGTCACAAGGCAGCAACTACAGCTCCTACCATCCCATTCAGATTTAAAATAAGGAAAGAGAACTGGGAACAAGCAACAATTTTCTTTGGGGTGGAGTAGTTTTTGCTAGAATTCCCTTTCTACTTTCATACCCTTGGTCAAAACTGTAACTTTAATCTTCCATCAACAATTTAGCTAGAACGCCAGCTAGAAAAGTAACTGTTTAACTTTCTTGCCTCAAGCAGATATGAGAAACGGACAAAAATTTGAAATAAAAGTTATACAAGGCAACAAACCTGGCCTGGCCTGGAGTGGCATGGTAAATTCCCATTTTTATAATTTCCATTTTTCAGATGAAGAACCAGAGGACCTAGAATTTAAGTCTTAGTTATCTGAAGTCACGCAAATAGTAGCATGTGTACTATCCCTTAAGCCTAAACAGTTAATTACTGTACGATGCTATATAGCTTCACCAGTGCTTATTTATGCTAGTTCTTTAAAATCATAAAACCTTAATATGAGTTTATTTTTTAGTCATTTCCCCCTGCCCAGGGAGAACAGGAGACACTGATGGGCAGGCAGTAGCATCTCACCTCACTGCTAGCACGGTCTTTGGCTACAGCCCCACTGCATTGCTGACATTGCTGCCAACTTGGGAGCTATTGGGATAGAAATTCTTTAAAAATCTAGAGATGATCAGAAAGGCAGGGCCTATTTCTAACCAGGGTTGGAAATAAGTGAATAATAAAAAGAACATTGGAACAAGGGTCCAAGAGAGCTACAGTCCTAGCTGTCACTAAACCCTAAAACCAAAACCCACTGCCATCAAGTCCATTCCAAGTCATAGTAAGCCTGCAAGACAGAGTAGAACTGCCCGTAGAGTTTCCGTAGAGTACTTAGTGAATTCTAACTGCCAGACGTTTGGTTAGCAGCCATAGCACTTAACCCCTACGCCACCAGGATTTTAGGTCACTAAGACTTAAGAAATCCTTTCCTTCTCTGTGCCCTTATTGCTCATCTAAAAAATAATACGATCATGAAAGATGATACTGAAGGTTAATACCAGTTCCCGTCCTCTGTGTCAGTTGGGGTGTTTGTTTTCAATACCAGAAACCAACAGAAGGGTCAAAGAATTGAAGAGAAAGCTAAAGAACCACTGCTTGGAAGGAACAAAATTCAGAGCTGCTCAGGGTCTGGAGAACAGAGACTGATGTTTTCTTTAGGTTTTTGGTTACTTTCCAGAAAGTTAAAATCAAATTCACCCAGTCTGAGTCTTTGAGACCTCTTGGTAGGGAAGAACAAGAACCTGACTGACATTCCTCCAAAACTGGGTAACTGAGGAGACATTCCCCAAAAAACAAATGACAACTAATTAGCAGGAAAAGAGAAAATAGACACTGGTAGGTAAAGGCTATGGAAGATCAACTGCAGGGTTGAGTCTACCTCCTAGTTAGTTACATTTGGTTTATTAGGAAGAAGAAAAACTCCCATTTATTGAATACCTACCATGTGCCAAAAATTTTGCTGGATACACTGAGTCTGTTTTTCCACAACCTTCACAAAAAACCTGCAAATTAGGTGCTAATAACTGATTATTAGGTGCTAACATCGTATTTTTTAGAGGTGCTAATAAACTTAATTTACACACCAATGTCTATGGAAGGAAGGAATTCCAAGTCATTTATTGGCAGCCCTGAAAACTCCAGAACTTCCGATGTCCCCTACCCCTCTTGCAATAAAGCCCTTTCTTAACTGCTTAAAGGCTTTTCATTGCGGGCGCTATACAGTTAAGGGTCAGGATAAGATTTCTTAAGAAAATTAATAATAATTATTTCCTAAAGGAGACAGAGTCATTGCCTTATACTCTAATGCCTCTTTCTTCTCTCACCTGTTTTTAAAACCCCTCAGTGTCTGTTTTTCCACAGACATGTTTTCACTCCAATTTTCATATTATTTAGTCCAATGAACACAGCAATAATAACAGTTCTGTGACAGAGGGATAGCTAGAAAACTGATTGTTGTAATAAAACAATATTAACACGAAAATCCAGTCAATTGAGATTCACATGCAGTAAGTTAGCACAGCATTTTAATAATTCACATGAAGTCCTCAGGTACTTTGTCCAGGAGAATAATTAACAGACCCTGCATCTGCACATTTGGCAGTCCTCACCCAAAGCTTTCTGATTGCAGTTGTAGAAATACATTTCCACAAGCTCCTTGCCAAAGCGGGGCTGTAAAATGCATTGGTAGGATTCTAAGCCTCAGTCTCTGCGGATCCTTCTTACCCCCTTTACAGATCACACTGGAGGTATTCTGTGTTGTGTCTGAGGACCTTGGGAAAAAAAGTCACTACTTTATTCTGAGACTGTACTGTCTCCATTCTTTTCTGTTCCCTATAGAATGTTAAAAGCTTAAAGAAGAATGTAATTAAATTTTAAACTCTTGGACGACCTTAGTCATGTGCTGCTCAATGATCTGGCCCTCCTAACGAAGCCCCCACCAAACCAAGTGACTTGCTCTTCCCCATGTACCACATTCTCTTTACAGCTTTGGTCTTTGCTCACACTTTTCCCCTGATTTGTCATGACTTCTGCTTTTCTTCCCTTCTCTTCCTCCCTTCCTTACTTTCTCTTTTCCTTCCTTCTTGTCTCCTCCTGTTTCCCACCATTGTCTTCTGTCTCCTTCTTGTCTTCCTCTGTCATACCACTGCCAACTATGAGAAGCAATTTTCTCTCCCTGCATGTATATCTAGCTGGTCTTTCTCCCGTTTGTACTGTTACACATATGTCTGTATTTCATACCCTAATTTGTATCATTGGGGCTTTTCCTTTCCTTGTTGTTTCATACTCTGTTTGTATCACAGTATATGTTGATGTCTCCAAAACTTCCTAGTACTTAAGTAACAAAGGCCAAGCCCATCACCATCAAGCCAATTCTAACTCATGATGACTCTATGTATTACAAAGTAGAATTTCTATAAGAGTTTCTTAGCTGTAATATGTACAGAAGCAAGTCTCCAGGTCTTTCTTCTGTGGTGCTATTGGGTTGGTAGCCAACTGTACCCAGGAGACCAACTTCTTCGGTAGCTCCTGGGTATTTTATGAACATGTCCCTTCTTCCTTAGTCAGGACATGTGTAAAAGCATTGACTAGACAAGGTCCCCTAAGATGTCGGATGTTCTGTCATTATATACAATTCTTAGAGGTTTTCCTCAAATCAATCCTTTACCCATCTAACAGTGACATGATCAGAAGCATACTTTCCTTCTTTGTCAGAGACAGCATCTCCCAAATGAGATATGCATCTCACCATCCTCACTAAACTCTAAGATTCTCTGGGCAGGATTCGAGTCGAGCTTTGTGCATGATTGAAGGCATGATTCATGTGTTTTTCCCAGTCTAGAACAGCTTTTTGGCTCCTCCTCACCACCCAACATAGTCTACTCCTTCTCATCCTACAGGTCCCAATTTAAATGTCTGCTGTTACCTCTTAAGAGAGAACCTGCCATTCCATCATTTGACCCCATTTGAGTATCTTGTATTCTCTTTCACTGCGTGTCGCTCAGTTTTTTTTAAACATCTACTACTACTGACAATCATACATTTATTTTTGTTCGCTGTGTAATTTGACCTCTAAGCTTCAATAGTATAGCAACCAGACAATTCTGTTCTATCCTCTTCTTTATCCCTGAAGGCTGGCCCAGTACTTACATGCACAATAAATATCAATTAAGTAGAACTTTTGTTTCCAGCTGTATGGGAGATGAAATACTCGTAAGGTATGAGTAATTGGCCTAAATGGCCTAAATTGCTGGATAAAATAGAAAAAGGAAATAATAATGCAGAGGCCACAAGAAAATAAGGTGTTACGAAGTGACCAAAGTCAGCTTGACTGTTCTTTCTGCTTGCCCTCCTATAGGGTCACTATGAGTTGGAATGAACTGTATGACAGCAGGTAGGATTGTCTGGTTTGGTTTGGGTTGTGCGGTTGCTTTCAGGGCTTTGAATGTGTTTGTTAAAGTTTGAATCCCTGCTTGAGAGTTTGCACTTTCACCTTAAATATATGGAATCACAATCTATATTTTAAGGAGATCTCAACTTAATTCCTATCAGTAATACATTGCGAGAATTAGACCCCTAATTGTAGACCCTTGGTAGTGAAAGCTTGGCTGTTAACCAAAACATCAGTAGTTTGAATCTACCAGTTACCTCTTAAAAAATCTATGGGGTAATTCTGCTCTGTCCTATACGGTCGCCGTGAGTTGGAACTGAGTTTGGTTTAGTTGGGCTCTACTAGTGTTTCTCAGAATTGGCCCCTAACCAGTAGGATTATCAGGGCCTGGTAGTTTGTTAAAAATGCAGATTTTCAGTAGGAGTTGATACCAGAAAGAATCAGTAATTAGAAATAGACAAGGGCCCTGGGTTTCCTCGCCAAAACATTTGCTGTGAGGCTAAATATGCTATACACTGAAATATTTATTAGCAGCCAAGCCAAAGCCAGTTTATTAGCAAGTAAACACAAAAATGTCACTGACTTTTTGTTGTAATTTCAGTGAAGCCCCAGATTTCTGTCATTTAGATAATCTAAAATACTTTGTGTGAAAGTGCCTTTGAGGCAGAAGCAACAACATACTAGTGGTTAATTTGACTGGTGCTCTAATCTCCTGGTCTGGTGAGGTGACAGCTCTTTTTGTTAACTGGTACTCTCCATACCAAACCAAATCTTAGCCTAGGGCACCACTCCAAAAGGTGGCAGGTTGCTGGGATTTTCAGAGTCTTCTCACCCTCCTTATGTGAGGACAGAGAACCTGAACAATATTTCAAGCTAACCTGTATACCCTGAGAAAACATTGCTTACTTAGCTGAAGTGAAATATTTTAATATCTCTTGTCCAAAATAGCAAGATCCTTAAATCAGCACTTCTCAAAATTACGTGTACATAAACATCACTTGGAGAGCTTGTTAAAACACAGATTCCTGGCACCCACCCGCCAGATTCTGATTCATGAGGGCTGGAGTGCAGCTCAAAAATCTACATTTCAAACAACCTGCTGGTCCACGATCACAATTTGAGTAGAGCTGCTCTTGAATTCCCTCAGTGAGACAGACTGACACAAGAGTCGCAGTGATGAGTCAGACGTACTAATGATCATGAAGATGGCATGGTACTGGGTGATATTTTCTTCTGTTATACATAAGGTCATCACGAGTTGGGACCAACTCAATGGCAACTGACAGCAAGAAGAACAATGTGGTCTTGAATACGTTAAGAGTTTGAAGTGTTTCTGGTAGCCAATTCTGGGGTATAGTTTTAATATTAGGATTTTTCAAATGAGATGTAACCATTCCAGAGGTAGAAATGAAAACTTACGCATAAACACAAATACGTAATACATCACTGTTTACATTATGGTAATTTCAAGTGAATCACAGACTATATGTCATAAGGAAATCGCAGAGAAGAAAATGAAGGAAAGCGGGGGTAATCCCAGAGGACATCTGCTAAAAGATGATGGTGTTTGTCTTCTATTTTGAATGTTACACAAGGACAGCCTACAAGCCTTCCAGGTTGGGAACCAAACATCATCTCCTGGGACCCCATGGGGCTAAAGCCTCAAATTAGGGGTGAATGAAAACTAAACTCACCACTTAGGGAAGAATAACAGTGCATGAAGGTCCTCATGCAGGTCTGCAGCAAAATTCACGTTACCTGTAAGGTATAAAAGGGAATTATTTTTAAAGAGGTCCCAGATTGGTAGTATCCCCAGGTGATTACAAGAAAATATGATTTCTTTCTAAAGGAATGTAACCTGAAGCGAACCTCTCTCACCAAATTCCTACAGACATATTTGCAATGGCCATGAGAGAGAAAACCCTGAAAAGTTGCATTCTAATCTAGAATGCCGGAAGTCTCTCTCGCAGAGAACTCAAGAACACTTTCCAAAGGATCCTCCGTGGTGTCCCAACCCTTAGGAACTTGTAAAAACTTCACTTCCTAGAAACTTGAGACCAATAGTTGCCTCCTCTTCTGTAAACCCGCTAATGCAAATAAGAGGAGAGTATGATAATTTCTTTGTCTGCCTTTTCATGGGTCGATAAAACCACAGGAACAGAACTAATCGGGGAGCTCAGCCATTTTGGACATCAGTCCACCGCAGCTCCACAGGCTGAAATAAAGCCCGTTTCTCCTATAAACACCGGTGATCAGCCGATTCTTACTCTCAGGTGGGCCTCACTTTTATTTCTGCCTGCAACAGGCAAACACACATAAACACACACATGCACACACACGAGCCCACACATGAAATACACCAAGAAATCGTGAAAAAGGACCAGAAGAAACAACAGGCATCAGAATGATATGCACAAAGACCTATGGTTTTAGAGCTAGTAGTGACTCTTTGTTGTTCTGTTTAATGAAAAAGTGGTTAAACAAATTATCATTGTTATCTCCCCCATCCCGGCAATTATAGGCATACTTCAGAAATACTGTGAGCTCACAACAAAGCAAACACCTCAGTAAAACAAGTCATATGAAATTTTGACTTCCTGGTGCTTGTAGAAGTTGGAAGCCCTGGTCAAGTAGTGGTTAAGTGCTGTGGCTGCTGACCAAAAGTTTGATGGTGATGTTTACACTCCTCTGTAGTCCATTCAAGTTTAAGGTGAGATTGCAGCAATTTAGTTACATCTTCAGGTTCCACTTTTAATTCTAGTTCTCTTGCTTTTTCCACCACATTGGCAGTTACTTCCTCTACTGAATCTCGAACCGCTCAAAGTCATTCAAGAGGGTTGGAATTGACTTTTTCAAAACTCCTGTAGATGCTGGTATTTTGATATTCTCCCATGAATCACAAATATTCTTAATGATACCTCAAACTGTGAATCCTTTCTACGAAGTTCTCAGTTTACTTTGCTCAGATCCATCTGAGGAATCACTATCTATGGCACCTATGACCTTAAAAATGTGTTGTTAAATTAGACTTGACAAGAGAAATTATTCCTTGATTCACAGACTAAAGAAATTATGTTGTGTTGGCATGAGAACGACATTAATCTCCTTGCACATCTCTGTCAGAGCTCTTAGGTGACACAGGACATTGTTAACGAGCAGTAATATTGAAAAGAATCCTTTTTCCTGAGTCGTGGGAGTGGGTGCCCACAGAGGACTTAAAATACTCAGTAAACAAGTTGTCAACAGATGTGACGTTATCCAGGCTTTGTTGTTCCATTTATATATCACAAGCAGAGTAGATTTAGCATAATTTTTAAAGACTCTAGTGAGAGAGGAAAGCCTGAAGAATTGTAGCCTTTCCTAAAATACGAGAAGCCTCAGGGCTTCAAACCTGAAGAGTTACAGCCTTGTTAAAAGCACCAGGAGCTGGAAGCCTGGCCCAAGAGAAACCCCCACACAAGTGCTTCCTGAGAGCAGTTGGACCCCAGAGAAAGAAGTGCCCCTCCTCTCAACTTAACAATTTGCTTGTCTTTATCTTTGTAACCATGTTAACACCAGTTAGAAGGTAAAATGATAATTTGTAAAGCTGCTATGCCAATGAAATTGCAATATGAAAATTCCTTTGCTTCTTTGAGAAAACGTAGAAGAGGTATGTTTGGTAACAGAATAGGGTGTGTGGCTATTTTTTGGACTCGAGTCTGACCACCACACCACCGATAATAAATCCTCTTCCTCTTAAAAGACAAAATGGTGTTGGAGGTGTTTACTGCTCTGTGGGCCAAACTTGTCTTTTCCCTGAAACACTAGAATTTGGGGAATGGTAAATGAGCATTGGCTTCAATTTAAAGTCACTGTTTTAGTCAGCTAGTCCTGCTGAACAGAAATACCATAAAGTGGATGGCTTTAACAAGGAAAAGTTTATTCTTACACAGTCTCGTAGGCTATAAGTCCAAATTCAGGATATCTGTTTCAGGGGAAGGCTTTCTTCCTTGTCAGCTCTGGAGGAAAGTCCATGTTTGGCATCAGTCTGTTCAGGGAGCATCTTGGCACAGGAACCTCAGATCTGAAGGATGTGCTCTTCTCCTGGAGCTGCTTTCTTGGTGGTGTGAAGTTCCCAAATCTCGTTTCTCTCTTTTATCTAAAGTGGGATGAAAGGATCAAGGGTGGTGCAAGCCACACTCCAGGGAAACTCCCTTAGCAAGGGTGTGGCAGTCCCATCCTAATCCTCTTTTAACATAATCATCCTATCTATTAGCCACAGGCAGAGTTTAGGATTTACAGCATCAGAAAATCACAAAATAGAGGGCAATCATTGAATACAGGGACTCATTGAGAATGCTGGTCCAGCCAAATTACTACACATATTTTGGGTGGGGGGGGTGCACAATTCAATCCATGATAGTCACCATCTACATTAGTCCCTAACAAGAGTCAAACTGTCCTTTGAAGCTTTGAAGCCAGGCCATTGACTTCTCTCTAGCTACAAAAGTCCTAGATGGTAGCTTCTTCCAGTTTAAGGCCATCTCGTCTACACTGAAAATCTTTTATTTAGTGTAGCTACCTTCCCTATCTTACCTAGATCTTTCTGGATAACTTGCTTCAGCTTCTACATCAGCACTTGCTGTTTCATCTTGCTCTTACATGTTTCAGAGATGGCTTCTTTCCTTGAATTTCACGAACCTACCTCTGCTAGCTTCAAACTTCTTCAGCGTCCTCGTCCTCGCCTCTCTCAGCCTTCCTGGAGTTGAAGAGAGTTAGGGCCTTGCCCGGGATTAGGTTTAAGGGGATGTTGTGACCGGTTAGGTCTTCTATCCAGACCATTAAAACTTGCTTCCTGTCAGCACTGAGGCCGTTCTACCGTCTTATCACTCATGTATTACTGCAGTAGCACTGTTAATTTCCTTCAAGTTTTCTTTTGCATTCATAACGTGGCTAACTGCCGGACCCCAGAGGACCAGCCTCAGGCCTGCCTCAGCTTTCAACATGACTTCCTCACTAAGCTTAATTATTTCTAGTTTTTTATTTCACCGGGGAGACCTGTAATTCTTCGTTTCACATGATCACTTACAGGTCATTGTGGAACTGAAGAAGAAATTTAACACCCTCCCCTCAAGCTCAGGGCCAGGTGCAGACCCCTCCCTCCACCCTTTTGGAGCTGCCTCACCCCGTTCAGGAGCCAGACTGATAAGGTCCCCCATCTCCTTCCTTTCCTTGATTCCCAGCACTCCGCATCCCACAATCACAGCTGCTCCATCCCTGCCTCTAGACCTTGCACAGCACCCAGCCTTCCGATCCCGCCCACCACAAACCCAATAAAACACCTAAGCCCCGGACGTGGGACCACACCAGCGCTTTGCAGAGCATTAGCCGCCACTGGCCCGCTCGCGTAAGACACTGCTACTGCTTCTCTAACCTAGGTGCCGGCTCGTTTTTCCAGAACAGGATTATTAATTGTCTGGTTTTCAATATCATCATGGAATCAGGAGGCCGAAGAGAGGGACAGAGACGAGAATGGCCAGTTGGCGGAATAGTCAGGACCTAAATATTTATGAAGTTCAACGTCTTACATGTTAACAACAGTGGCATCAAAGACGACTGATTGTGGATCACCATAACAGATATAATATTAATGAAAAACCTTGAAATACTATGAGAATCACTAAAATGTAACACAGAGACATTAAGTAAGCATATACTACTAGAAAAGTTACAATAAATTTGCTCAATGCAGAGTTGCCACAATCTTTCAGTTGTAAAAAATGCAGTATCTATGAGGTGCGTGCAATCAAGCAAAGTACCCAAAAACAAGATACGTCTGTTCTTGTGCATAGTAATTACTCAAACAATATTAGTGGAGTGAATGAAAAATCTCAGATAGCTGCTTCTGTAACAATGATCACGCAATTTAAAGATTCAGGGAATGTTAGGAGACCGGAGTTAATTGTGTTCTCCCAGCAGCCATCAATTAGCGTCAAGGAACAATTTACTCCAGGAAATTATTAGGTTAGTAATTTTATATCCTCTCTGAGCTTGGTAGAGGAGGTCTTCTCACTAAAAATATTATCTTTATACAAAGTTAATTATTTAAGGGAAGTTCTGAAGGATCTAGGCTCTTTGTTAGCCCTACACACACATCAGTTAACCCTAAAGATTTCTCTAGAGTTCTGGTATGAACTACTAAATCCCTTGGTAGTGGCAGAGGAAGGCTGTATGACTTTCCTGGGTATACAAAATATCTAAAACTTTGATTGTTAGAAATGATACAACACTTTTTGAAGTTGAATTGAAAGATAAAATACATTAGAGCTTTAAATTCTGAATCCATGGACATTAGGGGCCTGTTACTGGGTTTGTAAACCTATGGGAGGCATGGTAGTATGGTGGTTAAGAGATACGGAGAGCTACAGCTGCTAAGCAAAAGCTCTGCCATTTCAAATTCACCGGCTTCTCCTCCTAAGTCCCACGGGCCAGTTCTCCTTTGTTATGTGGGGTTTCTATGAGTCAGCATCCACTTGATGGCAACGGCTTTGGTAAATCTATGAAACTCATAAAACAGGCTTGCGTATTTCTAAGGAGAAGATCTAGATATTACAACAGATTTTCAAAGAGAACAATGATCCCTCAAAACTTACATAAAGATTTTTTTCAATATTCTTCATAATATTTTAAAAATGGCAACAAAAAGTTACTGGAGTGAGAGTAAGTCACGTGCCTGTCTGCATTCAGAATGCCAGTGATGCCCTGTGGGACAAGCTCAATCCATTCCAAAATTCTGTCCTCAATTGAGACACTCATAGTCATGATCATTTATTTCTATGCTCTCTCTCTCAACAGATGAGAATATCCCTGAAGCTTTCGAAGACCCTTCAATAGCTTGCCATAGAGAAACATACTCACAAAGAATGCTTAAATTTCCTCTTGACTTTGCAAAAATATTACTGTACAGATGTGATGTTTCTCCATTGCATTTGCAGAATTCCACTTCAGGCATCCAAGCCCGCATACCAAACAGATCTTCATTTCCATCCTTTAGCAAACAGACATCTCTTTCGCCACCGTTTGCATAGGAGACTAATATTCAGGGTTTGCTTTGGTACTTTTTCAGAGTTGGTCAGAGAAAAGATCACTAACTGGGAAGTTTCCGTTTAATTTTATTGGGTCCATTGAGAATGTCTTCCCTTTAGAGAGTCATAATTGGTAGATTTGTAATTAGCGTTAAAGATATTTTATAAGACTGGCAAATTTCCCAGGGGTCTGTTTGGAAATGTGGGTTTGCCACTTGTTCACGATGCACCTTGGTTTCTCATTTATCAAATAAAATGGAATCACTTTTAAAGTATATTGTGCATCTCTGTAAATTTAGGTATTGGAAAAGGGTTCTTGTGAGGCTGAGAACTATTTTATCTTCAGAGATCATGTTCTGTGAAAAATGTGGCATGTGTGTGATCCACTAACACAGAGAACTGAAATCACGTAAGCCAAACACGTGACCCATTATTTAAAAAAAAGCAAGTTCAGTTATTGTCAAGTCAATTCTGACTCATAGCAACCCTATAAGGCAGAGTAGAACTGTCCCACAGAGCTTCTAAGGAGTTTCTGGAGGATTTGAACTGTCAACTTTTTGGTTAGCAGACATAGCACTTAAGCAGTGCACCACCAGACTTTCCATGATCCACTGTAGAAATAATAATTAGCTTACAGATTTGTTGTGATGGAGAATAAGTTATATTGATTGAGACTACTTTAAATTAAGGGTGACTTAGTCATCTTTAAGTCTAGGGTGTATCAGTTACTGTTTGTGTGACTTCAGCTGATTTATTGACCCTCAGTGGTACCTGATAGAGTTATTGGGAAAAAAGTAAATGAGTTAGTAAATGCAATGTGTTATGGAACAGTAGTAAGTTTTCAATAAATACTTGTATGATGATGACCATCAGTGATGTTTACAATGCCTATCATGTGGTCTGTTATCTATCAACCAAAAAAAAAAATCATTGCGGTGAAGTCAATTCCAACTCATAGTGACCCTAGAGGACAGAGAAGAACTGGCCCCATAGAATTTCCAAGGAATGCCTGGCAGATTTGAACTGCCTACCTCAGGTTAGCAGCTGTAGCACTTAACCACTCCACCACTAGGGTGGTATTTTTACATTAATTAATCGATATTTAAAAACAAACAAACAAACCCAGTGCCAGGGAGTAGATTCCGACTCATAGCGATCCTATAGGGCAGACCAGAACTGCCCCATAGGGTTTCCAAGGAGTGCTTAGCAGATTCGCCTACCTTTTTGGTTAGCAGAGTACAACTTAACTAATATATCACCAGGGTTTCCTAATCAGTATTAGTTTATGTTAATTAATATTAACAACAACTTCTATTGAACAACCAGACTAGCACTAGAGATGTAATAGATGCTTGACAAATGTGTTTTGAATGAGTGAATACACTAAATTCAGTGTTTGACATGTGATAAAGCAATTTCAATTCATTGTGACACCATTTGTGTCAGGTTTCCACTGGTTAATTTTTCAGAAATAGATCACCAGGCCTTTCTTCCCAGGGACCTCAAGTCACCAGCATTTTTATTAACTCTTGGGTTAACAGTTTGTACTGCCGAGGAACTCCTTAGCACACAGTGGTAGTTTGTTAGCTACTGTTGAAATGGTTTCACCTCATGGCAACCCTATGTGTGCAGAGTAGAATTGCTCCATAGAGTTTTCAAGGCTGTGACCTTTCAGAAGCAAACTGCCAGACCTGTCTTTTGAGGAACCTCAGAGAGAGTTTGAACTGCCAACCTTCTGTCTAGTAGCTGAGCACTTAGCCAACTGCACCACTCAGGGAACAAATGGTAAAGGCTTCCAAACCTGTGATGGGTCTGAATCTTCCTGAGGTTCTGATGACCCCGCCTCGCTCCTTGCCTGCCCCTTGCTGTCTTATTCCCCATTAGAAGAACTGATGACAGAAGAGACTTTTGAAAACTACAGGGGCACCTTGGCTCTCAGCCCTACCTTAATCAGTGAGAAGCATTTTGGCAAAATGAAAGAGCACAGCTGCTAGAAATAGAGAAGAGAAACTTGATACGGTAACCCAAAGAGGAAAGGGAAAAATATCCTTTGGGTGTTGGTAGCTACATGCCTGGAATGACAGGTGATGTCTGTCTTTCATCTTAAACCGCAGGCAGTTTGAGCTCCCCAGGCACGTTCTAGTGAGTTGAAAGGAAACGGGACCCTTTCTACATCATCAATTCTTTAACTGTTTGGACTAGAGAAGAAGGCTTAGTGATACCCTGACTGCTCGTAGGATTTCTCACTAGATGGATCAACTTAGTCAAGAAACTCTGACATCTGAATGCTTCATTTGTCTCATCTCTAAAATGAGAACTGATATAGTCCATACCTTGTAGCACAGCTGTGACGATTAATGCATTAATACATACAAGAACAGAGCCTAGAATATAAAATCAGTTGCACTGAGGTTGATTCTGACTCACGTGACTCCACATATGTCAGAGTAGAACTCTGTTACATAGGGTTTTTAATGTGTTATTTTTTTGGAAACAAGTTACCGGATCTTTCTTCTGAGGGACCTTCAGGTTGACTTGAACCTCTAATCTTTCAGTTAACAGCTGAGTACGTTACTCTTTGTACCACTCAGGGGTTATATACCAGACTAAAATATAGTAAGTTGGTAAATACTAGTAGCTATAAATGCTGGTTGCTACTAATGACTATTCTGCTTGGATCCTTGGATATAGTTCAAGAACATTTGAGCATTCCACACTCTTAATACAAAATGGCTTTAATAGCACTGACCTTGGAGTTAAAAGCCCTAAGTTTAAATTCTGACTGTTCCACTTATCAGTGAATTATCTTTGTCAGATGAATACCTTCTCCGAGTTTCAGTTTCATCATCTTACACTGGGTAAGCCACTAATTCCTCTTCCTTACAGGCCTCCCATGAGTTCCAAATAAGACAAGAGATGAAAAGGTGCTTTCTAAATTATGAAGGGCTAAGCAGGAGTTATTGCTATCCCCCAAACAGTATAGCATCCTCCAAATACCCCATGTTTCCTGATTCCGTAGAGATGCAATGATGCAGATTCAGAAAAGAAAGACTTCAATTGTCTCACACAATCATGTGAATCTGACAAGGATCCATTCAGCCCTGGGCTGGGTGTCTTTGCCCTCAAACAGTAAGTGTACATGCATAAGTTAAACACATATGATCCATTAATAATATGTATTTTTCAGGGTTATTCTAAGGATGGATAACACTTTGAAGAAGAAGTGCATTTCATTTAAAGGGCTGCTTGGTTAGTCTTGGAATCATTTTCTTATTAGTTACTATCTGGTCATTGTGCCTTAGATATGATTATAGAATGGACTCTTTATCAAAGTAAAGATCATAGTAGCTCACCTACTTTAACTACCAAGCCAAAAAAACCCAAATAATTTGCCACTGAGTTGATTCCAACTCATAGTGACCCTACAAGACAGAATAGAATGGCTCTATAGAGTTTCCAAGGAGTGTCTCGTGGATTTGAACCACCAACCTTTTGGTTACCAGCCATAGCACTTAACTTCTATACCACCAGGGTTTCCATTTTAACAACAATGTCTGATCCACTCAGCATTCACTGTATATCAGGCATCCAACAGTCCCTGCTATATGGAGCTTAATCCCCATCAAAACAAACCCACTGCTGCTGAGTCAATTCTGAGTCATAATAGTGTAGTGGTTAAGTGCTATGTCTGCTAATCAAAGGGTCAAATCTGCCAGGTGGGTGCTCCTTGGGAACTTGACTGGGAAGTTCTACTCTGTCCTATAGGGTCACTATGAATTGGTTATAGAGCTTAGTTTCCCTTTTATTGTTGTTGTTGTTAGCTGACAACAAGTTACCCTCTGACTCAACACAACCTCATGTGTTACAGAGCTGAACTAACCTCATAGATTTTTATTGTCTGTAATCCTGACAGAAGCATGTCACAGGCCTTTTCTCCACAGGACTGCTAGGTAAATTCAAACTGCCAGTCTCACAGTTAGCAGCTAATTGCAAGCTTCTTGTGCACTCAGGGTCTTCGGCTTCCCTTAATCTTGAAAGTGAAGAAACCGAGGCTGGCGAGGTATAAGACCTTGGACACCACCCATCCTGATTCTACAGACGAACTAGATCCACCCCTTAGTTTCTGACTCTTAGCCTAGTCTGATTTCCTGAAATACGGTCTCATAGACTGAACAAATTATTGTCCCTTCTCCTTCCACTAAAGTTACCTGTCACATCCAGTCTCAAAAGAATATGATACGTAATGACTGTAAAGAAACTTGGACCTTTAGAAAGAGACTGAAATCATTATTTTGCATTGAACTTACTTTCCTCTGCATTATGCTGACAGCATTACTTTTGCCTCACAGCTTATTAAGAAGAGAAAAGATGCTGGAAGCACAGTAGATACAATTACTGAAAACTTGCTGAGCATGAGGGGTGACCCCATAGCCTCTGAGGTCTCCTCTCATTTTTTTAACTGCATCCCTCATTTTGGCTTGTCACTGCACTTTGCAAAATCTCTGCTGATCATTCAGGACCTTTGCCTGTGCTGGCTTGTATGGCAAATGATTATGGTTCTAAGCATGAGATGAAGCCCACCATTAACTGACATGAGATTTCCCAATGCAGATGCCAACAGCCCCCACCCTCTGAATACAATGCTTGCATGGTGTGTTGTTGTTTGTGCCGTTAAATCTATTCCAACTCACGGTGACCCTGTAGAACAGAGTAGAACCCCCTATAGTATGGGCCACCTAGGCTATAATCTTCATGGGAGAAGATCACCAGTTCTCCCCTCAAGCTCATGCCCAGCGGAGTTGCTGATGGATTCAAACCCATACCAAAAGGCTTTAAACTAAACACACAACTCTAGGAAACAAATTGGTGACTGCAAAATATAAGATATTATGAATAACAACAAACGTTTACACAGCCTCTACCCTGTGTGAGATTTTTTATTGTGAATTATAAGCATTATTGCTCATAAATCCATGCAATAAGCTTGCTAGTAGTCATCACTGGTTTCCACTGCCATTGAGTCAATTCTGACCCACAGGGACGCTATAGGAAGAGTAGAACTGCCCCACAGCTTTTCTAAGTGTTGGCTGATGGATTCAAGCTGCCAATCTTTTGGTAAGCAGTTGAGCTCTTAACCACTGCACTACCGATGAGCCCATCAGTGGCCTACTGATGATAAAACTGAAACCCAAAGAAGTCATGTACCTTGTCTAAGATTACACAGATGACAAGTAGCCAAATCAAATCTGTTAGATGTTAAAGCTACTATACCACCAATTGTGCTAGTGTGGTTCTTAGAATTACAAGGGGGAACGACTTCTTTATTCATAGCTTGGAAGAGTCATTAAGTACTCAACTAAAGAAGGGATAGATAGTGAATTTATTTAGCTGCATAGCTACTTGTTATAATTATGAGGTAGGCTCTAAAGAAAAGAAGACTAGTTGCTACCCCCTTCGTGCCTCATTTTTAAAAGCTTCTTCAGTCTGTTCCTCCACACACAGCTCTTTCATCATGTAGACGTGCTCCAATTAGTCCTTGTTTTGTGGTGAATTAAGGCAATTCCATGATTCAGTCTGACTTTGCTTGTTTTTAAATCTGATCTGAATAATGAAGTATTAGTCCTATCCCCAATGTATAAAAACCATTTTGCCCTGTCTTCAATTGCCTGAAACATTGACAGCTGCACCTGTTTGCCTTCTTATATCAATCTTCTCCAGGAGAAAACTAAGTTGCTTGAGCTGACATTTTAGAGCACAGCTCAGCCCTAGCTTTTGGTACGTAGTTGGGTGCTTGGTTCAGTTTCTGAGTAGGCGCAGGGACAAGATTTATGAAGAGTGGTGAAGAACCTAAGAACTCCTGGAATAGTAGCAGTGCCTGGCCCAGCCCCAAATCACTAAGAAGCAGAGAAATGGCGCTACTGACTGTCTTAGAGTTGTTTTGCTTCTTAAAAACAACCAGCACATCAACACACAAACCATACATATATTTAGAAATAAAAAAAAAAAAAATTATGTTCCATTTTTCTCTCTCTCCCTTTTTGTACCTCTCTATGTTGAGTCAATTTGGACTCATGGTGACCCTATAGGACAGAGTAGAACTACCTTATATGGTTTCCAAGGAGTACCTGGTAGATTCAAACTGTTGACCTTTTGATTAACAGCCATAGCTCTTAACCATTATGCTGCTTGGGTTTCCCATACATTTACAGGTACTTTTAAGAAGCAAAGTACATGCGTCCTATTTAATAGGATGAGTCTAGTATTTCCTGCCTGAACACTTCCTAATGATTCGGTTTTGACAACTGTTTAGCAATTGAGTTTGTTTTCGGGATTAAATATATATATATATTAAAAATGCTTGGGTTGTAGTAATTCTCGACACAGGAGCTGCTATTATCATCATCATTACTGCTTTTGTAATTACAGAAAAATTTATAAGAAGCATCAGGTCAAACTATTGAATTATACGTGTCTTTACTTCTCTTCATCTATATAGGTATAAGAAAGAGGAAAAATGAAAATCATTAAAACTAGTCAAATGGCATTGTTTGGGTAGCTTTAAACTCCTAAAATACATCTTTTTACTCCCCTCTTTTAGCAGTTAAATCCTTCTTGACTGAAGCAGTTCTGTATTCATGTTTAAACTAACTGAGACTAAATTTGTTTCCACTGTGAATAGAAAGAAATGACATGTGAAAATTCTCTCATCTCTATTTTTCCTTGTAGTTATATAACGTGACATTTTTAAAGAGTGAAGCTTTTCCTCTGCCTTTCTTTTTTTGCATTTCATTTTGTGCAGCTCAGAGTTAAACAACATGAGAATTTATTCCTGAAATATAAAAGCTTTAATGGCTCAGAATATGTAAGAATTATCAGGAGTAACTCATTTGCCCCTCGACAAGAAAAGTCTTGATTTTTCTCTTCTCTTTTTCAAAAAGCTGGTGCAGTTTTATGTGTTCTGAAGACTAGATAAATGTTTATATTCAGATTTTTACCCAAATAATTGAATTAATAAACGATTTCAATACTTCATAATGGGGTTTTAGTGTTGCTGTGCTGTCAAGTTGCTCTTCAACTCATAGCAATCTCATATTCCAGAGTAGAAGTGTGCCATGGAATTTTCTTGGGTGTAATATTTATGGAAGCAGAACACCAGGTCTCTGTCTCTCAGAGGCCGTTGGATGGATTTGAACTGCCACCCTTTCATTTAGCAGCTACAAGCTTTACTATTGTGCCACAGTGGCTCATTTGGTGTCTAGGTAGGCAAAGCCGAAAGCATCATGCTTGCTATGATCCTCTGTGGGAGTGTACTGCACTATTCTCTTCATTTTTATGACTATTGTTAGCCACAAGCAAAAACCAATAGCTACCAAATTTGAGCCCCGACTGTATGCCTACTATATGTGAATTTCATTTACATTATATGTATTATCTGACTTTAGTCTCTATGAAATCATTGTTGTAATCATTTTACAGGTAGGAAAACTAAGTCTCAAAGAGAAATAACTTAGAAACATGGCCAGTAAGTGCAAGTGCTGGCATTCTGAACCAGGTCTGCCTGACTTTGAATGCCATCCTCTTTCTACGAATATCATAGCCCTTCTCCCTGTACCAACTCATACTTTTCTGCACTAGGGTTGCATTTTGTAGGAAGGCAAAAAGGCTGAAAATACTCAACTATTTCTGCTGTTCAACCTGCCTGGTAACTGCCTTATGGAGTCTCAGCTAGCAATGAATGCCAGCAGCTGTTAAAACATCAGTCAGTTCCCAGAAACAATCAAATCTTCAGTAAGGCTCAGCACTCATTCTGGTTCAAACCCCTGCAAGTAACTGGCGTTCTTAACAAGTTTCCAGGTGATGCTAATGCTACTGGTTACAGACGAATTCTGAGAACCATTAGTAGACCCAAGCCAAGCCAGTTGTCATTGCGTCTATTCTGATACACAGCAACCCTGCAGGGCAGAGTAGAACTGCCCATAGGATTTGCAAGGAGTGATGTATGCAAACTGCCTTTTGGTTAGTAGCCATAGAACTTAACCACTGCGCTACAAGGGCTTTACTAGTTGACCAGTGGTTCTCAAAATAGATTATACCTAAGAATCATCTTGTTAAAATGTAGATTTGGATTCAGTGTTTGAGATGGAAGTGCAAAGCCTCAGCGAGTTTCAAACCAGAACAAACTGATTTGAAGCCCTGGTTTATAGAGGTACTCAATCTTTGAAAAGTTGCTCACTGATGTGAGTGGAGAGGCATTTAACTTGCAAACCTGGGCCAAGTTGTAGTATATCACAGAAAGAGGGAGATTCTTGATGGGTTCGAATACACAATGAATGAACTCAGAACCACCCCTAGCTCCATTTCCTTTGTCTTCCTTTTTTGGGGGTCAAACATCAGTTTTGCTCAGACACACTCTGGAAATTCTAGGTGGAAGGAATAGTCCATGAGTCAGACTGCTCAACTGTATGTTTGACCCAGAGTGCCTTCTGCATTTTAATTTGCAAATGTGAAGCTCATGACCATTATTCCTTGCCCTATGTTTCCCTTTCTTCAAGTTAATTAAGTTTGCTATTCTCCAGATGCACAGCTCCTAGGGCCCTGAGGAAGTGAAGCTGTCTGTATGTGAAGGCCACAGAGCTGACAGAAAGAGTCACCAGACTGTTCCCTGCAGGTTGGCTTGGCCTCCTAAGACCTTGCCTCTGCCCTCACAGCTTGCCACTGTAAAAAGTCTTTTAATTGCTAAGGGTATAGAGACAGAAATTCTCTTCTTTGTCTTTCCACAGCATATAGGGAGAGCATGGAATACAGTGCCTGTATTTTACCACTATAGAGCCACAACAGTAGCTATAGACAAGTCATGAAGCCAACATGTGTAGAATATTTACACCATGCCACGCAGTATTTGATCTGTGACATGACTCATCAAATTGACTCACTTCATTCTTGCAACCCTCTGTTATTCTTCTGCCAGTGGAGGCTTCCTTGTTTTTGTGCCACTGGCATTTAGGTACCAGCAGGATCACCCATGGGAGACAGGTTTCAGCTGAGCTAATAGACTAAGACAGGCTAGGAAGAAGGACCCAGCAGTCTACTTCTGAGAAGAATTAACTGGAGAAAACTTTATGAATTGCAGAGGAAAATTGTCAGATACAGTGCCAGAAAATGAGCCACCCAGGTTGAAAGGCACTCAGAAGGTGACTGGGGGAGAGCTGCCTCCTGAAAGTAAAGTCAATCTTAATGACACAGTGAAGTAAAGCTTTCAGGATCTTCATTTGCTGATGTGGCATGACTCAAAATGAGAACATACACCTGCAAGCATCCACTACTAATCGGGACATGGAATGTACAAAGTATGACTCTAGAAAAATTGGAAACTGTCAAAAATGAAATGGAATGCATAATCATCAATATCCTAGGCATTAGTGAGCTGAAATGGACTGATATTGGCCATTTTGAATCCAACAGTCATATGGTCTACTATGCTGGGAATGAAAACTTGAAGAGGAATGATGTTGCATTTATCATCAAAAAGAACATTTCAAGATCTGTCCTGAACTACAATGCTGTCAGTGATAGGATGATATCCACAAACCTACAAAGCAGGCCTGTTAATACAATTATTATTCAAACTGATGCACCAACCACTAAGGACAAAGATGAAGACACTGAGGATTTTTACCAGCTTCTGCAGTCTGAAACTGATTGAACATGCAATCAGAATGCATTGATAATTACTGGTGACTGGAATGCAAAAGTTGGAAACAAAGAGGAAGTCTCAGTAGCTGGAAAATACAGCTTTGGTGACATAAATAATGCCAGGGATCACAAGAAAGAATTTTGCAAGACTAATGACTTCTTCATTGCAAATACCTTTTTTTAACCAACACAGATGATGACTGTACACATAGGCCTCACCAAAATACACAAGAAAGAAATTTACTACATCTGTGGGAAAAAAATGATGAAAAAGTTCCATATCAGCAGTCAGAACAAGACCAAGTGCTGTGGTACAGATCATCAACTTCTCATATGAAAATTCAAACTGAAACTGAAGAAAATTAGAACAAGTCCACAAGAGCCGAAGTATGACCTTGAGTATAACCCTCCTGAGTTTAAAGACCATCTCAAGAACAAATTTGAAGTGTTGACCACTAATAACAGAAGGTCAAATGAAATGTGGAATGATATCAAAGACATCATCCATGAAGAGAGCAAAAGGTCATTAAGAAGACAGGAAAGAAAACAAAGACCAAATTGGACGTCAGAAGAGACTCTGAAACTTGCCTTCAACTATCGAGCAGCTAAAGCAAAAGAAGGAATGATGAAGCAAAAGACTCAAACAGAAGATTTCAAAGGGCAGCTAGAGAAGACAAAATAAAGTATAATACTGACATGTAGAAAAAGCTGGAAATGGAAAACCAAAAGGAAAGAGTATGTTTTGTATCTCTCAAGCTGTAAGAACTGAAGAGAAATTTCAAGCTTTCAGCTGCAATGGTGAAGGACTCTACAGGGAAAATATTAAAGGACTCAGGAAGCATCAAAAGAAGATGGAAGGAATACACAGTCATTATACCAGAGAGAACCGGGAGATGTTCAGCCATATGAAGAGGTAACATACGATTAAGAACTGATGTCCTAAAGGAAGAGGTAGGAGTTGCGTTGAAGGCATTGGCAAAAAACAAGGCTTTAGGAATTGATGGGATAATCAATTGAGATATTTCAACAAACAGATGCAGTGCTGGAAGTGTTCACTTGTCTATGCCAAGAAATTTGGAGGACAGCTATCTGGCCACCTGAGTGGAAGAGATCCATATTTATCATATTCCAAAGAAAGGTGATCTAACTGAATTTGGAAATTACTAAACAATATCATTAATATCACATGCAAGTAAAATTTTGCTCAAGATCATTCAAAAGTGGCTGAAACAGTATATTGGCAAGGAACTGCCAGAAATTCAAGACAGATTCATGAGAGAATGTGAAACCAGGGATATCATTGCTGATGTCAGATGGGTCTTGACTGAAAGCAGAGAATTCCAGAAAGATATTTACCTGTGTTTCATTGACTATGCAAAGGCATTTGACTGTGTGGGACATAACAAATTATGACTAACACTGCATAAAATGGGACCTTCAGAACACTTCATTGTGCTCTTAAGGAATCTATAGATGGATCAAGAGGCAGGTATGTGAACAGAATAAGGGAACACCGCATGGTTAAAATCAGGAAAGATGTATGTCAAGGTTGTATCCTTTCACCATACCTTTTCAATCTATATGGCAAGCAAATAATCTGAGAAACTGGATTATATGAAGAAGAATGAGGCATCAGAACTGGAGGACAACTCATGAACAACCTGCATTACACAGACAGTGCCACCTTACTTGCTGGAAGTGAAGAAGATTTGAAACACTTACTGATGAAGATCAAAGACCACAGCCTTCAGTATGGATTGCACCTCAACATCAAGGAAACAAAAACTTTCACAACAGGACCTGTAAGCAACATCATCATAAATAGAGAAAGGATTGAGGCTGTCAAATATTTCATTTTACTTGGGTCCACAATCAACACCCATAGAAGCAGCAGTCAAGAAATCTAAAGTTGCATTGCAGTGAGAAAATCTGCTGCAAAGGATCTCTTTAATATATTGAAAAGTAAAGATGTCACCTTGAAGACTATAGTGCACCTCACCCAAGCCATGATATTCTCAATAGTATCACATGTATGTGAAAGCTGGACAGTGAACAAAGAAGACTGAAGAAGAATTGATGCTTCTGAATTGTGGTGTTGGAGAAGAATGTTGAATGTACCATGGACTGCCAAAAGAATAAACAGATCTGTTCCGGAAGATGTACAACCAGAGTGCTCCTTGGAAGCCAAGGTGGCAAGACTGCTTCTTACATACCGTGGGCGTGTTGTCAGGAAGGATCAGTCCCTGGAGAAGGACATCATGTTTGATAGAGTGCAAAGTCAGTGAAAAAGAGCAGGACTGTTGGTGAGATGGGTAGACACAGTGGCTACAACAATGGGCTGAAGCCTGAAGACAGTTGTGGACATGGTGCAAGACCAGTTAGTTTCCTAGTGTTGTGTATAGGGTCTCTATGAGTTGGAACTAACTCCATGACACCAAACAACAACAACAACGTTACTCAGATTAGTACCCTGTGGTCACACAGCTCGATAGGTATCTGTGCAAGTATGTGCCCATCAATATCCCTATCAGCAGTACAAGCACACACGGAGAACCAGGTTGGCTGCCTCTCCTTTTCCCCACCAGTGACCTATCCATGCTAACAGAGAAGACTAAAGGAGGCAAATCAATAAGGACACCTTTGCAGTATGTATTCAAATAATAATTTATTGAAGACATTGAGTACCTTTCACGTGTTGTAGCTCTAGAATACTACTGTCCAGAAGAAATACATGAAAATTTTAAATTATCTAATAGACACATTAAAAACAAAGAAGAAACAGGCCTAATTAGTATAATTATTTTAATTAAATCAATAGATAAAAATTATTTTGACATGTATTCAATACAGAAATTGAGATATTTTACATTTTTTATAGTAGGTGCTCAAAATCCAGTGTGTATTTTGCACCACACCTCAGTTTGGACTAACCCCATTTCAAGTAGATAACTACTCAACAATGAGAAACACAAACTGCTGATGCATACAGCAATGTATATAACTCCCAGAAAGATTATGTATAGTGAAATAGAGCTTATGTAAAAGGTTGCATACTCTGTTTCCATGCATAAGAAATTCTAGACAAGGCAATACTATCTTTACGTAGAAATAGTCAGAATAGCGATTGGCCTCTTGAAAGGAAGGGTGAGTGAGAGTGACTGTTGACTGAGCATGAGGAACTTTGCTGGGGTGAGGGAGGTATTTCTGTACTTTGAAGTGTTTGGGTCATATACTCATTACCTACTGCCATCAAGCTGATTCTGACTCACCACGATCCTGTAGTACAGAGTAGAACCGCCCCATAGAATTTCCAAGGAGCATGTGGTGGATTCAAACTGCCAACCTTTTGGTTAGCAGTAGTATCACTTAACCACGATGCCAGCAGGATTTCCTTAGGTCGTATAGCATCATATAGGTACTTGAGATTTTATCAGAAGTTACCAAATGTTCAGCTAAAACTTGTGAAATTTTTCTGCATTATTGTGGGTGTCTCCGTACTGTTGTAACAAATGCTGCAGATAGGTGGCTTTTACAGAGCGGAAATTTATTTCCTCACAGTTTAGGAGGCTAGAAGTCTGAATTCAGGGCTCCACCTGCAGGGGAGGACTCTCTCTGCACCAGCTATAGAGGAAGTTCCTTGTTTCAGCGTCTGGAGCCCTGGGGTTCCTTGGTTCCTTGAAGACCTTGACTTGGCACCTGTACCAGTGTGTTATTCCTCTTGTGTCTAATCTGTTCTTTTTACACCTCAAAAGTAATTAGGTATGGACACACCCTTCATTGCTATAGCCTCATTAACATACAAAAGAAAACTCTGTTCCCAAATGAGATCACATCCATAGGGATAGAACTGGGAGTCCAAAACTTTCTGGGGGAGGGAACGAGTGGTAAGGAGGGCACAGTTCAACCCGCAACAACATGTAAATTCTACATCAAACAAAAACTGAAAACAAATATTGAACTGGGGCTAATAATACACACAGCAAGGCATTTAGGAAGATGTATTCTGATGTCTGCCACTGACACTGAAATGTGATGAATGATAGAAGAATAGATATCAGTTAAAGCAAATACAGAAAAATGCTAATAGCATATAGGTGGACATATGGGTTTTCAGCATAAAATTCTTTCAACTTGGCTGTATGTTTAAAGTTTGTTAAAATACAGGCAGTCTCTGGGTTACAAATATCCTACTTACAGATAACTCATACTTCAGAATGGACTGCTGTAAATCTTATTATTTGAAAAATCCAAATAAACTGCAGTGGTTCATAATAATGAAGGCATGCTGTACCTTGTGATAGTCATGAAAAATATCACTTGGTTTGGAAGTACTTCTTAAGTGTTTTACATGCATGGGAAGTTGAGATATACTGTATACTAAGACAAACATTTAACTCACTGGTACTATATAAGAACTGGTATTACATAAGAACTTTTTCAACTTAACGTCTAAATTTGACTTAAAGACGTGCTTAGGAACAGATCTCACTCATTAGGAACTACCTGCATTAGGAAACTGAGCTTTTAATTCTTACTAAAAAGACAAAAATAAAAAACCCCACTCACTGCCATCGAGTTGATTCCAACTTATGGCGACCCTATAGGGCAGAGTAGAACCACTCCATGGAGCTTCCAAGGAGTTCCTGGAAGATTTGAACTGCCGACGTTTTGGTTAGCAGACACAGCACTTAATCACTATGCCACTGGGGTTCTTACTAGGAGGTTTAAATACAGTAGCTGCATTAGCTGTCTCTGTCGTTACTATGTTGTGTTGAGCAACTACTTAGAAATCGGAGAAAATTACTTTGTAGCTGAGCAAAGAGAACAAAGAATTGACTACATTTTACATCTAAGGGTCTGCTGTAAATTTACAATCAGTGCATCTGTGCTTCATTTCTTAGAGCCATCCTGGAAAATTTGGCTTAAGTAAAATAACTAGCAATGATGGTGGAATAATTATCATGGATGCTTCTCGTCACTTCATCTTCTTTTTGCCCTTCTCTTAATCAGGGATAGTAACATACACTGTATCTATATTATCAAATGTACTTTATCGGAATTGTGTGAGTAGAAAGAAGAGACCAGTTTTCATTAGTTCTCTCTTTATATTTTTATACAAAGGATGATCCCAAGTCTACCCACTGACTTGTTTCTTCCAGAGGAGAGAAAGAGTTGGCATACCGAGAGTTAGAATTATACAAAGTTATGATGATAATACAAGCAAGGTTATACAGAAGTCTTTTTTCCTTAGGCAGCCAGTGTCCTTACTCTGTCAAGAGAAGCTGAGAAAGAATTAAGATTCCTTCTCTGAATCCTTAGGGGTGAGAAATGCCCACTCAGATTAACAGCAATCTGTAAAAAGCTTTAGTTCAAGATCCTTGCTGCTTCCTCTTCCAACAACAAGGTCAGTACAGCCGTAGATAGCCCTGACAAAGAGAGCCAATGAAATTTCCTCTTCACTTGAAGATAGCAAAATCAACAACATTGCCAAGGAAAACAATGGCATTAAAATCATTATTCAGTCCAGTAAGAACATCCATTATTCAATAGTCACAACCTATGAAAATCTTTCGGGAGACACATAAGCTATCCTTGGGCACATGTTACTTATTTGCAAGCTGTTGCTCAGTTCATCAGCCTGAATTTAAATACCATAACAGCAGGTACTCCAGCCCCATAGGTTTGCCAACAAGTAGAGAATTCCCAAGCTTCCAAAATTCAAAACAGTTCATTCAAGGATGATCAACTTGACTAGTGAAAGAGAAGATATGCATCATTGCATAAAGAGAAAATAATTCTGCTTCTCTAAATGATATTTCTTTAAAGTGTTGATTATATTGAGTAAAATTAATAGGTATTTATTGAATTCATCTATTCTTTTTAATTTCACCTTATGTTTCTAAAAGGAATAATATTACTTTTAAACATAGTATTAGAATAAACAACAACACTGATTTCTTTCCTTCATTCCTGCTTTAAAGGATGGCAAAAGATCCTTTGTATAAGCCTCTTGAACAATCTACCCCCCAAACAAAGAAAAAACATTTCTGTCTAGTTGATTCCAACCCAAAGCAAACCAAAAGGATAGAGTAGAGCTGCCCCATACATTTTCCAAGGAGCAGCTGGGTGCATTTGGACTACTGACCTTTTGTTTAGCAGCTGTGGCTCTTAACCACTGCACCAAAGCGTATCATTTTTATTTTAAAAGTAGGACTGTTTTAGTTTCCAAGTGCTGCTTAGAGCAACACCCTTCAAACATTGGAATTCCTCACATGCACACACTGAGGCATCATTTTGAAAACACAGATGGTAGATTATCTTTAGATCATTAATTTTAATTCTCCTTCACATTATATCAGAATAACTGACCATTTTCCTGTACCCAGGAAAAAATTGCTGTGCTACTTCACTAATATAGCCTGAAGCTCTTTAAAATTGAGTTTTACAGCAAGTTTGTTAAGACCCCTGTTATCACAAGACCAGGCTACAGCCACTCCTCTCAAAGAATTTAGAACTGGTACATCATGGAATAGCATAGTATAAGTAAAAAATGTTTTCAGAAGTCATAGTGTAATTTTATCTTTAAAAACATAAAATGTAGGCAGCTACCTTCATTATATGAATATGAGAAAATAGGGAAACTTCTCTATTAAAATAATTCCCATCCCATTTTTCCTACTTTCCATAACCTGTCAAGTTACTTACAACTTCATTCACTGTTATTTTCATTCATTTTAGCTTCAGTAGAATGTACTTAAAGGAATTATCTATTAAATACACATTAAAGTTTTAGAAAGATTCTACAGGAAAGGCTCACGTCTATTCCCCCACACGTCTATTCCCCCACACTTCTTCTCTGCATTACGAAACAACTAAACTACACTCTTTTTAGCCTCTCCTGCAGTTACAAACAGCCGTGAATGAAATTGTAGCCAATAGAATGTGAGTGTAAGTGACATGCCATTTTGGGGATGGAGATTTTATACAAGTAGATGCTCCTCCTCCATAATTTTCCACTGTGTGTCAGCTGGATGCAGACAACAAGAAAACTTGAAGGATAGAGGAGCAAAAAGGTAGAAAGAACCTGGGTCCCTGAATGACTTCACAGAAGAGCACTATTCCCTAGAACCACTAGCTCCAAGGATTTAAATATCTACTGGGGTCCAATATGTGAACAAGAGATAACCTTTCACTGTGTTGTTCATATGAGGAACTTTTCTCTATTGCATCGTATGTTATCTGATAGCTATATTTTGGAATAAACAATTGTGAGAAAGTTTAAAAGTAGGAACAAACTTTTTAATACCAGGTCAATTTGTTTATCTTTTAACTATAAGCCAGCAAACATTACCTAGTTTCTAAGGACAAATACCTATCTTCAAGGCTAAGCTACATTATTTGTCCCATTATCCTCTCCCACTTACAGATGCAAGTTTTCAGAGATTTTTTAAACTACTATTCTGTAAGTCCAGTGTAAAATGCCTTAGTAAATATGTTCAATTTAGATACTGCTGAGGAACCTTGAAATTCCTGGCTGGTGCAAATTATTAATGCTCTTGACTGTTAATCAAAAGGTTGGAAGTTCAAGTACACCCAGAGATGCCTCAGAAGAAAGGCCTGTTGATTTGCTTTGTTTGGGAGGGGGTAGTGGTGGTGGGACACTTGGCCATTGGAAACCCTGTGGAGCACAGCTCTACTCTGACACGTATGGGGCTGCAATGAGTCAGAAATAAGAAAGCCTTCAAACAGAGATGTGTTCAAACAAAAGTTAATTGATGACTAAATGCAGAGTGAGTCACCTCACATAGGAAGTCTTCATATCTCAGGGGACTAAGAGAAAATGACCCAGTATAAATAACGACAAATATTTTTTGAAAGGATATTGATTTGCTTCATGATAATAAACCTCATTTTTATTTCTGCTCTTATTCATTATGATGTTTACAAACTCTTGCCTTCATCAATCCGTGCAGTTATTCATTTACCAAATATTTGTTGAGCAGTCAGTATGCCATGTGCTGTGCCAAGAAATGAGATTTTAGAAGTGCACACGGCACAACCTGAGTCCCCAAGGAGCTCATGCTCTAAATGGGGAGATGACACACAAACACTTAGCCATAATATAAGATTTATGTATTTCATGTGGCATTTTATGCTCTCATAAATGTGGTGAGGCAGCCAAGGGAGGAATTTTTAGTCTCATTTTATACATTTATATTACACTGAGGCCTAGGGGTGTGACTTCCCCAAAGTAGAACTTAAGTCTTTGTTAACTCAGGCCTTTTGCTGCCAAAGCCTTCTATCCTTTTTTTAGTGATTATGTCTATTGCCTTAGCTAACTTTGAATCTCCCCTTTGTGCTTAAAAAAAGAATGCAAATCACTTTTGCTTCGACAAAAAGCTGACTGTCCTAATTGCAAACTTAACCAAGTACTAGAGTACATATGCCTTGTGCATAGATCATTACCAATTCAAGTTTGTAGAAGCAGCTGATGTTGCTAATCTTTCAGGAAGTAATATGAAATTATAGCTACTCTGTGCTGGGTGTTCATACATGTGCCTAGAGAAGTAGCTAGAATTTGTTTTGAACCAGAAGTGCCCACACGGGCATTATGAGTAGTAAATCCTGGACAGAGCTTCTCATTTTCTCAACAGTCCTATCAATACGCACCCTGAATGAAACACCTGGTCCAACCTTCAGAATAGCAGTTGGTAAACTAAAGCCTGCAAGCCAAATGCAGCCCACCTCAATCTTTGTAGATAAAATGTTGTTGGAAACAGCCATATCCGTTGATTTACAAACAGTTTGTGGCTACTTTCACCTCACAATAGCGAGGCACTTGTGACAGAAACTGAATGGCCCAAAAGCCTCTAATATTTGCTATCTGGTCCATTAAAGAAAACATTTGCTAGACTTGCTCTAAAATTTAAAGAAACAAAAAGTTTTCTCAACTTTTGACACTACATGAATAAAAGCTGTCATATACTTTCTGTTTTAGTTTCACAATTCAGTGGAGAAGGTAGTACAGGTATACCTCAGAGATATTGTGGGTTTTGTTCCAGAACACCACAGTAAAGCAAATATTGCAATAAAGCAACTCACGTGATTCTTTTGGTTTCTCAGTGCATATACAACTTATGTTTATACTATACTGTGGTCTATTAAATGTGGAAAGCACTATGTCTAAAAAAAATGTACATATCTTAATGTAAAAATACTTTATTATAAAAAATTGCTACCCATCATCTGAGCCTTCAGCAAGTCAATATTTTTGCAGGTGGAGGGTCTGGGCTCCATGTTGATGGCTGCTGACTGATCAGCGTGGTGGTTGCTGAAGCTTGGGGTGGCTGTGGCAATTTCTTAAAAGAAGACAACAAGGAAATCTGCCATACTGATAGGCTGTCCCTTTCATGAAAGATGTCTCTGTAGCATGCTAGGCTGTTGGATGGCATATTTCACACAGTATAACTTCTTTCAAAATTGGAGTCAGTCCTCTCAAAACTTACCACTGCTTTATAAACTAAGTTTCTGTAATATTTTGATCTTCCACTGTCGTGTCAACAATGTTCAGGGCATCTTCAACCGGAGCTGATTTCAAATCAACAAACCACTTTGTCAGTGAGCAGTAATATTTTGAAGGGTATCTCTCTTTATTTTTCCGTAAATAACAGACCCCAACAGTGGGCTTAAAATATTTAGTAAACCACGTTGTAAACTGATGTACTGTCATTCAGGCTTGGTTGTTCCATTTATAGAGTGCAAGCAGGGTATATTTAGCATAATTCTTCAGATGCCTAGGGACCTTCTGGAATGGCAAATAAGCATTGGCTTCAACTTCAAGTCACTAGCTGCATAAGCCCCTAACGAGAATCAGCCTGCCCTTCGAAGTTTTGAAGCTCTGTGTTGACTTCTCTCTAGCTATGGGAGTCTTCAGTGGCATCCTCTTCTGATACAAAGCTGCTTCATCTACACCGAAACTCTATTGTGTAGAGTAGCACCTTTATCAGTCACCTTAGCTGGATCTTCTGGATAACTTGCTGCAGCTTCCCCACCACTGCTTGCTGCTTCACCTTGCACTTTATGTCATGGAGACTGCTTCTTAACTCATGAATCAGCCTCTGCTAGCTTCACGCTTTGGCAGCTTTCCCACCTCTTGGACTTCATAGAAGGGAAGAGAACTAGGGTTCTGCTTTGGATTAGGCTTCAACTTAAGTGAATGTTATGGCACGTTTTGCCTATCCAGACCACTAAAATTTTCTCTGTATCAGCAATAAGGCTATTTCAGTTTCTTCTCATTCAGGGTTTACTGAAGTAACACTTATCATTTCCTTCAAGAATTTTTCATTTGTATTCACAACTTGACTGGCTGTTAGGTGCTAGAGGCCCAACTTTTGGCCTATCTTGGCTTTTGACATGCCTTCCTTGCTAAGTTTAATCATTTCTAGCTCTTGATTTAAAAGGAAACTTGTGATTCTTCCTTTCACCTGAGCACTTAAAGGCTGTTATGGTGATATCATTTGCCTAATTTCAATATTGTTGTGTCTAAGCCAAGCCAAGTGCCATGGAGTCAGATGAGTTGTGTCTAAGGGAATTGGAAACCCTGTTAGTGTAGTGGTTAAGTGCTATGGATACTAACCAAAAGGTCAGCAGTTCAGATCCACCAAGCACTCCCTGGAAACTATTGGGCAGTTCTACTCTGTCCTATAGGGTCGACTCAACAGCACTGGGTTTGTTTTTTTTTTTTTTTTGTTTTGTTTTTTTAAGGGAAGTCCAAGGAAAGGGAGAGAGACAGGAAAGGCCAGTAGTTAGAGTAGTTACAACACACACAATACTTACCAAGTTTGCTGTCTTACGTGGGCATGGTTCATGGCACTTCAAAACAATTGCAAAAATAATACCAAAGATCACAGATCACCGTAACAAATACAATATTAATGAAAAAGTTTGGAATATTCCAAATTTTACCAAAAGGTGCTACAGACCCAGGAAGTGAGCACATGCTGCCGGAAAAACAATGCTGGTAGACTTGCTCAACAATGGTTGCCACAGGCCTTCAGCTTGCAAAACAAAGTAATAGCTGTGCAACGCTTCAAAGTGAAGCCTCAAGAAACGAGATTATTCTTTCCATACTACCAGTGAAGAAACTCATTTTGGCAATTACTCAGTCATAAACTAGTAAATTTCAGAACATTATGGTAATGTAAAAGTGTTGTGGGGGCACTGTCTGACCTCCTCCAATATCTTAAGAGGGAAAGAGGACCAAGATCAACAGTCTGTCCCTACGAGGTGGAGGTCAGACCAGCCTCTTCTCTCTGCTGTTGTTACCAATTCCGACAACAATCATCCCGTCTAAGGCATTCACTACTTCTCTGCTGGATTCTATAATTCATTGCAATGGCCAAGCAGAATTCACAGACAGTACACAGAACTCGTGATCACGGAGTTTATTAGGCAAGTATCAATTGAAATTCAGGCTCATGAGCCCTCAGGATGCAGCTCGTCTATCAGGGCGTCCTCTTACCAGGTGTGCTCACAGTGAGGGCTGCTCCTTTGTGCTCTGCCATGTCTGAGGCTTTAGCTGGACCGTCCCCAGTGGATGGTGATGCCACATGTCCTGAGCCTCTGTGCTGATTTCTTTTCTTTCTTTTTTCTCACTCTCCACTTGCTTCTGTTGGGACTAAAATACCCAAGATAACATCATTCACATGTCTCCCTTTGCTGGCAGAACCTCTCCCTCTGGCCATCTTAAGCTGGCACGGCAGATGCAGGGTCTTTAGACTTCCTGTCTGGATGCTGGCTTCACTCAACGTGAGAAATTCAGGAGACAGAAAGTGGGAACTGCCAGATTCTTAAAGCTTGTGATCAGAAAACAGTACAAAGTCACCTCCAATGCATTTACTTTTCAAAGTGGTCATAGAACCCACCCCAGATGGGGAGGGAATAGAGGCAGAGAATTAGCAGTCACCTTTAGTCTGTCATGCTGTTTTCTGGTGTATACAAATTATGGGAACATTGATTGTATTATTGCCTCTGAGTGACCATAATATGTACCTGTCTATTGAAGACTGAGAGGATTGCTAGAATGAACAAACAATATGAGAAAGTATTTCACACAAAATCAAACTTATCTGCGCATTACACTCACTTTACAAAATACTGCTCTGAGGAAATACTCTGAAATAATGAAGTTTTATGCCAAAGATATTCTTTGCGCTGTTATTTGTGATGTATTAAGATTACACACATCTCAGTGTTAAACATTGACATTCTAGGCATTAGTGAGCTTAAATGGACTGGCTTGGGCCATTTTGAATCTGACAGTCATACAGTCTACTATGCTAGGAATGAAAACTTGAAGAGGAAAGGTGTTGCATTCACCATCAAAAAGAACATTTCAAGATCTGCCCTGAAGTACAGTGCTGTCAGTGATAGAATAATATCTACATGCTGACAAGGAAGGCCAGTTAATAAGACTATCATTCAAATTTACACACCAACCACTAAGGCCAAAGATGAGGAGGATGAGGATTTTTACCAGCCTCTCCAGTCTGAAATTGATCAAACATGCAATCAGGATGCATTGATAATCACTAGTGACTAGAATGCAAAAGTCGGAAGCGAAGAAGTCTCAATAGCTGGAAAATGCAACCTTGATGATGGCAGTGCCAGAGATCACAAGAAATAATTTTGCAAGACCAATGATTTTTTTCACTGCAAACACCTTTTTTTAATCAACACAAATGGTGACTATACAGGAACCAAATTGACTACATCTGTGGAAAAAGATGATGAAAGAATTCATATGAGCAGTCAGAACAAGACCAGGTGCTGACTGTGGCATAGATCATTTGCTCATACACAAATTCAAACTGAAGCTGAGGAAAATTAGAGCAAGTCCGTGAAACCTGAAGTATGACCTTGAGTATATCCCTCCCAAGTTATAAGACCATCTCAAGAATAGATTTGATGTGTTGATCACTAATGACTGAAGACCAGATGAATTGCAGACTGACATCAAAGATTTCATCCATGAAGATTAAAAAGACAAGAAAGAAAGAAAAGACCAACTGGATGTCAGAAGAGACTCTGAAACTTGCTTTTGAACATTGAGCAGCTAAAACAAAACAAAGGAATGGTGAAGCAAAAGACCTAAACAGAAGATTTCAGAGACCAGCTTGAGAAGACAAAAGAAAGTATTATAATGACGTGTGCAAAGAGCTGGAAATGAAAAACTAGAAGAAAAATACATTTCTCAAGCTGAAAGAACTGAAGAAAAAATTCAAGCCTTGAGTTGCAATAGTGAAGGATTCTACAGGGAAACTATGAAACGACTCTGAGAGCATCAAAAGAAGATGGAAGGAATACACAGTCATTATACCAGAAAGATCTGGTTGAGGTTCAGCCATCTGAAGAGGTAGCATATGATCAGGAACCAGTGGTCCTGAAGGAAGAAGTCAAAACAGCATTGAAGGGATTGGCGAAAAGTAAGAGTCTAGGACTTGAAGGAATATCAACTGAGACATTTCGACAAACAGATGCAGTGCTGAAAGTGTTCACTCATCTATGCCAAGAAATTTGGAGGACAGCTACCTGGCCAAATGAGTAGAAGAGACCCATATTTATGCCCATTCCAAAAAAGGTGACCCAATCAAATGTGGAAATTACCAAACAATATCGTTGGTATCATACACAAGTAAAATTCTGCTCAAGATCATTCAAAAGTGACTACAACAATGTATCGACAAGGAACTGCCAGAAATTCAAGGTGACTTCAGAGGAGGACATGGAATCAGGGATATCCTCGCTAGTGTCAGACGGACCTTGGCTGAAAGCAAGGAATACCAGCAAGATGTTTACTATGCTTCATTGACTGTGCAAAAGCATTCGACTGCAGATCATGCTGAATTATGACTATTGTTGTGGAGAATGAGAATTCCAGAACACTTAATTGTGCTCTTAAGGAATCTATATGTGGATCCAGAGGCACTTGTGTGAACAGAACAAGGGGACACTGTGCGGTTAAAAGTCAGGAAAGGCATGCATCAGGGTTGTATCCCTTCAGTACACATTTTTATAATGAAACAAATAATCCAAGAAGCTGGATACTATGAAGAAGAATGAGGCATCACGATTGGAGGATGACTCATTAGCAACTTGTGTTATGTAGATGACACCACCTTACATGTTGGATATGAAGAAGATTTCAGGCATTTACTGATGGAGATCAATGACCACAGACTTCAATATGGATTGCACTTCAACGTCAAGAAAGCAAAAATACTCACAACTGCACCAGTAAGCAACATTGTCATAAAGGGAGAAAGGATTAAGTTTGTCAAGGATTTCATTTTACTTGAGTCCACAATCAACGCCCTTGGAAGCAGCAGTCAGCAAAATGAAAGATGCACTGTATTGGGAAAATCTGCTGCAGAGGACCTCTTCAGAGTATTAAAAAGTAAGGATGTTACCTTGAAGACTAAAATGTGCCTGACCCAAGCCATGGTATTTTCAGCTGCATCATGTGCGTACAAAAGCTGGAACATGAACAAAGAAGACAGAAAAAGAACTGATGCCTCTGAATTGTGGTGCTGGGAAAGAATATTGAATGTACGATGGACCACCAAAAGAACAAACAGATCTTTTCTGGAAGAAGTACAACAGAGTGCTCCTTGGAAGCAATGATGGCAAGACTATGTCTTACATGCTTTGGACATGTTGTCAGGAAGGATCAGTTCCTGGAGAAGGACATCATGCTTGGTAGACTAGAGGGACAGCGAAAAAGAGGAAGACCCTCAATGAGATGGATTGACATAGCTGCTGCAACAATGGGCTTAAGCATAAAAACAATTGTGGACATGGCACAAGACTGGGCAGGGTTTCATTCTGTTGTTCATAGGGTTGCTATGAGTCAGAATGATCTTGACAGCACGTAACAACACAACAACAACAGTGTTAAATATCCATTGTTAGAGAAATGATTAGGTAAATACTATTTCTGTAATAGGCTATCATATCCTTTAAAATTGTGTCTACATAGTAAAATGCTAATGTTGTATCTTGATTTGCTTTGGTTTTCTTTTAGCTTTTATCTCAGGATGATTGTAGATTAACATACAGTTACAAGAAATAATGCAGTGAGATTCAGCACACTCTTCACTCAGTACCCAAGTAGTAACCTCCTGCACAACTGTAATACAGTATCATCAAGAAGTTAACATTACAATCTACTGAAACTTACTCAGACTTTACCAGTTTTACGTGTGCTCAACCCTGTGCATATGTTTACTTTCAAACAGTTGTATCACATGCATACATCTGTGTAATCACCACCACAGTGAAGATTCCAAACGTTTCTATCACAAGGATCCCTAGTGTCATGTTACTAGACACAGGTACCTTCCCACCCCCAAACCCACAACCGAGCAACCACTAATGTGTTCTCCATCTCTATAATTTTAGCATTTCAAGAATGTTGTATAATAAATATATAAATATATATTTATATTTGTTGTATGTTATTTATTATTTATATATTTATATATGGTATATATAAATACATATATTATATAATGCTATTTTTTTTTTTTCACTGAGTGCAATTGTCTTGAATTACTGTCCGTATTTCAAATACCAGCCAAGGGTTATCCACACTGGGCAGGTTTCAGCAGAACTTCTAGACTAAAACAGTCTAGGAAGAAAGGCTTGGAGATCTGTTTCCTACTGTTAGCCAGTAAAAGCCTGATACAGTGCTAGAGGATAAGCCGTCTAGATTGGAAGCCACCCCAAATATATAGTGGTGCAACAATGAATTCAAACATATCAATGATCATGATGACATTCCAAGGTTAGGTACTATTTCACTTGGTTGTATGTGAGATGGCCATGAGTGTGACCAATGTGATGCCAGGGACAACAGCCTTTTTGAGGTCCACTCAGGTATTATATGTGTAAATAGCTTGTTTCTGAAGTGCCCTACTGCTAGCCAAAAGATTGGCAGTTTGAAACCACCAGCCACCCCATGGGAGGAAGATGCGGCAGTCTGTCTGCTTTGGCAAAAGACTGTAACCTTAGAAACTCTGTGAGGCAGTTCTACTTTTCCTATAGAGTCACCCAGAGTGACAGTCAACACTGTAGCAACAAGCTATACTCCATGGTATGGATTTTCCGCAGTGTGTGTAACCACTGAGTTGTTGATAGACATTTGGATTGTTTCTAGCTTTTGGCTTTTACAAATTAAGCTGCTATGAACATTTGTATATAGGTTTTTGTGTCACTGTAAATTTTCATTTTTCTGGGATAATGTCCAAAAGCACAATTGCTGGGTCATGTCTTCATAATTTTAAAGGAAAATAAAAAGGCAGAATTGTATTTGAAAACTATGTAACATAGTTATATGCATATGGAAATATACCAGAAACAAATCCAAAATACTAACAGTAGTTACTGCTTGCAGAAACCATTGTGTACTTCCTCTAATTTCTAAAATTTCTCTAAAGAATGTATATTGCTTTTAAAATTAGAAAAAAGAAAAGGTTTTTTTTTTTAAATCAATAAAGAAATGTAGATAAAAATTTGACCAAAAATATTGACATACTTAAAGCAACTATTTCTGAATAATGAACTGGATAATTTAAATCTCCTGTGTACTCTTGAGAATCTGGAAAATTTATTTAATGAACATTTACTGCTCTTAAAATTAGGAAAATATGGAATCTGTTTTAAGTATTAAAAATATTTTGAATAAATATTCAGATTTAGTCTCCAGTTTTCTAAAGAATCGTATCTGTTTAGAGCAATTTTCAGAACCTAGTACTTTCAGTAATGCTTTTTTTCCACCCATTGCATGCTGAAGCCTGATTTTTTCTTTTTCTTTCTTTTTTTGTGCAAAATCTATTGCCATTTCTTTTGTCTGACTAGATATCTCATGGTACCCATTACTCTTCTAAATTCTCCACATTATGCCAGAAATAGACTTTGTATCTCTCAAAAATTAATTATGGTTATTTGGTCTATGCTTTTTCCTCCTTAACACTGATTAACAAGTTTTCAGAAAATTACAGTGGCAGATAACATTTTTAGAGTGTTATCCTGCATCAGACAGAGTTAAACAAGATAAAAAAATAAATTAATAGCTAATTTCCTTTCGAGCCCTGTTTCTGTGTCATTTCCTTTTTTCCTTTGTCACCACATAAACAGGTTAGTCTTTTTACTTGTGACCTAACCACTAAGTCATCAGTGACTAATGATGATTTGATAGCTGCCTTAGATCAAGATCTATAAAAATTTGATATTCCGCAGGCTAAGTTCCTACGGCTGAGTTTTTCTCAGGCAACCAGAGTATTGTTGCTTCATAAAAACAAAATAACCCACTGCTGTCAAGTTGATTCAGACTCATAGCAATGCTATAGACAGAGTAGAACTGCCCCATAGAGCTTCCAAGGAGCACCTGCAGATTTGAACTGCTAGCCTTCATGATTAGTGGCTGTAGCATTTAACCACTACATCACCAGGGTGTCCTTAACAGTGATGTTAAATTTTGAAAGGCATCTTTCTCAACTCTTCAACAATGCAGCTGTTCCTAATTTCCAACTTTAATAAATAGATAGCATTCATTCAAGAAAATTCTAAATAAAATATTTTTTTAATCACAGTCTATTTTCTCTTTATTAAAAGAAAAAAGAAAGAAAAAAGAGCGACGCTCTTGAGAATTCAGTATCTGATGGAATTTACAGGTGTTGATTCATTACCCTTCAGCAGAGGACCCTAAGCCCATCTCTCCTTTGTAACAAATGAAAGAGATAAACACAGTATTGAAAAGCTGATACAAGCTAAGTGGCTTTAGCAGGGGCATAAGAAAATCAGTAATTCTGAATTTCTAATTCCCAATTCATGCCCAGATAGCCTGGTCTTTAAGGGAAAGTAAGAAAACAGTAAATCCCCATGTAGTACCAACGGTACTGCAAAGAAGCTACTTTGAAACTGGTTTGGTTTCTGTTTTCACCCTGTAATTAACCCCTCTGCAGACAGACCATCATTAATTATTATTGAGCCCTCAGTGGGCCCAAAGGTTTGGTGGGACTGAGGAGGCAGGTAAATTACCACATCAAGGCAAACTTTTCGGCTGAATCAGTTCTCTCCGCGGCAGTGCAGGCCCTTCCCCAAATGGGCACTGTTTCTACCACTGCACAGCTCTAGGGCCCAATGTGTAAGAATTCACCCTCATTTATGCAAGAATTATTTCTTCTCTGGCACTTTTACCAAGACACATTTCAAGTAAGGGAACAAACAGCTAAAGCCTGTGGAAAACTTTTACTTGGCAGAGTCTGCAAACTAATTAAACAGTTGAGTAACTTTGTTTTTCCCAACTCTAAATCCCATTTCAAAGTGATGGTATTGACCAAGGCACTGTGACATGTTACAAATGTCAGATTTGTGGTTCATCCAACCTGGCGGCTTCTCCTCTTCTTCCTTCCTCACTGCCTCCCTTCAGCATAGCCTATGCACTGCACCGGGTACAGGGGACAAAAGAATGAATAGACATATTATCTAAAGGGAAATACGAATTTCACAGTTAGGATTTTTTAGCCCTGTGTATATGTCCAGGGAACCCTGGTGGCAAAGTGGTTTAAGTGCTACAGCTGCTAACCAAAACATTAGCAGTTTGAATCTGCCAGCCACCAGGTGTGCCTTGGAAACCATTGGGCAGTTCTACTCTGTCCTGTAGGGTCACTATGAGTTGGAATCAACTGGATGACAATGGGTTCTTTTATTTTTTCTTTGTATATATCCATTCTGGATCATCTAGATATTCCTCTGGGAATGACCCCTCCTCCATTTTTACGCCTAGTCATGGTTTTCTACCCCACACCTAGCCCTGGGTGGTGTAGTGGTTAAGTGCCACATCTGCTCACCAAAGGTGGGCAGTTCACATTGGCCAGGCACTCCTTGAAAACTCTATGGGGCTGTTCAGCTCTGACCTGTGGGGTCACTATGAGTCAGAACTGACTTGAAGGTGGTAGCGTTGGGCTTTGGCTAGCCCTGGTATGGAGCATTTGACCTAGACCACATTGCTTCGAGCAGCGATCAAATTAGTACTAGGTACAAGCCCTGATTATAGTCCAGGAGTAGCAACAAGATGGTCTTAAGAATCTTGAGAGTCTTTCTCTTTTCATCAAAAATGAAGAGATGAAAGCTAGAGCTCTGTCCATTGTCTTATGAACAGGAGGACTGAGACTGGAGTAAATACTAAGGATTGGTTGAGAAATAGAGAAAAACCCTACCCCACAGACATCACATGAACCTTGGATCAAGCCATTTATGAAGGTAAACTAACCCTGACTTCAGTTTTCTGTGTGTGTGTTTTTCCAACAAACCTCTTTAACTTAGAATTTCCATCATTTAAAAGGAGTCTTGACTGAGATCCAGGCAGCCAAAAAACACATGCGGACATGTTCACGATCTTTAGTTATTAAAGAAATTCAAATCAAGACAACAATGAGATACCATCTCACCCCACCAAGATTGGCCATGATCCAGAAAACACAAAACAACAAATGCTGGAGAGCCTGTGGAGAAAGTGGAACCCTCCTACACTGTTGGTGGGGTTGCAAAATGGTCCAGCCTCTTTGGAAGGCAATCTGGTGCTTCCTTAAAAAAATGGATATTGATATACCATTTGACCCAGTAATTCCACTACTTGGAATATATCCTACAGATTCAAGGCCTTTCACACCAGCGGACACATGCACCAGAATGTTTATCACAGCACAGTCCACGATAGCAAAAAGATGGAATCAACCCAGATGCCCAACAATAGAAGAATGGATAGGTAAGCTATGGTACATATACTCAATGGAGCACTACACAATGATAAAGAATAACGATGATTCCAGGAAACATCTCCTAACCTGGTTTCAACTGGAAGACATTATGTTGAGTGAAAGTAGTCAGCAACAAAAGGACAAATATTGTATGAGACCTCTACGATAAGATCTCAAAAACAGGCTTGTATATAGAAGAAAAGACTCTTTGACAGCTGCAACGGAGGGGAGGGAGGGAGGGTGAGGGGGGGAGGGTTTAGTTTAGATAGTTACTATCAATCTAGTTGGGAGAAAGCGGTGACAGCACACATTAGGAATAAGAACAACATTAAGTGGACTTCAGCATAACTTGAGTACTCCTTCCATCTTAACTCAATATTGCAAGGATAGAGTAGCTGGGGCGGGGGGTGGGGGACCGTGCTCTTAGGCGAATTTCAGGCCAATTGGCACAACTAGTGTTTTGCTAAGAGAGCTCTCTGCACCCCACATTGGTGAGTGGCGTCTGGGGTCTTAAAAGCTGCCAAGCTGCCATCCGAGGACACAGCAAATGGTCCCAACTCAGCAGGAATAGATGCTCACCGAGGGCCAAAACAACATGCGGTAAAGACAACCGAGAAGACAGAGAAACCCACAAGTGGGGGTGCCTACATCGACTTGGGACCGGAAGAACTGGATGGTGCCTGGCCACCACCAGTGATAGCCACGACGGAGCTCACAGAGAGGAGCCTCACTGGCAACACAAGAATAAAAAGGGGTGCATCATGAGATCTCCACTAAAAGATCTCAATTGATGGTCCAGCGGTTTTGGGGTTACTCTGAGAGCATGACCCCCTTCCCTGATGCTGCCCTCTGCCATAAATTATAACAAAGTTCCACTCTTTGGACAGGAATGGATTGGACTTGGCAAGGCAGAGTGACCATATATTGGAAGCACTTTATGGTTCTATACATCTATAGGATATCATCTTGCTGACCTCTGGCTGGAGGAAGGGGAGTGGATGGAGAGGAGCGGAAAGGAGACTGTTGGGAGGATGAGACATGTATGGAGCAGAGAGGAATAGTGTGCAGTCACCGGACAGGGAGAGCAGTGGAAGCTGCATATAGGAGGGCATGTAAATTTTCATGTGAATGTACATTTTCACTCAGTTATGTTAAATAAAAATAAAAATTAAAAAAAAAAAAGGAGTCTTGACTAACATACAATAGAACAAAGAACTACACGGCAGGCACCATAGCGGATATGTGAATAAAGCAGAAAGCAAAAGCGCAGGGCAGGGAGGGACTGTTTCTGCCTTGGGTACGGAGAGGAGGCATCATACCAAGGGAAGAGGATAACGCTCACTCTTGTGGACCTGTCACTGCTGAATTAATCTAAACTTTGTAACGGTGTCGAGTTTGGGTAAACAATTTCTATATTCTTAGTACCTGGCCACAAAGTGTCAATCAGGTGAAAGGAAAAACAGATTAGGATTTAGTTTAGATGCCTAAGGCATAAAAAAACACATCTATTTCAAATCTTGCACTGAAGACATACTCAATTTCTATAGTGGGTTATTCTCCCATCCAAAATCCATGTGTTTTTCCACAATATCATCTGGGAAACACTGTCTCCCCTTCACTAAGCCCACGTACATGGGTGGATTGAGCACTACACATCGGCAGTTCCAGGGTAAGCACATGACCAAAGTCTGTTTGATGAAAAGCTACCTACCTACCCTGGGACGTACAAAACAGTGGTTGGAGGAAGGTAGTCTATGTTCCTCTGCACGTGGAGATACAAAGATGTGAGCATGGGGCATCCCCGCGCAAGAGACGAGTCGGTCTGGAAACAACAGAGAGAGAGAAGCAGAGCTGAGAGGTGGAGAGAGGCTTGGCCCTGATGGGCTCATTTAAACTTCTGGGCCAGAAACAATTAAATACCCGTGTAAGGATCCGACTCGACAGCTTTGGCTGGCGTAAGGTTTAGACTGAAAAACTGAACCCAGTGCCATCGAGTCAATTCCAACTCACAGTGACCCTACAGGTCAGAATAGAACGGCTCCATAGCGTTTCCAGGGAGCGCCTGGTGGACCTGAACTGTCAACCTTTGAGTTTACAGATGTAGCCCTTAATCACCATATCACCAGGCTTTGGAATATTGGCTTATTCGATACCATCTTCATATACTGACATTTTTGAAATGCCTACTGTGTTTATGATACTGATGTCTGCCCACAGAAAGTTTATTAGCTGAGGAGACACGTCTCAGAAGCATCAGAGAAGGGAGACATCAGTGTGGGCCAAGAACTTAAAGAAGGAGGTAGGACTTGAGCTGCAATATGAATTTATGTGTAACCCACACTTCATCTTGTCATGAAATTTGTCAGCAGAACGTATTGGAGCCTTTTATTCAGAGCAACACTGGCACATATCTACTCAGATAAATGAATGTTCCAATCTTAAGTGACTTGTTGGCAGGGAAAACAGTTTTAATCCTTATTACAAATAGAAGGAATTAAAAAAGAGTAAGAGAAAGGGAAGATGGAAAAGTCATTTTTTTAATTTATGAAGATACAGTAGTAATCATGGGATATGACGGTCATGGCAGTGGTCGTAGTGACAGTAGTGGATGCAGCAGTATGACAGTGGCCTCTCTAATAGCAGCACTAGCAACGGCAGTGGCACAAGGACAGTGTTGGTAGTGGCGGTGCTGGTAGTGGTAATAACAGTGTTGATTCTCATTTTTCATTTAGTTCTCACTGTCCACCCAGTGGCTTTTCTAAGTGGTGTTGTCGTGGATAGAATTGTATCCCCTCAAAAACATGCATGTCAGTCTGGCTGGGCCATGAATCCTAGTGTTGTGTGATTGTCTACTGTCTGATGAGATTTTGCTGTGTGTTGTAGATTCTGTCACTATGATTTAATACAACAGATTAGCAGCAGTTATACTGACGAGGCCTACAAGATTGAAGAATGTCTCAAGAAAATCTCTTTTGAGATGTAGAAGAGAGAAGTGAGCAGAGAGACACAGGGGCTTCACGTTATCAACACAACAGCACCAGGAGCACAGTGTGGCCTCTGGACCAGAGATCCCTGTACAGAGATGCTCCCAGGTTAAGGAAAGACTGATGCATCACGGGGCTGAAGAGAAAAAATATTTTCCCGGAGCTGAAGCCTTGAATTTGAACTTCTAGCCTATTGGATTGTGGAAGAATAAACCTCTCCTTGTGAAAGCCATACATTTGTGATCTTTCTATTATAACAGCGCTAGATGTCTAAAAGAGGTGTCTATATATTTCCTTACATAATTCTCACACCAACCCTAGGAAATGGATATCATCAATATTTTCATTTTAAGTATAAGGCCCAAGACTCAGAGAGATGAGATTCTGGGGTTAAGGTCCTAGAGCTAGGGTTTAACCTGCATCTGATTAGTCCCAGTGCCTGTATAATTAACCACTACCCTTGTCTGTACCATTTCTGTTTTTGAAAAGTTACTATAAAGGTATATGACCTATTCCCAGGCCTCAAATTAAAACCCACCGGATCAGAAAACAAACAAACAAAATAAAAAAAAAAAAAACCACCTGATATTTTTTCTAAATGCTGCATCTGAAGCAGCTACTGGACTGGCCAACTCACAGGGTTGTGGGGATCCTGGGAAGCTGTTAAACAGGAATATGCCAGTGAGAAGCAGGCCTGTCTCCTTTGGAGAATGGGCTTTCCATCTGATATCCTTCATCTGAATGCATGTGTTGACTACTTCATGGGTGTTGTTTATGCAGAAGAAGTTTGGGTTGAAATGCCTGAGAAATGGTGCATCACTCTTTTTTTCTTTAAATTTGAATGCCTTCTGGAGTGGAGATTGTGTATTACTTGGTATATATGCGCTGAGTAGGGAAATGGCATTCTGAAAATATCTCTTACCAAACTGTATTTATAAAATACAACTAAATTGCATCTGTCTGACGTGGTTTTGGATCTCCTTTTTATTCAGCTTTTCTAACTTAACAGTGAATTTCAGGCTCTGAGTCCAGTTCCATATTGTGGTAAGTAAAATAAGAGAGGGTTTACTATACTGGGTTTGTAATCACTCAGCTATCCCAGTGATTTTCTCTAGAAATCAGCTTTACTATGAAGTGTCAGTAATGATGCTTGGGTACAGAAAACTGTTTTACTCTATTTTTACCCTAGTCTAGTAATAATGGTTGGGTTGTTCATGTTGGTTAACATCCCTCCCCTGACTCTCTGTATGTATTTATAGTATCTCCATGACATGGAAAACTAGCCAGTAAGACTGCCTGTTTGTTAGTGAAGGTGTCAAGGAAATGCAACAGGAAAGAGCATCTCAGACAAGAACAACCTGAGCAGAGGCAGAGAGGTAGAAAAGTACGTGGCTCTGTGGATCTCCAATTTATTGGTTGTGCATGAATTTGATCTGTACACTTAGCCTCTCTAAGTCTCAGTTCTACTTACTAACACCAAAAACCCAAACCCACTGCTGTTGAGTCGATTCTGACTCATAGAAACCTCACAGACTGAGCAGAACTAGTACCTCTCTTTTAGGGCATCTTTGAGAAATAAATGCAATTATGCCCAGCACATAGTGAATGATCACTAAAGGTTAGTTACAGTCATCAGTATCACCGTCATTTATAACCCAAAAAGGGAGATAGGAGTTGTTCAGCTCATCACTTAAGATACAGATGCTTCCTTTTGCTTCTTCTGAGGCACCTGAAGGCCAGGCTAATGGATGACTAAGTCATTGTATTGTTAGTTGCAGTCAGGTTGGCTGAATCACGGTGACTCTGTGTACAAACAGAACAAATTGTTGCCTGGCTCTGTGCCTTTTCATTATTGTTGATGTGTTTGAGTCCATTGTTGCAGCTATTGGGTAGTAATGCCTTCCAACTTAGTGGGCTCATCTGCCAGCCTTGTATCAGACAATGTTACACTATGATCCATAAGGTGTTCACCAGCTGATTTTTGGAAATAGATTGCCAGAACTTTCTTCCTTGTGTGTCTTGGTCTGGAAACTCCACTGAAACCTGACTACCATGAGTAACTCTGTTGGTATTTGAAAATATCAGTGCACAGCTTCCAGCAACATGCAAGCCACCACAGTGCAATGTAGAGATGGTGGCGGTAATCACTGCACACGGGGTAGGGAAAGCCCTAGAAGTGCAAGGAAGACAAACTGAGTAGAAGTCAACAGATACAGACACAGAGGCAGATGCCCACATTTATGTAAATAATGGTAACAGCTGGGACAATGAAACAAACATCAGGAAAATTACCTCAGTTTTTGCAGTCTGTGAACTGATGTGTTCTTGCCAGTGTTTCCAGGGAAGATTTAAAATTTTTAAACTCCCAAAAGACATATTTTTCTGAAAGCAGACCAAGTACATTGAAATAAAACCAGACCCACCAAGTATATGTAGTAAATAAGTAAATAAATAGTTCATTGGGTATAGTGCCCAGAAAAACAATTGCTTGGCCTAAATGTATATATACTCATATATGTACATATATATATGCACATATATATACTCATATATATGTGTATGTGTGTATATATATATGTATATATATATATATATATGTGATGCTGACCAGTTTTCATCAGAGCTTCTCTACTAAAATAGACTAGGAAGGAAAGCCTGGCAATCTATTTCCAAAAGCCCTATGGATCACGATGGTTCCATCTGCAACATTTCATTCTGTACTGTATGTGGGGTCACCATGAGTAGCGGCTGACTCAGTGATGGCTATCACTGACATTTACTAGGGCCTGCCACATTTTAGGCACTGTGGTAATTGCTTATTGCACATTATGTCATTTAATTCTCACAGTCAATTTTCTTTTAAAAGTGAAGAAACTCAGGGAGAGATTAAATGACTTTGTGAAATTCCCAAAGTAGCAGAGTTGCACACAAATGCAGAGGTACCTAGCACCACAGTCAATGTTCTGTTGACAACCAACTACATACCTCTTGCAGCATCTGAGGGCTTCTGTGTTCATGTTAAAATGTCGTGTATGCTACCTGACATATAGAACTGGCCCAGTACATTTGAGTTGCTGTCAACATCTCTGCCAGAATTAGGATCCATTATCTTTACCATTTTCATGAAGGATGGACTTGAGATTTCTGGATGTTGTTACAGGCTGCCATGGATTGACCTTTTGACTCTAACAAAGATCCAAGGATTTTCTAGAAAAATTCTTTAATAGGAAGGCCACCAAGTTTCAAACATGTAGCAGGCACATCAGCTTTCCTCTGATTGAAACTAACTCTTGTCAAAAGGTGGTAACAGAGCAGCTCATTAAAACTTATGGTGTTAGAATTAGTTCAAATCCACACTCTACCACTTAGTAGCTATATGATCTGGCCAAGTCACTTAACCCTCTGTGCCTATGTCCTCATGTGCAAAGTAGGGTTAATAATAATTCCTCCCTCAGAAGGTGATTGTAGAAATTAAATGAGACATTTCCTGTAAAATATCCAGCACTGTGCCTCACATGTTAAGTACTCGATAAGTGGTAGTTAATATTTAATCATGTTTTGGGAAAGGTCTTGGCCCTCTCTGGCTGACACCATTACAAAGATGCATAAAAGTTGGGCTCAGATCCATTCATGTTTTCCTTCGCTTTCTGTTCTAGAACAGCAGAAAATCTAGGACACAATTTGTACAACTGCAGGTTAAACATCACATCCTCCTGAACTCAGGAAGGGTGGCGTCCAGCAGTAGGGCAAAGCAGACAACTGTTCTCCTGCCCGGAGAACTGCTTCTGTCTTGAAAGACCAGTTAGGGCCTGCAGGCTTCGCAGCAAATTGCCAGTCACTGTTTGGCTAGGATTGAAAAAGATCCTCACAGCGTGTGTGAATAATATACATCAAACACTATGTGAGAATCTACTATACATAGGTACCTCTCACTGAACAGAATCACACACCAGAGAATTTGAAACTGGACCTGTAGAGGAATTGAACCAGCTAAACAAGAGCTCAAAAAACGACAGAGAGGAGGCCAAAAGCTGCTACGACCTGGAGTTTCTGGCCTTTGCATTTTTAATTTTTAGAACTTGAATCATAAGCCTATGTGTTAATAATTTAGTACTAACAGCTGCCATTTATTGGGAACTTATGCCAGGTACTGTACTAGGTCTTTTATATATATATATATATATACTACTACCTTGTTTAATCTTCATTCTCTAAATTACATACTATTATTATCTCCAGTGGAAAGACCAGCAAACTGAGACTCAGAGGCTAAAAATTTACCCTACACCAAACATGTGATAAAGTTGGGAATTAAATCCAAGGTGTTTGACTTCATAGCTATCAGTCAGTTTTCTCAGGAATTTTTCAAATATATGGATTTGAAAGCATGCTTTATGTTAAAGTGTGACTTCTTGTTACACCCAGAGACCCCTTCCCTCACACTATAGAAGCACAACTGCTTGTGTTCCTTATGCAAGTTAATGACTTGGCTGGGATCACATCACAAAAATTTGCTTTATACACAAGTCTTGCCTGAACACATCTATTCAGTTACCTGTAGTACCAATATCTAGGAAGATAACATCCCTCTGTATGGTCAAACTAAGGAGGAGAGCCAAGCAATTACCTGGAAAATGCAATGGGTGCCAGCGGGCAGTAAGAATAATTTAAACCAATAAACTCTTTTTTCCTCAACTGCAAGATTCGGTGCAGGGTTTTGTGTTTTTGTTTTGCTTTGTTTTCTGTTGGCCCGAGCCTTCCAAATAATTGTTCCATCTGTCCATTTCACTTTGCCTGAGTAATCACAGCCAGAGGGGAATTAGAAGTCGTATATCAGACATGCAGGGAAAACAAAAGCGTGGGAGGCTGGGCAAAGAAATCATTGTCTGGTTTCCCTCCCTGTAGATGAGCCAGGGCTCTGGAAGCAACTTATAAGCACTAGTTGCTCTAGGGAGGTAGATGGAGTTAGGAGATGAGAAGCCAGGAGTGTTGGTTACCAGGATTGAATGCATTTAGCAATGGGATTAAGAAGAGAGATCATGACCAAGAGAGAGATTAAAAAATGAGGAGATGGGAAATAAAAATTTGTACCTGTAACAGCTTTTTCTGAGCCATTTAGTCTGAGCTAGGTTGTTTGCTGGTCACTCTATGAACCTGAATTATATTGACCCTTCAAAAAGTGCTATTTTATAGGTAAGGATACTGAGGCCTAGAGAGCACAAGAAACTTTCCCAAGATCACACAGCTAATAAATGACAAAGCTAGGATTTGAACCACAGTGTATTTTACTCCAAAGTTCTTGCTCTTGTCCTCTGCATCTGACTATTCTAAACCAAGGGCACTGACCAGAGATGGAGAAGAAAAACGTGAACCCAGATTATAAAAATATATGCATGCTTCTATGTCAAAATACTTTACATGTATTACCCACAGTCCTTAGAGGTGAAAACATAAATGTATACATCCTCACTTTACAGAAGTGCAGAACAGTAAAGTACCTTATCTTGGGCCACAAAGCTAGGAAACGTGCTAGCATAGAACTTCAACTCAGAACTCTGGGTTCCAAAGACTACACTCTTCTCTGTGTTGAGAAGCCTCCTGTTTTCTTATTCTTACCTCAGATAAACTCTGTGGGAGCCGCACCTCTTATAAACTGTATTCTACAGACAGCCATGTTTCTAAGGGTGTTCAAAGACAAGGAATCAGACTTGAAAAATGATGTGTTTAAAAAGAGTTCTAAAATCCAACCTAATCTGCTCATGTCCATCGTAACTATACAAGAGAAAACTATTGTAAGGAGAATGCCCTGTGATCCTTTGACTGTGCAATCAATTTTTGTCACATAAAGCTTGGACAATGCTTTGACCAATGTGTCAACCACAGGTGATGGCTTTTCTTCTACGCCCTTGCTTCTGCACAGCAGGACATAGGTTTTCTTACACCACCAGTATCTACAGTTTGCTGCTTAAGATCTCCATCTTTTATAGGTTGAGTTACCATCCAAAGTATCGATGAGGCATGTGTGTGTTTGTTACTCTCTTACTGGCTCTTTAGGAGGCCACTCCTAACTTCTGTCCTAAATTTCCTTATGTCACCCATGTCTTCCCAGATGCAGTAAGTCACATAGAGATCACTTCTGTTCTTTACCTCCCTCAAAACTTAGCTTTACTCTTTTACATCATCGGTGACCTGATAAAATATTGATAGAAGATAATGGCTTCATTTGTCAACCCATTTTGTTGAAGGACTCATGAAAAAGGAAAATCAATACAGAGGAATGCTTCTTTAATGGTGGAATTTTAAGCATGAAGATTACCTTATGACTTGGAGGAGGAGGTAGTAGGATTTTCCTGATACAAAAGCATAGAGTATAACTTACTCCAACTCAAGGTAAAACTAGTATGAGAATAAGAGACATTCAGGGTATGATGTAGGGGTGTAAATTGTACCTAGTATCCACTAGTGTGTTGGGGGAGACCACATAGGAATCCTAGGATAAAATGTTTAAATAGATACATACAATGCATAAGACTGGACAGTCATAGTGCCATTTGGAAATAAAGATAAGGCTACAGTATTTTATGTTAAATTTTTATCTTCTTTGTATTTTGCTATGTTATGCAATAGCAAAATAATATTGAAGTCTCTGGCTGATGCAAAAAAATTAACACACTTGACTGCTAACCAAAAAGTTGGTGGTTCAAGTCCACCTGAGAAGAAAAGACTAGCAACCTACTTCCAACAATTCAGCAGTTGAAAACCTGTGGAGAACAGTTGTATTCTGAGACACACGGGGTCACCATGAGTTGGAATCATCTCAGTGACAACTGGGTTAACATAATAAAGCATGACTTTCAGCTTCCATGATTGGAGCCTTGACTTCAACAGCACTGAGTGATCACAGATTGAAGTGAAGGTATCACCTGGGCTAAAGGGAAAGAAGAGACATCTGACTGTGCTTGGTGCTGAGGACAAGGTTTTTTGGTTCAGTTGCTCCTCAGGAAGCTGTCGGGATGCCCTATGCCTTCACTCATACGTTCATTCATTTGCTCAATAGTTACTGAGTGCCTGCTGCAAGCCAGGTGCTGGGCTTTGTGGAAGGGATAGAGTGGTTAGAAATAGACATCATCACTGTTCTCAAGAAACCACCCTCCAGTGGGAAAGATGGATATTAAAGTGAAACATCTGATTTATAATGAGGATTCTGCCTCCACCTTTTGATGTTTGAGTCTTGACAGCTTTTAAACTTTTCTTCTCCCTCTTCATCTTGGGCTTCACATCTGGACAAGTTGATAAGAAAGCCTAGGTGCCCCCTCCTATGGCATCACTGGAAGATTCAACCCATTCATGCCTCTGCCCATCTGCAGAATCCTACAACGTGATCCAGCCTGCTAACCGCAATAAAAACACCAAACTAGTCTCCTGTTCTCACTCTTTTGAGCCCTTTTGAACTTGCTTGAGATGGCTGCCCTGCTCTTCCCAGAAAATTCAATTGTGTAAGTAATAAACTTTTTCATAGAAGTCTCTGGGTGGTACATATGGTTAACTGCTCAAATGCTAATCATAGGTTAGCAGTTTAAGTTCATCTATGAAGATACCTTAGAAGAAAGAAATGCCTGGTGATCTACTTCTGAAAAATCAGCCTTCAAAACCCTGTGGAGCATACTTCTACTCATATATACGTGAGGTCACCATGAGGCAGAATTGACAGCATTTGATTAACACTTTCCATACCCTTTTGGTGAGCACATGGCCTCAACAGTCTCGACCTCTGAAACAGACTTTGAGTGGGGATCCATCAGCCTCTGCAGGTGGCCATAATATTATTAAATAAGATAGCATTCAGAGGAATTTGCACAGAGGCTTTACACATATTTGCACAGAGTTCACAGCAAGTGAAGGCAATGATGGCTGATGCCTATTTAATATCTGCTAGCCATCTCAAATGTAACACCCAAAATGCTTGACCTCCCACCAACCAATTCCTTCCTATTTCAGTAGATGGTACCTCTAATCTTCTAGTCTCTTAGGCCAAAAACATGCTGGCATCCTCCTTCTTGCTTGCCCTCCCAACATCTAGTACTCCTTACTGCCTCCACTGCTACCGTTCTGTGCCAGTTCTCACCAGGATCCCAGTAGCACCCAAACAGGCCTTTTTTCTGTATTCACTCTTGTCTCTTCTCAGTACAGCAGCTGGGGTGACTTCTGTCCTTAAAATTCTCCAATAGCTTTTGGCTTTTCACCTCATTTCAAGTAAAAGCAAACATCCTTACAAGACCCTAGGTGTCCAGGTCCTGTCTGATCATCCCCCACCAACACAGCCTTCCTGTCATGTTACCTACTGCTCTTCTCCCTCTTCCCTCTAGCTGCACTTGCCTCTAGAGAGCGCGTTCCTAAACATACCAGGTACTTTCCAGCTTTAGAGATTTTGCACTGGCTGTGCCATCTGCCTGAAATCACTTCTTTAAGATAGATGCCTGTGACATTTCCTCACTTCTTTCAGGACTCTTCAAATACCATTTTATCAGAGGAGACTTGTTAGACTATTAGAGCCCCCTTCAGAGGAAGGATGAAATTTCAGTCAAAATGTGCTTCAGATAGCAAGTCTGATGACACCGCATAAACACCAAGAGGATATGGAAATATTTGCTACTTAACATAATGAAGCCTTCTGGGGACAGCAGGACAATCCTCTAAAGCTGATCCAAAAATGACGTTGCAGAGCAGGGAAGGGAGACTGGACTGGGGCTTTTATTGTGGTTCAGGAGTGCAGGCAAGGCTGAGGGAGGAGTCTGCAAGGCTTGAACTTACTGCTTATGCTGTAGCAGGAAATACATGGGCTTTCTTATTAGCTTGTCCAAATGTGTAGAAGGCTAAGAGGGAGAAAACCAAACCAAAACCAAACTCGTCACTGTAGAGTTGACTCTGACTCATAGTAACATTGACAACATGACAACATGACAGAGTAGAGCTGTCCCCATAGGAGTTACAAGGCTATAAATCTTTGCACAAGCAGACTGCCACATCTTTCTCCCTGAGAGCCTGGTGGGTTTAAATCAACCTTCTAGTGAGCAGCTAAGCGTTTAATTACTAAAATTTAAAAAAAAGAAAGAAACCAAATCCATTGCCATCAAGTGGATTGCAACTCATAGTGAACCCATGTGACAAAGTAGAACTGTCTGATAGTTTCCAAGGATTGTCGGTAAATTTGAACTGCCAACCTTCTGATTAACAGATGTAGCAATTAACCACTATGCCACCAGGGTTTCCATGTAACCGCTAGGAGTTTAAAAGTTTTAAACATCAAAAAATGAAGTCACATGTATTAGTACATCACTTTTCCTTTATGAACAGGTGTTGTGTAGCTCTTTATTTCTCTTACCCAGCTTATTTTTTCTTTATAGAACTTATTATTTGACCAATCATATTTATTTCATTTTTATCTGTCTTCTTACCTCCTAAAATATAAGCCCCACCAGAATGGCAAACTTGCTTATCATATTCTTATGGCCTTGAACATAACTGCTCCTCATAAATATTTGCTGAACTATCTATTGAGTTATTAAATAATACAAAAATAAACAGCAGCACCACCACGTTAGGCTTTGAGGAATGGCCTCATTCCAATAACACTCGATCCACCTCATCTGCCCAGTCGTTGTAATTATCCCTCCTACAATTCATTATCCACACATCTTTTGCATAAAACTGTAGGAGGCAGAAAGTAGCTTACTCCCTGCAGACTGACATTTTCCTCAGAAGATCATTTGCCTGGTGATCATCCTGATTTCTAGCTCAACAGGGTAAGTTCAGCAGGCGAACTGGATGTGTCTTGTCATTTTAGAGTTCTCCACACACCTAGGGCATTCAGGAGCCACTCTTTCCAGAGACCAGAGCTGCAGCCAGAGACAAGTCCTTCCCCTGAGTGGAACTGTATGACCAGGCGCAGCAGCATAAAACCCCCTGTTGTTGAGTCTATTCTGACTCATAGCAGCCCTACAGGCAGGGTAGAACTGCCCCATAGAGTTTCCGAGGAGCACCTGGTGAGTTTGCCCTGAAGACCTCCTGGCCGTAGTCCTTAACTACTGTGTCACCAGGGTTTCACAAGAAGAGACAAATGCAGGTCATCAAAAAATGCACCATACACATTTTCTTCTTAATGTTTCTTTTGACTGACGTGTTTCTACAGTTTCATACTTGGCACGTTCTTAGAACTGTTTTCGTTTGTTTTTAATTTGAATCTTCTTCGTTTGCTATTGCCAATGAATGTTTCATTGTTAAAGGATTCACTGTGACTTTCCCGTTAGCCAGCAAGCTTCACTCATACATGTAGGAGAGAGTTTGACTTGCAAAAATTCTGACTGGCTTTTAGCAACAGAAGCTCCTGACAGAACTGTCCCGAAGGGGGAGGACCGGTTTCCTCTCCAGATCCAACCTTCAGGTTGTCAGACTTGAATTCAGATTCTAGCTCTGCTCACGGCAACTTGGGCAAGCCTATGAGCTTCTTAGTATTTTAGTTTCTTGATTATAAACCCTCAACTTATGGGGTTGCTGAGAGGACTAAATGAGTTGTTTCTATCGCTGCCCAACATAAAGCAGAACCTCAGCAGACAGCTGCTCCGGGGCTGGAGAACATATCTACTGTGTAAAGGGAACCCGGCTGCCGTTTTTATGTATCTGGGCATTTCAGTTCCTACTGTGTGCTACCTCTGCAGGTATACAGGTCACGAAGAATTTGGAACTTGAGTTTACAAGCAGCCACTGCTGGGTGTGTTTACCTGCTGTGCTGTTTACTGGCCGAGGCCGCCCTAAACCCAAACCAAACCTAGTGCCATTGAGTCAATCCAACTCTTAGCAATCCTACAGGGCAGAGTAGAATTGCTCCATAGAGTTTCCAAGGAGCACCCGGCAGATTCAAACTGCTGACCTTTTGGCTAGCCATTGTAGCACTTAACTGCTACGCTGCCAGTGTTCCCGAAATGTATTTAATATGACCCTCCTTTGCAGTATTTTTCTTGCTTACAGACTCTGAGTCTTCACTTTCTTCTTCCCTTGGCTGTTAGAGCATTAGCTACTGTTTTTCAGATTCTAATTGTATCCTCCCTCCCAGCTTTTTTTTTTTTCTTGTAACAAGAAAATAATGCTAAGGATGAGGGCGGACAGGGATGATTACTAAGACTGGGCCTGCTTGGCTGGCTGAATTTCCTTCCCTCTTGTTTAATGCCACATTGTTTGATTTCTCTGTCTGCAAATGTGCTCTCTGCTCCCTATTTTGCCAATTTGGGGGTCATTTGCCTCCTTCAGCAAGGGCGGGGAAAAGAAAAACACCACCAAAATTCCATTTCCCACAGAGTTTAATTGAGTTGATGACAACTTTCCCCAAATAAAACCCACAAATAAGAATGCTGCAGTTCTGAGGATTAGGACACCCCTGAAGTTTTAAAAATTCTTCAAGACATTTGTTTCTAAATTGGACTTAATTTGCATGTTTCATAAGCATAATGAAAATGTATTATCAGGTGGTCTAGGCTTGTCTGTAAAGATTAATGGTTACAAATTCAACCTTATTGTAAAAGCCTCACTGGAAATCCATCCTTCCAACTTGTAACTTGAAAACTGGCTTTTCAATCTTGCTTTTCCTGATCTAGATGAAATATTCTAGGCTCCACACTGTGAATGGCCTTTCTTTGGATTTATAGAACTGCATGTTTGGAAAAGCTGGCTTCTGACATATAAAATCACAAAATAATTCACAATGTCAGAATTGGCCCTTTGCACTGGAGTGCATCTTATCTGTGTTCTCCATCACAGAAATACTCATCCTGAAGTTGTCCTTGTAGTCCTTCAGGTGGAAGTGTGATCTCACACACGGCAATTTCCATTGTCAGTGACTCAGGACATGAGAGTTTCACGTCTGGATAACTTGTCTAACCTTGATACACAGGCATGAGAAGAAAAGCAATGTGAGCTGCTACCGGTTCCCACTGCTCTCAGACCCAGAAGGCCAGAGAATACACCACCTCACAAATCCAAGGCCATAGATAAACGAATAATCAGCACAAAAAAAAGCAAAATTAAACAAGCAAGCCATTGTTTGTCTTTTGACACTTGGGCTTTATAATTCGCCATCAGTTGCAAAAGAAGCAATGCAGTAAATATATTTATTTTTTAATATGACTGCCCTCCTAGGTGAGATACAATTACAGAAAGCACTGAAAATGGAAGAAATTTGCTAAAATGTCTACCAAGGCTCTGTTTGGGCAAGACTTGTTTTTTTTTTTTTTCAGGACGTGGGGAGTGTTTATCCTTGTAAGGCCACATAATGTTCTCTTTTAATTATAGGGAGTGAGCTACTGGTGCAATGACAAGACATTGAGCCCACATCCTGGCTCCCTTCTGCTTGCCTATCATACTGTCTATCTCTGAACACTGTTACTATTATTGCAAAAATACAACATATTTGCCAACTCAACATTTCTCCCATAGACCATTCAGTGAAATGAATTAATCAATCATATTGTGAGCACTGGTTTTTATCCTGTGGGAATACCTTCCACTATGAGGTTAAATGCTTATTCTCCGTGTATTGTATTTCAATTTAATAACCACTTCTGATGCTATAATGTGTGCCAGGAGGAATTTTAGGCTCAGGTCCTGCCCTCAGAGAATTCAGCCTATAAATCAAGATGAAGGAAACCCGGTGGCTCAGTGGTTAAGGGCTGTGCTGTAAGCAGAAGTTCAGCAGTTGGGACCCACCAGCCACTCCACGGGAAAAAATGTGACGGTCTGCTTTCATAAGGAAACCCTAGTGGCAGTGTCATTAAGCGCTGTGTCTGCTAACCAAAAAGTCAGCAGTTCAAATCCACCAGGTGCTCCTTGAATCCCTGTGGGACAGTTCTACTCTGTTGTATAGGGTCACTATGAGTCAGAATCTACTCAACAGCAGTGAGTTTGGTTTGGTTTTAAACAAACACTTAAATAAGAAATTAAATGTTTTAGTCAGCTAGGGCTGCTCTAGCAGAAATACCACAGAGTGGATGGCTTTAACAAAGGAAAGTTTATTCTTACACAGTCTGGTAGGCTACAAGTTCATATTCAGGGTGCCCGCTCCAGAGGAAGGCTTTCCCCCTTGTAGGCTCGGGAGGAAAGTCCGGTATTGTATCAGTCTTTGTCCAGGGACCATCTTGGTGCAGGAACCTCAAGTCTGAAGGATTCGCTCTTCTCCCGGCGCTGCTTTCTTGATGGTGTGAGGTTCCCAAATCTCTGCTTGCTTCTCTTTCCTTTTATCTCTTGCAGGATTAAAGGATTAAAGGTGGGGCAAGCCATACTCCAGGGAAACTCCGTTTATAGTCGAGCAGGGAGGCAATCTCATAAAGGAATTTACAGTCCCACCCTAATGCTTTAACATACAGCCTAGGAAAACCACAAAACGGAGGACAGTCACAAGATACTGGGAGTCATGGCCCAGCCACATGGCTACACATGTTTTTTGGAGGACACAAGTCATCCACGACTTTAAAATATAGTGTTATTTGTGCTTTTTAAAAATTCTGCAGTAGATGAATGTTTACAGCGAGCTGAAGTTAAGTTCTCATAGAAAAATTTATGCACATTTTTACGTGATCCTAGTTGCAATCCCTACAATGTTACAGCATACTCTCCTTTCCACCCCAGATTTTCTGTGTCCACCATCATAGATTGAACTGTGTCCCCACAAAAATGTGTGTAGTTATGTGGCTAAGCCAGGATTTCCAGTATTTTATGATTAGCCTCCATTTTGTGATTTTCCTATGCTGTATGTTCTAGGATTAGGGTAGGACTGTAAATCCCTTCATAAGATCACTTCTCTGCTCCACACCTCTGCTCCCCTAGTATGGCTTGCACCACCATTTTACCTTCCCACCAACATTGTATAAGTCTGCCAGTCTCTCCACAACCTCTCCAACATTTATTATTTCATGTTTTTTGGATTAGAGCTAGGCTTATTGGTGTGAGATGGTATATCCTAGTAGTTTTGATTTGCATTTCTCTAATGACTAATGATTGTGAGCATTTCCTTATGTATCTGTAAGCCACCTGAATGTCTTCTTTGGTGAAGTGTCTGTTCATATCTTTTGCCCAATTTTTTTTTTTAAGTGGGTTATTAGCTTTTTGTTGGTAAAGTGTCACAATATTTTAGAGATTTTAAGAATTAGAACTTTATTGGATATTTCATAGACAAAAGTTCTTTCCAGTCCATAGGTTGTCTTGTGTTATTTGTACTTTTTATACTTTTTGGTTAAAGGTTAGAAGTAGTGACCCAAGAGATGACTAAAGTGGATTGTTCTAAACTAATTTACCCCTTTTGGTTTTCTTTGTTTATTTGGTTGGTTGGTTAGTTTCCATGGAGTTGACACTAACTCACGGTGACCTTATGTATAACAGAATGAAATGTTGCTTTGTCCCGTGCCATCTCCAAGATAAAACCTAAAACTGACTGGTGTTTATTGTATAGGAAGTGAAAACAATTTTGATTATCCAGAGATAATCTCTTCCTCCATTTGTGCACTTGTGTATGGAAGAATTGGAATCATCTGTAAGGCTTGGCTGGTAACTGACTAAATACTCCTGCTTTAATAATTAATACAACAAGTAAATGGAAAATCAGCATTCAGAACACTTGAGTAATAAACCAACAGGAGCCAAGTTGGCATTTGTAAAAGATCCTATCCAGCAGCAGGAGAATATACATCATTTCCAAGTACACAGAGAATATTTATCAAGATAGGCAATATTCTATGCCAAAAACAAACAAACAAAAAACTCTCAATAAAATTAAAAGGATTTAAATTAAATAAAGTATGTTTTCTGACCACCATAAAATGTAACTAGAAATCAACACCAGAAAGGTCTCTGGAAACTCCTCATAGCTTTGGAAATGAAATAACAAACTCTATGGGGCAGTTCTACTCTGACCTGTGGGGTCACTATGTGTTGGACCCAACACAACAGCAGTGGGTTTTGTTGTTGTTGTTGTTTAATATGTTATAGATTCAAGAGAACTCAAGGGGAAACAGTCTTTTGAAATGAATGAGAATGGAAACTCTACATATCTTAAAATTTTGCAAGGTCACCAAAGAAGTACATAACGCCTATATGAGAAAATTTCAAATTATTCCTCATGTTTCACCTTAATAAACAAGACAAAGAACAAAACAAAACTGAAAGTAAGGAGAAGAAAAGAAATAATGAAACCAGAGAGGAAATCAATGAAGTATAAAACAGAAAAACAATAGAGGACATCCATAAAATTCAATTCGTGCTTTTGGAGATTTAACTACGCTGATAAGGATGAAAAGAGAAACGAAAATTATCAGTATCAGGAATGAGAAAGGTACATCTCTATGGATTCTTCAGATATTAAAATGTAATTAGAGGATATTATAAATAACATTAGACTAATAAGTTGACATCTTAGATAAAAGAGACACTTTTCTTGAAAGGACATAAACTATCAAACCTCTCAGGAAGAAATAGATAACCTGATTAGCACTAGATCTACTAAAGCAATCGAATTTATAGTTAAAAACCTTCAAAGAAAACTCCAGGCTCAGATGCCCCTGGTGAGTTTTCCCAAACATTTGAGGAAGAAATAGTGCCAATAATGACTCAAATTATTCTAGAATATTAAGAAGAAATAATTCCCAACTCATTTTATGAAGCCAGCATTGCCTGATACTGATTTCCCTTATAAATAGATATGCAAAACTTCTTTTAAAAAAAGACACATCAAATTCAAAAACGTTATAAGAAGAATGATACACCAGATCCAGTGGAGTTTGTTCCAGGAATGCAAGATTGGTTAACAAGAAAAATCAGTTAGTATAATTCACCACATAAATAAACTAAAACAGAAAACATAATAAAGGTATCTCAGTAGATGCAAAAAATAACATTTGTCAAAATCCAACAAGTATTGCTAGCTTAAAAAAGAGACAAACTCCTCATAAATTGAAATAGAAGGGAATTTTTTCAGTCTATGGATAAATAATTTCTATGCAAAATCTGCATTAATATCCTGCTTAATGGTGAAAAGCTGAGCACTTCTCTAAAGTCAAGAACCTGACAAAGAGGTCTGTGTTCACTGCTTCTATTAAAAGTTGCACAGAAAGTTTTAGCCAGTTCAATAAGGCAAAGATACAAAGACTGCAAATAACCTGTTGCCTTCAAATCACTTTGAATCCATAGCAACCCTTGAGGACAGAGTAGAAATACCCAATAGGGTTTCCAAAGAGGAGCAGATGGATTTGAACTGCTGCTTTGGTTAGCAGCCATATCACTTACCCATAGCACCACCAGGACTGCAGATAGCAAATAAGCATCTAAAAAAATTAATGTTTATAGAAATGATTTTTTCCTAAATTCTATTTTGTTGTTAAGAATACACATAGCAAAACATACAACATCTCAACAATTTCTAAAAGTTAGTGACATTGATTACATTTTTCTAGTTAGCAACCATTCTCATCCTCCTTTCCAGAGTTGTTCCTTCCCCATTAACATAAACATACTGCCCCCTGAGGTTCTCATCTAATCTTTCAAGTTGCTGTTGTCAGTTTCGTCCTATACCGATAGTTCATAAAAGTGTGTAATGTTCAGAGCAGACCTTTTATACTAGTTAACTTAAAGAATTGTTTCATTTTAAGATAACTTTAGGGGATATCTTCAGTTTATGGTTGGAGATTATCTCAGTGAGGTAGTTTCAGGAGTTCACCTACCCCACATGGGTCCAGAAAGTCTAGAATCCATGAGAGTTTTAAATTCTGTTCTACATTCACCCCTTTAGCTCAGGAATCTCCTGTTAAATCTTTTATCAAAATGATCAGTAGTGGTAGCTGGGAACCATTCTCTCATAGCAAAAGAGGCAGTTGTTCACGGAGGCATTAAGTCACACATCCCATATCTTCCTTCTACTGCGGACTTTTCTTCCTCCTGCATTGCTCTGGCTGAGTAGAGACCAACAGTTGTGCCTTGGATAGCTGCTTCAGAGCTTTGAAGACCTCAGACACTATGCAATGAACTGGAAGGTAGAAATGAAGCACGAAACACGTTATTAGGCTTACCTGGGGTGTGCGATGAAAACATGACCCTACATCTCCAAACTGAGGAACCAAATCTCGTGAAGTTTTAGGTAGTACGTAAGCAGCCTCAGCAGCTACACTTTTTTTTTTTTTGTCATTGTTGTAAACATTTGCACCACAAAAATTTTGCCAACATGAAGTTTTGCAGATGTATAACTTATAGGAGTTACAATAATTGGCAGTGCAACCTTATCATTAATCAATGCTATTTTTTTAAAAAATAATTGTTAACCTCTCCTTTCCCCTTCCTCCCACCCCTGGTAATCACTAGTAAGCTCTGGTCCTTATGTATTTGCCTTTCTTTGTCATTTTATGTAAGTGATGTCATACAATACATGTCCTGTTGTGATTGGTTTATTTCACTCAGCATAACGTCTTCAAGTTCCATCCATACTGCAGCATGTATCAACACTTCATTTCTCCTGTTGACTGGGTAGCATTCCATTCTATGAATGTACCATATTTTGTTTATCCATTCATTTGTTGATGGACATTTAGGTTGCTTCTGTCTTTTGGCTATTGTGAATAGTGTTGCAGTGAATACTGGTGTATAAGTCTCGTTTTAAGTCTCTGCTTTCCATTCTTTTGAGTATATCCCGAGCAGTGGAATCTCTGGATTTTGTGGTAATTCTGTTTTTAGTTTTATGAAGAACAATTGGGCTATTGTCCACAAAGGCTGTACCGTTTTGCATTCTAACAGTAATGCATAAGTGTTTCCCTTTCTCCACATCCTTGCCAAAATTCATTCTTTTCAGTTTGCTTGCCTTAGAGTAGAACTGCTCCATAGAGTTTCTAAGGAACACCTGGCAGATCTGAACTGCCAACTTTTGGGTTAGCAGATGTAGGACTCAACCACTATGCAGCCAGGATTTCTGGTTTTGTTTTTTTTTAAGTGGGTTGTTTTTTGTTTTGTTTTTAAATTATTTTCCGACTCGACGGCACTTGGCAGGTAAAAGTTTACTGCTCAAGTTTATACATACATTGTTTTGTGACATTGGCTGTAATCCCCACATTGTGATCATACACCCCCCTTTTCCACCCTAGGTTCCCTGTGTCGAGTCAGCCAATTCCTGACCCTTCCTGCCGTCTCATTCTTCCAGATAGCAGCTGCCCATTTGGTCTCCTGTATCTGACTGAACTAAGAAGCACACTCTCCATGTATATTATTTTTTGTTTTACAGTCCTGTCTACTGTTTGTCTATAGAGTGAATTTCAGGATTGGTTTCAGTTCTGGGTTAACGGAGTATCCAGGGGCCATAGTTATGGGGGTCTGCCCAATCTCTCGGACTATTAAGTCTGATCTTTTTATGTGAATTTGAGTTCTCCATACTTTTCTCCTACTGCATCCAGGATTCTCGGTTGTGTCCCCAGCAGTCTTTGGTGGTAGCTTGGTAGCATCTAGTCCTTCTGGTCTCAGGCTAGTAGAGTCTCTTGTTTTGTTGTCCTTTAGTCCTTTCAGCTAATACTTTCCTTTATCTTTGGTTTTCTTAATTACTCTTTGATCGAAGTGGCATGGCAGCAATTGAAGCATCTTAGACGGCCCTTTGCAAGATTTTAAGAAGCAATAATATGAACTTTGTTACAACAGTTGGTCTAGGTGTTCCTAGGTGTTTATGTTTATGGAAATGAAAATTTAAAACACAATAAGATGTCACTATATTTTTGGTAGAGTGACTCAAACTAAAATCTGACCATACCAGATGTTGCTGAGATGTGGAGTAAATGAACAATTTCTTTTATCAGGGTCAGCACAAATACGGTTCCTATGAGGCACAGGTTTTCTCTTAAATGTCTAACTTTTCCAAGTTGCTGCATGACTCCGTCATCTCTAACTTCGACTTCTCCACTCCCCTCAATGCTCACCCTCTCATCTTTGAGTTCCTTAACTTGCTGCAACATCTTACAGAATTCAAAAACTGTATCAAGGAAATAGATCATGTGGCTGTGGGGGCTGGCAAGTCCCAAATTCACAGGTAAGGCATAGGCTTCTTCCTGAACCTCAGTCTCTGCACAGTGGCACTCAGCTTTCTCACTCTATGGGCTGGGAAGCCTGCTGCACCATCTTCTGCAGATCTCTGCTGCTAATCTCCTCTTCTTTGGTGGTGGTCGACTCTTCTATTTACGGCCTCTGAGGGGGCTCAATTCTTCAAACATAGCAGGGTAACAAAATTGACCAGTCTCCTTGGAGGGCCACAGGTTATCCTTTCACACAGTCCTACCCAGTCACCTGAGTGGGAGTCACAAGACTGTGACTAACAAGGCCACAAAAAAGCAATCCACTACACTGTACTACTGGTATTACAACCACGGTGGAAAACACTTGGCAGCTTCTTAAAATGTGAAATTACACTGACCATATGACCCAGCCATTCCAATCATAGACATTTATCCAAAAGAAATAAAGAACATCTGAAAATATTTTTACACAAGTGTTCATAGCAGCTTTATTTGTAATAGTCAAAAACTGGAAAGAACTCAAGTTTAGATGATGAATGAACAAACTGTGTGCATACCCATACAATGGAATGCTAGCCAGCAATAATGATGAAAGAGGACAGAAGAAGAATTGATGTCCTCGAAAGTTGTATTGGTAAAGAATGTAAAATATATTATGAACTGTCAGAAGAATGAAAAATCAGTCTTAGAAGAAATACAACCAGAGAGCTCCTTAGAAGTAGTGATGGCTTCTTTGGACACATCGTCAGGAAAGACCAGTTCCTGGAAGAGGACACCAGGCTTGGCAAAGTAGCCAAGCTAGCCAAGTGCCATCGAGTCAAATCCGAGGACCAACAAAAAGGAGGGAAACCCTCAATGAAATGGATTGAGACTACAGCCTGCACAATAGGCTCAATCACGCCAAGCCACAGGGTTTGACAACTTTCCACTCTGCTGCCTATCAGGTCAACTATGAACTGGAGCTGACTTGGTGACAGCTAAAAACATCAGCCAGCAGTCAAAAGGAATGAACTCTTAATTTATTCAAAACATGGATAAATCTCAAAACAATTGCTTTGAGTGTAAGAAGCATTACAAAAAGTTATATACTTTAGGGCTGCACTTATATAAAATTATAGAAACTACAAACTAATGTATTATCAACAAGCAATGTTAGCTGTTGCTTGACACTGGAGGTATGAAGAAGCGTAGCCAGGAAAAGGCTGGAGAGAAGAAAGGTGAAACACCAGGAAAAATCTTTTAGGGTGGTTGGCGTTTGTTTTGTTGGTTGTGGTGACAAGTTCAAGGTGACGGTTTCAAGCTGATGACATACACATGTCAAAAACACTAAGCTTTAAAAATGTCCAATATAGTTGTGTGTTAATTATATCTCCAAAAGCCATTTTAAAGAGAGTACTAAGGAGTATACTTAGACTCTTATAAGAACCTTACTATAAATATTAGAAAACTATTTAAAATGAGTTGGATCCGACTCGACGGCACTTGGCGCTTGGCTATTTAAAATGATTATTGCATAAGGTCGTTAAGAATCAGGATTAACTCAGTGGCAGTGGGCTTGGTTTTCTGTTTTATTGCATAGTGAGAAAGGCTGAACAAAATATAATGCTTTGATCGCTGCTACTTTTCCAAAATGACATGCCAAGATACTTTGGACAAGAAGTAACTTTCTTCTAAATTTTTTCAATACCTAAAGTACAAATATTTATATCAGTCTTCTGAGGATGTTCTTGCTGGTAGCCTGAGTTGGCTCCGACTTCCAGCAGCCTTATCTGTAACAGAGTAAAACATTGCTCAGTACTCCTCCATTCTTCTTGATCATATTCATTTGAATACATTGTTGGGGCTATGTATCAACCCATCTCACAATGGGCTTCCCTCATTTTCGCTGACCCTCTGCTTTACCAAATCTGATACACTTTTCTAGAGATTGGTTTTGCCTGATGATGTGTCCAAAGGTTACAGGTTGAGGTCTTGCCTTTCTCACTTCTAAGGAACATTCTAGTTGTATTTCTTCTACCACTGATTTGTTTATTCTTCTACAGTCCATGGTACATTCAATATTCTCACCTACACCACCACTCAAATACGTCAGTTCTTTCTCTCTCTTCCTTTTTCAGTGCCCAGCTACCACATACAAGTGAAGGGATTAGAAACTCCATGGCTTTCCTTTGGCTAGTAAGATAGAGTGAGGCAAGTTGCAACATTATTATTTAAAAGTATAGAAAATTTGCTTTTTTGCTCAGCAAACAAATTTGCAGGATATAGGAACAAGACAGCAACACAGAATGAGTGGCTCCTCTGTCTCACTACTAGATCAACACTGCTTTATCCCTTTCCTGTTTTCTCCTGTGTCAAACGCTACAATGTCTTATTGATTTTGCATTCTTCATATCAATCAGATGTAACCACTTCTTCCAGCAGGCGGGCTATTGTGATGTCATAGATTAAAATTTTACTTGACTGTCAAATGAAATCATCTAGTGAAACAAACCCAGCAAATCAATCTAGTGATGGTTTCACTGTTTCTAATGATTTACTCAGTGTTACACAAGTGAAAAACTTGTGACCTTTAAGTCTGGTTCTTTGACCTTCACTGCCAGTCCCTGTTCTTCATGAGCTCGCTGGCAGGGTTGGGGAGACAGTCATCGCTTGTCATTAACAAACTAATTGCTAAAAAGAATGAAATACAAGGTGTTGTGGCAGCCAGTAAAAACTAAAAGCCTCTCTCATGTTATCGAAGTCTGGAGTACTCTTTACTTTCAGCAGGCAGCGGTAGCGTAGCTGTGTCTCTTCTCTTAGGCATCCAGGAAACTAGATAGGTTTTCATATCAAGTTGGGGCTAGTATACAAGCAGGATACTCATTCACACTGAGCGCCTGCCTTAAGTTATCAAGGTATTTATGATAACACACAAGAGGATAACTTAACTCTAGAGTCACTCTCCACCAATCGTCCTTTTCTCATACTATGGTGGCAACATTCATTCTATTATTATAGAATCATTCTCTGTAGTGGAATACACATCTATAGCCTATCACATCAATTTAAAAATACTTTCCTCTCTACAAAAACCAAAAAATTTCTCTGAGCAAAGATAGTCTCTCTCTTGCCCACTCACTTTCACTCTCTCTTTGTGGAGAGAAGCACACTGCTGGCACCAAGCCTGTGAACGTAACTCTTTACAGTGGCCCCCAATCAATAAGGAGCTTTATTCGCTGGATGTCATACACTCTGTCCATTGTATGTATGCAGCCAAGTTGGCACAGAGAGGCAGCACAAAGGCCGACCTCAACTCGGGAGGGCCCCGATGGACTGAGCAAGGAGAAGAATCCTGGGATCTGCATCTAACTCTGCTGTTAACTCTCTGTGTAGCCAAGCGCTCTCAAGCATCAGTGTTCTCTGCTGTTTTAAATTGGGCAATTAGACCAAATTATCTCCATGGGCTGATCAGACCCAGAAACGGACAAATATATGATCCCGGAAATAGGGCAGGTGTTTGGTATCAGGGGACTAACTTCCTGAGCCTTCAACACGTGGGACAGGTGAAATTCAGGACCTCCCTGAGCCACAAGTAAGAAGAGAACAGTGACCATCTTGCAGAATATTTAGCCACTGGATCTGCACGGGCCTCTTGGTAGAGAATGCTGGCTTACTGACACTGTTACCATAGCAACTAGAGTGTCATTTGGCACCAGGGTTTAGGGAAGCTATCAGGGTCTGTAATTTAAGAGAAACAAATTCTCCTTCCTCGATATGTCAGCTTAATTTTCCCAGTTACTCACTTCAGTAATTAAATACACTTCCCTAAAAAGTATTCATGTAATCTAGACAGACATCTCACCAAACCATTACTATGAAAGGAAACCTAGTAGCAAAAGGAAATCTGGTTATAACTGGGACTGGCACTGACATGGGTTAAACTGTGTTCGCAAAAATGTATGTCAACTTGCTTAGGCCATGATTCCCAGCATTGTGTAGTTGTCCTTAATTTTGTGATTTTTCTATGCATTATAAATCATAATCTCTGCCTGATTAAAAATGAAAAAAAAAAAAAAAAAAGGACCTTCTTTCAGTGCCCACAGAAAAACAAAGCCTTCCCCTGGGGCTGACGTCCTGAATTTAGACTTCTAGCCTGCTACAAAAACAAATTCAGTGTTGTAGAGTCAATTCCTGCTCATAGCGATCCTAGTGGTGAGACGATGTATTGCACTGGATAAATCAGCTGCAAAAGACCTCTTTCCAAGTCTTTCAAAAGTCGAGATGTCACCTTGAAGACAAAGGTGTGCTTGACCCAAGCCATGGTATTCTCTATCACCTCATACGTGTGTGAAGGCTACAAATTTGTAAGGAAGACCCAAGAAGAATTGATTATTCCAAATTATAGTGTCGTGAAGATTCTGAATACACTATAGGTCAATATAAGTTGGAACTGACTTGAGGGTAACAAGTTTAGATATTTTTATTAACTGTCAAAAGAATGAACTAATCCATCTTGGAAGAAGTACAGTTAGAAGGTGCCTTTTAAGTGATGAGAGTGAGACTGTCTCACATACTTTGGACATGATATCAGGAGGGACCAGTCCCTGTACAAGAACATCATGTTTGGTGAAGTACCAGGTGAGCAGAACAGACAAAAACCCTCAGGGGGATGGGGTTACCCAGTGGCTGCACTAAGGTGCTCAAGGACAGTAACTATTGCAAGAATGCCTTAGCACCAGGCAGTTTTATTCTGTTGTCAATAAGGTTGCTGTGAGCTGAAATCTGATTCAATGCCTAGTAACAACAGCAGCAGTCTACATTTGTATCTTAGCATATAGGTATTTATATTATCTCAGGGGATTTTAGCTCTCCAAGGAACCTTATTTATTAGTGAAATTAACTTACTCGACGTAAGATGAATCTAAGAGTTACTGGCTTGCTGACAGGGAGTGAGGATAATGTGACCAATTCCTATCACGGTGACAGTTGAGTACAATTATCTCTAGATGTTGTTCTTTAGGCCAGTGAGTTCAGCTGGTTAGTGCTTGCCTATCCTAGAGTGGGTTCAATGAAGCCAGGGTTATTATTATCATTTTCTTGTCCAGGAAAGGCTTCGATTGGATACAGTTTGTGTCTTCTCCCAGTATCATTGCCAAATAACGCCATGGGTGATGGCAAAAGAATTTGAACCATGCTGTCTCTATTCTAAACGTTTTAATCAGCAGCTAAGAATACAAATGCATAGATGAATTAGGACGTAAATAGAAAAACAGAACAGGTAAAAGATATTAAAGAAAGCTGATATTTGCCCTGAGCCAGTGTTCAAATTGGAATCAGGACTTGGAGGACTCAGTCCTTGTTTAAAGCGAGCTGCAGCTGTTCAGCTCCAGCTGAAAAGCATTATAGGCATTATTAAGGATTTCAGACCACCGTTATTGGACTAGAGAAGTCTTCTGATGCAGCGGTTAAGTCTACTAACTTGTCTACTAACAGGAAGGTCAGCATCTGAACCCACCCACTAAAGATGTAGCATAGTGGTTAAGTGCTACGGCAGCTAACCAGATGGTTGACAGTTCAAATCTGCCAGATGCTCTTTGGAAACTCTATGGGACAGTTCTACTCTGTCCTGTAAGGTCACTATGAGTTAGAATCCACTCAATAGCAGTGGGTTTGGTTTTGGGGTTTACTAAAGTTGTGACAGTCAGCTTAACTAGGATTATAGCCTTGCACTCCCTATGGAGAAATTCTACTTTGTCCTTTAGGGCTGCTATGAGTCAGAGTTAATTCGATGGCAATGGATTTGTTTGGTTTGGTTTTTGGAGTGGCTTCCTTTTCAAAAGAATTCAAAAATTTTTGATTGTTATGTGCAAACTCTGAAACGTTTAAAACCAAAACCAATAGAATTAAAAGAACACCCACAGAATGGGAAAAAATATTTGGCAACTCGATGTCAGACCGATGCCTGATCTCCATAATCTATACGATACTACAAAATATCAATAAGAAGAAGATAAACCATCCAATTAAGAGATGGGCAAAGAAGATGGACAGACACTTCACTAAAGAAGAGATCCAGGCAGCCAAAAAACACATGCTGACAGGTTCACGGTCTTTAGTTATCAAAGAAATTCAAATCAAGACGACAATGAGATACCATCTCACCCCACCAAGATTGGCCATGATCCAGAAAACACAAAACAACAAATGCTGGAGAGGCTGTGGAGAAAGCAGAACCCTTCTACACTGTTGGTGGGATTGCAAAATGGTCCAGCCTCTTTGGAAGGCAATCTGGCGCTTCCTTAAAAAAATGGATATCGATATACCATTTGACCCAGTAATTCCACTACTTGGAATATATCCTACAGAATCAAGGACTTTCACACCACTGGACACAGCACAGTCCACAATAGCAAAAAGATGGAATCAACCCAGATGCCTAACAATAGAAGAATGGATAGGTAAACTATGGTACATATACTCAATGGAGCACTACGCAATGATAAAGAATAATGATGATTCTAGGAAACATCTCCTAACCTGGTTTCAACTGGAAGACATTATGTTGAGTGAAAGTAGTCAGCGACAAAAGGACAAATACTGTATGAGACCTCTGTGATAAGATCTCAAAAACAGACTTGTGTATAGAAGAAAAGACTCTTTGACAGATGCAAGGGAGGGGAAGGAGGGAGGGTGAGGGAGGAAGGGTTTAGTTTAGATAGTTACTAGAAATCTAGTTGGGAGAAAGCAGTGATAGCACACATTAGAAACAAGAACAACATTAAGTGGACTTCAGCGTAACTTGAGTACTCCTTCCATCTTACCTCAATACTGCAAGGATAGAGTAGCTGTGGCAGGGGGCGGGGAACCATGCTCTTAGGCCAATTCCAAGCCAATTGACACAACTAGCGTTTTGCTAAGAGAGCTCTCTGCACCCCACATTGGTGAGTGGTGTCTGGGGTCTTAAAAGCTGCCAAGCTGCCATCCGAGGACACAGCAAATGGTCCCAACTCAGCAGGAACAGATGCTCACCGAGGACCAAAATGACATGCGGTAAAGACAACTGAGAAGACAGAGAGACCCACAAGAGTGGGTGCCTACATCGACTTGGGACCGGAAGAACTGGATGGTGCCCGGCCACCACCAGTGATAGCCACAATGGAGCTCACAGAGAGGAGTCTCACTGGCAACACAAGAATAAAAAGGGGTGCATCATGAGATCGCCACTAAAAGACCTCAATTGATGGTCCAGCGGTTTTGGTGTTCCTCTGAGAGCATGGCCCCCGGCCCTGATGCTGCCCTTCCCATAAATTATAACAAAGGTCCACTCTTTGGACAAGAATGGATTGGACTTGGCAATGCAGAGTGACCATATATTGGAAGCACTTTATAGTTCTATACATCTATAGGATATCATCTTGCTGCCCTCTGGCTGGAGGAAGGGGAGTGGATGGAGAGGAGGGGAAAGGACGCTGTTGGGAGGATGAGACATGTATGGAGCAGAGAGGAATAGTGTGCAGTCACCGAACAGGGAGAGCAGTGGAAGCTGAATATAGGTAGACATGTAAATTTATATGTGAATGTATATTTTCACTCACTTATGTTAAATAAAAATTAAAAAAAAAAAACTGACTCATAGCAAACCTAGCGGACAGAGTAGAACTGTACCACAGAGTTCGCAAGGAGCACCTGGTGGATTCGAACTGCCAACCTTTTGGTTAGCAGATGTAGCACTTAACCACTGAATTTCTCTTTGTTAAAGCCCCACTTGTGGTATTTCCATTACAGCAGCACTGGATGGCTAAGACAGTCATCTTTGAGTTTTAGATTTGCTACTACGGTAACTATTTTATTGTGAATTCATGCCCTTCTTGGGTCCTCACTTCCTGCTCTGTAAAATGATGAGGATGAATTCTAGTTCAACTAAAATGCCTTTCCACTCAAATATTCTAGCCAGAGGTTTGCCAGTTGGCGGCACAAAGATCATATTTATTCTGCAGATGTGGTTTGTTTGCCAATGTTGTATGAGCCATGTACTGTGATAGTTTAAATTTATTGACACCCTTTAAACATTTTGGAAACCCTGATGACATAGTGGATTAAGTGTTACATCTGCTAACCAAAAGGTCGGCAGTTCAAATCCACCAGGTGCTCCTTGGAAACTCTGTGGGGCAGTCCCCCATGACATATACCTTTCCTAACTTTACACCATGCAGTGTCCCCTGTTCTGTTCCCACAACTGCCTCTTGATCCATATACAGATTCTACATGTATAGTTGTCATTTATGTTGTTTAAAAAAAGTATTTGTAATGAATTGAGTCATTGATTTTGCAAATTCCTATAATGTGATCCCCAGTATTGTTTCTCTAGTCATGGCCATATTTTCCAATGACTTGTTCATTCTTAATTTCCAATTTTTGTATCCCAGTCACTATTAATTATTAGTGCTTCTTGTTTGCATGTTTTATCGATTTCAGGCTTCAGAAGTTGGTAAAAATCTTCAATTTCTTCACATTTGGTTTTAGCAGTTAGTGTGTTAACAATCAGATTAACTGTCTTCCTTGTAGGCATACGGATATTGCCCTATCACTGACAGCATTGTACTTAAGTATAGATCTTGAAAGATTCTTTTCAAAAATGAATGGGATGCCATTTCTCTTCATTTTGACATTCCACCACGCATATGATTGTCCAATTAAAAATGCCCAAGATCAGTCCATTTCAGTTAACTAATACTAGGATACCAATCTTAATATATTCCACTTCATTTTTCCTAGCTTCCAATTTTCCTAGATTTATACTTTGTACGTGCTACATTCTATTAATGGACATTTGCAGATACTTCTTGTTTTGAGTCCTGCCACATCAACAAAGGCATTAAACTTTACTCCATCATGTCATTAAGGTCAACTCCACTTTGTGGAGACAGCTCTTCCCCAGTGGTATTTTGAGTGCCTTACAACCTCAGGGTTAATCTTCCAGAGCTAGGTAAGACAATATTCTGCTACTATTTACAAGATTCTCACTTGCCAATTTTTAGAAGTAGATACCCAGATCCTTCTTCCTAGTCTGTCTCACTCTGAAAGCTAGCTGAAACCTGTCTATCATGGGCGACCCCACTGGTATTTGAAATACCAGTGATATAGCTTCCAGCATAACAACAGTATGTATGTATCACAGTATGATAAACCAACAGACAAGTGGTGGGGACTGACAAGTGATGGATAGGCTTATCTTTAAATCTACATATCTGCATGTGCGTAAATTGCAGAGTTGTGTGTGTCTGATCATTTTAAGTTACATGTTCTGTGATGACAATTCTTTTCCAAGTGTGGTATCTAATGTGATACAGAAACTATACTAAGACAGAAACTGGGAAAGAACCTGGTCTGCAGTTGATTTCCCCTAAGTAAGAGACAGATATAGTCTTAGATACCAAAGCAGAATTGGCACCAATTAGAGAAGGGCAGGGACAACTCACAGGAAGGAGCTAAGAACCTGCTTGAGACTGTCTGATGCAGAAGTCCAAGGCTAGGGCTAGAAGCACAATAAAAACCAGGAATAGGACTATGAGTGTGATCTTGTAGCAATGTAATATGTTCCGCCAAATGCCTTCCTTCTCACTTCCTAGGGATTTTGTTTTGTTGGCAGGGTGGGGAAAGGAGGGGAAGAAGAGTCTAGGAAGCTGAGTCGTGTAGTCTTACATTGATCACTTAACGCTTGATACCTGAAACTGTATTCTAGTTCAGTCTTCCAAATGTAGTTCTAGCTCAAGCTGGGAAGCCTGTTTGGATCTGAAGGACCCTGACTCTTAATTGGCAGATACCCTTAAATACAGGATACTGAGACTCAGTGGGCAAGGTGAGCTCTGCACATCGAGAATACTGAGATTTAGATAGCCTGGGTAGAAATCCCAGCTGTACCGTGTCCTAAATGTGGCCTTGCTTGACTTTCAAAACCTGCTAAGTCTCAATTTCTTCTTCAGTAAAATACGGCGATGATAATAACCTTCCTCATGGAATTTTGGCAAAATGGAAATATTCCATGTATAGTGCTTAGTATAGTACTTGCCCCATAGCAAGTGACTGAAAATTTGAGTTGATATTCTTGTTTTCTTTTTTTACTTATTGAACATTTTGGAATCTTTTCTATTAAGATCCCTGACAGGTGCTATATACTAAGCATGGTCAGTATCCATAACAACTCTAGTAGATGGAGCAAATCTTACACTGTTTCAAAGATGCAGAAACAAAGACTCATCATGCATAGGAATTTGACCCAGTTCAGAGGCAATTATAAAGCTGGTCTGAGTATAAAGTGTGTGGATAAGTTTGTAATGGTGGCCCTGTACTGTCAACACCACAAGAAAAGCTTTTGGGAAACAATTCTACTCATGTGACTGAATGTCATTGTCAGGTGTCTTCAAGTTGATTTCCACTCATGTGACAGACCAGAACTGTCCCAGAGGGTTTCCTAGGCTGTAACCAAACAGCCCGTCTATTTGTTTGTCACACCTTGGAGAATTGTGTGTTGCTATGATACTAGACAAAACACTGGTGGCGTAGTGAGTTAAGTGCTATGTCTGCTAGCCAAGAGGTCAATAGTTCAAATCCACCAGGTACTCCTTGGAAACTCTATAGGGCAGTTGTGCTCTGACCTCTAGGGTCACTATGAGTTGGACTTGACTCGACGGCAGTGGGTTTGGGTTTTTTGTGTGTGATGCTAGAAGCTACCAGTATTTCAAATAGCAGCAGGGTCACTACAGTGAACAGGTCTCAGTGGTGCTTTCAGACTAAGACGTACTAGAAGAAGAACCCAACAAAGACTATCGAATATGCCATGAACTTCCAGGAGAACAAAAAAATCTGTCCTGGAAGAAGAACAGCCGGAATACACCTCAGAACTAAGAATGGACATATTATCAGAAGAGTTGAGTCACTATAGAAGGACATAGTACTTGGTTAAGTAGACCGTCGTTCAAAAAGAGGAAGATCCCCAAAAGGATAGATCGACACAGTGATTGCAAGAATGGGCTCCAACATGACAACAGTCGTGACGATGGCACAGCCCCAGGCAGTGTTTCCTTCTGTTGGATGTAGGGGGACTAAGAGCCAGCACTGACTCCATGGCACCCAACAACATCGACAATCCTTATGGAAGCAGATTGGCAGGTCTTTTTCACATGGACCCTCTGGGTAGTTTCCAAGCTCCAGATTTTCAGTTAGCAAAGGAACTCTCAGGCATTGCACCTCCAGGACTTCTTGGCTGAGTAAATAAATGTTTGCATATAGAATTGCCAAAGAAATCTGTTGCTGACCATGAGGATGGCTGCTCCGTTCTGCGTGCTCTTTGAAACGAGGGTCAATTTGATTTTGATTTGGGAATCCTTTTGCTACTGAATCTAATCATTCTTTGACTATGCTATATTCCCACAGATTTTAAACCTTGGTAGAATTGAAGGGAACATTTTCACTGTTGAGGCGGAAACTGATTCCAGTGTTATCCAGAAGTATTCCAAAAAGGACTCTTAGGACTCGAATACATACAGTTATAGGAACTAAAACTCACAGTGAGCCTAAGGGCCAGAAAGTTTAACACTTCCACATATCCAGTGCAAAGTAGAAACAGAATTTTTGACAGGAATTAAATAGATAATAATTATCAGAAACTCAACGCCTTGCCCTGTGCTAAGTCCCCACCCCATCACAATCCTTTGCCTTCCCATTCTCTGGTCAGCTCTGACTTTGGCAGGCAGTCAAGAAGTGAGCAGGAGAGATGGAAGTTCTCCGGGTTCCTGATCCCTTTCTGCCCATTCAGTCATCAGGCTGTGAAACGCAGTTCTTTGAAAAAGAAAATGTTGCTTTTCTTTTCCTCTTAGCCTTCTAACGAAGTGTGCCTTTCTATTCCCCACTGCCACCAAAGGAAAACAATGGAAAGCATTAGTATTCCCATGAATAGGGGCAGTCACACAGGGGGTGACTGCAAGCCCTCCGTGACCACCCTGGGATGCTGCCAGCGCCTGAGAAGGGAAGAACTCCAATTACTCCAGTTGAGAGTTGTCCTGGCATGGGCAGATGGGTGGAGACAGAGCTGTGATTCACAGCAGGACGTGGGACTTGCAGTCTGACCATTCTCCTAGGACGACTAGGGTCTCTTCCCCAACAAGATGATACCTGGTGTGCAAATCTCCTTTTAAAAATGCATAGATTACATACTGCGTATTTCTTTTCTTGTCGGCCTTTTAAGAACAACTGGAAGTTCTTAGCTAACCTGAAGTGTTTCCTTGTATCACTTTCAGGACTTGGGACTCTCACACAGGACACGCTATGGTGCTTCTGTCAAGTAAAAGGCACTATGGAGTTTGGAACCACAGAAGGTAGGAGAAAGCTCCCTTCCCCTGTTACTTGCTTCTTGGGAATTTGTGCTGGTTCCAGATTTAAAAACCTTCATCTTTGCTTCCCTGAATGTAAATCCACTCACATTCCAGACTAGCTTCATGGGCTAGATTTAGCCATTTCTTGCTACCCTTTTGTTCTGAGGAAGTTTTTTCTGTTTCCTTCAATGGAGCATCACCTTAGTGAACTCTCCCTGAAACAGGTCTGCAGAGGGAGACTAACTCAGGTCAGTCTTGTTGAGGACACACTGTTGGCTCCGTGGAATTGTGAGTTCAAACACTTCAAAATTTTTAGCTGTTCATCTCTTCCTTCCGTTCTAGGCTGAGGATCGTTTGCTACTACACATGAAACACATAGGGAGAATTAAGAATTCAAGTCTAGTCATATGACTTATGGGTATGTTGAACCCCATGTCACCATAGTAATTGTCTTTCTGTTTCTCGGGAAGTTTTTCTATTCCAGAGCCCCTATACTTGGAATAATGCGTTAGTCTTCTTGAAGAATTTATCTTCTATTCCCTTCATATTTTTCCCTCCATGACTCCCCCAAAAGATATCTATATTGCAAATAAGCCTAATGACAGGCAACTAGAAGGAACTGGAATAGTACTTTTGGGTGTTTTAATTCATGGCTTTGCTAGTCTGGCAAATACTGTAAGGGTTACCTGAAACAGACTTCTCTGAATTGGTGACAGATAAAAATATGAGATATAGTATTACACAGTTCAAAACTAATTTTAATGAATAAAGAAGTGACCAATAGACAGGGCTGAACTTTAATACAGAAACCAACATGTGCAAATGTAAGTTGACTTTTGGGTCATTCTGTAGCATTTTAATTCTGAGTAAAAAATTATCAGAGTGAGAATATTTTTCAGTATTATGCAGGAGATATTTGTAACCTTGCTGTAATTCATTTTTAGAAATTCAGTCTAATGGTAGGTACCCAGAAACCAAATGATCTATGTTTAAAAAGCTAAGAAAGAGCCAGGAAATTTAAAATAAATACATAATGTTAAACTTGACACAGAAGCTTCCATTTTCACATGAACTGTCAAATGGAGCGATAGAAATAATCCACCTAAAATCCCTATAGAGTAGGTAGATGTCTAATAGGGCCCAGTGTAGGAGGTCCGGCAATTAAGTTTGTGAACTAATTGTTCTAAGTGCTACATACCTCATTGCTGAATAGCACTACAGTCACCTTCGAAGAGTTCTCCTTGGGAAGCTGTGCACTGATGCTAGCACCTAGTCCACCCTTCAAAGCAATTTGGGAACTCTTTCCAGAGTGGCCATTGCTAGAGCTACAGAGCTTTGGAACACTTGCCTCTGCAGGGCAGATGTGGGCTTGAGGTCCAGGCCTTGATGCCATAGGAAGTAGAATCTGATGAGGCAAGGTTGATGAGAGGCTGAACTTCCTCCATCTCAGAAGATATGGCCACGAAAGCATGGAGCCAGGGCTTTCTGTGCTTGTGGGAGTGGAATTGCCACTTAGTTGGACTTAGGGTACACCTAAAGCTGAGGGGTCAGAGTTGCTGTTCAAGTGGGCCTGGAAGGCAGAGCTGAAGTCCAGGGACTCCCACTCATAATTGGAAAGAGCGGCAAATAGCTAGATTCTGAAGGAAAGGGTTATAAAATGTCTCAGAGTTTACAGTATTGTTTTTGAAGCCGTGAAGCCTAATGTAATGTGTTCTGTTAATTAGCCTGGTGTCCATTATGTCTTTCCTTGCAATTTCTCCATTTGAAATGAAAATGTGTAATTTGTGCTTGCCTATTATACTGCTGTATTTTGAGAGGATAACATGTGTTCTGGATCTCACAGTTGAGGAGAAATTTATGGATTCTGGACTTAAGACTCTTGCTATGTTATGAATGAAAACTGCTGCTATGTTATGAATGAAGACTGGTACTATACTATGAATGGATATATTTTGAATGTTCTAATGATATGACTTTTGGGGGTTCCAAAAGGTGGGATGTCATCGACTTGGTACTTTCTGAACAACAGAGACTCCTATGTCCCTCAAAGTATACTGATTTAGATAGAGGAGCAAAGATCAGGGAGGTAATATACGCTTTAATGAGCTCACACAGATGATTCTTATGTAGTAGACTAATATTTTGCTTCCACTAGACTAGATGACTTGTTCTAGGTTATCCATTATTCTCAGACTCTGGACTTCAGTCTTGTCTTTCTGATAGGCTGCCCACCAATTATGAGGCTTCTCAGTGTCTATGCTAAATATGCTGTTGTTAGCTGCCGTCAAGTTGGTCCCTGTATAATGATCTCATGCACAATGGAACTAAATACTACCTGGTCCTGTACTTTCCCCAAGATCCAGTGTGGATCAGACTGTTGTGATCCATAGGGTTTTCATTGATTTTTCGGTAGATTACTTTCTTCCTAGTCTGTCTGAATCTGAAAGCTCCACTGAAACCTGGTCAGCATCACAGCAACACACAAGAGTCCACTGCTAGACACATGGCAGCTATGCATAAGAGTCCTATGTGGGAACTGAACCTAGGTCTGCTACAAAGAAAGGGAGTGTTCTACCCCTAAACCACCACTGACTAATCCTACTTTAAATTTAGCTCTTATTAACTGAAGAATTAACTAAATACTTTAGACAAGTTCATACAATATTTTCCACAGTGCTTGATGCTTGGTAAATATTCAGAATTTTTAAGCTATTATATCATATATATGTATGTGTGTACATAATATATGTATAAAATACAGACACACACACACACACACACAGGAAACCCTGGTGGCTTAGTGGAATTAAGTACTCCACCTGCTAACCAAAAGGTCAGCAGTTCAAATCCACCGGGTCCTCCTTGGAAGCACCATGGGGCAGTTCTACCCTGACTTCTAGGGTTGCTATGAGTTGGAACTGAATCAGCAGCAGTGGATTTGATTTAGTTACATATATATGTAAGTGTACATATATATGTATATATGCATACCTATGTACACACACACACATGCATTAAATATATATAAATACCTACATTTGTACATGCTGGTTTCCATGTTGTTGAGTCAGTGCTGATTCACGGTAACCCTATGTGTATCAGAGTAAAACTGTTCCATAGGGCTTTCTTCACTGTAATATTATGGAAGTAGGTCACCACGTCTTTCTTCTGAAGCATCTGTAGGTTGGTTCAAACCACCAACCTCTTAGTAGCCAAGAGCAAACAGTTTGTGTCACTCAGAGACCTATTATTATAAATACAAACAATATTATAAATACCATTATTTTTAGATGCACATTCCCATTTAATCCCTAGCAAAACTTCATGACATGTAGGGATTTTTGTCTCCACTTTGCCTGTGAAGATATTGAAGTTTAAAGCTAAATTCAAAAAGATTAATTACATTATCAAAGGACCCACAGCTAATAAATGGGCAAGCTAGGCTTCAAATCCTGCCTCTGGGATCCAGAGCCTCACATTTGCAAAACAAGAGTAATAATGCATGTACCATTAAGATGGTTGCAAGTGTCAGGTGCGCTAAAGACAAAGCCTAATGCTTTCAACTACCAAAGGAGGTTAAAATATTATACATTTGGGGAACAAAGATAGATTTAACAGCAAGAAGACATTTTAGATGGGTCCTAAATGACTTTAAAAATACAGCATTTGTTATTTTCTTTTTCTGATGATGAAAACCATCATCAGAATGGTGCTTTGTAAAAATGTGCTTTGTAAAAAATTTTCAATATAGCCAAAAGAATTGTCAGAAAATAAATATCATTCATTATCTGAAAACCCACTGATCAATACAGTTAACAGTTTGTGGTATGTTCATCTAAACTTCCTAGCTAGTAAAATGTCTACTAATATGTTTATTCAGTCAATAAGCAAGTACTATGTGCCAGACAATGTCCAAGAGCCAGTTAGTTTTCAGGGAATAAAATTGACACAATTTGTATACCAAAATGAAGTAATAATAGAAATAGTATTTTGTAAATACTCACACTATATTTATGAATATCTTATATCAATATTCTATACAATTAATTTTATTAACATAATAATTCATTACATACATATAGTCCCTTATTTATTTACCCCAATTTTCAATATAACAGAGTCATGAACTTCCCTATATTTGAATTTTTCCATTTATCTAGATGAACTATGTGGTAGACTTATTAAGAGGTTGTAGTTTAAAATTAAAGCACTTGTATCAAACTTTCAGTTTATGACTTACAGATATTGACAGAGTTATCTCAGATTTTCCTTATTCATAAAGCTGAGATAATAAAACCTACCTTGAAGTACTACTGTAAAAACATAATTAGCCAGTGATTTTACACAACTTAGCACATAGAAAAGGCTCGATAATTATGGTTAGTTACTGTGATTATTTCATTGGGACACATTTTTAAAAACTGAAAGCTTTGGTCAAGGTTTACGTAGGCATAATTTAAGGCTTTTTAGTTTAAACTGTCAATTGCCCTTCAAGGAGAGGAATGTATGAGGCTCTATTTTCCAAATTCTCCAATTTGAAACGTTTAAAAACTGGTTTTTCAATATCTTCTTAACTAATACTTCTTTGACTACTCATGAGTCTCAGAGGGTTTAGAAAGCAGAAATGATGAGAAATGAAGAAGAGGGGAGACGAAACAGAAGGAGTGGCATGCGCAAAGGCTCTAAGGTTTGTGAGCTCAGAAGCAGGGAGGAATATATTTGGCCAGAGCATACACTGCTTGAAGAATCAATGAAAAAAACAAAACTGGAAAAGTAAGAGACAGCCAGGTTGCAAAGTACTTGAAAGACAATAAATGATAGTCTTCATCTAGTGCCATATTATGACAACTGGTATTGCAGGAAATTGAAAGGGTTACTGCTTTGCCATTGCAGGACAAAGAAAGAACTTTTGGCACTTTGACTCCAGTTTCTGTAGATAACCCAAGTAGTCAAGATCTTTTTGTTTTCCAACTAGCTGGGCAAGTAGGAGCTACAGAGGTCCAACACCTTGTGACGTGAACTAACTTTAGGGAAGGAAGGAAGAAGTCTGATGCAGTCATATGTATTCAATGACTGCATTGATCATAACTCTCCATTAAGGCCAAAGTCATGCATATTCATTGCAGCCCCAGTGACTAGGGAACTTGAGACTTTGGTACATTCTCTTTTTCGGTGCTTTCAGGATTAGTGAAAACATCCATGCATGGGACAGGGTGCAGCACATCCCTTGGAACAGTGGTGGCCCCTGGCTGGACCATCCCCCTGACCCTGGCTAGTAACTTCATTTTGCTTGTATCCTTTTGGGTTTTAATAAATGAGTTACTGTAAGAATAAGTAATAGTCTCTGTGAATTCTGTAAACTCTTTCAGAGAATTAATGACTCACTTAGACAGTGATCTAGCAATGGCCTGTAGCCCAGACCCAATCTGTGTAGACCAAGTCCTCAGTGACCAGGTGATAAAGACCGCACAGGCAGTTGATAGAGCAGAGCAGAGACTTTCTGGCATGCATCCTAGTCCCAGGGGACTGGGGGGATGTCGGGGGGAGAGGAAAAGAGAAAAAGAGAGAGGTCACAGGGAGTTGTGTAGACTCCTGAGCATATGGGTAGTATCCACTGACCTCGCTGGCCTCCAGTGTCCAGAAATATTTTGACCTGACATAGGCTAGGGGGTAAAGTCTGATCTAACTCTGTGTGGACAGAGCAGTCACAGAGGGAATTCCACAAAAGTGACTGGCAACAAGGAATGGAAACGTGGGAAGGTGAGGCCTGGATCTACTTTCAGCTGAGAATTGGATTCGTGCTGATCCTGGCTAGAAACCACAGTAGAATAGTGGTTAACCAAAAGGCCAGCCATTCAAATCTACTAAGCACTCCTTGGAAACTCTTTGGAGCAGTTCTACTTGGAATCTACTTGACAGCAGTGGATTTGGCTTGATTTTGATCCTGGCTAGTCAATTAGTGATAAAGATGGTGTTTGCCCACATTGCCCCCTTTTATAGGGAAGTTTGTAACCTTAGTAATGTCAGATTATTTCTGACAATGGAATTAAAATTATTGATAAATTAGAAATACTGATTAAATTCACTGAATCACTCATTTCATACATTCACCAGGTATTTGTCAAATGGCTACTATGTTCCTAACACTGTCTGCAGTATCAGGACATATGACATACAAGTTAAAAAAAAAAAGTGTATTGCAGTAGGAGAGTCAGACAGTAAAAAAGTAGGAAAAAAATTACATTTTTTATGGAAAAATATAAATATTTCCAAAAATATCAAGATATATACAAATATAAACAAATGTACATATACAAATATATTTCCTAAAAAGATAAATATTTCCTAAAAATAATTTTAGGAAAAATATAAACAGAGTGGAATGAGTCACTGGAGGAGTGTCTTCAGTGTGGAGCATCTGGGAAGCGCTCTGTGGCAGGTGGCACTGGAGCCAAGGAAAGAAGGGTAAGAATGTACCATGGACAGAGAACCATGCCTTGCTCAGTGCTGTTATCTGCCATTGAGTTGGCTCCGATTCAGGGTAACCTTACATGTTACAGAAAAAGCGTTGCCTGGTCCTGCTCCATTCTCCACTGGTGTGTTTGAGCTCACCGTGTTAACTGCTGTGTGAACCCGTCTCACTGAGTGTTTCTTTCATTTCCATTGACCCTGTACTTTACCAAACACAATGTCTCCTTCTAGTAATTGGTCTTTGCTGATGACACATCCAAAGAAGGCAAGGTGAGGTCTCTCCATCACCACTTCTAAGGAGCATTCTGGTTGTATTTCTTCTAAGACTGATTTGTCCACTCTTCTGGCAGTTCATGTTATATTCAACACTGAAAAGACCATGGCTTAGGGTCAGGTGTACATTAGTCATCAAAGTGATATCTTTGTTTTTCAGGGCTTTAACAAGGTCTTTTGTAGCAAATATTTCTAACATAATGTATCTTTTGATTCATTGATGGTTATTTCAAACCAGCCGATTGTTGATCACTGTAGACAGTAGTAAAATGGGGACCTTAAACAGGCATGGGGACCCATTGCTAGGAAGAAGTTGATGTTTTCAAAGTCTGTGAAAGGAATTTTCTGGCTCAAGAGTAGTGGAAGAAAGCTGTGTGGGCCCGACAGGAGAGAGAGGTAGCAAAAGGCTTGATCGGGTGAGACCTTTCAGATCACCTTACAGAGTCTGGACTTGGTTTTGAGAACATTAAAATTTCCTGCCATTTGAGGAGTTAAAGGGGAGAGAGATGATTAAATTTATACTACTACATAAGTTCTTGAAGGCGTTCTGGTGTGAGACAGTGAAATTTGGATTAAAGAATGTAGAGGTAGAAGAAGACAATAGACTCAAGACACGAGGTCTGCCAATTCTTTGTGAACTCATCCTAGAAAAAGTGCTACGTACCTCACTGCTGAATATTATTACAGTCACCTTACAGGTACTCCCCTTGGGAAGCTGTGCGTTGATGCTGGCACCTAGTCCACCCTTCAAAGCAGTTTTGGAACTCTTTTTCTGGAATGGCCAGCAGAGCAGTCGTCACATTACCCTTGATAACCTGAATGTCATCAAAATGACTTCCATTCAGTATTTCTTTTATCTTTGGGTAAAGAAAAAAGTCATTAGGGGCCAGAACAGGTGAGTAGGGAGGATATTCTGATACAGTTATTTGTTTGCTGGTTAAAAACTTCCTCACAGACAGTGCCATGTGAATTGGACATTGTCATGATTCAAGAGGCATGAGCTGTTGGCGAAAACTTGAGGTCATTTTCATCTAACTTTCTCATGAGGCCTTTTCAGCACCTCCAAATAGTATACTTGGTTAACTGTCCAGTTGGTACAAATTCATAAGCAACAATCTCTTAAAGGTTAGCAACATCATTTTGAATCTTGATTTGGACTGATGAAATATTTTGATCATGGAGAATTGGCAGACTTCCACTGTACATTTTGATGCTTTGTTTCGGGGTTGTCTTGGTACACCCACGTTTCATCACTAGTGACAACATGGCTCAAAACACAATCTCGCCTCTCCAAATTGTCTTGGCAAACTTCGTCTCTCCTTTGCTTTTGTTCATTGTTGAGCTCCTTTGGGGACCATTCTTGCACACACCTTTTTCATGCCAAGGTTTTCAGTTAAGATTTTCCTACCTGTTTCTCTATTGATGTTTTTGCTTCCTATATGATTTTGACATACAAGTCAATAAACTTTTGTAATGTTTTCCTCAGTCCTTCTCATTATTGGCCAGCCTGACCTCTCTTCATCAGTGAGTTTTTCTCTCCCCTCAGAAAAATGTTTAATCCATTTGTACACTGCCGTTTTCTTCATGGCATCATCCCTATAACCTTGAACTACCATGTCTATGATTTCACTTCCACCCTTGCCAAGTTTAACAAGAAATTTAATGTCTTTTTGTTTTTCTAAATTAAGCTCTGACATTCTCATGACAGCACACAAAAACATGCAACAACAATAAAGAACACCACTCAGCAAGATGCTACCACAAGTTGGCAAGAACACAGCTGTGAAACACTGATTTTACCAAGGCTATGAAACTTTACCAAATTGTTTATACAGTGTTGCTAATATAAGCACACAGTAACAAGTTTGTGAACATAATTGTCAACCTCATACATGTAGGAAGCGCTAGACTGGATTTTGGGGGTGAAGGAAAAAAAGGAATTACAACAGCACTGAGGTTTTTCTGGCCTTCAGCAGTTGGCTGGTTGGAAGGCACCAGTTATGAAACTGGGAAACCTAGAAAAGAAACATACTTAGGGAGCAAAGTCATGAGCTTCGTTTTCAGCATGCTAGCATGTAGTCAATAACGCGGGTGAAGATGCCAGGAAGGAAGATGGGGACATACGTGTGGCTCTTCAGAGAGAAAATCTGAGGCGCAGATAGAAATTAAAGAGGTACCAGCACCCAGGTGGCATTTGTAACCATTGGACAACATGGGATCATATAACTCATATAGACCAAAAATGTGCCAATAGAATTAAACTTTCATCATTTCTTTGGTGGTTAGGACACCATCTAAGCATTGCTCATTTAGTTTAATTCTTGGAAAACAGGTACTGGAAGATTATGACTCACCATAGGTAAATCTTGAATTTCTTTTCCCTAGAATGCACATTTCGCATAATGTATGATTTCATCTGATTAAATTTCACTCTGTTTCATAATAGGAGTACTTTAAACCCTAGAAATTTCCCACTCTGAACATCTGACAATGTCTTGGGATTTGGTCTATGATTTTATATATAAAAGGAACTGTATGTGAAAAACTCAGCATAATCTGGTGAGATAGCCATTTTCTTCACCACATATAGCATATAACCATTTTCTTTCTGCCACTACATTTCTAGGGTCTTGTGTTTGTTCTTCTTTATGTAGTTCTTCAATATCTGTCAATATAAGTCATTTCATCCTGTTCATTGGAAAATCACTGTGGTATTTATTATGTATTGATACATGAGTGTAACCTCATTCCACTTCTTCTGAGAGATAACTCAAGAAGCCAGAATGATGAGGCATTCTATTGATTCAGTTTTCTAATGAGAGAAAGACATCGACTTGACTGATGATGTGAGGTGCATTGTCTACAACTTGAAGTAAGCCAGTGATTATGAGTTATGTCCTAGCAAAAAGCAGTCTTCTTCCTAAGACATTTTACAAGAATGTCTTGTGTTTGCACTGATATTTAATAAATTCAGGGATAGTAGAAATGACATTTCAGGGTGCCTTGTGTGATTATAACTATTAGCTATCCCCCGAATAGAGAGGAAACCTTTCTTCAATGTTTATGCAACATGAATGGCACACAAAATAAATTCACTACATATGTCTTATCCTAAAGGATATACAATACAGCATTATTTGCTTTGTCTTTCCTATCCTGGATATAGGATGAGATGATGGAGTCCTTGGATGGTGCAAATGGTTAACATGCTCAGCTTCTAATCAAAAGCATGGAGGTTTGCTCCCACACAGAGGTACCTCAGAAGAAAGGCCTGGCAATCTAAAGCCATGGCCTTTGCAAAGTCTATGGAGCACAATCTACCCTGACATACGGGATCGTCATGAATTAGAGTGGACTCAGTGACTACAATAAGAATTCCCATTTCAGGAAGAATAGACACTATCTTTGTAGCCAGAAGCATTCTGGATAAACAGTAAACTGTCAATAAGGGGTTATTGATCAAGCGATGATTTGAAGGTAGGTTGTATATAATTTTCAGGCACTCCTTGGGAACTCTATGGGGCAGTTCTACTTTGTCCTTTAGGGTCACTGTGAGTTGGAACTGACTCAACAGCAGTGGGTTTGGTTTTGGGGTTTGTATACAACTTTGAGTCTGGTTCAGCTACCCAGTTAATAACATTATACAAGTCAAAGAATCATTGTCAAATCTTATTCTGCATATGAATCACCTAGGGAGAATATTAAAATATATTTCTAGGCCTTACCTCTAAAGATTTTTGATTCATAAATGTGGGATGGGATGCAAAGAATCTGAATATTTCACAAGCATTCCAAATGATTCTAACACATATGATTCAAAGATACACAGGAAAATGCTATTCTTTTATTCCTTGCTTCACAGAGCTATTGTGAGAGCAAAGTGCATAGAAGATCTGAGAGTAAGTGAGTGCTTTTAAAGAAAATCTGGATGTTAATAAATACAAGGTAACCTGTCAGCACAGTTCTCTACCCCAGGCACAGAAGTGAGTGAAAACCTCCTCTGTGTGCCAAAAGGAAGTCTGGAAACTCCTTTCTGTATCCAGTCCTCTACAAAAGGATTGTACTTTGTCTAGGGCTCTAATCTGCTAGAAGCAAAATTGGTCTGATTATCAACAAGTTGTCAGGAGATAAAAGCATTTTTCTCAGCTGTGATAGAGGATATCTTGACGTGAAAGAACTGTAGGCTTGCTGTATTCTGAAGGTAGCCTGGAGAGAAGCTTTTCAAGGTTCTGTGGGAGGAGGGAAGCAGGCACTCTTCACAGCGCTGAGGTCATGCATCCATTTTCTTGTAAGCATTAGGTAAAAAAAATTACCAAGCAAGAAAAAGAAAAGGCATCTCATCTATTCATTCACCCTTTTTTTCCTAATTTCAGTCACTTAAAATTTGTATAATCAAATATTTGTGGAGCATCTCTACCTGTGCCAGGTGCATTGGTGTTTCAGTGGTTGAATTCCTGTCTTCTGTGCAGGAAACCCAGGTTAGATTCCCAGCCAATCCACCTCATGTGAAGCCACCAGCCATCTGTCAGGGGAGGCTTCCTTGCTGCTATGATACTAAACAGGTTTCACCAGAACTTCCATAGTAAGAATAGAAAAGAGAACTGAAAGTCAGCCAGTGAACACTGTATGGTTCACAATGATAAAATGAGCCACTGATCATAGCAGTGGCACAGGATCAGGTAGTGTTTTGTTTCTCTGTGCATGGGGTGAAGGCCTGCTCTCAGCAGTCACTGCCACCACCAACATGATATGCCAGGCACTGGGTTATGAGGCCACAGAGGTGACAAGAACACTATTGCTTGTTGACACTCCTGAAAGGTATGTACCAGCGGCAGACAACTACAAGCCAGCTCGAGTGTAGGAAGTATTAGCAAAAGAGGAAGTCACCCAACCTTAGTACAATGCAAACTGATGGTTTGACTTGGTGTTGACTTTCTAGCCAAGGTCTATTTTGTCACTGCATTCCAGGTGACTGGTTGGGACTATGTGATAGGGAAATCCAAGGGGATTGGTCAATGTTGTTATAAAAGAGAGCCAATTCCAGAGCAGAGAAGGAGAGCCCTCTACAACCAGGAAAGGAAAGACCAGCAGGAGACAGTGTGAGGAGCTGCCTGGTCTATGAAGCAAGAAAGTTGAGGGCCTTAGGTGAGACTGAGGGTCAGGGTGGAAAATACACTTGACCCACAAATTTGAGACCTTCCAGCCTTCATAATCACATGAACCATTTTCTTTTACAGTTTCAGGAGTTCTGTGAGACATTAGAGCAAATTAGGGAACCCCAAACAGGAGATAGAGTATCAAGGGTAGATGGGTCAGTGATGTCAGAGATGATAGTATCGTACAGCAGTTTGGAAAAGGTGGGCACTTGAGACCTCTTTCACCTCTGCCTCATGGGAACCAGTAGTGATCTGCCCTGATCCTGAGCTAGTCAGGGAGGGAGCAGAAAAGCTGGCCAGAGTAACTGAGAGCTACACTGAGACCTAAAGACGGGAAGGCAATTAGCCAGTCTTTTTTGGCACACAGACTCAAGTTTTACTCCTGACTCAAGTATTTCCTTGGACAAATTACTCAGCTTCTCTAGGTTATCTTGAAAGTTTGGTGAGTTGTGTTAATAAAATCTTTGAAAGCACTGGGTAATACCTGGTGGTAATACCATGGTGGATTACTAATATTGATAATTCTATTCGATCAAGCTTTACTGGGCCAGATTGTGTGATCATTGCAGTCAAAGTATTATCTCATTTCGTCTTTGCCACACAGTAGGAGATAGATGCTTTTGTAATCCTGCTTTATTGTTGCCACTGCTGCTGCTGCCGCCGATCCTACTGTTAGTTACCATTGAATCGAAGTAAACTCAAGATGACCTTATGAATAACAACTCCATTTTGTAGGAGAAGAAACTGAGGCTCAGAAAGTTTAATAACCAACCCTCACCATACCTGTGTGGCCTCAGAGTTCATACTCTTAACCACTGTGGAAGGCAGCCTCAAACCAAGTCAAAAAAAAAAAAAACTGCTACAGTCCATTCAGTTCCAACTCAACAACCCTGTAGGATGGAGTAGAACTGCCCCATAGTGTCTCCTGGTGGATTTGAACTGCTGACCTTTTGGTTAAGAGCCAAGCTCTTAAGCACTGTACCACCAGGGCTTCTGGCACCAAGTAGGGCTCAGTAAATATTTGTCAAATGAATGTAGCCTTCAGTGATTAATCAATATTTTAAAGTCTGTATTACTATTAATATAACAATGAGGAAAGCTTTCATAAGAATAAAATAGTTTATTCAGAATAATCTATTACAGATACATGTAACACTTTTCTCCTTTTAATATAACATACCTTGGTGGTACAATGATTAAGCGTAAGGCAGTTAACCAAAAGTTTGACAGTTTGAATCCACCAGCAGCTCCACAAACGAAAAAAATCTGGCAATTTCTTTGCATAAAGACTACAGCCTTGGAAAATCTGTGAAACATTTCCTCTTTGTTGTGTAGGGAAACAATGAGTCAGAATCAACTGGCCGGCACCTAACAACAATAGCACTTAATACATATGGGTCATTTATTTGTATAGCTAGTGTAGTTCTTCTAACACCACATTACAGATATAAAAGAAAATATAGACGCTATAGATAGTAGATTATCCCTCACAAAGAGGTTAAAGCAGGTATCCCAAACCCAAAACAAAACCCACTGTCACTGAGTCAATTCTGACTCATAGTAACCCCATAAGACAGACTAGAACTGCCCAATAGAGTGTCCAAGGGGTAGTAGATTTGAACTGACAACCTTTTAGTTAGAAGCCACAGTACTTAACCACTGCCTCACCAGGGTTTCTAAAGCAGGCATAGTTAAGTTTTAAATCCTCAAGGTCTCACAGTCAAGAGTCTTGATGGCACATGGGTTAAGTATTTGACTGCTAACCAAAAGGCTCTCATTGCAGCCTACCAGCCACTCCAAAGGAGAAAGATATAACAGTCTGCTTCTGTCAAGGTTTATATAGCCTTGGAAACTCTACAGGGCAGTTTTACTCTGTCCTACAGAACGGCTGAGTCATCATCTATTCAATGGCAGTGGGGTTTAAGATCTCATAGGCACCAGAATGGAAACTTTTGAATCTTATAGCAGTGATTTTTCTACTCTTTATCTTCCACTATACAACATGGACTCTTGGGGTAAAGGAGATGTGTTTCAGAAGCACCAACTGTGAGCTGAAAACATAAGTATCTGTCTTGAACATGCATATCATTGCTCACAAGGCAGCTCAAGGAAATTATAATTCAGTGCTTTCAAATGCAACCAAAAATTCTCCTCAAAATGTCATGGAATAGTAATAGAATTATTATCCCTTGCTTAGTCCACAAATATTTACCAAGCATCTCCTACTGCTAGGCCTTCTAGGCATTGGAGATTCAATCGTGGAGGCAACAGACAATAAACAAAACAGAAAAATAAGATTGTGAGTGCAACGGGGGAAAACACAGCAGTAGGGAATGCAAGAATAGGGGTGTTTACTTGTAAATAGGACAGTCAGGGAAGCCTTCTCGCAAAAGACGACATTTAAACAATGATCTGAAGAAGACAGGAGATCCTATCATGTGGCCATCTAGAGAGGAGAGTTCCACACAGAGAAAACAGCCAGTGCAAATGTTCTGAGCCAAGAGTTTATCTACCATGTTCAAGGACTTTGAAATAAGGTTCCTGTGTCTGAAATTGAGTGAGCAAAGGGAGAACTGTGAGAATGGAGACAAGTCAGATGTGTGGTATTGTAGGCTGCTGCAAAGATTTAGACTTCTGCCTAAGTGAGGTGGGGAATTACAACTAGTATAATAGTTCTTCCTAGTGTGTCAATAATAGATTACAAGAGGTGTCAGAAGTGGAAGCCCAGTTAAAAGTTTATTGTAGTAATCCAGATTTTTACAAACTAAAATACACTGAGATAGAGAACTCAGGAGTGATTGATTCCTGGCTGAAACAGATAACCAAAGCCATTCTGGGCATCTGGGCATCACACTCAGATAAACACAGTATCTATCACAAGAGGGGCAGGGGTGAGAGAGAGGGAGAGCGAATTTTTTTCCCTAGATGTTTTCAGCAATTTTGTTTTTGCATATCTGCTTGACCATAGCCTGAATCACATGTCACAGTCTCAACCGCATGCCCTCTACTAAGCAAACCACTGGCAGGGAGAATCGGGTTAGCCTAACTGACTTACACTGGGTAAATCTGCTGTCAAAAAAAGAAAGAAAAAACATTTCTTTAAAGTGTTAAGAAGCAAAGATGTCACTTTGCAGACTAAGGAGTGCCTGATCCATGGCATTTTCAACTGCCTCATAGCATATAAAACAAGGAAGACCAAAGAAGAAGTGATGAATCTGAGTTATGGTACGGGCAAAAAATATTCAATATGCCATGGACTTCCAGAAGAAGAAACAAATCCGTCTTGGAATACGTACAGCAAGAATGCTCACTAGGAGTAAGAACAGTGAGGCTTTTCCTTATATACTTTGGACACGTTATCAGGAGAGATTAGTCCCTGGAGGAGGACATCATGCTCGGTAAAGCAGAAGGTCAGCAAAAAAGAGAAAGACCCTCAACAGGTAGACTCACTCAGTGGCTGTAACAGTGGGCTTAAACATAAGAGCAATGGCATGAGGTTAGTTCAGGCCTGAGCAGTGTTTTGTCCTGTTATACACAGGGTTGCTATGAGTTGGAACTGACTCGATGGCCCCTAACAACAACTGACTTAGACAAATTAGGCTTGCATCTAAGTTTGGTATAGGGTTGTTATCCCTGAGTGGAGGAAACTAGTACAAAATCTGGGCTTTGCAGCAAGAAATAGGGGTACAATTCAAAAGAATCAAACAATACTATGAACTACAAAAAGAAAAGACAGATATAACTTAACCAATTCTGGTGCTACACTGCGCCAAGGATCGTGGGATCGTAGGCTTGTTCTTTGGAGAATACGGCTCTCAGGCAAATTCATGTGCCAAGTTTGCTTAACTGACAGCCTTGAAGCTGAGATCTAGAGTGTGGGAGAGGATTACTTACCTTCTTTTTTCTTCCTTTCCTTTTTTGTTGCTAATTGAGCAGGCTCAGCATCATCCTACTTACTGGTTATGTTATTTGTTAATGGAATTTTAAAATGCAGAATAAATAATTAAACACATGGACACTGCAGCGTTGTTCCTGGTTTTGCGATCAAGGTTTCAAGGAAGTGTTACGCCTTTTCCATCAGCATGCGTATTTTTAATTTATTAGGTAGAGCTTTCCCAAAAGAAAAGAAAATGTAGCTAACTTCATTCCAGTATGATTAAGGGGAAAGAATATTAGATTTTATTCAAATGTTTATTTCAGAAAGTATGTACTGAACACTAAGTGTGGGAGATAAAACCGCTCTTGAAATAGCCAAAGTCTCTGATACTGGGGAGCTCACACTCTAGTGTGAGGGGAGGAGGCTGCTAATAAAATAGAAAATGTACAGACAGGAGATAACTTCAGATGCTAACACATTCTACAAGGACTATAAAACAGGCAATGTAGTTATGGCTGGGGTAGGGGATGGGAGGATATAATACTAGGTTGCTCTGTGGAGGCTTTTCTGAAAAGGTCACATTTGAGCTGAAACCCAAATAATAGGGTAGAAGCCAAGTTCAAAACACTTGTGGGAATTGTATTTAGACACAGGAATAACAAATATAAAGGCCCTGAGGCAGAAATAATCTGGTAGTGACCACAAGGAAGGCCAGTAGCACTAGAGTGAAGAGTAGTGGAAAGGAGCCTACGGTAAGATTGAGGAGGTGAGTTCAGGTAAAGCCTTGGTAAGTGATTTGTGTTTTTTTCTAGGTACAATAGGAAGTTGTTAAAGGATTTCAAGTATAGCAGTGCCATAATATTTTGAAACCTACTGCTAAAACAGAGGACCACTGATTCCTGGGGCATTTCACCCAGTAGGGAATTTTCAGCAGCATAACTTTCCCTTGCAGTTATATTGTGAAAGTTAAACCTCAACTTTAAACTCAGACTGGTTCTATTTGCTTCCAGCTTAAAGGTCCCTCATCGGTCAGGATTCCCACAGACCAGTCCGTAGGAATGATTTCTATCTCTTGAGAGAGAGAAACTGATTTTAAAGAGTTAGATCACATGATCATAGGAGCTAACAAGTCTAAACTCTAGAGGGCAGGCAACAGGCTAGAAGCTTCAGCAGTCTTGACCTGAAATCAGGCGGCCGAGCAGGAGGCTGGAAATTCCAGCAGGATGTCTATGTTACAATCTTGAGACTGAATTTCTTTTTCCTATGGAAACCCTGGGGCCCTGGTGGCTCTGTGCTGCTAATGAAAAGGGTCAGCAGTTTGAATCCACCAGTAACTCCTTGGAAACCACATGGGACAGTTTTTCCTGTCCTATGGGGTCTTGATAAGTCAGAATCAACTGGATGGCATTGGGTTTTGGATTTATGGAAACCTCAGTTTTGTTCTTAAGAGCTTTAACTAGTCACCATGAGTCAGCAGCACAAGACAGAAACAACTGTCTTAGATATCTAGTATTGCTGTAACAGAAATACCACAAACATATGGCTTTAACAAAAGTATATTTATTCCCTCACAGTAAAGTAGGCTAAAGGTCCAAATTCAGGGTGTCAGCTCCAGAGGAGGCTTTCTCTATTGGCTCTGGAGGAGGGACCTTGTAGCTTCTGAGGCACATGGAACCTGGGTCCAAAGGACTTACTCTGCTCCTGGCACTGCTTTCTTGGTTGTATGATGCCCCCTGATCACTCTGCTAAGGGCTTTCTTCTATATCCCAGGAGCATGCCTCAAAGCACAATACACTCTTATAGGTTGAATCCTGCCCCACCAATACAACTGCCACACATCCGCCCTCATTAACATCACAGAGGCAAGATTTACAACTTATAGGAACATCACACAATAGCAGGAACGATGGCCTAGCCAAATTGCTACGCATCTGAGAGGGGGGAGGGCAGAAGGTGGGGAGGGGAGTATAATGTTGGGGCCCAGTTCAACCCGTGACAACAACAATCTGCTTTAATTAAGGCCAAATGATTGTAAGTGTTAATCACATGTAAATACCATCATAGCAATATCTAGGCTAGTATTTGAGGAAAAAACAGGGCACTAGAATCTAGCCAACTTGACATAAAATCAGCCATTCCAGGCCTTTACATCTCTCCTTTCATGGTAAAAAAAAAATGTGTATAAACTGGAGCTCACTGCCTTACTGTAATATCTTTGCCAAGGACAGCATTGTTGTTACTGTTAGATGCTGCCTAGGGGGTTCTGTCTCATAGCAATCCCATGTACAATACAACACTGCCCAGTCCTGTGCCGTTCTCACAATCATTGCCACACTTGAGTCCATTATATCACTGTGTGAGTACCCTGCAAGTGATTTTCAAGGCACTGTTGACATCATTTAAGTTAGAGGACCTTTAGAAATATAAACCTTTCAGTTTATAGTTTGGGGAATGTACAGTCTTTCTTCTTCTTTTACTTTATGTTTTATAGCCCCTGACATTTCCATTATTTTCTCAGCTATGTGTTAAAAATCCTCAGTACCTATTGTTTCAGGAGTTATTCTTCTGATTTCCTGAATTATGGCACAAGTTATTTCTCTGTGTGATCTGCTTACTCTACGTCACTAATCAAGTATTACTGGTAATTCTGATGTTGACATGTCTATTCAAATTACATTTGAGTAGTAATGATTATTACATTTGGATATTAAAGAGGTTGTTTTCTAAAACCAAAAAACTGATAGCAACTTTCTACAGCTTCCCATTGAGACATGCTTCAGAATTTGCACTCTTGCTATTAGTCTATGATTCATGTAAAATTGTGACTTCTTGTCAGATGTACGTGAAAGACAATTTTTTTAGTAAATAATTTATAACTTGATAAAGATAAGCTGTCTTCTAAAAACATGGTTATTTAATAGTGATTTAAACGAACTCATGAAGCTAAAACTGAAAAAATTCACCTATTTATCCAAAAAAATAACAACAAAAAGACATGAATTATCTTTTAAATAGTTGCATTTATTCTCCCATAAAGTAATTATTTGTGTCCATAATAGAAACACAGGGACACTGGGAAGAACTGACTTGGCATATTAAAAAGCATAAACACAGAAGAGACAGTCTGGGTTTGAGCTTCTGTGGCATCTCCTGTGTCACTTTAAAAAGATTGCACAACCTTGTTTGAACTTTGTTCTCCATCTCCAGACATAGGGGAAAATGATAGTTTCTACTTCATAGGCTTGCTATGAGAATTAGGTAAATAAGCCACATAAACCACAGAATCCAACACAACTAAATGCTAAATAAATGTTAGCCATCATGCTGATAAGAACACAGATTATAAAATCTAAAAATAACATATAATTCTCTGCCACCTAAATATTCTCAGTATTCAGTAGTTGGTAAGTTTAACCAACATATTTCTAAATGACTTTAAAATGGCCATCAGACCACAAAGAACAGTCTAACTTCTGTGAAGAGAAGAAAACATCAGTAGAGGATTCTGGACTCAGGTTGTACCAACTACCAAAGCAGTTGAAAGAAGATCATAGAAAGCTAGTTTCCTCAATCATCAATAAAAATAAACATTCCTTACTCTTAACCGAAGTATTATTTGCCTACATGATGTCATTATGTCATTAAGCAAATAGGTGACTGTTTAATTTGAACACAGAGATTTATACTATATTGGAGTTTGAAGGAAACAGGAAAATCTCCCTCATTATATTGATGGAGGAACTGGAATGCCAAAACCAAAATGGACACATCCAAAGCAATCAGTTGACTGTTCCACATCACCTCTTGATGTCTCCACTCAGGTGAAACTACAGGGTTACCTTAGCTCATGATACCCTTCCAGTTTTTTAAAAAAAATATCATGAATCTGTAATCCCTACCTTCTTGGTCATCTCACTTCTGTTACACAGATTTGTATACCTCCACTGAATGAGTCAGTTGTTTTGTCTCACTTACATGCTGGAACTTGTGTACCTTGCATACAAATAGACCCACAAAGTTGGAGGGAAGGCAGCTAGGTGCTTGATCACAGCAGTAGCAGCAGTTCGGTATTCTGTGTTCACCTCCCTCAGCCTCCTCTGAAGCACTGTATGAAAACCGCTGACATTTCATGAGTTCTCACAGGCAGAGGAAATTTGATGGTTCTGTCTTGAGATGGAAAAATAATAAACGTGACCAGATATGGCTTTCTAGATGTCTGAGAAAGGTATTAGAACAGAGGCTGTGTCTGTGTTTTTTACCCCAAATGGTACCTGGCACTCACTGAAAACACAGCACAGTTATGTTGAATAAAAATTAGCATTAGCACCATGAGCATACAGCATTCCATGCACTAGGTCTGGTGTGTCAGGAACTTTCTAAGATATTCTTTCTTAGAAGTGCTAGCATGGCACAGGGTCAAGAGCACAGATTAAATACCCACTCATCCAGATTAGCATCCCAGCCAGGTAACTCTGTGCATGGTGTTTAATCTATCCGTATCTTGAGTGCCTTATCTAAAACAGAGAAACAATGATTAGTTATTAAACAGAATACTTACAACAGTGTAGTCAGCAGTCCATAAATACTCACTGCTGTAGTTACTAACGTTTGTACGAATTTAATCACCACACCAGCCCTGTGAAGAAGGTATTCTAATACCTGGATTTTGGAGGGAGAAATTGAGACTCAAAGAGCTTAAATAAAGTCAACAATCCCTCTAAAACCATGATTAGGAATTCGAAGATTTATGATTTAAAATTATAATGGACTGATGATCACCATGTGTGTTGGTTAAGAGGGTGGGCCCTGGAGTCAGGTTGCTGGGTTTGAATCCTTGCTCTGTTGTTACCAGTTGTTTGCCTGTGAGCAGGTTATTCTGAGCCTAGCTGTCCTAAGAATACTAGATCTTATCACCTAGAGATGTTGAAAGGCGAAAATGCAATAATGCCAGCTGGTACTTAGCTAACGGCTCTGCATTCATTTGGAGCCCCCAAACAGTCTGGCATCGCTGTAACAAGCAAAAATCTTATATAGTTAACTTTAGTTACTTCCTCCAAAAGCCTAGTTAAACACCTGAAGGTCATCCTTGACATCCTGACCAGTCTCAGTACAGAAACTTATTGGCTCTGTCCCAAGGTCACTTGTCATTCTCCTCCTCTTGCTGTTAGTTGCTACCGAGTCAGTGCTTCCTCACTGTGACCTTGAGTATGCAGAGTAGGACTCTTCTATAGGGTTTTCAGGGCTGTGACCTTTGTAAAGCAGATGCCCAGATCTACCAATCATACCTGAACATCTCCTGAATCCTTTGGCTTCCATCCATCCCCCTTGCCAAAGGCACTAGAAGAGGTGCTATGTCTGTCTCGTTCACTGTTTTAGTCAGCTAGGGCTGCTGTAACAGAAACACCACAGAGTGGATGGCTTTAACAGAGGAAAATTCATTCTTACATAGCCCGGTAAGCTATGTAAGTTCATATTCAGGATGTCCACTCCAGGGAAACGCTTTCCCCCTTGTCGGCTCTGGAGGAAAGTCTGGTATTGCATCAGTCTTTGCCCAGGGAGCATCCTGGCACCGAAACCTCAGGTCTGAAGGACACGCTCTTCTCGCAGTGCTGTTTTCTTGATGGTGTGAGGTTCCCACACCATCTGTTTGCCTTTTTCTCCTTTATCTCTTCTAGGATGAAAGGATTAAGGGTGGGGAAGGCCATACTCCCAGGAAATTCCCTTTACAGTGGAGCAGGGAGGTGATCTTATAAAGATTGTAAATCCTACCCTAATCCTTTAACATACAGCATAAGAAAATCACAAAATGGAGGACAATCACAAGATACTGGGAATCATGGCCCAGCCATGTGACTACCCATATTTTTTGGGGGACACAATTCAATCCATGACATTCACCCAGTATAATGCCTAGGATCTGTTGAAAACTGAAGGAACTCATGTTGAACAACAAGTTGTCTGAAGATCTTCTTCTCCTCTCTGGATATTAGAGCAGCCTCCTAGATTTTCTCCCGTCCACCTTCCTGCCTTGAGCACCTCCATTCTCTTCTTCATTCTGTACCTAGAGAAATATTTCTAGAATGCAATCATGTCATTAGCATCCTGGAAAACTTCAGTGGGCCCCACTATTCTTAGGATAAAATCCAAACTCCTTTAACACCACTTACCAGACCATTCGTACACTGATCCACACCCACCCGCACTCCTGTCTCCAGCCTCACTCATTCATCTTCTCCCTATCCGTTCTGCTCCAGACATTCTGGCATTCTCTCAGGTTTCTCAACACATCATATTCCCTCACCTACAGCCGAGCACACACTGTCTTCTCTGTTCCTGAATGATTTTTCACTCTCTTTCCCCAGCAACCCATACTCATCATTAAGACCTTTTAAAAAATCATAACTGAGGTCAACTCTTTGGACAGAAATGGACTGGGCTTGGGGACATAGAGTGACCATATCATGTGTGCACTTTACGGTTGTGTGCAGCTATAGGATATTGTCCTACTGGCCTCTTACTAGAGGGGAGTGGAGGGGACAGGAGATGGTTAAGAGGCTACAACATGTATAGAACGGAAAGGAGGAGTGTGCTGTCACCAGGCGAGGAGAGCAGAAGGAGCTGCAGATAGGTGGGCATGCAAATTTAAACTGGGTTGTATGTACACTTTAACTCAATCACAGTTAAAAAATTGTATTAAAGATATATGTAGAAAAATATTTGACATTTTACCAAACTTCACATGTACAGTATAGTGTCATTAACCATATACATCAAGTTGTTCAACTTCACCTTTACCTGTTACCACATTCCACCTTCACCCTCAACAGAATCTCAGTCTTAACATCCAATCATCCTTTGCCCTCCTCCCTGCCTGCCCCGGTTACCACTAACAGACGTGGGTCTCTGCGCCCTCATCCAAGTAGGATCACACAACGTTAGTCCTTTTGTGATTGCCTTATTTCAGTCAGCCTAATGTTTTCAAGGTTCATCCTTGTTGTGGCATGTATGTTAGCTTCAGTTTCATTTTCTTCTACTACGTCTTCCCTAGCCCTGAACTTGGAGTTTGGTGTCCTTGCTAGGAAGTTCTAGAGGTTATTTATGATAGCACTCACTGTCTGCATTATAATCTGCTATAAGCCCTTCCTGTATGTTTTCCAGTCCATAATCTCCAGGAAAGCAAGACTGTCTCTAGCAAACACTACTATTGTAGCTGCTTAGTTACTACAACCCCAAGTTGTTGACACGTCTCTAGCACCCAACAAAGTGACTGGCATACAACAGGTCCTTAACAAATATTTACTATGAATGAATAAACACTAACTTTCCACATACCAGAAAAAAAACAATAGAACAGGAGATGATAAAAAAATGTATTCTACTGGGAACAGTGGTGTGTCCTACTGCTGAGTAAGAGCTCCCTGTCAATATACTTGGTTAATGAGATTCTTTCTAATTTATTTGTTGCAAAATAAAGCGGTCATTTTTCAATGTGCCAGATGAAAGAGTGACTAAAGACTTCAGGTAGAAAAAATGGTACCCATATTATATTTTTAAATCATCTTTTATAAATATCATTTCATAGGGTCCATATACCAGGCCTATGATAGAGTGAGGAAACCCTGGTAGCATAGTAATTAAGAGCCGTAACTGCTAACCAAAAGGTCAGCCATTCAAATCTACTTGGTGCTCCTTGTAAACCATATTTGACACTTCTACTCTGTCCTATAGCATAACTGTGAGTTGGAGTCGACTCTATGGCAACAGATGATAGACAGAAGTAATAAACCTGAGGCATGAAGAATTGCAGTTAAAATTTAATTCATCTTATACTCTTATTCAAAATATTATCTTCCTGCATTATGTTGCCTTATGCACAATTAATGCAGCAAGTAGGCCAATGTAAGATTCACAGGCATATTGCTGTAAGTATTGGTTCTCAGTGAGGGGTAGAAAGGAGGGAGTGTTTTTACCTCCCAGGGGGAACATTTAATGATGCCTGAAGATACTCTTTAAATGTTATAATCAGGGAGTGATTGTAGGTCTCTTAGTGGTGCAAACAATTTGCACTTGGCTGCTTACTGAAAAGTTGGCAATCGGAATTCATCCGGTGGCACCATGGAAGAAAGGCCTGGCAATCTCCTTCCATAAAAATTACAGTCATTGAAAGTCCTTTGGAGTGCAGTTCTAGTCTCATACACATGAAGCTGCCATGAGTTAAAATCAACTCAATGGCAATGCGTTTTTGTTTGTTTATTTTAAAATAGCATCTCATGGATAGAGGCCAGAGATGCTGATGAATACACTATGATGTGCATGGCAGTCCTCCACACAAACAATTATCCTGTCCAAGTATTAATAGTGCCTAGCCTGCTGTGAATCAAGGTTAACAGACTGAAATGACAAGAAGCAGCAAGAGTATACAAACCTCTCCAATCATCTTTAAAAACATGAAATTTTAATTAAGAAACAAAGTACTGTACACAAAGCTCTTCTGCAGGCTGCTGTGTGCAGCATGGCACTTTTAGGGCAACATCTTTGCCGAATGAGTAAGGTGTTCCCTTTATCTCAAGAACAACAGGTACGGTGTTTTCCTCTACGCTGCCTCCTGAAAGATTTACTTTTATGGACTCTCAGAGTTAAGAGGAAAAAAAATAAATTAACAGTGTTTTCTAGACAAAACATTAAACCTGCTCACTCAAACGCTTTTTCTATATCTCTAAAAAGTGGCCCAGAGGCCAGAAAACTAAGATCTTGCCACCTGGATTCATGTCCTAGGTTGCGTCAAAATTCTCTAATGTCCTCATCTGTCCAAGTGAAAATAGTGCTTGCTGCCTTATCCTGGGGGAAACTCCAAGGCCAAAGGAGAAATCAGAGCCAGAGAAAACCTTTAAAAAATATTGTTATTATATCAGCCTACTGATTTCTTTTTATATCACTCAATTTAATTAAAACCCAGAAATATACAAAGAGGAAAGCAGACAGGACCATTTCTTCTGAGAAATAGGAAACAGTATGCATTTGCTTTGGAATGATCTCTTCTAGCAAAAGCCTTTAGGCATTGTGTATACTGGTTAATTGCACAGTTCTTCGTCCAGCCTGGGCAAGGGAGGTTGCAGACTACTGTTTCCATTGTAAACTAACTCATTAATACATTGTCCAAATACAGAACTTGGGGTCTGTTTTCAATATTTAGAGCGTGTTTTAAAATATTATTAATTCAGAGTAAATTAGGAAAAATTCCATTTGAAATATGAATAATTGTAACATGAAAATTTAAAGAAACAATATTATTTTCATGTTCACAAACTAGCCTGAAGGAATACTTTACAAAGTGTTATCTGGCTGACTAATCAATACAAGTACATATGATTCCTCAACTAACCCGTGAAGTCCTTCCTCCCTTTAAACTTTAGTTCTGACTGTTATTTCTTCCCCAGACTTTCTTCCCATCCACATCTTTATAGACTCAAATCTTTCCTGTGCTTCAGAGCTCATTGCAAAAGCCACTACCTTCAGGAAGCTTTCTTGGAGTCTGTCCCAATGTCCATATTAGGTATGAGCATTTTCTACTCTACATTTACTCTCTTGTGGCCCTTCTGTAATTCGCAACATAGTCATATTTTTATGCACTTGATATGTTTAATTAATTAGGGTTGCTATGAACCCTAATGGCATAGTAGTTAAGTGCAATGACTGCTAACTAAAAGGTTGGCAGTTCAGATCCACCAGGTACATTTTCACCTTTACACTTACTCCCTTGTAGCCCTTCTGTAATTTGCAACATAGTCATATTTTTATGTACTTGATATGTTTAATTAATTAGGGTCACTGTGAACCTTGGTGACATAGTAGTTAAGTGCTATGGCTGCTAACCAAAAGGCTGGCAGTTTGAATCCACCAGGCACTCCTTGGAGACTCTATGGGGCACTTCTACTCTGTCCTATAGGGTCACTACGAGTCAGGTAGTGGGTTTGGGTTTGGGTCTGTTTTTTGTTTGTTTGTTTTCAATTTTTTTTATGAATCTGAATCAATTTGATGACAATTTTTTTTTAACTTACTTTTACACTCTAGGCCTTATACAACCATCTAACCACGTAGCCCTTGACACCATGTCCTGGAAATAGTAAACCTTTAATGCATATTGAACCACAGGTGGTATTGACGAGCAAGGGCTTAGACTTAGTTAGATTTTTCCTCCATGATTATAGTAATAATTTTCACGGCATTGAAGCTCATACTCAGAATTCACCAGAGAAAATTCAGAGTTCCACCCTCATGCAACTTAGAGTGTGGCAAAGAAGCCAGATGCTAAACAGCAATTATTCAAGTAATCTAGTAGTACTTACAATGAGTCAAGGAGCCCTGGTGGTTCAGTGGTTATAGCGACTGACTGAGGACTGGAAGTTCAGCAGTGAAAAAACACCATCAGCTCAGCAGGAGGAAGATGTGGCTGTCTGCTTCTGTAGAAATTTAGTCTTGGAAACCCTGTAGTATCACTATGAGTCAGAATTGACTCCACAGCAATGGATTTGGTTTGGTTTTGGTTTACAGTGGGTCGGGCACAGCTCTAAACAATTACTGAATTGGCTCATTTCAACCTCAACACAAACCTATATATTAGAGATGATTTTTATCCCCCAAGAAGAGGATCCAATGCTTCATCTTGTTTACTATTGATACCTTAGCACTATGCATAATATTTGATGTAAGTACATGCTCAATAAATATGTTCAATAATGAATAAGTGTTTATTTTGAAAGAGGAGAATGGTATTTGAAACTGTGTAGCATGGGGACTTGACCCAGCCAAAGATATTAAGAAACCATTCTCTGAAGACATGACATTTCATCTTAGATTTGAAGAATGAATAGGAATTTGCTTTGCTCTGACCTGAGAGTGAAAACCTCCCGCACATCTACACTGATATGAAATAAACTAATTTTTCACACCTGGGCTTCATTTCTCTCATAACAAAACAAAAAACCATGAAGATGAACCAGTCTAAAAGGAGGTTATAAGAACGTGCTAAAGGGAATTATCCCGGTTACTTTCCCATAAGAGCTTGGCTTTAATGCGAGTAGGTGACAGAATGGCTCTGGAGGGAACAGGCTGTTGGGAGATCCCAAGGCCACTGGCTCCATGGCAAGGGCTCTTGCTGGGACTTTCAGGACAGAAGTGGTTGTTTTGATCTCCCAGGAGGGTCAGCCTACAGAAAAGCTTGCAGCTACCCGGTACATAATTCAGCACTCAGGAAACTCCACATTAATTGCTTGGTTGTCTTTTGATGACAGAAATTGGGTGTGTGGTAGTCATCTGGTATATTTCTTATACCTGGTGCCCACTCTGTCAGACTCTAGAAAGCATCTCCCACGGTGCTGAAAATGGGTCACCTGTGTCTTTCCCTCCTCGTAAGTGTCTAGTTTCCCTTTCAGAAGACTTTTCTGCTTCGGGGCCCTCTCTGTTGTCATGGAGACTTCCCCAAGAACTAATGGCACACTGTCATTGTCTTAGAGACCCTCCACTTTATAAAAGTGCCATTCTTTTGCTGGTAACCCTGTTTTTATCTGTGATAATATTAAGTGTATCAGAATCTAACTCTACTTGCAGATGTAATGACTGCTACCCGTTGATGTACTCTGCCTCCTAGTAAGATAATTCTCTCTTAACAGGAGCTTTTCTCAAATAATGCCTAATGCAAATGTATAGATGGAGAATGTAGACCTTGCAGGCTCTATAATTGCAAAGAACCTTTTCTAATCCTCTTCCTGCAGTCACTTCCGCTCCTCTGAGGACAAATCCTAAGTTTATTAGGCCACCTTTTTTTCCTGGAGTATATACTGCTTTAGAGCAGGGACTGTATCTTATATCCTGTATCCCCATTACTCAGCTGAAAACCAGAAGTATAGCTGGAGTCGTCACAATTAGTTGGGTAAAAATGGTGAGGTACATGATGTAAGGACAATGATACCTAGAGAAGTTTGCTGCTGGTACCCTTACAGCCAAAGCATAAAGTTAAATACCTTACTCCAGAGGTTCTCAAACCTGAAGAATCACCTGGATTGTAGGTCTGCAGATTCCATGTCTATCCCCAGAAAGAATGAGTCAATAGACTTGGGTGCTGTGATATCTGTTTTCTTCACAACTTAGGAGGTGATTCCGATGTAGAAACTCAGTTCACCTGAGAGGCTGTTTGTCTTTGGAATAATTACTATAAACATCCTCTCAGCCTGTGTTTTTATTTTTATTTTATTTATTTATTTTTTTTGGTGAATCAAAGAGTAAAAGGATGTGAAACCACACAAACGATGAGATGCAAACTACCTGCCTCAGAATCACATGCCTGAAGAAACTTCAAGTTTGCCTTTTTTGTCCCTTGCTCGTTCTGCACTTGAGTAGGTACATTACGTGGGTATGGCACTGAATCAGTCATTTTACATGGGGATTGGAGAAGAAAATTTCAGGGGAGGTCAAGGGCATAGTAGCTGGTTTTGAAATGACCCACTTGAGACTGGGGAGTTAGACCCACTGGTCTCTTTTTCCAGTGGAAGAGTGTTTTTGCCTATTTCTTTGAGGATAATTGTGGGCTGTATCATCAGTGAATGCTTTTTTCAATCAGGAAGTATTTACTGAGGGTCTAATATTTTGGGGCACCCTGGTGGCATGATGGTTAGGTGTTATGGTTGCTATCCAAAAGGTCAGCAGTTCAAATCCACCAGATGCTCCTTGGAAACCCTATGGAGCAGTTCTGCTTTGTCCTGTAGGGTTGCTATGTGTTGGAATTGACATGACAGTAGTGGGAGTTTTTTGTTTTGTTTTTTGGCTTAATTACTTACTTAGAAGGTGCTTACTAAGTACCAATCTGTTTATGTATAACTGAAATGCACAATTGGAATTGAAGCATGTCTATTCATTAATAGAAAATCTTACTTAAATCAACTATTCCAAGCTTATGATGGGCTCAAATTCACTGCATTCATCTATGAAAGCCCCTCAAAATATATCTCCATCCCGATCTCCATCTCAATCTTGGTCTCTGTCTCCACCCATACGTAATTTCTCCAGAGACTCCCTCACACATATGCATTCATTCCTTTTGTTTTGTGTCTATATATATATATATGTTGTGTGTGTGTGTGTGTGTATATACATATATATATGTGTATATACATGTGTATATACACACACACACACATATAAGGTTCACATGCTTTAGAGGAAAGTTTACAGCACAAATTAATTTCTCATTCAAAAATTTATACACAGATTGTTTTGTGACATTTGTTGCAATCTACATACCGCGTCAGTACTCTCTGCCTTAACCTTTCCACCTCTGGTTCCAGGTGTCTATTCAACCAGTTTTCTTGTGCTTCCTGCTTTCTCATCTTTGACTTTGGGTAGGTTTTGCCGTTTGGCTTCATATACTGAATTAAACTACTAAGCGTGTTCCTCACATGTGTTATTGTTTGGTTACCAGCTGTCTAATCTTTGGCTGAAAGGCCGACTTCAGGAGTGGCTTCCTTCTGAGTTAGAGTGTTCAGGGACCATAGTCTTCAGGATTCCTCCAGTTTCTGTCAGATCATTTAAGTACGGTTTGCGTGTGCGTGCGTGCATGCAAATTTGAGTTCAGTACCTGTTTTTTCTCTTGCTCTCTCTGAGATCCTCTTATGTGCCCTGTCAGAGTGGTTGGTGGTGGTGATAGCCAGGCACCATCTAGTTATTCTAGAAGGTTCAGTTCTGTAGAAACTGTGGTTTATGTGGACAGTTAGTCCTTTTGGGGCTACTATTTTGCTTGCGTCTCTGATTTTCTTCATTCTCCTTTGCTCCAGATGGGATGGAACTAATAGATGTATCTTAGATGGCCATTTGTAAGCTTTTCAGAACCTAGATGCTACTCACTAAAGTATAAAGTGGAACAGTTTCTTTATGAACTGTGTTATGCCATTTGACCTAGATGTCCTCTGATAGCACAGCCCACAGCCCTCAGGACCAGTAACTTGGTGCCTCAGAGTGTTTGGCTATATGTAGCAAGCTTCCATGACTTTGACTTAGTCAAGTTGTCCTGCTTTCCCTTCTATAATGTACTGTCTTTCACTACTCTACCACCTAGTTAGTGATTTCCCCTTTCCACTTCTCCCCTCACTTATAACCATCAAAGGCTTCTATAACAGTGGTTTCAAACACTATTTTTCTTTTTGTGGTTGACTTACTTTACTCAACATAATGCCATCCAGATTCATCCATGTAGTGAGATGTTCCATAGATTCATCATTTTCTTTATCCTTGTGTGTTATTCAAGTTGTGTATATGGACCTTAATTTATCCATTCACCTATTGATGGATATCTATGGTGTTTTCATCTTTTTGTTATTGTGCATAACGCTATAATGAACACTGGTTTGCACATGCCTGTAATTGTGATGGCTCTGTCTTGTCTAGGATATATTTCTAGGAATGATATTACTGAATCATTTGGTATTCCTATTTCTAGCTTTGCAAGGAAGTGCCGTATCATTTTCCACAGTGGTTTTATGAGTTTATATTCCCACCAGCAGTGCATAAGATTTCAATCTTCTTACAACCTCTCCAACATTTGTTGTTTCCTGGTTTTTTTGGTTAATGCCAATAATGTTGGGCTGAGATGGTATCTTACTGTAGTTTTGATCATTCAAAAGCAGTTGCCCAAGTATATCAACAATCAACTGACAGAAATTCATACCAGCTTCAGAAGAGGATGTAGAAAAAGGGATATCATTGCTGGTATCAGATGGATCCTGGCTGAAAGCTGAGAATAGCAGAAAGATGTGTACTTGTGTTTTCTTGATTATGCAAAGGCATTCGACTGTGTGATCCATATCAAATTTTGAATAACATTGCAAAGAATGGGGATTCCAGAACATTTGGTTGTGCTAATTAGAAACCTGTACTTAGATCGAGAGGCAGTCATTTGAATAGAACGAGGGTGTAATGTGTAGTTTAAAGTCAGGAGAAGTATGCATCAGGGTTGTGTCTTTTCACCACATTTATTCAATCAGTATATTGAGCAAATAATCCAAGAAACTGGACTATATGAAGAAGATTGAAGCATCAGGAAGGCTCATTAACAAACTGCATTAAGCAGATGACACAACTTTGCTTGCTGAAAGGGAGGAGAACTTGAAGGACTTGCTGATGAAGATCAAAGACCACAGCCTTTAATATGGATTATATTTCAACATAAAAAAAAAAAAATCCTCACCTCTAGACCAGTAACAAACCTCATGATAAATAAAAAAAAAAAAAGATTCAAGTTGCTAAGGAGTTTATTTTATTTGGATCCATAATAAACAGCCATGGAATCAGCAGTCAAGAAATCAAACTATGCATTGCATGAGGCAAATCTGCTGCCAAAGACCTCTTTAATGTGTTCAAAAGCAAGGATGTTACCTTGAAGACCAAGGTGCACCTGATCCAAACCATGGTGTTTTCAACTGCCTCATAATGCAGGTGAAAACTAGACAATAAATAAGGAAAGCAATTAAAACCTTTGAATTGTGGTGTTGGCAAAGATTGTTGAATGTATCATGAAGTGCTAAAAGAATGAACAAATCTGTTTTGGAGGAAGTACAGCCAGAACACTCCTTAGACACAAGGATAGAGAGACTATGTCTCACATAACTGGAACGCATTATCAGCAGTGATCAGGCCGTGGTATAGGACATCATACTGGTAAAGCAGAGGATCAGCCAAAAAGAAGAAGACGTTCAACGAGACAGATCAACACAGTGGCTACAACAATGGGCTTGGACATAATTAACAATAGTAGAATGGCACAGGACTGACCAACGTTTCCTCCTGTTGCACATGGAGTCAGCGTGAGTCAAAATCTACTTGACAGCACCTAACAAAAGCAGAGGCTAAAGATTTCTAGCATTTCCTCATGTATCCATTGCCAAGCCGAGTGCCGTCGAGTTGGATCCATTAGCTGCCTGAATGTCACCTTTGGTGATGTTTGTTCATTTTCTTTGCCCAGTTTTTGATTGGCTTGTCTTTTTGTTGTCGAGAAATTGGAAGTATTCCATAGGTTTTAGAGATTACAGCCTTGTCAGATATGTCATAGCTAAAACTTTTTCCTAGTCTATGGGTTCTATTTTTATTCTTTGACAAAGTCTTTTGATGATCCTAAGTGTTTAATTTTTAGAAGCTCATCTTTATTTACTTTACTTTCTGATATTTTGCATTGTTAACTATTATTATATTCTATTTATGCCATGGAAGGGCCCTGGCATTGTCCCCATTTTTATTCTATGATTTTTATCATTTCAAGTCTTATATTTAGATATTTGATCCATTTTTGGTTATTTTTTGTATATGATGTAAAGTAGGGGACCTCTTCCATTTTTTTTTACAGGTGGAAATCCAGTTTTCCCAGCATCACTTGTTCAAAAGACTGCCTTTTCCCCATTTAATGGGCCTTGGTCCTTTGACAAAGATCAACTGATCATAGACGGATGGACTTACATCTGGCTCTTGATTCTGTTCCGTTGGTCTATGTGTCTGTCATTGTGTCAGTATCACACTGTTTTGACTACCATGGCTGTATAGTAGGTTCTGAGATCAGGTAGTGTGAGGCATCCTACTTCACTCTTTTTCCTTAGTAACGCTTTGCTTATCTGGAGCGTCTTTCCTTTCCATATAAAGTTGGTGATTAGTTTTTCCATCTCATTAGAGTATGCTATTAGTATTTAGATCAAGATTTTATTATATCCATAGATTGGGTAGAATTGCTACTTTTAAAATTTTGAGTCTTCTTATCTATGAGCTTGGTTTATTTTTCCATTTTTATAGGTCTCTCGGTTTCTTTCAAAAGCATTTTGTAGTTTTCTTTGCTTAGGTCTTTTAGATCTGGTTGGATTTATTCCTGTCTTTTATCTCTTTAAGGGCTATTATAAATGCTATTATTTTTCAGACTTTTTTTTTTAAGTTCCCTTTGTTAACATATAAGAATCCAACTGATTTTTTTTGTATGTTTATCTTCTATACTTCAACTCTACCGAGCTTTTTTACTAGTTCCAGTAGTTTTCTTGTAAGCTCCTTGGGTTCCTCTATTTATAGTACAGTAACATCTATGAATAGGGATAGTTTTACTTCTTGCTTTCCAACTTGGATGCCATTTTAAGTTTTTTTTTTTTCTTGCTTGTTACCCTTGCTAGGACTTCCAGCACAATGTTAAGTAGGAAGGGTGACAAAGGGTAACTTGTCTAGTTCCTTTTCACAGTAGGAATGCTTTCAGCCTCTGTGGAGAATGGTGTTGGCTGTTGGTTTTGTATAGATGTCCTTTACTGTGTTGAGGAATTTTCCCTTCTATTCAACTTCATTGGGAGTTTCTATCAGGAATGGGTGCTAGACTTTATCAAACTCCTTTCCTGTATCGATTGAGATGATTATGTGATCCTTTTGCTCTGTTTAGTGGTGAATTATGTTGACTGATTTTCTGACACTGAACCATCCTCACAACCGTGGTGATGTAGTAGTTAAGAGCTGTGGCTGCTAACCAAAAGTCTGCCAGTTCAAACCCACCAGGCAATCTTGGAAACTCTATGTGGCATTTATACTCTGTTCTATAGGATTGCTTTGAGTTGGAACTGAGTCAGCGGTAGCAGGTTTGGTGTGGTTTTGTATATCTGATGAATTCTCCTTGATCGTAGTTTTTCTTTTTTGTTTTGTTTTTTGACGTGATACTGAATTCTGTTGGCTACAGTTTCGTTGACAAAGTAAAAACAAAGCTACAGGACTAGGTGAGAGGGAGAAAGATAAGGAAGAAAGAAGAAAAATCAAAACTGCATAATGGGGGTGGGGGGGCAGGGAAAGGTTCCCCCCAAAAGAAAAATTGCTGTCCAGTTGATTTGGACTCATAGCAACCCAATAGGAGTGAATGGAACTGCCCATAAGGCTTCCAAGGGGCACCTGATGGATTTGAACTGACAATGTTTTGATCAACAGCCATAGTACTTCCAACAGAAGGGGTACAAACCAAAAAACCAGGCCTGCTGCCACTGAGTCGATTCTGTCTCACAGTGACCCTGTAGGTAAGAGTAGAACTGCCCCATAGAGTTTCCAAGGAGTGCCTGGATGACCTGGACTCCCGACTTTCTGATTAACAGATGTAACACTTATCCACTATACCACCAGTGTTTCCTGCAGGAGGCTAATAATTGTTTAACCCATTGGTGGTGGCTGTTGGGATAAGTGGTTCTTGCTTCAACTCACCAGAAGGGTGAGAGGTGGGAAAACATGTTTCTCTGATTACTGGGTATTCTGTCTCTGGTTAGAAGCTCTCTGAAATTGCTTTCCCGTACTCTCTAACTGGGCTAGTTACTGGCTGCACTTCAAGATGCCAAATGCTGTGTTGTGTTAGCCAGCAGGAGACCTCTACTCCATATCTCTCCTCATTTGGTTGTCCATCAGTTTCTTCTTCCATTTCGCATTTGTTCTAGTTCCTTAACCCTTCTTTAATGCTTAGACTTCCAAGATTTATTTTTGCATCTGTTTTAGTTTTTCAAGTCTCGCTACAGAAAGACAGCATGGTGTGTCTACCTAGGGTGCCATGTTGGCTCCAACTCCCAATCATTGATTCTTCATTCAGTCAGTCAAATATCATTTGAGTACCTGCTCTGTCCCAGGCACTGAACTAGACAATGGGAACACAAAAGTGAATTAGATATTGATCTCTCCCTAAGAATATTAAAAGTTTTATTGTTTAGACAAGCTAGGTAAATAAACGGTATAAAATATTCAGAGTTAACATGACTGTTATTGAAAACAAAATGCACTGCTGTCAGTAGATTCCAATCTCTAGCAACTATATAAGACAGAGTGGAACTGCCCCATAGGGTTTGAAAGGAGCAGCTGGTGGATTCCAACTACTGACGTTTTGGTTAGCTGCCAAGTTCTCAACCACTGAGCCACCAGGACTCTGCTACTGTTACAGATGATAATAAAATTTATGAAGCACTTAACAGTGTGCTAGGCACTATGCTAAACCCTTTATATGTTTATATGAGCTATTTATTTTTGGCCTCATAAAATCATGAGATTCTATTATTATCCTTACTATATATGTAATAAAGTTTAGAGAGCCTAGATGAGTTGACCAAGATCACACAGTAAGTCAATGTCAAAGGCAGAATTAAACTTACTGTCTAATTACAGCACCACCCTCTCGACTACTCCTGCTCTTTGGGTGGTCTTGAACTGATGAATGGCTGCCGAAGATCAGGGAAGACTCACATTCATGTCTACCTCATCAGGAAATGAACTCACTATAATTCGTACTTGTGTCAGGTTGGCCCCAAAGCTAGTTTACCTCTACTCTGCCTGCTGCTGTATCAAAAGCATTTCTCAGGAAGACATCTCTGGATATGTTCTTCTATCATAAATTGGAGATACCTACAAGACCAAAGCTGACAATATGGGTGGTGGTTAAATAGCACCTTATTTGAGCAGCCTTACTTTGCTGGGTCTCTAGGCCTAAGGATGGTGATGTCTATTACACGATTATCTCAAGTCTCCGTGCTGTGGATCTGCCAACATGCTCACATTACAGCGGTCCCCAAATCAGAAACAGGGCATATCGGTTGGAGCCAGAGCTTCCATCATTGTAGTATGTACTGGCATATAACTACTTTATGACTCCAAGACTTCTCCTGGGTAGACGATCACATTTCTCAAATGTTAGATGTTTTTTTAAGATTGTTAAATAAGCATTTTTAAGTATAACAAAATTTAAATATGTTTGCAAAGAGATGAGCTCATAATGGCTGAAAAATGTATTCTAACATATTTTCATAAACCCTATTTTTTTTAAATCCCACTCAGGAGAATGTTAGTTTTTTTTTGCAACCATTAAATTGTTTCTTTTTGCCTCAGAATGCAGCACAAAAGATACTTACCACTTTCTCTTCCTCATACACAATAGTGTCTTTCACAGATCTTATAACTCCCCAACTGACACATTGTACTTCCAGTGATAAATTTTCCAAAGTCAGTATTATTTCATGGACCAAACCAAACCACTACCCCTATACCAAATTACTTGTATTTGGTGATTGGCCACATCGTTTTTAATAATCTCAGCCTCTGGGACTCCACCTCAGTTCTAGGCTCTTCTGGAATTGAAGTGGGGAGCAGCCTGTTTTGAAAACTCACCCTGTTTCTTACCCTCAAAGTAAGAGCCTTAGATTAGGGTCTGGGTATGTAACTCTCTGTCTCTTTGTCTCTCCTCTCCTCTCCTCTCTTTCTCTGTCTCTCCCTCTCTCCCTCTCTCTCTCTCCATCTGCCCATCTCTCTCTCTCTCTCTCTCTCTCTCTCTCTCTCTCTCTCTCTCTCTCTCTCTCTCTCTCTCTCTCTCTGTTGAAACTGCAGTGGGAATTTTGGTAAAGTGAGTACAACCTGTGGATCAATTTACTTTTACCACGTTCTCACGTGCTGTCAGGGTGCACGAGCGGGTGAAGGGTCAGTTCCCTCAGGTTTAGTCTCTACTTTTGTGTTGTGGTTTTGTATTTGTACAGCAGATAACTCAGAACTAAGTTACTGTTTTTAATGTGAGTGCTGGAGCACAGACTGTTTCAGCCCTCTGTCACTGACCACTCAGCCCAGCTTTGGGCTTCAACTACGTGATAAATGGTCCTATTGTTTGGGCTCTGGTATTTAAAAAAATCACACTAAATCTAGATTAAGCAGGGACAGAGACCCACTTCATCGCACTGTACTTTAATATCCCTGAGATCCCCGGTCTTAAGGGTGGTTCCTTTTAACAGCTCTCTCTCTCTAGGGTGGAACACTATGCTGTCTTTGTTTCATCTGATCTTTCAGCTAAATAAGAGATGGTCACTTATCCTTACGACTCCCATATCCTGCTGGATTTCTGTTGCTAAAAGAGAAACTGACCACAGAGAAAAGGTAGAGGTTTCAGGCAGGGCATTTCAGCCTGTGTTTACAGGCAGGACTGACTTACTCAGCAAATCCAGCTCGGAGAAGCTGCAGCCAATGAAGAGGCTATATCCCGGCTTGCTTGGGGGCTTCTGAGTTTGAGCTGCAAGCAGAAATGTAAGGCAGTGCTTTCTGGCGCTGATGGCAAAATGGGACCCATCTCCAGTGACTCCTCGGGCTTCCCAGCTCTGCAGATCTGGGAGAGAACCGATATAGGCATATTGGTGATGTAGCCAGCTTTAAAGGCCCAGGGAATCCTTATGGATTCAGGAGACTGGTTTTTTATGTAGATTTTTATTTTTTATTTTTTGGGGAAGATGAAATGCTTCTCTCGTTACCTGCCTTACATCTTCAGACCTCCGAACACCATCCTCTCTTCCAGCTGCCACACGGAAGGTACAGATCAGAGAGGGAGAGCATCTGGATGGGTGGGAAAAAGTGGGCTGGTGTATGACTTGCCACAGGCTCTGCTGACACTGCTTTCTGTAGCTACTAGATGACTGCCGTTCCTGGCAAAAGCTAGTATCTGACTGACTTAGATCTGCTTCTAAAATCAGCTTGTCTTCTACTCGGGAAAGGAAGTCTTTTCTGAGAGGCAGGGTAATGCTGAAAAGGTTTTCTCTTAAGCTGATACAGCCGATTAGGAAATAATTGAGAAATATTTTTCCGATTTCCCTTTTCCCACTTAATATGCAAACAAGTTATTGGAACTAGTGTCAAGAAAAAAACATATTAGTAGATGCTGCCACATACATTTATCTAAAGTCTATGTGTTGCCAACTGTTTGTTTAATAACTTGGTGCATGCCCAAGAAGGCAATTAGCAAAATAGAAGAAGCTTGCTACCCGGCTGTGTAGCGTCGATGGTCTGATTAGTTAACTTGAAGTCTGTGCTCAGGTTGCAGAGCAGGAAGAACACAGCTGACTTTCAGCACTTGCTGGAAATAGGTTTTGTGGGGATCCTAAGTTCAAGTTGAAGGTGAAGGTGAGCTGTGCTTCTTGCAAACAACCCCCAGTTTTGTTCCTTTGAGGGAGCTCCTCTGCTTCCTTCCTACCGAACGTGATCTGCATACATGTGTGCATACTTTCTGTGTGCACGTGTGTGCACCCTGTAAACATTCTGGCAAGGCACCTTCAACCAAGCTCTGCAGATTTCAGCATTTCTGTAGTCAGTAGATGGTTGTGCATCTTTGATATGCAATTTGCCTATTTCTTTTGATCTAGCTCATCGATAGAAAAGAGCAATTCTTAAAAAAAGCAACCTCCCAGCCATCTGTCAGCCTCAGGGGTTGTCCTGCAAGCAGTACTCAGTTAAGGGGGGCTGAGGACAGTGAGTCACTGAGACTTGATCTCAACCAGGCTCTTGTGGAACTGAACTGGGGACCAGCCTGTTCTGAAAACCCACCCTTGTTTCTGTTCCTCAAAGTAGGAGACTAGGATTAGGGGCTGTGTATACAAAATGAGAAAAGCATCACCCAAATATATGGTAGTATAAGGCGATTTCAGTCTATACTTTCATGGAAAAGAGAACAGAACTGGGGATCACCCCTGAGTTGAGACTGAGGATGACATTTGCCATAAACATTGACACTTCGTAGATTTTTTTTGCAATTGGATATTTCTCTTAAAATTTTTATTGGTAGCTCAAAGAAAATACCTTTTGAGAAATCAGTCTTCTGTCGTGAAGCAAAACTTAGTAAGTCTATATATATATTTGGGAGTGGGGAGGACAGATCAAAGTTTCAGAGAATATATTCCAAATACAAAAAGCCTAAGCTAAATATAAAAAACTTGGATGATTTTTATATTTCTTATTAGGTTCCCCTCCCAGTTGAGATTTTGAGAAACCAAACAGTGTTCCTTTCTGTTGCTATTTTGTTTGTTAATCCAACTAAATATTCCACATCATGTAGACCAAAAACAAAACAAAATGAAAAAACCACAACAAGAACCTTTTAAGAGTTATTTTAAATAAAATTTTGCAGATTTATCCAATCAAAACAGAAACTTCATTTTGTTCATATATATTTGAGAAAAAAAAAAATCTCTGCTCAACCCACCATCAGCAGATTTAGGGGTAGGGAGGAATCAGGGAAACATGACTATAAATTTGCTGTAAGCCTATTAAAGACAATGGGTAAGGATAATAGCATATGCAAACACTGGCACCATGGATGGGGCATCAGGAAAGAGTAAAAAGGCGAGAGTTGGATGTCATGAAAGTAGGGCCAAGTAACTTATCAGTTCTGTGCCCATTTTTATGTATAAAGTAGAAATAAATATAACTTCCAAGATATTATAAGAATTAAAAGTAATAATACAAAGTTCGTAGTACAATTCGACACATGACAGGTGCTATCTGTTTCCGAATAATATACTCTATGTGTCAAGTTTGCTTTGTCTTTTGTACTATCTCAATCAATGAGTTACCAGGAACCAATTATACTTTTTTTTCCCCTTTAAAATTCATCTAAGGAGAAAAATATGTCAGTATGAATCTAAGTGTCTGTTTTTTTTCTTAAGTTGTCAGCAATCATGTTACCCTGTAGGCTGTTCTTCAAAAGTTATGGCTATGAACTTCATATTTAATTAAAAATTGTAGAATAACTTGTGTATATCCCTGTGAAAGTCAAATAAATGCAAATGATCTGAACAACTCTCTTAAGAGTAATTCTAGAACATCTTTAAAAACTTCAACAATTCCTGGACTACTTAGGGAAGAAAACCATACTGGTTAGAAAATGAATTTTGCCTTGACGTCGGTTTTCTTTGACATAAGAAGACCATGGGCTTCGAATCCTAGCTCTGCCATGTGTCAGCTGTGTAACACTCAGCAAGTTATTTGACCTGAGTCTCAGCTTATCTGTATCTAAATTAAGTATAAAAATAGCTCATAGGGGGTACACATTCAGAATGCCACACCTGGGATGATAGTAGCGACCACAACAGCCTTCGCTTACATTGTACTTATTACGTCCAATGCATTATTTAGGTACTTTGCATATAGCAAACACTTGGATATAGAATATATGAACAGTCAGTGATCCACAAATACCAGTTCCTTTTTCTCTCTTCTGCTCTCAGTTGTCAAGCCTGTTTCTTCATCAGTCGGATGGAGATTTGGTTCTCCGTACCACCGTCAAATAATGTTTGTGACATCATCATGTTACCCCCCCCCCACACCCCAACCAACACACATTTAAAACTTCTCATTAGTTTTCCTTGGCCTACAAGCCAAGAATGAAAAAAATAAAACCCATTGCCAATGAGTGACTCTCATTCAGGGATACCTTGTGTGTTAAGAGTGTAGAAGTGTGCTCCATAGGGTTTTCTTGGCTGTAACTTCAATAGAAGCAGTTTGCCAAGCCTTTCTTCTGTGGTGCCACTGAGTGGATTTCAACCACCAACCGTCTGGCTACTAGTGAAGCACAAATCAATTGTGCCACACAAGGACCTTTCTGATGCCTGCCTGACCTCGAGCACTTGGTCTTTACTGACCCCCAGCTTCTCAAACAGTGTGCCTCCAACAAAGGATCTTTGGGTTGCTTCTGTCTCTCCTCTGCCCCCTGGATTTCTTTATTCCAGTCTTGAATTTATAATTCAAGATGAGAAGGCTTCTCTACTCTCAGTCACTCTTAGCTCTTAGAACTCTTATCCTAGTTTCTTGCTATGAGTAAATTGAAGCAAATGTTTTGTTAACATCTGTCTGCCTACATGAAATTTTTATGGGACAAGAACTCACGTGTAATTTTACTCTTTGTACCCCTGGCACCTGCATAATACCAGGCACATAGTAGCTGCTCGTTGAATTACTGTCAAGTGAAAGGATGAGAAGAACCAAGGCTGTTTATATTTGTATGTGGAATGTAGGTGAAAAATGTTCTGAAAAGTATTCATTCCTACATGAGCATGGGCCATTTTAATCCTTGCAGGCTGGAAAGTGGGCTTTGTCTAGTCCTGCTTGAGGGGAATGTTTTATTGCAGTGCTCCTCTTTAATGAGGAGCACTGAGAACACAAATAGGAAAAAAGGGAACTGTATAATGCTGGTGTGTCAGCAGGGTTTGGAGAAGACAATGGCAACTGTCTTCCCTTCTCTGTGGATCTCACTGAGGGAGCATATAACTCATTTCCCCATGGTTGGGGAGGATTCATCCAACAAAATGATTTCAGGGTTAGAGGAAGGAAATTATAGTCACAGCCAAACAGAAACCACTCAGGTTGGGACACAAGTGAGGGAAGCCCCACAGGAATGAGGGAACAGTAACATATGAAGAATCTTGCCCAATATTTTCCAATGGACCTAATTTACCATCTGGCATTGGCAGGCCTTTTTTTTTTTTATTTTTTAAATAATCTCACACATCAGCAGGGACACTTTAATTTCCTAAAGGGACAGGGGTAAAATGTCTTAACACATGCTGTTTCCTTACCCTAATTTTTCTTCTCATTTCTGTACTGCAAACCCCTAATTATCTTTTAAAACTCACATCTTTCTAGGAAGACTTTCTCGACCAACTCCAAAGATAGAATTGCTATTATGAGTCACACAAATCTCTGTAAATGTGGGCAGGAGAAATGAGAAGGAAAAGCAGCAGCTGTACCACCAAACCTGAGGACCACTTGCTGTGTGCTAAGAGCTTTGCCTGTATAATCTCATTTGCTCCTCACAACAGTCGCTTGAAAGGGATGTCATTAACTCCATGTTACAGCTGAGAGAACTAATTCAGAGACCCAACTTGCAGGACACCAAACTGAGTAAAAAGGCAGGGTCAAGACTCAAGTCCAAAGAACCTGAATCTAAAAGCAGTGTTCCTAACCTCGGCACCACATTGCACATTTCCTCCTGATCCTCAGTGAAAGTGGCCGTGAGATTATATTGAAACTATTTATTTACACATCTGTCTCCACGATGGCCAAGAGCAACATGGGCACAGCTGGGCATAGAGCTGTGTGATGAACATTTTTCTACATTTCTATATACTGTGGCTGAATCATCCTTTTTTTCATCTAAGGTCTTGCTCATTGTCAGACTCCGCATCCTGGTTTAGCATTGAGCTTGACATTGAGTAGATGTCAACAAATCCCTCTAAAATAAAGGTCTGGATGGGAAAGTGGGCATGTTCGCCTATCTCCTTATCAATAAACCAGTTGCCACTGAGTTGACTTCAACTCATGGCTCTAGTATGTGTGTGAGACTAGAAATATACCCTACAGGGTTTTCAGTGCCTGATTTTTCAGAATCAAATTGCCAGAGCTTTCTTTTGAGGCATTTCGCCCAAGACTCTAATCTCCAACTTGTCAGTTGCTACCCAAACATTTAAGTATTTGCAGCAGCCAGGGACTCTCTCTTCTACCAATAATGCTCCTGGAAGAAGAGAAACTTTCTTTAAGCAAAATCTCATCCAGTGTTGTACCCTCCCCAACATACAGCAAAAACACACACACTTTTCTAATTCTTTGTTGTGTCCTAAACAATAATCATAAAATATGTAAAACTTACACAGCACTTACTATTTTCTGGCCACAATTCCACTATGTGTGTATAAATGGAGATGTCAATATGTGTGTCTGTATGTGACTCACAACAGCCTGTGAAGCAAATACTGTTACTGTTCTCATTTTATAGATGGGAAATGCAGGCAAGAGAAGTTAGGATACCTGCCTAAGGTCCCACAGTTAAGTGCAAGGACTAGGATTAGAATCCATGCAGTCTGGTTCCAGAATACATTCTGAGAAGAAATTCATTTCCATACTTTGCTCCTTCTTTCATATTTATGAAATCCTCATTTTCCAAGGTTTTGAAATTCTCAGTCACTTCCAATCATAGTCATACCATTCTTCATGGCCCACGTCAAACACACCTCTTCTTTCCTCCATTTTTTCCTGACTGCTCATTTTCTCATTGTCATCCCAATCTTCAAAAATCCATGTGTATATTTCAGGTCTTTCCCAAATGCATGTGGTGTTCCATCTGTAACATGGAAGTAGTAATACTTACATCAAGGGGTTACAAACCCAACCTAACCCAACACAACCCCTTGTCATCAAGTTGGTTATAACTCACAGAGACCCTGCATGACAAAGTAGAACTCCCCCAGAGGATTTCGGGGAGTGCCCGGTGGATTCAAAGTGCTTACCTTTTGGTTGTAGCACTTAACCACTGTGCCACCAAAGTTTCCTCAAGGAGTCCTTAATTCTCACTTTCACTACCTTTGAGTCTGTTTCAACACACAATGACCCTGTAGGACAGAGAACAGTTGCTCCACAAAGTTTCCAAGAGGTGCCTGGTAGATTTGAACTGCCAACCTCATGGCTAGCAGACATAACACTTTACTATGTCACCAAGGTTTCCATAATAATAATAAGTGAGAAAAAGTCTTGCACGGTTTGATTGCTTTATGTTGCAAATCTTTGTCTACATTTTTAGGTATTGTGGATGAATTGTCCCCTTTCTCATCTAAGGCCAACCGTTGACCCAAATCCCATTCCCTGTTTCCCACACCACCCTTGACAGTGCCTTTCTCTCTGTTATCATTAAAATTTACTTATCCATAAGATCATTCTTTGTAGTCCACAAACATCTGCAGATTGTCTCACTGTCAGTATCTTTCTCATAATTCTGTGTCCTCCTCCAGTCTCTGCCTATTTCCTGCTCCTTTTTTCAAAATGTCTTGGGAAGACTCCTCTGCACTGGCTGTCACCACTTCTCTCCTCCCGTTTGCTCTTTCCCATAACCCTGTCAAAATTTCTCTTGTGACGGGCCCCAGGGACCACCATACGGACAGATTCAGTCGTCTGCCGAGCCTTCTCTTGTACAGCTCCCAGAAGTGTAGGGGCCGACGATCACTGCTTGCCTCTTGAAGGAGTTTCTTGTCTGGCCCCGAGGCCTGCACTTGTGTCAGTTTTCTTCTCCCTAAGTGGCCAGTCCTCCTCAGACGCCCCTGTGTGTCTTCATCCTCTTCCCTGATCTGTGAATATTAGAGCCTAGTTCTTAGTCTTCTGTTAACCTACTCTCACTCCTAGGTAATCTCATTCAGCTGCGGGGTCTTAAGTATCATTTAATTTATATCTCCAGCACCAACCTCTTGCCTAAAACGCAAACTGGTACATTCAGTTGCCTGCCCAATAGTTCTGCTTGGATGCATAATAGAGATTTCAAAACAGAATTCCTGATTACCTCCCAAGAAAAACCTGTTTGTCCTACATTCTTCTCCAGCTCGGTAAATGAGAACTCCATTCTCCTGGTTACTGTAGCCAAAAACCTTGGCGTCATCACTGTTTTTCCTCTTACTCTCCTATCTTTCTTCCAGTTCTGCAGTAACTGCTCTGGGCTTGACCTCCTAAACGTAACTGAAATCCAGTGATGTCTTATCACATCCATTGCTCACAGGTCTCTTTATCACAGAGAGACTCTCACTCTCTCTCTGTCTCTCACAGATGCATGCACACACACACACACACAAATACAGGCACACATACACAAACATGTCATAGACACTAGTTGATTAAATGAATTTATGAATATATGAAGTCTTAGTAGGAAAGTGGAAACAGTCTTCTGAAGGCAGCAGATCTGAGTTCCAGTCACAAAACTGATAATTCATGACTAGGGGGCCTTCAGTTCTTTTACTAGTACATTTGCTTCTCTAATGAAAACATGTCAAAGAATTGTTAAGGGCAAAAACCGACAGGTGTAAAACACCTACAATAATGACCATGATTCTGTGTCCTCCTCCAGCTTCTGCCCATTCCCTGCTCCCTTAAAAAAAAAAAAAAAAAATGTCTTGGGAAGAGTCCTCTGCATTCACTGTCACCAGTTCTCTCCTCCCATTTGCTCTTTACCATAATACCACCATAATTACTCTTGTGACAGACCCCAGTGCCCACCATGTGGATGGACTCAGTCATCTGCCAAGACTCTTGAACAGCTGTCATAGTTCCCACTGCATTCACCACAGCCATAGTCACATATAAACCAAAAACCTGTTGCCATGGAGTTGACTCTGATTAATAACAACTCTGTAGGATGGAGTAGAAGTGCTACATAATTCTTCCAAGGCTGTAAATCTTCAAGAAAACTGACTGCTACAATTTTCTCCCATGGAGCAACTGAGGAGTTGGAACCAACGACCTTCAGTTAGCAGCAGCCACATGCCTAACCACTGCACCATTAGGGTTCCTGCAAAACCAAAACCAAACCCACTGCTGTTGAGCCTGTTCCAACTCACAGTGGCCCCATAGGACAGAGTAGAACTGCCCCATGGAGTTTCCAAGGAGCACCTGGTGGATTTGAACTGCCAACATTTTGGTTAGCAGCTGTAGCTCTTAACAACTATGCCACCAGGGTTTCCTAGACATTAACAATTCCAGGTTGATTCAATTTTTTCCTTAACCTACAAACTAACATTGACTACGTGTTCATCACATTCTAGGTCTTGCACTAAGTACTTTATATTTTACTACCTCACAAAAATGTCATGAGATAAGCACTAGTGTCCCTATTTTACAGATGAGGGAAAGAGGCACAGAATAGTTTAGTAACTTAGCTAAAACCACACAGCTAATATATTGTAGACCAGGATTTGCATCCAGATTTTCTGACTCAAGAAGCCAGGCTCAAATCTGCCTCATCATACTGCTATTTCATGCATTGTCCATAGCCAGCCAAGCCAAGTGCCATCGAGTTGGACCCGACTCATGGCAACTCTATTGTCCATAGCACATGGGAAATTAAAAGATGAAAAAGATCCATCTTTTGAGAAGCTACAGCCTCCTAGAGAAGATGAGGGCCCATGTACACATCTGTTAACTGTAGGCTTTCATCCTTGCTGTACGTCAGGTTCCCTTTTGTTACCTGCACATGGCTGTCTCCAACACTGCCCTCTTCAATCAGATTCCCTGCAAGTGGGGCCCACGTTAAAAGATGCCCCCGATAAAGCTTACGTGTAGTCGGAGTTGGGAACCAGAGTCTGTGATAAACAGCGGTGGCTGAATAACATATTAAAACCTCAGTGGAAGTTCGCTGGGAGAAAGAGAGCTGATCAGTCGTGGTGCTGTTTGAAATGACAGTGTAAAATCCTGCCGCCAAAAAGGGGTTGCTTTTGGTCAAGGCCTCTGATGTCTGGCATAAGAATGGCTGTTCTGGGAAAATTCAAGGTCATTACAATCCACGTCCACACTCCATCAAACTCTGTTGAGTATTTGCCTGCTCTACAGTAGCTGTGAATTTGCTTCAAGCTTTTATATTCAGGTACTAGCAGATAAAAAGAGAAAAAGAAAGAAACCTACTTAATACAGAGAAAGCCATTAATTTTCTTAGATTTAGTTTTGTCATCTGTAAAATGGAGGATAAAAACTGTGCCTATGTAAAGAGTTGCTTTATTTAGTTAATGTAATAATTTGTAGTGAGTCTAAAGCATGGTCCTTGTTAGTCATCCCCTAGTGCATTCCACCTCGGGGTGATCCCAACTGTGTAAAGGAGAACTGCACTGAATAGCGTTTCCATGGCTAAGAACTCTGGAAGCAGATTGCCAAGCTTGTATTCCAGGCACCTCTGGGTGGGTTTGAACCACCAGCCTTTCAGCCGGTAGTCCAGTACCTAACCCTTTGCACTACCTAGGGACTCTTTGGTGTAAGGTTTTTATTATTGGGTGCTTTTGAGTTGATTCTGACTCACAATGACCCTGTAGGAGATGGTAGAACTGCCCCCACAGGATTCCCAAGGCTGTAACCTTAACAGGGGAAACCCTGGTGGTGTACTGAGTTGAGTGCTACATCTGCTAACTAAAAGGTTAGCAGTTTAAACCCACCAAGTTCTCCTTGGAAACCCTCTGCGGCAGTTCTGCTCTGACCTGTAGGGTATCTATGAGTCTGACCCGACTCGGTGGCAGTGTTTTCTGTTTTTTTTTTTTTTTTTAATCTTGACAGGAGCAGATTCAGGCATCTTTTACTGCAAGGGCGGCTAGGTGGGCTAGCAGCTGAGTGTTTAACCACTGTACCACCAGAACTCCTCACACAGTACAAATTAAGAGCTCCCCAAAAATGTACTGTTAATAGCAAGATGATTCAGATCAGTCAAGTCCTCAGAAATCAATTCTTGCCCCATATACACTTACGATGTGGTGATAGAAAAAACTCTGGATTAGCAACTCAGAAACCTGGATTCTGGTCCTCTTCTGACACTAATGTTTCAGGAAATTCTGTTGTGCCTCAGAGTCAAAGAAGAGTATGATAAAACTGTGCAGCATTGGTGTAAGGATCAGGTGACACGTGCTTTGTGAGGGATGGCTCCTTATTGATTCTTCTATATTAAATGAGGAGGTAGGGGTGGTAACTCACTTTCAGGAGTTTCTAATAAAATTTACAAGGATCAGCAGCTGACAGGAAATAGAGAGAATAGAGACAAACACTTAACAAAAGCCAGGTGGGTACCAGGCACTCCTTCTGTGTTTTTGTCACATGAAGATAATTATCAGAACACTCCTGCAAGGTATTAGCCCCATTTTACAGATCAACTCACTAAGGGCTAGAAAGATGAAACATTTTGTTGGAAAGATCTTTAGCTTTGCACTCAGACTAACCAGTGCCTTGATCAAGACTTAGAGTTTTATCTTCTGAGGTATATTTCTTCAGTTTTAAAATATAGCTAGTAATGTTTCCTTTTCATGTCACTATATGAGTTAAAATTATTGAGTAGAATATGCCTGGTGACCACTTAATAGATGGTACTTATACTTACTGTGATACTATCTTTGTCCAACTCTTATAGCTGGTAACATCAAGCTGATCTTATTGCATATCATATGTTTTTTCCACTTCATCATGTTCCAAGAAAAGAAGCTTCTTTTTTTGTGGTCTTTGATTCCTTCAACCTACATCATCTTTACTGGTGTTTGTCTGTAGCATATGCTGGGCAGTGAGATTCCAATTTGTATTTCTACAGCCATTTGTTTTTCTTTGGTACTTGTGTCTCAAGGCGATGCCTTCACTTTGACTCAATTTTATAAATCTAATAGAAAAATCACCAGCAGTGAGATCATCATCATCATTAGAGAGACTGGTCCATTATTTTTCTGAGTCATTGTTCTTCACTGGCAGGTTGAGCTGGGAAAAAGATGGGCTGAGGTGGCCAAGCCTTTATCTTCACAAGTGTCTGCAAAAGAACAGTTAGTACAAAAAGCAGATAGGAGTCAAACTGCTGTATCGCTTTAAGTATACAAATAGAAGTCCTCTCTGGATTCTGTTGCTTGACATGGAAATGTCACTCTTCTGGAACTCTTAGAAGCAAACTCAGTATCCAGCAGAATTCCTTTCAAGAAAGTTATTCAGTTATTCCAAAAATACAAACACATACACACATACAGAACATCTCTATTATTGTCTGATATTGGATGGGTAATGGGTTCGGATAGGGTCCCTGCCCTTAAGGAAGACAAACAAATTAACTTCATAAATGAATGCAAAGTGTAATAAATGCTGCTACTAAGGGGATGTGCTATTAGGACCAGATCTAATGGAGATCTGTGATGGACAGGAGGATCAGAAAGTCTTCCCTAAACAAAGGTCACTTGAGCTGACATCTGAAGATGAGTGGACCTTAATTAGTCTGAAAAGAAGAGAGTTTTTCAAGCAACGGAGGTATGTTTCCACCGACCTAGGCACCGGGAGATCATGGAGCATGAACAGTTCTAAAAGAAGATCAATGGGGCTGGCTCAGAGACCAAGAAAGAGTTATGATGGAGAATAAGTTATAGAGTGGTATAACCATGTGTCATTTGTGATGTGAATGAAAGAGTTTGGTCTTAACCCTAAGAATGACCAGAAATTTTTAAAGGATATAAATTTTGAGAAAAACTGATCATCTTTGCAACTTGAGAAGATGTTTCTGAACACTGTGAGAATAATAGATTCTAGGAGCTAAGAGTAGATAGGCGTATTTTAAGGAATTGAATGCCCAAAACAAAGCTACATGGTCTCTAAAAATATTCTTTTCTGTTGCATTTCCATGGACTGACATATAGCTCTGTGTGTAACCCCAGGTTCCTGACTGTCTATTTGTGACCGAGTATAAATAAAACAATCTTAAGAACATGGAAACCTATCTATCATCTTGAGATGCAGACAAAGAAATTTTTATTCTCAGTGAGCACTGCCAAGGATCCAACTATGTTCTGTTTAGAAGAGGCAGTAAACATTCCAGGCATCGAGATATAGGAGTTTATTCTTCCAGATGCAGTACTTACAAAGCATGATGTATAGAAGGAAGAGAAAGTCTGCCTTAGGACATAACCTCTAAGAATGTTTTTGTATCATGTTTATTCAGCTAGAAATTTTGGCTCCCTCAATAGACTGGTGCATATGCTTGGCTATGTATATTCATGTGTCAACAGTAAGGTAACTTTTTCATGAGAGAATAGACTGAAAGTAAGCCTATGGTTGAAGGTAAGGAAGCCATTTCTTGCCTTAATTATTAATCTCCCTTTCCATGGTCCTATAACCCAGATGATAGGAGGATCTGAGCATGTGGGTGAAATCTCAAATGCAAAATTCTGCAGGAACCCAGCAGATAGCAGAAAAAATAGGACACGATATTAGCTATGGTGAATTTGTGAGTTCAAGCCCTGCCTAATGTCAAAACAATTGTTTTAAAAAAAAAAAAATTGACCCTGAACAAAGAAAGCAAATCCAGTCCAGGCCTTTAAGCTACCTATTTCCATCCCATTGGAAAAAATCATAAAACTTCTGACTGGGAGAAAACCTCTAAAGCCATCTAGTCCAGCCCTTCGTGAGGATCTCTGAGTTCACTTACCACAGACCTGATAGGAGAGTGATGAAGAGCTCCCTCCCTTTCGTGCCTGGCCACCCTAGTTCTGGACAATGCTGATTATTCTCAGATTTTTACTTTAAATGGAGTTGAAATGTGTGACTTTACAGAACCACCAAACAGTAAATCTGGGGCTTTTCCACATGACAATACCGCAGGCAGGTGAGGATGGATTTCATGCCTCGTATAGGCAAATGATTCCATCTTCTTTCAAGAATCCTTGTATGACTTCACCTAGTGCCAGGGTGGTAATTAGCAGCATATGGGTGCCAAGCCCTATTCTAGGTGTTTTGATGTGTTAACTCATTCATTTACAAAAACAATCCAATAAAGAAAAAAACTTTTATTATCCTGGTTATATAAACAAGGATGCTGAAGCCCAGAAAGGTAGCCTTGCCCAAATTCAGTGAGCTAACAAGCAGCTGAGCAAGGTTGGAACCCAGGCAGGCTGGCACCAAGACTTTCTTCTATCTTTAATACAGAGGAAAAAGCACAGACTATGCTGTCAGACAGACTTGAGTTTGAATCCCATCTCTAACATTTCAACTGAAAAACTAACTGCCCCTGATTTAGCCTCCATTTCTACATGTGTAAGATGATGATCATAAATCACACCACAGTTATGTGAGATAAAACAATGTATGTCAACAATAGCATGTTGCTTTGCACACCGTGAGTATTCAGTAAAGACTGATGGGTTGGTTGATTGAATAAATAAACGAAGACCCTCTGGGCTTGCCCCGCTTAGTTAAACTGTCTTTTACTTTGCCCAAATTTTCAAGCAAAATGCCTATTTTTAGGTCGTCTTCAGGAAGTCATCCAGGGACAGAGAATCACAGCATGGACAAAGACAGTAGAATGGAATAAGATACAATATAAATAGTACCATAAATCTTTGCTCTTCTCCCATCAATCTAGATTCTGTAGTACTCTTCATTCTAGAAATAAATCAAGCAAGTAACAAAATACTTTGAATTGTTTAACTTCTCTTTTCAAACCCCATTTCACTTAGTAAAATATAAAGTCCTTCCATGGCCTACAAGTCTCATATGCGCTCTGCTCTCCTAGTATCTCCTATCAGTTTCCTGTTCACTCCTAATATTCCAGCCACTCTGGCCTCTCGCTATTCCTCAGACATACGCCTTACATTCTCTCTGTAAGGCTTTGCCTGCGGACCTTTTAGTTAGTGGCCACAGCTGTCAACCACTGTACCCCCAGGGCTCAGTCAGCTTTGCACAATTTTCACCCCTCAAGAGGCCTTCCCAGCTGACTATACCTGAAAGAATGTACCTCTCTGTCGATGGCCCTTGACTTGTCTTTGTAGATTTGATTACTGTTTGAATATTATATACTTGTGTTTGTTTATTGTTTGTACCAGAGCAGATGTTTTGTGCTTGTCTCATTATTGTACCCGGCACATAGGATGTATACTAAATCTTTGTTGAATAAATGAAGGAGTCATCATGTTTGGAAACTCCATTGACTGTCATCTCTACAGAAGCAGATCACTGAGGTTTTCTTCCCTGGCACCTCGGTGTGAGTCCAAGGACTTACCATTAGGTTTGCAGACAGTCACAAACTGCTTGTACCAGCTGTCTTAAACCATTTCTTCTAGGACAGTATTACTTAGATGTTAGTATACGTGAGAATTGTCTACAATGCTTCATTAAAACTACTTATTTAAGAGTTGTCTTTCCCCTTTTAAAAAAATTCAAGAATTTGGGCTTGACTGGAGCCTAAGAAGTCATACTTTCAAGAAGCACTCCAGACTATTTTGATGTAGAAATTCCAAGTGTGTCACTCCAAGAAGCACTGTGCCAGGATGACAGAGTATAAAGAAATACAAGCAACTCTACTAAATTTTGCATGCTTTTCTTCCTTCCTCCATGTCTAGTCCAATGTGCGGTAACTAGACACAGCCTTGGAGAGCCATGATGGTGGAAAGGAGGGATTGCGTGTGCTACTCATGAACACCTTGACCTCTAAATCTCATTGGGAGAGAGTACAGCTGCAGACCAGCTAAAGGAAAAGCCTTACAGCTGAACACAGAAGCAAAAGGGCAAAATTATTTTCCTCCCTTGCCTACTATATGGCAGTCTTTTGAGTGGGCTACTGCAGTCTGTGAGTGAGTGTTGGCAGTTCTCATGAAACTAGGCAGAGCTGGAAGGAGGAACAGTGATGCTTTGTGTTGTGCCCCACCCATCATCAAACCCAAAACCACACAGTTAATTAGCCGATGAGCTGGGACTAAAACCCAGTCAGATCACCACAGTGGGTTGGCCTCTGTACCCTAGGAAAAAGTGGCTGAACTATTCTTATCAGTCCTGTGAATATTTTAGAATGACGTACAGAACTAAGTGGAAATTATATATGAGGAGAGGGAAGGAGAGAACAAAACTAAAGACACACTGTAGCGTCTGTTCATTTCACACATAAGACATGTATTTTGATAAGCTCTCAGGAGAGAACCAGCTTTAAGGTACTTTAAAATGGTTGAGCAGGGTATACATAATGGCACTATTATTTTACAGTTTTTAAAAGGAAGCTCATTCTTCTGTGAAATCAGCCGTATTTACACACAGAAACAGCTGAAAAGACTATTACCTGATATTGAACCTTCACATAGGTTCTTATTTAAGTGCTACCTTCTCCACATGGGTACATAATTCAGAGCAGTATATGTATTGTGTGTTTCTGTGCACTGTGCTCGTTAAATACCATTGTGCTATGGATCAGCCCTGACTATTTGGAACTCAGGGCTGAGGATTTGGAACAGTCATATATTATCCGATTCTCTTACAACTTCTCATACTCCCAAGCCCAAGCATCCCACTGTGCCAACTTGTATTTTTCTATTCCTCGTCTAACTGACGTCAGCTCAGCTTGCTGGACAGGCTGGGAGCAGCCTCCACTGAATTCACTTCATTTGTACTCATTTCCAGTCTTCTGTCTGGAAATTGTATTTTTGGCTCTGATTCAGATGAGTTCAAACTGAGATGATAAATGGAAACGATCCTATAGGTGCAGCAGCGGCAAAGGCTTCAGCTGCATTTCTCTATTGATCTTCAGATATGCTGTGAGCATCACATAAAATTATTTATTTGACACAGCTCTATCAGGTTGTAGCACAGATCTCAGTGAGTTAATTAAAGCTTGAGGCTTCCAGCGATGCCCAGCCTCCATTTAAAGAACCACTTTTACAGCGTGACCCTGTTTTACAGTACGGGAGAAGAAAGATATCTCCCCCTGTAAACTTTGGCTTTATAACCATTAAGCTCCTTTTACAAAGCTTAACAGTAGAGAAATGAAATAAGGTATGTAAAAATATCTGTGATACTGCCCAGGGCTTAGCAGAGACTCGCTAGACATTTGTTCCATTACTTTCCTTCACCTGCTTTTGTCTATAGACATAGTTTAGTGTTGACTCACATGTTGGCCATTCATTAAATGTTTCTTTCACACCTACTACATGTTGAAGGAAACCCTGTTGGCATAGTGGTTAAGTGCTACAGCTGCTAGCCAAAAGGTCAACAGTTCAAATCCATCAGGCACTCCCTGGAAACTCTATGGGGCATTTCTACTCTGTCTACAGGGTGTCTATGAGTTGGAATCAACTTGATAGCAATTTAAAATACATATATATGTTTAGACTGATGGAGTACACTGTAGCCTAAAGAGCAGATAGATGTCTGCCCTCGGGGCTTGTGTATTTCTCGTAGGAAGACAAGCGATTAGCTATTACAAGCATAAAAGAAAAAAACCACTGCGTTGAGTGAATTCCTACTCACAGTGACCCTGTAAGACAGACATAATGGTAGAGATTGTTTGTCGACTTGGCTAGGCCATGATTCTGTGTTTTGGCAGTTGTATGCCATGATGGAATGTGTTGTGGTACTCAGTCTGTTAAGGGTATATTGTGCCTTGAAGCAATCTCTTAGGCTATAAAAGAAAACAGCTAACATAGAGATTTGGGGACTTTATGTCACCGAAAAGCAGTGCCAGGAGCAGAGTGTGGCCTTTGGACCCACCATCCCTGTACCTCAGAAGCTCTCAGTCCAGGGGAAGATTGATATGAAAGACCTTTATCCAGACCCCACACAGAAAGAATTCCCCGGGGCTGATGCCCTGAATTTGGACTTCTAGCCTAGTTTTCTGTGAGAAAATAAATTTCTCTTTGTTAAAGCCATCCACTTGCTGTATTTCTGTTGTAGCCCCACCAGACGACTAGCCCAGCAGGTGGAACTTCCCCACATTGTTTCCAAGGAGCAGAACTGCAGGCCTTTCAGTTTGCAGACCTTGCACACAACCACTACCCTACCAAGGTTCTCATTACAAGTAGTAACTACAAAAATACGGTCAGAGTGAAAATACAGCAAGTACAAAGAGATCCAGATAAAGCTGAAACGAGGACCGCACACACACGTCACTACGGAAACACGCTCCAAGTGGGTTCTGCTCCATCGGACCTCGTCCTGGCTCCCTCAGTAGCCTTCAGAGCATTCACAACCCAGTCTGGGTGCTTTTGGCAAGTACTGTCAGGTCTCACTTGCAGTTCTTTCTTTCTCCACCTGGCACTCTACTTATTTCCCATAGGCTGATAGATGCTGCCAGTGACGTGACACTCCACAGAAGCAGATCCTTGTAGGAGCTGAGTCTGCAGACACCAAGAACAACTTTAATTCAGACATTTTTGAAACCTCTATTATTCCTGGTGGGGAATAATCTGAGTCTCAGGTCAGACTGCCTGGGTTCCATCTTAGAGCTCTTATTCTAGCTGAGTGACTTAACAGCAACTTAGTCTTTCTCATAAAAGGTGAATTAGAAGCAGTGCCTATTTTATGGTCATCTTTGGTGATAAAGTAAGATAACAAACAGAAAGTATGTAACACTCACACCTTTGTTGTTGTGCATGGTAGAATCGATTCTGATTTGTCATAACTCCATAAGGCTCCGTAGAACAGACCTATAGGGTGTTCTAGGCTGTAGCCTTTGTGGAAGCAGACATGTACAACTTTCTCCCGTGGAGTGACTTTTGGAACCACTGACCTATTGGTTTGCAGCCAGTCACTTAACCCTGTGTCACCAGGGTCCTTGTAACATAACACTTCTCACTGTTATGATGTTGTTAGGTATGTTCCAATCAGTTCCAACTCCCAGTGGCCCCACATAAAACAGAACAAACACTGCGCAGTTCTGCCCCATCCTCACTGTCACTGTATTTGGGCCCATTTTTGCAGCCACAGTGCCAATCCATCGTGTTGGGAATCTTCTTCTTTGTCACTGGCCCTCTACTTTACCAAGCATGATGTCCTTCTCTAGGGACTGGTTTCTCCTGACAATGTGTCCAAAGGAAGGGAGACAAAGTCTCACCATCCTCATTTCTAAAGAGCATTCTGGCTGTATGGTTTTCAAGACAGGTTTGTTTGTTTTAGAAATCCATGGTATATTCAATATTATTCTCCAGTACCATTTATTCAAATACATCAGTTCTCCTGTAGTCTTCCAGATTTACTGTCTCGTTTGCATATGTGACTAGGCAGTTGAAAATACCATAGCTTGAGTCAGGTACACCTTAGTCCTCAAAGTGCAACCTTCCATTCTGAATACTTGAAAGAGGTCTTTTGCAGCAGATTGCCCCAGACGATATGTCCTTTGATTTCTTGGCTGCTACTTCCATGGGTCTTGATTATGGGTCCAAGTGAAATTAACAGCTTCAGTCTTTTCTCCATTTAGCATGATGTTGCTTATTGATCCAGTGAAGATTTTTGTTTTATGTTGAGGTGTAATCCTTATCGAAAGCCATCATCTTTGATCTTCTTGAGTAAATCTTCAAGTTGTCATCATTTTGGCAAGCAATGTTATGTCGTCGGCATGTCACAAGTTGTTAATAAGCCCTTCTCCAATCTGGATGCCACATCCTTCTTTGTGTAGTCCAGCTTCTTGAACTATTTCATCAGCATACAGACTGAATAAATACGGTATAATGATACAACACTGACACACATGTTTTCTGATTTTAGCTATCTCATCTAGCACATAATAAATGTTTAGAGCACACTGACTATTACGACTCTTCCAACATTTGTTCTCTCTAGAAGTTCCCTTTCTTGATCATTGCTTTTTCTATTCCATCAGTCATTCAGTGAACACAATTAAGATGCAAAAATAATGTCCCTGTGTCTGTGATTTGCGTGCCATTGAAACCTTTGGCAATTCTTGCTAACTTTTTTCTAATCTCTGAGCATTGCTTTCCCCAAGGAAGATGGTTGGAACTATACTATATAAACAGTACTCCTCTCTTTACTCTTTCCCTGCTTTTTCATATATGTATATAATTTGCATACTGTGAGCTACACATAGTGCACTGAACAAGCCAGGTAAGTGTTTGCTCTTACAGAGCTCAACCTACAAGTATGTAAGCTCTACAAGAGCAAAGAATTACTCATTTTGTTGAATGTACTATGTGCAGTGCACAGTATTCAAATTGTAGAGGAAAACAGGTATTTGTTGAGTGAATTATGTAATCTAACAGATCCTAAGACAATACATCAGGGAAAGGCTTTCCTGAGGTGCCAGAGTCTTGGATCTAAAAATATCACATCATGCAATCTAGCTTGCCAGCTTCTTAGTGACCCAGGAGAACAATGATTCACTGGTAGGATCTCATCCAGTAACTGTAAGATATCACATTCATTTATTATTTATTATTCATTCATTCAAAAAATATTTATTAGGTCCTGACTTCACGCCAGGCAGAGTATTAGAAGCAGGAAACACAATGGTGAATAAAATAGACACAATCCCTGCCCACAGGAGATTACAGTCTGTAGTTAGCTAATTGTGATTCTGAAAAGAAGTGTCTCATCAACCAGCTCCAGCAATAACATGTTTTTATGTGAATCTGAAGACTAGAACCTAGAGAATAAAATAAAACCTCCTGGCAATGTGCTAGTGAGGGGGCAGTCAGGAAACACTGTTCCCCGCCTGACTCATGCCTCCTCACACCACTCCTGAGGCGTTGCTGGCTTTCAGGCCTGTACTCCAGATGGCACACATCAACGTGTCCCACGGCATTTGTGGTCGCTGTCGCAGCCAACACACACATGTGTGAGCACACATACATACACTTACATGTGCACACACACATACACCCCCTTACCAAACTAATTCAGCACCCAAACCCTATTCTGGGGAACAGGAAAGAAAACCTCAAGAGGTGTAAGGCAGGTAGCAGTAAGGATTTGTCAGTCTCTGCACTGCGCAATTTCACACCCTCCATCTGCAAGCCTCACTTCATAAGCATTACAAGGACTGCTCGTTTGTAAGACCAACTAGATTATTGTAAGTGAAACTTAACATCTTTTTAAAAAAGAAAGCAAAGGCAGTGCTGCACAAACAAAATTTCAGACTGTTAGGTGGAAGAGAATCTAAGTCAATAAACATTATTAATAAGGAAAAAAAGGGAAAAGACAGAAACCAGATTCACAGACAAGTTGTTTCCAACTTTTTGTCTGAAACAGTTTATTCAAATGGGACTCGGTTTTCCTTGGGTGGTGGCAGGAGTCTTCCCATCTCCAGCTCAGTCTGATTTTATCTCTGTGGTTGTCACCTAAATGAACCTGTGGTAAGGCTCATGCAGACCATTGATCACACAGCCACTTTCATTGTGACTTAACTGTTTCATGTACACATACATAATTTTTCCCAAATAAACTGTAGATTCCTTGCAGAGTTATCTGGTGGCATGACTGGGTGTTAGAATTAAACTGCCTGGGTTCACCTGAATTTACCACTTGCTAATTCTAAGGTTTGGACAAATTTACTTAACTTTTCTGACATATGTCTTTGGTGGTGGTGTGTGCTGCAGAGTTAATTCCAGCTCATAGCCACCCTGTGAGTCAGAGTAGAACTACTTCCTTAGGCCTTCCTGGGCTGTAATCTTTATAGGAGGTAGATCACCATATCTTTTTTTCCCAAAGAGCCACTAGTAGATTCAAATCTACCTTTAGGACATCACTTCAGCACTTAACCATTTAGCCACCAGGACTTTTTTTTGACTTACAGTTTATTCACCTGTAAAACTGGGGTCATCATAATAACTTTCTCCCATGCGTTATGCGGAATTACATGAACCAATTCACCTTCAGCAGCTAGCAAAGCTCCTGACACAGCAACGGATTAGTAACGTTTTCTGCTGTTCTTTTTAATGTTTATTCTTCATTGCATCCACTGATGGCTGATCTAGAGGTAAAGTAAGCATCACTAAATTATTACTAATTTAAAGAACAGTCTTGCTAATGATTGTATTGTGTGGGTTTTAAGGGTACGATTAATCCTCTAAATGCATTAAAATAACCACATTTTATACCTTAAGGCATTAATGTAAAAGGTTAGAACTCTAAAAGAAAAGTATTCATCCAAAGCAGTAATTATTAAAACATGTTTTTGTGAAATGCTCTTCGTGACTGTATCTTCCTGGTGCCAAATAACCAGATAGAAAATAAAAATGTTAGGCAATTATCCAGACATCTAAATTGTCCTTTTTCCTTCGGTTTTTAACAAGACAGTTGAACTCACATAGAGATGTTCTCTTGGTCTGTATGACCTTTTATAGGCCTCAGGTATTTCTTAACTGTTTTTCATTACTTCCTTTTCTGTACTATGTCAAACCGTAAGCTTACTGGTAGTATGTAAATGACTTCCCACTTGGCATATAATTTTGTTTCTTAGGCAATAAAATGAATTGGTCTAGCTAAGACTCAAGATCAGATGGTTAAGCAAAATCAGCCTTTCTCATTTGTCTGAACTTTTGAATCCACGAGAGTCCACTAATTAGAAAGTTGTTCTAATGGGTAAGAAAGTGGTTCACAGAGAATGGCCTGACTTTGGTTTGTTGTTACTTCTGGGGATAATGTTAAATGAGCTGCATTCAGAGCTTGTACCAAAGTTTCATTGAGTTATTGTGGTATGAATTTGTCACTCTTTTCCTGCTATCACTGATTACCAAAAAGTTGGTGAAAAATAAAAGTAACAGTCATCCCAAATTCCTTCTTATCATACTGGTTCCTGACATTCACTTGCACAGTAAGATGAATTATTGATTAGCTGTACAGTCTTAGAAAAAGAATGGAAACATACCAGATTTCAGATTCCTCTTTTATAAAATGTAGATTTAAATAGAATCTGGTTGTTAGATGCTGTTGAGTCCATTCTGACTCCTAATGGCTGCTTTGTACAACAGAATGAAACACTGCCTAGCCTTGAGCCATAATGGGGTCTAAATCAGAGCATTTATGTGATAAATGAGATAATCCAGCACATTATCTGATATCAATAACAGATAACTATATATTAAGTCAACATCCTAGCCAAGTCAACAGCCAAGAGCCATCAAGTCGGATCTGAAGACATTGATAATAATCTTGTAAAAGAGAAAGAATACTTACTCTTTCCTTTTTAGAACTACAATTATATGAGTGATTGAAAATATCTCCCTTAATTCCTTCAGTTACATATTCTGGAAATAATTATCTACCATGTGTCATGGAAACTCTGGTGGCATAGTAGTTAAGTGCTACATCTGCTAACCAAAAAGTGGTCAGGTCAAATCCACCAAATGCTTCTTTGAAACTCTATAGAGCAGTTCTACCCTGATCCACAGGGCCACTATGAGTTGGAATCAACTCAACAGCAGTTAGTTTGGTTTTGTTATGTGTCAGGTACTGTTCTAGATACTTGGGAAATGATAGTGAATGGTAGTGAATAAGACACAATAAAAGAATTAAAAATAAAAACTAAACAAAGATCTTTGCAGTTAGCCATATGGACTGCATAGAAAATAACACAGGGTGATGTGATGATGAAAGACTGAGTGACACTCATGTGAAGAATAAGACTTCATCAGCCATATAAAAACTAGGGAAAAGGAGCTTCCAGATAGATGAAATAACAAATAACAAGAACTTTAAGCAATAGCGAGATCTATGTTACCATAAAAGAAAACAGGGCAGTGTGGCTAAATCCTAGTTAACTAAAGAAACAATGATAGAAATCACATTCCCAAAGGAGTCAGATCATGAGATCCTTAAAGGCCATGGTGATGAACTTAATTTTATTCTTTAAGTGTGATAGGAAACTGTAGGAGGCTTAATGAAGGTCAGGGACATAATCTGTTTTGTTTTCAAAATATTACTTTCACCGTTGTGTAGAGAATGGATTATAGGGGAATATTAGTTGGAGGCAGGGATGCCAGTAGGAGACCATCACAGTTGATTGCAAGAGACAATGGAAGCTTGGATGAGGGAGGCAGCAGAGGTGATGGAGAGAAAAGAACAGATTTTAGACAAGTTGTTTTGGAGGTGAAAGACACAGAGGTGCTAATAGACTAGTTAAGTAGATATGGTGTTAATGAGAGAGAGATGAATGACATCCCTTTGGTGAATGGTTGCCTAGCTCTGTAGCCTTAGAGCTAGCAAAGAAAAGGATCAAATGTTATTCCTCAACCCACTGGTGCCCCACCAAACCATTACTCTGGCCAGAAGTCGTCTTAGAAAAAAGAGGCACAGTCTAGTTATGAATATCTTGTTGCTTTGATTCCACAAATAATTACTCATCATTTATTGCTGTGATCCAGATCAAGTTATGAATATTGGCTGTAAAGTAGCAGGCAAGCTAGGCATAGCTCCATTCTCATGTGATTCATGTTCTAATGGAAGGATATGGACTATAAATAAGCATTAAGTACAAAATATTACGAGACATCTAAGAGTAATAGTGATAAAATAGGGACAGAGTGATGTGTCAATAATTGTTGAAATTCTGTATTACAATAGGTGTTCAGAAACAAAAACAAGATAAGTATTCAGGTATCAGAGTTCTGCTTGGGGTAACTTAACTTCAGGTTATGGATTATACACCCGTGAGGTGACATCAAATAGCCTATTTGATATCTGAATCTGGAGTATGTGAAGAGAACAGAGTTAGAGGTATAGATGGTGTCATGGATCAAATTGTGTCCCCCCAAAAATGTATGTATTGACTTGATTCAGCTATGAATCCCGATATGGTGCCATTCCTCCCATGTTGTGAATCCTGCCTCTGTGATATTGATGATGGAGAATGGGCTGCAGTTGTGTTAGTGAGGCAAGACTCAAGCTATAAGCTTGTGCAGTATAAGGGAGAGTAGTGAGCAGAGGAAGCTGGGAAACTCACACCACCAAGAAAGCGTGACTGAGAGCAGAACACGGCCTTTGGATCTGAGGTTCCTGTGCTGAGATGCTCTCCTTGAATTTGGACTCTTGGCTTACCTGACTGTGATGAATTCTCTTACTGAATGGACTTATAATTTGTAAATGGATTTATAGCTTACGGGACTGTGTCAATAAAATTTCTCTTCATAGAGCCTTGTACTCATCGTATTCTCTGTCGGAGCAGTACCAGGTGACTAAGACAGATGGTACTTAAAGTCACCAGCCTATATGATAATTAAGAGAAAAAGTAGAGATTCTAAACGGAAGGAGACTCTGTACCAAGCCATCCAATATTTAGAAGTTGAACAAAGAACAAGCAAAGGAGATTGGGACAGCCAGTGTTAGAAGTGAAAACAGAGGATTGTGGTGTTTCTGAAGGTCCCTGAGTGTTCCATTACTAATGAAAAGTTTGGCAGTTTGAATCCACCCAACAATACCACAGAAGAAAGGTCTGGTGATTTTCTTCCTTAAAGATTACAGCCAAGAAAACCTTTCGGAGCTCAGTTCTACTCTGTAATACGTGGATAACCATGAGTTGGAATCAATTCAGGGGCAACAAGTTTTTGGTTGTGGTAGTATTACTAAGTTAATAAGCTGAATCCTTGAACTCCATCTTGCTCTGCTACAGCCCTCCATTGTCAGGGACTTTGAGATAATATTTCTTGTTCAATGTCTGTAATAGGAGCTTAGATAAAACTCAGCATTGAGATCCTACGTCTGTCTCACCGATGTAGTGTGGTACTTTCTTGATCAGAATTCATCCAGCCCACGTAATCTAGATGAGTAACTGCTGTTGGAGAGAAGAACCCTGCATTGTAGAGATTCTGCCATCAATTGTGATCAACCCTCTTTCAAGCCAGCAGGCAGCTAACTCAGCAATGCCCTCCAAGAATGGCAGAGATGGTGTGTGATACGCAAACAAAATCTAATTACTCCAACAAAACAACATAATAGTCTCTCTTGTAACCCAAACCAAACCTACTATCATTAAGTCAGTTCCAACTCATAGCAACCCTATAGGATGAAGCAGAACTGCCCCATGGAGTTTCCAAGCAGTGTCTGGTGGGCTCGAACTGCTGACCTTTTGGGTAACAGCCATAGCACTTAACCACTACACGATCAGGGTTTCTGAGTCTTTTTTCTAGAGGGTTGTGAATGACAAGAGAATGTTTCTAGGGACAACACACCTCCCTAGAATATAGCCAAACTCAAACTTAACTAGCAGGCATAATTATTTCAAGAATAAGAACAAACAAGAAGGCTGAGTAGAGAGGGGAAAAAAGAAGAAATAAATAGTAAGGTCATGTTATAGTTAAAAAAAGTCTTAAGTTAAAAAAATAAAAACTTTCAAGAACTTAGCAGATACATTTGAAAGCCATCGTACTAGAACAGCAGAGAAAATTTTAGATCAGGGAGCTGGGTCAGTACAAAGTCCTCAGATTGAAACAATAAAGTATAAATGGTGAGAAACAAGAAAAGAGTCTGAAAGATACACGGGACATAGCAAAAACACCTAATATATTTTTTTGCTGAAATCCAAGAAACATAAGTAGGAGACATAATAGAGCAAAATCAGTACTTGAGGAGATATAGGCTTAACTTTGTCTAAAATTAATAAAACTTGTTGAAGCACAGATTTAAAAAGTACTGTTAACTCCAATCAAGGTAAATAAAAAAATAAATAGAAAAAAAAAGAATGCCTATGGATGTCTTAGCAGAAATACTGAAAACAAAAGACAATCAAAAACCAGACAGAAGATATACTACCATTACAGTACAACTGAGTGTTTAATGCCAGATATTTGAAGCTCTGTTACACACATTTAATATTTTTCCATGTCTTTTCAATGTGTTGACCCTTGATCATTATGAGAAGTCAGTTTATATCCCTGAAAGTCAAATCACAGCATAGGAAAATATACTAGCAAAACAGCTGCCAACAGACTCAAAGTCACAATATAAAGAACTCCTACAAATAAATAATCTAAAAAACCTTGACAAGTCAATAGAAAAATAGGCAAAGACTTGAACAGGCACTTCAGAAAGAGAATACATAAATGACCAGTAAACATATGAAAATGTAACCAATTCTAGTCATTGTCAGGAAAACTGAGCTCACTGAGCTCGGATTGTGAGGATGGTACACAACCAGGCAGTTTCATTGTGTTATAGGTAGGGTTGCAATGAACTAGAAGTGGCTTGACATCACCTAACAACAGCATCAAGGAAATGCACATTAAGTCAAAAGTGGAATATAACTACGCACTCACTAGCCATATAAATGTATTTTGAAACTGTGACATAGGGCCCATACACATTTAATAGTTTTATGTCTTTTTGATGTGTTGATGCTTTTACCATCCTGAGATGTCCATTTGTACTCCTCTGTAGTGAAATGAATTTCTTTACAGTGGTCTGTTGACTTTGTTCCTTGGAAGCCCAGCTTGAAAGATTTTTATCCCAAACTCTGAGGAGTTACTTTGTGTTATTTTTTAACCAAGGAGACTTTCTTATTTTGTCTAGGTTGATTTGTATTTCCTGGGTAAGCTGTAAACAACTTGTGGTTTGATGGTCTTTGTCTGGCTCTGGGCTGCAGCTTAACCTGTGATTGGTATGCACTTCATAAGGAACGCTCAATATAGTATGCAAATGAAGGCATTATAGACTATGCAAATGAAGTGACTGTAGCTCACTGTGCATATGAATGTCTGGGGCCTGCTGCGTGGAGACTGATCAGTTTGTAGCCCTGGTGAGAGGGCCATGCCTTGAAATGGACCAAGAGTTTGCTTATAATAGAACCAACCCACAGTTGGCCACAGAGGTTGTCAGAAGAAGCAGAAGGAAGAAAGCAGAGAGAGGAGGCAAAGAAACTCCTAAAAGAGCTGTAACAGCGGTTGAAGGCTGTAACCCTGAAGACACGAACAGGCCCAGAAATGGTTCTGGTGCAGAACGGGCTATGATGACAGAAACCTACTACGAGGGATACAGCTATGAGAGCTGAACGAAGCTGCTACACTCCCTATGAGCTGCATCAGTTAGCGGTGGAGAGGCTGATAACACCAGGACCAAGGGCAGAGAGGCCTGTCCTCAGAGGACCAAGACAAAATTTGTCTTCAGGGGACTCACAGCAGTCTTGTCCTCAGGAGGCTGAAAATAAGCCTTTACTCAGAGGACCTAGAAGAGACCTGTCTTTGTGGGGGATGAGAAGAACCCTGTCTCCAGATCTGAGACAGCATTTGTCCTGAGAGGGCTAAAAAGAAAGTAGTCCTGAAGGGGCCAAGAGGAGTCTTGTCGTTAGAGGGCCAAGAAGACACCTGTCCTGAGGGGTTCAAGAGGAGACTCCTGCTAAGGGACTGAGAAAAGGCCTGCATGGGCGGGACGGGGTATGTCTGGCGGAGAGAAGGCCCTGCTAATTTGCACGGCCAAGAGGAGCTGCCAGAGCTCTCCTGCGCTGTAGAGTGGAAGGATGCGCTAGTACTGTCTTCAGGGGAGCCCTCCACACTGCTTGCATGGTTCCTGATCCTGAGTTGTATCCCACCGCTTTCTTAATAAACTGAGTAAGATCTGTGAGTGTTGTGTGACAACTGCTACAAATTATTAAACACAAAAGAAGAGAGTGCTGTGGGAGGTATGGTGGGTGTCAGAAATAGAGAATGGAGACGTGTGTGACATCCATTCTATGGAAATCAGCTTTTGGCTGACCTCAGTCATGATTTTCCTCTGACGTTAGATTGGTTCTGATGTTACAACTATCCAATTTTATACCCTGATAATATTTCTTGCCCTGGGGTCTACTTGATCTGGTTTTAAAATAGCCCTCCTGTCCTTACTGTTTGCATAATACATCTTTTTTCTATCCTTTTACTTTTGACCTATGTTGTTACACTTAAAGTGCATTTCTTTTAGATGGTATATAAATTAATTGGGCTTTGAATTCTTATCCAATCTGTCAGTTTTTGCCTTTTAACTGCTATTTAGTCCATTTAAAAATCTACTATCTTGCTGAATATTTTATGTTTTTTAATTTTTTTCCTATTTATCCGTCTGCTCTTTGTTGTTTCCTTTTTCTACCTTTAATTGTATTAATTGGCTATGTTTAGCATTCCATTTTATCTCATCTTTTGACTTACTAGTTATCATCTTTATATTATTTTTGATGGTTTTCCTAGAGTTTATAGTATCTTTAAGTTGTTGTAGTCTAAGTATTACATCACTTCATGCATAATGTAACAACAGCATACCTTTCCATTTCTCCTCTGTATTCTACTAGTTGTAAAAATGATACATGTGTTCCTAGGAGTCCTTGGGTGATGCAGATGGTTACGTCTGGACTACTAACTTGGTGGTTGGCAGTTCTCACCACCAGAGATGTCTCCAAAGTAAGGCCTGACAATCACTTCTGCAAGGTCACAGAACTCTATGGGGTGCAGTTCTACTCTGTGTACATAGGGTTGTCATGAGGCAGATTCAACTTAATGGAACCAACAACAACAATAATACATATATATATACATATGCTACATGTACACATGATATAACAACTCTGTCTCAGTCATCTGGTAGTACTGTAACAGAAATACTACAAACTGGGTGGCTTTAGCAAAGAAAATTTTATTCTAGCACAGTCAGTCCAGTAGGCTACAAGTCTGAATTCAGGGTACCTTCCTGAGAGGAAGGCTTTCCCTCTTTGTCGACTCTGGAAGAAATTCCTTGTATTCCATCAGTCTTTGGTCAGGGAGCATCTTGGCTCATCAACCTCAGATCTGAAGGATGTTCTTTACTCCTGATGCTGCTTTCTTGATGATATGAGGTTCCTGACTCTGCTTGCTTCCCTTTCCTTTTATCTCTTACAGGATGCAATGATAAAAGGTGGTGCAAACCCTACTCCAGAGAAACTCCCTCAGTAAGGGTGTTGCAGTCCCACCCAATCCCCTTTTAACATAATTCTGTCTATTACCCACAGGTAGAAATTAAGGTTTATGCACAGGAAAATCACTAAATGTAGGGTAATCACATAATATTGGTAATCATGGTCCAGTCAAACTTCTATGAATAATTTTTGGGGGATCCATGACAAACTTATTGTTATTCTTTCTGCTTTAGTAAGTCAAAATGTTTTAAAATTAAAAACATGAGTAAAATTATTTTCTATTCCTTCCTGTGTTTACCATTTGCAGTCCTCCTCACTCCTTTGTACACATACAAGTTCACATTTAAATAATTGTCACGGAAATGAATTAAGTCACTTTTTTTCTTGTCTTAAAAGATATTTATTTTGCCTTCATTTCCGAAAGATTATTTTCATTGGTTATATATCTCTAGGTTGGCTGTTTTGCTTTCTTTTCCCAATACATTAAAGATGTTCTTCCTTTATGTTATGACTTTTACTCTTTATTTGAAGTCAAGTGTCATTATTAAGTATCTTCCTCTGTATAAAATAGAGCATTTGGTTTTTATTTTTTCCTGGTTGCTGCTAAGATTTCTTCTTTAGAGATAGTTTCAGCAACATTATTATGATGTGCCTTGAAAATTTTCCTTGCATTTATCTTGACTGAGCTTTGCAGAGTGTCTTGGTTTTACAGGCTTACATTTTCCATTAAATATGGGAAATTTTAGCTACCATGTCTATACTTTTTCTGCCCACTGCTTGCTCTTTTAGCCCTCCACCTCCAGAAAGTATGATGCCTTGATACTTTCCCACAGTTCACTAAAGGTCTATTCATTTATTGTTTCAACAATTTTTGCCACTCCCTTTCAGTTTGAGTAGTTTTATTTCCGTCTTCAATTTCATCGATTTTTTTTCTTTTGTGTTTAATTTGCTTTAAAGCTCATCCAGTGGAATTTTCATTTTATGCATTATATTTTTCACCTCTAAAAGTACCATAAGGTACTTTGTAGTAGATTCCATTTCTCTCCTTAACATGCTCATGGTTTCTTTTAGGTCCTTTAAAAGTATTTTTAGCAGATATTTTTTAAGTCGTTTAAACTATCATTTATGTAATATGTGGAGCTGTTTCTATTGACTGATTTTTTTTTCTTAATTATGGGTCTTATTTTCCAGCTTCTTTATACATCTGATAATTCTTATTTGAAGCTGGACAGTGCTAATGTTATGTTGTTGTTGTCTTCCATTAAAGAATACTGGGCTCTGTTTGGCAAGCAGTTATTTTAGTTGTTAATCATCCTGTTTCTATCAAAGTCTGCTTTAAAAATGTCTTTGAATGGATCTGGTTTAACTGTCCTGTGACTAATTTAGCTCTGGGGCCAAGGCATGGACTTTCTGGAGTCTCTAATGAATACCTCAGTCCTAGGAAGTTCTCATTGCTGTTCAGCTTCACTTCCTCAGTATTTTCATTTCCATGATAGTCATCCTTAGTCCAGCTCATGAAGTATCAGAAAGTGCATGTATGTTTCAGTATCAAGGGAAACATGAAGTGGAACTTTTAGTGTAGATTTTTCAGGCCCTTTCTCTGTTCTTTCTTCCTGAGTACCCTTCCCCAAAGTCCAGCTGCCTCATCTTCTAGAAATTCTGTCTCTTCAGCTTAGCAAGACTCTCATGTTTTGTTTCAGTGCCCTCTTCCTGCCCTGTTGTTTTGTACCTGCAAGTTGAGTCTGACTCATAGCAAAGCTATCCATTTCATGACTATATTAATTTATTATTGTTATTATTTCTGGTTGAACATCATCCAATAGCAGCCAAGTATATTTTCTTTTCCAATGCACATGCAAAATTTTCCAGAATAGATCACAATTTAAACCATAAAGCAAGTCTTAACACATTCCAAAGACCAAAATATTGCAAATCACCTTTGCAGACCATAAAGGCATGAACACAGAAATCAATACAGAAAAGGCAAGGAAAAAAAAAATCAATACCTTGCTCAAAACCTGCTGGGTTGTAGAAGAAATCAAAAAAAGTTCAAATAAATTAACTGAATCAAATGAGAATCAAAGCACATCCTACCAAAACCTTTGGGACACAGAAAAAGCAGTGCTCACCAGTTAATGTATTTCAATAAATGCACACATCCAAAAACAAAGACAGGGCCCAAATCAAAGCATTAACCCCACAACTTCAATGAATACAAAGAGAGCCCCAAAAGAACCCCTCAAGCACCAGAAGAAAGCAAACAATAAAAACTAGAGCAGAACTAAATAAACTAGACAAGAAAAAAACAGTTGAAAGAGTTTATAAGACCAAAAGCTAGTTGTTTAAAATGATCAAAAAAAATCAGTAAACAACTGACAAAAGAAAAACAGGAGATGAAACAAATAACCCAAATAAGAAATGAGTGATAACACAACAGACCCAACTGAAATATAAAACTCATAATAGAAAACTATGAAAAATTGTGCTGAAACAAATTGGAAAACCTGGAGGAAATGAATAAGTTTCTAGGAACATATTACCTATCTAAACTAACACAGAGATAGCATAACTAAAAAGGCCCATAATGAAAGAAGAGATTGAAAAGGTAATTTAACAACTCCCAACAAAAAAAAGCTCTGGCCCTGACAGCTTCACTGGTAAATTCTACCAAGCTTCCAGAGAAGAGTTAGCATCACTGTTAATAAAAGTATTTCAGAGCACAGACAAGGAGTATTTTTACTCCTAAACTCATTCTATGAAGCCAGCAGAATCCTGATACCAAAACCAGGTAACAAAAACCAAAACCCACTGCCATCAAGTCAATTCTGACTCATAATGACCTTATAGACACAGTAGAACTGCCTCATAGAGTTTCAAGGAGCACCTGGCAGATTTGAACTACTGACCTCTGGTTATCAGGTGTAGCAATTCACCACTTCGTCACTAGAGTTTCCAAAACCACAATAAATGACAATTATAGAATGATATCTCTCACGAACTTAGACGCAAAAATCTTCAGAAAAACTTCTAGTCAACAGAACTCAACAACATATCAAAAAATTATCACCGTGACCAAGTGGGATTCATACCAGGTATGTAGGGATGGTTCGACATTAGATAAACAATTAATGTAATCAACTATATAAATAAAGCAAGGGACAAAAACCACTTGATCATATCAACTGACTCAGAGAAGCCATTTGACAAAGTCCAACACTCATTCATCTTAAACACTCCCAGCAAAATAAGAATAAACGGGAAATTCCTTAACATAATAAGGGACATCTATGCAAAGCCAACAGCCAACCTCATCCTAAATGGAGAGAAACTAAAAGCATTCCCCCTGAGAAGAGGGATCAGATAAGGATGCCCATTCTCACCACTTTTATTCAACATCGTGCTAGAGATGCTAGCCGGAGTAATCAGGTTAGAAAAGGAAACACAGGGCATCCATACTGGTAAGGAAGAAGTATCTCTATCTGCAGATGATATGATCTTATACACAGAAAACCCTAAAGAAGACACACACACATACCCCAAAAAGAAAAGAAAAAAAAACTACTGGAAGTAACAAAAGAGCTTAGTAAAATATCAGGATACAAGATAAATGCACAAAAATCAGCTGGATTCCTCTACACTAACAACTGCACCACCAAGGTCTTCTTTCTCTCTCCTTCTCTCCCCTCCTCTCTCTCTTTCTCTCTCTCTTTCGGGGGTCTCTCAAATGCCTTTAGACAGAAAGAGCAATTGTAAGACTTACTTTGTTTCTCTTCTCTCAGGGATCAGAGTTCTGTGCTGCTTGTTGTTTGATATCTGACAATAGTTTTTCCTCCTTCTGTCTAGTTTTCTCGTTCTTTATAGTAGAAGGTCCAGCTATCCCACCAGAGTCAGAAATGAAAGTAAAAAACACGTTTTCAAGGTAGACATATTGCCATAGATGAATCAGTTGCGTATACTACCTGTTTTGTGTGGCATAAGGGAGCTCACAAGTTTTGCAGTGACTGTGATAAATAATGATAAATCACAAAGGATTGCACAGCTGCCAGGAAACTAGTCACATAGCCCTCCTCTGAAAACACTTCTGTAAACTCTCACTATTCATGAGAAATTGCATGGTTTGGTTTGGAAATACTCTTTTTCAGTCATGCATGTAAGAGCCTCAACTTCAAAGTTATAACTAGTGTCAACCAGGGTCATCAGCACTCACTAGAAGTTAAAATAAGTGTACTATTACAAAATTCTAAGAATCTGCTATCTTTGTGTTATGAATACACCATTTCTGTTAATCTTCATCAAACTTCGTAAGTACAAAATTGATCAAAGCAAGTTTACAAATACTTTTGGTTTATTGTCAACCTCTTTTTTCTCTCTCTCTACCTTTCTGAATCCCTTCTCTTGCTAGAGTATGACAACTTTGTTTCATCCACTTTAATACAAGCCCAGATCTTTAATGATACTATTCATTCTTTTATCCTTTCAATTCATTCACTCATAAATATGTATAAATCACTTAAGATTTGGCAGACTGTTATGGGTTGCTGTCAAGTCCACTGTACCTCATGATGACAGAGTAAAACATTGTTGGATCCTGTACCACCTTTTGTTTAGTTTGATAGATTTTATTGTGCAGTTTGAAAGGAAAAGAGCACATGTTTCCTACGCCAATATAAATTAAGAGTCTGATGGGAGGGAAGTATTTATCAAATGATTCCATAAGGAAATACGTTGTTATAAAACATGACATGGGATTGGAAGATAAAGAACAAGGTTTCATCACGGGACTTGTCAGTTTGTGCTCTTCAGGGAGCTGACACAAAGATAGAACTAAAAGTCTTACAAGATTTTGGGAAATTTCTATGGAGGATAAAATATAATACAGGAGTGGGGAGAGCTGCAGGCAGTAATGCAAATCTGGCTCCTGAAAAGGAGAGAGAGAATGAAGAAAGACTGAGATGAAAGAGCCTCAGACTGAATTGCAGGTCCAGGACAGTCTAGGCCGGATCAATGGGAACCATCAAAGCAAAGATTGCGGTCTACAGGAATCCTCTGTCGGTCAAAAATGGCCAAGATCTCATATTTGCTTCATGCACAGCCGTTGAGTGGGGGCAGCAGTGAGAGCATGGTCTTGCCGTTGATGCTCCATGGATCCTGAGGGTGTGCACACAGGACGCTGTTAGTTAACGCCTCTCCTTGCAGCATGTTTTCTCTTGAAGGAAAAGCTGAGCTGCACACTCTGGACAGCTATCCTCCAGGCCTAGCTGACCCAGCCTGGGAGATCGAGGAAGGTTTCTTTGGGAGATGTTTAAAATGATGCTTAAGTAACTATTCTAATATCTCTTACATACTACTATGGAACATGATGTATTCCCATGATGAGACTATTTCTTAGACCAGCTGTTAAAACAAGAGAGAATTGTTTGGTTTGTAGGCTGAACTATGCTATACTGAACTGAGTGCCAATGCCTTTGCTGTGTTTTGATGGTAGACTTGACTTAAAGCACTCTGTGTTTTGGGGATATCTTCTTTCAAATGAATTAATAGATTAAAAAGTGAAATAGAAATAGTTAGCAAGCATTAGAGCTTATTTACCAATGAAATAGACTGACACAATGGCTGCAAAGATGAGCTCAAACAAAACCTCAATTGAGAGGATGACACAGGGCTGGACAGTGTTTCGTTATGCAGTACACAGTGTCACTATGCGTTGGACCACATTCAACAGCACCTAACAATAGTGACTGTATTTTTGTAGTTCCATTCTTTCCGTCACTGTGAAAACTAAAATCTTCCTTCTCTTCCACTGCATGCTGGTAGTAGATGTCTTTACATGGACATTCCTTTCCAGCAATATTTGAACACCTAATATACCGTAATGAGGCATCGTTGTTCAGTGGTAGAATTCTGTTTCCATACAGGAGACCTGGGCTCTATTCCTAGCCAATCTGCTACCCATGTGTCAGCAGAAGCTTGTATGTTGTTATGATGCTGAACATGTTTCAGGGGAGTTTCCAGCCTAGATGGACTAGAAAGAAAGGCCTGGCAACTTACTCCCAAAGATCAGCCTATGAAAACTCGGTGGGTCTCAGTGTTCCAATCTATAACCAGTTATGGAGATGGTGAAGGACCAGGAAGCAATTTGTTCCCCTGTGCTTGGAGTCATCATGTGTTGTCAGTGACATGCTATACAACAATGATGCATAACCTTATAAATGTCCTCTTGCTTTAGTTGATAGGATATAGGATAGTACAAAGGAACAACTTACTTTGAATCTCTTCTATTTTAACTCGCTTGTCTTGACCTCAGCAGACCCCACTTGTATGTTCAAGCAGCTACTATTGTGAATAGCTTTGATCGCTGAGCAGCAGTTATTTAAGTATTTATGGTCAATCTGTTTCAAAACAATACTGAAAGCAGCAGTGCACAGTTTAAGAAATACATAAAAATCAATGGGGCAAATTTATGTATCAGAAGATCTACATTTCTAACTATGTGCCAGATTTTCCATTTATAATTCTTGCAAATGAAACACTTCTAGTAGTCATAAATACTGACCTCTGTGAACCTTCTCCTGTGAATTATGGCCTTTCAGTAATAAACAGAGAGAAGTATTTGATTTGTAGGCTGAATTATACAAAGCAAGAACTCAAGGCTAATGTTTTTGATCATTCTAATTCATTTTAACTGGCCAAAGGGGAAATGATAAGAAGTCTTTTATGGAACCATCACCTTCTGTTCTAAGTGTGTCTGTTCTTGACACATTCTCCCTGCAGCACCTTCACCTAGCGTTGTATATGGCAAAAGCAGAATATCAGTAAATATTTGTTTATGAAGCTGCTAGTCCGAAGCCAGAATGAAGTGTTGCCTAATTCAACCCACAAGTTGCCAATTCAACCCCTAGTTCTCCTGCAAGAGGTCCCAGCAGACGCCTGACACACCACCACCAATTTCACTCTGCTACTTTCCAGTTTCCAAATAATTTAGGTAAACAACCTTTGCTTTTCTATCATGATTTAAACCTTAAATGTAATTTCTAGAATCTAGATACATGGAGTTTCCAGATAACATAACACATGGATGGCAAATATAATTTATTTTATATTCTAAAAGCCATGCAAACCCTGGTTGTCCAGTGGTTAAGTACTATGGCTGCTAGTCGAAAGGTTGGCAGTTCAAATCCACCAAGTGCTCCTTAATAGAAACTCTATGAGACAGTTCTACTATGTTCCATAGGGTTTCTATGAGGTAGAATTGACTCCACAGCAGTTGATCTTTTTTTTGGTTTGAAAAGCAGTAGGAAAACAGTGTTCTTTCCAACTAATGATGTCTGTAATGGGAGGTGAGGTTATGAGAGCCAGGTACTAGCCCGACTAAATGAAGTCCAGCTATCCATCCTGACAGACAGCCATCAACGTCAACTTAAACAATTTCATAGCAGGAGAACACTACCCCTCAAAGTGGCACACGTCATACTAGATGATAGAAAGTCTTTCCATATAATCAGCTGAAATACGCACTTTGGCAACATCTAGCCTTTTTGAATTTTACCTTTCTTGAAGTCACACAAAAGAAATCTACTCTTCTTATTCCATAGAATAAGTACTTTACATATCTGAATACATTTTTTTTTCTGGCCTCCTTTTGCGTTTTTGCTAGCCTTCAATCATTTACTGGGGCCCTGGTGGCATAGTGGTCAAGTGCTTGGCTGTTAACCAAAAGGCCAGCAGTTTGAATTCACCATCTGCCCCTTGGAAGCCTTATGGGGCAGTTCTACTCTGTCCTATGAGTAGGAATCAACTTGATGTCTGTGGGTTTGGTTTTTTGTTAGTCATTTAGCATTGCTGGACATTCTTATCAATGATGCTTAAGCTTTTTTACAGAAGTTCTGAAACCTTAGCCACAGTATGAGTATGTGTGCGTGTGTGTACTTGGATATGCGTGTCCTAGAAATACTTCATCTGGGCCTGAATATTTTACTCTATGTAAAGAAATGTGTTCCTGTCCTTGGCATCTTCTAACCTACCTTGGGCTTCAATTCCCCCTTCAAGTCATTAACTCTGCCTTTCTGGTTTGAAGAAAATTCTCTGTGCTAGGACAGATAAGAAAAGCTGGATGCTTCTCCTCTCCTGCTGTCATCTGTTAGCATTACATCATCTTTCCAGGCAGCTAGCTTCTTAACCCTTTCTTATTCTTCTTGCTGTAAGCCTAATTGTAAAGAATGTGTTTTTGCCAAACCAAGAAAAAAAAAAAGGCTTATAGTCCATATTTGACTTTACACTGCAGCTGTATTTGATACTCTTGGTCATTCTTTTCCTGAAATTCTCTATTCCCATGGCATCAACAAATTCATTTTCACTGAATTCTAGCCTCTGTTTATGTTGTTTTCTACCTGAGTAGAATGCCTTCTCCATTTTTCTTCCTTTGACTCATTCCCACTTGTGTCTAAAAATTTAGCTCAGATATTATCTCCCCTAAGAAGTGTTCCCCAAACAACGCAAATGGAATGAATATTCTCCCTTCTGTTCCCGTCGCCTTCTGGGCTTGCTTCTATTCTATCACTTGCTATGTACACTGATGCTACAAGCTTATCTGTGTATATGATTGTCTCAGTGGCTGGGACCATAACTTGTTGAAGTGAATTTGTCCTCTTCTAGTTTCTTTTCTTGACATTACATTTTCTTGAGCTTGCTTTAGAAAGGTCTTATGTTGATGGGATTTTGACCAATAAATGCTTTTTGTACACTGGGAAATACAATAAGAAAACCCAATGTTAGAGTTTCAAATTCCATTCTAATAATCCATGAGAAATAAAACAAAGTCAGATTGGATTTGTCTCCTAGAACACTATTAAAAAAAAAAAAAATCATCACATTTCCAGCAGTTGTCTTTACTCTAGAGGATACGGTCATGGTTTTGAATCTCAAATCTTCTCAACAAATACCAACTAACTAGGGTTTTTTAGCGATAAATTAGGCAACTATGGTTTTCAAGGAGCTTACAGTTTAGCAGGAAAGTAATGTAACCATATGTCGAGCAATAAGTGATGCTGTTGCTGCTGCTGCTAATAACTACCCTACACTGAGAAAAGCAGACTTGGTTCCATTGCTTCATTTGACCTTACAGTCACACTGCAAATAAGCTACTGTTGTCTCCATTTTATAATGATAGAACCAAAACTAAAAGAGAGTTACGGAACGTATCCAAGGTAAGACACTAAGCTCTTAACCCAATGTAATACTCTCTGTAATACAATGATATGTTATATGAGAGAATCAGCCAGCAGCAAGACCCAGGGAAGAGACAGACTGCTCCCTACTAAACAGATCAGAGAAGGCATCATGGACGATATAGTACTGAATTAGGTGCTTAAACATGAGCAAACCTGAGGCCCTCAAAGAGACAAGGAAAGAGCATTCCAGGCAGAGGAAACAGATTCAGTACACGCACCAATCTCATCGCTGCAGAGTTGATTCCAACTCACAGTGACCCCGTAGGACATAGCAGAACTGCCCCGTATGGTTTCCAAGGAGCAGTTGTTAGATTCATACTGCTAATCTTTTTGTTAACCACCTCTATGTCCACTTGCTTTATTTTTATCCGTAGAGAGAGGCACAGAGGTGGGAGAATGTATAGCGTACTTAACACAAAGCAAGGGAAATCCATCTGGATGAAACAAAAGAAAAGTAGTGAAAAATTAAATTGAAATATTCATGGAAGGTCATTCCATTCTGCCCAAAATAAACTTCTATTTCTGTACATAGAAGTCAATAAAAGTTTTAGAACAGAGCAATCATATAATATGATAAATCCCACCACAACCTCTAAAACTGATTGGAGGAAAGTGTCTGGAAATGGTATTGTCATTCATTCAACAAACACTTACTAAAGACCTTTACTGTGTCACTGTTGGATGTATTGTAACAACCTCATTAAGCAAAAACAGGCAAAAACTCCTGCCTTCGTGGAATGTTTTTCATTAAAAGAGACAAATTAACCAACAAACAATAAATGCAGTGTTGGAAGGTGATAGATATTATGGATAAAAATAAAACAAGTGGACATAGAAAGTCCTGGGCAGAGATGGGAGGGAGTTTGCACTTCTAAATAGGGTAGTAAGGGAAGGTCTTTAACAAGAAGCTAACATACACACAAAGCCATGAATGGCTAAGAAAATGAGTTCTGTGGAAATTTCAGATAAGACCATTCCAGGCACAAGGAAGACAAAAGTAAAGCCGTGAGCATGTCTGTTTAAGGTACTGTAAAAAGCCAAGCAGCTAGAGTGGAATGAAGAACTAGCAACAGTAGGAAAAGCATCCAGTGAGGTCAAGGAGAGAAACATTAGACCAACCAGGCCATTATAATAAATTAACTTCGGCTCTGCGTAAAATGGACAGCAATTAGAGGGTTTTGAACAGAGGAGGGACACGGTTTGACTTACATTTCTAGAGAGTAGATCCAGTTGCTGTGTGGAGAATAATCTGAGTGAGGACAAGGGCAGTCGTAGCAGGGATTTGGTAGGGTGGCTACTGACGTTGATGGTTTAGTCCTGGGTTGCAGATGTGGAGCGGGTTGGCAGTGATCAGATGTGATGGCCAACTGGATGTGGGATGGGCGTGAGAGAACTAGAAGCGTATACGATGTTTCTGTAGAGTCCATAACTGCTGCCATTTGTACTTTATGTATTGCCAGATTTGGGTTTAAGTTCTTATGCTTTTATATGTATATATTATGTTTACAGACCTTTTATATTAGGCTATAATAATTGGAAGTTCCTTATGAGAGATAAATGGATGCTGCTCTAAAGTGTGAGCTTAGGAACATACGCATATCACATTGTGTTTGATTAAGACTTTCAGCTTTACAAAGTGCTTTCTCATCACATCTTACACTCACGACATTTCTCTGTTAGTACAACTATGCTGAGTATTAAAAAATGCATTAAATTATCTCCAAGTCCAATATCTTGAATTAAAAAGTACATAAATCTGCTTTAGAAAGTTAGGAAGTAACTGCTTTAAAAATAATTTCCTACTTGGGATAGTTGTTAAATTGGCGGCCATATCTGTGTATGCTGAACATCTGGATATAACCTTGAAAAAAAATATCTGAGAAGTATTAAGATCAGTTGAAAAGATAGGGAGAAATATCTTCACATTTTTAGTTTCTCAAAAATACTTCGTGTAAACTGAATGTCCTAAAATAATTTCTTGATTATTTTCTACTTTTCATCAACCTTCCTCTTTTCCCCCTTATAAATGCATGCAGCACATCAAGGTCAACATTGTTGTTGTGTGGTTGTATGCTGCCAAGTTGATTTTACTCAGAGCGACCGATAACAGAGTAAACTAGGGTTTCCTAGGCTGTAATTGTTATGAGAGTAGTTTGATGAGCCTTTTCTTCATGGAGCAGCTAGTGAGTTCAAACCATCAACCTTTTGGTTAGCAACTAACATGTGAACACTGCACCACCAGGGCTCCTGGGTTCCAGATTAAGAATTTAGTACAATTATGTTAGTACTATTCAGCACAACTATGTTAGAAATTCAAAACAAGAAAGATATATTATCTGCCTCCAAGGAGACATTAATTATTTAAGGATTCATCATCTATCTCTTAAAAAGGATTAAAGTGTCTTATGGAAGTATATAAACAAAATGAAAAAATATTAAATAAAGGGAAATGAGACTAAAATGCCAAGCCAAGGCATAGGTAAATAATGCAAAAGCCAGGAATAGGATAAATAAAAAATACACATCAAAACATTCTATGCAAAGGTTTACTTGTCACTTTCTTCAGATCCGACTCAGCGGCACTTGGCTGGCTTGGCTCCAGCCAGGACCAAAACAGAGGACAGGACAGAATACACTGCTATCAATGAGATCAAAGTTTACCAGTTGCTTAGAAGCAGCACATCTTTTCCTGAACTCAATTATGAAGACAGTTTCTCCAGTGGGCAGTAAAGACACATTGTAGGTTTTCCTTAAGAGTTTCTTGACAGTTAAATAGCAATGACTTATTCTCATAATTTATCTTACTTTGGGTAGATGGGACATTATTGAAAGCAGGTCAGCAAAGAGACTGAAATAGATCACAATTTTAGATTACAATCTAAGGATGCATTCTGATCTCACGGATGACTTCACTACTGCTTATTGCCTATCAAAAACAAGTTCAAATCCTCTGGCCAGACAATAAAAAAACCAAACTCACTGCTGTCAAGTCAATTCAGACTAATGGAGAACAGAATAGAACAGAATAGAACTGTGCCATAAGGTCTCCAAGGCTGTACTCTTGACAACAGCAGACAGCCAGGTCTTTTTTCCCACGGCACAGCTGGTGGGTTTGAGCTACCAACCTCTCTTAACAGCTGACAGCTTTAACTACTGCACCTTCAGGGCTCAGTTCTGTTATTTTTCTTGCTGATTAAAGTTTGACAACCAATCAAGCAGGAAGTAGAGTTGATACCCTCCTATGGAGAATGAAAAAACTTAATCAAGGGCTGTGTGCCTGAACAGAAAGCCCTTGAACTTCTGAGGTGATGAAAAGATACAGAGATGTGGGAACTTGGTGGATCGGAGAAGGCTTCTTAGAAGAGATACCACCTGCGCTAGATCACAAAAGATAGGATTTTGACATGGAGAGAAGCAAGTAAGGTCATTCCACGTAGATAGAGAACTTGATCAGTAAAGGGAGGAGTGGGTTCACATAGTAAATTTATAAAATAGAAAAAGTCCTATTTGTTTAGTACAAACAGTGAGCAATGGCTTGAGACTGAAAAGAAAAGTATACACTCCAGTGTGAAGATATCTAAATGGATGCTTCTGGGCCTTGGTTTTCTTCCACTGAAAAGTTCTCACTTTGTTTCACTTGACTCTCTAAAGAAATTGGGGCTTTGCCAGAAGATCCACATTAGGATCATTGATTCATTTAAAGATTTGACAGCAATTCACTACATTTAGAGAAACTACAGCTTCCTTCTTAGGTGCCAAAGAATGCCATTCTTCCCTTTATAAAAAGCACTAGTGTCTCACAACATAGATAGGAGTGATCTGTAGACTATCTGGAAGGTGATGCCAGCTATTTCACAACATTCAGTAAATAATGAGTATTGATCCCAAAGGGTTTTCTTGTCTTTTCTAAAGACTTTTATTGAAAATGCTGCATTTCATTATATTTATGTTAAAGACTACCTCTTTGGAATAAAGGCAATGCAAATGCACAAGGGGCACATTGCAACATTTTAAGAAACAACAAGTTTCATAACTTGATAAGTAATGTGAGGCTTCGGTAAACAATTTACAGAGCCAGCCAAGCCAAGTGCCTTCGAGTGGGATCCAACTCATGGCGACCCTAGGGGCCAGGATAGCCCCCAGAAGATAATTCAAAAATTGTTGCCACAGTCCAATAACAGAGAACTGCCAGAAGGTCAAGCTAGATTCAGAAAAGGATGTGGAACAGGGGATCTCATTGGTGATGACAGATGAAGCTTGGCTGAGAGCAGAGAATATAAAAAAGGTATTTACTTGTGTTTTATGGACTATGCAAAGATGTTCTATTGAGTAGACCAAAACAAACTGTGGATAATATTGTGAAGAATGGGAATTCCAAAATACTTACCTGTGCTCATGGAGAACCGTACAAAGACCAAGAGGCAATCATTTGAATAGGACAAGAATATACTGCATGGTTAAAAAAAGCAAAAGTTTGCATCTGAGTAGCAATATTTCACCGTGATTATTCAATCTGTATGCTGATCAAATATTCCAAGCATTTTAGTCATCTGGTACTGCTCTAACAGAAATACCACAAAATGTATGGCTTTCACAAAAAAAATTCATTCTTACACAGTCCAATAGACTACAGGTCCAAATTCGGGATATCTGCTCCAGGGGACAGGGCTTTCATCTTTGTTGACTCTGGAGGAACGTCCTTACGTTGTATCAGTCTTTGGTCAGGGAGCATCTTGGCACAGGAACCTGAGGTCTGAAGGCCACACTCTACTCCTAGTGCTGTTTTCTAGATGGTATGAGGTTCCCAACGCTCTGCTTGCTTCTCTTCCCTTTTATCTCTTGTAAGATGAAAGGACACAAAGCAGTGCAAGCCACCATCCAGGGAAATTCTCTTCACACTGAAGCTGGGAGGTGACTGTAGGAAGAGTGTTCCAGTCTCACCGTATCCTCTCTAACACAATCCACTCCATTCTCCGCAGGTAGAGATTAGGATTTTCAGCTGAGAAAATCACAAAGTAGTGGGCAATCACAGAAGACAAGGAATCATCAGCCCATCTAAATCACTATGCACATTTGTGGGGGAAACAGTACAATCCATGACACCAAGAATCTAGGCTATATGAAAAACAATGAGGCATCAGGATTAGAGGAAGACTCATTAACAATCTGCAATATACAGATGATACAACCTTGCTTGTTGAAAACAAAAAGGACTGGAAGCACTTACTGATAAAGACCAAAGATTACAGCCTTCGGTAGAAACTATATCTCAACATAAAGTAAAGAAAAAGCCTTACAACTGAACCAATAAACAACATCGTTATAAAAAGACAAAATCCAAAATCAACCCAATGGCAGGAGCAGTTAATAAATCAGAAGACAAGTTGCACCAGGTAACTTTGCCCCAAAGGACCTCTTTAGAGTGAAAAAGTGAAGACATCACTGTGATAACTAAAGTGTACCTGACCCAAACCATGGTATTTTGAGTTACCTCATACACATGCAACAGCTGGATAATGAATACAAAAGACCAAAGAAGAACTGATGCTTTTGAATCATGGTTTCGTTGAAGAATGTTCAACATACCATAGACTGCCAAAAGAACAAATAAATCTACCTTGGAAATAACACAGCTAGGGTGCTCCCTAGAAGCAAGAACAGTGACACTGCATCTCATGTACTTGCGATGTATTATCAAGAGAGAACTGCTCCTGGAAATGGATAATGCTTGGTAAATGTCAGTGAAAAGCAGGAAGACCCTCAGCAAGATGGGTTGGCATAGTAGCGGCAACAATAGGCTCAAACACAGCAATGATTATGAGGATAGTGCAGAATTGGGCAAATGTTTTGTTCTCCTGCACACAGGATCGCTATGAGTCAGAACCAACTCTGTGGCATCTAGTAACACCAAGCTTTGGGAGGACAAAAACAGGGAGATCATCTCAGGTCTCAACGAAGTCAGAATCTGCAGAAGATGAGTACACTGAGGGGCATTTGGTAATGATAAAGACTGCCAGTGGGGTTCAGGTCACACTAAGTACTTCACACGTGTCATCTCAACTACAATAACCCAACGTGATCAATAGAATTATTATATTGACTTTGGCTGGCTTTAAAGATAAGGAAAAACTAGGGCCCAGGTAGGTTTTAAATGGCAGAGCATATTTACATAGGCATGAACATGGCACCTTGGCACCAGAGCTTCCTCTCTTTGCCCCAACCCTTAACTGTATCTGCTTAATAAAATGCCAAAACTTAGAGATTACCTAGTTGAGTGGTTCTCTATGGTCAGGAAGGGTTGTGGATCAGAGTCAAGTCAGTGAGGCATTTACCTTGAGTGCAAAATTTAAAGGGGCACCAAAAACACTCAATAATAAAAAATAAATACTACTTTGTTGTATATTTAGAAAATCAAAATTAATGCACCCCAAAACGATGAAGAGTTTAAGTTAGACAGGATCCCTGTCTTAAAGAATGGATCCCTCCTGAGTTTTCTGTCTCTGCTAATAACACACTCTTCTCAGACTTCATGGCTAAATCAGTAGCATCAGCATCTCCTCGCAATTTTTTAGTAATGAACTATCTTAGGTTCTACCTCAAATCTACTGAATCAGACACTCTGAGATGGCACCTGGCAATCTCTTTTGATCTCCATGTGATGTTCACACATGCTCAAGTTTGAGAACCAGTGATCTAGTCCAATGCCTTCATCTGAAAGATGACAAAGGGACTTACTAGTGGCAGAGTTGGAACTTTACGTGAGTTTGGGATCCTTTCCATTGCACTACACTGCTTCCCATCCTGGTGATCAAGTGTGGCTGAATATTTTCTAATCTGATCTTTGTCACATTTCCAAGATTTCATGGGCATTTATTTCTGAAGGTGATAGTGTTCTCTTTTCATGATGGCACATAACTCAAGAAAGAAAGAACTACCAAGGGGAGACTGCTCAGAGCAGTGGTTTCAACCATCACGGCAAAATACAATCTTACCCAAGGAGAATGGAAAAAATACCAGTGCCCAGACCTTACCCTGGATCAAGTAAATTAAAACCTCTGGACATAGGGCTTAAGTATTGGTTTGTGTCATGGTTGTTGTTGTTGTTGATGATGATGATGTTTTAACTCCTAGGTACTTGAGATGTGCATTCAGGGTTGAGAACAACTGGGCTAGCAAATGTAAGAGAAGTTCAAGATGGTCTCATTCAATATTCACTGCTACTATTAACAAATCACAAACCAGAAATCATCATAACTACCTTTCTAGTCCTCATCCTTTATACCCTAGTCACTGAATTCAGAATCTGGGCCATAGCAACACACACATAATTCTTAAATCTATCCACTTCTCCATCCTGACTGCTATCGTTCAAATCAACTCACCGTGGCTCTGGCCTGAAAATTACTTCCTGCCTTCTCTCTTCTAGCTGTTCTGTAAAGTAACTGTTTGTAAACAAGAAATGTGACTACATGATTCTTCCCTCTTAGCTTTAAAATCTTTTAATGGCTTTTTATTGCACTTTGGCTAAAACAGACTCCTTAATATGCCCAACAAGTTCCTGGATTGTCTTAGCCAGGTCGACGTCGCTCCCAGCTCTGCCCCAGCCACTCTAGTCCTTCACCTTGCCTACTCCCTCTTGCTACAAGGCCTCAGCTCATACTTTTCCTCTGCCAGGAATGCTATCTTCCTTTCTGTATCTTCTTAACCACTAAATATTTAGACTGCAGTGTGGGTTTACATCTTCAGGAAAATTTTCCCTGACCTCTTTAAAGACATAAGAGTCTCCTGTCTTGGTTCTTATAAATTGTGTTTTTCCTTAAAAAGAAAAAAAAATCTCACTGCGGTCAAGTTGATTCTGACACATAAGAACCTTGGAAGAAGGAGAAAAAATTCCCGATGGGGTTTCCCAGGCTGTAATCCCAATGGGAACCGAATGCCACCTCTTCTTCCCATAAAGCAACTGGTAGATTGAAACCGCTGATCTTTCAGCTTCCAGCCCAGAGCTTAGCCACCAGGGTACCCACATAACGGGAGAAGGGAGCTGAAACTGACCTGGGAAAGGCACTGTCATAAGCTTTTGTAGTGCTCTGTGCTTCTCCTTCATGGCTCAATCTGCAGTTTTATGTTTATTCGTGTGGCCATTTATTCAGTATCATTTATAATGAAACTGAATGTATGGCAGTAGGGATCATGTCTTCTTTTGCTTACCAGTGAGTTCATAACAAACACCACAGCTCTTGGAACATAGTAGGTGTTTTAAAGTGTTTTTCAATGGATGAATGAATCAGTGCCTAGAAACTATGCTAGCCTAATGAATAATTGTATAGGCCTGATGGATTGCATAGGAAAGATTTCAAAACCAAAATCTCCTTTCTAATTCAGACCCTGACAAATTCTAGCCTTGTTCCCTTGGAAGGCCATTCACTTCGGGGGCTCCAGCCTATTCTGAGCATTGTTTATTGATTTTTAAACTGGGCTTTCTCCAAGTTCCTCAGGCTCGGTGCGCTTGGGGGATGGGAAATGAGGAAGATAAGGGGTCGCATGGAATAGATGTCACTTTTGTCTATGTCTTAGTTTCCTAACACTGCTTTAACAGAAATACCATGTGTGGGTGGATTTTAAAGAAAATAAACTTCTTGTCGCATGGAATAGACGTCACTTTTGTCTATGTCTTAGTTTCCTAACACTGCTTTAACAGAAATACAAAGTGTGGGTGGATTTTAAAGAAAATAAACTTCTTTCCTCAGACTCAGGAGGTTAGAAGGGCCCCTAACCCTTACCTGCTGGGGAAGACAGACCCTTGTAGCTCTCTTAGCCTCTGTAACCCCATCTGGGCTAATTTCTGTTTCTCATCACAGATGATTAGATTTAGGAAATGGACTATGATACGGCACTGATATGGCCATATTAACATAACAAAGAACACCATCATGGATTGAACTGTCTTCCTCACCCCCAAATAGCTATCTGCTTGGCAAGGCCATGATTCCCAGGATTGTGTGATTCTCCACCATGTTGGTACTTGATGAGATATCTCTATGCATTATAAATTCTGTCACTATGAATAACGTGGATTAGTGGCAGTTACACTGATGAGATCTACAAGACTGGGTAATGTCTGAAGCCAATCTGTTTTGGGATATGACAGACAGAGGCAAGCAGAGACGCATGGGAACCTCCCACCACCAAGAAGGTGGTGCTGAGAACAGAGCCTGTCCTGTGGACCCGAGATTCTTGTGCTCCTAGACCAGGGAAGACTGATGAAAAGGACCTCTCTTCAGAGCCAATAGAAAGAGAGAAAGCTTTCCCCATAAGCTGATGCCTTTAATATGAACTTATAGCCTATAGAGTGTGAGAGAATAAATTTCTCTTTGTTAAAGTTATCCACCTGTGATATTTCTGTAATAGTAGTACTAGACAAGACAAAAACCCTATCCCCAAATCGCTTTACATCCACAGGTATAAACCAAAAATCCCACTGTCATTGAGTTGATCCCAAGTCATAGTGACTCTATAAGACACCATAGAACTGCTCTATAGAGTTTCCAAGGAGCACCTGGCAGATTCAAACTGCTGGCCTTTTTTGATTAGCAAACATAGCACTTAACCACTATGCTACTAGGTTCTCCTCCACAAGAATAGGGGTACAGTGGTCAGTATTTCAATGTATATCTGGGGGAAGGTGGACATAATTCAGTCTATGACCTTCTATTTCTGGGTAAATTTTATTTTGGAGTCAGAATGTTGGTCCTAAAAGAAAAACATTTCAAAAACCACTGTACTAGAAGATACCTAAAATCTCATCTGACACTGGATGTTTTCCAGATGGGCTTTGACTCCCACAAAGTCCTGAAGAGACTGAACAGTTGGCAGGATGGGCTTTCTGTGTATCTAGAAGGCTGCAAATGTGCACGCAGGTACACACGGGCTTTTTCTTCCCCAAAAAAGCCTTACGGAAATACAGCCCACATATCCAGTCGCATCTGCCCAAGCGGCATGTAACAGCAGACACAGACTGAATCACTAGCACTTCCTGGGCTGGCAGTTGAATAGGCTTCCCAGACAGCTGCGTTCCTTTATTAGTGTTTACTGAGAGCACGTCCCTGGGCAGGTGGTTCAGTCTCCTGGCTGCAAAGATGACTGAAATGTTTGCATTTTTGGTGTGCTCACCTTGTCCCAAGTGAAGTTCGGCTCCCTCCTCCACATTCCTGTTCTTCAGGGAAAAATACAATCATAACCAAAAGAAGTTGTCCTCTTTTTCTATTAATTAAAATGACTGTCCCCTGAATACCAGAGAATTTCCCTGAGGCCTTTGCATTAGGTATGCAAAGTGAAGAGGGAATTAAAATCACATTCTGCAGTGATGGGTCCCGCCTGCAGCAATCTGGGCCTCTGGAGGAGAGGGACAGGAAAAAGGCGGGAGGTGGACATCTGACCGTATCCCTATTTCTCTAGAGAGCAACCCAATTATCTGCTTTACATGTGGGGTTTCAGTTTATATTTCATTTAAATCAAAGCTCATGTAGTTAAAGACGGAGAAAGCTAGAGAGACAAGGTCTTGGAATCCAGGCATTTCAGTGACGCAAATAAAAGCCCAACACTTATTTGCCTTAATTATCTGAACTTGGCAGACTCAGAACTCCTGGGTAATTTCTTTCCTCCACAGAGACCCCCTAAATTTCACAAAAGTGTATACTTTATTCATAAAAAAAGTAAACTCCATTCTAAAACTTCCACCCTGTTGTTACTTAAGCCTTCCTTAAGCTCAGAATCATTATAAACAAAAAGCAAATTTCTTGCTGTTGAGTTCATTCCAACTTGCAGTGAATGACGGAGTAGAACTGCCCCACCGGGTTTCCAAGTAGATTTGAACTGGTGAACTTTGGGTTAACCGCCAAGCTCTTAACCATTGCACCTCTAGAGCTTAAAATTTTGGAGTGTAAGATATTTTTCCTTTTACTCTCAGTCTTTTAATTCAATGGAGCTCATATTTCAGCATGCAAGTGAATCACCCTGTGTTATGCTTCTGAAACCTGACTGGACTGGCTTAGTTCTGTATCTTGGGTGTCTTTTATCTCCCCTACCTCTGGATTTCATTGTCTAGAGAACAAAATGGAATAGAATGGAAACCGCAGAATAGTTCTGAGTCCCTTAGAACACAGCACATGACAGAGAGGAAGTACTCTGGAAATGTGGAGCTGAACTTTCAAGAAGGCAAGTGGGTGGATACCAAAAACAACTTTCACTTCCTTTCCCCTTTTTGGCAGTGTATTTCCCACTATTGCTTCACTGAACTGGGAAGTGCCTGTGCTGTCTCCGAATTCAAACCTGCGCATTCAACCTGAGAGAATCAACTCACAGAAGGCACAGCTTACATTCCCAATTACAGTACTTATTTCCTTGTCACCCCAGCCTCAGTGGAAAGTGGAGCTTTTTCTACAGACAGATAACTTATTCATGCGTTTAACCAGTAATTATTGACTATTACTATGTGTCAGAAACAATTTCAAGTACCAGGGATATAGTAGTGAAAAAGGCAGGCCCTGCTCCTGTTTACCGTTAATGTAAATGCCAATTACTCTGGGACTATGAGTTTGAAAATAAAACCCATTATGGAGATTGAGAAAAAGTCTCTTGAAGAAGGCATGTACAAGCTGAGACATGAAGAACGTATAGGAGACAGCCAGGTAAAGATGGAGAATGAGACTGTTCTGTGGGAAGGGAACAGGACTGCGGAAGCCTTGGAGCAAAAGAGCAGTGACTGAAACCATGGAGATGCTCCTACTCCTGGGAAGCCTCCCCTGAACCTGTCCCTCCCACCACCCACATCTGGATAAGGTCATTCCTTCGTGTTCCCACACACTCTTTACTTCAGTCATCACAGCTATTGTCAACCTTGCATTGTTGTTGGTGGCCATCCAGTTGGCTCCAACTTAGAGTGATTTTGTACATAACAGAAACAGCCTTGCCCACTCTGTACCATGTTCATGATCACTGGTATGTGTGAGTCCATTGTTGTGGTTACTAAAGGTGGGTAGATATCAAAGACAACTTTGATTTCCTCTCCACTTTTTGCCGACTTATTTCTGTACCTGGTGACTTCCAGCCTAGAGGGTTCATCTTTCCGCACTGTATCAGGCAATATCCTGTTGCCATCCAAAAAGGTTTTCATTGGTTTGTTTTTAGAAGTGGACTACCTGGCCATTCTTCCTAATCACAGTATGGAATTTTTGCTAAAACCTGTCTACCATGAGTGATCTTGCCAGTATTTGCAATATCCATGGCATAGACTAAAAGCCTCATTACCATTGAGTCAATTCCAACTCAGAGCAATCCTATAGATCAGGGTAGAACTGCCGAATAGAGTTTCCAAGGAGCACCTGGAAGATTTGACCTGCTCAGCTTTTGTTTAGCAGCCATAGCTCTTAACCATTACATCACCAGGGTTTCTGTGGCATAGATTCCAGAATTATAGCAACATGTAAGCTACCACAGTATGGCAAATTGACAGAGAGGTGATACATCACTTTGCATTATCATGGCCTATCTGCCTGTTGCTTGTGCCCACTAAATAATGAAATCCACAACAGCAAGAATTATGTCTGTCTTGACCACAGCCGCATCCTTTACCCTGGCACAGTGCTACGCACATGATGAGTGCTCAGTGAAACAGCCCTGCACATAGCCTTGCCACTCATCATTCCTGAGCTGCCTGCCTGCCAACGATCAGCACCTGCAGCGCAGGCAGAGCAGGACTCACATGCAGAGTCACAGGTGTCCGGCAGTCAACACTCCCGGGAGCAGCCTCAACCAAGGGTGTTGGGAGTTGGTTGATATACTCTGCTGCAGCCTTCTTGCTCACCAGGTGGAATAATTCTGAGGTCTATGTATTATTACAAGGCCTCCCAAAGTCCACCAGCAAGATTAAAGTCCAGTGGTCCCAGGGCTAAATTGCTTACTTACGGAATTCTTCATCTGCTGCCTTCTCTTCTCATTTTCCCACTCTACTACCAATGTTTCCTGAGATCATCTCCCAAATAAATCACTTGCAATTAAATGCTGGACTTGGAGTCTTCCACTGGGGGAACCCAAACTAAGGTATTCATTGCCATTAAACAGATTCCAACTCATGGTGGCCCTATAGTGGAGGGTAGAACTGCCCACTAGGTTTCCAAGGAGTGCCTGGTAGCTTCAGACTGTTGATCTTTTGGTTAGCAGCCAAGATGTTAACCACTATGCCACCAGAGCTCTAAACTAAGATGTGCTCTCCAAATATAATGACTGAGTCCCTGACCCAATGCAGCCATTTGTTGGCTTGTGAGAACTTGAACAGATAGGTCATTACTTCTCTGAGTCTTCATCCTCACCCGTCCTCTCCAGTAAAATCTCCTCTGACCTCACCAAGCTATTGATTGCCTCCAGGAACAAATGTTGCATGAAAATTGTGCTTGAGCAGTGCTAGGTTACTGAAAGGGACCACAGCCCTGTCATATGTCAAGGTTGTGTATCCCAGCTGGGAAACAGCAGAGTAAGCAGCTAAGTGGCTGGAAGAGATGTTTACTGAGTGTCTGCCTTGACCTCAAGAGCCTACAGCCTACTCAGTTATTCTCGAAGTGAGTCTGCATCCAGAGGGAAAACAGTGTGCCTTTAATGAGAGTAAGTTTTCTGCAGGTCACACACAGCTCTGGGGTCTGTTCCTGCCTCCTGGCTTAAATAGCAGCTCTGTGTCTACAGAGAATGGCTACTAACCATTCCAGTGTCTTCATATGAGGAGCTGGAATTTATTTTACATGTGAGTCACATTCATGCAGAACTATGTTGCCTATTTCAAGTTGATGTGGCAATAGCAGTGATGGCGTGAGGATGATAATGATTTTTTTTAAGTTACTGTTGAGTTGATTCTAACTCATGGAGACTCCACATATGCAGAGTAGAATTGTGGCTCACAGTGTTTTCATGGCTGTGACTTTTAGGAAGTAGATCACCAGGCCTTTCTTCCAAGGCACATCTGTCTGGGTTCGAATTGTCAGTTCCTTGGTTAGTAGGCAAGCACTTAACAATGTGGGCTACCCAGGGACTCCAAAGATGATAATGATACCAAGTGTTATTTATCAAGACTCTCCTAATCCATGCTACGTCTTTTTTATCCCCATTTTGCAAGTGAGAAAGTCGAAGCTTGGAGAGACTACATTTCTTTTCCAAATCACGTATGAGTAGTTCTTACACAAACTACTAGAACCAAATTCTGGTACTAAAGGCCATGCTCTTTGTTCTCTTTATTAATTCTCTAGCACACACATACAAAGTTAAGGTATTCGCTGAAGACAGAGCTGCCATCCTTTTCTTTATCTTACTTTAAATAACATCCGTCATGGCAGCTATGACTTAGTTTTTTAATTCTGTTCACAAGCACTGTTTTATTGTTAGAAAAACAGACAGCACATTTGTCAACTGAATATCTTTCACTGGTACAGTTCAGGGAAGCCAATTACATCAGTTGTGTTGTGCAACCACCACCAATATCCATTGCTGTATTTTCCATTTCCTTAAAGAGAAACTCACTGCTAACTAAACACAAATTCCCCTTTTACCCCTTTTCTCCCACCCATGCTAACAACTGTTAAAACTCTGTTCTCTATACATTTGTTTATTGTAAGAATTTAATATTAGTAAAAATCATACAATATTTGTCCTCTTACAATTGATGTATTTCATTCACATAGTGATTTTCAAAGTTCACTCATGTTATGGCACTTTTATCTTGTCCTATTGATGCAGTGGCTAAGAGCTACAGCTGCTAACCAAAAGGCTGGCAGTTTACATCCGCTGGGTACTCCTTGGAATCTCTGTGGGGCAACTGTACTCTGTCCTTTAGGTTCACTATGAGTCCCAGTCAGCTGGACTCATAGGGTTGCTATGAGTCAGAATTGAGTTGTAGGCAATAGTGTGGTTTTTTGTTCATTTTCAATGGCTAACTGGAGTCCCTGAATGATGCAAATAGTTAAGGGCTTGACTACCAGCCAAAAGGTTGATGGCTCAAACCCACCCAGAGGCATCTAAGAAGTCAGACCAGTTATCTTAGCACCCTTTACTGAAAAGAGCAATTTTTCCGTGTCTGATTTAACACCATTGTCTAGCATAAATTGACCATATATGTGTGTGCTTAACTGTAGCTGTCAATTCTATTCCATTGCTCTGTATGTCTACCATTATATCAGTACCAAATTTGTTTGTTTAATCCTAACTGTATGATTATTTTTGAGAATGGAATGTGAGAGTCCTCCTACTCTGTTCTTTTTTATTTGAGAGTTCCTTGGCCATCCAGGGCCATATGTGGTTCCATTTGAATTTGAGGATTGGCTTTTCCATTTATGCAAAAGAGGCAGCTATGACTTTGAGACTTAATGTCACAATTGTCTCTGTTTTAAAATGGTAGACGTTTGAAGGCTAGTTCCCAAGCAGTTTGCCCTATGATTGGCAGCAGAAAGAAGCTAACCTTTGCACTTATTTATGGGTACATTTGATAAAGATATCTCCAGATTGCTGTAAACTTTGTGCGAGCATGGACCCCATGCCATCTCTATTTTTGTTCATTATTGTGTTGCTAGCATCTAGCATAGTCTCTGGCTCATAATAAATGCTCAGTTAACATGTAATGAAACAGGCTCAGTAACAGGTTGCTGGGTTGACCGATGGATCACTTACTGATTCCTTACATCTTAAAAACTCTAAGAAAAGATTTTCTGTTTCTAGGAACATAAAGTAGACATATATTCCCTATTTTTCCCACTGAGTGTAGCTAAAAGCTGTGCACACTGACTGTATAACAAACATAAGAAGACTCTGAAAGTTGGGAAGAAAAGAAGGCAGACCAACCATGGGGCCTCAGAACATGATGAACAGCCCAATAATGAGGTTCCTTGGGTTTTGTTCTTGCTTCTTATACCTCTGATGTGGAGATGAAGAAGCCAGCAGTGGACATTGATCAAAAAAACCCTATCAAAGGTTTAATTCTCAGCCAAAGTAACAGGAAAGGGACAACCTACGAAGACAGAAAACATACAGACTATGACCACTCTATTTAAGCCAAATATTACAGACAAAAACTGCAGCCCCAACACAAACTCTTTCAGAAAAGGCTGGGTAGGAAGACTGGATTTCTATCATCTTGAGTTGGTTACAAGTGTGAGGTTAGACAAAGCCAGGTAGAAACTCAGAACTTCCATACTAGCTAGCTGGCAAAGGGATACTCTGCACCACACTGTCAATGGACAGCATATTGAAAACCTCTTCAATCCCCATGTAGTAGTGATGAGGTGTCGCTCCTTCTACCCCCTAAAATTGTGTCAGAGGAGGCCTAGCAGAGAGCTGAGACTTACTGCCCAACAATAATGAGGTCACTCTCAAACTCATAGTTATTTAAGGTCGTGTGACTAGTAAGTAAGGAGAAACTCCAACCCCTCCCCACCTTTCAAGGAAGTATCAGTGGAGGCCTACTGGGAGCCAGAATCCGCTCTCATCCAGTAACAATAAAAAGCTCCTTCTTCCTGAGTATCAGTGGAGGCCAAGGATGGAACCTGGACACGTACCTGTATAGGGCATTATCAAGGTGGCAATGATCCATCTGTCCCCTGCTAAGCAGTTTCAAAGAAAGCCAACTAACAGAAAAGCTTGAATAAAATCCAAAGCCTCATAAGCCAAGCCAAGTGCCGTCGAGTCGGATCCAACTCCAGCCTCATAAAAGCATCCAAAATGACTGTTTCAATTGAAATCATTTCATCACAAAAAGAACCACAAAGATCTCAAACTGACTGAAAATAGCAAGCCACAGATGCCAACATGGAGATGACAAAGTTTAGATGGCAAAGATTTTGAAGTACCTATTCTAGAAATGGAACCTTAGTGGCACAGTGGTTAAGAGCTCAGGATGCTAACCCGAAGTTCAGCAGCTTCAGTCCACCAGGAGCTCCTCAAAAACCCTATGGGGCAGTTCTGCTCTGTCCTACAGAGTTACTGCTATGAGTCAGAATCAACTTGAGGACCAATTTTTTTTTTTAATTGTAGAAATACTTCAGTGAGCAATTATAAACATTCATGAAACAAATGAAGCTATTGAATGTCTCAGTAAAGAAATAAAAAAGCTTGGCAAAAACACAGAATATGAAAAGAAATATTAGAACTAATAAATACAATAACCAAAAACCTAGCAATAAAAAATTAGTTTTGAGCTGGACATTAGAGTAGTTATAGGGAGAGAATAACAAATTCTTGTAAGGGATTAATCAGCTGCTGAAGTGTTGTGTGTGTTCTCAGTTAGTCACGTCTGTGGTGTGTGTGGAATCATCACATCAAGTGAGGATCCCAGAACTAATTCAGCAGAAGCATCAATAAGTGTAGCAGAGGCAGCAGTGACTGCTTTAAAAAAGGGAGATAGATATTTGCAACCAGGAGAGACAATTTTTTATTGTTCTCATGAAATTCAGTTAAAACCCATTGTCCAGATCACTCATGTTTGAATGGGAATAAAAAAATAAAAAAAATAAAAAACCTACCTGGATTAATTTCGTGTTGCCTTTCTAGCTATGGTCTTGTAATTCCTATCCAGGTGATTGTGTGATTGGGTAATCGTGGCTCACCAAGGGGATCAGTCAGTATTGCCCTAAAAAAGAGCTAATTCTAGAGCAAAGAGAAGAGCCTACCACCACCAAAGAAGGAGAACCCAGCAGCAAAGACCCACAAGAGACAGCACAGTGAGTTTCCCAGTCCACAGAGAAAAAAGCTGAGTAGTTTGGACAGAGACTGAGGGACAGAGTGAGCTGTCTGCCTGACCCATGAATTTAGGACTTGCTAGCCTCCAAAACTGTGTGGGCCATTTCCTTTATGTGGTTCCTGGGTTCTGTGACACTGCAAGGAATTAGGAAACCTAAAGATAGGAGGTAAAGTACTGAGGTGAGTACTTGATGTCAGAGATGGAGTGTTAGAGTAGCTTGGAAAAGCCAAACATTTGGGAGGACATTTAAGACATCTTTAACCTCTGCCTGTTAGGAACTCGCTTTGTGCTTAGCCTTATGAATTCCATGAATTCCATAAATGAATACTCATTTATGAGTATACAAAAATATAAATGAATATAAAGGGACCTAGAATGTCCCTGAAACCTAACTCTGTCTGCTGCAGTGAAGGAAAGGTTCAAAGAAGGTTGGAAGCTGTCTGAATTGATACCCATGGAATGACTTGCCCAGTGCCTTTAGGGTGTTGCCTGAGCCTCTGTGGTCCAATGAGTCAGGACCAACAGTTGAATGACCATGTTGTCAAGTTTTCCAAAGTGAGAGTGGGTGGCCCCTAAATAACTTTTAATTAACATATAATTGGCAGGATTGTCCTAGATTAGTGGAACCATTGCCATCATTAGTGTGAATGCTACTTACATAAGCTGAGTGGGCTGTCTTTGAGAAGTGTCCAAATCTTGCAGGGAAATGCTTCCTTCCTCCTCTCCATCACTGGCTTGCCTGCTGCAGTCAAGCTATTTTTGGATTTTGGCTGAGTCAGTCTCTCTTTTTGGCCTGCACATCCGTAGGGAATTGCTGCTCCTACAGATGGAAACTAATTGGAAGAGTAACCATAGGCCGGGCTGCCAAAAGGAAAGGAAGGAAGGCTGGCTGCAGGGTACCCTAGCATCCTTGTCTGTTACCACTTAGCTTCTGAGCTTAAATGTTCTGGGAAGTGTCATGTACTGAGTGACCGTGTATTAGGTTTTCTGAGGGCCATCCCCGATCTGATTACAACAAAAGAAATGTACCCAGATGAGTCCCCTAGAGAGGCCACTGGTGGCCAAGAGTGTATTCTAAAGATAGACTGTTGGAATTCAAGTCAGGCTCTGAAGCAAAAATGAGGTAACCCTGTGGAAGCTATTAACCTTTCTGAGACTCCATTTCCTCATTTATAAAATATCAATAACACCAACAGAACGTGTTTTATAGGAATGTTGTAAGGATTAAATGAGATACTGAATCATTCTTGTGGGAAACCTCCAAACCTCACAAGACACATAGTAAAAACTCAGTAAGTAGAAGCTAGCTTTCACTGAAGTAAAGACACAGGAGCTGTAGCAAAGATCTGGCTAAAGCAAAGCCCAGCTATAGATCTAGCATAGGAGTAGGGCATGTTTCCAAAGCTTAGCCAAAACTCAGGTCTGGGTTTCCAGGGCAGAATTAACGTTCTGTCTCTAAGAAAGTCTGTATGTTGGAGGGAAAAGAGCCTGACCTTTAGAATTAGAAAAACTCTTTGCTGTCAAGTGATACCAACTCGTGGAGACCCTATGTGTGTCTTAGTAAAACTGCTCCATAGCATCTTCTAGACTGCGGTCTTTAGGGAAGCAGATCAGCAGGCCTTTCTTTTGTGGTGCCACTGGGTGAGTATGAACTGCCAACATTTCAGTAAGTAGTTGGAATTCTTAACCATTTGTCATACTCAGGGTCCTCTAGAGCTAGATGAGAGCTGAGTAGAGACTTTGGGCAAATTTTTTCACATTTATAAGACTCAGCATTTAAATCTCGAAAATGAGTGAAACCAAAACATAGAGTTCAAAATACAATCAAAATCCACTGCTATCAAATGGACTCTGAGTCACAGAGACCTTGTAGACAGTGGAGAATGTCCCATAGAGTTTCCAAGAGTGCTTGACAAATTTGAACCACTGACTACTAGGCTACCAGAGTTTCCAAGAGTCCAAGATAGGCAGAGCCAATGTGATATTATACACAGAAGCACCATACAGTCCCGCTATAGAAAATATCTGAAAAACTAAATAAAACAGATATAAACATCAGTCCTGGAACCTTAAGCATCAAATGAAGGGATAAAGAACTCAGTTTAAGCACTGAATGAAATCAGAAACTTCAAGAGAACAGAAAATGATGAGAGTTATGGAGTAGAGATCACCTAATAGCTAATGCAGCATGGATTTGCCATTTTGGTCCTCAGTTACCAAGAATGACAGACAGGGAGTATGGGAAGGCAGTTTCATGAAGCTCCCAAAGTGAGACAGAGTACCTGCTATCCCTATCACATTCTTTCCCTGCCCTCCTGCCTGTATGCGCTGTGCACTGAGCACCATGACCCACAGTAGCACCAGTGCAGACCACTAGATCCTGCCCTGCACTGTCCCTCAACCCCACCCACTCAGCCCCAGTACGTACTACAAACAGCCCATTCCTCTCTTTCTCCTGCCAGCCCATTGGAGCACTCCTGCTGCACCATTGCTGAGTGATCAGCCCTGCCCACCTAGACAAGGTGGTGAGAAGTATCTTGCCCACAGATGAGCAAGTGAAAAAGCATGCTGAGCCCACCTGCTCACATACAAGCAAATAAAACAAAAAAGCAAAATGAAGCAAACAAATCTAGTACAATCAATACACAAAGAAAATCTTTCCTGAATGTCCCAAAGACAATAGAAAATATCAAAACATGTTTTAAAAAAGAGAACAGAACAGGATGACTCTATAGAAGCAATCAAAAGAAAATACCCAATAACCTTCCAGTGGAAGAAAAGGCCCTGACCTGATAGGGAAGTCAAAACTCTAATACTCATGTTTTCTAACAGATGAAGGAAAATACAGACAAAAATAAGGAAAAATAGACAAAATTGTGGAAAATATAGACAAAGTTACAGAGAAAACAGACAAAAGAATGGAAAAATTCAGGAGGATAATACAGGATCAAAATGTCAAAATAAACAACTAGAGATCTTACAAAAATAGCAATTGCAAATCCAAAAGATAAGCAAGACTTCAGATATGGACAGTACAATAGAAGGTCTTAGGACTATATTTGAAACAGTGGAACACACAGTAAGTTAAAATGAAGATAAACTCTTGAATTCCACTTTGGGGAAAAATCAGAAAAAAAAATGAAGAAACACTGAGAACAACGAGGGATACAATCAAAAGCAAAATTTTGCATATGATTAGAGCTCCAAAATACGGAAAAGATGGAAAACACAGAGAAGATCTCTGAAGATTTGCTGACAGAAAACTTTCCTAATACCATGAAAGATGAACAACTGACCATCCAAGATGCTCAACGAACCGTATATAGGATAAACTCTAAAAGAAGAGCACCAAAACATATAATTTGCTAAAACCAAAGACAAAGTAACAATCTCCAGAGCAGCTCCAAAAAAAACAGAAAAGTCACATATAAATGGGAAACAATATGACTAAGTTCTGATTACTTGGCAGATATCATGCAGGCAAGAAGGTAGGAGATTAATGTCTTCGTGGTCTAACACTGCTATAATGGAAATACCGCAAGTGGGTGGCTTAACAAAGAGAAACTTACTTCCTCACAGTAAAGCAAGCTAAAAGTTCAAACTCAAGACTTCAGCTCCAGGGGAAATCTTTTCTGTTGACCCTGGAGGAAGGCCCTTGTCATCAATCTTCCCCTAGACTGGGAGCTTCTGTACTGCAAGGACTTGGCTCTAATGGACATACTGTACTCCTGGCACTGCTTTCTCACTAGTATAAAGTCCCCAACTCTGTTTGCTTCCCTTTTCTTTATATCCTAAGAGATTGCCTCAAAACACAACACAATCTTAAAAATTGAGTACTGCCTCACTAACACAACCACCACCCATTCTCCGTCATTAATATCATAGAGGCGGGATTTACAACTCATCGGCACATCACACAACACCAGGAATTGTAACCTGGCCAAATTGCTACATATGTATTTTTTGGGAGACACAATTCAATCCATGATAGAAAATGTATATAAAATGTTGAAAGAAACAAATTTACCAACTGAGAGTAGTATTTACTGTAAAACTCTCATTCAAATATGACAGAGAAATTAGAATATTTCCAGATAAACTGACATAAAGGGACTATGTAGAAACAAAACCAAGTGTACAAGAATTATTAAAGGGAATAGTTTTACTAGAGAACCAGCAATATCAGACAACAATCTATATCTAGCACATAGCACAGCATCAGCCAGATATGAATGTAGATAATGAATTCTCACAGATAAAGCAAAACTAAAAGATTCACAACAGGGAACCAGAGAAGTTAATCTCTAAATCACAAGAATATTAGAAAAATAGGAGGCAGTAAAGGGGGTAGTTTCAGAACATTCAGACTGAAAGGAAAACAAGGTAATATCACTAGTAAGAGTGATTTAAACTTACAAAAATAGGAATAAACTTCAAGGTAAGCACCAAGAAACTTTGTGAACTCAGTCATCAAAATAAAGAAGAAAATTTAAGTATCAGTGCACACAAAATCTACAAAAATGAAAGAAAAGAAAAAATACACAAAAGGAATTCAGCACAGGAAAGTAAGAGGAACAACAACAAAAAAAAAAAAAACAGGACCCATCAATATGCTATGTACAAGAAACACACCTTAGAAACAAAGGCATAAATATATTAAAAGTCAGATGAAGAAAAAAATATATCAAGCAAACAGCAACCAAAAAAAGAGCAGGAGTTACAACACTAATCTTAGCTAAAACAGATGTTAAAACACAATCCACCATAAAAGACAACAAGCAGCGTTATATGATGATTAAAGGGACAATTTACCATGAGAACATAAACATGATAAATAGCTACATGCCCAACGATAGGGCTCTAAAATATATAAAATAAGCCCTAACAGCACTGCAAAGAGAAAGTGACAGTTCCATGATAATCATAATAATAGTAGACTATGACACGCCACTCTTGGTATAGGATAGAACATCCAGGTAAAGGACAGAACAACAAAGATAACAGAAGATTTAAAGGACACAATCAACCAACTTGAACTCGTGATAAATAGAACACCCCACCAGCAGCAGCAGCAAAGTACACATTCTTTACCAAAACACATGGGACTCATACCAGGTATGCAAGAATGGTGCAACATTAGAAAATCAACCAATGTAATCTATCACAATAAGTAGAACAAAAGAATCACATAATCATCTCAGTTGACACAGAAAAAGTATTCAATAAAGTTCAACACCCATTCCTGATAGAAGCTCTCAATAAAAAAAAGGTACAGAAGAGAAATTCCTCTAGATAATAAAGAGCATCTATACAACACTGACAGAAAACCTGTTGGTGTGTTGGTTAAGAGCTATAGCTCCTAACCGTAACATCAGCAGTTCAAATCCACCAGGAATTCCTTGGAAACTCTACAGAGGAGTTCTGCTCTTCCTGGAGGGCCTCTATGAATCAGAATCAGCTTGACAACAACAGGTTCAGTATATAAAACCAACAACCAATATCATTCTTAAAGGAGAGAGGCTGTAAACATTCCCCCTGAGAACAGAAACAAGACAAGGATTCCTTTATCACCACTCCAAATAACATTGTGCTGGAAATCCTAGCTAGAGCAATACGGTAAAACAAAGAGAGGGCATCCAAACTGGTAAGGAAGAAGTAAACTCTTTCTCTTTGTGGAAAATATGATACTATACATAGAAAACCCAGAAGACTCCACAGGAGACTACTAGAACTAATAAATAAAAATAAATGAACAGAGTAGTAGGATACAAGATAGACATAGAAAACTCAGTTGGATTCCTACACACCAATAAAGAGAACATCAAAAAAGAAATCAGGAAAGCAGTATCATTTCTAATAGCTCCTAAAATAAAATCTTTAATGAATAAACCTAACCAGTCATGTAAAAACACCTATACAAAGAAAATTCCAAAAACTACTGCAAGAAACCAAGAGACTTACATGGAAAACCATACCATGCTCATGGATAGGTAAACTCAACACTGTGAAAATGTCAGTTGTACCCAAAGCAATCTACAAATATTATGCAATTCCTATCTTAATACCAACAGCATTCTTTAATGAAAGGGGGAAAAAAAATCATTAACTTTATGTGGAGACAAAAGAGGTCCGCATAAATAAGGCACTGTTGAAGAAGAGTGGTAAAGTAGGAGGGCTCACACTACCTGACCTCAGAACCTACTGTACATCTATGGTAGTTAAAACAGCTTGGCACTGGTACAATGACAGATATACTGACCAATGGAACAAAACAGAGAAGTCAGAGGTACATCTGTCTGCTTATACTCACCCGATCCTCGACAAAGGCCCAATGACCATTAAATGTGGGAAAAGATAGTCTTCTTAACAAACAGTGCTGGAAAAATTGTATGTACATCTGTAATAAAATGAATCAGGACCCACCCCTCCCATCATACACAAAAATAACTCAAAGTGGATCAAAGACCTAATTATAAAAAACAAAAAATTATAAAAATCATATAAGAAAAAAAAGGTCAGTGCTAGAGGCACTGATGTTCTAACAGTCAGGTGTCATCACGTCCCTTCTAACCTGTAATAACCTTATGTACAACAGAACAAAACACTGCTCAGTCCTTCATCATCCTCACAGTTGTTAGCTTCACCTCCTGTTGCAGCCACTGTGTTGTCCATGTCTTTGAAGGTCTTCCTTTCTTCTGCTGACAGTCTGCTTTACCAAAGACGATGTCTTTCTCCAACAACTAGTCCCTCCTGATAGCACGTCCAGTGTATGTGAGGTGATGTCTCATCATTCTTGTCTGTAAGGAATATTTTGGCTGTACTTCTTCCAAAACAGACTTGTTCCTCCTTTTGAAAATGCTCAGTATATTCAGTATACTTCATCAACACCATAATCCAAAGGCATCCGTTATTCTTTGTTCTTCTTTATTCGTTGCCTAGCTTTCACATGCTTCTGAAGCAATTGAAAACATCATGCTTTGGGTCAGGTATGCTTTGGTCTTCCAGGTAACACTTTGCTGTTAAATACTTTAGAGAGGTCTTTTGCAGCATGTTCGCCCAATACAACACTTTTGATTTCTTAACTGTTCTTTCCATGGACGTTGATTATGAACCCAAGTAAAATGAAATCCTCAACAACTTCAATCTTTTCTCTCTTTATCATCCTGTCCTTTACTGGTCTAATTGTGTGGATTTTTATTTTCTTTATGTTGAAGTACCATCCATTACTGAAGCCTATAGTCCTTGATCTTTATTAGTAAGTGCTTCAAATCATCTTTACTTTCAGCAAGCGAAGCTGTGTAATCTGCATAATACAGGTTGCTAATGAGTCTTCCTCAAGTCTTGATGCTGCATTCTTCTTCATGTAGTCCAGGTTCTTGGATTATTTCCTCAGCATACAGACTAAATAAGTATGGTGAAAGTACACGACACTGACACACAACTTTCCTGACTTCCTGTTCTGGTTCAGGGTTGCTATTTGCTATTATTGCTGTTATTGGTTTTCTAACTGAAGGACTCCTTTAGTATTTCTTATGATTTGGGTTTGTTTTTGAAAATTCCCTAAATCTCTGTTTATCTGGAAATGTCCTAATTTTACCACAGTATTTGAGGAATAGTTTTGATGGATATATAATTCTTAGCTGGGTATTTTTTTTCCTTCAAGGCTTTGTGTTTGTCATCCCGTTGCCTTCTGGCCTGCATGACTGCTGTCAAACAGTCCAAGCTTAGTCTTCCTTTGCAGATTTTTCACTTACCCCTAGCCATTGTTAAAATTGTCTCCTTATCTTTAGTTTTGGTGAGTTTAATTATATATGTTGGTGTCTTTCTTTTGAGATTTACCTTGTGTGGACTTCAGTGATATTGATATGGATATTTTTTCATATTTCATGATAACAGGGAAGTTTTTTTGTCAACAAATCATCAACAATTCTCTCTGTATTTTCTGTTATCCTCCCCCTCCCCGGCCCCATTCTCCAGTTACTCATAGATTATTAGTCTTGATAAAGTCCCATGTAATTCCTATGTTTCTTGAGTTTTTGAAACTCTTTTATTTGACTTTCCCTCAAATATGTTGATGTCATGTGTTTTGTCTTCAGTCTCACTAATTCAGGCTTCCACTGGCTCAATTCTACTCCTTTGATTTTCTACTGAGTCATTTAATTCTGTGATTTTATTGTTAATCTTCTGAACTTCTACTTCCTGTTTCTGTATGCTTTCATGCAGCCAGTTCAATTTATCATTATACTCTGCTACATTTTGCCTCAACTCCTTCCTGATCTCTTGAACAGCTCCAAATATTAATCTTTTGTATTCTGCCTCTGATAATTCTAGGAAGTCCTTTTCATTTAGAAAATTGTTTGACTTTTTATTCTAAGAGCTTTCTGAAGCCATCATGGTCTGCCTCTTTAAGTGATTTGATATTGACTATTGTCTCTGAGCTATCAGTAAGTCATTGTATTTATTAGTTTTGTGTTTGCTTACTGTGTTCTAGCTTCCTGTTTCGAAGTGTCTAAATAGGCTGGTTGTGTGTGTTCGTTTCGCTATTGATGCCTTTGATGGTGCAATGTTCTGTCACCAGGTGTTTAGAGCTGTTACTAGGCATGTAAACTCAGGAGCCTGTTTACTTTTCTTGTACGGATTCAGCTCAGATGTCTAGTTAGTCAGTCACTAAGTGTGTATTACAGCCTCTCCCCTACAGTCCTAGACAGGCAGAGGAGATTGGTGTAGGTACCGGAATCTGGCTGCACATACTGAGAAAGACAGAGGGCTAACAGCCATCCCTGAGTGTCTGTGAGAAAGACATGTGCCCTTATACCTGCTTCTAGGTGAAAGAATTGTTTCTGCCCTGAATTCCTGGCTTAGGGAAATTGGCGTATATTTTTTTCTCCCTTCCCCCCAGCTCAAGGCGTGAGCAAGGAGTCCTACTTCTGGCCCCGAGAATGGTGTCAGACTCTGGAGCAGACGCAGTGCAGTGAAGGGAGGGGGAAGTGCTGTAAAGGGAAGAGAGTTTTGTCCTAAAGAAAAGTTTTGCATCTGTGCTCGTGGTAGGTCAGACAAAAGCCACTTAGTTTTTGATGACTGAGTGCTGTTTTTTACTGGTTTTGAGGTTCTCCACTGCTCAGTCTTTCCTGCTGAGGAGGACACACTCCAAACACCACTGCTCGCACTCATCAAACTAGCTGCAGTGATTGCCTGTGGGTCGGAACTGGTCAGCCCTATTTATTTCTGGACTTACTCTCCCTTTCGCATCACTCAGCCTGATTTCTCAGCTTTCCCTTTGAAGTTCAGGGCTCCTAGAATGTTACACATTAATAATTCACTTGTTCCTTTGGGTCTGTTTTGTTAGATCACAGAAAATGTCTGACTATTCCACTGTCTTTGTCCTTTTCCCGTTTTCTGACTTTGAATCATGTGGTATCCACTTGTTCTTTCCAAATGACTGCCTCTCTTTCTGGGTATAGGTTCCTCATGAACACAAATGTTCATAAATTCTTATTCTTCTCAGTGTTATCCATAATTGTGTAGTGATCCACATGGTCAAATGTCTTTACAAGTCAATGAAATGCAGAGACTTTGAAATCAGTAAATACCTTGCTGGTATTCTCTGCTTTCAGCCCAAATCCGTCTGATATTAGCAATGGCATCTCTCATTCTACGTCCTTGTCTCAATCTAACTTGAATTTCTGGAAGTTCTCTGTCAGTGTACTGCTGCAGCTACCCTAAATACATGACTTAAATAGGATACAAACCATAGCTGACAATACACAGACACCAGAAGGTAAGCTAGGTAACCAGGATCTTCTAAAAATTAAATACTTAAGCTCATCAGAAGATGTCACAAGAATAAATGAAAATAGAACCCAGAGGCTGAGATTTCAACTGCAAGCCTTTTGGCATCTGTAGCACTTAACCACTATGGCAGTGTAAACAAGGATGGACAAAAGTCATCTCTTTCTTGCGTGACTAGGGGACTTGACGTACCCAGTTCCCTTGCCTGCATGTGGCCTGTTCATCCACCAGGTGGCAATGTTCAATAATGAACAGTGATGGCATTAATTACAGAGGGCCTCAGGCTGACGTTAATATTGCAGACTGCTCAATGGACGTTTACTTCAAGCGCTAATTACAGTTCCCCTACCTGATGGCTGCGCCTTGGTGCTGTGACAATTTCCTTTTGTATCTGCTTGCATTGGGGTCTGAAGTAAATTAATTGTGTTTTTAGTATATTACATGCCCAGACACTATACAAACAACTTTACGACCATTGTTGCTTCCTGTTGCTGCACCAACTTTGCAGTGTGAGCCATTTGTAGGTGAAGGATTTGAGAATCAGCAAGCAGTGACTTGCCTATGCACAGCTGGTAAGTGACAGTGCTGGGTTCCGACCTAGGTTTGTCTCATTTCAAAGCCTAGCTATTAACCATGACACCAGGCTGCTCCGTATTTGATGAATAATTATTACTCACTCAGACATCAGTGAAGCAGAGCAGAGTTTCCCATATTAGGGCATGAAATTCATACACTGCCAGTATCAGCACTATCAAAACGAGCACTGACGTAGCAGCCACCTAGCTGGAGGAATGGCTGGGAGCTGGAGGAATGGCTGGGAGCTGGAGGAGAGGCAGTAGGATCAGGAACATTTCCGAAGACCTAGAGCACTGGCAGGCTTACAGCCAGAGGAAAAGTTCCCTTACCAGGACTGACAGTCCTGACCACACGTCTTAAAGGAACAAAAGGCAAACTGTCATTATTTCTTTCCAGAGACAAAGAATACATGCCACAGAGAGGTAAAGTTGCTGGCCCGAGTTTGCTATGAGACCACTGTGGAGACTCCAGGAACTTTCCCACTATCCCACAAGAACTAGCTGATCGAAGAGTACTTCAAAGGTCTGAAAAAGTTAATGATCATACAATTGCAGAGAATATTTTACATTCCGAGATTTCTCAGCACATGAAGGCATATTAGTATCTATGGGTCTCATGTTTATATCCTACTGTCATTAAGTAGACTAGGGAAACCCTGGTGACATAGTTTTTAAGTGCTGCAGCAGTTAACCAATAGGCTGGCAGTTCAAATCCACTAGGTGCTACATGGAAACTGTGGGGCAGTTCTCCTCTGTTCTTTAGGGTTGCTATGAGTCAGAATCAACTCGATGATAATGGGTTAATGTTTCTTTAATTTGAAAGAGAGTGCTGTCAGTTTGTTTCTTAGTAATTCTATATGTTCAGGTGATGATATGCTAAAACTAGAAAAGGATTTAGGGGCAATCTGGTAAAAGGTCTTAATTTTAAAAGTGAGGAAACTGAGGTCCAGAGAGCAGAAGGGTCGTCCTCACAGTATCTCAATTAGTTGGTGGTAGGATCGGGCCTAGACTCCCTAAAGAAGACGCTCCACCAACTCCCTTAACATCCTACCCCTTCAAAACATGAGATCCTAGAATTCAGACCAGAGGCCCAGCCAGAGTCAGCTCTGTGGTCTGCTGCTGTGCAATCAGCAATGATCCTGAGATCAAATAACTCTGGAAACGTCAAGTCAAGCCAAGTTAAAACAAATTTTTAACAGGGCATACTAGAACTTTTAATGTGTTAATATTTATCATGAATCTCCAAGAGCAAATAAGAATATTGACAGCTTGCAAAATTGATTTCAGATTTTTTTCTTAAAATAGCACATCTATTAACTTAAACAACAATGTTCAACAGACAGAACTGGGAAATATCAACTCAATTTTTACTATCTTGCTTCCCAAAATTGTCCAATCATGGAACCCCATTTTTAAGAGTATCTCATAGGATGAAAGTTTTTTGGAGCACACTTAGGAACTGCTTCACTGAGCTATGCACAAGAAGACAAAGCCATCTTTGAGTCACAGCAGCCAACTGGTTTAGGGGCTGCATGTGGAGGGTCTACCTGCCTAGAGGAGGTAGTCTGGTCAGAGATAATCCAGCCTCTAGAGAGGTAAAGGATACATACTAGTCAACTTTGCAAGAAGCCTCTGAGTGAAAGGTCACACTATGTCCATTGTTCTTTTCAGAGGTTTTGTTGTTAGTTACCGTCGAGGTGACGTCATTTGTAGTCGAATAAAACATTGTCTGCTCCTGAACTAGCCTGATGGCTTTTATTATGTTTGAGTCAGCTGTTCCAGCTACTGTATCAGTCCATCTCATTGTAGGTTTCTGTCATTTTTACTGGTCTGCTTTACCAAGATTTTCTAGAGATTGGTCTTTCCTGAGGACATATCCAACGTAAGTAAGGTAAGTCTCTCCATCCTCACCTCTAAGTAGCACTGGCTGTATTTCTTTTGAGACTGATCTGTTCATTCTCCTGGTGGTCTATGGTATATCTAGTATGCTTTGCTAAGACCACAATTCAAACGTTTTGATTCTTCTTTCACCTTCATTTCTCATTGTCTTCTGCATACATATGAGTTAGCTGAAAAGATCGTGGCTTGGTCACGTGGACTTTAGTCATCAAAGTGACATCATTGCCTTATTATTATTGTTGTTGTTGTTAGGTGCCATTGTCACAACTCATAGCTACCCTATGTCCTACAGAGTGAAACAGTGCCTGGTCCTGCACTATCCTCACAATCCTTGTTGTGTCCGAACCCCTTATTGTAGCTATTGTGTCCATCTGTCTTACTGAGGGGTCTTTCTCTCTTTAGCTGACAGTCTGTTGTACCAATGACAATGTCTTTCTCCAGAGATGGGTCCCTTCTGGTAATACGTCCACTGGGTGAGGTGAAGCCTCACCATCCTTGCCTCTAACTAGCATTCTGCTGTAGTTTTTCTCGGACTAATCTGTTCATTCTTCTGGCAGTCCATGGTATAGTCAACATTCTTCACCCCGACTGAAAGCCATCAATTTTTCTTCTATCCTCCTTATTCATTGTCCAGCTTTCACATAGATATGAGGTGCGTGAAGACACCATGGCTTGGGTCAGGCACACCTTAGCCCTAAAAGTAACATCTTTGCTTTTTAACACTTTAAAGAGGTCTTTTGCAGTAGATTTTCTCAATGCACTCTGTCGTAGTTCTTGATCGCTACTTCCATGTACCCTGATTACTGATCCAAGTAGAATGAAATGCTTGACAACTTCAATTTTGTTTTCTTCCATTTAGCACGATATTGCTCATTGACCCAATTGCAAGAATTTTTGTTTTCTTGACTTTCAGGTGTAATTCATGTTGAAGACTGTAGCCTTTGACTTTCATTAGTAAGTGCTTTAGATTGTCTTCATTTGGGGCAAGCACGGTTAGATTTTTCCGTGTGTTGATTGTTGTCAATGAGTCTTCCTGTTTGGGAGTATAATAACACTTTTATGAAATGTTTCAGAGAATATCAGAGATCATAAGATTTCAGTATGATTCCAAGTGTAGGCTAACATACTAATCTGGCAGAGGATGTTGGCGCCTGTTAGCTATGGAACATAGAGCCATGCACAAGAGGGCAAACCTGATTAGGCTCTCCAGAAGCCTACTCCCTGACGAGGTTAAGAGGAGGAACTCTGAAAAGAGAAGGTCTTGAAGGTGTTTTTCACATAAAATTCTCCATGCAATCTTATTCTGTGGTTCAATATCATAAAACTTCAATGAAGATAGCAAATACTCTGCTATATTGATTGCATTGATTTTGATTTGAAGGTCACTGACATCTGGCTATGATGACCTTAAAGGGCTGTTACAAGGGCTGATTATTTTGGGCTGATAGGAAATTCCCGTAAATTGGGAGCTAAGCAAAGAGTGTAGGTTGAACAATGGCCTCAATCTAATTTGTACACATTTAATAGTGTTCTCCTGTTAAACTGCAGCATCATCTCAAAGCTGAATAGCAGTGAAGGGGACCAGCTGTGGCCTGAGTTCCCCATTCGCCTCCACTAAGGACACCTGCACACCTCAGGACAGTCCCTTATCCCCTGGGCCATGCTTCACCTACCTACAAAACAGGAGGGGGAGTGAACGTGGTGATTTATGAGACATTGCAGCCTCATGAAAGTGGTTCAGAGTTACAGAGACCTGGAATAGAACCTCACCTCTGCCACTGGGAAAGTTAAAGAAAGTTCCTTAACATTATGAAATGAGTGTGTCCAAATCATATGTTACACCTGTAATTCTGAAACAGTTTCTTTGAGTTCCCAGTTAGTATTGAGTTCTAAGGCTTCTAGCTTTAAGGTTTCTGTTTTTTATTTGTAAAGATTTTTATCTGTTTTTAAAACACACACACACTTTGCTAGGTAATTCTCCCCTCTCCTGAGGATAAAAGAGAAAGAGAACATTGGAAACGAAAGGAAGGAATGCAGAAGAGTTGGTATGAGCAGGAACCTGAACTGACCTAAAGAAAAAAGCAAGCGTAATGCTCGTCCTGTCTCAAGTGCTTCTAGCATTCAGAAAACACGTGTGTGAAGAGGAGTCCTACCATGTGCAGATTCATTAAGAACAGGGTAAAAGAAAAAAAGGGGAGGATGGGAGTATTTGGAGTGGAGGAGTGAATGTATTGACTTGTTACTGTCTCCTTGAAGTTTACCACTGGCTGTTTAAGCAAATAAATCCCAGCTAGTTAAATAAGCTTTTGTCGAATTTCCATCTACCCAAAACACCTTACATGGCTACTCCAGATGTCATTCTGTTCTTTAGAAACATTCATAAGTAGTACAACAATTCAAAAATTTCCCAAAGCTAAAGTGGGTTATAGACCAAATCATATTATTAATAGGGTCACCATAGAAAGCTCCTTTTGGTATATGATATGCTTCCTTTGGATAAAATGCCTCCCTTGGGGGTCAATGTCTCCCTAGCTGTGGACTACCTAATTTTAAACACATAACACTGATGCTGGACAGAGTTTAGGTATCCTCTCCCGGCTATGGAATGGTGTTCAATGAATTAATACTCTCTTTTTTTACATTACAGTGAAAATATACATAACAAAACATATTCCATCTCAACAGCTTCTACATGTACAATTTAGAGACACTGATGATGTTCTTCAAGTGATGCAACTTGTTCTCATGATCCTTTTTCAGATTATCACTATTAACATCAGTGCCCCCAAATTGAAATATTTCTCTTTGCTCTTCCCTTCACTTTCGGTAACCAATAATAATCTTTGTTTTCTTTTTCTTTTCCTTTTTCTTTTTATTTAACATGACTGAGTGAAAATGTACATTCACGTACAAATTTACATGCCCACCTGTATGCAGCTTCCACTGCTCTCCCTGCCCAGTGACTGCACACTATTCCTCTCTGCTCCACACATGTCTCATCTTCCCAACAGCCTCCTTTCCCCTCCTCTCCGTCCACTCCCCTTCCTCCAGCCAGAGGTCAGCAAGATCTTTGTTTTCTATGTATTTTCTTATTTCATGCAAGTGAGGTCACGTAATAGTTGTCCTTTTGCTACTGGCTTATTTTGCTCAGCATGTTTTCCAGCTTCATCCTTGCAGTGGCCTTCATCAGAACTTCATTCATCCTGTGGCTGAGCAGTGTCTATTGTGTCTCCGTGCTACACCGTGTCTATCCATTCTTGATGGACATTTAAGTTGTGTTCGCCTTGCAGTTACTGTAAAAATTACTGCAATAAGCACCGGTATAGAGATTTGGATTAATACTCTTAATATATAAAAGCTCTTATAAAACAAGAAGAAAAACTAAAATACTACCAAAAAGAAAAATGAGCAAAGGACACGAACATGTAATTCAAAAAAAGAATAATGCTTAATAATATCAAAAATCATTAAGATAGCACAGAAGGAGGCAACATTTCATTGTATGTACGACAGCTGTAAGTCTGGGCCAACTTAATACTACCTAACAACAGATACGTGGAAAGAGTTCAAATGGTAGTACTCAGTATAAATAAGTGAAAGTGAGAAGTAAAATAATGTGATGTTGATTTTTACCTGTCAGGTAGATGGAAAAATGGTAATACCTAAAGTTGCTTAGCCAAGCCAGCCAAGTGCCATCGAGTCAGAGATGGGGCAAAATAGATGCTTTTTTCAGTGAGACTATAAATTGATGCTACTTTTCTGAAGGGCAATACACACGTGAAATTTGAAAGGTGCATACCGTTTGGCTCAGCAATTCCACTTCTTGAATTTATTGTAAGTAAATAATCACAGATTTTTTTTTTTTTTTTAACTACTTAGCTCCGTAAGTGATCATCATGGCCTTTGTCCTCCACAGCTTTGTGGTTGTCGTGAGCAGTCCAGATGCCTACAAAGAGAGGGTTGATAAAACTGTGTTACATCAGTATGATGGAATGCTCTACAGTTTTTAGAATGATGATACAGATACACTATAAACTAAAAAAAAAAACACTGCTGTTGAGTCTATTCTGACTCAAAGTGACCTTATAGTACAGAGTGGAACTGCCCCATAGAGTTTCCAAGAAGCACCTGGTGGATTTGAACTGCTGACCTTTTCATTAGCCGCTGTAGCTCTATAACTACTAGGCAACCAGGATTCCCAAATACATTATAGTAGAACGATATTCACAGTGTATTAAGTGAGAACAAAGCAACTTTTACCATTAAGATAATATTTCTGTAAAAGGTAACAATAGCAACAATAACAAGAATACTGTGCCCATGTGACAACAAAAGCCTGGGTAAGAATGGCACCAAAACACTAGGCCAAGTTGTCTCTGGTTGGAGAACTTAAGAATAAGTCTGACTGAAAATTATTATTTTGCTGGACTTCTTACAAGTGTAAATTGTTTTTATAAATCAGAAAGAAAAGCAGGCAAACAGCTGTCGGGTAGAGGAGACGGTACCCAACAACACACTAGAAATAAAACCTGTCATTTTGCTAGATTTAAAAAGCTACCACTTACCTTCCTCAAACATGTAAAGACGTGTTGTTACCTGAGATTTGGGGCATCAGCCTAAAAGACACTTCACTGACCTGAGATTTGAGTCTAATTTGTTTAGATTTGTCTACACTACCTGGTCCTTTGGCATTTAGATCAGGTGGTTTTCCACTCCAAATCCTGTGCCTCTCATCTGCTCAGACACTGACTCATTTTCATTTAAAGGTAAGTGCGTGTCTCTGTGTTTTCTCCCAGAAGCCTCTATAGATATGGAATGTCATATTATCTGATAGACGAAATAGTGTCTGATAGACGGAATGCCCTTTGTGGCAGGAAACAAAGCTAGGAATAACCTAGCTACTCTCAATAGGACCAAGGAATTTAAGTAAGAACCTAAGATGAAGATTTATGGTCAGTCAGGTCTAGAACTGAGTTACAGGTAGGAAGACCCTTACTCCTTGAGTTCCAATTGTCTGTAACATTATCTAACAAAGCCACCTTTACGAAGCAGTAGGGAAGGGGGATTTGAATTTTAAAGTCAACTGGATTTAATCATGACGCTTCCCTACTCAAAACCTATCAGTGGTGCCTCTGTGGCTTTCAGATTAAAGTTCAAAATCTTTAGATTGAGTAACAAAATCCATCTGACCTCTTGGGATCTCTCTCACTGTCGCCCCTAATACTCTTGCATTTAGTCTTCCTTGTTCTTCCACAGCATGTCAGCGGCTTCACATTTCTGTAGGACCACCGTAGTATGCAGTAATAAATATGTGTATTCTCACTCTCTGTCCAGTGCTGGGCTAGGTCTGGGTAGAGATAAAGCAGAAAAGGCAGGAACCCTGTCCATGACATGGAGCTACAAACACCATAGCACTTAACATATTCCATGGTCATCACTGGTTTCCCTGGTGACTCTCCTCCACCAAAGCGTGTACTATTTCAGGACAGGGACCATTTCTGAGTCTGTTTCCATTCCCCAGTGTTTGAAACCACAGGCATTCAGTAAACATGCCACAAATCACTTAATGGCTGAATGAGGAAATTAATGCCAACAAGGACTTACTAGGGAGGCTGGCTTTGCCCATTTACCAGATTCTATTTTGTTTCCAAGGATGATATTTGAAGGCACAGACTTCAGTTTTAGACACTCCAGGTTTCTCCTAAATTCTGCATTTGAACTGGAATGCAAACATGAGTAAGTCACTATATTTTTTCCATACGTTTGGCACAACACCTTGAAAATGTTGGATTTTAGACTGCTATGTAAGAACAAATTATGAATTTTTTTTGCAAGTTTTAAGCTTAAATGTAAGTTTTAAATACCTTAACTGCTTTCTTGAGATTTTTTGGCTTCCACCTCCAGCTACTTATCAATGGAATGAACTTTGGTGTATAATTTAATATTTCTGTGCCTTGGATTTATTTTTAAATCTCTGAAATGTGGGTAATACAATCCACTACAGAAGGTTGCTGTGTGGTTTAAATGAGCAAACACATAGAAAGAGCTTAGAACAGTAGATAGCATAATAAGAGCTCACGAAAGCCAGCTACCATGGCGATAGTAACAATGTGCAAGACTTGAAGCCAGAGTGGTGGGAGCAGTATTATGGACTGATTCATAATGTGGTCTTTGGAGTCAGAAATCTTGACTATGCATCCTGGCTCTGCTCTTTACCAACTGTGTGATTTAGCATAAATTAGTCAACCTCTCTCAATCTTGGTGTTCTTTCCTCCAACTAGCATGTATGATAACTACTTCATAGAGTTCTTGTGAGGATTAAATGAATATAATGAAGATAAAATTTAGGACAACAGATTGGCACGCAGAAACTGATGAATAAATGTGATTTTTAATAATTATGACCATACAGTAATAAGCTTAATTATAAATGCAGGATGGCACTGACTATACATGGAGATTCCTCATTTCTCCTTAGAAGGAAAATACATCACACCCAGCAGGTGCTCTTGTGACAGACCGACTAGGTGATACTCCAAAATACAATGAGAACATCTCCCTGGAATTTCACCTTTGGAATGAATGTTTCTGCTGCTGTTAGGTGCTCTCTCCAGTCAACTTACAACTCATAGTGACTCCGAGTGACAGAAGCGCAGAGCTGCCCCACAGGCTTTTCTAGGCTGTAATCTTAAGGAGAAGATCCTGGGGAGCCATGGGGTGGATCTGCACCTCCATCCTTTCTGTTCACTGCTGAGCGCTTAACATTCGCACTACCGGGGATCCTTTGGTATGAATAAGGAGATCTGAATTAGAACAAAGGCCTGGTAAAGACACTGGTAAGGGCTAGAAACAGAGAGAATCAAGGGTCCTTCTAGAAGATGAAATGTGCTGTGTTTCAGAGATGGCATCTGGAGTTTGGAAGGGTAGGACCTCCGGGGAATCTATGATTAATGCTGGTTGGTGTCGTATCTGAGGAACACTAGACACTGGCTGTTGATTGAAGTCTTGGTACTAACTCTTAGAGAAAGAAGAACTCCAGAGGAGCTTCTCCTGCTTCCCCAGTTAACTCTTCCCCTGCCGCAGTCTTACCTTTGCTTCATTATCTTGAGCAGGAACAGAGCTGTTGACACCATGGTCTGTAATTACAGTCTCCAGTTTCCCCTGTGTACTTTATGGAGTGATGTGTGGGTCCATGAGACTTGAAAACCAGTGAACAAGAAATAGGGTTTTCATATGTCCTCTCCTCTAGCCCAGTCACAGTCCAGTGGTCTTTGCACAAATGAAGAAAAGACTTTGTTTCAAGAATATGTTTTGTTGCCATATGTCAGAAAATTATTCTAGCACACACATAAAACTTCAGTGACTACAGTATGACTGATTAGTGCCTCCAAAGTTGAGTAGTGGACATTAGACACAACCATGTGGCCTCTCCCTTCCCCTCCTACCTCCTAACTTCATCTTTAACAATCACAGCCCAGAGGATGCATTTTTTTGCTAACATCCCATCAACGAGCATCAGCTGGACTTGAAATTATTAGAGTTACTCAAGACTCAGTTTGAACACACTCTAGGGAAGCCTTCTCTACAATGGACTAAGCAGAGTTAACACTATGCCACTCTACACTGCAAGCACTGTATGTAGTATGTACCGGTACAATTGAACTGATTGTAATTATTTTTCTACATGGCTGTCTCCCATCCTAAACTATAAGCTTCTAGAGCAAGAGCGCCTGAGATGCTATGATCACATAGACTTCAGAGCCAGATTTTGAATTAAAAAAAAAAAAAAAAAGCATGCCTACAATATCTTGAGTTTTAAAAAAGCTGACTGAATTGAATGTATTTTTCTTTCCAAGATCAAAGACTAATCTTTGGTCAAATAAAAGTTGATAAAATCTTGAACAAGCTCTTTGGGGAGTGGCCAAGGCAATTAATTTTCTGTGATGACAACTCCACATAGTTGTGGATCAGATAGTAAAATGAAGAGGGCAGGAGGGAAGCATTCAGGCAGAGGTTTTCCATTCACGGGTTGGCAGTTTACAGAGAACAAAATGTACGATGACAGTGACCTTGTGATAACTAATAAGAAAACGTTTTGAACAACAAATGTTTGGAACGCTGATGCCAGGAAATAGTTTTATCAGAGTTAATTAAAATTGTAAATAAATGCCAAAGCACAGCCATTTGCCTTTGTCCTGAGTTTGGATCACTTTGCTGATGTCTCTTCGGAGTCTGTTTCTCCAGACTCCTGCTGAGGATGACTACTGTCAGTTGTAAATCTACCACATGACCAGACACAGGGACAGAACCCATAAACTCTACCGTATAGAAATGACTTAGGGTACCTGCACTCTGAAAGTGACCTCCTTTGTTCCAATACTTCTTGCGTGGGCTTTTAAGAGAGAATTTTGTCAAGAATTACTCAACAGGCGTTCATTGAATGGCTGTAGGTCGTATAGTTTCCCACTGATAGGGAATGGAGACACTTTAGAGGAGATTTTCGGTATTTACAATTGTTCGAGGGTCACAAAAACTCATCTTATTGGAGACCAGTTTAAAATGTGCTCTGCACTACTGACTGGCCCTTCAAAATGTTATATGAGAGCTGGCAGCATCAGTACCTCAAGGAGGTTGTTAGAAATGCAAAATATCAGGCATCAACCCCAGCCCTACCAAATCGGAAGCTGCCATTTGACAAGATCCCCAGGTTACTTGTATGCACATAAGACTTAGCAATGAATTATTGGACAAGGATTGTGCTGCCAGCATGAGAATAGCCTGGAGGCTTTTAAATGTTCAGATTCCCAGATCCTAATCCTGTTACATTGTATTTTAGCGTAACAGGTAGGAGTATGAACTCTTGGTGAAGATTGCTTAGGTTTGAATTAGCCTTTTGCCTCTCACTAGTTGTGTCAATGGCCAAATAATTCAACCTGTGTCTGTTACTTCATCTACAAAAGAGGGAAACTTCTTTGGCAGGACTGTTGGAAAGTTTTTAATATCTTTAATATCATTCTTGTTATTTAGTAAGACTTCAGGAAATGCTGGCTGATTTTATTCTAATGGTCAGCTAAGTTTTGGAACCATTATACTGTGGGGCTATACATGGTTTATCTTACTTATCAGAAAATAGATCTTGAGTAATAGTTAACTGAAGGAAAGACTCAAAAGTACCACACTCTTAAAACTCATATACACATTGGGTGCACTAGGCATATGTATTTCTCTGCAAATCGGGACTCTTTTCAATTCATAAGTCTTTCAAGATCCAAGTAAGGCACTATCTTAGAACCTGGCCTATTTTCATTTCCATGGTTCTTTGGTACTGTTACATTTAGGCACAGTATTTTAACTACTCTTAGTCACCTGGGCATCCCAGAGGACAAATACCAGGAAAATGCCTTCCAGAAGGAGTGAAATATGATAAATAAATTGGCTTCTCACAGTTCCCCAAGCTGAAAAAATTTCTCTTGGTCAAACAGAACAACGTGATCTTATCTTCTTCAGGACATACTGATGCTAATGTGGCTTTGCCTTACGGTGTGTATGCACGCACACACACAGACACACATGTAGAGCCTACCTCACAGATACAAATGGAGAGAGTACTCATACCCAAACTTCGAAATGGGGGGGGTCTCAGTTCTTAGTGGCCAATCAAACCAGTTAATGCTATTGAGCGAAGCTTCTGCAATTCTATTTAAAAACATCTCTACCTATTTCCTGGCTTTGAATGTCTTGATAAATTATCCACATTTGTTTTTACATGTACTCATTCTTACATGGGAGTTCAGCATCTGAAACACTCCAGTAGCTAATAGTCATTTAAACTTATTTTCAACAGTTACACAGAAATAATAACTACCTCATAGGATTGTTGTAAAATTAATAGAGATGGTGTTTGCTAAAGGACACAGTGCCGTGATTAACCCAGTCTAAATCTTCATAAACCATGGCTATTACTCAAGCATTCACTCTGTCTCTTGGTCAGGGTCATTTCCTTACAGCAATTCATAAAATTCAGTTTTAAGTTACTTTATGTCACTTTGTCATTTAAATGTCATATATTTGAACAACTCCATTAAAACCTATGAATTCATTTTTGCCTTTCACCGAGTAATGTGAAGCTTCCTTGAGTTCAAGGTAAAATGCCTGTTCCATGATAATACACCGCAATCCAGGGTGCTTCATACTTGGAGCCAAGTGTATGCCTATTTAATTAAATGATGGCCCATATGCCTTGGAAACAGCTTTACAAATGACTTGGAGTATTGTGTTTGAAACTTACCATGAATTCCAAATATAGATGCATACATATGTATGCTGCTACTTTTAATACAGCATGGTATATAGGTCAAGAAAATGAGGGAAATGAATTCTTTATCAAAAGCTGTGTCGTAGATTAATTCACATTTGATTGTTCTATTCTGATGTAGACTTATTAGCATTTCTGAATGCATTTTCCAGGTTATAACTGAGAAATCAGTCTTGATTAGGGGCATGGGTGAGTGGGAATGCATCTAGTTTTCACGCTGTACCTCAAAATTTGCTATGATTATGTTATTGTTATTAGTTGTCATTGGGTCAGTTCCAACCCACGGTAACCACAAGTGCGCATAGGAGAATTGTTCCATAGAGTTTTCAAGGCTGTGACCTCTCAGAGACAGCTCACCGGACCTTCTAACATACCTCCAGGTGGGTTTCTATCACCAGTCTTTCAGTGAGTAGTTCATTTAAAAATCATTTGCAGCACATCCAAGAATTCTTACTATGATTATAGTCCCCCAAATCTCTTACTCTAGGGTAGACTCTATTAATTTATTAACATGCATCCAAAATAGATAACCATCCATTTGCTAAGCCTGTGGTAGTCACATAACTAATGGCCAAGGCTGGTCCCATAATCTTGCTCACTCACACTGTCACACCATCTCAGCCATCATCTGCTGCCTGACCCGATCCTGTGGACCCAACAAGCTAGGCAATGTTACTGACTTGCTCCTAACCTTCATACTACGTTGGGTTCTTCAGCTGCATGCAACACAAACCAACTCTAGCTAACTTCAGCAAAGCAGGGAATTGTTGGCAGAACACAGGGAGTAGGCCAAGTTAAAGTCTAGCTGAGAAAGGACAGGAACCAGAGCTGCCTAGGGTATCTAGGCACTTAATGACTGTCACACCAGAAAGCTGTTCCAGGAATGGCTCAGTCCCAGCCCTGTCCCCACCCACTTTGTCCTTGTATCGCTCATCTCAAGGTCCAAAGCCTTAGAGACAGAAACCTGATTATCCTAGTGCAGATCACATGCAAAGCATCTTGACTGACAAGTCTCCCTAAGAGTGCAGACAACAGGGAAGAGAATCGGGACACTGCTACTATTCAAAAGCTTGTCATGAATGGGGAGGCGGTGGGGGAGGAAGTCACCAAGAACATATCATGCTATTGTTCTTCCTGGTTATAATAATAAGGTCATAAAGATCACAATGTTTTCAGTTTATCCAGATAGGCACAGTTTAATCTGTAGAGCCTCATAATTAGAAAAGTGGCTGAAGATAATAAATCTCAGAGACTTCCAAATGCCAGTACAGACTCCTGCTCTAAGGTACTAGGAAGCTTAAAAAAAAAAAAAGATTCCGGAGTCCCACACTCAGAAGTATTGCCTTATTTAAATCTGGAGTTTGTCCCCACAAATGAATTTGAAGATTAGCCAAGCAGGTGAATGAGAGGCTATGACAGATGGCCGTTCGCCTGGGTTCACAGACATAAAGATTCTGAAATATACCAGCTGTGTCTCTACACAAGGTTGTATGCTATCCTAGAACTACAATTCCAGAATTCAAAGACAGCAGCATTCATATCCTTTAATGTTGGATCTATACTACTTTACTGGTGCTAACAAGTATTTTTTAATGTGTCTGTTAAGTGGCACTTGGCTTGGCTTAACTACCTTGTGAATGCTAAAAGTATTTTATATCCCGTTTTATGCTGACAGCATTAATTTGCTAAATGTAAACCTTTCAAATATAACTTTGGTCACCTTCTTCTGACATTTCCTCAAGCAAAAAAGCTGATCTCACACGACTCCTGGAGGCGCAGGCCTGATCTTCACACTGGAGCATACGCACCTCTTTGATACTAGCTCCATACTTAGTCCCCTAGTGGTGCTGTGAACTGCCTAAATAGCAGTTATTTAGCTGCTCCTTTAGTAAAGGTTTGAGCTTTTGAAATGCATAGGTGTTTCACCTCACTCGGACCATCCGAATCTGTACCTGTGAGGATGAGTCCCAAGTATCTATATTTTTCAAGAGGGTTCCGGATGATTCATTCACTGTGCAGCCAAGTTGAGAGCACTGTACTTAAAGAACATAGGTCTCATGTATTATATTTGTAGTAAACTGAACAATTGTCAGACTCCGTGTTCTGCCTCTGCCAGTGGCTGCAGGATACCTATTCGCAAAGCTCAGTTATCCTGTTACTCTCAACGGTTAAGTAAACCCATCTTCATTTGGAGGAGCCGGATACATGCGTCATCTCCTTCCTATAGTCTTCCCTGACCCATCCAAGCAAAGAATACCATCCTAGTTTCTGTGCCAGGTATGATGGTTAAGATTTGTGTGCCACCTTGGCTGGGCCATGACTCTCAGTCTTTTGGCAGTTGTGTGATATTGTGGTCACTTTTCTGTTTAGACCTGACATGTGATCACCCCTGTGATGAGATCTACTATGAGTAATCAACTGGTTGGTTGAAGGGGAACTTCCTTTGGCATGTAGCCTACATCAGGTATGAGTGGATGCTCTAGCAGGAATTGGGGGCTTTTGCTAGTTCTGAATTCTACTGCTGGCTCCTGTTTGTCTGATCTGTCATTTTTGGGATTTGAGCTGGCAGCGTGGATTTGCCAGCCCCTGTGGCTACATGAATCAGGAGAAGCTTCTATCCTGACCCATGGGTTTGGGACATTCCAGCCTTGCCAACCTCGTAAGCCATGTCCTTATATACATTTCTCTCTATATATATGTTTACTGGTTTTTCTACTCTATAGAGCCCAGACTAAAATATCAGGCATCATCCATAGAGCTTGGTTATGAATATAAGTACCTGACCCCACACCTCTTATATACCAGAAGCTTCGGGGGTGAGGCATGAGATTCTGTGTTTTTAGCAAATTCTTCAGGTGATTCTTACTTACACCTGTTTTAGGAAGCATCATCCTGTACTCTTATGGTATGTGTACATGTTTAATTCACATACATTTTCTTTAACATTTCATGCTTTCTTACAAGGACATGCAAACTTTATATATATATATGTATATATATATATATATAAACCTACTGCCAGTGAGTCAGGTCCAACTCACAGCAACCCTAGACATCAGGACAGAACTGCCCCATAGAGTTTCCAAGGAGCACCTGGCAGATTTGAACTGCTGACCTTTTGGTTAGGAGAGGTAGCACTTCACCCACTACGCCACCAGGGTTTCTGATACATATATACATATGAGTGTGTCTATGTATGTTCACACACACACACACGTATATACATATATGTGTATGTATGTACATATGTATACATGTGTGTATATATATGTATGTGTGTGTGTATATACATCCACACACATATGTATAACTCAGTGTTGTCCAGTTAATTCTGACTCATAGCAACCCTAGAAGTCATAGCAGAACTGCCCCATAGAGTTTACAAGGAGCATCTGGCAGATTTGAACTGCTGACCTTTTGGTTAGCAGATACAGCACTTAACCACTACACCACCAGGGTTCCCATATATATACGTGTGTGTGTGTGTATATATATGTATGTGTATGTGTGTGTGTATATATATATATATATATATATGGGAGAAGCTATTTCTTCTTTCTCTTCCTTTACTAGTTTGTGTAAATCTCCTTTTTACAGTTTACATTTATATTTTTGAGTACCTATTTAATGCCAGGTATTACATGCTCTGACAAGTATGTGAACTTAGTTGTTTTAAGTGCCATACACCTCACTGCTTACTATCACTATGGTCACTGTTGAAGTACTCCCCTTGGGAAGGTATGCACTGATGCCAGTGCTGAGTCTACCCTTTAAAGCAATTTTGGAACTCTTTCTGGAATGGCCATTGCACATGGTAGCATGGTGGCAAGTTTACATACTTAATTGGTTGGTTGTCTATGAGGTAGTTTTTAGCCAACAAACAAATAACTGTATTGCAACACCATCCCTGCTCACCTCATCAGGCCCCTAATGACTTTTTTCTTTACCCAAAGATAAAGGAAATATTGAAAGGAAGACATCTTGCTGACACTCATAACATCAAGGGTAACACAACCATAGCTCTGATGGCCATTCAAGAAAAAAGAGTTCCAAAATTGCTTTGAAGGGTGGACTAGGTGCTGGTGTTCAGGTACATAGCTTCCCAAGGGAAGTACTTTGAAAGTGACCATGGATATTCTGCAAAGAGGTATGCAGCATTTTTTCTAGGATAAGTTCGTAAGCTTATTGTTGGATCACATATTAGCCAAAAATTAGCCAAAGGAAACTGTGGTTCATGACAGCCCTATCTGCAAGTGATCACAGTGATCAGGCTGTATTTCTTGACAGTGTGCACAGGGTCACCATGAGTCCAGGAACTAATTCAACAGCAGCTAATAAAAATTGCCAGGCCAAGTGCCGTCGAGTCGGATTAGAAATGTATTAATAACAGCTAATATTTACGTTAGGTGGATCTTGACTGAAAACAGAAAATACCAGAAAGATGTTTACTTATGTTTTATTGACTATGCAAAGGCATTTGACTGTGTTGATTGTGATAAATTACAGGTAACTCTGCAGATAATGGGAATTCCAGAACATTCAATTGTTCTTACGGAGAATCTTTCCGTGGATCAAGACAGTTGTTCAAACAGAACAAGGGGACATTAAGTGGTTTAAGGTCAGCAAAGATGTACATAAGGGTTGTATCCTTTCACCATATCGATTTAACCTGTATGCTGAGCAAATAATCCAGGAAGCTGGACTATATGAAGAAGAAAGAGGCATCAAGATTAGAGAAAAACTCATTAACAACCTGCATTATGCAGATGACACAGCCCTGCTTGCTGAAAATGAAGAAGTCTTGAAAGATTTACTGATGAAAATCAAAGACCACAGCCTTGGGTATGTGTGCATCAAGTCCCCACAACTGGACCAAAAAACAACATTGTGATAAATGGAGAAAAGATCGAGGTTGTCAAGGATTTCACTTCACTTTGATTCATGGAAGCAGTAGTCCAGAAATCAAAAGATGCATTGCATTGGGAAAATCTGCCACAAAAGACCTCTTTAGAGTGTTGAAAAGCAAAGATGTCACCTTGAAGTCTAGGGAGCACCTGACTGGAGCCATTATATTTTCAGTTGCATCACAAGCATGCGAAAGCTGGAAAATGAATAAGAAAGACTGAAGAATTGCTGCCTTTGAATTTTGGAGTTGAAGGAGAACATTGAATATACCACAAACTGCCAAAGAACCAACAGATCTGTCTTGAAAGCAGTACAACCAGAGTGCTCCTTAGAATCGAGGACAGCAAGACTACATCTTACATACTTTGGTCATGTTGCCAGGAGGGACCAATCCCTTGAGAAGGACATCACAGTTGGTAGAGAGTCAGCAAAAAAGAAGACCCTCAGTGAGATGGATTGACACAGTGGCTACAACAATGAGCTCAATTATGACAACAACTGTGGTCATGGTGCAGGACTAGACAATGTTTCGTGCTGCTGTACACAAGGGGACCATGAGTTGGAACCAACTCAATGGCACCTAACAATAACAGCAAGGATAGTTATGAAAATTTTACCGTGTCTCAGACACCATATAGGGATTATTCTTTTCATCCTCACCACAAATCTATGAAATAGGTACTAATATTAATTGTCATTTTACAGATGAGGAAACTGTAGCACAGAGGAGGCGGTTAATCTACTTAAGTCATATGCTTTAGGAAGCCATGGAGCCAGTGTTTGAACCCAGGCATTTGGGATCCAGCCTGTGTCCTAAAGATGCTCCCTGCATGTGAATGATGAACAAAGCACAGCCTCTGATCTTAGAAAACTCATGGCCTCGTGAGAGAGAGGCACAGTCTCAAAAGGTATTCTTATAAAATGCCAGCCACGTGCCGTAGCCATGAGTCGGATTCTTATAAAATATGAACATTTTTATAGAGGAAGGCAAAGTCTTTATGAGACAATGACCAGGAGTTTTTAAATTTTGCATTAGGTGGAATGGGAAAAGACTCTTAAAGGTCTCACAGATACAATAAACTTAGAGGGAACCATAAGAGATAATTAGTGAAATTTGCCCACATGAATAGGAAGAGGAAGGTATGGGCATTCCAAGTGAAATGGTAGGGAAATGAGGGAAAGAGTGGCACGTGAGAACACGTGATGTGCGTGGATAAGCTAAGTTGACCTAGGGTGATTCCACAGAAGGAGGTGGTAGATAGTAGGGTGTGAAATAGTAGTGCAGGTAGGTAATAGAAAATGTGTGTAAGGCACTAGATCTCTTATGAAAAGTCCAGTCCAAACTAAGTTAAGCAAAAAGAGAGGGTATTTCTTCATTAAACAGAGTCACAGTTTAAGGGTCCCATCTTGCATAACGTAAGATTTCAAAACACATGCTTAGGCTCCCAATTCTCTTTTCTGGTCACTCAATTTAGCTTCCTTTCCTTTGGCTCCCTTCCCTGACTGCATCTTCAGGCCTCAGTTATCTCACATTCAAAGCACTAAGGTCAGCAACTAAGAGAGCCCACTTTCCCACCAGTTCCAGAATTGAATTTCTTTGACATTGACTTGAGTCACAGGTTGGAATTGCTATCCCTCACTCCATCACCAGGGGGCAGAAAGTGCAGATTGGGTTAGCCTCACATGTTCTGCTTCTGGAGTTCAGACACCAGGTAGCAACTACGCTGGAGAACTGAAAAGCAGAATAAGGTTAGCTTTATCATGCAAACAGGAGTAAATGCTGAGTAGAAACATAACAAATACCCAGTGGAACAAAAGTTTAGATTTTGAGAGGTCTTGAGTTATTGTTGGAAACCTTGATGGCATTAAGTGCTACATCTGCTAACCAAAAGGTTGGCAGTTCAAAGCCACCAGGCCTCCCTGGAAACTCTATGGGGCAGTTCTATTCTGTGCTGTAGGGATGCTGTCAGTCAGAATGGACTAAATAGCAGTGGGTGGTAAGTACTGTCTGTAAGCTGACCACATCTTTTGATGCATATAATGGAGTATTTTTCTAAACTCCAAGCAATATGGTTTGTGGCAGTGTTTTTACTTTGGTCACTGGGCATGCAGGCAGCTTGGGGTGGTTCTTTGGAGGCTCAAACTGAGTCAAAAAGGTGGTTGTTTTCTCTCCTTGATCTATGAGGACTTTCAGAGCAGAAGTTACAGGATTACAAACCAGGCTTTGGATTTGTAGTAAAAGCCTCTCTCAGAATCCTTCTGTTCAGTATTTTCCCAAACTGCCTAAACAGTCCCTCTGCCTGCTCCACAGACCCAGTTCCATCCTACTGGCAGCTACTTTATAGGGGAAGTGCATGAGGCAGGAGTTGTTTAGATGGAAACAATCCTTCTTTAATTGTCTTGGTTTCCATTGGCCTGAATGGAGCATTTACAGTGATGTTTCATTTACATTATTTCCTCAAGACCTCTAGTTAGCTTCTATATTTGCAATGCAAATCAGACACAGAAAAGGTTTTATATACTCCACACACAATTCTCCATATGTCTACATTCAGTGAGAATTTGTAATCTCCGGGGCAAGTGGTTCTGGTAAGACTTCAGATAACAAAAATATTTAGCACTTACAGGTCTAGCTTATGCTAATAGAACCACACTCATCCAAGATAATGAAGACTAAGCAACAGGCTTGGGGCTCAGTAAAGAACACCATTGATACATATGTTTTTTAAAAAGGTCACTTTCAGCAGAATGCCCTGCCTTAGACATCCCAGAACTTGGAAGAAAGGAACAGATCACCATGAATTCAAGCATCACTTGGCACATGAGGACTTGCTGATATCCTATTAGACTTCAAAGAAATTCAGTCACCTTTAAAGGAAAGGAGTAGGGGCTGCCTTTTCTCTATCTGGTGCCCTGGAAGTTGAATGCTTAACTTTGCATTAAGGCAGTTTTGCTAGACTTAGTTTCAGCTGCTGTAGAGTCATTTCTGATTCATAGTGACTCCATGTGATACAGAGTAGAACAGCTCCATAGGGTTTCGAAGGCTGCCACCAGATTGCCAGGCCTTTCTCTCTAGGGCCTCTGGATGGGCTTAACCTTTGGCTAGCAGTCAAGTATTTAATGATTTGTGCATTTGTGTAAACTGCTTGTTTACACAGGAGTCCCACCACCACCTACTGCCATGGAGTTGCCCTTGACTCATAGCAACCCTACAGGACAGAGTAGAACTGCCCCATAGAGTTTCCAAGGAGCACCTGGTGGATTCAAACTGCCAACTCTTTGGTCAGCAGCCGTAACACTTACCCACTGTGCCACCAGGGTTTCCATGCTTATTGCTAGGTGCCATCAAGTCAGTTCTGACTCGTAGTGACTCTGTATATAACGGAATGAAGCACTGTTAGTGCAAAATCCTAACACAAGCACGCATCTTCCCACATTTCTGGCCCTCGGCTCATGCTTGGAAACAACAATTCTTCCTCCATACCATCAGCAATATTCTTTCTCAAATGAGACTGTCTCTCATGGCAATTTTCTGCCATCAAAAATTGTACTCTTGATGACAAGGCTTAAAGTGCCTGCCCTTTCTATCCTCTAAACTTTCAGGAAAACAAATGGCTATTTTTATTTCCCATTGGCTCTCCCAGCGGGTGTGCCCTGGAAACACAGCCCTTTACAAACAACGGCAGGAGCAGCTGCAGCCCACGCTGCCTCAGCTCCTGTAACTAAAAGCCTCAGGGTTACAACGAGGGGAGCAAAATAATCAATACATTGGACTTATACAACTCTCGAATGGCTATTACAACTCAGACCAAGATTCCTGGCCTAATCCTGAGAACTAGCGGCTTTCCAAGATAGAAAGCTGTTTGGCAGAAAACAAATGTTTGCTGTAAAAAGAAATCCATTTGGTTAATAATTACCCACCCAGTTTTAGGTTGCTTTCATGAGTTCTGTAAATAAACGTCCTGTGTTGCCTCTCCCAGCGATGGATAGAAAGGGGATGTATTCTTTGAGGAATGGCCCCCAAGTATGTATCCAAGCCCTCGTTTCCCCTTTTGGGAGCTGTTGGACCCACTGTTCCCTGGACATTTTTCCTCTTGAATTAACGAGATGTAACAGCTTGCAGGAGAACCAAAGTGGGCATTCATCAGGAGCTGAGAGATTTAACATAGGCACTAAGGTGCCGTATGTTGGCCTAATTCAAAAAGAAATTCTACGAACTAGGATCAGGTTATGTCAGAAGCCAGGTTGTCTGTCTAGGTAAGTGGGATTATTTTAATGACTTAAACTGCCCCTGCAACATTTCTATCAGACAGTATAAGCAGAGAGCTGCGTAAGGACATACTTGGTTAACTGACAGAAGCTGATCTCATCACCTGTTTGCAGTACCTCTTAAATGAAAGCAAGACAAGAGGCTTCTGTGAGAAGTCTTATCAGGCATTTTTATTCTCCAAATCATCCAGATACCCCTCTTCTTCCAACTATTTCTTTACCCTTTTATTACAACTAAAAAAAAAAAAAAAAATTGACAACTACCAAGGATGTGGGGAGGGCAGGAAAGCAAAGTTGAAATGAATTTTATTGATAAAATCTGCTTTTTCAGGTGCCATCAACTTGAAATAAATAGAGCTTTTATACCACCTACACAGCCTTCTTGCTTATGTGAGTGTTCTTCCTTCTTCCCTTTGAATCACGGGACACAATTCTTTCTAGGCAGCTACATCGAGTTTCAATCAAACTGCATAAAAACCCAGCCAAACAAAATCTGGTGCAGATTAATCTGCTGTAATAATGTGGAAAGGTTAAGAACATTGTTGTTATTTAATCTGATAAAGTCCTTAAACTTCTCAAGTAATTTGGAGTTTCTCTGGGTTGCATGATTTAATAACAGAAAGAAAATAAGATTGTGAAATCTATCTTTTTTTTCTGCCTCTAATCTGCAATTTGAAAATCTCTTTTCAATCCCTTCCCTTCAATTAATGAAATAGTTTCCCAGCCCACTCCCATCCTGCCTGCAGACATGATTGCCATGGTTACCTGGATACCTGTCCTGAAAGAATAGAAGTAGTAGCAATTCAGCAATTTAAATGTCTCCAAGTGTTGCGCTTGCTTGTAGTGAAAATACCACTGATGTTACAGTCTGAGATTCAAACTTTAATTTGTATTCATTTGCTCATTTAAACTGATTAAAAAAAAAGAGGAGGCCAGTAGAAGCAGTCTCTGCAGCTAAATAGCAAGTCACTGGTGGAAAAATGTCACCTCCATGAGACAAAGCATTGAAGCAACCTCTCACTGAACACACTCTGAATGTTACTGTTGTTAGATGCTTCCAGGTATATTCCAACTCACAGCTACCTTAGGTCTAACAATGAAACACGGCCTGGTCCTGTACCATCCTAACATGTAGTGCTGTCCTTGAACCCGTTGCAGCCACTATGTGGGTCACTGACCCTCTGCTTTACCGAGCATGATGTCCTTCTCCAGGGGAGGTCCCATCTGACAATATGCCCGAAGTACATGAGATGAAGTCTTGCCATCCTTGCTTCTAAGGAGCATTCTGATGATATTTCCTCCAAATTTGTTTCTTTTGGCAGTCCGTGGTATAGTCAGTCTTCTTCACCAACACCATAATTCCAATGCATGAATTTCTTATTTATTGTCCAGCTTTCACATGCTTACAGGTGACTGAAAAAACAATCGGGGGCACCTTGGTTCTCGTGGTGCAATTAATAATTGCTGTGTATGGTCTTCCTAACCACAGGCTTGTAACTCCTACCCAGGTGATTGTGCAATAGGGTATTTGTGGCCTGCCAAGAGGATTGGTTGGTTTTGCCTTAAAAGAGAGACAATTCCAGAGCAGAAAGGAGGAGCCACCACCAACAAGTGAAGAGACACCAACGGGATAGGCCTGACAGCAGGAAAAGACACAGTGGGCTTCTCTGTCCACAGAGAGAGAAAGCTGAGTGCCTCTGAGCAGACACTGAGGACCAGGATGAACTGTATCTTGAATGAATGTTCTTGAACCTGAATTGTAACTGTCGCTTCCCTAGTAAACTACATAAGTGCAAGTATGGCATGTGAGTTCTGTATGGCCACTGCAATGAACAATGGAACTCACTAGGGAGTGCTGTAGGAGACACAGCTGGTGTCCAGAATGACAGAGACGGTGGAGAGGAGGCGTGTCTGAGCCCCACGTTAGGGGAATCAGACTTCCGCTGTTGATCTTGGTTCTCATTCCCCCTTGTAGGGTTGGAGAAGGTCAGATGCCTCCCTCACACCATTTTGACAATCCTCAAGGTGACATCCTTCTTTTCTTGTTTGTTTTAATATTTTAAAGATGTCTTTTGCAGCAAATTTGATCAATGCAATATATCATTTGATTTCCTGACTGCTGTTTCCATATGGTGCTTGGCTGTAGATCCAAGTAAAATGAAATCCATGATATCAGTATTTTTTCTGTTTATCATAATGTACTTATTGGTCCAGTAGTGAGGACTTTCTTTTTGTTTATGTTGAAGTGTAATCCACACTGAAGCCTGAAGCCTGTGGTCTTCGGTCTTCATCAGTAAGTGCTTCAAATCTTTTTCACTTTCATCAAGGAACGTTGTGTCACCTGCATAACTCAGATCGTTAATGGATCTTCTTTCATCTCCTGGTGGCCCACTCTTCATCATATAGTCCAGCTTCTTGGATTGTTTGCTCAACATACAGACTGAATACATATGGTGAAAGAATACAGCACTGATGCATGCCTTTCCTAATTATAAAGCATGCAATATCACCTTGTACCATTGCAAGCTTGCTGCTTGTCTGTGTACAAGTTCTGCATAAACACTATTAAGTGTTCTGTAATTTCAGTTCTTGTCAATGCTATCCATAATTTATTGTGATCCACACAGATGAATGCCTTTGCATAGTCAATAAAACAGAGGTAAACATCATTCTGGGATTCTCTGTTTTCAGCCAAGACACATCTGGCATCAGCCACACTGTCCCTTGTTCCGTATCTTCTTCTTAATCTTCTTCTTAATCTAGCTTGAGCTTCTAGCAGTTTTTTGTTGATACACCGCTGCAGCCAATTTTTTGAATGATCTTCCACAAAATTTTACTTGTGTATGATATTAATGACATTATTTGATAATTTCTACATTCTGCTAAATCACCTTTTTTTGGGGAATAGGCACAAATAGAGTTTTCTTCAAGTCATTTGGACAGGTAGCTGTCTTCCAAATTCCTTGACATAAACAAGGGACCATTTCCAACCTTGTATCTGTTTGTTGCAATATCTTAATTGGTATTCCGTGGGTTCCTGGAGCCTTGTTTTTCACCAGCTTAATGCAGTTTGGACTTCTTCTGAGTATCACTGTTTTTTGATCATGTGCTACTTCCTGAAATGGTTGAATGCTGACAAATTTACAGTGACTCTGTGTATTCCTTTCATCTTCCCTTGAAGCTCCCTGTATTGTTGAATATCCCGCCCACAGAATCCTTCAGTATTGCAACTCAAGGATTGAGTTGTTTCTTCAACTCTTTCAGCTTGAAAAATGCTGGGCATGTTCTTCCCATCTGTTTTTCTCACTCCAGGTCTTTGTGAATTTCTTATGTGATGCTTCGCTTTGTCTTCCTGAGCTACTGTTTGAAATCCGTTCAGCACTTTTACATCATAATTTCTTCTCTTCACTTTATCTACTATGTGTTCAAGAACAAGTTTTAAGAGTCTCTTCTGACATCCATTTTGATCTTGTCTTTCTTTCCTATCTTTTTGATTTCCTTTGGTTTTACGTCGATTAGCCTTAAAGATTAGACAGAATCACCCAGGTACCAGTGGAAAGTTAGCATGAAAAGGCCAGTGAGAAGAAAGAGGCATTTCAGGGACAAATGTCCCTTAGTAGTCAGTCCAACAGAGGATCTAGGTTTTAGGGATGTTACCTTCATTGCCTCTGAAATTTTGCTTGATAGGTGTTGTTAGCTACCTCCCAACTAGTTACAGCAACCCTTGCACAATGGAATTGGACTATTTTGACCCATAGGGTTTTCAGTTGCTAACTTTTTGGAAGTTTGCCACCAGGCTTTTCTTCCTACTTGATCTTAATCCAAAAGCTCCACTGGAACCAGTTTAGCATGATACTAACATACCAGCTCCACTGACAGATGTGTACTGGCTACAGATGTGGTTCTTTCACTGAGAATCACACCCAAGTCTTCTGCATGGAAGGCAAGAACTCTGCCACTGAACTCCTACTTCCTTTCCTAAGCTTTATTATATCTTCTTACTAGTTGCCACCCTAGGAGCCCCTACAAGATAGATTTTCTCTAGGAAAAAAATATTTCCCTTCTCTTAGTTGGAGCTTTTTATAATCAAATATTCTTTGTGCCTCTGTGAACCAGGAGTACCATCCTCAAGCACATTATGAAGACTCAGGAGCTGATTTACAAGTAATTGGGCTGTGTACTGATAATAGAAGACCCTAGATTGCCACTGTTGCACTCCGAAAGAAGGAGCCCTGGTTGCGCAAGAGTTAAGTGCTCAGCTGCTAATAGAAAGGTTGGAAGTTCAACCCCACCAGTGGTTCTGTGGGAGAAAAGACCTGCTGATCCATCTGCATAAATATTACAGCCTAAGAAACACTATAAGGAAATTCTGCTCTGTCATATGGTGTTGCTATGAGTGAGAATGAGCTAAACGGCACACAACAGCACTTTAAGAAAACAAATTAGGATGGATTCCAGATTAACCCAATGTTATTCACTTTCCTACAATCTCATAGGCTATTTTGTGTGGGAGAGAAAGGGAGTAGATACGGAGAGTATGCTGAGAATTTCAATTACCTATGTGTTCAGGCTAAAAGTATTGCTCGTGACTATGTCCTCAGTTTTCTGCCCCTGACTGCCTTCGGAGTATGTTTTTTTTCCCCCTGTGAATTAGGATAAGGCATTTAGTTATATCAACCTGGAAAAGGAAACAGGAAACACACTAAATTTACCTGCTCACAGTCCCAAGCAATGCAATTATTTTAAGTGAATTAAAAAGCAAGTCAATGAAATGAAGCTTGACTATCAGAATCTCAGGATTCCAATTTCACACAGTACACCAAAGAATATTCTGGATGGATCAAGGCTTTTTATTAAAAATGCTAGATAAACTTTTGAATTCATATTTGCCACCTTAGAATAGAAAAGAATCTTGGCTTAAAAATCCATGAAAGAGAACACATTTATAAGTATTTATCAAATAATAAAAAAAAAGCGAGTTTTAACACAAAAGAATACTGTAACTATTGCTGTTGAGTTCATTCTAACTCATGGTGACCCTGTGTGTTATACAGCAGAACTGCCCCAAAGGACTTTCTTGGCTGTAACTTTTATGGAAACAGATTGTCAAACCTTTCTTCTGTGGGACCTCTGGGTAAGTTCAAACTGCCAACCTTTAGGTTAATAGTTAAGTGTAAACCATTTACACAATGTAGAGACCTAAAAAATACAATCACTCACACTCACTCACTCTTTACCATTGAGTCAGGTCTGACTCTTTGAGGCCTTATAGGGCAGAGTAGAACTGCCCAATAGAATTTCCAAGGAGCACCTGGTGGATTTGAACTGCTGATCTTTTGGTAAGCAGCCGTAGCCTATAACCTCTACTCCTCCAAGGTTCCCCTGGGGAGAAAAAAAGATACTACAAGGGTGGGCAAAATATAAATGAAAAACTAGGGAAAATATTTAACAATAACAGAGTTAACATTCCTAAACTATAAAGAGCTCTCAAAAACCAGGGCACTGTAATAGAGTGGCCAGCAGACATATGAAAACATGATGAACCTTACTATTTATCAAAGAAATATGACTAAATATAGGCACTATCTCACTAATATTTGTAATCTACGGGGCAAAGCAAAAGGAAGAAACTAGAATTCACATGTATTAATGGTGAAAGCATAAATCAGTATGTTCTTTCTAGAGGATAATTTGGCAATATGTATCAAAATGTGTTTTTGCTTCCACCCAGTGATCTTATTTGTAGGCATTTATCCTAAAAATGTGTATTCGCCCAGCAGAGAAATAAAAAGGCCTGGCAATCTGTCCTCATACAGATTATAGCCTAGGAAGCCCGAGGAGCAGTTGTACTCAGTCACGAGGGGTCGCTATGAGTTAGAATTTTTTCAACAGCATCCAACAATGATGTGTGATAAATTAATTTGGAGTTGACTTTACATACTTAGAAAAAGAAAATGAAAAGGTCCCATTTCCTGGTTTATAGCACGGCTGACACGTGCCGAAGTGGTTCCGAGCATTCCCCAGCTGACAAATATATCATTTTCCAAGGTTTCTAAAGGCTCTTCCCTCTCTAAACCATCCCAAATATTATGAAGTGTTCTGCAGATCTATCTCACTGATAGAGTACTTCAAAGAATTCCTGGCCTATTTTTCATAGTCTCTTTCTTTTCTTTTCTTTCTTTCTTTCTTTTTTTTTTTTTTTTTTTTTAACCTTTGCCATATTAGATATGACTATAAGAATGAACTGAAAGGGAAATTAGGTTTCAGGTATTTTAGCATCTTGTCAGTATCGAAGGTCAACCACACAGCAAGCCAGAATGCATTGTGAAGAGACATATGGCATTTGTTTAGGTGGGGACGAAGAGGGCAAAGGAGTTTTCCAGCTGCTTTCTAAAGTCATTCTGGATTTCTGTAAAATCTTGCTACATCTTATGCAGTTTAATAATCATTTTCTTTCTAAGCACTCTGATAATTTTGTGCATCATGAAGGCAAGACTTTGGGAACTATGTCTTCTGACTCTTGTGGGTCTATAGCAAGGTAATAATCAAGGTTTTAGTTCTATCAGGAGTGGATAAATAAACCATTTTAGGATGTAAGTCTGACAACCAAGGCACAGGAACCAATAGAAAAGGCAATAGACCAATGGACAAACCAACAGACTTCTATGTCAGGCAATAGACAAGCAGACAAACAAATGGACTTCTACATCAGGGCACAGCTTATGGACAATATTTGTATAATATTGGAGCTGAAGTCACTGTATTCTCTTCAGAGTAACTGTACTCTACTGTGGGGTAGTAGTTAATAGCAATGGCTGCTAACCAGAAGGTTGACAATTCAAATCTATCGGTGGCTCCATGGAAACTCTATGAGGTAATTCCACTCTGTCCTATAGTGTTGCTATAAGTTGGACCTGATTCATCAGCTTTGGATGTTGGGTGCTCTGACACTATTTTAGTGAAATTGTACTTGTTTATATGCTCTTATAGTATGGAATTCAGCTGACAACCACTAACTCTACATACATACAGAACATAGACAGGCACTTAGTGTGATGTGGAAGTTGTCCAAAGGACAAAGGGTTTGTCCAGAATTTGGGTGGTTTTAAATGACAAAAGCCCCACTCTAACTAGCTCATACTAAAATAGGGCAAGAGATTTCTATGGTTAAATCAAAGAGTGTAGATGTCTTCCGTTTTCCTAGGGTTCATCATCAAGTGTGTCTGCCTCTCTCTTTTAGCTCTGCTTCTCCCTAAATGTTTAACTTACTTTACTACCCTGGCAGTGGCCCTTCCCCACATGAATGGAATGTAAAGGAGGGAGGAAAAGGAGAAAAGGAGGAGAGAGAAAGAAATGACGTAGGTATTCAAAAATTAAAAAATCAGTTAAACCTTATGTATTTGACTAGGCTTGACCAAAAAAAGAAAGGACAAAACTAAATCTCTAAACAAGCAAGTAAAAATTGATTGCAAAATAAAACTATTTCATATTAACTAAGTTTTAGTTAAGGAAGAGTTAGATATATAATGCTGGCAAATGTAAAGATTATTTATTTTTTAAAATAAGCTATAAACAAATATAGAGCTCCAGTGGTGCAGGGGTCGTGTCTAGCTGCTAACCAAAAGGTTGGCGTTTCAAAACCACCAGCCATTCCTTAGAAACCATATAGGTCAGTTCTACTCTGTCCTGTAAATCAGAATTGACTTATCAGCAATGGATTTGCTTCGGGTTTATAAGTAAATACAATGCTGTATTAAAAAGAAGACAAAGCAAAGTATTATAATGACATGTGTAAAGACCAGGAGTTGGAAAACAAAAAGGGAAGAATACTCTCAGCATTTGAAGGATTCTATGGGGAAAATATGTAACAATTCAGGAAGCATCAAAGGAAGGTGAAAGGAATATACAGAGTCACTACACCAAAAAGAATTGGTCAATGTGCAGCCATTTCAGGAGGTAGCATGTGATCAGGAACCCATGGTACTGAAGGAGGAAACCCAAGCTGCACTGAAGCGTTGACAAAGAGCAAGGCACCAGGAATTGACAGAACACCAAATGAGATGTCTCAGCAAATCAATGCAGCACTGGAGATGCTTACGTGTTCACACCGAAGACTTGGAAGAGAGCTACCGGCCAAACAACTGGAATAGATCTGTTACCATAAAACACAAATCCATGCTGCCTGCCACAAAGCCAGCAATGACACAGGGGTGAGGTGAGTGATCAAGAGGTTTATTCGTATATTGATATATAAGGGAGAAGGGGAACTGAATCCTCAGAGCCCATCCACCTTCTTCAGTCAGGCTTTCATTGAGTACCTAAGGGTAAACACTTACATACGGGGGATGGAAAAATGTGGGCAATTCATGGAGGGAGTCTGGAGATGGGCATGTGGAGCCTGGGGTTGGGGGTGTCCTATCTGGAGATGGGCATCTGGGGCCTGGTGGAGATAGGTGTCCAGAGCTAGAGGAGGCCCATCCGGAGTTTTCCAGTGGTGGTCATCTGGACTGGGGTAGGGTGGGGTGGGGTGGGGTGGGTGGGGTGGGGTGGGCTGTTCAGTGACTGCTACCTTCATCTGTTTTGATGCCCTGGAGAGAACCTAAAACAAACTAGCTGTAAAAATTTTATCTCGTGCTTGGTGCATCACCTCCCCTCCTCATAGTCTCAGTGGGTCATAAATTAATGTATAATCCCACTGGGGTGAGACAATGCTAGGAAGCCAGGACCTTAAAAGAACAGTTGTGCATGGAAAGAAACAGAGTAAGTCTTTTCAGTTCTTCATGCCACCTACTTCAGATCCATATTTATGCTTATTACCAAAAAATGTGATCCAATTGGATGTGAAATTATCAAACATCATCATTAATATCACACCTAAGCAAAAAATTTTGGCTAAACAAAATTTTGCTGAAGATCATCCAAAAGTGGCTGCAGCAGTATATCAACAGGGAGCTGCCAGAAATTCAAGCTGAATTCAGAAGAGGACATAGAACCAGGGATACTACTGTTGATGTTAGATGACTCTAGGCTGACAGCAGAGAATACCAGAGAGAAGTTTATTTGCATTTTATTGAGTATGCAAAGCCATTCAACCTTGTGGATCATAACAAATTATTCATAACATTGCAAAGAACGGGAATTTCAAAACACTTACTGGTGCTCAGAAGCCAGTTGTCCCAACATAGTAAGAAGATAATGCTTTTTTTAAAGTCAGGAACCAGAGCACAAGGATTGTGTCCTTTCATTATACCTCTTCAACCTGTAGGCTAAGCAAATAATCTGAGAAGCTAAACTATGTAAAGAACCATCAGACTGGAAGAAGAATCATTAACAGCCTATGATATACATATTACACAATGTTAACTGCTGAAGGTGAACAGACTTGAAATGTGTCTTGGTCAGCCAGTGCTGCTTTAACAGAAATACTACAAGTAGATGGCTTTAAAGAGAGAAATTTTATTTGTCATGGCCCGGTAGAATAAAGTTCAAATTCAGAGTGTCAGTTCCAAGGGAAGTCTTTGTCTCCTGGCTCTGGAGGAAAATCTTGTTACTGGAAAAGCCCCAGAATTCAGCTACCTGCCTCTAAAGCCAATCTCAGAGACAACAAGTCAGCATTGCAGAGACAGGTGCTGTTCTCATCCTCAAAGCCTGTCTGAATTTGTTAGGCAAATTGGGAGTATTTAAAGGAATACCACATGTAGATTCAGGGAACAGTGTGGGCAGTTAGGGACTTGAGGGGGTGGTCTACTGGGTGGACGTCACCTGCTTCACAATCTTGCAGGCCATCAGTGGCCATCAAGGAAAACAAAGTGGTGCTAGATGCCATCTGGCCAGCAATCTGAAAGAAGAATGCAGAAACAAGACTTACTTTCCTGTCCTTCCTGCCCTCCTGCTTGATTCCTTTACCACTGGTTAAAGCCTAATTATCAAGAGGAGTCATTCATAGCCTGTAGTTTACTGAATCTATGGTGGTGCCACTAAGAGCCCCACACTTCATCACCGCCTAGGGCTTGTGGAATGTGGAGGTCCCATCTTTCTCTGTGGGTTGAGAGTGATCTGAAACAATGCTTCTCAGGACCTCAATCTTAGGTCTCTCTCCATACATCATGGGGATTTTCAGCTTCTGGTTTCAGTCCTTATTGTCAATCTTCCTCTGGACTGGAAGTTTATGAGGCCCAAGGTTGCTGGTCCTTTCCAAAGGACTTGCTTAGCTTCTGGCTCTGCTTTCTTTCTTGATGGTGTGGGGTCTCCCAATCTCTCCGCTAGATTCTTGATATCTCAGGAGACTGCCTGAAGGCACAAAACAATCTTCCACATTGAGTACTGCCCCATCAACACAACTGCTGTCCATCCATCCTCATTAGTATCACAGAGGTCGGATTTATAACATGGAGGAACATCACACAATTCTGGGAATCATGGCCCAGGCAAACTGCCACACATTGTTTGGGTGGAAAGGCAATTCAGCCATGACAAAGTGCTTACTGATAAAGACGAAAGACTATACTTTCAGTATGGATCACACCTCAACATAAAGAAAACAAAAATCTTTATAACTGGACCAAGTAACAACATCATCATAAACAGAGAAAAGAATGAAGCTATCAAGGATTTCATATTACTTGAATCGACAATGAATGTCCATGGGGGCAGCAGTCAAGAAGTCAAAAAGATGCAATGCATTAGGCAAATCAACTGCAAAAGACCTAGTTAAAGTGCTGAAATGCAAAGATGTTACCCTGAGAACTGAGGTTCTGCCTTACCCAAGCCATGGTATTTTCAATCATGTTATACACATATAAAAGCTGGACAATGAATGAGGAAGACAGAACAGTTAATGCTTTTGAATTGTGCTTTTGGCAAAGAATATCAAATATACCTTGGGCTGCCAAAAGAAGGAACAAATCTGTCTTGGAAGAAGTACAACAGAATTCTCCTTGGAAACAAGGATAGCAAGATGGCATCTCACAGACTTTGGACATGTTATCAAGAGGTTCAGTCCCTGAAGAAAGGACACATAATGCTTGGTAGAGTGGAGGATCAGCAGGAAAGAGCAAGACTCTCAGCAAGATGGACCGACACAGTGGCACCACCCATAGGCTCAAGCATAACAAAGATTGTGAGGACAGCACAGCACTCAGCAGTGTTTCATTATGTAGTATGTGGGGTCAGTATGAGTTGGAACTGACTTGACAGCACCTAACAACATATTAAACACTTCATGAAAATTCACTAGGTGACAGAGACAAAATATACAAGTAGAATGCATAGTTAAGGAAACCCTGGTATGGCATGGTATGTAAGAACTATGCCTACTAACAAAAAGGTCAGCAGTTCAAATACAACGTATGGGGCAGTTCAGCTGAATCATATAGAGTCGCTATCAGTTGGAACTGACTTGACAACAATGCATTATGTGTAGTTACAGTCTTTCCTATTCAAACAGGAATTCTGTGATTGGTCATTCTAAAGGAATATCCCCTGTCTGTCTAGGAAGAACAGTTTGCCTCATAAACAGTATTGCACTTTACCCTTCGAGGATGGTCTGGCCACCTAGGGTTTGTCCATCACGAAATCGCTGCTTCGTCTATGAAAATTAACAAATGACTTGCAGAAACTTCTGCATTTATTGCAGGAATGGAGCCTAGAGGACAATACAGGGAATTTCCCATTTCAGTCATGGTAAAATTGAGGCCCTGTCGCTGCCTGCGACCCCCGGAACCCGCCCGGGGCCCCAAGCAGGAGACACCGAATGCAGGGAGACAAGAGAGGAACAACAACAACTTTATTTTTCTGGGCTTCGGCTTATATACCGAGCCATGTCCAATAGGCATTCAGTTTGGCATGGGGTGAGGGCGGCTTTCTCTTCTAACTGGCTGCAATCATCAGGCCATCATGGGCGTCACACAGGGGCTGACGTGGGGAGGCGGGTTTACTCAGGGCGCGGTCGGGTGTCTCGGCGCCATCTTCAAGGCGCGGCTGCGATGTGGGCTTCCCACATCTCCCCCTTTTTGTTTTAATAAAAGCAAGGTACAAGGCAAGGTATCGCAAGAAACGCCTGGCTTGGGTCATCCTAGCCCAGAACTTCTCTCTTACCCGTCATCAGGCCGGCTGCAGCAAAAGGCAGGGGCCCTGTCTTAGGTTGAGGGAGCCTGGCTGGAGGTTGCCCGTCATTGACTGCTTTCAAGCATCTGTAACCACACCTGGCTACCCTGAGTGTCAGCTGCCACTTCAGAGTAGGCCTGTACCAAAAGGGAGTATTTGATCTCCTGTGGTTTCTTATGGCGACATAGACAGTAGCAGCCTACACCGATGGCCAATATGAAGAGGAATACTATCCCCACAAGACCAGCCCATTCCTTTGTCAGCACGCCCAATTGAGACCAAAACCCTCGCATGATTGAGGCCAATGAAGCGTCCACTCGGGTGGAGTTGACAGACATTATGGCATTACGCAACTGAGTGATAAGCGCCTCAGTCTCTTTGGACCAATTTCCAGTCAATTGTTGAGACAGAGTTCTAGAGAGATAAGCAGCCCTGGAGATGTTGTGAAAATGAACGGGAGTGACGCAGACGCTGGCTAGGCGCCACTCACAGCCCAGCTGCACTAGCTGGGTTAAACTGTCCACTTGCTCTTGAACTAAGTCTACACGGTGATTTAATATGTGAATGGCTCCCAGAAGTTTTCCATTAACTGCAAGCTGTGTTTGTAGCGCTGTAGCGGTGTTTTCCGCCATTTGATTAAGGGCGTCGGCTGTTTGCACAGTTTGAGTCAAGGCTACTGCAGCGGCGGCTGCCGCAGCGACAGAGGCAGTAACTGCCGCAACAATGGCAGCGGTAATTCCAAAGTCTCCTTTGGAGCGCAAATGAGTTGACAGTGACGATCGGGTGTTCTGCACTGGCCATGGTACGTAGCGAGGCAACCTAGTAACTAGAGCGGTATGAAACATAGAAGCATTCCAACATAATGAGTAGAAACAAGTATTATTAGTACATGAAACGGGGTCATTAGAGGGACGGGAGTCATGCATTAACATGAACATGAAAGGTGGTTGCACACAAACAGGAGTGGGAGGGAAGGTAAGGTTAGAGCCCACTCCTTGTGTTTCTAGTGTGTCCTCAAACACACCTGTGGAATTCCACTTCACAGTGGTGTTACTAATTGTACCACCGGTCAGCATGACAACTGGGGTTATGTCAGTGCAACCTCCACCGACACCACAAAGTAGCCAAACATCAAAGGATTAGTGGGGCTTGCCTGTGTTGGAAACTGCCAGGTATAATTCTTCCCGGGGGAGAAGTGGTTGGCCTGCGTTCCAATATTGGGAGAGAATGTGAAAAAGGATTTGACAGCCCACGGGGACCGATGGCTTTGGCAGCCAGTCCAAAGCTGGGGCCAATCGCGGGTGCTTTTGCAATAGGGGGCCCAGCGAGGCTGGGGGGGGGACAGTAGAATTTCCTTTGGGGATCATGAGGGGTAAACGACCTTGCAGCAAGGTACCATTCGTGGTGGGGTTAGAGCTATTTTTTGGGGGGGGTCAAACCACCCCGCAGACATATTATACAGTGTGACACATGGGGTGTTCTCTATAGAGTTTTCTAGATCAGACAGGTTGTGGGGCACACGAAAGCAGAGAAGGCCCCGCAAGGTGACATTGAGTGGACGAGGTTCAGAGCTGATGCTCTCATCTACCGGAATCGAGGGAAGTTGAAGGGAGTCATTAGTGGTAAAAAGTTGGGGGAACAACCCTGAAGAATAGTGGACTGGGAGAGGTAGGGGCAGAACATCTAAGAGCCCCCAATACTTATCTGTGTCTGCGCCATCAGTGTCCACAGCATCAGCGTTGGAAGCTTCATTGATTAGCAGAGGTGTCAGCAGTAATGACAGGGGTAGGATTTTCAGGAGAGTCATCAGCGGAGACATCATGCCTGACTAGTCGGATCAATCGGCTGGGAACCCAAATAGGAGCTTGGGAGTCCTGCGGGAAAATACAAACAGCTCCTCGGGTGATAGTGACAACTGGTGCTGGACCCTTCCATTTGCCAGAAAGGGTATCTTTCCATATAGCTGTTCGTGGAGGGGTTTCCGCCGCACCACTATGGCGCTCTGCAGCGGAGCGTCCCTCCTTATCCAAAGTTAAAAAATTTAGTGTAAACAGGGCCAGGGCCAGCCTGTTCTGAGGAGTGTGTCCCTGCCCAATTCCCCTTTTTTGTTTTAATAGACAGGCTTTGAGGGTTGAGTGAGCTCTTTCAACTATTCCCTGGCCCTGGGGATTGTACGGGATGCCATGGGTGCAATGCACACGCATGGCTTGCAGAAAATTTTGGAACGGTAGGCCGGTGTAAGCAGGTGCGTTGTCTGTTTTAAGACTGAGTGGGGCACCCCAAGCTGCCCAAGCTGTAAGACAGTGGGAGATAACATGCCGGGCTGCCTCGCCTGTGTGGGCTGAAGCAAAAATGATACCAGAATAGGAGTCTACAGAGACATGAACATATTTTAATCTGCCAAATTCTGGAATATGAGTGACATCCATCTGCCAAAGATGGCAGGGACGAAGGCCTCGGGGGTTCACACCCACCGAAGGGGTTGGCAAGTGAGGTGCACAGGCAGTACAGTTGCGCACAACGTCACGAGCTTGTTCTCGAGAGATACCAAAGTGACGTGAAAGGGTTTGTGAGTTGACGTGGAATTGATCATGAAAATTTTGCGCCTGTTGTAGGGCCGAAAGGATGATAGGCATGCGGGTTAACTGGTCTGCCATTGCATTACCTAGTGTAATTGGCCCAGGGAGGTTTTGGTGTGCTCGGTGCTGAACAATGAAAAAGGGGGAGTTGCGATTTAGAATAATTTTCTGGATGTCAGTAAACACAGCAGCAGCAGGCGAGTTGGAGCAAATGACCCCTGCTGCTTCCAGAGCTCTGACTGCATTAACCACATATGCAGAATCTGAAACGATGTTGACGGGGTCGGTATTGTTCTGCAGAGCCAGCTTAACTGCCTGTAACTCTACCAACTGCGCTGAACAATTTGGGAACAAGTATGTTTGGGTGGAGTGATTGGGAATGACAATGCTGCCAACACCAGAGTTGGAACCATCGGTGAAGATGGAGAGAGCATTTGGTATAGGCTTGTCAGAAGTACAGCGCGGGAAGATGATTGGATGGCTAGCACTGAACTGGAGCAGAGGGTCTTTCGGGTAATGATTATCGATTACTCCCGAAAATGAACATAAAAGGACGGCCCAATCATCAGAGGTTGTTACAAGGGTCTGTATTTGGGTTCTGTTATAGGGAGTAATTAACTTTTCGGGGTGACGTCCAAAGAATTCAACAGCTTGGGACAGTCCGAGCGAGGCCATTCTTGCCACAGCGCCCGGGTACCATTCAATACTGCGCTGCGGGGAAATGCGGGGGTGAACCCATCGAAGGGGGCCACCCTGCCATAACACCCCTGTGGGCTGGCAAGGAGTGGGCAAAACACAGAGTGTGAGGGGGGCGTCAGGGTTCCTGCGCTTTAAGGCAGCGGTGGAAAGGGCTGCCCCCACTCTTTTTAGGGCCTCCCTTGCTTCTGGAGTTAACTCGCGAGGGGAAGCCAACCCCGAGTCGCCCTTAAGAATGTCATACAAGGGGCTTAGCTCGGAGTTTGAAAGAGAGAGATATGGGCAGACCCACTGAATGTCCCCTAAAAGTTTTTGAAAATCATTGAGTGTATGCAAGTGATCCACTCGTAACGTGAGTTTTTGAGGGGCGACAGTTGTAGGTGAAACACTAGCTCCCAAAAACTCCACCACCTCTGTCTTTTGCACTTTGTCTGCTGCAATAACAAGGTTAGCTGCCTCCAAGGCCTCCTTGGGTATCCGCTCTGGTTAGATCTCCACCCAATTTATTCCAGGCGCTCAGCGTTAAATGACCCGAGACCAGGAACCAGGGGGCCACTTCCTCCACTGCTGAGAGGAAAGTTTTAAGGGTCCCCTGTTTAATCTGAATGCCCCTACATTTTAATAGTTCCTTTAAAGGCACAAACAGCCTCTGGCTGCTTGGGTGATTCCCCATTATCTTCCCGGTAAATACCGCTCCAGTAAATACTGACCCAGGTAAATACCTGCTCACCCGGAAGGCTGCTTGGGTGATTCCCCATTATCTTCCCGGTAAATACCGCTCCAGTAAATACTGACCCAGGTAAATACCTGCTCACCCGTCCAGGCGTCCCCGCGGTGAGGGTTGCAGTCCTATCCCCTTCAGGTCCCTGTCCGGGCGCCAAATGTCGCTGCCTGCGACCCCCGGAACCCGCCCGGGGCCCCAAGCAGGAGACACCGAATGCAGGGAGACAAGAGAGGAACAACAACAACTTTATTTTTCTGGGCTTCGGCTTATATACCGAGCCATGTCCAATAGGCATTCAGTTTGGCATGGGGTGAGGGCGGCTTTCTCTTCTAACTGGCTGCAATCATCAGGCCATCATGGGCGTCACACAGGGGCTGACGTGGGGAGGTGGGTTTACTCAGGGCGCGGTCGGGTGTCTCGGCGCCATCTTCAAGGCGCGGCTGCGATGTGGGCTTCCCACAAGGCCCAGCTTTGACTTCTGACGATCATATGCTGCCCACACCACAAAAAGACCTGTAACTCAGTGAAACAAATATATAAGTAGATTGATGACAGAAGCCAAGCAGATTTGGTTGTGACCTAGAGTGGCTTCCTGGGCTACTTTTTTCACATCGGCCCTGTCAGCTCACCTGCAGCCTTGGGCCTTACTTGGGGCTCAGGGTCTTATACTTTGCCTCAGGCTGAGACGACATCAGAAAGTCCCGGTTCCCCAGCCCCTTGGCCTAGCTGTGGGCTCGGGAGTTTATGATCTCTTTTTAGTTACCAACTTTTGAGGACAAACTCAAGATAATCAACGTGTATTTCTCACTGGGAACCAAACAACCTTTCCCAAAACCTTTCACCAGAAGGAGACCCTGATGGCATAGTGGGTAAGTGCTGTGGCTGTTGGCAGTTCAAATCCACCAGGTGCTCTTTGAAAACTGGATGGAGTCTCACAATGAGTTGGAATTGACTCAATGGCACTGGTTTTTTTCCACCAGAGCAAGTCAGAATCGACTCCTCCCTCAACAGGTTTGCATTTCTTTCTTTCTTTCTTTCTTTTTTTTGTTTACTTGGAAACACCTGGAGTTTGGGTCAGGCTCCTTTACAAAACAGGGAAGTTTCAGGAGCCTACATTACAAAAAATGACATTCTTAAGCCAACATACTAAATTTGCCATCATCCACATGCATGTTATCTACTGTAAGCCTATGTCTAGCTAGTTTTTGGTTTTTCAAGTTTTGAAACTAGAGAAAAGAGCCCATCTAAAATCCCTTCATCATGACAATGCCTATTACCATTTTGATAGATATTCAAGACTTCACACCTATGAAATATGAATATATTTTACTTGTACATCAATAATGTCATCCTTGAATGAATGTCTAATCTTTTAAAGCAGTATGTTGTAAATTTTTTCATTTCAATAAATAATTTTTTATCATTTAATCTATTGTATAATTTCATTCATGTAAATTTCAGGTGATTTCTTCTTTTGCTACTGTGAATAATGCTGTGATGACATTCTTATAACATTTTCTGATTTGTTTCCTTAGGCTCAGTTCCTAGAGGTAGGATTGCCAGGTCAAATTGCTGCAGATTCTTTAGGCTTTTCGAAGGTTAAACAAACTGTCATCCAAACTGGTATCAGAGTTCTCATTCTCTCTCACTTTCAACCAGAATATAATCACATGTTAGAATGTGTGACTGTTTGGGTTGGGGAATAGTCTCATCACATATCTTCTTTTTAAATATGCTTTTTTTAGGTTGCAATCAGATTGCATCTTGCAGTAGATGGTTATTTGACATTGTATAATAGTTTCATTTGCAGCATTTTTTTTCTTTCTTACTAGTACGTAGATTGCATGCCCTATAATCAGTGGCATCTTAAAGTTAATGAAATCCTATATCTCAACCAAAGTAATTTTGAGTTTGGGTCCAACGTTTCCTGCCACCCACCAAGTTTCTGGGACCAGTTACCCTTGCTAACTACTTTCAGTGTGCTCAAAGTATGCAAATTCAATTCCACTTTCTTCACATTGCTCCACATATGGCTCGGGGAATACAAAGAAGAACATGACAGTGCTGAGAAAAACTTAATTAGGAAGGTCGCTGCATAAAAACCATGTAATGAATTTTACCTCAAAACCTTTGTGGAACAAGGCAGCGTATAAATAAGTAAAAGCATTATTTGTTCAGAAGCCAAAAAGATATGAATTTGAGATCTTCTGCCCCGCCTGTTTCTTTTACTGACACAGATAAGAACTATACTGAGCTACCCACTCTTCCTTAGAGGCGTGTTCCTCTCAAAGCCTCTGCAAAATTTTAATTGCTACTCGAGTTCCATGAAGCTCCTTTCCCTTCCCCATACTGTTTATAGGTCCAACTCCCGCTCAGCCCCTGTTCGGGCCACCTCTCCTCCCCTTGGAAGTTTTCATTAGCTTCCTCTCTCCTCTGTGCTTTCCCTGCCTTCTGTCAGAAGTTCCTTCCCTGTTTCCACAGTATTACTACACTTAATACCACACATCACAGTAACCTGTTTACATGCTGTAATGAGATATTATGGCATAGCATTGAAAACCGAGATGGTAGGGTAAGACTGCCTCAGCCTAATCCTAGCTGTTAAGAAAAAAAAAAAAAAACCCAAAACCAAAACCAAACCCACTGCCACTGAGTCAGTTCTGATTCATAGTGACCCTATAGGACAGAGTAGTTCTGCCCCCTAGAATTTTCAACAAGCACCTGGTGGATGCAAACTGCCTATTTTTGGTTAGCAGAGGTAGTACTTAACCCACTATGCCAGCAGGGTTTCAGTTCCTAGCTGTCAAGTTTCAGTGTTCTTATTTGTGTAAGACAATGGTTAAACTCTTGACTGTCACCTAAAAGCTGATACTTTGAACCCACCCAGCCACTCTGTGGAAAAGACCTGGAGATCTGTTCACGTACAGATTATACCCTAGAAAATCCTATGGGATACCTCTACTCTGTCACATGGAGGTTACCATGAGTAGCAACCACCTTGATGGCACCCAACAACAACAAATAAAGGTTAGTATTACCAGTTCGAAGGGGTATTTAGAGGATGAACTCTTAATAAAATGTGTGAAGCTCTTGTGCAGGAGTTGCACATAACAAACGTTTACAAAAACCCTTTGTTGTTAGTTGTGGCTGCTAAGTCAGCACTGACTCGTGATGACCTTAAGCATAACAGATTGAAACATTGCTCAGCTTCTACCACCTTCAGGGTCACTGGTTTGTCTGAGCTCTTTGTTGGGGCTGTTATGTCCATCCATCTCATCGAGGGTTCCCTTATTTTCACTGGCCCGTTGCTTTACTCAGCGTATTGCTAGCTTAGTTGTCCCCCCATCCCCAAGCCCAGAAGACCAAGAGCTCCAGGAGGTCATAAAGTCTGTCCTTTATCTCTAAGATCCCCAGTACCTAGCACAGGGTAAATTCTCAGTGAAGGCACATTACAGTACTCACACAGAGAAGCCATCGGGAGCCTTAGGGCCTAATAGAAATTAGACAATAGCTTCTCTTTTCTGCTCAGATAGAGCTCTTTTGCTTTGTGAGTACCCACCCACTATCTGTTTGCCTGTAGAAAGAGGTTTTGTTTGTTTGAGCCTAGTGATGTGAAAAGCAATCAAAAGGACTGAGAGAATCTCAATAGGCCCATCCTTTTATTTTTTTTGAAACCATTTATAGTAACTGTCTAGGTTGGTTGGTTGTTTTTTTCTCTCTGCTCACAATGTATCAAGGCCTCTAACAAGGAGAAAGTATCTGTGTTTGCTAATAGTTTATCAGAGTTGCTGGTTCTTCCACTCCTAAGGAGAACAGGATGGTCAGTTTGGGGTTTTGATTAGACAGCGTAAATGACCGGGACAATTTGTATAATAATGGATGGACAAGACCCTTGAAAGGGTATTTTAGCAAATCACTCCATTGTTTATACTGGGAAGGCTTTGCTTTCCCGGAACTAAAATGCTGTCTAATCTCTTATAAGGAATCAGTAACTGAGACCCTTCAGGAAATGTTAGCACTTTTCGCCTTGCTGATGCTTAAAAAAATGACAGCATAACTTACTTTCCTTGAGACATTTTCCCTCACTGCAAAGCTATTAGCTATGACAGCAGGAACATTTGACCATTGTTCTCATTTTTTGAATACCTCCCACCTGCCTAATAAAGATGTGTTCTGTCGTTGGGTTTCTCCAGCAATTGTATGAAGTCAGTTTATCCCCATAGATAGAGGGGGAAGTGAGACTTTGAAGTGAAGGAACTTGCTGGGGGAGGTCACAGCTGGAATTCAAACCTAGCTTTCTCGTTTCAGATATGTATAAGCCTCAGAAATTGTGTGCCTTGAATCACTGTGGCACCAAGACAGGCTCTATCTGCTTGATACTTCTGTTGTGGTCTACCTCTCCTTTCCAAACTCCACACTAAAGATGTTCTGAAATTCTTTTAGGTCCCCTAGTGTACCATCAGAACTTGTGCTTCTCCTCTCCCTTTGATCTCATTTTTTCTTTACCTGGCTCACACCTGACATCCTTAAGACCACCACTAAAATGCCACTTCCCATGAAATTTGTTCTCGGATGGCTTACCACCATTCCCAGATACTGTTGGGTGGCCCTGTCGTATACTCCTGGAGCTACTTGGTTTTCACCCTTGTTAGCAGTAATCAAGTGACATAGTCATTTCTTGTACAGTTGTCAGCATCGTTTGTCAGACTAGAAGAACCATGAGGACTGGGTCTAAATCTGTCTGGTCTACTGTTGTTTCTTCGGGTCTTGGCACCTGGTAGAAATTCAATAAAGAATAAAAACAACTTGATGTTGAGTCCATTCCAACTCACAGTGCCCCTATGTGGTCAGAAAACAACTAAACTTGCTCCATAGGTTGGTTGGTTTGTTTAAAAAGTAGTTTACCAGGCCTTCCAAGGCACCTCAGAAAGGACTCAGCTGCCAAACTTTTCATTAGCAGCCAAGCATGTTAACTGTTTGCCTCACCGAGGAATTCCAGTAAATACCATCATCCCCAGTACCCACAGGGAACTAGTTCCATGATCCCCGTGGATGCTAAAATCCACAGATGCTCAAGTTGCTTATGAAAAGTTGTGTAGTATTTGCATATAACCTACACAATCCTCGCATAGACTTTAAATCATAGATTACTTATGATACCTAATACAGTGTAAATGCCATATATAGCTGTTATACTGTATTGTTCAGAGAATAAAAATAAGAAAAAAAAGTCAATAAATGTTCAGCACAGACACAACCAGCGTAGGCCTAACTGCAGAGTATACATCAACAATGACATGATTTTTTTTTTCTGAATATTTTCACTACATGTTTAGTTGGGTTCACAGATGAAGATACAGTGACTATACCAATAACAGAATAAGTAAATGCGTAAATAAACAAATCACTAGGTAACTGGTGGAGCAGCAACGCTGTGCAGTGGGAAGTGGTGACTTCCCATCTATTTTCCTGCACCAAAAACAAGTCTCACCTTCTCCCCAGTTCTATTGCCAGGTCAGCTCTGCCTTTTTACTGAAATGAGCAGTCAGAGATCAGGAAGGATGTGCTTTCCAATGTTAAAATAATAGTCCCTGGTTCTCCTCAACAACTCCTTTCACCCTTGAGAAAATGTTTGTTCTCTTCTCTGATTTCTCTTTCAGCTTTGGAGAAACTGGATCCAAATATTTCTTTTTATAATTTGAGCCACAGCTAAACCGAGACAAGCTGTACACACATTCTTAGAGGCGACTCCTACTGCTGTTTTTCTTTTCCCCCGTCCTTGTGCAAAGTTACCTATTCCCTTAAACTTTAGGACAATTTGTAATCTCTGTTTGTCACGATAAGCCGCATTCTCCCGTTTACATATGCTTCATCTAGTTTTTATCTAGGTATTTGGTAATTTGTCTGTGAAAATTTCAGAACGCAGTGTGATTGCAAGTATCATAAACGTGGTCAAGAAGTGATTCCTCTCTTCTTTTTCCATGAGAAATGGATGCTGTGGCCAAAGCGCTAATCTGAGAGAGGGAGGATTAGCAAAAAACTCCCAAATAATCATGAAATGTCTTTTGATTTTTACAAGAAGTAATTAAGGGGCAATTTTGATTGTTCCCTAATCAGTAGATTGGGTTCCCTGGATACAGGCTTTATGCTGTTCTACTTAACCAACAAGCAGCTTGGGCATTCATCCAGAGTGTTCCTCAAGGATCTAATACATTAATTGGGAAAAAAATAAGTTAGGAAATAACTTTACAAGCAAACAATTTTTCCAAATGAAAACACATGAGATTATTTTCCAGTTTCCTTTATTTGAAACCTTACCTGCTAAAGCAAAGGACATTTATAAAAGACAATCAGAACTTCTGAAAGAGCAAACAGAATGAGTTACAATGCCAGGGAAGAATGCAACCGGCTTTAATTAAAACAGCGGACAGTCAAATTGCCACATGGGTATTTCAGCATGCCGGGTGTTATCACAGGTAAACAAAACACTGTTTCCTAGGCTGTCCTTCCAAATTCTCCAGGCTTCTTTGATGCCTTCACAGCTGTAATATCTCTGAAAGATATAGCTTTTTCTACCCACTCTCCTTTTCAAGGGGATTTTCTTGACACACTTCCTCAGGAAGTGTCTTTACGCATGACTCTGCAGGGAGTTTTCTATTTCTTGCTGCTCTGTAGCCTTGTTATCTCAATCAGAAATGTGGAATGCATAAGGAAGCACTCAGCTGGGAGGAAGGACTTGGCCACATGGACCTGGGCTCTTCAGTCTCTTTGTTAACATCTATTAACCAAAGATTTGAACTCTTAAGTAATCCAGTTTATCCCTCAAGGCCAGAATTGAAAACTGAGGTGCAAGCTGATAAGTTGGTACGTTCTGGGATACAAAAGGACTTGAATTTGAGAATACAAATTCTCTGAAGATGATAGTGAACTAGCATAGGAAAAAAAAAATTGAATACGAGATGCGTCATTACCACATGACCAGTCTACGCAATCTCATATACACTCACTAAGGCAGGCCCAAAGTCTTTGAAATTCTCCTGAAGTCTAAGAAGAGTAGGAAATATTCAAGATTCTTGCTAATGACTGGACCTAGATGAGCTGCTGATGGTTGGAAAAAAGAGTTTAAATGAATCCATTCACATCCATGTTAAAAATGAACAAATGATATACACATGTACACACGTGCATGCACACACATGCACTTATATGCACCCACACATGTGTTCACACTGATGTTAGTGTCTTCTATAATCTGAATTGATTTAGGGCACAGTCTTTTTGTTATTTAATCATCAGGATAAATGAAAACCTGTTTCTCATTTATTCTTCAACTCTCAATTTTCCATAATACTGAAAGAATAAGCTAAGGTGGACCTAAACTAAAACCCATGGCCAGCCAAGCCAAGTGCCGTCGAGTCTCATGGAGAAGTCTCAAATCTCACTCTGGACATTAATTTCAATCCTTTCTACCATCCACTGAGTAGGACCAAAAATGGCCTAAATTTTATCCCTTAAGTCTCTTGCTTATTCTCTGCTAGAGGTGGTAAAAACCATAAAATGCCTCAAATCCAAGAATTTGAGAAAGAAGGAAAACGACACCAGAGTAAATCCCTTTAGGTAGATGATCAACCCCTGAATCTGACAAGTGCCATAGGGAACTTTGACGGGTCTTAGGTCAGCCAAGAGGACACTGCCCAGTTAGAAAGGAAAGAATTATTGGCTGAGAGTGCTATTTCTAGGCATGCACAAGGAGGTAGACCTGTTACATGCAAGGTTTCTTGTTAAGAAATTCTGTCTGGAAGCTGCAGGGAGGTCAGCAATCCTCTTCTCTCCATCTCCCATTCTGTAGCAGAAGAATAACAAACAGGTTGGTTCTGCATTCAGGGAGGAAACAAAAGCATACACACATAAAACAGTTTCATTACATTGTCACTTGTCATTGTGTTATTGCACAAGGCTCTGATTTGGGTTACCGAGATAATCACTTTCTCTGTCTTTGAACTATAGTCACTCAGAAGAACACTAAAGACAAAAAAAAAAAAACCTCCTTGGTGAAATAGGGACAGACTTTTCAGCCTGGCTTGGCAAGGTCAAATAAACACCAATGAGAAGTTGGAATTTACGTTCACTGAGCGTGTGGGTAGGGTTAATGTTTGGAAAAGGATTTAATTATGGTATGGTGAATAAGTGAGCTTTTCAAAGATAAAAGCAATAGTATGCAGTGCTTGCTGAACATTTTCTTGAATGTCCAGTTCTACCTAAGGTGGCAACTACGAGAAATGAGCATAGGCTTTGACAAGAAAGGTCAGGGGAAATCACAGTGTCAGTGACACCCACATATGAGTGTTTTATTGTTTGCTTTTAATTCAAGTCCCCTTATCCCCTGTATGGTCTTCTTTTGTCAGTAGTGGATAATGAAGTTCACCAGCCTATCCTGGGATTTTCAAAATAGATTAGTCAATTCCCCTGACTTCCAGGACTCTGGCTGCCAAGAATACTGTTTGAGGAGGATTCTGAGGTCGTGCCAGGGCTTCACAGAAAAGAAGGTCATAATTGACTAGTGATGTCTGCCACAGTTGTGGGACACTGACTGACAGCAGGTTTGCAGCAGATATTTGCTGCTCTTGGCCTAAAGGAAAGGCCACAAACCTAAGGATAGCCAGGAAGTTGTGGCTGGACAGTTCATGTACTATTTTAAACTTGTTTCAAGTAGATTTGTACAGTTTATTTCAAAAGCAGTATATAATTTGCTTCCTAAATTATCTTACATGTATAAGAAACATTTTATTACTCTCAAGTTAGTAGCATGCACTGGAAGAATACACTTTCAGTGAATCTGAAGTCTTTGCTGCAGAAAGCAAATTCCAAAGAGTTTTGGAAATAGCTGAACTTTGAATGTACTACCCTGTTTACCTACAAATTCAACAGCAAAGGATGGAAACTGCACTGATTTGAGGTGTTTGAGTACAGCCTATGTGCAATCATTAACTAACTGCTAAGTTACGTAGGCACAGGGGTGAACTCTAGCAAGCCAGATTTAAAAATAAGAGTACTTATTTGGAGACAAAAAAAAGCACAAAGACATTAGTGTTCACAGCTACAATATATTCTACAGATTCAACCAGACATGTAGCTAAACAAATTGCCAAGTTACTCACAATAACCTTTAACAGGAAAATATTAAAAATCCAAAGGCTACTATGTAATATGTAAAAGGCTCCATTTTAACGAAATTATGAGACACGCCAAGAAACAGGACAATAGGATCCATACTCTCAGAAAAAAAGTAGTTAATAGAAACTGTGTTTGAGTTTTACCAGATATTAGCAGGCAAAGGAAGTAAAAAAACTGTATAAAGAATTAAAGCAAAGTACCCTGGTGGCATAGTCGTTAAGAGTCATGCCTGCTAACCAAAAAGTTGGCAGTTCAAATCCACCAGGCACTCCTTGGAAACTCTATGGGGCAGTTCTACTCTGTCTGTAGGGTCGCTGTGATTTGGAATCTACTCAGCAGCAGTGGGTCTAGTTTGGGTATAACAATGACAAATAGAGATTTTCAATAAGAACATAGAAGTTATTTAAAAGTACCAAATGGAAATTCTGTAGCTGGAGAAAACAGTAACTAAAATGAAAAATTCACTAGAGAGGCTCAGCAGTAGGTTTTGAGTAACAGAAGAAAAAAAATCAAAACTATAAATCAATGGAATTTACCTCAACTGAAATACAGAGGGAGGAAAAAAATAAAGATTAAAGCAAAACAAATTACAGCCTCAGAAATCTGAGGTACAAGATGAAACACGGCATGTAATGTGAGTCCCATAAGGTGATAAAAAAGAATGGAACAAAAAATGGTCAAAAACTTACCAGACGTGATTTCACAAAAATACTTACACATCCAAGAAACTCAAAGAAACCCAAGTAGGAAAATACAAATAGATCTGTACCTTGAAACATCGTGCAGAACAGCTGAAAGCCAAGGCTGCAGAGAAAATCTTGAGAGAGCCAATGGAAAACCAATATACCACAGTAAGGAGACAGTTAGTACAATTAACATCTAGCTTCTTATCTAAAATCATGGAGTCTAGAAGACACTAGAATGACATATTCAAAGTGATGAAAGTAAAACACTGTTAAACAATACATCTGTAGCCAACAATCCGACTCGCCGGCGCTTGGCTTTAGCTGGCATAGCCAACAAAACTATTTTTTAAAAAGCGAAGACAAAATAAAACCATTCACAGGTAAAGACTGAACACATTTCTTGCACACTTGCCTTACAAGATATCCTGAAGGAAATCACACCAGATTCAAATTAAAGAAATTGAAAACCAAAACCAAATGCATTGCCGTGGAGACACTTCTAACTCACAGCAGACCTTATGACTCTCTAGAACCTAGTAGAACTGCCTCATAGGGCTTCCAAGGCTATGACTCTTTACAGAAGCAGACTGCCCAATCTGTCTCCCACAGAGCAAATCAATCAAGTTTTGGTTAGCAGTGGAGCATTGTAACCACTGCACCACCAGGGCTCCTGAGGGAAATGAAGAGCACTGTAGATAATAATGAACCCAAGTGGCACAGGGACTAAAGTATTTGCTAACTGAAAGGTTGACAGTTTGAATCCACCAGATGCACCTTGGAAACTCTATAGGGAAGTTCTGCTCTGGCCTATAGGGTAGTCATGAATCAGAATCAACTCAACAGCAAAGGTTTTGGGGTTTTCTTTGTTGTTTGTGTGAGGGAAGAAGGGGGAGATTGTAGATAATAAATATGTGGGTCAATATAAAATATTCTACAAATACTTTTTTTCTCACTTTTCAAATTCTTTAAAAGATGTGAGTGTGTACAACAATAATGTTAGCACTGTATTGTTGGGTTTGTAATATTTATAGACAAAATATATGACAACAGTAGCCCAAAGAAAGGGGGACCAGATAAAATTGCATTGGTGCCAAATTTCTGTTTTTCAGAATTAAGTTACTATTAACCCAAGGTAGATTGTGATAAATTAAGATGCATATTAGCTTTCTTAAAGTAATCACTGATAATTCTAAAGTTAGTAAATCTACAGAAGAACTAAAATGGTACAGTAAAATATTTATTCAGCACAAAAAAGGCAGTCAACAGATGGTCATGAAAGACAGGAGACATAGAAAACCCAAGACAGGTCTTGAATAGACATTGTATACTTTGTGTCCTTCTGTGATTTTAGTAAGTAGGGAACTGAAGGTCTATAACAAGAAGGATGGGCTACAGGATTTGTGAAACCCAAGGCAAAGAGAAAATCCAGGACATCTTATTCTAAAATTAAGAATTTCAAATCATTGACAACAAATCATTAAACCAAAGAAGGAGACCCTGAGAGAACAGGCCTCGTCCAATTATTTAAGTTTCTCGCCATGAAACTGACCCTAATAACAGGTTGCTGTAGGTGCCATCGAAAGAAAACACGACTCAGTCCCACTTCATCTTCATAATCCTAATACTTGACCCGATTGTTGTAGCCACTGTGTCAACTCATCTCATTGAGGGGCTTCCTCTTTTTTTGCTCACAACCTACCAAGTGTGATGTCCTTCTCCGGGGACTGACTCTTCTTGATAACATGTCCAAAGAACTTGAGATGATGTCTTGCCATCCTTGCTTCCAAGGAGCATTCTGACTGTGCTTCTTCCAAGACATTTCTTCATTCTCCAGACAGTTCATGGTATATTCAATACTCTTCACTAGTACCATAATTCAAAGGCATCAGTTCTTCCATGCATATGAGGTAACTGAAAATACCATACATTGGGTCAGGTACACCTTAGTCCTGAAAGTGACATCTTTGCTTTTTAGCACTTGAAAGAAGTCTTTTGCAGCAGATTTTCCCACTGCAATGCATCATTGACTTTCCTGACTACTGCTTCCATTGGCATTGATTGTGGATCCAAGTAAAATGAAATCTTTGACAACTACAAAGGAATAAATAACAAATAAGAGATTACTATATCTCGTTTTCTTACTTTAGATAAACCTTCTTTGGGGATTCAGTGTCATCTTTTCCAGTCTCACCCTGTGGTGCTCTTCTTTTTCATATTTGTATCTCAAACCTGAAGCATTTGAAAAGGACCCCATCCTTTACAACTAGCAGTCTGAGACAGCAAGTCTAAGCTGTCGCATCAACCTGAGACAGTGGCAATTACACTTTGCTGCAAATTGTCTAACATTAAAAACTACGATCCCTTACTTGTGCTGACTTTGTGGTTTTCATAAGCCATTGTCATTGAAAGCAAAGGCAGTATGGTGGAGGTCTCAGAGAAGAGCATCATTCTCTAAGTAGTTGCTATTTATCAATCCATTTGTAAAATTAAAATTCTAATGTGTGAAATCCAAGAAGACAGCTCTATGTGGAGCTGAACTGGGATAAGCTGGTCTGTTTGACAGGGTGGCCATTATTTCATGGTCCAGTTATACAACGACCTCATCACATCTTCATAATTAGGCTTTATGACTATAGAAAGAATTGACTGGGGTGTGGTTCACTAGTGCCAAATACACCTGAGAGTACTCAGTGAGATCATGGCCCTACGTCATGCAGATCATTCTGTACAGGGTTTGGCAGGTAAACTTTGCCTGCTTAAGGTCAATGACGAGCTGTTGAGCGGTCCCCTATAGTTTTTCACCACTGTCACGTTTGCTGTTTTGTTTTTTTTAAAAAAAGTGATTACGATGATGAGAAATGTAACAGTAAAAATTGCCACCCACGTGAGTTGAAAATCTTTTAGCTTCCAGTTAGAGAAAGCCTGGCTCAGAACTGGCTTAGTCAAAAAGGGAATTTAAACTCTCATATTGCCAAAAAAAAAAAATCGAGAAATAGGTCAGATTTGGGGGCAAAGCTTGATTAAGTGATTCAACTGATATCATCAAAAATAATTTTTTTCCATTTTTCTTCTCGGCCTTCTGTGACATCTTGCTTAATCCCGAGGCTAGATTTCATCATAGTTCCAAAATGACTTCCAGCACTTCACAGTTCCACAGGAACAGCCAGTAAATAGAAAGGATCTGTTTTCCTGGCAGCCCTCAGAAACAGGAGGCATCTTTCCCAGAAGCCTCAGCAAAGATCTTGTTTCTCATTGGCCTGTACTGAATCTTCTGTTTTGAAATAATCACTGTGACTGGACCCGTGTCCTGATTGGCTTCAACCAACCGGGGTTCTAAGCTAGAGCTGAGAGTGGAGTGTGCCTGCTCCAAGCACCTGGGCCTCATCCTATCAGTACTGTTACCAAGACAGAGGGAGAATTCAGAGTGCTGAATGGGCTAAACCAACAAAAACCCCTACCCTACTCATGAGAGACATTGACTATTGTGAAGTCAGGAGTCCCCACGCCCTGAGATGCCCCCCTGTGACTATAGAGCCTGGCATCTTGCGAAGAGCTGGGAAGAGGGATTAAGAACACTGGCGGCTTCCTACCATCTGCTTGCAGTCCAGCATCTGAGTAACAACCAACACAAATGAAAAGACATCGAATGTGCCCAGTTGTGACTATCATCCTGGCAGACACTAAACTAGGAGATAGAGTTCCAGAGAGCTGTTTATTTTCTGATGTAAAAAGGGTAAGTAGAGTGTTTTAGTCAGCTAGTACTGCTCTAACAGAATTACCAAAAGTAGATGGCTTTAGCAAAGAAAAGTTTATTCTTACGCAGTCCAGTAGGTTGCCAGTCCAAATTCAGGATGTCTGCTCGAAGGAAGGCTTTCTCTCCATCAGGTCTGGAGGAAAGTCCTTGTGTTGTATCAGTCTTTGGTCAAGGAGCATCTTGGCATGGGAACCTCAGTTCAGATGGACGCACTCTACTCCTGGTGCTGCTTTCTGGATGGCATGAGGTTTCCAACTCTCTGCTTGCTTCCTTTTCCTTTTATCTCCTATAGGATAAAAGGTGGTACGAGTCACATTCTGGGGAAATTACCTTCACGGTGGAGCAGGGAGGTGACCTTAGGAAGAAATTTACAGTTTCACCCTAATCCTCTTTAACATACAGCATAGGAAAGTCACAAAATCAAGAACAACCATAAAACATTGGGAATTATGCCCCAGCCAAATGACTACATACATTTCGAGGGGCACATAGTTCAAACCATGAAAGGACTTTTCTGTCAATTTTGGATACTCAGCATTAGCAATAATCTTTAGCCCCATGCATGCTTGGGAAAAATATATAGGAAGGCAGAAACTACAAAGATCTAAACTATCAAGGAGATACAGGAATGAATCAATTTTAAGATATTAATTTATCCAACCAACATTTATCATTTACTAGGGACTTGGCCCTGACCTAGGCATGTGGTGGAATCAGGACAGTTTAGCAGAGAGTTCAAGAGCACAGATTCTGAGTCTCTTCAAACCTAGGAATGAGTTTCTGCTCTGTCCTTCAGACTGTCTGAGCCTCAGTGGCCTCATGTGTAAAATGAGGCTGTATCTACTTCAAGCAGATATTGTGAAGATGAATTGACATAGTATGAATTCAAGCATTCTTCCCAGCTATGGACACATTTACAGTCACAACAAATAGTGTCTTAATCCCAACCAGTTCTATTGTTATTGGTGATACTGTACTTGCAAGCCTGGTAAAGCATGGTTTCTGTTCTCAAGGTATCTGTCTAGGAGAGACCTGGAATGCAGACAGGTAATGAGAAGCAGAGATGAAGTGGCATGGAAGTTGGCGGGAAAATGAAATGTCTTCTCTGCTGTGGGAGCAGAGAGGCCTCAAGGATGTGCATTTTGCATGCAAAAGCTAGTGGGATTCTGTTTAACTGTAGGTGACATCTTGTAGGTCTTTCCTCTGGTATCATTTGAAGAAACGAAATCTTAAGTGTCAGTACAAAGATTGTAAGCAAAAGATACATGAGTAACATTGACACATGCATAAGAGTGCCTTCCCTCCCGAGAGAATGCGGAGCTACATCTCTCCGCTGTTCTGTCTTGCTTCACAGGGAGAGACGGCCTGGTTTGTTGCCTGTCCACATGGCAAAAGGAGTAGCGGCTTGATTCATGGTTTAGTTGGGCCTGTTAAATTGTACTCCCCAAGGCATTAGATAATCTGTTTAACTGAGCGCAGCCATTTGTCTTGTTTGCTGACTACTTAGCAGATGGATTTGTGATTTGGGTAATTACTGTATGAACGTTAATAAGACATGATATCTTTTATTAATTGGCACCTCTGTACAGTTTGTTTTTCAAAACAGCAAAAACTAGATGATTTACAAATATTAATGCATCATAAGTATTTAGTTTTTCAAAATTAGTGTTGGGAGATTATTTGTTCCAGCATAGTTTTCTTTTCTCAGTTTTTTTTTAACCTCAAGGACAAAGTTCAGAGCCATCATACTGTACTCTGCGCTCGAGTAAAGGGTTATTTTTGTCTTCACAGCCAGAAATAGTTTAATTTTAAAAAGAACTTATTAATGTGATTTCCATTTTAATTCTCTCTGAAAAGGTTTTGTGCTCAAATGATAAAATAGTTTCTGAGAATCTAAGTTATACCTAAGGAATAATTTTCTAATAGACTCAAATGAGATTTGAAACTTTTTTCAAAGATGAGTGAATTCTGATCCATCTTCTCTCCTCTACCACACACACACGTTCTCTCTCTCTTTCACACACACACACACACACACACACACACACACACACACACACACGTGCGCGAGCGCGCAAGCAAGTCATCCTGCAGGGATTCGCAGGCACACAGTGATGTACAGAAGAACAGGATCTCTTGTGTGGTATCCCAGTCAGAGAGTTCTTTGAACAAAGCAGTCAGGTGGTATGTTGTTATGGCTCTCCCTAAATAACTCCTTTAACAACTCTTAGGGTGATACAATTTCCTTTAATGATCCAGATGTCAATGGTGCTTTGAATTGCCTGCATATCCCCAACTGTTGACAGCTCAGCAGGCCTTTCTTGAGCACCCACTGTGTGCCTCTCTCTCTATTAGGCCTGGTACAGCTTTATCTTGCTCGGCAAAGACAGCTTTTGCCACAAGGGGTTGACAGCCCATGTCATCATTTGTTATAGCAGCAGACTTAACACCAGCTTTCCTTTATATGAAACTTAAGCCAAAAAATAAACTCAAGGAGAGAGATAGCTAATACTTTCTATCTAGCTATCATTTCAGAAACTCAGACTATGTGGGTTGGTATCAACTGCTGTTAAGTCAATCCTAACTCAGGTCAACACCACATACAATAGATCAGACCATTGTAACCCACAGGGTTTTCATGGGCTGATTTTTGGAAGTAGACCACCAAGCCTTTCCTCCTAATCTCTCTTAGTCTGGAAGTACCACTGAAATCTGTCCAGCACCATAATAATATCAAAATCCCCACTTACAGAAAGGTAGTAACTGTGTGGATGAAATGCTTTGGCTGGGCCTTGAACCTAGATTTCCCACATGGTAGGTAAGAATTTTACCATGAACCACCACTGCTCCCACTTACAATTACGACTTTCATTTAAATACTCCACACGTCCCACATATTTTGATTTTACCTTCTTTCTCCTTATAAAAACCCTTTTAGAGAATGTTATTATAGATGAGCAAATTTGTGATTATATGTTAAGTAATTTACCAAACATTGTACGACTGTTAAGTGTCAGAGGTGTGTCACAGGTTGCCATTATTTAAAAACTGATATAATTTAATTTTGAAAGACGATGTTTAATCCAGTGTACAACATTTTTCTCATAATAAGCCACAAAATTGAGACTATTGAGCTTTTTACATTTGTGTTGCTGTTAGCCTGGTCTGCATAGATTAAACATTAGTGTATCACCTGACCATGTTGGAAGACCTAAAGATATTGTTTTTTCTGTTCATCAGTATTGCTTCCCAAATTGTTCAGTTGGAACAGATACATCATCCAGTGACACCCCACTGAAGGGTGTACATATATACACACAGAAGTGGACGTGAGTGTGCAAGAATGAGGGTGCTATTGTATGTCTCTGCTGGCTGCTCTGTTGCTCTGGCTCTGTCCTTGTTGCCTGGGCAACCTCTCTCAGAATGTGAGAAAATCCTTATAGATCAGTAAGAAGGACTAAAGTTGTGGCTGCAGGTTTCCTGTTACACCCTACAGCCTACAGCTGAGGACGAGAAACCACGTTTACGAAAAGTACACAGCCATACCTAGGGTGCCAAGAATATAGAACAACCTCCTTCTTCATGTTGTTCTGAAACCAGATGGGAGAAAGATTGTATGACTGAATCCCAGCAGTTTTGTCTTCTCAGTGGTTTTTCTTTTTGTTGTTGTTTTTAATATTTTGTTGTAACAGTCTTTATTTTTGCTGTCGTAGCTGCAGGAAATTTTAAGAAGGCAGTGCTATAGAGCACTTGGAAGCATGGGTTTGATAACTGGTCTTGAGTTCGAAGCTTCACTTTACAGTTGGCTGTGTTTCCTTGGGCAAGTTATTTAATCCTGCCTAACCTGTTTCCTAGGTGGACATTAGTGGTTCAGTGGTAGAATTATAGCCTTTGGCACAGGAGACTTGTGTTGGATTCCTGGCCAATGCATGTCACATACAGGTATGGGGATGACACACGATCAGGCAACATTTCGTTCTGTTGTACCTGTGGTCAGCGTAGGTCAGTACTACTTGATGGTGGCTAACAACAACCTGTTTAAAATGAGAATACTATATATATACACACACACGCATATAAATTCATATGTATATCTACATATATACACACACATACCCCGCATTTTTATGCAAATAACAGACTACTTCTACATTCGTGTGCCAACCGCTCCCTCCCCCCAGAGGTATTTTTGTCAGTGCTCTATGCTAATTGTTTTACAGCAACATGTTAAAAAAAAAAAATTGGCATAGCAGCACTTATTAAAATACTCACAGGGTGGAGGAGAGCAGTTGGCAATCAAACACACAAAGTATGCATTATTTGCGTAAAAATGGGCTTGTGTACACACACACACACACAACACACATTTGGAAACCCTTGTGGCATAGTGATTAAGAGCTACGGCTGCTAACCAAAAGCTCTCAGCAATTCAAACCCACCAGGTACTCCTTGGAAACTCTACGGGGGAAATTCTACTCTGTCCCGCAGGGACAGTAAGTCAGAACTCACTCAGTGGCAAGGGGTTATATACATAGAGAGAGAGATATAGATAATTGATTTCCATTCACTTATTAAGGATCTACTAATAATAGTAGCCCTTGGGTGACACAGGTAGTTAAGTAGTTGGCTACTAACTCAAACGTTAGCCATGTGAATCTACCCGGAAGCACTTCAGAAGAAAGATCTGGTAATCTGCTTCCAAAAGGTCATAGCCTTTGAAAATCCTAAGGAGTATAGTTTCGCTCAGCAACACATGAAGTTTCCTTGAGTGGGAATCAGTTTGATGCAGCAGGTTTGGTTTTAGGTTTTAACCAAATGTCAGACACTCAGCTACATGCTAGGGAAACAACCATGAATAAGAAGGCATGGTGCCCATCCCTGAAGGCGTTGACTCTAACAGGAAGGGACTATGTTCAATTAGTTACTACAAGTTTTATGAGTTACAAAGGAGGAAATAAAGTGAATCATGGAAGGAAACATCAGGAACACCCTACCTAATTTTGAGGGAATTGGAGATGGCCTCTCTAAAAACAAGATATTAAAAACTTTAAGGAAGATAAGATTTAGTCAGGTGAATAATAGAAGTGTGGATACAAGCTGAGAGAGCATATTTAGAAGCTCGTAAGTAAGAGAAAGCAGAATACACTAGAAGAATCAAAATTACTGGATATGGATGGTACCATTCAAAAGAGGATAGAGAGGATAAGCTAAAGTGGATAGAGAGGCCAAGATCATGGTAGTCTTAGAGAGTCTCATAAACTATATTAAGACATAGTTGGACTTGATCCTAAAGGTGATAGAGAGCCTTAAAGGATTTTAAATAGGGAGTGTTGTGTGGAGATGTTGTGAGGACTGAGTAAAATAATGTAATACAAAGACTTAGCGTGACAGTACCGAGTCACCTCTTAGTAGTTGGTAGGCGCTGCCACTACGATCATCTACTTCGTCACTGCTGTCCGTATAGCAAACCTACACTAAAAGGCAAAACTCTTGCCCTAGACTGCGGAAAGAGACTTGAGGTGGTTTGTAACAGAGCAGCGGGGACAGTCCGGAGTGCTGGTAAAACCATTCCTGAGCAACACGCAGAAGGAGAGCGTGAAGTCCAGGGTGAAGTTCTCTGATGCACCTTCTTCCTGTCTTCCTGTTCCTCTGTCTTGCTCCCTCCTCAGTGAGTTCACAGGCTTGTGAAGCTGCATAGTCGTAATTCTTTCTGACAGTTCTGTCATTTTCATAATGGATTCTTTGCTGGAGCCTAAACATACAAAAATGCAGGTGGACTAGATTTATATGTTTTGAAGAAACGGGGTGTGGGGAGGGAGAGGGAGGCGGCTCTAAGGCACAAAGTTTGTGAGAATGCCTGGGAAAAGCAAAGGTAGGTTGCCACATGACACATATATGCCTGTGTGTGAGATAAATAATCTTTGTTTTGCCTGGGGGGATGTGTCATATTTCTTGGCACTTTATTATTAAATAAATACCTTGCATCTTTGGAAGCAGATATAATGACAGGGTTTAGTCAAAGGTGAGGAAAGCAGAATGTCACATTTCTAAGCTCACTAGGCTGTTCACTTGGCTTGGCTTGGCAGGCTGTTCACTTTCCTTCCCCTCTGACCTTGCTGCATCCATGTCATGGAGTAAATTTGCTCTAAAGTATTGAAATACACTTGGCTTTAACATCCCTTGTAACATCAGAAATAACATGGACAAGAGAGTGAGAGGTTATTTATCTGTTTGTAACTCACCTTGTTTACAAAAAGAAAATGAAGGGACCAAGTCGATTAGGTTCTAGAACCAGCTCTGCCATTAACTGTGTGTCCATGGGAATAGTATCGAACCTATCTATAAATGAGGATTCTCATCAGTAAAATGAACTTCTTCGCTGCACAGACAATGCTTGGCAGATACCGGTGTTGAGGGCACTGGTACATAATACTGTACACAGAATGAACCTGCTCTGAGGCACCTGCAGGCTTGTGGTGGGAAAAACAGAAACACAGATAATGACAGTCCAGAATAGTGTATAGCTTGGATCCCACAGTGGCACTGAAAACAACACCACAGTTTCTTAGATGAATGAGAGGAGTCAATATAATTCAGCTGCTGGACTTAGGTTTACAATCAGACAATTGTGACCTATACACTAGCTCCCTCATGTAATAGTGTCATATAGTCATGTATGTATCCCCTACCTATGAGTGCCAACCATATGCCAGGTATTACGTTTGGCTATGGATTAATACAGCAACCAACACAGATAAAGAAGAACAAGAGGAGTCACTTGCTTTTCTCTCTCTGTGTCAATACATGCGTATTTGAAATAATTTTATTAACTATGGATTTGATAATATGATATGCCTAAACTATAACTTCTAAGAGGCAGACCATTCTGGAGCAGTCAGAAAAAAAAAAGGAAGGGAAAGAGGAAAGGAGGGAAAGAGTGAGAGATGGCAGAAGAGAGGGAAGGGAGAAGGGAGGAAAGAAGGAAGGAAGGCAGATCAGATAAGCGTTTCCTTTTTTATAACATTTGTGATAGAATCTGAATAAATCAATGCCTTTTTAAAAAATTAACCCTTTACATATTTCATCTTGGATACTGTGCTATGTGACAACAAATGTTTGAGTACCGACTACAGGTCAGATGCTGCGCTTATCACTGCAAAGTGAATAGAATTATTGAATTCCCTTACAGATGTTATACTACTTCTTTTACTCCAGTTGGGATCCGACTCGACGGCACTTGGCTGGCTTGGCATTACTCCAGTGAGAAACCTAGCTGGCCCTAAATGGAAATCATTATAATTACAAGTCCAGATTTTTGATAGCAAGATGTCTCTCCTATTCCTGGAATGGCAAAAGGCATTCACTGTAGTGGAGCAGTCAGCTTTCTTAAAAGAGCTGGGCTGAAATAAAAAAAATAAATAATAAATAAAATAAAAGAGCTGGGCTGCAGAAAGAAATGCAAAGAGAGAGATGTACAAATGGCATTCAGATGGAAGTTTCTTTTTCTTTGAATGATTAGAGTTTTATCATGGAGCAGACAAGCAGAGGAAATTAGGCAGTAGGAAAGATTCTAGTGGCAGCCTAATTTTTGCTGTAACAGTAACTCAGAATGCAGTATAATATATGGACCAAACTAAGAAGGATCCTGGCAGGGGAAGAGGTAGTGAATCCAAGAGTCAGTCACTAAGAAAGTGTCACGATTACAGCAAATTCCTTCTCTACGTCTGTACCTGGACGTAATAGCTAAAACAGCCTTAACGCTCAGGATGCTACCATTGAACATAGCATCATCAGTGGTGAGTCCAGGAGCAGCCTTGGACCCTGAAAATCAAGTGGAGCTTCCCAATTGGTGATTACACGTAGGACAGAGGATTATGTCCCTCTGTCCAGGAATGGATTACCCAATAAGCGGGGTACACGTTAACTTACTTGTACTCACCATCTTGTACTGCACAATTTTACCACAACAGATACAGAGTTGTATATGCCTGCTCTCATTAGATATCTTTGGAACTCCCATTTGAGCCACCAAATTTGCCTCCTGTATCATCAAGTGGCCAATGAAAATAGTTTTATTGGTAAAACCCAACCCTCTAATACCTACTCCTCAGCAGTCTGTGATGTTTCATTTTTGAGTTAGAGCCAAATTGACCAACCACATTTCCTTTTAGTAAAAACAACTTAATTTCCCTGTTTGGATGCCTAGTTTGTGTCTAGATTTCGAGAATTTTGTTTGGTGGACTGTCTTAGAAAACAAGATTTGGAGACAGCTGTGAACCCATCTTGAAGCTGGAGATCACCAGAATGAGAAATGGTACCCAGGAAAACATACAGATCATTAACTTCTGTATGTGACCTTTATACAGGTCGTAGCAAGGGACCAGGATGCAGTCCTGTGGGACAGCTGTGTAAACTGCAGCCACCCTAACTACCGTTTCCTGAAGGACCCCACAGATGGTCTCTCTGAGCCCAAGTTACACAGACTTGAGAGAGAGAAATCACGTGGCCTCTGTTTTGCATTTCACCTTGCTCATGACAGAAAGCCCTCTTTAGGTAAAAGAAAATATATGGCAGTAAGTCTTTAAAAGTACTGTAACATCGAAAATGTCAATATTGATTTTAAATGATTGCATCATTTTCTGAAATAATGATTTGTGCAAGGAATGTCATGAATTATAATTAATTTACATATGTATATTAAAGTCCACTCACAAAGCAACCCTCTTTTCTCTTTCAAACATTGGAAATTAAATATTTATATTTGTTGTGATTTCATATATACATAGTTAATATTGTCTCTGAAAGCCACCTGCTCACCACCGTATGTCTTTTCCTCTGTGAGTTCTTTATAACCCATAGTCTTTGGAGGTGAATTAACCACAGCTGAAAATCCTACCCAAGACTTCGTAAGTGGGAAATAGAGAGCACTGAACTAGTTTCACTTTAGTAGAAGACAAGAGGTATAATAAGAAATAAATAGTCCCATTTGCTTTGAAGGATCTCTTCTTGCCGTTTAATTCATTAAAGGATTTAAGAGTTTAGTCTCCAGTCTTTGAATTTACAGGACTGAGCAGTGACTGAAGCACACTTATTACATTTGTTTGAAAGTACAGCCAAATTTCCCAAGTTCCACCGGTCTCGATTCAGTTTCATCTTTTCAGATACAGATAATCGTGGAGGTTAAGAACCAAATCAGGGCTTCAGTAAAGATAGATGGGAGATGAGAAGACTGAGGGGTTGTTTTTATGGGGCAAGTTTTAAAAAATTATTGAAAACCAGGAAATAGAAATGCAAAGAGGCCTATGGGCAAAGAGAATTTTAGTCTTTCAGAATATCTATGTATTGGCCTCTTTCTTCCCACTGTTGCTAAGCAAAGATCTTCCTTGGGTGCTTCTGCTATGGATACAGGCCGGGCATGGATGTTGGAGCTGACTCAACCAGTCAAGGCAATGGAAGCCAAAAAATTCCAGGGAGTCCTCCCTTTCTATAAAACAGGGACCTCTTCTACTAGACATTTACGTGTCAAGAATACCTTTTCCAAAGTGCCAGTCCTTCTTCCGCTTTGCCTACTGACCTCGTCCTAAATTGTTGATAATGGTAATGACAACAAAAGCATTTATTTAGCATTTTTCTTAAGCACTTGCCTCTATGCTGCTAAAATCACAGCAAGAATTTTTCAGTCCAATAGGAACTCAGTCTTGCCTTGAAAGCATCTTATTTTCACAGGCAGATAGGGTCTCCAAAAGACAAGTGCATTCATGGAACAGCCTGAAATGAAGCATTTAAACAGGTATCTGCCTGCAGGGCTGAGCAGATGGTATATTTAGCAGCATTTACCGCATACTCAGTGAGGGTTTCTTGGATGCAGATAGGAGTTGAATGTACCAGTATATCATCTCCAAAGGGGTAAGGGACTTGGCTGTCTTGTGTCCTGCTCTGTTTCTATACCAAAGAAGGGTCTGGCACACTGGTGATACTTAGCAAGTGTTTGTTGTAAAATCAATGAACAAACAGACTAACATGTGAATGAATAAGTGAACAAGTCAAAGAACAAAAGAGATTGCGGACTACACCACCTCTTTGTAACATGCACAGTACCTCACTGTCGTTCCTCCCTCTCCATCCTCTGTCATTTGGTGTATTGGCTCCTCACCCTTTCCTTCCACTCTGTGTGTTTAACTCCAACCTGTTCTCCAGGTCTTAGTTCAAGTCACTTGATTCAGGAAGTGATCGCACTTACTCCTCAGATGACAGGATGACTGTCCTTAAGGCATCCTGTGCCTGTCTTAGACAACTGACCTATGCTTTCTTAAATTACAGCTTTGGGCATGTGACTCACCACCCCCTCTACCGACTACTCTGAAAGGACTCTGAGGGCAGAGAATACATTTTTATTCATTTTTCTATACCTAGTCAAATGTAGTGTGCTGTCCATTCTAGGTGTTCACAAATATTTGCAAATAATAAATATGCAGAGAAGGTGACTATATGTGGGAGGAACATAGAACCTAAATGGGATTATATAAAGGAAGCAGGCATTTATTAATAACTACATGTTTTATTAATACCAAATGAAATGGACTCACAAATAAGACTGTGCCCATCTTGTCCCTGAAGGAGGCTAGCCCCAACAAGGATGGGGCAGAGGCAACACTACTTCTGTATCATCCATTAAATAATTATTTATAGTCTATCCACTGATTTCACAGTACTGTGCTGAAGATAAGTTGCCGTGCTAAACAGAAAGTATCTCTGCTCTCTGGGAAAGACAGACAGTTGTCAAATAATCAGACAAATAAATGCACAAATCAGAACTGTGATTTATTTTAGCAACCATAAAAAATGTCTAACAGACATGATCTAGCTTCTAAGGAAATCACACTGGATGTGTGATATGCAGGTTGAAGCAGGTAACTATATGTAAAGGCATGGAAAAGTACCTCAGATGGAAAAAGCCTGTGCAAAAGCCCTGAGGCAGGCAGAGGAATCTGGAACATGGCACACTGAAGAACACAAAAGGAGACCAACGTGATTAGAGTACAGAGAGTTTCAGGAAGAGTACTGAGATATTTCTGGAGAGGATCACACCAAGTTGATGCTGAGGACACGTTAACAATGTCACACTTTATTTTAAAACATCATAAGATGCTACTTAAGGGTTGGGGGCAACAGGATTGAATTATATAATGCAATATAATGCATTTTTAACAAGAACATCATTGAACATTTATTGAGTGCTTACTTTGTGCCAGCCAATGTGCTAACTGTATTTTGTGAATTCTTTCATTCCATCCTCACTATAGCATCCAAAGTAAGGCCACTCTTTATTGGTACCCTTCTGCAGATGACATATCTGATTCTCAGAAGTCAGGGCCAGGACTAGGGTCAAGGAAGCAAGCTAAGCACCCAGGGTGCAAAATTTATGCAGGGAGGTGTTTACTTTCAGGATCCCGCAAACGCCCATCCTGTGCTTGCCATGACAGTGAGTGCCTTCTCCTTAAAAAATTCTGTACACTACACATCTCACTGACCTCATTCTTGTCTCAGATACAGATTAAGTAGTTGTCCAGGGTGTCACAATTCATACACGATCAAACAGTTTTGAATCAAGGTCAGTACAATTCTTTAAAACTTTTCCTATCTCTAAAATATTTCAAAATTCCAAACAAATACCATTTTGCCCTCTTCACTGTTATGATCCCATCAAAATTAAATTATTTGCAAAGAAATATTTGACTTCAAAGTATAAATAGCTGGACCCAGCTGAAATGAATTCAGAGAATAAAAATTGATAAGTTATAGGGTTTATCCCGTGGAATGGAATATCTCAACATATTCAGGAGTTAAAGATTGAGTTAAACATTTAAAAAGCAAACAGGTTTTTCTCCCATTAATTTTAAGCTAACAACATTAAATTGAAATCTTCCAGCTGCAATTAAATAAATGGATGTCAATCAGATATGAAGCAGCTAAAGAAATTACCATGGGCTAGTGCTTAATCTGTTTGGGCTTTTTTTTTTTTGCTCCTAGTGGGCTGGTAGAAATGTAATCTTATCAGCACAGGTATGATTGAATTATTAATAATAATGCACAAGGCCACCTAGAAATCAGAGCTTTGGGACTCTTAAATCTATTCTAATTGAAACAGAGAATCAGCAGACTGGAAAACACCCTGACTCTTCTCAAGATATGTCACAGTATGTGACACGAAGGACACATGGGGTTTGAAACACAGTGGCAGCTGCAAGCTGACCTTTTGGCAAATTTAATCTGCAAATGGGTTCCTGTTTAGGAGAGTTAATGCCTTCCATTGTTAGGAAGGATTCCTTCTGTACTTTGGAAGGCTTGGTTAAAAATACTTCATGCCAGGGTATTGTGCAGACTGTGTAACTATCTGGGAGATTTTGGATGCAAATAAATCAGACTTTGCAATGGAGAGTTTTACTGACCTCTTAACAGGATAATAATATGTACATAATGGTGAGATGGTGAGGAAGAGACTCCCAGGTCATCAAGACAAGAAAAGGGTCATACTGTCCTTCTTTGAAGTGTATTAAGGTTGAAATAAAAATTCAGGAACATCCTAGAAGCTGATTAACTGAATTGAAGAACTGTTCCATCTGTAATATTGTTTCCAGTTCTTACCTATGGCATTGATGTGGGGGCTGTTGTAGTCCACGAGGACGGATGAGCTGCTCATGGGACCCCTAGTGAGTCACTTGATCTCTCAGTGTAAATTTCGATTGTGGGAATAGTTGGTGGTTAGAAACAGCCAAGGTCACTGACCCTGTTTTTTCCTTCAACCTCTCTCTTACCCCCAGGGGATTCTTCTTCCACTGTGACTTCTCTGTGGACCATCTGCTTTCTCTTTGGACACTGCTTCCAGGAGCTTTTCTGAGAATTGTTAAGTGAACTCAGGAATATGGACAAGTTCCTTAACACTTTAGGTTATCAGCTTCTTCAACTATAAGACAGAACAGTAACGGGAGCATTATGAGTCAGAGATGTCTAAACTTTCTCCGGCAATGGGTGCTTTAGTTATCAGCCAATTTTCGCAGAGCCCGGTACAAAGACCTGTTGTTGTTGTTAGTTGCCACAGGGTTGATTACAACTTGTGGTGACCCATGTGTCAACAAACAGAACTGCTCCATAGTGTGTTCCTGGCTGTATCCTTTACATAAGTAGATTGCCAGTCCTTTCTTTCGTAGTGTGTCTGGGCGGTTTTGAACCATCGACTTTCATGTTAGCAGTCGAGTGAATCTAACAGTCTCTTTATGAAGTAGTTAGGTCCAAACAGCTACATATATGCCAAACAATTTAGCAACCACTTGTAAAAGTATATACCTACGTAGAGACAGAGAGAATATATTTTTCATTTCAAGTAACCACAATTATTTACTAATGGGATGTGTGCGTCTTTGAACCTGTCCAGTTTGTTGAAAATTCGCATCGGACTGGAAAACAATACCTTTATTTCTTGTTGCAAATTGTTTTTCATGCTGCGTTTGCTTTTGACCAAACCACTGCTGGGAACTGAGCTTTGCAAAGATAGGCCATCCTCAAAAGGAATGTAGCACAAGCTAACACTGAAACTGTGACCTGTCTTAGGCTGATGGTTTGCATGATGTGTGACACATCTTTTTCTCAAAAATTAGAAAACTCTTGGAGCACCCCATGAGTTTGCTGTGGTGCCCCAAGGTAGCTCAGACCAATTTTGGAAGCAGAGTTTTAGGGATCATATCATTCGTTTTGGGAAGATGAATGTGAAAGTGACTATGAAGAACTTGGCTGGTGTCATGTTCAGTAAATGGTACCTGCTACTGTTTGTCTGCTCAACAAGTTTTCTCTATGGTCATATTTGTAATAACGAAGAAAAGTATGTCCTTCTTGTGGTAATTAAATGCTGTGAGCACTTGATCAGCCGGGCCGAATGCCTAGCACAAAATGCTTACACACTATGGGAGTAAAAGACTTCTATCCCAGAACCTCACAGTTAGGATGCAGAGACAGGATAAGCACTAGGAAACAACAGCGAATAGCTCACAATTGCTAGTAAGGTGGTACAGGGCTTTGAAGGGGTAGAAGATGGGAGTATACAGGAGAAGGCGGGAACTGATCTGGGCCTTGGCAAACAAACAACATTTAGACAGGGTAAAAAAGACATGGACTATCTCTAATGAGGGTAGTTGGCATCTATGAAGGCTGGTGCTTTCCACACTTCAGCCTAAGTGTGGCTGGAGCTCTAGAGGGGTGCCCACACTACCTTGTCTTCAGGACACATGTAGATGCTGTTGTAGGCTTGGCCCTTCTGTGATGACACTAACCAACAAATCCTCTTTGACTACCCGATACATTGACGTTTCTAAGATAAGAATGTAAGCTGACTGAGAACCCTAATGTGGGAAACATTCATCATGACCAAGGTCCCAGAGAAGCTCTGGGAGACAATGCTGCTTGAACTGGACACCCAGGAAAGGGTATGTGGATGGCTGAAAATATGGAGTCACAATAATTCACCAACTCACTCATGCAGAAATGCAGCTTTATTTTTCAATTTAAACTTCCACATCTGCTAATGATAGAAAATCTACTCTTGTTGATTTATGATAAAGCAATTGCATTCAAATTTAAGTTGATAATTTAGGATCTAAACAGTCAGTCTCATACTCACCAACCCACCTACTTTCCCTCCCTCCCCTCCTCTATCTTTCCCTCCTTCCTTCCCTCCTTTCCTGTTGGAGAGCCATCCCTGTGCCATCCTTGACCCCCACAGGGTCAGCTGAGGAGAATCTCACTTTTTCTCATCTTTGGTATTGGTCTCTGTCCCTGAAGCCCCCCAGGGGTACCCTATCCACCAGGTGTAACTAGTCTAATCTTTGCTGATGGCTCTCCTTTGATGTAGATTGTCTTTTTATTTATTAATTTATTCTCTTAGCTGTATGAGGTATAATTTACATATTATAAAATTTGCCAGTTATAAACATAAAGTTTAGTGAATTTCAGCAAGACCACACAGTCTACTAACTACCACCACAATCATGATATAGAACAGTGCTGTCTAGGTGAAATTTACAGTAAACCATATACGTAATTTAAAATTTTATGGTGATCACATTAGAACAAAATGGTAAGAAGAAATAAGTGGTGTTCATTTAATAATATGTTTAATTTAATATACAGAATTATCACTTCAACATATTATAAATATTAAAATATGTTAATGATGTACATTTATTTTTTCATATTGTTTCTTTGAAATTCAGTGTGTATTTCATACTGACAGACTATTGCATTTTAGCTGTTAAATTTTCACCAGATATACTTGATTTGTATTCAAATTTCATAAAATTTAGAGTTGAGAAAGTTGATTCAAATGCCCAAGTTGTTTCAAGCATACTTCAGAGCTTTCCTTTGAACTGCATTTACATTTTATTTAACTGAATTTTATGTAATTAAGATTGCGGGGGCAGAGTCAAGGTAACGGGCTAAACATACATCTCCCTAAATCCCCCTGGAAACCAAGACCTAAACTGATGATTAAATGGAGTGTTCTGGACATCTAGTGAGCCCTAGGACGTGGCATAGGGCTGTCTATTCAGACTACATACCACTGAGACAGAAACTTCTTCTCTTTCACCGACCCCCCCCCCCCTTGTTGAGTGCCAGCTCTCATGGGCTGAAAGTAACTTGCCATTTTAACTTTTTTTTTCTCTGTCTTGGCCAGCGGGCAGGGGTGGGACTTGACTGGCAGCAGGGCTCAGACACACTACTGATAGGATCAGTGAGTGGAGTCATCACATTTTAAGAGCCTGGCCTTGGAATCTGTGCACCTTGGCACTTTTGGCTTCTCTGCCTGAATCTCCACCATTGACTAGCCTATTCTGAGGTGGGCAGGGGAGCTTGTGAGGGGCACCATCTTGATTGTCTGGGAGGCAGAGTTACTCATATAGAGGCCTCAGCTGGGCCTAATTCCCAGGCTGGAAGCAGTGCCTGCCCAGAGAGGGCTTTTCTGACAAAAAAGCAGTCTTTTGCACAGTGTGACCACCAAATGATGGCAGAACAGTAGGCCTTCTGTATTTTGAACTAGTTTACAGCATCTGTGGTTGGATAAAGAAGTGCTTATTTTGCCAGCTGGGAAGAGGAACTTGCACACCTGAAAGACTGACTCATTTCAGAAGCCATCAGATACCTTTTACCTTTCAATTTAAAACTGCCTAGAGAAATAACTGCAGTGCATCCTGACAAAATCTCTTCTAGCCTTTACTGACTCACATTATAGGGTCAGCTGACAGCTCCCCAGTGACTCTATATGTAGAGCTTTGTCTTCACCAATCAGGAGATGGAGCCTGCTAACCCAGAGATACCACTTAGCCCAGTCACTGGAGTACATAGAGGTGTCTGGTGATCAACCTCCTTTTTAGACTGACCTGTAGATCCCACTAAGGTAACACTGGAGAAACAAAACAACCTCTAGATGCCCAAAAAGCAACAAACTCTGGACAAAAACATTAAGAAGAATTCCTCTATGGCTTCAGAAGGCCCACAAAAGAAAGAACTGAAGAACTTCCCAGGTGAAGAAGACTTTCTGAAACTATCAGAAGGCAAGTACAAAAAGATTATGTACAGAGCCCTCCTAGACATTATACAAAATGCAGCAGAGCAAAATGAAAAATTAAGCAAGCTGTTTGATCTGATGGAACACCAGTACTCTGAAATCCAACAGATCAGTAACAAAATCAAAGAGATAGAAACTTCAATTCAAAGCAAAGAAAACAGAACTGAGCAAATGGAAAACAGACTTTCTGACTTCAAAGACAGAGCTACTGACTCCAGCATCTGTGAGGAGAAATCAGAAAAAATAAAAAAAATTTAAAAAAATGAAGACACATTAAGAAGCATGTGGAACTCTGTTAAGAGGAACAACTTATGATTAATTAGAGTTCTTAAACAAGGTGGGACACCTGAGAACACAGAGAAAGTATAGTTGCTGAGCTGCTGACAGAACACTTCCCAGAAATTAGGAAAGAAGAGAATATAGATATCCAAGATGCATATCAAATGCCACTCAATATAGATCTCAAAAGAAAGACTCTGAGGTGTATTATAATCAAGCTTACCAAAATAAAACATAAGCAGAAACTCTTAAAGGCAGCAAGACTCAAAGCAACTATTCAGAGGGAAATCTTATAGGCTTTCATCTGATTTCTCAGCAGAAACACTGTTGGCATGGAGACAATGGGATGACACATTCAAAGCCTTGAAGGAGAAGAACTTCCAACCTAGAATTATTTATCCTGCAAAACTATCTTTCAAATATGAAAATGAAATTAGACATTCACAGATAAGCAGAAACTCAGAGACTTTGTAAAAACCAAACCAAAGCTACAAGAAGTACTGAAAGAATCTCTTGGCTTAGAAGAACAAAACCATTAACTTTATATTTTAGGAGGAAATACAGGACACATCATCCAGAAACCTACTCAGGGAAGGCTCCAAAGTCATTCAAATCTATAATATTAAAAGAAGTGATCCAGTAATCATATCATTAAAACTATGATGTCATCATATTAAAAATAGGGATGTACTACAGTCATTATAGTTCTTCCAGACAGAGATGAAGTTAATGACTTGCAGTAACTAAAATTGGGTTTAAACATAGATTATTAAGGGGGATGGTAGGGGCAGCCACAAAGCACAATAAAGATGCAACATATCAAATCAAGAGACGTAATACAGAAGTCTCAACAACCACAAAACCGACAATGAAAACTCAACTCATAAAGAACATCCCAGAACAGATGAATAAGAACTACAATGAAAACATCAACACAAAAATAAACTTGCCACAATGACAGCACTAAACACATACCTATCAGTAATTACATTAAATGTGAATGGACTGAACACTCCAGTAAAGAGACAATGAATGATATCTTGGATCAAAAGGCACGACCTGTCCATATGTTGCTTACAAGAAACTCACCTTAGACTTAAAGATATGAATAAACTGAAAATTAAGGGACAGAAGAATATATATCAAACTAACAATACACAAAAAGAGCAGGTGTGGCAATACTAATCTCAGGTAAAATAGATTTTAATGTAAAATCCACCATTGTGGACAAGGAGGGACACTATTTATTGCCAAAAGGTTCAATACACATACAGGACTTAACAATATTAAATATTTATGCACCCAATACTAGAGCACCTACATAATCAAACAAACACTGACTACACTCAGAAATGAGATAGACAACTCCACAATAACAGTGGGAGACTTCAACACCCACTCTCAATATTAAACAATGGTCTAGAAAAAGCTCAGTAAAGACACAGAAGACCTTACTGTCTTATTAATCAATTGGACCTCATTGACATATACACAACTTTCTATACATCAGCAGACAACTACATCTTCTTCTCCAGTGCACATGGAATATTTTCCAGAATAGACCATGTGTTAGGACATGAAGCAAATCTCAACAAAATCCATACCATTGAATTACTGCAAAGCATCTTCTCAGAACATAAAGTCATAAAAGTCTAAATCAGTAGCAGAAAAAATAGATAGAAAGTGGAACTCATGGAAGCTGAACAACATCTTGCTCAAAAACCCGTGAGTTATAGAAGAAATAAGGACGAAATAAAGAAATTTATGGATTCCAATGACAATGAAAGCACTTCCTTCCAGAATCTATGGGATACAACTGAAGCAGTCCTCAGAGGTTAGTTTGTCTCTATAAATGCACACATCTGAAAGGAAGAAAGAACCCAAAGCAAAGAACTAACCTATAGCTTGAACAAGTAGAGAGAGAACAACAGAGGAATCCCTCAGGCACCAAAAGAAAACAGATCATAAAGATTAGAGTAGAACTAAATGAATTAGAGAATAGAAGAACAATCGAAAAAATTGAAAAGACCAAAAGCTGGTTTTCTGAAAAGATCAACAAAATTGACAAACCATTGGCTAAATAAACTTACTAAAGAAAAGCAGGAAACAATCCAAACAAGAAATAAGAGGAGAAATGTCTTAACAGATCCAATAGAAATAAAAAATATCGTAACAGAATATTATGAAAGACTGTATTCTAATAAATTAAAAAACCTAGAGGAAATAGACACATTCCTTGATTTATATCACCTACCAAAATTATCATAAGATGAAGCAGAACGATTTAATAAACCCATCAAAAAGGAGTAGCTTGAAAAACTCATCCAAAATCTACCAACCAAAAAAAGCCTGGGCCCAGATGGCTTCACTGCAGTACTACCAAACTTTTAGAGAACCATTATCTCCAATACTACTGAGACTATTTCACAGCTTAGAAAGGGATGAAATACTCCCAAACTCACTCTATGAAGTCAGCATAACCCTGATACCAAAGCCAGGGAAAGACCCAACAAAAAAATGAGAACTACAGACCAATATCACTCATGAATCTAGATGCAAACATTTTCAACAAAATACTTGCCAATAGAATACAACAACGTATCAGAAAAATAATCGTTCACTACCAAGTTGGATTCATAACAGGGATGCAAGGCTGGTTCAGCATCAGAAAAACAAGTAATGTGATGAACCACATAAATAACACAAAAGACAAGAATCACCTGATTTTGTCAGCTGATGCAGAAAAGGCATTCGATAAAGTCCAACACCCATTCATGCTAAAAACTCAGCAAAATAGGAATAGACGGCCAATTCCTCAGTGCAATAAGGGCCATTTATACAAAGCCAACTGCCTACATCATCCTGAATGGAGAGAGACTGAAACAATTCCCCTTGTGAACAGAGCTAGACAAGGATGCCCACTCTCACCTCTCCTGCTCAACATTGTACTAGAAATTCTAGCCAGAGCAATTAGACAAGACCAGAAAATAAAGGGCATCTGCATCAGCAAAGAGGAAATAAAAATCTTTTAATTTGCAGGTGATGTGATTGTATACGTAGAGAATCCTAAAGAATGCATAAGTAAACTACTCAAACTGATAGAAGAGTTCAACCTAGTCTCAGGATACACGATAAGCATAAGTAAATCAGTAGGATTCCTTTATACCAACAATGATATTATTAAAGAAGAAATCACCGAATCAATGCTATTTTCTATAGTCACCAAGAAGATAAAATACCTAGGAAAAAACCTAACCAGAGAAATAACAAACCCTTACAAAGAGAACTACAAAATCCTACTGCAAGAAACTAAAAGAGACATAAATGGAGAAACCTATCCTGCTCATGGATAGGAAGACTTAACATTGTAAAAATGCCTGTTTTACCCAAAGCAATCTACTTATACAATGCAATCCCAATATAAATTCCTGTGATTCCTACAATAAGACTTTAAAAACAGACTCATACATAGAAAAAAATGACTCTTTGACAACTGCAAGGGTGGGGTATAGATTAGATAGTTGATAGAAATTTGGTTGGGTGAAATACGGGACAGCACACATTAGAAAGAAGATCAATTTTAACTGGACTTCAACATAATATGATTACTCCTCCCATCTTAACCCAAGGACAGAGTAGCTGGGACAGGGGGTCGGAGACCATGCTCTCAGGGGAAACTGAGGCCATTTGGCACAACTAGCATTTTGCTAAGAGAGTCTTCTGCACCTCACATTGGTTAGTCGCATCTGGGATCTTAAAAGCTGCCAAGCTGCCATCTGAGATACAACAGATGGTCCCAACTTAACAGGAACGGATGATTACCAAAGACCAAAACAACATGGGGAAAAGAGAACCCAGAAGACAGAGAGACCTTCATGATTGGGTGACTACAGTGACATGTGACTGGAAGAACTGGATGGTGCCTGGCCACCACCATTGATAGTCATGATGGAGCTCACAAAGTTGAGTCTCACTGGCAACACAAGAATAAAAAGGGGTGCACCCTGAGATCTCCACTAAAAGACAGCAATTGTTGGTCCAGGGGCCTTGGAGTTCCCCTAGGAGCATGGCCCCTGGCCCTGATGCTGCCCCTGTCCATAAATCATAATGGAAGTCAACTCTCTGGACAGGAATGGATTGGACTTGGTGACTCAGAATGACTGTATGATGTGTGCACTTTATGGTTCTGTGCATCTATAGGATGTCATCCTGCTGACCTCTTACTGGAGGCAGGGGAGACGGTGGAGAGGAGGGGATAGGAGATTGTTAGTAGGATATGACATCTAAGAACGGAGAGGAAGAGTGTGCTGTCACAGGGCAGGGAGAGCAGTGGGAGCTGCACATAGGCAGGCATGCAAATTTATATGAGACAGTACATTTTCACTGAATCATAATAAAATAAATAAATAAAAATAAAGAAAGTAGACTTGGAGGAAAAAAAGAAGCTGAAAGATGATTTCCCACTGCCTTCCATTATTAAAATACCAAAAAGCAATCAATGTATATTAACAAAATAGAGGACGTATTAAACAATTGGATATTGATGGTTCCAAAAAAAAAAAATTCACTTCCACAGTCAAACTAGCCATATTTCAAGTGCTTAGTAGCCACATGTGGCTAAGGCTACTACATTAGACCAAAGAAATAAAAATTAAAAAAATTTGGTGATCATCAAGCCAATTCCGACCCATAGCGACCCTGCAGGATAGAATAAAACTGCCAGATAGAGATTCCAAGGAGCACCTGGTGGATTTGAAGTGCTGACTTTTTGGTCAGCAGCTGTAGCAATTAACCACTATACTGTCAGGATTTCTCCACGTTAGACAGCACAGAGAAAATTTTCCTTCACCCCTAAATGTTGTGTTCAGCTGTTGTAAAACGAATCCCCTCCTACCACTGGCTACCAGTGATCTGCCATTTGTCATTATAGTTCTGCCTTTTCTAGAATGTCATGCAAATAGAATCCAGCACCTGACAGTTGCTTGTTTCTGGCTTCTTCCACTTAGCACATTGATCATGAAATTTATCTATGCTGTTGCCTTCTTCAGTAGTTAAAATCAGCTACTGTTAAGTTGGTTCTACTTTGTGATGACATGGTATATATCCAAGTAGAATTGTGCCACAGAGTTTTAAACGGCTGATTTTCACAAATGGATCTCCAGGACTTTTCTGAGGCTCTTCTGGGTGGCCCAGAAACACTGACCTTTCAGTTAGCAGCTGAGCATGTTACTTCTGTATCACCCAGGTATTTAATTTTTTTTAAATTGCTGAATAGTGTCTTTTGTTTGTGTGCATGTACTACACTACATTCGTCAGTCGGTAGACATTTAAGTTGTTTCCAAATTGGGAGTAGTATAAATAAACCTCTCATGAATGTTCAAATAAAAATTTTCTGTGGATATTTGTTTTTATTTTTTTCTGAAACAACGTCTAGGAGTAGGTTGAATGGTGTGCGTTTAACTTTATAAGAAAGAGCCAAATATTTTCCAAAGTGACTAATATTTTGTTTTTCTACCAATAGTGTAAAAGACTTCCACTTGGTCCCCATCTTCACTTACAGTTAAGTGAAGTCTTTAATTTGAGCAATTCTAGCGGGTATGTAGTAGTATTACCTTGTGGTTTAAATTGGCACTTCTCTGATGACTGATGATGTCCATCATGTCTTCATGTATTTATTTGCCATTGGTATATCATCTTTGGTGAAGTGTATGTTCAAATGCTTTCACCCCAATTTTTACCAAGTTGGTTGTCTTACTGAGCTGTAAAAGCTTCTTAGATAGTCTGGATACAAGTTCTTAAACATATATGTTTTCTATGCATTTTCTCCTAGTCTTGGCTTGGGAGTAGCTTTTTAATAATTGCTGATGTAGTTATCTGCTGCTGCTGAATGTAGTCTGCAGTGGCCTCTGGCTTCAAGGTCCATGCACTCGTCTTGAGCCCCGGCACCTTTGTGTCCACCAGCACGCTCTCTACTGTTTCTGCTCTTCTCTCAGAGAGTCACAGGAATGTTAGCTGTCTCTTGCACCCTATGTTGACGTTGCAGGGTTCTGAGCATATGTCTTCAGCCAGTCTACATGAACAGTTGCAATAACCATCACTCAGGTACTGTCCTTTGGTTAGCCATGAAGTTTGCCCAAGAAAATTAGAACTTCTCTGGGTTACATCCTAGGATGTAAGCACAAGTTCCCAATGCTGTCTGTGGGAGTTCCGTGGCTCCTGCCACTGCTACTCGTCTGCCTATCTTAGGACCTTGGCTCAATGAGGACTTATAAGAGACTAACCCAAACCCACTGTCAATAAGAGACTAAGCGGACTTGATACCTCTTGGTCCAACTTTGATCTCCTTTAATAATAATTCTCTTAAGCAGTCAATTTGCATTCCTCTCTTTTTCTGTTTTTCACAAAATAGATGTCAAGCTTTCAGTCTTCTGTCATTGACACTTAATATATAAAACTAAGCTTTTGATCTTAAAAATATTTTTTCTTTCATCTCTTAGACAGCAGGCTCTTATATTAAAGAGTCATGGATTCCAAAACTAATATTCCTACCATAAGCTACAAAAGCCTAGTTAGAAGCTTATAAACAAAGAAAAACACTTCGATATTTCTGTTTCTGCCTTCTCCCTGAGTTGTGTGCACAAGGAACGCTATTTACACTGCCTGCATGGCAGGTCCAAAGAAGTGTGAGAGAGCAACCTGTGGATTTTACGGAACAGTTTCCTACCTCAGTGAGCTTTCAGTAAGTACAGAAGTACCTAAGAAGACAATCTCCACAGGGACAAGACTATTACTAGCAATTCTGAGGCAGGAAAATCTAGACATACTTACAATACAACAGTAGTAATTATCATAGGGTGCTTGTGATGCTTGCAGAACTGCCCATGTATTGAGTGTGTGCTACATGTCAGCTCTGGCTTAAACATTCTACTCTTGTTAACCAGTAAGGTTAATAGAAAGCATTTTGCTATGGAGAAAACTGAGGACTTTGACACAACTCTGACTTTCCTGAAGTCAGTGTGTTATTAGTAGTACCAGGATTTGAACTCCAGATCAATCTACTTTAAAACATATACTCTTAACTAGTAAGACATTGCTTTTTGAGCTGTTTGGTCCCAGGACTCCTTTATAAGGCTAAAAATTATTAAGGGCCTCAAAGACCTTGCATTCACATGGATAATATCTATTGAAACTTACTGTATTAGAAATTAAAACAGAAACATTTAAAATGCTTATTAGTTTATAATAGCAATATTACACTTTAACATCAACTTACTTTACCAAAAAATTACTGTATTATCCAAAACAGAAAAAAAAATTAGTTACATTTTTTGTAAATCTGCTTTATTTCTTATAAATCTCTTTAATGTCCCACTTGATAAAGGGCAGCTGGTTTCTCAAATCTGCTTTTGTAGCCTGTTTTGACAGCACACATCATGTAGCTTCTAAAACATCTCTGTGAGAGAATCTCTCAGTAGAAAATGAGAGTAAAAATGGAAGATAATCTTTTAGTGTTATTATTAAAATATTTTGATCTGTGGACTGCCTAATAGAATCTCAGGCACTCTCAGAGATGCCCAGATCATAATTTGAGAATAGATGCATTAGGATAATTATAAATACATTGGTTATAGTTTAGCAGAACTTTATTTAACAACAAGAACAACAGCAATCTATTGCTGTCAAGACACTTCTGACTCCTAGCAATCCAATGGCATAGCACAGAACTGTCTCATATAGTTTCCAAGGAGTGCCTGGTGGATTTGAACTGTCAACCTTTTGGTTAGCTCTTAACCACTGTACCACCAAGTTATACAGAGAAGAGTGCTATGAATTGGGAAGTCTAGGATAGGACCAGAAACCCTGGTGGTGCAGTGGTTAAGTGCTACAGCCGCTAACCCAAACTTCAGCAGTTCGAGTCTGCCAGGTGCACCTTGGAAACTCTATGGAGTAGTTATACTCTGTTCTACAGGGTAACTATGAATCAGAATTAAGTCAATGGCAGTGGGTTGGTTGGTAGGATGGGACCAGGTTATAATAGGCTGGTAAACTAATTAAGTAATTTGGATGTTGTCCTGAAAGCAATAAGAAGCCATTATGTTGTATGGAGACCATTAGTCTGACAATAAAATCTTTACAATGAATTGGAAAGATAAGACAATCTAGGAAAGACAACTTGCGAGAGTGCTGGAGAGAACCAGCTTACCATAATACCTCTGTAGCTGTGCCTGTAAGAATTTTCGTGATAATTAAAGTTTACTGTTTTTAGTTGCTGTTGACTTGATTCCAACTCATGGCAACCTCATGTGTTAAACAGAATGGAACTACTCCATAAGGTTTTCAAGGCTATGCCCCTTCAGAAGCAGGTTGTTGGGCCCATCTAACCAGGTGCCTCTAAATGCGTTAGAATGCCAGACTTTTGGCTGATAGTCAAGTATCTAATTGTCTGGGCCACTCAGAAAAATTCAAAGCATTCATTTATGTAACATATGTAGAATAAAACCTGATCCACAGTAAGCACTATATGTATTAGAAGCACTGGTAGTTATGACTGCTCTTAGTGGTAGTGTTGATAGTAATATTGATTAGCAGCAATGACAGCCTGAATTAGACAATATTGCAGAGGCATTTTACACAGAAATTTGTAGGATGTACCTGATTAGATGTAGGGGTGAAAAATGCAAAAATGAAAGACAGTGGTGTTTTGCCTGAGTCTGCCTGTTGATTTTGTGATGTCCATGGGACATACATATAAAATAAGTAAATAAAATAAATTACAAGACCATACACTAATTCATGTCCCTTCTGGTTGTTAAGTCTTCTAATTTCTCCAATAACCTGTACACTTTATGTCTTATAACTCCAATTACTTTTACAATTCAACTTGGACCATCTTTTCCCTTACTTAGACCTAATATTTCAATTCCTTAACTTCTTTAAGTTCTTTAACACTTTGGTGTTAGCACTCCTATTCCTTTTCTTTTTAATATCCTAGCCATCACACCAATCCTCTTCATAGTTAGATCCTGTGAATCAACTGAAAGGCTACCTACTCCCTCTCCAGATTTCATCCTTGAACATTGTATCCAAGTCTCCCATCTTCTTGCCTGATCTCTCTTACCAAATCCTGCTCATTATCTTCACAAACTAAAAGCTTCATGAAGACAAGAACGTTTTCTTTCATTCATCAATTTTGACATAACTCTTGGCAAAGGTGTTATAATAAATATTTTTTCCATGACCACATGAACAAGACTGAAGAGAGCAGATGAAATAAAAAGAGAGTGCTAGAAACATTAGGGAAGTCTGTTTTTTAATTTAAAATTAATTTGTGCTCATCTTCAAGTGAACACCAACACGTCATCAGACTCTAATGGGAACTTCTCAATCATATTTGATTTCAAAATCGAATGTGCCTCCACCTTGTACCTGGCAAGGGCATGGAAGCTCTATAGACACATCCAAACTTGCTGAGGGACCAAATTGCTGAGCTGAGGGCTGTGTGGACCATAATCTCAGGGAACATCTGGCTCAGTTACATTCTATATTCGTGAGTCATGTCTGGGGTCTTGAAAGCCTGTGAGCAGCCACCCTGGATACTCCACTGGTCTTACTCCTTCAGGAGCAAGGGAGAATGAAGAAAACTAAAAAACAAGGAAAAGATTGTGCTAAAGGAAGTGGACCACATCTCCAGTGGCCTCCAGCATGCCTGGCTAGTGCCCAGCTGCCTACTGACTGCTGTAACAGGGATCACAGCAGTCTCAAGACAGCCCTGGAGAAAAATGCAGAACAAAACTAACACAAAAAGGAAAAATCAGAATCACTGATCTAACAGAAAAGGAAGAAGCCCTGATAGTACTGGCTCCTAGACACTCTTCCAGCTCAGTAATGAAGTCACTCCTGAGGTTCATTCACCCTTCAGCCAAATATTGGACAGGCCCATAAAGCAAAATGAGACCTCCAGGGCACACCAGCCCAGAAGCAAGGACTGGAAACCAACACGTGACAGGAAAGCTGGTAACTGGGAACCCACAGTTGACAAAGGAGAATGTTGATATGTGAGGGTTTGTTAATCAATGTCATGAAATGATATGTGTACTGTTTAATGAGAAATTACTTTGTTCTGTAAACCTTCATCTAAAGTACAATAAAAAAAATTATCAATAAAAATTACATACAATCATTAGTAAAATGTGCCTTAGTTTATAAAATCCCGTCAACTGTGTTGACCCATATTGTCAGTTGGCATATTAACGTTTGAAAGTGGCCAAGGTAGCAACAATGACAATAATGCTCCATGACAGCAGTCTGCCCCTTCCTCCCGGGTCCCGGTGGTGGATGACTCTCCCTGCTTCCACACTGCAAGTCCTGCACTCCCTAAGATAGTCTGTGAACACACAAAGGCAAAGATGCTTTCTGGAAGGAGAACGGTAGGTGGGTGCAGCTGCGTTTCCTGGCTCTGCCACTTACTCGCTGGGTTGACTGACTAACAAATCCCATCTATGAAACGGAAGAAATGATAATACTTTTCTTAAAGGAACATCAGCATGTTTCTAGCAAAGTACGTAGCAAAAGAATGGCATAGTTCAATAAATGTTAGGTTCCTCAGTCATTCAGTCACTGCCCTCTAATTTGCCCAGATCAAGCAGTAAGCTAAAACTGGACTGAGAAAGGCTAACTTTCAAGCCTAACTCAGTATTTTCATGTTGTTTTTTAAGTGCTTTTAAAAATTAATCACCTTTAGCATATCAACACTGTAGAAAATCTAAATTAGCAAAAGGACTACTCCTTCCAACTCTGTTTGTTGTCTTGCTACCCAGAAACAATTTCGTTTAACTCTTTTCACTGTTTCTTTGATGGATATTTTAATTTCTCACTATACCTTGATTTATCATTTTTAAGAAAAAAAATCTATTTTCAATAATTATTCATCCTTTTAGGCCCAAAATATTTATTGGGCAACTAAAATAAAGTGAACACTAAAAATACAATAGGGAGTAAGACAGACAAGATCTTTTTTCTTTTTCTCCTAGAGATTATAATGATTTTAGGGGAAAGAAATAGTATACATAGATACAAATTTAAGACATGGTAATTCCTAGATTATTTTGATAGTATATACCATGATTTGACTTCCTCTACTTACCTTTGCAACGTGGTGTAATGGTTAAGAGCTACAGCTGTTAACCAAAAGGCTGACAGTTCAAATCTACCAGAGCTCCTTGGAAACTTTATGAGGCAGCCACTCTGTCCTAGAAGGTCATTATGAGTAGGAATTGACACAACAGCAACGTGTTTGTCATTTGAAATGAGAGTGTGAGTACAACTTTTCCTTCCATTCTTGTCTCTCTACACCACTTCCCAACACCTTATGTCAAGTTTGTGTCACTTGTATTAATTTTCCTTTGGGAAGGCTGATCGATTTGTAAGCAATTTCACAGTCAATATTGTATGCTTTATTTATAGATGAATTCAATAAATTGAAAAATTTAATAAACACATTTGCCCTTTTGTGCCTGTGTTTATGGCAGAAACAGCTTTTCATTTTTCTTGCATTCTTTTCTTTTTTATATGGAGCCTAGTGGCACAGTGGTTAAAACAAAAGGTCAGCGGTCTAAATCCACCAGCTGCTCTTAGGGAGAAAGATGTGGCAGCCTACTTTCATAAAGATTTATAAAATCTGCCTTGGAAGCCCTGTGGAGGAATCCTACTGTGTTCTGTAGGGTTCTGATGAATCGAATGAATTTGATGACAACGGGTTTGGTTTTTTTCTGCTTATGACTTCCCTTTGTTTCCTAACCGCATCTTTCATCTGTTCTTTTGAGTCTCTTTTGACTGCCAGTGATGTTTCTGCTGGAGACCTTTGTATCCTGTTATCATCTGAACTTCCTGCACAACCATCACCTTTTTCCTTTCTGGTACCCTGATTCCCATCTCTTCATGTTTTGGGTTCATTCCTTCTCTGTACAATCACAGTAACCTTCTAAGGAAGAGTTATAAGAAACAACCCTTTTTCTCAAGAAGTTTCTTGTTCTGAGTGTCACATTAATTGATAGGTTGATCATGGAATTCTTATTTGAAAATTATTCTTCATGGAAATCTGAAGGTGTTGCTACTTTCTTTGGGGGGAATCAATATTACTGTAGAGTTAATCCCAGTGACAATCTGAACATCTCTGTCCTATAGATGGCTTGTGTTTCTTCCATGGAACTTTCAGGATCTCTTCTTTATCTGTGTTGTACTAAAAATTCACAATAATTGTGTAGGTATGGATCTTTTGTATAAATACCCAATAAGTTATTTTCAGTTTTGATTCATTATCTTCAAATCAGAGAAATTCTTTTTGAGTATTTCTTTGATATTTCTTTCCTCCTGATTTCTTACTTCTCTCTGTGTTTCCATTAATTAGACGTTGGGCTTCATAGGATAAGCTCTTAATTTTACGGTCCCTAATATTTTCTTCATATTTTTTCCTACTCTTTTTTATAAATATTTAATTGTGTTCTTGGTGAAAGTTTACACAGCAAATTAGGTTCTCATTTAACAATTTCTCTAATGGTCATGGAATCTCTGGTGGTATAGCGGTTAAGTGCTGTGGCTGCTGACCAAAATACTGACAGTTCAAATCCACCAGCTGCTCCTTGGAAACTCTATGACGGTTCTACTCTGTCTTAGAGGGTTTCTGTGAGTCAGAATCAACTCAGTGACCGTGGGTTTGAAATACTGGTCTTATTTTTTAAGAGATTTCCTTGACTCTATCTTTTAAGCTTCTAGTGATTTTATTACTGCCTTTTTTTGTAATTCTACCCAGCCAGCCAAGTGCCATAGAGTCAGATCCAATTGTAATTCTAAGAGGGTTTTTTTTCCCCTTAGTCTCTACTTGTTCCTTTTCTATAGCCTCCTCTTCTCAATTTGTAGATTTATTGTCTTTTAAAATATTTTTAGACACATGACTTAAAGTTGATTTTTGCCCTTAAAGTGTCTGTTTCCTTTAGCGTCTTTTTTTTTCTGTTCATCTTCGTCTTTTTTCCCCCAGCCACATTGTAGGCTTTACTCCATTGTCTAGCTCTTCAGTTGCTCAGTCATATGTAAGAATGAGTCAATAGAACAGTTGAATGAACTTGAATAGAACTTATCAACTGGCTGGGTTCATAGCAGAATGAACAGGGAGGGAGCTGATCTTGCCTTTTGGAATCCACCCCCCTCTGGAGACTCAAATTCTACACTAGTAAGGTAGTCCACCTCACTTCCTGTTGTCTCCTCCCAGAGCATAGCAGGGGAGGATTGGAGGAGTTGAGCAATGGAAGCAAAGGACAGAGGAGTTAATAAGCCTATACAACTTACATTTAGCACCTTCTCTCAATTTTCCAGCACTTACGTCACTCCATTTTGGTGTTTGTAAGCCCTGGGCTTGGAGAGGGTTGCCTTAGCTATGCCCCCTCTATTCTCCATCAATCATCATCCTTCTGTCCAACGTTCGTCCCCCAGAAATGCACTGAAATCCTTAGTGCACTTAATGACCCTCCTGACATTCTGTTCCTCATTGCGAAGTTATATCTGCTTTGCTCCTTTACTATATTTTAAAGAGATGTTGGTAAAAAGGTGGTAAATGAATGTTCCAATCACTTTTTTTCTCCTGACTTTCTTTTTCTGCTTCTTTTAAATTTAGGATAGACTGTTACCTTTTAAGGGGCTAAGCTAGCCTTTCTTAGTTGCCTACTTTTATATCCCAGAACTTTTGTTTTAAAGTAGAAAAGCCATCTTCTTCAGAATTTAGGCACCCATTTATCCTCAGTAATACCAAAGAGTTTTTCTGCTTTCAGATATTGACAGCTCCCTCTTATGCCTTTAAATCTTGGAATATTTCATTTGATTTAATGTGTAGGTGTGTAATGTTCTGAATAATAGAGATGTGAATCACCAAAAAAAAAAAAAAAAAAAAGAACTTAAAAGTTTTTAAGACAACAAAAAGCTCAAGGATTTCTTTTACAGTTTTAGATATTTTTCATTGCATAGTGAATTTCAACTTGAATAAATTTTTTTAAGAAAAAAATCACTCCAGTGATTATATAGATGTTCTTATCTAAGAAACGCAGTGACATAATGGCTAAGTGCTGTGGCTGCTAACCAGAAGTTAGACAGTTCAAATCCACCGGGTGTTCCTTGGAAACTCTATGGGGCAGTTTTACTCTGTCTATGGGTTCTCTATGAGTCAGAATCAACTTGATGACAGTGGATTTGGTTTTCGGTTTATCTAAGAATGAGACTCATAGCTCTTTGTTTTAGTGGCATATTTAATAAGTACTGTCTGACAGGCCTGGAACATAAACTGTCATGAGAAAATGTAAGTGAAATCATTAAGGAGTATCTGGTTAAGAATCCAATAAAGCTGGGTTCATACTCCAGGCCTTACCAATCCCAGCTGCTCTAAGACAGTTAACATCTTTGAGTCTTAGTTGATTCAGTGTTGAAATGGTACAGACAATACCTTCTCCATGGGAAGATTTTGAGAGACTGATGGTGCTGTTGGCTGCTGTCACATTGACCCCCAACTCATAGCAACACCATATACCAGGGAATGCAGTACTATTCAGTCCTACTCCAGCCCTGTGATCAAACTACAGATCAAACCATTGTGATTCATGGGGTTTTCACTGGCTGATGTTCAGTGGTAGATTGTCAGACTCCTCTTTTCACTCCTTCTTAGTCTGAAACCTATTCAGCACCATAATAATACACAAACCTCCACTGACTGACGGGTGGTGGAGGCACACGAGGTACAGTGGCCAGGAACTGAAATTGGGTCTCCTGCATGGCATGTGAGATAGATAGCATATCCACAAAAACTTGAGCACAGTGCCTGGCACTTGGCAAGCACTCACTGAATAGCACTCATTTTATGATAACGTGAATAGCCTTTATAATGCCATTCTTCCCTCTTCTTAAAAAGTGGGGATCGGGGAAGTACTTCTTTGTAAACACACCGAAGACTGAATAACTTCACAAGCCTTAGAGTTAGCTCTCCTTAGTTTTTCTCCTCAGTCCCTCTGCTCTCATTTAAGCCCATTCCCTTTTGCTCAGCCCTTAGAGAATTAGATAACTAAGCCAGGCCACCACTTAGTCAACATTATATTGCCCCAATGAATTGACAGACAGTAATGGCTCCTTGGGGCTGTTTGTTTTGCCATTTTAATAATCATTTATTGAAGAATCAGTGACTAATCTGTGACATGACAGGTTTGGAGTTTCCCAATTATGTACTCATTGTGGAATCTATGAATTAGAGCTATTGTCTTTTCCTGCGGTGAAGATGGACTTTGCAGCTCCTTATTGGCCTAATGAGGTAGAGACCAGGTGCTTGGCAGAGAGGGATTCTTTGGACAACAATATTTTGCAGGGAAGCTATGAGCTTATTGTGGAGGAAGGGAGGTCATGGAAATAGGCATATATTGCTAAGTTTGTACAAATAGATTTACTTACCTTCTGCATGCTAGTTGCTACTTATAAACTGGGAAAAGAAAAGCCAGTTCAAGTATTAAAACACTAGACTACTAACCAAAAGGTCATTGGTTTGAATCCACCAGCTACTCCGCAGGAGAAACATCTAACAGTCAGTTTCTGTAAAGATTCGGGCTTAGAAAGCCCTACATGGAAGTTCTACTCTGTCTTTAAGATTCCTATGAGTCAGAATTGGCTCAGCAATTGGTTTTGTTTGGATTTGAAGTCTTCTATTTAACAAACAACTATTGCTCATTGAGCACCTATTATATACACAGTGTTGAAACAAGCAGTAAACTGCTAATGAGACAGAAAGTTCCATGGAAGCATCTGTTTGTCAGAAGTAAGAGAGAGAGTGGTTACTGAAGATGTCAGAGAAGACTGCAGCCTGTTGAGTTGGGCCTTAAACAGTAAGTTAGAAATCAACAGGAAATAAGTAGAGGGATGGGTGGTAGTGAGGACTCTCAGCAGAGGACATAGCAGACACAGAGCTCAAAGATCTCTTTAAAGAAGTTGACAACTGCGTACAATTCCTAGAATATAGGATTTATAAAGGGTATGTCACAAACTGATCAAGAAATCTAAAGTAGAAATAGACTGTGGACACTCTGTAAGCCAAGCTGAAAATCATTCTATAGGCGAGCATTTGCCCAAGATTTCTGTAGAATGTAAGTATCCTACAGGATATTAATATGGTCAAACTAATATGGAAAATCTGGTTTAAAGAAAGCTTAATTGACTCTTTGTTGCAAGGCTTCTCAGTACTTTTTAATGTGCCTTGTAAATCTCCAGCAGAGAGATAGATCATGATTTTTTCCCCCTAACTTAATACCTCTTTTCCTGGAATACTGATTAACACCTCAAAAGACAGTAATGGTTCTGTGCTGTTACGTTTATGAAGACAGTGCTCTAAGCAGCAGAGAATCATGCAGAGATTTAAAACCAGAGAGTGACATGTCTAGATCTGTGATTTAGAAAGATCACTGACTAAGTGAAGAGAATGAATAGCAAGGAGTAATGAATGAAGACACAGTGACCTACAGAAATTAGATAAGAGACTAAGACAGCAAATTCATATAGACTAAACAAATGGTGACGGTGGGCAGCGTGGTGTATGTGTATGTTAACAGTGTAGTGAGCATTCAGAGGAAATGCTATTTGTAACCCGCAGAAGGTAGGGAACCTATATTATCAAGCTAGGGAATCTCTTATCAAGAAAGGTATAGTTTTTTACCAATATGAAGAATTACTATTTCAAGGTTTTTTATATTTGTAATACCTTTCGAGTCTCCCATCAGTTCCATGAGGAACTTTTAAAATTGTTTTTCCCATTTTGCACATGAGAAAACTGAATTTTAGAGGTGTTTGTAGATATGCTCACAGTTTCACAGCTGGTGAAAGGCAGACTTGGCCTCAGCCCTTCCATGAGGCTTTCTCATTTCATTCAGTTTTCCTCAGAGTTGAAATGAGGCTGGATGGATAGAATTTGTGGAGATTGAACAAAGAAGTAAAAGGTAGTTAGGAGGAGAAGCACCACAAAAGACTTAGAGACAAAATATCTGAATGACGTAATCAGTATGCTAGGAAGAACCAGTCTGCTAAAGGCCGGAATTGCCATCCTGAGTCACACCATCCTTCAAGACAAGGCCACTCCATAGGCTACAACCTGTGCAGTCACAATGGTTCCCATGCTTAGAAAGACCTCATGCTTGGTTGAATGCTCTACTCTGTTGCCATCTAGAAATTTCTACTAGCCTTTGAAGAAGAAGGGGCCCTACATTTTTATTTTGGACTAGTCCCCTCAAATTATACATATGATCATGATACAATATCTCCATTTTGCCCTCTGAGGCTGTTTTCAGCTCCTATGTCTCTGAATTCTTACACTGTCATGAGGCCACACTTAATTAGTCTCTTATTTGCAGATAAACGTTGCTTGTAATCTTGATAATCAAATGGTGAATTCCTTAACCAAACCAGTTACTGCTGAGTGGGCTGCCACTCACGGACAGCCCTTTATGTCAAAAAAGATGTGTGCTATGTAGGGTTTTTCAGGAGTAGATTGCTGGGCTTTCTTCTGAGGTACTTCTGGGTGGAGTCCAACCCTGATGTTTGGTTAGCAGCACAGCCTGGTAACTATTTGCACCATCCAGGATCTGCAGCCCCAGAAAGGATGACAGCTAAGCACGTGGTAGACACCCATTAAACCTTGATGTTGAATGACTGTGAACCTCCATCCAAGCCCACCGACATGAACAGTTTTATACTTCCTTGTAATGAAACAGCCTTTGAGTTAGCAAAAGTCAAAAAAAGAAAAAGCAAATCTACCCAGATAATTCAAGATAAGAAACAGAAAAGTGAATAAATCAACTTCCAGGTGGACAATAGGGAACATACTAGTGATGGCATCCAACATCTAATATTAAGAATTTTTTGGAGGTATACTATGTGCCATGCACTACATTTCATTTATGTATATGTAACTTCCATTTGGTCTTTAAAACTACCCTACAAAGTAGACGCTCTCATTATGTTCATCTTGCAAATGAAATAGAAGGTAATTGTCTCGAGAATACTGCTTGGAAACATCAGGGCCAAGATTTAAACCCTAGCAGTTTGGTTCTCAAAAGTCACACCTTTAAATATTTATTTATTATACTTCACTAAGTGACTCATCTTAGACAGGAGACTCATGTCTGGCCTTGTGTCATTACCTATTAAGTACTAAGTTTAAAAAAAAAAAATGCCATGGAGTTGATTCGGACTCATGTGTGTTAGATTATGACTTGTACTCAGAATTTTCAGTGGCTGGCTTTTCAAAAGCAGATCACCAGGTTCTCTCCAAGGTACTTCTAAAAAAAACAAAAACAAAAAACCATTGCTATCAATTCCAACTCATAGTGACTCCATAGGGCAGGGTAGAACTGGTAGATTCAAACTGCTAGTCTTTTGATTAACAGCCAAGCTCTTAATCACAATGCCACCAGGTGCCTCTAGGTGAACTGAAACAACCGACCTTTTGGTTAGCAGCCATTTGTGTCACCCAGGGACTCTAAGTGCTATATATGTGATAGCTATGATTATTCTTCCCCATGTTGGTCATATTGTGGTGGTTTTTGTTGCTGTGATACTGAAAGCTATGCCATAGGTAATCAAATGCCAGCAAGGTCACCAATGGTGGACAGGTGTCAGCTAAGCCTACAGACTCAGACAGACTAGGAAGGATGACTCGGGGATCTACTTCTGAAGAGAATTAGCCAGTGAAAATCTAATGCAGTTGAACATTGTCTGACAGTGCTGAATAATGAGTTCCTCAGATTAGAAGAGAGTCCAGATAGTTCTGGGGAAGAGCCACCTCCTCAAAGCAGAGTCAGCCTTAATAACATGGATGGAGTCAAGCTTTCAAAACCTTCATTTGTTGATGTGTGATACAACTCAAAATAAAAAGAAACAGCTACAAACACCTCAATAATAATCAGAACATAGAATGTATGGAGTAAGAATCTAGGAAAATCAGACATCATCAACAATGAAATGGAATGTATAAACATCAGTGTCCTAGACATTAGTGAGAAGAAATGGACTGGTATTGGCCATTTTGAATTGCCAGTGATCACATGACAGAATTTTAGAAGACCAATGACTTCTATATTGCAAAAACTCTTTTTTCAACATCATAAATGGCAACTTTGCATGTGAAAGTCACCACATAGAATACACAGGAATTAAATCAACTACGTCTGTGAAAGAGACAATGGAAAAGCTCAGTATCACCAGTCAGAACACGGCAAGAGGTCAGCTGCAGAACAGACCATCAATTGCTCACATGCAAGTTCAAGTTGAAGCTGAAGAAAATTAAAGTAAGTGCACGAACGTCAAAGTCCAACCTTTTATATATCCCACTTGAATTTAGAGACCATCTGAAGAATACATTTGACACACTGAACACTAATAACCACGGACCAGACAAGTTGCAGAATGACATCAGTGACATCATACATTAAGAGAGCAAGATGTCGTTAATAAGACAAGAATGAAATACATGACCAAAATGGATGTCAGAAAACACTTAAGAAAATTGCTCTTGAATGTCAGATAAAGTGAATGGAAGAAATGACGAACTGAAAGAACTGGAGATTTCAAAGAGCTGTTTGACAAGACAAAGTAAAGCAGTACAGTGACATGTGCAGAGACCTAAGGTTACAAAACCAAAAGGAAAGAGCAAACCTGGCATTTCTCAAGCTGAAACAACTGAGGAAAAAATTCAAAGCTCAAGTTGCAGTATTGAAGGGTTCTATGGGCAAAGTACTGAACGACACAGAAAGTTTCAAAGGAAAATAGAAGGAATGCACAGAATCGCTGTACCAAAAAAAAAAGGAACAACAATCAGTTATCTCAAGAGGTAGCATATGATTAAGAAGGAAGAAGTCCAAGCTACACTGAAAATGTTGGTGAAAAACAGACTCTGGGAATTAACAGAATACCAACTGAGATGTTTCAGCAAACACATGCAGCAGTGGAAGTACTCATTCATACATATCAATGACAAGAAATTTGGAAGATGAGCTAACTGGCCAACCAGCAGGAGGGGTTCCTGTTGCTGAGATAGGTGATCCAACCAAATGCAGACATTATCAAACAATGCCACTAATATCACACACAAGTGAGATTTTGACAAAGATGATTCAAAAGTGATTGTAGCAGTATATCAGCAAGGAACTGCCGAAAAATGTTAAGTTGGGTTCAGACAAAATATCATGGTTCATGTCAGATGGATCCTGGCTGAAAGCAGAGAACATCAGAAAGATATTTGTGTGTGTTTTATTGACTGCACAAAGGCATTACACTGTGTCAATCACAACCAATTATGGATAACATTGCAAAGAATAGAATTCTAGGACACTTAATTATGCTCATGAGGTATGTATACATAGATCATGAGGCATTGCTTTGAACAGAACAAGGGGATACTGGGTGGTTTAAAGTCAGGAAAGGTGTACATCAGGGTTGTATCCTTTATTATACATATTCAATCTGTATGCCAAGCAACTAATGCAATAAGCAAGACTATATGAAGAAGAACAGTGCCTCAGGATTGGAAGAAGACTCATTAACTACATAGGATAGCAGACGACACGATCTTGCTTGCAGAAAGTGGAAGCACCCACTGAATGAAGACCAAAGACCACCAGCCTTCAGTGTGGATAACGCCTCAACATAAAGAAGACAAAATCCTCACAAATGGACCACTAAGCACCACCATGCATGATAGATGATAGAAGTTAACAATGATTTCTTTTCATTTGGATTCACTGTTCCTGGAGGCAGCAGTCAAGATATGAAATGATGCAATGCATTGGGCAAATTTGCTGCAAAAGACCTCTTTAAAGTGATTCCAAAAAAAAAGTGCAGAAATGTCACTTTAAGGACTAAGGTATGCCTGACCCAAGCCATGGTGTTTTTCATTAACTCATATGCATGTGAAAGCTGGACAATGAAAAACAAAAAATGAAGAAGAGTGTTGGTGAAGATCATTGAACATACCATAAACTGCAAAAGAAAGAACAAATCAATCTTGGAAAAAGTACAGAGAAGATGCTCCTTAGAACTGAGGATGGAGTGTCGCATGTGCTTTGGATGTTTCATCAGGAAAGATTAGTCCCAGGAGAAGCATATCATGCTTGGTAAAGTAGAATGTCACCAAAAACAGAGAAAGACCCACAATTAGACTGATTGACACGATGGCTACAGCAATCAGCTCAAACATAGCAGTGGTCATACTATGCCACTGGTCCAGACAGTGTTTACTTTTGTTGTATGCAGAGTTGGTATGAGTTGGAATGCAGTGGAGGGCACCTAATAACTACGATGAGCATTCTCCATATAAAAATAAGCATGGGAGATATTGACATCATAATTCTATACTTACATTTAAATTTCAGTCTTTCTTTTATCCCAGGCCTTTTTATTTTTCTTTCTTCCTCTTCCTATCTGTTAAATAGATCTAACGGGTCAGCATTTCAAAACAGAAAGTGTTCCACACTATATTTTCCCCTAGGGAGAGTTCAATCCTTCATTAAATTCTCACAAGTGTCTGTCCTCCTAAAAATGTTAAAATCAAGGCTGACCCTACTTTTAAAATGTAGATTTGTGACCTTTGGTTATACACATTGGCTAGTCCTGGTACTGTAGAAGTCTCTATTTGAAGATTGTTTAATATAATTATTTTTACTTTGTTTATTTCATACACATTTACCGAACTTAAAAAAAGGGTCTTGCATACAAATTCAAGGTCCCACTATCTCTCGAATTCTAGTTTCTGTAACTTATCACAGAAGTGTAATAATAGCCAGGGTTGCAATCTTGGTTTCAAAACAAGCCAGCTTTTTCAAAGTTTTTCCCACGTGATGGACTAAATTTATCACATGATGTCTTCTGTAGCTTACAAAACAAAGATCAAACCCATTGCTGTCAAATTAGTTGCAACTCATAGCAATATAGGTCAGAGTAGAACTACCTCATATAGTTTCCAAGGAGAAACTGGTGGATTTGAACTTCTGACCTTTTGGTTAGCAACCATAGCACATAACTACTACACTACCACAGCTTGCATAGTTTATAAAGCTGTGTATTTATACTTAAGTTTCCCACAAAGGACCAAGTGGCAGACCATAGTAAGCATGAAGAAGATAATTAGACCTGACTCTGTGCAGAAGGCTTCCTTCCCAAAGCCCTGCAGCTAGGAGTCAGGGGGATTGACATAGTCTCTTCTGGAGCTCTGCCCGGCCCACCTTAGAGCAGAGAAACAGAGCTGGGGGAGATGAAGAGAAGTTCTGTCACCTCACATTTTCACACAGTATTTGATCTAATGTAACATTTGAAAGAAAGTATTCATTTCTCCCCTTGATGCCAATCTTAAAATAATGGGGAGTTGAGCTACTTCTGTAAACATACAACTGTAACTGTCATTGATTAATAGGTAACTTTCTATTTACCATCTTAAGAGAAAGTGATGAGTCCATTAAAACAAAGGCTCAGGAGACTCATTGTGGGGAGACACACCTTGGAGTCTAGACTTCAGCTTTCCTGCTCCCAATCAGCCACCAATTCACTAGGTAATCAAGTCACTTTTCTTTAGGCTTCAGTTTCCACCTTAGCAAAATGACAGGTTGAAACTTGTCTTAGTCACCTGGTACTGCTCTAACAGAAAACACCATGAGTGGAAGGTTTCATGAAGAGAAGCTTTATTGACACAGTCCAGTAAGCTGCAAATCCATTTATAAATTGTAAATCCGTTCAGAATGAGAAATCATCACAGTCCGGTAGGCCGAGTTCAAATCTGACCTTTTGACCTTTTGGTTAGCAACCATAGCACATAACTACTACACTACCACAGCTTGCATAGTTTACAAAGCTGTTTATTTATACTTAAGTTTCCCTGCAAAGGACCAAGTGGCAGACCATAGTAAGCATGAAGAAGATAATTAGACCTGACTCTGTTCAGAAGGCTTCCTTCCCAAAGCCCTGAGCTAGGAGTCAGGGGGATCATCTCAGCACAGGAACCTCAGGTCCAAAGGACGTGCTCTGCTCTCAGCGCTTCTCTCTTGGTGCCCTGAGGTTGCCGTCTTCCTCTGCTCACTTCTCTCTCTTGTATTCCACAAGCTTGTAGCTTGAGTCCTGCCTCACTAACACAACTGTTACTCATTTTCCATCATCAGTCTCACAGAGGCAGGATTCACAACACATGGGAGGAAGAGCACCATACTGGAACGCCTAACCAAGTCAAATCAACACGCACATTTTCGGGGGGGGGGGGGGACACAATTTAATCCATGACAGACCTAATGGTCTCTAAGTATCCTTTTAGGTAGAACTTTGTTGGATGTGTGTTTAGCACCATAAATATATTGTTCACCAAGATTCCTTCTTGACCTTCATAATTAAACAAACATACATTTACTCTCACATTTTCAAATGCTGTATTTAGAACAACTGCTACATGTAGGGTACTGTTTTAATTGCTGAGAATACATTAGGGAATAACAACAAAAAAACACCCCTGTCATTCTGGAAATGATGCTCTAGAGAGTAATAAGACAAACCCAATAAATATATACTATTAGGTAGAGATGTAAAGAGCACTAGTGGTACAATGGTTAAACACTTGGTTGCGAACTGAAAGGCTGATGGTTCAAATCCACAAGCTGCTCTGTGAGAGAAAGGTGTGTCAGTCTGGTGTTGCTGTTAGGTGTTGTCACGTCGGTTCTGAGTCACAGTTGACCTTATGAACAACAGAATGAAACATTGCCCAGTCTTAAGCCATGTCCATAATCGTTTTTATGCTTGAGCCCATTTTTGCAGCCACTGTGTCAGTACACCTTGTTGAGGGTCTTCCTCTTTTTCATGGACTCTCCACTCTACCAAGCATGATGTCCTTCTCTAGGGACTGATCCTTCCTGACAACATGTCCAAAGTATGTAAGACCCAGTCTTGCCATCTTTGCTTCCAAGAAGTACTAAGGTTGTACTTCTTCCAGAACAGATCTGTTTGTTCTTTTGGCGGTCCATGGTACGTTCAACATTCTTCATCAACACCACAATTCAAAGGCATCAATTCTTCTTCTGTTTTTTTTGTTCACTGTCCAGCGGTGGTCTGCTTCCATAAAAAACTATAGGTTTGGAAAAACTATAGGTAGTTGTACTCTGTCCTGAAAGGTCACTATGAGTTGGAATCAACTAGATGGCAAGTGGTAGAGATATGAAGATAAGTGCCAGAGGGAGAAAGTATTACTTAATTTTATATAGAGGAGTCTATGAAGGTATCCCAGAAAAGGTGATACTGGAACAGATACCTAAATGAAGTAAAACAGCCAGCTCTGTGAGTGTCTGGAGGAGGAGGGTACTCAGGACTGAGAGAACAGTAATTGCAGGGTCCTGAGATGGGAAGGTATGTTTGAAAACAAGGGTGCAAATGTGTGTATGTACCTGGCTGGGGAGGAGGGCCAGGCAAGAGTTGATGACCCTGCAGGTGGAAGGTGAAAGGAAATAAGGACAGGGCTACACCTGCAACCAGACCCACCCAGAATTTTAAGGAGTTTTTACTGTGAATGATGTAGGAAACCAGTAAAGGACTTTGAAAGAAAAACCAACAGGAATCAACTTGCATTTAAACTGACCATTCTGTCTACTGCATGGAAACTAGTCCTTAGGGGACCAAACGGGAATTAGAGACCAGGTAGAGAAACAATCTTGGTAGAATAGGACATTTAACGGCGCATGGTAGTAAGTAGCGGTGAGGTGGTGAAAAGTGGCTGAATTCTGGATGTGTTTTGAAGTTAGAGGTGGCAGGATTTGAGGATGGACTGGGAAAATGTGCAGAATAAGAGAGAAGGAAATCAAGAATGCTACCAAATGTGGGACGGTATGTTGAAGCCTGAATCAGAGATTGGGGTGGCTTGCAGATATCCAGTAAAATAACAGATCATTCCAGAGCTCGGGGAAAAGTCTGTGCTCAGAATTCTGGTCTGGGGTTTTGTCATCATGTGAATGTTAAGAGAATGTGTAAGCTTATCTAAGGTGAAAATGTAGAGTCTAGAGAAGAGTCTGGAGAAACGAGCTGTAGCATAGTTGTACTTTTGTACTTTTGGAAGCCAGAACAGTGGTGACCATCTGGCAAACAAACCTTACAAGTCACGAATGTTGAGGTATCAAGAGAAAGCGGGATGCCCAGGAATCAGTGAAGAAACTGCTAGGAAGAATTGCACATGTGGAACTGATCACATGTATACGTTGAAGACGGTGGTGCGTATCATTCTATGAGTATTCAGAAATTAATCCACTGACCATGAACCAACAAAGTTTTACTCTAATACAATATAGCCAAGTGCCGTCGAGTCGGATCCGAATACAATATAAAAGATGACTAACAGTTCCTCACCTTAAATTTCTCTAACTTTAACATACACAATAGACTCTAGAAGTTCAGCTGTGAAAACTATTTTTTTCAGCAGTGACATTGAACTGTTTGGCTTTATCTTCTACCTAGAGTTGAAATCACAGTGCTGAGCTTTTAGGTTGATAATTGTTAGAGTGATTGAATAGTATATTGCATCTTCTTTCCTAGCAGAGTTTGTTACACAGCATAATCCCAGCGATTTGGGCTGTGACCTTCTTGAAGTTCTATTCATCCACTTTACTAGTTTTAGGGGGAATACAGGTTGGATTCAAACTTTCTGTTATATAATGTGTGTGTGTGTTTACGCGCACGCACACACACACACACACACACACACATCTGTATATGTATGGAGCCCTGGTGGCACACTGCTTAAGAGCTTTGACTGCCAACCAGAAGGCTAAGAGTTTGAATCAAACAGCTGCTCTTTCGAACCCTGTGAGGCAATTCTATTCTGTAAGGCAAGGTCACTGTGAATTGGAATGAAAGCGACAGCAACAGGTTTGGTTTATATCTAGTTTGGTTAGTTTGGGTTTTAGCATTGTGTTCTAGTTCACGTCCGTAGTAGATAAGTTTTCCCTTTTTAAGAGTGAGTTAAATTTTTCATGAATGAAGTATTTCACATTGTTCTTTCACACCTGTGCTGTCTCTTTTTGCTGTCTTCTGTAGCACAGAGTCTCACGTGGCTGCCGAGCATTCAAAATGTGGTTAGTATGAATAGAGAGGTGTTGAAGTATAACACATACACCAGATTTCAAAGACTTAACGTGGAAAAAATATTAATAATTTTTATGTTGAATTATATGTCAAAATTGTATTTCTGCTATGTTTGGTGAAATATATTAAAATCAACTTCACTGCTTTTCATACTATAAAAATGTTACAAGTCGTAAATTTCATTTGACAAAAATATGAACAAAAGAGAACACCATATGTAACTACTGCTATTATTTTGATGTTTATTTTAGTGTGCATATATTTTTTAAAATTAAACATGATCATTCAGTGTATACTGTTTTATCACTTTTAAAAAATTTTTATTGTGACTAAGTGAAAATTTACTTTCAAGCTGCCATATAAAACACTGAGCACCTGCCTCTACACAACGCTGTCTGCTCTCGTCATTCTGTAACTGTTTTATAGTTTTTTAAACAAATATAATGCGAATATCTATCCTCGTCATTGGATACTTCTATGTTTTTCTATCCTATTGTATTCCCCAAGGAGCCCTAGCGGTAGAACGGTTAAGTGCACGCCTGCTAACCAAAAGTTTGGAGGTTCAAAACTCTCAGCTGCTCCATAGGAGAGATCTGGTAGCCTGCTTCCATAAAGATTACAGTTTGGGAAACCCTGTGGATGCAGTTCTTATCTGCTCTGTGAGGGCACTGTGAGTCAAAATTGACTCAAGAGCAATGTGGTTGTTGTTATTTTCAGGTATAAGGCATGGTCTCGCCATCCTTGCTTCTAAGGAACATTCTGGTTGTACTTCACCCATAACAGATCTTCTTTTGACACTCCATGATTTTTTCAGTTACTTCTTCAGCACCACAATTTCAAGTCGCCTATTCTTCTTCTGTCTTCCTTATTCTGTTGTCTATCTTTCATGTGTGTGATGGGACTGAAAATACAATGGCTTGGGTCAGTGCACCTTAGTCTTTAAGGTGGTATCTTTTTCAACACTTTAAAGAGATCTTTTGCAGCAGACTTTCCCAATACACTATGTCTTTTGATTTCTTGACCGCTGATTCCATGAGCCTTGATTGTGGATCCAAAGACAAAAGATGCTGCTATAATAAGCCACAGTTAGTAATTAATGCAATACTAAACCTACTACCATTGAGTCGGGTCCAACTCAGTGATCCTAGAGGTCAGAGTAGAACTGCTCCATAGAGTTTCCAAAGAGCGCCTGGCAGATTTGAACTGCTGACTTTTTGGTTAGCAGACTTAGCACTTAACTGACTACACCACCAGGGTTTCCAATTAATGCAGTAGGGATAGTTAAACGTTAACTATTACTAACAATGGCTTACTATAGCAATGATTTTTAATGTTTAATAGTAGCCTTACTGAAATAAAAATAAAGTTCACATATCATGAAATTCACCCTCCTAAAGCATACAACTCGGTGGGTTTTTGTTTTTGTTTTTGTTTTAGTGTACTCACAGAACTGTACAACTATCACACCCCACCAAAAAGAATCCTGAAATCATTAGCAGTCACTCTGTCTCTCCTTCCTCCAAGGCCCTTGGCAACCATTAATCTGCTTTGTATCCTTATGGATTTGCATATTCTGGACATTTCGTATAAATGGAATCGTACAGTATGTGTTACTTTGATTGACTCCTTTTATTTATTGTAATGTTTTCAAAGTTCATCCATACTGTGGAATGTATGAGTATTTTGTTTTTATAGCTTAACAGTATTCTGTACCATGGAAATATAACACTTGTCCATCCACTCATCAACTGATGGACATTTGGGCTGTTTCTGCTTATGGGTTATCATGAACAATACCGCTGTAAACATCTGTGTATGAGTTTATACAGAAGCATATTTTTTCTAATTCTCTTGGAGTGGAATGTCTAGGCTAAATTTTTATCCAAATGCATGACTATTTCCTTAGGATAAATTCTGGAGAATGTTATTACTTGACATGTTATAAAGATATTTCCCAACATGTATTCTTACTTAAATCCTACTAACATTTTGCTTTGAGAAATTTACTCAGGTACTAGGAGATAACCTCTGTTATTGCTAAACTGGTTCTGGAAATCCTTGTGCTTAACTGATAGAAGGCATATTAAAATCATCTTGCAGTAGATAGCCCAAATTTAACTTTTCTTAATGCCACTGAATGAGAAAAGATGCAAGAGGATGTTTATTTTCAGGCTGTTAGATCTAAGCACTTAGTTTTTGTACCTTCTTTCATATTGCTTCAATAGCCTATCAGGCACGTAAAAGAGTTGTCAGTGAGATTAGGAACCGTAGATACTTTTTGTTTTGCATTTAAGCAAATCAAGGAGAAGAGCAAGGTGACAATGGGGTCTAATCAGTAGATAAGCATGATTCCTTGAGAGTGGGCATACACCTAACGTTCCTTATATTGCCAAGTCTAGGAGCCTTTAGAGGAAATCATCCATGTGTCCATGCTGGCATACTCATAACCAGCCTGGAGAAGATCAGATGAAAGTATCAGGCCTCCTCTGATGGGTATGGGAGAGCTTCATGATAAAGGTAGGGTTTTAAGAGTTATTTACATTATAGCAGGTGTTTGGTTGGATGATGGAATATTCAGGAACTGGGATACAGCTTGGTAGACTTAACAACAAGCACATGGAGAGACCTTTGGAGAGACAACATGAATGAGTGGAAAGACATTGGCTGAAGCATAACAAGTGGAGACGAGGAAACAAGAGCACGCAATGTGTTTCCACTGGTGTGCTGGTAAATGTGTATCAGCTGGCTCCTTCCGCCTCCCCCCCGAAAAGCTTTGGTTTATACTATTTCTGTTTTGATTTCCATGATGTAAATATCCACCCATAGCAGATTTCGTGTTTTAAACTACTAACATGATGTCACTGGAAAGAGTGGGGAAAAGATGCCTACAGTAGGCACTGTCAGCCCTTGATAACCAGTACTTTCCAGCTGTGTATTTTTCATAAGTTTCTGTACTTGCATAACTGCAGGAGTATTTTAATAATTGAAATATACAGAGAACCTAAAGTTTAGAATTAATGGAACACTTTGAAAGCAAAAGGTGGAGTTTTTCTTCCCTGACTTAAATGTCATGTTACAAGATTGCTCGTTTCACTTTACATGTTGTGGCAAGCACAAGAAGAAACCATAAATCTTCCTAAAAATTCAAGAGGTCATCCTCTAAGGCAGTCAGCACATGGACGACCTCAGGGAAATAGTTGTGCATTTGGTGCTTAGTGACCCTGAAGAGAGATTCCACGTGATTCCTTGGTAGAAGGATGAGGTCTGCTCACACACCATGTAGAAACTGTGAGAAGAGTATGCTAACTCCTTCTGTTTGCTTGGGACTTCATGACTTACAAAGGGCCTTTTGCAAGATGGCAAAATTTCATGTATCCAGTTTCCACTTGCTCATTAAGACAGATCGATAGGTGGGAAAACTCATGTTTCTAGGTCACTTTTATTCTCATAAATGATTGACTATGAGTGCATCTCTCAGATTCTTTGCAGATGGAGAGAAGAGGCACTGCATGAAGGGAGAACAAGCATTTTAGTGAAGTCTGGCTGTGGGCCAAGCCTGAATTAAGCACTTTCCTTGCATTGTCTGCAGCCACCCAAGGACCCTGGGACGTGGCTCCACTAGCTTTCTTCCACTTTGCAAATACAGAATCTGAGAGATGTTCAAGTCCTTGCCAAAGGGCATGAAATTCATAAATGTCTTAGCTGGAACACCAACTTGGACTGTCTGACACCTAAGCCTATGTTAAGATACTAGAGACTAGCTTAGCTAAGAAGTTTTCATAAAATATTTAATTGTAGATATTTAATGTGCTGATTGTACAGGGTAATCTAAAAAGTTTGGGCATAGGCAGCCTTAGCCTACCTGAAGTGTGCTTATATGTGGATGTTAGTTGAGGTGGACCATGACAACGGTCATAAGAAAAATGATGTATCACAAGCTGTCATGCTGAATGGGGTAATTCCAGAAGACTGTATTTGTAGCTGAGTTTTTCTGTTTAAAGCATAGGCTTGAACGAGGTCAGTCTGTTCTGTGCTTTCTGAGTTCTCTGCTTCTTCTGGAATCTGTGGTCCTCTTTTCATTAAACTAGATGCTAAGTTTTGTGATGGTAGAAACTTCATAATGACCTCTCTAATGCATTAACACTGCTGAATCTCCAGTTCTATGCCACTGCCTAGAATTATTGGTATTTGTTGAACATCAGTGGAGACAGAGCTAATAAAGCAAATACTCAATAACAGTAACATACCCTTTTTCTTAGTCTGACCTCACTGAATCCTCATAATAATACTGTAAAGTAGACACTATTCTTGGCTCTAATTTATAAACCATGGCTTCGGTAGATCTTACAACTTACTCAAGGACACAGAAAGTGGCAGAACAATGGCTTTACCTAATATCCGAGCCAATACATTTAATTTTATTCCATAGGCTGTTAATTTTAATGCTTTGGTTGCATAACTATATGAGCTCATGTTACTAAATCTGTTTATAGAATTTAAGTTCCATGAAGGAAACAACTCTTGTTTTTTGTTTTTTCTGTAACCCTAGTACCTAGAACAACTCTGGCATATAGCAAATGCTCAGCAAATATTTTGGATGTATATGCATGTATGAATGAATAGAAATAATTATTTCACTAAGAATAAGTTACAAGCTAGAAAATTTCAGACTCTTGAGTCTTTTTTGTGTGTACGTACATGAATGTTAATAAGAGCTAGAAAATCTTAATGTCACTGAAGAAATTCAGTGATGTATTCATTCATTCAAGAAATATTTATTGAGCATCTACTAAGTGCCAGACACTCAATGCTGCAGTTACAGTGGGAATAGTTGACAATAACAAGTATACATGTATTACAAAATTCAGTGTGCTATAAACCAAACCAAATTCACTGTTGTTGAGCCAATTCTGACTTATAGTGACCTTATAGGACAGAGTAGGACTGCTTACAGGGTTTCCAAGGCTGCAACTCTTTACGTAGCAGACTGCCACGTCTTTCTTTCACAATGTGCTTCAGACAAGTGTGTGTGTGTGTGTGTGTGTGTGTGTGTGTGTGTGTAGTTATAGGAAATACCAGAGACAGGAATGGGAATTGTGGTATGATCAGAAAAATGCCTCAATGAAGAGGAAACCGTTCAGCCGAGACCCTGAAAGATGCCAAGAATGTGAGGGAGGGGCATGTGGAACAGTATGTGTCAAAAACTTTTGAAAACAACATGTCAAGTTGGAAGAACAAAAAGAAGGCCAGCGAGTCTGTAGAGAAAAGGCCCATGTCATCCTCTCACTACAAGACTGCACAGGGCTCCTTTGACTCCCATAACTCCTTTATCACATGTTATTATATTAAAGCAAAAGCCAGTGGTGCCATTTTTCCTGGTTTTAGGTGGAAGGACTAGCTCATCATTGTTCATAGCAGAAAACAGCCGTCTGTAAAACACAATTCCAGTTGTCATCCGCTCTGCTTGGATGACATCATGTGTGTCAGAGTAGAACTATGCTACATGGCATTTTCAATGGATGATTTTACAGAAGTAATTTCCAGGACTTTCTTCCAATGTGCCTCTGGATAGAGTCAAACCTCTAATCTTTCAGTGAATACCTGAGTCATTTGCACCAAGTGGTGACTGTACAATAGGAAACTTGGAATTGACTTAATCATTGGAGATCGCTAGTTGGCTTCTAAAGAACTTGAGTCTTAAAAAAACTAGGTGTGCTGCGGAATAAAAGCAAGTGGAATCTTGCAGAAAACACAAAAGGGCAAATTCAGTCAGCCCAGTGGTCCAGTCTCTGGAAAACCCCATAGGATCCCACGGAAAATTCCCTAAGCAGAACATGTCCAGTAAACCTGGGTTTGCTTGATTCATCATTCAGCTGTTTCAACCTGCTAATCTAGTTGCAGCCCATGCTCCAGAAAGACAAGGATGACAATATCCCATACACTAAATCCAAGGACTCCTTTTTGCAGTTCAAGGTCACCTCAACTGCAGATGTGATGGATGCTCACCACTTCGATGTGGTGAGAGATGATCTTTAGCTTTTTCCCCTTGCACCACGTCTCTTCCCTTCCAAGATCCCTATCTTGGAGAGTAGCCAAACGGTGTAACTCCAGGTGGCCTGAATGCCTTGGGGGTGGATGCAGCCCAGCATGCGGAAGGCCCAGCCACAGCAACTAGCACTTAAGTAAATTTACACGCAATGGATTTAATCTCTTGGCCCCAGTCTTCATCTGTTACTAGGATTTTACACATAAAATGTAAACCAATATTAACAGAAGTACACAAGACTTAACTACCAGACAAGAACAAAATAGAATCTGTTGAAAGCTGAATTTTTTCCCCCAGAATATATCAAAGAACATTTCTACTGTCTTCTCAAAGACCTGCTTCTGCTTTCGGAAGACGGGAGCAATGTCATTTTCCACCTGTGAAAAGCATTGTGTTCTTCATGGGAATTTAACAACAATTCCCAACCTCCGTTAAGGAGTTGTTTTTCCATTTTTTTGAACTTCAGATACTTTCTAAATTGCATTAGCTGAAGCATTGTATGTATATAATTAACTCACAGGTCCCTCTGGGCTCATCTAGCTAAACTTGCCGAGCTTAACTGAGCAAGACGTTTGCTGATGTTTCTCCCTGCAGTGACACCCACTGAAATGAATACCTTCAACTAGAAAAATCAAGAGAAATTTCTTTACCAAATTGCTTGCTAATGATTTTGGTCTTTACATCAATGATTTGGATTGTTTCATAAACATAATGACTTCTCTTTTCCAATGATGAATTGCTTTGCAATTTGAGAAACATAGGGTGGTGGAGAAAAGTCTGTGTTTTCCTCACAGTTGAAGTATGGAGACCGGCCTCCTTTTGCACTAATTGGATCCTTGAAATTCCCTCAGGGGAGCAGTGTCTCTCAGCGGGTGCGAGGCTCCTTTGCAATGTACCTTCCATGTCTGAAAGCAAATGCAAGACATTCCCGCAGTCTTGTGTCTACAGAAGTGAAAATCCAACCGAGGGACTGCAGCAGTTGGTCCAAAACTAAATGCAGAAGGCTAGGGAGCGTGGACTTTTTCTTCCTGGTGTATGGACTCCTGGTTGGCTGTGCTTTCCTCCTCCTGTGTAGACACAGAAAAGAGAAGGCGCTTTTCTGAACACCAGCCTCCTGCAGTTCCAAGGGAATGTTTTGCTGCTCTTTGAAATGGAGGAATCAGATGTGATCTCAGTTGCCAAGTTCTGGCCCTTGTTCCCCTTTCATTCCTAGCAAAGAGGGCTTAAGGTGGGCTAACTATGGGTAGCTCTTCTCGCTTACTCGCATCCCTTTTTCTTAGCCTTCTGGAGCTCCAGGCCTCGGATTTTAACTTCACCAAAGAACTGTACACATCACATAAGGGTGTGCAGAAGAGAACTGGATATAGACTTTCTGCATATCCATGGAAACCTACTTCTTCTTGCTGTCCCGAAGCGCAGGTGTCTGGAGAAAAGCAATCAGCTAGGGTCTCTGGCTGCAAGGGTAGATGCCGCCGTTGGCTGCTGCGTGCCCCGGCAGGGGTAGGTGAGAAGAGCCCGTCTATGCTTTCCACTTGAACCTGCAACCTAGCTGCTTACTACCCAGGTGCAGGTTCACGGCTGCGTGCGCCCCACTGCAGCAGAGAGCAGCCGCAGCCTCTTCCTGGGCCACCACCGCTGCTGGGGCAGCGTCCTGGGGATGCTGACGCGGTTGGGAGGAGCCTCGCCTTTAGTGCACCAGCCGCCTCCAGCCTCCTCCTGCAGCAGCAGCAGCAGCTGCGAGTGCGCGCGTGTGGGTGTGAGGGTGAGTGCGCTGGCGCCGGACGCAGCGCCCTGCCCAGCTCCTCGCTGGCTTCTGTAGCTCCTGCCTGCCGGAGCCACCCTCCCGTGGGACCAGCACCCTCATCTAGGCCAGGCCAACCTGAATCCTGCCCGTACCAGCTCGCCACTGGGTCCAGAAAGGCACCATTTTGTCGCGGCTTTCCGCTTTCCCGGGGGCGGGGAGTGATCTCTTTTGCATTTTGGAGCGGCTGCCAACGAAGGGAACCTGTTGGGCATCTCCCCAGCCCTGCTTGTGAGCGCCTCCAGGGCGGGCGGGAGGGACCAGTCCCCTAGGGGCACGTCGCATCTTGGCCCGGAGGAGGCAGCGGAGGCGCAGCATCCTCGCTGGGAATTGGAGCTGGAGTGAGCGCACCGCGGGAGGAGCCGTCGCAGCCTCGGAGAACGCGAGTGGAGGAGGTGACAGCTCCATTGCCGGGTTTTTATTTTTTTTCTCTCTCCGCCTCCCCGTCTCCTCCTCAGGCTCGGACCATGGTGCAGTCCCACTGGCTCCCCTGCCCCCCTCTCCTGTGAGACTGGCTGCGGGGAGGGATCATGGATACTTGTCTGCCGGCTTCTGGTTCCCACGCAAGTAAGCCTGCTGTCAATGGAGGAGGACATTGATACCCGCAAAATCAACAACAGTTTCCTGCGCGACCACAGCTATGCTACGGAAGGTAATGCTGGCCCCGCCGCATTCCGCCGCTGGGGCCGGGCGCAAGTTGCGGATCGCTCTGCTTCCCAGGCAGCCGGGCGCTTAGTGGCGGAGACACCTCCGGGCCCAGGGGCTGGGGCGGGGGCTTGGCTAGCTGAGGCTGCCGGCTAGTGCACCCCGCAGTCATCCGGGCTCTGCGAGGCGAGCTCGGCGTTCAGCAGCAGGTGGACGGGAGCCCAAGGGAGTTAAAAAGGCCCTTGGGTGTTAAGCTTTTCAGGGTGGGGCCACTGGCTGGAAAAATGACCCCAGAAAGGCAGATGACCCCTCCCTCAAGATCCTCATAGGGATCTTGGGAGATACGGAGGGAGGGGCCCAGAAGGTCCATGGGTCCGCCCTTCCAAGAGCAGAATGATGTTGTCTCAGAGGCTGCAGGGAGGGCATGGTTTCATTTCCTGCCCATCCGTATCTCGGGCTGGCCGGGTTACCTGCCCAGACGATCCATACCCCAAAAGGCCCTTTGCAAAAGGGCAAGTGTGTCTCCCCTTCGAAGTGCGTTAGCAAGAAATAAAACGGTGGCTAGCTAGGGTAATAGTGTTCGGTGGCAAGCGAACGGTCTGACACGTGGGGCGAGCAATGCGATCAGTGGGGCCTTTAAAAATCACCATTATGAATTCTGCAGCAGTAGTTTCTGCTGAATCAACAGCCAGCAGAAAGCAAGAGGCTTCAGCAAGCTGAGCTTTGCCAAGAGGTGGAAACTGTCTTTCTCTCTCTCCCAGCTTGCTCTGACGTTAGCCTGAGTGCCTTGGAGGCAGTCGGGGAAAGTCAGCAGGTGGAATCTCATTCTGCCTTTTGTGTGTGGACAGAAAGTAGAGGCATTTGTTTTTTAATGCCAAAACTTATGCGTTTTTGCTTTTATTTTCTACCTGTACCTCTTCGTCCTTATCTCCTGATATGAAGTGTTTAATTAAGCCTCACTTCTTAATATCTCTGGGAGGAAACAGGTTTGAAAGTGCCTTTGGACACTGTAACAAGGTCTGTCAAGATGACTCTTATTATTCTGGAATGCTATATTTCTCTCATATTTTATCAAATCCAAAGACTATTAGAGAAATGTGATGTGTCAGGAATGAAAGCGATCAAGCTCTGAAAGAAATAAAAAGAAAATTGGGGGGCAAGGGTGGCTTCTTCTATAAACACCCCTGAAAGTTTCAAAATGAAAGAATACCCAACACTATTGCAAACATATTCTCCACTGATAATCATTTATTGTCAAGCCTAGTTTCTCCATGATTCTAGGCAGATTAATCAGAATTATATGAGTTCTGGCTTTTAGGAGATTAGAGATGATTTTTAAGGTGTTCAGTTTATCCTTCACCCATGTCGAGCACCATACTTGCTGACTTTTTTCAGTCTGATGATGGCAGTGTAACGTGATTGTAAGATGTTCTCCTTCCGTCTTAGGGCTATGTCACTGACTTGGTCACCAAGTAGAATGTGCCTAGCTCTGTGTTTGAGCATGTTATCCAAGAAAGAAGTTGACGTTGGTTGGGTCTTTTAGATGTTCAGGGTGTTTCTTTCTGCCTGTCACTATAAAAAGAGCTGTCTTCATGCATTCTCATATGTTGCATTATGTCCCAAAGGAAACTTACCAAGCTGAGAAGATGGCCAAGTTGGGCCCATATGTATAGGAGGTGCCTGTTGTCTGTTTGTAGAAAGAAGAAATTAATTAAAAATTATATTCCTAATCTTTCAGGACCAGGGATACCACATAATCTTTGTTCCTAGTTTAAAATGATGTTTTTGTAAACTGATTCTGGGTAGATTATCCAGGTTCATACAGACAAAAATGAAACATGAGTTTAGAGCAAAGAACTCTGCTTCTTCAAGTCTTTCATATATATGAGAATCAACATCTCTCTCTCTCACACACACACTCAAAAAACCACAAAACTAGCCAAACATCTATTTCACAGTGGGCTTCCAGGTTTCGTTATCTGATTTTAGTGATGGTATGCTAAGGAAAAAAAATAAATTTAGACAATGTAAGGAGCAGAAAGTGGATAGAGAAGAAAGTCCTCTATGGTCTTAACCTATTCAGTATAAAGAACATTCATGAAATTGTGCTAGTCAGAGGGGGAAGAATCCATCCCATTCCGCCGAATACTTAAGGAAGTCCTAGCATACCTTGAAAGAGTATTTGAAGATCAAAATGTTCTTTGTTTTATCCTAACTGTGGCCTGGTCCCAAAAGTTCTCTTCTCCCTAATTAACCTAAACTCACTTTCCAGGGAGTTAGCTTCTAGATTCTTCCATACACGTTGTTTTGATTTTTGTTGCCTTTAGGATTTCTGCATTTTCTTTCTACCTGGTTAGAGCTATCAGGTTTCCCCCCCCCCCCTTCTCCAAAATTTCCTTTGCTTTCCTCTTGCAATTTTTCTCCTCTTTGCTCAGATCATTCCACATTGCAGTATTCTATTTAAAGTTGAAAGGTTTTTGCAGTGTAGTTAGTGTGAAGGACTCTAAACTCAATTTACATTGTAAGTGATAGCTGCAGGCAAGATCATCCAGCTACATCAATGCACACACTAAAGGACATTGTTAGCCAGGCTCTCTCTCTCTCCTTGCCTTTCCTCCCTTCTTCTCCCCTACCTCTGTGCCCCCTACCCAAAGACCATGCATGAACTACAATTCTTAAAAAAGTCTTTTTCTTTTATTCTGGACTTTAAAGTTACTGCCATGCCCTGCTTTGGCCACCTTTCCTCTCTTTTGAAAACTCTTTCGTTCATTGGATACCAGCTAGTTATTTATGCCTCTGGCCCTCATAAAACAAAAATCTAACCCACTGCTATCAAGTGGATTTCTATACTGTCACTATGAGTCGCCAGGATTTTAGGCCTCGTAGGGAGTGCATTATTTTGGTTCTAAAGCGTTAGGGGTCAAGATGGGTCACCTTTGAATGTGCGAAACTCAGTTGACTGGAATTGGAGCCTCAGTGTCGTACAGGTTAACCATCCTATTAGGTGATGCTTCCTGGATGTGTTAGTTTTAACCAGATTTGCCTTTTTCCCTTATTTTCTGTGACATAAGACTTGCAAGCATGATTATAGCTTTCCCATGTGATAGTTAGGGAGCCTTGATGGGCTTGTTTTGGTTGTTCTGTGTCCTGTTTTGAAAACCAGAGGTTCCCCATGTAACCTAATGAAAAGGCACTCACAATAAATGCATTAGTTCAGATTGATATATTGTTACAGCTCGGGTCGGTGGCGCCACAGTGCCACTAGCCTTATTGTTTTGCCAGATCATATATCTCAAAATCTGTAACTCATATCAAAAATTCCAAACTGGTCTTTATATCAGCAAGACATAATCAGTGAAAACACATAGCATCCAGAAATTTTTAAAAAATGGGTTGAAATATATGTGTATTAGCCTTTTAATGATCCAAACCCTGCTCAGTAGGTGTTGTAATTTCCATTTTTAAATAAGGAAACTGAGCCCAGAGATCTTATTAATGGGCGAATGTCACACAGATAGTCAGTGGAAAAGTTGGTATTCAAACTCAAGATTGTCTGAAGCCTACGATCTTCCAGTAGGAAATTCTAAACTGCCTCATTTTCCTTTAACTGTTAGTTCCTATTACTGCGAATATCATAAGGGGTTTAAGCATTGTGTGTAAAGTGTGTTCCTGTCTGGGTTAAATTTCTTTATAGAGATCATTTGAAAATGTGTGTGTGCCATTATCTCTGAGGAAGAGCATTGAGTGTAGCTGGAATGACCATAAAAATAAAGTCAACCCAATGGATTGACTGGCTCTTTCAAATAAAAGACTCTTATTTCCTAACCAAAGATTCATCTCTCAGATCTCTCTGATCCATATGTGGATTTCTGTCTGTATTTTTAGGCTTCTGTTGGAGCCAAGGAAAACCCTCACTCCTTTAGAGCTGTGAGATTTTTTTTTTTTTGATTAAGCTTTCTACTTTCAAACAGGACGCAGAATATTCTATGTAGGGTGAGTTTATAGGCAAGGCAATCTGGTTAGAAAGGGAATTTAGAGACTGTGCTTTAAAATAACCACTCTGTTCTGTTTCCTTGGCTCTGAAATGAAAATAATGATAGAACTTATCTACCAGGGAAAATAATTTAATACTGGGAAAGCACTTCTGACAGTGCTATATACAAAACGGGCCCTCAATCAGTTTCCTCAATAAATTATGGCTGTTGTTACTATTACATAAGCTGTAATTTGCATAGGAGATGATTGTTTTTCCTTGAATTGTTTGTCGATTTGGGCTGTTCTTAAGGGGAAGGGCTAATGGAGAGCAGGCAGAGGTCATCAAAACCTGTCATAGTCTCCTTTTGGCCCAGCTTCTAGCCATGGCTCTTGCCATTTAGTAATTTATCTTAATGTAATGTATTTGCTGGTTACACTCTGTCAGCATAAGGCATCAGAGGCTTTGGAAAGACCATGATGTGAAAGGTATATTAGAGGAAGAACAAGTTCAACTATTGCATGTAGCACTTTTTAGTTTGGGGTTCATTTCACTTTTAATTCCTTCATCAAATAGTTGCTGACTTTATGAAGAGATGATACAGCATGTTCTAAAGCAAACATAGTTTCTGTCCTTATAGAGCTTTCAGTCTAGTGGAAGGGTGGACCCTAAACAGAAAATTATGCAAATAAATATATAGTTACCAGTCTTGATAAGTGATATTCGGAAAGGCACACGGTGCCTTAAATATATAGTGGCTTTAATTTTGGTTGAGGATTCAGAGACAGCCTGTCAAAAACAGTTTAAGCTGAGATCTAAAGGATGAATTAGAAATCAACAAGGAAGAATTGAAGGCATTTTAGATAGAAGGAACAATAGTTATAAAAGCCTAGTGATATGAGATAGTCTGACAGATTCAAGGAATGGTAAGGTTGTGCTGGTGGGAGGTAGTGAGCAAGAGCAAGAGTTTGATGAAAACCAGTCTGGAGTCTGCAGTTTACTTTGGAATGAGAACCTAGAATAGTACCTGGACAGAAGGGTGGTAAGTGGATAGTATAAGATGTTAGTAGTAAAATTTAGGCAATAGGTCTGTGGGTGGAGAGGAGGGGAAAGGAGACTGTTGGGAGGATGAGATATATATGGAGCGGAGAGGAATAGTGTGCTGTCACCGGACAGGGAGAGCAGTGGAAGCTGCATATAGGTGGGCATGTAAATTTATACGGGAATGTACATTTTCACTCAGTCATAGTAAAAAATATATATTAAAAAAAAAGTTTTTCATTATAAAGTGTTGGACCAAAAAAAAAAAAAATCTAAGGAAAAAGCTAGAAATACCATGTGATTGAACAGACCTTCTCTGGGGAGCATGGCCTAGAGAAATAAGAGCCATGATACAAATAGACACATGCGCACCCGGATTCATTGCAGTCTTGTTCCCAATAGCAAAAAGTCAGAAACAACCTAGGTGCCCATCAAGAGGTAAATGGGTAAACAAACTATAGGACATACACACAATGGAATACTACACAATGACAAAGAACAGTGATGAGTGTGAGACACATCTCACGCCATGATTGAGTCTGGAGGGCATTATGCTGAGAGAGAAAAGCCAATCACAGAAGGTCAAGTATGAGACCACTGCTATAAAAATTCATCAAAAAGTTTACACATGAAAAGAAAAAATCTTTGATGGTTATAAGGGAGGGGTGCGGTAGGAGAGAAAAACACTAACTAGACAATAGATAAGTGGCGGCTTCAGCGAAGGACAAGGCGGTCCACACCTGGGAAAGCCAGTACAACTTGTGTGAGGTCATGGAAGCTCCTTAGACACAGCCAGCCTTCCTGAGGAACCAAATTACTGGACCATGACCTCAGGGAACGGCTAGCTGCACTGGCACAACATAACTTATAAAGAAAATGTTACACATTCTACTTTGGTGGTAACATCTGGGGTCTTAAAACCTTGTAAGTGACCATCTAAGGCACTCCACTAGTCTCACCCCGTTAGGTGCAAGGGAGAGGAAGAAAACCAAAGGCCCCAGAGGACTAAGGGACCACAGCTACCACAGCCTCTGCCAGCCTGAAGGCCAGCATCACTCAGTGGTACTCAGCGACCACGCTGACTGCTCTGACGGGGATCCCAATAGAGGGTCCTGAACAGAGGTGGAAAAAAGTGGAGAACAAAATTCTAACCTAGAAAATACATAAATAAGTAAAAGATCAGACTTACTGGTCTGACAGACTGGAGAAACCCTGGTAATATGGCCTCTGGACACCCTTACAGCGCAGTACTGCGCTTATTCCTGAAGTTCACCCTGCAGCAGAAGGTTAGATGGGCTCTTAAAATGAGACTACGTGGGTGCAGCAGCCCAGGGACAAGGACTAGAAGGCAGGCCACAACTGTTGAGTCAATTCAGACTCATAGTGGAAGGCAGGAGGTAACAAAAACAAGGTCAAGAAGGGGAGTGTGTTGACATAGCATGGGCTTCGCAACCAATGTTAGAAAATAAATATGTGTAATAGTTGTTTAATGAGAAGTCAGTGTGTTCTTTAAACCCTTATCTAAAGTATAATAATAATAATAATAAAACAGAAAAAAGTACTGAAATGATGTTCACAGATCAGATCATGTCAAAGTTGTTGGCCATAAGGAGTTTGGATTGTATCCAAAAACGAATCAAAAGCCATTAGAGGATTTTGATCAGGGAGGAAATGTGGTCAGGTTTATTTTTTTCAAAAGCTTTTTTCTGGCTGCAGCATACAGTGGGGACAAGGACTAGGTGTGGAGTGTGGACTGAGTAGGAGTCAAAGCAGGGAAATAGTTAGGAGGCGATGGCTATAGTCTGGGATGGTGGCCTTGGTACGGATGGAGAGAGGATTAGATGGATTTGAGACACCCTATAGAGATGAATAGAACTGACTTAGTGTGGTAGACTGGGTGTCGATGGAAAAAGCTATGTCAAGGATGACTCCTGGGATTTTGCCAAGAGAATTGATATATTGTAGGGCTCTTTCCTGAAACAGGAAACAGACTTTACAAATCGATTTCTTTTTGAAGACTCCAGGAGATATCTAACCTCATAGTAAGTCTCTCAAGTAAGCAGTCAGTTATGTGGGTCTGAAACTGAGAAGAAAGACCTGGTATAGAGAAATAAATTTGAGATTAGAAATCAGCTACATATTGATGGTATTTAAAACCATGTGACTGAATGGGATTACCTAGAGAAAGAGCATTCCAGAGGGCAGAATTTGAGCCAATGAGGTAAAATTTCAAGAAAACAGATTTTGTACATGAAGTACATCACAGTGGAATAGATTGCCCTGGTGAGCAGTAATTAACTGCGCACTGGAAGCATTTGAACAAAGTTATGCGACCACTTCTCAGCAATGTTCTGAAATAAGATTGCAGTTTTGGGGCAGAGCTGGGTTCAGAGGATCTGCAAATTGGAGACCTGAATGATCTGTGAAATGCCTTAGCTTCATAAGGACGCAAGAATAACAGTGAAGAAGTAAGCAGCCTTCATCAAACTTACGTACACTCAAGGAAGAGGAAGGCTGCATATGAAGAACAAAGCTAGTGAGGTACAGGAAAATGGCCTTTAATATAAAGGTGCTGGGAAGGCACTTGGAAAAATAAAAGACAATAGTGTCCTGTGATGGAGAGCTGCCTTGTAGCCCCTTAAGTTGCTGTGGTATTTGTATGCAAATACCAGATCAGAATGGTATTTCCAATGCATATGGATGAATGTTTGAGCTCTCTGCTCTTTTTAGAAAAATTTGAAACAGAAGGTGGGAAGAAGCTGCCCTTATACTATTGTAAATAGCCTTTCTGGGGATGGGCAATGTTCTGCTCCTAAACATAATAACCAGAGTGCATTGAAAATCACTAGCAAGTATTCATTGTTAGCATCCAGGTCCCCAGGGCCAATCCCAACCCCTTTATGTGAGTGGGTCCGAAACACACCAAAGAGCCTAGGCTAAATAATATTAGGCCAGTCCTGTCAAAATATTGGTAGTGCTCAATGAAAAGAGCACAGCTGTAGACTAACGTTCTTAGACTGATATTTGCGTTTAAGAAGAAACCTAGGGTCCAATTTAGACATTTAGCTGAGGGAAGGGAACTAAGGTTTCTTGAGTACTGTCTGTATTCCAAGCGTTATCCTGGGTGCTTTCTCTATGTCCATTCCTATAGTCTCCCACAACAATCCTGTGAGAAGGGTTGTGTTTAGCCCTGGTTTTCGGAATAAGATATTTGGAGGTTCCGAGAAGCAAAGAGGCATATGTCACATACTTACAAGGTCACATACTTGTAAATGGCAGAGCGCCGATTGGAGGCCATGTTCTTTTCTTAACCATGCTGCCTGTCATCTGAATTTTAGGAGGAAAAAATGCAGGCTGTTCTGAAGATACTGGCCTGGTGTGAGTCAGTGTTGCCTGATTCATGCATTCTGTATTTCCCCAGCTCTGTAGTGCACATCTCTGAGCCTTATACCGTTACCCTACAGGGAGGCATCTGCATTCTTCTATCCAGTGCTAGAGCCCTTATCTGACTTATTCCTGCAGATTCATTCTACTGTAGATCATTCTATAATAGAAAAGAAGGAAAGCAGATATGGAATTGAGCAATCAAGATGGGAGAACTGATTGGAGTTTTGTAGTCTTCGCTGTGGCCCTCACCCCACAAGCTAGGATGAGGTGGTCCACCTGAACCGTTTAGGTCCCTTTCTTCAGGGCTGCTTGCACCTCACACAGTCAGTAGTCTGGATGAGAGCAACAAGAGTGAGGCAGAGGAAGCTGGGTGGTGGCAGGGTGTCCTTTTGTACATAAAGGTAGAGGTGTCCAAGTCCTCACTAGGGCCAGAGCAGCTCTCCAACCCTGCATCCTTCATCCCACATTACAGACAAGATGAGTTTGCTTTCACCAAATATGTCTTCTTTACCACCAAATTCCCTTCTTTGACTTTTTTCAAAGAACTCTAGAATCACGATAAAAGTCAGCTCTGACATAACAGACCAGTTATCCAACTGAAAGACTGGATTCTTTCTGCAAAGCCACAAGGACCATTGTCTTAAATAATCCAGGAACTCTTGAGTCCTTATACTCCACTACAGAAAGAGCTGCGAGGGATGGTGATCGGCTGTAGGTGTGTGAAATCTGTGAAAAACTAGGTAGATTTAATTGGTTTCTTTGGTGGAAGGGCCATTGTGGGAAATGGGAAGGGCTATGTGTATATAGGGAGAAGTCAGCCTCTCATTTCTGTGCTTCGGAATAGAGAGACTTGATTGCTTATAACATTTACAAGGAGATGAAGGAGAATATGTGGGTAAGGGGCAGGAATATGTGTGGAGTGTATGGGTCTTCAGGGACTCCTATGAGCAGGTTTTAACCTGAGAACAATGGGGTCTGCTAGCTGGAATGTGCCGGTGAATACCTTACCTGTGAGAAGATGTCTCCCAAGCTGTACTGGGCTTGATGCTGAGGCATTTAACAGCCTCCTCCACTGAGCATTGCTCGTTAAGCTGCGGTGAATTCCGGTTGAGCACATGAACCTGCAGCAGTCACAGAACTGCTGGCTGCCTACTTCCTGTAGGGCTCAGCTCTGTGCCTCTCAAGAGATGTATAAGGGTGCAAAGGGTGGAAAAGCTGTAAACGATTCTAGCTGGAAATAGTCCAGCAAGATGCTGAGAGGGCTTGGGTGAGATAAAAGACAGAACTGGAAGCCCTGAGCTCAAAATCACCAGAAAAGCCTTAGTAACACTGCTCATGTGACTTTGCAGAAGTCACATGAGGGCCATCTCAGTCTAAAGAAGGTAGTCCATGGGTTCACATCAGCTGTATTGTTGAGTGTCATTCATGTTTCCCTCTGCATTAAATACTTTCTTTTCGGAAAGGCTGCACACAGTATAGAAGTAGACAGAGCAAAGCATGTACCTGCCTCCATCCCTGAGTGTCCCTCATTCTCCTGCCCAGGGGTTGCCGTTGACAGTCACATTTCTACACATTTTCATATATTTAAATGTGCAAGTAAATCACTGGGTAGGTGGTTTGTATAAATTGAATCATGCTGTTTTATTTCTATTTTCTTTTTTTCTGCCACCTAACCTTGTGTCTTAAAGATTTTTCCATTCCATTCCAAGACAACTAGGTCTGCCTCGTTCTTCTCAGTGGTTGCATAATGCCCTAGAGTATGATTATACATTTACTTACAGTTTATTTAGCAGTTGCCTTGGGGATGTAAAATTATTCCCAATTTTTTCTATAAGATGCTGTATTGATTGCCCATGTATGTTTGTTTTTATGCAAATCTTACCTGCTGACTGTATTGACTGCAAAGTCAAGATGCTGGTTCCCATCTCTTAACAGAACAATGGGAAGCAATCTCTGATCCTCTGTGTCTTGTCTGCATAAACTTGGATAAGTCATTTAACCTTGTGAGCCTGGATTTCGTCATGTAAAGAATGGGAATGCCTGGCATACCTATTCAGATGCACACTGTACTGTGTCTCCCAAGACCATCATGGATGTGAATGTTAGTAAAGACTCAAATGTTGATTGCTGGCAGCTGTAGAGCGTTTACTGTGCTCCGAGACAGACTTTGGGCATTAAAATATTCTTGTCATTCCAGCATCACAGCTCTTTCAGTTGACACTGCTCTTATTCTCCATTTATAATGAAAAAAAAATGAAGCAGACAGAAATTAATAATTGCTTGTCTGAGGTCACGTAACAGTTAGTGGCAAAACATAAGTCACATCCAGGTCAACTCGATTCTAAAATCCATTCTCTTAAACACTGTCTCAGTGTGGTGTGTGGGCATGCCTGTGTTTTTTTTTTTTTTTAAAGCCATCATGGTGACACAGAGAACTCATTTTATTCTTAAAAAAGAAAAAAAGAAAAAATACCCTTTCGAATCAATACCAATACAAAGGGTCCAGTTTTTCTCAAGAACCTGAAAATGAAGTGAGGAAAATTGAAGAGGCAACTTGCTGTCATCAGTAGTGACAAGGAGTGCAAATCAGAAGCCCTGGGTATTATTCTCAGTTTCGCCATCACAATTAGTCACTCAGGTTCCTCATACACTAAAACGAAAGCGGGGGAAGGGAGGTAAGCACTCTATGGAGTTCACTGGCTCAGCGTTTGTATGATACATTAATGTATGGACTTGCCATCATCTAGGTCTCTTTGGTATGTTCTGATGTTGAATTCAGGGGTGAAACTGGGACAATCCAGACTTGGGCATTAAATGACCCCAGAACTCCAGGTCTGCATGTACTTACCAACGGGTCAGATCATCCTTCTGGCAGAATGGCTGTGGTGCAGCCAAGAGGCACAGCCAGAAAAGGAAACGTCTCTTTGCCAGAAGCTCTGCAGATGGAGGAGCCGGTCTGTCTGGGCAGCCCATGACTTTGAGAGGAGCCATTTGGCAAAGTTGTTGGCAGGAGCGGCCTTGCAGCATGAATGCTGGAGACTCTCCTGGGCTGCAGTGAATCAGGGATGCAGCGAAGGTGGCTGGTGGAACAAATAACCATCTGGTGAGCAGGGTGCTGCTCATCTTGCTGCACAGACAAGGGAAGAGCGAGTGCCAATCCATAAGGCTGAGCTCTCAGTGACACAGTCTGACAGGCACAAGAGAATTTCTCCCCTGCTGTAAACCCTGTGCGATCCTGGTTCTTTCAAAAATCGGGGAGACCCTCGGGGAGACCCCAGTCTCTTCCACTGAAGTGGGAAGGAAAACTGATCAATTAAAAATAAAACTTATTTATGGCCAGGTGCTATGCAGGGTGCGCTGGGTGGTATGGTCAAGTAAAAGACTGAGTTCTTGTTGTGAAGCACCTTACCTTCCATCTCCTCAGGAAGACAGCACCCTGTCTATCTGAAGGTAATTACCTGTAGAAGCCATCTGGAGTGAAACAGAGCTGCATTCATCTGTCTGTTATCATCAGGTAGCAGAGGTGACAGAATCAGAGTCCTAGATCCCCTTCAGCTCTGTGGCCTTGAGCAAGTCACTTCTTCTCTTTGGGGATTTTCTTACCTGTGACAGTATTACAGGGGATAAGGTAATATGCTATTGCATTAAATAAATACAGAAGAACTGCTCTTTTATTGTACATATTTATGACCAAGATTTGATGGTAAATCAAGTGTTAAGGCAGGCAATATTGAAAATGAAAATGTATTTTAAAGTGTATTTGCTAATTTTCATAAAAAGCTGCAAGAAGGGTCAATATCTTATCTTTGAATACAGGTCTGCTGATTGGGGGTTATAACTTTTCTTGCAGAAACCACACCCAAAGTGAAAAGACCATTTCTAATCTTATTTTCTATGACGTTGAGAAAGAGCATAGATGCCTGAGAAGGAATTTTACTACAGAATCCTTCTGGGTTTTTATGATTGTCCCTCAATCTTGTCTCTCTCACATTTGATTTGACAATCATTTGTCAAGTCTTTTGAAAACATACAATTTAGTTTTCCTATAAAGCAATCATCCTATTTCAATTCTTTCCTTTTTTATTTAAATCACTTTCCTTGAAATTAAACAAGAAACCCTGGTGGTATAGTGGTTACATGCTATGACTGCCAACTCAAAGGTCAGCAGTTCAAATCTGCCAGGCACTTCTTGGAAACTCTGTGGAGCAGTTCTACTCTGTCTGTAGGATCGCTATGAGTCATAACTGACTCGACGGCAGTGGGTTTATACCTAACTTCAGGAGATTTGGGAACAATGACAGCTGACTCTCTATAAACAAGAAGCTCACCTGGGAAATGCAGCAGCATATCCATGTACCAGACGTTAGCCTACTAGCTAAATTTAGCATGCTATAGACCCATTTTACAGAGGGGATTTAAGGCTTTAATCCAGCCAGTGAAATAGCTACTTAGATGACTGTTAAAAGTGGTTCTATAGTAATTACCATGAGAAGGGAGTGCTACCATATTGTAAGCATTTACAGTGTGCCAGCAGTTATGTTAAGTATTTGTCATGGATTAAATTATGTCCCCCAAAACATGTGTGTAGCCATTTGCCTGGGCCATGATTCCCATCGTTGTATGGTCATTCTTTATTTTGTGATTGCTATTTTCATATGCATTATAAATCCTAGTCTCTGCCAGTGGTTAACGGAGCATAATTAGATTATGTCGTAGAAGATTAGGGTGACTATAACACACTTAGTAAGATTGTATGCCTGATCCAGTGTAAAGGAGTTTCCCTGGGGTGTGGCCAACACCATGTTTTATCTTATGAGAGGTAAAAGGAAAGAAAGCAAGCAGAGAGTTGGTAACCATATACCAGCAAGAAAGAAGCACTAAGAGTAGAGTGTGCTCTTTGGACCTGGGGTTCCTGTGCCTCAGAGAAGCACTTAGCCCAGATGGACTAGAAGGACCTTCCTTCAGAGCTAATAGAGAGAGAAAGGATTTCTTTGGAGCTGACACCTTGAATTTGGGCTTTTAGCTTGCTAGACTATGAGAAAATAAATTTTTCTTTGTTAAAGCCATCTATTTGTGGTATTCTGTTATAGCAGCACTAGATGACTAAGACACTACTTGTATCTATTATATCACTTAATCCTGAGAACAGTCCTCAGATGTATATACAGTTAAAGCAGAGTGAGGTCAGCCTTCTATGTGTCATCTAAATCTCCTAGCACAAACCAACCAACCTGTTACCATCGTGTCAATTTCCACTCATGGCCACTCCATGTGTTTCAAAGTAGAACTCTGCTCCATAGAGTTTTCTCAGTGACTTATTAGTACAGAAGCAGATGCCAGGCCTTTCTTCTGCAGTGCTGCTGGGTGGATTCAATTATAAACCATTTGGTTGAACACAAACCATTTGTACTACCCAGGGACCTTGTCTCCTGCTATAGTACTTGAGGAGAAGAATGGATTTTCACTCTATCGCTGATGAAACTGAAGCTTAGTAAATTTGTGCAGTCTGCCAGTCTTAGTCATCTAGTGCTGCTCATACAGAAATACCACAGTTGGATGGCTTTGACAAAGAGAAATTTATTTCTGTCACAATCCAGTAGGCTACAGGTCCAAATTTAGGGTGTCAGTTCCAGGGGAAGTCTTTGTTGGCTCTGGAGGAAGGTCTTCATCATTAGTCATCCCCTGGACTGGCAGATTCTGAGGTGCAGAAACCCTGGGTCATTTTCGGAACACGCTCTCTTTCTGGCAGTGCTTCTTAGAAGTATGGCTCCCAACTGTCTGTTTGCATCCCTTTCCTTTATATCTCAAATGATTTGCCTCTAGACACAATATAATCTTACACTTTGAGTCCTACCCCACTGACACAACTGCTACCCATCCGACCCCATTAACATTTTAGAGGCAGGATTTGTAGCATGTAGGAACATCACTCAACACCACAAATCATGGCCTTGTCAAATGGCTATACATATTTTTGGGAGGAGATAATTCAATCTGTGACATTCACCCTTTGGCTCCCCCACCAAATCATATCTTTGCAACACATAACACATATTCATCCCATCATAGCAAGTCTTAAGTTCAAGTCCAAAATCCACAAGTTATCCACTTTCAAAGGGCAACATAGATATAAGCTATACATTTCCATTACTAATGGGAGAAATTGCAAGGAAAGAAGGCATAACAGGCACCAAACAAATTAGCAGAACATGTTACATTAGCCCTCAAGGTTTTGAAGATAATGCAGCATTCTGAGACATTTTACCCAATGATTATGCCCGCCAAACTCAAGGAACTGGCCATACTCCCCAGATTCTGAGTAGAGGCCCCTCAGCCCTGGACTACAGCTCTGGCTTCCAGGCCCACTGGAACAGGAACTGTGTTCTCTTTGCTTTAGGCACACCATATTTCTAGTCCAGCTTACTGGCAACTCCACCCTTAGAAATATCAGAGACCGAAACTCCACCTTCAGAGAGCCTAAAGTCATGGCCACACCTTTTGAGACTTAGGCAGTTCAGCCCTTCCTGCTCCTTGTCTTGTCAGCTTCTGCTTCCTGTGGCCTTTTGGCCTGACCCTCATGTCCACATCTGCCCTGCTGGGGCGAGTGTTCTAAAGCTGTGTAGCTCTACTGGTAAGTGCCCAGAGGCACCCTACTATGCCAGGAAGCCTCCTATGCACAGGCATTCAGCTCTTTTGCTCCACTGGTCGATTCCAGCACTGTCTTGTGCTGGTCTCCTAGTTCTACATTGCCCGTTTCCTACTCCCATTCATTTCTCACCATCTATGATTTCCTTGGCATTAGCAGTTCTCAGTTGCTTCTGACTCTTCTACCCTTTCACAGTTTAAAACCACTTCTACATTTTAGACATCTGTTAGAGCAGCACCCCACTATCTTACCACCAAATTCTGTCTTAGCCATCTAGTGCAGCTCTAACAGAAATACCACAAGTGGATGGCTTTAACAAAGAGAAATTGATTTCTTTCACAGTCTAGTAGGCTGCAAGTCCAAATTCAGGGTGTCAGCTCCAGGGGAATGCTTTTCCTTTGATTCTGGAGGAAGGTCTTTGTTTCCCCTGGGCTGGGAGATTCTGAGGTGCAGAGACCTTGGGACTTTTTTTTTTTTTAATTTAACATAACTGAGTGAAAATGTACATTCACATGTAAATTTACATGCCCCCCTATATGCAGCTTCCACTGCTCTCCCTATCTGGTGATTGCACACTATTCCTCTCTGCTCCCATACATGTCTCATCCTCCCAACAGTCTCCTTTCCCCTCCTCTCCGTCCACTCCCCTTCCTCCAGCCAGAGGGCAGCAAGATGATATCCTATAGATGTATAGAACCATAAAGTGCATCCAATATATGGTTACTCTGCATTGCCAAGTCCATTCCATTCCTGTCCAAAGAGTGGACCTTTGTTATAATTTATGGGAATGGGCAGCATCAGGGCCGGGGGCCATGCTCTCAGAGGAACCCCCAAACCGCTGGACCATCAATTGAGGTCTTTTAGTGGAGATCTCATGATGCACCTCTTTTTATTCTTGTGTTGCCAGTGAGGCTCCTCTCTGTGAGCTCCGTCATGGCTATCACTGGTGGTGGCTGGGCACCATCCAGTTCTTCCGGTCCCAGGTCGATGTAGGCACCCACTCTTGTGGGTCTCTCTGTCTTCTCGGTTGTCTTTACCACATGCCATTTTGGCCCTCGGTGAGCATCCGTTCCTGCTGAGTTGGGACCATTTGCTGTGTCCTCAGATGGCAGCTTGGCAGCTTTTAAGACCCCCGACTCCACTCACCAATGTGGGGTGCAGAGAGCTCTCTTAGCAAAACGCTAGTTGTGCCAATTGGAGACCTTGGGACTTTTTCCATAGGACAGGCTGTGCTCTAGGCACTGCTTCTTGGTGGTATGAGGTCCCTAACTCTCTGCTTGCTTTCCTTTTCTTTATATCTCAAGGCACTAGACAGTCTTACACACTGAGTTCTGCCCCACCAACACAACTGCCACCCACCCTCCCTCATTAACATCACAGAGGCAGAGTTTACAGCAAATAGGAAAATCACACAGTACCAGGAACGATGGCCTAGCCGAATTGCCACACACATTTTTTGGGAACACAGTTCAATCCATGACAGCATCCTATAGTTGAGCCATAATTTTCAATCCATGACAGCATCCTATAGTTGAGCCATAATTCTGTGAATTACTCAATGCTGTAGGGTTAGGTTATTTGCAATTTTTTGCTGTTATAATTATGTGATAATTTTCTAAATGTAAATAGCCAAGCCAAGTACCGTCAAGTCAGATTATTTGTTCGCATTTCTGACTGTTAAATTTCTAAAGGCAAAATTGCTAGGTTAAGTGGCATGAACAATGAAGTTTCTTGATCATATGAACGAATTGCTCTTTTACAAGATTTTACCAAGGATAACTTTGCAGTTGTTGAAGGCCTTTCTTCAGCTTCATTCTGTCCCTGTTTTACTTCTGGCTCACTTTATTACAGACTTTCAGATGTTTAAATTTATCTTAGGGAAGAAATGTAGGTGGGATAAAAATCCCAGGGAAAAAATTTACAAAGACTTAACTTGTTTTATTATTGTCACTTATGTTTTGGTGAAAATATACACAATGAAGTATAAGCTATTCAACAGTTTTAACATGTGCAGTTTTCACTGACAATAGTCACATACTTAACATGTATCACTGTTCTCCTTATCTCTGCAATATGGTTATGCCATCATTAACTCAGACTCGCTGCCCCCTCAAGTTACCACCTGTGTTTTACAGGTAAACTGTTGTCCTTTTCATCTTGCATAGATAATTTCTGAAAAGAGTACAAGGCTCAAGGTGAATCTTCTTTATTAAATGATCCAAATGGCTATCTAAAGATGACTTTATGGGATAGTATTGCAGTCATTTAATTTGATCGTGATACCATTGCCCCATCCATTCCGGAAGCCCCGTACTTTGGCCCTTTCTGAGAAGAGAGTATCACATTTCTCAGTCTCTGCCTTTAAGTACCTGAGTGAGTAACTTTTCTAGTATTCAGATGCCCACCCATGTTAAATAAAATGATTTTCATGGTCCCAGGGCATCATGTATAGGTAAGTATGTGAAACCTGGTGACCCAGAAACGTTAATTTTCCTCAGACTGGTAAGTAGCTAACTTCAAAGAATAATTAACTGGGTATGACAGCTCCTTCTCCTTTCAAAACTAGAATGGTTGTTTAATGAGCTCGCCTCTTGTATGGAGTACAAACAGGATAATTCTGAAAGGTGTGTTAACTCTTTTTTTGTTTGTGGGTTTCTTTAGTAAATGACTTAATGTTTTGTGTGGTTGAAGACAATTTGAACAGAAGCAAATCTGAGAAAATTAGACTTTGATTGTGTTTTCATTGGCCTAAGACTTACAGACATTTCTTATTTTCTGGAAAAGTTGGCAGCATAATTTGATGGAAATGGAAAGTACAAACTTTGAAAACTACCACAGAGATTACATTTTTTTGTCAGATTTTTAGCCCCTTTTCAAAGTGTATTTACTATCTGCATTTCAGCAGCCTGGGGAAATTACTATCAGGAGTTAATTAGAAATCACAACTCATTTGGCTGAGATATTTGGGACACCTTCCACACATACACTCAGCTATTTAGGGGTCTTTAAGGCAGATACCGAACTCTTTGAGACTCGTTTAGTTTTAAAATTTTATAAAATGAAGGATAAACAGGGCCTGACTTCAGTATTCCGTAGATAACTTTTAGATGGATGGGTAGATGAACAGTAAATGGATAAAGATTTGTGTGATTAGTAGATGTTGCATTTGATGCCTCAGAAAACTGAATTATTAAGGTTCTAGAGATGTCAAAGCTTCAGTGGAGACTTGATACACTGCTAAAGTCGACCTCCCATCCCCTTCCTCTTGTGTCTGTGAGACAAGGGAAAAATAGTATTGGTTCCAAACCCAAACCCATTACCAACAAGTTGATTCCAACTCATGGTGACCCTATAGGACAGAGTAGAAGTGCCCCATAGAATTTCCAAGGAGTACTTAGTGGATTTGAACTGCCAACCTTTTGGTTAGCAGAAATAGTGCTTTAACCACTACACCACATGGTGAGTACCCAGGGCTGTACCTGCTAGAATTCACCAGTGGTACCGAAGATAGGACAGAAGGCAAGAGCCACCTGGGAACTCTGAGCTAACAAAAGTGACAGATGTTCTTTTGCTTTAAATTCCCATGTCCTGCAGTGCCTAAAATCTCTTTCCCTTCCCTTTCATCCCAGTTCTTCATCTACAAAACCAGTTACTGCTGAGGACACTTCAACTTATGTGACCCCGTGGGTTTCAGAGTAGATCCATGCTCCACAGGGCTTTCAGTGGCTGATTTTTCAGAAGGAGATCACCAGGACTTTGTTTTGAGGCACCTCTGAATGGAAACAAGCCTCCAACCTTTTGGTAGCAGCCCCTGTGTCAGCCGCTTGCACCACCTTAGGAATTAGCCCAGCTGAACCTGACATGCTATGCTTTAAAGTCAGTTCCCTTTGCTCACATCATAGAATACATCATAGTTTTTGATGCAGCTCCATTTGTGAACAAAGTGTATTTCCTATAGAGTCTCTAACCCCTTCCCGGGGTCAGAGATCAGCTACTGGCTAAGGGCTTGCATGAATCTCCAGAACTCTGTGGGTTGTGACAGAAGATAAAAAAGCAGTCTGATTATCATATTGTGCTTCTGCTGCCGGCGTGCTTACTCAGTCCCCAAGCTTCCTCAGCAGTAATGTGAGATGGAATTTTTCTGATCAGAATGTTTCCTATAAATCTTAGAAGCTTGGATTAGAGCCCATTTCACAGAACAGTTTCTTTTCTTTTCCCAGTTACTTGACGAGCAGCAGGTCGCCTTTGAGTCACTCACGTGGGTGGCCTTGATCTGGATATTGGCACATGCCAAAAACACAAAGAAATACTTTCTTACTTCTCTTTGACCCTTGAAGAAAATTAGTCTGCTCACAATTTTTTTTCCTTTGCTTATCAGCTTTCATGTTTCCTGCCTGTTCCCTCATCTCCTGAGTCTCTGCTAACTGATCTCTGAATCAACCAGGCCAGCCTGTTCTGTGTCCTCTGTAACCCCCTGACCATCTTGCTTCCCTGCTTATCTGTGCTGCTTCCCCTTGCCCAGAACTTAAAAGGCTTGGCTCCAGTCCACGTTTCCCCATGAAGCTTTTTTCTGAATTCAGGTTTCGTAGTCATTACAACATTCCTGTGAAACGTAGGTAATAGTGTCATTTTCCAAATGTTGAAACTGAGACCTGAGGTCAGGTAGCCAGAAAGAGACAGGAGCTGCATATTATCTTCTTCAGTAGGTCAGAAATTCCTGGAAGGTAGTGATCAAATCTTTACTTCTTTAGTTTACTCTGTAGCCAAGAGTGCAGTGCTTGGCACAGGGATGCTTAGGAAATGCTTTTTGAATTTGAGTCTGAGGATATATCATTCCCTTCTCTAGTTAGAAGAGCAGTCAGAGTCGTACTTTCTCCTTGGAAGTTTAAATTTGTAGATCCTACTAAAAACATTGAAGTCAGATTCTTCCTACTGAAGTTTAAAGATATAGGGGGGATGTGAAAACATAATGCTATGTAATTTTTGTAATCACCTGGAAACTACCAGCTAGTGAAGAGCGTAGCCTCTTATTCATTATGGCATCCATTCACGTGTTGGTTTTTTCCACTTGACTATTTAACGATTATTTAATGACCAACTGAAACCTCATTTACATGATATGAGTTGGTATATGATATCTGTATTAAATTACTTGACAACTGGTCAAGTAACTGGAATTAAATTTGTTATGAGAGGGAGGGAATAAAATAAGAAAAAAGGATTGTATTTGGGGAAAAAAAGCCACATCCATGATAAAAAGGGCAAATATGGTATGATTTTCTTATACATGAGGTCCAGCGATTAAGTCCATGAACTTAATTGTTCTAAGTGGTACATACTTCACTGCTAAATATCACCATGGTCACCTTCAAAGTACTCCCCTTGAGAAGCTATGCACCAATGCCAGCACCTAGTCCACCTTTAGAGCAATTTTGGAGCTCATTCTGGAATGGCCATTGCACATGCCGACACTGTGGCAAGTTTGCAAACTTAATTGTATAGTTGTCTGTGAGGGAGTTTTTAGCCAATAAACAAATAACTGTATGGGAATACTCTTCTTACTTACCTGATCAGGCCTCCAATGACTTTTTTCTTTGCCTAAAGATAAATGAAATATTAAAAGGAAGACATTTTCATAACATTCAGGACATTGAGGTTAATATGATGGCAGCTCTGATTGTCGTTCCAATTTCCAAAATTGCTCTGAAGGATGGCCTAGGTGCTGGCTCATTGCATAGTTTCCCAAGGGAAGTACTTCAAAGGTCACCATAATGATATTCAGTAATGATGTGTGTAGTACATTTTCTAGGATGAGTTTGTGAACGTAACTGTCAAGATCTCATAACTTCTGTGTGTGTACATAAAGAATTCCATGAAGATGATGCTTATTTTAGGCTGTTATAATTTTAAGTAATTTCTACTTAACATTATATCTTATTCAATGTGTACAAGTATTAAATAAGTATGTACATTGTTTACATTATAAAAAACAAACTGTGGTGGAAAATGATTCGTAAAGTGTCTACTGTGTACAAAGAAGTTAGCCCCAGTACTGAAACAAACAGAAAACGTTTGTCATCTAGTTGATTCCAACTCATGGTGGCCCCACCTGTGTCAGAATAGAACTGTGCTTCAGAGGAGTTTTAGTGGCTGGGTTTTTGAAAGCAGATCAGCAGTCCTTTCTTCTGTGGTGAACTTGAAATGCCAGTCTTTTGCTTAGCAACTGGTCCTGTTTGTTCCACCAAGAGACTGTAAATACCAATCAGTATGTGTTCTCTTGAGTCTTCCTTTTACTTTGAAATCACATTTATAATTCTTTAAATAAAAATGGGTTTGAACTCTGAAAGAGAAGTGATGTGAACACTGCTGTTGTGTATCATTGAGTCAACTGTGACTCAGTCTGACCTTATATGGACAGAGCAGAACTGCCCCACGGGGTTTCCTAGGCTGTAATTGTTATAGGAGCAGATCATCCGGTGTTCTCTCCCATGGGTGAACTGGTGGGATCTAAGCATCAACCTTTTGGTTAGCAGCCAAGCACTTTAACTCTGGTGCCATCAGGGTTCTTGTAAGTAGATACAAGTTCCTGTCAAATTCTCTTGCAAGAATCCCTTGCCAGTGTTCTTACCTTGGGTATGAGTTAAAGGGCTTTAGCAATGTGCTTGGTCTTTAGATTCCAGATCTTCTTGAGTACTGGTGTCTTGGCTGAAACAATAAAGATAGTATCTGTGACCTCAGCCAATATTGCATAGGGAGACTGGGCAAGGTCTGGATGAGTCAGGGGAAATCAATTGCAGTGATGGAAAACCCATCTAGGAAAGAATGTCCTAGAGACAGGGGGCCAGAGCCAGCCCCTCTGTATGTGAAGGATCTCACAGTCTGTTTATTGACACAGAAGGTGGTTTTAATTACCCTGAAAGAATTTCTGGCATGTTTTGCCAAAGCCAGCCTTAAAATGTTTAATCAGTGAATTCGTGACAAATACAGCAACCGGAGTGGTTTGTGATCATGGCAGCTAGTGGAGTGCAGGGTGTTACTGACAAATTGTGGGTATGTTTTTTCAGAGAAATGTAGATAGGAAAATATCACCACCCACTCAGTATCTTGGCTTTAGAAACTGGTATGTTTTATGTCTGAGAAATACTGGTTTCCTTCTCAGACATTGATCATGAGCTAAGCAACCTCTATGGCCTCTGTTTTTTGTGTACTAAAACATCAACTTGGTGAGGTGACCTGGAGCAAGAGTTTGGGGTGACTGCTCAAGCAACCAGGTTCATAGTCCCACAACTGTTGAATGGAAGGAATGAATATGCCTTTCCAAATCCAGACTCTAGCAAATTTAGTCTTTGAATAATATGATGGACCATTGTTTTAGTTTTGCCTGTTGGAGTTGACCTACAAAATATTTTCAGAATAGAAATAGAAAAAGCAGGATGATGTTGTGACATTACAAAGCCATTTTAACCTGTCAGATAACTTCAGGGGAAACAGCAGTCTAAGATAAATGTAAAATGACCAAAAACATTCCTTGATTTTTACATTCTTGCTCTTATATCTCTAGGATAAAACCCTCCAGTGAGACGTAAAAATACTCAAAAGTGCTAAATACTATCTTGTCTTTATCTCTTCGTATCTGTTTCAAGATGCATTGTTTTTCTCTCGGTGGATAAATTGTCTTCCCTACCGCCTCCTTTCGCTGCTGTCCTAACTAATCTGCTTATAGGTCAAATTCTTACTCTCTGACTTAGACATGTAAGGGAGAATATCTTGGCCCTTTGAAATTTAAATAAGAACTCCAAGGAATGTTTGACAAAATGCAGTGACCTGTTCTTGTAGAGCTGCTGAGACTCTCTGTCCTATTTTTTGTCATAGTAGATCGCTGATATTCCTTGTTTTCAAAGAAAAATTTCTCAAGCTATTTAATACCTGCATGCACTGATCTCTGGAGGATTTACCATGCTTACAGGGAAGTAAGGCTACAGGAAATCCCTCTTAACCATCAGAACAACTGAGTAAATAGTTCCATGAATATCTGCAATGCAACTGATGTTTGTCTGTTTTAAACAAAGACCCTCTCCCTCTTGTTAAATCAGTCAGTGAAATAACTTGAGTAACCAGGTTGGTATGTTAGTGGTCAAATTTTAGGCAGAGAAGGAGCAGCATAAAATCATAGTGCCACCTTATGTTTACAAAGGCGTTTTATGTTTATGCAAAATATTTCCCAGCTAGTATGTATGAGGCATAACAAATTTGGAGAGTATTACTCTTATTTCTCAATGAGCAAACTGAGAGACCCGGTGGAGTTAATCAACACACTCATGATCATGTAGCTGGCTTGTGGTGGAAGGAAAACTGAGGTCCAGAGATTCTGATTCTTGAAACAGAGCTGATTCCATAATGTTAGAATACCATTAAATCAAACTTTAATTCAACTCCTGACTAATTGTACTAAAATATGTACCTACTGCATAAATTAACTCTCACAGCCTTGAGGAAAAGAAAGTTTATTCTTGCTGACTTTCTCTGCCTTAATAGACACCAACAGCTTTAGCATGAGGTTTGAGCTTGTTTGTGTCCTAAGGTCCCTTAATTGCTAGGCTCAGGGGTAGACTCTACTTCCTTCCTAATGTGAGTGTGGTTATTGCCAAACAGAAAGGTCTCAAGGACTATACCCCTGGCCAGTGGTGGAAGACTTGGAGAGCTAGGATTTGGTGATTTTAAAGATGTGAAGAAGCCAGTGACTTAGTTCTATTTCATAGCTGCACACTTAACACCAGTATCTGCATCTGGAATAAGTAAGAAAATATGAAAAGCAAATAGATTGATCATAGCCAAGACCACTCTTAACTCTGGAAAAATAGCGTAAGGGAAGCCACATTTGCTGAGTGGTCTTTATGCCCTGCATATGTATTTTGCCTTATTTTTACTTTGTTATGTGAAATTTCTGATGAGAAGATGGACTTATTATTGGTAAATCCCCTAACTGCAGTTGCTCACTTGTAAAATCAGAACAAGGGTAGTAAATACCCCTATGACTGTTGTAAGGATTACACGAGACAGTAGTTTACAGTGTTTAGTTCAGTCCCCGACATAAATTGAATATTGGATGACTGACAGTTGGATTTCGTATTTCTAGAAGACTTCAGTGGTCTTAATATTTGCATTGGGTTGTATATTATTTCCTTTCTTCTGATTACTATGGTTTGGGAGTATGCTAGAAAATATACTTAAGTGGCTAAGAACACAAATTCTAGAGATAACCGGGTTAGCATCCTTAGCCCCGCCACTTGGTATGTCTGTGACTTGGAGCAAGTTATTAAAACTCCCTAATACTAGGTTCCTGTCCTATAATATGAAAATAATAATGCTCAACTTTATAAGGTCATTGTGACTATTAAATAAGATGGTGCTGTAATAGCCGTGGGACAGTCATGGTTCATGTACAGTACATTGTTAGGTGCTATCCAGTTGTTTCTAAGTCATAGAAACTGTACACACAACAGAATTAAACACTGCCCTCTCCTGTGCCACCCTAACGATTGTTGCTGTGTTCGAACCTGTTGTTGCACCTACTATGTCACTCTGTCTCCCTGAGGATGTTCCTCTTTTCACTGACCCTCTACTTTACCAAGCAAGATGTTCCACTCCAGGGGTTGGTCCCTCCAGATAGTATGTCCAAAGTACATAAACCAAAGTTTCATCATCCTTTCTTCTAAGGAGCATTCTGACTGTAATTCTTCCAAGGTAGAATTATTTCTTTTTCTGGCAGTCCATGGTGTACCTCACTATTCTTCACCAACACTGTAATCAAAGCACATCAACTCTCCTTCAGTCTTCCTTATATATTGTCCAGGTTTTGCAGGCATATGAGTTGAGGGAAAGCACTATGGCTTAGATCTGTTGCACCTTGGTTCTCAAGGTAACATCTTTGCTTTTGAATACTTTACAGAGGTCTTTTGCAGCAGATTTATCCAACACAATATGTCATTTCTTTTCTTGACTATTGTTTCCACAGGTGTGGACTGTGGATCCAAGTAAAATGAAATCCTTATCTTCTGTCTTGCCTCCATCTATCATGATGTTGCGTATTGGTCCAGTTGTGATAACTTTTGTTTTCTTTTTGCTGAGGTACCATATTGAAGACACTAGTCTTTGATCTTCATCAGTAAGTGCCTCAAATTCACTTCACTTTCACCGAGCAAGGGTGTGTCATCTGCATTCCATAGATTGTTAGTGACTGTTCCTCCAGTCTTGATGCTGAGTTCTTCATATAGTTCATTTTCTCAAATGATTTTTTCTTAGTATATGGGTTGAATAAGTTTGATGAAAGGATGTAACCCTAACAGACAACTTTTTCTGATTTTAAACTACATGATATCCCTTTGTACTGTTCAAATGACTACCTCTTGATCTGTGTTTAGTTTCCTCATGAGTACAATTAAGTATACTGGATTCCTGTTCTTTGCAGTGTTATCCATAATATCCCCCAAACCCACACAATCAAATGCCTTTGAATAACCAATAAAACACAGGTGAATATCTTTCTGTTATTCTCTGCTTTAAGCCAAGATCCATATCAAGTCAGTAATGGTATCTGCTTTTAAATGCCCTTTTTTAAATCTAGTTTGAATTTCTGGACGTTCCTGGTAGATACAGTATACAGCCAACTTTGAATTATCTTTCAGTAAAACTTTACTTGCATGTGATGTTAATGTTATTGATCAATAAGTTCTGCATTCTATTGAATCATCTTTTTTGCAGTTGGCACAACTATAGATCTCTTCCTGTTGGCTGGCCAGGTAGCTGTCTTCCACATTTCTTAGTATTGACAAGTGAGCACTTCCAGCATTGCTTCCATTTGTTAAAGATTTCAAGTGGTATTCCTTCCATTCCTGGAGCCTTGATTTTCATCAGTGGCTTCAGTACAACTTAGACTTCTTCCTGTATTACCATCAGTTCTTGATTATATGCTAGGTACAGAAATGGTTAAACAACAACCAATAATTTTTGTTCCATTGACTCTGTATATTCCTTCCATCATCTTCTGATGCTCCCTGTGTCATTCAATTTTTTGTCCATAGAAGGCTCCAGTATTGCATTGCAACTTGAGGCTTCTATTTTTTTCTTCAGTTCTTTCAGCTTGAGAAATGCCAAGCATATTCTTCCATTATGGTTTCCTAAATCCAGATTTTTGGACATTTCACTATAATGCTTTGTTTTGTCTTCTGTTTAGCTCTTACTTCAGCATCTCTTGTATTTGCTTTAGCTACTCAGTGTTGATGAGCAAGTCTCAGAATCTCTTCTGCATCCACTCTGGTCTTTTGTTTCTTTCTTGTCTTTTTAATGACTTTTCACTTTCTTCATGTATGATATCCTTGATGTCACCCACAACTCATCTGGTCTTCAGTCATTAGTGTTCAGTATGTCAAGTGTATTTTTGAGATGGCCTCTAAATTCAGGTAGGACATACTCGAGATTATGCTTTGATGGACTATTTTTAAATTTTCTTCAGCTTCAACTTGAACTTGCATGTGAGCAATTGATGGTCTGTACTGCAGCTGATCCCTGCTCTTGTTCCAACTGATGATATTGAACTTTTCTATTGTCTCTTTCCACAGAGGTAGTTGATTTGATTCCTGTGTATTCCATTCAGAGAGGTCCATGTGTTGCCATTTCTGTTGCTGAAAAAAGTATTTCCAGCAGATAGGTTGCTGGTCTTACAGACTTTTATCATGCAATCTCTGGTGGTCTACATGATGCTGGTGCTTTTTTGTGTCCATCTTTTACATTCCAATCACTAGTAATTATCAGTGCATCTTGATTGCATTTTTGATCAATTTCCCACTGAAAAAGTTGGTAAAAGTTTTTAATTCTTCATTTTGGCATTAGTGACTGGTGCACAAATTTGAGTAATAGTCATATTAACTGGTCTTCCTTGTAGGTATGTGGATATTTTACTATCATTGTGAGCGTTATACTTCAAGATAGACCTTGAAATGCTCTTTTGGACAATAAATATGGTATTGTTCATTCTCAGTTTATCATTTCTGGCATAGTAGACCATATGAATTGTCTCATTCAACAATGGCCAAAACCAGTCCATTTCAACTTGCTAATGTTTAAGATATTTACCTTTAAGCATTCTATTTCATTTTTGACAACTTCCAATTTTCTTAGATTCATACTTCATATATTACATGTTCCAATTGTTGGTGGATGTTTGCAGCTGTTTCTTTGCATTTTGTGTCATGTCACGCATCAGCAAATGAGGTTCCCCAAAGGCTTGCTCCTTCCATGTCATTAAGGGTGACTCTACTTTGAGGAGGCAGTGCTTCCCCAGTCATGTTTAGCATGCCTTCCAACTTGAGGGGTTTATCTTACAGCGCTATATTGGACAACGTTCATCTGCTGTTGACAGGGTTTCACTGGCCAGTTGTTTTTAGGAGATCACCAGGTCCTTCTTCCGAATCTGTCTTAGTCTGGAAGCTGCACTGAAATCTACCCACCATGGGTGACAGTATTGGTATTTGAAATAATGGCGGCATAACTTCCAGCATCACATCAACACACAAGCCACCACAGTGTGAGAAACTGGCAGGTGAGTGTTGGACACAGTACGCTGTAACTGTTCATTGAAGTTAGGCTGCCATTTTTATTAATATTACAGTTATCTGTATGCCCTGAAGCATAATCATGACTTTCAAAAGATTGTTATTGGCTTTTAAAAGAAAGAGGAATCAGAAAAATTTAATATTTGATTCAGAATCAGTTCTGGCTTTGGGGGATCAGTTCCTTTAGAAATACTAAATGTCATCTCTTGGGCTGGATCTTGTTAAAGTATGTCCAGTCAAGCGTTAAGGAAAGTAAATTCCGTTATCTGCTCTGTACACCACCCGGAGGATTGTTTTTAAAAGTAACAGCTACTGAATACTAAAAAATTGACCTGTAATAGTCTAATTGTAAACCTCTATATTAGTAATGGAAACCCTGGTGGCATAGCAGTTAAGTGCTATGGCTGATAAGAAGGTCAGCAGTTCAAATCCACCGGAGCTCCTTGGAAACTCTATGGGGCAGTTCTGCTCTGTCTATAACATCACTATGAGTTGCAATCAACTTGACGGCAGTGTGTTTGGCCTTGGGTATGTTAGTGGTAAATTGAAGTTTTTCACTAAGGATTAATTTTTTTTAATCTGACCTCTTTATTATTTTAGTACTTTTCATATTGCCTCATTCAGGAAATCTGATAGAGTATAACCTTAACTGCTGAACACACCCAGAGAGAAACACTTTTAATGAGTGGGATGGCCTGCTTCTATTTTAAACAGTCTAGTTGCTTTCAAGTTTTTCTGTATAGTCGAGCCGACTCTCTAGTCCTACAGCATGAAACCTCATCACATGAGTTTAGGGTATGTCTACCCGACACCTCTTTACTAGTCTGTAGACAGCTGTCCTGACCACTCCAGCCTCCTCAGAACACCCTCTGTGCCCTGTACTAGTAGTTTTCAAACTGTAACTTGCTTGAGAATCACCTGGAGGGTGTGTTAAAACAAATTGCTAGGTTCCTCCCATAGAGCTCCTGATTTAATAGCTCTGGGTTGGATCTGTACCCTAGTTGTGCTGTGGTTAGAGTGCTCATCAAGAACCAGAAAAGTTCAGTGATTTGAACTCACTAGCTGCTCTGCAGAAGAAAGACATGGCGATCTGCTTCTGTCCAAAGTGACAGCCTTGGAAGCCCTGTGGGGCAGTTGTATTTTGTCCTCAACAGTTGCAATGTGTCGGAATCAACACTGTTAGGTTTGGTTGGTAGAGTGCTGTCCTGAGTGCTTGACTTATAATATAAGCCTTTCCTATGCGGTAATACTTTATCTCCTAGACTGTAGTTTAAGAACCACTGTTCTGTGCTTCTAAGGACACAAGGCTGTTTTCTTCCAGTTCAGGAGGCAAAAGCACAAACAGGTTTTATAGTGTTGAATTGTATGACCTGATTAGCCTGGATTATGACAGGTCAGGAGCCATCTCACCCAAAGAGTCTGTCGGGATGTGGGGAGTGTTTAAATGCACCTGTATGTTACCAAAAATTGAAGCATCGCTACCTCCTGGAGTCTGGATCTGAACCCTGTGTTTACCACAGGAGCCAAGGGAGAACCCAAGACAGAGAATAGTGGCACAATAATGAAGCATGAATTACCCAGATGAAAGCACCTATGGAAATAAAGGTATTAACATTATTATTTATGCCTACTCTTCTTAATAACATAGCAAGATGGTAGTGTTAAATAGTGCCAACTGATTAAAAGTTGTTCTGTGGGACCCAGATGAATGCATTCACATTTAAAAAACAAAGCATAGATAAGACACTTCATTTAACTTACTGTTTTACAAACTGAGAACACATGAAGTTGTTAAACTATGGCTGGTTATAGAATAACTAGGACTGAGAGGGAGAAACAAGGCAAAAACAATCTGCTTTATTGATGCTAGAAAGGTATATAGAAAAGGTTAGTGATCAAGGTAAGTGTAGTCACTGCTCCAGCAAAGAAAAACTCCTTGGGGACAGAAGCAAAGAAAGAAACAATAGAGGCATTTTGTTTTGTGTATGTAGTGAAGCATGCTTGAAGAGTCTCACTGAGTGGATATTTTTGAAGGAGAGAAAGCAGATCTAGCTTTCACTGTATAAGAAAAACAACTTCTCACCTGTATTAAATATTCTTAAGCCTTTCCAGTATTATCCTGAAGTGGATCTGCTAGGTTCAGGATGAGACAGCAGGCAGACTTCTCAGAGCTTTTGTTATTCAGTTCTTGAAACTGTGTGGTGAGGTGACTTAGCTTTACAGCCCCCACATTTGGCTATTTTTAACTCCTGGAAAACAAAACTCAGTACAAAAGAACTGGTTTTTTGCCTTGAGAAAAAGCATTATCAGAATTTCTCTCCTGAAGGTGAAGTTTGTAACAGAGATAGATATGAACTCTGGGACAGAACAAAGAATGTCCTTGCAGAAGAGGAATGGGGAGAGCGAAGGTCCCAAATAGATACTTATCACAGAGGAAATGGACTTACTACAGAAAGGTGGTCAAAGACCAAAATGGGAAGAAGAGAAAGGATTTATATATTTATGTATATTCACATGTGTATATGTTTATGTTTGTTTTAATTCAGGCACCGATATTTCAAGGGAACTATACAACTTTAGCTTTATACATTCACTGAGACTCCTTGCAGGTGATATTAATTTATTTCAAACATAAGGTCATACAATAGCAGAGTTTATTTTTTCAATAAAATCTCAAGGTGTTTTTGATATGAGGTGGAGTTCATCTTTTCCTTGCTCTAAAATACAGTTTCTGCCTGACCTATGTTAATAAGAGCTTGTATCTGTTGTAGTTTGAATGTATCTTTCTCTCAATCCTATCAATAAGTAACATTTTTCAAGGCATACTAAGATATTGATTGGGGGGTTGAGTTTTATGTGGTTTGTCTTTGATGTTACTGATGGGAAGAGATGAATTAGTCTTTATGTGGATGTTCCTGGCTCTTCCAAACTTTGTACCCTCTTATACCTCACCTGGAAAGCCTGGTGGTGTAGCGTTTAAGTACTACAGCTGCTAACCAGGAAGCTGGCAGTTCAGATCCACCAGATGCTCCTTGAGAACTCTATATGGGTCCGTCCTACTGTCTATAGGGTCATTATGAGTTGGAATCAACTTGACGACAGTGGGTTTGGTTTTGTTTTTTTATATTTCACCCTGGTGGCATAGTGGTTAAATGCTACTACTGTTAAACAAAAGGTTGGTGGGCCAAATCCACCAGATGCTCCTTGAAATCTCTGTGGCATAGTTTTACCCTGTCCAATATTGGTGCTTTGGATTGGAATCAACTCATCAGAAATGGGTTTTTTTTTGTTTTTTTATACTTCATCTGGAAACCCTGGTTGCTAATGGTTAAGAGCTGAGCCTGCTAACCAAAAGATTGACAATTCAGATCCACTAGGTACTGCTTGGACACCCTGCAGGGAAGTTTTACTCTGTCCTGTAGGGTCACTCTGAGTCAGAACTCAACAGCAAGGGATTTGGTTTAGCTTTTTTTTTAATACCTCACCCAAGGGGGTCGAGTGGGAGGAAAGATTGAAGTATTTTGTTTTTTATTCATGTTTTTCTGATCTGTGTCTTGTCACATTCAAAATTTCCAAAATCACAAAAATTAAGAAAAAGACCCAGTTAAGAGTCAGGATTTGTTGTGGGACAAAGTAACAAGGACATGGCTACTCCTCACTGTGCTTTACCAAGTCCAAATGTCTCTGATAAATCCTTTCAAAGTACAAGGACTGTGCCCTTTTCAAAGTGCCGGGGAAACTGGTAGTTATGTAAGCATTATGCATAGCTTAGTGAATAAGTGTGAGGTATAAAAATGAATGAATGTTTTATTTTAATAGAATGTAAAGTCACTTTACGGTGTCATCTTTACAAGTTTGATTACTTTCTTCAAAGATAGAATCCATTAGAATTTGACCAGGTTACCTTGAGTTTTTAACATGAGTGTAAGATTTATATTTAATAGCAGTAGAAGGCAAGAAGTCATATGGCTTTCTCTGTTTTCCCAAAATTTTGTTCCACTGAGAAGTAATCATTTAATCTTTGGTAGAATGCTGACATGAAAAGAATATGACAGCAATGCTTTTATTTATTATTTAGGGAGCACTTAATGTGTCCCTGGTGCTGTGCTCTTCACCAAAGATTGAAAATAATAGGACACATACCTGGTTCCTTCTCTTAAACAGCTCACCATCCAGTGAAACATAAAGTCAGAGCAATGTAGGTAGTATGAAGAATTCTGTGATGGGGGAAGTGCAAGGAACGGTGAAACCATGAAATAATCTAAGAAGACTCAGAGGAAAGTTCATAAAGAAGAAGATGGCTAAGTTGAGGCTCAAAGGATGAGGGGGGATGATTTCGTGAAGGGAAGAAGAATGAAAAGTGTTCTAGGAAGGAAGGCTGTTATAGTCAGATGATAATGATTAGTCCTAGCTCAGTTATTTAGTAGGTGACTTCAGGAAAATGTCTGTCTGGGGATGTCTGTGGTGGTGATAGTGGGAATTGTGGGGAGAAGAAGATAAGCAATAGCCAGTAATATTTGTTGAGCATTTATTATGTGCCATGTAGTATACTAAACACTTAAGAAACCAAACCCAGTGCTGTGTAGTCAATTCCAACTCATAGCAACCCAATAGGAGAGAGTAGAGCTGCTCCACAGCATTTCCAAGGAGTGCCTGTTTGCTTTGAACAGCCAACCAGCAGATGGAGGGACATAGCACTTATCCACTATGCCACCAGGGTTTCTACTAAGCACTTTACATGCATTAATTAGCTCATCAGGATGTTACAACCCTCCTGTAGAGTTGAGACAACCGAAGCTTAGAGAGATTAAGTAACTTGCTTGAGGTCACCCTGAGAGTAAGTAGAAAAGCCAGGATTTGAAAACAGACAAGTTTGACCCCACAGCCTGCATTTTTCTCCTTCTCTTTACTGTTAATAATATCTACCCTAAAATTTTTCTAGGGCTGATGTCAGGATGAGCAGGGTAACTGTTTTGACAGCACCTTTTTAGCTACATGGACTGCTTTACTGTTATGGTACACGTTGACACGAGTTATATGCTAAGTAGAATAGAATAGAAAGAACTTCTGGTTTCAGCAATAGGTGAACTACCATTCCTTGGCCCGTTAGCAACTTCCCTAATTCTTGGGCCTTCACACATTTGTAGTCAAAAATGGCATTCCCTGGAGAACCTTTTTTTTTTTTTTTTTTTTTTTAGCAATACAATATTAGATGAGAAGGACCACGGATTTGCTCCTAAGTGGTAATTCCTGTGTTAAAACGTCCTCAATCCCTTCTGAGATCATTAGTCTCTGTTAATCACTCTGTGTCCCCTCTGTGACTGCTCAGCACAAAATGATATGGAGGCTTGGCAGTTACCTAATTCTCTTTAAGAATGTTGGCTTTTAATACGGATAATCCAAAATTCCACTTTGGAATATTTAAAATGCGGGATAACCCAGCTGACCTGTGTGCATATCTTCTCTATTCTGCTTTCAGATTTTGGCCAAAATAGACTGTATCCCTGTCACTTCTATGTTTCTGACAGTCCCCAGTGTGCTCACTGGATCTATCTGGACTCTGGTCAGTCTTTGTGCTGTGAACTTGGGACTGTCTGTACTAGAATCAGATAAGCAGGTCCCTGTTGTCGGCCGACGCTTTAACTGTCGTTGGGAATTACTGAGAATGTTCAGAGAGGCAGTGGCACACTCTATTAGCACAAAGAGCGTGTCTCTACTACAAAGGGGATGCCTGGTTCTGCAGTAGGGAGAACAACAATTAACCAAAATAATGAATGCTTCTGCAGCAGACTTCAATTCCTGAGGCTAATTGTTAGTTTGTTTAAGTCTCGCTTGAGGCTTCGATAACAGGGCTTTCCCTTTGGAAGCTTGACTGAGCTAGTGTGAAAGGCAAGATGGTGTAATTGAAAAGTGCCATTGAAATGCAAACAGTTTCATTTATTAATGGTCACTAATGACCTGTAATCAGGCTATGATTTGTTAGGTTAAAAACAAAGACACAATTAGTTTATTTGTTCAGGAGCCTAAACAGAAAAATTTATCAGTCTGCTGATTGTTCTTCTCCACTGAAGACTGTAAGCTGGGCATTTGTCTTGAGTGGCTGCACCTTAGGGATGCTATTGTCTGTTCAAGAGATTCTCCCAGCTTTCTGACCCCTCTTAAGTCTGCAGCCTTAATCAAAAGGGGTCTTAATCAAAAGAAGATACTGCTTTGGGTGCTGTTACTGTGGTGTTTCCACTTGACAAGAAGCTACTGTGATTTTACTTTTTTGATTCCATCAGGGTTCCATGCTTCAACTGACTGATTTCTTTGAAGCAGAATGAACAGATTCATTGAGCAAAGATTTGACACATAATCATTGAGGACAAGTTATACCCCAAACACTGTCTTAGGCCCCCAGATTCATAATAGTTATCAAAAGAGTCATGATTCCATCTTTGCAAGTTTGGGGATCTCTTCATAATTGGCTTTAAGGCTTTTCCTTGTCACTGACTACTCTTTGCATTACTTATCACTAAAAGCAAGTAAAAATCTCTTGGTATCAAGCATGTGATATGCAGCTTAGACACCAAAGCACTTTGAGGGGTTATAATGACTCCTTAGAAGAGCTATAGTCTTTTTTTAATTTGAAGAAATGAATTCATTTACATTCTTGTGGAGGATACAACAAGCCTTCACTTGGTGAAAAGAAAACACTGTTATCTATTTGATACCATGGATCAATAATGGTGCAGGTCAGCCTGATGGGGCGTTTGGATCACTTAAGATCTTGATGAAGCCAGGAAGATGTTCTTGTCATGTAGAACAAGATTTCTTTCTCTTTTTTTTTTAAATTTTTTATTATGACTGAGTGAAAATGTACATTCTCATATAAATTTACATGCTCATCTATATGCAGCTTCCACTGCTCTCCCTGCCTGGTGACAGCACGCTATTCGTCTCTGCTCCATACATATCTCATCTTCCCAACAGTCTCCTTTCCTGTCCTCTCTACACACTCCCCTTACTTCAGCCAGAGGTCAGCAGGATGATATCCTATAGATGCATAGAACCATAAAGTGCATCCTATATATGGTCCCTCTGCATCACCAAGTCCAATCCATTTGTGTCCGAAGAGTGGACCTTCATTATGATTTACGGGCAAGGGCAGCATCAGGGCCAGGGGCCATGCTCCCAGGGAAACCCCCAAACTGCTGGACCATCAGTTGTGGTCTTTTAGTGGAGATCTCAGGGTGCACCTCTTTTTATTCTTGTGCTGCCAGTGAGGCTTAACTTAGTGAGCTCCATCACAGCTATCACTGGTGGTGGCCGGGCACCATCTGCTTGTTCCGGTCCCAAGTCGATGTAGGCGCCTACTCTTGTGGGTCTCTCTATCTTCTGGGTTGTCTTTACCCCATGTCATTTTGGTCCTCAGTGAGCATCTGTTCCTACTGAGTTGGGACCATTTGCTGTGCCCTCGGATGGCAGTTTGGCAGCTTTTAAGACCCCAGAGGCCACTCACCAATGTGGGGTGCAGGGAGCCCTCTTAGCAAAATGCTAGTTGTGCCAATTGGCCTCAATTTCACCTAAGAGCATGGTCCCCCACCCCCTGCCCCAGCTACTCTGTCCTTGCAATACTGGGTTAAGATGGAAAGAGTATTCAAGTTATGTTGAAGTCCACTTAATATTGTTCTTGTTTCTAATGTGCGCTATCACCGATTTCACCCAACCACATTTCTACCAACTATCTAATCTAAACCCTCTCCCCTTCCCCCCCTCCCCTCCCATGCAGCCATCAAAGAGTCTTTTCTTCTATATATAGGTCTGTTTTTGAGATCTTATCGTAGGTGTCTCATACAATATTTCTCCTTTTGTTGCTGACTACTTTCACTCAACATAATGTCTTCCAGTTGAAACCAGGTTAGGAGATGTTTCCTGGAATCATCATTATCCTTTATCATTGTGTAGTGCTCCATTGAGAATATATACCACAGTTTACCTATCCATTCCTCTGTTGTTGGGCTTCTGGGTTGATTCCATCTTTTTGCTATGGTGGACTGTGCTGCAATAAACAGTCTTGTGCATGTATCGTTGATGTGAATGGCCTTGATTCTGTAGGATATATTCCAAGTAGTGGAATTACTAGGTCAAATGGTATATCTATATCTGTTTTTTTAAGGTAGCGCCAGATTGCTTTCCAAAGAGGCTGGACCGTTTTGCCAAGATTTCTTTCTTTGTCAGCACCAGTAACAATCCCAAATGGCCTTATCTGTTAGCTTGTTGCGCTGCCGCTGAAGGCAAGCCCTTGTCTGTTTTGCTCACCATGTATTCAAGGCTCTGGTGCAGTGCCTGGCATCTAATACAGATGCTCAGTACATAATTTTTGAATGCTAAATGAAATTCAGGCCAAATGATAAGCTTGAAAACCAGTAGTAACATTTGAGATACTGTGAAGCAAAACAAAACTCACCTGATGATAATGATCCTAAGAGACACGGCTGGTGGGTGATCAGCACCGTGCTGACCTCTTCTGGAGAGGATTGTATGCTTTTCCATGTCATCTGATGCCCACTTTATGTAATGTCCTCTCAATGCATTAATGACCCTTATTGTGGAAGGGACCTCCTGTTTCTTTGGAAACTGCGAAGGCAGGCAGTGATGTTTCTTAAGCTCATCACTAGGGCAAACAACATTCTTCAGTATCCAGAGGTGAGCTGTAAGATTTAGGAAAGTGTTGGCAGTGGTGTGGGTGGATGGTGTGCTTGTTTTTCATGTGTTTACTCAATAGATATTTATTGGGAAATTGTATATTGATCCTGAGGCTAGGGGCCAGGGATATGGAGTGACAAGGCCATCTGGGGAGATAAATTAATTCAAAGAATAACAAAAATAAATGTACAGCTCACGGTGGTGGCAAGCAGTATAAAGTAAATATTTGTGGGGCTATGAAAGTGTGTATTAAGAGAATTGGACCTGGGACAGGTAAGGTGTCCTTGGTGAGGTGATGATTGGACAAATTCTGAAGCCATAGAGGCATAGTGGGAGTTGGAGAAGAGATGGGAGGAGAATCTAGGGAGAGAAAACTTCATGTAAGAGGACGTTATAGTAGTAGAGTCTGTGAAGTATGTGTGTGTGTGTGTGTGTGTGTGTGTGTGTGTGTGTGTGTGTGTGTTTAGAGAAGTAAAAAGGGGCAGTGTGGCAACTTAGAGTTCCCAAAGAGTAGGGATCTTGCAGAGTCTGAGGTTTTATGAGTCAATTTCACCTTATATCCTAGAAGTAATGAGACACTATTAAAATGTTTAAATGCGAGGAATATGGATGAAAGTGACAAAATTTGTGTTTTAAAAAAAACATTCTGGTGGCCATGTAAAGAACAAACTGGAAGAGACTCAGAATCAGCGTCAGTAGGCAAGTGATTTATTCATGTGAAACAACCCAGAAGATACAGAGCAATACACCATGTGAGACAAACCAAAAAAAAAAAAAAAAAAACACACCTCACTGCTGTTAAGTTGATTCTGACTCATAGAGACCCTGTAGGACAGAGTAGAACTGCTCCACAGAGTTTTCAAGGAGTGCCTGGTGGATTCAAACTGCTAACCTTTTTGTTAGCAGACGTAGCACTTAACCACTGTATCACCAGGCTTTACCCATGTGAAACAGCCTCTGCATGAGACACCTACTCTTCCAGGAGAATCAAGATGAGCTCCTCCTTGTTATAATATAGACCTCTTCACATTTCCTCTGTGACATGTATGCACACTTACCCGCACATAAATTAGCATCATTAATACAGAGTGTCATGATAGAGCCCAGTCCTCCTTCCCACTGATGCTCCCCTTCAGCACCTTTCCCTTTGTACTTTGCCCTCCATCTTCAAAGGCTGTTCTCAGCTCTTATTTTCCTTCCCTGAAGTGTGAGATTGGTTTTGCTGCTGCATTATTAGAGTGATCGCTCCACTTAAAGTCTAATCTGCCATGGCTTTGTGCCTGTTTGTCAGGAACTCAGAGAATGTGTTAAGACATTGTAAGGGTGGAAGCTCTGTTTTGACAGTGACTATGCCTATTATCTGTATTAATAAATGTAAATTGCTATGGAGAAACAAACCATTTTATGACACTTGAATCCTTTTCAGAGAAGCCTGAATCCCTTTTGCAGGGCTTAGATGTATTACTGCCATTCTCCCTTCACGAAGTTGAATACAAACACTTAAATTAGACCTTTGTTAGTGCACCCTCTTACGCTGTTGCCTTAATAAATTGTTGTGATTTTAGTCTTTGAAATCCGTACATGGTAGCATTTGCAAGTTTATCTCTAGTCCCTTCCAGAAGTAAAATCATTAGTTAAACTCCACAGTGAGTCAACTTGTATGTACCAAGTACTATACCTGGGATATGTTTGCAAACAAAGTACTAATGTTGTTTTAAAGTCGTTTCTCATTGTTGGCGTGTGAATTTGCAATAAGGGGGAAAGCTAAAATGATCTGTGTTGTAATACACATGGAGAAATTGCTAAGAGCTCATGTTGAAATTAAGATATGAAAGGTCACTTTATAGATATGTCTCTATACACAGGGTAGTGTATACTAATACATTTGCTCTGTCAGCTGAGAGGTACTGAAGAAAATGACACTTCAGTAACAATAAGCACACCTGACTCTCAGTGATTTCTAATATCATTCTAATACTATCCAGTAAAAAGAACCAGAGCTCCTTGGAGAAATGGCTGATTCCAAGGTTTGGGCAGGAAAATACTAGATGAGCCCAGAACATATTGTAGTGCTTGTAAGTAAAGAAGTGCCAAAAAATAAATCTTAATAAAACCCATAAAACTCCTTCACTCACGGGATACATCAAAAGGAAGAAGGAACAAATGGAAAGAGCTTTGAAAGACCAAAGCTATAGTAATTTGAGCAACAAAAGAAAGTAGTATCAGATTAGAGCCCAGTGTGTAAATAAATGTCCAGCAGTCCATACTAATTTATATTAGTATATTAGGCAGTATATTAGTATATTAGGCAGAAGGATTCAAAATAAATTAGTAGATACCCTTTGCCGTTGAGTCTGTTCCAAGACATAGGAACTCTACAGGATGGAGTAGAACTGCCCATATGATTTCCAAAGAGCAACTGGTGAGTTCAAACTGCCAACCTATTGGTTAGCAGCTGAGCTCTTAATAACCTTAAAGTAGGGGCAGCCTAATCTCCCATTCCTTAAGGATGGACTAAGCATGGGGACCTCTTTTTAAAGAATATAGCATAGAAGGATGAGGAAAAAATAGTGAATAAACCTGAAAAAAAACACTCGCCAGACAACTGTCTCAGGTCAATATCAACAGTCATAAATTGTGTTGATAGTATGTACCCATGACATGATGTCATGAGAATGACACTTTATCTTTGTTATCTTCCTCCCCTAAACCCACAATCTGATGTAATCATGAGGAAAAACATTTGGCAAATTACAATAGAGGCACATCCTACTGTGTACCTGACACCTCACTCGCATCGAGTAAATTCTGACTCGTAGTAACTCTATAGCAGAACTGCCCCATAGAGTTTCCAAAGATGTAAATCTTTCTCCCACAGGGCAGCTGGTGGTTCAAACCACCAATCTTTTTGATAAGCAGATGAGTGCTTGGCCACTGTGCCACCAGGCGGCCAGGACTCCTCAACTGTTAAGATCGTGAAAAACAAGGAAAAGTTAAGAAACTACAAGGGAAACCTAAAGAGACGTGACAACTAAATATAATGTGATATTTTGCATGAAGTCCTGGAACAGAAAAATGACTTTGGATAAAAGGAAATCTGGATTAACTATCCATTTCATTAAAAAAAAAAAAATACTAAGATTAGTTCATTCATTGCACCATATGTTCCATACTAACATAACATGTTAATAATAAGGGAAACTGTGTGTGAGGGGCATGTGGGATATGGCTGTACTATCTGTTTAGTTGTTCTGTAAAGATGCAGCTGTTCTAAAAAATAGTCTGTTAAAAAAGAAGAGAAGATGACCTTAGATTCTGTTGAGAGAAGCCAATAAGTTAATAGACAGTTGCCATAAAGGTGTAAATGACAATATTATGTATAGACTGGTTACAGGGAGTGCTCGTATAATAGGATACCTAACTTGTCCTAGACTTAGGCAAAGCTGGGGTCAAATCTTGACTTGAACACTGCAGGTAGATTACTTAACCTCTCCAAACTTCTCTTTCTTCATCTCTAAAACAGTGATAATACTTGCCAACAGTCAATAAAGGCTGTGAAATCCAACTTACAGGCACTCAAAGCCTAGCTCTGGAGCTGAGTGATTTACTAAACCTCTCAGAGCGTCAGTTTCCTCTTTAGTAAGTAAAATAATAATAATACCTACTTCTACGAGTTTTCCCAAGTCCTGAGATAATAGACGTAAAGTGGCCAGGACAATCTTGGCACACAGTACTGGGTAAAAGTAAACTGCTGCTGGTAGAGTCCATGGGTGGTGCACACGGTTAACGCGCTCAGCTCTAACTGAGAAGTAGGAGACATTGAGTCCTCTCAGAGGTACCTGAGAAGAAAGATCCAGTGATCTGATTCTGAAAAATCAGCCTTCTCACAGGCTTGTGGGGAGGATTCAATGTGATGTGCCATGGAGAACACTCAGGGCACGCCTGGGGTGTTGTAAGCTCTGTCATGTGTGGTGAACGCAGCAAGCAAAAGGTGCCTGGAAGTCGGGGGATGACCTGCCCACTCATCTTTTTAATCCTGAAGAGAGCAGAGAAGGAATTGCCCAAATAAAAGAGAATGATGGGCTCTGGCAGAAAGAACAAGCCATAAAAGCCAAAGAGAGTGTGGCACTTTTGCTGTAGTGTGGCTCCCAAGGAAGGAGCAAGACAGAGTAGCAGGGCAGGAGAGGTAAGGAGGGTTCATACTACGTCAGGAACTGAAGGCTAAGCTAAGGATTTAAATGTCTCTGAAACAAGTTAGTCAACGTTTCTACTTTAGTACTTGCATGGGGGAAACAGAATTCCACTGATCATAGGATGAGTGGAAAGCTACAGGAGGATTCTAAGCATGAAGGTGACCTGTCAAATTTGTACTCTGGAAAGAACATTCTAGGTGGCGTTAGACAGAAATGGGGTGAAAAAGGAAGACCAGTTAGGAAGCTTTTTCAGTTGTGCAGGCAAGAGATCCAAAGTGGCCTGGACAATGGTAGTGGCTCTGGAAATAGAAATTAAAGGATGTGAGGGCTATTACTAATAATAGGGCAGAAATAATTACCCTGCAATTTTATGAAGATCCTTTTTCTGACATGTTATAAGCTATAATGAGTGTAAGTGGACAATTTTCTATTGTCTTAATAAAAGTAGTGTAAGATAATGTAAAGGACTTTACACAGTGACTTTTGGGATTTATGTATAGTTTCCATCCTCAGAACATACCATTATGGGTAGGTTTAAAAAAAAAAACTATAAGCACAAAACTTAATATAGATTAACTCTAAAATGCTCCAAACCAAAAAAAAACCCTGGTGCTGTTGAGTCGATTCTGTCTCACAGTGACCCTGCAGGACAGAGTTAGAACTGCCCCATAGAGTTTCCAAGGAGAGCCTGGTGCGTTTGAACTGCTGACCTTTTGGTTAACAGCTGTAGCACTTAACCACTATGGCACTAGGATGTAATATTCTAGACCAGCGTCATCTAATAGAAATATAACACAAGCCACATATGTAATTGTAAGTTTTCCAGTAACTGCATTAAAAAAGGTAAAACAAAATATGTAAAATTAATTGAATAATAGATTTTATTTAACCTGCCTGGAATCTTATTTTAACAAAATCACTATAAAATTATGAATGAGATACTTTTCATTCTTTTTCTGATACTGAGTCTTTGAAATCTGGTATATATTTTGTATTTAGGGCACATTTCATTTCAGGCAAGTCTCAATAATCACATGTGGCTAGTGGCTGCTGTGTTGGACATTACCAGTCTAACTCTTACTCAGTAAACTTTCTTTCACCCTTGTGAAAGAAACTTCTCTGAAACAAGTCAGTCAACATTTCTGTTTTAGTACATACATGTGGGAAACAAATCTCAGTACAATCTCAAATTGCTGTTTTTTTTGTTTTTTCATTCAATAAATATTTAATGTGTTCCCACTGTACAGTAGTGGGACACCCTCTGTATGATCTCAGACTATTTTTCAGAACTAGAGTTCTAATCATGAGTTGACTACACAGGATACTTCTGCTCCATGAAGCTTACAAGACTGATGGAATAGAGAAGCAAAAAAGAACAAAAAATGAAATAATTATTAGTCATGATGTTATGGGCTGAGCAACTGGATAGCTGTAATGAATTGAATTGTACTCCACCTCCCCTAAAAATGTGTGTAACAATTTGGCTGGGTTGTGGTTCCCAGTATTTTGGAATTACCCTCTATTTTGTGATTTTCCTATGCTGTGCATCCTAATCTCTGCCTGTACTTAATAGACTTGATTACTTTAAAGAGGATTAGAGTGGGACTATAACCCCCTTCTTAAGGTCACCACCCTGCTCCATTGTAAAGGATGTTTCCCTGGAGTGTGGCTTGCACCACCTTTTATCATATAAGAGATAAAAGAAAAGAGAAACAAGCCGAAAGTGGGGACCTCAAACAGTCAAAGCAGCACTAAGAGCAGAGCACATCCTTCAGACCTGAGGTTCCTGCACCGAGATGCTTTCAGGCCAAACAAAGACTGATGCAACACAAGGACTTTCCTCCAGAAGCCAACAAGACAGACAGTGTTCCCCTGCACTCCTAGTCTACTGGAGTGTGTAAAAATAAAATTGCTCTTTTTAAAGTCATCCACTCTAGTATTTTTGTTAGAGCAGTACCAGATGACTAAGACAATAACCGTGGTGGACTGACTTTAGATAGTAGGATGTCAAAAGTGGTTAATCCCCAAAAAACTCAAAAGATACATTGCTGTCGGGTCAATTCTGACTCATAGCAACACAACAGGACAGAGTAGAACTGCCCTATAAAGTTTCCAACGAGTGCCTGGTGGATCTGAATTGCTGACCTTTTGCTTAGCAGCCATAGTACTTAATCACTACACCACCAGAGTTTTTTCTTTTTTTAAAATGTGATTAGAGTGATTAGATAACTAATAAAAAAATTTTGGAAGTAAGACTCAAGATGGTCATTATTCACTGAGCCTGATATTTATATCATTTTTAAGCATCCTGGAAAATAGAAAAAAAAAAAAAACTTACATTACTAAGTTGCAGTATAGAAGCCAAACTTTCTAACAGTTAGTACTTTGTCATTTTTAGCGAGTAAGAAGCACCAGAATATTTTTTTCAAGTGTATATATATATATGTATATAGTTTGTTTGTTTTCTTTGAGTAATATTTGGGGTGCAATTATTTGTAAATGATGTAAATAGAAATTTTATCCAGACAAATGTGGAATTAAGGTTCTTAATCTTTGGGGGGCACATCATAAGAACCTTTTGAGAATCTGGTTAAAGCTATAGCTCCTCTTCACAGGGAAAAAAATGCTAAAATGCATATAAGATAGCCCATATAATTCTGAAGCAGTATAGAATCCCCTGCAGTTAATCCCTCAACAGCAGAGCCATCCTAATGTAGAGGGTTGGAGACGGTTGGAGTGAAGAACAATGCAAAACACAGCTGAGGGCTGAGTGTGCAGTACCTTCAGTGCAGGATACGGTAGGCTGAGAGTGGAGGGTGGTTGTCCTGGCTTCATGGTGATGTGACTGAAGAACGCAAGTGAAGCCCTGTCTCAGAGGGCTCACCTCTGAAGCTTCCCCAGTTCAACAGAATTGAAAATCTTATAAACTTTCTAGTATAAAACTTTTTCATTATTAGTCTGCTGCCTTCTATTTCTGTTAAGTTGTTCTTACCTTTTCCCCATAGGGAAGTTTAAAAGGTAGAAAAATGCAAATACTACACTCATTGTGGCCTGCTATTTCTTAAATTTAGATTTAACTATTTTGCAGCAGCAGCAGAGACAGTTGGACCAAACAACCCTTTAAAAATGTTATAATAAAATCCAAGCCAATTATCTTTTGCCGAGGGATAGCTAATGTTGTCTTTTGGGTAAGATGTTGAATAAGGAAAGAACTCAGAAAGGACCGTGCATTCAGAAAGAGAAGGCATTGCTGTAGCAGGCCTCTGCTAATTTATGCATAGGGAGAATAAACCAGAAAAACAAATCTGTTGCCATTGAGTGAGCTCCAATTCATAGCAACCCTATGGGTCAGAGTAGAACTACCCCATAGGGTTACCAAGGAGTGGCCAGTAGATTTGAACTGCTGAGCTCTTAACCACTGCACCACCGGGGCTCCTTACAGAAGGTCTCTTATAGTCCTCCCTGACATCATTAAGTCCCATTTCAAGTCCCATTATTCCTCAGAAAGCCTCCTTGAGTGTGTCATCTCTTCTGAATCCCTAAATGAGAGACTGTAGTTCATAATTTTAAGCTAGTATATTGGGTACTGTTGTTTAATATATGCTTGTCTTGTTTCCCCACCCCCACCCCAGTTGTAGCCCCCTGATATGCTATCTCCCCTAATAGAAGTAAATTCCTTAAGGTTAGAGATACATTTTTTTCTTTCATTTCTCATCCCATCACAGTATCTGATACAATCTGGATTGTCAGTAGATTATTTTGAAGGAACACTTTTGATATTAAGCATTATTTATAAAGTTTGTTTCTGTGCTATGTATGTAAAACTTGCTAGTGATTGGAATGAAAAGCAATTTATTTTTGTTTTGCTTTAAAAAAAAGTCAAAGTAAATGTCTGTGTGTGTATGTATATATAGCCATAAAGTCAATTTCCACTCATAGAAACCCTATAGGACAGAGTAAAACTGCTCCCTAGGGTTTCCAAGAAGCAGCTAATGGATTCAAATGGCCGACCTTTTGATTAGCAGCCAAGCTCTTAAATGCTGCACCACGAGGCCTCCAGAGTCAAAGTCAAAGTCAAAGTCAAAAAAAACAAGAGAAACCAAAACCATGCCATGGAGTCCGTTATGACTTAACAACCTTGTAGGACAGAGTCAGAACTGCAGCAGCCTCCCCACACCCTCACATAGGGTTTCCAAGGAGTGCTTGGTATATTCAAACTGAAGATCTTTAGATTAGCAGCTGAAGTCTTAACCACTATGCAACCAGTATCTGAGACTGATTTTGGAAGTCTACTTATCATACTGATGGACCTCCCAAAAGACTTGGGATAGTCGGGGAGCACCTAGAACGATGGAGCTATTGGTTTTATTTTTAACTGTGTACTAGAGCTACTTTTAAATCACAAGCTGACTTAAAGGAGTGACGGAATCCGTTATTCTGAAGATAAGGGAAAGAAACTAAAATCTGTTAAGTGATTTTGTAAAGTAATGCTGGACAACTGGCTTTGTACTTTACATATGTTCTCATCGAATTATCATAGGAGCCTTGTGAATAGTAATATGTCAGATGTAAAAGCAGATACAGGGAGGAAACTTACTTGCTTAGACTAAATTTCTGTGAAGAGAGGTCACTACCTCTCAGTTCCTGGGCCAGAGGAGTCATTCAGTTTGTTGAATCAAGTCTCTCCAAGGATACTCAGTCAGGTAGCAGTCAATTACCCAGAGTTTGAACCCAAAGCTGTTGGTACTTGAAGCCTGTCCTCTTTCTACTACTTCATGCCGCCTCTTCTCTAAATAGAAAAGCTTGTAGTGGAAAACAAAACCAACATTATTAGCTTCTCCTTTAGCTCTTTGCTGTTTCAGCTCAAGCTAAAGAAGATTCAGGCTTTCAAACATTTGGCCCCAAACATCATGGTCCTCTGTCTGTACTCTTTTCCCAGAAATGATTCTAAAGATAAATTTGACTTCCTGGCAACAATTCAGAACAATTGTGTTAGAACACACTCTTCCTGATACCCTAAGGAAGCAAAAATAAATGTTTGGAAAGAAGGGTGAATAAAGTTGCAGAAATGGTAACACTATTTGCATTCTACTCTCTGCCCCCACTCCTGGGAGGCAGTTGGTGGCTGTCCAAGCACAACCAAGGAGTCAGCAAGTTAGAACTTCATGTAATTCTGAGCCTTCAAATGGCTGTAACATGGTCGGCAAATCTGGTGTCTTTTTATTGTGCTGTAGCAAAATTAGGAGCCCTGGTGGTACAGTGGTAAGGTGCTCAGCTTGTTGACAGAAAGGTCGATAGTCTGAATCCAGCTGCCATACTACGTAGAAGGAAGATGGGCCAATCTGCCTTTGTAAGGATTTAGAGCCTTGGAAATACAATCTGGCAGTTCAACTCCAGTGGGGTCTCTGTGAGTTGTAACTGACCTGATGGCGGTGGATTTGGTTTCTGGTTTTTATAGCAAAAATGAGAAAATGTTAAATTTCATAGGGACAAGTAATAGTTCTTACACCCAAGCACGGATGACTTTTTATGCTTCAAAAATTCCATCTACATTTTAGGGCTTAACTTGAATCTGTAATTTCTTGAGTTGAGTACTTCACAAGAAGTGTTTGCGTTCCTTCCACCTACAGCTGCACAAAATATACACAGTGTATCTTATCTCTTCAAAGAAGACTGTTCTGTAGGGCACAGTTGGAATCAGCTGTTAACTAACTGGAAATTACAGGGAGGGAGATGAGACAACAGTCTGGTGGCCAACCTGGCCGAGAATGGAAGGGAGTGTTCCGGGAGATGATCACTGGAGGAAGATGTTCACTGGAAGGATAGATATCCATTTGTCAGAGATGTTGAAGAGAATGTATTGCAGGATATTAGGCTAAATCTCTAAGCTCCTTCTCACTGGACATTTTCTGATTCTACTCACCAAAACGTCCTTTGATTTTGGAAGCTAGTAATTCTCTTTCATACCGCATTGCAAGGAAACCTTGTCAAGAGAGACAGCATGGGCATCCAGTGGATAATATACAAGGAACTGTTTAATATTTGTTAAACAAGTTAGTATACATGAGTCACAATTATGTTAGCATAACACATATGCACACATATACATACAGTGGAAAGGGGACAGGGCAGAGACTTCATACATCTGATGTCCTCCTTAAACTGTTCTGTCTGCTCTACCCTCATGCCTTCCTTGGCATGTTCCCCTTGCAGTAATGTCTGTCTATCCGTTCCCCTCTCCCTCGCTTCTTCCTAGCTCTGTGGCCTTGGAAAATCACTTAAACACTCTGTATGTGATTTAGTGCCCTTTCCTGTAAAGTGGAGATAGTGGCTCCTTGCAAATTTATGCTCAGTGTCAGAGAAAGTGTATGCAAAATACTAGCATGGTATCTATAAGCAGTAGGTAGTAATTTTCTTTCATTTATTTATTCAATAGGTAAAGATTTCTTTAACAAAATAGAACAGGTGCTGTTAGCCTGTTGGTATTAGGAAGGCTGTCTTAGTTGGTCATGTAGGGCTGTTTTAACAGAAATATCCAAGTGATGGCTTTAAAAAGAGAAATTTTCTTTTGTCACAGTCCAGTAGGCTAAAAGTCCAAATTCAGGGTATCAGTTCCGGGGGAAGGCTTCTTCTGCTGACTCTGGAGGAAGGTCTTTGTTGTTAGTCTTCCGCTGGACTGGGAGCTTCTGAGGCCCAGAGACTCGGGGTCCTTTCTGAGACGATGCACGCTGCGCCCAGCACTGCTTTCTTGGTGGCCTGAGGTCCCCAGCACGCTGTTTGCTTCCCTTGCCTTCATTTCCCAAGAGATTTTCTCGAGGCGCAGTACAATCTTACACTTTGAGTCCTGCCCCACCAACACAACTGCTGCCCATCCTCCCTCGTTAACATCACAGAGGCAGTGTTTACGACACAAAGGAATATCATACAATACTAGGAATCATGGCCCAGCCAAATTACTGCACATATTTTTGGGGAGGGGCACACAAATCAATCCATGACAAATACATAGCCTGCTTTCCAAGGTATTGTAATATGCAGAGTAGCAAGACACTGCTACTTCAGTGTGGGACACAGCGCTAGGTAGCAAACATCCTCTGGAAATTAGCTAAGATAACTTGATGCCTTACAAGCCAACTTCCTGGATTCTGTCCAATTCCATCTGACTCCATCTAGACACAATGGTTCTCTCTTTTGAATTTCAAAGAAATTGAACTACCCAATAAAGCTACTAACCACGTGTGACTACTGGACAATTAAAGTGTGACTAGTCTGAACTGTGATGGGCCCTAAGTATAAAACACCCAGTGAAGTAGAAAAACTTAATGTTAAAAATAAAAAAGAATATAAAATATCTTGTTAATAATACTTTAATAATTATTACATGTAGAAATGGATCTAGTTGGTTACATAAAATACACTCTTAAAATTAATTTTACTTTTTAATATGGCCACTAGAAAATTTTAAATTATGTTAGGGGTTCACAGTTTATTTTCTGTTGAAACGTTAGTAGCCCTTAACTTCAGTATGCTACCTTATAGTCACATCTCTTTCTTTTGCCATCCTCCAATGACTTCTGAACCTACTGTGCTTGTACACATAGATTATTCTTGCTTCTAGACTCGACGGCACTTGGCTTTTAGATTATAAATTCTATCATTTACCATTGCTATTGCTACTGCTATTTGTTGTCATAGCACTTGCACCAACTCTTCAATACGTGCTTGTTGAATGAATGATGAACTTGCACAAGCTATATTCTTAGGTCTTGTGAACTTTGGAAGAACGTGGTCTCCAAATGTCTTTCACAGAAAAGAGCAGTTCAGTGGCTGAAAATTGCTAAGAGTTAACTTCATCAAGGTAGTATTGTGCCAATTATGTAATAAAGATCTAACCAGAAGGCTAATCATTATGTTGTAATACTACATCTGGGTCTGCAGCTGTCTCTACAACTTTTGGTAAAAACTCACCTCTACAAGAAACAGTTCTTAAAGTCCCACAACTGTGTTGTTCCAAATTACAGAGACCTGTCATTCATTAGGCAAACACACCACCTCCCTGAAAGATAAATCCCAAAGTATGGAGAGAAGCAGTCTCTACAGGATTCATCTCAGGAAAGTAAGAAAGCAGCATGCCTTTATGAGCAAATCAGCATCAACTCAACTTCAGAGAATATGAGTAGGTCCACTTAGCTGGCATATGCAACATTGTCGCTTTTCAATCTGACTGAGCATGTTTTATTTATTTATTTATATTATGAATGAAAATGTACATTCCCATATAAATTTGCATGCTCACCTATATGCAGCTTCCACTGCTCTCCCTGCACGGTGACAGCACACTCTTCCTCTCTGCTCCATACATGTCTTACCCTCCCAATAGTCTCCTGTCTTTTCCTCTCCACCTACACACCTTCCTCCAGTATGAGGTCAGCAGGATGACATCCTATAGATGCCTAGAACCATAAAGTGTCCACAAAATATGGCCACTCTGCATCACCAAGTCCAATCCATTTCTGTCTGAAGAGTTGACCTTCATTATGATTTATGAACAGGGGCAGCATCAGGGCCAGGGGCCATGCTCCCAAGGGAACCCTGAAGCCCCTGGACCATCAATTGTGGTCTTTGAGTGGAGATCTCAGGATGCACCCCTTTTTATTCTTGTGTTGCCGGTGAGACTCAACTTTGTGAGCTCCATTGTGGCTGTCACTGGTGGTGACCAGGCAACCTCTGGTTCTTCTGGTCATAAGTCGATGTAGACACCCACTTACATGGGTGTCTCTGTTTTCTGGGTTCTCTTTCCCCCATGTTATTATGGACCTTGGTGATCATCCGTTCCTGCTAAGTTGGGACCATTTGCTGTACCCTCAGATGGCAGCTTGGCAGCTTCTAAGACCCCAGACACCACTCACCATTGTGGGGTGTGGAGCGTCCTCATTAGCAAAACACTAGTTGTGCAAATGGGCCTCGATTTCCCCTGAGAGCACACTGACTGAGCATCTTGAAGAACATCAGAAAATAAATGCATTCTTTGCCATCGATCCCAATATGGTAATCTTTACAAATAGAAATCCTTGTATAGGGCACTTGCTAATAATGCTTTACAACTAAGTGGCTGTGGTTGTGTCTTTCTTATCATTAGCCAGAGACATTTCCCAATGAAGAACTTTGTGATATGCCACCATTGGTTTCATAGGGAGCTCATACTGTAGACTCAATGCCAGTCGCTTGGCTTGGCTAGGCTCATACTCCAGAGAGGTAGGGGCTATATGTGTGGTAAGGTTGGGGAGTGAGTTAAACTTTTCTTAATCAACTTAGCCAGTGGAATTTAGCTATGGTTAGCAGCTACACTGAAAGAGGGTAATAGAATTACTTGCATACTTCTTGGTGAATTTTCTGTTACAATCTGGAAAAATGTTAATGATAATGTAGTAACTATTGTTTCATTTATTATTGAGTATGTTATTATTATGGGTCAGACATATTATTTTACATTAAATATAACTTCTTATATTCATATGTCACATACCACCCTGTAAGTTGGTCTTGGAATTATCGCTTTTTACAAATTTTTGAACCCAAACTTAGCAAGATTTTGTGACTTATCCAACATCATGCACCTTATAACTGATGAAACTGTGACTCCAACCCATAACTTTAGGGACTACTCAGTATGGTGTGTAGGGGTATCTCTGGTGCAAAATTAATAGCATCTGGTTTTCTGGTTAACAACCTTACAAGGAAGGGACATTCTGTTGGCCTTATTCAACAATGATCAACCCTTTACCGATTGTCTGTATAGCACCACCTAAGCTAGAGAAGGAACATGATATAGTGGAAGAAGCATAGGACTGGCACTGAGACCTGGGTTCCAGCCCAGGCTCTGACAGTGCACCACATTTCAGGGCCTCTGTTTCTTTCTATGTAAGCCAAGAGCTGGAATGCATGGAGTTCTAAGGTCTTGTATAGTGGGTTGTGTTCTCTCAGCCTTGGAAACTTGAGGAAAGGAAAGGTGTAAAGCAGCAGTCACTCTACCCTGAGTCCAACCAAGGGTGACTGTGTTCCTGGAACTAAACTGGCCTGATAATGGTTGGAGCAGGCCTGCTCTCTTACTGAAATGAGCTCAGGGTTGCCTCATAAAGAGTGATAAGTTGAAAAATTAGAACACTTGACTGAAATTTCTAACTTTAATTGGTCATATTTTATACTTTTCATTATGTTTCTTGATAAATTTTTGAAGGAACACTTTTTTGTTTTCTCTCCAAATAGATGAAAAAAATGATATAATACTAATCAAAATATTTGTCATAAAAAATTTCTCTCCTACAATGTAAATACAAGTGGGCAAACAGATCCTTAGAAAATCTTCATGACTGTAGTTTATTTTGATGTTTGCAACTCAGTTTGGAGACACAAACCAGAGACTTTGACCTTGTAACTTCTCATGGAAAAATTTGTTACTGAGGGCACCAAATAGAACTCTGAGCTTTGATAATCCTGAATAACAAGTTGAAGTGAATTCAGACAAATGAACTATTTTCAGGTAAAGCCAGACAGAAATGGCTTGAAATCAGTCAGTTCACCAAGAAAGGCCATGTAATGGTGTGGCTAAGGCATTTGGCTTCTGATTCAGATAGAACAATTCTCTAGTTCTGCCGTTAACTAATTGTAATCTTAGACGTTCTATTAAAATGTCGATGTCCTCATCTGCATAAAGTGTGAATGATAACAATAATAGGACTTACATCCATAGAGTTATTATAAGAACTAGATGGATTATGCATGTAAACACCTAGGACCTTGCCTAGTTCGTAGTGTACTCCCAGTATATGTTAACTATTCCCATTGAAGCAGCAGTCAAGAAATCAAAAGATGTATTGCATTGGGAAAATCTACTGTAAATGATCTTTTTAAACTATTCAAAAGTAAAGATGTCACCTTGAAAACTAAAGTGTGCCTGACCCAAGCCATGGTATTTTTAATTGCATCATATGCATGCGAAACTTAGACAATGAACAAAGAAGAAAGAAGCATTGATGCCTTTGAATTGTGGTGTTGGAGAAGAATATTGAATGTACCATGGACTGCCGAAAGAACAAAGCAATCTGTTCTGGGAGAAGTATGACCTTAGAAGCAAAGATGGCAAGACTGCGTCTTACATAATTTGGACGAGTTGTCAGGAAGAATCAGTCCCTGGAGAAGGACATCATGCTTGGGTGAGTGGAGGATCAGCGAAAAAGAGGAAGACCCTCGACAAAAAGGATTGACACAGTGGCTGCAACAATGGGCTTAAGCATAAAAACAATTGTGGATGTGGTGCAAGACCGGGTGATGTTTCATTCTGTTGTTCATAGGGTCGCTATGCATTCGAACTGACTTGACAGCACCTAACAATAACAACAACACTTCTGTTATTGGAAGACAAGTGATTTACCATGTATAAGAATTTATCATTATTCTGCATATTCTAAAATTATATTTTACCAAGGAAGTCACTAGACAATAGGTTATTATACATATGGTGAGAGCATTTCACCAGGGACATATTAGAACCATATTAGCTGAAACCCTGGGATGTGCATCAAAGTGGCAGTCATGTCTTGATTTTAGAGAGAGAAACTGATTCGTATAATGAGTCATCTCTAATTTCTCTGCAGTATTGTATGAAAATAAATACGGTTCAGCACATTGACTGTTACTGGATTCTTTGGGTGTCAACTATTGATTGTTAGGGGACAAGGGGATCAATATTAATACGTCTTTGTATGTGTCAGCTGGGCTGCTGGAGAGGAAGCTGGAAAGGAGGAGAGAGCAACAGCAGCCTGCCTGATGGAGCACACTGTGGTCCATGCTGGAGAGGAAGCTGGAAAGGAGGAGAGAGCAACAGCAGCCTGCCTGATGGAGCACACTGTCGTCCATGCTAGAGAGGAAGCTGGAAAGGAGGAGAGAGCAACAGCAGCCTGCCTGATGGAGCACACTGTGGTCCATGCTGGAGAGGAAGCTGGAAAGGAGGAGAGAGCAACAGCAGCCTGCCTGATGGAGCACACTGTGGTCCATGCTGGAGAGGAAGCTGGAAAGGAGGAGAGAGCAACAGCAGCCTGCCTGATGGAGCACACTGTGGTCCATGCTGGAGAGGAAGCTGGAAAGGTGGAGAGAGCAACAGCAGCCTGCCTGATGGAGCACACTGTGGTCCATCCCATTCCTTTACACTCACCGGAGCTTAATATGAAAATGCCTCAGAGAAAGGAGGAACTATTTCAGCATGTCATTCCTACAGTAGGTGAGGTGTCAAGATTTCCTAACTGCTGAATGCCCTGAAGTTAGACACTGCCTTGTCACACTGAAGGCAGAGTTTACGTGGCAAATGCTATGTTTCCATCACCAGTGTTCAAACAGCAGGAATTTGGTGGGATGATACAGACAGGCTTTCTTTCAAGACAGTGTAAGAACTTTGCTTACTTAGATGCTTGCATGTACTCTTGCTGTGAATAGTGAAAGGTTTAAAAATGACAATGAAATTGTAAGCTAGTTAGTAAACATTCCATGAGAGGGAGAGGGACACAGCAAAATCCCCATGCTGCTTAGGGATGGAGATAAAAATCCATTAGTAGAGTTGGCTTGCTCAGAGACCTTTACCCTGTACATGTGTGTACGGTGCTCTGTTTGATGATGATCTTGATGCATTAGTATTGATGGCACTTTGAAGTGATGAATTTATGTGGGAGTTTCAGAAAGAATATGCTAGACACTAAGTAAGAAGTGAAAGCAGCCTGTGAAGTATCTTCTGGAGATACCTAGAAATGCTTTAAGTTGTTGGCTATCTGATATTTAACAAAAGGATGAAAATAACTCCAGGATTCCATTTGCAGAGGGTTTGTGATCCATACTCCATAACTGTTTTGTGAAGTGATTGTATGGTAGCAAGTTACCTAATGGCCTTGGGGAGCAATAAATCTTAATACTGATATACAGATGACACCATTGAGTGGTTGTAGTATATGATACATAGAGTCTAGGTAGCCAGGAATAGAGGAGAGTAAAGTAATACTGCATAAAGTTCAGGCAATTCACTAGAGCTTTATATACATTATTATATTAATGTCAGTATAAGCCTTTGTAAATGGGCATATGATTATGGTAATGAAGTTACAACAGCTAACTTTCAAACAAGAGTTAGTGAGGGTCAGACAGGGTGTTAAGGACATGATGTACATTACCTAATTTAGTTCTCAGCCCTGTGAGGTAGCTGTGATTCACTGAAGAACACTTACCAAGGTCTCCAAGATTTAAACCTGTATCTCTCTAACTTTATACATAGCATGTTGCTAGTAGAATAATAACAGGAGGAAGAAGGAACACCCATTGACTCTGGGTTATGTGCCAGGCACTGCACTACTTGTTTGACATAGACTGTCTTATATAACTTCCATGATCCTATGAAGTAGTAACTGCTGCTATGCTTTTTTTTTTAATGTCAGAGAGGAAATACAGGCTTATGTAAATTCAGAAATTTGCCCCAGAGTACACAACTAGTAAGATGCAGACAAAGAATTTGAAATTAATGTACTCTGACTCTAGAACCTAAACTATTAACTAATATATTGTAGTGGGATTGCCATGGTTTTATGGCTATTTTTGTGTTTTTTTTTTTAAAACAAAAAACGATGACACCAACAACAAAACCCTCCCTGCAAAATAAGGATAGTTAAGTGAACAAGGGGGCATTTATGGGTTGGAGCATAGACCTATTGCATAGGCTGAGACAGCCTTGGTTCCTTACTTACCATTTTGAACCTGATAACTTTGTCTTCTTTCTGTAGATTGGTTGACTTTGTTTCCAGGACTCTTTATATGCTGTCAGTATAAAATAGGTCTCATGTCCTTAAGACACCAACTGCTAGTTTGTCTGGAACTTCAATATGAAAGCAGATTCCCATTCCATACCTACCATCACAGACAGCTGAGGCTGTACCTCCAGCCTCGCTGAGTTTGACTTCAGGTATTCTACTCATGTTACAGATCGAACAAGAAGATATGCTGATCCCCTCTTCTTTTTTTAATGAACTTGCTTTCTGTTGCATGTAGGGATTCCCACATTTCTATGCTTAAAATAAAAAAACTCACATTCTGTGAAACTGGCTAATGTGCCCCTACCAAAAAACAACTTAGTATTCAGTTTTTACTATTATTATATATATATATATTATATTATATATATATTATATACTATTATTATAGTTTTTACTATTATTCACTAAGCAGAGTGTTATAAAATTTTTACAAGCAAAAGAAGGGTTGGTCCTCCCAAAATTTTGGCCCAGAAAACAAAAATAAAACCCACTGCCGTTGAGTCAGTTCTGACTCATAGCAACCCTATAGGACCAAGTAGAACTGCCCCACAGGGTTTCCAAGGAATGCCTGGCTTGTTCAAGCTGCCAGCCTCTTGGTTGGCAGACGTAGCACCTAACCACTGTGCCACCAGGGTTTCCACAAGAATCATTAATTAATAGAATAATAGCATTAAATATAGTGGCTGTGTCACTCTTATCTTGCAGTGTGGCTTTTTGTCTCTCATTAGAATAAAGATAAATTAAGACTATAATCAGTTTAAAATACATTAAATGGATTTTATTTTTACCTCTTTTACAAAGGAGTATTTGATGTTACATTTTCTCTGTGTTAAGGAAAATATTTCTCATCCCAAAGAATGCCCCTTAGTGAGATTTGTCTTTGCCTTGAATAATGGCCAGATTGTTTTATTCCTGATTTTTGATGTGAATAATTGATATCCTTTTACTAACTCAGGGTTCTTAACCTATCTGGATGGTTTCCTCTTTGGAACCTGCACAGGGAGTTGCTTGAACATCACAAACAATGATAAATCTTATGAGAGAACCAGACCTACAAATTCCAAAGGGGGAAAAAAAATCAACTCAAAAGAGTTTGGCTTACAATAAAAGAGTATCATCATGGTTTTAGTTTTGTCTGTTTTGTGTTGAGATAAAAAAAAAAAATCACTATTTTTGTCCGTAAAGTCACCCTCTGGCATTATCTCCATCTGGCTGTCTCTACGGCCCTGGGCCTCTTAGCTCTGAGTAAGTGTGTACCAGCAGCTATTAATAGCAGAATTCTACAACAGTCTGCTGTCACAGATGGAATCTGAGCTTCTGAAGACTAAGACTATAAAAACTCATTACAGATAAAGCAGTATACTCTTTGGCACTTAATACAATTAAGCTATCTATAAATGAGGATCATTTTTAAAGCAATACACTAGCCCTTGATTCTGGTTTTTGAGTATCACCATTGATTTGGGCTTTGATGTGTAAGTTTCTTCTTTGTGATGTTGTGTGTATCTGAGTATTAATTCAAAACCGTATGTAAAATTGCAAGAAGATTTCTTTCAGAAAAAGTGAAATTTGTAGATACGGTAGAAAATTCTGCCATCTCCAAAGAAAAGAGAAAAGAATCTTGAACTAGAGAATGTGCATCGGGGCTCTTGGACCTGTGGAGACATGTATGTCCCTGCAAGACTGCAAGACTGGGTTGCTCTGTAACTCCCCAGAGCGTTGAATATTGCAGGAGCCAAGAAACCCATCAGGAAGGAAAATGCCCTGACTGATTTCCAGAAGCACACACACTTAGACATTCTCGTTCATTCTCACTCTTCTCTTCACTCTCCCAACCCCATTAAGCCATAGAAACTCCCAATTCTCTTTCCCCTGAGCAAGGCAGAAATTCCTCCCTCTCAAGAAAATATCTTTGCACTTCTAACTAAGGGAGTAGGAAGATGGAAAAAGGGATTAAAATCTATTTCTGTACCTCTTTCCCCATGATCCCCTTGCTTCCCTTGTATTTACCAAGAGAATTAAAGGATTTATTCAATCAGATTAACTACTTGTGTCATCTGTTCTAGCAGAGATGCAGTGAGGCCAGGAAAGTGAAAACTCAGTGGTATGCATGGAGCTGATTCTTTATCAATACTTAAATGGAATAAATAAATGGGGGAAATTATTTTCTCATTCAGTTACAATGTAGGTACTATGAGGACAAGTGGTTTGTTCACTTCTCTATCAAAACACCTACCACAGCAACTATTACTCAATAAGTATATGAATATATACTTAAGACAGCTTTCATGCTCTTGAAAAGGATTCATAGTAATTACTCAGCTTAGTGTAGAAAAACAATTTTTAATTATTTCAGATTTTGTATTTGTGTATTCTGAGTTTTGTTGTGTTGTTTTAATTTATACATTTTGGGTACTATCTCCATTTTAGTTCACTTTTAAGTTTATCTTATTCTAAGCATGATGTGGGAATTCCAGAACACTTAATTGTGCTCTTAAGGAATCTGTATATGGATCAAGAGGCAGGCGTGCAAACAGAACAAAGGACACTGCGTGGTTTAAAGTCAGGAAGATGTGGGTCAGGGTTGTATCCTTTCACCATACCTTTTCAATCTGTATGCCAAGAAGCTGGATTATATGAACAAGAATGAGGCATCAAGATTGGAGGATGACTTATTAACAACCTGTGTTATGCAGACAACACCATCTTACTTGCTGGAAGTGAAGAAGATATGAAACACTTACTGATAAAGTTTGAGGGCCACAGCTTTCAGTATGGATTGCATGTCAACATCAAGGAAACAAAAGTCCTCACAACTGGACCAATAAGCAACATGGTCATAAATGGAGTCAGGATTGAGGTTGTCAAGGATTTCATCTTACTTGGGTCCACAATCAATACCCATGTAAGCAGCAGTCAAGAAATCAAAAGACACGTTGCACTGAGAAAATCTGCCACCAAGGATCTCTTTAGAGTATTTAAAAGTAAAGATGTCACCTTGAAGATTAAAGTGCACCTGACCCAAGCCATGGTATTCTCAGTTGCATCATATGCATGTGAAAGCTGGACAATAAACAAAGAAGACAGAAGAGTTGATGCCTTTGAATTGTGATCTTAGAAAAGGATGCTGAATGTACCATGGACCACCAAAAGAACAAATAGATGTGTTTTGGAAGAAGTACAACTAAAGGGCTCCCTAGAAGCAACAATGGCAAGACTGCATCTTGCATACTTTGGACATGTTGTCAGGAAGGATCAGTCCCTGGAGAAGGACATCATGCTCGATAGAGTAGAGGGTCAGTGAAAAAGAGGAAGCCCCTCAACAAGATGAATTGACACAGTGGCCTAAACAATGTGCTTGCACTTAAAAACAATTGTGGGCGTGGTGCAAGAACAGGCAGTGTTTTGTTCTGTTGTGCATTGGGTTGCTATGAGTAAGAACTGACTCAGCGGCACCTAATACCAACAACAAGCTTTCTTCTGTGATCCATGCTATATATGCGTACACATATATGTATGTATATCTACAAACACACACCTTGGAATAGAATTTCCAAACATAACTCTCTTGTGGTGCTTTGAAAGTGATTCTGACTTCAAAATAAACAAGTTCATGTAAAATATAGTCAACCCACTGGAACTATGTTTGGAACATTCTACCAGTGGGTACTAAGATGAGGTTAGAAGTGTGGGCATACAATGTAGAGAAATACTCCTTGTCAATGCAACTGGTTTATTTACTGATTCCTTCAGTTACTCCGGTTGTGTATACAAAAGCCCCTATAATGTGATTGGCACCAAGAATACAATAGTGAATCCTATAGAAAAGATAGCCATGTCTTCATGGACTTAATATGGTGATAGGAAGGCAGCAGAAATTTAATGATCAGTTTCAATAAGGTACACTAAGTCATAAGTTCAATTGGAATAATTATTGAGCCCCTTCCTTGAGCCAGTGTTCCAGCAAGGGTGATGAAATTGTTAGTGTTACCATTAGGTGCTGTGGACTTCATTCCAAATCATAGTGACCCTGTAGACAACAGAACAAAATACTTCTGGGTCCTGCACGTGTCTCACCGTTATTGTTATGCTTGGGCCCCTTATTATAGCCACAGTGTCAGTCCATCCCATTGTGGGTCTTCCTCTTTTTCACTGGCCCTCTACATTATTAAACACGATATCCTTATCCTGGAACTGGTCCTTCTGATAACATATCCTATGTATGTTAGATGAAGTTGCTCCATCTTTGCTTCTAAGGAACACTGTGGCTGTACTTCTTCCTAGACAGCTTTGTTCATTCTTCTAACTCTACTCAGTATTCCTTACCAACACCATAATTCAAACATAGGAATTCTTCAGTCTTCTTTGTTCATTGTCCAGCTTTTAATATACAATGAGGTGACTGAAAACCCCATGGTTTGGGTCAGGCACACTTCAGTCCTCAAAGTGGCATCTCTGCTTTTTAACACTTTAAAGAGGTGTTTCACAGCAGATTTGCCCAATGCAGTGTGTTATTTGATTTCTTGACTGCTGCTTCCATGGGCAGCAGTGTAACAAAATTATTGACAGCATCATTCTCTTCTCCACTTATCCTGATGTCACTTATTGGTCCAGTTGTAACAATTTTTGTTTTCTTTATGTTAAAATGCAGTCTATACTAAAGGCTGTAATCTTTAATATTCATCAGTAAATGTTTCAAGTCCTTTTCCCTTTCAGAAAGCAAGGTTGTGTCATCTGCATGTTGCAGGTTGTTGATGAGCCTCCCTGCAATCTTGATGCTGTGTTCTTCTTGATATTAACAAAAAAGCAAACCCACTGTCATTGAGTCGATTCTGACTATAGGTCAGAGTACAACTGCCTACATAGAGTTTCTGAGGAGCACCTGGCAGGTTTGAACTGCGGACCTTTTGGTTAGCATACATAGCACTTAGCCATTATGACACCAGGGTTTCCATCTTCTTCATATACCTCAAACCCCTCTGCCATTGAGTCAGGTATGACTCATAGTGACTCTATTGGTCTATGCCCCCATAGAGTTTCCGAGGAGTGCTTGTCAGATTTGAACTACCTATATTTTGGTTAGTAGACATAGCACTTAACCCACTATGCCACCAGGGTTTCCTTCTTCTTCGTATAGTTCAGTTTATTTGCTAGGCATACAAATTGAGTAAGTATGGTGTAAGGATACCACCCTGATGAAGACCTCTCCTGATTTTAAACCAGATGATATCCTCTTGTTCTTTTCAAACAGCTGCCTCTTGGCCTATGCACAGGTTCCACATGAGCACAGTTAAGTGTTTTGAAATTCCTATTCCAAAATTATAAGGTATAAATATGAAAGTGCAATTAATATATGTGGAATAGCAATGTGAGAAAACAGAGATATCCCAGGGCAACGATGACTTGTTGCCAAAAGTGTGGTATGTGCAGAAGTGACAGGAATATGGAGAAAGATTAAATTACTGTGGGTTGAGCCATCTGTGAATGTTCATGGAGGAAAGAAAATATCAACTGGGTCTTCAAGCACTGAAAAGCTTTAAATAGATGGAGAAGGAATTGCAATTTGTTACTGTAACTTACTGTAAAGTCGCAAAGTTTTCAACTCTAACAGAAAAAAACAAAAAATCACCAAAGTACATCTTATTTGAGTCTCTTTGTGCTGCAGGGAAATAATTTCTAATTGGTTTAAGGATGGCAAATTGGTGAGTTGGTCAGTCAGTGCACTTACAATTTTCATGGGCTTATTCTACCTCTTCTTTGTTACATCATAGAATCTAGAGGATTTACTGCAAAGGTTGCAGTACAATTCCCTTTATTACCTTGTTCCCAAAATAATTTGTTTTCAGGATGGCCTCTAATGTGCCTGTTCATTTCTGCTCCAGAAAAAAATGAACCCAGTGAATTCTCTCCAACTTCTAAATTAATCCACACCAAAAGGACCCATTCAGATATAGGAGGTTGTAAACATGATGACTAAAAGAATGAGCTTTGGATTCAAAACAACTGGCTTCAAATTCTGACTCTACCATTCTCTGTCTCCTTGGAGACGTTATTCAAGCTGTTTAGTCACTTGCAAATCAGTTACTTTACCTGGGAAATGGGAGTGTTTGGATTAAATTAGATAATCTATGCTTAGAAACAAGAATGGCAAGACTTCCTCTCACATACTTTAGATATGTTATCAGGCGGACTCCGACCCTACAGAAGGCATCATGCTTGGTAAAGTAGAGGGTCAGCAAAGGAGAAGACTCCTGGCAAGATGAATTCACCCAGTGGCTACAGTGATGGCCTCAGACATAGCCACAACTGTGAGGATGGTGCAGGACTGGGCAGTGTTTTGTTCTGTCGTACATAGGCTCATTATGAGTTGCACCTAACTGAGTGACACCTAACAGCAACACAATCTGTGTGCATTTAAAGCCATAGTATTTTTAAATGTCTCATAAGCATGCAAAAGCTACACTGTGAATAAAGAATACTAAAGAAGAATTGAAGCCTTTGAATTATGGTGCTTGTGAAGAATATTAAACAACGCTGGAATGCTGGAAGAATGAACAAATCTTTATGGAAGAATAATCAGAGAGCTCCTTCGAAGTGAGGGTAGAGAGACTTCATCTCACTTTCTTTGGATATGTTGTCACAAAGGCCCAGTCCCTAGAGAAGGACATCACGGTTAGTAAAGCATTAAAGAAAGAGAAGAAAACCCTCAAAAGGATGGATTGACACAGTGGCAGTAATGACGGACTCAAACAGCAATGACTATGAGGTTAGCATGGGATTAGGTAGTGTTTTGTTCTGTTGTACATACTGTGGTTGCTATGAGACAGAACTGAATCAGCAGCACTGAAGAACAACAGTGTACATTTAACATACTGACAGGGTTTAATTTCAATGAATACAAAGTACTAGAAAGGCGACCACGTTGATGAGCCTAGAAGCAACTGGGAGTTTGGATCTTAATGTTTAGATGATTTAACGAGGTTTAAATTCTACAGTTTCTGACTTTCTCTGCCTTCTCCCAAGTTAATCTCTCCTTACATCCATAACTTCCTAAGATTCTCCTGCCATGAGATAGATTCTTAGTGCACATAGATCAATGAGATCTACATAGATCCGTGAGATGTACATAGATCAGTTAGAACTTAAACTGTGAATTATCTGTTAAGGCTATCTTACTACATGTGATACAGTACAGACAGATGATAAATGGCTACATTTTATAGCATGTTACATTTTGCAAAACACTTTGAAATACATGGTTATATTGGAACTTCACTAAAAGTTAGCAAGTGATTATTAATTACTTCTTATTATAGTTAACCAAACTGAAGTATAGAGGATTTGGCTCAACCAAGTTGCCTAGCTAATAAGTAGTGGAGCCTGAATTTCAGTTAAAATGTTTCAGCCAATCCAAGAGTATTCCCACAACCTTGAGCTTAGTCTATTTGGCTATATAAAGCAATTATATTATAAAGGAAAACGTAAACAAGTGCAAATTAATTCAGTGGAGTTAGTAATATGTAAGTGTACAAAGAAGAAAAATCAGGACCTTATTGAAGTAATTCAAGTGAAAGCTTGCTACAAAATCAGAGCATTAGGAGACTCTATTTTGTTTTCTCAAATAAACCTGGAACAGTGGGACACTGGGAGATACTGTTTCTGAGTGTTGTGTCTCTAAAGAGGAAGGGGGGAAACAGCCCTCCAGCACCATGGACAGCTCAGCGACCCTCTGAATGGTTGCTTTGTACGTGTATAAACAAAGTCCTGTCCACTTGATAGCATCAGCTTTGTGAAGCCCAGGGGAGCTGACCTGACCTTGTAATGTTCACTCAGTGGGGAACATAAATTTGAAATAGCAGTGGGGTTGCATTAAGTGCTTATTCAGGAGGTTTCATTAGTGTCAATAAGTATGACACATTTGAAATTATTGATTTTTGGTTTTTTCTTAATTTAGAACTACAGGAGGCTCAATTAATTACTGTGAAGTATGTTAATAGTACTCTCTTTTTAGCTCCGTTAAATCCCATTTCAATAATTATAAGTCTTTCAGATTTGAATTTCATGAGTCTACTTTTTCCAGTGCATATCTCCTCCTCCCTTTCCCCAAACTCAACTTCATAAACATTACTCCTGAAGCTATTCAAGTGGTAGTCCTGGAGAGTCAAAAAGATGACTCATAAATTGGAGGTAGAAGAGCATGGCTGCTATAGCAGCAGTGTGGAGGAACATAAGCTGAGGCAACCTGGGTGTTACACAGCAATTTGGACATCTTCCATTGACTTTTCATGTCATGAATCTTCATCTTAGCTTTTAGTCTGAGGATGTAGAAAAGGGAGACTCTGTGTTCTGAGTTTGTAAAGTAGAAATAGCCTCACATTCAATAAGCTTTTTGATTTTCAGTAAATTCTGCTGTTATCAGATTTGACATGATTGTATGTATGTAATCCAAATTCAACTTTGTGTAAGAACAGTGTAAGCCCTCCATAGGCAGTAATATTCGGGCTGTCAGATAAGAGCTCCAAACTGAAACCAGAGCAGGGGCTGAACTTCAGTTTGGAGAAGAAGCATGTGTGACCTCTTGGATCAAATGGAAGGAGTGTCTCTAAGCAATGTCTTTTGCCAAAAGACTTAACTTTTCTCAGATATAGACAAAAAACAGAGTCCTTTGTTCTCAAAGAAGCAAGAACAGCATTCAGTGTTGGCTCATTTCTTCAGATGAGTTCTAATTTAGGGGAATGTTAATTACAAGGATGTCGATGTGTATTGTGGAGGCATAAAAGGATTTTTATTTTCACTTTACTAGTGATAAAATGAGGCTTGTTGCTTAATTTTAGTTTACTGAATACCTACTATGTACCAGGCACTGTTAGAGGTGCTAGAGATAGGACAGTGAACAGGGTCCATGAGATCTCTCACCGCTGTCACGGAATATATATTTCCAATGAGAGAAAGTGTCTAAAATGCATGCAAGAGTTTTATGTAGTGATACGTAGGATATATTGATATGTGAGATTAGAACAGGATAATGATATGGTAAAGAGCTTGGCGTGTGGCTAAGGAGCCCTGGTGACACAATGGTTAAGCACTTGGCTGGTGACCAAAAGAAAGGCCAATGGTTGAAATCCATCAGCCTCTGCAGGGGACAAAGATGTCACAGTCAGCTTCTTTAAAGATTACAGCCTTGGAAACCCTATGGAAGCAGTTCTACTCTGTCTGGTAGGGTCACTGTGAATCAGCATCAACTTGACGGTAACAGGTTTGGTTTTTGGGCTTTGATGTACAGTGGGAAGCCAACATTACGGAAGATAGGAAAGGTCTTAATACTAAGATTTAAGTACCAAAAGGTACCAGTAATGGGAAAATGCATCGAAAGAGGATTCCCTACAAAAGAAATAAAAAATGCAGATGTCCTAAAACAGTACTAAGTGTGGAGTGTGTAAGAAACAGAAGGCCAGTGCAACGTGAGCATAGCCAGTGTCAGAGAGAGTATAGAGGTGAGGCAGGAGAGGTAGACAAGATTCAAACCATGTAGAGGCTTAGAAGCCCTGGTAAGGAGTGTGGTTTTATTTTGAGGGCAGTGAGAAGTCATTGGAGGGCTTAGGAGCAAGGGAATAATGTAATCTTTCCAATTTATTCTTTATTTATTTATTTATTCTTTCCAAAAGATCTCATTATAAAATTTGAATTCTTATTTGCAAGATTGCTCTAAATTGAGGAGCTGGTCTTCCTTCTGGCATATTACTGATGTGTTATTTTACTTTTTTCTTGTCAAAGAAAGATGTTTAGAAAAGTACCCAGCATGATACAAATGACTGGTCAGCCATACCACTGTTAGAAGGACCCAGTTTCTGAAATGTGAGGCAGTGGTTTTATAAGCAAATAACACATGAAGGCTGAGTTCTAGTTTCACCTGAGCTGCTGACTCATTGTGTAACCTTGCCAAAGTTACTTCTGTTCAATCTGCCTTTGTTTACCCATTGGCAAATGGGTGCATTGGTACTTCCTTTGAAGTCTCAGGGTAGTACAAACTGTTAAAGTGCTTGGATGCTGACTGGAAGGTTGGAGGTTCAAGACTACACAGAGACATATCTAGGGAAAAGAAGGACCAGCAGTCTGTTTTTGGAAAATCAGCCTTGAAAACCCTGTGGAGCAGAACAGTTCTACTGTGGGATGCATGAGGCTGCCATGAGTTAGAGTCAACTCAGTGGCAATTGGTGTTTGCTTACCTCATATAAATGTTGAGATGCTTCTGTATGACAGTATATTTGAAATACTGTTTTTATGAGATACAAAAGAGTGGTAGAGTTAAAAGCTAAATCCATTCATGTAATTAAAACATTTATTGGGTACTAGGTATAGGGTGTCTACATAGTTTTAATACTAACAGTTGCCTTTTTATTGAGTCTTAACTAGGTGGGATACATTTTTTCGTTTCATTCTGATTCCAGTCCTATTATGTTAGTGGTGGTTATTATTCCTATTTGTCAAGTGAGAAGACTGAGGCTCAGAGAATTTACTTTCCCAAGATAGTAAGAGGTTTCACTACAGATTTGTTGGGTCCCAAAGCCCATGCTGTTCTGTTACCTTTTATGACTCCAACAGAGAGTAGGGATGCAAGGCCAAGAAACTTTTTTGGTACCTTAGAATATGTAAGTGCAAAGTTCTCTGACCGCCTAGAGAAGAAGCAAGTTCAGCTAGTTTCACAGAGGAGAGGTTCTTTGAGCTGTTCCTGGATGGGTAAGAGCTTCAAGAGATATAAAGGGGTGATATAATAGTGAAGGAAGACTATCTCAGGAGAAGATAGCTTATGAAAGATATCAAAATTAAAAGAGGGGCATGTCATGGGAGAATAGCAGGCAGGTTGGATACGAGTGTGTGTGAGAGAGAGAGAGAAAGATGAGACATGGTGGAGACTAACAATGGAGACTAAGGGTGGTAACATGACAAGTTGTGACTAGAATATGCCACTATCAAGGAAGTATAAGGGCAGATGGAGGGAATCCTGTTAGGAGGCTTGAGGGTTAATCACAGCCAGGTGAACTGTGCTGCTGGCCACTTTAAAGGGTATAGAGTGGGAGAAGGAGATTTATTAGAGGGATATTATAAAGAATCAACAAGCCTTGTATCTAGGTCAATAGTGCAGCTGAGAGAGGTGGTTGGAATAAATTCTGGGTATCTAGCTGGGCAGAGAGGTGAATGCAGATCTAGGAATTTAGACAGAGGTGGGAACAGAAGCAGCTTTGGAGAGAGAAGGATGCAGAAAGAATAAATTTGGGACTTAAGTGAGTTTCAGCATCCTACCATTTGTAGGAGATGTTAAGGTTGGGGGTACATTTGTAAATATGACTTAGAGCTCAAAAGAAGTATTGCCTAGAGGAAGGGTATTGAGAAGGAAAGGTCCCAAAGCTACATGTCCATTATCATCTAATATCACAGTCCTGTATGCTTTTGTGATCACATTGCTTCTTTACAGTACATTTTAAAATCCCCTTAAACATAAGAGGTTTTCTGAAGAGTTTGTCTGTGTTCCTAAGAAACACTGGCCAGTTTTCAGTGATCTGCAGATTATTTTCTATGGCAGTTGTTTTCATTGTGAGACTGGCTACTCCATTCTACCTAGAATGTTTTTAAGAGTGTCTCCAAAGTTGTTTCCTGAAGCTCTGTAGACACTTTTAAACTCCCTGAAGGAGCAAGTTAGTAGGCTGAGGGCTGTGGGGACCATGGTCTCAGGGGACATACAACTCAATTAATGTAACATAGCTTATAAAGAAAATACTCTATATTCTACTTTGGTGAATAGCATGTGGTGTCTTAAAAGCCTGTGAGTGGCCATCTAAGATGCTCCACTGATCTCACCCCTTTGGAAGTAAGAAATAATGAAGAAAATTAAAGATACGAGAGAAGGATTAGTCCGGGGGCTAATGGATGACATCTCCTATGGCTTCCACCAGACTGAGTCCAGTACAACTAGATGATTCCCAGGCACCACTACTGGCTACTCTAACAGAGATCACAACAGAGGGTCCTGGACAGAGCTGTAGAAAACTTTAGAATGAAATTCTCACTCTAAAAGAAGATCAGACTTACTGTCCTGATAGAGACTGGAGAAACCGTCAGAGGAAGATCCCTAGATGTCCTTTCAGTTCAGTAAAGTCATTCCTGAGGTTCATTGTTCATCCAAAGATTGGGCAGGCCTGTAGAACAAAATGAAACTAAAGGGGCATGTTAGCCCAGGGGCAGAGACTAGGAGGGGACAGGAAAGCTGGTGATAGAGAAACCAGAATTGAGAAGGAAGAGTGTAGACATGTCATGGTGTTGGTAACCAGCGTCACAAAACAGTAAGCATAGCAATTGTGTTTGAGAAGCTAGTTTTGTAAACCCTCATCTAACTAAAGTACAAGAATAATAAGAAAAGAATGTTTTTTTAAAAAAAAAGTTTCCTGAAAGAAAGCACACTCATTCTAAAATATGTTTATCCAAGAAAAATGTAGAAAGGTAAATACCATGGGAGAGTGTTATAAGTATCCTAAAGCTAGGTAGAACTGGTTTTTAAATAACATATTTCTGGAATCATTGCTCTTTTGCCCCCGTAAGGTCCCTTGACTCCCTGCTGGCATAGCAGTTGAGAGTTATGTCTGCTAAATAAATGGCTGGCAGTTCAGATCCTCCCAAGTGCTCTTTGGAAAGTCTGTGGAGGAGCTTTACTGTATCTTATAGAGTTGCTATGAGTTGGAGTCAACTTGGTGGCAATGGGTTTGGTTTTGATTTTAAGGTCCTTGGTATTGTAAACAGTTTGTGCTTGACTACTTGCCTGGAGACTGGCAGTTCAAACCTACCCAGTAAAGCCACAGAAGAAAGTCATAGTGATCTGCTTCCCCAGTGATTACAGCCAAAAAAAACCCCCTAGGCAGCAGTTCTCTGGAACAAATACTGTTGCCATGAATAGCAATTGACTTTATGACAGTGGATTTGGTTTGGTTTTTATACCTCTGTTAGTAGGGATGGAAACCTTGTGGTGTAGTGGTTAATCACTACATCTGCTAACTGAAACATCAGCAGTTTGAATCTGCCAGGTACTCCTTGGAAACTCTGTGGAGCAGTTCTACTCTGAGTTGCAATAGACTAAACGGCACTGGGTTAATTAGTAGGGCTAATTAAGAATTAACCCTTTTGGCATCTCCACCATTCAGTGATTGCATCTTTGCATACCTCCATCCCACCCTGGTGTTTTATTTACTTCAGAACTATTTCTTGTGAACCTTTGCCCGTTCATAGGTTTTTAGTCTTTTTCAAAGAATCTTATCATGGCAAGAGTAGAGCTCTCCATGCTGCCCACAGAGAAATTGTTGGTGGGGATAAAAATGTCTCTATCTGACAAGGCAGATAGGAACAGCTTGATGGCAAAAGTGATGAATCAGCTCTGATTTACAGATTTCTTTGCCCCAAAATAGTTCATTTTCAGAATATATTATTCAGAGCAAGTCCTAAGCCAGAGAAAGAATTAGAGCTGATTTCCAGCTGGCAACTTTGTGCAAGAAAAGAAAGCCTACACTGATTTGTAGGCATAACTGACCTTGGTAAAGATGTTTGATTTTCAAATGAAGAGAAGGCCATCTGTTGGTTCTTGAGGGTAGGCAGAGATGAAGCAAGATAGTAACGCCTTACAGTCTGCTGTACTTTTTTCCAATTTAGAAACTTTTGAGACCTAAATTCAATTCATCTAAAACCCGGAGAATAAATGACTGGCTTAAGGTCACCCAGGGAATTAGTGGTGCAAGGTGTACTAAAACCCCCATCTCCTGGTATTTATCACAGCATCCTTTGCATTCACTACTGATTAAAACCAAAATAATCACTCAGTTACCATCAAGTTGATTCCTACTCATGATAGTCCCATGTGTTACAAAGAATTTTTTTAAGATAGAGGGGCAATTGGAGAGATTTCAGGGAAAGAGAATAATCAGAGGGAAGGCACAAAGAGTATGAGAAGAATAGAACAAAACATTTGGTTGAATTTTACCCTGTCTAGAGGAAAATTCTGAGAGAGAAGTAGAGGAGAATCAGTATGTAAGAAACCAGAGTTCCAGCTACAGAATGCTGCTGGATTTTGACAGTAGGCTGTTGAACTGACAGTAAGGAACTATAGAAGTTTTTCAACTGGGAAGCAGCAGTGACTGAACACTGAGGACTCAGCTGTAGGGTGCAGGATGGGTAGTATTAGAGTACCAAGACCATAGCATCAGACACTTTGGCCTTCTGTTTGAATTCATGGGGCTTAAATCTTACTACAGAGATCTTGGATGGTGCAAATCATTAACCTGCTTATTTCCTACCTGAAAAGCTGACAGTTCAAGTCCACCCAGAGGCACCCTGGCAATAGTTCAAAAAAGTCAACCATTGAAAACTCTATGGAGCACAGCTCTGCTCTGACACACACACATGCTGTCACCAGGAATTAAAGTTCACTATGAGTTGGATTTGATTCAATGGCAAAGGGTTTGGTTTTGAGTGGTGGACAGCAGTTGTTTTTAAGCATTAGTATGGCTTCAAGAATTCATTAAAAAGAGTTGTGAGTCTCATCCCAGCCCTACTGTGTAATAACCACCAGGATACATATGCTGGGAAGCTATACTTTTAAAAAGCTTGCCTAAATAATACTAATGATGACCAGCACTTGGGAATTACTGTTCTGTTCCATTCCATACACCAAGCCTCATAGAAAGCATCCAGTCAAGTTGCTAACAGACCAAGAAGGTTATAATTTTTTTAGCCTCATATTTATGAAGTGTACTACTTTATATGGTATTTATGGAATCTAAAACTATGAAGTCAATTGACAGTTAAAAATTGACACTTAAATAAATTATTATGATGAAATGGGAGGCAGGAACATTGGCTGTGCTTTATCAGAGATGAAACCAAGCTAGCAGAGTGAGGCCCAGAGAGCATTCTTTACACACTGAATTGTTAACAGTGATCCTCTGGAGGAATAAGCATGGGGATAGGATGAGCTGTTTATTTTTAATGTTTCCATATATTTTTATTTTCTTTACAATAAGCAAGTATTACTTTAAGCTCAAACCAGTTGACTTTAACCCATGGTGACTCCATGTATATCAGTATAGAACTGTACTCCATAGGGTTTGCCGTGGCTGAATTTTCAGTAGTAAATCACCAGCCTTTTCTTCTGAGTTGCCTCTCTTGTTATTAGGTGCAGTCGGTTTGGTTCCGACTCATAGCGCCCCCTAGAGGACAGAGTAGAACTGCCCCTTAGAGTTTCCAAGGAGCGCCTGGCAGATTGGAACTGCCAATCTCTTGGTTAGCAGCTGTAGCATGTAGCTACTACGCCACCAGGGTCTCCAAGCTCCTCTGGGTAGCCTCAGATGAATCTATTATATTAACCATTTGTCTTACCAAGGAACTAAATATTACATTAGTAGAGAAAAAACTACCCTAGCTAAAGACTTTTAAGCAACAAAAATGGAGCTTTTCAAACCTTTGTAAGTAGCCACTATGAGTCAGACCCAACTCAACAGCAATGGGATTGGTGGGGCGGGGCAAGTAGCCAGATAAAAAGATGACTCCTCTGTTCTCAGTAGTAACCAGGCTACAACAGGAATTATGTTCTACCAGGAGGGAACACCTGTGTCTCAGAGGATGTCCAGGCTGGGTAGAGAGGGGGAAAGTATCTTATGGTGTTCTGCCTTGGTGACATGAGTAATTTTTACCTACAGAAAGGTTTGAATAATAAAAACCAAACCCACTGCCACTGAGTCAATTCCAACTAATAGGAAGCCTGTAGGATGGCACTTGGCTGGCTTGGCAGGACAGAGTAGAACTTCCCCTTGAGTAATTTGAGGCTGTAAATCTTTACAGAAGCAGACTGCCGTATCTTTCTCCTGTAGATTCAGACCACCAACTTTTCAGTTAGCTGCCAAAAGTTTAACCACTGCACCATGCCACCAGGCTCCTTTCATATGATGAGTACCTTAAATATCATTCTCTTTGAATATTAGGGTGACTCATAGGCAGAGATGGGGAGCCAGAACAGAAAGACCTTAAGAGTCTAGATTGATGGCCCAAATCTAATAACATGAAGAGTATGTGGGAATCAAAGCCAGGGTGTTCCCTGAGGTCTCACAAAGCCACCTGCATGAATGCAGGGAGGGGCGTAGCCCTAAGAGCAGCTCATCTGAATGAGCCTCCAGGGCCTTTGTTAACTCTGAAATAAGGTTAAAGAATGAGGGCTGCTGCCAGCAAAGAGGATTTGGTCTTTGGCATCATAAGCAAGAATCTAGTGTTGAGCATGATTCTTAACCACCTGGGATTCTGTTTCCAAAGGCCCCACCCAATTTGACTGTATCAGAATCTCTGAGGGTAGGAACTGAGCAGGAGGGCTTGGACAGTGCTTACTCCCAATAAGGGCCCCTAGTTAATAAACACTGACCTGAATTAAGACAGTGTCCATCTCAGATGCTTCTACAATCTGGAAATTTAGTTTTTGAAAACCATGTTTGAAAAATAATAATCTTTTTTTCTGATTATATAAATAATTTTTAGACAATGTTAGTTTTCATTCTAATTTACCATCTTATTCATATACTGGTTTTAAATAAAAGATATATTAAATAAAATTGGTATTGTATGTGTTTAGTAATGTGATTTCTTTAATATTCTAATATAAGGATTTTCTGTGTTCTTTAATGAGATTTGTACAGAAACTGTCTGTTATAAGAGGTATAATATAGTTAGTAAGTTTACTAATTTTCTTTTGTGTATTTGGATCTTTTCCAGAATGCTTCAGTGTTGTTAATATGTGCTAATGTGCTGATAACATTTAGTGGAGGAATATTGACGTAATGGAGAGGCTAGCGTGGTAAAGGGTTGACAATCCTGACATATGGAACTGCTGAAAGAACTTTAATTTGGAGATGATTTAGTAGGGTTGGAGAATTTATAAAAAACCAAACCTATTACTGTCAAGTCAATTTCAACTCATAGTGACCCTACAGGACAGAGAAGAACTGCCCTGTAGAGTTTCCAAGGAGTGCTTGGTTGATTTAAACTGCTGACCTTTTGGTTAGCAGCCTTAGCATGTAACTACTATGCCACCAGGGTTTCTAGAGGAGGTATAAATACCTTCAAATATTTGCAGGGAAATCAAATAGAAAAAGCATTCAATCTGTGTCAGCCTCAAAGGGCACAACTAGGACTTACTGGGTAAAATCACAAGGATGTACCCTGTAGCTCAAGGTATTGAATTTTGAAATAATCAAGAATTTTGAAGGTATTGCTTTCTCTGTCCATGGGGATCTTCTGCAGGTGAGTTAGCATTTGTAAAGGAAATAATTGAGGAGATTCAAATTTCCATTGCAGTGGAGGGACCAATTAAAAATGAAGTCACAAACTCCTTGACCAGCAATTTACAACCCAGTGGAAAACTGGTTTATTCAACTAGTGCATTTTCTAAAATAATTTGAATCCAGGGGTCTCTGATGCACAGCATTCCCTCCTCCATAAGCCACCTGGGCCACATCCCTCCTGTTATTTATCTTACTTGCCTAGACTTCTAGGAAACCCTGGTGGTGCAGTGATTAAGAGCTCAACTGCTAATCAAAAGGTCAGCCGCTCACATCCACCAGCTGCCCCTTGGAAGCCCTGTGTAGTTCTGTCTTACAGGGTTACTATGAGTCAGAATCCACACAAAGGCAACAGGTTGAACTGCAGATGCTCTTGTCAGTCCTTTGAGTCTGAGTGTTGTTCATTCAGATGCTTATTCAGCACCGACTGTGTGCCAGGTAATGTGCAAGATGCATCTCTGCTCTCAAGAAGCATAACATGGGATTGGAGAGGGATTGAGAAATGATTATGGATTGGAAGAGGGAATATCCCCATTGCTACTGAGTCTGTTTTCATCATAGCAACCCTGTAGGACAGTAGGATGGTAGAACTGCCTCATAGGGTTTCCAAGGATTTCCAAGGTTGTAATCTTTTTGGAAGCAGACTGTCACTTCTTTCTCCCACTAAGTGACTGGTGGGTTTGAACTAATGACCCTTCTGGTAGCTTGTGAGTCCTTAACTATTGCTTCACCAGTGTTTCTTTCTGAGGGAACATAACCCATTGTCATCAAGTCAATTCCAACTCACAGCAACCCTATAGAATACAATTGACTCCAATTCAAGGCCCATGGAAGCAGCAGCCAAGAAATCAAATGACATGTTACATTGGACAAATCAGCTGCAAAAAACCTTTCTGAAGTGTTAAAAAGTTGTCACTTTGGGGACTAAGGTGCACCTGACCCAGTGGACTCATGTGCATATGAAAGCTGGACAGTGAATAATGATGTTGATAAGGACAATTGAATGCACCATGGGCTGCCAGAAGAATGAACAACTCTGTCTTAAAAGAAGTAAAACCAGAATGTTCCTTAGAAATGAGGATGGTGAGACTTTGTCTCACATACTTTGGACATGTTGTCAGGAGAGCCCAGTCCCTGTAGAATGATGTCATGCTTAGTAAAGTAGAGGGAGAGCAAAAATGAGGAAGACCTTGGAAGAGCTGGGATGACACAGTGGCAGCAACAGTGGGCTCAAACGTACTGCTGATTGTGAGGAGGGCACAAGAGTTGGGCAGTATTTCATTCTGTTGTACGTGGGGTTGCTGTGATTCAGAATCAACTTGATTGCACGTAACAAAAACAACCGTTAACTTCAAAGTGGTACAGTGGTTAAGCACTTGGCAGCTGATAGAAAGGTCAGCAGTTCAAACTCACCAGTCATGCCATGGGAGAAAGATGCAGCAGTCTGCTGCTGTAAAGATTAAACCCTTTGCAGTCAAGTCAATTTCTACTCACAGGACCCTATAGTATACTGTGCCATGAGGGCTTCCCTGTCAAGATTACAGCCCAGGAAACCTTGTGGGGCAGTTCTACTCTATCCTATAGGGCTACGGTAACTCAGAATGACTTGATGGCAATAGGTTTGATACTTTTTGATTTTGAATTAGCTCCAAGTGTAAGCAGTGCTAGTTCGGTGGTAGAGTTCTTGTCTTCCACATGGGACACTTGGGTTTGATTCCTGGCCAGTGCACCTCGAGTTTGGCCATCACCCATCTGCCGCAGAGGCTTGTCTTGTTGCTATGATGTTGAATAGATTTCACCTGAATTTCCAGATGGGAAGAAAGACATGGAAATCAGCCTCCAAAAATCAGCCAGCAAAACCCTATGGATGACAATTGCCCCACCTGCAACCCATCATGAAGATGGCACAGGACTAGGCAGTGTTTCATTTCATTGTGCATGGTCTCAGCAGGTGGGAGCCAAGTCACAAACAGCTAATAATGACAGTGAACTCTTTAAAGTCTAATTAGAATCACAGGTAGGCAGTCACGTGAAGCTAAGCTTTGGCTTGCTAAGAGGAGGAACTTAAACTGAGCTCTCAGGAAGAGAAAGGACTTTTTCTTCCCTGCAAGCACTGGGCTCCCTACCAGCAGACCTGAACATCTGTTGGGGTGTATTAAGGAGACCTGGCATTATAGGATTGGTCTAAGTGACTTCTTATCTCTTGCTACCTAAGAGCTGAGCATCTTTGAGTTCTGTGTAGAGGAGACCCAATACAAAGGAAGTGAGCAGAATTTGAAGAAATTGGTGAATTACAAAACTAACAGTCTTTAAAAAATAAGGCACTAGAGAATGTGAACTTTTTAAAATCGTTTCTGCTTTATAGTATTTATTTGGAATGAGGGAGTGCTTTTACCCTGTTCTGCATTTTTAAGCACTTATTGAGTATATACTGAGCATCAGACTATGCTAAATGCTGTGTGTATAAACCCAGAAAAACCCAGTGCCGTCGAGTCAATTCCAACTCATAGTGACCCTACAGGTCAGAATAGAACTGTCTTATGGAGTTTCCAAGGAGTACCTGGTGGAGTTGAACTGCTGACCTTTTGGTCAGCAGACATAGTGCTTAACCACTATGCCAACAGGGTTTCCGGCTGTACATATAGTAGCTCGTTGAATTCTCATCATATTCTGGGTACTCCCATTTTGGGAAATGATGTTCAGAGAGGTGATGTACCTTCCTCCAGAGTCCACGCTTAGCAAGGGCTCGCTTGTGTTCCCTAAAACTGTGCTTTAACCACCACAATTCCCTGCTTCATGCAGTTCTGCTGGTGAGAATTTTTAGCAGTTTTGATTGTCGCGTTCTTCTCCTGCTTCCTCCTGAGTCTGTTGTCCTTTTTCCCTCTCCTTCCTCTCCAGCCTCCGTCTCATCTCTTGTAGTCTTGCCAGGACTCTTTCCTCTTATTCTGTTCAGTTCCCGTTCTGTTTCTCTTCCGGCCTGTCAAGCCTCCCTTTGTCCCGCTGTTTCACCCTCTTGCTGCTTAAGCAGGTTCCTCATCTTTTGATTATTCACCTACTTGGGAGCCAAACGCATTCAGGCAGCAGGTTTCCTAATAACCAGAGTGGCAGCAGAGCAGAGCAGTGGAAAATGGGAGGGTTTGATTTTGAATTAGGGAATGGAGTTCTAAAAAGGAAGTGCTTTATTGGTGCTGTGAATTTTTTTCTTGCTGCTGTTTTTGAAAGAAAAAAAAAGTCTCCCCATATGGTACATTTCAGCTCCCTGAGGACTCAGGCAGCTGCCTCTGCTCAGTTGGATTTACCACCAGCATCAGCACCAGCACCCAACCCCTGCCGCCTTGAAGGGCACCACATGCTGACATTAAAAATTTATATACCAAATAATTTAACCCCCAAATTGTAAATGTAGAATTTGGGCTCGTGTGTGGGGAAGGGGATGCTGGTGCAAACAGAGAATTTTTAAAAAATAATAGGAACTATAATTTATTTTTTTAATTTTTTATTTCACATGACTGAGTGAAAATGTACATTCCCGTATAAATTTCCATGCCCACCTATATGCAGCTTCCACTGCTCTCCCTGTCCGGTCACAACACACTCTTCCTCTCTGCTCCATATGTGTCTCATCCTCCCAACAGCCTCCTTTCCCCTCCTCTCCACCCACTTTCCTTCCTCCAGCCGGAGATCCGCAGCATGATCCTATAGATGTATAGAACCATAAAGTGCATCCAATATATGGTCACTCTGCATTGCCAAGTCCAATCCATTCCTGTCCGAAGCGTGGACCTTTGTTATAATTTGTGGGTAAGGGCAGCATCAGGGCCGGGGGCCATGCTCTCAGGGGAACCCTGAAACTGCTGGACCATCAATTGAGGTCTTTTAGTGAAGATCTCAGGATGTACCCCTTTTTATTCTTGTGTTGCCAGTGAGACTCCTCTCTGTGAGCTCCATCGTGGCTATCACTGGTGGTGGCCAGGCACCATCCAGTTCTTCTGGTCCCAAGTCAATGTAGGCACCCACTCTTGTGGGTCTCTCTGTCTTTTAGGTTGTCTTTATTGCATGTCATTTTGGTCCTCAGTGAGCATCCGTTCCTGCTGAGTTGGGACCATTTGCTGTGTGCTCGGATGGCAGCTTGGCAGTTTTTAAGACCCCTGACGCCACTCACCAATGTGGGCTGCAGAGAGCTCTCTTAGCAAAACACTAGTTGTGCCAATTGGCCTCGATTTTGCTTAAGAGCATGGTCCCCTGCCCCCCGCCCCAGCTACTCTATCCTTGCAATATTGGGTAGAGATAGAAGGAGTACTCAATTTATGCTGAAGTCCACTTAATGTTGTTCTTGTTCCTAATGTGTGCTATCACCGCTTTCTCCCAACCAGATTTCTAGCAACTATCTAAACTAAACCTTCCCCCCTCACCTTCCCTCCCTCCCCTCCCTTGCAGCTGTCAAAGAGTCTTTTCTTCTATACACAAGTCTGTTTTTGAGATCTTACCGTAGAGGTCTCATACAGTATTTGTCCCTTTGTCACTGACTACTTTCACTCAACATAATGTCTTCCAGTTGAAACCAGATTAGGAGATGTTTCCTGGAATCATCATTATTCTTTATCATTGCATAGTGCTCCATTGAGTATATGTACCACAGTTTACCTATCCATTCTTCTGTTGTTGGGCATCTGGGTTGATTCCATCTTTTTGCTATCGTGGACTGTGCTGCGATAAACATTCTCGTGCATGTGTCTGTTGGTATGAAAGGCCTTGATTCTGTAGGATGTATTCCAAATAGTGGAATTACTGGGTCAAATGGTATATTGATATCCATTTTTTTAAGGAAGCACCAGATTGCTTTCCAAAGAGGCTGGACAATTTTGCAACCCCACCAACAGTGTAGGAGGGTTCCACTTTCTCCACAGGCTCTCCAGCATTTGTTGTTTTGTGTTTTCTGGATCATGGCCAATCTTATTGGGCTGAGATGGTATCTCATAGTTGTCTTGATTTGAATTTCTTTAATAACTAAAGATCATGAATGTGTCCGCATGTGTTTTTTGGCTGCCTGGATCTCCTCTTTTCACTCCTCTTTTCACATCTCCTCGGCCCATCGCTTAATTGGATGGTTTATCTTCTTCTTATTGATATTTTGTAGTATCTTATAGATTATGGAGATCAGGCATCGGTCTGACATAGAGTTGCCAAATATATTTTCCCATTCTGTGGGTGTTCTTTTAATTCTATTAATAAAGTCTTTGGATAAGCAAAAGTGTTTGATTCTTAATAGTTTCCATTTATCTATTTTCTCTTCTGTTGATTGTGGTTTCTTTGACAGATTTTGGAGTCTGTCCTCATTGTGTATTAAAACTTCCATTGTTGTTCCTACCTTTTCTTGAATCAGCTTTGTTGTTTTAGGTTTGATATTTAGGTTTTTTATCCAGTTGGAGTTGGTTTTTGTATAAGGTGTAAGATATGAATCTTGATTCAGTTTATTGCAGATGGATAACCAATTTTGCCAGCACTGTTTGTTGAAGAAGGAACTGTAATTTATTAGGTATTTCCTGTGTACCAAGCACTGCTGTACAGTATATACAGTGTGTGTGGTATATGCATGTGTGTGTATATGTATGAGGTCCAACAATTAAGTTGTAAACTTAATTGTTGTAAGTGCTACATAACTCATTGCTGAAGATCACTACTGTCACTTTTGAAGGACTCCCCTTGGGAAGCTGTGCACTGATGCCAGCACCTAGTCCACCCTTTAAAGCAATTGTGGAACTCTTTCTGGAATGGCCACTGCACACAGCGGCGAGGTGATAAGTTCATCAACTTAGTTGTATAGTTGTCTGTGAGGGAGTTTTTAGCCAATAAACAAATAACTGTATGGGAACACTCACCCTACTCAACTAATCAGGCCTCCAAAATGAAATATTGAAACGGTGGTATTCAGGACATTAAGGTTACCCTTAATATTACAACGACAGCTCTGCTGACCATTCCAGGAAGAGCTCTATGGGGCACACCTCTACTCTGATCCACATGGTTTGCTATCAGCCAGAGCCAGCTCAACAGCAGCTGGTTTCTGTACACACATGTACTATGGCCATTTAATCCTCAGAAAAGCCGAAATTAGTGCTGTTATCAGTTTTAGCTCATAGAAGATAACTTACTACAAATTGAACAGTTACTAAGTATTAGAAACAAGCCTCCTCAGGTCTGCTGTACTTCAGAACCCAGAATCCCCACCTCTGAGCCAGGATGCATGGGAATTAGGTTATTCTGATGCTTTAACAAGTGACACTCTTTTCATATACATAGTTTTTATGCTTTTTGAATTCCTTTTCCATGTGTCATTTAATTTTAAATTTATGCCCACTGTGTGAGGGTCAGGTTTTTTTGCTGTGTTTTGAGCTAAGAGGAAACTAAGATCCAGAGAGGTAATGAGGCTTTACAGACACCACAGAACTAACTGTTGCTGCTGTTGTCTCGTGTTGTTGAGTCAATTCCGATACAGGGCAACGCCCTGTGATGGAGTAGAACTGCCCCATAGGATTTTATTGGCTGTAATCTTTATGGATATTGCATGGTTTGAAATAAGAAAAGATGTGCATCGGGGTTATATTTCTAGATCATATTTAATTGTATAATGAGAAAATAATGAGAAGCTGAACTATATGAAGATGAATGCTACATCAAGATTGGAGGAAAACTCATTAACAACTGCCTTATACAGATGACACAACCTTGTTTGCTACAAGTGAAGAGGATGTGAAGCATTTTTGATGAAGATCAAAGTATGAATTCCACCTCAATCCTCTCAACTGGACCAGTAAGCAACATCAGGATAGGTGGGCAAAATATTTAAGTTGTCAAGGATTTCTCTCTTCTTGGATCCATGGTTGACACCCATGGGATCAGCAGTCAGAAAATCAGACGTCATACTGCATTGGACAAATCTGCTGTAAAAGATCTCTTTAAAGTGTTGGGAAGCAAAGAGCACTCTTTGAGGACTAAGGTACACCTGACCCAAGCCATGGTGTTTTCAGTGACCTCATATGCGTGTAAAAGCTGGACAATTAATGAGGAAGATGCTGAAGAAGAGTTGATGCATTCGAATTATGGTGTTGGCAAACAGTACTGAATGTACCATGGACTGTCAGACAAATGGACAAATTTGTCCTGGAAGAAGTACAGCCAGAACTCTCCTCAGAAGCAAGGAGGTGGTGTATTTCCAGGGTATCCCTAGAAAAGGATATCATACTTGGTAAAGGATAAAGGGAGCAAAAAAGAAGACCTTCAACAAGACGGATTGACCCAGTAGCTACAGCAGTGGTTCAAATGTAGCAAGGATTATGAGATAGCACAGAACCAGAAAACATCTTGTTCTGTAACACATAAGGTCACTATGAGCCAGAAGTGACTTGATGGCACCTGGTAACAGTCTTTGCCGAAGCAGATACTCAGGCCTTTTCTTCCACATTGCTGCTGGATGGATTTAACCTACCAACCATTAGGTTAACAGCAGAGTGCAAACCATTTGTACCACCTGGGGACCTGGGGAGCTTTGAGTGTAGTGGAGAAATCAAATGATTAGACAAGTGATTGCCATAAATTTTGATGTATCAGGTATTTAGGCAGTAAATGGCAGGAGGATAGAAACCAAATCTGCAGTTGTCATAGAGAGTGAAAATGTGTAGCCAGGTGGAATTGGTGGTGGGGGCAGAGTCTTCTAGACAGAAAGAACGCCTCAAGCAGCGGGCTAAGCCAGAGTACACGTTCCTATGAACCAGTACAGATACAGAAGCTATAGAGCCTAGCCTCCTGCCTTTGATCAGTTGTGGTGGTGAGGCAGTGAAGGAAAAGGAAAAAGCACACAGATGCTTTAGAGGCAGACAGACAGGTGTTCCCATTCTGTCTTTAAGCTTCACAAGCTGTGTGACTTTGGATAAGTGACTTTTCTCTAGTCCTTCCATCTAAGAATGGAGTTGTTAACAATATGAAAACTAGTTGTTGTCAAGTCAGTTCTGACTCATGGAAACCCCACGTGGGTCAGAGTAGAACTGTGCTTCATAGGATATTCATGGCTGATTTTCCAGAAGTAGATCACCAGGACTTTCTTCTAACATGCCTCTGGGTGGACTTGAACTTGTGATCTTTCAGTTAGCGGCTGATGATCTTCTCTGACTACCACATCTAAGGAGAGCCTTTCCTCTTAATTTCTGCTGTTAGTTTTGTTGTTGTTGCTGTTCCTAGCCTTTATTACCATTTGCATTATGCATTTATTTGGGTGCTTATTAGATTAAATGTTGAATTCTATTAATTGCTTGAAACTCTACAAGACCCTGGGTTAGTCTGTTTGGGGACTTGCAGATTATAACACACAGTCTGGCACAAACCAAGTACTTTGTCAACATTTTCTAAGTTAGTGGAGAAGTAAAAGCTGGGCCCTCAATAAATAATGGTTATTATTGTTCACTGATACCTGTCTCAGGCCCTGTTATTGTGTTACTGGTTATGAGCGTTTGTTAAGCATTGGCATTCCCATTGTTTGCTTCCGTTTCCGTAGTAGAAAGGCAGACAGCTAAGTAAAAAGCTTTACACCTGGCTGAGAAGGGGAAAATCCTGTCGTGTCAGTGGATTCACTGGAGACACCTACCTCAGAAGTCCTTGATGTCGGATTCATACAATGTGAAACCTCTGGGCAAATCATTGGTATGTGTTTTGTTGGTGACTTGGGGACCCAGGGGCATTGATCACTGGAGAAGTGGAGGCTCAGAAACATTCCTATGTTGGCAGCTGCCATTTCCGCCTTGAGGAGTTTACAAGGAAATAATAAAACTAGTATTAGAAGGCTGCAGATGGTCTGTCTGATAGAGATAAATGTGAATTGCAAACTCCAGCGTGAAAGTGGGATTGACTGGGAATGTTACTGGGTAATTGAAGACCCCATAGCTAACGTCCCTGGAGATACCTGGGCCAGTCGCTTCTATTTTATTTCAGAAAGGAAATAAAACTCTGTCTGTTTGGGCTTTTTCTCCCCTCGACAGAAATGATTAGTTGTCACAGTGAATCATAAAGATGACAACTGGCAAGTCAGGCAGCACACACCAAAGCCTTGTGGATGTGATCTTTACATTGAAGTCAGGGTCAAGTTTTAGGATTCTCATCTTACTGCATATGTAGGTTTCTTGTTTTTGCTCTCTGGACAGCCATTTATCCTGAGTGAAGGAGTGCTGAAGTGGCTCTTCCATGTGTGTGTGCATCTCAGATTTACTTGTCTGCTGCCATCAAATCAGCTGTTATAATACATTAGGTTTGCACTGGCTGATTTTTGAAAGTAGATTGCCAGGCCTTTCTTCATAGTCTATCATAGTCTAGAAGCTCTGCTGAGACTGCTCATTTTTGTAACAGTGTGCAAGCCTCCACTAACAGATGGGTGGTCACTGTGCTGAGGTGCTGAGGTGAGGAAACAAACCCGGATCTCCTTCAGGGAGAGTGAGAATTCTATCAGTGAGCCACCGCACCTCCACATATAAGAGCAGAGCTTTGAGTATTAAAAAGTAGTGAAATATGAGACAAGGTGAGAGGTGGGGTGATAATTTCAGCAGTTTGATTCTCTAAAAGAAGGCTGTCCAACAGAACTTTTACCAGTGATGGAAATCTGTAGGTCTTTGCTGCCCCACAGGGTAGCCACTAGGCATCTGTGACTGCTGAACACCCAGAATGCTGCTAGTGAAATGGGGAACTGAGTTTTTAATTTTACTCAATTTAAATTTCAATAGATACATGCTGTCTGTCTCTACAAATTACTGTATTGGATAGAAAATCTCAACAATATCGTATAGTTGAGGGAAGAAGAACAAGAATGGCATGCAGGCCACAAAAGTTGAACGGGAATACCTAGGAGAATATTTAGAAGCTTTCACCAAGTGGCAGGGGAGGTCTTTGCACATGGTGGTTAAGCACACCCACTCTGTGTGTAAAAGCTCTGCGTTCCAATCTCAGCTTTGCTGAGTCCCGTCTGTGTGATCCTGGGCAATTGCTTAATTTCTCCAAGATTCACGTTTATTATTATGGAGCAAATAAATAAAATCTACTTCCCAGAGATGTTTCAATTATTACATGAGATAATAAATGAAAGTGTTTAATATTGCACCTGGCATAATTTATGCCTTAGCAAATTTGGTATGCTGTTATCTTTTTGTATAAAACATGATCCTCTTTTATATATAAACAACTATCGGATAGCAGTGGGTTGAGCGGGGGCGGCGGGCAGAGAGGACAAAGAGAAACTTTGCTGCTCCCAGAAGTGACTGAACTCACTGATTATGCAAAAGTGTGGCTAAAAATGAGATTTCACCACCTGTTGTCAGCCATAAATTGTGATTATATCAGTGTCTTATGAAATGACTGTTCTACAAAAGTGCAATTCATGGTAATGTTTACAATAGAATCACAGGATTTTGAAGACCAGTGATTCTCGGGCTTTAATGTGTAACAAATTACCTGAGGATCACGTTGAAATGCAGGTTCTGAGTCAGTGGGGTTGTGATGGACCTGACAGTCACCTAGGCCTCTAGGTCTTAGCAGTGCTGCTGGTCCAGGGCCCACGTTTAGAGGAGCAAGATTGCAGAGCGCGAACAGCCTAGGGCCTAAGACTAATACCCTTATGAGCCTACACTATTGCCTAGTCCAGCATCATGCACAGTACCGCACTTGCCCTGGCAGCTGCCGTCTCTTACATTTCATGCCACTCAGCAGTTTGAAAAATGTTCTTCTGTCAAGTACTCCATTTTCTGTTTGTCAGCTTTGAGGACAACAAAGAGTAGAGATTACTCCACTTGCTGACACTAACCCAGTTCATGATTACTGGTTAAGCTGGAGCTAAAATTTTCATGTGCTGACTCTTAGGCCAGGCTTCCTTCCTGTATCCCTGAGCACCTCCATGGTGCCATGTTCCATCTTGGGGAGGATCCAGGCTCGAGATGATGGTGGCTGGCCACATAAGTATTCGTAGGGCCTTAGGTGGCACTTTGCACTTAGAGTACTGCCCAGCCGGACAATGGAGAACTGAGCTGGCAAACAGAGCCTTCCTCTTGAACCATATCTCCTTTGCATCATCTCAGTTTGTTGAGATGCTTTGTGAGTAAGAAGGAATCGTTTAAGTACAATACTGCTTTACAAGCAGCCTGATTTTTTCCTAAGGGGAGGGTATATCTGACTTAACCTGCCCGTTTGCTGTCAATGAAGTACCTTCCAAAGGCCCGCACCAATATAGACCCGTGAAACAGGAGAGCTTTGGCTAACCTGGAAACTGAGATGTAGAAGATGATGTCACTCCTCTCTCTTCTGCCCACAAATCTTCTTGGATAAACGACAGTGATCTATCTGCATTCCATTTTTAAAACCATTGATTTTTACTGCAATTTAGAGAATGAAGAGCCTGACCAGGCAAGATTCTTGTTCCTGCTTTTACAAACAGAATTCAAAGATCCCAACTGTTTTAATTGGCTACCTCTGTTTCCAAGAGGAGGGGACAAATGTTCCTTGAGTCAGCGAGCCATTATTGCTGGACAAAGAAAGGAGCATCTCTGCAGTCCTGGAAAGGTTTACAGGTGACTTCACGCTTAAATGGTTTGGGTCTCTAACTTTGGATGTAATAAAAGCCCTGAATATGCCTAAATGCAGTTTGACCTGCATTGTATTGATCTAAGCATTTGCCTAATCAGTCTCTGCAATTAATTCCTTCTCCCTGCAGTAAAGTTAATCTCTTCCTGGTACATAAAATTTGACCCCACAACGAGATCAAGGAGAATTGTAGTAGTTTATGTTACCATCTATGGACCCAATGGCTTTATTCTGAAGGCCAAAACAACTCATAAACAGCCTGAGAAGCTGCACTGTCCTCAAATTGAAGTCGTGGAGTGCCTGTTTTTACCCCCTGGCCCTGACTTGCAGAAGCAAAGCCCAAACCCGGGCTTCCTAATTTCTATTCAGCCTCATGCTTGCATCATGAAATGAGAACTTCTGAACATTATCTTTTCCTCAAGTAATTGACTTTGTGTTATTTCAAGACCATTAGTACATACTTTGCAGTCATTCTGTTAGCTAGTTTTTGTGCCATTTTGATAATGCTGATGTTCAGCACGTAAATAATTTCAAGAAGTCCGCCATCTCTATCCACCTTTAGCTCAAAGTTTTAGAGGAACTTCTGGTTTCTTCTCAGCAGAGCCTGGGTTTGTCTTTCTAAACACTAGAAGATTCATTCATTCATTTGGCCAGCGTTTGTAGAATAACAAGTTCCCAGCTCTCAAGGTGTTAACTGAGAAGATAGTCTATGTAAAAAGGCAGTGTGCCAGAAGGGGTGGGCAGAGGGGAAAGGACAGGCAACAGAAAGTGAGCTTCATACACAAGTTGACTTAGCTTCTGTTTTAGTCCTCTAGTGCTGCTGTAACAGAAATACCACATGTGGTTGGCTTTCACACAGAGAAATTTATTCTGTCCCCATCCAGTAGGCTGACAGTCTAAATTCAGATCCAAGGGGTGGCTTTCTCTGCCAGCACTAGAAGAAGGTCTCTGTTGTCAGTTATCCCTTGGCCTGGAAGTTTTGGGGCACAGGGACTATGGTCCTTTACAAAAGATGCACTCTGCTCCCAGCTCTGCTTTTTTTGGGGGGGGAGGTGTTTTCCCCAACTCTCTTTGCTTCCTGTCCTTTCCTTTATATCCTAGCAGATTGTCTCAAGGTATAATACAGACTTACACATTGATTCCTGCCCCACCAGCACAACTGCCACCCACTCTCACTCTTTACCATCACAGAAGCGCGATTTACAACATATGAGAACATCACACCGTACTGGGAACCATGGCCTAGACAAATTGCTACACATGGTTTTTGGGGGGACACTATTCAACCCGTGACAGTTTCCATTTCCAGTTTTTGCCAAGTACTGGTAGTGACACACAGAGCAAGTTGCTTATCTTCTCTGAGCCTTGGTTTCCTCATCTTTAATATGAAGACAAAAGTACCTGTTTCACTGGGTTATTGTGAGGATACAATAAAATGATATAGTTTGAAATGCCTCTACCAATGCTTGGTACTTAGTAAGTGTTCACTAAATGTTCGCTGTAATTATTATCTGACAACTTGACAGATGGGAAAACTGAGGCCTAAGCAGGCAAAGTAATTTACTGCTAATTATATTGGTGATAAGTGGTGGCCTTAAATTCAGAGGTACCTAACTCCAGAGCTGATATTCTTACCATTACCCATTGATTACTAGGCCAAATAAATGTCTTTGTGTTTTTAGAAGCTGGATATGTCATAGAATTTTAGTAAACTTAATTTAGAAGACTTGCTTAGCTAGAATATAGCATTTTTCAAACATTCATTCCATTATGTTTTCTTCCTGATAGCCAATGAGTGTTTCTCTTCACATGCAGAAGTTCTATTAAATGCCTAATTAAAACTGGTTAGAGTCTCATAACAGTTCTCAGTTCTGAATTTAAATTTAATGATGTGCTGAAATATTAATGACCTTTATCTTTAAAAGTGTCTCAGTTGTACTAAAGTTAACAAATGTGGCTGATAATACCCAGCACTGTCTTAGAATCTTCCCCCACACAAGGCATTTGCTTGGGCTTGGATTGTTCTCCTGTTGGATTTTATAAAAGACAGACAAATACATAATGTGAGAAAATTTTGCATCGCAAATTGCCTGGGGATTTGTTCTCATAATAAGTACTTTAAAAATGCACGACTTCAGGCTAAATAATAGTAGCTATAAAGCATTTAGAGGAATTCACAGTATAAGGCTTTGGGCAAACATTTTTCTAAGAGAGTAGCAGCATTTGGATCATATGAAGGGAAGAATCTTTAAGTTAAATTCACTCCTGCTCTCTCCTCATATGTATCCTTCCTACTATGGTGTGATTCTTCCTTATGGCTCTGGTCTCAGCTCCTTGAGCATCTTATTAATGCTGATAGTGAGAACAGAAGTAAAATGTATCTGAAGTTTCATTCTAATAGCCAGGTTGGACTCCTTCCAATTTCTAGCAGTCCTCTGGGTTCCAAGCATTTTGCAGAAATGGTGGTGGCTTCTGAGCCCTGGAGCATAACATGAAGGTTGAGTCTCTCTTATTTTTTGTGTGTCTTTGGCACATGGTTTGGCTGGCTTGGTATAAAGACCTCAGTATACCTCTGCCCCACACCCACCATGATTTTGAGTATTGAAGCAAAGGGCAAATGGTAACAAACTTGCTGGCAAAACCCTGCTTGTAGGAAATCCCATGTCTTATTGGGCTAAATAACTTGGACCATATGTTCAGGCCCCAGAGCTTGGGATTTTTCGGAGCAAGTTCAAATGTGACTGTTTGCATCACCTGGGGATATTGAAATTTCAAGCACAATTTCATTTTCACATAATTCATTATCCTCCCTCGGATTTGATACTTAATGTGAACTTGGGCAACAGATGGATGAGAGGATGTTCCAGGAGCATTTACTAATTCTTTTGTGCTTACAAATACAGACAAATAGCTATCATTTACACTGAAACGAAACTTCTGGAGCCAGGCAGTGCCCTCAGGTATTCGTTTGCCACCCCCTGTTGAGTTCTTGGGTAGACTTTAATTATCCAACAAATTTGGGAGTAAGTATGCCAGATGTTGGGTATTGACCCAGACATTCCAAATGGAAGGATCTGCTGCTGCATTTCTGAAAGAGTTGGGGAAGTAGATTTGGGAACTGTGACTCTGGATGGGAGAAAATGGGCATAAAACTGAAGACCAGAGCTTGAAAATTTTGGCAGGTTCCTCAGAGCCAGATGTTAACTTGTTAAGCCCCAAGAACCATTGAGCAGTTGTCAGGGGCATTCAGAGAGGGTCTGGATGTATCTCTGGTACCTCTAGACACAATATCATAGTTCAGAACTATTGAGGACTTAGTGTTTGTGTATTCACAATGAAACAAAGTTACCCCATTGATTTGAATGATAGACATACATGTACTAGCTGCCCCTTTTGCTCATCCCAGCATGGTTAAGTGGGGTCGCGTAGAAGACTAGCTCATCTTGGAGTGTGGGCTTTTCTGCAGATGAGCTGTGTTTGCAATTATAATTTGTTATTGATACAATATATTAATGGTGTTATGATAATAGCTAGCATCTATTAAGTATGGATTCTGTACCAGGCACTGTGCTAAGCATTTACATACATCCGTTTTGTTCTGATAACAACCTTTTGAAGTAGGTAATTACGATATTCCCGTTTTATGGATGAATGAATAAAGCTGAGGCTCATATCGTAACTGCCTGAGGTCCTATAGCTAATAAGAGGCAGAGATAGACAGCCTGACCCCACAGCTTATTCCCTTTCCTATCACAGTCAAGGCTGTATAGGCTTAATAAAGATGTCTTTCTCATCAGAGAGAATCCAGCTGTTTTATGGATTGAATTGTGTCCCCACAAAAATATGTCAAAGTACCTCATTCCTGGTACATGTGAGCATGATCTTGTTTGCAAATAGAGTTGTTCTTTGAAGATATTATTTGTTAGGTTAACATGAGGTCATATCAGAGTAGGGTGGGAACTGACTCCTTCTGAGTGATATCTTAGAGAGAAAGAAACGCAGACACAGAAGAAGGATGCTAGCCAAGAATTGCCAGGAGTCACCAGATACTGGGAGAGAGGCATGGAACAGTTCCCCTTTCAGAATCTTCGGGAGGAATCACCATGGCTAGCACCTTAATTTGGACTTCTACCCTCCCAAGTTGTGAGACAGTAAGTCTCTCTTCTTTAAAGCATCCCACTTGGTGGTGTTTGTTATAGCAGTCCTAGGAAACTCGGACTTCACCATGCTCCAGCTGCAGCTCAAGGGGCCACGTGTCATTACCAGTCCTTCCAACCACAATGGATTGGACCATGGGGAGAAACTTCAAGAAAGGCAACAATCAGTAGGCTGGCTTGTGACCTATTATATGACCTCATGAAGAATAAATAAGTTTGCTGGACTTACCAGATCTCTCTTTTGGGGAATTTAGATAGAACATACTATTAGCATGGGACATTTAACTTTGAGGGCTGAAGGGGAAGCCATGAGGGCCCATTGGGCTGTGAAGTGATGAGGCTGTAGTGAATATAAAGCCAGAAAGTCAGCTGATAGAGAAAGCCCTGGAGAACACAAATAAGTTAGAAACAGAAGGGTCATGAGAAAGACAAAACACAGCCAGTAGCAGGAATGCCCCCAACCTTGACATCTTCCTGGTTCCAACAGCAATCCTTACCACATACAGTTGTGAAAATGTAGGAAGATTATTTATGTCACCCAGGAGAATGCCTGGTACAAAGATGGTGTTTAATAATAGCCAGCAGCATTACTGTTTTTATTATTGTATTTAATGTGACTTGCCTTTTATTTAGACAATCTAAAACATTCATTCCCAGCTTGCCAAGATGCCTACATCTAGGGTTATGAAAAGCCAAATTCTTTCTTTTATCATTGAAATGGAGTCCTTAATTGTTATAATAATTCAAATCTCAGTGTATGGTTATCATAGTTTCCTTTCGGATTGGTTCCACACCCACTAATGAACTATCGTGCCAAGCTATGGGGAGCTATTCCTATAATCTGTTTTCCTCCAATCCCCCTTCAGATGTTAATGAGAAGTACCATGGAGACATCAGCTATTAGTACACATGGCTCGTATAAATCATGGACTATGGCTCATTGAGCATCTTTGTTGTAAAACAAATGGCCTGTGGTCAGTTAATCATACAAAGAAACATCTCCAGGGCTTCCTGGCTTTATTCATAACCCCTAAATCCGGTTGCAGTTTTATAAACAGAACATCTGTTAAAATATGCAGAAATTACAGTCATAGTCATTAGCAGAAAGCCATTTAACTTCCACAGCATTTTTTTTTTTAAGCTTTTGATGGTAATCTCCTCTATCTGTGACTCAGGCTTCATTCCCACTCTTGCTGCATCTCTTTTGTCCACCTCTGTTCTTTTGGGTCCCAGCACTTTTACCCCAAGATGAAAAAGTGGAAATGTACCCAGGCTAGGTTGGCATTGTGCCATTCTGTAGCATAGCAAAGTGACTGTAGCCCTGCTGCACTCCCTGCAAAACTATATGCTTTAGGTATGCAGCATGCATAGCTTCAAGCAACGAGAAACTGAGAAACCATAATTGGTTTCACCCTTCTTTACTGACCTTGGACTCTTACTGTATTGGCACTCAACTGAAAGTAAATAGAGCCCCCCCACCTCCTCTTCTACGTAAGCTACCACTACCACCCCAAATCTTGCCTCTCCTCTCTCCCAGTCCTTCAGATTTTGACTTTGTACATGTTTAACCCAAGGCAATTAACCTCTAAGCCAAAGGCTAGCAGAAATATGATTACAGTCGTACACTGCATAACATCCATTCTGCCAACATCTGACCGCATATGCAACAGTGGTCGAATAACGCTTTTCTTTACAAAGAAGGAAAAGCAGCTCTCCTTTTACATATATATATATATATATGTACATATATATATATTCACATATATATGTATATAAATGACTTCACAGACAGGTCTTTATATATATGTAGTTATATATATAGTTATACATTATATATATAAATGACTTTTCACAGGCAGGTGAAAGCAGAGGACACAGCTCTGGCCATGGGCTGTTGAGCTTTGTCAGTAGGCACTTGACAATAGGACTGCTGGCTAGGCTGCTTCTGCTCCCTAGGCCGGGGAAATCGTGAGCAGGGTTGCCAGCACTCTACTCCTTATTCCCTTAATTTCCTCCTCTTCAGCTTTGTCAATGAGAGCTCCTGGGGGGAGGGGGAGGCAGTCCTGCTTTTGAATATTTAACAGTGTACTCAAGTTACCCCTGAAGGCAAAGAAACTCCTACCTCAGAGGGAAAATAAGTCTCCTCCCGCAGTGTGCTCAGTAGCCTTGTTCTGGTTACGACTTGTTGGAATTGGAGCCCAAGGACACTCAGACGTTAGGAGCTCAGGCTGCTAATATACATATAATAAAGACCTGCCTGTGAAAAGTCATTTATATACATACATACATATATATATATATGTAAAAGGAGAGCTGCTTTTCCTTTTTTGTAAAGAAAAGCCTGACCGAAAGCAAGCAGTTCGAATGCACCAGCTGCTCCTTGGAAACCCTTTGAGGCAGTTCTGCTCTGTCTTTCAGGGTTGCTATTGAGTCAGAATTGACTCGGCTACAACAGGTTTTTTTTTTAATGGGACATTCAGACAGGGCAGGTGGGAAAAGGTGGGCAGGGCTAGACTAACAGGGACATAAGTGTTCCCTGGGGACGCATACCCCTCTGTGCTAGTATGGGACTGAAGGACCAAGCAGGTGACTCATCTTTGAGGCCAGGATCCTGAGTATAGGACAACGTGAAGGACACTGCACCCCGTGGTATCTCTTTTCGGCCTAGGTGCCCTTCCCTGCCAGTCTGGACTTACCCCATAGGGCCCAATTTCCAGAGCATCTCTGGCCCTTGCCGAGGCCTATGAGGCTCCCAAAGCTGCATCAACAGACAGCCACCAGGCTGGCTGTTTTAGCCCCAGCCTGGGGCGAAAATCACTGCGTGATTCACTCGGAGTAAGCCTTTCTAGGCCCACCAGGGCCACTTATATTGCGTGACCCACTGAGAGAGATGATCAAAGGCACAGCCGCAGAGCTCTGTCTATGAGAGGTGAACTCCTGACCCCCAGGCCACTGTCTGTGTGGATGCAGCTGCCTCACCTGGCATGGAAAAGGCAGCTGCTGCTCCACGACCTCTCAAACAGCCCCTGCGGTACGTAACTGCAGAATGCTTCCCCAGAAGACAGTGTCCATGCCTCAGTGTGGGGACTCCAGAGGTCCTACCATTCGGGCAGTGGACGATGCTGTAGCACCCCACCCGCTACCCCACCCTACCCCCGGCCACAAACACTGCTTGAATTCTTTCTGGATTGATGAGTTGGAACTCAGTAGACCAAGAACATTCAGCAGCTGTGAGGACCACCAGGCACAGGCTCCCACAAGGTTTTCTCTTTTCCTTCTTTTTGTTTTTTTCATGATTGAATGAAAATGTACATTCCCATATAAATTTGCATGCTCACCTATACGCAGCTCCGATTGCTGACCCTGCCGGTAACAGCACCCCCTTCCTCTCTGCTCCATATATTTCCTATCCTCCCACAGTCTCCTATCCCCTCCTTCCTACCCACTCCCCTTCCTCCAGTAAGATGTCAGCAGGATGACATCCTGTAGATGCATAAAACCATAAAGTTGCCACAAGATACGGTCACTCTGCGTCACCAAGTCTAACCCGTTGCTGTCCGAAAAGTTGACTTTCATTACAATTTATGGACAGGGGCAGCATCAGGGCTAGGGGCCATGCTCCAAGGGAAAGGGGCTTCGGGGTTCCCGTAAGATTTTAATATAATAGGCTTTACAGGGTTGGTTCCTAAATACAGGTAGTTAGTTGTATGCTGTAGCTAACTGCAGGTAGTTAACTTGTATGCAAGTCAGACATCTGTAAACTGAGCAATGCCTTTTATGATGTGGTACTAGTGTAAGGTACAAGTCACATGAAATCTTATTTTACAGAACACATTATCAGGTAACAAGATTTCATGAAAGAACCTAGACTAGCTGCTTGTAAGAACCAGGGTGTAGGTAAATTTCTTTGGCCGTGACTTTCTTCTGTCTGCCGTGGAATCAGCTGGTACTCCCTATAGAAGCTGGAATATCACGTCTGAGTTATACGGGGTCTTACAAAGTCTCAGACAAAGTCGCTTTGGTTAAGCCTGAGTGTATCTTTCTAAATGGTCTCAAAAGGAAAAAGAGGACTTTGTGGTAAAGTGGCTAAGACAGTCAAGTCTAGGGTTAAACACATGTGACCCTGAATCCCGCATCACCACTTTGTTAGCGCTTTTACCTGTTTATTCTTGAAGCTGCAGTCTTTGTCTGTAAAATGGCATCTTTGTGCCAGCTCCATGACTTTACTGAGAAAGCTCAAAGAGATTTACCCAAGCAAAGCATCAAGCCCTGTACCCAGAATGTTTTACGTGCTGAGTGAACAGTAGTTGTTGCTGTTGTTATTTTTAATTGTTTTTGTTCTCAGTGCCAGCACATGCTTGGGTAATCTTAGCTGTTGATTCTACCATCATTAGAACTTTCTTTTTTAAGTTCTCCAATAATTTAATTATAGCATTCGTTTGTCAGGAGTATTTTCTAAGCGCCTGCTGTAGGCTGAGGACTCTGCCGTCTGTGTTGTGTGGCATGGGAGATATATTCTCTGGCATATTCTAACAAAGAGTTCATGAGTATGAATCATTGCAGAATATGTTAGAAGACTGAAACCAAGTATGGGAGAAAGTGTAGGAAAATAAATTATCACTGGGGAAGGCTCCATCAGGGAAAAATAGGATAAGCCAGGAGTCCTGACAAATGTCTCCAGTAACATTTGGGGGGAAAGAGGAAGACAAATCTCATTGGAAGATGGAATACAGAAGAAAATAAGTCACTAGAGTGGAAAAAGTTGGGTTAAAGTAGGCAAGGGGAGGGCTAATTTGCTTTGTGGGAGAACTGAAAAGTATTGGAGGGTAAAAGCCAATTAGAGGATCAAAATCAGACTCACACAGCAGCTGAAGAAACTGAGGGATAAAAATGGAAATCTGAGAAGGAGACTAAAAATAGGACAAATGCCGGTCTAGGAAGGAGTCGTTACAGGAATGATGACACCAAACGAAGATTAATGGTTTGTTTGTTCATTTCCCAGCCTGCACCTGAGACAAGTTCAAGTTTCTGTCCATATTCATGGAAATCACAAACACCTGTGGCTGCACAGCCTGTAGCAGTCTCTAAACCCTAGGTATTGAGCTGGGCATCTTTAGGCAGCAGCCTTCTTAGTTGTGCACTGGAGTCCTCAGTCCCAGTTAAAGTGTCAGGCTCTGAAACAAATCCAGAAAACAAAGAGGAATTAGGTTCTCAGAAGTCTCCCGTTTATCTGGAGCTCAAGGAACAGTTATTGCATGTTCAATACCATTTGATGACGGTAGTGTTCTGCACTGCTGGTAGCCATATATACACAATAGCCAAAAGCCAAGCAGGAGGTTGCAAACATATCTTGTTATGTCATACTCAGCGTGGATGCAGCATTTTCAATTTTATAGCTCTTATGAACATTAATCCCTCCAGAGGACAGAAAGATGAGTATTATGGTCCTCCTTTTAAAGATAAAGGAAGGAAACAAAGCAAGAGACTGGGTTTCAGAAATCAAGATAGCTGGCTCAGTATGCAGAGAACCACTGTCTAATGCTCAGCACACACAAACTCGCTGCATAATTAATTAAATAAACTGTGTAAATACCCAGAGTTTGTTAGTGGGCTACCTTGTGAAAATTAAAAAATTAGTAACAGTGGCATGAATTTTTTAAAAAATTATTTGCTTTATGTGATGATATGCAAATAGTGTATCCTCCAGTACTTCAGTGTCGTGCAAAGCTAATGCTCTGTATTCAGTCTACAAATAGTGGCTGACGGGAAGTACATGGGAGCTCTTTGTTAGAGTGCCTGCAACGGAGCAATGCCTGTTAATGTATGGGCCATGGTTGGACACCCCCATGCTGTGAAAGCAAAGTAGAGTTGTCAAGACTACCGAAGTGTTAAATCCCAGAATTTTCAGAACAGTTTAGTTGGTTTCCTGTCTTCCATATTGAAACATGAAATTCCTAAGAACAGGACATAGGCTAGCAAGTCAAGCTGATTCTTTCCATTACTGCTGGCATGACATTGTGTCACTGCCTACAATACCAAAAGGCCAGGGTAGACATTAATTAATAGCTGTAATCACCAGGAATAAATGCACGAAGTGAAAGCTTCTGCTTCTAGGCCAGGTTTAGAAGCTACAAAAAACAAAAAAGGAATGCTCCTGGCAATGTTACCTAGGAACAGAAGCTCCTAAATTTGGCTTTACTGATTTCATTTTCATTTGAGATATTTCAGCAAACAGATGCAATGCTCGAAGTGTTCACTCATGCATGCCAAGAAATTTGGAAGAAAGCTACCTGCCAATCAAACTAGGAGAGATCCATATTTATGCCTAGTCCAAAGAAAGAAGATTCAACCAAATGCAGAAATTATCAAGCGATATCATTAATATCACATCCAAGTAAAGTTTTGCTAAAGATCATTCAGGAGAGACCATAGTAGTGTACTGACAGAAAACTGCCAGAAATTCAGAAGAGGACGTGGAACCAGGGATATCATTGCTGATGTCAAGTGGATGTTGGCTGAAAGCTGAGAATATCAGAAGTATGTTTGCCTTTGTTTTATTGACTATACAAAAGCATGTGACTTTGTGGATCATAACAAGTTATGGATTACACTACAAAGAATAGGAATTCCACAACAATGGTACTCATGAGGAATCTGTACATGAATCAAGAGAGAGTTGTTTGAATAGAACAAGGGACACTGTATGGTTTAAAGTTAGGTAAGGTATACATCAGGACTGTATCCTTTTACTCTGTCTATTCAATGTGTATGCCAAGCAAATAATCTGAGAAGATGAACTGTATAAAGAAGAGCAAGGCATCAAGATTAGAGGAAGACTCCTTTAACAACTTATGATATGCAGCTGACACAACCTTGCTTGCTGAAAGTGAAGACGACTTGAAATAGTGATGAAGACCAAAAACTTCAGCCTTCAGTGTGGATTACACCTCGCCATAAACAAAAGTTCTCACAACTGGACCAGTAAGTAATATCACGATGAAAGGGGAAAAGACTGAGGTTTTCAAGCATTCCATTTTGCTTGGATCCACAATCAATGCCCAATGGAAGCAGCAGTCAAGAAATCAAATGATGCATTGATTGCACTGGGCAAATCTCCTGCAAAAGAATTCTTTAAAGTGTTGAAAAGCAAAGATGTTACCTTGAAAACTAAGATGTTGCTGACCCAAGCCATGGTGTTCTCAAGTGCATGATATCCATGTGAAAGCCAGACAGTGAATAAAGAAGATAGAAGAAGAATTGATGCCTTTGAATTGCGATATTGGAGAATATTGCATATACCTTGGACTGTCAAAGAATGCAAAGCAAAAGGTTTGTAGTTCAAATCTTCCAGGCACTCCTTGGAAACTCTGTGGAGCAGTTCTAATCTGTCCTGCAGGGTCACTATGAGTCAGAACTGACTTGACAGCATTGGATTTGGGCCCAAAAATGAGCACATTTGTCTTGGAAGGAGCACAGAGTCCTTGAAGTAAGAGTGGCAAGACTACGTCTGACATACTTTGAATATGTCGTCAGGAGTGATCAGTCCCTACAGAAGCACACCATGCTTGAGTGGAATGTCAGTGAAAACGAGAAAGATCCTCAGTGAGAGGGACTGGCACAGTAGCTCCAACAATGAGCTTTAGCGTAAAAACGACTGTGGGCGTGGCACAGGACCAGATAGTGTTTTGTTCTCTTCTACATAGGGTTATTATGAGTCAGAACCAACTTGATGGCACCTCATAGCAACTGCATTTTCTACCCTGGGCTTGTAGATACCCAAACCACATTCATTGTCACCAAGTGAATTCTGACTCATAGTGTGGCCTATAGGACAGAATACAGTTTATCCATAAGGTTTCCAAGGCTGTAAATCTATATAGAAGCAGAATGCCACGTCTTCCTCCCATGGAGCAGCTGGCAGGTTTGAACCACGACCATTAGGATTAACAGCTGAACACTTGGGCTAGTAGATATGATCACCCAGTTTGAACATTGGCCCATTTATTCAGCAAACTTTTATTGAGCATTTGTTGTGGACCAAGTTCTCTGTAGGCATTTGTTAAATTAACTGCTGTGTTCTATGGCTTATTATCTTCACCTTGAGTTCAGGGAACTTGTCTTAATCTGGCTGTGTTTTCCCCCAAAGCACTTGGCACAATGCATAGCATCTGGAGAGTACTCTATAGTATACGTTAAAAGGAAAAAGTTGTCTTTCACTTGTAGCTACAAGAGCAGTCTGATGCCAGGGGAATAACGCCCTCCCTCACAGTCACCTAAACCATGCTGTGATAACAAATGCATTAAGCAGAGTAAGGCACAGTGAATAATGTCAAGTTCAGGTCCTTCTGTCTTTTGTGGTGACTTGGCTGTAGGACAGATGTATATAGATTTGAAAGCATGGGAACAGATCATGTGAGTGTACTCATCTCACCAGAACATGTGGATTCATGATGAAGATGCCCATTGTTTATTTGCTTATTTTTTCATTTCCTAAATTAATAATAAGTTGATGTCACTACATTTCTGAAATCTTCCTCAGATGTCAGAGTATTGCGAAATTGATCTTGTAAGAGTGTTATCATCATTGTTAGAGTTAGCAGCAGAAACCATGGAATGAATGGCTACGTTGAAAGAGATGAATAGAGACACATATTAGGTAGTAACTGGGCAGACGAGGAAATAGTGAAATTGCAAATTAGCAAAATCGAATGGATAGCTTGTGTGTGTGACACAGTGATAGTAATTTTACGCACATCATTCCACCCAATCTTGTTACCAGTCTTTATGAGATACAGGCAGTCCTTGGGTTGTAAGTGTCCGACTTACCCTGGAATGCCTATTATATTAAAAATTCGAGATGTGTAGGGTGGTTAGTAATATCAGACAGGTGATACTTTGCAGTATACATCAAAACATTATTATTATTACTGTGTTGTTATTTTAAAGCTGTTTTAATGTATTTGAAAGTGTTTCTTTAATATTTTTATACATAGAAAAGTATACTGCATACTAAGACAAACATTGGACTCACTGAGATTAGATACAAAGCATACTTAGCTGTTCTGATTCGTGTACAACTTCAACATGAAGAAAGAATTCATTCATAATCTAGGGACTGCCTGTAGATACTTCTTCCGGCCCCATTTTAAAGAAGAAACTGATAACTTGCTTATAAACACTCAGTCAAGAGCCAATGGTCTTAACAACTAATACTGTATTGCTGTGTAAATAAAATATGATTTACATAATGCATGGTTGAAAGACAGGTGCTTGGAGGTAAATTATTCCTTCTCTGTCCCCATATTTCCATTTGTAAAAAAAAGGGTGAGAGGGCTCTAAAGGAGCGAAGTCACTATTTGTTGTCTTGGCTTTTCTGCTTTAGAAGTTAGTCTAATCTCCTTTGAGTGTTTCTAATGAAACCAAGAAATTGGATAAGTCAGAGGTTTGGGGAAAATTCTTAAATTACAGTGAAAGTACACCGTGTTTGGTAATGGAATTTGGTATTGGAAGAAATCATTTTTGCAATTATCTTTAAATTCTAACCAAATTGAGACAAATATTAGCTGTTTTTCATATGTCTTTCTGGACTTAACTGTTGAGTTACTGGAGTTATAATTTGTGCATTTTTGAGAAGAACTGTACTTATCTATTTCATCAAGAATAAAAAGAGTAACATTCACGGAAGCCAGTCTATTGATAGATAGCTCTACTTTGGCAATTTCTATTATAAACAATACCAAGTGCCATCAAGTCGGATCTGACTCATGGCGACACTAACCCTGGTTATAAACAATGGTACCTCTTTAACTTAAGTGAAATGCTGCTATACTTTGATTCTCAATATCGTTGAGTGAAGATATCCAGGTGAATTTGGATTTCTCCTAAAAAATTCAAGGTACGAAATTCTCATACATTTTATTTTTTCGATAAATATGAAAATCCCCCATTCATTGTGCAAAGTTCAAACATAATTTCATTTACCGATATGAATGAATAAAAGAATAAGAATGATTTCAGTTCAAGCAGACAATTGATTACTGTTGACAAAAGAAGATTAAAGATTCTTAGAAAGAATATCAACTATTTTTTCAAGCTAAGCTCCAGTCTTTAGTCGTGTTCGGATTATCTTCCATCTAGTGCTGTCTCATCTGTGAAATTAAATTAAAATCTGGTTTGGGGGGAGGACTATTGGAGAGCACGCAAGGTTGATTTCCTATGGCAGTAAATTTCTTTAAAAGGTGAAATTTCCGAGTTCCACTCAACATTTGCTAAATTACAGTCTCTAGGAGTGGTTGCCTGGCACTATGCACCTTTCAACTCGATTTCCCCAAGTTGGTATGACTTAGTTCGAGAACCACTGAGGCCAACTTATCTCCCTGTGTTTTGATACCACAGTTCCAGCAATTCCCTTTGTCTGGACATTGTACTTGTGGCCCAGTCTCATCTAGTATAGGTGCCCTGGTAACAGAGCATTTACATGCTCGACTCTAACTGAAATGTTGATGAATTGAACCTACCTAGCAGCTCTGCAAGAGAAAGACTTGATGATCTGCTTCTGTAAGATTTCAACCTACAAAACCCTGTAGGGCAGTTCTACTCTGTTACATGCAGTCACTATGGGTCAAAATCATCTTGATGGCATTTAAGAGCAACAATTAATCCAGAAGGCAGAGAACTGAATTCTTTTCACTCAGTTGGCCACTCGTAGATCCTACACACTTTCCTGAGCTCTAGTCCTAAATATCTATCACCTAATTAAACAGTCTTACTTGGGAATAGACAGCAATACTGGGTGAAAGTTAAGAGTGCGGGCTCTGGAGTCAGACTGCTGAGGTTTCCATCCTGGTTCTGCTACTTATAAATTTATGCACAGTTGAAAATGCGTGCTCTTGGCCAAGGTGTTGTGTGATCGTAACTTCTCTAAGCTTTGATTTCCTCAGTTGTAAAATTAGTAACACTGACTTCATTAGGTTATTGTGATCATTACATGATTTAATTGATTAGTCCTTGGATTGTTTCTTTTTATGTACAATGACTTCCAGTCATTATTTCACCAGTCTGGTAGCTTTAACTACTGGCTGCTGCCAGATTTATATCTGTAGTCCAGTCCTCTCTCTTGAGCTCGAGACATCATATCCAGCTGCTTATTTAGTGTCTTTACTTGGATGTCTAATAAAATATCTTCGATTTAACATTTCCAAAATGAACTCTTGACTGTTCCTTGAACCAGCCTTCTCCACCTGCAACTGGTCCTCTTCTCAGCTGACAGCAACTTTGTCCTTTCAGTTCCTCCAGCCACAAACCTTAGAGGCATTCTTGACTGACACTGAACATGTAATACAACAGGAAATCTTGTTGACTCCGTCTTAAAAAAAAAAAGGAACCAGAATCTAATCTCTTTATATTGTTTCCAGTGCTATCATGCTGATCCAAGCCACTGTCTAACATGCATTATTGCAACAGTCTCCTGCTTCCATCCTTGCCCTTGACCCCAAAGTCTACTTTTCCCATGGTAGCCAGACTGATTCCTTTTAAAATTTAGATTGGATGATGTCACAAATCTAATGACTCTCCATCTCTCTCAGTGTGAAAGGGCCCTTACAATGGCTTAATGTGATTGGTCCTCCCACTCCCTCTCGGAGCTCATCTCCTGCTGTTGTCTTCCTGTTATACAACACTATAGAACTGCCCCCACAGAGCTTCTGAGGACAGTGGCTGGTAGATTCCAGCTGCAGACCTTTTGGTTAGCAGCCCATCGCTTAACCACTGCACCACCCACGGTTCCTCTCAGGTCCTTAGTGCTTGCTTGTTCTTCTGCCTGGAATACTATTCTCCCAAATATCTGCATGGCAGGTTTTCTTGCTTTTTTCACGTCTTTATTCAGGCACTGTCTTTTAGTAAACCTTATATTGACCATCTTATTTAAAATTGCAATTGTTGTATTTTTGCCCCAGAGTCACCTTCAACATACCACATACTGTCTCTCCTCTAGAATCTATGAGGACGGACAGTTAAGTTCACGAACTCATCCTAGAAAAAGCGCTACATACTGCTCTGCGGAATATCACTACAGTCTCCTTCTAAGTCCTCCCCTTGGAAAACTATGCACCGCCACCAGCACCTAGTCCATGCTTCAAAGCAACTTTTCTAGGAAGAGTCCACAGATTTAATTGTCTGATCTTGTCTGACAACAGCTCTGATGGACATTCCAGAAAAGGAGTTCCCAAATTGCTTCATAGGGTGAACTAGGTGCTAGCATCCACACACAGCTTCCCAAAGGGAGTACTTCGAAGGTGACTGTAGTGATATTCGGCAATGAGGTATGTAGCACTTTTTCTAGGATGAATTCACGAACTTAATTGTCCCACCTCATATTTATGCTCCCTGTAGATTTTATTCTGTTCGCTGCTGTGCCCCAAAAATCTTAGAACACTGATTGGCACACAGTAAGCATTCAGATATTTGTTACATAGATGAATGAATGAACAATTTGGAGTTGGCTTTGGAGTCCCCAGGTGGTGCTTGGCTCTAACCGAGACATTGGAGATTTAAGTCTACCCGGAAGCCCCTCAGGAGAGAAACCTGAAGATCTACTTCCAACAAATCAGCTACTGGAAACTGTGAAGCTCAGTTCCCCTGTGACACATGTCACTTGTGGTCACCATGAGTTGGAATCACCTCAACATCAGCTGATTTAAGAATATGGTTTATCATTTCCCATGGTTTTTATCTTGACTGCTGAATTGTTTAACATTTTTCTTCATGTATTGATCAGAATTCTTTTGGATGAAAGGGCTGAAAAATCTCACTAAAAACTTGCTTAATAAAAATTTGGCAAACAGGACTTAAAAGTTCAGAACTGCACAAGCTTCAGCTAAGACTTGATTCAGAGCTCACACTTCACTGCCCTGGATCTATATTCTCTCTGTTCTGTTTTCTATGGAAATCTAGTGAGTATTCCAGTCCCACTCTTTGTGGTAGAAAATTAGGTGTCCTACTACAGAGCGTCACACCTCCTTTGTCCATCCCTGGGAAACATTTCCTACCATCTCATTAGCTCAGTTTGGATTCAGTTCCCTTCCCTAAATCTATTCCCTAGAACCAGCAAGGTGGAATACATGATGAACTTCAGCAAATTAGAGCCTAATTCTGATGTTGAGGGAGGAATCAGTGCCACCAAGATTTTACTTGATAATAAAAAGAGAGAAAGTCAGGAGACCATTGTCAAGAGACTAGTTCGGGAGACAGCCAATGAATGTCCAATAGAATTCATGATCTGTTAACAGTAGTAGTGAGTCCACACTTATTAAGCATGGTAGCATAAGGATTGGGCATTTAAGCCAAAATAACATATGGAGGAACTGATGCATTTCTTTATTCATTCAAGAAGTGGAATAGCATTTGCAAAAGCACAGAGGTATGAAAGTGGTTGACATGTTTGGAGGACTGTAAAGAGTTTGGTGTGCCAGATGTGAAGATAACATGTTGGAATCTTCTTAACAGCACTGACAAAATTCTTGGCCCTAACTCTACAAGTGGTCCAAATGGACTTTTTATCACTAAACAAATCTCTGTTGCTGGGAGAGAATGAATGGGATATGCTCAGGTTTTTCAGACAGACACACACAGGCCCAGTGCATATTGGACTGAGGGAAAGAAAACTTGGGATTCTTTTAAAAGAAGAAGAGAAAACTGTGGCTGAGGAGGTACTGAAACAGAAAACAATCTACCATCTTATGAAGGACCAAGCTATGACATCATTTTAAGGTATTGTGACATTGAATGTGGTGATAAGGTGGAATATGGTATGAGAGTTGTAGGATAGTCATGTCACCCCTTTTCAGAAAGACCCCAAACCATTCTAACTAGTTTTTTTTTTAAGTTAATATGTATCCCTTCAAGGCTAAAAGCAGATAAACATGTACAGAAAGACAGCTGACTATGAGTCATTCCATTAATAGCTGCCCAAACTTTTCCTCTTTTCCCTTCCTTTGGGGCTTAAAGGATACTTTGTTTATTGTAATTTGTTTTATTTTTTACATTTTATATATATAAATAAAAAATGTGTATTTAAACTCAATAGTTGCCACATGAACATTTTTCAGGTATATAATTTATTGGTATAAGAAGCCCTGGTGGTGTAATGGTTAAGCACACAGCTGCTAACCAAAAGGTTGGTGGTCCTGACTCACCCAGCATCTCTGCAAGACAAAGACCTGGACACTGGCTTCTGTAAAGATTACAGCCAAAATAAATAAATAAATAAACAGTACGGAGCCATTCTTCTATGTCACGTGCAGTCACTGTGAGATAAAGTTGACTTGACGGCACACAAGAACAATAAATGTAATGCTATCAGTTACATTAATCATGTTTTACAATCATCACTTTTTTGAATAGAAGAAAAGAAAGCCTGAAAATGAACCAATTTGAAGCATGCTGATAAGACTTTGGTCCTGCTTGTAGATCTCATCACAAACATAGAAACCCATTGCTGTTGAGTCGATTCTGACTCGTAACAGCCTGATAGGACAGGGTACAACTGCCCTGTTGGGTTTCCAAGAACAGGTGGTAGATTTGAACTGCTGGTCTTTTGGTTAGCTGCCAAGCTTTCAGCCACTGTGCCACAGGGCTCCGTTGGAAAGCCATATCCTCCTAGAGTTCACCGCTCTACCTCCTTCTCCTTCTTTCCAAATGCTAAGTGGAATGTGAGCAATCGTGACATCTTACTCTTCTTGGAAGTACCAGTTTTTCAGAGAAGAAAATATGGGCGTCTGTTTCACGGTGTTGACAGGGAGAGAAGTGGGGAACATGAAGATTAGCACTGAGAACTTTGTCTTTGGGAGGAATATTCTTACAGCACTGCTACCACTCTTAGGGCAGGTGTGCCTGTAGGTAAAAGTAGACACCTGTGTGTCTTTCTGTATTTGTTCCAAACTCCATCATACATACACATCCACTTTTGCGTTGCAGAGCTTGATTGCCTTACTCCCGTAATTAAGCCTTCCCAGTGCTCCTGCCCCAGTTTCTAGTCTGTGGGTAAGGGAGATGCCCTCACTCGTGCCAGCCCCCCAGCATGTTTCCTCATTAAATTATGCGTATGCTAATGATGTGTGAAAATCAGCCAAATAACAACTCTTTCTAATCACTTAAGGTCCCAGGAGAAAGGAGCTTTCTTTCCTGTGCTCTTTAGTTTGGGGTGATTGTTGTGATCGGCAAGCCAATCAGAAGGACAATCCTCTGGGTGATTCATTTTTCTGTCTCCTGCCCGCTTCCCTTCCACAGAAATGAGGATAATTGGCATTTTCACTTCTACCTCGAGTGAGAAGAGTCTTGGGGAAAAGCAGTGACCCACTGTGCCCTTTTCATTTGCATCAGAGACTAGATAATCCCTGGTTTTACATTCATACACAGAGCAATCCTGAAGGACAATTAACTAGACTGCATTATTTCCCACCCCTTGGAGGGCTAAGGTTTGAGATCATTGCCCCCAGAGACAGTGAATGCCAAGGCCCTTGTGTTGTGATTACATTTTACCTTTGCATTCCAATCGTCGTTGTTCCTGAGGCTTGGCAAGTTCACCCATTATCTTTACAGACCTAGAAACAATCTGCCTCTCCCGCATCCGACCCGTGACAGCCTCTCTAATACCTGCTACACCTGCACTTCACTTTCCACCTTGGGACATTTGCACATAACTTTTTCCTCTTCTTGGAAAGTTCTTTCGATGGGTAATCTCTTCTATCATTCAAGTCTTAGGTCAAAAATCACTCATTAGAGTGAATCTTGTTATCATGTGTCTCTCTTTTGTTCCATTTAGAATCCCTGGATGGTATGAACAGCTAACATGCTATGCTGTTAAGCAAAGGTGGGAGGTTTGGGTCCACCCAGGGGTACCTCAGAAGAAAGGCCTGGTGATCTGCATCTAAACAATCAACCATTGAAAAACCCATGGAGCACAGTTCTACCTAGACATACATGGGGTCGCATGAGTTGGAATCAACTGGATGGCAACTGATACTGTTTTTTTTTTCTTTCCCTTCAAAGCCTCTATCACTGATACTATCCCATTCCTTAGATTTATCACCTGTTCTCCTTGAAGGCAGGAAATCTTGCTTCTCGTTCCTGCCACAACATCACCAGAGCCTAGCACACGCCTAGGGTACAATAAAGGTTCTGTAAATGTCTTTGCATAAATAAATAATATGTTGTGGGTACCTTCGAGCAGTTTCACATGTTAGGGTGTAAGATTTAATTTCCCTAGCTGCTTCCCACTAGACTGTTAGCTTCTCCGAGAAAAGGCCTTCATTGTATTCCTTTTTGTTTTTCTAGTCTGAGTACACATGATAGTTAAAGTACTAAAGCTGACTCTCAAGTCATCTGTGATCATGACTGTCATGAATATGTTACTGAAAATTTTCAGGAGAGTCTGGAGAGGTTACGTACAGACACACCATCTCTTTCCTCTCTCCAGTGTCTTGCCCATTTGTCTCTCATGTTTCAAGTATGTTCTCCCTCCTCTTCACACATCCACACAGACTCCTCTATCCTCTTCCTTTGTCCAGAGAAAATCAGCTGTTGCCCTCAGATTTCACCCTACATGGCAAAACAAAAGCCTCAGAGTAAGCTGAACAGTGGTCTCTGTTTCTCCAACATGCTCCTTGGGGAACTGAGTTCATTCCAACATATTTGAATGAATAAATCAGTGCAGAGGTGGTACCTTGGTCCCAACCGATCTGAACCCTTGTTTCATTTTATTCATTTATTCATCAAATAATTTATTAATGTTTGTGCCAGGTGCTGAGGATACCACAGTGAGCTACATTGATTTACTGATCCAAAGATCTCTGTGAGAAACTCGGGGAGGTTGTGTGCCTCAGAACCCTGAAGCAGAGTGGTCTCCTTCTATTTCTGTAGGTGTCTAACTGCAAAGCAAATAAAACAATTACAGCAGATTCCATGGTAGCTTTCCTGATTACCTAACACTAAGATTCTAGGTTTCTCTGCCAAACCTCAGCCTCCCTATATGGGAGAATAATTCTTCTTACTGGATTTTCACCAGGGTGTGCTAAGGAGAAAAATGTGGTTGGTGAGTGTGGCATTTACCATCCTCTGTAAAAGTTAGACATAGAAGGTTAAAGCTGAACTGTAGTTTTCAGGAATCTCAGAGAATGTTTTTCTTTTGCTCCTCCAAGCGTAAGAATTTAGCTCATTTCAGTGGAAACTGGTCTGTAGATGAGCCCCATAGGAAAGCCACTGTCATTTCAGAGACGGGGACATACAGCCTGCGGTGAGAGAGGAAGCATTCTGGGCACTAGCTGGGAGAACAGGCTTCTAGCAGCCTGCTCAGCTTGGACATAGCCTTTTATAATCACTACCTGTATAAATCCTAACATCGAACATCTGTGCATGAGCATCTAAGCATGATAACATCAGCAGGTTACATACTGCAACCTTATATATAGTACATGTCACTAAGATGTGTCCCACCAAAGACAGTCATAGGTACTATTCATCATAAGTCAAATACACCATAAGCTGAGGACTACCTGTATTACTTATATCTGTTTGATTGAGGGATGGATTGATTTTTGACAGATGAGTCTAGATCTGCTGCTGAAGAGTCACATTACCTTGGGAAAACCCATATATTTCTATGCTTCAATTGCTTCATCTGCTAAAAGGCTTTTTATTCATAGTAACTGCTTCATAGGGTTGTGAGGCATGAACAAGAGAAAAGCTAGAAAGCGCAGTGCATTCAGCTTGGCTTACAATAAGCATAAAGTAAATAAGTATTATTGTTGTTAACCAAAAAAGAAAAACAAAAAAAGGTTGTCGTATAGTCAATTCTGACACATGGTGACACCATGTACATCAGTAGACTGTGCTCTATAGGGTTTTCAAGGGCTGCTGTTTCAGAATAGATCAGGCAGATTTAATTTATGGCTTTCAGGAACCTTTTTCTTTGGAGATTGGGTGTAATAGGAAGGAATTTCACAAGTTTACAGGACAATTAAGTGTGGGGTTTTTTTGCAAATTTGGGGGCTTGTGGAGAGGGGCAGGGAAACTCAAGTCATCCCTTTCTAAACGATACTGAGAAAGATCAACATGGCTAGAAGACTAAAACAGTTTGTACAAGACCAGTAAAGAACTATAGACTGAGAACTCAGGGAGAGCACAGGGCATTAGCAGTGTCTTTAGCTGCCTCTGAGTGACCTGGGCCCTGAGAACAGCACTTTGCCCTTGATTATCAGTAACTTCCAGCCTTAGAGTACTGTGGCAGCAAGGAGCCTTAGGAATGGTGGTGTTTTCCTTATCAGGATGTGACATAAACAGGAAGGTGCCAGTGTGATAACTGACACTTGAATGAGTCACAACCATGCATTTAAAGTAGTGTTTACTGATGTGTAAGGAGTCTCTGGATGATGCAAATAGCTAATGCACTCAGCTGCTAACCAAAAGTTAGAGGTTTGAGTCTACTGAAATGTACCTTGGAAGAAAGGTGTGGTGATCTAGTCAGAAAACTCAGTCATTTGAAGACCCTATGGTGCACAATTCTACTCTAACACACATCAGGTTGCCAGGAGTCAGGATTCCCTCAGTAGTAACTGGTTACTGAAATGTGTGCCACAAAATAAAGTGGGAGAGGGAAAGGCTGAGAGGAACCTCTTGTCATCCTACAGCTCACAGGTGACGATTAAGACGGCTCATCATAATAGTATGCTGCACACTCTTGAGTGATTTTTGTTTTCTTCTTGCTTCACTCTTTGCAGTAGTAGGTTCCAGAAGTTGAATCTCCATCCCTTTTTATTTCTTGCTAAATGTGCTTCTCATTTATCTGTGTCTGGTCCTAAAATTTCATGATCCTGACATCCCAAAAATACTCTCCAGAGAACAGATGATTTTTTTTTTTTTATCATGACTGAGTGAAAATGTATATTCCCGTATAAATTTGTATGCCCACCTATATACAGCTTCCACTGCTCTCCCTGCCCGGTAACAGCACCTATTCCTCTCTGCTCCATACATGCATGTCTCATCCTCTCAACAGTCTCCTTTCCCCTCCTCTCCACCCACTTTCCTTCCTCCAGCCGGAGATCTGCAGGATGATCCTATAGATGTATAGAACCATAAAGTGCATCCAATATATGGTCACTCTGCGTCACCAAGTCCAATCCATTCGTGTCCAAAGAGTGGACCTTCATTATGATTTCTGGGCAAGGGCAGCATCAGGGCTAGGGGCCATGCTCCCAGGGGAACCCCGAAGCCACTGGACCATCAATTGCGGTCTTTTAGTGGAGATCTCAGAGTGTACCCCTTTTTATTCTTGTGCTGCCAGAGAGACTCAACTTAGTTAGCTCCATCGCGGCTATCACTGGTGGTGGACAGACACCACCCGGTTCTTCCGGTCCCAAGTTGATGTAGGCACCCACTCATGTGGGTCTGTCTATCTTCTGGGTTGTCTTTATCCCATGTCATTTTGACCCTCAGTGAACATCCATTCCTGCTGAATTGGGACCATTTGCTGTGCCCTGGGATGGCAGCTTGGCAGCTTTTAAGACCCCAGATGCCACTCACCAATGTGGGGTGCAGAGAACCCTCTTAGCAAAACACTGTTTGTGCCAAGTGGCCTCAATTTCGCCTAAGAGCATGGTCTCCTGCCCCCTGCTAGAACAGAGATCTTGTTCTGCATAAGGTGGAGATATTTAGCCTAATAGAAAAATGATTTAGTATCTATATAGCACCCATTCTTCTGAAGAACTGAGATTTCGGTGAAAAAACTTGTCTCAGTAATGTTTGTCAATATTGAACTAGCACCTTTTAATAGTAAATTTAAGACCTACTATCCACATAGTTGGAAAACCCTGGTACCATGGTAGTTAAGTGCTACAGCTGCTAACCAAAAGATCAGCAATTCAGAAACACAAGATGCGCTTTGGAAACCCCCTTGGGCAATTGTATCCTGTCCTGTTAGGGTCTCTATAAAGCAGACTTGACTCCTCGACCATGAATTTGGTTTTGGCTTTTCTGTATAGTTAAACTGCGTTATTTCGAGTTCTCGTTCTGAATTCACATTAATTGTGGCTATAATAAAAATTTGTCATTACCACAAATTATCTTCCTAAAGATGTGATAGGATAAATAAGATTCTCATGCAGAAATGTCTAGTATTGTCTTGAACTGATTTTCCAACCAGTGTCATGGTGTGCATATAAATACTTCTTACTTAATTCAAGCAGATTTACAAGAATTTTCATTCAGTTTTTTCAAGATGATATGAAAAATTATACTTTAGTGACTACCTTTTTAAAACCAAACAGTAGTTATTGTTTTTTTCTTTCTTTCTTTCTTTCTATTTGTGTACTTGAAGTGAAGGTTTACAGAACAAACTAGTTTCTCATTGAACAGTTAGTACACATTGTTGGTGACGTTGGCTACCAGCCGCACGTGTCAGTACTCTCCCCTTCTCGACATTAGTGTCCCCACTACTAGCTTTCCTGTACCCCATGCCTCCCAGTCCTTGCCCTTGGGCTGCTGTGCCATTTTGGTCTTGAAAAACCAAATAATACTTTAACTTAACTAGCGAAAAATCTGTCCTTGAAGATTATGCTCTTTTAAGAACTATCTATAAGGTCTCACAATTAAGTTCATGAACTCATCCTAGAAAAAGTAGCACATGTCTCATTGCTGAATGTCACTATGGTCACATTTGAAGTACTCCCTTTAGGACGCCATGCACCAACACCAGTGCCTCGCCCACCCTTCAAAGCAATTTTAGGACTCTTTTTCTGGAATGGCTGTCAGAGCTGTCATCATATTGCTCTTGATGTCCTGCATGTCATCAAAATGTCTTCCTTTCTAAATTTCCTTTATCTTCAGGTAAAGAAAAAAATCAGTAGGGGCCAGATCAATGAGTAGGGAGGTATTCCAGTACAGTTATTTGTTCACTGGCTGAACACTCCCTCACAGGCACCTGAGCAAGTAAGTTCGCTAACTTGCCACTGTGCCATTCCAGAAAGAATTCCAAAACTGCTTTGAAGGGTAGACTAGGTACTGACATTGGTGCCTAGCTTCCCAAGGGGAGTACTTTGAAGATGACTGTAGTGATACTCAGCAGTGAGGAGTGTAGCACTTAGAACAGTTAAGGTCATGGGCTTAATTGTTAGACCTCAGATAGAGGATGAAAGGGACGATAACAATTTGAAAGATGCGGAGCCTTTGGGGGCAGTGAGTTTATGTTAATCAAGGAGGAACAACTCAGAAAAAGAGGATGAAAATTGTTACACACCTTGAAGAATGCAATCACTGTCCATGAGTTGTGCATGTAGAAATGGTTGACTTGGCATGTATTTTGCTGTGTACATTCTCAACAACAATATAAAGTTTATAAATAATGACTACATTCATTTAAAAATACATCAAAATTCAGGCTTTTAGGGAACTTAGATGTCCCTCTTCTCAGGTTATTAGTTTTAGTTACTGAGGTTCCATTTTACTTTTATAGGAATTTACTCAGAAAACCTACTTTGTACATAGTTACATAGTAGAGGCAAGAGGGAAAGTTGGATGCAGTTTGGCAGGGGCGTGGGGTAGGATAAAAATTCGTTTTTTTATTTCCACTTAGGAAAAGGTGCATGTCTAACCAGCCTGTTCTCCTCTGTGTGCAAGGGCTTAAGACAGTCTGATCCATTACCATTGAGGTATGTCTTCTTCCTTTGTGGCCCACGTTCTGGAGGTCTAGGAATTAGCTGCTAAAATGCACTTACAAAGAGTTACATACAGAAACATGCATACATGAGCTCCTATCTGATTTCTCCCAGATATTCTCGTATTGGAAACCATAATACATAATGGTTAAGGGCTGTGACTCCTAACCAAAGGATCAGTGGTTTGAATCCACCAGATGCTCCTTGAAAACTCTGTAGGACAGTTCTCCTCTGTCTTTTAGGGTCACCGTGAGTCAGACTTGACTTGACAGTGGGTTTTGGTTTTGTTGTTGTGGTTCTCGTAATGTACCAGTATGGTTCACTAGGCAGAGGCACTGCCTCTGTGCTTCCCTCCTCCTTCAACCAGATAGGAACAAAATTTATGCAATCCCTGGGGTGAAATTGTGCTTGTGATTAAAGTTCTGGGTCCCAAAGGGGCTGTTGCACCTGTTTTCGGAGTCTGGTAGGAATCTTGTCTACAAAGCTGTGTCTGTTGACTTTTGCAAAGAGACTCAACTCCAAGAAGGTCCCATTTGTTGCTTGTGTTGCAGATATGTTTTGCAGCCTCTGACAGAAATTATTTTTAATTGCTTATTGAAAAAAATGTATGGACTGTTAAAAATAGGAGGAAAATGCTGTCTTAGTTATTTAGTGCTGCTGTAGCAGAAATACCACAAATGGATGGCTTTAAAAAGAAATTTTGTTCAGTCACAATCCAGTAGGCTAAAAGTCCAAATTCAGAGTGTTAGCGTCAAAGGAAGGTCATTGTCATCAACCTTCCCCTCAACTGGGAGCTTCTGAAGTGCAGAGACTCTTGGTCCTTTGCAAAGAATGCATTCTGCTCCTGGCACTACATCTTTCCCCAAATCTCTCTAATAGCTTCTTTCTTTTATATCTCCAGAGATTACCTCAAGGCACAATACAGTCTTACACACTGAATCCTGTGGGCCAACACAACTGGTGCTCATCCTCCTTCGTTAACATCACAGAGGCACGGTTTACAGCATATAGCAACATCACGCAATACCAGGCAGGAAAATTGCTGCACACATTTTGGGGGGAACACAAGTTAATCCATGACAAATTATTCATGGTGTTTAGTCAACCAGTGGAGGGAAAATAAGAGTCCAGAAATAAGGAATTCTTAAAGTTCTCAGCAATATGTTCTGCAAATATTTTGGTGGAAACCTTTATCTTTTTATTCTAGTCATATATATTTTTAAATAAAAACAGGTCTTATACTCAACTTGACTTTACCTTATGCAGAGCCTGTGGCATTTCCAGCAGTAGCATCTGAAAATCTTCCTGTCAGTCTAGCTGATTATACGGTGTAACCTAAGCTTTAAATTAAATCTGGGAGTGAGACTGTGACTACACATGCATCTCTGATAGAAATCAATCACAAATATATCATTAAATATTTGTCTGTCACGTGACTTTCAACAGCTGTGTAATGATCTACCATAGCAATGCATGTTAATTTGTGTAACCTAGCCTTTACTGAAGTACCTAACCCTTGATTGTTTTCAGCCTTTCAATATTAATAATTCTCGCTGTACGTATATATATTTTCTCTTGTTTGGGGGAAATTTTCTTAAAAGCACAATTTCGGTCAGGATACATGAGATTAGCTTTATTAAAGTTGTGCTTTAGATAAAAGTTTATGAGCAAATAATTATTAAACAACACAAGTATGATTTTGGGATGTCAGCTGCCAACCCCGTGATGTGTCATCACTCTCCCCTTCTCAAACCTGGGTTCCATTCATTCCATTCATTCCTTCGTTTCCATTCATCCGGCATTCCATCCCCTCTCGTACCTTGTCGTCTTTGCCCCTGGGCTGGTGGGCTCATTTAGTCTCCTGTATGTGGTTGAGCTACAGGTACTGTTGGTTGTTTTGTGGGCCTGTTTAATTGTTGCTAAAGGGTGAACCTCAGGAGTGACTTCAGTACTGACTTAGACGGGTGTCTGGGGGCTGTATTGAGGTTTCTCCCGTCTCTGTCAGACTAGTAAATCTGGTGTGTGTATGAAATAGAATTTTATTCTTTTTCTTTTTCCAGCTCTATCTGGAACCCTCTTGTGATCCCTGTCAGAACAGTCAATTGTAGTAGCCAGACACCATGTAGTTATGCTTGACTAAGTTTGGTGGAGACTGTGGTAGTTGTAGTCCATTAATCTGTTGGACTAATCTTCCCTGTGCCTTTGATTTTCCTGATTCTTCCTTGTTCTAGACCAGATAGGACCAGCGGAGTATCTTAGATGGTTGCTCACAAATTTTTAAGACCCCAGGTGTTATTGTTGTTAGATGCCATTGAGTTGGTTCCGACTCATGGTGACCTTATGAACAACAGAATGAAACACTGCCCGGTCTTGTGCCACATCCATGGTTGTTTTTATGCTTAAGCCCACTGTTGCAGCCACTGTGTCAATCCGTCTCGTTGAGGGTCTTCCTGTTTTTCGCTGACTCTCCACCCTACCAAGCGTTATATCTTTCTCCAGGGACTGATCCTTCCTGACAACAATTCCAAAGTACATAAGACGCAGTCTTTCCCTGTTTGTTTCCAAGGAGCACTCTGGTAGGAGCACTCTTTTACTTCTTCTAGAACAAATCTGCTTGTTCCTTTGGTGGCCCATGGTACCTTCAACATATTTCTCCAACACTACAGTTTAAAGGCATCAATTTTTCTTCTGTCTACTTTGTTTATTACCCACCTTTGGCGTGCGTATGATGTTATTGAGAATACCATGGCTTGGGTCAGGCGCACTTTAGTCTTTAAGATAACCTCTTTACTTTAGAGTATCTTAGATGGTCGCTAATACTTTAATACTTTAAAGAGATCCTTTGTGGCAGATTTCCCCTGCAATGTGTCTGTTGCTTTCTTGACTGCTGCTTCCATGGGCATTGATTGTAGACTCAAGTAAGATGAAATCCTTGACAACCTCAATCCTTTCTCCATTTATGATGATGTTGCTTACCGGTCCAGTTGTGAAGATTTTTGTTTTCTTGATGTTTACGTACAATCCGTACTGAAGGCTGTGGTCTTTGATCTTCATCAGTAAGTGTTTCAAATTTTCACATCCAGCAAATAAAGTAGTGTCATCTGCATAACACAGGTTGTTAATGAGTCATCCTGTGATCCCGATGCCTCATTCATTTTTTTATAATCCAGCTTCTCAGATTATTTTCTTGGCATACAGATTTTAAAAGGTGTCATGAAAGAATACAACCCTGACATACACCTTTCCTTACTTTAACCATGCAGTGTTCCCTTGCTCTGTTCACAGGACTGCCTCTTAATCCATATACAGATTCCTTAGGAGCACAATTAGGTGTTCTGGAATTCCCATTCTCCACAATGTTAGGTATAATTTGTAATGATCCACACAGTTGAATGCCTTTGCATCGTCAATGAACTACAGGTAAGTATGTTTCTTGTATTCTCTGCTTTCAGCCAAGATCCATCTGACATCAGCAGTGGTATCCCTAGTTCCGTGTCCTCTTCTGAATCCAGCTTGAATTTCTGGCAGTTCCATGCCAGTATACTGTTGCAGTCATTTTTGAGTGATCTTGAGCAGAATTTTACTTGCATGTGACATCAACAATATTGTTCGGTAATTTCCACATTCAGTTGGATCACCTTTCTTTGGAATGGGCATAAATATGAATCTCCTCCAGTCAATTGGCCAGGTAGCTGTCCTCCAAATTTCTTGACATAGACAAGTGAGCACTTTCAGCGCTGTGTCTGTTTACTGAAATATATCAATTGATATTCCATCAGTTCCTGGTACCTTCTTTTCTACTAATCTCTTCAGTGCAACTTCAACCTCTTCCTTCACTACCATCGGTTCCAGATCACATGCTACCTCTTCAAATGGCTAAACATTGACCGATTCTTTCTAATATAATGACTGTGTATTCCTTCCATCTTCTTTTGATGCCCCTTGAGTCGGTAGAATCCTTCACTATTGCAACTCGAGGCTTGAATTTTTTGTTCAGTTCTTTCAGCTTGAGGAATGCAGAATGTGTTCTTGCCTTCTGGTTTTCTACTTCCAGCTCTTTGCACATGTCATTATAATACTTTATTTTGTCTTTTCAAGCTGCTCTTTGAAATCTTCCATTTAGGTCTTTTATTTCACCATTCCTTGCTTTTGCTTTAGCTGCTGGACATTTGAGAGCAAGTTTCAGGGTCTCTTCTGATATCCAATTTGGTCTTTTCTTTCCTGTCTTTTTAATGACCTCTTGCTCTCTTCACAAATGATGTCTGATGTCATTCTGCAATTCATCTGTTCTTCAGTCATTAGTGATCAACACATCAAATCTGTTCTTGAGATGGTCTTTAAACTTGGGAGGGATATACTCAAGGTCATACTTTGGTTCTTGTGGACTTGTTCTGATTTTCTTCCGTTTCAGCTTGAATTTGCATATGAGCAGCTGATGACCTGTGCCACAGTCAGCACCTGGTCTTGTTCTGATGTCGAGCTTTTCCATTGTGTTTTTCCACAAATGTAGTCGATTTGGTTCCTCTGTTTTCCACCTGGTGAGGCCCATGTATATAATCATCATTTGTGTATTTCCATATTTGCAATGAAGAAGTCATTAGTCTTGCAACCTTCTGTCACGTGATCTTTGGCATTATTTCTGTTACCAAGGCTGTATTTTCCAACTACCAATCCTTCTTCTTCATTTCCAACTTTTGCATTCTAGTCACCAGTATTTATCAATGTGTCCTGATTGCATGTTCAATCAATTTCAGACTGCAGAAGCTGGTGAAAATTTTCAGTCTCTTCATCTTTTCTTGGTGGTTGGTACATAAATTTGAATAATAGTTGTATTAAGTGTCCTTCGTATTGTCCTATCACTAACAGCATTGTACTTCCGGAAAGATCTTAAAATGTTATGATGATGACAGCAACACCATTCCTCTTCCAAGTTTTCATTCCCAACATACTAGACCTTATGATTTTCAAATTCAAAATGGCCAAAATCGGACCATTTCAGCTCACTAATGCCTAGGATATCACTGCTGATGCATTCCATTTAATTTTTGACAATTTCCAGTTTTCCTAGATTCATACTTTATACATTCCACATCCCTATTATTAATAGGTATTTGCAGCTGTTTCTTCTCATTTTGAGTCATGCCACATTAGTGAACGAAGAAGATCCCAGAGGCCTTACTCCATCCATGTTGTTAAGGTTGACTCTACTTTAAGGAGGTAGGTTTTACCCAGTCATTTTTGAGTGTGTTTAAACCTGGGGGGTCACTTTCCGGCACCATATCTGACAGTGTTCCACTGCTACTCATAAAGTTTTCTCTGGATAATTCTTTTCAGAAGTAGACTGCTGGGTCCTTCTTCCTAGTCTGTCTTAGTCTAGAAGCTCAGCTGAAACTTGTCTACCATGGATGACCCTGCTGGTACCTAAATACCAGTGGCACAGCTTCCACCATCATAGCAACATGCCAGCCTCCACTGACAGACGAGTGGGGGCTGCTCACTCTATCTTTATCCTCCTTGCCTGATGCTGTTCCTTTCCTTACCTTATGCTCTTACCTTCCTTACCTGATGCTGTTACTCTCCTTGACTAGCGGTATTATCCTTCTTACCTGATGCTGTTATCCTCCTTACCTCAAGACCCCAAGGTACTGCTCACCAAAGTAAGATACAGGACATCTTCTTTATAAGCTGTGTTAGGCCAGTTAAGCTATATGTCCCCCAAGACTATGATCCCCGGCCCTCAACCCAGTAATTTGATCCCTCAGGGAATCTGGATGTGTCTATGAAACTTCCATTACATGAGAGAGTTTTAAAGTACTTTTACTTACTAATAAATTATCCTATGACACTATGATAGCCATACTTCAATCCTCACTCCCTCCGTCTCAGTCATGTCTCTGTCTGTCAGTCTGTGTCTCTATGTGTCTCTCTCTCACTCATACACACATGCACATACACAGTGTCTGAATTAGCTCAGGCACTGATGTAGTAAAACATTCAAAGTGAATTCAGAAACCAGGCAGAAATGAGCTAGAAAGAAAGGAATAATTGAGGTGCTAGATTTGAAGGATCTCGTAGCATATGCTATAATGGAATTTGGACAGTCAGTAAAAATTTAGAGAGATCAACAGAAAAATATGCTAAGAATTGAAAGAATAAGGTGTAGCCAATGAGAATCATGCTGTAATACTACTGTAAGTGATCTCTTTAGACTTTGTAAGTTGGTGAGAGACCATGGGGTATGCCGTGGGACTAGGTGCTTTAAGGAAAACTTAAATCCTGAGCTTCCTGGATTCGTATTGAAACTTGAGCTAGCCCAAATGTTCAGAGGTATAAGAAGGGGATATTTATTTTGACTTGAAGCAACGTGTTAGGACCCTTAATGTTTGCTGTAGAATTCTGATTCTGATTTAGCTATTCATAGTAAAGCATCTGGACTGATCAAGAATTCATTTTAATTACATTGTCCTTTCCTTATTTGTGCTTCATTTGGATTTGATTTGGTGGTAATATCTTCAAATTATCTATATTCATTAGACCAAGTTAGGTCAACTCTGATTCTATGAAATGTTATGGTAGGTTGAAAGGAAAATTCATTTATCAGCTGGTAATGGTTAAGCATTATATACCTTTCATCTAAAATTTTCATTCCATTTTTCAGTTCAGATCTCTTATGTACTGTTTTCAGGGGGGGATAAAAATGTCTTGCCCAATATGGAAACAACTGTTCGTAGAAGATTTCTTGCTTAAGCGTCAGAGTTTTCCAAATACCCAGTTGTTTGTGTTTATGTAGACAAAATATCCAGTTGGTCAAGTTAATAGGTTGAAAGACTATGAACCAACTCTATCAAAAATGAGCCAGAAAGAAATAATTGAGGTGTTAGATTTGAAGGATCTCATAGCCTATGCTATAATGTAATTTGCAGAATAAGTAAAAATCTAGAGAGATTTTTTAAATTTGAGTAGTTTACCTTAGATAGGCAAATGGTAATACCTACATTTTCTTCTTCAAACATATAGTTCACTAGACACACTTTCACATCAAGTCAAGAGTTTTAAGAAAGGTATAATAATACAGCAGCTAAGAGCAAAGGCTTATAAAGAGACTTGGGTAGGCATTCTGATGTTACCATCACTAGCTCTGTGATTTGGAAGCAAATTTAGTTAATGTGTCTGTTTTTGTTCCCTCATTTTTAACATGGGGATAATACTTGTGGTAGGGTGGTGGTGTTTGTATAAGTCAGGTAATTATATATGAAGAGGTTAGTTAGCATGGTCCATATCAAATGATAAGTGCTCAGTAAATGCTGGTAATCACTGTCATCATCATCATCTGGGATGTGGACGGAAATTGGAAGGAAGGTGATATGCTTTGGCACTGAAGACTAGATCCCCATAAAGCCACAGATACTCATATTCTCTCATGTAATTCAACCAACATATGTTCATGCCTTAAACTTTATGGAATAAGATAAGCTCTACGTGAAATGAGTGACTAAAGGAATGAAATAGACACCAATAAAGTACTATGATATTTTATCTAGTATTTCAGATAAAATCTGAAGAAATTGAGTTTGAACGGGCTGGCTAACAGTTGGGAAGAGTGTCTAACCAGAAGGAATGCCAACAGCGAAAGGCGCAGTGATCAGTTATTTCTTTTTAATTAGTTCATTCAACACTCATTGGCATATCCTGTTCCAGGCACTACTGTGAAGTTTGGGTGTTTGGTGGAAATGGGAAATGATGTAGTTTGGCTGTATCATAGAATGGAGAGAGGAATTTGCCAAAGTAAGAGTAGAAAACATAGTTACAGAGACCAGTTTGTAGATACACAGACTAACTAACTGCCAGGCTTAGAATCTGGGTTTTATTTTAGTAAATTGAGGAAGTCACTTTTACTATCAGACAGATGAGCTTCAAAGTCCTGAACCAGCACATGTCACACCATCTTCCGTATCTCCGGAACTGTATGGTCTGCCACTCAGAACTCAGCAAAAATGTATTTAACATTCTAGAAAAGTAGTGACTATCATTTTTTACCTATCTTAATCATTATTTTTCCTCACTATATGAATATTACCCATGTCTTTAAGGATTCAGGATTTTAAGTATTCCACAGTCAATTCACTGATTCATTGATTCAAAATATATTTATTAAATATGTGTAATAAATATATAATGTTTCCCAAATTTTTGGCTAAGCACTGATCCCTGAAATAATGAAGACTTTTGGTTTGTTTCTCCCACAGCTCTACAAAGTGTAGGGCATAAACTAGGTCTAAAATAAATTGCAGTTTGGTGTTAAAGGAACAAGCATTTTTCTGGTAGACAAGATCTACCCTCATGTTACATCATTCCTTGCTATTCTCTGTTTCTAAAAACAATAAGATTGAGCAACTGTGTGGGATACAGTAAGCCTACCCCTAATATCCCAAATCTGGAGTTCTAATACCAAAACAACCAAACCAAGCCCACTGCTATCAAGTAGACTCCAACTCATGATGACCCTATAGAGCAGAGTAGAACTGTCCCATAGAGTTTCTAAGGAGCACCTGGTGGATTCCAGCTGCCAGCGTCTTGATGAGCAGCTGTAGTACGTAGTACCTATGCCACCAGGGTTTCCCCAGTTCTAATTGAAACCATAACTTAGCCCCTATATCTCAGAAGCTGACTTTGTGTCTTTCTTTGTCCAAAATGTATATCCATGTCTTTCTTTGTCCAAAATGCATATTAATCCAGGAAATTATACTGTCTGTTCTAGGCATGAGACTAAGTGGAAAGGAGGAAGGTAGAGCCTGTAGCGTTTCCAGCACTATCATCTGAAAATCTTCATTTCAGTCTAATTATGCAGTGCAACCTGAGCCATAAATTAAACCTGGGGATGAGACTATGACCATGTGTGTATCTATAATGTTTATGAGCTATAAGGTCATTGCAGAAAACAGCAAAGAACATAGTTGTAATAGACTGTTGGCCTCTGAGGAAATTATTAATTAAATTTTATCTTCTCCCTGGCATGCTTCAGTGCCACCACTCTGAGTCTTTAGACCCGGAGAGACTACACCTCGGTAATAACTGGGCTTATCACTTGGCTGGCAGTCATTTAATAGGCTCCTTTGTCTGACACCAGTCGTAAACTGTGGTGTAGGATGTGAAGGTTTCTGGAAATGCCAGTTGCATGCCTCACTGTACATCAGGCCCAGGGTTCAGATCACGTGATAGGAAATCCAAGAGTCAACAGCTAACAGTGTAATCCATTTTCTGGTTTGCTTCTCCCACAATCCAGAGTCCCTTAAGTCTCCTGTGTTATCTCTTTAAAAAAAAAAAAAAAAAAAAAAAACCACAAAGCTAAAAATCACTCTATGACCAAAAGAGAGGAAACTCAAGTGTCACTGTCTTGACACCATCTAGATGTTGTTGTTGTTGTTAGGTGCTGTTGAGTTGATTCCGACCCATAGTGAACCTGTATACAAGAGAACAAAGTACTGCCCCGTTCTTGTACCACGCCCATGATCGTTGTAAAGCTTGAGCCCATTGTTGCAGCCACTGTCCCAGTGCATCTCTCTGAGGATCTTCCTCTTTTATCACTGACCCTCTACCTCTGGCCATCATGATAGAGTATCATTTTGGAGTCTCTGCCTTAAGAGTCAGCCTTGGTCAGGAAAATCAGACCTGAAATGTCACTTCCAGCACACTTTCTTGGAGAGATGTCCTGCATGAAATGGCTCATCCCATGAATCAGTTAGTATTCTTGTTGCTGTTATTCCTAATGGCTTGCTGTGTCAGCCAGCTGTGTTTGTTCTGCCCTTTACTGGACCCCCCCGCATTAAATGTTCTCTGATCAGCTGGTAACTGTTCTGAAGATTCCACAAAGCCGACTGGAGTCTCGCTCTGGTTTTCCATAGGTGGTGGTCCTGCTCCACTAATGGCGATTTAAGCATCCGCATTTCAGGCAAGACAGCAGGTAGACAATGTAAGGCACAGATGTGTTTGATTAGATTCTGAGTTTTCCCATTCATTACATAAGTGTGCCTTCTGTGGCCCAGTTGAGTGTTTTAATGACCATGCCATTTCCCCTGATTTATGCATTTGAGCCAGTGAGCCAACCTCTCTCATCCCATTACTCTTTGTTGTTGTCATTGTGTGCCATCTAGTTGGTTCCAACTCATAGCAACTCTGTAGAACAGAGTAGAACTGCTCCATGAGGTTTCCTAGGCTATCATCATTACTGGAGCTGATGCAGAGGTTTTTTCTCCCAAATAAAGAGTCTCTGTGGATTTGAACTTCCAACCTTTTGGTTGGCAGCTGAGCACTTAATCACTGCACCACCAGGGCTGGTTCTTTGTTTTAAAAGCCTTGTGACATATAAAGTCCACTGTGCTTAGTTGCCATCAAGTTGAGCCAGACTCAGAGAGTCTGTTGTTATGTGCTGTCAAGTCAATTCCAACTCACAGCACCCCAGTGTGCAACAGAACAAAACACGGCCCAGGCCTGCAACCTGCTGACAGTCCCTGCTGTGTCTGAGCCCGTGGCAGACAGCCGCTTTGACATTCTGTCTCACTGAGGGTCTTTGTCATCTTCGCTGACTCCTCTACTTTACCAAGCATGATATCCCTCCCTAGGGACTGGTTCCTCCTGATAACATGTCCAAAGGACATGAGGTGACAGCTCTCCATCCTTACTTCTAAGGAGCATTCTGGCTTTGTTTCTTCCATGACAGATTTGTTCATCCTTCTGGCAATAGATGGTGTATCCCATATTCTTTGCCATCAATTCTATTTCAGTTTTCCTTATTCGTTGTCTAGCTTTTGCATTTCATATGAAACAATTGAAAACATGGTGGTTTGGGTCAGGCACACTTTAGTCCTCTAGGTAATATCTTTACATCTTAACACTTTTTAAAAGAGATTTTTGCAGCAGCTTTTGCCTAATGCACTATGTTTTTGGATTTTTAAACTGCTTTTTCCATGGGCATTGATTGTGGATTCAGTGCACAATCAGGTGAAATCCTTGGCAACTTCAGTATTTTCACCATTTATCAGGATGTTACTTACTGGTCTAGCAGTGAAGATTTTGGTTTGCTTTTTGTCAAGGTATGATCGGCACTTGGCTGGCATAATCCATACTGAAGGATATATAGTCTTTGATTTTCATCAGTAAATAAGGCAAGTCCTCTTCCTGTTTGGCAAGTGTGGTGTCATCTGCATTACAGGTTGTTATTGAGTCTTCCTCTAATCCTGTTAGAGCATTCTTTTTTCACACAGTCCAGCTAGTTGCACTGTTTCCTCAGCATAGAGTCTAGGAGGAGTGAAAATTCAACCTAAGAGACCTTCAGCAAATGTCTGCAAGGAATGGTGCTAGGTGCCATCAGTAAGACCAAGAATTAATAAGACAGTCCCCAGGAGAGAGAAAAATCAAGAAATTACAATACTGACAATAGTCATGACAGTTTTTACTCAAATTGCCTCCAACTAGGCTGCATATGTGAGGCTGGCAGTGTGTGTGGAAATTACATTCACATCTTTATTATGACCTTCCTAATCATGTCATATCCTTGGGTGTTATACTTGGAAACACTCTACTGGAGACAATTAGGGTTAGGAGAAATTTATTTTCTAGGGTATAATTCTTACAGGAATCTATTTTACTGTGGAATTGAAATAATTGTTTTTAAGGTGGTTTTGTTTTATGACACCTTAGTAAGCTGGACATTAAAGCAAAAAAAGAAAAAATATATATAGCAAATAATTATCTGGTGGCTACCAGATCAGGATAGAAAATTATCATTAGGAATGCTGAAATTCAAGAAATTTTGTAGCTGAAGATGAAAAATAACTTAACCATGGGAGTGTTTTTATTTGCATACAGTTCTCATAAAAGCTGAGACTCTGAAACTGGAATGGACTCTCTCATCTTGTCCAATATCCTACTATTTTTATGAATCATCCAATGAATTCTGTACTGGGTTATCATCCAATTTGTGCATGAATGTCTCCAATGCATGATATTGCATTCTTTTTCGTATCTGTCATTTTTAGGAAGTTCTTTGATTTTTACTAAAAATCTAGCTCCAAGTAGCTTTCCATCATCAGTCCTGGTTCACAGACTGTATATTTTGTTCAGTTGAATATAAGAAAATGTATTGCTGGTAGTGATGATAATGACATCAATAATAATTATTCTTTAGTGAGTGCCTTACACGTTCTATGGTCCTGAGGTGGCACAAATAGTTTGCACTCAGCAGCTAATATAAAAGTTGGCATTCTGAACTTACCCACTGGCACACTGGAAGAAAGTCCTGGTGACCTGAGTATAGAGATCAGTTCTACTTTATAACACTTAGTGTCGCCATGAGTCGGATCCGACTCGACGGCACTTGGCTTTGGCTTGGCATCACCATGAGGCAGGGTCAACTCAATGCCTGTGGGTTTGTTTCTAGTGTTTTTGGTTTTACGAAAAGCAATTTACATGTATCGTCTCCCTTAGCAGTTATAATAACATGATGGTCTAGGTGTTGTTATCATCCTGTCCTGCCGGTTTTCAGAAAACTGAAATAACAAGATAGTGAAGTCACTCACCAAGTCAGAGTGTTCAGGCTTCACAGGGATAAATAAAAGAAAGGAATATGAAAAGGCACTTTACTTATTCATTTTACTTAGGTTGAGTCCAAGGCTTACAGGCCCACATAATTCGTCAAGCCTGCCAGATATGCAGTTTGTCTCCTGTTTTGCCTACAAGTGCTAAGAAATTTCGTTTTCTTTAGGCATTACCTATTACCGCAGGTTACTATAGGATTGTTTCGGGGCTGGGGCTCTGGTGACCTGGGCATATTTGGAGGAATACATAGCCTGTGTAGGTAGACTGTCAATGAGTATGAAAAGAAACAGTTTAATAGAGAATTCATATTAAAAAATAAAAATAAAAAGATCCCATAGCTCTTAAGACAGGCCTCTGTGGTTAAGATGTTCCAGGAAAAGCTGGATCAGTGGGGAAGCAAGTGGGTCCAAAAGGCCTGTTTAATTGTCTGTGTGGAGAGAGAAAACACAGGAGTGACCGCCCAAACCTTGGAGACATGCTTGGATTCCAAACTGAAAGAAAAGGAAAAAGCAAGGAAGGGAAGGACTTGGATTACCTTTGAATTCTTGGTGCCATTCAGTCTACTTACCCTCTGTTCTTTCAGGCTATTTTATTTGTATGTTAAAAAAAAATTTCCTCTTGAATCGATCCCAACTTACGGTGACCCCAATCAGGTGTTACAGTATAGAACTGTCCATAGGGTTTTCTTGGCTTTCATCTTTATAGAAGCAGACTGCCAGATGTTTTCTGTATCATGGTGCTGCTGAGTAGGTTCAAACCACCAGCCTTTTGCTTACCCAGTAGGAACAAACTATTTATGTTGCTCAAGGATTGATTTTTAGAGTTAGGCTGCAATTCATGATTTGGGTGGAAGTGTTAGTACAAGGGAGACTGTATTGTGTTTCCCAGTCATCCAGACACTGAAAAGGAATTTATAAGTGTGAGATCCTTTCTCACTGCCTTAATTCAAATCCAGATCCCAGTAAATGACAGCCTGAAAGACAAGCCCTGCTTTGTGTGCACGTTTTGCAAAGAGGAAATGAGAAGTTAAGGAGAAAAGATGCTGCCTCCCCCAGAGTTATATCAGACATAGTAATCATGAAAGGTCCCAACAGAGATCCAGCAATACAAATGGTAGTCCAAAAGAATGGTCACTTCCCATAACCCAACGTGCTTCCTGCATTGCTCTTCAACAGCTGGATAATACTGCTTAATCCCTTATGCTGATTTAAAATTCCATCAGCGGGAAGTAATGTGTTTCTGTTCTGGAGGTTTGCTATAGTAAATGCATTACTACTGGATTAGCCTTATCTTCACTATTACAGGGTCTTTTAGGTGGTGACACAATTTTAAAAGAAAATAAAACAAAAACCCTCCTATGTGAAACTGTGCTGTCCACGTCAGAAGGCATTTGTGATGTTTCTTGAGTGCTATTTGACATCTGAAAAGCTGAAATCTTGTTCTTTGCAGACAGAGGAGCCTTAGTAATGAAGGCTCTGGACAATAAAAAGCCTTAAATGATCTAGGATTAGCCTGTGGTTATGGCCAGGTGACGTTTTCAGCTTTATGCCTTAGTCTTTTGTGTGTGTACTTTAATTTTCTGGTTATGAACAAGCTTTGTTGCTTTTAAACATCTATTGCCACAAACACTGTTGGTCAAAAGAAATCTCAGTGGTAGGTATAAATAAATAAAACAGATGAAGGTGCTCACTGAGAAGAGGGATGCCTTCCCCTTCTCTTGGAATTTTTGAAGGGGTCCAAGGATGTTCCTTTACAGAGCAGTTATTTGGCTTCATTATTTGAGATCTAAGTAGTCACGTAATAAATATTCTTTTTTATTTTTTTAATGGAGAATTTAAATCAACAAGTTTGTGGTCCTGTTTCCTCCACCCAAATCCACTCCCTCACCAGAGCATGTGGCCATGAACAGTTTGGTGTGGGTATCATTCTGGGTATCAGTCTTTTCTCTGTATTTAGAGAGAGAGGGAAGGAATAAGGAAGGAAGGAAAGGAAAAATAAATGAGTGTAGGAGAGACCGTGCATGTGTATGTGTGTGCATGCATATATATGAGTGCACACAGCTGCTAACCAAATGGTTGACAGATCGAGCCCACCTAGGGCCTCCTTGGGGAAAGGCTTGGCGATCTCCTCTTGTAAAGATTACAGCTTAGAAAACCCAGTGGAGTTGTTCTTCTGTGTCACGTGGGGTTACCATTGAATCAAAAGAAAAGTTAACTCAGTGGCACTCAACAAAAATGATAACTATATGGCTTCAAGATTTTAACATACATACTTCACATGCATTTAAGTTCCAGAAGGGCAGAAGTTTTTGTGTTCATTGGTTTATGTTCAGCGGCTAGACCGACCCACTGCCACCGAGTTGGGTACGACTCATAGCAACCCAAGAGGTCAGGGTAGAACTGTCCCATAGAGTTTCCAAGAAGATCCTGGTGGATTTGAACTGCCAGCCTTCTGATTAGCAGATGTAGCACTTAACCCCCTACGGCACCAGGGTTTCCAGTTCCTAGACCAGTATGTGACATGTGAACAGTCAGTAATGTTTGCTGTATGAGTAAACAGATTTCCTACAACTTTCTGTTGATGTTCAGTGGTAGATCTTGGAGATTCCTCTAAATACCTATGGGTTTGTCTTAATCTTTTTAAAGATTGCATTGCGTTTTATTATATAGATGTTCCGGAATTCATTTAACTCCTTGGCTATGCATGTAATTCAGGTTGTTCAATTTTCTACTATAACACACAGTGTTGCAAGGGATGCCCATGTAACTGACACTGTATACATGTGTAAGTATTTCCATAGTATGATATCCTTGAAGTAGGACTTCTAGCACAGAGGTACACATGTTCCAACCTCCTGTAGGTCCTTGGATTCCTCTCTTTTCTCCTGGAAGTTTGGACAAACAAGAATTATGCTCAAGAGGTTTTTTATGGTCCATGCCAGGATATGGGATATATCACCTCCACTCACATCTCTGACTAGAGCCCAGTCATATGGTCTATCTTAACTGCAAGGTGACAGGGAGCTATAGATTAGCTGTGTGCCCACCAAAAAAAAAGGAAAAATAAGTTAATGAGCTTCAAGTCTGCCTGCCATAGGAACAGAGGCTGGAAAAGATTTCTATCTTATCGTGTGCCCAACTATGACTTGATTCCTGTTAAAGAAGAGGAAAACTGATTTTAATACACAATTCATCATCTGTCACTGCTCTGTTAACATTTGAGTTTATAACCCCTCATATAAATCATCTCCTGAGCAAGCTTTCCTATTTAAACCAGATGCACATCTTCCCCAAATTTATATTTCAACGGAATTTTAGCTAAATTTGGATATGCCTCAGGTCAACAGGCACACATGTAATTGACCTGAAAATGATCAACAGCAACAAGATGAGTCTTGAAAAAAATTAGTAGCACCTGTTCACAAGGAATTTATTGTGTTTAGTGATCAGAAGCTGAGACCTTGTCATATGTCTCCAGGTTGTCAAGCTGCTTATCATGGCCTTTGAAATTTCTGTGTTGGTGCTGAGTGATGAATCAGCATCAAAGAGGTATTTTGCTGCTCGTTCAGTCTTCTTGGACATTGACAAAGGCCAGACCACGGATTAGGCCTGCTTCTAAAATTCAGGCACTGCATGCTTTAGGTCTAAGACACATGGATATCTTTAAATGTCTTCCTCCTTCTTCTTTCACCTGATGTTATCTCACATTAATCCAGTCAGAACGAAAGCTTGGTATGGTTTCTATTGATCATATTATCCTTTACATTGTGAGAAAGCTGTTTGTGTTTATTCAAAATGCTGACAAGAGTGCCCTGTGGAACATGGATGGCCCATCACACATGAGTAGGCTCTGATTTGGGTTAATAAAGAATATCACTGTTCACACAGGGCTTTGTTTTCTTTAGAGAAGGTAAATACAGTGAAACCTGTGAGAGCATAATTCAACAGGACTGCGCTGTTTGTTCAGGTCTCACAACCAGTGCAGTCAGCACTTTCTATTACTCTCCACTAGTGAGTTTGCTTTCTCTGACAGGTTTTCACCTTATACAGGTTCTAGCTTTCATGAGTTTTACTGTAGACTGCTCTCTGCGAGCCAGCTTTAGTGGAGAGTTGCAAATCTCCACCACAGTTGCTTCAGCCTCATTGTGCTCTTCTCTTTGCCCAATACAAACAACACTTTTCTGCCTTCTGCTTCTGCACATGCCTCTGCCTGACAGCCAGCTCCTGTGTAATCTAAAGACCCAGCCAGGGAACCCTCCTGCATGTTGATACCCTGCACTCTGACTTGCTGTCTCGTGGGGGTAGCCTTTAATATTTTTTTTGCAACCATCATAGCACTTTGCAGATAATTTGGAAATTGCACAGAAACACAGGAGAGGAAAGTCTAGTCATACAGTGTTTAAGTGCTACAGCTGTTAACTACAGATCGTCTGAATACAGCTGTTCCTTGGAAACTCTGTAGGGCAGTTCTATCCTATAGGATCACTATGAGTCAGAATTGACTCGATAGCAATGGGTTTGGTTTAGTTTTGTTTTGTTCTAAAAGGAGAAAAATAAAATGACTTATTATCACACCAGCTGAACAATTTAATAGGTTGCTATGTTTAGCTATGTTTCCATTTTTACAAAATGAAACTCTGTCTTACCAGCTTTAAAATAAAAAAATATATATACAGTTTTTACTCCACCGTGTAGGGTGAATGGTTTCACGTGTCATTAAGAATTCCCTCAAATTACTCTAATTTTTTGTACTGTATCCTTATACCTGGAAACCCTGGTGGTATAGTGGTTAAGAGCTACAGCTGCTAGATCAGCAGTTCAAATCCACCAGGCGCTCCTTGGAAACCTCATGGAGCAGTTCTATTCTGTCTTATTGGGTCTCTATTAGCTGGAATTGACTTGGCGGCAATGGATTTGGGGTTTTATTCATATACCTGGGATAATTTTTAGTTTTTTGTTCTTTTACATCTAGGTTCTAATTTTTTGCTAGTAAAAATAATTCAGTGATGAACATTCTTTGATGAATCTATGTGTATTTCCCTAGACTAATTTTTAGAACCACAATAGCCAAGTCAAAGAAAAGAAAACATTGCCATCAAGTTGATTCCAACTCATAGCAACCCTAAAGGACAGGGTAGAACTGCCCCATAGAGTTTCCAAGGAGTCCGTGGTAGATTCAAACTGCTGATCTTTTGATTAGCAGCCATAGCACTTAACCACTATGAAAGCAGGGTTTCCATCAAAGACAAGTATATGTACATTTTTAATGTTTTTGATAGGTTTTGCTATGCTTTATTGTAACACTTACCAGAAGAAGAAAATTATTTGTTTTTCTATCCTACCTGTATTATTTGAATTTTTTCAGAACAAAGACTTGGTCATTTTGATACTTATAGTGTCTGGAGAAATGTCTAGCATATAACAGATTTCAGTAAACATTTGTTGAATAAAAGGATGAGGAAAGAAATTGATGACAGGTAACTCATGACTCTTGAAATTTAGTCATAAGCTAATACTTAAAAAAAAAAATCTGTCGAGTCAATTCCAACCCATAGAGACTCTCTAGAACTGCCCTACAGGGTTTCCAAGGAGTAGCTGGTGGATTTGAACTGCTGACCTTTTGTTGACCACTGTGCCACCAGAGCTCCTCAGGTTACTGTTTAAAACAGTATTTCTCAAGGTGTAGTCTGTATCATTGATTCAGCAAATATTAATTAACCCCCATCTATAATCTTGGGCTACAATTGCTAACATAGAGTTTTGCCTTATATACTCATGAGTCTAATGAGAGAGCTGGGCAATAACAGGCCCAGTGAAGAAATCGTTCCAGTTTGTGATCAGTATGTAGGAAATGAACAGAATACTGTGATAAAGCAGGGTAAACTAGCAAGGAACCACTTCTCGGGCCTGCATCAGGACCAGCTGAAGGCCTGAGTCCCATCCCTAGAGTTTCTGAACCAGCAGGACTGGGCTGAGGCTGGAGACTTGTTTTGTTGATGCAGTTGATCTGGGGACCACACTTTGAGAAACCTCTGTAATAGGAATTAATAGATTGAAAGGAATGAGTGGGAAAAGGATACTTCATGCAGAGGCAGCCGCGGATGTGCAGAAGCAGGAACGCTGAGCTTGTTAAGCACCTGAAAGAATGCCAGTGAGACTAGAGGGTACTGAGAAGGAGAATGATGAGAGCTGAAGTCAGAAGGGTGGGCTCAGCATCAGATAGGCAGGGCCTTACAGGCCGTGATAAGGAATTTGGATTTTATGTAAACACACTGGAAAACCAGCAAGAATGATGAGCAGAGAACTGACAAGATGTGGTTCGTATTTTAAAGAGATTATTCTGGCTGTTGAGAGGCGAGGAGAAGAAAGTTAACAGGAGTCAAGTGGAGAGACTAGGAGGCTATGACAGTGGATATGGGTGAAAGAGGAGGTTGGCTTGAGCAGGAGGTGACAGTGGAGATGGTGAGAAGTGGAGGAAATGAAGCTCTAATTGTTTTACCCCTCCTGTGGCATAGTGATTGGAAACCATGGTGGCATAGTGGTTAAATAGTATATCTGCTAATCAAAAAGTCAGTAGTTCAGATTCACCAAGTGTTCCTTGGAAACTCTGTAGAGTTTCTTGGAAACTCTATTAGCCTATATATAGCCCTATAAGGTCCCTATGAGTCGGAATTGACTTGATGGCAGTGGGTTTGGTTTGGGTTGGTGGCATAGTAGTTAATGCTACTTCTGCTAACCAAAAGTGCGGCAGCTGAAATCTACAAGGCGCTCCTGGAAACTGTATGGGGCGGCTCCACTGTGTCCTTTAGGGTCGCTGTGAGTTGGGATTCACTGGACAGCAGTGGGGTTTTGTTTGGTTTTGGGTGACCCTAAATGTCTGGGAATTATTGGCTACAACAAAATTAGAACTAACTTTGAAATGCTGGACTTCCTAGAGCTTTCAAAATTTAAATTTTGAATCCCAAATAAGGTATTTTTCTCTAGAACACCTTAGGTAATTAACATTTCCAAACTGCTTACAATTAATAGTTCATGCATTGTCATCTCAAAAGCCTTCCATTGGCATCAATAGCAGGGTCCTCCACTGGGAAGCTTCCCTTTGTTATGTGGAAGAAAGAACTCCCTAATACGGCAGTCACCACTTCCCTAGCTAGCGTTGGCAGTGGTCTCTGGAACATGACTCTCAGGATTTTCTCACCCTGGACTGCGAACTCCAAGCAAACTCTGAATTAATTACACACGTTTATAGACTAAAGGATTGGTATTTCTGAATTCTTTGGGTTCTTGACACATGCAAGAGTCAGATGGCAGTAACTAGTTGCCAGTTGTCCTTGAATCGATTCCATGTGTGTCAGAGCGCCAAAGAGTAGCTGATTTTTCAGACGTAGATCACCAAGGCTCCTCTGGGTAGACTCAAACCTCCAACCTTTACATTGGCAGCCAACTGTGTTATCTGTACCATCAAAGACACAAACTCGAACCCTACAGGGATTGAAATTTTGAAGGACATGAGATATTTCCATGCATTCCTAAATATGCCTGTTTTGTGCTTTCTACCTGGACCATAGCTAATAAAGTCTTGATATATGTTCGACGGCACTTGGCTTGGCTATGCAAAGAAAAAAATCAAGAGCTCAACAAGAGAGGTTTTGTGCTCTTATTATCTCTGTTAAAATGTTCTTGGGTGCTCTAGGGCAGAGGTGTGGCACAGCAGCTATTGCTGTTGGTAGAAGAAAGTCCACAACTTATCGTCACTTGGAGGCACTTGGCCTCTGTGAGCATTAGTCTTCTCATTTGAAAATGGTGCTAACAGAGCTCACCTCATGAAGTGGTTATGAGGATTGAGACTATTCAAGTAAAGTACTTAGCACAATATTAGCTATAATCAGAATTGCCATTGTTATTGGAAGGAATTATGTGTTTTTCGTCTCAATGTTACGCCACTCAGTGGCCTGAAGGCCGACTTTTCCGTCCATCTGCTGGCTTCTTTAGGAGTTCTTCACAGTTCTTCCTACTGCTTGTTCAGTAGGAAGGAACATTGTAGTTAGTGATAGCTCTGGGATGTGCCTGTTCTAATCATGTGTTAATTTAGAGAAATTTACTCTTGGGTTTTCCCCTAGGCATCTTGTTTAAAATTAACAATACTAGATTGAATTTTTTAAATGGAACTGGATCATTTCTCTACCATCATCAAAATACCCAAAACACTACCAAATTGAGGTGTAGCAACTTTTCATGAACACCTAGAATTAGCAAAGACATCCTTATGCTTAGCTTCAACAGACATTACAGAAAGTATCATGAGGACTGTTTTGGAGACTTCACTAGTGTTTTCCTTTTTCCCTCATTTGATTATTAAAAAGCCCAAACCCACTGCCATTGTGTTGATGCCAACTCAGAGCGACTCTGTAGTCAGAGTAGAACTGCCCGATAAAGTTCCCAAAGGAGCACCTGGCGCATTTGAACTGCTGACCTTTGGGTTAGCAACTGTAATACCTTCCTACTCTACCACCAGGGTTTCCCATTTTAATATTCATTTCTTTGGAAAAATATAGTTAGGTACTACCATTCTTTAGTCACCCAATTACAACCCATGGAAAGTCTAAATAGATCTGTCCAAAGGAGCTGGCCTAAACACATTCTCAGGGTGGCTCTGTGCTGGGCTGAAAAGTTACTGCAATGTTAGGAGAAGTGGTCCTCCAGTTGAAGCCGTTCTGTGAGTCATGGTGATTTGATCAGTGTTTCTAACAGCTGTTGGGGAAAACTGATATGTTTGTCTAAATTCAAAATCTCTGTGATCTCACGTTTATTCCAAGTACTTCCTGTGGATACAGAAACCTGAATTAACTACCTTCTCTGTAAATTTAATGAGGTGCCTCAGTTCTAAAAATGATGTCTGTAGTGCTGGAGGAATCTGAATAAAAGCACAAGAGCCAGCAGAGTGAGTCTTATGAAAGAAAGTGAGAGATCTAGATATTTTCAAGTTAGAGATACAGTGCCTTTTGGATTCTAACTACTTTTTAAAATTTAGAGTGGTACCATGTCATCAGTAATAAGTTGGATGTCAATATGTAGGATATGTGGTCACTTCTTATAGCATGTAGTTTATCATGTTCCTGTTGTGTCCGGGTACTGCTCTTCCGATGCAAGTGTGACCTTGAGACTAAGAGAAATAAAGAAAAGAGAAGAGTAGATATTATGCTGATTAATCTGCTTATGAAGGTTTCCTCACCAGAGTGCTAGTCATTCTATGTTTTAGTCTGCTAGTGCTGCTCTAACAGAAATACCACAAAGTGGATGGCTTTAACAAAGGAAAGTTTCTTCTAACACAGTCCGGTAGGCTACAAGTCTGAATTCAGGATGTCCACTCCAGGGGAAGGCTTTCCCCCTGTTGGCTCTGGAGGAAAGTCCTTGTTTTATATCAGTCTTTGTTCAGGGAGCATCTTGGTGCAAGAACATCAGGTCTAAAGGATGTGCTGTCTTGTGGGTGCTGCTTTCTTGATGGTGTGAGGTTCCTAGCTCTCTGCTTGCTTCATTCCCTTTTTATCTACTACAGGATGAAAGGATAAAAGGTGATCCAAGCCCCAACCCAGGGAAACTCCAGTAGCGAGGGTGTGGCAGTCCTACTCTAATCCTCTTTTAACATAATCATCCTATTTATTAGCCACAGGCAGAGATGAGGATTTACGGCATTAGAACATCACAGAATACAGGGAATCTTGGCCCAGCCAAATTACTACACATATTTTTGGGAGGACACAATTCAACCCATGACACTCTGAAAATTACGCACTAACCCACACATGTTGTCTAGGTGTAGATTTCCTGTAGCCACTCTAGCCAAGGCAGAAGAAAGGCTTCATATATCGCATACATTTCCACATTGGAAACATGGAAGTCAGCAGTGAACTATGAGTATTATATATGTTTACAGTTGTATTTGAGTGTTCTTACTTAAAGTGGAAGTGAATTTTCTATGAGCTATGTATATTTTTTAAAAACCCATGTTGCCTATTTAGAACTAATAAAGGGAATAAATGTGTAATGCAATACTGTGTATGACATGTTTTTGGCAAAATCTGCTTATTTTTTCTGAAACCTGCATTTACAACTGCGTGTCTTCTACCACATAGCCTCATTAGACTCATTAACTCATATCTAGGAAGAAAAAAAACTTTTTTAATTGTGTTGCAAGGAAATATGTGATTAAATAAAGTAACTTAATATTTTATTAGTACCTGAAAAAAAGAAAAATGCTTCATTAGTATCTGAAGATCCAGGATGGCCTACGCCTTTTTATATACATTTTGTCTTGTTCTTTAAAGAGATGGGGGTGATCTATAAAGACAGATATCTTTTGGGCTGGCACGGTTGGTTACCCCATGAGATTAGAGGGGCTTTAGTTATCTTGACTGTAGCAGACACCACAAGGGCTGGAACCTGTGACCTCCACACTGAGGCTGCTTATGGCTGACTGGAGATGCATAATGGAAAGTAATGAACTCAATCTCTCAGGCTTAGCAGAAGTGGACAAGTGTGTGATCAAGGAATAGGGACTCTGGGGGAACAGGGAGCCCTGCAGCTGAGAGATGCCTGATTGAAACAGTTTGTCCATCACAGAATGATTCGCCGCCAAGTGCCGTCATGAAGTCATACTTGATTATATAGTTGCCAGTTTGGGTCACTAAGAAGAGGCTGCCTGGTGGCCCCTGTCTCACAGAGACCCCAGACGTTGGTGTGCCATGGGGTTTTCACTGGCTGATTTTCAGAAGTGTATCACCAGGCCTTTCTTTCTAGTCCTTCTCGGTCTGGAAGTTCCATTGAAACCTGTTCAGTATCATAACAGGTAAGCCTCCATTGATCGACAAGAGGTGGCTGGATGTGTGTAAGGTGCATTGGCTGGAAACTGAACCCGGGCTTCTGGCATGCAAGGTGAGAATTCGACTGCTGACTTAGCATTGCTCCTAGAAGAGGTTATATAGGTGTTGTTAGCTGCTGACTCATAGTAACCGCATGTGACAGAGTAGGACGGCCCCTTAGAGTTTTGTAGGCTGTAATCTTGACTCAGTGGCACACTGCAACAACAAGCATCACAGGAGCAGACCCGCAAGTGCTTCTTGGTGTTGTTGGGTGGGTTTGAAGCACTAGTTATCAGCCAAGTGCTTGACTTTTATGCTGTGTATGTTTGGTTGCATTGGAAAGGAGTGACAAAACAGCCCCTAAATAGTCTCATGGCACAGTATCTTTTCCTACTGCACCTTGAAGTCATAGTGACGTGTCAAAATGGAAATCTGTGCCTCCTTAAAAACTTTCTATGACTCTCATCTTCTCAGGGTAATTTTCCCCCCAAGCAGGCCTGCATAGCTTTCATCTTCAGCCACCTGCCCTCCACACCAGCCTCAGATCCTTGTATCCTATGCACTGCGTGCTATTTTAGACCCATCTTCCTTCAGTGATCCTGTCCCTGTAACCTGGGGTGGCCACCTCAGCTCTCCTTATCAGGTCAACTCTGTGCTTACCCTTCAGTTCAAGTCAGCTTCTACCTTCTAATGTTGATCTAGGGGTCACCTCTCCATGTATCCTGTCACCTTGTACATTCCTCTTTTCTATGAACTCTGTCTGAAGCATTATATTAAAATTATTTATGTTCTTGGAGGGCAGGGCCCAGTATGTGGCCCATGGTAGATATTTAGTAAGTGTTCTTTGAACAAAAACTAAGTTTGGGGAGTATTTGTCTTTATGGTTAGTAAATTCTCTTCACTGCCTTTGGCATGGATTCTGTCAACAAGCAAGAAAAAAGCTGTTTTAATCAGCAGCCCTGCATCACGCATCCACTAAGAACGAGGCCCAATGCTAGGTGCTTTCCATGCATTGTTGCCGAGGGAAATGCCAAAGCATCGTACCAATTTCATGGCTAAGCTTTCCGAAAAAGGAAAACTTGAGCTCAGAGAGGTTGAGACGCATAGCCGCAGAGCCCCATCTGGCATTTGGACTGGGTCAGGCTGCATTCCTGTAGCTCTGCCACCCTGGGAAGGTATCCCTATGTTTGTCATCGTTTATTCTATGGTGTAGTCACCTGCCTGTACCCTGAAGCTGTTTCCATTTCCTCCTTCATGTTTGCTTACTGGATGCTGAGCAGCTAGATCATGGAGCAAAAGTACTTTGGATGTCCGTGACAAGAGTGTGATTCCAGAGCTGAAGGCTGATGTTTTCAGAGTGCGCATAGTTGAGGTTGTATTGATTTCTCCCCTCTCCACTTTGTTATGGCCAAGTGCTTCAGGCAGAAATCTAACAGCACAGGCTCACAGAGCTGCTCCTGGGGCCAGGAGGGTCACAGGTCAGTCTGCTGATGTGTGCAGAACATTAGCCAAATGACAGAGGTGCTACTGGAGAACTCTAAGTGACTACCGTCAGATGTTGGGTAATATTCTACACATGTTACTTATTACCTGCCAGCTTGAGGTGAAGCAGACCCAGAGTTAGCCTGATTTTCTTCCAGGATGATGGTGCTGTGGTCACTTCAGCGTTCTGAGAACCCTGAGTACTTGACCACAGAGGTGCAGCTACGTTGTGTCCACGTGTCTCTTACTTTCCTCCTGTGAATTCCTTAAACACCAGCATTGAGTCTCATACCTTCATGCATTCAAGTCACAATTATTGAGCATTTGCTGGATATCATGTTATGTACGTGGCTCTGGAGATACAGAGAATAATAGAATGGATCCGTTTAGAACCTTGTTCCAAATTTGCAGGCATGTAAGAGATGACTACCAAAAACTGTTACAAGAAGCCATAGATGTTTCATCAGATCATTAATAGCCACAATAGTAAGAGCAGTGAACATTATTAAGTGACTGCTGTTTGCCTGGCACTGTGCAAAGTGCTTTGTATTTATTATGTCACATTTAATTCTCACAATTTCCCTGTGGAGGCATCACTATTATTATCCCCTTTTGATAGATGGGGAATCTGAGATTCCCAGAAATGTTCAACTAAGTGAATTCAGGAAGAGGTTTACCATTGAGCCCATATGGCCACAACTTATTTTCCATTCTTAATAAGTCTTCATGCAAGAGATTGTTCAGTATCTTACTGTAAGCTATACTTGTGTTTTTGCCAAAATCATTAATTTTTTTTCAAAAATATCCATTCGAGCAATTCTACCAGTCTCAAGAGCATATTATATGAAATCATACCATTCCGTTATGTTTAAGTGGCCATTTGGAATCAAACCTCAAAAATTATCTGTCCAAGATGTCTTTAGATTGGGAAGTTTAAGTCCCAAGACAACTTGGAAATGCAGTGCCTGGACATAGACTCATCCTCTGCCCCTCCCTGCTGTGGGTCCTACACAGGATGTTTGTGAAGAATTCAGAGCAGTTTGTTGTCCAGTGCACAGATGAGTAATTCCTACCTTTTTTCTCCTCCACCAAACCAGGGAAGTTCTACTGCCGACATTAACTGCTGGGTGTTGAGCATTCGGTATACACCAGGCCTCATGCTAAGGGCTTTACATACATTTTCTTATTACTTTAATAATTATATCCCATTGTATAGAGACAAAGCAGAGCTCAAAGAGAGATTGAGCATAGCCATAATTTGAATTCAGGCAGTCCGACTGCAGAGTTCTGATTTATTGTTACTACCCTCCAACGAGGAGTCCTGCTGGTACAGTGTTTTACGAGCTGAGGCTGCTAACCAAAAGACTAGCAGTAGGAGTCCACCAGCTGCTCCTGGGAACCCCTGTAGGCCCATTCTCTGTCCTGTAGTTGGAACCAACTATGAGTTGGAACCAACTCAGCTGCAACTAACAACAACAAAACCACAACAACCCTCTGAATATTTTCATTACTACTGTCTTAGGAACCTAACACTGCCTGTAACAGAAATACTACAAGTGAGTGACTTCAAAGAATATGCATTTGTTTTCTCACAGCTCTGGAAGCAAAAAGTCCGAATCAGGATCTCAATGTTGCTGATTCCTTTTTTGTGAGTAAGAAGCACTTGTGCAGCAGTGGTTAAGCACTTGACTGCTAACCACAAGGCCCGTGGTCCAAACTTACCAGCTGTTCCAAGGACGAAAGGTGTAGCAGCTGGTTTCATAAAGATTTATAGCCTTGGAAACGTCATGGGGCTGTTAGAAACATTATGGGGCCATTCTGCTCTGCCCTATAATGTTTCCATGAGTTGGACTCTGCTTGATAGTAACAGGTTTGAGTTGTTTTCTTATCAGCAACCCCAGGCATTTCTTGCATCCTTGCCTCATAGATGATCCGTACATGGTCTCTGTCATTCCCTGTGTCGGGGGGTCTCTAGGTCTAATCCGCTCTTTTAATAACTTGGAAGTGGTTGAATTTCGAGCCCACCCTACTCATGTATGATTTAAGTAACATAGCAAAGAAAGCCCCATCCCCCAATTGTACCAAACCTACAAGTATAGGGGTTAGGATTCCAACACAATTCCATACTAATTCTTAAAGTATGAGGTCTGACGAGTCCGTGAACTTAATTGTTGTTAACTGCTACACACCTCATTGCTGAATATCACCACAGTCGCCTTCGAAGTCCTCCCCTTGGGAAGCTACCCACTGACGCCAGCACCTAGTCCACCATTCAAAGCAATTTTGGAACTCTAAGATGAGTTTGCGAACTTAATTGGCGGACCTCGTACAAGAGAACCAAACACTGCCGGGTTGGGCACTGTCCTCACAGTCCCCGCTCTGCTCGAGCCCGTTGTTGCAGCCACTGGGTCAGTGCATCTCTTGCCAGAAAACAGGTGGTAAAAGCAAAGGGGGGGAAAGGGGGCAAAACCTGTTGGATTCCAGAAGCAGACAGACTCCGTATTCCACTAACTGACTGTGCAGCCCAGAGAAAATGATATAAAATTCTTGAAATTTGATTCCTCCATCCTTAAAATTAGAGAATTAGAGCAATACTTTATAGGGTTGCTGGGATATTAAGCGGGTGTATATAAAGCAGTTGGCATAGTGCCTGGCGCATAATAAGCACTCAATAAGTAGTAATTATTAATGTTATTATTATACAATAGCTGAATTCATTGGATGTTTGCTTTGTATTACATGCTGTGCTAAGTGTTTTACATGCAATTATCTCATTTAATTTTTCTATAGTACAAAAATAATTTGTCAGCTTCAAAAAAAGTGTTTCTTACCCCAAAGGTTATTTCAGAGTACTGGCTTGTGCTCAGAAACCTTGGTGGTGTAATGGTTAAGTGCGACATCTGCTAACCAAAAGGTTGGTGATTCAACTCCGCCAGGTGCTCCTTGGAAACTCTCTGGGAGCAGTTCTGCTCTGTCCTATAGAGTCACTCACTGTGAGTCAGAATCCACTTGACAGCAATGGTTTGAATGGGCCTGTTTTCACTGCTAGGGAGTCCTGTTCTAAGCCAGCCAGGCACAAACCCAGTATCATGACATGCTTTTGATCATTGTCGTAGTTGTTAGAGTTGCCACAGTAATTTACTACTAACAACAGCTATGTAGCTTTGGTGGCACAAATGGTTAAGTGCTCGGCTGCCAACCAAAGGTTGATGGTTCAAACGTGGTGGCTCTGTGGGAGAAGGACCTGGCGATTGGCTTCTGTGAAGATTGCAGCGAAGAAATCCCTCAGTCAAAAACAAAACCCCTGTGGGGAAGTTCTACTCTGTCACAAGGGGTCATATGAGTCAAAATCAACTTGGTAGCCCCTAACAACAATAGCTGAAGTAGTGGAGCAGACCAGTGATCTGTTTGCCTTGTAAATAAAACACAGGGAATTCAAAATAGTGATGATGCTATCATTGACTCTCAGGTCCACCCCTGCACCCTCTCCCTCCGTAAAAGACAAAGGAAAGCCAGAGCAAGCTACATGGACACTTTATTAATGCATATTGCAGTACAAAAGAGGCAAGAGTCACATGCAGCATCCCATGTAATGTTAAATCTGTTAGGATTCTGAAGTGTTTGCAAGGCAAACCTGGTATAAGCTATTTTGTTGAGTGTTAATATGCATTAACCATGACATCTTTGGTGTGCCAAATCCCATACTTTATAGGATCAATTTAAAATAAGTCGGGTTAAGAGAGTTTTGCCAAAAGAATCTGGCCACATTATAGGCAGGATGCTTTGATGACTGGAAAAAAAGAGTCCTGTCAAACAAATACATACGGAACTTCTTGCTACCTGTCAGGCTCTGGGTTAAATTTGGGCACCTCAAAATAATTAAGACCAGTGTATATCCTTGGTGAGATGAAGTCTAGGAAGAGAGATAAGCAACAATACAAACTATAAAAATTTTAATTAGTGTTATTTGAAGAAATCCTCCACCCATCCGTAAGTTTGTCATACTTTGGTGGCTTGTGTGTTGCTGTAATGCTAGAAGCTTTGCCCCTGGTTTTTCAAATACTAGCGGGGCCACCCCTGGTGAACAGGTTCAGCCTAAGACAAACGAAGAAGAAAGGCTGGTGATCTACGTCTGGAAATTAGCCAATGGAAACCTGAAGAATCACAGTTGAACACTGCTTCACTCCCTTGCTTTGGATGGTGTCATCAGGAAAGAATCTGTTGCTGGAGAACATATCACGTCTGGTGAAGCAGGGAGCCAGCAACGGTGAGGGTGACTTTTGGTGTACAGTAACACAACAGTGGACTCGAACATGCTGGCAATTATGAAGATGACACAGGACCACACATCATTTCATTCTGTTGTTTGTGAGGTTGGCATCAATGTGAGTCAACTTCATAGCAGCTCTTCATCTATATGAAGATTTGAGATACTGGGAGTAGAAAGGAGGGGTATGTACCTAATTCAACCTGGAAAGGCCTCCTAGAGGAGGTGATCCCTGAACAGGTTTTCCGAACCCACGAGGGGGCACTTCTGTGATAGAACAGTCATAATTCTGTTGCTGATGGGCTTACTGTAATTGTGTCACTCAAGTGCCTTTAAACTCAGTTTCATTCAGAGCCCTTATCTTGCAGTGGTTAAAAGCTCAGCTGCTAGCCAACAGGTCAGCAATTCAAATCTACCAGCTGTTGCTTGGAAATGCTATGAGGCAGTTCTACTCTACCCTATAGGGTCGCTGTAAGTCAGAATCTACTCAAAAGCAAAGGTTTTTTTGTCTTCTTATTGTTCTTCAGTGATTGCTCCCTTTTCCCTGAAGTCTATGTGAGGTTGGCTTGATTAATGTTTGTAAAGCTCTCAGTAATCTTTGGGTAAGAAGTGATGTACAAGGGAAGCATATTACTTACTATATAGCTTTACCAGTATCTGATCACATGAGAAAATTCCCTGAAAGGTGATTTCTTAGAAGCAATATTAGTCTGGCGGCTCTTAAGCCTTATGTAACTTTCTGGAACAATGACAATAGGAAAGGAAAAACAAAATGACATCAACATAGAGAAAATAATGAGTTTAAATCTAAGTCTTATTGCCTTTCTGCAGCTGCTGAGTATGAGACAAGCTTGAAGCTTCTAAACTTAACTCAGCCACTGCCTGGAAGATTCTAATTAAAAGTTTTCAAATCAAATCAATAAGTTTTGACATATAAAGAAGCAGATGGCCTAAGGAAAAAAAACTGAAAGACAGCATTAAGGCAAATATTGGACTTTAATTCAATTTTAAAAAAGCACTCCATGTAGAGAAAGCAGGAATCAGAAGTGACAAAGTTGGGAAGCTGGAGAGTCAGCATGATTAGGTCCTTTTCTGTCCAAAATTTAGCTGTGAAATTTTAGTTTTTAGCCCAGCTAAGCCTTTCTGTTGCTCTGAATTCATTCCTATCTTCTGAAAGAAATATTTGTCAATTCACTAGTGGGATTTTTGCTGCTTCGTCCTTCTTTATTCTGTGCATATGTGTTGAGCACTGACTTTTTACCAGCACTTTGCTGGGTGCAGAGTTTTCAGGGTGAGTGAAAACCAGACAACACATTTTGCCCTCATGAGGCCTACCATTTAGTGGGTCACTCATTAGTTAGTTAACTGGCTAATTAAATAGGAGCAAGTGAAAATACTGAAAACATTTTTTAATGTTATGCAAACACTGGAAATACTGGTGGAGTAGTGATTAGGTCTACATCTGCTAACCAGGTGGGCAGTTCAGATCCACCAGGTGCTCCTTGAAACTCTGTGGCAGCAATTCTACTCAGTCTTCAGGATCCCTGTGAGTCAGAATCAACTTGATTGCCTGGGTTTGGTTTGGTTTTGGGTATGTCAACACCAAGGTCCCTGAGTGGTAAATGGGTTTACTCTGTACTACTGCCCACCACTCCTGACTACTCTGTACTACTACTGAAGATTTAGACCTACCCAGAAGAAAAGACCTGGCAATCTGCTTCCATAAAGGTTATAACTTAGAAAACCTTGTGGAGCAGTTCTGTTCTGACATACAAGGGATCACCATTGCGTCGACATTAACTCACTGACAATGAGTTTTTTTGTTTTGGTTTGGCTTTGGGAATTTTTTTAATTGTGAAAATATGTACACCGAAACATTTGCCAACATAGCTTCCATGTTTACAGTTCAGTGACACTGTTTACTTTTTTCATGTCGTGCCATCACTATTGCTATCCTTTCCTAAAATATTTCACCACTATTAATATAAACTCAGTTCTTCCCAAACAAACGCCTCCCCCCCATTCCTGGCATCATCAAATGAATTGTATCTACCCCTCTCCCCCAGAAATGTGTGCAGCGATTTGGCTAGGCTGTGTGTGATATTCCTATGTGTTGTAAGCCCTGCTTCTGTGGTGTGAACGAGGGAGGATGGGTGGCAGTCATATTAGTGGAGAAGGAGTCAGTGTGTAAGATAGTACTGTGCCTTGAGGCCATCTCTTGAGATAAAAAAGAAAGAAGCTAGAGGGAAATTTGGGGACCTCATACCATCAGGAAAGAAGCAGTGCCATGCTGGGAGCAGAGCCTGTCCTTTGGACCCAGGATCCCGATACCTCAGAAGCTCTCAGCCCAGAGGACTGACCAGGACCTTCCTCCAGAACCAGCAGAGAGAGACTTCCTCTGGAGCTGATGCCCTGGGTTTGGACTTGTAGCCTATTGGACAGTGACAGAGTAAAATTGCCCTTTTAATGCTATCCATTTGCAATATTTCTGCTATAGCAGCACTAAGTGACTAAGATACTTGGCAGTGATTAATAATGTTGGGCTTCTATGTATTTGCTTATGTCATACAAGTGAGATCGTACAGAATCTGTCCTTTTGTGAATGACTCAGCTTAATGTGTTCAGGGTTCACCCGTGTTGTGGCATGCACTGGAACTTCATCTGTAGCTGTGTAACATTCCCCTTATTTGTATAACACATTTTACTTATCTGTTCATGTATTGATGGACATTCAGTTGTTTCTGTTTTTTTTTCTTAATGTAAGCATTTAATAGTTTTGATGATGGTTATAGTGCCTTTTTTTCTATTTTCCTAATTTGGGTTTGGTTTGGCTTTTAATTTGATAAAATGCTTTTACATACTTCATAGCTAGACCATTGAGGTGGATGTTGGTAACTCTTAACCAAGAGCCTCTTGCTGTTGAGTTGATTCCAACTCATAGTGACCCTATAGGACAGACTAGAGCTACTCTATAGAGTTTCCAAGGAGGACCTGGTGGATTTGAACTGTTTGGCTAGCAGCCATAGCTCTTAACTACGATGCCACTAAGATTTCCTTTAACCAAGAGAAAATTGAAGTTAAGAGGGATAAAGGTCTTTGCCCAATATCACAAAACTGAATGGCAGAACCAGAACTGGAGCCTGTCTTCTTTATGCCATTTCCCATGTTCCTTTTGAACATTTTTAAACAGTCATTCTCCATTTCAGTCACTGACAATTATAAACATCTAATCCAAAGAGACAAGCCCTGGTGGTGGACTTGTTAAGATATCAGCTGCTAACAGAAAGGTCAGCAGTTCAAATCCACCAGCTGCTCCTTAGAAACCCTATAGGGCAGTTCTACTCTGTCCTATAGGGTCATTATAAGTCAGAATGTGAGAATGCTTATATGAACAATTCCAGAGAATGCTGACATCACTGATGTTAGTAGCAAGAAGCGGTGTGGCCTAACAAGTAGAAATATTGCACAAAAAGAACCATGGTTTGAGAAAAATGAATAGAAGAACATCATTGAGATACCAAGCCCTTTGTTTGGACAGATCTGTTCTGCTGTCGTTGGGAGTCTGTGTCCCACCAAGGAGGCATTCACTTGGAGATGGGGCTGCCTGTGCCTGCTAAATTCCTGTTCAGTGAAGCAGGTCTTTGGGGTGCATGCAAGGGTTCTGTATTGCCTTGATATCTGTGGAAAGTAAATGATGTCCCTGTAGGTCTCTCTGAAGTCAAGATGAAGGGTTCTACTTCAGGAGTGCAGTTCAAGACATGGTCATTTCAGGAATTTCCTGAGGTTTGGCTTCACACGGTGGTTCTAAGTACCAGTATCACTCAGAATGTATGCCAATGACTCTAGCACCTCCTCCCCCATATCACACATAAATGTGGATTTAAGTGATCCCTACATTAAATTCAGAATGTTACAGGAAGAGTTTATATGGCTTTTGTGTGAGATACAAAGCCATTAATGAAAATGTCTGCATTTTCCCGACACACCAACAAGTCTAAAAGCAGTACCTTTTATAAGGTCGTCTCAGTGGTACTCTCTTTCTGATTCTCCACATTTCTCTTAGTTGTTCCCTTTTGGTATATCTCTTTCATCTGTGGTTGTGTTCTTGTTGAAATTACCCATTCCATAATCCTCGTACCATACAGCCACTGGTACAATTGTCTTTTATTTTTTTGAAAAAACAAAAGTATCTAGAATACTGGAAAAAAAAAAAAAATTGCCATCCAGTCAACTCTAACTCGTGGTAGACAGAGTAGAACTGCCCTGTAGAGTTTCCAAAGAACACCTGGTGGATTAGAACTGCCCGTCTTTGGATTAGCAACCACAGCACGTAACTACTGTGCCACCAGGGTTTCTTTACCTATAATAGATACTTATAGATTTATTAAATTTTGTAAATTTGTGTAAAAGTATCTATTCTACATTTTCAAGCCTTTCTGTGGCTTCCATTTATACAAAAGACAAAACCACAGTGCTTTGCCACAGCCTATGCTTCCTGCTCGGCTCCCTCCTGCGCAGCTCGGGGTCCAGCCTTGTTGCCTGTCACTTCCCACCAGCCTCTCCCTTCCCCCTGCCCCTCGCTTGTGTTATCCATTCTCCTGGGACAGTTATTCCCCACATGTTTTAAAGGCTGGACTTTTTTACTCTAATATAAAAGAATACCCTGCAGTCACTTAGCCTTTCATTCTCTACTTCCATTCCCCATTTCTTTTCCTTGTAACACTTCATTGATCTTTATTTAATTTTGTTTTTGTTTGCCTCTGCCACCTGAATGTAAGCATTGTATGGGTGGGGGCCCTATTGGCTACAGCCTCAGACCTGAGACTGTGCAGCAGAGAGCTGCTTAATCCTTGGTGAATGAATGAATGGTGAATGTGACTCGTCACCCACCCCTAGGGTCAAAATGCCTTGGAGAGAAGTAGTTGAATCCCTTTATATCACCACGTAATATAAAGCCCATAGTATATAATAGTGGGGCCATTGGTGGTTCAGTGGTAGAGTTTTTGTTTTCCATGCAGGAGACCTGGATGCAATTCCTGGCCAATGCAACACATGCATATACCACTCATAGCTGATTACTATGATACTGAACAGGTTTTATGATACTGAACAGGTTTCAGTGGAACTTCCAAAGGCAGACCAGGAAGAAAGGCCTGGCAACCCATTTGCAAAAATCAGCCAGTGAACATCCTACAGATCACAGAAGTCCTATCCGCAGCCAATGACAGGGATGGTACAGTAGGGCCAAGGAATGTTTTATTCTGTTGACTGTTTTATTCTGGGGTTGTGATGAGCCAGATGCCAACTGACTGGACAGCAGCTTACAACATGCTAATAGTAATAATAGCAGTAGTCACTAGTCATTACCAATACTGACTGTATTCCAGGCACTCTTCTGAGGTCTCTACGTATACTTATTCATTTCATTCTCACAAAGCCCCTGTAGTTCTGGCACTATTACCAACCCTATTTTTCAGATGCAAAACAGATAAATCATTTTAAGATTTAACAGATAAATTAAACCATTTGCCCAAGGCAGCTAGAAAGTGGCGAAGGCAGGATTCAAACCCTGGGATCTGAGCTGTAGAGTCCTGGAAGATACCTTTCCCACCATTGTGTCATCCTGTGAATCACATGTACACCAGAATGAATCAGAAGAAACACAGAACATGTTGAAACATGGGAAAATGGATCTGGGTCTCACAGTTGTCATGTACCCTTTCCCAGCCTGGGAAGCTAGAGTGAGACATCGTTATTTCTTTAGTGTGGCTATATGATAGGAAAGCAGGGTAATCCCTGCAGATGCTGCGATTGAAAGAGTCATTGTCCCCTCATCAGAAAGCGTAATTATGAGCCTCTCTGTCCATTAAATGAGACAATGAATGCTAATACAATTTGTAGGCTGTAAAATGCTCTGTAAATGTTAGTTATTCTTACTCCCAAGCTCCATGGGACAGTGGCTTATGTTATCAGAACTGCTGGTTCAGAATCTCTTCAGAAGTACTCAGTCTACCTAGAAGCAAAGGAAAGGAGATGTCTCCCACTATTTCCCTCCCATTATCCTGAAAACTAAACCGAAATCTGTTCTTCTCCCATACTTCTGAAATACAGGGTCCGAGGGATGCAAATTTAAATATATAGGCTGCTTTTTAATGATACATGAAAGAGATTTTTTTAAATGAATGTGCTGTGATTGAATTTCTGGTCAGTCACCCAGAAGGCATTTTGCAGCTAAGCTCTGGACTCAATTCTACTGAAAATGCATGAAGCTTTGGTGCCTGCAGCCAGTCTAGCCAAGACAGGGATCAAGGTTCTTGTCATGGAACTCCTGTCAAATGATGTTGGCCCCTAGGCTCAAAGTTGGAAAACAAATTAGCGCAAACCTAAAAGAAATCCAGTGCAAAGTTACTTTTCAAATACCTTTTCCATAACAACAAAACCTTTTTGATTCTAAAAGGCTTGATAGGACCACTGTGGATTAATATGTAGTTTGACTTTTTCATAGCAGTACCTTCCTCAGTTGTAAAAAATTCAACTATTCTTTGGGAGTGAGAATATTGCCAATAGGGCTTATCCAAAATAAGATCTCTTTGACCTGCTTTAATAATAGATAGGAAACATAGATTTAAAGAAATTATTCATTGTGTATGACTCATATGAAGGTGATTTTTAAGTGTAAGTGTCAGAAGTTGGTTTTCTTATGTAGAAGAGAGAAGTCCACTGATAACTTTGTTTATTATTAAGCTCATTTGCTGAGAAACTACGATGATCAAAGGTAGCCTCAGCCTTAACTGACGTACCATGAAATGCCAAAGTAGTAGAATTTTAAATTGTATTTTCCCTTTTTATTCTTTCCAACTACTCCAATGATACATTTATAAAATCTCGTACAATAAACATAAGGAAAAAAAAACCACACACACCATTCTGTCATCCTGCGAGTCACATGTACACTATAGTGAATCCAAAGAAACATGGAACGTGCTGAAACGTAGGAAAACAGATCCAGGTTGCACCTGCTGCCGTGCACCCTTTCCCAGCCTGGGAAGCAAGACTTACCATGTCTTGCTGTCAAGCTGATTTCAACTCATAGCAACCCTGTAGCACAGGGTAAAACGGGCCCACAGAGTTTTCAAGATACTGGTGAATTTGAACTGCCCACCTTTTTTGCTTAATAGCCATAACTCCTAACCACCACACCACCATAGTTTCCAATAAAAATAAAGACAGTACCGAAATAACAAGCCAGACCAGTTGCTATCAAGTCATTCTGACCCGCGGCAACCCACATGTGTCCGAGTAGGGTGGTGTTCTATGAGGTTTTCAGTGGCCAGTTTTTCTGCAGTAGATCATCAGGTCTTCTAAACTGCCTGAGGTGGAATCAAACCTCTGCCTTTTCAAAGAGCAGTTGAGCACTTTACTTTTGTACCCCGGAGGCTCTTGAGGTAACGCACGTGATGTTAATTCACTCCCACTCTTTCAGTCCCACTTATTCCCACTCCTCAGAGTGAACCTCCACCGTAGTTATTGCTGTTAGGTGCCGGAGAGTCTGTTCTGAAATCTTATGCACAGCCGAACGAATCACTGCCTGGTCCTGCGCCGTGTCCACCGTTGTTTTTGCAGTGAAGCCCGTCGTTGCAGCCACTGAGTTATTCCATCTTGTGGAGGGTGTTCTTTCTTTTTGGCTGACCCCCTCCTTTACCTAACATGATGTGTTTCTCCATGGACTGATTCCCTCCTGACAACATGTCCAAAGTATGTTATATGCTGTCTTGCCATCTTCTCTTCCAAGGCGCACTCAGGTTGTACTTTTTCCAGAACAGACCTGTTTGTTCTTTTGGCAGTCCATGGTACTTTCAACATTCTTCTCCAACACCACAGTTCAAAGGCATCAGTTCTTCTCCTTTATTCATTGTCTAGCTTTTGCGTGCATATAATGCATCGAAAATACCTTGTCTTGAATCAGGCACACCTTAGTCTTCAAAGTGATATCTTTTCAACACTTTAAAGATGTTTTTGGCAGCACATTTTCCCAGTGCAGTGAATCTTTTTATTTCTTGACTGCTGCTTCCACAGGCATTGATTGTGGAACCAAGTAAAATGAAATCCTTGACAACCTCAGTCCTTTCTCCATTTATCATGATGTTGCATATGGTCCAGTTGTGAGGATTTCTGTTTTCTTGATGTTGAGATACAATCCATATCAAAGTCTGTGGTCTTTGATCCTCAACAACAAGTGTTTCAAAGCCTCTTGACCTTCAGCAACCAAGGTTGTATCATCTGGGTAATGCAGGTTGTTAATGAGTCTGTCTCCACTCCTGATTCCTCCTTCTTCATATAGTCCAGCTTCTCGGATTATTCACTCGCATACACATTGTTGTTGACAGGTGCTTTCAAATTGTTCCAACACCTGCAGCACCCTGTCCAACAGTCCAGTCCTGCAGTCTCCTCACAGTCATTGTTATGTTGAAGACCATTGTGGCAGCCACTGTTTTAATCCATCTCACAGAAGGATCCGCCTTTCTTTCAATGACTGAACTTTACCAAACATGATGTCCTCCCCAACAGGCTACTCCCTCCTGATAATATGTCCAAAGTACGTGAGACAGGGTCTCACCATCATGGCTTCTAAGGAGCACTGTAGTCGTACTTCTTCCAAAACAGGTATATTTGTTCTTCTGCCAGTCTGTGGTATATTCAGTATTCTTCACCAAAGCCATAATTTGGAGGCATCTTTTTTCTTCTGTTTTCTTATTCACTGCCCAGTTTTCACATGCATATGAGATAATTGTAAATACCACAGTGTGGATCAGATGTGCACCTTAGTCCTCAAAGTGACACCTTTGCTGCTTAACACTTTATGGAGATCTTTTTAAGCAGACTTGCCCAATGTAATACGTTATTTGATTTCTTGACTGCTGCTTCCATGAGCATTGATAGTGAATCCAAGTAAAGTGAATTCATCGACAGTTTCAATATTTTCTCCCTTTATCAGTTTAGTTGTCAGGATTTTTGTTTTCTTTTTGTTGAAGCGTAATCCATACTGAAGACTGGAGCCTTTGGTGTTTATCAGTAAGTTGTTCAAGTCCTCTTTACTTTTAACAAGTGAGGCTGTCTTATCTGCACATCACAGGCAGTCTATGAATTACCCTCCAGTCCTCATGCTATGTTGTTCTTCATATAATCCAGTTTCTCAGATTAGCTGTTCAACACACAGATTAAATAAAGGATACAATCCTGATGCACACCTTCCTGATTTTAAACCATGCAATAGTCCCTTGTTCTGTTTAAATGAGTGCCTCGTGGTCTGTGTACAGGTTCCTCATGAGCACATGTAAATGTTCTGCAGTTTCCACTCTTCACAATGTTATCTATAGTTTGTTACAGTCCACACAATCAAATGTCTTTGCATAGTCAATAAAACACAGAAAAACATCTTGCTAGTACTCTGCGCTTTCAGTCAAGATTCATCCAACATCAGAAATGATACCTCTCATTTCATGTACTCTTCTGAATCCTACTTGAATTTTGGTAGTTCCCTGCCCATGTACTGCTGCAATCACTTTTGAATTATCTTAAGCAAAAAGAAAAAAAAAATGCTTGCATCTGTGATTAATGATACTGTTCAATAATGTCCACATTCTGTTGGATCACCTTTCTTTGACATTAGCACAAATGCCCATCTCTCCTAGTCAGTTGGTTGGCCAAGTAGTTGTCTTCTATATTTCTTAGCACAGATGAGTGAGCATTTCCAGCACGGAGGCATTTTTTTTAAGACATCTCAGTTCATATTTTGTCAATTCCTGGAGCCTTGTTTTTCACAGATGCCTTAGTTACAGCTTGGACTTCTTCCATCAGTACCATCATGCTATCTCTTCATACGCTATCTCTTGAGATGATTGAACACTGATTGACCAGTTCTTTTTGGTGCTGTGATTCTGTTTAGTCCTCCTGTCTCCTGTTATCCTCCCTGCGTTGTTCGTGGGTTTTACCCATAGAATCCTTCAGTGTGGCAACTCAAGGCTTGGATTTTTTCTTCTCTGCTTTCAGATTGAGAAATGGTGAACGTGTTCTTCCCTTTTGGTTTTCTAAGTCTTTTTGATTTACCATTTGAAATATTTCCTTCAGCACTTTTGCTTCATTATTTTTTTTCCACTCACTTTAGCTGTTCTACCTTTAAGAGAAAGCTTCAAAGTCTCTTCTGACATCCATTTTTGTAATTCCTATTTTCTCTCTTTAATGAGCTTTTGCTTTCTTCATGTGTGAAGTCCATGATGTCATTCCACAACTCGTCTGGACTTTGGTCATTAGCGTTCAGTGCATCAAATCTGTTTTTGAGATGGTCTCTCAGATGTAGTTGGGATATACTCAAGGTCGTATGTTGGCTCTTGTGGTTTTGTTTTACTTTTCTTCAGGTTCAGCATGAATGTGCATATGAGCAATTGATGGTCTGTTCCAGTTGATCCTGGCCTTGTTCAGACTGATGACATTGAGCTTCTCCATCATCTTCCTCCACAAAAGCAGTTGATCTGATTTCTGATATGCTATCTGGCAAGGTTTACTGTATAGCTGTCAGTGATGTTGTTAAAAAAGATATTTCTGATTAATAAGTTTTTTGTCTTGTGAATTTTAGTATGTGATATCTGGCACCATTTCTATCACAAAGGCCGTATATTGAAACTAAAATTCTTCTTTCTTTCCAACTTTCATGCTGCAGTCACCAGTAATTATTGGTGCATCTTGATCACATGCTGTCTGGTTAGCCTGGTGCAACTCTTTCGAGACTTTTCTCTACATATTTGTATGTGTAAATGCACTAAATTTTCAAAATTGGTTATCTTTAGGTAAATTATATATCAGTTATCTATAGTGACACAAAGCTTGGTGTTTGAAGTAACAGGCATTTACTATCTCACATATTTTTCTGACAGCCAAGAATATAGGAGCATCTAATTTGGGTAGTTTTGATTCGTGAAGTTGTGGTAGGATGTGAGCCAGAGCTGTAGTCAGTTGAAAGCCTGACTGGAGCTCAGGGATCTGCTTCCACCGTAGCTCTCTGATACAGAGTGGTACAGTGACTGCTGTCTCCAGTCCCTCATTAGTAACTGGTAAGAGACTTCAGTTTCTTACCACAGGGCCTCTCCACAGGATTCCTTGAGTGTTACAACATGTCAGCTGGCTTCCCTCAGAGCAAGCTATGGCAGAGAAGGAGAGAGATCAAGGAAGAAGTCACAGTGACTTTTTATGACCTACCTTTGATAGTGACTGTCGTAGTCATTTGGAACTGCTCTAACAGAAATACCACAAGTGGATGGCTTTCGCAAAGAAAAGTGTCTTCTTATGTAGTCTGGTAGGCTAGAAGTTGCAATTCAGGATGCCTGCTCCAACACTTTCTATCTGTTGGCACTAACGGAAGGTCTTTGCATTGCCTCAGTCTTTATTTGGTCTGAGAGCATCTTGGCACAGGAACCTGAGGTCTGAAGGATGAGCTCTGCTCCTGGTGCTACTTTCTTGATGGTATGACGCTCCTAACTCTGCTTATTTCCCTTTTCTTGTATTTCTTATAGGATAGAAGAATAAAAGGTCATATAAGCCACACTCCAGGGAAACTGCCTTTACACCGAAGCAGGGAGGTAAATTAGGAAGGGCTTTACAGTCCTGCCCTAATCCTCCTTAACATAATCCAGTTTCTTAACGAGAGGCAGAGGTTAGAATTTATAGTGTAGGAAAGTCACAAAATGGAAGATAGTGACAAAATACTGGGAATCGTGGCCTAGCCCAATTGTAATGCACATTTCTGGAGGGACACATTTCAATCCATGACAGTCACGCATTTTCATTGCTGCCACATTCTGTCCATGAAAATGGATCACTAAGTCTGGCCCACACTCCAGGGGGAAACCGCTTAGGCTATACCCTCCTGATGGAAGAAGTATCCTAAGATTTCTGGACATACATGAAAATTACCATCTATGGCGTACTCCACATATGATTCTGGAATTTGCTCTTCTCACTTAATAATCTGTCTCAGAGAGCTTTACATATCAATATGTACAGGGCAGTGTCATTCTTTACTGCTTCCTGGCTGGTGCTCCATGGGCTATTTCGTCATTCCCACCTTGATAATGTTGTTTGCTTTTGCAGATAAGTACAACAATGGGGGTACTAGCTGATACCAACTGGAATTGTTAAGGTGAAGGGTCTGCTTCTGATGCTGGGGAGAGCCTGTTTAGGCAAAATATCGCATGGGACTTGCAGATTATTTGGTCCCTTTTCAATCCTGGATTTGTAAAAGGACTGAGAATGGCCTTTTCTGACACCTACTTTGTTGTGATTGCAGCCTTTCTCCTTTAACTCTGCTGGATTTAAGCAAAACTCCAGGCACTGGTCCCTTAAGAAGCAGGGGGGCTTAACTGCTGTTTGCAAATGACTTGGAGGTTCCCAGGTACAAGATGCCCCTGGAGGGAGGGTTGATTACTGTTAACTCAAAACCACTTCCTTTACTAGAGTAGCAGCTAAGAGAAGCCACATTCACAAATCACATGCACAACTCTGGTGGGTAGCATTCAATGCAAAGAAAAATGCCATTTTTGTAGCAGCTATTCCTGGACATCAGCTGTGCCTTCCTGTTACAAGTAATGTCATTGCATAGAATGCCTGAATCTGCTGAGACTTTCCAATATATAACTTATCCCTAATTTAAAACCAAGGATCAGGCTGATTTTCTTCCATGCAATCTGTCCAGTGTCCTTGGCTGGCAAGTGTCCTCCACCCCGTTATATCAATAATTAACAGCAGCTACCCACCCTGAGGCAGCCAAACCAGGATGTAGCCTGATTTATTTCTGTTTATTTACTGTGATGATCTCAGGTGAGAATGGTTGCCCAGATCCAAATTGTGTGTCACTGAGTCAACAGTCATTCATTCAACAAATATATACTTAGCGCTAACTATGTAGAAGGTCGGGAGGCCCTGGGTGGTGCAAATAGTTAAGTGTTTCACTATGAGCCAGAGGTTAGTATTTCAAACTCATATAAAGGAGCCTTACAAGAAAGGCCTGGCAGTCTGCATCTGAGAAGTCACAGTCTTGAAAACCCTATGGAGGGGTTCTCTGCACACTTGGGGTCTGCATGAGTCAGAATCAACTGAATGGCAATTGACAATGACCATGATGTGTAAGGTCGAGTCCCTGGGGGAGCACAAACAATACACTCAGCTGCTAACCAGCGGTTGGAGCTTTGAGTTCATCCAGAAGTACCGAACGCGTGATGATCGACTTCTGAAAAACCAGCCCTTGAAAACTTAGCGGAGTGTGGTTCTACTCTGAAACGCCTCCACAGGGGTTACTATGAGTTCAAATTCAGCCTTTGTTCTTAATGTGGAAGATACTATGCTGGCACTCTATGTGTGTAGAAAGAGTATCTACACGATCAATACCCTTCACGAGTGTAAACTCTGATCATTATTAACAGCTGTTAGCAGGCACCATGCTAAACACTTGACAGACATTGGTGGTGGTGGTGGTACCACCAAGTAGGTTCTGACTTGTAGCAACCCTGCACACAACAGAAGGACACACTGCCCAGTCCTCATAATTGGTGCTGTGTCTGAGCCCGTTGTTGCAGCCACACGATCCATCCATCTCACTGAGGATCTTCCTCTTTTTTACCAACTGTCTACTTTCAAATGTTAGCACATTTCGTTCTCTCAGCAAGCTCTGTTAAGTAAGCAGTATTCCCGTTTTTCAGATGTATCTTGATAAATACAGAACTAGAGCTCTTCAATGAACTGCCTCCTCGCCTTCATCCGGGTGCTTGACCCATCTGAGCCCCAGTCCATCAGGCAGTTGGGACTAGTTCAGCTTTTGCCAGGACATGATTTTCTCATAAGAAGCTCCTAGGAAACTGGGACCTAGAGTTACAGATTAGATCTTGCTCAGAGATCATGGAGGCTTTTTGTTATTCCTGCTGTGGATCTCAGCTTGGAGAAACTTCCCCACCCATGATCAAGGTTAGGTCCCCAGATCACATGTTCTTATAATCTGTGTACCTTTCCTTCATAATTCTTAGCACACTGGAGATTCTCTCTGTTGAAAGAACAGACAGAAGGCAGGAGTTGGTAAAAAGAAGAGGAAGTTAAGGAGGCTGGTAGGGGTCAGACCACAAACGGCCTTGTATGCTAGTAATAAGGAACTCAGACTTTATTCTATGAAGATTGGGAAGTTCTTCACCTCGGAAACAACTGTTTGTGAAGTGGTTTTCTGTGCTTCTACCAGGTGCTATAAATTGCATGAGAACCTAGATTATTGCTTTTTCTGCTTACTCTATTTCCCCAGAGCTTGGAAGAATGCCTGCCACGGTGTAGACAATCAATATTATTTAGTTCATTAACCAGTTACTTTATTAAAGGATCTGAAAAAGAGCCACGCTAAAGAAACCCAGAGACTTATTTGTCTTTTGAGCTCTTTCCAAGTGTCACTCAACAAGTATTTATTGATCGTATCCTAGAATCCACACACTGAATTGGCTACTGAAGATACAGCAATAATCTAAACAGATGTGGTCCTTATTCTGTGGGGGCTTGCATTCCAGAAGGGAATCCAGGTGATAAATGAGCTAAATAAATAATTTCATATTTTTTATGCCCCAAGAAACGGGCAAAGCTGTTGACAGGATGAGGGTTCATCAGGGAAGGCTTCTCCAGGGACAGAACATTGGAATGAAACTGGAATCATGAGAAGGAACAGCCTTGGGAAGTTGCACGTGCATAATTTGCTCAGTCTCAGTAAACATACCCACTTGCTCAGCATGAAAACCTTGAATTCCTTCTTGATTCCTTGCCCTGATACTCCACGTTTAACCCAAAGGCAGACCCCAACAGCTTACCATCAGCGTGTCTCCATCTGGACAACTTCTTCCTGCCCTCGTGCTACCGTAAGAGTCTAAGCCACCACTATTTCTTGCTTGGACTATTGTAACAATCCGTTGACAGATTTCTCCTCTTCCCCTGTCTCCGCCCTTTCTTTGTTCTCTGTAAGCCCGTGTCACTACCCTGCTCAGAATCCTCTAATAGCTTCTCCTCAAACGGAGGAAAAGATCCACAGTAAATCCCAAGGACTACAAAGTCTCTGCTTGCCTGGCCCCCTCTCCATCCCCATCTCCCAGTAACCCTGAACTATCCACACTGCCTTTGTTCTTCCTGTACAGATAGGCCAAGCATGTCCCTACCGCAGGCCTTTTGCACTGCAGTTTTTTCTATCTAGAAGGTGCTTTCCCCTGTGCTTTTGTGGCTTACCCCATTACTTCATTCAAGTTCTGCTCAGATATTCACCAGAAGCCTTCCCTAACCCTTACCTTAATTTACAGTTTCCATTGTCTATGCCACTTAATGTTTCTTCATCACCTTTATCACACTGGGCAGAATTTATGTGTGTCTCTTCTGTTAGAACATAAGCACCGTGAGAGTAGGAACTGGGTCAGCTTTGTCAACTGCTGTAATCCCAGGACCTGGACTAGTGGTCTACAATCAATATTTCTTGAGTGAAGGAATGACAAAACACAAAAACCTTGACACTTGCTATGCTGAAAAAACAGGAAGGAGGCAGGAGTGAGTAGAAACAAGAGGAGGTTGACCAGGTAGGCAGGGATCAGAACGAAGAAGCTCAGATTTTATTCTTTGAAGACTGTAAAGCCATGCACTTGTGGAAACCTTTTTCTTTGTAATTCCTGCTAACAGTAACACAACACTTGGAAAAACATTGACCTATATGACCCTTTTCTCACTACATCCTGTGATGCCCTGAAGTAGAGTTCTGCATTACAGCTTTGATCCTATAATGTTTGTTTGAGATGTGTGGATTACATACCACATGCTGAATCAGCAACTCAACTAAGCTTCCCATGAGTACTCCGGTTTGGATTCCCTGGAAAGTGTCTCCTACTCTTTGCTACAGTTAGGCTTAAAGTGTCTCTACTTTGATTTCCTTTGTAAATATCGCTCACCAGGGAACCGTGACTGACCTCCCAAAGCAAAGTGAGAGGTCCTCTCGGGGTGATTGCTGAGCTCCTTCTGTTACCAGAGCACCACACTGCTTTGTGGGATCTGTTTGTCAGTCGCTCCAGCTGGAGTGTCTGCTTCTTGAGATTGAGGACCTTCTCTTGTTCCCTCCTTTCATTCCAGACCACCGACAAGCTACTTATCATCTGGATCCAGCCCACTGAGGTATATTTGACTCATTTTGTTTTATGTTATTCAAAAGTAGCTGTCAACACTTTAGGTTTTTTAAAAATGTTTTCTGACTTCTGTTGAAAAGCTGTACGACTTAGCAGTGCTGTGTGTATGTTCTTACGTGGCAATAACGTGAGGAACTGACCAGCCACCCCAGTCACCAAGGGCATGCTTTCTCCTGCACGCCACAATCGTCACTGCTTCCTTTTTCTAAAACTGGGCTGGAATGTCCCATGTCATTTGTTTTCTGATGGTACCACAAGCAAACTTGCTGTCATCAAGTTGATTCCAACTCATAGTGAACCTCTAGGACAGAGTAGAACTGCCCCATAGGGTTTCCGAGGAGCTGCTGGTGGGTTCCAACTGCCATACCTTTTGGTTAGCAGCCAAGCTCTTTTGGAGAAATGCACTTCTGACATATCCGGTGTGCTGCCAAAAGAGACTAAATGTTCTTAAACATGGTATAAAGGCCCTTTTAGAGCGATTGAATTTGTGACCTCAACCTAAAATAAATAAATGTTATCAATTCATGATTAAAACCACAGGTCTCAGTGACTCAACATAGTAAAGATGGCACACACACACACACACACACACACACACAAACACAAAGAATACTGCTATCAAGTCAGTTCTGACTCATAGTGACACTATATACAGTTTCCAAGGAGCGGCTGGTGGACTCAAACTGCTGACCTTGCAGTTAGCAGATGTAGCACTTGAACCCTACACTGCTGGGGTTTCCATAAAAATGTCGACTCTGCCCAAATTGATAATACAAATTCATTACAATTCCTGTCAAAACCCCAGGAAGACTTTGTGTAGATATAGATAGGATTATTCCAATCCAAAAAATTGTAGGGAAAGTCAAAGGAACTAGAGTAGCTGAAATGATTTTGAAAAAGTGGGAGAAAGGGTACTTCATTCCAAGATTTATTTTATAGCTATTGTAATAAAGACTGTGTGGTGTTAATGGAGGGAAGGACACATAGCTCAAGTGAACAAAGTAGAGAACCCAGAAATGGTATGTGGGGCAGTAATTAACAATTCAGTGGCTTGTAACCAAAAGGCTGGCAGTTCAAATCTACCAGACCCTCCTTGGAAACACTAAAGGACAGTTCTACTCCATGCTACAGGATTGCTATGAGTCAGTATTGATTCAGCAACAGTGGAATTTTTGACAAAGGTACAAAAGCAATTCAATGAAACACAGCCTTTTCAACAAATGGTTTGGGGGCCACTAGCTATCCGTACTCAAAGGAAATGAACCTCAGTCTAAGTCTCATATGTTAAGCAAAATTAACCCAGAATGAATCACGGACGTAAGTATAAGACATGAAGCTATGAAATTTTTAGAAAAGAGCTACACAGAGAGTTCTAAGACTTGATGCCAAATGCAAGATCCATAAAAGAGAAAACAGATTATTTGGCCTCATCACAATTAAAGCTATTTGATCTGTGGAAAATGGAGCATCAAGGATCAAACAACAAACTACAACCTAGGAGGAAATATTTGCAAACCACATATGTGACAAAGGACGAGTCTCTAGAATATGTGAAATAAATGAAAACCAAGCTTGTTGCTGTTAAGTCAGTTCTGACGCCTGGGAAGACCTGGTAGTGCAGGACTTACGAGCTGTGACTGCTACCCGAAAGATCAGCAGTTTGAATCCACCAGGCGCTCCTTGGAACCTCCATGGGACTGTTCTTCTCTGTCCTACGGGTTGCTGTGAGTATGAGGATATGTAAAGAACTCTCAAAACTCAGCAGTAAAAAAAAAAAAACATTTAAGAATGTGTGAAAAAAAAGAGACATTTCACCAAAGGGTTTATACAGATGGCAAATAAGCATATAAAAAGATGTTCAACATCATTAGCCTTTGCTGCTGTTGCTGTTAGATACCTAAGAGTTGATTGCAACTTACAGCAACCCTGTATACAGTAAAACAAAGCCCTGCCCAGTCCTCCACTATCCTCCCAGTTGTTGCTGTGTTGGAGCCCATTGTTGGAGCCATTGTGTCAGTCCATCACCGTGAGGGTCTTCCTCTTTTTTGCTGACCCTCTCCTTTGCTAAACTTGATATCCTTCTCCAGGGATCCCTCCCTCCTGATAGCATATCCGAAGTACATAAGACGAAACCTCACCATCTGTCTTTCTAAGGAAGATTCTGGCTCTACTTCTTCGAAGACAATCGTTCATTCTCCTGGTAGTGCATGGCATGTTCAGTATTCTCTGCCAGCTCCAAAATTCAAATGCGTCAATGAATGCATCAATTCTCCTTCAGTCTTCCTTCTTTCTAGTCCAGCTTTTTCATGCATATAAGGCAACTGAAAATATCATGGCTTGATTCAGGCATGCCTGAGTCCTCAAACTGACGTCTTTGCTTCTAAATACTTTGAAGAGGTCTTTTGCAACAGATTTGCTCAATGAAATATGTTGTTTGACTTTTTGACTACTGCTTAGAGAAATGCAAACTGATTAGCCATTAATGCAGAAAAAAAAAAAAAAGCCGTTAGGGAAATGCAAATTAAAGCCACAATACGATATCACTACACGCTGATCACAATGGTGAAAATGAAAAATAGTGACAATACCAAAAGCTGGCAAGGATGCAGAGGAGCTGGATGGTTCCTGCATTTTTGGTAGGAATGTAGAAGTCTACAGCCACTCTCAAAAACTCTTGGCCAGTTTCTTAAACTAAATATGCAGCCTCAGTATGACCCAGCAGCTGTGCTTCTGAGCGTTTATCTTGGACAAGCAAAATGTACATTCCCTCAAAAACCTATGTACAAACCTGTACACAGATATTTACAGAAGTATCATTCGCATTTGCCAAAAACTGGTTAAACTTTGGTACAGCTGTGTCATGGAATACTAGTTAGCAATAAAAAGGAAAAAAAAATTAGTTATATACACAACAACCTGCATGAAGCTCCAGAGAGTTAAGCTGAGTTTTAGGGGAAAAAGAAGGCAATCTGACTCATGTTATATGAGTCTGTTTTTATAACATTCTTAAAGTTACAAAGTTTTACAAAAGGAGAACAATTAGTGGTTGCCAGGGTTTGAGGGGTAGTGGGGAGATGGAAGGAAAGCAGGTCTGGCAATAAAAGGGTGATGTGAGAGTCTGTACCAAAAAAAAAAAACCTTTGTCATGGAGTTGATTCCAACTCATAGCAACCCTATAGGACAGAGTTGAACTGGCCTGAAGGGTTTCCAGGGAGTGACTGGTAGATTTGAACTACCAAACTTTTGGGTTAGCAGTCACAGCTGTTAACCGCTGCACCGCCAGAGCTACAGTGGGAAGTGGAGACTCTCCTTAACGTGACTGTATTGGTGTTAATATCCTAGCTGATGTTGTACTATACCCTACTGCCATCCAGTCAATGCTGACCCATGGTGACTCTGTAGGACAGAGTAGAACTGCTCTATCGAGTTTCCAAGAAGCACCTGGCGGATCTGAACAGCCAATCTTTTGGTTAGCAGCTGTAGCACTTAACCACTTGACCACCAGGGTTTCCATATTGTGCTATAGTTGTACAAAATGTTACCATTGGGGGCAACTGGGTGAAGGGTATATGGGCACTCTATTGTTTTTCACAACTGTATGTGAAACTACCAGTTAACTAAAACAAACTCTAAAAAGTAAAAGTGCAGGTCTTGAAAATTAGACAGCTTCACATTTAAATCCGTACTCTGCACTTACTGATTGAGTGACCCCAGGCAGTTTATTAGCCTTTCTGAGCTTAGAGTTCCTTGTGGGGCTCATGACCACCCCCCGTACTCACATTGTTTTGAAGATTAAATAAGGTCACGGAGTTACAGCGCTTAGCCCAGTGTCTGACCTGTGGTTAACAGCTCAGTAACCAGGAGCTGCTTTTGCTGGGGCCATTTCTGTAAGTGGCAACCGCAGGGACAGGGTCAGCCCTTTGATGCGCCAGGTCAACCTGGATTGGTATAACACAGAGGGTCCCACGCTATCTCAGCTTATGGCTCCCTTGGTGACATAATTCTTTTCCTGGTGCTCCTGGGCCAAAAATAATAACAGTAACTTCTGCTTATTAAGTAATTAGGTCCAAAGTACTTAGTAATTATATCCTAACAATTGAACAGCTGTGTGAAAAAATGTAGTACACATAGATTGAAAGGAATAATATGTTTGTTTCATCCTTAACGGAATATGTGAGCCTACTGGTCTCTGCCCACCTTCTCAAATCTCAGAATCAGACTGGACACCGCCAAATTCACTTCCTGTTCCATCTTGATTTTGATGCAGTATGTTTTTAATCACATTAATGCCTAGAATACAGTTTTGTAAAGTGCATCACTGAAGGGAATGCAGGTAGCTCTGACATGCCATATACTTGATTTCCAGCAAACTACACTTAATGACCATCTGGTGGGGTTTGTTTTTTATTATTGTTATTGTTTATCTTACTGTCAGTAGAAATCCTGGTGGTGCAGTGGGTTGAGTGCTATGTATGCTAACCAAAAGGTTGGCAGTTTAAATCCACCAGGCCCTCGTAGGGAACTCTATGGGGCAGTTCTACTCTGACCTCTAGGGTCACTATGAGTCTACCCAACTCAGTGGCAGTGGGTTTGGTTTAGTTTCAGGAGTACTGTGAGTAGTGTCTACTATACACAGTGTTGGGGTGCATAATTTGCTGATATTATCATTCTTAAGTGTTCATTTGCAGATGTTCAAAGATTGGATTTCTAAAAATACTGATAGCCAGCCAGGCCCGCCAGCCAAGTGTCATTGAGTCGGATCCGACTCATGGCAACCCTAGGAACCAGGGTGGAACTGAGGTTGGCAGTTCAAAAATACTGATAAAGGCAATAATAATGAAAACATTTTTAAAAATGGTATTCAACTTAATGTTAGAATTAACTAAAGTCAGAGTCAAGGAAATGGAACTATATTATAAGCCTGGGACTACTTGTATACCCTACAGGGAGCTCTGGTAGCATAATAGTTAAGCTTTTAATGGCCAGCTAAAAGGTTAGCAGTTCAAGTCTACCCAGATGCTCTGTGGGAGAAACCCCTAAATATCTTTTTCTCTAAAGATTACAGAGTGGAAAACCCTATAGGATAGTTCTCCTCTATCACGTAGGGTCTTCATGAGTCAGGAATCAGTTTGACAGCACATAAAACTACAGATGTTTTAGGCAGTTCAATTCCTCGCACTGGCAGTTCTCGCCATGTCTGACTGATGCTGCATGTCCTCGTGTTTCCTTTAAACCTATGATGCCCTCCCACATGGGCTGCTTTGGTGACTAGAAAGGCCTGGTGGTCTACTTCAGAAAGACCACCCGCTAAAAACCGAGGGGCGCAATGCTATTCTTTCTGACACACACAGGGTTGCCATGGGTCAGAATCGACTCAAGCAGCAACTTTTTTTTTTTTTAATCAGTATTGTTTTATCAGTTGTAGCCATTACACCACATCAATGCAAGACGTCAATAACAGGGGAAACTGCAGTGGCAAGGGGACCTGAGGGAGCTGTCTATACCTGCTGCTTAATTTTTCTATACACCTGAAACCGCTCTAAAAACTGTAATCTATTATTTCAAACTTAATAAACAAAATATCCCCAGAGCACCTTTATCTCGTGAGATTTAATGAGCTAAATGCATATAAAATCTGAGTGTTGTGATCAACATAACTGGCATTTATATCTGTCACCTATTTAATCACTAATTATGAATCCAAGCTGCTATGCCCAAGGGTGAAAAGAAATCCAAACCATAAGATACTTTCTCACATTTCCTTGAAAAGATGGGCACAGCGATGGGCAGGAGAAGAGAAAAAAAATTCCAATAGACTTTGTGATGTCAATACGAAGCTTCAAAGGAGCAGATAGAATCGTACCACCCCAGAAGCATTGTTTTCCTTTTCCATTTGCGGCTTAGAGAATAAAACGCTTTGAGAATTTCATCCACTTGTTCCCTTTTTCCTTTATTCTCTAGAATATATAGCTTAGGAGAGATCAACTCTTCTGTTCCATTTCTGGGTTTCACCTGGGGGCTGTTTTAATCCAGCAAGTGCCACATATGACTTTTTTTTTCCCTAGCCCAATAGCTGTTTCACGGTCAAAGTTAATATTTCTCCCCAAATGTTTTGTCTTTCCAGACACCCGTGATAGATGTTGCTTAGTCAAGGTGGATCTGATTGGGAGATCATATGAGGGACCATAAAGTGAGATCATATGAGGGACCATAAAGCAGCTGCTAATTTCCCTTTCAAAGTGAAGAGGATTATGCGCAGTGGTGGAAAACCATTCTCAGGGTCCCCAGCCTAATTGTCTTGATTAACACACTACACAGCCATCACAGGTGTAACACATAATAGCTCTGTAAGGTTTTCATAGCCAGGCCAATTAAAGCCTGTCATGGAGCCAAGAACTAGCAGTGTGTGCGTCATAATGCCAGAAGTCACAACAAGCTCTCTAAATAATAATTGCTTGCATTTCTGGGATAAATTAAGGTTTTAAAGGAAAGTACTTCTTTGCCTCCTCTTCTTTTTGTACAGAAGGCAAACAGTTTCCATGGAGAAACAAATACAGAGAAATTCAGTAATTTACTAAATTACAAGACCCTAGTAATTGTCACGACTCATAAGAACCCTGTGGGACAGAGTAGAATTGCTCCGTAGAGTTTCCAAGGAGCACCTGGTGGATTCAAACAGCCAGCCTTTCAGTTAGCAGACATAGCTCTTAGCTCCTATGCCCCAAAGGTTTCTATGACTTGCAGTTGACTCAGCAGCAGTGGGTTTGGTTTAATAATTGTCTCTGGTGATACAAACAGGTATTGTGCTCAGTTGCTGAGTGAATGGTTTGAGTCCACCAGAGGAACCTTGGAAGAAAGCCTGGTGGTCAACTTCTAAAAAAATCAGCCACCAGAAACCCTACAGAGGACAGTTCTATTCTTGAACTCATGGGGACACCATGAATTGGAAAGGGCTTCATGGCCATTTTTTTTTTTTTCCCCATAGATAGTTGTTCCAGAACTGCTCAGGATACAGACATAACAGAACCTTAAAGAACTTTGTCCTATCTATATGGCAATAACTAACATTTATATAGCACTTTACAGCTTACAGAAACCCTGGGAGTGTAGTGGTTAAGAGCTATGACTGTAAACCAAAAGGTCAGTAGTTTGAATCCACGAGACCCTGAAAACTCTATGGGGCAGTTCTACTGTGTCCTATAGGGCCACTGTATGAGGTCCAACAATTTAAGTCCACCAACTTAATTGTTCTAAGTGCTACATGCCTCATTTCTGAATATCACTATTGTCACCTTTGAAGTACTCCCCTTGGGAAGTTGTGCACTGATGCCAGTGCCAGGTCCACCTTTGAAAGCAATTTTGGAACTCTTTCTTTTCTGGAATGGCCATTGTGCACTGTAACACAGTGGCAAACTTGCGAACTTAACTGTGCAGTAGTCTGTGAGGGACTTTTTAGCCAGTAAACAAATAACTGTATTGGAACACCCTCCCTACTCACCTGATCTGACCCCTAATGACTTTTTTCTTTATCCAAAGGTAAAAGAAATATTAAAAAGAAGACATTTGGATGGCGTTCAGGACATCAAGAGTAATATGATACCAGCTCTGATGGCTGTTCCAGAAAGAGTTCCAAAATTGCCTTGAAGGGTGGACTAGATACTGGCTTGGGTGCATAGCTTCCCAAGGGGAACACTTTGAAAGTAATCATGTGATATTCTGCATTGAGGCGTGTAGCCTTTTTTCTAGGACGAGGTTTTGAACTTAATTGTCAGTCCTTGTAAATTAGAACCAACTCAAACAGCAATGGGTTCGGTTTTGGTTTCACAGCTTACAAAATGTTATCATATTTATTTTCCTATTGTATTTCAATAATAGCTTTACAAATTAGGGTTTTGTCATCCTGTTTTTATGGACTAAAATCTTTAAAACCAAAAAATGAAATTCTGCCTTTCACTTTTCAGTTGAGAAGCCTCTGGTTTTGGTAAGATAAACCACCTGTTCAAAGACAGGCATACTGCTCCCAAGTCGTAGAACTCGGACCTGCTCACTTCTCACCCAGAGGTCTTTATCTGTCATTCCATCAGCTCCTCTGGTGTGTAAGGCACGTTTTAGAGTTGGAGTCGTAGGCTAATGAGGCAGTGCACCTGATGCGCAGCTGCAAAGACACAGCTGTCTCCTGTGGTCAGTGTCCAGCTTTGAACAGCTCAAGTGTTTGAGATAACATTTAACTCCCATCAAATTGGGAATGGGCATTTTAAATTTCAAATTAGAATGTAAATTTGACCCTTGCCCTCCTAACCACCTGATCGCTGAGGAGCTAACCATGCATGTTTGGTAAAAGTACTTTTGTTGGGTTTCCTGGCCATCCACCAGCGGACAAACAATGAATCCCAGTAGCTGGCAACACATTTCAAAGGCCTGAAGGGCTGTGAATAGCTGTGAAGGCAAAGGATAAATGTCTTCGCAGGCAAGGCTTGCTCAGAAGTAGACAGACAGCCTGCCTGCCCAAAGGAAAAACAAGCTCTCAGCTCTTCCCAAGCTGAGCCACAAACAATTCCGTGCAGTAAAATGTGTTGTTCTTTGTTTCTTGGAGATGAGGAGTGAGAAGGAGCCCGTCTTTGGCTCTTTAGATAGTTTTTCGGCTAAGGCTGAGCCCTCAAGTACAAATGATTGCCTGGCTCATGTCCTGGTACTGAGGGAGCACCCAGGGTGGCTCCCTGGTGACACAGGATGGTTCCCTGGTGACACATGTGCGGGTAGGAGTGGAATTTCACATTTCTCTCTCCTGGAAGGACAGTGTTTTCTACCCATTGTTCATTCTGAATGCTCTCCTAAGTCCCAGCCTGCGTGCTCCCACTGGAGGAGGAAAGCGAATGAATTCTGTGTTCCCCGTGGTGCGCAAAAAGCCTGAGGGCCAGGTTTCTGAAATCTAAAAAGCCCAAAATGACAATTTCCTCAAGTGCAAGTGGCTTCCATTACCTTTTCAATTGAAGTATCTGTGTCTGCTTTACCGTTTGTCCTGAAGTGGGGGTGGGAAACGGAAGTGGCCCAGTTGGTGACAGCTCAATGCAAACAACATCTTTCATTTGGGGGAAAGAAACACACAACTGGGATTGGGAGGCAACGCAGGAACGGCTTCGTGGTGTATGCTATGCTAATCTGTTTCGTATTTTTTAAATGTTACAAAAAGGGAAAAGGAGCAGGGACCTATTTATGCAAATACTTCAACATTAGAAATGTGTGTGTATACCCAGTATGTAGATAGATATTTTTCCAGCATTTTGCAATGTTGTGTCCAGGCCTGGTATAAATGAATCTATACGTGGCGTAGCTTAATGCAGTTGAATTGATTTCTGTCTGCTAACCTGTGATTCTTTCACAGTGGGGGAGAATCAATAAGGTCAGCCGAGCCCACTTTTGCACGTCACCCAGTCCAGGTTAATCTTGGTAATCCTGGCCACATACCACGCGATGTGGAGGCAGATTGATTGGCAGTGGTATTTGCTTCTTGATTTTTGTGAGCATATGTGATGCATACTTTAGCTTGTGATTTGCTATGCATTTCCTTTTTCTGTTGACTTAATAGTTTGGTGCCTGTTTTCTTCCTCTTACAGTGAAAGGCCTGTTGGAAGGAAGCTTGGGGAAAATCAGTTTGACAAGGAGGAGAATGAAATAAGTTGTCAACAGAATCAGAAAGGGAAATTATTTTCTGAAAAAGATCCTTCTTGTTGTTAGGTGCCGTCACGTCAGTTCTGACTCAAAGTGACCCCATGTGACAGAGTAGAACTGTCCCATAGGGTTCTCTGTCTATAATTTTTATGGAAGTAGATCACCAGGTCTTTCTCTCGAGGAGCCATGGCGTGGGTTGGAACCTCCAACCTTTCACTTAGCACCTAAGTGTGCCACTGGGCTCCATACTCCACAATCTTAGTGCTAGAGAGGTTTGAATTGGATTAGACTTGAGGGGCAGGGACTGTAGCTGCTAATTAGGAAGGAAAAAAGCCATCCAAGTCCCCTGCAGAAAATTAATGCCGAGGTGCTGTTACTAGGCACACAGTAGCTGTTTTATCTTGTCTTTTTATTGAAAAGGACATCTTGCAGGTATCACAATTGGAGAAAGTCCTAAACATGGCACCTTTCATTAGACTCACATGATAATTTTGTACATTTTTGGCAAAGTCATGTGTTTTGAGAATGCATGAATCCTGCATCATTTCCTGAGTCCTTTCAATCCAGTATACATGGAAACCATGTTACAATTCTCTATTGGTGATGCAAACGAAAGAAAAAGAATCCTTCTCTCACCCACCCAGCCATTCGCATAACCTTCTTTTCCTACCAGTTAATAATTGATGCAACCTTGAGACCACAAGTGGGTTGTTAAAGAGAATTAAATGATATATAATATAAAGGAAATGGCACAGAACCTGATTCATGTGTTAGTATTGTTATTGTATTTCTTTTTGTATTTAATCTCTAGCTTTTCATAGTTTCCTCTTCACAATGGATCCACTCTCTCTACCCTGCACTTTAAAAACTTGCACACAAAAGGGAAAGAGGAAATCAGAATATCAATGAGAATATCTTCAGGTTATGCTGGCTTAAAAATTATAATACATGTGCTAAATGTCAAGGTGCGTTAATGTCCAAGTTGGCGGAACTGGGACAGTTGGCCAGGCCAGCCTGGCAAAGCTATGGAGCTGGTTGTTAGTTACATCCAAAGCCATCCAGAATTTTGACAATCTCTCCCCCCTTAAGCTTTGGATACCCTTCCACAGAACGAGCAGGCAGGCAGCAGCTTGCCTAGACTAACCATATGGTGTGGAGTCCCTGGTGCCACTGGCATCATGCACATTTTAAATTTATTAAAAAGCCCATGAAAAAAAGAAATACCCTTTGGAGCAATAAAATCCCAAATCTAACCATTTCATGGTCAGCCCGTAATTCTTCAAAATGGTTTTATTCTGACACGAACACAACATTTTCCTTTGTAAGAACGTGGAAGATTAGATTCCTCCGGGGCCCATTACATAGACAGATCAGCCCCTGAGATAATTACAAGAAGATAGTCTGATGGGCTCGATTAGGGAAATCCCATTACCTCCGTGAAGAATCGCCCATAAGGTGTGTGTACCCACGCAAGCCTCCCTCCACAAGAATACAATTTCTAACCCAGAAACATAGAGACAGTTGGGGCCACCTGTTTATATTTGAAACTAGGCTACTATTGATCGAGCACAACAGGACTGTTGAACTGGAATATTTTTACTGTGTTGCAGAAAGAGTGCGAGATAATTTCCAAGGGTATATCAGACATGACCTGATAGAATAAATTGAAATTTAGGTGACCTAAAATCATGGACTTGGTATTGAAGCAGACTTCCCACACAGCCAGGACTAGCAGCTCTAGCATGCCTGATAGATGGCAAGTCGGCCCTTCCTGACCTGAAGCGGTCCTCAGAGCTCTGTGTGTTGCTTGAATACCCCCGTCATGGGACCACCCTCACCACCTTCTTGGAGAGACAGTCCCTTATATCGTTGTTGTTACCCCTAACTTTTGACTCTAAAAGGACAGTGGTAGTTCAGTGGTAGAATTCTCACCTGTCATGCAGGAGACACAGGTTTGAGTCCCAGTCAGTGAACCTGAAGCATAGACACCACCTGTCTGTCACTGGAGACTTGCAAGTTGCTTGGATGCTGAAGGTGTTTCAGTAGAGCTTCCAGATGAAAACAGACTAGCAAGAAAGGCCTGGAAACCTACTTTTGAAAAATCAGTCAATGAAAACCCTATGGATCACAGCGGTGCTATGTATATGGAAAAGAACAGTCCTCTGGTAGGCTTGAAATTCCCTTACTGCATGCTTCATCCTTAACCACATGCTCTCAAAAATCCCTGTGGTGACCACATAAATTATCTGTGGAGCTTTTAAAACTGCAGATTCCCAGGTCCCAGTCCTGAAGAATCTGATTTAGTAGAACTAGGGCAGAGCCCAGGAATCTGCAGTTTTTAAATGAGTATCTTTGATGTTTATCAGCTTTGTGACCTGTGGAATGCAGCTTGATCCTGTGATTCTTTTTTTAACAACACTAGTTTTTGCTTACCTTTGTTTTGTCATGATGGAATTCAATTTCTTTCTGTGTGTGTCTCTGTATTAGTCATCTGGCACTACTCTAACAAAAATATCCCAAGTGGATGGCTTTAGCAAAGAAAGTTTTATTCTTATACAGTTCAGTGCTAGAAGTCCAGATTCAGGGTGTCTGTCCCAGGGGGAGGCTTTCCCTCTCTGTCGGCTCTGGGGGAGCTCCCTGTGTTGCATCAGTCTTCCTTTGGTCTGAGAGCATCTCAGTGCAGGAACTTCAGGTCCAGAGGAGGTGCTCTGCTCTCATTGCTGCTTTCTTGACGGTATGAGGTCCCCAACTCTCTGTTTGCTTCCCTTTCCTTTCATATCTTGTAGGCTAAGACATGGTGCACTCCAGGGAAATTCACTTTACACTGGAGCAGAGGTGACCTTAGGAAGGGTGTTACAGTCCCACCCTAATCCTCTGTAACATAATCCAACAGGCAGAAATTAGGATTTACAGCATCAGAGCAGTCACCAAATAGAGGGCTATCACACAGTACTAGGAATCATGGCCAACCCAAATTACCACACATTTCGAGGGGGGGTGTGGTTTAATCAAGGACAGTCTCTATAAAAGCAAAGGACTTGATGGCACTTGGCTGGCATTCTCATTGTTCTTTAAAAAAAAAAATCAGAGTATAAGACAGTAAATCATCAGTTTTCTACCACTGGAACAGAAAATATTTTAATAGCTCTTCATCGACAATATTTCTCTGTATAATCTCTACCACTTTAGGCATTATTTGAAGTTCACAGACTCAAATTCATGAAGGCAAAAGGAAGAGAATTTTTTCTTTCTTGGATTCTGTGAGTCTAAGGGCTCTTTATAATGACCTCATTTGATGGTGATCGCAAAGCTCCTTACGTATAACTCTACATAGAGCACTCTCCTTTAAGGACTAGATATCTAGCAGTTACTAACTTTGGTAGGAGAGGCAAGAGAATTTGCTGCACTGTCACCAAGATTTTGTCGTGCAAGCATTGGCTTGCCACCCTGAAATCATTTCTCTTGCGCTGCTTCTATTATCTCGTATATTTGAAAACCTTAGTTCACGTTTTTATCTGCCAATCCGTATTTCTACCTTAGATGTGAATTTTTCTTTAGTATTCTACCTCTGAGAGAGCTTTCCTGGTATGAGGGCTAGAGTCTACGTTTTAAAAGTGTCCCCATTTGTTCATTGATTCTTAATCACTGTCAGGTCTTAGGCCCTTTGAGAACCTGTTGAAAGTGATGAACGTTCACTCCAGAAAAAATGCACATATTTACACACCAATTTCTGCATGTAATTTCCGAAGGTCTTTGGCATCTAGGTTAAGGACCCCACCAGAATGTCTCTGCAGCAGATTGAGTTCCCCCAAATTTATCAAGAAGTCCTGTAGATATTATTTATCTAAATAAAGTCTGGTCATTAGTTACGAAGCACATCCTGCATTGAAGCACTGGGGACACTAAGAGAAACAAGGTAGAAGCCCTTGTCTTAAAGGTCTCAATATAGAGGTGGAGGCAACTAGGAAAAACAAAGAGAACTGAATGCAATAAGCACCATAATGGAACATGGCAAGAGCTACAATACAGTGTTCCTCGAGCACGGTTCCAGCTCTCTCCTTCAAGCCCGTGATTTCTCTCCTCTTTCTGTGCATGAGGACTTTCATCAAGAACGTCAGGCTTACTTCTCTAGTATCTTCTGGATAAGCTTTCTTCCTCTGCCCTGTACGCTGGTCTTATTTGTGATTCCCAAATGTGCCATGCTCTATGGGTCTTCTTACTTCCCTCTCCCATCTTTTGCCGTTTGGCCAAGCTGACTCTCATTTGTCTTTTAGGACTAGACTTCGGAGGTGTCTTCCAGGGAACTTTCCCTGGTTTCTTCAAGTTAAATTTAAGTGTCTCTCCTAATGTCACTGTCACACTCTGTCCTTAGTTCCTATCACACTCTGTTGCAATTACCTCTTCCTATGTCTGTGTCCTCCATCAGACGCTGATGTTCTCCAGGGCAGAGACTATTGTGTTTGCAGTTCTAGTCATATCAGCAAATGCATAGTAGTTAATAAACATTCAAATAAATTTACTAATAAAAACTTCTCAAAAGAATTTGTTTTAAGGCATTGTAGGAAGAACGAAGAACCCTCCTGTCTCTGAAGCTATGCCTTATAATTAGAACTTTAACAAAGTTTGACCAAGCTGCTGATTACCCATGAGGACTCTAACTCTCTATACACAGAAGTAGAGACAGGGTCAAGGCCAGTTAATTAAGGAATGTTCACCTGTCATTTGTTTGACACTCTACAAGATTCATTGGGCAGTCAAGATGTATGAGTTTTTCCTTCAAGAACCTACTGTTCCTTTAAAAAAAAAGAAGAGGAACCTATTGTTAAGAATACAAGAGTTCCCCATATGAAATCAAGAAAGTATGAAATTTAGTGCCAAATTATGTAGTATAGACTGTAAGATAACGTTTACAATCATTTTGAGCACAGTATTTCTGTGAATCTAAGGTACTTTTATAGCACTTAACTATGTTAAACATTTTATGGCATGTCTGTCTTTCAAGACAGATGGAGCTTCCTGAGGATGAGGATCACATGTTGATAATATTTGAACTTCCAAGGTCTCATATTGTCCTTAGGTCTGAGATCTTGTGATTAGTTGCTGTCTTAGTCATCTAATGTTCATCTAACGCAAATACCACGAGTGGATGGCTTTAACAAACACAAGGTTATTTTCCAGCAGGCTGGAAATCCAAACTCAGGGCACCAGCTCCAGGGCATAGCTTTCTTTCTGTGTAGGCCTTGGGGAAACCTCCTTGTTATCAATATTCTCTGATTAAGGAGCTTCTCAGTACAGGGACCACAGATCCAAAGGACTAACTATCCTCCCAGCTCTTGTTTTTTGATGGCATGAGGTTGCACTGTCTCTCTGCTTTTTTCTTTTATATCTCAAAGGAGATTGGGTCAATGTACAATCCAATTTTGTGGCTTGGATCCTGCCTTGTTAACATAACTGCCACTCATCCCATCTCATCAGCGTCGTAGACGTAGGATGTACAACACAAAGGAGAACCATATCAGATGACAAAACGGTAGACAGTCACACAATACTGGAAATCATGACCTAGCCAAGTTGACACACATTTTTGGAGGATACAATTCAATCCATAACAGTGTGCCATCAAGTTGATTCTGACCCATGGCAATCTCCTGTGTTCAGAGAAGAATTTCCTCATGGAGTTTTGAAGTCTGTAATCTTTATGGAAGCAGATCACCAGGCCTGTCTTCAAAGGATGCATGTAGGTGAGTTCAAACCACCAACCTTTAGGCCAGTAGTCCTGCACTTAACCATTTGTATCACCCACGGGGAAACCCTAGTGGCATAGTGATTAAGTGCTACAGCTGCTAACAATAGCTTGGCAGTTCAAGTCCATTGGCTGCTGCTTGGCAACCCTATGGGGCAGTTCTGCTCTGTCCTAGAGGGTCACTATGAGTTGGAATTGACTCAGCAACAACAGGTTGGTTTGAGTATCACCCTTTAGGCAACTCTTTAGTTGCCTAAAGAGTTAAACCATATACAATCAAAGTAGATGGAGAAACTCAAAACCGTAGCATCTGAATCGAGTTTCCCGTCTATTAAGTTATTTGCCTAGGATAAAAGAGTCACCTGCATTTGAGAATCACTGCACATAGCATCAGGGTCTATGGCAGGTATACCAGAATTAAGGTGGCATAGCTGGACGAGTGCAAGCTTTAAAAGCAGTTATACCTGTTTTAACATACTGCTGTTTTGCGACTTGCTAAGCAACCTTCCATTCACTCCAAAAATGTCTGTTGTTCTATGTAAGGCAACGTGGTATTGAAGAGACAGTATTAAATTTTCACTGCAATCTTGGAACCTCTGTTCACTTTCTTCCGGTATGTGATGTTGTTGGCAAGGTGGTACCAACTCAGAGTGACCCTGTGCACAACAGAGTGAACGATGCCCAGTCTTGTGCCATGCTCACAATTGTTTTTATGCTTAAGCCCATTGTTGCAGCCCCTGTGTTAGTCCATCTTGTTGAGGCTCTTCCTCTTTTCAGTGATTCTGCTTTACCCGACATGATGTCCCTCTCCAAGGGCTGTTCTCTCCCGACAATGTGTGAGGTGTAGTCCCACCAGCCTTGCTACTTCATCAAAGACAGATTTGTTTACTCTTTTATCAATCCACGATATAGGAAAATTAAGTGTGATGTGTATGAAAATCCCCAGTACAGGTTTTAATGTATGATAAATGATAAAAAAGGCATGGCTTCTATGCTCTAATCTTGGCAGGACAATTAATGGAAATTTGCCATTCTCTAGAATTCACTGTCCAATGTAATGGCCATAGTAGCTATCAAACACTCAAAATGTAGCTAACTCCGATTGAGATGCAATGAAAATACAAAGCACACATCAGATGTTAAAAGCTTAGTATGAGAAAAGGCTATTCAGTGACTCAATAATTTTTTTATATTATATGTTGAAATAATGTTTAGGTTAATTGAATGAAATAAAATATTAAATGAATGACAAGGTCGGCAGTTCAAATCCACCAGGCACTCCTTGAATACTGTGGGGGTCAGTTCTACCCTGGCCGCTAGGGTCGCCATGAGTCGGATCCGACTCGACGGCACTTGACTTGGCTTATCTACTTCTGTTTTTTTAATTTTAACCAAACCATGCTCATTGCTGTCAAATCCATTCCAACTCATAGTGACCTCACAGGATAGAGTAGAACTGTCTTATAGGGTTTCCAAGGAGCACCTAGTAGATTCAGAATGCTGACCTTTTAGCAGCCAAACTCATAAGAAGTACACCAGTAGTGTTCTTTTTTTAATGTTACTGCTAGTCAATTTTGATGATATATGTGACATATTTTGTACTTCTATTGGACAGTGTTGTGCTACAGAATAAAATAAGTCTTTGATTCTAGACACAGCCAGTTGGAGATACCAGATCCAGGAGACCTCTGCTACGAGGTGCTGACTGATCAGAATGAACGCAAAGCTAGAATCCTGGTCTCATTGTACCAGAAAATAAAAATTTTCATTTACTTCAGCTCCTCTAGCCATGACTGCTAACCCAAAGGTTGGCAGTTGAAATCTGCTAGTTGTTCCTTAGAAACCCTCTGGGGCAATTCTAATCCATCTCAGTGGGTCACTCTGGGTGACCCAGAGTCAGAATCAAGTACGTGGTAATGGGTTTGGTTTTATTTATTATTTTGGGGGGGTTCAGGTCACATAGCCACTTGTGAAAAGTACTTACACATATACCTAAGGGAAGGAGGTGGCTTCAGGGGGATGTGAGCAGTATCGTTCTGACAGTGACTGTGATGATTTACTTCCTTATTTAGAAGCCGTGTAAAGTAGATGGGTTTAGACAGATGGAGTCTGGATGTCAGCATCATCACTTCCTGCATAATCTTGGGCCAGCTACTTGATTTCTCGGACCCTTAGTTTACTTGCTTGGAAAATACTGGTGAAAGTAGCACCTGGATCATTTGACTGTTGCAAGGAGTGATAGACCTAGTGCAAAGCATGCAGTGCAGTGTAATGGCTCCATTGTCATGGCCACCACAACGCAACAGTCTCTTTTGTGCTGTGAGGCACCCTCAGCTCTAGAACAATACGTGGCACACAGGTGGTCTTCAGTAAAGATTCATCGATGAAATAATGTATCACCATCAAATGCAGCAACAACTGATTGTTCAAATTCCTGAAATTCTTCTGCTACCAGGGAGGGCCTCTTTCGCACCCTGTAGATTGTGTGTGTAAATGTGGATTGAGTCCTGTAGGAATAGCTGCAGCTGCTGAGAACAGGGCCATTCTGATGACTAAGTTGTCTCTCATTTTGACAATAGTGTCCCTCAGAGTGGACTCCAGCCTTAGGATACTCCATAGCCATCTCAGCAATGCCCGTGGTTTTATGTTTTCCTAATCTTCTCCATTTTTTTCATTATACCCAACTGTGAGACTCTCTTTTATTTTTCCCCCATCCAATTTAATAGTATAAAACCTCCTTTGATTTAGAATCTCTTTTGCAGATAATCAAACCTTGCAGCATTCTGTTAGCTCTGCATATTTGCTCTAAGCCCGAGTTGAGGCATCTGGGATTATTATGTAATAACTTGGGCTCATTTCTGGTCAGTATATACCATCCCTTTTCATTTGGCAAATCCCCTCAGGGTTCCCTTTCTGTTTGCCTGGGGAAGGAGAAGGGGTTAGAAGGGTTGTGCTGAGGAGCTGACGGGGGGAGGTGTTTGCTGTGAGTTATTATCCCACACTTATCAGTATTAAACTGGATTTGACAACTCGTAGCCCAGGATTTAAATGATCTAAATCCCTCTTCGTTTGGAGGCCTGGTTTGCCCCATTATTTATTGTGCTACCCAATTTATTATCATTGGCACACTTGGAGCCTGGCCTGTGGTGCCTTCCCAGCCAAGTGATTTATAGAAATAATAAAAAAATGGGGGTTCCCAGCAATGAAATCCAAAGCAGCCCCACCTCTCCTCATCCTCTCATCTGGCTCAGCTCATATCCTACGCATTAACCCTTGGCCCCCCTCCTACATCTCCTAAGGAAGTTCATCCTCAGCTTCCTTCTAGGCCTCAGAAGGTAAGGCTTGACAGGGAGAGGACAGGGCCGTGGAGGTAGTGCTCACATTCTAATAATGGGCCTCAGGTCCTTTATATGGGAGATGCTACGCAAACTTTTCCCCACGTTATAGGATCTTGGATGTCACACCAGGCCTTGGAGGTAGACGTTGATTTTATCCCATTGGACAACTGAGGGAACAAGACTCTGCATCTCATGTTCACTAGGACAGCAGAGTGGGAGAAAGAAGGATTGCCAGGTGGGACATGACCAACAGGAGAAAGAATGCTTGTTCCGAAGTGAAATGTAGCAGGCAGTTAAGTACATGAGCTTTGTAATCCAACAAACCTGGAAGTCAATTCTACCTCCTTTACCTATTAGCTATGGGACCGTGAGCAGATACCTGTTCAGTGCCTCAGTTTCCTCGTCTGTTAAATGGGAACGATAATGTGCCCATGTAGGTAATTGTGAGGAGTGAATGAAATGTTCCATATGGAGTGCCTTACAAGTTTCTCCATTTTATAGGACCAGTTGCCATCAAGCTGATTCTAACTCATATTGACCTTATAGGGCAGAGTAGAACTATCCCACAGGGGATGATTTCTAAGCCCAAGCTTAGAAAGAACAGCTTTCCTTTAGGAATTCGGTATCTTGTCCTTCTCTCTGGGAACCTTGGTGGTGTAGTGGGTTGAGTGCTATGTCTGCTAACCAAAAGATCAGCAGTTCAAATCCACCAGGCACTCTTTGGAAACTCTATGGGCAGTTCTATTCTGACCTCTAAGGTCACTATGAGTTGGACGCAGCTCGACAGCAACGTGTTGGGTTTGGGGTTGTTCTTCTCTCTGTAGTCTCAAGATTTAGTAGATGTTTTTAATTAGACCACACACTTCTTTCTGAAAGCCAGATGTCTATGAGTAAGCTATAGAACTCTTAAAGGTCTGACAGCTAAGTCTGCAAAATTAATTGTTCTAAGTGCTACAGACCTCATTGCAGAATATTGCTACCATCAACTTCAAAGTACTCCCCTTGAGAAGCTATACGCCAATGTCAGGACCTAGTCCACCCTTCAAAGCAGTTATCGAACTCTTACTGGAATGGCCGTTGCACATGGTGGCATGGTGGCAAGTTCACGAACTTCATTGTATAGTTGTTTGTGACAGAGTTTTTTGACAGTAAACAAATAACTGTATTGGAACACCCTCCCTACTCACCTGATCTGGCTCCCAGTGACTTTTTTTTTTTACCTAAAGATAAAGGAATTGTTGAAGACATTTTGATGACATTCAGGACATCAAGTGTAATATGACAACAGCTCTAATGGCCATTCCAGAGAAAGAATTCCAAAATTCCTTTGAATGATGAACTAGGTGCTGGCGTCAGTGTATAATTTCTCAAGGAGAGTACTTCAGAGGTGACCATAGTGGTATTCAGCAATAAGGTATGTAGCAGTATTTCTAGAAGGAGTTCGTCAACTTAATTGTCAGTCCTCATAATCATTTATTTAAAATGTGAAACAAGGGTACCAGTGTTGGGGAAATCTGCTATATTGAAGCTAGACAGAATCCCCACCTCCAGTTAATTTCATATCTTGTAAAATATATTTGTCAACCTTGATCTCAAGTAAACTTTTTCAGTCCCATAGATGTCATTATTTTTCACCTGTCTAGTCCTGTGGAAATACTATAAATTTTATCTCATGTTCCCGTATATTTGCAGTAACTGTGCTTCAAGAGTGTTTATAGTTGAGGCTTTCAGAGTCTCTGGAGGGTGACAGCAGTGCCCCCTTGGCTCACATTCACAAAGAAGGTGATATCAACTTTACCCCTTAGTCTAAATTTGGGCCAAACTTCCTCCCATATTCTGCACCTAGAGCCAAGAGTAAGAATCTAAGATTGAAAATGTGTTTTGGTATTGAATTTGCATCAGTAATTTAAGGATATCGGACAGAAAGCACTATTTTCAACGCAACTTCGCTAAAGCAATGATAGCAGAAAATGGATTCTAGAATAAGCCCACTTAACGTCCTCTGTGGTTTTCAGCAAATTATTTAAACCCTAAACTGCAACCTCTTAACTGTAAACTCAGTACAGAAGTAGAACAAATTTCACAGTGCTGTTTAGGGAATTAAATGGAAAAAGAAAAAGAAAAAAGCATTTACAGTTTGTAGCATGGATACCTGGCAAAAAGTACTCAGTGTTTGTTGCTAGATATTTATTTCTTCTTTTATTGGTTTTTAAATTCCTAGTTCAGCAAGTTTTATTGCTGTTATATTTGATAGTGATGGTGTTGCAAAGTCTTTGTGCCTTCAAGTTGAACCCAGCTCCTGGCAACCTGATGTCCAGCCGAACAGAATGTTGCCCAGTCCTACATCAGCCTTGTGAGTGCCCACATGTGTGAGGACCTCATGGTGGCTGTTGTGCCATTCCGTCTCACCAGGGGTCTCTCTTACCCTTATGGGCCCTCTACTTCATCCAACTCCCTGATGACGTGTCCAAAGCAAGCTATACAACTCTGATAATGTCCTTGTGTTGTGATAGTGATGCTCTTATCAGTGCTGGTATCGTTCTTGGTCATAACAGTGATTTTTACCCTTATGGTTTTAGGAGACCTTTTGTATTTGCTCTTCTCTTTCTACAATGTTACCATTTGCTCCTAATTTCAAGGTCATAGTCACTGTGGAAATTTCCAAATCATACCTCCTTTCTATTTCCGTTTGTACCTCACCTTCTACCCATTATCACTTGATTTTCCTTTGCTCTGAGGAAGAGCTGCAGTTTCTCTGTGTTTGGAGCCAAAAGCCTGAGGCATCAGATAAAATGTTATCATTTAGCAATACTGTCACCCTTGTATTAAGGAGGCCTTTGCAAACATTTTTATGAGTGTGTATGTGTTACAAATCATTTATTCTCTTGTGGTCAAAAGGAAGTTATTGAAATTCTGCTTCTCATTCTCAGCCCTATGCTGGGTGGCTTACCTTTGACCTTGCATCATAACTGAGAAGCAGAATGAATGAATGATGATTTCAGCTGCCTCCTTCCCTCTCTGTGTAACGAATGAGTCAGTAGCAGGGACTTTGCTCAGAGGCCTGAGTCATAAATATCCATGCACTCTATCAATAATCTCTGCAAAGAGTGGTTTTTAAACAGTAGATGAGGAAAGGGTCCTTGCACCTTATAACAATCATTGTGTCAGTGAGAAATGTTTATGGTTTTAACTTTGGGGTCAAAAAGAAAGGTTGTAGCCAACAATGTAGTATATAAATTAGTCTAAACCCATTGCTAGATGATAGACTTCTCATACAGAAAGATGAAAATCCAGCAGGTGTACCCACCATATCCCCCAATTCTGATCAATTTCTTTTTTTTTTTTTTCTGTCACCAGCTGCCAGGCTTTGTGCTGGCTCCTCTACTTGCACTGTCTCATTTGATCTTTGTCACTACTCTAGGAAACAGAGATGATCTTCACTGTTTTCTCACTGGGTGCCATTAACTCAATTCCAGCTCATGGGCAGAGTCTAGTGGACCCATGTGGGTTTTCTAGGTTCTGATCTTTTTAAGTGCAAATGGCCAGGTCAGTCTCATGGGCAGCCACTGGGTGATTTCAAACTGCCACCTTTTCTGTTAGCTGCTAAGCACTCAACCTTTGCCCTGTCAGGGCTCCTTGCAGTTTTATAGGTGAAGAAATTGAGAATGAGGGTGACTGACTCTTCCCAAGTGTCGCAGCTCATGGTAGCATAACAGTGCTTTGACCTCAGATCCAGATCTACCCAATTTCAAAGCCTGAGCTCTTAACTCTTCAGTTAAACTCTATGAGAGGCCAGAAAAGATGGAGAGAACAACATATTGAAATGAAATTGGCCCTCTGACACCTATCAGAAAAAGCCCCATGCTGTTGAGTAAATTCCAACTCATAGTGGCCCAATAGAACATGGTAGGTTTTCCAAAGAGTGATGGTAGATTTGAACTGCCAGCCTTTCAGTTAGCATGAAACTCCTAACAACTCTGCCACCAAGGCTAACATAAGGTGCTAATTGTTTAACAACAGATGTTTTACAGTATAGTTAATGTCTCTGGAAAAATAATTTTTTTCTTTTGGTCACTACGTTGATTCCAACTCATAGTGACTGAAAATCTTTACAGAAATATAGTGCTGTATCTGTATCCTGCAGAGTGGCTGGTAGGTTCAAAACACCAACCATTCTGTTAGCAGCCAAGTACTTTAACCATTGCACCATAGCCTTGGAAACAGGAGATCCCTGGTGGTGGGCTGGCTAAGGTGCTTAAGGTCAGTGATTCAGACCCACCAGTCTGCTCCATGAGAGAAAGATGCAGCAGTTGATTTCTGGAAAGATTTACAGCCTTGGAAACCCTATGGAGCAGTGCTCCATCCTAGAGGGTTGCTGTGAAGCTTAATCGACCAACAGCAGTAAGTTTACTATAAACAGAAAGTCCTTAAATCAGAGGGCACTGAAAAAGTCCCAGTGGAAGAACTGTGTTCCTGGGGATTCCCCAAATATTAGATGCAATTTTGCAGACACTTTTAAGTCATATAATGGGCAGTGATTGTATGCCTAAACGTGCCCCGTTTTCATCTTCACCCCTGCTATCTGATTCGGGGTGCCGTCTGCCATCAGGGCTGTCTTGGTGATATGTATAATATTTCGTGTAATGAGTCGATTGGAGGAGACTGGAAAAGGAGCCAGCTGGCATGCCACACGTAGCTCAGGCAGGAAGGCACATCTAATCTGTGTTTTCCTCTCCAAGCTCACACCTTGTAGATGGCTAGAACTGTGTCCCTCCCCCTCGCTCTCAGCACTGCAAAGACTTCATCAGTTTCCTCCGACAGTGAAGAGAATCTCTCTTTCTGCATTTCCGGGTCAGGCTCCCCCTGGCTACTCAGTCTGCCCCTTTTTCTAATGATAAAAGTATAATCTTACCCAAGTAGCGGAGCATTACTTTGTTCAGCTTTCAGATGGGAAGAGTAGGAGAGCCAAGTGTTAATAAGACAGGCTCTGGGGCCCCGCAGACTCACAGAGATGGGTTAACTGTGTGACCTAGGTGGGTAATGAACATAATCTCTGAGCCCCTTTCTCTCCTCTGGGAGGAAAAAAAAAAAACCTTGTTTCAGGGTTTCACTGCATAATAAGTAATCTTTTTTTTTTTTTATCACCAAGTATAGGAGAGGGGCCTCATTTTAAAATACTCTGTTCATAGGACTCACACAGGAGGATGGAAAATACTGGGAAAGAAACCTTTTTTGTTTTTTCGTACTCTGAACTCTCGTAGACAATGTAAATGCATTGTCACTCTGAACTGTCTTTGCTTTCCTTTCTTGGGGAATTATTGCATTAAAATGTATATATATATATTTTAAAATAACTCACTGTACATACAGTGAGTTATTTGATGATACTTTAATATGTTTATTAAACTGAGAAACAGAAGAAACAGAATGATTTCAAAGAAACCAAAGCAAAATTAGAAACCATTAAAAAAGATGTTTTTAAACAAAAATTCTGCCCTTTAAGCTTTGATACATTTCCTTCCAGTTCAGTTTGTAATACCTTTGTTTCTATAGTTGAAGGAAACCACACTGTTGGACATGAGGCTTTGCTCCTATAAGAAACTGAAAGAAACCCAGGTGCCATAGTGGTTAAAAGCTCACACTGCTAACCAAAGTTCTACGAGGCGTTCCTTGGAAGTACTATGGGGCAGTTCTACCCTGTCCTGTAAGTTTGCTGTGGAGTACATCAACTCAATGGCAATGAGTTTAGTACACTGAAACTTTGCTCTACCACCGTTTTCTATGGAATGCGATTATTTTAGTCATCTGGTACTGGTCTAACAGAAATAACCATGAGTGGATGGCTTTAGCAAAGAAAAGTTTATTCTTACACAGTTTTGGTAGGCTCTAAGTCTGAATTCAGTGTGTCTGCTCCAAGAGAAGGCTTTCTCTCCTTTTCAGCTCTGAAGGAAGGTCCTTGACTTGCATCAGTCTTTGGTCAGGGAGTATCTTGGCACAGGAACCTCAGATCTGAAGGACACACTCTATTCCCAGTGCTGCTTACTGGGTGGTATGAGGTTTCCAACACTCTGCTTGCTTTCCTTTCCTTTTATCTCTTGTAGGATGAAAAGATAAAAAGGTGGTGCAAGCCACACTCAGGCAAACTCCCTGTGCATTAGAGCTGGGAGCTGACTTTAGGAAGGGTATTACAGTCCCACCCTAATCCTCTTTAACATAATCTACTCTATTAACCGCAGGCACAGATTAGGATTTACTGCATCAGAAAATCAGACAATGGAGGGCCGAGTCACACAATACTGGGATCCATGGCCCAGTCCAATTGCTGTTTTGGGGAACACAATTGCACTTTCTGGGGGACACAATTCAATCCATGACAGGAATTCACCACATAGGTGACCAATTTAAATTTCCTGCAAGATGATTTAGAAAGCTAAGTCCCAAAATAAGTCTTTTAGGCTCAGAGGGAGGTGCATAGAGATGAATAAATGAAGCACAGTGCCTTTTTAAGATGGTGAAACTATACTGCATGGTACCACAATGCTGAACACATGATACGTGCTTGTCGAAACCCATAGGACAAAACAACACAAAAAGTGAACCCTAATGTAAAAGGTAGAGTTTACTTGTCAATAACATATCATCATTTGCCCATGGATTGTAAACAAATGTACCACAGGATTTCAAGATGTTAATTACAGGAGAAACAATATTTGGAGGAATATGGCATTATGGGAACCCTCTCTACTTTCTACACAATTATGTAAGGCTAAAATTGATCTAAAAAAAATGAAGTCTGTTTAAAAAATGAATCCCTGTGTAGAGTCGCCTCAAAACACTAGTTCGTGTCTGCTATATAGGATAAAAAGTCACTAAGTGCCAGTGCTCCAACTCGACGGCACTTGGCTGGCTAAGTGCCAGTGGCAGTCCTGCCATGGTTATCATAGTTATGAGAAAGTTTAAATCTCTCTTTTCAAATCTCTCTTTAGCTACAGAACTGGTTTTCCTTTTTCATTTGGTATGTTATATGGCCCTGTTTCCATCCTGATGACTTCCCAGAGAAACTGAGAAGCATAGCAGTGGACTTTGGGTTATTTGTACAGCAAAGGACTATGGACAATGCCATGTAGACTAATTTCTCAGATCAGATCTATGAAGTTGTATAGTTGTATTCAAAATTGTATCACTGTCAAGAGACTAGTCTAAGGATTAGGCCACAAGAGTTTGAATCTTGGCTCCATTACTGACTGGCTTTCTCATGTTAAGCAAGTTACCCAGCCTTCTAAGCTCAGTTGCTTACTCTGTAAAGTGAAAATTGTAATGCCAACCCATAAATTTTTATGAGGATCAGATGAGTTGATGCATGCGTGGTGCTTAGGAGAATGCCTAACCTGTTGTTCAGTAAAAGTTGTTGCTGCTGCTGTTAGTAGTAGCCAGAGGCGTATGTATTTGTCCTTAGCTGTGGGCACCTTCTGTATGGTCCTGAAAGACTTTCTCCTGGACTGTCAAATTTGGGGTGCAAAATTTCTTGCACTAAACTCTTTATTCCCCAGGGTACCTAGGACAATACCTACTTTGGCATAGATAATCAGTATTTACTTGTTGGTTTGAAGTAGCTAAAATCCAAGTTACTGTGCTGGGTATTTGGCACCTAGTGATGACCTGACTTCAGGATAATATGAACCAGTTACTGTCGAGTAGTTTATGACTCATGGTGACTCCATGTGTGTGAGAGATGAACTGACCTCTATAGTGTTTTCAGTAGCTGATTATTTGGAAGTAGATCACCAGGCCTTTCTTCTGAGCTGACTCTTGGTGGACTCACACACCAAGGACATTAGCTATTTGCACCACTCAGGGATTCCTGGCTAATATACGAGGGCTGTGTGATGGTTAAGGAGCCCTGGTGGCACAGTAGTTAAGCACGGGAATGCTAACCAACAGATTGGTAGTTCAACCCCACCAGGTGCCCTGTGCATGAAGGACGTAGCAGCCTTCTTCTCTAAAGATGACAGCCTTGGCTACCCTATGGGCGGTACCAGAGTCCTGTAGTGTTGCTTTGAGTCAGAATTGATTCAATGGCAATAGGTGTCTATAATGAAAGATACAATTCTGAATACAACTATACAAGTTCATAGATCTGTCTGAGAAATTACGTGGCCCTGTCCGTAGTCCTTTGCTGTATGAATAACCCAAAGTCTACCACCATGCTTTTAAGTTTCTCTGGGAAATCATCAGGTAACAAAACAATGTGTGGTCAGCTAATAACTGAAAGGAGCCCTAGTGGTGCAGTGGCTAAGAGCTCAGCTGCTCACCAAAAGGTCACCAGTTTGAATCCACCAGCTGCTCCTTGGAAGTCCTATGGGAGAGTTCTATTCTATCCTATAAGATATGGAAGAGTTGGAATCAACTTAATGGCAATGGGTTTGGGGTTTTACTGAAAGGTCGGAGGTTTGAATCTACCCAATGGTACTGCGAAAAGAAAGGCCTGGTGTCATGGGTTGAGTTCTGTCCTCTTGAGTTCTTCCCCCAACCCCGCAACATGTGTGTATCAATTTGGCTGGCTATGATTCCCAGTGTCATGGGATTGTCCACCGTTTTGTCCTTTGATGAGATTTTCCTGTGTGTTATTAACCCTATCACTATGATTTAATAAAGTTCCTTAGTGGCAGTACACTGATGAGATCTACAAGATTAGATAGTATCTTCAGCCGTTCTCTTTTGAGATATAAACAGAGAAGCAAGCAGAGAGACTTGGGAACCTCATACCACCGAGAAAGCCTCGACAAGAGCAGAGCATATCCTTTGGGCCTGACAGTCCTGAGCCGAGGTGCTCTCAGGGTAAGGGAAGGCTGATGCATCACAAGGACCTCCCTTGGGTCTGACAGAGAGCGTGCCTTCCCCTGTGACCTGCACCTGAGTTCAGACTTACAGCCCACTGGACTGTGGTGTTTCTGTTAGAGCAGTGCCAAGTGACCAAGACGTCTAGCAGTCTACTTCCATGAGATTCCAGTCCTTAGAAACCTTACAGCATTGCAGTTCTACTCTGACACAGATGAGATGGCTATGAGTCAGACCTGACTTGATGGCAGCTTTCCCGCCCCACCCCGCTTTGTATGTAGTGGTAGAGAACAAGGCTTCTCTGGATTATGCGTCCTCTGCCTGTCCCTTACTGCACTGATGATTCCCTTTCATGCTTTTTTGTCTCCAGTGAGGAGGCAGGAGCAGGGTTTAGGACAGGAGACACAGTGAAAATGAGTAGCTGTTGCTGAGATTTAAATTTCTTATTTATGCAAGATTACATCCCCGTTCCACATATCTATGTGTCGGTATCTTACAAAAGAGACTTTAGTGATTCAAAGTTAGCGTTTTATAGTTTTTGTTTCGTTTTGTTTTTTAAGTATAGTTTTCATTTTCCCTGTGTGGTAGGTATAAGGGTACAACAATAAATAGGAAAGATAAAGGCCCTGCACTTATGAAGCCTAGTCGGGAAGGTGAACAAGTGAATGGTAAGTATTGTTGAATAACTTCTATAGAAATTCAGGGTACTTTGGGAGACATAAGGCACCGTGGTGACACAATAGTTAAACCCTTGGTTCCTAACCAAAGAGTTATTGCTTCAAACCTCCCAGCAGCTCCTGAGAACAAAAGACTGGCGATCTGCTCCCATATAGACCAGAACCATTGTGCGATAGTTGCACTGGCCTATAAGGTTACCATGAATCTGAACTGACTTGATGGCATTCCAACAACAGCAGCAAGGGAGTCTTAGATGGGTCATCTGACTCTTGAAAAGTAAGGAAGACCTGTTATTTAACTTTAGTAGGAAACAAGCTGTCCTCAATAAGATGCAAAGTAGGGACAGTTTTGTGGGTTTGACAGTTTACTTATTCTGTAGTATCTTCTATTTTCTCTTCCTAGAAGAGGGCCAAAAATGTAGTGCCATTAAGTCAACTCCAACTCAGTGCACCCTGTAGAGCAGAGTAGAACTGCCACATCGTTCTTCTGTGGGTGGCTTGTGGGTTCTCACTGCCATCTTCTTTTGGTTAGCAGCCTGGTGCTTTAACCACTGCACTACCAGAGCTCCCTTAGAAGAGAGCAGTACATTAAACACCAGGGTAGTGTCCCAGCTTGGTTGGCAGTGTCTGGAGTCTTGAAAGCCCGTGAGCAGTCATCTAAAATAGATGTGTTGGTCCTGTCCCACTCGAAGCAAAGGAGAATGAATAAAATCAAAGACATAAGGAAAAGACTAGCTCAAAGGACCAAAAGGCCACATAAACCAGAGACTCCACCAGCCTGAGACCAGAACTAGGTGGTATGCAGCTGTCACCAACAACCGCCCTGGCAGGTATCACAACAAAGAGTCCTGGAAAGAGCAGGAGAAAAATGCAGAACAGAATTCAAATTCACATAAAAAGACCAGACTTACTGGTCTGACAAGAGACTGAAGAAACTCCTGAAACTTGCCCCCTGGGCGCTGCTAACCTCGAGCAGAAACCACTCCCAAAGCCCACTTTTCAGACTAATATTAGACAGGCCTATGCAAACAAAAAGTAGCACACTCAAAGTGCATGCTTCTTAGTTCAATCAAATATACAAGACCAAATGGGCAGCTCCTGTCCAAAAGCTGGACGAGAAGGCAGGAAGGGACAGGAACAGATGCAGGGAACCCAGGGTAGAAAGGAGGATTGTGCTGCACACACGTTGTGGGGATTGCAACCAATGTCACAAAAACAACATGTGTATCGGTATTGAATGAGAAATTAACCTGAACTGTAAACTTCCACCTAAAGAGCAATTGGAGGCGGGGGGAAAAAAGGTAGTTTTGGTAACTCAGTGTTTTATGGTCCACTTGTATCACCTTTAACATGTGAAAGAATTAAGATAATTTCCTCCTAAGGCAGGCTTTTTAATGTTTAAATGCATGCATGCATATCCTAGCTTCCAGCCACCTGCAACCATTTCCCTATGGCTGGTTATTTTTCCCTCTGAAATGTTTTTTTTTTCTTTTTGATAGCACAGTGGCAGAAAGATACAGTTTCTGCATGCTGTGTTTTTACTTTCCATTTTCTCGATAAAACTATATCACTGCAGAGGAAATCAAATCTAATCTTCAATATATTTAGCATGAAAGCAATAAAAAGCATTAAGTCACTCCAGAAAGAGTGAAATACAGGCAGATATTCAAAGAAAGAATCACCATGGAAACTGTTTTCTTGAAATTCTGAACTCTCCAGGCTCCAGGCATGAATAAGTGAAGGAAGGCAAAAGGAAGAGGAGAAATATCTTGCCCTTTCTGTTGTCACTAAAATGCTGCCGAGGAATTGTTATGAATTATTGATTGCATGAATAGATGTATATATGAATTAGAATTACAAAGTTCTTGTCTTTTAAATGAACATGTAAGAACACACGGAGAATTTGTTCCTCAATGTTCTCTTTTCCTTGCTGTCAAAATCCTGTTGAGCAATCAAAGAGCTATCCTAGGGTCAAAAGTTTACAGGGAGACACACCAGGAATTATGATGATTAAAGGATTATGTGAACTAGAACTAAAATAGTATGCTTCTACATGTGACTCCCAGATACCTTTGTGTACCATTTCAAGATGATTATGGTTTCAGGATTTTTTCAAAGACATTAAGTGTTTAAAGATCAGAGGCCAACTCTTGCCTTTGGGAGCATGTTAATGAGGTGTGATGGAATTTCCTTAAGAAATTTTTTATGAATTAAATTTACTCTGTGTTTGTGTGAACATGTATGCATCTGGTAATATGCCCCTTTTTCCTGCTTCCTGCATGTTTACCTTCTAACTCATAGATTTTCCTCATTGAAACTATATGTTTAGTTTCCATATATTGTTTCCTGTGCTAAATCCTTTGCATGAGAATATTTAGACCATGGAGCTGTTCATGTTATATTTAGTAAGATGGCTAATTGAACAAGCGTTTGTTTTCTTAAATCCTCCCATCAGCCCTATGAGAAAGTTCCCCATTTTACATATAAGGAAGCTGACTTATGACAGTGGCATTTAGTTGCACTGGACCATAGAGTCAGCGAGTTGCCAAACATGGAATTGATATTAAGTAGGAGTCCTATGTCCATGATCTTAACAACATCTCCAAGTTTTCATCCCAGAGGATTTCAATACCCTCCCTTACTATCTGTGGGGCCAAGGGTGTGGCCCCACAGATAGAACGTTACTGTATTCAGTAACATACCAGGACTGCCAGTTAAGTTGGTGAACTCACCCTAGTAAAAGTGCTCCATACCTCACTGCTGACTGTGACTGTAGTCAGCTTTGAAGTACTCCCCTTAGGAAGCTATGCCCTGATGCCAGTGCTCAGTCCACCCTTCAAAGCAATTTGGGAACTCTTTCTGCAATGGCCATCAGAGATGTCATCATATTACCGTTGATGTCCTGAATGCCATCCAAATGTCTTCGTTTCAATATTCCCTTTACCTTTGGATAAAGAAAAACATCACTGTGGGTTTGATCAGATGACTAGAGAGAGTGTTCCAATACAGTTGTTTACTGGCTGAAAACACCCTCACAGACAACTACACAATTAAATTTGCGAACTTACTATGGAACTACCCTGTGCAATGGCCATTCCAGAAAGAATTCCAAAATTGCTTTGAAAGGTGGAGTAGGCACTGGCATCCATGCCTAGCTTCCCAAGGGGAGGACTTCAAAGGTGGCCATAGTGATATTCAACAACGAGGTAGGTAGCACTTAGAGCAATTAAGTTTGCGAACTTAATTGTCAGATCTTGTCTATTTTAAGAATCTGCCCTTCTACCAGGTACTGTACTAAATATAAAAATTGAAAACAAGATAAAGGCCCTGCCTGGAGCTGACAGTCTTCAGGAAATTTTTGTATACGTGAATGAACCAGACAAAATAGACAAGAGTTCACAGCAAAGAGAGGTTAAATGAGATTTGTGAAGGCAGATGAATTTAATCTGCTTTCAAGGGTGGGAGGATCTCCTGAGAGGTGAAGGAATAGACTTGAACATTTTAGGTAACTCTTACCACATCATTTTAATCCCCGCTATAAGAACGAGCATGAAATTTGAGGACCTAGGAGAAGATCAGGTCATGTGTTTTAGAAAAATGAGTTTGAACTTTTGAGCTGATGACGATTGGGTCACTTACCAGGGAGCCTGGCACACTAAGTGAGGAAGTTCATGTATTTATCAGATCAGTAGAAGTCATCTCTAAAGGAATGTATTTATTTATACCAAGACCTTACTTATATTAACGTACATTATTCTTTTGTGCTCAGGTCAATGACTTTTATATATTTATTTTAAACATTTTTTCTTTTCTCTCTTTTAGAGGGCTAATCTGGGAACTTACTTTTCTTCTAAACTGTGCTCCACTGTAATTTAAATTTATACATTACTGAGCAATTACCCAAAAACTAAACAAGGAGGTTAAGTCCCTTTAATGCATTCTAAAGAGAAAATTCTGGCCATTTACCCATTAGGATGTTATTATTTGAATCTGAATACAAATTGGAAAGTGTTTTCATGGAGTTGCTTCTTTCGAAAACAGTTTGCATACATGATTGCCTTAATTGTACAGACATTCATCTTTTTTTATTTATTATGACTGAATGAAAATGTACATTCCAATATAAATTTGCATGCCCACCTATGTGCAGCTGTCTACTGTTCTCCCTGCCTGGTATCAGCCCATCATCATGAGGTCCATTTCAGCTCATAGCAACCCTATAGGACAGAGGAGAACTGCCCCTATAGGATTTCCAAAGCTGTAATCTTTACAGAGGCAGACTACCATGCCCTTCTTCCAAGAAGAAGCTGATGGTTTTGAACCTCTAGCCTTTTAGATGGTAGACAAGTACTTGACTGCTGTACCACCAGGACTGCTTCCATATGTCATCATCACCCAGGTCAAGATATACCCGGGTACTTACAAGATCTTATGAAATGTTTGATGCCCTTTCCCAGTTAGCCTCCTCCCAGTAGTTACCACTTTTCTGACTGTATGAATGTTTGAAAGTGATAAGCAGAGAAATAAGATGGTGAGAATTTACAGAAAGTGTAATAACTTTTAGAAAGGAACATGAAGTGTGAAAGTGAAACAATTCAGATAAAGAGACCAATCACAGAGCATGTTAAAAGGCTCACAATCCTTCCATCCAGCCATTCAATTAAATATTTATCAGGCACCTATTATGTGCTGGGAGCCCTAGTGGCATACTGGTTAAGAGCTTAGCTGCTAACCAAAAGGTTGGAAGTTTGAATCCACCAGCTGCTCCTTGGAAACCCTATAAGGCACTTCTACTCTGCCCTACAGGGTCACTATGAGTTGGAATCAACTTGACAACAACATTTATTATTATTATTACTGTGTTCCAGAGCCCTGGTGGTACAGTGGCTATAAGCTAAGGGGCTAACCAAAAGGTTGGCAATTCAGTCTACCAACCACTCCTTGGAAATCCTATGGGACAGTTTTACTCCATCCTACAGAGTTACTATGAATCCAAAACTACTATGGTGGGTTTGGATTTGGGAGGTATTGTGTTCCAGACACATACACTAGAACTGTAGTGGTAACTAAACATATGCTCCCTCAAAGAGGAGACCAGAAATTAAACAAGCAGCTACCTTACAGTGCAATAAATTCTATAAGAGGTAAAGACACAGATTACACTTCAAAGGGACACCAAGGGCGTTGAGATAGTTCAGTGGTAGAATTCGCACCTTCCATGTGGGAAACCCAGGTTCTCTTCCCAGACAATGCGTCTCAACCACGGCCACCACCACTCTGTCACGGACACTTGTGCATTTCTCTGATGCTGAACAGGCTTCAGCAGAGTTTCCAGACTAAGACAGACTAGGAAGAAAGACCCAGCAATCTGCTTTGGAGAAAAATCAACCAATGAAAACCCTGTGCATTACAGCAGTCCCATTTCATTGTATGTGGGGTCACCAGGAATTGGGGGCTGGCTCAGTCTCAGCTAACAACCCAAAACAGGAAAACCTTTTAGACGATACCTGAGCCTGCATAGGAGATAGCCAGGACCAATGAGGAGATGAGGATGGGGTAGTTCCAGGCAGAGAGAAAACACGTGCAAAGCTCAGAGATGGCAGGGACATGGCTTGTTGAGGTAGCAGCAGTAGATAAGAGAGGGATGGAAGGAAATAAGGAGTTTTTCAAATGAAAAAAAAAAATGGCCATACTTAGTCAATTATAATATATTACAGGAGCCATGTCACTTTACAGAATGCTAATAGCCCCAGTGACAAACAAGATCTCCTCTTCAGTACCAGTATATAATTGCAGCAACTTGATTGTGCAACAGTCTGCAGCCATTGATGAGAAGATCTCAGATGGTCAGTGTTGTAAGTGTTTTTATTGTTTTTATGGTAGGCAGCCCACCTGGCTGTCAGTCATTTCTGTCTTAAAACTGAGCCAGAAAAACCAGTCACACAATGAGATTTCCAACCCTTTTTACCTGCCTTTTGAAGATGAAGTACTCTGGTATTCTTGGTACTTTCTTCAGCGTCTGTCTTCCTAGAGTGGCCTCGACTGTGCAAAGCTGCCAGGCCACCCCAGGCTTCTGACCTGTCCAGCTGGTAGTTCGTAGCACCCCCCCCCCCCTTGCTCTTACCTAGCAGCAGGTAACTCAGCAGGCAGAAAGTGTTCTTTGTGTTCCTGTGAACCTGAGGTAAACTCTAAACCCAACTGTCCTCATGACCTCAACAAACTGCTTAGTGTCTCTGGGTTTTAACTTCCCTTGCCATGAAATGGGAATACTGATGTTAACTTCACAAGGTCTAAGAGCCCCTGGGAAGTACCAGTAGTTAACGTGCTTGGCTGCTAACCAAAAATCTGGAGATCTGTGTCTGCCAAGAGGCCTCCCAGAAGACAGACCTGGTGATCTACACCTCTCCCAAAAAATCAGCCACTAAAAGGAAAAACATGCGTAGTACTACTCTGACATACGTGAAGTGGCTATGAGTTGGAATTGAGTGAGTGGCAAATGGGTTTGTTTTTTTTTTTGTAAGGTGTAAATGTAAATTAAAATATAATACAGTAATGCCTATAGGATAGAATTTAACATACAATAGGTCTTCAATAAATGGTATCAGGAAGGTAGTATGGTAGAATGGTTAAAAGCCAGGACTCTAAAGCTACGTATGTTCAAATGCAGGCTCTGCCAATGTCAGCTGGTGGCTCTGGGTAAGCCGCATAACCTCCTGTTGCCTCAGTATGCTCATCTGTAAAATGGGATTAATAATAATGACATTTTCCTCATGGTGTCGAGAAGTTTAACTGAGTTAGTGTATGTAAATTGTTTCATGTGGAGACTGTTATATGTATGTATGTGTGGTCTATATATCCGTTATTAGTAGTTGCAAATATCAATAGTTATTATCGTTTTTGTATTCTTTTCGGATACGTCTGTGAGAATATGTTGTTTGCCAAGAGTAACTAATGAAGAGGTGCATCTGGCTCAGGGCCAGGCACACAGTGAGCCCCCAATAAATGTTTGTAGAATGGATGAAAGCAAAGTGCTCCTCTCTCAGTGTTTACTATAAATGTTTCATCTTAATGATCCGTGGGAGCTTCCACAAGGAAGTAAGTGCCAAGGAAGTTCACAGGGTGTCAGCCTGGGCTCGGGCCTGGTGGCTTCTGATTATGTTGAACAAAATAGATTCGGATCAGTTTATTAGGTGCCACTGAAACCGTGCCAGTGAAAGCAAAATGCGATTTCACCTTGGGGGAGAGCCAGCATCAACATTTGCAAATCAAGGCACTCTCTACCTATTTCTAGTACCCTGTCTCTCTGCTTAGTGGGTGTGGAAGATGCTTGGTGTGGGTTTTCTTACCTCTGAAATCACTTCTGAATGTTTCACAAAATCAGGCCACAGATGTTTGAAATAGTTTTGCATACAAGGTAATCAATCCATTTGGTGGCCAGATGCTGTCAGAAAATTCTCCTGTTATAGCATCACTAGCTTCTAAATTCATTAGAAACATTAATTAAATCTAATCAACAATGGGTGATGCAGAAGATTAAACAGTGAAAAAACAAATACATTTCCAACTGGGCCATATTACAGGAGGAGAAAAACAGCTCCTCTCTGGAGGTAAAAGCCAAGTTAACCCTTTATGTGATATTCTCTAGGGGAAAACGTTTGCTACTGAGTTACCCCCAAATCAGGGTAAACTCGTGTATATCAGACTACAGCTTTGCTCCCTAATGTTTTTAATGGCTGGTTTTTTTGAAGCAGATCACCAGCCCTTTCTTCCAAGGCACCTCTGGGTAGACTCAAACTTCCAACCTTTTACTCAGAGCCACTGAGCTATTAACTGCACCTCCCAGGGACTCCACCTTTGCCAAATCTCAGGCCCCAGGTGAAGCTAGGGCTCTTCCTAAACTAAACCAGCCAGAGAAATCTCATTGGCTTTTCCAGAAATGTGTGTTTCTCTGACTAAGAGGCTCAAGAGCAGCCTTATTTTCTTACGCATTACTGGTGGGAGGGTAATCTTCATTGTTCTCCTAACCAGAAGGGCTTTTGGAGATGGCATCTTCAGGGGTCTTTTGCACCATGCCTAAGGTAGTTTCCCAGTAGTGTTGGTCATGTTAATTTGGGAACCAAATGAAGCCTCCTATTTCACCCCACACTAGAATAAGTTACCCGAGTTCAGGGATCTTGCCCAACAATTCTGAACCCCCAACAACTAGAACAGTCAGCAACAGGCACATAGTAGATGCTCAATAAACATCTATTGAATTGCAGTTGAAATTCTTTCTTACAAGACTGATTCTGTCATTTGCCCCAGTAAATCTCCAATATAGGCAAAAGAGTTTGACTTTTTTTCCTCTGAGGAACAGCATCTTGAGGGACCAATAAATAATCCAAGGGCTATATTTTAGGGAACTTGGCTCTAACACATTGTTGTGTAGCATTCCTATAATTGTCCCATATCCTGTGCCCTCAGTCCAAATGGAACTAGGGAAGTTCGGGTATAAACCAAACCTAGTGCTGTCAAGTTGATTCCGATTCATAGCAACCCTGTAGGACAGAGTGGAAGTGCTCCCTAGAGTTTCCAAGGGGCACCTGGTGGATTCAAACTGCTGACTGTTTGGTTAGCAGGCCTAGCACTTGACCACTATGCCATCAGGGGTTCCATGAATGGACATCATGAATTGATAGGATCAGCTCTCGAGCGAGAGATTGTTGTTCTCCAAGGATGTGCTTAGCTTGGTGGAGAGGCCAACCTTTAGCTGTGGTCACTAGCTCTTCTCCCATCTGCACTTTGGTTTGCTAAGACCGATGAAAGGCCTGAGACTGTGTTGGTGAAGCTGTTGCTGCTCATCGCCAAAGTGTTTCCTTGCACACAGCCCTATAGAGATCTGAGTTTTCAGAGGATGCAACTAATGGCCAAGGCCAGCAGCTACAACCTCAGATGACAACAGGAACCAGAAAAGTCACATACAAGATAGAAGCAGAAGGGTAGAGGAACCTTTAGAAAGATAAATGGGAGCTGATCTTTGGCGTCAGCATTAGGACTACAGTAGGGAATGGTAGACCAATACCAAATCAGTTCCCATGTGTCAGTTCCAACTCATGGTGACCCCATGTGTGTCAGAGTAGGACGGAGCTCCATAGGGTTTTCAACGGCTGATTTTTCAGAGGAAACCCTGGTGGCATAGTAGTTCCATACTGCAGCTGCTAATCAGAAGGCCAGCCGTTCAAATCCACTAGACATTCCTTGGAAGCTCTATGGGGCAGTTCTGCTCTGTCTGTGGGGTTGTTATGAGTCAGAATCAACTCCACAGCAGTGGGTTTTGGTATTTTTTATTATTATTATTATTATTCAAAAGTAGATTGCCAGACTTTCCTTCTGAGGTGCCCCCCCAACATCTCAACAGGTTTCTGCAAATCTTCCAACCAGGATGGACTAGGAAGAAAGGTCTGGTAATCTGCTTCTAAAAATCAGCCAGTGAAATCCCTGTGGATCTGAACAGTGCGGCATGTAACTGACTATGGGGATGGTGCAATCTGCTGTGATTGAGATCACCGTGAGGTGGGGACCAAGCAGGCACTAACAGGAACGAAGAATGACTTAAAACAGGCAGAGAAGGCCTCTCTCTCAGGAAGTGCTGTTTAAGCTGTGATTTAAACAATGAACGTGTGTTAGCCAAGGAAAAGGAGGAGGGCAAGTAACTTAGACAAAGAGAAAGCAAAGTGTTTGAAGACTGCAAAGAAAATGCACAGCAGTCATGAGGTCCCAAAAGCAAGCCAGTGGGGCTAGAAGGGAGTGAAAAGAGTGTGCTGGAGCGATGGCTTAGGATGAGGTGGGAGAGGTAGAAAAGAAGTAGTTCACAACAGCCATTTCCTTAATGATAAGTTACTAAAAAGTTGTTTTATGCCAATATGGCCCAGCATGGCTTTGGGTGCATTTTACTGTTAAGTTCAGCTAAGGAAGCAGGAGAAATATTTGGGATTCTGGCCAGGGTGGAGCTGTCATATCTTCAGTATTTAATGGTTTCATTCGTTCTGTTGCCTGGTAAGACCTTGATCCTCTGTCTCTACCCAAGAACTTTGCAGAAAATAATCAGTGTGTCACAACCAAGGCTGAGAACCTGATGGCGTGTGTATCAGAGAAAAAAATGTTCTTACTCATGAGTAGTTGTTTCTTTCCAAGCCCAAAGATTTTCAGAATTCTGTAGTAGCAATAACTTGAATTGTCAAAATTAGCATGTGAAATACTCCCCAAAAGCAGAATCTTTGGAGACAGAGAAATATGATCCTGTTTCCATTCGTCTCAGGTATACTAGGCTTAGAGAAAGTGCTTCTGAAAATAACCTTGCTCTTGATTTCCCAAATACTAGTTTTTGTATCGGGGTGTCCTGGGTTATACTAGAACAATGAACCATTAAAAACAGAAGAAAATGAAGCAATAAGCTGTAGGCAAAAATGGAGCATATGTGACTTGAAGTTTAGAGAAGAGCCATTATATACATTACATGGCCCATCACTTGTTGGCAAGAGACTCTTAAACCTTCAGCTCTGCACTATTTATGTCATGTTTGTTCTGCAAAGACTAAGATTGTAGGTACTGAAAGAGATGCTGTCAAAGAATTAAGTATGATTCTGTCTTCAGGGAACTTAGAATCTAGTTAGCATACACACAGAAAGATTATATTCAAACAGTCTACCAACATTTAACAATAGCCAAAGCCAAATGCTGTCGAGTCGGAACCGACTCATGGCAACATTTAACAATAGTATAAATGAGCCATGGCTGATAAGAAGATGACACTATGTCTGTGAAGCTTGTAAGTGGAACTATCCTTACTCAGTTTCTGGATGAGACTACTTTCAACTGAGTCTTTAAAAGAAGGAGACAGAAGATAAATTCTAAGAGAATAAATTTTAGACTTTGAACTGAGGAATCGTATAGTCAAGTGTTTGGGAGAAGAGTAGTGTGCAGTGATGGTCCCAAATCCCTCTAGATCAAGGGATCTTGAGTTCAAGGAATCCACGAGTCCCTTAACAATTTGTTGTTCCAGTTGTTGCCTACAGTCGAGTTGGTTCTGACTGATAGTGACCCTATGCACACCAGAACAAATACTGCCCGGCCTTGCACCTGTCCACAATTGTCTTTATGGTTCAGCTCATCGTTGCAATAGGATAAAGAATTTCATATATAAAGATGTGCATCTTTGCAGGCAAAGAGTTTAAAGATTGCCCCCAAAATGTTAAGAGCTAGAATAAACTGTGTCGTTAGGAAGAGGTTGGCTTTTACATTCCCTTATTCATCAAAAGAGTTAACAATGACTAAATTATCAGCTGTGCTGTCGGGGACATGTTTTTCAGTAAGGCAAATGGGACAAGTACAAAAATATGTGAGCAGGTCATTGGTAGTATATGATAAGTACTGAGTTGTAGGAGCTGTGAAGAGGAAAAAATTCCTTACTATCAGGAGAGCTCATGGAAAGCTTCATGGATAGTGGTGGCATTTGAGCTGGACTTCAAGGATTCATGTATTCAGGGTTTCTGTTTGTATTGCATTCAGCTGGTGAAAAGGTATATTTTGCAAACCTGTTAGGTATCAGTCCCTATCCTATGTCACCAGATTAAAATGGTGAACGACATTGTGCCCTCAGTGGGCATACTAATAGAATGAACTGTCAGCAGACACAAGTAATGGAAAAGATGTCCCAGGCAAAGGAAATGGCATACAAGTTGCTCAGGAAAGACTGTATTCACCAAGGGAACCCAAAGAGTTAAATTTTAGCGGAAACATCAGGTGTGTGTAACAAGGAGTACAGAAGATAGGATGGAAAAATGAAGGTTGAGCCCCAAATGACACACTCTGCCATGCTAAAAAGTCAGGCCTTTTACTGCAAAGAAAAAGTCAAGAAAGGATCCAGAAGAAAAATAGGAATGCTAGAGAGAAGGGAGAGAGAACAAGACCTAATACAAAGTGGGAGGGAAAGAAGAGAGATGCGAGAGAAAGATCAGGAGCATGGGATTTAGAACTGGCATTTGATTCGTACCCCAGCTCTCCTAATTTTGAGCCTTCTAAACTTGAACAACTTATTTAAGCCCTCTGAGTTCCTATTTCCTCTGCAAAATAGGGAAGGATACTAAAATTGTAGAGTTTGTATGGCAACTAAATGATATAACACAAGGCACAGATCCTGGCCAGAATAATTATTCAATAAATGAAAATGGTTATATAGATTTGAGGAGATATGTGTAAAGTATCTAGTACTATGTCTGCCATATACCTAGCTAATTCAGTAAGTAGTAGTTTCAACAAACAAAAAAATATGCTTTTCTAACCTATACAGTGCTGGTGTGTTGTTCTTACAATGAAATATCTTGAAGCCAAGTCAGTAATGAGTTAGTTTCCATGAGCCTTCGTGTGTCTTCTGCATGACAGTTGAAATCCTCTCCCTATAGACACATTGTAGTAAAGGAATGCGCAGCTAGCTAGGAGAATTTTCTATTAAATCCTGACTTCCTGGAAAGAAGATCTACAAATCACTTGGAAAGTTCCTGGCATCATCACCTGGGCCTGGCCATCTGCAAAGGGTCTGTAAATCTTCCACAGGGCGAGATGTATCTGTGTGAGTCTCTCACTCCAAGAGGCTTGTTTTTTTTTTTCTATCAGATACTAGAAATTGTGGTAAAAGTCACTCAAGAAAGGCCATAAGGAGGTCAGGCTACCCATGTGGAAGTGATCTTGTGGTAGATTTCTCATCACTTTAAAGCACTGCACAGATGAGCAGCTTTCTCCCTGGAAGGCAGATAGAGGATAATAGACTTTGAGCAGTGTAGCAGAAGGAATAGTCTTTTCTACTCTTCGCTTCATGAGAGGAGAGAAGGAAAGGAGGAGTGAAAGAGTGAAAACAAGAATGAGAACAGAAAGAAAAGAGGAAGAGACAAAAAGAGAAATAAGATTATTTTCATTCATAGTGATGGCATAAATCTGAAATACTGATGTGTGTGAGAAAGAATACAAAACTTTTTATAGTTGTGTTAAGCCTTGAATCCAGAGAGCAGTTTTCTTCCTGTCTATCTCTTAGCTATGGGTGGGAATTGAATAGGAGTCCTCAGCTGGTGCAAATGATTCGGTGTTCAAACCCATCCAGAGGCACCTGTAAAGATAGATCTGGTGATCTACTTGTGAAAATTCACAGCCTTGGAAACCCAGTGGAGCACAGCTCTATTCTGTATACATGAGATCATCATGAAGTCGTGTTGAAGTGACTTCATGGTAACTAACAGCAATAGCAAATGAAACTGTGTAGATTTTATTATCTCAACTGTTAGAGGTACACCAGTCCAAGTTCCTGGTTTGTCCAGTCCTACATTTATTTATTTATTCATTGAGCAGTCCTACCCTCTTTCCTCCCCATTTACGTTCCTTGTCATGACTGCAGTTTCTGTATCAACATATAAATATGATGTTATTTCTTAGACATTATTAAAACAACTCTCCTAACCCTTCCACCTCAGTTTGTGCTACACTTTTCAGCAAATCTCACTGAAGGAACTGGCTGTAGTATTCACTGTCTCCAATTCCTCTTTTCTTAATCTCCCTAAAACCTACTCCAGTTAGACTTCTACCTCCATTTTTCTACGGAAACTACGTGTTGTCAGAGTCAAAAGTGATTTTCATGATGCTGAATCCAAATTTCAATTATAGTCTTTTACCTTGTGCATAGCAGTTCTGGCATGACTGATCACTTTCCTCCACTACACTTTCTAGATTTTTCTTCTATCTTGCTGGCTCTTTCTCTGTTTTTTGGTTTGTTTTGGTTTGTTTTGTTTTTCTTGATTGTTCTTTTTCTAAATGTTGGAGAACCTTCTAAATGTTGGAGTACCTCAAGAGTCATCCCTTGGTCTTCTTTTCTTTTAATACTCTCATTCCCTTAGGTTTTGTCTAGCCTCATAGCTTTGAAAACCACCTGAATGCCAACAATCCCCAAATTTATATTACTAACCCATACCCTTCTCCTGAGCACCAGACTCTTTTTTTCCAATTATCTACTCAACATCTGTACATGTCTTATAAACCTCTTGTACTTCATATACCTAAAGCTAAAACTCTGGTTTTCTCCAAAAACCATGGCAGGATCTACTGACATGCTTCCGATGCTCAGTGATATCAGTTCTGTCATGCCAGTTGCAGTGGCCAAAGCCTTGGAATGATCTAGATTTCTGTCTCTCTTTCATGTCCCACATCCATTTCATCAGCAAAGCTCTGTCAGGCCTGCCCTGAGTGTGTATCCAGAGTCTGACCACTTCACCTCTGTGCCATCATTCAGAGCTGAGCTACCATCATCTCTAACCTGGGCTATTTCATTAGCTTCTCTGAGTCTACCTCATTGCCCAGCAGTCTCTTCTTAGCACTGTAGCCAAACTGATTATTGCCATTCCTCTATTCGGCACCTTCTAAAAGGTGTTCACTCTGAATAAAAGAGTAAGTTATTTTTGTGATCTTCAAGACTCTACATCATCCAGCCTTCTTATTTCTCTCATTGCATCTTCTTGTACATCATTGTCCCATTATTAAAACTGCTTCAGCTACACAGGTCCCTTGACACTGCATGTTTCCCTGTTAGGATCTTTCCATTGGGTTTTCCTTCTGCCTGGATACTTCTTACAGACATCTATATAAGTAACTGCTTCACCACCTTCAAGTCTTTGCTGAACTGTCACCTTCTCAGTGAGGCCTGTCACCTTCTGAGTATCCACCAGGCACTCCTTGAATACTCTGGGAGTCAGTTCTACCCTGGCCCCTAGGGTCGCCATGAGTCGGATGCGACTCAACAGCACTTGGCTGGCTGGCTATTGAAAACTGCAGCCCCCTTCCTATCTCCCACACTCTAAATACCCCTTACTTGACTCTCTTATTTCCTACAGTTAGTAACTACTAATAATTTACTATGGTCATTGACTACTGTCTTTTCCTTACAACTGGATTATAAGTTCCATGAAAGGAGATATTTATTATCTGTCTCTCTAGTAACTGGAATGGTGTTTGACACTTAGTAGGTGTGCAATGAATATTTTTGAATGAATATAACAATTGTTAGTCTTTCTTGGTTTTTCTATACCTTGTATTATTTGTTCGTATCTAAACAGACACTTGAACATGAAATCAGATACAGTAGATGTTCTAAATCTTCAATTTCCAGTGGATGGAAAAAAGCTGTAGGGAATGTACTACAGTGGCTTTGCCTAGTGAATATTTATTAAAGGTTGGGGCTTACTGATGATAAAAATCAGTGCTATTTTATTCATTCTGTCTTTTACTGATTACCAACTTGTGTCAGATATTACAGTCAATTCTTTAAAATATGCATATCATTCAAAAAACAGTAATGTTTTATATACTGCAACTCCTAGACAGACAGACAGAGAAATCAAGTGGTAAAAAGAACTATATTTGGTGCATTTGATTCTAATAGTTCCTATTTTCTTTCTTAAAACTGTCATAGCATAATAGCTCATCAACTATATTACCATTTTTATTTTGTTGAGCACAGAAACCTCATATTTTAGGAAGAAAATTCCATATCCTTTCCTGCTGCATTCTTTATTCACCTCTTTAGGCCTATCTAAAGTTGGACAAAAGAAGGACCTATCGTATTTGTTGTTCAGTTTGTCCTTTAGAGAAATACAAAAGATACCGTGAATGCAGAAATGTAGACGAGGATGTGGAAAGTTTCTGTAGTGACTTCTTATTGCCTTCAAGGGCAGAAATTTTTACCCTGGGGTTCACAGACCTCTAGTATCAGGCTCTATGGACAATCTTTCCCCCAACATTTTTGCCTATATCCAATCTGCCACTAATTCTTAATCTTCCAGATGCAAGTTTCCTAAGGGCCAGGACCATGTCTGGTACCCAGCTTGATAACATGTGCACGGCATGTACCCAGTAAACAGATCCCTTGTGTCTCAATCCAGTTTTTATTCAAAAACCATTTGAGGCTCTGTCACTTAACATCTCTTCACCGTGTGTTCTTATCTCATCTTCTAATTCATAGGATCCCTAAATCCTAATCAATGCTACAAAGGCCTTTTAAGGTAATGGCTGTTCTTTGCTGGTCAGCCTGTCCATTTCTAAAATTACCTTGTACTTTTTTTTTTTTAACAGTCATTGAACACCAATATTTGGTTAATTGATATTTTGCTGAGGGTATTTGTTCATCCTGCAGATGTCCATTGTGTACATATCAGTCCACTTTTATATTGAATCTCTTTGACTCTTATTCTGTGATCCACTAAAATTAAAACAAAAAAAAGCATCTGTTATATGCTAAGACACTCAGCTAGCAACTGAAGGCTTAGTGGTGAACAAGCCCTTTATAGAGTTTACAATTGAGAGATGAAGATAGGCATTGAAAAGGATCCAGTTATCTTTGCAATAAATGCTGATGGTAGAGTGGTAACAAGTGTTATACAGGAGAAGTACAGGGAACAGTAACAGTTACCATGGAGATGATTGCATGGTCTGACAGTGAAGTCCACAAATGTAATTGTTCTAAATGCTGCATACCTCACTGCTGAATATCACTGCTGTTACCATCAAAGTACTCCCCTTGGGAAACTGTTCACCAAAGACAGCACTTGGTTCACCCTTCAAAGCAATTTTGGAACTCTTTCTGGAATGGCCATTGTGCATGATGGCAAGTTCTCAGACTTAATTGTATAGTTGTATGTGAAGGAGTTTTTAGTCAGTAAACAAATAACCATCATGGTACACTCTCCCTATTCCACCTGATCTGGCCCCCGCAATGACTGTTTTTTTTACCCAAAAATAAAAGGAAATATTGAAAGGAAGACATTTGGATCACATTCAGGACATCATGTGTAGTATGACATCAGCCCTGATGGCCATTCCAGAAAAAGAGTTCCAAAATTGCTTTAAAGGGTAGGCTAGGTGCTTGCATGGGTGCCTAACTTCCTGGGGGTTACTTGGAAAGTGACTGCAGTGATATTCAGCAGTGAGGTGAGTAGCACTTTTTCTAGGATTAATTCACGAACTTAATTTTCAGACTAGAACTGTGCTCCACATGATTTTCAAAGGCTACAATCTTTGGAAGTAGATCACCAAGCCTTTCCCATGAGGTACCTATGTGTATACTCAGACTTCCAACCTTTTGAGTAGTGCTAAACTGTTTGCACCACCCGGCGACTACTATGAGGAGCATTGGGACTACATAATAAAGAGAAACTGTCCTAGTCTTGGGAGAAGTTGTGAAAGACTTTCCTACAGTAAACAAACAAACAAACAAAGCCACTGCCAGTGAGTTGATGTTGACTCATAGTGGCCCTATAGGTCAAGGTAGAACTACCCCATAGAGTTTCCAAGGAGTACCTGGCAGATTCAAACTGCCAGCCTTTTGGTTAGCAGCTGTAGCACTTAAACACTATGCCACTAGGGTTTCCTGCAGTAGCGATGGAAAATTGTAACTCCCACAAGACAGCTAAATGTCTTACACACTTAGCATTCTAGCAAAGCAAATTTTCTAACCAGAGAAGTGCCCAAGAGATGCCACATTAAGTGTACTTGACTGATGCAATGCCTGCCCAGGAATTTCAGTGCCCAGCAGATGTGATGAGCTTTCTCATTGTGAACCTGGTGTCCCGCTGATTTTAGAGACAGATGTAGATGTCACATGTTGTGCGGATAATAGATCTCAGTGTTTGGTGAGAGGCTGATGGAGTTTGCATCATCTGAGCAGTTAATTATTACTCTGCTTTTGAAAGATTGGGTGACAGATGGTAGACACCTTCACAGAAGATTCCACTGTAAACCACACAGGCGTGTAGGCAAGTCAGGGCTGCTAGGTGTTTCCCACTAGGTTTTTCTGTACTTACCAAAACCCACTGCTGTTGAGTTGATTTCAACTCACAGTGACCCTGTAGAGGACTTCCAATATTTAAACTTCTTTGCCCTTAAGTAAGTTTTGTTCCAGCCATGAGAAGTTTTTCTCTCTTGCATTTTTATGTAGCTACAAATTGTCATGAATGAAAGGCAAAGTCCATCAACTCACATGTCCCTGGATCATCTCAAACCTGGGTGGTGCTGGGGATTTGGTCAGTGTGGGGAAGCTGTGTGCATGTTAATGGAAACAGCATGGCATTCATTACTCACCTGCTTCCCACCATCTGGACTTTCACAGCTCAGCAAGCATGGTGGGCTTCCTGCCCATTAACAAAAAGAACTTGGCTCTTAAAGAGGGCATGGTTAGGTCCCTTTGAAGTCATAATTTTACGATGGACACCATGAATAAATTGAAGTTGGCATTCTCTCCCAGTAAGCTGATTTTACATTTGAATGGTTGAAAGATAATGCACCATTTCCACAGCAGGAGAAAGAGAGCAAACAAACAACTTCAATACTGAGAACCAGGCAAGTGGGAAGGAAAATTGCTAGTATGATAGAATGAAACCAAAATGTACATGTAACAGTTTCTACAGGGAGGTGCAGGACAAGAGTCTATGTCTTCCATTTGCATGTTTATTAAAAATCGGGCCCTGGGCAAATTGCTAAGAGGAAAACAAAGATGGGAAGATGTATCTTATTAGTATGCATATGGCTGCAAGTAACAGAATATGTGTCTAGCAATAGGTCATCTATTGTTTGACAAGTCCAGAGCTAGGCTATTCCGAGGTAAGTTTTTGCAACTTCATGATATCATCAAGGGTATTATCCTGTCCTGCTTGTCGTACACATTCCCTTGGTTTTCTGTCCTTCATCTTGTCTCCTTATAATCATAGGATGGATGCCTCAGTTCCACAAATCATCGCTGCATGTAACCACATACAGATGCAGGAAGGAAGGAGTCATCGGTGTATCTAGAAGGCCTCCCCTCCATTACTTCTGTCCTTTTATTCAGGGAAGAAAGTATATCCCCGAATCTCATTCTATCCCCACCATCCTCTATCTTCCATTTGGGTCACGTGGCTATGATGAGCCACAGGGGAAGCTGCAAAGCAAGTATCTGGCTTTAGGAACATCTACAGTGGGAGGACGGCAAAGAAGAAAGGCCATGGGTAGAAGTTGCTAGCAGGAGTGTCTGCCACAGCACAATGCTTACTCTTAATGTGTTTGACCTAGAGAGGAGGACTGACATTCAAATAGGGACACCTTCTACATTCCACCTTAATGTAAAACAAAAATCCTCATAACTGGACCAGTAAGCAACATCAAGATAAGACGAGAAATGGTAGATATTGTCAGGATTTCATTTCACTTGGATCCACAATCAATGCCTATGGAAGCAGCAGTCAGGAAATCGAAGAAAGCATTGCATTGGGGAAATCTGCAAAAGATCTCTTTAAAGTGCTAAAAACCAAAAATGTCACCTTACGGACTGAGGTATACCTGACCCAAGCCAGAATGTTTGCAGTTGCCTCATATGTGCAAAAACTGGATAACACATAAGGACTGAACAAGAATTTATGCCTCCAGATTATGGTGTTAATGAAGAATAATGAATATTCCATACTGACAGAAAAACAAGTCTGTCTTGGAAGAAGTACGGCCAACATGCTCCTTGTAAGTGAGCACGGAAGACTGTCTTACATACTTTGGACATGCTGTCAAGATGGATCATTCCCTGGGAGAAGGACATCATGCTTAGTAAGGTACAGGATCAGTGAAAAAGAGGAGGACTCTCCACTGGACAAATGAACACAGTAGCTGCAGCAATGGTCTTAAAGATGGCAACATTTGTGAGGATGGTGCTGAAGCAGGTGGCATCTTGTTGTACAGAAGGTCACTGTGAGCTGTAACCACCTCAACAGCAGCTAAAAAAGAATAACCTTCTAGAACTGCACTTGTGGATAAATAGGAAGCAATATTTGTGGTAAGATCTTGAGAATTGGGGCTGTTGAACACTCTTTCATGTGAGAGGAATCCCAGTACCAGGTTAGAGCAAAAACCAGAAGGTGCAGAGTTAATTATATCCACATGAAAGGAAAAGGATCCAGTGTCTAGATATCGGATGCAGGTCCAATAATAGAGGAATCAAGCATAGGTCAGGCAGAAAGCATATATTATACAAGGTAGATCAGAGAGAGCAAGCTTGTAGAACATGTGCTCACTCTTCCCCCACTCTTGCCTGTGATAGACATGACTAATTGATCACAGTACTCTTTCCCCCCAGGCCAATCTATGACCTTAGTACTTCTCCATAGGCAGAGTTGGCCAATATTCTGAAATTGGTAAGCAATGTCAATAGGTCTATTTGCTATCATCCCTCAGAACTTTATGTTTAGTCTTTTTGTCACTAGGAACCAAACTAAATGAATGCAAGAGGAAGCTAAGAAGTTCATGCTGCTGAGCCAATAACTAAAACAGAGTCCCATTAAAAGACAAATGGCAAAGAACAAAGGACAAAAAAACCTCTTGCATAAACCTACTATGTGACAGCTTCCCATCACTTTATATATTACATCAATATAAATTCTCTCTACAAAGTATAATTCTAAATAGTAACAATATTTAGGCATCCAAATTTTTAGAAATCTTTGACTGCCCAGTGAGAAAGTGATTACTCATCCCAAATTGAGTTGAGCCATGTCTATGAATACCAGTTGTAGTTTCTTTATTGCTACATTTTTAACTTTTATAACTCTCACATCTGCATGCTCATTTTACTCCCCTAATTTATTCGTCCATTAAAAACTATTTATTACAGTGGGACAGCATGAAGGAACATTTTAGGAATGATGAAACAGTTCTTTCTCACAGCTGTGGTGGTCAGTACATATCTATAACCTGTGGCTAACATTGCAGAGAATGAGAATTCCAGAACATCTAATTGTGCTCTTAAGGAATCTGTGTACAGATTAAGAGGCAGTCATGCAAACAGAACAAGGGGACACTGCAGGTGTGCAGAAGGGTTGTATCCTGTTACCATATATTTTCAGTCTGTATGCTGAGCAACTAATCTGAGAAGCCAGGATATGCAAAGAAGAACAAGGCATCAGGATTGAAGGATGACACACTAACAACCTGCATTATGCAGATGACACCACCTTACTTGCTGGAAGTGAAGAAGGTTTCACCCACTTACTGATAAAGATCAAGTATCACAGCCTTCAGTACAGATTGCACCTCAACATCAAGAAAAAAATCCTCACAACTGGACCGGTAAGCAACATTATCACAAATGGAAAAAGAATTAAGGTTGTCAAAGATTTCATTTTACTTGGGTCCACAACCAACAACCGTGGAAGCAGCATAAAGAAATCAAGAGACGTATTGCACTGGGAAAATCTGCTGCAATGGATCTCTTTAAAGTATTAAGAAGTAAAGATGTCATCTTGAAGACTAAGGTGCATCTGACCGAAGCCATGGTGTTTTCAATCACATCATACACATGTGAAAGGTGGACCAGGACCAAAGAAAACAGAAGAATTGATGCCTTTGGATTGTGGTGTTGGAGAAAAATGTTGACTGTACCGTGGACCCGCCAAAAGAACATACAGATCTGTTCCGGAAGAAGTACAACCAGAGCGCTCCTTGGAAACAAAGATGGCAAGACTGCGTCTTACATACTTTAGACATATTGTCAGGAAGGACCAGTCCCTGGAGAAGGACATCGTGCTTGGTAGAGTGGAGGGTCAGTGAAAAAGTTGAAGACCCTTAACAAGCAGATTGGCACAGTAGCTGCAACAATGGGCTTAAGCATCAAAACAATTGTGTACATGGCACAAGACTGGGCAGGGTTTTATTTTGTTATTCATAGGGTCACTGTGAGTCAAAACAAACTCAATGGCACCTAACAATAACAACAAGAACATAGAACATGGAGAAGGAACTAGTCAGTTGATACAAATTGGGTAAATTTGTTTTATGTTATTATCTACCAAATGTTTCTTAGATGAAAGAGAAAACGTTTAATAGACTCTGAAGGCTAAATTGTATTATACTCTCATTTTAGTCCCTGTGATTGATGGTGAGAGGCCAGTGCTGGTGACCTGGTCAGTAAGATCCTAATCCATCAGTGTAATTTGGGTTTAAAGCCTCTCTGAGTGTGAACTAGATCATTGTTATCAAAACAATTAACCTGCGACTTGACTGTTGTCTTAGTCATCTAATGCTGCTATAACAGAAATAACCACAAATGGCTTTAACAAACAGAAGTTTCATCTTTCACAGACTAGTAGGCTACAAGTCCAAATTCAGAGTGCCAGCTCCAGGTAAAGGCTTTTTTTCTCTGTCAGCTCTGCTAAAGGTCAGCAGTTTGAATCCTCTGGCAGTCGCTATGGGAGAAGGATGGTGCAGCCGGCTTCCATAACGATATACAGTGCTAGAAACCAAAAGGGCAATTCTACTGTACTCAATAGGATCACTGTGAGTCACAGTCAACTAGACGGCAAAGAGTTTGGTTTGTTGTTGTTTTGATTTGAAGCTTTCAGAAGCAGCTCACCAGGCTTGTCTTCGGAGGCACCTCTGTATGGCTTCAAACTGGCAACCTTTCAGCTAGCAGTAAGAAGCGCAACTGTTTTTCCAATCCAGGGACACCTAGACTCAGTTTTAGCGTGGCAAAATGTAGAGACTGAGGCATGAACTAGGGGACCCCTCCAGTTTTCTTCAGCTTTACAACCACGTGAATAATAATTGTTAAGTCAGTTTTTGTAGTTCAGGTAAATGAAGCTGACAGTCTGGATCCTTGGTAGGCTGTAGAGATGGATTTAAAAAAGAAAAAGAAAAATGTTCTCTTAACAGTGTCCATTGAAGTAGAAATGAGGTTACCAGGCCACCAAATTGTGGAATTAAATCAGCACAAGTAGATGTGGAACAGGGCACGCCTCATGTCTCCCAGATTTCCTTGAAAAACATTTTAACTGTGTTTGACCTCTGTAACTGTTTCTGGTTTTTGTTTTGTTTTGAGTCAATATATACTTTATCCACATCTATATAAAACAAAAAAAGAAAGGCTCAAGTTTATAACTTCTTGCTCAACAGCGAAATTCAGTTGGACTTTTAATGAAATACTGAGTTGCAATTGAAATTTATCATTTAAAGGCCAAAGTCACATTGAACTTGATGACTTGATTTCTCTTGACCAGAATTTCAAATGAAGTTATTGTGTCTAAGTTTGCTAGTTTATTATTGCAATTACCGTATCTACTTTCTGTATTCACTGATGTCATAGGTAGCACATGTTTTCCGATTTAAACTGCTCTGCCAGAGAACATATTGCAGACACAAGAATATTTGTATCAGAAGTTTGGTATCTTGAAATTGGAATGCTGGGTGATTCATGAGATTTGCATCAATTATTAAATAGTCATAGATGGAGATATGCAGAGATGGATGGGACAGTGAGGTATTCCAGTTACACCTACTGGGTCAGCAATGATAAATGACTCAAGAAGGAGAGTTCAAAATAGATACTAACTCAAGCTACAGTGGCATATGCTTTCAGGGGAAGCAGACTATAACCAGAAATAAACAACCTAATAAATAACCCAACTGACTAACAAGATTAAAATAAAAGTAAAGATTTGGCAAGAATACCTAAGAAGTTTTTGAATGATACCAGGCTTGTCCTGGGAATCCCTGGTGGTGTAGGGGTTAAGTTCTGTGTCTGCTAACCAGAAAGTCAGCAGTTTAAATCCACCAGGTGCTCCTTGGAAACTCTGTGGGGTAGTTCTGCTCTATCCTGTAGGGTCGCTATGAGTCATAATTGACTCAGTGACAGTGGGCTTGGATTGGAGTTTTAGACCACGCTCTTCATCCTCTCTAGTGCAGGTTTTCTGAGGGAGAAACAGTACAAAGGAAGACAACACTTAAAAACAAAGGAGACATTTTTGTGAGCTGAGTCCACGCCTAATATGCCAAAATGCAGAGTTCTAGTACTACTGGCTTAGATCACGGGGCTTAGACTTGAGCTTGAATCATACCTTGTTTTGACATGAATAGAAGTTGGGAGAATGAAGACATTTTCACAGTAAATCTGTGCTGAAAAACAGTATAGTATGTTAGCCCTAGAAAAGCAGTTTAATTTCTTTATGAATGACCTTTTCTTTGAAACTGAGGCAGGTGGTCACCTTTGAGAAACTCACTTTTCCAATACTCAAGTTCACTTAGAGGAAACTGCCATCTTTTAGTTCTAAATGTACACACACTGCAGCCCCCTGAAAACTCTGGTGGCCGACACACTGCCCTAAAGACATGAGCAGGCACCGTTAACCCCACCACCCTCTCAGTCCTCCTTGTTAGCCTTTCTCTGTCTCTCCGTCTTTGCCTCTCTCATTCTCTCTTCACTTTCCCTCTCTCTCTCTCTCTCTCTCTCTCTCTCTCTCTCTGAGGTGTTTGTTTTGAGCAGCTTAAGAGCACTGACTCATCCCTTGTACCTTACAGAAGCTTGAAAATGAAAAGAAACGTCATGTCTATGGGTCTACCAAGTTAGGAACATCTGTGAATAATTGCTGGTAATTCACTAGTCCTTGAAGCCCTTGGAAGAGCCAGAAGAGGTAGCTTATGTTAGATGTATATCCTGCAGCAACTGCAAAAGTCAAAAAAGTCTTTTCCTCTCCTCTGAACATGAGAATAATTTGTTAACATGAACAAACTGTAACAAAGAAAGGTGATCAAATAATGCATTTGATATGGCAGGCTTCCCAGCCATGCTCAGCTTTCTTAGGATTCACCTCACTGGGCAACTGTCCCATCAACGAGCCTTTTAAATTTGTATCAGGAACATAGTTAACCAGGTAGCTTTATTTTGCCCTTCCTTTGGGAATTAACTAAGCTAGCTTTCATTAAAGGGATCTTCCTAAGTGAATGGACTAGATTTCCACTTTAGAGCATTGATAAAGAATTCGGTGCCATTTTCTGAATGAAGACTCCACAGACCAGAGGCCATAAACTGGTGTCTTACAGCCATATAATTTTTTTAATGGCATGGCATTAAAAAATAATAATAATAATTAGTTGGCAACATTTATAAGAACTTTTGCATAAAAATTTAATTTCAAGCTTCTTTTAAAAAAAAATCTGGCAACACATGAAATACGGTCTGGAACTTAGTAGCTGCTCATCCCTGGAAGGGAAATATAAGATTTTTTTAGTTCACCTGGGCTGCTTCACTCCATAAAGTTACCTGTGTGGTCCTGGGGGATTTGAATTTGCCACCCCTGGAGTTAATCACCTAGGAGGCCAAAGCAAGAAGTCCTGAACTGTTCTTTGAAATGTGCTTAGCTCAAGAGGAGCTATGGCTGATACTTTATTCTTTTTCACTCCTGCACAAACAATGACCAATAGTAGCATTTTCGTACAGGTTGAAAAGACACTTCCGTGTAAAGTGGAGAATTTTATGCTACTTACCTGAATAAATCAAGCATACAAAGAAAATCCTGAAATGATATAAAAGATTTGAGATGTGACTTATTCAGGGGTAATTGCCTTAGTCTTCCACCTCACTGTCTCCCCAGTGTTTTCCTGGCATAGACGAGTCATCTTCAAGACGTTCCTCTGTCAAAGGCTATACTCATAATTCCCCTGCCTATTTTTTTAAAAACTCATTTGCACTCTCCGGTAGCAACTGTTGGAACCCTGCAGGGGAATAATTGCAGGGGAATTAACCTCTGACATTTTCCTAAAAATAGCCCTAATAAATCCAATCACAGGTAATTTACCTGTCCGTGTTCCTCGGGGGTAACCACCGTTGAAGAGAAACTTGGCAGGCTGGCACTCCTTCAGTAATTATCTGTGATCTCAGTTCCTGGTGCCTGTGTGTTTTCTCTACTTAGGAATACAGGGTACAAATTGCCCTCTGCCCTCTGGCTTCGTGACCCTGTTTTCCAGCACCCTTCTCCTAGAGTTGAAATAAGACCTTGTTCTTCCAGAGGGATGTGTGGAACTCACAAGAAAAGGGGGTGCATAGTTCAAGCTGGAGTGAATTTATGACTTGGTAGTCTCCCTAGTGATTTCTTTGTGTTCTCTTCTTTGAATTTCAGTATCTGAGTTCCAAGCATCCCAGTTCTGTGTCAACAGAACACTCGGCCGTCGTTTGAATAACCCATAACTGAAAGTGCTTTGGAGTTTCTTGGTGCAGAAGATAGGGGAATGCAGAATAGGCTGAATTGGTAAAGGGTCAGTTAAAGAAATGAGCCAAGAAAGTTGCTGTTTTCCTAAGGCATAAGGAAATTTAGTTTCTTTTGCCCAAAACAATGGGGTCTGGAAATAGTTTTTCCCTTTTGTTCTCTCCAGATGTTTCTAGAGATCAGAGGACAGTGTGGGCATCTAGGAAATTTACTTTCCCCAAGTGCCGCTTCCAAGTGGCACTTAAGATACAGAACATAAAATCCTTGCAAATTCCGCTGCAGAGACAAAGCCCCTAAGCCCTTAAATGCACAGAAAAGTATGTCTATTATCTATCTTTCAAAGTAAGTGTGTGGTTACTTAAATTGCCTTTGTCTTCTTCTTTACAGCTGACATTATCTCTACGGTAGAATTCAACCACACAGGAGAATTGCTAGCGACAGGGGACAAGGGGGGTCGGGTTGTAATATTTCAACGAGAGCAGGAGGTAAGTGGTGGTGAATGCAAAATGCCTATTTTCTTCTCTTTTTAAAGGATGCCTCCTACTGTGCCTTAATCCTCATGTGTCACTCTTAACCTTGCTGCTTTGCTAGCAAACTAAAAAAAAAAAACTGCCAAAAAGTCATTAACATCAACAGTTTCACATTCAGCCTCATAAACATACCTGAAAATAGGGCCTTTTCTAGACCTTGCCTTATCTTTTCAAGCCTGGGTATTTATTGCACATTCAAAACAACTTCACTTCTCATCTGACCTGCAAAATTCCAGAGTTAATTGTTGAATAGCCCTCCCTTTTCAGTGGAATTTGTCCTCCTGCTATTAAACTCAGTCTTGCTTGGTTTCAGAGGCTGCCAAAATATATACATACACATGGAAACCCCGGTGTCGTAGTGGTTAAGTGCTACATCTGCTCTCCAGAAAGTTGTCGGCAGTTCAGATCTCCCAGGCACTCCTTGGAAACTCCATGGCGGAGTTCCACTCTGTCCTATAGGGTCACTATGAGTCAGAATTGACTTGGTGACAGTGGGTACTTGGAATACACACACGTGCGCACACGCATGCGTATTCTTCACTTGCCAACAGACGTGGGTCAGTAGAAGAGAATCTGATAGGTTAGCCTGTCACAGGGAATGAGATCCTGCAAACTGATGTATGAGTAACAGATACGCCACACACTCTACTATAGGTGACTCAGACTTCCCAGGAGCTCAGTGTTAAGACGCAGTACTGTCTCTGAGCAGGGGCTCTAACATTCAGTGAATCAAAAAAAACAAAAAAGAGAAAAACCTTTCTTCCTGAGACTTGGGTTCCACTAGGAATTCTTTCTCTTTTTCATATAAATTAAATTGGTTGGTGTCTGCTTCTGTTTTGTCAGAATGGAATTATGGCACAATTTGATTTTCTCGGCCTCCCTGGCATGGCCCTGGAGCTTCCAGCAGGCTGATCTCTGTTCTGGTGACTCTCCCATCTGCCACCGCCTGCCTTTGAGCTCCATGTTACACTGGGGACGCACTGAGGGAGGCCCAGTGCAGGAGGACAGTTTCACAAGAGGCCTCCCTAGCAATTTAAAGACAGCTTTGTGCCTCAAAGCCATTTGTGTTGCACCTCTCGTCAAAAAGGAAAGCCTCATTTAGAGGTGATATATTTGGTAATTGCACATTATTTGCAATTAATTTCTATAAGGACATCCTAATCCCTCGAGGAGCTGTGTAAATTCAAGTGTTCAGCATTAAATCAGGCACCCAGCCTGTTTCACTGGCCCTGGAAATGGGAAAATGTGGTTGGCAAGAAGGAACTAATAGCTCTTCGTGACCTGGAATTTTTCCTGCTTTTCCAAAGCTGCCTGGTGCTAATTGGTCTGGCACATACTACACACACTTGACAGTCTGATTTGGATGGTAGCAAATCAAAACTCATAAATTTATTGTTAAGGTGGACCAGCTTTCTCTGCCATAATAGAAGAATACCAAGTATGTCAGCATTAAAAGTCTTTTTAACACTAATTTTTCAAATCTCCAATTTTTTTTAATCCAATTAGGTTCACAGTGATGATAAAGAGGAACCGGAGGAGCTGTTTAACATAAATTACCCAAGGCAGCATGTTGCCAGCAATATTCTGCTCCACTTTTTTCCATTAGCTATTTATAGGTTTCACCTATTTTAACTTATTGCAATGTTTGGGAAGCCCAATTCATTAATGGCATGATGAGGGACATATTTTTAAAAGTACAGTGGTTTTGTTCAGTAAAGAAAAAAAATTCAGTTTGGATGAATAATATACAGTTGAGTAGTGTAGCTTTGTGGAGAATCTTGGGGTTGGAGGGAACACTGGGCCTGAGAAACAAAGCCACGTGACCACCCTCTAAGCCAGCCCTGCTGCTCTGGACTTCCCTGGGTGACTTCTCAGGAAATACACCCCCCGGGAGTTTGCTTACAGGGTCTTCAATGCCTCCACAAATGCATTTAACACCTCGGGCTTAATACCACCACTCATTGGTAAGCTGAGATTTTGGGTAGGGTGTTCTATACACACCTAGATATACAATTTTTTGGAACTAGAAACACTATGGGCCATTTTCTTTCACTTTCACCTCTAAGTAAAAGTGAAGCATTTGCAACAGATGTTTAATAAGACCTGCATTTGAATTTTTGAAGCTCATGGTAATCAGGTTCTAAAATACTTACAAGTAAAGCCTCCCTTCCCACTGTCCCTTTTTTTCCTTTGTCTCTTTCCTACCCTCTTTTTGTATCCCCCTTTTCTTCTTTCTCTTGCCTCTTTTTGGAGACTCTTTTCCCCTGTGTCTCATTTGCCATTTATTTAGCTCCTGCTGTTTGCCCTTTGGATGATAGATGTAAGGGTAAGCCAGGGGTGAATTCCCATCATTCTGTTAATGCTGCCAGTGTCAGCTCTTTGCTGGAGTCCATTCTGTCCTCTGTGTTGGGAAAAAAGGGTGAGAGTGGTCTACGCTTAGGTCTGCTCTTCTGAGCTGTGTGACCTTGGATACATCATTTTAACATCACTGAACCACGTCTGTCAATGCCCTGCCCTGTCTACCTCTCAGACATTCTGTGAGGATCTGATGAGATTTAAAAGGCCACTGAAAGTTAAGAACAACACAACTTTGTTCTCCCTATCAGGGGCTGATGCAAATATATGGGGACCCAAGAAGAAATGCCTTGCTCCAAAGAGTGTCACCAGTATCCCTTAGAACACAAAAAGAAACTATTAGAATTTCTTGTCCTATTTCAGTTTCTTTGTGTCTTTAATTATGTATACCATGTATTAGTACAGAAGTTTGTGTATATACTATCTATTAGAGTATGTGTAACATATAAGTGTATGTAGTTTATTTTAGCTGGGTATGTATTGTGTGTCTGCTGACATGTATGAAAGCTTTGGAGGACACAGAGCTAAGGTGTAACATGTGGCTGTCATGATCCTGTCTTCATTCTACTCTACACAGACTGCCCCCTCCACCCGTGAATCACTTTGCTCAAAAAGAAAAGAATTGGTAAATTTGCAGTTGGTTACTGTGATTTAATCTTTTGTGTATTTTTTTTTTTCTCCTTTCCTACAGAGCAAAAATCAGGTTCATCGTAGGGGTGAATACAATGTTTACAGCACATTCCAGAGCCATGAACCCGAGTTCGATTACCTGAAGAGTTTAGAAATAGAAGAAAAAATCAATAAAATAAGATGGCTTCCTCAGCAGAATGCGGCCTACTTTCTCCTGTCCACTAATGGTATGTGGATGTGACTTACCCTGTTTGGTATTTCCAGAGGTGCAGTCAGCCAAACAATATATTTCATATTCTCTGGGCCTTGATTTTCCTCTTGAAAAATCTGAGCTGTTGAAAATTAGAAATAATCTTTGCAAAACACCTAGCACAGTACCTGACACTGAGTAGGCCCTCAGTGAAGAGCTGCTGTTATTTTTCAAAACCACAAATATATGACCCAGTTATATGAGACATATTCTGTAGTTTTCAATTAACATATGTGGATCATTTCCAAGTGTTTCTGGAATGTGGCTTCCTGTCTTCAGATCCACTGAATGTTATTCTGGGATACAAGTCAGGAAACTCTCTGTGCTATCCCTGTGAGTTTGGCATACTGAATACCAAAAAACCCAGACCAAACCCCATGCCGTCCAGTTGATTCCAATTCATAGCAACCCTGTACAACAAAATAGAACTTCCCCAGGGAACAGCTGGTAGATTCAAACTGCCAGCCTTTTAAGTAGCAGCCCTAGTTCTTACCCACTGTGCTAGCAGATCTCCAGCATAACTGTATCAAACCTGTTTCTGCTGAGTCAATTCCAACTTGTAGTGACCCTTTGGAAATAGTAGAACTGCTCCATAGAGTTTCCAAGGAGCACCTGGTGGATTTGAACTGCTAATCTTTTGGTTAGGAGCCAGGGTTTCCAGCATGGCAAGTAGAAGGTATTAATCACTGAATGTATTTTGGGGTCTTTAAAGAAGGTGCCGTGTCTCTCTAGCACAATTAAGTTCTGAATTAGGAGCACAGGTCAAGAAGAATAACGGTCCTACTAAAGAGCTGAGCGAGGAATACTTGTCATTAATTTTTCCATCTCCTGCCATACACTTCTTATCCCTTTGTTGGTTTATGGAGTGTTGATTTAAATAGGTCAAACAGAGAGTGCATTAAAGATTGTCTAGACAGCCAAATTATACATTAACTCAGTAAATTTTTATGCAGTGACATTATCTACCTTCTGGTAGATAATGAGGAAATCCTGGTGGCGCAGTCGTTAGGTGATAACCAAAAGTCAGCGGCTGATATCCACCAGGCACATGTTGGAAACTCTATCGAGCAGCTCTGCCCTGATCTATAGGATCACTGTGAGTCGGAATCGACTCAATGGCAGTGGGTTTGGTTTGGTTTCAGTTTGGTAGCCTTGAGGAAACCCTTGTGGCATAGTGGATAAGTGCTCAGGCTGCTAACCAAAAGGTCAGCGGTTTCAATCCACCAGATGCTCTTTGGAAACTCTGTGGGGCAGTTCTACTCTGACTTTCAGGGTCACGATGAATCAGAAATTGACTTGACAGCAATGGATTTGGGTTTTGAATTTTTTGGTAACCTTGAAGAAGGAAGGTATGCCCAAACTATTGAGAATAAAATCATATTGAGTGCTAATTGAGCAGCATAACAAATAAGAGGATTGGTATATAAAAATTGAACACCTACTTCCAAGCAAAAAAACCAGAGCATGAGTTGGTTCTTGTAAGTGTGAGCCAATGAGGAATATCATGTTAAATCCATTTAAAGCAATGGATTTAACAATACCAACCTCAGTGTTGAAGGAAAAAGAAAAAATATATATAAATTGTATAATAATGATCAAATATTTATTATTAGTCTTTGAAAACTGGAAGGAAGCACAAAAAAGATTTCATCCTGGTTAATTTTAGATTGTGTATCATAATAATTTGTAAATTAAAAAATTATTCTTATTGTTTAATGTTTACATTAAATGTTATATTAATCTTATGAAAAAGGTGGAAAAAAGTTTACTAAAAAAGAAAAAACCCACTGAATATGAATATGAACCAAAAATCCCTCTAATATAAAGTAGTATACAAATCTAAAAAATGAAAGTTCTAAAACAGCCACCTTAGGGTTATTCATGCATATCTCACCTCAACATGTCCACATCTCCCCAAATCTGTTTATTCAGACTCCAGGTAACTTCTTCCTTACTGTACATACCTTTTTAGACCCTGATTTCTTAGAAGTCAAACCACAAGGAATTCTCTGCTTCACTTTCAGTTCACTGATTATGTTTCAGTCAAAGGCTCCTGAGCTTCAACACTGCTTAGAATAATCAAAGAAAGGCCTGATGATTTTGACTTAATTATTTCAGGCAGAGAAAAAGTATCTGATTATCTTCTATTGCTAGCTTACTTTATATTATGAAATTTATCCTATTGATCATTGCAAAAAAATACAAAGGTTTATTAAGTATTTCGTAGAAGTGATGGGACAAAAATCAGTGAAATGCAATGACGATTAATTATATAGCCTAATGTACTGTTAATTGAGTTTTTAAATAGTTTTTTGATTAACAAGGATATTATCTTCACATTGGGGATGCTATTTCATATGCCAACAGCATGTCAAAATGATCCTTACAAAAAAAAATTCTCATGTTCTTTGGTGATTTTCTTTTTTCTACTAATATTGAGGTTGAGAATCCCCCTTAAGCCAAATAGGTTAACATGGAAAAATTAACAGAAGACAATTGGAATTACTGTACAAAAGAGAAAATGAAGATAGATGATAAGATTGTATTTAAAAGCTGCCATAAGTCATGATAAACTACTCAGAGACGAGCCAGAAGAAAAGCAAAGTCATTACTCATAGTAACAGCCCCATGTTCCATAGACTTTCTCAACCCCAAAGCTTCAAGATACTGAGGCTAGAGAAACTGTGATAATGAAGTCAAAAATGACTCCAGGCAACTCAACCACAGGGAATTGGATTGAATCTGCCATCAATTATCATTTTAAAAAAAAGAAAGAAAGAAAAATGGTTATCTCATTATAGTTCGGTATAATTTTTTCTTTCTGTGAGTATCTTTTTCTTAATTAAAAAGAAGCCCAACATTCACCTGTGAACATAGACCTTGAACTTATTTGCAGTGTGCTTTTCATGAGTGAATGCTGGTTTGCATTTTCATTAAGAATTGTCAAGTTGGAAATGTGTTCTAGCAGAGTATGGAACGAGAGAGAAAGTTCTATGGAATTTTTTTCCTTCCTATAAAAGTAATACATGTTCTTTGTTAAAATTTTTGAAGAAAATACAGGGAAACAAAATGAGAGTGATGCAAGTGTTCCCATCCAGAAAGAACTATGGTTAATGTCTTTTAAAGGAAAAAAAAGCCATTGATAAATCTGTTGTTTATCAAGAATGTGATATATTGTACAAACTCTGTTACCTAGGATTTTTATTTAATAGCCTAACACTTAATACAGTCACATCTTCCTAGTCATTAAGTAGTTTCTAAAATATAGTAACATTTTCAGTGACTGTGCACATTTCCTTATATGATATTTCTGTATCATCTACTAGTAAGTCTCCCACTATCAAACCTTTAATTGTTAACAAACTCTCACTATTGTGAACTATGTGTTTTTAGAAATGGATCTTGTCGTATTTTCTATGTACGATGAGACAGAGTATATTATAAATTTTATTTCTTAAAAAACAGTTGTACAAATATGCATGCAAGTATAATGAAAGGATATACACAAAATTTGCATAATAGCTATCTCTGTGTAATGAAAGTGAAGGAAATTTTTACTTTTATGCTTATTTTAATTTTGTGATTACATTTGTGTGTATTACTGATGTAGCAGAAATAATGAGCTAAAATGAGAAAATTCAAAATCCACATGTGTAGCGTTTTAGGTTTGTACCTCCACTCCAGAAATAAGTGTGTAGAGAAAAGGTTAGAAGGATCTCTTATAAAAGCCTTGTGGTGTCATGGCTAAGCACTCTGCTGCTGACTAAAGGATTGATGGTTTGAATCTGCCAACCACCCTATGGGAGAAAGATATGGCAGTTTGCTTCCATAAATATTTACAGTCTAGAAAACACTGTTAGAGCAGTTCTACTCTGTCACATAGGGTTGCTATGAGTTAAAAATCCACTCCATGGCAACTAACTACAACAACAACAAAGGGATTATGGGTAATTTTTATTCTTTATGTTTTACCTAAGATTTTTCAACTTATCTACATAGCAACTTATCACTTAAAATAAAAAATAGACGAAGATTTAAATTTTCCCTGCAAAATATGATGGAGTACATTCCAAAGCCAAGCAACAGAAAATGGTTAGTGTGATAACACACTGATTTGGGTTATTCTGAGCCACTGCTGATCAGTGATTAGTCAAGAAAGGACTAGAAATAAAGCCCATGTTGCATTTTCTCATCTGTAATAGCCGTTCAGTAGCAAGCAAGATATTAAGGGAGCGTGTGACCTGAAAGTGGGGGTGGCATCTAGATAGAAAAGTCTAAATTAAACCTCGCCGCTATGGAAGATTGCCTCACTTTCTGCTCCAGGACAAGCCATGGTGAGTGTACAGTATCGCATGTGCAGAGCTCCTGCTTAGCAGTCCCATATGTTAGAAGTGGAGACGCTTACCTGCTGAAGTGGCTAGATTGCTATGGAAAGCCCACTTGATGATGCAGTGCGTTTTAAGGCCTCTGAGGATAGGCATGTTTCTGACAGCTTCCGGGGATGCAGTACTGTGTTCCACATCCCCTGGTTACAAAGTTCATCTTCCCAGAAGCAGGGGAATCAAGAGGTGATGAGAAGGCAGGTAGGAAGACATGAAGGCATGGTATGTGTGGGCAGAGGAGAAAGGGAACCCTAGTAAAATGCAGGGTGCTGGGGCAGCTTTTCTCCCCTGGTAGTAGAACAGAGGAAAGAGAGTGCTTCCCTCATTAGGGGATAAAGTGAGTGCTTTCTGGTTTGGCTGTCAGAGCAGCGTGTTATTACAGTAAAAAGCCTCTCGATTTTCTCATTCTACTAACAGCTGCCATTCATAGATGATTAATAGGAGCCCAATGCTGTGTTAAGCGCTTCTGTGTAGTGTTTTATTTAATCTTCATAGGAGTCCCATGAAGAAACCCCAGTTTTCCCCAACTTACAAATGAGAAAACTTGTAAGAAATGTTTAGCATCTTTCCTCATGAGGATGCAATATTGGGGCATACCACTGCTGTTGATTCCAGCTCACAGTGACCCTATAGGACAGATTAGAACTGCCCTGTAGGGTTTCCAAGGTTGTAAACCTTCTAAAGGAGCAGATTACCACATCTTTCCCCTGCAGTGGGGCTGGTAAGTTCTAACTACCAACCTTTTGGTTAGCAGCCGGCTTAACAATTGCACCTCCAATACTCCTTACTTGGGGCTAACTCATGCTAAAAAATTGTTGTTTATTTAAAATTCAAATGTCTGGTAAATTGGACAATTGTTCATCATTCAGCAAATGCTAGTTACGCGCTTACTGCCTGAAAGTCCCCGTCCTTGGTCCTATGGTTGGCTGGAGTTGAATCCAACACGGGCTAGCTCCCACACCTACCTTGTACAGGCACAATAGGAAGGGATACAAGGAAGACAAGTGAGTTTCTGCCTTTTAGAAGACAAGTTGAAACAAGTACAAATAATGAATGCAGCGGTCTGATAATCAAGGCCATCTAAGGCATGTTGCCCATAGGCATGATTTGTTTGGCCAGAGCATGCTCCTTTAAAAAAAATGGAATTGAAAGCATGTGGGTAGGGTGTGCCATGTCCAACTCTGAAGAGCCTTCCGCCCTCTTCACTTGTTCCCCTAGCCTGCCTGACTCCCGCAGGCACTGAAGTTTTCATCCCTGTCTAATGCTGTTGGGAAATGGCAGGTGTCATCAAGAGGTATAAAGTGCTGGGACAATACAAAGATAAGAAAGATGGCACTCAGAGTGAGACTGTAAGGAGAAAAGAGCATTTTTATTTTCTCACCATTTTATTTATCTCAGTATTGATATCAGTAAGCACTCTGTAGCTTAGATTCATCCATCCAACCAGTGTTTCCCGAACATCTCCTACAAGGTCTGACGATTAAGTCCATGAACCTAATTGTTCTAAGTGCTGCATAACTCCTTGCTGAATATCTCTGTGATTGCCTTGGAAGTACTCAGCTTGAAAAGCTATGCACTGATGCCAGTGCCTAGTCCACCCTTCAGAGCATTTTTGGAACTTTTTCTGGAATGGTCACCAGAGCTGTCATCATATTACTGTTGATGTCCTGAATGCCATCCAAATGTCTTCTTTTCAATATTTCTTTTATCTTCAAGTAAAGAAAAAGGTCACTGGGGACCAGATCAGATGAGTAAGGTGTTCCAATATAATTATTTGTTTACTGGCTAAAAACTCTGTCACAGACAGCCATACAATTAAGTTTGCAAACTTGCCATTGTGCTACCGTGCGCAATGACCATTCCAGAAAGAGTTCCAAAATTGCTTTGAAGGGTGGACTAGGTACTGCATGGCTTCCCAAGGGAATAGTTTGAAGGTGACCTTAGTGATATTCAGCAATGAGGTGTGTAGTACTTTTTCCAGGATGAGTTTGCAGTCCTCATATGTCCAATTCATGGTTCTTAGTGCTGGGGTTATAATGATGAACGAAACAGAATCTTTGCCTCTGGTGATCCTGTATTCTAGTGATGGAGGTAGAGCATAAAAAAAATAGATATATAATAAATTCTCAGTATATAATGAATTCTAACCAAAAGTGCTGTGAAGAATAAAGCAGGAGAAGCTTAGAGAACAGTGGAGATACTTTTGTTACATAGTTTGGTTGGGAAAGGCCCCTCTGAGATTGACCATGAGCAGTGAGAGCAGTGTGAAGAATCTAGTGACAGGCAAAAAAAAATTTCACAGGCTTTCTTAGCAGAAGACACAGCAAGTTCAAAGGCCCTGAGGGTTGGGGTTAACATGTCCAAGGAGCAGTAAGGAAGTTATGAGGCAGGAGAAGACTGAGTGACAAAGTGGTGAATAGTGAGATCACTGGTAAAGATCAAGGAAGGAGTGGTCCAGGGCCATGTTTAAGTCACATGTGACACTAAAATGGGGATAATGATTGTACCAACTATTCAGCGTTCAATAAATAGCTCTATTGAATGACACAAACTAATGTGTAAGCTATAGAATAAAATGCCTGTTATCAGGGAGAACCATCTGTCTCTACACAGTATGTGTTTGAAACATGAGTTCTGCCTTCAAATAACTCAGATTGATGCACCAAAGCCATCCTGTAGCAATTCCTTCCAGCATGACCTCCGCCATCCTCCACACTCCCCACCCCAACAGCAAGCCGCTCCTTTGCAGGCTTTCTTTGTGCCGTAACTCTGACTTCCTCCGTCTTCTGCAGATAAAACTGTGAAGCTGTGGAAAGTGAGCGAGCGCGATAAGAGACCAGAAGGCTACAACCTGAAAGACGAGGAGGGCCGGCTGCGGGACCCTTCCACCATCACAACCCTGCGGGTGAGCTCAGTCGTCTTTAGGCTCCCCTGACCACTAGGGTCAGGGAAGGTCCCTCAAGGCCACCAGCGACTGCTACCGTAGACACTGTAACTACAGTGTATAAGGGAGGAAGTTTAGGCAGAGACATACCACACCAGAGTCTGGAACAAATGGAAGGAGCAGGAAAGGCGCCTTCCCCATGACTATCAATCTCCACGCCTTTCCTTTTGTTCCCAAGGACATGCCCATGTGACCGCTGCCATATGTTGCTGTAGTCTCATCCTCTGTCTGTTTACATTATCTCAGATGTCTTGAGCACCTTCTGTGCTAGACAGGGCATAGGACTCCCTAAATGAAAAAAATGGTTCAGGAACATAAGCTTCAGAATTTAACAAGGCCTGGGTTCAAATTCTACCAAGAACCAGAATCACACATAGTTACTTCATCTTTCATGAGCTATAGTCATGCAAGTTTCTTTAGTTTTTGCATCTGAGTTATATACTCCATAGATTAGATTGTTTCATTCATCCAGCCAATACTTTCTGAATGTAACCTATGTCCCAGGCACTGTTCTAGTTACTGGAGGTCTAATGATAAACAGAACATAATACCCATTTCCCATTGATTTAGGAGAACAAAATATAAGGAAGCTAGAAAGCCCTAACTCTGGTACTCAATAAATAACCTCCCCTATTAGTAGCTATTAGTATCTGAGTAGATTCCTTCCTGCCCTCCAGACACAGATAGTCTAATAAAGAAAGAGAATTTGTAAGACCAAAAGACACTCAATAGAGTAAGGTAAATGCAACAAGAGTGAGACAGAGAGCTGCCCTTTGATTAAAGGAAGGATACATGATGTTTGGATCTGAGAAAGCAGGAAAGGCATCTTAGGGAGATGGTGTTGAAAATGGATTACTAAACACAGACTTGGAAGGAAAAACTCGCTGGAGATAGGTAATATAGCTTAGGACTGGATGATGGATTTCCTGGTAGACTTGTTCAACGTGAGCAGTAAAGCCTGTATATGTCGGTGGGACTAGCGCTATCCTCCAGGGGCTTTCAAACTGTAAAAACTGCTTTTGGACACCAGCTGCTCTAACTAAAGACTGAAAGTTGCAAAGAAAGGCAGTGAAGAATATGTAGGGAAGAGAGGTTCTTGCCCTAGCAGATACATGTATCAATTAGGCTGTCGTGTGCCAGTGAGCTCATTTGTTTATTTGTTCATTCATTCATTTATTCATTCAGCAGTAGTTTTCAAGCAGACTCTTTGCTGGCTCCAGTGCTAGACTTTAGAGTGTTTACCCAGCACTAATGGGCACAGGGTGTTTCTGGGGGTGCAGACGATGTGCTCGACTGCTAACTGAAAGGTTGCAGATTCAAGTCCACCCAGAAGCACCTTAGAAGAAAGGCCTAGTAATCTACTTCTGAAAAAATCAGCCAATGGAAAGCCTGTGGTGCACGGCTGTAACTCTTGACATAGATGGGGTCGTCATGAGTTGGAGTCAATTTTACAATAGCTGTTTTTTTAATGGACACATGATCTCCAGTTGAGCCGATTCTGGACCAGCAAGCATAGACTGTTGTGTTCCCTCTTTCACCTCTTGCCTTCCAGCCTGGGTAATTAGCATGTAAGTGTGCCTCCTTAGAGTGGGACAGGGAGGCAGTTCCCACCTCTGATGCTCTCTCAATATTTAGAGGTTTTAGAGACAAGAGAGAAGTTGAGAGTGTGAACTCTCGGTCAGTCTGGCCTGGGTTAGAATGCTGCCTTCGTCCCCTTCTGGTTGGTGACCTTGGGCAGATTACTTAACTTCCTTGCGCCTGTATAAGTGGGATAATGGTGGTAGATAATTCCTGGCACTGTGTGAGGACTCAGTAAGATAATATGTGTCACACAGAGCTTAGTCTATTTAGGGTCTGGCTTGAGGAAAACACTGGATAATAGTAATGCCCTGCTGTTGTTCCCATGTTACTAACATTATCACCAGTGTCGTTGCTGTTATTACCCCTACCGACAGAGGGTCTGTGTGTATGAGAAAATTCGCATTGTTTTATTGTTACACCATTTATCCCTCCATATTCCGCCTACAAACCATTCATGTGATACATACTAAGTGGCAAGTACTGTGCTGGGGATGCAACAAGAATAAAATAGTTTTTCACCCCTCTGGAGATTACAGTCCTCTGGGGAAAACAGACAGGTTAGGTGCCACTGAGGAGTTCATAAACTAAACTTCTACCCAAACTTTAGCTTGTCCTTGTTTTATCTGTGGATTGAGTTTTTCAAATGTCGTGTACAGCCTCTGCTGTGTATTCCTGTTGTCCATGGGTAGATGAAGTTTGACATCTCTCTGTAACACCTGGAACAGTTCCATCCCTGTGACAAAGAGGGGGCCTACAGATTTAAGTTTCTGTATCCCTACAATAGAGTCTCCCCATGGCAAGACAGTGGTGCTGCTGAAGTAGACTGATTGGATCAAATATGGAGTGATGCACTGACAGGTGGCTTGGAGTTAGAGAATCCTAGTTCTGGTCATTGCTTTTTTTATTGACTCCTGGGGATCCGTAAAAATGAGTTGGACATAGTCCCTGTGCTCAGGGAGCAGGGAGTAAACCAGTGGCAAACGGAGGTAACGTGAAATTAATTTTAGCGGTCAGTCTCAGCCTATACTGTGCATCACAGCCACCTGGGGTGCTTTTTGGAATTCAGTTGCTCACCATTAGGGGTTCTGATTTAGAAGAGCTGACTTGGACCATGTATGGATTGAACTGTGTCCCCCAGCACATCTCACAAAATATGTCAATTTGGTTAGGCCATGGTTTCCAGTGTTGTGTGATTGCCCTTCACCTTGTGATTGGTATCATTTTCCTATGTGCTGTAAATGCTAATCTCGACCTGTGATTAATGAAGCAGATTAGATTAAAGAGGATTGGAGTAGGATGTGACACCCCTGCTTAGGTTACATTCTGCACCCAATGTGGTGTGGCCTGTACCACTGTTCATCCCATAACAGCTGAAAGGGAAGCAAGCAGAGAAAGGGGAACCTCAGACACTCAGAAAGAAGCCCCAGGAGCACACAGCATCCTTTGGACCGGGTGTCCCTGTGCTTGAGAATCTCCTTGACCAGGAGCAAGTGGTGAGAAGGATCTTCTTCTAGAGCCAACAGAGAGACAAAGCCTTTCCGTAGAGCTGACAGCCTGAATTTGGACTTCTTGCCTCCTAGACTATAAGAAAATAAATTTCTGTTTGTTAAAGCCATCCCTTTCAGGTATGTCTGTTACAGCACTCTATAGCCAAGACAGATCCCCAAGGGGACCCTCCTAAAAACCCTTCAGGTGGTTCACATGCAGTGGTGCCTGGGCCACATTTTGAGAAACACTGGATGAGAGCAAGCATCCTGAGAAGAGCATAGGTTACCATGACAACTCAGAAGGAGGACAGGAATGAAGATATAGAGGATCAAGAAATTTTCAGGATGTGTCTTGCAGCAGAGATGGTTTTTTTCCCTGAGGGTCTCATTTGATGCTCCCAAGGACTGCGGGATGCAAGCAGGACATGTGTTGCTGTTTCCCCATTTCTAGTGGAGTGGCTGTTATGATCCTCATTATAAAGGGGTAAATTGAGGTGGTGAGGGGCCAGGTGTCTCACCTAGGGTCCCACACCTAGAAAGAGGTAGAACTGGGACTCTAACCCTTTCTGTGCGTCCATAGCTTTTAAGCTTTAGCACCTCCTCTGTGTGACCATGTACTGATACTCCCTCTGGGAAGATGGGTAACCCCAGGCTAGTTTCAAGGCAGATTATTGGTTGGGTCAGGATTGGCCTTCACTGCACCAGGTTTTAATTTTGAGTCTATGTTTTGATAGCTGAGATCTCTTAGGATACAGATAGAGCCTCATTCTAACCATTTTTAAATTTTTTAGACCTCCTTTTGTGATTTATTGCTGCACTAGGGGCTTAATATCCAGTCATTTTACAATTTCATCGTTCCTTTCATATATTTGCTGCAAATAACAATGAAGTGTTTAGCGACTGCGGTGAAGAATCAATCAAGCCTGTTCCATATTCACAGCCTTGCAATGGCACCCGGATGGCACCCCCTGGATTAGATTAACTTTGTGGATGTGTCAGTCTGGTGTGGGTAATTTCTCAGGCTTGCTGCATTCCTCCCCCTCACGCCTTGGCGGGTAGATATTGAGATCTCCCATTGATTGACTGCCCTGAAAGTGAGGACTGGCATGTGTTGGGTGTAACTCAGCGGGACGCACATACCCTCTGTTTATGAAAATAAATAATAATTTCTGTTAGCGTTATTGATTGCCATCATTATCTGATTGTATCTGTCTGTGTCATGGGGTTTCCATTATGGGATTGGAAAGCACTCCATGGGAACCTCAAGCACTACCCTCACTGACAAGCCTTCGACATGCTTCGCCTTTTGGAGGTGATAGTTGGAGGTCTTCTGGTCCTGTTTTTTGGCTAATATCCGACAAGACTTGATACTCTACGTTAGCCAGATGAGCTGATTCAAGTGGAAAAATAAAAGCAGCAAACACTTATCAAGCCTCCATGAACTGTGTTCCAGGAATGCTTGGCATTCCTTGGCTAATTTAGTCTTCAAGATAAACCTATAAGGAAAATATTGATGTTATCCTCAATGTAAAGATTTCAGACCTGAAACCAGAGAGGTTAAGGTATTTGTGTGAGGTCAGACAGCTAGTAGGTGGTAGAGCTGGGCCTTGATTTCATGTCTTAGTGATTGTAAAATCTGTGCTACTATCTTGCCTCTTGTTTCAAAATATAATGCCTGGCATGTATGTCTGAATATTTAGTGTAAACTAAGATACACATACATAAGCGGAGGCCGCAACCACCACCCATGTGTTGTCACTGGAGGCTTGTATGTTGCCATGATGCTGAACAGGTTTCAGTGGACTTTCCTGACTAAAACAGACTAGAAGGAAAGGCCTGGTGACTTACTTCCGAAAAATCAACCAATAAAAGTTCTGTGGGTCACAACAGCCCTGTCCACAGCTGATCTTGGGGGTAGCATAGGACTGGACAACATTTTGTTCTTTTGTGTATGGGATTGCTGTCAGTTAGGAGCCAATTCTGCATCAGCTAATAACAATAAGCAGGTCAGCAGTTCAGATCTGCCAGTCCTGTGTTAGTTCTATAGGGTACCTAAAAGCTGGAATTGACTCAGCAGCAGAGTGTTTGATTTTTGGTTTGGTTAGACTTAAGAGCTATATCTGTGTACCACAAGGTCAGTAGTTTGAATCCACCTACCACTCCTTGGAAATCCTAGGGGCATTCTGTAGGGTTGCTATGAGTTGAAATGAACTCAACAGCAAGGGGGTTGGGTCTTTTTTACTCATTATTTATTTAGAGATCAATGTGTCAAGGAGACCACAGAGAGAGCCCATACCATGGACACACATGGCTTTTCCTTTTTTGCTTGGGGGAAGATGGAACAAAAATAGTATATGGAAATAGGTTGTGATTTACCGAATCTGGATGATAATCAGACTCTGTAGACATCTTAATTCATCCCCCAGCTGACTGACTCAGAATTTCCAGGAGTGGGCCCAGGGATCTACCATTTTTCTCAGTTATGTCCCTGGCATATCTAAAGAGCTGGAAGGTTGGCGGTTCAAGCTCATCCAGAGGTATCTCTGAAGGAATGGCTTGGCAGTCTACTTTGAAGGAGTCAACAATTGAAAACCCTGCAGAGCACAGTTCTACTGTGGCTTATGCAGGGTTGCCATGAGTCAGAACTGACTCGACAGAATCGGCTTAGTTGGTAGCCTGTGTTCTGAATGCTATGATATGCAGCCTCAAGGGAAAGAGCATTCTGATCGGATCTCAACCATCTTCTGTAAAATAGAAATAATTCTATGTTCTTCCCAGGGAGGTAGAGCTGATAAAATAAAGATGCTTAAAGTATCTTACAATAAGTTGATGCTCGGTAGATGGGGCTTAGTTTCCCCTCTCCTTTTCCATCTGCTCTTTCACCTGGTGAACAGAAGTCTCAGGAAAGCCTGATTCATCTAGTGAAAAGATTGAAAACAGTATCATATTTGGGGACTAGAAATCCAGGATGCTTTATTCTAGGTGTGTCTTTATACAGTCTGTCCTGGTCGGAGTGTATTCACTGACAATAAAATGTTTTCTTTCATTTCAATGCTTCCTTTGTTGTGCTGTGTCTACCAGGTAGTAATTACATGAAATATCAATGTAAATATAAGGAGAATTTTATACCTGCTTTAGAATCAATTCTTTCTCTCTTGCTTCCAATACCTTTGTTTCGTTTGCTTTTTCTGGAAAGGAAAAAAGAAGCCTTCTTGAATGCCCCCTTTTTGGGGGGCATTCTCAAGTCAATTCTGATTCACAGTGACCCCATGTGACAGAACAGAACTGTTCCATAGGGTTTTCTAGGCTATAATCTTTACAGGAGGAGATGGCCAGTTCTTTCCCCCACAGATCCATTGGGTGGATCTGAACCACCAACTTTTTGGTTAACAGCCTAGCAGTTTAACTGTTATGACACCGGAACTCCTTTCAAATATGGTAGGAACTAGCAAATGCCATTTCCTGTGTGTATGCTCAATAATAGTGTCAGAAATAAGAAAAGAATCATGTCATGGTAGAGAAGAAAATCTAGATGGTTCTGTGACCACTGGTACAACTTATCATGGAATTCAGGGGCCATGAAGCTGGTCGGTATTCCAGACTATAACTTATTCTCTTTTCCTAACCTTGGTCATTAAATAGTCTTAATTTCAGAGACCTGAAAGGTCGAGGAGGCCAAGACAGGCTTCTGGCATTTTTCAGGGGTTGCATGCAAAGATCTTGTCACTGTCTCAAACCTACTTCACACTGACCCAAGTTAATTTTTCACCAAAGAAAATATGTCTGTTTGTTTAAAGCTCTCAGCATCAATATATAACTGATGATTGAAGGGAGAAGAATATCTTCTTTATCTAACTCATTCAGATGAAATTACTGAGATCATATGTGTAAAGGAGGAGACACAGGTGGTCTACAGACCAATACCAGCTCTGAAGTGTGAGCTTGCTGTTGCTGGCAGGAGACAAGTGAGTCTACAGTCCCCAGTGCCGTGTGTGCATCTGTCTGTACAGGCACTCACGTATGTGTCACAGAGTGTCTGAACTACACATTGCTTGAGAAACGTGAGAATGGTAATAAAGCCTAGCACTGGTTTTTGCTTGCTTTTTAATTAGATGTATTTAATAAACCAAAAGAGTCAACCCATTGCCATTGCGTCAACTCTGACTAATAGCCATCCCACAGGACAGTGTAGAATTGCCCCATATAGCTTCCAAGGAGTGCCTGGTGGATTCGAACTGCTGACCTTTTTGTTAGCAGCCATACCCTTACCTACTATGCCACTAGGGTTTCCAATTTATTTAACAGGAGATGAAAAACATCTGTCTAGATGCCTTTCACTATCAAGTTATGTAAAGACCCAATTTGAAATAACAAGGGGATTTTGAGGGCCTTTGCTCATTATACATAAGATTTCACTAGAAAGTAACTAACACAAATGGATTTGGAGCCAAGTTCAATAGAGGACTTGATTGCTTTGATCCTAGTATGCACAGACCAAGCTTCAATTGAATCATTGCTATAAGCATCTTAAATACCTGTCCTTACCAGGGGAAAAGAGTTCACATATTTCCTAAGGGGTTAGTACATAGCAAGATGCTTTCTTTTCCTTGATGTGTAAAAAATAAGAAATTAGTTGGAAAAAAACATTTTAGAAGGGTGATTTTGTGTTAAAAGAAGATGGTTATCAACAAGAACAATATTTAACTCTCTGTTTGTTCATTTGTTTTTAAAACTGTTCAAAACAGTGAAAGGAATTTTATACCTGAAAGCTGTTAGGTTTGCATTTATTTCAGTGGGCAGGGTAGGTCACACTATTGTCATTTGTTGTCATTATCAGATGATCCCTTGAGCTCATGTTCTTTACTAAAAAATTGTTAAAAGCAATGTTATATGTAAACACAAATATTTCTTGTTCAAGTAAGTATAGGAAACTCTTGGTTAAATTTACTTTGTGGTTTCTCAAAGTTGTTAATATACTAATATGCAGTCTCATACCTGACTTGTACTGACCCTCTAGGACAGAGTAGAACTGCGCTGTAGAGTTTCCAAGGCGTGTCTGGTAGATTTGAGCTGCTGACCTTTTGGTTAGCAGCTGTAGCTCTTACCTACTATGCTACCAGGGTTTCCCCAAGATATAGAGCATACAGTATTTTCTATCAAAATCATTTGAGCATGAAGAACCATCTCTTCAATTCATGAGATTTCTGTTCTCTACAGTGTTCTACTCAAAATATAGTAGGTGGCCCAGTGCCCATTCACAATGATAAGGCTCTTTAACATAATGTGAATTGTCTCTGTCACTAAGCCACTACACAGTTTAGCTGACACTTTTTTCCCCATAGGAAGACCTTCTCAGTGCACGAAGCAATGCACTGATTCTGATTTGAGTACATTGTTTTGTTATAGCCCAGTAACAAACAGTTCTGGATCTGTTACTTTGAGTAGCACAGCTGTAGATACCACTTTTGAGAAATGCTGGCTGAACAGACCAGAGTCTATCAGCAAGATTAACTTTGTAGCATTTTCATTATGGCCTTACAGCCTCACAGTATCACATGATGGAGAGAGATCCATGAAAGTTCCTTTCCCTTGACACTAGAGTTCATTTACCTCACCAGTGCATGACACTATACCAGGAACTTTGTTTAGTCTTCTCTTTAACCAATGAACTAAGACCTATTATCACCATTTCACAGAAAAGGAAACCACACTCCATGCCAAGGAGACCATTTATACAAGATAGTTCTGCTAGCAAGTGACCAAACTAGAGTTTACTCCTGACTATCTGGCTGCAGAACCTTCACTCTTTTTTTATTACTATTAAGATTGAATGAAAATGTACATTCCCATATAAATTTGCATGCCCACCTATATGCAGCTCCCACTGCTCTCCCTGCCCGGTGACAGCACACTCTTCCTTTCCATACGTGTCTTATCCTCCCAGCAATCTCCTGTCCCCTCCTCTCCACCCACTCCCCTTCCTCCAGTAAGAGGCCAGCAGGACGACATCCTATAGATGCATAGAACCGTAAAGTACACACATGATATGATCACTCCGTGTCACCAAGTCCAATCCATTCCTGTCCAAAAGTTGACCTCCATTATGATTTATGAACAGGGGCAGCATCAGGGCCAGGGGCCATGCTCCCAGGGGAACTCTGAGGCCCATGGACCATCAGTTGCAGTCTTTTGATGGAGCTCTCAGTGAGCACCCCTACTTATTCTCTCATTGCCAGTGAGACTCAACTTTGTGAGCTCCATCATGACGATCACTGGTGGTGGCCGGGTGCCATCCAGTTCTTCCAGTCACAAATCGATGTAGTACCCCACTCACGTGGGTCTCTCTCTGTCTTCTGACTTCTCTTTCCCCCATGACATTTTGGTCCTTGGTGATCATCCGTTCCTGCTAAGTTGGGACCATTCGCTGTACCCTCAGATGGCAGCTTGGCAGCTTTTTAGACCCTAGATGCCACTTACCAATATGGGTATAGAGGGCTCTCCTGGCAAAAAACTAGTTGTGCCAATTGGCCTTGATTTCCCCTGAGAGCATGGTCCCCAGCCCCCCACTGCAGCTACTCTGTCCTCCTTGTAGTATTGGATTAAGATGGGAGGAGTAATCATATTATCTTGAAGTCCAGTTAATATTGATCTTCTTTCAAATGTGTGCTGTTGCAGATTTCACTGAACCAAGTTTCTATCAACTCTCTAATCTAAACCCATCTCTCCTAGCACTCCCTCCCTCCCCACCCTTGCAGCCATCAAAGTCTTTTCTTCTATGCATGAATCTGTTTATAAATTCTTGTTATAGGGGTCTCATACAATATTTGTCCCTTTGTTGCTGACTACTTTCACTGAACATAATGTCCTCCAGTTGAAACCAGCTTATGAGATGTTTCCTAAAATCATCATGGTTCTTTATCATTACATAGTGCTCTATGGAGTATATATACCATAGTTTACCTGTCCATTCCTCTGTTGTTGGGCATCTGGGTTGATTCCATCTTTTTGCTATTGTGGACTGCACTGCAGTAAACATTCATGTTCATGTATTAGTTGGTATGAATGGCCTTGATTCTGTAGGATATATTCTGAGCAGTGGAATTACTGGGTCAAATGGTATATCTATATCCAGCTTTTTAAGGAAGTGCCAGATTGCTTTCCAAAGAGGTTGCACCATTTTGCAACCCCACCAACAGTGTAGGAGAGTTCCAGTTTCTCCACAGCCTCTCCAGCATTTGTTGTTTCATGTTTTTTGGATCATGGCCACCCTCATTGGGGTGAGATGGTATCGCATTGTGCTTTTGATTTGAATTTCTTTATTGGCTAATGATCGTGAGCATGTCCACATGTGTTTTTTGCCTGCCTGGATCTCCTCTTTAGAGAAGTGTCTGTCCATCTCCTTTGCCCATCACTTAATTGAATGATATATCTTTTTCTTATGAATATTTTGTAGCACCTCACAGATTATGGAGACTGGACATCAGTCTGACATATAATTGCCAAATATTTTTTCCCATTCTATAGGTGGCCTTTTAATTCTATTAATAAAGTCTTTGGATGAACAAACGTGTTTGATTCTTAGTAGTTCCCAGTTATGTGTTTTCTCTTCTGTTTGTGGTTTGTTTCACAGATTTTGAAGTCTGTCTACATTGTGTATTAAAACTTACATTGTTGTTCCTACTTTTTCTTGGATGAGCTTTATTGTTTTAGATTTGATATATAGGTCTTTTGTCCAGTTTGAGTTGGTTTTTGTATAAAGTGTAAGACATGACTCTTGTTTCAATTTTTTGAAGACGGATATCCAATTTTGCCAGCACCAGGTGTTGAAGAGATTGTTTTTTACCCCAGCTTAATGTCTTGGGGTCTTTGTCAAATTTCAACTGTTCATAGGAAGATGATGTCATCTCTGGGGTCTCAATTCTATTCCACTGATCTATCTGTCTCTTTTTGTACCGGTACTAGGCTGTTTTGACTACTGTGGCACTGTAATAGGTTCTAAAGTCAGGTAGTGAGTGGCCTCCCAGTGTGTTCTTCTTCTTCATTGGTGCTTTACTTATCCAAGGCTTTTTCCCTTTTCAAGCAAAGTTGATAATTTGTTTCTCCATCTCATTAAAAAATGTCACTGGAATTTGTATTGGGATTGCATTATGTAAGTAGATTGCTTTGGCCAAATTAGACATTTTCATAATGTTAAGTCTTCTTATTATGAGCAGGTCAGGTTTCTCCATTTATGTAAGTCTCTCTTAGTTTCTTGTAGTAAGGACTTGTAGTTCTCTTTGTAAATGTCTGTTATTTCTCTGGTTAGATTTATTCCTAGATACTTTATCTTCTTAGGGGCTACAGTGAATGGTATTGATTTGGTGACTTCTTCCTTAATAATCTCGTTGTTGGTATAAAGGAATCCTACTAATTTACTTATGTTTATCTTGTATCCTGAAACTTTGCTAAACTTGTCTATTGACTGTTTAGGATTCTCTGCATATACAATCATATCATCAGCAAACAGAGATTTTGACTTCTTTACCAGTGCAGATGCCCTTTATTTCCTGGTCTTGTATAATTGCTCTGGCTAGAACTTCTAGTACAGTATTGAATAGGAGAGGTGAGATGGGGTATCCTTGTCTAGTTCTTGTTCTCAAAGGAAACTGCTTCAGTCTCTCTCCATTCAGGACGATGTAGGCAGTTGGCTTTGTATAAATGGCCCTTACTGCATTGAGGAATTTACTGAGGAATTTGCATTGAGGAATTTGCTATTCCTATTTTGCTGAGAGTTTTTAGCATGAATGGGTGTTGGACTTTATCAAATGCCTTTTCTGCATCAACAGACAAGATCTGGTGATTCTTGTGTTTTGTGTTATTTATGTGGTTGATCACATTAATTGTTTCTCTGATGTTGAACCAGCCTTGCCTCCCTGCTATGAATCCAACTTGGTATGATGAATTATATTTTTGATATGTTGTTGTATTCCATTGGCAAGAGTTTTGTTGAAGATTTTTGCATCTAGATTCATGAGAGATCTCAGTCTGTAGTTTTCCTTTTTTGTTGGGTCTTTCCCTGGCTTTGGTACCAGGGTTATGCTGGCTTCATAGAATGAATTTGGGAGTATTCCATCCCTTTCTATACTGTGAAATAGTCTCAGTAGTATTGGAGATAACTCTTCTCTAAAAGCTTGGTAGAATTCTGTGGTGAAGCCATCTGGGCTAGGGCATTTTTTGGTTGGTAGTTTTGGGATGAGTTTTTCAATCTCTTCCTTTGTGATGGGTTTATTAAGTAGTTCTGTGTCACCTTGTGATAAATTTGGTAGGTGATATGAATCAAGGAATTTGTCCATTTCCTCTAGGTTTTCAAATTTGTTAGAGTACAGTCTTTCATAGTATTCTGTTATGATATTTTTTATTCCTGTTGGATCTGTTATGACACCTCCCCTCTCATTTCTTTTTTGGGTTATTTGTTTCCTTTCCTGTTTTTCTTTAGTAAGTTTAGCCAGTGGTTTGTCAATTCTGTTGATCTTTTAAAAAAACTGGCTTTTAGTCTTTTCAATTTTTTCTTTCTTTTTGTCTTCTTTATTATGATTGAATGAAAATGTACATTCCCATATAAATTGCATGCCCACCTATATGCAGCTCCAACTGCTCTCCCTGCCTGGTGACAGCACACTCTTCCTGTCCACTCCATACATGTCTTTTCCTCCCAACAATCACCTGTCCCTTCCTCTCCACACAATCCCCTTCCTCCAGTAAGAGGTCAACAGGACAACATCCTATAGATGCGTAGAACCGTAAAGTGCACACATGGTATGGTCACTCTGTGTTACCAAGTCCAATCCATTCCTGTCCGAGAGTTGACCTCCATTATGATTTATGGACAGGGGCAGCATCAGTGCCAGGGGCCATGCTCCCAGTCAATTTTTTCAGTTGTTCTTCTATTCTCTAATTTGTTTAGTTCTGCTCTAATCTTTATGATGTGTTTTTTTTTCTAGTGTTGGAGGGGCTCCTCTGTTGTTCTCTCTCTACTTTTTCAAGCTGTAGGGTCAGTTCTTTGATTTGGTTTCTTTCTTCCTTCCAGACGTGTGCGTTTGTGGAGATAAACTGACCTCTGAGCACTGTTTTGGCTGTATCCCATAGGTTCTGGTAGGAAGTGTTTTCATTCTCATTGGAATCCATAAATTTCTTTATTTCATCCTTGATTTCTTCTATAACCCGTGGTTTTTTGAGCAAGATGTTGTTTAGTCCATGAGTTCCACCTTCTATCTATGTTTTTTTTCTGCTATTGATTTTGACTTTTATGGCTTATGATCTGAGAAGATGCTTTATATTAATTCAGTGGTATGGATTTTGTTGACAGTTGCTTTAATTCCTAACACACAGTCTGTTCTGGAGAATAGATCCTTCACTCTTAACCACCAGCTTATCTAGCCTCCCAACAGAAATGGTTTTCAGCTCTCTGAGCCAATGGGAGACTTGACACCCTCTATCAGAGACTTATTAAGGCAGAAAATCTTCATTAACCAATATAAATACCATCATTGCCCTCAAATATTTCCTTCTATCTAGTTTGAATTCTATTTAAGATGCCATTGATAAGACGAAGTTTCCATGAGCGTAGTCATGGGCAGACATGTGTTGTTCTTGCCCCCGCAAGGCTTACAATCCAGTGAAGAAATAACTGACTTTGAGCTCTTATTTGAAAATAGTTCCATGTAACAGCACCAACCTCATTGTGCCATTGGCTGACATTTCAGTCAACACCATGGTGTGTGTCATTGTGGTCTCCTCCATGTTGTCTTCTCTGCACTGTGGTACCGTTTTCTCTGCAACTTTCAATTAAATGAGGGTCTGATATGCTTACTGCATCCAGACACAGCATCCAGACACAGGGTGAAAACTTTACCAGGTTCTCCTGGAAAGCATGCAGATATTTAAAAACTTCTGAAAGTATGATATATTTTTTAAATCTTTTTCTCTCTAAATTTAAATAGCAGTTTGAAAATGTAACCTGTGATGATCAGTAGATCAGGCATTCTCACTAGCTTTTGAGATAGCGGTGATCAAAACATGCCACATTTCATGTTATCCTAGGTTCTTTTCACAAGTAACGTCATTACTGTCTATGTGGATGAAACCTGGTGGTATAGTGGTTCAGAGCTACAGCTGCAAAGCAAAGTGTCAGCAATTTGAATCTACCAGACATTCTTTGGAAACTCTGTGGGGCATTTCCACTCTGTTTTGTACTATCACTCTGAGTCAAAACTGACTCAACAGCAGCAAGTATGGGTATCTATGTGGATGTACCCATAGATGATGGTGCCCAAAGAAATGTGCCCTTACCAGACTTTATGGTCAAACCAATTAATAATACATTTCTGCTTCTTCATTTTTCACCCATATCGTGTTTATTGAGTACTCACTATATCCCAGGCACTGACATATGAACATGAAAGATACAATCCCTGCCCTCATAGAGCTTATAGTCTCTCTTAGTTGGATATAGCAAGAATCAAATGCTCATGATGTAGTAGTGGCCTGTGATGAAGGCCACAGAAAGGAGGTCTGTGGTGCTTCAGAGAATGCTTTCCCAAGCAGTTACTGTTGTTGTTATTAGGTGCCCTCAAGTTGGTTCGTACTCATAGTGACCCAATGAACAATAGAACAAAACACTGCCCAGTCTTGCACCATGTCCACAATTGTTTTAATGCTAAGGCCATTGTTGCAGCCACTGTGTCAATCCTTCTCGTCAAGGGTCTTCGTCTTTTTCGCTGACCCTCCACTCTACCAAGCATGATGTCTTTCTCCAAGGACTCATCTTTCCTGACAACATGTCCAGAGTACATAAGATGCAGCCTTGCCATCTTTCTTCCAAAGAGCACTCTGGTTGTACTTCTTCCGGAAGAGCTTGCTTTGTTCTTTTGGTGGCCAATCATACATTCAACATTCTTCTCCAACCCCACAATTCAAAGGCATCAATTCTTCTTCTGTCTTCTTTGTTCATAGTCCAGCTTTCACATGCATATGATGCAATTGAAAATACCGTGGCTTGGGTCAGGTGCATTTTAGTCTTCAAGGTAATATCCTTACTTTCAAATACTTTGAAGAGGTCCTTTGCAGCAGATTAATATTTGAGCTTGAATAGGAGGCAGGTAAGAAGAGTCTCTTCCTAGTGTGAACAGTTAATATACTTAGCTGCTAATCACAAGATTGGAGGTTCGGGTCCACCCAGAGGTATCTTGGAAGAAAGGCCAGGCTATCTGTTTCCAAAACATCAGTCACTGAAAACCCTGTGGAGAGTAGTTCTTCTCTGAAACATGAAGTCACCATTAGCTGGACTCGACAAGAAGACAACTAGAAGAAGAAGGTAAGAAGAGCGTTCCAAGCAGAGGAAGCACCAAGGACAAAGGCCTCCGTGTGGAAGGTAGCATGGGAGAATGCAGGACAGTGAGATGGCCAGAGTGGCTGGACTACTGAGAACAATAAAGTGTGTGATACAAGCAAGATGAGGGCAATGAGGCAGGTTAGGGCTAGACCACACTGGGCCAGACCACAGAGTCCTGCTAGGAAACTTGCTTTTCTACCAGGAGCAATATATGCCCTCTCTTTTCTGTACAGGTCACTTTTTGGGAACAAGTCTACTTTGTTCATACAGCTAAATATTCTGCACCCTAAGTAGGATATGCCAGCTGCCAGCAGCTCCGTGGGAGAAAGACCTGGCTATCTGCATTCATGCAGATGACTGCCTGAGAAAATCTATAGGGCAGTTCTACTCCATTATATAGTGTCATTGTGAGTTAGAATTGACAGCACAAACTAGGTAGTGCCTAGTGGATAATGCAAATTGCATTTTGGCAGTGTGGCTGTGTTGCCTTCTAGCCCCCTGAATACCACTGTGTTGATACGTGTCAGGGCATGCCTCCACGAAGCTTCTCCAGTATCAAGGCATCCTCCCTCCAAGGTGAACCCTCTCATGAGTGATTGAAGTGTTGGGAGGGTCATAGAACCTGACAGCGCCCTATTACACAAAGGAAAAGATAAGCTTCCGATTAGTCCTGGGGCTGGAGGAAGCCAAGATGGAGTGCACCTGTCGCTACTGCTCACAACATATAAATCATTACCTCAATTTTCCATGTGAGAGCCGGGCCAGAGAAAGAAAGGAGTGGGGTTGGCTAGCAGTGCAGAACCGTATTAAAGAGGTCCTGCTTGCCTCTGAAACAGGATTTGCTCTGTTATTCATGCAGAGAGAATGGAGCCGTAGGCCCAGAGAAACAATAGAGACAAATGCCCCCTGGCTCCAGGAAGGCACAGTTTGTCTCTCTGGAACCTACTGAAGGGTTTTACCACTATTGTAACACTAGTAGCCAGCAAAGCTTCCCTGGATTTCCTTGGGGAGTATGCTTAGTATTGCACTTGCTATATGTCTGATCCTAATTTCCCTACTGCACAGTCGCACAGTACTCATTGTTACTGCTGTGATTTCCCCTTCTTTCATTCATTGGGCACAGTCACTGAGATAGTTAGGGTCCGACTGTGGTTAACCCATCATCCCATGGACCTGGATATCATGATATTACTAGTGGCAAAGAACGAAGGAAAAGCATGGCTATCATCTGAAAAAAAAAGTTGAGTGAAGGACAGCAGGTCAGAAAAGGCTGAATGAAGATTTTAAGAGCTATAATTGATTGCATGGCACCCAAATTTTCATTTCATGCTAGATTGTATGTAATACCCAGTAGCTAACAGAATATGAGAACCTTGACGATTCCAGCTGGAGAAGCCCCAGCACTGAGTAATCCCAAACTACTAAATTTTGCATGAAACTTCAGAAACGTTAAGTCTTGTTCTTCTTATGGGCAAGACTAGGGTGGAATAGGCTTATTCTTCAAAACAGTCAGATAAAGCCCAGCTCCCCTTCAGAAGGAATTCTGTCCATGTCACCACACTGAAAGGAAACCATATGTTTGTCCAGTGCTGGTATTCTTGCTGCCAGTGACAAAGAAACCTTTCTTTGTTTCCACCTTGGTGCATTTTAGAGGAAAGCAATTCCTCAGAATTACAACACATTCTAAAACGTGTTGACTGCCAGTTAAAATGCCTTGGGACCCAGAAGGGAATTACAACATATTTTATGTGAACAAACCCAAAAGATGTGTCAAGAAAGTGCACAGAGAATTGTGGGAGCTGAAAGAACCAGTCACCTGAATCCTTTAAAATAAAGCAACATAATTGCCTGTTTGTTGAGTATGTCGTTAAAATGTTCTTCTTGCTGAGAGAAATGTGGGCAGACTTATCTCTACTTATCCACTAATGAGGTAGGAAAGCCCACAGTTGGATCTGTTCTGGGAGAAAATCTAGGATAGTAATTAAAAGGCTTTAAAGTCTAATCGCTCTGAATTCAGATACCAGCACTGCCTGTATAGGGCTTTGGAACTTTTACTTCATTCTTAAAACTGCTGTTTTATCATCAATAAAATATGGATAGTAATATTAAAGTATCTCTCTCATAGGACTTGTTGTCAGAAAAAAAATAATCATACGCTATTTGGGCTGTAGTACTAACCATTCAGCAGTAGATAACCAGCTCTGAAATCAAAATCAGGAAAGCCCAGAACACAGATATCTGGTAGACCCCCAGTTACTGCTTTTCAGTGGAAGCATACTCATCTGTGGACACCCTGGTGGCAAAGTGGTTAAGTGCTACAGATGCTAATCAGAAGGTCAGCAGTTTGAATCTGCCAGGTGCTTCTTGGGAACTCAATGGGGCAGCTTTACTCTGCCTGTAAGGTTGCTGTGAGTCGGAATTGATTTGATAACAGTGCGTTATACTCTCCTAAGAGGACAGGTAAGAGAGAAGAGATTTCTGTGGTCGGAAGTGGTTATGCAGCCAGTTTGTTTGTCTAAGACATACTCACCCCAATCTTTACAACTCTTTAGTGAATTTTCCCATTCCTAACCTAAAGGGAATTTTCACTGACAACTCTTAATAAAACTCTGTAAGTGAAGATGAGGTGATAATGAAAAGAAGATCATTACTTTGAGTCTCTGTGGATAAAAGGAGGTTAGTGGGCTCCACTCCCCTGCTCCCCCACACCCCGTGCATGCCTTTGAAACACCAGGTACTACTGGATTGTCACTGAGCTAATAAGAAAGGTCATACGGTCTTTAGAAACACCCTTGTGGATCAGAAGCCATAGCCAAGTCTCCTAAGAGAAGCCTTTGGGGTGCTAGTACTAATAGTTGCCTGGAAGCTGTTTATAAAAACTGACCTAGAACTCTGGACTGTGAAACTATCTTTCGATTCTCTACCTCAGCCTCCAAGGACCAGTCATCAAAATGTGGCCAGTGTTCCCCCCTGTATCAAAACATCAACTGTCAGGCATTTGACCTTCAGTCTTTATTTTCTAGTAGCAATGAAGAAAACTCTTTCAAGCGGGCCCCCTTTTTTTCAATGTAAAAAATGTTCTCTTGATACTCTCTTCTTTGTCTTGATCACTGAGAAAAAAAATCTGTATTTTTCTCCCAGCACAAACTCATTATTAACCCACTTAGCATTTGTATATTCAGATGCAACACTGGCATCAGAAGTGACCTTCTAAAATTTTTCCTTGTAATTGGACTTTTTTTCTCTAGAAATCATCCTGCCAGCATCTGTGATGAGACAGGTTCTGGAAAAAAAAAAAAAAAAAAAAAACAGTGTCCCCAGCCAAATTGTCAGGTAGAATTAGATTGTTCCCTATTTGTTTGATAACAACACTGTGCCTTGGCATAATTCTTACTGATTATCAGAAAGGAAAAGCCATAACTCAGGCAGATGAGCTTTATTGGCACTGATCCCTTCTGGGGAAGAAAACAACGTATGAGCAGAAATGTTTGCAAGAGCCATGTATGGTAGGAGATTGAAATTCCAAACCGTGTGTAGACTTACCCAAAAAACCAAACCTGTTGTCAAGTCAATTCCAATTCATAGCAACCCAGTGGTACAGAGTAAAACTGCCCCCTAGGGTTTCCTAAGATGTCATTTTTGCAGAAGCAAACTGTCACATCTTTTTCCTGCAGGGCAGTTAGCATGGCTTGGAAGCACTAACCTTTTGGTTAGCAGCTTAGTGCTTCAAGTACTGTGCCACTGGGGCTCCTTTCTGTAAACTTAGTTTGCCTAAATCAACAGTCTCAAAAAATGAAAATGCCACCTTATACTAAGCGTCATAGTTCAAGGGCTAGATTCATTTTATCTAGCTTGGAATGCTGGATTCATCTCAAGAGTTCACATGAAGGAAAAATAAATAGTTGAGGAACAGCCTTGAGTTAAGCTCCTTAAGGAAACTGGAAGCTAACAGGAAAGTGTTAAATGAACATCCAAATTGAACAGCTATGTGTACTGGCATATAGGAAGGGAGGTGTGTCTATCAATTTTATTTGTTTTCATCCTGCACCATAGTATGATTTCATTTACCCTGACTGCTGTATTCATCTCAGTTCTAACTGTAGGTTTTTTCATTGAGATAGGTAATACAGCATTCATCTACAAAGTCTGGACAAAATCTGCTAGTCTTGTCTCTGCCCTTTGGAGCCTCCCTCCTCTCTAGCAGGTTCTTGCATGAGAAGCTACCTTTGTCTCCAGTTCAAGCCCCAACCTCTTTATCCAGAAGAACTCCAGAACCCATTGAACTTCTTCCCTGAGCTAATCTAGGCCTTCTCTGACTCTGTCTTTAGAAGATTTAGGATGATTTAGTCCCAGTCTCAATGAGTCAGAATCAACTCAACAGCAGTGGCTTTGTCTTTTCTTATTTTTCCCTACACGCCCCAGCCTCCTACACCATGGAGTCCCTGCATGGTGTAGCTAAGTACTTATAACTGAAGGTTGAGCAGTTTGAACCCATCCATAGGTGCCTTAGAAGAAAAGTCTGGCAACATGCTTCCATGCTTCCAAAAGGTCGCAGCCTTGAAAACCCTGTTGGAGCAGTTTTCTGGGCACATGGGGTTTCCATCAGTCAGAATCAACTCAAAAGCAACCCATTTGATTTCTTTCTTTCTTTTTTCCACCCCCCATGTTCCAAACAGCTTTAGATGTCTGTCAGTATCTAGGGCCAATTGTGTGATTTGATTTGACTTCGACATCAAAGCCAATGCTTTGTCTTTAGAGGACTCAAAGAGAAGAATTTTACTTCATAATCTTCTTCCCCTGGGAAATTTACATCTCCTCTTGCCTCCTTGGATGTCTCCCTTTGTGAAAACTGCAGCAAATAATTTTCCTTCCCTATGTCTTTCTTTTTGGCACATTCTTACCTTGTCAATCAATAAATTGCCCCCTGCCAAGCTCCAGTAGCCTGGCTTCCTCATGCACCACTTACATTCTCCTTTGGTGTTTAAAACAGAGCTCATTATTTTTCTCTTAACCTCCAGTGAAATCATCTCCTTATTCTCTCCCTTTGTTTTGCTTATCATTTAACTTAATTCTCAGTCCGGCAGTTCCCATCTGTACCTGCCTCCTGATCCTCTGCCTTTTCCTCTTTAATAACCAGAAGCTAATGAGACCACCCTTGGAGTCACGTGCTCCTTTTATGATCACATCGGGATAAGGAAATGGGATTTAAGTAGAAGTAGCAGGGAATACAATGGAAGAAAAGCCCGTAGTCAGTGATCTCAGCCAGTAGGCTGAGCAGAGGATGGAGTTTTTTCTTTACAGGGATAAGGCCTCCTGTCAGAGTTTTGCCTCAGTTTTTGGAACCTGAGAAATGAGATTGGTCACCCTTTATAGCACCTGCTTGATGTGGTGGTTGTGAGGATGAGATGAGATAAACAACAACAAGGAAAAAAGAAACCAAACCTATAGTTGTGGCGTCAATTCTGACTCATAGCAACCATTTAAAAGAGAGTAGAAGTGCCCCACAGGGTTCCCAAGGCTATAATCTTTACCGAAGCAGACTGCCACCTCTTTCTCCCGCAGAGCAGCTGGTGGGTTCAAACTGCCAACCTTTCAGTTATCAGCCAAGTCAGCAGTCAGTAAGCCCTCAATAAGCATTACGTACTATAAGCGCTGTAGGAAGCAAGTATAAGAGACATAAACCCACCCCTTCTTGGGTTTGAAAGCTGTAGCTATATGTGGACAGGAGACAGATGCTGCTGGTGTCCATCCAGGAGTCCCAGCCCTCTTTCACTTATGCAGACAGCCATCAAACTGACCATGAGGCGATTCCCAGCTATGAAAAGGGACATGAAAATACACTGAGCAGCCTAAGGACAGAGACTGTCTGGTTTTTGTTTGTTTGTTTTACTATTCCCAACGCACAGCATTTACCTGACAAGACATAGATTTTCAATAAATTTTGTAAATCAACGTGTATTCATCCCGTAACATGTTCAGGTGCTGTGCTGATCACCTTCAAATACCAGTTTCCCAAAGTCTGGGAAGTGTGGTTCCATTGGTACAAGACATATCTTGAAATAATGTCAGATCACGTAATTAGGCTGTTTCTTTCTCACTTCTTTTCTAAATCCTTCTGATGACATCAATCCCAAAGTCTCACTTTGAACTCCTTGCTTAACACTTAGGAATCTTGATTTCTTTTTTAGAGCAGCTCTTAAGTTCTAAATCATTTTCAGTCTTAATCTAGCTATAATGTAAGATTTTTTTCACTGTATTTCTTTTCATCATTCTTTTCTGTTTCTTGGCAATTCATGGAAAAGCCATCTTCCATGTATTATACGGATGTTCAGTTTCCTTTTAAAATAAATTTTGTTGACTGAAAGGTGGGTCGGCTTATACAAAAAAATTAAGTAAAATATGTTCAAACCCATAAGGCAAAATGTTTGCAATGAATACTAAGAGGACTGAGACTAGCAAACAGCTGTCTGTCTTCAGAAACCCCGGTGGCATACTGGTTAAGTGCTACAGCTGCTAACTGAAAGGTTGGCAGTTCCAGTCTACCAGGTGCTCCTTGAAACTCTATGGAACAGTTCTATTCTGTCTTATAAGATCACTATGAGTTGGAATCAACTCAACAGCAGAGTGGGTTTTTTTTTTTTTTTTTTTTTTTTCAGTCTGTCTTTTCCTCAAGTAGTCAGGGAATTTTTTAAGTATCATAATGCTGAAGCCTACCCCAGACCAACTGAGCGTCTTGAAGTGTGGACAGAAGGATTTTTTTTTCCCCCTTTAAGAGCTCTCCAGATGATACTGACTTTAAAAAAAAAAAAAAAAGTTTATAAATCTCTTTGGTTTTCTTTGTTTAAATTCTTTTTTTTACTCATTCAGTACACGTTGTTGTAGTGTGTATAGCGCTCTGTGCTCTGGATCCTGTGGAGACAAGAGAAAGCAACGTAAACAAGGGCCCCCACCACCATGGAGCTTATGTTATTTTAGAAGCTCATCAAAACTGCATTACTTGAGTTTTTGCCTGCTTAAGAATATTGTTACTGTACTAACAGCCCGAGAAAATATCAAATAGTCAGAATTTTGTGGCCATTGCCTGCTTCTGTTCCTGACATTCCGTCTACTATGGAAAGAAGCCTAAGGCCAGCCTTATTTTTCCCTTCTATATTCATTTTTAAAAATCTGGATATCCATAAAATCTTCTTCATACCAAAGAATAACCATCAGGTTATACCTCAGTATAGATCTTTCTCAAGCAGAAAGAGCTGAAGAAAAAAATCCAAGCCTCAAGTTGCAGCATAGACTGTATTCTGTGGGCAAAATGTCACAGAACTCAGGAATCACCAAAAGAAGATGAGAGGAATACACAGAAGCTTTGTGTCCAAAAGCATTGGTTGACATTCATCCATTTCAGAAGACTGTATGTATTATGACCAAGAATGGGTGGTACTGAAAGCTTTGGGAAAAAAAACAAAGCTCCAGAAATTGGTGGAAAGCCAACTGAGCTGTTTCAGAAAACATGCAGTTCTTGATGTGCTCACTTGTCTGTGCCAGTAAATTTGGAAGACAGTTACTTGGCCATCCATGCAAAGAAAGGTGATTCAAGAGATGGCCAAAATTATCAAACAACATCATTTATATCATACGCAGTAAAATTTTGGTGAAGATTCTTCAAAAACAATTCTAACACTACTTCAAGAGGCAGCCATTAAAACAGAACAAGATACATTACATGGTTTAGAATCAGAAAAGGAGGGCATCAGGGCTATATCCTTTCACCATACTTATTCAGTCTGTCTGTTGAGCAAATAACCCGAGAAGCTGGACTATATGAAGAAGAATGTGGCATCAGGACTAGAGAAAAACTAACAACCTGTGGTATGGAGATGACACAAGCTTCCTTGCTGAAAGTGAAAAGGACTTGAAAAATGTAACCTCAACACAAAGAAAACAGAAGTCCTCACAACTGGACCAATAAACAACATCATGAGAAGTGGAAAAAATGTTAAAGTTGTCAAGGGTTTTATTATACCTGGATCTGTAATCAACATCCATAGATGCACCAATGAAGAAATCAAACAACATATTGCATGAAGCAAATCTACTGCAAAAGACCTCTTTCAAATATTGAAAAGCAATCATACCACTTTGAGAACTAAGGTATCCCTGACCCAAGCCACAGTGTTTTCAGTTGCCTCGTGTGCATGCAAAAGCTGGGTAATGAATAAAGAAGACTGAAGAAGAATTGATCTATTTTAATTACGGTATTGACAAAGAATAATGAATATGCCATGGCCTGCCAGAAGAATGAACAAGTCTATCTAGGAAAAAGTATAACCAGGGTGCTGCCCGTAAGCAAAACCAGCAGCATTTCATCTCACATTCTCTGTACACATGCTCAGTAGGAACCAGTCCCTGGAAAAGGACGTCATGCTTGGTAAGGTGGAGAGTCAGTGAGAAAGAGGAAGACCCTGAATGAGATGGACTGACAGAGACCACGACAATGGACTCAAATACAGCAACAATCACAAGGACAGTGTAGGACCAAGGAGTGTTTCATTCTGTTGTGTATAAGGTCATTTTAAGTCAGAATCAACTAGATGGCACCTAGTGTCAATATTCCTGAACTCTTGTAAGTGTTGGAGTATTCTATTAGTAACTAGAACTTGGCAAAGGAAGATAAAAGAACCCCAGTGTAGCCTACTAAAGAGCTTAAAAATGATCAAGAGATCAGATTCTCCAGGTGAAAAAGTGTGGCCCATAATTCAGACTATATTTGAATCTTACCTCTGCTGAGGGTAACAGAATGACCTCAGGTCTTTCTATCAAGCCATTTAGCCACACTGAACTTCAATTCTGAAAACATCTGTAAAACCAAAACAGTATCAACCTGGCAAGATTTTTGTTTATAGCAGGTAACATACACAAAACCAAAAAACCCAAACCCGTTGCTATCAAGCTGATTCCAACTCACAGCAGTCCTACAGGGCAGAATAGAATTGCCCCATAGTGTTTCCAGGGAGTGACTGGTGGATTCAAACTGCCGGTCTCTTTGGTTAGCAGCTGTAGCCCTTAAACACTGCAGCACTAAGGCTCTATTATACACAAAACATGTGGGAAATCCTGGGTGTTTGATAAAGGGTCACTATAGTGGCAGTTTTTCAGAGACTATGTTCCAAAGTCATTCCATGAAACAAAACTCAGGTTTGGTCAAAAATACCTTTGAAAAATTACCCATAAGATATAGTAGGAATAGTTTTTATAAATTCATTACAGAATAATATGTATGTATAAGTATATGCAATATAAAGAATAATGTACAATATAAAGCTATGCGAAAAATGGTAGGGGCTCTTTATAAAAAATGTACGTCTTTAAACCTTAGCAGGTCATAAAGATATTGAAAGTCTCAAACATGAGATCCACACAGTCATGCTGATGGAGCAAAGAGCAGATTTACTCTCTCCATCTCATGCTTACACTAGGGCCTCTATTGAGAGGAATGCAATTGCAATAGTCTACATTATTTAAGCTTGTTTTCCTCTTTTTTCTGTGTGTTTTATTCTAATTGTGTATAGTTGAATTCACACATTCAATGCATATGTGATATGACTAACTGTATAATTATTATTCATGGATTAGAAGTAAAATAAGTTTTCCATAGAACTGAGTAGGTAGAGGTCAGGTTAATGTTCAGCTACAGTGATTTTAAATGAACTGCACATTTGTCCTCTTTTCCCTTTGTGTAATTAGAACTCCTCCTCGTTTTTAACTAGTAGATTCGAGAGCTTGTGATTTTTAAATACTGTCCTCTGTTTTGTCTGTTGGAGAAAATAGTCTATATTCCTCCCTTAAGGAGGAAAAAATACATGGAATTCACCGTGGTGGCATAGTAGCTAAAGTGTATGACTGCTCACCAAATGATTGGCAGTTCAAATCGGCCAGCTCTGTGGAAACTCCATAGGGCAGGTCTACTCTGACCTATAGGGTTGCTATGAGTCAGAATTCACTCAAAGGCAGGGGCTTTGGCTTTGACTTTCGAATTTACTATCCTGAGTCAGCCTCAAAGGCTGTGAACTTTTATCTCTGTTCCTGGCCATACCATGTGCTTACATTTCACAAAACCAAGGGGAAAAGATAAAAAATGAATAAGAAAATGATAGAAATCTTGAAAACTTGAGGGAGGGTAATAGATGGGGTACAGAGTTCTAAAAGGACAAAGCATGGTGCTGATGTATGTGGAAAGAAAAGCAGCCACTCCTGTACAGAATGTAGACAGACAAAGTACATGTGCAGAAAAAGATCCCAGGGTTTTAGTAAACAACAACACAAGTGTCAGTTAAAGCTAGTTGAAGCATGAGTAACCCAAAGGAGTATGTTGTTCTACATAATGCAAAGTATCCAGTTTTGTTTGGTCAGAGGTAAACTTTATTTGAATGTGATTTAAAAGTCTAGTCTGAAAAAGAACATGATTGCCAGGAAGAGGGTTTATCAAACTTATAAGAATGGCAGGGGAGTTAGAAGGGGGCTTATAAGAGAGAATGAAGAAGAAATGGGTTCATTGAGTAAAGAAGGCTAGCAAGAAATGATAAAACCATTCTGAACAAAGTTTTTATTCAGGGAAGAGTGACCAATTGTCCTTCATTCTCCTTGAACAGGAGACTCGTAATTAAATCAAAATGTGCAGAATTAAAGTTAGCAAATGATTCCAGGAGGGTTGTCTAAAACTGACTCAGGTTGAGGAAGAAAGCCAAAGAATCAGTGTTTCTTTGAGTACTTTTAAAATATCAGATAATTCTTCACTAGACTGGGGATGTACATGGAGTGAGGAATCAAGATCAGGATCAGGGAAGACTTGGGGGTGGAGATGAGTATAAAGAAGAGAGATGAATAAAGGGTAACATTACAGGAAAAAGTCAGGAAGTAATTATGAATATGTTCAAGGGACAGGAATCAGTCTTCAGTCGAGGGTCTGATTCTTCCATTTCTACTACTTTGTCTCTCTAATTATTTCCATCTCTCTGATTCACTAGTTCCAGGAACTTGTTCCAAAAACTATTGTGAAGTCAGAGCTCAAGTTAGCCATTGAAGGCCATACTCAGACTGGCAAACACATGAAGTGATTCAGAAAGGGACACAAATGTTCAAATAAGGTGCCCCCAAAGAGACAGAGAAACAGAAAGAAAAAGTATAGTTTCCTACTTGTTATGGATTAAAATGTGTTCTCTAAAATATGTGTCACTTTGGCTCGGCCATGATTTCCAGTACTGTGTGATTATCATTCTGTCGTCTGATGTGATTTTCCTGTATGTTGTAAATCCTGCCTCTGTGATGTTCATGAGGCAGGAGTAGAGGCAGCTATGTGATAGGGAGGCAGGACTCAATCTGCAAGATTAAGTTGTATCTTGAGTCAATCTCTTTTGAGATAGAAAAGAGAAAAGTGAGCAGAGAGATAGAGGGACTACCAAGAATAAAGACCAAAGAGGGGAGCACATCCTTTGGACCTGGGGTCCCTGCACTGAGAAGCTCCTAGACTAGCAGAAGACGGGTGACAAGGACCTTCCCCCAGAGTCAACAGAGAGAGGAATCCTTCTTCTGGTGCTGGCGCCCTGAATTCGGACTTCTAGCCTCCCAGACTGTGAGAGGATAAATCTGTTTGTTCAAGTCATTCATTTTGCGGTATGTCTGTTATAGCAGCACTAGATAACTAAGACACTAGTTCTCTGACATCTTTCCAAGCCCATGGTCTGTTTCACAACCTCTATTTCCAGTCCTACAAAGTAATCGGCAGTGCCTCTATCCTATAATACTTCATTTTTTTCTTTAATTTGAATCTGTTGCTCTTTCTCAAAATTTCAAGAGTCTGGACTTGCTTTCTGCTCTCTCCCCGTTCCTACTTCTTGAAGGCTGCCCATCTGTTTTCCTCTAGAATCCTTTGTACTGGTTTGTTTCTCACATGTCTCTTCTCACCCCACTTCTCCCATCTGTGCTTTGACTATTCCTGCTTTCTCTTCTTGGAACTAGAAAACCTTGCCCTCTGGAGTTTTCTCTCTCCAGCAACTTCATGTAACACTTTTATTTTCCAGAACCAAACCCCCAAAACAAATCCAAGTGCTGTCAAGTCAATTCTGACTCGTAGTGACACTATAGGACAGAGTAGAACTGCTCCATAGAGTTTCCAGAGAGCTCCTGGCAGATATAAATTGCTGACCTCTTGGTTAGCAGGCATAGCATTTAACCCCTATGCCAGCAGGGTTTCCTTTCCAGGGCCTTTACATTCAAATTCAGCCCAGCCATTGGGAAACAGGGGACGTGAGGTGACTCTCAATCTCAAGCCAGACTTCAGAACACTGTCATTGTATTGTCCATCTTCCTCAGTAGTTCTTCAGTCTTCTGACTAATAGCCTTTATTAGACAAAAAAATCCAAACCTGCAGGATCCATAGATTCCCATTATCCTCTCCCATACTCGCACACATGCCGTTTTCCCAGCACAATACCTCACTTTGGGAAAGCCCGGTGGTGTACTGATTAAGAGCTATAGTGCTAACCAAAAGGTTGGCAGTTCGAATCTACCAGGTGCTCCTTGGGAACTCTATGCAGGGGTTCTACTCTGTCCTACAGGATCACTATGAGTCAGAATCGACTCAACCGCGCAAGATACACTTCACTTTTAAAAGAAAGGGATAAATCTCAGGAAGAGAGGTTGGGAAATCACATTCAAAATAGTCATTAGTATAGAAACACTTGACTTGATACCAATTTATTTGAAAAAGATTTGAGAACTTTAATTTACTGTGATTTGTATGCATGCATTTTTTAAATAGCTACTTCCAGCTTACTTTCTGAAAAGTAGTTGTAATTCACACTCCCACCCACCAGTGTCCATTTCCTGTAGCCTCTCTGGCTAATAATACTATCAGTAATTTCTGCCCATCTAAGTGAACATTTTATTGCGCGGCAGCACAGTGTAGTGGTTAAAGTTAGACTCGCTTGGCTAAGATCTCTCAGCTCCAGCAAGTACCAGCCATGTGACTTTATGCCAAGACCTATGACTGCGTGTAACTCTGTTAGTCTCACCTGCAAAAAAAGAGAATGATATGAATACCTGCCTCACACAGTCGTTTTGAGTATTAAGTGAATTAATAGTTATAATAGGCTTAGAACAGTGACTGGCACAGTAAATTTCCTATAAATGTTTGTAAGATGAGAAAAGAATCTCAATTATCTTCTCCCTGACTACTGTTGAGGTTGGGCACATTTCTGTATATTTCTTGGTCACTTGCTTTTCTTTCTCTCTTTTGTTTATATATTTTGTCTATATTCCTATTGAGTTGTCTTTTTATTAATTTGCCAGAATATTTTGTATATTTTAAAGAATTACCTTATTCCAGTCATTTTTATTTTTCATAAATGTCTTTTTATCTGATTATAAAAGTAATCAGAATATTTAAAAAAAGAAAGAAAGAAAAGTGAACTTTTAGATATAGTCTCATACCCTAAAAGATGTTGTTAGGTGCTGTCAAGTCCATTTCAAGTCCTAGTGACCCCATGTGACAGAGTGTAACTGCCTCATTTCAGCAGCAGAGCACAAGACCTTACTTCCATGGAGCCGCTGCATGGAAGTGAGTGGCTTCCTTGCTTCCATTTACCCTCCGATTCATTGATTCTTGGCCCTGGCTCTACATATTGGTCATCTAAGGGCTTTTTCAAAATACCAGTACTTGGATTCCACCTCACTGGCATTTTAATTCAACTGATCAGTAGTGAGGCCCAGGCATCAGTTTTTGATAAGAGTCAAGTTTGTTTCTAACGTACAGCAAACTGCAGGCTTGGAAAACAGAGGACGCAGTTCTGAAAAGCCCTTCAGAAGTCACTTTGTTCCTAAACTCAAGTGTTACTAGTGATTACTGCCACCATCTGTTGGTGGGAGGCAAAACTGACACAGTTTTGCTACTTAGAGGTCTGAGAAGTCTACCAACTTAATTGTTTTAAGTGCTACTTACCTCATTACTGAGAATCACTACAGTCACCTTCAAAGTACTTCCCTTGGGAAGCTATACACCCATGTCAGCACGCAGTCCACCCTTCAAAGCAATTTTGGAACTCTTTCTGGAATGCCCATTGTGCACAGTTGGCACGGTGGCAAGTCTGCAAACTTAATTGTATAGTTGGTTGTGAGGGTTTTTTTAGCCAGGAAACAGAGAAACTGTGTTGAAACATCCTTCCTACTCACCTGATCTGGCCCCCAGTGACTTGTTTCTTTACCCAAAGATAAAGGAAATATTGAAAGGAAAACATTTTGATGACATTCAGGACACTAAAGGTAATACGACAACAGCTCTGATGACCATTCCAGAAAAAGAGTTCCCAACCTGCTTTGAAGGATCAACTAAGTGATGGTGGTGGCATCTGGGCATAGCCTCCCAAGAGGAGGACTTCAGAAGTGACTGTAGGGATATTCAACTGTGTAGCACTTTTTCTAGGATCAGTTTGTGAACTTAATTGGCAGTCCTCATATACCAAGAAAAAACCCACTGCTGTGGAGTCAACTCCAACTCACAGCAACCCTGTAAGAGAGAAGAGAAATGCTCCATAGAGTGTCTAAGAAGTGTCTGACAGACATGCATACATCAAAAAAATGAAAAACCAAACCCTTGGCTGTCAAGTGGATTCCAACTCATAACAAAGCTATGAAAATCCATGTTTGCAAAGTTCTTGGAGCTGTATTTTGTATACATACAGACTGTTTTAGTAGAAATGGCTTCTCAGGTAATTTCCAGCTCTAAGATTCTTGAAGATAAAACCACATATATGCTTGTCTTCTTAGTGCTGTACATACCCAGTAATCAGTGGCCGAATGTAATGATACTCCTAAGGTCTCTGGATCCTTGGTATCAGACTTGATATTTTTCTAAATCACTAATAGGAAGAAAGGGCATTGATGAGATTTTTTTAGAATTTTAATCAATAGCAAACCAAAAAAAAAAAAAAAAAAAAACCAAACCCACCACCATGGAGTCAGGTCTGATGTGTAGCAACCTTAGAGCAGTTGAAAAAAGAAAAAGATTCAAGACTTGTGATTAATTCTCTGCCTCTTCCCACCAGCCCTTTCCCAGCTGTAAGTGTTAACTGAAATTTTTGTCTTCTGGGGTATTTTAAGATGTCTCCTTTTTGCTGTAGAATCAGAAATTTGAAGCAGCAAGGGAAATAACAGGAAAGGCAGTGAACAGGGAAACTTGCTTTGACAAATAGTGATGTTGGCAGAAAATTGAAGTGTCTGGAAGAAAAATTAAGAAAAAACTGGCAGAATTACAGGCTGTTGCATGGGCTGGTGATTAGATAGTGAGTTTCTCTTTTGAGGGAAAGGTATTTTTCCTGTCTTTTCCATGGAGAGGACAAAGAAAGTCAAAGACACAGGGAGCATGAAATTTTAAGTTAGCCATGAAAATTACCTTTGAGGCATTGGGTTTGAAATACATATATATATCTATTAAATCTCCAGGCAGTTTTTATGGATTCTGTATTGTTCTTACAGCTGGCGATGAAGTAGGAGTCTGGGGCCTTTCAAATCATATATGTGAAATATTTTTAATCCAGAATGTCTTTATGAACTGGACTTTTTGCTGCCTGTTGTAGACGTTGATATTGGGTTTTTTTTACCCATGATAGATGTATTCCCTGTTCTGGGGGTGCTTTCTGTAGACCATGACTTTTCAACCTCAGAACTACTGGCATTTTGGTACCAATAGTTCTTTGTTTGGGGATGGGGGAGCTGCTGAACTGTGGATTATAAGATGTTTAACAGCAACCCCCAACCTCTAGCTGCTCAATGGCAGTAGCATCCCTCTAGTTGTGACAGCCAAAAATGTTTCCAGGAGTTTCCAAATGTCCCCTGGGGACAAAAGAACCTTCAGTTGGGAACTGCTGATATGCAAGATGCTGATGGCCCCTCCCCTCCTCCCTTCCCAACTCCCCCCATCCCCAGCCAGGGTCACGGGGAGGTTGTTGTCACTTCATCACTAACGACTCATCCAATTCATCAATCTAAATTAGGGCCCCTTTTTAGCATCAATAACAGTTCAGAACATTACATATTTACCATGACACGTTAATGTCTTTCTTCCCTGCTAGACTTTAGGTTCCACAGCTTACCAGTGTGGGTTGCCTTTGTACACGTACCATCCAGTGTAGTGATTAGCATATACCAGATCCACTGCCAATGAGTCAATTCTGGCTCATAACAGCCCTCTAGGTGGAGTAGAACTGTCCCATAGGGTTTCCAAGTCTGTGAATCTTTACAGAAGCAGACTGCCACATCTTTCTCCCAGGGTTTAAACCTCCATCCTTTCAGTTAGCAGCTGAATGCTTTCACCGCTGCATCACCAATTGGCAGATAAATGGTACTTTAATAAAAATTCTCCAAGCGATAGATTATAATTTTAAGATATTTAGGAACCGAAGGCACAAAGCCTGACTTGGCCCAAAGGGGTTTTTCCTCTCAGGCTTATTACAATCTCTGACAAAGGAAGTAAAGGAAGAAATCAGCAGCATATTGAGGCTGTTGAAAGGTGTGATCAGGGAAATCTTAAAATTGTATTATTTGGAGAGGATTCCCTGGGGTTTTTGGCAGGGTGCTGTTGAATGGCAGTTTCATTCTAGAAACAGCAGCTCTGACATGTCACTGTAAACTCGAGCCAACCTATTGCTCCTGCTTTTTGAACTCTCTCCACCACTGATCCATGGAGAAAACAAGTTTTCTGACTGAGGTGAGGCTTAATGCTTCATTAAACCTCTGAGGGAAAATGCCCCAGGACCAGAAGAGCCGTGCCTGTAGAAAATAAACCTCCGTATGGATAGCGAACAAGTCCAGTAAGTGCTGCTTTTCATGTTCTTTAAAAAAAAATGTGATTAAGATGCATATTTTTTTAAATGAAAAATGACTGGCATTCTTCCCACTGAAAATGGAAAGTAATTTAATTTGTTAGTGGTTTATTTTATTTGACAGTCTTTGTACGTACTCGATTCGGTTTGTTACACTGAATTACCCTTTAATAATGGGCACACATAATGCCAGATTCGGCTCCCCAGGTTGGTTTGGTAATTAGATGAGCATCCATATTGCTCAAGGTTCTCATGACAATGTGGACAGATGCTATTTGGAAAACTCCTAACCAGGAGAACTTTGGGTTTGTTTTCTGTTTTTAATGAAGTTAATTGTTACCCAGGGCCCAATCATTTCATTACTCACTTGTCTTGGGAAGTGCAAAGTTCTATAACTGTGCACTGAATTCCCTGGATAGGTAGAAGGACACTAACACCTCAGAGTCAATAGAAAATCTCAGAAAATCTTTCCTAGGCCATCCCCTAGAATGGATTATTTTCTACAATTGTAAGTTAACGGTAAGAAGTCTTATAATAGCATGGTTTCACCAATTACTGTGACCTTGGGCAGGCATCATGACCTCATTTTGTTTCAGGATCCACATCTGTACAGTGGGAACAACGTTAGTAACTGACTCATTGAATTGTTTTGAGGATTCAGGAATATGGTGTCTGTAAAGTGTTTAGCACAACGCTGCTACAAAGGAAGTTCTCTGTGTTTCCATGTCAGGTAGTATGCTCGGTTTTCATAGAGATGAGGTCATGAAGCTTGCCCACGGTCATAATAATTGGCACAGCTGCCCTTGACTCTGACAGTCTGCCTCTGTCTCCTCTAAGTGGCTGTTTCAATGTTACAGAAGAAAGCGCTGGTACTGAGAAAGGCTCTGGGGCTAGCATATGGAGGGGCCAGGATTCAAGACCTAGTCTGAAGGATTCTGAAAGTTCTCATATACCATACTGCTTCAGATTTTGTGCTTGTACTCTCTAGAAGAATTTTCAAAAGCTGTATACCTTCCTGAGCATTTTAAGTAGACAGCTAAGCATTTCCATTGTGATGTTAAATAATTGCAGAGAATGTGGTTTTAAGACTATTTTAAACATTAGCTTTTTAAGCCAAGCTGTAAATGTCGTACAGCATCTTTAATGCATCCAGTGGAATTTAAATACTATTTTGATTTGATACCTACCAATATCCATTAAAAGAATATGTGAAAAAGTTCTTATTTAAAAGTCATAAACTTTATATTGTTCCTTTTTTTTCCTGAAGCATACATTTCTACTCCACTACCCTCAAACAAGCATTAAAAGCATTTTATTGATCATCTCTTAACAAAGGGCAGGAGAAAAGAATAAGAGAGAGAAATGCACTTTTCTTCCCCTGTGAGAGTTTAAAATTCTCTACTAGATTGAATCATCTTTATAATTATTAATAGAACACAATTGATCAAAATACACAATACTGATAACTAAGAATTAAACATATAAAGTAAAATTCTATTAGGAATACATATTACAGTGAAGTAGGGACATTTATGAAGCCTTGGCTGAAGGCTTTGTCCATTTGTCCCTTGCAGAAGTGTATATACCTTGGGCAGTATGAACCATAGTAAGATTTAGGGTGGGGACTTTCTGTTGCAGAGTGAGAGAAGGTTGATTGTAAAGGAGGGAGAAGGATATCTAGACTGTTGGGCATCTTTTGAGATGATTTGATTTTAGAAAAGAAACTCCCACCTTCAAAACTGGTCTACAAAGTTCTTGGAAAATCATTACACACTCCTAGGGAAGTACCCCATTTGAAGACTACTGCTCTATACTGCTGGAGCCCTGGTTGTACAGTGGCTAAGAGCTCAGCTGCTAACCAAAAAGCTCCTGAATCTGCCAGGAGCTCAATAACCTGTGGGGCTATTCTCCTCTGTTCTGTAGGGTCACTATAGGTCAGGATCAGTGTAACAGAAATTGATTTGGTTTGGTTTTTGTGATACTCTGCACTGCTAACTTATATGGTCCTGTGTTATGGACCACACTCTGTTCCCCCCAAAAATGTATGTGTTAATATGTATGTGTTAATTTGGCTTAGCTGTGAGTCCCAAGGGGTTGTGATTTTTCCCATATGCTATGAATCCTGCATTTGTGATATAGATGAGGAAGAATGGGCGGCAGTCGGGTTGGTAAGGCAGGACTCAAGCTACAAGCTGGTAGGGTATGAAAGAGAGAAGTCAGTCACGAACCTCGTACCACCAAGGAAGAAGTGCTGAGAGCAGAACTCGCCCTTTGGACAGGAGCTTCCTGCGCCAGGATGCTGTCGTTGAATTTGGACTCCTAGCCTACCAGACTGTGATAATTTCTCATGTGAATGGATTTGTAGCTCACCAGATTGTGACAATAAAAATTCTCTTTCTGAAGCCATCCACTCTTGGTATTGTCTGTTAGAGCAGTACCAGGTGACTGAGTCACCCTGGAATAAAGATATTACGGATAAATCTGATGATCTAATGGCCCTACCCTTTTCAAAATGACATAGTGCAGCATCCTGGAAAATGAAGTTTGGGGTAGTCTTTAGCTATTGACTTTATCCCAATCCACAGTAAATATCAGTGGAAGGTCATGAAGGTGTTTCTTGAAGGAAGCCCAGTGGAAAGGTGGAGCGATAAACTGGAAAAAGTGAGGCTACACCTGCGATTTCAAAGCCTACCTGACGTCTTTACCATCTAATGCCTCTAGATGGGGTAAGATACTCACCCCAAATTCTCCACTGGGCTTCAAACCTGTGATCACAGAACAACAGGGTCAAGGTTTCCTTGAATCAAGGATAAGAGGGGTTCCCAGGATGTCATCTCATCTGCTTCTTTTCTCTATCAAATAGCCTTGATTTCAGCTTTCCCAGAAATAGCTGGTGAAGAGAAAGATGAAAGAAGAGAAGGTTGTTTGTAATAGTTAGCGCATAATTGATGTTCAGGAACTGTTTATTGCAGGCTTTATCTGCGGCCAGTATCAGTCGGAACATTCCTCTATGCCCTTCCTTCCTGGTGAGATAAAACCCAGCTAATCCTGTGACCCTAGCATGTCCTGATAGTCCAAGTATCAAGTAATCTAAATTATTTGGGGAAGGAGCTGAAGAACATCTGTTGAACATTAACAAAGAGATATGAAATAAGCACAGATTTAATTTTATAGCATTTTATTAAAGGCCTTCTAATGTGGAGAATGTTGATCATACTGAACCAAGGATATTCAAATGTTTGTCTCCTGAACTCAATCCAATTTGACCCAGGACTGCCAAACAACTAAAAGTCTTTACTATCCTTCTGCAAATGGACATCTCTCCATGCTGCCTCTCTATGACTCCGACATCTCCTCTCTGCATGGCCACCTGGTCACTCACTCAGAGTCTTGCCTTGAATCTGTCAGCTTGCCAGGGTGCAGGAGGTTGCCATCATAAACATGCCTGTGGTGTTTGTTCTCTGTGAGAAGTCCATGTACGAAGGCCCGGTGAGTCCTCATCTCTAGCATCTCCCTGCTGTGTATTTTCATAGACATCTTTTAAAGTGAGGGCCCCAGGCACTTCCTGTTTTCCAAGATTCTGGTCAGCTTTCCTGTGTGTCTACAAAGTGGGCATTGTGACCCACTGACATCCACTTCAGTGCTGTGGAAGATTGTGAAGAATCACCAGCGTTGTCACAAAATAAGCCAAATGACAGCAACATTCTTTTTGCTAGTAAATGGATTGGGGGAAGTGAAAGATGATCAGGTATTTCCCAAGAGATCTCGACAGTGAAGGTAATAAGAAAGAAGGTGGGGAGGGAAGCAGAAAGAAGGATGGGGAGAGACAAATTCTGTCTTCGTCCTCTAGTGTTGCTGTAACAGAAATGCCACAGGTAGATGGCTTTAATGAAGAGACATTTATTCTCTCCCAGTCTAGGAAGCTAGAAGTTCAAATCCAGGATGATACCTCCAGGGAAAAGCTGCTTCTCTCTGTCAATTCTGGGAGAAGATCCTTGTCATCAGTTTTCCTCTAGACTAGCAACTTCTCCCCCCAAGAGTCCCAGGTTCAAAGGACACATTCTGCTTCCTGTGCTGCTTTCTTGATGGTATAAGGTCCTGAACTCTACTTGCTTCCCTTTCCTTTTGTCTCTTGTAGGATAAAAGGCGATGCAGTCCACATCCTAGAGAAATTCCCATTACATTGGATCAGGGATGTGAGCTAAGTGAGGTTGCTACATCCCAGCCTAGTCTTGTTATACTGAGCAGGGTTGCCATGGCAGTAACACATCATCACTTGGGTAAAACTAACCTGAGTTATCTTTATCCTCACAATAAGATCTACAATCCAGCTCTGGCTGCCTCCCCAGGATCTTCTGCTGTGCCTTGTTCACTTAACTACAGCCGCAGAAGCTCCTCAGTATTTCTCCAACAAGCTGGACGTAGTTCTACCACAGGGCCCTTAAATGTGCTGTTTGCACTGCCAAGAATGCTCTTTCCCCCTCACTTCATTTAGGCCTCTGATATGATGCCACCCTTCATAGATGTCTTCCATGGCCCTACCACCCACAACTAGAACACCAAACAAAAGAAACCAAACTCATTGTCATGGAGTCAATTCCAACTCATAACAACCTTACAGTACATGGTAGAACTGTCCCATAGGGTTTCCAAAGCTATAAACCTTTATGGAAAGACATCTTTCTCCCTTAGAACAGCTGGTATGTTTGAACTGTCAGTGTCTCAGGTAGCAGTTGAGCACTATAACCATTATGCCACCAGGGTTCCACTCAACTAGAATAGAACCCCTCGTTCTCTATCCCCTTACCCAAGTCAGTTGTCTGCCTAGGTAGATAGATAGATAGATACTAGAACATACAGTCCAAGAGGAGGGACTTTGTTCACTGTTGTGTCCCCTGACCTGAGAACATGTCAGACATACAGAATTATGTACATTATTTGCTGAGTGAGTAATTACATTATACTCCCCCCAAAAAACACATAGAATCATTTTACACCTGTATAAATGTGCTTTGCTCCTTCCCCTCTGAGCTTTTGTACATGCCAAATCTTGGGCCTGAGACTCCCATTCAGCCTTTGAGTTGTAGCTCAATCTTCCTCTCCCTTAGGGAGACCTTTGTCCAGCACTTCCTGGGCAGTGCATACCAGTACCAGTACTAACTGCTGTCAAGTGGACTCTTATTCTTGGTGAGCCATATATGTCAGGAGTGGCACTCTGCTCCATAGAGTTGTCAGTGGCTGATTTTTTGAAAGCAGATCACCAGGCCTTTCTTCCAAGGTACCTCTAGGTAGTCTTGAACCTCCAATCTTTGGATTAGCAGCTGAACATGTTAATCATTTATACCAGCCAAGAACAGGCAGTACGTACTCACCTCTGTTATAGCAAGGATAACCTGCACTAGGAAATCTATTTACTTGTCTCTCTCCAAAGCTTTCAAGTATGCTTTTCCAGGGTCTATGACTAGGGGGACTTGGACTCCAGAGGCAACAATGCCAGGCATGAGGACTCCATGTGACTTGAAACAAATTACTTAACCTCTCTGTGCCTTGGTTTCCCTATCTGTGCAAAAGAAGACCTACCAAGTTACCTCATATTATTTTTCCAAGAATATTGATGAATTGTTAAAGTAACAAAACATTCTAAGCAGTCAGGGTATTTTAACTGAAATACATCTTCAACTTTATTGCAGATCAGATTCTTAGTATGTTCTCTTGGGTCACAGGACATTATTCAGTTGATACCCTAGTGTGATCCTACTGGGTAAAGGGAGGGCAGCTGGGCTGGAGTGCTCTTCCTATAGAAGCAACCTCAGATGGATAGATTAAAACTGAACCAAGCTCAAGAAGAAATATGAGGTTCTGATAGATGGCCTGAGAGAAGAGCATCATTGAATTACGTAGCTCAACCCAGAACTACCTCCCTACTCCTTCTTAGGGCCAAGAGCTGGCCTCTATTCTCAAGCACAACTGAGCACTGCCCTTGTCTCAGGGGTGGTTTGGGCCTCATCAGTGACTGCCAAGATGGCTCAGAAGGAAGCTTGTAACCAAGAGTTAAAGGTCTTGGTCTGGTCCTGAATTTTGTTGGGTTCTGATTCTGTTATATGGTGTCACAGATTGAACTGTATCCCCCCCAAAATGTATCGATTTGACTCAGTCATGATTCCCAGTATTGTGTGATTGTCTACCATTTTTTCATCTGGTGTGATTTTGCTCTATGTTGTAAATCCCACCTCTATGAGGTTAATGGAAGGAAGTGGGCAGCAGTTGTGTTGATGAGGCAGGACTCAATCTATTGGCTTGGATTTGTGTCTTAAGCCAGTTTCTTATAGGACATAAAAGAGAGAAGTGAACAGAGAGACAGAGTCACCTCACACCACCAAGAAAGCTGTACCAGGAGCAGAGTGCATCCTTTGGACCCAAGGTTCCTCTGCAGAAAAGCTACTGTTCCACGGGGTGTTTAATGAGAAAGACCTTCCTCCAGAGCCAGCAGAGATGAGGAAATAAATTTATTTTTGTTGAAGCCATCCATTTATAGTATTTCTGTAATAGCAGCCATAGGTAATAACTAAGACACATGACCAGAAAGGGGTTCTGGTACTGGGTTATAAATGGCTCAGACAGCAGGAGCCTGGATGGGAGGCAAGAGCCCAGGCTTGCTGCCAGTCCATAGCTAAGTGACATGGGTGAGGCACTTCACTCCTCAGGACATCAGTTTCCTCGTCCATAGATGTCAAGTACTGTACTGCGCCAGTTGTTTTCAAACTCTTCCATAGAAATTCTTCTTTAAACAAAATACTGTTGAAAATCCAAATATATATAATAGAGAACAGTGGAGGTGGTGAGGCTCAGAAACCATGGTCTCTGAACCACAACACACTGAGCTGACACCCCTAGAGAAGGCTGTGAGTGCCCTTCAAAGCCTAATGCACCATGAGCCGATGTCACATCCGTCCAGCATAGCCTTTCCAAAGGTTTATGTTGAACCATATGGAATTATTGGTATCTGACAATTTCTTGAGTTGTGGAAGTGGCTGTTCCCTTGGTGGTTGCTCAGACTAGGGAGAGAAGATGGAATTAATAGTAACTGCATAGTGCATAAGGAGTTTTACTTTGGGGTACAAAAGTGTTTTGAAACTAGGCACAGGGGGTGGTTGCACAGCATTGTACATGTACTAAATGTCACCAAATGGTTTACCCGAGAATGCTTAATTTTATGTTACGTAAATTTCACCTTAATTTTTTCAAGCCTCCAAAAAAGGGCAATTTCCTGTTTCAACCTAATGATTTTGTTTGCAATCATGATTGAAGGGTGCTGACTTTGAAACCAAACGACATGGGTTCAGATTCTGGCTCCTCAGCTTACTCGCCGAGTGACACTAAGCTAACCTCCCTGCAACAGGGGACAAACAGAAGATTGCACCCAGAGACTGCTTGCCGAGAAGCTAAATGGGAGGTGGGGTGAAGTGCTCATAACACAGTGCTGGGCACACAGTGCAAGAGACCCTCCGTGAATGTCAGTTAGTGCCTATAAGACCCTAGAGAAAGCCTCAGCGATTGCCTATGGCCCTAAGGAGGGTAACAGTGTGTGTCTGACTCATCTCACCTGGCCCTGAATGAAGTATTTGGAGAGAACCGATGGAAAATGTCCTTCTAACACGGCTTCCTAACTAGTCCATCCTTTGCTGCTTGATCTGCCAAGCCTCCCGCTTTCTTCTTGTCACTGGGCCATGGACAGACCTTTACCTGAACACCAGAACTGTGTTGGAATAACCACAAGCAGCCATCAGACCCCTGCTTTATCTGGGCAAAGCATTAGAGGCCCCGTCCCCAGATACCTACAAAAAGCCTTTCCGCAGTAAGTGGCGTATCATGGAATATGTCAGCCTGAGTTAGTGGGCAGGCCCTTCACATTAAGCTGAAGCACTGGGCTGGCAGTTCCTACTTTGTAATGCCACTTGATACTGGCTGTCACGCTCCCTTCCCTGTTGCTAGAGGCACAGGAAACCTCTGCAGACAAGGCACAGTATTGTACTAAAGGAGGCCCAGACAGTTTAGGAGGAACTACAGAACCACAGGAAGTCCTCACAGGTTCCATTTCTTCTATGGCCAGCTGGGGCAGGGGGCACTTTGAGCTCTGGTATCTCTAGGGGGCAAAGGAAACATCACTCAAAAGCTCCAGGTGTGGATTTCTTTTGTAATAAATTATAAAAGCCTGACGAATGTCTCTGAAAGTACAGAATGAGGCTGTGTTGATGCTTTATTAAAAAACCAGGAGCACAAGCAATACCCAATTTAGGCTTCTAGAGACAGCATAATCTATAATACTGCCACCATTGTCACTGTTACTGTTGCCATCAGTAGCATCCTATATGTCATAAATTCTCCTGGGAATTGACTGATGTCAGTTTTGGTGTATTTAGCATTTGCTACCCTGCATATTTGAGATGATGTGAAACACTGGAAAGACCATTAGCTTTGCAGTCAGGTAGACCCTAAGACCAAATCCTGGCTATGCCAGCTAACCCTGGGCCGGTGAGTTTTCTGTGCCTGAGCTTTCTCTTTGCAATAGTGCTTTATCCTAAATCCTATTTCAAAAAGCTGTTGAAAGAATTGTTTATCCTAGGGTAATGCATGAAGAGTGGTTGACACAGAATAAATGTCCAGTAAATATTCAAGGGCAGAGTTCCTGAAGGAAACTCACTTTATTACCCATTATAGAGCTTTAATTCAGGCACACTCTTAATTGCTATTTAATGGTGAATCACCTTCCTTTCAAAGTCCTGTTTCATCTGTCTTCTAATTTGTTCTTCACTGTGTATCTGGAATGATCTTAACAGAATCTGAACCTGATCATGTCACATTCATCTCATATCCTGTGATTGCTTTCCGCATATGCTGAAGTAATGGAAAAACTCTTTCTGAATCTTACCTGCTACTTTCCCCATCAGCCTCATCTCACACGACAGTTTTCACCACTCTCTCTGTTTCAACTACGCTGACCTATCATTCCCTCACTCTTGCTTCCCTATCCCCACCACAGAACATTAGTACCTGCTATTTTCTCTATTTGGAACATGCTTCCGTCACTTCCTAGCCTGATCACCCATCCTTCACATCTCGATTCATTCACTGTACCCCAGGAATGTCTTTGCAGACATTCCAAACTGGGTTAAATCCTTCCAAGCTGGGTTAAAGCACTGTATTTCTCTCTCCCTTCACTTACTCCAATTTATTATTTCATTCATGCATCTCTTCCACATCTAAACAAGGCATATGAGGGCAGGACTCATGTCTGATTTTGCTCCCCATTGAGCCACCAGGATCTTGTTCAGTTAATGTCAGCTGGGAGACGAGATCAAAAGGTAGATGAGTAGATCACTTTAACAAACGCCCACAACCACCCTTGAGATAGGGAGAGCACAGTAGCTATTTTTCACTGTTTTTCAGATGGTATAACCAGAGCCCAGAGGAGCATGTTATTTGCCTGTGATCACACAGCCTGTCCTTTAGTGAGCAATCTGTGGTCAGAACCCAGGCTCCTACCCTTCCAGGTCTCATGCTATGGAATCATTATCCATAACTAGGGGTGAGGGGGAGTTCTAAGAGTACTCACGGAGAGTTTCCATTCCCTTCTCAGTATTCAGAGCAACCCTAACTCTTCATACATCTCAGGACACCCCTGGTGTTCAGGATATCCAGCATCACATCAGTATAGAACTTGGAGATTCCTCCAAATCATCTGTGTCATTCTAAACACCCCTTAAAGGTGAGCTAAACTACACCAAGACTAAATTGAGAGAATTCTGCCTCATAAAAGAAGGTATTGTTGAGGTGGCTCCACTTCACAAAGTTTAATCTTTGCTTTCATTTATCTTTTCCTTGCCCCCTGGGTTCGAGCCAGTATTGAAACTGAAGTCCTAATGTAGCCCTGGTATCAAAACAGTCAAGATTCAGTTACAAGAGGTGATTTCCTTGAAAAGAAAACAGCTTTAGGTACTTTTCTTTTCCTGTTTCTATTAAAGGACCACAGCTGTAATTCTTTAAATCTGTCCCCTCTGCACTTCCTTAAGAGCCATTTCCCACAGATGTAGTCAGGAGTACCTGTCAATTCAGAGAGGATAGAAAGAGTGATGAGTCTTTGTTCATATTTTCCAGATAGAGCTTCTTGTGTGTAAAACAATGTCATGTGACTGATTCTCTGACCTGTAGGGAAGAAAACATTTAGTCACATCTTTATAAATCATGTGCCTACTAACATATCTTTATATTTGTTTTTTATGCATTTCTCATTGTTAAAGCCTATAAGGCATAACAACTAGAATTACTAAAATTACCTTAAAAACTCACTCTTATGTTTAAAATTACCTTCACTGGAGATCTTTTCTTATATGTACAAGCTCACATTACTGTCTAGCACCCTTTTCTTTCTATCTGAAGGACTTCCATTAGTATTTCTTGTATGACAAGTCTGGTCATAACAAACTCCCTTAGTTTTTGTTTATTTGAGAAATAAATCCTAATGATTTTGTCCTCACTTTTGGAGTATGGTTTTATTGGATATAGAATTCTTGGTTTGACAGTTCTTTTGTTTCAGCACTTTACATATGTCATTCTACAGCCTTCTGGCCTCTAGGGTTCCTGAGCAGAAATCAGCACTTAGTCTTATGAAGAGTCCTTTGTCTGTGACATCTTGCTTCTTTCAGGATTGTCTCATTGTCTTTGGTTTTCAAGAGATTGATTATAATGTGTCTTGGCATGGGTCTCTTTGAATTTATCCTACTTGGAGTTTGTTGCGCTTGTTGAATTTGTACATGCATGTCTTTCATCAAATGTGGAAAACTTTCTGCTGTTATATCTTCAGTTTCTTTTTATTTATTTACTTATATATTTTTTTGAACATTTTATTGTGATTTGGATGAAATTCTACAGAGTAAATTAGTTTCCCATTCAATAATTTGTGCACATTTTATTAAAAGGACATTAGTTGCAATCTCTTCAATGTGACAGCACTGTATTCGTTTTTGCCTGAGTTCCCCATTTCCATTGTCCATTGTCTTAGTCATCTAGTGCTGCTAGAACAAAATATCACACAGGTGAGAGCAGTTTATTCTCTCACAATCCAGTAGGCTGGAAATTCAAATTCATGGTGCCAGCTCCAAAAGAAAGCTTTCTCTCTTGGCTCCAGAAGAAGCTCTGAGACTCATCAGTCTTCCCTTGATCTGGACACATCTCAGTGCAGAAACCACAGATCCAAAGGACATGTCCTGCTCCTGGCATTGCTTTTTTGGTGCTGTGAGCTCCCTACATCTTACTGCTCACTTCCCTCGAAGGAGATTGGCTTAAGACACTATTTAATCTTGTAGATCTCATCAATATAACTGCCACTGATCTATCTTATTTACATCATAGTGACAGAATCTACAACACATAGGGAAATCACATCACATGACAAAATGGTAGGCAATCACACAGTACTGGAAATCAAGTTGACAGATATTTTTGAAGATATAATTCAATCCATGATTCTCATCTTTCTTGCCCCTTCCTGCCTGCTGAACTTTGTCTTTAGACAAATGCTGCCTTTTGAGCCTGATATGGTTGGTTTTTCTGAGGAGCACTTTCCTCGTAGCTGCTATTTTTCACTTTATAGGCCCTATCTATTGTTTGGCTGAAAGGTGATCTCTGAGAGTGTGTGAGCTCTGACAATTAAGTCTGCGAACTTAATTGTTCCAAGCGCTACGTAACTTATTGCTGTGTATCCCTATAGTCACCGTCAAAGCACTTTCCTAGAGAAGCTATGTACCAATGCCAGTGCCCAGTCCACCTTTTGAAGCAGTTTGAGAACCCTTTCTGGAGTGGTCATCACACAAAGTGGCAAGGTGGCAAGTTCATGAACCTAATTATATAGTTGTCTGTGATGAATTTTTTAGCCAGTAAACAAATAACTGTATGGGAACACCACACCCCCCCCCCCACACACACACGCTTACCTGGTCTTGCCCCCAGTGACTTTTTTCTTTACCCTGAGATAAAGGGAAATATTGAACGGAAGACATTTGGGTAACATTCAGGACATCAAAGGTAATACAACAGCCCTGATGGCCATTCCAGAAAAAAGAGTTCAAAAATGGCTCTGAAGGGTGGACTAGGTGCTAGTATTGGTGCATAGTTCCCCAAGGGGAGTACATAGAAGGTAACTGTAGTGATACTCAGCAATGAGGTATGGAGCACTTTTTCTAAGTTCAAGAACTTAATTGTCAGACCTCGTATTCAGCTCCAGGTTTGAAGAGTGTCTACAGGCTGTAGTCTTGGGACTTCTACTAGTCTGTATCAGACCATGAAGCATGGTGCTTTTTATGAATTTCAGTTCAGTTCTGCATTTTTTTCCCTCCCTCTCTAGCAACTTTGGCTGTGATCCTAATTACAGCAGTTGATGTTGGTAGCAGGGCACCATCTCACTCTTCTGGCCTCAGGCTATTGAATGCTGTAGTTTGTGTGATCCATCAGCCCTCTGGCCTAACTCTTTCCTTGGGACTTTAATTTGCTTCACACTTCTTTGTTCTGGACTGGAGGAGACCAATAGCTATTCTTCAAATATTCTTTTTGCCCCTTTCTTTGTTCTCATTCTGGGTTTTCTTGGTGGAATTCTACAGTTCCATTAGCTTTAGTCAATTTTCCTTATACTAGAAAGACTTTTCTGAAGTAGATTTAGTGTTAATATATATTTGTATACATATTGGATCATAGAAGCAAATGACTCCAAGTGGGTTTCAAATTCCCCTGAGTTGAGGCCACTGGAGAAGACAGAAAAGAAAAAAAACTTAGAGTTTATGAAAAATGAAGTTTCCCATCAGGGAAAAGTGATGTTAATATCTTTTAAAACGGGAGTACAGCTGAAAGGAACAAGAGGATCCAGAAATAACATGTGATTTGTTGTCAGTCTCTAAAGAGCCTAGAGGTACTTTAATGTAGCTACGAATTGGTGTGTGATAATACAGTATATAAACATGTACACTCAATAGGATTGTTTTTCCTAGAAAAGTGCTTCGGTTCTGAAGTGATTTTTTTTGTTTTCTATACCAGGTGCCTGTCCTGAGACCCATGGACCTGATGGTGGAGGCCACCCCACGAAGAGTATTTGCCAACGCGCACACGTATCACATCAATTCCATATCCGTCAACAGCGACTATGAAACCTACATGTCAGCTGATGACCTGAGGATTAACCTATGGAACTTTGAAATAACGAATCAAAGTTTTAGTATCCTTTACTTGGGGCCAGGACATTCAGTCCTGAGAATAATGAGGTATGACCTGTTTGGGAAAACTGGAATAGAAAGAAGCAACCAGTACTACAACACTTAGTGTTTGTGGGAAACTGCGCTTTTAAGTTACACTGATACTCTTTCTATTATAGTCTGTCATCCTAACAATGAAATAAGAAAAATACAGAGATACTCATAAATGGTGGGTCAGAACTAGCTTTGAATTCAAACTCTGAGTCAGTTCCTTCACAGAATTCAGTGTCACCAGTTACAATTAGTTAGATATGACTTGATCAACTAAGATAAGACCGTAGATTTCAGTTACTTTCTTTCTCTTCTTAAAGAGTTCATAAATATCTCTATGGACAGTATGGACTACAGAAATATGTGAGGTTGTTTCCATTGTATCATAATAAGTTAAAATAATAATGGCTACCATCTATTGAGTTCCAAGCACTGCACCAGAAACTTTACATATATTATCTCCTTGTTGCCTCTGTAGTGAAGTATAATATACATACAGAAAAGTGCATGTATCACTGTACAGCTTGAAGAGTTTTCAGACAGACCACAACCTGTTTAATCAGCAGTCCAGGTTAATAATAAGAACTTTACTAACAACTGTCTAGCACCCATCACAGCTCTTCCCAGGGGTATATTTGTTATAACCCATTATGTAAGTATCATCTCCTCTCTAATTAAAATTTAGAGAAGTCAAAAAAATTGCTGAGTGCCTAAACCAATATTATGCTATTCTCTGTGTACTAATAAAAAAGTCTACCATTTATTGAGCATCTAGCTTATTCTTGATCCCACCAAAAACTTGATTCTTCACTAGTTTTCTCAGTCTCAGGTAACAGTTTTAACATCCAGTGACTTGAGTGCTGACGTAGGAGAGATAATACTGATTCTCCTGTTTCACTTACTGTCCCCCAATGCTAATCTATTCGTGGGCCCTACTAATGCTTCCTCCAAAATGCATATCAGATCAACTCACCTCTCTCCATTCCTACCAACATGCTAGTATAAACCACTGCTGTCTCTCCCATGGATAACTGCAAAAAGTTATCTGGTCTCCATTTTTCTTGTACTTCTGTATAATACATGTCCCATGCAAATGTCAGAGTGGACCCTCCAACAAGTAATTCAGATATTATTCATCCTCTGCTTTTACAATTCTCTAGTAGCTTCCCATTAAACTTAGAATAAGATCCAAGCCCCTTAGACTGTAAAACCCCATATAATCTTGGCTCTCCCTTCCTCTTTGATATCCTCCCATACCATTCTCCCCTAATTCACACTGCTTCAGTCAGCTGGCAACTTTTTGCTCCTGGATAAACCTTATTCTCACATTCTTTGCTGTTCCTTCCTTCTGGAATACTCTGCCTTCAGGGTTTATATGGCTAAATACGTGTTACCACTCTGGCCTCAATCTGATGTCACCTCCTCCAAGGCATTTTCTCCCATTAATTCCCAAGAAGCCCCAAATAACTCACTATTTCTCTTTACAGGACTTAACACTATTTTTTTTTTTAATTTGTGTATTTTTAGTTTCTCCCTATTGCAATGTAAATTCCATCAGAGCAGAGACTTTGTGTGATCCATTGCTAGATTCAAGTGCATAGAACATTCTGACATATAATAAATAAATATTCATGTCAAGTTTAAAGCACCAAGAGTTCATCTAAGCAGAGATACCCAAAAGACATTTGATCATAAATTGCATTAGTCTAGGTAGAGTTCTGAATGTTTGATATAAGAAAGACCCCATAATGGCTCAAACACATGAAAGATTATTACTCCTTTAAAGCTCAATAATGGTCATGTCGTCTACACATGGCCTTCTCCAATCAAGACTTCAGAGACTCAAGTTTTTCCATCCTAAGTCTCTTTAATGCCATCATGATTACCTGCAGAAGGAAAGTTCATGGAGAATCACACATTAGTGATTGCTGTGGTCCAGGCCTTAGTTCAATTTTTCTTCCACTGGCTAAAACTGATTCACGTGGCCACCTCTAACTACATGGCACACTGGAAAGTGTAGTCTAGCTGTTTGCCCAAGAGAAAGAAGACCTGGTCTGGGTATACAGCTAGCTAACCTGCATCACAGAGATTGCTCTGTATGTCCCAAGGCTTTTCAAGAAAGACAGCTTTAAGCGGGTAGTGGCAATCATGAGGTATGTGTGGAAACACTGAAAACTGACCATCAGGATCATGAGTGGCATCTTTTGTTGACCACAGAGCAGACTTGAGATATTACCTGGGACTTGGGAGAACGTGCCTGCAGATTTTGCAGGCAGTGCAGCTGCTAATAGAATGAGTGTGAGTCCCTTTACATTTGTTCCAACAGACAGAAGTCTGCTCAAGCTCAGCTGGCTGTCACTCTGAGCCTCTGCTTTCCCTAGTCCAGGTGACATTTTCTGAATTTTGCCCATAGGCCTTTAAGGGGGAGGGAAATTTCTTTAGGCATCTCAGGAGACAGATGCCTTGGGGAGAATGCAAAGGGGAAATATTAATAGCACAATTTAGGTTATATTCTGCAGATGTGTGACAGCCTGCCAGATGCTGGCATATAAATGAGACCATGACATTCACCCTTAAAGCAGCCATATGTAAAATAATCATTGTCATCATGAGTATCATGATAACTGATATCTATATAGTCCTTTGCAACCAGACTGCCCTAAGCACTGAGCTGACAATACAAACCGGGACCCTTTTGCCTGTCATTTCTGAGGTATAACCACCCCTGCGGTAAGAAGCGACCATCTTTCAAAACAGCCTCAGAAAACACCACCCAGGAAGCAAGTCCTAAATCATATGTTATTTAGCACCTATAAGGCCTCTTACTGCTAAGTAATCAAAAGAAACGTGATTCATAGCAGAATAATGCAGAATTTTCCAAAATATGGTATGAGTACCACTGGTAGGCAAGATGATTCTAAGTAATAGATGGTCTCTTTTTTTACTTTAACAATTATGTATTTTATAATAATATAGGTTAGAAAATACAACTAGCATATTTATCATATGATTTCATAAATATTGGAAAATGCATTTAAATTACAAAACACACATATTAAGTAAGTAAGACAAGTGGTATGGAGTTAGAGTTGAAAAAAAATCATGATTTCTGGTAACTGACATTTGGTGTGCTGTGGCATTGTAGTTAAGTACTTAGAACTTGAAGTCAAACAAACTAAGAATTGGTGCCCAGCTGTGTAAGTTTGAACCTGTTTCTTAACTTCCATGGGCCTCAATTTCATCATCTGGTGAGAAGAGGTCCATCAAAGAGAATTATGAAAATTTTTTAAAAAATGCATATACATGTGTATGTGTGTATACACACACATACATACACATGCTTAGTACAGTACACTGCTAAAAAGCTGATACAATCATCACTCACGTTCAAGGGACAAAGAAACTAGATTGCTTAATGTCAGACTGGTAGGTTCTATTCTGATAAATTGATTATATGAGTCATCTTCTCAATACCAATTTCTTCCTTTGGCTCTGAAGTTAGATGCTCTTTGTAAGATGTTGCTCATTATACACTAGTACCAGATATTTACAGAATCGTGAAAGTTCAGGGCTTTGTGTTTGACCCCAGATCAGAGCAAGACATTCCTAGCCTCATGGCACTTGGCCTTGAATTCTTCCCTCTTCCATCCATAGCCAGAGTCTCCCTGTACATAGAAAACGTTCTTACTTAACGTGGCCAGACTTTAGCCTCAGTGGATTAACTAAATCGGAATTCTAATATTCCATTTCTAGATCAGGGATTTGCTGGGGCAAAAGGCAGTCCTGACTTTTCAAAACAGAAAAAGTTGCTATAATAAGATATTCTTCCTTTATGATATCTAAGGTATACCCAGGACCCCCTGAACTCTCTTCCCAGCACTAAAAATTAGTTGACCTAAATTCTTACCTGTTCAGTCTGAGGTCTGTTAAATAGCCTCATGTCATCCAAAAGTAAAGCTGTATTCCTCAAGAACAGTTTATTGAGACCCTAGAGTATACCACACACTGCACTTAATCCCAGAGATATAAAGGTTAAAAGAAATTTTCCTATTTCAAGATGACATTCATTAAATAGTAACACTAAGCAAGTGGTCATTGAATTGAGATGTGAAAAAAGGAAGAGGATGAGCTAACTTGGCAAAGATATGCAGAGAGATTGGTCAAGTATGTACAAACATCCTGTGGCAGGAGGAAGCATGACATGTTGGAAGAGCTCTAAGAAAGCCAGTGGGAGCCCAGAAAGTGAGGTGGAAGTGGTGGTATAAAGGTGGAAAAGTAAACAGAGGCCATAACTTACAGAAGTCCCATTTCTGGGCGCGAGATGTAAGTTTTCTCTGGGAGATTCCAACGGGGTTCCAAGAGTACTTCACATTTCACCTTGGCCTTAGCATTCCCAAGAATTAGCCTATTATTCAGTTGATTCCCTGATCAAAGGACTGTACCAGCTCTGCCTCCTGGCTTCCAGCACCTGTCACTCTTCAGTACCATGGACAGCGGTTGTCATTGGCTCCAAATGCTGAGATTCAGCCAGACAGCTTTGGGGGAAAACTTAGAGACCTACTGGAAGTTTCTTTCTCCTGATGCTGCCCGAGACTTGTTTGCACCCATCAACTTCATATAGGCATTTGATAGAAAAGGAGAACATCTCTTCCAATGATATGTCCAGGACATTGAACTGTGCATGTCAGGGAAGCTCCTTCTTTTCTTGCTTTGGTAGGCATCCCCAAGCTTGGCATTCTGCTGGTGTGGCATGCTTCTGCATCTGAGACTACTACTACAGCTTTTTGAGTATGTACGCCGAGACTTGGATTTTATCAAGCTCTGTGAGCCTCATATTCTCAAGAGCTTCCTAGGGCAGCTTAGCTGAGTAATTGGGAATGCAGACTCAAGAGTCAGATTCGTGGAGGTTGAGCCCGACTCCATCTCTTAAAATCTGCCTGACTTTGACCAGTTATTAATTTATTTTCCTCAGTTGTAAAATGGAGATGACTAGACTACCTAATAAGATTGCTGTGAGAATTACATAAGGTGATTACATAAGGTATTTAGAAGAGTACCTGGCATAGACAGAAGGCCCAATAAAAGGTAATTATTATTATCTGAGAAACAGCCCTGATGGTGCATTGGTTATGTGCTTGGCTACTAACTGAAAGATTCATGGTTTGAACCCACCAGCTGCTCTGTGGGAGAAGAATGTGGCAGTGTTCCTCCAGATCCGGGAACCCTGTAGGGCAGTTCTGTTCTGTGCAATAGGTTTGAGGTTTTTGTTGTTGTTGTTGCTTATTAATATTTGGAGCTTTTCTCCAGCACTCTTCTCTTCTTACCTTGTTGCTTGGATCTTATTCTCTCCTGAGAAAACCATAGGCTAGACAATTCACAGTGTGCAAGACTGGCATATTGGCTTATTGACCTACTGTCAGTTGTATGTATTAAAAAAAAAAAAAAAAGCCAAGAGAAGGTTGCTATATCACAGGGATGAATTAAGTTAAAATCCATAAACATTTACTGAGTACTTACTATGTGAACTAGAGATGGTAAAATGAATAAAACTCCATCACTGGTATCATGGCCTTTGAAGTCTGGCAGTCCAGTGTATCAGATATGATTGAGCTAGAGAAGCAGAACCAGTGTGTGTATGTGTGTGAGACTGTGCGTCTATGTGTGGATGAGGAAAAGAAAATGTTCATGAGTATCTACATAAAGAATGAGATTTATTAAAAGGAATTGGCTTATGTAGTATTGGTGGCTGGCTCAGCAAGCCCAAAGACTGTCAAGCAGGTAGGCAGAAAAGGAAGAGCATAAGCAGGCTGACCTGCCGCAGACATGGGCTGAGGTTGTTGTCTACTCGTGGCAGTCAGAAAGGAAGACCTGGGGGGAAGGCAGAGCAGGTGCAGACCCAGAGCCCATTTGGAGTCCCCACCTCAAGGAAAGCTTAGGCCTCTTTTAAAGGCTTTCTCCACCTGTGTAAATCAGGCTCATTCAGGATAATCTTTCTTTTGATTAAAGTAAAATCAGCTGGTTAGGGACTTTAATCATGTGCAAATTCTCTTCACTGCAGCACATAGATTAGTATTTGATTAAATAGCTGGGCAAAGGTTGGTGTCTGCTACAAAAACCACTGCTTCCTCCTTCAGTCCTCTGACCTTCCCAAGTGACTGTCCCTTGTAGCCTGCATACCAGAAAGGGAATTCTAAGGGTTATCATCCAGCCTAACAAAGTTCACATACCACAAGGCCATCAAAGTGAGTTTAGGGACAGAGAAAGACACACAAGTGTCCATAATAAAGAGAAGGAGACTAACAATTTCTGAGGCTGTCTTAAGTACCATACATATTACAAACATCATCTGTAGTTTTCTTCTTTTTTCTTTCTTTTGGGCAAATTAACAGGTTCAAAGATATTTGAGATTATGAAAATGTTCATAGAAGTAGAATTAAAATCTAGGCCCTTACTACTGTAAGCCCTAGTAAAATCTACTATATCACAAAAAAAATCTACAATATTACAAAAATAGCTGTAATAACATGAATTCAGTGTTTTCATAGATGTATGGTCTAGTTGCTTCAGATGCACAGCATAGAAAGAATCATGAAAGAAAAGCTAGAATACCTTGTAAACAAACTAACATCTTAGTTGGCCTTTGAAGAACATTTTGGACGTTTTTTAATGGTGAATTTCAGGCTCTGTCACATGCTTAAGAAAGAGTTTGTGGTCATGAGGTTTTCAAGTGATCCTCAATCATAAAGGCTATCTCAGCCCTAAATCTTTTGCTGGTCAGTGCACACTTAAAACAGAAACTAATATGGTATCATATGGGTCTTTGTCAGTCTCCTCATTGTGAGCCTAGCAGTTGGCAAACATTCATTGAATATTTGCACATTGGATTTTTTTTTTAAGCTCTTAAGAGAAAGATATCCTTTGGAATTTTGTTTGGAGATCTCCAATGCCTCATTTTCAAATAATGTTTCCTCCCCGCTAACAATATCTGGATGCTTTGTAGCTGTTGCTGAAGATTAAATTCACACCTTGTAAAGGAAAAAAGACTGCAAAGCAAATCATTTCTCTAAAAGGGGGGGGCCAACTGTAATATGCCCAGTTTTCAAAGCCAGCATACAACTGTTTTCCATTTTCAGTATTGGCAGACTTCAATGTCTGCCAATTAAAACTATGAAAAGCTTCAGATGCTTTTGAACATGGGAGTCTTACCCAGGTAAACTTAGATTCCACTGTGTAGCTTAACCAATCTTTGTAGCACTCAGCCTTACAGAGAGTCAACCTGCTTGTCTCTCCTTTCCTTGGTGGCTTGGACAGGACTTAAAGCAATAAAAGCCTTGTCAGTATCAGCAAAACAGCAATGACAGAAGCATATGGGGACAAAGACCCACAAAGCTGATGCATATAAACAGTATCTTTGGGGAAATAGATGCTTCCTTCAGAAGTTGAGATTATTCAGTTCACTACAAAACCATTTATTAATATTTTCTCCATTGTCTTATTTTCTAATCAAAATTCTCAGAAATTGATAAATAGTATTACACCCATTGAAAGATAAAGAAGTTGAAACTCAGAAAGATAAAATTCCTTTTCCAAATTCTCTGAGCCAATGGAGATGGAACTTAAACTGAATCATAATCTAGACCCCTTTTGGTTTCCATTTTGTCACAGTAGCTACTTGAACTTTGCTCATATAGATAACGCTCTTATCTCTCAACTCACTCCTAGATAATCTTTTAAGCAGGAAAACTACTTCAAAAAAAAAGTTTTCATTATTTTCTATGTTTAATAACAAAGAAACATTGCTTTGGGGGAGAAAAATAACCAATAATCTTACCACTAAATTTTGCCTATATCCAGTGGAGTTGCATTACAATTTTAACTTAAAATGTTAGATAATTTATCTATATGGACTAAGGAAAAAGAGAAGACCAAAAAAAGAAAAAGTAGAACTCTTGATTTACCAAGGAAAGTCTGTAACAGCACTGCACTGCCCACACAACTAAGTATACTCTTTCACTTCCTGCTCTATTTTTCTGCTTAGCAAGTTATCATTATCCAGTATACTACATATTTTACTTATCTTTTTTCCAAAAAATCTTTTTTTAATTATGATTGAATGAAAATGTACATTCCCATATAAATTTGCATGCTGACCTACATGCAGCTTCCACTGCTCTCCCTGCACGGTGACAGCACACTCTTCCTCTCTGCTCCATACATGTCTTATCTTCCCAACAGTCTCCTACTTTCTCCTCTCCCCCCATTCCCCTTCCTCCAGTATGAGGTCAACAGGACAACCTCCTATAGATGCTTAGAACCGTAAAGTGCCCACACAATATGGTCCCTCTGCATCACCAAGTCCAATCCATTGCTCTCTGAAACGTCGACTGTCATTATGATTTATGGACAGGGGCAGCATCAGGGCCAGGGGCATAGGTTTCATGAGATCAGGGTTTTTTTTCATTTTTTCGGTTTTGGTTTTGTTTGTCTGCTTTGGTCACTCTTCTTTGCCCAGTACCTCAAAAATGCTGGGAGAGTCCAGAACCTTTATAAATATTTATATAATACTAGAAAGAATAAATGAATGAATGGGCCCAAGCTACCATTCCTAGAGGGATATTTGACAGTGATTTTAGAATCATATCCCCCTGAAAGATAAAACTACTTTTGCTTCCTATCTAGTCACTCTCTCCCCCTTCCTCTCCCCTCTCCTTTCTCCTCTCTCTCTGAGTGCGTGTGTGATTTTTTTTAACGTGGCTACAGTCAAACTATGCATATATATCTCATCTAAAATAAAATATATAAGAAGTACAGAAAATATCTTAAATCTCACCTAAAATAATATGTAATGTATACATATTACAATATGTAATTTTAAAATATAGATAAAATAATATACAGTGAAACCTGTGAAAATGGAACTTGTATAAAGTAGAAACCTGACAGAGAAGGAAAACTCAAATATTTCCCACTACTAGACAGCAATAGAGACGTGTAAGTCTGCACAGTTTCTAAGACAGAAAACTTGCAAGACCCAGAAAAACAAGGCGATCTCATCAGGTTCCAGCTCTTACAGGTTGTACTGTGTATGTGGTAGATAATACAAATGTCTTAAGTCCTTTCCCATTCTGAAATTCTGCACCTTCGTTTTTAAAGGGGAGGAATCAAAAACCGAATTCACTGACCCACCGTCCAGATACAGCTATCACTAACATTTTAGTGTCTTACCTTTTAGCTTATTATTTCAGAGTTTGTATTTTAAATAATTCCATGATCGTGTTACCATTATTTAAAAAACATAATCATACCATTTTTATATAATAGTATGATCATGTGGGAAACCCTGATGGTATACTGGGTTCAAGCTACAGCTTCTAACTGAAACGTCAGCAGTTCAAATCTGCCAGATGCTCCTTGGGAACTCTGTGGGGCAGTTCTGCTCTGTAGTACAGGGTCACTATGGCTCAGAATTGACTTGATGGCAATGGGTTAGGTCTTTTCATGATCCTGTTATAGACAGACTTTTCCATTCTCTTTTCTACAGGCTTCCACTCTGTGCTTTAATGAGCTAGATCACAATTTATAATTGTCAATCTTTTTGTAGTAACATTATGTTAGACATTTTTGTGTTGTAGGTGTTTTTCAAACTTGGGATTAAGAAGATGACTTTTCTATGGCTCCCGTGTTATCTCTTACCATCCTGCAGTAATCCTTTTCATTCCCTCACCCCACCAATGGCAAAATTTATAACACTGATTTCTTATTTGTTTGAAGTGGATCCCTTAAGGGGTAACCTCCCAGTGTCTTCAATTATTGTTTTAAATGATGCCTTAGGCCACTGGCTGGCACAGCAGTGCCCCTTACCTTCCTTTCTGTCTTCCAAGCATGGAGCTCAGCTGCCAAGCTGACTATGCCCCCTCCTGTCCTGAGAGCTGCCTCCAGAGTCCCAGCAGAGAACCAGATTAACCCCTTTTGTTAGCAGAGGTAATTTGCGTGGTTCGGCACTAATAAGAGATATCAGAAGCAGTCGGGGTCAGAAAGAACAGATCTGTCAAGCCCCAGGGTTAATTTAATAGCAATCTGTTGGCTGTCTGCATGGGATATGAGCTGCGGTTTAAATGCTGTGTTTTACTTTTACCAGTTAGTTCTTTGGGACACAGGAAAATAATTGGAATAGAGAGTTCTAAAGGACAGCAAAGAGAAAATTGACTGTCAAAATTCCATTTTCAAGATAATGCAGAGAGCCATGCATTGCTCATCTCCTCCTTCTCACCCAACATGAAGGGCAAAGGCACCTCTGCTGAAGGCTTCTGTCTCCCAGTATGATGGTGTAAGAGAAGGGTCTGGGTTTCTAGATGATGCGAGTGTGAACTGTCGTCTCCCATCACCCCCATAAGCCATTGCATTTTTGACAACCAGACTCCTCCTGAATGTTTTTGGAACTCAGCAAATTCTCCATCAGGTAACAAGCCACAAAATCCTTTGCAAGGTTTCTGTTCCCACTTCTAGTTCAAAAATATCAATCCAGTCATAGGACACAAAAACCCTGGTAAGAGGCCATGTCCACAATTCTGGTTCAGAAAAATGTGGTCATTAAATTGGTAGGCAAATTAAGAGAACACTGGCCCAAAGCAGAAGAGAGAGAGCTGCCCTTTCTGTCAAGCCACAGATGGTGCAGTTGGTGGTGCTGCTGACAGTTAATGTACAGTTAAAGCACAAGTTGCTAACCACAAGGTTGAAGATTCAAATCCACCCAGAGGCAACTCACGGAAAAAGTCCTGGCGGTCTACTTCGGAGAAAAATCAGCCATTGAAACCCGACGGAGTACAGTTCTTCTGTGATGCTCACAGGGTTATCATGAGTCAGAACCAACTCCACAGCAACTTGCCTACTACCAGGAGTGGGAAGAGAGCCAGAATTACCACATTCAGAAAGACTGGCTGTGTGAGGTCCATCCCCGAGGGGAGGCAGAGTGGCATAAAGAATACAAGACCTGGAGTCAGACAAAGTTCAGTTCAAATTCCAGCTTGGCCCCCTCTAGTCATATGACCACAAGTAATTGACCTCACTCCTGCCTTGGTTTCCTTAGCTATAAAAAGGGGCTGTTAATAGTTCTGACCTCTGAAGGCTGAGATGTGGGTTAAATGTTCTAATATGTGTAAAGAACATAGCACAGGGCAGACTGGATACTTGATGACCGTTATCTGCTGGTCATTGTTATCCTGGTCTTCATCTTTGTCCTCAAAGTTATTAAAAACAGAGTTAGAGTTGTGGTTTATCCTCTGAAATGGACAGAATTGGATCCAAACAAGCACTCTAGTCAAAAAGGAGACTCAGACCCAGAGGAGAAGCGATGACAACAGCTCAGGGATAGGTAGTGATGGGCAGACTTGGAACAGATGGATGGATGGAAAGATCTAGAAGGAGCAGTCCTAAGCAAGTTCAGTGAGCATATCTCGACAAGGATGTTCTTGATGGTGGGGGATGTTCCTGATTTCGTAGAGATGTATAGGCAACTCGTTTTATTCATCCTGACTTTGGGTCTTTATTTTTAGGTGGAGAAAAAAAATTTACTGTGGATGTAGCACCTTTCCTGCCCACACAGAGAAGATTCCTTCCAGTTTAGCTTGTTTTTAAAGCTATACTGGTAGAAGTTGAGAAAACTGACGCCAGATTTTCTTTCCCTATTTTGGGAAAATAGAAACATGCTTACTGGCAGAGTATGATGTGAAGCCTCCTTCTGGAGGGTGGTAGAATCTGACTACAGCCAAACACTAATCTCTGCTTACCCTACCCGATGCCATGGCCACAAAGCCCTGGGCATGGGTTGGTGAGTTGAAGAGGACTTAGGAGCTCAGCTTGGAGAGTCTCCCTGAATGGCACAGGCCCTTGCTCCCCAGCGTGTTGCAATAGTATTTATAACACCAGCAGCAGTTGAATTGAAATGTAGTATTTTGTGAATCCAGGAAACCCACATACTCTGGAAACCTAAGAAGTGTTTGCTTCTGAATATAGTGAGGAAATCATAGCATAATTTAATGTTACTTTAGTCTCAAGCTTATTTTAGAAAGCACCCAATAGGATTTATTAGAATTTAACAAGAAGGAGGCACAGCCAGATACAAAGCCATTGTTGCAACTGGTTGCATGTTAGAATCATTGTAGCAAGAGCACAGGTGATGCATGATAACAGATGATGCATTGTTAGTGCTGATATGATTCAAAATGTTAATACATTGGCTTGAACTCATCTAAACTGTAAGAGGATGATGTTTCATTAAAAGCATAGATTTTCATCCATTCCTGTCTAATAGGAGAGCCTGTCAAAGTTAATGCTTGTTGATTTCATGCAGTGGTTTCTAAGATGTGGTACCTAAACCCTTGCATATACACAAATGTTTTTGTTTTAATTGTTTTCTATTGATTTTCATGCAAATAACTAATAAATTAGTTCTTTAAAACTGTAACATGGTAAACCCATGAATTCATGTATATGGGATTACTGCTTTCATGAGGCTTGTAAAGAAAAGAGTAAGTCAATTTAAGGTTGATCTGAAGAAAAACATTAAGCAAAAACTAATACAAGACCATACATGCTGTCATTTGTGTTAGCTGCTATTGAGTCTGCCCCCAACTCATGGCCACTGCCATGCACAATGGAATGAAATGCTGCCATCACTATGATCAGCTACAGATCAGACCATTATGATCCAGACATACGTTCTCAGACATAAACTGACAGACCTTTCTTCCTACTTTATCTGAATCTAGAAGCCCCACTGAAATTGTTTCAACACCATAGCAACACACAAGCCTCCGCTGACCGATGGGTCATATACGAGCTACAGAAGTCACATGCAGACCCAAACCCCATTGCCAACGACTCAATTCCAACTCATAGCGACCCTACAAGACAGAGTACAACTGCCCCACAGGGTTTTCAAAGAGCGCTTGGTGGATTTGAACTGCTGACTGGTTAGCAGCTGCAGGTCTTAACCAGTATACCACCAGGGTTTCTGCACACATACACAGCGGTATGCAAAGGTGGCTCACAAGTGGCAAAGTCTAGGAAAAGTGGAAATCACTCGGATCAGCTTTACTCTGTAACAGCATCTGTATCATGAGGCCTGTTTCTTGGCAGGAACGTTTCTGGATTCCCATCATCTAGTTCCAGTAGCCTCAAGCTATATCCTGATCCCTGAGTTTTCAGTATGGCTATGAAGAGAGCACTGCAAACCTGTTTCTCCACCTGGGGGGGGAAACTCATACCAGACACCCTACAGAAGGTGGTTACAGACTTCATCTGAGTCACCTCCATAAATGAAAGACCAAATGCATCATTACAATGGTGATCTTAAAAAAAAGAAGAGTAATTCTTAGAAAACAACTGACAAAAAATTAAATGATAAAACTAAGGGTATATAACATGGGAGCCTTAGAGACTGTCCCCCATACAGTTACATGGTGCGATGTTCATCTCCCATATAAGATTTAAAGCAAATCACAAAGTAGGAAGATTTGAGGTCCTGCACATCTTGAAGAGAAATCTTGTGCAATTGTTCAAGAGTGCACCAGGGATGAAATCCTAGTGCTGCCATCATTTCCTCGCATAGCTTCAGGCAAATTACTTTATGCAAGTTGAACTTCAACTCTATTTCTCAAAAATGGGGATAAGAAGAAAATTGATTATAGACTTGTTCTAAGAGTTGAACGGGGCAAATTGCATAATACACTTAGCACAGTGATTGGTATATAATAAGTGCTCAATAAATGGTAGCAGCTATTATCATTATCATCAACATTATCATTAAAGAAGTTCTCAGAATCTTCTCATGAGACAGGATTTGTAGACTGCTGTCAAAATCATTCATCAGCCTAGGGGTCAGGATTAGAGTCAAATATATTTGAATTATTCCGTTGGAAAGGGACTAATTCCTTAACTACTAAGGTAAAATGGGCAGTGAAAGTCTTTGCAGGCTGGTGTGTTTCAATGTAAGTGTGTGAGCAGATAACTTTATTGGTGACTGGGACACCTTCTCCATGTTGTGGAGGATAAAACACTGATGAGGAGTCTGGGAGACATGCGTTCTAATCCTGCCTCTGACCACTGGGTAACCAGGGGCCATGCTCTTCAATTCCCTGAGCCTCACCTGCCTCAGATGGATAACTAACCAAACCCATTGCCATCAGTTGGATTCTGCCTCATAGCAACCTTATAGGACCGAGTAGAACTGCCCCATAGGTTTTCCAAGGAATGTCTGGTGGGTTCAAACTGCCAGGCTTTTGGTTAACCACCAAACTCTTAACCACTGAGTGAGAAGAGTAATAAGTGTTTATTTACTCATGGAGTCATTACAAGCACCTACTAAGTGTGTGGTGAACACTGACATGGTACACAGTTATGAGATGGTGCCATCTCTCATGACCCCAATTTCTGGCTCCCATTCCCTGAGTTCCTTCCTTGACCCGTCTGTGCCAGATATCGTTGACATTAAGCCAGCCAACATGGAAGAGCTCACGGAGGTGATCACGGCAGCCGAGTTCCACCCCCATCATTGCAACACCTTTGTGTACAGCAGCAGCAAAGGGACAGTCCGGCTGTGTGACATGAGGGCATCAGCCCTGTGTGACAGGCACACCAAATGTGAGTAGCAGCCCAAGGGGGATGGGGATGGATGGGTCAGTGGCCCTGGCATGTGAAGGGAGAGAAGAAGGGGCCTTAGAGATCATGGCACTCCTTACTTGCTTGGGAAACTACACCTGTGGGCTTGACTTCAGTGTCATCTAAATGTTTAGGGTTTCAACAAAGATGAAACCTCACGTGGCATTCCATAAATGTTCATGTAGGGCTACGGAGTACAGAGATGAGTAGGATATGATCTCTGTCCATGAAATGTTTAGTTAACAGTGTGATGTTCTCCAAACTACATTTTATTGCTGCTGTAGGGAGAATGAATCTGAGGAGAAGGGTGCTGCTTAGGGGACCATTGCTCTGTGTAGGTAAGAGGTGAGATGAGGGGGACCTGGACAAGCTCAGTGATGTGGAAACAGAGAGACGTGGATGAGTGCTAGACATACCTTGGCAACTGAGCTAACACAACTTGCTGATGGGGTGTGCAGAAGGTGGAGAACTGACAAGCCAGTGAGGATGGCAAGTGGGAGAAGGGCTCAGTGGCTTCTTGGAGAGCTTGCAGCTGTGGGAACCAGCATTTTAGAAGTCCCACTGGATCTAATGGACACCAGAAAAGATCTACAGGGGAAGCAATTCATGTAAAGTGCAACCAGACTCACCTGCCCTCAGGTCATGCTGGACTGTTTTGTTTTTTTCCCTGCTCTTTTTGTAGATTTAAAATTTTTTTTTATTCAAGTAAATACATAACAAATCATTTGGCTTTTCAGTGCTCTTCACATGTTCAAGTGAGTGACATGTGTATCATGTTGTTACATTTATCGTGTTGTTCAACCATTACCATTATGTTTCTGAATATTTCCATGATCCTACCAGTGTCCCTTAAGCAGTAAGTTCTTCCTTTTCCCCTTCCTCCAACCCACCCTGGTAACCATTAATAAACTGGTCTTTATCCTAGATACTTCATGTCAGTGCAACCAAATACTACTTGTCCCTTTATAAGTGACTTGTGTCACTCAATTTAATGTTTTCAGGTTTCATCCACGTTGTAGCATGTATCAGGACTTTATTTCTCTTTACAGCCGAGTAGTATTCCATGGCAGCGACATACCACATTGTGTCTGTCCATTCCTCTGTTGATGAACACTTAGGTTGTTTCCACCTTTGAGTTATTGTGACCCGTGCTACAGTGAACACTGCTCTGTAAGTCTCTGTTTGCACTCCCGCTTACCAGTCTTTGATGGTACCTGGGAATGGAATTGCTGGACCATGTGGTAATGCTGTGTTTAATTTTTTAAGAAACCACCGAGCTGTTTTTCACAGTGTTGGTATCATTTTACAATCCTTCCAGCAGTGGATGAGGATTCCAATGTCTTCACCTCCTCCCCAACACCTGTTTATTTCTGCTTTTTAAATCATAGCCATGTTAGTGGTTGTGAAGTGATATTTCCTTGTGGTTTTGATTTGCATCTTCCTTGGAAACCCTGGTGGCAGATGGTTAAGTGCTACTTCTGCTAACTGAAAGATGGACAGTTGCAGTCTACCGGGTGCTCCTTGGAAACCTTATGGAGCAGTGCTGTTCTGCCCTATAGAGTCGCTATGAGTCAAAATCAACTCCATGCAGTGTTCTGGGTTTTGTTTGGGGTGGTGGCTAATGTCTGTCCTCTTATTTAGGTCATCTTTGATTTCTTTCAGTATTTTTTACACTCTGATAAAAATATATGTAACAAAGCATATGCCAACTGCATAATTTCCACATGCACAATTTAGTGACAGTGATTACATTCTTCAAGCTGTGCAACCACTCTTGCTATCCTTTTCAAATCAGTTCCACCACCATTAGCGTAAAACCAGAGCCCCCTGATATGATTGAATTATATGCCCCCAAAATATGTGTCGCAAATCCTAATCTTTGTGCCTGTGGTTATAATCCCATTTGGGAATGGGTTGTCTTTGTTATGTTGATGAGGCAGAATTAAGATCAGGTTATCTTGAATCAGTCTCTTTTGAGATGTTGAAGAAGTGGAGGTGGGGAAGAAAAAATGCCAAGTCACACGAAGATTGCCCAACAGCAAAAACTCAGAAGAGATAAAGACCTTCCCCTAGAGCCAGCAGAGAAAGAAAGCCTTCCTCTAGAGCCAGCGCTGTGAATTCTAGTATCTAGCCTCCAAAACTAAGAGAAAATAAACTTCTGTTTGTTAAAACCACCCATTTGTGTATTTCTCTTGCAGCAGCACTTGATAACTAAGACGCTCCCTAAGCAAAAATTCCCACTCCCTCCTACCCATGGAAACCCTTTGTTTTCTATATATTTGCTTGTTTCATGCGAGATCATTTCAGTATTTTTCCTTTTGCAACTGGCTTATTTCACTTAGCACCATGTTTTCCGATTTCATGCATGTTGTGTCATATGTCAGAACTTCTCTGGTTTGTATACACTGTGCGTTATTTATCCATTTGTCTGTTGATGGACACTACAGCTGTGTTCACCACTTGGCCATTGTGAAAAGTGCCACAGTGAACATTGCTGTACAGCTTTCTCCTTGTGATCCTATCTTCATTTCATCTGGGTGTGTACTTAGAAATGGGGTTGCTGGATCACATGGTAGTTCTGTGTTCGTCTTTTTGAGGAACTGCCAAAACATTTTCCATAGTGTCTGTGCCACTTTACACTTCCACCAGCAATGGATGACAGTTCCAGTTTCTCCATGACTTCACCAACACCTGTAGTTCTCCTTTTTTTTTCTTTTTAATCATTGCTGTTCTACTAGACATGAGGTGGTATCTCACTGTAGTTTTTATTTGCATCTATCTAATGTCCAGTGGCAGAGCCCTGGTGGCACAGTGGTTTAAATGCAATGACTACTAGATAAAAGGTCAGCTGCTTGAATCCACCAGCTGCTCTTTGGAAATCCTATGGGTCAGTGCTACTCTGTCCTATAGGGTCACTATAAGTCAGAATCGACTCAACACCAGTGTTTTTGTTTTTTTTTTTTTTTAATATCTTGTGATGTTAAAGAACGCTTTGTCGTTTTCAGCAAACAAGCCTTTTGCTTCCTTAGATTTATTCCTAGGTTAGTTTGGTCTTTTACTTGCTGGTGTTTTAAGAGCACTGAGGAAGCAAAGCAGCTCCAAAGCTAGCAGGAGCTGAGCACTTGATAGCAAAAGGCCACAACTGGATGTAGGCAGGGGAAACCTGCCCACAACTAAACAGGAGTGCTGTGGGAGCCAGATGGGCCTGGCACTATCAGGAAAGCTTTCTAGAAACACACTGTTCCCCTGAGGGAAGATGGCTGGATAGTAGTAACAATCCATGTTCTATTGCCAAGATGTTCAAGAGAGACTAGAGCTGTTTTTCCCACCATTGCCTTTTGCTATGTGCTATTTTGCCATTTCAGTTTTCCTAGAAGAGCAAGAAAGTGAAGGTCTTTCTCTCCCACAATTCCAGTCTTCAATTTTAAGTCCTACATGGCATGAGTGGCATGACTGCTTTCTACCTACGTGCCTGACTCAGAAAAATATCTTGTAGTTACTTGGATCATTTTGATGTTTGTTTATTTGCTGTGGAAACCCTGGTGGTAGAGTGGTTAAGTGCTATGGCTGCTAACAAAAAAGTCAACAGCTTGAATCCACCAAGTGTCCTTTGGAAACTGAGGCATTTCAACTCTGTCCTATAGGGCCTCTGCAAGTTGGAACTGACTCAACGGCAATAGCTATGGTTTTATTCACTATGAGAGGTATATTACCAGGAGTTTTCATGTGTATTGTAGCAGTAAGAGCGTGGATCTAGGCTTGAGGCTAAGCCAGGATTCTCCCCATATTAGCTGTCTGACATTGACTGAGTTCTCTTAAACTTCCTGAGCCTCAGTTTTTTCATATGTAAAGTAAGTAAGATAAAATCTTTCTTGTTATCTTGTCTGTCAGTTCATCATACTGTGGGGGCTTGTGGGTTGCTGTGATTGCAGAAGCTATGCCACCAGCACTCAGATATCAGTACGGCACCCATGGTGAACAGGTTGCAGCTGAGCTTCCAGACTAAAACAGACTAGGAAGAAGGACCCAGCAATCTACTTTGGAAAAGAATTAGACAGTGAAAACTTTATGAGTAGCAGCAGAACACTGTCATACATGGTGCTGGAAAATGAGCCTCCCAGGTTGGAAGCACTCAGAAGACCACTGGGGAAGAGTTGCCTCTTCAAAGTAGAGTTGATCTTGATGATGTGGATGGAGTCAAGCTTTCAAGAATTGCATTTGCTGATGTGCCATGACTCAAAATGAGAAAAATCAGCTGCAAACATCTGTTAATAGTTGGAACATAGAATGTATAAAGTGTGAATCTAGGAAAACTGGAAATCAAAAATGGAACAGTGCATACGCTAGGTGTTAACAAGCTAAACTGGACTGGTACTGGCCATTTTGAATCAGACAGTCCTATGATCTACTATGTCCAGAATAACAACTTGAAGAGGAATGGTATTACATTCATTGTCAAAAAGAACGTTTCACGATCTGTCCTGAAGTACAGGACTTTCAGTAATAAGATATTATCCATATGCCTACAAGGAAAGTCAGTTAATACAACTATTATTTAAATTTACACACCAACCATTAAGGTCACAGGAGAAATTGAAGATTTTTACCACTTCTGCAGTCTGACATAGATCAAATATGCAACCAAGATGCATTGATAGTTACTCGTGATTGGAATGCAAAAGTTGGAAACAAAGAAAGATCAGTACTTGGAAAATACCATCTTGGCAATAAAAATGCTGCCAGAGATTGCCTGACAGAGTTTTGCAAGACCTTCATGCAAATACCCATTTTCACCAACATCATCAGTGACTATATATATATATGCATACTAGCTTTGCCAGTTAAGTTCACAAACTTACTGCTAAATATCACTGTGGTCACCATCAAAGTACTCCCCTTGGAAAGCTATGCACTGAACACCGGTGCCTAGTCCACCCTTCAAAGCAATTTCAGAACTCTTTCTGGAATGGTCATCAGCACTGTCATTGTATTACCCTTGATGTCCTTTCAATATTTCCTTTATCTTCAGGTAAAGAAAAAAGTCATTGGATCCAGACCAAGTGAGTAGAGAAGATATTCCAATACAGTTATTTGTTCACTGGCTAAAAACTCCCTCACAAACAACTATTCAATTAAATTCACAAATATACCACTGTGCATGATGGCCACTCCAGAAAAAGTGCCAAAATTGCTTTGAAGGATGGACTTGGTGCTGGTGTTGGTGCATAGCTTCCCCAGAAAAGTACTTCAAAGATGATGATAATGATATTCAGCAATGAGGTATGTAGCACTTAGAATAATTAAGTTCGTGGACTTAATTGTCCATCTTTGTAGACCTCACCAGATGGAGTACACAGGAATCAAATTAACTACATCTGTGGAAAGAGACAACAGAAAAGTTCACTATCATCTGTCAGAACAAGGCCAGGTGCTAAGTGCAGCACAGACCATCAATTGCTCATATTTAAGTTCAAATTGAAACTGAAGAAAATTAGAACAAGTCCATGCAAGCCAAAGCATGACCTGGAGTATATCCCACTTGAGTTTAGAGATCATCTCTAGAATAGATTTGATACATTGAACGCTAGTGTCCAAAGATGACACAAGTTGTGGAATGACATCAAAGGCATCATCCATGAAGAAAGCAAGGGGTCATTAAAAGACAGAAAATACCAAATTGGATGTCAGAGGAGACTCTGAAACTTGTTCTTGAACATCGAGTATCTGAGCAAAAGGAAGAAATTAAGTAAAAAAACTGAACAGAAGATTTCAAAGGGTGACTTGAGAAGACAAAGTAAACTATTATAATGACATAGGCAAAGAACTGGACATAAAACACCAAAAGGGAAGAACATGCTCGACATTCCTCAAGTGGAAATAATTAAAAAAAAAAAAAAAATGCAAACTTTTAGTTGCAATAGTAAAGGACTCTACAGAGAAAACATTAAATGACTCAGGAATTATCAAAAGAAGATAGAAGGAATACACAGTCATTATATCAAAAAGAATTGGTCTGTGTTTAGCCATTTCAAGAGGTGGCATATGATCAGGACCTACGGTACTGAAGGAAGAAGTCAAAGCTACACTGAAGGCGTGAATGAAAAACAGGGCCCTGGGAATTAATGAAATATCAATTGAAATATTTCAACAAACAAAAGCTAACACTGAAAGTGCTCACTCATCTGGCCAACTGACTGGAAGAAACTGCTATTTATGCCTATTGCCAAAAAGGTGATCTACCCAAATATGGAAATTATAAAATAATCACATAATATCATTAATATCCCACACAAGAAAAATTTTATTAAATATCATTCAAAAGCAACTGCAGCAGTATGTTGACAGGGAACTGCCAGAATTTCAAGCTAGTTTCAGAGGAAGATGTTGAACCAGGGATATCACTGTTGATGTCAGATAGACCTTGACTGAAAACAGAGGATAACAGAAAGGTTTTTATTTCTGCTTATTGACTATACAAAGGCATTTGAGTGGGTGGATCATAACAATTATAGATAACATTACAGAGTGTGAGAATTCTAGGACACTTAATTATGTTCATGAGGAATCTGTACATGGATGCAGAGGCAATCTTTCAAATAGAGCAAGGGGACAGTGCAGGGTTAAAGTCAAGAAAAGTGTGTGCCAGGGTTGTATCCTTTCTCCATACCTTTTCAATCTGTATGCTGAACAAACAAGCCAAGAAGCTGGACTATATGAGGAACAAGGCACTAGGATTGGAGGAAGACTCATTAACCACCTGCATTATGCAGATGACACAGCCATGCTTACTCAAAGTGAAGTGGATTTGAAATACTTACTGATGAAGATCAAAGACTACAGCCTTCATTATAGATTGCACCTCAACACCAAAACCAGAAATTCTCACACCTGCAACAGGAAGTAGTATCATGATAAAAGAAGAAAAGATTGAGGTTGTTAAGGATTACATTTTACTTGGTTCCACAATCAGCACCCATGGAAGCAGGAATCAAGAAATCAAAAGGCTCATTGCACTGGGAAAATTGGGAGCAAAAAGACCTCTTTAAAGTGTTCAAAATCAAAAATGTCATCTTGAAGACTAAGATGCACCTGACCCAAGCCGTGGTATTTTCAGTATGCATGCAAAAGCTGAACAGTGAATAAGGAAGACATAAGAAGAATGGATGCTTTTATATTGTGGTATTACAGAAGAATATTGAATCTGTCATGGACTGCCAAAAGAATAGACAGATCTGAAAGAAGTACAACCAAAGTGCTCCTTGGAAGCAAGGATATCAAGACTGTATCTTACATATTTTGAACATGTTTGTCAGGAGGAATCAAGCTCTGGAGAAACATGCTTGGTAAAGTGGAGGGTCAGTGAAGAAGATGAAGACCGTCAACAAGATGGAGTGACACAGTGGCTGCAATGAGGGACTTAAGCGTAAAAATGATTGTGGTCATGGCACAATACCAGGCAGTGTTTCATTCTGTTGTGCATAGGGTTGCTATGAGTCAGAACCTACTTGATGGCACCTAACAACAATAATAACACCACTTCATAAATATGAAAAAATTGTTATTGAGATGCTTTTCATTCTCTTTTATACTGTCTTAAGAATTTGGTGTGTATTTTATACTTATACCACATTTCAGTTCAATTAGCAGCATCTCAAGTGCTCAGTTGGCATGAGTGGCTAAACCAAAGAAGCCAAACCCACCACCGTCAAGTTGGGTCTCACTCATAGTGACCCTAAAGGCCACGGTAGGACTGCCCCATGGAGTTTCCAAGGAGCATGGGGTGGATTTGAACTGCCCACATTTTGGTTAGCACATGTAACACTCAACCCACTACGCCACCAGGGTTTCCATGAGTGACTAGAAGATACTATATTAATGCAGATTTGGAACATTTCCATCAGTGTAGAAAACTCTGTTCTCTAGTATTACAAGTTCTTTGAGGGCATGGGATTATACTATTCTGTTCACTGCTTTTTCCCCAGCATGTAAAACAGTGCCTGACCTATGATAGAGATGATTAATAAATATTTGCTAGTGCTTGTGCTGTCGTTGACCTTTGAACAGTACTTATATAAGCCAGTGGAGGAAAAAGTGTTCAAGGCAGAAGGATCTGCATGTACAAAGGTGCTAATGCATGAAAGATCACAATCACTTTGTAGGACTGTAGGGTGGCTGATATATCTGCTGTGTATGGAATGCCCTGGAGAAGGCATAGGCTTGAGGTTTGAGAAAAAAGCAGGAGCTGGGTCATAAAGGCCATGGTAAAGACCTTGAACTCTTTTCCCAGAGTTATTGAACAGCTACTAAAATAACTAAGGAGTAATATGATCGGAATTCAGTTTTAGAAAAGTCACTCTGGCAGAAGGCAGAAGGATGGCAGCCAGATTCTGGCTGAGAGAAGGAAACCAGGACACTACTTATAAAAACATTATAATCTAGACCAATGTTTCTCAGCAGTGGCAATTACTGGTATTTTCAGCCAGTTTTTGGTTAGGGGTTGAGGAGCTGTCCTCTGCATTGTAGGATATTTAGCAGCATCCTTGGCCTCTACTCACTATACATGACAGCCCTAGTTGTGGCAACCAAAAATGTCTCTAGGGGGCAGTGTCAAGATGCTGGACTACTTACACATCTCCTCAATTCTGTCTGATAACTAAGGCCTAGAAAAGCAATTGAACAGAGCAGAGTGGACATTCTGGGAGTGCCAAGATCAGGCAGATGGCTGTGAGATCAGACTGTGTGGCAAGAAGGGGAAATCTGCCTTTGTTGGAGATGAAACCACAGCTCAAAGATCCCACATCTGCTGGTGCAGAAGCTGAGAAGCTTACAGCTACTGATGCCGTCTTTGTTAACCTGGAGACTAGGACTGAGTCTGCTGAGCCTGAGAGCCTGGTGGGGGATGGCTGCTATGCTGAGCTGCAGCTCCTAAGTAGACAGCAGTAGAGAGGCTTTACTTAAGACAGTCACATCTAGAGAAACCAGTGTCTGATGGAGGTCAAGGGTACCAGGGCCCTTCTCCTCTTTCTTCTCTAAGCTGCACCATAGATTCTACTGGCACAATGCAAGTGAGGCAACACAGGTAGGACACCATCTTATTCAGCTGAGAGTTGGATTCGGCTTCATCTGAGGGCCCAACTGGGGCTGACTGCCACACTAAGCAACAGTGCCTGTCTGGACAGTGCCTCTCCCAGCAGAAAAGCTGTTTTGAAGACAGTCACACCTGGAGAACGCAGTGATGGCTGGCAGCCAAGTACGACAGCAAATTTCCACCTCCCTTCTCTGAGCCACATCATAGCATCTGCTGACAGGGCCCTTGAGATACTCCACAAGTAGGTCACCATCTTTGTCAGCCAGGAGGCAGGGCCTGCTATCCCTGAGGGCCCAGTTGGAGCCAGCTTCCAAGCTGAGCATCACCACTGAGCTGGGAAGCATCTCTTTCACCAGAGAAACTTTACTTAAGACATCTGCATCTAGAGAAACAGCAGCAGCTGATGGCCAAGTTTAGCAGTGCCCTTACTCCTTTCTTAGAGCTACACCATAGCTGCTGCTGGTTTGACACCAGAGAAGCAGAACAACTTTCTGATGATGCAAACACAACAAACAATATCTAACTATTTAAAGAAGCAGACCACCATGGCTCTGGGAAACTTCCAAAATAAGGAATATAAAATCTTCCCAGATGAAGGCTTCCTGAGTTATCAGAAGTAGAATACAAACAAATTATGTATAGAGACCTTCTAGATCTTAGAATGGAGATTAAACAAAGTGCAGCAGAACAAAATGAAAACTGAAACAAGCTATGTGAACTGCTAGAATATCAATGATTTGAAATTCAGCAGATCAATAGTAAAACTACAGAGTTAGACAATTCAATGGAAAGCCAAAAGAGCAGGAAGTGGAATGTAGAACTAGCAAGACTGAAGATAAGGCAGCTAACACCAGCACTGATGAGGAGAAATCAGATTAAAAAAAAAATCAAGAACAATGAAGAATCATTAGGAATCACATGGGACTCTATCAAGAGAAATTATTTATGAGTAACTGGAGTTCCAAACTAGCGAAGGATAGCAGAAAATACAGAGAGAATTGTTAGAGTTGCTGACAGAAAACTTCCATGACATCATAAAAGAAGAAAAGACAGCTATTCAAGATGCTCATCAAACTCCAAAAGAGGCAGACCCAAAAAGAAAGGCATCAAGATATATTATAATCAAGCTTAACAAAATGAAACTAAAGAGAGGCTCTTAAAGGCAGCTAGGCTTAAACAAAAACTAACATACAAAGTGAAGCCTTGTAGAATGTCCTCTGACTTTTCAACAGAAACCTTGTTAGCAAGAAGGCAATGGGGTGACACCTACAAAACCTTGAAGGAGAAAATTTCCAACCAAGAATTGTATATTCTGCAAAATTGTCTTTCAAATGTGATGGTGAAATTAGGGCATTCTCCCACAAACAGAAGCTTAGAAACTTTGCGAAAGCCAAACCAAATTTACAAGAGATACTGAAGGAAGTTCTTCAATTAGAAAATCAATAACACCAGATGTATACCCAAGGATGCAATGCAGGATACAGCTTCCAGAGCCTTCATTAGTTAGGGAAGTCACAAAGCTCAATCAAAGCTAAAATATTGAAATTAGGGAAACAGAGAGGACGACATTACGTTATAAAGAGGGATATATTACCGTATTCATAGTCCTTTCAGATGGAGAGGAAGTTAAGGAGATATAAAGAAGTTAAAGACTAGCTTAAACCTAGAACATTGGGGGGAACAAGGGACAGCCACAAGGCAAACTGGCAATACTAAATATCAAAACAAGAAATACAGTACAAAAGTCTGAAGAGACACAAAACCAACACTGAAAAAAATGGAAACAAAACCCATAAAGGAAAATGACCCAGAACAGAATATCAAGTGGAAACAAAGAAAATGTCAACAAACTAAAACTTAAGGGACCAAAATAACAACACAAAATATATATCTATTTATAGTTACACTGAATGTAGATGAACTGAATGCTCTGATAATGAGACAGAGAGTAACAACCTGGACCATAAAACACAATCTGTCTATATGCTGCTTACAAGAAACACAACTTAGACTCAAAGATATAAAAAATTTGAAAACCGAAGGATGTAAAAATATATACCAAGTTAACAACATGCAAACAAGATCAAGAGTGGCAATACTAATCTCAGATAAAACAGACTTTATCTGATGGTAGATTTTACCATCATGGACAAGGATAGTCACTATTTATTGCTTAAAGGTTCAATACATAAGGAGAATGTAACAAAATTATATACTTATGCACCCAATATCATAGCATCTAAATACATTGAACAAACACTGACAACAATGAAAAATGAGATACATCACTGTACACTAATACAGTAGGAGACTTCAACACTCCACTTTCAGTGAGGAACAGATCGTCCAAAAAAAGCTTAATAAAGATACAGATCTTACTGTGACAATCAACCAACTCAACATCATAGACATATACAGAACTTTTTATACAACAACAGACAAGTACACCTTCTTTTCCAGTGCACATGTACCATTCTTCAGAATAGACTGTGTGTTGGCCTATAAAGCAAGGCTAAACAAAATCCAAACCATTGAATTATTGCAGAGCATTTTCTGAGATCATAAAGCCATAAAACTTGAAATCAATAGCAGAGAAAACATGGGTAGAAATTCGAACTCATGGAAACTGAACACCACCTTGCTCAAAAACTCATGAGTGATGGAAGAAATCAAGAATGCAATATAGAAATTCATGGAATCAAATGAGAATGAAAATACATCCTGCCAGAACCTATGGGATACAGCAAAAGCAGTGCTCAGAAGTTAGTTATCTCTGTTAACACATCCATCTGAAATGAAGAAAGGGCCCAAACCAAAGAATTAACTCTACAACTTCAACAAATAGAAAGATAACAAAAGAATCCCTCAGGCACTAGAAAAAAAAAAAAAAACAGGTAATAAGATCAAAGCAGAATTAAAAGAAGTAGAGAATAGAAAAGCAATTGAAAGAATTAACAAAACCAAAAGCTGTTTTTTTGGAATGATGAACAAAATGGATAAACTACTGGCTAAACTCATTAAAGAAAAACAGGAAAGGAAACAAATAACCCAAATAAGAAATGAAATGGGACATATCACAACAGACCCAACTGAAATAAAAAATATCGTAACAGAATACTATGAAAAATTGTACTCTTAACAGATTTGAAAACCTAGAGGAAATGGACAAATAGCTATATCACATCACCTACTAAAATTGTCAGAAAGAGAAATAAAACAACTTAACAAACCCATCACAGGAGATTGAAAAAGTAATCAAAAAGCTACCAGACAAAAAAAGTCCTGCCCAGACGGCTTCACCAGAGAATTCCACCAAACTTTTAGAGAAGAGTTAATTCCAACACTACTGAAGCATAGAAAAAAAAGGACAGAACATTCCCAAATTCATTCTATGAAGTCAGCATAACCCTAATAGCAAAGCTGAGTAAAGACCCCACAAAAAATAAAATTACAATGTCACTCATGAACCTAGATGCAAAAATCTTCAAAAAAATTCAAGCCAATAGAATTCAACAACACATCAAAAAATTAATTCATCATGATGAAGCAGAATTCATACCAGGGATACAGGGTTGATTCAACATGTGATTAACCACATAAATAACACAAAATATAAGAATCACTTGATCCTATCAGTTGAAAAAAATGGCACTTGTCGAAGTCCAACATCAACTCATGTTAAAAACTCTCAGTAAAATAAAAATACAAGGGAGATTCCTCAACACGATAAGGGGCACCTATGCAAAACCAACTACCAACAGCATCATGAATGGAAAGAGACTGAAAGAATTCCCCCTGAAAACAGGAACTAGACTAGGTTGCCCACTGCCAGCACTTCTATTCAACATCGTGCTAGAGATTCTGGGTAGAGCAATCAGACAAGACAAAGAAATAAAGGGCATCTACATTAGTAAAGAAGAAGTAAAAGTATCCCTATTTTCAGATGATATGATCACATACACAGAAACCCTAAAGAATCCATAAATAAACTACTGGAACTAAAATAAAAGTTCAGCAAAGTATTGGGATATCACATAAACAAATCAGCAGGATTACTTTACACCAACATAAAGATCGTCAAAGAGAAAATCACCAAGTCAATACCATTTACAGTAGCCCCCAGAAGGATAAAATACCTAGGAATAAGTCTAACCAGAGATGTAAGAGACCTATACAGAGAAAACTACAAGGCCCTCCTGCTGGAAACGAAAAGAGACTTACACAAGTGAACGAACCTATCTTGTTCATGGATAGGAAGAGTTAACACTGTGAAAGTGTCTATTCTACCCAAAATGTTCTGCATATACAGTGCAATCCCAGTACAAATTCCAGTGTGATTTTTTAATGAGATGGAGAAAAAAATCACCAACTTTGTTTGAAAAGGGGAAAAATCTCAGATAAGTAATACATTACTGATGAGAAGGAACACAGCGGGAGGCTTCACACTACTCAATGTTAGAACCTGTTACACTGCCACAGTAGTCAAAACAGCATGGTACTGGTACTAAGAGAGACTTATAGACCAATGGAACAGAATAGAGAATCCAGAAGTATCACCATCCTCCTGTTAACAGTTGGTATTCGACAAAGGCCCAAATATTGTAAACTGGGTAACAACAGTCTCTTTAACAAATGATGTTGGCAAAATTGGATATCTGTCTGCAAAACACTGACACATATCTCACATCTTACACAAACTAACTCAAAATGGCTCAAAGACCTAAATATCAAACCTAAAATGATAAAGATAAAACAAGAAAAAATAGGGACAACAATGGAAGCTCTAATTCACACCTTAGACAGATTACAAAATCCGACCAACAGTACACAAACAACAGAAGAGAAGATAGATAAATGGAAACTACTAAGAATCAAACACTTATGCTCATCCAAAGACATTATCAAGAGAGTGAAAAGACTATCTACAGAATGGAAAAAAATATTTGGCAACTATATGTCAGATCAGCATCTGATTTCCATAATCTACAAGGTACTGCAAAATGCCAACAAGGAGAAGGTAAATAACCCAATTAAACAATGGGCAAAGGAAATGGACAGACACTTCACCAAAGAAGACATCCAGATAGCCAAAAGCCACATGAGGAAGTGCTCACAATCATTAGCTATTAGAGAGACCCAAAGCAAAACCACAATGAGACACCATCTCACCCTAACTAGGTTGGCAATAATCAAAAAAAGACAAAACAACAAATGCTAGAGAGGTTGTGGGGAGATTAAAACCCTCCTACACTGCTGGTGGGAATGCAAGATGGTATAGCCTCTTTGAAAAGCAATTTAGTGCTTTCTTAAAAATTTAGAAATATCATATGATCCAGCAATTCCATTGCTTGGAGTATATTCTACAGAAGTAAGAGCTGTCACATGAACAGATGCATACAAATGAATGTTTATTGCAGCACAATCCACAATAGCAAAAAGATGGAATCAACCTAGGGGCCCATCAAGAGATGAATGGATAAACAGCATATGGTATGTGTACACACTGGAACACTAAGCAGTGATAAAGAACAGTGGTGATTTTAGAAAGCATCTCATAATGTGGTATCTACTAGGCGACATTATGTTGAATGAAATCAGTCAGCTGCAAGAGGACAAGTACTGTATGAGATCACTATTATAAGGACTTATGCACAGAAGAAAAAATGCTTTGATGGCTACAAGGGTGGGAAGGGAGGGAGAGGATTGGCCATAGATTAAATAATCAATAGGAATTCCGTTAGGTGAAGGGTGTGACAGCATTCAGTAGAAGCCAGGTCAGCATAACTGGACTACACCATAAAATAAAAGATTTCCTGAATGAGTCGGATCCGACTTGACGACACTTGGCTGGCTTGGCAAATTCAACCCAACATTTCAAAAGATAGAGTAGCAGGGCCAGCGGTCTGGGGACCATGTTTTGAGGGGCATCGAGGTCAATTGGCTTAACTGGCCTTTTTTTTAAAAAAAATGATTTTATTGAGATGTGATTCATGCAGCATACAATTCACTGAATACATATACAATTTAATGGCTTTTGTTATATTCAAAAAATTCTGTAACTACCGTAGTTTTATCACCTCAAAAAGAAAACCTGAACCTTTTAGCTATCAGCCTTCCTCCCGTCATCTTAGCTTCCTGACTGACAAAGAAGACCTCATTTAAACCAGGGAACCAAAGCCATTTTGTTTTTAACTTTGTTGGGGTGAAATACATAACAACAAAAAAATAATTGGTATGTAAATCACTTTTAAGAAATAATTCAAGGATATTAACTACATTTACCATGTTGTGAAACCGTCACTACTATTTCCAAAAGGCTTTTGACACTCCAATCAGAAATTTAGTAACTCTTTGGCAGTAACTTCCCATTTTGCCCTCTTCTCAGACCCTCATAACCACTAATAAATATTTGGCTCTATGCTTTTGCTTATTCTAGATATTACACATCAGTAACATTATAAAATAGCTGTCAATTTGTGTCTGATTTATTTCACTTAGCATAAAAGACCACATATATGATTCCATTTATATAAACTCTTCAGAAAAGGTACATTTAGAGAGACAGAAGTAGGTAAGTGGTGGCCTAGGACAATGGAGGTTACAGGATGGGAAGCTAAGATGATGGGAGGAAGGCTGATAGTTAACTAGCCTTTTGCTAAGAGAGTCTTCTGCTCCCCATATCTGGGGTCTTAAAAGCCGAGAAGCTGCTGAGAACATCAGTTGGTCCCAGTCCACCTGCAAGAGATGATGACTGAGAACTTCAAAGACATGAGGAAAAATGAGCCCAGGAGACAGAAGGACCGGTATGATTGGGAGACTACATCAGCATGAGACCAGAAGAACCAGATGGTGCCTGGCCACCACCAAAGGCAGACTTGATAGGGGACACAATGTAGATCCCTGATGTAGCCTAAGAAAAAGAGGTGTGCAGATCAAGAACTCTACTAAAAGAACAGAATTGATGGTCCAACAACCTGGAGGGTCCCCTGGGAACATGGCCCCCAGACTTGCTGCTGGCCCAGACCTGAAACCAGTACTGAGGTCAACACTTCAGACTTAGAATGGATTGTACTCAGAGACACAATATGAGCATGTGGTGTGTATACTTTATGGTTTTATACATTTATAGAAGGTTGTTCTACTGGTTTCATTCCAGAGGAAAGAGTGAGGAGGAGGGGACAGGTGTTCACTGGGCGGATACTAGTAGTAAAAAGAAGGAGTGTGTTGTCAGAGGGTGAGGAGAGCAGACAGAGTTGTAAAGAGGTAGGTATGCAAAATTTATATGGACTGCATACTTTCACTTAATCATAATAAAATAAAAACGTCTCTAGATGCTGTCACATGTCTCTTGGGGAACAGAAAATTGAGAACTTCTGATTTACACTAAATTAAGCCAATCTTTCCTCATGATTTTCTTGTATTTGTAATGTGTTTATTACTACTAAGAACTCTGAGAGGCACAATGGGAAGGTAAGATTTATCTCTTACACCTACAGAATTTATAATTTGGCTGATGAGGCAAAATGTACATGTACATTTTGAGAGTAATGTATAGGCCAAAACCACTGACACCTAGTCACTTCCTACTCAGAGCAATCCTAAAGGACAGAGTAGAACTGCCCCATGCAGCTTCCAGGTCTGTTAAGTCTTTAAAGAAGCAGACAGTCATAGTTTTCTCCTGAAGGGCATCTGGTAGTTTCAAACCACCCACCTCTCGTTTAGCAGCTGAGCACTTAACCACTGTCACTAGACTCCATGTGAAAGGCCAAAGCCAAACAGCCCACTGTGGTCAAGTTGATTACAAGTCATAGAGACCCTATTGGACACAGTAGAACTGCTCCACAGAGTTTCCAAGGAGCACCTGACAGATGTGACCTGCAGAACTTTTGGTTAGGAGACATAGCACTTAACCACTACACTACTAGGGTTTCCATGTGTAAAGCAAAAACCCACCAAACTCACCACCTTCAAGTCAATTCCAACTCATAGCGAACCTCTGGGACAAGACAGAACTGTTCTATAGAGTTTACAAGGAGAACCTGGCAGATTAGAACTGCCAACCTTTTAAGTTAGTAGCCATAGAACTTTGCCAGTATGCCACCAGGATACCCAGATAAGTGGTGGAGACAATCAGGAGGCAGGGTATTCAGAAGAGAGTAGAACATTTGGGACAGACCTCACGGAAAAGACTGAAGCTGAGTAGTCAAGTTTTCAAGTACAAGCAGGATTTGTTAGGTTGTTTATAGCAGTTCTCACAGCATGGGTGAAAAGCCTGATGTTAGGAAGATATATAGAACATTTAAGAAGAGTCATAGCAAGAAATGTGTCTGAAAGGGGAGTATTAAAAAAATGAGGTGAAATAAGAATAATAGTTTACACTGGGTTAGTCTTTAAGGACCAAAGTCAGAAGTTTATGCTCTCATACACTCACTCACTCACTCACTCATTCCTTACCCTCTCCATATTCCAAGCCTAGAAGCCAGTCTTTAAATTTTCCCATAAGTACAGCGCTGCAGGAGGCAGCTGTGGGCCCTGTGGTCTTAGAGGAAGGATGTCCAGAAGCAGCTAAATCTCGCTGATGCACTCAGAGTAGCCCAGCCGAAAAGCACAGCCAAAACAGCACATTTCAAGTGTTCTATAGTCACGTGTTGCTCATAAATGCTACACTAGTACAGACTTAGAGCATTTTCATCACTGCAGAAAATTCCTGGTGGACAGAAGTAGCAAGGCTGCCAAGACCAGTGATCCCCAAGGGAGGCACTGACCACAGTGGATTTTCTTTGAAGCCTATTTTTCTCTTAAAATTTTATGTGAATATTACATTGTCCCAATATACATTGATTTCATTTTAATTTAATAATAACATTTCCGCCCCAAATCTCAAGGAAAATGAATGTTCTGAGAAGATGCAGCATTTAATCCCATGGCTTCCTGAACTCTACGGTGTATTCCACAGCCCTGATTCCCAGATATACATATACCCCAGTTTGAAAAGCACAGCTTCTAGTATATGGGGAGTGATTTGGGATCATTTCACTGGCAAGCAAAGTTACAAAATTTGTGTTTTACAGAAAGCTACCTTAAAAAGCTAAAAGTAGATACACGATTTGATCCAGTAACCCTACTGCTTGGAATATATCCTGCAGAAACAAAGTCTCTCACATGAGTAGACACATGCATACAAATGTTCATTGCAGCACAATTCACAATAGCAAAAAGATGGAATCAACCTACATGACTATCAACAGTTGAATGAATAAACAAACTGTGGTACATATATTCAACAGAACACTATGCAATAATGAAGAACAATTACTATTTTAGGAAGCATCTCATAACCTGGTTTCAGTTGGAAGACATTATGCCTAGTGAAATTAGTCAGCAGCAAAAGCTCAAATATTGTATGAGACCCCTGCTATGAGGACTTAAAAATAGACTTATATACAGAAGACAAGCCTCTGATGGCTCCAAGAGTGAGGAGGGAGGGAGAAGGCTGGTCACAGATTAGTTGACAGAAATTTGGTTTGGTGAAAACAGTGACAGCACACAGTAGAAAGTAGATCAACTTACCTGCACTTCACCCTAAACTGAAAGCTCTTCTAATCTCCACCCAATATTGCAATGATAGAGTAGCAGAGGTGGATCTGGAGACCATGCTCTCAAGGCCAGTTGGCATAACTAGGCTATTGCTAAGAGAATCTTCTGCACTCCATGCTGGTGAGTGACATCTGGGGTTTTAAAAGCTAAAAAGCTGCCATCTGAGATATACCAAATGGTCTCACCTCATCCAGAACAGATTATCACTGAGAACAACAAAGACACAAGCTAAAACAGAGCTCAGGAGATAGAAGAACCTGAGTGAAGGGGAGACTATCAACATGTGACCAGAAGAATCAGATGGAGCCCGGCCACCACCAAAGATAGCCGTGATGCTGCACACAATGTTGAGTCCCTGTAGCAACACAAGAAAAAGAGTGGTGCCGCTCAGGAACTCTACTAAAAGACCACAGGTGATGGTCCGATGGCCTGGGGGATCCCCTAGGAGCATGACCCCTAGACCTGCTCCTGCTCCTGCCCCTGATCGGAAAACACTACTGAGGTCAACTCTTTGGACAAAAATGGACTGGACTAGGGGACAGAGTGTGACCACACGGTGTGTGTATTTTATGGTTCTGTGCATTTATAGAATGCTTTCCTACTGCTCTCTTTCTAGACGGGAGAGAAGAGGGTGTAGAGGAGGGGGCAGTGGCTTGTTAAGAGGATACGACAAGTATAAAATGAAAAGGAGGAGTGTGCTGTCATGGATCAAGGAGAGCAGAAGGAGCTGCAGACAGGCGGGCCTGCAAAGTTAATTTGCATTGTATATTTTCAGTTAATCACAATAAAAAAGAAAGAAAGAAAACACACTGGTGGCATGGGGAAAGGTAGGAGAGTTAGAAAGTTTGGCTGTAGTTTCAGTATGGGGAAATTCATAACCTAGATAAGGATGGTGACTGTAGAAATCTAAAGGAAAGGGTAGGAAAACGGGATACTTTCTTTGAAACTAAGTGTGATGCAAGCTCTGCTAGAGGTTGGCATTCGTCACACATGGACATGACTGCTAAAGCTCAGTGTCCTCTGACAACAAGACTTACGTCTGTTTCCTCACATTGTATCTCCAAGTCCTGATGTGTAACTAGGTGCTCAGTAAGTATTTATTCAATAAGTAAATTTATGCCCGCCGGCAGCCAGCCAGCCAAGTGCTGTCGAGTCGGATCCTGAGGGTTACATAAATCAGAAATGTGAGAATGAGAACTGATGAGAAGTGTTTTGGGGACAGTGAAGGGTCAGGTTTGGGACATGTGTGTGAGGTGACGTGAGCTACCTACAGACTCAGGGCCTCTCCGGTGAGCGCTCAGGCCAACTGCACAAAGGCAAGACTGAGCTCCTTTAAGGTCACTGACCCAGGGTGAATGCCAAACATAGCTCCAGAAGCCCTGGTGTCCTCACGGCTCGGTGGACACCAGCCTCAGCTTTCGAGTCAGATAGACCCACATGAGTTCTCGGTAGTGAAGAAGAAGCTGATAGGAAGACTTACTGAATCCTAAAGTCAAGATGAAAAAAGGGCAGCCTCAGAGACTTCCAGAACTAGAATGGTTTAGAGTAAAAGCTGGGAATCAGACAGAGAGCTCAGCTGTTATACTCAGTGTCCATGTGACTTCAGGCAAGTTGCTTAATCTCTCTGCGCTCCAAGTTCTTCATCTGAAAGTGGAAATAAAATGAACAGCTTCCTAGGACTGGCTGTTCATGGGAAGTAAGTGTGTAAGCTCCTAGCAGTCTGTGGGACATGCAGAAGTCCATGAATAGCAGTAGCTTTTGCTAGTGTTAGCCCAATGAAACCTGGACTCACTGCCGTTACATTGATTGTGACTCATGAAGACCCCATTTGTCACAGTAAAACTGTGCTCCATAGGATTTTCAGTGGCTTATTTTTTGAAAATAGACTGCCAGGCCTTTCTTCCAAGGTGTCTCTGGATGGATTCAAACCACCAACCTTTCAGTTAGCAGCTGAGCCCATAAACAGTTTTGAACTACCCAGGGACTCCATTTTCGTGATTATTCCTCCTGAATTCCCCTTGTTCCGGGCTTGCAGCTCTGATATAGTTAAAGCTCTAGCTCTTTCTCCAGGAGGCTCCTGTTTTTCATTTGCGCGTTAGTATTTGTCGAACGCGTATACTCTGCCACATTCTGAACCCGACTCTGGGCATGAAATGGTGAGCAAACATAGACTTGGTTTTCTTCCTCTGACTGTCCACTGACTACAGAGGACAGATACATTTGTCAGAGAGTCACAAATAAATATGACACTCTGGCTAATAAGTGGTATGAAGAAGAGACAGGAGGCACTAGGAATAGGTGTGACAGGGACCTTACACCCCAAGGCAGTGACAGCTGATCTGAGACCTAAAGATTGACATGCTAACTGAGAGAAATCACTGGAAAGAGTCTTCCAAGTAGAGAGAAGCAGCAGGCCTGTCAAGCCACACCCCCTGGGGCACCCAGGGGTTCATCCTCCCTCTGGCCTGTCACCCACACACCTGGGAGAGGAGAAGCCCAGGAGCAGTCCCTAGGGAGACCCAGGGGCTAGCTGGTCACCCACAGGCCTCTGAGTCAGCCCCATCTCACCGTGCCCGTGCCAACATAGTGGCACTCTGAATTCCAAGCCGCCAACCTCCTAATCTAATTAAGAAGCAAATGAAATTCATTTTCTTGACTCGTCCGAAGCTCTGACCTTCTCCAGTGCACATCTCCCTTTGTTCAGCAGCAGCTCCCAGCTCTCGCCAGCTGGGAGAACAAGTTCAATCTGACCTCTCGCCTGACCTTTCATATTGATTTTCTCCATCCTCCTCAAACGCCAGCCTCAGTCGACTGCAGTTCAGCCAAGGTGTACGAATGGAATTGAGACAGTTCATCAGAGTTCAGAATGAAAAGCAACATTGGCTTTCAGAGATGAGCTCTGAGAGGGTGGTATTTAATAACCCTCAGCATTTAATCAAAATGCCGAGGAGATCCATGTTATCAGAGCTGCATAGATTAATTTCCATATGTCCCTTGCTCTGCATACTCAGCAGGGGGTGGAAGGGATGATTTCACTCTGTCATTTCTCTTTTTTTCTGCCGCTTTTGGCGGTAGTGACAAGGGTTGTGCGTGCAGTTGGAGATTTGAACGGTCACACAATAGGGTGCTGGCGGCACTAGCTTTACTGACCTGAACTGTGCTTTTTCTTTTCAAAGAGTATTAGAGTCTGAATGAAGCAACTGGCAAGAGATGATGAACGTCAACCTAAGAAATGAAAAAGAATTAAACCTGAATTTCTTTCCCAGGCCTTAGATCATGGCTAATCTAGTCCCTGCTCACCTCTCTGATGTCGGCCCATGGTATTGGCCACAGTAACGTGATTTTTGTGCCTCCAACATGCCCAACCCTTTCCTGCCTCAGGGCCTTTGCACAGGCTCTTTCTCTACCTATAATGCTCTCCCATGGAACCCCACACCCACCTGGAGTTTTTTCATTGTTTGAGTCTCCGGGAAATGATCACTTCCGCAGAGAGGACATCTCTGCCTACCCTTTCTGCCTCCGATTTCTATCTCCATGTTTCTTTTATAATACTTGTCTCAGTCTGAAATTATCAATAATTGTTTGCTTTTCTTACTCTAAGTCTCCCTGACTCAAATGTAATCACCATGAGGGCAAGGATTTTGTTTATCTGGCTAAACCACTGAATTACTAATACTTAGCATAGTGCTAGAGTCCTTGCATAGTGCAAACTTAATGTACTGGACTCCTAATCAAAAGTCTGGAGGTTGGATTCGATCCAGAGATGCCTTGGAAAAAAAGGCCTCATGAACTACTGCTGAAAAATCAATCACTGAAAACTTGAGCAAGTGCAATTCTAGTCTGACCCTCCTAGGGTCACCATGAGCCAGAATCCATTCAGTGGCAACTGATTTTTAGCACAATCCCCAGTGTAGAATGGAGCTTCCCTGATGATCTGTTGGTAAAGAAGTGACAATTAGGAAGAAGGAAGGAAATGAAAATGATGAAGACCAGTGGAGCTGACAGCCTCAGATAGAGATCGCAGGCTGAGCCACCACAGGAAGCCCAGGCAAGGTCCCTGCACTGACCATTGTCTCCAGGCGATGAGGATGTACACAGAGTATGTACCCAGGGTTTTCAGCACAGCCCATGACGTGCTATGAACACACAGTGAACATGGCTCTTAAAAAGGCAGAGGGGACAAGAAACAAAGAACAGGGAGAGTAAGAGCCTGTGGTTGAGTCTCTCTGATCCCTGTATGATTGACTGTATGTTTTGTTATAATGATGCCTAGATGCTTTCTGTTGCACTCAAACATAATTTCTCTCTGTACAAAGGAATATTAGCAGATTTTAGAAGCTGTGATGTGCTGAAGAGCCTGCTTCCAACTCAAAAGCCACTCTTGAGGGGAGATGGTCCCCAATAAGTAGAGGTTGTTTTAGCAGAATAAAAGAAAAGAAGCAGGTGAGATCCTCAAGTGGAGGTGCCCTGAGGGCCTTAGAGAATTAATTTGCCCGAGGTGTGGGCTCAGGTAAAAAGGGAGAAGAGGGAAATGCCAGGAGAGGTGCCAAAGCAGGATGCGAAGTTACAGGCTCTCCATGAAAGTGGTGATGTGAAAACAAGCATAAATGGACAAAGATTGGCAGGGACTATGCAAAGGGGGTCATGTCGGGGGTGGAATGCTGCTGTTTTTTCCATTTTCCAGATTCACTCAAAGTTTGTAGTTTCACTTGTATTACTGGCAAAGTTGGTGGATGACAGGAAAGTTCCACCGGGCACCTTAGCTCCAGGATGGAGTCGGCGATAAAGACCTTGATCCCCCCTCCTACACCTGACAGCACCTGTCATAGGTTCTGGGATGTGACAAGACAGTGAGAAGCCCAGCATGACAGGTCCTCCTAGCTGTTCCCTGTTGCCAGGCTGCACTGACAGTAGTGAGTGAATTCAGAGACAGTGCTAAGGCAGGGCCCTACAGCTACCTCTGTGTCCGTGGCCGAACAGCGTTTACCTTAAACAAGTCACTTACCCTCTCTGGCCTCAATTTATTCATCTATAAATATGGCTAGTGGTAATAATTAATGACAGAGAGTACTTACAAGGATTAAATGAGATAGCATACGTGAAGTCTTAGAGTAGAGCCTGGCTCAGTGTTAGCTACTGTTGTGGTGACAGTGCCCTGTTGCTTCCCTACCACGTGTGTCTTCTGTTGTTCTATTTTGGATGAGGGTTTACAGAGCAAATTAGTTTCTCGTTAAACAGCTTATTGTTTTGTGACATTGATGGTCACATATTGTTTTGTGACATTGATTGTCACCCACGTGATGTGCCAACACTCTCCCTTCTCACCTCAAGTTCCCTGTTACCAGCTTTCCTATCACCTCTTGCCTTCTCATCTTTGTCCTTAGACTGGTGTACCCATTTAGTCTCATTTTGTTTTATGGGCCTGTCTGATTTTTGCTTACAGGCTGAACCTTAGGAGGGACTTTAGTACTGAGTTAAAAAGGTATCTCGGAGCCAGACTCTCAGGGTTCCCTCAGTCTGTCAGAGCAGTAAATCTGGTCTCTGTGTTTTCTTTTTCTGAGTTAGGTTTCTGGTCTGTGTTTTCATCCAGCTCTGTCTGGAACCCTCTACTGTGGGCCCTGTCAGAGCAGTCAGTGGTGGTAGCTGGGCACCATCCAGTTGTACTCTCAGGCTGGTGGAGGCCGTGGTACTTGTGGTCCATTAGTCCTCCGGACTCACCTTTTCCTTGTGTGTCTTTGCTTTCCTTTGTTCTCCTCTGTTCTAGAAGGATAGAGACCAATCAAGTATCTTAGATGACTGTTCATAAGCTTGTAAGACCCCAGACACTATTCAACCAAAGTAGGACCTAGCTCTTCGTCTTTATAAACTATGTCATGACAATTGAGTTAAATGTTCCCTGAGACCACGGTCCCCAGTCCTCAGCCTGGTAGTTCAGTCCATCAGAGAGTCTGGATGTGTCTGTGGCACTTCCTTGACCTTGCCTCAGTCAAGTTGGGCAGGTTTCCCTAATGTTATGTTCTGTGTTACCCTTCACCCAAGTTACCACTCATCTGTTACCTATTTAGTGTTCCTCCACTCCCCGTAACTATCAGATTATTTTTGTATGTGTGCAAACCTTTTCATAAGTTTTTGTGATACTGTTCTCACACAGTGAGGTTTTTAGCACTTAGCACAATTAAGTTTGCTGACTGAATTGTCAGACTGCGTGTGTCCATTCATGTCATGGCTCTTACTTCCCTAGGATACATCCCTAGGAACAGTATTGCTAGATCATGCAGTATTTCTGGTTCTAGCTTTTTAAAGAAGCACCATATTGTTTTCCAAAATGGTTGTACCGTTTGGCATTCCCACCAGTACTGCACAAGAGTCCAGTCTTCCTGTGACCTCTCCAACATTTTTTATTTTATTTTTGTTTTTGTTTTGATTTACACCAGTAATGTCAGGGTGAGATGGTATCTCACTGTAGTTTTGATTTGCGTCTCTCTAACGGCATTTCCTCATGTGTCTATTAGTCACTTGAATGTGTTCTCTGGCCAAGTGTCTGTTTGTATCCATTGCTTCTTTTTAGTTGGATTATTCATCTTTTTGTTATTGAGATGTTCAGTTTTACTATGTGTTTTAGAGATTAGATCTGTGCTGGATTTGTTATAGCGAAAAATACTTTTGCAGTCTGTGTGTTCTCTTTTCTCTCTTTTGATGAAATCTTTTGATGAACGTGTTTAATTTTCAGAAGATTCCAGTTGTCTAGCTTATCTTTTGCTGTTTGTATATTGTTAATTATGGTTTTTATCCTGTTTATGCTGTATTTTAGGGCCTCTAGAAACCCTGGTGCCATAGTGTGTTAAGTGCTTCATCTACTAACCAAAAGGTCAGCAGTTCAAATCTGCCAGGCACTCCTTGGAAACTCTATAGTGCAGTTCTACTCAGACCTCTAGTGTCGCTATGAGTTGGACCTGACTCAGGGGCAGTGGGTTTGGTTTGGGTTTTAGCATTGACCCTATTTTTTCTTCTGTGATCTCTATTGTTTTTGAGTTTTATGTTCAGGACGTTGGGACTTTGTCAAAGATCAGGAAATTATAGGTAGGTGGATTTACATCTGGGTTCTCAATTCTGTTCCATTGGTCAATGTGCATTTTGTTGTACTAGTGCCAGGCTGTTTTGAATACTTTAGCTGCATAGTAGATTCTGAGGTTAGGTAGTGAGAGTCCTCTTGTTTTATCCTTCTTCAGTAGTGCTTTACTCATGCAAGGCCTCTTCCCTTTCCATATAAAGTTAATAATTAATTCTCCATCTCTAAAGAATGCTGTTGGTATTTGGATTCATATTGCATTGTGTTTATAGGCTACTTTCAGTAGAATTGACATTTTCACCGTATTAAGTATACTTATCCATGAGCATGGTATGTTTTTCCATTTATGTAATCTCTTGGTTTCTTGCATTGGTTTTCCTTATATAGGTCTTTAATATCCCTGGACCACATGTGTCTTTTAAGAGTGGGGTACACAAAGAAGAAGAGGGGCAGCAGCAATAGTTGTAGAAATAGTGGCCATAAGTCCAGTAAAAATCTGACATTGCTTTAGTCAGCTAGTGCTGCTGTAACAGAAATATTGTAAGTGGATGGCTTTAACAAAGGAAAGTTTATTCTTACATAGTTCAATAGGCTACAAGTCCAAATCCAGAGTGTCCACTCCAGGGGAAGGCTTTCCCCCTTGTCAGCTCTGGAAGAAAGTCCTTATGTTGTTTCAGGTCTGAAGGACGCCCTTTTCTCCCAGTGCTGCCTTCTCGACCGTGTGAGGTTCCCAACTCTTTGTTTACTTCCCTTTCCTTTTATCTTTTGTAGGATGAAAAGATAAAGGGTGGTACAAGCCATACATGGAAACTCCCTTTACAGCAGAGCACAGATGTGATCCTATGAAAAGATTTACAATCCCACTCTATTCCGTTAACATATGGCATAGGAAAATTACAAAATGGAGGACAATCATAAAATATTGGGAATCATGGCCCAGCCACATTTTGAGGGGGGGGGCACAATTCAATCCATGACAGACATGTTACTATACCTGGGAAATAGGCCAAGTATATATAGATTATCTCATTTAATCCTCATGACAACCCTATGAGGTATACACTGTTATTATCTACATTTCACAGATGAAGAGACTCACCATAAGGAGAAATGATATACATATAGACATCAGAGAAAAAGTAGCAAAGCTAGAGTTTGGTCTAGACCTGCACCACTTACCAGAACACACAAATCACTTCTTCAACTAAAATTTATTAAACATATACTGGCCCCTGCCATCAAGGAGTTTGTATTCAAGTGGGAAGGAAGAGAGGAAACATATGGAACTATACCAAGCCAAGTGCCGTCGAGTCAGTGGTAAATAATTTCAGATAGTGATAACAACTATTTAAAAAAATCAAATGGGGTTAGAGAGTAACTGGGCTGGTGGAGCTATTTCCATAACGTGGTGAAGAAAAGCCTTTGAACTGAGGCCTAGATTATCAGGAAGATCCATGCAGAAAGAGAACATCTAAATGTGAAGGCCTGAATGCACAGGAACAAGCTTTTGTCTTCAAAGAACAAAGAAAAATTTCAGTGGCTGGAGACTAGTAGGCTGGAAAGCGTATCAAAAGTGAGGTAGACCAGAGTCAGATCATGTAGGGTCTTGTAGGCCAGGGAGGAGCACTTTGGTTTCATTTCACATGAGATGGGAAGCTGTTAGTGGGTGTAAATAATCCATTTTTTATCTTGAAAGAGCCCCCCAAAGGGGGTGGCAAGGATGGAATCAAGAATACTTACAAGTCAGAAGAAGAAATGATGGCTGCTCTGAGCAAGGTGGGGCAGTGAATGGGTGATAAGTAGACAGATTCAGGATCTCCTTAGAAGATAAAGTTAAGCAGATTTGTTGAGTGACTGGAAGTGGAGAGATGACGGGTGGGGAAGAATCTGAGGTAATTCTTAAGTTCTTGGAGCACTTGACTAGGAAGGAGTACGGCAGAAACATTTACTGAAATGAGGAGATTGGAAAAGGAACAGCTTTGGAGAGAAAAGACTAAGAGTTTTCTTCTGAAAGTGTCGAGATTGAAATGTCAGTGATACATCGAACTAGAGAAGTCTGGTAAGTGATTGGACCTGTGAATCTGGAAGTCAGGAAAGAGGTCTGGACTGAAGATGCAAATGATGGAGTCACGAACATTGTTCTATTTAAAGCTATGGAATAGGGTGAAGCCACTTAGATAAGAAGTCATAGATGGAGAAGAGCAAAACGCCCGGGACCAAGGCCAAAGGCACATCAGAATATAACAATGGAGTAACGGGGCGGAAGAGGTGGCAGCCTTTTACAGGATGCTGAGTATGAGCTGTCCGGAGAAACGAGAAGAAAATCAAGAGCTGGGTAGCAGGAGTGACTTAAACCAAGCTGGAAGAGTAATTTAGATACGTATTGGGGTCAGTTTTCTCCAGTGCTTCTGAGAGATTAAGATGAGATCAGAGAAATGATTGTGGGATTTGGTTTGCTTGAATCTTTGGTCGTTAATTAGTTAAAGTAAAAGCAATTAGCTCCCTGCCTGGCATTTTGTTGCTGTTAGCTGCCATCAAGCCAGCGCCCCCAACTCATGGTGAGTGACCTCGTATGCATCAGGGTCAGATCGTTGCGATCCAGAGAGTTTCCTATTGGCTGATTTTTCAGAAGTAGATTGCCATGCCTTTTTTTTCACAGCCTATCTTTAGTCTGGATGCTCTGCCGAAAGCTGTTGTGTACCATAGCAACACACAAGTCCCCACCGATAGACAGGGTGGTATCTGTACTTGAGGTACACTGATCAGGAATCAAAACCAGGCATCCTACATAAAAGGTGAGAAATCTACCACTGAACCGCCACTGGCCATAGTCATTGGAGAAACAACCTGAGTTCTAATGACAGCGAGACAAACCCTGATACCCAGCCTAAAAGTCCAAATCAGAAATTCATCTCTATCCAAAAGTGGGTCTAGTGGAGGGGGGTGGGTTTTATTTTTGAGCTCTTCTGTGTCTCATTTAATCCTCACAGCAAACTATTAAGGTTAGTATTAGTACCTTCATTTCACAGACAAGGCCCAGGGAGGTGAAGAAACTTGCCCCAGGTCATGGTGAAGGAGACTGGATTTGAACTCTGATCCATCATCTCCTAATTCCCACTATACGATCTGCTTCCAGGAGAAAAATCCTTTCCTCTCCTGGATATTCAGCAACAGGAGAAAGACAGTGATCTTTTTCTATATCCAATAGGACAAATTCATAAGGCCATTTTACATTCTCTCCATCAGCTGAATCCCCAGTCTGACCATTTCCAATTCTCTTAAAAATACGAGCATAATCTCTGCCTTTGCACACAGTTTGAAATCTACCACCTCATTCTTCAGCCACCTTGTAGAAACTTAATTGCCTACTCCTGGTTCTGCAGGCCACTAGGTCCCTTAGTAAACTGAAGCTCACTCCCTAGGTCTCTGATGGAATGTATCCAAAGACATCAGCTGAGACTGCAGCTGCAGTGAATCTTAAAACCGACGAGGTTTGGCACAGCTTCCAAAAGGGGTTCAGTATTGATCTGGGACATAATTAACATTGTTTGTTTCAGGAGAGCTGGGTTAGTTTAAAAAGACAAGGCCCTTTATTAAAATGTGTTTGCCTGATGACAAGATTACAAACACACGCAGACACTACTACCACCACCACCCCTACCCTGGAGAAAAGCCAAACTTCCTATGAGGAATGGAATTCACAGACTCCCCCCTCCACTCCCAATGCAGCGTGTGAAGCTGCTCTACCCTGTTCCAGCTTTGCAGCAATTAACAGCAGCTCAGACAAGGCCCAAGCCACAGTTAAAAATAGCATCCCTTCCCCCTTCCTTTATCCCTCATTTCCATTTTTGATTAATTTAACCAGTTCTGTCAATTAGTCATCCCAGAGACTACAGTTGAGTGGATTTTCCTAAGAACTGGAGGGCTTATTAATTTTGGAGGCAAGTGCCATTCATTAGCAGTTGACACCTTCCCAGGTCCTGCCCTATCCCCCACTCGGGGGTCTTCCTTTCAAAAAGCGGTGGGACCCCAAACTGGCACAAGCATATGGCTGAGGCCCCAGAGACTCACAGAACTGAAAAGATTGGCCCTGAGGTTAGAGGTTACTCTAACCAGGGGCTGAGATATTTCAATACCAACTTGCCTGTGACAAGCCACTGTTGGTAGAACAGTCTCAGGCACCAAGTAAGCACTCTGAATTCAAGGTTCAAGAGAGTCCCAATGAGGGCAGTATCTTGGGGAGCAGTGGTAGTTCAGTGATAGAAGTCTCACCTTCTAAGCGTAAGGCAACCCTGGTGGTGTAGTGGTCAAGTGCTACAGCTGCTGACCGGAAGGTTGGCCGTTCACATCCGCCAGGTGCTCCTTGGAAACTCTGGGGCAGTTCCGCTTTGTCTATACGGTTGCTGCAAGTGAGAACTGACTTAATGGCAGCGGGTTTGGGTTTTTAGGGGATGCATGAGACCCAGGTTGAATTGCCAGCAAGCTCTCATCATGGGTAACCACCACCAGTTTGTCAGGGGAGGCTTGCCTGTTGCTGTGATGCTGAACAGGTTTCAGTAGAGCTTACGGACTAGAAAGAAAGGCCTGATAATCTAATTCCAAATATCAGCCAGTGAAAACCCTATGGATCATAGCAGTCTGCTCCACAGCCAAACTGCCCCACAGTGCGTGGGGTTGCCATATGTCAGGGCCAGCTCAGGAAGCAGCTAACAACAACAACCATTTTCCCCAGAGAAGGACACTGGCCTGCCGAGTCTTGGGCAACTATCCAGAGCAGGAAAGATCATACGATAGCCTGTCCCTTCCTCTCTGAAAGAAAATCAGAAGGTCACTCTTTTCCTCGTCCAGTTCAGTTCAGGGAGCACCTCTTCCAGGCAGCCTTCCTGACCCCCTAGTTGAACTAAATACAGGCATCAGAACTCTTAAAACTGTATGTTGACATGATCTGTTTCTGTGTCTCACTAAATGGAATCTCCATATGGCTAATGATTTTTTTCCTCTCAGCACTTAACAGAGTGAAGGTGCTAAACAAATGCTTGCAGCATTAAACATAGTCATCCAACTTGATCAGTTTTTATCTTTTTCTCTTTGTACAAATGTTCACTCATTTCTAGTGTGGAGAATACGTATATATATGTGTATTTTCACTCATTTTTAGTGTAGAGAATGCATATATATGTGTATATAGCTATATATATGTATATATACACGCACACAAACAAACATGAAATACCTAACTTGATATGTTAAACTTATATATTAATGTTAAAATTAATATGCCCTTCCTAGACACTCCAAGTGGAATAATAGCAATAAAACATAGACTACAATTTTAAGATTTGCAAATTGGAAAAAAGTAAGTCCATTTCTGGTGTTTGCCAACAAAACAGACGGAGGAGGAGTCTATGAAATAATGGTGTTCAGATTCATTTACTCAACAGCTATTTATTGTTGCCTACGAAACTCTCATGGTGTAGTGGTTGAGAGCTACAGCTGCTAACCAAAAGGTCAACAGTACGCGTCCACTATGCACTCCTTGGAAACTCTGTGGAGCAGTTCTGCTCTGTCCTGTAGGGTAGCTATGAGTTGACTCAATGGCAATGGGTTGGTTTTTTTGTTTGTTTGTTTTTTGTTTGTTTTGTTACTATGTGTCAGGCAGTGTTCTGGCACTAGGAAAATGGTGGCTCCTGGCTTCATGGCATTTTACTGGAGTAGGAGACAGACAACAAACATGTAAACAAATAATACAGAATACAATGGGAAAACGGTTACCTTGGAAGCGGTAGCAGGCAGTCTAGAAGCTCTAGAAGCTGAAATGTGTTTGCCAAGCCGAGCTGCAGAAGAAAGAGTCATCTACAGCATTGTGAGAAGCAGCAGCCGAAGGGGAGGCCAGAGGAGTAGGTGGGTGGCCCAGGTCGCAGAAAGAAGCTCAAGCAAAGCAGTCACCTGATGCAACCCAGGAGCTCCATTCACACTGGATCCTACCAAAGGACTTGGGAGTTGAACAATACGGTAACTCTGCAGGCAGCAGTAACACAGCAATGACAGGAGCTTGCATTTTATCATCTTTCAAAAATAAAATTTAGAGGAGTACCATATAAAAGAATAGTATGATTTTATATACATATAGAAAACCAGTACATAATTATCAAAAACCAGTTGCCATCAAGCAAATTGACTTACGACAATGCCATGTATATTAAAATAGAACTGTGCTCTGTGGTGTTTTCAGTGGCTGATTTTTTAGAAATAGATTGCCAGGCCTTTACTTCAAAGTGCCTTTGAAAGAATCTTCAGTTATCAGCCAAGCACATTAACCATGTGCACTACCTAGGGACTCCATGTGGCTGTGTGTAGTGGTTGTTCGGTACAGTCAAGTCCATCCCAACTCTTAGTGACCGTATGCGAAACAGAAAGAAATGCTTCCCGGTCCTGAGCCATCGTCACACTCACTGCTATGTTTGAGCCACTGCTGTGTTACAGCCACTGTGTCAGTTGATCTGGTTGAGGGCTTTCCTCTTTTGCATTGACCTTCTACCAACGATGATGTCCTTCTCCAGGGACTGGCTCATGCTGATAACTTGTCCAAACTAGACAAAGTTTTACTACCCTTGCTTCTAAGAAGCATTCTGGCTATACATCTCCCAAGACAGATTTGTTCATTCTTCTTGCAGTTGATAGTATATTCAGTGTTCTTTAATACCATAATTCAGAGTTATCAGTTTTTCTTCTGTCTTCTTTATTCATTGTCCAGCTGTCACGTGCATATGTGGTAAATGAAAACATCATGGCTTGGATCACGTAAACTTTGTCCTCAGGGTGACACCTTTGTTTTTGAACACTTTAAAGAGATCTTTTACAGCAGATTTGCTCAATGCAGAACATTTGTTTGATTTCTTGAGCTGCGGCTTCCATGGGCGTTGACTGGGGATCCAGATAAAATGATATCTTTGACAACCTTAATCTTTTCTCCATTTATCGTGATGTTGCTTATTAGTCCACTTCTGAGGACTTTTATCTTCTTTATGCAGAGGCATAATCCATCCTGAAGGCTGTGGTCTTTGATCATCATCAGCAAATGTTTCAAGTACTCTTCACCTTCAGCAAGCAAGAGTGTATTATTTGCATATCATAGGTTGTTACTGAGTCTTCTTCCAATCCTGATGCCCCATTCTTTTTTTTTACAGCCCAACTTCTTAGATTATTTGCTCAGCATACATATTGAATAAGTATGATGAAAGAATACAACCATGATGCCCACCTTTCGTAACTTTGTAGTATCCCTTTGTTCAGTTTAAGTGGCTGCTGCTTGTTCTATGTACATGTTCCACATGAGTACAATAAAGCAGTCTAGAATTCCTATTCTTCACAATGTTATCCATAATTATTTATAATTTGTTACAATTCACACAGTCAGTGCCATTTTTCCCATATAATGTTTCCATAAAGATTTCCTTGAATTACAGGGATTTTTAAATGACACCTGTTTTAGTCAGCTAGTGCTGCTGTGACCGAAATACAACAAAATGGATGGCTTTAACAAAGGAAAAAAGTTTATTCTTAAACATTCTGGTAGGCTACAAGTCCAAATTCAGGATGTCCACTCCAGGGGAAGGCTTTTCCTGTTGTCAGCTGTGGAGGAAAGTCCTTGTGTTGCATCTGTCTTTGTCCAGGGATCATCTTGGCACAGGAATCTCAGATCTGAAGAACACGCTCTGTTCTCTTGATGCAGCTTTCTTGATGGTGTGAGATTCCCACCTCTCTGCTTGCTTCCTTTTCCTTTTATCTCTTGTAGGATGAAAGGGTAAATGGTGGTACAAGCCACACTCCAGGGAAACTCACTCTACAGTGGAGCAGGGAGGTGACTTTAGGAAGGAACTTACAGTCCTACACTAATTCTCCTTAACATACAACACAGGAAAATCACAAAGTGGAGGGCAGTCATGAAATATTGGGAATCATGGCCCAGCCAAATGACTGTACATATTTTTGAGGGGACACAGTTCAGTCGATGACACTGTCAGAATTTCAGGATAAAATAGTTGACCCCAGGATTAAGGATGCCCATATATAAGATAAATCCTATTTAAATCCTTATGTCCAGGTTAAAGATTAAAAAGAAGAAAAGGATGTAGGCAGATATGTAATATATAAAAATATTTTAAGACTCATCTGATCAGTGTCTAATCTCTAAAATCTACAAGATACTACAAAATCTCAAGAACAAAAAGACAATTGAGTTTTGAAAATGGACAAAGGATGTTGTCATGGATTGAATAGTGTTCCCTAAAACATCTGTAGCAGTTTGGCTGGTGCATAATTCCTGGTTTAGTGTGATGTTCCCCCGTGTTGGAATTCCTGCTTCTATGATGTTAATGAGGGTAGATGGGCAGCAGTTGTGTTGGTAGAGCAAGATTCAAAGTGTAAGTTTGCTTTGTGCCTTGAGGAAGTCTTTTGGGATATAAAGGAGAGGAAGTAGTGGGGACATCTGGGGACCTCACATCACCAAACAGCAATGCTAGGTGCTGAGCAGTCTTTGGGAAAGATCCAGGGCCCCTGTGCCTCAGACGCTTCCAGTCCAGGTGAACAGTGACAGGGACCTTCCTCCAGAGCCAGCAGAGAAAGCCTTCCCCTGGAGCTGACACCATGAATTTGGACTTTTAACTTACAGGACTGCGACAAATAAAATTTCTCTTTTTAAAGCCATCTACTTGCGGTGTTTCTGTTAAAGCAGTACTGGATAACTAAAACAGATATGTACAGGCACTTCACCAAAGAAGACATTCAGGTGGCTAACAGATACATGAGAAAATGCTTGTGATCATTATCTAATACAACCCAGTGCCATCGAATCGGATCCAACTCCTGGCAACCCTAGGGACCAGAGTAGAACTGCCCCCTGGAGTATCCAAGGAGCACCTGGTGGGTTTGAATTGCCGACCTTTTGGTTAACAGTGGTGGCACTCAACCCACTACACCACTTAATAGAGAACTGCAAATTGAAATTACCGTGAGACACCATCTCACCCCAATAATGCTACATTCATCCAAAAAAATCAACTGAAATACTTAAATGCACCAGTGGTGGGACTGTAGAATGGTGCAACCATTTTGGAAATTTACTTGGTACTTTCTTTAAAAGCTAGAAATAGAAAGATTATATAATCCAGCAATCCTACTTCTTGTAATATATCCAAGAGAAATAAGAGTTGCCACACAAGTAGATACACGCACATAATGTTTGTTTCATCACTGTTCACAAAAGGAAAAAAATGGACTCATTTGTGCCTGTCAGCAGGAGAATGGATAAATAAACTAGGTTATATTCACAAAATGGAATGCCTTGCAATGATAAGGAACAACAATGAATTTGGTAAATACTAACATAAGAATCTGGAAGGCATTATGCTGGGTAAAATTACTCAATTGCAAAAGGACAAACACTGTATGAGATGTCTATTATGAGAGCTCAAGAATAGGTTTAAACATAAAAGAAAGCATTCTTTGACAGTTACAGGGGAGGTGGGAGGAAGAGGGATATTCACTAGTGAAGTAATTGACAAAAATTATTATAGGTGACGGGAGAGACACACACAGTAGAGAAGTCAGCACAAATATATAAACCCGAAGCTTAAAAGTATTCTAAATAAAATAAAACCAAAAACTTCAAGGAACAGATTACCAGGGATAGGGGTCTGAGTGCCATGGCATCATGGGGCATCTAGGTCAACTGACATAACCAAGTTTATTAAAACATTCTACATCCCACTTCGATGAGTAGTGTCTGGGGTCTTAAAAGCTAGCAAGCAGCCTTCTAAGAAGCATCAATTTGTCTTAACCCACCTGGAGCAAACAAGAAAGAAGGGCATCAAAGGCACAAGGAAAGGAGGAGTCTAAGAGACAGAAAAGAGCACATATACCAGAGACTACGTCAACGTGAGACAGACACCACCAAAGACTACCTTTAAAGGGAACTCATCACAGAATCCCTGATGGGAGTGGAAGAAATGTGGGATATAGAACTTGAACTCTAGTAAGAAGACCAGACTTGATGATCTGACAGACTGGAAGGTCACCAGAAGACATGGCCTCCAAACTCTCCGTTAGCCCAGAACTGAAACCATTCCAGAAGCCAACTCCTCAGATGACGACTGAACTGGTATATATGACATAAAGTGATACTGTTGAAGAGTGTGTTTCTTGGCTTGGGTAGATACAGGAGACTAACTAGCAGCTCCTGTCCAGAGTTGAGATGAGACGATGGAGGGGAATAGCAGCTGGTTAAATGGACATGGAAAATATGGGGTGGAGGGGAGGAGTGTCCTTTAACAGTGTGGGGAGAGCAGCTAGATGTATATGGCAAAGTGTGAGTAAATTTTTGTATGACTAACTGGAATTGTAATGTCTTACTTAAAACACAATGAAAAAATATACTTAAAAAGTCAAATATATATGTGTATAGTAGTGTATGTGTATATGTTGACACCCATACACACTTTTAACTCGATCCATCTGTAACGACATAGAGTGACACATGAAACAGATACATACACACGAGTGTTTACTGAAACACAGTCCACAGTAGCAAAAATATGGAATCAACCCGTATGCCCAGCAACAGATGAATGGAAAAGTAAACTATGGTATATATGGAACACTATGCAATGATAAAGAGCAATCATAATTTTAGGAAGTATCTCATAACCTGTTTGCAATTGGAAGACATTGCGTTGAGTGAAATCAGTGGCACAAGGACAAATACTATATGAAAACTCTCCTATAAGGATTTAAAAACAGCCTCATATAAGAAGAAAAGCCTCTTTGGTGGCTGCAATGGAGGGAGAGAAGGGAGGAAGAGGGTTGTTTATAGATTAGATTGTTGATAGAAATTTGGTTGGGTGAAAATCAGTGACAGCACACAGTAGAAAGATCAGTGTAACTGGCCTTCAACATAACCAGAAAACTCTTCCTATCTTAACCCAAAATTGCAAGGACAGAGTAGCAGGGGCGGGGGTCCAGGGACCGTGCTCTCAGGGGACATTGAGGCCAGTTGGCATAACTAGTCTATTGCTAAGAGTGTCTTCTCAACCCCATATTGGTGAGTGATGTTTGGGATCTTAAAGGCTAGCAAGCTGCCATCTGTGGTACAACAAATGGTCCCAACTCAGCAGGAACAGGTGATGACCAAGGATAAAAATAACAGGGGGGAAAGAGAACCCAGAAGACAGAAAGACCCATATGAATGGGTGACTACATCAGCATGTGACCAGAAGAACCAGGTGGTGCCCGGCCACCACCAGTGACAACTGTCATGGGACTCACAAAGTAGAGTCCCAGTGGCAACCTGAAGTGGAAAAGGGATGCACCCTGAGAACTCCACTAAAACATCACAACTGATGGTCTGAAGACTTGGGGGATCCCCTTGGAGCATGACCCCTAGACCTGATGCTGCCCCTGTTTATAAATCAATAGTGAGGTCCACCTCTCAAACAGGAATGGATTGGACTCGGTGGCACAGAGTGATTGCACTTTATGGTTCTATGCATCTATAGGATGTCATCCTACTGGCCTCTTTCTAGAGGGGAGTGGAGAGGGTGGAGAAGAGGGGACAGGAGGCTGTTAAGAGGATATGACATGTATAGAACAGAAAGGAGGAGTGTGCTGTCACCGGGCAAGGAGAGCAGTAGGAGCTGCACATAGGCAGGCATGCAAATTTAAACTATACTTTCACTCCATCACAATCAATAAATTAAAAAAAAAAAAAATGAAACATAAGGAGGAAGAAGAAAGAACTATCCAAATGATCCAAGCAGCAGAGTATAGTAGCTTGTTCTAAGATGGTAACAGTGGTAAAATTGGGTAGATCTGGGCAATTTTTTTGTTCTTTTCCAAAGTTTATATTTACTGAAATGTATTTTCTAATATACTGCCATAGAACCTTATCTAAGATAATAACACACTAAATTTTCTTTAGAATTTACATTTTAAATTTTCTCCCTCTCTGTTTTTAAGTTGTGCTTTATATGAAAAGTTACAGGGAATATTAGTTTCTCATTAACAATTAATATACAAATTGTACTGTGGCATCAATTGCCAACCCACAATGAGTGAACACTCTCCCCTTCTCCAACCCAGGTTTACTGTTTTCATTCATCCAATTATCTTTGTCTCTTCCTGCCTTCTCATCTTTGCTTTTAGGCTGGTATCCCCATTAGTGTCTGTGAAGCATGTCCCTCATATGCACTGTTGTTGGCCTTATAGACCTGTCTAATCTTTGTTTGAAGTATGAACCTTAGGGGTGATGTCAGTGCTGAGTTAAAGTGATGTTCAAGGACCATACTCTCAGTCTTCAATCTCTGTTAGACCAACAAGCCTGGTCTCTGTCTCTCTGTCTGCCTCTCTTTCTCTCTTTCTCTTTTTTTTCTCTCTCTCTGTCTCTGTGTGTGTGTGTGTGTGTGTGAGAGAGAGAGAGAGAGAGAGAGAGAGAGTGAGTGAGTGAGAGAGAAAGAGAGAGTTTGAATTTTGTTCTATATTTCTTCCCACTCTGCCTGGGACACTATTGCAGTCCCTGCCCGAGCAGTCAGTGGTAGTAACTTGGTACCATCTAGTCATTCTGGAATCCGTCTGGTGGAGGTTGTCCTGGACTGGATTAGTCCTTTGGACTAATCTTTCCCTCCTGGTTTTGGTTTTCTTCATTCTCCTTTGCTCAAGCTAGGATGAGGCCAGTAGATGTATTTTAGATGGCTACCTGCAGGTTTTCAAGACCCCGTACACTACTCACAACAGTTTAAAATAGAATATTTTCTTTGTAGACTATGGCAGGGCATTAGAGCTAGATGTCCCTCAAGACCGGGGTCCCCAGCCTTCAACCCAGTAACTCAGTCCCTCAAGAGGTTTGGATTTGTCTGTGAGGCTTCTATGACTTTTCTCTAGTTTAGTTGTGCTGACTGCCTCAGTACCACTTGTCTGCTACCTAGTTAATATCCCTGCCCCCCCATCCTTCTTCTCCCCTCTAACCACCAAAGACTATTTCTGTGTGGAAATATTTTCAGGCAGTCTTATAACAATGATCTCACACAATCGTTGGCCTTTCGTGGTTGGCTTATTTCACTCAGCATAGTGCCCTCCACATTCATGTGTGTTGTGAGACGTTTCACAGATTCATCATCCTTCATCTGTGTTTAGTATTCCCTTGTGTGTATGTACTTGTCTTAATCATCTGTGCTGCTGTAACAGAAATACCACAGGTAGGTGGCTTTAACAAAGAGATTCTCTCACAGTCTAGTAAGCTAGAAGTCCAAATTCAGGCTCAGCCTTCCCCTGGACTAGTAGCTTCTCCACAAAGGAACCCTGGGTCCAAAGGACATGCTCTACTCCAGGTGTTGCTTTCTTGGTCATATGAAGTCTCCCCACTCTCTGCTTAATTCCCTTTCTTTTATCTCTTGTCTACACCACCTTTTATCTTACCACATTCCAGGGAAACTGGATTGGGGATCTGATCCTAAGCTGTTAAACAATCCTACCCTAATCATCTGTAACATAAAATTATAATTACTAAATGGAAGACAACCACACAATAACTGGCAATCATGGCCTAATCAAGTTGACAAATATTTTTTAGGGACACAATTAATCCATGACAGTAGTATAATTTGTTTATCCATTCATCTCTTGATAGGCACTTAGGTTATTTCCATCTTTTTGTGAATAATGTTTTAGTGAATATAGGTGTGCATATGTTAATTCATGTGACAGATTTTATTTCTCAAGAATATAAGAGTGAGATTTCCGGATCATATGGTATTTCTACCTTTTTAAGGAAGCATCATATCATTTTCCAAACATGCTGTGCCATTTTGCATTTCCACCAGCAGTACACAAAAGTTCCAGTCTCCCTGAATTTCCACCAGCAGTACACAAAAGTTTCAGTCTCCGTGAAACTTCTCCAACATTTGTTGTATTTTATTTGTTTTGTGCCAGTAATGTCAGGTGAGATGATATCTCTTTGTGGTTTTGATTTATGTTTCTCTAATGGCTAGTGACTGCAAGTATATCCTCATACGTCTATTAGGCACCTGAATGTCTTCTTTAGTGAAGTGTCTTGTCATATCCTTTGCCCATTTTTAAATTGGATTATTTGTCTTTTTGTTGTTGAGATGTTCAGTTTTCTTACACATTTTAGAGATTAGAACTTTGTCAGATTTGTCATAGTGAAGATGTTTTTCCAAGTTCTTGTTTTATTCTTTTGATGAGGTGTTTTTGATAAGCTAAGTGTTTAACTTTTTAGAAAATATCATTTATCTAGCTTATATTCTAGTGTTTGTGTACTGTTAATTATGACTTGTATCCTGATTTTGCCAAATACTGAGGCCTCTAGTGTTGACCCTGTTTTTCTGTACTCTTAATAGTTTTTGGTTTTATATTTAGGTCTTTGAGGAGTTGTTAATTAGTTTTAGTGTATAGTGTGAAAAAAGGGACCTGTTCAATTTTTTTGCAAATAGACATCAAGTTTTGCCTCTCTATTTCTTAAAGAGACTGTCTTTTCCCCATTTTATGGACTTTGTGTCTTTGTTGAAGATCAGGTAACCACAGATAGGTGGATTTACGTCTGGGTTCTCTGTTCTTTTCCATCGGTCAGTAGGTCTGTAATTATACCAGTACCAGGATATTTTGACTACCATAGCTGTATAGTAGGTTCTGAAGTCAGGTAATGTGAGATTGCCTACTTTGTTGTTCTTTAGTAACGTTTTGCTTATCCAAGGCCTCTTTCCTTTCCATATAAAGTTAATGATTAATTTTTCTGTCTTATTAAAGAATGCTCTTGACAGAAAGCCCACATAACTCAGAGACTGTATCAGTGTGAGATCAGAGGAACTAAATGGTGCCCAGTGACTGCCCTGACAGGGGATGTGATGTAGAGTCCCAGATGTAGTGGAGAAAAATGGGTGTGCAGAACTTCAACTCTATTTAAAAGATCAGACTTGATGGCCCAACAGACCGGAGGGTCCCCAAAAGACATGGCCCCAAGACTCTGTTATCATAGAGCTGAAACCATTCCTGAAGCCAGTTCTTCAAAGACCAGACTAGACTATAAGACACAAAATGATACTGGCAAAGAGTGTGCTTCTTGACTTTAGTAGACCCATGAGGCTGACTGGGCAGTCTGTCCAGAAGTCAGATTAGAGGGCAGATGGGGACTGAATGGAGACAGGAAATACAGAGTGCAAAAGAGGAGCGTTCTGTCACAGGGTAAGAAGGGAAACTAGAGTTATATAGCAGTGTTGTGTGTGTAAGTTTTTTCATGAAAAATGGATTGTAAACTTCCACTTAAAGTACAATAAAAATTTTTAAAAAAAGAATGCTGTTGATATTTGGATGTGGCTTGAATTGTATTTGTACATTGCTTTGGAAAGAACTAACATTTTCACAACACTGAGTCTACTTATCCATGAATGTGGTGTTTCCATTGATATAAGTCTTTCTCAGGTTCTTGTGTTAGTATTTTGTAGTTTTCTTTGTATAGGTGTTTTACATCTAAGACTCATGTTATTTTTAAAAAAAGATATTGAAGTATTAAACTGATGAGTTTTTCTCTTTAGCACTTGACCATTTATAGAGTCTCTTCTCATCTATTACCTTAATTGATTCCTAGAAAAACTCATGAGTTCAAGGAATGACATGGTTTTTGCAGCTGAGAAAATCAAGACTCAGAAAAGGTGGTCTAATGATTGGATTTATTTCTTACTTCCTATAATGAATACGGCCACCCTTGGTACTTCCCTGGCAGTGGAAGATAGGAAAGGGAAGATGACTCTCTCTTGTGTGTAATTGACCCGTGTTTAAGTGTATTGGCTAATTCAAGCCCCCTGTGTGGTTCACATAATTCTATTTTGACAGCTCAGTTGGTGGCATCAATAACTGAGTTGTGAGATCTGTTGTCCACTCTAGCAGCTTTCAGTCCCATCTATAGAAGTCCCTTTATCTGTGGATTACACAAAACACCTGCTGGCCTCCAGTGCAGACTCGGGGCAGCAAGACAAGGGCAATGCTCATCCCCAAAGCTTGTAATGATAACCTGCTTTTATCATCTTCTATGTCTTTAACCTCAAAATAAGGATTTAAATAGGTTTTACCTCATGTATGGTCATCCTTACTTCTGGGGTCAACTAGTTCATCTCAAAATTATAGTATCATTTAAAACTGCCTGTTGTACAGTGAAATCATCACTGAAAATTTATATATGAAAAAAGTAGGATCATCACACTTAGGAAAAACTGTAGGGTCAAACAAAGCAATGAATCAGTCAAACATTAACAAGGTATTGTACAAAACACAGTGGGATGGTAAGACATTGACGCTGCAGTTTCTATCTTTGTGGACTTCTCCCTCAGGTCTGATAAGTCAAAAATGGGAAGTATTTGTAGGTGCTATCTGACAGCAACATTCAGCCATGGGCATTAGACCTAGACTTGAATCTCAGCTGTATCTCTGAACAGATCTTCAGCTTTGTGTAAATCATTTACTACTGTGAGCACTGGTGCTGTCATCTAGAACTCAAAATTTGTATATTGCTGTGATAATACTAAGTATCCCTGGTGACATAATAGTTAACTGCTACACCTGCTAGCCAAAAGGTCGGCAGTTCACATCTACAGGGCGCTCCTTGGAAACTCTATGGAGCAGGACTATTTTGTCATATAGGGTCGCTGTGAGTTGGAATCAACTTGATGGCCTTGGGTTTGTTTTTTTGTTTGTCTTAAGTATCAGGTGCCTTACCATGGGCCAGGCATTAACTCGGTGAATCTTCACAACAACCTGGCAATGCAGGCACTGTTCTTGTCGCCAGGTTACAAAGGAAGTGCTGTGGCTGCTAACCAACAGGTCAACTGTTTGAATCCCCCAGGTGTTCCTCAGAAACTCCACGAGGCAGTTCTGCTCTGTTCTATGGGGTTGCTATGTGTTGGAATCCACTCGATGACAGTGGGTTTTAGGTTTTTTGTTTGTGTTTTTGTGGGTTATCAGAATACTCTACTGCCATAAGTCTCAGCCCAAGTATGGAAAATAAAGTCATCACATACTAAAATTGAGTATTGACTTTTCCCAATTGCCAGAACAATCAAATAAGCTAAAACTCGGGATTCTGTCAATTTTAAAGTTTACATTTTACACATTTTAAAGTAATTTTTTAACTAAAGTTTAAATGTTTGAACTTTTCTCCAAGTTTTCCTAAAACTTTTATGGTATATATAATATAGCCTCTCATACAAGATAGTATATTATTGAATCTCAGGTTGTATTTAGTGAGCTACTTTAAGGATATTGCAGTATTGTGTAGTATTCCATACCCTACTTAGTTCGGTAAATCTTCACAACCACCTGGCAATGCAGGCACTGTTCTTGTCGGCATGTTACAAAGGAAGTGCTGTGGCTGCTAACCAACAGGTCAACTGTTTGAATCCCCCAGGTGCTCCTCAGAACATGTAATCCCTACTCTGGTAGTTCAGACAAGGAAGTGATTGTTTCCTAATCAACTATCCATAAAAGATATCATGGGGAGGAGGAGTAATCTAGCAGGACCTGGAGTGATTAGAAGGATTTTACCCAGTAAGGGATTTCATAGCCTGTCAACAACTTTTCAAAGCTACCTAGTGGTTTTCAGATGCAAAGTTCACCGCACTGTTGAAGTTCAAAAAATTAATTAATTGAAAAACCCTGTTATCTTCAAGTAAATTCTGACTCATAGGAACTCTCTAGGATAGAGTACGGCTGCCCCATAGAGTTTCCAAAGACTGCCTGATGGATGGCTGCCCTTTTTATTAGCAGCCGTAGCACTTAAGCACTGCACTACCCGGGTTTCCTGCTGAGGTTTACAAAGGTAAATCTTAGTATCTGTCACGAGTATTTGTGAGACTCGTGGTTTGGAAACTTGGCTTTGGTGAGGATAGAGAGAAATACACCATAGCAGTCAGAAGTGTTGGTTCTAGAATCAGAAAATGGACCAGTCACCAACATCTTTCATCCTGAGTGTCCTCCTCTATAAAATGGGGACAAGAACAGTACCTGCATCACTGGATTGTCATAAGGATTCAATGGGATAATGCCTGGCCCACAGTAAGCACCTTGTGGTGGTGGTTGTGTGCCACGGAGTTGGTTCTGACCCATAACAACTGTAGAACTGTCTCCTGGGATTTTTCTAGGCTGTGATCTTTATAGGAGCAAATGGCCAGATCTCTTCCTACATGGAGACAATGGGTGGAATCGAACCCCCTTTTGGTTAGCTGCTGATCACCTAACAACTGCACCATGAGGCCTCTGGTGTGCTTGGCATTTATCAGTATTGTTATCAAGAAGCTCTGGTGGTACAATGGCTGACCACTCAGCCGCTAACCGAAATTTTAGCATTTCAAACCCACCCAGCAGCACCGTGGGAGAAAAAGCTGGTGGTCTGCACCTTTCAAGATTATAGCTCAGTTCTACTCAATTCCTTGGAGTCACTGTGAGTTACAAATTGACTTGATAGCACATAAGGCAGTGACAATATTATCACAAGAATCCATGAGCTCAGAATTAAAGAGGAGAAAACCAGGCTCTGAATAGCAGGTAACTTACACAGAGTAGAAGATCTGATCAGAGGTGCAACTAAGATTCAAACCTCAGTCCAGTATCCTATAAATATCTTCTGTCTTCAGCTCACTCAACCTGAGGGAGAGGTGGTCAGATAAGCCAGGACCTCGGAGAGAGTTCATGGGGTGTGAGCATGTCACTGGCAGAGTCTGGCTCTCAAGAAATCAAGTACTTTGGTTCCTGTGTGCACTGAAAATTTGTTGAGCGTATACTAAAGGAAGGACATGCGCAGCAGTGAAGACGGAGGAATCTTTTCTTTTTTCAGCCAAAGTCAAAATGAAAATAAAATACACACTTTCTTCTTCCCCCATGACTAAGTCACTAAGCAAAACTTCTTCCTGAGGGATAAAGCCTTCATTTTCTGCAGTGACTATGAAGTGTTCTGTTTCGGCATCAGAGCACAGCAGCTTCAAGCTCCTGGAGGTAACTTGGAGGGGAAGGAAAGCCATGTGGTGACAGGGGTAGTGCCATCAGACCCAATGGGAGGACCTGTCATGTAGTAGGTACTCAGTAATTTGGTGAGTCTTTTCCACATTGCTCCTGGTACAGTGTGTTAAGTCCTTAAAGAGACTTCTCACCTCTGGTTAATTCTCTGAGGCTGGCTAGCATATATGGCTAATGAAGCCCAAATCAGAGATCTAACCCTTGGACCAGCCGATTCATTACACTGGGGCCATACCCATAGAAGTGTGGGGCTTCAGTGGCTGTTCTCAGCCCCAGGTTTGCAGGAGTTAACTTTTGTAGTAAGGACACTAGCGTAGGAATGATGCAATGTGTGGGCATCAGTGGGTTGTAGAGCCAGAGCTGGAATAACATCCTAGCTCTGCCCCTTCCTACCCTGTGATCTTGGGCAGGTGATGCTCTAAGCCTCATTTCTTCATCTGTAAAGCTGATTTTCTGCGAGAGGGGCATGAGCTATAATGTGTGCATAGTACAGTGCCAGGCAGACAGGGGGCATGGGACATGTGGTAGCTCTTACGCTTCGTGTATGCAAGCCCCAAGAGCATTAAAGATGCAGGTCTGGTGGACTGGTAATGTTGCTTTCCTATAGAAAAACTGATGCTGGGAACACAAAGCTGTAGCACTGAGCCATGACAAGACAATGAAGCATGACATCTTCACTCCAGGACCCCCCTCCATGCAGCCCTTGGCCTCTGGGCTCAGCTGTGCCCTCCTCCTGAGCTGGAACCCTTCACCTTGCCCTGCAAGGGGATTATTGTCAGCAGGGAGCTGCACCCCTCTGTGGTCCTGTGTTTATGGCTCTCGTTGCAGTGATTATGTATACAGTGTGGAAACTGGCAACATCCTGGAAGAGTAGGTCTGGTCCGTATGCGGTACCATGACAACCAGCTTCCCAGAAATCACCTCTAATAATGGCCGCTGGCTCGTGGTCTCTTCCACCTGGGCAGAAGCTCCCCGGGGAGCTCAGACTTCTCTCACAGCAGCTGCTACACAGCCTCCTGTTGGGAAGAAAATATTAGAGTAAGAGGCAGAGAAAGAGAGAAGGAGCAGGAGATACCTGTCTCAGTGGGAGAGGAGAGGAAGCAGGGAGAAGCCAAGCCAAGCCAAGTGCCGTCAGCAGGGAGAAGAGACATCTCTGATCTGGGTGTGCGGAGTGGGCCCCGGGTCCTGTGTGGACACGGCGTTGTGTTCCTGAAGCCCACTGGCTGTAGCAATTGTAATCCCACAGTCTGAGGATAAAGCCCCCAGATGGCGTATCCAGCCCTCAGAGAGGGATATAATGGAGTGAAAGACCCGGTATGCGTGCTGTAAAGCCTGGCCTCACTGTTACCGGATTTCTTAATTAGGCTCAAGTCAAGCCACCCACTGCCAGCTCATCATCTTGTCTGGACTGCAGCCGCCCCTCTCCCTACTGCTGCTGGAGAGAACGTGTTCCAGGGCCTCCTTCAGTCAATAATTCCGAGCATGGCAGTTCTCAAAAAGGCACTGGCCCTGCTTGGCTAATGCATGATTTTTCCAGACAAAAAGAGGACAAACAGGCTCCAGTTAGGGAACTTTTCTGTGGATGTTAGCCCACATTCAGCCCCGAGATGGACATGTGAGCCCTAAACTGGATCACAGACGCTGGCTGAAGGTCCTAGTGGCAGTCTATGGGCCTTCTGTATGACACAACAAAACATCGCCTGGTCCTGTGCCGTCTTCATGGCCACTGATGTTGGAATCCATGGTTGAGGCTGTTGTGTCAGTCTGTGTCACTGAGGACGCCCCTTGTTTTCAGTGACTGTCTACTTCACCAAACGTGACAGCCTGTTATAATGATTGGTCATTCCTGCTGATGCATCTAAATAACACAGGATGAAGTTTCTCCATCCTCAGTTCTAAGGAGCATTCTGCCTGTGTTGCTTCAGAGGCTAATTTGTTCCTTCTTTTGGCAGTCCATAGAATGTTCAGTATCCATGTGGACTCAGGGACCACATGGCCTTTGGACACCAGCTCCTTCAGGTCTCCACTTCTCTTCAGCTGAGACATGGAGATAATTTGGATAAATTTGAATAAATGGAGATAATTCTTAGCCTGCACATTGCCTGAAGGCTAGCAGGTGCTGTTTCATTACTGGTGTCTTCTTTCTGTGGGGCCCATTCCCTAGACTGGAGTTGCTTGGCTCCTAATGAATTTTGAACAAGCACTTGCTTAAAACTGTTGTTATAATAACAGCAAGAGACGCATGTGTGGAAGACAGGCAAATAAAGCAGCAAAAGAAAAGAGGATAGTGTGGACGGGGGCAGTCAGGAAAGTTTCCTGGAAGAGACAGTGAGCGCCAAGGGTTGAATAGGATTCGAGGAAACAGGGGGGCAGGGGAAGGTGAGGAAAGAGTAAGAGTCAAGTCCTGGCGCATGCTGAGTGCACCATACATGTTGGCTATCCTGATTCAGAGTGTAAATCAGAGGTCACAAACTGGTCCATGTGGCTTATAGACAACTTAGGAATAAGGAATTTTTTAAAATAAGTTGCTAGCATTAAAAGTGATTCCTCAGAATAATTTGGACCTTAAAAATGAGATGATCTTTCAGTGCTAGGTGCATATTCCTACATGGCAGCCATCAGTTGGAAACTACCATCTTTATAAGAGGGTGGATTCTATAATTTGCCACAGTCCCCACCATTCCCTATTGTATACCCATGCATGCCTTGCTGATTTCACTGTCTGTCTAGCCCCTGGAGGCAAAGAGTTCTCTGACCCTGGTACAAATGTTAAGTAGACCTGTCACACTTCTGTGGAATGTTTGAGCAAGAGAGTAGTAAGTGGGCAGAGATACAGAGAGTGTTAACTGAGGGTCTGATATGAAGAGCCTTGAATGCCAGGCCAAAGGTATGATGCTGTTAGCTATCAGCTATGAGGAGCTATGGTTTGGTCTGAGCAAGAAGAGGTGTTGCTTTGAGAAGCTTCATCCAGCGCACAGAAGGATCGCATATGGTCTCACATTTTACCAGCAAGTCCTGATTATCTCTGAGCAGTTTAGCTTGCTCTGTATTTGAACCTGACCTGTTCTGGCTTTTCTGTGGATACAGGAGCAGTGGCAGGAGTGCTGGGAGGAAGGAGTGGTGAGATGTGGTGATTCATCAGCTCCCTTGGGAGCAGCAAACCTTTTGCCAACCCACGCCCAAAGGCAGCTGACTCTGCCCTTCTTCACTGGCAGGGAAGAGAACTGGCCCTGGGGCCAGTGAAATGACAGCAGCTTCCTAGAGAGTGGGAAACTCTGTCCCCTCCTGCTGATGACAGTATGAGGAAAGCAGGTAGGGGTGGAGGACTGTTCTAACAAGTACCACTTAACTTAGTGAGTTTAGTGGCTTCTAACATAATTTTTTTTCCTTAGAGTTTTGGTGGTCAGAAGTTCAAAATAACTTCACAGGGCTAAAATCAAGGTATTGTCTGGGCTGTGTGCCTGTCTGGAGGCTCTAAGGGAGAATCTGTTTGCTTGCTGTTTCTGCCTCCTGGAGATAGCTTGCATTCCTTAGCTCATGGACCTCTTCCATCTTCAGAACTAGCAATGGCTGATGGATCTTTTACATGTCACATAACTGTGACACTAACTTTACACCTCTTTCACTTACAAGGACGCTTGTGATTGATGACGTTGGGCCCACCTTAAAAATTCAGGATAATCTCTCTGTCTCAAGGTTGACTTATTTGCAACCCTAATCCCAGCTAGAAATCCTGGTGGTGTAATAGTTAAGAGCTATGGCTGCTAAACCAAAAGGTCAACAGTCTGAATCTAACGGGTGCTCCTTGGAAACCCAATGGGGCAGTTTTGCTCTGTCCTATAGGTTTACTATGAGTCAAAATCAACTTGAGGGCAATGGGTTTGGTTTGGGTTTTTTAGTTCTATTTGAACTTTTAATCCTATCCCCACCCCCCATGATAAGTAACTGTGTCCATGCTTTGTTGGAAGACATGCTAACAAGGGCCTGGTTATCTGTCCTCTCACTCTTTAACCCCAAGTACCTATCAACGTGCCTTCCGCCTGTCAGGTGCTCGGTAAACATTGGTTGACTGGTGTGTGGCAACAGTATTTGTTGATTTCTGACCCTGTGCCAAGTAGGCACTGTGCAAAGTGCTTTATCTGGTTTTCTCTCGTTTCAGTACTTAAAACCGTTGCAAAGGTATTAATAGTTACATTTCTAGAAGATGAAGCTGAGCCTTAGAGAAGTAGAGGCAGTTTACAAAGACAATCCACTCTACCTGTAAATGGATAGAGTGAAGGTTTTAGCTTGAGTGTGTCTCACCCCAAAGGGCATGACCTTCTCCCTGAACTACCCAAAGACGTACCTGAGCAAGGCAACTTGTAATTTCCTGTGCCCTGATCTCTTCTTCCTGTTTTTCCTCCTGATCTCCTTGTACCGCCCAGTCTTAGGGTCTACACTGTTCCCCAAAAAAGTAATTATTACTTCAGCCATATATGCTCATACACATTTTACTGGGTAGCACAGAGTAAGCCCACTTACTCCTCCAAAATCATCATCAGGGATCAGTAAACTAGCCTGCAGACCAAATCCAGTCCACTAACCTGTTTTTGTACAACCTCTGGTGAAGAATGGCTTTTATATTTTTTAATTGTTGAAAATATTTTTTAAAATACAATTTTTTGCCACACAAGAATGATACAAAATCAACACATCAGTGTCCATAAATAAAACTTTACTGGAATACATGCTGACATGTTTACATCTTATCTGTGGCTGCTCTCATGCTATCATAGCAGAGTTGAAGCAGAGCTGAGTTGTTGCAGCAAAGACCAAACAGTTCACAAAGCCTAAAATATTTACTATCCCTTTCAGAAACGGTCTGCCAACCTGGGATCAGTTCTTATTGATCATTCGTTGTTCAGCTTCTCGTTGATCCTTACCTGATGACCTTGGCCCATTGTCTCGTCATTTCTCCTCTCTTGGATTTTTGCTGTCTTTTCTATTTGAAAATAAAAATTAGAGACCAATATAATCTCTTCTTCTAGATTGTTAATGTCTCACTCTCCTTCATGCTGTGTGTTGCTACAACATTCCATGTGGAACGATTGTTAGTGAAATTAATGAAGAGCAGAGGTGGCTGGTGGTTCAATGAAAGAATTCTTGTTTTCCATGCTGGGGATTCAAGTGTCGATTCCAGGCCGGTGCACCTCATGCACAAGTACCACCAGTGGGTCAGTGGAGCTTGCATGTTGCTATGGAGCTGAACAGGTTCTAGTGGAGCTTCTAGGCTAAGAGGGACTAGGAAGAAAGGCCTGGCAATCTACTTCTGACAGTTGGCTTATGAAATCCCTGTCTGATCTGAAACCAGTCACAGAGATGATGTAGGAGCGGGCCATGTTTCCTCCAATTGTACATGGTGTCACCATAAGTTAGGGCCAACTCAGTGGCAGCTAACAACAATGAGAACATTTAAAAAGCAAATTGTAAGTGTCAAAAAACAGACTTTCATTATTTCTCGATTCAGAATCCTTGGTGTGGGTCTGAGTTTTCATATCATCCACATTCTCATCTCTAAACCCGCATCTGGAGATGGTGTGATTAGGCCCATAGAACTATAGGACGTTAGCCACTAATTAAATTTTAAACTTCTGTCACTGCCCTTGGCTGGAAAAGGGCCAGCATTATCAGTCTGAGGGAGTTCTAACTCTCCGTGAGAAAATTGTTGGCCGTTTCTCTCATTGGGCAAAATTATTGGATGTGTCTTCTGCATCATAAAAATTACTGGCTGCATCTCAATCGGCGAGCCGTTTCTCTCCAGGGGCAAAACTGTTGCCTGCATATCTCTGAAGGAAAATTGCCATCTGCCTCACTCTGCAGGAAAATTGCCAGTTGTGCCCCCATTATGGGGAAATTGTCAACCACGTCTCCAAACAGAAAGCCTGCCAGCTGTGCTGCTCTGTAGAAGAAATGTCAGCAAGAAGTGAGCAATTTAAAACCCTGTGTATGGTTCTAAATCCATTCCTTTTTCATCGTGAGCAAACTTCCACATCCCCCTCACGGGCTTCCTATAATCTCTTCCTCATCTGTCTCTGTCTTCAAAGTCAGGGTGGTTCACCGTTCAGCACCAAATGAGTGACATGCAGACCAAGGAGACTGGATTTCAAGTGATAATCCTGAGAGAAGCTATTGTGTGTCTGTGTAACAGAAGACCTAGAAGTCAGTATTAACAATGGGTAGCACTTAAGATGCAGCCCAAATGGAAAGAGACATCAGGATTTTGGATTCACATCACACTAAACTTTGGCTTTGCTGCTACCTTCTGTTGCATACTGGGGACAGGCTCTATCCTAAGTGCTTAACAAGGAAGATCTCATCTATCCTCACAGCCCTTCTACAAGGTCATTGTTAGTTGTTAAGTTAGCCTGTCTGTGGCCCCAAGCACCAGGGAACGATCTCCATTTTATACATAAGGAAAATGAAGCCTAGCCCTCCGTTCATCTAAGGCTTTGTACTTGTAAACAGAACTGGGATTTCAACCTAAACCTGCTGACCTGGAGACCACTAGCATATACTCTTAATCACCACACTGTAGGGGATGAGAATGAGGATCATCCGTGGTGGCCTTGGTTTTCTCCTTCACGTGTGTGAGTTTCTCTGTAGAGCCCACGGTAAGGTCCAGGGAAGAGATCCACACCTGGGAAGAGACTTTACAATTGTTTGCCTGTTCCCTCTGCTCCTTCTCTCAGAATCTGTGACTGGCACAGCGCATGCTTCCTTCGCAATGCCTTCTCCCCAGTTTTGTTGAATGCAATTTTTGCTTTAGGTTTCTGTAAAGTCAGCAGCTTTCTTCTTAGCCCCTCCTCTCCCTTAACTGTGATTTCCACTCTTTCCCAGAACTCTTATTCATTTAGCCGGTTACCCAAGACCTCCTAGGTACATAGTCATGCTCTATGACACTGTGAAGGACCTGTCACATGCAGAAGACTCACAGGTCCACTGAGAAGTATTCATATCTATCCATATTCCAGCATAAAACATTTTTGCAACAGGGCACATAGAATACCCCCTTAGGTCTTCAAAGGAACTATTAGTTGATTTGGACTGTAGCACTATTACCCAAAATGTGTTCTGAGGAAACCTGTGCTACAGAAATCCCACACTGCAAGTGGTTTGCTAAAAAAAAAAAAAAAAAAAAAGAGTCAGGGGAGGGACAGTAATCAAACTGGAAAAATAGGGTCAATTAAAGCAGTGGTTCTCAGCCAGGGGCAATTATGTCCTGCCCGGGGAGCACCTTTAGCAGGGTCTAGAGACATCAGAACCGAGAGAATCACTACCAGCAGTTAGGGGATAAAGGCCAGAGATGCAGCTGTAACATCATACAAGGTCCAGGAAAGTCCCTCGCAACAAAGAATTATACGGGCTGCAATGCCAGCAGTGCCAAGGTTCTGCAAACGTGGATTAAAGAATGTTAATTTTTTAACCCGTGTGACTTCTCAGCACTTTTAATAGGTTAATGCATGCCATCAACCCCCAAAATAGGGCTAGATTTTCCTGAGCACATTTGACCTCAGAATCTAGAATACCTGACATATCATAGGCTTAGTGTTCTGCTGAAGTCCCTTTGGGAAGACTACTCTCAGTAGTAGGTATTAAGAGAAGGAAATTAAAAGACCATTGGAATTTCATCTTAACTGAGACCTGGAAAGGACCTTGTAGACAGTCCTAACTCCTTGTTATTGCAGGGAGGAAGACAAGTCCAGAGTATAGACAGCTGTCCAAAGCTGTCAAATGAGAGGCAGACATCTGAGTTCAGATCCTGGCTCTGCTACCTTTTGATTGTATAATCTTTGTGCCTTCATTGACTGATCTGGCTAATTTGTTGGAAAAGAGAAAGTAATAATACCTATGAAGATTGAATGAGCTATTGCATGTAATACGTACATTGTAAGTACTCAATAGATGGCAAGGGATGGTATTAAGAGTTGCCCAGTTAGTACCCCAGGTCTAGGATAGGCACAGATGGTTTACACTTGATGACTAACTGAAAGGTTGGCAGTTTAAACCCACTCAAGCACTGTAGAAGAAAGGCCTAGCGATCTGCTTCCATAAAGATTACAGCCAAGAAAATCCTATGCAACTCAGTTCTACTCTGTAACAAGTGGAGTCACCATGAGTGAGAATCGAGTCAATGACAACAAGTTTCGTTTTGATCTTAGTTTTAAAGTGTCCATCCTGAATTCCACACCAGGGTCCCAAACTCACTGCAATGTTCTCTCCACTGCCCTATGATGGACACAGGGAGAGGTGGGGAGGAGCAGCAGCATCGAAGTGGGACTGAGCAAATCGTGTCTAGAATATGGAGAAGCCCAGGGTGACTTGAGTGCTTTCAACAGGGCGGCAATATTGACAAAGCAAGGAGAGTCCTGATTGGAGGCAGTGTAATAGTTAGGCTGATAGATTGTCAAAGTTAAAGGCTAAGCTCATCCACTTGCTAGCTGCATGGCCAGGGTTACTTCAATTACTTAACCTCTTCTGGTTTGTCACCTTACCTGTCATGAGGGCACTGGTAGTACCTCCATCATTAATTTGACCATTAATTGGGATAATGTTGCACAGCAAGAAGACCAAGAAATGGTACCCAATGTCATGATTGTTGCTATTCCTGTTCTTATTGGCGTCTCCCAATAGTAACATCATCCTCATCAGCACACCTGACATCTCCCCAGAGGCTGTGTCAGAGCTATTCGGCTTGTCATCAATGTTATCTTTTTAAAAAGGAGCAAAGGGCTACTCTGCACCCTAGCTCTCTTCCTTCTCTTGATGTCTCTATCATCTGGGAGCTAGCTGGAAACCCTGTGGGTCAGCAGGATTTCGATGGCCAAGCCCAAGTGTCCCTTGGAGAAATGCCAGTTCTGATTTCTTTCAATATCTCTGCTTGGGCACTGGATGTCATTGCACCACTTTTGACAAATTTTCAGCATTTCAGATGTTGATGCGGTGGCATGAGGACCGGGAAGGAAATTACACAGCACACACACAAATATTTCATTTGCCACCTGTCAGCACTCCAGCACCTTTTTTGCACTCTGCTAAATCTCACAGTAAGATCTCGCTTACGACTTTAACAAAATTTGCTTAATTCTTTAAAATTTGTCTCATCCTCTTGCCTGTGAGCTCCATGAGAGTAGGGCTGAGTCTGTCTTGTCCATTATTATCTCTGCACAAGGCCTGTCATGCATACATTTGATTTGTATTTTTTATTGCTAAACTCCAGCTAATGTACTAAGTATCATAGCTATGTATACGCATACCAGCTCCTACCCGTACTGTCAACTTTATCTGACTCATGGTGACCCCATGTGTGCTGGAGTAGAACTGTGTTCCCCAAAGAGTTTTCAATGACTGATTTTGCAGACATCGATTACCAGGCCTTTCTTCTGAGGTACCCCCAGGTAGATTTGAACCTCCACCTTTCTGTTAGCCCAGGGATTCCCTGTATTCACTTGAGAGCCATCTTAATAAGTGACAAATGACTGCTCAGTGAGAACTAGTGAAAACTTTGAATTACAAATGACTTCCTACCTAGTGTACTTTTTTAGAATTTTCAAGGACTTAAACTTGAATCTTGGGTCAAGAAAGCATTACCTCAATAGGTCCCTTTTAGGGCCTGCTTTAATTAATAAATAGGTATAGTTTTCATTTAAAAGTTAAAACAGTTTATCAGTCTTCACTCATTTAGCATATACTTTTTGAGCACCTACTGTGTTCCAAGAAATACAGCAGAACAAAACATATAAATCTTTACCATCATAGAGCTTTGTTCTAGTGTGGAAGACAAACAACTAAGTAAACTGTATATCCGTGCCCATAAATTGGGGGTGGGAATAGATGGGGGAAAGTCTTCTATTGCTGACAAGCCAAGCAGTTAAAGCCCAGGGATGAGGTTTGGCCTGGGGCTTTTGTCAATGGTCTTAAGAGAGTTGTACAGAGTCCCTGGGTCCCACCTTACACCTGCCAGTGCTGATGTGAGGCTGGAACTCACAGAGCCCTTGGTGTGGAGGCCATGCTCCTTACATGCTTGAAATGGGTTCATTCTCTCAATAACTGTCTCTCCCCTACTCAAAACCCATTGCGGTCTGGGTATGCTCCCCCATCAGTTGATGTTTCCCTGTAATGTATCTTGCTTCCAACATGGGAGGCCAAAAGTTGGTTCTGGAACAATTCATTTACCTGCAGAGATTGTATGGTATAACAGGAGAAGTACTAACCCAAACATTTTGGGTGCTCATGTCAGCTGTGAACTTGGGCAAGTCACTTCCAGGTTGTAATTTCTTTGCCCGTGTAAAAAGAGTGGAGTAGGGCTAATAATCATTAAAGACCTTTTCAGATCTATAATTTTAAGAGTATATGTAGATTCTGGCATATGGTATATGGCAAATTCTGGAGTCAAGTTACATAAAATGCTAACAGGGATTTTATTTGGAAGTAGCCAAATTGAGGAAGCCTGGTACTCAAGAAGAGATAAAAACTTCGGTTTAAGAAAGATAGTGCCCTCTTATAGAATTTTGAGGGGGTTCGTAGGGAAAGAAGGGATAAATTTTAGAAGGCTGTCATTTAAACAAAGTCCTCTTAAAGTAGGGGTGAGTTTATGACTGGACCACATGTCCTTTCATTTGTCACAGTTGCAAAGGTTTTTGGCTCTACCATGATTAAGTCTCAAGAGTTGAGTAAGTTTTTTAGATGCAAGAACCTGGGCCCAGTCTAAATTGCTTATCATCATTTGTGGTTCACAATTATAAGCTGGTATCTCCTTCCAGATCCTAAAATAAGGTCTCATATGTGGTACCAGGCAGAACTGCGTCACGATGAAGAAAGAACAAAGGCTTTGGAGTCAGAGAGACTGGAGTTCCAGTAGCAGCTCTCGCTTGGTGTAGCTATATGTCCATGGACAGGCTACCAAATCTTTCTCTACCTCAGTTTTCCACACCTATACAATACAAATCCTAGCCATCACCCTCCCGCTGTATTAGTCATCTCGTGTTGCTTTAACAGAAATACCACAAGCGGATGGCCTTAAAAAGAGAAATTTTATTTTGTCACGGCCAGTAGGCTAAAAGTCCAAATTCAGGGTGTCAGCTCCAAGGGAAGGCTTTCTATGCTGGCTCTGGAAGAGGGTAACTTGGTGTTAATCCTCCCCTTGGCTGGAAGCTTCCAAGGCACAGGGACCTTGGTCCTTTCCAAAGGATGCTCCCTGCACTATTTCTTGGTGGCATGAGGTCCCCAAGTCTGTCTGCTAGCTTCTTTTCTTTATTGTCACAAGAGACAGCCTCAAGGCACAAAAATAAATCTAACATACTGAATCCTGCCCCACAAACACACTGCCACCCATCCACCCTCATTAAGACCACAGAGCAGGATTTATAACAGGGAGGACATCACACAATACCAGGAATTGTGGCCCAGCCAAACCACCACACACATTTTGGGGGGAACACAATTCAATCCATGACATCCCCTCATAGTATTGTTGTAAGTATTAAATGAGATCAAACTGTAAAGCACAGGGTCTGAAATATAAGCTTTCCATAATTATTAACATTATTAAACATAACTGCTGAATAAATGAGAAGAATTCTTGGAGTTGAGAGTAATATTTACATATGCATAGATGTTTTGTGAGCTGCAAAGTGCTTTTTATGTGGGTTCACTGGCTGTATCTTCCCCTCAGTGTCCTAGTAAAGCAGCTTCTCCATACACAACTAGTTGTGGGTTGATTAAAGAGTTATTTTCTTTCATTTCACCTCCATCTTATAGGGGTGACTTTGTGACCTTTACAGTATTGCCGTGCTGTTGTTGTTGTTAGTGGCCATCAAATTGGCGCCGTCACAGTGACCTTACGCAGAACAGAATAAAACATCACCCAGTCCTGCTCCGTCTTTCCTAACTATTAATACGTTTGAGTCTGTTGTCGCTGCTATTGTATCAGTCTGTGTCATTCACTATTTCCCTTGGTTCCCCAGATCGCTACCACACATGATCGTCTGTTCTAACGATTGGTCCTTCCTGATGAAGTGCCCTTAGTAAGCCAGCCAGAGTCTCACCATCCTCGCTTCTAAAGAGCGTTCTGTGTGTATGACTGGTTGGTTCGTTTTTCTGGAAATCCACAGTCTAGTATTATTTGCTGGCACCCCTGGTGTTAATTCTTCTGCCTTCCATTCTCATTGTCCAGTTTTTGCATGCATATAAGACAACTGAAAAGACCGTGGCTTGGGTCAGATGCACATTAGTCATCAAAGCAATAGCTTTGTCTTTGAAAACTTTCAAGAGGTTGTTTTTTGGTTTTTGGTTTTTTTGCAGCAGCAGGAACAGATTTGCTCAATGCAACGTATCATTCGATTTCTTGACTGCTGCTTCTATGGATGTTGAAATCAGTCGATCCAAGTAGAATGAAATCATTGACAATTTCATTATTTCCTCTGATGGTTCTTTATCAGTCCAGCTGTGAAGATTTTCATATGGAAGGCTTCGACCCTCATAGCCAATATGTCAAGTAATCAGAGAACAGGTTCCTAGGTATAAAATTGAAAAAGTTTCTTGTAAATCATTTCTCGTGTCATTAAATAAGCTACAAGTCATTCTTAAAAGTCTAGATGAATAATGTGTAATTGACTCCCACAGAAGCTGTATATACTGCTTGTAATGATAAAAGATAGTGACTAATATTTATGAAGTACAGGACTTTATAGACATCATCTCACTTAACTGTCACGAATTTTGGAAGTAGCTATGATCTCTCCCGTTTTGCAACTGGGGAAAATGAACCATAGCATGGTTCACTAAACCCATTCCCTTATTGCCTCAGGCTGCCTCTATAGGTGCATCTGGTTGGCCATGACCTAGAGCTGGTGGCTGCCTCTCCCCTTAAGAGATTGTGTTAAAATTTTGGGGTAGTATAGGCCTGATTTTCTAAGTCGTTAGCTCTGATGGCACAGCAGTCAAGCTCTCAGCTGTTAGCTGAATGGGTCAGTGGTTCAAACCCACCAGCCACTCCAAGGAAGAAAGCTGTGGCAGTCTGTTTCTGTAACTGTTCACAGCATTGGAGACTCTAGAGGGCAGCTCTTCTCTTTCCTAGCATTTCACTATGAGTCAGAATTGACTCAATGGCAAGAGGAATCCTTGAATTGAAACTAATATGCAAATGATCTTCATTATCTAGTTCTCAGCTATAAGGCTGAGATCTACGAGTTTTGATACATAAGATGCTTGATTAAAGCCCAGCAGATGAGGGCACAGAGCCATCAGCTGCGTGACTGTAATGAACTCAGTGTTTTCCTGCTACATCCTTAAGTTCAATTCTGGTTGATAAGTTCAATTCTGGCAGACTAGGTTAGTGGGGAGCTTTTGCCATTCTCAAAGCTAAAATTGTGCTTTGACTCATGGTTTAATTCAGCAAAGTTTGAAAGAGAATTTATTACACTTAAACTCTATATGAAATTTGATTTTGTTTGAGTATATCAAGCAGTTAGGAAAAAAGAAGCTATGGGTAAATGAATTCAGTCATTTACAGCCTGATGTTTTGTTCAGCCTAAAATTTCGATCTAAATGCTTATTAGGTTGAACCATATTCAACTGCCATTTTTGTATGTCAGGAATAATTGGATATCTACAAATATGTATAGGTCAAACTAATACATGCTAACCCTAGGGCAAAGAATCCAATAATTTATCTGGGTTTCGTTCCAGTCAAGCAACAGATATATGTTGACCGTTTGTGTCTAAGACTGTGAGTAAAAAGATAAATAAAACCAGAACCCTGCACTTAGGAAGCTCAGATTGAGGGGATTAAGGAGTCGGGATCAGACAAACCCTTGAATTGTTAAATAATAAAATGAGAAATATTAGTTTTGTTGAAGGGAACCAAACCCACTACTGTTGAATCAATTTTGACTCACAGTAACCCTATTGGAAAGAGTTTACAAGGAGTTCCTGGCAGATTTGAACTGCCAGCTCTTTGGTTAGCAGATGTAGCATTTAACCACTACTACACCACCAAGGCTACTGTTGAAAGAAAGGACTTGAGCAGATATTCAATAAAGGGGCCAGGTCAAGTATGATAGGACTTCAGAGATCATTCGGGGCTGTAATATGTCTTCTGTTGCCTATACCTCCACCAATAAAAACCACAAGGTGAGTGACTTTAAAGAACAGAAATTCATTGCCTCACAGTTCTGGTAGCTGAAAGTCCAAATTCAGGGTTTTATTCTTTCACTGAGGGCTCTTGCCAATGGTTCTTCCCTGTCTCATTCAGCTTCTGGTTATACCAAGCATTACTTGGCATTCCCTTGGTGCATAGATGGAGCCTCACATGGTGCTTTTCCCCTGTCCATCACTGTGTCTTCCTGTCCTCCTCTATAAGACACCGATCCGAAGGGATTAAGACACATCAACTGTGGTATGACCTTTTTAACTAATAACCCCTGCAGAGAAAAATCCTATTTCTAAACAAGGTCGGATCCGACTGGACGGCACTTGGCTGGCAAACAAGGTCATACTCACAAGTGCAGGGTTTAGGACTTTGGTATGTCATTTTGAAGACACAATTCAATCTGTAACAATAAGGTGTGTAAATCTAGCAGAACTTGGATAAATGAATGAAGAATGATAAGGCAAAGTACAGAAAGGGAAAATGTCAACTTAGGAGAAGTTTAAAACTAAAGTAGAAATACAAGTTACAGGTAGGTCATGATGGGGTTCCATATGCTACTAAGGAGGTGACCTTTTCTCTCTAAGTAGGAGCCAACTGAAACTAACCAGAGAGTTAAAGAACCTTGATATCAAAGAGACATTGACCAAAGGAAACTTACTGAGTCAGTGTAGTCTCACAGCAACCCTAAAGGACAGAGTAGAATGGCCCTATAGGGTTCCCAAAGACCAGCTGGTAAATTAAAACTCTCAACATTGGGGTTAGCAGCCTGGGCTGTTAATCACTGTGCCACTAGGGCTCCAGAGGCGTGGACAGTGTGCACAACGTGGAGATAGGGAAGCACATATGTGGAGGAGAGGTAGGTGAACAAAGCATCTAATACTATACGCTCTAATAGACAAATGTGGGAAAAAGTCAAACTCCCAAACAGTGTTGGTTGGAATGTAAAATGGTACCGTCACTTTGGAAAGCAGTTTGACAATTCCTCAAACTGCTGCACGAGTTGCCATGTGACCTAGCAATTCCATTCTTGAATATACACACAAAAGAATGGAAAACATTTGTACCTAAATGTTCTGAACAGCATAATAGCCAAAAAGTAGAAATAAATTTCCCTCACCTGGATAAATGGAGAAACAAAATGTAGTTATTGTTGAATAACGTTCCATTTGATAGACCATTATTCAACAATAAAAAAATGAAGTAGTGATTCATGCAAGAACATAAATGAAACTTGAAAACATTATGCTAGCTGAAAGAAGGCAGTCAGAGAAGACCATATGTTGTATTATTCTATGTATTTGAAATACATAGAAGCAGAAAGTAAATTAGCAGTGCCCTGGGTTGCAAGGATTGGGTGTGGGCAGGAAGGAGAAGTGGCTGATACAGGTTTCTTTTTGAAGTGATGAATAATTGAAAGTGATGAATAATTGAAAAATGAGATTGTGTGATGAGTTACATAATTCTGTGAAAATACTAAAAACCATTCAGTTGTATACTTCAAATGAGTGGATTTTATAGTGTGTGAATTGTATTCTCAATAAAACTATTTTTAAAAAGTTTTTAAGTATCTAAGATGACTCCAAATTTTGATATGTGCAGTGACACCCAGAAACCAGGAGAAACATGAAACATAGATACATAGATCTGGAGCTTAGGAACAGTCAGGGCCAGACTTATGGATGGAGAGATCCAGGACAGTCCTTCCTTGAGAAAGAAAATACAAAAACCAATGGCGGTTTTTTTCAAACTGACTTTAAATTAGATTCAATTTCTAGCTGGCCCCAACATGATAGAGTCACTTGATAAGATTGCTAAATTTTATCTTGTTTTGTTTCTGTTCTACAGTTTTTGAAGAGCCGGAAGATCCAAGCAACAGGTCGTTTTTCTCTGAAATCATCTCTTCGATTTCAGATGTGAAGTTCAGCCACAGTGGGAGGTATATTATGACCAGGGACTATCTGACCGTTAAAGTTTGGGATCTCAACATGGAAAACCGCCCCATCGAAACTTACCAGGTACAGAACACTAGCCCATCCCTAGGTATATTGAGCCTTGGTGGCACAGTGGTTAAGAGCTGTGGCTGCTAATCAAAAAGATTGGCGGTTTGAATCCACCGGCTGCTCCCTCGAAACCCTGTGGGGCAGTTCCCCTCTGTCTTGTAGGGTTACTACGACTCAGAGTCAGCTTGACTACTTGGGGTATTTTAATACAAGTTTATGTTCCATAAGATCATAGAGCTTGTAAATGCCAGATGATTTAAGACAGGGTATGTTTGGAGGGGCAACCTACTCAAGAAAAGCTTCCTTGAAAAAGTGACCCTTAAGCTAATCTTGAATGCCAGGGATTAGCCAGGAAAAGTCATCTTAGAAGACCAGTATGTTCAAACACCTGAGTCAAGGGAAATGTGTATGTTCAGAAAGGAGTTCTTTTCAGTTGGAATATAGAACACAAAGTAGAAAGATGTTGGCCAGAGCCTAATCACGTAGGCCTTTGTGTAGCCAATTGTTTTATCTTCTGCCTAGGTACAGTGGAATGATGTAATAAGGTGTGATTTTTTTCCTATGTATTTCACTTTGCTGGATGCCAAACAGCTGGAAGAGATGATGATAATTTTGGCTGGACTGCTGGCACAAAGATAAAAAGACAGGAGAATCAGTGGGGTTTGAGGTGACGCAGATGAGGAATCAGAACTGTGCAGTCTGGGGTTTGAGCATTGGGGAGATAGTGGTAGATTTGCTGACAAAGGGGGCAAAAAAGAAAGCACTGCCTAGATCAATGGGTTTTTTTGCAAGAGCAAACCAACTTAACTTTGAGGGCGAGGTGACTTAGAGAAGCTAATTCCTTGCAAGAGAATTATGAAAACAAAGATTCAGAGATAAACCGATCTTATTTTATATATTGTGAAGCTGATTTAAAGAAAGTGAGGAAGGAAGGGGGAAAATTCCAGGCAGGATGATTTCACTAACGTTTTTTTAAGATAAAACTCACATATATAATATTCACCATCTCAAATGAACAATTCAGTGGTTTTTAGTATATTCACAAAGTTGTAGAACCATCACTGCTATCTTAATTCTAGAATAATTTTTAAAGGAACATTCTGACTGTGGTTAAGAAGAAACTTTAGGACAAACTCTTGGTGCTGCTGTAACAGAAATACGACAAATGGATAGTTGTAGCAAGCAGAAATTTGTTTTCTCACAGTTCTAACCCACTGTCATTGACTCTGACCTAGAATGACCCTGTAGAAGAAAGTAGGAGTTCCCCATAGGGTTTCCAAGGAGCACTTGGTAGATTTGAACTGCCAGCCTTTTGGTTAGCAGCCGAACTCTTTACCATTATGCCACCAGGGTTTCCTCTCACAATTTAAGAGAATTCCTAAATCAGGTCTTCACCACTGGAGGAATGCTTTCTCTGTCCATTTGGGCAGAAAATCATTGTCTTGGCTTTTTTAGGTTCCTTGGGAATCTCCACATGGCATCTCTTCTCCTCATTCTTGTTTGCTTTTGTGCCTAATCTGCTCTTTTTATATGTTATAACTGATTAGCTGAAGATACACCCTACACTGATAAGGCCTGACTAGTATAACAAAGAAAACCATATTCCTTCCCAAAGGGGATTACATTCACATGTATATGGGTTAAGATTTCTCACACATATTTCTGGGTAACATAATTCAATCCATAACAGGGGACATGGAAAGAAAACACCAGTTATGGACTTATTTCATAGTCCTGCAAGTAGTAATGGTGGTGGCTTAGATGAGAGTACTCCAAGGGTGGGTATATTTCCAACGTAGAGCCTACAGGATTAGCAACACAGTTGATGTGGAATGGGAGAGGAATAAAAGTACCAGGGATTACTCTAAAGTTTTTATCCTAATTTCCCAGCAGAGTGGAATTGCCATTTTATTAAGATGGGGCCATCAGGGATTTGATTGTGCACATGTTAAGCCAATTGAATATCCAAATGGAGATGGGAAGTAGACAGCTCAGTGTGAGTCTAGATATTTCTAGCCTAGAGACGTGAATCTCACATTCATATGTAAAGCGATAGGACTAGATACGAGTACCTAGGCATGAGTATAATTCAAGAAGAGGTATGGAACTGTACCCAGGGTCTCCAGTATTAACAGGCTTATAAGAGGAAGAGGTTTCAGCATGAGGGCTGGGGGAAATAAATAGCCAGTGAAGTAGGAAGAAACTAAGAAAAACAAGACCCCTGGAAGGCAAGTGATGAAAGTGTCTCGAGAAAGAAGTCGTCATCAACTGTGCCAAATGCTGCTGACTCAAGTAAGAAAGGACTGAGAATTGATCATCATTGAATTTAGTGATCTGGAGATTCTTGGTGACCTTAATGAAAGGGATGGAGGGGGGTGGTATGGTAGCTGGAATGGGATTCAGGCTTCAGGAAGTTATCACAACATGTTCATAAAGCTATTATAGAGGGAGACAACTGAAGGAACGAAGCTCTTGAGGGAAGCAAGAGGAGGACAGAGTCAATGGCAGAATTGGCCTTAAATATGAAAATGGACAATTCATCCATCAAAGGAAGGATGGCAGAGCATATAACTACAGATGGCAGTAGGTTTGTAATTTTTTTTTAAGGGGAACATGTAGTTTTCATCCTTCTATTTTCTCAGGAAAATAAGAAGTACGGTCATCAGCGAGTGAGGAGGAGGATTACGTGTAAGATCCTCATCTAGAAGAGTACATTAGCTAGGGAAATGTAGGCTTGCTCAAGGATCCACGTGAGGTATACACTGTTGATTTAAAGTAAGCCCGTTCTGTATGACTATGTTTCTTGCCAGACATGTGTGTCTGCTCAGAATAGGCAAGTAAGGAGCAGAAAGTTAGATTTAGCTAGGTATGGGATTTGCCAAGCAAGTACTATAGAAAAACAGAAAAGCAGGGAGTTAAAGGTATGCTAATAGAGTGATTGCAATAATTAATCTACAGTGGCTATGGAAGACAAAAATGGACATGCATCAATAGGTTTGAAGAGCTGATAAAATCAAGATACTAGCAAGAGTGGACTAAAAAGACAGGAAGGTGATGATAAGGAATTTCTCAGGGGATGCAGTTATTATGACAGGGTCTATAATTTGGCCAAGGAACCAAAGACAAAAATCATTGAAAATTATTAGACCAAGTAAGTAAGAGACCAGACTCTCTCAGTCAGTCACAAATAATGACAGGAATAATGATGGAAGAGGGAGGAAAGTGCTAAAATTGCTTCAAGGAATGAAGAAAAGGAACTCAACTTTTGATGACTGTGAGGAAGGGCGACAAGAAGTTAGTTTGATGGCATGACTTCAAAATTGCTGAGAAGTTTGGACAGGAACAAATGTCTGAAGGCCATCTAACCTACATTGCTAGTGAGAGCCAAACTTCAGTTCTAGAAAGGAGATGGAGGACCCTGGGGACTTCAGTAACTAACTGAGTCCCCTAGGTTTGGGTGCCAGAATTCAAGACCACATATGTAGCTGAGATAGTTGTATGTTATATATGCGGTTCAGAGAGCAGCCATGTACATACCATCATCCAGTCCTGCCTTGACTTCCGGGCTCAGCTCTGCATAGGTCTCATCCACAACCCCTCATCTATAGCACAGGGCTGCAGTCAACACTAATGTCATCTTCCAGCTGCTTGACATGAGCATTAGTACAAAAAAGAGGACACTGAGAACCAGGGCCTGATTGGGAGTGGTATTTACAGAGGTGTGGCCTGGTGGAAAGCCTCAGTTAAGGAAAAGTAGACTTTAGTCTCACAGCAAGAAGAGAACAGCCTTCTAAACAGGGCCTTCTTAGAACACAGTTTAAAATCATTGTGCTCAAACTATGTCCAGCTGGTTGTGGACTTTGAAATCTTAATTTTCTTTGTCAAACACTAAGAAAATAGATATCATAGCACATGTGTTGGAATTAAATATCCAAAATTTTATTTACTTATTTTAACCTTAGATGGCATATTTCAAAGCAATTTAGTTAAATTTATATACTATATTGAAGATATAAGAAGATAGCATCTCTGGGTCATTGAGTGTCTAGGGTACTCTTGGAACAAACTGTGAGGCCTAATCCAGTGGGAAAGAATTCCATGATCAATTACTAGTGCCTACTATGGTCAGGGAAAAGGGTAGTGCTCCTACTGTGCATCTTCATACCTTCACTAACCAATCACAAGCATGTTTACGTGAGTTAGAAGCTACAGATTGAGCTGTAATTAGCTGTTTTCCTATAGAATAGAGGTTGACAAACTGCAGCTTATGGGCCAAATCTAGCTCCCCACATATTTTGAGAAATAAAGTGGAACTGAAACACAGCCACATGTGATCATTTATAGACTGGCTGCTTTCGTGATGTAGTGGCACAGCTGAGTAGTTGTTACTGAGACCATATGGCCTACAAAGTGTAAAATACTTACTATCTGGCCTTTACAGAAAAAGTTTATCAACCACTGAAACAGACAAGGAAACCAACAGTGTTTAATCTTTCAACACCTCATAAGCAGTGCATCACTAACTATACAATACAAGATTCCACAGTACATACTGGAGAACCACCGTGGTAGGAAACTCAGTTTATTGCCAAGAAAGCCATACACAAGATAATAGGAATATAGAAGAAAATAATCCATGGAACATGAAAAAAAGAAACATCAGATAGGATGATCTTGCTTGCAGCACTATGCAGATGTCTCTTGCATGTGTCTCTTCTCTTACATATGTCTCTTACCTGGTTCTCTGCTGTGATAAGGAAGGGTTTATCTGGTTTGCCTGATTTTTTTTTTTTTAGAACAGAGCACAAATACAACATACCTTCATAGCAGATGTTCTTTTGCTTCAAATACCCTCAACTGGAAGCAGGCAGGAGTTTCCGGGAACTTAGCTGCTAGAGAGGAGAAAATAATGGTTCAGACTAAGTTTGTCTCAAATCCTTTCTGCCTTTTATCTTTCAAGAACTGTTTATGGAATCTGGGGAATGTGATTTCTTTATAAAATGCCAGCAATGAATGGTGAGGGAACAAGAAAGGTTCATAATCCAAGGTAGAGAAGGGACAATGTTGACCTGTTGTGGGCTTGTTAACCAGTGTCATACAACAATATGTGTACTGTTGAATGAGAAATGAGTTTGGTATGTAAGCCTTCATTGAAAGTACAGTTTTCCTGAAAAAGTTTCATAAAGAAGGGGGACTCATAAGCCAACCTTTAAACAGAGCCACTGCTCTGCCTCTAGTCTACCTGTTGAAATCTTTATTCTCAAGATATTTGCCCTTCCCCTCAAAAAAAAAAAAGATTGGGTGATTATAGTGAAATCATAATACTCTAGCTACCTCTTATAATTTTATTTGACAGTCTTAAGGCTCTGAAGAGCTCTGTATTATAGAAATCCATTTAACCAACCATTTTTAAAATTTGTCTCTCTCTCCAAACCATTATCTCTGTGCCTTGCCTTAAAGTGCTCCACAAGAGAGGACAGGAAGGAGTAGGGGGCATAAGGCTGAAAATGCAAACAGTCTGTTGTCCTCAACTTTTTCCTGCCACATGTGGGACACCTAGAGTACCTAGATAACAAATTCAGCTTTTATTCCCCACTGGACTAATTCCTAATTTGCTGTCCTTCACCTTCAGAAGCAAGTCAATGTAAAGTCAAGAAAAGGCAGGACTCAGGCTTTCTCTCTAGAAAAGAAGCTAACATTTAAAAGCAAGGTCTTCAGGCATCAGAAGAGATTCAGCCCATGACTGATGCCTTGATTCCCTGTCACTTTATTCCAAGGACATAGTCTGTGCACTTTGACAGGAAGAGGAATAACAGTCAAGACCAGTAACTGGCAAACTGTGATCTGCAGGCCAAATCCAATCCACCTGCTTTTTGTAAATAAAAGTTTTATTGGAACACAGATCCGTTCATCCATTCACATGGAATCGTTGGCTTCTTTTGGCTTCTTTTGAACTACAACAACAGAGTATTTGTGACCAAGACCTCATGGCCTACACAACTAAATACTTACTTTCTGAACCTTTGCAGAAAAAGTTTGGAGACCCCTGGTCAAGACCCATAATCAGCCTTCTTTTTCCTCTCCTCTTCTGCTTCTTTGCTCAAAGATCAACAGACAGCTTCCTATCCACAAACAGAAACAGTCTTCTAGATGAGCCCCGAGCCACTTTCCATATGCTCAGAAGGGTAGTGGGAGCAGAAGAGCAAGAGGGAGGCCAGTGAGTTAATATATAGCGGGACACCAAGAAAAGGACGTAGGTCTCCCCCTTGCCTCTTATGCCCCCATCTAAGGGTGCCTAAAACCCTGCCAGAGACATGTTTCCTCATCACCATAGCGCTGAAACAAGCAATTACCTGGACAGGGCCCAGAACTTTTGGAGAACAGCCCCATAAAAGTGGACAAATTCATTTGCAGAGGTAGTAATACACTGTACAAATGACTTGGCTTTTCAAATGCACAAGCCATCTAATCAAACATGGGCTAAAGCTGACCTCACTCTGTTGCCCCACTGAGCACATAGCTGAGCCACCCAGCTCAACATCCAACAGAACTCAGGGTTAAGAAAGGAAGGGACTATATTACATAAACAATGTCATGCCAATCACTCTTAAACTCAACAAAGTGAAATAACACTTTTGCTAACACACCCTCGCCACTGCCTTCACCCTCACTTCAGTCTCCCCCTCACTTGGGCTCATTCTCACAACCTATGTAGGACTGAGACCCCAGTGACTGAAGCTAGTGAGATAGACCAAGTGGAAAGAAAATGACTAGGGTAGTTGAGAGTATGCATTAGATACCCAGATACTCTGGTTCAGTTCCCATTCTGTCATTTACTTGCCTATGTGAACTTAGGTGATGTCACCTCCCTGCATTTCATGCTCCATTAAAGTGAAGAAAATGATAGTATCTACATCATCAGAGTCTGAGAGACTGACTTTGCACCCTTTCAGTCTGTTCACAACACAGCAGTCAGAGTTGTCCTTTCTGTGATGTCTCTTCACCTTACTAAGAATAAAGGGGCTATAAGCTATTCATCTGCTACAACACTCTGACCACCTGCCACCCTCGTGCTTGGAAAACCTTTCTCTCAGATACCCTATGACATATTTGTTTCTTTCCAGTTTCTGCTCCAGTACTGCCTTACCAGATGAGGCCTTAGCTGCTCATCAGTATAAAATAATACCCGCCCCGTGCTCCCAATCTCTTTTTTTCCATGCTTTTTTTGTTCTCTAATTTTATCACCATCTAAAACATCTTATGTATTTACTTAGTCCAACACTAAGATGAAAGGCCTACAAGTGTATTTTGTTCATTGTTTTGACAGAGGGTGTTTTAGTCAGCTAGTGCTGCTCTAACAGAAAATAACACAGAGTGGATGGCTTTAACAAAGGAAGGTTTATTCTTACACAGTCCAGTAGACTACAAGTCCATATTCAGGGTGACTGCTCCAGGGGAAGGCTTTCCCCCTTGTCAGCTCTGGAGGAAATTCCGACATTGCATCAGTCTTTGTCCAGGGAGCATCTTGGCACAGGAACCTCTGGTCTAAAGGACGCACTCTTCTCCTGGTGCTATTTGCTTGACGGTGTGAGGTTCCCAATTCTCTACCTGCTTCTCTTTCCTTTTATCTCTTGCAGGATGAAAGGATTAAGGGTGGGGCAAGCCATACACCAGGTAAACTCCCTTTACAGTGGAGCAGGGAGGTGATCTTATAAAGGGATTTACAGTCCCACCCTAATCCTTTAACATACAGCATAGGAAAACCACAAAATAGAGAACAAACTAACTACTCTTATCAGAAGGTGTTTGCGGAATTAATGATGGTATAAAATGATAAATGACTGGCTTGCTCTTCCTGTGTTTTCCTCCCAGGTTCATGACTACCTCCGCAGCAAGTTGTGCTCCCTCTACGAAAATGACTGCATTTTTGATAAATTTGAGTGTGTGTGGAATGGGTCAGACAGGTAAGGCATATTCTGAGACTAGGAACCTTCCAAAGGCAAGTCCTCTCCTGTGGAGACCCGCCTGGGTGATTTAACTCAAGCAGGGTACAGCTGAAGGGAGCTCCAAATTGGGCCCCCAGGCCAGGGATGTATTCTGTGGGTCCCTGAGAGATGCTTGAGGCCAGTCCTGGAAGGAGGTAAGGGTGTACTTAGGCTCTGGAATCTTCTTTCAGCACTGGCACAGGTGAAGATTTAGCATAAACCAGAAAGTCCTCCCTTTTACACACAAGATCCCTTCACAGCTAGTTCAACATGCCTAAGATGAAAACCACTAATAATCCACCGAAAATTGCAGGCTGAGCTGCGGAGACTACTGAAGTCACTAGTGTAGACCTGACCGCAGGCTCCAGTGGTTCATTAGTTGCATTCTAGTTGGCCTCATTTATCACATTCTCCGAAAGTGATTTATTACTGTTTTAAGGCCTTTGATTTCAACAATACTTCATATTACCTCCCAATAGTTCATTTTTAGTGTGACAAATACAGATGATTCTCTGACTTTGCGAGAACTAAGTGCGGGCTACCAGGAGCTGACTTAGTTCCTTGCTGATGGGTGCACCAAGAACAGTGCACGGACCACCATGGCAAGACAGCACACAGAGATTTGGGATTTTAGGGAGGCTGAGTGTTTCTCATTGTTGGGCTTTCTTTGCCACTGACCCAGAATGAACTTAGCATGTCTGAAAGGAATCATCACACGGCCGAGGGGCTCAAGTCACACCATCCAGCTGGTATAGGGCAGAGTAAAAAGAGAGCAACTGTGACCCATAAACAGAACCCCATGGGGAAAGGAAACTAGCACTGCCTCTTTGGCTGTTCTAGAAAGCCAGAACATCTGTTGGTAGTACCTCCCCTCTCTGTCTTAGCCTAGACTTGAGAATTACACTTATTAGGCAACTGCTATGTACCAGCATCTGGTAAGGAGGGTTGTAGTGTTAGGTGAGGAGGATAACAGCGTCAGGTAAGCAAGGTAACACCATCAGGTAGGAGAGAGTGAGCATCCCCCACTTGTCTGTCAGTGGAGGCTTGCTTGTTACTGTGATGCGTGAAGCTATATTAGGAGCTAGCAGAGTCACCCATGGCAGATGAGTTTCAGCTGAGCTTCCAGACTGAAAAAGACTAGGAAGAAGGACCCAGAAGTCTACTTCTGAAGGGAATTAGCCAGGGAAAACCTTATGAATAGCAGCCAAACATTGTCAGATATGGTGCTAGAAAGTGAGCTCCCCGGGATGGAAAGCACTCGGGAGACAACCGAGGAGGACTTGCCTCCTCAAAGTAGAGTCAACCTTAACAATGTAGATGGAGTAAGAGCTCTGAGATCTTTGTTCACTGACATGGCATGACTCAAAATGAGAAGAAACAGCTGCAAACATCCACTAATAATTGGGACAGGAAGAAGTACAACCAGAGTGATCCTTGGAAGCAAAGCTGGTAAGACTGCATCTTACATACTTTGGACACATTGTCAGGAAGGATCAGTCCCAGAAGGACATAATGCTTGGTAAAGTGGAGGATCAGCAAAAAAGAGGAAGACCCTCGACAAGATGGAATGACACAGTGGCCACAACAACGGGCTTAAGCATAAAAACGATTGTGGACTTGGCTCAAGACCAGGCAGAGTTTCGTTGTGTTGTTCATAGGGTCGCTATGAGTCAGAACCAACTCGATGGCACCTGACAACAACAACGTACCGGTACCTTCACACCCATCATTTTACTGATTCTTCACTATAATCCCTCAGATTTTTTTTTTAATCACCCCAATCTTGAGGAAAGTGAGGCTCAGTGAGGTAAAATAACCTTCCCAAACTCCTAAACTAGTAAGTACAGAGGCAAGATTATGAAGTTTTGAGTTTGAGTTCTAAGATCAACATTCTTTTCATACCATCAGATCTGGAAAATGGAAGCACTGTGAGGGTATTTCATTAACTGTTCATCCTCAGCACATAGTAGGCATTCAATAAATATACCTATTGACTAAAAGACTAAATGAATGTTGTCCTCTAATGCCTGTTGGCAAATCAGCTTACAAGATAGGCATCAACCACTTAAGAATCCCTGCTGTAGGCCATAATCTATATCAACCAAGGTTTAATCCTGACGTCCCCTCATCCTAATGTCCCACAGGTAGAGGTTTGGCATAGATAATGTAGAGATTTTTCTAAAAAATACTTCCCCTTACTTAAGGCAAGGTAGTGGACTACACAGCTGCACCACACCATCCCTCAGTAGCAAAGACCTGAGAAACCAAGTGAAACTGTAATAATCTTGGAATCTTGAACATCAAAAGGAAAGGATGAAAATTTTCATTGAATAGCAACTGGAAGAAAAAAATAGACAGAATGAAAGAGGGGTGAAATGAAACAGAGGGACTCTGCCAGCCATCCCAGGTAAATATAGGCATCTTGAGACAAAGCCGTCAGTGACACTGGGCCAGGAGCACAGGAATGCAACTTCACTACATGCCCTTAAGAGACAGAGAAATTGGGAAACAAGCTGAGTGTATCACAGTCTGACTCGAAAGAAGGAAAACAGAAAGACAGGCAAATATCCCAGGATGCTGTTGTCCACAGAGCAGGGAGGGAACCAGGATCCAGATTCAGGTGTGTGCACAAGCAGTGACCTCTGACTTCCAAGGTGGGTGACATGCATGAGGCTGTGGATCAGTGGAGTACAGTGAGAGCTTCCTCACCTGACCAGATGCCAAGCAGCCCCCACACACACTTGGACACGGGCATGTCCCAACTGCTGGCTGCAGCAGACAGGAAGTGCCTGGATACCTGTATCTGCTAGCTGAAGGGGTGCATTCTCCCTTCCCCCACCCTCCTGATCCGAAGCTGCAGAGGGCCCCATGTACCAGCCAACCCACCAAAGATCATAACATGAGCACCCCTGACACCTAAAAACGGGTGGTAAGAATACTCCTGTTCACTCACCCACCCAACACTCGCTTCCAGCCTCTCCCTGATCTGGTAAGTGGTGATGACCCCATGCGTGCTCACGTGATACCTACGCCTGAGCAGGTGTCACTACAGAACTGTGAGCACACCCGCCCACCACTCACCCACTAACCACAAAAGCATGCAGTACACCTGCCCCACCGCCTACTTAGCAAGCACCACCACCTTTTCCCGCACCGCTGGACTGATGAGGAAGGAAAGGAAATGATAAAGATCAGAGCAAAAACATGAAATAGAGACTAGAAAAGCAATAGAATCAGTAAGACCAAAGCTGATTCTTTGAAAGGATTGGCAAAATCAAACTATTAGCCAGACTGATAAATGAGAAATAGGAGAGGACACAAATAATCCAAATCGGAAGTGAAATGGAGGGTATTACAGCAGACCCAACTGAAATAAAAAGGATCATAACAGAGTACTATGAGGAACTATATTCCAACAAATTTGAAAACCTAGAAGAAATGGACAAATTTGTAGAAACACGTTACCTACCCAAACTAACACAAACTATGGTAGATAATCTGAACAGATCCATAACTAAAGGAGAAATTGAATTAATTAAAAAAAAAGAAAAAAAGCTACCAACAAAATAGAAAAGCCCTGGCCCCAATGGCTTCACTAGACAATTCTACTAAACATTCACCAAAGAGTTGACACCAGTACAACTTAAACTATTCCAAAACTAGAAAAGGAGGGCATTTATTCTACGAAGCCAGCTTAACCTTGATATCAAAACCAGGCTACGACTCCACTAAAAAAGAAAATTATAAACAAATATGCCTCATATAGACACAGAAATTCTCAACAAGGTTCTACTCAATAGAATAGAACAGCATTTCAAAAAAAAAAATAATAATATATCATGACCAAAGTGGTGGGATTCATACCAGATGTTATAGACTGAATTGTATCCCCCAAAACTGTCTTATCGATTTGTCTAGGCCATGATCCCCAATACTGTGATTGTCCATCATTTTGTCATCTGATGTGATTTTCCTGTGTGTCGTAAATCTTACCTCTGTGATGTTAATGAGGTGGGACTCAACCTACAAGATTAGAGTGTGTTTTAAGTAGCATCTCTGTTGAGATATAAAAGAAGCAAGTATAGAGACATAGGAACCTCATACCATCACGAAACAAGAGCCAAGAGATTAGTGCCTCCTTTGGACCTGGGGTCCCTGCTCTGAGAAGTTCCTTAACCAGGAAAAATTGATGACAAGGACCTTCTGCCAGAACCAGTAGAGACAGAACCAACTAAACTGTGAGAGAATCAATTTCTCTTTGTTAAAGCCATCCACTTGTGATATTTCTTTTATAGCAACACTGGATAACTAAGACAACAAATATGCAAGGATGGCTTAACATTAGAAAAGGTATTTGATAAAGTCCAACACCATTCTTGATTTAAAAAAAAAAAAAAAACTCACCAAAATAAGAATAGAAGAGAACATCTTCAACATAATTAAGGGCATATATACAAAACCAACAGTCAGCATTATCCTCAACAGAGAGATACTGAAAGTATTCCCCAGACATGGATGCCCTTTATCACTAATCTTATTCGAATTCCATCATTAGCAAGGTAGAAAAATCGATCATACTTCATATGGAAAGAGGCCCCAAATAAGCAAAGCAGGAGACATCACAGTCCCTGATCTCAGGACCTACTACACAGCTTGGTGGTCAAAACATCTTGGTACTAGTACAACAACACAGACCAGTGGAACAAAACTGAGAACTCAAGAAGTAAATCCATCCACCTATGGGTAACTGATCTTCAAAGGGTTGAAGTTCATTAACTGAGAAAGTGGTAGTCTCTTTAACAAACATTGCTGGCAAAATTGGATATCCATTTGCAGAAAGATGAAACAAGATCCATACCTCATACCATACACAAAAACTAACTCAAAATGTACCAAAAACCTATATATAAAACCTAAAACTATAAAGATCATAGAAGAAAAAATAAGAAAAATGCTATGGACCCTAACATGTGGCATAAATAGAATACCAGCCAAAGCCAAGTGCCGTCGAGTCGGATCTGATACCAGACACACTAAAAATCCACAGATAGCAAAAGATAAACTAGATAACTGGGATATCCTAATAATTAAACTTGTATGCTTATCAAAAGACTTCACCAGAAGAGTAAAAATAGAACCTACAGACTGGGAAAAAATCTTTAGCTATGACAAATCCAAATGTTGTCTAATCTTTAAATTTGGTGCTGTAGTGGTTAAACACTATGGCTTCTAACCAAAAGGTCGGCATTTTAAATCCGCTAGGCATTCCTTGGAAACCATATGGGACTGTTCTACTCTGCATTATAAGGTTGCTATGAGCCAGAATAGACTTGATGAGAGTGGGTTTGGTTTGGGGGTTTTTCTCTAACATTTATGGCAGACTTCAACATTTCAACAACAACCAAAAAAGGCAAACAGCCCAGATTAAAAATGGGTAAAATACATGAACAAACATTTCAACCAAGAAGACATTCAGGTGGCCAACAAACATGTGAGGAGACGTTTGCAATCCTTAGCCATTAGAGAGATGCAAATGACAGCTGTAGAGAGATACCATTTCATGCCAACAATAATGACACTGATCAAAAACACAGGTAACAACCAATGCTGGTGAAGTCATGGGGAGAATGGAACTCTTATATACTGTAGGCAGAAATACATGAGTTCCAGTATCTCCACAACCTCACCAGCATTGGTTGTTACCTCTTATTTGTTGTTATCTGAATCTAAAATGGTACCCCCCCCCCCCCCGACACACACACTGAAGAAAACAATAGGGGCTTCCTTAAAAAGCTAGAAGTAGACATATTGCATGGTCCAGCAGTCCAACTCCTGGGTATATATACACTAGAGACGTCAGACCCATAGCAAGAATTTTAAAAAAGCACACCAGTGTTCACTGCAGTATTAGTCATAATAGCAAAAGTATGGAAACCAACCTAAGTGGTCATCAAGGAATAAATAGATAAACCAACTGTAGTACATACACACAATGGAATATTATACAGCAATGAATAATAATAATGAACCCTCAAAACATGTCATAAACATGATTGTATTTGGAAGATGTCCTGAGTGAAATAAGCCAATCACAAAGGATAAATATTGTATGGAGCCACTATTATACACAGTTAAGAACAGTTTTACATACAGAAAGAAATATTTTTTGATGGTCTTGGGTTGGGAGGGGAAAGGAGAGAAAAATCACTTGATGGAGAGTAGACACTTGTTGAATTTGGTATAGGGAAGACAAGACACAGTATGGAGGAAGTCAGTAGAACTTAACTAAGGCAAGGGAAGACACTGAGAGGTACACAAGAATAAAGGGCAATGAAGGTAACTACTGTGACATATACGACCCTGCAAGAACAAGCAATGATTTAACAGTGGATACATAGGTGGATATGTATGCGGAACAGATGTAGGAGTACATCTGTGTACATACATAGATTTGGTTGTGAATATTTCCACATACAATTTGTATGTGCTATATTTGTGTACATAATAAAGCACACAGGAGGCACAGTCATAGAAACACCCTAGACATGACCAAACACCTCCTGGGACTGAGTTACTAAGCTTGGAGACTAAGGACCACAGCCTCAGGGGACAGGTAGGTCAACTGGCATAACATAGTTCATAAAGAAAATGTTCTATATCCTGTTTCCGTGAGTAGCATCTGGGATACTAAAAAGCTAACAAGCAATAATCTAGGATACAGCTATTGTCTTTTTCCATTTTGAGCAAAGGAGAGTAAAGAAAACCAGACTCAAGGAAACAATTGTTCCAGAGGACTAATGAACCACAAGAACCACAGCCTCCACCACCCTGAGACCAGAAGAACTGGATGGTTCCCAGCTACCACTCTTGACCACTCTGACCAGGATCAATAGAAGGTCCTGGTTAGAGTCGGGGGGGAAGGGGATATGTAGAACAAAATTCAAATTCTTTAAAAAAAAACAAAAAACAGATTTACTGGCCTGAGGGAAACTAGAGGAACCCCTAACACTCTGGTCCTTAGATACCCTTGCAACTTGGAACTGAAGCCATTCCTGCAGATGACCTTCCAGCCACATAATAGATAGGCCCGTAAACAAACAGTAGCACACATAAGGGAAGTACTCCTTAGAATAATCATCTACAGAGGACAAAAGGACAATATGCCCAAAAGCAAAGATGAGAAGGCAAGAAGTTGCAGGAAAACCAGACAACTGGAAATGAGGAACTCATGGTGGTAACAGGGAGATTGCTGACAGACTGCAGGGAGTGTGAGCTGTCATGGAAACATTTGGGTATAAACTATTGAATAGGAAACTGATTTGCTCTGTACGACTTCACCTAAAGAACATACACACACACACATGTATTTTTTTTAATGGGTCTCAAGTTATAGATAAGGGAAGCTCAGGACAACACAGGGGAAACAACGAGGCGATGTGGCTAAACTCTTATGCCGTGGATTCAGGCAGATGGAGGCTTGAGTCTCAACTTTGCCACTTATTAACAGCGTGACACTGTATAAGTCAGTCAGTTACTTCTGCTCATCTGTAAATGCCTTCTATGGGAAAACTAAAAAGTAAACATTATCTCAGAAGTAAAGCACTCAGCACAGTGCCTGACAAGATTATAGCAGTTTTCTCTAGTACAGAGAAAAGCATCTCACAACATCTGTTTCCCGGCCCAGAAGAACAAAATCTAACCACTGATTGTGGAAACCCTGGTGGTGTAGTGATTAAGAGCTGCAGCTGGTAACCAAAAAGTTGGCAGTTCAAATCTACCAGATGATCCTTGAGGACTCTTATGGGGCCGTTCTCCTCTGTCCTATAGGGATTAAGGAACCCTGGTGGCACAATGTTTAAACTATTTGGCTAGTAACCGGGAGGTCATTTGTTGGAACCCACCAGCCACTCCACAGGAGATTAATTTGCCTGGAGCAGCTGACAGAGTGCCCCAAAACTTGTCTCCCTTGCTGTGACCCAATCTTGTCAACTTTCTTTCAACTTTCTATACAGCCAAAATCATGGGTAGAACAGATGGGACACTGTGTTCTCCACCTTACTCACTAGCCAGCACTTCCCCCAGAAGGGAGTTCAGCTCTTCAGGAGGCTGCCACCAGGCCCCGTTACCGGAGAAGCACTTATTAGATCCTCTTGTCCAAGGACTCACTCTGTCCCCGGACTCACTCTGTCCCCCTGTCGCTGTGTCTGAAATGTTACCCTTGAAGATTCAGTTCCTTGCTCCTGGAAGGGTTTGGCATTCACTGGTCTCCTGATCTGTTGTCGATAGCCCTGAAAATGGAGAATTCTGGCAAAATTATAGAAGCCATCTGTCAGTCTATTACAAAAATCTTTTCTTTTCACCATCCCAAGTTCTTTTAAAATTTAAATTGATTTGCTGTCTTCCTTAGTTGGAAACCCTGGTGACCTAGTGGTTAAGTGCCACGTCTGCTAACCAAAAAGTCATCAGTTCAAATCCACCAGGTGCTCCTTGGAAACCCTGTGATGCAGTTCTGCTCTGCCCTATAGGGTCCCTGTGAGTCAGAATTGACTCAACTACAGTGGCTTTGACTTGGACTTTTCCTAGTTAAACTATGGTGACATTCATTTCTAGAAGAGTTTTCTGAAAAGGCTGAATTTAAAGCTAGTTCCTAGAGTAGAAGGATACACAATAGGTCAGTGAACTGTGCTCTCAGGATTTCTTCTGCTGTGTGAATGTAGTGAAGCCTTAGAGGCCAAACGATGTGGCCATCCCTCTGATGGCAGCTGTGTTTTCCATTTGTTCAATAATTAGTCTTTAGATTAGTTTTCAACAGTGTGTCAACTTTTATAATCTCACTGGTCTCACAATCCCAGTGTGAATGCGGGTAGGGTGAAGTCAGTAAAACCGCGAGACTCGCTCACTGAGTCAAAGAACCAAAAGATCTCTGTCAAACAAATAACAAGGTATGTTATCATGCTTCTTCCCTACCAAGCCCTGCTTGGTGCTTTTTGCCTGAGCTTGGTGCTTTGAGTGACTCAAAGTAAAACCAAATATAAATAATAAAACTATAGTACCACATACTAGCTCACTGAGTGGTGAAGTTGTTGGCAGTTAACTACTAACGTTAAGGTTGGGGGTTCCAACTCACCCAAAGGCACTGCAGAAGAAAGGACTGGCAATCTGCTTCCATAAAGGCGACCAGAAAAAAGAAACACCCAAATCCATTGTAGTCCAGTCAGTTCTAACTCATAGTGATCGTATAGGCCAGAGCAGTTCCACATGAATTGACTCAAAGGGAATGAGTTTGATGTACCGTAAGCTAGTCACTGTATGGTTTCATTAGCAGAGAAAGGCACACAGCAATGTTACTGCCTCTTTCCATGGCACTCGCTCACCTCGATTCCTCTCTGCTTTACAGTGTCATCATGACTGGCTCCTACAACAACTTCTTCAGGATGTTTGACCGCAACACCAAGCGCGATGTTACCCTTGAAGCCTCGAGGGAAAACAGCAAACCCCGGGCTATCCTAAAACCCCGAAAAGTGTGCGTGGGGGGCAAGCGGAGAAAAGACGAGATCAGTGTTGACAGTCTGGACTTTAGCAAAAAGATCTTGCATACAGCTTGGCACCCTTCAGAAAATATTATAGCGGTGGCGGCTACAAATAACTTATATATATTCCAGGACAAGGTTAACTAGGAGGACAAGTTATTACTTAATCATCTCACATACTGAATACTAGTCAAACAAGTTTTTAAAATGTTTCTTTGGGTCTTTATTTGAGGCATTGATTTTAATTTCCCTATGCAGAAAACATTTGGAATAGAATTCAAAGAGTCCAACTTTCCCAACCCCCCAGTTTTAAAAAAAAAAAAAAAAAAAGTTTTTGTCAAACCCAATAGGCTTGGACCACTTCTGTTTAGAACTGAGAGTTGCCATCTAACAGTAAGTCTCCCATAGTTGACTTGGATTTCTGATGCTTTGATTACCCAGTTTTCTCTGGTGGGTCCAGTGTTTTGTTTCTAGGTGTCTGCTGAGATAAGATGCAGTTGTCTGTAGTACTTAAGGAGAAAAGAGATGAGTTTTTTTTTTTAATTAAGCAATTCCATTTGATTGAAAAATCAACAAAAAATAAACACCGTTTCCTCTAAGAGAAATTCTTGTTTTGTGGAAAATCAGAACCAGTCAGCATCTCTTCTTTCATGACTGATTTTTTGTTTTCTTCTAGCTTCCATTTTCTTTTGACAATTCCATTGTGAGCCAGGGATTTATTTCTCTTCAGGAGGCTGAGAAAAGGACACAGAATGAGAAGGGAAGGGGCACAGCAAGCCTGCTATATTCCCTTTTTGTAAGAGCCATAGAAACGGCCCGAGTATTTGGCTTGGAAAAGGCAGTGGATGCTTCAGGGAACATAAAGAGACCACTCTCCACACAGCGCTCCTCAGAGGGAGCTTGGCAAGGCCATGTGGGGCCGGATTCCACCTGCTGCTTTTTAACTTTTGCTTTTTGTCTTCCCCAGTGGCTCCATACAATGCTCTACTTACACGTTCGTTGGCTTTTTCTCATCACCCTTTTCCAGCTTACTTAGACCACTGACTTCCAAAGGCCAAGTCCTGGTTTCTTATTATCTGGGGCTCTGAACATAGCAGTTAAGTTTGAGGCAGTGTCACCAATCCCGGGTCCCTGAGAAAGGTTGGCCTGTCTCTTCCAGTGTGTCTCCCGAGCAGCCCCTGCTCCTGCTCCTGGGTTTTATAGCTGAAAATAACAAGCCCTTGAGTCTCCATTGTAGCTAGAAACAAAAATGGCTAATAAAAATCCAGATTTGTGAAGTCTAATCAAGCACTTCTAACCCACCCCCAAGCTGACTGTTCTGAGAAAGAGAAAAGAGGTCTCTCTCCCTGCAAAAATGGAATCCAGGAGAATCAAGAAGCTCTGACATTAGAATGAAGGCACTTGAACCTGTAGAGGCTGGCTCATTCTTACCCTCACTCGGGATTCAGACTTATGAATTCTTAAGAAGCCACTTCCAGTGGGCTCTATATGGAATACCTCTAGGAAGGAGACTAGATGAATTCCAAGGATTTAGAAATTTGGAAAAGAGTCTTGGGGAGGGGATAGGCAGTACCCGGAAAGCTAGGTTTAGCCTCTCTGTATCTAAAGTAAACTTGTTGTGGTGACTCATTTCCTCTCAATTCGCTTTAGTGGATGGAAACTGGCTTGAGCCAAGAGGTTTTTCTCCATTTAAAGAGAAATTTTCTTTCAGTTTGTAGATACAGTAGAAGTCCCATCATTCAAGTGAAACTTGTTTTGGAAGAGAAAAATTAGTGAAAGCACCATACTGTCTCAGTCCTAAGCTGCTATCCATTTAGTAACAGCTTTTTGGCAAGGGAAAAAAGCCATCCACTTAAATGAATGCAATTTTGTAAGATGCAGCCCAATTTCAGAAACACTGCCGTGTGAACAAGGACAGCTCACAACTGAGGAAGCATGCTAATTAAGACATGGCTTTCTTAGTTGTTCTCATTTCTTCTGCAATGAAAGCCTCTCTTCAGGCTTCTCCAGTAAACTGACCCAGGTAGAAACTCTCTTGGCAGTGTGCCTGGCCTGATTTGGGACAATGTTCTTGGAAGACCTGTGAAAGAGTCAGAAATTTCTCCAACTCACAGAGCATGTTGATATGGTTGAAAGACCAATGAGCTATTTCCTCAGTTTACATCAACTTTCTCTATGGCCTCTCTGCACTCCTCTGAGACCCATCTCTCTGTCTGCATCAGGTGGGCTTTGGGACAGACAACTGTTTTTCAAAGTTAAGCACCAAATCACCTCTATATTTGACTTTTTGTCAAAGCAAGACTCAGCCTACTCCAAAAAAATAACATTCAAGAAATATCAGGTCTGACATGCCAGTTCTTTCAATCACAGAACCATTAATAAAGCAAACATATGTCCGTGTACCACGTGACATCATCTTGTGAACCCTTAGGAGCATGCTTCTCACACTTTTGGACACAGGTTGACTGATGTCTTACAGCACTTAATCTTTAGAAGCATCAGAGTCGTAATGGACATAGTCACATATGGCCTCAAGATTGCTCCCTGGGACATATATTAAGAACAATTTTCATTTCAAATTTCTGTGAACAGTGAGTTCACAGATCAACAGCAGCCCATCTGTGGACTGCTAAATGCTGGCAGTTTGAAGCCACCCACTAGTTCTCTGGGAGAAAGGCCTGGCAATCTGCATCCATAAAGATTACGGCCAAGAAAACCCTGTGGAGACCACACCACACTTGAGAGTTTCCATAAGTCAGACTGAACTCAACAGCAACAAATTTGGTCTGGTTTTTGGTTAAGCCAGCCTGCTTAGCACAGAGATGCATATCCTGAGACCAAGAGATAGGAGAAATTTCCCAAAGACTGCAGAGTTAAGATTAGAGGAAGCCATTCTCTCCTTCACCCTACAAAAGATGCATCAAGGAAAACATCCCAAGACTCCTAGAAAGGAGCAGGAAGGGTAAGGCCGTAGGCACGAGGTCTCAGATGAAGGCTGCGATAGCTTCCTTCCTTGTAGCAGGTACTACACTATATTTTCCTTTTGTGATCTCCTGCAGCCCAGTACTGGTAATATTTCTTAGTCGATGGTACATAGAATTTAGTCTCTTCGAGCTGATACTACAAGCCACTTGAAAAGTGATTTGCCATCTTTTCAAGACTTTTTTGGCTTCTGAGAACCCTAAACTACTTCATATTACAAAGTCTGCTGCTTGGTAAGACTGCTGCTAACATCAGCCATCAGGTTCCAAATAGAAGGTGTCAGTTGACTTAGAGGAAAACAACAGCCACACCGTCCTGAGCTTTTGCTAAAACCAACCTAATGCAACATTCATTCAGCTCAACATTTAAAAACAGGCAGTTCAAAAGCTAAAGTTTGGCAGACATCTATGTTTTCTTGTCAGAAGGAACAGGATGAATTGCAAGAAACAAAGAAGGAGGACAAGGCAGCATGAAGCAGTGAAATAATACATAGGTGGATGAATAATAGGAACCAATTTTCTTCTTAACTCCTTAAAGTCTGGCTCCTGCCTTCACTTGTCTAAGGGAGTGGGGGGAGAAAAACACTTTAAATCTCTCAGTGATCTTCTAATTAACCCAACCGTATCAGCATATATTAGGCAACCCACCATGTATAAGGAGGAACAAAGATGAAACTAAAGTTGTTTTAGTGCAGCAACCCAATGGAGTGAGCCAGGTAGCTCCAGTGTATTTCTTTAGAACATTCCAAGGTCCCTTATAGTAAAAGATGCTCAAACTGTCAATCATTGGCCACATATGACATCTGATTTCCCTCCCTTCAAACCTGCAGGACACCTGCTTAGAGCTTTCTTCCTGGGTTTCATTTTTTTTCCAATCTTTCTGCTGGATGCCTGCAGGGCTCAAGACAAACACTAGTAGGCTTAAAAAAGAGACTTTGGGGTAAACACTACAACCTTGACAGGGGAGCCTTATTGTCCTCTTCCATTATGAACATGTATGAATGAGACTTGTGTATTTTCAAGAGGCCCAAAGGCTCTATGGAGAAACATGTATACCAAAGCATAATTTATCGTGCAACCACCACTGTGCCTCTTCTGCCAGTGCTTTCAAGTCTCAGTGAATGTTTTCCACAGGAGTGAATTTCTGGCCAATGAAAAGAACATGGGATAAACCAAAAACCCAAACCCAGTGCCGTCAAGTCGATTCCAACTCATAGCAACCCTATAGTGACCCTATAGAACATGGGATAGGAGATGGGAAACATGGATTCTGCTTCTGGCTCCAAGGACAAGTAACTGAGGGACTTCAGGCAAAGCCACCCATGACCCACATCAGTCTCATTGCCTATGAGATGATCAGGAGCCATGTGTCCTAGCTCACCAAATTAATTTGTGCATCAAAAGCCTATTTACACCTTCTCTGACTCAAGGTATCTGACTCCAAAGACAAAGTCATCAAAATACTTTCTAATACATAATAAACAAAAAACAAAGCCAGCAGTCAACTTCACGTCTCCTCATGATGATCCTGTGTGTGTCAGAGTAGAACTCTCCTCCATAGGCCTTGCAATGGCTGGTTTTTTGGAGGTAGTGCAATGGCTGATTTTTTGGAGGTAGATTACCAGGCCTTTCTTTCAACGTGGTTTTGGTGGACTCAAACCACCAACCTTTTGGTTAGCAGCCAAGGTTTAACCATTGTACCACTCGACTGACCAATGTGTAGAAACAGTCAAATGTATTGTGGGCCAAACGTTGGTTTATGACGTTTACATGTGTTTATTGATTTACTCCCAAAACTCTAGATGGAAATCTTATTATCCCCATTTTTATAGATAAGGGAACTGAGGTTCAAAGTGATTAAAAATCACGGCCAAGTTTATATAGTTCACAGGCAGCAGAGCCAGGCAATTTGATCAACTATCCACTGTGCACAACTGTCTACTATTTTCTATCCCCTATTCACATTGTCTACATAAGATTTTAAGTTACTGACCGGAAAAAAAATCCTGATAATAACCCACAGATTCATCTAAAAATTAAACACTGATTGCCTGGGATGTGTCAGGCAGCCAGGCCATAGCCAAGGGGCTAGAGTTAGCCAAGTGCCGTCGCATCAGATCCAACTCAAAAGACAGTGAGACATGTACAAGTATAGAAATGGTACAGAGGCGACAATGGTTAATTCATGAAGCACAGGAAAGGTTTCTCAAAGGAAGTGACAGGTAAGCAGGATCTCAAAGAGGTTAACCTGAAAGACTAAGCATGAAATGACATTTCCAGCCAAGAGAACAACATGTGCAAGGTATGGAAGCAAGAATAGATCTGGCATGGGAACATGAAGTGTCATGGGAACATTTCTCTCATTCTATTAAATACTACAAATATATTTTCAGTTGCCAGACCTTACGTGCCCCTTCTTTATTCATCCAACAACAAATATTTATAAACATTCCTGTCCAGACACTGTGTTTAAGAGCAAATTTGTTGGGAAGAATAAATGGAAACCAATATTGACTGGGCACTTATTATATGACAGGCGTTGAGTGGACAAGGCACTTTTTGAAGCATGACAATTACATGACATTGTTTTAGCCCAGAAATCTAACAGTACTAATGACAAAGCTATGACGACACAGCCAGAAGTGTTATCCAGACTTTTCGTGTTCCAGGTCCTGTACTTCATCTATCACAGTGAGCGGTGAAGGCATGGAGACCTTGTCTTGTTTTTTTTCACTAGTGACAATACTGACAGACACACTATCTCTTTGTGACCAAATATTGTCAGATGGCAAACCAAGAATACAAATTTGGTCTGTCACCAAAGCAGAGAGTGTATTCAAGTGGCCCACAGAGGTCTCTAACTCCTGACCCTGACCTTGTCATTGATATTTAACTGTTCCACAGTCTAGGTCTTCCGTACCCCACTGGTTAAATGGCTGCTGGCCGAATCAAAGCAATCTGCTACATCTGTCCATTCCTGCAATGAAAGCTGTCAAAATACGTACCACTGTTGAACCAGAAACAGGGACTTAGCTACTTCTAGGTCTTCAATTCATTCCCTCACCGCATCCACTGAAAAGTCAAGCCCAGTTCTGTTGGATGGACAGCTCACACTGAAATCTGCCCACCTTACCCATGTTAGCACTCGGTTGTCATTCCAGTTCTTTCAAGGATGGTGCGTTTGGAGTGGGTAGAAGCAGAGAAGACATTTCTACAGAACGTATCCCTCTACGGAAACCTAGAGATCACAAGGAGGTGGGACCAGTGGCAAATACCAGATTCTCACTTGGGCTGTCCAGTGACAGATGTGGTCCCATCCAGCCAGAGCAATAAATTTTGATAGTATTCAAGGAGGACCTCCAGGGTGCTGAAGTAGAACTGAGGGGGGGGGCTGCCTTACCGGGAAGAGAAAAATTAACATTCACTCAGTTGAGTGATAGCCACTCATTCATTGCCTAAACGTTTTGTGTTTGATCGTGCACTACACTAGGAGTGTCTGGGTGGCACAAACAGTTAAACATTTCACTACTAATCAAAAAGTTGGCAGTTCAAATGCACTCCACAGTACTTTAGAAGAAAGATCAGGTGATCTGCCTCTGAAAGGTCACAGCCTCAGAAACCTTACAGAGCATCACTCTATCTGTAATGCATGGGGTCACTATGAATCAGAAACAACTCAAAAGTAATTAGTTTGGGGTTTTCTGTTGTCTGTTTCATGTACTACCTGCCAAGCCCCGTGACAGTTTGGGGAAGCAGCAGTGACAGCCACTATCCTCTTACAGCTTAGTGTGGTCGGGGATACGGACATACTCACAGCTGATAGTTGTAGTAGAATGTCACGGTTAAGAGCTGAAGGTAACAAGGCAGCCTGCCTGGATTGGAATCCAAGCTCTATCCCTTGCAAGCCGACTGGACTAGGAAAATCACATAACCTCTCTGTATCTCAACTTATCAATAAAATAAACACAATAATGGCAGCTATCATAAAACGGCTGTGAAAATCAAATAAGTTAATACACATAAAGTTTTTAGAACTATTCCTGGCCCACAATAAGCACTCAGTGTGTTTATTACTATTATTCTGCAACTATTATAAAACAGTGTCTTTGTTATGTAGTGGTGCTGTAACAAATACCAAGAATGGATGGCTTTAATGAAGAGAAGTTTATTTTCTCACAGGCCAGTAGGCTTGAAGTGCAAATTCAGGGTGCTGTCTCCAGGGGAATGCACTCTTTCTGTGTATGATCTGGAGGAAAGTCCTTGTGTTGCATCAGTCTTTCTTTGGCCGGGAGCATCTCAATGCAAGAATCTCAGATCTGAAGGACACACTCTGCTCTTGGAGCTACTTTCTTGATGGTATGAGATTCCCGACTCTCTGCTTGCTTCCTTTCATTTTATCTCTTGTAGGAAAAAAGGTAAGGATGTTGCAGTCCCACCTTAATCCCCTTTAACATAATCCAGTCTTGCCCTGTTAACTGTGAGAAGACATTAGGATTTATAACATGGGGCAATCACAGAATGGAGGACAACCCTACAATACTAGAAATCATGGCCCAGCCAAATTGCCATACACATTTTTTGGGGTGACACAACTCAGTCTGTGACAAATGGCATGATATATGCTATGATGGGTATGTACAGGCTGCCAAGAGAACACAGAGAGACACATCTCATCCAGACGGCAAGTTCCACAGAGCAGATGATTCCTAAAACAAATCCTGAAATATAAGTAGGGAGTGAGTTATCTATACAAGATAAAGGAAAAGAGTGCTCCAGGCGTTGTGATAATACATGTGAAGGCAAAAAAAATAAAATAAAATGAGTGACTAACAAAAAGCGGAAAATCAGCCCACAAGGTGGAGGGGAAGAGGTAAGGTGGAGGTTACTGTCCGTCATCTGGAAGAGCAGTGGGGCGTGGCCTGAGTGAGACTGACACATTGGAGCAGTGTCCAACAGCTGGGCTAAGAGCTGCTCCACTGCGGGGACTGTGGTTTTCATAATTCAACACACATATCCAGTGTAGGCATAAGGGACAGAATGATAAATTCAACTTAAATACCACCCCGTCACACCATGCTAAGTTGCATGAAATCAAGACGTTATTCATTCCACTTTCAACCCCAGAGCACAGCACACTATTTGGCTCATATCGGGTGCTCAATAAATAGTCATTGAATGAATGAACAAAGAAATGAGTAAGAAAGACAGGTATAGCGCCTGCCATTAGGAAGCTTACAAGATGAGCGGTGTTTCCTACTGCAATTTTGAGATAGAGCAAGCCAGAATATGGAGATCCCGACGGCATCCCAGGACTGTTCAGTGAAGTCAAAAATAGAAAAGCAAGTGAACCCAGATGCATTAAGAGTGAGCACCAGAGCTCAGAGCGCAGTGTTAGTTGACACAGCGCCTGTCCCTGTCTGATGCATTGCCCTCCCTGCAGTAGTTAGCCTTCTGGGACCCTGCAAAGCATGCAGAAAGTCTGACAGCTTACAATCAATACCATGTTCACTGGTGCAGCAAGCAACATTATCACATCTAAGATATTACCCCCACATCCCAACTCCAGCACTAAATATTCCCATAACAAGGCTAAGGGAAGTGACAAGAGCTATTATTCTCAACCCTCCCACTTGGAAGCAAGAGGTGAGGCAAACCTTCCCATGGATGTTCTTAGAGGGAGGCAAGCCAGTTCCCCAAAGAAATCTCTCTCTCAGAGCTAAGCATATGCCAAATACATCAAGGCAGGGATGGGAGAAGATTGGCATTTTCATTCGCCTGGGCTTCCCCAGTGCAGGAGGACAGGCTTTGTGGGTGGCTGAGACTTTCAGCAGTAAATTGAGGGGGGTGGTTAGTTGCATCAGCAGGGAATGTGTAAGGTGTGAACACTGGATTTTATTCTATATACCCAAGTCCCTCTAATCAAGAAACTTCCCCTAGCTTGGCTTTCGTATTTCAGCTTCTATGCCTGTGGCCTAATTGAAAGTCATATTTCATCTAGGCCAATAGTTTCCAACTCCAAGTGCAGGTGGCTTATGAACAGTCAGCCTAAATTTATCAGAGAGAACAGCAAACAACTACAATTGCATGTTAAACACAATCTAGTCCTCAGTGGAGGAAGTGGTGCCAGTCATATCATACACTAGACACAACAGAGGACTGCCACTAAATACCCTGTCTAGTGGTTCTTTGTCTATAATGGGTCTCTAACAGGAACAAGGCAGGCGGTAAGACACGTGGACTGTGGTCTTCATTCATTGGTGCCTCTGCTTGACAGTCTCTCCGTTTATCATCGCCTCGCTTCCTCCCTGGCAAGATGAGGGGCATAGCTCTTACTTTCCGTCTTCCATTTCAAACTACAGACAGGTTAATTAGCAAACATCTGTGATAACTTTTGATGAAAGGATCAGCTGACATGCAGAGAGGAGTATTTCCACTGAGGCCACAACAAATGTCACAGAAATGGAGAACATGTCCATCAGGGAACAAGAAAACTCAGATCAAAAGCTAACTTTGCCCAGAGTACAAAAAGAACATGCCATTTCAGGAGACAAATGTGGCCCAAAGCAGCTCTTCAACTTTGACCAGAATTTAAAAAAAAAGAAAAAGAAAATATCATTGCCCTCAAGTCAATTCCAACTCATAGTGAACCTATAGGACAGAGTACAACTGCCCCGTAGAGTTTCCGAGGAGCACCAACTAGATTCAAACAACCAAACTTTTGGTTAGCAGCTGTAGCACTTGACCATTATGCTGCCAGGGCTTCCACAGGAGGGTTAACTAACTCAGTCCCAGATGAGTCCACCAGGGTTCCAAGAGAGATACTGGGTAGGTTCCAGCAAGGCCATGATTATAACAGCTCTTCCCTCTTCTCTATCTTTAAGCAAATGGTGGATTCTTCTTAATGTGGCATCACACAGACACACATAATAAGCCTCAATATTAATAGACACTCCTTTCTTAGAGAATCATCTCTGAATTCACAATCTTTCCAGTAAGAATGGGGGATGTCTCTCAGCTAATTAAAGACACAACCTGGAAATAAAGGTTGTAAAAAAAAAAAAAAAAATTTATTGGATTTTACATCAGGACTGGGGATTCATTTACAAATGAAAACTCTGCAGCTTTGGTTGATAATAAAGTTATATGACTTCACATAACACTGTAATGACCTCATTTTTTACCTGCTCGTTTTATTACTCAGTCACAACTACACTTTGGATTGGAGTAACTGTCGTAATGATGAACAATAATTGAACATTATTGGTTCTGGAGACATTTCAACTTATTCCAGCACTTTCGCAAATGGAGAGATGAAGTCATCTACCCAAGATTATGCCGGAGCTATCACAAAGAGCAGAGTTAAACTCATATCTTCTGTATTTCTAAGAGACTTTTTTGTTTTTGTTGTTGTTTTCATCTTTCCATGAACCTAAAGCAGGTGGGACTACTCAAACTCTGGTCAAAGTTTTTGTTAACAAGCTTTAATTCCTGCTTAAACAGCATTCCACTTGTCTGTCTAGGGTACCATTTGAGGACAGTTCTGCTGGTGGTGCTGGGAACACTGCCTCATGCCAAGACTCGCTGTCACCCATACCAGCACAGGTTCATGCTGGTGAACCCGCTGCGTTTATTCACTACCTAAACCATCATTTCACTCTTCACAGCATTCAGCACTACAAATCATTTTTCCTTCCTACAGATCATTTCACAAAATAATCAGTATTTGATAATGTATCATACAATTAAGCTGCAGAGATAAACAAAACAAACTGTTCCTGTCCTCAACAAATACAGTCTGATAAGAAATGCAGTTCCAAACATATAACTAAAACATAGCACAGTAACATAAGGACAGAGATATGTATAGATTGCTATACAAGGTTGGGTAACACAATTGCTAACCAAGAGTTTGGTGGTTCAAGGCCACCCAGAGGTGCCTCACAAGAGACATCTGGCAATCTACTTCTGAAAACTCAGCCATCATAAACTACAGAGCACAGTTCTACTCGGACACACATGAGTTCATCATGAGTTGAAATCGACTCGTAGCAACTGGTTACAGAATTTGAGCACCCAATCTCCTAGAAAAGGAATTGAGGCAAATCCTAAAGGATGGCAGGACCAAGCAGGCAAGGAAGAACATGAGCAGTGGCACACAGTTGGTAAGCACTACCTCTTGCTGAGTGTTAAGCAGACTGATTTTGCTTACATGGAAGACTTTTAGCTTGGAATGGCTCAAATACTGGCGGGGCAGCAGGATACCAATTCTACAAGGCCATGTAGAGTGTTTTAGCTTCACTCAGCAGGCTGGGGAGAGCTGCTGAGAGATTGAAGGGGAGAATTAACATAGTTGGAATTATATTTTTGAAGATAGCTCTGGCAGCTGTATAAATGAGACATTTGAAGTAGACAAGGTTGGGGGCAGGGAGCCTACTTAGGCAGCTGTTGAAGTGGTGTGCCAGAGAGGGATTAAAAGGTTTGGAACCGGGTATGAAGGAAAAACTGAAGAGGTAAAATCAACATAAGGTAGCATCATTTAATGAGAGCTGAGAGAAGATGGAAACCCTGGTGGCACAGTGGTTAAGTGCTACGGCTGCTAAGCAAAAGGTCAGCAGTTCAGATCCACCAGGTGCTATTTGGAAACTCAGTGGACCAGTTCTACTCTGAAACCTGCAGGGTCGCTATGAGTTGGAACTGAGTCGACAGCAGTGGGTTTGGAGAGAAGATGAAGCCCTGGGGGGGCAACAGTTAAGCACATGGCTACTAACCCTAAAGGTGACAGTTGAAACCCACCCAGTAGCCCTGCAGAGAAAGAACTGGAAATCCATTCCCATAAAGATTGCAGCCTAGAAAAGCCTATAGAGCAGTTCTACTCTGTCACATGGAGTTGCTGTGAGTTCAGATTGACATGACAGCACTTAAAAATAACAACAAGCAGGAAAAAGAAGTTCATAAAGACGCTTAGGCTGGTAGCTAGGATGATAAACAAGGGCGTGAACAGGGATGGAAATGAAAGGGAAAGCAGTAGGTATAGGAGGAGGGAAAGAAAAGGTGAGGAACTTGACTTGGGATGTGTTGTATTTGTAGGGCTGGGTGAAGACAGTCCCCAGCAGGTATCTAGATCAAAGATCTGCCACTGATAACGTCTGGCTGAGACACGGATGTGATGGGGTGCTAGTTATCAGCATGGAAAGGCTTTTGTAAAGGAGGTCACACGGGCGGAACTTAGACGAAGACTATCAGTTGGCCAAGGAGAGGACCCTGAGTGAGCAGAGAAGTGCTCCCCAGATCACCAGAGAAGGAGGAGACAGAAATATAAGATCTGTAGACAAATGTCATCACAAAGATAAAGGAATAGAGGTCCACCTCTGAAAAATAGAGTTCCTACAAATCCACATTAAGCACACAAAGCCCAGAAGAAAAATAGGCAAAGGATTTGAAAGCAATTCACAAAAGAAGAGATCCTAAAATTCTAAGAACATAAGAAATGTGCTCTACTCAGTAATTATAGCAATGCGAATAGCACTGTATAGCCTCAAGAATGAATAAAATTGGAAAGACAGACACTCACAGGTGTTGGCAATGATGTGGCAAACCTGGAGCTTTCCATATACTACTGGTGAGATTATTAATCAATGTCACTATTTTGGAAGGCAGTGTGGTATTACCTACTCATTTTGAAATTGCTAACCCTCATGACACAGCAATCTATTCCATTTCTAAGCATACACCCAGCATATAGACGTGTACATGTGTATACCAGGAGACAAGTTCTTGGCAGCATTATCCATCAATGCTAAAAATAGAAATGAACAAATACAGTAGAACAAAACAATCCACTCTTTCTACAAACTGGAGTATCAACTGTGAAAATGAATGAACTACAGCTTTGCACAACATGGACAAATCTTCCAAATACGAAACAGAGTGAAAGAAACCGGGTGAAAAAAATAACAGCCTTCATGATCACAAATACATAGCTCCCACACAGGCAAAACTAATCGAGAGAGTTTAGGAATGCATAGTTGGGTGGTAAAGCCATAAAGGAAAGCAAGAAAATGGTTATTATAAAATTAAGGACAATGTTCATCTCTGGAGCAAGAAATGTGACCAGGAGGAGACATTAAGAGGGTTTCGGGGGGTGAGGGGGAGAGCTGACACGCTACTAAGCTACCATTTAGAGGAGTTTTCCCATTATGAATAATTCATTAAGCTTTGTATTTGTTTCGTGTAATTTTCTGCACATTATTAAAGAAGATTTGTAAACATATCTAAACATTAAATCTTCAGACCTTTAAAAAGATGTTTTAGAGATTAACAGGGGGACTCCGACACGCTAGCAGTGAGGCTACTTGTGTCAGGGAAACAGCCCTCAATGGCACATCCAGAGCCCCAGAGAGCACCACGGCATCACAACATGTGACAGTATATCTTTAACGGGGACTGTGAGGCAGAAAGAAAATACTAAGTTGCTCCTACATCTGCTGTCAGGCACTATGAGGAAGCAGGAAATACCTAAGAGAAGAGGGATTAAGGTACAGAGGGTACAGCAGCTATCGCCGAAAGGGAACCAGTGCACAAACTAGGAGGTTCGTGTAGGTTCAGCTTCTCCCTTTTCCTTTCAGAATACACCTTCCTCCTCTTGCTGCCCAATCATCTTTATCTTGACTGTACTCAGAAACAATAACCAAAATAAAAAACCAAACCCACTGCCATCAAGTCGGCTGCAACTCAGCCACCCTAGAGGTCAGAGTAGAACTGCCCCCATAGAGTTTCCAAAGAGCTCCTGGTGGATTTGAACTGCCCGTCATTCAGTTAGCAGATGCAGCACTTAACCCACGATGCTGCCAGGCACTAGTTAGTTTTCAACTTCTAATAGAAAATAGGCATTGAACAGGATAAGGAAATAGACTCATTTTCTTTCCAAATGTCTTATCTGGCCAAAGCCAAGTGCCATCAAGTCGGATCCAACTCATGGCGACCCTAGGGTAGAAACAGTATTTCTATTTACCTCACTAGACAGGAATATGCAGTAAACAGGGTATTATATGTTTTTGCTACCTGGAATTCTGCCTTCTTTCTTTTAATAAGAAGTCCTGATGACACAGTGGTTAAGGGTTCAATTGCCAGCCAAAGGGTCGGTGGTTCAAAACCCGTAGCTGCTCCATAGGAGAAAGCTATGACAGTCTGCTTCTTGAAAGATTACAGCCTTGGAAACCCTCTGGAGCAGTTCTACTCTGTCCTATAGAGTCACTGTGAATTAGAACCAACTCTACAGCAATGAGTTTGCTTGGGTTTTCTTTTCTTTCTTTCTTTCTTTCTTTTTTTTTTTTCCTTATAATAAACCCCCTAACCACAAGGTTGGCAGTTCAAATCTGCCAGGTACTCCTTGGAAACTCTATGGGGCAGTTCTATTCTGACCTCTAGGGTCACTATGGGTCAGACCTGACATGATGGCAGTGGGTTTGCCGTATTGTTTTTTAGAGTGACCAGTCTTTCCTGACATCCAGCTATGTGGCTTGAATGAAGCTGACCTGACTCCCAGCTTCAGGAACGGAGCATAACACCTGGGCCAAACCAAGAAGTCCCAGCTCCAGTTCAGAGTTACCCAAACCAGGTCAATAAAGTCCAGCAAGACTCACTTCTAGGGATCTGAGCAATTAGAGAAGGATATATGGTCACTGGTGATGAGGAAACCCTGGTTGTTCAGTGGTTAAGAGCTACTTCTGCGAACCAAACTGTTGGCAGTTCAAACCTACCAGGCACTGCTCTCTGGAGGGGTTCTTCTGCACTCTATAGAGTCACTGTGTGTTGGAATAGACTAAACAGTATGAGTTTGGGTTTTTACTTTTGTTTGGATTCTTAATGAATGTGAACTATAAAGGGTTAGGGACTAGAATAGCTGTAACCATTTTGCCACCTTATGACATCAAAGAGTGATAGAATCCAACATATAGCATAACAGTTTAGGGCAGGAATAGGTGAACTTCTCCCATAAAGGGCCATCTAGTCTCTGCCATTGTACCACTCAACTATGCCATTCTAGTAAGAAAACAACTAAAAAAAAAAAAACCCCACTGCTGTCGATTTGATTCCAACTCATAGTGACCCTATAGGACTGGGTAGAACTGCTACATAGAGCTACCAAGGAGCACCTGGTAGATTTGAACTGTCAACATTTCAGTTAGTACTGAACCACTATGTCACCAGGGTTTCCAAGAAAACACCTAGAAATAATATATAAACAAATGAGCCTGGCTGTGTTCCATTTAGATTTTTATTTACAAAAATGGGTATAGGACAGAATTTGGCCCACAGGCCATCATTTGTCAACCCGAGTTAGAGCATAGACTCCAGAAACAGACCACGTGGATTTAAATCCTAGATCTGTTCTCTGACTCTTTTGCTGCTTGCTAACTTGGCAAATTAGTTCACATTAACATAATCTCATGGATGCTGTTTTATCTCAATCATATATGGAACACTTACTACAGGTAGGAAACTGAGCCAGTGAGTTGCTATGTTAACTCTTTCAGATCAGAGTTCCCTGGAAGCAATGCCTTAGCCCAAAACAGCAAGACAGAATGAAGTGGATAGTCAAGTATTCCTTAACACCCATTGCTGTTGAGTTGATTCCTTCACACAGCGACCCTGTAGAACAGAGCAGAACTGCTCCCGCAGGGTTTCTAAGGCTGTATTTTTTTTTAAATGCTTTAGACAAAAGTTTACCAAACAAATTAGTTTTTCATTGAACAATTAATACATGTATTGATTTGTGACATTGGTTGCCATCCCACAACATGCTAACACTCTCCGCTTTTCAACCTTGGGTTTCTCCCTTCCTGTGGGCTGGTGTGCCCGTTTAGTCTTATGGACTTGTCTAATCTTTGGCTTAAGGGTGGACCTTAGAAGTGACTTCAGGACTGAGCTAAAAATGTATCCAGGAGCCATGCTCTTGGGGTTTCTCCAGTCTCTGTCAGACCAGAAAGTTGGGTCCTTTTTGTGAGTTAAAATCTGGTTCTACACTTTTCTGCGGCTCTGTCTGGGAGCTTCTGCTGTCAGAGCAGTCAGTGGTGGTAGCCGGGTGCCACCCAGTTGCACTGGACTCAGTCTGACAGAGGAGGTGATAGTTGTGTCCCATCAGTCCTTTGGACTAATCTTTCCTTTGCATCTTTGGTTTTCTTTATTCTCTCTTACTCCAGACAGACTGGGACCAGTGAAGTCTCTTAGATGGCCCTTCACAAACTTTTAAAATCCTAGACAGTACTCATCAAAGAAGAACACAGAACATTTTCTTTTTAAACTATGTTATGCCTGTTGAGCGTTGTAAACTATGTTATGCCCAAGACCATGGTCGCCACAGCCCTCAGCCAGACAAGAAACAGTTGAAAACTCAACCAGCATCTCACATTCCTTTTATCCCCACCAAGTGCCTTTCTCTATGAAATTGCTTGATCTAATGTTTCATGAATAAAATCAGCAAAGGCTGCTAAAGAACTAATCTCTCCACTATTCCCAGGAAGTGATAAACACTTAAGTGTACAGTGTCACCTTCATGTTTAATGTCCTTAATCTATGATGGTAAAAAAAAAAAAAGTGTTGTAATCAATTTGGTTTCTTTTACATTCATACAAAGCGGGGCTCTTGAATTCAGAGCACAGATGAGCCAAAGACTTTTTAAAATTATAATTAGCTTGTTACTAGCAATATTCCATACTTCTCAAATTCTCGGCCTACAGATTAAGGCATGCCATTACTACTTCCCTGAATAACTAGTCTGAAGTATAATTTCCCTGTCCCATCTCCTTTGCCAAATATTGTCTAGTATTCCCATTCTTAAATCAATCCTAAGAAGGCTACTGGGATTACTATAATGGCTTAGACTAGAAGTGGCAAATTCTTTTCTGTGAAGGGCTAGATTGCAAATATGTTACATTTTGTGGGCAGTACAGGCTCTACCACAACCATTCAATTCTGCCTTTGTGATTCAAAAGTATACATAAACAATACAAATACCCACAGGTGATTCATTCCAACAAACAGTAATTTACAAAAACAGGTGTCATGCTGGATTTCTCCCAATTGCTCCTAGTCAGGTTTAGACCAATCAGAATTAATTTATGGATCACTTTGGGAAGGATAGAGTCCCACACAACACCAGGGTTCTCTCAGCAAGACAGAAGAGAATGCCTTTTAGAAAGGCGACCAGCAGAGTCCACAGGAGCATCTCTCAAGTCCTAGTTCAAATGCTAGAAAGGAAGCCATCTCAACTCATCTCTGATTGATTTAATCATTTCTCTGCTTGGGGGGTTCCCACAGTAACTTGCTTAGGTCTCCATTCAGAATTATTACAATTGAGCCACTGCTAACATGGCTGTGTCCTTGAATAGACAGTAAGCACTAGGAGGGTAAAATCTGTTTTATTTGTTTTTTATGCTGCCCTTTTCCCTCTCCTAGCAAACCACCCGTCACATAAGAAGTGCTCACTAAGTATTAATGGAATGAAAACAGGACAAATATCTGGCATCACCGTTTGCCATGGAATGGATTCTCACGATGACTTCAGGTGCGTCAGGGTAGAACTGTGCTCCACAGGGTTTGCAATAGCTGAGTTTTCAGATCACCAGGGCTTTCTTCTGAGGCACCTCTGAGTGGACCCAAACTTCCAGGTTTTCGGTTAGCAGCTGAGCCTACTAACTGTTTCTACCACCCAGGGAATCTTAGAAAAATATACAATCAAGGAAATAGGCTTCAGACTCTTAGTTGTTTTTTTTTTTTCATTGACATTAATCTACCAACAGTTCAAGTTTCATAAATTTCACAATCCACCACTATCTAGAAGTTTTTGTTTTAATCACAGATCAGCTTGCAGGACTAAGAGATGACATTTTGCCCTGGCAAGCTGTTTATACCTTTGTATCCATGTCCTATGCCACAGACCCAATGACCACAAACTCAGACACAAATTCATAATCTCACCATTTCCCTGGGTCGAGAGTCTGACACAGAGTAACTGGGTCCTCTGCACAGGATCTTACTACACAGCCAGATGTGGGATTCTTTTTCAGACCAATATAGTCACTGGCAAAGTTCATTTCCTGGCAGCTGCAGAACTCACAGGGGCTGTGTTCTCCGGGCCAGCAAGAGGGTTTCTCTCATGCTCTGAATCTCTAGACTTCAAGAGGTGTCCAGTCCCTTTTAGGAACTCTCCTGATTAAGTCAGGCCCACCCAGGATAATATCCTTTTTGACTAATTCAAAGTCAACTGATTAGAAACCTAGTCACAGGAGTGACACCCCATCAAATTCACTGGTCCCTACCAAAACTCAAGGGAAGGACTTAATACAAGGCACATACACCAGGAGACGTCCACCACCCACCTTTCCATTTGTTGTACTGTGGTAGCTTGTGTGTTGCCATGATGCTGGAAGCTAATCCATCAGTATTTAAAATATTAGCAGAGATGCTCATTAAGGACAGGACTTAGCAGATCATCCAGATTAACTAGGGATAAAGACCTGGCAATCTACTGTTAAAAATTAGCTGGTGAAAACCCTATGAATCATAACAGAATAATGTCTGCTACTGTTTAGAGATGAGCCTGGTAGGTTGGAAGGGACTCAAAAGACACAGTGGCCACAACAATGGATTAGAACATAGCAACAACCATGGAGATGGAGCAGCACTGGGCAGTGTTGGTTTCTGGTACACCTGGAGTCACCATCATAAGTTGGAGCAGACGAAGGGCCCCTACCACCACCGGGTGGTCAGGGATCTTGGAGATCATCTCAGAATTCCTACCCCAAACTCCATTATAGAACCTAACCCTGCAAAATTGTATTTGGTTGTCTGTCTCCCTACTGAAAAGGGGCTGCACATCTTATCTTTACATCTCAAGTGCCTAATATTCAAGAGAGTCCGTAAACATCAAGTAGATAAACTACTGGATGAGTTCTGACTATTATTCCTCAGTGGAGACCCTTTCTTTCCTGTTGTTTGAAAGCTTCTAGAAAAAGCAAATGACCCATTTACTTGCATCTAACAAACAGACAGGAAAACTGAAAATAGGACTAATGAAATCCCTAAGTAACATTCTAGAAATACGTAGCCAATACTGGTTTTAGAACTCTTAATAATAAGAATTAGTTAAGCTAGGATCAGGATTTGTAAAAGACTTGATATTCATGCTTTAACGTTTCATCTTGCACTTGACCACAGTATTGTAATTTATGACTTCCACTGTTAGTAATAATTATTCTTTGAGCACTTCCTTTATGCCAGGTGCAGTGCTAGATGACTCACAAACATTCTCCTATAGCATCTTATGAGCCTATGAGAGGCAAAGACTATTTCTGACTTATTCACTGCTGTATCTTCAGTGTCAGCCCAGTGTCTGGCCATTGGAGAGCTCACAACAAGATAATAGTCAAATGAGTGACTTAAGTCCTCTGGAAAAGCAATAATAAGCCTTTCTGAGATGAGAAAATTGATACTCAGAGGAGTGAAGTCATTTGCCTAAGGCCACATAGACAGAAAGGCACAATTCAAACCCAGTGCTCCACTCCAAAGTCCACCCTCTTCACCACTCACCAGTGATACTGAATTCCTGTCTGTGAAATTGCCATATCCAGTAGTTTTTGCAGTTTAAAACCTGGACTTAAATTGGCCTATATTAAATCAGAAGTCCTTCTGTGTGTTAGTTTCACCTCTTAGAGTTACCTGCCTATGAAGCAAATCTCTTTCAAGGAAGGAAGCTCAAAAAGAGGAACACCAATTGTAACAAAGGCTTAAATTCATCTTGGTTTCTACACCCATACTCTATTCTGATGAGGGACCTGCAGACAAATCAAGAGGCAGTCACTCAAACAGAATAAGTGGATACTGAATGATTCAGAGTCAGAAAAGGTATGTGTCAGGGTTGTATCCTTTCACCATACTTAATCAATCTGTTGAGCAAAATAATCAGAGAAGCTCAACTCTGTGAAGAGGAATGGGGCATGACGATTGGAAGAAGATGCATTAACAACATGTGTTATGCAGAAACATGCCTTGCTTGCGGAAAGTGATGAAGACTTGAAGTACTTACTGATGAAGATCAATGAACACACTCTTAGTATGGATGACACTTCAGCATAAAGAAAACAAAATCCTCACAACTGGACCTATAAGCAACATGATGATAAACAGAAAAGATTGAAGTTGTCAAGGACTTCATTGTACGTGGATCCATAGTTAACACCCTTGGAAATAACAGTCAATAAGTCAAAAGACCTGCTGTATTTAAGCAAATCTACTGCAAAAATCTCTTTAGAATGCTGAAAAGCAAAAATGTCAACTTAAAGACTAAGTGACCCAAACTACGGTGTTTTCAGTCACATTGTACGCATGCAAAGGCTGGACTGTGGATAAGGAAAACCAAATAATTCAAAGGAAAGTCTTTGCTTATCTGTCTTCCTACTGAAAAGGGGCTGTACATCTTATTTTTAAGATGTCCTCTGAATTGTGGTGTTGGTTTTTTGGTGCTAAAGAAGAATATCGAGTATGCCATAGACTGCCAAAAGAACAAACAATTCTGTCTTGGAAGGAGTAAGAGCCAGAATGCTCCTTAGAAACACAGATGGCAAGACTACATCTCACATAGTTTGGAGGTATTATTAGGAAGGATCAGTCCCTGCAGACGAGCATCGTGCTTGGTAAAGTAGGGGTCAGCAAAAAAGAAGACAACTCTCAAGGAGATGAATTGACACAGTGTCTCCAACAATGGGCTCAGGCATAACAACCATTGTGAGGGCGGTGCAGGCCTGGGCAGGGTTTCATTCTGTTGTTCCGAGGGTTGGTATGAGTCAAAACTGACTTGATAGCACTTAACCACAACCCAATTCTTAGGTGAAGAAAAACAGACTAACAGCAAATTCACCAAGAACCTACTCTAAGCATCTGCCCTAGCTGCCAAATGGTTCTGGAAGTTTTCCATCCTAGCGAGATCTGAATGTTTGCCTGACCACACTCCAAGTGGTCGTTTCCATTACTTAGCAGGAAGTAGAAAATTAATCCACAAAACTCAGTTTTAAGAGTTCATGTGAGAACTCTGGGAAATTGATTGCTGGAAGAATATTGGGGTATAGTAATATGAGGAGGCTGGCAGAAACTAGCATAGACAGGAAAGCAACCCCATAAAGTTACTGGTGAGAAGACTCAAGAGACATAGCTTTTGGTCCTTCTCCACTTTCCGCCACATATTCAGAGACGCCTACCACAGATCCCTGACTGGGCATCCAAAGCCTGCTCATGACATGTTTTCAGGAAAAATGGAGATCAATAGTGCTGGCAGCTTCCCTGTATGGACATGTCCTGAGGTGTTTGCTTAGCTCAAGCACAACAGCAGCCTCCTGGCTGCCATGTTTCCACCTTTGACCCCACCTAGTGGCTGTGACTGCTCACACCAGAGTGTTGTGAGGAGCCCTTAAATTAAGCAAAATCTGACTCACACTTGTAGGCTCAAGGCTGGCAGTTCAGTTCACCTTGGTTTCTTGTTTAAAAACAGGAACGAAACAGTTGCTGTAGAGTCAGTTCTGACTCACAGCAATCCCAGGTGTATCAGAGCAGGACTGTTTCCACGAGGCTTGCAATTCCTGACTTGGAAGGTGACTCTGGGCATGCTAGAATCTCTAACCTTTTCATTCGCAGCTGAGCATGTAACCGTTTGCACCAGTCAGGGACCCTGGTTTCTTGTTGTGACTACTGTTGGTTGACATCAAGTAATTTCAACTCATGGCCAACCCACATGCGCTGTGAACTTTCAGAAGCAAACTGCCAAGGCTGTGCTTCAGGGTGCCTCTGGGTGGATTTGCACTAGCAGTTTTTATGACTAATAGTTGAACACTTAAGCCTGCCCTACCCAGGGACTCCTGGTTTCTTGTAAAGCTGAGACCTGAGGGGATGTGTTCTGCAGCTGCCACTGGAATCAGAGCCAGGCTAGCCCACAGGCTGACTGTTACCAATCTACCAGGACTCAAGTACAGAAATTGACAGTGCATACTTAGAAATCTTCCTCTGAATGTTAGCTCAGAGAAGAATGGAGTAGACTCTGGGAAACCATGTGACTCATACGATGTACGTACTTCACGGTTCTATGCATTTATAAGAGGTGGTCCTACCAGTCTCTTTCTAGGAGGAAGCGAAGAGGGTGGAGCGGAGTGGACAGATGCTTGTTGAGGGGACACTAGAAGTATGGAATGGAAAGGAGGAGGGTGCTGTCACCAGGTGGGGAGAGCAGAAGCAGCTGAAGACAGATGGGCATGCAAAACCAATTTGGATTGTATACATTCCACTTAATGGCAATAAATAAAAGGATAAAGGAATTAAACAAACAAAAAAAAGAAACCTTCCTGGCATTTTGACAGATTAACTCTATGTCTACCGAATCTAATGAAAAAGGTGTGGGGAGCTTGCTTTTATTTGTCTTACAGTATTTAGTTTTGATGTTAATTCATTTTTATTGTTTTACTATTTTATTGTTCCAAGACTCACTAGATTCTAGAGGCAAAATGGATCTACAGAAAAAACATGAGGCAGAGGTTTGAAGAGTTTGAAGAGTTTTGAAGAGTTTTGAAGAGTTTCTGGGTTCTGCTACTGAGACTTGATGACATCCATGTCCTTCAGATTCCAAAAACATGCCTGCATCGTACTATAGATATTCCTATCTTACTTAAGCTTATTAAGTCAAGTTTACGGCCTTGAAACCTAAGTGCTAATTAACATACTCACCCTGATCTCTGTGGCAAAATAAACACATTTTCTTCTTCCAGCCTTGCTGGTCTGTCTGCTTTTCCAAGAAGTTCTCCTAACCTAAGACTCCCTCCCAAACCAAGCCAAAGCAATGTTTGCCTTGTCATTCTCATCCTTGGCCAGATCCTTAGGTCTAAAACCAGATAGCTCTTTGTTTAGGGATTGATGAGAGGAAAAAGAGAAGGAGGGTCAGCAGATGTTTCTGGAGAGCCTACTCTGTACACTCCCTGAGTGAGCAAGTATGAGAAGAGGCCCACAGACTTGCCATTATGAAGCTCACAGGTAAGTTAGTTTCAGAGAGGGATGCATGCAAGTAATGAAATTTCATACGACAAGGAAAACCAACCAGCTACTCAAAACCATCTCATAAGGCATGGAGGCAGAGAAGAAAACCTGACAATGATACCATCAATTATTAAGCACTTAGGCCCCTGGATGGCACGAATGGTTTGTTCTCGTCTATTAACTGAAAGTGTGACAGTCTGGATACACTAGCAGCACTGTGAGAGAAATTCCTGGTACCTATTCCTGCACGATCACAGCCATGGAAAATTCAATGGAGCAGGTCTAATCTGATACACGTGGCACACATGGGGTCACCATGAGATGGAATCAATTAGACAGCAGTCGGTCTGTTTTTTGTGGTGTTAAGAGTTTATTCTGCTTCAGGAACTATGCTAAGTATTTTAAGTCCTCTGGTAACAGCCCTATGAAATGCCTTTGTTGTCCCATATTTTAGATGGGGAAACAAGTTTAGAGAGATTCCTAACATACACAGTCTGACAATTAAGTTTGTGAACTTATCCTAGAAAAAGTGCTACATATCTCATTGCTGAATATCACTACTGTCACCTTTGAAATACTACTCCCTTTGGGAAGCTATACACTGATGTTAGTGCCTAGACTACCCTTCAAAGAAGTTTTTCTAGGATGAGTTTGAGAACTTAATTATCAGACCTTGTCCAACAACAGCTCTGATGGTCATTCCAGAAAACAAGTTCCAAAATTGTTTTGAAGGGTGGACTAGGCACTGGCATCGGTGCACAGCTTCTCAGAGGGAGTACTTCAAAGGTGACCATAGTGATGCTCAGCAGTGAGGCATGTAGCACTTTTTCTAGGATGAATTCATGAATGTAAGTGTCTGTCCTCGTAGCTGAGAAAACATGCAAATAGAGCATGAGTCTCAATCTGTCATACGCCACAGCTGACACTCTGAACTACTCATGGAGGGTAACATGACAGAAAGCTGAGCCCCAGTAAGGTAGCAGTCTTTTCAGTCACCCAGAATAGTCACTTTCTTTTTTCTTGGCAGAAAGAATCTTCAAATCCCTTCAAATATACATCCCCTTCAGAACATCAAAAGCAAAGTCCCCCTGCTCAGTGAGGCTCACCTGTATTGGTTAGCAGAAACCAACAACAGTAGCCAAGTGCTTTGGGCCACATAAAAACCATTTTTGCAGGAAGCATCTTACAAAATGAAACATGAAAGAAGGCTGGATCTTATGACGGTTATTTCCCCAGGCGGCAGCAGGGAATAGCTGTAAAATGTCTCATAAAATCCCATCAAATGTACAAATGGCATGGGCTTAAATACACTGCAATGGAGTGAGCCAGTGAACATCTGGACTGAATTTACACCCACCAGAAGTGCCTTGGGTCAAGCCTTTATACAGGTGCTCACCCATTTATCACAGTTCCTTTTAAGGGACAGTCCTCCCTTCCCCAAGGGTACAGCTCTCCCTCCCTCTCTCATTCTCTTGATCGGTTAGTGAAGGTATTGTCTGATAACTGTTTCAGGTGGCTGAAATCATCCGTCTTTCTAGACCTTATAGATTTTGAGTTTAGTCCTCCGCGACCAGCTCTGGGCAGACTGCCTGATGCTGGAGCAATGAACAAAGGTGACCATGACAGCAGTATGTGCCTTGAGGCAGGGGATAGATCTATGGAATGGTATGATTCTAGTTCAATAAAAAAATGAAACTTCCATTCCAACCCTACTACCCTAGTTTCACAGCAATCTAAGACAAATGTTATGGACTTTTCCTGTACACTAAACAGGGTCCCTGGATGGTTTGCACTCAACTGCTAGCATAAAGGTTGATGATTCAAATTTCACCCAGGGTACCGTGGAAGGAAGTCCTGGCAATCTGCCTTCACAAAGATTGCAGTCACGAAAACTCTATGGATCACAGTTTTACTCTGTAACGATGGAGTCACCGTAAGTTAGAACCAACTAAATAGCAACAGATCTGGTTTTTAGCTTTTACCTGTGCACTGCCTATAAAACAAAGGTATAACAAAGGTTATACGAACATTTTCAAGTACTTTCTTAGGATTTTCTTTCTGCATGTAACCAACAACAACATTCATCCAAGAGTTATATTCAACCAGAGAATCTTCTTAAATGTTCAATAAATATCAGCTATATATCAGACCAATCATATATAAGAACTTTATGAGGATCACCTTACGTGAGCCTCGCTACACCCTATAGCACTAATAATGGAACCTGAGTTCTGGAGTTGTAATGATTAAATGAGATGATATATATAAAGAACTTAGAATGTTCTAAGAATCCAGTAAATTCTAATACGTGGCAGCTGTCTTCATTGTCCCCAAACATATTATATTCATTCTTAAGCCTAACTCTTTACTCAAGTTGTTCTCTTCTGAAACTTACTTTCACATCCCACACTATCTTGCCCATTCTGCAAAGCCCAGTACTATCAAGGATACTGACTGTAGGCCAGTAAGGAAGGAAATGTTTCTCTAGCACATTCAGAATTCTAATACATCACTTACATTCTCTCTGGCCCAGAAATTTTACTTTTATGAATATATTCTGTAGAGATGTATTTGTATGGGTATATACTCAAAGTTATATTTACAGTAACATTGCTCTTAGTAGCTAAGGACTAGAAACCACCTAAATATCCACCATTAAGACAGGACTTGAAGATCATTTATGATGCCTGCATAGAATGAAAACTTTGCAGTTGTTGAAAACAGTCAGGTGTCTCTGCCTGTATGGATGTATAACAAGAAGTCAGATATTAAGTGGCATTGAGAGACAGGGAGATGAGTATTGGATGTAGTATACTAATATATTAACATTCATATTTTTGAAAAAGAAGGTAAAGAAAAATTCTACATATACGCTTGATAGCAGGTGGTGCAAATGGTTACCATGCTTAACTGCTAACCGACAGTTTGGAGGTTCGAGTCCACCTAGAGGTGCCTTAGAAGAAAGGCCTGGATATTTACTTATGAAACAAATCAGTCATTGCAAATCCTGTGGAATGCAGTTCTATTCTGAAACATACAGGGTCACACTGAGTCAAAATGGACTCAACAGTGACTTATACATATAGAACACCTCTAGAAGGGCATGTGGGAAACTAGTTCTCCTTGGTGGGGAAACAAAAGAACTGGGGTGCCAGGGTCTAAGGGTGGAAAGAGATTTATTTGCCAGTGAATATCTCTTTATAGTGTTTAAATTTTTACCATGCATGTATATTAATATTTTTAATTGTTTAAGGCCATTGAAAGTGATTGTCCAGTTGAAGAGTCACCTGCTCCATGAAGCCTTCCCTGTCTATCCCAATGCCTGGTACTCTCTCCTCTTCAAGTTTCCAGAGCTCTATATACTCCCTGCTCTCTTAGCCTGATGCCTTGCCCAATTCTTGTAACACATAGTCATTCATACTAGATTACAGCTCTTAAAGGCACATAACAAAAAATTGCAATTTCTTATGGTAAATGCTATAACAGAATTTCTAAGTGTGATTACTGCTAAAGATAACATTTAGGTGGCCATCAGATACATGAAAAGAGACTCCTAATCATTAGCCACCCAAGAGATGCATATCTAAACAATGAGAGACCACAATAATAGCAATAATGGCAATGATAAAAAAAATCAGAAAACATTAAATGCTACAGAGGATATGGGAAGATTAGAACTGTTATACACTGTTGATGGGAATGTAAAATAGTACAACTAATATAGAAAATGGTATAGGGCTTCCTCAAAAATTTAAAAATAGAAATACTATATGATCCAGCAATCCCACTACTAGGTATATATTCTAGAGAAAGAAGAGCCATGACTTGAATAGACATGTACATACCATTGTTCACTGCAGCACTCTTCATAGTAGCAGAAAAGATCAAAACCACCTAAGTGCCCATCAACAGAGGAATGGATAAACAAACTATGGTACATACACACAATTGTATACTACACATCAGTAAAGAATAGTGATGACTCCTCAAAATATCTCACAACACCAATTAACTGGGAGAACAATTACACTGAGTGAAATAAGTCAATCACAAGAGGACAAATATTGTATGAGATTACTATAATGAAAAGTCAAGAAAAGGTTTACACACAGAAAGAAACATTCTTTGATGGTTACCGGGGATAGAAGGAAAGGGAAAGAAAAATCACAGATTGAAAAACCAGGAGGTGGGGCCAAGGCGGTGGTCTAGACACACGTCTGCTCAATTCCTTCTGAGAACTAAGGCCTGGAATTATAACTGAATGGATGAGTGGACATCCATGGAGCCCTAGGACCTGGCATAGTATTGTGAGACTTGACTGGGCACTAGTAACAGACTAAACTACTCTATCAAAGACAAGCCAGTGGCCACTGACCCCCACTCATGGCTAACTCACTGTATCAGAGAACTGCAGGTACTGACACCCTCTTTGTTATCTGAGGGTCAGGGACAGGGCATGAGCCAACAAATACACCAAACTGTGGCACTTAGGTAAACAGTGTATGACACAACAGAGAGACAGTCTGTGGAATAGCTACATATTGAGAGCCTGGCTGCTGAGGACACCACTACCCCTCCACCCTCTCTTTTCTGAGCTGCTCCATAGACTGTTGTTTCATGGCAAGAAGGGCAGCTCAGTGAGCATGCCATCTTGGTAAGGTGGGAGGTGGAATCGCCCAGCCAGGGGCCTTAACTGGGGCTGATTCTCAAGTGGAGCAGTGGCCCATCTAGCAAGTGCTACCCCAGCAGAAAAGTGGTATTTGAGACAATTTGTGTCTAGATTCACAGATAGACCCTGGCAGAGAATGGGCAGAAGGCACTAACCTCTCCCTACTTTGCACCACATCATAGCATCTGGGGACAGCCTATGAAGGTACTTTCACTGTCAGCTGGAAGTTGGGGCCTGCCACACCTGAGGGTGTGTTTGGGGCAGCAATTGGACAGCTCCCCATTTAGAAGTAAAGTACCCTTTTAAATAAGACCTGGAGATCTGAATGCTGCAAGGCCTATCAGCTTCCCCTCTACCCTTCACTGGCCCACATCATAGGGTCGACTGATGGCCTCCCAGTGTCTCCATAATTAGAGCACCATCTTTGCCAGCTGACATGCAGAGACTGCCACTCCAGAGAGTTTACCTCAGCCCAGTCACTAGAGTACATAGAGACAGCTGGTGACCAACTCCCCTCTTAGAACTATGCCTTAGCTCCTGTTGTGGTAACACCAGAGAAATCAAACAGCTTCTATATGGCACACAGATAACAGACCATAGCTAACCACTTAAAGAAGCAGTCCACCATGGCTCCGGAAAACTTCCAAAATAAAGAATCAGAAAATTTCTCAGATGAAGAAACCTTTCTGAAACTATCAGAGGTCAAGTACAAAAGAATTCTTAAGAGACTCCTCCTAAAGATTAAACAAAATGCAGCAGAACAAATTGAAAAACCAAGCTATTTGAACTGATAGAACACCAATTATCTGAAATACAGCAGATCAATAACAAAATTACAGAATTAGACAATTCAATCCAAAGCCAAAAGAGCAGAATTGGGGAGATAGAAGTCAGACTTAGTGACCTTGAGGATAGAGCAACTGACACCAGCATTTAAGAGGAGAAAGAAATAAGAAAAATGAAGAAGCATTAAGAAACATGTGAGACTCTAAGAAGAATAATTACAAATAATTGGAATTCCTGAATAAGGAGGGACAGATGAAAATACAGACAGCATTGCTGTACAGTTGCTGACAGAAAACTTCCCTGAAATTATGAAAGAAGAGAACATAGGTAGTCAAAACATGTGTCAAATGCCACAAAAACTCATACCAAAAGAAAGATACCAAGACATAATCAAGCTTAATAAAATAAAACATAAACAGATGCTCTTAAAGGCAGCAAGGCACAAAGCTAACATTCAGAAGGAAACCCTATAGGCTTTTGTCTGACTTCTCCACAAAAACTATGTTGGCAAGAAGGCAGTGGGGTGACACATTCAAAGCCCTGAAGGAGAAAAGCCTCCAACCAAGAATTACATATGCTGCAAAATTGTCTCTCAAATATGACAGTGAAATTAAAATATTTGCAGATAAACAGAAGCTTAGAGACTGTAAAAGCCAAATCAAAACTACAACAAATACTGAAAGAAGCTCTTGGCTTAGAAAAACAAAACCATTAACTGTATACTTATGGAGGCAATGCAACACATGTCATCCAGAATCCTACCCAGTTAGGAAAGTCAATAAACTCTATCAAAACTACATTCTTAAAAGAAGAGAGCCAGTGATCATCACACAAAAACTGTGACATCACCACAGTAAAATGAGGGATATATTACAGCAGGCATAACCCTTCCAGACAGAGAGGAAATTAAAAAGGTATGCAGACGTCTGGTTTAAACTTAGAATAGTAAAGGGGATTCTAGGAGTAGCCACAAAGCAAACTAACAATGTGACATATCAAAACAAGAAGCATAAAACAGGAGTCTCAATGAACACTGAAAAAGATTAAAAATCAACCCATAAAGAAGAATGACTCAGAACATAAAGAAAAACATAGAAAACATCAACAACGCAAAAATAAATGTATCAAAATAATAGCACTAAACACATACTGATCAATAGTTACACTGAGTGTAAATGGACTGAATGTTCCTATAAAGAGATGGGTGACATCCTGAATCAAAAGACATGAGTCTTCTATATATTGCTTACAAGAAACACACCTAAGACTCAAAGATATGAACAAACTGAAAATCAAAGAACGGAAAAAAATATACCAAGCCAGCAACATACGAAGAAGAGCAAGAGTGGCAATACTAATCTCAGATAAAATAGAATTTAATTTAAAATCCACCATCATGGGCAACAATGGTCACTATTTATTGCTGAAAGGTTCAATATGTAAGCAGGACATAAAAATATTAAACATGCATCCAATACCAGAGTATCTAAATATATCAAACAAACACTGACAACACTGAAAAATCAGATGGATCACTACACAATAATAGTTCAAGACTTCAATACTCCACTTTCAGTAATGGACAGATTATCCAGAAAAAGTTCAATAGAGATACAGAAGATCTTATTGCAACAACCAACCAACTAGATCTTATCTACATATACAGAACTTTTCACCCATCAACCGACAAGATGACCTTCTTCTCCAATGCATATGGAACATTTTTGAGAATAGCCCATGTGTTAAGACACAAAGCAAGTCTCAGCAAAATCCAAACCATTGAATTATTGCAAAGCGTCTTCTCAGATCAAGAAACCATAACAGTTGAAATCAATAGTGGAAAAAGCATAGCTAGAAGTTCAAACTCATGGAAACTGAACAACACCTTGCTCAAAAAGCCATGGTTTATAGAAGAAACCAAGGACGAAATAAAGGCATTTATGGAATCAAACGAGAATGAAAACACATCCTACCAGAACCTATGGAACAGAGCAAAAGTAGTGCTCAGAGGTCAGTTTATCTCCATAAATGCACACATCTGGACTGAAGAAAGGACCCAAACTAAAGAACTAACCCTATAGCTTAAACAAGTGGAAAGAGCAAGAGAGGAACCCCTCAGGCACTAGGACAAAACAGATAATAAAGATTAGAGCACAACTAAGTGAATTAGAGAATAGAAGAACAGTTGAAAAACTTAACAAAACCAAGAGCTGGTTCTTTGAAAAGATCAACAAAATTGATACACCATTGGTTAAACTTACAAAAGAAAAACAGGAGAGGAAACAAATAACCCAAATAAGAAATGACATGGTAGATGTCACAAAGACTTAACTGAAATCAAAAGTATTATAACAGAATACTACCAAAGACTGCACTCTAACAGATTTGAAAACTTAGAGCAAATGGGCAAATTTCTAGATTGATATCACCTACCAAAATTATCACAAGGAGAAGTAGAACAACTTAATAAGCCATCACAAAGGGAGATTGAAAAAATCATCAAAAAACTACCAACCAAAACAAGCCCTGACCCAGAGGGCTTCACCAGAGAATTCTACCAAACTTTTAGAAAAGAGTTAACTCCAATATTACTGAGGCTATTTCACAGCATAGAAACAGATGTAATTCTCCCGAATTCATTTGATGCATAACCCTAATGCCAAAGCCAGGGAAAGATCCCACAAAAAAAGAAAACTACAGACAATATCACTCATGAACCTAGATGCAAAAATCTTCAACAAAGTCCTAGCTAATAGAATTCAACAGCATACCAGAAAAATAATTCACTATGATCAAGTTGGATTCACACCAGGGATGCAAGTCTGGTTCAACATCAGAAAAACAATTAATGTGATCAACCATGTAAATAGCACAAAGGATATGAATCACCTGATTTTGTCAACTGATGCAGAAAAAACATTTAACAGATTCCAACATCCATTATTGCTAAAAAACTCTCAGCAAAACAGTAATAGAGTAGAAATTCCTCAACACAATAAGGGGCATCTATGGTAAGCCAACTGCCTATGTCCTCCTGAACGGTGAGAGACTGAAAGAGTTCCCATTGAGAATGGGAACTAGACAAGGATGCTCACTCTCATCACTTCTATTCAACATTATACTAGAGATTCTACCCAGAGCAATTAGACAAGACAAAGAAATAAAGGACATCTGCACTGGCAAAGAAGTAAAAATCTCACTATTTGCAGACAATATGATTACATAGAGAGAGAATCCTAAAGAATCAACAAGTAAACTACTGGAACTAAAGAGGAGCTCAGTGAAGTATCAGGATATAAGACAAACAAAAGTAAACTTTATACCAACAAAGAGATCATCAAAGAAGAAATCACCAAATCAGTAGCATTTACTATAGCCCGCAAGAAGATAAAATACCTAGGAATAAATCTAACTAGAGAAATAAAAGACCTATACACAGAGAACACAAGACCTTAATGCAAGAAATCAAAAGAGATTTACATAAATGGAGAAATCTATCCTGCGCTTGGATAGGAAGACTTAACATTGTGAAAATGTCTGTTTTATCCAAAGTGATCTACATATACAATCCCAATACAAATTCCAATGTCATTTTTTTAATGAGATGGAGAAACAGATCAACTTTGTTTGGAAAGGAAAGAAACCCCAGATAAGCAAAACACTACTGAAGAAGAGGAATACAGTGGGAGGTCTCGCACTACCTGACCTTAGAACTTATTACACTACCACTGTAGTCAAAACAGTCTGATACTGTTACAAAAAGAGACATATAGACCAATGGAACAGAGTTGAGACCCCAGAGATGCTACCATCCTCTCATGAACAGTTGATATTCAACAAAGGCCCTCACTCAGTGTGTCTTCCAATTGAATCACTCAGCATGTCTTCTTGAATCCCTCACTCACCATGGTCTGGGGACCTCACTCAGCATGGTCTGGGGACCATGCTGTCAGGGGACATAGAGGCCATTTGGCATAATTAGCCTATTGCTAAGACAGCCTTCTGCACCCCCTATTGCTGAGTGGCATCTGGGATCTTCAAAGCTAGCAAACTGCCATCAGAGATACACCAAATGGTCCCAACACAGCCAGAACAAATGATCACTGAGAACACCAATGACAAAAGAGCCAAGGAGACAGAAGAATCCAGGTAATGGAAGACTGTATCAACACGTGACCAGAAGAAATTGGTGCCCAGCCACCACCAAAGATAGCCATGATGGGGCACACAATGTTGAGTCCCTGTGGCAACATAAGAAAAAGAGATGTGCAACTAAAGAACTCTACAAAAAGACTACAACTGATGGTCCGGCATCCTGGGGGATCCTCTGGGGGCATGGCCACTAGACATGTTGTTGCCCCTGTCAAGAAAACATTGCTGAGGTCAACTCTTTGGACAACAATGGATTAGACTTGGGTACACATTGTGACCATATGCTGAGTGTACCTTATGGCCCTATGCATTTATCGGAGGCTGTCCTACTGGTCTCTTTCTAGATAGGAGAGAAGACAATGGAGAGGAGGGGGCAGAAGCTTGTTAAGAGGATACGACAAGTATAAAATGAAAAGGGGCAAGGAGACCAGAAGAGTTGTATTTAGGCAGGCATGCAAATTTTATTTGGATTGTATACTTTCACTTAATCGCAAACATAAGAAAATAATAAACCATTGCTGTTGAGTTGATTCCAGCTCAGTGACCTAATATAACAGAGTACAACTGGCAAACAGAGTTTCCAGGGAGCAACTGGTGTATTTGAACAGCTGACCTTTTGGTGAGCAGGCAAAGTCTTAATTACTACACCATTAGGGTTTCCAACTCGATAGTAGGCAGGTTTTGACTTGGGAGAAGGAAAAGACTATATATAATATAGGAGAAGTCAGTATGACATGACCAAGGCAAAAGAAGACCCTAAGAGGTATGAAAAAGTAAAAGGAATACCATTACTTACACAATCTTACAATAACAGTAAGAACAAACAATAATTTATGAGTGGCTGTTGTCATCGTCGTTAGGTGCCATCAAGTAAGTTCCGACTCGTAGCAACCTATGAACAACAGAATGAAACACTGCTCAATATTGCACCATGTCCACAATTGTTTTTATGCTTAAGCCCATTGTTGTGCTCAATGTGTCAATCCATCTCATCAAGGGTCTTCCTCTTTTTCACTGACCTTCCACTTTACCAAGCATGATGTCCTTCTCCAGAGACTGATCTTTCCTGAAAACATGTCCAAAGTATGTTAGATGCAGTCTGCCAGCTTTGCTTCCAGAGAGCACTCTGGTTGGACTTCTACCAGAACAGATCTGTTTGTTCTTTCGGTGGTACATGGTACATTCAACATTCTTCTCCAACACCACAATTCAAAGGCATCAATTCTTCTGTTGTCTTCTTTGCTCATAGTCCAGCTATTGCATGCATATGACGCGATTGAAAATACCATGGCTTGGATCAGGCGTGCTTTATTCTTCAAGGTGACATCCTTAATTTTTAATACTTTGAAGAGGTCCTTTGCAGCAGATTTTCCCAGTGCAACGCATCTTTTGATTCCTTGACTGCTGCTTCTAAGGGCACTGATTGTGGATCCAAGTAAAATGAAATCTTTGACAACCTCAATCCTTTCTCCATTTATGACAATGTTGCTTACTGGTCCAGTTGTGAGGATTTTTGTTTTCCTGATGTTGAGGTGCAATCCATACTGAAGGCTGTGGTCCTTGATCTTCATCGGTAAATGCCTCAAATCTTCATTTCCAGCAAGCAACGTGGTGTCGTCTGCATAAAGCAGGTTGTTAATGACTTGTCCTCCAATCCTGATGCCTCATTCTTCTTCGTATAATCCAGCATCTCAGATCATTTGCTCAACATACAGATTAAAAAGGTATGATGAAAGGAAACAACCATGATGCAGGCCTTTCTTGACTTAAACCATGTCGTGTCCCCTTGTTCTGTTCGCCTGACTTCCTCTTGATCCATGTACAGATTCCTTAAGAGCATAATTAGGTGTTCTGGAATTTCCACTCTCCACAACATTAGCCATAGTTTATTATGATCCACACAGTTGAATGCTTTTGCACAGTCGATGAAACACAAGTAAACATCTTGCTGGTATTCTTTGCTTTCAGCCAAGATCCATCCAAAATCAGTGATGATATCCCTGGTACCACATCCTCTTCCAAATCCAGCTTGTATTTCTGGCAATTCCTTGTCAACGTATTGTTGTAGTTGCTTTTGAATGATCTTGAGCAGAATTTTACTTGCATGTGGTATCAACAATATTGTTTGTTAATGTCCACATTCGGTTGGGTCATCTTTCTTTGGAAGGGCATAAACATGGATCTCCTCCAGTCAGTTAGCCAGGTATCTGCCTTCCAAATTTCTTGGCATAGACGAGTGAGTACTTCCAGTACTGCATCTGTTTGTTGAACTATCTCAATTGATATTCCCTCAATACCAGAAGCCTTGTTTTTTGCCAATGCCTTCAATGCAGCTTCAACTTCTTCCTTCAGTACCATTGGTTCCTGATCATATGCTACCTCTTCAAATGGCTGAACATCAACCAGTTCTTTCTGGTATAACAACTCTGTGTATTCCTTTCATCTTCTTTTGATGCTGTCAGAGTCATTTAATAGTTTCCCTGAAGAATCCTTCACTATTGCAATTCAAGGCTTGAATTTTTTCTTCAGTTCTTTCAGCTAGAGAAATGCATAATGTGTTCTTCTTTTCTGGTTTTTCATTTCCAACTCTTTGCACATGTCATTATAATACTTTCTTTTGTCTTCTCAAGCTGCTTTCTGAAATCTTCTGTTTAGGTCTTTTGCTTCATCATTCCTTCCTTGTGCTGTAGCTGCTTGACATTCAAGAGCAGGTTTCAGAGTCTCCTCTGACATACAATTGGGTCTTCTCTTTCCTGTATTTTTAATGAGTGGATATACAGGTCGATATGTAAGCTGAGTGAACAGGTATGGGATGGTACTCGGAAACTCAACCATGAGCAAATATAAGTTTAGCAGAGGATGTTTCCACATATGCATTTGTGTATGCTGCAAATACATCCCTGTACAGTGCAAATACATCTTTCGTGTAGTGCAGCACACAGAGGACACATTTACAAAAATTTCTTAGCTGTAACAGAACACCTGAAGGGACTCACATACTGAGCTTGAGGGCTTAGGATCATAGTCTCAGGGGACATTTAAGTCAACTGGCGCGACAGTCCTCAAAGACAATGTTCTACATTCTACGTTGGTGAGTTAGCAACTGGTGTCTTAAAAGCTTATAAGCAACCATCTAAGACACAACTATTAGCTTTTTCCAGTCCATATCAAAAAAGAGTGAAGAAAATCAGAGTCTCAAAGAAACAATCCAGAAAACTAACGGATCACACAATCCTCAGCTTCCACAAGAGACCTGAAAAACTAGATGGTGCCTGTCTACCACTATCCATCATTCTGATTTGGATCACAGTAGAAGGTCCTGGACAGAGTGAGAGCAAAATGTAGAATAAAATTCAAATTCATAAAAAGACCAGACTTACAAGCCTGATAGAGACTGGTGGAAGCCCTAAGACTGGGGCCCTTAGACATCCTTCCAAACTGGAACTGAACTCATTCCTGGAGATCACCTTTCAGAGAGACCTATAAAGTTAACAGTAATGCTCCTCACAACAATCAACCCTACAAGACCAAAAAGGTAGAATTTGCCAAAAAGCAAAGTTCAGAAGGCAAAGGACAGGAAAGCTGGACAAGTAGAAATGGGGAACTGAAGGATGAGGTGGATAGAGTACTGTCACATGGAGGGGACTGCAACCAATGTCATGAGACAAAATGTACATAAATTGTTGAGTGAGAAACTAGTTAATTCTATAAACTTTTATGCAAACCACAAATGTTAAAAAAAAGAAGGAAGTATGATTTCTAGAAAGCTGAAAAGCCTTTAATCACTGCCAATTTAAATTTTTGAGCCCAGTAGCTCCAATATTTGTAAGCTTTAGTTAACCAGGAGATCAATGGTTTTCTAGAGATCAAGTCCCTCTGCCTTCCTCTAGGGCCTCCAACTTTACAAGGGCACTGGGTAGCGCTCTAACCTGCTCTAGCTGTGATTCAGAACAGGCCCCCGTAGTAAGAAGAAAGCGATTTATGCTTAAAATAAGAAGATACATAAGACTGTAGGCTTGAAATCTCAAAATAGAAACCCTCCCTCCATGGCAAGGCCTCTTTTGATAATAAGGTAAAGAGAATGAGAATCCATTTGCTGGTTTTCTAAGCTCTGCCTACTGCTGCAGTGTGAAAGACAAGATCTCCTAGAAAAGCTCTCCTGGACCATGAGCAAGTGATACCCAGGCTGCCAGACAATTTTTCCCTAAAGAACCTGTCTCTGGTTACCTCTCAAACTATTCCATCAATTTTCTTTATTTTCAAAGCAGGAAATTCCATGATTCGTCCTGTTTCCACAGCTGTTTATCTTCATTTTCAACTCCCCATCATCCACGCTGCCCCAACACTTTCCCTCCGACTGACCCAGACTACAAAGCTTGCTGTGTCCAGGATGGGGAGAAAAGGCATGGCACAGGATAAAGCCCAATTCAGTTAGGGTCTCGTGGCTGAAGTCCACGAATCAAACTATATGGGCAGATGGTGCATCCTCATCTGTATCACCCTTTGCGTCCCAAGGGACTCTTTTTTTCTTAAAAGCTCTGCTGTTCAGAACTTGATGAGAACATTTATTCCCAGGTAAGTAGAGGCACGAAGTCTGAGACAACCTAGGGTAATTGCTGCTCAGCAGCTCACTGATGGCCCCTTGGCTCAAGTTCTTGGTCAGGAGCTTTTGTGGCTGCTGCAGCTTTTGCTTCTAGGAATTGTCTCTAGAAACCAGGCCCTAGTTCTAAATGTGGGCTCTTTAGACTGCAACAGCATTTCCCAAAGGGCAAAATGGTGGTCAAGTAGTAGAATTCTTGCCTTCTATGTTCAAGACCCAGGTTCAATTTCTGGCCAATGTACCTCATGTACAGTTACCACCCGTCTATCAGAGGATGCTTGCAGATTGCTGTGATGTTGAACACGTCTCAGCGGGGTTTCCAGACTATGTCAGACTAGAAAGAAAGGCCTTAAGTTTTATTTTCAAAAGTTTGCCAGTGAAAATTCTATAGATCACAATAACTGATCTGCATTGTGTCACAGAGATGGTACAAGACTGGTTAGCATTTAATCCCATTGGTCCTGGGGTTGCCATGAGTCAGAGGCCTATTCAATGACAACTAACAACAACAAGCATTTTCCAAAGAATATCCTAAAGAATACTTATTATACCGGATGTTATTAAGACTTATGCAGAAAAGGGGAAATCTGATGGAGCCATGCTACACCTGCTAACCAGAAGATCAGCAGTTCTAATCTACCAGCTACTCCTTGTAAACCCTATGAGGCAGTTCTACTCTCTCCTCTAGGGTCCCTCTGGGTCGAAATTGACTCAAAGGCATGGTTTGTGTCAGAGGTTCGAGGAGTTATGGAAGAAGATTCTCTGGCCAGTGAGAAGGGAAAATTTGTAATAAATATGATGGTATGGATTAAATTGTGCACCCCCCCCAAAAAATGTGTATCAATTTGACTTGGCCATGATGTGTGATGTTCCTATGTGTTCTAAACTCTGCTTCTATGATGTTAATGTGGGAGGATGGGTGACAGCTGTGTGGACAAAGAAATCAGAACGATGAGGCAAGACTCAACATATGAGTTCATATTGTACCTTGAGTCAATCTCTTGAGATATAAAAGAAAGAAGCTAGCAGAGAGATTTGGGGACCTCATGCCTCCAAGAAGCAGTGCCAGGAGCAGAGCTCATCTTTTGGAAAGGACTCAGGGTCCCTGCACCTCAGAAGCCCCCAGTCCAGAAGATGATTGACAACAAGGACTTTCCTACATAGCCAGCAGAGAAAGTCTTCCCCTGGAGCTGATGCCCTGAATTTACAGTTTAATGGACTGTGACAGAATAAAATGTCTCTTTTTATAAGCCATCCCGTCATGGTGCTTCTGTTAGAGCAGCACTAGATGGCTAAGACACAGGATCTGGTAGATTTATTTCAGGACTCATCGGAGCCTGTATTGTACAAACAATGAATAATAAATCTACAAGAATAATGAATCTATAAGAATGTTGTCTAATAAGCAATGTTTCTTCATTATCAGACCAACAATCCTTTCTTTGAGTAGATTCCTACATGGCTAGTATTCTTTGAAACACCTTCTGACAAATGTGAAATTAGTGAGATATCATTAGCATTACACACATACAAAATGTAGCTGAAGATCATTCGAAAGCACCAGGAACTCAAGCCAAATTTAGAAGAGGATGTGGAACAATGAATATCATGACTGATGTCAAATAGATCATGACTGAAAGCACAGAAACCACAAAGATGTTTACTTGTGTTTTACTGAGTAAGCAAAGGCATTTGACTGTGTGGATCATAACAAATTATGGAGAACATTTTGAAAAACAGGAATTCCAGGATACTTAATTATGCTGAGGAGTCTGTAGATAGACCAAGAGTTGTTCCAACAGAGCAAGGAGATACTGCATAACTTAAAATCAAAAAGGTGTGGCTCAAGGTTGTATACTTTCACCATACTTACTCAATCCTTACGTTTAGCAAGTAATCCAAAAAGCTAGATTATATGAAGAAGAATGTGACATCAGGATTGGAGGAACACTTATTAACAGTCTGTGATATGTAGATGACACAATGTTGCCTGGTGAAAGGGAAGATGATTTGAAGTACTTACCGAGGAAGACCAAAGACCACAGCCTTCAGTATATATTACACCTCAACATAAAGAAAACAAAAATCCTTACAAATGAACCAATAAGCAACATCATGATAAATGAAGAAAAGATTGCAGTTGTTAAGAATTTTATTTTGCTTGGATCTAATGTCAATGCCCATGGAAGCAACAATCAAGAAATGAAACAAGACACTGCACTGGGCAAATCTGCTGCAAGAGATCTCTTCAACATATTCAAAAGCAGAGATGTGATTTTAAGGGCTAAGACTGAGGTGTGCCTGATCCAAGCTGTGGTATTTTCAATCACTTTATATGCATGTAAAAGCCAGACAATGAGTAAGGAAGACCAAAGAATTGATGCCTTTGAATTATGGTGTTGGAGAAGAATACTGAATATACCATGAATTGCCAAGAAAACAAATTCACCTTGGCAGAAGTACAGCCAGAAAGTGTCTTAAAAACAAGGGTGGTTAGATAATGCTTCACATACTTTAGACACACTACCAGGAGGGATCAGTACCTGCAGAGAGACATCTTGCACAGTAAAGCAGAGGGTCAGTGAAAAGGGGGAAGTCTCAACAAAATGGATTGACACATGTTGTCATGTATAAGCTCAAGCATAATGCTTGTGAGGATGACACAGGACCAGGCAATGTTTTATTCTTTTGGTACATAGGATTGCTGTGTTAGAACTAACTCGACTGCACGTAACTGAGAAATGTAAGGTATTAAAAAAAAAAATCTCTAAAAAGTCTTCTTTTCAAAAGTTTCTATTCTAATTACATCAAGAGGCTAAGGGAATGCCCTCTCAGACCCCTGCCACTTTTGTAATTCTATAACCAGCTGAATGGGACAAGAGATCAGGCCCCACTTTTTGGTGTTTCATTTTAACAGTGGGACACTTCCTTATCCAAGTCCATAAAACAGTAGTAGGAATAAAAGAGTAACAAACATCTAACTTACTTTTATTGCATGTGTATTTACCAGGGCCGGCTCAGTATCTCCAAACATCTTCCTAAGTGCCTATGAGATGGATTAGCCTTAAAGATATTAGACAGCTTGCCCTACTTCAGAAAATCAAAATCCTGAACACATAGCCACAGCTCCCATCCCCATCTTACACGTAACAACGAAGCATTCAGGGAAACTCAAGTTTCACTTGACAAAGCCTTGCAGGGGGAAAGGAGTTAGGTGCTTGAGAAAGCTCTGAGGAGATAGGGGAAAGGTTGGGTACTCTCTGGTCATAGGAATTCAAGAATGCTCCTTTCTTATAAGGTCAGAAACAAAACTCAGTTGAGTTTCTATACACCAGTAGTGGGAAATCTAAAAGGAAAATCAAGGAAACAATTCCATTTACAACACCATCTGAGAGCATAAAATACCTATATAATTTTATAATTTTCTACAATGAAAATTATAAAAACATGGTTTAAAAAGATTAAAGAAAACAAATAAATTTAAAAATGTTCCATGTTCATGGACTGGAAAGACTTAATATTACTAAAATGTCAATTCTAACCAAAGCAATCTACTGATTCAACACATTCCTGATCAAAATTCCCACAGCCTGCTTTATAGAAATGAGAAAACTAATCCTCAATTTTCTATGGAATGCCAAAAGGCCTTGAGGAGCTAAAGCAATGTTGAAAGAGAACAAAGACACATTTTGTGATTTTGAAACATATTGTACAGCCACAGTAATCAAAACAACCTGATACTGGTAAAACAATATTGAGTAAGAATTGACAGTCCAGAAATAAAAATGTAAAATGATACAGTCATTGTGGAAAAGTCTGACAGTTCTTCAAAAAAACTAAAAATAGAGCTACCACATGACCCGGCAATTCCACTCCTAGGTATATACCCTCCGCCCCAAAAGACACAGACAGGTAACTCTAGACTTGCTTACCTCGCTGATCATTTCATACAGCTTTCCCATCACGTTCTCTTTGTTTCTGTTTCTTGAACAGCCAAAGCTCCCTTCCAGCCAAAGCTCCCTTCCATCTCAGGGCTTTGAACTTGCAACTTTCTTTGTCTGGAACACTCTTCCCCTAGATCTTCTCAGCCCTTAAGTTACCTTGCTAAAACACATTACTATCAGAAATGTTCATGTGCACTTTCTTGTTGACTTGTTTGTGGTCTACCTGAGAACAGGGACATTCATGTTGTTCACAGCTGTTCCCTCATAGCACACAGTGATAGGAGCCCTGGGTGATTTAAATGGTTAGTGCACCGAGCTGCTAACCAAAGGCTGGTGGTTCAAGTCTACCTACAGGCTTCTTGGAAGAAAGACCAGGTAATCTATTTTCAAAAAAAAAATCAGTCATGGGAAATCTTACGAAGCATAGTTCTACTCCTGCACACATAGGGTCACCGTGAGCTGGAGTCGACTTCACAACAGTTGGTTTGGGTCTGCTGGTAGGAAGGAGACTATGAAGGTGAGTAGCACCTCTCAGACCAGGCCTCTAAGACAAGCTGTCTACAGCACATAGAAGCCTCAACCCAGACACACTGAAGAATAGCTTGACACACTTCTCATGGAGTGTGGCAACAGAAATGGGCAGCATGATGCTGGAGAGGCTCAGAATCATGCTGGTTAGACTGTCTAACTTAATCTTCACTACCACTCACTGAAATCAGTGTGATTCCTAACTTACAAAATGAGGAAATGGGCTTCATGAGGTTGAGTCACTGTTTAGTGGCCCAGCTTGTGCACACCCACGTTCTCCCTATCAACCGCTCAGATACAGTGGGTTGAGTTCTATTTACCCGGTGGCATTTGCTAATTTCACAAACACTCATTTTTAGCATCAGCGAGGGCTACAGATCTGGTGGTAGAGTGGTTAAGAGTTGAGGCTGCTAACCAAAAAGTGGCAGTTTAATTCTACCAGCCAGTCCTTGGAAACTCTGTGAGACAGTTCTATTTTGCCTTATAGGCTTGCTATGAGTTGAAATTGACTTGATGACAACGGGTTAGGACTGGAGAAAATCCTTCATTGACCCACCAACTGAGAGAGAAGTGTATCTTTCAGACACATCAAAGTGAGGTAAGAAAGCCTTGGGAGTACTGGGAGGCTGGTGGCACAGTGGTTAACAGCTCAGCTGTTAAGCAAAAGATTGGCAGTTTGAACCCACTAGTCACTCCTTGGAAACCCGTGTGGGGCAGTTCTACCAGGGCCATTCTACTCTGTCCTATTAGAAGATCACTGTAAGTTGGAATCCTCCTGACAGGAGTGCATTTGGGTTTGGGTTTTTTTGGTAGGAATACTGTATTTAAAGATTTGTTCCAATCTTCTCTACCTCTGGGAGACTAATTCTTACCTGGTGAGAGGTGTCATCCCTGAGAAAAGGTTGGAGACTCTTGATTCCAGTGAAGCCACCAGAGGAGGTAGCACCGAATTCCAGACACACTCCATGACCATGCTGGGGTTGGAATTTATAACCTTTAGTTTTCCTGGCTCTTCTTAATATGATTTTTCCCTGCAATGATATCTCTGAGCAATGAGTAATTGACATAATATTCACATGTATGAAGACCGATGTGATCACAAGGCTATAAATCTATCCATTTTAATGCTTCCTTTCCCCACATCTCTGATGGACCAGAGATGAATGTGAGAGGGGGATTCTGCAGAGCCTGGGGGTGAAGGTGATAGAAAGGCCTCAAATTATAATGTGCCCAGGATTGTTTTGGGGGTGGGGAGAGGATCTTGGACTCACTGGCACCTTGTTAAGACTCCCTGGAGAGCCACTAGTCAGGCAGAGAGGCAGCCCCTGGTGATGAATGTACTCCTGTGCATTTATTTCTTGTTTTTTCTCAGACATAAGATGACTGGGAAAGAATGCAGACTAGAAAACCCCCCCCACACACACACACACAACCTCAGCTTAGCAAAAGTCTTGCTTATTTTCAGAAGGCCTGCCAAGCTGTCCCTGTTTGGGGTTAAAAATAAACAAATGGCTACAAAGACAGTTTTGTCTCTGGCATACAAAAGGTTGAGAGAATCTCCCCAAATGTGAGGATTGTTAATGTTCCTGGTATGAATGTGTTGCCAGATTCAGAAGAGGATGCAGAACCAGGAAAATTATTGTTGATGTCAGTTAGACCTTGGCTGAAAGCAGAAAATACTATAAAGATGTTTACCTGTGTTTTATTGATTATGCAAAGGTATTTGATTGTGTGGATCATAACAAATTATGGCTAACATTGCAGACAATGAGAATTTTAGAATACTTAATTGTGCTTATTAGGAACCTGTAAATAGATGAAGAGGCAGTCATTCAAACAGAACAGGGGGATGCTATGTGGTCTAAAGTCAAGAAAGATGTATGTCAGGGTTGTATCCTTCCACCACACCTATTCAATCTATATGCTAAGCAAATAATCTCAGAAACTGGGCTATATGAAGAAGTGGTCATGAGTATTAGAGGAAGACTCATTAACAACCTGCTTTATGCAAATGGTACCGTTTTGCTTGCTGATAGTGAAGAGGTCTTGAAGCACTTACTGATGAAGATCAAAGACAACAGCCTTCAGTATGGGCTATTGCTCAACAACAAGAAAATAAAAATCCTCACAACTAGAGCTATAGATTTATCATAGTAAACAGAAAAGATTGAAGTTGTCAAAGATCTCATTTTACTTTGATCCATAATCAGCAACTATGACATCAGCAGACACAGAATAAAAAGATGTATTGCCTTGGGAAAATTTGCTGCAAAAGATCTCTTCAGAGTATTGAAAAGCAAAGACGTCACCTCAAAGAGTAAAATGAGTGTCTTAGGCTTGGTTCTTTAGGGAAGCAAAACCAGTAATATGTATAGTGTCTATAGAAAAAGATTTATATGAAGGAAACAACTCACACAATTGTAGAAGCTGAAATGTCCAAGTCTAGATCGGAATACAAGCCTCACACAGTTGTAGAAGCTTGTGGAACCCAAGGTTGGCAGGTCAGAAATTACAGTTCCAGCTCACAAGCTGTGAAGGTCAGTGAATTCCAGGGTGGTGGGCCAGACTACAAGGTTTCTGCTGATTCATGAAGCTGCAGGAACTAGTGAATCCAGGATCAGTAGGTCATGGAAAAAGACTGTTACTGACTGGCAGGTGGTGAGGGTCAATGAACCCCAAGGGCTGCTAGTCCAAGTCTCAAGAACCAGACCTAAGAAAACAAGAGAGCGGGAGCTGCTGGCAACTTGAGCAGACAGGAAGATGGTGGTAGAAGGTGAAGAGATGAGGGCCAAGGGGTGGAGCCATGACAGGCCCTGCCCCTTTATACAGCTGCAAAAACACCAACAATCAGTCCAGCCGAACTGACACACAGTCTCAACTGGCAGTGAACTTGCCCCAAGCCATGGTGTTTTCAGTTCATTTGCATGAGAAAGCTAGATAATGAATGAAGAAGACCAAAGAAGAATTGATGTATTTGAATTATGGTGTTGAAAAAATATATTCAATATATCATGGACTGTCAAAAGAAAGAAAAATCTGTCTTAGAAGTACAGCCAGAATTCTCCCTAGATGCAAGAACGGAGAGACTTCGTCTAGCATATCGATATATTATCAGAACAGATCTGTCCCTAGAAAAAGACATCACGGTTGGTAAAGCAGTGGGTCATCAAAAAAGAGGGAGACCCTCAAAGAGAGCAAGTGACACAGTGACTGCAACACTGGGCTCCAGTATAACAAGGTTTGTGAGGATGGCACAGGACCAGGCAGTATTTCATTTTGTTGTATGTAGGGTTGCTGTGAGTCAGAGCTGACTAGATGGCTCCTAAGAACAATAATAACAAACTATGAATATGAATAAATTCTTCCTATGGCTCCTTTTACTTTTCAGGAATAGTGAGGCCAGAATAATATTATGTATATGTTAGAATTTTAGGGAGTTCTTCAGCTTGTTTTCATGAACAGACTCCCATTTACCTATTTGGTTAACAGCAAGGATAACAAAAACTTTTTAGCAATGAAAAAAACTGGTATGTGTGATGAAAAGATATTGAGTACTGTTAAAATAACTATCCTGTTCTATATCCTTATTTAAGATGTCTAATGTCCCTGTCTTAGTAAGCTTGTACTTACTTCAACAGAAATGCCACAAGTAGATGACTTTACAAAGAGAATTTTAGTTTGTCACAGTCCAGTAGGCTAGAAGTCTAAATTTAGGGTGTCAGCTCCAGAGGAAGGTTTTCTCTGCTGTCTCTGGAGGAATGTCTGTTTTTAAAGCCATCCACTTAGCAGCACTAGCTGATTAAGAATTTCGTACCCAGGCAGGGGAGTGCTTCTATTACAGATACTTAAAATGTAGAAGCATTTTTGAAACTGTGAATGGACAAAAGACTCAGAAGGAACAGAAGGGAACTTCTAACAATGAAGAAGGAACAGATGGTGAGAAACAAGCAGCAGAGGACCAGTGGCAACAGCAGCAGACAGGCAGAAGCGGAACTAGATGAGAACAAAACAACGCTGGAGCCAACCATGGAACAAAAAAGCTGAGTGCCTGTGTGCAGGAGGATACCTGGTGGAGTGGGGTACTTCTGGGCACTTTAATCAGTGGAGCTACAAAGCTTTGGAACACTTACCCCAGCAGGACATATGCCTGACTGAGATCCAGGCCATGAGGCCACAAGAAATGGAAACTGAAGAGACAAGCAGCATGAGAAACTTATCTGCCTTATTCTCAAAAGGTATGGCCATGATCTCAGGGGCTCCTAAGGGTAGAGCTATGGCCCCTAGAATCTCTAAGCATGGAGTTGCCACTCAGAAAGACTTGAAAAATTGTACACCTGAAGCCAAGGGAGCAAGGGTTGCTGTCCCAGTGGAGCTATAGCACAGGGCCAAGGGGTCTCCACTCAGAATCCAGAGAGTGTGGCAGATACCTAGAGTCTGGAGGGCAGGTCCATTGTATAGAATGTCTCAGAAAATGGAAAATTATTTTCAAAACTTTGAGAGCTAATGTAATATATTCTGCTGACTTGCTTGTTGTCTGTTTTGCCTTCTTCCATTTGTAATGGAAATGTCTAATTTGTGTTTGCCTATTCTGGCGTGGCTGGCATTCTGGCATTGTATTTTAGAAGTAGATAACTTATATTCTAGATTTCACAGCTGAAGAGGAATTTCTGGATTTGGAACTTAGACTTGAGACTTGTGATATTATGAGGTGCATATGTTTTACATTTTGCGAGAATGTAATTTTTAGGGAACAAAAGGTGGAGTGTCATAGATTGAACCGTGTTACCACAAAATGTGTGTAGAAATTTGGCTGGGCCATGATTTTAGATGATGCGCACATTGTAAACCCTGTCCCTATGATGTCAATGGGTGGCAGTTTTCTTGACGGGGCAGGACTCAATGTATAAGTTTGCTTTTTGCCTTGAGGCAGTCTCTTGAGATATAACAAAGCTAGAAGAGAGAAGCGGGGACCTCATATCATCAAGAAAGAAAGCAGTGCCAAGAGCTGAGCATGTCCTTTGGAAAGAACTAGGTCCCCTGTGCCTTAGAAGCTTTCAGTCCAGGAGAAGATTGACGATAAGGGTCTTCCTCCAGAGCCAGCAGAGAAAGCCTTCCCCTGGAGGTAACACCCTGAATTTGGACTTTTAGCCTATGAGACTGACCAAAAAAATTTCTCTTTTTAAAGTCAGCACTACCTAAAACTGTCCTCATAAAACTCATTCCCCCAAGTGGCCAACAGAACTCTCACTGTATGTTTCTAACTGCAGTTTTCCCAGTTAATATGCCATAGCTTTAATTTCTCAATTAGTCACAAGGTGTTTAAGTTGCTCTTTTAAAGCCGTAATGAAGAAGACATGTTCATGATACAGTTCTAAAATATTAAGAACCTTAGTCATTAAGGTAGAATTGACAGATAACATCAGCTGAGCTCTTATTCTGTGCCAGATGCTATGCTAACAGCTTTTCATTCATTATCTCATAATAATGCTTACAACATTCTGTGAGGTGTACCGCTATCCCTACTTTACAAATGAAGAAAGTGAAGATAACAAAGGGTCAATTTTCCTGTACCAGATAAGAAGCAGAGCAAGTTTTGATCTTTCTTCCCATCCCGTGTGTCAGTTATCTAACACGGTTACTACAGAAATAGTACAAGTGGGTGATTTTGACAAACACTGCTTTGTTGTCTCACAGTCTAGTAGGCTAGAAGTCCAAATTCAGGGTGCCATTTCAAAGGAATGGGTTTATATCTCTGTCAGTGCTGGAGGAAGGACCTTATCATCAATCTTTCCTTGGTCTAACAGTTTCTTAACATAGAAACCTCAGATCCAAAAGACATGCTGTGGTCCTAGTATTGTTTTCTTGGTGGTATGAGGTTCCCATGTCTTTCTGCTTGCTTCTCTTTTATATCTCAAAAAAGGTTGACTTAAGACACAACGTAGTCTTTAGATTGAGTCTTGCTTCATTAATTTCACTGCCATTAATCCCACTTCACTAACATCACAGAAGTAGGATTTACAACATACAGAAAAATCACATCAGATGACAAAAATGGTGGGCAGTCACACAATACTGGGAATCATGACCTAGCCAAGTTGATACACATTTTCGAGGGCCACAATTCAATTCACAATACCATGCCATTCTGACAGCAAAGTCCAAACTCTTAACCACTGCATAACTGAATATAATTTCTAAGTGAACAAACTCAATATTACTTGAGGGGAAAGGGTAGAAGGAAATAAGCTCATATATTCTAACATATGATCCCCAAAAAGTTAAGATAAGGGTAATGGCCAATTGTTTTTGTTATTACAGATCCTGAAGTTATAATAGATTTGTTACTAATAGCCCAATCTGTACATTAGCACACTTTCTATTCTTAGGGAGCATCAAGCAATAAGCAACAGAACACAAACTATCCTTGTTCTAAGCCAGCTCAAAACCTGTGTTTGCTTCAGAGAATTTACCTCCAATGAGCTTTAAGGAGTATATGAACCCCTAAAATTAAACACAAATGTATTTTTACCTACACGGATTGTTTTTTTTCTGGGACAAAAGTTCACAGCTTTGATCAACTTCTCAAAAGCCTCCGAGACCGCTACCCCTAGAGAGAGACCATATTCAGATACTGCACCAGGAAAAGCATTTCTAGGAACTTCTTCTTCCTCAACCTCCGTGTTGCCATTGTTAAGATGCCACAACCTGAGTTGCACATCAAGAAATAACATTCTAAGGAAAAGAAACACTTCTTTGACGATACATGACTTTTAATTCATTTTTAACTTATTAATAACTATGTACTTTTACTCATATAAACAATATACCTCTTCCTTCTTGAGTCCCCAGGCAATATTTAAGACTCAAGCCTATTTCAGCCAATAAAGATTCTTCTGAGTCACTTCTGGCTTTGGCAACACTTAGCTTCCCCTGAGTCACACTTGTCATGTGACTGCTGTGAGATTACTTTAGCAATAGGAATATATTTCAAAGTAAGTTGAAGTATATTATTGAGTGAAAAACACAAAGTGTCTAACAGCATACCTAAAGTGTTTCCAATTGTTTTGCTTTTTTATAAAAGAAAAGGAAAGAGAATATATGTACATTTGCACATGGTTTTCTAGAACATCTCCTAAAGTTTATACCAGCAATTGGTGACATTAGATACCTGGGAGTGAAGGAGGTGAGTGTGGGGAGAACACGTTAAGAAGTAATGCTTTATTGTGTTTACTTTTTTATACTTTCAATATCCAAAATCACTGGAAGGTTATTTTTTATATAAAAACTTAATATTTGAAGTTTGAACTATGCAAATGTATAATTTTTAATAATACTTTCAAGGCAAAGAGTATCAAGGTTTCATCTTCACTTCCTATTTGGCTTAATTCATAATTTATAGTTAACTTAATTACATGTCACTGGAAGTTAAATAGCTTCTTTCTAGCACCACACAGAGGGAGTTCAAGTACAAGAATTGTCAGCCTCTTAGAGCTTAAAAAGTTCTATCAACTATGCCTTTATTTGCAATGTGTGATAATCTATTTATACTTCAGCTTTTCCTTTCAATGCTGCATTATAGCGTGATCTTTTCTGAAGACATATTAACCAGCAGTGAGATATCTCTGTTTAATTTAGAGTTAAATGGTGCTGTCAAACAAATCTCTCTGGAAAGATGGCAATCAAAGAACAAATTCCTTCTATGATAACCTTGAATCCATTGTTAATATTAACTCTGAAAAACATGTCAACTTCAGCAGTGTCAGGATGTAAGGGGGAAAATCTCTGCAGGTAGTCCTTGACTTAGAATGCATTCAAATTAGGATGAACCACACTTCAGAACCACCTCAGTTTGTTTTGTTTTGTTTTCACAGCTTACTATTGGTAATGTATGTTACCCACAACTATGCAGCACATAATTTGCTGATGTTGCTGATATTATCACTCTCAGATGTTCATTCACAGATGTCCAAAGATTGGTGTTACAAAGACACTCATAATAAAAAGCAATGATAACAAAAACTAAAAAAAAAAAAAAAAGAGGTATTTGATTTAAGTCAAAATTGACTTATGACAATGTCATCAGAATGAAACGCCATTGTAAATCAGGGATTACCTGTACACATCCATCAGAATGTCTATGCTTATAAAGACTGACAGTGTCCGGGACTGATGAGAAATTAAAGCAATTGGAGCCCTCACACACTTCTGGTGGACATGTAAAATGGTACCACTTCCAAAAACAATTTGGCAGATTCTAATGATGTTAAAATAGCACCTACTCTACAACCAAGAAATTCCACTCCAGAGTATAATCTTAAGAAACATGGGTACATTTGTTCACAAAAAGGCATGTACATGGATGTCCGTAGCATCATTGTTCGTAACAGTCAAAAAAAGGAAATAGCCCCAGATAAGTAAGGTACTACTAAAGAAGAACAACACACTGGGAGGCCTCTCATTACCCGACCTTAGAACATACTACACTGCCACAGTGGTCAAAACAGCCTGGTACTGGTACAAGAACAGACAGATCAATCAATGGAACAGAATTGAGACCCCAGAGATCACACCATCTGCCTATGAACAGTTGATATTCGACAAAGGCCCTAAGACATTAAACTGGGTTAAAAACAGTATCTTCAACAAATGGTGCTGGCAAAATTGGATATCCATCTGCAATAAACTGAATCAAGGTCCATATCTTACCCTTTATACAAAAACCAACTCCAACTGGATAAAAGAGCTAAATATCAAACCTAAAACGATCAAGCTCATCCAAGAAAAGGCAGGAAGAACAATGGAAGTTTTAATACACAATATGGGCAGAATCTAACATCTGTAAACCAAACCACAATCAACAGAAGAGAAAATAGATAAATGGGAACTATTAAGAATCAAACACTTTTGCTCATCCAAAGACTTTATTAATAGAATTAAAAGAACACCCACAGAATGGGAAAAAATATTTGGCAACTCTTTGCCAGACCAACGCCTGATCTCCGTTATCTATAAAATACTACAAAATATCAATAAGAAGAAGATAAATCATCCAATTAAGCGATGGGCAAAGGAGATGGACAGGCATTTCACTAAAGAGGAGATCCAGGCAGCCAAAAAACACATGCAGACATGTTCACGATCTTTAGTTATTAAAGAAATTCAAATCAAGACGACAATGAGATACCATCTCACCCCAACAAGATTGGCCATCATCCAGAAAACACAAAACAACAAATGCTGGAGAGGCTGTGGAGAAAGTGGAACCCTCCTACACTGTTGGTGGGGTTGCAAAATGGTCCAGCCTCTTTGGAAAGTAATCTGGTGCTTCCTTAAAATAATGGATATCGATATACCATTGGACCCAGTAATTCCACTACTTGGAATATATCCTACAGAATCAAGGCCTTTCACACCAACAGACAGGACATATGCACAAGAATGTTTATTGCAGCACAGTCCACGATAGCAAAAAGATAGAATCAACCAGATGCCCAACAACAGAAGAATGGATAGGTAAACTAGGGTACATATACTCAATGGAGTACTATGCAGTGATAAAGAATAACGATGATTCCAGGAAACATCTCCTAACCTGGTTTCAACTGGAAGACATTATGTTGAGTGAAAGTAGTCAGCAACAAAAGGACAAATATTGTATGAGACCTCTACGATAAGATCTCAAAAACAGACTTGTGTATAGAAGAAAAGACTCTTTGACAGCTGCAAGGGAGGGGAGGGAGGGAGGTTGAGGGGGAGAGAGCTTAGATTAGATAGTTGCTAGAAATCTGGTTGGGAGAAATCAGTGATAGCACACATTAGAAACAAGAACAACATTAAGTGGACTTCAGCATAACTTGAGTACTCCTTCCATCTTAACCCAATATTGCAAGGATAGAGTAGCTGGGGCAGGGGGCAGGGGACCATGCTCTTAGGCGAAATCGAGGCCAATTGGCACAACTAGCGTATTGCTAAGAGAGCTCTCTGCACCCCACGTTGGTGAGTGGCAGCTGGGGTCTTAAAAGATGCCAAGCTGCCATCCGAGGACACAGCAAATGGTCCCAACTCAGCAGGAACAGATGCTCACCGAGGACCAAAATGACATGGGGTAAAGACAATCTAGAAGACAGAGAGACCCACATGAGTGGGTGCCTACATTGACATGGGACCGGAAGAAACGGATGGTGCCTGGCCACCACCAGTGATAGCCACGATGGAGCTCACAGAGTTGAGTCTCACTAGCAACACAAGAATAAAAAGGGGCGCATCCTGAGATCTCCACTAAAAGACCTCAGTTGATGGTCCAACAGTTTTGAGGTTCCCCTGAGAGCATGGCCCCTTGCCCTGATGCTGCCCTTAACCATAAATCATAAGAAAGGTCCACTCTTTGGACAGGAATGGATTGGACTTGGCAATACAGAGTGACCATATATTGGATGCACTTTATGGTTCTATACAGCTATAGGATATCATCCTGCTGACCTCTGGCTGGAGGAAGGAGAGTGGGTGGAGAGGAGGGGAAAGCAGACTGTTGGGAGGATGAGACATGTATGGAGCAAAGAGGAATAGTGTGCAGTCACTGGACAGGGAGAGCAGTGGAAGCTGCATATAGGTGGGCATGTAAATTTATACAGGAGTGTACATTTTCACCCAATCATATTAAATAAAAAAATAATAAATTTAAAAAAAGGAAATAATCCAAGTGCTCATTAGCAGGAGAATGGATAAACAAAGTATACTATAGGCATACAGTAGAATACTTTTAAGAAATAAAAAAGAACATGAACAACTTGAATAAATTTGGATAAATTTCAAAATAAGTTACCTAATTTAAAAAATATATGTTAAATGTAAGCAGTCACCAAAAAAACACTATGTACACACTATATGATAACATCATTCTATTTATATGAAATTTGAGACAAAGTAAAGTCATCCCTAGTGTTAGAAATCATGATAGTGACCTCTCTAGTGACTGGAAAGGGGAATAGTGTAAGATTCTTGAGTAATGGAAAAGTTCTGCATCTTAACCTGAGGACTGGTTACGTGACTGCATAGATTTGTCAAAATTTACCACCCTATGCACTTAGGATTAAGACTTTTTTTCCCTATGTAAATTATTCCTCAATAAAGTGCTATAAGAAATAAAAATATGAAAAACCCATTCTACAGTGGAGAGAATATATTAGACAGTCCTGTTTATGGATGCTTACACACAAAGAATATTGAATATGCATTGGACAGCCAGAAGAAGGAACAAATCTGTCCTGAAACAAGCATAGCTGGAATGCTTCTTTGTAGCAAGGATGGTGAGACTTTATGTTACACACTTTGGACAAGTTTTCCGGAGGAACCAGTCCCAGCAGAAGGTTATCACGCTTGGTAAAGTAGAGGGTCAGTGAAAAAGAGGAAGATTGCCAATGAAATGGATTGATATAGGGGCTGCAACAACAGTTTCAAACATAGCAATGATTATGAGGATGGCACGGGACCAGGCAACATTTTGTTCTGTTATATATACAGCCACTAAGAAATGGAACCAACTCAGTGGTACCCTCTAACAACAGCGATGCCCAAAGAATAGAATTGCAACAAAGGGAGATGAAGGGCCATTGCGATGCAATTCAATAGACACTCAGTACAAGAGAATCCCAGCCTCAGTGCTGACTTAATGCCCTGGCCCTATTTACTCTCTTTCATGTCTTATAAATCAACTGAGAGAGTAGGTTTGCATTTTAATATGTAGATCTTAACCTTTGAGAATCTAATTTAATTTATGGAGCCGAACTCCAGAAAAGTAAGTATGCATGGGATTCCAGAGCGTCAAGGTCCGACGACGGCCATCCACAGCCGTAATGAGATGTGTGCTCACGCTCCTTAAATCAAATAAATAAATAAAACATTCCTGTTGATTCTGATTCAAACCGACTCTTTTAAAGAACACAGTAGAACTGCCCCACAGGGTTTCCAAGGAATGCCTCTTGGATTCGAACTTCCAACCTTTCAGTTACCAGCCAGAGCCTTTAACCACTATGTTACCAAGATTTCCCGTTAAATTCAGACGTACATATTAAAGTGGTAAGTTCTTATCGTCTAAACCAATGGCCTCCAAAAAACGTAAAGTTATCCACTGAAGTTTGGAAATATTTATTTTCATCTAAAAATGAGCATTTATGCGTCACCAATACCGAAGAAGTCAGTAAAAGATACATAATGCATAGATAAGTATATATAAATTAGGATGTCCTCCTCAAAATGTTTATACAGAAGAAATGCGTAACCTAAAAAAACATGGAGGCTGCTCTTCCTTAACCTCTGCTTCTCAGACCTTCGAATTTTATGGAATTCACTTACTTCCCTCCCCTCCAAGGTATGGACATACACGTGTTTGGGGCTTGGAACATTTTCGTTTGTTTTGCTTTGCTTTTTTTCTTTTTTTAGCTTAGGGCCGGGAGATCATCCTCTATCTCTACTGTAATTTCACAGAAGAAAGATTACAAAGATAGAAAGGACAAGCCAGTGTCTGGATTTACCAAAAAAAAGAAAAGAGAAATTCTTTAAAACACTAAATTCAGCTTTATGAATAATTCAATATATTACCCTGATTTTTCAGAGTTCATTGTGGAGAACAGCTGTGCTGTGTAGACTTAAGTGCTGGTCTCATTGAAATCTTGACCCTGTTTTATTTTGCCTCTAACAAGCTCAAGGAAACTCTGGTGATGCAGTGGGTTAAATGGTATGTCCGCTATCTGGAAGGTTGGCAGTTCAAATCCCTCACGCACTCCTTGGAAACTCTATGGGGCAGTTCTGCCTTGACCTGTAGGGTCGCTATGAGTCAGACTCAACTCTATCACAGTGGGTTTGGGGGGAGGCTAGCAAGGTCATGTATGAAAGAGAAAGAGGTAAGTCTTTGTTTTGTTTTGTTTTCCTTTCATTTGATATCCTCTTACAGAGTAACTCTTTTACTTAGACTAGAGCTCCAGAAATGATAATGAAATACAGTGGCCATTGGAAGAATTGAGAGCTAGGAAAAGGTAGCAGTGCAGTGCTTTAGATGTAGAGAGGGAACTACAAGGAATTTCTAACCTAAAAAAAAGCAAAACAAGCTTTAAAAAAAAATAACAGCAATATCAATAATTATTTATTTAGTATTATCAACACGTATATTGTATCATGTCATATTGTTGCAATCTTATAACAGTATTTTAAATTCGATGTTACAGAGAAATTGGTGTGCAGAGAGGACATTTTTCAGCTTTTACATAGCTACTGAAGGGAAGATATTTGAAACCAGGTAGACCCAATTTCAAAGCCCATGCTCATGAACCTTTGATTATTAATACTCTCTACTGTCGTAAAACTGATCCAGTAACACAAAGCAAGTGCCAGAATCATAGGAAGTTCCTGGGTGACACAAATGGTTAAAGTACTCAGCTGCTAACTGAAAGCCTGGAGGTTCAAATCCACTCAGAGGTGCCTCAGAAGAAAGGCCTGGCAATCTACTTATGAAAAGTCACCCACTGAAAATCATGTGGAGTACAGTTCTCCTCTGACACATACAGGGTCACAGGTGGAGTCATCCTAAGTCAGAATTGGCTTTAAGTTCATAGGCTATAACTCTGGAGTCAGAATGGGGTTCAAGTTCTAATTATTCCTCTCTATGTGTCCTTCAGAAGCTGACCTTTCTGAATCACAATAGCCTCACCTGCAAAATAAGGATAATACTTCATATATCAGAAAGTTGCCTTAAAGGCTGTCACACAAATACATGCACACAAATGTTTACTGCAGCACTATCCACAATAGCAAAAAGATGGTATCAACCTAGGTGCTCATCAACACATGAATTGGTAAACAAGCTATGGTATATTTACACAATGAAATACTTTGCAATGATAAAGAACAATGAGAATTTTATGAAACGTCTCATAGCCTGGAATCAACTGGAAGACTTTATGCCGAGTGAAATCTCTCAGTTGCAAAAGAACAAATATTGTATGAGACCACTATTAAAAGGACTTAAGAAAAGGCTTATGTACAGAAAAAAAATGCTCTTTAATGGCTACAAGTGTCGGGAGGGAGGGAACGGATTATTCATAAATTAGGTAGTGAATAGAAATTCAGTCAGGTGAAGGGAGTGATAGTATGCAGTAGAAGGCAGGTCCCCACAACTGGACTACACCACAAGCTAAAAGGTTTTCTAAATACAACCTGACATTTTAAAGGACACAGTAGCAGGGACAGAGGTCTGGGGACAATGTTTTCAGGGGCAATAGAGATCAACTGGGGTAACTAGTCTTTTTCTGAAATTATTCTGCATCCTATATTGGTGAGCGGCGCCTGGGGTCTTAAAAGCCAGCAAGCTGCCATTCAAGGAGCATCAATTATTCCCAACCTGCCTGGAGCAGATGAAAACCAAAACATCAAAGACTGGAGGAAAATATGAGCCCAGAAGACATATGATCAGGAGGCTACATCAGCATGAGACCAGAACTAGATGGTACCGAGCCACCGCTCAAGATAGCCCTGTCAGGGAACACAGTGTAAAGTCCCTGACGTAGCACAAGAAAAAGGGGTATGCAGATCTAGAACTCTATCAAAAGACCAGACTTGATGGTCAGACAACCTGGAGGGTCCCCTGAGATCATAGCCTATGGACTTGCTGCTAGCCCAGAGCTGAAACCAGCATTGAAGCCAACACTTCAAAGAGGAACTGGACTTGGGGGCACAGAGTAATGCAGGTGATGTGTGTACTTTATAGCTGAATATATATAAGAGGCTGTCCAACTAGTTTCTTTTCAGAAGTCAGATAACAGGGTGGAGAGCAGGGGACAAGTGTTGGCGGCGTGGATACTGGCAGCAAAGACTGGAAAAGAAGAATGTGCTGTCACAGGGTGAGGAGAGCACACAGTTGCAGAGAGGCAGGTACTCAGGGTTTTAGATAGAAAATTGTCCTGGATTATAAACTTTCACTTAATCACAATAACTTTTTTTTTTTTAGTTGCCTTAAGGATTAAGTGATCAAAACTCCTAACACTCCTAAAATAGTAATGGACACATTCCAGTCACCCAGTAGGAGCCCTGGCCAAAACGTTGGCAGTTCAAATCCACCAGCTGCTCCTTAGAAATCCTAAGGGGCAATTCTACTCTCTCCTATAGCATTGTTATGAGTCAGTATTGACAGGAGGACAATGGATTAGGCACTCCATAGGTACTAGTCATGTCTTAGGCTTTGATGCTGCAGTTGAGTCAGCATGGTCCTGTTTTCCTAGAAGTCTCCATCTGAATCCCACCCCTAACAATCACAGCACTGTAGAATTTGTGCCATTGGTAACATACACACTTGGCAGCCCTCGTGGGCCCCTCAGTAGGCACCAGACACTGCAAGTCCATCCATCATTGGGTCCTGTTAATGGACTGCACTTTTAACCAGCCTGATGCAGCCAGGCCTCAAGGTCCCAAGCTGAAGCCATTAGCATACTCAGCACCATTTACTGATAAATGCATGTCATTTGTTTCCAGTGTGTCACTGCTTTATGGCTGTTTCCTGTCTTGGGGCTCAAGTGATAAAGTTTTATGTAGTTGTATGTGTGTGTGCATGTGTTTTATTAGCCCTTAGATTTCAAGAAACAAGAATTGACGTTTAATTAAAAATCACTCGTGGACTTGCAAATTCTGTGCATGAAAAGGGAAAAGAAGAGGGTAAAGAAAAGAGAAAATCTAATAGATCCAACTGGGTAAAGAAAAGTAAGGCAGGCCTTACCTTGTTCAACAGAGGGGACAAACTAGTCATGTGTCTTTTTTGAGGACTGGCCCGGTGGGCAATGGTCAAGCACTTCACTGCTAACCAAAAGGGTGAAGGTTTGAACCCACCAGTGGCTCCATGGGAGAAAAGACCTGGTGATTGGCTACCATAAAGAGTACAGCCTAAGAGTCCCTATGGGGTAGTTTTGCTCTGTCGGGTCACTGTGAATCAGAATTGACTTGATAGCACATAGCAAACAGTAGGTTGTTCTATCATCATTTTCAGCTGGTGGGACCGTGACTGATGAACCAGGATGGCAGAGCTAAAAGTCTTTTTCCTTGGCATAGGGCCAGTGGAAGGAACAAGTTCTGGTATCTGACATCCATGGGATTGATACATACTGGTATGTGACCTTGATCAAGTTACTTAGTTGATCTGTGTTTCACTCTCCTGTAAACAACAGTGCTCAGTTCATGGATGTGACATGCAGGTAAAAGCAAGACTGCTTGGCTGTCACATGAAAAGATACATGCACACAGATGTTCATTGCAGCACTGTCTACAACAGCAAAAAGATGAAATCGACCTAGGTGCCCGTCAACAGATGAATGGATAAGCAAACTTGTGGTATATATACATAGTGGATCACTATGCAATCATAAAGAACAATGATGATTTTTGGAAGCATCTCACAACCTGGAATCAACTGGAATACATTATTCTGAGGGAAATCAGTCAAACGCAAAAGGATAAATGTTGTGTGAGACCACTATTATATGAACTTAAAAAAAAAAAAACCTATGCACAGAAGAAAGTATCCTTTGATGGCTACAAGGGTGGGGAGGTAGGGAGGGGGTTATTCATAGATTAGGTAACTGACTGCCATCAAGTTGGGTCCAACTCCTAGTGACCCTAGAGGTCAGAGCAGAACTGCCCCATAGAGTTTCCAAGGAGCAACTGGCAGATTTGAACTGCTGACCTTTTTGTTAGCAGACATAGCACTTAACCCGCTATACCACCAGGGTTTCCCACAAGTTAGACAGTCATTAGGAATTCGGTTAGGTGTAGGGAGGGACAGTGTGACAGGACACAGAAGAAGGCAAGTCAGTACAACTGGACTACACCATAAGCCAAAAGGTTTTCTAAATTTAACCCAACATTTTAAAGGATAGAGTAGCAGGGACAGGGGACAGCAGACCTTGTTTTCAGGGGACATTGAGATTAACTGGCATAACTAGTGTTTTTCTAAGAGAGTGTTCTACACCCCATATTGGTGAACAGCACCTGGGATCTTAAAAGCCAGCAAGTTGCCATCTAAGGAACATCAGTTGGTTCCAGCCCACCTAGAGAACATCAGAGACCTGAGGAAAAGGAGCCCAGGAGAGATACGGACTAATACGACTGAGAGACCACATCAGCTAGAGAACAAATGAGCCAGATGGTGCCCAGCCACCACCAAAGACAGCCATGACAAGGGACACAATGTCGAGTCCCTGATGTAACACGAAAGAAAGGGCTGTGCAGATCTACAACTCTATTAAAAGACCAAACTTGATGGTCCGACACCCTCAAGGGTCCCCCGAGAATGTGGCTCCTAGACTTACTGCTTACCCAGAGCTGAAACCAGTACTGAAGTCAACACTCAGACAATGAAAGGACTGGACCATGGGACCCAGAGTGATGCAGGTGCTGTGTGCACTTTATGATCTAATATATGTAGGAGGCTATCCAGTTGATTTCTTTTTAGAAGGGAGAGGAAAGAATAGAGAAGAGAGGATGAGTATTCGTTAAGTATAGGAATGGAAAAGAAGAGTGTGCCGTCACAGGTTGAGGAGAGCAGATAGAGTTGCAGAGAGGCAGGTACTCAGGGTTTTAGATGGCCAATTGTCTTGGATTGCAAACTTTCTCTAAATCACAATAACAAGGTAAAGATAAAAAAAAGAAAAGAAAAGCAATTATTTTAAAATAAAGCAAGACAGCTCAAGTAAAAGGAGAATTTATAAGAACCTACAGATGTATAGATGGAAAATCAGCAGGAGCCATCTGTCCAGGACACTGCTGTCAGCAGCATCAAAGCTTCTACCACCTTTTAGCTTTTCCTATTTATTTCTTGGCACACTTTCATGTTTACAAAACCCAACATGAGTGTCTGATTGGTCCACTTTGCTGCTGGAAGCAGGGAGAGGAAAGATGTCTTGCACCCTAGTGGTGATTCAGTATCCGGATTCCCCTATACAAGAGAGGGTTGCATGAAAACATAAGCAAAGGAACCCACCCCCACCAATGCAAAATGTCTACAATAAGAGAACCATCATGAAGAATAAATGAGATAATATACATGCAGCCCCTAGCAACCTACGAGAATGTAGCAGATGGCCGATAAATGACAGCTATTATTATTGGTATAATTAGTATTATTTTTAACCACTACCACTCTGGACAGCAGGGAGGATATACACAGACAGTATAAACAGACTCAATTTAGATGAATTCATAATGAGGAGTCTTAGGGAGAAGGGTAGAACTAGAGACATTTAAGATAAAGGCCTCATGCTTCCAAGGGATGACACCTAAGAACATCAAGGCCACTCAGAAACTATCCTTGGTGTCACTGTCAGCCTGAATGCTGGGCAGGGATACAGGTGAAGGCCATCTGCTGCAGACCAAGACTGACCCTCTCAAGAAGAAGAGCATTACTTTTTCATTTTCTAGGTTCCACTGTCCCATAAGCAGTCTCCTTGGCCCTGAACCTGAGAAATTTCGTTACTTTTACGGCTTGCCCTGAGACCCATGTGTAAGAAAGACAGATCCAAGGTCCTCCAAGATTAAACTGCAGGCTCAAACTTTGTCATTTACAAAGGATATGAGTATACCCACACATTGTTTGCATCAAAAATACAGCTTGAACCTAAATATTAGCCCAGGGTATGCATTTAATGAAGGCTGACATGGCAGTTAGTTCTCTGTATCTCTCTACTGAGTACGATGCAGAGTTTTTTTAAAGGGCAAAAGTCTCATCATAGGTCCAAGTCACGCTGCTGATTTAGAGCTAAAATTGAATGAGAAGTCGTATTTTGGAAAACGTGCTCCTGAAGTCAATCTGACATCACAGAGGAAGAGAATCATTATCCTAAAAATGAATGGTTTAAGTTGTCTCTGATGGTCTGAAGCTGCCCTTTTGTTGCCTGATCTTTCCACAGAGCCCATGTAAACAGTGATACACAGAAGGTAAACCCAAGGCCTTGGAAGTCTCTAGGCCTTCTCGATCCTAAAAAAACAAGCCACATTCACTATGGGGTAAAATTTAGTGTAATTAATAGAAAATTTAGTATTGAGCTTATTCTTGTTAGCTGCCATCAAATCAGCCTCCAACTCATACTGATCTTACATGTAAAACAGGATTAAACCAATGTGATCTGTGGGGTTTTCATTGGCTTGCTTTTGGAAGTAGATCACCAGGCCTTTCTTCCTGATCTGACTTAGTTTAGAAACTCAGTTGAAACCTATCCAGCATCACAGCAACAGGCAAGCTTCTGACAACACATGAGTGGTGACTAAGCAAGCAGTGTATTGGCCTGGGATCCAGCCCGGGTCTCCCACGTGGAAGGGGGGATTTGTACCACTGAACCACCACTGCCTCTGTATTGGGTTAAGGTCACTATAATCTAAAATATGTAATTATTTAGATAGCCTACTCCATTCTCCTAATCATACCAAATCCTGATGTCATCCAAGTTATGATAATAATAATAATACTAAACGTGTGTCTCCACAACACATTTCAACTAGGAAATGATTGAGAGACACCCTATAGGACCAAGTAGAACTGTCCCATGTTACTTCCTAGGCTGGAGTCTTTATGGGAACGTGTGGGCAGATCACTCCTCCCACAGAGCAGCTGCACCGGCCTTGTAGGTGAGCACTTAACCTTTGCACACTGGGTAGTCATTCACTGATACAAACAGTGTTTACTAAACGTCTGCTCTGCGCCAGGGACAGTGCTGAGCACTGGGAAGCAATAGAGGGAAAGGTAGCCAGGGAACTCAGGGAGTTTCCAGACTAGGGCAAGGAAAGATGGTGATCACATAAACAAATGCAGAGCAGTAGGAACTATGCGTGCTGTAACAGGGAATTGGAAACCCTGGTGGCATAGCGGGTTAAATGCTATCTCTGCTAACCAAAAAGTTGGCAGTTCAAATCCACCAGGCGCTCCTTGGAAACTTCAAGGGGCAGTTTTACTCTGACCTCTAGGGACACCACGAGTCAGACCCGACTCAACGGCAGTGGTTCCTTCTCTTTTTTTTTTCATAATAGGGAGTTGGGACTACACAGGAAAAGACCAATAAGACTTCTCAGAGGAGTCTGCAAGCAAGCTGAGACCCAGGAATGAGTCTTGGTACCTAGACAAAGCATAGATGGCAATAGATGGAAAGCAGGTATTTTGTCAGACAGTCATCCATGTAATCCTCATTCTCATTCCATGATTGGAAAGTCAAAGGTCTCAAAAACCATAGTTAACAACAGGTTGGGAAGTAAATTTACATGTGTCCCTGGACACCGCCACCCCGCGTGCCAACAAACCCAACAGACAAAAATACTCATATCAAAATACTATTATTTAAGCTTCTATGAGCTAGACTAGAATTATACAAACAAACATAAGGTCTGGCACATTCCTAACCTTGATAATACTCCATCTAGTGTTGAGGATAAAACAAATCTATAAATATACAAAAAATACATATATAGGTTATTCAAGGCAACAATAGAAGGCATTGTTTTTTATTTATTCACCAATTGTTTATTTAGCAATTATTACTAAGGAGCCACAATGGCTTAACAGTTACGTACTCAAAGGCTGATGTTTTGAACCCATCTAGTTGTTCCACGGAAGAAAGACCTGGCAATCTGCTTCCATAAAGATTACCCAAAAAAAAAAAAAAACCCATTGTCATCTAGTTGGTTCCAACTCCTACCAATGCTGAAGGGCAGAATAGAACTGCCCCATAGAGTTTCCAAGGAGCACCTGGTTGATTTGAACTGTTGACCTCTTGGTTAGCAATTGTAGCGCTTAATCACTATGCTACCATGGTTTCCCTATAAAGATTAGAGCCTAGAAAACCTTATGCGGCAGTGCTGTTCTGTCACAGGGAGTCACTGAAGTTTGAATCAACTCAACAGCAACAACATGAACTCAGAATGTAAGGGAAACAAAAATAATTAAGACCCATAACAAAAGAAATCTTCAGTGAAATGGACTGACATAACAGCTACTAGAATGGACTCAGACTTACCAATGATCATGAAGATGACGCTGTTATACATAAGCTCGCTGTACTGTAGAGAATAAAATCAGAGAAAAGAGATAAAATAACAGGGCATCAAACAGTCCAGCAGTCTGCTTGTAGTTGAACTGCTGATCAAGCTGACCAGCTCCCACCCATCCATCCTGTATCCACAGTGGACAGCACAGAATGATCTCCATACTACTCTTCTTGGATCACCAAAATCTTTCTCATAGTACTCCAAGCAGCCTCTCCCAATAAATCAAAATTGAAATGTGAAATGACACATGGATTATCGCTGGCTTTGATAAAATTCCAGGTTATAGGTAATCAAAGGTTTTGGCCAAGAGAGGAAGAATATTATTTTAAAAAATAAAAAAAAAAAGGTAAATTTGGGGGTGGAAGAAAAGGAAAGTATTGGTGAAAGAAAAGAGGAAAGCAGCAGAGAATCCTTTCTGGAAACCATCTCAATAACTGAAGCATAAAAGCGGTACATCCTGAACGGAAAAGAAAAAAACATAGTAATCAAAACAGCTAGACTCGTGACTGACTAGATCTACATGACACTCCACGTATGAATTCAAGTTTTAAGAATTTACTGGTGGCAACAAGAACAGCAACAGAGATGAGAAGACAAGAATCTAGTTGTTTGGGAAGGAAAAGAGGTCAATTTGATCTGTTAGTAAGGACATATCAAGCTGCAAGCTAGTAAAATTTTACAGGAGCTATTAACCTGGGAATCATCCTCAGAGAGGTGCTTGTAAATTAACCCTTACTATCCCTGCTAGGAGAACACTGGTGGCGTAGCGGTGAAGTGCTGCAGCTCCTTGGAAACGCTATGGCTGGAAATCCTGGTGGTATAGTGGTTAAGTGCTGCAGCTGCTAACCGAAAGACTGGCTGTTGGAATCCACCAGGAACTGCTTGGAAACTCTCCGGGGCAGTTCCACTTTGCCCTATAGGGTCACTATGAGTCCACATCCAAGACGGCAGTGGATTTTTGGGGGTTTTCTTTGCTGGAGAAAACCACCAACTCAGGCTACTTTGGATGGGTAATAACAAGCTTTCATTGAAGAGCCTGCATTACTGTGGTGAGCAAGTTGGAAATTGTTGAAATGAGTATGTCTACTGATGGACTGAATTAGGATTTTCCAAATTTCAGCTACTCACGTGACTGAGTCAGAATCATCCAGCAACAACATCAAAAGAGTAAAACACAAAGACAGACCAATGAGGCTGTGTGTGTTCTTCTAGCTCTTCATTCATTTTTATTACTTGCGTAGCCCCTAGGGACAAATTGCCACTCTGGTCTTTGAAATGCAGCTGGTAGAGTTTCTGCCCTGAACAGAGGCTTAAGGATGTATCAGCGAAACTTCAAGTGAGCAGAGCCCCCATCTGGTCACCTGCAAAACAGCACCCTAGAGAGCTAGCTATTTTTATATTCTGGCACAGAGGACAGCTAGAACGCTTCTCTATACTGGCTACCACAGTGCTGTGCATTGGACGTAATTAGTTTGGCTCTAAAATTAGCAGTTAAATAAACGTTAATGAACAGCTGTTCCCAATAAACAGGATAAATTGAAATTAATAATTGCTGTATTCACTTAACAAATGAATTACCCACTTTTTAAATACACCGGCATCAACACACGTGTGATCTCCTGCCAAGCTGGACTGGAGTAAGAAAATTTATTTAGTGGCAAAATAGGACAACCTGGGGACCTGATCTAGACAGAACATACCAAAAAAAAAAAAGTTCTGAATGGCTTCCTTGCTTATATTCCTTTAAAAGTTAGAAATAAATGGCTAATTAGCCATGACCCAAACATCACTTATTAAGGGTTGAATAAAGCAGTATCAAATCTTTCCTGATTGTATTTGGCTTGATGACACAGTGGCTGTCAGCTTTTATATTTTGTGTACTATTTGTGCATCTTAATGACTCCTGCTAAGTAACACCTGCTAATTCAAAAGACAGCTTTCCTGGAGCTGACTGCAGCTCATGGCGACCCCATGTGTCAGAGAACGGTGCTTCACGTTGGTCAGTGATTGATTTTACATAAGTGGATCACCAGGCCTTTTTTCTGAGGCATCTTTGGGTAGACTCAAACCTCCAGTCTTTCAGTTAGCAGCCAAACGTGTTAACCATTTGCACCACCCAGAGACCCCAGTAGTGTCCCAGAAGTATTCAATCACTAGAAAAATTGGAGAGAGAGACCTAGACTCAAATCTTGCCTGGGCATCAGTTTCCTTGTCTGCACAATGGGAACAAAAACTTCCTCTTGGGCTTGTGAACTTTGCATAAGATCACATGGTAGTTAGTATTATATTTGGCACATCATGATTGCTTTCTAAACTTAATTTTTCTCTATAACCTAAAAGCAAAAGCAGATTCCCAGGAGCCAACTTTCCAGTAAATTAAACTTTGATCTGACAGAGTGCCCCCCTGACTCATTCACTCAAAAGTAATTATTGTGCCAGACTTTGTTCTAAGGAGGGGCAAGCTGACCCTTTGAACAAGAGAGACAAGGACTCTGCCTGTGAGAAGCTTACACGCTTGTGTCCTCATGGGGGCTTTTATTGTTAACAGTCATGAAATCATTGCCACCCCGTGCACAGTGAGATCTGTCCATTACGAACCTCAGAGTCTGCTTTGGCCAATTTTCAGAAGATGATCACCAGGCCTTTCTTCCTATTTCCTCTCAGTTTGGAAGCTCTGCTGAAATCCATTTGACATCAGAGCAAAACACAAGCCTCCACTGACAGGTAGTGGCTGTGTATGAGGTATCCTGGCCAGAAATCAAACCTGGGTTTCCTGCACAGAAGGTGAGAACTCTACCAGGAAACCACCACCGCCCCAGCTTTAAACATGTACGTAAATGAATGAGAACTTCTTGTGAGTACTTGAAGCAAATAAAATATTACAGGGGAAGAGTGGCCAGGCTGTATTACTGATGAGGATAATCTGGAACCTTCTAGGGAATACTTCCTTGGGGGGATAGTTAAGTCAACACCTGAAACTGAGTGAGCCTGCCCTGAGAATATTTCTGGAAAGAGTACTCTAGAGAGAGAAGAGCAAACGTAAAGACCATAAACTAGGCAGTTTACAAAGTCAGTGTAGTTAGCAACAAAGCCAGTGTAGTTAGAGTTCAGTGACACTACTCGATTTTTAATTTTTAAAAATCATTCTGAGTGGGACCAGAGACTATCCAATTAGGAGAAAAGTGGTCAGAGATGGGTTAAAGGAAATGACATAGACAGCTTTCACAAATGGTAGCTTTTGTTTTGTTTGTTTTGTTTTGTCTAAGAGAGCCTGGCTACACAAAGCTCTTCTCTGTGATTGACTGAAATCCTCCTTCACTGCTGGCCTAAAGCGGCCATAAAATAAATAGTACCATTCAACACCAGACAAAAGCAAAGTTACTGGTAAAACTACTTCACAGAAAGGAAGTCTGAAGTTTTAGCTGAAAACTAATCTATGGATCAAGCAACAAACTCTTCCATCTCAACAGTTCTTCATTTAGAACCAGCATAAGGCACTCAAGAAGCCCCTGCAGCACAGTGGTTAAGAGCTGAGCTGCTAACCACCAAGGTCAGTGACCCGAATCTACTATCCACTCCCTGAAAACACTATGGAGTCCTACTCTGTCCTGTAGGGATGCTATGAGTCAGAATCAGCTCCATGGCAACATGTACAGGTATGCTGAGATGCTCCAAACTTTACAGCAATATAACATCTAATAGAGGGAAAGGTGGAGGAGTCCTTGGAGGGTACAGACGATTAACACGGCTAGCTGCTAACTGAAAAGGGTGATGCTTCAAGTCTACCCAGAAATGCCTTGAAGAAAGTCCTGGCAAAGTATTTCTAGAAGGATCAGCCATTAACTCTGTGGCGTACAGCTCTGTACTGAGACACACGGGGTCACCATGAGGCAGAAAGGGTGTGACAGTAGCTGATAATAGGCAGAGGTGAGGGAGCAGAACTCTCACGCACTTGAGGGAAGGGTGTAAAACGGTAGTCATTTTAGAGGAAAATCCAGCAATATCTAATACATTTTAAATGTGTATAAACTTTGACCCAGCAATTTAGTTCTCAAGCTCTGTTCTGGAATACAGCACCTAAATACGCCAAGAAGCTTTGTCCAAGGTTATGCATCACCAGCCAAGCCAAGTGCCGTCACAGCATTGTTTTTCACCGTGAAAAACTAGAAAAAATGTAAGTGATCATCCATGGAGAAATAGGTAAATTATGATGTATTCACAAAATGGAATACTACACAACAGTGAATGAAATGTAGTAGAATTAGATCCACTAATGTGCTAACTGTTTCAAAACACATTGAATTGTCAATAATATATTGCAAAATTACATGTACCACACAACAAAAAATAGTGCTACGTGTTTCACACACATGCTTGCACAGCAGAAATTGCTAGTTGCCTTATCCTCCTGCAATCTAATAATAATTCATTGCCACTGAGTTGATTCTGATTCATAGCAACCCAATAGGACAAAGTAGAACTGGTCCATGGGTTTCCAAGGAGCGCCTGATAGATTTGAACTGCTGACTGTTTAGTGACTGTAGCTCTTAACCACTGCACCACTAGGACTTCCAGTTGGTAACAGATTCGTGATTTTGTTTGTTGTGGTAATGAATCAGCTGAATTACTACAGGTGCTCAGACTCCTTGCAGCTACACGTGGGTCTGTGATGGAATTTTGGTCAATGAGACAAACTCAGAGTATATGCAAGAGAGATCTCCCCCGTTCCTCCTATGTCATGCTTGGAATGTACACAGCATGCTGGGAGTTTTGCCACCCCTGGACCAAAAGTTGGCCTTGAGGATGAAGACTATGAACAGAAGGTAGACGATTGAGACCTGGATCCTTGGTGACACCACAGAGTCCCCATAGCAGCCCCAGACTGGCTACTTTCAGACTTACTTGGAAAAGAAACTTCTAACCTAAGACATTATTATTCCAAGTTTTTCTTACCACATGCAGCCCAATCTAATCCTAAGTAACTAACTCCTCCAGTCTGCAAAGACACACTAAACTCATGTCAGTTGTCACCCCTGGGGAGCAGAGTGCAGTGCTGCCATTGCAGACAAGTCAAAGGAAAATACAGTTCTCTCTTTCATGTTTCATTTTTTAGGAGTATTCACTCATTTTGGTATAATTAAAACTTAATTCTTAAGAAAAGGGAAGGATCTATAGGTGGCTTAGATGGCTAAGCACTCAACTACTAGCCAAAAGGCTGGTGGTTTGAACCCAACCGGGGGTGTCTCAGAAGACAGGGCTGGAGACCTTCTCCTGAAAGATCACAGCCTTGAAAACTCTATGGAGCAATTCTACTCTACACACGGGTCACTGAGTCAGAACCACTGGCAACGAACAACAATAAAAAGACTAGGAAATCTTAAAGTGAGGTCATCTCTGTTGATTTTTCTTTAAAAAGAGAATGTAGTCTGATGAAGCAGCAGCCGGCAGGACTCAGAGCCTCCTGTGCACCAGAATGGCTTTCCCTGTGCTTCCTCCACAACACGGATGAGAAGACTGCCTCATCTCAGCAACCATCTCCCCAAAGGAGTTTTACCCAGACTGACCGCTGGGTAACTCCACCAGAGACACTTCGACTGGAGATTGACCATCAGAGACCATGAGCGGGCAGGAAGCCTAGTTCTTCTGGACAAAAACGCATCCCAGCTGAGCTACATGCTGGGTTTTGAACCATCAGACCCCAGGAGGCAAGTTAGGTTCAATTATCAGCCCTCTCAGAGAATTGTTTTCCCTATTGTCATCAGTATTTCTAAGTTAGGAGGGAGATTCCAAATGTGACAGAAATGAGAATGGGTGACTGCAGCTCTGTTGGCATTCTGTTATGTCCCAGAGTTAGATTCTAGAATTCTATCCTGTGCCCGCTAAGGCCCCAGGAAGTAAACTTGACTAAGGTATTGTTATGTTGCTGTTGTTGCTAAGTGCTGTCGTGTTGATTCTGACTCATAGCAACCCTATTGTGCAACAGAACGAAGCACTGCCAGTCCTGAGCCATACCCACAAGGGTTTTTATGCACGAGCTCATTGCTGAAGCCACTGTGTCAACCCATCCTGTGGAGGGTCTTCCTCTTTTACACTGACCCTCCACTTGTCCTCTATGGATTGATCCCTCCTTATAACATGTCGCAAGTATGTAAGACGTCTCACCATCCTTGATTCTAAGGAGCACTCTAGCTGTATTTCTTCCAACCAGATCTGTTTGTTCTTTTGGTATTCCATGTTATATTTAATATTCTTCTCCAATACTACAATTTTAAAAAGTGAGTTCTTATACTGTCTTCCAAATAAGGACAATGAATAAATTGTCCAGCTTTCACACGCATTTGATGCAATTGAAAATACCATGGCTTGGGCCAGGTGCACCCTAGTCTTCAAGGTGACATCTTTACTTTTTCGCACTTTAAAGAGGTCTTTCGCAGCACATTTTTTTCAGTGCAATGCATCTTTTGATTTTTTGACTGCTGCTTCCATGGATGTTGATTGCAGAACCAAATAAAATGAAACCTTTGAAAGTCTCACTCTTTTCTCCATTTATTGTGATACTACCTACTGGTCCAGTTGTGAGGATATTTGTTTTCTTGATGTTAAGGTGTAATTCATACTGAAGGCTGTGGTCTTTGATCTTTGTCAGTAAGAGTTTCAAATCTTCCTCACTTTCAGCAAGGAAAGTTGTGTCATCTGCGTAATGCAGGTTGTTAACCAGTCTTCCAATCTTAATGCCCTATTCTTCTTCATATAGTCCAGCTTCTCAGGATACAGCCCTGACACACACCTTTCCTGACTTTAAAACATGCAGCATCTCCTTGTTCTGTTCAAATGACTGCCTCTTGATTCATGTACAGATTCCTCATAAACACAGTTAAGTGTTCTGGAATTCCCATTCTTTCAAAGGTTATCCATAATTTATTACTATCCACAGAGTCAAATGTTTTTGCATAGTCAATAACACACACTTTGTCATGGATTGAATTGTGTCTCCCCCCAAAAATGTGCAGAAATTCGGCTGGGCTGTGATTGCCCACCATTTTGTGATTTTACTATGCTGTAAGTCCTAATTTTTGCCTGTAGGTAATAGATATGATTACGTTAAAAGAGGATTAGGGTGGGACTGAAATACCCTTAATAAGGGAGTTTCCCTGGACTGTGGCTTGCAGCAACCTTTATCCTTTCATCCTACTTAAGATAGAAGGAATGGGAAACAAGCAGAGAGTTGGACCTCACACCATCAAGAAAGCAACACCAGGAATAGAGTGCATCCTTCAGACCTGAGCTTTCTGCACCAAGATTCTCCCTGACCAAAGACTGATGCAACACAAGGACTTTCCTCCAGAGCTATTAAAGAAGGAAAGCCTTCCCTCGGGCAGACACCCTGAATTTGGTATAGACGACTGGACTGTGTAAGAACAAATTTTTATTTTTTTAAAGCCATCCACTTTGTGGTATTTCTGTTAGAGCAATACCAGATGACTAAAACATCTTTCTGGTATTTTCTGCTTTCAGCCAAGACCCACGTAGCATCAACAATGATGTCCCTGGTTCCAGGTCCTCTTCTGAATCCACCTTGAATTTCTGGCAGTTCCTTATCAATATACTGTTGCAGTTGTTTTTGAACAATCTTTAGCAAAACTTTACGTTAGTGATATCATTTAGTAATGATTGCATTCAGTTGCCTCACCTTTCTTGGGATTAGGCATAAACATGGAACTCTTCCAGTCAGTTAGCTAGGTAGCCAGCTTCCAAATTTCTTGGTATGTAAGTTCTGACAGTCAAGTCCACAAACTTAATTGTTCTAAGTGCTACATACCTCATTACTGAATGGTCAACTTTAATGTACTCCTCTTGGGAAGCTATGCACCAATGTCTTTCTGGAATGGTAATTGTGCACAGTGGCACGGTGGCAAGTTCACAAACTTCACTGTATAGTTGTCTGTGAGGGAGTTTTCAGCCAGTAAACAAATAACTGTATTGCAACACACTCCCTCCTCACCTAATCCAGCCCCCAATGACTTTTTTCCTTACCCAAAGATAAAAGAAATATTGAAAGAAAGACATTTTGATGACATTCAGGACAACAACAGCTCTGATGGCCATTCCAGGAAGAGTTCCAAAATTGCCTTGAAGAGTGGACTAGGCTCTGGCATCAGTGTGTAGCTTCCCATGGGGAGGACTTCGAAGGTGACCACAGTGGTATTCAGCAATTAGGTATGCAGACTTTTTCTAGGATGAGTTCACAAACTTGTCCACCTCCTGCATGGTCAAGCACTTCCAGTGCTACATCTGTTTGTTGAAATGTCTCAACAAATATTCCCTCACTTCCTGGAACCTTGTTTTTCACCAGTGCCTTCAATGCAGCTTTGATTTCTTCCTTCAGTGTCATCAGTTCCTGATCATCAGCTACCTCTTGAAATGGTTGAACATCAACCAATTCTTTTTGGTATAATGGCTCTGTGTATTCTTTCCATCTTCTTTTGATGCATCCTGAGTCATTTAATATTTTTCCTGTAGAATCCTTCCCTATTGCATATCAAGGTTTGAATTTTTTTCTTCAGTTCTTTCAACTTGAGAAATGCAGAGCATATTCTTACCTTTTGGTTTTCTGTTTCCAGCTCTTTTCATTATGTATTAGAATGCTTTGTCTTTGAAATACTCTGTTCAGTTCTTTTACTTCATCATTTCTTCCTTTTGCTTTAGCTACTTAACATTCAACAGCAAGTTTCAGAGTCTCTTCTGGCATCCAATTTGGTCTCTCTTCCATGTTATTAATGACTTCTTGCATTCTTCATGCTCATGTTTTTTATGTCATTTCACAACTCACCTGGTCATTAGTGTTCAAAGCATAAAATCTATTCTTGAAATAGTCTCTAAACTCAGGTGGAATATACTCAGAATCATACTTTGGATCTCATGGACTTACTCAGTTTTAACTAATTTAATTTAATTAGTATGAGCAATTAATGGTCTGTCCTGCAGTTGGCACCTGGCCTCGTTTGGGCTGATGATACTGCGCTTTTCCATCACCTCTTTCCACATATTCCGTTTGGTGAGTTCCATGTGCATAGTCACCATTTATGTTGGTGTAAAAAAATTATTTGCAATGAAGAAGCCATTGGTATTGCAAAATTCTAGCTTGCAATCTCCAGCATCATTTCTATCACCAAGGCCATATTTTCCAACTACCAATCCTTCTTCATTTCCAACTTTTGATTTCCAATCACCAGTAATTATCAATGCTTCCTGATTGCATGTTTGATCTATTTCAGACTACAGAAGCTGGTAAAAATATTTAATTTCTTCATCTTTGTCCTGAGTGGTTCATGTGAAAATTTGAATAATAGTTGTATTAACTGGCTTTCCTTGTAGGCATCTGGATATTGTATATTATACTAAGGACAGATCTTGAAATGTTCTGTTTGATGATGAATGCAACACCATTGCTCTTCAAGTTTTCATTCCAGGCATACTAGACCACAGTTGTCTGACTCAAAACAGCCAATACCAGTTGATCTCAGCTCACTAATACCTAGGATATTGATGTTTATGCACTGAGTTTCATTTTTGATGATTTTCAATTTTCCTAGATTTACACTTCATACTTTAGACATTCTGATTATTTACGGGTATTTGGAGCTGTTTCTTCTCATTTTGAGTTATGCCACATCAGCAAATGAAGGTCCCAAAAGCTTGACTCCATTTGCATCATTAAGGTTGACTCTCCTTCAAGAAGACAGCTCTTCCGCACTCATCTTTTGAGTGCCTTCTAACCTGGGGGGCTCATTTTCTGGTACTGTATCTTACATTGTACTGCTGCTTTTCATAAGGTTTTCATTAGCTAATGGTTTTAAAAAGTAGACTGCTGGGTTTTTCTTCCTCGTCTGTCTTAGTCTGGAAGCTCAGCTGAAACCTGTCCGCCATGGGTGACCCTGCTGAGACTTGAATACCAGTAGCATAGCTTCCAGTATCACAGAAATACACAAGTCCCCACAGCAGGAAAAACTGACAGACAAGTGGGGTACACACTCTGATGGTACCTCCCAAAACAAGAGATAAGGGTAGCTAACTGGCCTGTAAAATGAGGATATGGAGTATGTAACCAAAACTGATTCCCAATTTAGCTCTTGTTCACCAAGTTCAGATCAGCAAGGAGCTACAGGAGCGTCAACGATGGGACTGAAACGGGATCTTTCCTGACTCCAACATATCTGTCCTCATTGATTCCCAGATTTAGAAAACCCACAGCCCTGAATAACCCAGCCACCAATTTTCCATGTGCCTGCACCTACAAAGCTGAGCCTTGCTGGAGACCCCTGCTGCAGGTGGACACGCTGGGACCCTTCTAAATCAAGAGGCTTGATCTCAAATGGCACTTGACTGGACCCAGCAAGTCTACGGTTTCAGAGCAACCAGATCATTGAGTTCTCTAATGCCTCGGATCTTCCCCTCTCCTTTTACATGATGATCTCATACCACACTTCATCGAGAATATAGGAGCCCGACAGGAGCTTCCACGTCTTGTTATCTCCAAATGTAAAACCCTCCCTGTTTCTGCACCCACCTGCTTCTTCTGCTCTCTTATCACAGCCGAGGAATGCCTTCCTGCTGAGGTCAAAACGCGCACGCAGACACAGTCACACACACACACACACACACACACACACACACACGCCGGGTGTCACACCCTCTTACCTCAGAAACTAGTGAACACTTCCTGAGTTATTGCCATGCCTCTGGCATGCTCCTTCTTTCCTTCTCCCCTGCATCATTCCCTCAACACACACATTTGCTCTAGAAAAGGAGAGGGCACAGTGCCGATAACAGGAGGTATGATCTCATGACAGATATCAGGTTCCCAGAGGATGCAACGCTTGAGGAGCAAAGATATGAAGGACCAGGAGGTGTTACCTCGAGAATGCATGGAAATAATTACATTCTCAGCAGCAGGACCTGCAGGCACATCATAGACACTGTGGCAAGGGTTCACATGGTGCTTTAGCATTAATCTGTTAGAATCATTTACGTATTTTTACTTGAAAAAAAATAAATCCTGAAGAAAAGTTTTTCAGGTACTTTCTTAAGGACCAGACAATCTATACCCACACTGTCTAACACGGGATCCAATAGCTGCATGTGGCTATTTTAATTAAAATGACATATTCAGTTGCAGTAGTCGTATTTCAAGTGTCACCGTAATGGACAGCACAGACAGAGAATAATCCGTCATCACAGAAAGAACTGTTGGACAGAGCTGATCTAAATCCCTAGAGGCAGGAGGATAGGAGCAATAGTCACCAAGAGTCGTGGGGTTATTTTATTTTATTTATAAATATGCTGTTTGGGTTCATTACAGCATGATCAATAAGCTAGTGTTCTGTGGTTAATATTGCCAAGTTGGTGATCAATTTTCTACAACAAACACGTTAACAGGCACCATTTTCCTTATAAACACAAGCAGCTTCAAAGTTACAGATCTACAATCCTTAGAAGACAACTATTTAAGCTAAGTTTTGAATATTACAGCAAAGTTCTTAACCCTTTTTGATGCAACGAACTTTATGTATGATCCATAGCCACCCTACAGAACAGAGTGGAACTGCCCCATAGAGTTTCCAAGGGGTCCCTGGTAGATTCGAACTGCCAGTCATGGCATTTAACCACTACACCACCAGAGTTTCCTTATGTAGGCATAGATATTAAAATTCAACTTAATGTAGATAAGATAATGAGAACAGATGTAACTCCAATTCCACGGTAACTACCTTGTCAGTATTCTCTCTCTTTATCCCTATGACTCTAAATAAAAGATAACGACTAACCCCAACTCAAAAACACATCGACATCACCTTCACTCAATGTTCCCCATCATATACCATCAAAACTTGTTGCCTGTGCTTTCAACTATAATTTTAACCAAATATCTTGTTAGGTTTTTTTCCAGGTACCATTAAGTTGGTTCCAACTCATCGTAACCCTACATACAACAGGAAGAAACCCTGCCCAGTCCTAGGCCATCCTCGCAGCTGTAGCTCTGTCTGAGCCCATTATTGCAGCCACTGTGTCAGTTCATCTTGTTGGGGTCGTCTCCCTCATTTTCATTGATCATCCACTTTACCAAGCATGATGTCCTTCTCTGGGGACTGATCCCTTCTGCAACATGTCTGAAGTACACAAGATGAAATCTTGCCATCTTTGCTTCTAAGGAACATTCTGGCTATACTTCTTCCAAGGTAAATCTGTTCCGTTTTCTGGTGGTCCATAGTATATTCAATATTTTTTGCCAATACCGTGATACAAAACCAAAGCTCTACTGGAGGCTTAAAGTAGTTTTGTTACAAAATTCTGAAGTGGAAAAAGTTATGACGAATACAAGGCCAGGGTGGCTGCAATGAAAAGAGTGAATGGAGATGATTAAGATAAATCAGGACAAACAGGAATGAGCCCAGCTATGTCCAATTCAGACTATGTTCCACAGTTATTCATAATGTCTTTGCTGGTCAATATTTTCAGAGATAGACCACTGGGTCACACTTCCTAGTCTGTCTTAATCTGGAAACTCAGTTGAAACCTGACTACCACAGATAACCCTGCCGGTATTGGAAATACCAGTGACACAACGTCTAGCATTACAGCGATTCACAAGCCATAACAACACAACCACCTGACAGACTTAAGCACAATAAGAAGCCAGTGAAGAATTTGAAAGTTAAAAATGGAAGAACACAGAAGCAGGAAAGACTTGATCAGTTTTGACTTCTGTAAAGATGAGTAATTTCTGTGCAGAGAAAAAGAACAAAGAACCTTTAGAAGGAGATCAGAATAAAAGAACTCAGATCTATTTTTAAGCATTAATACTTAGGAGCCCTAGTGGTGCAGTGGTTAAAGTGTTCAGTTGCTAATCATCTGCTCCAACAGTCATCTGCTCAGCCGAGCAGTCACTTGATGGGAGAAAAATGTGGAAGTCTGTTTCCATAAATATTACAGCCTTAGAAACCCTGTGGGGCCGTTCTGCTCTGTCCTATAAGGTCACTGTGAGTCAGAATCAACCTGGTGGCAATAAACTTTGGTCTTCTGCAGTAGCATTTTCAAGTAAGCTCTGGTCACCAGTCACAGGATCACTCTGTTTTCCAAATCAAAAGTCAAGAAACCATACTGACAAGTGTGAAAGTAGTTGACAGGGAAACAAAAAGGGACATATAAAAGTCAAGCAATCCCACAATGCCAAAGTGTGGAGGTGTTCCCACTGCAGTAGGATACAGTGCCTATGGCTTTGATTCCAACTAATAGTGACACAGTGGTAGGCTATAATAGGTAGAGCTTTCCTGGTCTAACAAGCAGACCAACTCTTGCCTCAGGATTCCAAAACATAGAGTTATTTATCATCTCAGATCCGACTCGACGGCATTTGGCTGGCTTGAAATTTTAGCCTCAAGACTGTGACTTTTCCCCCAAAATATTAAAGCACCTCTACTTTTTTTAATATTTTCTTGTCCTCTCTTTTAAATAAAGGGTCTCCCAGTAAGTGTGTCCTATCTTTGAACTTGAATAAGACAAGTTGTATAAGTGATACAGTTTTGTCATATTATTCTGAAGTACATTGGATGGCATTGTGTGTGGAAAAGAACTTCAGGTAAATGGCCACTGAAGCATCTTCCAAATGGGGCCAAAAATAATCAGTTATATCCCAATGTCTTTCACCTTTGCCTCTCCTCTTTCATCTTGGAAAAAAATAAGGGCCAGCGATTCTGCCAGACCCAAATCAACACCAAATGGTGACTTTTGGGGGATGAGGTGGACGTTCTTGACTCTCCATTGGATTCTCATCACTCTAAATGTGCCAGTTTTGTTTGTTATCCAAAAATGGGACTCGTTACTGAAGACAATTTTTCAGCTAAAAGCAGAGTCAACTTCCTATTGCTCCAGAGCCCAGTCAGCAAATGGATGGCACAATCTATTGTTGTTGGGCTTCAGCTCTTGGGTTAAAACAATTTTGTAAGAGTAAAGCTTCAAGACACAGGTGCTAAATCCGCCAAACTGGGATCATCAAACAAAAGGCCCAGTTCTTGCGGTCGGCAAGATATTCATTAGGATGGATTCTCGCACACACTCTGGCAAATAGTGGCCATGTTTTCATTGGAACGTGTGGTTCATTGAAGCACAGGAATTGTCTGAAGGGCAAGAGACCTGGTTGTCTCAAATTTTTTGATGAGATGTCGAATCATTCTCTTGGTGGGACAGTTATGCACATCGTAAATTTCATGTAATGTGTGAAATGTTTCGCGAATGGAACACTCATTTTGATAATAAACTTTAATAATTTGTATCAGTTGTTGAATCGTGTAATTTTTCAAGCTATTTGTCAAGACTAATAAAAAAAAGTGATAAATATGGCTGCTATAGCCTCACAAATACCACTTCTGTGAGCTGTCAAAAATAGGACATCTTTGTTGGAAGACCCTTTATTATGGAAATTTCCGTTTATACAAAAAGAAAAATAAGTCTGGACAATTTCTGGCAACCTGGAGGCTAAACTGATCCATCAACATGTTCTTTTTTTTTTGGTCTGAAAGAAGCTTTGGAAAATATATATACATAAGTAGTATTTTTAAATAAGATTTTGCAGAGCTATCTGGAATATTTGCTTCTCTTGAAAAAAATCAGAAGACCTGGCAAATGGAGTCCTCTTTGCACAAGGCAACCATCAGCTAGAAGGAGTAGAGCTGACCCCTTTAGACCCCAGAATGCCTCCCCAGCTCTCTCAGTTCTCTACTACCAGTCTAGGCTTTGAACCCACACACAGGTTGCATTGCGTTTGTATTCAGTAAGGTAGTTTACTTTGTCGCCCTCTGCTGGCCAAATTCCATGGAAATGCAGAAAATTAAGAAATTATTCAAAAAAAAAAAAAAAGAAATTATTCAGCAAATAAACAATGACAGCCTCTCAAAACCAAAATTCTCTTTATCCATATTACTCACCTTCTCTCAACATCAGATGATATGCGTTTAAAAAATACATTCTTTGGGAGGTAAATTGTTAAATAGATGACATCAAGGGAAACCATCTTTTCCTTATGTGAATTCCCAGTTGGTTACAAAAATTATATTTTAAATTAACATGTATCCATAGTTAATAATTTCCTTATTGCCCCTTTAGGTAAATAGTTCTTTATTGATGTTTCAATAAACTATATATATATGGATGTTTATGGATGTGTCAATAAACTATATACATATATAAACTATATAGTTTATTGACACATCCATAAACATCCATATATATATATATATAGCCAGCCAAGTGCTGTCAAGTCAGATTATATAGGTTTTTTTTTTAATTATGATTGAGTGAAAATGTACATTCCCACATAAATTGGCATGCCCACCTATATGCAGCTTCCACTGCTCTCCCTGCCCGGTGACAGCACACTATTCCTCTCTGCTCCATGCATGTCTCATCCTCCCAACACTCTCCTTTCCCTTCCTCTCCACCCACTCCCCTTCCTCCAGCCAGAGGTCAGCAGGATGATATCCTATAGATGCACAGAACCATGAAGTGCACCCAATATATGGTCACTGTGTGTCGCCAAGTCCAATACATTTATGTCCGAAGAGTGGACCTTCATTATGATTTATGGGCAAGAGCAACATCAGCGCCAGCGGCCATGCTCCCAGGGGAACCCTGAAGCCGCTGGACCATCAGTTGCAGTCATTTAGTGGAGATCTCAGGATGCACCCCTTTTATTCTTGTGTTGCCAGTGAGACTCAACTTAGTGACCTCCATCGTGGGTATCACCGGTGGTGGCCGGGCACCATCCAGTTCTTCTGGTCCCAAGTAGATGTAGATACCCAATCATGTGGATCTCTCTGTCTTCTGAGTTGCCTTTCCCTTATGTCATCAATAAACTATATTTTAAGTTTCTTCATGACGGGGGCTAAGAGTTAATGTTTTGTGTCTTCGACATAGCCTAACAGATACTCATAAATATGTGCTGTTTATTGATTCAGTTGACCAGAAGTTTATCTACTTCATGCTTTCTAAAAGTCGTGTCAACATCATCTAAAAGGTAAATTATTTCTCAATTATGCATACTAAAAACAATCTGAAAAAAACAGAGAGAAAGAACTGCACACTGAATTGGGTTTTAACAGATCACCACTTAAAAAGAGAGGGTGCCAAAAATCAAATTAAAAAAATTGTCTTAGTACAGTTCACCTTTTCTTTGTGAAGAGATTCAAAACTGCTTGATGTACAGTAACCTAAAACCAACTTCATTGCTGTCAAATCAATTCCAACTCGTAGTGACCTTGTAGGATGGAACAAGAACTACCCTGCAGGGTTTCTATGGAGTGACTGGTAGATTCGAACCACTGACCTTTTGGTTAGCAACCACACACATAACCACAGTACCACCACAGCAAAGCTCTAATGTTTTTCAAGAATATTCAGTGTGTGAAATAATATCCCAACACATTGTTAAATAAAATCTTGTTTAAAAAAATCAGTTGCCATCAAACAGTCTCTGACCCATAACGACTCTGAAGGATAGACTAGATGGCCACATACGGTTTCCAAGAACAGTTAGTGGATTTGAACTGTCAACCTTTTGGGTTAGCAGCCAAACACTTAAGTACTATGCCACTAAAGCATATTAATTTGGTCCTGAAGTTACTATGAGCTACACTGTGTTTATCCATCTCAAAGATTGTGATGTTAAACTTCTCGTTCACAGCATGGTGACCACAACAGCCATTACCACGGCCTAAACAAAATAGGAGGCGCTGTATTACTGAGCTGTTAAAAAGTGAAACCCTCCACACAGGAAATCACCTCCTCACAGGGCACTCCTGACGTGTGTGCAGACTGTATAGTCCATGTCGACTTAATGCACTTTGACAGCTATATTTTGAATGGTGTATATTTAATTAGAGATATTTCTACTCTATTTTTACCACTCTTCTCCTCTGTAAAAAATAGAACATGATATGAAAGCCATACAGTGCTTCGATCACACCTGCTCCTTAATCACCACATTCTCAGCTAGTCACAGGAGTGGACAAATAACACAAAATGCCAACCAAATCTCCTGGAGCTGAACTAAAAAAGTTATTTCCAACTCCATCTAATCAAATATTTCTGTGGCTACATGATAAAACTCACAGACCAATCCATATTTGTAAACAGAATTACAATTTTTAAAGAAATTTTTATTCATTTCAAGTACAACTTGACATCCCAGCAGGGCTCTGTCCGTTAACATTATTTAATTAATGTGGAAAACTAAGTAGTTTCTCTTTCACTGCATATATTTGCTTACCGTGTTGTTATTGTCAGCTGCTATGGAGTAATCCTTATTTCCTGGTGACCTCAAGGACAACAGGATCAGACCACTGGGCTCCACAGAGTTTTCATGGGCTGATTTTCCAAAGTTCATCACTAGGTCTTTTTTCCCAGTTCATCTCAGTCTAGTAGCTCCACTGAGACCTGTCCAGCCTCCACTGATGGAGGAATACTGTCTGAGCATGACGAGCATTAGCCAGGAATCAAATCCAGGTTTCCAGCACAGAAAGTGAGAATTCTACCACTGAACCATCCTTAGGCTCATGTTTATAATAAATGTGCTTTAATGTTTTAAATCATCAATTTTGAGGGAGGGTCCAAAATGGCAGAGTAGTCAGAAGCTTCTAGCAGACCCCTCTGAGTCATCTAGTGTTGCTTTAACAGAAATACTACAAGTAGATCTCTTTAAGAAGAGAAATTTCATTTTGTCACAGTCCGGTAGGCTAAAAGTCCAAATTCAGAGTGTCACCTCCTAGTTTCCTCTGCTGGCTCTGGAGGAAGGCCCTGGCCCTGGCCTGGCAGCTTCTGAGTTACAGGAGCCCCATTCCTTTCCAAAGAATATATTCAGCTCCCTGCACTATTTCTTGTTGTTATAAAGTCCCCAAATCTCCACTTGTTTCCCTTTCCTTTATATTTCAAGAGGCTGCCACAAGGCACAACACAATCCCATACCCTGAGTCCTGCCCCACCAACACAACTGCTGCCTGCCCTCCTTCATTACCATCCTAGGGGCATGGTTTACTCACAGGTTTACTATACCCGGAAATCACAGCCCAACCAAGCTGCCACACCCATCTTGGGGAGAACACAATTCAATCCACGACATGCTCTAACAACAAAAACCCAAAAGAAAAAATTAATCCATTACATACCACACCCTAAGAGCTCAAACACCAAAGGGGAAGCTGAGAGACTGGACTGACCAACCAGGAAGGGAGTGTAGGATTCACCAGAACTGACCTGCCAGGAAATGGCTATGGCTAGCATGGTGAACTGAGTGTGGTGGTTGGAGGCTGTCCTTTCCAGGAGGAGAAACTGACTGGAGAGTCCATTCATACCCCCAGAACCAGTGAGGAACAACACAAGATTGTCAGAAGTTAAGTCTTCATGTGTATGGACACAAATCTTTCCCTCAGAATAAACCTTTCTCCATTCTCCCATCACTTCCCCTCCTTTTCTTGCACTGCATCCATCTGGAGTATGACACTATTAAGTGAGCCAGAAGCAGGATTCCTGAAGCCCATCCTGAGCCTTTCTCTGAGACGCCAAAAGGGAACAATTTAACAAACAGGAGAAAGAGGGAAAGGAAAAAAAAGAAACTTTGCTGACTTCCCTGACCTGGAAATTCAGGACAGAAATTGTTTATTCACCTAGATTCAGACAAAGAGGGAAACTCCATCCTCACAGACACTCAGAAATGGCTGTTAGCCCCTTGCCTTTCTCAGCAGCCACAACCATATACTTTTACCTACAGCAATCACCCCTGCCCATCCAAGACTGTGGGTGAGAGCCTGCACCACATACTTGGTGACTGACTAGCTGGATACCTCAGTTAAATCTATACAAGAAAAGTAGACAGGCTCTTGGGCTCACATGTGTAGTGACAGCTGTAACCACCTGGTTACAGGACATTAGAAACTCAATGAGACACAGCAAAAGCAGTGCTTAGAGGTCAATTTATCTCAATAAATGCACGCATCCAAAAAAGAAAAAAAGCCCAAATCAAGGAATTAAGTTTGCAACTCAAACAAGTGGAGAGAGCTGTAAAAGAGCCCCTCAGACACAAGAAGAAAGCAAATAATGAAAACTGTGGTGGTTGTTCTTAGGCACTGTTGAGTTGGTTCTGACTCATAGCAACTTAGATTAGAACTAAATGACTTAGGGAAAAATGATCAAAAGAGTTAATAATACCAAAACCTGGTTTTCTGAAAAGATCAACAAAATTGATAAACCATTGACCCAATGAACAAAAGAAGAACAGGACAGGAAGTAAATAACTTGAAAAAGAAATGAGACAGGTGATATCAAAACAGACCCAAATAAAATTAAAAGAATCATAATAGAATACTGTTTGTAAAAATCTAGTAAATTCAAAAACCTAGAGGAAATGGACTAATTTCTAGAAACACTCTACCTATCAAAACTAGCACAAACAGAATTTGAACAACCTAAATAAACTCATAGCAAAAGAAGAAGCTGAAAAGGTAATTTAAAAACTCCCAACCAAAAAGGCCCTGGCTCTGGTGGCTTTACTTGGGGAATTCTCCCAAACTTTTAGAGAGGCATTAACATCGCTATTACTAACGGCATTTCAGAGCATAGAAAAGGATGGAATTCTCTCAAATTCATCCTATGAATCCAGCATAATACTGACACCAAAACTGGGTAAAGATAGCACAAGAAAGAAAAATTGTAGACCAGTATTTTTCATGAACATAGATGCAAAAATCCTCAACAAAATTCTAGCCAATAGAAGTCAAGAATATATTTTAAAATAGTAAAAATAATAGTTCACCATGACTAACTAAGATTCATACCAGGGATGCAATGATGACTCACCATTAGGAAAACAATTAATGTAATTAAGCACACAAATAAAAAACAAGAACCACTAGATTTTATCAGTTAATGCAGGAAAGGCATTTGACAAAGTCCAACACCCACTCTTGTTTAGGAAAAAAAAAAGACATAAACATGGACTTACATACAAAAGAAAAGATTTTTATGGCTACAAAGGGAGGGAGGGAGGGAGAGAGTTGTTTATAAATTAGATACCCACTGCTATCAAGTCAGTTCTGACTCAAAGCAATCCTATAGCACAGAGTAGAACCACCACATAAAGTTTCTGAGGCATACCTAACGGATTCGAAAACTGTTGATCTTTCGGTTAGCAGACACAGCACTTAACCACTATGCCACCAGGGTTTCCATAGATTAGACGGTCGATAGGAATTCGGTTAGGTGAAGGGAGTGACAGTGTGCAATAGAAGGCAGATCAGCAGAACTGGACTGCACCATGAATGGACAGGTTTTCTAAACTCAACTCAACATTTCAAAGGATAGGGTCGCAGGGACAGGGGCCTGGGAACCATGTTTTCAGGAAACATCAAGGTCAATTGGCATAGCTAGTCTTTTACTAAGAGAGTCTTCTCCACTTCATATTGGTGAGTGGTGTCTGGGGTCTTAAAGCTAGCAAGCTGCCACCTGAGGAACACCAGTTGGTTCCAACACATCTGGAATAGATGATGGCCAAGAACACCAAAGACACAAGGGAAAATGAGCCTAGGTGTCAGAAGGACCCATATAAGTTGGAGACTGCATCAGCATGAGACCCAAAGAACCAGATGGTGTCCGGCTATCACCAAAGGCAGCCATGATGAGCACATAATGTAGAGTCACTGATGCAGCACGAAAAAAAGAGGTGTACAGAACAAGAACTCTACTAAAAGACCAGAACTGATGATTCGACAAGCTGGAGGGTCCCCTGGGAACACGGCCTCTAGACTTGCTGCTAGTACTGAAGTCAATATGTCAAACTAAGAATAGACTGGACTCAGGGACTCAGAGTGAGCATGAGCTGTGTGTACTTTATAATTTTATACATTTATACAAGCCTGTCCTACTGGTTTCTTTCTAGAGGGAAGGAGAGGGGATTTGATGAGAGGATACTAGAAGTAAAGAAAAGAAGTGTGCTGTCACAGGGTAAGGAGCAGATGGAGGTGCAGATAAGTGGGAACACAAAACTTATTTGGATTGTGTACTTTCACTTAATAACTTTCAGCAAAATAGAAATAAAAGGGAAATTCCTCAACATAACAAGAGGAATCTATGCAAAGCCAACATTGTCATTAAGTGGAGAGAGTCTGAAGGCACTCCTCTTGAGAACAGGAACCAGACAAGGATGCCCATAGTTGCCACTTTTATTCAGCATTGTGCTGGAGATTCTAACCAGAGTAATCAGACTAGAGAACGAAATAAAAGGCATCAAAACTGATAAGGAACTAAAAGTATCTCTATTTAAAAATGAGATGATCTTATGCACTGAAAAACCCTAAAGAACCCACAAAAATATCTAGTAGAACTAATAGAAGACTTCACCTGGGGATTAGGATATAAGATAAACATTAAAAAAAAATAGGTTGGAATCCTTTACACTAACAAAGAGACGATCAAAGAGAAAAATCACCAGATCAATACCATTTACAATAACCACCAAGTAGATGAATTACTTAGGAATAAATCTAACAAGAGATGTAAAAAACCTATACAAAGAAAACTGTAAAACTCTACTGCAAAAACTGAGAGAGACCTGCATATGTGGAAAAACCTACCTTGCTCATAGAAAGGAAGAGTAAACATGGTGAAAACATCTATTCTACCCAAAGTGATCTACAGACAAAATGCAATCCCAATACAAATCCCAATGTCGTTTTTTTAATGAGATGGAGACACAAATCACCAACTTCATATGAAAAGGAAACAAGTCTTGGATAAGCATTCTGAACAACAAAGTGGGAGGCCTCGCACTACCTTACTTTAGAAACTATTACCCACCTTCACAGTAGTCAAAACAGATAGATACTGGTACAAAAACTGATACATGAAACAATGGAACAGAATTTATAATCCAGACACATCACCTCTGAGCAGCTGATATTTGACAAACACCCAAAGTTCATAAACTAGGGAAAAGGCAGTCTCTTTAACAAATTGTGTTAGCATAACTGGATAGTCATCTGCCCAAAAATGAAACAGGACCTGTATCTCACATCGTGCATAAAAACTAACTCAAAATGGAAGACTTAAATATAAAATCTAAAATGATAAAGATCACAGAAGTAAAAATAGGGACAGTGGCTGGGAGCCCTAATACACAACATAAACAAACTACAAAATATTACTAACAATGCACAAACACTAGACTAGATTGACCAGGAACTCCTAAAAATCAAAATATTATGCTTATCTGAAGACTTTACCAGAAGAGTAAAAAGACTACCTATAAACTGGGAAAAATATTTTGCCTACCACAAATCCAGTCAGCATCTAATCTTCATGATCTACAATGTACTGCAAAACTTCAACAAGAAAAATACAAATGACCCAATTTAAAAATGAGCAAAAGAAATAAACAACCACCTCACCAAAAATGACATCCAGGTGGCTAACAGGTAGATACATGAGGCAGTGCACGTGATCATTAGCCATTAGAGAAATTGAAATCAAAATTACAATGAAATAATCGTCTTTCCCCAACAAGGCTGGCATTAATCTAAAAGACACAAAATAATAAATGCTAGAGAGGTTGTGGAGAGACTAGAACTCATATACACTGCTGGTGGTAATATAAATGATACAACTCCTTTGAAATTGATTTGGCTCTGTCTTAAAGAGTTAGAAATAGAAATAACATATGAAGAGACAATTCCACTTCATGGAATATATCCTAGAGAAATAAGGGCTATCACAAAAATAGATACATGTACATCAATGTTTATTGCAACGTTATCCACAATAACAAAAAGATGGAATCAACCCAGATGTCCATCAACAGATGAATGGATAAACTATGGTATATTCACACAGTGGAACACTAGGCAATGATAACAACAATTATCTCAGAAAACATCTCATAACATGGAGTCATCTAGGAGACACGATACTGAGTGAAATTAGTCAGTTACAAAAGGTTAAACACTGTATGAGATCACTATTACAAGGACTTAAGTAAAGATTTAAGCACAGAAGAAAATAATCTTTGATGGTTATAAGGGTGGGAGGGAGAGAGAGGGGTGTTTATAGATTAGATAATAAATAGGAATTGGGTTAGGTGATGGGAGTGACAGCATACCATAGAAGTGAGGTTAGCATAGCTAGACTGTACCAAAAGCTAAAAGGGTTTCCTAAATACAACTCAGAATTTTGAAGGTCAGAGTAGCAGGTGCAGGGGTCTGAGGACTGTGGTTTCAGAGACATCTAGATCAGTTAGCATAAATTGTTTTTCTTTCAAGAAAATGTTGTGCATCCCACTTTGGTACGTTGCATCCGGGGTCTTAAATGCTAGCAAGCTGCCATCTAAGAAGCACCAATTGGTCCCCAAACCACCTGGAACAGAGGAGAATGAAGGACATCACAGAAATGAGGAAAATATGAGCCCAGGAGACAGAAGGTGCCATATGATTTGGAGGCTACATCAGCACAAGACCGGAAGAACTAGATGGTGCCAGGGTGCCACCAATGACTGCCCCACAACAGAGTCTCTGATGCAGCAGGAGAAAAATGGGTGTGCAGAACTGAAATTGAATTAAAAGACCAGATTTGATGATCTGTCAGACTGGAGGATTCCTGAGATCACGGCCCCTGGCCTCTCTGTTTTAGCCCAGCACTGAAACCAGTACTGAAGTCAACCCTTAAGACAAAGGTTGGTCTGGACTAAAAGACAGAGAGATGTTGCCAAAGAATGTGTTTCTTGGCTTAAAAATATACACAAGGCTGTCTGAACAGCTCCTGTCCAGAAGCAAGATGAGAGGGTAAGGGGAACAGGAGTTGGCTGAGTGGACACAGGAAACGCAGGGTGGAAAGGAGGAGTGTGCTGATAGGGTGGGCAGAGCAGTTAGAGATACACAGCGGTGTATGTGCATGAGGGGTTTATATGGCAAACTGACTTAGATTGCAAGCTTTCACTTAAAGCACAGTGAATTAAAAAAGAAAAGACTATAACAAATGTTACTGAACAATTGGTGTAGAAATTGATGAATGAGAACCTAATCTGCTGTGTACACTTTCACCAAAAACACAGTAAAAAAAAATATTTTAAATGAGTAAATCATTAATTCTCTGGTGGTCCTTGAAACCCTTTCAGGGCCTTACAAGATCAAAATCATTTTGATCACAATACTAAAATGTTCTTTACTTTTTTCACTCTTGCTCTTTCATGAGTGTACAGTGGAGTTTTCTAGAGGCTACATGATGTCTCATATAGCAAAAAATCTAATGCAGAAGTAGATACGTGAATCCAGCTGTGTTCTGTTAAGTCAGGCATTAAAGAGACAACAAGATGTAAAACAAAACAATTTTTCTCACTAAATTTTTTCTTTTAGGAAGTATAATTATTTGTTATAAAAATCTTACTTACATTAACATGTAATGAGTTGGTTATTGTCATTTTAAAAGAATTAACAGTGTAACTTTTTCTTAATTTTAATTTCTAATAAGATAGCAATTGGCATATATTACCCACATAAACAAAAACTCTTTGGAGTTCTCAATACTGTTTTAAGAGTATAAATAAGTCCTCAGAGCAAAGTGTTTGGGAACCACTGTTTTAAATCATTTTCCTGTTGTCTACCAGATTAAGTTCTCCGGTAACTGGTTTCGTCTTAAAAAATCTTTTCTCTACCAATAATGCAAAAACCAGGTCCAGGGAAAATCCAGCCCTTTAAGCTACCACAGCCCTTTAAGCTACCACAGCCCCTCAACCTCAACAACCCACCTCCACTTATTGCCAGCTCTACGTTCTCCACTTCTTCCTTGGAACTATTTCACCCAAATCCACTTGCTCAATGGCTTTACTTTATAGTCATTACAATAATAAAAGCCACTGTTTTTAAAATGTAATGAGCATTTACCGTTTGCTAAGGATTTATCTTGCATTCTATCATTTATGATTTAATCACTGCTTAGAACTGTGCCCGATACGTGGTAAATCATTGTCATAGATTGAATTGTGTCTCCCTACAGTATGTATCAACTTGGCTAGACTGTGGTTCTCAGTATTACGTGACAGTCCAGCGTTTTGTTATCTGAGGGGATTTTTCTATTCCTACCTCTATGGTGTTAACGAGGCAGGCCTAGAGGCATTAACGTGTTAACGAGATCGGACTCAATCTGCAAGATTAGGTTGTATCTTAAATCATTCTCTTTTGATATACGAAAGAAGGAAGCTAGCAGAGTGACAGGGGGAGCTCAGACGACCAAGAAAGCAGAACTGAGAGCAGACTGTGTCCTGGGGATCCTGAGTTTCTGTGCTCAGAAGCTCCCAGACCAAGGGAAGCCTGATGATAAGGACCAGAGCAGAGAGAAAATGCCTTCTCCTGGAACTGGCGCTCTGAATTCTGGTTTCTAGCCAACTAGATTGTGCAAGAATAAATTTCTCTCTGTTAAAGCCATCCCACTGTGGTATTTCTGTTATAGCAGTGCTAGATAACCAAGACAGGCTTCGCTAAAAGTTAGTGATGATTGTGTGGCGCAGTTACCTTAAAATAATCGTATGGTGGGGGGATATACTAACATTATTCCTGGTTTGCAGATAAGACAACTGACACTTAGAAATGTTGCCCACTCAAGTTAACACAGCTAATAAGTGGACAGGATCAGAATTCTAACCCAATTCTACCTAAAGCCACAGCCTACATACAGGCCAAACTCTCTTGACACACAAAACACTGGAGCTTCTAATGTTTTACTTTGCCAGTGAACCAGCTGAGGTTCTTGTCAAAAGGCAGATTCCTGTTCAGGAGTTCAGGTTTGGTGCCTGAAACTCTGCATTTCTAACAAACTACCAAGTGATAGGATACTGCTGGTCCTCAAACCACACTGCAAGAGAAGACTGCACAGTTTTCCTTTAGCAGGCATCTTTAACCTGTTTTATCTATTGATTCATTTAACCCTGTCTGAAAACATTGTTATCCTAGTTTTTAAAAGTGCTGATAGCCCCATCTATGTCCTTTACAACAGCTTTCTTTAACTTAGACTCCACTCATTTTTTGTTACTCACAACCACCCACAAGCTTTAGAATAAGCTATGGTCTATTTTTTTCCATCTGCCAAACAGCAAGCATTTTGAGCTGTCACAAGGGGGCACTGCCTGATAGCCAACAGTTCAGGCTGCAACAGGGTCTACATGGAGTTAGGCAATTGCATGAATATATTATGAAAATTGGAAACTCTGGTGACATAGTGGTTAAGAGCTATAGCTGCTAACCAAAAGGCTGGCCATTCAAAGCTATCAGGTGCTTCGTAGAGACTGTGTGGGGCAGTTCTACCCCATCCTATGGTGTCACTATGAATTGCAATCAACTCGACAGTAAAAGGTTTTTTTTGTTGTTTTTTCTTTTTAATTTATTATGAGAAATGACTGGAAATTAGGGAAATTACAGGCGGTGAAAGAAATATAGGCCTCAAAGATAACACAATTAATGTAACAAGACATTGCTAAGCATGCCAGTTAAATGAAATTTTTTTGTGCCAAAATGAGGCTTCATGGCCAACAATTATGTTGGTTTATGAAAGGCAGAAACAAAATTAAGAGCCTATATGATTCTATGATATATATCAAATATTAAATTTAAAGATAAGCTACTATTGGGAATTTTGTAACATTTATTATGAAGTCACAGAGCTATAGCTCGTGTTCCCCATAAGTCACTTTTTTGCAAAGAAAGATTTAAACAAGATTCAGAGTGTCCTACCACAATACCTAAAACATCCAAGCCACAACTGAAAATCACCCACAATACCAGGAATGGGAGGAAGAATCACAATTTGAATGAGAAAAGACAACTAAGGGATGACAACAATGAGATGACACAGATGCTAGAATTATCTTTTCTGCAGAAATTGACAATCTGATCATAAAGTGTATGTGGAAATAAGATCCAGAGTAGCCAAAATAATCTTATAAACACTACAGTTTGAAGATGTGCACATCCCAGTTTCAAAACTTATTACAAAAGTAATCAACATTTGATACCAATTATTGTCAATGCATAATTTGTCTTTAGATCAGGAAATCTGTGTTAGGTTTTTGTTGGGTACCGTTGAGTCAGTTCCAACTCATAACCACCTGGTGCGCAAGAAAAGAAAACACTGCCCAGGTCTACACTATCCTCACAACTACTGCTGTGTTTAAGTCTGTCACAGTGTCTTGTCAAGGGTCTTCCTCTTTCTCACTGACCATCTACGTTACCAAATAGGGTGTGCTTTTCCATGGACTCGTCCCTCTGAATAACATGTCAAAAGTACATGAGAAGTCTCTCCATTCTCACTTCCAAGGAGCACTCTGGCTGTACTTCTCCCAAGATAGACTTGTTCATTCTTCTGGCGGTCTATAGTATATTCAAAATTCTTCGCCAACACCATCATTCAGAAACAAAAATTCTTCAGTCTTTCTTATTTGTTGTACAGTTTTCACATGCACAAGGCAACTGAAAATACCATGGTTTAGATCAGGCACTCATTAATTCCCAAACTAGCATCTTTGTTTTTCAACACTAAAAAGAGGTCTTTTGCAGCAGATTTCTCCAACGCAATACATCAGTTGGTATCTTGATTGCTGCTTCTGCACGACTGTGGATTCAAGTAAAATGAAATCCTTGACAACTTCAATTCGTTCTCTGTTTATTATAATGTTGCTTATTGGTCCAGTTGTGAGGATTTTTGCTTTCAGTATGTAATGTATGCTGAAGGATGTAGGCCCTTACCTTCTTCCGGAAGTGCTTCACTTTCATAAAGCAAGTTGTGTCACCTGCATAATGCAGGTTGTTAGTCTTCCTACAAACCTGATACCAAGTTCTTCACGTAGCCCAGTTCCTCAGATGATTTGCTTAGACACAGATCGAATAAGTATGGTGAAAGCCTACAACCCTGCTGCACGCCTTTCCTGACTTTAAACCAGACAGTATCCCCTTGTTCTGCTTGAACATCTGCCTCTTGGTCTGTGTGCAGTCCTCTGATATGAGCACCGTTAAGTGTTTAGGAATTCCCAATCTCTGCAATGTTGTCCATAATTTGTTAGGATCCACACAGTCGAAGGTTTTACATATCCAAGAAAACACAGATAAGCATCTTCGTGGTGTTCTCTGCATCAAGGATACCCCTCATTCTCTCCAGGGACACCCTTCTTCTGAATGTGGCTTCAGTTTCTGGCAGTTCCCTGTCAATGTACTAGGATGGTATAATAAAAAGAACAGGTAGTAACAAGTGGCGTTTAGGAGAAAGAGAAACACTGCCAAGGAAGGGAGCTAGAGCCATATTTCACTCTACACCGTAAGCTACAGGTATGAACTGACACCAAAGCACCTTCGGTCAAGACTCCCCCTACCCCCTTCTACAACCACATATGGTCATCAGTAACTTTGGAACACTGACTCTAAAACATTCTACCCTCAAATGACTGAAGAAAGACACCTAAGAAAAGTCAACTAAAATACTCTGGAGAGACTATTTTTACATCAAGTAACAACATGCTTTTCCAAACATTATCCACATTACCCTCTCTTTATATTCTAATTGTTTTTGCTATTATTATGCTATAAATGGTTGAAGAACAAAATACGAAGTTTTAAGCACAAGGTTGAAAACCAAATGTTTTCATTGAATGGTTATTAGATGTTGATTCCATTATAGTCCTTGGTCTGTTCTTCCAAGCAAGGGAGAGTGGAGCTGCTTTTAGAAGCAAGTTTACAATGGATCCTAATATGAGCCCATTTGAAATGATATGTGTGTGTAATTTATTTGTACATATGCAGCAAGATACCGAGAAGGGTATTCATCAAACTAATAACTAAATTATTTTAAAATTCTTTGTACAGTAAGGCTTACTGTTGTTGAGAAGAGACCCCAGCAAGAAGATACCTGAGTCCAGGTCAGTATCAGAGATGAAATAACTAACCTCTTGGTATCACAAACACAATGTCTTATTATACACGTAACTAACACTCACCAATGGCTGATCCCATAGCACCCTTTGATAACTTATTACCTAGTATTACAGTTATTGGAAAGGAAGTCTATTTTGGAGACAGGCTGAGGCTTTGGAGCTCAAGTGCCAAAGTCAGACTTCTACCTTGCTACAAATTCCAGGCCTATAACTTAGTATAGGGTTGCTGTGAGTTAGAACTGACTCATTGGCAATGGATTTAGTTGTTTTTTCTTGTTGTATCTGTGCTTGTTTAGCACTTACTAGCTATGTGACCTTCATTGAATTCATTTATAAAATACATAATAAAAAACACCTACAATTTAGGATTTGTGTGACAGATGAATTTATGGTACCCAAAACTTAGTATATGTGGCCCTAGTATACTTACTATTTAATTTGAGAAATAATAATTTTAAGAGAATAAAGACTTTCTGACAGCTGCTTGTACAATCGTAGATGCTATTTGTCACTTTGTTCAAGACGGGATGGAAAGGAGTTTGAATACATGATGTGAAGAAATCAGGAAGTCAGCTTTACTCGATTGTTGGGGTAATCCTTGTGCCCACATTACACAGAAACTGCGGAAAGCTGTAGCAGGACTTCAAGTCAATCCAATGATCCCCAGTGACACTGGCATTTGCAGGCAAGGATGGTGTCTTTATCATCTAATGCTGCTATAACAATTATCACAAGTGGATAGCTTTAACAAAAATAAGTTTATTCTCTCACAATCTAGAAGTCCTGATTGAGGGAACTAGCACCAGGGGAAGATACACTCTGTCTGTCTGCTCTGGAGGAAGGTACTTACTCTGCATCAGTCTTCCCTTGGTCTGGGAGCATCTCAACACCAAAGCCTCAGGCCTAAAGGATGCACTCTGCTTCTGACACTACTTTCTTTGTGGCATGAGGTCCCCTTGTCTGTCTGCTCACTTCTCTCTTTTATATTTCAAAAGAGATTGGCTTCAGACACTGTCTAATCTTGTAGACCTCATCAATATAACTGCCATTAATCTAATTACATCATAGTGATAGAATTTACAAAACAGAAAAATCTCATTGAATGGCAGACAATCACACAATACTGTGACTCACGGCCCAGCTACATTGATACATTCATTTTTGGGGGTGGGGGGACATAATTCAATCCATGACAGATGACTAAAATATGGCTGCTAAATCTTGTTCTGGGAAAAGGATATACCTGAGTGTTATGGATTGAATTATATCACAAAAATAAATTGTCTTCACTAGACTGAGATTGCCAGTATTGTGTGATTGCGCTCTATTTTGTGATCTAATTTTCCCATGTGCTGTAAATTCTACCTCTATAATGTTAGTGATGAAGGATTAGAGACAATTATGTTAATGAGGCAGGACACAATCTACAAGATTAGGCTGTATCTTTAGTCCATCACTTTTAAGATATAAAAGAGAGAATGGAGTAGAGAGGAAACAGATCTCCTACGACTAAGATAGAAAAGCCAGGAGCAGAGTGTGTCCTTTGGACAAGGGGTCCCTGTGCTGAAAAACTCCTAGACCCAGGGGAAGATTGACAAGAGCCTTCCCTCTGACAGAGTCAACAGACAGAGAAAGCCTTCCCCTGGAATTACTGCCCTGCCTTCAATCTTGCAGCCTACTAGACTATGACAGAATAAATTTGTTTGTTAAAACCAGTTACTTGTGATATTTCTGTTACAGCAGCACTAGTTAACTAAGACACTAAGGTTAACAGGAATAGAAACTCTCCAGGGCAGTGTACTCTGTCCTACCAGATTGCTGTGAATCAGAACTGACTGGACCACAGTGGAGAGGGAAAGAGATCTTTCCTGTAGATGCCTGAATGGCACAAGAAGTTTGTGATTGACTACTAATGTGAAGATTTGCAGTTTATACCAACTCAGTGCTCCAAGGAAAAAAGGTCTGGTGATCTGTTTCTGTAAAGGTTTTAGCCAAGGAAACCCTATGGAACAGTTGTACTCTGCAATACATAGGATGGCCTTGGGTTGGCGGCCAATTTAAGAGTGGTTAACAACTGTTTTCATTATGATGAAATCAATACCCAAGTCAGTTCTTTCTAGGGCACTTGTATTATATCATAACAAAAACATATAGCTACAATTACAATTTACATTATGTTGTTGTTAGGTGCCTTGGAATTGGTTCCAACTCATAGCAACTCTATGCCTACAATCATTTTTATGCTTAAGCCCATCATTGCAGCCACTGTGTCAATCCATCTTGTTGCAGGCCTTCCTCTTTTGCACTGAACCTCTGCTCTACCATGCATGATGTCTTTTTCCAGGGACTGATCCCTCCTGACAAGATGTCTAAAGTATGTGTGAACCAGTCTTACTGTCTTTGCTTCCATGGAGCACTCTGGTTGTACTTCTAGAAAATTCACATTATAGCATCGTGAAAAGCAAGTTCTCGCAAAATGAAAAAGGAAGTAAAAGAAAATACATCAAAATATTAACCACAATCATGTTTGGCTAGAATTATGAGTCACTTTTTTGGGAAATATATATATATATATATACTAAGTTTTACATTAGCTAGCACAATGCAGCTACTTCCCTGTGTTTTAATCATTCTTCTGCTTTTAAAAACATCCCTTTCATCTATGTCCCAATGTTATCCTCCACAAAATAAAAACAGTTACTAACAAAGACAAAATCATGAGCAACATGGTGTTGAGAATAGAAACCACCAAGATGTCACCTGAAATTGTGAGATTTCATTCACCAAAAAACCAAGTGGCCAAAGACAAGACACTTAAACACTTTCTGAGCATCTGTTTCCACATCTGGAAAACAAAATTTTGACTGAGACAAGCCCACAGCCCCCTTCCAGATCTGACACTCATTTTCAGGGACAAAAGTATATAGAGTTCCTGACTCCTAGTACTTGACTCTAACAGAGCCAGTGCTGTGGCTTAAAATATACAAGGTGACCAGCAAGTCTGGAAGCATTAGCAAGTACATAAAAAATACCTTATTAGAGAACACATGAAAATAATCTTTGTTTTAAACTTAATAAGCATCTTATAACTAACAGCACAATCTTTTACCATCTGTCTTAACGGTGAGATGCAAGAGCTACATCACAGTACGATAACAGAACTATAAACTGGGTGGCTGAAAACAACAGAAATTTATTGATTTATACTTCTAGAGGCTAGAAGTCCAAAATCAAGGTGCCAGTAGGCCCATACTCTCTCTAAAGACTTTAGGGGAAGAGCCCCTTACGCTTCTTCCTAGCTCCTGGTGGTTCTTGGCAATCTTTGGAATTATTTGGTAGTTGCTGGCAATCCTTGGAATTATTTGACTTGTAGGTGAAACTTGCCAGTCCCCGACTCTATCTTTGCATGGCTGTCTTCTCCATGTCTTGTCTGTTTGCCTCCCTGCCCCCTTTTATAAGGACACCAGTCCTACCGGATTAGGATTCACCCACTCCAGTATGACTTTATGTTAATATAACACATCTCCAAAGCTTACAAGCAGCCATCAAAGCCACAAAAATAGGCCTCTATTTGCCTGAACAATAAAGGAAGAAGGCACATCAGAGATAGTAGAGGAAAATGGAATGTGCTGCTAATTGCCTCCATGAACATTGCCGCCTTTGCCATGAGACCAGAAGAACTGGATGGTGCCCAGCTACCTCTCCTGAACATGTTGACCAAAGATTTCATAGAAGAATTCTGATCAAAAGGGGATAAATGTAGAACAGAATTTCAAATTCCCATGGACTCCAGACATCCTGGAGCCATGAAGTTTGGAAGAACCTCTGGAACTCTTGCCCTGAGAGAATCTCTAAACCTTAAACTAAAAATACTCCCTGAAGCCTTCTTAAAGGAAATCTTTTAGCTTAACTATTAGTTCAAATGAACAGCCCACCTTGACCATTACGGTCTTTTAAGATTTACATAGAATCAAAGTGACAGTAGCAATTTGGAAGATTAAATAAAAACCTTAGAAGGCAGTGAATTTATACTAACGGAGCAGAACTCAGAAAAGGAGGGTGACAATGGCTTATACAACTCAAAGAATGTAATCAACATCACTCAGTTATACATGTAGACACTGTTGAATTGGTTTATTATTACTGGGTATATTCTCAACAACGAAATAAAAAATTTTTTACAAAATGATACTAAAGCTGGAAAAAAAAGTTTACAGCCAAGAAAATCCTATGGAACACAGGACCACTTTGGGGTGGGGGGGAGGAAGAAAACAACTACAGGTATAGACCAGGCTCCCTGAAATAGGTAGCGAGGAAGTAAGACAGAAACAGAAAGAGGAGAGAGGGACTTGGTAAGAAGCAATACGTGACAATACGGATGGGCAGGTAATTCCTGGGAAACTGTGATTTCAGTGGCCATGGAAAAGATACAAGTTTTTTTTTAAAGACTCTATTTCCAAACAAAGCTCCATTCATGCATACCAGAGGTTAGGATATCCACAGATCTGGGTAGTGCCGAGAGACACAATTCAACCCATAATAAGAACCAATAGCCAAGGTGGGGGGAGGGGGTTGACTTTTTTTATGAGCAGACCCAAACACTTACCTCAGAGGTGAATAACCAGCTTGCACCTGCAGCCCAGAACACCACTCCAGCTTCAGACACTAAGTCATGGGACACGAAACCAAAAAAACCAAACACCAAGTCAATTGCGACTCATAGCAATCCTGTAGAAGAGAATAGAACTGCCTGCCCCACAGAGTTCCCAAGGAGCAACTGGCAGATTCAATCTGCTAAGCATTTGCTTAGCAGACATAGTACTAACCATGGGGCACAGCTCTCAGTAACAGACCACCACAAAACATCCTCCACAAAAACCAGAGGCCTGTAATACAAAAAGGAGCACAAGCAACGGACCAGCCACAGGAAGCCACACTGAAGCAAGACAGACAGCAGAGATGCTAGCCGTGTGTGAAGTCCTTTCTGTTAATGAGGGATGAGAGAGGATAGTCAAGAAAACTGAAAAACTGAGGTCTAACCTCTGCTGTGCCCACGCAGAGAGGAGCTGAGCATGCCTAACCAACTCTCCTGCCTGCTAACAGACTGCAGCTTGGCAGTGAAGCCCAGCCTGCTCCACTCTTCCACCTGGAGCTTATCCTGGAATTAACCTCTCAGAGGAAACCCTGGCAGCATAGTGCTTAAGAGCTATGGCTGCTAACCAGATGGTTGGTAGTTCTAATCTACTAGGTGCTCCTTGGAAATTTTGCGGGGCAGAGCTCTTCTACAAGGTTACTATGAGTCAGAATTGACGTCAGTGGGTTTAGTTTCGGTTGTTTTTTTAGATCAGGAGTAAACAAGGCTAATGACCCTGATTAGAAGCAATTCTTTTTCGGTTGTGTTTAAAAATGGATTAACTATTGTCGTTGCTGGGTGCTGTCGAATCAATTCTGACTCATAGCAGAGTCAGTGTAACAGGGTTTCCTAGACTGTAATATCTATGGAAGCAGATAGCTGGGTCTTTTCTTCGGCAGCGCCCTTACTGTGTTCAAACTGCTGACCTTTCAGTTAGCAGCCATCGTACCACTAGGGCGCCTTATGGATTGAATTTCGCCCACACTAAAATAAGAAATATGGAAGTCCTAACCCTTTTACATATAAGATGACCTTGCTTGGAAACAAGTATTTTGTTTATTTAATCGGACCACATCAGAGTAGGGTAGTTCCTAAACCTTCTGGCGGCTGTCTTACAAAAAGAGAATAAGAGGCACAGAGATCCACACAACTGGGAGTTGCCATGTAAAAATAGACAGAGATGAATCCACAAGCCCACAAGCACCAAGGCCAACTGGAAGAGACAAAAACAGACTTCCCCTTAGAGTCACACCCAACTAATACCTGTTCTTCAAACCCATTCGTGATGTCTTTTATTATGGTAGTGTTAGGAAACTAAGATACTAAAACCACAGCAATGATGAACTCCAAAAAGGCTGTTGCAGATGCAACAAATGATACATCACTCAAAATTAAAAAAAAAAAAGGCTCTGCTTAGGCAGATCAGGAAGCCTTTGCCTAACCTATCCTCTCATCTGACTCCTGATCTGGGTCTGGTGCTCCTCTAGGCACTCATGAGCCATGCTCTTGTAGCCTTGTAGTTGAAATTTCTTGCTTGTTTGTTCATCTCTCCCACTGGACTGTAACTTCTCAAGCACAGGGACTCTTCTGCTACAATGGGGTCCCTGTGTCCAGTACTGTGCTTGGCACAGGAACTGGGTCAATATATATTCACTGAGAGTAAGGCACACAAGCTATTGACCTGTGCCTCTGTGCTCCTCGGCAGCAAGGAGCACCTAGTAGATTAGAACTACCAACCATCTGGTTAGCAGCCATAGCTCTTAAGCACTATGCTGCCAGGGTTTCCTCTGAGAGGTTAATTCCAGGATAAGCTCCAGGTGGAAGAGTGGAGCAGGCTGGGCTTCACTGCCAAGCTGCAGTCTGTTAGCAGGCAGGAGAGTTGGTTAGGCATGCTCAGCTCCTCTCTGCGTGGGCACAGCAGAGGTTAGACCTCAGTTTTTCAGTTTTCTTGACTATCCTCTCTCATCCCTCATTAACAGAAAGGACTTCACATACGGCTAGCATCTCTGCTGTCTGTCTTGCTTCAGTGTGGCTTCCTGTGGCTGGTCCGTTGCTTGTGCTCCTTTTTGTATTACAGGCCTCTGGTTTTTGTGGAGGATGTTTTGTGGTGGTCTGTTACTGAGAGCTGTGTCAAATTGGAAACACTGGTGGTGTAATGGTTAGTACTATGTCTGCTAACCAAAGGGTCAGCAGTTTGAATCCACCAGGTGCTCCTTGAGAAGAACTCTGTGGAGCAGTTCTATTCTCTCCTATAGGGTATACTCATATTATGGTTACAGTTACAGGCATAGTCGTTCTAGTCACATGGCATGGCCCTTGATTTTGGTTCATAGGTACAGCTATTTCCCAGCAAAAAAGGGAAACAGGAAAAAAAAAATAAGAAAACAATGACACCACGGACAAGTTTACTGTTAACTAAATGTGTCAGTATTTATCTGTGAAGTTCTAGGGCTTTGGAAATTCTGGTGGTAAAGTGATTAAGTGCTATGTCTGGTGACCAAAAGGTCAGCAGTTCAAATCCACCAGGTGCTCCTTGGAAACTACGGGGCAGTTCTACTCTGTCCAGTAGAGATGAGGTGGCATCGACTCGATGGCACAGGGTTTTTTTGGAGGGGGGGACTTTGAGGAATTTTTTAAAGTTCTAAAATTTTCAGATGAAAACTAGTGAAAGCCAAGTTAGTACCAGGATCCAGATTCCTGACTCCCCCATAGCACTCTAAGCATTTCAGGTTCAGACACTCTCAGAGCAGAACTTGTCTTCATTTCAAGCCACAAAGCCCTTTCCCTGAACAACTCTGATTCTTCTGATCTCCTTCAGAATACTCACTGCTCATTGTAAAACTTCAAGACTCATGCCAGAATCATTTTATTCATTTTTTTTTTTTTTCCTTTTCCTAACTTTAAAATCTCATTTTTATTTAGGATCTCTTAAATGTTTCCAAGAAAGAAATTATTCATTTTGCTTTGATTTCTCTTTTCATAGTAAATCCTTTAGGAATTGTTTTTCTTGAAAAGAAGCTTGCTTCATCATTTGGTTGTCACAATCTCGTTGAGAAGTCTTATTCACATGCAGGCCTGTTTTAATTCAGAGCTCTAAAATCCCCTTTAGAAAGCTCAAAAGTCAAGCTAAACATAGTCACCCACAATTACATTTTTTCTGTAAAGACTTCTTTCCAGCTGTTGTTTTCATTATTCAGTTGTGTTTATTCAGAGACCTCTGCCAGCTGTTGATGGGGCAGAGAGGTAGTGTGGGCTGAGTACAAGGAGAGAAAACTCACCTCTGCACAGTGGGTGGAAACCATTCACCCAAAAAAGAAAAAAATACTGACGTTGATTCTGTCTCATAGGGAGTCTACAGGACAGTGTAGAACTACCCCCACACAGTTTCCAAGGAGTACCTGGCTGATTTGAACTGCTCACCTTCTGGTGAGCAGATGTAGCACATACCTACTACACTGTTTCTCAAAACGTGATCTCCCAATATGTAGCATCAACATTCCCCGGGAGCTCGTCAATGAATAAAAAAATCCGCTGCAATTGAGTGGATTCCAACTCATGGTGACCCTAAAAGGCAGAATAGAATCGCCCCATGAGGTTGCAAGGAGCACCTAGTGGATTTGAACTAGTCACCTTTTAGGTTAGCAACCATGGCACATTAACCATTACACCACCAGGCTCTTGTTAGAGATTAAAAGAAAAAGAAAAAAAATTCAGGCACCAACCCCATCTACTGCATCAAGCCATCTAGGTGATGCTGATGCGCTTTCCAGCTAAAAGAGCTTAGTAGCTCAGCTGTAGTGTTTCCTTGAGCAGAGATCCAAGTCAGGACTCTGGAAACAAGTGACTGAAATTAAACTCCTTTACTGGTTGTAGCGACCTCCAAGAACACATCCTACTTCCCTGTAGGTTCTCCTCATTTATCATTTATATGTGTATTACTTGTTATTACTGCACAAAGTTCACAATTTGGTATTAGACTTGCTAACGAACAGCAACCCTGGGCTCCTGCTGTCATTCAGTGCTCTAACAAGCACATCGCCTGCAGCAGAGAGCTCAGCATTCAACCTTCCACATTCCACTCTCAGGAACTAAGGGGAGGGTCCAGTGGTGTCATCTGACGCTGACGACAGAGTACTTATTTCCTATGCAAAGGCGCTAAGGCAGAAGCACAAGCCTAAATAAGATGCTAACTTTTGTAAAGAGAAGCTGGATGGAAAAGGTGATACTGGCAGCCCTTTTTGCAGACTTCAACTCCAGCACCATGAACGCGTCCTCTGCTCACCTCCACTTTGCAGGAGGCTACCTGCCCTCTGACTCCCAGGACTGGAGGACCATAGTCCCAGCTCTCTTGGTGGCTGTCTGCCTGGTGGGCTTTGTGGGTAACCTGTGTGTGACTGGCATCCTCCTTCACAGTGCTTGGAAAGGAAGGTCATCGATGATTCACTCTCTGATACTGAATCTCAGTCTGGCTGATCTCTCCCTGCTGCTGTTTTCTGCACCAGTCCGAGCTATAGCATACTCCAAAGGCATCTGGGACCTGGGCTGGTTTGTCTGCAAGTCCTCTGACTGGTTTGTTCATACCTGCATGGCAGCCAAGAGCCTGACAATTCTCGCAGTGGCCAAAGTATGCTTTATGTATGCAAGTGACCCAGGCAAGCAAGTAAGTATCCACAATTGCACCATCTGGTCTGTACTGGTAGCCATCTGGGCTGTGGCTAGCATGTTACCCTTGCCCGAATGGTTTTTTAGCACCACCAGGCATCACGCAGGTGTGGACATGTGTATCTTGGATATACCTGCTGTGGCCAAAGAATTCATGTCTATGTTTGGTAAGCTCTACCCTCTCTTGGTATTTTGCCTGCCATTACTCTTTGCCAGCTTGTATTTCTGGAGGGCTTACGGCCAATGTCAGAAACAAGGAACTAAAACTCAGCATCTTAGAAACCAGATTCGCTCCAAGCAACTCACAGTGATGTTGCTGAGCATTACCATCACCTCTGCTGTTCTATGGCTCCCCGAATGGATAGGTTGGCTGTGGGTATGGCATCTGAAAGCTGAAGGTCCAAGCCCACCACAAGGGTTCATGGCTCTGTCTCAAGTCCTAATGTTTTCCATCTCTTCAGCAAATCCCCTGATTTTTCTAGTGATGTCAGAGGAATTCAAGGAAGGCCTGAAAGGTTTATGGAAATGGATGATAACAAAAAAAACTCCAACCACCTCTGAGTCTCAGGAAATACCAGCTGGTAACTCAGAGGTCCTTCCATCTCCAGAGTCCCCAACCTCCAGAACAGGGAAAGAGAAACCTGGCTCCCTCTCCTCTGGCAACGAGAAACCTGAGAAGGCAGCGATTCCGATTCCCATTCTCCCTGACGTAGAACAGTTTTGGCATGAGAGGGACACGGTTCCTTCCGCACAAGACAATGATCCTACCCCCTGGGAACATGAAGACCAATAAACAGGGTATTGTGATAAACTGTCTGAAAGCAAAACAAATTGTGATTAATGTCTCTACTTATACTACTGTTTATCAATATTGCTCAGTTTACCATATAAATGACAAAACTGTTAGAAACTACGTAAATGCTTCACTTTCTGCATTTTCAAAATGTGTCATTTGGTACGTAGAATACTGTTATGAATAGTAACTTTTAGAAGTATGATCTGGCAGTCCAAAGGCTTCATTTTAAGTTCTGTACGTGGTGAAGACACTTGTCATAAGTGATGAGGAAGCTCACTATTTGTCACTTGTTCACAACGGGGTTCCCTTAGGACAAAATCTGTACTGGCAGGCATAGAGTTTCTCAACCAACTTACCTGGGGGCTGAAACCCTTTTTCATCAGCTTCTTTCTGCACCAACTAACTCTAACTTCACCTATTTCACATAATGAAAGCTCAAAATCCAGTTCCACTTAAAAAAAAATTGTTACACAATGAACAATAAACTTTATCTTTCTTTGCTTAGTGTTAATTCACTTACTGAAAATTCATGTTAAAACTGCTTGTAACAGAAGGCTGCAGAATAAACAGCATTACCTATTCCAACTCTGGGCTAATTTCAAATCATAGCTGCTGGGGGGGTTAAGTTTAAATAAAGTCAAACACTTCACATATACTAAAGCCTGCTTTACTGACCTTTTTAAACCCACCCAAATGAGTGTCCCGTTTGAGGATTTTCTGACATTCTATATTCTGATATGGAGCAAGAACTTAAAAAACGTCTTTCTTCCTGATTGTCTATTATTGTAAAATGCAGTAGACTGTTTTTCTTCTACAAGCTGAAATTTGTTCTTCCCAGTTGTCTCTTTTCTCAAGATAAACTATTAAGTTATGGTTAATGACACAGGTTTTACTGACTAAAGGAGACCCTCAAATACAAAAGAGGGATGGAGATGGTGATCTTTCTTAGAAGATGCTATTCAACTTATCCTTAACAATGAACCTGAACTCTGCTCTAATTTTTGAGTACTTCAGAATAACTTAGAAGAATTACAAGATAAAAAATAAGATTAATATGCAAAATAGGAAATTCAAATGGCCACAAGTCAGATAATTTAGCTACAAACAACAGAAAATAAAAAGTACAAGGGCAATGCAGAAATTAAAGCAATAAAATTAAATTTTATGTTACCAAACATGGTGAAATTTGATCACTTTCTAGCAAAATAAAGTATAACCAATAAAACATAAGGATATGATACATTTCTCCCTCCACTAAAAAATCTAGTAAGTGTATTTTATCCATAATCCCTGGTTACATTATAATAGACTCCAGGGTATTTTCAGAGAGGTTTCCTCAGGGAAAAAAAAAAAAACCGCCTTTAGGGTAAGCAATGACAAATCTGAAATACAGAGAACATGCTGTGGAAAGACTTTTTAAAGTTCAGTCTGTGGACATTCTTGTGGGTTTTACAAAGTCATAGTTTGCTTGTCTAACATCACAAGCAGGACTGTGTTCTTTTTACTTAGTTTATTACAAATTGAGAGGCTCACAAGATGAAATAAAGTATAATTTGACCCAAGTATCTGAAGTATTGCTTTGCGATGAAACATTTATGCATGGGAATTATTTTTCAGGTTTTCTATCGTCAATTAGATTATACAGCTTTTTATGTTGATTATATATGTATGTTACATATATGTTCATTATATATAAATGTAGAATATACCCCACCAGTGTTTAACACTAACTTGTAAACAAATAAAAACCCTTATGTGTTACTTCCGGTGTTTTTGAAAGCCTGATGCTGTCTTTGTCTGGAATTATCCTTATACGGCACAGTGGGGAGGTCTGACCACTGGCCCAGGCCTCAGGGTAAAAAGATACATGTATTTTCAAAGAGTTTGGTAACAAGCACCAAATCAAGATGCAGATACTGAAATGCAGTATAACTGTATTAAATCTTTCATTAAGAACTTAGCATAGAAAGTCCTGACTTGACCCCTTAAGAATACCTGCATAGAAGACTTGCTTTCTAAGATGTATGAATAATCAAATCCAAAGACTCCAAGAAAAAAATCAAGAAATTAAAATACCATCACTGAAGCCATTTTTTTCAAGCATCTGTACTCTGAGAAACAGTACTGGCTAAAACAGCATGTGGAATCCAGGTTAACAAAACAGGCACTCCAGAAATTTCACCTTTTGTAAGATATGCATCCAGTTTCATTGTTAATACAATTAAAAAATTACTCAATGTATTTGTAAGAATAAACTTTGAAAACAGAAAAAAAAGTAAACCAAGTCTGTTTATCAGCAATTGTACAGGTTAAGAACTTAGTGTGATAATCAATTCCAGTCTCTATATAGAGTTCATTTAACTTCTATACCACTCAATATATAATTATCAAGTAATATAGGTGTGTGAGTGCCTGCGTATATAAAACAAATACACATTTGTTAGTGTTTCTTCTTTCTAACCATTTTGTTGTAATCATAATAGGGGTAACATAACAGGGAAAAGTAATTACCCTATTAGCATATATATTTTCTTATACATTTTATTTACATGGCACTCTAAAAGTAGGTACCTATGAAGGGATGAAATAAAAGGATCCTTTTTAACCAGGAAGGTAAAGCTAGAAAAAAAAACTTTAAAGGTATGTTTCACAGTGTGATGTGTATGACATATGGAAAGAATGCAAAAAGGCACAAATCATCAATATTAATATAAACCACAAAAGCAAGAAAAAAAAATCACCATTGTCTTGCTATGGAGCAGTAATATATTACTAAGAGACTGAATACTAAATGGTTCTTTACAAAGTCCTTCCTTTATATTCAAGGCTTCAGTAACTGCAAATATTCAAGATTTAAAGTTACCTTCCTTTGTACAAACTGTATTTGCTACTTCTTTTAAGTTTAAAATAAGTTTCCATAAATTACTTAACAAACCATATATAAAAAGAGTTGGTTTATTGTAGTTGAAATACATAAACTGAACATTCAAACATCTTAAGTTTACACTTTAGGAACAAAAGTTTAACATTCAAACAGGAGTAAAATAGTTTACAGGGAACACTCCAGAAAGGTAATTTATTGTCTAATCCAGAATATTGATACAGATCACTTAATGGTGAACAAAATGTGTTTACCCAGCAATTCTATTCTGGCCAACCTATTAGTTAATGAGGGTGGTTCAACGCCTGAGAAGAAATTACTGAACACATCTTTCCTTAGGCTAAATGAGATTTGGCCTGTAATTCAGAGAGAGTAATCCAAGTACATATGTGAACAAACAAATCTCAACTGTTCTTCAGAGACAAAGGTAAAAGCATGTTTATTGTAACCATCTTAGGCTCTGGAAGATAAGAATTCAATTTTCAGTGTTTTCCCTTTTACCCGTTTCAAAAAACCGAAAAGGAGGCGGGGGAGGGGGGAACTAAGGTTTTCTTGGAGTCTGTGGTATTTGTCTCAAGTTCAAACCACAAATGCTGTTACATTTTGCATGTTTAACACTGCTAGGAAGAACATCACCAAAAGTCACTGACTTCCACACCTCGTAAAGGGATGATTTTTAGCTTCAAGAGTTTAGATTTACTAAGACAGCCTATATTTGAGTATGTATGTCAGTCATGCCACACAAAGAAAAGCATAAATATTTCCAAAGTGTTCTCAGTTGGGACACTGTTCACAAATGCTTCTCCTTCTGTTCGTCAGATGGTTTTGCAATAGGTTGACTAATGTACATATATGTAAAAATCTGAAAACTGGCTCATGCAAGCATTTTGAATTAATAGATACCCCTGTGGAAGAGTATGCAGAACTATTTTGTTGATCGTCTTGTGGGCTCTGAGGCTGTGGGAGGTGGAGGCGGACCCCGGCGATCCAGGTCATCGACATATGCCACGATCAGTTTACGCCTCTCCTCTGGCACACAGTCCAGCACTAAATACCGTTTGTCATTCTGCAAAATTTTTTCTACATCTTTCAGGTGTTGATCAGATTCTTGGATTAGCTTTTTCGATCTGAAATAAGAGAAAGAAGTCCAAGAATTACTGACTGCTGTTCACAGGTCTTTCAGAAATGACTGGAAATGTCCATCTAGTTCCTAATTGTGTTTCCATTTTTTTTTTTTTTTAAAGAAAAATGTCACTGCAGTGGTCACCTTTGTAAGTCGCCTCAGCAAAGACTTCAAGGAGTGAAAGGGCCTCAGAAGCTGAATTACCCTCCCACCCCTTACTGGTGGTCCCTCCAGATCAGGGCTGAGGGTGGGTGGGTAAATCTTGCCCGTGCTGTACCTGTTCTGTGGATGAACAGAGGACTTCAGTCTGCAGGGCTGCCAATCCCAGCATCTTTCACAAGCTTTCACTTTCACATCTTTCACTAAATTAACTATAAAAATGTAGAAAGAAGTCTTACTTCACATCTAATTGAAAAGCCCAAGCTGATGCAAAACATTAAGGATCCTGATCAAAAAATCCAAATGACAAAATACCTAAAAACCACACCCTCAGCACTATCTATCCTCCCGTGCACATATACTTCAATAAAATGTCTCAAGCTCTTCTTTTAAAGGAAGAAAAGAGGTAGCCGGAAACAAAACTGGTCTCCTGCATACTACTGACTGGTGAGCAATGTGAAATTGTTTTCCTGATGATAAACTGTCAGGGATTGAAAACTACTGAGTATGCTACAGAGAAACCTTATGACTCGTTTCAGAATTAAAAAATTTTATTTCTAAGTATCCAGCACACTGATTTCCTCTCAGAAAAATGTTTCTGCTGAGCTTAAATAGATTTCAAGTTTTAAAATGGTTCAACCACACTGAATAGCCATCAGAGGAGGCAAAGATAACTGATAATGAAGAATTGTAAAGTCTCTTCATGATATACAACTCTTATATAGTTGAGGGTATTCCTAAAAAAAAGCAGTGAAGTAAAAACAAGGTATGTTTTAAAAACTGGATGGGCGGGTAACACAAAATGAGAATTGACATCTGGGCCCTTTCTTTTTAAAAAAAAAAAAAAGAAGACAGGTGTGGGGTGTACTTGGCTTCTTCTTTTGCTTAAAAATTAATAATGTCAACATGTGTGTGAATGCGAAGTTGGCTTTGGCCATTAGAATATGGGCTAGTAAACACAATGAGTGTCAATATGAAACATTTCATTGCACACACCTGTATGTTATAAATTTGGTCTCTTTCAAAAGCGTCCTGAAGTCAGCTTTGGCGGTGATGTATTTGTCTCTGATGTATTCTTCAAACTCCCTTTGTTTTTTCTGCAAAAGACAGTAAGATTAGGGGATAAATCTACCAACTCCAAAATTAGCATTATCTATTAAACCAGAAGTTTTTAAGTCATTACCATAAAACATTCTAAAGCAAAAGGTGCAGTGCCAATTTTTAAGGCAAAAAAATCAATGAGCAACCACACAATGCATTGTGGTATTGTGTTCTGTCTCACAGTGACCCTACAGCATAGAGGAGAACTGCCCCATACAGTTCCAAGGTTGTAACCATTACGTTAGCAGGTTGCCACATCTTTCTCTCACAGAGTGACTCGTGGGTTTGAATCACCAATCTTTTGGTTAGTAGCTGAGCACTAACCCACAGTGCCACCAGGTCTCCATATAATGCTATTACTAGTGGCTAAAATATACGGGCTTGCTATATGTTACACTGTGCCAAGTGTCTCATGAGGATTGTCTCCCTTCATCTTCATAGCAACCTCACTCTTAAAAATAAGAAAATTAAGGGTTAAGTCTTCATTTCCTTAAGATACTTCCGTTGTTGTCGGATGCCACAGAGTTGATCTTCAACTCAGAGTGGGCCCATGTGACAGGGCAGAACTGCTCCACGGGGTTGTCCAGGCTGCAACCATTTCGGAAGCAGATCACCAAGTCTTTCACTTGAGGAGCTGCTGGGTAGGTTCGAACAACCAACCCTTTGTTTATCAGCAGCCAAGTGCTTCACTTCTGTACTCCTGGGGCTCTTAACAAAAGCATTAATGTAGTATAATTTATAAAAAGACCCACTATAGCACTCAAAACTTAAGTTACACTGAGCATTTAGCTTTCTAGTCAAGGGATGGTACTGAGAGCTATAAACTGTCTAGATTAAAAAAGATCAACAGTCAGAAAAGTTAGAAACTCAGACTTCTGTTCTTCCCCAGTCATGTATCTTTCGCAGCTTACATGTCTAAAACCTCACTTACTAGGATAGGAGGGTGAATATCAGATCTATGGGTAGTGGATTCCAGATCTAACAATACTAACCAAGAAAAAAAGAATAATGGGAAGGGAGAACCAATAAAGGTTCAATGGATGAAAAGGAATGCAGTAAACAACACTTTAATATGATTCACTACTTTAGACCTTGGATGAGTCTGTTTCTAAGGCCACAATCTCTAGAACATAGAGATGTGGCTTTACAGTCAGGCCCTCTGATAGCCTGGTACCAACTGATGGCCTAAGTACGTCTGTCTAGCGGAACCTGACACTACAATAAATAATAACTATGTTGTTAGTTGCCATCTAGTCAGTTCCAATTCATGGTGACCTCATGTGTGCAGAGCAGAAGTAATCCGTAGGATTTTCAATGCTGTGACCTTTCAGAAGCAGTTCACTAAGCCCTGTCTTCTGAGGCATCTGTTGGCCGGTAGTCAAGTACTTAATTGTTTGTACCACCTCATGGGTGGGTTATGGCTTCATTAAATCTCTAAGATCCCAAAACATAAGATTAACTTTGAGGATTAAAACTTTAAAAAAATTGACCGTGCTGTCTTGTTTATACATCACGCAAGAAACAAAGTAAGAACTCTGAATTCAGACTCATTTCTCATATACTCAAAAGTAACAAAAAAAATCAACTTCATTTTGGGGAAGGTACTAGGGCTTATTAAGCACCCAATTTATATTTCTAATTTGCAAGTAAATCTCAGACACAAAATCCTCTTACCCTGTCACTGGAAGAGAACTTAATACACCGAGGATCTTCCTTAATGATTTTTTTTACTTCTTTCCAAGTGGACGTTAAGGTAATCTTTGAAAAGACAAATGAATAAAAGACATAAATACAATTCTCTTTGATTTAGGGGGTCAAACTGCAGCACATATGGTACATAATATTACACACTGACCTGCGATCTCTTGTAATGCCCAAGCGTAACTGGACTAGTTAGGGACAGGGAAGCAGCTTTAACGCAATTTCTTTTTGTTGGCTTGCCACAAGAGTTATTTTCATGGCCATACTTTCAAGGTGGCCTAAGACAATCACCTGCAAACCCTGTATTTACATGGGCAAACATCATAATTTCTGAAGAAACCATCACCAGAAAGAGAGCAGATAAATAGGCACAAAACCTGGATAACAAAGTGTACAAACTGCCAAACAAGGGGAATACAGTACCAAATGGACAACAGAGCAAAGAAGGAATTGCAATCTATCATTAGGAGGGGATCACTGATAACAGACAGAAAAAGGACATTCTGAATTACCACAGGAGCATATATGAATTTGAAAACCGCAAAAGAAGCAATTTCTATACATCTAAGAATGGTATCAATATTTTAGTTAAAAGAAATCAGATACAAAACCCATGAATTCCAGTAACAAATCTAACAATCATTATACTAAAATCATGTCAATGTTTAATTTTCAGAATTATTAATGAATGCTCATTTAGATTAAAAGAGGACAAAAAACAAAGACTTTTTCCTTACCGCAGAAGTTTCATCCAGAAGTTGTCTAAAGTGCTCCCTCTTCTTTTTGGTGAGTGCTTCAATGTGCTCATTAAAAAGCTTCTCTTTCTCCTCTCTTTCCAGTAAGGATCCAGATTCCCAGCGGTGATCTTTTCGCAGAGTCCTCCTAGTATCCGACCATGATACATCCGAAGAACGTACCTAAAAATAGACAACCATATATATTACCGGAGACTTATCTTTTCATATGTCAACAACAGAAGGCTCATTTAATTGGTTTAGAAAAGATACATTTAATTTTAAAAGGTAGAGTTACCAATAACCTAGAAAAGAAGCATCTGGTGGACTCCACCTTAATTAAAAAAAAAAATCACTGAAAACCTGCTCCTACGAGCCTGAAATCACATCGCCCAGTGCTTACCCAGATTATCAAACATGGATTCACAGGTCGAGAAGAATGAAGAAAAGATAGTGCTCATCAACGATGGTCCTTAAGAACTTTAAAAGAAGCAAGGTATTCTGTTTAATACCTTGCTAACTTCTAGTAGGTGAAATAGATAGAGATAAATTTTGTCTTAGTGTATGTAGCACTTACGAAATGAAAAAAATACCGAAACTGTTTTGGGCTTACAGTTGGAATTATTAACTACATACTAGAAGTGACAGTTCCAAGCATAAGCAAGAATGACTGAAGAAAAGATAGCAAAAGACATGACAGGTGTGGCTGGTTCACTAACAAGCAGAAAAGGACAAATGACATTAAAAGTTGAATCACAATACTGCCAATGTGATGGGAAACTGTCAAGACACAAAAAAAATACACATAAAAACATTTACTATGTTTTTACGCAAATAACACACACTGCCTAGATTTATCAATGCCATCCGCCCCCCTTGAGGTATTTTTGTGAGCATACTACGTTAATTCTTTTTTTACATTACCATGTAAAACACATAAAACAACTGGCATAGCGGCTGCTTAGGTAAGTACCTCCTGGAGGGAGGGCAAAGAAATGTAAAAAGTGTACATTATTTGCATAAAATATGATATTTAACCAACGTTTATCAAATATTTCAAGAACAGGTCAATACTCTGCTTGCTGCTGGAAATACAAAATTAGTAAGACCTTGTTCCTTTTTTCAAAGAACTCAAGGCAAATTATTACAATAGCATGGAATAAACACTGCAGGGATGGGAAAAGGAATAGTGAAATCAAATCTGCCTAGGTGGACTGGGATCAGCAGATAAGAAAATTTGTCACGGTGGTTGGTGTAGTTTAGAAGCACTCTCAGTGGACATGTTGGCAGGTACAACGGCAGGATGGTATGCGGTTTTAAAGATATGTTCAGCAAAGTGAGAGCTTAGGCAGCAGGCGAGGACACAAGTGACCAAGTGAGAAGGGCGAAGTTACGGAATAAATAGACTTTCATATTATGCTAAGAAGCTGGAATGTGACTTGTAGGCAACTGCTCGGAACGGGGAGAAACTTCACTTGCTACAAGTAATGTGAAGAGTAGTAACAAGATCAGACTTTTTTTTTTTTAAATGAAAGATTTCTGTGATTGCAATAAGGAGGATAAATGTGAGGGAATACCAAGGCAGGGAGAGAAATTAGTAAACCGGTAATTGTCCAGAGAGTAGAATAGGAAACAGAAATCAGCAGAGGCAAAGGAAAAAAATAACAGGTGACAGAAATAACAAGGAACAATTCATAAGAAAGATGGTGACACAGGAGAAGGGAGAAACCAACAACAGGTAGTGCAACATAACAGTCTAGGCGCATTCAATGTAGGGACAAAAAACCCTACATACCTCAACAACCCTGAGGGGTAATGCGGAAGGATTTTCAAGAAAGTTCCAGGGTATCTCCTGGGGTCAGTACACCTCCAGTCCTATATCCCATACCATCTACATGTATAATAACTGATCATCACAATGATGACCCTAAATCATCAAGAAAAAGCTTAAATTATGTTCAGCACACTTTGTTAATACTATGACAGGTAGGTGTGTAATACTTTAAGATGACTTCCATGAAGAATAAAAAATAAAGTTTGAGACTAAAAGATTTTCAATTTTCATCTGTGCAAACACCAAGATTTTCCTATTCTAACAGTGCCACTATCAACTACTCAGTTTTATAATGTCTTACAAATAACTTAGAGATTGTATCTCTCAAAGTTAATATTTAAAAAAAAAAAACCCACTGCTGTTGAAACAGGTCTGACTCATAGAGACGCTAGAGGTCAAGAGTAGAACTGCCCCACAGAGTTCCCAAGGGGCGCCTGGTGGATCTGAACTGCCAACCTTTTGGTTAGCAGACATAGCACTTAACCCACTATGCCACCAGGGTTTCAATATCAATGAAATAATACAATGGATTTCTAATCTAACATCCAGCAGTTTAGAGCAAAAAATAAATGACTAATATTCACCATGTCAGACAGAAGAGCCTTGAAATTCTGAATAGCTTCTTCTCTTTTATGTTGCTCTCTTTCTCGATCAATTTCTTTCGTTTGTTCTGAGCGGGCTTTTTGGACCTCCCTTTCTCGTTCTCGAAGGCTTGCCTCAATTCGGGCTTGCCTTTCAAGCTCCTTTTCTTTCTCTGAGTCTAAATTCTGTAAAAGTAAAATTACATTATCCTTCTCACCAACATTACAAACTAATGTTTTTATAGAATAATTAGCCTGCTAAATTAAAAATTTCAAACCTGGGACTTACTGAGAATGTACCTCACTTCCTAATCGACTACTAGAATAACATACAAAGAGCAACAACAAAAACTTCAAACAGCAACAAACACCCTTAAAATAAAACTAAACGTAAAAGAGAAACAAACCCATTGCCATCAAATTAATTCTGCAAGACCAGCAGGAAGAGCAGAATTGCCCCACTGGGATTCCAAGGAATGACTGGTGGATTTCAACTGCCAACTTTTTAGTCACAAACACTTAACCACTGTGCCACCAGGGCTCTGATGCAATTAACAAGTTTAATATTTCAAAGTAACAGTACAAGTAAAGAAACACAAATGGTTACCTTGGCTATTTTTTCAATGTACTGTTTGAAAAGGTCTTCTCTCATTGATGAACTGTCCACTGCTTTATAACGTGGATCACCTTCTACTTTGTCTTTTACTTTGCTCCATCGAGACTGACTGTCCAAGTGATGATTAGATAATAGTTCAAAGAAGTCTGATTTAATCTGTGTTTTAAACCAAGTGGTGTCATGGAAGGGAAATAATGTAACGTAAGAAACTGTTCAAACCTAAATGTTCACAACTAGAAAAAAAAAATCACTTACCTTAAAGATGAGAAGAGCAACTTTTCAGCACACTTATTCAGAATGGAAGTAATTGTATTAAGAGTATTGCTTTTGTTAAAAATATACAAATTAGTAAGAACACAGGCTGTCATTTAAAATTTGCCAAATTTAGGATAAACTGTATTCTTTAAAAAAATGTTTCAAATACACATATTAAAGCTTTTTAGCATGCTGCTTCTCATCTCAGACTCATCCTATTTTCATATTGAGTATGAATTTGTATCGAACTACATGTATTTCTAGCTAAATGTTAGTCTTATAAACTGACAATAAATACCTTAACATTAATATGGCACTGATTTTATTTTCAAAGTAACCGATACAATTTTTGTTTAAGATTAAACTAGGGTTTAGAAATAGCTGGGAAATAAAGTATCATTTCATGGCAAAAAAAAACCAAAAACCTGAAACTATACTGTCAAATGTATAAAATCTCGAAAAACAGGGTAAAATGTTGTATAGCAGTAAAATAAACCACAATGTTTATACTCTGCTATCTAAGAAAATATACTTATGGTCATAATTAATCATAACTAAAAAAACAAACAACAACAACAAAAAAAACCAGAAAACTTCATGTACCTCCAAGAAGACCTAATTCTTCTAAAATTTAATCTCATTTTATATTATGATGCTCTGGCATCACAGAAGATACCCAATGTAAGCCAGCGTCACTCAAGAAAGCATTCTGATCCTGTCAAGAACTTGTCTCTGCAGTGATTAAGTATGTTGCTTTCTCACTTGATACAAAGATGAGAAATTAAAAACAGCATCAAAATTCAAAAATAATCTTTCTGCACATTTTCAGGCTTATCACTTTCCCTTACAACCATTTCTCTTATCAAGATTAAAAAGAAGGTGGATGTCCTTTCTGGAAAACATGTGCAATGTTGTAAGCAACAGTTTCTACATGAGAATTTTAAAAAAGAGCTAATCAGTGACAGATTTCCTCACTACTGACCTTTGGCTCTTAACTTTGGATTACCGAGAAAAGTAGCATAACACAGTTTTTCTGTTCATCTTGTTTACTCTGTAGCTGACGTGAATACCTAAAAACCTATATATAGTGTATAACAGTAATACCAGACTTATCTACAATGTTTTGTTTAATAAGGAGAAAATCAAGTTTCTTCAGTCTAGTGTACTGTAACAGAAGTACATTTCCTCCTAGAAAGTTAAAATAAAGAGAGCACTGCCAGCTTAGTAAGAGTATTAATTCTATTATGTGCAACTTCAAATACTATTCCAAATATAAATTATTTGAATGCAACTTATTACTGGTAATTATGTTTTATAAATAAAAATTTCAAGGAAGTTGCTTTGGCAAATTAACCCAGATCTTTTAAAGTAGACTTTCAAAGGCATTTTTATAAAACGGAAAAACTATAAAGGAAAATGCTGCCCATACCCCTGTGTAACTTAAAAATGGCTTAAGGGAAAAAAACGCATTTCACCAGCCATCAGTCTTTCTTTGGTTTTTCATTTAGAAAGTATTTTTAAACTTTTACTATTTAACTGTTGGTTCAACCATCTCAATGCTACAAAGACCAACTAGAGAATCACAAGAGCAAGAAAAAGCTCCAAAATACCAGGTTCGTATTACTGTTGCTGAACTTATTAGCCAATTTCATAGTTAAAATGTGACCAAAAAATAAAATAACAGATAACTGTTCCAAAGAACAAATACACTGTAAAAGTCATGAAGGAACACGATAAAATTTCATTAACCAAGTACTCCTTAGAATATGAACATAAAGTATACTACATTTAAGCCCTTACTTAAAAGATTTCTGCTCTGATAGCCTAGCTAGTAAATGATACTGCATTCTTTCAATTGGCTGAGAAAGCTTCACTTTAGCAATTTTCCACCTTTTTTTCTTTTTTAATTTAGTTAACGGTACAAGGTCAAACCTAGAGAAAATTAGCAATTTTACAACCAAAATAAAATAAAGCTCACATTAGGTTTATTTTGACATAATGTTTATCTTTTTTGTTGTCGTTGTTAACACATTCTGGGTGCAACTTTCACTTCTATATAAGGAATAAACTAACAAAAGAAATTACCGGAACTGCAGGAGGCTAAAAACACCGCCTAGCCTAGCCAAGTCAAGCCCACTGCTGTCAAGTCGATTCTGACTCACAGCAACCCTATAGGGAAGAGTAGAACTGCTCTACAGAGTTCCCAAGGAGCGCCGGGAGGATTCGAACTGCCAACCTTTTTTGGTCAGCAGCAGTAGCACCTAGCCACTACGCCACTATGGTTTCCCACCACCTAGAGAGGTACCAATTGTTTCTTCACTAGACAATCCCCTATTGCTTTGCATGTCAGTGACTGCCAGCTGTCAGAATGAACTGACAGGCCACATATAATAAAACCTTAAAGTCCACCCACATGTTATAAAACAGAATACCTACTATGGTCAAAAAAAAATAACACTTTTAGAAAAAAGAATATTGGTTTTAAACACAGAAATATAGTCAATTCATCTAAGAACAATCATATGATATTAAGCAAACATTTATTTTTTGGTTTTCTTTAATCAAATACTTCATTACTTAGTCAGAAGTACCAAGCAATTCCATCAAGACTATGGCAGTACATAAAATGCTTACACAGAACTCAATTTTGCACATTTCCTCTAAGAAGCACACTCATTTACCAAAAATAAAGGTTAAAATTACATCATTCTAGGAAGATTTACTTTGAAGCCCAATAAAGCAGATAAAAACTCATGATTTTCAACAGAAGTTACTTCTCCTAATATGATCACTGTGTGAAATGAAAGAAGCTTCTTTCTAACAAGATGATTACTTTCTCTCTTGTCTCTTAATAGAATTTGTAACATGTTAGCTTTCTGGAATAAGAGGCACTTTTAAATGTCAACAATCACTAGGCTCAGCACACAATGGCACTAAGGAGACTGGCCGAACACACGGAGGGGTCACGCACCACTGGTGGCTTCTCCCTAGCAGCCTGCCTCCCCAGTGCTTGGTTCCATTCCACTCCTGATGCTGGCATCAAATGACATTTAGAATTCATTAATCTTTAATAGCTGACCTTTAACTCAGATAACCAACAATTTATATGTAAGGTATGCTTTCTGAAAGACTAGAAAGTCACTAAAATGCTAATTTTTAGAGGGGATAAAGAAAGATGTTGTTTGAAATTTAAATGGTACTACCTATAAAGAATCTTGAAATCTTAATGCTACCATTAGGCTGGCAGGTCTCACAGCCCCAAGTTTACCAGGCATCTTTAAAAAAGGAGTATTAACAAAATGTAAGCCAAGCCAAGTGCCGTCAAAATGTAAAGCATGCCTATATAGTAAATGAGGTTACTAAAATAATATGAACAATATAGAAGTAAAGTGATAGAACAGATACATCTAAACAACAGTACAAGCTAAAAAGGCCAAACAGTAAATGTGATTCCTATACTCATGTCCACAAATGAGGCTCTAAATGTAGCACGAGCTTAGTCCTCTCCCATTCGCATGCCCATGAATCACACTGCTGACACTAATGCTACTTACCTTCTCACCTCTGGTCTTCGAATCTTCTTTCTCTTTCTTCCTTGCAGCTGCCACAAATTCATTAAACAAGGCTTCTCGATCTTTCATCTTTTCAATTGCTTTGAATCTTGAATCTTTAGCATGTTTGGCTGCAAATTCACTAAAAGTAGCTCTGTAACAAAATGACAAGTGTGCTAACTTTAGATGAGCCATTTTTGCTTGCAGAATGGTATCACAGAAAATATTTTTTTTTCAGAAAGAATGTGTCAGAGACACTAGGTTCCAATATTCACCTAAACAGTGAATAACAAACTACAGAAAAAGACAACGGGCTACAAGGAGTGAAAAAGTGGTTAGACATCTGAAAGTTAACAGTATGGTGGTGAGGAAGAATACCTTAACCTCACCCTGAAGATACACATTTATTATAAAAAGGCAAGAGATACCACAGCAAAGAATTTGTGTGCTTAAAGAGACTTAAGGGCCCGTCTATTCCCACTCATTTTAAGATGAGGATGACTCCTTTCTAGCCATGATAGAATAACTCTTACTGAATCACTCCTCCTTCCACATGCAACTGTAAAAGTGGACAAAATATATCAGCCAATGATTTTAGGCAGTTAACAACAGGCAGAATGGAACTCAGAACTCTGAAAGAAGGGAAAGTCATAAAGTAAGCCCCACCATCTACTTCCTGGAGACAATTTCCTAACCATGAATAAACAAGAGAACTAGAACCTAAGTACAGATCAGAGGTTCCACTGAGCTGTAGGTGTCAGTGTTCAGAATAAGGACGCTGAGTTAGCAGAAGAAAAGGCTAAAAAGAGCTGAGACCTCAGAAGTCTGCAGGGAGATTCACAAGTCCACGGCCAAGAGCCAGGCTGTACAAGAGCAAGAAAAGATTACTCAAGGCTTACCAGACACAAGCTGCAATAAGGTTAAGAACAAAAAAGAGGTACCAGAGATTGCACAGTGCTTAAGGAACAACAGTATCAGGACAGCAAAGCCCCATAAAGAACCTCAAGGGAGACAAACTTTGAAAGCTGAGTCCTCAAAGCTACAGAACCCTTGGAAACACCTGGCACGTTCTGTGAATCCACGCTAAGACAGCCTGTAACCAAGACTGAAATCAAAGTGCTCAGGCAGCAAGTAAATTACCCAAAGAACAAGAATGACCACCCTTCAGGGGGAAGAGAACAGAATCCAAGGTCTCTAGTATTATCTAGAGTAGCCGTTTTCAGAAAATAAACACATAAAGAGACAAATGTGATCTACAGTCTTTTTTTACAAAGTCCTAGAAACAGAATCTAGGATGCTCAGATATTTTAAGTACACAAATACTTTAAAAGATCTATAATTACACTGAAAGAATTTAAAAACTATGCTGAAAGAACAAAAACAGAGAGTTTCATCAGAGATGGAAACTATAAAACATAATGTGAAAGTAACTTAAAAGGAAAAATTTACTAAGGTGAACAGGTAAGATACCAGAAGAGTCAATGAATCTGAAGTTGTATCAATAAACATTATTTCATCAAAAGACCGCAAAAACACCTGAAAGGGGGCAAGAGGTTAGACTCAAGTGACTTGTGAGATACTAAACATCTGAATCACAGCAGTAAAATATTGGCTGAAAACTTCTTAAATTTGAAGAAAATCACTGACTTAACAATTCAAAAGGCCTGGCAATTGCCATGCAGGCTAAATATGCAGATGAAGACTCTGAGGACTAACAAGGCTAAGTATAAAAGGTAAGTTTCTCCTTAATGAAAATGTATTAAAACCTTTTATATATCTTTGGTATATATTTCAATATATGAAGTTTACCGTTATGTAATAAGCAGTTACTCTTAACAATAAACACTTCTATACTTAGCACATTCTTAAGGGAGAAAAACATAATTATTTCAATGCAAAAATTAAACACATTCCCTTATACGGTAAAACAATACATTACAACTGGTTTCAGAATTTAGAACCAAAAACATCAAACTAAAACTCAGTAGTCAACAATATGTTTTCAAACTCTGCCAGCCAAAACCAGATTCTAACAATCTTCTGTGTGTACATGGTATTACTCACAACATCAAATTTCATTAATTCAGTGTTTTAAACAATTGTTGCAAACCTGGTTTGAACACAGGATGAGTAACCACAATAAAATTTTACGGTAAAAATTAAAATATCCCAGAAAAGGGATCATCACATTTAGCCCATTAAACTGGTTTTCATGATAAACTTAGAACTTTGCTTTACAATTTTAAGTCAGGAAAGGCAACTATTACTATACTTTAAAAATAAGCCTTTTTTCAGTGAAATTGGTGATAGCACACATTAGGAACAACAATATTAAGTGGACTTCAGGATAACTTCGATGTATACTGCAAGGACAGGGTAGCTGGGGCAGGGGGCAGCAGACCATGCTCTTAAGACAAAATCAAGGCCAATTGGCACAACTAGCATTTGGCTAAGAGGGCTCTCTGCACCCTATATTGTTGAGTCGCGTCTGGCGTCTTAAAAGCTGCCAAGCTGCCATCTAAGGGTACAGCAAACAGTTCCAACTCAGCAGGAATGATCGCCGAGGATCAAAATGACATGGGGGAAAGAGAATCCAGAAGATAGAGAGACCTACATGAGTGGGTGCCTACACAGACTTGGGACCAGAAGAACCGGATGGTGCCCAGCCACTACCAGTGATAGTCATGACGGAGCTCACTAAGTTGAGTCTCACTGGCAACACAAGAATAAAAAGGGGTGCACTCTGTGATCTCCACTAACTGACCACAATTGACGGTCCAGCGGCTTGGGCGTTCCCCTGGGAGCATGGCCCCTGCCCTGATGCTGCTCCTGCCCATGAACCATACTGAAAGCCCACTCTTCGGACACAAATGGACTGGACTTGGCGATGCAGAGTGACCACATATTGGATGCACTTCATGGTTCTATGCATCTGTAGGATATCATCCTGCTGACCTCTGGCTGGAGGAAGGGGAGTGGGTGGAGAGGAGGGAAAAGGAGACTGTTGGGAGGATGAGACATGTATGAAGCTGGGAGGATGAGACATGTATGAAGCAGAGAGGAATTGTGTGCTGTTACCAGGCAGGGAGAGTAGTGGAAGCTGCATATAGGTGGGCATGTAAATTTATATGGGAATGTACATTTTCACTCAGTCATAATCAAAAAATAATAATAATAAGCCTTTTAAGAAATATAAACCAGTGTGTCAAATAGAGTTACTTACTTACACTATTTATTATAAAACAGGTAAAATGTTTTCTATTTTTATTAATCTGTGGCATTAGGTTTGCATGAGATGTTTTCATAAGTTGCCTTTTTCTTTAAGTCTGAAAAGCACTATTTGTAAACTGACAAGGTACAATAATCCTTTTGGCAGATGAGAAGTTGGTGGTGATGGTTTAGCTGCAGTCAAGTTCATTCCAACTCACTAAAGTCAGAACTACTCCATGGGGATTTCAAAGCTGTGACCTTTCAGGAGAAGACCACTAAGTCTGCCCTCCAAGGCATCTCTGGGTGCATTCAAATCACCAAACTTGCAAACAGTAGTTGAGCACTCATCCATTTGTGCCACTAGGATTGCTGGTAGTGACTGGGATGATAGTACTGACTATGAGTTGACCAAGAGAGTTATGTCTGAAATTACCATTAAAAGAAAAAAGATACAGGCAAGAAAGGCACTAAAACTAAGTAATTCCATTCTCCCTGATCATTCCTTCCCAGAACAAATTCCAGTACTCTACTGTACAGGCCGGTGACAGCGGTCTTTTCCCAATTCTAAGTTCTTCTTCCTTGGTTTCTTAAAAACACTTAATACAAGCTTTAGTTTTTCAACTAGAAAAATGACAGCATGTAAAAAATACCCAAAGTGGCAAGAAAATATCTTTAGAAAAACAATCTCACAAACAGCATGGTTTGGAGGTTTTCTGCTGCCTACTAAAATTATTCTAATCTGTATGCTAGCCTTAAACGTATCAATACACTACAGTGATACAGCAAAACATCCTAAGTGCTGAGACTTCCAGGTAAGCACAGTTGCTGTATTTTCTGAAGACACTGGCATAGTACGGATCACCTCAATTCTATGTCCTTCAATACAATATCAATATCAGTACAGTACTGTGATATGTTAAGACTTTATCAGTCAGATCTATGAAAGGGAAATCTACGTTTCTGTGGTATCTCAATTACTCCTGGACAATAAAGGGCTTTAACAAACATATTTTGCTAATAGTCAATCTATATTCGCATCTTCTCAACTGTCCCTCTCCTCCACAGGAAAATTTAATAACCCAGACCTGCCTCAACATAATCCATCAACTCACTCTTCCAATTATGAAAAAATGCAAGGCACTTGGAAAACTCCTAAATTTTACTATCCCCTGAAAAATTTACTTTCTTCATGGCCAAAAAAATATTACACTAGCTTTCTTTTCTGAAACTTATTATTAATGTCACAGTAGACTTATTTGAAACATAAAATTATAATACCAAATACGCTTTCTCAAACAACATCACTTTCCTAACTTTACTGACAAAAAGAACTGATTAAATAAGACGCACTTTTTAAAAAAAGTATCACTTAGGTGCCTGGAGTCTTAAAAGCTAACATGCTGCCATCTAAGGAGCATCAACTGGTCTCAATCCACCTGGTGCAAAGCAGAAGCAAAGACATCAAAGACATGAGAGAAAAATGAGCCCAGGAGACAGAATGGGCCATTATGATCAGGAGACTACATCAGCACAAGACCACGAGAACTAGATGGTGCCCACCACTAATGATTGCCCAGACAGGGAACACAATGTAGAATCCCTGAGGTAGTGCACGAAAAATGGGGGTGCAGAACTCTATTAAAAGAACAGGCTTGATGGTCTGAGATCCCGGAGGGTCCCCAGAGGACATGGCCCGTAGACTTGATGCTGGCCCAGAGCTAAAATAAGTACGAAAGACAACTCTCCAAAGACCGGACTGGAATAAAAGACATAGAGTGAAGCTGGTGATGTGTGTGCTTCTTGGCTTAAATACATGTATGAGGCTGTCAGTGCAGCTCCTATGAGGTGAGACGGATGCTAGGGAGGAAGGGATAGGAGTTGGTTTAATAAATATAGGAAATACAGGGTGGAAAGGAGCATGCTGTCACAGGGTGGGGAGAGTAGTTACAGTTGCACAGAGGTGTGCAGACAGGGTTTTATGTGGCCAATTTACTTGGATTGTAAACTTTCACTTCAAGAACCGAGACCCCATCATTCTACCCTACAGTTTTAGAAACTTCTCCATGTACTAAGGTATTCATATCTATCTATTACCACTACTGCCTAAACTAAACTGTGGGAAAGCAGTTCTCCCTGTCTGGGCTCTTCTGTGCAACAGTGGCATCAAACTGAAATTCTTGCTTCACTTGGACAGGTTTCTCAATTTATGTTTTACTTTTATTATAAGATACCTAAATCACATGGCTGTTCTGAGGATTGAATGAGATAATACACATAAAGTACATACTACAAAAAACCACAACTGGCAAGCTGATGTCAATTCACAGTGACCCTACAGAACAGAGCAGAAGTGCCCCCACAGAGTCTCCAAGAAGCACCTGGCAGATTTGAACTGCCAACCTTCTGGTTAGCAGACATCACTTAACCATTAAAAAAAGACCCACTGTTGGGAGGATAGGACATGTATAGAGCAGAAAGGAAGAGTGTGCTGTCACGAAGCAGGTAGAGCAGTGGGAGCTACATATAGGTGAGCACGCAAATATATATGGGAATGTACATTTTCATTCAATCATAATAAAAAATCATTTGCTACCCTCCCCCCCGCCCACAAAAAAACCCACTGTCATCAAATTCGGTCCAACTCACGGTGACCATAGAGGTCTGGGCAGAACTGCCCCGTACAGTTTCCAAGGAGCACCTGGTGAATTTGAACTGCTGACTAAAAGGTCAAAGGACAAAGTACTTAACTCACTATGCCACCAGGGTCTCCAACTTAATCATTCATATCCAATAATTATTGCTATTGTACTTACTATAAAGCCAAGCACACAAGTCTCATTTTCTTCAGTCCAGACATGTTTTCAGTACATATTAATAATTGACTGCAATGTATTATGTATAAAACTTTAAGATATGAAAATTTTCTATCATGTATTAGTCACTAAAGATGGAAACCCTAGGAGAGCATTTATTATAGCAAGTGTGCTCTTCTTGAAAACAAATGCCTCTCATATAAAACACCTGCGAGTCCTCTAAAGGTTATGTATTAAGAATGAAGGATGGAAAGACAGATAATTAAATAAGAAGCTTTCTATACCCAAAGGTAAAACAGTTATATACAATTTATACAAAAATCAAAACCAAACCTAGTGCTACTAAGTCAGTCCCGATTCATACATGTGTACACATACATATCTTGTAATCTAAAGTTAGTACGTATATATACATCTGTTAATATTTGATAGTAATAAAGTACATACCTTGGATTAAATTTGGCTTCTTCCATCATTTTTTTGAAATCTTCCTTGGCTTGCATTATTTTATTTTTCTTTTCTCTCCGTTCTTCCTCTGCCCTGGTCTTTACATACTGATCAAAAACCTAATCACATAAGATAAACCAATTTGACAAGTCAGTCATTACAATAGGTATTTTAATTACCAAATAACCCAATTTATAAAAGATACTAATTTTGTTGATCTAATTCTAGTACAAAAACTTACATTAACTATAAGTTGTGTAACTCAATTATACACAGAATGCCCTTAGCAGATCTCATTTTAATGCTTTGACCAACAGAATTACACAAGCCTCCATACAGCCCTCTGCTTAGACTTCCTGAACAATGGCAAACTGAATACGTTTACCATAAAAATGTCAAGCAATTCAGAAACGTATTGGAGAAATCAGTCCTCCATAATCCTCTCCCTTAAAAAGAAAAATATCAATTAACAGCATAGAATCTAGAGTTTAATTTTTTCCAAGCTTCTCTTAAAACATATTTTCATCAAAATCCTTCTATTTGTCATCACTTAATAATAACAATGATAAACTGAAGAAGTACATACAAGTTTCCTCCACCTTCTTCAAACCCAAATAAAATGACAAGTGAAGAATTTTTTTAGATTAGAAATAATGAGGATAGGGAAAAGGGAAAAAAAAACTCTGGAATTTGAAAAGCATACAAAACAAATGGTAATGAATTTGGCAGACATGGGAAAGCTAAACCCAGCAGTCAAGAAAACGAAGAAGTAACCAATTTTTTAAGGAGAGAATCTTCATATACCTCAAGAACTGAAAGACCAGGTACCTATGGAAGATGGAAGCGGGGGTGAAATATAGCTACAATGGGAAGTACCTGTTGAAAGGCTATTTAAGCAGCAGTTTAAACTTGGGAGCCCTCCCCAGTATTATGTATCTGAGGCTCTGCCACTCAACTCCAGTAAACAGCAAGTGGTTATTCTTTAGAGCACGGGTTTACAAACTACTTCCCAGCATCTGTTTTCACACAGCCCAAGAATGATTTTTACATTTTTAAATGGCTAAAAAATATAGAATATCTTATGACACACAAAAAAAACCTCTATTTCACTATTATATATAAAGTTTTATTAGAACACAGTTGCACTCCTTTTTTTATGTCTATGGCTGCTTTCAAAGAGCTCTGTTAGCACAGTGGCTAAACAATCAGCTGCTAACCAAAAAGTTGGCAGCTTGAACCAATCCAGCAACTCCACAGGAAAAAGACTTGGTGATCTGCTTCTGTAAAGATTACAGCCTGTGAAATCCTCTCAGACAATTCTACCAAACCATGTAGGGTGGCCAATGACTTGACAGAACACAAGGAAGCTGCTTTCACACTACAATGGCAGAGCTGCACAACTGCAACAGAAACCAGTGGCCCACAAAGCCTGAAATATTTCTTACCTGACCCTTTACATAACAAATTTGCTAACCCTACCTCTATAAGATAAAACAGTGTCTCCAGACTCGGGGAATACAAATTGGGAATGTGGCTATCAGTCTCTTGAGGACACAGAGATTAAGCAAACATTTATGTACTAATTACTAAGCTCATCACTCTTAGAACCAAAGCAGCAAGCAGTGTGCCCTCTGGCTGCAAGACACCTTATTGGGAAACTGACCACCTTCAAAAATAATGTCTCCAAAACATTCGGAACAAAACAATCCAGCTTAAATCACTCTACACTAGGGTTTCTCAACCTCAACACTACTGATTATTTTGGCTCTTCCAGTTTTATGATGTGTGGTGGGGGCAACCTATGCAACGTTGGCCCTTTAACAGCATCCCCAGCTTCTATCCACCAGATGGCAGCTGTACTCCCTCAGTTTCAACAACCAAAAATGTCCTGTGGGGGCTAAATTACCCCTAGTTAACACTCACTACCCTACGGCAATGCTCAGCTGCAATGCTGACAGGACCAGCAGGCAGAATGGCCACATTTGGGGCACCTGGCTCTGGACTCTCTGCAACTCAGCTCCTCCACTCTCTCTTTCTGAACCTCCGCCACTGAGCTGGCTATTGCATAGTGGGCGGGCAAGCTTGTGTGGGACACCATCTTGTTTGACTGGGAGGTGGAGTTACCCAAACAGAGGCCTCAACAGGGACTAACTCCCAGGCTGGGAAGCAGTGCCAGCCAGGGGAGCACTTTTCCAACAGAAAAGCTGTGTTTAGCACAGTCTGACCTTACGTGTGGGGCCCAGCAGCAGATAACAACTGGGCAGTAGCCTTTCTATACTTTGAACTAGTTTACAGCATCTGCAGTTGGATAAATAGGTGCTTACCTTGCCAGGTGGAAAGAGGGGCTTGAACACCTGACAGCCCGACTGATTGTGGGAGTTGTCAGATAGCTTTTACCTTTCAATATAACACTACCTAGAGAAATACTGTGGTATATCCTGACAGCATTTCTTCCAGCCTTTACTGACCCACATCATGGGGGTTAGCTGATGGGCCCCCAGTGACTCCATAAGTCGGGCTATGTCTTTGCCAATCAGGAGCTGGAGCCTGCCACCCCAGAGATTCCACTGGGCCCACACACTGGAGTACATAGAGGTGAATGGTAATCACCTTCCTTATCAGACTGTGCTTTAGATCCTGTTAAGGTAACACTGGAGAAACTAAACTACCTCCAGATACCCAAAAAGCAATAAACTTTAGACAGAAACTTAAAGAAAAATTCACCTATGGCTCCAGAAAGCCCCTAAAATAAAGAACTAAAGAACTTCCTAGATGAAGAGGCCTTTCTGAAACTATTGGAGGTTGAGGACAAAAGGATTAGATATTGAGCCCTCCTCGACATTATACAAAATGCACCAGAACAAAACGAAAAATTAACTAAGTTGTTTGAACTAATGGAACACCAGTATTCTGAAATCCAACAAATCAATAACAAAATCAAAGAAACAGAAAATTCAATTCAAAGCCAAGAAAACAGAATGGAACAAATGGAAATCAGACGTTCTGACTTTGAAAACATAGCTACTGACTCCAGCATCTATGAGGAACAATCAGAGAAAAGAAAAAAAATGAAGGAGCACTAAGAAGGATGTGGGATTCTATAAAGACAAACAATCTACAATAAACTGGAGTTCCTGAACAGAGAGGGACACCTGAAAACAAACAGTATTGTTGTTGAGCTGCTGACAGAAAACTTCCCTGAAATTATGAAAGAAGAGAATATAGATATCCAAGATGCGTATCTAACGCCACTCAATAGAGATCTCAAAAGAAAGACTCCAAGACATATTTTAATCAAGCTTAACAAAATGAAACATAAGCAGAAACTCTTAAAGGCTGCAAGGCTCAAAGCAAAGCTAACATTCAGAGGGAAACCCTGTAGGCTTTCATCTGACTTCTCAGCAGAAACAATGCTGGCACAGGAGCAATGGGATGACATATTCGAAGCCAAGAATCACAGTCCTACACTAAGGCCCACAATCAAGAGGGCCCACCTAAAGACTCAAAAGGCTCAAATAGTATTTTAATGCCTCATTTCTAATCAGGACAGAGCCCAAACACAAAAACTTGGTGGAAATAGAGACTATGTAGGAAAATGAACATTTAAAAGAAAAAAAAATCCTAAACAACTTCTTAAGGTTAAGATACTGAAACCACAACAAAAACACTCAAAGAATACACAGGAATGCTTAAATTTACAAGAAAAGAAATAAAAGCTCTATTGATAAATGTACAAAACTGTGAAAAATTCACCCAGAAAGTTAGAAAGACAGAGATAAACAGCAATTTTGCCCCAGGAGAGCAAAATCAGCCCCAGATTGAAAGATTACAGAAAACAGTTGGAAGCACATCAAGAGTAATGCAAAAGAAATCTCCTGGAACTGTGGAACGTTGTTTCCAGACTGAGGTACGTCCACCAAGTGTGCAATGTAATGGATGCTTCCACTAGGACATATATAACAATGACATTTCAGAACACTAAGGACAAAGGGAAAATCTTATGTGCTTAAAGAGAAGGGAAAACAAGTAAGTCCACATACAAAGAAACAGCAATGCAATGGCTTCAAAAACACTTGAAATTAGAAGCAAAGCATGCCTTCAAAATCCTAGAAGACTTCACAGATAATAGCTATTCAACAGGTGTAGGTGGCAACCAGTTTAGACTGAACTAAGTTAGAAGGCCACTGGACAAATTCCTTCAGAAGTGTTGTGGCAGTACTCTTTTTCTTAACATTTGCTATAGAACTATTTAGTGTTTTAAATATGTGTACAACCATATTTGCAAAAAACTAAACTTAAAAAAAAAGTCTAACATATTTTAAGCACCTTTCCAGGTCAGTCCATACATATCAACCTCAGTCTTTAAGAACTATGCAGAAACTGTTTCAACTATCTAGCCAGTCCCCTACTAAACATGTAGGTAATTTTTAATACCCTAACACTGCAGTACATGCTATGATCCCATCTGCATGCTTAGAGGAGGAGGTAAGAGAATCTCTCTTTTACTGGCCTACATTTTCTTATTTTTAAGAGAAAGCTTCTTTACAGACTCTGGAGAGAACGTCATATCCTGTTCTCCTGACTATCCCAGATCACGGTTAGTAGGCACCACTCTTGAGATGAGTATCTCACAGAAAATTCAGAGCTGTCCTAATTGTACCATACTCCTAATGCACTTGGCTTCATGATTCCCATTTTACAGTTACTTTTCATAGCTTCCTGTTGTCGTCAAGATGATTCCAACTCATAGAGACCCTACAGGACAGAGCAGAACTGCTCCACAGAATTTCCAAACAGCACCTGTTCGATTCAAACTGCTGACTTTAGCAGCTGTAGCACTTAACCACTATGCCACCTGGGATTCCTTGACAGCTTCAACTCATGAATAAAATTTTATCATAAATATCATGAACATAAATCAGCTTTAAAAACAATGTCCAGATAACTTTCATTTATAAGCAAAAGCAAAAACACAAGTGCTACTCTATCTACATCTTCCAGGAGGCTTCTGGAGAGCTAGCAGGCTACCATTTCTCAATCTAGGTTAACTACATGGTACGTTCACTCTGTGCAACTTCAATGAGCTGGATACTTACAACTTGTAGACTTTCCTATATGCATAGATTTTATTCAAAACGTAAGTGTACTAAAAGTATGGGCATCCATTGTTTGACTCCCATTAACTTTATTTCAGTTTACCACACAATATTGATTAGATGAACTGTGTGACCTCTATGAACTGCTGGCAATTTTTGGTAATGCACTACCACACTGCAATGCTGTCAATTTTAAAAGCTCTGAAAAACATACTAAAACCAAAGAAAAACCAAATCCAATGCCACTGAATCAATTCCAACCCACAGGGACCCTACAGGACAGAGAACTGTCTCTCACTTTTCCAAGCAGTGCCTGGTGGAGTTAAACTGCTGGCCTTTTGGCTAGCAGCTGTAGCACTTACATACTATGCCACTAGGGTTTCCCAAGAATACATATTATATTAAAATTTTTATTGTGAAATAAGATAAAAACTTGAAGTGTTATCATAACTACCCACTAGAGTAACATCCTTCATGAAAATTAAAGGTCTAACAGCCTATCCCTTAGCCGGTTTCTCCGTGATTTTATACACCGATATGAATAATACAAGCAAGTACTCATTAAAAACACTGACATAAATGAATGCCAAATGTTAACCTCTCCCTTCTCTCAGTTTTCCTCAAAAAGCAAAACAATCTTTTAGAATAGATTTTATTACAAACAAAATAGTACTCAACATTTACTCTTTTTAAATGGAATTCTGCTAAGAAGATATCAACATCGGCTTACAGAAAGACCTCCAAGCTGGGAAAAGAATTTTAGCTCTCAATATGCTACTTACAATTTCATTGATGCAGAAACTAAAACACCTAGCAGCATGAATAAGTCATAAAAACTTTAAATGTCTTCAGGGCTACTTAGGTTAGAACTATTTCAGGTATTGCGCACACAGCAATTAACAAAAAGTTCTGTTCCCACAGAATGTATATGCTTCGGTAGAATGGTAAAGCTAATAAATGAGACAACTGTTTATAACCAGGGCTATGAAGAAAATTTTTTTAAAGGCAAAAAGATAGTATTAGTGAGAGGATGACTATTTTAGATAGGTACCAAGTATGTGAATGAAATGATAGACCCAGCTATGAAAACACTGATGGAAAGAACATTCCCAGCAGAAACAATAGCAAGTACTGGAGTGTGCCAAGCATACAACCAGAATGTGTTCAACAAATACCAAAGGCAGTGTGCCTACACTGAATGAACACTACAGCTTTAAGGGTATGCAGTAACACATGTATGTAAAACGTATACAGTATAATAAACCTTCACTTTTATCCTAAGTTTAATGGGAAGCACTGGACAGTTTTAAGCAAGGGAATGCTGACTTAATTTGATCTTAAGACTTAAAATGGAAACTTTATGGGGCCATTACTCTGTCCCATAGGGTCACTATGAGTCAGAATCACCTTGAGCAGTAGGGGGTTTGGATTTATTCTCATTTTAAGCTTTAAAGTGAGTCTAGTTACAGGGTTAAAAAGCAGTAAGAATGCAAGAAAGGAGATCAATTAGGGGCTACAAAGATCCTGAGAGACAATCACCGTGGTCTGGATTAGGGTGTTGATGGAAATGGCCAATAAGAGTTGGATTTAGAAAAATTTTTTTAAGTAGATTTGCTCAAAGACTGGGTATGAGCAACAGAGAAAAGAACCAAGGCTGACTTATAGGTTTTGGTAAGACCATCAACTGAGAAGAGGATGAGACTATTAGACACACACACAGTTTTTTTAAAAAGACTACTATACTTGAAATGCATATACAAACATATTTGAAAAGTTTCATCTTTCTATCACAGGTATTAAAATAGATGTCTGAAATACTGTATTTCCTCTTTTCACTAAATTCCATCATTAGGCATACATGCACAACGGCATAAACTATATACAGAACTAATCAAATTACTAAATTATAAATACAGAAGATGGCCACTACTATTACCAAATGAAATCCTGTAGTTCAATCAGCACTAGAGCAAGTTTCAACATACTCACCATTTTACAGAGATCAGTGCTGGGTTGGTCCAGGCAAATTCAGAAATTATATAGGTTGAAAGTATGCAATGCTTCAGAGAAAGAAGTAATCATCATGAGATGATATGTGTCACTGAATCACCACAGGAATAAATGGCAACTCTGGTTTGTGCTGATACTATCAGCAGAGACCCTGAAGTGTGCCATTCTCTGTTTACAATGAAAACAAACACCTTAACAGATACTACTCAGGTGTAAATTTTCTGTGTGGGTGTATGTGAGACTTAAACACATCTTGATTGTGTTTGTTTACAATATACACACACATATGGCACATAATGTTGAGGAAGGCTAAAACCAAAGCATTCAATGGTGGTCACATCTGCTGTATAGGATAATAGCAGGATTTTCTCTCGATTTCACTCATCTGTGTTTTGCAATTTTCCTACTCTAAATTCACATCTCTTGCCCAATAAAAAATAATAAATGCATTTGAAGTCAGTTTTGAAACCATGTTAGACTTAACTTCAATGTGTATGAAGCCTAACGACAAAATATTCATGAGTAAATAACTATGTCCATAAGGCAAAAACATCCCGAAATTTCTGAGGCAGAAACGTCCACACACAGAAGATGATTTGTGTTCTATGCTATCAGACTGTGTTTTAGAAGGGCTGTATTATGTAAGTCAAAAACAAACATACAAACAAAAAAACCCAGGTACTTTGTTCTCTACAATTTAAAAATCATCCTGGTAATGAACACATGTTTCACAAATAATGTTATTTTCCTTTTACCTGTTTTCTCTCTTTAGGATTGAGAAGTAAATACCGAGGATCAAAAACTATCTTGTGCAACTCCTTCTCCCATGTTGAAAAAGCAGACACCTTTAAAATAAAAAATGAATTGCCTCATAATTAAATCTGCTCTAAAAACATAAAGGTCATATAATTTTACTTGAAATCTACAGGACATCTGTTTATAAAGGAGACATAATAAAAACCATACTGAAGTTTCCATCACTAATAAAGGACAAGCAGCGGGAGGTTAGCAACAGCAAATTTCCACACTAATTGGCTCTGAACATTTCTGTATTATACACAAATAACATACCCTTAATTACTCATTAAAATAACCACTACTGTGTGACATTTTAAAAACCAGTACATCAGAAAAAGCCTTGAAGACCTGCATTTTGATTCCCCATGCTTGTGCCAATCTTGGCCACAACACTGTGACATAAAATTGAACAATTTTACTTATTCAAATGAATCTGTACATACAACCAAAATGTAGCAGAAATCCTTTCTGAGTTAAGTGTCATTAACAATATCATAGTATCAGTTCTCCTTTAACCAGAAGTCATTCTGAAGATATTAAAGGAAGAATCTTGTATACCTTACCTATCCCAAGTAGTCCGCCATTCTGTAATGTTAAAACTTGTCTTATATTACTCACCAAAATTTACTGACCCAATAAACGTTAAATGTTATTTGTACTTAAAAGGACAGTAAAATGGCATGTAGTTAAACACATGATTAGCCAAGAAAAAGGCTGTTTCAAAAAAATACAGTAATCTGATAAGCTTCCCTTGTCCTCCCCCCGAAAACATGAGCACTAACCTTAGATTTGACCTTTTAGCAAGACATATTTATATTACTTATACAAAACAGAAATATCTCCCCCAAAGATTGTTTTCTGACCCCTCTCTCTAGCAGCATGTCCTTGAACTGCTTCATTCGGGCCTCCAGAGGGACAATGGCCCTTTCTCGGGCAGCTTTAATTTCAGCTTCCATGGCAGCTTCTTTCTCTGAATCAATGTCTTTATTATCATCCCGCCTACAAAAAAATAAAATACAAGGCATCAACTGACAAAATATTAATAAAGAATCTGACTAAAATCTTAAAATCAATGGAACTTTCAAGACTCACTACTGAGCAGCATATTTTTGAAAAAAACAAATTATATCTAGGGTTTCAAATGAATTCTAAGGGACACCCAACTTTCATTACAACAACAGTAATAAAGTTACAAAGAGCTTCTACCAAGGTTACAATGGCAACACTGTAGGGGGAGAAATATCTTTAAAGTGCTATCTCCCCTTGATGTTAGCTGATACACAAAGTGAACTACCTTACTTCAATTTTTTTTTAAAAAAGCGTATCTAACATTGCAATAAAGCTCTGTGTTAGAATTAAACAGCACAGAATATAACTGCTTTAGTTCTTGAAGTGACAGAGGAAAACCAGCATTTTCCAAAATATTTTACTTTATAAATGCATAGTTAAAAACTGATATGAGCCTTAGTAATGCTGAATATTTACTTTGAAAATACTTGCAAACTTGGCCATGTGGATATGTGAGATATACCTTACCTACCTGACATTTTAATTACTCACTCTGTGGGTGATAGGTTGAGATTTAAGTTGAAGGACAGGTCCCAGAGAGCAATATGGGCCCGGAGTAGTTAGGCAGAATTAGAACTGTTCACCAATGACTAAACTACTTCCTGTTACTCCAGAAAGTAAAGTCAAGGCTGAGAGGCAACCCTGCTGCTGTGTGGCAATTAAGTGAAATTGTAAACATGAAATTCAGTCACCTCTCAAATATCTGCACTAAGAAAGAAGCCCATTCATGTCAATAATCCAAAAAAACAGGTAATGTAATATTCAGGTGTATCTGAACAGCTCTTCCTCCCCAGATACGATCTGCTAAGTATAAGAAAACTCATTCACATTCACTATACAAACAAGGGGAATCAGGAAATTAAAAGCATGCTATATGGACACATGAAGGTAGCCCAGGCCATTTAAAAGGAACTAAAGCTAACCCCGTTGGCATGGTGGTTAAGTGCTATGGCTGCTAACCAAAGGAGTGGCAGTTCAAATCCACCAGGCGCTCCTTGGAAACTCTATAGGGCAATTCTCTTCTGTCCTACAGGGCCACTAAGAGTCCGAATCAACTCGATGACAATAGGCTTAAGGCTAACCCACAAATATGGTAGGTGAGAGGCAATTAGTAAGTTAAGGAAATGAATCAAAAGAAACAGAAGACATAGTCCGTGAACTGCAGGAACTTAGCGAGATAGTCTGTGTGACCTAAGATATGCACAAAACAAACAGGTAAAAGCAATTTGCCAAACAATTAATTCCCTCTTATAATAATTTACTTAAGAAGTACTTAAAGTTAGAGTTAAAAGACATCAAACAAATATAATAACTAATGAAAATAAGTTTTGTAGAATTATACTAAATAAAAATGTCACATTACAAACTATCACTATCTATCTCAATAAAAGAAATAAAGAAAAACTGAGCCAGGAAAAATAGGCTTTTAGCTTTGTACCTAAATAGAGAAGCTCGGGCAATCCACATAAGGGACTTCTTTGACATTCTCCTGATAAAAGCAGTTAAAAACCTTACACAGTTGTCTATAAGAACAAACAATTAAAAACAACCTACAAGTTTAACATCATAGGAACATCCAAAATTATAGTACATAAACAGAATGAATACAGTCAGTTATAATAATTAAGAAAACAAATCTATTTATTCCAGATGGACTACTTTAAAAAAGAATATAAAGCTGCTTTTACTATAACTAATAAAAATACTTAAACATTTGGTCAAGAACTAAAAAGTCAATTGCAAAATCAGAATAGCTGTGTTACGGTGGTAGCTTACAAGTGGCTTTCCTTAATATCTTATTTTCTTTAATGTTAAAAAAAGAACCACTCTTCACAGAGACTGTTTTACCAATTTCACTGCCATAATTTGGTATTCAATCTGTCCTTTGCAGATAAGGACTACAACCAATCAGTCCTTAATGTCTTCTGACTTTCCTTTTTGCTGCTGCTAAATAATGGTCCTATTTCCCCTACACACTCCTCCCTCCCTGACCCTTCCACCACTCCCCAAATAATAAAAGCAAAAGTCACATTAACATTTTATCCAACTCTAGTGCACTGACCAAGCTAATACTTGTGTTTACAAAAACTCCCTTTCTCTGAGCACTTTCCAAGTTCATCAACTCCCTTCTCACCAGACAGTAAGGACTACAGATTCAAAAGTACCAGGTATGTGACAAGGTAAGTAGTCTCTGTTAGTGATTATAGGATCACAGTAATGCCGTTTACTGTGGCCTATATTAGGAATTTATTATTAATAAAATTCAGGCCTAATGAATTTCTAAAAATAATCAATTCCTAAATGTCTTTTGTTTCCATAATATTTATTTGAGTAACTAATTTTTCTTTGCAAATCCAGCAGAAGGGACATCATTTGTACATTCTAAAAGCAGTATACATTAAATATTTTATGTGCCCTAAAAGAGATCTATCATAACTATCTCCTAGTGCACACATTACCTGTCTCTTCTAATCATGAATTAACTGCAATCTAACCAACTTCTAAAAGGTAAAATTTACCTGCAATCCACAAACTAGATGTATTACTTACTTCCGTTTTTTTGCTTTAACAGGCTCATCTTCATTAATTTCTTCCATTAAGTCTTGTTCTTCTTTAACTATAGGATAAAATTAAAATTTATTAGTATAAAAAACAAGCAAGCAACCATCAAATTTAGGCATAATCTTCCTACTAACCACTACTAAAAGTCTGCTTTAACGGTATTAAAAATAAGATGCAATTAATAATTACTTCACTCACTTGCACTCATAGAGAATTGCCACTTTTGGATGGACAGCATTGTTGGAGTTGGGTGCCCTGGCAAAAACATTTCAAATATTGTTAAAAATATTTATGAAAATTATACTTTACAATCTCTTTTTGAAATAGATACATAGAATATATATACATACAATGTTTAAAACAGCCACTGCTTGAAAAGCACTCATTTATAAAACATTAAACAAAGTGTACTTCTGTACTTTTATTCAATATTTACATTAAATTTTCACAGCATTTTGAAGTGTTTGTTACCCAAATCTTACTCAGTGTCTTTTTACAATGCACACACTTATGTATATGTATCACACAAATGGACCAAATACATGAAAATAGATCCATTAACAAAACAAATTATACCTCTTCTTGACATTATTCAAAACTATGGCAATAAAGTATTATTACTATCTTACCTATAAAACAGATACTGGTAAAAGGAAAAAACTGGTGCCTAGAACCTTTGGCACCCAAAAAATAAAGTTTCACTGATTTGAAAAACACTTGTAAGCAAACTATGTTAGTACTACATATATATGATCCATAAAAATTTCTCAATTATAAATGACATGTTAAGATTTGTGTTTTAAATGATTCATTTATCAAAAGAGTTTCTATAAAACAGGTATATCAAAATAAGGGCAAATTACAAGTAAGAAATACGCAATAGAAATTATGTACAAATATTTATACTGGTTGCACATACAAGAATGTCTTCTGAACACCAGCTACTCTCTTTAAAGGTTTTGCTGTCTCTGTAGTCTCAGGAATAAGGTTTAACTACCCCAAAGTTCATCTACTAGAATGCAGAATTTAAAAAAAAAAAAAAATGTAAGAAGACGTCACTTATTGCCCATTTCCCACTGCCTCTGAGTAGAGTCCCAACTCACAGTGACCCTATAAAACAAAGGCAGAACTGCCCACAGGACTTCCAAGTCTATATGTTATTATGGAAGCAGACTGCCACATGTTTCTCCTGCTAAAAAGACATACTCTATATAATTTGATTATTTAAGAAAATATATTAGCAGTCACAAAAGTTGCTGAAAGCTCAGTGAAGAGTGCTTTACGATTATGAACAGACATCAAGCATATTTCAACAGAACGAAAATTCTTGGACTAACTGAAAATCTTGATAAGGGCAGTTAAAAAAGAAAAAATGTATTTTTACCAAAGATAGCTTTATCCAAATTCCCTATATAATTTTTAACCCTCTACTAGTGAAACCTAAATTAGCATATTTATTTTTTCAGATAACAAATTTCTTATATCCCCTGAAAAATAAAGTTCTTCTAACAGCCCTCACATTTTCTATCAAAATATTAAAAGAATGTTAAAAAAAGAGAAAGCTTCTAATTTAATACTTACTTAGCTTCTTTCCTTCTTCCATTCCTTTTTTATGAGGTGGTTCCTGAATAATTTTGTCAACATCTGCCCTTCCAATCAGATCATCAGGTCGGTCCCACATAGAAAGACGAGTGGTGGGATTATAAAAGAAGACGCGCTCATCACCAGTCCAAACAACACACCTAAAGATTGATTCAAAATGTAATTTTCTGATGCTATGGAACATTATCGACAGCTAAGTCTTATTAGTGTTATCCCCTAAAAAGGAGACGTGAGGAAGGACATCCTCATTATCACTAATATTTACATACGGAGACTGAAACATGGTTTTTAGGATAGCAAAAAGCTGGTCTGTAAAGGTAAAAAGAAGAGGGAACAATATTACTTGAGAAAACCAGTAAAAACAAAGCAATTTAAAGTAAGCATTTACAGTGCTCAGAACTTAGTTTGCCATAGCCAACTTGGGAATGCTAAATTCTAAAACTACCAAAAAGAACAGTTTTAACAGTAGCAAATAGTAAAATTAAGCAGTTCTAAAGCTCAAGAATATACCATATATAAAAGAAATTACTCATTTAACACCTTACCTATTACACAGTAGTTCTTAATACACCAGAATTACAAATTCAAATGTAACCTTCTAGGGAGCCTCTAGTGTCTGATACTACACTACCTGGTATAAAAGATAAAGTACTGGCTACATCATGACAGAGCAGTCACTGAAGTTCACTGTTCCTGCTAAATTACACACACACACAGAGAGAACAAAACAACAACAACAACGTGAGGACTCAGCAAAGTTTAAAAAGGAAAAGAAGAGCAGAGAAAAAGATGGAGGATAGTCAGAATTTAGGATAGTACAGAGTATTACAAGGATAGCTAATTTCCCACTTCTGTGCACTCCTGGCTTGCGCTGGGGATAGCCCCTAGTCACATGGTAGCAAGGTGGTAGAAGCACAAACAGCTAAAACACCACAGAAACCAGGTCTTTCTAGACAGATAATCAAAGTTGGTTAACAGATGTGAAGCCCAAGATGACTCAGATGCTAAATTTATTAGGAAAAGCCTCCTACATTGAATTTAACAGTCTTTATTACTTAACTGCAACTAAGCTTCATAAGGTAAAAACACTTGTTCAACGTTATACTTAATAAAAGGTACTGATTATAAAAGGCAATAATAATAGTAAGAGGTTTTCAACTTATGTCAGAAGTGACTTATAACATAGTTACTGCAATGAAACCCCATCGTTAAGTCAGGGATTAATCAGAGCTCAACAGCAGACATATTCAGTGAAGTTCTTATATGGCAAAAACAGTTAAGCACTGAGCTGTTAACCAAGGGTTGGCAGTTTGAATTCAACCGGACATGTCTCAGCAGAATGCACGGAGATGTGTCTCTGAAAGGTCACAGCCATGAAAACACTAAAGAGGGCACCAGTACTCTGAAATGCACAGGGTTGCCATGAGTCAGACTCGACTAGACCACAACAGGGTTGCTTGTTTTTTTAAATAACATATTCAAGAAGCTCAGTGAACCACAAACAAGATAAAGTTATGCTCATCAAATAGACTGGCGGGAACTTAATAGGCGCTAAAGGGGTGGAAAAAAAAAAGCAGCACAAGAAAAACAGAAGAATAATTCAAATGACTGCAAATTTCTTATGAGAAGTAAGAGAGGCCAGAAAACAGGGCAACATTTTTGCTAGAATCCTAAATCCAAAGAAAATAACCTTCAGGAATAAAGATAAAATAGATATTCTCAAACTGATGAAAAGCTAACAGATTGCATCTATACAACCTGCTCTACAGAGGAAAGGAAATGATGCTAGATCTTTGGGAATGAAGGAAAAACAACAAAAATGGATATATATAAAACATGAAGTTTTGGGTTTTTTTTTTTTGTTCCTATGTTCTGTATTATAATGACATGTGCACAGAGCTGGAGATAAAAAACTAAAAAGGAAAACGCACTTAGCATTTCTCAAGTTGAAAGAAATGAAAACTAAAATTCAAGCCTCTAGTTGTAATACTGGACGATTTTATGGGGAAACATTAAACAAAGCAGCAAACATCAAAAGATAGAAGGAATACAGTCACTATACCAAAAAGAGCTGATCAACGGTTAACCATTTCGGGAGGTAGGATATGATCATGGACTAAAGGTACTGAAGGAAGAGGTCCACGTTGTACTGGCAAAAAACAAGGCTCCAGGAATTGATGGAATACCTCTTGAGATGCTAAAAGAAACAGATACAGCACTGGAAGTACTTGTTCATCTGTGCCAAGAAATTTGGAAGACAATTACCTGGCCAAACAAAGTAAGAGATCCACATTTATACCTATTTCTCAGAAAAATTATCCAACAGAAATGTGGAAATTATCAAACAATATCATCAATATCACAAGTAAAATTTTGCTGAAGATCATTCAAACGGGGCTACCAGACTATGTCAACAGGATTTAGACAAGGACACAAAACCAAGCATATCACAGCTGATGTCAGATGGATTCAAGTTAAAGACAGAGTATGAGAAAAACTTCTACCAGTGTTTTACCCACTATACAAAGGCAGTTGATGAGGAATATGTACTTCCCCAAGAGGCAATCATTTTAACAGAACAAGGGGATACTGCTTGAGTTAAACTCAGGAAAGGTGTGTCTATCAGGGTTGTATCCTTTCATCGAATTCATTCAATCTGAATGCTGGGTAAATAACCTGAGAAGCTGGACTATGTAAACAAGAACAAAGCATCTGTACTGGAGGAACCCTGATGGTTTTCCTCCCATGGAGCACATGATAATCTTGTCAACTAAAAATGAAGAGGACTTAAAGCACTTACCGATGAAAATCAAAGACCAGGGGGATGGAGTCAAGACTAAGCCCACGTCTCCCTATGTCCCTCTGGAAACCAAGACCTGCCTTGATAATCAAATGGAGTCTTCTGATCACCTAATCAGCCCCAGGACACCGCACAGGGCTGTAAATTTGCACTTCATACCACTGAGCGAAAAACCGCCTCTCTTTTGCTGACTCCTACTCCTGGCTAGCCCTGGCTCTCACGGACTGAAGGTAAACACACCATTTTGACATTTTTTTTTCTCTGTTATGGCCAGCAGGCGGAGCTGGGTCTTGCCTCACGGCTAGACTCAGACACACTGCTGGGAGGATAGGCAGGCAAAATTCCCATATTTTGAGAGCCAGGCTTAGGAATCTATTAATCTAGCCACTTTGGGCCTGTCTTTTTATTACTGCTACAGCAGGGTCTGGATGGAATCGCACTTTTCAGTGTGCAGGACACCACTTTGGATACAGAGATTTTAGCGGGACCTAATCCTTAGCCCTTGGCTTGGCAATCCTTAGCCAGGGAGCCAGCAGCTGCAAACAGGACAGCACTTCTCCGACAGAAAAGCAGTAATTCACATAGTGTCACCTACGGTAGGGGCCCTGAAACAGAAGCAGAGAAATCACTACCTGCCGGCACCTTTAGCCCCTCTATCTGCTGCCTGTGTGGAGGGCGCCATCCTGGATACGGTGGCCACAGCTGGACCTAATTCTCAGCTTGGGAGTCATAGCCTGTCCACAGGAGAGCACTTTTTTACCAGAAAAGCAGTACTTTACACAGTGTCACCTAAAGCTGTGCCCTGTCAGCAGAGGCCAACAGGCAGGAGCATTGCTGTATTCTGAACCAGTTTGTGCCATCTGGGGTTGGATATAGAGGTGCTCACTTTGCCATTTGGGAAGAGAGACCTCTACACCTGAAAACCTGACTGACTTGGGAAGTGGTCAGATACCTTTTGCTTTACATTTTAAGACAGCCTAGAGAAGCATCTGCAGTCCATCCTCACAGTATCTCTTCCAGCCTCTATTTACTCACATGGGACCCAAAAAGCAACAGACAATTGCGGCATACAAGAAATCACCCAGGGCTTCAGAGGGCTCCCAAACAAAGCAACCAAGGAGTTTTCCAGACGAAGAAACTTTTGTAAAGCATCAGAAAGGGAATACAAAATGATTATATACAGAGCCCTTCTAGACCTTACACAAAATGCAGGAGAACGAAAGGAAAAATTAAACAAGCTGTTCGATATGATGGAACACCAGTACTCTGAAATCCAACAGATCAGGAACAAAATCAAAGACATAGAAACTTCCATGCAAAGCCAAGAAAACAGAATGGAACAAATGGAAAAAAGAATTTCTGACTTGGAAGACAGAGCTACTGACACCAGTGTCTATGAACAGAAATCAGAAAAAAGAAAAATGAAGAAGCATTAAGAAGCATATGGGACTCTATTAAGAGGAACAACCTTTGATTAATTGGAGTCCCTGAACAGGGTGAGACATCTGAGAACAGAGAGTATCACTGCTGAGCTGCTGACAGAAAACTTCCCAGAAATCATGAAGGAAGAGAATACAGACATCTCAGATACGCATCGCACACCACCCAATATAGATCTCAAAAGAAAGACTTCAAGAGATACTATAATCAAGCTTAACAAAATGAAACATAAGCAGAAACTCTTAAAGGCAGCAAGACTCAAAGCAAAGCTAACATTCAAAGGGAAACCCTGTAGGTTCTCATCAAATTTCTCAGCAGAAACCATGCTGGCACAGAGACAGTGGCATGAAACATTCAAAGCCCTGAAGGAGAAAAACTTGAACCAAGAATTATATATCCTGCAAAACTCTCTTTCAAATACAAAAATGAAATTAAGACATTCCCAGATAAACAGAAACTCAGAGACTTTGTAAAAACCAAACCAAAACTACAAGAAATACTGAAAGAAGTTCTTGGCTCTGGCTTAGAAGAACAAAACCACTAACTTTATATTTTAGAACGACACACGACTCAAAACTCTACTAAGTTAGGGAAGGCTCCAAAGTCAATCATAGCTTTAATACGGAAAGAAGCAATTTAGTGATCATCATGAAAACTATGGTGTCATCATATTAAAAAGAGGGATGTACTACAGTCATTATAGTCCTTCTAGATGGAGAGGAAGACGACAAGACTGGTAGCAATTAAAATTCAGTTTATATATAGTTTATTAAGGGGGATCATAGAAGCAGCTGTAAAGCACAACAAAGATGCAACATACCATATCAAGAAATGTAACACAGGAGTCTCAACAACTACAAACCAGCTCTGAAAAAGGTGAAAAATCAACTCACAAAAAAGAATGTCCCAGAACAGACTAATAAGAACAACAGAGAAAACATCAACACAAAAATAAACATATCCCAATGGCAGCACTGAACACATACCTATCAATAATTACACTGAATGTGAATGAACTGAATGCTCCAATAAAAAGACACTGAGTGACATCTTGGATCAAATGACATGATCCATCCATATGTTGCCTACAAGAAACTCACCTTAGACTTAAAGATATGAAAAAACTAAAAATTAAAGGATGGAAGAATATATTTCAAGCTAACAATGAACAAAGAAGCACAGGGGTGGCATTTCTAATCTCAGACAAAATCAATTTTAATATAAAATCCACCATAATGGAAAAAGATGGACACTATGTATTACTGAAAGTTTCAACACACAAGCAGGACTTAACAATATTAAATATTTATGTGCACCTAATATTAGAGCACCTGAATACGTAAAGAAACACTGACTACACTCAAAAAGGAGATAGATCACTCCACAGTAATAGAAGGAGAGTTCAACACTCCACTCTCAATATTGGACAGATCGTCCAGAAAAAAGCTCAGTAAAGGCAAAGAAGACCTATTGCCACAATTAACCATCTAGACCCCATCGACACATACAGAACTTTCTATCAGCGGACAAGTACATCTTCTCCAGTGCACATGGAACATTCTCCAGAATAGACCATGTGTTAGAACACATAGCAATTCTCAACAAAATCCATACCACTGAATTAATGCAAAGCATTCTCTCAGATCATAAAGCCATAAAAGTCAAAATCAATAGCAGAAAAAACAGAGACAGAAAGCACAACTCATGGAAACTGAACAACAGCTTGCTCGAAAAACCATGGGCTACAAGAAGAAATCAAGGACGAAATAAAGAAATTCATGGATTCCAATGAGAATGAAAACACTTCCTACCAGAACCTATGGGATACAGCCAAAGCTGTGCTCAGAGGTCTGTTTATCTCCATAAATGCACACATCTGGAAGGAAGAAAGAAACCAAATCAAGGAACTAACCCTCAAGCTTGAACAAGTAGAGACAGAACAACAGAGGAACCCCGCAGGCACCAGCAGAAACCAGATCATAAAGATTAGCGCAGAGCTAAATGAATTCGAGAACAGAAAAACAACTGAAAAAACTGAAAAGACCAAAAGCTCTTTTTTGGAAAAGATCAACAAAATTGACAAACCACTGGCTAAACTTACTAAAGAAAAACAGGAAAGGAAACAAATAACCCAAAAAAGCAATCAGAGGGAAGCTGTCATAACAGATCCAACAGAAATCAAAAGTATCATAACAGAATACTATGAAAGACTGTACGCTAACAAATTTGAAAACCTAGAGGAAATGAACAAAATCCTTCATTCATATCACCTACCGAAATTATCATAAGGTGACGCAGAACAACTTAATAAACCCATCACAAAGGAAAAGATTAAAAAAGTCACCAAAAAACTGCCAACCAAAAAAAGCCTGGGCCCAGATGGCTTCACTGCAGAATGCTACCAAGCTTTTAGAGAAGAGTTATCTCCAATACTACTGTGACTATTTCACAGTATAGAAAGAGATGGAACACTTCCAAATTCACTCTATGAAGCCAGCATAAGCCTGGTACCAAAGCCAGGGAAAGACCCAACAGAAAAGGAGCACTACAGACCAAGGTAACTCATGAATTGAGAAGCAAAAATCTTTAAAAAATTCTTGTCAAGAGAATACAAAAACATGTCCCAAAAATGATCCATCAGGACCAAGTTTGATTCACACCAGGGATGCGAGGCTGGTTCAACATCAGAAAAACAATTAATGTGATTAACCACACAAATAATACAAAAGACAGGAATCACCTTATCTTGTCTATTGATGCAGAAAAGGCATTTGATAAAGTCCAACAGCCATTCATGCTAAAAACTCTCAGCAAAGTAGGAACAGATGGCAAATTCCTCATGCAGTAGGAGCCATTTATACAAAGCCAACTGCCTATGTCATCCTGAATGGAGAGAGACTCAGTTTCCCTTGAGAATAGGAACTTAGACAAAGATGCCCACTCTCACTTCTCCTATTGAACATTGTACTAGAAGTTCTAGCCACAGCAATTAAACAAGAACCAAGTAATAAAGGGCATCTGCATTGGCAAAGAAGTAAAAATCTCCCCATTTGCAGATGATATGATTGTATATGCAGAGAATCCTAAAGAATCTGTCAGTAAACTACTTAAACTGCTAGAAGAGTTCAGCAAAGTCTCAGGATACAAAATAAACATAAGTAAATCAGTAGGATTCCTTTATACCAGCAACGACATTATTAAAGAAGAAATCACCAAGTCAATACCATTTACTATAGCCCTTAAGAAGATACAGTACCTAGGAATACATCTAACCAGAGAAATAACAGACCTTTACAAAGAGACTACAAGCCCTTACTACAAGAAACTAAGAGAGACTTACATAAATGGAGAAGTCTACCCTGTTCATGGATAGGAAGACCTAACATTGTGAAAATGTCTATTTTACCCAAAGCAATCTTATACAAGTTCCAGTGACATTTTTTAACAAGATGGAAAAAATATTGCGAACTCTGTCTGGAATGGGAAGAAGCCTCAGATAACTGAAACACAACTGAAGAAGAACACACTGGGAGGCCTCTTATTACCTGACTTCAGAACCTATCACACTGACACTGTAGTCAAAACAGCCTGGTACTGGTACAAAAAGAGGAAGATAGATCAACATAACAGAATCAAGACCCCAGAGATGACACGATCTCCCTAGGAACAGCTGACATTCAACAAAGGCCTAGAACATTAACTGGGGTAAAAACAGTATCTTCAACAAATGGTGCTGCCAAAATTGGTTATCTATCTGTAATAAACTGAAACAAGACCTGTATCTTACACCTTATACAAAAACCAACTCAAACTGGATAAAAGACCTAAATACAAATCTAAAGCAATAAAGCTCATCCAAGAAAAAGCAGCAGCAACAATGGAAGTTTTAATACACAATGTAGATAGACTTCAAATCTGTCAAACCACAAACAACAGAAGAGAAAATAGATAAACAGGAACTATTAAAAATCAAACACTTTTGCTCATCCAAGACCTACAGAATGGGAAAAAATATCTGGCAACTATATGTCAGACCAACACCTGATCTCCATAATCTATAAGGTAATACCAAATACTAATAAGAAAAAAATAAATCATCCAATTAAGCGATGGGCAAAGGTGATGGACAGAAACGTCTCTAAACAGGGGATCCAGGCAGCCAAAAACCACATGCAGACACACTCACGATCATTAGCTGTTACAGAAATTGACATCAAGACAACAATGAGATACCATCTCACCCCAACAAGGTTGGCCATGATACTAAAAATGAGAAACAACAAATGCTGGAGAGACTGTGGAGAAATTGGAACTCTCCTACATTGTTGCTGGGATTAACAAAATGGTGCAACCTCTTTGGAATGCAATCTGGCACTCCTTTAAAAAACTGGATACAGATATACCATTCCACCCAGTAATTCCACTGCATGGAATACATCCTACTGAATCAAGGCCATTCACACCAACTGATACATGCAAATGAATGCTTATTGCAGCACAGTGCACAGTGGTAAAAAGATGGAATCAACCCAGATGCCCAACAACAGAACCGACAGGTAAACTATGGCATATACTCAATGGAACACTATGACATGATAAAGAAGAATGATGATTTCAGGAAACATCTCATAACCTGGTTTCAACTGGAGGGCATGTTCAGTGGAAGTAATCAGTGACAAAAGGATAAATATTGTATGAGATCCCTGCAATAAGAACTTAAAAACAGACTCATGCATTAAAGAAAAGACTCTTTGATGGCTTCAAGGGTAGGAAAGGAGGGAGGGCGAGGGGGGGAGGGCTTAGATTAGACAGTTGATAGAAATTTGGTTGAGTGAAATCTGTGACAGCACACATTAGAAAGAAGATCACTATTAACAGGACTTCAATACAACTTGAGTACTCCTCCCACCTTAACCCAATATTGCCAGGACTGAGTAGCTGGGGCGGGGGCCAGGGACCATGTTCTCAGATGAAACTGCGGCAAACTGGTACAACTAGCATTTTGCTAATGAGGGCTCTCTGCACCCCACGTTGGTGAGTGGCATCTGGGGTCTTAAAAGCTGCCAATGTGCAATCTGAGTGTACAGCAAATGGTCCGAACGCAGCAAGAACGTATGATCACTGAGGGGAAAAGACAACCCAGAAGACAGAAGGACCCACGGGAGTGGGTATCTACATCAACTCATGACCAGAAGAACCAGACGGTCATCAGCCACCACCAAGTGACAGCCACAATGGAGCTCACAAAATCAAGTTTCACTGGCAACACAAGATAGGCGTACACCCTGAAATCTTCACTAAAAGACTGCAACTGATGGTTCAAGGGCTTCGGGGTTCCCCTGGGAGCATGGCCCCTGGCCCTGATGCTGCCCCTGTCCATAAATGATAATCAAGGTCAATTCTTCGGACAGCAATGGATTGGACTTGTCAATGCAGAGTGACCATATCTTGTGGGCACTTGATGGTTCTATGCATCTACAGGATATCATCCAGCTGAACTCTTACTGGAGGAAGGCGAGTGGGTAGAGAGGAGGGGATAGGAGACTGTTGGGAGGATAGGACATGTACAGAGCAGAGAGGAAGAGTGTGCTGCCACTGGACAGGGAGAGCAGTGGGAGCTGCATATAGGTCAGCATGCAAATTTATATGGGAGTGCACATTTTCATTCAATCATAATAAAAAAGAGAGACATACTGTAAAAACCCAATTTAACCAGCTGCCTGAGTCAATTCTAACTCATAATGACTCTATAGGACATGGTAAACTGCCCTATAAGGTTTCCAAGGAAAACCTGGTACATCTGAACTGCTGACCTGTAGGTTAGCAGCCACAAGTGTTAACAACTACACCACCAGTGTCTCCAAACATAAAGACAGAGAAGCTGAAAGTAAATGGATGGAGAAAAGATACCACGTAAACAGTAAGCATTAGTGGCTATCTTAATAGCAAACAAAACAGACCTTAAGGCAGTATCCAGAGATAACCAGGGCCACTCATAATGAAAAGAGACAAGTTATCAAGAAGACATAAAGATTATAAAATACATGTTAGCCTAAATCTATTCAAAAACAGATAATGTGAGAATGGATTAAATTCAGGTAACATTTAAAGGACACAGTAGCAGGCAAAAGGGTATGGGGACCATAGTTTTGGTTTCAGGAGACATACAGATCAAACAGCCTAACTAGTTTTTTTCCTAATCAATTGTTCTGCATCCCATATTGGTGAGTGGCACCTAAGGTATTAAAACCCAATAAGCTGCCATTTAAGGAACATCAACCAGTCCCCCACCGGGAGCAGATGAAAACCAAGAACATCAAAGAGATCATGAAAATATGAGCCTCAGGGGTTGAAAGGTCCATAAGATTAGAAGACTATATCAGCATGAAACCAGAAGAACTAGATGCTGCCTGGTAACCACCAAAGACTGTCATGACAGGGAACACAATGTAGAGTCCTTGACAAAGCACCAGAAAAAGGGGCATGCAGATCAAGAACTCTTTATTAAAAGACCAGACTTGATGGTCCAGCATCATTGAGGGTCACCTGAGAACATGGTTCCTGGGCTTGCTGCTAGCCTGGAGCTGAAACCAGTACTGAAGCCTATCTTTGGACAAAGACTGGACTCAACTATAAGACAAAGAGTGATGCAGATGGTGCGTGTACTTCTTGACTTAATATATATATACGAGGCTGTCCAACTGGTTCCTCCCTAGAGGGCAGAGGAGGAGACAAGCACAGGCTGAATGGATAACGGAAGCACATGGTAGAAAGGAGGAATGTGCTGTCACAGGGTCAGGAGAACAGACCAACTGGCACAGAAGCACATGTTCAGAGCTGGGTATGGTAAACTGACTTGGATTGCAAACTTTCACTTAATCACAATAAAAATAAAATCTAAATTTAAAAAAAAAAATGAAGAAATAGAAAATCCCACCATTACAGAACATCAGTACCATTCCCAGCAACTGACAGACCAATCAGGTCCCCAAACAAACAAAAGAAAAACAGTAAATTTAGACACAAGCTGAACAACACTATCTACCTCTTTGATCTAATGAATGAAGTTCACAGAACATTCTGTCAACAACTACAGAACACCACGGTACTAAAGATAGATAGACCATACACTGAGCAACAAAAAATGTCAATAAAATTTAAAAAGTATCAAAAGAGTAGGAGGAGCTTTCTCTGACAAGAGGTTAATAAAATCACTAACAATAAGGTAAGCACACAAAAAAATCCAGAAATAAAACAAAGACCTCTAAAGTCATGAATCAAAGGCAAAACTCAAAAAGTACATCTTAAAATAATATGAACTGAATTGCAATTAAAATATAACACATCAAAATTTGTAGCAGACAGCTAAAGCAGTGCTTAGAAGGAAACTCAGGGCTTTAAATTCTTATACTAAATAAAAGCTAATAATGATGACCTAAAAGTCTACCATAAGAAATTAGAAAGCATCAACTTAACTCAAAGCAGAAAAAATAAATGAAAAGCAGAAATCAATTTAAAAAAAATAAAAACAGAACCAGCCAAACATTGGTTGTTTGTTTTTTTTTTTTTCTTTTTTGGTCTGTTTCTTTTTTAAGAACAAGAAAATTAAACTTCTAGTTAGATTGACCAAGGAAAAAAGAGAACACAAATTACCAATATCTGGAATGAAAAAGGGGTCACTACTATACATTTTAAACACACTTAAAGGATATTATCAGGATGACACAAACAACTTCATGCCAACAAATACAACAATTTAGATTACGTAAGTTTCTTAAAAATGTAACTCACCAAAATTGACACAAGATATAGAATTATTTAAACAATCCTATACTTATTTAAGAAGTTTTTCTTATCAAAAACCTTCCCAAAATAAGGACCTCTAGTCCCAGATGCTTTCACATGTTAATTCTATGAAACGTAAGGAAAAAGTAACATGAATCTTAAAAATTTTTCATAAAATGGGAGTAGGAGCCATCAGTCATAACTCATTTAATGCAACCAGCATACCTAATTCCCAAACCTGACAAATACACTATAAAAGAAAAACACTACAGATTGTTATCCCATGGGAATACATACACAAAATTCCTTAGTAAAACATTAGCAAGCCAAATTCAACAAGAAACAAAAAGGGTGACATATCATGATATGGAAGGTTTATCACAAAAAAATGCAGTTATTTTAACACTCAAATATCTGTGTAATTCACCATCTCAAAAGTATGAAGGAGAAAGATTAGCTCATGTAAACAGTTGGAGATTTACAAAAAAAACAGTAAGATGGATGCCAAGGGAACTTCTTCAAGACGGCCGTGAGTCAGAATCAACTCAACTTGATAGCAGTGGGTTCAGATTAGTGGAAAACGTAATAGCGTACATATTTAATGGCAAAATACTGAACTGTCTCTATATTCTCCCTCCCTATTGAAGAAAAACGCAAGGACACACACTTCCACTTGCTCTATTTAGCACTATACTGAAGGTTCTATCCATTGCTTTGAGTAGAGGAAAAGTACTTAAAGGCATAAAGTATAAAAAGGAAACGTGTAGATGACATGTTTCCACAGGAAATCCCAAGAATCTACAAAACTAAAAAAAAATTGATAAATGAATTCAGTGATATTCTAGGACACATGGTTAATAAATTTTATTCTTACACAGAAAAAGCAATCAATTACAAAATGATTTTTTTAATTCCTAATTTACAACAGTACTGAAAAATTGAGAAAAAATCTAGCAAAATATGCCCAAGATTTTTACCCTGAACCTTTCTGATATACTAGAAACCTAAATAAATGGAAAGATAAAATAATATTCATAGACTGGAACACTTAATATTGCGAAGATGTGAATTCTCCCCAGATTGATCTACAGATTCTATGCCATGTCAATCAAAATTTCAGCAAGCTTCATTTGGGGAAGAGAGGTAGGACAAGAAAGTGACAAGCTGATTCTCAAATTACATCAGAATACAAAGAATACAGATTAACCAGGGTGTTTCTGTTGTCTGATTCGTTTTAAAGAACCAAGTCAAGGACTTCTACCCTATTTGAAAACACTACAAGAGGCTTCAATGATCAAGATAATTTGGTAGTGGCAAGGTAACTTAGTAGTGGTGAAAAGATGGACATAAAGATGAATGGTAGAGGACAGAGTCCAAAATCAGACTCACACAAGTGATTTCTGGAAAAGGTACAAAGGCAATTCAATGGAGAAAAGCAAGTCTTCTCAACAAATAAGACTAGATGAATGGGTAAAAATGAAAATGGACCCTTACTTCACATCATACACACACAAAAAAGTTAACTCAAATAATCAATCATAGACCTCAATGCAATATATAAAGCTATAAAACTTCTAGAGCAAAACAAGAAATCTTCCCAACAGTGGATTAGGCAAAAATGTTTTGAAACAAAAAGCACAAACCATAAAAGAAAAAAAATTGGCAAGCTGGACCTCAAAATTAAAAACTTCTGCTCTCTTAAAGACACTATTACAAAAAAGAAAAGGCAAGCCACAAAATGACACATAACATTCACAAAGAACATTCATGCGTTCTTAACAGCTTTATTTGTAATTTACTTGAGTTGTTTCCAGTATTGGACATTACTAATAAATCTGCTACACACATTCTTGTACAAGTCTTTGTGCAGATGTATGTTTTTGTTTCCCAGGAGTGGGATGGTTAAAAACTGAGATCCCACATATGCATCAACAGGTGAATGGATAAACAAAGTACGCTGTATTAATATGAAGTCATACTACTCAGCAATAAAAAGGAATTACTAATAAACACAACACAGATAAATCTCAAAATAATCATTGCCACATGACACAAACAAGGCAAGTTAATCACGAAAGACCACACACTGTATGATTCCACTTATGTGAAATGTCCGCAACAGGCAGGTCCACAAAGAAAGTACGCTAGCAGTTGCCTAGAACTGAAGAGACCCTGGGTGGTAACATTAATGTACTCAGCTGCTAAATGAAAAGCTGACAGTTCAAGTCCAACCACAGGTGCCAAGAAATAAAAGCCTGATGATCTACTTCTGAAAAATCAGGGAGTGAAAACACTACAGAAACACAGTTCTACTCTGACTGACACCCATGGGGGTTTGCCATGAGTCAACAATTAATTCAGTGGCAACTGGTGGTGGCAGTGGGAGAGTTAGAAAAGTTGGGGAAAAATGTGGAGGGACTGTAAACAGGTACAGGATTCTTTGGGGGTAATCAAAATGTCCTAAAATGGACTAGGGTGGTGGTTACACAACTGAACATATCAAAAACCACTAAGTTACATACTTTAAATGGATAAATTATGAGGATTGTAAATTACATCTCAATAAAGTTGTTACACGGGAAAAAAGGTAGCCAAAATAACTATAGGTAGTCTCCAATTTACAATTTATTTGAGTTATGACAAACTGCACTTAAAGCTATCAGCAAATCTGGAACACTGAGTCTTTCTGGGAGAAAGTTATGGGAAAATGCATGCAGGGGATATGGAAAAAAACTTGCTGAGTTGTTTTAACATTCTTCCAAGCATGTATCAGGATAATATGATGGAAGATATCGGCGAAAATAATCATCCCCATGGCAAAAACTCTGAATTAAGAAGCTGATACTGCCAGTGTGGAACTCAGATCAAAAATAAGGGGAATTGACAGATCAGAAGTTAATTGATTTTAAAGAGGAAAGAAATGCTGAAAAAATAATGAAGAGGAAAAAGATTCATCATCAAAAATTTGAGAGTGAAAGGATTAAGCTGTAGTTTTTCTAAACTAAATCAGGGCCCTTAGTTGCTTAAGAACATGGACCCAAATGATGATTACTTTGCTAAAGCCAACAGGTAGATTCAGAAAACAATGAGATGTTACCACGAAACGCGTGAAGGTAAAAAGAAAAAACCATGCAGGCCACTCTAATTTGCTGACCAGAAACGCCAATCCCACTGCCAGCAATAATCTAGGCAATTCAAGAATCCTTCGCAAGTGGATTTATCACCACAACTGACAAAAAGCCATCATCATCTAACTTTTCATCACTGGAGTAAATTTTTATGATTTTGGAGTTTTTTTCGGCATGTGTATTTGTACTAAAACATATCTGTGTTTATATGCAATGTTTCCAGCCCTCACAGACAAAGAGAAATGAGACATATAAAGATACTGGTAATAAAAGGCAAAATAATAAAAACAAACAAACAAAGAAACAGAGAACCAACTTAACAACAGAGCCATCAGAATAGATGCTTGTCCCAAGTCAGAAGCTACCTGTACATACTATCTGATTCTGGATATAAAATTCTAGAAAATATAATCTATAATAGAAAGCAGAAGGATGCCTGGGTAAACATAGAAAGGGACGGACTACAACAGACACAAGGAAACTTTTCAAGGTAATGGAAATGTTACCTTCTAATGACAACAAACTTTTAAATATACGCATCATATTGTGCTTGAAGAAAATACAACATACTTCTCCTAAACCCAAACTCTTTTTGTAGAAATAGAGTAGGGGTCTTTTTTTGGCATGGAGTTCAACAATAAACTATGGTTTACTGATCCTAGGACACACAAAATGCTTCTAATTTTGACCTCTTTTACCATCAATTTTTGAAAAGGAGGAAGGGGAGGACAATGTTACAGATTTTCTCCTAAGTATTTACAGCAGAATTCTTTTTAAGAATTTCCTTAGAACCATCCTGAGACATTGTGTCTCTTAAGCTGTAAGATATTTAAGTTTACTAGGGAAAAAAAATTAAGTCTAAACTTTTCATGCCCATTTTTAAAACACTGGTGAATATTAACAAGAGTAAATTACTTTAATATGGAGATGCTATTTTATTAAATTATGTTACCTTCAAAATATCTAGGTTTGCCAATACAGCTTACAAAAAATTCTGCAATTCCCTGCTGAGGGATGCCCTCTAGTGGTAAATACAGATTGAGACACTATCAGAGAAAAAAGGGACAAAAATTCTACAACTTTTTTATTCTCTAATATTATATGTTTATGCATTGATATAGTTTTATAATAATTATTAATTTTAATTGTGAGAAAAAGCAATCTGAACACAGATCTCTTTCCTCTACTCCTAATCTCAAACTACACGCCTCTCCTGAGCCAAAGAACTGCTGAAATCCAGAACTAACTGAAACCTTGAGGTCTATTTGAATCTCAACAAACAGAACTGATGTGGGCCTTCTCTCTAGACTGGGCAAGCAACAGAAGAGCAGCCGATTCCAAGAAGAATCTGGCATTCAAGGACATGTGGATGCTCTGGGGGAAGAAGTACTGACTTCATACAGGAGTTTCAGGTGTCCCTGACCTACAAAATGTTAAAAGCAGCTTTATGAGTATACAGATACTTCATACAGTTGCCCTGGCATAGAAATGCAGCCTGCTTTTATAATCTAGGTCAGTATAACCAGAAGTGAGTCTCAGAAAACCAAGAGAGAGAAATGCAAGTCTAAGGTAAGGGAATCCTGAAGCCAAAGAATGTGAGATCAGAAAGAACTGAAGCATATATAGTAAATTTAACAAAAAAAATAACAAAGGAGACATAAGACACAAATAATAAAAACCCTTAAAAGAGATTTAAGAGCAGTGAAAACAAGTACTTGTGAAACTTAAAAACGTGGTTTTTCAAGCTAAGATATATTCTGAGTAGAAGAATTAAAGACAACGGTCACTACCAAACCTGAACTAGTGGTTTAGAAAACCAATGAATAAATAAATCAGAGCACAAATCTATATAGGTCACTGAAAACTAACTAATAAAAAGCATGGAAAATCAAAGATCCAAGAGATCTATCACACACTACAGATGATCCAAAAAGGGAAACAGAAATAGATGAAGAGAAGCAACAAAAGAAAATCTTGCTAATTTGAGAAACATGGTATGAAAATTAGCAAGGCTCCCAAGCTCCATTAGAGTGGGATAAAACAGAGAGGGGCAGGTACTACTTTCTCATCTATAATACTCCAAGAAGTCACAAACCTCAAATATACTCTGTGACTTTAGAGTCAGGTAAGTATCTTCCATAATTTTAATTATTCCAACAAAATGAGTTTGTGTATCAAGTTGGTGATATAACTATGCAGAAAATGACTCAAGTGACTTTAAAACACAGTAAAGTAGCTACACATCCATAGCAGAAAATGTCTGAAACATAACAAGAACTGAAAAAGAAAAGCTTAAACTGTCCACCTGGGGGCAAAACTGCTAATGACTGAAACTACTAATGTAGGTCATTATCAATGGCTGCTATCATTACAGACAGAGGATAACAAGACGCATCACAAGGATCATGTAGCCATCACTTATGAACTAGTCTTGTCAAAAAGATCAAACCTGAATCTGATCACACTTTTCAGATTTACTTACTAGTTTAGGAATTTCAACAGCATCAAAAGGATGCAAATAATAAAACTGAGACTGTGGGATAACTATAGGACAAAATATATCTGTTCCTTCAATCGGAAAAGGCAAGGAAGAAAAAAACAAGGAAAAGTTGTTAGAAGGAAACTTCTACTTTGTGACCTAAAAGGCAAGCGAACACATTGTAATGCATGTGAACTATATGAAATCAATGAGCTGGAAAAGCGGAGGAGGCAGTGATGTGCAGAGAAGGGAATGAAAGAAACAAGCAGTAGAAGACAAAGCAGACTAGTCAATATTTAGATAAAAAAGACTGGAATACCACAGCTCTACAAATATACTCACATGTGTGTATATCACACACATAAAAAACAACAGATATTTTAAATGTCAAAGACAAAATAAAAAGTAAATTAAGGCTCTCCCAATGGTTCACGTCTATAATTATGAATGATAAATATTAATGGAGTCTGCCATGAAGGAGGAAAATCGATGTAGCAATTTAGTTTCCAGTTTCAACATCCTAATACAACAAACAAGAACCAAACCATTTAAGAATAAAAAGAATGTATCAAACCATAAAGTGGAAATGTACATCCCAAAAATCCTTTTCCTTCTACAGAATAAACCACCTGACAATCAAGTACAATCCTATGGACACAAACAATTCACTCATTAAGGTACCTACCAAGGAGTACCAGGAATAGGTGTAGTGGCTACTGGCTTCGCCTTCTGGGCAGCCTTTTCTTCTTCAGTCATCTCTTCTTCTTTGGGCTCCTATGAAGAAACGGTATCATTCCCATTTAACATCACACAACTTCAACTGAATATTCCAGACAAAATATCGCTATAAATCCCTAGAAGCACAAACTACAAAAGGTTTGTTGCTAGAATGAGGAGAGGCTTGAGTCTTAAAGCAGAACTTACTAAGGAACTTATATTACTTGCCCCCCTGAAACTAAGGAACCCTGATGCCACAAACAGTCAAGCGCTAGGCTGCCAACCAAAAGGTTGGCAGTTCAAACCCATCCAGCAGCTCTGCAGGAGGAAGACCTGGCAACCAGCTTCCCTAAAGATTACAGCCAAGATAAACCTATCAGCCAGTTCTATTCTCACATGGGTTGCTGTGAGTCAAAAATGACTCTGTAGCACCTAACAACAGAGACTAATTCTACAACAGAACCCAGCAGCTGCAGCTGACCCTATGTCACTGACCATCTGTTTATAAGAACTGAGAACTTTAGTACAAAAAATTAACAGCATCCTCTTTATTTCAGGTAGTTTCTTATTTCTGCCTACTTTCCTACCAATGAAGCATGGCAACCATTGGTCCTCTAATGAATAAAGAAAGCTTCCAAAAATCAGAGCTCTTTTAGGGCTATTATGAGGATCACTCCATGTCAGGACACGACAGCAGGAGGGGACAATTATCTATGAAGCTTCATTAACTTTAACATGTACCAGTTTAGAAGTCAGGAGACTGGAGATCAGATCCAATTTCTGGTCCAAGTCCTTTTCTTTCTAAGGACCTCAGTTTAATTTAAGAAGCAATTAGTTAAATTGTCAACAGAAAAACTGAATGAGAAACTTCAAGGAACCCTAAAATTGCAGTGGTGAAACTTATGACAATTACTGAAAAATATAGCAAGCAGATTTTCAGCTACAAGCAAACTGTACCAAGCAATGTTGGCACCCTGGTTAAGAGGCCAAGGCCCTGTACCTCCTTTATCTCCTTTAGAGGCTCTTCTTTAGGGTCCTCCTCCTCTGTCTCCATGGGCAGCGGTTCTTCAGAGGGTTCTTTAATTGGCTCTTTAATCTTTTCTTCTAATTTTTCTATTAAAAAATTAAGATAACGTAACTCACTGGTTTTAATATAACTTTCCACACATTTTCAGAGACTAAAAGGAGCTAAGATACTCCAGTTTCTAGTGACTGACCATAAAAATCAAATATTCTTCCTTGTAATAATGATTTGAACGTAATGCTCAACTTCAAATATCTTAGATTGTCGATTCCAAAATTATCTTAAAAAAAACTTGCTAAACTTCAGAAAGACATAGTCTTCCAGATCATTCATATGTCATTTGCAGCAATCATTCATTTTACTGAAATGGATAATATATCAAGATATTTGGGAGCAAAAACAGGGGGTTGTGGTATAGAAACTTTATCTAAGACTTCAAGAGTCTAAGTATCTCCTTCAGAACACGTATTACAAATATATTCCTTCCTGATCAATATTATTGAACTCAGTAACAATAATTATATAATTTCTAACAACAAAAACAATATTTCTTCAAATGAAAAAAATGATGACAAATACGTAAACAGAAGGAGCCTTAATGACACAGGGGTTAAGGATGTTCCTGCTAACTGAGAGGTCAGCAGCTCAAACACACTACCGACCGCTTCGCAGCAGAAAGATGTACCAGTCTGCTTCCATAAAAATGTAGACAGCCTGGGAAACCCTATGAACACAGTTCTACTGTGTCCTATCAGGTCACTGTGAGTCAGAATCAACTCAACAGCAATGGATTTTTTGGTTCTATTATATGTGAGTGGAAGAACTGGCTTTCTTAACAGACACGTATCTCTTAATTCAGCAGAAAAAAACCAAGAACCACGTCATTAGAAAATCCCTCCAAAGTGTTAAACAAATTAACTTAGAATTTCAAGTAATTTTCTACTTACAATAGCACAGTTCATATTCCCTCTTAAGTCATTAAAACAACTATACCTTTTTCCTTTAGTTCTTGGGGTTTTTCCCAGGTTGATTCTAATGTTCTGTTGTTGTAATAATACGTCTTTCCATCTGCTGTCTTATATTCAGTCCACTCAGAAACCGCTGTTGCTCCAGCTAAGGTAGCAGGTGAAGCTGCAATAGCAACCTGGGGGTGTATCATGGGTACAATAGGAGGAGCCATTCCTGGCAGTACACCTACAAAAAGAAGAATAAAAAATTAGATTCATGTATCAAACTGAAACACAATGCAAAACTCTAAAATATAGCTTAAGTCTATTAAATATTACATTCATAAATGAATGAACCAGTTGGAACAACAAAAAATAAAAATAAAAAAGGATTTAAATTTTAGTTTTATTGCCCTTGGTATTTGGTTCTAATGCCTAAATTCAATTAGCCTCAGAAATTAAACCCAAGTACTTCAAAAACTATCAGAAACTTGGGTTTCACTGCTCATAAAGTTTTAACATACTAAACTTATAGTATCATCACTCCTATGAATAGAAACTTATTTTTATAAATACAGTTTCTCAAATTCTCATGAAATCGAGCAACAAACATATTTCCTGAGACAAAATTACCTTCTAGTGAAGACACCTGAAACACACAGAATTCTCAGTTTTAAAGTAAATAACTGAGTTTATCAAATCTCTTTAATATACTAAATGATTAAGCCAGATATCCCCATATTCTTTAAAATTTGCTCTTTTCCTAAAACGAAGCAAAGTTGCTTTTAATTTTTAAGTTTTTTTTTTTTAAGAAAAACAAACTAGTAGTATTAAAATAAAGATACATGAATCAAAATTTTTTAAAAAAAGACTCAAATTGTATACTAGAATTTAAGTTTCTGGTAGTTACCTTACTTCAGTAACTTTAAACTGTAAATTCATACTATACACAAAAATATTCACACACATATACTCACTAGCATGCAAGCATAATCACATCACTTTACACATGGAAATGATTTTTTTATATTTAACTTAAAAACACATCAAAAAATAAAATTAAATGTTATGAATATGAGAATGAAGTTGTTTACACTTATTACACAAATTAAGATATAAAGTGATCTGACCTTCGTCGCTTTTGTGAACCAAAGACGCTAATACTACAGGCAATCGGAAAAATTAAGTGTCGGCCAAATATGACAACTGTGTTTATACTGCTCGTTAAAAAGAAAAATATAAAAAAATCCACTCACTTGGGCAAAATAAATAAATAAAAGGATAAACAACAACATTCACTACCATGCCAACTTACAGACAAAACAAACTAAGATGGTTTTAAGAATTACCGGTCTTGGTGGTAGCGACTGTCTTTACATACGGGCAGCTGACTATTTGCATCATTGCTACACCTGTAAAATGGATAAGCAAGCATATGTTGGAAAGCTGCCATTGCATGTCAGCTACCACTGGGATTCAGGGAAAGAATTTACCACTACAATTTAGAATGCTACTTCCAATGAAAAAGACCAAGAAGAGAGTGAAACTTCTTTTTGACATTTTGTGGGAAGTGGTGCCAAATCAATGATACTACTTTTAAATTACAGCAAGAATTTACCTTTTCATCAATCCAGCTGTGACAACATTTGAAGGAGTCTCAGGAATTTAAATTCGGTAAAAGAAAGCCCCTTCATTACATTTATATAACAAGTTCTCATGTAGAATGTTTTCCCACAGGACATCCAACCCATGCTGCTGTTGCTTAGATACCAGTGAAAGGCAGATGCAGCATGATACTGACAAAACATTCATTTTTCTTTACATTGCTATTAAGTTGGAACTATACGCAGGAGCTGAAGCACGGACCACAATTGTACAGAGTAGATATAAAGATAGGACACAGAGGGGTGGATGGGAAAGAAGAAGATATGAGATGTATCCAAATATTCCACTGCATATAATACTTTAAATAAAAGAGGGGCAGAGATGAAAAAGGAGAATAGTCATTGAACTAATGACAAAGTATCCATGTTTAATGCCTGCTGTATGGAATCTCATGAGTTTGATACACTGGAGAAGCAGGCTAAAGGATACAGAAAACTGCTGTTCCTTTAAAATCACTTAATAACTATCAGGGCTGACGGCTGAAGGAAATTCTATCACTTAAAAAAAACTGGCTAAAGGAATAGCACTCATACTAAAGAATGGAAATTATGTACAGTTCTTAGAAAACTGAAGACTCCTGACACATTGCAATGATTTTTAAAAAACGGAATGAAAGAAAAAGTTGGAAAACTAAGACTGATTAATTCAAAATAGAAGGTGAATAAAAAAGGATTTCAAGAAAAGGATTGAACATGAAGATAAGAGAAATCATTTTTATGTTTTTGGCTGAAAAAACTTAGTTTGGTACCCAGAAAAAATAGTCATTATTTTCCTCACTAAAGGACAGGAAAAACTTTAATTCGGAGACTAAAATTAAAATTAAACCCTTGAATTTATATGTAATTATGTTCATTCACACACACACACAAATAATGACAGTTTCGGAAGAGTCTGTATTTCCTAATTACTATTTGAAACAAACACTATTACAGCTAAATTATTAATTCAGAAACCAGAACAAAAGTATTGGGTCATACAAGCATCCTGAATAACATTTATATGTATAAATCTACTGTCCCTAATACTTAAAAAAAGTAATGGAAAAATCCACTAGGACTTACAAGTTATAACATGCCATCTGCAGGATCACTGAACTTACGCCAGCACTAGAAATTCAGTTATTAAAACACATGAACTCTATTCTCAAAGACTGTTCTCCAAAATCACCCTTCAAAAAGTAATTTGAAACATACAAATAAAAATCTATTAATATGTATGCCGAACTGTCACTGTTAAAATCAACCCGCTCAACAGAGAACTCAGTTCTATTTGACTATCAATATAGACCATTCTGAAAGGTCCCATACTTTTTCTCATGCTAAAAAGATAAAACTTAAGGTTTTCTCTCTCCATGATTACACATATCAGGAAGAATCACAAAATAACCACCTATCTAAATCTTCCAACTTTTTTTCATAGGAGCAGTTGTTCAATTTTCCTGTAACTCCTTCCTATTAAGCAATTAGAAAATTACCCTAAGCATTTCAGATAATTCTAATGTTAATGACCATAAGTTTCCTAGCATTCCAAATGGGATTTTATAGTTTTAGAAGATGAAATCCTGTAATCCTAATCCAATTTACTATCTCCAAAATCTACCCTTTACACCCTGGTGGTGTAGTGGTTAAGTTCTGTGGCTGCTAGCCAAAAAGTCTACAATTCAAATCCGCTAGGCGCTCTTTGGAAACTCTACAGGGCAATTCCACTCTGCCCTATAGAGTGCTATGAGTGGGAATTAACTTGAGGGGAGTGACTTTCTTTTTTTTCTTTTCTATATTTACCTAATTCTTTCCTTCCTTTCCTTCATCATGTTTGACTACCCCTTTCTTAATTATCCTCACTGGAGCCAGACAATGCTATTTCAAACAGAAGTTAAGGCTCCCATGTAAATTACATTCAAATGCATCCTGTTCACCTTGCTGCCAACTTGAAATAAAGAAGGTAAAACACAGAGAAACAGATCAGAATGTATGTGAAACCTAACGAAGATTTGAGAAGAAAAGTAACTCTTCTTTTTCTTTTTCACTAGCGCATCTTGGAGGACTATTAAAAGGGAAAATAAGAAAAATGAGTATTAACATAAAAAATGCCTTAACATATAAACAAATATTAACACCAAAGATGCCTGTTACTGCTAGCTTCTTCTACAAAATAATCTTTGTTGGACAAAACCTTACAGATTATCAAATTCTCTTCCCACTGGCCCTCAGATGTCATTGTACACCACCATTCCCGGGATGCCTTTTACTGCCACACACATTACTGTTACCACTTCATTTGGTGATCTAATAAAGTCCTCACCATCTGCTTTAAAATGTTTCATGATGGAAGTGAGAATCCCATGACACCAAAATGTAGATACAGATGGAAGAATTTTATTCTGACAAAGTTCCACTTGCTATGGAAATGAATTCTGCTACTCCTTACCATTCATGCTCTGCTGATTTCTGAAACAAGTAATTTCAGGTGATACCCTTTCAAATACTTGAATAAATTTATCCTGCTACCTCTTAGTCTTTCTTCCCTGTAGAATTAGCAACCCCAACTCCTCTATCAATCAGAATTCAGAATTTAGTCTTAACACTACCTATCTCTGACCCCAAAAAAGAGGCCCAAGGGCACAGCAGGTAAGAACTTGGCTGCTAGTCAAAAGATCAGCACCAGCCAGCTGTTCTTGGAAACACTACGCAATAATTCTATAAGGACTGCCAATTAAGTTCACAAACTCATCCTAGAAAAAGCGCTACACAGCTCATTGCTGAGTATCACTACAGTCACCTTTGAAGTACTCCCCTTGGAAGTACCAACACCAGTGCCTAGTCTACCCTTCAGAATAATTTTGGAACTCTTCTTCTGGAATGGCCAGCAGAGCTGATGTCGTATTACCCTTGATGTCCTGAATGTCATCAAAATGTCGTCCCTTCAATATTTCCTATATCTTCGGGTAAGAAAAAAGTCCCTGGGGGGCCAGATCAGGTGAGTAGGGAGGGTGTTCCAATACAGTTATTTGTTTACTGGCTAAAAACTCCTTTACAGACAACCATATGATTAAGTTCACAAACTTGCCACCTTGCTACCGTGTGCAATGGCTATTCCAGAGTTCCAAAATAGCTTTGCAGGGTGGAAAAGGCACTGGCATCAGAGCATAGCTTCCCAAGGTGGGGCATTTCAAAGGTGATTGCAGTGATATTCAACAATGAGGTATGCAGCACTTAGGACAATCAAGTTAGCAGACGTAACTGCTGGACCTCATACTGTGTTACAGAGTCATTAGTAGTCCGAATCAACCCAGCAGCAATGGATTTTGGGTTTGGTCTGACCCTAAAGCAGACCACAACTGCAGCAAGAAGTTATGATGAATGTTAATCTAGTCTCTTTTTACTACTTAATTTTCTCCAAAAAGTATATACAAAGGGAGACATACCCAGCTGTTTGTCTTAAATGGATAGCCCCTAGTTTTAGAGAAAACATTCTTGGGTTTTCCCTTTTAAATAATTTGAATTTCTTAAACATCACATATTGGAACTATAAACTACCTCTCATTTTATCAACAATATGTAAAAGGCTTTTCACCAAAAAAAAATTTTTGAAATATGGCAACAGTCAGGCTGTATTATAACCCTGTTCTTAAAAAGAAACTAGTATAATAAAGTGGCAATGAATAGCAAAAGAAATGCAAAATTAGGAGACAAACTTCATTTCTACTAAGCCTCACTGCAAACCAGCTCAGTGATCCTAACCTCACTAAAGTATTAATAACATCATCTGTAACACAAGGAGTGTGGACCAAGGATCACTTAAAGAAATAACACTGATTCATTTTAAGTATGCTTATCAACAGCAAATGTATTCAAATTAGGATTCCCAACAATATACTGTTTAATCCCTACAGTAAGAATTCTACTTCACAATCTTGCAGTTTCTTCTCCAGTCTTAATCACTTCCCCCAAAGACAGCAAAACTACAAATTTACCGTTACTGTGTATTTAAACTTTTAATTGGTATATGTTACACCTCACTTCACAATCATTACAAAGGAAACTTCTGGTTCTTTTTTTATATGAACTTTTTAAAACTCAGGGACTCACAGGTTCTTTCCCATGTAACACAGTTATTAAGAGCAAGGTACCTGGATCTGAACTAACCAAGGTCAAATCTCAGCACTAACACTTAACAACTACGCAACTTGGGTAAGTAATTTAACCTCATTAAAATGATTGTGAAAATTAAATGAGTTAATACATGTAAAGTGTAACAGCATACAGTACATAAGTCACTCAACTTGTTATGACTTGTGACTTTTCCACTCCATACACTGGATCCCTTAAAAATGCTGCATTCAGAACATTTTACACGAAAATATGATCATTTTAATTCGTTGAGGCCATTATCCAAAATAGGTGTAGTTTTAAATGTGACTCTAACTTTAAGACATGTGAACAACAACAACAAAAAGACATTTACCAAAACTTAAGAGAAAATATTGCAGTTAGCCATGAATCTTTCAAAAACATTTCAAACAGGTGAGATTCAAGGCAAATTTCAAATGTAACAGACACATGAGAACAAACTAACTGACAATATGGAAAACATAACTAGAAAGAATATTATAATCTGCTGGTTTACCTGGAAGAGGAATTGGCATGCCAGGAAGGGGAACACGAAATGGAGGTACCATTACTGGTGGAAAAGCAGGTATTGCTGCTGCTGGCTGAGGTACCGAATGAGGAACAGCAGGCGGTAACGTCTGAGGGTGCGGCTGGGGAACAGTTTGCACAGGTGTGGCTGTAGGAGCAGGAGTTGAAACACTAACTGTAGGCGTGGCAACTGAAACAGCAGAACTTGGGGTCTGATCTTGGGTAGTGGGTGCTGATAAAAGATAAAAAAAAATGTATCATTTCTTCATAAACCATATTACATTCATTAATTCATTTAATAAGTATTTAGGTCCATGCCATGCACTGCAACCTATTTGTAAAAAGGCCTCTGCCTTCAAAAAGCTTGAAAATAGCTAAATACACAAAAACAATCAAAATGCAAAATGAATGGGATAAATGTATAAGAGTGAATCAAGACCTAAAGACCATTTCTAACTGTGAAAGGGTGAAGAAAATTCTACATGATGGGCCTTGAAAGAATCTTCACAAGGAAAATGGGACAGAAGGAGAAAATAAGCAGGTGGTTGAAGAAATACAACACAAAGAGTAGAGAACGCCTAGGGAACTGTTTACGGCAGGCAGTCAACTAGTGAAACACTGGGTATACCAACAGAACCAGTGAGTTATGACTGGAAAGGCAGGCCAGAGGCAGAGAGAAGGCCTTGAACAGAATGCTAATGAGTCTGTTCTTGACTGGGAAGAAAAAGGAAAAGTGTACATAAATGCAAAGAAAATGACATGGAAGAATATACACCAAAACAGACTAAGGGAGTTGCCACTGGGAAAGACTTGCACTTTTTACTCTGTATGTTTCACTGAAGTCTGATTTTTATAAGGATCCACTTGTGAGTTATTTGTGTGATTTCATTTAGGTAAAAAAAGGGAGGAGGAGACTAAAGATTTCTGTATGGAAGCATAATAATTTGTGTTCATCTGATGAACTAACCTACCAAATGCATACAAAAGAAAGAAGAGCAATTACCACATTACTAAAAATGTCCGAGCAAGGAAGAACAGACAGAAAAAGATATGTGGGTAACTAAAGACTGATTGATGACTGACTGGATGTCAACAAATAAAGCCAGAAATAATTCTGGCTTCTCTACAATTACTACAAAACAGAAAGTTAAAAAGAAATGAAGAGAAACTTGAAGTTTCCATTATGAGACCATGAGAATGTGAAATTCAGCATAATCTGGGCTCTCCTAAGATATTATTTCTAAATGTAAAAAATAAAATGTTTTTCACCTCTAGCAGCCACATTTAAAATTAAAGTGCTACCAAAAAACACACTTAATACTTTTTTCAAAGTTTCAGTTTTCAACTACTACGAAACATTTTTGTTATTTGTTTACAACAAAACTCATTTTGTTAATTCACTGATAACAAATAGTTCTTTATCTTGATGTAAAGAAAAGACAAAGTATGAGCTCTCCTGTATTGATCTAAGAATGTATTTATCAAAATAAATGAAATAAAAACAATGCTTTCCCAAGTCTTTACACCAATCTTCATCTAAGGGAAAGTGCACTATTTAATACAAACCACCCACTAATCCAACTGACAACACAACACGTCAGTATCTGGATTCTGTTTTTCCAGCTGCCAATAATGAAAAACTCACTTAGGCTGGAAAGATGTGAGCAATTTCATACTTGTTAATAAGGGACTCACCTTGGCTAAATAGACAGCAGGGCCAAACAAGTATCTTCAGGGGCCCAGGAATGAATTGTTGGTCTAGCATAGACCTAGCCTTAGGGTACAGTATCACATTAATATGATTTTATAACAGTGTGAAAAATACAAATTACATGCAACATTTGCCCAGTCCCACACATACACCATTTAGCACTTACAATCTAATAGCTGAAAATACAGCTAATTATTCTTCACAGTTTCCCTAAGAAGTAGGATTGCATCATCATTTTTCAAAAGTTTCATAATTTAAAACAAGTTTACACTCAATGGGATTAAAATACAAATATTCTTAATTTTTAGACCCATTTGCCCATAGATCTACACTGCAGTTCACAGAATAACATTTTTTAAAAATACCGTATTTAGATGAACTACTAAAATTATAACCCAAAGTATTATAATCCAGAAAATGAATTCAATTTCAGGTGGATAAAAAGATGGTAAAAAGGATTCACTCAACCCATTCCTCTTGTTAGCTCAGAAGATTCTGAATTTTAATAGTGGTTATAAGGAAAGTGGAAATAAAAGAATTAACAGGAAACTGGAAGAATAGTATCTATCTAGGGTTTCAGTGAGTAAATTCCTACTGACTCCATTTGCCAAAATAGTTTGTGATGCCCTAGGCCTCAAAACATACTTTAACCCAGTCTCAGATAGTAACAAAAAAACACAAGTAATTATATAAAGGAGGAGAAATATTAAGACTGCAGTATGGCAATACTTTATAATACCAAATCAAGCAGAATAAAAGGGGATATCAAGAATTCTCAGAAAGACAACATCAAAACTGATGCATGATAGTCATTAATTTGGTATTCTCAGAATAAGAGCCTCCCAACTGCTGAAGGACACTGCAAACAACTGGTGAGCAGGATTTGTAAACACAGTAATCACAGGACAGCTGGGACCTACTGACAGACCATTCTGATAAAGAAAAGGAATATATACAGGAAGTTCAAGTATTTGACTACCCACTTGCCTGAAAACAAAATGCACTTATTACTATACTTCCTTTCTAAAAACAAAATATAATCAAGACAGAGCCTCCATGTAGACCAGCACTCCTTTTACCAACTCGTTTCTCAAATCACTGCCTCGTGTAACCCACGAAAACTGACAGCTTTCTGCCCTGCCTCGCAGTTTTATAGACAAGCCTATAAAACAGCAGAGATCCTCAAATGGCAGCCAGTATTTCTATCACACTTTCATATCAAACTTCACCATAGCTATGAAAGAAAACTGACTTGTGTTTACATTTTTCTATTTGATTTATTTGATACATTTCCAAGACACCTAAAAAACACTGAGTAGCTTAAAAGAAAAAAAACTTTTCCATACTACACCCATCTTGTGTTGTTTCTCATATTAATAAAATGAATTCAAATTTGAATAAACTATGATAAAATTTCCCTCATATATATATGTATTTCTCACAAGGCAACTATAAATATTTATATACTAATAAAAATTCCCAAGTTCCCTTAACTACCAAAAATTTTTAAAACCAAAAAACCTTTTTCTTATCTAATACCCAAGTAGTAAAACAAATTCCTAATTATAATTTCCCTGTAAGGATAACAATAAACCCTTAGACCAGTATCATAAGAAGTAATCAAGTCAAAAGTCAAAAAACAATTATTTAAATATATGTAGGCTCACTCTCAGCCTACAGATTAAGTGGTAACATACATATCTAAAAGCAAAAGAAAATATAAATAAACAGTACAGATATTACTGACAATTTTTAAGCAAATTAACAGATCCTTGTCTTCATCTGTGAAATGTGCTGGTAACTTGCACATTTTAAAAAAAGATCTAATCTTTTAGTATCTGTAACTTTAAAGTAGAACATTCTCTTGCCTTTCTGACAGCTTCTGTTTCAACTCCCCATCCACACTTAATCTGTCTGCCTCTCACTTCTAAAAACCCACTGCACTCTACCTATAAGCAGGGTTACTGAAAAGTTCCTAATAAGTGTCTCTGATTTCAACACTACCCATACAAAGCCAGCAACAAAAACTAATTTTCTAAAACACTACATTTATGCAGGCTCCCTACTGTCTGCCTCACCAACTTGTCTGTTTTTAAGATTTCCATAACCTGGTCTCACTCTTATCCATTCCATTAACTAATACAAACCCTTGTGCCTCAGGAAGAATTTCCTACAGAAATCCCAAGAATTACATTATTTCTTGACCTTTATTCATTCTATTCCCTCTATCTGAAACCTTCTCCTCAATCGCTAGCCTACTCAAACCCTGTACTACATTCTTCATGATCAACTTCAACACCCATGTAGTCTAACTACATCTCTCCCCTTGTTCAACTCCTGTAACCTTTTAATTCACTATATAGTTTTGTACACAGCTTTAGCTTCACATGTATTACTTTTGCCTTCTCAATTACACAAACTGGAAGCTCTGTAAGATTGGGGCCAAGTCTTACACTTGTTTCACAAAATAAGCAGCACTCAGCATTACTGTTGGCCAATCTGAATAGCTAATTGCCCTTCCCTGGTTTAGTTACATGGACTGCAACTGAGTGTTTTCCTCTACTGTAAACTTCTGTTCTTCTCCAATCCAAAAGTCTTAATGACAAAAATTCATTTTAAAAACATCAAAGACAATACGAGAAACACTCGGATCATTTTAGAATGCACTGCAGTCCCTAGTTGTTCATTTCTCTAGCCCTGAAATAAAAGCACATGCTGACTGGTACTCACTTGATACTGTCTGTGAAACTGAAGTGGCTGTTGTTGTGGTCGAAGTAGAAGAGGATGGGGTGGATGATGACGTTGAAGTAGATACTGCAGACGCTGGGCTGCTAGTCGTAGGGGTGGAAGCTCCTACTGCTTGTGCTTGCACTTGGGCCTGGACTTGGGCCTGTGCCTGGGCTTGGGCTTGGGCTTGGGCCTGGGCCTGGGCCTGGGCCTGGGCTTGGGCCTGAGCCTGCGCCTGGGCCTGCGCCTGGGCCTGCGCTTGCGCCTGGGCCTGAGCTTGTGCCTGGGCCTGGGCCTGGGCCTGGGCCTGAGCCTGGGCCTGAGCCTGGGCTTGGGCCTGGGCCTGAGCCTGGGCTTGGGCCTGGGCCTGGGCTTGGGCCTGGGCCTGGGCCTGCGCCTGAACCTGCGCCTGGGCTGCAAGCATAGGTGTCAGTTCTGACTGCTGAATAACTTTAACTCCATCTGGCTTGGTCCATGCAGATTCCCGTGTCCGAGCATTATAATAATAAACCTGCAGAGGAGGCAAATTATTGCTTTCACGGCATCTACCACTATCAAATATGTATTTTGCCTTAAAAAGGATTTAAAAAATAAACTTAAAAGAGAGGAAATACTCCAAAATTAGATGCTTATACATTTCTTCCTTCTCCTTCCCTTCCCCTAATTTTCTGTAACATGGTATTTTAATTCACACACTCAACACAAAAGGAAAAATCAATACTACAATTTCATGCAGAAAAGTTTACACAGCAACCTGAGATTGCTATCCTTAGAAAAGGTCTGACAGCAAAGCTGACCTTTGATTGGCGTCTAGGAACATGGCTTTCAAAACGGCTATCAGCATTTCCTGGCTAGTAACTGCTCACTGTACCTAAGCTGCTTATACAAACAAGGTGGTTTATGCTGAACACCTTTCCCTCTGAGAGTAGAGAATTTTGGTACATGCTATGACAGAGGGTTTGTATGTAACCAGGCACCAGAGAAAACTCTCCACTCCCAGGTCCAGGTGAACTTCCCTGATAGGTAACACTTTATACATGTTGTCAGAACTCCATACTGGAGAAATTAGGTACATCTTCTGTGACTCTACACAGAGAGGACTCCAGGAAATTGTTCCTAGTTTCCTCCAGACTTCACTTATGTGTCTTTTCCTTCTACTCACTTTGCAGCCTTTCACGTATCAGTCCAACTACTGAGCCTTCCTAGCAAATCACCACACCTCAGGTTACTCTTGGAAACTCCCAAAACACATCTAAAACACAAGCTTCCAACATCATAGGTACATGTATGTTAGTACTCTAGACACCCTTATGTCACCACAGAAATCCAATCCAGTCAGCTTTTAGTAGTTCTACCTCATCCCCTGCCTGCTCTAGGCTCATTCTCAATTGATATCTCAATCTGCCAAATATCTAAATCATCAAGAAGATAACAAGTCAAATACATTTTATAATTTACCTTCCCATCTGGAGTTTTATTTTCAACCCATATTTCCTCAGTAGGAGGCAGTGCTGGAGTACCAGGAGCAGTCACTGGAGGCATTCCTGGTGGGAACATCATACCCGGAGGAGGAGGCATGGTTCCCATGGGTGGAGGCATGAAAGGTGGTCTCTGTTAACACACAAGAACAGCAGTGACTTGTATTTATCTTTTTCCTTCAAATTATTACTGAATTACACACCAAACAAAAGCAGTATATAAGTGAAACCACTATTGTGTCTTTAAATACATCCATCTAGAGTATGTAAGCAAAAGCTTCTGACAAAAACAATTACTAAACTGAGGAAAGAAATATATCAAATAACTACCATTTATGGCTTATGGAATTATGAGTACACTTATCTACAGTTTTCGTACACTAGGTACTTTGTTGGGTTTTTTTAATTTATTTTTATGTCCTGTTGAGGACTAAACTACACAACTGAGCTAAAAATGAGGCCTACTTTATTCCAATGAAAAAGTGTGGTCTAAGAGAATTCAGTCTTTATCATCTCACAAAACACAGTAACAAAAACCTTTTCAAATGCCTCTGCTCAAGGAAAAGGACAAAATCCTAGGAACACACACCATGTCTCTAGACCTCACCAGTAACACAGACTAACCATGATAAAAATGTTATTTTGCAAACTAATACAGCAAAATCAAAAAAGAAAAATAAATATATTTAACCCTTTATTCTATTTTCCTACAAGAGAAACATATATTGGCTAGGACAATACTTACCATCTCCTCTTTTTACTGTCAAACTCCTGGTCGCTCAGTGGTTATGAGCTTGACTACTAACCAAAAGATCAACAGTATGAATCTACCTGCCACTCCCTGGAAACTCTATGAGGCAATTCTACTGTGTCCTATAGGGTTGCTATGAGTTGGAATCAACTTGACATTGAGAGGCTTGGAGTTTGGTTGGTATTTTTAATTTTATAACAATACAGCTCATCCAACACAAGGATACCATTGGTAAGTTTAAAAGATATAGTGAAATAATTACCCATTCAAATTTTAATAGAAAATCAGAATTTAACTAAAGAGATTATTTTAAAAAAATTTCCAAGTGCCAACACAAATTCTCTCCAATCTCTGATACTTCCTTTACTGTCCTTCTTCAATGATTCTTACATCAAACAACGCAACTGCAATCATTGTATCTTAATAACTCAAGCAGAAAAGTGGTCTAGCATTTTAAAAACAAATTTTGAACAAGGATTAAAACAGGTTTCCTCTATAATGTACAAGTAACATTAAAATCCAATTATACAAATCATTTTGCCCTGGATAACAGAAATGACACTAAACTAATACTGTGGAACCATGTCTCCTTTTTCTAACAATGTTTTCTTCAATTTTTTTCAATTGGCTGATGTCCTTCAAGCATGAGTACATGTTCTACAAAATAACCCACTGTCACTGAGTCAATTCCAATTCATAGCGACCTTATAAAACACCCAACCCAAATATGTCTCACAAATCATTAGCTAGAAATCACTTGGATTTAATGTAAAACCACAATTATCCATCAAGACCAAGAAAAGCATCACATTAGAAAGTATCCCATTACAACACCTGATGTATTTCCATTAAGAAAAACCACCAAACATGTTGCTGTGATTCAAGTGAGAGTCATATAGCCCGTTAAGAGGACTATATCACATTTTACAATATTCTGAAAGTAGGTTCAACTATTAATAGCATAGATTAGAATAAATTTACATAAGAAGGCTATATTATATTTTATAATGTTCTGAAAGCAGGTTTAACTCTTAATAAGCCAAGTGCCGCGTCGAGTCTTAATAGCATAGAATAAATTTACAGAAATAATCAAGTTATGGCACAGCCAGTGAGTCAAACAGCTATTTTTTATTCTAATCGTGAAGAAAATATAAAACTGTTTTAAAAAGTGGGAGGAGATATTCATCACTAGGCAGGCATTAAAATTATTAAGCAAAGTATTAAAACTGTTATGTCTTTACCATAAACAGACCTCTATCTACCGAAATAGTATATAATTTTCTTTTTCTATTTTTAATATAACTAATTCTTGGTTATCTAAGCCAATGGGAGGCAGACCCCACTGTATTTATTTGGTGGCAGAACTGTACAAACTACATAAACTAAGAAAGTATAGTTACATACCCCAAAATACATTTAATCCCAAAGGTAGATATCTGACAGTCAATACCTTTATGATCTCATTTCAGTCAGTCAATCTAGACACACTAGAGGGAGATAAGCCCCATATTCAAATACCAAGAAAGTCTTCTATTTGAAGAAATTCACAAAAAAATCCCTTTCAAAAGTAGTGAATAATTTTATTTTCTATCTTCCCCTCTCCTGGGTGAAAAGAAAAAAAAAATCTACATATTGTGTTTATAAAATCTATTTGTCATCACATTCCAGTATCTGCCCTAGTCATCATTTCTGAAAACAGTTACTCAGGAATACATGTACACATATATTTACATTATACTGACATAATGTATCACTGAAAATAAATTTCTCCCCTTCTACCTTAGATTTCAAACTTTATTTCCCATAAAGAAAACAGTTACTAAAGATAATCTTCAGGGATACATGGAGGCAAAAATCGTACTATTTAATCTTAGTTTTATATATATACTTTTCTACCAACATCTAAGTTTCTGTTTGGAACTTCTATATTAATTAATGCTACCACTGCTTCGGAAGCAACACGTTAACACATGGATGTTTTGTTTACCTCTCATTTTCCAATATATTGAAATTATTTCAGAACAAAAGATTTTAATGCAAAATCTACACATAACATTGATGCTAACGTCAACAAAGAAATAACAACCCCTATGACATTTACCTGGAGATGTGGAGGGCCCATAGGAGGAGGAATTCCTCCTGGAGGAGGCATTGGTGGCATATTAGGATCAAAAGGAGGACGTCCAAAAGGGGGCCGTGGTGGAGGAGGCGGACCTCGCATCATACCAAAAGGTGGAGGAGGTCGCATGAGAGGTGGTGGGCCACGCATGACTGCATTTGGTGGGGGAGCCGGGCCTCGGAACCTCAAGGCCTGCTGTTGAGCCATCCTGTGTGATAAAGCAATGAACAAATTCCTATTTCTCAAAAATTTCAAAACTGTAGTTACTGAGCTCTAATTACATCAAATTTAAAAGCACTTAAGAATGAAGAGAGTTGGAAATTCACCACTTTGTAGCTAGGATGGTGAAAACTAGATCAGTAAGAACAATCAGTGGAGTCTAACCTTATGGAGAAGTTTTGATAAAAAGGATATGCAGAGGTCTTAAAATATCTTCCCACGTACTGCTTATAAGTTGCAAGGAAGAATTAAAAAAAACCACGGAGAAATCAGGCAACACTTTCACCAGGTAACCAAAATTAGGATCATGTAAAGATAGACAGACACTGCCTGAGAGGGACACAATATCTCGTATGCAGTACTCTGGCCAATAAATAACTTTTATCTAGTAATAAGAAATATCATTAAGTATAGACATGAAGCTACCTGAGCAGCTCCTGTCCAGAGACAAGATGAGAGAGTAGAGGGGGACAGGTGCTAGCTGAATGGACACAGGAAATACAGGGTGAAAGGAAGTGTACTGTCACAGTGTGGGGAGAGCAGCTAGAGTTACACAGCACTGTGTGTGCAAGGTTTTATTTGACAAAGTGACCTGGATTGTAAACATCCACTTAAAGAGCACAACATTTAAAAAAAGAAACATTAGACAATATAAAATAAGTAATGTTCTAGTTTTTAAAAAAAGGGAGGGCCCTGAGTTCTTCAGAGATGTCAGTGTTATCAAAGACTGTGGAAATGTGCCAAATGAGCTCAAGAGACATGACAACACAAAACTAACTGTACACTGGATCCTGTACTGGAAGGGAAACGTGTTATAGCAGAATTCACTGGATCTACTGAGGAAACTGTAATACGCACAGGAGATGAGACAAAAATATTGTGATCAATGTAAATTAAAGATGATGACTGTGCAGTGGTTAAGTAATAGAAATCCCTACTCTGAGGAAACACACAAGAGTACTTAAGGATAGAAGGGCCACAGATATGCATCTTACACTCCAATTGTTCAGAACAACAGAGCATGCATGCAAATAATAAAGAGGTAAACTGTTAACAATAATTGCACTATTTTTATTTTTCACAACTTTCTGTAATATGAAATTTTTCTAAACACAAAGTTTTAAAGAGGAAAAAGGCAGAGTTTAGAAAATTACAGAATTGCCTAATGGGAAAGCTTTCTGCCCTCTACTACATTCCACCCCTAACTCTAACAATATACCCTAATTTATTTTCTCCATAGTATTTAAGCAGTTAAGTAACATCAAATCAGATAGTATTATCTTGTTTGTTTCTTTTAACCTATTTCCCCTCACTAGCACTTTTTCAAATATTTTTATTAACCCTTAAAAGTGCTTACTATGTGCTAGACAGTGCTCTTAAACTCTTTCCAAATAGTATCACTTACTCACAGTAACTCTGAGGCAGACACTATTAACAACCTTCAAACAGAGATACAGACTGTATCAGAATAAGCAGAGGGTCTTTCACCTATCATTACTTTCATAACCAACAAAGCCTAATACTTTGCTTTCCCTGTAAAAGGCACCTATTGGGCAAATGATTAGGTGGCTTTTAAGTCTGCCACTAACACAGCAACAAAAATTCACATTTACTCCTTGACAATCTACAAGGTTTCTGACAATTAAGTTTGCAAACTCATCCTAGAAAAAGTGCTACACACTATATTGCTGAGCATCACTACAGTTATCTCTGAAGTATTCCCTTGGGAAGCTATATACTGATGCCAGCGCCTAGTCCATCCTTCAAAGCAATTCTGGAACTCTTTTCCTGGAATGGCCATCAGAGCTGTCATCATATTACCCTTGATGTCCTGAATGTCACCAAAATGTCTTCTACTCAATATTTCCTTTACCTTCAGTAAAGAAAAATGTCATTGGGAGCCAGATCAGGTGAGTAGGGAGGTTCCAATAGTTATTTGTTCACTGGCTAAAAACTCCCTCACAGATGTGAGTTGGTACACTGTCATGATGCAAGAGTCCTGAGTTGTTGGCAAAAAGTTCAGGTAGTTTTCACCCTTTTCATGCAGCTTTTCATATGGTCAACTTGGTTAACTGTCCAGTTGGTACAAATTCATAATGAACAATCAATCCCTCTGATACCAAAAAAGGGTGGCAACATCATTCTGACCCTTGATTTGGACTGACAGAACTTTTTTGGTCAAGGAGAGTTGGCTGACTTCTACTGTACACTTTTACACTTTGGTTTCAAGGTCATATTGGTACACGTTTTATCACCAGTGATAATACAACCCAAAACATCATGTTTCCTCTCCAAAAGGTACTGGCAAACTTTGACTCTCCTCTACTTTTGTTCACTGGTGAGCTCCTTCAGAACCATTTTTGCATACACCTTTCTCCTGCCAAGATTTTCAGTTAAGATTTTCCTGTCTCTCTACCGAGGTTTACTTGGTCTGCCATACTTCTCAGAGTCAGCCAACAATTTAAACACACAATTTGATGAATTTTTGTAATGTTTTCATTAGTTCTGCTTGTCACTGGCCGCTCTGATCTTTCTTTCTTCTCAGAAAAACATTTAATCCACTTGTACACTGCTGTTTTCTTCATAGCATTATCCCCATAAAGTTGGACTATCATGCCCCTGATTTTACATTCACTCTTGCCAAGTTTAAGAGGAAATTGAATGTCTGTTCGTTGCTCTAATTCAAGCTCCAACATTCTCATGATGGCACACAAAAATGTGCAACAATAACAAATGCTACTCAGCAAGACACCACCACACATCAACATGAATACAGCTGTGAGACAGATATACCAAGGATACGAAACCTTATCTAGTTGTTTGTACAGTGCTGCCTATATAAGTGCACAGCAGCAAGCTTGCAAACTTAACTGTCAGACCTCGTAAAGTGGCTACTTCCTGATGCCAGCTATGTGTACCCCATGAATTACCTCTTTATATCTATTGCATGTTACAACCTTATCAAACCTGCAGTGAAGACTGAGTTAATACTTACAGTACTTAGCACAGCACCTAGAACATATGTATTAGCTGTCATTATCATTTTTAAACTATGCTTGGTAAACTAGAGGGTAAAGCAAGAAAACAGACAACCCTCAATGAGATGGACTGACGACAGCTGCAACAACAGGTTGAAACAGACTGTTAGGATGGTGCAGTACTGTGCAACAGTTCATTCTGTCATACATAAGGCAGCTACAAGTCAGAAGTAACTCAATGGCAACTATTAACAGTGGGGTAACAGTATTAGTATCTAAAAAAAAAAGAAAATACCCACTGCCACTGAATCAATTCTGAGTCACAGGGCCCTATAAGACACAGCAGAACTGCCCCATGAGGTTTCTGAAGAGCACCTGTTGGCTTTGAACTGTCTTCCTTTGGTTAGTGACTGCAGTAGCTCTTAAACACTAAGCCACCAACATTTCCAACATTAGTGTTAGCTATTATTATTATTACCACTACTAAAACAATCAACATTGGCCCTGCCTGACCTGCACCTTGTTGACCTCTCTACAGTCTCAAGCCTTCTTTTTGATCTTCAAATACTTCAAGTTCATAACTCCCATAAGGACTTTGCACTTGCTGTTCCCTTGGCCCAGCACGCTCATCATTAGCTCTTCCCTAGATCTCCACATGGCTACCCACTGCCGCTGAGTCAGGTCCAACTCACAGCAACCCTACAAGTCTGACTAGAACAGCCCCACAGAGTTTCCAAGGAGCACCTGGCAGATTTGAACTGCCAACCTTTTGGTTAGCAGACACAGCACTTAACCGACTACGCCACCAAGATTTCCTCCATGTGGCTGGCTCCTCATTATTCAGCCTCACCTTAAACGTCACCTCAAACTCCCTTCCCACCAGCAGCCTCTTAGGCCCTCTGTCACACTACCAGTTTCAATTTTCAATCATGATAACTGCTATGAAAAAGTAACTCATTTATTTGTTTACTCATGTATCTCCACCCACTAATATATAGTTTCCCCTTAGTATACCACTGTGCCTGAGTGCCCAGAATGGCAGGGGTTCAAATGCTACTTTAACAGTAACAGGGAACACTAGGTATTTACTATATCTGGACTTTGTGTTAACTCTTTTAATTCAATTTTTAGAGGAAACTGTGATGCAGAAAAGTAACTTGCTTAAGACAATCAGCAGTAATACCAAGTTATTCTTATTCCCATTTCTACTGATGAGGAAACTTAGACTGAAAGTACTTTGTTTTAAGTTATACAGTACTCACAGATAAACGCCCTGAAAGATCTATACAAATCTGGCTCTAAAAGTTACATTAATGGCACTCAGTGATAAAGGCAAGGATAGTATTTGGATTTCCTATTCAGTCTGTCCACTGTAGGTGATTAGCATTCCTACCACTTAAAATATTTTTAGAAAACAAAATCCTACTTGCTTGAACAGAAACATACACACAAAAAGAAAAAAATTTCAAAGAACACTATAGAGATACAAAGGTAATGTATTTCTCCAGAAGTACTCTGTCCAGATACGCAATCTCTCACTTGTGAAGGTAAGGCTGTAAATACTCTAAAGAGGGGGATGCAGGAGTTGAAAGATAAGATCCTTTAGACCTATCTATTGATACTCTCAATCCTGGAAACCCTGGTGGCATAGTACTTAAGTGCTGCATCTGCTAACCAAAAAGATCACCAGTTCAAATACACCAGGCACCCCCACCCCTTGGAAACTCTGTGGGGCAGTTCTACTCTGTTCCATAGAGTTGCTATGAGTCGGAATCAACTCGATGGCAGTGGGTTTTCGGTTTTATTGATACCCTAGTGGCACAGTAGATAAGTGCTGCAGCTGCTAACCAAAAGGTCGGCAGTGCAAATCCACTACGCACTCCTTGAAAACTCTGTGGCACAGTTCTACTCTGTCCTAAAGGGTCACTAGGAGTTAGAACTGACTCAAGGGCAGTGCGTTTGGTTTTAGTTTGACTTTATTGATATACAGAAGGCAAATTATGTAGCAGACTTCAACTTCGATGAGATCCCGCAAACTATCCAATGACCTTATAGAAATCACTTTAGAATTCCAAGCTGATTTCTTCATTTGATGTGGCTGGCTTAATTCAGAAATTACATCAATCTCAATGAATAGAAGTTTCTCGAAGACAAGAGCTCTTCTGGTCTCGTTCAAGGTTATGCTGCCTGCACCTAGGTTGGTGAGTATCACGCAGCACACTGGATAAATGTCAGCTTTATCATTCAACCATGTCTGAATTGTCTGTCTTCATTTATTTATCATGTATCTACTGAATGTCTTATCTGCCACGCAACAGGGAAGAAAAGGTCAACAGTTCAAATCCACCAGGCGCTCCATGGAAACTCTATGGGGCAGTTCTACTGTTACCTATAAGGCCACAGTGAGACAGGCAGTGGGTTTTGGGGAAGATAGCCTACAAAAACCACTCAAGATATGAACACGAAAACTAAGCCTCAATTACCGCCATCAAAGAGGCAACGTAAATAGCTAATTTCTCATTATTCACGAGAAATACTTAAGACAAAGATATATATAATATGCTCTAAAAGCAATTTCCAATCTAAGAAGTAAAGGTATATACTGTATTGGCAAAACCAAAAAATCCAACCAAATCCACTGCCAATGAGATCATTTTGACTCACACAGACCCTACTGTGCAGAGCAGAACTGCCCCACAGGGTTTCCAAGGCTGTAATCTTTACAAAGCAGAGTTCCACGTCTTGCTTCCACGAAGCAGCTGGTGGGTTTCAATCACTGACTTTTTGGTTAGCAGCCAGGCTGAGTCCTTAACCACTGCATCCAGGGCTCCTTATATTTGCAAACCAAACCTGCTGCCATTGAGTTTATTCCAACTCACAGTGACCCCACACAAAGCAGAACTGCCCTAATGAGTTTCCAAGTAGTGCCTGGCAGACTCGAACTGCTAACCTTCTAGTTAACCACTTTGCCACTAGTGTTTCCATATCTGCAAAAGAACACCTAATTTAAAAGCCTACTTAATTCAGTTCCACAACAAAGGCCATCTACCATTAATATAGTCTAAGAGTCTATTCAATGCAGAGCTGAAGATACTCTCTAAAATGTAAACCAATATTACCGAATAAATCCATGTGCAAGTAGCTAGGTGACCTCTTGAAATCAGAAACAAACTTTCCATCACTAATGTCAAAAGACTATTAACAATGCACCCTGATGACTCCCTACTAATGTGTTTATGTGGGGCTTAGAGGACTTGAGATTCATCTCTGAAATACGATTTTATTTCTGCTAAAATAGGGATTTTTGTGTGTGTGACAATCCAGAGTTACCAGAAGTTATTTTCTCCTAAAATCTTAGATTAACAATTCCCATTTCCTCACATGATTTCTTCGTCTTAACACAATCTAAACAATATTATGGGAACCTCATAACCTATACGGTTCCTTTTCATTTTTATATGCTGACAATGGCATAATTCAAAACGGGAATTCAAACATCTGAAATAACATTTTTCTCAACCAGAACAAAACAACGGCAAATGTACATACAGTGCCTCTTTTTTATCAAAACGCCTATGACAACGAAAGGATTTTCCCGGGACCTTTTTACTTTATCAAATTTTCATTAAAATTCCATCGGCATGGAAGTTTTAGGAGAAGAAAGGTCACTGCACTCTCTAGGGCGAGGGCGTGAGAAGAGTACAAACAACATTAATACCGACGGTTCTGGAGTCTGACTCCCGGGTTTCCAGGCACTTTCTGGAGTCACAACTTCAATCTACGCAACCTCTATAGGGCTCAGCTTCCTCACCTTCGAGATGGGCAAGTAACTTAACTGAAGACTCCTAGATCCGTGGCCTGTGAAGAGAATGCCAACAACTCCAAAGCGTGATCGTGAAGATTAAATGACATAATCTAAGTAAAGGGTTTACTTGCACATTGTAAGCACCTAACAAACGGTTACCGCTAATTATTGTTATTCATAACTACGATACACGGAAAAGCCATGTAGGTAAGACAGCCATGAAGGTAAGAAATGCAATCCGTAAGGAATGAAGGAAAAGGCCCGACCCGGGGACTCAGAGGGCTGAGGAGGGCGTGAAGGCAGCCAGCTGTGGCGAAGGGTCCCGGAGAACTAACTGCGGAGTGGAAGCTCGTCGAAGAGGAAAACTGGGCCCGCGGCGCAGAGTTGCCGGGTATAAGACTGAGGATGGCGGAGGCGGCACGCGGCTGAGGCGGGGCCCCAAGGCGTGAGAGTCGAGCAGCGAACCGCGAGGGCTGTGGAGCCCCGCGAAAGCCGCAGGAAGCGCCCCGGGAAAGCGCAGGAGGCTGCGGCCCAGCCGGGCCCGGCTCTCTCATTCAGCCGTCTTCCCCTTCCCCCTTATTCAATCCCATGCGGTCCTGATTCCGAAAGCGCTGCGGCTCCACTACCTACCCTCAACCACTGATCTCGGCGAGGCAGGCTTAGCCCCTAAGACTCCTGGAGCCAAAATGTGAGAGAGGAGAGCGCCCCTTACCTGAGCTCCCCCGGGTTGAACCGCTCGCCGTCCCCGCCGTCCCCACCACGCTCCGCCATTACAGAGGGCCGCGTTCATCCACCCGCCGACCCGGCGTCTCCTATTGGCCGGAAGAATCGTCAATCACATGCGAGAGAGGCGGAGATAGCAGAGACCTATAAGGTGATTGGAGAAGCTTACCATCAATCTTAGAGCTGGCACCTTCCACCTCCCTATTGGGTAAAGGACCCGCCGACTTTGAAAGCGGTATGGAGATAGCTCGTTGATTGGTTGTCGAAGGCTTTACGGGAAATGCGACTGTGGCAATGGGGTACCACGTGCGCCCTCTAGTGGAAAGTAAAACTAAGTCCTCCCACGTACAGCCTGACCTGCGCTAGCCACGCTAACTTTTTGAAGAGCAGTAGTTGAGTGGGTCGATGTTCGCCACTAGCAGCTCAGTACGGGAACCTTTTTATTCAGCCAGTCAGAAATCGGCAGAATGACACCTAAACCAATCACAGAGTTGCTGTGGAAGTGAGCTGTTTTACTGCTTTACTGAAACAGGCATCTGCAGTTACTGTCCGGTTATACACGTGTTATTAAATCATACGTGAATTAATTACACTAATACTATATCCCCACTAGATTGTCCTAAATAACTAGATGGAGGCTGCTGGGTGAGTTGTTGCTTGAAGATAAGTTAGTTGGAGATAGCATGCCTTTCTACATCTTGCAGTGTAAAATATCTCCTTCGATTTCACAGTACTGTTGTCGAAAAGAAGCACACACTGATACACCGAATTAAAGCGCTGGACTGCTAACTGAAAGATCAGCAGTTCCAAACCACCAGTGACTCTGCAGAAGAAAGATGTGACAGTCCGCTTTCATAAAGATTTACAGCCTTGGAAACTCTATGAGTTCGCTTTAAATTGTAATCGACTGGATGGCAGTGGGTTTGGTTTTGGGTTTTGGATACCCAGCAGGAATTCTCAATATTTATTTTTTAATTAAAGAAACAAAACTTTGGGCTATGGGGTGCAAAAGGCACAATAAACTATTATTAAGGAGCTCAAAGTATTTTTAAAATAATTTTTATCCTGACCTAACTATATGTACCAGGCACTGTACTAAATAATTTCCATGTATTGTATCTACTGCAATTAAGTAAGGAGTTCACTGAGCCTAGGGCACAGAAATATTAAGTAACTTACCCAACATCACAAGCTAGCAAATATCGAAGCATTTAAACCCTGGCCTTAAAACCGATGCAGTCGGATAGCAAAATCCCAGTCTTAAAAACACTGTGATCCAAGAGAACTGAAAACATGTTTACACAAAAACTTGTACATACTCCTAGCAGAATTATTTCTGATAGCCAGAGTGAAAACTCAAATATTCATTAATTAGTAAATGGATAAACAATGAATATTACTCAGCTATAAAAACTAATAAGTACTGATTCATACCACGGCAGGGATGAAAACTGAAAGCTATGCTAACTGAAAGAAGCCAGAGACAAAAGGCCGCATATTGTACAACAGCATTTATACGAAATGTTCAGAATACATCAATCCATAGAGACAGGAAGTGGTCAGTGATTGCCTCGGACTAGAAGGAAGGAGGAATCCAGAGTTCCTGCTAATGGTCATAGGCTTTCTTTTTGGAACAATGAAAATTTATGGAATTAGATAGGAATGATGGTTATACAAATTTGTGAATATATCAAAAGTCACTGAATTGTACACTTTAAAAGCCTGCATTTTATGATACATGAATTATATCTAATAAAGAAAAAACAACATGCATTACTGTATCCAAGAAACCCTCGTGGCAGAGTGGTTAAGAGCTACAGCTGCTAACCAAAAGGTCAGCAGCTGGAATCCAGGTGCTCCTTGAAAATCCTATGGAGTGTTCTGCTCCATGCTTTGGGGTCACTATGAGTTGGAATCAACTCAACAGCAATAGATTTGGGTTTTGGCAAGAGGTATACTGAATCCCAGTTAAATGTTAAAAATCAATTAGCTGTAATCAAATGTGACAAGACTTGAAACCCAGAGTTTGGTATGATTAATTTGGGAAGGTAAGGATGGTTCACAAATATATGACATTTGAACAAAATGGACCCTGACTAGAAATGGGGGGTTAGATTTCTTTTTCACCTTCAGTATGCATCCTCAAGTTCAGGTCAGTTAATCTGAAAATAATACTATTATAGATGGCTCACTACAAACCAGTCTTCACTGATGATTAAAAAAAGTTTTGCTATATGGTGATTGTTTTAGTCATCTGGTACTGCTCTTACAGAAATGCCACAAAATGGATGGCTTTAACAACGGAAAGTTTATTCCCACACAGTCCTGTAGGCTACAAGTCCGAACTCAGGGTGTCCACTCCAGAGGAAGGCTTTCCCTCTTTGTTGGCTCTGGAGGAAAGTCCTGGTGTTGCATCAGTTCTGCCTCTTGGCACAGGATCTGAAGGATGCACTTCATATTCCCTGTGCTGCTCTGCTGATGGTATGAGATTCTCGACTCTCCACTTGCTTCCCTTTCAGCTCTTCTAAGATAAAACGATAAAAGGTGGTACAAGCCACACTCCAGGGAAGCTTCCTTTACGTTGGTGCAGGTAGGGGATCTTAGGAAGGGATTTATAGTTCCACCATAATCCTTTTTAACACAGAACATAAGAAAATCACAAAATACAGAATGATCATCAACTACTGGTAATCATGACCAGTCAAGTGGCTACATGTATTTTTGGGGGGACACAGTTCAATTCATGACAATGATTTTATTATTTTATTTATAACCAGTAAACCAGTTGCCAAGGCAACATTTCCAAGTCATGGAAACCCCATGTTTGTCAGAGTAGGTCTGCAGGTCATAGGGTTTTAAATGGCTGGTTCTTTGGAAACAGATCATCAGTCTTCCAAAGCTTTCCTGGGTGGGCTCAAGCCTCCAACCTTTCAGCTAGCAGGTGAGCTTTTAATTGTAAGAATTTTGTCTTATTCATAAACATAACAGTGATGGTGAGGATGACACAGGACCTAGCAGTCTTTTGTTGTACATAGAGTCATCATTATGAGTTGGAACCAGCTCAAGAGCAACTAACAACAGCATATTTTAAGATGTTAGTATCTTATTATATTCATTTATCATAATTTATAGAAAGGGTAACTACTACATACAAATGTGGGTGTATATGTATACTTACACATAAATGTGTTAATTATAATATGTATAATATAATGCCCAGGCATGACTAATGTATAAACCAAAAAATCCAGGCATGTTGCCATGGAGGCTGTTCTGACTCGTGGTGACCCTGTATGACAGAACAGAACTACTCCATAGCGTTGTAATATTTATCTAACTAAACTGCCACATCTTTCTCCTGCCAAGCAAGTGGTGAGTTCAAACTAATGAACTTTCAGGGAGCAGCCAAGTACTTTACCACTGTGCCACCTGGGCTAATATATGGCATGGATAACATACAATGATATGATATAATGTAACATAACATGTCAGAGACTGAATTATGTTCCCCCCCCCCCAAAATAGGTGTAGCCCTGTGACCATGATTCTCACTATTCTACGATTGTCTTCCGTTTTGTGATTTTACTGTGTGGCATGTTAAAGGATTAGGGTGGGAGTGCAAATCCCTTCAAAAATTCACATCCCTACTCCACTATAAAGGGAGTTTCCCTAGAGTGTGGCTTGCCCTACACTTAATCCTTGCATACTAAAAGAGATAAAAGGAAAGAGAAACAAGCAGAGAATGTGGAAACTCACACCATCAAGAAAGTAGCACCAGGAGAAGACTGCATCCTTCAGACCTGAGGTACATGTACCAAGATGCTCCCTGGACAAAGACTGATGCAATACCAGACTTTCCTTCAGAGCCAACTAGAGGGAAAGCCTTCCCCTGGAGCAGACATCCTGAATTTGGACTTGTAGCCTACCAGACTCTGTAAGAATAAACCTTCCTTTGTTAAAGCCATCCACTCTGTGGTATTTCTGTTAGAGCAGCCCTAGCTAACTAAAACAGAATTTGGTACCAGGAGTGGGGTGCTGCTCTAGCAAATACCTGAAATGTGGAAGCAATTTTGAAACTGTGAATGGATAGAAGATTCAAAGGGAACTGAGGAGAACTGTTAACACCGAAGAAGATACAGAAGGTGCGAATCAAGCAGCAGAGGACCAGCGGCAGCAGCAGCAGCAGAACCAGAGGCAGTGCTGCAGCTGACCCATGGAGCAAGATAGCTAAGTGCCTGGGGTGCCTCCAGGCACTTGAATTGGTGGAACCAGCCTTGATGACCCACAGAGTGAGAGAACTGAGGGCCTTTGTGTAAGACACTTTCCAACAAGAGTCAGGTGCTTCTGGGTACTTAATTTAGTGGAGCTGCAGAGCTCTGGAACACCTGCCCCAGCAGGGCAGATGCAGCTGTAGGAAGCAGAAGCTAAAGAGACAAACAGCATGAGAAGCTGAGCTATCTTTGTTGCAAAAGGTATGGCCATAACCTCCAGAGTTTAAAAGGGTAAAACCGTGGTGTCCTGTGTTTGTAAGGGTAGAACTGCCACTAATTTGAGCTTAGGGTACACCTAAAGCTGATGGGACAGAGCTTCTGTCCAAGTGGGCCTTAAAGAGAGAGTTATAGTACAGGGCTGAGAGTCTCCACTCAAAAACTAGCAAGTGTGACCAATACCTAGTGTCTGGAGAGCAGGGCCATTGTATAAAATGTCTCAAAAAGTAAAAGATTATTTCCAAAGCTTTCAGGGCTAATGTAATACGTTCTGCTGACTTGCTAGTTGCCTATTAATGTCTTCTTTCCCTGAAATTTCTACTATTTGTAATAGAACATCTAACTTGTGCCTGTTCTACCACTGTAGTTTTGGAAACAAATAGCTTATGTTCTAGGTTTCATAAATTTAAACAAAGTTTTAAATTTTGTACTTGGAACTGATTTAAGACTTCTGTTGAATATCATATGAGATGAATGTGTTACATGTTTCAGTGATGTGATTTTTGGGATGCCAAAGGGTGGGATGTCAGAGATTGAATTGTGTCCTCCCAAAAATAGGTGTAGCCATGTGACCACGATTCCCTATATTCTACGATTGTCCTCCATTTTGTGATTTTGCTGTGCTATATGTTAAAGGATTAGGGTGGGACTGTAAATCCCTTCAAAAGATCACCTCCCTGCTCCACTGTAAGGGGAGTTTCCCTGGAGTGTGGCTTGCCCCTCCCTTAATCCTTACATCCTACAATAGATAAAAAGAAAGAAAAACAAGCAGAGAATTGGGAACCTCACACCACCAAGAAAGTAGCACCGGGAGAATAGCCTGTCTTTCTGCACCAAGATGCTCCCTGGACAAAGACTGATACAATACCGGACTTTCTTCCAGAGCCAACTAGAGGGAAAGACTTCCCCTGGAGTAGACATCCTGAATTTAGACTTGTAACTTACCAGACTCTATAAGATTAAACCTTCCTTTGTTAAAACCATCCACTCTGTGGTATTTCTGTTAGAGCAGCCCTACCTGACTAAAACATAACATAATAAATCACTACTCAAGGTCATTTTTAAGAGACGAAGTAGATTTTCCTACAGTCAAAGTTTGATAACTCTTAAGATACTGATAATGTACAGAAGAGTACAGAACAGAAAAGGCAACACCGTCCTTGCCCAATTAGTCACAATTGAATTATGGACCCCAAAGATTAGTAAAGTGAGGTAAAGACAAAATGGTGCTGGTCTAATTAATATCATCAGGGTTCTAAGCCCTGATTATGAAGTCTTCAGAATTGACTCTTCAGACCCGATTTCAATTCAGAATCAGGAAAACATTTCTTTTAAACAATTACCATTTCTTGAACACCTATTATAACCCTATGATAGGTGCTTTGCATACACTATTTCTAATCTCATCAACAGCCCTGCAAGGTAAGTGTATTGTCCCTCTGAGGTTCAGAGAAGTCACATGACTAGCTCAATATGACATTCACACAGATGATAAAATGTAAAGTCAGGATTTAAGCACAGGTGTGTCATGCACCAAAACTGACCAAGTCTCACTTCTCCCAGAAAGCCAGCACTACACAACTCAAACAAATAGAAAGAGAATAGCATAAGAAGCCCACAGCCACCAGAAGAAAGGAAATAACAGATCTCAGCAGAAATAAATAAAAGAATAGAAAAGCAATACAAAAATGAGCAAAACTAAAAGTTGGTTCTTTGAAAGGATCAACAAAACCTACAAACCACTACCCAAACTGACAAAAGAAAAACAGGAGAAGATGCAAGTAACCAAAATAAAAGTGAGAAGGAGGACCTCACAACAGACCCAACTGAAATAAAAAGGATCATAACAGAGTACTATAAAAAATTACCCTCAAACAAATTTGAAAACATAGAGGAAATGGACAAATTTCTAGAAACACACTACCTACCCAAATTAATACAAACTGAACATCTAAACAGACCCATAAAAAGAAAAGAGATTGAAAAGTTAAAAAAAAAAAAAAAAAAAAGCCTGGCCTGGATGGCTTCACCAGAGAACTCTAGCTAACACCGAGAAAAAAGCCCTACTCCAGGACAGCTCAAACTATCTCAGAACACAGAAAAGGAAGGTACAGTTTTGAATTCATCTATGAAGGCAGCACAACCCTGTTACCAAAACTAGGCACAAAGACACAACAAAAATAGTAAATCACAAACGAATATCTCTCATGAAAATAGATACAAAAATTCTCAGAAAAATTCTAGACAAAATACAATTCAGTGTCATATTAAAAAAAAAAAAAAGCACCCTAAACAAGTTGGATTCATACAAGTTAGCAATAATTGTTCAACACAAGAAATTCAATCAATGTAATCCACCACAAAAATAATCATATGTTCATTTCAGTTGACACAGAAAAGGCATTCCACAGAGGCATTCCAACATCTACTGCTGATTAAACAATATTAAATAAAAATTCTAAATAAAGTAGGTATAGAAAGGAAATCCCTCAACATAGTAAAGGGCATATAGGCAAAACCAATACCCAATATCAATCTTAGAGTAAAAAGGCTAAAAACATTACCCTTGAAAGCAAGAACAAGACAAGGATGCCCTTTATCACTACTCATGTTTAACACTGTGTTGGAAGCTCTAGCCAGAGAAATAAAGCAAGAAAACAAAATAAAAGGTATACAAATGGTAAGGAAGAAGTGAAATTGTCCCTATTTGCAGATGATGAGATACTGTAAGTAGAAAACCCAAACTACTCCCTGAGAAAACTACTGGAACTAATATAAAGATTCAGAGGAGTAGCAGGATACAATACAACATTTAAACAAAAAACAGAATCAGTTGGATTCCTATACAGAGATTCCTAAAAGAGAACCATGAAAAAGAAATCAGTAAAACAATACCACTTATAACAGTCCCTAAAAAAACGAAACACTTAGGAATAAATCTAACCAGGGATATAAAAGACCTATACAAAGAAAACTACAAAACTCTAATGCAAAAAAACAAATGAGACTTACATAAGTGGATAAACATACTATGCTCATGGATAGGTAGACTTAACATTGTGAAAACATCAATTTTACCCAAGGCAATCTACAAATATGACACAGTTTTGATACAAATACCAACAGCATTCTTTAAAGAGATGGGAAAACTGATCCTTATCTTTATATGGAAAGAAAAGAGCTCCTGGATGAGTAAAGCACTGTTGAAGAAGAAGAGTAAGGTAGGAAGACTTGTACTATTTGACCTGAGAACTTACTAATCAGCCACAGTAGTCAAAAGAGCCTGGTACTGGTGTGATGACAGATACACTGACAAACAGGACAGAATTGAAAACCCAGATGTAAATTCATCCACCCATGTTCATGTGATCCTTCAAAAGGCCCCAAATTGTATGTCCATCTGCAAAAAATGAAATAAGACCCATACTTCATGTCATACACAAAAAATAATTTTAAATAGATCAAAGATCTACATATGAAACACGAAACACTAAAGATCATAGAAGAAAAAATAGGGTCAATTCCAGAGGCCTCAACGGACAGCATTTACAGGATACTGAAAACAACTAACAATTCATGAACACCACAGATAAGTTAGATAACGTGGTCTTCTAAAAATTACACACTTAAGCTCATCAAAAGACTACAAAAGATCAAAAAGAGAACGCTGTGATTGGAAAAACTTGGGGCTGTGGCAAATCCAATGAAGGTCTAACATCTACAATCCACAGGAACTAATACCTTTACAGCAAAAAGACAAACAATCCAATAAAAATAGTCAAAGGATACAAACAGATACTTCACCAAAGAATACATTCAAGCAGCTAACAGATATATTATTGGGAGATGCTCATGACCATTTGCTATTAGTGAAATGCAAATCAAAAAACCACAATGTGGTACCATCTCTCTACTACATTATGGACATGAATCAAAACAAAAATAAAAATAATAAATGTTGGAGAGGCTGTGAAGAGACTGGAACGTTTATGCACTACTGGTGGAAATGCAAAATGGCACCAATATTTTGGGAGATGACATGACCTTTCCTTAGAACACTAGAAGTAGAAATACTGAATGATCTAGCAATCTCACTTCTAGGAATACATCATTGAGAAACCAGACTCATCACACAAATGGACATATGCACAACCATGTTCACTGCAGCATTGTTTAGGAGAGCAAAGAGATGAAACAACCTAGATGTCCATCAACAGATGAATGGATTAAAACATATGGAACATACATACAAAGGAGTACTATGCAACGATAAATAACAATGATGAAGCTATGAAGCATCTCACAACATGGATGAATCTGAAGCGCTTTATGCTGAGTGAACTAAGTCAATCACAAAAGGACAAATATTGCACAAGACCACTGACAAGAAACTTCATTAAAAAGTTTACACACAAAAAGAAACTATCTTTGAAGGTTAGGAAGGAGGGAAGACGTGGGAATGATAAAACACTCCATAAATAATAGGTAAGTGATAACTTTGGGGAAGGGTAAGACAGTATATGGTACCGGGAAAGCCACTGCAGCTTAGCCAAGGCAAGGTCATGAAAGCTTCACAGACACAAGCAAAGTCACGGAGGAATAAAATTTCTGGACTGAGGGCTGTGAGAACATGGTGTTGGGGAATATCTAGCTCAATTCGCATAACATAGTTTATAAAGAACATGACCTATATCAAATTTGTTGAGTAGCATCTGGGGTCTTAAAAGCCTGTTAGCAGCCATCTAAGAAATTTCACTGGACTCACCCCTTTAGGAGCTAAGGAGAATGAACAAAATAAAAAGTACAGGAGACAGATTAGTCCAAAGCTCTAACAGACCACAACTACCACATCCTCCACCAGACTAATTGAGTACAACTAGATGGTTCCCAGCTACCATCACTAACAGCTCTGACAGTAACCACAACAGATGGTTCTGAACAGAGCTGGAAAAAAATGTAGAACGAAATTCTAGCTCACTAGAAAAGACCCGACCTTGTGGTCTGACAGAGACTGGATCAACTCTGACAATATGGCCCCCAGACACACTTTCAGCTCTGTAAGGTAGTCACTCCTAAGGTTCACCCTCCAGCCTAGAGTAGACAGGCCAATAAAACAAAATGAGGCTAAAGCAGCACACGAGTCCAGGGACAATTACTAGTAGGCGGGAGGGAACAGGAAGGCTGGTAAAACAGAATTTAAGGTACAGAAGGGAGAGTGTTGACATGTTCTGAGGTTGTTAACTAATGTCATAAAATAATATCAGTAATAATTGTTTATTGAGACGTTAGTTTGGTAAATCTTCATATAAGGTACAATTTTTAAAAATGCCAGTATCAGGAAATACAAAATGAGACCCACACTGTTATAGATTAAAGAAATACAGCAAATGAATGCAATGCAAAGATAAAAAAAAAAAAAAAAAAAAGAACTCACCAAAAGGATAAAAAGAGAACTTTCCAGGTGGAAAAAAAATGGCTGTAGCAAATCCAACAAAGGTCTAATCTCCAAAACCTATAGAAATCCAATGCCTCTACAACAAAAAGACAAATTATCCAATTAAAAGTGGGCAAGGGCTATGACCTGACACTTCACCAGAGAATACAGGGTCCAACAGTTAAGGCCACAAACTTAATTGTGTTAAATGTTACGTACCTCATTGCCAAATATTACTGCAGTCACCTTTGAAGTACTCTGCTTGGAAGCTATGCACTAATGTCAGCACCTCGTCCACCATCCACAGCAATTTTGGAACTCTTTCTGGAATGACCGTTGCACCTGGTAGCAAGACGGCAAGTTCACAGACTTAATTGTCTAGTCGTCCGTGAGGGAGCTTTCAGCCAGTGAACAAACAAGTGTATTGGAATACCCTCCCTACTCACCGTATCTGGCCCCCAATGACTTTTTTCTCTACCTGAAGATAAAGGAGATATTGAAAGGAAGACATTTTGATGACATTCAGGACATTAAGGTCAATATGATGATAGCTCTGATAGCCATTCCAGAAAAAGAGTTTCAAAATGCTTTAAAGGGTGGACTAGGCACTGGAATCAGTGTATAGCTTCCCAAGGTAGTAGTGACCATAGAAATGAGGTATGTAGCACTTTTTCTGTTATGAATTTGTGAACTAAATTGTCAGACCCCTTGCATTCAGGCAGCCAACAGACACATGAATAAATTTTTATGATCATTAGCCATAGAGAAATGCAAATGAATACCACAAGGAGATGCCATCTCACGTGAATTTCAAGCATAAATCAAAAACAAAAAGAAACATACAACAACAAATGTTGGAGACACTTTGAGGAGATTGGAAATTCTGTGCACTGCTGGTGGGAATGCAAAATGGAAAAACCATTTTGGAAAACGATATACCCCTTGGAAACACTGGTGGTGTAGTGATTAAGTGCTACATCTGCTAACCAAAAGGCTGGCAGTTAGAATCTGCCAGTTGCTCCTTGGAAACTACGAGGCAGTTCTACTCTGTCCTATAGGGTCACTATGAATCAGAATCCACTTCACAGCAGTGGGTTTGGGTTTTTATTTGTTTGTTTGCTTTTGATACAGCGCTTCCTTGAAAATCTAGAAATAGAAATGTCATATGATCCAGCAATTCTACTCCTAGGAATCTATGATGGAGAAATAACAGTCATCACATGAATAGATACATGTACACTCATGTTTAGTGCAGCATTATTCAAAGCAGCACAAAGACAGAGACAACCTAAATCCATCAACCAATGAACAGATAAACAAAATGTGGGACACACATACACACACACACACACACAATAGAACACTACGCAACAATGAAGAACAGTGATGAACCCGAAAAACATCTACCAGCATGGATGAATCCAAGGGGTATTATGATGAGTGAAATAAGTCAACCACAAAAGGACAAATACTGTATCAGACCATTATTACAAAAATCATGAAAAGCTTTACATACAAAAAGAAACAACCTTTGAAGGTTAGGATAGGGAGAAGAGTAGGAATAGAAAAACAGTAAATAGACAATAGGTAAGTGGCAACTCTGGTGAAGACTAACGCAGTACTGGGAAGCCAGCACAACTTGACCAAGGCAAGATCACAGAAACTCTATAGACACATCCAGATTCCTTGAAGGACTGAATTACTGGGCTGAGAGCTGTGGGGACAGTAGTGCTGGAGAACATCTAGCTCAACTGGCATAACATAGTTTATTTTTAAGTCAAAGTTTAAAATCCAAGTCAATTTGCCATATAACCCCCCCCCACACACCTCCATGCAACTGTAGCTTCTGTCTCCATCCTGTAACAGCTCGCTCCTCCTTTCCACCCTGTTCTTCCCATATTCATTCAACGAACTTCTGTCCTTTCCTCTCCATCTTCCCACCTTCCCTCTGGACAAGAGTTGCTCCAACAGTCTCATGTACACATTTAAGTTAAGGACCACACACTTCACCAGTATCACTGTATGTCTTATAGTTCAGTCCCATCTTTGTCTGGACTTTTCGCTTCTGTACCGGTTTCAATTCTGGGCTAGTAGGGACTCCAGGGACTATATCCTCAGAGGACCCTCTAGGATGTCAGGTCATCAAGTCTAGTCTTTTAGTAGAGTTCTAGATCTGTAGCCCCATTTTTTCTCCCACTATGTCAGGGATTCTGCATTGTGTTCCCTGTCAGGGCAGCTGGGCACCATGTAGTATAGGTCTCTTGCTGATGTAGTTTCCCAATCACATGGCTCCTTCTGCCTGCTGGGCTCATATTTTCCTTATGTCTTTGATGTCCTTCATTCTCCTCTTCTCCAGGTGGATTGGGACCAGTTGATGTTACCTAGATGGAAGCTTGCTAGCTTTTAAGGCCCCAGACACCACTCACCAAAATGGGATGCAGAACATTTTCTTAAAAAAAAATAATTAGTACCCACAGAATGGGAAAAAATATTTGGCAACTCTATGTCAGACCGACGCCTGATCTCCATAATCTATAAGATACTACAAAATATCAATAAAAAGAAGATAAATCATCCAGTTAAGTGATGGGCAAAGGAGATGGACAGACATTTAACTAAAGAGGACATCCAGGCAGACAAAAAATACATGCAGACATGTTCACGATCTTTAGTTATTAAAGAAATTCAAATCAAGACGACAATGAGATACTATCTCACCCCAACAAGATTGGCCATGATCCAAAAAACACAAAACAAGAAATGCTGGAGAGGCTGTGGAGAAAGTGGAACCCTCCTACACTGTTGGTGGGGTTGCAAAATGGTCAAGCCTCTTTGGAAAGCAATCTGGTGTTTCCTTAAAAAAATGGATATCGATATACCATTTGACCCAGTAATTCCACTACTTGGAATATATCCTACAGAATCAAGGCCTTTCACACCAACAGACACATGCACAAGAATGTTTATCGCAGCACAGTCCACGATAGCAAAAAGATGGAATCAACCCAGATACCCAACAATAGAAGAATGGAAAGGTAAACTATGGTACATACACTCAATGGAGCACTACGCAATGATAAAGAATAACAATGATTCCAGGAAACATCTCCTAACCTGGTTTCAACTGGAAGACATTATGTTGACTGAAAGTAGTCAGTGACAAAAGGACAAATATTGTATGAGACCTCTACGATAAGATCTCAAAAACAGACCTGTGTATAGAAGAAAAGACTCTTTGGCAGTTGCAAGGGAGGGGAGGAAGGGAGGGAGGGAAGGATGGTTTAGATCAGATAGTTGCTAGAAATCTGGTTGTGAGAAAGCGGTGATAGCACACATTAGAAACAAGAACAACATTAAGTGGACTTCAGCATAACTTGAGTACTCCTCCCATCTTAACCCAATATTGCAAGGACAGAGTAGCTGGGGCAGGGGGCAAGGGACCATGCTCTTAGGCAAAATCAAGGGCAATTGGCACAACTAGCGTTTTGCTAAGAGAGCTCTCTGCACCCCACATTGGTGAGTGGCGTCTGGGGCCTTAAAAGCTGCCAAGCTGCCATCCGAGGACACAGCAAATGGTCCCAACTCAGCAGGAATGGATGCTCACCGAGGAACAGAATGACATGGGGTAAAGACAACCTAGAAGATAGAGAGACCCATATGAGTGGGTGCCTACATCGACTTGGGACTGGAAGAACCGGATGGTGCCCGGCCACCGCCAGTAATAGCCACGATGGAGCTTACAGAGTTGAGTCTCACTGGCAACACAAGAATAAAAAGGGGTGCATCCTGAGATCTCCACTGGTCAGCCAGCCAAGTGTTGTCGGTCCAGCAGTTTCAGGGTTCCCCTGAGAGCATGGCCCCTGGCCCTGATGCTGCCCTTGCCCATAAATCATAACGAAGGGCCACTCTTTGGACATGAGTAGATTGGACTTGGCAATCCAGAGTGACCGTATATTGGATGCACTTTATGGTTCTATACATCTATAGGATATCATCCTGGGGACCTCTGGCTGGAGGAAGGAGAGTGGGTGGAGAGGAGGGGAAAAAAAGGCTGTTGGGAGGATGAGACATGTATGGAGCAGAGAGGAATAGTGTGCTGTCACCAGACAGGGCAAACAGTGAAAGCTGCATATAGATGGGCATGTAAATTTATATGGGAATGTACATTTTCACTCAGTTATATTAAATAAAAATAATAATAATTAGTTGTACCAACTAACCTAAACGTCTCCTGAAACCATGGTCCCTAGACTCCTGCTCGTGCTCCTCTGACCTGTAAAGTGTGGGGCTGTCATTAGGAAACCACCTAGCTTTGGGTGTAGTCTAGCAATGTTAATCTCCCTTCTACTGCAACCTGTCACATCCTTCACTTAACCCAAATCCTGTCTACTATCTAATCTGTGAATACACATCTCCCTGCCTCCTCCCTGGTAACCACCAAAGATTATTTTCTTCTGTGCTTAAACATTTTCTTGAATCCTTATCATAGTAGTCTCATACAATATTTGTCCTTCTGCATCTAATTTCAGTCAGCATGAAGTCTTCCAGATGATTCCATGTTATCGGATGTTTCCAAGATCATTGTTGTTCTTTATCCTTGAATGGTATTCCATTGTGTGAATATACCAGAGTTTGTTTATCCGTTCATCTGTTGATGGGCACATACATTAATTCCATCTTTTTGCTATTGTGGACACTGCTGCAATGAACACTGGTATACATGCATCTACTTGTGTGATGGCCCTTATCTCTCTAAGATACATTCCAAGCAGGGAGACTTCAGGATCGTATCCTATTTGTATTCCTAGCTTTTCAAGAAAGCACCAAAGAGATTTCCAAAGTGTTTGTACCATTTTACATTCTTCCCAGCAGTGTAGAGGATTTCCAGGCTCTCCACAACCTCTCTAACATTTATCGTATTGTGTTTGGGGGATTAATGCCAGCCTTGTTCGGGTGAGTTGGTATCTTACCATAGTTTTGACATAACATAGTTTATAAAGAAAATGTTCTACATGAAGTTTGTTGAGTAGTAGCTGGGGTCTTAAAAGCTTGGGAGCAGTCATCTAAGACATTCCACTGGTTTCATTCTGTTTGGAGCAAGGGAGAATGAGGAAAACCAAAGGCATAAGGGAAAGGTTAGTTTAGGGACTAATGAGCCACAAGGTAGGCAGTTCAAATCCACCAGGTGCTCCTTGAATACTCTGGGGGTCAGTCCTACCCTGGCCCCTAGGGTTGCCATGAGTCGGACCTGACTCAACGGCACTTGGCTTGGCTGGCTGGGCCACAACCACCACAGCCTCCACCAGATTGAGGCCAGCACAACAAGCTGGTGTCCAGCTACCACCACTGACTGCCCTCACAGGGATCACAATAGAGGGTCCTGTACAGAACTGGAAAAAAATACAGAACAAAATTCTAACTCACAGAAAGTGACCTGACCTACTGATGTAACAGAAGCTGGAAAAAACCTGCGAATATGGCCTCTGGACAACCTTTTACATCAGTCACTCCTGAGGTTTACCTTTCAGCCAGAGATTAGACAGGCCTATGAAACAAAACGAAACTAAATGGGAACACCAACCCAGAGGCAAGGCTGAGAAGGCAGGACGGGACAGGAAAGCCAGTAATAGGGAACCCAAGGTTAAGAAGGGGAGAACGTTGACATGTTGTGGGGTGGCAACCAATGTTATAACACAGTATATCTATTAATGGTTTAATGAGAAATTAATTTGATGTTAAGCCTTCATCTAAAGTACAATAATAAAAAAGTAAAGAAAGCTGGCATGCTAGAGGGTCTCTAATTTGGCCCACAGTGAATACTTTCTCCTGGTATTAATTTGGTTGTATAATCCCCTTCCCTGGAGTGTAAGCTGAATTCACTGATTGGTTTCTAACGAACATAATTTGGTGGAAATGATAAAATTAGATCTTCATCAGTAAGTGCTTCAAGTCCTCTTCACTTTCAAGTAGCAAAGTGGGGTCATTTGCATACTGCAGGTTTTTATTAAGTCTTCCTCCAATTCTGAAGCCACAGTCTTCTTCAGATAGTCTAGCTTCTTGGATTATTTGGTCAGCATATAGACTGAATAAACATGGTGAAAGGAAAACAGCCCAGATGCACACCTTCCTAAAGCACACTTTATACAGTGCTTATTCTGAACGATGTCCTCTTGGTCTATACACAGGTTCCTCATAGACATAAGTAAGTGTTCTGGAATTCTTGTTCTTTGTCACGTTATCTATAATTTGTTATGATCCACAGGGTCAAATGCCTTTGTGTAGACAATAAAACACGGGTAAACACTGTCATGGATTGAATTATGTCCCCCCTAAATATGTGTCAATTTGGCTAGGCCGTGATTTCCAAAGAGTGTCCACTCTTTTGTCATCTGATGTGCATTTTCCTATGTGTTATAAATCCTGCATCTATGATGTTAACGAGGTAGCATCAGAGGCAGTTATATGAATGAGGTAGGACCCAATCTGTAAGATTAGGTTGTGTATCAATCCAATCTCTTTTGAGATATAAAGGAGAGAAGAGGGTAGAGACATATGAAACTTGTATACCACCAAGAAATAAGAGCCAAGAGAATGGTGTATCCTTTGGACCAGGGGTTTCTGCACTTAGAAACTCCTCAACTGTGAAAGATTAATGATAAGGACCTTCCCTTAGAGCTTACAGAGAGAGAAAGCCTTCCCCTGGAGCTGGTACCCAGAATTCAGACTTCTAGCCCTCTAGACTGTAAGAGAATAAAATTCTCTTTGTTAAAGTCATCCACTTGTGGTATTTCTGTTACAGCAGTACTTCATGACTAAGATAACACCTCTCTGCTTTCAGACAACATCCATCTGTAATCAGCAATGATATCCCTCGTTCTACATCATCTTCTGGACCTAGTTTGGATGTCTGGAAGTTCCCTGTCAATGTACAGCCATTTTTTAATTTTCTGCATGATTTTACTTGCATGCAATACTAATAGTATTATTTGATAACTCCCACATTTGGCTCGAGCACTTTTCTTTGGAATGGGTACCATCATGGACTGAATTGGGTCCTTCAAAAAAATGTGTGTAGCCATTTGGTAGGGCCATGATTTCCAGTATTGTGGGCTTGTTCTCCATTTTGTGATTTTTCTGACATTGTAAATGCTATCTCTGTCTGAGAATTAGGGTAAGACTATAACACCCTTACTAAGGGAGTTTCCCTGGAGTGTGGTTTGCACTATCTTCTATCCTATAAGAAATAAAAGGAAAAGCAAGCAAGCATAGAGTTCAGGACTGCGTATCATCAAGAGAGCAGTACTGAGGGTCAGCGCATCCTTCAGACTTGAGGTTCCTGTGCCAAGATGCTCTGAAACCAAAGGAACACTAATGCAACACAAGGATCTTTCTTCAGACCTGACAGAGAGTGAGTGTGTTTCCTAAGTCAGGAGCCCTGATTCAGACTTTCAGCAAAGTGAACTGTGTAGGAATAAACTTTGCTAAAACCATCTACTTGCATTATTTCTGTTAGAGGAGTATTAGCTGACTAAAACAGACACAAATATGGATTTCTTCCAGTTGGTCAGCCAGCTAGCTCTCTTCCAAATTTCTTTTTTTATTATTTTTTTTATTGTGATTAAGTGAAAGTATACAGTCCAAATTAATTTTGCATGCCCCATCCGTCTGCAGCTCCTTCTGTCTCCCTGACCTGTGACAGCACATTCTTCCTTTTCATTCTATACTTGTCACATCCTCTTAACAAGCTCCTGTCCCCTCCTCTCCACCCTCTTCTCTCCCATCTAGAAAGAAATGAGCAGAACAGCATCCTATAAATGCTTAAAAACATAAAGTACACACTCCATATGGTCACATTTTATTCCTGAGTCCAGTCCATCTTTATCCAAAGATTTGACCTCAGTAGTGTTTTCTGGTTGGGGTCAGCTGCAGTTCTAGGGGCTGTGCTCCCAGGGGATGCCATAGGCCATCAGCTGTAGTCTTTTAGTAGGGTTCTTGAGCTGCATCCTTCTTTTTCTCCTGTTGCCACAGGGACTCAACATTGTGTGCCCCATCACAGCTGTCTTTGGTGGTGGCCAGGCACCATCCGGTTCTTCTGGTCACATGTTGATACAGTCTCCCATTCACATGGGTCTTTCTGTCTCCTGAACCCTTTTTTTCCTGATGTCTTTGTTGTTCTTGATGATCATTTGTCCCAGATGAGTTGGGACTAGATTGTGTACCTCAGGTGGCAGTTTGCTAGCTTTTATGGGGTACAGAAGATTCCCTTAGCAACAGGCTAGTTATGCCAATTGGCCTCAATGTCTCCCAACAGCATGGTCCCAAATTTCTTAACATAGATACGTGAGAGTTTCCATCATTGCATCCATGCACCCATCAATCCATGAAACATCTCAAATGGTACTCCATCAATCTCTAGAACCTTATTTTTTGACAATGCCTTCAGTGCAGCTTGGATATCTTCCTTCAGTACCACCAGTTCTTGGTCATATACTACCTGCTAAAATTGTTGAATGTTGTCAGTGACTCTGCGTATTCCTTCCATCTTTTGATGTTTTCTGTCAGGCTGAGACTTGGCACAGAAATGGGAGTCAGACTTGTTGCTCCCAAATTGGGTCCAGCCACAGCGCAGGTGCTTTTGAGTTCCTTGACATAAGTTTCTGAGTTCCTAGGCAGGACTCATTATGGGACTGAGTCATTTGACAGTCACCCCAGCTTCTTGTTGGTGTGGTTCTGGGAAGCTGACCTGAAAAGCAACTACAAATGGGGAGATGAGAGGGAAGTGGGATGAGGGTTCCCAGTCCATTTTCCTTTTGTGTGATTACAACGGTTGTGTCCAGGGCATGTTGACTGCTTTCTGCCATTATGGACTCAGATTGATTGATATTATTTTTTTCTACAGGCTGAAAGAACATCAATCATTAGTAAAGGTTTAACATGAATGGAACTAAGCAACAAAATCATACTTAGAGTCAGGAATACATTTAAAATGAAGAAAATGGCATGGTTTATATCAATATTAGTATAATTGCTACAGCCTGTTACAACTTTTCAAAATTTCAACTTGAGTCTTGAATTGTTTCTTCAGTTCTGTTTCAGGTTGAGAAATGCCAGGTGTCTTAGTCATCTAGTGCTGTTGTAACAGGGAATACCACAAGTGGATATCTTTAACAAAGAAATTTATTTCTTCCCAATAAAGTAAGCTAAAAGCTCAAATTCAGGATGTTACCTCCAGCAGAAGGCTTCTTTCTCTGTTGGCTCTAGAGGAAGATCCCTGTCCTCAACCTTGCCCTGGTTAAGGAGCTTCTCAGGTGCAGTAACCCTGGGTCTAATGGACATGCTCTGCTCCTGACACTGATTTCTTGACGGTAGGAGTCTCCCCAACTCTCTGCTTGCTTCCCTTTCCTTTCATCTCTTGAAAGATAAAAGGTGGTGTAGGCCACACCCCAGCAAAACTCTCTTTACATTGGATCAGGGATATAACCTTAGCAAGAGTGTTACAGTCCCACCCTAATCCTCTGTAACATAATCTGATCTTGCCCCACTAACCACAGGCAGAGATTAGGATATACAACATATACAAAAATTACAATCATAAAATAAAGAATATTCACACAATACTATGAATAGCGGTCCAACCAAATTTTACACACAGTTTTTGGGGGACATAACTCAATCTATGACATCAGTGTGTTCTTCCCTTCTGCTTTTCTAACTCCAGGTCTTTGTATTTCATTGTAATATTTTATTTTGTCTTTTAAAATCACCCTTTGAAATCTTCTGTTCAGCTGCTTTACTTGATCGTTTCATTGTTCACTTCACCTACCCTACATTCAGGAGCAAGTTTCAGAGTCTCTGCCGACATCTGTTTGAGTCTCTTCTTTATTTCCTGTCTTCTCAATAACTTTATACTTTTTCATGTAGGGTGTCCTTCATGTCATTCCAAAACCTGTCTGGTCTTAGGTCATTAATGTCTAATATGTTAAATCTGTTCTTGAGATGGCCTCTAAACTTAGGTGGGATATACTTGAGGTCATACTCTTACTCTTGTGGACTTGTTCTAATTCTCTTTAGCTTCAACTTGAACGTGCATATGAGCAACTGACGGTCAGTCAGCTCCTGACCTTGTTCAGATTGATACCAAGTTTTTCTACTATCTCTTTCCACAGATTCAGCCAATCTGATTTCTGTGTGTTTCATCTGGCAAGGTCCATGTATAGAGTCACCATCTATATCATTGAAAAAAGTGTTTCCAATGAAGAAATCATTAGTCTTACAAAATTCTATCATTTGAACTCTGCTGTCATTTCTATCACCAAAGTCATATTTTTGAAGTACTGATTTTCTTTGTTTCTACTTTCACATTCCAATCATCAATAATTATCAATGTATCTTGATTGCATACTGCAATCAAGACTGCATAAGTTTGTAAAACTCTTCCATCTTTCTGACCACTGTGGCATTAGTGGTTGATGTGTAAATTTGAATAATATTCATAACAACTGGTCTCCCTAGTAGATGTTTAGATATTGTCCTAACACTGACAGCATTTTATTTCAGCATAGATCTTAGAAATGTCTTTTGCTGACAACTGCAATTCCATTCCTATTCAAGTAATCATTCTTGGCTTAGTATACTATATGATAGTTCAATTCAAAATGGACAATACCAGTCCATTTCAGCTCCCTGATGCTTGGGGTACCAATCTTGCAGTGTGCCACTTCACTTTTCACAGCTTCCAATTTTGCTTGATTCATACATTCCAAATTTTGATTATTTATGGATATTTGCAGCTATTTCTTCTTATTTTAATATATTGGTGTCTTTGTTTCTAAGGTGTGTCTGTCATAGATAGCATATTGATGGGTCCTGTTTTTTGTTGTTGTTTTTTTAATCCATCCTGTCATTCTCTGTCTCTTTAGACCAGGGGGAGATCGATGACAAGGACCTTCCTCCTGAGCTAACAGAAAGAGAAAGCCTTCCCCTGGAGAAGGTACCTGAACTTGTACTTCTAGCCTCCTAGACTGCAAGAGAATAGATTTCTCTTTGTTAAAGATAATCTACTTGTGGTATGTTTGTTATAGCAATACTAACTAAGATGGTCAACATTTCATCTTTTATGACATTAGGGAAAATTTTTGTCAGCCAAGATTCAGTGACCTTTCCTTTTTCTCTCCCTTGTTGTGGAACTCCAATCACATGCAGATTTTTGTTTTTTATTGTCTCCCACATCATTCTCAGGGTTTCTTCATTTTTCTTCATCTTTTTCTTTCATTTTCCTCAGTGTGGTAGCTGAGGATTTGTCTTCAGTTTTGCCGATGCTGTCTTCCACTGTTTCAAATTTGCTCCGCAAACTTTCTATGGCACTATTTCTGAAATCCTATTGTTTATATTTTGAATTTCTAATTACTGTTTTTGTATGATTCCTAGTTGTTCATCTGTTTTGACATTTTTGTTCCTGTATTATTTCCCTGAATTTTCCATGTTTTGTCAGTCTGTTCCATAATTTTGTCAGTCTTTTCCATAATTTTGTCTGTTTTCCTTTAACTGATGGAAAGCCCTGAGTATTAGAGTTTTGAATTCCTCACCAAGTAGTTCCAGTGCCTTTTCTTCTACTGAAACATCATATGATAGTTTGTTTTGGATGCTTTCTGAAATCATCCTGTCTTGTTTTTTATGTTTTGATATTGTCTGCTGTTCTGAGCACATTTAGGAATTATTTTCTTAGTTTGTTGACTGTAGCTTTGTTTCTTTTAAGATGCTTTTTTGCTTGGTTTGGTTATGCCTGGGCAGGCTGGCTGGGTTTTTTCGTTGTTGTTATTTGCTCATCTGTGGTGATGATTCTCACCATCTTGTTCAGGTGGGCAGGGTTGGTTGCTCAGCTGTGGTGCAGCAGGACAGGTCCAGCGGAGGGGGAGAGGCAGGGACATGTTGTTTGCTGAACATACTGGGACTGACAGGGTTGGACCTTGGGGTTTAGTTCAGTTGAGGTCTGGTGGTCTGTACCTGTGTTGTTTAGGGGTACACACTCAATAGATGGTGAAGACAGGCAGAAAAGAAAGGGGAGGGTGTGTTGTGGAGTCAAGTGTGGGGAGGGGATGAAAGGAAAGAAGAGACAGAAATAGAGGCCAAAAAAAAAAAAAAAATTGATTGTGAGGGAGCCTGCTATTGGCATGGTGTGGCCTTGGGGAGGCCATGTGTTGACATTTTTCCAACCAAGCAGCATAGCACAGCTGTCAAAAGGGGCAGATAGCACACTCGTGGCTAGGTGGGCAGGAGAAATACAAGGAAAAAAAGAGAGATAAATAAGAAAGTTAAAGAATAAAAGCACACTAAGCTTCAGGTGAAAGGAAAGGAAGGAATGTAGAGAGAGACAAGAACCACCCCACACCCTACTCCCCACCAAAACAAATGGAATGTCCTGACGAGGCCCGCCGGCTTGGCGGTACAGATCAGAAAATTGGCTCCCTAGCTGAGTGATGGAGCACAGCCTGCCAAGCAGTGGAGACAGCACACAGCACAAGGCGCTCAGGAGAAAAGAAAGGAAAGAAGGTAGAGACAAGTAACTGAGAAAAAGAAAATGCCTCAAGAGAGCATACCAGAGTGGCAGTATGAACAAGTGGCTCCCCAGCTGAGCAGTGGGGTGTAACTTTTTGAGAAGGAGCAGAGATGGCACATAGTGCCAGCTAGGCAGGAGCGAGAAAAGAAAGGCAAGAGAGAGGATGTACTGGTTGTGCTTTCTCCAAGACAGATTTGTTCATTCTTTTGGCAGTCCATGGGTATTCACTATTCTTCTCCAACACCATAATTCAAAGATGTCAGTTCTCCTTCTGTCTTCCTTATTTATAGTGGAGCTCTCACATGCATATGTGGTAAATGAAAACAGCATGTCTTGGGTCAGGTACAGCTTAGTCTTCAAGGTGACATCTTTACTTTTCAACGCTCTAAAAATTGTTTTTGAGGTGTATTTGCCCTGTGCAAAGCACTGTTTGACTTCTTGATTGCTGTTTCCCTGGGCATTGCTTACGGATTCAAGTGAGATTAAATCCCTAACAACTTCAACCTTGTCTCTATTTATCATGACGTTACTTGTTGGCCCAGTTGTGAAGATTTTTTGTTCTTTCTGTTGAGGTGTAATCCATACTGAAGACCGTGGCCTTTGATCTTTATCAGTAAGTGCTCCAAGTCCTCTTCTCCTTCAGCAAGCAAGGTTGTGTCATCTGCATAACATAGGCTGTTAAAGAGTCTTCCTCCAATCCAGATGCTTCATTATTCATTTAGTCCAGTTTCTGGGATTATTTGTCCAGCATGAAGATTGAATAGGTACAGTGAAAGGATACAAACCTTATACACACCTTTCCTGACTTTCAACCATGCTATATTCCCTTGTTCTGTTCAAATGACTGACTCTTGATCCATATACAGGTTCCTCACGAGCACAAGTAAGTATTCTGGAATTACCATTCTTCACAATATTATCCATAATTTGTTATGATCCACATAGCCTTTGCATAGTCAATAAAACATAAGTAAACATCTTTCTGGTATTCTCTGCTTTCAGCCAGGATCCATCTGATATCAGCAGTGATATCCCTGGTTCTACACGTCTTCTGAAACTAGCTTGAATTTCTGACAATTCCTCATTGATATACTGCTACAGTTGTTTTTGAACAATCTTCAGCAAAATTTTATGTGCATACAATATTAACAATGCTCTTTGATAATTTCCACATTCAGTTGGATCATCTGCTTGTAAATACGCACACATATGGATCTCTTCCAGTCCAACTGGCCAAGTAACAGTCTTCAAAATTTCTTGGCATAGATGAGCGAGCACTTCCACCACTGCATCCATTTGTTGAGACATCTTAATTGGCATTCTGCCAGTTTCTGGAGCCTTGACTTTTGCCAGTGCCTTCAATGCAGCTTGGACTTCTTCCTTCAGTACCATTAGTTCCTGGTCATACGCTATCACCCCAAATGGTTGAAGGTCAACCAACTCTTTTTGGTACAGTGACTGTGTATTCCTTCTATCTTCTTTTGATGTTTCCTGCATTGTTTAGTATTTTCCTTCAATATTGGCAACTCTAGGCTTAAATTCTATCTTCAGTTCTTTCAGCTTGAGAAATGCTGAACACGTTCTTCCCTTTTGGTGCTCTACCTCCAGGTCTTTGCACACATCATTATAACACTTTGTCTTCTCAACCCACCCTTTAAAATCTCTGTTCAGCTCTTTTACTTCATTTCTTCTTTTCATTCTTGACACTCAAGAGCAAGTTTCAGAGTTATGTAGGAAAATGACACATTCATTCACTCATTTACTTTCAAAATCCTTTTAATTTGTACCACTTCTATACTAGGCAACAAAAACAGAGGCAATAAGACCCAAGCTATGCCCGCAGGGAGCTTACAGTCCAATGAGGAAGATGAGTGAGACTAAGAAAGAAAAGGAACGGGGGCACAGGTGCTAGCTAACAGGGGTTAGCTCAGATGCAGAAGAACCCAGAAGAGAGTCCAAAGACCCAGCCGTGTAGGCAGTGGGCTCCTTTGCCTCAAAGTCAGCCTGCTTTCCCTAGAGAAAGACCATGGCTGTGTAAGCATAAGGAATGGAGGAAGTTAGTTCAGGCGAAGAAAAGTTACGGGATGGGACATTTTTATCCACCTCACCATTTTTTTTCTAGAAAATGTTTTTTTTTCTTTTCTTTTTGTTGTGTCTTAAGTGGAAGTTTCAAATTCAAGTCAGTTTGTCATACAAAAACATTGTTATGTGACCATACTTGCTCTCTCCATACTGTGACAGCACACTCTTTTCCACTATATATTTCCCATGTCCATTCAACCAGCTCCTGCCCCCTTCTGCCTTCTCTTACAACTGGATAGGAGTGCTAGAAAATGTTTTGATGCTACCATGTTTACAAGGGAAGCAAACAGTATATAAGGACCAATTACATAACTTCAGGTCTTGTGCCTTGGTTTCCCATCTTAAAATGGAAATAACTACATTTCTGCAAAAGATTTTCTGAGGACTCAATGAATATTTGTCCATTTAAGATTTTTAGAAGGCTTATAGCTGGTGCTCAATAAACATTACTCTAAATGCCATTTTTACTATTATTCATTAGCCTCTTGCTATCTTTTTCTTTGCACATCTGAGATTTGTTTCATAAAATGTCCTCAATTTTCTCAATGGTTAACTAAAACATAAATACAAACTAATAGTTTGCTGTCTGATTCCCAGTAGATATTTATAGTAAAAATAACCCAAACAAATCAAAACTAAATATGGCTATAATAGTGAATGATAAAATGTAGCATTGACTGAAACAATAAAGAGCAAACCCTGAAATCCAGATCTGCAAAATTTGACCCAGGAAAACTGGTTCTGACAGAAACAACAGAAGAAAACTCACATCAAATTCCACTTAAAATTGCTAGGATTTAGTGCAAACAGAATTGATGGATGATTCAAATCTCTAGATTTAAATGAAAGAGAATCAGACAGTAAATACTGTAAAACACAGAAAACCGATGGTAATTATGAAAAGCTGGATGATAAATAAGGAAGACCAAAGAAGAATCAACACCTTTGAATTCTGGTAATGAAGAATACTGAGTGTACCATGGACTGCCAAAGAATGAATAAACCTGTATAGCCAGAATGTTATGGATCTAATTGTGTCCCCCAAAAAATGTGTGTAGCCATTCAGCTGAGTCATGATTCTAGTATTTTGTGAGGTTCCTACATGCTGCAAACCCTGTCTCTATGATGTTAGCAAGGGAGGATGAGCAATAATTGTGTAGGTGGGGCAGGACTCATTGTGTACAATTTGTATTGTGCTTTGAGGCAATCTCTCAGGAAATAAGGGAAAGAAGTTAGCAGAGAGATCCGGGAGACCTCACATACCACCAAGAAAGAGTGCTGGGAGCAGAGCACATCCTTTGAAAATGACGCAGGGTTTCTACATCTCAGAAGCTTCTAGTTCAGGGAAAGACTGACAACCAAGACCTTCCTTGGGAGCCAATAGAGAAAACATTCCCTTGGAGCTGATGGCCTATATTTGGACTTGTAGTCTACTGAACTGTGACAGAACAAAAATTTCTCTCTCTCTCTCTTTTAATGCTTTTATTGTGATTAAGTGAAAGTTTACAATCCACATCAATTTTCCTCTTAAAATTCTGAGCATCCGCCTCTCTGTAACGCTACTGTTCCCCTCAAACTATGACGGCATACGCTTCTTTGCCACTCTCTAAAATTTATCTTTCTAAAGCCATCCACTTGTGGTATCTCTGCTATCACAGCACCAGATGACTAAAACTAAACTTGATGCCAAAAGAGTGGGGTGCTGCTCTAACACATACCTAAGATGTGGGAGCAATTTTGAAACTGTAAATGAGTGGAGGAGTCAGAAGGAACTGAGGAAAAGTGTTAACACTGAGAAAGGTACAGATGGTTAGAAACAAGCAGCAGAGGACTGACTAGCAGCAGCACAACCAATATATAACACTCAGGAGAATGTTATATATTTTTTGCAATAAGAAGTTACTAGGTTCTAAATAAAACCCAACATTTTGAAGGCCAGAGTAGCAGGGGCAGGGGTCTGGGGACCATGGTTTCAGAGGACATCTAGGTCAACTTGCAAAACTAAGGTTTTTTTTTTAAGAAAATGTTCTACTTCCCATTTTGGAGAGTGGCATCTGGGGCCTTAAAAGCTAGCGAGCTATCATCTAAGTAGCATCAATTGGTCCCCTTCTGCCTGGAACAGAGGATAACAAAGGTCATCAAAGGCATTAGGAAAATATGAAGCCAGCAGACAGAAGGGGCCATATGATCAGGAGACTACATCAGGATGAGACCGGAAGAACTAGATGGTACCTGGCCCCCACCAATGACTGCCCTGACAGGGAACACAACAGACAGTCCTTGATATGGAAGGAGAAAATACAGGTACAGATCTCTATTAAAAGACCAGATTTGATGGTCTGACATCTTGGAGGGTCCCCTAAGGATGTGGCTTCTGGACTTTCTGCTGGCCAAGAGCCAAAACCAGTACCGAAGCCAACTCTGCAGAGACAGATTGGACTGGACTGTAAGACATAGAGTGATGCTGGTGAAGTGTGTGCTTTTTGACTTAAATATATACATAAGGCTGTTGGAGCAGCTCCTGTCATGAGGCAAGATGGGAGGGTGGAGAGGAAGGGACAGGAGTTGGTTGAATGAATTCTGAGAGAATGCAGTGGAAAGGAGAGTGCGCTGTCACAGTGTGGGGAGAGCAGTTAGGGTTGTACAGAGGTGTATGTGTGGGTTTGTGTATGGCGAATTGACTTGGATTGTAAACTTCCACTTAAAGCACAATAAAATATATATGTTTTAAAGTTATTATTAGGTTCAAAGAATTGGGGTAAAGAAGAGAAATGGATTGAGATGTGTGTGAGTGTATGCGTCAGAGAAGTTGAGGGAAAACAGAAGGCAGAATTAGCGTACGGAATATCCCCATGCTATTTGGAATCCCACACCATCCTGCTGATGGGCCAGAGACAAAGGAGAGCACAGGCTTCAGGTTCAGCCTACCTTGGATTACAAAAGGCTTCCATCACTCACTAGCTCAGTGTACCAGGAAAAGTCACCTCTTCCCTGAGCCTTAGCTTCCACCTGACAAAATGAGACTCACAAAAGCACCTACTTCTTGGGGTTGCCATGAGAACCACATGACAGGTGCCTGGCCTGCAGTCACTCCTCAAAAGATGTTAGCCACAAATATTTATTATTGTCCTTTTTTTTTTTCAGTATTTATGAGCTGGCATTCAGCTAGACAAGTAACATCTTCTGAGTAAGGTCTTCGTATCATATTCTTGTCCTCTCCCTCCCCATCCTGGTTTCCCAGAACCTGAGCACAATGTCATGCTTATAAGAAGATCACAAGGATTTTTAGCTGTATGTGAGTACATATTAAAGAGAAATAAATAAAAGAGGGGAAAGAAAGGTGGCTGGGGGCTGGGGCTGGTAGACATATGGGGTATATGAAAGGATTGTCAGACAGATGGTGAGCGAGGCAGCAGCTCCAAGGGCGGAGGAACAGCTGGGTGTTATGCAGCAATTAGCTGACAGGTGGGTCAAGAACTAGAAAAGGTAGGAAACGGTATATTGTTTGTTCCTCTGAAATAGAGGTTGCCTGAGGCCAGGATTGGAGCCTTCTCAGCACAGTGGTTAAAGCGGTTGGCTGCTAACCAAAACTATGGTGGTTTGAACCACCAGGCTCCAAAGGAAAAAGATGTGGCAGTCAGCTTCCATAAAGATTTACAGCCTTGGAAACCCTATGGGGCAGTTCTACTCTGTCCTATAGCAATGCTATGAGTCAGAAACGTCTTGACAGCAGCTGGTTTGCGTTTTGAGGCCCAGTTCACTGACACCCCTGCCCCATCTTCTCCTGGCAGAGTTAGGACAGGAAGAGAAGCTGCTCTACTTCACCCTGAAGTGCTGGTCCAGGTGAAGGGAAGCTTTGCTGATGGTTTGATAACTGGGCCTTTTACAAAAGACTCTGTGCGACTTCAGCCTCAGTGAGAGCTTCATGTCCTGGAGTCTAATCTTCCCAGAGCCGAAACACAGTGAGGAAAGACAGCTTGGTGCCTTCACAGCTGTTGTGTCTTCCTCAAGCCACAACTTGCTTGCTCTCCTGTGAGCCTGTGGGGTTGTAATTCTCTGATGTTTACAGGAGACTTCCTATTAGCAAACGGCTGCACAGACATTCTCATGAGGAACGCTTCCCTGAGTCCTGCCAGCCGACAGCACCCTGACCAAACAGCAGGAAGAGGAGCAAGGCACACAAGCAAACGGCCCTCATCAGTTGGCCCCAAAGGAGCCAGGATATCTGCAGATCGTAGGCCCCTTGTCAGAGCTGATTTTGCACCTCCCTTACACTCAATGGCTCTTGATTTGTTCCTCTTCTGCACTCAAACCATCCACAGGTCCTGCAGGTGTGATTCCCAAAGTCGTCTCAAATGTGTCTGTTCTGTCCATCTCCACAGCATCACTCTAGCCCAGGCCTGGCCAACCCGTTCTGGCTCTGTTTCCTACACTCATCTTCTTGCTCTACAATCCACTGTCCACACAGAAGACAGTTACATACTTACTTACTTAATGTATGCACTTTTTAAAGCTACTGATATTTCTGGGAAAATCTTTATTGATATCCGTTTTAAACTTTCTGATATTTCTAGAAAAGTTTTTGTTGATAGCCTAAAACAGTATGTATTGTTGAAGTCTTTTATAAACACACACACACACACACACACACAAAACTAACCGTTCAGTAGCTCCCTCTGCTGAATAGAATTTCCCAGAATAAAATTTAAATGCCTTTGCAGGCTGTGGGTCCTTGGGCTCCCACCAGCCTCTTTGGCCTTCCTTCTGCACTGATCCCCAGCTCCTGCACTGGCTTCTGTGCACCCACCTCACCTTCTGCCAGGATTCCTGGGTGGTACCAACAGTTAATGCGCTCAGCTGCTAACTGAAAGATTGAATGTTCGAGTCCACCCAGAGGTAGCCCAGAAGGAAGTCCTAGTGATCTACTTCCACACTCAAGCACTGAAAATCCTGCAGAGCACAGCTCTACTCTGACATATGTGGGGTCACCATAAATCAGAGTCCACTTGACGGCCAACTGGGTTTCCTTCTTTCTGGCTAGCTCTGCGGCCTACTCTTTGCACAGCTCGCTTTGTCTCCCCCTCCCAGTCTCTGCTCACATCTCCTCCCACCTGCCAAACCTTCAATTGCCCCCTCCCCACATGACCTTGTTAATTATTTTGAGAGCATTTTGAATAACCTTCAAGTGTTTCTTACTGGTTGACCTACCTGGAAGTGTTTCCTATCAGTTGACTTACGCAAAGTCTGGCTCCTTTGCTAGAATGTAAGCTCCATGAGAAGAGGGGTTTTGTCTATGGGTTTTGCCGCTGTACTCAGTGCCTGCCAGAGAACATACACACCCTAGAGGCTCAGTGAGTGTGTGCCGAAACATTACCTGAAGGATGAAGCAGTAGACTGAAATATCTTTCCCGTTCTCAAACCACCTGCTAGTTTTCATTATTATCAGTAGAGGGCACCAAAGACTCTGTATTGCCGCCTCTAACTTTTCTGGATTTTATGCCAGAAAACTTTGAAAAACTTATTTACTCCTCTTTGCCAAGTAGCAGACTCAGGAATTTCAGAAAAATCTTCAGTCTCATAAACTCTTCCTTCTTCTTATTCCTAGAGGCTTCTCTAACCTGAACCATTTACAGGATAGCCAAGTGCCGTCGAGTCGGCTAGTCAACAAATAAAAAGATTTCAGGCTGACAAAACTTCTTAGGAAAGGAAAGCAGATGTTATATTGTCTAAACCAAAAAAAAAAAAAAAAAAAAAGAATAGCCTGGAGCCTGTGCCTTCCTGCCTGACAAGTTAGTGTGGAAAAGTAGATGGTTGTCTGAAACTCGGCAGCTTTTTGGAAGCTAAGGATTTAGAGCTCTCCCGTATGGTGTGTGGGGAGGAGCGGGTACCGGCTAGGCAGCTGCTGTTTGTGTTTCCAGCATTTGCAAGAGCATGTTTTGTGTGTGCCTTCTGTTTGTATCTGTTCATGGTTCTGCCTTCTGTCTGTATCCATTTCTGCTTATTCCATCTTCTTTTTTTTGTTTGTTTAACAACCCCCTAACGGTACGAACCTCAGCTTCTCCTGCCTGTGTAGGTTCCCAGGGTACCTTCACCAAGAGCGCACACTGAGTTAGGTAATCAGCACTAGAAACACTGTCCACACAACCTTAGAATGATGTTTTCATTCACTTTCTATCAGAAAGCCCAAGTCCCAGTAGGTACCAAGCCTGAGTCTGTGCTCTTGGGGTTTCCAGTGTTCCATCTGGTTGAAAGAACATGGCACTATTGACATTTAGGGCTAGGTAATTCTTCGTTGTGGGGGACCGTAGGATGCTTAGCAGCATGGCTGACCTCTACCCATTAGAAGCAAGGAGAACCTCCCCCCCCCAAGTTATAATAACCAAAAATGTCTTCAGATATTGCCAAATTTCCCCTGCGTGGCAAAAAATCATCCTCTACCTTAAGAACAACTACTTGAAGAACAGTGGCGTGGATCCTTTCCAGGACTTTTCCAGCCTTGTCCACTGTGACCTCACGGTCATGGACTTGGTAGACTGACACCGGACTCACCTTGGGCCTCTCCGTTTCTCTTCTCTGGAAATTTGAAACTGAGGCTTAGGGTCTGGCTACCATGCGGGTTCTTTGTGGGACTAGGACTTTAGAACACATTCCAGGAGCTGTGAGTTCCATGCATTATGACATGAGGACTAGGAAGCAGGGACATTCTTCTGCAGAGAGAAGAATAAAGCAGATCAGAGATGCAAGAGACAGAGAAGCCACCTGGCTCTGAACACTTTCTGGTTCTAGTACTGCCTAAGGCCTGGTTGAATTTCCTGGCTTGTATTAAGACGTTCCTGTACACTTAGGACTAATTCCCTTTCTGTGCTAGAGTGGTGTCTCATTATCATTATCACTAATGTCATCATTATCACTGTAATTATTACTCTTCTTCTGTTACTTGCAAATAAGGAGTCTTGACAACAGAGATGTTGCCTGAAACTGAAATCATCACCAGAAATTATCAGGGACCAAGGCAGTGCAGGGTCTCACTCATCCCAGCACATGTGCTCCATTCTTCTCTCTGCAGCAAATGCCTCCTTCTCCTTCCCCGTAGTGTTTCTTCTAAGTTCGGCTTCTACCTGGCCTTGCTTTGCTGTGGCCTGGACTCAGCTTGTCATTGCCTTCCCACCGTCAGCTTAACTGCTAACGGCAAACTCAGGCCAGGATCCCTGGCTCAGATCACCGAGCAAGCAAGTCTGAACAGCTCATGTGGCAGATAGACACTGTCGCCTGCCCCTCCACCAGCCATCTCTCCTCATCAATTTTGTTCAGGTGAGCAATCCCAGGTCCTGAATCCAAATTGGTTTGTAAGGGCAATGCGAGGGTGGGGAAACTTTCTGAGGGCTTATAGGAAAGATTTAGCTTCCTGATAGAAGAGGACAAAGCCTGAGGAAGCACCAGTCTATCCCCTTTCTGCCTTTTTTTGGTGTGTTTTGTGAGGCATGAGGTAAAGCCAAAAGAACCACAGAGAAAGTGGCAGAAGGCTTGGACATCTTGAGCTAACAAATTAAACAAACTAGGGAGCCATCTACCACCGGACTTTTTGCCACATGAGATAATTAGGTGTCCTTACTGCTCCATCCACTTTGACTCAAGTATCCTGCTACCTGAAGCCAAAAGGATCCCAACCAATAGAGGACAGCTCATCTTTTCAGGCTGGGTCTCTCAGGTACCAGGTCAGCCTGTGGAAGGACTGCCCTCCAGCCATGCACTCACCTCCAGGCCATGTGGGCCCTTTTTTCCACCAACTTTTATTTTGAAAAATTTTAAGTCCACAGAAAAGTTGAAAGAATACTAATGTTCTTTAGAACATTTTCTATTTTGTTTTGTCTTGTGTTTGCCTTTCTCTTTGTTTTTATCTAATATCCGTTAAGAGACACGCACTGTTTCAACGACCATGTCTCCATAGTTGGCTTTCTTGTAAAACAGTTCTCTTATCTTTTGTTTTTGGTTGTTTTTTTTTTTTTTTTTTGGTCTGGGTTTTTTTGGGGGTGGGGAGGTGGGAAGGATTTGTGTGTTTTTCCTGGCATTGACTTTCAGGCCAGTGCTTTTATAGAATGTCCCATAGCTTGAATTTTCTGATTGTTTCTTAGCATTACATTTAGTTTAAGATTTTTAGCAAGCATATTACTAAGGTGAGGTTGGATCCTTTTCAGGGTATCACAGTAAGAGGCACATGATTCCAGTGTGACTAAGATGTTCTCTGGATGATTTCTGCATTGTAAAGGCATCTTTTCTCCCTCTATGACTATTGAGTAATCTGTGGAGTGTGAAAATATCTTGAGATATTTGAGAATATCTTGTTCCCCAACAACATTCACCCAGTGGTTTAGAATCTACTAATAATCCTTACTCCATCCAATATTATCTTGGTAATCACAAAAATCATTGTTTCTATTCTTATTAGCTGGCATCTACTGTTTAAGAAAATAAGCTTTCTCTTCCTTCACACTCACTTTTTTAATTTTGTTGAGTATCATTATGAACTCAAATTATTTACTGTGTCCACTTTCTTTCTGATTCTCAGTTTGTCTCAGATGTAGCCAGTGACAGCTCCTATCAACTGGTCTCTTGTCCTTCTGACACGTCTCCATTAGGTTTTGTTTTATTTTGTGCAGTTTCATAAGAGAGATTAAGAAAAAAATTAATGAGATTTAAGTGAAAGTTTACAATTCAAGTCAGTTTTTTCATACAAGAGCTTATATACACATCGTTACGTGACCCTAGTTGCTCTCCCTACGCTATGACAGCACTCTCCTCCTCTCCACCCTGTATTTCCAGTGTCCTCTCATCCAGCTCCTGCTCCCCTCTGCCTTCTCATCTTGCCTCTGGGCGGGAGCTACCCATTCAGTCTCAGGTATCTACTGGAGCCAAAAAGCACCCTCCTCACCTGGATCGTTTTATGTCTTATAGTCCAGTCTAATCTTTTGTCTGAAGAGTTGCCTTTGGGAATGGTTTCATTTTGCGGACCGTGTCCTCTGGGGTCCTTCCAGTCTGTCAGACCATCAAGTCTGATCTTTTTACCAAAATTTGAGTTCTGTACTCCACTTTTCTTTGCACTCCATCATGGACTCTCTGGTGTGTTCCCAGTCAGAGTGGTCATTGGTGATAGCCAGGCACCGTTCAATCTCTGAGTTTTGTGACCCTTTCTGTCTCTTGAGCTCATATTTTCCTTATGACTTTGGTATTCTTCACTCTCCTTTGCTCTGGATGCACTGGGACCATTTGGTGCATCTTAGATGACCTCTTGCTACCTTTTAAGACCCCAGGTACCAACAATCAAAGTGAAATGTGAACATGTTCTTAATAAACGTTGCTATGCCAATCAACCTAGATGTCCCGAAACTGTGGTCCCCAGACTAAAAAGGAATGTTACTGGGACAAGTTTAATTCAGCACAACACACCTAAAACAAAAGCACACTATAATGGAAGATTTAATATGGACCTCAGAATTCCATACAAACACCAAGACCAAATCCTAAAGTACTGGCACTGTGTCTCAATTTTCCCCATTAATTTTCCAAAAAGCTTAAACTTAGGTGCCTTGCAGGTTACTAAGTAAAACAAGAATTACCAAACACACCAAATGTTTCACTTTTAATGGTAGACACTGCTCCTATACAAAAGTTTTACAAAAAAAGAAAACAAAAAAAAAATTATCTTTCAACATGCGTCTGAACACTGCTCAATGTCAGGTATATAAGAGCAACACTTAACATATTTGAACGGCTTTAACCTACACACACTAACTGCTTCAGTACATCCTGCAACATAATAAACTGGAGACACACTGAAAATTGTTTAACAGTTACGGTTTACTTAGGCTGCATTGTTATACCTTGATAAATGTGTTCAGAATTACTGGACTTAAAATGCTTAAAACAATCCTGACTTTCTTTTACAAAGAAAGAAAGCATAAAGCATGAACTTGTATTGCAAAACTGTTAAATTTCTGTTTTGGGTTTTTTTTTTTTTTTTTTCCGTAGAAATGTCAGCCCGAAGCCAGTGCTCTGAATCCACTGCATTCACCATCCATCACTTACACTGGACGTGCTCAGTGCATCTCTCCCATGACACTCCTGCAGATGCTGCTTTCACTGCTGCAGTAGGTACTGTTCACTGCTCCATGGCTAACTATGCAATATTTGAAAATTACTGGAGTTTTCCTAAAACTTGATCTAGCCATTTATGCTCTTTTGACTATTATAGCCACCTCAATATCCACCACTCAGCTGTTGGCTAAATGAGACACCATAACTAGACTGCTTTGACAAGCCCATGCCTCCCATGACTTGGCCACCGTAAACACCACCACTTGCTCCTGCTGTAGAACCCAAGAGCTCTCCATATCTGTCTTGCAGATTTGCTTTGTGTTTCAACATCACGGCCACAGCATCTTCATGAAGAGCAAACTCAACATCTGCTTCACCAGTTACTTTGCCATCAGGACCAATTTTAAGCAGGGTTAAGCAGTTACAGAAAAGATAAATGTCATTCTCAGAGCTAAGGTATTCCCTACATGTGTACACAATGTACTGTTGTATTTTGCAAAGTAGAGCCACCATCCCCAAATCTGGGATCAAACATTATTGAGAAAACAATAATTGCAGCCTCTTCCAAATGTCTCTGACCCTTTATAGCCATCATAGCCACCCCCCGTAGGCATCATTCCTTGTCCTTTTAAAGCCAGCCTCCCTGACAATGCTGATCTAGCCCCCGTCAGCCCCAGCTCAGTCACAGGGACCATAAGCTACTGAAGAGGGTCATGGAGAGTACTAAGTTCAGCTTGACTGCACTTAAAGATTTCTGTGTACCTGTGTTCTATTCATTCTTTTGGTTTCTTTAAAACCGTTTAAGCTATTTTCTGTGAAGTAAACTGCATGAAGTCCTTTCTAGTACTTTTCCCTTGGAAGTTCAAGAGCACTGTTAACCCATTTTGCATGACTTCTGATCCTGTGAAGAACTGAATGATTTCCCTGCTACATTCAAAAAGGAGTCCTCTAAACCAAATAAAGCCATTATTGACCTTATCAGGACTATGTGAACCATTTTATTTAACAATGAACCAATGTCAACACTGTTTGTCTTGAATACTTCAATGTATCTGTGTGTCATATCTTCTCTCTCTTTTTTCAGGAGCTATTTGACTTCACCTTCTGATTCAAGTTCAACAAAAGCTTTGCCAGTCCATCTGCCTTCCCTAGTACAGATTAAACAAATATTCTAAGCCCCATTTTGAGTTTGGCAGTTGGAAAAAAATTGATGTACTTCATAGACCAAGCAAGATCAGGACAAGCCCCAGGATTTCATCATGAATCCCTCTCTCCCTTTAATGCTCAAGCACAGTTGTCCCTTCAAAGGGTCTTGGCATCTAAATAGACAGGAATCTTGTGATGGTAAGTGATCCTAATACAAAACAGCTTCCTGGGGTTGGAGGTGGGCTGCTAGGAGCTAGACAAGCACTCACCAGAACCTGTGCATTGGTTTCTGAGCATTTGTTTGTTCTCTAGCAGAAGTTCAAGGCTTGTCTTGTACTTCTCTTGATTCAGCTGTTTTTTTTCCAAGGAGTCTTTCATTTTTGTATGAAATAGTTTGTAACAATCAACATCTGGGAGGTAGGTGTGAGTATTGCTATTAGAATGTCATTGCTTTTCTGCCATTTCAGTGGAAAAAACTAGGTGATGTATTTTATTAAAAATAATGAATTTATCTTGATCCACCAATTCCTATACCAAGCCAGAGGGTTCTGCCTCCCCCTATACCCACCCATGTCCCACATTTGTATCTCATTTCTCTCCCACAATGAGAATCATGGTTCTCACCAATGCAGTATGTTTATTCACTTGCTCCTTCCTATGGAAACACTGGTGGCGTAGTGGTTAAGTGCTACAACTACTAACCAAAGGTCAACAGTTCAAATCCACCAGGCACTCCTTGGAGACACTGTGGAGGAATTCTATTCTGTCCTATAGTGTAACTATGTCAGCATCGACTCAATCGCAGTGGGTTTGGTTTTTTGGTTGTTTGGCTTTTCGGTTTTATGGAGCAATGAAGCCCTCATGGCACAGTGGTCAAAAGGTTAGCAGTTCAAATCTACCAGCAGCTCCTTGGAAACTGTTATGGATTCACTTGTATCCTCCCAAAATAGTTGTCAGTTTGGCTTCGTCGTGATTGCCAACAATGTATGATTGTCTACCATTTTGTCATTTGATGAGATCTTCCTATGTGTTATAAACTCTATCACTGATTTATTAAGATGGGTTATCAAATTCAAGATTTGATCTTGAATTTGCTAATCTCTTTGCTATATATATATAAGAGAGAAGCAAGCAGAGGGACATGGGAACCTTACACTACCAAGATAGCAGTGCTGGGAGCAGAGAGCATCCTTTAGACCTGAGGTTACCAAGCAGAGAAGCTCCTTGACCAAGCAAAAACTGATGAGAAGGATCTTTCTCCAAAGCTGACAGAGAAAGCCTTCTCCTGGAGCTGACACTGAATTTGGACTTGTAGCATATCAGACTGCGAGAGAATAAATTTGTCTTCATTAAAGTCATTCACTTATGGTATTTCTGTTACAGCAGCACTAAATGACTATGACAGAAACTCTATAGAGCAGTTCTACTCTGTCCTATAGTGTCACTGTGAGTCAGAAATCACGAGAGCAAGGAGTTTTGTTCTGTTTTAGTTTATAGAGCAACAGTGTACACCCAATGGTATCCAAATTACTACATAAATTCCTCTATCAACAATAAACATACTCAAAGTTTTCTTTTCTCTTTATTTATTTATGGCAGTTTTTTTGTTAACACTTAGAATATAAACCGTTAAAAATAAAACCATCTTGGGACAACAATGGACAGACTTAGATTACAGAATCTGACCAACTATGCACAAACAACAGAAGAGAAAATAGATAAATGGGAACTACTAATAATCAAACACCTATGCTCATCCATATGCTCATCTGAGAAGATTTTATCAAGAGAGTTAAAAGACCACCTACAGAATGGAAAAAAAATAGTTGGTAACTAGATATTTCCATAATCTACAAGGTATTGCAAAATATCAACAAGAAAAAGATAAATAACCCAATTAAGCAATGGGCAAAGGAGATGGACAGATACTTCACCAAAGAAGGCATCCAGACAGCCAAAAGACACATGAGCAAATGCTCACGACCATTAGCTATTAGAGAGACCCAAATCAAAACTACAATGAGTTACCATCTCATCCTAACTAGGTTGGCAATAATCAAAAAACACAAAACAAGAAATGCTGGAGAGGCAGAGGAGAGACTGGAACTCTCCTATACTGCTGGTGGGAAGGCAAAACAGTGCAACCTCTTTGGAAAGCAATTTGGCACTTTATTCGAAAGCTAGAAATAGAAATACCATATGATCCAGCAATTCCACTACTTAGAATACATCCTACGTAAATAAAGGTGGTCACATCAACATACACATACACGCGAATGTTTACTGCAGCACTATCCACAATAGAAAAAGGATGGAATCAACCTAGGTGCCCATCAACAGATGAATGGATAAACAAACTGTGGAACATATACACAACGGAACAGTACGCAATAACAAAGAACAGCAAAGATTTTAGGAAGCTTCTCATAACGTGGTTTTGACTAGAAGACATTACTCTGAGTGAAATCAGTCAGCTGCAAAAGAACAAGTGTTGTACCAGACCTCTGCTGTAAGGACTTAATAATGGACTTAGGTACAGAAGAAAGGACTCTAATGGCTACAAGAGTGGGTAGGGAGGGAGAGGGATGTTCATAGATCATGTAGTCAATAGGAATTTGGTTGGGGGAAGGAAGTGACAGTACACAGCGGAGGGCAGATCAGCGTAACTGGACCACACCACAAACTAAAAGTTTTTCTAAACTCCACCCAACATTTTAAAGGATAGAGAAGCATAGATAGGGATCTGGGGACCATGTTTTCAGGGGACACTGAGGTCAACTGATCAAACTAGTCTTTTCCTAAGTGAGTCTTCTGCACCTCCTATTGGTGAGTGGCATCTAGGGTCTTAAAAGCTAGCAAGATGCCATCTGAGAACACCAAATGGTTCCAACCCATTTGGAACAGATGATGACTGAGAACATCAAAGATGTGAGGAAAAATGAGCCCAGAAGACAGAAGAACCCATATGAATGGGACCAGATGGTGCCTGGCTACCACCAAAGGCAGCTCTGATGGGAGACACAATGTAGAGTGCCTGATCTAGCATGAGAGAAAGGGGTATACAGGTCAATAACTCTGCTAAAAGACCAGACTTGATGGTATGACAATCTGGAGGGTCCCCTGGGAACACGGCCCCTAGACTTGCTGCTGGCCCAGACCTGAAACCAGTACTGAAGTCAACTCTTCAGACAACAATGGACTGGACTCGGGGACACAGAGTGAGCATGTGGTGTGTGCACTTTATGGTTTTATACATTTATAGGAAGCTGGTTTCTTTCTACACGGAAGGGAAGAGGGTGGAGAGGAAGTGACAGGTAGATGTTCTTTAAGATGATACTACAAGTAACGAGTGAAAAGGAGGAGTGTGCTGTCACAGGGTGAGGAGAGCAGATGGAGTTGTAAATGGACAGGCATGACAAAATTGACTTGGGTTGTCTACTTTCACTTAATCATAACAGTAAATAAAGTATCTTTCGAAAGTTGCTCAAAATAGGCTCATTAGACTCTGTATAGCCAGTGTTAAGTTTTTTTCTCATCCTTATTGATTTAATTTTTAAATATGTAGTACAATAAGCTAGTCAAAACTATTCAAAAATATCTTAGTTGTCTAATGCTTCTGTAACAGAAATACCACAAGTAGATGGCTTTAACAAAGAGAAATTTATTCTCTTGGAGTTCAGGAGGCTGGAAGTCCAAATATAGGGAGCCAGCTTCTGGGGAAGGCTTTCTGTCTCTGGTGGTTCTGAGGGAAGGTCCTTGTCATCAATCTCGTTCTATTTCAGTAGCTTCTCAGCACAAGGATCCTGGGTCCGAACAATGCACTCACTTCCTACTCTTCTTTCTTACTGGTATGAGATCCTTCTCCTCTCTGCTCTATTCTCTCTTTTGTGTCTCAGAAGAGTTTGATTCAAGATACAGCCTAATCCTGAAGACTGAGTCCTATCTTGTTAATACAAGTGCCTCTAATCCTGCCTCATTAACATCACAGGGGTTAGGATTTACAAAATCTAGGCTAATCAATCACAAAATCGTAGACAACCACACAACACTGGAAACCACAGTCTAGCCAAGTTGACACACATTTTTTAGGGACACAATTCAATCCATTAAAGGTAAATCAGAGTTTTCTTCAACCCTGAATGCAATCAACTTTATTAGTTTCTAATTTATCCTTTCTCGTTTGCAAAAATAAGCATACACACATACATGTAAACTTATTTACTTCCCTTCTTATTCAAATAATATGTGTATTCCCTTGCTCCTTTTTTTTCACTTCATATTGTTTTGTTATGTATACAGATATTTTATAGCATTAGTTTGTTTTTTACTATGTGATCTATTTGCTCTCTCAGAGACATTTGGCATATACAAAAACTTTATTTTTGTTTTGATGGCTACTTTTTTTTCTTTATTGTGATAAAGTATACAATCCAAATTAAATCTGCATACCTGCCTATCTGCAGCTGCTTCTGCTCTCCTTGCCCAGTGACATCACACTCCTCTTTTTCCTTCTATATGTGTAGTATCCTCTTAACGATCTCCTGTCTCCTCTTCTCCCTTCTAGTAGGAGGCCAGTAGGACAGCATCCTGTAGATGCCAGGAACCATAAAGTACACACACCGTATGGTCACATTGTGTCTTTGAGTCCAGTCCATTCCTATCGGAAGGGTTGACCTCGGTAATGCATTCTGGTCAGGGGCAGCAGCAGGTCTAGGGCCCATGCTCCCAAGGGAATCCCCAAGCTGCCAGATCATCAATTGTGGTCTCTCAGTGAAATTCTTGAGGTGCACACCTCTTTCTCTCATGTTGCCACTGAGACTCAACGTTGTTTGCCTCATCATGGCTGTCTTTGATGGGGGCTGGGCACCATCTGGTTCTTTTGGTCACATGCCGATACAGTCACCCTTTCAGATACAGTCACCCTTCTGTCTCCTGGGCTCTTTTTCCCTCGCGTCTTTTTTGTTCTTGGTGATCATCTGTTCCAGATGAGTTGGGACCATTTAGCGTACCTCAGATGGCAGCTTGGTAGCTTTTAAACCCCCAGACACTAATGGCTACTTTTGTATCAAGACTAAATAACTTTACACCCTGCATCATCTTTTTGTTATTTTCTATTAGCTAATAATTTCTTCACCACTCTCTCCTCCCTCCCCATCAGCATCTGTTTTGAGTAAGTATTCTTCTATCCCTAGTTACTAATTACAAGCCTATTGTTACAGACTGAGTTCCCCAAAATGATGTTAAAACCCTAGTCCCTAGTACCTGTGAATACTACATTTTATGGAAGTAGAGTTTTTGAAGATGTTATCAGTCAACACGAGGTCACACTTGACTAGGGTGAGTCCTCATCAAATACAAATGGTGTCTTTATAAAAGAGGAGAATAGACACAGAGAGATAGAGGGAAGGCAGCCACGTGGATGTGAAGGCAGAGATTTGGAGCAGCACATATCCAAGCCAAGGAACACCAAGGATCACTGGCTATCATACGAAGCTAAAAGAGAGACAGGGAAGAGACTCTCAGAGCCCTCAGGAGGAATCTGCATGGTCGATGCCCTAATTTTGGACTGTTAGTCTTCAGGATTGTAAGACAACAAATTTCTGTTCTTATAAGCCACCCAGTTTGTTTTACTTCATTATGGCAGTCCTAAGAAACTAATACAGTGATCCACAAGGGTATCCTATTTTTCATTTCTCTTGATATTCTCTCATTTTTGTTGTTAGATAGTATCTACAATGGATCAGTGTGTATTCTTTTTATAACCATCATAGCTTTATAGGTAAATACGTAAATAATGCTTATCACATCTTAATGGCAATGTCGTTCCATCTTGGTTGCTAAAATTCTTAGTAAATTCTGCAGGAAGGACCCATGGTAACATTCATCCCTAACTCTTTCATATTCATAACAATTTGTGTCATTTTGGCTATATATAAAACACTTGGCTTATATTTGTTTGTTTCCCCTTTGAATATCTCCAACATGTTACTCAGCTTCTTCTCAAAGACAATTCTGCAGACAATCTTATTTAAATGACCTGAAACTATGACTGGATTACCAAATGATTTTTTTCTTCCCTATAAAGCCCAGAAGTTGTTTCAAAATCCATCTTAATGCTAGTTATTCTGGGCTGATTTTCCTAAGTACTAGTGTCAAGTCTGTATTTCAGTGATTTTTTTTTAATGTGAATCTCCTGATTTATCTAACATTAGCCTACAAAATCTAAATTACTTTTAATTTCCATCCCTTTTAATCATTTATTATTCATTCATTCGTTCATTCATTTGGTGTAGTTCCCTACTATACCCACCACCACTTGTCAATTTGTCTTGCTGTGGTAGCTTGCCTAGTGCTGTGATATTAAAAGCTATGTTACCAATATTTCAAATTATCAGAAGCCTCACCAGTAGTAGATAGTTTTTAGCAGAGCCTCTAGACTAACAGAGGTAGGACCTGATGACAGACTTTTAAAAAAATTGACTAATGAAAAATTTATGCCTAGCAAAAGAATAATCGAACACAGGGCCAGAATACAAGCCCCTCAGATTGAAGGCACTTAAAAGACGACTAAGCAAGAGCTGCCTCCTCAAAGCAGAGCCCACATTAATGATGTAGATGGAGTCAGGCTTTAAGGACCTTCATTTTCTGATGGGGCATGACTCAAAATGAGAAAGAAACAGCTACAAACATCCAGCATCAGAAGATGCTGAAGCATGAATCTAGGAAAACTGGAAGTCATCCAAAATGAACCACAAAAGCATTGAAACTCTAGATGTTAGTGAGCTGAAATGGATGAGTATCAGTTGTTTTGAACTGGACAATCATATGGTCTACTCTGCTGGAAACAACAAGTTGAAGAGAAGCTGTGTTGCATTCATTGTCAAACAATATTTCAAGATCTGTCCTAAAGTACAACTTCTTCATTGCAAATACCTTTTTCAACAACACAGACAGTGACTATACATGTAGACTTCACCAGATGGAATACAAGGGAATCAAATTGACTACATCTGTGGAAAAAGATAATGTAAAAAGCTTGTATCTGCAGATAAGCTTGTAACTGCAGAACAGACCACCAATTGCTCATAGGCACATTCAAGGAGAAGCTGAAGAAAATTGAAACTAGTACACAAGTGCAAAAGTATGATCTTGAGTATATCCCACCTGAATTTAGAGACCGTCTCAAGAACAGAGTTGACACACTGAATGCTAAAGACTGAAGACCAGAGAGTCTGTAGGAAAACATCAAGAACATTATCCATGAAAAAAGCAAATGATCATTAAAAAGTCAGGAAATAAAGACCAAAATGGATGTCAGAAGAGACTGTAAAATTTGCTCTTGAATGTAGAGTAGCTAAAGTGAATGGAGGTAATGATGAAGCAGAAGGACCAAAAAGAAGATTTCAGAGAAACTCGAGAAGACGAAGTTAAGTATTATAATGACGTGCAAAGATCTAGAGTTAGAAAACCAAAAGAACCTAAAGCCAAAAGAACTAAAGAAAAAAAATCCAAGCCTTGAGTTCTAGTATTGAAGGACGCTCTGAGCAAAATACTGAATGACAGATGAAGCATCAAAGGAAGGTAGAAGGAATACACAGAATCACGTTATCAAAAAGAACTGATTGGACTTGAACCATTTCAGGAGGTAGCACAGAATAGAACACAAGTGGTACTGAAGAAGTGGAAGCAGCAGTAAGGGCACTGGTGGAAAACAAGGCTCCAGAACTGACCGAATAGCAACTCCAGTGTTTCAGCACATGGATGCAACACAGGAACCATTCGCCCATCCACAACAAGAAATTTGGAAGATAGCTAACTGGCCAACCAATTGAAAGAGATTCATATTTGTGCCCATGCCAAAGAAAAGTGAACCAAGAGAATGTAGAAATTATCCAACAATATTGTTCACCTTGCACACAAGTACAATTTTGCTAATATTAGTTCAAAAACAGTTGCAACAGTAACATGACAGAGAACTGTCAGAAATTCAAACAAGTTTAGGAGACGATGTTGAGCAAAGAATACCACTGCTTGTTGTCAGATGGATCTTGGCTGAAAGCAGAGAATACCAAAAAGATGTTCACCTGTGTTCTGCTGACAATGCAAATGCTTCCAGCTGTTTTAATCATAACAAATTATAGGTAATATTTTGAAGAATGGGAATTCTAAAACACTGAATTGTGATCATGACAAACCATGTGATCATGACAAAACATGCTAGCAGGAAGGTCCAGTCCCTGGAGAAGGATATCATGCTCAGTAAGGTAGAGGGTTAGCAAAAAACAAGAATGCCATTCATGAGATACACACACCAGGAGAAGTAGTTCAGACAGAACAAAGGGCTAATGCATGCTTTAAAATCAGGAAAGGTGTGCACATCCTTTCACAACCCTTATTCAATCTATATTCTGAGCTAATAACCCAAGAAGCTGGACTGTAGAAAGAAGAATGAGGCATAGGATTTGGAAGAAGACTCATTAACAACTTTTGATATACAGATGACACAACCTTGCTTGCTGAAAACAAAGATTTGAAGCCCTTGCTGATGAAGATCAAAGACTACAACCTTCAGTATGGATCATAGCTCAAGACAAAAAAAAAAAATCTTCATAGCTGGACAAATAAGCAACACTATGATAAATCAAGAAAATACTGGTTTCCAAAAATTTCGTTTTACTTGGATTCACAATCACTGCCCATGGAAACAACAGTCAAGAAATCAAAACATCTAATGAACCAGGTAAGTCTGTAGGAGACCTCTTAAAGTTGTTGAAAAGCAAAGATGTCACGTTCAGGAGTAAGAAGTACCTGGCCCAAGCCATGGAACTTTCAATCACCTCATATGCATGCAAAAGCTTGCTAATGAATAAGGCTGACTGAAGACTAAGTGATGCCTTTGAATTATGGTGTTAGTAAAGAATATTGAATATACCAAGGACTGCCAGAAGAATTAACAAATTCATCTTGGAAAAATTACAACCAGAATGCTCCTTAGAAATAAGGATGGTTAAGACGTCCACCTACATACTTTGAACACGTTATCAAGAGATTCCATTCACCGGAGAGGGATATGCTCGGTAAGGAAGAGGGTTAACAAAAAACAAGAAGACCATCAATGAGGTGAACTGACACGGTAGTTGCAACAATGAGCTCAAACATAGCAACAATTATGAGGATATTCTAGAACCTGGTAGTGTTTTGTTCTATTTATACAAAGGATGCTTTGAGTCATAACTGGTTCAAGGATACCTAACAACAACAACATTAAACACAGGTTCAATATTCTTTGCTTAATTTCTATATCCACCACTTTCCCAAAATCTTTTTTTGTATTTTCATTTCTATTTTTCCCTCCCTTTTCACCTTTTACTTATTTTAAGGCATAAATCTGCTGTGTTAGTTCTCTATTGCTAACAGAAATACTGCCAAGTGGTATTTAAAAAGTAGAAATTTATTTTTTCACAGTTTAAGAGGCTAAGACTCTGAATTCAGGATTCCGGCTCTAGGAGAAGCTTTTCCTTGTCAGCTCTGGAGGAAGGTCCTTGTGCTGCCTGGCTTCTGCTCCTGGGCAATATTTATGTGACTTAGCATCCCTTTTCCCCCATCTCTGCTATCTTGTTTGCATAATCTCATTTATATCTCAAAAGAGACTGAAGATACACTCTATACTAACTCTGCTTTATTAACATAATAAAGACAATTCATTCTCAAAGAGGGTTATAACCACAGGGATAGAAGCTAGGATTTACAACACATATTTTGGGAGGACACAATTCAATCCATAACACTCCACTCTTTGGTCCCCCAAAATTCAAGTCCTTTCCACATGCAAAACACATTCACCCCCACATCACATCATCTCAGTCTTAAATCAACTTCAAGTCCAAAATCTCATCTTATGAACCATCTAAATCAAATGTGGGTCAAGCTTTAGGCATATTCCATCCTGGAGCAAAATTCCTGTGAACCTCTGAAATCTAAACTACAAATTATCTTCTTCCAAAGTACAAAGTAGGCATTTTCATTATAAATGGGAGAAATTAGAGGAAAAGAAGGGGTAATAGGCACCAAGCAAGTCCAAAACCCAGCAGGACAATTTATATTAACTCTCAAGTGTTGAAAACAACCCTTTGTTCTCTGAGATCATCTAGGCAATGACCCTGCCCTCCAGACTCTGGATGTTGATCACACTCTCTTGATTCTGCAATAGGCTTCAGCTCAACCTTCCAGATCCACTGGGATGGTGACTCTGCTCCCTTGGCTTTAGGTAACCTCATTCTTCGAGTCCATCTGTATAGCCACCCTACTCCCTCAGCCCTGGAAGAACCTGTTTTTCTAACCCTTGGGCATGGTAGTACCATCTCCTCAGCTTTGGGGAGTGGCCCCATACTCCTTGAACGTCTTAATGACAGCACCATATTCCAGAACAGAATTAACAAATCTCACTCTTGAAACATAGGACGCTATAGCCCCATCCTTTAAAGCACAGAAGGATCTGCTTCATGTGTTCCTTCCAGCAGTCTTGCTGATCTCCAAGATACTCCAAGGATGATCCTTTTCTGTTCTTGCAGGACAAGACATGTAGGTCATTTGACCTATTTCCTGACTGCAGAACTCCAAAAGGCAGATAGTGCACTTCCCTTCTGTTCTTTCTCTGTCCCCTTCAGTCTAAGCTTATAGGTTTCCTGTTTGGCTGGCTGTGATAGTTGGTTAGCTCTATCAGTCATAGGCTTAATGCTTTAACAAATGATTGTAGAGCCACATTCTTGGTAAACATTCTAGGACACTTGTCCTTAGTTTGTACAACAGAATTTTCCAAAAAATTGTTTTCATTTTGCAAAGTTCTTTTTTATGCCCCTCTCTTTCCCCCACACATTTTAATGTAACTGGAAAAGAGAAGCCAAATGGCCTCTTCAAGAAATTTCCTCAGCCAGACATCCAAGTTCATCATTTACAAGTTCTATCTTTCATAGCATATTCGAATGTCATTCAGACAAGTTCTTTCCCACTGCATTAAAAAAAAAAATCACCTTTTCTCTATTTTCTAATCACATGTTCATCATTTTCTTCTAAAGCCACACCAGAAGCAACTTTCTACTGCTGGCACCATGTGTATTCTCTAAGACAACAGAGATTTTCTCTACAGCTCTCCTCACTTCCTTTTCAGCCCTCACCAGAACTGCCCTTCGTTTTCATAGTTCTACACCAGTCTCTTCAAGGCAATCTAGGCTTTTACTATTAAGCATCTCAAAATTCTTCCAGGCTCTACACATTACCCAATTCCAAAATCACTTCCACTAATAAATTTTAGGTTAGAGCGGCTGTTAGAGCAGCACCCTACTCCTGGTACTAAATTCTATTACAGTTATCTAGTGCTGCTATAACAGAAATATCATAAATGGGTGGCTTTAACAAGCAATCATTTATTGTCTTGCAGTTAGGAAACTCACAAGCCAAAATTCATGGCTGTAACTGTAATAAAAGGCTTTCTCTGTCTGTTGGCTCTGAGGGAAGGTCCTTGTCTCCTTAGCTGGTTTCCTGGTTCCTCGGAGATCTCCTTGTGGTTTGGCATAAGTCTTAACCCATTTCTGCTTCTCCTGTGTGCTTGCTTAATGTCTTGCATATCTCAAAAGAGACTGACTTAAAACATACCCTCTACCCTAATCCTGTCTCATTAACATAACAAAGAAAACCGATTTCTAAATGAGATTATAACACGGGCAAGGAAATTAAGATTTACCAACACATATTTTGGAGGAGACACAATTCAATCTACATGTTTACCAAATATTTTCTCCCATCTTATAGGCAAAGATATTATGATAGCATTTACATATTTTTAATTGCATATTAAAATGTATATGTGTATTACCATAAATACAAAAACTAAAAGTCAAACTTTTTGCATGGTGATACATTCAATTATTTGTATGGAGCACATATTTATACTTAAAACATATGGATGTTATATGTATACAGCATTGGGATTTTCTTTTTTCATTGAGACTTGATTAAGACATTCTCCTACCTTGGACCTCATGTTACAGTCTGAAAATCACAAACATGTAATAAAAAAAGTATATTTATTAAAGAATATATGGGATCAGGTGCCCATTGCTGATACTATACATCCACTCTGGTAACTAACACCACTCAGGTTACAGGAAGTGCCTCTCGCCATCTCTTGCCCTCTGTTCTGGAAATTAAACGTGACTTTTCCAAATGTCGTGAAGAATCATGGGTTGCGCTGCTGCCAACATCATGGAAGGACACTGCTTGTAAGAACAGGGAGAATTTGAGCTGTGGAAGCATTTAGGAAAGAGAAAAGACAAATTAATTAACTTGTCAAATCCTTCCTCTCAGATATCATGAATGCTATAGATTCTTGCATAATAAATTATCTTTTCCCAGGAGTGCAAACATCCATTTTCTTACTTTCCTCCAGTTCCAACTGTGGGCCTTTAAGTACCTACAAATTAATGCAGAATTTGCAACAGTTATGCATGGCAGCCAAAGATCATCAGTAAACTATGTATTTTAAATTTGATTTTTTAAACTTATAGTAAAATATGCAAAAATCTAGAGGAAACTAAAAGGAAAGAACACATTCTGCATTTCTCAAGCTGAAAGAACTAATAAAAAGTTTAAGCTTTGAGATATATCACTGAAGGATTCTATGAGCAAAATATTGAATGATGCAGAAAGCATCAAAAGAAAATGGAAGGAATATACAGAGTTACTGTACTAAAAAGAACCGGTCAACATTCAACCATTTCAGTAAGTAGCATATGATCAAGAACTGATGGTACTAAAGGAAGAAGGCATTGGCAAAAAAAAAACAAGGCTCCAGCAACTGATAGAATACTAATTGGGATATTTAAAAAACAGATGCAACACTGAAAGCATACAGTCAACTGCGTCAAGAAATTTGGAAGACAGTAATGTGGCCAACAGACTTCCAAACATCCATACATTTGCTCACTGCAAAGAAAGGTGATCCAGCAGAATGCAGAAATTATCAAACATCATTAATATCACACACAAGCAAAATTTTGCTGAAAATAATTTTAAAATGGCTAAGGCAGTACATTGACAGGGAACTGTCAGAAATTCAAGCCAGATTCCAAAAAGGATGTAGGTTGGACATCACTGCTGATGTCAGATGGAGCTTGAAAGCAGAGACTATCAGGAAGATGCTTACCTGTGTTTTACTGACTATGCAAAGACATTCAACTGGTATCATAACAAATTATGGATAACCTTGTGAAGAATCGGAACTCCAGACACTTCATGCTCATGAGGAATCTGTACACATACCACGAGGTAGTTCTTCAAACAGAACAAGGTGATACTATGTAATTTAAAAATCAAGAAACATGTGCAACAGCATTGTATCCTTTCATCATATTTATTCAGTCTGTATGCTAAGCAAATAATCTGAGAAATGGGACTATATGAAGAAAGTGGCATCCAGACTAGAGGAAGACTGATACACAACCTGTGATATGTAAATGACATAACTCTGCTTGCTGAGAATGAAGAGGACTTGAAGCACTTACTGATGAAGATCAAAGGCCACAGCCTTCGGTATGGGTTACACATCAATATAAAGAAAACAAAAATCCTCACAACCAGACCAATAGACAACATCATGATAAACAAAGATTGAAGTTGTTAAACGTTTCATTTTACTTGCATCCACAAGTTTTAACAACCACAGAAGTGAGAGTCAGAAAATCAAATGATGTACTACATTGGGCAAATCTACCACAAAAGACCTCTTTAAAGCATTAAAAAAGATGTTACTTTGAGGACTAAAGTACACTTGACCCAAGCAATGGTGATTTCAATTACCCCATATGCGTAAGAACGTGGGCAATGAATAAGGAAAAGCAAAGAATTGATGCCTTTGAATTGTGATAGCGGCAAATATTGAATATACCATGGACTACCAAAAGAACAAACAGATCTGTCTTCTAACAACTGGAGCCTGAATGCTGTAAAGGGAGGATGGTGAGTCTTGGGGTTACACATTTGGGACATGCTATCAGACAGAATCAATCCCTGGAGAAGGACATCATGCTTAATAAAGCAGAACATCAGTGGAAAAAGAGGAAGACTGTCTAGAAGATGGACACAGAGGCTGCAACAATGGACTCAATCATAGCAAAGTTTGAGGATGGTACAGGACCAGGCAGTGTTTCATTCTGTTGTTCAAAGGATTGCTGCTATGAATTGGAACTGACTCAATGGCACCTAACAACAATGGTCATTTCAAAATCTACCTGTGACTGTTTTGAAGGCAGGTGAGCTCCCTGTCACTAGAAGTATGAAAGACTGCATGACTGCTTGCTACAACTGCAGATGAAGGGACTTCAAGCAATAAATGGAAGAACCTTCCAAATTTGGTGCCCTATGATCCTGCAATTTTTCCAACTCCTCTGCAGCAGAAGTTTCAAGAAAAATATACTAAATTCCGTAACTATTCAGTGTTTTTCCAAGTTCCAAATACTGTGATAGACACTGGTAAACAAGACTGTCTTCTTGAATTCACAGCTTACTGGGAAGAGATATAAACAAATGGGTTATTATAACACAGGAGAAGCATAGCGGTGCCGGGAGCGCACAGGAGGAGCACTAAGCCTGGATCAGTATGGGTGGATTCTGGCAGGCTTCCAGAAAGAAGTGACACTTAAATTGAATTTTGTGAAATAAGTGTTTGATCAGGTACTTCTCAAAGCCCCTGGTTTGAATAATTTCAGCTGGTTCCAGGTCCCTTCTCTGTCTTGCTATATATTTTGTTTACCTGCCCTACTTATCAACTCACAATATTCAGGGACATGAGTGCTCACTTTTTAATAATTAATTCTAACCACGGATGTGTAAAAAGAACATGTGGTCCAGCCTATTCATATATATACATGTGTATGTATACATCAGATACAGGAACTAAACTCCAGGTTTTGTGCATCAAAGTTACTGGGCAGGTCCTAAACTCACTTAAGATACTTACACTGTTTAACCAAATGAATCGGGCATCGGGCAGATACAGCTCATGCAGCATTTGCTTGTTGGGCAGTGAACACAAAGGAAAGAGAGCGTTAAGGGAAGAAGCAGACTCCTCCTTGTAAGAGCTGTTTTTTTGGTCACCATGCAGTAGAAAGCAGGGCCAATCATCCAGTCTGCAAAAATTGCCAGCTAAAAAAAACGAACCCTTTGAAGTGACTAATGAATATGCTCTTTTTAACTTACTCCGATCTCATAGCTGAGAGCTGTGCAGTTGCTCCTGGGCAGAAGTTTCACTAATGTAGGGATGTTGACTGGCCACTGCATCAAATATTTATCAAGTCACAGATGGGAATCTACAAAGAGTTTGCAGAGAGGTTTAGTATCTCCCTTTGGTCTAGAGAAAGCACGTCAGCACAGTGAAACGCAAGTCTGCAAGTACACACCTTTAAGCTTGAAAGAAAGGTTGGTGACCCACTTTAAACAGGTTAAATAGGGCCAATTTAAAGGACTTTCTCCTTAAAGTAAAAGTAACAGATTTTCACTGTACATTTTAGAAAAAATCCTTATGCAACAAGAAAACAGAATCCACCCATAGTTGCACCACTCAGACGTAAAAGTCTTTTAAAGTAAAAAACGAAATCACACTTTACCCAATGTTCTGTATGTGTTTCACTCTTTAGCTTTTTAAACTTTTCTCATTTAACTATATTCATCATAGCTGTGCATAATACTGAGTACTTTGTACATCTTATTTGTATGTATTTATAATATTTCAGTGTCATGGTTTACCCAGCCAATTGCTTAGTGTTGGGTATTTACAGAATATCTAACTTTTCACTAAAAATAAAAGATGTTTTTGATGATTGTTTTTCAAGTTAACTATTTGGGCCCATTTATGATATTTTATCAGGCAAATTCATGAAAAAGAAATTGCTAGGTCAAAGAATTAGCCTGATAGAGCAGTTTATATTTTCACCATCAGAGTACAAGTGGGAACACAGCTGTCACTGAATGCCATGCTCTATATGGTCTGTAAGAGCCACATATAGGTCCGAAAGTTTTCCAGTTACTTTATTTGCATATTTGTTTGTTTGTGTAGTAGTTGCCTTGAAACTTGAGCTTTTTTCCTCTTTAATACTACAGCTGTCTTATTTCTCTAATGGACCATCCTCATTTAGTTACAGTGGAGAGAAAGAAGGATCTTTTCAATAGTAAACTGTAGTGCCTGAGTTCAGAGAGGATTTATGGCTTGCTGTTTTGCAATGCTAGTAACCACAATTACAACGCCAACTCTATCAATACCTCGTTCCTCTAACAATAGAAGGCAAGCTGTTTCCTGCAATTGAAGTCTCCTAGAAAAGAGGTTGTGTAATATATAGGAAAAAGTGTGTGCGCGCGCGCGTGTATGTGCACATATGCGTGTGTGTTGGAAGAGGTTGTTAAGGTACAATGAGGGGTTTTGTAATTAATTTCTTTTGTTGTGGTATGTATGTATATGTATAGAAATATATACACACACATATATATGAAAAAAGATTTGTCATTTTAATGTATTTTACATGTACAATTCAATAACATTAATTACTCTCATCAAGTTGTGCAATCAACTCCGCTATCTATTTCTAGATTTTTCCAACACTCTTCACAGTTCAGTGCCTCCCAAGCACCTTTTTTCCCCCTCCCTCCTACTCCTGGAAACTACTAGTAAACTCTGCTCTCCATACATAAAAAAGCTTTTTTGTTTTGCCAAGTAAAGGAATTGAAATAACCATGATTTTTTTTAAAAAGGCATCTATTATCATTAATTAATCACTAAAGAATAAGTATTTTAATGTACATTCATTCTTAACAAAAATAAAAAAGTAAAGAACAAGAACACAATTCCAGAATAAAGTACATTCTTATTTAAGAATGAGCAACTGGCATTCTTGCAATGGCATATACAAAATCCTTTTCTTTTCTCAAAGAATTTGGAAGCATTGTTTTGGATTGGCAGGAGACTGGGAACCCTGGCTTGCAAACCACCACAATAGAGGCTCACGACCATGTTTATACAGAATGCAATAGCTGACTCAGTTTTCCTCCTCCCTGGACAAGAAAGTGAGAGAAGTCCTGAGCTATCCCTTTCAGGAGTCTCTTGCCTACTTGCTTGGTCTATGTGGTAGTCTCAGACTGCAGTGATTTTCTGGGGTACTGTTTTTATGATTTGCACACAGCCACAAACCATCTATATTATTACTTACTTAATATTTCTTTTTAAATCAACACTTTTTTAAGCTTAAAAGTAAATTTTTCAACAGGAAACAATATCCCAACCACAAAGAACCACTATCATTTGTCATAAATAAAGAAAATAAAGATGTTATTGCCATCTCTCTCCCTCAGTTCTGCCTGTTCAGAACCTGAGTCCCGCATTTTCTTGGCTGAGAGACAGTGGGGTGAACAGTATTGAAGACATACATAGTAGCCTAGATAAGAGACTTTCCCCTTGAATTATAAGGGCTGATGGAGAATTGAAACAGAAATAAATTTCTCACTTTGTGAAACCATTTTGTTGCTCTATCCCTGTGCCTGCTCATAGGGGTCCTAGAGTTGGGAAAGTACTATTATGCGCTGGGTTCATGTCCTGACTTGATACTTGCTGACTATAAATCCTTGGGCGAATCACTTCACCTCTCCTTAAAATCTCAGTTTCCTGAACTATAAAATGAGATGATAATATTTATCTAATGACAAATAAATGAGAATACATAAATGATTTTATAATCTTTAAAATGCCATGCAAGAAATTAAGGACTATCCTCACTTGTGGGAGTAATTTTATCTTTGTGCATTGGATAGTTTTTTAAATAGTCCAGAATTACACATCTCACTATAAAAACCAAACTTGTTGCTGGTTAGGCAATGCTGACATCGTGACCCTATAGGACATGGTATAGCTGTGCCACAGGGCTTCCAAAGCTGTAATCTTTATGGAAGCACTCTGCCAATCTTTCTCCTAAAGAACAGCTTGTGGATTTTAATCCCTGATCCATCTGTTAGCAGCCCAATGCTTAGGAACTGCACTATTGAGGCCCCATCTCACTATAACCTAAAGTAAGTGGATTAAAGCTTTTAAAAATCAATTATTGGATCTCACATTATGTGGATTAGATTCTAATAGGACTAGCCAAGCATTCTTAGAATTCTAATTACTTAATCAATGGCTCTACATATCATAGGTCAGGAACCAGGACTGGCTTGTTCACTTCCACATCCCCTGTACCTGGCATACTGCCTGGCACACTGGAGCTGCTCAAATAATGTTAAAGCATGAATGAATGAGTGAATGAATGAATGGAGGGATGGCTAAAGGAATGAGATGGTATTCTTAAATTAGACCTTGGCTCCCATAGTAGAGAACTCACCTGAATTCCAATTGTAATTCATGAGGTTAAAAGAGACTTGCTCTCACCTCCCGCGCATGAAAAAGTATGCAATTTAGGTCTAAGCTCATCATCATACCACATCATGACTGGCTCAGAGACAGACACAGGACCACATTAGAGTTGCAGTGAATCTTCTGCTGGGACTGTTTTTCCGGTTGGATTGGAAGCTGGGAGTTGTTGCAGCCGTTTTTCTAGCCAAAGAAGAGTCTGTTTGAAATGGAGCCAGCAAGAGAAGGAAGTGCTAACAGATGGAGCGAAGTGGCATTGTCTGAGCCAGCTCTACCCTGGAGTTTTCCATTACTAGTGCTTTACACCCCCGTGGTACTGTGGTTAAGTGCTCAGCTGCGAAGTGAAAGGTCCATCATTCCTTGGAAACTCTGTGGGGCAGTGCTACTTTGTCCTATAGGGTCACTGTGAGTCAGAATTGACTCAACAGCAGAAGTTTGGTTTGGTTTTAAGACAATTTAGGTTGGATTTGCTGTATTGAGGGGGTTCTCGTCCCTCTTTCCTGGACAGCTGATGCCATACCTGGAGACATTTAAAATGGTTATTTGAGGTAGTTCACTTCCACAGACAGTATGTGCCAGGCACTGTGCTGGACACTGGTAGTACCACACCTACCTATGACTCTCAAAGGGCTTCAGTTTATATGAAAGACAGGTTTGTAAGCAACCAGGAGAGAGTAGAAGAAGAGCACTTACAAAACCCGAAGCAAAAGCCATGGAGCAAGACAGAAGTCACCAGATCTACCAGGAGGTTCTCTCTCCTCTTCCAGGCTCTATTACTTGCAGCACTGATAAGCACGTCACACAGATAAGTGTGTCACTCTCTTCAAGGAGCGTCAGCTATACAGAGTGCTAACATTTAGTGATAGCTTACTGTGTCATTGGGTTCATGCTCATTTAATTCTCAGTTCTTGCATATGGCAGAACATTGCATATGAAGAATGCTTTCGAAATTCTACTTTCTCTTCTCAATTAGGGGGCAGCATTCGGCACACAAGGGGCTTTGCAAATATTGGGGAGTGAGTTAGTAAGGAAATACTTGACCTTTGAAGTCAGACAGCCTAGTTTTGCATTTAGATTCTACCACTAAGTTTGGTAGAGGTGTTTGTTCTTGCCCTTGTTCTATGATGTCATTATGAGTCAGAATCAACTTGAAGACAGTGGGTTTTTGGATCTTAGTTACCTAGTACTGCTGTAACAGAACTACCACAAGTGGGTAGCTTTAAAAACAGAAATTTATTTTCTCCAAGTTCTGGAAGGTTAAAGCCCAAATCAAGATCTCTGCCACACCAGTAGGTTCTCTCCTCATAGGTAGTTCCAGCCATTCCTTGGTTCCTCAGCTGGTAGCCAATACTCAGATGGCATCTGTATTCTCCCCGTGTGTGCACATCTCTGTGCCTAATCTGCTGGCTTTATAACTCAAATTTAATTAGATTTAAAACCCCACCCTACTTGGGTATGATCTAATTAACATAACAAAGTACACCATATTTCCAAGCAGGATTACATCCACAGATACAGGAATTTGAATTCCAACCAATATTTTGGGGAAACACAATTTAATTCATAACATCTCCTGGACGCAGAAAGCCGCAGTCAACTTAACAGAAATCTTGCTGATGCCCAAATTCTCTTGAAGACCTCTGCTGATGAGTAAAATGAAGTGCACCTGTGCACATGTACATTGGTGCTCAGGATCCCAAACTCTCATTTGAGATGTCTGCACCTGGCAGTCCTCTGTGAGACGGAGCAGCCAGACCCAGCACTAAATTGGAGAAAAACCTCCCAGGGCCCAACATCAGGACTGCCTGTGGGTAGATGGGGTTAGGCTGGATCTCTGATTAGCACCAGTCACCGAGTTGTGCCTTTGCTTCCAGCAGAGCACATGGGGCTTCCGAGAATTTCATCTTGCCTGATGGAGGCCCTGGAGGCAGCCTGAGCCCCAGGCATACTGGCCACCTTGGCAGATTTCCTTTTTAAGCTTCATGTTGGCTTGTCAACCTCATCATCCCAAACCAGTTAAACAAACAATTTATTAGACTGGCAGCCCCTCTGGATTCTGTAACTTTTCTTCAAGGGTCTGTCGACTTTGCCATTTTCAACTACACTTTAATGATTTTCCTTCCAGAGGAAAAAAGATGCATCTTTCAGCTTGGGTAAGAAGTATATGGATGTGGACATGCAGTTCATATACTAGTTATGAATATTCATAGGCTCTCTTAGACATTTCCCATCAAATCTGAATGAGCGACTAAGCATTTCACTTTAAAATCAAAGCTACATAGAATGCTTTTAAATCATCACTAGGTTTTTGTTATAAATGAGTACATTTATATTAAATTTGGATTAGAACTAGATATAATTCTCACAATACATAATTAGATAACTAGGTTTTTTTTCCCCCTTAGCAGTATTTCTCAAAGATCTTTTTATGATCATTTAATTTCAGTCTTTTGAAGTACATGGGAATAGACATTGGATCTTGTAACATATTATGGCCTCTTTTATTTCAAGACTGCTATTTTAGGTGTACTGACAAGCTAAGAATGACCTTATTTTTTCTGACTTTTTTTGATGATTGGTTAACAAAACTAGGGTTTTACAGCACTCTGTTATTTATTTCCAGATCTCCCTGAAATTCAAGTTGTGTTTCATCAAAATCGTGCTTTTCTTGTTCGTTTTACAGAAGAACTAAATTAAAAACAAAAGTAAAAACTTGTTGCCATTGAGTCGACTCCGATACATACTGACCCTACAGAACAGGGCAGAACGGCCCCATAGGGTTTCCAAGGCTGCTAGTCTTTACAGAAGCAGATTGCCACATCTTTCTCCCACATTCAAGTTCATGAGTTTGAACCACTGACCTTTCGGTTAATAGCTACCAAGCTGCTAGCAAGGCTCATTTAAGAAAATACAAGGCTTAGTAACAATAACTACCATTTGTCAGTACTTACCGTGTGCTCATGAATTTGCAACGTACATCACAATTCATTCAAGCCACACGACAACCTTAAAAAAAAAAATTCAATGCCGTTGAGTTGGTGCTGACTCTAGAAGGTAGGCATTATTTTTCTTCCTTGATAGCCAAGAAACGAAAACTCAGAAAGTTCAAGAAATCTTGCCCAAGAGACCTTGTTACTGAGAAGAGGATCTGGGTTATCAATTGATTCCAAAGTCAGTGCATTCAGCTCCACCATTTGTTCTTTCATCTCACAAACATTTCTCAAGCCCCTTCTGTGTTCCAGGTACCATTCTGAACGTGGAGACACAGCAAGGAATCAGACAGAAAATGCCCTCTGTACCCAAGGTTCTTGTAATCTACCCAGCTTCCCTGTCAAGCATGCACTCTAAATCCCCCACAGATGTGGTAGAAGGACCATCTCTTTGGCATGACCGGATTCCCGGGCTGAGCTGAATCCACTGCAGAGCATTTCTTGGTATAGGCAGAAATTTATTTCAATGCCTTAGCACAGTGTCTGGATCATAGTAAGTTCAAAATAAGACAGTTATTATTTGGCACTTAGGCTTCCAAAATACAGAGGGAGATAACTGCTTCAGATGAAATCACTGCCACAAACTATCCCTTTAAGGACGAGTATGCTGTCACAGGGCTGGGATAGCAGGTAAGAGCTGCAAATAGAGGTCTATGTATGGGGTTTGATACAGAAAATTGAATTTGTAAATTTTCACTTAACCATAATAAAATATTGTTTCCCTCTCTCTCTCTCTCTCTCTGACACACACACACACACACACACACACAAACACACACAGAGAGAGGCAGACATACATCCCTTTAGAAATGCTCTAGCTTTGATTGTACTTGAATTTGATACTCTTCTTTCAGTTCAAGTTGCTATTGTGGGGTGTCGCTGAGTGATTCCAATTCACGATGGCCCCATGTGACAGGCTAAAACCACCACATAGGGTTTTCTAGGCTGTAATCTTTATCAGAGCAGATCACCTGACACAACTTTTGGACGGCTTGGACAGAACTGCCTTCTCAGGCTTCACACCAGCATTTTTATCTTTTCCTAAGTAGATCCCTCTGCCCTTGTCTCTCCTTGCCTCAAGGCTGACACTCACTCCAGAGGTAACCTGTCGCCCACCTTCCTGACTGTAGGGCCTGGCTGGCTTCCCACTCCTTTGTGCCTGCAAAAACAACAGTGGAGATGTACAGAGGGCTGCTAACTATCTCAGCTGTCGCCGTTAGAGCTACAGAACTTGCCTCTTGATCAGCAAAAGTGGGAGGAGATGAAAAAGACCCATCGGCCCCAGTGAGCTCTTCCCTGTCTTTGTCGAGGTTGCTTCTCCAGTCTCCAAAGCATTTGGAGCTTTCTCACAGCTGGAAACTAAAATTCTTTTTCCCAGATTTGATAGCCAAGATCTTCCCCAAGCAGTGGGACCTGTCTATCTTCTGCTGGAAACTTTCATCTTCATTTACATTCCCTCCTTTCAGCACTTCTTCAATAATTTACAGTGTTCTCAGTGGCACGTCCATGGCATCTGCACAGTTGACTTAGGCTGGTAAGAACGGGAAAGAATGCTCACGCACCATGGGTTCCCACTCCAGGTGCAGTCCGTGTTCTATTCTTCTCAGTGTCCTCACCTCCGTGGCCCCTGCCTAACACAGTGTGCCTCAAGGATGCTTGTCGGAGGTCAGTTTGTCTAGACACAGAGGCTAACATGGGGATTCTCACAGTGCAAGTCATGTTTTGAGGTGTGCCTCTCAGAAGAAATCTGTAGGGAAGGGAGAGAAGTCAAACAGGGCAGAGAAGATGCTAAGCAATGAGGTAGTTGAGGAAAAGTTTAGTTTAGACCCAATCCTGCTGTGAGCTCTGCAGCACAAACTACACCTCTGAGCGGTTCCTGCCCAGAGTCAAACGGCCTGGGCTCTTATTCCCCTTCTGTCAGCTTCCGCCTGTGGCTGCCCTTGCAATGGGGAACAGAGTGGGGAATCGCCTCTCAGGCATCTCCCACCAAGAGGCTCTCTGCAGCTGAGGATAGTCTTTTAAAGAGTACAGTGCGTCAGCTAGTGGAGGCCAACATCTGCAACAGCTATAGCATGGGTGCTAGGGATCCAGACAAGGCACTCACAGTTCCTGCTACAGTGCTAAAAAAATCATAATAAATAAGTATGCAATGCAATGACTAAGCAGCTCTGCTCACGCTGGGCGTAGCAGTTAACAAGGCTTCTCTCCTCCCTCCCACCTTCCTTTCCTTGTCTTTCTTCAACAGAGATATATTAGGGACCCAGGAATCTGGAGTTCAGGTAAGGAGACAGGGTGTAAGCAAGTAAATGAACAGCCACATAAAATAAATACAAATCATAATCACTGCTCCAAAAGAAATAAAGTACCGTGACAGAGGCCAAAGATAAGGGGAAAGAGGGACACCTATTTCAGAGCAAGTAGTCAAGGAAGGCTTCTCTGAGGGTTGATTTCTAAGACAAGACCTCAAAGGAAAAAAGGATACAACTGTGAAAATTTAGGGGAAGTGGATTCCACGGAGGGCAGGCAACAGGCTTGCAAGTTCTAAGGACTGAGCAAAGCCACAGATGAGATGGGAGAGTTCAGCTTGGCCCAAATGACTGAACCTTATGGGCTATGGAACAGAGCTGAGGTTTAACTTAGCTGCAATTGCAAACCTTTGGAGGATTTTCAGAAGAGCAGTGGTATGATATGAATACTTTGCTGTGGGAATGAGATATTAATTAACTTCGTTCAGATAATGTAGCCTCCTTATTTCCACATCTTGATTTAATCTTATACTTTTCTGAATTTCAAAGAGAAAATTCAATATTTACATCTGAGTCTCTTGATTTAAACAGCTGACTTTCAGAAAAGCGCCAGAAAGATTTGGTCCCTGTCATCACCAAGATAGGCTTTGGGGTACGGGGAGCTTACACAGGAATCCTTGGAGTGACCAAGGGAGAGCCCGTGAAGCTATGAGGGTCTCTGAACTTTTCCCTGGCCTTAGCAGCCAAGTTGGGTCTTTGCTCATCTCAGGTTACTTCCCTGGCACAGCACGTGGGTTTTATCACTTGTAGTGTTCTACAGAAACCAGGTGGCTTAGTGGTTAAGTGCTACAGCTGCTAACCAAAACGTCAGCAGTTCAAACCCATGAGGCACTCCTTGGAAAATCTAGGGGGCAGTTCTACCCTGTCCTGTAAGGTTGCTACGAGTCAGAATGAGAATCACCTTGACAGCAGCAGGTTTGGTTCTTTGGTTTTAGTGTTCCCTTGGGTGGCAATGATTGATGACTAAGTGACCAACTACTAGCCAAAATGTTGGCAGTTCAAAACCCCCCAAAGGGGCCTCGTTAGACATGCCTGGTGATGCTTCCAAAAGGTCACAGCCTTGAGAATCCTCTGGAGCACAGTTCTACTCTGCACACATCAGGCCACCATGAGCCAGAATCAACCTTAAGGCAACTAACACCAACAATGCTCCCAACCTCTGCCCCCACTTCCCCTCTCACACATCAGTTCCCCCTGCCATGGTGTTGCTGATGCTGCAGCGCCCTCTGTAGTCTGCCTGTGGCTCCCATTCTCTCCTTGCCTGGGAGCTTTCCTTTATAGTCCTTGTTTCTACACGGTCAGCTTTCTAAACAGCAACATGTCATCCCTCCACAGAATATAACCATACTTCTGGACACTTTCTATAGTTCAAGGGAGCCAAAGGTGAATTTTTTTATTATTTAACTGTAGTTTAATTCTCACCTTTGATGCGGGAGACCAAGGTCTAAGTCTCAGCCAACGCACCTTGTGCACAGCCTGTCTATCAGCGAAGGCTGGGCTACAGCTGTGATGCTGCACAGATGTCAGCAGAGCTTCCAAACTAAAGAGGACTAGGAGAAAAGGCCTGGCAATCTACTTCTGGAAATGAAACAATGCAAACCTTTTGGATCACAATGATCCCATTCCCTTGAGCGTAGGATTGACATGAGTTGAAGGCCGACTCTATGGTAGCTAATAATAACAATAATCATGCCAGAGTCCCTGGGTGGTACAAATGGTTAACATGTGGCTACTAACTGAAAGGTTGGTGGTTTGAGTTTACCCAGAGGTACCTCAGAAGGAAGTCCTGACAGTCCACTTCTGAAAAGTCAGCCACTGAAAACCCAACTCTCACCTACCAGGGTCACCGTGAGTCACAGTTGATTCATCTGTAACTAGAAATCATGCGACATGACCCTAAGGTCCAACATTTGCCAGGTTAGCCACCTACAAGGCCATCACCTCCCAGAGTCCAAATCAGGAAGCGGAGCATCGGTTTCCTCTCAGTCTACCTAACAGGTGAGACTAAACATGCAAGTTTTAACACCTATGATCTCTAATCCTACTCCCAAAGTAGAAGAGGTTGGCTTCTCTTCTTCCTCTGGCATAGACTCCTTACATTGTTTTTTGCATCCTTGACTCTTACATGAGGCCACAATGGCAGATTGCCTGTTCCAAACTCCCCATGATAGGGAAAATAAATGATACATTGGTTTAGCATTTTCAAAGCACTGGGTCTGTTACCACTGTTATAAAAAGATCACTTCAGCTGCTGAAATTCAAGGGACCAACAGTAGGCAGAAATCCCAGTTGGAACCTGGTTTGTAGTTCTCCAAGGGAGAGGTAACAGTGGCTTGTACATTGGAGTCACATCAGAGTTGGAGAGAAGTGGATGGATTTTCTACACATTTTGTGTGTAGGTCTAACAGCCTATTTAACAAGGCTTTAACAAGTACACGCTTGAGAAAAGCCCCAGAACAACACAAAGATGAGGAAGACATGGGCCCTGCACTCAGATTTCTTACAAGTTAATATGTAAGATATCTAAACAACTAACTTCTTGCTAGGTTAGTGCTATCATTATACATAAGAGAAATCAGAAGAGAGTATTATTAAGTGTAGATTTCCTCCCTGGGACCCACAACAGCTAATGGGCTTCAAAATAATCATCCTTCTAACAGCTGTGTGACCTCGGGTAAGTTACTTAACCTCTCTAACTTCTCAATTTCCAAAAAAATAAAAAATAAATAAAACGTGAAGTTGTAGCATCTACTTCATCAAGCTGTAGGAGAACTCAATGAGATTACACATAAAGCACTTTAGAACATAACTGGCTCATAGAATTTTTTTTTTTCATATTGTCCAACAGCTTAATTGATCACCTGTGTTAACCATGGGTCTTTACTTCACTTCCTCGAAACATAGTTCTCCTAAATGTGTACGTATCTGCTTCAACAGGAAGGCTTCCAGACAGCAAATGGCAAGGACACTGCCAGTCATTAACATTCACCTAGCACTGTCTGCCTATCACTTGTAGAGAGGATGAGAGCTAACCATTAGGGAACCTCTAATGTGATTGGAAAGAGGTTTATGACTGTGAATAAGGGAAAACTCAAGGCAGCATTTGACTTAGAGATTCATTCAACAAATAGTATTGAAATGATACAGAGCAACATCAGGCTTATTCAGTCCTTGCAGTTGCTCTTCCGAGGAGATATTATCAATTCCATTACACAGATGAAGAAACTGACACTCAGAAAGGGTAAGTACTTTCCCCAAGATCACGCAGCTAGTAAGCGGCAGACAACAGTTTGACTCCAAAGCCCATATGTTATCTGTCTCAGTCAATAGCTACCTATTGAGGACCAGCAGTGTACCAATGTATGAGGCTATGTTCAGGGCAATCAATTTGGGCTGGTTCCAGACTTTGTCATACAGAAATACAGTTGTGGTATAACGTGCCGCTGTGAGGGGGAGAAGCTTTGGACACCGAAGTTACAGCCAGTTTGTATGGTTCTAAACCAAATTCGCTGCTGTCAAGTCTATTCTGACTCAGCGACCATGTAGCACAGAGTAGAACTGCCCTCTAGAGTATCCAAGGCTATTAATCTTTACAGAAGGAGACTGCCACATCTTTCTGCCACAGGTTTGAACTGGGCATAAGCAATGGTAAGCTTCACAGTTTGCAGTATTTCAGTGTTTCTTGGCACAACCCCCAGCCCCATAAAAGCTCATATGCCCATTTTGTTGAACAAGCACAACTCATGGAATGCAATCCAGCAATTTAATTTTTGATTCTTCTGTCACTATAAATCTACTCTCTCTATAGCTAGTTTTTCCACCACTGGTTGAACACTTAGAAAGCCCTGTGACATCTCCTTTTTCTCTAAGTTTTATTCACTTGTAACTCATAATACATTGTCTCAGTTTGGCAATTAAAGTACTCATTTGCCATGAAATAATGAAAAATATGTAATATGACTTAAAGTTACTATCTTCCTACACATACACACACACATGTGCATAGTCAGACCAACGGAATATGTTAGGCTTCTTTTCTGATACTTCTAATTATCCATCCCCATCTCCTATTTCTCTAGGGTGGGACTGAGTAAGAAGAGGTAACAGAAGCATCAAGGTTCTCATTTGGTAATGGTAGTGATTTAGAATCAGCGCTCTCTAGATCTGGCAGAAAAGTGAAGCTGACTCTCTCTTGGTGAAAGGCTTTCATGGGTTTTTTGGTGACCCCATCAGTGCAGAGCTCTTAGCACGACTGAATGCCTCCCTATTCTGGCTGGTGACTCACAGTGCCAACCATAGTCACTGGACATCATGGATTCCATGCCTAACTTCCTTCTACTAAGGTCCTATTGCCTCTGAGAGTGTCCCTCTTGGCTGGAGTCTAATATGCCTCCACACTGGCTGTCTCCTGCCCATGGCTCACGTCTGGTCACAGGAGACACTCATGCATTCTTTACTCCATTACACTCTAGGACAGCAATTATTTCCCAAGCTCCCACCCTCCATTTGGTTTCCAAGGCTACTGCAGCCAAGCTGATGCTCCTTAGATTTCTTAGACATAGTTCCCATGAGTCCACTACATATTCCAAACAGCAAAGGGCTCAATGTTAGCTGTCTGAGTGGTCATACTAAAGCCTTTTCCTTAGGCTCAAAGTGGAAACTCTGGCGCTGTAGTGGTTAAGTGCTTTGTCTGCTAACCAAATGGTTGATGGTTCAAATCTGCCAGGTGCTCCTTGGAAACCCTGTGGGGAGGTTTTACTCTGTCCTATAGGGTTGATATGAGTCAGAATTGACTCAACGGCAGTGGGTTTGGCTTTGTTTGGTTTTGAGGTAAGTACAGCCCCTCCATTTCTCTTAGATAAAATTATGAACACATCAATTATGAACACAAAACTTCTCTTCAAAGATCCTTCTCTGATCTCAAACTCCTGACCCTTTTATACTCTTAGTAGGAAAGAGGGCTTTCTCAGCCATCTACTTTGAAAACCGTTGTATCTTGTTCCAGCACCTCCCTTTGTAAAGTGCTTCAGTCAAAATTTCCCTCTTAATGTCCTATTACAACTCAGTGAATGAGCTAATGACTCATTCTCCCTTGCGGTGGGTGAGAAGGCGCCCTTAAACAGCCATTATGAACCCTCGGTGTGTCTCCTAACCTCAGCCTAGTTTCTCCAGGTGACCTTGGAACAGCCTTTTCATTCTCCAGTCTCAGCTTCTCCTCTCAGTGAAATGGAAATCAAACCTCTGTTCTCACCCTGTCTCCAGGGAGGTATTGTGAGGAATAATAAGGCAATGCCTATAAAGTGCTTTAAGTACTTCGGGGAAAGACATTGGCTAAATACCAAATGATAATAATAACACCGTCATCATCATCCACATTATTATTCATGGTTGAGAGGAGAAAGCGGTTGCTGATGGTTGTCTTTGCTCTGTGGGAAGAACTTCAGGCCCCAAGATGTTCTATCAATAAGTCAAAGCCAATAAATACCAAGCACTGGAAGTGGAAGTTATCTAGCCATAAAGGCTGAATGTTCATGTCCATTTGTATTGGAAATGACAATAACCAGCTCTATTTCTCATGTTTTATTTTTACAGCCAGTGCTCAAAGAAGCTAAAATTGAGAGGAAATTGCATTCTTTTTCCAGGGAGGTAAAACAGCAAGAGGTTTTTTTTTCTTCTTCACATCTCGAGTTTTTCTGCTTACCACCCTCTTGTTAGCATGCCTTTCTTCCCTTAGATTTCCCACACTTCCCTAACTTCTACTCTCTACTTGACTTATTTGAGATAAATTTCTCATCTGCAGACAGGGTGTCGATCCAGTAGGTGATGAGGTACAGAGACAGTCGAGGTTAAGCACGGGGAGAACCAGACTCCCAGTGTGGGAAGAGAAGGAGGGTTGTCCCTTCCCTAAAGCTCTGATCCAAATTCATTCATTTTTTTTTTAAGAACACCATGTGGCATCAAACACTACGTCGGGCGCCAGAGCTTGACTGATGAGCAAGAGACAGCCTCTGCCAGAATTTCCATTTCTTGAAAATCCTGCAAAGTCTTCACTGGAGTCCATGTAGAACATCAGAATTTTGTGAACATCAACAAAGGAAATATCAGGGGTCAATAATTGTTATGGGTTGAACTGTGTCCCCTCAAAATATGTGTTGGAATCCTCAGCCCTGTACCTCTGGAGAAGCCCTGGTACTGCAGTGGTTAAGTGCTCAGTTGCTAATGAAAAAGTCAACCATTTGAATACATCAGCCACTCCTTGGATACCCTATGGGGTAGTGCACTCTGACCTACAGGATCACAAGGAGTCCTAACCAACTCAATGGTAACAGGGTTGTTGTGTTTCTCTTTGATACCTGTGGATGTAATCTGATATAATTACTTTCCATAACACAGTCTACTGTAATGTAGTCAATCAATTGAGATTTTACCAGTATAAGGTGGATCTTAAACTTAATCACTTTTGATTTATGTAAAGAACAGCACAGACACAGCGATACGCATGCAGATACAGGGGCAAGACAGATGCTACCTGAGGATGATGGATGCAGATGAATCCACAAGCCCAGAAACTAAGGATCACCAGCTACTAGAAGTGGAAACTAAGACCTCTCCCTAGGAACACATCCTGAATCCAGATTTCTAGCCTTTTTTTAAACTGTGAGAAAATAAATTTCTTTTCCTCAAAGCCACCCACTTGTGGTATTTCTGTTACAGTAACACTAGGAAACTAAGACAGCAATGCATTACCTTCAGGATCATTAGCTCAAACGATTCCCAAGTTGACATTTCTAGTTCTAGACGAACAATTTTTCATTACCATCCCAAATGAGCAACATGTAACCAGGAATTTGCAGGATGGTACTCTGATGAACACATATCTTAAAGTTTGTGATGGGAAATGCCATGGACTCCAAGTATGAGGACAAAGTTTCTGTCCAAGCCCACTACTTACCTCTGAAATCTCTCTGAGCTTCAGGTTCATAGTGCAGCACTGTTCACACTAGCCAAAAGGTGGAAATAACCTAAACATCCATCAACAGATGCATGGATAAACAAGATGTGCTATAAATACACAATGGAACATTATTACCCTGTCATAAAGAGAAATAACATTCTGATCCACGTTACAACATGGATGAACCTTGAAAACATTAAGGTGAGTGAAATAAATCAGTCACAGAAGGACAAATAGTGAATGGTTCCACTTACACGAAACAGGCAAATATTTGGAGAGTAAAGTTTATCAGTGGCTACCAGGGGCAGGGTGGAAGGAAGGAGGGGGGAGTCAATGCTTAGTGAACTCTGAGTTTCTATGAATAGTGGCAGAATAATCTGGAAGTGCATAGTGTTGGCAGTTGTACTATGTGACGAATGTAACCAATGTCACTGAATTGTACAAGCAAAAACTGTTCACTTGAAAGTGTTTTGTTTTATATATTTTCACCACAGTAAAATTATTAAAATACCCTGCTCAAATTTCTCTGAGACTCAGTTTCTTTATATGCCAATTCAGAATGTTTTCCCACAAGGTTTACAGAACAACCTAGTTTCTCATTAAACAGTTAGTACACATATTGTTTTATGACACTGGTTAACAATCCCACAGCATTTAAACATTCTCTCTTCTTCACCTTGGGTTCCCTGTTACCAGCTTTCCTGTCCTCTCCTGCCTTTTAGTCCTTGCTTCTGGGCTCACATGCCTCTTTAGTCCTGTTTTGTTTAGTAGACCCAACCAATCTTTGGCTGAAGGGTGAACCTCAGGTGTGACTTCATTACTGAGCTAAAAGGGCATCCAGAGACCACACTCTCAGGGTTACTCCAGTCTCTGTCAGGCCAGTAAGTCTGGTCCATTTTTGTGAGTTAGAATTTTGTTCTACCTTTTCCTCTAGCTCTGTCTAGGACCCTCTACCATACTGATCCATATTCTTGATGTGAAGATCAAATGAGAAAGGTGAAAGCAATAGTAAGCTGTCAAGTCCTGTTCAGATGGAAGCTGTTATCGCTGAGCTGTTGCTCACATTGCACTAAGCACTGGGCTAGATGAACAGCCCCCTGAACTGTTACTGGAGATTACAACGCTAAGCAGGGGCATAAGTCCCTTCAAGTACTTAAACTGAGGACTAGCTGTTTTAGGAGTCTATGGGCACTGAGAAAACAGGAGCCTAGCTTTGTTACCTTTATTTTCAAATTTTATACACAGAACATTTTTCTGGTTGTAAAAGTAATAAATGGATCTTTGTAAAAAAAAAAAAAAAAACAAGACAGATAATAGATAATGATATAAAGAAGAAATTTAAAATAATACATAATCTTAGAACTATAGATTTAGGGGTAGAGCCTTCCAGCCCTTCTGCTGTGCAATTACGGGGACATTTTTCTTCCCCAAATATGGGGTTCCTTTACACACACCATTTTGCAACCTGCCCCTTTGATTTAAAAATACATCCTGGGTATCTTTCCCCTGCCTTCATGTTAAAGGTCCTTTGACCAGTTCTGGAGAGGGGTTCTTGATATGTACCACCTCCTTTGGCTCTGATGACATCCCCTAGAGTAGTTATTCTCAGTGGCCACAAAGGACAAGAAACCTCCTCCAGCTCAAAAAAATTCAGATTGGGTACATTTAAAAGTCCCACTTGCTAAGTTCTGAGATATTGACATCTTGTCATTTCCCCCCTCTTTTTCAAATTTCAAGTTGAAGTTTGATGTTGAATTAAAAATGTTGCCAGGGGCTGCCTGCAGGGCCCTCAGGCTAAAACAGTGGCAGCATCTGCCAGGGGAGACCCACAGGTCCTTCTCCGGACCATGGCAACATACAGCTGGCATCTGAGCCCAGCAGAGGAGGGGAGGGACACGAGTGTGAAAGGAAATTCAAGGACCTCTACTTTTTTAAAAAAGCCAACCTTGGCAAGTATTTCTTTTCATTTTATTTGAGTTTTATGAGTAAATGCCCCTGGGACATTTTGTGTTCAGATTTTTCCACAAGAGTGGAGACGGGACAGAGACGTAACGTGAAAATTTCCGGGCCTCATTAAATGTCTTGGAACCCTGGAAGAATGTCGTGCAGGGAAGAAGCATGGAGCTGATCAACAAATACCTTTCACGCAGTCAGGCTGTTCGCTGACCAGACCAGCTGAGAAGATACGTGAGGACGCGCTCTGGAAACAGGAAAGCCTTCTGCAGATGAAGCCCTGGATTTCTCTACTGGTTTGTTAACGATCAAACTAGAAGGACTTACACGGAACTGGAGACAGAAACTGCCCCTAGAAAGAGCTATTACTTTTCACTTTAGAGCCCTTTGCTCATTTTTCAATCTTGTGCCCTACAATTTCAGGACTGTGGAGTTACTGTAAGTCAAAATGGACTCGCGGGCAATAGATTTTGGGGTTTGGGAGTGATGCAACGATTAAGTGCTCAACTGCTAACAGAAAGGGTGGCAGTTCTATTCTGTCACATGAGCTCTTCACGAGTTAGAACTGACTTGATGGCCCCCAAGAACAACAACATGCATGATTTACCTGCTCTCTATACAAATAAGAGCAACAAGGAAGTACATGATTCAGCTTCAAGCATCTTGCATCCTGGACATATCCTTTAGTAAGTAACATCATTCATAGACAAGGACAAGCGTTCCATGCTTCTTAAATCCCAATAAAGCCACTCGGTCTCTGCACTCAACAGCACTGACAGCTTCCACAGATCAGTTTTTCTTCGAAAATTTAAAAAAAAAAAAAAAAAACCACGACAATCAAAGAACAAAAAGTCTCAGTATGATTATTGTCTTTACGATTTAGTGTGCTTTGTATTTTCTAACTGGGGAAAAAGAAGTGTAGCCTCAGAGGGCATGTACAGCTGTCAACTCATGAGACTCATTTCTGCATGACTCTTTTGATGTTATAGCTTTTAATATACTTATTATATGTAAATAAAAATATCTGTAATATACTTACTATGGTATCATTCCAGCTGATTTACAATCCTAGCTGCGCTGTCCTGGGCACTTACTTGCTAGGCTATCTTTGACAAATTATTAATCTCTCAGAGCCCCAGTTCCCTCATACATAGAATGGGGACCAGCCCTACACAGTTGTTGGTGCACAGGTTCTGGAAAACAGTAATTGCTCTACAAGTATTATTCTTGTTAATAATAATTAGTAAAGAGTTAATTGCTAACAACTGTTTTTATTGTTATTATCTTTGGAGATGCTGAAATCCTGCAATGATCCACAGGTAAGCCAAGGAGCAAAGACGGCTATATGACTGAACAGAAGCAGTAGAGATGAACGCTCATTGTCTCAAGGTCCACAAATGCTACTGAACAAAACCCAAACATCCTCATAAGGAGGGAAACACTATCTTTTAAGCATGTGCCCTAGTAGTGCAAAGTTTAAGCACTTGGCTGCTAACAGAAAGGTTGGTGATACAAACCCACTCAATCACTCCTGTAGAAAGACCTAGCAATCTGCTCCTGTGAAGCCTGAAAAAGCCTATAGGCAGTTCTACTCTGTCACATGGAGTCACTACGAGTTGAAATCTACTCAACAGCACCCAGCAACAACAACACTTTCCAATGTCGCATGCTTCTCAGTGTATCTCTGTTCCAATGGCTTACTTCATTCAGAACCCCTGGTGGTGGAGTGGTTAACCTGTTAACCACAGGGTTGACAGTTCAAAACTACCAGGTGCTTCTTGGAAACTCTACTGGACAGTTCTACTCTAACCTATAGGGTGGCTGTAAGTCAGATCTGACTCGACAGCAGTAGGGTTTTTGGGGGGGTACTTCATACCTTGCTCTGCCACAGGCTTTCACAAAACCTTTTTAACAGAGGTAGCCAGCCCGCCTGCCCTGCGTTGTTGTTGTTAGAAGCCGTCGAGTCAGTTTAAACTCACCATGACCCTATGTACAACAGAACATAAAACACTTAGTGCCTGAAATTTAGTCTTTTACTACTCTGAGGGTGAAAGCTGCTCCTACTGAAGATCATAGTCAATTAGGACTGTTTGGAGAATACACGAGGAATAGATGGACCTGTTGCTTGCTCATTCTTTCCTTCTATCAACAAATAATTACTGGAAGGTCTGCTACTGCCAGTCATGCTTCTAAATTTTAGATGATCTCAACTGAGGACTGTTTTGCCCCTTAGGGGACATACAGCAATGTCTGAAGACATTTTTGGTGTGTAAATTTGAGTAATAGTCCTATTAGATGGTCTTCCTTATAGGCATACAGGTATTATCACACCACTGACAGTGTTGTACTTCAGAATGGATCTTGAAATTTTCTTTTCAATGACTAATGCAATGCCATTCCTCTTCAGTTTGTCCTTCCTGGCATAGTAGACCCTATGACTGGCCAATCTGGAATGGCCAATGCCAGTCCGTTTCAGCTCACTAATACCTAGGATATTGATCTTTATGCATTCCATTTCATTTTTGACAGCTTCCAATTTTCCTAGATTTATACTTCGTACATGCCACATTCTGATTATTAACAGACATTCCACATCTACATTAATAGATGCTTGTAACTGTTTCTTCTTATTTTGAATCCTGCCATATCAGCAAATCAAAGTTCTGAAAGCTTTACTCCATCCACGGCATTAAGGACAGTTCTACTTTGAGGTGTCAACTCTTTCCCAGTTGTATTTTGAGTGCCTTCCAACCTGAGGAGTTCATCTTCTGGCCTAAATCAGATAACACTTGACTGCTATTCCTAGGTTGCCACTGGTCAGTTTTTTTTAGAAGGTCCTTCTTCCTAGTCTGTCTTAGTCTAGAAGCTCCCCTAAAACCTGTCTGCTGACCCAACACTATATGAAATAGCAGTGGCACAATTTCCAGCATCACAGCAACACACAGGGTACTACAATACAACAGACTGACAGACAAGTAGGCCCCACAAATCTACTGTCTTCTAATCATTTTTGTGACTATCCTCAGAATGCTTTTCAAATTCTTTAAGTTTCTCTTTAGCCACCGAGACATCATGAAAAGGAAAGTTCACACTGGAGAGGCTCATTGGCCAGGTCACAGAAAGTGACTCTAAATTAAGCTCCAGAGGAGATTTATCAGAAGCTATAGGAGAGCTCATATACTGAAATGCACAGAGGTAAAGAACCATACTTCAGAAAAGACCAAAACTAAAGCCGTTTGGGGGCATCCTCAAGGTAGGAAATGACAGGAGCTTTCTCTTGAGAGCAGCACACCAGAATGTCTCAGCTCCAGCTGTTACTCCATCAGGGAGGGGCAATTTCACCTGCTTGGGTCATAAACTCACTTTAGCCAGCAGAGAAGGATTCTGCCATTTACAGTCCCATCAAGAGAGGAAGTGGATGCGCCTCGTGAAAAACTGAGATGCCAGAAGAGGGAATAGAGGCTGGACATCCCCAGAGCCCCTAGGAATTCACAGTACCTAGCTGCATACAAGACTCCCAAAGTGGAGCCTTGAATAATAGTAACTCACATCAAGATTCCTACAGTGTGATTCTCCTCACCAGCAACAGCTACTTCTTTGGCTGTGATTTCTACTTGCCTCTTAATTCTCTGGAGTCCCCAGGTGGTGTAATGGTTAACTTCCTCTGCAGCTCACCGAAAGATTAGTGGCTCGAGTGCACCCATAGACACCTCAAAAGAAAGGCCTGGCAATCTACTGCCCCAAAAAGCAACCACTGAAAATACTACAGAGCAGAGTTCTACTCTGACACACCTAGGGTCACCATGAGTTAAGAAGCAATTCAATAGCAAGTGGGTTGATTTCTGGTACTTTGTGCTGGGATTAGACATACAGGTAACTCTTCGTGTACTACAGCAGAATATGCTGCTGCTATCTCTCCAACCCATCCTCTTCTGTTCTCCAAACTAGTTTCAATTCCCAAAATTCATCATGGGACCTTGATAGAGCTCCTGAGCTCCATAGCTACCTTACCTAGTACATTTGCTTAGTGGAGACAAAGGAACTAGAAAATTCAAAACCAAAGTATGTTTTGAGTCTGGATAATTCCATTTGGCTGAATCCCCAGAGAGAGGAATTGGAAAGTTATCAAATACCCACTTTTCTTTGTGCTGGGCACTTGCAGCAGGCTGAGAAACCTAATGCCTTTGTAGCTAAATACCTTACACACTGCATTGTTATCCAGGCTACAATTGTCCTTTATGCATCCCCGTCATCACTTAATTGTGTGCAGAACAAAATGTTAATATATTGCTCTTTATAACTCAACCATGGAGAAACAGATGCTGAGCAAAAACATCATGGGCAAATATGACTGTTCTTAAACTGGTCTAAGTTTGTGAAATGGATGTGTTTCTAGAAAGATATGTGTAAGTGATCTAGAGATCTTTTGTTGTTTTTGTTAGATTAATCAGTACTCATCTTCCCGTTGGCTGATGAGTTCAGAATGGCTTTATCACTGCCTCAGTGTCTGATTAGAGAAGCGTGGTGGCGTAGTGGTTAAGTGCTACGTCTGCTAATCAAAAGGTTGACAGTTCAAGTCTGCCAGGTGCTCCTTGGAAACTCATTGGAGCAGTTCTCCTCTGTCCTATAGGGTTTCTATGAGTTGGAATCAACTCAACAGCAATAGGTTTGGACTTTTTGCTGTTGTTAAGCTTCAGCAGTCAGCAGCATGAATAATGTGTCAGAAAAGCACTTAACAGTTTTTGAGGCAGTCAGAACCAGTTTGAAGTCAGAACAACCTGTTGCTAGCTATATGATCTCGGGCATGTGATTTCAGCTTTCTGAAACCCATTTTTTACATCTGTAAAACAGGTATTGGTCTTATCTCCATGAGCAATGTACACATGCTTATCACAGTGCTTAGCTCGAAGTAACAGCAACAACCAAAACGCCAAATCCATTGCCGTCCAGTCGATTCCAACTCACAGTGACCCTAAAGGACAAAGCAGAACTGTCCCAAGGCATTTCTAAGGAGTGCCTGGTGGATTCAAACTCCTGACCTTCTTGACTAGCAGCCATTGCTCTTAACTACCACACCGTTAGGGCTTCTCAGCACAAAGCCAGCATCCAGTAAATGTTAACAATTAGTATTACTTTTAGCTCTTCTTTAAATTTCTGTGCTCGCGAGCTATACCGGGCAATTGCTATCTGGAAAACAATTCTTTATTGTTATTATTTTATTTTGGTACAATATATATTACAAAATATTTACCAATTTGCTGATTTTTTTACAGGTACAATTCAGTGACACTGATTACAATAATTACGTTGTACAACCATTGCCACTTCTTTTCCAAATTATTCCACCACCCTTAACAGAAGCTCAGTGTCCCCTAAGTGGTGACTTCCTCTTTCCCCTTCCCTCTCACCCCTAGTAACTATAGCTTTGATCTCTACACATTTGCCTATTCCAGATATTTTCTATCAGTGGAATTATATGATATTTCTCTTTTTGTAATAGACTTAATCAGCACAATACTGCTGCAATTTCTCTGCCATAAAGAGAAATTGAGTCCCATAAATAGCCACCTCATGGATGAATCTTAAAAACAATTCTTATTTAAAAGATCTCTTTATTATACAGAAAATGTTTATTGTAGAAAATTTGGAAACTATTTAAAAAAGGAATAAAAGAGAAAATTTTAAAAATCACTCCTAATCCCACCACTGAGACATAAACACTGTCAATAATTGGATATTAATCTATACATATCAAACCAAACCCATTGTCAACACTGATTCTGACTCACAGCAACCCTACAGAACACAGTAGAACCACCCCACTGGGCTTTCAAGGAGGAGCTGGTGGATTCCAACTGCTGACGTCTGGTTAGCAGCTGAGCTCTTAACTACTGTGCCACCAGGGCTCTATCTATGCATAGAGATACACTTCTATTATACTCAGTTCTTCAAAGCACTGCAAGCTGTTAAAGAGGCCCTGCTAATATGATCCAACTGGAGGGCACTTGGCTTTGGCTTTGGTACTGAGATACAACTTACATAGCATAAAATTCACTCTTTTAAAGTATACAAATTAGTGATTTTTAATACATGTGCAAGATTGTACAACTATCACCATTCATTCCAGAACATTTTCATCACCTCAAGAAGAAACCCTGAACCCATTAGCAGTCACTCCCATCTACCTCTCTCCCCAGCCCCTGACGACCACTAATTCTCCTTTCTGCCTCTGCTGTCTCGAGAAAAGAAAACTTTTAGTGCAGCCATCGAGACAGAGGTATAACATACAACATACTGACCATGCTCATTTTAATCTGGATCCTTACACTAACAGCTGTATTTTCTGAGAAAAACAAGGTTTTCCTCAGTGGTCAAAACCAGAATGTGAAACTATTTGCCCCTAGGGTCTTAACAAAGTGACCATGTGTATACCCCTCAAAATAAATGTACTCAGGAAAAGTGCTGTCTAGGTGCTGTTGCCAACAAGATATTTTTGCAAAACAGATAAAGAAAACACATGTAGGCATCTTGTGACCATGTGATTATTACAATATTCATCCGTTTTCCTATAGTTGCCTTCCCTATGGTTTGGCTCCCCTTTTCATTCCATAAGAATACTTGTAGACTGTAACCGCCCCAGGGCTACCTGGTTCCATTTTCAATGGACTACTTCCCCAAAATGCAATTGTTTAAAACCCTTCATAGACCTCTCTGTTTGAACTTGAAACAGTGTTCAAGTTTTACTACAACACTAAGGATGTGCCTATTCTGGACATTTCATATACACGGAACTGTCTAACATACATATTCTGTGTCTGGCCTGTTGTACTCAGCACAGTGTTTTCAAGGTTCATCCACGTTGTAGCATGTATCAGCACCTCATTCCTTTTCTATAGCTGAATAAGTCTGATAAATTTTTCCTGGTTATACATTTTGTCTATGGACATTTGAGTTGTTTTCTCTTCTTGTGTGTTATGAGCAATGCTGCTACAAACACTCACGTACAAGTTTTTGGGTGGACTTCTTACATTGCAAATTCTTTTTGAAAAGTAAACACTTCAAAAAAATACCTAAGTCAATCTCTGAAATATTTTTCATAAATCAGTTTATATCTATTATTAAGTATTTCAACAATACATAGAAGCATAGAGAATAATATAAACAAAGGGTCTAACTTACAAATTTAATAAATCAATATTTTAACATATCTATACATTCAAATATTACAGTGAATGTGCTCTTTTAAATCATAAACTGTCCCATCTTATTCTAGCCACTATCTTAGTGCACTTAAAAATTGTTTTTGCTATATGTCATAGATTGGATTGTGCCTGCCAAAAACATCTGTCACCTTGGCTAGGCCATGATTCCCAGTGCGTTGTCTACCAGTTTGTCATTTGATGTGATTTTCTCATGTGTTACAGATTCTATCTCTATAATGTTGATGACATGAGATTATTGGTCATTATATTAATGAGGCAGGTAGGACTCAATCTACAAGACTGGACTACGTCTTGATCCAGTCTCTTTTGAGTTATAAAAGAGAAAAGCGAGCAGAGATACATAGAGACTTAACACCATCAAGAAACAAGAACCAGAAGAACAGCAGGTCCTTTGGATCTGGGGTCACTGAGATGAGCTGAAGCTTTTCTACCAGCAAAGACTGATAACAAGCACCTCCTTCTGAAGCCAACAGACAGAAAGCCTTCCCCTGGAGCTGGTACCCTGAATTCAGACTTCTAGCCTATTGGAATTTTAGAGAATAAACTTCTCTTTGTTGAAGTCATTAGCAACAACAAATGATTAAAATACTAAATGAGTATTCTTAAGCAATACTGTTTTTGAAATCACACTGCTAGACAAAACTCAGATACATTTATTTAATGTATCTGAGAAGCCCAAAATAGATTTATCCACCTTGCTTTGCTGTAAATTTAGATTGTTTTCCCTTTTTTTATTACTATAAACAATGATGAAATGAACATCCTTGTTCCTGTCTCAAGACACGAAATTGTTGGGTTGTAGGATACGCACATTTTAACAGATTTTGCCAAATTGCTCTCAAAACTCCGAATTTTTTATTTTGCATCATTGTGCATGCTCAGGCTATATTCATGTTATTTGTTTGGTTTGGAAACTCCTTGACTCCAGGACCCAAGCACTCTAACATGAACCAGATGGGAGAACTTGCTTTGTGAAATCGTAGGCAGGTATAAAAAGAATATAACTTGACTGGAGTGAGCCATCTTGGCACCCAAGTTAAAAGTCAGTAATCCAAAGCTAGATGGCATGTGAAACCAGCTGTGGCATCAATTTCTCTTCTTTTTGTCATCCTGAGTGGTTTCTTTTATGTTTCATGTTTTGTTGTTCTTTTAGCTCTTTAGCATTCTGCTCTTCCATCTTTATATCTAATTCCATTCACTAATACCTTGACTTTCTTATAATGTAAAAGCATTGTACAGTTCTTTTGCTATTAGCTACTGTTTAGCAAAACTGAGAGCCTTCACCTCTTCCCTGCTTTGATATGTAAAACATTTTTATAGTTTTGGTATTCAGTGACTTCGGTTGTTTATGGTGATTACATTAGGCATATGAGGTACCCTTGATTTCAACGAGTTCCTCCATCCATGAGGATATCTTTGGTGAAAATTTGCCTATATAAAGTATGTAAAAATAAAATATTGGTAAAAGAATTGTTTTTCCTACTTTTACTGTCTATGACTTGTTGATCCAGTGAGAAAGATACTTCTGGGGGTGTAGAATGGGCTTCTTACTTGAAACCTAAATGGAAAATCCATAAATGAAAAGCAGAGGGAAACTCCGAGTAAGTCTGTGAGTGAAGCAAAGGGACTGGAATAGCCTCATAATTATAGATTCTGAATGACCATGAAATAAAGGAAAAATCAATTATGGGATTCTGTACAATAGAGTACATTAACCAGTGTTATGTGTAACAACATAGCTAAATCTCAAAAAAATGTTGTTGTTTAAGGATATTTATATAGCAAAAACAATTTTCAATGTGTGTGGGTAAAATATACATAACTTAAGGACAGTGGTTATTCTGCGGACAGAAGATCAGAAAAAAATAAGACTGAATTTGGAAGCCCTAGGAAAGAATTAAAAGCTTCCTGCTCAACCACAGGCTCAGTTAGTTACCTAACTTATGTGTACATACATTATTAAGCAAATTGTCCCAGCATTCTCAAAGGGTGGGTAAATCTATCACCTCCGTTTTACCAGTGAGGAAACTGAGGCACAGAAACATTAGGTAAGTTTCCAGAATCTCACCAATTCCAAAGCCTGTGCTCTTAAAACCTGCTCTGTAAGACTTTCCTATAAGTGTTGGCAATATTCAATTACTGGTAACATTATTCCGTGCAAAAGAATGGAGCAGTTTTGATCCTTCTGCTAGACACGCCTTTCAGAGAAGGCAGGCTTCTCTAGAAGGATCAGATGCCCATTTGAACCTCAAATATTACATTTGGCTTCTAGGACAGCAAAGCTCTTCCATCAAGCTGAAGGAGGAGGGGTAAATGGCAGCATTTAGCTTTTGTGACTGAACTGTGGGGGCCTTGGAACCCTTCCACCCACTTGAAAAACGGTCGCCCATCTGACGTTAATAGAAAAAGACCATTAAAACGCTTTATGCTATTCTGTTCTCCTGGTTCTGGTCCCTCTCTGCCTTTGTTGCTGCTGGCATTTTATAAATTATGGATGAGCCTAGGTGCTGCTGTTCTCCCGTTTCCTCTGTAGTGCCGCTCCCTCCCCATGCCTGCCTCGCATCCTTCCTCTGAGCAAAGGACCGTGCGGCTCAGACCCTACATCAGTGTAATTAGCGCACCGCACACAGCTCGGGTGTCAGGACTGTTTCCACTCACTGCCAGACCTCTGCCAGCCCCTGTCATTCAAGGGAAAGCCAGCCAGGCAGTGGCAAGGCCAGCAGCAGGGGCCTGGGCAACGGGGAGAGGAAAGGAAAGTTAGAGACTTGGGTTCCCCGGCTGCTAGCTTGAGTATGGGGACCACTTGGGTTTGGCAGTTGCCTCTGACAATGCTCACAAAGTCAGACAATGTGGAAGGGAAGGGGCATTAATATCTGCCTGTCCTCTGGTTGCAGAGAGGTTGAAGAAGGGGTATACGGAAGGGAGGTGGAGAATTCTTAATAAACCTCATCATTCGAAGAGCTGGAAACATCTGCACAAACTACAAGGCCAGTGTTTCTTAAAGTAGTGTAGGCGGTAACAGGAGGGATTTTGGGTTGTATACTAAAGAACACTTTTCATCTTGATGTATTTGTACTTAACTTTACATTTTATTTTATACCATCTGACCCACAATTTCATAGATCTTATGCTTAAAGTAGACACCAGCTTTCGTCCCATTTTATTTTATAGAAAAGTTAAATTATGCACAGTTAATTATGCAGATATGACAAAGACGATAAAGGTCACACAAATGACTGGGGTTTGGCAGGTACGGCAGAAGGGCTAAGGGGGGGGGTCTTAGTTTTTTAACGGTTCATGGGTCTCTGTGAGAACTTGATTATGCTGAGGACTCTTTCCTCCCCCAAAAAATACAACAACAACAACAAAAAAAACCCAAACCCATTGCACTGAGCCGATTCCTCATACACCCTGGTGACGCAGTGGTTAAGAATTATACACTGCTAACCAAAGTTCTGCAGTTCGAACCCGTCAGTCGCTTCTGGGAAACTCTATGGGGCATTTCTACTCTGTTTGGTATGGTTGCTATGAGTCCAAAAAATTTGGAATGCAAATGCAAGGGTTTAAAAGATTCCTTGAAGACCATATCTTGGCCATTACGAGATGAGTGAACTCTAGATTAAGACCCTCTCAGCAATACTGTGAACTGCTCATGGGCAAGAACTGAGCTTTACTCAACACTGTATCCTCAGGCGCAAGAGAGACTTCTCAAAAAATCTGTGCTCAAGAAATCAATGAGCTACGTTCAGCACCGTACTTATTTTTCCAAAAGATGAACCTGGTGTCCAAAGAGATCAGTGGACTTGCCCAAGATCAGAAAGCTAAAGCAAAAACCCAAGTCTCTTGATTCCTAGCTACCCCATTAAATGTCCCACCTCTATTCTCTAACTCTGAAACACCCTGCCACTTTTGCCTCTCACTTGTACCTATTCCCACAAATCCAATATTTCCATTCAGAAATGGAAGAAAAAGTAGACAGCGAGGAGAAGATCAAAGAAGACGCCAAGTTTGGCCATCCCTCCTGACACTCCCACCCCATCCTCACTCCACGCACAGGTGCAAGGACTCCTTTGGTCAATAAAGGAGACAGAAAGATGGCAGTGATCCCAGGGCACCCTCTGTGCCATTTGTCAGTGATGGCATGGAGGAAGGAAATGTGTACACTGCATACAGATTTAATCTCCTTGGACAGTTCTACCTAAATCCTTTCCCAGTGGTTATGAGATGCACAAAGTTTACATAAGAGACTGTTAATGCTCTGTATTTGGGGTTAATATTTAATTAGACAGTTTTTAAAAAATGCATACTATTACCAGGAAAAGTGCTACAGTGCTTGTCTTTCTCCTCTGGGACACAGTGTTGAGACACAGAACTCTGAGCCCCTGATGGTTCCCATAGAAACCTCACCCTAGTGACTCTAGGTTGGGCACAGACACGATGGAAACCCCAGAAAAATCTCAGCAATGCAGAAACCTTAAAGGGCTCTTAAATCTTTCTGCTTTGAGGGATTAGCCAACTACCTTCAGTGTCAGGGGCTTCACTATTCCAGAGGCAACCTATCTAATTTTTCGACCACTCTGATGATACCAGAGGCCTTCCTTAGATTAAGCACAGATCGGTCAACAATTTGTGGCCACAGAAATCAAGTCTCATTTTACTTTTATGTAAGTTTCTAGCTATCATTATGTGAGCACTTACTATATGTGATAGGTGCTCTGCTAAACAATTTACATACACATTTAATTTAATCCACACAATAACCACACGAGGTAGGTGTCACTGTTGCTAGCTCCAACACATGGCAATTCCACGCACAGCAGAATGAAGCACAGCCCACTTTCACGCCATCTTCACAATCTTTGATAAACTCAAGTCCATTGCTGAGGCCTCTGTGTCTTTCTGAGTGCCTCCGAGCCTACATGGCACATCTTCCAGCACCAAATCCGACAATGTCCTGTTGTGACCCATGAGGTTTTCACTGGCTCATTTTCAAAGCTAAATCCCAAGGCCTGCCTTCCTAGTCTGCCTGAGTCCGGAAGCTCCACTGAAATCTGTTCAGCATGGGTGACCCTGCTAGCCTTTGAAACACAAATAGCACAGCTCCCAGCATCATAGCAACAGACAAGTCACCACAGTACAGCAAACTGACAGGTGGTGTCTGACATAGAGTTGCCAAACATTTTTTCCCATTCTGTAGATGATCTTTTAATTCTTTTGATGAAGTCTTTGGATGAGCAAAAATGTTTGATTCTTAGTAGTTCCCATTTATTTATTTTTCTTCTATTGATCGTGCTCTGTCACATTTTGAAGTCTGTCTACATTGTGTATCAAAACGTCCTTTGTTCATCTGATTTTATCTTGGATGAGCTTTATCATTTTAGATTTTATATTTAGATCTTTTATCCAATTTGAGTTGGTTTTTGCATAAGGTGTGAGATATAGGTCTTGTTTCAGATGGATATCCAAGTTTGCCAACACCATTTGTTAAGGAGACTGCTCTTACCCCAGTTTAAGGCCTTAGTCTTTTAAGCTTCAACTCATTTTCACTGCTCTTGATTCTTGTACAAGGTCTACATGAGCACAATTAAGAATTTTGGAATTTCCATTCTTCACAATGTTATCCATAATTTGTTAAGATCCACGCAGTCAAATGCCTTTGCATAGTCAATAAAACACAGGTAAGCATCTTTTTGGTATTCTCTGCTTTCAGCTAAATCTACCTGAAATCAGCAGTTATATCTTTCATTCTTCTGAATCTGGCTTAAATTACCGGCAGTTTCCTATCGATACACATCTATAGTCATTTTTGAATTATCTTCAGCAAACTTTTGCTAGCATGTGATATTAATGATATTTTTTTCATTTCCACATTCTGTTCAATTGCTTTTCTTTGGAATGGGCACAAATATGGATCTCTTCTAGTCAGTTAGCCAGGCAGCTTTCTTTCCAATTTTTTCATAGACAAGTAAATGCTTCCAGCATTGCAGTTGCTTGTTGAAGCATCTCAAATGATCTTCCATCAATTCGTGGAGCCTTGACTTCGCCACTGTGTCCAGAGCTGCTTGTATTCTGTTTCCTTCATTTTCAGCAGTTCTTGATCATGTGCTACCTCCTGCAATGGTTGGACATCAACCAATTCTTTTTGACTCAGTGACTCTATGCATTCCTTCCATCTTCTTTTAACAATTTCTGCATCATCCAATTTTTTGCCCATAAAAACCTTTAATATTGCAACTTGAGTCTTGAATTATTTCTTCAATTCTTTCTACTTGAGAAATGTTAAGCATGCTCCTCCCTTTTGGTTTTCTAACTCCAGGTCTTTGCACATTTCATTATAATATCTGTCTTCTTGAGCTGTCCTTTGAAACTTTCTGTTCTGCTCTTTTGCTTTATCACTTTAACTCTTGGGTTTAGCCATTCTAGTCTCAAGAGCAAGTTTCAGTCTCTTCTGACATTCATTTTTGGTCTCCCCTCCTCTTTTCAATGACTTTTTACTTTCTTCATATATGATATTCTTGATATCACCCCACAACTCTCCCAGTCTTGGGTCATTAGTGTTCAATACATCAAATGTATTCTTGAGATGATCTCTACATTCAGTCAGTGTATTTTCAAGGTCATACTGTGACACTGTTTGATTTGCTTTGGTTTTCTTCAGCTTCAGCTTGAACTTGCACATGAGTAACTGGTGATCCACAGTCATTAGCATTCTCCTTTTACAGATAATGTGACCAAGACTACACATCCAGCAAACATCAAAACGGGATCTCAAACAACCTGGGTATGTCTGACTCTGTATCCCATGTTTTCCACCATAATGCTACACAGCCTCTCAAGACCCCCGTGATATCTAAAGCAAGCACTCATCACTTTGTCTGTCCTTCCCACCTCCCTGAAGCTTCTTTATTCTAGGCTAAAATTTATTCGTTCCTTCAGCCCAAAATAAAAGGTTCGGCTCCTGCTTCTCCATCATTATGGCCAATGCTGGTAATTTTGCTGTATTCACACTCTAATTGGTCTGTGCCCTATTTCAAATATGGTACCCTCAAACCAAGGCAACATTCCAGTCCAGCTAGTTCAAGAGTGGCATTCTTGTTGTTGTCGGCTGCTGTCAAATTGATCCCCAAGTCATGGTAACACCATGCATAATGGAAGAAAACACTGACAAGTCCTGTGCCATTCCCATGATCACCTGCAGATCAGACTTGACGTGATCCACAGGGTTTTTATTGGCTGACTTTTGGAAGTGTGTCACCAAGGCTTTCTTCCTAGTTCAGAGTACCATTGGCCTTTTATCTTCCTCAGTCAGTGAAGAGATTATGCTCTGAGGCTGAAGGAAATGTCCGTTGGTTTATACTTTACGTTTAACTAAAAGCCATACCTCTTTTTGCATGAGGTTTACTTTCGACTCGACGGCATCTGGCTTGGCTTTCCTTTTGTTAAGCCATGTTTTCTAATTCTAGCATTTCTAACTTTTTGTTTGGAACTGAGTATAAATTTTTAATTTGCTTTTTCACTATTTAAATTTCATCGTTAAATTCATTTCATCATTCTGGCCTCTTGAGATCTTTCAAGCGTTTCGTACTTACTGTTTTCTCACTCGTAACCTTGTGCTGTACCTAAGTATGATAAGCCTGTCTTCCAAGTCTCCGAATTGTTGATAAAAACTGAACAGCAGAAGTGAAGACAGAGCCCTTACGTCGAGACTTGTTTGGATTTTGCAGCAGTTTTGTGTGCCTGCCCATGTCTCTATCCCACCGATCTCAGTGCAGTAATGACAGCTCCGTGCACACTGTCAGCATCTCATCTCTAGTGCCCTCCCTGGTGTCTCTCTACTATTCCACCTCAAAACATTCTCCAAGGCCTAGGACGGCCACTTAGCCCAGGTATAACACTTCCTGGACACTGTGGGAGACTTAGAGCTTCCAAGAGCAACTGTCAGTCAATAGGAGATAGGATTCAGTGCATAAGCACCTAGTTTCCCATCTTTCAGTGGCACAATTCAGCTGAGGCTCTTCAGGGAGTCCCCATGGAAGCTGAGCCCCAATTGCTGCAGCGGCAACTAGTTAGTTTGTGTCTTGCTTTTCCCATCTTTTCATCTGGCCTTCTGGGGTCATCTCCAAAGAAAATGTCTGCACCCAAGTTCATGTCTCAGACTTTGCTTTTTAAAGGAAACCTAAATGCAGGTACATCAGAAGTTAGAGGTAGTGAAGAGTCAGAGATCATTTGTTTGGGTTTCAGGACATCTGTTTTAAAAGTGTGTTCTTTAAGAAACTAAGAGAGACTTAGATAAATGGAAAAACCTACCCTGCTCATGGATAAGAAGACTTAACATTGTGAAAATGTCTATTTTACCCAAAGCAATTTATTTATATAATGCAATCCCAATACAAGTTCCAGCATCTTTTTTTAATGAGATGGAGAAACAAATCACCAGTTTTGTTTGGAAAGGGAAGAAGCCCCAGATAAGTAAGGTACTACTAAAGAAGAAGAACACACTGGGAGGCCTCTCATTACCCGACCTTAGAACATACTACACTGCCACAGTGGTCAAAACAGCCTGGTACTGGTACAAGAGCAGACAGATCGATCAATGCAACAGAATTGATACCCCAAAGATGACACCATCTGCCTATGAACAGCTGATATTTGACAAAGGCCCTAAGACATTAAACTGGGGTAAAAACAGTATCTTCAACAAATGGTGCTGGCAAAACTGGTTATCCATCTGCAATAAACTGAATCAAGATCCATATCTTACACCTTATACAAAAACCAACTCCAACTGGATAAAAGACCTAAATATCAAACCTAAAATGATAAAGCTCATCCAAAAAAAGGTAGGAACAACAATGGAAGTTTTAATACACAATGACGACAGACTCCAAAATCTGTCAAAGAAACCACAATCAACAGAAGAGAAAATAGACAAATGGGAACTATTAAGAATCAAACACTTGCTCATCCAAAGACTTTATTAATAGACTTTATTAAAAGAACACCCACAGAATGGAAAAAATATTTGGCAACTCTATGTCAGACCGACGCCTGATCTCCATAATCTATAAGATACTACAAAATATCAATAAGAAGAAGATAAACCATCCAATTAAGTGATGGGCAAAGGAGATGGACAGACATTTCACTAAAGAGGAGATCCAGGCAGCCAAAAAACACATGCGGATATGTTCACGATCTTTAGTTATTAAAGAAATTCAAATCAAGACGACAATGAGATACCATCTCACCCCAACAAGACTGGCCATGATCAAGAAAACACAAAACAACAAATACTGGAGAAAGTGGAACTGTCCTACACTGTTGGTGAGGTTGCAAAATGGTCCAGCCTCTTTGGAAAGCAATCTGGCGCTTCGTTAAAAAAAATGGATATTGATATGCCATTTGACCCAGTAATTCCACTACTTGGACTATATTCTACAGAATCAAGGCCTTTCACACCAGTGGACACATGCACCAGAATGTTTATCGCAGCACAGTCCATGATAGCAAAAAGGTGGAATCAACCCAGATGCCCAACAACAGAAGGATGGATAGCTAAACTATGGTACATGTACTCAATGGAACACTGCACAATGATAAAGAATAACGATGATTCCAGGAAACATCTCCTAACCTGGTTTCAGCTGGAAGACATTATGTTGAGTGAAAGTAGTCAGCGACAAAAGGACAAATATTGTATGAGACCTCTACAATAAGATCTCAAAAACAGACTTCTGTATAGAAGGAAAGACTTTGACAGCTGCAAGGGAAGGGAGGAAGGGGAGGGGGAGGGTTTAGTATAGATAGTTGCTAGAAATCTGGTTGGGAGAAAGCGGTGATAGCACACATTAGAAACAAGAATAACATTAAGTGGACTTCAGCATAACCTGAGTACTCCTTCCATCTTAATCCAATATTGCAAGGATAAAGTAGCTGAGGCGAGGGGCAGGGGACCATGCTCTCAGGTGAAATTGAGGCCAACTGGCACAACTAGCATTTTGCTAAGAGAGCTCTCTGCACCCCACATTGGTGAGTGGTGTCTGGGGTCTTAAAAGCTGCCAAGCTGCCATCTGAGGACACAGCAAATGGTCCCAACTCAGCAGGAACGGATGCTCACCGAGGACCAAAATGACACGGGGTAAAGACAACCTAGAAGACAGAGAGACCCACAAGAGTGGGTGCCTACATCGACTTGGGACCAGAAGAACTGGATGGTGCCCGGCTACCACCAGTGATAGTCACGATGGAGCTCACAGAGAGGAGTCTCACTGGCAACACAAGAATAAAAAGGGGTGCATCCTGAGATCTCCACTAAAAGACTTCAATTGATGGTCCAGCGGTTTTGGGGTTCCCCTGAGAGCATGGCCCCCGCCCTGATGCTGTCCTTACCCATAAATTATAATGAAGGTCCACTCTCTGGACAGGAATGGATTGGACTTGGCAATGCAGAGTGACCATATATTAGATGCACTTTATGGTTCTATACATCTATAGGATATCATCCTGCTGACCTCTGGCTGGAGGAAGGAGAGTGAATGGAGAGGAGGGGAAAGGAGGCTGTTGGGAGGATGAGACATGTATGGAGCAGAGAGGAATAGTGTGCTGTCACCGGACAGGGAGAGCAGTGGAAGCTGCATATAGGTGGGCATGTAAATTTATACAGGAATGTACATTTTCGCTCAGTCATGTTAAATAAAAAATAAATTTAAAAAGTGTGTTCCTTTTAAAAAACATACTATTCTTCAGTTGCACATTAAAATAGTAATATGTAAAGAAAATAGAGAAAATTTGGAAATTACATAAATGTAGGGGGAAAGAATATACCCATGATCTTATCACCTTAACAAAATTATTAGTTACCATTTTTAAAACCCCGGTGGCATAGTAGTTAAGTGCTACAGCTACTAACCAAAAGGATGGCATATCAAATTTACCAGGTGCTCCTTGGAAGCTCCATGGGGCAGTCCTATTCTGTTCTATAGGGTAACTATGAGTCAGAATTGACTCAACAGCAATGGAGTTCTTTTTTATTCTTGTCAATATTTTTCAAGGAATGTTTTAATATCAAGGGAATTACACTCTACTTAACATTTTACAGAAACCCTGGTGGCACAGGGGTTATACCCTACACCTGCTAACTGAAAGGTTGGCAGTTTCAATCCACGAGGTACTCCTTGGAAACTCTATGCGACAGTTCTACTCTGTCCTGTAGGGTTGATATGAGCTGGAATCAACTGGGCAACACTGGGTTGAGTTTGGTTAATCTACATTTTTAACTTACCATCTTTTTATTCTTTCAGTGTTATCAATAGCCCTAAAACCATTACTGTCCACAGCATCATTTAAAGCTACCTCTTTGTCACTCTCTACTCTCTTGAATGCACGGTCTATGGCTTATCTTTTTTTTTTTTTTCATTGCACTAGCTTAACGGCCAGACACATTATATCTTCTTAAGGCTCATTACATTAATAAGCAAACATGTAACAGTTTACTTTGGTAGTGGCACAGTAGTTAAAGCACTCAACTGCTAACCAAAAGGTCAGCAGTTAGAATCCATGACAGAAAGATGTGGCCATCTGCTTTCATAAAGATTACTGCTTTGGAAACCCTTTACGGTAGTTTTCTCTGTGCTAGGATTGCTATGAATCAGAACTGACTTGATAGCAGTGGGCTGAGTTTGATTCAGTACATGTGATTTGTTTCCAAATTTTCAATACTGTCAATCATGCTGTGGCGAACACAGGGTATTCAGAACACCTTGATTTTCCATCACCACTTCCCACCATATCTATGTTGGCTTTATTCATCTGCCAAATCTTGGCAATCCTGTTTATATGAAAAGTGGTAGAGTGAGAAACCCAGAACATGTTACTTATCCCATTGGCCTCTGCACCTTATAAAAAAGAACAGTTCAACTTGGATAAACAAGCCTACACTTCTTGGAAATTTCCATTAGAGTTATTCCATGTTAATTAATACTCCAGAGCTTCCTGAAGAGGACCTGTGTTAATTCTTTCCATTGATCACACATCAGAGAATGTCTAATTCACTTACCTGTGAACAAAATCTAGTTTTCAAATGGCTTCTAAATACTTTGCAATGAGTAAATGATAATTCAATAACAGTAATGATAGATCAAATTTATTCATTACTTCTAATGTGCCAGCTAGTTTACATATACCATCACTTACCATTTTCACAGCACAACTTTCTGAGGTAGCTATTACTATTATACTTACTGAGTAAATGAAGCGATGGAAACTCAGAGAGGTAGTAATTTGTCCAGGATTGCACAGAAGAAACTAGAATAAAATATAATGCCATTTTACAGAACAATGATCATTTTTTTACCAAGAATTAAACATTAACTGCCATGACTGACTTTACGCATAGACAGAAAAATCACCGCCCTGATGGCATAACTTTGGGGATATTAAAATACTGTTCTGACTCCAAATTTTTAACCATTGCTGGAGAGGCTACCACCAGTTTTACTTTTTAGGTCATGGCACTGCCTGCAGAAAGACCTTATAAAGAACAGAATAAAGACACTAGTAGGAGTGCTATACTGAGACATCCGTAGCTGCTGACAAGTCAGTCAAAGTTAAGTTGTCAGATCAGCTTACCCAGTGGTTCTCAGTTCTGGCTTCATATTATAATTATTAGTCCTGGAGAGCTTTTAAAAATACCATTGTCTGAGCTGCTGATGATGCTTATGTCCAACCAAACACCTGGTGGGATTTGTTTGCTTTTGATTTCTGGGGGTTTAGGGTTTTGGTTTCATGGGACATCTCAGTAAATTGGCCTAATACAGGTTTTAGTGTTTCTGTCCTACTTCCTAGTTCACTGCATGATTCTAAAACAACCCCCCTGCCATTGAGTCAGGTCCGACTCACGGCAACCCTAGAGGTTAGAATAGCACTGGTCCATAGAGTTTCCAAGGAACACCTGACGGATTTGAACTGCTGACTTTTCAGTTAGCAGACGTAGCACTTAACCCATATGCCACCAAGGTTTCCATTGCATAATTCTAGGAGTCTTAAAAGGCTGCAAGCAGCCATCCAAAGTACATCTTAATTTGTCAGGAGCAACAGAGGAAAAAGCAGAGTCAGGAAAGAGGAGGAAAAGTAATACAGGGATAACCACCTCCGTGAACAACTTCCTCTTTCTGGAACAACTGTATGGTGCCCAGCTACCACTACTGAACATTTTGATCAAAGATTCCGTAGAAGAATCCTAATCAAAACAGGGATAGATACAGAATGAAATTTCAAATTCACATGAACTCCAGGCTTTTGGGAACCACAGAGGCTGCAGGAATCCAAGAAACTATTGCCCTGGGGTAATCTTTAAACTTCGAGCCAAAAATAACCCCTGAGGTCCTCTTTAAATCAAAAAATAGTTTAACTTAATTATTTCAAAATACTTGCCTTAAGCATCGTGCTCTTTTAAAGAACTGTCTATATAGGATTATACTGACAAATAATATGGAAAAGTCAGGCAAAAATGGTTGCACAGCTTGAAGAATGTAATCAATGTCACCAAATTGTACAGTCATCCCTTGGTATTCCGGGAGGACTGGTTCCAGGAATCCCCATGGATACCAAAATCTGAGGATGCTCAAGTCCTTTATATATGGCATAGTATTTGCATATAACATATGCGTATCCTCCTGTATACTTTAAATCATCTCTAGAATACTTAGTCTAAAGCAGTGCAAATTTTATGGAAATAGTTGTTATACTGTATTGTTTGGATAACGATGAGGTAAAAAAAGTGTATTTTTCTTCCCAATTATTTTTGATCTACTGTTGGTTGAATCCACAGGTACTGAAGGCCAACTATACATGTTAAAACTGTTGTGTTTTGCTATGTACATATTCTACAACAACAATAAATTATTTCTAAAAATGCTCTCACAGAAAACCTTCAAAAGCAACACAACACAGGTAAGAAAACAGTGAAGGTAAATTTTTCTGTTTCTTTGCCTTAGCCCAGTCTGCTTTGTTGGAGCTTCATCTTGGAGTTCTCAAAGCCTTTTCCTACCTTTTTCTACTTAATGATTTATAGTTTCCTTGCTGAAATTCTCTGGTAGACAAGCAGGGTCTTTGCTCCATGCCTAGCACAAGTTTCTAAGCCTGGGCTAGATATGGGGGTGAGAACAGGACTGGCCAGGTACAAAATTAGGATCAAGCCAAATAATACATTCTACCCAGGCTTCACTATCAAGGAGGAAAGCAGAGAATTAGAAATTTGGTCCAGGGCCACAAGATGGGAACTGCAGAGTCCAGGACAGGGTCAGGACGCTCTGAATGAAGGAGTGCAGGTATGCCCTGAAGTTCTCCAAGGCACTGATCCACAGACAAGGAGAGCTTTTGTAAGCATCTGTGGCATGACCTCAGACAAGGACAGAGCCACTGAGAACACTAAGCCAGGTAAACAATTCTCCCACCCTTATAGTAAAGTCATCTTGGTGCTTGAAGAAGCAAATATTTGTCAGAGACGAAGCACTGACTGAACCCTACCACAGTAGTGCTGGTAGAAGTAATTAATTGGACTGTCCACTCTTTGGTAGACAGTGTTCAATATAATTCATTATCTTATTTAATCTCTAAAATAACTCTAATATAATTACTATCAGTTTCTGGACTGGATATGGTCCAATGGTTCTCAGCGTTAATTTTCACCTCTTTAACATGTTTTCCTGTTTTTCAGAGGCTGGAAAGCTAGTAACTCATTTCCAGACTCACTTGTAGCTAGGATTCTTGATATATATAATAGATGCTATAAGTCAGACGTAATCACACAACACAGACTATGAAAGACAATTGCTTGCTATTCTTGCTATTTATATCTGGTAAGACAAATTATGGAGATACCATCATCTCATTTCCAGCTCCCAGAGGCAGTTGTAGTGACAGTGGCAGTGAGTTTCCGTGGTCGTGTCCAGGCAATTGCAATGGCAGTGACCACTTCTGGATCCCTGGATGTCAGCCAAGATGGTATGTTCTTGACTGCAGCTGTTCCAGTGGCAAGCTGCTGATACCTTGCCAACCTGATTGTGACATTGGTAGTATCTCCTGTAGTGTGGATGTTTTGTAGTATGCAGGAAATACAGCCTATAAATTCTTCATTCTAGTTCTAAATTCCAGGGCAGTTTTCATCTAATGACATGTAGAATCCAAACCAACCTCTTACTACCTGTGTGACCTTGGACACTTATAATGTTCTCATGTTCTTAAAAAAAAAAATTTCAGTGCAGAAATCACACCAATAATTCTGGGGCAAAAGTGGATTTAATACTAGAAATTAAGAACTTTTAAAATTTGGTGAAGGGCTATAGGAATGAGGTTGGGCACTCCTGCCTCTGAAGTACTTAATTTCCAGTATCCAAGGTTACACAGCCAGTAAGAGGTTGATCCAGATTCTATACTTCATAAGATAAAAACTGGCCTGGGATTCAGAGCTAGAGTGAAGAATTCATAGGCTATATTTCTAACAGACTTGACAAAGTAAAGTACTGCAAAACCAAGTTCACATATACTCTCTTCCCACTTTTAAACCTATGAGTTGCACTTGTGATTGCGGTAAGTGCTTAACTTAATTGGTTTGCATCCATGCCGGGACCTCTGGGACGCCACTTACATAACTCATACACAGGAGTCTGTCTTGCCAATAAGTACTTGCAGAAGGCACTCCCTAAGTAGCCACATTAAACACAAAGCTCTAGTCTCTATAACTAGCTACCTCCCAATCCCAACTCACGGTGGGTCAGAGGAGCTAAGGGCAAAGCAATAACAGTAGCTAAAATGCACTGAGTGCATTTACCATTCACCAGGCACTGTTTGACTACTTTGCATTATTTCCTGGTGTAATCCACACAAGAGCTCTGTGTGATAACAATTATAATCCACGGTGGCTCACTGGTGAAGAGCTCAGCTGCCAACCAAAAAGTAGGGAGTTGGAAGCCACCAGCCACTCTTTAGAAACTCTACCGAGTACTTCTACTCTGTCTTAAAGGGTTGCTATGTGTCAGAATCAACTCAATAGCAACAGTTTTATTTTTGTTTTACTAAAAACCAGGAAACTGAGGTACACTGAGATTGATTAAGATGCCTAAAGCCTTACAGCTGATGAGTTGTAGAGCCTGGATGCCAAGCCAGGCAGACTCTTTCTTTGTAATACTATATTACCTCCCAATCACACTTAGAATATTTTGTGCTAATTTTATGTACCATTGTAACTGCATGAAATTCTGTTGCATAAGGTCAGATACAAACACCAGTCACCACTGAGCTGACTTGGACTCCTGGTGACTCCACAGGTGTCTAAGTAAAACTATGTTCCATAGAGCTTTAGGAAGTAGATTCCTGGGCTTTTCGTTCAACACACTACTGGGTGGACTCAAACCTCCAACTTTCCAGTTAGCAGCCAACCTCTTTAACCGTATGTGTAACCCAGAGACTCCTAAGTAGACATAAGCCAATAAGAGATCATGAATGATGACTGGCCTTTAGAATCAGCTCTGGTCCACTATGCCTGACACTATGTCCGCTCTCTCAGGCAGCATCTTCTTCCAGGCACTAGTGATCCTGTGTTTCTGGCTGCTCTGAATGAGCCAAACTTGGACATGATCAACCTGATTGCCACAGTTCACAGCAGCTACATTCATCTATACCTTTCTTTTTCCTGTTGGTATGTTACACTCACATACCACAAAGATTTCCTTTTTCATGGACATACAGGACACAGATAGGTGTAGTCAGACCACAAATGTGTGGGCACCGAGAAAGAAATAAAAGGTATTACCAGAAAATGGTCAGACCTCACCCTCAGTCATCTCATGAAAGTTTAAAATCAAAGTAAACAAGAGGCTCTCTAATTAGACGGTCCTGTTTTCCTGACCAGCATTTCCACCCAATTCCTATTTCTCCTAGAAATAGATACGAACGCAGGCAAGCATCTTTTTAAAATTCTGCACTACAGAGAGCCAGACTAAGATGGTTCTGTTGAAATTACAAAACACTATACTTTCAAATAGCTGCTGAATTATTTAGTGACTTTACACTGTCCAAATGCTGGGCTCTTTGGGTAGACAATGTCTTAGTTTTCCTCCTATCTCTTTTGTTATGACATTCAGTAAATGGAGAGATATTGCTCTTCTTAATAATTTATAAAATAATAATCCACATTAAGGATCAGGCTCCTCTGATAGGTTTGGGGTTTCAAATTGGGTAGTCAAGAGAATGGGAAGTTCAAGATCTTCTTCCAGTTCTGCTAAGTGATCAGTCCTGGCATGCATAAGCTTAACTTCTCAGTATTTGCTTTTTTCTCATCTTCTCTTTTCCATAACTTTTCTTTTACTTTATATTGCTTTCTTGAATTGTAAACTGTACTTGCTGTCATTGCTGCTTGGTATCAGGAGTCCCTGGGTAGAACAAATGGTTAAGTGCCAGATTACTAGCTGAAAGGCTGGCAGTTCAAACTCCCCTAGAAACATTTTAGAAGACAGGCCTGGTGATCTGCTTTTCAGATTACAGCCTTGAAAATCCTATGGACCCAAAGATCACCTTTTGCTCAAATAATAGATAGGCCCAGAAGACAAACAATAACACTTGTGAGGCAAGTTCTCCTTAGAACAGTCATTTATATGACACCAAAAGGGTAACATCTGTCCCAAAGCAAAGATGAGAAGGCAGGAAGGAACAGAGAAGTCAGAAGAATGGCAATGAGGAACTCAGGGTGGTAACAGAAAGTGCTAAGATATTGTGGGGACTGCGATCAACGTCACGAACAATTTGTAGTTTAATTGTGGAATAGAAAATGAATTTGCTTAGCAAACCTTCACCTAAAGCACAATAAAACATTCAAAATAAATAAAATTCTATGGAGCAGTTCTACTCTGCACTCACAGGATCACTGTAAGTCTGAATCGACTCCACAAAAACAACAACCAATTGGTATCTAACTATTCAATTCAGCCTTATAATAAAATATGTCCTCTGAAAAGCATAAAGCTGAACAACATGTTTTTGCCATGCAGCTGACATTTTAAATTTTTCTGTTTACTTTTGTTAAGTCATTTTACCCTCACTCATTCTTCAGAAGAAAAAACGTTTTTAATTTAAAAGGGACTTGCCCGTATATTCTGTTCTCTCTAGAGCTCCCATGCACATCCACTCCTCTATTTACAACCCATGGCACGGTTCACATGAACGCTGCAGCACTACTAAAATGAGTATGTAACCTCTGATACAGGACCAAAAACAACCCACTGCCATCAAGTCAATTCTGACTCATTGCAACCCCACAGGACAGAGTAGAATTGCTCCAGAGAGTTTCCATGGAGCACCTGGTGGATGTGAACCACCAGCCTTTTGGTTAGCAGACACAGCACTTAACCACTTTGGCACCAAGGTTTCCATTTCCTGTCCAGAAAGCTCTAGTGAGCTCTGTGAGATCAAGTTCAAGGATCCCACCTTTTTCAACTCTGTTTTCCCATTAGTGGAAACCCCAGTGGTATGGTGCTCTGTCTGCTAACCGAAAGGTCATCAATTTGAATCCTCCAGGTGCTCTTTGGGAACACTATTGAGCAGTTCTACTTTGCCCCACAGGATCAGTATGAGTCAGAATCATCTCGACAGCAGTCAGTTTGTTTGTCTGCTTTTCCCCAACAGAGTTGAGCAAAATACCTTCCCTGTCCCTCAAGCAAATATCAATTGAGCACTCTGAACAGTCACTCTGAACAGTTACTGAGTGAGCAGTAAGGCCTGGAGTATAAGAATGTAAACAAATATGACGCGTGATAATTGCTGGAAAAATGGCATTGCACTTGTTGCTATGGAAGAACAAGAGAAGGAGCCAATGATTCAGCCTAGGAAGGACAGGGATGACCACAGACTGGCAGCCTTTGAGCAAGAACATGAAGAATGAAACGGAATCTCACCAGGCAGAGGGGCTAGAACGTGAACAATGCGGCGATGGGGAAGAGCAGGACACAAAGGGGAAGCAGGGAGAGTTTTGCAAGATTGCGGCAGACAATTCCCGCAGATTGCAAGTAACTGGAGTGGAGATAGAAAAGACAGGTAGCCCTTACTACAAGAAACTAAGAGAGACTTAGATAAATGGAAAAACCTACCCTGCTCATGGATAGGAAGACTTAACATTGTGAAAATGTCTATTTTACCCAAAGCAATTTATTTATATAATGCAATCCCAATACAAGTTCCAGCATCTTTTTTTAATGAGATGGAGAAACAAATCACCAATTTTGTTTGGAAAGGGAAGAAGCCCCAGATAAGTAAGGTACTACTAAAGAAGAAGAACACACTGGGAGGCCTCTCATTACCCGACCTTAGAACATACTACACTGCCACAGTGGTCAAAACAGCCTGGTACTGGTACAAGAACAGACAGACTGATCAACGGAATAGAATTGAGACCCCAGAGATGACACCATCTGCCTATGAACAGTTGATATTTGACAAAGGCCCTAAGACATTAAACTGGGGTAAAAACAGCATCTTCAACAAATGGTGCCAGCAAAACTGGTTATCCATCTGCAATAAACTGAATGAAGATCCATATCTTACACCTTATACAAAAACCAACTCCAACTGGATAAAAGACCTAAATATCAAACCTAAAACGATAAAGCTCATCCAAGAAAAGGTAGGAACAACAATGGAAGTTTTAATACACAATGACGACAGACTCCAAAATCTGTCAAAGAAACCTCAATCAACAGAAGAGAAAGTAGATAAATGGGAACTATTAAGAATCAAACACTTTTGCTCATCCAAAGACTTTATTAATAGAATTAAAAGAACACCCACAGAGTGGGAAAAAATATTTGGCAACTCTATGTCAGATCGACGCCTGATCTCCATAATCTATAAGATACTACAAAATATCAATAAGAAGAAGATAAACCATCCAATTAAGCGATGGGCAAAGGAGATGGACAGATACTTCACTAAAGAGGAGATCCAGGCAGCCAAAAAACACATGCAAACATGTTCACGATCTTGAGCTATTAAAGAAATTCAAATCAAGACAACAATGAGATACCATTTCACCCCAACAAGATTGGCCATGATCCAGAAAACACAAAACAACAAATGCTGGAGAGGCTGTGGAGAAAGTGGGACCCTCCTACACTGTTGGTGGGGTTGCAAAATGGTCCAGCCTCTTTGGAAGGCAATCTAGCGCTTCCTTAAAAAAATGGATATTGATATACCATTTGACCCAGTAATTCCACTACTTGGAATATATCCTACAGATTCAAGGCCTTTCACACCAACGGACACATGCACCAGAATGTTTATCGTGGCACAGTCCACAATAGCAAAAAGGTGGAATCAACCTAGATGCCCAACAATAGAAGAATGGATAGGTAAACTGTGGTACATATACTCAATGGAGCACTACGCAATGATAAAGAATAACGATGATTCCAGGAAACATCTCCTAACCTGGTTTCAACTGGAAGACATTATGTTGAGTGAGAGTAGTCAGCGACAAAAGGACAAATACTGTATGAGACCTCTACGATAAGATCTCAAAAACAGACTTGTGTATAGAAGAAAAGACTCTTTAACAGCTGCAAGGGAGGGGAGGGAGGGAGGGAGGGCAAGGGGAGAGGGTTTAATTTAGGTAGTTACTAGAAATCTAGTTGGGAGAAAGCGGTGACAGCACACATTAGGAACAAGAACAACATTAAGTGGACTTCAGCATAACTTGAGTACTCCTTCCATCTTAACTCAATACTGCAAGGATAGAGTAGCTGGGGCGGGGGACGGGGGACCATGCTCTTAGGCGAATTCCAGGCCAATTGGCACAACTAGCGTTTTGCTAAGAGAGCTCTCTGCACCCCACATTGGTGAGTGGCGTCTGGGGTCTTAAAAGCTGCCAAGCTGCCATCCGAGGACACAGCGAGTGGTCCCAACTCAGCAGGAACGGATGCTCACCGAGGGCCAAAATGGCATGTGGTAAAGACAACCGAGAAGACAGAGAGACCCACAAGAGTGGGTGCCTACATCGACCTGGGACCAGAAGAACCGGATGGTGCCCGGCCACCACCAGTGATAGCCATGACGGAGCTCAAAGAGAGGAGCCTCACTGGCAACACAAGAATAAAAAGAGGTGCATCATGAGATCTCCACTAAAAGACCTCAATTGATGGTCTAGCAGTTTTGGGGTTCCTCTGAGAGCATGGCCCCCGGCCCTGATGCTGCCCGTTCCCATAAATTATAACAAAGGTCCACTCTTTGGACAGGAATGGAATGGACTTGGCAATGCAGAGTAACCATATGTTGGAAGCACTTTATGGTTCTATACATCTATAGGATATCATCTTGCTGACCTCTGGCTGGAGGAAGGGGAGTGGACGGAGAGGAGGGGAAAGGAGACTGTTGGGAGGATGAGACATGTATGGAGCAGAGAGGAATAGTGTGCAGTCACCGGACAGGGAGAGCAGTGGAAGCTGCATATAGGGGGGCATGTAAATTTACATGTGAATGTACATTTTTACTCAGTTATGTTAAATAAAAAATAAATAAAAAAAAAAAGACAGGTAAAAGCTGCTGGTGAAAGAATGTGTGGGCCATGCTACAGATTTATAGGCAGTGTTGGCAAGAGTGGGGGAGAACAGGCGCTCCCACTTTACTGGTCAGTGTGTTCAAGCTATAAGTGCACAGACAGCAAGATGACCCTATCTATTAGAAGTAAAAATGCACATTTCCCTTGGCCTGATAATTACATATCTAGTAAGTTATCCTATATATATTGAAACCCTGGTGGTATAATGGATAAGAGCTGCAGCTGCTAACCAAAAGATTGGCAGTTTGAACCTACCAGGAGCTCCCTGGAAACTCTATGGGACATTTCTGCTCTGTCCTGTAGGGTTGCTATGAGTCAGAATCAATTCAACGGCAACAGGTTTGGTTTGGTTTGACTTTTATATATTGTGAAATCACAAAGTCACGTACAAATCAGGTCACTCCTGAGATCACTGCTTGTAAAAGCAAAATACTGCAGAAATACAAACAAAATTCCAGCAATAAGGATTGGATATATACATCATAGAACAACAGTAAAACGGAATAGAAAGGAAATTGGTTTAAAAAAATTTGGAAATTCCTTTTGCATGGATGAGAAATAAACCCCAAGATAGGTTAAGCATAGTAACAAAAACATAGAAGAGCATGCATCATTTATTACCATCTTGAGGAAATAAAAGCACATACAAATGTATGTATACAATACATACACATAAACAGAACAAAGCCAGTTGCCACTGAATTGATTCTGACCCATGATGATCCCATGTGTGCAAAGGCAAACTGCTCCATAGGGTTTTCAAGGCTGTAACCTTCAGGAAGCAGATCACCAGGCCCAAGGTGCCTTAGCATGGGTAAGAATTGCCAGTTTTTCTGTTAGTAGTTGAGTACTTAACCATTTGCACTACCCAGGGACTCCATAATATATATTATATTATATCATATCATATATTGTGTAATGTGTAATATGTAGTATGTAACGAGCCCTGGTGGCACACTGGTTAAGAGCTCAGCTGCTAACCAAAAGGTCAGCAATTCAAATCCACCATCTGCTCCTTGTAAATCCTATGGGGACAGTTCTACTGTGTCCTATAGGGTGGCTGTGAGTCAGAATCAACTTGACAGCAATAAATATAAACACATACATGTATACAAGGTGTGACAATTAAGTTTGCAAAAATCCTAGAAAAAGTGTTACATACCTCGTTGTTGAATATTACTACAGTCACCTTCAATGTACTTCCCTTGGGAAGTTGTGCACCAGCACCAGCACCGAGTCCACCCTTCAAAGCAATTTTGGAATTCTTTTTCTAGAATAGCCATCAGAGCTGGTGTCATGTTACCCTTGATATCCTGAAAGTCATCAAAATGTCTTCCTTTCAATAGCTCCTTTATCTTGAGGTAAAGAAAAAAGTCATTGAGAGCCAGATCAGGTGACCAGGGAAGGTGTTCCAATACAGTTATTTGTTTACTGGCTAAAAATGCCCTCACAAACAACTATACAATTAAGTTCACAAACTTGCCACTGTGCCACTGTGCATAATTACCATTCCAGAAAAGAGCTCCAAAATTGCTTTCAAGAGTGGACTAGGTGCTGACGGCAGTGCACAGCTTCCCAAGGGGAGTACTTCAAAGGTGACCTTAGTGATACCAGCAATGAGGTATGTAGCACTTAGAACAATTAAGTTTACGGACTTAATTGTCAGATGTCGTATACATACACATTTATATATAGTCATATACATATATATATAAGCAAATGAAGATGCTTGTGATTAAACTGAACTTCTCTGTATAATGATATATAGGAAATAGATAATGGTCTGGGTGGCTGAAAAGAGTTGAAGGAAGAATTTTTGCTTTATACCAGCTTGCACATTTTCTGTTTTGAACAATATGAATATACTAACTCCTTAAATAAATACAATTAAAAGCAAACAGAAGCATGACATAACCTGACATGTGCTTCAGGAGAATGAGGACAGACAGGCACAAAAGAGGAAAGAAAGCAGAGCAGGATCCCAGTTCCAGGCAACAGGCAAGCGGTGAGGTGGTGAAGTTCCAAACTCAGTGGAGTGAGCAGAGAAGAGGGCACAGATTTCAGATGTGTTGAGAAGGGAAGTTTATCTTTTTTTTCAACATTTACTATGTATTAGATATTTTATATACCTCAAGTCACTTAATCCTTCCTATCAGCAAAAGAGGAGTCCCTTGATGGCACAACCAGTTAAGTGTTCAGCTACTAATCAAATCAAATTCACTCAGAGGTACACTGGAAGAAAGGCTTGACAATCTACTTCCAAAAGATGGCAGCCTTCCAAACCCTATAGAATTTATGCCTTTGAATTGAGGTGTTGAAGAAGAATGTTGAATGTACCATGGACTGACAAAAAACACAACAGGGACACATGCACAAGAATGTTCATCGCAGCACAGTCCATGATAGCAAAAAGATGCCCAATGACAGAAGAATGGATAGGTAAACTATGGTACATATACTCAATGGAGCACTGTGCAATGATAAAGAATACGATGATTCCAGGAAACATCTCATAACCTGGTTTCAACTGGAAGACATTATGTTGAGTGAAAGTAGTCAGCAACAAAAGGTCAAATATTGTATGAGACTTCTACGATAAGATCTCAAAAACAGACTTGCGTATAGAAGAAAAGACTCTTTGACAGCTGAAAAGGAGGGGAGGGAGGGAGGGGGAGGGGGAAGGGTTTAGATTAGATAGTTGCTAGAAATCTAGTCGGGAGAAATCAGTGATAGCACACATTAGAAACAAGAACAACATTAAGTGGACTTCAGCATAACTTGAGTTCTCCTTCCATCTTAACTCAATATTGCAAGGATAGAGTAGCTGGAGCAGGGGGCAGAAATGCTCTTAGGCGAAATCGAGGCCAATTGGTACAACCAGCGTTTTGCTAGGAGGGCTCTCTACACCCCACATTGTTGAGTGGCGTCTGAGGTCTTAAAAGCTGCCATCCGAGGACACAGCAAATGGTCCCAACTCAGCAGTAACGGATGCTCACCGAGGACCAAAATGACATGGGGTAAAGACAACCCAGAAGATACAGAGACTCACATGAGTTGGTGCCTACATCAACTTGGGACCAGAAGAACCAGATGGTACCCAGCCACCACCAGTGATAGCCACGATGGAGCTCACAGAGTTGAATCTCACTGGCAACACAAGAATAAAAAGGGGTGCACCCTGAGACCTCCACTAAAAGACTTCAATTGATGGTCCAATGGTTTCAGGGTTCCCCTGAGAGCACGGCCCCTGGCCCTGATGTTGCCCTTGCCCATAAATCACAATGAAGGTCCACTCTTTGGGCATGAATGGATTGGACTTGGCAATGCAGAGTGACCATATATTGGATGCACTTTGCTGGAGGAAGGAGAGTGGGTGTAGAGGAGAGGAAAGGAGACTGCTGGGAGGATGAGACATGTATGGAGCAGAGAGGAATAGTGTGCTGCCACCAGACAGGGAGAGCAGTGGAAGCATGTAAATTTATATGGGAATGTACATTTTCACTCAATCATTTTAAATATAAATAAATAAATAAATAAAAAGGGAAAAAAACACACACAACAGATCTGTTCCAGAAGAAGTACAACCACAGTGCTCCTTGGAAGCAAAGATGGCAAGACTGCATCTTACATACTTTGGACATGTTGTCAGGAAGGATCAGCCCCTGGAAAAGGACATCATGCTTGGTAGATTGGAGGGTCAGCGAAAAAGAGGAAGATCCTCGATGAGATGGACTGACACAATGGCCACAATGATGTACTTGAGCATAAAAACGATTGTGGACATGTCGCAAGGCCAGGCAGTGTTTCGTTCAATTGTTCACCGGGTCACTATGAGTCGGAACCAACTCAACAGCATCTAACAACAATAACAACAAATCCTGTGGAACACTATTCTACCCTGACACACATAGGATCACCGTGAGTTAGACTTTTTGGTTTATCAGTATAAAGAGATTTTTATCAGTCACATTTTACAAACAAAGAAACTCAAATTTAAAAAGGCTAAGTTAGTTTATAAGAATCACATTCAGAAACTAAGAAAAAAGCAAACCCTTGGTCATCAAGTCAACGCTGACTCACTGTGACCCTACAGGACAGAATGGGACTGCCTTATGGGATTTCCAAGGCTACAATCTTGACAGAAGTGGGTGGTCACATCTTTCTCCTACAGAGATGTTGGTGGGTTCTAACCACTGACCTTTCAGTTAGCAGCCAAGCACATAACCAGTGCACCACCAGGACCCCTTAGCAACAGTTACAACCATAAACAGTAGACGGAGAATTCAATTTCCTAGCCTCTGCCATGCTGCTCTTGCAGACCCAGAGGGAGGACCCAGATCTGAAGGCAATTTGCTGTAGGGAATAAAATAAAGGGAGGAATTGCAAAGAGAAAATGAACAACTTTAGCCAACTCTGAAGGTCTCTGGAACTCCCAAGGCTGGTGGGTGGCTCTGGAAAAGAACCAGGGCACACACCCTGGTCTGTGGACTGGAAAATCAGGGCAATCTTTGAGGGGTAGATTGTTCTAATGTTCTGAGAGTGACTCTGAAACAACTGGAGAAGCCCAGACCACCCTAAGACCCACCAAAGCCAGAGGCTCCCTAAGACTCAACTCCCCCAATCTCCTCTTTAGGGACTTAGCTCACCGGCTCCTGAGACCTTCAGGGCAAGATGTATCTGTCCCTCCCAGGCAGGAAATGCTAGCAGGGGGTTCCCCGGGGTGCCGTTTAGCTGGACTGGGCTCCATATTTTCCTCTCCCATCTCCCTGTGGTATCAAGTGTGTGACTATTGATTTCTTCCTTGCATTTGTTTTTGTTATCCATTATTTATGGGATCATTTTTCCATCCTTCATGCATGAAGGCAAATTTTGTGTAAAAATCAATTGAGTGAGTGCCGCCGATGGCTTGTTGCGTTTTCTTGGCTTTCATCTCCGCATACACCAGTTCTCGGGAGATGCAAAGCAGGATATTAGGGGGTACAGAAAAATGGGAAAGGGAAGGGGGGACGGAATAGGGTTCAGAAAGATGCCTTACAAGGCTCAGCCCTCTGGATCACTTTTGATCCCTGGAACATTCATACAGATCACCTAAAAGTATAGTAAGGATGAATGTCTTCCTGTTCTGATTCAACATCTATTTGCCTTCCCATATGCTGGGCTACAGTCAAGGAAGGGGATGGGAGAACTCAGCTGCAGAACATCTTCCACTTCATCTAGATTTATTACAACGTAGAAACTGCAGCACTCTCTGGGTTTAAGGCTCTGTGGCCTTTTCTTTAGTGACTTAAGCTGAAAACACTGAGATGTCACCCAGAAGGATTACGTACAGAGGCATGGGATTTAGGGTAGGGCTGACATTTAATAAGCACCTATTGTTTACCAGGCCCTGAATATATAACATTTTGCATATATTGTTATGTGAGCTTCAGCATACTTCGTGAGGTTGGCTGGCTGTCAAGGAAGGAGCCAGATATTTGGTGTCAGAATGTTCTGGGTGTGAGGACCAACAGGGCCACTTCTTAAATGTGTGGGCTTGGATAAAATGTCTAACTCCTCTGTGCCTCAGTTTTCTCACTTACAAAACAGGGATAACTTCAGTGCCTACCTTGCTGGGTTATTATGAAGATCAAATTAGGTCTTGCATTTAAGGGCAGGCAACAAGCCCACGGTAAGGACTGAATAAATAAAAGCTAACTTCTTGATTCCTTCATACCTCAGCTTAAGTGTCACTTCCACAGAGAACATGTCCCTTTTTACCTTAGCTAAAATAGGTATGGAAACCCTGATAGCATAGTGGTTAAGTGCTACAGCTGCTAACCAAAAGGTGGACAGTTCGAATCCACTAGCTGCTTCTTAGAACCTTTATGAGGCAGTTCTACTCTGTCCTATAGGGTCGCTATGAGTCAGAATCAACTTGACAGCAACAGGTTTGGTTTTTTAGGGTTTAAAATGGGTACTTTCAACATGGATGGTTGATTTTATGACATGGTCTTTCTCTCCTTCATACATATCTCACAACTGGTACCTTGCAAGATTTCCTGTATACTAGATTATTTGCCTCTCCTTATCCATCAGTGAAAATGTAAGCTCCACAAGGGCAAAACCAAACTAAACCCACTGTCATTGAGTCAATTCTATCTCATAGTGACCCTACAGGCAGAGTAGAACTGCCCTATAGAGTTTCCGAGGAGTGCCTGGCAGATTTGAACTGTTGACCCTTTGGTTAGCAGCAGTAGCACTTAACCACTACACCACCAAGGTTTCCCAAAACCAAACCCACTGCTGTCAAGTTGATTCTGACTCACAGTGATCCTATAGGACAGAGTAGAGCTGCCCCCCTAGAGTTTGTAAGGAGTACCTGGTGGATTTGAATTACTGAAGGTCGGTTAGCTGCTGCAGCACTTAACCACTATGCAACCAGGATTTCCCCACAAGGGCAGGAGCCTTATTTATCTCCCTTCCCAACCTAAACCCACTGCCGTCAAGTTGATTCTGACTTATAGTGACCCTATAGGCAGAGTAGAACTGCCCCACAGAGTTTATAAGGAGCACCTGGTGGATTCAAGCTGCCAGCATTTTGGCTATCAGCAGTAGCACTTAACCACTATGCCACCAACGTTTCCTGTCTTTCTACAGAATCTAGAAAAATGCATATGAGCCAAAAAGTGGATCCTCAGTAAATATCAGCTAACATTACTATCTGTTATGGGCTGAACTGCATTCCCTGAAAAGGTATGCTGAAGTCCTAACCCCTAGTCCCTGTGACCTCGTCTGTAAATTGTGTCTCCGAAGATGTTGTCAGTAGGTTAGCACGACACTATACTGGACTAGGGTAAGTCCTAATATAATGTCAGTTGTGTCTTTATTAAAGAGGAAAAGTGGCATGGAGGGACAGAAGGAAGATGGCCAAGTGACAATGGAGGCAAAGATTTGGAGCGATGCACCTACAAGCCAACGAACATCAAGGATTGCCGCCCATCAATAGAAGCAAGGAGACAGACATGGGACAGACTCTCCCTTAGAGCCTTCAGAAGAATCAACATGGCCAAGACACTGATTTTAGACTCTTAGCCTACAGAACTATGAGACAAGAAATTTCTGTGGTTACAAGCCATATGATTTCTGGTACTTTGTTACGGCAGTGCTGGAAACTACAACACTAAACATTCCCATTTTACGGGTAGGAGTAGAGAGGTCAGGCCAAGTGACTAGCCCAAGGTCATATAAATAGTAAGTGGTACAGCTGGCATTCACACTTAAGAGTGTCTGCCACCAAAGCCCATGTATGTTCTTTCCACTATTCCCACTGTGAAGTAGTCATTAAGATCAAATTCAGAATAATAACTGGCAAACTTAGAAACTGATAATATGTTTTCCACAGTATCCCTCCCACCACTGTACTCTTCTGTTTCCTACCTACTTTTACTATTTATCAGTAACCTAGATCTGTGGCTACTTTTCTTAGTAAGTTCATCTGACAAGAGTAATCAATCCTCCAGAGAACGTCCTCCACTTCACGGGGCCCTGGAGCTGCTCGAGATCCACCTCCAGCCTCTTCCCACACTGGATTCAGGGAAAGCTTCAAGTCTCTGTCTCTTTATCTCTCTGACACACACATACTCCAGTGCTACCTAATTTCCAGCCTTTGGACTAAGAACAATCTAGACTTTCCCTCCGGGAACCAAGGACAAGTCTAAAGTCTTTCATTGGACATCACTGATGTGGGGATCCTCATTCAGGGCCTTAGTCTAGTTATAATCCAAAGAAGAAAACTGGATTGGATCAGGTATCACAAATTGGTGAGCTGTGGGCTTAATTTGGCCTGCATGTATATTTAGCTTGGTCTACATCATGTTTTTTTTTAATTTTTATATTATGGTAGGAGAGATAAGAATGTAACATATTATGGAAATCTACATTCCCAGTGGTTCTTAAAAAAGCCAGAAGATATGCTCACTTGCTGCTCATATCCCCATGTAACAAACACTGACTGGTGCCATATAGAGCTTCTCCTTGCCTTAAGCAAGTCTCGTACTCTCTGGGTAACTACAGTCTCCACCACCTTCTGCAGCCCTGTTCAGGAATCAGTTTTTCATGTTTACATTATTTTCTGGCATTTGAGTGTATCACTCTGGATTTGATCTCAAAAATTTCATCTACTTCAGTTAGTCTCTATATATGATTTTGAACATCTGAGTACTCTCTCTTCAAGGATACTGTGACAGTTATTTAGAACTGGGGGACAGCTATGTATATGTACCACAATGAGTACGAATGAGTTGATTTTCAAGGACTGTTCATCTCTGTGACCGGAGTCTTTATACCTAGCAGCAAGGTTGAAGAGTTACAGGTTCGTCTGGTATCTTCCTAGAGTATATTAAAACCTAAGTAATCATTCTAATGTAATTTATACTTAGCCTATAGAGAAATGCTGCTTAGATTTTGAGGCAGTCACAGATTCTCTGAGAATTGGCCAAAGCTATAGACTTTGTAAGGATGGGCATATACACATAAAGAGATGTAGTTTTGCATGTTGTTTCAGGGGGTACAGACACTGTCCCCACCAAAGCTTATCCCCAGCTCTCCCTGGAGTTCTGAGACCTTCCATTCAGAATCCTTGATCTAGAGGAGAAAATAAATGTGTTTCCCTCTCTCACAAAACCTAATAATACAGTACAGGACATTTAAGGTGTAAGTCTACTGGGGCCAAGAGAATGAGGAAGAGACAACCGAAGGAAAAAAAAAAGACATAGGAAATCAGATAGATAAGACACAACTGATTTAATAGTCCCAAGAATACCAAATCCTAAATCAGCAGTGGGAAAAGGTGAGAAGCAATCTGACTTGCACACCAGATTCCCTCAAAGTCTCATGAAGTGGTAGCACAATGGAAGTACAGGCTATGGCGAAGTTGCAATGGGATGACCAGCTGAGAGCTGAAGCAGACAGGCTCCAGAATACCACTTCTCTGAACAGGCTGGCAACTGCCTCTACTTAAACCTGGTGACTCACTCACTGGAAAGTTTTGTTTTTTTCTTTTTTAAGTCATTGGAGATTCCAGGGGTAGTAAAGAATGCAATACAATACTGAAAACAGTCTATTAAATACTGAGGCCCCACATTCTTCTCTCCCACTCAGTACCCTGAACATGGACAACAGGACATATATTCCCCCAAGCAGAAACTGTAAGAGGCCTCTCTGGGAATTAACCAAATCAAGTGGGGGAAAAGGGGTGGGGTGAGGGTTATTACCACTAAAAACCAAAAATCAAACCTACTACCTTCAGGTCAATGCTTACTCACAGCAACCCTACAGGACAGAGCAGAACTGCTCCATAGAGTTTCCAAGGAGCACCTGGCAGATTCAAACTACCAACCTTTTGGTTAGCAGATGTAGCACTTAACCACCACAGCACCAGGGTTTCCATGATTGTCATTAGGGAACTACAAACAGTCTAGCCAGATCATGCTAAGCTGAAAATCACAATAAACAAGACCCATTCATATGCACAGAGCCCTGATGGTCCTGTGGTTAAGAGTTCACCTGCTAAACAAAAGGCTAAATCCACCAGGTGCTCCTTGGAAACCCTATAGGGCAGTTCTACTTTGTCCTATAGGGTCACTATGAGCTGGAATCAACATGACAACAATGAGCTTTTTTTTTTTAACTCATGTGCACTAGGAACCTTGGTGGTGCTATTAAATATTTGGCTCCTACCAGAAGGTTGGTAGTTCGAAACTGCCTGGCAGCTGACAGTCTATCTCCATAAAGATTCTTAATTTAAAAAAAAGAACCACAAAGTCGATTTTGACTCACAAAGTCTTCTTCCCATCCAAGTGGGTTCAGACCACCAACCTCTCAATAGCCAAGCACTTAACCATTGCATCACCATAAAGATTACAATCTAGAAAACCATATGGGCCACTTCTGCTCTGTCACACTGGGTTATCAGGAGTTGAAACAATTACAACTCATGGGCATAGAGCTTTCAATCAACATATCATTCACCTTATATAAATACAGCCTAATAACTATTTAAAAAACAAAACCATGAACAAGGCAATACTTACTAATGTCCAGAGAAAGACAATATGCAGGAAAGAAAACCTAACCATATTATCTTACATGGCTTAGCAGTAAATTGGAGCAATAGTTAAGAGCTACAGCTGCTAACCAGAAGGGCAGCAGTTCAAATCCACCAGCTATTCCTTAAAAGTCCTATGGGGCAGTTCTACATTGCCCTTTAGGGTCACTGTGGGCTGGAATTGACTCAGCAGCAATGGGTTTAATGTGTGAGAGAGACCAAAAGAGACAACATTAAAAATAAAAGCAGACTTTTTTTAATTAGTAGTATTCTCCAAGACATAGCTGAAAATGTTGTTGTTGCCTTCATGAAACAAGAACAAAACTTTTTCATTTTAACTTAAAGAATAAAAAGAGCTCTGAGAACTTTTTAAATAACAGGAAAAATGAAAAACTTACTAGAAGGATTGGAAGATAAAATCAAGAGAATCACCCAGAAAGAGCAAAAAGACAAAGAAACAAAAAATAGTAAAGATAAAATTGAAGAATCAGTCCAGATGATCCAAAATCCAAACAAGTATTTTAGAAATATAATTGCAAAAACAGAGGAATGAGACATCAAAGAAATACTGCAAAGAAATTTCCCAAAATAAAAGTTGCAAACTTCAAGAATGAAGATGGCTCAACAAAATAAACAAAAAGGATATACCTTATAAGCTTCCAGAGAGATAAATCAGGTTATCCACAAAAGTCAAGAATGAGAAAGGCACTTGACTTTTCAACAACCCCAAATGCTAGAAAGCAACAAAGCAATTCTTTTAAAATACTTTAAAAGAATTAATTCGAACATACAGCCAATCAACCAATCATTTAAATAATTTCAGATCTGCAACTTTTCCCAAAAATCTATTTCCCTTCTACTCTTTTTCTTGGGTAGGCATAGTGGTTAAGTGTTACATCTGCTAACCAAAGGGTCAATAGTTCAAATCTGCCAGGCACTCCTTGGAAACTCTATGGAGCCATTCTACTCTGCCCTATAGGTTCACTATGAGTCAGAACTGACTCAACAGCAGCAGGTTTGGTTTTCTTTCTCTAGGAGCATGTGTGCCACCCAACAAGGGTATAAACCTAGAAAGAAAACATAGGTGCTAAAAAGGTTTCAACCCAAAAGAGGTAAAGGGAACTGCCTGGATGCTGGCAGAGGATCCTAGGATGCTAACTGTCCACAAACCTAGACAGCAACCAGTTCAGCCTAAAACAGGTGAGAAGCCTCCAACAGAGGTTTCATCAAGATTAAACTGACAAAACACTTAACACCTTTGAAAGTATGGAGAGGGGATTTACATTAATGGGGAGAGTTTGGGGTTAAATTAGTAATTAATGTATAGAAACAATTCCACTCCTCCAAAGAAAAACAGAAAGAAACCAAAGACTCACAGGAGAAACTAGAATGAAATCTGACAATTACATTCATGAACTCATCCTAGAAAAAGTGCTACATACCTCAGTGCTGAATATCAATACAGTCACCTTCGAAGTACTCCCCTTGAGAAGCTATGCACTGACACCTGTGCCTAGTCTACTCTTTGAAGCTACTTTGGAATTCTTCCAGGAATGGCTATCAGAGCTGTTGTCGTACTACCCTTGTTGTCCCAAATGACATCAAAATGTCTTCCTTTCCGTATTTCCTTTATCTTAGAAAGAAGTCATTGGAGGCCAGTTCAGGTGAGTAGTGAGGGTGTTGCAATACAGCGATTTATTTACTGGCTAGAAACTCCCTCACAGACAACTACACAATTAAGTTCACAAACCTGCCACCTTGCCACTGTGCACAAGGGCCATCCCAGAAAGAGTTCCAAAATTGCTTTGAAGGGTAAACTAGGCTCTGGCATTAGAGCATAGGTCCCCAAGGTGAGTACTTCAAAGGGGACCATAGTGATATTCGGGATGGAGGTATGCAGCACTTAGAACAATTAAGTTTGTGGACTTAATTGTTGGATCTCCTATACAGGACTAACAGACTACATGAACCACAAGCCTTATCCACCCTGAGACTAGACGGTGCCCAGTTAACACTTCTGACTGTTCTGATTAGGGCCACAATGAATAGTTCCTGATAGAATGGAAAGTGTAGAATAGAACTTAAAAGTATTGTTTAAAATCCAGACTTATTAGACCAGTTGAGACTAGAGAACTCCTCAAGACTATACCCTGAGATACTCCTTAAACCTTGAATCAGAATTATCCCAAGGTCACCCTTTAGCTAAAACACAGATTGGCTTATTAAATCAAGAATCTCTCCCATAAGTACTACACTCTTTTAAAAAATCATCTATATGAGACAATCAGCAAGTACAACCACTAGAAAAGCAAAGATGAGAAGGTAAAGGGGCAGGGAAACTAGATTACTAGAAATGAAACAACTACAATGACATTAATGAAAATATTAAAACACTGTAAAGAATGTAACCAATGTCACTGAACAATGTGCTGAAATTGTTAAATGAGCATTTATTGTGTAAACTTCACCTAAAACACGATAAAAAATTACTTAAAAAAACAAAACGAAGAATAAGGCAATACTTTCTAATGCCAAGAAAATAAAACATGCAGGAAAGGAAAACTAATTACACTACCTTACGTGGCTTAGCAGTAAATTGTGTTGGCATATAAAACATATTTAAAAAAAAAACTGCCTTTAAATCAATTCTGACAAATAGCAAACCTATAGGTCAGAGCAGAACTTCTCCCATAGAGTTTCCAAGGAGCACCTGGTGGACTCAAACTGCTGACCTTTTAGTTAGCAGCTGTGGCACATAACTAACATGCTACCAGTATTTCCATAAAACTTATGAACACTTAGTATAGTATAGAAGAATGATGAGGGGATGAAAATTGAGGTGGGAGGACGACAAGAGCTAAACCTTTACTTTCATTACAGAGAAGCCAATAAACAATGCCAATTGTTGTCATGTGCCATCAAGTCAGTTCTGACTCACAGTGACCCTACACACAACAGAACAAACACTGCCCGGTCCTGCACCATGTCCACAATCATTTTTATGCTTAAGCCCATCACTGCAGCCACTGTGCCAATCCATTTTGTTGAAGGTCTTCCTTTTTTGCTGACCCTCCACTATAACAAGCATGATGTCCTTTCTCCAGGGGCTGAACCTTCCTGAAAACATGTCCAAAGTGTGTAAGAAGCAATCTTGCCATCTTTGCTTGCAGGGAGCACTTTGGTTGTACTTCTTCCAGAACAGATCACTTATTCTTTTGGTAGTCCATGGTACATTCAATATTCTTCAACACCACAATGCAAGGGTATAAATTCTTCTTCTCTGTCTTACTTGTTCCTTGTCCAGCTTCCACATGCATATGATCTGATTGAAAATACTGTGGCTTGGGTCAGGTGCACATCAGTCTTCAAGGTGACACCTTTACTTTCCAATACTTTAAAGAGGTCCTTTGCAGGAGAATCTCCCAGTGCAATGCATTTTTTTATTTCCTGACTGCTGCTTCCATGAGCATTGATTGCAGAACCAAATAAAATAAAATCCTTGACAACATCAATCCTTTCTTCATTTATCATGCTGTTGCTTACTGGTCCAGTTGTGACAATTTCTGTTTTCCTGATGTTGAGGTGCAATACATACTGAAGGCTGGGGTCTTTGATCTTCATCAGTATTTCAAATCCTCTTCACTTCCAGCAAGTGAGGTGGTGTCATCTGCATGATACAGGTTGCTAATGAGTCATCCTCTGATCCTGATACCTCGCTTGTATAATCCAGTTTCTCAGATTATTTGCTCGGCATACAGACTGAAAAGGTATGCCAAAAGGATACAGCCCTGACACACACCTTTCCTTACTTTAAGCCATGCTGTCTTCCCTTGTTTTGTTCCCATGACCGCCTCTTGATCCACATATAGATTCCTTAAGAGCGCAATTGAGTGTTCTGGAATTCCCGTTTTATGCAATGTTAGCCATAATGCCTTTGCACAGTCAATGAAACACAGGTAAACATTTTTCTGGTATTCTCCGCTTTCAGCCAAGATCCATCTGACATAAGCAATGATATCCCTGGTTCCAAGTCCTCTTCTGAATCTGGCTCAAGTTTGTGGCAGCTCCCTGTCAATATACTGCTGCAGTCACTTTTGAATGATCTTAAGCAAAACTCTACTTGTGTGTGATATTAATGATATTGTCTGGTAATTTCTACATTTGGTTAGATCACCATTCTTTGGAATGGGCATAAATATGGATCCCTTCCAGTCAGTTGACCAGGTAGTTATCCTCAAAATTTTTTGGCATATATTAGTGAGCATTTCCAGCCCTGCATCTTTTTGTTGGAATATCTCAATTAATATTCTACCAGTTCCTGGAGCTCTGTTTTTTGCCAGTGCCTTCAACGCAGTTTTGACTTCTTCCTTCAGTACCATCAGTACAACCAGGAGATGACAATATAAAAATGGTATTTAGAGATATCAAGGTAGATATGGAAACCCTGGTGGAGTAGTGGTTAAGTGCTACATCTGCTAATCAAAAGGTCAGCAGTTTGAATCCACCAGGTGCTCCTTGGAAACTCTATGGAGCAGTTCTACTCTGTCCTATAGGGTCACTAGGAACTGGAATCAACACAATGCAAGTAGAATTTTAAGATTAAGGTAGATATCAAAAGCTTGAAAGTTATTGCCTTGGGGAACCAGCATATGAGGGGCAGAAGATGGGAGGATAATTTTATGGTATCGTTTTTCTCATAACATTCCTTATTGAACTATTTGAATGGTTAAATTATGAACACATATAACTTTGGCTTAAAAAGTAAAAAGACCAGATGCAAGGCTCTGGCAGATACATGGCTTGAGTCAGGTGCACTTGAGTCCTCACAGAGAGATCTTTGTTTTTTTGGCACTTTGAACAGGTCTTTTGAGATAGATTTGCACAATGTCATGTGGTATTGGGAATAACATAAGCATCATTTGGCTTCCACCTAACACTCTCAGTCCTAGAACACAACCAGTAACAACTTCCTTGCTAGCATCAAACCTCTCATCCTTCAGAGAAGAAGCAGTTCTTATTACCCTCCCCCTTCCATGAAACCACTGTTGTTGCTGTTGTTGATGGGTATGATCGAGTCATTTCCAACTCATAGTGGCCCCATATACAATAGAATGAAACACTGCCTAGACCTGCACTGTTCTCACCATCATTGCTGTGTTTGAGCCCATCATTGCAGCCACTACTGTCAATCTCTCTCAATGAGGGCCTTCCTCTTTATTGATGATCCTCTACTTTACCAAGCATGTTATCCTTCTCCAGAAACTGGTCTCTCCAGATAATATGTCCAAGGTATGAGAGACAAAGTCTCAACATCTTCATTTCTAAGAGCATTCTGGCTATACTTCTAAGACAGATTTGTCATTCTTCCAGCAGTCCAAAGTATTTTTAATATTCTTCATCGACAACATAATTCTATTTTCTTTTGATCTTCCTAGTTCACTGTCTAGCTTTCACATGTATATGAGGGGTTTGAAAAAGCCATGGCTTGAGTCAGGTGCACTTGAGTCCTCACAGAGAGATCTTTGTTTTTTTGGCACTTTGAACAGGTCTTTCAAGATAGATTTGCACAATGCCATGTGGCAAAGGATTTCTCAATTTCTGCTTCTCTGGTCACTGACTGCAGATCCAAGTAAAGCGAAATCTTTGACAACTTCAATCTTTTTCCATTTATCATGATGTTGTTTATTGGTTCAGTTTTGAGAATTTTTGTCTTCTTTACATTGAAACAATAGGAATTGGATTTAAACTCTGATGGTCCAGCTACGTAGAGATCAGCAGTCAATTTGTTCTAGAGAAAATGTGTCCATCTCAATATCATTGTACAAAGAGGAGTGCCACATGAAAGCTTCGTCCATATGCTTAGAAGCCCATCTGGAGGCAGAGCAAGTAGATCCACCAGTCTAGTGGTCTAGTTTGGGTGCAGGAATACATGACTTTTCTCTGCAGTTGCTGTTGGTTCCTCTTGTAATTTTTTCTAAAAACTTTTCTGTAACCTGTTTCACCCATGTTAAGCTACATTGCAGGGCTTTAAAACTGTTTTCTGTCTCTTCTTTTTCTGTCTTTTCCAGGACTTTTCTCTCTGAAGAGAAGAGAGACGCAGACGAGTAACTGTGTTCATAGGTTATACTGTCGGCCCACAGAGATATTCAGAAGGGTTGGGACTAGTTTCCAAACACTACAAACAGATAAAGATTCTCTAAGGAAGTCTTAAGGATTTTTGAAGAGACAGTGTCTTTATTAATTTCCCTAGAGGGATCTCAGAATGAACAGTCATCCACAGCAGCATCGGATGTCAGGTTGAAATGATATGTCACCTCATCCAAATACACATTTGATGCTGACACTTGCCCTCCTCTCACCCCAGCAAAATTCACTAAAAATCTTCACTTGAATCCTCAGAGATAGGGATTCACATGCAGCCCAGCCTAGTCCTTCAACTGTTTTGAGTCATGTCTCTCTATAACTTTCACTTCTAATCCAGTTGTAACTGAGACCAGGAGAACAAGAGTTGAATCTTCTTTCACAAAGGTCTTTCAAATATTTCACCCTTAAAAACATAACTTCATTTTCTTCTACAGGAGCAAACATGGCATAGCAGAAAGAGTACAGATTTAAATATAAGCAGTTCAGAGTTTAAGAGCTAGGTTCTATCATTAACTGTGTGAATATGTTAGTTACCTAATGCTGCTGTAAGATAAATACAACAGCAGGTGGCTTCAATGACCTGAAATTTACTTTGTCATAGTTTAGCAGACTAGAAGTCTGAATTCAGGGTGTCAGCTCTAGGAGAAGGCTGTGTCTCCCTGTCAGCTAAGAAAAAGTCCTCATCTCTTCAGTTTCTACCTATTGGTGATCTTCATGTGACATTCCTTCTATGTACTACCATCTCTGCTTTCTCACTTGCTTGTTTAATCTCTTTTATACCTCAAAAGTGATTAATTTAAGACACACCCTATACTAGTACTGCCTTATTAACACAACAAAGAAAAATCATTCCCAAATTGACTTATAAACACACATTTAAGGGTTACAATTTATAACATATATTTGGGGGGGACATAATTCAATCTATAATGGTTAACATGAAGGATCTGTGTAATCTTTCCAGTACCTCATTTTTTAAACGTTCATTATGATATATACTTCATCCAGGTACGTAAAGCATCTTATAGAGAGAAGAAATTCAAATATATGAAAATTCCATACCTTAAAATTTCTCCCTTCCCTCCCTTCACCTTTAGAAGGGATGTGTAGTGGGAAGTATAATAAGCAAAATCTGCTGACTCAACAAATATTTGTTAAATACCTACTGCTCTAAAGTGATCTGCAGAGATTTACCATGTATTTACTAAATTACTATAAGGTCTCATTTTTTTCCCCTCAATCACCTCAACAGCAACAGGTTTGGTTTGGGTTCATACAATGAAGAGATTGCATTAGAATTTACTTTCAACCCAGGTGACTTGTACTTTTGGACCTTAAGTCAATGTGCAGGGTGGTGATTACAGCTGAAGTTTCTAGATTCTACATCAATTTACTCCATAATAAGTAAATGAATACAGCAGTATGCATGAGTGTATGGATGTGGATGTGGGTATGTTCTGAAAAATGTTTCAATTATAGACTGGAGTGCAAAATTTATACCACTTCTAATAAAATAAAAATTGAAAGAAATTTTGTTCTTCAAGGGTCACAACAGAGGGTCCTGAACACAGCTGGAGAAAAAATGTTGAAACAAATTTTAAACTCATTTAAAAAAAAAAAAAAAAAAAGCAGACTTGCTGGTCTCACAGAGACTAGAGAAACCTCAAGGGTATGGTTCCTGGAAATCCCCTTAACTCAGTACTGAAGTCATTCCTGAGGTTCACCCTTCAGCCAGAGATTAGACAGACCCATGCAACACTAATACAAGTAGCTCAACCATACATACAAGACTAAACTGCCATACCAGACCAGGAACAAGGACAAGAAGGCAAGAGTGGGCTAGAAAACTGCGCAAATGAAAATGAGGAACCCAAAGTCAAGAAGGTGACAGTGCTGACACTTCACAGGGTTGGCAACTAATGTCACAAAACAGCATGTGTATATGCACTATTTAACAGGAAACTAATTTACATTGCAAATTTTAACCTAAAATCAAACCCATTGCCATCGAGTTGATTTCGACTCACAATAAGTTAAACAATTGAATATGAACAACAATAAAAAAATCTATGCTTTAAGCTCCAGTGTGAGGCACTTTGGGGGTGGAAAGTATGAGACATGTCTTTCTAAAGCTGATCAAGTAATCAGAATCCTGCAGACAGATTATGAAAAGCATAGGTTTCTGGGTCCCATCTTAGAATACTGCATCACGGTCTGTAGCTAAGGAATCTCTAAAGACTCTGGCTCACAATCTAAGATTCCACGTATGTAAATGATAGTATGATGATATAAAACATTTGGGTCAATATTATTAAGCCTCTCTTTGTGTTGCCAAGCCAAGCGCCGTCGAGTCGGATCTCTTTGTGTTAGGAAATCCTATTATGACAGCCAAGAAATACAGATACTCCCCCTCAATAACGTAACTGCTTTAACAGAAAAGATAGGGTCACACTAGACTTTGTTGTTGTCAGTTGCCATCTAGTAGATTCCAACTCAAGCGACCCCATGAGTGCAAAGTAGAATTGTGCTCCACAGGGTTTTCAAGGCTGTGACTTTTCAGAAGCAGATCTCCAGGCCTGTCTTCCCACGTGCCTCTGAGTAGTCTGAACCACCAAGCTTTCAGCTGATAGTCGACTATATGGGTGAAACCACAGAAGAAAGAAGTATAGAACACACAGGAGAAACTCTGGGAAGGCACAGTCAGAGAAGACAGCCTATTGTTATGGACTGCACTGTGTCCCCCAAGAGCTTATGCTGAAGTCTCACTCCTGTAACCATAAGTGTAACCCTGTTCAGAAGCATGGGTGGAGCACTGGTGGTACAGTGGTTAACAGTCTGGCTGCTAATCAAAAGGTCAGCAGTTCAAATCCACCAGCAGCTCCTCAGAAATCCTACGGGGCAGTTCTACTCTGTCCTGTAGGGTCATTGTGAGTTGGAATCAGTTTTGGTTTTTGTTACATTAATGAGTTATGCCAGAATGGGGGGGGAGGGTCCTCAGCCGAATCCCTTCTGAGAACACCAAAAAAAACCACACTCACTGCCAGCAAGTCAATTCTCACTCACAGCAACCTTACAGAAAAAGAGTAGAACTGCTCCATAGCATTTCCAAGGACAGCCTGGCAGATTCAAACTGCCAACCTTTAGGTTAGCTGACTTAGCAACCAACCCCTACACCACCAGGTTTCCTCCCTTCTGAGACATGTCATAAAGAGTAGAATAGACAACAGACATACACAGGGTGAGATGCCATATGACAAAAGATGCAGATGCATCGATAAGCAGCAAAGGAAAGCCAACGATTGCTAGCAGTCACCAGAAACTGGAAGAGAGACCTACAGAGGAAATCCTCATGGCTAAGACCCTGATTTGGACTTTCAGGCTCCAGCACTGTGAGAAAATAAAAGTCCATTCTTTAAAGCTACCCACTAGTGGGTGGGTTTTGGTTTGGTTTGGTTTGCTTTTTTGGGTTTTTTTTTGTTGTTGCTGTTGGTTGGTTGGTTTGGTTATGGCAGCACTAGGTAACTAAGATATTCATGTTCCAATCACTTTATATGAGTAATCGAACCCACAATGCAGTTTGACCCATAGGCTGAATAAACTCACAGCTGCAAGTCTGAACCCAAGTCAGAAGAGCAGAGAAACAAAGGTCTGAGAGCAGAGAACAGGAGGCCTAGTCAGCATTCTTCTACCTGTGGATTCCAGCCACAGCTGGGATAGGATCAGATGCTAAGTACTACCCACCCAGCCCACAAGAACCCAAATCCCTCTATTCTCCACGGGCCTGGATCCCAACAGAATCAGCCTGACTGTACCACGACTGCTTAGCCATACAAAAAGTTCCCATTTCAATCCCTGCCCTCCACATCCACCACTGCCTTTTATTTTTAAATGTACACAACATTTGTGTTTTTGCAGATGGAGATGGAGAGCTTACTTCTGCCATATGGTTTTAGAAGCCCCAGTGCTGAGAACCCAGGAGACACCACACTTGACAGTCCCTTCTTCCAACTGTACTCTAATTGTGCAACTATTCTTTCAAAAACAAAGTAGAAAAAATAAGTCAAAATAAATTTCAAACATGTCATTGCCTCCACCACTTCATGTCACAGTGGACAACTGAGCAATCACCTGGCCCAACCACTCATTTCCCTGTCAGGAAAAGAGAAGGCTAAGTAAGGAAGTTCCCAGCTGAAAATCTCAACTCAAGTTTTTGGCAGAATTGATTTTTTTTAAATGTTTTAAAAAGCTGCTCGATTTTGACTCCCAATGTGGTGTTTTCTCATTCCACCATGCTATCTCTTGAGACACTGAATACTGATCTGATAAAAAAAAATTTGCCATAACCATTTGGAGTCTTTGTCGAGAACTGGCTCATACTTTCATTAACACTTTATTTTTGCCTTCAGTAAAGTTCTTCCCGCGTTGCTAAGCTGGCTGCAGCGCCTTTGTGTATTTGACTGTAAGTGTGTAGGGTCACATATGAAATTCTTTAGATCACCTAGTCAAGGGAGTCTTAACCTGGGACCCATGAAATCATGGGTTGGACACACATAGTTGAACATCAGTTTTCCTCAGATTTTCAAAGTAGTCCGTGAGTCATCACTGAGACTGAAAGAGCACTGAAAGAGTTCAATTTCCTCAAGTTAGAGATAAGGACTCTAACACACCAAGCAATGGCCTGACTTTCCAAGGTCACACAGAACGGAATAAGATTCTAGAACTCCGATCTCTTTGTGCACATTCTAGGTTCTTACTGCACCATCAGGCCTGTGTTCTGTGTTCTGACCCAAGGTGATTCCCTTTATCCCAGGTAACTCTCTTCCAATCCATAGTTTTCACCAAAAAAAAAAAAAAAAAAAAAGAATTCACTGAGGTTGTGTGCAGTGCTCCATACAAATCAATCCTCATACCTAGACGCCTGGCTCCCTGCACATTTCCCAACAGTAAGTCAGTATCTTGACTGTGGACTTGTCAGAGATAGTACTTACCTTCAGAAGTTCACTGCCCCCCTCACATGTGAGGGTTCAGCTCAAATGTCTGAAAAATTTGAGGCTCAATACCCAAATCTAGGTGGATTATTAAACAATGTCATCAACGGCTTCCCCCAGTAAGAGTCCTGTGACAGGTGTGTATGCCAAAGAAAAATTCATCTAACCAGAGAAATGGGCTTACATGGAGGGACAAAGAAATAAAAACAGATTTCCTAGTGGTGTCTAAAAACAAAAGTGCTGTATGAACAGAGGAAACCCTGGTGGTGCAGTGGGTAAGTGCTGCGGCTGCTGTCCAGAAGGTTGGCAGTTCAAATCCGCCAGCCACTCTATGGGACAGTTCTCCTCCGTTTATAGCTTCACTATGAGTCAGACTTGACTTAAAGGCAATGAGTTTGGGTTTGTTTGGTATGAACTGAAGTATCCAACAGATATAGCTACTTCTTTTATAGGTATGGAGCCCTGGTGGTACAGTGCTTAAGAGCTTGGCTGTTAACCAAAAAGTCAGCAGTTCAAATCCACCAGCCACTCTTGGAAACTCTTAGCAATTCCTGCTATGAGCTGGAATTGACTCGACAGCAATGGGTTTGATTTTCGTGTTGTATAAGTAGGGTAATCTAACTCTATAGCAGTAACAGACTGCCTCAAATTCCCTTTAAAAAGTAGGACAGAAATCAAACCAACCTATAAACACTCTCTGTAAATAAGCAGTTTTTATTCTTTACGGGGTCTGCATCTCTCAACGACTTTTCAGTTCAAAAAAATCACAGGATTTTCCAGAGCCAACTCATTTATTTTATAAAATCATTGATTTCACACAAAGCTTCATAGAATTCTTTGTATGAGAAAAGGTTTCAAGATTATCACACATTTAGTCTTCTGATGTCTTAGCACAAAGTTAAAGAATAATGACCAAGAATGGCAAATCAAGAAGTGGCAGCTAATGAAGTATCTTTGGAGCATACACAAGAAATTACTAATATGGCTTGCCTTCACCAAAGCTGAGTGAACTGTGTCAAGAATAGGAAAAAAGCTTTTCACTACAGATCTTTTAATTCACGTAAGTTTAGATTATGTATTATTTAATTAAAATACTAATAAATACGAATTTTAAAAACAGTGTCCAAAACATATTATTCTGACATGTATAATTAATAAAACTGGCAAATGGACCAATAAGCAACATCATGATAGAGAAAACATTGAAGTTGCCACAGATTTCATTTTACCTGGATCCACAAACAATGCCCATGGAAGCAGCAATCAAATGACATACTCACTGGGCAAATCTGCTGCCAAACACCTCTTTAAAGCGTTCAAAAGCAAAGATACCACTTTGAGGGGAGAGGTGTACATGATCCAAGTCATGATATTTTCAACTGCCTCCATGCATGCAAAAGCTTGACAGTAAATAAGGATGACCAAAGAAGAATGGATGCTTTTCAGTTATAGTGTTGGTGAAGAATATGGAATACACCATGGACTGCCAGAATGAATAAATCTGTCCTGGAAGAAGTACAGTTAGAATGCTTCTTAGAAGCGAGGATGGCAAGACTTTGTCTCACATACTTTGGACACATTATATTATCAGGAGGGACTAGTCCCTAGAGAAGTATATCATGCTTCGTAAAATAACCATAAAAACCAAACTCATTGCCACTGAGTTGCCTCTGACTCACAGGTAAAGTTAGAGGGTCAACAAAAAGACAAAAACTTTCAACAACACGGATTAACACAGTGGCTACCACAACGGCCTCAAGCATAACAAAGATTGTGATGTTGGTGCAGAACCGGACAGTGTTTTGCTCTGTTGTACAGAGAGTTGCTATGAGTTGGAGTTGACTCATAAGCACCTAAAACAACAACAACTAACCACCAGAACCAACAGCTAAAAGTGGGAGGGAGGGCAGGAATTTATCAAAACTTCTCTTCTGTAATTATTCAACTTCTAAACTATATGTATGAATTCTTTTGATGAAATATATAACTAATTTTAAAAATAAAACCACCTCCAACTAATTCATTCTACAGATAAAGAAACAGTCTACACAGGTGGCAGAGACTAGTTTCCCAAGGTAGCAGAGCGCAGCTCCCACGCAGGTTGTTGCATCTCTCAGATCACAGCACAGATAGGGATTCAGAATGGCTGGTGTCTAAAGGCTTTCGAATTATTATTATTATTATCATCATCGTCAGAGACATTTTTAGAATATTTGAACAAAATTGACCTCTCTCATTCCAATTGTCTGTGCTAATAATTATACTCTTTTTTATTCATTCAATTACAAGCAAATTGACAGGACACATTTACATGAGGCAGCTTAAACCCCAGCTAATGGAGTGCCTAATGACTAATTGATCAGATCCCAACCCAGAGAGCATCTCTGAGTGGCCTAAAGGAATTTATGCAATTAGTTTAGGTTTGGTAGAAATTGAGTGCATATGAAAGTAAGCTTTTTATGGCCTTGATTTATGAGCGCTGGACATTAACTGTATCTACCCAAAGGTGGACTGCCCTAGCAAAGCCCCAGGCACTGGTGTGCTCTGTTGAAGGTAGTGTTGGGATTTGGAGCCTGGCTGCTGTGTCATCAACGGGGAGGTGGGTGGACAGGCACTGAGTGAAGGAAAGACAGACAGTGGGATAAAGTGAAGTTTGACCACAGCAGGAGAGACAGTGGGATTGGGGCCAAATTTGACCAGAGATCCGACTCCATAAAACTGTGATGGTTCCTCCTCCTTCTGTAATTCAAAGTAAAATCAACATTAAACCATAAAATACGTATAAAGAAAACCAACAAAATTCTGGGTTTTCCTAGGATGAGTACTCGGATTTTGAGGTTTACAAACTGCTAGATCAGCACCAGTTTGCCTCATGAGGAAGTCAGTGGAGTGCAGGGCTGAGTGGAAGGGAGGGGGCACAGAACAGTCGCTGGTGTAGCAGAAAACAGCAAGCAGGAAGCCTCTCTGAAGGAGCCTGTGCCTCACTGTCCCCGGGCCCTCTCTCCGAAAGTGTTCCTCCAGCCGTCCAGGAGGCTCCGGAGGCCTCCCGTGGCTCAGGGGAAGCCCCTCCAGAGGCACCAGGAGGAGCCCAGAGAACTGTGACCCGCGGGGGAGCCCGGGGAGGCCAGCGGGTGCAGAAGCGCCGTCAGAAGGCAGAGGGAAACCTGACCTGATCGGAAAAGAGCGATCGAAGTGGGCTAATTGTCCGCCACGTCCCCGCTGGCTCCGTCTGCACGCCCGCTCAGGACGCCGCCGGAGCTCCAGCGCTCCACCGACGGCGTGGGGCAGAAGCAAGAGCCGGAAGGGGGCTCCCCGTGGGCCCTGGGGACTGGGCCCACCCCCTAAATCCTGTGGCTTCGGGATTGGAAGAAAGCTAAGAGCCGTTTGTGAGACAGAAGTGCACCAACAGGACTGAGACTTAAGGGGCGGCACAGGCCACAGAGGTCTGCAGAGATCGTGAGAGTGCAAGTGGGGAGCCAGAGCACGGACAAGAGCCCCAGGCATCCTCGCTTCCGGTCTCCCCCAGCCAAATCTGAGGCGCTTCCTCCACTCCTGTTCCCATGTTGCACCCCCATTCCCTGCCGCTGTCTGGTTGTGTCTCCCTGTGGGAAGTGAAGAGGCTAAGAAACTGGAGCTTTGCGAGACCTCTCTGCTAACTTAACTGCGTTCACTACTTGCCCTGGTCAAGTAACATAAACCTTCTGTGCCTCCATGTTTTCATCTGTAAAACGTAATTAAAAAATGTAACTATTCATGAGATCATTTAAGGATTAATAAATTAATGTATATAAACTGTTTGGAACTGTACCTGGTAGAGAGGGAGCCTTCAGTAAATGTTAGACATCATTATCATTCATTTACCCAACAAGTGTATGTGGCCTCCTGGCCTTGCTAGTCCCAATTCCTTGGGTTCAGGGAGGCGGGAGCGAGTCTGATAGACAAGGTTCCTGCTCTCTATAATTAGCTTTTAGTGCTAAATAAACGGTTTCAGAAGTGATGAGGGCTAAGAAAGAAATAAAAGGGGATGTTTTAGCAAAATTGGGGAAGAGAACTAAGTTAGATAGCAAGAACCAGCAAAGTCCCTCTCTCTCGAGGCCTCAGCTCTCCTTCAGTTAAACGAGGGGCCTTTAGATGCTTTCCCTCCTGGGCTTAGGCTTCCCCCACACTTCCTCTGCACACTGGAGCCCTGCCCCTGGGGAGAGAGCTCAGTGCAAAAACTCAAAGGTTCGCAGACACTTGGTTGTTGACCAGAATTCCTTGGTAAGGAAACCCAGGGATCCAGGAGCGGCCTGCTGGAGCACAGCTTCCCAAGTGGGAACTATGGATTTGCACCATGGTGCCTTTGGTAGCTAGGACACATGGGTGGCAAAGCAGTTTCTTACATATTTTTCTGGCTTGCTCCCTAACAATCACACCAGAAGCTATGAGGCACCACTATCGTCACTTTATAGATGACCAGACATGGCTCACAGCAGGGAAACAAGGATCTCATCTAACTTCAAACCCTGAGCTTACCCCTGCATCTGTACCTATCACTTTTCTGGGTAAAAATGATGTTTCAAAGCAACTAGGTATCCATTAATGCCTGCTGTGTAGGTGTCAGGTCCTGAGTTTGCATAGTTTCATGTAATCTTCAAAGCAACCCTGAGAGAAAGTTTTACCCAACTTTACAGATGAGAGCACCAAGGCCCGGAGCACTCAAGTCACTTACTCAGGGTTCCACAGGAAGAGGTGACAGCTATTCTGCCCCAGGCATTTCCACTCCAGAGCGGCAGCTGTTTCCATCTTAGCATTGAACTAAAAGACTCCAGGCTCAAATGGAGGGGCAAGTGAGGGTCATGCACATTCAGGCAGGACAGAGGTCACCCCTGGTCCTCCTCTCTGACTCTAGCTCTAGGTTCTCAGGGACCGTGTTGGGATTACCGTGGTAATAGGTACTAATGATCACCTTTGAGTAAGGCATAGGTTCCTCTAATTCAAGCAGGATGAAACTGACTGCCTCTGAATGGAAGCTTAAGATGCAGAGGACCAGCTTGACCCTTCCCACTCGTAGGGAAACTTGCCCATCTCTAGTGGTTTCTCTTCTTCCTTGCAGTCCCTAGAATCCAGAGATGATTTGGCTGGAAGAGTGTTTTAATTTTACAAAACAATAGCCTCACTGATTTCATTTATTCAACAGATATCTCTTGCCCGCCACTCTGGGCCAAGACCCTGAGCTAGGCATTGGGAATGCAGCAGTGAACAAAACTACCTTAGGCACAGAGAGAGGAGTCCACTGGAGAAGAGTCCAAGAACACACAGCCTGGACTAAGGAGCCCAGAACTCTGCCCTGTGAGTTTTATGTACCAGGTCTTCAGCCATGCTGGCTTGTGTGTGCCTCTCTCACAGGGAGTCAGGGCGCTAGTCTAGCCAGGCAGGTGCCTAGGAGTCTCTCCCTTGTATCTACACCCTGAAAGGCCAGAATGCAGCTCTCTACACAAGCAGCTTAGAACATTAACTAGCCTCACTTTGTCCTGGTACAGTTTAACAGAAGATTCCAAGTGGGCCTTGGAAAGGGACTCTTGCAAGCTTTCACGACTTAGAACAGGAAAACCTGCTCCAAATCTTTTACAGATGCATTTTCAGTTACTTTTCAAGATGACTTGTGTGAGGTTTTACAGCCGTCTGCAGAGGTATGAGAAGTGATGTGACTTGCCCAAGGTCACACGGTTAGGAACTGGTCCACTGGGGAAGCAGCAGAGCCCTGTGTGAATGCCAAACCTGCTGACACCCACCCCACAAAAAAAGTCCGCACCTCCGCTGCTAAGTGGAAGAGGCGACTGCACCAGACCCGGGAAACCACACCTCTGGTTGCTTCCTGAAAGAGCCCAAGGATAGAGGCAACGGCGCCGGCCCGGCGCACTCAGAAGATGAGAGAGGGTGGAGCGCACTGGGGACAGGCAGCAGTTGCTGCCCGCAGGTGCAAATTGTTTAAAATACTGATGCTCAGGCAGTCTCAGGCCCCTGGAGTGGAATTAGTTGCAGAGGTCTGAGGCCGGCTTGGCGCATATCTTGCACTCGTGCGGCTTCTCTAGAACTCTTCAAAAATGTCTCCCAAACTTTTAAGGTCGTTAACTTTAAAAAAATAAAGAAAACTAAATAAGTAAGAGGGGGATCTTTGGGGGGGTTAGGGGAAAAGGGGAAGTGGAGGCTAACATCAGGTTCGGTCCCCAGCGGCAGAAGTTGAAGGTTCTTACCTGCAGGAAACCTCACAGCCTGCAAAGGAGCGTCAGTCTGGAGCGCCGCGCTCCGCTTCAGCGCGGGACGCTCACTGCCTCCTCCTCTCTAGCCCGGCTGTGCTCTGGCCCTGTGTTTTATACCACTATAGGCAATTAATATTGCATCAGCCGTATTTTAAATTTTCAAAACCCACAATATAATGTAATGGCATAAGGGCATTTATTATTAAAGGACACCCGATGGAGAGGGAGGTGGAGGAATCGCTGGGGCTTTTGCGCAAGGAGGGGTGAGACTGGAGACTACAGGCAAGCCTCGGGTTTGTTTTTGTGGTAGGGGGGTTCACAGAGCATAGAGGAGACCAGCCCTGCCCGTATTTTCGGCCCGAGGTCTAATGACCCGGAGCTCTTTGAAGCCGCAGCGTGGAAACGTGCAGACTACTCCCGGACGTGGTGCATTAATTTTTAAATCGTGTTAGGTGTTGCTGTGGCTCACAAACCAAAGTGTTTTCTCCATCCTTCTGAAGACGGTGGATGAGAGAGAAGGGAACTAGCAGCTCCTACTACACACAAGTCGCTAAGCCAGGAACTTCGCAACCAGTCTGTCATTTAGTTTCCCACTGAGAAGACAAGGTGGAGTGAAGATACTATTGAGTGGCCCCTGCAAATGAATTTCTAAAAAGACTCAGCAAAGGGGACTTCAGCGAACTATCCTAGCCAACACTTTTCTTCCTCTTTGCCTTTATACTTGTACCATCTCCCTAACCTTTTAAAATCTTTTAAAATAATTGTTTTCTATTAAGCGCAAAACATGATGCCAGATGCCTTAAATAACCTTATTCTTCACAATACCTTGTCAAATAGGTCTTAGCATCTTCATTCTGCAGAAGGCTCAGAGAAGTTAAAAAATAATAATTTGCCTCAGGATCTTTCAGTAACTGAGTGGAGGCATTTGGGGACTCAGCTCTCATCTATCAGGCTTCAAAGTTTGCAATCTGAGCAAAAAAGAGGCTGGAAGATTTGCCATAGAGAAGTGTGGAGGGAATTACCTTCCTTCCCCCTCCACTTCTTCCCCTCCCCCCGCCCCCCAGGTCCAGGGATGAGCAACCAGATCTCCCTGGAGAAGATCCGGGTGAGAGGGTGAGTTGGCCAGAGCAAAAGCAGCTAGCTCAGGGCTAGTCAGCTGGAAGAGACCACTGGCGCATCTGGCTTCTCACTTAATTTTTTTCAGACACTAGCACCGCTTACCCTACGAGAAAGAAAACCACTACAATTCAGCTTGAAAAATAAAGCATTTATTTTAGAATTCAAGGGGTAAAGAGAGAGAAAACTTAGTATTTTATTTGTATCTATTCTGAAGACAAAACCAAAGGTCACACAGCAATACGCAAATTACATGAAGCAACGAAAGACTAAAATGTGACTGTGTGAGAGGGACTGGGACGGGAAAGGTCCGGGCCTGAGGTCTCCTCCTTGCCCCAAATCTTGCCCCAAACTGTAAGTCGACCTCCTCCTAAAGACAACACGTAAGGGGAATGGAAAGAAGCAGAGTTAAATAAACGATAGTAATTAATGATGCTAACGAGAACAGTAGTAAAAGCACGACGAGGTTAGATGTGTTAGAAGAATTTGCATACAATTCCAGAGAAGTTACAGTCACTTTGGAGCAACGCCTACGCTGCCCTCAAGTCCGGCTGGAGCACTTAGCTGGGGTCTTAGCGTCTTCAGCTGGTCCTACATACCACCAGTGCTCGTCTTCCATTAGGCGGCAATTACCCATGTAACGCCAACAGACCATGGAAGATGGTCAGTACCGCCACTGCTATTTACAAACCACCAGTGACAGATCTCAGCATTTTCAGCCACCCGGCCCGGCCCGCCTTTTTATGGAACCCCACTTACCACGGAGAACCTCTCAGAGCCTGCACTCTTTGTACACTTTCCCTGAACCTAACCCATGCTACCTTATTAGAATTTACAGTAAACCAAGGAATGAGATGAACAGAATTTAGGCGGAGAGACCAAAAGGCGATCCTTTGGAAACATACGTGTACCTCAAATACTCTAAATAAAATCTCCGGTAGGCGTTGATCCTAGACTTTGAATTGTTATTTATCACTTCCTTCCTATCCCTTCATCCCCAGCTTAAACGAGGGGGGCTCCTTCACCCCTGCGCCAGGCAGTCCAGCCAATTCACTATCCTGAGCACTTGGGCACCTGCCCTGAGCACGTACGCAAGCGACAGCGCGTTACGGCGAATTTCAGCACCACGAACAGCGCAGGTCCCGTCAAGAATTTTTTTCCAAGTGCCAAAACTTTTTTGGTGAGAATAAAAAGGAAGAGAGAAAGAGATGGCCGTGAAACAGTCAGGCCGAATAAAAGGGAAAGTCCGTGGCTTCAGGGGAGAGAGCATGACCTGCCGGGAAACGCCCCATACCGTCCCCCAACCGGAGGGGGTGCCTTCAGCTTTTCCAGCCCCCAGACGCTGCTCCCCATGCAGTCAGTGGACAGCCGAGTACTTCATTCGTTTCTGTTTCTGTCTCTGGTTGCAGAACCAGACCCTCACTACGTTCTTTTTAAGGTCCAGTTTCTCAGCGATGGCCGCGATCTTCTCGGAGGAAGGACGTGGCTGGATAGCGAAGTAGGCCTCGAGTGAGCGCTTCTCCGGCGCTGCAATAGACGTGCGTTTGCGCTTCCGTTCGCTGCCGTTGAAGAGCTCTGGCTTGCTGTTCTTCTCGCGGTAGGCGGCCTCAGCCTCCTCCAGCCAGGCCTGGAGCACCGGCTTGAGCGCAATCATGTTGTTGTGCGAGAGAGTGAGAGACTCGAACCTGCAGATAGTGCTCTGGCTGAGTGAGCCCACGCCGGGGATCTTGAGGTTGGCCAGAGCCGCGCCCACGTCTGCTTGGGTCACCCCCAGCTTGATGCGCCGCTGCTTGAAGCGCTCCGCGAAGGCCTCAAGCTCTCGAGGGTCAGACTCCACGTCACTGAGACATGCTGGCATGGCACTGTGAGGTGCCACTGCGTGTGGGTGACTCATGCCCATGGCCTGGTGTAAGTGGCCCATGGCGCCCAGGTGGTGCGGGTGTATCTGCGCAGGCATCACCGAGTGCTCTGGAGCGCCCAAACCGCTCACACTTAGTGTAGGCGAGATGTGCTCCAGCAGGTCGCCTTCCAGCCCCTGGTGCACGGCGTGGTGCGGGTGCGAAGTGAGAGCAGCCGGGTGGGAGATGGGCACGGTGGAGGAAGTGGACGTGCAGGGCACGCTGCTCATGGTATGGTAGGTGGCGTCGGGCTTGAACGGATGGTTCTTGCCGTGGGAGACAATATCCACCGCCGCCAGAGCTTCGGCGCGTGCCAGCAGGCTCTCATCAAAGCTTCCAAATATATTACCCTGCAGCTGCAAGCAAGAAGGCGCACAGCACGGTCAGTGGGGAATACTGTCAACTCAGGATTAAAACACATTTTCAAGCAACTGAGATGCCTCTCCTCAAAGCCCAGGTCATAAAAATTAATACGAAGGCAGCGGCTCTGCTGGAACAGACGTGGGGATCAGAGACATGAATGAGAGAGCGCGAGCGGGGAGAGAGCGCGGGGGAGACAAGGAGAGGGGTTCAGACAGCGGCGATTGTTCTGGGCTACATGAAAAAAAGATGAAGCGAGTGCCTGTCAAAAATGTGCCTTCGAGCGGTAATTATGCTCCACTACGTACCTGCGGGGCTGGGAGACAGACTCGGCGCATGGCCTCGGAGCCAGAGTGCAGGCTGGAGAATTTGGGTTCCTGCAGCACCGGGTGCATGCCGAAAGGCTGCTTGGCGTTCATGGTCATCATCTTCGCGCTCCTGGCAGGGAGGCAGCGGGGGACATGGATCAGGCTCGTCTTGCTTGCTCGCCGCGCTCCAAGTGAGCAACGCTCAGCGCCCGCGCTCCCCTCGCTCTCTAGCTCGCTGCCTCCCCTCTCCCCCACCTGCTTCTTCACTCATCTTACAAGCAGCTTGCCAGGAAAGGCCCGGGCGCGCGCAGGCGTGCTCGCGCGCCCAGAACTCGCAGGGGCGGCCCGGGAGGCTAGGCGAGGCAGCAGCTCTCTGCGCGACTCTCAGAGCTCGCCGCGGACACCCCCGCCTCCTCATTTATACCCGCTCCGGGCCAGGTTTCTCTCGCCTGCCCCGCCCAGCCTGGCTCCAATGCATCAGACCTTCCGGATTCTTTGCACTTCTTCGCGGACTTTCCCCCCGTCAAAGTCCCAAACCGCTCCGTCCTGTCCTCTCACTGCCCGATCGAAAGGCAGCTCCGGGCAGAACGCATGGGGCGGGGGGAGGGGGACAGGAAACTGACTGTACTCGGACTCCCCGACCACATACACACACACACACACACACACACACACACACACTCCGTCGGCCCGGCTGCCGCCAAACTGCCCATTTCCAAGGCGCTTCTGGCCTCCCGCCCAAGTCGTCCACCATAGCCCCCCTCGCATCGCAGCGAAGGGCTGCCCGAAGGAGCCCTAAAAGATCCTCCCTTCCCCGACTCCTCCCACCCCCAGCCCCTACAGACGCCTGCAGAGGTGGAGGTGGGATCCAGTAACTGCCTGCCCTGTCCAGGAGGCCTGTGTCTTTGGCTCCTCTGGCTTTCTTTGCATTTGTTTAAGAAAGACAGATTGACTGTCAACCTCTTCCCAAACCCACCATATGAGGAAGTTTAGTATTTTTAGATTAGTGACAGTATAGAACAGCCCTCTGAGCCTTGGAAATCCGTCGGTGCACTTCTGGACCCCAACGCTCACACGCCCCATTGAGTGTAAAAGGAACTACCGTTGTTAAGATGTATTATGTGCTAGGGCATTTACAGAGTTATTCTTGGGATCCTTATACCTATCATGTGCACAGATACTGTTATCCAATCTTACAGATGAAGAAAACAGTGGTCCTAGGGGCTAAATGATTTGTTCAAGACCACATGGCTAGGAGCAATGCCATTCACTCACTCTTACTCATTCATTCCACAAGCATTTACTGATTGCCTGCTGTGTGCCAGGTGCCACATCTGCCTTCCTGGGCTCTGAAACCCTTGGCTACTACCTTCCTGAAGTTTCAGGATCCGAGGGCCCCAGGGGTCGGTACTGTTTCTCCCCTCTCCCCCATCGCTCTGTCCTCCTGCCCTCTCTTTCCCTTTCCTTCGCTCATCTCTCCTCCCTTCCCCGAGCTAGGAAACAATGTGAATGATGGATGGGGAATCCCGGGACCGCGGAAGAGCAGCGCGCCGCCCTCCTCCCTCCAGGTTCTCACAGAAGCCCGCGCTCTCAGCTGAGTCCACTTTGAGGATCAGCCTTCAAGTTGCAGAGACGTCTCTGTGTCCAGCAAAGCCACAAGCACCCGTGGGGAAGAGGGGGGCGGAGTGGACTAACTTTTCCATAATCCTAAAGCGGTGGTGACTAGAGGGACCAGGGGGAGCCCTCTTGACCTGCCAAGAGAAAGCACTGCCTTGGACCGGACTCCCCAGCCCTCCTGTCAATCTCTCTTTTCCGTCCATCATAGTCGGCTAGATCCTCTGGAGCCAGCCCTGAGACTGGGCAAAAAGAATCAACTCTTCTGAGAGGTTGTGGGGAGGCCAAAGGAGGCCGTTGGCAAGACCGAGTGAACTGCGGCGGGTCACCAAACCTGTCTGAGCCTCGGTTTCCTTCCCACTAAAATAGGAATTACGCTGCTCTCCGCCTTCTGGGGTTCTGGTGAAGATATTTGGAGATAGAGTTTTGAAGAAAAAAAAAGTCCATCTTGGTGCTGGATAAACCTCCTCCAACCTGTTGCTTTTGGGCTCAGACTCTCCTGCTTCATAATGCCCCTACCTCCGACGTCTCAGTACTTTTGTACTTCAGTTTCCTCATCTGTATAACGGAGACGGTGTTAATTGCTTCCCCACTGATTGTTGCAAGGAATACACTGAGATAAGCACTTGGCACAGTGCCTAGCACACTGAACTCATGAAGTAAAGGTTGGTGCCTCTCTTCTTCCTCCGTCAAAGAGAAACTGTTTGGGAGCGAAACGTGGGTCATCTTCCTGGAGAAAGGTTTGTCTGCAAGAGCAAAGTGCGGTTCCCTGCTCATCTCAACACCTGCTATGTGCCAGATCCCACACCAAGGCCTGAGCACAGATATGAATCAGAGTCTATCCTTGCCCTCAAGGAGTTGCAAGTCTGAAATCAACCGCAGAAAAGACTATAAACTAAGAATACCAGTGGAGGGGGTGCAGATGCACAACGAGACACAGAGTAGGGGTGATGTGGTTCCTGAAATACACAGCAGAACCATGGACCTGAGGGGAGACTGTGCTTTAAACTGAGTTCTGACACTAGGTCTATATGACTCTTCCTGAGTCTCAGTTTACCCACTAGGAGAGGGTTAGATTGGATGACTGCTAACTGCTTTCAGCTCTAACAAGTGGCTACCATTTTGGTTAATCTCAATAAAACACATTATGAGCAAGTCAGAAGCTTCTCTCCGGGGAGCTGTTTTGGGGATGCAAGTTGTTTTATTACTAAGCAGCATTTAAGGCCTCTCAGCCTTTATTTTCTGCCCAGTGATGGAAGCTTGAAGGGAAAAGGGGAAGGAAAGAGAACACTGGCAACTCCTGAGACCCATGCTTACATCACAATACTCTATTCCATCTGTGAAACTAAACTCCTGGTAACTGGTTGGAAAGATCAATCCACATCCTTCATGTTTGCTGTGTCACCTCAGGATCCTAGGAGTGACTTGCTGTTCTGGGTTAAGTTCAGGACAGGATCAGAGATAGAGCAAAACCAACTGGACTGCTCAGACCACCAAAGGCAACAGATACCTGCTACAGCACCCAGCTACAGCATCCTCAAGAATTAGGACCACAGATTTTTTCAAAAAAAAAAAACACTCTTTTATCGGCCACATATGTTTTCCTCATCCTTTCCTCTGAGAAGTTTGACTAAGCAACTCCAGGCAGCCATCAGTAAGACAGTGAGACACCCATCCCTTGGGACCAGTCTTTCAAAAAGAAGGCCCTGAAAATACCAGACTAGAAAAGACGGAAGGAAAAAGACCATACAGAAAGCAACTGGAAGCCAACCATTAGAAGTAGGCAATGGGTAGCACCCTCTAAACTTTTAGAGTTTGCAAACTTAAATTCTGTCAGGGGCAAGACCAGAAAAATCAGTTATTAACTCCAGTTGGTCATATAACAGGACTTGGGACTGTGGTGCACTGGAGAGGATATGCCCTAACAAAAGGCGTTAAATTGCAGTTAACACACACACACAGGCTAAAGAAAATCTGACAGAGGATCCATGGACATACGTGCAAGTGGTACTAAAAGGGGCATTTTCTTCATTCTACAACATTTTGCAATACCTACTGATGGTCTTGGTCTTGTGATAGGTAATTACTGTATATATAAAAGACACTGCTCTGTGCACTCAGAGTCTAATGGGGATGGGAAAGACACCATAAGTAACAAGTCAAGCACTAAGTGCTATTTCCTCCAGAAACACTAGCACTGTTGTGGTGCAAGGGGTGGGACAGAAGCATTCAGTGGTTATCAACTTTAATACGAGCAGGAATCTTAAAACACAGCCTCCAGGGTCCACACACAGATTTGGACCCTAAGATTTTGACTCTGAAACTAAAGCTAAGGTGTGTTTTAGTAGACACCCACGAATTTGCAAACTTGCTCTGGATAGTGGTTACCTGTCTCTATTACTGTTGTTAGTGGTGTTATTGTTATTATTTTAAATCTCTGCCTGAGAAGGTAGATTTCGTCAAGATTTAAGAGGGTTTTTTTTCACTGAGTTCCCAAAATCTTATGCAGCTTCTACTGTTTTCTCTTGGTAAGAACACATGTTTCATGATTTCTGCTTTCTGAAGAACTCTGGGACTCCTCTAGGAACCAGGCAAGTCTTACCTGTTCCTGTGACCCCAAGGCCTATAACTCCAGAGTTCCCGTGTCTGCAGGCCTAGTACTCTGCAGGAGCTTAACATAATTTGTGTTGATCCAATGAATGTATGAATGATGTCCTCTCCCAGGATTCAGGCCAGCAGAGCCAATGATGATGAGGTGACAAGTGTCATTAATGATTCTTACCAGGCTTGGTGTTAGGCACTGTAGAAGTACAGTAGACTAAATCCTCACATCAAGCCTGCAAGGTTTATATTGTCTCCAGCCTACAGTTGCGGAAACTGAGGCACAGAGTTTGAGTTGCCCAAGGCCACACAGTTAGGCAGAGGTGGGGTAGGGGCTGGAACCCAGTTGATCTGATTCTCAAATCCAGGCTCTTAAACCAGCATTCTAGGCTAGCACCAGTATCCCAGGCACCCAAGCCCACGGGTTGAGAAGTGGCTCTGGGCCTGGTTTTGTGTCTTTCTCAGATGTGAGACGGCTTTTCTTGCAAAATTTTAGAGTTTGAGTTTGTTCCGGCTCCAGGCAAGCATCCTGCATCCCGCAGAGGCCCAGAGGAGCACTTTCAAAGGCAAACAAGGACCCTCACAACATCGTTAGCCAAGCTCCACCTCACATAGGAGGAGTGGGGGCTGGAAGGGTGGAATGGGATATGGCCCTTATAGGGCCACCGAACTCAAGATGCCATCGCTGGCAGGCAGCTGGCAGAGCTGCTCGGCCAGGTGTTCACAGCCGCCCGCCTCATCTTCCTCTCTCTTTCTCTCGTCTCCTTTCACAAACTTCTCACATATACCCACCGCCTGCGCAGCTGCTGCCGGACTCAGCTGTCGGCCGCTTGCCTCCCATTGTGTGTGCGGGATCGGAGGATCTGAGATGCCCAGAGGGACTGAGGAGCTCAACGCTGAGCATCGGTGAGGGATCGGCACGCGCCAGAAGCCCTCCCCTTACCCCAGGGTCCTCCGCCTTTACTAAGCTCCAGGCTTGGTCAGTGGAGGGACTTAAGGCATGTCCCTAACTCCTCAAGGCCTCAGTTTCCCCATCTATAAAATGAGAAGGCTGAGCTGAGAGGCCTCTGAGAGCCCTTCATCGTTCGTTATTTCACTGAACATGTATTTATTGAATATCCTCTACGTGGCAAGGAAACCCTGGTGGTGTAGTGGTTAAGTGTCATGTCAGCCAACCAAAAAGTCAGCAGTTCAAATTCACTGGATGCTCCTTGGAAACCCTATGAGGCAGTTCTACTCTGTCTTATAGGGTTGCTACCAGTCAAAGTTGACTTGATGGCTGTGGTTTGGTTTTTTGGTTTTCTATGTGGCAATGGTATGGTGGTGTAGTTTGCCTTCACTTGACTATTTGACTCCATCCAGCAGAGGGAAAGAAAGCCTGGTAATCTGCTTTGAAGCCAAGAAAAGACTATGGGATAGTTCTACTCTGTGACATATAGTGTCACCATGAATGAATGAGAACCAGCTTGGTGGCAATGGTTTCATTTTGTTTTTTACTATATGACAGCCACCATAATAGGAGATAGGAATTCAATGGCTAATAAGACAAGACAGCCTTTGTGGAGCTGACAGTTTAATAGAAGGTGAGGAATAAAGAAAGGATGTTTGGATATCTAGTTCAATTGGTATAACATACTTTGTAATGAAAAGGGTTTACATTCTACTTCAGTGAGCAGCTTTGGGGGTATTAAGAGCCTGTGAGTGACCATGTAGCATGCTCCAGTGGTCTCACCCCTTTGGGAGAAAGAAGAATGAAAAAAACCAAAAATAGAAAGGAAAGATTAGTCCAAGACTATTGGACCACATGTACAACAGCCTCCACCAGACTGAATCCAGTACAACTGGATGATGCCTGGCTGCCACCACTGAATGCTTTGACAAGGACTGCAAAATCAGGTCCCAGATGAAGTTGGGGAAAAACGTACAACAAAATTCTAACACACAAAGAAAGGCCAGATTTGCTGGCCTGACATAGAATGGAGAAACTCTGACAGTGTGGACCCTGGACATCCTTTCAGCTCCGTAATGAAGTCACTCATGAAGTTCACTCTTCAGACAAGATTGTATAGAGCCATAAAAGAAGACGAAAGAGGCACCCCAGCCCAAGGGCAAGGGCTAGAAGACAGACTAGGACTGGTAATCTGGTAACAGGGAACCCACGGTTGAGAAAGCAATGTTGACATGTCGTGCAGTTGTTAACCAGTATCATAAAACAATATGTGTACTATTTAATGAGAAACCAGCTAATTCTGTAAACCTTCATCAAAAGTACAGTTAAAAGGGGGGGAGGGAGAAAATAAACTGAAACGATGGAAAACAATGTATTGCACGGAAAAGGAAGGAATGACCTTTGAGCCGAGGTCTGAAGGATAAAATAGAAGAAAACGGCAACAGTAAGTGCAAAAGCCCTGAGATGAGAGAGCAAGAAAACTGGTGCCTGGAATATAGTGAGTACACTGGGGAATAGTAGGAGACACAGTCAGTGGGAGATGAGGTTCGCCAGAAGGCAAGAGCTAGTTCCTGCTGGGAGGTTGTGTTTTATTCTGCAGACAGTAGGAAGCCACCAAAAGGTTTAAAGTAGGACAATGACAGGATTCAAGTTCTACTTTCAAAGGGTCATTCTGGTAGCTGTACGAGTTTTTGCTATAGAGGTCCAGAGTAAAAGAAAGAGCCTACAAGTTTTCTGGGTTTAGTCTAATGATTCCTGGAAAATCAAGAGCAAAGGTTTATACTTGAGGTGCAATTGCTCAGGAACCTCAGCTCAATAACTTTCAACAGTAAGATTCTGGCCTTCCCTCCAGACCCACCTCCTCCAGTGTAGATCTTGCTGTATTATCATCTTCATCTTGGAGCCAGAGACTTTAGAGTATCTGTGTCTTCAGCATCACCAGCACTGCACTTGTCCTCAAGGGTCTAGAGTTAATAAACACATAGTCTTCTTTACAGGTAAACAGTGGTTTTGTCTTCCTCTTCACTGATTATCTCACAGGATCTTAGTGTTCAAAGTTGTAAAGTCAACTCTATGCAGCCTAGTTGAATTTCTTCCCTTCCATGGTCAAAGAATTAGGCCACTGTTCTTCCCAGTCCACTTGGTTCTGAAGAATTAGCAAAAGGTGGAGAGCACAGGGCTGAATTCAAACATGAATATGTGCCTTAGCTGTTCTGTGACCCTAGGCAAGTCACTCACAGGCTCTGGGTCACTTGTAAGGCCCTTTCTACAAAACTAGTTGACCAAATTTTGAAAAAGGTGCAGAAGGTCAGCAATGAAAAACATTTCCTTATCCCTGGTGGCATAGTGGTTAAGAACTACAGCTGCTAACTGAGAGATCAGCAGTTCAAATCCACCAGGTACTCCTTGGAAATTCTATAGGGACAGTTTCTACTTTGTTCTGTAGGGTTGGTATAAGGAAGAACCTATTGGACAAAATGGGTTGGTTTGGGTGTATTTTTTTTCCAAGAGGGTTGGATGAGACAGGTTCCATGGGCCTTTTCAACAAAGTTCTAAATATGGATCTTCAAAAGAGAATGTAGGCCAAATCCATCATCAAAAATGGAAACCAAGTTCTGATGGTTCTGCAGGGACTTCTGCAAGCAGAGCAAGGGAGTCTCTTCTTTCACATGTTCATTAAATGCTTACTGAGCACGTACTCTGTCAGGAGTACGACAACACTAAGATATGGAGATACAATGGTGAACAAGGTCTATACGGTCTCTACATCAAGAAACGTAGACAACCCAGAAGACAGAGAGACCCACATGAGTTTGTGCCTGCATAGACTTGGGACCAGAAGAACTGGATGGTGGCCGGCTACCATCAGTGATAGCGGTGATGCAGCTCACTAAGTTGAGTCTCACTGGCAACACAAGAATAAAAAGGGGGTGCACCCTGAGATCTCTACTAAAAGACTGCAATTGACCATCCAGCGGCTTTGGGGTTCCCCTGGGAGCATGACCCCTGGCCCTGATGCTGCCCTTGCCCATAAATCATAATGAAGGTCCACTCTTCGGACATGACTGGATTGGACTTGGCAATGCAGAGCGACCATATATGGGATGCACTTTATTGTTCTGTGCATCTATAGGATATCATCCTGCTGACCTCTGGCTGGAGGAAGGAGAGTGCGTGGAGAGTAGAGGAAAAGAGACTGTTGGGAGGATAAGATATGTATGGAGCAGGGAGGAATAGTGTGCTGTCACTGGGCAGGGAGAGCAGTGGAAGTTGCACATAGGTGGACATGTAAATTTATATGGGAACATACATTTTTGCTCAGTCATAATAAAAATGAATTTAAAAAATAAAAAAAGAGAAACTTAGAGTCACTCTTGTCTTACTCAGCCTTCACAATAACTCCCGAAAAGTGAGCATCGTCCCTTCCCCCACCTGTTCTTTATAGGTAGGGAAGCTGAGGCTTAGAAAGGTGAAGCATCTTGTCTACCAGCATACAAATCACTGTTTCTTGAGCACTTACTCATGTGCTGGCTCTTGGGATTATGTTGGTTGATTCTCACAACCACCCTATCAAGTAAATACTATTATTAGCTCACCTTCACAAATGGGGAAACAGACTCAGAGAAGTTAAATGCATTCCTGGAGATCACAAAGAAATAAATGGCCGGGTTAGGACTTGAACTCAGGTCTGCTGACGGGTGACTATGGCTTTCCCTATATATTAGGTTGCTTCCAGGAAAAAGGAAGGCAACTTCCTGTCACTGTTCCCTTTCCCTTATGCCCTGGACATAGCAAAGAGAAGCAGAGCCAGTAACTGGCCTCTGTTAAAAATAATAATAATAAACTAGAGATAGAAAAAAACAAAGGAAAAACAAGCGAAGGCTTTGCTCTCATCAGGGGGGAAGTCGGCGTCTTGTCGCCTAGCTCCATGCCCTGATTTATGATAAAAAATTTAGAGGAAATCATTTATATTTTAAAGGATCTAAATAGCTGCATGAAAGTTTTATCTAAAGTGCCACTGTATTTATAGGCATTTCTTCCATGCTGGAGGTAATTAATAGATGTATAAATCGCAGGGCTCCCCGCTCTCCGGTCAGTCGGCTGGATGGCGGCGCAGGCCTTGGCACCTTGGAGGCAGCACGGGGAGAGGATGACAGCAGTGGAAAGACCCACCGTGTACCCCAGCCACCTCACCCCATCCCATGGCTTGTGAACCCTCTATTGGGGCCCGAGGGTTAATTCACATTACACTCGTGCCTTGGGCTGCGTTCCAGCTGCCAGTTTCTAGTCGTTTTTAAGATTGCGAGAATGGAGTCCAAGAGATCTGGCTTCACTTTATCTCCGATCCGCACCCCCTAACCAGTGCCCTTCCCCCCGCCACCCCTCCTCCGTCCCATCCTCTGCTTCTCTGTAGCTGGCTCCTAACTCCGGGAGGTCCTCCTAAATGAAATTTTGTCCCCTTTCACACCCCCACCCCAACTTCAGCCAAATGCCAGTTCTTCTCCTTGCACTTCTTGCTCTTCTCTTCTCATGTTTTGGAAAAGGGACCCAGTTGTGAGAGGCCGACAGCTTTCTGCTTACTTTAATTAAGGCTGTGAAATATTGATGGCTTTGGCTTGCTCTGCTGCCGTTACACCTTACAAGCAGGGAGAGAAGCCCGGGGATGAACAAGTTAAGGAAGGCCAGATGGTTTCCCTACAGAAAGGCGGTACAGACCCACCGAGGTGTCACTGCCTGAGATCATCACCCAGCTCTAAATAATTGATTCATCTCCTGAATTTGGAAAAAAAAAAAAAAAATCCACCAAACTGGAAATAACAGTGATGACTCACTGGAGTTGAACCTTCGGAAATGCAGGGTAGGAGGATGGATTTCCTAGTGGGTAACCTGACAGGGTGGGGATGGAGAACCTGGGGAACAAAAGCAACCATCTTCTTTGGGTTCCCTCCAGTGGGTCATGTAGAACAGCTGTCTCTGTCTGGATGTAGGGCAGATAGAACCTTCCACATTTAAAACCCCATAATTCCTCTCATTCTCGGAGGACCAGGAGCAGCCTTTGTTTCCTAAGAAGAAACTACTCAATTCCCTTGTAAATCTGTTCGTTTTCTGCACTCTGGTAATATGCCACCAAAATGTGGTTTTCAAAGAGATTTATACCGTGATCTATTTATTCTACCATTGCATTTGAGCTGAGACACAAATTAAATTTGTATTGGTGTTTTTTTTCTTGTAGGGTAGCCTCAAACATAGCAGCATTGAGAGAATTGTCAGCCTGGGAGACCCTTTGACCCATTGGCTTCCTTTGTGGGAGTTGGAGGTGTTGGTATTGTTTCTAGTGACATAGATGGGGCTGAAAACCTCAAACGCATTTCAAGACCTCTGTGCCTTTTCTCTGATCAAACTCATTTGGGGAAACTGGAGTAAAAGATTATTTCAGCTTTTGACATGATTTTACCTTGCCATTTACTTATTTTAATTCATTCGAAAAAACATTGCCATCACACTGATTCTGACTCATGTGACCTCAAGGGAAGTAGAACTACTCCACAGCATCTTCTTTGGCTGTGATCTTTACAGAAGATCACCAGGCCTTTCCAACATGGGTGAGTCTGAACTTTTAACCTTTGGATTAGTAGCCTAGTGCAGACCATTTGCATTACTCAGGGACTTTCTTTTTAGATTGTACTAAAATTGGTCACTCTACCAACTATGAACAAACACTAGTTCCTTTCATTGCTTTCCATGTAGGATGCATTCTATCTCTTCAAACAATTTCTTCAGTCTAATAAATCGGACACTGATGGTCTGGCCCTATTATTGGGTTCAGTGTTCAATTTCTAGGAGTCTGTAAATACAAAGAGCCTGGAAGATTTTCTTTACTTTTTTTAAAAGTAATTTTATTCAGTGAGAATGGCAGGTCATCCATTTCTTTTGCTCTTGAACCTCACTTTCTGAGCAGTGCAGAAGGTTTTGCATGTATTTGGAACTGGTCTTTTGCAATTCAAAGTCAGGTTTAGTGCTCAATAGACGGATCTGGAAACGAAAGTCATCTAAAGGGCTAGAAGGCTCACAATATAGCAAGTGAATATTCTGTTATGTTTTGTTTTACATTGATAACGTCCTTTTCCTACAAAGGAGCTTTGGTGGCACAGTGGTTAAGAGCTTGGCTGCTAAGCAAACCCAGTCCTAATTCACCAGCCGCTCCTGGGATATCTTGTGGGGCAGATCTACTCTGTCCTACAGGGTCACTATGCGTTGGAATCAGATCAGTGGCAATGGGTATATATGGAAGCATAACCCAAGCTAGAGTCCGGTGAGTGGCAAGGTTTTCCAGAAAAGAAGTAGCACTGTTGTTGCTGCCTCTGTCTGGAATGTTCTTACCAGATGGCCATTGACTCATTTTCACACTTCCTCTAGATCCTTGCTCAAATGTCACCTTTTCAAAGAGGCCTTTTGTAATTACTTTTAGAATTTCAACTATCTCCTTCTCAAATCCTTCATTCTTTATTCCTCTCCTCTGCTTTATTTTTTTTCCCTAACATTTATAGTTATCTAATATATTTTAGGAAACTCTAGTGGTGTGGTGGGTTCAGTGCCACATCTGCCAGCCAAAGGGTTGGTGGTTCGAATCTGCCAGGCCCTCCTTGGAAACTCTATGAGGCAGTTCTACTCTGATCTCAAGGGTTGCTATGAGTTGGATCCAACTCAGTGGCAGTGAGTTGGGGTTTTTGGTTTAATATATTTTACAGTTATGTTTTGATTGTTTATTAGTCTGTTGTCTGTTTTTCTAATAGAGTGTAAATAGTACTAGGTCAGAGATTTGGTTTTAGTAACTACTATAGCCTCAGAACCAGAGACACTACCTAGTAACTAAGAAATATTTGTTGAATAAATGAAATAACCTGTGCTGAGTTGTAACAACCTCTTGTTTTTTCTATGCAAAGGATCACACTGGGTATACCATTCAAAAGTTTGGCTCTGTCCCTATCCCTTCATTCAGGCCCCTGTGACTGATGGGTTGGCAGCAGAGTTTTCTGTAGTATGAGAAGGCATTAAAGGTGAATGGCCAACGTGGACATAAGCCTTATCTTGTCCCATATGCCCCATTACTCAGCTGCAGCACCGTGGGCCTTCTTCCTGTCCCTCAAAAATGCTAAGCCCATCTCATCTCAGAACCTTTGCCTTCATGTTCCTCTACCTATAACCTTCTTTCTTCAGTTCTTCACCTGGCTGGCTCCTGCTTGTCAGCCAGTTCTTAGCTCAAATGTCACTTTGCCAAAAAACCCTTATCACCCCATCAAAATTGTTTCCTTCTAATCCATACCTCCATCCATCAGTCATTCTACCCCATGACTCTGTCTTTTAATTTGTCAAACCAGCATTTAGCATGATCCCAAAATAACTTGTTCCTTTATTTGTTTACTTGTTTCTCACCTGTGTGCTTTCACTAGAATATAAACTCCCTGAGAGCAGACAAAGCCAACCTTACTTATCAGGAAATCTCCAGTGTCTGGCACACAGGAAGTACTCAAAACGTGTGTTGAATGGATAAATAAATGAATAAACAAGTTAGAGAATCTAAGGCAGGCTTGGAGCTGCAGAGTAAGTGATTGGCATTGTCCAGGAAACTGGATTCTGAGTCCCCTTCTCCCCTTTAGACTACATTGCCATCTCAATGTATGTGGGAAAAGATAACCAAAAAGATAAACAAGAAGAACTAAAACTTTTCTAAGCCCACACTGAAGGGGAAATGCTCAACTCCTGCAGAGAAAAGAGAAAGCATGTCCCTGCTTCGGGAGGATCACTGGTCCCATTGTTCACCTGAGCTTTCAGGTCAAGAAAGCAGATTTCTGACATCATAAAACTGATTAAGAAAAAAAAAGAAAAGAAACAAAAAAACTCGACACTGGCTATGACATGACTATTCCATTGTACAATCTGATCGAGGAAATGTATCTAGGATTACCCAGACAGTCAATTATTCATGAGCTAAATGTCCAGGCATCAATTACCTGGCTTGATGCTCTTATTCATTAAGGAGATTGAACAGCCCAACTTAACAAAGCAGGAGAAAGTTGCTAAGTAACAGAAGTTACCCGACCAGCCACAACACTGCAGCCTCCACAATATGAGTCTTTTCATGGCAACAGAGGGCCCAAGGATCACCAGCACTAGAGATCAAGTGGTAAACCAGTTTCAGCTTCAGCAAAGGGAAGAGAGTTGAAGGCAGATGGGCTGGAGAGAGGTGATAGAAGGAATGCTGAAGATATAAACTAAGCTATCTTTTAGAATAAGGTGGATATTGACCAGAAAGAATGAGATATTTCTCAAATATAAATGTTCTCGTTAACAGTCAAAGTGCTGGTAGGATTGTAAAATGGTAGAATCCCTGTAGAAAACAGGTTGGCAGTTCCTCAAAAAGTTAAGCATAGAATTAACATTAGAAAAAAACAGTGATGTCGAGTCAATTCCAGCTCATAGTGATCATATAAGACAGAGTAGAACTGCCCCAAAGAGTTTCCAAGAAGCGCCTGGCAGATTTGAACCTCTGACCTTTTGGTTAGCAGTCCTAGCACTTAATGAATACGCCACCAGGGTTTCCAGAATTACCATACGACCCAACAATTCCACTCCTAGGTATATATTAAATAGTCCTGAAAGCAGGAACACAGATACTTAGACATCAGTATTCATTGCCGCATTATTCACAATGGCTAAAAGGTAGAAGCAGCCTAAATGTGCATCGATAGATGAAGAGAAAAACAAAATGTTTTACATACATGCAATGGAATATTGCTCAGCGATAAAGAGAGATGAAGACATGATACATGCTACATCAAGGATGAACCTTGAAAACATCATGCTGAGTGAAATAAGTCAATCTCAAATAACGTATGATTCTACTTACATGAACTATCTATAATATACAAGCATATAGAGACCAAAGTTTGTAAGTATTTACCAGGGACAGCAGGAAGAAGGGGGAAAGGGATGTTTAGGGGAAATTGTACCTATTATGGGTGATGGAAAAACTTGGGAATGGATAACAATCAAAAGATATAATGAACACACATTAATGTCACTGAACTGTACGTGAGAAGAGTGTTAAAATGGCAAATGTTTTGTTTCATATATATTTACCAAAATTTAAAAAAACAAATCGATGTGCTTATCCAGCACACAAATGAATGAAAAGTGGACTACAAAGATTCTCCTGCATGATATAAATTTTTGGATTTGGTTTTCAGAGATTCATCTGAAAGTTAAGTCTAAAAGTCATTCTAGAGCTGGAGAAATTTATATATAAGATATAAAACTTAATGTAGCGGACAAGAACCTTTATGTACTTAACATGATTAACTTTCTCCTTATAAAAACTTGCTCCATCAAAAAAAAAACACTACTATATATTCCTCATGATCACTGTACCCAGTGTCCATCCACATATGCTCAGATTTGAGCATACAGGCTTTTGTAGTTTAGGCTTCTGTGCTTCTATTGGCTGACAGAGGTTCATGAAAAATTAGGGTGCTCAGCACATCTGATGTATTGGTAGAGGATGCACTGTGGTACAGGCAGGACTAGCTATGCATGTTGTGAGGTCCAGTGTAAACTGAAAACGGGGTCCCCTTGTTCAAAAATTATTACAAATGTCAAGACATCACAGTAGATTATTAAACCAAGTGTGGGGTCCACGTAAGCACAGGGCCTTGTACAACTACAGAGGTCATATACCCTAGAAGCTAGCTCTGGCTATAGGGATTAAGAGCGAGACAGACAGGGTTGTGAGCCTTGGCTTCACCCTTACCAGCTATATAATAGCTCAGTGAGCCTCCATTCTCTCCTTTGTAAAAGAGAGATAATAATACGGTTTCATGAGATTAAATGAGACTGTGCTTGGCACATGCTAACCCCTCCAACAGAGACAATTATCTTTACTACTGAGCAAATGTTACTGACAAATTAATGGCAACGGGGCCAGGCTGGAGTAAGCCTAGTGGTGTCTGTACATTGAAACTCTTCAACAGGGCAACCCCGTTATCTCTGCACTTGGCTATCAGGGTTCAACAGAATTCCTTTCTTCCCAAGGCTATTAGCACATGAGAACGGCCTGATTTGGGCTGATGTGAATATTTCATGTGAGGTGATGCTGTTGTAAGTCTGATACTTGAGGTTCATTCCGAACCAACATAACGTGGCTCATTTATTCATTCATTCATGAAATAATTCAGTGGTCATTTCCTGAGTACCTACTGTATGCTGGGCATTACGCCAGGCACTGGGGAAGCAGATAATTTATACATAGTGTCTATCCTGAAAGTGGTGAAGGAGGCAGGCATGGAGACTAGCACCATGAAAAATACTGCACCCAGGTCTTCACATGGCTGACCTGTTTATACCTTTACAGTCTAGCTCAAATGTCAGCACCTCAGAGAGGCCTTCCTCAATTACCCTTGCTAAGAAGACTCCCTGATGACTCTGTCACCTCACCCCGTTTATTTCCTTCATTGATCCTGTTGATTTATTTATAAATGGCAGGGATGGCGTCCGTCGGTCTTGTTTATCTCTGAATCTCTAGAACATGAAGCAAGGCGTGGTTCACTGTAGAGGCATAGTCAATGGTTTTCGACCAATTAATGAATTAAAGTGCTAGGGAGTTTCATGATGCTGTGAAGACACGGAGGTGGAGAACTGCATTCTGCCTGAAATTGCTGTTGAAGGCTTCATAGAGGAGAAGCCTCTCATTTTAAGAGACAAGAAGGAGTTTGCCAGGCAAACAAAGATGGTAAGTATTCTAGTCAAGGGGAATAGCAGGTGCAAAGGCAAGGGGCACAAGAAGGTTTAGAAATTACAGGTGCTTTGGGGGGAAATGAGCTGGACATTAAAGGAGGAGGGAAGAGTCACAAGAGGAGCAAACACTGGGCCTGAGACGGACTTGGAAACCAGATTACAAAAGCCCATGTGCGTCGTTCTAAGGGATCAAAATTTTATTCAGTAGGCAACGAAGCATAGCCCATTTTATCCAGCTGCTGTCTTGTGTGCCAGACAGGCTCCTAGGTGGGCAAATGATAGGCAGTTCAAACTCACCCATTGATGTCACGGAAAAAAGACTTTTGATATATCTCCATAAAGATTACAGTACCCATGCCCACACCCACCCCCCCCAAAAAAAGCTGTGGAGCAGTTCTACTCTGCAACATGTGGTGTTCGAATCAAGTGGATAGTAATGGGTTTGGTTTGGTTTAGTTTAGCAGTCTAGGCACTAAGTTACAGGCAGGGAATGGGGGGTAACTAACAACACATATATGGTCCCTGTCCTCAGGGATTTTACCATCTAGCAGAGAAGAAACAAGTGACACAAATACACAGTAATTTAACAAGAAACAAGCAAAAGCATTGGGACTAAAATATCACAGAGAAGAACAGAATGTGATGACAGCCCATTACCAGGAGATCAAATCTAGTTTGGGTGTTAGAGAAGTCTCCCACCTCTTGACCTCTCAGTTTGGTCATTGGCAAATCTGTTGGTTAACACGACAAGTTAAGTTAAGCTACTACCAAACGAAAAAAATGTCACATATGTACTGATGAGTTCAACAGGTCCATTCCTAGAGACTTTGCAGAAGAATACATTTGGTTTGAGGTCTTTTATACAAAGTTTAAATACAGAAAAAATGCTGTTGTTGTCTGATAACGTATTCATGAAGTATAAATATTCAGGAAAATGATGAATGCAAGAATCAAGATAGTGGCTTCCTTGGAGTTAGGGGTGAATGTTGAAGACAAGAATATCACTAAGGAGGTATTTATGTTTTATTTGTAATCTCTGGATAGATATTGTTGCTAGGTTCCCCACGTGCAGCTGAATCAAACACTGCTGGGTCCTGCACCATCCTCACAATGATTGCTATGTTTCAGACCTTTTTTGTAGCTACTGTGTTGATCCATCAGGTTGAGGATCTTCCTTTTTCTTTTCTTCCTTTTCGTTTTGTTTTGCTGGCTTTCTACTTTACCTAGTATAATATCCTTGTCTGTGTACTAGTCCTTCTTAATAACATGTTCAAAGTATGTGAGACAAAGCCTTGCCATCCTGGATTCTAAGGAGCATTCTGGCTATCCTTCCAAGACAGATTCGTTCACTCTTTTGGCAATCCATGAATACATTCAATATTCTTCACCAACACCATAATTCAAAGACACCAATATTTTGTTGTTGCTTTTCCTTAAGCACTGTTCAGCTTTTGCATGTATATGAGGTCATTGAAAATACCATGGCTTGGGTCAGGCACACCTTGGTCCTCAAGGTGACATCTTTGATTTAGAAAGTGTTTCACACCAGATTTGCCCAACACAAATCTGATTTCTTGACTGTGGTTTCCACAGGCATTAATTGTGGATCCAAGTAAAATGAAATCTTTGACTTCAGTCTTTTCTCCAGTTATTATGATGTAGCTTATTAGTCCAGTTGTGAGTATTTTTGTTTTCTTCATGTTGGGGTAGAATCCATACTGAAGGCTGTGGTCTTTAATCTTCATCAGTAAGTGCTTCAGCTCCTCTTCACTTTCAGGAAGCAAGCCTGTGTCATCTGCATATCGCAGGTTAATAGTCTTCCTCTAATTCTTGTGGTGTATTCTTCTTCATGTAGTCCAGTTTCTTAGATTATTTGCCCAGCACACAGATTGAGGAAGGATGGTGGAAGTACACAATGCTGACACATACCTTCCTTGATTTTAAACTGTGAAGTAACCCCTTGTTCTGTTTGAATAACTGCCTCTTGGTCTATGTACAAGTTCTATGTGAACACAGTTTTGGAATTCTCATTCTTTGCAATATTATTCATAGTTTGTTACAGTCCATATGTACCTGTGTATAGTCTATAAAACACACATAATCAACTTTCTGGTGTTCTCTACTTTCAGTCAAGATCCACTTGACATCAGCAGTGACATCACTCATTCCACATTCTCTTCTGAATCCAGCTTTAATTTCTGGCAGTTCACCGTCCAGGTACTGCTGCAAGCATTTTTTAATTATCTTCAGCAAAATATTACAAGCATGTGATAAGAATGATATTGTTTCATAATTTCTACATGTAGATAGATACATGGGTTAATAATATTATTCTCTATATTTTTAACTATTTCAGTTTTTTAAATTAACCAAAGTCTATACTATGTAATTTTTATTAGCCATCATTACTATAAAAGGGATTATAACATCTGTTCTCTGCAAGAGCATAGGAAGTGGAAATATATAGATGTTACTAATTCTGTCAAATATTGCATGGTATATAAATTAAAAAAAAAATACCTCCACACTCATAAAAACTTTCCCAATTTTGTAACTTCTTCTTTTTCTGTATATTAAGTAAGTTAAGGGAAGAATTGCTTGGTCTTTTTTTCTTTTAATCTTTCCTTGTAAAAGCAACTCTTCTTCTAAACTAGGATGCTTTTGGAACTAATCGGACCACTTGCAACTTCCCTGTATCTTTATTTGAAATACAGACAACAAAAATGAAAAACAATCTAAGGAAGGCACAAATAACTGGAATCTCAGATTCTCACCAACAATGCCAAAAGTGTAGGCGCCAGTGGGATAGCTCCCTGATCAATTGTTAAGTGCATGGGAATGGCTGATCCCTTGCCCCTTCATAAGTGGCTTTCAATGGTTTACCTCTGGAGGGACTTCTGGGTCTGTGTGCATCTCTCAGCCCTATGACCGAGGTCACAGTTAGATCCTCATATACAGGGGGACCAATGGTCTTTTTTGTTTCAGAACATTTTCTCATGAGTCCATGGTGGGTCTCTGCGGCAGTCCTTAAAATAGCCAGTGAGGAGTAACTGGACTGGCAGCCAGTTATCGATCATTCAGCAGAGTGCTAGCAGTTACCATCAGGCCAGAGTAATAGAGGGACCGTGGACTTCACCCTCCCCTGGCAGAATACATTTCCCTAAATCCTTATCACAGGCCCAGAACTAAAAGCCCTAACTAATTTGCTATCTCAGCAGCACAGTGTCTAATAATATCCACTCATATATGGAGATAAATGGTGTTTGGAAGGTGGACAGTGCTTTCTAGATTGACAACCCCATCTTAGGAGACACAAAGGCGTCAAGCCATAATCCAAAGTGAAGTCTATAAAACTGTCAGCAGTGAAGTTTCTTTGGAGGTTCTTTTTTACCTTGTACCTGTTTCTGATGGCCCAGGCAATTACCAAACCAGTCTATCCATCCATCGACCTAGTCATCAAAGCATACTTCAATGTCTGTTTGTGTCAGGTTCTATTCCAGGTTACAGAATGTGAAAATGACAAGGATTCCTGCCTTGGAGGACAACACAGTCAGTGTTGACCACATACCCCACTGGAATAAGACCTGGCTGATGGTTTTGAAGGAAAATATCCTCCCTCCAGCTTTAATATGGCAAGTGAACTAGATGATGAGATGAATGATGAGGCTAGATAGTCTTGTCCAGGAATGGCCAATAGGCTTGTTATCCTTGCCACTTACACGCAGCTGATGACACCTGCTTGGAACACTGTGATAAGAATGACTCTAAGCTTGAGTTCTTGATAGTAGGAACAAATCACGTGGTTGATTAGTGATGTTCGTTATGGGTAAAGAATGAGAGACTGTCTGCCTATATTTGCTTCCTCTGGTGTAATGAAGAGACTACAGGCTACAAGTCTATACATGGAGAATTTGATTTTATTTCTATCAGAAATAACTTGTGATATTATGCTGGTCAATTACTTTCCCTCATTTCCTCATCTATAGAACCAGGATGAAAATATATGCCCTGTTCTATCTTTCTTCCACCTCTGCCACCACCAACTAAGCCATCAGTATTTCAAATACAAACAGGGTCACACATGGTGGGCATGTTTCAGTGAAGCTTTCATACTAAGACAAACTAGGAAGAAAGGACTAGCAACCTCTTTCCCAAAATTAGCCAGTGAAAACTCTATGCATCACAACAGAATGCTGTCTGATTTAGTACTAGAAGATGAGTCCCCTAGGTGAGAAGGCACTCAAAATACATTGTGGCCACCACAACGGATCCACACACACCAGTGACTGTGAGGACGACGTAGGACCGAGTAAGTTTGCGCATAAGGCCACCGTGAATCAGAGGCAACTCAATGGCAACTCACAATAATATCTTTCTCCTAAGTTTGCTAGGGGGAATTGAATGAGAAAGTATGTTTAAGTAGTAGTACTTATAAATTGTAAATTGTGAATCACCACATACTTGAGAAGGATTCGTAATTATAGTGGAGGTTGGTATTGTATTCAAAAAACTAGGTTTTAACCTAAAGGGGCAGGGCATAGATGTTTCCCTTTTTTTATGGATTTAATTTTGTATTTCAGTTGTGTCCACATTACTGAAAGGACTTACATAAGGTAGGTCTTTCTGGTGTCAAAGAACGTTCAAAATAGGAGAGCACTGTAAAAATTCTTTAGAAGTAAGGGAAAAAGAGAGAGTGAAGGCTGGTCCCCAGTTCTAAAGAAAGTGAGTGGTTTATGACTGACTGTTGTCCTAGGGCCTTGTCACTCCCTCAGTGGCAGGAACATTTGACTTGCCCACATTATGATCATTTGGCTACTCCTTTCTGTGAGGTTGATGATGCTAATGATGACGAAGATGAAGCTAAGTTATTGACTGTGCTGAAGGCTCTACATAGCTACCCTCCTTTACTCCTTCTGGCACTACTGTGCAGCAGGTATGACTACAATTCTCATCTCAGAGATGAATTGAACCAAGCAACATCAAAGTGAAGACCACCAGAAAACAAAGATGTTGAGGTTCCATGCACGGCATTCTGCTTCCACCCATCCTAGAAATCTCATGTTTCAGGCTGGGAGTCGAATCACCAAACCTGATGATCTCAATAGGTAGGAATTCAATGATTCTAGCCCCTATGAACACAGGAAGAAATGACTTGATAGAGCCCAAATAAGTGTAATTAACCTGGGAATGTTTTAGTTCTATTATTCATGATCTTTTGTAAAAGTACTTTGGATTACTAACTTCTAGAATGCAATAAAATTAGAATTTTCTCCCATTTCACTCACATCACCTGTTTCTGTTCCCAGAACTCGTAAAATTTCCATTTTCTAATATCACATTTTACAGAGCGCTTGTCCATAATGCAGACCACATCCTTTTAGCATTTACATCCTAGCAGGTAAATAACATTAATTTTAAGAAGTTCCCATCACATGCTTCTTAAGAACTAGCTAAAGTCTATATATAGTACAAATGTTTGGGCCTGTCTAGACCACCAGAAGGAACTATTTTGCCATAGAACATTGGGTAAAGTTTGTTGAATTGAAAGCCTCTTTGCATTCAGGAGAAATAACTCACAACTTTTAAAAAACCTTGTTGAAATTCTACAAGTTAAAATTGTTCCTGTTTTATCCACAAAGTGATTACAGGGGCTGATAGAAAGCATGGCCAGATGGAGCTAAGCTGTTCAGTCCCAAACTCAGCTCAATCCCAAGGATCAGAAAGTCTTGTTCTTGGGTAAGAAAGATACTTGGACAGCAATTTTTCTGCATTCATAGTACATATGTAATATCTGGTCATAGGGTGGTAGCATAGTGGTTAAAAGCTACAGCTGCTAACCAAAATGTCAGGAATTTGAATCCACCAGGAACTCCTTGGAAACTGTATGAAGCAGTTTTACTTTAGTCTATACAGACACAATGAGTTGGAATTCATTTAGTAGCAATGGACAGTCATAGGAGTTATTTAAAAAATAAATTCATCTGCAAAGTGCTCAACATCTGAAACCTTTACAGTCTCAGTGAAATGACAGCTGCTTCCATAGTGGCGGTGGTGGTGGTGGTGACATTTATTGGAGAATTTATTACCCTTGATACATAAAACTCTTTCTCAGATCTCAATGACTGTATACTTTTTCATTGTAAAGATGTTCCATGATTTATTTACTCATCTCTGTTCTCTGAATTTCTTGGAGTGATTATTATGTTTCACATAAGTAGTAAGAGAAATGTTTTTTAGGACTGGTACTTGAACCACTTGCTATTAAAACATACTCAGATGTTGAAAGTCCTCATCGAACACATATTTGTAAATAGAAATGGATTATTCTTTTGCAACAATTGGAAGCATTCTTACCTAGCTAGACTTGAAGTGACAAAAAAAAATTTCCCCCCTAGATTATTACTAGTTATGCATCCCAGATAAAACAACTTAGCAAGTGTATAGTGATACCTTTCTATGCCAAGAAAATCAACGACTCTCTTTTTCATTTTTTGCAATGTTCAGCAGTATTTAAACTTCAAGCTGTAGTGCTTTTTCAGCTAGCTAATGCCATCAAGAGCCTGAGTATGAATTTTTGTCACAAACCAGGTACCCTCTACACTGTTTTGTCCTGTTCCATGGCACTATAAACGAGACCTTGAACACATATAACTACACATCAGCCTCATTTTGGGAGTCCTTATGCACTAAAGGGGATCTCTTTATGTATTTTATTGTAGAAACACATCTAAGATATCACGTAAAGTTTTCATTGTTGATTTGTCATTTAGGGGACCCTGTGTGTTACCAAGTAGAACTGCTTAGGAGTTTTCTTGACTGTAATCTTTATGGAAACAGTGGTGTCTTGGTTAGCTAGAGCTGCCATAGCAGAAACACCATAAGCAGGTGGCTTCAACAAGGAGAACTTTATTCTGTCACAGTTTAGGAGGCTAGAAGTGCAAATTCAGGGTGCCAGCTAAAGGGAAAGACTTTCTCTCTCTTTCAGTTTTGGTGGGAGGTCTTTATCATTAATCTTTCTTTGGTTAAGAACTTCTCCACACAGCATCCACAGTCCAAAGGATGTGCTGCCCCACTGGTTCTTCATCCTTGGTGGTAGGAGATCCCCTGTCTGTATGCTTGCTTCTCTGTTTTGTAACTCCAAAAAGACTGACGCAAGAAACAACCTAATCCTGTAGATTGAATCTTCTTTCATTAACATAATTGCCCCTAACTCTAATCCTGCCTCATTAACATCATAAGATAATCACATCAGATGACAAAATGGTAGACAATTACATAAAACTGGGAATGATGGCCTAGCCAAGTTGACAGACATTTTTGGTGGACACAATTCAACCCGTAACATTTCCCCCATTTGCCCCCAAAATTCATGTCCTTTCACATGTAAAACACTTTCAACCCATCATATCATAGCAAAAGTCTTAAATCAACTCCAAGCCTCAAATCCAAAAATTCCTTTTTGCCCCAATACAAGTTATCTGCTTCTAAAGTTTAATGGTACAATAGGCACAGGGTAGGCATTTCTAATACAAATGAGAGAAATTATAGGAAAAAGAAAGGATAACAGGCACCAAGCAAGCTAGCAGTACACATCACGTTACTCTCAGGGCTTGAAAATAATCCTCTATTCTCTGAGACAATTTAGGCAATGGCTTTGCCTTCCAAACTCTGGGTGCTGGCCATACTCTCTGGATTCTAGGTTGAGGGCCCTTAGTCCTGGGCTTCAACTCTACTTTCTAGGCCTAATAGGAATTTGGGTAGCCTCATTCTCCCAGTTTGTCTGAATGTGACTGTACCCCGTTGGCCCCAGTAAGCCTGGCTCTTCTGTCCCTTGGACATGGCAGCCTCACCCTGGCCCCACATTCCTGGCACTCATGAAAGGCAGTCTCATACTTATACTCTCAGAACCAAGTAGGTGAAGATCTAATTCTTTGAAGCCTTAGGAGGCTATAGTCCCGACCTCTGAAAACCCAAAGGACACCCTTTGAGACTCCAGAGGTCATGGCCCTACTCTCTGAGATGAGTCAGCTCTGCTCCCTGTGTTCCTTGTCTCTTCAGTGTCTTCCTTGTTCCTCAGCCTCTTGGTCCCTCGGGCCTCATAGTCCACCTGATGTTTGGGCAACTTCTAAAACTTCCTAGCACTACTGATAAGGGCCTGGAGGCCCCCTTATACCAAGAAGCCTCCTGAATGAAGACATTCAGCTCTTTCAGCCCTATCATTGCACTGTGTCGGTCTCCTGGTTCTTTTGCTACTGTTTCTCTGTTGCTACTTCTCGCTGTGTTGTCTTCACTGTAACAGCTCTCCTCATTTCTTTCTGAGTCCTCACCAATACTGTCTTTGGTGTCCGTAATTCCACCAACCGTCTCTTCAAGGCAATCTAGGCTTTTATTATTCCTGTTACAGTATACTTGATTCTGACTCATAACAACCCTATAGGACAGAGCAGAACTTCCCCATAGGGTTTTGAAGGAGTAGCTGGTAAAAGCAAACTGCTGACCTTTCTAGTTAGCAGCTGAAGCTGTTAACCGTTGTACCACCAGAGCTCTTATTATTAGGCACTTTAAAATATATTTTTTTCTTCCAGTGGTGTGAATATGCTACACTTTTGGTTTACATTATTGCATCTGCTTATTACTTTCAGTGTGACATTACCTTGCTCTAATTACGTGTCACCTTGAAGACTAAAGGGGTCCTGACCCAAGCCATGGTATTTTCAATTGCATCATATGTATGCAAAAGCTGGACAATGAACAAAGAAGACAGACAAAGAATTGGTGCTTTTGAATTGTGGTGTTGGAGAAGAACGTTGAATGTACCATGGACTGCCAAAAGAACATCAGGTCTGTTCTGAAGAAGTACAACCAGAGTGCTCCTTGGAAGCAAAAATGGCAAGACTGCATCTTACATACTTTGGACACGTTGTCAGGAAAGATTAGTCTGCAGGGAAGCACGTCATGCTTGGCAGAGTGGAGGGTTAGAGAGAAAAAGGAAGATCCTCGACGAGATAGATAGACACAGTGTCTACAACATGGGGCTTAAGCATAAACACAATTGTGGACATGACGCAAGACCAGGCAGTGTTTCATTCTGTTGTTCATAGGAACTGACTTGATGGCACCTAACAACAACACAATTACATAGCTATTCTAAGGATTCTGGTAAGCAGGGATGTGGGTGGGAGAAGGCTTATCAGAAAATCTAAGCAACACTTCGCAAATGGCAATTTCAGCCCAATGAAAGACCCACAAGGACACAAAAAATGTTATTCAGCCCATAATGCATACACCATAGCCCTTCCCTGGTGGGATCCATTCTGCTCTTTCCTGGATGAAAGTATAATGGCTAGACACATTGCTAGTGGCATTGCAGGCTTGCATCTGTGAACTGTGTGAATTAGCTTTATCTATGTCATGATGCTGAATTAGCTTCATCTGTGTCATGAAGTTGTACATAGTAGTAATAGACTTAGTAACTCAACTTCTATTGCTTAAAACAGAACAGAATGAGACAAAATTGATGCATCCAGTGCCTGAAAAGAACATGTAGTATGATAATAACTGCCAAAGAGCTCTTAAATGCACAGCTTTAGAAAGAGGAAATGCTTGGACAAGATACTGTAAGGCAATTACAGAGTTGGTACTCCATAGATCCAGCCCTGCTTAGCCACAGAAGTGACTGGTTGTCATGGATTGAACTGTGTCCCCCTGAAAATGTGTTTAGCCATGTGGCTGGGCCATGACTCCCAATATTTTATGATTGCCCTCCATTTTGTGATTTTCCTATGCTGTATGTTAAAGGTTAGGGTAGGACTGTAAATCCCTTTATGAGATCACCACTCTCCTCCAATGTAAAGGGAGTTTCCCTGGAATATGGCTTGCACCACCCTTTATCCTTTCATTCTCCAAGAAATAAAAGGCAAGGGAATCAAGTAGAGAATTGGGAACCTGACACCATCAAGAGAGCAGCACTGGGAGTAGAACACAACCTTCAGACCTGAGGTTTCTGGGCCAAGATGCTCTCTGACCAAAGACTGATGCAACACAAGGACTTTCCTCCAGAGCTGACAGAGGGAAAGTCTTCCCCTGGAGCAGACATCCTGAATTTGGACTTGTAGCCTACTGGACTGTGTAAGAATAAGTATTTCTCTTTTAAAGCCATCCACTTCATGGTATTTCTTTTAGAGTCATGCCAGATAACTAAAACACTGGTACTGAAAACCACAGGTGTAGTAAAGCCAGCGAGCCTTCTGTGATGCTCTGGTGACAATTCTGTGGTTTGGAAAATACCATATCCAGGAAGTGTATACAATGATACAGAAAAGGTAGACGGATTTCTGGGAACATGCCTCTTCTACATGGGGCCTAGCATGAATGCACAAAAACCCAATGAGCAAAAGAGGCCTAGATATCAGCTCCACTGGAAGAAAGTATAAGACAATGGCCTAGGAGCACCACTTCTAGAGCCAGAGGGACAGAAACTGAGATCTCAAATTAGCCTTTACTCAGTTGTTATGGATTGAATTGTATCCACCAAAAATGTGTGTCAACTTGGCTAGGCCATGATTCCCAGTATTGTGTGGTTCTCCTCCATTTCATGATCTGATATATTTATCCTATGTGTTCTAAATCCTAACCTCTATGATGTTAATGAGCGGAAACCTTGGTGGCATAGTGGGTTAAGTGCTACAGCTGCTAACCAAAAGGTCAGCAGTTCAAATCCTCCAGGCACTCATTGGAAACTCTATGGGGCAATTCTACTCTGACCTCTAGGGTCACTATGAGTCAGACCTGACTCGATAGCAGTGGGTTTGGTTTTTTTGTTTTTGGATGATGTTAATGAGGCAATACTAGAGGCAGTTATGTTAATGAGAAAGGATTCAATCTATAGGATCAGTTTCTTGAATAAATCTCTTTTAAGATATAAAAGAAGGAATCAACCAGAGAGACACTGGCACCTCCTACAACTAAGAAAAAAGAACCAGAAGGAGACCGCATCGTTTGGACCTGGGTTCCCTGTGCTGAGGTCTCCTAGACCCGGAGAAGATCGACAACCAGGATTTTCCCCTGGAGCCAACATATAGAGAAAGTCTTCCACTAGAAGTAGCCCCCTGACTTTGGACTTCTAGTTTTCAAGTTGTAAGAGAATAAATTTTCCTTTGTTAAAGAATCTACTTCTTATATAAGGCCTGACATTTAAGTGCATGAACTTGACACTGTGTGCTTCATTGACAGCACTGTACAAACAACTCAGTAAGGGTTCATAGCCTTGGCATATCAGTGTCTCACAGCTGTGTTTCTGTTGACATGTGGTAGTGTCTTGCTGAGTGACTTTCATTATCGTATGTTTTTGTGTGCCATTGTGGGAATGTCAGAGCTTGAATCAGAGCAATGAACAAACATTAGATTTCTTGTTAAATTTGGCAAACGTTGAAGTGAAATCAGGAACATGTTAGTCTAAATTTATGGAGATAATGCCATGAAGAAAACAGCAGTGTACAAATGGATTCAACATTTTTCTAAGGGGAGACAAAGCATCACACTGAAGAAGTGAGGTCAGGGCGACCAGTAACTAGAACTGATGAAAACATTGCAAAAATTCATCAAATTGTGTGTCAAAATTGTTAGCTGACTATGAGAAGCATAGCAGACCAAGGAAACATCAATAGAAAAACAGCTGGGAAAGTCTTAACTGAAATTCTTGGCATGAGAAAGGTGTGTGCAAAAATGGTCCTGAAGGAGCTCACCAATGAACAAAAACATAAGAGAGTCAAAGTTTGCCAAGACCTTTTGGAGACACAACATGATGTTTTGAGTCATGTTATTACTGGTGATGCAACATGAGTGTATCAATACAACTCTGAAACAAAGCATCAAAGTGTACAGTGGAAGACAACCAATTCTCCACAACCCAAGAAGTTCAAATCAAGAGTCAAAATGACGCTGCTAACTTTTTTTGATATCAGAGGGATTGTTCATTATGAGCTTGTACCACCTGGATAAACAGTTAACCAAGTTTACCATTTGGAAGTGCTGAAAAGGCTATGTGAAAAAGTTAGACAAAAACGACCTGAACTTTTTGCTAACAACTCATGACTCTTGCGTCATGATAATGTACCAGCTCAAACAGCACTGTTGTGAGGGAGGTTTTAGCCAGCAAACAAGTTCTGTATTGGAACACCCTCTCTACTTGCCTGATCTGACCCCCAATGACTTTTTTCTTTACCTGAAAAGAAATGAAATACTAAAAGGAAGAAATTTTGATGACATTCAGGACATCAAGGGTAACATGACAACAGCTCTGATGGCCATTACAGAAGAAGAGTTCCAAAATTGCTTTGAAGTGTGGACTAAGTGCTGACATCAGTGCATAGCTTCCTAAGGGGAATACTTTGAAAATGATCATAGTGATATTCAGCATTGAGATATGTAGCACTTTTCTTAAGATGAGTTTGAGAACTTGTCATACCTTGTACATCATCTCAATCTTTTAATTTTTTCCCTGAAAATTCATTTTTATTCATGTTACTCCTGATTGTCATCACTGTCCTCATCACCCCACCTTCAAAATATGTCCAGAGTCTTCCCACTTCCAAGTCCATTACCCAGGTCCAATTCACCAACATGTCTCATCTTCTGACTATCTTACCAACACCTGCTCTTGTCCCATATCCCCAGTGGATTGTCAAAACAGCAGTGAGAGTGTTCATTTTTCAAAAGTTTCATCATATCCTATGTCTGTTCAAAACCTTCCAATATCTTTCCATCACACTCAGAGTATAATCCCAACACCTTGATAGGGCCCACAAAGTCCAGCATGATCTACTCCTCTAACCCACTGTATTTGAATATTACCTTCCCTGTTCCCCACCCTGACCAGGACCCACAGTCCTGTACTTCAGCCAGAGAAACAGCACAAGCTCATTTTGAACTGACTCATTTCTCTGCCTGGAACCATTGCTCTCAGACGTACACGTGACTTGCTATTATTGTTTGTTTTCTCTATCAGAATGAAATCAGAGTACAGCACTTGCTTACTTTATTCACCACTCTTGCCCCAGATCCTAGAACAGTCTGCCACATAGGAGACATACACCATAGATGAGATAGACACTGACTAAAGACTATAGTAGTAAATGTAAAACTATAACTGTGATAAGCGTTTATAGTACAGGCAGTCCATAGGTAATAAAATGTGGGCTTACAGACAACTCCTCCTGAAGAACACGCTTCCATAAAGCCTGTTGCATTAAAAGCTTGAGTTACATACATAAAATGGTTTGTAATAGTGTACACATGCACTACTTGGTGACTCATGAAAACATTGCATGGTTTGGACATATTAAGTTTTTGACATGCACTGAAAGGTAGTATATATATTTATACAGTAAGAAAAACATTTGACTGACACTAAATAAGCACTACGCATACTTGTTCCAACTTACCTGCAAATTAGACTTAAATACAGACTGAGAAACGGATGTCATTCATAACTGGAGACTACTTGTAGTCAAGATAGGTTGGGTTATGCTGCAAGTTCCAAATTTCAGTCATTTAAAATAACAAAGCCTTATTTCTCTCTCAAAATACCTATCATTCCTCAGTGGGGATGGGAGGAGGCAGTCTCTGCCCAGGTCACTCTCACTCAGAGATGAAGGTCAACCAAGTCTATATCATTGGATGCTTGCCAGTCGATGCCAGAGAATATGGTTTAGAACGAATCATAAACTGTCTCTAAAGATTTCTACATGGAATTGATACATGTTATTTCTGCTCCCATTTTATTAGCCAAAGCAAATCATATGGCCATACTTAAGATGGTGAAAAGGGAAACATAATCCAATCACGTGCTTAAAAGGAGTAGAATCAGCAGTATGTGACTCACAAAATCTGAAAACATAGGCAAATACATAATAGTTTAATGATGTTACATTATAATTTGTGACAAAATTATTTTGTCTTGTCTCCAGGATTTTGGCTACCCTGTATGTCTGCTAAACAGAAGGTTGGCAGTTCAAATCTGCCAGGTGCTCCTTAGAAATCTATGAAGCTACTCCACTCTGTGCTATGGGTCACTATGAGTTGGGATCAACTTGACAGCACTGGGTTTGGTTTTTCATTATTTGGTCAATGATACTAACAACTATCGCAAGAAAGAGTTAGCAACCTACTTCCAAAAATCAGCAAAGAAAAACTCTATGGATCACAGTGGTCTAGTCCTCAACCCATTATTAAGATGGCACAGGTCTGGGTAGCATTTTTTTCAGTTGTGTATGGTGTCATCATGAGTTGGAGTCAACTGGATGGCAGCAGACCAACTACTAATGGCTACCACAGGGCTATCAGAAAACATCTGTGTTGTCTGTGGTCTTCCAAGAATGTATTAGAACCCCAAGATCAGGGATTCTAACCCTGTTGTTGGCTCAGGGAAGGCTTTCCTTAGCAAATGATGTTTGAATTGAGGTCTGAAGAATGTGTGCCACAAGGGGGAGGACAAATGTTTCAGAGAGAGGGAATTTTTGGCAATGGGCCTGTGGTAGAGGGGCTCATTGAAAGAACCAACAGTGGAATAGTTGCAGATAGAGTAAGAGAGGCAGGCAAGGACAGATTCTGCATTTGTGTGAAGGTAAGGGCATGTACACTATTTTTATCTTACGGATGTCAAACCTTCTGAGTTGTTTCACCGTCTATTTTCAAAAATTTGACATTTATGGGGGCAGAGTCAAGATGGCAGATTAAACACACATCTCCCTAAGTCCCTGTGGAAACCAGGACCTGAACCGATAATTAAATGGAGCCTTCTGGACACCTAATAAGCCTTAGGATGTGGCATATGGCTGTTAATTTGGACTTCATAACACTGAATGAAAAACCACCTCTCTTTGCTGACCCCACTCTCAGTGAAAGTGGTCTTGCAAGGACTGAAGGTAACTCACCATTTTAATTTTTTTTCTCTGTTTTAGGGGGCAGGTGGAGCTGGGACTTGGCTAGCTGCTAATTTCAGATGCACTGCTGGTGGGATTGGTAAGCAAAATTGCCAGATTTCGAGAGCCTGGCTTTGGACTCCATGCATCTCGGCACCTTTGGCTTCTCTTTCTGCCTCCACTGTATAGTAGCTGGTACTGAAGCAGGTGGTGAGCTTGTGCAGGACAACATATTGATCCATTTGGAGGCAGATACACCCATATGGAGACCCCAGCTGGATTTAGTTCCTGGGCTGGAAGGCAGCACCTTTCAGGGAGAGTGAGCGTTTCTGACATAAAAGCAGTATTTTACACGGTGTCGTCTATGGCTGGGGCCCAACAACAGAGGCTGTGGATTCTCTGCATCTCAGCACCGTTGGCATCTCTTTCCACCTCCAACATAGAGTAGCCAGGCAACGAGCTTGTGCTGGACACCATCTTGTTCCACTGGAAGGCAGATTACTCATAAGGAAGCCTCAGCTGGACCTAATTCCTGGGCTGGGAGGCAATGCCTGCCATGAGGAGAGTGCTTTTCCAGAAGAAAACCAGTATTCTGCATAGTGTCGCCTACAGCTGGGGCCTGACAGTGGAGACCAGCAGGGCAATAGCCTTTCTGTATTTTGAGCTAGTTTATAATATCTAGGGTTCCATATACAGGTGCTTACTTTGCCACCTCAGAAGAGGGACCTGTACACCTTAAAACCTGACTGACTTTGGAAGTTGTCAGATACTTTTCTCCTTTCATTTTAAAATGGCCTAGAAAAACATCTATGGTCCATCCTCACAGCATCTCTCCCAGTCTCTGTTGACTCACATGATGCCCAAAAAGCAACAAACTCTGGAGAAAAGGGTAACCAAAAGATCAACCCTGGCTTCAGAAGGCCCCCAAAAGAAATCACCTCAGAACTTCACAGACAAAGAAGCTGTTCTGAAACTATCAGAAGGCAAATGCAGAAGGATTATATATAGAGCCCTCCTAGACCTTATAGAAAATGCAGCAGAAAATGAAAAATTAAGCAAGCTGTTCAATATGAAGGAATACCAGTACTCTGAAATCCAACAGATCAAGAACAAAATCAAAGACACAGAAACTTCAATACAAAGCCAATAAAACAGAATGGAACAAATGGAAATAGACTTTCTCAATTGGAAGACAGAGCTACTGCCTTCAGAATCTATGAGTAGAAATCTGAAAAAAGAAATAAGGAAAATGAAGAAGCATTAAGAAGCATGTGGGACTTTATTAAGAGAAACAATCTACGATTAATTGGAGTTCATGAATAGGATGAGACACCTGAGAACACAGAGAGTATTGCTACTGAGCTGTTGACAGAAAACTTCCCAGGAATTATGAAGGAAGAGAATACAGATACGCCAAATACATATCGAACACTACTCAATACAGATCTCATAAGAAAGACTCTAAGACATGTTACAATCAAGCTTAACAAAATGAAACATAAGCAGAAACTCTTAAAGGCAGCAAGAATCAAAGCAAAGCTAACATTCAGAGGGAAACCCTGTAGACTTTCATCAGATTTCTCATCAGTAACAATGCTGGCACAGGGACAGTGGCATGACATATTCAAAGCCTTGAAGGAGAAGAACTTCCAACCAAGAATTATATATCCTGCAAAACTATCTTTCAAATATGAAAATGAAATTAAGACATTCACAGACAAACAGAAACTCAGAGACTTTGCAAAAACCAAACCAAAGTTACAAGAAATACTGAAAGAATCTCTTGACATAGAAGATCAAAACCACTAACTTTACATTTTAGAAGCAAATACGGGACACATCATCCAGAATCCTACTCAGTTAGGGAAGGCAACAAACTCAATCAAAACTATAATAGCAAAAGAAATAATCCAGTGATCATATCATGAAGACTATGATGTCATCATATCAAAAAGAGGGATGTACTTCAGTCATTATAGTCCTTCCAGATGGAGAGGAAGTTTATAAGAATAGTATGACTGAAATTGGGTTTATATATAGCTTATTAAAGGGGACCTTAGGGGTAGCCATAAAGCACAATAAAGATGCAACATATCAAATCAGGAAACATAATACAGGAATCTCAACAACCACAAAACCAACCCTGTAAAAGATGAAAAATCAACTCACAAAGAATGTCCCAGAACAGATTAATAAGAACAACAGAGAAAACATCAACACTAAACATATCACAATGGCAGCACTGAACACACACCTGTCAATAATCACACTGAATGTGAATGGACTGAGCACTCCAGTAAAGAGGCATTGAGTGATATCTTGGATCAAAAGACATAACCCATCCATATGTTGCCTACAAGAAACTCACCTTAGACTTAAAGATATGAACATACTGAAAGTTAAAGGACGGAAGAATATATATCAAGCTAACAACGAACAAAGAAGAGCAGGGGTGGCAATTCTAATCTCAGATAAAACAGATTTTAATGTAAAATCCACCATTGTGGACAACGATGGACATTATTTATTTCTGAAAGTTTCAATACACAAACAGGACTTAACAATATTAAATATTTATGCACCTAAATACATTGAAGAAACACTGATTACACTCAAAAACAAGATAGATCACTCCACAATAATAGTGGGAGACTTTAACACTCCACTCTCAATATTGGACAGATAGTATTGCAAAAAGCTCAGTAAAAGCACAGAGGACCTTGCTGCCACAATTAATGAACTAGACCTTATTGATATATACAGAACTTTCTATCCATCAGCGGACAACTAACCTTCTTCTCCAGTACACATGGAACATTCTCCAGAATAGATCACATGTTAGGACATAAAGGAATTCTCAACAAAATCCATACCGCTGAATTAATGCAAAGCATCTTCTGAGATCATAAAGCCATAAATGTCTAAATCAATACTAGAAAAAACATAGAATGAAAGTGGAACTCATGGAAACCGAACATCTTACTCAAAAAACCATGGATTATAGAAGAACTCAAGGATGAAATAAAGAAATTTGTGGATTCCAATGAGAAAGAAAAAACACTTCCTACTAGAACCTATGGGATACAGCCAAATCAGTGCTCAGAGGTCACTGTATTTCCATAAATGCACACATCTGGAAGGAAGAAAGAAACCAAATGAAAGAACTAACACTACAGCTTGAACCGGTAGAGAGAGAACAACAGAGGAACCCCTCAGGCACCAGAAGAAAACAGATCATAAAGATTATGGCAGAACTATATGAATCAGAGAACAGAAGAAAAATTGAAAAAATTGAAAGGACCAAAAGGTGGTTTTTTGAAAAGATCAACAAAATTGACAAGACATTGGCTAAACTTGCTAAAGAAAAACAGGAAAATAAACAAATAACCCAAATAAGAAAGGAGACAGGAATTGTCATAACAGATCCAACAGAAACAAAAAATATCATAACAGAATACTATGAAAGACCGTACTCTAACAAATCTGAAAACCTAGAGGAAATGGACAAATTCCTTGATTCATAGCACCTACCAAAATTATCACAAGGTGAAGCAGAACAACTTAATAAACCCATCACAAAGGAAGAGATTGAAAAAGTCATCCAAAAACTACAACCAAAAAAAAAGCACTGGCCCAAATGGCTTTACCACAGAATTCCACCAGGCTTTTAGAGAAGAGTTATCTCCAATACTACTGAGACTATTTCACAGTATAGAAAGGGATGGTGTCATGTATCGAATTGCATCCCCCCAAAATATGTGTAGCCATGTGGCTGGACCATGATTCCCAGTATCTTGTGACTGTCCTCCATTTTGTGGTTTTCCTAAACTGTATGTTAAAGAATTAGGGTGGGGCTGAAAAATCCCTCATAGGATTACCTCCCTGCTCCACTGTAAATGGAGTTTACCTGGAGTGTGGCTTGCCCCACCCTTAATCCTTTCATCCTACGAGAGATAAAAGGACAGAGAAGCAGGTAGAGAATTGGGAACCTCGTACTATCAAGACAGCAGCACCGGCAGAAGAGCGCGTCCTTTGGACCTGAAGTTCCTGCGCCAAGATGCTCCCAGGACAAAGACTGATGCAATGTCGGACTTGCCTCCTGAGCCGACAAGAGGAAAGCCTTCCCCTGGAGTGGATACCCTGAATATGGACTTGCAGCCTACTGGACTATGTAAGAATAAACCTTCCTTTGTTAAAGCCATCCATTCGGTGGTGTTTCTGTTAGAGCAGCCCTAGCTGAATAAAACAGATGGAATACTCCCAAATTCATTCTATCAAGCCAGCATAACCGTGGTACCAAAGCCAGGGAAAGACTCAACAGAAAAGGAGAACTACAGACCGATATCACTCATAAATCCAGACCCAACAATCTTCAACAAAATTCTTGCCAATAGGATACAACAAAATATCAAAAAAATCATCCATCATACCAAGTTGGATTCATACCAGGGATGCAAGGCTGGTTCAACATCAGAAAAACAATTAATGGGACCAACCACACAAATAACACAAAAGACAAGAATCACCTGATTTTGTCTATTGATGCACAAAAAGCATTTGATAAAGTCCAACACTCATTCATGCTAAAAACTCTCAGAAAAATAGGAATAGATGGCAAATTCCTCAATGCAACAAGGGCCATTTATACAAAGCCAACCGCCTACATCATCCTGAATTGAAAGAGACTGAAATAGTTTCCCTTGAAAACAGGAACTAGACAAGGATACCTACTCTCACCTCTCTTGTTCAACATTGTACTAGAAGTTCTAGCCAGAGCAATCAGACAAGACCAAGAAATAAAGGGCATCTGCATTGGCAAAGAAGAATTTAAAATCTCCCTATTGGCAGATGATATGATTGTGTATGCAGAGAACCCTAAGGAATCCATAAGTAAACTACTCAAACTGATAAAAGAGTTCAGCAAAGTCTCAGGATACAAGATAAACATAAGTAAATCAGTAGGATTCCTTTATACCAACAATGAGATTATTAACACAGCAATCACCAACTCAATACCATTTACTATAGCCCCTAAGAAGATAAAGTACCTAGGAAAAAATCTAACCAGAGAAGTAACAGACCTTTACAAAGAGAACCACAAGTCTTTACTACAAGAAACTAAGAAAGACTTACATAAATGGAGAAATCTACCCTGCTGATGGATAGGAAGAATTAACATTGTGAAAATGTCTATCTTACCAAAGCAATCTACTTATATAATGCAATCCCAATACAAATTCCACTGACATTTTTTAATGAGATGAAGAAAAAATTACCAACTTTATTTGGAAAGGGAAGCAGCCCTGGATAAGTAAAACACTACTGAAAAAGAGGAACACACTGGGAAGCTTCTCACTACCTGACTTTAGAAACTATTACACTGCCACAGTAGTCAAAACAGCCTGGTACTGGTACAAAAAGAGACAGACAGATCAATAGAACAGAAATGAGACCCCAGAGATGGCACAATCTTCCTATGAACAGTTGATATTCAACAAAGGTCCTAAGACATTAGACTGAGGTAAAAACAATCTCTTCAACAAATGGTGTTGGCAAAATTGGATATCCATCTGCAAAAAATTGAAACAAGACCCATATCTTACACCTTATACAAAAACCAACTGAAACTGAATAAAAGACCTAAATGTCAAACCTAGAACAGTAAAGCTGATCCAGGAAAAAGCAGGAACAACAATGGAAGTTTTAATATACAACTTAGACAGACTTCAAAATCTGTCAAACCAACCCAAACAACAGAAGTGAAAATAGATAAATGGGAGCTATTAAGAATCAAGCACTTGTACTCACCCAAAGACTTTATTAACAGAATTAAAAGGCCACCTACATAATGGGAAAAAAATATTTGGCAACTGTATGTCAGATGGACCCCTGATCTCCATAATCTATAAGGTACTACAAAATATCAATAAGAAAAAGATAAATATCCAGTTAAGCACTGGGCAAAGGAGATGGACAGACATTTCTCTAAAGAAGAGATCTAGGCAGCCAAAAAACACATGCAGACGTGCTCATGATCACTGGCTATTAAAGAAATTCAAATCAAAACTACAATGAGATACCCAACAAGGTTGGCCATGATCCAAAAAACATAAAACAACAAATGCTGGAGAGGCTGTGGAGAAATTGGAACTCTCCTACACTGTTGGTGGGATTGCAAAATGGTGCAACCTCTTTGGAAAGCAATCTGGTGCTTCCTTAAAAAGCTGGATCTAGATATACCATCTGACCCAGACTGCTCAGAATATATCCTACAGAATCAAGGGCATTCACACGAATTGATACATGCACATGAATGTTCATCACAGCACAGTCCACAATAGCAAAAAAATGGAATCAACCTAGATGCCCAACAACAGAGGAATGGATAGGTAAACTATGGTCTATATACTCAAAGGAATGGTATGCAATGATAAAGAACAACAATGATATTAGGAAACATCTCATAACCTGGTTTCAACTGGAGAACATTATGTTAAGTGAAAGTAGTCAGTGACAAAAGGACAAATATTCTATGAGACCCCTATGATAAAAACTTAAAAATGGACTCCTGAATAGAAGAAAAGACTCTTTGACAGCTGCAAGGGTGAGGAATGAGGGAGAGCAAGAGGGGAAGGGTTTAGATTAGATAGTTGATAGAAATGTTGTTGGATGAAATCTGTGACAACACACATTAGAAAGAAGATCAATATTAACTGAACTTCAACATAACATGATTACTCCTCCCATCTTAATCCCATATTATAAGGACAGAGTAGCTGGTGCGGGGGACTGGGGACCATGTTCTCAGGGGATATTGAGGCCAATTGGCACAACTAATATTTTGCTAAGATAACCCTCTATACCCTACATTGATAAGTGGAGTCCGGGCTCTTAAAAGCTGCCAAGCTGCCATCCGAGGGTACAGGAAATGATCCCAACTCAGCAGGAATGGATGATCACCAAGGACCAAAATGACACGGGGGAAAGAGAACCTAGAAAACAGAGACCCACGTGAGTGGGTAACTACATCAACTTGTGGCCTGAAGAACCAGATGGTACCCGGCCACCACCAGTTATGCCGTGATGGAGCTCACAAAGTTGAGACTCACTGACAACACAAGAATAAAAAGGGGTGCACCCTGAGATCTCCACTAAAAGACTGCAGTTGATAGTTCAGAGGCCTTGGAGTTCCCCTGGGTGTATGGCCTCTGGCCCTGATGCTGCCCCTGTCTATAAATCATAATGGAGGTCAACTCTCGGACAGGAATGGATTGAACTTGGTGATACAGAGTGACCATATCATGTGTGCACTTTATGGTTCTATGCATCTATAGAATGTCTCCCTGCTGACCTCTTACTGGAGGAAGGGGAATAGGTGGTGAGGAGGGGATAGGAGATTGTTGGGTGGATGGGGCATGTACGGAGCAGAGAGGAAGAGTGTGCTGTCAGCGGGCGGGGAGAGTAGTGGGAGCTGAATGTGGATGGGCATGAGAATTTGCATTGGAATGTACATTTTCATTCAATCATAATAAAAAATACTGATGATTAAAAAAATCAACATTTACACAACAAAAGAAAAAAACCAGAAAAGGTAATTTAACTTTTGTCATAACAGCTTCCCTTGTCTTTATAAACACTAATATAAATTATTTTTAATATTAGTGTGGAGCACCTTTGGATACCTGAATTGTTATTCATTTAACTAATCTCTGTAATTTGACTTTCAATTTTTCTACCTCCATAAAACAGACGAAAGAGAAGATCCTTATAATTCAGTCTTTGCACTTTGCAACAGTTACTCACTTTGGATAAATTACTCATAGCAGAGTTACTGGGTAAATGGGTATCTTAGTTATTTAGTGCTGCTATAACAGAATCCACCAGACGCTCCTTGGGTACCCGATGGAGCAGTTCTACTCTGGCCTCTAAGGTAGCCATGAGTCAGACCTCACTCGATGGCACTGGGCTTTTTGTTTTTTGTTTTTTTAATAACAGAAATGCTACAAATGGGTGACTTTAAAAAACTGAATTTTATTTTCTCCAGTTTATTAGGCTAGAAGTGTGAATTCGGGGTGTTGGTTCTGGGGGAAGGCTTCTCTCTCTGTCAGCCCTGGTGGAAGGTCCTTGTCTCTTCTTAGCTTCTGCTCCCGGGTAATCTGGAGGGAGTTCATCATTTCTCTTTCCGTATCTTCCTCTGCTTGCTTACTTGTTTAATCTTCATTGATGCAAGACACACACTACACTAATCCTGCCTCATTAACACAACAAAGACAACACATTTCCTAGTGAGATTATAACCACAGGCATAGAGATTAGGCTTTAGAAACACATATTTGGCGGAGAGGGGTGGAACACAGTTCAATTCATAACAATGCAGATGCACCTTTTTTAATCTTTTTGAAAAATGAAATGTTATATCATTCTAGGAAAATCTTTTCCTCCATACTCTCACAAGCAGTATGACCTTGTTTTAAAAATTAAGACATTCAAAACTTACTCTATTTCTCTTTTTTCTAACACAATTCATTATACCAGAGCCAAGAGAAAGAAGCTGGGAAGAAGAGAGTTCTCTAAGTGCACAGGGATATTTCATTGAGACAAAACAGCAAAACTCATATATCAGGCAACAGTTTCCAGTAAGTACCCATCATTGCATCCACAGTATAGATCTCTCTAGCAGCAAACATTTAGGGGCCATATAATTCAGGAGTCATTGTTGAAACAGATCAATGGGTCCTGCACATGATAACAAGCTTTCACCCGCAATTGAGAGCCTGGGAGTCTGTGTCTCTCTGACAGAGCAACCTGGACTATGAATGGCAAACCACCTAGTAGGAGGCAGCACTTTCCGCTCCAAGTCCAGCCCTGAGGCAGCGGAAAGGGGAAGCAGTGTGGCTTTGTGGTTTGATTAGAGGATTGGGTTATTAGAACTTCAAGTTCTCTTTTGGGCCCTACCAATTTCTTCCCCAATGGACTCAAGGACTGTCTGTCTCCTTAGTGGTAAAATGGAGACAATAGTGCTAGTATCTTCCCATATAAAGAATGCATCCAAGTGCTAGACTCTTTAACACATCTGGGCACCTATAAAAGAAACCTCAGTGCCCAGAGCAATTAATTTCCTTTTTTAAAGTAGCATTGTATCACTAAAGAGACTTTGTTGTATCAGTTCAGAAAAATCTAGATTTAAAGGTTGTGTAAAAGGGGTAAACCAAAATAATGCACCAATGAGAAATATAAAATTGGGTAAATTGTCTTTTCTTTATCTCCACAACGACTAAGTAAAAATATTGAAAAATGAAGTCATTAGAAGTATTAGAGCAAAGTAGAAAAGTTATCTGTTTAATTATGAAAAGATAAAACTTACTGTTGAATGAAAAAGATAAGGAAAGCAACATGGTTAGCATGATTCATTTTAAAAAAATACTGTTGCTACCACAAAACTCAGCAGAGTTGGTGCCACCTGCTTCAAACAGCCAGTCTTCAAGACAGGAGTGAGATGAGAAGTAAGATATCTATTGCATATGGGTAGACAAGGAAACAGAGGGAAGAGTTTCCTCCAAAATCTGCCTCCCCAAAATGGAGACTCCATGGAGATTTTATAAAAAGGGATAAGAATTTATGAATCCTGGGAATTTGTAGGAAGTTAATTTTCTCCAGGTTGTCACAACAGTGCATCTTAGCTGTGTTGACATCTTAATTGGTGTTTTGGGTCCCAAGGTGCTCTGGCTATCATACAATCTCCTGGCAGATTCCTTCATTTTTCTTTATGGTCTTTAGATTATTATTACTTGTTTATTTCATGGTCCTAAAGACAGCACAGATTAGTCCTTAGCCCTCAGAGAAACTGAGGGAAACAGTGGACAGAATCAGGAAACAAAATGGTGCGGGTTACAAAAATCCTGTCACTTATTTGACTCTACCTGTTCCACTGTGAGTACATATACATGTGCATGCATTAAACATAGAGAAAAAAATCTAGAGGTATACCCAGAAAAATTATAAAGTGGTTGTAGATGATTGTCATTTTCTTTCTTTTGCAATACATCTATCTTCTGATTTTTCTATAATGAACATAAATTACTTGAGGTCTAAAATTATTTTCAAGTGAGTGATGAATATTTTAGAGGACAATGATCTCTGTGAACCTAAATAGAGAATAAACTTGGAAGCTTTTATATTATGTATGTATGGAAACGATCCAAAACTGAATAACATAAAATATTTGTTTTCATTGGAAAGAGGTAAGTAAATTAAGGGGTGGTGACTTCAGACATATTTGGGAACCTGATGAGAAATAATTACTGACTTCAGTATAGTCTCTTAGAAAACTCTGTTATGGATCTGATTCTCCTCCTTCTCTGAAGATGACACAGATTGTAGTTCTAGTCACTGAGCTAACTGAAGGTGAGTTGGAGGATCTCAACACCCACTATCTCTTTATAATGTTCTAGCAGTCACCAACCTAGCACCTAACATCATGCAGACTATGTCCATCTGGGGGTCCTCTCACTGCACAACACACAAGCCCAAGTTTATGGAGTACAAGTCTATTGTACTAACATAAAGCTAAGAGGGATCGTAAAGTCAGTTCCAACTCATAGGGACCGTAGAACTGTTCATAGTGTTTCCAAGGCTGTAAATCTTTACAGAAGCAGAGTGGCTGGTGGATTCGAACCACTGACCTTTAGTTAGCAGCTGAGCATTTTAACTACTGTGTCACCAGGGTAATAGCAGGCCCATATACGGCAGTTCTTCTTACAAACCGCTTGCTCACAGCACTCCTGTGGAGAGATTAACTGAAATGTTGAAAGACTGAATAATCATCATCCATTCCCCTTTCTTCTGGTTGTTTTGGGTGCTGTCAAGTTGGGTCCAACTCTTAGTGAACCCATGCACAACAGAACCAATCACTACCCAGTCCTGCACCATATGGACTCATAATCATAATCACTGCTGTGTTTGAGTCCATTGTTGTGGCCACTGTGTTAATCCATCTCCTTGAGGGTCTGCCTCTTTTCCACTGGCCCTCTACCTTACCAACCATGGCATCCTTCTCCAGAGACTGATCTTTTCTAATAACATGTCCAAAGTACATGAGTTGAAGTCTCACCATCTTTGCTTCCAAGAAGCACTCTGGCTGTACTTATTCATTATTTTGGCAGTCCATGGTATATTCAGTATTTTTCATTAACACCATAATTCAAAGGCATCAAATCTTTTCTGGTCTTCCTGATTCATTGTCCCACTTTGGAATGCATATGAAGTGACTGAAAATACCACGGGTTGGATCAGACACATCTTCTTCTTCAAAGTGACATCTTTGCTTTTTTAAACTTTAAAGAGGCCTTTTGCAGCAGTGACCAACTCAGTGCATAGTTTGATTTCTTTACTGCTGTTTCCATAGATATCAATTCAAATAAAATGAAACCCTTGAAAGCTTCAGTCTTTTCTCCACTCATCAGAACATGCCTACTGGCCTAATTGTGAAGATTTTTGTTTTCTTCATATTGAGGTGAAATCCATACTGAAGACTGTAGTTTTTTATCTTTATCAGTAAGTGCTTTAATTCATCTTTGTTTTCAATAAGCAGAGTTGTGTCATCTGTATATCACAGGTTACTGATGACTCTCCAATCCTGATGGTGAATTCTTCTTCATGTAGTCCACATGCACCTCTATTCTGCTTTGAGGAAGCAGTTCTTCATGACTGTCAATCAAGGGTCCTGTCCTGTTGACTTTGAGCCAACATGGAGCCACAAACAGAAACAACACACTGTTCCTCCACAGTAAACACCTCCAAAACTAAGTAAAACAAACTTCAGTCTTGGAACACAAAGTGTAAAATGAAGAGATAAACATCTCAGTGAAAAACCAATTAGAATAAGAAACTGACAGAAAACAGAGAGTGAGAAGAGATATGAGAGAAAGCTTCATATCAGCTAACCCAGCACAGATTTGCCATCTTGGACATCTTTGGGAGATCTACAGAGAGGGGACATGGAAGAGCAGTTTTACAGATGTCTCAGTGAAAGAAAAAGTACCCAGAGGCAAGGACAGTATGCTTCTCCCTGGTGCTCTACCCCCATGGCCTCCTGGTTAGCTGCGGTGGTTCAGCTAGCCAGGTAGCACAGCATCAGTGCTGCTTGGATTTGCCACACTTGCATCAGAAATCAGCAGAGAGTACTTGAAAGCATCTTTAGGAGCTTCTAGCAGGACACATATCAACCACTGGACCTGCCCTGCTCCACCATAGCTGAGCAACTGGCCCTGCCTATTGGACAAGTAGGCAAAAAAATATCATGACCATGGATGAGCAGACAAAGAACACACAGCCTGCCTGCTCTGACATAACCAAATAAAACAAAAAAGCAGTATGAAACAAATCTTCAGTCAATAAACAAAGAAAATATCTACTAAATGGCTCAAAGACAGCAAGCTACATCAAAACATATTTAAATAATAATAAAAAAAAAGACAGGCAGTTTTCAGTACATGTCCAAAATAAACCTAGGACAACTTTTTCCAGTAGAAGAAAAGGCACTAGAACTATCTGACAGAAAATTCAAATCTCTAATAGTCAAGAGCTATCCAAGAGAAGAAGAAAAAGGAGATAAAAAATGAGGAAAGAATAGACAAAGTTATGGAAGACGTAGACAAATTCATGGAAGAGTTTAGGGAAATAATATAGGAACAAAATGCCAAAATAAATTCACAACTAGAAATCACATAAAAACAACAATTAGAAATCCAAAAGAGAAACAAGATTTCAGAAATGGACAGTGTCATGAAAGGGCTGAGGGGAAGCTTTGAAATGATGGAACACAGGATCAGCAAAAATGAACATATGTACTTGGGTACATCTCTATTTGATGAAAAATCAGAAAAAAGGATAGAAAGAAAAAAATGAAGAAACCCTGAGAACTATGTGGAAAGCAATCAAAAACAAAAATTTGCAGGTGATCAGAGCGGGGAGAGAAAACAGAAAATACAGAGAGGATTATTAAAGAATTGTTGACAGAAAATTTCACTAATATCACATAAGATGAAAAACTGACCATCCAAGAAGCTCAACAAACCCCTTATAGAATAGGCCCTAAAAGAAAATCACCAATGCATATTATAATTACACTGGCTAAAACCAAAGATAGAAAAAGTTCTGAAAGTAGCTTGAGAAAAAAAAAATCACATACAAAGGAGAAACAGTAAAACTTAAACCCTGATTATTTGGCAGAAACCACACAGGCAAGAAGACAACAGGATGATATATAGAGTCGACAGCACTTAGCTGGCTGAAAGAAAAAAACCACCAACCAAGAATAATACATCCCATGAAACTCTCATTCAGATATGGTGGTGAAATTTGGACATTTTCAGATAAACAAAAATTAAGGGAATATGAAAAAAGGTACAAGAATTATGAAAGAGAGTCCTCTTTTTTGAGAACAAACAATATCAGACTCCTCAGCCTGAATCTAGGATACAAGATTGTGCCAGCCAGAAACCAGCTTAGGAAATGAACTCTCAAGGACTATCCAAAAGCAAAAAACTACAGCAGGGAACCAGAGAGGTTAATCTGCAAACAACAACAACAATAACATCAGAAAAGTAAAAGAGGGAATAAATGGTGTAGATACAGAACTTCCTAAAGGAGTCAAAGGCAAGGCACTATTCAGTAACAACAGACTGTTGTTACTAGGAAAACAACAGCAAATTTTCAGGTAATCACAGAAAGTTAACAAACTTTCTCATTAAAATGAAGAAAGAAAACATAGTCTCAATAAAAACAAAATCTACAAAAACAAAAGAAATCCAGAAACCAAAGGAATTCAGCACATGACGGTAACAAAGAAAATGTTACCACCACATAAAAAGGAGCTAAAGAATGTCAACAATAATGTGCTGTTTACAAAAGACACACATTAGAAACAAAGATGCCTGGTACTAGTACAGATGACAGATATATTAACCATTTGAAATCCCAGATGTAAATCCATCCACCTATGCTCACTTGATCTTGGTTGATGGCTCAAAGTCCATTAAGTGGGAAAAGGACAGTCTTTTTATTTATTTAATTTGTTTAATTTTTTTTTTATTATGATTGAATGAAAATGTACATTTCCGTATAAATTTGCATGCCCATCTGTATGTAGTTTCCACTGCTCTCCCCGCCTGGTGACAGCACACACTTCCTCTCCGCTCCATACATGTGCCATCCTCCCAAAGGTCTCCTTTCCCCTCCTCTCCATCCACTCCCCTTCCTCCAGTAAGAGGTCAGCAGGATGATATCCTATAGATGCACAGAACAATAAAGTGCTCCCGAGATATGGTCAGTCTGCATCACCAAGTCCAATCCATTCCTGTCTAAAGAGTGGACCTTCATTATGATTTATGGGCAGGGGCAGCATCAGGGCCAGGGGCCATGCTCTCAGGGGAACCCCAAAGCCCCTGGACCATCAATTGCAGCCTTGTAGCAGAGATCTCAGGGTGCACCCCTTTTTATCCTTGGGTTGCCAGTGAGACTCAATTTTGTGAGCTCCATTGCAGCTAATACTGGTGGTGGCCAGGCACCATCCGGTTCTTTAGGTCATGAGTTGATACAGACACCCACTCATGTGGGTCTCTCAAAAGAACAGTCTTTAAGCAGATGGTGCTGTCAGACCTTGATGTCATCTCAGAACATGGAGCAAACTAGAAGGTGTTATGCTGAGAGAAGTGAGTCAGTCACAGAGGGACAAATGTTGTAGGAGACCACGATCATGAAAACTCATGAAAAATTTGACACAGACCGAGAAATAGTCTTTGATGGTTACCAGGGAGGGGAAAGGTGTGGAAGGAAAAAGTAAAAATAAAAATGAGTGCTCTGTGTCTGCAGGAAGAGAATTAAATGAAAGAAATAAAATTAATCTTTAAGACCATAATTTGGGGAAGAAATGCATTTCCATGCCTCGAAATAATCCTTAAACCTTGAACCAAAATTATCTCATGAAGCCATTGTTAAACTAAACAACAGTGTAGCTCAATTAATAAAGAACATTTGCCTTGAGCATTGTGCTTATATAAAGAATTATCTGCATGAGTTCAAACTGACAACAGTTAACCTAAAGCATGGACGAGAACTTTAAAGGGCAGAGAGTCTAAGTGACGCAACAGTATGGCTGAGGTAGTGAAAATAGTAACGCATTTTGAAGTACATGTCCAATGCCACTGAGCTACACATGCAGACACTGAACAAATCCAGGTTTGGTTTAAATAAATTTAAAAAAAAAAAAAAGAGTCCCGTCCACTTCTGGTGGATGGCTTGGCATATGACTCAAGGCAGGCCAGCCACATATTCTCTGCATGGAGACTGAATCTCGAGTGGGCTGATAATAGCTGTTTTAGAGCTCATTCAAGACAATAGCAGCACCAGAAGTTACTGTCCATTTATGCTCCTTCAGAATTGCCTGGTTCCTGCTTGTCCTGGATTGAATTGGGTCACCCCAAAAATGTGCATAGTAATTTGGCTGAGCTGTGGTTTCCAGTATTGTACGATTGCCCTCCATTTTGTGATTTTCCTAGGCTGTAAATCCTAATTTCTGCCTGTGGTTAATAGACTGGATTTACATTAAAGAGGATTGGGGTAAGACTGTAACACCCTACCTAAGGTCACTTTCCTGCTTCAATGTATACAGAATTTCCATGGAGCATGGCCTGCACCACCTTTTATCCTATCGTCCTACAAGTGATTAAAGGAGAGGGAAGCAAGCAGAGAGCTGGGAACTTCATCACATTATGAAAGCAGCACTAAGAGCAGAGTGCATCCTTCGGACCTCAGGTTCCTGTGTCGAGATGCTCCCTGACCAAAGACTGATACAACGCAAGGACCTTTTTCCAGAGCCAACAAAGAGAGAAACCTTTTCCCTGGAGTAGACACCCTGAATTTGGACTTGCAGCCTACTGAACTGTGTAGAAATAAATTTACTCGGTTAAAGCTATCCATTTGTGGTGTTTTCTGTTAGGACAGTGCTATCTAACTAAAATACTGCTATTCCTTCAGATTTTCAGCTTCCAATTCTGTAAGCTACTCTGCAGTTCCAGTACATTCCTTTTTGTTTAATTTAGCCAGATTTAGCATCTAGTGCTCACAAGCAAGTAACCCCAAAGAGATACAAAGCCTGCTTTTAAGAATCACTTTCACACTCAGCCTCTGAGTCTCTTCAAGGTCACAAGATGGTGCCAGATAACTAAATGTGTAAGAAGAACGTATATCTAGAATCTGGTAACAAGAAGACATAAAGGATATATCATTCATTGAAAGTCACACTAATGCAAATCAACAGGTATGTCACACTATTCTGATTTGAAAACGGCACATGTTTGAGATTTAGGTGAATCCTCCTCTATCATTATCTGTTATAAGAGGAAAAGCACTCTGAAAAATAACAAACACAAAATAAGCTGAAATACTGGAGAACATACCACAAAGCAGTGATGATGTCGTAGTAAAATTGTGGTGATCCCCAAGGAAGAATCTTTAAAGGGAGAAGGAAATAAACGCAGCAAGGATTGGACAGTGTAATGTGCAAACCAGTTAGCTCACTGAGAATCAAAGGGCTGGTCTTTAGAATACAATTATGCAGGTGATGACTTCAGGAATTTCTAACCTACATCACTAGGAGGAAAATAACATTATTTCTAAATCCTCTGCTTCTTTATCCATGGACAATCTGGCTGATTCCACCCACCAGTGAAGTGTTTTCCCCAGGATCCTGTGTCCACTGTTGCTTCAGTCCTCTGAGGCCACAGAAGGACAGTGTCATGTGAAAGCAAGCAGGCTATAGGCACCCAGCCTGCGCTAAGGAGAGGACACTAATGACAGGAAAGAAAAAGTGCTGGGATAGAGTTGTCTGCGGGCAGCAGGGTCACTTTACAGTAAGAAGGAGGATTACAAAACAGATCCTCAGCTCCCAGACTAAGATTTTTGACTTCTAGACCACAATATCATTTTTTAAATAATACTTCATTGTTTTAAGGGACAGTTTACACAGGAAAATCATTTCCCCATTAACAATTTTTATACAAATTGTTGTATGCCATCGGTTACAGTTCTTATACAGTGTCAGCATTCTCACTAAAGCTTTCACTGATCTAGATTCCCTTCCCCTTCTTGGCTTCTCATTGCTCTTGTGGAAAGGTTGATCATTTGGTCTCAAGCAGTTAATTGTTTATGAGAGCGCATTACTCACAGGTGATATTTCATAAGCCAATCTACTGTTTGGGTGAAGGATGAGCTACTGAAAAAGCTTCAAATCCACACTGAAAGGTTATTTTCAGGGATAGTCTTGGAGATTCCTTTAGTCTCCAGCAGTCCAATAAGTCAGGCCATTTTTAGGGATTTGAGTTTTGTTCAACGTTTTTCTCGCATTCTATCAGGCACCTTCTATGTCATCCCTGGTCAGAACAGTCACAGTGGTAGTCAGTCACCATCTATTTCTGGTGTCAGGCCAGAAAAGGCTGTGGTTTGTGTGTGCTATTAGTTTCAAGGGCTAATTTCCTCTTTGAGCCTTTGGTTATCTTCGTGCTCTTCTGCTCCAAATGAATAGAGACCAATAGATGGCCATTCACATGGTTTTAAGACTCAGATGCTACTCACCAATCTGGGAGATAGACCATTATCTTTGTTAACTAGGTTATACCACTTGACTAAGTTATCCCTAAAGACTATGGTCTCAAGCCTTCTAACCAAGTACACTAGTCCTTCAAGTTGTTTGGATGTGTCTAGGGTTAGGGTTGAAGGCTCAATAACTGTAGACTACATCATCATTTATAACACAAGCTTTATGGTATACAGGGCCATGTTAGAAATTATCCAAAGCCCTACAAACAATAGAGCCTGATGGTAAAGCTCAAATACAGTTTGAGGATTACTTCCTTGATAAACAAAGAATATTTATTTACAGCATGTGTTTCAGTGGAACTTCATCAGTGAAAACCCTATGGATCCCAGAATATCATCCAAGACTTTGACTTGCTTATTTTGGACTTGACCAGCAGGGACTGGTCTCTGGAGAAGGACATTGTGTTTGATAAAGTACAGGGTCAGGAAGGCAAGGGAAACCCTCAATGAGATGGACTCACTCATTGGCCACAACAATGGACTATACCATATCAAACTGGGAAGACGGAGCAGGACTGGGTGACATTTCATTCTGTTGCACATGGGGTTGCCATGATTTGGAGCTGATCCTATAGCAGCGAACTACAACAGATATTTACGTAGCCATATGGCACAGAATTTGCAGTCAGACTTCTTGGGTTCAATCCTGGATCCACTGTGTAACCCAGGTTTCACATGACCTCCCCAGTACCACCTCATGTGTTTATTACGAGGAATAAATGCCACCATACTTGCAAAAGGCTCGTTGCAATGCCTGGCGTTTTACTAGCACGAGACATAACAATTCCACTGTTAGAAAATAAAAAGTGTGAGTAAAAGCACTTCTCTCTCTGCCTGGTTTTGGTGTTTAATCTCATTATAAATTCATAACCTGCTATCAACCTCTTGTGACAGAAATCTGTCTGGTCTCAAAAATAACTCTTGGTCATGATGATCTCTTAGGACAAAGTGGAATCAACAAAACTGAAATCTCTCATTTATATGCATGAGCATTGATAATTGATTTCTTAAAGTGAAGAGGGAAAACCCAGGCTGTTTCTCACTAACTCCTGGCTCACTCAGTGAATATGAGCAGTCACTGACTCCCTACGCCCCTCCTCTGCTCACATCATCCTCCCCGTCCCCTTTCCTTTGCCTCTCCTCACCACCACCCCTGCCCCTGTAAGCATCTCGCTAGCACTGTCCTAGATCCTGTGATGTGTCCTCCCAGGACCACCTTAAACAGAGGAAAAAATGCACTTTCTATTGATTTCGTTTCATATACATTTATGCGGTTGGTCGGCTGCCTTTATGTTATAGCCAGCCTTCAGAAATCAGGTTGAACATGTCGTGTTAAGACGTGCAGGAGGCAAAGAGAGACTGAGGCCTGCAGAGAAAGCGCCCCTGGACTTTAATGGGAGCTGAGTACATTCAAAGGAAGAATTTTGCTTTCAGTGTATTTAACACTGCCTGCCTGGAGTGCTGTCTCCATAGGGCCAACATTTGTGTAAAAAAACAGCAGGGAAGGGGCGCTCCTGGCCTGGGTCCTGCTGAGAACAAAGCCTGGACATCTGAGATTGAAGGACTCCCATCCTTCAAAGCTTGCTAAGACAGTCTGGCTTATCACCCCCCTGCCTAACCCAATATGGTTACTACATGGCAGTGCATTGCCAAACAACTCCTGCTTAGTATCGTGCAAGTTTATAAGCTTGATACAAATGGCATCATATGGTATGCAGCCTGCTGCAACTTGCTCTTTTTGATCTATATTATGCTTTCGAGATTTATCCATGTAGCTGGAGTTCATTCATTTTAATAGCTATTTCACATTTTATCGCTCATAATGTTTTATTTCCTGAGCTGAGTGGCAGATAACTGGGTGTTTGTTATATTCTTTTAGTAAACTTTAGAGGCAGTCTGAACTAGTTCATGGTTTAAAAATTCAAGCAAGTATACTCTTCTGGGTGTTCTTGAACGTGTAACGCTTCATGTTTCAAAGGCTCTTCGTGGCATGTTAAAAAAAAGAAAGAAATGTCAAAATAGGGATAGGAAAACTGGCATATTGCACATCCTCCCATTAAATAATGCAAATGTTCTTAACATTTAAAGCAGAGGAAGAGGAGGAGGAAGCACTTGGCTGTCTTCTAGGTTGTAAGGTGTAGGCCATCCCTCACCTCTATCACCCACCCTATCCTCACCCCTACATCCGCATTCCTGACTCTGCAGACTTGGGCTCAGCAAGCTCGGGGTAACAACACCTGGTTGTATTCACTGAGGACTTACGCCTAGTGCTTTGAGAGGATGCCCTCATTTCATCTTCCCAATGATCCTACGAGGGATCACTGCATTTACAGTCAAGAAAACTGAGGCACAGAAATTTGGTCACATGTCTAAGAAAAGGCGGAGCCAGCTTTGCTCACAGGCCTGTCTGACTCCAGGTCTACCACTCACACTGCTGCACCACATTGTTCCATAATGGGAGGAAGGACAGATGCTTTTGTCCTGGTCCAGACTTAGTCAGTTTGCTTGTTTCCTCCCCAAGATACTCTCACCCTGACTTAAATGGTAGGATGGAAGGACAGAGGCAGTGCCAAAGCAGAGTAGGGATTGTAACCTCCACCTAACCCCTTCTTCACTAAAGTCCAGGTGAAGAAAATGCACTTAAGTTTGTTTGATATGTACACTAATGTGGTTCAAAGGACCAAACACTGCCCACACCCACTTCCATCCCTGTAAACGCAGGCATTTGCCCTGTCTTTCTCCTTCCACAAAGGCAGCTGGAGCTCAGGCCCTTCCACAGGGGTTGGCCAAGAGGTTCTTTGGGGCACAGCTTTTAGATCTTTGAGGTATTTTTTTTAAAGCAAGTTAAACTAAAGTCATTGTAACTCATCTTCTTATTCCTCTGATTTTTTTCTCCTCCTCTTTCTCTACTTTAAAGCTCAAAGCACTTGCATTACTTAATGCTAGAGTTTTAAATACGCCAATTTTCATATTCCTATATTGGCATTTCTTTACTTTTCAATATGTCAGGAACCTTAAATCATGGAAAGTTGTCTTGCTTTGGCTCTGGCGGGAGGGAAAGCTCCTTGGTTCTAGCAGGCCCAGCCCCTATGTGCTGGCAATCTCCTCTGGTGCCCTTGAGAACTCTCAAAACATTGGAACAGCCAGACAAAACAAAGCCTCTTTGAAGGCTGTGCATTCAGTATCTATAGAAAGCTTGAGGAAAGGCAAAATGAAAGATACCAGCGTTCTTTGTCATATAGCCAAACCAAGTTAGCTCTGGCTGTGGGTACTGTTGTTAGCTACCAGAAAGCTGGTCCCCAATTCCTGATGACCTTGTGCACAACTGAACAAAATGCTTCTTGGGTCCTGTACCACCCTCCCGATCAGTAGAGGACTGGGCTGTTGTGATCCACAGGAAGGGAAAAACTCAATGAGATGGACTGGCTTTCAAAAGTAGATTACCAGGCCATTCTTTCTAATCTTTCTTTGCCTGGAAGTTCCACTAAAACCTGTACTGCATCATAACAATGTGTAAGCCTCCATGCACAGACGGCTGGTGGCTATGGATGAAGTCCATTGGCCAGGACTTGCACCCAGGGCTGCTGTCTGGAAAACGAGGATTCTACCATTTAACCACCACTGCCCCCCTTGAATAACTCTTAAAATTTGCTATTGTTTGATGGTGGGAATTTAAAATAGTACAAACACTTTGGAAATCAATTTGGCACTTCCTTACAAAGCTAGTCATAGAAGTACCATACAATCTCACAATCCCATTCCTTGCAATATATCCTGGAGAAATAAGAGCCCTCGAATGAACAGACACATGCATATCCATGTTCACTGTAGCACTCTTCACAACAGCAGAAAGATGGAAACAGCTAAAGTGCCTATCAACGGATGAACGGATAAACAAATTATGGTTTGTTCACACCATGAAATACCACACAATAATAAAGAACAATCATAAGGCTGCACAACATCTCACAACACGGATGAATCTGGAAGGTATTATGCTGAATGAAATTAGTTGGCCACAGAAGGACAAAGATTGCATGGTCCACTATTTAAGAGCTCAAGAAAAGGTGTTAACACACAAGCAGACATTCTTTGATGATTGGAGGGTGGGGCAGGGAGGCAGAGAGGTAGTCACTAACTAGATGGTAGATAAGAATGATCTTAGGTCAACTAAGATTAATGATTGCCCTGAAAGGGAACACAAGAGAATCCCTGACAGTGCAGGAGAAAAGTGTGGCATAGAACTCAAAGTCTAAAAAAAAGACTAGACTTAATGATGTGACTGAAACTGGTGGGACCCCCAGAAGACATGGCTCCCAGACTCCCCGTTAGCCCAGAACTGAAGCCAATGCTTCAGACAAAGAATAGACTGGACTGTATAGCAGAAGGACAACACACAATACGGAGGAAGTCAGCACAATCAGATGCAACTAAAAGCGAAGAATTTTTCTGAATGCAACCGAACAATTCAAGGGACAGAGAATCAGGGACAGGAGTCTATGGACTGTGGTTTCAGGGGTCATGTAGATCAGTTGGCATAGCAAAGTTTATTAAGAAAATGCTCTGTATCCCATTTTGGTGAGTGGCGTCTGGGGTCTTAAAAGATTCTAAGTGGCTATCTAAGATGCATCAGTTGGTACCAACTCATCTCAAGCAAAGAATAAAGAACACCAAAGATAAAAGGAAAACATGAGCCCGCAAGGCAGAAAGGGCCACGTAAACGAGAGACTCCATCACTCTGAGACCAGAAGAACTAGATGGTGCCTGCCTACATCAATGACTGCCCTGACAAGGAACACAACAGAGAGTTCCTGACAGAGCAGGAGAAAAGTGGGGTACAGAACTTAGTGTCTAAAGAAATGACCAGACCTAATGGTCTAACTGAGACTGGTGGGACCCCTGGAAGACACGGGCCCCAGACTCCCTGTTAAGCCCAGAACTGAATCCATTCCTGAAGCCAACTCTTCAAAGATTAGACTGGGCTCTAAGACAGAAAATGATATGGGCAGCTCCTATCCAGGGTGAAATGAGAGAGCAAAAAGGGTTAGGAAGTCACCAAAAGGACACAGGAAATCTGGCGTGGAAGGGAGGAATGTGTCATCCCATTATAAAGAGAGCAGCTAGGGTCACGTAACAAAGTATGTACAAATTTTTTGTATGAGAAACTAACTTGAACTGTAAATTTTCACTTAAAGCACAATAAATTTTTTTTTTTTTAAAATTAGTGTTTCTGTAGCCTTCCCCTCAACCTACTCTGCAGACTTGCAGTCATTAACCCCAGCCGGCAGTTGTGCTACCAAAACCCAGGGCAGTGGTGAAAACAGAAATAAACTTCACACCTCTGAAAAATCAGCATTGTATCCATCAATCATTTAGACAAGACTGCTTTCTATCCAGGGATCTGATCCACTGTTTTAATAATGCCAAACCTTCTGAAGAGGATGAGTATCCCCTTTAAAAGACTGCTGTAACTTCTGGTGCTGGCGACGAAACCAGGGTAAATTATTAGACAATGTCATGCTGGTTTGCAGAGTGATTAAAACAAATGGCCCTAAACGATAGCATACGTTAGAAAAAGACAGAGGCTCTCAGTTATGAAAGATGTATCAATCAGGGGAAAGCAGATACCAATTAAAGTTTGACGAGCAATTGGATATTAATTGGTGCTAACTCTGCTTTTTGTCACTTTAATGTGGAGGGGATCATAAACATGATAAGCAATACCAATAATGTATATTCACTTCAACACAGCTTTATGGCTCCATTTATCAAAGAAACCAATATTGAGACTGAGTTGTGAGTACACTGTTGTGCACTTGTCCTGTTGTGTACTTTCACATATTTTGCCAAGCAGGTTTTCATCCCCAGCCTACTGGTTCATTGCAGTTGGTTAGATGTGGAAGAGTCCTCTAGTAGCTTTTTCTTTATGTACCAATTCCAAATTATGGTGGAAACCAATTTAACAGCATACTCATAAATAGAAATACTCACACCTATAAATAGCCAATGTGTTTCTGTTATTTTTAACCCAACCAGTTTTATTTGAAATATAAGTGATTTTTTTCCAATTACAAAAATACAAATGTGACACATGACAAACATAAACGCCAGGTTGTAAATGAGACAATCGTTGGTGTCACCAATACAAGTCCAACAACAGACTATTGATTAAACAGATTATAGTAGGAGAATACAATAGACTAGAGGTCACTGATTAAAAATAATATAATAAAAATGACTATTCAAAAACCTCCAGAGGAGTATTGTGTCAAACGACAAACATAAAAACTATGCTTTCAAATTAAAATAGGGCATATTAGATAATCAGGACCCCTGGTGGTGTGGTAGTTAAGAGCTTCTCTACTAACCCAGAGGTCTGTGGTTTGAACCCATCAGCTGCTCCATGAAAGAAAGATGTAGCAATTTGTTTCTATAAAGATTTATAGCCTTGGAAACCCTGTTGGGCAGTTTTACTCTGTCCCATATGGTTGCTATGAGTCAGAATTGACTCAACAGCAGTGGGCCTGGAATTTATTATGTAATCAGTTTCATAATGCCCTTTTTACATCATAATTCATTTGGACAATCTTTCTATTTCTTATTACCTGTGTTTGCAGCCCAGGTCTGCCCTTTCTTCACCGTGTGATCCTAGGTAAGTCACTTAATCTCTCTGTGTTTTATTTTTCTGATCTGTAAAATGGGGACAAAAATGTATACATTAAGGGATTATTATCAAACTAAGAGACATTTTTTAAAAAGCACTGTTGATTATTTCACACTGAGTACTGTGCCTGACACAATACTCCTCCAGAGTTTTTTGAATAGTCATTTTTATTATATTATTTTTAATCAGTGACATCTAGCCTACTGTATTCTCCTACTATAATCTACTTAATCAGTCGTCTATTGTTGGACTTATATTGGTGACACCAACGATTCTCATTTACAACCTGGCATTACCTTGGGAGAAGTCTTTAGGAGTCAACAGGACTGAGAAAACATCTAAGAAATACAATTCTCTTTCCTAGAACAGTGGTCATTACCTAGCATTTTAGCACAGTCATGTGGAAAACATGATAATTTATCACTACCTTTTAGGTACATGTGTATCATAATTTGGAACCCCTGGTGGTGTAGTGGCTTAAGTGCTATGTCTGCTAACTGAAAGGTTAGCAGTTCAAATCTTCCAGGCGCTCCTTGGAAGCTCTATGGGGCAGTTCTACTCTGACCTATAGGGTTGTTGTGAGTTGGAATCAACTCTGTGGCAGTGGGTTTTGGTTTGAGTATCATAACTTAGTCTGCTAGCTTTATTTTTAAACCAAGCACAAATTGCCTCTGGCTTAGAGGTAGGATGAATAATTTCTTGAGATTATTGGAAACAATCTTAAGGGTATTTTGTTGATATTTAGGGGATGGGAAGCTTTCTCTACTGTGGGTGTCAGAACAAGAGAAACTACTGAGGCGCATTTGATTCTTTTAACTATTAACTATCTATTAATTAGGCCAAAACCCTCAGGAAAATGTTTCACTGAGCTGTTTGCCTGAGAATCTGTATTTTTGTTATCTGTTCATTAGTGGGAACATATTATTTAAAAGAGAAGTATGTGTTAATAAATAGTAAGGGGGTGGGAACTAAAGATTAGCAAGTGGGTAAGGGCTCCGCTGTAACCCATATCTAGTCAGAGGAATCTACAGAGGGTGATGAAATAAGGATCCTGATACACAAAGGGAGGCAGGTCAAATCTACGGGCAGGAGGGAGTCTTGTGTTTTGGATTGTTTGATGAAAACACAAGTTGTATAGAGAATTTGAGAAACAAATCATTGAACAGACAGATAAAAAGAGATAAAAAGCTCAGAATTTGCTGCCATTGTGTCGATTCCAACTCATAGTGACCCTACATGACAGAGTAGAACTGATCCATAGTGTTTCCAAGAAGCACCTGGCAGATTCAAACTGCCGACCTTTTGGTTAGCAACAGTAACACTTAGCCACTATATCACCAAGGTTTCCTTGTGCTATAAGGCTCTTAGCCAGTGGCTTTTGTTTCTAAGGTAAATGTGTTTTCTTATTTCTTAAATTAAAACTGTGATGAAAGAGATTCACGCATGTCGTTAAAACAGGTTTTATTTCAACTGATGGACATCAGATGTCATAACTTTCCTTCAAACGACAGTGGTCTATTTTCAAAACAGGCAGAGTTTCCGTTCCCTGTATCTGCTTTTAATTCAAGAAATATATCTAACTGTAGTCTAAGAAGAGTCAGTTTCAGAAGAAATTAATGAGGAACATCCATTAATTATTTATGCTCTGAAACAGTAGGTCTGCTAATGTTTCTGCTAATCACCAAGCTAAACAGCTGTATCTTCATGAGACAATCATGAAGAATAGGACGAGTATGAAAGAGGCACAAATAGAAAAAAAATGTATATGTTGCGTGATGACAAAAAACAATAATAGTGAATGTATCACTGCCTCCAGGACACCATTTGTTTAAACTGCAAGGCACAGCAAGAGTGTCAGAGCAAGTTCTGTCCACATTTCCCAATATTTAAATATTATATTAAGCAGCAATAATAGTTAAATTCATGGCGGCTAATATTAATGCTTGAGAATGAAAACAATTAGACACCTCATCTTTAAATTAGCATTGAGACAACTGCCCAGTTTCCATAAGCATTCTAAAACTGGTCGCTTTCATGAATGTTAAATCTCTGGTAAACTCAGACATAAAACCCACTGCTGTTGAGCCAATTCTGTCTCACTGTGACCCTAGAGGAGAACGAGGAACTGCCCTACAGAGTTTCCAAGAAGTGGCTGACAGATCTGAATTGCTGACCTTGCAGCTAGCAGCCATAGATCTTAACCACAGTGCCACCAGGGCTGCAAATCTTTGGTAAGAATGCAAATTTAAAATTACATACCAATACGAAGGGACTCAAAGCTTTATCTCTGCCTTCATACAAATTTGGTCAAGACCGTCCCTGCTGGTTCCTTTTTGGAGTTGCAGAGACGGTGCTAAAATGGTCCCTGCAGTTGTGTGTGAGGTAGTGTAAAGCAGTGGTTGAGGGTGAGAGCATTTTCAAGAGCCAGATCACCTGGATTTACATCCTGGTTGTATCACTTACCAGCTTTGTAACCTGGGTAGAATAACTTCTCAATGTCCCCACTGGCAAAATGGGATAATAAAAGTAAGTGGCACAGTAGTTAAGTGCTACAGTGGGTAACCAAAACATTGGCAGTTCAAATCCGCCAGGTGCTCCTTGGAAACTCTATGGGATGGTTCTACTCTCACCTATAAAGTCACTATGACTTGGAATCGACTCGGTGGCCGTGCGTTTATCTTATAAGGCTGTTACATGAGCCCTTGATTATCAGAAACCAAACTCGCCATTGAGTCTGTTTGGACTCACAGAGGTCCTTGTGTGCAGAATAGAACTGTGCTCCGTTAAGTTTTCAAGCAGATTGCCAGGCCTGTCTCCCAAGGTGCTGCTAGGTGGCTTCGAACCCCCAACCTTTAGGTTAGTAGTCAGATGCAAACCATTTGCACTACCAAGTGACCACCTAGTGAATCCTTAAAAACAAACAAACACTGCCATCGAGTCACTTCCAACTCACAGTGACTCTACAGGACAGCACAGAACTGCCTCATAGAGTTTCCAAAGAGTCCCCTGTGGATTCAAACTGCTGACCTTTTGGTTAGCAGACATAGCACTTAACCACCGTGACATCAGGGATTCCAGTAGCCCTTAGGACAGCCCAAAATATGTGCTTAGTTTTCATGAGTTGTTGTTAACAAGATAGGTCGATTGCTGTTAATTTATTAGTATGCCAGCACTGGGTATTTTATACAGAATTCACATTCTGAACAGCTATAACTCTCATGAGGGAATGATTGTGACTGGTTCAGCCTTGCCACTAAACTCATATTCCCAGTCGTGCTGATGTTTCTTACAATCATTTGAATGAAAGACAATTCCCTTTAGTTTCTGAGAAAGGTTTGTACAATAGCTGGTACCAGTGTGGCATACAGAATGCAGGCCACAGGAGGTGTGGTTTGGTAGCCATGACCTTTTACCAATGCCCTGCCCCTGACTCACACTGGAGGCTTTGGATTAGTTCCTTTCAATGGCACTTGCGACTGAACAGTCACAAAGAGTGTGTTCTTACCTTGTCCTGGTCATCAATGTATGGATCCAAGAAAGTACATCAGATTCACATATATGTATACATGTACACATATATGTATATATCGAGTATACACAGATAGTCAAGTTCCTTTCTAAACCTGTTGCTGTTGGCTCAAATCCAACTTGTGGTTACCCCATGTGTGTTTTAGCAGAACTGTACTCCATATCATTCCCACTGATTGCTTTTGGGGAAGTAAATCACTAGGTCTTGTTTCCAAGGAGCCTCTGGGTGGACTTGAACCTCCCACTTTTTGACTAGCCACCAAGCATGCTAACTATTTATTTGCACGTTTGCACTGCTCACAGACTCTGATCCTGTCTATAGCTGCTGAGTTAGAATCTTCAGAGCTAGAGTCCTGTAACCTGTACTTTTTAGACATTCCCTAGAAGACACTGGCACAGGAGATTTTAGAGCTATTACCAACTAGATGGCACTTGGCTGGCTTGGCTGTTCAAAGGCAGAGATTTCCAACATCCTATAAAACCAAAAAACCAAGCCCACTGCCGTCGATTCTGACTCATAGCAACACCATATGACAGAGTAGAGCTGCCCCATACAGTTTCCAAGGAGTGGCTGGTGGATTCAAACTGCCAACCTTTTGGTTAGCAGATGTAGCACCTACCATGTTTCCAGATTTACCCAGCATCCTATGCCATGGCACAGTTGTGAGTCTTGCGTCTTTTGCTATGATTTAAAGAGTGCCAACATTTATGAAAGGTCTGCTGTCATAAACAAAGGTGGCTTTGAGGTTTCTCCCAGTAACAGTAACTCCCCATCACTTACATTCTCTAATGCTTTCTTGTCTGGGAGAGAAAAGAGGGCTATTACTAGTGCATCAACCTGTGTTCTGTCTAATCTCTGAAGGACTCTATAGCAAATGAGGGTGATTGATGGGCCATTAAAAAATGTGGTTGAAATATTGCTTTACCTTCCAGAATAAAAGTTGGGGGTAGGGGATTGTTTTCAATGTCAAATCATGAGAGTAGTGTATTGCTCTTGTGCTTATGCATTTACCCACACATGCAGCAGGACAGAACTTACAGCCCTGTCTACAGCACAGCATTATCATGTTCTCCTGTAAGGCAGAAAGACCATCTTTTGAATGAGAACATCTTGCTAGCCTGCACCCACCCTCATCCCTTAACCAACCTCTCTCTAATGTCCTTGGAGACGTCCCTCTTTGTGGCTACTCATCTGAGAGATGGCTTCACCAAGAACTTGAAGATTATAAAGAAAATAAAAGACATGATACAACACACAAACAATAGATCCTTTCAGTATCCATCTTCCCACTGCTTTCCATCCACCCTCATACACATAGCCTTTAGTATCAATGATTTCTGGACCATTTATTAGGTTGTAAAATTAAAAGAGAACTACCACAAAGAGGGAAGAAACCAAGCTCTATGGAAGAAGAGCATTAGCTCATTTGTCCAAATGTGGGAAGCCTATGCAGGTGCTGGACACAGTTCACGCCTTTAGCTGTACTGACAAAGCAAAGCCCAACATGCAGCCACAGCTTTCTGTATTACTTCTATTAAAGAATACAGTTCATCGGCCGTATCACTGGCACTATTTTTTGTACACCAACCAGCTGAGTTCAAAGACGCAGTCAGCTGTAGGGCAGCATTATATTTAGAAGGTCTTTCTGCCTGCACAGTCAAATTCTGGTTTTCCTTTCCACATATTTCTAACCTGTGGACGTATTTATTTGCTATGTGATCCTTAAAAACATAACTGTCTCACAGAGCACAACGCACTGAGTCTGAAGTTGTTGTTATTTGATGTTGTTGAGTTGGTTCTGTCTCATAGAGATCCCACGTATAACAGAATGAAACTGTGCCCAGTCCTGTGCCATCATCACAATTGCTGCTGTGTTTGAGCCCATCACTGCAGCCACTGTGTCAGTCCACCTTGGACCCTCTACAGCATGATGTCTGTCATGGATTGAATTATGTTCCCCCCAAAATCTGTAGCAATTTGGCTGGGCCAGGATTCCTGGTATTGTGTGATGTCGCTGTTGTAAATCCTGCCTCTATAATGTTAATGAGGGTAGAAGGGCTTCAGTTGAGTTGGTAGGGCAGGATTTAATGTGTGGAATTGTACTGTGGCTTGGGGAAGCCTCTTGAGATATAAAAGGGAGACAAGCTGAAATTCGGGGACTTCATACCACCAAGAAGCAGTGCTGGGAGCTGAGCACATCCTTCGGAAAAGACCGGAGTCCCTGCACCTCAGAATTTTCCAGTCCAGGAGAAAACTGATGACGAGGACCTTCCTCCAGTGCCAACAGAGAAAGCCTAACCCTGGAGCTGACACTCTGAATTATGGACTTTGAGTTTATTAGAATGTGACAAGTAAAATTTCGATTTTTAAAGCTATCCATTTGTGATATTCCTATTAAAGCAGCACTAGATAACTAAAATAATGTCCTTCTCCAAGGACAGTTCCCCCAGATAACATGTCCAAAATATGTGAGACTAAGTCTCAACATCCTTGCTTCCAAGGAACATCCTGGCTGTACTTCTTGTAAGGCATATTTGTTTATTTTTCTGAGAGCCTGTGCTGTATTCAATATTCTTCACCAACACCATAATTCAAAGTCATCAATTTTTCTTTGGTCTTCCTTATTCATTGTCTAGCTTTCCTATGCAAGTGAAGTGATTGAAAATAGCGTGGGTTACTTCAGAGGCTCCTTAACTCTCAAAGTGACATCTTTGCTTTTGAAAATTTCAAAGAGGTTTTCTGTAGTAAACCCAATGCAATAATACATCATTTGATTTCCTGACTGCTGCTTCTATGGGCAGTGATTGTGGATCCAAGTAAAAGAAATATTTCATGAAAAACTTCAATATTTTCTCTATTTATCATGAATCTGAAGTAGAATCTCCACAACAATGAAAAAAAGAAGGGGCAGGGAAGAAAGGAAACAAGTATTTTCTTGATTACCAAAAACTTGTGATACTCACGTGTTTTGTGTTGTGTTCTGGTAAAGCTTCCTAATTTGCCTATGAAAAATATTCAAAATTCCAATATCCAGATCTCTTTTTTACTTAACTGATTTATACAAACTTCTAATCAGGTGTTCTATTCCAGCAGAGATGCTATCACCTTAGAAAGCAACATCCAGAATTTTACCCTTTACTAAAAAGTCTATCAAGTGTATTGAAATAACAGTTAAATCAGCTCCCAAGAGAAAAGAAGAAAATCAAACAGCTAATTCAGAATTTTTCTTCTTCCTTCATGTTGTCAGCCTCTGCTCAGAAAGAGATAAAAGTAAGTCTTAACAAAGGCCCTATGACATTAAACTGGGGTGAAAACAGTATCTTCAACAAATGGTGCTGGCAAAATTGGTTATCCATCTGCAATAAATTGAAACAAGATCCATATCTTACACCTTATACAAAAACCAACTCCAACTGGATAAAAGATCTAAATATCAAACCTAAAACGATAAAGCTCATCCAGGAAAAGGTAGGAACAACAATGGAAATTTTAATACACAATGTAGACAGAACTTCAAAATCTGTCAAACAAACCACAATCAACAGAGGAGAAAATAGATAAATAGTAACTATTAAGAATCAAACACTTCTGCTCATCCAAAGACTTTATGTGTAGAATTAAAAGGCCACCTACAGAATGGCAAAAAATATTTGGCAACTCTATGTCAGACCGATGCCTGATCTCCATAATCTATAAGATATTATAAAATATCGTTAAGAAGAAGATTAAGTGATGGGCAAAGGAGATGGATAGACATTTCTCTAAAGAGGAGATCCAGGCAGCCAAAAAACACATGCGGTCACGTTCACGATCTTTAGTTATTAAAGAAATCCAAACCAAGACTACAATGAGATACCATCTCACCCCAACAAGGTTGGCCATGATCCAGAAAACACAAAACAGCAAACCCTGGAGAGGTTGTGGAGAAAGTGGAACTCTTCTACACTGTTGGTGGGGTTGCAAAATGGTCCAGCCTCTTTGGAAAGGAATCTGGTGCTTCCTTAAAAAAATGGATATTGATATACCATTTGACCCAGTAATTCCACTACTTGGAATATATCCTACAGAATCAAGGCCTTTCACACCAACGGACACATGCACAAGAATGTTTATTGCAGTACAGTCCACAATAGCAAAAAGATGGAATCAGCCCAGATGCCCAACGACAGAGGAATGGATAGGTAAACTATGGTCCATATACTCAGTGGAGCACTACACAATGACAAAGAATAATGATGATTCCAGGAAACATCTCCTAACCTGGTTTCAACTGGAAGACATTATGTTAAGTGAAAGTAGTCAGCGACAAATGGACAAATATTGTATGAGACCCCTACAATAAGATCTCAAAAATAGACTTATATATAGAAGACAAGACTCTTTGACAGCTGCAAGGGAGGGGAGGAAGGGAGGGCGAGGGGGGAGGGTTTAGATTAGATAGTTGCTTGAAATCTGGTTGGGTGAAATTGGTGATAGCACACATTAGAAACAAGAACAATATTAAGTGAACTTCAGCATAACTTGAATACTCCTTCCATCTTAACCCAATATTGCAAGGACAGAGTAGCTGGGGCAAGTAGCAGGGGACCATGATCTTAGGCAAAATCAAGGCCAATTGGCACAACTAGCATTTTGCTGAGAGGGCTTTCTGCACCCCACATTGGTATGTGACATCTGGGATCTTAAAAGCTGCCAAGCTGCCATCCGAGGGCACAGCAAGTGATCCCAATTCAGCAGGAACGGATGCTCACTGAGGACCACAATGACATGGGGTAAAGAGAACCCAGAAGATAGAGAGACCCACATGAGTGGGTGCCTACATCGACTGGGGACCAGAAGAACTGGATGGTGCCCGGCCACCACCAGTGATAGCAGTGATAGAGCTCACTGGCAACACAAGAACAAAAAGGGGTGCACCCTAAGATCTCCACTAAAAGACTTCAATTGATTGTCCAGCAGTTTGGGGGTTCCCCTGGGAGCATGGCCCCATGGCCCTGATGCTGCCCTTGTCCATAAATCATAACGAAGGTCCACTCTTCAGACACGAATGGATTGGACTTGGCGATGCAGAGTTATCACATATTGGATGCACTTCATGGTTCTATGCATCTACAGCATATCATCCTGCTAACTTCTGGCTGGAGGAAGGAGAGTGGGTGGAGAGGACGGGAAAGGAGGCTGTTGGGAGGATGAGACATGTATGGAGCAGAGAGGAATAGTGTGCTGTCACCGGGCAGGGAGAGCAGTGGAAGCTGCATATAGGTGGCCATGTAAATTTATACGAGAATTTACATTTTCAGTCATAATAAAAAATTTAAAAAAATTTTTAATTAAAAATATATATTAAAAAAAATAAGTCTTAAAAAACTCTGAGCTTTCATGCAAAACCAACATGTATAGGGCAAAATGGCAAGGATGCTTCTTCAGTATTTATCACATAATTGAATAAACTCCTGAAACAAATGGGCAGATGTCACTCATTTGTTCTTGACACAATGCACTAGATTATAAAGTTCTTCAAAAAGTCTACAAATTGATTTTTAGCATTACTTCCAATGCATGGAGTGACAGTAGAAAATGACCTTTTCCGTGACAGCTTCAAACTCTTACCCAATTTCCGATCCCAGGGTAGGAAGTATGATTACAATACAAAGGTTTGGGTGATTATGTAACCCTTAGATCTAGTGTCTGAAAAAGTCCTCTGTGGGTTATAAGAAGTTGTGTGCTGTTGCATAGATCTTGACTCATAGTTACCCAGTGGGACAGAGAAGGCCCCTTTAGTTTCCTAGGCTAATCTTTATAAGAGCTAAAAACCAGGTATTCTCCCCCAAAGAGAGGCTGCTGGATCCCAACTGCCTGTATTTCAGCTCACAGCTGAGTGCTTAACCACTGTGTTACCAGGGCTCCTTAGTTGTAAGATAGGCCGGTTTTGCTTTTCTCTAGGTGTTTATTCATTGGGTTATACTGTAATGTTGGCACAGAATCCACAGGTAATATTCGTTACCGATGGAAAAGATACCTTCCTCAAATGTTTCAGATTTAATGATAAAGCAATTATCAAAAATTTCACACCTGCCACCCTCTATTTTGATTTTAAATTTAAAGTGCAATTTAGCCTTTGGCTTACAGGCAGTCACATTAACTTAAGCACTCCAACAAAAACAAGGAAGAATAAGACAGAAAACAATGGAGAGGGATTCCCGTGAATTAAGTATAGTGGCCCTGGGTGTCCCTGAGAGAGCTGTGTTGCCACAGCCTCCTTCCCTCCTGAAGAAAAATCCTTTGCTACAGAGAATGAACTTTCCCAAAAAGGAAAAAAAAAAGTGTTACAGTTTTATAAATACTGTATGCTTAGGAAGTGTAACAGAGATATGAAAGCAGACTCAAAGAAGAAGACAGCCTCCTTCTGGTCACTTGGATTAATACTGTAGCATGTTAGAGACGCAGAGGAAAAAGTAAAAGCAATGAAGATTCTATCATTTCCAGACAAAATGTGTGTGTACAGTTTTAACTTGAGTGCTCAAAGTGTTTTTATCTTCCAAAATGTTAAATAAACAAATAAAATTGCTTTAATGGTTATAGTAGAACCCACTAAAAAAGGAAATATTTAATTTAGGGATTTGAGGGGGTGGGGGGTTGATGGAAATATACACACTAGTTTTAATAACATGATTCTTCCCACTGTGTATATCATTTAGATAATTTTATAAAAGAAAAGGAGGAAATGAGAACTTTGAAATCCACAAGCATCAAAGACATGAGGAAAATATGAGCCCAGGAGACAGAAGTGTCCACATGATTGGTAGACTACACTAGAACTAGATGGTCCTGGGCTACCACCAAAGACAGCACTCATAGAGAACACAATGCAGAGTCTGCTACATATCATGAGAAAAAGAGGTGTGTAGATATAGAACTCTATTAGATGACCAGACTTAATGGTCCAACAACCTGGAGGGTCCCTTGAGAACACAGACTCTAGCCCAGAGCTGCCATCTCAGAGCTGAAACCAGTAAGAAGCCAACACTGCAGACAAAGATTGGACTGGACTATGGGACACAGAGCGATGCCAGTAGTGTACACTTTACAGTTTAAAATTCATATGAGGCTGTCCAACTGTTTCTTTTTATAGGGGAGAGGAGAAGGTAGAGAGGAGGGGACAAGTGTTGATGGAGTGGATTCTGGAAGTTAAGCGTGGAAAGGAAGAGTGTACTGTCACAGGGTGCAAGAGCAGATAGAGTTGCACAGAGGCGGGTGCTCGGGGTTTTATATGGAAAATTGACTTGGATTGTCAACATTCACTTAATCACAATAATTGCTTTTTTTAAGTTGGAGAAGAAAACTTCCTGAAAATAAATGGTCTCATGTTTAAAGAAATCAAGACCTAAATGTATGTGGAAGTAAGAAGGGGGAGGAATATATAGAGAAATGATGACAAACTTCACAAACCCATTTTCACATTAACCACCATTCCTTCTTAATAGAATTAAAATTAACCACGGTGAAAACAAAAATTAACCAAGTAAAAGGCAGAGATAGGTTGTTTTTGATTGCCTCTGCTGGTCTGACATTAAGTCATTTTTACTAAGCAGTTCTTAAGGGGCTTCTGTGTGTGGATATTTTACCCTATCTATCTCACTAAATAATTTTAAGCTCTTATGTTTGAGATGGCCCCCCAAAATATCTGTTCAGCTTCTGCTCAAGAATGGTAGAAGATGATGGACCCAGCACAACAGCCTCCACCAGACTTAGTCCAGCACAACTGGATGGTGGCTGGCTACCACCACCAACTGCTCTAACAGGGATCACAGTAGTGGGTCCTGGACAAAGCTACAGAGTTGGGAAAAAACGTAGAAGAAAAATCTAACTCACACAAAAAATTTTTACTGTCTTGACAGAGGCTGGAGAAATTTCAAGAATATGGCCCCCAGACTCCCTTTTAACTCAGTACTGACATTTAGACAGGCTCATAAAACAAATAATAATACATGTAGCTGAACCATATAAACAAAATTAAATGAAATGGGCATACCAACTCAAGGGAAAGGCTGAAAAGGTAGGAAGGGACAGGAATTCCAGAGGAATAGAAATGGGGAGCCCATGGTAGAGGAGAGTGTTGACACACCGTGGGGTTGGCAGCCAGTGTCACAAAACAACATGCGAATTAATTGTTTAATGGGAAACTAATGTACTCTGTAAATTTATCTAAAGCACACACACACACACAAAAGTAAAAAACAAAAATTTTTTTGGAAGATGGCCCTACTATCCCTACTACGATGCTGAAAAGAATCAAAACTCACTACTTTTCCCGTTTTAAGCATGCAGATTTCATTTGGATTCTGACTCACAGAGGCCACAAAGAAAGGAAAACAAGTGAAAACATCTCCTGTAACATAATGCCACTCTACGTCTAGGAAGCATGAACTGCTGCCAGTAGTGATAAAAGCCTCAAAATAAATAAAAAGGCAATCCTTCTGAGTTGTAAAACAGGAGATGCAAATTACGCTGAGCAGCTGATTTTACACTGAAAGTCTTCTGACCATGACGGAATAAACCAGTTGTTGCTGTTGTTCTATGGGTTGTCCAGTTGGTCCCGATTCATAGTGAACCCAGGCACAACAGAACAAAACACTGTCCGGTCCTACGCCACGTCCACAACCATGTTTATGCTTAAACCCATCATTGCAGCCACCGTGTCAATCCGTCTTGTTGAGGGTCTTCCTTTTTTTCACTGACCCTCTACTTTACCAAGCGTGATCTTCTCCAGTGATTGATCTCTCCTTACAACATGTCGAAAGTATGTGAGATGCAGTCTCACCACCTTTGCTTCCAAGGAACACTCTGGTTGCATTTCTTCCAGAACAGATCTGTTTGTTCTTTCGGCAGTCCATGGCACATTCAATATTCTTCTCCAACACCACAATTCAAAGGCATCAATTCTTCTTCTGTCTTCCTTATTCATTGTCCAGCTATGCATATTGCATATGATGCAAATGAAAACACAATGGCTTGGGTCGGGTGCACCTTAGTCTTCAAGGTGACATCTTTACTTTTCAACACTTTAAAGAGGTCCTTTGTAGATTTTTCCAGTGCAATACATCCCTTTCACATTGCTTTTATTTTTATTGTGATTCAGTGAGAGTTTACAGTCCACATCAAATTGCCACATAAAACCCCAAGCACATACCTCTATGCCACTCTTATCTGCTCTCTGTCCCCTATGACTGCACACTACTCTTTTCTACTCTGTACTTCCAGTATTCATTCAGCCAACACCTGTCTCCTCCTCTCAACCTTCCCTTCTCACCTCTAGACAGGAGCTAGTCAGATAGCCTCATAGATGTTTAAGCCAAGAAGCACACACAACACCTGCATCTCTGTGTCTCTCTTCTGCTGCTTGTGCATTGTTAGTAATATTCTGTAGCCTGTTTATGCCATGTATTAGGGCTCCCAGTGTTGTCCCTATTTTTTCTTCCATACTCTTTATCATTTCAGATTTGGTACTAGAGACAGAAAGTGGAACTCTTGGAAACTGAACAACATCTTGCTCAAAAAAACATGGGTTATAGAGGAAATCAGGGATCAATTAAAGAAATTCATGGATTCCAATGAGAATGAAAACACTTCCTACCAGAACTTATGGGATACAGCCAAAGCAGTGCTCAGAGGTCTGTTTATCTCCATAAATGCACACATCGGGAAGGAAGAAAGAAACCAAATCAAGGAACTAACTCTACAGCTTGAACAAGTAGAAAGAGAACAACAGAGGAACCCCTCGGGCACCGGAAGAAAGGAGATCATAAAGATTAGAGCAGAGCTAAATGAATTAGAGAATAGAAAAACAATTGAAAAAATTGAAAAGACCAAAAGCTGGTTTTTTGAAAAGATCAACAAAATTGATAAACCACTGGCTAAACTTACTAAAGAAAAGCAGGAAAGGAAACAAATAACCCAAATTAGAAATGAGAAGGGAGTTGTCACCACAGATGCAACAGAAATCAAAAACATCATAACAGAATACTATGGAAAACTGTACTCTAACAAATTTGAAAACCTAGGGGAAATGGACCAATTCCTTGACTCATACCACCTACCCAAATTATCACAACGTGAAGCAGAACAACTTAATAAACCCATCACAAAGGAAGAGATTGAAAAGGTCATCAAAACACTGCCAACTCAAAAAAGTCCGGGCCCAGATGGCTTCACGGCAGAATTCTACCAAGCATTTAGAGAAGATTTATCCCCAATACTACTGAAACTATTTCACAGTATAGAAAGGGATGAAGTACTCCCAAACTCATTCTATGAAGCCAGCATAACCCTGATACCTAAGCCCGGGAAAGATCCAACAAAGACAGAGAACTACAGACCGATATCACTCATGAACTTAGATGCAAAAATCTTCAACAAAATTCTTGCCAACAGAATACAACAACATATCAAGAAAATAATCCATCATGACCAAGTGGGATTCATACCCGGGATGCAAGGCTGGTTCAACATCAGGAAAACAATTAATGTGATTAACCATATAAATAACACAAAAGACAAAGATCACCTGATTTTGTCCATTGATGCCGAAAAGGCATTTGATAAAGTCCAACATCCATTCATGCTAAAAACTCTTAGCAGATTTGATAGTTAGATCTTTGGTACATTTTTGGTTCGTTTTTCTGCAAGGTGTGAGATATGCGTCTTGTTGCAGTTTTCTGCAGATGGATATCTAGTTTTTGCCAACATAATTTGTTAAAGAGACTGTTCTTCCTCAGTTCATGGACTTGGACTTGAGGGCCTTTCTCAAATATCAGCTGCTCACAGGTGGACGGTGTTATTTTTGGATTCTCTATTCTGTTTCATTGGTTTGTGTATTTGTTTTGGTCTCAGTACCAGGCTGTTTTGACTATCACTGCAATGTAATAGGTTCTAAGGTCAGGTATTGGGGGACTTCTCACTTTGTTCTTCTTCAGTAATGTTTTACTCATTCAGGATTTCTTCCCTTTCCAAATGAAGCTGGTGATTTGCTTCTACCTCATTAAAAAAACGACATTGGAATTTGTATTGGCATTGCATTGTATGTATAGATCGGTTTTTGTAAAATAGACATTTTCAAAAGTTAAGTCTCTGTATCCATGAACAAGGTAGGTTTTTATGTAAATCTCATTTAGCTTCTTGTGGTAAGATTTTGTTTCTTTGATTTATTCCCAGGTATTTTATCTTCCTGAGGACTACTGTAAATAGATGATTTCCTCTTTGATGGTCTCTTTGTTGTGAAGGAATCCACTCGATTTATGTTTAACTTATATCCTGATACTTTGTTCAAATCTTTTATTAGTTCTAGTAGTTCTCTTTTAATGGATTTTTAGGCTTTTCTGTGTACAAGATCTTATCATCTGCAAAAAGAGATAATCTTACTTCTTTACTGATGTAAATGCCCTTTATTTCTTTATTCTTGTCTGATTGCTCTGGTTAGAACCTCCAGCACAATGTTGAATAAAAGTGGTGACAATGGGCAGCTTCATCTGGTTTCCATTCTCAGGGGGGATACTTTCAGTCCCTCTGCATTCAGGATGATGTTGGCTTTGCATAGATGCCCCTTATTATGTCGAGTAATTTTCCTTCATTCCTACTATGCTGAGAGTTTATAACACGAATGTGTGTTGGACTTTGTCAAATGCCTTTTCTGCATCAATTGATAAAATCAAGTGATTTGTAGTTGACAACAATAATTGTTTTTCTAATGCTGAGCCACCCCTACATCCCTGGTATAAATCCTACTCGGTCACAGTGAATTTTTATTATCATTATTTTTGGATGTATTGTTGAATTCTCTTGGCTAGAATTTTGTTGAGAATTTTTCGATCTAAGTTCATGGTCTGTAGTTTTCCTTTTTGTGCTATTTTTACCCAGTTTTGGTGTCAGGATTATGCTGGCTTCATAGAATGAATTGGGGATGTACCATCCTTTTCTTTACTATCAAATACCTTTGGTAGTATTGGTATAAACTCCTCTCTAAAAGTTTGGTAGAATTCTCCAGTGAAGCTGTCTTGGCCAACACTTTATTTGGTTGTAGTTTTTTAAATTACTATGACTTTTTCAGTCTCTTCTTTTGTGATAGGGCTATTAAGTTCTGTTCATGTTAGAGTTGACAGGAGTCATGGATTGCAGTATCCCCCCAAAATGCATGTATTGATTTGACTCAACTATATTGAGTCCCAGTATTGTACACTTCCTCCCATGTGTTGTGAATCCTGCCTCTGTGCTGTTGATGAGGGAAAATGGACAGCAGTTGTGTTGGTGAGGCAGGATTCAATTTACCAGCTTGTGGTATGTAAGGGAGAGAAGTTAGCAGAGTAATTTGGGAAACTCATACCACCAAGAAGGCAGCACCAGGAGCGGAGCCTGCTGAGGTTTCTATGCTAAGATGCTCTTATTGAACTTGTCTCAACCTACTTGACTGTGATAATTTTTCTTACTGAATGGACTTACAACTCATAAGTGGATTTGTAGCTTCCAGAATGTGACAATAAAGTTTCTCTTCATGAAACTATTTACTCATGGTATTTTCTGTTCGAGCAGTACCAGGTGACTAAAACAGTAGGTAATGTGGTCCTAGAAATTGGTCCGTTTCTTCTAAGTTTTTATACCACAGTACAATTTTTCATAATATTCTGTTACAATTCTTTTAATTTCAATTGAGTCTATTGTGAAATTGCACATCTTATTCAGCTATTTGTTTCCTCTTCTGTTTTTCTTTAGTGAGTTTGGCCAGTGGTTTGCCAATTTTGTTGATCTTTTTAAAAAGCAACTCTTGGTTTTGTGAATTCTTTCCACTGTTTTTCTATTCTCTAATTCATTTAGGTCTGCTCTGATTTTTATGATCTGTTTTCTTCTGGTGCCTGGGGGGTTTCTTTTTGTTCTCCTTCTACTCATTAAAGTTGCAGGGTTAATTCTTTGAATTGGGCTCTTTCTCCATTTTGGATGTGTGCATTGATTGAAATTGTCCTCTGAGCACTGCTTTTTCTGTATCCCATAGTTTCTAGTGAGATGTGCTTTCATTCTCTTTTGATTTCATTCATTTCTTTATTCCATCCTTGATTTTTCCTATAACCCAGAACTTTTTAGCATGGTATTGTTCAGTTTTCATGAGCTTGACTTTCTACCATGTTTTCTGTGCTATTGATTGCAACTTTTAGGACTTTATATTCTGAGAAAATGCTTTGCAATATTTCAGTACCTTGGACTTTGTTAAGACTTGCTTTATAGCCTAATATGTGATCTATTCTGGAGAATGTTCCATGAGCACTGGAAGAGAAGGTACACCTGTCTGTCTTTGGGTAGAGTTCTGTATACATCTCTGAGGTTGAGTTGGCTAATTGTTGCAATAAGATCTTACATAACTTTATTGAGTTACTTTCCTGATGTCTGTCCATTACTGAAGGTGTTGCACTGAAGTCTCCTACTACTATTGTGGAGCAGTCTATCTCATTTTTCAATACTGTTGGTGTTCACTTGATTGCATGTAGAAGCTCTGTTGTTGGGTGCATAAATATTTAAATATTGTTATATCCTCCTTGTGTATTGACACTTTAAGCAATAGTGACCTTCCTTGTTCACTGTGGTGGATTTTACTTTAACGTCTATTTTATCTGAGATTACTATGCCACTTCTCCTCTTTTTTGCATGTTGTTAAGTTGGTACATACTTTTCCATCCCCGAGTTTCAGTATGCTCATATCTCTGAGTCTAAGCTTCTTGTAAGCATTTTTTAATCCATTCTGTTACTCATCGTCTCTTTATTAGTGCATTTTAGCCCATTTACATTCAGTGTAATTATTGATAGGTATGAATTTAGTGTTGTCATTCTGGTGCCTTTTTTTGTGTGTGTTGCTGATAATTTTTTGTTCCACTTAGTTTTCTTTCTATTTTTCTTCATGGGTTTTCTTTTAGTCCTTTTCAATGTTGGTTTTTGCATCTATTGAGACTTCTAGATTTTGTTTCTTGCTTTGATGTATAGTATTGCCAGATTGCTTTGTGGATACCTCAGGATTTCCCTCCTAATGATCTAAGACAGTCTTTACATTCTTTGTATTACTTTGACTTCCTCTCCATCTGAAAGGTCCATGAGTACACTATTTTTTCTCTCTTTTTGGTATAATGTCATAGTTTACATACTGAGATCTCTGTTTCCTATTTTTAATATTTTAGCTTTGAGCTTTGTGGATTCCCTGTCCAAGTGGACCCTGAGTGCTGTGTCCTGAATTGTTCTTTGAGAATGTATCTGATGTTAAAGACTTTCTAATCAGAGAACTCCTTCAGGTAGTTTTTGTAATTTTGGTTTGGTTTTTGCAATTTCCCTAAACTTCTGTTTATCTAGGAATGTCATAATTTCACCATCATATCTGAGAGGGAGTTTTGCAGGATACATAACTATTTGTTAGAAGTTTTTCTCTTTCAAGTCTCTGTATATGTCATTCCACTGCCTTCTTGCCAATATGGTTTCTGCTGAGCAATCAGAGCTCAGGCTTAACAACTCTCCTTTGTAGATTTTGGTCTGAGCCTAGCTGCCTTTAAAAACATCTCCTTTAGTTTTGGTAAGTTTGATTATAATATTTTTTGGTAACTTTCTTTTGGGATCTACCTTTTGTAGAGTTGGATGAATATAGTGGATAGGTATCTTCTCATCTTTCATGATGTCATGGAATTTTTCTGTGAGCAAACTCTCAACAATTTTCTCTGTATTTTATGTTATACTTCCCTGTGCTGCCATTCCAGTCGCTTGTAGATAATTTCTCTTGACAGTGTCCCACATAACTCATAGTGATTATTAATTTTTTAAAAACGCTGGTTTCAGTTGCTTTATCTCTCATCTCACTAATTCTGCATTGCATTGTCTCAATCCTGCTTCTTTGACTATCGAGTTGTCTCTAATTTTATTGTTAATTTTTTGAATTTCAGATTGTTGTTGCTCTTGCAATTCTTGTAGCTTATTTTTCATTTTTTTCTGCTGGACTTTGTTTAATGTCCTTTGTGATTTCTTGAAGGGCTCTGTACAAAACTCTTTGGTATTCTACTGCCAATAATTGCAAGGAGTCTTCTTTAACTGGGATTTTTTTTTTTTTTTTTGGCTTGTCTTGGGAGTTTTCTGAAGCCATGGTGGTCTGCTTCTTTAAATGATTAGAAACAAAATGTTGTTTTCAGGCCATCAGAAAGCTGTTGTAATTACAATCTGACATGTATATATTTTAGTTTGATTTTGACTGTCATGCACTCTAGTCACTTGAGAGAGTGATTATTGCAGCCTGAATAATTCTGATGCCTTGTCACCAGATGGTTAGAGTTGTGACTGTACTGAGAAAGATAGCAGGAATGGACGGCCCAGGGGAACTGCCAGAACTTTTCTTCTGTCCCTCCTTTTGTTTCCAAGTTCAGGAGAAAAGTCCTGGGCACACACGTTAATGTGTCTCACTTCTCGCCCCAAAATTTAGTGTCTAGTGTAGAGCAGAGAAAGAGGGGAAGACTGGGGATAGGGAGAGAAGTCAGTATCTAAGAAAGGTTTGAACCATGTGAGTTGGAAAGCGCTTAGCTTGTGAGGCTTCTGTGAAACATGTCTACAATTCTATAGATGCAGCAATCCACAGCTCAGGGGAGCTGGTGGAATTTTTCTTTGACCCTTCCCTTTGTTTCCCTCTGAGTCCAGGAGAAAAGTTCAAAACACACATGCCAAATGGCTCATTTCCAACCCAGGCAGTGTATCAGAACTTAGTATCTAGTATAGATCAGAGAAGGGAAGGGGGAAGGGCTGGGGACAGGGAGAGATATCAGTACATAGGAAAGGTTTGAGCCACAAGAGTCCACGAGCACTTAGCTTGTGACACTCTGGGGAAGCCAAAGCCAAGCCAAGTGCCGTCGAGTTGGATCAAGTCTTCTGCAATCCTGTGGGTTTGGCAACTCACAGTGCAGACTCCCCTCTGTCATGAATCTGTCTTCCCCCAAAAATGTGTGCAGTAATTTGGCTGGGCCAGTGATTTCCAGTATTGTGTGACTATCTTCCATTTTGTAATTTTTCTATGCTGTAAATCCTAATCTCTGCCTGTGATTAATAGATATGATGTTTATGTTAAAAGAGGAGTAAGGTGGGACTGCAACACCCTTACTAAGGGAGTTTCCTTGGAGTGTGGCATGTACCACCCTTTACCTTAAAAGAGATAAAAGGCAAGCAAGCTGAGAGTTGGGAACCTCAAACTATCAAGAAAGCAGCACCAAGAGTAGAGCAAATCCTTCAACCTTAGGTTCCTTCACCAAGATGCTCCCTCAAAGACTGATGCAACACAAGGACTTTTCTCCAGAGTCAACAAAGGTAAAGCCTTCCCCTGGAGCAGACATGCTGAATTCAAACTTGCAGGCCACCAGCACTTTGTAAGAATAAACTTTTCTTTGTTAAAGCCAGATGGCTTTAACTCATGGCATTTCTATTAGGGCAGTACCAGATAACTAAAACACCCATAAAAAGAGACATGCTCCTCTTGTTCACTCCTGCTGTACTCAGCTGCCAGCTACTGCTGCATCCTATAGGTGCAGCCACCCTCAGCTCAGCTTCCCAGCTGAGAAAGACATACACCACTAAGGTGCTGCTGCCCTGCTTGGCCACTGGACCCTAAAGCACTCTCAGGTGCAGCTGTTGCAAGCTCAGCTTCCCCATGAGAAAAATGTGCTTCAGTCCCATGCTGCTACCCTGCTCCCATTCTAGCAGAAGTGGGTCCCTCTGCAGCTGTCAATCTAATTCTGACAAAGGTAATTATTCCCCTTCCTGTCACCCAGTCTGATTTCTCAGCTTTCTGCCTGATATTGGGGTGCCTAAAATGTCCAATGTATTCTGTTCAGTTGTTTTTCAAATTCTTTGTTGTTAGAGGGATCAGAGGAACTGTGGCTAGTCTGCCATGTTAATCTTCTCTTTCTTTTGATTTCTTTACTGTTACTTGAACAAATCAGTCAGGATTTACTTTTTTCCAGACATAGCCATTTCTGAGAAAGTGAAGTGCTTATAATTCAGTAACAGCTTCCCCAAAACATTAGGAACTCAGCACAGAAGCTTGTCAGAGTCCTTAATAAGTGCTCTCTTCAGGAGACTTTAATCACTTCAATTTTTAAAGACTTTCTTCAGCTTTAAGTGATTTATCATTAATACCCATTGCATCAGTTCTGACTCATAGCAATCCTATAGCACAGTAGAATTGCCCAACAGAGTTTCAAAGAAGTGCCTAGTGAATTTGAACTGCCAAACTTTTGGTTATCAGCCATAGTTTTTAACCACTAAAACACCAGGGTTTCCAATCCATTACCATCAAGTCAATTCCAACTCATAGTGACCCTATAACGGGGACTGCTAACCTATGTCCTCATAGGACAGAGCAGACCTCCTAAATAGGGTTCCCAAGGCAGAAGAGCTGATGGATTCACACTGCTGACCTTCAGGATAGCAGCCAAGCACTTAAACCACTGTGCCACGAGGTCCCCTATCTTAACCACCATATCTCCACGATTTTCTTATCAGTAAAAAAAAAAAAAGTCCTGGCCATCAAGTTGATTCTGATTCACAGTGACCCTATATGACAGAGTAGAATTGTCACTCACAGTTTCCAGAGAGTTCCTGATAGATTCGAACTGCCAACAACCTTCAGGATAGCAGCCATAGCCCTTAACCACTGTGCCACCTATTACGTATCAGTAATAAACCCACTGCCATTGTGTCCCACTCAGAGTGACCCTAGAGATCAGGGTAGAACTGTCCCATAGAGTTTCCAAGGAATGCCTGGTGGATCTGAATTGCCCACCATTTGGTTAGCAGACATAGGACTTAACCCACTATGCCACCAAGGTTTCCCTTATCAGTAAGTCACCTTAAAATTTAAAACTAAGAGTGGACAAAACTTTTACATACTTGGAGCCTCAGGAGACTACAAAACCCCTTTCCATTGAGATTTCTCCAAATAATTTTCACATAAACAGCTAAAATGCAGAAATGTACCATGTATCAGAATTTAAATAAAGCACAATGAGAGAAATGCTTTAAGTCACTGGTAGGAAAATTTCAAAACATTCAGATTCTAAGACATTACGCTCTGAGGCAGGACTAACATGGTGGAGTAGACACACACGTTCTTGTGAGTCCTCTAACAACAAAGAATCAGAAAAACAACTGAATGGGTTATACAGGACATTCAAGGAGCCCAAAATATCAGTGGAAAAACTGGACAGCAGACTGGATGGCAAAGAGGGGAGCGCAGGTCCAGAAGCAACTAGCTTGGCCAAAATTAAATCCATGCCCCGCAGAGGGATTCACTTCTGTTACCCAAGTGGAGCCATGGCACAGCAGTGAGAAGGCAAACAGCAAGGGCAAAGTAAGCAGATCAGATCTTTCTCAGCAGGGAAGCTGAGCTTCAATGGCCACACTTAAAGAACCACAGAGGACTTTCACTTGATTGTCATAAGCTAAGTACTTGTTAACTCTCACAGATTTAAATCTTTCCTAAGGGCTGAGCTTCTCTTCCTTTCCTCAGCAATCTTCCCTCCCTTCTGTGCTCCACACCAGGCAATAAACTCTTGACACTCTACCTGGGCCAGAAGTGGGGCCCATTACACACATCCTCTGAAATATTCTCCTAGATGTGGAGAGGAAAATAAAGGGAGGGGGAGGAGACATCTACCAGCTTCCCTGAGCTGAAAACTCTCCCTATGTTTCTCAGCATCCTCACAGCTTAAATCACGCAGTGACAGGGCCCTGGAATTTCTATGGCTTCAATATCAAACTAGCTCAAACACTCAGACTATTCAGACACTCAAAAACTAAAAAAAAAAAAAAAAAAAAAAAAAACACACATATCTCTGTCTATATATGTTAGAACACAATAACCAAACAGAAACAAATTACAATACCTTTCCGATGGCTTGGAGACAACAATACATTTCAAATCATTTAAATAATCAATCAGATCATCATGGCTTCAGAAAACTCCCAAAACAAAGAATCTAAAAACTTTCCAGATGAAAAAGACTTCCTGCAACTATCAAAGGTAGAGCACAAAACAATACTGTTTACAGTTCTTGAAAACATCAGGGAGGAAATTAGGTAAAGAGCAGGAGAACATAAGAAAAAAATTAAACATACTGCAAGAAATACTTGAAGAACAATTATTGGAAATTCAGCAGATTAACAACAAAATTACAACACTAGACAATTCATTAGAAAGTCAAAGGAGCAGGATTGAAGCAATGGAATGCAGAATTAGTGAAACTGAAGATAAAGCAACTGAAAACAGCATATTTGAGAAAAAAATCAGAAAAATGAATTTAAAAAAATGAACAATCACTAAAAGCTATGTGGGACTCTACCAAGAGAAATTTATGAATGACTGGAGTGACAGAACAGGGGGGATAACAAAAAATATAGAAAGAACTGTAAAAGATATGCTAACAGAAAACTTCCCTGACATCATAAAAAATGAGAAGACGTCCTTCCATGATGCTCATCAAACTCCACAAAAAGATACCAAGACATATTATACTCAAGCTTAACAAAAAGAAACAGAGAGGCTTTTAAAGACAGCTAGGCTCAAACCAAGCATGAGTCCGCTCCGACTCGACGGCACTTGGCTGGCAGGCTCAAACCAAAACTAACACGAAGGAGAATCATTAAGACTGAGCTTTGATTACTCAGTAAGCCATGCTGGCAAGAAAGCAGTAAGACAACATATACAAAGCCTTGAAGGAAAACTATCCCTCAAATATGACTGTGAAATTAGGACATTCCCAGATAAGTTTAGAGAATGTGCAAAAACTAAACTGAAATTACAAGAAACACTAAAGGAAGTTCTTTGATTAGAAAAACAGTAATACCGGATATTTACTCATGGATATAATGCAGGACAATGTATCCAGATATCAATATACACAGAGAAACCACAAAAACAAATCAAAGCTAAAATACTGAAAATAAGGAAAGAGATTTCAGTATGTAAATGATGACAACACAACACCAGAAAGAGGGACTAGTAAATGTATTCAGAGATCTTTCAGATGGAGATAAAGTCTCAGCAATACAAAGAAATTAAAGACCAGTTTAAACTTAGAACATTAGCAGTATGTATTAAGGTAAATGCAAAGGAAATTAATAATCCTATACATCAAAACAAGCAACAAAATCAAGACATCTCAGCATCCATGAAGAAAAACAACTCAGCACAGAAAATTAAGTAAAACAAAGAAACTGTGAACATCATACAAAGACACCAAAATGACAGGACTAAATTCATACACATCAATAATTACATTGAACATACCAATAAAGAGACAAAAAGTAGCAGAATGAATAAAAAACAAGATCCATCTTCATGCTGACAAGTGACACAGCTTACACTTAAAAATACAAACTGAAACTCAAAGGATGGAAAAAAATACACCAAGCTAACAACATTCAGAAAAAAGAAGTAGTGGTAATATTAAGTCCATATAAAACAGACTTTAACATAAAATCTACCACAGTGGACAAAGAAGGCCACCATATAGTCAGCTTAAAGGATCAATATGTCAAGAGAACATAACCATATTCAATATTTATGTATCCCACAACACAGCTTCTAAACACATCAAACAAACTCTAACAGCATTGAAAAGTGAGTGGGACAACTCCACAGTAATAGTGAGAGACTTCAATACGTCACATACCTCATAGACACATACAGAACACTCCACACAGAAACAGACAACTATACTTTCTTTTCTAATCCACATAGAAGAATCTCCACAATAGACCACACACTACGCCATGAGGCAACTTTTGGCAAAATTCAAAGCACTGAAACATCACAAATCATCTTGTCAGACCACGATGCCATAAAACTTGAAATCAGATCCAGAAAACACAAAACAACAAATGCTGGAGAGGCTGTGGAGAAAGTGGAACCCTCCTACACTGTTGGTGGGGTTGCAAAATGGTCCAGCCTCTTTGGAAGGCAATCTGGCGCTTCCTCAAAAAAATGGATATTGATACACCATTTGACCCAGTAATTCCACTACTTGGAATATATCCTACAGAATCAAGGCCTTTCACACCAATGGACACATGCACAAGAATGTTTATCGCAGCACAGTCCACGATAGCAAAAAGATGGAATCAACCCAGATGCCCAACAATAGAAGAATGGATAGGTAAACTGTGGTACATATACTCAATGGAGCACTACACAATGATAAAGAATAACGATGATTCCAGGAAACATCTCCTAACCTGGTTTCAACTGGAAGACATTATGTTGAGCAACAAAAAGGCCAAATACTGTATGAGACCTCTATGATAAGATCTCAAAAACAGACTTGTATATAGAAGAAAAGACTCTTTGACAGCTGCAAGGGAGGGGAGGGAGGGAGCGTGGCAGGGGAGGGTTTAGTTTAGATAGTTACTAGAAATCTGGTTGGGAGAAAGCGGTGACAGCACACATTAGGAACAAGAACAACATTAAGTGGACTTCAGCATAACTTGAGCACTCCTTCCATCTTAACTCAATACTGCAAGGATAGAGTAGCTGGGGCAGGGGGCGGGGGACCATGCTCTTAGGCGAATTCCAGCCCAATTGGCATAACTAGCGTTTTGCTAAGAGAGCTCTCTGCACCCCACATTGGTGAATGGAGTCTGGGGTCTTAAAAGCTGCCAAGCTGCCGTCCGAGGACACAGCAAATGGTCCCAACTCAGCAGGAACGGATGCTCATTGAGGACCAAAATGACATGCGGTAAAGACAACCGAGAAGATGGAGAGACCCACAAGAGTGGGTGCCTACATCAACTTGGGACCGGAAGAACCAGATGGTGCCCGGCCACCACCAGTGATAGCCACGATGGAGCTCACAGAGAGGAGTCTCACTGGCAACACAAGAATAAAGAGGTGCATCATGAAGGCTCCACTAAAAGACCTCAATTGATGGTCCAGCGGTTTTGGGGTTCCTCTGAGAGCATGACCCCCTGCCCTGATGCTGCCCTTTCCCATAAATTATAACAAAGGTCCATTCTTTGGACAGGAATGGATTGGACTTGGCAAGGCAGAGTGACCATATATTGGAAGCACTTTATGGTTCTATACATCTATAGGATATGATCTTGCTGACCTCTGGCTGGAGGAAGGGGAGTGGACGGACAGGAGGGACAAGGAGACTGTTGGGAGGATGAGACATGTATGGAGCAGAGAGGAATAGTGTGCTGTCACCAGACAGGGAGAGCAGTGGAAGCTGCATATAGGGGGGCATGTAAATTTATATGTGAATGTACATTTTCACTCAGTTATGTTAAATAAAAATTTTTTTAAAAAAGTTGAAATCAAAAGCAGATGGCACAAGGATAAAACAATGAAACATATGAACACTAAATAACACCTTGCTGAAAAACCTTTGAGTTACAGAAGAAACCAGGAGCAGGATAAAGAAATTAATAGAATGAAATCAAAATAAAAACACATCCTACCAGAATCTATGGGTCACAGCAAAAGCAGTGCTTAAAGGTCAATGTATATCAGTAATGTACACATCCAAAAACAAGGGCCAAAACACAGAATTAACCCCACAACTCAAACAAGTAGAAAGAGAACAAAAAACTTCCAAGCACCAGAAGAAAACAAATAATTAAAATTAGAGCACAGCTAAATTACAGAAAAGTAATTGAAAGAGTTAAAAAGACCAACAGTTGGTTTTCTGAAACAAGCAACAAAATCAATAAACAATTAGTCAAACTGACAAAAGAAAAACAGGAGAGGAAGCTAATAACTCAAATAAGAAACTAGATAACTGATAGCAAATAGACCTGTCATGGATTGAATTGTGTCCCCCCAAAACTATGTGTAGCCATGTGGCTGGGCCATGATTCCCAGTATCTTGTGACTGTCCTCCATTTTGTGGTTTTCCTATGCTGTATGTTAAAAGATTAGGATGGAACTGTAAATCCCTTTATAAGATCACCTCCCTGCTCTACTGTAAAGGGAGTTTCCCTGGAGTGTGGTTTGTCTGACCCTTAATCCTTTCATCCTACAAGAGATAAAAGGAAAGACAAACAAGCAGAGAATGGGGAACCTCACACCGTCAAGCAAGCAGCACCAGAAGAATACATCTTTCAGACCTGAGGTTTCTGTGCCAAGATGCTCTCTGAACAAAGACTGATGCAATACTGGACTTTCCTCCAGAAAAGACCAGGGGGAAAACCTTCCCCTGGAGCAGACATCCTGAATTTGGACTTGTAGCCTACTGGACTGTGTAAGAATAAACCTTCCTTTGTTAAAGCCATCCACTCTCTGGTATTTCTGCTAGAGCAGCCCTAGCTGACTAAAACAAGAACCAACTGATATGAAAACAGTTGTAACAGAATACCACAAAACACTACTCTAATAAAGATAAACACCTAGAGGAAATGGACAAATTTCTATAAACACATTACCTACCACAACAAACACAAACAGAAGTAGACCAACTTAGCAAACCCATCACAAAAGAAGGATTGGAAAAGTAACTAAAAAAACTTCCAAAGAAAAAAAGTCCTGGCCCAGATGACTTTACTGGAGAATTCTACCAAACTTTTATGGAGACATCAACACCACTGTTACTAACAGTATTTCACAGCACAGAAAATGATGGAACACTCCCAAATTCATTCTGTGAAGCCACCATAACCGTGATACCAAAACTAGGTAAAAGTAGCACAAAGGACAAAAATTACAGATCAATCTCTCATGAACTTAGATGCAAAAATTCTTAACAAAATGCTAACCAATAGATTTCAATAACATCACAAAAAATAATTCATCACCATCAAACATGATTTACACCAGGGATGCAAGGATGGTTCAACATCAGAAAAACAATTTAGGTGGCAGAGTCAAGATGGTGGACTAAACATACATCTCCCTAAATCTCTCTGGAAACCAAGACCTGAACTGATAATTAAATGGAGCCTTCTGGACACCTAGTGAGCCCTAGGGTGCGGCATAGGACTGTTAATGTGGACTTCATACCACTGAACGCAAACCTCTTCTCTTTTGCTGACCCCACACTTGGCGAGCATGGGCTTACACAGACCAAAGGTAAATCACCACTTTAATTTTTATTTGTCTGTCTTAGCTGGCAGACGGAGCTGGCACTTCACTAGCCACTAATCTCAGACACACTGCTGGTGGGATCAGCAAGTGAAATTGCCATATTTTGAGAGTCCCGCTTTAGACTCTGTGTCTTGGCAGCTTTGACTTCTCTTTGTGCCTATGACATACAGCAGCCAGTACTCATGCAGTGGCAAGCTTGTGTGGGACGCCATCTTGATCTATTCGGAGACAGAGACATCCATATGGAAACCCCAGCTGGACTTAGTTCCTTGTCTGAGAGGCAGCGACTGCCAGGGAGTGAGCACTTTTCTGGTAGAAAAACACTATTTTACAGTGTCACTTATGACTGGGGCCTGGCAACAGAGGCTGTGGACACTGTACATCACAGCACATTTGGCCTCTCTTTCCGACTCCAACATAGAGTAGCCTGGTCCCAGCCAGGTGGCGAGCTTGTTCAGGACATCATCTTGTTCCACTGGGAGGCAGAGATATCCATACGGAAGACTTGGCTAGACCTAATTTCTGAGCTAGAAGGCAGCACCTACCCAGAGGAGAGCACTTTTCCAGTAGAAAAGCAGTATTCTACACTGTCACCTACAGCTAGGGCATGACAGCAGAGGCCAGCAGCGCAGTAGCCTTTCTGTATTTTAAGCTAGTTTATAACACCTGGGGTTCAATATACAGGTGCTTACTTTGCTAGCTCAGAAGAGGGACCTATACACCTGAAAACCTGACTGACTTCGGAAGTTGTCAGACACTCTTTGCCTCTCATTTTAAGACGGTCTAGAGAAACAACTGTGGTCCATCCTCACAGCATCTCTCCCAGCCTCTACTGATCCAAATGATGCCAAAAAGCAACAAACTCTAGAGAAAACCATAAACAAGAAATCACTCATGGCTTCCGAAGGCCTCCAAAAGAAACCACCACAGAACTCCCAGAAGAAGCTGTTATGAAACTATCAGAAGGCGAATACAAAAGGATTACATATACAGCCCTCCTAGACCCTATACAAAATGCAGCAGAGCAAAATGAAAAATTAAGCAAGCTGTTCGATCTGATGGAACACCAGTACTCTAAAATCCAACAGATCAAGAACAAAATCAAAGCCATAGAAACTTCAATTCAAAGCCAAGAAAACAGAATGGAACAAGTGGAAAATAGACTTTCTGATTTCAAAGAGAGCTACTGCCTCCAGCATCTATGAGGAGAAATCTGAGAAAAATGAAGAAGCATTAAGAAACATGTGGTACTCTATTAAGAGGAACAATCTACGATTAATTGGAGTGCCTGAACACGGCTAGACACCTGAAAACAGAGTATTCTTGCTGAGCTGCTGACAGAAAACTTCCCAGAAATTATGAAAGGAATATAGACAGCCAAGATACATATTGAACACCACTCAGTATAGGTCTCAAAAGAAAGACTCCAAAACATATTATAATCAAGCTTAACAAAAGTAAACATAAGCAGAAACTCTTAAAGGCAGCAAGAATCAAAGCAAAGCTAACAGTCCGAAGGAAATTCTGTAGGCTTTTGTCGGACTTCTCAGCAGAAACAATGCTGGCATGGAGACAGTGGCATGACACTCTCAAAACCATGAAGAAGAAACTCCAACCAAGAATTACATATCCTGCAAAACTATCTTTCAAATATGAAAATGAAATTAAGATATTTGCAGATAAACAGAAACTCAGAGACTTTGCAAAAACCAAACCAAAGCTGCAATACTAAAAGAATCTCTTTACTTAGAAGAACAAAACAATGAACTTCATATTTTATAAGCAAATACAGGACATATCACCCAGAATCCTACTCAGTTAGGGAGGGCTCCAAACTCAATCAAAGCTATAATAGTGAAAGAAATAATCCAGGGATCATATCATGAAAACTATGATGTAATCATCTTTTTAAAGAAGGATGTACTACAGTTGTTATAGTCCTTCCAGATGAAAAGGAAGTTGGTAAGAATGGCAGCAATTGAAATTGGGTTTATACATAGTTTATTAAGGGGAATGCTAAGGACAGCCATAAAGCTCAATAAAGATGCAACATTTCAACTCAAGAAACATAATACAGGAATATCAACAACCATGAAACTAACCCCGAAAAAGGTGAAAAATCAACTCGCAAAGAAGAATGTCCCAGAACAGATTAATAAGAACACAGAAAACATCAACACAAAAGTAAACATATCACAATGGCAGCACTGAACACATACATTATCAAAAACCACATTGAATGTGAATGGACTGAACGCTCCAGTAAAGAGACATCGAGTGACATCTTGGATCAAAAGACACAACCCATCCATGTTGCCTAGAAGAAACTCACCTCAGACTTAAAGATATGAACAAACTGAAAATTAAAGGATGGAAGACTATATCTCAAGCTAACAATGAACAAAGAAGAGCAGGTGTGGCAATTCTAATCTCAGATAAAACTGATTTTAATGTAAAATCCACTATCGTGGACAAGGATGGACAATATTTATTCCTGAAAGGTTCAATACACAAACCCAACATAACAATATTAAATATTTATGTATCTAATATTGCAGCACATAAATACATTGAAGAAACATTGATACACCCCAAAATGAGACAGATCACTCTGCAATAATAGTGTAAGACTTCTACATTCCACTCTCAATATTTGACAGATCATCTAGAAAAAAGCTCAATAAAGACAAAGATGACCTTATGGCCACAATTAACCAACTACACCTGACTGACATATACAGAACTTTCTATCCATCAGCAGACAACTACACCTTCTTCTCCAGTGCACATGGAAAATTCTCCAGAATAGACGACCATGTGTTAGGACATAAAGCAACTCTCAACAAAATCCACACCACCAAATTAACGCAAAGTATCTTCCCAGATCATAAAGCCATAAAAGTCAATATTGGCAACAGAAAAAGCACAGATAGAAAAAGTGGAACTTATGGAAATGGAACAACATCTTGCTAAAAAACCCATGGATTATAGAAGAAATCAAGCATGAAATAAAAAAATTTATGGATTGCAATGAGAATGAAAACACTTCCTACCAGAACCTATGGGATACAGCCAAAGCAGTGCTCAGAGGTCAGTTTATCAGCATAAATGCACACATCTGAAAGGAAGAAAGAAACCAAGGCAAAGAACTAACGCTACAGCTTCAACAAGTAGAAACAGAACAACAGAGGAGCCCCTCAGGCACCAGAAGGAAACACAGCATAAAGATTACAGCACAACTAAACGATTAGAGAATACAACAACAACTGAAAAAACTGAAGAGACCAAAATCTGGTTTTTTGAAAAGATCAACAAAATTGATAAACCATTGGCTAAACTTACTAAAGAAAAACAGTAAACACATAATCCAAATAAGAAATGAGAGGTAAGTTATCATAACAGATTCAACAGAAATCAAAAATATCACAACAGAATACTGTGAAAGATTGTACTCTAACAAATTTCAAAATCTAGAGAAAATGGACAAATTCCTTGATTCATATCACCTACCCAAATTAACACAAGGTTAAGCAGAACAACTCAGCAAACCCATCACAAAGGAACAGATTGAAAAAGTCATCCAAAAACTACCAATGAAAAAAAGCTCGAGCCCAGAAGGCTTCACCACAGAATTCTACCAAGCTTTTACAGAGGAGTTATCTCCAATACTACTGAGACTATTTCACAGTATAGAAAGAGATGGAATACTCCCAAATTCATTCTATCAAGCCAGCATAATCCTGGTACCAAAGCCAGGGAAAGAAAAGGAGAACTACAGACCAATATCACTCATGAATCTAGATGCAAAAATCTTCAATAAAATTCTTGCTGATAGAGTACACCAACATATCTAAAAATAATCCATCAGGGCCAAGCTGGATTCATACCAGGAATGCAAGGCTGGTTCAACATCAGAAAAACAATTAATGGGATCAACGACATAAATAACACAAAAGACAAGAATCACCTGATTTTGTCTACTGATGCACAAAAGCATTTGATAAAGTCTAACACCCATTCATGCTAAAAACTCTCAGCAAAATAGGAATAAACAGCAAATTCCTCAATGCAGTAAGGGCCATTTATACAAAGCCAAATGCCTACATCATGCTGAATGGAGAGAGACTGAAACAGTTTCCCTTCACAACAGGAACTAGACAAAGATGGTAACACTCACTTCTCCTATTCAACATTGTACCAGAAGTTTTAGCCAGAGCAGTTAGACAAGACCAAGAAATAAAGGGCATCTGCATCAGCAAAGAAGAAGTGAAAATCTGCCTGTTTGCAGATATGACTGCGTATGCAGAGAATCATAGAGATTCCATAAATAAACTACTCAAACTGATAAAAGAGTTCAGCAAAGTCTCAGGATTCAAGATAAATATACATAAATCAGTAGGATTCCTTTATACCAACAATGAGATTATCAATGAAGGAATCATCAGATCTATATCATTTACTATAGCCCCTAAGAAGATAAAGTACCTAGGTATAAATCTAACCAGAGAAGTAACAGATCTTTACAAACAGAACTACAAGTCTTTACTATAAGAGACTAAGAAAGTTACAAAAATGGAGAAACCTACCCTGCTCATGGATAGGAAGATTTAACATTGTGAAAATGTCTATTTTACCCAAAGCCATCTACTTACATAATGCAATCCCAATATAAATTCCAGTGATATTTTTTTAATGAGATGGAGAAACAAATTACCAACTTTGTTTGGAAAGGGAAGCAGCCCCAGATAAGTAAAGCACTACTGAAGAAGAAGAACACACACGGAGGCCTCTCACTACCTGACTTTAGAACCTATTACACTGCCACAGTAATCAAAATAGCCTGGTACTGGTAAAAAAAAAAAAGATCAACAGAGCAGAATTGAGAATCCAGAGACGACACTATCTGCCTGTGAACAGTTGATTATTTGACAAAGGCCCTAAGACATTAAACTGGAGTAAAAACAATCTTTTCAACAAATGCTGCTGGCAAAATTGAATATCCATCTGCAATAAACTGAGACAAGACCCATATCTTACACCTTATACAAAAACCAACTCAAACTGGATAACGACCTAAATACCAAATCTAAAACAGTAAAGCTCATCCAAGAAAAAGTCAGAACAACAATGGAAGTTTTCATACTCAATGTAGACAAACTTTAAAATCTGTCAAACAAACTACAAACAACAGAGAATAGATAAATGGGAACTATTAAGAATCAAACCCTTTGGTTTATCCAAAGACTTCATTAATAAAATTAAAAGGTCACCTACAGAATGGGAAAAAATATTTGGCAACTATATGTCAGACTGACATCTGATCTCCATAATCTATAAGGCACTTCAAAGTATCAATGAGAAGATAAATCATCCAATTAAGCGATGGGCAAAGGAGATGGACAGACATTTCACTAAAGAAGAGGTCCAGGCAGCCAAAAAACACATGTGGACATGCTCATGATCATTAGCTAGTAAAGAAATTCACATCAAAACGACAATGAGATACCATCTCACCCCAACAAGGTTGGCCATGATCCAAAAAACACAGAACAACAAATGCTGGGGAGGCTGTGGAGAAATTGGAACTCTACTACACTGTTGATGTGATTGCAAAATGGCCCAACCTCTTTCGAAAGCAATCTGGCCATTCCTTAAAAAGGTGGATCTAGATATACCATTTGACCCAGTAATTCCACTGCTCAGAATATATCCTACAGAATCTAGGCCATTCACACCAACTGATACATGCACACAAATGTTTATCGCAGCACAGTCCACAATAGCAAAAAGATGGCATCAACTCAGATACCCAACAACAGAGAAATGGATAGAAAAATTATCATATATATACTCAGTGGAACACTATTCAATGATAAAGAACAATGGTGATTTTAGGAAACATCTCATAACCTGGTTTCAATTTGAGGACATTATGTTGGGTTAAAGTAGTCAGCAACAAAAGGACAAATATTGTATGAGACTCCTACGATAAGAACTTAGAAACAGACTCATGCATAGAAGAAAAGATTCTTTGACAGCTATTAGGGTAGGGAAAGAGAGAGGGCAAAAGGGGGCAGGGCTTAGACAGTTGATAGAAACGTGATTGGGTGAAATCTGTGACAGCACACATTAGAAAATCAATATTAACTGGACTTCAACATAACACGATCACTCCTCCTCTCTTAATACAATACTACAAGGACAGAAAGGCTGGGGCGGGGGGCCGGTGGCCATGCTCTCAGGGAAAACTGAGGACAACTGGCACAACTAGTGTTTTGCTAAAAGAGCCCTTTGCACCCCACATTGGTGACTGATTGGCGTCTGGGGTCTTAAAAGCAGCCAAGCTGCCATCTGAGGGTATAGCAAGCAGTCTCAACTTAGCAGGAATGGATGATCACCAAGGACCAAAACGACATGGGGGAAAGAGAACCCAGAAGACAGAGAGACCCACATGAGAGGGTGACTACAACCTGTGACCAGAAGAACCAGATGGTGCCCAGCCACCACCAGTGATGGCCATGATGGAGCTCACAAAGTTGTCACTGGCAACACAAGAATAAAAAGGGGTGCAACCTGAGATCTCCACTAAAAGACTGCAATTGATGGTCCCCGGGCCTCAGAGTTCCCCTGGGAGCATGGCCTCTGGCCCTGATGCTGCCCCTGTCCATAAATCATAATGGAGGTCAACTCTCAGACAGGAATGGATTGGACTTGGTGATAAACAGTGACCATATCATGGGTGCACTTTATGGTTCTATGCAACTATAGGACATCGCCCTGCTGACCTCTTACTGGAGGAAGGGGAGTGGATGGAGAGGAGGGAATAGGAGATTACTGGGAGGGTAAGATGTGTATGGAGCAAGGAGGAAGAGTATGCCATCACCATACAGGGAGAACACTGGGAGGTGCATATAGGTTGGCATGCAATTTTATATTGGAATGTACATTTTCATTCAATCATAATAAAAAAAAGAAAAACAATGTAGTAGTCAACCACATACATAACCACTTCATTTTATCAATTGATACAGAAAAGGCATTTAATAAAGTCCAATACCTGTTTAAAAAAGCTCTCACCAGAACAGGAATAGAGGGAAAATCACTCACCATAATAAGGCGCATCTATGCAAAGCCAACAGCCAACATCATCCTAAATGGCGAGAGACGAGAACCAGACATGGTCCCCAGACTCTCTCTGCTGGCCCAAAGCTGAAACCAGTACTAAAGCCAACTCTCCAGACAAAGACTGGACTGTAAGACAAGGAGTGATGCTTGTGAAGTGTGTGCTTCTTGGCTTAAATACACATAAGGCTGTCAGAGCAGCTCCCAACCAGAGGCCAGGTGGGAGGGGGAGGGACAGGCGTTGGTTGAATAAATACCAAAAGCACAGGGTGGAAAGGAAAATGGTGCTGTCATAAGTCTGTGGAGAACAGCTAGAGTTGTATAGTGGTATGTATGCAGGGTTTTGTACGCCAAATTGATTTGGATTGCAAACTTTCATTTACTTTTGTGTGTGTGATTAAGTATACAATCCAAATAAACTTTGCATGTCTATGTGCAGCTCCATCCGCTCTCCTCACCCAGTAACAACACATTCCTTTTTTCATTCCGTATTTCTAGCCTTCTCTTAATGAGCACCTGTCCCCTTCTCTTCACCCTCCTCTCTCCCATCTAGAAAGAAATCAGCAGGACAGCCTCCGATAAATGTACAGAACCAGAAAGTACACACACCACATGGTCACACTGTGTCTCTGAGTCCAGTCCGTTCTCGTCTGACCTTAGTACTGGCTTCCAGTCAGGGACAGCAGCAAGTCTCAGAACCATGTTCCCAGTGGACCCTCCAGGCTGTTGTGCCAACAATTCTGGTCCTTCAGCAGAGTTCTTGAGCTGTACCTCTCTTTTTCTCACGCTGCCTCAGGGACTCTTGTGTCCTCCATCACAGCTGCCTTTGGTGGTGGCCAGGCATCATCTTGTTCATCTGGTCTCATGTTCATATAGTCTCCCATTCATATGTATCCTTGTCTCCTGGGATCTTTTTCCCTTGTGTCTTTGTTGTTCTTTGTCATCATCTGTTCCAGATGGGCTGGGACCATTTGGTGTACCTCAGATGCCAGCTTGCTAGCTTTTAAGAACCCAGATGCCACTCACCAACATGGGGTGCAGAAGACTCTCTTAGCAAAAGACTAGTTATGCCAGTGTGAGCCTCGTTGTCCCCTGAATACACAGTCCCCAGGCCTCCTGTCCCTGCTACTCTATCCTTTGAAATATTGGGTTGAGTTTAGAAAGACTTTCAATTTATGGTATAGTCCAGTTATGTTGATCTGCTCTCTACTGCACAAAGTGCAGTATTTTTCCCCCCGCTTAGGAAATTAAGCTCTAAGTGTAAAATTCTTCCCTCTTACACACTGATAATTCTTTACCAACGCATGCATGCTTTTTAAAACATACAATCACAGTGAAATATTTTTAAACACACATATAATCCACTTTTATTTTTAGGAGGCACATACCTTTCTAAACCTGTATTATCAGGAGAATGTTACAATCACTCTCTTGTCTCAGTAGTTCCCTAATACTTACCTGGAAAAAAAAAAGAAAAAAATGATGTCGACTTAATTCTGATTCAGGGTGACCCTACTAGACAAAGCACAACTGTCCCACAGCGTTTCCAACAAGTGGCTAGTGGATATGAACTGCTGACATCTTCGTTATCAGTCAAATGCTCAACCATTGTGCTACCATGGCTCTGCACTCACAATGGTAGACTTATTTCCAGTAACTCCACAATCTGTCAAGAATAAAATCTTTTTCTGATGAACCTATGAGTATTTTACTGATTTTTTTTTTGAAGGGCTATTAAAAAATGGAAAGTCCAGTACTTTTTCACTAAAGGTGCTTAATTTTTTTCCCTTTTTTCAGATGACAATTCTCCTCACAACCACTATTAGTCAATGAACATTTTCTAGAACCAAAAATAGCTAAAACCGGAAATCTACAAGGATTTGAATGACAACATCAAAATTAAGAAATCTGAACTTGCAAAAGCCAAACACTTCTACAAACAGAACACTGACATAAAATCAGTGTTTTTCACTGTGAAGATATTCTTTTAAAAAAAATCTATGGCAACATAAACATAACACTGCTATTCTCAGCACTTTCTGCCTAGAAAATTCAGTATACTATACGAAAACATTATTAAAGAATGTAAACTTATTTATGTACAATATGATTTTTTTAATGCCAAGGTTAAAAGTAAGGCACCAGAAATATTAAAAAACACAAAGAAGGTGGAAATATTGCAAGATTATCATAATTCAGTTTGCAATGGGTAAAATATTTAAGACAAAATTGAAAATAAAATAAACATGTTATGCTATAGCTAAATTATTATAAAATGTATCAACTTCGCTGGCTGTACACTGTGGAGGTCAGAGAAAATTACTCCTTTAAAATGCTTCCCCACAAATCAGCATAAATACTGGTCTCTATGGTTTCTAATATGCTTCCTAAAGCCATACTGTGTTGCTCCCCAAGGGAGCCTGGTTTCAATCTAAGGCAGATGAGATAGATGGAGCCAGAATGGCAGTGTCTGACAGACACAAATAAAAAAGACCAGAGACACTCCACCGGCCTGCAATATTCTATTAGAGGCAGTAGACCACAGAGGTTAGAAGCATGAGCTCTAGAATTAGATCTGTGTTCAAATCTCGATCCCACCACTCTGGATTGTAAGACCCCAAATCAGCCACTACTCTAAAATTCTGTTTTCACAGCTGAGCAAAGCAGGTGACAGAACCTTCCTCAAAAGTCTGTTGAAAACACAGTAACAGACAAGCTGCTCAGCCCATGGAAACCCTGGTGGCATAGGGGCTACGTGCTACTGCTGCTAACCAAAAAGGTCAGCAGTTTGAATTCACCAGGCCCTACCTTGGAAACTCTATGGGGCAGTTCTACTCTGACTTACAGAGTTGCTGTGTGTCAGAATCGACTCGATGGCAATGGGTTTACTCAGCCCATTACGTGGCACACAGTCTGCATTCAATATATCTTAATGGTTATCTTTAAAAAAATTGTAACTGATTCTTCAAAGACTGGACCGTACTGTAAGGCAGAGTGATGCTCGCAAATAACGTGCTACTTGGCTTAAACATATACATGACGCTGTCTGAGCAGCTCGGGTCCTGAGGTGGTGCGAGAGGATCGAGGGGGCAGGAATTGGTTCAACGGATAAGGAACTACAAGGTGGCAAGTAGCAGTGTGCTATTACAGGGCAGGGAGCACAGCTAGAGTTGCATAGTGGTGTGGGTGCAGGGCTTTATATGACTAATTGACAAACTGTTAGCCATCCCTTAAAGCACAATAGTTAAATAAAGAAAAAAATCAGTAGCTTAAAATTAACTAGTTTAATTGGAAATATTTGCTTGGTACTATGGTACTTCAGGAAATATATTTTACTGCTTAACTTAAGGAGTGCTAAAAGGAATGGACATGGACAAGAAGATAGTTAATATTGAAACGTTTGAGTAACTTTGATATTTCCATTGATACCAATACTGCTTTGCAGACCTAACAGTCTTCTTCTGTGGGTATCACAACACTCTTATCAACATATTCCCAATCTCTATACCTTAAAAACAGGAACAATTCAGGCACATGAAGACAGAAGTGACATATTTGCCCGAGATCAGTAAGAATAGTTGTATTTATACAATGGTCTATTTGTATCTCCTACTTACAAATTTACAGGAATATATTTGAAAAGTGAAATTCAATGGCAAAATGTTGGAATAGGAGTGATTTTCTAAGATAACAAAACTGGTTTGTTTGGAATGAATGATGGCTAAGGTGAACTCTAAATTGCAAAATTAAATTCAAAGCCAAATGATCTTTTATTAATTAAATCACTGTAATTGTATAGACTTCACAAGCAGGTATTTAAAAATTTTTTTGCAGAGACTTGAATTTCATAAAAGCTAGCACCAATACGTTATTCCTACCCTAGGAAAAATGGTAATATAAAAATTCAGGCAAGTTTTAAAAGCCTCTTACGAGTCATCTACATTAAAAATTATAAACTACAAAAACATCCTTCATGTTCAAGAGCAGCAAGTAGTCAGTTAAGAAGCTGATAGACACATTATTCACTTTTAGAGTAAAAATTTAGTTTTAGATTAAAAGTCAGCTTCAGATTCCAGAGTACTTATCCATGCAAAATACAGAAATTATATCATTTTACACTGACGATAGTACAAGTAATGCCACATCCAAAAATAAATAAATAATTGGAAAATTGTAACTCAGTATGCTTGAGTTTTCCAGACTGCAATTCTGAAAACCAACTGGTAGATCCTGACCAAAATTTTTAATTCAATAAAACAAAACAGAAAATATCAAGTGCATACTGGCATCATTTTATACAACTACTGTTTAGCATTTATATAGTGAGAAACATTTTTCAAGGTGAGTTGCTGTCAAAAGATGGTCAAAGTCACTACTCTAAAGCTGACTAAATTTTGCCTTCTGGAGCCCCCTACAGGCTGGAAATGGGAGAATGTAAATCCTTCCTACAGTAAACAAACCACCCTTTATATAATGCAGAGCATTTCAGGAACCTCAAGGGTTTATGCAAGAGCACATATTTATATAACATTAAACTGAATCTATAACTCGACGGCACTTGGCTTGGCTTGGCATAAGTAACCTCAATCTTGAAGCTAAAGTATCCTAAAAAACCAAACTAATCTGGTTAAGATCTGTTATTAGCCTTTTACTAATAAATACCTAACTTAAAAATGGCAAGAAATTTACCAGTATCTCACAAAAACAGCTGTCTGAGGGCAAATCTGAGAGATGAAACCACAAAAACTTTAGAATCTATTAATAAGACATTCACTTTCGTAGTTTTTACTAAGCAGTGTTAAGAGGTGAATCAACAGAAAAATGGTTAAGCAATTAAAGGCTATTTCTACCCCCAAAGAACTGAGTAAAGAATAATTCTGAACAATCCAGTCTTAAGCCATTATCTCAATTCCAAGTACTATTTTAAGAACTAATGGATCACTCTATCACAGTAGTTAATTCTATGGTTAGAAAACTGAAGTTATGTAAAAACACTTTCCTCCAAAACAAGCAAAGCCTTCTTTCTTTTTCAAAAATGGAAAGGTGAGATAACCTCAAACAAAAAGTAACAGCAATGTTTACCATGCCTTAGTAATCACCAACAAATACTGTTGTCAAAAGCCTCAAGGTATACTCAAACTGCACTTATCTTGCAAACAATCATCAAACACTATGCTGACCTAAATTTCACAGGTATCGAATCAACCTATCTTTAGAATTCTGGTATGATGTAGTTAACCTAAAGTCCATCACAGGACCAGGTAACAGGCCAAATGGTAGAACCATTTGACAGGAGATCACATAGTAATAAAATCAAATTAGCACAAATACATAAACATGATTCATTACCACACAGTAGCAGTGTATGGTTTTTTTAAAGTCAGTACTGGCTGGCCCTTCCAGTATATCTTCGAGATTAAAAATGATATAAAATAGGCAGGTCTGCTCTGTAAAATGTTGGCCCACTTGGTTACAAGCAACTCTTTCACCAAAAATGATCACACACACTTGTGCACCTTATGTTTACTGTAAGATAATTAGATTCAAACTAGAAAGTACGCTGGGACTCAAGATTCTAAATGTATCCTTGCCTTTAGGATAACTTACATCAAAACCAGTAAAAACATCACATAAAACTTTTTGCTAAGGTTCCATTTTAGTAAAATAATTTTATTGCTCTGACACTGATAGAACTATGCTCATAAAACTATGCCCGCCCCCCCCAACCCCCAGAAGTCTCAGAACGCTTATTATACAAACTAAAATCTATTCAAATAACACTCAGGTTTCTCTGTCTACCAGATTGATATATGCAAGTGAAATTTACTTATTTGAAAGAACGAAAATGACGTTTACTCCCATTCTTCCGTAAATTCCTGTACAAGCCAAAGTTTAAAGACTGGCTCTTCTTTTGACAATGCATAATCACTTAAAGGGAATTTTTTAAGAAAAGTAATTTTTAAATGAGAAAACAGGAGCCCAAGTAACACATTCCTCTTCCCCTTCCCATTACCGCCCAGTCTTCAGTAACATCACTTCCTTCTATTATTCCCTACAAGTATCTTTAGGTGATCTCAAGGTGTTCTCTCTCTCCCGTCTATTCTACTTAAGGAAAACATTCTTCCCTGCTGTTGGCCAGCCAAGCCAAGTGCCGCAGGCATAACAAATATCCTCAAAGGCAACACTAAAGTAACTGCTTTCACAAACTTGTTTTGTGTTTTGTATCTGGGAAATCAAGACTGATCCATGAACAAAGAACTGCAGATATACAAGGCTACTGAGCAGTAACACTTTAATACCCTTCACTTTTAGCCTCAAGATTACCATGTTATGGAAACTATTCTAATGGGTATCTAATGGCAAGCGGCTTCAGAACTCAACTTCATACTGAGTGACTCTCTCATGTACATGAACCCCACAGAAGACATACATACACATCTACTACTCACTCGCTCACAAGCAAGCATACACACACACATTTTCTTTCTTTCCAGAACAAGCCAGAATTACAGCTCTTTTGGTGATTGTTATAATTTTTGGAATGGTTCATAAATTTTCCAAATTATTTTAAATTTGTAATTTTTTTCTTTCCAATTGTGAACCATTCCATATTGCATCTTTATTGCAAAAGTCAACATGCTTCTTAGAAATTCAGATTGTAATTGATAAAACAAACATTACATATATGAATTTAAATGTATAAACAGTTAGAAATTCAACAATATCTCCTATTATACTATTACACAAGTTCACAATTTTTTAAAAACTATAATACAGGCATTCTATACATCGAGAGGAACCACTATTCCTTTTCACATGATTTTTTGTCTTCATTTTGAAATAATGATCCATCACCATGGACCTTTTTCACCATAACAGTACCATGTTTTCCAATTTAGCATCTTAGCTGGTAACAAGGTTTTCCCAGTGTTACAACATGAAGGAAATTCTGCACAATCCTGGAATTAACTTTTTAAATTTGGACAACAAATACATTAGTAAACCAGGCTGATCTAGCTGCATTGGTGTTTTTTGTTATTATTAATCACATACTTATAAAGATGTCACACAAATTAAGAACAACAGCAGAATCTGCCTCAGATACTTTGTGTTATCTCTGTAAATAAAAATGCCAAGAAAACAAGTCATGGTAGTCAGACATATTTAAGAGGAACTCTTAACACTTGGGCATTTGTGGGGGCATGTTAAAAATCCCAAAGCAGGGGAGAAACATGTATGTATAACTATTTTATGCTAATCTTCACTGAAATTTAATTTCTATTATAATTAATCTATATTTTAAATTAATTATTGAGAATAAAGGATGTTTTAAAATTTTTAGAAAGGTCACTACTGTCTGATTTAAGGTGTATTGAAAACAGTTTTATACAAAGGGCTTCAAGCCTTACTGGAAAAAGTGTTTAACTGTTCTTCACTTTAACTCTCTCCTTCTTACCCCTCTCCTGCCCACCAAATAACTGAAAAATCTAACAAATCCTTAACTCCCTCTGTACTGGGAGTGTAAGATGATGTTAATTTTGAGGTTAAAAAATCGTATGAAAAGGAATCTCATTCTGATGAGCTGTCCGTCTACTGAAAGTCTCCTCACAGTTCCATTAATTTACTGTAATTCTCAATTTCCGAATACAAAAATACAACAATTCTTATTGAAATCTATACGCTGGTAGTTTTAGTACACAAAAGGAAAAAAAACAACAACAAAAAAAACCCAAACAAATTATTTACAAAATTATACAGTTTAAGAAAAAACTTTGTACAAAAAATATATAAATCCTTTGTTCCCTCTATCATGTTTAAACTGTCAGGACTCAAAATATTCACCACAATGAATCTTTCAAAATATATACTGACTGAGCCACAGACATCAATAAAATTTAATTAGAGATGATGGAGGAGGAAGGAGCAAGATCAATTATTTTAGGTAACCCATTCTAATGGTTTCCTTCTTTTATAAGCTTATGTTAGCTTCAATGTTATCAGAAATCGAATAACCTAGAAAGAGCAAAGTCCCTATTACTATGAAGGAAAAATGACATATGCTTAAATAATGATCCTGGTTTGACACATCATTCCAGAAAAATAAGTAGAAAAGATGATCAGAACATGGGATTTAACTTCTTGTAGCCAAGTGAATCTAGAGTCCTGATGGTTTTAAGTTTCTTAGTGAATCATTTCTATTTTGAGAAACAGTCTTTACCTCAGGAAAAAAATCCTTGATATAATGATCACGAAGAACCTTCTGAAGCCAACAGGAAATTTCAAATTTTCACACCACACTTACATAAAAAAACACAGATGTATATTTCCTTGAAAAAGTGACATCCTATGTACATTAATCATTTTTTCCCCCAAGGGGTTAGTACAGTGTAGTGTTGCTCTTCTGCTTTTCCATCTAACATTCAGAACACAAGGACATAAATCTACATATATATTTTACTTAACAGATACTCTACTCTATACAGTGTACAGTAAAAATGCACACAGTTAAAGAAATTGTCTACTGAAGGATATATATGTTCATGGATAGCAACGAACTACAAAATTATGAAAATATATGGTCGTCTGATCAAAGTCAAGTTATGACTCCCATTTATTTCTAGCATACCCATCCCCCTATCCTACCCTCACCCCACTCCAAGACACTTCACCATTATGATTTAAATTTAGGAAAAGAATTTCAGGTACTCTGAACCCTTTTGTGTAACTATCAACAAACTCAAGTTTTAAAAAGAACAAAAAAGCTGGTGACTCCCTCCTCCCCTAAGATCCTTCCATTATTCTCAAAACAGCACTTGTTTATCAAGGTGCTGATTTAAACCTTTTACTGAAGACTGAGTTTTGGTGGCCCAAATGAGTCACTTATTTTACTATTAGGTAAGCATGCCTATTAATGAAAAGACAGGAGAGAAAAGAGGACCCAAAAAAAGCAACCAGTGATAGCCTTTTACATTCTGAGAAAGATAAATTAAAAAAATAAAAATAAAAAGAGGACAACTTGAACGAATGCTCACTGAGCATAAAAACAAACTGACAACTGAATAGCAAGAGAAGTACTGGAGAGTTAATGTGAAGAAAGAAAAGAAACACCATGACGCTAACTACCTTTGCCTTTAAAGCCTATGAGAACATAAGGAGTCTGTTGTGATTTACACTGAAATAGTACTCCTACACATTGAATGATGAAAAAAATTTAGACTGAATACAAACTGGGTTCCTCCACAGTAAAAAAAGTTAAAATAAATTGTACTTTTCTTCCAAGATAACTCTCGAAAGCAAAAGGGCATTTTAATTAGAAATATCTCCTGCTGTCTGACAACATATCCATAATAGCTGAGAGTTAAGAGATTTCAGGCGACTGACATTTAATGAAATTTTATCAGATTATAACCCAAAATAAAATTTCAGAACACCCTGTCATTTACATCATAATCCAACACCAACAGCAAGAAAAACAAGTGGTGTGGAAAATAAGGCTCTAGAGATTATTCATTTTTTCCTGTGGATCTTCACAACTGTGTAAAAGTCACTAGGCCTTTGGTGCTTTAATATCATGTACAGTTATGAGATGTGTTTAAATAGCAAATTTGCTGTCCTTAAACTACTGTGTTGAAAAGAAAAATAAAAAAATTTTTTTGGCTCATTGACTTCTTTAAATAATTTTTAAAAAGTTGTTCTTCTAAACAATATTCCTAAAAAATTATACAGCTTGCAATAGATTTCATCTTCGCCATGAACGAGACTCATATTCATCTTCATCTTCGTCATCATCATCATGCAAAAACAAATCTGAGGTCTCGGTTTCCTGAAGGGTGAGAGGATAAAATCTGTTTAGTGGTACAAGACTGTTAAGTGAAATACTTTTTAGGACAAAGACAAATAGACTAGTATGCAAAACCAAAGCAATATTTACAGTGATATACTCAGAGCATCCCTCTACATAAAACAAGGAGAAAAAATTTTAATGCATATAAATTGTTCTCCCCATGCAAATTTTTGTAGTTTTAATAGGACTAGAGTTCTACCCTAATATCATCAGAAAGATAAACAAAGTATGGAGGAGAAATAAAAACAGATCTAACATAATGTATTTTTGATAAAATTTATTATATTCCATTAACTTAAAAATGAGAAAAATAAATGACAACTTTCAAACTCCTACACCTATCCTTTATTATCCAACTTTTCAGGGAGGGCTGAGTGAGTAACTTCTCTGAGACACAGACATTCCAAATCCTATATACAAATTTTATGCTACACAGAATTACCTACAAATATTACTAAAACATCAAAACTTTTTTCTTAGAATTAGGGGAGGAAAAAAAGTGTGAAATTTATCTGCTTTTCTTAGTGAAACTACCCATACAGTCAACTATAAATGCAAGATATTTTTCCCTGATCACTCAGGAATAATCTCCAATGCAGGTTAAGACTCTGCTTTTATGGATTAATCAGATTAATACAAGAGTAAAAAAATTAATTATAACATATTTCAAAAGGTTGATTATTTGGTATTTATATTATTTAAGTCCTAGTTTCCCACTTCTCTCTCATTTCTAAAGTGACAACTTTAACTAGTTGTACAGGGAAGAAAAATAAGAAATTCAAATCTATTATTTATGGTGCTTGAACAGATGAAAAGCTAAAACTAACCAGCAAAAATTTAATTTGTTCTTGTAATCCATGACCTCCTTTGCTAGGAAGAAAGTATTTCTATAATTCAGAAAAGTCAAAATGAACATAAATTAAAAAGAACAGTCTGACTCCAGAAGAAAATAATTAATAAAAGATTTTTTATATTTCTGTACTTATTCTAATTCCTTAACAAGACTTAACTTTAACTTCTAGGCATGTACGAAAGAAACACCCAGTATTTATGTTTCTAATTTATACTATTTAATTGAATTATCTAATTCAATGCATTTTCAGTCATTAAATTTACCTCCTCCTTGACTTCCTCTTCCTCAGTCTCAGTAGATATAGATGGTACCTTGGGCTTGTGCCACGTTATTTGTAGTCGACGGTCTTTGAATTTTGACCCTTGATTTGCAGCCTGGAATACATTTTAGAAAAATATATAAACATATACTTACATTGAGTAATTATTTCTAGTTTATGTTCTGTAAATATCTTGCTATTTGAAATCAGAGTGATGGGGATAGGGAATGTGTCCAAGAGATCAACAAATAATCTCCAGTGATAGGCAGTATAAAAATAAAGCCCTTTTTAATTAGAGTGACTCTGTGTCCTAGTTTGCCCAGGACACGCCGTTAATTGTTACCTATGTCCCAGCTGCACATGACACAGTCACCCTCCCTACAGCAGTGCAGATAAGGATGACACACAGGGCCTTTACTTAACACAGTCATTGATCTTTGCCTTAGATACCCACATGTTCAGACCCAAATCTTAAAAATGTACATAATTTTTATAAAAGGTAAATCATGTAATGCCCAGTCATTCCATCACATCTCCAGCAGCCCCACCTTTATTAGGTAAAGCTGTTTCTACTTTATTTTCTGACATGATATACACTAACAAGAACTACTCAGTTCATATACCTATGCAACCAATGTCAAACAAATATAATCATGACTCAGGGTAAAACTGCCAAGTTTTTATGTTTCCTGGTACTGTTTTCTAAGCATTTTTCTTTTTTTTTTTACCTCCTCAGCAAACTGAAATAAGGGAAAGCAATAAAGCAATAGTTTCCATTTTAAAGACAAAGCAACAGAGACAAAAGAACAGCGATCCAAAGTTTCATGAAAAGCTCAGGTACCCCTACAGCTGTCCTATAAACAGTGCTGTACTTTTAGAATACCCCAATTCTGAGTGCAGCTCTGAAAAACAAAACACATAAAAGGGGTCCTTTTTCATTTGGGTTTCACTCTTACTTTGGGGAAAATGCTGACATACCTTATGAAGCATTTGCCAAATGTATCCCTGGAACACTAAGAACACTGAACGGTAAAAGTGTATGCTAGGGCAGACCCATAACCAGTCAATTACTGTCTGCACAAGTATCAGCAGGTGATCTCAGAAAAAATTCCTAAGTCCATGGCAGGTTGAACTCTTATAACCTGATATCAAACATTCTGACTCATAAAACATACACCAACGTATCAAGATGGCACTGCCCCTAACATTCACCACTTTCTAAAAACCATGTAACATATACACATCCTTAGCCCTCACTCCATCCTTTAACATATATTCCAACTACAGAAAGGCTTTCACTACTTGTTTTGTTCATTTTTCTATTATTTGAGTTTTTGACGATTTTTTTACTTCAATGATCAGAATAAGGGTTTTTAAACAATAATTGGGTTGTCCTTCAAAGAGCAGCAATTCTATTCTCCAAATGGCATTTTAAAGTATTACATGTATATTACTAAAAGAAAAATTAAAAATTTAATTTGGTTTCCTGTGTAGTTTGGAACCAAGAATAAATAACCCAAGCTTGCAGCAAATCAGGTAAGATTAGCAATTAGATAAAGATGCATTCTGGCAATATCAGGTCAAAAAACATCACAGTCTGCTGGCAGGCATCTAAACTCAAAACTGATCAACTCACTCAACAATGCCACTCCTAGGAGTATACTCAAGGGTAATGTGTGCACATGTGCACAAAGAGACATACATAAGAATGTTCATCACAATACTATTCATCAACAACATAAAGTGGATATAATCCAAATGTCCTATCAATGGCAGAATGGAAAAATAAACTGTGGTATAGTTGAACAATTGAATATTACATAGGAATAAAAAAGCATACTGTTACAATGCAACAATATAATTCATCTCACAAACATAATGAACAAAAGAGTACACACAGTGTGTTTCCATTTATATAAAATTAGACAAGCAGAGTAATATACTACAGTACTTAGGATGCATTACGTAAGTGAAAAACTATACAGAAAGCCAAGAAATAATTATCAAAAAGTGAGAATAATGGTTACTTCTCTGAGGAGAAGAGAACAGTACTGCGAGGAGTCATGAGGGCAGTCTTCGGGCTGATGGCAATGTTCTGCTTCTTGACCTCAGGGGTATTTGCCCTCTAGTAGATCACACAACTCTATTATTTCTATATGATATACTTTATTATAATAAATATTTTCAACTGAGTAATATCTTCACAATTTAGAAAGGCTAGAGGGCAACAACAAATAAGATACTTATGTGGAAAAAATAAAGCTTGGAATGGAACTTTGTGTCATATTTTGGTAACTTTTTTAAAATGAAAGACTATATATATATTTATTGTTATATATGTAATTTTTTTCAATAAATATATCCAATAATAGTAGCTACTTTTTAAGTATGGTCAGATACTGAGAAAAGAGGGAAGATTTTTACTTTTTCATCTGATACTGCCTGCACAGTGATTTTTTTATTTTTTGCAGGAATTTTTTTTTTAAGTAAGTTTAAAGTTAAGAACAGCTCTTCCTATATACAGATAATCTCTCACAGACACAGCTATATATGACTTGAAAATAATCTGAATGTCTAATCAATACTGGACTGTTTAAATCAAGTATGATACATCTATGCACTGAAATACTATGCAGCCATTAAAGAGAATAAGGCAATACCATATGTACCAATACAGTCGTAGGTCAATCTCTAATACATATTAAGTGAAAAGAGCATTATGTCAAAGACTATTATATACTATGCTACTATTTGTGTAACAGAGAACATGTATGTTCTTACATGTAACATAGTACATACAGAGTATCTTCAAGAAGATATGTAAGAAATTGGTAACAGTAAAACTGCTCTAGGGAGAGAACCTGGTTGACTGGAGATGGACACAATCTTATTTTTCATTGTATACATTTTTTTCCTTTAACACTTTGCATATACATATGTTGGCCAAGGAAATAAAATACATACATATGTATGTATCTGACAAAAATCTATTAACATACCAGTAGTTTAGACTTGGAACTACTTAGAGGCAGAAGTTACTCAGAAGTAGTCCAGTTGTTTTCCCCAATCAGAAACTGATACCAAATTTTGCCAGGTATCATTCACCAATTACTTAACTAGCAAAGATGAAAAAACAAACCTCAAGCACTGCTGAGGGTATGGGCAAATAGGTACTCTCATTCAATGTCACCAGAAGCATAAATAAGCACAACATTTCTGGAAGATTATTTGGCAATCTGTACCAAAATTTTAAATAGTCATGCCTATGATCCAGTCAACTCACTTCCAAGAACTTAACCTAAAGCAACAGTCCTCAACTGGAGACAAAAGAATTACTCTAGGAGGTATTTTGGTTGTCATACTGACTACACAACACTCATCTGCAACTCAGTGACATCCAGGGATGACAAAAATTTTGCAACGTGTAGAACTGTGCCACATAATGAAAATTTATCCCATTATCATCCCACTCAAAACTGCCAAATCCAGTGAGATGTACATAACATTATTCCTAATGGTGAAAAATGAGGAACACCCTAAAACTGAAGAAACAGGAGGCTGGATGCATAAATCACGTTACATTCCTTCAACATGACGTCTTTAAGACAAATGTACAGACGTACTTATAAATATTAAAGATTCTCCACAACACAGTAAAGGTGAAAAAAACAGAAGACGTTCTAAAAGAGTATGGGTAGTATGTATGTATGTCACAAATAATGTCCACTGCTGTCAAGTTTATTCTGACACATAGTGGCCCTACAGAACAGAGTATAACTGTCCAGTAAGGTTTCTAAGGCTGCAGTCTTACACTCTTTGGATGTTCAGTTCTCCATCTTTAGCCAGGAAGTTATTTGGTTCTTAAGAAAAATAAGAAATACAAAAAGTCTTGAGGTTCTGAATGCTTCCCCACCAATTTATTTAATTAATTATAATTTTCACGTTTTTTGCTGTCAACCTCTAATGCCACCACTCTGGCCAGATCTGGAAGATCACATAAGGTGACTGAGTATTTCTGTTGTAATTACAAAAGACTTCTCATGTACTATTAATTTTTCTCCATAGTCTTTCTAGACAGGGGTTTTACTACTGGTATTTAATACCACTGTCTAGGAAGTCTTCAGACTGCTACAGCTTTCTTCTGTGAAGTGTTGGATTTGAACTGACAACTTTTCAGTTAGCAGTTTTGCCCCATCAGGGTCCTCATAGTGCAGATTTAGGGAGTAGAAAGGTGTTTATAAAAATGTAATTGATAGAATTTTGGATTTTTGTGCCTTCTCTATAATTTGTCTTGTTTCCATGTTCTAAAATAAATTTTCTTTGTAAAGAAACAAAAAAGATTAAAAGAAAATTAAGCAGTCTACGGAATTTCTAGGCAATGGCATCAAATACCAGTACCAAAACCCCTGTGTAGAAAGGCTATAGAGAAAACTTAGTAGTACATGAGAAGTTTTTTCTAATTACAACAGAAGTACTCAGTCACCATATATGATCTTCCAGATATGACAAGAGTGGCAGAATTACAGATTGACAGCAAAAAATGTAACGATTACAATTAATTAAATAAATTGGGGGATGGCGGCATACAAAAGCTCAAGACTTCCTACATCTTTTACTTTCTTAAGAACCAAATGACCTTCTGGCTAAACATGGAGAACTCAACATTCACAGTATATAAACTCATTATCTTGCTCATACTGCAATGAAATGACAGTAAGATGATTTTTTTTTAAAGAATACAATTTACAAGGGTAGACAAAGAGAATACAAAAAAAGTCTAAAATTCAAGCAGGTAAGAACAGATAACGCTAAAAAATTTTAAATCAGTAAGTGACAATAAAAACATTTTTATTGGAGACTGTGGAGAGAATGGAACTCTTCTACACTGATGGTGGGAATGTAAAATGGTACAACCTTTCTGGAAAGGAATTTGGCACTTTCTTAAAAAGCTAGAAACAGTATGATCCAGCAATCCCACCGCTTGGAATATATCCTACAGAAATAAGAGCTGTCACACAAACAGATACATGCACATGAATGTTCACTGCAGCACTATCTACAACAAGAAAAAAGTAACACTCAAGCTAGGTGCCCATCGACAGATAAATGTATAAACTATGGAACATATACATAATGGAACACCATGCCATGATAAAGAACGATGATTTTATGAAACATCTCATAACCTGGAATCAACTGGATTACATCATGCATGGTGAAATCAGTCAGCTACAAAGAGACAAATTTTGTATGAGACTATTATTATAAGCACTTAAGAAAAGACTTATGCACAGAAGAAAATACTCTTTGATGGTTACAAAGGAGGAGAGGGAGGGAGAGGGTTATAGATAGTCAACAGGAAGTGGGTTAAGTGAAAGAAGGTTAGCACAACTGGACTACACCAGAAGCTAAAAGGTTGTCTAAATACAGCCCGAGATTTTAAAGGACACAGTAGCAGAGACAGGGGCCTGAGGACCATAGTTTCAAGGGACATCAAGGTCAACTGGTATAATTAGTCTTTTTCTAAGAGATTGTTCTGCATCCCATATTGATGAGTAGTAGCTGGGGTCTCAAAAGCCAGCAAGCTGCCATCTAAGGAACATCATTTGGTCCCAACCCACCTGAAGCAGATGAAAATCAAGACATGAGGAAAATAGGAGCCTAGGAAAGAGAAGGGTCCATACGACTGTGAAACTACATCAGCATGAGGCCAGGAACTACATGCTGCCCAGCCACCACCACAGACAGCCCTGTCAGCAAACACAGTGTAGAGTCCCAGACACTGCATAAGAAAAAAGGGTGTGCCGATCAAGAACTCAATTAAAAGACCAGACTTGGTCTGACAACCCAGAGGGTCCCCTGAGAACACGGCCCCTGGACTTGCTGCTAGCCCAGACTGAAACCAGTACTGAACACTTCAGATAAAGATTGAACTGGACTAAAAGACAGAATGATGCCTTTTGGTATGTATACTTTATGGTTTAATATACATATAAGGCTGTCCAACTGGTCTCTTTTTAGAGGGGAAATGAGAGGGTAGAGCGGAAGGGACAAGCGTGAGGTGAGGGGATACTGGAAGTAAAGAGTGGAAAGGAACAGTGTGCTGTCACAGGGAGACAGGAGCAGACAGAGCTGCATAAACGTTGGTGCTTGGGGTTTTATATGGCAAATTGACTCAGATTGTAAATTTCCATGAATTACAAGACAACTTTTTTTAAAAAAACAACATTATTTTGAAGTCAGAAAATACCAAAAGAATTAAGTAAAAGAGTTAAAAGTAGACATCTTTAGGGAAGGCAAAATGCGGAAAATGGAAGAGGAGACTGCTTAACAGCTGTTAATTTTATTCTTCAAATGATGTACAGGTAGAACTTTTACAAGTTAAAAGTAAAAAAAAAAAAAATTGTAAGAAAAGAACACAAGGAATTTGGAGTCTTACTCTTTTCTTTCTGTATTTGCAGGCAACTCTGGTGGCAGACTGGCTAAGAGTTTGGTTAATAACCAAAAGGTCAGCAGTTTGAATCCAACAGCCTATGAGACAATTTCACCCTGGCTATAGGGTTCCAAAGAGTCAGGATCAATCTGATAGCAATTTTCTGGGTTTTTTTGCATACTTGGTATGTTGTGTCCAGTGTACATTTTGGAAGACAGTGTCCGTTGTCTAATCAACAATTACTTTACCATTTTCCTTTCTAATAGACTGTAATTTTCATTACTAGTCAAATCGCTACATGTGAGTGCCTCAGCTCCACTGTCAACCCAGGTTGATACATTAACCAGGAAATAGTTTAGAAATGTTAAGAAACAATACTAGCTAAGACATGTGAGGGCACATCTGCTGAGTCAAAGAATCTATGTGTGTACAGGGGGGGTACTCTCTAGAAAGGATTCCCTCACTATTTTTAAAAGTGGCTTAAGAAATGAATCATTTCTTCTCCCCCTTTGGTTATTTTTTCAAGAGACTGTGCTATCTCTTGTTGCTGCAGCCATCCTGATACTATCAAGAAAAAAAGCTTCAGAACATAAACCAACATATCAGCACTGGAGAATGAAAAAAGAGAAAGAATTTGTGTGGCTGAGTTAACAAGTTAGTCAATCTTAAGAGCTCCCTACTTCCAGACTTTTTCAAGTCTGTATTTTTCAAGCCAATCATCTGTTACTTTCAGCCAAATACATTCCAAGAGACAGGTACTTTCATAAGAGTGGGGGCGGGGGGGGGATGCCACCCTATATCACAGATGATGACAGCTAAAACTACCACAATTCTAACATCTTGCTGGTTCACTGCTGTATACTATTTGAGAAATGTCAAAGTAGAGGGAAAGCACTGACAACACTTTCAGCAAATATTTTTCACTACCAAAACCAGCCAAATTTTTGTTTAACCAAGAGTACAGAAATGTACCCTTACCTCCTGTCTTGTCTGTCACCTTAATCAAGGCTGCATGCCTTATTTAACATTTTCTGCTTATGGCCTAGACTTTAATGTTAAAACACTTAAAGAGAACTCTTCCTGAATGTCTTCAATATCCTCAGATCCCTGTCAAGTTAGTAGAAGTGAACATTGTTCAAGAACAAAGGTTTTCCTGAAGTCACTGATTTTGATTTTTAAAACAGATGATATTCTATTTACAGATATATTATCCTACCCTATTTTTTAATGCTAAGTTTCAATATCTAATATATAAAACTAACAACATGTACCAGGAGTCAGCAAACTACAACCATGGGGCCAAATGTAGCCCCCTTCCACTGTTTTTAAACTAAGAATGGGTTTTACAAGAAGGAGTTGGGAGAACAGTGATGGCTGACCTCTAAATGCACAAAATAATAAAGACCTTTACGCAGCAGATCTCAATTTGTATGTGTATCTAAAAGCAAGTGGTGACCACTGTATTTGGATTATAACCAAACATGTTCTGTTGCCCTAAAAAATTCCGTTTTTGAATTCTGCCTCCATCCTAGATTATTTTCACTCACTACACTACAAATATCTGGTTAGCCTGCCTACAGGTGGGCATGCAAATTTATATGGGAATGTACATTTTCACTCAGTCATATTAAACAAAAAATAAAAAATAAAAAAAAATCAAATGTAGTTTTGGAAGAAATGACCACTATAAACGTATTTATATGAAGTACTGAGGAATTAAAAAGAAAGAGCTGCATCTTACCCTTCAAATATATTAACATGAACTTGCTAATATCTGTTTTTATAAGTTTTCTAATCAATAAAACATTTGACATTTATACAAAATGCAGCAAAGAAATGCTGAATACACCACTCTTAAGAGTTACCATTTGTTATTTTAAAAAACTTACTGAAAAATGAAGCAATTCATCTTTCTCCTCTTCATTGAAACCACCAACTGTTAGTGCTTTGGGGCGGTGGTCCACCACCATGTGGTTTAGTGAGCCCCTTCCTCTGCCCCCACGGCCTCGGCCTCTTCCTCGACCTTGAGAGGACATGGTCTTTCCTCGACCCACAGGTAAGATACCTAATCGTGCAGCCTGAATAACAATAACAAAAGGTAGAATGCAACACACACAGACAAAATATTGGAAAAGAGGAATACAGAAGCATCTCTTGAGATGTTAATGAAGTATGTTAGTAACTCCTCTTTAAATCTTACCTCCACTTGTAACTGATTAAGTTTTTTCCGTAATTCCGTTGTGTCTTCTCCCGAGGATAGTCTTTTATGGAGGTCCAGTTCAGTATCTAATAGCTCCTTCTGGGCCTATGAAAAAAGCACAGTAAAAATCTGTTTTGCAGAGAACTTCCAAGATCTCACTCTGGACTTTATACTTATAGACTAACATATACTTCTTCTAAGAAAATACACGTAGCAGAGTTGGTGTTTTAGGAAAGCAATTTTATGCATACAGTATCAACAGGGAACTACTATAAATTCAAGCCGGACAGACGATAATGTGGAACCAGGGATGTCACTGCTGATTTCAGATGGATCCTAGCAGAAGGCAGAAAATACCGGAAAGATGTTTAGCTGTGTTTTACTGATTACCTACAGACATTCAACTATGCGGATCATAACAAATTGTGGATGACACTGTGAATGAGGAATTCTGCAACACTTAATTGTGCTCACAGGGAAACTACCTTTATATAGACCAAGAGGCAGTTGTTCAGAGATACCAAGGGGACAGTGAGTGGCTTAAAGTCAGGAATAACAAACAACAAATGCTAACTCTTAATGTGTACATCAGGGTTGTATCCTTTCATCATACCTATTCAATCTGTATGCTGAACAAATAGCCCAAGAGACAGAGTATATGAAGAATGTGGCATCAGAACTGGAAGAAGACTCATTAACAGGCTGTGACATGCAGACGATATAACCTTGCTTGCTGAAAGCTAAGTGGACTTGAAGCACTAACTGGTGAAGATCAAAGACTACAGCCTTGAATATGGTTTACACCGCAGTACAAAGAAAACAAAAATTTTCTCACCTGGACCAATAACCTCATGATAAAGGGAGAAATGATGGAAACTGGCAAGGATTTCACTTTATTTCTATAGACAATCCATGTCCAAGAAATCAGCAGTAAAGAATTAAAATGACATACTGCAACAGGCAAATCTGCTGCACAGCACCTTATTAAAATTTTAAAAAGCAACGATGTCACTGGAGGACAAAGGTGCACCTGACTCAAGCCATTGTATTTTCAATCACCCATGTTGGACAATGAATAAAGAAGACTGAAGAATCGATGTATTTGGATTATGGTACTGGTGAAGAATACTGAATATACTGCAGACTACTACAAGGACAAACTAATATGTCCTGGAATAAATATGGCCACAATGTTCCTTAGATGCAAGGATCATGAGATTTCATCTTATATACTTGGGACCTGCTGTCAAGAGGGACCAGTCCCCTGAAAATGACATCATGCTAGATAAAGCAGAGTTAGTGAAAAAGAGGAAGACCTTCAACTAGATAAACTGACACAGTGGCTACAACAACAGGCTCAAATACAGCAATCATTCCGAAATGGTACAGGACTGTGCAGTATTTCATTCTGTCCTATAGTGAGTTGGAACTGACTCAACAGCACCTATGAACAACAACACCCAAATACGATGGCCTAAAAACCAGATGAGGGAGATAAAAGAATAATTTCACATAATGATAAAGCATCATAAATAAAGCACAATGGAGAAAAATAAATTACATATGAAAAATTCGTCAACAGTTAAAGGGTAATAGTTACATAATTACTATATGACTTGAACCCTCTAACTACTATCATGCTTTTTTAAAATGTGCATATTTCTTTCTCTGATCGGAGGAAGTATCAATAAAAATAAGATTTTTAATATCTTTTAAAGAAGCGATCTTGAAACACTTTCTTATACTGAGAGAGAACCACAATTTCAAATATAATATAACATTATACATACCATAAGTTGCATGGTACATATCTTGCAAACTGATTTCAGTTCTCAAAGGCCTAGAAATTAATCTAAAATCCCACTCTAGAGCAGTGATACAACAGAACCACTGTGTAAAGCTCATTCTCTCCCAGAAGGAGGAAACAGAAAGCTACTGAGACTTAAACTGATCAGGAACCTCTGCTTATTTTAGTATGATGCAACATTTTTACTGATATTAAACCCAATATCTTTTGAATACTAAAACAGATGTTTGTATTATAACATTAGAAAAAACTGCTGAGAAAGGGAACATCTCTTTCCCCTCATCATTCTACCAGTTTCATATTCAGCAGCACCAACCAACCAACGGCCATCGATTCCGACCCATAGTGATCCTATAGGACAGAGAAGTACTGCCCCAGAGAGTTTCCAAAGAGCACTTGGGGGATTCGAACTGCCAACCTATTGGTTAGCAGCCATGGCACTTAACCACTATGCCACGTATTCAGCACAAAAAACCAAAAAGTTCAAACATGGTTATTATTTCCCTTCTCTAAGACAGTGCACAGCATCTACTGAAAGAAACACATACACACACACACACCTGGCCACATTTGTTTAATGCTCCCAATTATAATAACATAATCCAAGGGTTCCACTGTACTTTTAAAATGCCAAGCACACAGCCCATGTTCAATAACCCTATGCTGAATGAAAAATGCAAACAAATACCTCTGTCTTTGTCTTCACTTTAGATGGCACGGAGACTACAGATGATGCTTTTGATTCATCTTTTAACTGTGAGATTTTTTCTCCAAGCCCCTTCAAAGTCTTCATTATATTTGCTCTTTCTTCTGGTTTCATGTTTTTGTTTTTTTCTAGCTTAGATATTAACATCTACAAAATGAACAGAAAAAATTAGAACTATGCTTAGTCTATTTTAATGTAAGCATTAAATATTTTACTATTAAAGGTACCTTTATAAAACCCATGCTATATATCAACCCCAGAAGTCAAGTAACGAGCTCCTGTCTTACCTTTTGGCATTCTATTTGCTTTTCTAACACTTCTTGCCTCTTTTTCCTCATATCTTGTTGAAGCTTCATTGCTTCCTATATGAACAGGTAAAGAAGAAATGAGTAAACACTGACTGCTACTGCAGTCTCAATTCACTTCTCTTGCCCATCTCTGTCTACCACAGATTCTCCTCTTGATAAAAGAATAACTGAAAGCTGAGATAAAACTTTTCAATATATTTTACTCAATAATTACAGTATAACACAATTTACATTTATAACTATGCTTTATTAAACACTAATTAGCTATATCTGCAGAGCCCTGCTGGTGCAGTGATTAAACATTTGGCTGCTAACCAAAAGGTCAGCAGATCAAACCCACCAGCTGCTTCTTGGAAACACTATGGAGCAATTCTACATTGTCCTATAGGGTTGCTATGAGTCAGAATCAACTCAGTGGCAAACGGTTTTATTTTATTTTTTTGTAAGGGTTATATATTTAAATAACCCAAATGCCTGTGTAAAGAACTGTCTTCTTTTGTCAGCGTAACAAGCCAAAATTAATTTTGAAGTTTAAAAAGTTAAGATGCCGCTATATGTTAGAAATGACAGCAAAATCTAAGGCCTTTTGCCAGGAAAATTTTGCTTCCTCATGTCCCTGTTAATGAAATCTTTAATTATATCAAAATAATACAGATAAATATCTGTAGTTCCACAACATGAACTCACTCAAAGATGTTAACATAATCACTAAGAATTCAGTAGGTTCTTTTCCTCTAAAAAAGAGGGGAAAGATGAATTAAGGCTGGTACCTGTTTCCTTTTAAGTACTTCTTGAACATCATGAGATTTAGACCCTGAAAGTTTTGAAGGTGTCTTTGAGGAGCTGTATACCATTTTTTGATGGCCTGGTGTTGAAAATATCTGAAACACATAAATGTGGCTAAACTAAATCTTACAAATGCTTTAAAATAATATTTCAGAAAGATTGCACACATTTCCACTTTAGGAGTTAATTTTTTTACATCTAAGAATTTCATTTATATAAACTAGCTCTCTATACATAAATTCAACTGTCACTCAAAAATAAACAGAGATTGGTTCATTATTTTTTTAGCAAGAAAATCTTATCGGTGAACACAATCACACACTTTTATTTATTTTTCAATTGTGAGAGAGAAAAACAACAGCCTCTGCCATGTGGAGCTGGCCTGGCACTTGTAGTTAGGCATTAAGGGTTCTCGTTCTAAACAATTTCATGGAACACCAACTAAGATAAGGCCAGTCTATGACCACTACGGGGAGACCACTGCATAATCATGACTGAACACAGACAAAAACAGTTACCTAAACCATAAAAATTAATAAATGACTAAAAATCCCTCTAGTCCTAATACAAGTGACTACTACGTCTTTACCAATTACAGCCTTAGACTCATTCTAGTCTTTCCTCTTTTCAGACTAAGATTCATTAAGATATCTAGTCACACAAGTACTCGTTTCCTTAATCCTTCCCTAAAATCATCTAATATCGGTCCAAATATTAAAAGAAGACCTTTCAAAATCTGAGATGCTACAAGATTTTAACTGTCTGCACTTTCCTTCACTAAGTAATAAACCCAACCTATGCCTGTTGATCTAAGTGAGAGAGTATTGTTATAATTTAATTTCTATAAGTGAAGTGCCAAATAATAAGAATCTGTATTTTCAATAACAGGAAACTCTTCTAAGAAATATAGTTCTTTGTATCATAATACTAATCAAATATTCCAAGTTTCCAATAAACCAAAACAAGTAACTGGTTCACAGATTTGACTTTTTAAGAAACCAGGAGGTGGTTATCTTAACTGCGGTGTTTTGTCATTTAGATTGCTCTCCTCTTCTGATGAGATGATACTCCAGTTAATCTGCTCTTTCAGGCACAAGAGTTAAAGGGTACACTACAATCTCAGTTCCAGTCTTCTCTCAGGCATTCCGCTCTTTGTGTCTTTGCTTCCTCTTGCTTTTTACCCCCCTATTAACTTTAAATACCAGATTTAAGACATGCAAGAAATAATACTAAGAAATTCATGGAAAATTTGTTTATGAAAATTACATTTCCAAATACAGAAAAAAAATCTCTCAGTCTCCATGACACTTAACGGTCCTCAAAATTAAGCTACTTTAATTACACAGGAAAGTCCCTGAAGTACTGAAGGTCATGTTATTATTACCATTTTAAAAATAAAAACGACAACATACACAATTTATTGAGCACTTGTTATACTCTTAGAAACCCTGGTGGCATAATGGGTAAAGTGTTACGTCTGGTAAGCAGAAGGTCCGCAATTCAAATCCACCAGGCGCTCCTTGGAAACGCCACGGGGCACATATACTCTAACCTCAAGGGTCACTATGAGTCAGACCTGACTCGACAACAGTGGGTTTGTTATATGCTTAGTAGTTTGTTATTGTTTTATATTAACATGAAAAATTTTAATCTCTATAATAACTCCATAAGTTAGATATTTTTCAACTAAATCTATTGAAAAGAAAACTGATACTGGCTGACTTCAAAGTCTACACACCTTTTTCTTTATTTAACAGCATTTTTGAAATAGATAAAAGTACAGAGATTTGTCTTAAAATCTTGATAGATCTATCACTAAGCAGCAACAATTTATGAATACAAGAACAATTTTACTTCATTTATATCCTAACTATCAGATCCTCACCTCAAACACCATTATCATTTATTCTGTAATTATTTCAGCTGTATCTCTAGAAAAGAAGAATGCCATTCATTTTCAGATAACAATAATTCTTAGTATCATTAAATATTTACACCTCTGTATTATATTACAATTCTCTAAACATTTTTTCATTTGAATTGGGATCCATTTAGGCTCATATAATCAACTGGTTATGTGCTGTAACACCTCCTTTTAATTTACAGTCTCCCTCTCCATCACTTTCTTCTCCTTGCAAGCTGTTAAAAGAAACCAGGTCATTCATCCTATTTACTTCCTAATAGACAGTAATGGTAACCCTAACGTATTTCTCTGAGCCCTGAATTTCACTCAAATTGGTGGGAAGACCTAGGGCCTTGGCAAGACTCATTCTTCACTTTGATAGGATTCTAGTAATTTACACTTAATCTCCTTGCTTTCTGGTTTGATGAAACATTCTAAGCTTAGCTGGAACATCACCAGCTCCACATCTAGTTTATCTATTTCTTCTAGGATCCCTGGATCTTTTGGGTGCTACGGGTGCTCACCACCACTAGGTTGATTACTGTTTCTAGACTTTGGAAATGTTTTATTTTTTGTTTGCTTTTTAAGATAAAATACAACTTGAGTTTACACTGATACTTACAAATACAGGAGTACCGTATTTTTACTTAAACTTCCTTCTATTTCTCTATTCAGTAACTTTGAAAATCTTGGTTGTCAATGACACCAACATAATACCTCATCTGATTTGTGTTGTAATACTCACAAATTAGTATCAGAATACCAACAGCCAACCATATGATCTGGAAAAGATCTTTACTGTTTTTACCCTTAGAGCATATCCCATTAGGAACATTCAGTCAAATTACCCAGTTTTAACGGACTTAGAATAGTTCTTTTCCATGCAGATATGCTATCAACTGAATACATGCTGTTGTTGTTAGGTGCTGATGATGTCAGTTCCAACTCACAGCAACCGTAGGTACAACAGAACGAACACTACCTGGTCCTAAGCCATGCCCACAACTGTTTTTATGCTTAAGTTCACTGCTGCAGACAGAGAGTCAATCCAACTCCTTGAGGTTCTTCCTCTTTTTCACTGTCTGTCTGCTCTGTCAAGCATGATGTTCTTCTCCATGGACTGATCCTTTCTGACATGTCCATGGAATGTAAGGCATAGTCTCGCCATTTTTGCTGCCAAGGAGCACTCTGGTTGCGTGTCTTCCAGAACAGGTTTGTTCTTTTAGCAGTCCATGGTACATTCAATACTATTCCCCAACACAATTCAAATACAGAAATTCTTCTTAAGTCTTCTGTATTTACTGTCCACATTTTGCATGCATATGATGCAAGTTAAAATATCACGGCCTGAGTCAGGCGCACTTTAGTTGTCAAGGTGGTATCTTTACTCTTCAATAAAGAAGTCCTTTGCAGCAGATTTCCCCAACACAATGCATCTTCTGATTTCCTGACTGCTACTTCCAAGGCTGTTGATTGTGGAATCAAGTAAAATAAAATCCTTGACAATCTCAACTCTTTCTCCATTTATCATAATGTTGCTTAAGTTACTTGCTGGTCCAGATGTGAGGATTTTTGTTTTCTTAATGTTGAGGTACAATCCATACTGAAGGTTGTGGTCTTTGATCTTTACTAGTAAGGGTTTCAAACCCTCTCCACTTCCAGCAAGCAAGGCTGTATTATCTGCATAACGCAGGTTGTTAATAAGTCTTCCTTCAATCCTGAAGCCATATTCTTCTTCATTCACATCATCAAGCTCTTTGGATTACTTGTTCAGCATACAGACTGAAAAGATATGGTAAACAATCCTGATATACACCTTTCCTGACTTTAAACCAAGCAGTGGCCCTTTATTCTGTTCGAACAACTGTCTCTCGATCCACGTACGGATTCCTCAAGAGCACAATTAAGTTTTCTGGACTTCCCCTTCTCTATAAGGTTATCCATAATTTGTTATGATCCACACAGTCCAGTATTTGTCTTTGCTCAGTCAATGAAACACAGATAAACATCTTTTTGGTATTCTCTGCTTTCAGCCAAGATCCATCTGACATTAGCAATGATATCCCTGGTTCCACATGCTTTTCTGAATCCAGCTTGAATTTTTAGCCATTCTCTGTCAATACACTATTGCAGTCACTTTTGAATGATCTTTAGCGAAATCTTAACTTGTGTGTGATAGTTAACTGTTCAATAACTTCCACATCTGGCTAGAACACCTTTCTTGCGAACGAGCATAAATATGATCTTTTCTATTCAGTTGGCCAGGTAGCTGTCCTCCAAATTTTAGCTGTCCTCCAAATCTGTTGGCATAGACAAGTGAGCACTTTCACTGACGCAATCATTTGTTGAAATACCGACTGAAATTCCTTCAATTCCTGAAGCCTTGTTTTTCACTAACACCTTCAATGCAGCTTCAACTTCTTCCTTCAGTACCATCAAATTGTGTATGCTACCTCTTCAAATGGCTGAACACTGACCAGTTCTTCCTGGTATAACGACTCTTTGTATTCCTTCCATCTTTTTTTAATGCTTCCTGAGCTGTTTATTATTTTCCCTGTAGAATCTTTCACTACTGCAATTTGAGGCTTGAATTTTTTCTTCAGTTCTTTCAGCTTGGGAAATGCAGTTTGTTTTGCCCTTTCGGTTTTCTTTTTCCAGCTATTTGCACATGATACTATTATGTTTTGTCTTCTTCAGCTGCCCTCTGAAATCGTCTACTCAGTTCTTTTACTTCATCCTTTTTCCCTTTTGCTTTAGCTATTTGATGTTCAAGAGCAGGTTTCAGAGTCTCTTCTGACATCTGATTTGGTCTTTTCTTTCTTCCCTGTGTTTTTAATGACCTCCTGCTATCTTCATGGATGATGTCTTTGATGTCATTCCACAGTTGGTCTGGTCTTTGGTCATTAGTGTTCATTGTATCAAATCTATTTTTGAGATGGTCTCCAAACCTAGGTGGTATATGCTCAAGGTTGTATGTACTCTGGCTCCTGTGAACCTGTTCTAATTTTCTTCAGTTTCAATTTGAACTTGCATAAGAACAATTGTGGTCTGAGCCACATTCAGCACCTGGTCTTGTTCTGACTGCTGATACTGAGCTTTTCCATCATCCTTTTCCACAGATGTAGATGATCTGATTCCTGTGTATTCCATCTGACAAGGTCCATGTGTACAGTTACTATTTACCCTGATGAAAAGAGACAGTTGCAATGAAGTTCACTAATCTTGCAAACTTCTAGCACACACTCTCCAGCATCATTTCTATCACAGAGGCTGTATTTTCCAACTACCAACCCTTCTTCATTTCCAACTTTTGCATTCCAATCACCAGTGATTAACAATGCATACTGACTGCATGTTCCATCACTCCATGTTTGGGCTGCAGACGCTGGTAAAAATCTCCCGTTTCTTATCTTTGGCCTTAGTGGGTGGTATGCAAATTTCAGTAATAGTTGTATTAACTGGTGTTCCTTGTAGGCATATGGGTACTATCATACCACTAACCTTATTATACCTCAGGACAGATCTTGCCGTCTTCTTTCTGACAGTGACTGCACTCTATTCCACTTCAACTTGTCATCACACTAGACACCATGTAACTGCCCAATACAAAATGGCCAGTATCAGTCCATTTCAGCTCATTAATGCCTAGGGTATCTATGTTTATGTGTTCCATTTCATTTTTGATGATTTCCAAATTTTGAAGATTCATACTTTGTAAATTCCAATTAATGGATGTTTGCAGATGCTTCTTCTCATTTTGAGTCATGCCAACATCAGCAGGTCCCAAAAGCTTGACTCCACTGAGGTCATTAATGCAGACTCTACTTTGAGGAATCAGCTGTTCCCCAGTATCAGTGCCTGCTAATCTGGGAGGCTCATCTTCTGGCACTGTGACAGTGTTCCACTGCTATTCATAAGGCTTTTGCTGACTAATTCTTTTCAGAATAGACTGCCACCTCCTTCTTCCTAGACTGCCTTAGTCTGGAAGCTCAGCTGAAACCTGTCCACCATGAGGTCACTATGCTTGAATCCGAATACCAATGACACAGCTTAGAGCATCACAGCAACACCCAAGCCTCAAGAGACAGACAAGTAAGGGTGATACATGTAGCTAGATTCATTCGTTTCATTTTTCTTTTTATTCTAGGGACTTTGACTTAATTTAGTCATTTTGTTCAGTATTTGGTCCAAGTTAAATCTATAAAACAAGATCTACTCAAAGTCATCTACCTTTCTGTACATTGCTCTAACATATTTAAATTGTGGAGTTTACCTTTTGGGGGTTTTCTTCCTATTACAAGTAAATACTTACACGTGTTTATTGTTCCTAGTGTCTCATACCAATAGTGCCAACTTGTAGTTTTTCCTCTATTTTTATTTTGCTACTTAATATATTCTAAAGACTACTCTATGATGCATGTGTAAATATTCCTTATTTCTTTGTAACACTGCATATACTCTACCATGTGAATGTTCCACATTTTAATTAACCAGTAGAGTATTGACAGGCATCTGGGTTGTTTTCAGTCTTTTGCTACTACAAAGAGTCAAAAATTACTAGCCTTGCCTATGTGCCTTTTCTTATTTTTGCTAGTGTACCTTTGAGACATAATCTCAAGAGAAAGATTACTAGTTTGAACAGTAAATGAACATATAATTTTGCTGGATACTGTCAAATGTCCTTTCAAATAGCTTGTATTATTTAGCATTTCTATCAACATTTAAATCTCAGATCCATTTGGTATTTATCATCATGTACGGTATGATAAAAAATAGACCTAATTTTATCTTTTTCACATAGCTATCTAGTTATCCCAATACTAATGATCAAATAGCTCATACTTTCAAAGAATGGACTGGACTTGGGGACACACAGTGATGCACGTGGTATGTGTACTTTATGGTTTAACATATATATGAGGCTGTCCTACTGGTTTCTTTTTAGATGGGAGAGAAGAGGGTCGTGAGGAAAGGACAAGTGTTGGTTGAGTGGATAATGGAAGTAAAGAGTAAAAAAGAAGAGAGTGTTGTCACAGGGTAAGGAGAGCAGACAAGATTACAGAGAGGCAGGTACCTGGGGTTTTATATGGAACACTGATTTGGATTTAACTAATCATAATAAAATAATTTTATTTAGAAGTCCATACTTGCTACACTGATATGATTAATGTGTTAGCAAATAATAAATTCCTATCTGCAATTTAGTCTATTTCTGGAATTTTCTTCCTCTGTCCCACTGGTCTGTCTAGTCATGTGTCAATATTAAATTGTATTCATTACAGAGACCCTGTAATATCATTAAATGTCTGCTAGGGCTAGCTACCCTCCTATATTGTTCTTCCTTTTCAGGGTTTTCCTGGTTTTCTTTGAAATAACCACCATGCTGAAGAGTCATATTCCTGAAAAGCAAGATCGTGCTTAAAATATATTTCAAATTTAAAGACTTTTGACTGTGACAGAGGCACCACTTCACTATGTTCTAAATTATATGTGTAACTTTCTTACACAGATAGAAAAAAAAGGACTAATAAAGACATCTACTCATTTTCAGATGACTAAAATTCTCAAATTTCTACCTAGCTTTGCAACAGAAAAACAAATTTAATAAAAAATATCTATCTGAGTTATGAAAACTAGAGAGCTTTACCTGCTCTACCTAAGTCAGTTGTCATACTTCTCTCGACTGAGGAAGCAAGACATTACAACTCTAAATGGTAATCAACTTTTTAGTTTCTTTTATCATTCCCCAAACCAAACCAGATGCTATTACACAGCTCTACTGAGGGTTCACAGAAATACATACCTGGCAGTCCTCTCCAGCACCAGCAGACTGATTCAACAAGTGTGCTGCATCACTCTGGTTACCACTTGCATGCCCAAGACGATGTTTAACAGGAACTTTGTTAAGGACATACGCACCCGATGTCTGTGGCTTGTTCATCAGCTGCACACATAAAATAAATGCTTTTGTAGTAAAGTTTAAAAACATGTCTAAGATTGTAACGACAGGCATAAAGACCAATAGAATAAATTTCAGGTTGAGAAGAAAAAGCATACATTCATGGTCAACTGACTTTCTACACAAGTGCTACAGTTCATTCAATGGGGAAAGATTTGTCACACTTTAATAAATGGTGCAGGACAACTGGATTTCCATGTGAAAAAGAATGAAGCTGGACCTTTACCTCACACCATATAAGGAAATTAAGTCAAAATCAATTAAGGACCTAAATGTAAAAAACCATTAAAATTCTTTGAATAAAACAAAAGGGTAATGTTTCAGGATCTAGTTTTTACAATAGATTCTTAGGCATCACACCAAAAGCACAATCAATAAAAGACAAAACAGATAAAATGGACTTCATCGAAACTAAAAACTTCTGGGCATCAAAGGACTTTATAAAAAAGACAATCTAATTTAAAAAAAAACAGGCAAAGGTCTTGAATAGACATGTTACCAAAGAACAAATACAAACAGCCAGCAAGCACATGAAGGATATCCAATGTTGACCTGACTCCCACTCATAGTGACCCTAGAAGACAAGACAGAACTGCCTCATAGGGCTTCCAAGGAGCAGCTGGTGGGTTTGAACTGCTGACCTTTTTGGTTACTAGCCAAAGACTTAAGCTCTGCACTACGGGGACCCCAAATACAAACTAAAATTACAATGAGATACCACTATCGCAACTAGGATGGCTATGATTTAAAAAAAAGAAAGAAAAAGAAAACAGTTGGCAAGGATGTGGAGAAATCAGAACCCTGATTTACATTTACATTCCTGCTAGCAGGAATGTAAAATGATGGGAGTCACTATGGGGAACAGTTAGGTGGTTCTTCAAAAGCTTAAACACAGAGCTACCATATGACTCAGCAATTCCACTCCAACTAAAAGCAGGACTGCAGATACTTGAAACCAATGTTCACAGTAGCATTATTCACAACAGTCCAAAGGTAAAATCCAACAAGATGCCTACCAAGAGACAAACGGATAAACAAAATCTGGCATATATATACACACATACACATAGATATGTATGTATACATACTAGACTATTCCTCAAGTCATAAAAAGAAATACTAATAATGCTATAAAATGGAGGAGCCCTGTAAACATTATGCTGAGTAAGTTAAGTCAGTAACAGAAGGACAAACATTTTATAATCCCAACCATATGAAATACCTACAGTTTTGAGCAATATGTACCAAGCATTATTTCAGACCCTAGGGAGAAAATGAATATAACAAAAATTTCAATTCTCAGGGAGCTTCTATTTCAGCTTTAAAAGGTAAAGAACTTTTCTACATGGGAAAAAATAGGACAAATAGGTGGATAAATGAGAGATGGATTCTAGCATAAAATCATAAACAATTTCTAGATTTAGAGTTGTCTGATGGTGATGAGTTAAAAACGAGTTAGTATATATGAGAATCACTTAGATTTATTAAACATGTATATTACTGGGGCCTATCCCCAGAGATGGAAACTCTGGTGGTGCAGTGGTTAAGTGGTACATCTGCTAACCAAAAAGTCAGCAGTTCAAATCCGCCAGGTGCTCCTTGGAAACTCTATGGAACAGTTCTACTCTGTCTTTCAAATACAGGGTCACTATTAGTCGAAAGAGGCTCGATGGTTGTGGGTATCCCCAGGGATAAGCTTTGACAGGACAGTGGTTAACAGCGCAGGCTGCTAACCAAAAGGCTGGTGTCTGAATACGTAAGCTGCTCCCCCAGAAACCCTATGGGACAGTTCTACTCTGTCCTACAGGGTCATTATAAGTTGGAATCAACTCAACAGCAAAGAGTTTTGTTTTTTTTTTTAGACCTAATGATTGATTGTCTAGGTTTCAGAAGGTGAGGCCAGAAATCTGTGACCCTGATGTAGAACAGTGTTTCCCAAACTTTAGTATACATAACAGTGACCTAGGGGTGTGTTAAAATACAGGCTGGCGGGCCACATTCCAGGGATTCTGATTCAGAGGTTGAGGTCACACCTAAGAATCTGCAATTCTAATAAGCTTGCAGAAGATCAGATGCTGCTGGTCTGTAAATGAAACTATGAGTACCACTGCCGCAGAAAATACGAGGACCATGAATAGAGATACATTGATTTAGAGGGCAGGACTCGATAACCTTTGACTTCCTGTGAACCACTAGATTACCTTCTGGATGCCTCCATGTACTGTTGAAGGAGGAGACTGAGCCACCAACACTTGCTGCTGATGAAGGTGCTGTGGTAGGTGATGGTGCTGCTGTGACAAATGACTAAGTGTTTGCTGCTGCTGGAGGAGTAGCTGTGTTGGGGACTGCAGTGTTGTTTGCTCGTTGTTTTCTCTATGCCACAACACTCGAATGAATCGGTTGTTTAGAACTGCTTCTGTGCTGGAAATGGCTTTCCTGGCTTCCTCATTGGTGAGATATTGAATGAGGGCTGCTTCTGGATCACCCTTAAAAGCAACCTTTAAGCAAAAAAAAAAAAAGATTAACTAATAGTTAAATGCAAAAGCATTTACTGAGAATTCAAAAACAGAAGAGTTTGCTGAAATCCACTGAATTCTCTGTAAATCAGTTTCCAACTGCTAATAACTATAATTTATGCATATTTCAAAATTACATGAGAAAAGGAAAAATTATTACACAAATGATTCTAGTAACATTATTTATCTGCCTGAAAAAGGAGTATATCTCTCCCTGATACCTTCAAATAACCACCTTCAAATATTTTACAATAACAAAAATAAAAATAAAAATTCACAGGAAAATTAGGTGAATAGCCATATTTTGCAGAGCCTTTTAATGTATACGTAAAAAGGTTAACACTCACAATGGCAAAAACTGATAAATGCAATTATATAAAATTTTAAAACCTCTGCCAATCAAAACATGCAAAGAAAATAAATGACACACAGAAAACATATTTTTTAACACATATGGCAAGCAAATATTTGGTCAAGTATTATCAACAGTGTAAAAAAATAAGTCTCAGAAAAAAGGGTAAGAAGAGTAGATAGCCAAGCCAGCCAAGTGCCGTCGAGTCAGGTCCGCAGGTAAATCCAAAAGAAATGCAGGTCGTCTATAAAAAGTAGAATATAAAAACAAACAAAAAAACCACTGCTGTTGACTCTATTCCAAACCACAGAGCCCCTACAGGGCAGAACAGAACTGCACCATCAGGGTTTCGAGGAATGCCTGTTGAATTCAAACTGCTGACCTCTTGGTGAACAAGACACAGCACTTAACCACTACAATACCAGGGTTTGCAAAGGAGAAGACAGCTAGTGAGAGAAAATGTAAATAAAACAAGTATAATCTTTTACCCATTAAATTAGTTTTATAAAGTCCTAACAGACTAGTATTACAGTGTTGATGGAGTTTACACCTGGGAGTATCAATCCATCTACAGAACGCCTGGGCAGTTCAGATCAAACATCTTAAAATTTGCACATCCTCAGTGGCTACCACAGCAAATCCCTCGGTAGCGTCAACTGTTAGCACACTTGGCTGTAACCAAATGGTGAGAGGTCAAGTCTACTCAGAGAGGCCTAGGAAGAAAAGCCTAGCAATCTAGTTCCCCAAAACTTAGCCACTGAAAACCTCATAGAGCACAGTTCTACCATGACACATATGGATTGCCACAAGTTTTAGGAAACAAAATGACAACTGGTTTAGTGGTTACCAGGTGCAGGTGGAAGGACACCTTGCTTAAGGACACTGAGCTTCTCTTAAGAGTGATAAAAAAATAGAAATTGGAAATGCACAGTGGTGATGGCTGCATAACACAGTAAATGTAACAAATGTGACTGAACTGTGATGTAAAAATGAATGAAATGCAGAACGTTTCATTATACACCACCACATCTTTACACAAATAATCTGCACCTTCTACCTTTGTTTGCCAACCCTACCTGCCCTCTATAAGGTATTTTCATGAGCATGCTGTGCCAATAATTTTTTATAGGAATATATCAAAAAAATCACATATGAAGAAACTTTGCAGGGGGAGGGTTGGGAAACAAATACAGAAGATGTGCATTTTTTAATAAAAAAGTATGGTATACATGTTACCAATATAAAAAGAACAAAAATTATTATATCCATCAGTTCAGCAATACCATAAAAAAGTTTTACCCACAAAAATGCCAACCACTGCATATATACTAGAAACAATGTAAATTTCCAACAACAGGTAACAGTTAAATAAATTATGTCCCATCCACATTAAGGCATCTACACATTTTAAAATGCCATGAGGAACATGTAACTGCGTAAAGAAATTTTAAGATGAAAAAACTAGTACAACACATTTACTATGCTCACATTTCTTCTATTTTTGAAATGTGTGAAGACATTTTTAAGAAGAATATGTACGTACATGTATAGTCTTCTATATAAATAAATTTAAAACACTATTTCTTTTTATCAACAGATAAATGATTATTGTTGCTGAGTGGAGAGATTTGGATAATCTGTTCTTTCACTTGAGAGAGTGTCATGTATTTCCAATTACTAGCAGAACTAAGCATATGTTACACTCCTGCATTTAGGCAAAAAAAGAGCTGAAAAAAATCTCTCCAAACAATACCTTGGTTCAAATTCTTTGAAATACCAAGCCCCACAATGTTGTTGCTGAGCACTGTTGACTCAATTTTAACTGCTAGTGACCCCCATGATAGTTGTACCCATAAGGTTTCCTCAGGTATAATCTTTCAAGTAAGCAGAGTGCCAGGTCTTTCCCTCGTGGAGTCACTAGGTTGTCTGAACCATTAACCTTTTGCTTAGCAGCCCAATGTGTTGATGGTTGAACCACCAGTGATCAATTATATGTATTATATTTTGGTATGATAGAAACATAATTTTAAATACCTAAAAAGTAGAGAGCATTATTCAAAAGCTACATTTTTTTTTAATCTTGGCTACAATGATATACTGCCAAAAATTCTCCAAAACTAGACCCATTCTTAACTAATTACTGTTTCACAACACAAAAGTCATGTCAGCAGACAAGATTATAATCTTAAAAGTTACCAAAAATCTCAGCTATCCAGTTAGAACTAAAGCAGTGGCCAAGCCAAGCAGTGGGGCAGAGTCAAAATGAAAGACTAGACACATGTCTCCTTAATTCCCTCTGAAGACTAAGGTCTGGACTGGTAACTGAACAGAGCTTTCTGGACACCCAGTGGGCCCTAAGACCTGGCAAAGGGCTGTCAGTTTAGACTACATGCCACAAAAGAGGAAACGTCCACCATGTCGCTGAGCCCTGCCTTCACAAACTTAAGTTACTAGTGCTTTTAATTTTTGTTTCTTTTTGAGAGCCGGCAGGCAGGGGATGGGCATGAGCCAGCATATCCAATGAAACAAAGTGCTGAAGTGAACAACATGTGCTGCACCAGGGAGACAATGTGTGTGGGACAGCCACATTATGAGAGCCCGACGGTGGTCTGAGGGAACCAAAACCTCCCTATCCTCTCTTTTCCGAGTTCTGCTATAGATTTGGCTGCTTCACAGGAGGAGGGGCAGCTTGGCCAGGACAACATCTTGGTTAGCTGGCAGGTGGAGTTACCCAACCAGAGGCCTAAACAGGGGCTAATTCCCAGTCCATGAAGCGTTTTTCTAGCAGAAAGGCTGTGCTTACAGCAGTGTTACCTTATGGGTGGGGCCCAGTGGGGAATGGTAACAAGGAAGCAGCCACTCCCTACTTTGAACTACATTATAGCATGTAGGAACAACCAAAGACGTGCCTCCATTGTCAGCCAGAAAGCTGGGCCAGCCATACTTGATGGGCTGATTTTGGAAGCTGTCAGATAGGTTTTAGCTTGTTAAAATAGAACTGCCTACGGAAACAACTTCTGTGCAGCCTGACAGCATCTCTTCCAACTTTACTGACCCATATCATAGGGTCAGTTGACAGCCCCCAGTGACTACTGTCAGTTGACAGCCCCCCAGTAAGGAAGTGTCTCTACCAGCCAGGAAGTGGAGTCTGCCACCCGAGAGAGTCTACTGGGGCCAGTCATTAAAGTACACAGAAGCAGCTGGTGACCAGCTTGCTTCTCAAAACTATGCCTCAGCTGCTGTTGAGGCAACACCAGGGAAATGAAACAGCCTCCAGCTGTTCTGAAAGCAGCATACCATCATAAAGCATTTAAAGAGACAGCCTACCATGTCTCCAGGAAACTCCCAAAACAAAGAATCAAAAAACTTCCCAGATGAAGAAGTCTTTCTGAAACTATCAGAGGTCAAGTACAATTATATATAAAGCCCTCCTAGAGACTATACAAAATGCAGCAAAGCAAAATGAAAAATTAAGCCAAGTATTTGAACTGATGGAACATCAATGTTCTAAAATCTGACAGATCAGTATCAAAATTACAGAATTAGACAATACAATTCAAAGTCAAAAGAGCAGAACTGATGAACTGGAAATCAGACTAAGTGATCTTGAAGATAGATAGAGCTACTGACACCAGCATTTATAAGGAGAAATTAGAGAAAAGAAATAAGAAAAATGAAGAAGCATTAAGGAACATGTGGGACTCTATCAAGAGGACCAATCTATGATTAACTAAAAGAAGGGAACTAGTGATCATATCATCAAACCTAAGACACCATCACTTAAAACGAGGGACATACTACAGTAGTCATAATCCTTTCAGATGGAGATGAAGTTAGTAAGATATGTAAAAGTTAAAATTAGGTTTAACCTTAGAATGTTAAGCAGGATCATAGGGGTAGCTGCAAAGCACAATAACAATGCAACATATATGAAAATAAGAAACGTAATACAGGAGTATCAACAAACATAAAACCAACCCTGAAAAAGATGAAAGTCAACCCATAAAGAAGAATGACCCACAAGAGAATAGAAACAGCAACACAGAAAACACCAAAATAAAAACAAATACATCAAAATGACAGCAATAAACACATATCTATCAATAATTACACTGACTGTAAATGGACTGAATGCTCCAATAAAGAGACAACAAGTGACACCATGGGTAAAAAGGCGTGACCTATCTATATGCTGCTTACAAAGAAATACACCACAGACTTAAAGATGTGAACAAACTGAAAATTAAAGGATGGAATAATATATATCAAGCTGACAATATATAAAGAAGAGCAGGTGTGGCAATACTAATCTCAGATAAAATAGATTTTAATGTAAAATCCATCACTGTAGACAAGGATGGTCATTATTTATTGCTGAAAGGTTCAATACACAAGGACTTAACAATATTAAATATTTATGCACCCAATACTACAGCATCTAAATATATAGAAAAAAATGACTACATTTAAAAATGAGATAGATCATCCCACAATAATAATCAGAGACTTCAACACTCCACTTTCAGTAATGGACAGATCATCTAGAAAAAAGGTGAGTAATGCCACAGATCTATTACTACAATTAACCAATTAGACTTCATCAACACATACAGAACTTTTTACCCATCAACAGATAACTATATTTTCTTCTCCAATGCACATGCAACACTTTCCAGAAATGACCATGTGTTAGCACATAAAGCAAATCTCAACAAAATCCAAACCAATGAATTATTGCAAAGCATCTTCTCAGACTACAAGGCCATAAAAGTCAAAATCAATAGAAACTGGAACTCATGGAAACTGAACAACATCTTGATCAAAAACCATGGTTACAGAAGAAATCAAGGATGAAATAAAGAAATTTATGGATTCAAATGAGAATGAAAACACATCCTACCAGAACCTATGGGATACAGCCAAAGCAGTGCTCAGAGGTCAGTTTATCACTATAAAGATACACATTCAGAAGGAAACAAGGACCCAGACCAAAGAACCAACCCTACAGCCTGAACAAGTAGAAACAAAAACAGAGGAACCCCTCAGGCACCAGAAAAAAAAATAGATCATAAATATTACAGCAGAAATACATGAATTATAGAAGAACAATTGAAAAAGTTGATATGATAAAACAAAAGCTGGTTTTATGAAAACATCAACAAAACTGACAAACCACTGGCTACACTTACAAAAGAAAAACAGGAAAGGAAACAAATAACCAAAGTAACAAGTAAGATGCCAGATGTCACAACAGATCCAACAGAAATCAAAAGTATCATAACAGAATACTATGAAAGACTGTACTCTAACAGATTTGGAAACGGGAAAATTCCCAGATTCATATCACCTACCAAAATTATCACAAGGAAAAGGAGAACAATTTAATAATCCCATCACAAAGGCAAAGATTGAAAAACTCATCAAAAAACTACCAACCAAAGAAAACCCTGGCCCAGATGGCTTCACCACAGAATTCTACCAAGCTTTTAGAGAAGAGTTAACTTCAACACTACTGAGACTATTTCACAGCACAGAAAGGGATAGAATACTCCTGAATTCATTCTATGAAGCCAGAATAACCCTGATACTAAAACTAGGGCAAGTTCCCACAAAAAAGGAAAATTACAGGTCAGTATCACTAATGAACCTAGATGCAAAAATCTTCAATAAAATCCTTGCCTATACAATTCAAAAACATATAAAAAATAGTAATTCATCAGGACCAAGTTGGAGTCACACTAGGGACACATGACTGGTTCAACATCAGAAAAACAATAAATGTGCAAAAAAACAATTAATGTGATCAATCACATACGTGACACAAAAGTTAAGAATCACCTCATTTTGTCTACTGATGCAGAAAATGCATTTGATAAAGTCCAACACCCATTCATGCTAAAAACTCTCAGTAAAATAGGAATAGTGGGCAAATTCCTCAATGCAAAAAGGGACATCTACACAAAACCAACCACCTACATCAACCTGAATGGAGAGAGACTGAAAGAATTCTCCTTGAGAATGGGAACTAGACAAGGATGCCCACTCTCAGCACTTCTATTGAACATTATACTACAAGTTCTGGCCACAGCAATTAGATAAAACAAAGAAATAAAGGGCATTCACATTAGCAAAGTAGTAAAAATTTCTCTGTTTGCAGATGATTGTATATGCTGAGAATCCTGAAGAATCCACAAGTAAACTACTTGAACTAATACAACAGTTCAGCAGAGTATCAGTATGTAAGATAAACATACATAAATCCACTGGGTTCCTTTATACCAACAAAGAGATCATTAAAGAAGAAATTACCAAATCAACACCACTTACTATAGACCTCAAGAAGATGAAACACCCAGGAATAAATCTCACTAGAGACCTACATACAAAGAGAACTTCAAGACCTTACTGCAAGAAACCGAGAGAGACTTACATGAATGGAGAAACCTACCCTGCTCATGGATAGGAAGACAGTCTATTTTACCCAACGCAATCTACATATACAATGTAATCCCAATACAAATTCCAGTGACATTTTTTAATGAGATGGAGAAACAAATCACCAACTTTGTTTGGAAGGGGAAGAAGCCCCAGATAAGCCAAGTACTACTGAAGTAGAAGAACACAGTGGAAGGCCTCTCATTACCAGACCTCAGAACCTTTTACACTGCCACAGTAGTCATAACAGCCTGATACTGGTACATAAAGAGACATATACATCAATGGAACAGAGTTGAGACCCCAGAGATGCCATCACCCTTCTATGAACTGCTGATATTTGACAAAGGCCCCAACACTTAAAATTGGGGTAAAAATAAAATGGTCCTGGCAAAACTGGCTATCTAAGTGGAGCAAATTGAAACAAGACACATATCTCATACCTTACACAAAAACTAACTCAAAGTGCGTAAAAGACCTAAATACCAAATCCAAAATGATAAAGATCACACAAGAAAAAATTGCGTCAACAATGAAGTATTAATACACAGCTTAAACAGATTTCAAAATCTTAACAAAGCACACGCAACACAAGAGAAAACAGATAACTGGGAACTACTAAGAATCAAACACTTCTGCTCATCCAAAGATTTTATCAAAAGAATTAAAAGACCATCTACAGAATGGCAAAAATATTTGGCAACTATATATCGGATCGACATCTGACCTCTGTAATCTATAAGATTCTGCAAAATATCAACAAGAAAACAGCAAATAACCTAATTAAGCGATGGACAAAGGAGATGGACAGACATTTCACTAAAGACGACATCCAGACAGCCAAAAGACATATGAGGAAAAGCTCACAATCATTAGCTATTAAAGAAATCCAAATCAAAACTACACATCAGTTTAACTGGACTTCAACACAAACTGAAGACTCTTCTAATCTTAACCCAATATTGCCAGGATAGAGTAGCAGGGGCAGGGGTCCAAGAACCATGCTATCAGGGGACATTGAGGCCAAGTGGCATAACTAGCCTATTGCTAAGAGTCTTCTGCATTCCATACTGATGAGCAGCATCTGGGGTCTTAAAAGTTAGCAAGCTGCCATCTAAGTACACCAAATGGTCCCAACTCAGCGGGATCAGATGACCACCAAGGACAACAAACACATGAGGGAAAAAAGAGCCCAGAAGACAGGAGGACCCACGTGTATGGGTGTTTGTATCAACACGTGACCAGAAGAATCAGATAGTGCCCAGCCACCACCAATGACAGCTGTGATGGAACACACAATGTCGTGTCCCAGTGGCAACACAAGAAAAGGAGGAGTGCACCTCAAGAACTCCACGAAAAGACTGTAATTGATTGTCCGATTGCCTGGATGTTCCTCTGGGAGCATGGACCCTAGACATGCTGCTGCCCCTGATCATAAATCATTACTGAGGTTAGCTCTTCAGACAGGAATGGACTGGACTCAGGAACACAAAGTGACCACATGGTGTGTCCACTTTATGGTTCTATGCATCTACAGGATGCTGTCATACTGGCCTCTTAGCAGAAGGGAGAGAAGAGAGTGGAGAGGAGAGGGGGCAGGAGATTGCTGAGAGGAAATGACACGTACAGAATGGAAAGGAAGAGTGTGCTGTCATCAACCAAGGAGAACAGAAGGAGTTGCAGGTAGGCAGGTAGGCAGGTATGCAAATTTAACTTGGATTGTATACTTTCACCCAATTACAATTAAAAAACAAAACCAAAGCAGCTGAAAAAGCAAAAATCACTTGTTCATACATAGAAGTGCAAGCAAAACTGCAGTAACTAGCCCTGTGTCTTTCAGAAAGAAGCTGAACAAAAGAAATCACAAGAACAAACTCAGCATAATGATTTTCTTATAAGATAGACCTGGGAAATGCGATGGTTCTACTCTACCCTCTGAGGTCACTATGAATCACAAATCAACTTGATGGCAATGAGTTTTTGTTATACAGGCATATGTGCAGTTTATGACAACACGCAGAGATAACCAGAATAACCACTGGCTTGCAGTGATACGAGTATTTTCAAAGACCTATAAATAGCATGGATTCTGTACCCAACATAGCCACATTTACCTGGATGTTAACAATCGTTCCAAATTTGCTGAAGTGTTCATTGAGCTTGGTAATGTTGTTCAGTTCCTGAGGGATTTTCTTGACTTCTAATTTGGTGTTTGTATACTGATTCTTTCGCAAGAATCCTGGTTTACTCTGATTATTACTCCCTTGCCTGGAAAGATAGTAAGAGATCTTGGTTAATTCTCCCACATCATATCTTGAAAAGGGGCATGCCACAAAGAATTTAAGTTTTCATTTACTAGAAAGTATCTTTTGTAAGACCATAACATTCTTCAGAAATCATTCATTTTCACATCCTTATTGTATGAGAAGAGAACATTTTACAGGTGGAGAGAAAGAAGAGTGGCAAAAAACTACAAGAAGAGTCCCAAATGAGATTAAACACCCAAGGTTGAGAAGATCTACCACACTTTATCTAAGAAATCTAATAGAAAGCAGGAACAGTTTTACTTTTACAGTGCTTTTTTCAACTTCTGCAAAGATAAACAACCTTTTTCTGTTTTCTATATAATATTTTAATATATTTTTGGTGAAAGTGTACACAGCAAACACGTTTCCATTCAACAATTGCTACACATAACGTTCAGTGACACTGATTACATTTTCCCCCTTTCTATTATTGTACAGGGCTTATTCGCATGTTTTCATAGAAGTAAAGTAACAACAACACTATCTAATGTGGCTTAACTGCCTCATCCATGCTTCCTGGGATCTTGGTATCTTTTTTTTTTTCCATTTTGTTGTTTTTGTAAATATATACAGCAAAACATGTAATTTAACTGTTTCTACAGTACAATTCAAAGACATTAATTACATTCAAGTTGTGCAAGCATTCTTACCTTCCTTTTCTGAGCTGTTACCCATTAACATAAACTTACTGCCCCTCTACGGTTCTTATCTAATCTTTTCAATTCCTGTTGTCAGTTTGATCCCATATAGATAGTTCTTCAAAGAGCAAAATGCTCAAGGCAGATATTTTTTACCAATTAAGCTGAACTATTGTATTGTTTTAAGAAGACTCCGGGGGATATACTTAGTTCAAGTTTTAAGGATTATTCCAGGGTAACAGTTTCAGAGGTTCATCCAGCTCCACAGCTCCAGAAAGCTTGAAATTTAAAAGAATTGAAAATTCTGTTCCACATGCTCTCCTGTCTGGATTTCGTCCACAGAATCTTTGATCAAAATGTTCAGTAACAGCAGCTGGGCACAGTCTAGCTCTTATGGTTTCATGGCAAAGGATGTAACTGTCAATGGAGAAAACTGCCTACACATTCTATATCCTCCTCCTATTCTTGACTTCTCCTTCCTCAGCTGCTCCAGTTGAACAGAGACCAACCAACTACCATGCCTTTGATGGCTGCGTATAAGGTTTTAAGACCCTTTTTCCTCTTTTCTATTCATTTCCAGTGACCCTGTAGGATACAGTAGAATTGTCCCATGGAGTTTCCAAGAAGTACCTCGTGGAGTCAAACTGCCAACCTTTTGGTTAGCAGCCACAGCACTTTAACTACTACACCACCTGGGTTTCCAGGCTTAGAAATAGATAGGTATAAATTACAAATGTTTATTCTGAATATTCTATAAACTTTTTAGAATTTTCTTGGAATACTTTATGTACAAGCTATCAAATAGTAAACAAATCTGCTCCATAAACTTTCACCTCAAGCATAATAAAAAATGAAAAATAAAACAAAAAACACTCTGATTAGATGTTACTAATGAAGAAATTATCTTACTTTCCAAGCCAAGGTTTCTTCGTGAGCTGCCCTTCCAAACCACTCATAGCTCTTTTTCGGCTATCTGGTTCAAGAACTACTCTGGTTATGTTGCTATTAATTGAAACAGGGACTGGTGGCTCAGTCTGGATGACAATGTTAGCAGCTGTTGGAAACAAAAATTTACATTACTGACAACGCATTTTACTTGGGGATTTCTAATGACTCAATATTAAGCACAAAAATGAAAAAGCACAGCAAATAGTACTCAATTATTACCATTTCCTTTGAAGAAATACCTAAGAGCAAGATAAAATTACCACCTTTTTCTAAAAATAGAAGTTCAAAAAGTCAAAGCAACTTTCCATACACTAACTGTATCATCAATAAAATGCAAAAAAATATGCATGAAAGGTTGTTCAAGAATAAACTATTTACATGGTACCAAACTGTCACTCTATAAACTACTTCCTTTACAATGAAGAGGTCCGTTACTACCTCATGCAAGTAATGAAACTTAGCACCATTAATAAGTGGGCATCTTCACATTATTTGCCTCTTTATGCAGTTCAACAAGATCACCACATCGTATGGATTGCACATTAGATACTATACAATCAAACCAAAAAAACCAAACCCACTGCTGTTGAGTCCATTCCAACTTGCAGCAACCCTATAGACCACAACAGAACTGCCCCACAGAGTTTCCAAGGAGCACCTGGCAGATCTAAACTGCCAACTTTTTTGGTTAGCAAATGTAGCACTTAACCACAAGGCCACCAAGTTTCCATGCAATTATGATATTCTTAAACATGACAGTGGTATCCTGCTTCTTTATAAGGCTGTATGTTATTCTTAGATGTAAGTTAAAATGTTCATAATGTTACTTGCAAGTGATTTCATAAAAAGTGTATATTTACATATATTTGTGTATATCTGTGTGCGTATTTATATGTTATAGGTATTTATGTAAGAGTTCCTGGGTGGTACAAAGAGTGCCCTGGTGGCACAGTGGTTAATGGCTTAGCTGCTAATCAACTGTTCAATTGTTTGAACCCACCAGCCACTCCAGAGGAGAAAGATGGTGGCAGTTTGCTTCTGTAAAAATTTACAGCCTTGGAAACCCTGTGGAACAGCTCTACTCTGGTCTTACTGGGTCTCTGTGACTCAGAATCAACTTGATGGCAATGGGTTTATTTGGATTTTCTTGTTTACAAATATGTACATTAAAACCTGCAAAGGCTGAATCCCGTGTAAGGCAGAAACCTGTCCGAGAAAGAAAACTCATTTTCTACTACTACAGTGTAATAGAAAACTTGTGAGATCCAGAAAAACAGGACAGTCCTGATGAGTTCCAGCACTCACAGGTTTCACTGTATTTACATGTGTGTGTGTGTGTGTGTGTGTGTGTGTGTGTGTGTGTGTGTGTATATGCATATACATTTACACACAGATATACATGGGGGGAGAAAGCAACTGTGCACATGCACACAAGTATGGATGGCCAAATGTGACTATATGTTTTAACAACTGGTGATCCTAGGTAAAAGTATTCAAGTATTCATTGTACTTCTATTTTCAGTAGGTTTAAATATTTCCAATCTACAAAATTGGGGAAGAAAACTGAAAGCTAAGGCCATAATTAGAGCATTTCTCGCACAAGTGTTAAAACAGTACCAGGAGTTGATTTTACAATAGTTTGGAGGACATATGAACACAAAAACCCCACAAAACAATCCCTGTTATAACCTAAGTATTCTTCCTAACTTCTGAAACTCCACCAAAAATAAAATTAGCACCAAAGAATAACATAAGTAAGGCTGGATGTTGCAGCAATGATAGCAATGGGAGGTGGCATGTTCCATTTCATCTGTGTACCAGTCAAGGATACTATGATGTAAAGATTCATTAATATCTTTTATCCTGAGCAGATACTATGACTCAGCAACTATACTAGCTCTTACATATAAATTAATGAATAAAATAGGGGAACAATCCCAACCTTTCTAGGGGTTACATTTTCAGAGGTCAACAGAAGAGCCAACAATTCTTCTAATGGCATAAAGCATTCTAGAATTTGCAACGCCATTATCACTTATCTAAAATTGTTATCATTACCACTGGACACGCCTAATGCTTTTCTTTATTGAAGCGCTTTGTAACAAAAGACAGACACATCACTGACGGTTAAGCGACTTGTCCAAGATGTCAAAGCAAACCTGTAGTACCCAAGCTACCTGACTTCCAATTGAGAAATTATCTACGGATTACCATGTGTGAGTGTGTAGACAGGCCAGGTGGAAGTGACAAATGGAAGACCTGAAATCATCGGAAACATAATCTTCCCACTATTTCAGGTAAACTGGTAGTAATACACGAGGTCCATGAACTTAATATTTCTAAGTTCTACATACCTTACTGCTGAATAGCACTACAGTTACCTTCAAAGTACTCCTGCTGGGAAGCTTTCCAACAATGCCAGCACCTAGTCCACCCTTCAAAGCAATTTTGGAACTCGTTCTGGAATGGCCATTGCACACACAGGCACAGTGGCAAGTTCATAAACTTAATTGTATAGCTGTCTGAGAGGGAGTTTTTATCCAATGAATAACTGTTATGTGGAAAACCCTCGCTACTCACCTGATCTGGCCCCCAGTTACTTTTCTCTTTACCTGATGATTAAAGGAAATACTGAAAGGAAGACATTTTGACATCATTCAGGACATCGAGGGTAATACAATGACAGCTTTAACGGCCATTCCAGAAAGAGTTCCAAAATTGCTCTGAAGGGTGGACTAGGCCCTGGCATTGGTGCATAGCTTTCCAAGGAATGTACTCCAAGGTGACCACAGCAATATTCAGCAATGAGGTATGTAGCACTTTTTCCAGTATGAGTTCACGAACTTAACTGGTAGTCCTCATATGCATCATAGCATAGAGTGTAAGAGCTTTTTTTTTTTTTGGAATAGGACAGGCCTGGGCTCATTTCCAGTTATGCCACTTTATAGCTGTGTGAACTTGGACAAGTTCTTTAACTCATAAGACTCAGTGTCTTCATATTTTTTTTTTTAAAGTATCTCTTCTATGGAATTGTTGTAAGGAGCATATGAGACAACAACACCTATAAAAAGCATCTGTTGCAGTCCTGACATTAAAACCCTTTGCCTGCAGTAGCAATAGCAAAGGAGAACTAAAATCAGGCTACGAAAGTGGGTGAGAATGACAGAATGTTCACCATATGATTAAGTCATAAAAATCGTGTCAGGCTGGCCCATAGGCAGTCACTCAAATAAAAATTAAATATTGGTCATCTAATTATAATAAGAGTAAGAAACTAAAATTTCATTAAGCTTTTTCTTTACCAAACTTGCTATTCTGGGGTGAAAGAGATCAACTTAAAGGTAGATGCTTGCTTATATTTAGTCTGTTTTGTTCTAAGGTTTATGACCAAGCAAAGGTCCTGATACATGGTTTGAATCACAGGTGCTAAAAAAGCTCACATGACAATTCTATTGCAATGTGTCAAGTTCTCATGTGTTATAGACTCACAAATTATCAGTTTTTTGAGGGCAAGAAACCAGGCCTTTTCATCTTTCTATACCCAGTATCTAGCAGTGTCCAACACCTAAATAAATCAGCCAAAATCCTAATAAGAGCAATTAAACAAAACTACAATTACATATATTTCAAAATAAATATTTTTAATTACAGCTTTTAAACGAAATGTGAAGATAATGTTACCAAAACACTTACTTGTTATAATTACACACCACCTTTAAAAAATAAGGTACTAACCACTTTTAGACATCAATTTCTTCAAGTGAGGTCAGAAATCCAAATACCATAGCTATATTCAACTATGACACAATACTTAATCCCAGAAAAACTTCAAGTCATTCTCACCTCTTGGATTTGCATCCATATCTCCAGATGTCAGGCCAATCAGGTTTGGACGTTGTGTCTGCGTTCTTGAAAAGAACTGTCTGTACTGAGATCTACCAGAACTGGTAATACTAGGAGCCTCTGGGTTATAACCATCAGGTTCATATGTATCTGATGAGAGACAAAACAAAAACAAACAATAAATCAGACATAGGCTAACCCATTTCTCATTGCTGTAAAGTAAACTCCTTGTTTTTTTCAACAAACATAATTACATCAACCCTTATGTATTTCTCTTTGAGATGTAATACACAGACACATCTTTTGGGAATAAAATAAAAAAGGCTACTGCCACAAAACACTGGTATATAAATCTACCCTTAAATACTGATATATTTCGAGACTCATAATACTAGTCATTTTATCCTGTATATTAATAATCTAATTCAAATGCCAACACACACATTGTAGATAAATTTTCCTTTATCTGAATGCCATATAAAGAGGACCAGTTAAGTGCCCCCTGTTATTTACCACATCTCAACAATTTCCATGCGTCTTTTTTTAATTAGGAAAATTTTAATTAGGAAAAAAATCACTTTGTTATCTGACCTTTAAACTGGAGAAATAGTAGCTAGTTTCACACATAAAACATTATTTCAAATGGACCAGCTACATAAGATAAACTTTATGTTCATAAAATTAATTCTTAACACCTCTTTCTTCATCAATATCACTTTAACCGAAGTTTCCTATGTTTTCTTGCCAACTAAAAATTTAACTTTAAAAATTATAGCACTAAGTAACTCGGAGTTAAAAACAACAGCAAAGTATTGGTTTCTCAATGGTACGTATCTTCATCCTACATAAAATAAAGCTGGGCTAAGACCACCAGAAACACATTTTTATAAATGTAGTTTACAAATCCATGTGTCTCTTTTAATGGAAAAATTCCTTTTGTTGTTTATATTAAGTTACAGTTTTAAGATAAGGTACATTTGAATCTCTATTACTGGTCATTCATTTCTATGATTCAGAGTGTAAGATCTGCAAATTATTATAAAAAGTTTTCAGATACCACTGGTACTCTTGACAAAAAAAATCTTGTACAGTTAAAGTTGCAGAAAGTTCTAAAGCTGTCACATAATCAAATGACCTTTTACTACAATTCCTGGTAATACACAAACTCTAGGAAACTTAACAGCCCTTTAATTAAGATGCATGGAGAGCTAAAGGTAAAATGAGACATGTTTAACACCCCAACACAAAGCACCCTACAGATCCTCAAAAAGTACATGTCAACAGGAGGAAAGAGTTTTCATGAATCTTATATTGTACACAACCAGTTCATAAAGACACACAGGACACACTCATTCACGACCAGCTAGAAACCAGATGTTTGTTGTTAGTTCAAAGAATGATTAACAAAGTTTCTTTTTTAGTCTATAACGGACTACAAAACATTCAAGTCAATTCTGTATTCCTATCTACCTGATTAAAACTAAAAACTAGCCAAAGGAACTGGCATGGCTTCTGTTACCAAGGCAATGAAAGTAAACAGAGAGGACACCAGAGAGGACAGACACACAAGAGGCCTAATCATCTAGCAACCACTAGGGACAAACCAAAAAAGCAGAGAAACAGAAAACAGAACTACCTGAGAGTTTTCATGCAAATTTGTGACAGCAGATCAAGATGCTAAATTACCCTTTAAGACTGACTAGCCTAAGGTACACATGATCGGCAAGGTGGTTCACCATCTGTAGCTTACCTGGAACCAGAGGGGTGGGACTGGAGACTGAGGTATGGTACCCAATAGAGGATCCCATGAGGTTGCGAGGCGGCACCAAACGAGCAGCCAGCAGAGGAGGTGGTGTCCCCAACTGAAGTCGCTCAGACGCAGCAGCACCATGTTCACGAGAATACATGGGCTGTCCTACACAAGAAAGAACAGACATGCAACTGATTAGGATGTACCATGATATAAAGAAACAGTAAGAATAAGTAGTATGATTGTATAATCACCACCTTTTACATTCTTAGAGAATTACCATGAGTGAATTTCACCCAAACTGAATAATCAACCACGTCACATTATTACACAAAAGAACCCTAAGCTATTTTTCACACAGAATTTTGCATTCAGTTGAGACATACAGATAAGAAGGCTGTCACATTCTTAAAAAAAACCCTGCCCCAAAGCCACAAAATTTCATGTTTGCATAAAATACACTCTCATACCTGGAAGCAGAAAAATAATAACAAAGGAATAAAAAAGCTAAAACAAACAACGAAAACACATCCAAACTATACACCAGAAACATACCCTCATAAAGAATAAGGAATGTTCAAAGGAAAAAAAAATTAACTAGGCAACATAATGCTAATGTGTTAGCTACTTGGGTAGGGAAACAAATACACATGCGTGCTTCCAGAACTCCTGTGATGATTAATAGAGAGAGAAAAAAAGGTTACAAATCTGTATCAATAGATTAGCCACTGTATATGCTAAATTACCCTGCATATTGAGAATCACTTTTTAGAAAAGAGCACACTTAAAGTTTATACATATACTGATGCAAGAATGCCATGTACAACAGTGCTAAATTCTATAGAAAGGTTTACAAAAAAACAAAATAGCAAGGAGCAAAACTTCTCTTTTGCTGGTCATGTAACAGTATCTTTTTCACCAACTACTCCATAAAATATAAGACTTACTCAATGTTTTAAACCCAAAGCCAGACTTTCACTATGTTAGCTGAGACAAAATAGAAGTTTTTTATACCTGAAGAAATGTCCTTAATAGTTGAAAATTCCCAAATACTTTTTATATACCTTAATACGACAGGGGACAAGTCAACTACTTGATTTAACAGTAAATGCTGAGAACCAATAAGTGTGTTAAAACTTGAACACATTTCTCTTCCTATATACGGAACAGAAGAGATGACAAATCATATTGTATAGACCTTATAACTGTGTGCTTAACATCTATTCCTAAAAAGAATCAATCATTACATTGCAAAAATAATTTTAGCATGTCTTCAATTATCTGCAGATAATTTTAAGTATGACCTACTGCAGAGAATTCCATGTTGAGTAACCTAGCAGTACTGTGCTAAGAGAAAAAAGAGAAGCACAATCTCAGTATACTTTACTACATTTATTGACTCAATAAACCAACTATACCTAAACAATAATCTCAAAGCAAATTGGAAATTAAAAGTACACCTTGCCTAGTATCTATTTTTAAAATAAATGACAAAAAAAATGCAACCGCAATACTTCAAAAACAGGACTGTTTATTCAAGTGAAGCATGACTTCCTTTTAAAACACCAATTATGCTCTCTAATTTTGTGTCTTAAAGAAAGCAGCATTCCTTACATAAATTATTGGTTCTAAGTCAAGGCAGAAAATGTGTTAAGATGAGCCTAGTATACCTTGACCTTCCAGAAGCAAGACAGTAATCAAAGACTCTAGCATTGTGTCAAAAAACCAAAAAGGAACAAAAGCAAACTTCAAGAGCTGTAACGTAGCTCCCACTGGTCAAAATGAGAAAATCTGGCTGACAACTGCAATTCAGAAGTTAAAAGACATTCTTAGAGGGCAGTGAATTTATGTTATTGGAGGACGAATACCTTGGAAAAGGAGAGTGGAAATAGTTGCACAACTTGAAAAACATAATCAGTGCCCCTGAGAAAACTGTCAATTGGTCTATGTTCTGCTATGCATGTTTTTAAAAAATCCAAGAGTTCAAAATGATGAGGTGTTTTAAAATAAATAAATAAGTAAACAGTGATCACCTTTCGAAGATACTAAGCAACCACCTCACTCAGAAAACTGATAAAAGAAACAAGAATTTATCCTATAAAAACTGCAGTGTAGGTTAAACAAATTTTTATTTAAAGAATCCCCGTAAATAAAAGTAGAAGAAATTACAAAATCAGAATGTCACAATTTTGTAAACCCCCAAACAATGAATTGCCTACTATGATCACAAATGGCTGCTGAAACTATAAAACCCACTGCTGGTGAGTCAATTCCAACTCACAGCAACTCTACAGATAAAGCAGAACTGCCCCATAGGGTTTCTAAGGAGTGCCTGGAGGATTTGAACCTTCTGGTTAGCAGACATAGCACTTAACTACTAGCCACCTTTACAATGAACGGATCAAAGAAAAATATCTAAGGATAATGTGAGACAACCAAACATAAGTGCATTATGATGGGAAGTACATAACTCCATTTATAAAGTAATCTTGCCCGAAAAAAACACAAAGAAGAAAAATCAAACACAAACCTAAGTAGGTTGCTAGATCTAATTTCTAATTTACAGTAATTATAGGGAATACAGAAATGCGTTAAATGACACTACAACGATGCAATCTACCAAATCTAGAATGTAAAAAAAATTCCTCAGGACAAATAACCATTCCTTCAACAAATAAATGGCAATGGGGGGGGGGAGGCGGTATTAAGGATCAATTAAAACATTTACTAAATATATATGTAAAACTTGTTTGGATCCAGTTTCAAATAAAGAAGCTGTAAAGAGACATTTATGATACAATTTGACAACAGTAAGGAAATGCTACTAATGTGGGGTAGGCATGATAAAAACATGGTGATTATGACACATTTCATATCTTTCAGAGATATACACTGAAGTTTTTACAATGAAATGTTATGTTTGAGACTTTTCTAAAGTAACTGAGTCAAGAGCAAGCTACAGCTGAAGCAAGATAACATAGTTCAATAATTTCTGAACCTGAGGAATAGCTCATGTACATTCACTGTACTATTCAATCTCTTTTCATGTGTATTTGAAGTTTTCCAAAATAAAAAGTTCATAAAATTCAGAAACAGGTTATAATAACAGGGAAGTCTGCCTGGAGAGCAAATAATCCCAAACTTCAAACATTCTAATTAATCCAAATTCATGTTCTCAATTTCACTTATTCATGAATTTTACACACCCGACACTACCAGTTTCACACTGCTAATGTTAACTGCAGTTAGCCTGAAGACACTCTTCAGTCAGACTAAAGTTTTGGCCAGTCTTTTTAACTTTTCTAATTTTGTATTTAAGAATAGTTGGAGTTGGGGGGGGGGATAGAAATTGCAAGAAAAATTTTAAATTGAAATCCGAAATGTTTGAAAAAGAAAGAAAAGCTACACCTTCCAAATACCGCCAGTATTTTTGTATCTTCTGTAATAGAATAGACTCCCCGTGCATTTCTGGAACCCCAGGGTATAATTGGTGACTGCATAGTAGGAATTCAACAATCACTGACAGAAGAGATAAAAGCTTATTTATTAAAATAAGACAAATGAATTATGTGAGTGAATATGTTTGAATGGGCAACATGACACCTAATGTAACACAAACCAAGGTAAAATACAAGGAGAGGAAAACCTCCAGATCACAGAGAAGGCCTCTATTAAGCAACACATCGACATCCACTATTCCATACAGAAGAATGTTGTTAAGGAATTAAATTAAGAAGTCTCAAGTTTGAGAATATACTGCTTTTAAGATTTTACACAGTTAATAATAGTAAATGTATTTTTGAAAGATAATCTATGTGAATTCATTTGAAGATTAACTACTTCCAACCTAAGAATCATTAGCCAGAATCCCCACATCGAGTGTAGATTAAAATATCCCACATAATGCAATTTAAAGAAGCACCAGAAAGAGATAAAAACCAAGGCTGACAAGAGTACATGTTAAATATACTCTCAACACTTTAAACAAGAAAATGGCTTTAAAAAAAAAAAAAATACAGAGTTGGTGACTTCAAGTTTCAGTAAAAAAATTAAGTACTGTAGAGAAACAGTTGCTTTTGGCAGTTATGATCCGACAGTCCTTTTATCGAACTCCTATTACATGTTACTACATAGCCATTTTCATAGAATTTGTTACATATTAACTAAAAAAACCAAACTAAATTCAATGCTGTCCAGCTGATTCCAACTCATAGCAACCCCACAGGGAGAACAGAACTGCTCCACAGTTTCCAAGAAGTCCTGTGGATTCAAACTGCTGACTGTTTGGTTATCAGACATAGCACTTAACCACTATGCCACCTGTGTCAGTGTTTTTCTAAAACCTAACCATTTGATATTAACATTTAAATTGCATTATCAGATGCCATCTATACCATGCCAAGTTTTACAATGATTCTTTCTCTTCTTTTTAACACTCAACACTATTGCTCCAAAACAAGTGATAATTGCAGCCTAAGTGAAGGTTTTATTTTTGACAAAAGCAGTTCCTTTGTTCCTTGGGCATCCGTGGCACTCTGTTCACTTAGCTGTAAGAGCAAAATGTACTATAGTTCATTTTTCCATTTACATTATTTCTTTCTGACTATTAAATTTTCTTTATTTCTAAACAGACAAGAATTATTTTAGAGGGGCAGAGTCAAGATGGCAGACTAAACACACATCTCTCTAAATCCCTCTGGAAACCAAGACCTGAACTCATAATTAAATGGACACCTAGTGAGCCCTACAACACGGCATAGGACTGTTAATGTGGACTTCATACCACTGAATGCAAAACCTCCTCTCTCTCGCTGACCCCACTGTCGGGGAGAGTGGGCTTGCATAGACCAAAGGTACCTGACCATTTTAATTTTTGTTTTTCTCTGTCGTGGCTGGCAGGCAGAGCTGTGACTTGACTCGCTGCTAATCTCAGACACACTGCTGGTGGGATCAGCAAGCGAAACTGCCATATTTTGAGAGCCTAGCTTTGGACTCTGTACATCTCAGCACCTTTGGCCTCTCCTTTTGCCTCTGCCACATAGCAGCTGGTACTGAAACAGTGGCGAGATTGTGCGGGACGCCATCTTGATACATTGGGAGGCAGAGACAGCCATACAGAGGCCCTAGCTGGACCTAGTTCCTGGGCTGTGAAGCAGCACCTGCCTGGGGAAGAGCACTTTCCCAGCAGAAGAGTAGTATTTTACAGCATCACCTATGGCTGGGGCCCAGCAACAGAGGCTGTGGACTCTGCATCTTGGCATCTTTGGCCTCTATGCCTCCACCAGAGAGTAGCTGGGTCCCAGCCAGAAGCGAGCTTCTGCAAGACACCATGTTGTTCCACTGGGAGGTGGAGATGACCATACAGAAGCCTCACCTAGACCCAACTCCTGGGCTGGGAGGTAGTGGCTGCCTGGAGAACAGCTTTTCTGGCAGAAAAGTGGTATTCTACAAAGTGTGGGCTACAGCTGGGGCCCAACAGCAGAGGACAGTAGACCAGTAGCCTTTCTGTATTTTGACCTAGTTTATAAACACCAGGGTTCAATATAGAGGGGCGTACCTTGCCACTTGGGAAGAGGGACCTACACACCTGAAAACCTGACTAACTTTGGAAGTTGTCAGACACTTTTCACCTCTCATTTTAAGATGGCCCAGAGAAACAACTGCAGTCCATCCTCAAAGCACCTCTCCAAAACTCTACTGACTCACATGATGCCCAAAAAGCAAAACTCAGCAGAAAAGCATAACTAAGAAATCACCCACAGCTGCACAGGCCCTCAAAACAAAGCACCTCAGAACTTCCCAGACAAAGAAGCTGTTCTGAAACTATCAGAAGGTGAATACAAAAGGATTATATACAGAGCCCTCCTAGACTTCATACAAAATGCAGCACAGCAAAATGAAAAATTAAGCACACTGTTCCATCTGATGGAACAGCAGTACTCAGAAATCCAGCAGATCAGGAACAAAATCAAAGACATAGAAACTTCAATTCAAAGTCAAGAAAAGAGAATGGAACAAATGGAAAATAGACTTTCTGATTTGGAAGACAGAACTACTGCCTCCAGCATCTATGAGGAGAAATCAGAAGAAACACGAAAAATAAAGAAGCATTAAGAAGCATGTGGGACTCTATTAAGAGGAATAATCTACAATTAATTGGAGTTCCTAAACAGGGTGAGACACCTGAGAACACAGACAGCATTGTTGCTGAGCTGCTGACAGAAAATTTCCAGGAAATTATGAGAATATAGACATTCAAGATACGTATCAAATGCCACTCAATACAGATCTCAAAAGAAAGACCCCAAGACATATTATAATCAAATGAAACATAAGCAGAAACTCTTAAAGGCAACAAGACTCAAAACAAAGCTAACATTCAGAGGGAAACCCTGTACGCTTTCGTCAGATTTCTTAGCCGAAAGATCGCTGACACACAGAAAGTGGCATGACACATTCAAAGCCTTGACGGAGAAGAACTTCCAACCAAGGATTATATATCCTGCAAAACTATCTTTCAAATATGAAAATGAAATTAAGACATTCGCACATAAACAGAAACTCAGAGACTCTGCAAAAACCAAATCAAAGCTACAAGAAATACTGAAAGAATCTCCTGGCTTAGAAGAACAAGACCACTAACTTCATATTTTAGAAGCAAATACAGGACACATCACCCAGAAACCTACTCAGTTACGGACAGCTCCAAACTCAAAGCTATAGTAGTGAAAGAAATAATCCAGTGATCATATCATGAAAAGTACACTGTCATCACACTAAAAAGAAGGATGTACTACAGTCATTATAGTCCTTCCAGATGGAAAGGCAGTTGATAAGAATGCCAATAACTGAAATTGGGTTTATATATAGTTTATCAAGGGAGATCATAGGAGCAGCCATGAAGCACAATAAAGATGCAACATATCAGATCAAGAAACGTAATACAGGAGTCTCAACAACCACAAAACGAACCTTGAAAAAGGTGAAAAAAATCAACTCACAAAGAATGGCACAGAGCAGATTAGTAAGAACAACAGAGAAAACATCAACACAAAAATAAACGTATCACAATGGCAGCACTGAAAACATACCTATGAATAATCACACTGAATGCTAATGGACTGAACGCTCCAGTAAAGAGACACCAAGTAACATCCTGGATCAAAAGACACAACACATCCACATGTTGTCTACAAGAAACTCGCCTCAGACTTAAACTTATGAACAAACTGAAACTTAAAGGATGGAAGACTATATATCAAGCTAACAATGAACAAAGAAGAGCAGGGGTGGCAATTCTAATCTCAGATAAAATGGATTTTAATGTAAAATCCACCATCATCAACAAAGATGGACACTATTTATTGCTGAAAGGTTCAATACAAAAACAGGACTTAACAATATTAAATATTTATGCACCTAATATTAGGGCACCTAAATACATCAAAGAAATACTGACTACATTCAGAAATGAGACAGATCATTCCCCAATAACAGTGGGAGGCTTTATCACTCGACTCTCAATATTGCACAGATCATCTACAAAAATACTCAATAAAGACACAGAAGACCTTGGAGTATGGCTTGCCCCACCCTTAACCCTTTCATCCTAGAAGAGATAAAAGGAAAGGAATACAGGCAGAGAATTGGGAACTTCACATCATCAAGAAAGCAGCACCAGGAGAAGAGTGCGTCCTTTAGACCTGAGGTTCCTATGCCAAGATGCTCCCTGGACAACAACTAATGCAATAGCAGACTTTCCTCCAGAGCTGACAACGAGGAAAACCTTTCTCTGGAGCGGACATCCTGAATTTGGACTTGTAACCTACCGGACTGTGTAAGAATAAACCTTCCTTTGTTAAAGCCATCCACTCTGTAGTATTTCTGTTAGAGCAGCCCTAGCTGACTAAAACAATCACATAAATAATACAAAAGACAAGACTCACCTGATTTTGTCTACTGATGCAGAAAAGGCATTTGATAAAGTCCAACACCCATTCATACTAAAAACTCTCAGCAAAATAGGAATAGACAGCAAATTCCTCAATGCAACAAAGGCCATTTACACAAAGCCAACTGCCTACATCATCCTGGAGAGAGACTGAAAGAGCTTCCCTTGAGAACAGGAACTAGACAAGGATGCCCACTCTCACCTCTCCTGTTCAACATTGTACTAGAAGTTCTAGCCAGAGCAATGAGACAAGACCAAGAAATAAAGGGCATCTACAACTCCAAAGAAGAAGTAAAAATCTCCCTATTTGCAGATGATACATGCAGAGAATCCTAAAGAATTCCTAAGTAAATCAGCAGGATTCCTTTATAGTAACAATGAAATTATTAATGAAGAAATCCCAAAGTCAATATCATTTACTATAGTCTCCAAGAAGACAAAGTATCTGGGAACAAATCTAACCAGAGAAACAACAGACCTTTAAAAAGAGAACTACAAGCCCTTACTACAAGAAACTGAGACTCAGATAAATGGAAAAACCTATCCTGCTCATGGATAGGAAGACTTAACATTGTGAAAATGTCTATTTTACCCAAAGCAATCTACTTATATAATGCAATCCCAATACAAATTCCAGTGACACTTTTTAATGAGATGGAGAAACAAATTACCAACTTTGTTCAGAATGGGAAGCAGCCCCCAATAAGTAAAGCACCACTGAAGAACACACACGGAGGCCTCTCACTATCTGACTTTAGAACTTATTATACTGTCACAGTGGTCACAAACAGCCTGGTATGGGTACAAATAGAGACAGACAGATCAATGGTATAGAATTGAGGCCTCAGAGATGACACCATCTGCCTATGAACAGCTGATATTTGACAAAGGCCCTAAGACATTAAACTGGGGTAAAAACAATCTCCTCAACAGATGGTGCTGGCGAAATTGGATATCCATCTGCAATAAACTGAAAAAAGACCCATATGTTACACCTTATACAAAAACCAACTCAAACTGGATAAAAGACCTATACATCAAACCTAAGACAAAAAAGCTTATTCAAAAAAAAGTAGGAACAATAATGAAAGTTTTAATACACAACGCAGACAGACTTCAAAATCTGTCAAACCAACCACAAATAACAGAAGAGAAAATAGATAAATGGGAACTATTAAGAATCAAACACTTTTGCTCATCCAAAGACTTTATTAACAGAATTAAAAGGCCACCTACAGAATGGGAAAAAACATTTGGCAACTATATGTCAGACTGATGCCTGATTCCCATAATCTATAATGCACTATGTAATATCAGTAAGAAAAAGATAAATAATCCAAATAAGCGATGTGCAAAGCAGACAGACACTACTCCATGGAGGAGATCCAGGCAGCCAAAAGCCACATGCAGACATGCTCACATTCATTAGTTATTAAAGAAATTCAAATCAAAATTACAATGAGATATCATCTCATTCCAACAAGGTAAGTCATGATCCAAAAAACATAAAACGACAAATGCTGGAGAGGCTGTGGAGAAACTGGAATTCCCCTACACTGCTGGTGGGACTGCAAAACGGTCCAACCTCTTTGGAAAGCAATCTGGCCCTTCCTTAAAAAGCTGGATATGGATACACCATTTGACCCAGTAATTCCACTGCTTGGAATATATCCTACAGAATCCAGGCCATTCATACCAACTGATAACATGTACACGAATGTTTATCACAGCACAGTCCACAATAGTAAAAAGATGGAATCAACCCAGATGCCCAACAACAGAGGAATGGATAGGTAAATTATGGTATATATACTCAGTGGAACATTATGCAATGATAAAGAACAACAACGATTTTAGGAAACATCTCATAACCTTGTTTCAATTGGAGGACATTATGTTGAGTCAAAGTACTCAGAGACAAAGGGACAAATATTGTACGAGACCCCTACGATAAGAACTTAAAAACAGATTCATGCATAGAAGAAAAGACTCTTTGATGACTGCAAGGGTGAGGAAGGAGAGAGAGTGAGGTGGGGAGGGTTTAGAGTTGTTAGAAATTTGATTGGGTGAAATTAGTGACAGCACACATCAGAAAGAAGATCAGTATTAACTGGACTTTAACATAACATGACTACTCCTCCTATCTTAATCCAATATGATAGGACATGGCTTGGGAGGGGGCCAGGGACCATGTTCTCAGGGGAAATCAAGGCCAACTGGTACAATCAGAGTTTTGCTAAGAGAGCCCTCTGCACCCCACACTGGTGAGTGGCGTCTAGTTTTTCAAAAGCTGCCAAGCTGCCATCTGAAGGTACAACAAATGGTCTCAACTTAGCAGGAATGGATAATCACAAAGGACCAAAACGACACAGGGGAAAGAGAACCCAGAAGACAGAGAGACCCACGTGACTGGGTGACTACATCGACTTGTGACCAGAAGAACCAGATGGTGCCCGGCCACCACCAGTGATAGCTGTGATGGAGCTCAAGAAGTTGAGTCTCACTAACAGCACAAGATCTTCATTAAAAAAAAAGACTGCAATTGATGGTCCACAGGCCTGGAGGTTCCCCTAGGAGTATGGCCCTGCCCCTGATGCTGCCCCTGTCCATAAATCATAATAGAAGTCAACTCTTAGCCACGAATGGATTGGACTTGGTGACACAGAGTGACCATATCATGGGTGCACTTTATGTTTCTACACATCTACAAGATGTCATCCCGCTGACCTCTTACTGGAGGAGTGGGAGTGGGTGGAGAGAAGGGGATAGGAGATTGTTGGGAGGATAAGACACATATGGAGCAGAGAGGAGGAGTGTGCTGTCACCAGGCAGGTAGAGCAGTGCGAGCTGCCTATCGGTGGGCATGCAAATTCATATGGGAATGTATGTTTTCATTCAATCATTAAAAATAAGGATTAATTTAAGTGAAGGCAGAAACAACATGCAGCAGTTGAGAAGTCAGCATAAATGGACTAAATGAGAAGCTTAGGAGTATTCAAAATAAAACCAAACACTTCAAGGGACAGAGAAGCAGAGTTGGTGGTCTGAGGACCATGGAGTCAGAGGATATCTACGTCAATCAGCCCAACAAAGTTTACTAAAATGTTCTGCATCCTTTTTTGGTAAGAGGTGCCTGTAGTCTTAAGAGGTAGCATGCAGCCATCTGAGAAGCATCAATTGGTCTCAACCCACCTGCAGCAATAGAGAAAAAAAGGAGTATCAAAGACACAAGGAAAGGGTGAGCCCAAGAGACAGAAAGGGCCATGTAAACCAGAGACTACACCAACCTGAGACTGGAAGAACTAGATGGTGCCTGGTCACCACCACCGACTGTTCCTACAGGGAACTGAACAAAGAGTCCCTGACGGAGCTGAACAAATGATGGGTACAGAATTCAAACTCTAGTAAAAACAGCAGACTTGATGGTCTGAAGGACTGGAGTGTCCCAAGAAGACATGACCCCCCAGACTCTACTAGCTCAGAACTAAAACTATTCAAGAAGCCAACTCCTCAGACCAAAGACTGAAGTGGTATGTAAGGCATAATATGATACTGGTAAAGAGTGTGCTTTTTGGCTTGCTTAGATAGAGGAGACCAACTGGGCAACTCCTGTTCAGAGGTAAGATGAGAAGACAGGGACAAAACTGGTTAAATGGACATGGAAAATCCAGGGTGAAAGGGGAAGAGTATACCGTCACAGTGTGGGAAGAGCAGCTGGAGTCACATGGCAAAATATGTGTAAGTTTTTGTATAAGAAATGGATCTGAATTGTAAACTTTCACTTGAAACCCAATGAAAAAAAATTTTTTTTTTAATTTTTTAAAAAAGGAAGGCAGACTGAACTATCAGCTGAGGTCAGCTGGCTTTGGGTTTAGCTTTGCCTTCAAGTGCATGAGCAAAATAAACTAGATTCATAACTGTTTAAAAAAAGTTCTTGGCTTCTCAGGAGAAGAATCGTTTCATTATTCATCTGTACACTCCTAGTACTTAGCATTGCACAGACATCTTTCTGTTCCTATCTTCAAATACCAGGGTTTCACGTTTATCTGGGGTTTCCATTGCCATTATTTTCACAAACTAAATGCCACTTCATTTATAAGAATTTTCTGTTCTGAATTTTAATAGTAAAAAAAATCCATAATTTAAACTTTTCCAAATTATTAAACTTTTAAGATTGTTCAGGTTCTCTATTACAATGCAAAGATATTTTTAAACATGTAGCTTTTTACCTCAGTGGACCCAAAGTAAGTTCTAATATTTTTTTTTAATCACTGATTACGGATTTAGAAAAGTAAACCTGAACAATCTGAAGGACTGAACTTTGCTGTCTCAAAGGTAACAATTAAAAAAATATCTAGAATCAGCCAAATAGGTATAAAAAATTATGACCAACAAAGTACACTATTATGAAACTTAAAAAAAAATTTAGATTATCAGGAACAAACTCCAAAGTTTTTAAATTTCTCTGCAGATATTAGGATCAAATTTTACTTTGAAAAAACAAGAAAATCACAAACTGGTTTGCACAGTTTTTACCTGTCTGATACACATACTCTTTAACCTGCAAAATATTCAGCTGCCAACGAATTAAATGTCTTTGGAAACAATGGCATCACATACAAATCTATTTTCTAAAGCAGTAATTCACAGATGCCAATGGGAAGTTATAAGCCTTTTTATCAATCTGCGACAAAATGTAATAAAAAAATGTAATGAATATTTCATAAAACCAAATACAAAAGGACTATCCTTTATTCCGGGACTAGTGTCTTTTACTGGTATAAAATGTCTCCTTTTTAAAACTGAAATGGTATTAGATACTCACATATACAGACCTTCACCTGGTAAAACAGGAAACAACTAACTACTGGTTCCCCAAATTTGCTCAGAAATGTTACCAGTCTCTAAAAAGCAAGTTTGGAATCTATGCTCCATATGTCCTTCACTGACACATCACAAATTATTTTTGCTTTTCAAAATAACAGAATAGACTTGAAGCAGCATAAGGGAACTTATTTGTTCATTTTAGCTCTCCAGTGTCTTGTATGATGACTGACACATAGTAAACACTCAGTATATGACCTCAATTAATGAATATAAAACTAAATCATCTAAATAGATATTAACTGCCAGACTTTTAAATTAAAATCAAAATGGAATTGTCATCAATCATAATATTAAAAATAACAATACACCTACGCCTTAGTTAACATCTCATTACTCAATATTTTGTATTTACAACAGTAAAAAAATCTTCTACCTATTTTGTGCATCAATACGTACATCTAGCAGTATTGAATACCAAGCTGTAAGGCAAGAATAATGCTGGCTATGAAGGCTACAGTTATGTGTCACCACGGGTAGGCCATGATCATCAGTTATGTAATGATGTAATCTGGCCGTTATGCATGATATAGTCATTCTCCACTTTCATGTAATGCCAAATTTCATTTAACAACCTAGTCCTTGGAACCTAATCCTGTCAGTAGGAGTGGATATATACAAATAAATGGTAAGATGCCAGAATTGTTTTAAAAAGTTAAAATAAACATGAGTTTTACAGTCAGCCATAACACTAAATTTAACAGTATAAAAATATAGCAGCTGCATGAACTAATATAAACAATGCCATTTTTCATATTTATACATTCAAAAGGGATTCAGAAATAATGTTAAGATCTCATTCTGATGGGAAATAGGTGTATCGGGATTGACTGCAAGTTGCTAACTGTTAAAGCTAAATGATAGGTACAGGGGAACTCAGTGTCTTTATTTTTGTATTTGTCTGAAATTTCCTGTAATTAAAAATAGAGAGCAAGAGAAGAAATACGCACTGTGAAAAGATACTGCAGTAATCAGAAAACTGAGACACTGGATGTGAAACAGGAAGGACAATTACTTAACTATCAGATACAGTTCCTCTTCTAATTCAATCAGCTGAACATGCTCTTTACATAAATAAAACAGTAAGTATATATGTAATTGTATGTTCACTGTGTAATGCACACACTTTGGTACTACAGGAATTTAGAATACAGTAATAATACTCCCCAAATACTTAGAAGACCTGAGCCTTGAAATACATGACAAAAAAGAAAAAAGGTATCATTGGCCTAACCAGAGAAGAAGTATGTTAGCTGTTGTTGCTGCTGTTAAGCACCAACTCACAATAACCGTATGTACAACACAATGAAAACACTGCCCAGTCCTGTGCCATCCTTACAATTTTTATTACGCTTGAGGCCCCTGTTGCAGCCACTGTGCCAGTCCATCTTGTTGAGACTATTCCTCTTTTTCACTGACTCTCTACCAAGCATGATGTCCTTTTACAGGGACTGATCCCTCCAATAACATGCCCAAAGAAAGTGAGAAGGAGTCTCACCAGTCTGGCTGTACTTGCAAAACAAATTTATTCTTTTGCTGATTTATGACAAATTCCATATTCTTCACCAACACCACGACTCAAAGGCATTCAATTCTCCTTAGGTCTCCTTTATTCCTTTCCAGCTTTCCCATGCATGTAAGGTAACTGAAAACACCATGGCTTGGATCAGGCACATCTTAATCTTCAAGGTGACATCTTTGCTTTTTAGCATCTTCAAGACAGCTCTTGCAGCAGATTTGCCCAACGCAACGTGTCATTTGATTTCATCACTGCTATTTCAATGGGTACTGATTATGGAACCAAGTAAAATAAATTCCTTGACAACTTCAATCTTTTCTCCATTTACCATGACACTCCTTACTGGTCTAGTCATAACAATTTTTACCTGTTTTATGCTGAAGTGTAATCCATTAAAGGCTAGTCTTTGATCATCAGTTAAGTACTTCAAGTTGCTTCAAGTCTTCTTTACTTGCAGTAAGCAAGGTTGTTTCATTTGCATAACCCAGACTATTAACAAGTATGTCTCTAATCCTAATTCCATTCTTCCTCACACAGTCTGGCTGAGTACGTATCCTGATGCACATCTTTCCTGACTTGAAACTACACAGTATCCTTCTGTTCTGTTTAATGACCGCCTCTTGATCTATGTACAGGTTCCTTGTGAGCACAATTAAAGAGTTCTGGAATCCTTATTGTTTATAATATTACCCAAATTTATGACCCAGTCAAGTACTTTGGCACAGTCAATAAAACACAAGTAACCATCTTCCTTGTCTTGTCTGCTTTCAGCCATGATCCATCTGATACCAGCAATGAGCTCTCTCATTTCACATTCTCTTCTGAATCCAGCTCAAATTTTTGGCAGTTCCCTGTTCACATACCAGTATAGCTGCTTTTTGAAAGACCTATGCCTTTTAGGGGTCAGTGAAACAAAATAACCAAGAAAGGTGGGAAAGATTACATAAAAAGAGAAGCATCAGAGGTTTCAATAATGGTTTGGGAAGAAATGGTGATCACTGAAGTGTTCTTATGAGGAATTGTCACAATTGGTTTTCACAAGAAACTTAAGCTTCCCAGCTCTGTGGTGTGACTTAGGAGTGAAACATAATGGAGTCAAGAAAAGTCATAGCATTAATCTGAATACAAAGTAATACAAGTGTGGACACGGGCAGAGGCCATAGCAGGAATAAAGAGAAAACAAGGGATCCCTGAGGAAAAGAGAAAGGGTTTTTTTTCTACCTGGATATGAAAAAGCAAAACAAAGAGTAAGTTATGACGTCAAGGCCTCAATTTGAGATGCCCAGGAGGGTGGAAGAAGGCAGAAACCTAAGGGCAAAAGATAACATGTACAATTTCAGAGAGGATGAAATTTGAAGGAGACAACAGTAATAATCATAATAATGTAACTAATCCTCATATATAGCTGGAGTCCCTTGGTGGTGCAAATGGTTAATGTGCTCAGCTACTAACCAAAAAGTTGTTAGTTAGAGTCCACCCAGAAGCACCTTAGAAAAAAGGCCCATCAATCTCCTTTCAAAAATCAGCCAATGGAAACACCATGGAGCACAGTTCTACTGACATGAGTGGGGTCACTATGCCTTGAAGTTAATTCAGTGGCAAAGGGTTTTTCCACATAGCTAACTATGTGCCAGACAAAAACCTAGGTGGTGCAGTGGTTCAGTGCTATCGCTGCTATCCAAAAGGTTGGCAGTTCGAATCCAACAGGTGCGCCTTGCAAACTGTACAGGGCAGTCCTACTCTGTCTTACAGGGTTGCTGTGAGTCAGAATTGACTTGACAGCAGTGGGTTTTTAGATGCCAGGCACTGTTACAGATGTTTTATATATATTTACTCATGCATCAAGGCCACTCTAATGAGTAACAATATTATCACCATTTCACAGTAGAGGAAACTGAGATACACCAAGGTTAAGTAGCTTTTCCAAGGTCACGCAGACAATAATTGATGGAATAAGGATTTGGAGTAGAGAAATTTGGGCTTAACCACTTTGTGACACTGCCTCTCCATGAGATGAAGAGATGGTTGGGAGGTAAAACAATACTACAATAAAAACAGTACATAAAAGATGGTCACATGTATAAAGCTACCTAACTCTTCTGAAAAAAATCCCATAACTTGACATTTTTAAGAATCAACTACCTTATTCTTATGTTTTTGAAGGAAGGACGTGTTTTAAGCCCTAGCCACTAAAAAAAAAGTGCAACACTACACACACACACAAAAACAATCAGGATTCAAGAGAAATACACTATTAAAACTTCAGTGTGAATTTTATACACAGCTTAAACACTAGACAACACAGTTTTAAATGATACTATCTTCACTTCAGAATCCAAGCTAAATAAATGATTACTACATGTATTTTTATCTGACCTTTCTGTATAGCACTTAGGGGATAAGTCTTTTGTTTTGGAAGTTCAGCCAAAGAAAAAACTCTTTGAAGAAACGCTTCAGAATGAATTTCCTTAAAATTGAGACTAAGAATATTATTACTTCATGGCAGAGTGTACTTCTCCAAGCATAAAGCACTGCCCTTCTCTCTCGTTCCCACACGAAATTAAACTATGGCTATGTAGTGTAACCACAAAGCATACTTCTTTCTGAATGCAAATATTTTTATTGTGACACAGTCCATAAGAATAGAAATTAATTATATTTTTTTAAAAACTTAACACTGATAGAAGAAAACCTGACTCTGTTATAGGCCAAGAATTTTAAGTTAAACAACATTCACTTACGTTCTGATACTGTATAGAGGAGGTTCTGGGGTAAAGGAGGAGGTAGTCTTGCTCCCACTGGTGCAAGATTGGGCACCGCACTTGTCCCAGGCGGGTCACGGTTGTTTATCAAGTTGGACTGTGTTATGGGTGGTCCTACAGATAATAAAAAATGGAAGGCATAAACATTTCATAACTACTAAAACTACTCATTACATGAGCACTAATCTAAACATTTACACTTAAAAACCTACTTTGGTTTTGAACAGAATTAAATTTGATACATACAGGCTTAAGTACTGTAAGATGCATTATTAATTAAAGAATGTTCTTCATTCTACATGTAAAACTTACCTAGGATAAATAACTATCAGAACTGGTTGGCTTTAGAGGGCTGGGGTGGAAACTAGCTATGAGAAGAAGCTTACAGAAACTTCCTGGGTTGATAGTGATGTTCTATGGAACTCTTCCGTTAAGTATACTGAAGTATACCTATACCAATTTGCAACTTACTCCAAAATGTACCAAAAATACATATTAAAGGTATGTGGTAATGAAAATATACTAAAATGTTCATTATAGAAGTAGGTGGCAATTCTTTCAAGTCTTCAGTTCAGTTCTTCAGTTCTTTCAGTTCTGCTGGAAATTTTCATAGTAAAATGTTGGCAGAAGGAGGTATCACAGTCTTAGATTTATCTTTAAAATAGATTACACTTCCACTGCCTTCTCCCTACCTACCACACTGAGATAATATCTTCTACTGTTAGAATTTCTACATGTGAAAATGCTTCCTTACCTGGGGAATAAAATTTCAACTTGAGATTTACAATATACTCTTTATGTGAGAGTATTAAATATTCATAAACACTAAGTTAAAAAGAACCATAGTTCTACTGATCAACCCTACCATTAAATCTCTCTAATCTCTTAACCAACTTTAATCTGTTCCATAAAGTACTTTAATACACGGTAAAGGGAAAGGACACATGAGATCTTACTATACTGTTTTTGCAACTTTTTATTGGGCTGTGATTAATTCAAAATAAGTCTTTTTTTTTAAAAGCCAAAGCCAGCCAAGCCAAGTGCTGTCAAGAAAATTAATTACATGAGACTCCAGACCCAGGAAATCAAGGCTAATTGGCACAACTAGCATTTTGCTAAGAGAGTCCTCTGCACCCCACAATGGTGAGTGGAGTCTGGGGTCTTAAAAGCTGCCAAGCTGTCATCTGTGGGTACAGCAAAGGGTCCCAACTCAGCAGGAATGGATGATCACCAAGGACCAAAATGACATGGGAGATAAGAGAACACAGAGGACACAGAGACCCATGTGACTGGGTGACTACATCAACTTGTGACCAGAAGAACCGGATGGTGCCTGGCCACCACCAGCGACAGCTGTGATGGAGCCCACAAAGTTGAGTCTCACTGACAACACAAGAATAAAAAGGGGAGCACCCTGAAATCTCCACTAAAAGACGACAAATGAAACTCCAGGGGATTTGGGGTTCCCCTGGGAGCATGGCTCCTGGCCCTGATGCTGCCCCTGTCCATAAATCATAATGGAGGTCTACTCTTCACACAGGAATGGATTGGACTCAGCGACACAGAGTTGACCATATCACGTGTGTACTTTATGATTTTACGCATCTATAGGATGTCGTCCTGCTGACCTCTTACTGGAGGAAAAGGAGTGGCTGGAGAGGTGGGACAGGAGATTGTTGGGAGGCTAGGACACGTATTGAGCAGAGAGGAAGGGGGTGCTGTCACTGGGTAGGGAGAGCACTAGGAGCTGCATACAGGTGGGCACACAAATCTATAAGGGAACGGACATTTTCATTCAATTATAGTAATAAAAAAAAAAGACGACAATGACTCTTGATCCAACACAGCACACAATTTCAAATTATCATGGAATTCAAATTTTCTAGAGGCAAAGAGGCTGAATGAACCCCCATACTGCCTTCAAAACTAAAATATTCCCTAAAGTCTTCTTAAAGCCAAACAATACTTTAGCTTAACTAGTAACAAATGTTTGCCTTAAACAATGCACTCTTTTAAGAGCTACCCACATGGGATCAGACAAACAACAGTAACTTGAAAGATCAGAAAGAAAATTAGGGGGCTAGTGAGTTTATGTCACTGGGCGAGGAACAATTTGAAAAGGGAGGTAAGAATGGTAGCACAACTTTAAGAACGTCACTGATGTCACTGAACTGTACACATAGAAACTGCTGAGCAACATTATGTTCTATGTTTGTTCCCAGTAACAGTAAAAAACTGACAACACAGTACTTGACTACTGAAGTAAATTAAATGGCATTCATTTTTTAAATTACATTTTAAAAAATTCAGTCATATTTACGTTTCTGCTACATTAGCAATTGCTGATATTTTTTAAATGACCATTTTTAAATATTTGCTACTCTTCATTTTGTCAAGTGTGATAATGGCATACTGATAACCTTGGTTAAAAAAAGAAGTCCTTATCATAAAGAGATAAATACTGATCTATATGTAGGTGAGATTATATGGCATTTGCAATTTATTCTAGAGAAAACAAATGTCCCCCGAAAAAGTGTATGTATATGTCTGCATGTGCATGTGTACATGCATGTAGAAGAGAGATAAATGGGATAAACATAGCCAGTACTGATAACTGGTGAAGCTGATGGCACATGCAGTACATATATTATCCTACTATTTGTGGATCTTTGAAATTTTCCATAATCAGAAGCTAAAAAAAATATACATTTCAGTATTCTTGAAGAGATTTTCTTTAAAGACTGGGAAATTTCCTTAAAATACTGAGGATTCTTTATTTAATATCCTTAAAAACTCACTTTCTTAAGATTCCATCAACTAGCACAACTCTGACAACAGGTCAATATAGGTAGGTCTCTACAAATCTTATAAATCTTACTCTGGAGGTATAGCAAGTAACACCATACAACAATGAATGGAGGAAAAAAAGGACAAAAGGGCATACTGGCAACAGAAATGTACTCTAAACTCTTTCATTAATTTATCTTTCACATATTTTAAACCAAGTGTCAAGTTAGCTAAAGGAATGTGATTCTTCTAACAGAATTCTCCATTAATGAACAACGGCATATACTTACTTGGTATGGGAAGCACAACAGAAGGTGGAGGCTGACCATGTCCCTGGGGAACAGGAAGTCTCATACTGTGGCCAGGGCCTGGGCCTGGGCCAGGGCCTGGGCCTGGGCCAGGCCCTGGACCTGGACCTGGACCTGGACCTGGACCAGGGCCTGGGCCTGGCATTGGAGGCATTAAGATTCCAGGAGGTGGTGGAGGAGGAAGCCCCGGAGGAGGAGGTGGGAAAGGAATCATGCTTGGCAGAGCAACTTCATCAACAACCAGGGGATCATTTCCATGATCAAACTGGCAAAGGTCTCCAAGTACACAAAATCCTCTTTCTGTAAGAACAGAAGTATTTTATTATAATCTACTTTGAGCTCAAAAGACAAACAAAACAAGTCCCTGAGAAACCCACCAATCTGATTTACAAAGTGCTTTACTCCAAGGAGTCTAAAGCCTTCTTAGCATTATTCTGTTAATCACTACCTACCCCTGAGGTAGGGGCAGGTGCACACTCTACTTCCTATACTACACAGGGTCAAAAACAGGCTACTAGCTATTATTAGATTGTTTTTGCTGTTAAATTTTTATAATAAAACTTGACATATTTTAAACCAAAATTTAGCAAAGCTTAGAAGTGGGAAGGATAATGGACTTGAACTGGACAGCTTAACTTCAGTTATCTACTCTGATGATACTATTCTAAAACAACTACTCTTGATATATCTCCAAGTTGAAGCTTTAGTTTAAAATACTCAAGACAGTATACGTACCAAGATATTCACTGCAGTAATGTTGGTAATAACAGATACTAGAAACATTCCACATGTGCATCAATGAATAAGATACACAAATTTTTATATATGGGATGCATTTAGCATAAAAAATAGAGGAAGCTCTTTATACACTGAAATAGGATTACTGCCAGAAAAATGCTGCTAAACGAAAAATGCATTATGCAAAACACTGTGAACAGCACACTCGCAATTATATAAAAAAGAGAGTTGGAGGGGGGTATAGGTACATGTATTTGTTTATGTGCAAACGTACAGACTATCTTTGGAAAAACTTACAAAAAACTAGTAAGTTGGCCCTGGGTAATAAATTCCATGGCTGAGTGACCATAGTGAGAGAGGTAATGCTTACATTTTGATTTGATTCTACTTAAAAAAAAAAAAAGTAAGAATATATGGATTCTGTATTTATAAATACAATATTATGATATCTAGGATTCACTTCCATAAAAGAAGACAGGGAAACATATAAATCAAAATAAGGTTGCCCAAGAGTTGGCAACTGCTGAAGCGAGATGAATGCACTACGGTTCATCATTCTATTTTTATAAACATTTAACTATCTCCATTATACAAAATTAAACTAAATATACACACCTTCATCCATTCATTCAAATGGAAACTCAACAAATAAACCTGTTAGCAGGTTATATATGTTTACAAATTCTCAGCACTAAAAACTACAGAAGGAAATTATAATCCTCAGAGTCCACCAAATTTTTTTTTTCTGTTTTTTTTCTTATTATGACCAAGTGAAAATGTACATTCTCATATAAATTTACATGCCTACCTATATGCAGCTTCCACTGCTCTCCCTGCCTGGTGACAGCACACTATTCCTCTCTGCTCCATATGTCTCATGCTCCCAACAGTCTCCTATCCCCTCCTCTCCACCTACTCCCCTTCCTCCAGCCAGAGGTCAGCAAGATGATACCCTATAGATGCACAGAACCATAAAGTGCACACAATATATGGTCACTCTGCATGTGTCTGCCAAATTTTATGGTATACTTAGTGTTTGAAGTAACAATAAGAACAACAAAAAACAAACTAAACAGGGGTCATCTCTCGACAAAAGCCAAATAATTAAAACAAGAGACAAGCATATATTAAGAGATTCTCTTCTCTACTGATGCCTTTTAACAAAATCTACATTATAATTAGAATTTATGCAATATATGGAAACTTGTTGGAGTGATTTTTACCATCATAATCTCTGCAGCGCCTCTTTGGTGGTACATTTCGACCGAAAGAATTGGAAGAGCTATGATTGTTATAGTAATTAGACCAACTCTCAGTTGTGTTTTCAGAATGGTGAGCAGGTGCGATCACAGTAACAGTACTGGGAATAGACTGTGTCCCAGAGGAATACTGTTCAGAAGAGTTCGGAGGTGGTGCAGACACAGGCACGTAGGCACTCTCCAAGTCATTCCTTTCACTCTTAAATTTTGATCTTTCCCTGTGTTCTGCTTTAGAGACAAAATGCAAACAAGAAAACAACAGATAAGACATTTATGTTCTTAAAATGTACTTATTTTCTCACTTTTAGGATAAGAAAGATGAAAATATTGAAGTAACTAACCGACTGAACCATAATCAAACTGTTCTCAGTAATATATCCTAAAAGCAGAAACATCAACAATATGACCTATCATCACCAGTAACTTGTGGGAAATCTTTTATAATACCAGCATTAATATACTTAATGAAAAAGGGACAGCTTCGCCACCAATATTTAATAAGAGTTCTATCTAAGAACTGACTTCAAAACTGATACCTCTACAGATCAGTGGTTGATACCTCAGTAATCTACTTAAATTCTTTTTCTTTTTAATTCTGTAAACACCATACAACCTTACAGAAAATCAGTTACTTTTAGGGAAAGGCAAACAAAAAGCAGGCAACCTTCTTCCTCAAATGAAAGCATTGCTGATTAAAGGACCTTTTTATTAATTATACAAATAACTTAAGTCTAGATATGCACACCACAGTACACTTATGCACAGCTTCATTTTAGTCATATTCCTTTGATTCAATTCAGAGAATTGGACCCTACCTTTTAACAAAATCAATATTCAGTTTTTGACAAAACTGCAGTGTTTATATTGCTAAGACATTAAAGGTACATTTCCCTTTGAAGGAGATTTCTTGTTCCCTTGTGCTATGGGAAGATAAGCAACCATCGAATTTTTAGTAGGATGCCTCATACTCACCAACATTCCTATTTGGGTCACGGTCTTTGCTGCGCCCCCTACTTCGGCTCCGACTCCGACTCAGGCCTCGACTCTTACTCCTGCTCTTACTCCGGCCTCTTCTCCAGTCATACTTCTCACGATATAATTCATTCCGCTCATAGTATCGGTCATAGTCCCGCCACTTGCCATCTTCTCTTTTTTTCTCACGTGGCCTATAGTAAACAGATATAAAAGCCATATATTGGCTACAGAAATGAAGTCAACAAACAAGTTGGTACTATGAAACACCTTCCCTGAGTCATCAAAATTCATAACGTATATGCTACTAGAAAGCCAAAAGACCACTACGACCACTACATATCCTCTGACCCATTATATAAAGGGAAAAAACGTTCTGACTTCAAGCACATTGGGTGGAGAGAAATGAAAAGGAAAGGTGAATCCAAAGTATGAGGAATGGGGGGGGGGGGGGCGAGAAATCCAGAACAAGGAAAGAAAAATGGGTCAAAATAAAGTTTTCCTGAAGAAAGACCAATCTTTTAATGGTATACGGATGATCCAATATACAAGTTGCACCACTTATAATATTAGTTGGTGTGTCTGATTTTAATACTGAGCACCCCTACACAAATGGAACATTTCATTGATATTCTCTAAGGAGACTGTTCCTACCCCTGAGCTCTTGGGGAAAGCACGTAATTATGACTGTTTATAAAAAGAATAAAAAGTATGACGAAGACAAAAAACAGAAGAGAGGTAATGGTCTCTTTCTTAAATCACTTTAGAGAGAGAAAAGTCAGCATGATATTTTAAAAATCCCTGTAATGCCCTGCAAAGCAACTGGAAAGTGAGTTATCAACAACTTACTAATAAAAAATAAACACAAACCTTCGTTCACTAGATTCTGAACGTGTCTTTTGGGGACTAGGATATTTCTTTTTTCTGTTATCTCGTTCTTCTTCTGCTGGCTCCTGAAATACCTATGTGGAAACATCATTGGAAACAAGAAGAGTCCTTCTATAAAATACAAAACATATTCAACTTGACAATCTTTCTGGCACAGGAGAAAACACAAATACATTGAAATATTAAAGTCAAATTTATATACAAAAAATTTAGGCAACAGAGAGAAGAAAAGATGCTAAAAAAATTAACGAGTAGAACTTACATTTTAATTGTTAATTTACAACAGAGCTCAGGATGGCTACAGAGGAAGAAAAGCAATTCAGTCCTTAAACAGTAAAAACGGCATTAAATGATACATGTTTTCCTAATTATAAAATATTCACATATAATTAATATGAGGATGAATTTTTTTACTTATTCTGTAGAAAAAGTTTCAGGAACAAATGATTAAGGAGGTTAACCAATTAAATAAATACTATAAATCTAAATATTGTGTGTAAATTATAGGAAAACAGTACTACAATTAATGAAATTGTGAAAGCGTCTCTGAAGCCAAACAGTCAAGAATGACCAAGAAACAATAAAGAACTAGTTGATTTTATGACTATCTTTAAACAGAAACTGATCTCACTTTGCAAACTCCCACTTACTAAAATAAGCCACATTTCTGAACTACTAAAGAAAAGTAAAACAAAGTTATTTACAAGCAGCTAAACAAATGTCTACCTAATGGAGAAGCTAACTTAAAAATAACCAAATCAGGAATTGAATGAAGGAACCAAGAGAACGCAATTTAACAGAACTGGGAAATAAATCCGGAAGTGAATGAAGGGATCAACAGGACACAATTTATTAAAACTAATGGCCTCTGTGGGTCGGAAGTGACTTCACAGCGGTGGGTTTGTTTTTTTGAATTTTTAAGGTAACATAAAATAGCAGCTGGCAAAAACACTACAGAATTATCAGAAAATATTTAAAAATCATTCTATCTACCAATTTATAGGAAATACAGAGATGTATTACACCACTGGGATGCAATCAGCACAATACAGAGAATAATAAACTACATGGCAATGACTGACTTTCTTCAGGGGAAAAAAAAAAGCTAAGGAATACAAGAGAAATGAAACCATGCACCTACAAAAAAAAATCCACATGAATGTTCATAGCAGCTTTAATCATAACAGCCAAAAGCTGAAACAATACCCTTGTGCATCAATCTAAATGCCCAACTGATAAATAAATAAATAAAACATAATATACCCAACCAAAAGGGATGTTATTTGGCTATAAAGAGAAATGCACTGCCACAATGAAGTTACCATTTCCTATTCACTTAAAAAGATAACAAACATGTTGCCAATGAATTGACTCCAACTCACAGTAGCCCCATGTGTTACACAGTAGAACTGTTCCATAAGGTTTTCTTGGCTGTAATCTCTACAGAAGCAAGTCATCAGGTCTTTCTTCTGTGCAAGAGTGGGTGAGTTCCAACACCAATTTTTCAGTTAGTAGCAGCATACAAATCATTTGCACTACCTAGGGACCTGACCCCCATTAGGATGACTACGGAAACCCCAGTGTCAGAGCAGTTAAGTGCTACAGCTGCTTACCAAAAGGTCAGCAATTCAAATCCACTAGATACTCCCTGGAAACCCTATGAGGCAGTTTTACTCCGTCTATAGGGTCACTGTGAGTTGGAAGCAACTCGACAGCAATGGGATTGGTTTTGTGTGTTTGTTTAGGATGATCACAATCAAAAGACAGACCTTAACAAGCATTGGCAAGGAAGTTAAGAAACTGCAGCTGTCACACGCTGCTGTTGGAAATGTAAAGTGGTGCAGTCACTGGAAAATATTTGGCAGTTCCTCAGTAAGTTCAATAAAAAATTAACATGTGAGCCAATAATTCTAGTCCTAGGAATATAACCAAAAGAACTGAAAACAAATGTTTAAACAAAAACTTGTACAAGAATGTACACAATAGCACTATTCACAACAGCCAAGACGTGAAAACATTCCAAATGGCCATCAACAAATGAAGAGAGAAACACAATGTGGCACATCCATACAACATTATTCAGTTATAAAAGTGAACTGTACATACACATTACATGGGTGACCTTGAAAATACAGAAGCTAGAAACAAAAAGCCACGTGTCGTATAATTCTATTTACATAAAATAACCAGAATACGTAAATTCATAGACATAGAAAGCAGCTTAGTGTTTGCCAGAGGCTGTGGAGAAGGAGAATGGAGAGTGACTGCTAATTGGTATGGGTGTCCCTCTGGGGTGATAAAAATGTTCTGGAATTAGTGATGATAGCTGTATAACACTGTGAATATATTAAATATTATACTCTTTAAAATGTTGTGTATATTCTACAACAAGAGTATTAGCATGTACCGCAACATGGACGAACCCTGAAAATGTTACGCTAAGTGAAATAAGTCACAAAAGACCACATCTTGTATGATTTCCATTTATATGAAATATCCAGAATAATCAAATTTACAGAGTCAGAAAATAGACTAGTAGTTGTACAGGGCTGGAAGGACTGGAAGGCGCGTGGTGGATGACAGCTAACAGGTGTCAAGTTTCTTTCTGGGGTGAAGAAAATGTTCTCAAATTGATTGTGGTGATGGCTACAAAACTATGAATACATTAAAACTACTGAATATTTTAAATGGGTGAATTGAAAGTGTAAATTATACTTCAATAATTTGTAAAAAACATTGAAAGGGCATACACAATATGGACAAATCTCACAAACACTGAGTAAAGAAAAACATCTGATTCCTTCTTCACAGTGCAGAAACAGAAGAAATTAACACATGGTACTGGATATACAAGTAAGGGTTACCCTGGGAGGGAACTGGAAGAGGGTGATACCCGGGGCTTCTGGAACTCTACTACTGTTCTTCTGGTCCTTGACCTGGGTGCACAGGTGTGTTGGCTTTTGTAAATTCAACTGAGCTTTCCATCTATGTCTTATGCACTTTTCTACAAGTATGGTATACCTCCAAGTACACTTCAATAAAACAATTTAAAAAAAGAACCAATTCTAACATGCTGGCTTTAGATTACTTAGATCTTGATTCAAACAAATGGGGGAAAAATGACATACCTGAGGTTACTGGATCACTGGTGGTGCAAAGCTTAAGTGTTCAGCTACTAATCAAAAGACTGGCAGTTCAAAACCACCAGGTGCTCCCTGGAAACCTTATGGGGAAGGTCTACTCTGTTGTACAGGGTCACTATGAGTCAGAATTGAATCAACAGCACACGTTTGGTTTTGTTTCTACAAAATTTGTGGGGTTTTTTTTGGTTAATATTCACGTTTACAGATATCAATACACTAAATACAAATGTCTTTCCTCAAATTATTCTGAGGAAAGTATCTTGGTGTTGCAGGAAAAAAAACCTTTTTATTTTGAATGATGAATTACATAGCATTATAATGCTTTACATATCCTGAACTACTCATATATGTACAGAAATTTCATATGCCAAAATCTCTTACCTACCTTAGTTGTACTACTCTAATAAAATGTGAAGTTTTTCTTTTTTTTAAATTGTGCTTCAAGTGACAATTTACAGAGCATATTAGTTTCTCATTAAACAGTTAATACACAAACTGTTTTGAGATACTGCCAACCCCACAAAGTGTCAACTCTCTCTCCTTCTGGGAAGCTGATCTCTTAACAGAATCAGACTGCGACCAAACATCCTGAATTTTAGTTTCCCTTCTAAGCAGTTTAAGTTTTTTTGTTTTTGTTTTCTTTACCTTGCATCTTACATTAGAAGTCTGGTTGTTACACACATATTCAGGAAGCTATCTTGGTCTATCATAGTCATCTATAAGTCTAAAAGCCTCCAATGCATTAGACTGTTTTAGACATAAAAGTATACCAAACAGGTATGTAGATAAAGGCCATGGGTTGTTGAGGCTTAGTGATGAGTGCATGGGAGTTCATTACACCATTCTGTCTCCTCTGGTGTATTGCCCAAAATTCCACATACCCACGTTAAAAAAAGAAAAAAAGACAGACAGGTACATTTAGACAAAAACAAACCCATATCAAAGAGGTTCTCCTATTTTTAGTTACAAACTCATACATCAGGTCTCAGAAAAAGTGTCTTCCATTACATTAGATGATCACAGTACAGTGTGAATATGGAATTATATTCAAGATCTATTACCTTCATAGACTTTTCACAAACTTGTGAACTCATACAGACATGCCTAAAGAATTTAATAACCAAAAAAACCCATTGCTGTCAAGTCAACTCTAACTCACACAGACCCTATAAGACAGAGTAGAACTGCCCAAGAGAGCTTCCAAGGAGTACTGGTAGCTCTTAATCACTATGCAACAGGGTTTCCAAAGAGTTAATTAGCAGTCAATTATCCCTTACGAGTCATTTCCCAATCACAGATCAATGCAATATGCTCTATAAATCATGGTACAAATCTACCAGGCGGCTGTTCCAGCAGCAGTATGAGTGGTATCACTGATACAAATTTTCTCACCTGGTTGCCCTTGTGACCAAACAGTCAAATGTTGCTGAGACCAAGGAAGAACCAAAGCTAAGATGGATAGTCCTTCAGTGGATTTGCTTCTTGGTACCCTAGTAAGAGCAACTATTTCAACTGAAACAACTTTTCAAACACCAAACAAGGACAGCCCATTAGTCAAAGTTACATACTGCTGTCAACTTCCTTTCCTTCTACATAATCATACAGAATTACCATAAACTATTAACGCACTATTATATGAGCTATTATGTACACTGGTAAAGGCAATTAAGTTGTGTATGAAATCTTAGAAGAAATGTCAGAAAATCTCAGTTGGAATAGCTTCACAATTTTTAAAATTCAGGTTATAAAGATACAATTAGAGTTTACTATAAAGACAGAGGGACACCCTGGTGGCACAGCGGCTAAGTGCTATGGCTGCTAACCAAAACATCAGCAGTTCAAATCCATCAGACACTCCTTGGAAACTCTTACGAGGCAGTTCTACTCTGCCCTATAGGATCAAAGGCAATGGGTTTTTTTTTGTTTGTTCAAAAAGGCAGTGTTTTTTCCTGTCTGTTTAAAAAAAAGATACAAAATGAAGTAGAATAACTGTTTTTACTAGGAGTAGGAATCAATTCCATGGCATAGGTTTTTTGCTTTTAAAGAAACATACAAAATGAAACAGTACAATTTGTTTTTCAAAACCTATCCTTTCAAAACTTAAGATAATACAATTTTTCTCCTATATCTGTTGTCTTGTAATAGTACAATTTGTTTTTAAAACCTATCCTTTCAAAACTAAAGACAATGCAATTTTTCTCATATTGAAATTAGCTGTCCTGCAGACACTTATAAACCACTAACCTTCAATGGCTCTACAAAATGATTTGTACCAGAAAAAACTTAACTGATTTTAAAAGACCTAAACCTAACCATGGAAACCCTGGTGGTGTAGCGGTTAGGTGCTACAGCTGCTAACCAAAGGTCAGCAGTCTGAATCCACCAGACACTTTTTGGAAACTCCGTGGAGTAGTTCTACTCTGTCCCATAGGGTCATTAATAGCTGGAATCAACTCAGTGGCAACAGGTTTTGTTTTAAACCTAATCATACACAAGACAGTACCAAAGAGAAGTTTCTTCCTACTTCTACTACTGAAAGAAATATACAGGAATTTTAAAAGACCTTATTAGAAGACTATGAGCCTGGCCGTTAACCAAATGGTTGCCGGTCTGAACCTACCAGCTGCTCCTTGGAGATCCAATGGGACAGTTCTACTCTGTCCTATATATAGGATGTTGTAAGTCACAGTAGACTAGACATCAATGGGTTTGGTTTTGTTTGTTTATGAGTACAGTAGTGACAACAAGCTAGAAACAAAAGAGTCTCATTTAATTTTAATTAAGCATAGTCTCTATTTAAAAAAAAAAAGTTGGACATGACCAGAAGAACTAGACGGTACCCTGCCACCACGAAAGACAGCCGTGATGGGGCATACAACGTAGAGTCCCTGGGGCAACGTGAGAAAAAACAGGGGTGCAGCTCAAGAACTCTACTAGAAGACCACAACTGATGGTCTGACGGCCCCTGGGTATATGGCCCCTAGACTTGCTGCTGCCCCTGGCTAGAAAAACACTATTGAGGTCAACTCTTCAGACAAAAATGGACTGGACCAAGGAACACAGTGTGACCACACGGTGGGTATACTTTAAGGTTCTATGCATTTATAGAAGGCTGTGCTGCTTGTCACTTTCTAGATGGGAGAGAAGAGGGTGGAGAGAAGGGGACAGGAGCTTGTTAAGAGGATACTACAAGTATAGGATAGTACAGGAGTGTGCTATCACTGGACAAGGAGATCAGATGGAGCCGCAGATAGGCAGGCAGGCAAGACTGATTTGGATTATACGTTGTTGTTGTTGTTAGGTGCCGTCAAGTCAGTTCTGACTCATAGCAATCCTATGAACAACAGACCAAAACACTGCCTAGTCTTGTGCAATGTCCACAATTGTTTTTATGCATAAGCCCACTGTTGCAGCCACTGTGTTGATCCATCTTGTCAAGGGTCTTCCTCTTTTTCGCTGACGCTCCACTCCACCAAGCATGATGTCCTACTCCAGGGATTGATCTTTCCTGACAACATGTCCAAAGCATATAAGACACAATCTTGCCATCTTTGCTTCCACGGATCACTCTGGTTGTACTTCTTCCAGAACAGATCTGTTTGTTCTTTTGGTGGTCCATGGTACATTCAACATCCTTCTCCAACACCACAATTCAAAGGCATCAATTCTTCTTCTGTCTTCTTTGTTTATAGTCCAGCTTTTGTATGCATATGATGCAGCTTGGGTCAGGCGCACTTTAGTCTTCAAGGTGACATCCTTACTTTCGAATATTTGGATTGTATACTTTCACTTAATCACAATTAAGAAAAACTGTTGGGTGAATTCAATCTGAGTAGCATTTAAAATTGTATCAGAAGTGGCAACTAAATGCAGTTAAGTGAACCTCAGGACAAATTTTGTACTGGAGAGTAAAAGAACATGCCATAAAAACAGAGAAATTTGGTCAACCGACAAATTTTGAATTCAAACAATAATTAAAACACTTTACTGATGTTAAATTTACTGATACTGATAAAAGCACAGTAGCTATTTAATAGAATATCCTTATTCTTAGAAAATGCACACCATAGTACTCAGGGGATCAAAGGCCATTGCATACATAACTTACTCCTATATAATTAAGAAAAAATTAGTACCTGTATGGATATAAAGAGAGAGCAAATGGTGCAAAATCTTCAACCAAGTAGGTAGTATATGGGTGTTTTGGGTACTATTTTTGTAATTTTTCTATAGATCTAAAATTATTTCCAAATAAAGAACTAAAAAAGTCATGTTGTTTTCAGAATAGAAACAACAAAGGGGAATACATTCCTGTACAATGACCAACATTTAAGTGCTAAGCAATGGATAAGGAAATATACACATTTTATACACACACACGTCTACACATACACATGTATACCCATTTGTTACTGATAGGTATTGCTGAGCCAATTCTGACTCATAGTGGCCCTATGTACAACATAACTAAACACTGCCCAATTGTGACATCTTCGCAGTCACTGCTATGCTTGAGTCCACTGTTGCAGCCATTGTATACTAAAAAAATTTCATTTAATCCTCAATGAGATAGACATTACTTTGATCCTCACTCTGCTGATGAGGAAGTGAGACAAAGAAGTAATTGCAGAGCTGCTATTTTAACTAAGGCAGCCTGATTTTTAGAGTTCACATTCTTACTATATAACACTACATCATTGGTACATTAAAAAAAATGACAAATGACTGCTAAAAAAATTTCTTTCTTGGCTCAAAAAATTAGGCTATCAACTACGATGTTCTTATACCTCAAAATTCTAAAACCTCTTCTTTCCAACACTGACAGTGGTGTTTATAATTACATTAACTACAAGAAAAAACTCTGGTTAAAAAGAGTAAATGGTTTCTCTATTTACATGAAATTCTGTTATGTAAGGGTTTCACTTGAGATTTCATGAACACTTTACTTTCAGTCAAGACTTTATATTTAACCAAGTTTTTTCTTTCCCCCATGAAAGCACTAGCTAAGATTCCTTAGAATTCCTCAATATTACTTAAAATATTTCTTGGGTCTCTAAACAAATATGCCACCTGAAATTCGTTCAACTTTTCAAAGCCAAAGTCCTAAGAAATCTTGATAAAGAATCTGCATCATGCCTGAAACACAGAACTTCAATAGATAAGTAATTACTTCCAGAGAGATCAGCTTTCAACTAAGAAAGATACCAGTGATGGCATATAAAAAGCTCCCAAAACAAAAGGAAATGTCTGTATTACCTCTTCTTTAATTTCTTCTTTTTCTTGGACTGAAGGTTTTGGCTCAGGCTTAACTGGTTCCAAAGGTGGAAGGTAGTTCTTAGTATAGAGACTTTCAAAGAGTTTATCCACAAAACCTGAGGTTTCTAGGAAGAAAAAATAGTATTTAAATGTTAAACACAAAACTAAAGTTTGACAATACACACTTGGCAAAGCTGAAGACAAGAGACCATCTCATACACTGCTGGTCAAAGTATAAATCAATATCCCCTTATGGAGGAGAACCCCACTTCTGAGTTTTCATACTCTTCTGACACACCTGCTTATATGCAAGATGATCTGGAGTATTGTTTGTTAACAGTGAAAGACTGGAAGCAATCCAAATGTTCATGAAAAGCAGAGTAATTAAATAAAATATGGGACAACCATACAATGCAATATACAGAAAAAAGAAATATTACTGATAATATTCACTTTCAAGGACAAAAGGCTAAATATCTTTATCTTTTTGTATTTGCATACAGAAACCAGTAAGACATAAAAACTGACAAGAGTTTAGTGAGGGTGGGAAGGGAATAGATGAAGAATAGGTGAGACAGACATTCCATAATTTACCTTTATGTTTCTGGATCACAGTACATGCACTGCTTTTTAAAATAAATAAAAATATTTGCTGTCATAAAGCAATATATGTACCATTTAATGAGAAACTATTTTGTTCTGTAAACCTTCATCTGAAGTATATTTTAAGAAAAAATATTCACCATGACCAAAGAACAGCAATGCAGTCAGTGTAGCAAGGTGGAACACATAAGGGGGCATGTCAGTGAGGTCTGAGGCAGCAGGGGTACCTCAAGTAAGCTCTGCAAGCCAAGGGGAGAGAGCTTTGGTAAAAAGTTAAATCACAACCGGACAGCGAGAGCAGTGGAAGCTACATATAGGTGGGTACGTAAATTTATACGTGAATGTACATTTTCACTCAGTTATGTTAAATAAAAAAAAAAAGTTAAATAACAAAGAGAAAAGGATCTTTTGTACCATATCTTGGATATTAAGAGACATAGCCAAGAGGAAAAATAAAATGGGCTCATTATCCTAGTTAACAGCAAGAGTTAGCAGCATCATTATCTTAAACTCTTACGCTTCAACCACCAAATAGTCTTTGCCTCAAGCTACCAATGACCCAATCACTTAAAAAAGAATTGAGTTACCACTGCCTCAGCTCTGAAAAGCAGGAAAGGAAAAAGAAGGGAAAAAAAAGCAGTCTGCCAAAACATACTATTTCATCACAGAGAACTATATTCAAGTGTTCAAAAGACTCTGACCTCTCTCCTTCCTCTCAGTCTTACATCATCAAGATTTTACCAGTATGTTTTATATTTAAAACATTTAAATACCTGACTGAAAGCTTGTAATAATTACCTTTTTGTAAAAAGACATCAAGTTGATCAGCACAGAAGGCTTTCAATTCTTTCTCAGGTTTGTCTTTCTTGACCAGTGCTACAACATAGTTGGCTAAGGCTGAAGGGTCAGCATCACAGCTAGTTAAAGAGAAAACAAAACTGTAAAAATATATTTTTTAAACAGTAGTGTTATTGATGAAGTCAGTCCTATTGTGGAAAGTCAAAGGTAACACTTTATTTCTGAAAGTGACTGCAAACACAGATGACTATTAAAAACGATAAGTAAATACTCGAAGTGAGATTTTTCCTTTTCTGTTTATTTCTACAGACCAGCTAGTTTGACTTCTATTTCTGAGGTTTTATTATGCTAAGAATCTTGGCCCAAAGATACATGTATCCTCTCTCTCAATGGTAAAAGGATGGTAACTTTACTCCAAAGTTGCAGTGTGACTCCCAGTCTGGGAAGCACTATCAGTAATGTCCCGGGGGACTACCTGCTTTGTACCACCAAAAAAGAACAAGCAGGGAGATGATGGGTTACCTTTCCCCTCTCCTCAAGACTACTCTCCTGATGACCCCACCACTAATCTTTTCTTTCCTAAATTGTGCTTTAAGCAAAAGTGTACAATTCAAGTCAAATTTCTCAAACAAAAACTTACACATCCATTGTTATGTGACCCCTAGTTGCCCTCCCTACAATGCCTACAAGGTGACAACACTCTCCTCCTCTCCACCCTGTAGTTCCCATGTCCACTCAATTAGCTTCTGTTTCCTTCTGCCCTCTCATCTCGTCTCTGGACAGGAGCTACTCATGTAAGTCTTATGTATCTACATGAACCAAGAAGTATACTTTTAAGCAGAATCATTTTATGTATTACAGTCCAGTTTAATCTTTGTCTGAGGAGTTGGCTTTGGGAATGGTTTTAGTTTGGGGCTAAGAGAGAGTGCAAGGGCCATGTATTCCAGGAGCCCTCCAGTCTTGGTCAGACCACCAAGTCTAGTCTTTTTACTAGAATTTGAGTTTTGCACCCCACTTTTCTCCCACTCCAGCAGGGACTTTCTGCTGTTCCCTGTCAGGCCAGTGACTGGTGGTAGCGGGGCACCATCTAGTTTTCCCGGTTTCAGGCAGATGGAGTCTCTGTTTATGTGGCTCTTTCTGTCTCTTAAGCTAGTAATATTTCCTTACGTCTTTGGTATTCTTGATTTCCCATTGCTCCACGGGGGTTGAAACCAATCGATATGTCTTAGATGGCCACTCCTAGCTTTTAATACCCTAGACGCCACTGGCCACACAGGGATGCAGAACATTCACGTAATAGATTTTGTTAAGCCAGCTGACCTGGATGTCCCCTGAAACTATCCATGTTCCCCAGACCATGTTGCCACCACCTTCCAATCCCTTGCCTCTGCTACTCTGTCCCTGAACTATTTAGTTATATTCAGGACACTTATTAGTTTTTAGCTGAAGGCAGTTTTGCTGCCTTCCCTTATTCCTCTTTCACGTAAAATAATTATTTACTGTCTAGTTAGTGAATATACCCTTCTCCCTCCCTCTCCACCTTCTTAACCATCAAAAATGTTTCCTTCTGCATTTAAAGCTTGAGTTCTTATAATCCCACTACTAGTCTTTTCAATGAATATCCTAAGGATTTTTAAAAAGTGAGAACACGGAGAAAGAATGCACTTTAAATATTATCAGCAAACACTTTCGCAGGAAAATCAAGACCAAACAGATACGGATCTAGAGATTGTAAACAGAAGGCATAAGCAAAGTAGTAGGAGGGTGGCAGAAATAATCTTTACCTACTTCACTTTTGTTTTTTCAGTTAGCAGTAGCCTGATCTTGACACTCAAAACCATCTCTTATGCCAGGACACATGATGCTTGAATAACCAACTCCTAACTTAAAGCAATCTGTCCGACTTAGCCTCTATCTATATCACATGAAACTGAAACTTTCATTCAGTTACATGTTTTAAACATACACTTGTGTTAGCCTTGATCTCTCCATGAAAACACACTTAAGTAACATACATCCTTTGGAGCTACAAAAGGTTGCTGTAAAGGCAAAATGAAAAAACTTGGGACGACAGTAAATAAAAACATTATGCAAGCGAAGTGATCCTATCTCTGTAAGGCACTATTCAAATAAACTTGTGCTATAATCCTTGGCTTCCACTGTCAACCAGAAAGTTGAAGAGTTAAAGCTCAAGAGACTCTCATTTAACAATTTCATGAGATAAGTAAACAAAAACGCAAAACAGCACTAGGACTTTTAATTTCTCCAGTCTATGTTTTTAACATTGTTGTCTCAAAACAATAGCAGAATCTTTTTCACTGCCAATATTAGCACTGTTTGTAGAAAAGGCTGATTTCTTTAAATATCTTTACTGATTTGATGCCCCCAATTCTACACGAGCCCATTTCAACGACTGTCAGTTTTACAAAACTGAAAGCTAACTTAAAAAAAAAATCATGTGCAAAGGTCAAAAGGAACTACAAGAGGGTATAAGGACCAAAGATGACGAGTTACATATTAATGAAGGAAGTCACGATTTTTTCTAAAGTAAAAATCCAAATTACATTTTGGAGAATTATGAGCAAATCACTTAGCCCAACAGCTAAATTCTAAAAAGGATGTATAGTATTTCTGTCTTCAAAAAAATGTTACCTATTGGAAACCCTGGTGGCAGAGTGGTTAAATGCGACAGCTGCTAACAGAAAGGTCAGCAGTTCAAATCTACAGCTGCACCTTGGAATTACTACAGGACAGTTCTACTCTGTCCAACAGGGTTGCTATGAGTCCGAATCAGCTTGATGGCACTGGGCTTCTTGTTGTTGTTGTTCCATGCCCACCTTGGCTATTCTATAAATTACTGTCATCGAGTTGATTCTGACTCACAGTTAACCCTACAGGACAGAGCAGAACTGCCCCATAGTTCATGCAAGGTTTTAGATCTTTACAAAGCAGACTGCTACATTTTTCTCCTGCGGAACAGCTAGTCAGTTTGAACTGCTGACCTTCTGGTTAGCAGCTGAGCACTTTAACCACTGCACCACGCCATAAGATGGCAATGTGTAGAGAAACTTAATTTAACCCCCAAGAACAATACGATATTTGATCAGTAATACATGGAAAAGAAAGCCAAGCCAAGTGCCGTAAAGGAAATCACATTTATATCTTAACAATGAAAGTTCACTGTTAAGTTACTACTGGGTCTTGAATTACTAGATTCATTTTATAGATTATTAAATATACTATGAACTACCAAAAGAACAAATAAACCAGTCTTAGAAGACAGACAACCAGAATGCTCCTTAAAAGTGAGGATGCAGAGACTCTGGCTACCTTACTTTGGATATGTCATGAGAAGACACCAAAAGCTACAAAAAGGACATCATGTTTGGTAAGAGAAGGTCAGCAAAAACAAGAGACACCTTCAATGAGATGGGTGACATAACAGCCACAACAGACTCAAACATACCGAAGATCATGCAGATGGCACAGAAATGGGCAATGTTCGGTTTTGTTAATAAGCCTGCCATGACTCAGAGCCCACTGACTGCAACTAACAACAAATCAGGGCACAGACAAAGGAAGCAACCCACACAAGAGCAGCAGACATTATACCTCTGGAATAAAAAATCAGCTGCAATCCAGAGATCTCCACTAAAAGACCTCAATTGATGGTCCAACAGTTTAGGGGTTCCCCTGAGAGCATGGCCCCCGGCCCTGATGCTGCCCTTACCCATAAATTATAACAAAGGTCCACTCTTTGGACAGGAATGGACTGGACTTGGCAAGGCAGAGTGACCATATATTGGTTGCACTTTATGGTTCTATACATCTATAGGATATCATCCTGCTGACCTCTGGCTGGAGGAAGGAGAGTGGACAGAGAGGAGGGGAAAGGAGACTGCTGGGAGGATGAGACATGTATGGAGCAGAGAGGAACAGTGTGCTGTCACCGGACAGGGAGAGCAGTGGAAGCTGCATATAGGTGGGCATGTAAATCTATTCAGGAATGTACATTTTCACTCAGTCATGTTAAATAAAAAAGAAAAAAAAAGTCAGCTGCAGTTCCACATTAGCAAAATCTAGCTAATAGCACATACACTTTGCTAATGTATACACGTATGACAAGTTGTCATTCAGTGCCAATGAGTTGAATTTCAACTCACAGCAACTCCAGGTGACAGAACAGAACTGCCCCACAGGGTTTTCCAGGCTATAATCTTTTATGGAGCAGATCAGTAGGTCTTTCTCCTACATAGCCACCAGCTGGGTTTGAACTACTAACTTTCTGGTTAAGAGCCAAGTGCTTAACTGCTGAACCACAAGGGCACCATGCACAACAATTTAACATCCTAAATTCTGATGAATAATTATCTTTCACTTAAAATGTGTCAATAAAATAAATTTTCCAAAGTTTAATGTAAGTTAAAAAATACAAAGACTCCTTAACATTTCCATCTGGCTTAGTAACATGTTTCAATTATCTATCTTTTACGTTACCTGAAAAATAAAATCAATTAGAATTAATGTTTTTCAGGGAAAGCTAACAGAAATACCACTTTCCTGTAAAATCCTCCAGTTTGCCTTCTTCCTCTTTAATAAAATCTTTATTACAGCTAAACTACACAGCTGTAATGGCATATCAGCTTCACAGAAGCGTCAGACACATATCCAACCCCAAGTCTGGAGACTAAAGGTCTTGTCTTAGGCTCCAAGCCAAGAAACACTACTGAAAAACCATCACAGTCCACTTCATTTGGGAAAAAAGCCAAGACTCTTTAAACCTTCACTTGCAGAAAAATTTACATGTTTCTTAACTCAGGCCTAATTTTCTGTAAGCTCACCCTTAGTGTGAGCTTCATTTTAGAAGTGAGACAACTAATGCACATGTTACTTAACTACACAGGAAAACACAATTCTGATCCTGTTACCTATTAAGAACCCTAATAAGTGTTCACATTCTTAAAACACTAAGCTGAATGAAATAAGTTAGTCACAAAAGGACAAATACTGTATGATCAGTCCCACTAATACATAATACCTAGAACCAGCAATTGTGCAGAGAGCAAAGTTTCTTAGTGATTGCCAGTGGCAAGAGGGAAGGGGAAAGTGGGAGTGACAGTTTAGGGGACCCTGAGCTTCTGTTAAGGATGGTGGAAATGTTTGGAAATGGATAGTGGTAACCACTGCACAACATGATGAACACAACATTATTAAACTGTACATGTGTTTGTACACTTGGAAGAAACCCTGGTGGCGCAGTAGGTTAAGTGCTACAGCTGTTAACCAAAAGGCTGGCAGTTCAAATTCACCAGGTACTCCTTGGAAACCCTATGGGGCAGTTCTAATTTGACCTCTGAGGAAGCTATGAGTTGGGCCCTATTTGATTGTACTGGGTTTTTGCTGTTGTTGTTTTTAACATGTACTTGGAAACCCTGGCAGCATAATGGCTAAGTGCTATGTCGGCTAACTAAAGGGCTGGTAGTTCAAATCTGCCATACACTCATTGGACACGCTATGGGGCAGTTCTACTCTGACCTACAGGGTCACTAAGAATCAGAATCAACTAGACAGCAATTGGCTTGGTTTCTTTTCTTTTTGGCTTACACATTTATTATGACAATAAAAAAACAGTTCCTATTCTTTGACCCAGTAGTCACACCTGTGGAAAACTAGTCTAATAAAGCCAAATATAGAAAATATAATAGTACCTATGAAACATTAAATATTTATTGCATAGAAACACTAGTCAAGGTAATCATTCTCTGATCACTGAACATTTATGAAACATTAGATATTGATTGACAGTGACAGTCTAAGAAAAAAACAAATAAGAAAAATATTTAAGATACATCAATAGGCGAAATCAAGACACAAAACTTTAAGTGGAGTCTGATTAAAACCACACAAAAGCCCACAAACAGAAGAGATACTGGAAATTAAATTGAAAATAATTTTATGCTTTTTGTTTTCTGTAATGCAATAATTTTTTTAATGAAACAATGTAAATTAAAAAAAAAACAAAGTTTCCTTTATACCAACAACGAGATTATTAAGGAAGACATCACCAAGTCAATACCATTTACTATAGCCCCTAAGAAGACAAAGTACCTAGGAATAAATCTATCCAGAGAAATAACAGACCTTTACAAAGAGAACTACAAGCCCTTACTACAAGAAACTAAGAGAGACTTAGATAAATGGAAAAACCTATCCTGCTCATGGATAGGAAGACTTAACATTGTGAAAATGTCTATTTTACCCAAAGCAATCTACTTATATAATGCAATCCCAATACAAGTTCCAGCATCATTTTTTAATGAGATGGAGGAACAAACTACCAACTTTGACTGGAAAGGGAAGAAGCCCTGGATAAGTAAAGCTTTACTGAAGAAGAACACACTGGGAAGCCTCTCATTACCCAACCATAGAACCTATTACACTGCCACAGTAGTCAAACAGCCTGGTACTGGTATAAAAACAGACAGATCGGTGGAATAGAATTGAGACCCCAGAGATGACATCATCTGCTTATGAACAGCTGATATTCGACAAAGGCCCTAAGACACTAAACTGGGGTTAAAAACAATCTCTTAAACAAATGGCGTGGCTAAATTGGATGTCCATTTGCACTAAATTAAAACAAGACCCATATCTTACACCTTATACAAAAACCAACTCAAACTGGATAAAAGACCTAAATATCAAATCTAAAACGATAAAGCTCTTCCAAGAAAAAGTAGGAACAATGGAAGGTTTAATACACAATGTAGACAGACTTCAAAATCTGTCAAACAAACCACAAACAACAGAAAAGAAAATAGATAAATGGGAACTGCTAAGAATCAATCACTTTTGCTCATCCAAAGACTTTATGAATAGAATTAAAAGGCCACCTACAGAATGGGAAAAAATATTTGACAACTCTATGTCAGACCGAGGCCTGATCTCCATAATCCCTAAGATACTACAAAATATCAATAAGAAAAAGATAAATCATCCAGTTAAGCAGTGGGCAAAGGAGATGGACAGACACTTCTCTAAAGAGGAGATCCAGGCAGCCAAAAAACATGCGGACATGCTCACAATCATTAGCTATTAAAGAAATTCAAATCAAAACAACAATGAGATACCATCTCACCCCAACAAGGTTGGCCATGATCCAAAAAACACAAAACACTAAATGCTGGAGAGGCTGCAGAGAGATTGGAACCCTCCTACACTGTTGGTGGGACTGCAAAATGGTGCAACCTCTTTGGCTGCCAGATTGCTTTCATCTGGCACTATCTCAAAATAATGATACCATTTGACCCAGTAACTCCACTGCTTGGAATATATCCTACAGAATCAAAGCAACTGATACATACACACGAATGTTCATCGCAGCACAGTCCACAATAGCAAAAACATAGAATCAACCCAGATGCCCAACGACAGAAAAACGGATAGGTAAACTATGGTATATATACTCAATGGAACACTGTGCAATGATAAAAAACAACGATGATAGCAGGAAACATCTCTTAACCTGGTTTCAACTGGAGGACATTATGTTGAGTGAAAGTAGTCAGTGAAAAAAGGACAAATATTGTATGAGAACCCTATGATAAGAACTTAAAAGCAGACTCATACGTAACAGAAAAGACTCTTTGATGGCTGCAAGGGTGGGGAGGGCAGAGGGTTTAGATTAGATAGTTGATAGAAATTCGGTTGGGTAAAATTGGTGACAGCACACATTAGTAAGAAGATCAATATTAATGGGACTTCAACATAACTTGTGTACTCCTCCCATCTTAACCCAACATTGCCAGGACAGAGTAGCTGGGGCGGCGGGGGGGGGCGCGGGGGGGGGCGGGGACAATGCTCTCAGGGGAAATCAAGATCAACTGACACAACCAGCGTTTTGCTAATGAGATCTCCAAATACTGTTACTTCCACTTCTTTTCAAGCTAAAGCTTTCTTCTTCCCCCTAATTAGGGGATTTCATAGGTGAATAACATGTGGAGGAATATATATACCTGTAAGTTGCAACCACCCTTTTGATATTTTGACTAGACCTACTGTAACAGTAGGGGCTAGCTAAACATACCAACAAAGCTAAGTCTATTTAGAAAAACAAAACTTACTTTTCTAACTGTTAAGCAACCCAAACGTACACACTCAGAATTTCATTCATTTACTCACTCACTGGGTCTCTAACAAGAGCCAAGATTGTTGATCAGTAATGGAGTTACTCTGAGTTAAGAAAGACTTTGCTATGCAGACATGCAGCCAAGAGATAAACATAAAAACAATTACAGTACAAAATAACAAATGGTGTAAAAAAGATTAACAATGAAGAAAGTAACAATATTCTGAGAGGATGACAGAAGACAGTGACAGGGCACAGAGGGCTATAAAAGCAATTTCTGGCTTCTAGCCTACAGCAATTGGGCCAAGAAGAATTAAGTCAGACACAAATTAGGAGACACACCAAAGGACATAAGAATGTGTGAACTGAGTAGACTAAAACTTGCAAGCAGTTTTCCAGTCCAATAGATCCTTTTCTATGGGATAGCAAATGGTGTCCTTAAACAATTCCAACAGCACTTTACAGGCATATTAATTCTCTACAGTCACTAAGTAAAACTCAGAAAATTATCAGTACTTCTCAACGTTAAGACACTTCCAAAATACTCATTTAACCGTAAGTAGCTTACTGATGAGGAAGGTCAGGTTTAATAGCTGCTGTATGAACATTTTTGTCCCCTCATATAATAAACTGCAGGTACTACCAGCTGAAGTTTAACTTGATAAAGACCACAAACCTACAGCAACACATAAACTCTACGTTTAAGCAAAGTATATCCCACATGACCACACAACCAATAAATTTGAGCCTAATGAACTTAAGGAGACCCTGATAAACAGCCAGAACTCACGGAAACTGCAGAAGTCTGTGGCTTTCACCATTAACTTCTGTTCCTACCTACAGAACATGCCATGAGACTCTCTGTATCCTGCAACAGACTGTTAGTTTATAAATAGCAGTGGGTGCTTAACACTACTAGGCAAAATATTTTTGCACAGCGTTTAATATATTTTCATATTTCAAAAACTATAAAATTTTGCTTCCCTTCATAGGATGATTCTGAGGTATAAAAAGACACTTTTTACAGTGTGCATCATTGATACAACATACCTGTCACATAGGTAAAAGGCTAACTACCCTGTTTAAACAATTTCTCCAGCGTCAACAGTGAGTCAGATTTGTAAGGAACAGCTAAATGCCCTGATTCACATGTGTGCTCTACAAAGATGTAAGTAACTGTATGTGTACATAGTATGCGTGTGCACACAAACTGTCAACAAGTACTACATACAAACTTCATCACTTTTTAAAACATTCACCTAGACAAATTTTTACAATGAAACAAATACTACAGTAGTATTAAGGAAGGGTAAAAATGTTTATGAAGTATTTTAAAATGTTTCCCACTAAATGCAGTATTTTTAAATACAAATGCATGTTTGTTATTAAAAAACACTTGCCTGAACTTTTTCTATGCTCAAAGAAATTTCTTCAGTGATATATTACCTGCTGGATTACCTAGAACCTTTTTTTCAAGGAGTTCACATACCTAAAACAAATAATCATTTCTGACTGCAAGAAACTGTATCATGACCAAATTGTGCATAATCTCTATACACTCTATAAATAGATAATTTCAAAGTGGGGAAAGACAAAGTTCCCCAAACAAGACCTTGTTGAGTCTAGCCTATTTATGCAGCAAGAGAGACACAACTTGTTGACTGAGGTATAGTTTCCCTCCCTTTACTGCAATGCCAACAAAAAAATGGTTTTTCCCTGCCAGCTAGAGTCATTTCTTCCAGGTGCCCTCCTTCTCCCTTTCCTCTGATAAACTGATATGCTCTCATCTACAAAAGGTACGGAAGACAAGAGATAAGCTCTCTAACAACCCATGAATTTCTAACTCATCTATAGGAAATTATCTCAAGTAAACTGGTAAGTTTAGAAACACTTCCTGTTAAGATGTCTTTATTTCATCAGTGACAAATGTCACAAGTATTAAAATCCCTAAATATTAGAGGCTTTTATAAATTTTGCTAACTGTAAATTAACTAAGAAAATGGAATAGGAAATTGTGTGCACAGTCATAGTATGATTCCAACACAGCCACTGCAATTACATTATCTGAAAGTCTAACAACTGCTCTGAAATGCTATGTTGTAGCAACATGCCAATCTGCTATGAAAATTTTCTTGATTCTGGAATATGCAAAAAGTAAATTTACAAATATATCCCACTTTAGCATATCATTTATTACACTTAAGGATATCAAAACAAACAAAAAATAATCTCCCATGATGACATAGGAGGAATGAAAATATGTATCTGCATTTGAACTTATGATTTAAAACTTCCATCAAAAACCATTACAGTCATGTGTCATTCAACATCCATGATATGTTCTGTGAAAGAGGACATTATGTGATTTGGACTTTGCGCTAACAATGGTATCAGTCTTGGGGTCACGAACATACATTTTAGGGACAACTAATACTAAGGGGAAAACCTGGTGGTGTAGTGGTTAATTGCTACAGCTACTAACCAAAAGGTGGGCAGTTCAAATCCACAAGTTCTACTCTGCCTAGGGTCACCATGAGTTAGTATCAACTTGACGGCAGTGGGCAGTTTTGGTCATACTTAAGAATGGACTATCATAATGCTTATTATATTAATTCTTATAGTAACTCTTCTCCATACAAGAGACAAGAGATACACATGCCGCGTGTGGGAATCTGCCGTGCTTACTATATCCCATTATGTTTGTTCTTTGTCACAATTTCTGGATTCTATTATAATCTTATGGTACCATGGACATATATGCAATGGGGCATTGCCCAAAAGGATGTTATGCAGTACATGGCTGCGTACTGTCAAACACTCAGTAATTTAAGAATCTAGGTCTGCTTTTTAAAAGCCCTAATTGCGAAATGAAAAGTAAAACACAAAAAGAAAGGCATCATGTGTACTGTAAGTTGAACATATAACTCAAAATAAATGAAGAAATTAAATTCATATAATCCTTTCAAACAGTGATTTTACCCATAGAAATTACAGGTTGTCTATGAACATTTATCAGTCTGAATTAACCAAAAAGCTCTTAAAGGATGTCTATGAACATTTATCAGTATGAATTAGCCCAAAAGCCAGTGAAAACATATTTGGAAAGTTTAAGTTCCTACTCAAAGTAAATTTTACCTTTGAAAAGAAAAATTATTGCCCAGAGTAAGACATTTTAAGGGAGCTTTAAGAAAAAAAAAATAAGTAACTATAACAATGAAAACTGTTACTTTCTACCCAAAACATAAAACATACCTTTAATACATTTAAAAGTATCTGCCAACAAAAAATATCAGAACTTATATAGAAAGCTGTCAGGAAAAACAAGCAGTAGGAATAGCACATAAACAAAAGAGAAATTTCTTTTTTTTAATATTAAATAACATAAGGGTAAAGAATTTAAAATTAAAAGAAAAAAAACTTCTTATTTACTACACATGGTCCATTTCATTTATTCAATCTATTTCCCACCTAAACCACAATCCATCTCTACCTTCATGCCCTAGAAGGTAAATTACTGGTAAATTACCACATACACTCAAGAGGCCCATATCCTTTTACAATACTGTCAACTATGTCCAGAAGTCATTCACACTTTAACCAAAACCAAACTGCCCCCTCTCGCAAAAACCTAACCCACTATTGTCGGGTCGATTCTTACTCAAAGCGACCCTACAAACAGAGCAGTACTGCCCTACAGAGTTTCCAAGGAGTGTCCTGGTGGATTTGAACTGCCAACTTTCTTGTTGGCTGCCACAGGACTTAACTACTACATTACCAGGTTTCCAAATCACTTCTAATCTAAATTAGCTCAGAAACCCTTAGTGTGTAATTTCTTCATACTATACTCAAACACTCCTTATCCTCAGAATGTAAATTGCCACATACCCTAAAGTTGCCTCCTGCCTTCAAAGGGATGACACACTGGACTGCAGATGACTCTCTTCCTAGGTGTTACTGTCCACCCCAAGAAGCCAAAGTAGCAAAACACAAAAACAAGTTTGTTACCCAAGTACCCAGAAGACCAGCAAACAGATCAACAGGGAAGCAGCTTCACACTGTCTCCCAACAGCCCAACTTTAGTGTGCCTCCATATCTCCCAAACTAGCCCTTACATCCACCTCTGAAAAACACTCCATTTTCCCACTAAAGGGATATAATCTAATGAACCGAAGCCTGCCCATTTCTTCCTCTGCTAAACCCCTCCTTTTTTTCCATCCAAACTCCAAGGAGCGTATGTAGGAAGAAATCAAGAGCAGACAGGAAATGAACTCTTTTCCCATGAGGATGAAAGGCATCTTCTCTCCAGCCTTCCAACCTTCCTTCTCTTACCTAGAGGACCTGTTCCAGACTAGCTATATCCCAGTCCCCTAAACGGGTATTTCACAACTCTACCTCTTGGAATGATTACAAAGCAAACAAAAAGTTGCTCACTCTGCTATCCCTTCCAAGGAATATTTTCTACATTATCTATTCTACAACAATATTTCTACAACTAACACTACCCAAAATATTTTAAAACAAGTCCTTCTCATCTTTTTTAGTCCCTCAATATTAATTTCTACATCCCAATACTTCCGGTTGTGCTTTCAATCGAACAACAATATTTCTTCTTTATTTTTCCTGCTATCCCTTTTATTCTTCCACATTCGTATCAAAATTTCCTAGATGTGACAGGCACACCTCATTCAGCCCCTCATCCAAGAATAATACTGGATACCAGCATAGTCCTTTCGACCCCTAAACCTCACTATTCTTTCCCAACTCCCAATGGCATTTACATATTAATCAGTTTTACTAGCATTCCCCAATTAATACTTCACAATTCTCTAATATCCTTGCTATCATATTTATCAGCGCCACAATAATTTCTAGAACCCTTCAATTCCCACTTCCGTCAGCTTCCTCATATTTTTTAAACCCTTCAGTTTTCTCGAATCCTTACAAACACACCAATAATCGCTATAAAGCCTCGGTGTCCCTGATACCCCTTCCTGATCTAATGTTTTCTTAAAAGCCTTCGACAGCCTCCTTTCAGTCTTTCTAACCCCCATTACCTGTTTGTAAAGCCCTCGACATCCTGTTCCCTTCCACATCCCAATTGTAAAAATCTCTCGATAGTTCTACTATCTATCCGTCTCTGTCCTCCAAGAGCAATATTTTAAATTCTCACTAACCCTGTTATCCTCTCCAGAGCCCCAATATTTCTATTCAAAAAGCCCTCGCTGTCCTACCCTCCCGCCGTCCCCCAACAACACCGTCTCTACACCCTTGCTCCTCTGCCCCTCCCCCCCACAATGGTGATAGTACTACAGAGAAGACGTCGCCGGGACCTCCGGACTGCGGCCCCCTGGCATCCCACTCCACCTCCCCTCCCCCACACCCCCACAGGCACCCAACGCCCACGTTCGCCAGAGCCGGCCCAGCCGGCCTCACTCACATCGGCTCTAATAACTTAGCCAGCCACGACTTGAGGGCATCCACATCCTCTATGAGCATGGTGCAGGGAGGGCGGGCTCGGCCGCCGCTCTTCTTCGGGCCTGCCGTGGGTCTCCCTTCGCTGCCCCTTCACGCTCCACTCACAACTCTCCTTGCCTCTGCCCACCCGGCATCTTAGTAGACTTCAACCTACTCCCCTGGCCCGGGCCTAACAGGAACTAACCCAAGAGCCTTTACTCAACCGAACCTTATTGTTCAGGTAGGCGGGAGATAGCACAGACTGGCGAACATTTTAACCAATAAAATAGAAAAGGTTGTGCGTTCAGCGCCAATGAAAAGGCTCGCTCGCCCCGCCGGCCAGCCGTACCCAGTTAAGGAGGCGGGATATAGCAAGGTAGGTGGAGAGCGCAAATGAACTCTTGGTGCAAGATGGTATCTTGGAGAAGGTGCTGTGGCTCTTAAAGGGGCCGCAGTGCCTCTTTTTGACCACGCCGCCGTGAGCTGCTGAATACCGGTGTCTGCTGCTGGGGCTTCTTGGGGGAACCCGGCGAGCCCCTCAACCTGATTCCTTTCTCTCGTTTTCCCTGGAAACGCACACTCTTGCCCTGAAATGACTCAGCTGTAGTAAGTCTGCAATACAACGTGCTAGGCGTTCCTGTTCGACACATCGCACAGAATGTAAAAATTTACTTTTTTCCCCCCCAACACACCCATTTTTGATCGGTACTCAACCCTTGCGATTTTTGCAGCTACGCTTGAATTATGCAGAATGTTCCTGACATCATGCCTTAGAGTCCAATAATCTCAACAATCTTCATTTTTAAAAAGTGGCGAATGGATATTAAAGGCTGAGGCCATCTCAGTTTTACCGTTATATTTAATAAATACGTGATTTAGGAAACGAAACAAATCTAATAGTTGGGTTCTTTTTTTTCCATTGCATAATCGAAAACGAGGCTTTTTTGGAGGGAGAATTTTGGTCTGGAGAAAGGATTTTATATATATGTAGGCATGTGTATATATACACATACATTTTTGACATACATATTTGAAATTACTGAAATAGGCAACTTAGTTTGTACTAGTTCAAAAATTCCTTCTGGAGTTAGGAAATCACTGAGTTGGCAGTGTTGTTTATTCAGCAGAAAATAGTGAACCTCTGCAATGTTTCTGCATTATATAAGGCACTAGGGGTCCATTGGTGAGGTAAATAGAGTCCTCCTCTTAGGAAGTTTTAAGGTTTGGGGGTTCTTTATGGTATTAATAATAACACATTAAAAAAACACCTAATGACCGTATGTAAAACAGATGCACCAGCACGAAATAAGTAACCCAGTGCCCTCGAGTTGATTGGGACTCAGAATAAACAAGCATAGTGAATATACATAGAGCAAAATTAGGCAAATTTTTCTGTAAAGGTCCAGAGAATAAATATTTTTGGCTTTCTGGGCTGGAAGATCTCTGCGGCAAGGATTCAACTCTGCCATCTTGGCATGAAACCAGCTGTAGACAATATGTAAATGAATGAGTGTGGCTGTGTTCCAAGAAAACTTACATAAAAATTATATGAAAATTTCACTTTCATGAAACTTGCACATATACGCTAAAAATGAATGGGAATTGCATTTACACAGTAAATCACTCCTCTGCAAGAATACTAAAATATTTTCCAAAAGTACTTATAGAGTAAATTTGGCAGGTCTTGTTTTGGAAATGAAGACACTGAATACCAGCTTACTAATGACCAAAGGCATCATGTAATCCAGCATACTACAGGGAACAGAACAGACATTATTGTTGCTGCTGTTACTACGTGGCATCGAATCCCTTTATACTCATACAAAAAAAGGAAGTGCTGCTTTGTCCTGTTCCATCCTCGCAGTCATTGCTATGTTTGAGCCTATTGCTGCAACTGTCTCATTGAGTGTCTTCCCTCTTTTTCACTGACTGTCTCTACCTTACCAAGGATGATGTTTTCCAGACACTGGTCTCTGCTGATAACATGTCCAAAGTAATTTAGCTGAGTTGCACCACCTTCATTTCTAAAGAGCAATCTGACTGTACTTCTTCCAAGACAAATTTGTCCCTTGTTCTGGCATAATGGTATGTTCAATATTTTTCACCAACACTGTATTTCAAAGACATTAATTCTTTTTCAGTCTTCCTCATTCATTGTCCAGCTTTCACATGCATGTGATGAGATTGAAAATGCCATGGCTTAGGTCAGGTGCCCCTTAGTCCTCAGGGTGATATCTTTGCTTCCTAACACTTTAAAGCAGTCTTTTGCAGCATATTGCCCAGTGAGATATGTGATTTGACTTCCTGACTGCTTTTTATATGGGTGTTGACTGTAGATCCAAGTAAAATGAAGTCCTCAACAACTTCAATATTTTCTTCATTCATCATTATGTTGCTTATTATCCCAGTTGTGAGGAATTTTGTTTTATGTTGAGGTATAGTGCATACTGAAGGCCATAGTCTTTGCTTCTTTTTATCAATAGGTGCTTCAAGTTCACTTTCAGCAAGCAAAATTGTGTCATCTGCACAATACAGGTTGTTGATGATCTTTCCTCCAATCCTAATAGCCTGGTCTTCATATACTCCAGCTTCATGGATTATTTGCTCAGCATACAGACTAAGTATAGTGAAAGGATACAACCTTCATGAATACCTTTCCTGATTTTAAACCACGCAGCATCCCCTTGTTCTATCTGAATGACTACCTCTTAGTTTAGGTACAGGTTCCTCTTGAGCATAATTAAATAGTCTGGAATTCCCATTTTTCTAAATATTATCCATAATTTGTAATGATCCACAGTCAAAATGACTTTACATAAGTCAATAAAACACAGGTAAACATCTTTGTGGTATTCTCTGCTTTCATCCAAGATCCCTCTGACATCATCAGTGATCTCCTTTGTTCCACATCCTCTTCTGAATTTGGCTTAAAATTCTGGCAGCTTCCTGGCAGTGTACTGCTATGTCTATTTTTTAATTTGGCATAGTGGTTAAATGCTATGTCTGCTAACCAAAAGGTCAGCAATTCAAATCTGCCAAGAGCTCCTTGGAAACTCTATGAACCAGCTCTACTCTGTCCTATAGGGTTGCTATGAGTTAGAATAAACTCGATGGCAGTGGGTTTGTTTTTTCAGTAAAAGTTTACTTTCATGAGATATTAATTATGCTGTTTATTATTTCTACATTCTTTTGGATCACCTTTATTTGGAATGGGCTCTGGTCAGTTAGCCAAGTAGATGTCTTCCAAATTTCTAGGTATAGACAAATATAAGCTCTTTCATCATTGCATTGTTTGTTGAAACATCTTATTTGGTATTCTGTCAATTCCTGGAGCCTTGTTTTTCACAAATGCCTTCAGTGTAGCTAAGACTTCTTCCTTCAGTACCATCAATTCTTGATTATATGTTTTCTCCTGAAGTGGTAGGATATCAAACAATTCTGTTTGGTACAGTGACTCTGTGTATTGCCTCCATCTTCTCTTGATGCTTCCTTTGTCATTCACTGTTTTGCCCACAGAACTCTTTAATATTGTAATTCGAGGCTTGAATTTTTTCTTCAGGTCTTTCAGCTTGTTGTTTCCTTTTGGTTTTCTAACTCCAGGTCTTTCCACATTTTCTTATAATACTTTACTTCATCTTCTCAAGCCACCCTCTGAAATCTTCTGTTCAGCTCTTTTTCAAATCATCATTTCTTCCATTTGTTTTAGTTATTCTATGTTCAAGAGCAAGTTCAGAATCTCATCTCTTCTGACATCTATTTTAGTTTTTTTTTCTTTGCTGTCTTTTTAATGACCTTTTACTTTATTCATGTGTGATGTCCTCTCACAGCTCCTCTGATTTGCAGTCGTTAATGTTTAATGCATCAAATCTGTTCTTGAGATGGCCTCTAAATTCAGGTGAGATATACTCATGGCTATACCTTGGCTCTCATGGACTTGCTTTAATTTTCTTCAGCCTCAACTTGAACTTGCCTACGAGCAATTGATGATCTGTTACCTAGTTAGTTCCTGGCTATTTTCTGATGGATGATACTGAGCTTCTCCACCATCTCTTTCCACAGACGTAGTCAATATGACTCCTGTATTTCCCATCCAGTGAAGTCCACATGTATGAGTTTGACAATTACGTTCGTGAACTCATCCTAGAAAAAGTGCTACATAAATTGCTGAATATCACTATGGTCACCTTTGAAGTACTCCGCTTGAGAAGCTATGCACTGACACCAGCATCTATTCCAACCTTCAAAGCAGTCGTGGAACTCTTTATCTTGAATTGTTGTCAGAGCTGTCATCATACTACCCTTGATGTCCTGAATATCATCCAAGTGTCTTCCTTTCAATACGTCCTTTCTCTTCTGGTAAAAAAAAAAAAAAACCTTACTGGGCCAGATCAGGTGAATAGGGAGGGAGTTCCAATACAGTTATTTGTTTACTGGTTAAAAAGTCCCTCATAGACAGTGCCATGTGAGCTGACGTGTTGTTGTGGTGCCAGAGCCATGAGTTGTTGGTGAAAAGTTTTAGGTCATTTTCATCTTTTTCACACCCTTTTCAGTACTTCCAAATGGTAAACTTGGTTAACTGTCCATTTGGTACACATTCATAATGAACAATCCCTCTGATAGTAAACAAGTTTAGCAACATTGTTTTGACTCTTGATTTGAACTGAGGGAACTTTTTCTGTGGTGGAGAATTGGTTGACTTCCACCGTGCCCTTTGACACTTTGTCTCGTGGTCTTACTGGTGCATCCATGTTTATCACCAGTGATAACACAGCCCAAAACATTGTCTTACCTCTTCAAAAGGTCTTGGCAAACTTTGCCTATCCTTTGCTTTTGCTCATTAGTGAGCTCCTTCAGGACCATTTATGTACACACCTTTCTCATACCAAGATTTTCATTTAAGATTTTCCCAACTTTTTCTCTATTTATGCTTACTTGGTCTGCTATACTTCTCACGGTCAGCCAGTAATTCTGACACACAACTTGATGAATTTTTGCAATGTTTTCATCAGTTCTGTTCATTGTTGGCTGCTCTGATCTCTCTCCATAAGTGAAGCTTTCTCTCCCCTCAGAAAAATATTTAATCCATTTGTACACTGTCATTTTATTCATGGCATTATCCCCATAAACTTGTACTAACATGTCCCTGATTTCACTTTCACTCTTGCCAAGTTTAACGAGAAATTTAATGTTTGCTCATTGCTCTAGCTCAAGCTCCAACATTCTCATGATCACACATAAAATTACACAACAACAATAATGAATGCTACCCAGCAAGACACGGCCACACTTTGACATGAACACAGCTGTGAGACCCTGATATATCAAGATTATGAAAACTTACCAAGTCGTTTGTACAGTTCTGCCAGCGTAAGTGCATGGTGGCAAGTTCGTAAACTTAACTGTCAGACCTCATAAAGTTGCTGTTTATGTTGCTGAAAACAGGTATTTGCAGTGAATAAGTAACTGGTCTTGCAAACATCTGTCATGCAGCGTCTGCGTCATTTCATCACCAAGACCATATTTTCCAACTACAGATCTTTCTTTCTTGTTGCTAATGTTCACATTCCAATCACCAGTAATTATCACTGCATCTTGACTGCATGTTTGTAAAAATATTCAGTTTCTTCATCTATGGCATTCGTGGTTGGTGGCTAAGTTTGAGTAATCATCATACTAACTGATCTTCCTTGTGGGCGTATGAATATGATCTTATTACTGGCAGTGTTGTACTTCAGGATAGATCTTGAAATGTTCTTTTTGATGATAAATATGATGCCATTCCTCTCCAATTTGTTATTTCTGGCATAGTAGACCACATGATTGTCTGATTTGGAATGGTCCATACCAGTCTACTTCAGCTCACTAATAATAGCTAGGATATTGATCTTTATATGTTCCATTTCATTTTGGACAACATCCGGTTTTCCTAGATTCATACTTCATACCTTCTACGTTCCTGTCATTAGTAGATGTTGCAGCTGTTTCTTCTCATTTTGAGTTGTGCCACATTAGCAAATAAAGGTCCCCAAATCTTTACTCCATCTGTGCCATTAAGCTTGACTCTACTTTGAAGAGGCAGCTCTTCCCCAGAGTATTATGAACATCTTTTAATCTGAAGGGCTCATCTTCCTGCACTGTATCAGATGATGTTCCACTGCTATTGATAAGGTTTTCACTTGGCTTATCCTTTCAGAAGTACATCACCAAGTCCTTCTTAGTGTATTTTAGACTGGAAGCTCTACTGAAATCTGTCTGTGATAGGTGACATCACTGGTATTTGAAATACCAGTGGCATAGTTTCTAGCATCACATATGACAAACTAACTAGCAACTGAGACAATGCATATATACAGGTATTAATTAAACACAAATATACTGAATGCTTATCAGGTGCCAGATTTTGTGTCCTGGCCTGGGGCACAGACAAAGAAAAGTTAGATAAATTATATATATTCACTACCTTCTGAGAGCTCAGATTCTGGTGGCCTAACAGGCATAGGAAATAATTATCAAAGCTAAAGTTGTCAGCAGTTACTTTTTAGTAGCCCTGAGCTAAGTTATTTCAGTGCATCCTTCACTGTAATCCTCACACTACTCATATACATTGTTGTTGTTACTTATCATTAAGTTGATTTTGACTCATGGTAATACCATATGTGAAAAATACTATTCATGACAGGAAAACTACAACCCAAAGCAGTCCGAGGCTAATGAGTGGAAGGGTCCAGACTTGACTATGTCTGTTTGATTCCAAAGCCCTCACCTTTAACCTTCACTTGACCATCTCACTAACAAACACTGAAGTATGAACCCTATGGTTCATTCAAAATTCATTCAACAAATATATATTGAAACCATACCATCTACTAGGTACTGTTTTGGATAACAGAGATTAAGATTGTTTTGAGGAATTTTCTTTCCTTAGTTATCTCAGTGTTGTGCTTAGGTATACTGCTACTAATCAAAAAGTGAGCAGTTTAAATCTGCCAGACACTCCTTGGAAACTCTATGGAGCAGTTCTATTGTGTCCTATAGGGTCACTGTGAGTAGGAACTGACTCGACAGCAATGAATTTTGGTTAAAGTAGGTATTAAGGTAGTGCGATGGTTAAGATAACACGTCAACTTGACTGCACCTTGCTTTTCAGTGTTTTGGCAATCATATAATGTGTGATCATTTCCATGTAGAGACTTGATGTGATCACCCCCATGAGAGATCAGCTGTGAATAGCCAACTAGCTGAAAGGGAGCTTCCTTGGGCATCTAATATAAGAGGGCAAGGCGTAGGGGATTTTTACAGCTGTCTCCTATTCCTGTGACCCTTGGGCCGTGGGACATGAGCCAGGAGCTTACCAGCAGTCTGGCCTACAGGTATTTGGATCGTTGATCTTCACAGCCTGTGAGTAAGAGCCCTGCTCTCTGACCTGCCAATCTTGAGTTCACCAGCTCCTATAGCTGTGTGAATGAGGAGCAGCCTGTCTTGACCCATGGACTTGGGATGTTCTGACTCTACAATGGCATGAGCCATTTCCTTGATGTTGACCTCTCTGTATACAAAGGTACATATAGGTAGACAGATAAATATATTTTATTGGTTTTACTTCTCTAGAGAACCCAGCCTAAGCCAAGTGGAAACTCAATGAAGATTGACTTTTCTCTCAATTCTACCTTCAGTGAGAGAAAACCCATTTTATTTAACAAAGGAGAGATTATTAATAGGGGGCATTGAAAAGAGAGGTAACTGTAAGAGCAGGCACCTAAAGCATCCTCATTCAAAGAAAGTTCCCTTTGTTGGCTTGAGGATATCTGGGTTTCTAAGGCTGTAATATTTACAGAAGCAAACTGCTATATCTTTGTCCTGCAGAACTGCTGGTAGGTTCCACCACTGACCTTTAGATTAGATGAAGGGTGCTTAACTACTGTGCCACCAGAATTCCTTCCACAGAATACTACTCAGCAATAAAAAGGAACTATTAATACATGAAACAACTTGGCTGAATTATGCTGAGCAAAAGAAGCCAGTCCCCAAAAGGCTATACACTGTTTAATTTCATTTATACAACAATTTTGAAATAACAAAATTGTAAGAATGGAGGACAAATTAGTGGCTTTTGGAGACTATGTGTGATTGCAGTGGGTTGGAATAGACTCAGTAGCACTAACAACAACAAGAAATTTGGTGCCCAGTAGTTGTTGGGGGTGGGAGGTGGGAAGGAGAGAAGGTGGGTGTGCTTGTAAAAAGGTGACATGAGGGAGTTTTGTGGTGTTGAAATTGTTAAATATCTTGACTGGCACTGGACTGAAGAACCAAACAGGTGATAACACGATGTAGAACTTAATACATACACTCATGCCAGCAAAGGGTGCAAGTAAAATTTGTATCAATGTCAACATCTTGGTTATGAAATTATACTGTAAATTTACCATTGAGGGAACTGGACACAGTACACAAAGGATCTCTGCATTATTTCTTATAATTGCATGTGGCTCTGCAAGTATCTCAACTTAAAAAAAAATGCTGCTTCATACATTAGGAGCAATGTTAAAAGGAAGAAATGTTAAAAGTAGTATCTCTGGATGTGGATACTGGAAGGAGTCCCTGCCCTAATCTTCAAGGATTCCACAAGTTCCCAGTGGGCTTGTGTGAGGACTCAGCTCTGACATCCTTGCAGATTAGAAACACATCTAAGAGCACTACATCCATCTTTGTTTTAGTGACAACTTCTATCTTTTCTTTTCTGCAGGAAACAGCAACAGCAATAGACTGACAAGACTCTAGTTCCCTGTGATATTAGGACAGAACTGTCTTATATTAAATAAGACCCACCACCATCGAGTCAATTCTGACTCATAGTGACCCTACAGGACAGCATAGAATTGCCCTATAGAGCTTCCGAAGAGAACCTGGCAGATTATGTACTAAATAAGCCCTTGGAATTTGGGCAAATCAACTAATAAGTCATATTCCTCATGTGCCAGGTACTTTGCCAGGCAATTTTGCATGGATTAGTCTCCTTTTAGTGCTTGTATTCAGGATTTCTTTCAACAAAATTGATTGAAAACCTATCATTGACAAAGCACTGATATAGGCCCTGGAGATACAGCAGGGTAGAAAATAAACACTTTCGAGGATATAGTCTTGCAGGAGGAGAAGGATAAATACACAACTATATATATCAGGTGGGTATGCATTCTATACAAAATAAAATAAGGCAAAGTAAGGTGATGGAAAATAATGAGGAAGGTAAATGGACACTGAGCAGCATCCTGGAGATAGGGTTTGAGCCATGGAGCTATCCGAGGAGCTTCCCAGGGAAGTGCCGAGACGCTGAGACAGCTGACTTGAAATGTTTGAGGAAAGGGATAAAACCATGGGGCTGGAGCGGAGGGATCCAGGAGGAAATGGTTGTAGATTAGATCAGAGAGTTAACTAGAAGCCAGACAATGAAGAATTTCACTGGTTATGGTAAGGACATTGGATTTTTTATTCTGCTTGAGACTGGAAGACACTGGAGGTTTTGAGCAAAGCAACAAAATAATCTGATTTTCTTTCTTTTAATGGGATCACTGTGGTTACTTAGGATCATTAGACTGGAGGAAACAAAAAGGGAAATAGAGAAACTGCTTATGAAGTTACTGCAATAAATACAAGCAAAAGAGGTTGGTGCTTTGGACTAGATTAGCAGTGATAGCAGTGATAAGCAGGGGGATTCTAGATACAGGATTGGCTGACAGGTTAGTTGTGCACAAAAGAGATAAGGAGGAGTCAAGGATGACAATAAGGTTTTCAGCCTGAATAACAAGGCTGAGATGGAGAAAACGGAGGAAAAAGCAGGTTTAGAGAAGGGCTTATAAATTAAGATCTCAGTTTTGGCCATGGTAGGTTTGAAATGACTTTTAGACATTGTGGTTGCCAGGCTCCAAGATGACCCCAGCGATCCTCATATTCTAGTATTTGTGTCCATGTATACTTTCTTCCAACACCAGATCAGGACTGGTCTATTTGACCGACAGAATACAGTGAAGTGAGTGACTGACTGCTGAATCAAATCTGATAAAGCATTGTAGCTTCCACCTTACTCTCTTTGAATCTCTTGTTCCGGGGAAAGCCAGTCACTGTGTCATAAACCATTCAACTAGCCTTGTGGTGAGGCTTATATTGAGAGAAACTTACATTTCTCACCAACAACTAGGACCAACTTGCCAGCACTGGGTGAGTGAGTCATGTTGGAAGCAGACCCTCTTGGCTACCCTCAAACCTTCAGATGACTGCAGTCTCAGCTGACATCTGACTGTGGTGAGAGCTCCCAAGTCAGAACAATCCAGCCAATCTGCTCCTTAACTCTTGACCTGCGGAAATTCTGACAGTAAATGGTTATTGTTGTTTTAAGTCACTCAGTTTGGAGTGTCTTGTTAGGCAGTACATAGCTAATATGAAAATCCAAATGGAGATACAGGTCGCGGGAATTATGAACCTGGAGTTTATGACCCTAGAGTTAAAAATTGGGGATTCATGAGCATGTAGATTGTGTTTAAAGCCATGGCTTTGATAATACTACCTCGGTGGTGAATATATACACCAAGGAAAATCACTGGGGCCTTCTCCTGCTTAGAGGGAAAGTAAGCAATATTTAAGAAAGTAAACTGAGAAGGCCATTGAGGTGGGACAACAGAAAGAAAAAATGTATCAAGAAAAATAATTTTCAACTGTGTTAAAAAGTAGCTCATAGGAAAGATGAAAATAGAGAATTTACCATTGGAGTTGATTACATGGAGTTCACTGATGAACTAGACAACTCCAAGAGTGGAGGTGGGTGTACACTTGACTGGGAGAGGTTCAGGATAGATGGGAAGAGAGGAATTAGAGATATAACAAACATTCTCTTGAATTGTAGAGCAATGAAGAAGGTACAGCAATGTGCAGTGGAATAGAAAGAATGATTGATTTTTCCCCACACTATGTTCTGTTTTGGTTTTGCTTGTCTGCTTACTTATGCCTTAGGTTAGAAGGGGTGTGTGAAATGCAGATGGCTATGATCTAACAGAATAGAAACCCTGGTGGTGTAGTGGTGCTATCCAGAAGGTTGGCAGTTCAAATCTGCCATGTGCTCCTGGGAAACGCTCTGGGGCCTTTCTATAGAAATCCTGGTGGCATAATGGTTAAGTGCTCTGTCTGCTATCCAAAAAGTCAGCAGTTCAAATTCACCAGGTGTCCTCAGAAACTCCATGGGGCACATCTATTCTGTCCTGTAGAGTCGCTGTGAGTTGGAATTGACTCAATGATCTAACAGAGAAAGAAAATTTGATGACGTATGGGGTGAGGTGCAATTGTAGGTGGGGAATCTGTCAGGAGGCAAAAGACAATGGGATCTAGTTTACAAATGGAGTGCAGAACATAATAGGAGTCTTGGCTAGTTCTGAGTGGAAAAAAGGCAGAGAAGATGTTATTTGGTGAATGCAGGATGGTAGATGTTGTAAAGAGAACTTCTGGATATTCTTTATTGACTGTCTATGCTTTCAACGATTAAGAAACAAGGCTATATCTTTATTTTCAATGAGGAAGAAGCAATCAACAGTTGAATGTGAGGATGGAGTGCTAGAAGTTTGCGAAGAGATGTAAGGAAAAAACTTTTCTGGTTACCCAAACCTTTCAAACTCCTTCCTCTCTCAGGACCTTAACATTTGCTCCTCCTTTTGCTTGAACTCTTTTCCTCAGATCTTAATGGGTCTGGATTCTCTTTTAGCTAACATGTCACCTTCTTGGCATGGCCTTCCCTGAACATGCAATCTAAATTAACACTCTATTCCCACTCCTCATTAATCTACTGTTACCATACAGTTTTACCTTTTTTCATAGCATTTTTCACTGTCTGAAATTGCCATCTTCATTTATTTGTCCTCTTATTTATCATATATCTTTGTCTATTCACCCTCAGTAGAATATAAAGTTTTATAAGGTCAGAGACTGTCTTCCTTATCAACATTATATTCTTACCCCTAGGGGGAAAGATCTTAGTGTGTAGTAAATTTTTGATAGGTATTTATTGAATGATTTTGTATAATCATCACAATAATATTACTATTTTATCACCATACGACAAGCCCAGACAGGTCAAGTAATTTCCTAAGGTCACCCAGCAAGTTGCAGAAGGGGTAGAAAGGGATGAGGAGAGGTTCATGATTGAAAGTCAAGTAACCTAAGGCTAGAGCCCAAGCTCTGGTGTATGGAATTTCACCTAAAAGAAGATACAAGATTTCTGGCTAATATTAAGGTTATGACCACAGTTGTACCTCTGATATACATAGTTTAGGCCAGTCTAATTTCATCAATAAAGTAGAGATAGAAATCTTACACAAAGTGCATGCATACAGTTAAAAATAAACAAAAACAAGAAACCATAGTCCCTGGGATTGGAATTTCAATAATATGTAAGGGCTGTCTTTTCCTGTTTCTTTGTTTTTCTCCTTCCTTCCTTTTTTCTTTCCTTCCCCTCTTCCTCCCTTTGTTCCCTCCTTTATTCTCTTTATGGAGCCCAGAGCTGCTGCACAGTGGTGATATTAATGATGGTAGCAAGTTCGATAGGCTATTTAGAAACCACAAGCGGTGTTTTATGTTTCAAGTGTCTCATTTCCCACGTGAGCCCATGTGCAGGGCTAGTAATGCTCTGCGGAAGGTTGACAACACAGCAGGCTAAAGCTTGCAGCTCCTGAGTTGGGAGTAGTGTAGTATAAGTGGGTGATTTCTACTTCCTCAGAATTACAAATGTCATCACAGTCAGAATCCACTCTACAGCAAAGGGTTATTTTTTGTTTAGGAAAAATCTAAACAACAAGGGTGTCTCAAAATTTTGGTCCTTGGGAAGTATAACTTCTCTAATTTGGTTGTATTTGTTTAAATATAAAAGACAGCTTCCATAGCTAACATGGCTACTTGTGATGTCAGTCAGATTTAGAATCTCCATTCATTAAGTGAATAAACTGATTTCCGGTATTCCCCGCTTTTCTTTCTTTCTTTGAATGTTTCCAGAGCACTTGCCATGCCCTGGGCGTTGGGCTAATCACCTTACACAGTGCATCTCATTTTATTCTCACAGCTAGCCTAAGAGGTAGATATTATCATCATCCACACTTACACAGGAGGACCCAAGAGCTTCCACAGGTGGAAGGGTATTAACTGCAGATCACAGAGTTACTATGGGACACAGCCCCAGTTCAGACCAGGCATACGACTCTAAAGCTGATGAGCACAACCACTGCCCATTCTGCCTTCCTCTGCTGTCCCATTAACCTTGTCACAAGTCACAAGCAGAACAGCCCCAGTAGCAGTTAAGCCCCCAATCCTAGGATTCTTTCTTCTTCTCTTTGTATTCTTTGTATCATTTAAAAAACATCTGGTCACTATTTGGGAGTGTAAAGGTGGAACACTTAACATAAAAAATTAAAAATCATTTAACAAAAGATATCTAAAACAATAGGGAAGTGACAACTGTATCACTGAATGCCACACTTCTAAGGAACAGAAGTATCAAAAGAAGTGCCCATAAATCTTTCCTCAGAAGACTTTGCCATCTAAATGAAGGGAAGTTAGATAAATATGCATTAAAAAAACAAAACAAAATATAAGGGGAATCAGAGACAAGCCTGTACTAACCACAGCTTTATGGAAGCACATTTAGAAATGCTGACAAATTACTGACTTGAGTAGAGTGACTTGTAGGGTGAGTTTGGAGAAAAAAATCAGGAGCCAAGCCAATTGACTCAATGGAAGTTGGTTTGGTTTTGGTTTTAGGCCAGGGAAGAGATTATTATGAGGTCCCAGGTAAGCTTTCTCCATTTTAATCAGTCTGATGTTTACAGAACAATTTTCTTAAAATAATAACAAAAAAGCTGACATTTTAAAGTTCTTACTACATGCCAAGTGTACACACACGCATACACACACCCCCATACAGTTTTTATACATGTTTAATGCTCATGGTAATTCTACGAGGTATTTAGTACTATTTCTTTTTTTTTTTTACACATTTGTTCGAGGTCACAGAGCTAGTGTATGATAAGCTTGATCTGTTGAACTTGATTGACCTGATTCAGAATCTGAGCTCTTAAGGATTATGCTACCCTTCTAACTTTGTCTACCTGGATAAGGTATAGAGCCCTGATGGTATAATAGTTAAGCACTTAGCTGCTAACTACATGGTTGGTGGTTCAAATTCATCAGCCACTCCTAGGGAGAAAGAAGTGGCAGTTTGCTTGCATAAAAAGCACAGCCTTGGAGACCCTATAGGAGCAGGTCTACTCTTTCCCATGGGGTTGCTATGAGTTGGAATCAACTAAACAGCAATAAACAGAGAAGGTGTTACTCATGAGCTAATAAAGAATTGAAAATTCCCTTCAATAACTAGACAGTAGATAAGAATTATCTTGGTAAAAGGAAGGACAACGTATAATACAGGGGAAGTCAGCACAACCAGACTAAACAAAAAACTGAGAGGTTTCCTGAACACAACCAAATACTTTTAAGGCTAGAGTATCAGGGGTGGGGACCTGGGGACTATGGTTTCAGGGGACATCTAGGTCAATTAACAAAGTTTACTAAACAAATGTTTTGCATCCCACTTTGGTGAGTGGTGTCTGGGATCTTTGAAGCTAGTGGGTGGCTATCTAAGATGCTTCAATTGGTCTCAACACACCTGGAGCAAAGGAGAATAAAGAACACCAAAGGCACAAGGAAGATACCAGCCCAAAAGACAAAAGGATCATATAAACCAGAGACTTCATCATCCTAAGGCCAAAAGAACAGATGGTGCCTAACTATCACCAATGACCACCCTAACAAGGAACACAGCAGAGTCCCTGATGGAACAGGAGAAAAGTAGGGTACAGAACTCAAATTCATATAAAAAGACCAGACTTAGTGGTCTGACTGAGACTAGAGGAATCCCAGAAGACATGGCTCCCAAACTCTCTGTTAATCCAGAATTAAAACCATTCCTGAAGCCAAGTCTTCAGACATACACTGGACTATAAAACTTAAAATACACTTGTGAAGCATGTGCCGTTTGTTGTTCAATTAGACCCATGAGACTGATCAGCTCCTGTGCCATCTAAGAAGGCAATGAGATAAGAAGGCAGCAGAGGTGAGAAGGCAGGAAGGGATAGGTCCTGATTGTATGGACAGAGGAAATCTGGAGTGGAAAGGGAGTGTGTTGTCACATTACAGGTCACATAACAATATATGCATAAATTTAGGTTTGAGAAACCAACTTGAGTTGTAAACTTTCACCTAAAGCACATACACACCCCTAAAAACAATTTACAATTCTCAGTTAAAAAGTTATACTACTAAGCTGTAATAAATTCTATTTTCTACACGTCTTTTGAATCTGTTCACCTTTCTCCATCTTGACTGTCACTGTGATAGTTCAAGTTACCATTACCTCTCTCCTAGACAACTGCAATAGCCTCCTGTTTCCACTTTGCCCCCTTTCCAATCCTTCTTCAGAATTATCTTTATAAGACATAAATAGGACCGTATTCATTCCTTCCTTAAAACCCCTTCATGACTTCGCATTGCTCCCATGGCTTTAAATATCTGCAACTTCCACTAGACTGTAAGCTGTATAGAAGAAGTAACGGTCTTGCTTGAGCGTTTTATCATCAGCATCTAAGACAGTGCCTTGCACATAGTAGAACCTAAGCAAATGTTTGATTGAACGAATGCTAAATCCAAGCAACTCTCTAAAAAAGGACTTTTAGTTACTTAAATAGGCAAATTGAAAAGGCTGGACTTGGAGGCATGGAGGTAGGTTTTTCATAATTACTAATTACAAAATTACTTGTTTGTTTTCTTCGTCTAGTAGTAGTTAGGACCATGTTGGAATGGTCAAGTATAACTGTATGCCATGGTTTGAACAGTGTTCCTTCAAAATTCATATCCACCCAGAGCCTCAGAATGTGACTTGATGTGGAAACAGGGTCTTTGAAGATGTAATTTATTAAGGTTCTTGAGATGCGTCTTTATAAAAGACAGAGAGACTTGGACAAGAAGTAACAGTGGAAAAGGCCATGTGAAACTGGAGGCAGAGAGTGGAGCGATGCAGCTACAAGCCAAGGAGTGCCAAGGATTGCTGGGAGCCATTAAAAGCTAGGAAGAGGAAAGGAAGAATTCTTCCCTAGAGCCTCCAAAGATATCATGGCCCTGCACACATCTTGATTTCAAACTTCTAGTCTCTTAACTACCAAGGAATAAATTTCTGTTTGTGTTTGTTATGGCAGTCCTAGGAAATGAGCACACTACGGTTATTAGATTTGTGGAGGATAAAGATTCTTTTTTATTCATTCATAAATATTTATAAGGCACCTATGGTGGCGCAATAGTTAAATGCTCAGCTGCTAACTGAAAGGTCAGTGAACCCATCAGTGGCTACTTAGGATAATACTACAGCCTAGGCAACTCTGTGGGGCAGTTCTATTAGGTCCAGTAGGGTCACTATGAGTCAGAATTGACTAGATGTCATACAACAACGTGTGCCAGAAAACACAATGTCTGTCACAGAGTAGATGCTTTATAAATATTTATTGCTCAGGCACTGGAGGTGTACTTGTGAATGAGAGACAGTCTCTGCTGTCATGGAGCTCATAGAGGAGTGATAAAAAACAAAAAACAACAAACAAACAAAAAACCCAGGCAATTGAAATTCAGTGCAAGGGAGAGCAGAAAGAGGATACTTTATGGAACATTAAAAAATAGACAAACCTACTGCCATTGAATCAATTCCACCCCATAGTGAGCAACCCTACAGGACAGAGTAGATCTGTCCCACATGGTTTACAAGGAGCAGCTGGTGAATTAGAAGTACCAATATTCTGTCTAGCAGCCAAGCTGTTAACCACTGCTCCACCAGGGCTCCAGAACCAAACAACAAACAAACAAAACAAAAGAACAACAACAAACCCACTGCCATCAGACTTATAGCGACCCTATCAGATAGAGTAGAGCTGCCCCATAAAGTTTCCAAAGAGTGCCTGATGGATTCCACCTGCCGATTTTTTGGTTAACAGTCACAACACTTAACCACTGCACGATCAGAGTCTCTGGGAACACTTAAAAACACATCTGCTGCCATCAAGCCAATTTGGACTCCAGTGACCCTATAATAGTAGTTTCTAAGGAGCATCAGGTATATTTGAATGGTTAGCAGCCATAGCACTTCACCACTACACTACCAGGGAACACTTAGGAGGGACATTTACCCAGACTTGGCCAGTCAGGAAGTGATGTCCAAAGGGTTAATAGCCAAAGGAAAACGGTGTAGAAGGTGGTAATACTAGCAGATGTAAGAGCTGGGTGGGTAGTGGTGAAGTGCTACAGCTGCTAACCAAGTGGTCGGCAGTTCAAATCCACCAAGCACTCCTTAGAAACTCTATGGGGGCCGCCGTATTCTGACCTATAAGGTCACTACGAGTCGGAACCAACTCGAAGACACCTGACAACAGCATGTAAGAGCCCGGAGATTCCTTTCCAACTTCTTTCTTTTCATCCAGCAAATATTTGTTGAGGCTTTGAACTCAAGCCATGTTCTAGGCACTGTGTTAGGCCATTAATATATTTGTATTTCAAAGCTAGTTGTTTAAAAATGTAAAAAGAATTTTAAAAAAATTTGGTAGTCTTGTGGGAAAATACACTTCCGGGTTCCCTTCACCCCCAAAAGGCTTTGTCAGTGTTTAATGCAAGTTCTATTGAATTAGTAAACGAACGCTTGTGAGAATAACTAATCTGATTACCAGAAAGTCTTGAATCAAAATGTATTCAATAGAAGTTTCTGCAATAGTGGAACACTTTATTTGCCCTGTCCGATAAGGCAGTCACTAGCCAGCCACACGGGCTACTAAACACTTAAATGTGGCTAGCGCAACTGAATAACTGAATTCTAAAATGTATTTAATTCTAAATGTATTTAATTCTATTTAATTAAAATCGCCACATAAAGTCTAGCGGCTAGGCACTGGCCAGCGCAGCCCTGGATACCATCGTCTAATGGTCTCAGTCTGGCACTGGGACCTGGTGGAAGGTTTTGACTCTTTCGGTTAAAAACGGAATTGTTAATGAATGGTAATGCTTACATGCTGAGCTGTTCAATGCCACCGACAGTAATAAATAGCGTGTGCAGTGGCAAGCCATAATTAGCACCTGGGTCACTGAAGGTTAAGGTACCCTGACAGACACCCAACTCCACTGGGTGACAAGGTTTAAGGCCCGGCGACTCCACCTTTTCCAGGGAGCGCTCGCGACAGTCTGCGAGCCCGAACAGCATCATGGGCTTTGTAGTTCATCACCCGCTTGTCGTCCCTGCCGTAGGCCATCTCGGTCAACTTCCGGTGTGCTGTTGTCTTTTGGGAATTGTAGTTAACAGCGGCCTGCTGGATGTGCGCTCTTGAGCTCCGGGAACTACAATTCCCGGCGGGTTGCGAGACGCACCCGGTTGTAGTTATGAGCCGCCAGATTGCCTCAGCTGGTGTCAAGTGTGTGCTGTAGTGTCGTGGGTGGCCTGGCTGCGGCAGTGGGGAGAGGGAAAAGTTGCAATTTGAGAGGGTCGCCGTGGTCACTTTCGTGGGTTTGCAGAGTCTGCTGGCAGCATGGCGGTGAGTTTGAGACGATAGTGCCTGCTGGGCTTGGGTCTTAGAACCGGGCTGGTCTGTCTTTGCCTTTGCCCAAATGAGGGGTCCTTCCATGTGGTGGCTGCTGCTCTGAAAGGAAGAAACCTTGCTCAGAAGGAGGGCGTTGTCCTCCACGTTAAAACGTAGCTTTCTTAGACTGATGAGCCAGGAGCTGGTATCTTGAACTGCGCAGACTACTTGCGTGTCATCTAATTTCACTGGAATTTCTAAAACCGAGATGGAGTGCGTAACATTGATTCCTTCGATCTATAAAAAAAATATAGAGCGACTGCCAATAAAACTAAAAAAAAATCTCTGCTTTAATGGAGTTCACATGTGTGTGCGCGCGCGCGTGGCTTGGGTGGAGGGTAAGACTACCTACTAAAAATCTGGTATGTCAGGTGCCGGTAAATGCTATGGAAAGAAAATAGAGCAGGAAGAGAGGACCAAGGAGTGGGGTGGGAGTAGAGTTGTAGTTTTAGCAAAAGTGGACAAAACGGTTACTTGAGAAGGTGGCATTGTAGTGTAAGACATAAAGGAGGTAAAAGCAAGCCATGCAACTCTAACCAAACTAAAAAACCAAACCCGTTGGTTTCCAGTTGATTTCGATTCGTAGGGACCCTGGTGGAGGAGATTGCTAGTCTGACGCAACAGTGTCTTGAGGCAAGTAGGGCTGTGTGGTCTAAGAACGGTGATCTAGGAGGAGATGGTGTGTGTGAGTAGATCATGTAAGGCCTTGTAGGTCGCTCTAAGAACTTTGTTGTTCATTCCGTATGTTAACTCCAGAAGCTGTTGGAATGTTTTGTGTACGGGAGTGAGAGTACTTGGTTGTTTTAACATTAGCATTCTGGCTTTTGCGTTGAGAATAGACTGGTAGCAAGGGGAGGGATAAGAGACGAAAGCCCAGAGATTATTAAGGTGTCCTTAGGGATTATTTGATAGAGAATGGAGGCTTAGGCTAGGATGGAAGTGGTGAGAAGTGAATATATGTTGAAACTAGTCATCATGATTTTTTTTTCCTGCCACTTGCAGCTGCCTGGGTGTAGGAGTAGAACAGGTGGATAGTAGGGATGGAGATTTACCATGCGAGGATGATGAAGTCAGAGGGGCAAAGGAGTGTTTATATACATACACCATGAAATTTAAGGGAGGATTGTGAAGACGTGAGCAGCAGTGGTGGCACTCTGCTGTAAACCAGAAGGTCGGTGGTTCAAACCCATTAGCTACTTCACCAGAAAAAGATGTGACAGTCTGCTTTCAGAAAGATTATAGCCTTGGAAACCCTATGGGGTAGTCCAGCTCTGTCGTATAGTGTCATTATGAGTCAGACTAAATAGACCTGTTGATCCTGACCCCCTTTCAGTTATCCTTTCCCTCTTATGTCTTCACATAGCACCAACAGATCTTTGTGGGATTAAGGAATTGCAGTTGGAATTCTGGAAGAATCATCTATGCATCCGTTGAAATTTTGAAATTATTATCTGTGTGGCTATTGAAATTATCAAATTATGAAACAAATAATATTGGAGACAATGACAGTGAGCCAGGAACTGAAATCCTAGGAAAAGAGAATGTGAGGCAAGGATTCTTATCTCCATTTTTCTAGGGAAAGCTGACCCTGCAAGGTTAAATTATTCTTTATTATCAAGAAGTATAATTTACATTTATAGAGCACCTTGCAGCTTTAAGAAGGTTTATTTTTTGTTTTAAAAATAGCACAGGGCAGTGAAGAGATTACTGAACTGTCAGACTGAAAATCTCGCTGTTTGCAAGGCATAGCATTTCACTGTGCCTCAGTTTGTCAGAACACACCTGGATTAGATGTTTTAAGAAGTCTCTTTTAGCTTCAACATTTGATGCATCTATATCTTAGTGGGTAGCAGAGTTAACACATCAACATTTCCTATACTTTGTGTTATGTTGTGTTTAGCAGTTTGTGTTGTCTTGTTGAGACTTAATCCTTTTGAGATAGGCACTCTTATTATCTGCAGTTTACATATGAAAAAACTCTGAAAGCTTAACTAATAGACCCAAGTTCCCATAGCTAGTACGTGATGAAAATGGAGTGAAGCCCACTGTTTTATAAATCACTTCTTTGTGAATCATTTTTTTATCAATCACTATAACCCAGGAAAACTCAGTCCTTCTTATTCCTGATTTCGGGCTTTTTCTTTTTTTCTGAGCTGCTTGATGCCTTCCCCTGAACCCCTACTTGCCTTTGGATGGTATCTTTTTTTTTTCAATAAACTAAAATCCATACTTTATTTAGAGTTCCTTAGCTTTTACCTAATATTCTTTTTGAGTTTTAAGGTCTCATTCCAGATACCACATTGCATGCAGTTGTCATGTAAAGCTCCTCTTAACTGTGACAGTTCTCAGATTTTCCTTATTTTGATGACCCTGACAGTTTGAGGTGTACTGATCAAGTATGCTCTCGAATTTCATCAAATGAGATTTGTCTGTTGTTTTTCTCATGACTCCCCAAACCAGATGAAACCCATTGCCGTTAAGTCATTCCAACTATTTGCAACCCTATAAAACAGAGTAGAATTGCCTTTGGGTGGTATCATTAGCCAATATGGAATTTACTGCTCCTTTCTTGTTTTAGATCAGGAGTCTTGGTATAGTGGTGAAATGCTTGTCTGCTAACCAAAAGGTCAGTAGTTCAAGCCCACCAGCTACTTACTATACAGGAGAAAATATGGCAGTCTGCTTCCTGAGAGACTCACAGCTGTGGAAACCCTTCGGGACCATTCTGCTCTGTTCCATCAGGTCGCTGTGAGTCAGAATGTAATTGAGGACAGTGGATTTAGTTTTTAGTGTGGTTCGTGTTTTGGATAGTGTTAACAGGAATGGGTCTTTCAGTTTGGAAGGTGTTTTAGTCAGCTAGAGCTGCTCTAGCAGAAATAACACAGAGTGGATGACTTTAACAAAGGAAGGTTTATTCCTCTACAGTCCGGTAGGCTACGAATCCAAATTCAGGATGTCTGTTCCAGGGGAAGGTTTTCCCACTTGTCAGCTCTGGAGGAAAGTCCGGTATTGTATCAGTCTTTGCCCAGGGAGCATCTTAGCGCTGGAACCCCAGGTCTGAAGGATGCACTCTTCTCCTGGTGCTGCTTGCTTGATGGTAGGAGGTTCCCAATTCCCTGCCTGCTTCTCTTTCCTTATATCTCTTGTAGGATGAAAGGATTAAGGGTGGGGCAAGCCATACTTCAGGGAAACTCCCTTTACAGTGGAGCAGGGGTAGGGGTGATCTTATAAACCAATCTACAGTCCCACCCTAATCCTTTAACATACAGCATAGGAAAACCACGAAATGGAGGACAGTCACAAATACTGGGAATCACGGCCCAGCCACATGGCTACACAAATTTTTGGGGGGAAACAATTCAATCCATGACGGAAGACTAATACATTTTTTTCTTTTTAAGTTACATATAAGGAAACTGACAATATTTCTTGTATGTACAGTTACATGTCACTTTATTTCATTTATTGACCTCTGCAAATAGTTGTGTTTCACACTGATGCGATACAGGACTGACATTAAAGGTAGTTTTATTGAAAGAATCCAGTCAGAGCTTCCTTTAAGAAAGAACAAGTATTAGCAACAATAATAGCTAAAATGTATTGATTACTTATTCTGTGGCAGACGTAATGTTTTACTTAATTTTTCATCAGTCATCTGAAAATAGGTGTTATTACTGCCATTTTACTTGTGGAGAAAGTAAGGCATCAGGTCTAGTAAGAGGCAGAGGCAGAGGCAGAATCTAAACCCATTAGTCCCACTCTAGAGCTATTCTCTTAGTCTGTTCAGACTATTAGGTTGCCATTTGTAAACTGAGAAATTTTACTTGCAGACACCTTCCCATAAGGTAAGTTTTGTCTCTCCAAGGGAGAACCTTGCCTATGGTAAAGTATGTGAGCTATAATAAATACGTAATATCATGGCTGCAAAATGATTGTTTTATAATTGAATTTGTAAAGAGCAAATGACATTTTCATATTGGAGTATTCATTTTTTACAGCTGTTAACAGCTTTAATACTTTTTGGTTTAGAAGAAACTTGAGAATCTCATGTAATAAAAATATAGCTACTTGAAAAAAATTCTTTTTTTAGAAAACTTAAGTAGTGAACAAAATAGAGATGATGGTATTATGCACTTCCATGTACCCATTACCCAGTTTCAATAATTAGCAAAATTATATGTCATATATACCCTACCTAGTCCCTCTCTTTCCATACCTCGGCTTAGAATGCAAATTTCAGGCCTTATAACGTTTCATCCATACATATTTTAGTTACATTAAAAAAATGTGTAAGTTACCCGAAAACATTACTGCAGTACCATTTTCATTTCTAGTATGACAAAACATCTGTCTCTTTGTGATAGTGAGGTTAAGAAACTTGTGAGCCAGCGTATGAGCAAAATACCAAGCAGAAGAAGAATGGGAGTCTGAAATAAGGGTTTTTATCCATCCCCTCCATTTGCTGGCTTGATTTCTGAGCTTAAGGTTCATCATCTTTGAGATGATAATCCCTGCACTTGCCCATTTCTTACATTTGTTCTTAAATAAGTTAATGTACATAGAAATATTTTAAGAACTGCACAATGCTATGAGTTTATGAAAAAAGTTCAGTGACTTTCTAGTGGGAGAAATTTTTGCCTCCAAGGGGACATTGGACAATGTAGACATTTTAATGGTCATGGCTAGGGGAGTTTGCTTCTGGCATCTAATAAGTAGAGGCCAGGGATTTGGCTCAATCTATCGATAGGGCTAAAGTGTAGGGAAGCTGATCTAGTTAGATAATCTTTTATTACCAGTGAAGAAATTGAGACTCAGATTGATCAAGTGACTTACTCAAGCTTATGTAACAAGTGGATTTTATTACACGTGACCTTTAAGGTTTTGAAGAACAGGTTTTTCCAAGAAGCAGAAACCTCAAAGAAGAGCTTTTGTACGTTTAGTATGCACAATACAATGAAAAGAAACGCACATTGAAGACTATTGATTTCATGTTCTGTTTTAAAAGTGATTGTTTATTTTTAAACAAAAAATGTTTATCATATAACTGCTGTGTCTATGGCGTTGTACTTGGTGCTGAGGTGACTGTAACAGTGACTTAGTTATCTCAGTCTAAGTGCTGTTGTAATGGAAATACCACAAGTGGATAGCTTCAACAAGCAGATACATTCTTTCAGGGTCTAGGAGGCTAGAAGTCTGAATGCTGGGGGCCAGCTGCCCAGGAATACTTTCTCTGTCTTTTGCTTCTGGGGGAAGTTCCTTGTCATCTGTCTTCCCCTGGCCTAGGAGATTCTTACAGTAGGGACCATGGGTCTAAAGGACATATTCTCCCCCTAATGCATCTTTGTTGATGGTATGAGGTCCCTCTGTAGCTCTGTTCCTTTTCTTTTATCTCAAAAGAGATTGAAGATGCAACCAAATCCCCTAGATTTCCCCCAGCATAGTTAACATGCTGGTCTCTAATTCTGCCTCATTAACATCACTTAGGTTAGGGTTTACAATACACAGGATAATCAGACGACGTAATGGTGGACAACCACAGAATACTGGGAATAGTGGCCAGGCAAGTTGACACAGTTTTGGAGGACATAATTCAATCCATAATAAAAGAACAAAAAATTCCAAACTGCCAGGAGTGTACACTCTAATTAGGTAGGTGTCTTAAGAATCCTTTGGCTGTATGCAATACATATCCATTCAAGTGAGTTAAAATAAAGAGAAATTTTCTAATCTTACAGTTGTATTTCTCATGACCCATGACCCTAGGGTAGGAGATACAGTGAGGCTTTATGAGGTCCTAAAAATAGGAAACTGTCAGGAATTGAGGCAGATCCTCGCTATCTCAGTGTCTATTTAGGACGGCATGCTTGGTCTTCCTTCCACTTTTCTCTGCACCTGTCATCACTCTTCTTTTCTCTTTAGACCAGCTTCTTCTGTTTTATTACCAACTATTCCAAGTACTATAACCTACCTGACCTTCCAGTTTCAGTGGCCACTACCAACTTAGTCGCTGTTTCTTTGCTCTGATTGTTGAGTCTCAGTTGTAAAGACAGGTATGTGTTTTCACCTGGTTCTTTTGGCCCTGGCTAGGGAGATGCTGGCTCACATGGTAACAGGGGCTTATCCATCATTTTAGCCAAGCGTATGAGTATTTATGTGAATTTTTTGAGCGAAGAAATTCTCAGAGAAGAGGATGATTTCCCAAATGAGCCTACACAGGAAAGAAAGCATTTAGACTAACATTTTGTTTTTCTTTCATTTTATTGACCTTTTAAGGAGCCTTTTCTTTATTTTTTTTATTGTGTTTTAAGTGAAAGTTTACAACTAAAGGCAGTTTCTTATACAAAACCTTACATGTACTTCGTTATGTGACCCTAGCTGCTCTCCCCATGCTGTGATAGTACACTCTTCGTCTCCACTGTGTATTTCCAGTGTCCATTTAAACAGCTCTGTCTCCTCCTTTCTTCTCACCTTGCCTCCAAACAGCTGCTGCCCAGTTAGTCTGTAAGGAGTCTTTTCTAAAGCGATTTGCTCCCTGATCACCCACCTCTCAAAGTATCACAGATGACTGTGTATCTCTTGTGTACTATATGCCTTATTCATAAGAGAATTTTTTTTTTTTTTTACCTCCAAGAATCAAATTTCACCTGCTTGGGAATGATATTGGTCTTGTTGAAAATTCATAAATGAATTAAAATGCAAGAGAAAGTATAATTTGGTTGGTAACAGCCAATGATACAGATAGTGTATGGTATAGAACCAAATGAGAGAGATCTAGACACCATGGGCTTGGTGGGGTGGGAGGAAGTATGGCCAGGTGGGGACCCTACAGTGCCAGAATGTCTTCTCTGGTATGTCTGATGGGAGATAACACAGGAATGGGAGAGACGAGGGCACAACACGGGGGGATTAGAAGTCATCTGAGGGGTGATGGAGACTTACACGGGGTGACAGCTAAAAATGGAATAGAGAATTAGAGAAATAGGGTCAGAAAAGGGAATATGCAAAAAACAAAGATTTACAGTGTCAGTGGTCATAATGCTGCGTGGCATCGATTATTTATGATGGATATATGATTTACTTACCTAAATTGTATGAATTTTTGCAGTGAAACTGTTACTTGCAAAATAATGAAAATTGTTAAAAATTAGAGACACATGTTTATGTGTGCCTTATTAGAAAAAAGACTTGAGGTATTAGATTTGAATGTCTGCCAAATGCATGTGTAACAGAATTTGCAGAAGAGAATGTAAACTCCGTGAAGGTGAGGGACCTTATCTAACTAATTGCTTACATGGTATCTAGCACACAGTAGGCCTGTAATAAATTATTTTAGAACGAATGAGTGAAAAGTAGAAGATATATTTTCTTTCTGTTAGGAGCTTTTGAATAGTGAGAATGAACAAGAACAGGCAGATACAAGAGATACCACCAAGGAGGAATTGACGCAATTTGGTGACTGACTGACTAAGAGAGCTAAAGAATGGGGTATTTTCCTTAGGCTTCAGTTGACGTCTAGAATGACTTTATTTCTCTTTTTTGACAAATTCTTTTTAAGAATTGTATATTAGCAGAGTGGCTCTCCATGAATTGTTTCTTTGGGCTGTGGTGTAGGATAGATCACACTGTGGTCCTAAAAGGAAGATCTAAGGGTAACTTCAGAGTGTAGTAATACATATCGGCATAGAAAGCATCCAGACAAGTCCTTGATGCAAGCAGCGGCTCAAGACGGGGGGAAAAAGTGCCTAGACATGTTCTGACTCTTAAGGAGAAGTTGAAGGATAGAATAACTGTTTGTATTAGTTAGAATAGAGTAGGCTTGCTTTTGTGACAGTACCCCCAAAATCTCAGTGGCTTAGTGTAGCAAAGTTTTATAACAAAGATTTATTTCTTACTCATTCAAAGTTTAAGATGTATCAGATACTGTGTATCGTGTAGCTTCATCTTCTGGAACGTGTGGTCTCAATGGTTGCAGTGATGGGGAAAAGGAGAGCTGGTGGGTGTTACATGGCATATTTCTGATATTCAGGGATCCTAGATACTTGTGTTTTTGTGGACTCCATTTCTCTCTAAAAAGTATTATGTTTGCAACTTTGTTGCTATAAAGACATAAACCTTGTTGGCATAGTGGTTAAGTCCTACAGCTGCTGGCCAAAAGGTTGGCAGTTCAAATCTACCACGCACTCCTTGGAAACTTTATGGGGTGGTTTTACTGTGTCCTAAAGGGTTGCTGTAAGTCAGAATCCACTTGATGGCAGCAGGTTTTTTTTTTTTTTTTTTTTTTTTAGTGAGTGGTATAAAGACTTGATGGCAGTGGTTTTTTGATGTATAAAGATAAATGCATTAATGTTACATATTAACAATTTTTTTCAACCTAAAAGTTCATTTTTTTTTCTGATTTTAAAAGAAATTAAAACATTTTCATGGACCCCTAAAGATTGTGGACCCAAGGCACTGTGTCTACCATACCTAATGATTAAGTTGGCTGTTAGAAGTTGCATAGGTAGATGTTGAGGTAGATGTAAGGTAACTTTCTTGTACCCACAGCCATTTTGCCAGATTCCAGTCACAAAGCTCAGTACTACTGCAAATTTGTATAAAAGTGTAGAAGAGTACACTTAATTTCTCTGCTACACTGCTCCAAATAAAAATGAGCTTCTATTACTAAAAAAGGAAGGAGAGAAACATATTTTGTAGGTATCCTATAGTTTCAGCCATAGTAGTTTATTTTAGAAGAGTAACCCGTGTATATTAGGTTGGAAATAACGCTTAGCATGTATTGGAATAGAGTGAGTGGAGAGAGGTTAATTACTTGTTAAAAGGGGGTTTTGCTGCAAGAGGAAGGAAGCAAAGGAATGGAAGAGTTAAAGAAGTAGTTGATGCTGAAGTATGGAAAGGAATGAATAGGTGTAGGGTTTTATTCTTTCCTTGGAAAAGGAAAACTTTATATCACCACACTTTTATGTAAAATTTTGGGAAAGAATCCAAATTGCTTAGCAGTTTGATTAAAATGTGAAAGTTAGTTTCTAGTCTGTGTTATTTCTTTATGGCCACAGTATGCAAAAGCTGGTAGTATGCTGTTCAGTTACCCTTGCCAAGCCAAGTGCCGTTGAGTCGGATCCGACTCATAGAAAAGTTAAATATTCAGCACATATTTGTCATGGCACTGGGAATGCAGCAAGGAAACAAGACAGAATTCCCACCATGAACAAATTGGTAGTCCTCTGGGTTAGACAGGCAGATGGATACTGACACCACTGTATGATTAGTGCTATTGTAGCGAAAATATTAGTTAGGTCAGAAGTACACATAGTGACTCATAGGTTTCCCATGTGACAGAATAGACCTACCTCACTGAGTTTCCAAGGCCATAATTTTTCCAGAAGCAGAACTGCCACATCTTTACTCTACAGAGGGGTAGGTTTGAACAGTCAGCCTTTAGGTTAGCAGCTGAATGCTTACTTGTACTTCTAGGGCTCCTTTGAGTCAAAATCCACTTGACAACAACCAGTTTGTTTGTTTGTTTTGGGAACAGTTTAAGAAGGGTACCTCATGGACTCTTGTTAAGTCAAATCAAGTGATCAGCTGCCACCTGAGCGGTGAGATCACTAGGCAAAGACCTTGATGGTATATGAGGTTCCCAGGCAGAGGGGATAGCATGAATAAAGACAGAGGTGAGAGGGGAAGATTGGCACTTAGGGAAATGCAGGTTAGTTAGTAGACCTGGAGTGGTGGTGAGTATTATTGGTGAGGGAATGGAGAAGAGGGAAGGAGAGAGTGGCCTGGCAAAGATGAGACAAGAAAGGCCTTGATTACAGATCCTGAGAGCTGTGGTGAGCCTCTGAAGAGGGGATTGACTTGATCAGATCTATGTTTTATTTTCTGTCTGCCTTTGTGGTGTGTTCCTAATTCATCATTTCAACTCCTCCTTGTAAACTAATACCTTACCTTCCTGTTGCTTCTCCTTCTTTTCTATTATATACATGCTTAAAAAGGAAAAGAATAGTAAAACATTATTTTAAAATATATTGTACTAGACTAAACCAAAAGCTAAGAAGTCTCCTGAATGCAGCCAAACACTCAAGAGACAGAGTTGAAGGGACATAGGAGCAGGGGCAGGGGCTGGGGGACCATGCTTTTAGGGGACATCTAGGACATCTATTGAGCATACAAAGTTTACTAAGAAAATGTTCTGCATCCCACTTTGGTGAGTGGTATAGAGTCTTAAATGCTAACACGTGGCCATCTAAGAAGCATCAATGGATCCCAGCTCACCTGGAATAAAGGAGAATGAAGAACACCAAAAACATCAGGAAAATATGAGCTCGAGAGATAAAAAGGGCCACATCCAGCACCTCAGTGGCTAGCACTGGGTAGGGTCCGAGGCCGAGATTGGCAGGAAGGGGATGGGAAAAAACCCACTCACAGAAGAAACACATCACACAAGATAAAGTTACTCACATAAGAAACAAATCACGCAAGATAACGTTGCTCACTCACACAAGAAACACAAGATAAAGTTGGGGCCAGGTGGCACCAAGGTCTCTGATGGAGCCTTTCAAATGTTTTGTTTATCGGCTTAGCAGGTAGGAAGTCAACAGGGCAGCACATTGCCAAAAATGGTCATGATCTTTTGATTGGTCGCAGAGCTCACTAAAGTTTTGTCTTCAAACAAAGGACAAGGACATGCAAATAGTTTCAGTCTGGGCTCATCCTGCAAACAGTTTCAAGGAAATGATTTTGCCTGAGTTGCAAATAGTTTCAAGGCACTAAGCAGAGAGGTAAAAACATGGAGAGAGGAAGGAGAGGGCAAGGGGGCTAGGAAAAAGTCGCTCCCAGCCCACCCCAAGAAAGGGCCACATAAACCAGAGACTACATCAGCATGGGACTAGAAGAACTAGATGATGCCTAGCTACCACCAATGACTGCCCTGCCAGAGAACACAACAGAAAGTCCCTGATGCAGCAGGAGAAAAGTGGAATGCAGAACTCAGACTCTATTAAAATAAAGATGAAACTTGATGGTCTGACAGACTGGAGGGTCCCCAGAAGACATAACTCCCAGACTCTATTGGTGCAGAACTGAAACCATTCTAGCAGCCACCTCTTCAGACAAAGACTGGGTTGAAGTATAAGACATGAAGTGGTACTGGTGAAGAGTGTGCTTCTTGGTTTAAGTAAATAGTTTAATTGGGCAGTTTCTGGGTGGAGGAAGGATGAGAAGGCAGGGGGGCAGGGGTTGGATGAATGGGCTTGGGTAACACGGGGTGGAGAGAAGGAATGTGCCATCATATAACAGTGAAGTCTGAACGTAATTGTTCTAAGTGCTACATACCTCATTCCTGAATATCTCTATGGTCACCTTCCAGGTACTGCCCTTGGGAAGCTCTGCATCTATGCCAGTGCCTAATCCACCCTTCACAATAATTTTGGAACTCTTTCTGGAAGAGTTGTGCATGGTAGCAAGTTCATAAACTTAATTGTATTGTTGTCTGTGAGGGAGTTTTTAGCCAGTTAACAAATAACTGTATTGGAACACTCTCCTTACTCATCTGATCTGGCCCCCAGTGACTTTTTCTTTACCCGAAGATAAAGGAAATAGTGAAAGGAAGCATTTTGATGACATTCGGGACATCAAGGGTAATATGACAAAAGCTCCTATGGCCATTCCAGAAAGAGAGTTCCAAAATTGCTTTGAAGGGTGGAGTAGGTGCTGTTGTCAGCATGCAGCTTCTCAAGGGGAGTACTTCTAAGGTGACCATAGAGATATTCAGCAATGAGATGTGTAGCACTTTTTCTAGAAAGAGTTTGTGAACTCTTGTTGACAGTCCTCATAGTATGGGGAGAGCAACTAGGGTTGTATAATACTGTACATGTAAGTTTTTGTATGACAAACGGACTTGAATTGTAAACTTTCACATAAAGCACTATTGAGTCAATTCTGACTCAATAGCTACTCTATATACGACAAAATGAAACACTGCCATCCTCACAGTCATTGCTGTTTGAGACCATTGTTGCAACCAGTGTATCAGTCCATCTAACTGAAAGTCTTCCTCTTTTTCATTGATCCTCCACTGAGTTTGATGCCCTTCTCAAGTGACCTGTTTCTCTTGATAACATGTCCAAATTACATAGACGAAGTCGTACCACCCTTGCTTCTAAGGAGCATTCTAGCTGTTCTTCCAAGACAGATTTGTTGCTGCTTCTGGCAGTCTGTGGTGTATTCAGCATTTTTTTGTCATAATTACAGTGGATCAGTTCTTTGGTCTTCCGTATTCATTGTTGAATTTTCCCATGCATATAAAGTGATTAAAAATACCATGGCTTGGGTCAGGTGCACCTTAGTCCTCAGGGTGACTCTGCTTTTGAACACTTGAAGGAGCTTGTTTGCAGCAGATTTGTCCAGTGCGGTAAGTTGTTTGATTTCTTGACCACTGCTTGTATGTGGGTTGATTGTGAATCCAAGTAAAATGAAATCCTTGACGGCATCAATGTCTAAGTTTACCATGATACTGCTTGTTGCAAGGATTTTTTTGTTTGATTTTACTTGTGATGAAATTTTACAGAACAAAGTAGTTTCTCATTAAATGTTTGCTATACATTGTTGTTTTATGACATTGGTTAACAACCCCACAACAGATCAACACTCTCCTTTAAACTTGGGTTCCCTATTAGCAGCTTTCCTGTCCTCTCCTGCCTCCTGGTCTTGCCACTGGGCTGGTGTACCCCTTTAGTCTTATTTTGTTCCATGGGCTTGTCCAGTCTTTGGCTAAAGGGTGAACCTCAGGGGTGCCTTTATGACTGAACAGAAAGGGTGCCCAGCAGCTGTATTCTCAGGGTTTCTCCAGTCTCTATCAGGTCAGCAAAAGTCTGGTGTTTTTGAGTTAGAATTTTGTTCTCTGTTTTTCTCCAGCTATGTCTGGGACCCTCTGTTGTGACCGTTGTCAGAATGTAAGTGATGGTAGCTGGGCACCTTCTAGTTGTACTGTACATAGTCTAGTGGTAGATGTTGTGCATGTGGTTCATTAGTGCTTTGGACTGGTCTTTCTGTTGTATCTTTAGTTTTCTTAATTCTTCCTTGTTCCTGAAGGGGGAGTCCAGTGGAATATCCTAGATGGCCACTCCCAGACTTCTAAGACTCTAGATGCTGCTTACCAAAGTAAAATGTAGAACATTTTATTTTATTTTTAAATAAACTATGTTATCCTGATTAAGCTAGATGTTTTCCTAGACCATGGTCCCTATAGTCTTTAGCCCAGCAGTATGATCCCTCAGGGAGTTGAGTTTTAATGTGTCTTTGGAACTAGTTGTGAAGATTTTCATTTTCTTTATGTTGAAGTGAAATCCATACTGAAGGCTGTGGCCTTTGATCTTCATCAATGAGTGCTTCAAGTCCTCTTCACTTTCAGCAAGTTGTTTGCATGTTGCAAATTGTAATGATCTTCCAATCCTGATGTTCCATTCTTCATATAGTCCAGTTTTTAACGTTATTTGTTTACCATATAAATTGAATAGGTATGGTAAAAGGAGACAACTCTGATGCACACCTTTTCTGGTGTTAAACCACAGAGTATCCCCTTATTTACTATTCAAATGATTGTTTCTTAATCTGTACAGGTTCCTCATGAATAAGACTAAGTGTCCTGGAATTTCTGTTCTTTGCAGTATTATACGTAATTTGTTATGATCCACACAGTTGAATGCCTTTAAATAGTCAAGACATAGCTAAGCATCTCTTTTAAAAAATTTTATTGTGCTTTTGTGGTATGTGTACTTGATGGTTTTATACATTTATAGGAGACTGTCCTACTGGTTTCTTTCTAGAGGGAAGGGATGAGGTTGGAGAGGAGGGGATAGGAATAGATGCTCATTAAGAGGACACGAGAAGATAGAGTGAAAAGGAGGAATGTCCTGTTACGGGGTAGAGCAGATGGAGTTGCAGATAGGCATACAAAATTGATTTAGATTGTATGCTTTCACTTAATCATAATTGAAAAAAGAAGGGAAAAAGTTATTGTGCTTTGTGTGAAAGTTTACAGGAAAAGATGATTTCAAAAATTTGTACAGAGATTGTTTTGTGACATTGGTTGTAATCTCTGTTGTGTTGTGATAGTACTCTCCCCCTTTCCACACAGGGTTCTCTGTGTCCACAGTTTTCCTGCTTCTTCCTGCCTTCTCATCTTGCTTTTAAGCGGGAGTTGTCCATTTAGTCTCATATTTGGTTGAACTAAGAAGCGTGTTCCTTACATGTGTTATCGTTTTAGAGGCCTGTCTAATCTTTGAAAAGTGGGCTTTGGGAGTGGCTTCACTTTTGAGTTAGCAGGGTGTTTAGGGCCGTAATCTTGGGAGTTCCCTCTGTGTCTGTCAAACCAGTAAGGTCTGGTTGTTTTTTTGTGAATTTGAATTTTGTTCTATATTTTTCTCCTGCTCCAATCATGAGTCTTTATTGTGCTCTCCGTTAGAATGGTCAGTAGTAGTAGGAGCTGGATCTCATCCACTGAAGAAACAGGCTGATTGAGCTGTGGTTCATGTGGTCGTTAGTCCTTTGGGTTAATATTTTCCTTGTGTCTTTGGTTTTCTTCATTTTCCTTTGCTCCAGATGGAATAGGACCAATAGATGTATCTTAGATGGCCACTTGCAAACTTTTAGACTCTAGACACTATCATCACAAAGTAGGATGTAGAACATTTTCTTTGTGAACTATGTTATGCCTATTGATCTAGGTGTTCCCTGAGACTGTGGTCTGCAGCCCTCAGCCTTGGCAGCTTAGTCAGGTGAAAAATCTTACTGGTATTCTCTGTTTTCTGCCAAGGTAGAGCTGACATCAAGAACAATCTTCCTCATTCCAGGTCCTCTTCTGAATTCGGCTTGAATTTCTGGCATTTACCTGTTGATGTGCTATGCAACCATTTAGAATTGCCTCTGTCAAAGTTTTATTTGGCTGTATGTCTTTTTAGGTAGTTTCTGCATTCTTTTGAATCATTTTTCTTTGGGATGGCCGTAAATATGGATCTCTACTGGTTGGTTAGCAGGTAGTTGTCTTCCAAATTTCTTGACATAGATGAGTCACCTTCTAGCATTACATCTATTTTGTTGCAACATCTCAGTTGGTATTCTGTCTGTGCCTTCAGTGCACCTTGAGCTTCTTCCTTCAGTACTGTTGGCTCTTGACGACATACTACCTCCTGAAGTGGTTGAATGTCAGTCTGTTATTTTTCATACCATAACTATCTTTTCCTTCCATTTTCTTTTGATGCTTCTTGCATCGTTCAATATTTTGCCCCCAGAACCTGTCATTCTTGCAATACAAGTCTTGGATTTTTCTTTCATTTTAAGAAATACTGTGTTTTTCTGTTTTGGTTTCCTAACTCCAAATCTTTGCATTTTAATACTTTGTCTTTTCCAGCCATCCTTTGAAATATTTTTTTCACTTCAACTTCATTATTTCCTCCTTTCACTTTAGCTACTGTATGCTTGAAAGCAAGTTTCAAAGTCTTCTCTGACATCCGTTTTGATATATTCTTTCTCTCTTGTTTTTTTTGATGACGTTTTGTTTTCTTTATGCTTGGTGTCCATAATATCATCCCACAACTTCTGTGATCTTTGGTTTGTAGTGTTCAATGTGTCAGTCTGTTCTGGAAATTTTCTCCAAATTCAGATGGAATACTCATGTATCTATGTGTTTCTTCAGTGGATGACTCTCTATCTAAGTAATTCCTTAACCGATCCTTTGAGCTTTGAAGTGGACAAGTGTTGATAACTCTAATTTTAAATCTTGTTTGAATTCTGTGAGAAAAATAATTTGTTAGTGAGAAGTTCAATTTTGTGTGAACCGAATTCTTCTTACAGAACAAGGTCACTGAAATGTGAATTTTTCATCTCTTTGGTGTCTACTAGGAAAGAAAAGGAACAGCTAAAGTTGACTTTTTGAAGAAGATTGAAAAAGAAATCCAACAGAAATGGGATACTGAGAAAGTGTTTGAGGTTAATGCATCTGATTTAGAGAAGCAGAACAGGTAAGAGTTTGTAAAAGTTAGGTACATTGTGTTTCTAAAACCATTGGATTTATAGTACGGAAACTGCCTGTGGTAAAGATGAGACAGATTGTATTCATGGATTTCTAAACCTGAAACTGAAGTACTTGATTTCTGTTTTCTGTGTCTTGAATTAGGATTTTCTCTCCTGTGGAATTCTTAAAGGATTTTTGCATATACCAGGTTTTCTTTGTTATTGTTGTTAAAGTAGGATTTTTCATGTTTAGCCAAGGAGGGAGATTGTTTTGGAGTTTATCTTTGTTGACTGATAAGAGGAAATTAATTTTTTAGGGAGAATCATGTCACAGTTATGTCCAGAGACACAAAATACAAATTTTGAAGCATTTTTGTATTTGAATAACTTGTTTTCACAAATACTGAAATGCCTTGATTCTAAGATATCAATGATGATGAGACAAACCATGGATAATGACAACTTTTATAGAGAAAAGACAGAAAAAAGACAAAAACACTGCCATAGTAAATAGATACATCAATTATAAGATACACCCCGCTTTTAGATATGTTGAAATGTAGAAAAGCAAGTTTATTAGAAATGAGGAAGTATACTAATAAAATGATAATAGAATTTAACAATAAGTGCTTAATGTGTACCAGGAAATATATCAAATTTTTCCGTGATATTGTTATTTAATCTATTCAGTAACTTTTTAAGAGTAGTGATTTTTTTATCTTTATTTGACAATTGAGGAAACTGAGGCTTAGAAGAGAGAGTCTTAAGAAATCCAACTTAAGTTTGCATACTAGGAATTGACAGGGCTTGGACTTGTTCTAAGAACTTGCTGATTCCCAAATCCATCCTCTTTGCTAGTAAGCTAAACTCTAATGGAAATAATCCTTATTTAAGAGCAGAAGAATTTGCTGTAATACAGGCCTTAGTCACAACTGACCTGATAGCATTTTTTTTTTTTATGGCTTTTGATGTTAAACTATAATTTGAAGCTTTTACTCAGTTCCAGAATTTTTGTTAACTAAAGTTGAATTAAGAATGAACTACATTTAGTACAACATTGAAGAAACATAGAAACAGCATGTTGAATGAAACAAGTGAATTGTAGGAGTCACTGTGAGTTGAAATTGGCTCAGCTGCACCTAACAGCAACATAGGAAACACAACTTTTTTTCACAAAGTTCACAAACAAGTGAAACTAAATGGTATATCATTTAAAGACACGGACTAATGTGTAAAGTATTACAAAGCAAGTAAATGATAAAGGCAAGTATAAGGGTGATGGTTATCTTTGGTGGGAGAGTGGAGAGCAGCACAGAGGTGGTTTTGTGTGTTCCTAAGTTGGATACTGTGTTCACGGGTGTTATATGCGTCCTACGGTGTAGTGGTTAAGGGCTATGGCTGCTAACCGAAAGGTTTGCGGTTCAAATCTACCAGGTGCTCCTTAGGAAGAGTTTCTGCTCTGTCGTATAGGGTCACTATGAGTTGGAATCGATTCAGTGGCAGCAGGCATTAACTCATATACGTTATCAAATACACTTGATTCATGAGAAAAAACAAGTTTTAAACAAATGCTTTATTAAATGAATTTACTGCATATCGTATAGTAGGATGTTTTATTTTACCTGAAGGACTTTGAATTGCTTTACATGCATCTAGCGAAAATAAATCTCATTTAATCAGGAAAACATTAGATTGATTCAGATTCCTAAGAGTTATCTGGTTATTTAAAATTGTGTGTGTGTGCATGTATGTGTGTGTGAATGTATGTGTGTGTGTGTGTGCCAGTCTTAAATATTTTAGCCAGTCTTAAATCTTTAGTCAACCTTAAGTCAAATTGCCTGTGTTTGCTACAGAGATATTTGTTTCTTACCTATGAATGTCTTTGTTCTTTCTATATCAAAGTAATTTTCAATTGTAGAGAACGTTTAATTTTTGAAATTACAATTTTAAAGTAACTTTTAAATAACTAAAGTACAAACCAGTTATTCAAATGAAACATCCCCTCTACCTTAGCCCCTCACTGTAAAAATTTTTTATTTTCTGTTCTTTTTTACATTATTATTTTTCAGCAAGGGCAAGTACTTTGTAACCTTCCCATATCCATATATGAATGGACGCCTTCATTTGGGACACACATTTTCTTTATCCAAATGTGAGGTAAAGATCCCTCTGTGTTTTATATAATGGGAGTAAAGGTCTTTAATAAATGTGGTTTTGAAGAAAGTGACATCTATAAAATTTATTTTCTGTAATTCTTAACTTAGAATTGAGTTTTAAGTGTAGCAGTTAATACTTCATTAACCACATTTTATATTTAATTTTCACATATTATGTGTTTATGTGTCCAGAGATCAACGCATATTTGTATTCATATGTCTTTGGTATAAAGGCAGAACAAGATGGTAGTGGGCTGGTGTTTTGGAATGACTGTAAACTCTAGCTGAAATGAAGATGAAAACTGGTGTTTGTTGTGAGAAGTCAGCATTTTATATTTGTCTACTATTTTGTAATTTAAATTTCTTTCTGTAGTTTGCAGTAGGGTATCAGAGGTTGAAAGGAAAAACTTGCCTGTTTCCTTTTGGCTTACACTGTACTGGAATGCCTATTAAGGTAAGATTGCATATGGGATTTGTTTCTACTCTTTTTAGTTTAGAACAAATGGTAATATTTAATTCTGGAGCTTGAAATAGAAATTTCAAACACTGCTATGTTTTGTTGAATGGTTGTGTAATTAAAACCAAGCACAATGCCTTTGATCTGATTCTAACTCATAGCAACCCTATAGGACAGAGTAGAACTGCCTCATAGGGTTTCCAAGGAGCAGCTGGTAAACTTGAACTGTCAGCTTTTTGGTTAGCGGCTGAGCTTTTAACTGCTGTGCCACTGAACTGTACTGAAAATTAATTGAAGCAGGATTTAAAAAGCGCTTAAATAAAGGGCATTCTTTAAGGTCTGAGTGATTAAGTAGTTTTTATGTCTGTTGGTTATGTGGAAACTGTGGTGGTGTAGTGGTTAAGTGCTACAGCTGCTAACCAAATGGTTGGCAGTTTGACTCCACTAGGCATTCTTTGGAAACTATAAGGCAGTTCTCCTCTGTCTTACAGAGTTGCTATGAGTCAGAGTAGACTTGATGGCAGTGGGTTTAGTTTTATTGGTTACATTATATATTAATGTATGTTTGAATTGATTAATGATTACTAACAAATAATATTAAATACACAATAATATGTGCATCTATGACACATAGGATGTTGACATACAGTAATAAGCAGTTAACATCATACGTTGATTATTTTTACAACTGTCTTTGTTTCTCATAAATTTACATAGAAATAATTCCAAATGAAGAATGAGTCAGAAAAATAAGAGTTGAAACATTAGGAAATTTAAACTTCCATTTCTTTTGATTTTTAACTCTTTATTTTGAAAAATGTCAAACATAGAAAAGGCAAAAGAACAGTAAAATGAACACCCATATACCCTTTCTGTAGATCCATTCCTGTTGCTGTCAAGATGATTCTGACTCAACAGAGCGTAACTACATAACTACAAAACAGAGCAGAACTGCCCATACTGTTTTCAAGAAGCACCTGGTGTGTTCAAGCTGCTGGCTCCTTGGCTAGCCGTAACTCTTAACCACTGTGTCACCAGGGTTTTCTGTAGTTACCAGATACTAGCATTTGTCCCATTTATGTAGCTGTAACCTCAAAACATGCATGCACACACACGTACTTTTTCTGTGAACCCCTGGAAAGTTAGAGACATTACTGGGATATCATGTCTCGATCCCTGATCATGTGTCTCCTGGGAACAGGGTATTCTTTTACATAATTGCAGTTCCGTTTTCCCCTGCAAGAAATTTAAAATTGGTGTACTATGATCATCTTTATCTAGTATAAACTATATTTTCTGCTAATTGTCCCCAAATGCCCTTTCTAACAGATTGTAGTTTTTATTTTGTGGTTAACACACTGGATTTGATTATCAGTCAGTTCTCTTTAGTACTTTTTAGTTGTTTGTCGTGATATTGGTATTTTATTTTTTTATTTTTTTTATTTAACATAACTGAGTAAAAATGTACATTCACATGTAAATTTACATGCCCCCCTATATGCAACTTCCACTGCTCTCCCTGTCCGGTGACTGCACACTGTTCCTCTCTGCTCCATACATGTCTCATCCTCCCAACAGTCTCCTTTCCCCTCCTCTCCGTCCACTCCCCTTCCTCCAGCCAGAGGTCAGCAAGATGATATCCTATAGATGTATGGAACCATAAAGTGCTTCCAACATATGGTTACTCTGCATTGCCAAGTCCATTCCATTCCTGTCCAAAGAGTGGACCTTTGTTATAATTTATGGGAACGGGCAGCATCAGGGCCGGGGCCCATGCTCTCAGAGGAACCCCAAAACCACTGGACCATCAATTGAGGTCTTTTAGTGGAGATCTCATGATGCACCTCTTTTTATTCTTGTGTTGCCAGTGAGGCTCCTCTCTGTGAGCTCCGTCATGGCTATCACTGGTGGTGGCCGGGCACCATCTGGTTCTTCCGGTACCCTGGTCGATGTAGGCACCCACTCTTGTGGGTCTCTCTGTCTTCTCGGTTGTCTTTACCGCATGCCATTTTGGCCTTCGGTGAGCATCCGTTCCTGCTGAGTTGGGACCATTTGCTGTGTCCTCGGATGGCAGCTTGGCAGCTTTTAAGACCCCAGACGCCACTCACCAATGTGGGATGCAGAGAGCTCTCTTAGCAAAACGCTAGTTGTGCCAATTGGCCTGGAATTCGCCTAAGAGCATGGTCCCCCGCCCCCCGCCCCCCGCCCCAGCTACTCTATCCTTGCAGTATTAAGTTAAGATGGAAGGAGTACTCAAGTTATGCTGAGGTCCACTTAATGTTGTTCTTGTTCCTAATGTGTGCTGTCACCGCTTTCTCCCAACTAGATTTCTAGTAACTACCTAAACTAAACCCTCCCCCCCTTGCCCTCCCTCCCTCCCTCCCCTCCCTTGCAGCTGTCAAAGAGTCTTTTCTTCTATACACAAGTCTGTTTTTGAGATCGTATCGTAGAGGTCTCATACAGTATTTGTCCTTTTGTCGCTGACTACTCTCACTCAACATAATGTCTTCCAGTTGAAACCAGGTTAGGAGATGTTTCCTGGAATCATCGTTATTCTTTATCATTGCGTAGTGCTCCATTGAGTATATATGTACCACAGTTTACCTATCCATTCTTCTATTGTTGGGCAGATATTGGTATTTGTTTGATGAATCTAGGATAGCTGTTTTGTAGAAAGCCTCATAATCCAATTTTCTAATTGTTTCTTTCTTAGATTTAGGTTAAATATTTTTGCAAGAGTATTACATTGGTGAGAGATAAACTTCTTATTGTAAAACATCAATAACATGTTAATAGTATGTCCCATTTTAGTGATAATTAAATTTGATCAGCTTGTTAAGGTGATTCATACCTGCCAGATTTCTTCATCCTAAAGATACTTTTTTCCCTTTGTAATTATAGGCAGTATGTGGGGTGATACTTTGAAAGCCTTTGAATGTCCTGTTACCCAATGACTGAATGATTTTAGTACCCTTCCATGATCATGAAGATGATGTAGAAGTGGGCAGTGTTTCATTCTTTCATTTCTAAGGTTGCTGTGAGTTGGCGTAGGCTCAATGGCAGCAAGCGACAACAGCCACAGTCCTTACCTGTTTCGGTGGCTGCCAAATGGTGACTTTCTAGTTCATTCTTTCTTCATTTATTAAGTGGAATTCTTCTGCATAAAAGAACCCTCCCCTTTTAAATTCACAATTGTGTATTTATATTCTTGTAATTTTCACACTATCATCTTTGTTCTTGATAGTGGACTTTGGCAAATTGAAATAAGCTAGGGAAAGCCCAGGTACATGTTATAGTTACATAGTTTATTAATTTATAATCTTAGAAAAGTTACTTCATTTTTCAGTGTCTGTTCTAACTTAATATTTGTCCTTTCTGCCTAGTAGGCTTGTGATAGCAGCTAAATAAAGTATATGTGATAGTGGCCTTTAAACTGAAAAATGCTATTATTCATATTAATAGTGTTGTTCAAAACGATGACAAATTATGCCATATATACCTTTTTACTTCCTCTCATGCCTAACATGTAGTATATTATGTTGGAGACTGGGTGTTGAATAAATGCATGCTGAGTAAGTAGGATAAAGTACTAATTTATAAAACAGTGAATTTTGAAAAAAATGAATATATGTCATTTAAGTTTTTATAATGTTCCACATAGGTGTAGATGTACTTCAGAAAAATTCATGTCAATTTAGGTGGCCATAGAAACAACAAAAAAGCAATTTGTTTCTACCTTGGTGTTTGAACTTCATTATCTCTGATGTTATGTTGTAGGCATGTGCTGATAAGTTGAAAAGAGAAATAGAGTTGTATGGTTGCCCGCCTGAGTTTCCAGATGAAGAAGAAGAAGAGGAAGAAGTCAATGTTAAAACAGAAGATATAATCATTAAGGATAAAGCTAAAGGAAAAAAGGTTTGGCCATTGTTGATGTTTATGTTGGTAGAAGTTGTGTCTTTGTTTTCACTGATTCATATATATATTCCCAGCACTGACATGGTGCCTGGCACATAAAAGGCAGTATGTAAGTTTTAAAAAGTGCCAAAACAAAAAACTGTCTTTCTCACTTTTTGATTATCTTTTTTCCTTTTACTTAATTGTGAAATAATTTTAGATTTACATAGAAGTTACGAGGTAGAGGAGTCCCTATTAATTTTCTTATAACCTTTGCTCAGTTCCCCTAATGTTACATTTACATTAACCAAAAATACAGCAGAACAAAAAAACTCCAATTCATTTTTGTAGAGTAAATTTTTACTCAAAGTGACTGACCCTGTCGGACAAAGTAGAATTGTCATGTAGGGTTTCCTGGCTGTAATCTCTGCAGAGGGAGAGTGCCAGATTTTTCTCCCAACGTCTAAAGTAACTGTGGAACAAAACTGAGAAATTACCTTAAGTACAATAATAATTACTGAACGGCAGACATTGTTTGAATTTCATCAGTTTTTGTCTGAAGTTCTAAATTCTGTTCTAAGGTTTCATCTAGGATCCCACATTGCATTTAGTTGTTTTGTCTCCTTAGTTTCCTCTGATGTGTTGACATACGTTCCTTGATCTTTCATTGCCTTCCATGACTTTGACCCTTCTTTGGAGTACAGGTCAGGTAATAGAGTGTCCTTTGGTTTGGGTTTGTCTGATGTTTCTTATTATTAGATTGAGGTTATTGATTTTTTGAGAAGAATACCAGGGAGGTAATACATTTTTATCAGTGCATCATATCAGAGAGTAGTTGATACTGATGTGTCTTACTGGTGGTGATGTTAACTGTGATTATTTAATTATAGTAGTATCTGCCAGGATTTTCCACTGTAAAGATTTCTTTTGTCTGTTTGTAATTAGTGCATGTTTTGTGAGATATACTTTGAGGTTGTGGAAATGATTTCCTGTTTCTTTTTAAAATACTTGCTTGCTAATGTTCATTGGTGATCTTGCCTATAGCAGTCATTACTGTGTTTTTGATCATTTTCCTTATTCCTTCTATTATTTGGAATTTTTCCAAAAGGAATAGTGTACTCTTTCTCTCATGTTTCCTTATTTAATCTTTTTAAAACAATATGTTTCTGTATGGATTAATGGATACTTATTTTATTCTTTGGCTAGTCATCTCATACTGCTGGATTTTTAAGTTGATTTTTTTAGTTATAGCCTAAATTGTTCCAGCTTTGGCCATCAGGACCTCTTAGGCTGGTTCTTACATCAGTTGACATGGCTCCATCTTTTTTTGTCTCTCTCTCTTTTTTTCCTTAAGACTTTCTTAGTCTCTGATGCCAGAGGATGTTCCAGACTTATATTTTGTTGTCTCAGTCCTGGAATCTACCAGTTCTTCAAGCAACCCTAGTTCTTTTACTAAAGAGTACTGTGTAGAACCAAGATCTTGAGTGCCGAGTATGTGCATAGCTATAGGAGTGTCACTGCTTCTAGGCTCTGAGTAAAAAGAAGGAAATGTCTGTGTGTCTACTAACACATACCTATATTTATTTCTGAATGTGTTCGTCACTATATATAAAAAGTTCATACCCATAACCCCTGGCTCCGTTCTGGCACTGTGGAGCTCATTCTAGCATTCATTCAATCTTTGCTTATTTGTGACTTCTTTCTCCACCAGTGAGAAACTTAGCCATTATTATCTACAATATGTATTTGTTCATTCTTAATCTACTAGTAATTTCAAAATTGCTAAGATTTTCCCAGGACAATTGGTTTTACCAATTGAAAGTACATTGTTTGTGTATCTTTCTTTTTGTTCTTACTATCTAGTTAATAGACTGTTTTCCAAAATTACTTAAGTTAATTCCTTTCTTTCCCACCCCCTTCACACTAGGTATTTTTACTATATACTCTTTTGGTCCTTTAGTTTTGATTGTAAAAAACTAGCACTGTAAACCATTTATTTGGATGTTTCATACTTTTATTCTCCAGATGGTTATTGTTTCAGGACCATATTGTTTCTGAGGTGCTTTCGAGTCCATTGCAACTCCTAGTGACCTTGTGTACAGCAGAACGCCAAACACTGCCTGGTTCTTACCGTTCTCACAGTTGTTGCTGTGTTGGAGCCCATGCTGCAACCAGTGTGTGAACCCATTTCGCTGAAAGTCTTCCTCTTTTTCACTGGCTGTCTAATTTACCAAGCATAGTGTCCGTCTCCAGGGATTGATCCCTCCTGGGAACATGTCCAAAGTATGTGACATGAGTTCTTGACATCCTTGCTTCTCAGGAGCATTCTGGCTGTACTTGTTCCAAGAAAGACCTCTTCATTCTTCTGGCAGTCCATGGTATGTTCAGTACCCTCTGCTCATGCCATAATTCAAAAAGGCATTGATTTTTCTTTGATCTTCCGTATTCATCGTCCAGCTTGTCACATGCACGTGAGGTGATTGAAAGTACCATGGCTTGAGTCGACGAGCTTCAGTCCTCAAGGTGGCCTGTTTGTTTTTAAACACTTAAAGGATCTTTTGCAGCATATTTGTGCAATGCAATACATTGTTTGATTTTATCTGCCGTTTCCATGGGCATTAGGACCACATAGTTAGATAACTTACAGTGATCATTTTCTTTCTTAGGGGTTTTTAAAAAGATGAAAAAAATCAAAGAAAGCTCCTCTCTCACATGTTTATTAAGGTAATGAGAATGGGTTGGAGTGAGATTGTTGGACATATCTAGTTCTTGCAGAACTGATAATGATCATTTACATTCTACTATTACATGGAGAATTAAGGATAAAAACTTAAAGTTAGCAATCATGGGAAAAAGTAAAAAAAAGAAAAGGTCTTTCTATGAAGGTAGATGCTTTCTTGAAATACACTTTGAAAGAAACATTTGGTTATTCTTTGATGTAGTTTGTTTTTCTGGTTGTTTTCAGAGTAAAGCCACGGCTAAAGCTGGATCTTCTAAGTACCAGTGGGACATTATGAGATCCCTTGGTCTCTCTGATGAAGAGATAGTGAAATTTTCAGAGGCAGAACATTGGCTTGATTATTTTCCACCACTGGCTCTTCAGGACCTGAAGAGAATGGGTTTGAAGGTTTGCCTCCTCACCTCTCTCATGTATAAAAATGTGAAGGAAGCATTTATATTTATGTGATCATATGAGATTTCGATCACCTTTTATTAATAATACGGTCCTCCTTTGGTCCGTGAGTGACTGGGTATTGTCATTGTATTAGAACTCTGTGGACCAAGCAGTGATGTACTTTAATGTTTGCTGTATTGGAATGTATCCTACTGTGTTATTAATTAGTAGAAAGAAATTCCATTTAAGGAACATACAGAAACCAGTGACTAGTATTATTTTTAACAATGTTATTTAAATGTTCCTTCTTAATTTATTACATGTCCTACATGTTTGTTACTATAAAGGCAAATATTAAACAAAAATTCATGTAATAATTGCATGATTATGTATTTAATAAGTGGAACTATAAGATTTTTATTTTAATGTCAGTGTATCTCTAGGTTGGAGAATAAAGAGCTGAAGAGTAAATAAATGATTGCTAAGAATTCGTACAGAAACTGTATATTTCTCAAAAGTTAACTTTTCCTTTTTTCTGTAGGTAGACTGGCGTCGTTCTTTCATCACCACTGATGTTAACCCTTACTATGATTCATTTGTCAGGTGGCAGTTTCTGACATTAAGAGAAAGAAACAAAATTAAATTTGGGAAGCGGTGAGTTTGTTGTTCTTTACTGTAAAAAAAGCAAAAACCCATATAACTCCTGCATTATAATTCAGTGTCTCATAGCGTACTTTGATGAATCTTTTTCTTTTTTGTTCTCTAGTACTCTGTTTCCCTTTTCTCTTACTAGTGTCTTACTTTCTCTGAACTGCTCAGTGTTGATGACAAATAAAACCAGGGAGAATGGTAATGTTGGGTTTTATCTTCCTGAAGATTCTGTTCAGTATTTCCAGTCAAGCAGAAAAATAGTCATATTGTTTGTGTTACAGTTTATACTTTTGTTCTCCAAGTTATGATTCTTTCCTTGAGTATATAGATTAAATAAAAGTTATTTGAATTTCATAAGCAGATTTATATTTTGTGATCTTTTGGTTCATACCACGATGCCAAGATCATTGCATATGTTTCCGTGGTATTACCTTTGATGAAGGCAGAAAGCTTCATTAAATAACTAGGCAGACAATAGACCTGCCCATAAAAGCAAAAATAATAGATGTTGTCATATAGTCAGAAGTTTTAGAAGAAGTGCTTATATTAGTAACACGTGAAAATATGTTGGAGTAAAATGTGAATATTATAACAGTGTTTGTCGGTTGTTGTTTATTTTTTAGGTACACCATTTATTCTCCAAAAGATGGACAGCCTTGTATGGATCATGACAGACAAACTGGAGAGGTAATTATTTGTGATGTAGAGTAGCTGTTATAATAACCTTTAATGTGGCCACAGACTTTAAGAAATAGATGATACATGGTCTCGGGGAACATCTAGCTCAACTGGCATAGCACAATTAGTAAAGAAAATGTTCTGCATTCTACTTTGGTAAGTAGCATCTTGGATCTTAAAAGCCTGTGAGCAGCTGCCTAATATACTCCTCTGGTCCCACCCTTTAAGGGCAAGGGAGAAAGATTAGTCCAAAGGACTAATGGGCCGCAGTCTGAATCCAGTATAGCCAGAAGGATGCCTTGCTGCTACCGCTGACCACTGTGACAGGAATCACAGTAGAGGGTTCTAGACAGAGTTGGAGAAAAATGTAGAATACAATTCTAACTCACACACCAAAAAAGACTAGACTTAAAGTAAAGTGACCTAACCTGTTAAAGTGGCCTGGCCCTCTTTAAGCTTAGTAATGAAGTCACCCCTGAGGTTTATCCTTTAGCCACAGACTGGACAGGCCCATAAAACAAAATGAGACAAAAGGGCACATGAGCCCAGGGGTAAGGCCTAGAAGGCAGGAGGGGACCAGAAAGCTGGTAATGGGGGACCAGAAAGCTGGTAATGGGGAACCCGAAGTTGAGAAGGGAGTTTGTTGACATGTTGTGGGGTCGTTAACTAATGTCTTAAAACATATGTATGCTAACTTTTCAATGAGAAGCTAGTTTGTTCTGTAAACCTTGATCTACAGTACAAGTATACATATGTATATGTATATAAAATGCAAATATTAAGAAAAAAATAAAAGATCAGAAACCTAAAAATAACTCCATTCTAGTGCTGAGGTACTAAGACATGATACTCTGGTGGGCATAAAGAGGGAGCCAGAACATTATTACAGGTTCCTGCATTTAGTGTAGAACCTCTCTATCCCAAAAGTAGTCCCAGGACTAGCTGCATCAGCATCTTCAGAGAGCTTGTTAGAGAAACAGTTTCTTGAGCCGTGCCCCAAAGCTCAATCAGAAGTTTTAGAGATGGTGGCTGAGTACTCTTTGTCTTTTGTGGTTCTCTGAGTGTGATTCATATATATACTAAAGTTCAAGAAATACATAGCTCTAAAAAGAGAGCGTGGGGAAAGATGATAATGAGCTGTGGCTAACATAAAGATTCCATTTATATGTAATTGTTTTGATCATGTGCCTACTTCTAAAGCACATCTTGCCATGTATGACATCAGTTTACCTACATTCCAATGCAACACGTCAGTAGCATTACTCCCTGTAGTGTTTGAGTAAAACAATGGTGAGTAACTGGCCAGAAGCTGTGGTGTAGGAAATCAGCAAACAAAGCCAGGATATGAACTTCTGAGCTCCTATGAGTTTATCATTCTATATATGCCATGTTTGAACATATTTTTAGTGTAGTGACCAAGTGTGATTAACTTTGGAAAATCAGCATTCAATTCTGACGTACCTTCTTCTGATAGAAACGAAGGTTGATCAAATTTTTCATAGATTTAAGAGATTTAGAAGGCCCAGTAAAGTTCTGATATAGCTTATGGTACCAATATCTCAAGTTTCGATAGTACTTTATAGTTTTTCAAAGCATTTTCCTATCTGTTATCTTCGGTGTTCCTCAGAACAATCCTATGTGAGACACAGAGTAGTTATTTCATAGAGGAAGCAAGGAAGGCTTAGTGACTGTGATTTCATCGCCTTAAGACCTTAGTGCGGGGCCAAGCTAGGTTTAGAATGCATATCATCTGACTCCTAGTCCAGAGTGTGTCTATGATGACTACTCTGTGGGACCTGCTAAGGGACAGGTTGGTGTTGATTGTATCTTGTCACTGATTTACTGTGCCAAGCTTCAGGCATATACTGTTTTGACTGATTACCAAGTCACCTCTCACAAACCAGACTTCCTTCTGGATGTGGTCAGCAAGCCATTGGCAGACTCTTCGTTGGAAGACTCTTCATTGGAAGAAAGAATAATTCTAACAGTGCAAGAAATTTGGATGAGGTCTCATAGATCTCATAGTCTTTTTTTTTCCTCAAAAAACTTTTGTTGTTTTTTGTTTAGGGTGTGGGACCTCAGGAATACACTTTAATCAAATTGAAAGTGCTTGAGCCGTACCCATCCAAATTAAGGTAGGCTTACCAAGGAGTTGTTGCTTAGTCTTTTCTGAACTGTTGAGTAGTTGTGATAGAATCGTTTTTTTTTTTTAATGTAACCATGTATTTCTTTCTTAGTGGTTTGAAAGGAAAAAATATCTTCTTGGTAGCTGCTACTCTCAGGCCTGAGACCATGTTTGGGCAGACAAACTGCTGGGTTCGCCCTGATATGAAGTATATTGGATTTGAGACAGTGACTGGTGACATATTTATCTGCACCCAAAGAGCTGCCAGGAATATGGCATACCAGGGCTTTACCAAAGACAGTGGAGTGGTGCCTGTTGTCAAGGAATTAATGGGAGAGGTAAGCTGGGTAGCAGATTTCATTTTGATGCATAAACTTACAGGAAAATTTTAACAATGATGTTTCAGAATATTATACTTTTTAAACTTTTTAAATTGAGGTATATATTCAGTAGAGTGTGCAGATCTTAAGTGTGTATTTAATGCATTTTCATGTGTGTAGACAGCTGTGTAACTATCACTCAGATAAAGAACATTTCCAGCTCTAGAAGGCATTCTCTCACACATTTTGTAGTTAGTACTCATTCCCTTCTCCAAAAGCAATAGTACTCTGACTTCAGTCACAGAAGATAACTGGTTCTTGAACTTCATTTGATAGAATTACACAGAATGTACTCTTTTTGCTTCTGGCTGCTTTTCGTCAACATTGTGTCTGTGAGATTCATATTCATTTTGTATAGGACTCACTTGTTCTTGCCTTCTTTTTTATATTACTGCTATGTGGTATTTATTGTATACCACAAAAATAGCATTCACAAACTTTATGTTTCAACTCGGTAAATATGTGGTTGAAAAAAATAAACATTTCTCCCCAGGTGATTTAATAGCTGCAGTATGTGACCTTTTTGAGCACTGTCTCCTTCACTCCTGGTGTGAAATACAGCTGCTTTTGTTTTTTTGTTGCCTGAAAAGTCTTGGTTGATATTAATTAAATGTGCACAGTTACAACAGTTTTATCCTTATGGTTTCTGTATTTTGTTATAATTATTTATGAGTGTGTGTTACTCCCTTTAGTAAATGCTGATCTCTGGTATCTTAACAAGCAATCTTTTAAAAGAAAAATATGAATAGAGCCCCATCTCAATTCGTTTTTAAAGTTTTACTATTTATTTTTTCATAAGTTTATTATTTCTGTTCTCATTTATCAGTTTCAAGTTGAAAAGTTACAAAAGGATATAATGGTGCAAAGTCTCCTTCTGACCCCTCTTTTTAGAGTTACTCAGTTCCTTTCCAAAAAGAGTAATATCAGTGTCTTAAGTATCCTTCCTGAAATGCTTCATGTCTGCACAAATACATACATATATATTCCTGCCCCCCCCCCTTTTTTTTTATTTTACGGGAAAGGCGATATACTTTATACAGTGAGTTCTGAACTTTGCTTTCTTTTTTATGAGGTTATATCTTGGCAGTCACTCTATTAGTACAAAAAATGCCCTCATTTTAATTTTTTATATTAACATGATATTCTTTTGTGTGGTTGTCCTATTTGGTTATATTATATTATGCCCTATTATGGACATTTGGATTCTCTTCTGTCTTATAAGCAATGCTGCCACATCTCGTTAGTTTTTGCTGTTGCAGTTGTGTCTGAGAAATTCTTGGGCACGTTATTAAATAACAATAGTTTCTTGTTTTCATGCAGTTTCTCTACATTAAATTCTTAGGAAAATTCTGGAATGAGGAAAATGGATGGCTCAAATTGCTTTCAGCCTTTAAGACTTTTAAAGCATTTAGCTTTTGCTTATGTGATTGTCAATTCCAGAAAGGATGGATACACAGATGAATGAAGAGAGATGGACAGGAACCGTGTGGAATTAAAGAATGTTTTCCAGCTGCAGTTGTTTGTTGCTGTATTAGAGAACAGGTCTAGTGTTGTTGGATCTTTCTGTCTCGTCTTCACATTGCCATCTTCAAAGGCTATATAGTATTTCATGTTGATGTAGCATATTGTACTAAATTAGTGTTCTATCGTTGAAAGTGTTAGTCATTTCCAGGTTTTGTTAGGATAGTAATACAGCAGTGGACAGACTTCTCAAAGGGAAAAAATATAACCTGTTTGAGATAAATTTCTGTGGTTGTATTGCTGGGTCTGAGTTGTATAAACATTTTTGTGGCTCTTGCTGTGGCTTTCTGTAATTGTTTTCCTCAAGGATTACAGTGTCAAAAACAATGCATTAGTGTACTAATTTGATCATAACCTTGCCAGATCTGGGTATTATAGTTAAAATTATTTTTATTTTAGTAGATACAGAAGAATGAATTTCACTTTAATTCTCCTGTATTTGATTATTGGCTTACCAGGGCTTAAAATATTAACATTGTTTTGAGTTTTAATGGTTATAAATTAGGTTTTCTTCACTTTCAATGCTGATGTTTTTCATATGCAGGAAATCCTTGGTGCATCTCTTTCTGCACCTTTAACATCCTATAAGGTGATTTATGTTCTCCCAATGTTCACCATTAAGGAGGATAAAGGTAACAAATTTACTTATTTCTAGAAATATTTTGAGACAATCACATTCTAGCTGTGTTAGTTAATTGCACATTTTCTTTTATAAGGCACTGGTGTGGTCACAAGTGTTCCTTCTGATTCTCCAGATGATTTTGCTGCTCTCAGAGACTTGAAGAAAAAGCCAGTGAGTATTTGAGTTTCACATTCTGATTTCATCTTCATCACATTATTGCTGAGGTACATTGAACTGTGTGATGGAACTAGGCTGCAAAGCCCTTGCACTTACCTTGAAACTTCGATATCTCACCTATGTTTTTAATTTTGTTTTTGTTGTGATGAAGTGACAATTTGCAGTTCAAGTCAATTTGCCGTACAAAACCCTGAACACATACCTCTATGTAGCTATCTGCTCTCCTCACTTTGTAACAGCATACTACTCCTTTCCACCCTGTTGTACCTGTTTCTTGATGTTTGTATATTTCTTGGTGTTTGTATTTTGACTGTGTTTCACAGAACTTTGAAAACATTTTCTGACAGTCACATTCTTATGGCAGGTTAGAATGTGAGTCTTATTGAAAGTAGTTTGTATGTGTGCATGTGAATTTTTGTTTTGTTGTTTTATCCATTCACTGTAGCTTAAACTCCTGAGTTTCTAAAGTTCATGGATCCCTTCTTAAGCTGTTTGCTAAAGTTAAAAAAAATTGGGCTCTGTATGGAGTGGGGAACAAATAATAGCTTAATAAAAGTTTGGAAATTTACGTCTCTCAGTGATTATGCCAATGAAATGTTAACTGTTAATGCTAATTTGTGCATTTTGGGGTTTTTTTTAGGCCTTAAGGGCTAAGTATGGAATTAGAGATGACATGGTTTTACCCTTTGAACCGGTGAGTACTGGATGATTTGGTATAATTCACATCCGTGTTCTTATCAGAGAAAGAAGAGCAAATGTGTTTTTCCTATAACAAGGTGTAATAATTAGAGGAGTATGAAAACAAGAAGAAGCTTGCTTAAGGATTTACGTACTCTAATTGGACATCTGTTGTGGCAGGTGGAAGCGAGAGAAAAATCTAACAGTAAGCGTTTTCATTGCACCTGGCGATTCCATAACAAATTTTGTAGTAGCTTGTTTTGCTAGTTTGGCCAATTGCCTGTCTTCTAAAAACAAAATATTGCTGTATTACTCATTAATATTTACTTGCAAACAAAATAACTTTAACAAAATGCCATATACCTTTATTTTATGTTTCTTACGTTTTCATGATAATGCTCACCCATTGTCCCTCCTGTCCAATCTGATATCCTCTTGAGGCCCTGTCCTGGGGGCCAAGAGAATATTTCCAATATTCTGGATTTTTATTTTCCGCCTTGGTCAAGTAGGGCCACTTCCCTCACCCTCCTGAAATGTCCCTCCACGTTCCCAGTGAGGGTGAAAAGCTGTATTTTCAGGCTCGCCACCACTACCCCATCTCCCTCTCCCAGCTTCATCTGATACTCAGCTGCTCAGAATAGAGGTGGAAAATTTGTGGGCCAGGCCCTCCTAGACCAGAAAAGATTTCTTTCAGATGGAGCTGGAAGGGGGCTCACTGCTGAGTGCGGTGAGATAGAGATGCATGAGACTCTTTTACTGTTAAACCTTAAGCCAGAGAAGTGATTTGAGAAACCAAACAAATGCCAGTGTGAAGTTTGTGTCTGCTGATAGTAGCAAGAATAATGGAGAAGGGAAAAAAAATTACTAGCATGTAAGTTTCTTGAAGAATTCAGAAGATTTATTATAAACCAAAGCCAAAACCATCCCCCTAGCTACTGGTAGTTTACATCATCTTGCTACTAACAACATTACTTAATTAGTTAACTGTATGTTAGTGGCAGGTTGAGAGCTGGAGGAAGGTGTTTATGTGGTGTGCAGAAAGACACTGGGGAGGTCTTTGCTACAGATGTGCCCAGAGTCTAGGTGATTACTATGGAGAGGAGGACAAATTCACATCTGGAAGATAGTCACTTTAGTTACCTAATATGTGGTACTAGTATAATGATAAATAAAATCTGAAATGACTTCATTGGACAGTGGTGGAAAAAGCATTATATGCCCCAAATTGCTGTTTTTGTGTTCATTCAGTGTGAACAAGTTCCTGACATCACTGTTCTCTACAGGTGCCAGTTATTGAAATCCCAGGTTTTGGAAATCTTTCTGCTGTAACTGTTAGTGATGAATTGAAAATACAGAGCCAGAATGACCGAGAAAAACTTGTAGAAGCAAAGGAGAAGTTGTATCTAAGAGGATTTTATGACGGTGTAGGTAATTTTGATTGCTTTCATTTAGTTTAGGTCTTGATTTGTGACATTTTCTTAATGGTTTAGAAAAAACAGAAAATTTTAGTTTAATTTTATTTATATAGTGATTTGACAGCACTTAGTATGGGATTGAGTGTGTTCTCTTTCCAAATTTCTGTTTTTTTATCATGCATTTTGTCTAAAAGCTTTTAAAGAAATTAATTTTTGTGCCCTGTAGGAGTATTTAAGGAATACATTTTTGAGAAGTTATTTATGGTTAATTCATATTATGATGCAGTGAATTCCAAAGATTTATTGCGTGAAAAACACCTGGTCCTTTCAAAGTTTTGAACCACTAACCTTTGAGTTAGTAGCCTTCTGAGCAAAACAGATGTGTAAGCCTCTCTTTTCTGTGTAATTGTGCTTGGTATAAAGCCAACATTTGCATTATAAGAAGACTAGGCTAGAGAAAGTTAAAATTGTTAAAACCTAAACAAGTTGTGAGTGATTTGAGATTGAAATTAAGATTTTTAAGGACTCAAATGAGAGGGTGCTTTATGTTTTACCTTTACCCTCATTTTTGTCAATAACCAGGTATTGGTTATATGTCTTAATTTTTTGATTGCTATGCATTTTAAGTGATGATAAAAGCGAACACACAATAGCACTTATATATTATTTAATTCTTAAAATAATCCTGTGAAGGACGTACTATTATTCACATTTTTCACAGAGGAAACTGAGACGTGAAGAGATTGTTAAAGTAACTTATCCAAGATTAGCCAGATGGTAAACAGCAGAACTGAAGTTGAAACCTAGGCAACCTGGCTCCAGGATTTATATTCTTTATCATTATACCATGATGAACAAATAAAATTCTTTGATGTTTAATTAAGTAGACATATGAAACCTTTTGGTGTGTTAGTAGATGGAGGGATGAAAAAACTCCTGGGTCGTCTTCACTTAAGACAGAAACTGAGAGACAGGAATCAGCTGGCTGGAGGCTGAAACATCAGCTTTATTACATAAGAAAGCTGGGAGAGGATTGTGTTTAGATTTCTGGAAACAACGGGCAAAATTGTTACCCTTTGGTAAATCTGTAAAATTTGGCCACTTAGTAAATGGAGAGTTGAAAATTGTCTGCTCTATGGGCTACATTTATACATGGTCAAGCAAAGTAGAGTACTGTTTTGGAAAGAGAAGTCTAAATATGGCTGAGCTGCACATACAGGCATGTCTTAGAGATATCGTGGCTTTTATTCTAGGCCAGTACGATGAAATAAATGTTTATCAATAAAGGGAATCAGGAATTTCTTGATTTCTCAGTACATATAAAAGTTATGTTTATACTGTAGTCTGTTAAGTGTGCAGTAAACCCCAAAACCCAAACCCACTGCTGTCAGATTGATTCCGACTCATAGCAACCCTATGGGTCACAGTGAAAGTGCCCCACAGAGTTTCCAGGAGGCGCCTGATGAATTGGAGCTGCTGACCTTTTGTTTAGCAGATATGGCACTTCATCACTGTGCCACCAGGTTTTCCAGTAGTTATACCTAAAAAACAATGTATATACCTTAGCTAAAAAATATTTCATTTATTTTTATTGTATTTAAGATGAAGGCTTATGGAGCGAACAAATTTCTCATGAACCAGCTAACAGACATGGTGACATTGGTTGCCAATTCTGTTGACAGTCAGAGTTCTCCCCATCTTGACCTTGCATTCCCCATTACCTGCTTTCCTGTTTTCTCCTGCCTTCTTGTCCTTGTTCATAGTCTCATTTTGTTTTGTGTTGTGGGTGGGGCTGTCTAATCTCTGGCTGAACGGTGAACCTCAGGAGTGTCTTCATAACAGAGCTGTAAGGGTGTCTGGAGGGCTATTTTCATGGCGTTTCTGCGATAACTCTGACTTTTTATTTAAATTATGAGTTAGAATTTTGTTCTGCATTTTTCTCCAGCTCTGTCTGGGACTCTGAATTGTCATTCCCAATTATGCTGGACTCAGTCTAGTGGAGGCTGTGGTAGTTATGGTCTATTACTCATTTGGATTATTCTTTCCCTTTTGTCTTTGGTTTTCTTCTTTCTCTCTTTCTTCAGATGGGGTGAGTGTAGTAGTATCTTAGATGGCTCTAACAAGCTTTGAAGACCCCAGAGGCTATTTACCAAAGTAGAATGTAGAACATTTTCTTTGTAAACTATATTATACCACTTGCGTTAGATGTTCCCTGAGACCATGGCCCCCAAAGGCCTCATCCCATAAAAAATACTTTGTTCCCAAGAAAATGCTAACCATCATCTGAGCCTTAAGTGAATTGTAGTCTTCTTGCTGGTGGAGAATCTTGCCTCAATGTTGCTGGCTGACTGATGAGGGTGGTGTTTGCTGAAGATTGAGGTTTCTGTTGCAGTGTCTTAATAGAAGACAACGATAAAGTTTAGCACATCAGTTGATTCTTCTGTCATGAAAGATTTCTGTATAGTATGTGGTGCTTTTTGATAGTATTTTACCCACAGTAGAACTTCTTGTTCAGAGTTAGAGTTGATCCTATCAAACCCTACCACTGCCTTGTCCATTAAGTTTATGTAATATTCTAAATCCTTTGTTGTTATTTCAGCAGTGTTCCCAGCATCTTCATCAGCATTAGATTCTGTGTCAAGGAACCACTTCTTTGCTTGTCTATAAAAAACAGCCCCTCATTTGATAAGGTTTTATCAGGAGATTGGAGCAATTCAGTCGCATTTTTAGGCTCTACTTCTAAGTTTAGGTCTTTTGCTGTTCCCCCACATCTGCAGTTACTTTCTCCATTGAAGTCTTGAATTCCTGTGAGGGTGTAATCAGCTTGTTCCAAATTCCTGTTAATGTTGATATCTTGGCCTGCTCCTTTGAATCACTAGTGCTCTTAATGGCATCTAGAATGATGACTACTTTTCTGAAGGTTTTCAATGTATGTTGACCAGATCTGTCAGAGGAGTCACTGTCTATGACAACCTATAGGCTTACGAAATGTATTTCTTACGTAATAAGACTTGAAAGTTGAAGTTACTCCTTGATCCCGTGGGCTGCAGAATGAATGTTGTGTTTGAAGGCATGAAAACATTACTCTCTTTGTACATCTCCTTAGAGCCCTTAGTTGACCAGGTGCACTGTTGATGAGCAGTAGTGATTTGAAAGGAGTCTTTCTGAACAGTAGATCTCAACAGTGGGCTAAAAATATTCAGTAACTTTGTTGTAAACAGATGTGCTGTCATCCAGGCTTTGTTCTTCCATTTACACAGCACAGGCAGGGTACATACAACATAACCCTCAAGGGCCCTAGACTTTTTGAAGGGCAAATGAGCATTGGCTTCTGTTTAAACTCAGTGTGATTTTAGCCCTTAACAAGACAGCCAGCCTGTCCTTTGAAGGTTTAAAGCCACGTGTTGACTTCTCTGTAGCTATGGATGTCCTAGATGGCATCTTCTTCCAATATAAGACTGTTGCGTCTGCATTGGAAATCTGCTGTTCAGTGTATCCACCTTCATCAATTGTCTTACTTGGGCACTTGTTGCTTCACCGTGGCGTTTATATATTGTGGAGAGAGCTTGTTTTCTTAAACCTCATGAACCAACCTCTGTTAGCTTCAGTTTTTTCTTCCGTAGCTTCCTTATCTCCACCAGCCTTCACAGAATTAAGAGAGTTACGGCCTTGCTATGGATTAGACTTTGGCTTAAGGGAATGTTGTGGTTGGTTTGATGTTCTATCCAGGACACTAAAGCTTTCTCCATATCAGCCATAGGTTATTTTACTTTCTTGTCATTCATGTGTTCACTGGAGTAGCACTCATTTCTTTCGAGAACTTGGTTAACTGTTTGGTCCAAGAGGCCTAGCTTTCAGACTGTCTGGGTTTTTGACATATTTTCCTCCCTCAGCTTAAGTATTTCTACCTTTGATTTAAAGTGAGGCCATTGTAGGGTTATTAATTGGCCTAATTTCAATGTTGTCATGTCTCAGGGAGTAGGGACACCCAAGAAGAGAAAGAGAGGCAGGGGAATGACCAGCTGATGGAGTAGTCAGAACACATACCGCATTTATTAAGTTTGCCTTCTGATAGGGGTGTGGTTTGTGGTGCTCAAAAATGTTGCAGTAGTAACATCAAAGATCACTGATTGCAGATCACTATTACAGATACAGTAGTAAAGAAAACATTTGAAATATTTTGAGAATTACCAAAATCTGACACAGAGACACTTAAGTGAGCACATGCTGTTGGAAAAATGGCATTGATAGAATTGCTGAATATAGGGTTGCCACAAAAAACCCTTCAATTTGTAAAAAAGACAGTATGTTCAAAATGTGGTAAAGCAGAACTCAGTAAAACTAGAGGTATGGCTGTACTCAGCTCATTCTGAAACCATCAGGAGTGGGTGAGTTAGTTTGGTAGTAGAAATCTCTCCACACGTAAACCTAAAGAGTGGGAAGTATTTCTTCCTAATCATGCTATACTATGATAACTATCCCAGCTATACTAAAACAAAGGCAGTGTCTTATAAGTATTAGTTGCCCAACCTTTATTGAAACAGAAAGTTAATGTCATAAATGTGATAAAATTTTACACTAAAAATATATTGAGTGGAAGTAAATTTTAGGTAAAATTTGGGGGTGTTGTGCTGAAAGTATATTTTAATTATTTTGTATGTGTTTCCTCCCCTGCTTTTCTTCCTTTTAGGTAATGCTGGTAGATGAATTTAAAGGACAGAAGGTCCAAGATGTGAAGAAGACTATTCAGGGGAAGATGATTGACATGGTATGTGATGGGCTGTCCTCTCAAGGCTATTTTAGGGCTAGAAGTATTAGTTAATAGATTTTAAAATGTTATTAGTGATGAGTTCTCTGCTAGAACCTGAAACTACATTAAATATATAATTTGGGGGCAGAGAATAGGATGCCTAATCAGCAATTCATTAAACTTACAACACTAACGATGGAGGTAGTGTACTCAAGTTGACATGTGCAAAACATGCAGATACCTTTAATGATGCACTCTGGTGGTGGCTATTTGAGATACTGTGATGCTTTACTTTTGACTTTCATCCTCTTTTTATTTTTTAACTCTCTGTTTTTGGTGTTGCTTTTATTTAGCTATTTAACTTTTTTTTTCTTTTTTATGATGATTGGGTGAAAATGTACAATCCTGTATAAATTTGCATTCCTGCCTACGTGCAGCACCTACTGCTCTCCCTGTCCAGTGACAGCACACTTCTCCTCTCCATTCTGTACATGTCATATCCCCCTAACAATCTCCTATCCCCTTGTCTCCACTCTCTCCTCCACCTCCAGCAAGTGGTCAACAGGATGACATCCTGCATAGAACCGTAAAGTGCACACACAACAAGGCCACTCTGTGTTGCCAAGTCCAATCCATTCCTGTCCAAAGAGTTGGCCACCATTATGACTTATGGACAGGGTTGGCATCAGGGCCAGAGGCCATGCTCCCAGGGGAACCCGGAGGCCCCTAGACCATCAATTGTGGTCTTTTAGTGGCGATCTCGGGGTGCACCCTTTTTTATCCACATGTAGCTGTTTAACTTTCTAAATTGAGTTTTTATTTTTATCAGTTAAGTATGCTCATAATGCAGAGAGACAATGGTTCTGTAAGACTTACTTTGAAAAAAACTGTAGTTTCTTTTTCATTCTCTCCTGTTCTTCCAGGTATTCTTCCTTGGAATAGACTACTTTCAGCCATTTTAACTGTTTCTTTTAATATTGACCTCCATCATTTACAAATCTCTAGTCTAAATACTTGTAGTACAATTGTTTGATGTTTTTTTTTTTCCCTTTTCAAATTTAGGCATCAGCCATCTCTACTGTGGAAGATAAAGACTGAGCTCTGCCCTCCCTTACCTTCTGTCTTCCTCTCTTACCACCTACTTTGTTACATACTGCCCAGCCCCATCACCCTAATATAGTTATAATTTATGTTAGATCAGTAGTTGTTATTTACATTTTTGAGACATAATTGACATGTGTATGATGACTCTGTAGTTTAAATGATAATTTTCTTTGTTTTCCCTGAAGCTAACAATGTTGTTTTTTCTCCACTTGTTTATTTTTAGTGTACTTATTGATAATTCATCTCCAGCCTTTTTTCCAGCTGTGTATTTCTCCTCTCATTACTTTCAAGCACATCAGGATCCTACTGGTTTCTTCTTAGAGAACGCTCTCCCAGAGCCTTCTGGACTGGTTGTTTACTATACTGGTACACAGCTATCATCTGAATTGTTAGTTCACCTCTTTGTAAGGATCCCTTTTGTTCTTATGAGTCTTTGATTTGTTGAATTCTGAGACTTCTTGTTTAATTTCTCGTTCTGATGAAGCTCTGCTTTCAATAGTTTCTCTGAGACAGGGTGCCTGTGACAAATTTTAGTCATCATGTCTGAAATATCCTTATTCAGTCTTCACACTTGATTCCTTAGGTTTAGTATTTGAAATTTGAAATAGTTTTACTTTACCATTTTGAGGGCATTGTTCCATCATTTTTTAGTATACTCCAAAGCAATTCTGGAAATAATTGATATTTTGTAAGTGACTTGTTCTCCACCTCCTCCTAAAGCTTATAGGACTTTCTCTTCTTTCCCAGTGTTCTGAAATTCAAGATGTATTACCCAAAATCTTCATGTTGGATAAATACTTTGTGAGCCCCTTCAGTCTAGAAACTTGTATTTTCAATTCTTTTATTATAATTAAGTGAAAGTATACAATCCAAATCAATTTTGCATGCCTGCGTATCTGTGACTCTGTCTGTTCTCACCCTGTGACAGCACATTCTTCATTTTCATTCTGTACTTCTAACATCCTTTTAATGAGCACCTGTCCCCTTGTCTCCACCCTCTTCTCTCCGATCTAGGAAGAAACCAGTAGGACAGTCTCCTATAAGATCTGTAGAATGTAAAGAACACACACCATATGCTCACACTGTGTCCCCAAGTCCAGTCCATTCTTATCTGAAGAGTTGACCTCAGAACTGGTTTCAGGTCAGGGCCAGCAGCAAGTCTAGGGGCTGTGTTCTTAGGGAACTGTATTCTTCAATTTTAAGAAAATTTCTTGACTCCTTCCTTCGTTATTTTATGCCTTCCAATTTCTCAGTTTTTTTCTTTCTGAGTTATTGCTATTCAGATATTGGACCTCTGGAAGTCCTTCTGCTTTTCTTTCTCAGGGAGTTCATCAACTTTTTCATACTATGAATTTTTAATATCTAATACTGTGTGTGTATAAGTAAATAAAATTTTTCTAAAAGCTCATTTAAAAAAATCTTCCATTGTAGAAAATCTCAATGAGGAATCCTTTTATCTTTGTCCTCTAACTTCACCAGTTACCAGCTAAAGAACTTGGCTTTGGTTGATCCTTTTTTATAAGATGGTACTTTTGTTTCATGGATTCATAATCTTATCTCTTTGAGGAAGACACTTCATATTTTAATAATGAGTTCAAAAAGATGATTGAAAACTTTTTGCATGTGAGTAGGCCCTGTTACTGAATTTTACCAGTGGAGGTCTAAAAGTACCATATGGGACTTGAAGCTGTCCTGATGTTAGTATTCTATAGTATTTATTCTTGGTATGTTTGATTCCCCATGGAAGATTCTTCCAGTCTCATGCCCGTAGGGTCTAAGCCTAACTGAGCATTTGAGAAGGTAAATGGGAGAAGTTTGCTAGGAGTGGGTGTCAACATTTAGTGCTGACTTCCATGTAATCCCCTTATTTTCACTCTGATACTTTGTCCTTCCGTTCAGATGACAAAGAGACTGTCTTTTACCCTCTTCAGAGAATAAACTGTTAGTGTTGTGTTGGCCTAGGAAGGGAGAGTTGCCTGTCTGCATAGTTTGGGATTAGGTCCTCTGGGTTCTAATTGCTTCTTTAAAAAGTGTCAGTCAGTCATCTTGTCTTCAGCCTCACCTTCCTTCCACTGTCAGAGCTATCTTGTGCCACTAATTCCTAAGTTCATTTCGTTGTGCTATAAAGCAAACCAGATTGTTTTTCAGCTTTCCCTAGTTCTGGTTTAGGATTTAGCTATCATCTTTCTTGTGTCTGGTAATGCAGTTATTACTCATTGTGCTTTTCAGCATCGCAGACTTGGTAGACATTGTTTCTTCTTCCACTTCACATCTTTTTGGTTTGTGCCAGTAAAGAAAACAAACAAAACAAAACTCTTTATCACTTTATTGGGATTTTGAGAAAGAGCAGAGTTCATTTATTTTTATTCTGGTATCTTTAAAGTTCTAGCTGTTTAATTTAAGCATGAAGATTACATTAAGAACATAGAACAGTGAATAATTTTATGAGTAATAATGCTGCATCTTATTTTTTAAATTATCTTATTCTAACAAGTTGGTGACCATAATACATTAAGAGATATTTATACTTAGTAAAAAATAAAATTCATGATCAGTTTTCTAATGGGAATTTTTCCTGACAATACAAATCTGTAATAATAAGATTTTCTGTGTTTAATCTTTTTTTATTGGAAAATATGTATGCATGGAAACATTTGCCGTTTCAGTAATCTTTTCATGTGCAGTTCAGTATTACTACATTTATTATGTTGTGTAATCATTCAATTTTTGTGTATCTAAGTTTTTTAAAAGCACTGCTTTCATAAATTTAATAAAAAATTTTTTTTTATAAGAAGGATAAAAGGCTGCCATATGAAGCCTAACCTTCACGCCATAGGATAATGAACTACTAAATGTCAGTTATTTTTCACTTCATAGAAATCGTCTGTAGCTAGGGCAGGTGTGTGCTGTTTTTAGAGCAGATGCTGTGCAGCAGGAAAGACAGATATCTTCTCCCTGGGAAGAGACAAGAGATATATATATATATGTATATATAATAAAAATGCGGAGATTTGGTTACTGGTGATAAACATTGTTTTAGAGAAAACTTGATCATCTTTGAAGTGAAGGTTGACTTGATGTAAATCTGATGTACTTTTATTTACCTTCATTTAGGGAGATGCATTTACTTACATGGAACCAGAGAAGCAAGTGATGTCCCGATCTTCAGATGAATGTGTTGTGGCCCTGTGTGACCAATGGTTAGTCTGTGTCATAGCAAGAAGAAGCTTTCTTCAGTTGCTTTACTCATCCCTTTGATTTTTTTTTAAACTTAGTTTGTCCATTTGCAGGTACTTGGATTATGGAGAAAAGAACTGGAAAAAGCAGACATTCCAGTGCTTGGAGAATCTGGAAACGTAAGATGGGAGAAAGTCATGTGGGAGGGAAGAAGAGATGAGAAACATAGAAGACATAACAGATAAAACATCTCTCTTTATGTTTCCCTTCTAGCTTCTGTGAGGAGACCAGGAGGAATTTTGAAGCTACCTTAGACTGGCTGCAAGAACATGCTTGCTCAAGAACATATGGTTTAGGTAGATAGTCTTCAAACTTTTTATTTGAAGGGACTTGCAGCAAAGTTACATTTTTTGCCTTTCTTTCCTCTCTTCAAATATTTTCTGAATTGGGAATGAAAAGTTTTGGTTAGAGGGTGAGGAAAATTACGTACAAGTGTGCCTTTTCTAACTCACATATGTTTTATGGTGTGACTTTTTTAATAGAGAGACTCTTAAGACCTTTGCCCTTTTGTTTTTATTAATAATTCAAGTAAAAATTAACCACTTTCTAAGTAAGTAGCTTTCTAAGTGCTTTACACCTTTCAAAAATGACGACTCTAAAGATGAAATATCTCTTAGATTCCTCATGCTTTATTTTTCTTTATTTTTCAGGCACCCACCTACCTTGGGATGAGCAGTGGCTGATTGAGTCGCTTTCTGATTCCACTATTTACATGGCATTTTACACAGTTGCACACCTGTTGCAGGGTGGTAACTTACGTGGACAGGGAGAGTCTCCACTGGGCATTAGGTTGGTAAACAGATAAGCAAAAAGAAGCATAGTTTGTTAGTAAGAGTTATGACCTGTGGACTGAGGGCCAAGGACCATGATCTCAGAGCATATCTAGCTCAATTGGTATCAGTGTAGTTAAATAGAATGGGCGAATAGTGTCTCCGGTCTTAACAATTAGTGAATGACCATCTAAGATGTTGTTCGTGCCTCATCTGAAACAAGAAAGATTGAAGAAGAGCAAAGACTCAGGGGGAGATTAGTCCAAAGGACTAATGGATCACAGCTATCGCAGCCTCCATCAGACTGAGTGCAGCGTGACTATATGGTACCCAGCTACCACCACAAGTGACTCTCACAGGGATGACATTAGAAGGTCTTGGACAGAGCTGGAGAAAAATGTACAACAAAATTCTAACTCAAGATAAAAACCCCACACTTGGAAATCTCACAGAGACTGGAGAAACCCAGAGAGTATGGATCCTGGACACCCTTTTAAGCCAGTGGAGAAATCACTCCAGAGATTCACTTTTCAGTCAAGGTTAAACAGGCCAATAAAACAAGCAATACATGTAGTTCAACCATACATGAGACTAAATGGGCATACCGGCCCTGGAGTAAGGGTGAGAAGGCAAGAGGGAACAGGAAAATTGAATGAATGGAAATGGAGAACCCAAGGTCAAGAAGGTAGAGCACTGATATGTTACAGGGTTCACGGCCAGTGTCACAAAACAAAATGTGTATTAATTGTTTAATGAGAAAAAATAAATTTCTCTGTAAACTTTCTCCTAAAGCACAATTTAAAAAACTGTGATCTTTTGATTGACATATTGAATGGCCCCTTTTTATATTTATTTTTTGTAGGAGTTCATTTACGAGACTTGTTTTTTTTATTTTTTACAGTTGAACTTAGAAAAATTAATACATAGTCTCTCCTCTATTAGTCATCCATTTCTTCATCATTTTTTATGGGAGGCTGTGGTCCTTATTTGTTACCATAACTATATTAAGAAAGAGATTCCTAAGTTATGACTAGGTTATAATAAGAGTTACTTCAAAGAAATTATGTTTTGTTTGTTTTATTTTTAATACAGACCCGAGCAGATGACTAAGGAAGTTTGGGATTATGTTTTCTTCAAGGAAGCTCCATTTCCTAAGACTCAGGTCCCAAAGGAAAAATTAGATCAGTTAAAGCATGAGTTTGACTTCTGGTATCCTGTGGATCTTCGAGTCTCTGGCAAAGATCTTATTCCAAATCATCTTTCCTACTACCTTTATAATCATGTGGCAATGTGGCCGGAACAAAGGTGAATGCTAAAATAGACGTGGACTAAATTTGTTTGTCTACAACAGGTGTCTTGTGGCTTCAAATCTCTAAGAAGAATTTATTGGGGACGATACAGTTAGATAAGCTGTTCACATTCTTTTTCTTATATTAAATGCATGTTAAAGCAGAAAACACACCTTCTGCCCTATCTTGTAGCTAGAAATCCTCATACCTATCTAGAGCTATTTTAGTGAGTCTAGAAGTGCTAAAGCATGTCACGTTTCAGGTGCATTGATTATTATAATTTGTTTGACCTCTTACATGGCTGACTTAACCTGTTAGATGCAGGAATAAAGGCAGTTTAAAACAGATGGAATGTTAAAATTGCAAGGAACTTCCTTTTAGAGCTGAGGCAATTTTCCCAGGGAATTCTAAGGTTATAGCCCTAGCCAGTAGCTGTGAACTGATTAGCATCTGTTTGTGTTCAAGAATAATCCAGTTACTGTTACACTGTTTGTGTTTAAGAGTAATCCTTTCATCCTTGTCCCTTCTGACCCAGACATATTTTTGTGCTTTTTCTCTCCAACCACTGTAGGAGCTAAAGAAACAAAACCATTCCCTCTCTTGAAATATCGTTTAATAAAGTCTAAGAAATCTCTTGTGATTTCTTGTGTTTAGAATGAGATTGCATTTTTTTTCCCCTCCAAAACAAAAGGAAGATTTTAAAGTAGAAGAATAAAACAAATCTAATGTGGTTCTTAACTTTACTTCCCACAGTTATTTTTCTTTGTTGTTTAAAGTCTTTTTTTTCTTCTTTTTGAGAGAAATTGGGTATCTGTTACCGATCTGAAGTACCTGTTACTAATATAGTTGAGTGTTTATCCCTCTGCACCAGTTTTTGTCATTTATTAGGTTTTAAACGTAGATAAATAACTACATGAAATGCTCACTTTTTGAGGAAGGAGTATAATACTATCATTTTATAGACAAGGAAACTTGAAGCATAGAGAGGTTAAATAACTCCCCACACAGTTGCCCAGACACTAAATGGCAGAACCAGGATACAGACCCAGGCAGTCTGGTTCCCAAACTCCTATTTTCAGCTATTACTCTCCGCCTGGCTTCACTGCTAAAATGAAGGAATGATGGTACAAATGGTACAGAAAGATAAAAACTTAAAAACATACTTTTATTCCTGTGTCACTCTACTTTCTAAAGGTCATTACTGTTATGATTTCTTGTCATTTCTTCTGGAAATAAGTACTTATGTGTGCATATACCAGCACCAGGTATCATTATTAATTTTTAGAAAGATGCCACATTGTATACACTATTGTATATGTCGATTTTTTCACGTAATGCCAGCCAAGTGCCGTCGAGTTGTACTAAGATATCTTAAAGATCTTTACATGTCCGTACATTCAGTCTTGCATAGTACTTCTTGTATGTTTGTACTGTTGTGTATATAACTAGTTATTTGCTAGTAGACCCTTTTGTTGTCTGTTATAAACAGGATTGCAGTAAATAATCATTGTACATTTGTTGTAGTAAACTGTTGCTGTTAGCACTTATTTAAAAAAAATTTAAGCCTAAACTGTGATCTTTGTTTTCTGTTTTAAACACCTACCTGTAAAGTGACAAGTGGCCCTCAGCTGTGAGAGCAAATGGACATCTCCTTATCAATTCTGAGAAGGTAAGCCTTACTGCCTTCATCAAAGGTTTAAAATTCTGCAGAAGACTTCTCAGATTTAGGAACATGTACTTTTGTTTCAATGTAGAAATAAAACACAAGAATTAAATGGTTAAATATTTCCCATGTGAAGTGTTTAGAGTAACAGTATTAATTAATTTTTTATTTTTAAGATCGAGCTAGTGATGAAGTCGATAGTATTGATTTAGGAGAGGGTTATAGAGAGTGACAAAAACCCCAAAATGAAATAAACCCATTGCTGCTGAGTTGAAAAAGTTGATCCAGTTGTGACTGGTCCAGAGAGAGGTGGAGACAGGGACAGAATACATTAAGATTTTTTCTAGCTCTGTGACCTCACAAGATCGTTCTTATTAAATTCAGAAGATGGTTTGAAGAATGACAAAAACCCCCAAATGGCATAAAAACCCATTGCTGTTGAGTTGAAAACGTTGATCCAGTTGTGACTGGTCCAGAAAGAGGCAGAGACAGAGATAGAATACGTTAGGATTCTGTCTAGCTCTGTGACCTCAGAAGATCGTTCTTATTAAAGAAGATGGCTTGGCATTTTGGTTGTTGTTCTTGTTGTTTTTCCCTTTTAAATACTGTGACTATTTAATATGTTAGTAGAATAATGGAATTTTGGAGTTTGCAGTGTTATTTGATGTATCTTCCCTAGTGACTTACTATTCTTCCCTGGCAGTATACTGTTCTCTCTATATACTACTACTACTGCCACTACTGTTACTACTAATAATATGTGTGGTTTTTATAGATGACGTAGTACTTTATCTCATTAATCAGTATCTTCAACAGAAGGATATGCAAACGTCTTCATAAAATTCCCAGTTGCTTCTGTGATGCATTTGTGCAGATGAGGAAAAGATCTTTCCTCAACTAAAAAAAAAAAAAAAAAAAACAACTTCAATGTATTTTTTTATTTCTTATTAATAACATTCATAACAATTTTGAGTTTATTACAACCAGTGAATTTTGCTATAACCAGTGTCATAGTAGTGGTAAAACAATGTTACTTGGTATGAGTATCTGTCATAATTAAAAGAACTGAAGAAAGTAACTCAAGCCTCAAGTTAACATATCAAAAGGGATTCTGTGGGCAAAAATTGAATGACACAGGAAGCATCAAAAGAAGATAGAAGGAATACACATAGTGTGTAAAAAGAATTGGCTAATATTCAGCCATTTCAGGAGGTAGCATGTGAACAAGAATGAGTGGTACTGAAGGACGAAATTCCAGCTGTGCTGAAGGCATTGATGAAAACAAGCCTTCAGAAATTGACAGAATAGCAGTTGAGATGTTTCAATAAATGGATGTGACACTGCAAGCACCCACTCTGTCATGACAAGAAGTTTGAAAGACAGCTACCTGGCCAACTGACTGGAAGGGATCCATATTTTTGTCCATTCCAAAGAAAGGTGATCCCACAGAATGTGGAAATTATTGAGCAGTATAACATGACATGGAAGTAGAGTTTTCCTGAAGGTAGTTAAAAAGCAGCTGCAGTAATACATCCGCAAGGAACTGTCAGAAATTCAAGCTGGATTCAGAAGAGGATGTGAAATGAGTGATACTGTTGCTGACATCAGAATGATCTTGGCTGAAAGTAGAGAATATCAAAAAGATGTTTTTACTTGTGTTTCATTGAGTATGCAAAGGCACTTTGCATATGGATCATGACAAATTATGGAAAATATTGCGAATTGATTAATTGTGCTTATGCACATTTAACCTTACGTTGACCAAGAGGCAGTTGTTTGAACAGGACTAGGACATACTGAGTGCTTTAAAATTAGGAAGTGTTTGCATCAGGGTTCCATCCTTTAAGCATACTTATTCAGTCCATATGCCAAGTGGACTTATTCTGCATACTTAGTCTGTGCCAAGGTGGACTGTGTGAAGAAGACTGAAATCAAGATTGGAGGAAGACTCATTAACAATGTGCAATATGCAGATGATAGAACCTTGCCTGTTCTAAGTGAAGAGGACTTGAAGTACTTACTAGTGAAGATCAAAGACAACAACTTCCAGTGTTGATTACACCTCAAAATAAAACAAAAATTCTCACAACTGGACTGATAAGTAACATTATTATAAGTGTTCTTAGTAATGTCTAGTCATTGATTTTCTGTTTCAGATATCAAAAAATGTTTTAAGTTGTCAAAAATTTCATTTTATTTGAATCCACAATCAACACCAATGGTAGTAGCAGTCAGGAAATCAAATAACGTATTTCATTGGACAAGTCTGCCCCAAAAGACAACTTTGAAGTGTTAAAAAGCTAAGACGTCACTTTGAGGACTAAAGTGCCCCTGGCCAATGCCATGGTATTTTTCAGTTGCTTTATATGCATGCAAAAGCTGGACAATGAATAAGGAAGACCAAAGAACTGATGCCTTTGAATTGTAGACCCCTAGAAGAGTGAACAGGTTTGTCTTGGAAGAAGTATAGACTATTCCTTAGAAATGAGACTGAGGAGACTTTGTGTCATGTACTTTGGAGATGTTATCAGTAAGGGCCAGTCCCTGGGGAAGTGCATCATGCTTGGTAAAGTAGAAGGTCAGTGAGAAAGAGGAAAGCCTTCAACCAGATGGATTGACTTAGTGGCTACAGGGTGTTCAAGCACAGCAATGATTGTAAGGGTGACACAATACCAGGCAGCATTTCATTCTGTTACATACAGGGTTGCTGTGGTTTGGAATTGATTTATCGACACCTAGCAGCTACAATATATTATAATCAAAATAGTTGTAAATTTAATGGAATTGTAGATATGATTTGTAGCATGAAACATAAGATTTAGCCAATGCCTTAAAGATAATGAAAATTTAAACCATGCAGTTAGTACATTAAACTGAAAAAAAGCTCCTTGTTTGGTAGTATGGGCAATGTTAGATTTTGTTCAGTGAACATGGACTATGTATTTTAATTCTCCTAGAATGTGACATTTTCTTTGGTCTGTGTGAACATGCTTATACTGTGCTGATTTTATTAGGACAAGATCCTTTATTGCCATTTAGTGGAAAATTGGTATAATAATCACCTCTCTGCATCAGAAAAATTATGATAAAGACACAGAAAATTTTAAAATGATGATTTCTAGGCTGTGAATGGTGCCTTAGATGTACTTTCTTCACGTAGAGCACAACGAAGAGCAGTCACTTACTGTGACCCTAATGACAGAAAGTTTACTCAGGTCCTAACTAGAACCTCTCAAGTTACTTTATTCCACTTCTGAATGCCTCTAATTGCTATAAAACTCGTCCTTGTGGCCAGATGATGCATCTCAGCATTATAGTGGAATCATTCCACGTGTCTGTACTAATTACCAGGGGCACATTGGAAAAAAGCTGTAGACTAAGGATCAGATTAGAGATCCTGTCCCAGCTCTGCCACTGTCTAGCTGAGTGATCCACCCAAGTTACTTTGTTTGATGGGCCTCTAAAATAATGTAAGGTGTTATTTCTGTATTTCTAATTCCTTTTTTGTGTTTGTCTAATCATGGTCACTACAGTTCATTTGGTTTGGCTAATATGGTTATTTTATTTATATATCGTCTTCTTAATGTCTAGTCATTGATTTTCCGTTTCAGATGTCAAAATCTACAGGCAACTTCCTCACTTTGACCCAAGCTATTGACAAATTTTCAGCTGATGGTGAGTGTACGGTCAAACCTGTGAAAGCAGTGCCTGGGTAGGGGGAACCTGCCAGAGAAGGAAAACTCATTTATTTTCTACTAACAGTGACAGAGAAGTTGTAGACTGCATCAAAGGGGAAAACTTATGAGACCTGGAAAAACAAGGCCGTCAAGTTGGGTTGGCAACTTGCACAGGTTTTACTGTGCATTTAAAACATACTAATCACTAGGTGATCTGTTCAGAAATAAATTCCAACTAAACTTAACCTGGGCTCTTTCAAATGGAACTCACTCTAGTTGTCACCTGGCTTATGTCTTATTTTTTACTACTTAGACTATTCAAGACTTCGTTTGTAGAAATGATGAATATTTGAAATGGTTTCTTTATTTTTGGTTTTCTGCCATGCCAGAAAGCCAGAACCTATGTAGGAAACACTAAGTTTTCAGAAAAATATTTCTTCCCTTGTCTTATCAGTATTGTTACATTGTGTCATTATTTTCTCAAGAGAAGACATGTGCTGTCTAACTTGAAGGAACCATTCATTCCTTATGTTACTTAGCCATTGATCATCATGGTGCTTCTTTTTACTGGTAATAGCCAATGAAATTTGATTTTTTAGTTCTTCCTGACTGAAGCTAAGCTGCTTCTCTTGGTAATATATTCATATGGTTCAAAATTTTGAAGGTGTAACAGCATACGCAGTGAAAACGATGCCCTGTATTTCTATCCTCTGACTGCCCACGCACTTGTAGGGATTATCCAAGTGACTAGTTTCTTCAGGCACTCTTACATGTTGCTGATGGGCATGCACATTGGTACAGCACTCCTGGAGGGAGATTTGGCAGTATTTAACAGAACTATACATGCCCTTAACCTTTTTAGGGATTTACCCATGATGCTCATTTTAACAATCCAGAAGTATACATGCACAAGGTTGTTTTTTGTAGCATTGTCTATACTTGCAACAGTGGAAACAGCCTAAATGTCTATGGTTAAGGAGCATGAGTGAATAAATGATAGTACTTCCACGTAATGGAGTACTGTGTAGCTGTAAATAGAAAATGAAGATGATCTTTATGAACTGACTTGGAGTAATTTCTAGGATAAACCTTTTGTAAGTGAAAAAAGCAGAGAACAAACAATCCCTACTATCAAAGAAAAACAGTGTAAGATAACTGTATGAATATATGGATGACAGGAGATGTATGAATATATATATGTGTGTGTGTGTATACACATAAACATACACATTTATCTGCTAATTTGTATAGAAAAATACTGAAACAGTAAACTAGAAATTAGTTATCTACAGGGGTGGTTGGGAAAGGGGTGAGAAAAATAGGAAGAGGGTAGTAAGAATGAAGTGGTAGCAACACTTTTCTGAGTCTACTTTTTCCTGTAGCTTTGATCTTTAGAATGATAGTAATGTTTTATGTGCTGAAAAATAAAATGTGTAATTGAAGTCAACCAAGATGTGATGGAATCTCCAAATGAAATACAAGCTAAATTTCTGTTTACAAATGGACCTAACGATATTGCAAATAAAAGTGTAACCATTTTGAAGAGGATGGAAAAGAGCTAACTTAAGCGACTTTGCAAAACAGTATTTTGACTGGACTCTGAAAGACTTAAAGACAAAAAGAACTATAGGTAGGCATGTAAATTTGTACGGGAATGTACGTTTTCAGTCAGTCATATCAAATAAAAAAAGACAAAAAGAACTGTACACAAGTATTGTAGTAAGTGTATTTCTTGTAAGAGAAGTAGATTAACGATTCTGAAATTGTGTTTACTAAAACTAAGTAGGTATATTGTAGATAAAAAGAGCCAGGTTTCTCTCGTCTGAGAGAGAAGCTACAAATAATTAAAGGGGCGTTATGCTGAGTGAAATGAGTCAGTTGCAAAAGGACAAATACTGTATGAGAGAGACCACTGTTGAAAGGACTTAAGAAAAGGTTTAAGCACAGAAGAATTAGTTTTTGATGGTGACAAGGGTGGGAAGGGAGAGAAATGTTGATAGATTAGATAGTAGATGCGATCTGGGTTGGGTGAAGGGAGTGACATCACACAGTACAAGTGAGGACAGTACACCTGGACTACACTGTGGGTTAAAGGGTTTCTATTTTGAAGGACAGAGCAGCAGAGACAGGGATCTGGGGACCCAAAACCAAAACCACACTCATTACCATCGAGTTGATTCCAAGTCGTAATAACCCTATAGGACAAAGTAGAACTGTCCCATAGAGTTTCCAGGGAGTGGCTGGTGGACTTAAAAGGCTAGCTTTTGGTTAGCAGCTGAGCTTTTAACCAGTACCCCACGAAGACTCCATGGTTATATGAGGTATTAATAAACAAGAAACTAGGTGAAGGGCATGTGTGTATTGTTTTTAGTAACTTTGTATTGCTTTTTGTAACTTTTCTCTATACAATTATTTCAGAGTAAACTAAAAAATTTGTAAAGATCTTGTGTATTCCAAAAGATATTTAATGCCTACATAACTTAATGTTGCATGTCCTTGTGTAACAAACAGGGTAGTATGGTAACTGTTCTGTACTTTCCCTTTCTCACTTAACAGTTAATATGAAATTGCTCCATATTGGTACATAGAGAGTATCCTCATCTTTTTTTACAGCAACGTCATGTTGCATTGTAGGGATGTCCTGTAATTTATTTAATTAAGCTTTTATTGATGGGCATTTAGGCTTTTCCAGTTATTTCAGAATAGAAGATTTTGGTAGTACTAAAGTAAGAGAAGAGAATTTAGAAAAGTAAAATTTTGTCAGTAGAAATTCAGAAGAACCTACTTTTAGTACTAAGAAGTTAAGATGCACTTGTATACATGAGGCAAAAGTGTGTGTTTTGTTTATTAAAATGTCATAGTGTTTTGCCTCTTCTAAAGCAGGTAGCTCCAGGAGAAAGACAGTATGCTTGCCAGATGGCACAGGGTTTGAGTTGGGAAGGTAGAGGGTCACTGAAAAAGAGGAAGACCTTCAGTGAGGTCTTGTAGTAAAGTTCATGAACTTATCCTAGAAAAAGTGCTGCACTTGGCTGGCTTGGCTGGCTTGGCTGACTTCATTGCTGAATATCATTATGGTCACTTTCAAAATGCTCCCTTTGGGAAGCTGTGCAGTGATGCCAGCACCTAGTCCACCCTTCAAAGCAATTTGGGGACTCTTTTTTTTTTCCTGGAATGGGCATCAGAGCTGTCATGGTAGTATCCCTGATGTCCTGAATGCCACCAAAGTGTTTTCCTTTAAATATTTCCTTCATTTTCAGGTAAAGAAAAAGTCAATGGGGAGCAGATCAGGTGAGTAGGGAGGGTATACCAATACAGTTATTTGTTTATTGGCTAAAAACTCCCTCACAGACAACTATACTAAGTTTGTGAGCTTGCTGCCTGGCTACTATGAACAATGGCCATTCCAGAAAGAATTCCAAAGTTGCTTTAATGGGTGGACAAGGCCCTGACATCGGTGCATAGCTTCCCAAGGGGAGTACTTGGAAGATGACTGTAGTGATATTCAGCAGTGAGATATGTAGCACTTAGAACAATTAAGTTAGTGAACTTAATTGTCAGACCTCTTATGTTGGCATGGTGAATACAAGAATGGGGTTCAAGCATAGCAGGGATTGTGGGGATAGTGCAGGACGGGGCAGTATGTTTTTTTGTGCTACATGGGGTCACTATGAATTGATAAAACCTAACAGCAGCAATCAGCAAAGGCTGAGATTGATGGGGAAAGTATGCGTTTATCCTCTCCATCACTTTATCCCATTAATTCCTTGTAGATCTCTTAATCTCCGTAAGTCACTTTATCTCATTAACTCTGTGTGGCTGAAAAGAAACCTATTGATGCTAAGGGTATGCATATCCATACAAACCATTCAAATATATTAATGACGAAGCTAGAGATCCTACTGTTGATAATTTTAAATTTTGTTATTGAATCAGGGAAGTCCCTTAAAGCACTTGTTATTTCTTCATTGATGTGTAGGCTCTGCAGTATACCCAGTTAGCCACAAAGATGATGTTCAGTAACTGTTTATTTATTTATTTAATATAACTGAGTGAAAATGTATATTCCCGTATAAATTTACATGTCCACCTATATGCAGCTTCCACTGCTCTCCCTGTCCGGTGACAGCACATTTATTCCTCTCTGCTCCATACATGTCTCATCCTCCCAACAGCCTTCTTTCCCCTCCTCTCCACCCACTCTCCTTCCTCCAGCCAGAGGTCAGCAGGATGATGTCCTACAGATGTATAGAACCATAGAGTGCATCCAATATATGGTCACTCTACATTGCCAAGTCCAACCCATTCGTGTCCAAAGAGTGGACCTTCATGATGATTTATGGGCAAGGGCAGCATCAGGGCCGGGGGCCATGCCCTCAGGGGAACCCCGAAACCGCTGGACCATCAATTGAGGTCTTTTAGTGGAGATCTCGGGATGCACCCCTTTTTATTCTTGTGTTGCCAGTGAGACTCAACCTAGTGAGCTCCATCACAGCTATCACTGGTGATGGCTGGGCACAATCTGGTTCTTCCGGTCCCAGTTGATGTAGGCACCCACTCATGTGGGTCTCTCTATCTTCTGGTTGTCTTTACCCCATGTCGTTCTGGTCCTAGGTGAGCATCCGTTCCTGCTGAGTTGGGACCATTTGCTGTGTCCTCGGATGGCAGCTTGGCAGCTTTTAAGACCCCAGATGCCACTCACCAATGTGGGGTGCAGAGAGCCCTCTTAGCAAAACGCTTGTTGTGCCAATTGGCCTCAATTTTGCCTAAGAGCATGGTCCCCTGCCCCCTGCCCCAGCTACTCTATCCGTGCAGTATTGGGTTAAGATGGAAGGGGAACTCAAGTTATGCTGAAGTCCACTTAATATTGTTCTTGTTTCTAATGTGTGCTATCACCGATTTCTCCCAATCAGATTTCTAGCAACTGTCTAATCTAAACCCCCCCCCCCACCCTCCCTTGCAGCTGTCAAAGAGTCTTCTCCTATACACAAGTCTGTTTTTGAGATCTTATCGTAGAGGTCTCATACAATATTTGTCCTTTTGTCGTTGACTACTTTCACTCAACATAATGTCTTCCAGCTGAAACCAGGTTAGGAGATGTTTCCTGGAATCATTGTTATTCTTTATCATTGCGTAGTGCTCCATTGAGTATATGTACCATAGTTTACCTATCCATTCTTCTGTTGTTGGGCATCTGGTTGATTCCATCTTTTTGCTACCGTGGACTGTGCTGTGGTAAACATTCTGGTGCATGTGTCCGTTGGTGTGAAAGGCCTTGATTCTGTAGGATATATTCCAAGTAGTGGAATTACTGGATCAAATGGTATATCAATATCCGTTTTTTTAAGGAAGGGCCAGATTGCTTTCCAAAGAGGCTGGACCATTTTGCAGCCCCACCAACATCAGTAACTATGTTTTTAAGTTAGTAATTGATTTTTTCTTTCCTTCTAGGAATGCGCCTGGCTCTGGCTGATGCTGGTGACACTGTTGAAGATGCCAACTTTGTGGAAACCATGGCAGATGCAGGCATTCTCCGTCTGTACACTTGGGTGGAATGGGTGAAAGAAATGGTTGCCAACTGGGACAGTCTAAGAAGTGGTCCTGCCAGCACTTTCAATGACAGAGTCTTTGCCAGGTAAGCCGTGGACCTTGTCCACTTTGTATTTTAGAATCAGTGCTTAGTCCTGGTTCATTTTTCAGTTTTCTACTTTTTTCTAAAATAAATTAGGTGATAATTTATTCTTGCTATATAAATATTGTATTTTTGGCAAAGGTTTCCACAGCAGCTTAGTTCCCATTCAGTAATTTCTATACAGGTTGTTCAGTGACATGGATTATTCTCATTATTTCTATTCTGTTTGTTCTGTTTTCATGAATCTAGATTCCCTGCCCCCTTACATCCTCATGTTTTTTTCAGAGTCATTGTTGACCAACAGCTACTACTTACTAAAGGCTTACTTAGGCCAGACACATGCTAAGTACTTTTTATCTATTATTTGATTGTACCCTTGTATTAACTTTATGCGATAGAGATGTTATTAGCTCTATTTTATAGATAAAGACACTGCGGCTTAGAAAAATTAAGTGAATTCATTAAAGCCCTCAAAGCTAGGAGTAATTGCATACTGGGCTTATGAACTTGCTTCTCTCTGTCTCCAGTGCCTGTTTTCATAACTGTTTTACCATACCAATTTGCTTTAGGTCTGAATGGTTAAAGGAAGAGATTAAGAGAAAAGGAGAAATTTTTTTTTCTTAAAAGATAACTTACTAACCTCTTACTTTGTGTTGGGAATCATCCTAAGCACTGACCTTACAAAGATGAATAAGACCTGACCCTTCCTTGTTGTCTAGCAGGAGACACTAACATTTACCCGACCAGTGGCATCTCTTCTGCCATCTCTGTAATGGAGTACAGAGACAGCAGAGGAGATAATGTGAGTTCTGGGTTCCATGAAAAATAAGCAGGATTTTTATAGGGAGAAAAGAAAATGCATGGAAAGAGTATAGTATTTATGTTTGTATTTATGTGAATACAGCGAGTAGACTGGTGTGACTGCAGTGTACAGTATGTGGAGGGCAGTGGTAGGAGATGAAACAGGTTGGGACCAGATTAGGCCAAATTATGATGAGCCTGGGGTGACACAAGCCACTGAGAAATTTTTTCTATATCCACTATCAGTTATTGGGAAACCCTGGTGGTATACTAGTTAAGTGCCACAGCTGCTAACCAAGAGGTCAGCAGTTCAAATCCACTGGGTGCTCCTTGGAAACTCTTATAGGGCAGTTGTACTTTGATTGCTATGAGTCTCAATCAACTAGCTGGCAACAACTGTGGTACAAGATAGTATCAGTTATTTAAAATGCAGCAGTTAAAACTTGGACCTTAATGAAGCTTTTTTCATACAGCACATTGGGCTTCATGATAAAGTATCCATCAAGGAATTTTTAAACATTGTTAACTGTATGCTGGACATGACTCGACGGCAGTGGGCTTGGTTTTTTTAAATGTATGCCATAAATAGGAGCTTGAAGCAGTGTGGGAGCCCTGGTAATACAGTGGTTAACAGTTGCAGCTGTTAACCAAAAGGCCTGCAGTTCAATTCCATCAGCTGCTTCTTGGAGATCCTATGAGGCAGTTCTTCTCTGTCCTTCAGTAACCCTATGAGTCAGAATCAACTTGATATCAACAGGCTTTTTTTGTTTGGTTAAGCAATGTAAGGAGACATACTTCCAGGGAGATAGACAAATCGGAGGTGGTAATAGGCAGTTTTAAGGAACACAAGCTGATTTTGTGGTTAACCAGTTTTAAATATTTTAGGCATTATTTTCATCTTACTGTTTATTTGTATGTGCAATAGCTTTTTATTCTTAAATATGGATCTCAAGCTCCATAACGTTTTTTTCCTATTTAATAGTGAAATGAATGCAGGAATTATAAAAACCGATCAAAACTATGAAAAGATGATGTTTAAAGAAGCTTTGAAAACAGGTTTTTTTGAGTTTCAGGTAGGCTGCTAAATTCTTCGGTAGCTGTAAAACATGTTTGTGTTAATATGATACATTTTCCTCGCTTTTCCTCCTGCTGTAGTGTAATTACTCATTTGAAGGGAAATTCGAAATTCTACCAAGAAATTTTAAAGTGTCTGTCTTAATTGTGGTTTTTAAGTAGTTTTCATTGTCACTTGCTCTGTTGTGTCCATTTCATATAAACAGTTCTGTTCCAAAGAAAGAAAGAAACAAAGAGAGAGAACCAAGAGATGAAGACATGGGAAAAGCACCTTGTGTCTCTGGACTGAAACTTGTTTGCCTTTAAGATGATGACATAGATGAATACATTTTAATGTGCTGTTTAGTGACAAAATTAGGTTATGGCACAGCATGTACAATGGTGTGTCGTTTTCATGGCTTTGTATTCATATTTAATAAACCTGAAAGTGCACACATAAAAAAAAAAAAGAACTCTGTTCCTAGTTGAGCCATGAGCATTAATAAAGAGGGTAAGGCTAAAAAATCAGTCATACTTTCTAGAAAAACATTTTTAGATTGATAAATGTGAATGGTAAAATCTAGGTTCCTTTGCAACTTTCACTTAGTTTGAAAACAAACTGTTCTGAGGTTTTCCACAAGGTGTCAGTATTTCCTCTTTTAAGTTTTAGAAATGGGGCTTTACTGGATCAGTTTTGTGGCACATCATGTAACTTGTTTTTCAGAGATGTGGTTAAATAAGGGTGACTAAGAAATGTGGCAATGTATCCTATTTTTTTAGCCTTTTTTGATGTTTATTATCTTTCCTATATGCCACTCAGAGCATTATCCCTTGTTGTTAGTCACCTTTGCGTTGATTCTGACCCATGGATTTCTCATGTGTCTGAGTAGAACTGTGTTCCATGGGGTTTTCAAGGCTGTGACCTTTTGAAAGCAGATTGCTAAGGCTGTCACCCAAGGATTAGCTGTTAGTATACAGTAAAAATTCTTCAACTTTTATGCTTTAGTTACAAAATATCTGCTTTCCTTATTTTTCTTGAGAACAGTTGATATAAAACTCTAATATACTTTTTACCTGCAAGTTGTTAAAAATCAAGCCTTTAAGTAACTCATTATGGAATTTTAGAAGACTAAAACCTTAAAAATGCATTGTAACAAAGATACTGAAGTTTTCCTTTAATTATATTTTAAAGAAGTACCATGAGAGAGAGGCAATTAATTTTCCTCTTTTTAGGCTGCGAAAGATAAGTACCGTGAACTGGCCATAGAAGGGATGCACAGAGAACTTGTGTTCCGGTTTATTGAAGTTCAGACACTTCTTTTGGCTCCATTCTGTCCGCATTTGTGTGAGCACATCTGGACACTCCTAGGAAAGGTATCTTTATGTATTGAAGATATCGTGGTGGTTTTGATTCTGGCCTCATTAAGTAATTGTTATGGTAATACTGTTAGTTAAGGGAAAAAGACTGAAAATGGGTACATCAGAAAGCAGTGCTGGATTCACCATCATAGTTACTACAAAACATATGCCACGTATGTGTCTTTGTTTTTACATGCACACAGCACATATATTTTAAAAATGTGGTTTTATGCATGTTGTTTATTACCTAATTTCCATCTGTTAGGAAGTGTTAAAATATAGTCGAATATACTATATATACATAGCTGATATTTTTCTTCCAGCTGTTTGTTAAAGGTGTAAATATTGAGTAGGATATAAGCAACTGTTATGAACTGTTTACAGACAAAGGCAGAACTGTATATTTACATAAATAGTCTAGTTTTATATAAAACTCCTGGTGTACGTAGGGTTGCATATTCAGATACATTAGCATTCTTACTATGAAGATAAATTCAGTTATTTCTCCTAGGCTTGCAGATAGATTGACTGGTTTAATAACTCTTTTCTGACTTTATTAAGTGAGCTCTTTTGTATTTTTCAGTGCAGAAAAGTGTTCATGGTGTATATAACAAATAGCCATACTTTCAACATTTGATGTATTAATAGGATAAAAACTGAGGGTGTGCATAATTTATATAATAATGATTAAATTTAGGCATATTAGTATTACATAATTTTCTTTGAAAGTGAGCATATGTGTGTGGGTATTATTACACTTGTACAAATGGATGCTAATTAAGAATGTAGAGTCAGACTTCACAGCTTGTCTAGGGAGCATTAGATCAGGAGCTGTAGAAGTGTGTTGATGTGTAGTCACGTTTGAACTATGAGCCCACAGTTACAGGTGGTAGCCTTGGTAGGAAACTACAGTCGAGAATCGTAAGACAATCATGTTGTCTGATCTCATTGAACTTCTTTTTTTGTTTTAAAGCCTGGCTCCATTATGCAGGCTTCCTGGCCTGTGGCAGGTCCTGTGGATGAAGCCTTGATACGTTCCTCACAGTATCTCATGGAAGTAGCACATGACCTTAGACTACGACTCAAAAACTATATGATGCCAGCTAAAGGGAAGGTAGATATTTTACCAAAACAAAAAAAATTTATTTCTTAAGTTACTGGTCAAGTAGCATTTTAACAGTAATTAAAATTAAGAAGGCTTTTATGAAAGTGTGTAGTGCTATCTTCACTACTAATACAGTATTTAAAAAAAAAATACTCACTGGCAACACAAGAGTAAAAAGAGGTGCATATGAGATCTCCACTAAAAGACCTCAGTTGATGGTCCAGCGGTTTTGGGGTTCCTCTGAGAGCATGGCCCCTGGCCCTGATGCTGCCCGTTCCCATAAATTATAACAAAGGTCCACTCTTTGGACAGGAATGGAATGGACTTGGCAATGCAGAGTGACCATATATTGGAAGCACTTTATGGTTCTATACATCTATAGGATATCATCTTGCTGACCTCTGGCTGGAGGAAGGGGAGTGGACGGAGAGGAGGGGAAAGGAGACTGTTGGGAGGATGAGACATGTATGGAGCAGAGAGGAATAGTGTGCAGTCACCGGACAGGGAGAGCAGTGGAAGCTGCATATAGGGGGGCATGTAAATTTACATGTGAATGTACATTTTCACTCAGTTATGTTAAATAAAAATAAAAATAAAAAAATATACCCAGTGTTCTGTTGAGTCAGTGCCAGCTCATAGCAACCGTATAGGACAGAGTAGAACTGCTCTGTGGAAGGCCTGGTGGATGTGAACTGCCAATCTTTTGGTTAGCAATTGTACTAGGACTGCCAATTAAGTTCTCAAATTCATCCTCACTGCCGAATACCATTATGGTCACCTGTAAAGTGCCCTCCATGGCAAGCTATGCACCGTGGCCAGAGCCTAGTCCACCCTTCAAAGCGATTTTGGAACTCTTTCTGGAATGGCCATCAGAGGTGTCGTTGGATTACCCTTGATGTTCTGAATGTCATCAAAACGTCTTCCTTCGTATTTCGTATATCTTCAGGTAAAGAAAAAAGTCATTGGGGGCCAGATCCGGTGAGTAGGGGGAGTGTTCAAATACAGTTAATTGTTTACTGGCTAAAAATTTTCTCACAGACAGCTATCCAATCAAGTTCATGAACTTGCTGACTTGCCACTGTGTGCAATGGGCATTCCAGAAAGAGTTCCAAAGTTGTTCTGAAGGGTGGACTAGGTGCTCGCGTTGGTGTGTAGCTTTCCAAAGAGGGAATTTGAAAGTGACCATATTGATCTTTAACAATGGGGTGTGTAGCATTTAGAACAGTTAAGTTCACAGACTTAAAATGGTCAGACCTCATACTGCTGTATGGTTCATGTGTGTTTAAATGTTACAGAAGTAATATTATATATAGGGGGAGGGTGGTTTTTTTTTTCATTTTCAGCAACATTAAAGTGATCAAATGTTTCCTCCTTTTCTCCTACCCTGTAGAAGACTGACAGGCAACCACCACAGAGGCCTTCACATTGTACCATTTATGTGGCAAAAAACTATCCACCTTGGCAGCATACCACCCTGTCAGTTCTGCGCAACCACTTTGAGGTGATGCTCCCAGAAGACCCCTCCCCCTGTCACTTTGTTGTCTACTGCCTGTTTTGTTTTTGTTTCTAGCATGTTGGCAATGGATGGTGGAAGGAAGACTGTTTTGTTTAAGTACCTCTAGCCAAGAAATGTCTTTTGTTATCCTTGGTCTCTTAAATCAGTGCTAAGTAAAAAGCTGCAGCTTTTATAATATTTCTAAAACTTTCTCACAAAAGTATACCAAATATAGTTGTATGTAATTAAAAGATATATGGCTTATCATATGTGTGGTTAAAATTATGTAGCAAAAGGATTGATTTTTGCCTTTTGAAGTTGTTGTAACTTGAACACTGGGATTCATGAAGTCTTAACCTTATTATGTTCCAAAAAAAATAGAAGCTTGGCTGTTGAATACATTAAAAGAAATGTTCAATTTGATAATTACCTATAGAAGTGAAGAGCTCAACAATGTTTATGGTTCTGTTAGATAAATAGCTATTAAATAAGGTAGCTCTATTTAAAAGAAACTCAGAATTTAATCTGAGTTTTAGGTTTTCCTAAAGAGAAAAATTCACCTGCCTTTTTTCTTTCACATCCAAAATGTGGGAACAAAGTATATTGTGGAATTTTGACTTTTTTTGCTCGTTATTAAAAACAGTTATTATCAAACACAAACCACTAAGGTGCATTTGAAAGAAAGAGAGAGAAAATGGGGGTAGTGACCAAAGCATAAAGTGATGACTTAAAGAAAAAATTACTAATTTTGATGTTTTAGATGTCTATGGAATTTTTCCTCAATATTTTTTGTAGTTCTCAGGATTAACAAAGAAAAACTCATAAAATTCCATTTGCATTTGTTACATTTGACGAGAAGAGAAGAACAAGTGTTTTTGGATTCCTTGTGAATCTCTTTAGGGAAAACTACCTCCTCCTTTGATTGTGTGTAGTAGCAATAGAAGGTAGCCACTGAAATCTCTTTGCAGATTGTGAATTATGGTAAGTAAAAGAGTAAGAGCCACTTTGTTGGACAAAAGAAGGAGTGGCGCCTTGGTGGTCTTCGTATTCGTATCCATGTTTTCAGGCAAGCAGTGAAGAACCAAGTACGAGTAGAGTGTTTCATGTCCAGGTGTAAAAAAAATGCACCTTTTCTGTTTCTGTTAGAGCTCATATTCTTGTTTAGTAGCCAATGACTAGATATTATATAGTGTCAGGACAAAATCATGTTTTGACATTATTTGGAATGATTAGCTTCCTTTCAGATTTTTATTTTCATCCAAAAGAACTTAAAAAGTTTATAGTTGAGTGTTTTCATGTTAAATGTTTTCTACCATTTCCCTTTTCTTTCATATGTATTTCAGAGCAATCCATTGACAAGTGGAATATTTTTTCTATGTACTTTAGTAAAGGTTGGAATTGAAAGTCAATAGATTATTTGAAATCTTTGTATGTATTACTTTTCATTTAAATTTGTTTCCAACCCTTAGGTTTGATGGTATGTTTTTACAATACAGAAAAAAATAGTCACTTCAATCTCTGAAAAAGAGCTTGCTTTATTACTCACTTATTAGAAGGGGATGGTTGATGTTTGCAGGAATTAACTGAAAGTCAGTCAGCAATGTAGTATGTATGCATATTAGTGATATATGATATAGTTATTTTTGAGTAGGTAGAAATGATACTATTGTTAAGAAGTAGATAATTAAGGATAGTTTCCCACTTGTGCTAACAATTTACGGGAAAGTATTCAGAAGCAGGTATTATATGAACCTTGTAGACATGACAGCACTGGGTGGGTATGATAACTCTATATTTTATCATGTTAATATGATTAATGGAATGCTTTAGAAGTTGGAAAACAAAATCTTTATAAGGCTATTTGAATTTATTACCAGTTAGGATCTAAAATTATAATCCTAGAGTTGCTGCTATTGAAAGGCAAGAGAAAATATGCAGTACAGGACACCTATTTTTCTCCTTTGCTCTAAGAAACATGTATCCTCTGAATTTAGAGGAAATAGAGATTCCCTTTGTAATGTTCATTCAGTTTTCACTTCATCCTGCTGCTTGGGGCTGCACATTCTTCTGCTGTTCTCTGACAGTGGTTAGAGGCCATCATTCTGTGTCTGGCAGGCTTCTTGTAGGAATATCTACTATCCTACATTATTTTTTTAAATACTTACCCTTTCTCCCTCCATTTTTAGGCCAACGGTGGCAAATTGCCTGATAATAAAGTCATTGCTAGTGAATTAGCCAATTTGCCAGAATTGAAGAAGTATATGAAGAAAGTGATGCCGTTTGTTGCTATGATTAAGGTAAGCTGTGAACATAGTGTAGCTGTGATCGTATATATAATGGTTAGATGAAACAATAGAATGAAGAGGAGACGCTTTAGGCCCAGTTTCCTTCCAAATCTGCTAAAATAGCACTTTTCAGTAAGTATTTGTGAATCATGATTGGTCAGATTTTGAGTTTATCTGTGGAGTTGCTGAGTATGTGGAAACAGGTATTGTGGAAGAAAAACTGGTTTAGAATTGCTTCAGTAATGATTCTCTTCATGTTCTACCTTCCCTTCTTTTCAACCTGAGAAGGAAGCATATTCTTTTGGCTTTTGTTAGAGTGTTTTTTTCACTAGATCCTGTTTCTGGAAATAAGAATCTACATATGTATAGGTTTAGTTTAGCAGATTAAGTGGCTGTTTATAGTAGTTAGATAATAGCTCTTTTGACATTTTGGGCCAGGTAATTCTTTGTTACAAGGGGTTTTCCTGAGTATGATAGAGTATTTAATAGTATCCCTGGCCTCTACATGTTAGATGGCAGTACAGTTGCCTCAGCCCAGTTACAACAGCTAAAACCCATCTCTTGGACATTTGGACAGAAACTGATGGAAGGCTATATAGATTGTTACTTAAGATCTCAGCCTCAAGCACCAAACTTGCATTCAAATTCTGAAAGCTTAGTTTTGAGACCTTAGACAAATCACTTAAATTCTCTGGGCCTCAGAAGTTTTTTCATCTTGTAGATGATATTAATAGAACCTTCTTTTTAGGAGTACAGTGAGGAGTAAATTAAGCAATGCACTGAAAGTACTTAAATAGTGCTGTGAAAAAGTCGACTCAGTAGATTTTTTTTTTTTTAATGTAAATCATTGTCTTCAAGGCTTCTAGGCGCACAGTGCTTATTGCTGTGCTTTAGGGGAATTCCAAAGGCTTCCTGGCTGCAGTTACCTAATGGAGACTAGAATGCTCAGCTTATTTAGAATTGGAATAGATTGATATTCTCAGTAAAGCCTTTTAATCCTCTTAGACCTAAGTCAACTTTCTGAGCCACAGAGCATGTGAAGTTTCATAAATGATTTAGAATCCACACAGATGGTGCCATTGATCAGAAAGCCAGACCTTGTCGGCATGTGGATCTAACAAAGTAACACCATTGGTGGTTGCAAAGGCAGTTAATTTTGTTAACCTACTGTACGGAATCCAGGAAAACTAATATTTTATACACAGACACACACATAGCGACACTTGCCAGTCATTAGTTGCCACTGAATTGATTCTGATCCCTGGTGACCCCATGTGTACAGACTAGAACTACTCCATAGGGTTTTCAGGGCTCTAATCTTTTGGAAGCATATCACCAGGCCTTGCTTCCTGAGATGTCTCTGGGTCCATTTGAACTACTACCCTTTCATCTAGTAATCCAGAGCTTAACCACTTGGACCACCCGAAGACTTCAGATTTTATATATGTATACATATACAGACACACACATTGTATATAAGTGTATGTATGCGTAATCCGTATGTAATCTGAGAAGCTGGACTATATGAAGACGAACATGGCATCAGGATTCGGGGGGAAGACTCTTTAACAACCTTCTATGTACAGATAACACAACTTTCCATGCTGAAAGAGAAGAACAGTTGAAGTACTTACTGATGAAGATCAAAGACCATGGCCTTCGGTATGGTTTACACCTCATTATGAGGAAAACAAAAATTCTCACAACTTGTATGAATAAGCAACATCCTGATAAATAGAGAAAAGATTGACATTGTCAAGTACTACATTTTATTTGGATCCACAGTCAACACTCATGGAAGCAGCAGTCAATAAATCAAACAACATGTTGCATCGGGCAAATTTGCTGCAAAAGACCTCTGTAAAGTTTTCAAAAGTAGAAGTATCACTTTGAGAAGTAAGGTACACCTGACCTAAGCCATGGTATTTGCAGTCATCATATGCATGTGACAGCTGGTCAGTGAATAAAGAAGACTGCAGAAGTGATGCCTTTGAATCATGATGTTGGCGAGGAACATTGAGTATATCATGGACTTCCAGAAGAACAGACAAAACTGCCTGGGAAGTACAGACAGAATGCTCCTTAGAAGAAAGGATGGTGAGACTTTGTCTCGTATTTTGGACATTGTTTGTCAGGACCAGTGTCTGGAGAAGGACATTGTGCTTGGTAAAGTAGGAGGTCATAGAAAAAGAGGAAAACTTTCAGTGAAACTACAACAATGGGTTTAAGGATAACATTGATTGTGAGGATGGTGCAAGACTGGGCATTGTGTTTTCTGTTTTACCTAAGGTCACTGTGAGTCAAACCACCTTGACAACATCTAGCAATAGCAATACATGTACATATGTTTTTAGATGATAGAAGTTCAAGAGTTGGCTTCTTTAGGACCTCATTTAAGTTTTTCTTTGTGTGTGTAGTTAAGTGAAAGTATACAATCCAAATCGATTTTGCATTCCTGTCTATTTGCAGCTCCATCTGCTCCCCTCGCGTCCTGACAGCGCTTTCCTCCTTTTCACTCCGTATTTCTAGCATCCTCTTAATGAGTACCTGTCCCCTCCTTCCCACCCTCTTCTCTCCCATCTAGAAAGCAAGCAGTAGGACAGCCTTCCATAAATGTATAGAACCTTAAAGTACACACACCGTGTGGTCACACTGTATCCCTAAGTCCAGTCCATTCTTATTTGAAGAGTTGACCTTAGTACTGGTTTCCAGTCCATGCCAGCAGCAGGTCTAGGGGACACCTTCTGAGGGGACCCTCCAGGCTGTGCACCATCAGTTCTGGTCTTTTTGTAGAGTTCTTGAGCTGTACACCTCTTTTTCTTATGTTGTCTCAGGGACTCTTGTGTCCCCCATCACGGATGTCCTTGGTGGTGGCCCAGCACAATCTGGTTCTTCTGGTCTCATATTGATACATCTCCCATTCATATGGGTGGGACCTCATTTAAATTTGAAGAATCAGTATCATACTGTTATGATAGTGATTTTTTAAAAGTAATGATGATATGAGGTAATTAATTGGGTTTACGAATTTTGAAAGTAATGAAACTGGGAATAAGAATCCTTTCTAGCACTTTTCTATGGAAGAAGAAACAATTTGGATGATAAACAGTGAAAACTGGAAATAGTGTCAGGTCATTGCTGTGTAAGTGCAACATGTTGTAGGCTCTTAGCTATATCTGTATTTGGATCTGTAGGGCTACATTTTGCACTACAAATATTACATAGTCAAGAAAACTAAGAATGAGAAATTGTGTTTTGTATGCTATAAGATTACCTGAGTATGCAGACTGTATGACCTCTTCTTTGTTATGCTTTGAAAAAGTATCTTTTAAAATGTTTTGTTTCGTTGTTATTAATTCAGTATTTTCTGAGATAGCTTTTCGAAGGTAGTAATTTTTAATTACCTGAAGAGAAATTTTCACACATTTGTTAATTCCTAGTCCAAGCAACTATTATCAGTCTAAATAAGCAATGATAAAACCGTATTTGTTTTATAAATGTGAAAACCTGTACTCCCTAGCTTTTCATCACTTCCTTCATCTTATACTTGATATGGTAACTACTATGGTATAGTAATTTCATTAACAAGCAAACATAGATTAGGGAAACTGGGAGTCCAGACCTTTCCTTTAGCTGTTTAGCTTTGTAGATTTTATCAATTGAGAACAATGAGTGCTTTGGAGGAACTGGTTCTTTTCTACGTATTCTTAATGTCATTTTGTTTTTTTTCAAAACTGTTTCGACTGTTAGGAAAACCTGGAGAAGATAGGACCACGAGTCCTGGATCTGCAGTTAGAATTTGATGAACAGGCAGTGCTTATGGAGAATATGGTGTACCTGACCAATTCTCTTGAGGTAAGAGGGCCAGGGGTTGTAATAATTATTCAGCTGTAAAAAACCCCCAAACCAGACTTGCTGCTGTCAAGTGAGTTCCAACTCAGCAACTGTATAGGACAGAGTAGAGTTGCCCTGTAGAGTTTTCAAGGAGCACCTGGGGGATGTGAACTGCTAGTTAGCAGGTATAGCAGTTAACCACTATACCACTGGAATTGCGTAGTCAGCTATAGTTAACCGTATTGCAATTTTTTTGTTTTATAATAAGCTTTTATTGTAAACCATTTTTCATGTTTACAACTCTTGCTAAGTATGTCAGTCAAATACAGTTTTGGAGGGAGAGGGAATGGTGTGAATATAAAAAGTTGCAAGAATAAGAAATGATCTGTCATCTTATTTATCTACTGTCCTGTATATAAAAGACTAGCTATATTATGTTTGGGCTCCCCTCTTCCCCAAAACTGTGCTTAAGAAAATGAGGAGATACTGACCAGGGACATAATATATGGCCCTAAGTAGAATGGGAGAAAAATGTAGTTGAAAACTCAAATTCTCAAAAAAGACCAGACTTACTGGACCAGTTGAGACTAGAGGAACTCCTGAGTTCATCACTGTTGGATACTTTTTAAACTTGGAACTCAAACTGCTCCTGGTGGTCACCTATTAGCCAAAAGACAGAGTGGCTCATGAAATAAATAATATTGCCTGTGAGCACTGCACTCCTCTCAAGAATTGTCTAGATGAGACCTAGTGTTCAACATTTAGTTGACCAGAGTTTTCTCCAAAATCACAATAACATATTTTAAATAAAAAGAATGGGGAAAGAATCTTAGCTTCTTGACTACAGATGCATTGTGTATTTTTTTTTAAAAAAACAAAACAAAGAATGAAAGAAATTAAACTTAGATAATGGTTTTAAAAAATAAAGGAGGAGGAACTTGACCTGTAAATACTTTCAAAACTTATCATATTAGAGTTTGAGATATTCTAGTCTCTGGTTCATGATACTGTCGTCGGTCAGTGCTTGCCCCTTTCCTCTTTTTTGTTCCATTTTTAAATCTTTTTTATTTTTTCTTAATTACAATAAAATGATAGAATTTCTAACATCTGTCAATTATCTCATCTGTGATAAACCCTCAGCCTCCCACCCACCCATGTAGCCAACACAATCATTTTCTTCTGTGGATAATTCTCTTGTTAAGTCCTTGTAACAGGGATCTCATACAAAATTTGTCCTTTTGACACTGATTGATTTCACTCAGCATGATCTCTTCCACATGAGACCATGTTATGTGATGTTTTCTAGAATCTTCCCCGTTTTTCATCATAGCATAGTGCTCCATTGAGTATATGTACCATAGTTTGCTTATCCATTCATCTGTTGATGGGCATCGGGGTTGATTCCAACTTTTTGCTGTTGTGGACTGTGCCGCAACAAACATTCGTGTACACATGTCTGTTGTGTGACAACCTTTGTTTCTGAAGGATAAATTCTGAGCAGGGGAATTACAGGATCAAATGGTATATCTATTTCCAGCTTTTGAAGGAAGTGCCATATTGTTTTCCAAAGAGGTTGTACCATTTTGCAATCTCATCAGCAGTGTAGGAAAGTTCCAGTTTCTCCACAGTCTTTCAAATAACTTAGGAAAAAGGAAAGATAAATAACTCCAGAAAACTCTTGTTAGAGGACTGGAAAAGTGCCTCTGGTGACAACAAAACAGTAAATAAAAAATGTATGTGCAGATTTAGAATTTGAGTAAAATGTTATGGAATGAGAATGAAATTGGTTTTTTGTGTAATGTAGTTTTAAATGAGTTAATTATGATATTAACAGATTAAAGATTATTAGATCTTTAGTTTATAAACCAAAACCAAACCCGCTGCCACTGAGTCGATTCCAACTCATAGCAACCCTATGGGACAAAGTAGAACTGCCCCGTAGAATATACAGGGAACATCTCAAGGATTTGAACTGTTAATATTTTGGTTAGCAGCCGTAGCTTTTAACCACCACTTTAACTCACAGTAACCCTTTAAGACAGGGTAGAAGTGCCCCCTAGAATTTCCACCACCAGGGTTACCATTTAATTTATAGATGTCTCTAAATGTTCATATGTATTTTCATGTAGGTCAAAAAACTCTTCTGGGAAAATAGAACACATTTCATATTTAGGATTATCTTATATTTGGGCATATGCAATAATGCTGAATCAGATAAAGCTGATGTATAAGTTAACTAGATGATTGTTTTATTTTCAAATGCTACATTTCTGAGCTTTTGTTCAAGTGGAAGTCTTTTAGGCCAATGATAGGTAAATGCCAGGTTTCATTATAGAAGTTGAGAGACACTACCCTGGAGGCATAGTGGTTAAGTGCTGTGGCTGCTAACAAAAAAATTGGCAGTTCGTATCTACCAGGCACTCCATGGAAATTCTAGGGGGCAGTTCTACCCTGTCTTAAAGGGTTACTGTGAGTTGAAATCAACCTGACAGTAGTCAGTTTACATGTTGTTTATTTTAACACAGTGTGAATAACAATACTGTGAGAGATCTATGATGAGTGTTAAGAAATAATGGATTACAGTTTTCATTTAATGTTTATATGGAAAATAAAATTGCACAGACCATTTCATGTTAAATAGAGAACCTAGTTTTGCTCTTTGGTGAAATGAGGTACTGATTAATTGTAATCTTATTAAGTGGTACTAATGACTTCTGTTTTTTCCCCTCTGTTTAGCTGGAGCACATAGAAGTCAAGATTGCCTCTGAAGCAGAAGATACAGTCAGGGAAGACTGCTGTCCTGGGAAACCACTTAATGTTTTTAGAACAGAAGTAAGTTGAAAGAATCTTTCTGAATCATTGCATTTTTAGAGCCAGAAGAACCATTAGAGATCATTACATCCAAATGCATCATTTCAAAGATGAAAGGAAATGAAGTCCTTAGAAGTGAGGCGGTTGGCTTATGCAGGTCACGTAGCTTGTTAGAAACAGTGCTGCACCGGAGGCCTCCTTTTCCTGGTTGGGTGGCACTCACTTGTCCTTACTTCGCTGTCATAGATGTCGTCGGATACTATTTTGGGTTTGAAAAGAGAAGAAGATGATTTTCAAAACTTGTCTTTTATTAAAGAAAAATACTGTGGAAATTAAAGTGTAGAATTGTTTTATTTAAACAGTGGAAAGGAACTTTCAAACTCTAAGTCAGTCTTGGTTTGATTGTTATTCATTGCTTTTTGGTTTCTAGTATAAATTGGATTGATGCACTGCCTTCAGTTGTGCTGCAAGTGCTTTTTTGTTTTTTTTCCAGGCTGTTATTGATGAAGAGAAATAGGGTTTGAGTTAGCGATTCTATTTATTTATTCTCTAAGGACTGATTTAGAATGCTAATGTATGGCACACTCAAGCAGTCTGAATTTGTCAGTGTTCATAACATACCCTACTTGATAAAAGAGGACCTAGGTAGATCCTCTTACCACATTTAGGGGAAAACCCCAACTAACAGAAAAAGCCTGTTTAGAATGAGATAACGGTGGAGACTTCCCTGAATTTATCGTTTTGTAATGGTAAATTCATCAGCTAATGAAATGTTTATAAAGATGTGCTTTTGTAAAGACTTACAGCCTTGGAAATCCTACAGAGCAGTTCTGCTTTGTCATGAAGGTTGCTGTGAGCTGGAATTGCCTCAGTGGTAGTTGGGTTGTTTTTAAAAGTGTGTATATTAAATCATGTTCTCTACACAAATATGTTTATTTCAAGCCACTTTCGAGTATTCTTTTAAGCTACTATTATAAGTTGACTTTTTTTTTACTCAAAATCACCGTCAAGGTCCTTGACTGTATAGCTTCTTTAAAGTGGGAGGCTTTATGGTATGGAACTGGGTTAAATCCTGGCCATGACATTGCATGAGCTTGTCTATTTCCTTTTTCCTTTCTGTTCTCAGCTTTTCTTCTGTGAAAAGAGCCCCCAAAGAACTACCTCTTGGGGTACAGAAATAATGTCTGTAAAGTATACTTACTACAGTGCCTGGTTCATAGAACTTCAATAACTGATGGTGGTTATGGATGAGAAAATGTAATTATTGTTGTTGTCTACCATCACTACTGATATATATGTATGTATACAGCCATAAGCATTTTTACCTAAACATTTGGTTTTAAGCATGAGCTTATAAATCTTTTCTTTCATACTGAAGTATCCCTTTATCATGATTTTCAAATACCAGAATACCATCTAGCCAATTTGTCTGACAGATTCTCTGCTCCCTCAGCAGTGTTCCCTGTTTGATTTCCTTTAGCAATCATTTTCTCTTTATTTTCCTAGCCTGGTGTGTTGGTTTCCCTGGTGAATCCTCAGCCATTCAGTGGCTGCTTCTCAACCAAAGTTGAAATCAGGCAAGGAGATAACTGCGATTCCATAATCAGGCGCTTAATGAAAGTGCACCGAGGAATCAAAGGTAAGTCGTCTGTGGACTGATGAATTCTAAGAAGAGGGGAGAAAGAGAAGTAACTGGCTCACTTAAGGGACAGCTGTGTAGTGTTGTGGAAGTAGTGCTGGGCCCCGAATCTAGAAACCTGCATTCTCTCTCGGAGAGTTTGAGTAGGTTAGTGATCTCATCATGTCACAAGGGATGCATTACCCAGTAAGCAAGGTACATATACTTACTTACTAATTTGTAGCACAGTTTTCATCTGAGTTCCACCACATCTCTGAAACCCAGGTGGAAAATGTGCTCTACGGGTTAATAAGTAAGCACAGTTAAGCCAGGTGTACCTTGTTTACTGTAAGCTGGTGCATACAGTGCTTACTGGTTAGTCTGCCCCTCCGTGTCGCTTAAGATTTAGACTGATTTCTCTTTTAGAAAAATTGAAGACATTAGGTTAGATATTTTTCTAAGGCTCCATCTAGCTCTACAATTGCAGCAAGCATTTCTCTCTCTTTGTAGATGTTCAAAATTAAGGGATATATACCCATAGTATTCTGAACTAACTTGCCCAGATGGGTCTCTTTTGTGGGAAAGAAAAGAAACAGAGTAAAACTTACTGTCTGCTCTGTATTATCCGTTTAATCCTTGTATAGGCCTGTGACATAGGAGCTATTACTATCCCTGTTCTATCAATGAGGAGTCGTGGTGGCAAAGTGGTTAAGCCTTTGTCTGCTGACTAAAAGACTGGCAGTTCAAATTCACTAGCTGCTCTTTGGAAACCCTATGGGGCGGTTCTACTCTGTCCCATAGGGTTGCTGTGAGTCAAAATTGAGTCTACTTGATAGCAGTGGGGTTTGTAGATGATGAAATGGAGACTAAAAAAGTCAAGTAGCTTGCAAACTTCATTCACCTAGTAAATCTTGTAGCTAGAATTCAAACTCAGGTCTTTCTGACTCCAAAGCACATATTCTTTATTTTAAACAGGGTGCCTCCAGGTAAAATACGCAAATAATCTACATTTTTTACTTTGAGTAAGTCCAGATCTCATATGACTAGATTTATGGTACTAATTTGTGGTTTCTTTTTTCCATAACCCAGCCAGGTTCTAAGCTAAGCAGAGTGTGAAGGGACTTAGTGTTTCCCTATTATTTTTTCTTCCAAATTATGAAGACAAATTACATTTGAGAGTCTCTGTTTTGCATTAAAGGTAGTGGCACAGTGGTGAAAGTGCTTGGCAGCTAACTGAAAGGTTGGTACTTTGACCCCACCAGCTGCTCTATGGGAGAAAGATGTGGCAGTCTGCTGCAGTAAAGATTTATACCCTTGGAAACCCTTTGGGGCAGTTCTGCTCTGCCCCATATGGTCCCAATGAGTCAGAATCCACCTGATGGCCTACAACAGGGAGGCTGCAGCTAGTGAAAGGGTAGGGCAATAAGCAGTTGAAGCTCGTAATTATAATCTAAGGAGAAACTGCTGAGAGTAATGGGAAAGGTGCAGATAAATGTACAGCACAGAGGAAGGTGACGTTATTTCCAGCTGTGATCAGGGATGAATGTATGGAGAAATGGTTGTTTGGATGGCACCTTGAAAATTACACTTATGATCATGGGAGGGGGGAAGAACATACTCAGAGAAGGAAAACACTAATTGCCTGTTCCACTGTGTACAGAGCACCATAATCAGCAGTATTCATGTTAGAGCTTTTATGATTTAGAGACATTTATTATATTTCCTTCAATAAAGCAAGTACTGTAGAATGGTACTGCCTCCCTTAGAACTTAAGAGGTCACAAGAAGATGGAAAAATGAACATACAGGAAGCCATTTCGTAGCTTGCCATTTGGGTGCTTTATACTGCTTAACGGCTTTTGTTATGGGAAGATTTTGAAAGCAATGAATTTTTAGTCTTGAAAAGCAAAATGGTGACTTTTAATAGTAGCCTTGGTGGCAGAGTAGTTACATGCTTGACTGCTGAGTGAAAGGTCAGCAGTTCAAACGCACCAGCCGCTCCATGGGAGCAAGGTGTGGCAGGTGACTTAAGGAAAATAGATACCCGTGTGGACCCACTGCATAGGATTTTGGGGAGATGGTACCAGAAGAGGATGCATTTCTGTATTGAAGATTGTATTATAGAGGGTTAAGCTTGTTTTCCTTTTTAATGCACTCAGATACTGCTCTGACTAGGTTGTTCAGAATTGCACTGAAATGAGTTTTGTATATCTTGTCATTTGTCACTGGCCTCTGGCATAATTCTTACCTGTTTAGTCTTATGAGCTGTGAATAATGGTATAAGATGCTTTAAGTTTGGTGTTAGTAGTTGCTGTGAATTTTAGAAAGTAGAAATGTTGGGGGGTTGAGATTGGTATTTTCTAAGTAGTTACAGAAGAGATCTAACCTTGAGACTTCCCCACAAGCCCTTGGGATTCTTTGATATCTAAAGAAGCTGAGTACATTGAGTATATGAGATGGGAAAAGAGTTAAATTCAGTAGCATAGTCTGTCTGCTGTAATAGCAAGCAAGTCATCCAATTAGTGCCAGTTGTAGTGAGAGTGATTACGATCTAGGTCCGGGAGGAACTGGAGTAAAACTATCATTTCACTGCACAAGGCCACTGAGCAACTGTTTGATGATAATGACTTCAAATCAGTCTCAGCCCATGCCATATATGAACTAATAACTTGGAGGTGAAAGGCTCCATTTCACATTATCAGTCCCTGGGGATTTTCAATCTGTCTCATCTTTTCTCTAAGTGCCTTAAATCTTACGTAGTTGCATACTTAAATTTCAACATTTTCAGTGATAAGAGAGGTCTAGGATAAGAAGAGATAGTAATATCACCAAGAAAACTCCAAGAATTTATTGGCATTAATGAACTACATGGTGAAACATCAAAGCAAGTGTGTTTTGTCACTTAAGAGTCTGATTGAGTACCCAGGCTTCTTTGAAATAGTCAATTCAGAATTGCTTAGAATGGCGAAGGAGGTCTGTTTCAGAGAGACAGAAGGAGATCTACAGTACAAGGCTTTGTGCATAACATCTGCTGGCAGGACTTGTCACTGTTTCCATAACAAAATACTCGGTACCACTGATGTATAAGTTGAATTGCAGTAGCTGTTAAAATGAATTGTCTACTTTCCCCAAAATAAGGTAATGGCTGTCATGAAGTTTATGTCTGCCTCTTTCCCATTTTAATTGTTAGGCCGTGTGCTCTGTTTGGGGCTAGATTGTATGGGAAACCCTGGTAGCGTAGTGGGTTAAGTGCTATGTCTGCAAACCAAAAGGTTGGCAGTTCCAACAAGTGCCAGGCAGTTGTTGGACACTCTACGGGGCAGTTCTACTCTGATCTCTAGGGTCACTGTGAGCCTGACTGGATTTGAAGACAGTGGGTTTTCTGTAGAGACTCTGCAAAGACTCTCAGGTGCGGTTTGCCTTGGCAGTTGCTGATGATCGCTCTCTAAGCCCTAAGATCCCTACTCTGACTTTGAAGCCTTTTTGTTTTTGTTTCCCAAAATTAAATAAAATGCCTAGATAACTTGTACTCCTGGCAGAGCCCCCTGCTGCATTAACGTCTGCTTTTATCTCTCATTCCTCGCATGCTAAACTTTATACTCTCGGGGCAAAATGAGGCAGTGTAGCTCACAGACCACCCAGCAGTCTGCTTTAGAAAAGGGTGGTGGTAACTGAGAATGTGTCTTCTATTTCTGTGGGTCACGTGAAACGTAACTAGCCATGCTACACTTAGATGTAAACCTAGAATCAGCATTTATAGTCATTTATGGCTGTTTTCTACCATATAAAATGAAAGCAGTTGGTGTTGGGAAGTTTCAAGAATTGCTGAAATAAGTATATTTTGGGTTCTGTTGTTGGCAAGACTGATAAGATCATAAATTTGTGTAAGGGACAAGTGCTTTTTCTTTTTTTTTGCCGGGAGCCAGCTTGTCAGCTTGGTCAACAATACATCAGGACTATCTTAAGCAGAGAAGGATTGGAGTTCATCTGAAAGCTTAGAATTCTAAAAGCTGTGCCCTTTCCTCTGTCATGATCCACACCTACCCATCAGCTCATTAATATTAACACTTTTCATCTTTTGAGTAAAACAGGAAATAGGTATGATATTTCTTAGAGTAGTAATGCATTCTAGGAAATAAGACAGGGAAATGTCTTAGACTTTTTGATAATGTGAAAGATAATTGAAGCATCTAAAAAGTTATTTGGGCGAACATGTATGATAATGCTCAAACGTGTACTCAAGCTTTTCTTTCTCTTGGTGCGTACAGTGAAAACTTTGAGAGCTGGCACTTGATGGGACTGCTTTGTTTTTCTAGACTTTGCACGTTTTCTGTCTTTGACAGGGTGCAGTCTTAAAAACTATTTTATTACTCATTACTAGAAAATATTTGAGCTTCTTCTCCGACAGGTTTCTGCCTTACACGGGTTCCAACTTTTGCAGGTTTACTGTAATACCAGGAGATGGCAGTATTTATACAGAATCTCTGACCATCTTTGATCTGATTCAAGGCTGATACAGGATGAAGATTTGTTAGATTGTTTTGTGTTGCTTTGCTTCCTGTGGTTGGATCCTATTTAATCATTTGATGAAGATGTTTTTGTGTGGATATAACAATCAGTGTGTTTAAAATGTGAGTTATCAGAATCACTTGTGTGTTTGAGTCATCCACTGGAATTAAACGCGCATGTTGATAATGTCTTTTACTGGCAGACCTTTCCAAAGTGAAACTGATGAGATTTGATGATCCACTGTTGGGACCGCGGCAGATTCCTGTTTTGGGTGAAGAATGTTCTAAGAAGACTCCCATTTCTGAACACGCTGTTTTCCACGTGGATCTCACAAGCAAGAAAATTCATCTTACTGAGAATGGGCTGCAGGCAGATATTGGTGATACAGTAATCTATCTGGTTCATTAATCTCATGTAAATTGGATATTTGTCCTGGTTTATGGGGATACTACTGTGCTGATTATGCCTGTAGACTGGCTGTGAGAACCTTGGACTGGACCTAAATACATGTCATTTCTAGCTGCAGAATTCTGTATATGCTCATAATTATACCAAATCATTGTGGTTCTTCAACGTAATAAAAAAAAAAAATCACCTTCTTTGGGCCTATAAGAGAAATTATTTGTTTCTTAGTTTATGTATTTTAAATAAATGATTGGTATTTCCCAGAAATTTGTACTCTTTCAGATTAGCACAGCAGTGTCAATGTGCTTCTTTTATAAGGGGTCAGTATGAGTCAGAATGAACTTGACGGCAATGGGGGTTACTTTATACTACCTATAAAGGCTAAAGGGTAGCTAACACCTTTTTTATATTTGTAGAGTTAGCTGTAATCTTGGAGTCATAGGCAAAGATCACTTAATTATCTTCTAAAAAAATTAGACAGCTAGTTTTTTTAAGACAATGACTCATGATTTAAAAGAACAAATGTGAATATTTTGCCTAGACTATAAGCACTAAGTATTTTGCATAAAGAACAAATAGGTCTTGCATTTTTTACTTTTTTTTTTTTTCCAAAATTGTGTTTTCAGTGAAAGTTTATAACTTAAGTCAGTTTGTCATACAAAACTTAAACACACACGTTGTTATGTGACCCTAGTTGGTCTCCCTACACTGTGACAGCGTATTTTTCCTCTCTGGTCTGTCTTTCCCAAGTACATTCAACCACCTCCTGTCCCTCTTCTCTCCTTCCATCTCACTTCCAGACAGGGGCTCATGTATCTACTTAAGTTAGGAAGCACATTCTTTACCAGTATCTTTTTGTATCTTGTAGTCCGGTCCAATCTTTGAGGATTTGGCTTTGGGAATGGCTTCACTTCTAGGCTAACACGGAGTCTGGAGGCCATGTCTTCCAGGGAACTTTCCTTCTGTCAGACCATCAAATCTGGTATTTTTAACCAGAGTTTGAGCTCTGCACCCTGTTTTTATCCTGCTCTATCAGGGTCTCTTTTTTTTTGTGTTCTCTGTTAGGCAGTCATTGGTGGTGGCTGGGCACCGTCTAGCTTTTCTGGTCTCTTGCTGTTATGGTCACTAGCTTATGTGGCCCTTTCTGCCTCTTGGGCTCTCATTTTCCTTATATCTTGGGTATTCTTCATTCTCTTTTGCTCCATGGGAGTTTGATCAATTGTTGCTTCTTAGATGCCTCTTGCTGGCTTTTAAGACCTCAGATGCCCTTTATCAAAGTGGGATGCAGGACATTTTTTTAATAAACTTTCTTATACCATTTGACCTAGATGTCCCCTGAAACTGTGGTTCCCAGACACCTTACCCCTCCCTCAGAGTGTTTGGTTATATTCAGGATACCTCTTAGCTTTGGTTTAGTCCAGTTGTGCTGAAGGTCCTGCATTTTATGAGAATTTTTTTTAGCTTGTAAGCAGTTTATTTAATCTACCATAAATGTTAGTATTTTAAGAGCCAAATTTGGCTTGAGTCCAGTTGTGTTTAAAGATCAGTGCTGACCGTATTGTAGATATATTCTTTTATTCTTGTTGTAATATCTTTTGGTACTGCCTATGCCATCTGTCTTCACTTAAGGAAAAAAATGTAAGACTTGGAAAGAGGAGAACAAAATTTTCGCTTCTTGAAGGGTTTAATAGTGAGGAAAAACTAATTCTGATAACCTGAAGGAACCTTAATTCTAACCTTGAGGTCATGTAAACAGATTTTACTGAGTTTTCCTTAGTTTGATCTCTCTACTTTGAAATTACTGAGCCTATCTGAATGCTTTATCATAGATTGAGTGAAACAAGTCATAGCATATTAGAACTGAATGGCCTCTTTGAGATCATCAAATTACAAATTATCCTTTAACTGCTAGAGGTAGGCAGTATACCACAGTGAATAAGGTTACATGCTCTGCTAATGTATTAGGTTATGCTAGCTAGGTTAGACTCTAATTCTTCCATTTGTTACTTAAGTGATCTTGGTCAATTCTCAGACCCTCAATTGCTTTCTGTATAAAATGAAATTAATATTGGTACCTCCTTTGTAGGCGTATTCTAAGATGTCTATAGCAATGATCTAGGAAATTGTATATCTATGCTTCTGTCTAGGACAGTGCCTAGCAGGTAGTAAGCCTTCAAAAACTGTTAGTTGTGATGATGCATGATGACAATGAAGAGAAAAGGACATGATTATTATATACCATAATGTTGTCTTTGTATCAGTTCCTTGGGGGCGCCCTTTTCTGTGTCTTCACCTAGATTCTTTTGATGCTTTCCCTACTTATTCCTGGTTTCAAATAATGCATCCTGGTGCCTAAACACAAGCCTACTTATATGTAACTCAGATAAATTGAATCATATGTGCTTGGCAAAGGAAAAAACAAAAAAGAGAGAGAGAATAATGTTATGAGTGATTGTGCCTTTTACTAAGGGAACTTGTGAATATATGCTCCGTGGAGTGGGTGTAAGTTGGATTTCTGTCCCCTTCGTCTCGTTTCCTTGGTGCCTCTCAGAATGAGCATCTTGCTTGGCTGAGGGTGCTGATAATGTGTCAAGATATTTAGGTTTTGTACAAGGAGGCTTCTAAGTATAATCTGAGTATTTCATATGCAACTCTGATGAAGAAGTAGTAATGACATCACATGTTGAAGGAAAAATAGGCTATATTGGGCTTATAGTATTGATACGTAGTATATTGGTGCCATTTTATGGGATTTTGTTGAACTTATTTAAGGCGTGGAATATAATACATATAAAAAGTGAACTAAAAAAATTCACCAAAAAATGGGGAGGGGGAGAATTTATCAATAAACCATGCATCTGTGTAATCACTACCCAGTGAGGGAATAGCAGGCTCAATGCCAGGGTCTCAGAAGCCTTTTGTGTTCCCTCTCAGAGCTTTGTGATAAATTCTTGTAAATATTCTGTGTGAGTGTGAGAGAATGGGTTCTTAACTGTTTCAGGGTTCTATATATGTCCATTTAGGTCATTGGTTGAGATGTTGTAATCTGTATCCTTACTGCTTTGTTTTCTCGGTTCATTTCAAGTGTTTTGGGGAAGTGTACTGAAATCTCATTATAATCATGGACTTACCTATTTCTCCTAAAGTTCTGTCAGTTTTTGCTTTATATATTTTAAGACAGGTGGGTATCAATTTTAAAGGTTACCACTATCGTTTTGACTCTTGGTTTGGACTGACAGAACTTTTTTGGTTGTGAAGAATTGGCTGACTTCCACTGTGCACTTGGATGCTTTGTTTTAGGGTCCTGTTGGTACACCCATGTTTCATCACCGGTGGTAACACAGGCCAAAACACCGTCTTGCCTCTCGAAAAGATCTTGGCAAGCTTCAGCGCTCCTTTACTTTTGTTCATCAATGAGCTCTGTCAGGACCATTTTTGTGCACATCTTTCTCATGCCGAAATTTTCAATTAAGATTTTTCTCAACTGTTTCTCTGTCAGTGTTTACTTGGTCTGCTGTGCTTCTCACAGTCAGCTGATGACTTTGATGCATGAGTCAACAAATTTTTACAATGTTTTTGTCAGTTGTGCTCATTACTGGCCTCCCTGATCCCCCTTCATCAGTTGATACTCTCTTTCCCCTCAGAAAAACAGTTAATCCATTTGTACACTGCTGTTTTCTTCATGGCATTATCCCCATCAACTTGGACTAACATGTCCCTGATTTCACTTCCACTCTTGCCGAGTTTAATAGAGATTCAATGTTCAGTGCTCTAATTCAACATCTGACATTCTCACAATGGCACATAACAACAATAATGAATGCCACTCAGCAGGATGCCTCCATATATCAACACGAACACAGCTGCAAAACACTGATAGACCAAGGTTATGAAACCTTCCTGAGTTGTTTGTACAATGCTACCAATGTAAGTGTGTGGTGGTAAGTTCGTGAACTTGATTGTTAGACCTTGTTTACTACCAGAGAGATGTTTCCTTGTTTGTTATTGATTTTGCAACAGCCTTCAGCAGTGTGGATCATAACAAGTTAATAGATAATTTGCGGGAAATAGGAATTCCAGAACACTTAATTGTGCTCATGAAGAACCTGTGCATAGACCAAGAGACAGTCATTTGAACAGGACAAGCAGATACTATGTGGTTTAAAATCAGGAAAGGTGTATTATCAGGGTTTTATCCTTTCACCATGCTTAGTCAATTTGTATGCTGAGCAAATAAGTCAAGAAACTGTATTGCATGAAGAATTTGGTAGCAGGATTTGAGGAAAACTCGTTAACAACCTGTGTTATGCAGATGACACAACCTTGCTTGCTGAAAATCAAGAGGACTTGGTCTTCAATCTGGATTATATTTAAATAAACAAAAATTCTTACAGCTGGTCTAATAAGTAGTATTGTGACAAATGGAGAAAGTATTGTAGTTGTTAAGAATTTCATTTTACTTGGATTCACAGTCCAAGCCCATGGAAACAACAGTCAAGAAATCAAGCGATGTACTGCACTGGGCAAATCTGTTGCAAAAGACCTCTTTCAAGTGTTTAACAGCAAAAATTTCACTTTGAGGACTGAGGTGCTCTTGACCCAAGCCATGCCCTATATTGATGTGAAAGCTGGACAGTCAATAAGGAAGACTGAAGAATTGGCACCTTTGAATTATGACCTTGGCAAAGAATGTTGAATATATACTACGGACTGCCAGGAGAAGAAATGACTCTGTCTTAGAAGAACAGCCAGAATGGTCCTTAAATGGAAAAATGGTGAAATCTCATTTCATGTATTTTAGACATGTTGTCAGAGGACCCAGTCCTGGAGAAGGACTTCCTGCTTGGTAGAGCAGAGAGTCGGCAAGTAAAAGACCACCCTCAAGGAGATGGACTGCCACGTGGCTGCAACAACGGGCTTGACAATAGCAATGATTATGAGATGAGGCGGGACCAGGTGCTGTTTCATTCTGATGTTCATAGGATCACCATGAGTTGAAACTGACTGGATGGCACCTAACAATAGCAACAGCCATATATTTGTCAGGTAGACTGACCAGTTGTTAACCTTTTCCCATATTTGCCTTACCTGTTTTTAAACACATATTTTTTAAGTAAACTTTTTTGAATAGTTTTACAGAAAATTTCACTGTAGTACAAAGTGTTCTTTTATGCATTTTACCCAGTGTCTCCTACTGTTAACATAACCTTGTTGCAGTTGTCAAAACTAAGTAAATAATGTCAGTATGTTACTATTAATTAAATTATAGGCTTTACTGAGATTTAATAGTTTTAGTAAGAGTACCACACAGGTCATACTTCTCATTGCACAACTTTAGGAGACACATATTGTCAGTTTGGAAACCCTGATGGTATAATGGTTAGAAGCTACAGCTGCTCAATGAAAGGCTGGCAGTTCAAATACACCAGCCACTCCTTGGAAACCATGGGGGCAGTTCTGCTCTGTCTAGTGGGTTGCTTTGAGTTGGAATTGACTTGACAACAAGAAGTTTGGTTTGGTTTATTGTCACTTCCATTATTGGTGATGCTGAGTGTGATCATTTGGTTAAAGTGGTATCTTAAGATTTCTCCAAGGTATCTTTTCCAGTTTGCAGTTAATAAGTGACTTGTATAGTGGTATTTTGAAACTATGTAAATATCCTGTTTACTAGCTATGTTTCCCAAAATGGTAACATTTATAAGTAACCTTTATGTCACTATGTGTTGATTGTAATATGGGAAGTTCTAACTGTCATCTCTTTTGCCTATATTGGCTGTCATTCTTCAATAGAAAGGATGTTTCCTTTCTGCTCCCACTTTTTTCTTGAATCTTTTAACTCACGGTGGACTGATGGAATCTTGATATGTACTATAATCTGTTGACAGCTTGACAAAAAACTTCATTCTCCTTGATTTCAATCAATGTCTATGAAATGAGCAGTTAAGAAATGAAATGATGCGTTGGACAAATCTGGGGAAAAAGACCTTTTTTAAAGTTTTAAAAAGCAAAGATATCACTCTGATGACTAGTGTGTGTCCAACACAAACCATCATCTTTTTCACTGTATCATATACACACAAAAGTTTGAAAATGAAAAAGGAAGGCAGAGGAATTGGTGTATTGATATGGTGGTATTGGTGAAGAATATGGAACATACCAGGGATTGCTAAAAGAATGAACCAGCTGGCCTTAGAAAAAATACAACCAGAATGTTCCTTAGAAGTAAGGATGACAAGACTCTAACTTACTTTGGACATGTCATCAGGAAAGACCAAATACTACACAAGGACAGTATGTTTGGTGAACTGTAAGATCGCTGAAAGTGAGAGTAACCCTTGATGATGTGGAAAGACCAGTAGTCACAACAGTGGACTCAGGCCAGTGACCATGAAGAAAGTACAGGACTGGGCAGCCTTTTCTTTTGTTATATGTAAAGTTGTCTTAAGTCAGAGCTAACTACGGTAACCAGCAACAACAACACAATCCATTGCCATCGTTAATCTTTGCTTAAGTTTTCCTAAGTTAAGCAGCGGGAATCTCGTTTCAGTTAGCTTCTGTGCCATTTTGTTATTTCCCCATCAGTCTTGGAGCATTTGGAGCATGTGCCTAACAGGACAGCAAGTTCATGGCTAACCTTGTATTGTCTTGTCCTGGGACCAACATCAATCTTTTCTCCAAGGGTCTCGATTTCATTTTAGTGGGGAATGGTACACAGAAACCAAGATCTGGGTGGTTTGTGTGCTCATTGCTACCAAGATTCATCAGGTGCTTCCAGTGCACAGACTTAAGATGTTTATCTTTTGCAAATCATGCTTTTATCTGCTATGACACAAATTATTTCTCATCCCTTTTTCTCCCTTCTCAGACAGTGAGAATGCTGGTTCTCAAGAAGTTCAAAATATTTACTCACTTGCTGTATGAGTAATTTCAGAATTATTAACCTCATACCACTATTAACAACAATCTAAAAGTAGAATTCAGTATTTTTTTGCCATTCTCTTTGTCCTTTAAAAAGTCTCACTAAGGAATGCGATCTCAGCTTTATGTTCAAATGTTACTTCTTTTCTGTGCATGATTAAAAAAAAAAAAATTGTTGAGACCATGCACAGCAAAGCGTATGCCAATTCAACAGTTTCTGCATGTACAATTCAGTGACATTGATTATATTCCTCGAGTTGTGCAACTATTCTTGTTCTCCTTTTGTGAAGTTCCCCTGCCATCAACATAAATCACTGTCCCCTAAGACTCCTGTCTAATCTTTTGAGTTGCCATTGCCAGTTTGCTCCTGTATAGATAGTTCTTAAATGAGAGTAGTACTCAGGGCAGACCATTTTTACTAGTGAAGCTCAACATTTGGTTTTAGTAAAACTTCAGGGTATGTTTTTGGTTTAAGGTCTAAAGATTATCATAAGGCAAGAGTTTCAGGGCTTCATCCAGCTCTGCAGCTGCAGGAAGTCTGGATTTGATGAGAATTTGAAGTTGTACCTACATTTTCTCCATTTTTATCAGAGTTTTTCTATGGAATCTTTAACTGAATGTTTAATTATGGTAGCTGGGCACCGTCTAGTTCTGGTCTCATTTGTTTATGAAGCCAATTAGCCACATGGTCCCCGCCCTCCTCCTATTCCTGACTCTTCTACCTAAATGTTAACAGCAGGTAAGGAGAGATCAGTGGTTGTGCACTGGGTCGCTGTTTGTAAGCTTGATTTTAATACCCCAAGAATTACTAAACGAACTAGGAGGTAGAACAGAAGCACTAACACTAAACACATTATAAGGTTCATTAACTGAGATGTCCCATGAAACTATCACCCTAAACCTCCAAATCAAGGAAGTAAATTCCATGAGGTGTTTGGTTGTATATTAGCAGCCTCGGCAGCTACTCTTTTTGTTGTTGTAAATGTGTCTATCACACAGTTCTTTACTAGTGTACTATCTATCGATAGCACATGTAATAATTGGCAGTTCAACCATTCCTGTTCATTAATGCAGTTTTTGTATGTGGTTGTCTCAGTTATCTAGTGCTGCTATAGCAGAAATGTCACAAGTGGATGGTTTTAACAAAGAAAAATACATTTTCTTACAGAAAAACAGCTAAAAGTCCAAATTCAGGGCCTCAGCTCCAGGGGAAGTTTTTTCTGTTGGCTCTGGAGGAAAGTCCTTGTCAGTCTTTGCCAGGACTGGGAGCTTCTAAGGAGCGGGGACCCTGAGTCTAAAGGATGTGCTTTGCTGCTGGCTCTGCTTTCTTGGTGGTATGAGGTCCCTGACTTTCTTTTTGCAACCCTCTCCTTTATATTCCAAAACATTGCCTCAAGGCACAGTCTAGTCTTACACCCTGAATCCAGTTCCATCAAGGCAATTGCTGCCCATCCTCCCTCATTAACATCATAGAGGCAGAGTTTACAGCATACAGGAACATCACACAGTACCAGGAATCATGACCTAGCCAAATTGCTACACACATTTTTGGGGGGGTAGGGGAGAATACCAGTACATGACTCAAAAAAAAAAAAAAGTCACTACTGCTGAGTTGATTTTGACTCATAGTGGCCCTATAGGTCAGAATAGAACTGCTCCATAGAGTTTCCAAGGAGCGCCTAGTGGGTTTGAACTGTCAACCTTTTGGGTAGCAAACGTAACACTTAACCCACTGCACCACTAGAGTTTCCAAATCCATGACAGTCATATTAACATATAGTTAGATCTATTTGTTTCTTTTTGTATTCAATTTTATGACTTGCTTTTTTCCTTTCTAATTTTTTTGTTTTATGATTTATGCATATAAATTTGCATAGCTTCCAATGAGCGACTCCCACTGCTCTCCCTGCCCAGTGATAGCACAACTCCTCCTCTCCATTCTGTACATGCCATATCCTCCTAACAATCTCCTATCCCCTCCTCTCCACCTTATCTCCCACATCCAGTAAGACATCAGCTGGATGACATCGTATAGGTGCATAGAACCATAAAGTGCACACATGATAATGGTCATTCTGTGTCACCAAGTCTGATCCATTTCTGTCCAAGAGTTGACCTCCATTATGATTTATGGACAGGGGCAGCATCAGGGCCACGGGCCATGCTCCCAGGGGAACCCCCAGGCTCCTGGACCATCAGGTGCAGTTTTTTAGTCAAGATCTCAGGGTGTACCCCTTTTTATTTTCATGTTGCAAGTTAGACTCAAATTTGTGAGCCCCATTACGGCTATCACTGATGGTGGCTGGGCACCATCCCGTTCTTCCGGTCACATGTCGATGTAGTCACCCAACCACGTGGGTCTCTCTGTCTTGGGTTCTCTTCGCTCCATGATGTTTTGATCCTTGGAGATCATCCATTCCTGCTGAGTTGGGACCATTCACTGGACCTCAGACAGCAGCGTGGCAGCTTTTAAGACCCCAGAAGCCACTCACCAATTTTTGGTGCAGAAGACTCTCTTAGAAAAAAATGCTAGTTATGCCAATTGGCCTCGATGTCCCCTGAGAGTGTGGTCCCCAGACCCCAACCGCAGCTACTCTGTCTTTGTAATATTGGGTTAAGATGGGTGGAGTAATCATGTTATGTTGAAGTCCAGTTAAAATTGATCTTCTTTCTAATGTGTGCTGTCACGGATTTCACCAAGTCCACTTTCTATCAACTATCTAATCAATACCCCACTCTCTCCCTCCATTCCTCCCCAGCGGTGCAGCCATCAAAGAGTCTTCTTCTATGTATGAGTCTGTTTTTAAGTTCTTATTGTAGGGGTCTCATACAATATTTGTCCTTTTGCTGCTGGCTACTTCCAGTTAACATAATGTCCTCCAATTGAAACCAGGTTATAAGGTGTTTCCTAAAATCATCGTTGTTCTTTATCATTGCGTAGTGTTCCATCTAGTATATATACCATAGTTTACCTATCCATTTCTCTGTTGTTGGACATCTGGGTTGATTCCATCTTTTTGCTATTGTGGACTGTGTTGCAATAAACATTCTTGTGCATGTGTCCGTTGGTGTGAATGGCCTTGATTCTGTAGGATATATTCTGAGCAGTGGAATTCCTGGCTCAAATGATATATCTATTTCCAGTTTTTTAAGGAAGAGCCAGATTGCTTCCCAAAGAGGTTGTACCATTTTGCAATCCCACCAATAGTGTAGGAGAGTTTCACTTTCTCCACAGCCTCTCCAGCATTTGTTGTTTTGTGTTTTTTGGATCATGGTCAACCTTGTTGAGGTGAGATGATATCTCGTAGTTTTGATTTGAAATTTTTTAATAGCTAATGATCATGAGCTTGTCCGCATGTGTTTTTTGGCTACCTGCATCTCCTCCTTACAGAAGTGTCTGTCCATCTCTTTTGCCCATTGCTTAATTGGATTATTTATCTTTTTCTTATTGATATTTTGTAATACGTTACAGATTGTGGAGATCAGGTGTCAGTCTGACGTGTAGTTACTGAATATTTTTTTCATTCTGGAGGTGGTCTTTTAATTCTGTTGATAAAGTCTTTGGATGAGCAAAAGTGTTTGATTCTTAGTAGTTCCCATTTATCTATTTTCTGTTGATTGTGGTTTGTCAGATTTTGAAGTCTGTCTACGTTGTGTATTAAAACTTCCATTGTTGTTCCTACTTTTTCTTGGATGAGCTTTCTCATTTTAGATATGATATTTAGGTCTTTTATCCAGCTTGAGTTGGTTTTTGTATAAGGTGTGAGATATGGGTCTTATTTCAGTTTATTGCAGACGGATATCCAATTTTCCAGGACCATTTGTTGAAGAGATAGTTTTTACCCGAGTTTAATGTCTTAGGGCCTTTGTCGAATATCAACTGTTCATAGGAAGATGGTGTCATCTCTGGGGTCCCAATTCTGTTCCATTGATCCATCTGTCTTTTTTTGTACTAGTACCAGGCCGTTTGTGACTACTGTGGCAGTGTAATAGGTTCTAAAGTCGGGTAGTGAGAGGCCTCCCAGTGTGTTCTTCTTTTGCAGACGTTTTACTTATCCAGGGCTTCTTCCCTTTCCACACCAAGTCAGTGATTTGTTTCTCCATCTCATTAAAAAATGTCACTGGAATTTGTATTGGGATTGCATTATATAAGTAGATTACTTTAGGCAAATAGACATTTTCACTGTGTTAAGTCTTCCTATCCATGAGCAGGGTAGGTTTCTCCATTTATGTAAGTGTCTCTTAGTTTCTTGTAGTAGGGTGTTGTAGTTCTCTTTGTAAAGGTCTGGTTAAATTTATTCCTAGGCATTTTGTCTTCTTGGGAGCTATAGTAAATGACATTGATTTGGTGATTTCTTCCTTAATAATCTCATTGTTGGTATAAAGGAATCCTACTGATTTGCTTATGTTTATCTTGTATCCTGACAGTTTGTTGAACTCTTCTATCAATTTGAGTAATTTACTTATGGGTTCTTTAGGATTCTCTGTGTATACAGTCATATCATCTGCAACTAGCAAGATTTTTACTTCCTCTTTCCGGATGCAGATGCTCTTTATTTCTTGGTCTTGTCTGATTGCTCTGGCTAGAACTTCTAGTATAATGTTGAATAGGAGAGGTGAGAGTGAGCATCCTTGTCTAGTTCCTGTTCTCAAGGGGAATTGTTTTAGTCTCTCTCCATCCAGAATGATGTAGGCACTTGGCTTTGTATAAATGGCTCTTATTGCATTGAGAAATTTGCCATGTATTCTTATTTTGCTGAGAGTTTTTAGCATGAATGGGTGTTGGACTTTATCAAATGCCTTTTCTGCATCAATTGACAAAACCAGGTGATTCTCGTCTTCTGCATTATTTATGTTAAAGCCAGTGTTGTTGATCACATTAATTGTTTTTCTGATGTTGAACCAGCCTTGCATCCCTGTTGGACTTTATCAAATGCCTTTTCTGCATCAATTGACAAAACCAGGTGATTCTCGTCTTCTGCATTATTTATGTTGTTGATCACATTAATTGTTTTTCTAATGTTGAACCAGTCTTGCATCCCTGGTATGAATCCACTTTGGTCGTGATGGATTATGTTTTGGATATGTTATATTCTATTGGCAAGAATTTTGTTCAAGATTTTTGAGTCTAGATTTGTGAGTGATGTCTGTCTGTAGTTCTCCTTTTTGGTTGGATCTTTCCCTGGTTTTGTATCAGGGTTATGCTGGCTTCATAGAATGAATTTTGGAGTATTCCATCCCTTTCTATACTGTGAAATAGTCTCAGTAGTATTGGAGATAACTCTTCTCTAAAAGCTTGGTAGAATTCTGCAGTGAAGCCATCTGAGCCAGGGCTTTTTTTGGTTGTAGTTTTTTGATGACTTTTTCAATCTCTTCCTTTGTTATGTGTTTAGTAAGCTGTTCTGCTTCACCTTGTGATAATTTTGGTAGGTGATATGAATAAAGGAATTTGTCCATTTCCTCTAGGTTTTCAGTCTTTTGTACAGTCTTTTGTAGTAATCTGTTATGATATTTTGGTTTCTCATAGACCTCTTGTGACAACTCCCCTCTCATTTCTTACTTGGGTTATTTCCTTTCCTGTTTTACTTTGGTAAGTTTAGCCAATGTTTGTCAGTTTTGTTGATCTTTTTAATAAAACCAGCTTTTGATCTTTTCAATTTTTTCAGTTGTTTTTCTATTCTCGAATTCATTTAGTTCTGCTCTAATCTGGTTTGGGTTCTTTCTCACTTCTGAATGTATGCATTTATGGAGATAAACTGACCTCTGAGCACTGCTTTGGCTGTATCCCATAGGTTCTGGTAGGAAATGTTTTCATTCTCATTTACTTCCATAAATTTCTTTATTTCCTCCTTGTTTTCTTCTATAAGCCATGGCTTTTTGAGCAAGATATTGGTCAGTTTCCATGAGTTCCAGTTTATATGTTTTTTTCTGCTATTGATTTTGACTTAATGGCTGTGTGGTCTGAGAAGATGCTTTGCAATAATTCAATGGTATGGATTTTGTTGAGATTTGCTTTATGTCCTAACACATGGTCTCTTCTGGAAAATGATCCTTGTGCACTGGAGAAGAAGGTGTAGTTATCTGCTGATGGATAGAAAGTTCTGTATATATCAGTGAGGTCTTGTTGGTTACTTGTGGCAGTAGGATCTTCTGTGTTTTTATTGAGCTTTTTTTCTAAATGATCTGTCCAATGTTGAGAGCGGAGTGTTGAAGTCTCCCACTATTATTGTGGAGTGATCTATCTTGTTTTTGAGTGTAGTCAATGTTCCTTTGGTGTATTTAGATGCTCTAACATGGGGTGCATAAATATTTATTATTGTTAAGTCCTGCCTGTGTATTGAACCTTTCAACAATAAATAGTGTCCATGCTTGTCCATAATGATGGATTTTACATTAAAATCTATTTTATCTGAGAGTAGTATTGCCACTCCTGCTTTTCTTTGTTCATTGTTAGCTTCAAATATATTCTTCTCTCCTTTAATTTTCAGTTCATTCATATCTTTAAATCTAGGGTGAGTTTCTTATAAGCAACATATAGATGATTCGTGTCTTTTGGTTCAAGATGCCACTCATTGACTCTACTGGAGCATTTAGTCCATTTGCATTCAATGTAATTATTGATAGGTATGTGTTTAGTGCTGTCATTGTTATACATTTATTTTTGTGTTAATGTTTTCTCTATTGCTATCCTGTTCTGGAACATTCTTCATGAGTTGATTTTTCACCTTTCTCAGGGTTGGCTTTGTGGCTGTTGAGACTCTGGTATTACGTTTCTTGATTTGATATGTTGCATCTTTATTGTGCTTTATGGCTGCCCATGTGATCCTCCTTAAAAGTTTATGTTTAAACCCAATTTTAAATACTACAAGTCTTATTAACTTTCTCTCCTTCTGGAAGGACTATAATGACTGTTATAGTCTTTTTAATATGATGACATCATAGTTTTCAGGATATGATCTCTGGATCACTTCTTTTAATATTACAGCTTTGGTTAAGTTTGGAGCCTTCCCTAGCTAAGTAGGTTTCTGGATGATATGCCCTGTATTTCCTCCTGAAGTATAAAATTAGTGGTTTTGCTCTTCTAAGCCAAGAGCTTCTTTCAGTATTTCTTGTAGCTTTGGTTTGCTTTTTACAGAGTCTCTGAGTTTCTGTGTGTCTACGAATGTCTTGATTTCATTTTCATATTTGAAAGATAGTTTTGCAGGGTATATAATTCTCAGTTGGAAGTTCTCCTTCAAGGCTTTGAATGTGTCATCTCATTGTCTCCATGCCAGCGTTGTTTCTGCTGAGAAATCAGACGAATGCCTACAGGGTTTCCCTCTGAATGTTGGTTTTGCTTTGAGTCTTGCTGCCTTTCAGAGTTTCTGCTTGTGTTTCATTTTGTTAAGTTTGATTATAATGTTTTGGACGCTTTCTTTTAGGATCTACATTGAGTGGTGTTCAATATGCATCTCGGATATCTACATTCTCTACTTTCATAATTTCTGGTAAGTTTTCTGCTGGCAGCTCAGCCACAATACTCTCTGTGTTCTCAGGTGTCCCACCCTGTTCAGGAACTCCAATTAATCATAGATTGTTCCTCTTAATAGAGTCCCACATGCTTCTTCATTTTTCCTGTTTCTTTTTTTCAGATTTCTCCTCATAGATTCTGGAGTCAGTAGCTCTGTCTTCCAAGTCAGAAAGTCTATTTTCCATTTGTTCAATTCTGTTTTCTTGGCTTTGAACTGAATTTTCTAAGTCTTTGATTTTGTTGTTGATCTGTTGGATTTCAGAGTACTGGTGTTCTGTCTGATCAAACAGCTTGCTTAATTTTTCATTTTGCTCTGCTGCATTTTGTATAAGGTCTAGGAGGGCGCTCTATATCATCCTTTTTTACTTTCCCTCTGATAGTTTCAGAAAGGCTTCTTCATCTGGGAAGTTCTTTGGATCTTTCTTTTGTGGGCCTTCTGAAACCATCAGTGAATTCATCCTAATGTTCTGGTCAAAAGTTTGTTGTTTTTTGGGCATCTGGAGGTTGTTTTGTTTCTCCAGTGTTACCTTAACAGGATCTAAAGCTCGGTCTGAAAAGGAAGTTGATCACCACACACCTCTATGTAGTCCAGCGACTGTACTCAGTAGAATCTCTGGGATAGCAGGCTCTGCCTCCTGATTGGCAAAGACACAGCCCTATTTATAGAGTCACTGGGGAGCTGTCAGCTGACCTTATAATGTGAGCAAGTAAAGGCTGGAGGAGATGCTGTCTGGATGGACCACAGTTATTTCTCTAGTGAAAGGAAAAAGTATCTGACAACTTGGATAATTAATCAGGCTTTCAGGTTTGCAAGTCCCTCTTTCTAGCTGGTAAAGTAAGCACCTGTATATCAAAGACTGCTTCACTGCTGGAAAAGCTCTTCCTGGGCAGGCACTGCCTCCCTGCCTGGGAATTAGGTCCAGCTGAGGCCGCTGTATAGGAAACTCCACCTCCCAGTCAATCAAGATGGCATCCCGTGCAAGCTCCCCCGCCAGCCTCAGAAAAGGCTATTCAGTGACGGAGATTTGGAGATTCTGAGAGAGAGAGAGTCACAGGTGCCAAGTAGCATGGATTCCAAGGCTAGGCTCTCAAAATGTGGTGACTATCCTCACTGATTTCATCAACAGTGTGTCTGAGCCTTGCTGCCAGTCAAACCTCATCACCCCCCACCCCCACTGGCTAAGACGGAGGGAAAACAAAGTTAAAGCAGTGATTTACCTTCAGTTCGTGGGAGCTGACACTCATCAAGGGCGGGCATTGGCAAAAGAGAAGAAGTTTTCCACTCAGTTGTATGTAGACCAAATAGATAGCCCTATGCCATGTCCCAGGACTCACTGGGTGTCCAGAAGGCTCTGTTTAATTACCAGCTCAGGCCTTGGTTTCCAGAAGGATTTAGGGAGATGTGTGTTTAGTCCGCTATCCTGACTCCACCCTCCCTTTTTAATTTTTTAAAAAATATGTAAAATACCTGTTTTAAAAGTCAAAGCTCTATCCATTCAGAGAATTCTTACCTTCTTGTGTCACATTACTACTCACTCCATAGCTACCCATTTTCATGAATTTCTAGTTTATCTTTTCTGTTTCTTTTTCCAAAATGAGGCAAATATTTACATATAATTTCATTTCCCCTTGCTTGCAAAAAGTAGCATGTTGTATACTGTATACATTATTATCTTAGATTCTTAGTGCTGCTGTAACAGGTACAAGTGAGTCACTTTAACTAACAAATTATTTTGTCACAGGAGGCTGGAATCTCCAAATTCAGGGCAATGGCTGTAGGAGAAGGCTTTCTCTCTCTGTTCGCTCTATGGGAAAGTCTTTGTCTCTTTCCAGCTTCTGTTCCTTAAGTTTGATGTGGTGTGGTATCTGTCTTCCCCTGACTGTGCTTCCTGGCTTGTGTGCCTAATCTTCTCTTTTTATATCTTAAAAATGATTGGCTTAAAACACACCCTATAGTAACACGACCTTATTAACGTAACAAATAAAGCTCACTTCTCAAATGCAATTCCATCCATAAGCATAGGGTTTAAGATTTATATCACTTATTTGAGGAGGACACAATTCAATCTGTAACAGTTATTTTGCACCCCACTTTTTTAAGTTAACAACATAGTCTAGAAAATTCAACATAGCCAAAATTCATTTTGGTTTCTAGATCTCTCTCCTCTTCTTCTCTCATATTCTCTTGTCCTCCATCCCCTTCTTCTGCTTCTTTTCTTCTCCCTCCTTCCATAATATCATTGTAAAGGGTACCCACAGTTTATTCAATCAGTTTTGGATGAATGGGCATTTAGGGTGTTTCTATTTTTTTGTGATATATTACTGATCCTTTTACAGAGAGATATAGTATAACCTTATGAATATGTGGTTACATATTTGTAGAAATATATCTTCACGGTACATTAAGTGGGTTCAGGGTAAACACATTTATAGTTTTGTTAGCTATTTGCAGAAAAGCATTTTAGGTAGGGGGAACAGCAAGTGCAAAGGCTCTGAGGCAAGGGCATGTATACGGTGTGCTCAAGGAGCAGCAAGGAAGCCAGATGAAGAAACTCCTTTAGAGACAAAAATTGACTTTCCTAAGAGCCTACTGAGTAGTGATAGAGTTGAAATTAGAGCCCTGTTCTCTGTTCCCAATCCAGTGCAACATTCAAGAAGCAAGGAAAACAGGGCACAGCTGACCAGGGCCAGTGCTGTCAGGGCTGTTATGAGATCAGAGGAGGGAGAAGTTCATATGGGCCAGAGTCAAGTAAGATTTCACACATGAAGTGAGACATGAAGCATAATGTCATGGATTGAATTGTGTCCTTCCAAAAATGTGTGTAGCCATTTCAAGATGCCATGATTCTTGGTATTGTGTGATGTTCCTACATGCTGTAAACCCTGCCTCTATAATGTCAACAAGGGAAGTTAGGCAGCAGTTATGTTGATGGGGTGGGATTCAATATGTAAGATTGTAGTTTGTCTTGAAACAGTCTCTTGAGATATAAAGGGAAGTAAGGAGAGAGTTGGAGACTTCATACCACCAGGAAAGAAGCAGTGCTGAAAGCAGAGCACATTCTTTGAATCCAACATCCCTTCTCTTCAGAAGTTTCTGGTCCAGAGAAAGATTAATGACAAGGACCTTCCTCCACAGCCAGCAGAGAAAAACTTCCTCTAGACCTGATACCTTGAATTTTGACGTGTCGCCTACTGGACTATAACAGAATAAAATTTGTCTTGGTTGAAACTATCCACTCATGGTATTTCTGTTAGAACAGTATCAAACAACTAAAGCACATGATTAGGGTTGGGATAGCAGTCAAAGGAGAGTAGTTCCACATTTTGATACTGTGGATAAGAGCTTTATGCATGACTTTTTTGGGAGTGGAATGTTTATTGGAGGAGGAATGAGAAAAAACTGGAAACAGGTAGGTAAATTGAAATTGGCTCTTTATGTGAAGGTTCCTAGATTCTAGGGTGAAATTTGAAGTTGATTTAATTGTCTGTTATTGCAAATTTTTGAAGTGAGAGTGAGATTGCAGTGTCCCTTTATGTCTTGTGTCATCTGGGATCATTGTGCCCATTTTTTTTTCCTAGAAAAATTCATTCATGGAACACTATTAGATGTCTACTATGGGTCTAGCCGTGGTGGGTTTCCAGTGCTAGATGATAATTTGTTACACTATTTTTCTGTCCTTAATATCTTTAGGCATGGCTTCCTGTCTGTATGATAAAATAGTCAGAAAATTGTTTCAAGTCTTGTCATCCGAAGACTTTAGGTTTCAGTTAAGTTTCATAGAAATTAACTGGTTAAAGAGTGGAAAGATAACAAGAACAAAACCAGGATAGGACGTGGTCTTTGTTGAAGGGGCTAAAGGAATGGGACAAGAGGATACTGCATTTTTATGCTGGAGTGGTCGGTGAGAGAGGGGAATATACAGTTTGCAACTCTGTCTCTAGTATTTCTCATGCTAGAACTCAGATCTACCACCGTGCTGTCCAGTATTTTAGTCACTGGCCACATGTGTCATATAAAATGCCTTTGGGAGTCAATTTTGACTCACAGTGACTCTATGGAACAGAGTAGAACTGCCCTATAAGATTTCCAAGAAGTACTTGTTGGATTTGAACTGTCCACCCTTTGATTAGCAGCCATAGCTCTCAACCAGTACACCTCCAGGATTTCCACATGTGTCTATAGAACCTTGAAATGTGGCTGGTTGGCAATGAGATGTAAATATAGAATGTACACCAGATTTCAAAGACATAGTACAATAAAAATGTTAAATAGCTCTAATGATTTCTGTTATATTGATTACATATTGAAATTATATATTTTGGATATGCTAGGTTAAATAAATTTCTTTTGTTTCTTTTTATCTTTTTTTAATATGGCAACATTGTTTATATTTATATTGGATAGTGTGGTCTAGAAGCTTGGTGGAACTAAGGTTAAACATTAATTCTTGTTGCATCCTATCGAGAGGTGCATAATAACAGTTTTTCAACTATTAGTGATACTGAATTTGATAATTTACAAAATTCTCCATTTTAAAGAAAACTTTCATCACTTTTAGAACTAAAGATACAGTTTTATCACTTCTAGAACTTTTCATTGTAAAGATATATATGTATGTACATACTAATACATACATATGTCAATATATATAGCATGATAAGCAGGGAAAATGAATATTGACATTGTCAAGGATATCATTTTACTTGGATCTGCAGTTCCTCTCCATGGAAGCAACAGTCAGAAAATCAAATAATGCATTGCTCTGGGCAGATTGACTGCAAAAAATCTCTTTAAAGTGTTAAAAAGCAAGATGTCACCTTGAGGACTAAGGTACATCTGACCCAAGTCATTAATGTTTCAGTCACCTCATATGCATGAGAAAGCTGGACATGAATAAGACAGCCAAAGAAGAATTGATGCTTTTGAATTATGATATTGATGAGAATATTGAATATATATACCATAGACTGCCAGAAAAATCTGTTTTGGAAGAAGTACAGCCAGGATGTGCCTTAGAAGGGAGGATGGTCTCACATGCTTTGGGCATACTATCAGGAGGAACCAGTCACTGGAAAAAGATATCATACTTGGTAAGGCAGAGGGTTGGTGAAAAAGGAAGGCTCCCAAAGGATGGATTGATACAGTGGCTGCAACAATGGACTGAAGCATAACAATTATGAGAATGGAGCAGGACTGGGCAGTGTTTGCTTCTGCTATACATAGGTTCACTGTGAGTTGGAACCGACTCATTGGCATCTAACATGTATATACATTTTAAAAGCACTTTCAGAACCTTCCACTTTTAAAGATATATTTTTTAATACTTCTGGAATGTTTCAGAATAAAGATACATTTTCTTTGCAATTAGAAAGAAATCTGTGGGTTGATACTTTGGCAATTTGGGACTATCCTATTCCCAAGAAACCTTTGATTTTTGTACCTAATGGTTTTAGTACCAATTGAAAGGGCTTTCCTGAATAAATTATATTGGAGGCTAATGCAAAAGGATGATTTTTCTAATCCTGTCATTTCTCTCTTTCTTTTATTTTTCTTTTAATAAATAGTTGATATCACTTGGTAAAGTGGTAAAGAACATACTTTTCTTTTTCTTCTCTGCCCTTTTTCATTTATTTTGTTTTTAGTGAAAGAGTTATCTGTGTGCATATGAATTAGTTACCTCATAAATAAATCTTTTATTAGAAAAGTTGAATACAAATGAAATTTTAAAATAGGGAATCATAGCTTCCATGTACAGTAGTTGTTCACTTTTGAAAAGGATCTTGTTATAAATCATCTTTGCAAAGCTGACAATTACCTCTTAATTTGTTGTTCTTGTGAATCTCAGTTTTTAGGTATAGTATATTTATTCAGCCAACTATCAAGTGCCTATTATATGACAGACATTGTGGTAAATGCTGAAATAGCGTGGTGAGCAGGAAAAACATGACTGTTGCTAATGGAGAGTGCATCCTGAGAGCTAAGAAGACAGTGAGAAAGGCCCAGAATCAGAAGCAGTTATGAAGCTCTGTCTGAGGAATTCTGATTGGAAAGGTATTAAAGGCTTCTGCTAATAAACTTGCCAAAAAAAGACACAAGAATAAAAAGGGGTGCACTCTGAGACCTCCACTAAAAGACTGCAATTGATGGTCCAGGGACCTCAGGGTTCCTCTGGCAGTATGGCCCCTGGCCCTGATGCTGCCCTGTCTATAAATCTTAATGGACATCAGCTCTTCAGACAGGAATGGATTGGACTTGGCAACACAGAGTGACCGTATCGTGTGTGCACTTTGTTGTTCTATGCATCTATAAGATGTCGTCCTGCTGTCTTCTTAATGGAGATGGGGGACTGGGTAGAGAGGAGGGGATAGGAAATTGTTGGGAGGTAAGACATGTATGGAGTGGAGAGGAAGAGTGTGCTGTCACTGGCCAGGGAGAGCAGAGGGAGCTGCATATAGGTAGGCACGCAAATTTATATGAGAATGTACATTTTAACTCAATCATAATAAAAAAAAAAACCTTGCCAAAAAGAAAAAAAAAGTGCTTTGAAGTTCAGAACCCTAATTGCTCTGTATGGATCTGATGAGAAGAATGTGTAGTATAAATGACAGTTTTCTTCTGTTGTCTTTCTGATGTTCTGTTGAACTGTGATTGCAGTTTCCTCCCTACAGTGTGCAATTTTGCCTAATTTTTTTGTCTTCTGAGGAAAATCTCCCACTTGGGGTCTATGTCTCCATAAGACATGCCATAGAAACATACTTCCAAGACTCTGAAGACCCGGAAGGTTCAGAGCAGTAGGGAGGCAGTAGTTAGCTTGGTCCCACTGTTCTACTCAATTCCACCTGACCTGGATAAGACAGCAGAAGCACCACTTTCTTTGAGTGATCAGTGGAGTCTGTGGAAGAATAGGCAATTGCTAGAAGTTATAAAATGCCTTAGAGGCTTGGGACAATCTAAAAAATAAACAATTGTTAAGTTGATTCCAACACATGGTGACCCCATGTGTATCAGTAGAACTACGTACTCCACAAAGTTTGAGGTGCTTCAGTTTTTGGAAGTAGATTACCAGGCCTGCCTTATGAGGCACCTCTGGATGTGCTTGAACTTTCAACTTTTCAGTTAGCACCTGAGATCATTAATGGTTTGCATCGCCTAGGGACTTCTGGAGTAGCCTAGCATTGCTCAAACTTGAGTAGACTGTGTTTCATTAGCTGGATTCAGGTATGATATCTGGGCTGAAAGATCTTTCTGTTCCTGCTGTTACATTAGTTGTGAGATGCATATCAAGTTGCTGAATTGGATCAGCACTTTGGGGACGAAGAGTGGACTCTGCTGCACCCCAGCCATGTGGCATGGCAGAATTCTGTAGCCTGTTGAGCCTCCCAAGACAAGGTAAAGTGACATTTAGCTAGATAAATGTTTACTACAAGTATCTCTCAAAATAGGATATTTTTCCACCAAAGATAAGTTGTTTTTTTTTTTTTAATATGTACACTGTGTCTCTCATGGATTGAATTCTGTCCCCCCAAAAATGTATGTAGCCATGTGCCTGGACTATGATTCCTTATATTTTATGATTATCCTCTGTTTTGTGATTTTCCTATGCTGTACGTTAACGGATTAGGGTGAGACTGTAAATCCCTTCATAGGATCACTCCTGTGCTCCACTGCAAAGGGAGTTTCCCTGGAGTATGGCTTGCACCACTCTTTATCTTTTCATCCTACAAGAGATAAAAGGAAAGGGAGGCAAGCAGATAATTGGGAACCTCACATCATGAAGAAAGCAGCATCGGGAGAAAAGCATGTCCTTCAGACCTGTGTTTCCTATGCCAAGATGCTCCCTGGACAAAGACTGATGCAACACAAGGACTTTACTGCAGAGCCAACAAGGGGGAAAGCCTTCCTCTGGAGGGGACATCCTGAATTTAGACTTGTAGCCTACCGGACTATGTTAGAATAAACTTTCCTCTGCTGAAGCCATCCACTCTACAGTAATTCTGTTAGAGCAGCATTAGCTGACTAAAACAATATCGTTAGCAATACCTCCCTTCATGTTAGGAAGACAGACATGCTTACAGTTAGAGCTATACATATCTTTAAAGAAAATTAATTGTCTGTTGGTTACACTGCTATGACCTCAGATTCCAGAATATGAAGACAACATTCTTTAGAAGAGTTGTTTCACTTTGGCTTGAACTTTAGAATCAGTCAACTAATAGTCAAAGGGAGAAGAATAGCCCAACTGACAAGAAAGCCCCACTTATTATGAATTGGTTTCGAAGCTACTTCTCGAAGCCTCCTGAGGACGTCTCCTTACTCAATACACAGTCACCTCTGTTGCTTTCATTCACAGCATCGGAAGATGAACTAAATTTTATTTCCAACTTGAGGTAGGGAATAGGGTAAAAAAAAAATTTTTTTTCTCTCTCCAACTTTTGCTGTTTGGTTGTGATATCAATTCCGTCTCTTCTTATAAGGAGCCAAGGAAAAGATGTTGATTCTAGTAAATTATAATAGAAAACTGTGTTAGGGAAGAAAGTGGTTCCTATCACTTCCCATGTGTGCTTGAAAGTGGGGCAACTCACTCCAGGCCTTGCTTGACTGGTAAAAAAAGAATGGCTGGCTTTTGGAGAAGAGTGTCTCTTTATTCTCAACTTAAGATATTGAACCCAGACCAAATGAAACCATTTCTTGTGGCCACTAGTAAATTTCCACCCTTTGAAATCAGAACTCTAGGGTTTTGGCTTCACTTAAGAGTCTGAAGTAATCAAGAAGTCCTGAGTGGAAGGCAGAATAAACTTAGTGCTGCAAATTTGATTAAGGAGGAAATGCTGGGACCGTGAAGTGAACTTCTTCAGGCTATAGGGGAACATATTTGTTGTTGTTGTTGTCAGGTGCCATTGAGTTGGTTCTGACTCATAGTGACCCTATACACAACAGAACAAAGCACTGCCCAGTCCTGCACCAGGTCCACAATTGTTTTCATGCTTAAGCCCATTGTTGCAGCAACTGTGTCAATTCATCTTGTTGAAGGTCTTCCTCTTTTTCACTAATCCTGTACTTTACCAAGCATGATGTCCTTCCCCAGGGACTGATCCCTCCGGACAACATGTCCAAAGTATATAAGACGTCTTCTCACCATCTTTGTTTTAAAGGAGCACTCTGATTGTACTTCTTCCAGAACAGATCTGTTTGTTGTTTTGGCAGTCCATAGTCATTCAGTGTTCTTCTCCAGCACCACAATTCAGAGGTATCAGTTTTCTTCTGTCTTCCCTATTCATTGTCCAGCATTTTTCATGAATATGATGAGATTGAAAATGCCATGCTTGGGTCAGGCACATCTTAGTCTTCAAGGTGACATCTCTCTTTTTCAATACTTAAAATCTTCTGTAGCAGATTTTCGCAAATCAGTGTGTCTTTTGATTTCTTGACTGCTGCTTCCATGGGTGTTGATTGTGGGACCAAGTAAAATGAAATCCTTGGAAACCTCAATCCTTTCTCCACTGATGATAATGTTGCTTAATGGTCTAGTTTTGAGAATTTTCGTTTTCTTGATATTGATACAGTGCATACTGAAGGCTGTAGTCTTTGGTCTTCATCAATAAGTGTTTCAAATGCTCTTCACTTCCAGCAAGCAAAGTTGTATCATCTGCATAAAGCACATTCTTAATGAGTCTTCCTTTAATCCTGATGACTTGTTCTTCTAGTCCAGCTTCTTGGATTATTTGCTCAGCATAGAGTTGAAAATGTATGGTGAAAGGATACAACCGTGATGCATACCTTTCTTGATTTTAAATCATACAGTGTCCCCTTGTTTTGTTCTCACAACTGCCTGTGGATCCATATACAGATTCCTCATGAGCACAATTAAGTGTTCTGGAATTCCCATTCTCCACAGGGTTGTCTGTAATTTGCTGTGATCCACACAGTCAAATGCCTTTGCACAGTCAATGAAACACAGGTTAACATCTTTCTGGTATTCTCTGCTTTCAGCCAAGATCCATCTGACATCAGTAGTGATATCCCTGGGTCCATTTTCTCTTCTGAACCTGGCTTGAATTTTTGGTGGTTTCTTGTCCATACACTGTTGCAGTTGCTTTTGAATGCTCTTTAGCAAAATTTTACTTGTGTGTGATCTTAGTGGTATTGTTTGATAATTTCTGCATTTCTTGGGAATAGGCATAAATATGGATCTCTTCTGGTGAGTTGGACAGGTAGGTGTGCTCCAAATTTCTTAGCAGAGATGAAAGAACACCTCTAGCACTGCATCCATTTGTTGAAGAATCTCAGTTGATATTCCATCAATTCCTGGAGCCTTGTTTTTCACCCTTGCTTTCAGTGCAGCATCGACTTACTCCTTCAGTACCGTCGGTTCCTGATCATATGTTATCTTTTGAAATGGTTGAACGTTGACCAGTTCTTTCTGGTATGATGACTCTGTATATTCTTTCCATCTTCTTTTGATGCTTCCTGAGTGATTTAATATTTTCCCTGTAGAAGTCTTCACTATTGCAACTGGAGGCTTGAATTTTTTCTTTGTTTTTTTCAGCTTGAGAAATGCAGAGCGTGTTCTCCCCCTTTGCTTTTCTATCTCCAGCTCTTTGCATGTCATAATACTTTGTCTTCTTGAGCCGCCCTTTGAAAACTTCTGTTTAGTTCTTTTACTTTATCATTCCTTCCTTTTGCTTTAGCTACTCAACATTCAAGAGCAAGTTTCAGAGCCTTATCTGAGGTCTGTTCTTTCTTTTCTGTGTTTTTTATGATTTCTTGCTTTCTTCAGGGATGATGTCTTTGTTGTCATCCCGCAACTCATCTGGTCTTCTTTGGTCATTAGTGTTCGATGCATCAAATCTGTTCTTGAGATGGTTTCCAAACTCAGGTGGGATATATTCAAGGTCATACTTCAGCTCTCATGGACTTATTCTAATTTTCTTCAGTTTCATTTTGAACTTGTATATGAGCAATTAATGGTCTGTTCCATAGTCAGCACCTAGGCTTATTCTGACTGCTGAGACTGCTTTTCCATTGTCTCTTTCCACAGATGTAGTCAATTCGATTCCTATGTATTCCATCTGGAGAGGTCCATGTGTCTAGTAATAATTTATGTTGGTGGAAAAAGGAGCAGGATAGAGTGAGGTCAGAAAGGGCGTGACTTGGTAGAACTCGAATGTCTGGAGTTCGCCTCCTGTCTCTTGCCAGTTGAAGCTTCTCTCTGCTTCTGATTACCTGAGGGACTGACCGGCTGGTTTGCCTGATCTTTTCTGTTTAGCACTGAAAGTTGTCTATCTTGGGGAAGATCCTCAATCTTAGACAAATCAGAATGGTTGGTTACTCTGATTGCTTTTTAGGTATTTGGGTAGCACATAGGATAATGGAGAAACTGGTCCAGATCTTCCTCTTTTGTTTGTTATAAAAGTGTACAACTGCCTTCAGTGTATGTACATGGTTATTCAGTTACAATAAGAACAATAACTGCCATCAACTGCATGCCTACTATATGCCAGGTACACAACCTTTTTTAATCCTGCTGGCAAATGAGGAGGTGGGATGTTTTTATCTCAGTTTTATAGCAGAGGAGACTGGGGCAACAGCTACAAGTATCTCTCGAAGCGAAGGAGTTTTTCCACCAAATATAAGTGGTTTTGTTTTTGTCTTTTTTCACTACGCTGTCTTTTCAGCAGTATGTCCTTTCAGATTAGGAAACAAGTTGAGTTTGCTGAGGTCAGACAATTAGAATGCAGATGAGTCACACTCGAACTTCAGTGAGTCTGAATCTGAAGTCTGTGCTCTTTCTGCTAAATGAAGAACTTGCTGAGCTTGATGGTAAATGGGCAGTTCTATTCTGTCTATAGGGTAGCTATGAGTCAGAATCTACTTGATGGCAATGGGTTGGGGTTTTTTTGGATTTGAATTCAAAATTAGACACACACATAAAACTCAACTTTTTTTCTCACCAAAGAAAAGTTACTTGATTTGGGGTAGAGCGAAGTTAGGCTCCCTTGTTGTAATAAAAGATTTTACCCCTGTGATGCTGAGATAGAAGGAAAAAATGCTATGCTATGGCTTGTAGGCTATAAATGGTTCATTTCAGGGAAAAATATTCCAGATGATCAGCCCTAAGAAATCCCCACACTAAAATCAGAGATGATCAAGAGCTCTTAGTACAATGATGGAAGCCCTAAATTGTGAGTATTGCATTGAGAGGTAAGTGTCTTAAGCAGTGTGGAGAGGTCCAGGAAGCTTTTGAGGTATCTCCTTGGTTTTATTTTGTCAGTTCACACCTAAAGACCACATAATTTCTAGTTAGATTTGAGGGGACTCCAATAGAAGAAAGAAATGTGTGAATTCAGTTTGATGCAATTCAAAAAATATTTATAATTTTCCCATTAGGCTTTAAGGCAGTGGCCTTACACTGGTGATATAGGGAGGAACAGAACCGGCCTCCTGAGCTCAAGAAGATCACACTGAAGTAGAGACAATAAGATATATATAAAAGTAACTGATTTCCTCCAGGCCAGTTTGAAAATAGGCCCTAACTCTCAACAAACACCTGAAAATGCACCCATAAGAGACATCCTAAACATGCATGCTTTTTGTTGTATAATTAAAAGGTTTTTATAATTTTGATTTTAAAAATATTTTACTGTGAATAGTTCATTTAATTTATAACTGGCTCATACTTCTTGGCAATCATTCAGACATAGAGATTTTTTTATTGTGCTTGAGTCATATAGAGTTTTGCAAAACAAAAGAGCCTATATTACAAACTGTTTTCAAATGTAATCAACTGTTTATGATTATGAATCAGAAAATTAATGACACTGATATGATGCTAGAATTTTTCAAAGTATTTAATTGAACATTGATTAATTTCTATTTTCCATTTAAAATTTTTGGAGCCAATACATTTTCCCCAGATTTCAAATGCTTTTGGAGGCTTTTAGAAAGCTTATTAGGCCCTACCATTGTTCACAATGTCTAGTGGATAAAAGGTCTGGCAATGCATCATAGCTCTTCACAGGTGACTCCATACTTGTAGACAGGTGACTCCTAACCCTAGCCTCTTTTCCAATGCTGCTCCAGCATTTCCAGCTATTTCTGGAAGTGTAATATGCTCTTGGAAACTCTGGTTGTGCAGTGGTTAAGAGCTATGACTGGTAATCAAAAGGCTGGCGATTGGAATCATCTACCACGCACTCCTTGGAAACTGTGGGAGCAGTTCTGTTCTGTCTTACATGGTTGCTATGAGTCAGAATTGACATGACAGCACTGTTTTTATTTTTAACATGCTCCTTAGACTGGATATGTTTCAAGGGTCTTCTTCACTCCCAACCTACTTCTATTTCTATTGTTCTTGCTATCTCTATTCCTTTGGCATCACCACCTACCTGGGGGGAAACTCGGAACTGTTATAATCATCACCAGTGGTTTCCAAATCCACTAGTGTCAGATATAAGGATGGTTGCATAAGAATGACCTGGGAACAGTGTTACAAATATAAATTTCTCTACCTCATCTCTGAAGACCTGTGCAGTTTGTCTTTTTTTAAACAAGATAATGTGCTGTCAAGTTTGGTAATATATGGGTTTGGTTGCCCCTGACAGGATGAAAAAATGTATGGTCTTAAGAACAATATAACCTGTTTTGGTATACCATGAAATATCATTGGCTTTATTTTCAGAAATTGAAGGTTGTCTCTCAAAGGGCTCCCGAGCTATTCCTAACCTGTTGCCAGGGTGTTGCTTTACCAGTGCCCATGTATGTTCTAAGGCCATGAGTTCACGGGATTATTACTGCAATGACAAGAGACATAAGAAAAAATGCTGCTGTCCTTTTGTTTACTGTGTTTCAGGTATGAGGCAAGTGCTTCATACTACACTGGAGACCAGGTGCACTCTTAATGAGTTTTCTGAAAGGGAAGTGCAAAAGAGAGTAATTACCACTACTCTACAGAGCTAGACTCATTCTAGGGTCCCTCTACCCTACTCTTGACCTGCCCCTTCCACATGGTCAGATGCAGCTTGCTTCTGGGAGTTACTCCAGGAATCCGTGTGGTTGGAATTCAGGCAAAACTCACTTAGAGACCCAGAAAAAAAAAGTTTTTTTTCTTCCCTCACTCTTGAAACCTGTCTCTTAAGCCCTCATTTCTTATTTCAGGATGACTGACAATGAGAATATTTGCTGTCTTCAAGGGTACGCCCTTGAAGGTGTCCTTACTAGGATAATCACATAGTAGTTTGGCATCAGGACATATTCTGAAGTCTGGGTTATTCACTTAAATGATACTGTGTGTTCAACTCCAGTACCTATTCTAGATTGCAAATCTCAGTCCAGTTCCTTATCAGTCTCTCCTTAAGAAAGATTCACAAACTCTGAGATGTAGCCTTACCCAGGCTTACCTTGTTACAACCCTCTGAGCACAGCAAACTAATTATATATTCTTTAATTAATCAACATAGTAACCCTATAAAATAGATTTTTTTCCCAATCTTACATTTGAAGAAATTAAATTGCAGAGAGATTAAGTATCCAGGAAGTAACATGCTGGGATTTGAAATGAAACCTCCTGGTTCCAAATTTGTGACTCTTAACTATTCTGAGATGCTGGAAAACATGGGTAAAGTAGACTGGACATTGAATATGACTGATAGGATTCAGGATAATGATGCCAGTAAGACATCTAAGACAGAAATTTGGAGGAGAAGCCATGCCAAAGGGGGAGGGAGGGCTCCGAAGGAGATCAGCTTTGGGCTGTGAATGAAGAGCCAAGTTGCTTGGCACTACTGGGCACCTATCTTCTCTTTATCACTCTGTCTTGGCTTAATGATTATCCTCTGAACTACGCTCTTCATTTCTGAGTTAATCACCATCCCCTGACTCTCTAGGAGCCATATGCCAGCTCATGCTGTGGTGAAGCAGCCTGTCCGGGGAGCCAGTGGCAGGACAACCATCACCTGCCTTGTCCAGACAGGTGGGGACTGGAGCACCGGCCTCTTCAGTGTCTGCAGAGATAAGAGAATTTGTATGTCTTTCCTCTTCATTTAAGTTCTTCCTTACTTTTGTCTTTCCTAAGGTATCAGTAGATAGAGGAACTGTAAGCACAAGTCCAGAATAACTGGACTAATCTGGAGACTCAGATGCCCTCCTTGGCAGGGAAATTCGTGCTTTTCAGGGTGGTGGATGCTTTTATAGGATAAATGGTGCCCTCAAAGATTTTTGTAAATGACAAAAAATCTACTGTTGGCAAAAATGCCGTGAGACACTAGGTGTGACAAGTCTGCAAACTTAATAGTTCTAAGTACCTCATACCTCACTGGTCACCTTTGAAGTACTCCTCTTGGGAAGCTATGTATCAGCCAGTGCCCAGTTTACCCTTCAAAGCAATTTTGGAACTCTTTCTGGAATGGCCATTGTGTACAGCGGCAGGTTCATGAACTTAACTGTGTGGTCGTTTGTGAGGGAGTTTTTTGCCAGTAAACAAATAACCACATTGTAATACCCTCCCTACTCCCCTGATCTGGCCTACAGTGACTTTTTTCTTTACCTGAAGATAAAGGAAACACTGAAAAGAAAACATTTTGATGATGTTCAGGACATCAAGGGTGATAGGACAAAAGCTCTGATGGCCATTCCAGAAAAAGAGTTCCAAAATTGCTTTGACAGGTGGACTAGGCACTGATATTGGTGCTTAGGTTCCCAAGGGGAGTATTCCAAAGGTGACTCAAATTGTGATATTCAGCAGTGGGGTGTGTAGCACTTCAGCACTTTTTTAAAGGATGAATTTGCTAACTTAATTGGCAGTCCTCACAGACCCCCCGATCTGCTGTTGGGGGGAGTGCAAATTGACACAAACATTTCAGTGGGTAGTTTAGCGAAACACGTACAAAGGACCTTAAATGTTGTGTAGCTTTTGGCCTAGTAATTATACTGTTAGGAATTTAGTCTAAGAAAATAGGCACATGCAGGGATTTAGCAGCAATGGTAAATTTTGTGGTATTGGTTATTACAGCAAAGATCTGGAACAACCTGATTGACTAATGGGGGAGAAATATCCCTACAGTGAAATATTATGCAGCCATGAAACTCATAGAATAACAATGAGTTAAAGAGATGTTTGAGATGCAGTTCTAGGATAAAGAAGCAGATTGTAAAAATTGTATACATTAGACATCATTTTAAATGGGGAAGGTATTAAGAAAAATATCTAGAAGGATACAAATAAAAATGTTTATAACAGGTGACTCCAAATGGTAGACTAAAGACTAAATTTTTTTTTTTTACTTGTCTTTTTTCTAATATTTCTATAAGGGATACGTACCACTCTTGTAACAATATGAACATTCACAAGAAGACCCCCATTTCTTGACCAAAATGTTTTCTGGTACAGGTTCAACTCTAAAGAAATGCTTCTAGCTACATGATTCTTCCCTAGGTTTAAAGTTCAAAGCATATCAATTCTACTTTTATCTTAGGACACTGAGGCATATCTCTGGAGGCTCTAGAAAATAGGATTCTGAATAGGTCACATAGCCTCTCTTAGAGGAGGAGAAAAATCCTACTGATGGATGAGGGTCAGTCCCTCAGATTTAAATACAACAGACCTTGGGTCTAATATCTTTGAATAATGTGGTTCTTCCCACATGCTAAAGGCTTCTAGGAAGATCTGAGTTTGTCCAAGGCCTTACAGAATGGATTAGCCAGAAAGCTCTGAATTGTTATGTAATCTAAGTTCTCACTGAACTCTGGAATCTTGCTGAGACAAAACTCAAACAACAGTGTTGTGATCACACCAGTGAGTCTTTACTGTTTTCTTGGATATCATGGAGAAAAGACTGCCCAACACAAATTCTCCTCACTATCCCATCCCTTTGCCTTTCTGACTCAGAGTTTGGCAGATCTCTTCCTGTCACTGCTACTCATGTGCACTTGTGACCAGACCAATGGTGACCTTTCTCTGATTCCCTCAAGATTCTTCCTGGTTCTGTACTGTTTTCAAGACTTTGGTTGTATGGAGACTGTGATGGTTAAGATTGTGTGCAAACTTGGCTGGACCATCATTCTCAGTGGTTTGACAGTTGTGTAGCTTGGTAGCCATATGATGTTGTGTTTGTAGCTGTTTTCTTCCCGAAGACTGGTATTGGCCGTTTTGAATCAGGCAATCATATGATCTTCTATGCCTGGAATGACAAAGTGAAGAGGAATGGCGTTGTATTCATTATCAAAAAGAACATTTGAAGATCTATCCTGCAGCACAGCACTGTCGGTGACAGGATGATATCCATATCTGTACAAGACAGACCAGTTAATACCATTATTATTCAAATTTATGCAACCATTAAGGCCAAAGATGAAGAGATAAAAGATTTTTACCAACTTCTACAGTCAGAAATTCACTGAACATGCAGTCGGGGTGTACTGATAATTAACGGTGATTGAATTGCAAAAGTTTTCAAAAACTGGCAACAAAGAAGAATCAGTAGTTGGAAAATAGGGCCTTGGTGGTAAAAATGATACCAGAGATTACATGATAGAATTTTGTAAGACTGGGGAGTTCTTATTGCAAATATCTTTTTTCACCAACATTAACGGTGACTATATATGCAGACCTCACCAGATACAATACAGAGGAATCAAATTGGTTACATTTATGGAGAGAGACAATGGAAAAGCTAATATCATCCATCAGAATGCCCAGGGGTTAGTGTGGAACAATCGATTGCTTATATGCAAGTTAAAGTTGAAACTGGAGAAAATTTAAAACAAGCCCACAAGAGCCACAGTACAACCTAGAATATATCCCACCTGAGTTTAGAGACCATCTCAAGAACAGATTTGATGTATTGAACACTAATGACAGAAGACAAGATGAGTTGTAGAATGATATCAAGGATATCATACATGAAGAAAGCAAGAGGTCACTAAAAAAAAGAGACCTAAACAGTTGTCAGAAGAGACTCTGAAACTTGCTCTTGAATACCAAGCAGCTAAAGCAAAATGAAAAATTAATCACCTAAAATAATTTAATAGAAGGTTTCAAAGGGTGGCTTAAAAAGACAAGGTACTATAATGACATGTGCAAAGAACTGGAGATAGAAATCTGAAAGGAAAGAGCATTCTCTGTATTTCTCAACCTGAAAGAACTGAAGAAAAGAATTCAAACCTCGAGTTGTGAGGGATTCTATGCAGAAAATATTAGGTGATGCATGATGCATCAAAAAAAAAGATAGGAGGAATACACAGAATCACTATACCTAAAAGATTTTATTGACATTCAACTGTTTCAGGAGGTAGCATATGATCGGAAACTGATGGTATTGAAGGAAGAAGTTGAAGCTGTAGTGAAGGCATGGGTGAAAAACAAGGTTCCAGGAGTTGACAGAATATCAACTGAAATGTCGGAACAAACAGATGCAGCACTGGAAGTGCTCACCCATCTGCCAAGGAATTTGGAAGACAGCTACCTGGCCAACTGATTGGAAGAGATCCGTATTTATGTCTTTTCCCAAGAAAGGTGATCCAACCAGTTACGGGAATTATCAAACAATACCATTAATATTGCACAAAAGTGAAATTATGCTGAAGATCATTCAAAAGCAACTCTAGCAGTATATTCATAAAGAATTGCCAGAAATTCAGGCTGGGTTCAGAAGAAGATATAAACCAGAGGTATCATTGCTGATGTGGGGTGGATCGTGGCTGAAAGCAAACAATACCAGAAGGATATTTATTTGTATTTTGTTGACTATGTAAAGGCATTTCTGTGGATCATATATGGATAACATTGTAGAGAATGTGAATTCTAAAATACTTAATTGTTCTCATGAGGAACCTGTACACAGATCAAGAGGCAGTTGTTTGGACAGAACAAAAGTATACTGAGTGGTTTAAAGTCAAGAAAGATGTGCATCAGAGTTGTATCATTTTACCATTCCTTTTCATTCTTTATGCTGAGCAAATAATCTGAGAAGCTGGACTACATGAAGAAGAATAAGGCATCAGGATTGGAGGAAGACTCATTAATGGCCTGCGCTATACAGATGACACAGCCTTGCTTGCTCAAAGTGAAGAGGACAGGAAGCACTTACTGATGGAAATCAATGACCATAGCCTTTTGTGGGGGTTGCATCTCTAAATCAAAACAAAAATCTTCACAACTGGACCAGTAAGCAATGTCATGGGAAATGGAGAAAAAATTGAGGTTGTCAAGAATTTCATTTTACTTGGATCCACAGTCAACACCCATAGAAGCAGCAGTCAAGAAATCAAAAGACTAATCACACTGGGAAAATCGGCTGTAAAAAAAAAAAAAACCTCTTTAAAGTGTTGAGAAGCAAAGATGTCACTTTGAAGACTAAGGTGTGCCTGACCAAAGTCATATATTTGCAATCATATCATATGCATGTGAAAGCTGGACAATGAATAAGACCTGAGAAGAACTGACACCTTTAAATTGTAGTGTTAGTGAAGAATACTGAATATACCATGGACTGCTGAAAGAATGAATAAATCTGTCTTGGAAAAAGTACAACCGGAATGCCCCTTAGAAGCTAGGATGGTGAGACTATGTCTTACATGCTTTGAACATGTTTTCAGGAGAGATTAGTCCCTGTAGAAGGACATCATACTTGGTAAAGTAGAGAGTCAGTGGAAAAGAGGAAGATCCTCAATGAAACGGATTGACCCAATGGCTGTAAAAATGGGCTCAACCATAACAATGAGATGGTGAGCATGGTTCAGGACTGGGCAGTATTTTGTTCTGTGATGCATAGGATTGTTATTAGATGAAACTGACTCAATGGAACCCAACAACAACAATATGATGTTGTAATCACCTCCATGATGATGAGATTTGATATAATGAGGTCATACCTTCATGATGGGATCTGCTGTGGGTAGCTGATCAGTTGAAAGGGAGTTTCTTGAGGGATGTGAACTACACTGAATATAAGTGGACACTGGCAAGGCTTGTGGACTTTTGTTTGCTTTTGATCCTGCAGCTGGCTTCTGTTTGTCTGACCTCCAACTCTTCAGACTTGAACTAGCAGCTTGCCTGCTGTCTTGCTCTCTGATTTTGGGATTCATCAGTCTTTGCAGCCTTTGAGCAAGAACCTGTTCTCTGACCTCCTGATCTTGGTATTCGCCAGTTTCTGTGGCTTTATGAATCAGAAGAACCTTCTATCCTGATCCATGGACTTGAGACATTCCAGCCTTCTACAACTGCATAAGCAATTTTCTTGTTATAAATCTCTCTAATCAGTTGGAATTGACTCAGTGGGAGTGGGTTGGGTTTTTTGGTTTTATATATACATTTATATGCTTTAGTAGTTTTGCTCTCTAGAGAACCCAGCCTAAGACAGAATTTAGTACAGAGAGAGTGACATGCTACTGTAACAGATTTCTACAATGTGGAAGCAGTTGTTTTGGAATTGAGAAACTGTTAGAGGGTGGAAGAGTTTTAAAGTGCCTAATAGTAAAGGCCTAGATTGCACTGAAGAGACTGTTGGTGGACCTACAAACATCAAAGACAATTTTGGTGAGGACCCAGAAGGAAAAGAGGTGAGCTGTTACACTGGTACAAAAGATAAGAAGTAGCAACAGAGATATAGCAGCAGTAGAACCAGGAGAACAGTACAAGATGGTGCTGGTGTTAACCCGTAGATGGAGAGTGCTGAGTGCCTTTGTGCAAGAGGCTTCCTGATGTAGTGGTGTGCCTTAGAGGACTTATTGGTGGAGCTACAAAATTCTTGCCCAGCAGAGCAGATGCAGGTAGTAAGGCCCAAGCTGCTGAGAGGCCAAGGAACCAGGCAGCAGAAGTTGAAGACAAAAAGAACATGGGAAGCTGAGTTGCCTGAGTTTCAAAGAGTAGGGCCACAACATCTGAGGTCTCAAAGGATGGAGTCATCACTCAGATAAACTAGGAGAATGGGGCCACCCAAATGTAAGAGAGCAGAGTTGCCATTCCAGTGAGCCTGGAAGGCAGAGCTGAAGCCTAGGGCTCAGGAGCCACCACTTAGAATTTGGAAAGTGTGGCCAATTTGTATGAGGGCAGAGCTGTTGTACAAATGGTCTCAGAGAACATAGAATTACTTTTAAGCCATGAGGGCTAATGTAAAATGTTCTATTGACTTGCTTGGTACCTGTGATCCCTTCTTTCCCTTCAATTTCTCGCATTTGTACCTTGTGCCCATTCCACATTTGTACTTTGGAAACAGATAATTTGCATTCTACATTTCGTAGAAGAGAAATTTTTAGATTTTGGACTTTGAGTTGATTTAAGACTTTCTGTATGATATGATGGGGTGAATGTGTTTTACTTGTGGCAAGGAAATGAATTTTGAGGGGCCAAAGTGAGGAATGTCATGGATTGAATTGTGTCTCCCTAAAATGTATATCTACTTGGCTAGGCCATGATTCCCAGTGTTGTGTGACTGTCCACCATTTTGTCATCATATATGATTTTCCCATGTGTTTTAAGTCCTACCTGTGTGAGGTTATTGAAGCGGGATTAGTGGCAGTTGTATTAATGAGGTAGGACACAATCTGTAAGATTAGGCTGCAGGTTAAGTTACACTTTTGTGTGAACAGAGAGACATAGAGACCTCATATCACAAAAAAAGTTTCTCCGGGAGCAGAACATGTTGGGTAAGAGGAGAGCAGACACTGCCCCCACCCACCCCCCTGCTATTTTTATACAAGCAAACATTGTATTCCATTACAAGGTTATGGGGTAGCTCTCAGAGTTGAAGCATCAGCTGAAAACCAACCTCAGAATTAGATCTCATATTAGTGCAAAGAGTAGAGTCAGGAGGCTTAGACTGGATTTAGAAGAGTATTTCTACCCAATTTTAAGAGCCCTGAGAAAGCTGCTCACAGAAAAGAACCCGCTCTTCTGCAGTCCCTTCTTCCTCAACTATCGCTTGACTGCCCAGTGCTGCTCTCTGCCACCATTGTTACTCAGGATATCAAGGCACATTGAGTTTCCTGAGGACACCTTGCTTGCCCATTTGTGAGCCCATTCTAAAGGCAACAGAAGGAGGATACATGGAGAAATACAATACTCTTTGCAGTTCTTTACAATGGGAATGCATCATGGAGGAGAGGCTACGGTGCACGAGGTGATCTTAGATGTTCTGTGTCTTAACTGTTCTCTAGATGGGCTTCCATTTTGTAATTGCTCGTAGGGTCTCTAAGCTCATTATCACAGAAGAAAATTGAAAGGTAATATCATTTTGTGCATTCTTTATTAACATCATGATTCTGAGGATGCAGCTGGACTCTGAGTATTGTAAATCTTGGGTTTCGTCTCCTCCTTCTTTGAAATGGATGTTTTACCCACGAAGTCCCATTTTAAGTAAATCACTGTACAAATAGTCTACAAACTTGGGAACAAAAAGGAGTTTCTTTTCTTTAATGATTTTTTATTGTGCTTTAGATAAAGGTTTGCACAGAGCAAATTAATTTCTCATTAAACAATGACTACTATTGTTTCGTGACATTGGTTGCCAACCCTCAGAATATCAACACTCTCCCCTTCTTGACTTTGGGTTCCCTGTTACCAGCTTTCCTGTCCCTGCCTGCCTTCTTGTCCTTGCCTGTGGGCTGATGTGCCCATTTAGTCTTGTTTTGATTTATGGGCCTGTCTAATCATTGGCTGAAGGGTGAACCTCAGGAGTGTCTTCAGTACTGAGTTAAAAGAGTGTCTGGGGGTCATATTCTTGGAGCTTCTTCAGTCTCTGTGAGACCAGTAAGTCTGGTCAAAATGAAAGTGTTTTTCCATGACTTTGTTCGAGGCCAGACTCCTATCTTGGGACAATTTTTCTTCAGATGCTGAGGATTATTGCTACCATTTGTCATCCATCAAGCAAAAGATATACTGTAAACAGCAATAAATTCTATTTTTGACATTTGCTTCTTCATTTTATTATAATTTTATTTTTTGAAACTGCCTCTTTCTTCCCACCTCTGTGCTGTTCTCTGAATTCACACTGCCCTGGGATTAGCAAATGGATGTTTCTGTGGCCTGTGAAGATAGGACTGCTGGATGCTCAGATGTGAAAATAAAGCCAAGGTGAAAACAATGCCGGCCAAACGCCATAGTAGGTAGCAAGGGATTGTTTGTGAAAGGCTGGCTTTGGGAATGCTTGTGACATTGCCCCAGAGAAGGTTTATGTGGAAGGTGTAATCAACACTGGTTTGTAATTCAACCAATATTTACTGAGTTCCTATCTATATATAGGAACATGATAAATGTTACAAATATAACAGTGAAGAAGACAGAGATGGTTTCTTAGAGGAGTTAGATAATAAAGAAACAAGTCAGTAAACAAACTAATTGCAGTTTGGGTAAGTACCTTATAAAAAATGGACAAGGTGTTATGAAAGAGAATCATCAGAACAGGGGTGGATAAAGAATGACCCTTCTGAGGAACTGACATTTAAGCTGATACCTGAATTAGCTGCTCAGATAACTTTCCTTATAGAAGGTACCATAAACACCAGGCAGTAAAGAGCTTAGTGTGTACTAGCAACCATCAGGTGCCCAAGGTGGGAAGAAGGAAGTGATGCAGGATCTTCTTTGGCTTTCAAGAAGAGGAGAGAGGCACGGAAGACTTCAAACTGGAATTTATTTCTCCCAATAGTGTCTTAGGCAAACCATACAGTCCTTGAAAGAAGACCTACAGTCATCTTATTTTCTGCTATGGGGCCCAGCAGAATGTGTGGCTCTTAAGAGGCACTTAGAAATATTTCCTCAATTAATATGTAAGCAATGAATTCTTTTTATATTGATTTTTTTAAATTGTGCTTTAGATGAAAGTTTACAGAGCAAATTAGTTTCTCATTAAACAATACATATATTATTTTGTGACACTGGTCACTGATTTTGTAATGTCTCAACATTCTCCCTGTCTCAACCTCAGATTCCATTCCTCCAGCTTTTCTGTCCCTTTCTGCCTTCTTATCTTTGCTTTGGGGCTGATGTGCCCCTTTAGTCCTGTATACATGATTGAATTATATGTGTTATTTTTTATTTTGTAGGTCTGTCTAATCTTTGGCTGAAGGGTGAACTTCAAGAGTGACTTCATTCAAGAGTGAATTAGTAGGGTGTCAGCCATACTCTCAGGGTTTCTCTAGTCTCTGTCAGTCCAGTAAGTCAGGTCTTTTTGTGAGTTAGAAATTTGTTCTGCAGTTTTCTCCAGCTCTGTCTGGGATCCTCTGTTGTGATCCCTGTCAGAACAGTTGGTGGTGGTATCCAGGCACCATCTAGTTGTGCTGGACTCAGTCTGCTGAAGGCTGTAGTAGTTGTGGTCTCTTAATTCTTTAGATTAATCTTTCTTTTGGGTCGTTGATTTTCTTCATTTTCCTTTTCTAAGGATAGAGGGGGACCAGTGGAGATATCTTAGATGGCTGCTCACAAGCTGTTAAGACCCCAGATACCAAGTCACCAAAATAGTATGTAGAACATTCTCTTTATAAACTATGCTACGCCGGTTGAAGTAAATATCCCTCAAGACCATGATTCCTAGCCCTCAGCCTGGTAACTTGGTTCCTCAGGGAGTTTCAATGTGTCTATGGAGCTTCTGTGACTTTGTCTTGGTCAAACTCTGCTGATTTCCCTAGTATGAGTTGGAATCAACTCTATGGCAGTGTTGTTTTTGTTTTTTAATTTTGGTTTGTGTCCTGTCTCACCCTTCACCAAATTTACTGCTTATCTAATGTCTAGTTAATATTTTTCCTCCCCATGAATGAATGAATTTTAACCTATATTCTGGTTTCCTTCTTTCTTGCAATGTAAGTGAAAGAATCATTGAGCCTCAGTGTTAGAAGAGATATTAGGAGTCAGCTGCTTCTGCATCTTACTTGTTTGTCTGAATTCCTTTTTTAACATGACTGTACCTGCCTACTTTCTTTCCTTCAGCGTTTTGAGGATGGAGGACTCACCTCCTCTGGAGCCAATTTGGTCATTAAATAATATATTTTCAATAGGTTGCCATGTACATGATGCAAAATTCAAAAGTACCTGTCCCTTATGTACAGGAATGTAACTGCTACTTCTGTTTTTGCCCCTAGCACCCAGCTCTTCTCTCCATAGGCAGTCACCCTTCCCAGATTCTAAATAGAGTCTATGTACATATAAAGACATAAGTTTTTAAAGTGAAAATAGATTAATCTTATTATGAAAGAAACATGTTCTTGTAAAAAAAAGATTATAAAAGAAAAAGGTAGCATCCTGTAACACAGTCTTTGAAAAAAATTGTTGTTAGTATTTTATTGTCTGTTTTAAGAAATGGCACAGTGTTGTCAGACCTCCTTTAACTTCAGGGAGACAGAGGAGAATCAACATCAACATTAGCTCAAAGCTGATTCTTGTGGGTAGCAGTCACACACATGTCTACTCTTCAGCCTTCTTACTAATTCTGACATCAGCTGTTCCTCCCATGGCACTCTCTACTTCTCTGTTGGGTTCAGAAATTTATTGCAATGGCCATAGAGAACATACAAACCATACTTTTAATTATCAGGTTTATTAGGGAAGTAGCCAAGCCAAAAGCCACTGCCTTTGAGTTGCTTCTGCCTCATACTGACCATTTAGGACACAGTAGAACTGCCCCATAGAGATGCCAAGGAATGCCCTGGTGGATTTGAACTGCCGACCTTTTGATTAACAGATGTAGCACTGAATCACTACGCCACCAGGGTTTCCATTAGGGAAGTACCAGGTTACCATTTAGGATCAGGATCAACTTGGAAGAAAGAGGAATAACTCAAGACACAGTTCTTTGGTTAGGATAGGCATCTTCTGAGCTATACCCACAGGCAGGCCTCTCCCTGTGCCTTTGGCTGCTGTCCCTTGTTCCTCAGCCTGATCTTTGCTTTGCTTGATGAGGTGTTAACAAATGTCTTTAGCTTTGCCGCTGAGTGTCTGGAGGTACCCCACTTTACCAGGAAGGTTCTTACTCTAAGGCATTGAGCTTTCTCACTCTGTGGGCCTAGTGACCCACTAACCCACCATGTTTCACAGGCTGGGAAACCCACCATGCCATCTCATGAGGTTGCGTCTTACCCCTGTCTCCTGGGTCTGGATACTCTCAGTATAAGGACCCTGTATCCAAAAGACGTGCTCTGCTGCTGCCTCTTCTGGATAGCAGTGAAGTCCTACTCCAAACTCTGGGGTTGGCTCACGGGATGGCAAAACTGACCAACCCCCTACAATATTTCCATGCACTTTATTTTCATAGTTCATCCCTACAAGGATTCTAGGAGCTTTATTTGCTTTAGCAAAACTTTCCAGTCCCCTTGGTGGGCCGAAAAGCCCTTGTTTGCATAGCTCCACCCTGTCATTTTGTAGGAGTTACAAGACCATGGCCAGAAGGGCCATATTAAAGCAATTCATTGCACTAAATCTTTCCTTTCTGATTTTTTGCTCTGTGTGTATGTGTATAATTTTCACAAACGATAAAATTGTGAGTGCACATTATTCTTTACTTAAAATAAATTAACCATGTGTCTAGGTAATCAGACCATGGAAGCACATTTGAAAATAGCTATTTTTTTAAAATTGCAGCATAGTTTCCACTATATGACTGTACCATAGTGTATTTGTCCAAAAATCCCCTTTAGGGGTCTTTTATGTGATCTCTAAACTTTTTTTCTATTAAGCCAATGCTATATGAATATCCTTGTACAGATGTCAGTTCACATCTGTGTGTGTATCTGTAGGGTAATTGCCAAGGCATAAACCTGCTAGTCAGATAATATAAACCATTTTAAGTCGTATAGATATTGCCAAATGACTCTCCATTTGGAACTTGTACTGATTTACACTCCCCCAGGCGGTGTATGAGTATGCCCATTCCTTTTTTTAAGCATCTCTTATTATTAGAAGCTTCTGCCTTTTTGTAATAATTGATCTGAAATGTGCCTCGCTGCAATTTCCACCTACCTTTCCTACTTTTGGACTCCAGGGCTCTGCACTCTGGCTTTGTGTGGGCTGCTTCTTTGTGTCTTAGCTCCCGAAGGAGTTAGAAGGGTGAATAATGAGCTACATTCCATGGATGTGGGTGTGCCCATCCCAGAGAGCAGGCCAGAAACTTTTAGGTTATGGGTACTTACATAACTACTGTGATTCCAGAGCAGACAACTCACTGCTAGCCTGAGTTCTTTATTTAAAAAATTATATTAAAGTCTAATAACATGTAAGCCTATTTACCCTGTAAAAAATTGAAACATTACAGAAAAGGTAACCATGCTCCCCCTCTTTTTGTTTTTAAAATCAATTTAGAGGGTTCCCTCTAGGTCTTTTTCTCTGCATTTGTATATATGCCCATATGTCAATATATTTGGAGCCCTGGGGCAACAGTGGTTATGAGCTCCAAATGCTAACCAAGAGGTCAGCAGTTGGAATCCACCAGCCTGTCCTTGGAAACACCAAGGGGCACTTCTACTCTGTCCTACAGGGTCCCTTTAAGTCAGAATTGACTCAGCTGCAATGGGTTTGGTTTTTTGGTAAAGGTATTATGTTGTACATATTGTCCATTTTGGTTTTTTTAAACTCAAACTATGTGTTAGAGATTTAACTCTATTATTATTTACTGATTCCCCCACCCCATTCTGTCTGGCTGACACAAATTATTCTGTAGTATGGTCAGGCTATTAGGATTTATTTTTCCTCTTATCTGTTGATGTATGCTTAAAATTGTTTGAGATTTCCAATTACAAACGATGCTAGAGCACATATCTTTGTGGCCTCCCTACGTTTGTGTGCCTGCACAGGCATTACCTGAGGGTAGATGCTGTTGAGTTACTAGATCTTAGGTTTTAAATTCTAATAGATTCAGCCAAGTTGCTTTCCAAAGTAGATGTGCCAATTTACACATATGTTACTGTATGGCATACCCGTTTTAGGGTAGCCCACTACAACATATGATATTATAAAACTTAGAAATATTCGCCACTCTTACAGGTAATAAATATTTGGTGATTGTCCTAATATGCATTTTCCTGGTTACTACATTGAGCTACTTTTCATGTTTATCAGCCATTAGTATTTTCTCTGTTAATAACTATGCTCATATCTGATGTCCATTTTCTTCTTCTTCTTTTATTTTTAAATGTTTTATGTACACTCTTTCCTCACTTATTGATATGGTTAGGTTCCAAAGATTGGGTCATTACATGAAATTGTTCTTATGTGAAGATGGAGTATGACTACATCTTACATAACTGCCAAATGACTGAGAGTCATAGACCAGCCAAGTTAACACATATCCGTAACTGTCAAAGCCAGGATTACTCTCACCTTGTACCTTGACATGTTTTATTGCCAGGCATACATTTTTAATGCACAAAATTGCCACAAAGCAGATTTTTTCACTATGGTTATAAATAGGAAATGTCAGATGAGACAGTTGATAAGCAAGGAGAAGAGTATTAATTGGTAGGAATTCTTTGTATATTCTGCATACTAATGTATGTAGTATTGTATGTGTTGTAAAGATTTTCTCTCAAAGGCTTTTTAAACAAAGGATCCCATCATGCTATTCTTGGGCATCCTTTTTGAGGTGAGACTCAATAGTATTTTCACATCTCTTTACACTATTTTGCAGTACAGAGCAGTAATACTTTACACAAAGAATCTTCCTAAAGAAATTTCATGATCTGAGACTGTCCCATAGGGAATGTAAAATGGTACTACCAGTTTGGAAATGAATTTGTTGCTTTCTTACAAAACTAGAACTAGAAATGTCGTACAATCTAGCAATCCTATTTCTTTGAATATATTCTAGAAAAATAAGAGCTGCCACACAAATAGGTACGTACACACCACTGTTCATTGCAACAGTGCACTTGGCCCTTGGGCTGTCTGTTAACCCAAAACTGAAACCATTCCAGAAGCTAACTCCTCAGACAAAGACAGAACTGGTCTGTCATAAATTAATACTGGTGTAGAGTGTGCTTCTTGGCCTAACTAGATACAGAAGGCTAATTGGGCCCCCTCCTATTCAGGAGCTAGATGATAAGACAGAAGGTGACAGAAGCTGGCTGAATGGACATGGGAATTACGGGGTGAAAGGGAGGAGTGTGCTGTCACTGTGTAGGGAGAGCAGCTAGAGTTACACACCAAAGCGTATGTCAGATTTTGTATGAGAAACTGACTCAAATTGTAAACTTTCACATAAAACACAATTAAAAAAGAAAAAGACTGCCACAGAGGAATGAATATAAATGGTGGTAGTGGGGACATTTCTTGAGCACATAAATACACTGCCATTGTGACAGAATAGATGCATATATAAATTATGAAAATCTATGAACATACCTATAGTACTTGGGGTCAGACTGAGTTAAAATATGGCCTCTGTGCTTCACTAATAGTTGTCCGATCTTGGGCAAATTACTTAAATTCTCTAGGTGTCAGATTTCTCACCTGTAAAGTGGGGATAACAAGAGTAACTGCATTGCTGCATTGATGGGGAATCAAAAGCAGGTCTGCTGGCAAGAATTCTACCACTGAACTGCCATTACCCACAATGCACATCCTGTGAGCTCTCGCTACCTGTCTGCCAGTGGCAGGCTGCACATTGCTATGGTGCTGAATAGGTTTCGGCAGAACTTCTAGATTAAGACTGACTAGGAATAAAGGCCTTGTGATTTACTTCCAAAAATACACCAGTGGAAACCCTATGGATCATAACAGTGCAATATGAAACTGGACAAGTGGGTAGCACAGGACCAGGCAAAGTTCTGTTCCATTGTGGAGTGGGTTCTCCATGAGTTGGGAGCCAAGTGGATGGAAGGTAACAAGATGAACTACTTCCTAGGATTGTTGTGAGGATTGTGTGAGTTAATATGTGTAAAATACTTTTAGCAGGGCTTGGCCCTTGGAGAACTCTATAAACATTAGCTATTACATAACAAAGTTTGCCCCTCATAGTGTTTTTCATCGTATCTGACTTCTGTTCCAAATTGACTCTTTTGGGTATGTTTTCCTCAGCATCTAGTACCAACTCCTAATGAACACAGAGATAATACAGTTCTGTGACATAAAAAGATTAAAAACAAAAATAACACCATGTTTTCATTTTTTTTTAAGAGATGAGTCACAAGAATAATGTCACTTAAAGGAGTTCAGCATAAAAGTTTCTTTACAGTATACTGACTGAGGAGAGTGGTTCTTTCTCTTTTTATAGTTAAAGTGGTGAGACAGTTATTTAAGCACAGTTTGTAATTCACTCAGATTGTCAGCTTTGCAATTATGCCATTTTTAATTCTTTTCCATTTGGGGGGATTTAGTTATTTCACAATCCATGTATAAAGTAAGTTGATTGACTTTTATGTGCCATGATTCTCCTAATTCAAAGTTGCATACAGTGTGACCACACTACACTTGCTGTAGTTCCCTGGGTCATTTGTTGTCCTCTCATTTTCTAGCTTTATACTGGATAGTTTTCTGTTGTCCTATTTTTACGTATTGAGTGGGTCTGTTGATTTTCCTAGGAATAATGAATTGATTAAAATACAGGGTGAAACAGACTTGTTCTAGGCTGAATGCCGAGCTAGCTTTGGGCCAAGTGTTGCTGTGGTAAATGATTTAGTTCTTCTCTGGAGACTCCTGAACAGATGCCTTGCTCCTTTAAGATGGGATGCTTCTTGACACCTGTTCTCATACCTTTTACACACATGTGTTCCTTTACTCTCTACGGGGAACTGAAGAAGCCCAGAGTCCTAGATATCCATGGATGGTTCTAAGCTAAAACAGCATTCCTAATTTTTGCCTCTGCCATTAAATTTGGGAGAAGGACTTTGCCCTTCTCATTTTTGGTGATGGGTGATAGGAAGAGACAGGCCTCTGACAGGTGGTTCTTCTAGTGTGCTGGTGTCATGATGTGTAAGGCTTTATGTCTGGTGCACTAAAATGCTGTGGTCACTACCATTTCAACTCACTAGAATGGCTAAAATAAATAAGACTGACAATAGAAATGTTGATAAAGATGTGGAGCAACTAGAACTCTTGTTGCATTGCTGGTAGCTATAAAATGGTACAAATTCTTTGACGATTAACAATTTCTTCCAAAGTTACACATACATCTACCCTATACCTAGCAATTCGTCATCTAGGAATCTATGCAAATGAAATGAAAGTGTGTGTCCACGTGAAGGGTGGCATATGAATATTCATAGCAGCCTTATGCACGATAGCCAAAAATTAAATAAGCAAATACTATCAATGGGAGAATGGATAAATAACTTGTGGAATATGCATACTTTGGAATATTATTGTTAGTTGCCACTGAGTCAGTCCTGACTGATGGTGCTCTTATACAACAGAATGAAGCCTTGCCATGTTCACAATTGTTGGTATGCCTGAGTTGATTGTTATGGCCACTGTGTATTTTGAGTGACTTCCAACCTAGGGGGCTCATTTTCTAGCTTTATACCGGGTAGTTTACTGTTGTGATCCATAAGTTTTTCATTGACTGATCTTTGGAAGTAGATTACTAAATCTTTGGAAGCTCTACCAAAACCTGTCTGCTATTGCTGACTGTGCTGATATTTGAAATACCAGTGGCATAGCTTCCAGCATGATGGTAACTTGTGAGCTAACAGTATAACAAACTGACAGAACAGTGGTGGCAATGGAATACCACTCAGCAATAAAAAGAACAAATTTACAGACTCATGTAACAACATAGATGAATATAAAAAAACATGTTGTAGAATGAAATATAGAAGTATGATTCCATGTATATGAAGTATATAAAAGGGCAAAACTAATCTATGGGAATAGAAATCAGAATAGTGATGGCCTCCGTAGTGGGAAGTAGAGCACTAGAATTGACTGGGAAAGACACAAGAGAACTTGGTTGGATGAGAGCAGTGTTCTACATGTTTGGTTACTTGGATGAATACAACTGCCAAAATTCTATCAATCAAACACTTAGGCTGTGTGCATTTTACTCTATATTAATTATGGCTCAATAAATATTTATTGAGTAGATTTTTTAATACTACAGTTAGTCTTTTTGGTTGTATTTCATAGTCCTAATTATTTGTGTTTATTAGGATTGTCATCTTTTGCAGTGCCAAATGACATAACATCTTAGCTGTGTATCAAGTGTTCTTAGCTTGCAATCCATTAATAGTTTTCTATGACTCTATGAACCTTGTGAAATTGAATGAGCAATTTTGCGTGTATTTGTGTAGTTGCTTTTTCCCTCCTGAGCAACAGGTTCATAGCTGTCATCATATTCTGCAAAGGGCTGTGACCCAAAACATATTTAGAAAGAACAGTGCCTCTGCATTAGATGGTTCAAACAGAATGTATAGAAAACAATATGAGTTGTTAAAGATGGATGAATGAATAAATGACCAACTGCTGTAGGTTGACCTTCAAGGAACCAAGTCACTAATAGCTTGCAGATGCCAGTGCCTTCGTGAAACTAAGAGATGTTAGACTAACCTCTGGCCTGAGAAATAGGATAAAGCCCTGGTAAGAATAGCAAGCAGAGTCGGTACAGCATAAAAGAGCTTTCAATCACATTTATGGAAAAGATGACTGCTATTCAAAGTATCGTTCCTATTGTGCTTGTTTTAAACATCGAAATTAGATGAATGTGCTAAAAGCAATGGGTTACAATTCCACTGTAAAAAACTATTATTTTTTCTCTTCTACGGAAAAAGACAATTACCATAGTTAATGCGGCAGAATTGTATCAGGTTCATCTTTGCTAGTGTTTGACAAAAGAAAATACTTTTGATTGGCTCTGTTATGGCTATTTTCATTCACTGAGTTTTGAGAATTGGTTATTCACTCTCAGTGCCTGATTGCAGGAGACAATGCAGCATTCAACTGATGACCCAGGGATGTAAGTGCTCTTTGTGATGTAAAGCTGCTCTAAGAACACCTGAGAACCTTGGCTTTCTTTTATTTTGTTATTGACAGGTTTCTGTGGTCTGTTTTGTCCAATATGTCTTGAATGTGACATTGCCAGGCATTATGGAGAGTGTCTTTGTTGGCCATTGCTACCTGGGTCCTCCTTTGCACTAAGAATTGGCACCAGAGAGAGACATAAAATATGGGTAAGTGTGTTTAAAGGCATATGTAAACGTAGATGGATGTGACAGCCTGGATGCTCTCAACACCTGTGATTTCCCCAAAAAAGGAGACGTGAGGAGGAAGCTTAGAAATTCCACCCTTTTCTTAGTAGTAGACTTTGGGGAGAGAAATGGAAGACAGTGGCAGGAAACGTAAGCAAAGAGTATTTTGAAAGGTGTCTTCAGAGGGACCTATTATGACGCAGATTATTGTCCAGTGACTTGCTCAGCCCATTGGCCTCATTGTGCCTCCGAGCCCTGTTTTGATGAGGAGCGATAGGATGCATCGGAGCACTGGTTGCACAGTGGTTAAACATTTGGCTGCTATAACCAAAAGGTTGGCCATTCAAATTCACCAGCCACTCCTTGGAAACTCTCTGGGGCAGTCCTACTCTGTCCTATAGGGTTGTCAACTCAACTCAATGGTTATGGGGTTTTGTTTTTTTCTGTTTTTTAATGGCAGGATATAGCTGTTGTTAGCCCTGTCCCTTAAATCACCACACATTCTCTTCCATCTATAAAAATAAAAGGTACTACTCTTCTGCCTCTCTGTCTCTTATTGCATCAAAAGAAGATGACAGAATTCCACCAAATACGGAAAATGTGAATATACTTGGGATATAACCAAACCAAACCAAACTCACTGCCATGGAGTCAGTTCTGACTCATACTGACCCTATAGAACAGTAGAACTGCCCCATAGAGTTTCCACAAAGTTCCTGGTATATTTGGACTGCTAAACTTTGATTAGCAGCCATAGCACTTAACCACTATGCCACCAGGGTGTCCATACTTGGGATAGTATGACTTAAAATAAACCCTGTGTGGCATATGTAACATTTACTTTGAGGGTTCCCGGGGATGGGGCCTTCAAAAATCCAGTCCTTTTCCAGCATAGCTCAGACTGAGATACACTGAGATTGGAGAGAAGCAGATCATGCATATTAAGATGTGGACAGTTAAATAAAAAGGTCCATTTTCATATATTAGTATAGAATGGGTCCTAAGATTATGTTCTTAGTTTTATTTATTTTAAAAATCATGTATATGTATTTTTTATGGCAAAAGTTTACATAGCAAATTAAGTTCCTATTTGACAATTTCAACACAAATTACTTGCTGATATTAGTTGTGTTTTTCACAACGTGTCAACATTCTCTTTGTGTTTTGATTGCTCTATTTCCCTGTTCCCCTATCTTCTCATCTATGCTTTAAACCCATATCCATTGCTGTAAAGTAGGTTCTAACTCACAGTGACCCTATAGGACAGAATGGAACTACCGGATAGGACAGAATTAAACTGCCCCATAGGGTTTCCAAGGAGTGCCTGGTGGATTTGAACAGCCAGCCTTGTGTTTTGCAGCCAAAGCACTTAAGCACTATGCCTCAGCTATTGAAGCCTGTCAAACAAGTCCCCAAATTAACTTGTTCTAAGTGCTACATGCCTCATTGATGAGTATCACTACAGTCTCCTTTGAAGAACTCCCCTTGGGATGCTATGCACTGATGCCAGCACCTCCTCCACCCTTCAAAGCAATTTTGGAACTCTTTCTGGACTGGCCACTAGGCACAGTGGCAAGATGGCACGTTCACCAACTTAATTGTATAGTTGTCTGTGAGGGAGTTTTAACTAGTAAACAAATAATTGTATTGGAACACCTTCCCTAGTCACCTGATCTGGCCCCCAATGACTTTTTTCTGTACCTGAAGGTAAAGGAATTATCAAAAGGAAGATATCTTGATGACATTCAGGACATCAAGGGTAATACGACAGCTCTGATGGCTGCTATTCCAGAAAGAGTTCCAAAATTGCTTTGAAGGGTGGACTAGGCACAGGCGCTGGTGCCTAGCTTCGCAAGGGGAGGACTTCAAAGGTAACCATAATGATATGCAGCAATGAGGTATGCAGCACTTCTTCTAGGATGAGTTTGGGAACTTAATTGACAGTCCTCATATGCTTTCGAATAAGACATTTTTAAGAGAGCAGAAGAGACAAGGCACACAATTACTCAACTATTTACATTAGAAGAGCATTATGTACATGCTTGTGAAGGCAAAGAATTTGGCTGGAATGGTGTATGAGAAACTACTAACAGTGGTAGCCCTGGGGCAGGTGATTGCGTGGCTGGGTATGGCTGCAGAATGGGGATTTACTGTTTTATCTCATATCCCTTCTTAGCTCTGAGATTTTTGAAGCATGTGTTTTAAAAACTTAATACAACAGTAATGTTTGATGTCTGGTAAGGCTGAACCTAAATCAACAGGGAGCTGCTGAAGGCATTTAAAGATTTATTGTCCTCACAGTCCCTGATGTGTACAGCATGTTCTGCAGGGCTAAATGGGGAAGATGCGGGTGTGGTCACGGGCAGAGAGAAGGTGTGCCTGTGGGCAAGCACCTTTAGGTGGTTTTCCAGAGGAACCTAACAAGGAGAGGTCAGAGCAGGTGAGGTTTTTATTGGTCAGTCATGTTTAAAACTTGTGCGTTGGGGTTTGGGGTGTTTACCAAACGGGAGACTGAGGGAGTATTATCTAGGTATAGCAGTATAGGTGGAGAAGGGTTACAGAAGAAAATACGGTTGGTATACCATATGCTCTTATTACCTACTCCAAACGAAACAATGAAATAATGACAGAAATTAGGTTTCAAGAGGAAAAAAAAGATGTTGATGGAGAAACCAGTGGTTTGATAATGGCCCAGTGGTTTTGGTGGTTCTATGGGATGGTCGCTGAATTATGGGTATTGGTTAGTAACTGATTGGCTTTGTACCAGGAGCTGGGTTCTTGGATGCTGCCTTAGGGGTGTTGGTGGGTCTTGGAGGCAGTGGGTGGGATGGGCCACCAGGTAATATTGTACAGGTTCCTGGGTGATGGAAATGAGCTGGTGACTGGGACAGAACAGAGATGGGATCTCGTCGTAGGGCACACTCTGCGAGGACTGGCTGGCGGTGCACTGCTGCTGGCCTTTTTCCATCTGCCAGGTGGCTCGGGAATGCAAGATGAGGACCTCCCGATTCTACGAAAGCCAGGAAGCTCCTTCCACTAAGGATGCCCTGGTTTGACTCAGCAAGATAACCTGCTTACTCCCTGCATTTTTGTTAGTAGAAAGATCTTCCTTTTTCCTAAATTTTCACTGAAACTGTGTTAAAATAAATGATTTTTCCTCTACTACCTGTACGGTTGTTCTCTTTTCACACATACATCTGCTGAAAGCCCTATTATTTGTCTGGATTAGCCATTCTAGTCCAGCCATATAAGGAAAGTTCTAGATGTGAGTCTTGCGTATTCTACCATCCACCTGGAGTTGGGGAAGGTTGCAGTGTTTTCCAGCTTCCTTCTGTTGTCCTCTTGTGATGAAGAATGGCTATGAGGCTTTGTTATGCTGTGCCATGTTTCTTAAAATAGCAGGGATGGGGTCCAGCCAAGTGCCGTCGAGTTGGTAGGCAGTGTTTAATTTCCATTAGCACTTGCAATGGGCACTAAATGTCACTGAAACACATAGGGACTATCACTCCCATGTCCTGCCTCCTTCTGTTCTAATGGCATAAAGGTAAAAATGTCAGGTTGGTGCTAATCTGAAATACCTTGTGAATCTTCTTCAGGACCCAGGCTCAGAGTCTTGGGTAGGCAATTGCATCTACTCTGTGAACTGAATACTCTTTTTTTTTTGTTAAGATAGGTGCACAGACAGCCGGGGGGGGGGGGGGAGGGAGATTGAGTTCTGCAGCCTAACTTTCCCCTCTTGTTTATCAACCTCATCCTTTCCACTTAATAATGTGTAACCCTAAGCACATCTGTTAGATTTTCTGTGCCTCAGTTTCTTCATCTGTAAAATGGGGGTAAGGATAATAATAGTGCTGACTGCTTGGATCGTGAGAATTCTAGTAAATGAAGACATTTAGCACAATATGTAGCTAATACTAGCCAACACAACGCAACAACCAAAAAACCACCACCAACAACAAAAAATAAACCAATGAAAAAAATACAAACCAGTTGCCATTGAGTTGACTCTCACTCATGGTGACCTCATGTGTGTTAGAGTACTGCTGTGCTACACTGGGTTTTCACAATGGCTGATTTTTTGGATGTAGACTGCCAGGACTTTTTTCAGTGGCATATATTGGGTGGAACCCAAGTGAGAGTCTTTCAGTTAGTGGCCAAGTACATTAACTATTTTTGCCACTTGGGAACCTGGCAAGTAGTAAGGAGTCAATAAATAGTAGGTACTATTTTACAGTTCTGTTATATTCATATGTATTTGTAGTTGTGATACAAGGCTTTCTTTTAGGATAACACTTAGAGTAAAATGGTGTTAATTCTAAGTTGGTTTATGTATTAAGTGAATAATAATACAGGTGGTGGAGCACTGAGGAACTGATGCTTTTGAATTTTGGTGTTGGTGAAGAATACTGAGTATACCATGGACTGCCAGAAGAATGAACAAATCTGTCTTGGAGAAGGAACAGCTAGAATGCTCCTTAGAAGCAAGGATGGCGAGACTTTGTCTCATGGACTTGAGACATGTTATCAGGAGGGACTGGTTCCTGGTGAAGGACATCATGCTTGGTAAAGCAGAGGGTCAGCAAAGGAGGAAGACCCTAAAGGAGATGGGTTGACAGAGTGGCTGCAACAGTGGGCTTGAACATAGCAAGGATTGTGAGGATGGTGCGGGACAGAGCAGTGTTCTGTGCTGTTGTACACAGGGTTGCTATGGGTTGAAACCAATTTGATGGCACCTAACAACAACAACAACAAAAATAGAAGTGGTAGGTGGATGTGGCCAAAGTGGTGAGACCAATTGTATGGGGCACTAGTATGCACCAGTCAGCAAAGCACTGCATGTGTTTTAAGACATTTCATACTCACCATCCCTCAGGAAAGTGTCATCATATCGCCAGTTTTCCAGATAAGAAATCTGAGCTACAGCGAGTTTCAGTAACTTAACTAAGGCTACACAACTAGTTAGTGATAGGCAGGCAGGTTCTTGAGGCTGTGCTTCCAACTTCTGCACTGGGCAAATAGAGAAGGCTTTGGCCAAGAGGATAGGCCTTCTTGTGCCCATGTGGTCGTACAAGCAGGGAGTTTGCTCTTCAGCCTGGTCAGGGCTGAATGGAAGTGTCACTTAACCCCTGTTCCATCCTTGCCCCATCCAAACTAAGCAGTTCCCCCTGACAAAGTGACCTATCCTCCCAGCCTTTCTACTTGGATGTCTATAGCAGCTTCAAGGAGCAAAGGTCCTTTGGGGAAAGTTAACATACTCATTGCTGACATTTTATCCATGGTAAGGTAATCCTGTCTCCAAGTCAGCTGCTGAAAAAAAAATAGGCCTGTGGAACAACTCTATTAGATGAAAATAAACCTATTTTATTTCATGCTACATACATGTTAAGCTTTACAAGCTTACAGCTGAGAACAATATGCATTTTTTGGCAAAGGACTTGGATAATCTCTCCATTCTTGCACAGACAACCTGTCCTGGCATGAAGAGCAGATGACATGTTGTACACTGGTTCCTGGTGCTGTTCTTATATAAAAGATGCAAGGGGGACCCCTCTCCACCAAGGCAGCTCCCTTTGTCCCCTTCTAATGCTAATCAGTCTGTGCAGCAAAGAGCAAACTTAGTACTTCATTAGAATTACAAACCCAGACAAGCTTTCAGACTGCCACAGAAACACAGAACGTAAAGCAGAGAATTAATATGTGGATAATTCTTTGAAAACAGATGATGGAAAGTGGTCCTGGAGTGAGATGGCTCAGGGCCATGACTTCTGCTTTCTTCTGTGGGTGCTGTGAGGTGCTGTTGAGTCAGTTCCGACTCACAGTGACCCTACGCACAACAGAATGTAACATTGCCCAGCTTTGCACCATGCCCACAATAATTTTTTATGCTTAAGACGTCAACTCCCAGGAAAAAAGATTTGACAAAAATATGTGTTCCCCTCTCAGGAGAAAGGTTATGCAACACCAAACATTTAAATGAGAGGCAACAATATGGATGTTAAACGTTCCATTCACTCAGCCTTGCAAAAGCTGTCAGTCGTACAAGTCAGAATTACCCAACAGTGAAGGCACGTTCTGTGGTTTTTTTTTTCTTTTCTTACTAGAAAATTCCTTTTGCTTTTTCAGACTGCAAAGTGTGGAACAGATTCTGATGACTCTGTGTGGGTAAACACCATCAATAAACATGCAACCGACACTTCAAAGTAATCATACGTATCATAATAAATTACAAAGCAGAAAAATGAACAAACAAAACCCTTCTGAAACCTATTGTTTTTAGAGTGGAATATACTAAGGAAATAAGCTGCCACCCGTGGAACTCTATTTTTTTTTTTTTGGAAGAAACATATGAAAGGTTTGGAAGTCCTTAAGTGTCCACCGCCCTATGCATTTTTTGTATGTTTATATGTTTTGTATCTAAGGTTTATTTACACAATAGTTCATAATGACTTGCACATATCCTTTGTATAAACATTATGCACATACATTTTAACTCACAAGATTCTCTTTGGGTCTGTTAAAAACAATGTACTTAACATAACAAGTGAAGTCAAGAATCTGTAGCTTTTCTGCTTAGATTGCAATGGAGCAGTGCATTTTGCCCCTGCCATTTCTTCTTCCTCTCTTTCCCCCCAACACTGCCTTCTCCTCTGACCCAACCCAATGGTAGTAATAAGAAGCAACAACTCCAGGAAATGAAATGTCAGACTTCATGTAAGCAATCTATTCCAGGGTAGATTTCTGGGCTGACCTCTTGGAATCATTCTGATTCATCCTTGCTCTCCTCACCTTTACCTTAACCCTGCTGCCTCTTTTGGATCCACGGTCATTTGGAATCATTATGCTGGGACTGACAGTCCAGAGGGAAACACTTTGGGAAACAGAGAGCTTTCACTAATGTGGTAGGTTTTGATGGGAACAAATCAAATTCTTACTTTTGTGTTTAAAAAAAATCTTCTGTAAAAAGGGGTACACTCTGAGATCTCCACTAAAAGACCACAACTGATGGTCCAGGGGTCTCAGAGTTCCCCTGGGAGAATGCCCCTGGCCCTGATGCTGCCTTGGTCCATAAATCATAATGGAGGTCAACTCTTTGGATAGGAATGGATTGGACTTGGTGACACAGAGTGACCATATCATATGTGCACCTTATGGTTCTATGCATCCATAGGATATTGTCCTGCTGACCTCTTACTGGAGGCAGGGGAGTGGGTGGAGAGGAGGGGATAGGAGATTGTCGGGGGGATAAGACATGTATGGAGCAGAGAGGAAGAGCGTGCTGTCACTGGACAGGGAGAACAGTGGGAACTGCATATAGGTGGGCATGCAAATTTATATGGCAATGTAAATTTTCACTCACTTGTAATAAAAAAAAAAATTCTTCTGGTTTACTGCTTAAGTATGTTCAAAGAAAGAGCTAAATCTCCAAAAATCCTCCACTACAAGCCATGGACAGTTCCCAAGGACTTAAAGAACAGCATGTGCAAAATTTAAGAGTGCTGGCTTCCTGTTGCTCTGATCACACACTACAAAAGGAAGCCCATGTAGGAAGGAGGAGATGTGAGTGGGAGGGCCTTGACGATAGCCAGTGTGATCCAAATGGCTTCTGGTGAGTGAAAGTTATGTTATTTTTCAACCTAGCTTATATAACTTGCCTTTGTATGAGCAGCTTGTCTATAATTAACCTTTCCATATGTCATCTACAAAATTAAGATTTCGTCCAACTCTGCCCTGGAAGGTGAAATCATTCAAATCTATTTATAGGTGAGCTGTAAGGCCGTAACAAGTAGTGTCTAGAACCTCAAGGGAGCATCTCTGTATTCCTCGCTACTGAGGCTGAAGGGAAGCCACCCTGACTCGTCACAGACAAAAATGGAACCAATACTTAGTCATACTAGTCCAGATTAGAAGGGTGACTAGCATTTGGGAGTACCATCTTTGGCCATGTGTGAAAAGGAGATGTCATCACCGAGTTGTCCTTTCTGTAGGCTAACCAGGCTTCTTGCCTTTTTACCCACCCCTGGTACATGAAGCCAGTACTTTGGGGTTTCTTACTGCGTATTATCTTGTGGTCAACCAAGAGAAGAGTGTGGTTAAGTTATTCAGCCCGTGAAAAAGGTGGGTACCTGTTTGAGTCCTGCATACTGCAGGTTCATGCAGAAGAAAATGCCTCAGCAACCACAAAGTATAATCCTTACTCTGCCCCGGGAACTGGCTGTTACCAGCTGGATGGATTGGATGAAAGACTGAAAGTGTTTCAGTTCAAAATTACGATCCTGAACTCCAAAACAGCCCAGACATCTGCTGGACATGCGTTCCTATCATAATCCTCAATACTCAAGGCAACATGTGCTTTTAAAAATGAAATTCTTATTGATGTCCTAAGTTAGGGAATAAGATGATAGTGTAGGGCTTAAAAAGGTTTAAAGTATTTGTGAATTTCACTTATCTATGCAACACCTTTGTCAGGTTAGCACAGATAATATAAAAATTGTAATGTAAATTATAGGTTTATAGACATTTGCCAAGAGTAGAATATCTTCTAATAGCACGTTCTTTAGATGATTTACTTCTGAACAAAAAAGGTTTCACAGTTATAAATGATTCTTATTTCTTTAGACTTGAAATAACGTCTCTGTAAGGGTTGCAGCCTGCGATGTAACATCATGGATTTTTCTTGTCTGAAATCCTTTATGTACCAAATCTTTATCTCCTTGGTCAGTATTGACTAATTACAGAAACCTTCTAGATCAGAAAGTGTTAAGAGGCAAGACAGAATGGAATCGGAACGGAAAAGAGTGAGGAGATGGTAGAGGAATAATAGGTTTTGTGGGGAGTCAGGGGAGGGGAGAAGGCAACGGATGAGGAGGACGTGTTCGTCTTGCTGGCTTCAGCACCTGTGAGCCATGTGCCAACACCTGCACTGCCCTAAGTTTGAGTGGGAGAGCCAGGCCGGACACACAGCTGGAGGGCATCTGATGGCTGATTCTTTCATTTGTGAGCTAGATGTCGAGCTGTGTGAGATTGGTGAGATGAAGTTTGGCCTTGACAACTGCAGCAAACTACAGGAGGGACAGGAGTCTGCATAACTGTAACAGCTCATCACATGATTCTTGCCCACTCTTCTCCATCCTGGCCCACCACCCATCAATACTATGGTTGAAGGCAGACTTCCACTTTTCCTTATTACCCTCTCAGGTGGGAGGCCAACCTACTGGTATTGCTATACCAATTTTGAGGACTAAGACATGGTCCTCAAGTTCTCCACTGGACAGTGTCCATCCAAGCAGATAGCTTTTCTCTTCAGCATCCCGGTTGTTGCTAGCTCCTCCTAGGATGATTACCAAGGCAGGGTCTGTGAAAGTGAAAAAGATTTCAGAACTTCTAATGTGTGAACGCAGCCTGGGAAGAACTACAGTTCTTTAAGGTTGTTAAACCTTTCGGGCAGGAATACCGCAAAAGAGATATTGTGCCCTCAATTCACAGTATTAGGAGACACATTGTATCTATTTCCCCATTGGATCATTTGGTTAAGGCAGTTGTCTCCCCAGTTTCTCCACCATAAAGTCACTATTGTTCTCTTTGCAATGCATAAGTTATCTGGTGGGAAGATAGTCTAAGACCCTTCATGCTTTCACCTGTTGGTTTAACAACCATTGATACTTCTTACCTGAACCCAATTATCAAACTTATTACTGTGGTAGTTACCAAGGAGCAATTTTCTAATTGCATCGTTCCTTCTGCATTAGTAGTTGGCCCTCTACTAAATTATAAGGAAGAGTTTTTCCTTCTCTTCCACCTATTTGTATTAAGTAGAAACTCAGGGATTCTAAGGTTATCATCAGTTACTTCCAAAAGTGAGTAATCTGAATGTAGTGATGAAAAAAATCAGAAAAGCTGGGTTGAGACATAGTCTACATAATAAATGGCCTATATCATCAAAAAGTCAAGATTGTGAAAGACTAAGAATCTTAAGGAATTGTTCCAAATTAAAGGAAACTGAAGAGATACAACAATTAAATGTACTATGTAGTCTTGGATTGAATCCTAGATGAAAAATTTCATTTTTCCTTTTCTTTAAGGGACAATAACAGGGCAATTAGAAAAATTTGAGTAAGGTCTGTAGGCTAGTAAATAGTACTGTATTAATGTTAATTTTCTGACTTTAGTAATTGTACTAATGTTATAAAAGAATATATGCTTGTTTTTAGAAAATTCACAGAAATGTTCAGGGATAAATGCACATTTGATTTGTAACTTAGTCTCATATCCTTGAGAAAAAATTACATAGATTAGTACTTATACATTATATTTATGTGCATTATGTGTATTATAACATTTACATACTATTAAATGTATATAAATACAACTTTTATATATGCATTTAAAAAGAGAGAATCAAAGCAAGCAGTAAAATGTGAACAGTTTCAGAACCTGGCTGAAAGGTATATAGAAATCTTTCACGAGTTTTGCAACTTTTCTGTAAATCTAAATTTATTTCATAAATTAAAAGGTTAAAATCTAAGAGCTCCCAGAATCTCTTTGATATCCCAAGTATTTTATTTTGATTATCAAACTCAACCTGTATTCCCACACATGTAGCTAACATTCTGCCCGGCATCTGACCTTCTGCCTGTTCTCCCTTCCTCCAGCTAAATGTGCTCAGATGGGAGGTGCGACCAAATGCTCTGGCTGCCCACCTGAGGGCAGGTGGTTTGAACAGGTAGAATTATAATCCGTTAAGGCTTTGTTGCCAATGCTTGGCTCTTGGCCCTTTTAGAGTGTGAGTAATATCCAAACCAACTATGCTGAAGAAGGAAAGAAGTCAAAAGGAGGCTGGAAAGTGAGCTCAATTAAATTTCAAAAGAATTTCCTTCTAAAAGACCCAGCTTCAGAGTTTGTCCAACAGCAAGTTCCCATGAAAATGTGGTCAAACAAGAAATAGGAAGGAGAGAGAATTTTTTACTCATGGTGACTTAATTGGTTGATTTTCTCCTCGGGGGGAATTTTAATGATGATCACAGATCTGAGAGTACAAACTTGTGGAAAACATCCAGTTTGGGGAGTCTTACACAGCCAGAACTATGATCCAGGGCCGTAGATGCTGGACTTGAGGAAGGAGCCCTAGCTTGCAAGCAGGCAGCCACATTTGGGCAGCCACACCTGAGTTCTCCGGGCCTGCGTATGTGATACAGCACCTACTCACTCGCTGCTGTGAACCACCTGATGCAAGAAGGGTAACAACTGTCAGAGGCATCAGACGGCTGCTGTTCATCCAGCATAAGAAGTGGGTATGAATACAAAGTCTGCGATTATTGAAATGCATTCAGTGAGTCCCTCCATGTCAGTAAGTCACACAAGATGTAGAGTTACGCTGTCTTTGAAACTCTGCAGGACTTCCATCTTGCTATGCATGATTTTTAGCTCTCAGAGGAGAAAACACCTGTCTTAGACATATCCTGCCTCTCTTCACTGTGTGTAGGTTGGGGCCAGTGCTGATGCTGGGTACCTGCCTTTGGAGGTGATTCAGCATGTGAATATCACAGCGGGCCCAGAGGTGGCTGATCTGACCTGCAGATCGAGACTGGCATCAGCAAATGAGAAAATGTCCCCCTGAGACAAAAGGCAAGGTTATTTGAGATTATTACACCTGGACCCCAAGGGTGTGGTGCTGGCTGTTTGTTCTTTTAACTATGTTTATTGTGATGTAGCATTTCTGGGATTGAGTGCAAGAGCAGAGAAGTGATAAGGAAATAACTGCCAAGGGAGGACTGGCTGCCACATTAACCTGACCTTCTAGGTTGTGACAAATGATGTAGAAAGAACTTTAACTCTGAGATCCACTGACATTTTAATAGGCACCTAAACGTCCCATCATTGGCAGGAGGTATGAATTTCCTGTGACTGGCATTGTATAGCTTTGGGTAGCAGCCCTGATTGGTGTTGTGTGTACAGCTCAGGGGTGTTAGGATTAGGCAGGTAATAATTTTTAGTTTGCCAAGCTCTCAGAAGACAAGTCTGTTTGAAGCAGAAAAACTTGATGTCTGCAGGAAAGCTTTCGCATCCCGTTTTAAATGACATCATAAGCAATTAGCAGCATAGACTAAGACCAGATTGCCTGGGTGTATTTCTAAGTTTCATAAATTCTTAGCTGTGTGACTCTAATAAAGTAACGTAATCTCTCTAGGCCTCAATTTCCTTATCTGTAAAATGGAGATAATAATAGTATTTGCATCATAGCAGTGTTGTGAGATTTTTAAATGGGTCAATATAAAGTGAAAGCCCCAGTGGCATAGTGGTTTAGTGCTACGGCTGCTAATCAAAAGGCCAGCAGTTTGAACCTATCACACACTCCTTGGAAAGTCTATGGGCAGTTCTACTCTGGCTATAGGGTCACTATGAGGTGGAATCGACTTGATAGCAATGGGTTTAGTGTTTTTTTTTTTTTTTTTGTAAGTAATGCACATAGAACAGTGTCTGGCACACAACCAAAACACTGATGAGTTAATTCCGACTCATAGTGACCCTATAGGGCAGAGTAGAACTGCCCCATATGGCTTCCAAGGAGTGCCTTGTGGATTCAAACTGCTGACCCTGTGGCTCACTGTAGCTCTTAACCACTGCACCACCAGGACTTTCTGGCACATAGCTGGGGCTCTCAAATTGTTGGCTCAGTATTATCACTCTAAATTAAGAGAAATCTGAAAGTCTATTTATTGTACTTCTGCCTCTTGATTACCTCGAAGAATGGAAAAGCCTACAGGTGGTACTGACAATTGAAAAGTAGAACGGCAACAGTGGTTCACTGTCATGTTCATTACTTGAGTGTCTTTTGCCTTAAAAATCAAAGTCTCAGTTTCTCAAGTCAAGTTCTTAAAACCTTACATCCTATTCTATAAAAAGGGAATAATAACAGCTCAGTATTTACTTTATGATTGTTGTGAGATAGCTTCCACTGTTGTTGCTAGATGTTGATAACAGTGAGTTATCAGCAGAAACATGTTCTCCGGTTGCCTCAGTCAGGCATTTTTCATGTTTGTGAGGCCTCAGGATGTCATTTTGTGTTTCATCTGGCAGCTGGGGTGAGTGTTCCTCTCTGCCTTCACTATGCCTTTGTGCCCCTGTCCAAACATCTGACACCCACCTTTTAGATAACTTTACCATAATAAGCTCAAAAATACAAGCTTGTTAATCTTTTACATAACACAGTATGGCACTACATGAAAATTGGGTCAATGATGTGCTCAAACTTATGTTCTTCAGTTTCTTCTCTTTCTGCACTCAGCAGAGCAAGATCACACAGACTGCCTTGGAAACGGAGGCTCTCAAATAGGCAATAATTAGTTTTACCTTGCTGAATGATCTCCCACAGCTGGCAATGGAAACAGCGGTAACTAATACAAACTGCTCAGTGGTGCCCCCCTTCAAAGCGGTACCCAGGCACTGGCCATACCTGCTGTACCTTAGATATGCCCCTGCGGCCCTCAGCCATTCTTTCTTATCACATTGTTTCCCTTGTAACAGCTGTCTGTTACAAAATTCTCCCGTTTAGTAATTTGCCATTTACCCCCCTCATGAAGGCAGGGATCTTGTCTCTGTTGGACATAGCCATGGACATGGCTATATCCAAAATATATGGACCACTACCTGACCCATAGTAGGTGCACGATCTGTATTTGTTGAATGAAAAATGACAAATAAAAGAATGAGGTGGCACTGATTTATACCCAAGGGGGGAAAAAATAACCCTGTGCCTTTAAATGTAGATGGAGTGAGAAAGCTGTCATCTGGAACCCCTAGGTCACAATGGCTGTCCAGCAGGGGTTTAACTAATCAGCACATGCATTTTCTGAATTACAAAAAGTGCCAGGGACATTTAATTTTTGTTAATTGGCAGCAAAGAGGAGGGATTGTTATTGAAATTACCAGCCAGCTGGAAGCATGTCCATGTCAGACCTATTTGCAAATCAGAAGGGACATTTCATAAACCTTGTCAACATTTTGAAGCTGCAAATCCCCAGAGGGGCAACATCAGTGTGCCCACTGACTGTGTGGGAACACAGACAACCCTGAACCTTAAACTGTCTGAAAACGAGAAGGGCGAGGCAATGGGGCCGGCCGGATGAGAAATAACTGACGCGGGTTATGGCACAAATGCATTTTAAAATTGCTGTTGGATTGCTTGACTCTGGTGCCATTCACAAGCTTATGTGAACGATGAACATAAAAAAGAAGCTGCCCTTCCTGGTCTACATAGCCTGCCCCGCCGTTTCCTAACTGTGAACTTACACAAGTCACTTATCCTCTGAGCTTTAGTTGCCTGACCTGGAACTAGAGAACAACAGTACTTCACTTGTGGGATGGTTTGAGGATTAAGGAGGAAATGAGGAAATATGGGTAAATAATAATCATAGAGAAAGTTATAGAGCCTTCTCTAAGTGCTACGCACTATGCTAATCACCATGTAGATGATCTCATTTAACTCCCCTCAGTTAACTAATACCTGCATTTTACAGATGAGGGAACTAAAGTTTAGAGGAGTTCACACAGCTAGGAGATGCAGAGTCAGGATTTGAATCCAGGTCACCTGACTCCAGTGTGCTCTTTCTTAACCACCTGTAACTGTCCCTCTGAGGAGGTAGCCTGGCATTTAGTATGTGTCCAAAGAGTTGCAGGAATATGATTCTATTTAGCATTTCCCTGCTCACCTGGTGGCTCTTGTCTCTGTCTTGTCATGGCTGCAGACTACTAGAATACCTGCCATCCCTCGGGGTCCCATCTGTCCCTTGGCACCTGGACTCACTGTCTCTTTTAACCCTCTCAGCACCTCATGAAGTGTGCATTATTATGTCTACTTCTCAGATGAGTAAAAATGTTTCAGAAAGGTTAGTAACAAGTAGTGAGGCCAAGGTTTGGACCCAGGGGCATGGAATTCTCGAGTCCAGGCTCTTTCTGCACTGCATCACATTTCTCCATTCTACTCATCTTTCAAATCCCATTTTTCCTACTGGAGCTCTTCCTGACAACTGAAGCCCTATCTGGTGGCTCTTTTCTCTCAGTCTGTTTATAACACAGCTAGCACTTGATTGTATTCTTTGTTTTTTGCACATACACTCACACACACACACACACACACATGCACATGCACACATACTGTTTTGTTTTTGTTTCTTGCCTTTGTCGCCTGACTCCATGTTCATTCACATGTAGGAGCCCTGGTGGTACAGTGGCCAAGTGCTCATCTGCCAGCCAAAAAGTTGGCAGTCTGAACCCACCCGGTGGCTCTGCAGGACAAAGACCCTGCAATCTGCTCCTGTAAAGATTAAAACCAAAAAACCTGAAACCCTGTGCTGTCGAGTCGGGTCTGACTCATAGTGACCCAAGGGGTCAGACTAGAACTGCCCCATAGAGTTTCCAAGGAGCCCCTGGCAGATTTGAACTGATGACCTTTGGGTTTAGCAGACCTAGCGTTTAACCCACTCTGCCACCAGTGTTCTCCTATAAAGATTATGGCCTAGAAAATCCTATAGGGTGGTTCTGCTCTGTCACAGGGGTGGCTAGGAGGTCAGAATGGACCAGACGGCACAACAACACGGACGCCATCTATCGGTGACAGCTTCCACTTACTGAGAATGTCAAAAGACCCAATATCATGCTCAGAGCTGTGTGTGTGTGATCTCATTGAATCCTGCTGAGAATTCATTTTGCAGAAAGCAAAAACAGACAAATAAAGAAAAAAAGAAAACGGAGGCTTAAGGAGGTATAGTAAAATTTCTGCATTTTTTAAAAAAATTATCTGCCCAAGGAAACACAGCTAGTAAGTGACAAAGCTGAAACAAAAACCTAGGTGACCTGGTTGCAAAACCCATCATCCCAGCTATCACATTGCCCCTCCACACCTTGTGAAGTTTGGAAAGACGGGGAACATAGATGTTATTGTCACCTCCAACTGGCCCTCTTTTGGAGGTCCCCATATTGAAGAGAGCCTCAACTCCCAAATCTAAAAACAACTTAGGCTTAAAAAAGAATCCATCGTATAAATAGAACGTGTAGAATGAAATGTTTGGAAACGTGGTTCTGATATCTAAAATTAGTTTTCCCTTCAAAACAGTATCACTCCTTACTGTTCTGCGCCTCTCAGGGAAGCGGGTGCTATCTTTCTCTAGCTGTGACTGACATGTCCTGTCTATAAAATGCCGTTTTTCCAGCTATCTCCTTGACAGAGAGGTAAAACACCTCCATAAAGAACTGGGGGAGGGGGGAGGGGCAAGAATCTGGGTGCAATCTTTGAAGGTTACATTTCCTTGAATTCCTCTTTGGTCCTCCAAGCCTGTTTTAGCTGACTCCTTACATTTTGATTCAGACATGCGTTTTGCTTGTATGCGAGGTTCTCTTGAATGCAAACAGCTCGCACGGTTCTCTTGGATGGTTGGGGAGCCTATATTTCCATGGAAAGGACGTTAGGATGGTGCTTGGCCTCTAGGACGTGTGACTTACAGCTGTCAAACCTTGACAACGCAAATGGTCCTCATCAAATCAGTTGGTCACACTAACACAGATTCCAGCAGCATTAACTGAGGATGCACAAAATTGTCTTTGCAGATGCATTTTGCCTTTCTCCCTGTGTGTTGGCTGGCTTCCCTTTAGTCATTAGGAGGCTGTAGCTCTTGTCCACCCAACAGTGACCCTATTTGCATAATTAGCTTGCATCTGTGGGTTTGTGTCTACCCCCAAAAGCAATTGCCTTTGAACTTTAGATAAACACCAGCACGGATGGCACACTGGAAGCTGTCAGTTTTCTTAGCCCTCTTGTTCCCATAGTGAAGATGGAAGGGGGAGTCATTTAGGAAATTGTACCTCCCTTCTTCTGGGACACTGCTCAGTGTCATTTAGAGTGAGGACAGGAAAAGCTAGAAATAATCTTGTGAAGAGGGAATGCAAAATGATCATTGTGTTTGATGTCAATGATCCAGAACAGCATTGCAAGCTTTGTTTTTTTTTCAAGTTGTTTAGCTGTGCTGGGCTGTCCTTGTAGCAGGGGTAGATTTGGTTTTTGGATTTTCTCTGTGCGGAATATGCCTGGTTATCTCCCTTCCTCCTCCTACTCCTTGGACAAGACCCTTCCTTGTAGTTTTTCTCTGAGAAGGCTTGATTCTCTGAATTAAATTCAGAGCCCCATTCCTGGGATCTCAACAGACATACCCATTTATCCATCTCCTCCAACCTCCCCCCAAAACCAAACCCACTCCTGTGAAGTTGAATCTGACTCACAGAGACCCTAAAGGATGGGGCAGAACCATCTCATAGAGTTTCCAAGGAATGCCTGGTGTATTTGAACCGCTGACCTGATTGGCAGCCCTAGCTTTTACCCACTAAGCCACCAGGGTTTCCAACCTTGACCATGTCATATGCATGTTCACAGTTGTCATGGAGTAGAAGCTGGTGATTTAAGATTATGGTTTGAGTTTAGAGTCCTGGGTTCTAGTCTTTGTTGCTTTACACAAATATTCAACCTCTGAGCCTTAATTCCAGTCTCTAAAATGGGATAATAGTAGTACCTCCTTCATACAGTTGGGAAGGATTAGATGATTAACATATACAAAGTCTTGGCAACACAGTAAGCACTCAATAAATGGTGGCTATCATTGGTGGATAAAGAATCAGAAACATTTTTTTTTTTCTATTCCCTCTTCCATCTTAAACTAATTATGTGACCTCTGACAATGATTTGAAATATTCTGGGTTGAAGTTTTCTGATGTGTAGTCTGGGGACATAAAGGCTTCTCCCCTGCATGTCTCACAAGGTTCTAGTGACTTCATCAGCAGCTGCAAGATCTGTTTTAGTTTCAGATACTGAGGAATTGCCTTGGGTTTCCGCAAGTTTACTACTCAGAAGTGCCATGCTAGGCCCAGGGAGTTATCTAGAAAGCCCTACACTCAAGCAGTTTGGACACATTCACCACCTTTTCCCCCATTCATTAGCAACAAAGATTCCCAAGACAGCTGTACAAGCAAGACAGTCTTGCAAAAGTCTCTCTCAACTGGAATCTCTCTAACCAAACATGCTGGTGCATTAAAACCTCAGTTCTCAGCAACAAATCAAAGCTTTAGAAGAATCCCAGTGACAGAAACCAGATGGAAGCTCATATTTAGGCAAGTTATCTCTGGCCTCAGGTCACAATTTCTGCTTTCACTAGTTGAAATCGACTCCAAGGCAACTAACAACAGCAACATGTTTATTAAGCATCTTTATGGGCTGTACTTAAAAATCCACATAGCACATGTGTGGGAAAATTAGGGGAGAATAAGAATGGGATTTAAGATGTGAGGGAAGCAGCAGTGGAGGAGGAAGAAGGGAAGTAGAAGGCACTGCAAGAGGTTCACAGCAGACTTTAATGCTATTAATTATCTCAATAGGAAGATACAGGTAAAGATTTGTTTTATAATTCTACTTATATGTTTCATATGATGAAACATTTAATCATAAAAGGGGAGAAAAGCAGAAAAGTACCCCCAAACCTAGGAAACATTAAAAAGACAAAACAGCACCCTGAGACAGCCCTATCTCCACTTACGTGTATCAGTAACCACTGTATCCCCGTTGCTTCACAGAGGCCTAGCCCAGGGTGGGTGACAGACTACTGCTGCTGAGTCAGGGAATGGATGGGTGGATGGATTCATAACATTCTTCCATGGTCACCGTCTTGGATTTTGAGGTATGCCTTGGATCCCTGAGTTCTATTTGCCTAAACAAGCAGAAAGGCTTCCTGGGAACAACTTGTTTAGTTTGACTGAGGACGTAATACTATGGCCTGGCAAAGAGACATCTCAATCCTTTAACAGTTCTCTCCTCCAAGCAAAATGTCCTTACATGACTTATTCCCAGTGATGCTGATCTGCTGAAAGGATCTTTGGTGTTAGTTCTTCTGGTTGGGTCTTGCCTGCCCAACATATTCCCTAAGTGTCTGCCTTTCATAGTCACCTGAGAAGTTGCTAGAAAACCTAACATTCTCCTCTTTTAGCCAAAGAGCTTGCCTGTAGCCTTTACTCTCAAGATACAAGCAAGAGAGGTAGCCCAGCGCTATCCTTTGCCAGCTTCCTAAGCACTTAGTTCTGGCTGGTGAGATTTTACAGGACTTTTCAATCCTTCTGGCCACAGCTATTCACCTTCCAGGGAGTCCGGAGGCTGTGTGGCTCACCCGAGTGGTTAGATGTAGGATAGAGGAGAATGGATGCCTGCTCGCTTCATTAAAACAGAGGACTTCCATGCCTGCCAAATAAGTGTCAGAGGAGTTGCGAAGCTAAACAGCAGTGTTCATGCCTGTGAAAGTGTTATCTGAAAAAGGTAGACAGACTGGTAAATATGAAACTGCCCTTCCTCCCAGCTAGCTCCTTTCCTTGGCTAAGGGAAGCTAGGAAGTGGCCAGCATGGGGGTTTGGAAGAGTGGTGGGCTTGAGGACAGTGCTCCCTGCTTCTGAGTGACCTCTCTGGGCCTTATTCTCTCCAGTAGGGTAACAGTCAAGATATTCACCAACCAGTTTGGCTTAGGCATTGACCAATTCGAATGAAGAAGGGCTGTATGGCTGGAGGTATCTGCTGAGCTTGGCCTTAATCCTTCAGTTGCTGGATGGTAGAGCCATGGGAAGGATCTAGGGCAAGGGCCAGAGTGTGACGGTGGGGAGAAGCATCAGGGACCTCAGCACATCCACTGTTCACCTATCACATTTCAGTATTTTAATAATGGATGTGGCTGTCCTCCTGTTGACTATCAAGAGTTGAATGTCAGATCTACTATACAATATGATGTGTAGACTAGGTTCTCCCACTTTATATATGCACTTCAGAGTGGAAACCCTGGTGGCATGGTGGTTAAGTGCTGTGTCTACTAACCAACAGGGTGGCTGTGTGAATCCACCAGGAGCTCCTTGGAAACTCTATGGGGTAATTCTACTCTGTCTTACCTGGTTGGTATGAGTAGAAATCAACTCAATGGCAGTGGGTTTTCGTTGGATTGGGGAACTTGTTGAGAATACGGAGGCACATTATTCTCCTCAGAATGACTGAATAAGGCCCTCCAGGACCCAGGCCAGGCTTACCATGCCGATGAGACCTGAGCACCCTGCATCAGCTGTTTTCTAACAACCTGCCAGCTCTAACTTTACAAGTGTTTATGATGACTGTGAGAAATGATGTCCAGCACACAATCTCTAGGATAAGTATGCCTAATTTGGGGGGAGGACCTGTGAGTGAGCAAAGCGGGCTGGTGATGTTTGTTTAAGAGGAACAGCCATGACCCAGTTGCACTGGGATGCTGCTGTACTGACATGCAGGCCTGGCGTGGACAGACACTCAGATTTTTCAGAAGTTGGAAGCTGATGATGTGTTGAGTTAGTCCTGCATCTCACCAAGTCGTAGCTGGGGACATTACCATCTGTGGGATTAGAGGCTCCTGAGGAGAAAGGCTGCTGCTGATCTGCTGAAAGGTCACAGCCTTGAAAGTCTCATGGAGCTGTTGTACTCTGCACACAGTGGGTTGCCATGAGTTAGAATCGACTTGATGGCAACTGACAATAACAACATGGGGTTTGTGAAGGGCAGAGGTGTAGCTGGTCTCAGTGAGAGGAGATGGAGACAAGCTCCGAGTGAGAGGCTTGATGCTGTTTAAAGAGACTGATTCCTCAAGCACAGCCCTCGGATTCTGTCCTCAGCTAAGGGGAAGGAAGGAGATGCTGATTGTTGACCCTCATTTCCCAGTTTGCCTTGTGCAGAGCCTTTGTTTTCTTTACTTTTCAGGTGGAGGTCTCCCCACCCCCATTCAAAGCCTCAGTAGCCTTCCTAGTACTAAGGTGCCAAGATCTGATCACAGGGCACAGGGGCACCCTTCCAAAGGACTATCCAACTTTTACCTGAAGGGATGTTGTGAGATCCTCTGGACTCCCTGGAAGGTGAATAGTTGTGGCCAGCAGGATTGCAAAGTCCTATCAAATCTCTCCATGGAATTTTCAGACTCGAGGTGGAATCCTTAGAATGTTCCACAAAGGATGGCTTACTCATGTGTAAGTAGGCACATGTAACTGTCCCCAAATACAAGAGAACTTGGCTTGATTGCCATTATTTAAATCTAACTGCCCCACTTCCAACCCTGGCTTTGAACACTATTCTTCCACTCTTTAATCTGACTCTTAGTTGACTCCTTTAGGACTTGGTTTAGACTATGTTCTGACCTCCAGCACAAGGATGTTTGTCTCCGTTTAGTACCCATAGCCCTGGGTCTGCCCTTGTCTTAGCATCCTTCAACCGGGATTTCAATGGACTGTTTCTTTAAAAGGAAATTCTAGTGGTGAAGTGCTTAAGAGCCAAGGCTGCTAACTATAAAAGGCTGGCAGTTAGAATCCACCAGGTGCTCCTTGGAAACCCTATTGAGTAGTTCTACTCTGTCTTTTTGGGTCACTCGGAATTGCAATCAACTTGACAGCAATAGGTTTGGTTTTTTGATTTCAGTTTCTTTAAAAATATTTATGTCTAACCTTTGTGAGATATTCCCTATGTGCTCAGTACTGTGTAATTAACCTGCTTTATAGTATCATCTGAGCTAGTCCTCAGAGCAGCCCAATGAGGCTGACATGATTAGCATTCCTATTTGAAAATGAGGCTCGGAGAGTATAAGTTTCTTGCCCAACATCACACAGCTTAAAAGTGGTAAGGGGTGATTTGAACTCTGTCATTGTGAAGCCAGAGCCTGCAACTGTAACCATGACACTATGCTGCCTCCCAACAATCTGAATAAGCTTCCTAAAGTCCAGGATGGTTTCTTGGTTTATACAGCATAGTCTAAGGTAGACTCTGAACTAAGTTAGACTGAGTCTAAGCCACTGTTCTGCCACTCTCTGTGGTTAATCTTTAAGCCTCTGTTTTCTCATCTCTATAATGGGAATAGTTACATGTGCCTTATAAAATTGAGGTGGGAATTGAATGAGAGGATGTGTCTATTGGCCTCATTGCAGTACCCAGCACATGGTAAATGGTCACTACATGTTGGTTGAATGTGACAGTCGAAGGTGCCAGTGAGATTACGTTTTACTTGAAAACAGCACCCTGTCCCTGTCAAACTCTCACAAGATTTCAGAGAGATGGAAGGAGGAATGGATTTGATGATGGGCATGGAAAGAGGCTGGGTAGAGTAGAGTGGAGAGCTATTGGTCTTGTCTACATTTCTAAGAGAAGCTACCCTACAGAAAGAGTGGACAAGGTAACGACGATTCCTTTTAATTTGAAAGGCATGAAACTGATGGTAGCGGTTAAGTGCTATGTCTGCTAAGTTAAAGGTGGTCAGTCCAAATCTGACAGGTGCTCTTTGGAAACTGTATGGGACAGTTCTACTCTGTCTTATAGGGTTTCTATGAGTTGGAATTGACTGAACAACAGGGGGCTTTGGGTTTTTGAACTCTATCTCCATCACATGAAAACGACCTGCGTATCAGCCTCAAGAGTTAAACAGTAACTAGATCCATTGCTACTGAGGCACAGGTTAAATATTTGATTGGCTGGTATTGTCATTTATCTGCTCTTCTGTGTGTGGACAGATGGCTAAACTCACCGCTAAACTTATCAAGAGTTCATTTTTTTGGAAAAAAAGATGAAGCATGGGTGCTCATGTTTCGACAAATCACATAAATCCTTGTGGTTTGATCTCATTTTCCCATGTGGGTTTTCTTATTCAGCTCAATGAGCCCCGGAGACAGGCATGTTGATTTTGGGAATCAGACATGGGTCAACATCACCCAGCAGCGTGAGAACAACGTGCTACCCTACTGGCTCTGCCAGCTCCAAAGTTCTGATTCATGTAGAGTATTCCTTGGGAGGATTGTGGTTTTGTTTTTGTTTTATTAAGTCCTGGAAAAATCTGGGGATAATTCAGTTTGTCAAGTGTGTGGCTGGGTATGTAAGAGATATATGTCATTAATCCCAGGATCTTCAAGAACTGTCTAGGGGAAAGGTCTAATTAGATCTCTTTCATTTTTCTAAGTTTTTTTTTTTTTACATCAACCAGCCTTAGCAGCAAATGACATTTATGCATTAAAGTGCCCACACTGATGGGCATGCAATAAATGTTAAATGACAACAATTAAGCTTAATGAGAATTAATGGGTTGTCTCACAGCACTGCCCCAGGATGCTTCCTCACCCTTAAGGACAAGGCTCTGCCTGGCTAGCCCTGCCCACTTTAGCTCCATCTTAATGGGGTCAGCCAGTTTTGACCCCTTTTCCATTGCAGACTCTGGCCTTCTTTTCCCACAAATCAAGAAGGTCAAGACTATTGTCTATCCTATTTTTATCATCTTTTGTGATAGTTTTAAAAAAATCCTCTCTCTCACTAGTATTCCTCTTTCTGTCCTACTGGATTTTGCCTCCCTCCTTGGTCTCCCGCTTCCCCCTTTGCCTCACCAACATTCTTTCTCCAGTCTTTTTCACAGCAGAGTTCTTCTACAAGTGTTCTCACCCATACCTTGGACTGCCCTACTCACTGACATTGTTGACTTGACCCGAAACGTGGCAAAACAACTAGTCTGCACTCAAAGAGAAGAAACTAGAAAAAGAAAAGAAAGGGGAAATACAAATAATACATGTCTGAACTCAAACCCCACACGAGGATATTTTCAAGCATGGTGAGTTTCCTTGGGGAAGTCAAGACTGTAGAGCCAGGATAAATTAATTGTCCATCACACCATTCAGGGCCCCACTGGCAGCTGTATGTTTTCTGATTATTGTGTAGGACTTTATGGGGGAAAACCAATTAAGAAGTATAAAGTATGATAATCTTTTGATATTTGGTAGTCAGCTTTTTCTCTGACCTTGTTTGATGCAAACACAAGAAGCTACTTCTCTTTGGTTTCAGAGGGTTTTTAGAACGTTCACAATATCCACCTCAGTCTCCTTGCTCCCATAACACACTCCCTTTGTAGCTGGCACTATGCTGGCTACTAGCACCAGGTGCACAGGTCAAGAAGATGACTGAAGCTGTTCTGATGCCTGTGGAGAACAGGATGACGAGGTCAAAGAAGTAATGCCAACAATTCCACTACGGTGACACCCATAGGTGAAACCCCTTTTTAGGACACCAGAGAAATTCTACATAGAATAGGGAATGAGAAGCCATACTGCCTATGCTGGAAAACAGGTGGTTGGGACACTCCTGGATCTGAGTAGTGGGCCTCACTACACGGAATCATTATGTCTGGAAGGCTACCCAGTCCATCCTCTATTCCTCCCAGGTCTGGAGTCTCTGCTCCTACCTCTCCTTTCCTGGAGGTAAGCAGGAATGGATAGAACCAGGACCCATGCTCAAGTCCCCAAAGAACAGCAGGACACCTACAGTGGAGGCAGAATGTATTTAAATGCAATTCACCTCTTTGGGGTCTAGGAATAGCCACCTGGAGATTCATTTGCTGGGAAACACCGTCTGCATGGCTGAGGCAGGGGACACGGGGGTCATGGCCTTGCCAAAAGTTGACTTTCTCCGGAGGTCTGTCTGCTGTCCCGAATGGCAGCCGCTTCGGTGAGCAAATAGAATGGTCATCTCTGGGCCCAGGGGGGCTGCTTCAGGCTGGGACCCCTTAGGGTTGGCTGACTGTTCAGGCTTTCCATAGGTGGGATGGGAGGTGTAATGTTTGGTGGGAGGAGGGCTGTAATTCTGAAATCTCACGGTTTTGACTTGCTGTAAGAGAAAGGAGAGCAAAGGAACATGGTGAGGTGGGAGATGCATGCTAATTCTCTCTGAAACTCGATTCATGCTTGTCACTCTACTCTTGCCCTGAAGTGGAATACCTTTGTGTTCCTCCAGCAAACAGTTAAGTGTCTACTAAGCCTGTGTGGCTCTTATGTATCATACACTCTGTTAGGGGCTGTGAATCCAAGAGTAGATGAAACAGTTCTGACAAACAGACAGTTTTAAAAAGTGCTATAGTGGTGAGGTAGAAGATGCTAAGTATAACGAGCAGCCAACTCAAGCGGTCCTGTGGGTGGTCAGGGAAAATTTCCCAGAGGCAGAGCTATTCGAATGGAGAGGATTATTATATTGAAAAAGGATTACCAGTTATCTAGGATAAGTGGGGTAGGCAACCATCTGTGAAAAGGACCCTAGGCAAGAGGATTTGATCCCTTTTGGAAACAAATATTGCCTCTTTGGTTCATGCCTATCATTGAGTCCTGTCCCAAGGCCCACATCCTCTTTGAGGCCCCCTCTAATGACTTCATTTAGGAATTCCCATGATGGCCATGTAAGTCCTCGACCAGAATGTACAAACTAGATATCTGCGGGCTCTATTTAGCCTAGAGAGTGTTTGAGAGTTTGATTTGGTTGTCAACTCATAAAAATGGAGAGATTCTGTTTGTCTCTTTAAAAAACTAGAGCTCTAGTAACATTGGGTTATGCCCCATCATGCAACAGTGGGCTGAATCCAAGAAGCATTCCTCCTCTAGATGCATGGTCCCCAGTTTGTCTCAAGTCCCACCTCTCATTCTTTTCTTCACTTCTAGGTTGCTATGTATTTTCCTGGTACCTTGTAGGTATTTTCTTTGGCTTACAGGGTTTAATAAAGGGTTTCATCATACTGCTTAGGAATTTTTTCCCCCATGAAATTTGATCCTAGTTTCCTCCATTGAAAATTCAAGTTTCTTCACAATTAAAAAAAATATGTATGTATATATTGTGGTGAAATATATGTAGCAAAAGAGTTCACATGACCTTCACCGTATCTATCAGAGATCTGGACTTTTACTAAGCACTATATCCAATAGTATAGGGCAATGGGCACCTGAAGCTTGGAAAACTGAATTGAATACTCTGATTCAGAATAAGGACTGCTATGTTTTATATCACTCAGCACTTTTTCCAAAATGCTTTCCTTACAAACTTATAGTTTAGCACTAAGAGCATGCATGTGTTATTAGATCTGAATTCTACCCCACTTGCAAATGTCAGCTGTGTGATCTGGGTAGTGTACTCTAACACTCTAAGCCTCCACTTCTGTATTGGAAAATGAGAATAAGAATTATAATGCCTGCCTCGGGGGGCTGCTGTCAGGAGGAAATGGGATGGGACATATGAAGTGCTCAGCCTGGTGCCTGCCAGCTCATTAGTAAAGTCATGTCAGTAAAGACATGACAAATAGGAGGAAACTACATGCTTTGTCCATTTTGGGGAGAACACATGGTGGTGGTGGTGGAGGTGATGGTGGTAGTGGTGGTGGTGGCGGTAGAGGTGGTAGTGATAGTGGTGGCAGTGGTGGTGGAGGTGGTGGAGGTGATGGTAGTGGCGGCGGTAGAGGAGGTGGTGGTGGTGGTGGCGGCGGTGGAAGTGGTGGTGGTGGAGGTGATAGTGGTGGCAGTAGCGTTGGTGGTGGAGGTGGTGGTGGCGGCGGTGAAGGTGGTGATGGTGGAGGTGGAGGAGGTGGTGGAGGTGATAGTGGTGGCAGTGGTGGTGGCGGTGGCGGTGGAGGTGATGGTAGTGGTGGTGGCAGTGGAGGTTATGGTGGTGGTGGTGGAGGTGATGGTAGTGGTGGAGGTGGTAGAGGCAGAGGTGGTGGAGGTGGAGGTGGTGGAGGTGATGGTAGTGGTGGTGGTGGAGGTGAAGTGGTGGAGGTGATGGTGGTGGTGGAGGTGGTGGTGGTAGTGGTGGCGTTGGAGATGATGGTAGTGGTGGCGTTGGAGGTGATGGTGGGTGGTGGTAGTGGTGGTGCTGGTGGTATTGGTGATGCTCTATAAACTAACAGATAATGACTAGTGTTACCTGATATGTTAATGTCACTTCTTCCTTCCTACTATTCCTCTTACTTCAACCATATTACTGAGATCATGAGTTTTTATAAAAACTCACATCCTCTAGTGGGAAACACCTTAGACTAGAAGAAGCAGATCGATCTGATTTTTGCTTTAAGCTCAATACCAACTGTTGGAGTTTTCATAATTCAGAGTGTTACAACCTCAATAAGTCACTTACATTCCCGTGTCTCCATTATTTTTTTTAACACGATGTATAATTATGTGTGAAGCACCAGGTACACACTTTGCATAACTTATTTACTATCCACTGCACTCACTCCAATCCTATGAGGTAGTTCCTATCCTTATCCCCACTTTTTAGGAAAAAAAAAAGTTTCAGAAAGGTGACATGTCTTATCCAAAGTCACTCAGCAAGCCAGAGGTAGAGCTGGAGTTCACACTAATGTGTCAAAGCTACAGGCTTCCTAAATCACCTCTGGGACTTCAGGAAATTACATGTAAACATATATTTTATTTATAAACAAAAACAAAATCAGCACACGTTTAGTGAGGGTGTGAGTGCTGCAAGGATGGGAGGTGAGACAGGACCATACGTTTGGCTGTAATTTTGATTCCTTGCCACCAACACGAACTCTCAGGTTCCAGGACACCATCAAGGAATTCCATAAATACAAAGTTGACAGTCCAGAAATCAGTTCTCCGAATGTCTCCCCATTCCTACCTTTTCAGTGCCATTTCTGGAGTTTTCTGGTTTCACCAGGATTGATGGTGGGGCAGATGCTGGTGGTTTTAGTGGAGGCTCACTCTTGATGGGCACTTCCTTGCCCTCCATGATGAGGGAACTGGATGCCGAGTGGATCCTTGTATCGTTGCCTCTGCTGACGCATGTTTGGGCAGGCTCCCCAGTAGGAACAGGCTTGGGTCCCATCTCCACCACCATGGAGGAAGGCGAGGAGGGGACCCCCTGTGGCTGGTAGAACTGGAACTGCTGTGGCTGCACAACCATGGTAGGGCTGTGTCTGAGGGAGCCCACCAGGGTGGGGATCCCTGGCTGAATAGGTCTCTGCAGGGATCCATCTGGGGAAATTACGTGATGAGATTATCAGTAATAGCCCGGCTGACAGCAGGTTGGTCAGGGCTGGGAAAGCAGTGTGTCCTGATATCCCGGAATAGTTAAGTGCTTTCCCAGTATGACTGCACTCACATTCTCTTGGGGTCTTTCAGAGGTGACCTTGTTCTTTTTTTAGCACTGTTTGATGATGCTGGCAGCAAATAACTGGCTAGCTGAATGCTGGGGTGTGGTGGGTGTCAGAGGGTAAACAGAAGGTAAATGACTTCCATTTGCCATCTCTCTTCTCCCACATGTCCCTTCTACTCTCACCCTCTGGTCCTTTAAGAGGGAAAATGAAAAAAGAGATAGACAGTTTCTCAGTGTGAAATGAATACAAGGACATGCAAACCAATGAGGAAATGAGAAACAGGACAGAAAGAGAAGAGAAATCAAGAAACAACAGAAAGACAAGAGAAAGAGGAGATGAGTAGAGAGAGGAGAGGAGTGGACTAGGATCAGCTACTCGCTGATGAAAATTTTAACAGAAGCTTTAGTCATGTGCCAGTAGAAATGCTTTTTGTGTGTGGTGGGCAGGTAAGTGGAATTAAGAGAGTATATGTGCTAAGCAAATGGGACACAAGACAGAAATCAATTTGGAAAGGTTATTCCAGAACTCAGGCTGTGTGTGGATGAGCTTTGCAAAGTCTCCTAACAAAGGTATGGGATCAAACTGACTCGCAGGGAACCCTGGGTAAGTAGGTGACATCACCACCTGCACCTCAGTTCCTGCATTTGTAAACTGGAGGTAATAACAGTGTCTGCATTTTGTAGGGCTGTTGTGAGGATCACACTGCATGTGGTGTGCAAGATGTTAGAAGAGTGGCTGGAACATAATAAATGTATTTGTTAGCTATCATTACTTCTGGGTAAAGGATAAAACCAGTTGCCATTAGAGGCAATTTGGACTCACGGTGACCCCAGGTATGTCATAAAAGAACTGAGCTCCATAGAGTATTCAGTGGCTGACTTTTGGGGAGCAGATACTAGGTTTTTGTTTTGGGGTACCTCTGGGTAAACGTGAACCTCTAATCTTTTGGTTAGAAGTTGAGTGTGTTAGCTGAGTAAAGGATAATCCCCAAACCAAACCCACCAGTTTTAAGCCAATTCTGACTCATAGTGGCCCTACAGGACAGAGTAGAACTGCTCCATTGAGTTTCCAAGGAGCACCTGGAGGATTTGAACTGCCAACTTTGGTTAGCAGCTGCAGCATCTAACCACTACACCACCAGGGTTTATGGGTAAAGGATAGCAACTCCTAATAATGCAAGGTCTAGGAGTTTGCCCTTTCCCTGAGCTTTTCTTTTCTTCTTTTTTCTTATGATTGAATGAAAATGTACATTCCCATATAAATTTACATGCCCACCTATATGCAGCTCCCACTGCTCTCCCTGTCCGGTGACAGCACACTCCTCCTCTCTGCTCCCTACATGTCTTATCCTCCCAACAGTCTCCTATCCCCTCCTCTCCACCCACTCCGCCATCTCCAGTAAGAGGTCAGCAGGACGACATCCTATAGATGCATAGAACCACGAAGTGCACACATGATATGGTCACTCTGTGTTGCCAAGTCCAATCCATTCCTGTTTGAGAGTTGACTTCCGTTATGATTTATGGACAGGGGCAGCACCAGCTTTTTTTTTTTCTTTTTAACTGAGATGATCCTTCCCCTTTTAGTAAAACAAAATTATCTCTTCCCCTCAAATTCTCTGGAAAACTGGAGATCCTCACCCTTTGGGCACATGTATTTTAGGTGATGTGGATTGCCTGTATTCTGGGAGGTGTAGGGGGTGCTCCTGAGAAGCACTGTGGACCTGTTCTCCATCAGGGCATCCCAGCATTTAGAGAGTATGGGTAGGTGTTCCAGCCAGGGATGTTCATCCTTAGTGATACTCGATGGACACATGTTTGAATCACAGTCATTTGTGTCCAGCACAGAGTGCCTGAGCCAAAGCCACATCGCACACTGTGACTCTTTGTCAAGCCAAATGTGGACATGAAAAGCAGACTGCCTGCTAACATAGTCGGTGTTCTCAGCTGCTGTGAGCAAGCCAGTCACCATTTACACAAGTCTGACCTTTCAGTTTAGACATTTGTTTTTCCACTGACAACCCTGTGAGGTACACACAGTCAATTCTCCCGTCACTTCTATTCGCTCTAGGAAGACTGATAGCTTGACCAGTCTCACCTTGGGAAAAGGCAGAAAGAGAAAGCCTCCAGAACTCGAAAAAGTCAAAGCGGCACCGGGCAGACATGTCCATCGGCTCTGACAGACATGTGAAAAATCGGTTTTATGCCATATCTATTTATGTTGTCAGTTCCCAATTTCCAAGAGATTTACTGCTTTCTTATTATATACACATGTAAGGCTAGTGGACAAAAGCTCTTAGTCAATCAAGATCTATGGAAACGTTGGGAAGCGAAATATTAAAGAAAGTGCACACAGTTGCCAGTAAGATGCGACTGCCAACATCCATAGGTGTTCTAGACAGGCAATGAACATTTCCACCCTGAATCCACACTCTTGAGGGGCTTCAAATGACTGGCTTAGTTGTAGTAGCAATGACAATACTAAGACAATGGTGGCATTACAAAAAATAGGAGGAGCCTTGGTGGTGTAGTGATTCAGAGCTCTGCTGCTAACCAAAATGTCAGCAGTTCAAATCCATCAGCCGCTCCTTGGAAGCTCTATGGGGGCAGGTCTCCTCTGACCTATAGGGTCACTTTGAATCAAAATCTTCTTGATGGCAATGGGTTTTACAAAAAGGGAAGTCTCTGGTGTCTTTAAACAATTAAGCAATTAACTACTAGCTGAAAGCTTGGTGGTTCAAATTGACACAGAGGTACCTTGGAAGACAGACCTGGTAATCTGCTTCTTGAAAACCCTCTACTCTGCACACATGGAGTCGCCATGATTTGGAACTGACTTGAGGACAACTAGCAACAATAACAACAACAGTTATACAAACATCTAATATTTCTTGAGGGCTTATTACGTGCCTGCTGGCAGTGTGTCAACAGCTTTACGTGGATTATTTTATTAAAATCATACAATACCTTGATGAGGTCAGTGCTACTTTTGTCTCTGTTTTACAAATGAGAAAAGTGAAGACTGAATAGGTTTTTAGTAGCTTGCCCAAGTCTGTTGTGGTGGGGCTACTTTTTTCTTTGAGGGGAGTGGTTGGACCCAAGTGATAGAGGATGGGGCAGGTGCCTGAATGCCATCAAGAGGCGGGAGGAGTGGTAAAACAGTCATCAGATGGACGCGTTGGGAAATGGTGCAGCCGAGATACTTATTCTCTTTTTTCTTGGGGAAATATTCCTGTGCAGCATATTGTCCCACATATTTGTCTTTTGCTTGGGCTGTCACATGGCATTTTCAGGTTTGATTATCTTCCTTTTTTTTTTAGAGATAGCATAAAAGGATTGCAGAGCCTAGCTTAAATCAGGAGACATAGAAGAAATCGTATCTACTTTTCTTGGCTCTCTTTTTTCTAGAGAAGTCTAAGAATATAGAACTTTGATGTTTTATAAAACGAGTTTCAGATACGTTTTACAGCTTGTGAGAAGGAAATTGTATGTAGAATCTCAATATGTTAAGAGAGAAATGTATGGCTCCTTACAAGTGTCTATGTCTCTTGATATGAGCACCATATGGATGTCTTGCTTGTGAAAACAAAAGCAAGGTGCAGAACAGTGCAGAGAGGACAAGGAGGTACACACAGTTGGAAGAGAATTGGGACAACGGCTCAGGATATGAGAGAGACTTGCTTTTGTACCTTTGTAAGATGTCAGCTTCTTTACTCTGTGTCTGTGTTATTTAAATAACAAAGAGGGACCTAGGGGCTCTGAGTGTTGCCTCCCAAGCCCCCTCTATCTCCTCTCTATCCCATCCTACCCTTGTTTCTCTTTTGACATCCTCTCAGGGGTTCCCTAGGAACACAGTTTGAGAAGCACTGATTCAGCAAGAGCTTTAGTTGTTCTGCTTGATGAGAGCCAGCATCCACCTTGGCTATATTCTAATTACACGTTGGCTCTCAGAGCTGCTGTCACCCTAGTCATTCAGCGAATGTGTGTAAAGCAACCACAGCAACTCTGAGTTGGTCTGACACCATTCAGCAAAGTCACAGCATTTGTAAAGCACCCTTTCAGAGGCACCTTCTAAAGTTAAGATCCTTGTTTGTGAGAAAGCCCTCCGCCCGGCCCAGGGTCGGATGCCCCCATCACTTAACTCTAAGCACGTACCTCTCTGCCACCACTTACTCTTTCTCATGCTGCTCCGCCCTTTCCGAAGAGACCCCTGTGCTACAGTCCCCGGGCTGACGGTGCTGCTCCTCACAGGGTTGACTATCGCTGTAGGCACAAAGACGGATTTGAAGGGACGGCTTTGCCGGGGATCACCTTCTGAAATGCTGCCTTGGGATGACACAGACGAGGTGGATAATGTCCATGTGGCACAGAGGCCAGGGCTCCGGGACTCTGGAAAACTAGATGTCTTTCTGGTAGTTGGAAGTTTTTTAAAGAGAAGAAATAGAAGAAGAGAATATTCAGTCAAGAGTTCCATTTGAACAAAATGATTAGCTTCCAACTCTATAGCATATGTGACTCCTCTCCACCCTCCTTACCCACACAGGGTTAACTAATGAGGCCCTGAGTCCCCGCACCTTGATAAATGTTTGGGTGCATTGAGGGAAGGGAGAGTATGCCATTTTGCCAGATCTTGGTAGAACCAGAAGACTTGACTTTCATCATCTTTTATTCCAGTTCTTATCACTCCTCACCCCATATCCCTCCAGTCCTTAAATTTGGAGCATGACATCTTGTATATGTTCAGCATGCTTTGCAATGGCTGCTTCTTGCTCTATACACATCTTCTGCTAGATTTTAAACTCACTGAAAGCAGAGATTTTACATGATTTGTTTTATATCCTCCAGATTCTGCCTCTGTATTGTTCTGTGCTCAGCACTGTTGCCAGCCATTTCAGCTAACACATATTGAGCACTTACTGTATGCCAGGCATTGGTCAAGGGCTTTGCCTACGTTATCTCATGGGTTCTTCAGAACAGCCTTTCTGAAGTGGGTACTATGAGCATTACTAGTTTATACACAAAAACAACAAAATGTTTTGCAGTTTCTTGTTCAAGTAACTGCTAGACCTGGGATTTGAACTTAGGTCTAGGGTGGCCCACTGCAGTATCCATGCTCTTAACACTGAGCTACACCATCTCCTGACAGCAATCAGAGCATTTGCCTGCAGACTCACTTGAAATAAGCACATTGAAGCATGTGACGGACTCTGAGCATACCTCCAATGAGACTCTAATCCTTAGACTTTGGCTGTGATTTCCATGGAAGTATCAAGGTTTTATAAAACAACAATCCCTTGTCCATTGTTTCTAGTTATGGAACAGCTCCCTGCAGTCCACAGGGATTGGAGGTCATCTGATGTGACTTTCTTGCCTTTTCACCCTAACATTGCATCTCCTGCCCAACAGTCCTTGTCACTCTCCTGATTAAATAACCTTTGTTAATTCCAGGGAATCACTACCTCAACCAAGACACCAGCATCGAGATGCCCTTGTAACTTCTTTCCTGCCGCTGCCTCCAGGCTTTTTTTTAAAAGATAATTTCTGCTTTCTTTACTTCTTTTGATTGAAAAAAATGATACCTAGTTTTAATAACAAACCAGTCTTATATGAATATAGGTATCACTTAACTATGGTTGGTGTTACTCAAGAAGTGCATACAGACAAATGCCCTAGGAATGAATGCTTGAGGCAGCCAGACTATATGGACAGCTGACAGCCTGCCTCTGGTCAGGAGGGGGCAAGAAGCTGTCCTCCAGGAAGAGGTAGGGCCCTGTTTGGGAAATCAAGGCTAGGCAGTGGAGGGGAATGAATCCCCAGCAGTGACTTCCAGGGCAGAGCGAAACATCTGGCTGCCTACTGAACACAGGCCTGGAGGTGTTAGATGGCACCAAATTGATTATAAACAGGAAAGACAGGTTCCAAAATTGTTTCCAGTAGCAGCAGCAGCAGCAGTAAGGTGCTAATACAGTTAATTAGCCCAAGAGAGCCTTATTCCATGAGTTCCTTCTTTGAAAGATTGTCTGTAGATTGAGGTACAACCTCATTTTTCCAAGTCCAGCACTGGGCCAAATGCCAGGAACTCTGAAGTCCCAACTCTCAGATCCAACATGGAGTCACTCTTAGTCCCTTAGTGCAAAGATCAGCCCTCAGATAGCATTTTCTTCTAGGATCATAGATATTATTGAATCTTCTAGTATCATAGATATTATTGAATCCCAATGACATTCCAGAACAGCAGATATTAACCTCGTTTTTCTAGATGGGGAGACTTAAAGACGTTATGCGCTTCACTGGGAAGAGTAGATGGTGCTGATGATTTCTTCCATTGTGCCTGCTCTGAGTGGACAGATCGCTGTGTCCTCTGCCTGTGTTGTGAGCCTGAAAAACCTGCCTGACATTCAGAAGAGGCATCACAAGCAGCAACTCTACCATCCTCTCCCCTGGCAGCAGCCTCTTGGCAAGGAGAAAAGTTGGACCTTGACAGTTTTGATATACTTTTATTTAGAGAGTTAGAAGCAAATGAATGGTGGCTTATTTGTCTATTCTGTCCATCCATCAGGCCCTGAGTGGGCGTATGTGTCAGTGAATATTTTTGGTTGCAAGAGAGAAACTGTCCTGGCTGGTTGGACAGAAGGGAATTCACTGGGAGCACAGGAGATGAAGAGACAGGCTTGGAAATGGCTCCAAGGAGGCTCCAGAGAGCTAGCAGCAGGAACCGCTGTTGGGAAGAGTCTGATCAGATGTTGCTGCTTGTGCTCTTGCTACAAATGCCCTTCAACTTTGCCTGCATCCGTCCACATTGGTTTAGCTTATTCCTTAGCTGGTAATGGGCTTAGGAGGAGCATATGGAGGAAGAGGGCTTAGTTTCTTTAGCCTTTGAAAAGAGATAGAACTGCCTCCCACCAAGACTACACATGATAGAGGAACTCCAAGAGGACACAGGTAGTATTAGAAAGGGGGATCAAATGCTGGACAAACATTTGACAAATGTTCTGTACAACAGAAGTCAATGGATTTCTCTAGACCATAGGGAAAGGTGTGGTGCCACAGACTTAGTCATGGTCAACAATAATGGAGAGTTTGGTGTCACTGGGGGCAGGGGGGCACTGAGTAGCACAGCTGCCTTTGCCTCTTGACAATTGAAAAGCTCACTCTCTGAATCTTAACTCAGATTTAAATGCTGGCAATTCGGTCAACTCTGATCTATAGTTAACCCCAAACTCTAGCTGGCTCAGTTCATCAGGGGATGATACTAACAAATGCAAATGTTTAGATGCTCAGGGAGCACATCTCACCCTCCAGCCTTGGCTGTTTCATAATAGCCAAAGGGTGCTGGGTGGCAATGCAGATCCATCATTGCAAATTGATAATCAAATGTTGGGGAAAAATAAGAAACAAAGACAACAACAACAAAGCAGCTCACACACAGAGTCAAAGAACACAAAGGGGCCACGTACATTTAGTCCAACCTACTCAGTTCTAAGCATGTAAGCGGATAATGGTGGTAGAAACTCAGCTGACAAAGGACAGCATTATTCAGCCCTGAGAAGTGGAAGAAACTAAACTTCCCACAGTGGAAAAGATGGTTGAAAACAAGGGTGAGCTTCAGCCAGTTAGACAAATTGGATATATGTCACCCATGTCTAAGATTAGAAGGATGGAACTTTTTCTGCATCAGACAAACTATCAAAGAAAGTAAACAAACACTGGAAAACGATTGATTCTCTGTTACCTAATAACCCTTAGAAGCATGTACTCTGAAAGGACTTGCTGGGAATGCTGACTCCTTATAAGCAAAAACACCCCTAACCAAAATACATACATATATTCAGATTTCTAAGAGCTGGGAAATGTGTAGACTCATTGGCAATCTATGATGCTGAGACCCTATATCCATTGTTTGACATTCAGCCCTCTCTGACAAAGGGTTGCTTCTTCAGGTCTGTCCTGGTCCAAGAACACAAGAGATTCACCCAGGAGGCAGGTCAAGAAGGAGAGAAAGGGGTGCACTGGAATGGAATACAACACATATCCTAGTTAGGGTAACCATATGTCCTGGTTTTCCTAGAAAAGTCTCAGTTTATACCTGCCCTCCTGATGCATTAAGAGGGGTCCATTTTGATCTCCAGAATATCTTAGTTTGGATGACAAACTACCCAGTAGCTCTTATTTTAATGGTTCTTTGATGGCATAACCAAGATTTTGGACTAAGGCCTGATGTATTAGCAAACGGCCTAGTATTCATGTTAGATCCCATGAAAGAACAGTGTTCATAAGCAAGGGTAGGTGTCCCCCTTGCTTGTCACTGTCATTTTTAAACCATTCCCTCGACTCACAATACCCCCCAGCTTTGACTCTTCCACCATCAGACACTGCTGCCCACCATCCCAGCTTGTTGCAGGCAACATTTACCCTCTAGGTCTGTTCCCTCTTTCTTTGAGGATTTTGGCTCCTGGCTCACTGTCACTCTCTTCACTAGGACCGATCCCACCATGATTTCATTTCCCCTGAGAGCTTTACATATCATCTCGCGCCCAGGCCTCTCTTCTAAATACCAGCCTCAGCTGCTTAGCATCATCTCTGCTTGGATTACTAACAAGCATTTCAGACTTAACCTGCCCCAAACAAAGAGTTTCATGTCTTTCCACCTCAAAACTTGCTCTTCTTCTTTTTCACTACCTCCATCTCAGTAAAAGGCACCTCTACCTTTGAATGACTTGGGACAAATACTTGGACTCATCTTGGTTCCTCTAGTCTTTCACACCTCGTATTTATCTGTCAAACTCTTGCTGGCTCTTACCTTCAGAGTATCTCCAGAATCTAACCACTTCTTACCTCCCTGGCTCCTACACTCGGGTTCAAACAGTCATCACCTAGCCCCTGGATTATTTCAATAACCTCTTAATTTACACAATTTCAATCCTTTCCTCTCTATAGTTTATTCTCAATCCAGTAATCAGACTGATTTTGGTTAAAACACAAAGCAGATAATGCCACTCTTGTGCTCAAATTTCTACCCTAGATTTAAATCCAAACTCTTCATTCTGACCTCAAAACTTCTGTCTGCTACACGCCCCAGTGCCTTTCCGACCTCATCTCCTGATAACTTTCCCCTCACTTGCTCTTTTCCAGTCCTGCTAGCCTTAATGTCATGCAATTTCTACCTCAGCGTCTTTGTACCCGCTGTTGCTTTGATATACAATACTCTTCTAGATATCCCCATGGCTCATCTCATTTTTTTTTTCATTTTGCCATGTTACTTCTCAATAGTCACCCCTGAATGACCTACCTGAAATTCTGACCACTTTCACACATTCTAGACCCCTTTTCTGCTTTATTTTCTCCTTAGTCCTCAATGTTATCATTACATGTATTATAATACCATATCTTTTTTACTGTCTCTCCCATCAAAATTCTGTGGGCAGGGATTTTGTATGCTTTGTTCATTGGTGTGTCTCCAGTGCTCAGATAGAGGCCTGACATGTAGTTAGTACTCAATAAGTATTTGTTGAACCAATGAGTTAATCAGAATATCAGTTATAGACAGTCTTAGTTTACCTTTGGAGATTTTGTAACTTTGTCACAGATTCTAAGAACCTTCCATTAAAAGGAATAACTATGATGTACTTCAACTTTCTTTCATGTGAAGAAGTCTCTTCATAATCCTCTGGATCTACACAGACTTTACCTATACTCTACCTGAAAGGACAGTTCGCTGTCTTACCAGCTAGTCTGCTTGTGAAAATCTCTGAGTTAGAAAATGCAGCATTTTACTGAATGAAAACCTTTTCTTCTAAGTTCTGTCCACTGGTCAATGTTCTGCCCCCTCCTGGAACAAACCTATGTTGAGCTCTACAGACTGTCATTATCCCTCTGACCCCTGTCTTCTTTAAAGTTAAACAACCCTTGCTTCTTCACTGGTGTCCCATGAAGTAGTTCACTATCTCCTTACCATCCTGGCCGTCCTCCCCCGGACACAGTGCCCCACCTAAATGAAGGTCCCCAAACTGGACATGTGATTGCAGCTCTGACTGTGACAGATTACAATGTGACTGTCACTTTCCTTGAAGTTGTGACTCTCTGGTATGTCATAAAGACACCACTTGATGCATGGTGATGGAGCCAATGTCTTGTGACAGGCTTGACTGGGCTGATGGGGGTGGAGGTAGGAGAAATCACTGCTGGTTATAGGAGTCTCTGTGTATTTCTGGTTGTGAGGTGAAACATTAGCTACAATGTGAAAATGAAAGCTATCCTACAGAATGGAAAAGCTTGGGAAAGCTATTAGAGAAGAGGACTTGGAGAGTAAGTGGCATTTGATCTAGGTTGTGTGTGGACTAGTAGTGGTCTGAGTCCATGAAAGATCTAGTGGCCTAACAAATTGGGAAATTTCCCAAGGAGCTCCAGGAAGCCAATTAATGTCGTATTTCCCCATTATGCCTCTAGATGGTGTGTTGAGGTGGAGGATATGAAGTGGGATTTCTGCAGCTTTTGCTACAGAAAACCTGAAATCTAGTTGTTGAGCAAGTTGCATAATGATAAAAATCCGTTTCCTTATCCATAAAATAGTACCTACCTTACAGGATTTTTGGGAATAGCCCAAGAGTTATAAGATGTGAAAGTCTAAACTGCAAAGAACTGTACTTCTATTTTTTAAATTAAGGTGTTAGTTAGGAGGGTATGAAGGCAAAACCTGTTTCTTGGCTCACACTCTGAAGAAGTCTTAAGCCCTTCATCAGTCCAATCCACAGATGGTCCCTGGCCTAGGATGACCCAGCTTTCTGATGCTCCCATTGGAAGGGACATACCTGAAAATAGGGATGACATAGTTGTTTGGGAAGATGCCAACTCGCCCAGTGACCAAGGAGACACCCCTGAGCCAGCCGTCCTGGTACCTGCCGAGGACCCTGACGCCTTCTCCTTTCTGTAGGTCCAGCTCATCAGGCCCATGGGCTGCGTAGGCGTGCAGCGCTACAAACCTGGGTGACAGAGGGAGCCTGGTGAAGGAAGACGGTGAGCAGGCCCGAGGAGGGCTTCAAGCCAGAGCATGGGGACAGGGAGACAGAGCCCAGACCCAAGGGTTACCAAGATAAATTTAAAAGCAATTGATTCCTCAATAATTAAGGCATATAAAAGTGGGATAAGCTGGCTGAAATAGCAGCAGTGAGGTGGGGCTCATCATCCTTCCTTCTCCATTGGCTGCCACATAGTTAAAAATAACTAGGGAAACAGGCTTAGAACAGCAGAAGGCGTTGCCTATCAGGAATTAGTGGGAGAGCCAGGTTTCAAACTAGGTTGAAGTCATGGCTCAGACTAGCATTCCTTTTTCACGATTTCTTGGAGCTTTGTGTAAGACAATGGTCTCTGCCAATAAGGCTTAGAGAAATGAAAAGTCAGAATTCCTACTCCCTCTCCTGACAGTGGGGATATGTTTAATTCCAGGAGGCAGGAACTTAGTGGACACAGAGAAGCAGACGCTAGGAAATGGGAAACAGGGGCTAGTCCTGTTCTTTTCTTTTTCTTTTTTTTTTTTTTTGCAACAGTGGAATAATGGCTGGTCGGATCCGACTCGACGGCACTTGGCTGGCTTGGCACCGGGAAGGAGGGGAATAGGTTTGTAAAATGGCAAACATGTCCTCACGGAGACCAGGGGTAATGTACTCTAAAGTCTACCTTGCAGCACTGGTTGCTAAGTGGTTAAGAACTCAGGCAGCTAGCCAAAAGGTGGGCAGTTCTAGTCTACCAATTACTCCTTGGAAACCCTATGGGCAGTTCTACCCTGTCCTATAGGGTCACTGTGAGTCATAATCAAATTGACAGCGCACAACAACAAATCATGCAAATAACACCATGGAGGAATCATGGGTGTGGACACAATAGGGAACAGTGAGATGGTTTGCTTAACTGTATTACAAAAATAACTCACTTGGGCTTGCCACATTAGGGGCCATCAGAGTATGGCTCTTAGACAAGACATCAGGAAGCCCTTCAGGACTGTAGGGACTGTGACACTGGAATGCTTTATTATGAGTGTTCTTGTCTGCAAGTCTTTTTTTTGTCCCTCCTGAAATGCTATATTTTTCTGATTACTAAAGCAAGATGAGTCTACAAATAAACATTTCGAGTCTAAAAGAAGACAAAAATCATGCAATATCCAATCTGCTAGTGATGTTTCAGTGTCTAATCTTTCAGTCTTTTACTACTTTTGTAAAATAAGGAGCTAGGATGATATGGTATGCTAATTTGCATTTCTCACCATTATTTCCTTCAGAAGTTATTAAGCAAGGGGCCCTGTTACCTCTCTGGATGGCATGGTTTGAGAGTGGGAATGGCAATCCTTGATGGCAGAGGGATGGCAAAGATTACACTCTGTGCCACAACAAGCAACAGAGTGGGATGCTTTCTACTCACATGTTAGCTGCGAGTTGATGCTGAGAGCTGGGCAGACTGATGATGGCTGTGGACTGTCCTGGGGAGGCAGGTGCAGGGTGATAATTGCTCACCTACACAGACATACAGACAAAAAAGACAGCCAAACAGAACCAATGAGCTTCACAAGCCAGGCCCAGAGCACACAGGGCTGCTGCAGAATGACCTGATGTGGCTGGAAACCAAGAGTTGTGCCCAGCGGCACCCATCATGCATTTTCTCTGCAGTTGATGGTGGTGGGCAGAGGGGGCCGGGAAGGACAAGTTTAAGGGCTGTCATATACAGTCCTGTTCACAAGAAAATGGCAGCACCTTGCTTCACCTGGGCAGCACCTCTGCCCGGGCCCCACCCAGCTCCCATGTGCTCACCTTCGTTAAGGAACACCTACTGTTGGAAAGTGATAGTTAAAGCATACTGAGAGCTTAACATTTGTCAGGCAGTTTTAAGTCTTAAAAAAGACCTGGTTGTGCAGTGGTTACAGTGCTTGTCTGCTAACCAAAAGGTACGTGGTTTGAGCCCATTGGCTGCCCCTGGGAAGAAAGATGCAGCACTCTGCTTCCATAAAGATTTACAATCTTGAAAACCCTATGTGTCCTAGAGGGTTGCTACGAGTTGGAATCTACTCACAACAGTGTGTTTGGTCTAAGTGCTTCATGGATATTAACTAACTTAAACTTTACAACGACTTGAGATAGGAAGGTGCTATCATCATCCCTGTTTTCAGATGAGAAACAAACACAGAGCAAAACCAAACAGAAAAGATCACGGAGTCAGTATGAAACAAGGAAGTTTAAAAGCAGGCAGTCTGGCTTCTGAGACTCTTCTCTTACGGACTACTGCTACTATTACTACATACACAAGTGTGCACACAGCAGACTGTCTGATGATTTATAGAAGATGAATCTGAATTCCTTTTACATTTCTCAGCAAGGAGAACAATCACGACAACCCTCCCAAAAAACCAAACCCACTGTCGTCAAGTTAATTCAAACTCATAGTGACCCTAGAGGTCAGAGTAGAACTGTCCTAGACAGTTTCCCAGGACAGCCTGTCACATTAGAACTGCAGACTTTATGGTTAGTAGATGTAGCACTTAACCACTATGCTACCAGGGTTTCCATGACAACAACTCTTAGAAGTTGGCTAATTTCTCACCCACCACCCGGGAAACCCTGATGGCATAGTGGGTTAAGTGCTATGTCTGCTAACCAAAAGGTTGGTAGTTCAAACCCACCAGGCACTCCTGGGAAACTCTATAGGGTGGTTCTACTCTGACCTCTAAGGTCACACTCTGAGTCAGACCCTACTTCAGAGGGTGGGTTTGGTTTTTTTTTTTGGTTTATCTTGGGATCTTGCTTGTTACTTAATATATTACACTGCTTGTTTCCTTCATATATCATAGGCTTTAATTATTGTTTACTTATTGACCACCACCTCCCCTAGGCTAAGTTTCATGAGGACTGGAAGCTTATCAGTCTTGTTCACTGTATTTCATGTGTGCTCAATAAATACTCACAGATTAAAGAATGAATGAAAAGGTCTCCTTAACGCTATACACCAAGGACTAATGAAACTACAACCACCATCATGCCATCCTGCATGAATAGATTTGGTCTGCTCCCAGTTATCCACTATCAGGTGATGATAATTATATATCTGTGCCTTTTCTTGACTATGTTCTTGGGGTGCAATTATTGTTTGTGAATGTGTGTTTATGTAGGTGTGAATGATTTACTGAGTGACTGTGTCTCTGATCCTGTGTGCAGATGTGAATATTAGTTCAAAACCCATAACAATTATTGTGTATACACTGTGAAGCTATTGGTATATTGTAAGTAGATCATGTTCACACATGTAAGTCTGCAGACTGAGATGCATATATGCTGTGTGACTGTATACTTCTACATAGGATTTAATGTGTATGTAAACAGACTCCGGAGGGGTGTGCAGGCATGCATGCCTATGGATTTGTGTGTGCATGTCAATGAGTGTGTAAATGTATATATTGTTGTATATTTATGTGTGGAATTTTGGATCAGAAAACCATTCCAGTCATACAATAACGAGTGTTGGCTAGGGTATAGAGCAATCAAAGCCCTCTAATGTTGCTGCTAGTAATGTAAAATGATACAACCCTTTTGGAAAACAGTCTGGTAGTTCCTGAAATGATTAAACATAGAATTACCATGTGACACTGCAATTCCACGGTAGTATCTAAAAAACCAAACCCACTGCCACTGAGTTGATTCTGACTCACAGTGACCCTACAGAACAGAGTAGAACTGCCTCATAGAGCACCTGGTAGACTCAAATTGCTGATCTCTTCGTTAACAGCCATAGCACTTAACCACTATGCCACCAGGGTTTCCATCGAGTTTTTCAGGAGCGCTTAGCAGATTCAAACTGCCAACCTTTGGGTTAGAAAACAAATCACTTAACCACTATGTCAACATGGCTTCTATTAAAAAAAAAAAAAAAAGGATACAATCCTTTTGAAAAACAGTCTGGTAGTTCCTGAAGTGATTAAGCAGAGAATTACTACGCGACACCACAATTCCACAGTATGTGCCCCCTAAAATGCAAATATATGTCCACGCAAAAACTTGTACATGAATTTTTTAACAGTATCATTCATACTAGCCAGAAGGTAAAACAACCCAAATGTTCATTAATTGATGAATGGATAAACAAAATATGGTGCAGATGTACAATGGAATATTTTTCAGTCATAAAAAAGAATAAAGTACTGATACAGGGTACAGTGTGGATGAAATTTGAAAACATTATGCTCAGCAAAAAAAAAAAAAAAAAATCCACAGAAGACCACAAATTATCTGATCGCATTTATGTGAAATGTGCAAAACACAGATGCATAGAGACAGAAAGCAGATAAGTGGTTTTCAGGGAGGGAGAAGAGGTGAGTAAGGGAGTGATAGCTAAATGAAGTGATGGAATGTTCTAAAACAGACTGTGGTGATGGGGACACACATCTGTCATTATACTAAAAACCACTGGATCGGGCACTTTAAATGGGTAAGTTGTATAGTATTTGAATGAAATCACAGTAAAGGTGTTAAAGCAAAATCATTCTGACATTACCCCTCCTGGGTGCTCTCACACTGCACACACGCATTCTGAGCTCTTCAGTCAAATATTGTACCATCTCCCTCCAGCAGAGACCAAAAGGAAGCATCAGTCCCTGGAGAAGGACATCATGCTTGGTAGAGGGTCGGCCAAAAGGTGGAAAGCCCTCAACAAGGTAGACTGACACCGTGGCTGCCACCTGGGCTCACGCATAGCAGCGATGTTGAGAACGGTACAGGATCAGGCAGCGTTTCATTCCATTGCACGTGGGCTGGCTATGCATCAGAACCGACTTGGGGGCACCTAACAACAGCAACTCTCTGATCAGTTTTAGCTCTAGTGTCTCTCCTTTTCAGGTGGCCTTGCCCTGAAGGTTGCTTGCCTAGCAGCCTCCTATTCAGTTATCTTCATCTTCTTCTCTGAGCCGTTCCAGAACTTGAACCAAGTCAACCTGAGGAGACTTGGCTGTTTCTTGCCAACTAGGGAATGTATTCAGCCATTGTAAGTTAGCACAGTTTAGCAAGTTTTAGCAAAGGTACACAGGCATGTAACTGCTACTAAAATCAAGGTCCATGAGAAGAAGTCTCGCCCTCCTTACTCTGAAGCACTATTTTGGCTGTTCTAATAGAGAGGGTGAAATAAAAAAAAAATCGATTGGAGCAAGAGAGAACAGCAGTATAAGCAGGGAGGACAGAAACTGGTAGGGAAGGAAGAGGAGGGACAGAGCAAGACAGGGACAGGAAAGCCCCACCTAGAAGGTAAAGACAACAGACAGATGGCCAACTTCTGAAGAAACAAGTCTATTCCTGTCACTGGGATCAATCCCTGAGGTCTGTTGTGACTTCAGGTGCCTGCTCTCCAAAGGGTTTGCAGGGCTAGATGCCAGGTCCTCCAGCAACTGGTGCTTCCTGACATAGGGTCATAGGGTCGGGAGACTTAAGCGGGATCAGGGAGTGTGTGCTGGGTGGCGAGGTGGGAGTGGAGGTTGGATGAGGGTGGGCATTTCTACTGAAATCTTTAAAATATTTTCCTTCTTTTTTTTTTTTATTTAACATAACTGAGTAAAAATGTACATTCACATGTAAATTTACATGCCCCCCTATATGCAGCTTCCACTGCTCTCCCTGTCTGGTGACTGCACACTATTCCTCTCTGCTCCATACATGTCTCATCCTCCCAACAGTCTCCTTTCCCCTCCTCTCCGTCCACTCCCCTTCCTCCAGCCAGAGGTCAGCAAGATGATATCCTATAGATGTATAGAACCATAAAGTACTTCCAACATATGGTTACTCTGCATTGCCAAGTCCATTCCATTCCTGTCCAAAGAGTGGACCTTTGTTATAATTTATGGGAACGGGCAGCATCAGGGCCGGGGGCCATGCTCTCAGAGGAACCCCAAAACCGCTGGAACATCAATTGACGTCTTTTAGTGGAGATCTCATGATGCACCTCTTTTTATTCTTGTGTTGCCAGTGAGGCTCCTCTCTGTGAGCTCCGTCATGGCTATCACTGGTGGTGGCCGGGCACCATCCGGTTCTTCCGGTCCCAGGTCGATGCAGGTACCCACTCTTGTGGGTCTCTCTGTCTTCTCGGTTGTCTTTACCGCATGCCATTTTGGCCCTCGGTGAGCATCCGTTCCTGCTGAGTTGGGACCATTTGCTGTGCCCTCGGATGGCAGCTTGGCAGCTTTTAAGACCCCAGATGCCACTCACCAATGTGGGGTGCAGAGAGCTCTCTTAGCAAAATGCTAGTTGTGCCAATTGGCCTGGAATTCGCCTAAGAGCATGGTCCCCCGCCCCCCGCCCCAGCTACTCTATCCTTGCAGTATTGATTTTCCTTCTTTTTGAAGGAAATGACTCAAAAGGAGTCTTTATCTGTGCCAGAAGAATTCACAGCTGGGTGGCCTCTCTGTGATTCCAGGTCTTTAGGTGTTAAATGAGGGAGGAAATGAGTACGGAGACTGGCATAGAGTTGTGGCAAAGCTCTACTGTTCCTTATCACTTTTACCAATGACCACCCAGGCATAGAGACTGCAGGTGCCACTCCGGAGTCAGAGAAGCCGTCTAGATTAGTACTTAGTCCTGTGGGGCTGCCACCTCCCAGGACTTGGGATCTTGGGCAAGTGATCTAATTCTGCAGATTTACATCTATCTGTAAAGTAGGGGCAACAAAGGTATTTCTCACACAGAGTTGCCATTAATTAAAGTAAGGCATGTACAATATTCAGCACAGGGCTTGGCACAATGACATGTTCTATCAGATCTGCAGTGGGGTGGGTAGAGTGCTGCATTTTATGCAATAGCCCTGCAGGGCTTTGGCCTGAGTGCATGACCCAAGGTAGAGCAGAGGTTGGGGACAAGTCCTTGTAGTGAGCCCACTCCTCTCTTCTAGAGGAAAGCTTGGCCAGCTTTCTAAAATGTATGTCTTCTGTGCCTCTCCCCTACTTGTGCTACCAAAAACCCCAAACCAGACCTGTTGCTGTTGAGTTGATTCTGAGTTGGAGTGACCCTACAGGATGCTGAAGAACCACCAGATAGAGTTCCCAAGAAATGGCTTGTAGATCTGAATTGCTGAGTTTTTTCAGCCAGTGGCAGTAGCTCTTAACTACTGCACCACCACCCATGCTGGCTATGGCTAATTCCTCCTGGGTTCTTGCCTTTTAGGAACTTGGTGAGTGTTAAGTGACTGTCTTTCCCATGAGAGTGTGAGCCATTCCAGAGCATCCTGACATTCTTAGGGGCTTACTGGGGCCTGGATCCTAGAGACTATTCACTCTGAGTTGGGAGAAGTTCTGCATTTTAGGGACAGAAAATTAGGTTTTGTTCGGTAGTTTCTTCTCAGTTAACACGCTTGACTGCTTGTTTAAAGGTTTGAGTCCACCCAGGCATCTGGCAAGAAAGGCCTGGGACTCTACTTCCAAAACATAAGCTATTGAGAACCCTGTGGGACCTATATGAGACTTAACAGCCAACAAAGACATTAAAACAAAGACAAGAATGGACGGTGTCAGGGAACCTCGATGAACAGAAATTTAACAATAGAAAGGGAACAGTGTGAATGTTCACACATTGTGAAGAAAGCAGACGAGGTCACTGATGATGTGTTTCAAAACTGCTGAACAGGAGCCTAAACTACTGTGTAAACTTGCACCAAAACTACAATAAGATATTACTTAACCAAAAGCAAAAGAATACCCTGCAGAGCACATAACATGTGGATAACATGAGTCAGAATTAACTAAACGGCAACTTTTTTTTTTTTTTAAATATCTACCGCTGTAAATAATTTGAAACTGGTCACCTGACTTTATAGTTAAAAACTCATTCTACTCTCTAGATTAAAGGAGCCTTTAAAAGGCATCAAGTCATTGCAACATGTGGACCTTATTTGGGCCATAAAAAAAAAAAAAAACCCTGTAAATACAACGATGTCATTTACTAGATAATTAGACATTTAAATACTAACTGGATATTTGATGACATTAAAGAATTGCTTAAAAAAAAGACAATACAAACTACCGTGACAGTGTTTTTTTGTTTTTGTTTTTTTTCAAAAAAACAGCTTTTATCTTTGAGAAACATTCGTGGAAATATGATACACTGAGGATTTTTTTTTCTACATCTTTTAGGAAGGGTGGTCAGAAGGTAGAGAAAGAGCTGGGTGATAGTAACATGGGAATGTATTACTATTTTGTACAATTTTGTATATGTTTAACAATTTCTTTAAAATAAAAAAGAGGCAAAACAATACACCACTTGTTTCCCAAGTCAAAGAGAGGCCATCAAATGTTAGTCAAAATGGGAGCCACTGACTGTGAATTAAACTTTTCTAATTTATTACTTCACCTCCATTGCTGGGAAAGGCCAACTATCCTGTGCGTCTTTGTGTTTGCATACTGGGAAACCAGGCGTAGGCTAAGCTAAGCATTCTCTTTATCCCTTTTAGTCCTGCAACTGCTAATATCAGTTACATTTTTACAGAAGGAAGGTTCTTGGAGGAGCAGAGAGCTGAGGCTTTCCGCCCTCCCCGGTGGTGTACTGGGGCGTGCCATGTACTGGCTTTTGGATTGGTAGCCTGGGATCAAGCCTCGGCCTCACCACTTTCTAGCTCTGTGATGATGCACAAACAATTTCACCTCTTTGCCCTTATCTTCCTCATCTATAAGATGAGTTATTAACGGTGCTGACCGAAGGGCTTCTTGAAAGGATTAAATGAGCTGTAGGTGTGCTTGGCTGCTCACCTAAAGGTTGGTAGTTCGAATTACGTAGCCGCTATTTGTCAGAAAGACCTGGCGATATACTCCCATAAAGACCGCAGCCTAGGAAGCCCCATGGGACATTTCTCCTCTGTTGCGTGGGTCATTATGTGAAAGTCCTTTGTCAGCTAAACGGCTAAAAGTAAGTGGTTGTTATGATTATGACTCAGGCCAAGTAACTCCTCATCTATCTGCTCATCTCTAAATCCTTTATTCTTTACAGAGCATTTGATGAAGTAGAACGAATACCAGCTTCGGCAATGAAAAGACCTGGGATTTAGTCTTAGATTTGCCATTAATAAGCAGTTTGACTACACAGAAGTTACCACCCACTGGGCCTCGGCTTACCTATCTTTTAATGAGGATTTTGTTGGCTCATTTAGTCCCTCATTCATTCTCTCAGCAAATACTAATTTGACCTTTACTACATGTGGGACTCCGTACTAGGCACCGGAGTTGTAGCAGTGAACAAGGCACACAGAAGTCCTTGCCCACATGGATCTCATAAGGTATACTGGGGAAGGCAGAAAAGTAACATGACGGTATAAAACATGATGCGTGTTTTGTGGGGAGAGGTAGTTTAAGGTACAATGGCAACCATCAGGAGTGGTGTGCCTTGGTCTCCAAGGGCTGTCGCATTCTCATAGGCTGTGATTCCACATTAACTTACACAAGGGCCTGCCTGCCATTATCTCTATTTTCACGGATGGGGAAACTGAGATAAAAAGATTCCATGGTTTTCTGGAGGTGGTTCAGCAAATAGATAATCAAGCTGACACCAGAAACAAAGATCCTAGGCTCAGAGCCATTTCTGTAGAATATCAAAGCTAACAGTTATCCTTTCTAAACCTCAGTGTGACTGAAGACATTATATATGTGTATATGTATATGCACAAAAATATATATTGGCAGTTTTGTTCAGCCTAAATTCAATGTTCTGTTATCTATGATGACCACTGTCCAGTGTCCCTTGTTGCAGGGACTAAAGCCAAGGGCAGGAGGACTATTACTTATTTATTTTCCTCGCCTTTCTGGCAGAGCCAAGTTCCCGACGGAACCCAGCTCTAGCTGTCAGACGGCTACCCTCCCTGACCTAAGCCTGTTTCAGGGATGGCCCAGCCCGCAAACCCACCCCGTTCGTGATGAGTCGGGAGCAGACATCCAGAGCTATTTGTCTGCCATGAGAGTAAAAACATCGTTGGAAAAAAACAACTGTCAGCAGCTCCGTTTAGGTCCGCCTCAGTAAAAAATCTCAAGAACGTGGGTAGGCTGGCAGGGGTAATACAGTGTAATCCTGTGAACACTGCTATGGTTATGGCTCCCGAGTAGTCACAGAAGCCTAGAATATTCTCTGTGATCCTGCTGCTTCAGCTTCATCGTCCTCCATTCCCCCCTTACCCTTCACTTAAGCAGCGAGGTCTTCTCCCATCTCTTTGAGCAGGTCATGTCGTTTGTTTCTGCAACCCTAGACCTCTGCATATGTCCCCCTTCCCTCCTGGCCCCCCACCTCTCATCTGATGGATGGTGAATACTTGTTAATTTTTAAATGATAAATATATTATGCAGAGAAACAAGTTCATACAATTTCATGTATTAAAGAAAAAACTGAATACCTGTATACATATCACCCAGCTTAAAAAAATAGAAAGCTGGCCATGATCCAAAAAACACAAAACAACAAATGCTGGAGAGGCTGTGGAGAAAGTGGAACCCTCCTACACTGTTGGTGGGGTTGCAAAATGATCCAGCCTCTTTGGAAAGCAATCTGGCGCTTCCTTAAAAAAATGGATATTGATATACCATTTGACCCAGTAATTCCACTACTTGGAATATATCCTACAGAATCAAGGCCTTTCACACCAATGGACACATGCACCAGAATGTTTATCGCAGCACAGTCCACGATAGCAAAAACATGGAATCAACCCAGATGCCCAACAACAGAAGAATGGATAGGTAAACTATGGTATATATACTCAATGGAGCACTACGCAATGATAAAGAACAACGATGACTCCAGGAAACATCTCATGACCTGGTTTCAACTGGAAGACGTTATGTTGTGTGAAAGTAGTCAGCGACAAAGGACAAATATTGTACGAGACCTCTACGATAAGATCTCAAAAACAGACTTGTGTATAGAAGAAAAGACTCTTTGACAGCTACAAGGGAGAGGAGGGAGGGAGGGAGGATGGGAGGGTTTAGATTAGATAGTTGCTAGGTATCTGGCTGGGTGAAATTGGTGATAACACACATTAGAAACAAGAACAATATTAACTGGACTTAAACATAACATGAGTACTCCTTCCATCTTAACCCAATATTGCAAGGATAGAGTAGCTGGGGCAGGGGGCGGGGGACCATGCTCTTAGGCAAAATTGAGGCCAATTGGCACAACTAGCGTTTTGCTAAGAGGGCTCTCTGCACCCCATGTTGGTGAGTGGCATCTGGGGCCTTAAAAGCTGCCAAGCTGCCATCTGAGGGCACAGCAAATGGTCCCAACTCAGCAGGAACGGATGCTCACTGAGGACCAAAAGGACATAGGGGAAAGACAACCCAGAAGACAAAGAGACCCACATCAGTGGGTGCCTACATCGACTTGGGACTGGAAGAACTGGATGGTGCCTGGCCACCACCAGGGATAGCTGCGATGGAGCTCACTAAGTTGAGTCTCACTGGCAACACAAGAATAAAAAGGGGTGCACCCTGAGATCACCACTAAAAGACCTCAATTGATGGTCCAGTGGTTTCAGGGTTCCCCTGGGAGCTTGGCCCCTCGCCCTGATGCTGCCGTTGACCATAAATCATAACGAAGGTCCACGCTTCAAACAGGAATGGATTGGACTTGGCGATGCAGTGACCATATATTTATTGGATGCACTTTATGGTTCTATACATCTATAGGATGTCATTCTGCTGACCTCTGGCTGGAGGAAGGAGAGTGGGTGGAGAGGAGGGGAAAGGAGACTGTTGGGAGGATGAGACATGTATGGAGCAGACAGGAACAGTGTGCTGTCACTGGACAGGGAGAGCAGTGGAAGCTGCATATAGGTGGGTATGTAAATTTATACAGGAATGTGTATTTTCATTCAGTTATATTAAATAAAAAATTAAAAAACAAAAAAATAGAAAGCTGAACTTTGTATTAATCATTCCAATGCTTTTCTAGGTAGTTTTTTCCATTTTGGCACATATCCGTAAGCAGTATACTTACTGTTTAGGTTTGCTTGCTTTTAAATGCTGTGTTAAGTGGGGTAACAGGATAGAGCTCATATGTATTCTCCTGTGACTAGCCTTTTTTTTCTAACACTGTTCTGGTGGGTATTTGTGGTTAATTTTCACTGCTGTCTTGTGTTTCATTGCATGAGTAGCTCACTGTGATCCATTCTGTGATTTATGTCAGCTCTGGGCTGCTGTGAGCAGTGTTGCTATGAACATTCATGTGTATGTCTCCTGTGCATAGGTACAAGATATTCCACCTAGAAATGGAATTGATGGGGGCCCTGGGGTATGAGCCTGTCATTTTTATTAGGTCATAACAGTTCTCTAGTGTACCTGTAACAATTTACATTTCCACCTGCAGTGAATGACAATTCCTGTTACCCCCACAATCTTACCACCATGTGCAGTGTTGAGCTTTTTACAAGTCGCCGATCTGGATGGTGTGAAATAATATGTTCTTTGTAGTCTTAAATTAATTTCTCTGAGTACCAATGAGCTTGCACTTCTTCTTCCCACGTCTAAGGGCTGTTCTTGTTTCTTATATGAAATATGTATTCGTGCCCTTTATCTTCGTTTTTCTGTTATTGGGGTTACTGGTTATTTTTTTATGATGCTATAGGAGTTCTAATATTTGGGATATGAATTCTGTGTAGCTTATAGTTTTACTCTGTGTTATTTTTTGATGAAATAAATTCTTATTTTTAATATATCAAATTTATCAGTATATTCTCTTTTTAAAAAATAGTATTTGTGTTTTTGCTGAGAGTTCACATGCAAATTAGGTTCTCATTTAGCAACTCCTACAGAAATCATTCAGTGATGTTGATGACATTTTCCACAATGTTTCATCATTCTTACTAATTCCATTCTTGTTGTCATGAGTTCTTTTTTTTTCTTCCAAATTGTATTTTGCTATTGTTTAGAACATATACAACAAAACATCCATCAAATCAACAATTTCTACATGTACCACTTAGTGACACTGATTACATTGTTTGAATTGTATGGTTACCCTCCCCTCACTTTCTGAGCTGTTTCTTTCCCTTTAACATAAACTTACTGCACCCTACGGTTCCTATCTAGAGTTTTCAGTTGCTGTTGTCAATTTGATCCTATATAGACAGCTCGTAAAAGAGCATAATGCCCAAGGCTAACCTTTTTTATTAACCCCAAACCAAACCCAATGCTGTTGAGTTGATCCCGACTCACAGCGACCCTATAGACAGAGTAGAACTGCCCCATAGAGTTTTCAAGGAACACCTGGTGGATTTGAACTGCTGATCTTCTGGTTAGTAGACAGAGCACCTAACCACGATCCCACCTTTTTTATTAGCTAAACTAAATGATTTTGCTTTTAGATGACTTCAGAGGATATTTTTGGTTTAAGGTTTAAAGATTATCTCAGGCAACTGTTTCAGGGGTGCATCTACCCTCCATCAGTTCAGAAAGTCTAGAGTCCACAAGAACCTTAAATCTTGTTCTACATTTCGCCCCTTTTGATCTAAATTCTTCTATCAACTCTTTGATTAAAATGCTCATAATGGTAACTGGACACGATCCAGTTCTGGTCTCAGGGTAAAGGAGGCAGCAGTTCATACAGGCAATTAGCCACATATTCCATGTCCTCCTCCTATTCCTGACTCTCCTCCTTCCTCTGCTGCTCCAGGTTAATAGAGGACAATTGTTGTGTCTTGGATGACCGCTTGCAAGATTTTAAGACCCCAGTCGCTACACAATGAGCTAGGAGGTAGAACAGAAACACTAAATACATTGTTAGGCTAATTAACTAGGATGTCCCATGAAACCATGACCCTAAACCTATCAGTACATTGCTTAATGGTTTACATTAAAAGAAAATCTTAGGTAAGTTTTTTTATTATTCCAAGGTCATAAAGATATACTTCTGTATTATCTTCTAAAAGTTTTATAGTTTTGCCTTTCCCATTTAAGTCTTTAATCCACTTGGAATTGATTTTTGACAAGGGAGGAATCCAATTTCATATTTTTCCACACGGATACCCAATTAACCCAGCACCATGGTTCATTCTTCCTTTCTGATCTGCAAAGCCTGGCCTGTCATAAATCAAGTCTCCATGTTGTTTCTATTTCTGGGCTTGCCAGTATGTTCCATAGGTTTAATTAGAGCACCAATGCAAAAATTCATGCCATTGTAATTACTGTAACTTTGAAATAAAATGTGATTTCTGATAAGGCAACTTCCACTTTTCACCTCACCATAATTTTGCCTTCTTTTTTAGAGGTATCTTTTAGATTCTTAGAATTTTGTTCTCACATTCGGATTTTAGAATCACCTTTTGAGTTTCATAAAAAAAAAAAAACAAAAAACAAAAAAACAGGATCTAAAGTGATAAATAAATTTGGGAAAGTCAACATTTCTAAGAAACTGAGTTCTCCTATGCAAAGGGATAGCAAGATTAACTCTCCGTTTATTTTAGATGCTTTTCAATGTCTTTCTATAAAATTTTGTCCATAAAGGGCTGTAGGTCTTTTGTTAGATTTCTCTCTGGTGATTTGAAAGATTTAATTGCTATTGTAAATATTAATTTTTTTTTCTTCCTGACTGCTTATTTTCTTTTCAGCATATACAAAGGCAATTGATGGTCCCATATTGATTCATATCCAGTGACCCTACTAACCTCATATTCTTTCCTAATGCATTTTTCTGGATTCTTTTAAATTCTCAATACAAGTAACAATATCATCTGCAAATAATGCCAATTCTAATTTTTCTTTCAAATACTTAACCTTTTAAAAAATTTGTTTTTTAAGTAAAAGTTTACAACTCAAGTAAGTTTCTCACATAAAAACTTAACACTTTGTTCTGTGACCCTCACTGCTGTCCTCACACTATGACAGCCCTCTCTTCCCCATCACCCTGAATTTCCTCTGTCCATTCAATCAGCTCCTTTCCCCTTCTTTCTTCTCATCTCACCTCTGGAAAGGAGATGATTAGTTGGTGTCCTATAACTACGTAAGCCAAGTAACATTTTCTGCCTTATAGGCCAGTTCAGTCTTTGTCTGAGGAGTTGGCCTCTGAAATGGCTTGTAGTTCTGGGCTAACAGAGGGCCTGGGGAACAGGGGGTCATGTCTTATGGGACCACTCCAGTCTGTCAGACCATCATGTCTGATCTTTTTACTAGAGTTTGGGTTCTGAACCCCACATTTCAACTGCTCCATCAGGGACTCTCTGTTGAGTTCTCTGTAAGGAAGTCATTGGTGATAGCCAGGCACCATCTCGTTTTTCTGATCTCATGTTGATTGAGTCTCCAGTTTATACGGCACTTTCTGTCTCTTCTGCCCATATTTTCTTTATGTCTTTGATGTTCTTCATTCTTTTTCTCTCAAGTCAAATACTTAACTTTTTAATTCTTTTTTCTTGCCTTACTACACTGGGCAAGCCTCCAGAACACTGCAGAACAGAAGTATGGTAATGGGCATTCTGTTCTTTTCCTAATCATTAAGGGAATGCATTCAACCTCTCACTTCATATTTGTTGTTGAGTCTTCATTGATTCCATTTAGGTTAAGGATTCATTTTATATTAGTTTGCTAAGATCTTTTAAACATTAATGTATGAATACAGAACTTTATCAAAACTTTTTCATACCTATTGAAAAGGTCACATGGTTTTTCTCCTTTAATCATAAACATGATAAATTGCACCAAATCATTTTTAATGTTAAACTAACTCTTCAATATTGGGAAAAACACACTTGATCGTGATATATTTTCATACATTCATCGGTTTGGTCACAGTTATATTCACTAATGAGGTGGAACTCTAATTTTCCTTGTTCATGTTGGTTTTTCTAGTTTTGGTATTAAGAATATACTAGCCTCATGAAGTAAATTGGGAAATATTTTCTCTTTCTCCATTCTTTGAAGAGTTTGTAGAAAAATGGAATGATCGGCCCCTTGAAAATCTGAAAGAATACACTTGCAAAACTGTTTTGGCCCACGATCTTCTTTGTGGGGAGATTTTTAACTATTGATTCAATTTCTTTAATGTTTATAATACTATTCTGAGAGGTTGCCAAGAGGTTTTTACCAGATATAAAATCTTTTTCAATAAATTAACCTTCAAGAAACAAGCTATACTGACCCTGTTTGCTGAAGGTAAATTCCTAGGGCAGCCCTTGCCTGGAAGCCTTTATCAAGGAAGAAAAGCAGTGCTATGTAGTATCCTGCATAGAGCCATGGAGAACCCCAGCCTATGGAGACCCACAGACTCTCGGAGAATGCCAGAGTACCACTGCCTAAGTCAAGAAGAAACATATAGGAACTGTCACTGGTGGAGTGGATTTCTGTAGCTCCTTGAGACACTGTGCAGCCATGATTGAAAAAATGGACTTTTGGGCAGTCTGGCCTGGCTTTGAATTTTGGCATTAGGACTTACTGATATACTAGGCTAAGACTTAATTCCTCTGAGCTTCAGTTTACTCATCTAAGAAAGAAGGGAAAACTAGTAGTTACCTCATAGAATTCTTGTAACGATTCCATCAGAATATGCACGCAAGGTGCTTTGCCCAGTGACTGGTTGACATGAAGGGCCCAATAAACAGTTCCTACTCAAAGTGTATAGTGGCCACAACAGCGAATTCAAGAAGGCCAGTGATTATGAAGATGTGTCAGCACCAGGCAACACTTTACTCTGTTGTACATGAAGTCACCATCAGCCGGAGCCAGCTCTATGGCAACTAACAATAGCAAGTATTCATATTAAATAGTAGGAGGCATACAAGAGACATGCAAGAAGTACTTGATAGAACTTCCTCTGTGGGACTGAGATTAAGAAGGAAAGATTCAGTCTCTAGGACATGACAGCTCCAGATTCCCTTTCAGGACAACCCAGGGATGGATGGATGCTGCTGTGTAGGAGGAATGTATATTCGGGAGTCCTTCTTCCTGGACATTGGATTGGAATATTCTCAAATGTTTGAGGCTTCCAGTGAAGGGGAGTAGGGTCTGGCCCCTCTCTATAGCCTTGCTCTGCATTTAGATTCTTGGGAAAAAGAAGAAAATACAACCCAAATCCAAACCACAAATAGAAAATCCTGTCTCCTAAACTGGGTCCTTTGGTTGGGTATACAATGTCCCCTGCTCTCCTCTATCCACCATTTTGCATCCCACAGTGTCCCAGTCCAAGGACCTGTTGACTCTAAAGCAGAATTTTCAGCACGAAGGCTAAGTCTGATATGGTGTGTACTCTTAATCCCTTTTGCAAAAGCAAGCTACAAGGAAACTTTAATTATAGATCTTACCCTCCTAGTTGTAACAGTTCACTTGAAGAAGTAACTGTTTGATAATAAACCCTCTCACTGGGTCTCATTAAAGGCCATACAATCTAAATAAACCAAGTTCCTCCCAAGTCTGCAGTGGGTCCCCTCCTGGCATTTAGTCAGAGAAGATGCTTGGTAAGTATCTACTAGGTATTTGGCACTGCTAGATCCTGGGGATTCAGCACCATGGTCACTGATCTCACAGACCAGGGCAAACTCTGTCCTACACCAGGGTCCTGCCTCCCAGTTTCTAGGCAACAGCATCCTAAAGATGAGCAGTCTGTGAACATCTACAAATTTCCACCCACATCTGATGTGGACTCCATGACTTTAAGTCCTTAAAAAGTAGCTTTTTGTTGTGGAGACAGTGAGGATGAAGGTTATTCCCTAAAGTAAGATTCAGAGGGTTACAGAAAAGGGACTCCAAGGGGGAAGCCAGATGAGGATAGTACCAAAAAAAAAAAAAAAAAAAGACAGAAAAACCCACTGCTGTAGAGTTAGGTCTGACTCATAGTGACCCTAGAGATCAGAGTAGAACTGCTTCCAAGGGGCGTCTGGCAGATTTGAACTGCCAACCTTTTTGGTTAGCAGACGTCGCATTTAACGCACCATGCCATCAGGGTAGCAGCAGACCCACAATGGCTGAGTGACAGCACAGCATAACCACTAGGCTTAGGGCTCAGAATTTAGATTTCCTTGGGTATGGGTCTCTGTTCCGTCACTGGGTAACCATGGGCAAATTATTTACAGTAACCTACCCGGCCCTCAATTCCTTCACCTGTCTTAGGTGAGGCTTAATAGGTTTTTCTCTAGAGACGTGTCAGTTTTTACAGGTCTGTGGGCCTCACTTGGGGGGATAGCTGGAGAGGCAAATTGATGTAGGACTGAAAAACAAAAGTCAATTTAGAAATCCCTTCTAAGGAGTTTATTGAGCCCAGAAAGTATTTGGTCAATGTCAAGTTCACTCTGGCATCTTCAAAAGGTTTACTTTTCCCATGTGGTTGTTGTCTTCTATTATTATTTTTTAAACTCCCCAAAGGCCATTGCAGCAATGACAACAGGCATTTTTAAAAAGGAAAGAAAAAAAAAATTGCTCCCAACCCCACCACATGATCAAAGCAGTGATCTCTGTTCCCTTTGAGGAATGAGTCACCTCAACAAACGAAAGATTTAACATCTTAGGAACCATAGTGCGTGGTGCACTCATGGTACCCTAAAACACTGGCTGGTAACACTTTCACTGGCAACTCAGCTGCCTTCTTACTACAAGAGATCCCTAGGAAAACACACCCATGCAGAGGCTAAGCCATTTGATGTGGTTGGCCACGTAACACTTTTCCCTTCTCCTGGGATTAACAGAATGTGGCTGCAAAGTCCACCAAGTTCTGGGTATCTTCCCTTCTGGTTGCTAGTCCTGTGAGCAAGTTCCTGGATATCTTCTCCCATCACTCAGGGACCCACACAAGCTCTGGGTTCTGTGTTTGGACAGTTGATGTATCCTATGCCTCAGGATACTGCATTTGACGGGATATGGTCAACAGTTTGCTGTTAAGCTGACTCTGATTCATGGAGTCCCTGTACATGTCACAATAGAACTGTACTCCAATGAGTTTCAAACGCTAATGTTTTGAAGTAGTTCGCCAGGTCTTTCTTCTAAGGCAACTCTTGGCAGACTCAAACAGTCCACCTTTGTTCAGCAGCCCAGAAAGCTAACTTTTACAACACTTTGCTACTCCAGGCAGAGTAAAACCTTTCAGACATTTTTATTTATACATGTCCTTATATTTTTATCCTGCATTAAAAATGGCATGAAAACATGGACTTACATTAAGGAAGCGGGAATCTCAAATTTGAGCACACTCTTAGAACCATGTGAACTTATTATTTGAATTGCTAGCCTTTACAACAATACCTAAGTGCTCAATAAATTTTTGTTGCATGCATACATGCATGCTCTCTGCTTTCAGGAAGGTCAGTGTCTAAACCATTTGGGACAGACATGATAAAGCTGTTTATCTTTCTCCCAGTTCTCCATTCTCTTGCTGTTAAGAATTTGGTAACACCTCCAAACTGAGATATATGCTGGGGGAATTTCAGTTTTTGTTTCTTTCTATCCTTCAGTGTTCCCTGATTCAGCCTCTTCTCCCAGCCAGTTGTTTCCCACAAAACATTAAGTGTCATTTTTCTAAAAAGAAGGTGAGGTGCCAGTGCTGACTTTGTGTAACTGATCTTTTGTACTAGTTAGAGAGCAATGACTGGGAAAATACCTAATCCTCAGCAGTCAACAAGTGAGTGCCTACAATTACTAACAAGGTCATCAAACATGGTGGTGTGAGGGTTTGTGCTTGACTACTAATCTAAATAGTGGCAGTTTAGACCCACTCAGTGGTGTCAAAAGGCCTGACGATTTGTTTCTGCAGAGATTATAGCCAAGGAAACTCTATGGATCAGTTCTACTCTGGGACACATGGAGCCACCATGGGCTGAAATCGACAATAGGTTTTGTTGTTTTAGGTTAGTCTTGTGCACAGTTAAGCCCTTGGCTGCTAGCAGCAAGACTGGAGGTTTGAGTCTATCCAGAGGTGCCTTGGGAGAAAACCCTGCTGATCTACTTCCTAAAAAGCAGTCACTGAAAACTCTATGGAGCACAATTCCACCCTGCCACACATAGAAACACATGGGAATCAGAATTAACCCAACTGGTTTCAAGATGGTAGTGATTCAGTGATGGAATTCTCAGCTTCCATGTAGGAGACCCAGGTACGATTCTTGGCCACTACCCCTCAAGTACAGCTACCACCCATCTCAGTGGAGGGTTGTGTGTTGCTCTGATGCTGAACAGGCATCAGTGGAGTTTCCAGGCTAAGATGGACTAGGAAGAAAGGCCTGGTGATCTATTTCTAGAAACTAGTCAACGAAAACTGTATGGGTCACAACAGTCCAATCTCATTGTCACCATGAGTTGGGGGGCCAACTCAACAGCAGCTAACAACAAATGTTTTTTGAGCTGGGGGTGGGGACCCTGACCTTAAGGAATATAAAATTTTGAAATAATCCAAGGTGAATCAAAACAGATTAGGAAAACACACTCACCACAAGAGCTAGTATTTATAGCGCTCTGGCGACACAATGTTCAGCAGCTAACCGAAATGTCAGTGGTTTCAACCCATTAGTCACTTTGCAGGAGAAAGATGTGACAGTCTGCTTCTGTAAATAAAGGCTTATAGCCTCGGAAACTTTACGAGGCAGTTCTATTCTGTCCTATAGAGTTGCTGTGAGTCAGAATTGATTCGATGGCAATGGGTTTCATTTTTGGATTTGCAATGTGCCACACATCTTCTAAGTATTAGTTCAGGTAATACACATAGAAAGACAAAGTTGGTGGGAAAAGGCCCAAGAGCTCAGGCTTTATTAAATAAGCTATGAGTCAAAAACAGACTCGACAGCACCCAGCTACTTGGCACCTACTCACACCCATGGCTGTAGTCAATTTCGACTCATAGCAATGCTGTGGGATAAAGCAGAAAGCAGAACTGCCCCGTAGGCATTCCAAGTCTGTAAACCTTTTATTTTTTTAATGTTTTATTGTGATGAAGTGAAAGTATACAACCCAAGTCAATTAGCCCCATAAAGCCCCATACACACGCCTCTCTGCATCTCTAGCTGTTCTCCCCACACTGTGACAGCACACTGCTCCTTTCCACCCTGTACTTTTCACACTCATTCAACCAATTCCGGTTCCCTCCTCTCCACCTTCACATCTCATTTCTATAGAGTTGCTGCTGTGACAGCCTCATGTCTTATAGTTCAGTCCAATTTTTGTCTGAAGAGTTGCCTTCAGTATTTGCTTCAGCTCTGGGCTAGAGTCATGTTTTCAGGGGACCCTCCAGGATGTTGGGCCATCAAGTTGGTCTTTAAGTAAAATTCTGGATCTGCACTCCCATTTTTCTCCTGCTACGTCAGGGAGTTTACATTGTCTTCCCTATTAAGGTAGTCATTGGTGGTAGCTGGGCACCATCTAATTCTTCTGGTCTTGTGTTGATACAATCATCTCTGAATTGTATAAACCTTTCTGTATCTTGGGCTCATATTTTTCTCCTCTCTTTGATGTCCTTTGTTCTTCTCTGCTCCGGGTGAATTGGGATGAATTGGTGCTCCTTAGATGGCAGCTTGCTAGCTTTTAAGAGCCCAGACATCACTCACCAAAGTGGGATGCAGAACATTTTGTCTGTTTTTATAATTTTTTTTTATTAAGTAAAAGTATACAATCCAAGTCAATTTTGCATATCTGCCTCTCTACAACTCTATTCACTCTTTCCACCCTGTGATAGCACACTCCTTTTCACTTTTTACTTCTAGTATCTTCCCAGCAAACACCTGTCCTCTTCTGTCCACCCTCTCCTCTCTCCTTTAGAAAGAAACCAGTAACAGTCTTCTATAAAAGTATAAAACCATAAGGTACACAAACCACATGCTTGCTCTTTGTCCCCAAGTCCAATTCATTCTTTGTCTTAAGTGTTGACCTCAGTACTGGTTTCAGATCTGAGGCAGCAGCAAGTCTAGGGGCCATGTTCCCAGGAGACCCTCCAGGTTGTTGCACCATCAATATGGGTCTTTTAGTAGAGTTCTTGATCTGCACACCTTTTTTTTCCTCATGGTATCTCAGGGACTCTACATTGTGTCCCCTATCAAGGCCATCTTTGGTGGTAGGCAGGCACCATCTGGTTCTCTAGTCTCATATTAATATAGTCTCCCAGTCATATGGGTTCTTCTGTCTCTTTGGCTCATTTTTCCTTGTGTCTTTGATGTTCTCAGTCATCATCTGTTTCAAGTGGACTGGGACTGGCTGATGATCCTCACATGGCAGGTTGCTGGCTTTTAAGACCTCAGATGCCACTTATTAATACGGGTACAGAAGACACTCTTAGCAAAAGGCTAGTTATGCCAATTGATGTTGATGTTTCCTGAAAAAACAGACCCAATACCCTTGTCCCTGCTACTTTATCCTTTAAAATGTTGGGGTGAATTTAGAAAATTTTTTAGTTTATGGTGTAGCCCAGCTATGCTGACCTGCCTTCTACTGAGTGCTGTTATACCCTTCACCTAACCAAACTCCTCTCGACTATCTAATCTATGAACAACCCTCTCCTTTCCTCCCCACTCCTGTAGCCATCAAAGAGTCCTTTCTTCTATGCATAAGCCCTTTTTTAAGTCCGTATAATAGTGGTCTCATCCAATACTTGTCCTTTTGCAGCTGACTCATTTCACTCAGCATAATGTCTTCTAGTTGACACCAGGTTATGAGATGCTTCCTAAAATCACCAAATTGTTTATCATCACACAGTGTTCCATTGCATGTATATACCATAGTTTAGGTTAATCCCATCTTTTTGCTGGCATTCACAGAGCTGCAATAAACAATCGTGTGCATGTATCTGTCTGTACGTCAGCCCTTATTTCTGTAGTGGATATATTTCAAGCAGTGGGATTGCTGGATCATATGGTTTTTCTATTTCTAGCTTTTCAATAAAGCACTAAGTTGCTTTCCAAAGAGGTTGCACCATTTGCATTCCCACCAACAGCACAGGGGAGTTCCAATCTCTCTGCTGCCTCTCCAGCATTTGCTGCTTTGTGTTTTTCGCATTACTGCCAACTTCGTTGGAGTGAGGTGATATCTCATGGTAGTTTTGATGTGATTTCTCTAATAGCTAATGATTGTTAGCGTTTCCTCATGTGCCTTTTGGCAGCCTGGATGTCTTCTTTGGTGAAGTGCCTGTTTACGTCCTTTGCCCATTGTTTAATTAGGTCAGAATGTTTTCTTAAAAAAAGTTATGGTAGTTGACCTATATGTCCCTTGAAAGCAGGATCCACCACTGCTACTCTGACCTTCAAAATGCTGAGTTGTATTTAGAAAACCTCTTAGCTTGTGGGGTAGTCCAGCAGAGTTGATCTCCCTTCTACTGCGTGCTGTCAGTTTCTTCACTTAGCCCAATTCCTATCTACTGCCTAACCTATGAATACCCATCTCCCTCCTTTCCCTCCCTGGTAACCATCAAAGACCATTTTCTTCTGTGCTTAGTTCACCTTTTTCTTGAGACCCCATAATAGTGGTCTCATACACGATTTGTCCTTTTGCAGCTGACTGATTTTACTCAGCATAATGTCTTTCAGATGACTCCATGTTATCAGGTGTTTCCCAAGATTGTCGTTGTTCTTTACCATTGCATAATATTCCATTGTGTGAACATGCTATAGTTTATTTATCCTTTCATCTGTTGATGGGGACCCAGGTTGATTCAATCTTTTTGCTATTGTGGGCATTGTTGCAATAAACTTTCATGTGCATGTAACTGTTCACATGACAGCCTTTATTTCTCTAGCATTTATTCCAAGCAGTGGCACTACTGGATCATATGGTATTTCTATTTCTAGCTTTTTAAGAAAGTGTAAGGCCATAAGTCTTTATGGAAGTGATTGACACATCTTTCTACTGCAGAGTGGCTGGTGGGTTTCAACTGCCAGTCTTTCAGTAGGCAACCAAATGCTTGACCACTATGTTACCAGGACTTGTCACAGAGGCCTTTGAGCCTACAAAGCCTAAAACATGCATTATCTGACCCTTTGTAGAAAAAGTTTGCTGACTACTGAGCTATGAAGCAGAGACCTTTCCCCCTTCCTTTGCGATGTATATACTCACTGATACAGCGACTCTGAGGTCCCTAGTGCCTTTGTAAGAACGTCTATATAAAGTCAGTTTGGGCCCTGGGAGAAGCAAAGGTGCATGGGATGCCTAGAAAGACACCATCTACACTTCTTACAATTGACTAAGTCTTCTAGGTGGGCATCTGCTACTTTCCACATTGTTCTGGAATTTACTTCTTGTTGGGTGCTGTGACGTATCTTACGATTCATAGCGACCATATCTGTACAATAGAACTGCCCCATGTAGTTTTCTAGGCTGTAATCTTTACTGGAGCAGATCTCCAGGTCTTTCTCCCGCAGAAACGCTGGGTGAGTTCAAACTGTAAGCCTGTTTTTAGTTAGCAGCCAAGTGCTTCACTGTTGGGTGACCAGTGCTCCTTGGAGTTTACTTAGTGCTGCCTTGTTGCCTTTCACTCTTTAATAACAGAGAATCTGGTGCCCCTTTGATCTCTCCTGGATTAAGCCCAGTTGAGGCTGGCAAGGAGCAATGTGTACTAAATGCTAGCTGAATGCGAAAGTGAGGAAGTGAATGAAACCCAGCAGATATATATGTGCTAACGTATGTGGGCCCATAAATATTAGCAATAGACTGAAAAAAATGGGTGAATGATCAAGTGATTGTCTTGACAAAGAAAGAAGAAGGGAAGGAGTGTGTGGACGAGGAAGTTTTTGTGTGAAGGAGGAATTGAATAAAGAAATAAGTATGTAAAGTGAATGACTAGGGGAGGAATGTCAGCTGGAAAGAGAATAAGTAAAGGTAGGCTATGAGGTCTCCACAAACACCACGGAAAGGGACTAAGAGTTGTCAGCACTGCGCTCTGCTGAGCTCATCATTTTGCTCTGCTTGCTTCTACCCTGCTGGCTGCGGGGATTTTGAGCTTACTCAGGGCTCTCCCTTGCTGAGGGTGTGCCCCAACATTTACTGCTTTAGCATCTCAGCCTTTGTCAGAAAGGGAAAACAACTGCAACCCAGACAGCCAGAAAAACCAAACCTATTGCCAGGTTGATTCTGACTCGCAGCAACCCCATGTGTTACAGAGCAGAACTGCTCAACAGGGTTTTCTTCACTGCCATCTTTACATAAGATAGAGATTGTCAGGCTTTTCTTCCAAAGTACTGCTTGAGTGGGTTCAAGCCACCAATCTTCAGGTTAGTAATCAAAACCAAACCATCTGCACTACCCAGTGACTTTATTGCCCCTGTGTATAAAAAAAAATGCTGTCAGCTGATACACCATAACCTGATCCCTTCCTGTGCCACAAATGAGCAATGCTTACCCCAAAAGCTAGCAGTCAACAAAGGCACATTTTCCAGGTTTAAGGATCAGCAACATGCTCCTTTGGAAAGAAACTCATGGCCAAGGTCATGGTCACAAGGTAGGGAGACATGGGCACCAGCACACCTTATCCAAAGCAGGTCTCTCCTGTTACGCCATCTCAGCTGCCTGGTCCTTTTATAGCACATATTTGATTAGTCCATTCTCTTGCTTTTTGTTTTGTGTTTCTTTGTTGTTTTACCCCTCACTAGATTGCATTCTCCATAAGGGCACATGGAAAGCTCAGTAAATATTTATTGAATAAATGAATGAAGATGGTCTGGAAAGCAAGTCAAGTAAACATCCTCTTGCAACTGGCTGCCAAGATATGGTCCCTTCTCTCAATAGTGGACCTGGATGTGACTCTGCCACCAAATCCCCTGTGTGACCTTCAGTACCCCATCTCTCCTTTTGATGTGTTTCTTGTTCTGACTCACAGCAACCTCCTGTGACACAGTAGAATGACCCCATAGGAGTCATTCCAGATTGTAATCTTTATGGAAGTAGATCGCCAGATCTTTCTACCATGGTGCTGCTGAGTGGGTTCAAACTGCCAACCTTTTGGTTAGCAGCTGAGCACTTAACCTTTGTACCACCAGGGCTCCTGGGGAAAATTGTAAACTGTAAGTAATTCCCCTTACAGTTCAGGAAGACGGAATTTAATTATCATCAAGCCCCCTTCCAGCTCTCATATACTAGGATCCTAGGCTGGGCTAGAGAGCTTTGGGTTTTTCAAGATTTTTATAGAGAGTCACTCAGCTCTGGTGGCTCAGTGATTAAAATCTTGGCTGTTAACTGAGAGTTTTGTGGTTCAGATCCACCAGCTGCTCCTGGAGAAAAATACAGCAGTTTGCTTCCCTAAAGATTCACAGCTTTGGAGAGCCTGTTCTACTCTGTCCTGTAGGGACACTGTGAGTTAGAACCTAATCAGTGGCAGCAGGTTTTTTGTTTTTTTTTTTTTTTTTTTTTTTTAAGTATAGATACCATGAACCTGAGTTCCCTTGCTACAACTCTGTCTGTCTGTTTTTCAAGTTTGGTTGTTACACAGGGACTGCCATTTTATCTGGGCAAAGTGACACTGGGTGTGGTGACATTATTTTGGCAGACGGCCATCTGCATACCGTGTCTGAAACTACCCCAGTGCTTTGCCAAGCCTCTGTGCAGAGCCAAAGCCTGGCCCAACACTCTGCTGCCTGTGCCTCATGAGAGCCATAAAAGTGTAGTAATAAAGCCGCCATGGGTGAAACTACTGTGAAACCTCTTCTCAGATGTCTTTACAGGATTTCCAGAAACTGGGGAAACCCTTCCTGGCTTAGCCCAGCAAATGAGATACAGAGAGTTAGAGAGGCCTTTGTCTGGGGGTTCCCTCCTTTACTGACTCCTGCCCTCTCAGAATCCTCCAGCCCTTTCAGGCAGTACATGATTCTCCTTTCAAAACGCCTATGTGCCTTGTATACTGCAGGTGAGGTTAAGAAAGTGGGCTTTGAAGTCAGACTGCATGGGTTTGACTCTCAGCTTGGGTTACTTCTGGCTCTTTGGCCTAGGGCAAGCTACTTCAACATCTTACTGCCTTAGCTTCCTCATCTGTAAAATGGGAATGATAACAGTATTTGGCTCTTTGTGTTGTTTGGACAATTACTTGAGATAAGAGAGTACTTAGCAAGTGTGAGGCCCATAGCAAATCTCAAATCCAAACTCACTACTATACAGTTGTTACTGGCTCATAGTGAGACAACAGGGTAGAGCAGAACTGCTCTATAGGGTTTGCAAAGCTGTATTTTTTTTTTTTTAACTAAGAGAAGAAGCATCCCATTTCCTTGGAAGTTTCTTTTTATTTATGAGGACCTAGTCACTGACTAAAAATGAAATTCCGGAGGCATCAGCACAGGGCTGTGACAAGATCATGTCTTGCTTTTCCATGAGAATGATTTAAGCACATGACCCTTTGTATTCTCTCTAGAAAGCCCCACTGTTGGAGAAGGCTTGATTTTCAGCTTATGTCTGTGGGAGCACGCTGCACAGTAGCTTGTTTGGAACAATCACAGATGTACTGCAGGCCCAGTGCAGCCTCTAGGTATGCTAAGTAGGCTGATATAAAATCACCAAGTCTCCAATTATGGGCATGAACAATGACAGCAAGCACATGGCGCTTGTGCCCCCATTCTCTGGGCCCATGGCAGGCATTACTAATCAATCCCATCATTCCTTCCCACTGAGTCTAGTCGTGCCCACTCCTCACCCACTACTCCCTACTCCCCACTCCCCACCCTCACCCATTTGCTCTTAAACCACCACTCCAACCAGGCTAGCACAGGAGATGCCTCCACCACCATCCCCTGAGGGATGGAAAATGCATGCTTGGATGGCTAACTTTAAGCTAGTAAGTTTTCTGAGTATTGGTCCCTCTGTCTATTAAAGTGGTGAAAATAATATCTACTCACAGTGCTTACAGAGACTAGGGTGTATGTAAGAGAGCCTAGCACTGGGTCTGGGATCTGCCACCCACTCCATAAAATTAGGGTTCTTCCCTTTGAGCTGAGCAGCGCCTTTCCTAACTCAGTATAGAGATCCCTGTAGCTTCTCTGGCTAGGTGCCACTGGATGTTTCCAGTCACAGTGCTGGCAATCTCCCTGACCCACCTTTGAAAAATTCCAAGTATCAACAAAGCCCCCAGGAGTCCCTGGGCACTACAGATGGTCAATGAGACTGGCTGCTAATCAAAAGGTTAGAGATTGGAACCTACCCAGAGGCACCTTCTGAAAACTTGTCTATTTCTGAAAAATTATCCATTGAAAATCTTAGGGAGCACAGCTATGCTCTGACACACATCAGATCACTGTAAGTTGAAACTGATTTGATGGCAACTGGTTTACAAATCTTATAAGGAAGAACACCAGATGAATCATTTTCTAGAGAAGGGTCTAGGAACTTCTGTGGCTTTCCAAAGAAGGCTGTTTTCTTGCACAGGTCTTATTTTAGCTGCCATTTATTCTACTACACAAGGGGCTTTCTGTTATATTCTGCACATCGGTAGTTCTCAGCTCAGAACGATTTTGACACCAGGAGACATTCAGTAATGTCTAGAGACATTTTTGGTTGTCACAGTGGGGGAGGTAGTACTTCTGCTGAACATCCTACAATGCACAAGACAAAGAATTACCTGGCCCCAAATGTCAACTGTCCCTAGGTTGAGAAACTGCTGTATGTGAATATCTACTGATTCTTGGTGATACGGTGGTTAAGTCCTGGGCCGCCAACTGAAGGCTGGTGGTTCAAACACACCAGCAGTGCTGTGGGAGAAAAGACCTTGAAATCCATTACCCTAAAAAACTACAGACTTGGAAACTCCATGAGGCAATTCAACTCTGTCCTACAGGGTTGCTATGATTTGGAATTGACTCAGCGGCACACAAAAACAACATTGTGAGTATCTCATTCAGTCCCTTAGGAGATCTGTGTGAAATGTACCACTAGTTTTCCCATTTTAAGATGAGGAAACCAAGGCCTTGCAAAGCTGAGCCACTTTGGCCACCATGGCTAAGGTCAACGGCCAGTAAGGTTTGTCCATAACCAACATGCTTCTCTACACCATGTTCCTTGCTCCTGATTGCCATCAGTATATCAGGATATAGCTTTTCTCCTTCTCTCGCCCTTCTATTTTACTTTTCTTGTCAGAGTTTTCCTTCTTGCAAAATTCTGTGTGTGTGTGTGCACTGCAGGCCCTCGTGGCCTTGGACATCAATTACGCCTGCTCCTAATCCCAGAGCTAAAAGTCTGGACCCAAATGTCTGAGATACAAGCTGAGCTGCTCTCTCTTTCACCCAGACAGGGCTGGGTCTCCTCACCGGATCACCTGCCATGATTAATTGGGCAAAAACTATGATGTCAGGTTTCACCTCTCATTGGAGAAGTGCTGAATCAAAGAAGCAAGCCGAGCAGCAAGGTTAATTACCAAACCTGCTTGAGTCACCAGAAACCAGAAAGGTCTTTCCCCAGAAGCCCTTGGGGAGCAGTAGCCTGGGCAGGCCTGGGGATCAGAGCACTGCAGGCCCCAAGTGTACCTGCAGAACCAGTGCTCCTGGCCTGACTCGTGTGAACAGAAGCAGACCACAGGGGCTAAGGAAAGATGTATGCAGGGCCTTGGTTTGCCTCTTTTTATCTCTAACTTCTATCTCACTTCAGGTCACCCTGAAGCTCACTTCCTCCAGACAGCCTTCCTCGACCTCCCACACCAGAGACAGCCTCCATCACAGATTCTTCTCACTCCCCATCCTGAAACCTCACAGCGCTTTATACACTTGTCATCTCAACATCAAGAACTTAAAATAGTTTGCTTCATGCTGTCTTCCTCACTAGCCTTAAGGTTGTGAGAGGGTCTGAGGTTGACGTCTGTCTTGTTCACTGTATCACCAGTGCCAGCTCAGTAGCTGGGCCATGGTGGGCTCTCTTACAACTACTTGTGAGTTCACAGACAGGCTCTGAGGGGCTTTGGCAGCCACTATAGCTTCTGGGGACACCCTGGTGGTATAGTGGTTAAGTGCTACCGCTGCTAATCAAATGGTCAGCAGTTAGAAGCCACCAGGTACTCTGTGGAAATTCTGTGGGGTAGTTCTATTCTGTCCTGTAGGGTCTCTATGAGTTGGAATTGAATCAATGGCAGTGGGTTTGGGGTGTAGCTTCAGGACACTTACAGGGTGAGGAAGGGGTTCAGGGGAAAGAGCTACAAGGTGCTTACAGATCTCCTTTTCTATCCAAAGTTGTCTTTTCTGCAGTTGTTGTTAGCTTCTGATTCTTGTGGGCTCCCACTGAAGACTGGAGACTCTGACGAAGTATGCTCGGTTGCTCCAGGGGGCCTCTAACAACAGGCCCAAAGTCCCACTCCTTCCCTACTTCCTGAATTGCCACTGTTTATCAAGGAAGGTAAGGGGCTTTTGGAAGGGATTGCATTCCAAGGCAGGTCCCAACAGATCACTGCTCTGAAGTGCATGGCTGGTGAAGCCCCCTCTTGGCAAAGCCTGTCTAAACGGGCCAGCTCTAGGGTGGTGGGAATGGGGATGGTTATATTTCCGGACTTAATCCAATATCATAATATTTTATTGAAATGTTTACTACTGTTAAACCTTGGTTATTAACATGTACGTGCATTGTCTCATTTTGTCATTACAGTAATCTTATGAGATTAAAAGAATTACCATTATCTGCTCTATTTCATAGATGTGGAAGCTATGGCTCAGACAGAATATGGAACTCACTCCAAGTTATACTGCTCAGTGAGAAGCAGAGTGAGGCTTTCACGCCAGATCTGATTGACTCTGAGGCCCTTATTTTTATCCATTTGCTACCCTGCGTATGTTTAGAAGCTGTGTTTTAAAAAGCTCTTTGCTTCAGAGGACTCTACCTGACAGCAGTTGGGGGATAAGAAAACTTTGCAGTAGCCAGAAATAAAACAGGTCTCTTGTTTGAAAACAGAGGGAATCACAACAATGCCCATCATTAATTAATTAATAGAAGCAGCTCTGCCTCAGTGATAGCTATCTTCAGAGGTACTGTTAGCTAATTGAGCTGTGTAATACTTAGGCCAGGTCAATTTTGTCCTTCTCCCTGGCAACTGAGAAAATTAGGTACCCCCCCGCCTGAAGAAGCAAAATGTCTTGTCCAAAGTAACACAGGGGATGGGTGGGAGCCCCAGAATCAGACTGTTGGGGCATAACTAACACATTCATCAGCTTTCTTGAGCCAACAACGGCTTTTGCAACCTGCGACCATGTGGTTCAAGGATGAAGCATTAATAGCATAATGACCCTTAATGCTGTTTCAAATTGCCATCTGAGTTTATTTTGGGGGAAGGCATCAAGATAAGTAAGAATTACCTTTTCCCACCAGTTGTTTTACAGATAAAATGAGACAAGACTACCACTTTACTAGCAGTAGTTGTGAAAAAATAAACCTTAAGAGAATTCAGATTGAAAGTGTCATCTAGATTTTAGAAGACGTTTGGCTCATTCCCTGCCATACGCTGGTGTCATCTTTAATCACATAAGTGATATATTCTCCTCAGAGAAAAGAAAGGAAGGTGATGGTCATGGCTACTGCTTACTGAGGTATTGGTACTCCTTGCAAAGACTCTGTAAGTGAGGACTTACCCCATTTTGTAGATGGGGAAACTGTGACTCAATGGGGTTCAGTACTTAGTTCAAGGTCACTTAGCTGGTACGTGACAAAGGCATGGCAAAAACCTATGTCTCACTTTGAAGTCTTTGTATTTGTGTTAAGCTGCCTTCCTCTAGGAAACCCTGGTGGCATAGAGGTTAAGAGCTATGGCTGCTAACTAAAATTTCAGCAGTTCAAATCTGCCAGTTGCTCGTTAGACACTCTACAGGGCAGTTCTATTCTGTCTACAGAGTCGCCTATGAGTCAGAATTGATTTGATGGCAGTGGGTTTGGCTTGGCGTTTGGTTTTCCTCTATGGGGAACAAACAAAAACACTCAAACACACACACACAAGAACAGCTTACATAGGCTCTTTAGCATTTTTAGTGTGTTAGTTTCTAACAATCTGTGTGGTGCGAATTTCTCCTTGTACCTCATGAAATCCTTCACACTCTAATTCATATTCTCTTTCTCTTCTACAGAAACCCTGGTAGCATAGTGGTTAAGTGCTACTGCTGGTAACCAAAAGGTCAGCAGTTCAAATCTGCCAGGCGCTCCTTGGAAACTCTATGGGGGTTCCATTCTGTCTATAGGGTCACTATGAGTTGGAATTGGCTCAGTGGCAAAGGGTTTGGTTTTCTTTTCTGAACACAGGACCCCAATTTGAAAACAAAGTCATCTCACAATTCCATATCCACTACACTTTTTTCTCCTGGTCTTGGCCAGACATCTGGAGGGAGTGAGGGAGTAAACACAAGGCTGAGGCAGGCAGGTCACTGAGGCTGGCCTGAGGACAATGATAAGGATGTAGACAAGGAGACTGGCATGGGAAGGCTGGAGACAATTAGCTCGGCTGGCAGCGGCTGGAGGGAAATGCGATAGCAGTTCAGTGATGGAAAACACACCAGGCAGGAAGCGGGTGGGAAGTAAGTCCTGTTTTTGAGCTGGGAACACCCACGAACAAAAAAGAGAGGGAGGGAGAAAGAGAGAGAGAACATTACCATAGTTGAGGGCATGAGAGCTTTGGACTCCCCAAAACAGGATGAGGACCCATGATGTGCAAGCGTGGAAAACCTGCTGAGATAATCTAATTTTAAAGCTTACAGTGCAGTGTTTTGCACATACTCATAGTTAGCTCTCAGAAAGTAGCAGTCAGTCTTCACAGAAGAATTCCTAAAATTAAAAAATGCAGGAGGAATGATTGGAGTAGAATGTCACCACTTTGCAACCTGAAATGAAATAATATTCAAGAATGGCTCATTAAACCATTCTGTGAAAAACTGATGGGGAACCTTTTGATGGATAGTGTAGGCTGGTAACACCTGAGTATTAATAAAGTTTAAGGCAAAAACCCCAAAAGCAATCAGGCATGATATCTCTACTGATGTGCAATAAGAAGTACTTAATTTGACTAGCACATCAAGACATGCATAAAGAATTGTCTTCAAAAAAAAAAAAAGAATTCAACAGATGGTGATGGGTTAATAGGATATCTAGACATAAAGAACGAAAGTAGATCCATACCTTACACTTTATACAAAAATTAACTCAAAATAGATGAAAGAGCTGTATGTAAGAACTAGAACTATAAAACTCTTACAAGAAAACATAGGGGTAAGTTTCTGTGACTTTGGATTAAGCAGTAGTTTCTTAGGTATGATACCAGATGTATAAGCAAAAGAGAGAAAAATAAATTGGACATCATCAAAATTGACATTTCATGCGTCAAAGGAAACTATCAAGAAAGTAAAAAAGACCATTCCCAAAGCCAACTCTCTCAGACCAGTATTGAACTGGTCAATGAGACGTAAAATAATAATGGTGAAGAATGTGCTTCATGGCTTTAGTAGATACATGAGACTAACTGAGTAGCTCCTGTCCAGAGGCCAGATGAGAACACAGAGAGGGACAGGAGCTGGTTGAGCGGACATGGGAAATATAGAGTAGAGAGGAAGAATGTGTTGTCACTGTGTGGGGAGAGCAGATACAGTCACAAAATTATGTGTGTGTAAGTTTCTATATGATAAGCTGACTTAAGTTGCAAACTTTGACTTAAAACACATTTAAAAAAACATAGAAAGAGAAAAACTTTGCAAGACACATATCTGATAACAGATTTGATCCTGGAATATGTAAAGAACTCTTACAACTCAATAATAACAAAACAAATGATCCAATTAAAATATAGGCAAAAGACCTGAGTAGACAGTTTGCCAACAAGGATACACAAACAGCCAACAAGCACATGAAAAAATGCTCAGCATCATTAGCCAGCAGGGTTGACCGGAGCAAGAATCTAATGCAAATTGAAACCACAACGATATGCCACTTCACACCCACTAAGGTAGCCACAAGTGTTGGCAAGGATGTGGAGAAACTGGAATCCTCATGTAAATACTGGTGGAAATGTAGAATGGTGCTACCACTCTGGAATATAGCCTGGCAGCTCCTCAAACAGTTGAACATCGAGTTGCCATATAATTCAACAATTCCACTCCCAGATATATACCCAAAAGAAATAAAAATATTTCTGCACAGAAAATTATACAAGGAAGTTCACAGCAATATTATTCATAATAACCCCAAAGTGGAAACAACTCAAATATTTATCAAGTAATGAGTGGATAAACAAACTATAGTATATTCATATAATGGAACATTATTCAGCCACAAAAGGAAAGAAGTACTGATATATGTGACAACATGGACAAATCTTGAAATATTACATCAAGTGTAAGAAGCCAGTAGCAAAAGACCACATATTGTATGATTCCATTTATATGAAATGCCTAGAAGAAGCAAATTTAAAGAGGAAATAGGATAATAGTTGCTGCCCGGGATTCAGGGAGAAGCTGAGGATTTGGGCAATGCTGGCTAAGGGGTGTGGGATTTTTTTGTGGGGTAATGGAAACATCCTAAAATTGACTATGGTGATGGATATGCACAGTGAACTGTGAACATACAAAACAGCCATTGATTTGTACACTTAAAAAATAAAACAAAAAAGATGTACCTAGCACTGCCTATGAAGTGTTCTTGCCAAAAAATAGACGTTGATGCCTATCAAGCCTCTATATCTGACTACTAGCGTAGCAAAAGTACAGGGGGAGAGGAACAGATTAGACAGCACCGCAAAGATGCACTCAGCAATATCCAGAAAATAAAATGGAAGAGGAGCAGGCTATTTAACTGGGGTGATTTCAGAGTTGTTTTCACGGAAAACTGACTCCTTACTACTCCCTCCACCACCCAGAGCTATTCTATCTAGTTGATGGGGCCTTGAATGCTTCGAAGAGGTTCTTTCTTGAAAGAATTCTCCTATTATATTCCTCTATAGTCACAAAAGGAACTCGACATCCAAATATTCCTGGGAGAGAAAATATGGGGCTGAAACAAACCAATTGCCCTCCTTAGCACTTTACCCACCCTCTTGTCATGTAGGTATTACACTAGATCAGTGCTTCCTAAACTACACTGCATCCCATCTTCATAGGCTTTCAAAAAGTTTATTACTGTTTAAGTGAAACTTTACAGTGTAGTTTCTCATTCAAAAATTTTATACACAAATTGCTTCATGACATTAGTCGCAATCCCCTAACGTGTCAGCACTCTTCCCCTTTCCCTCTCCACCCTGGGTTCTCAGGGTCCCTCATCCAGTTTTCCTGTTCCTTCCTGCCTTCCTATCTTTGCTTGTGGGCATTTGCTTGTGGCTCATTTGTTGTTGGACACTTGACTGAACCAAGCAGCCTGTTCTTCACATGTGGTACTGTTTTCCAGGCCTGGCTATTCTTTGGCTGAAAGGTGGACCTTGGGAGCGGCTTCAGTTCTGTGTTAGCAGGGTGTCCAGGGGCCATGGGCTCAGAGGTTCCTCCACTCTCTGTCAGACCAGTAAGCCTCATCTTTGTGAGTTTGAGTTTTGTTCTATATTTTTCCCCCCACTTTGCCCAGAATCCTCTATCATGATCCCTGTCTGAGTAGTTTGGTTGTAGCCAGGCACTATCTAGCTTTTCTGAGCTTTTCTGGTGCCGGCTGTGTGTGGTTCCTTAGGATGAATATTTTTTCATGTCTTTGATTTTCGTCTTTCTCCTTTGCTCCAAATGCTGGGAGCAACAGATGTAACACCTGAGATGGTACTCACAACGTATAAGGACCCTAGATGCTACTCACCAAAGTAGAATGTAGACCATGTTCTTTACGAAATGTTATGCCACTTGACCTAGATGAACCCTAAGAACACAGACCCCGGTGTTCAGCTGCAGGAGCCCAATCTCTCAAGGTGTTTGGATGTCTCTAGGAAGCGTTAATGACTGTGCCTTGGTCCAGTTGTGCTGACTTCCCAATATTGTGTGTTGCCTTTCCCTTCATCAAATTTAACATCTGTCTACTATCAAGTTAATGATTTCCCCTTTCAAGCCCTCTCCTTCCTCATAACCATCAAAGATTACTTTTTTTCTTTGTGTAAGCCTTTTCCTGGGTTTTAATGACAGTGGTCTTTTCTAATACTTGTCCTTTCGTGTTCATTTCTTTCACTTAGCATAATGCTCTCCAGATTCACCCATGTTGAGAGAATTTTTGCATATTTTGCAGATTCATTATTGTTCTTTTATTACTACATAGTATTGCATTGTGTGTAAGTACCATAATTTGTTTATCCATTCATGTGTTGATGAGCATATGGGTGTTTCCATCTTTTTGCTGTTGGGAAATAATGCTGCAATGAAAATGGGTATGCTTGTGTTTATTTGTGTGATGGCTCTTATTTCTCTAGTGTATACTCTTATAAGTGGACTGCTGGATTGTATAGTTTTTCTATTTCTAGCTTTTTAAGGAAGCAACATTATCATCTGTGCTACTTTACATTTCCACCAGTGTATGTAAGTGTTCCAATCTTTCTGCAACCTCTCCAACAACATTCATTAATTTCTTTTTTTTAAATTGCTGCTGGTAAGGTTGAGATGCTATCTTCCCAGTTTTTGCCAGTCACATACTGTACCTATATTAATTTACTGTTCTTCAAATTAAGAAAATCCTTAAAATAAAGTGTTTAAAAATTTTCATTCCTTTTTGTGAGCAAAAAACTGGTATTACTCATTCTATATGGAAAGTAATCAACAAGAAATAATAGAAAACATACAATATTATGTAATTCAGGGATGGGTAATAGTTTCCCAAAGTTCTGAGCTTGATGCCTTGTTCTCTATTTCTCACAGAGGGAGACAAGCCAGTGTTGGAGACAGACTAGCACTAAACAGAGACCGTCTAGCTTTCATCAGAGAGCTGAGGAAAACTTGCAAAGGGCACAACTTTCTCAGTCTGTAGTTTCAGTGGTATTAAGTTCCTGAGAGCCCTGGTGGTCCAGTTGTTAAGTGCTTGGCTACTAACCAAAGGATTGCTGGTTTGAACTCACCAGCTGCTCCACAGGAGACAGATGTGGCTGGCAGTCTGCTTCCATAAAGATTACAGCCTTGGAAACCCTACAGAGCATTCTACTCTGTCTTGAAGGGTCACTGTGAGTCAGTATCTACTTCAGCGCAGTTGGCTTGAGTTTTTAAGTTCAGAGTCTCCACAGCACCTAAGTCAGCATAGGTGCCACCAGGGACCTCATCCTATATTAAAAAGCCCCCCCTCCACTAGAAAACCAGTTCCTTTTAAGCCAGTTCTAACTCACAAGGACCTCAGGTGTGTCAGACTAGAAGTGTGCTCCATAGTGTTTTCAATGGTTGATTTTTGGGGAGTAGATTGCCAGGTACCTCTGCATGAATTCCAACTACCAACAACTGAGTCACTAGCCAAGTCCTTAACTATTCACACCACCCAGGTACTCCTTCATTCCACCATAGTCATTTAATTTTATTTTTTTTAGTAGTCTTGCTAGGTTGTAAGTTTCTTTGGGGCAATAGCTTCTTTTTGGTACCTTCAATAATACAAACTGCTTAGACACAGCTGCTAATTCAAAAAGGAACAAAGTGATAAGTATACGAAAGCATCCTTCAAGTGCAAAAGACAGAGGCTAAATTCTTTCCTGACAGGTGAGAAGGCTGGATGCTGCCTTGAAGTGTAAAGAGAGTCAAAGGAAGACATTCAAGAAGAGAGAGGCTGCAGACATCCAGACAAATTCTGCCGATATAAAAGTGTTGCCCGATGTGATCTTCGCTGGCAGCACGTATAGTGCCAAGAGCTTGTGCTTTAGAATCAGACAGTTCTAGGGACCACTCTAGACTGTCAGTGTTTATTAATTGCATGAACTTGGACAATTCACTTTTCCTTGGAAGCTTTAGTTACCTCGCTGTAAAATGGTGATGACACTTTCCCTGTAAAGGCACTCATCACATTTCATTGATGGAGAGCAGGACTCTGCAGCCTGGCAGCAAAGAAAGCTTTGCTATAAGAGGATACCATCCTGGCTGTCTGTCCCACCTACTTATCTAGCTATCTATCTGCCCACCTACTCACCCAACTCATATTACTCATTCCATACTCATTTCAATAAGTGGTTGAGATTATTATTACTGTTACTGATGTTTTAGTAGTATAATCTTAGTCGTCATGATGGTTGATTATGGCTGACACATTGGAAGCACTCCATGGATGTTTACTGGTTGAAAGAGTTATACTGACCTGTTGTCTTCCCATTGGATACTAACCTTTCTCAGTCTTCCCTGGGTTAAGTATACGGCATTACCAACTACCCAGTGTTCAATTCAAAAGTACTGATGCTTGCTTTCCTGCATCACTCTCCACCACCCAAACTGCTAGCAATTTATGTGGAACCTATATCTCAAACATCCCCTGAATCTATTACTGATGTATCTGTTCAACTCATCAGTATTGCTGTCTTTGATTCCTCCAACAGCTTCCTAACTGGTCTTATTGCTTTTTCCCTACGCTCATTATAATTATTTTTCACACTGTGGCCACACCTTAAAAATAAACCACATCATCTCCTCTTTTCTTCTTAAAAAACAATCTATTAGTTACTCACTGTATTTATAATAAAATTCAAAGTTCTTTCCCAGGTTTATAATGTGCTGCCTAGCTGTCTGACTTCAGCTCTTGCCACTGTTTCTCCCTCATCCTGCCTGAGTTACAGTTGCCCAGTGTTCTTTGAGTGAGTGCATTTTCACCACAGAGTCTTTGCATTACGTATTGCCTCTGCCTAGAATGTTCTTTGCCAAGCTCTTCCTATGACAGTTACCTTTGGTCTTTCAGGCCTCAGCTTACATGTCACCTGTTCAATAAGGTCTTCACAGACCACCCAGTCTAGGGTACCTTCCCAGGCTCTTTGCACTGTAACTCTTGTTACTGACTGCTTATAGTTTTTTTTTTTTTTAGATATTTGATTATTGACTGTTTTCTGTCCCCTGGTCTGCACAGGGAGCCCTGGTGGCACAGTTATTACTGCTAACTAAAAGTTCAGCAGTTTGAATCCACCACTCACATTCCCTGGAACTCCCCTAGGGCAGTTCTACTCTGTCCCATAGAGCTATTATGAATTGACTTGATGGCAGTGGGTTTGGTTTTTGGTTTAGCCTCTAAGGCAGAGGAGAGGTGATTCTTTTTCTTTTATTCTTCACAGCACAGTGTTTAAGAGCTTGGCTGCTGACCAAACTGTTGGCAGTTGGAATCCAGTTAGCCACTCCTTGGAAACCTCAGGCAGTTGTTCTCCTCCTTCCTATAGGCCCTATAGGAGTTGGAATTGACTTGATGGAGATGAATTTATTCTCTATGAGTTTCTCAACAACTTGAATACTGTAAGCTCTCAACTGTTTGTTAACCTTTAATGCTTCTTGGGATAGAAGCTGCCCACAAACAGTTTAGGGATCCCAGGTTTCTTAAAACCAAACCAAACCCAGTGCCACTGAGTCGATTCTGACTCGTAGTGACCCTACAGGGTGTTATTTTTCCCACTAAAAGTAATTGCTGCCCTCCAGTGGGGGTTTGTGTAACAGTGAAAAATGAAAAAACATCTTTTGTAGAAAATTCACTAAGATAGGAGGCTTATGTATGAGGCTATGCATCTATGAAATGTGATCTGGTTGAACTTTTGTCTCATTTGACTTTTGTACAGCTAGATAATTCCTGTAAGCACATTTATGGCTTCCTACATGATAGTTGGAGCCGTGGTGGCACAGTGCTTAAGAGCTCAGCTGTTAACCAGAAGGTCAGCAGTTCTAATCCACCATTTACTCCTTGGAAACCATATGGGGCAGTTCTACGGTATCTTATAGGGTCTCTATGAGTTGGAATAGACTTGAAGGCAATGTGTTTGCTTTTTTGGAGTCATATTTGGAAAACTGGAGGTGCCCAATATAACTAAATGAAAGGTGTCATTCATATATGAAATCTTTAATATTTGGGGGGACATGTTTCCCTCAAAATATTATGTATGAAACTGTTAAATTCTTTGGGACACATGTACCTCACAATATATATGTCAAAATCTATATTTTATAATATAAATTCAGAAAGACTCTGATTCATCCTGCCTTCCATTACTGAATGCACATAGTGTCAAGAAATTTTTTGTGAAGGAAAAACATAACAGGGTGTTGCAAGGGTTAAAATACTGAATGAAGTTTTATTTCTAGTGTCAGCTCCTCTAGAGAGCAGTCATCCTGGGATCTAAATTGTTTTGCCTACATGTTGAACAATTAAATTCACCCAATATCTATTATATACAATACTGGGGACTGGGTACTCTGTTGGTGGCTGGGGTGGGGACAATGTGAATTGAGGAGTGTGATCAATCACAGATCTCAAGGATGTCAGAGAAAAAGGAAGCAGAAGAACTTATCATTTGCTCAACTTTGCACTCAGCTTTAGGTCTAGCTTATAAATGGGGCACTTAAAGAGTCTGTTTTGATAACACCTAGAACATCATGCAGCAATATTTATAAACCATAGCCATCTGAATAGAGAAAAGGCGACCAACACTGTGCAGTATTGGCTCCTGGAGAGTAAGACCCGTGAATGCTATACTGTGAAATTATCGCCAGTCGTAAAAACTAGGCAGAAATATTATTTGTTTTGAATCCTGCTAGAATTTCTCCCTTGGGTGCAGTTTCTCTGTCAAAAACACAGTTGTTGTCAAGTTAGTTCTGACTCTTGGTGACACCATGTGAGTCAGCATAGATCTGTGCTCCATGGGGTTTGCAATGGCTGATTTCTTTAAATCACACATGGCCAGTCTTTTCTTTTGAGGTACCTCTAGGTGGATTCAAACCTCTAACCTTCTGGTTAGCAGCTGTGTACATTAACCATTTGCACTACCCCAGGACTCCAGCTTCTCTGGTAAAGGACAAGCAAAAAAAATTAAAAAGACACAAGAAGTGACTCGATGAGATCTCTGGGGAAGCTAATGTGTAGCTGAGTGAGCTCTTTTATTTCTACTGAGTCTGAACTGTAGTTGATACATATACATAGTAGGAAGACTCTAGGCTGCGCAAATGATTCAACACTTGACTGGTAGCTGATAGGCAGATGATTTGAACTCATTCAGAGGCACCTTGGAAGACAGACCTGGTGATCTGCTTCCAGAAATGTCACTGCCTTGAAAACCCTGTGGAGGAGTTCTACTCTGCACACACGGCATCTCCGTGAGCGGGAGGGGGGGAAGGGGCTTGATAGCAACAAATAACAAAATAACAAATAAAATAAGGTCCCTGGGTGGTATAAAGGGTTCATGCTCATTGTCTAACCTACAGTTTGGCAGTTCCAATCTATCCAGCAGTGCTACAAGAAACAGGTCTGGTGATCAGCTTCCAGAAGATTCAGCCAGCAAAATGCTAGGGAGCAGTTACGTTTTGTGATACTTGGGGTTGCCATGAGCCAGAATCAACTCTATGGCAACAAGTTTGGGCTTTTGGCAGGTTTATATATAAAGGATGATTTCAGAAAAAAATTATGTTACTCTTTGGTTTAATTCTGAGTCACCAGATCCCCATTTTAGAGTGTTTATGCACACATACACATGTGTGTGAGCGTGCGTGTGTGTCTGTGTGGGGGAGATGGAGGATGCTGGGCACAAAGTGTGTATGTACTTTAAAAAAGCTTTTTGAATGTGTAGGGAGGAAGTTTTACAGTGTTTTATGCAAGAAGAGGATATATGGTGGGATTTCTGTGTGTGTGTGTGTGTGGTGCAGGTGGTGAGCAGAATTACACAAATTATGGAATTTCAACCTCTCAGAGATCCAGAAGGTGTTCGGAGATATAAAGTGTTGTGGGAAGTGACTGTTCTCCTTTAAGACCAGCACACAGGTCTTTGAGGAGCCCTTGACTCTCTCCTCCTCCTTGTCTTGTTAAAAAGGGATTAGAGTCCAATTAAACTGTTAAATCCCAAGGTAGAGATTCATGTTTAAAAACAAGATTTACAGCTTCTTAAAAGAAAAAAAAAATACATCAGTACAAGTTGCAGTTTGTCCTTTCACGTTGCCACCTGCCTGGTCCCAAAGAGTGATTTCAGCTGAATACCTAACACACAGTTCTTAATTACTTTGCCTCATACCTCTACTTCTTCATCTTTTAAAGCACCCTTCAGCCTATATAGCCACATGCTGTTAGAAGCACTTGAGCTTCTGGAGTGCCTTATCCACTCCTTGGCTCATCTCTCTTCAGCTGGTAACTCAGTGGTCAGAGTTTATAATAACATTAGAAATAAGAGCTAATACTTTATGAACGCTTAGTATAATGCCATGGATTGGCATCAACTTGACAGCAACTGTTTTAGGTTGTTGGTGGTTCTGTGGTATAATTCTCATCTTCCACATAGGAGATCCAACCCAGAGACCTGTTGCCCTGGTGTGACAATGGTTAAGAGCTCACTGTTAACCAACAAGTTGGTAGCTGTGATCTGTCAACTGCTGCTCCTTGGAAGTCCTATGGGGCTGTTCTACTCCATCCTATAAGGTCTTTATGAGTCCTGACTTGATAGCAACAGATTTGCATGTGTGTCTGTGTGTGTGTGTGCATGGGAGACTCAGGTTCAATTCCCAGCCATTCCACCTCATGTGCAGCCACTACCCCTCGGTCAGTGGAGGCTTGTGTGTTGCTATGACACTGAAAAGATTTCAGCAGAGCTTCTAGACTAAGATGGACTAGGAAGAAAGGCCTGGTGATCTACTTCTGAAAATCAACAGATGAAAACCCTATGAATCACAATACTTCGATCTGCTGCTGATCATGGAGACAGTGCAGGATCAGGCATGGTTTTTCCATTGTACATGGTGTTGCAATGAGTTGGAGGGCAGTTTACTAACAGCAAACAACAACATTACATGCCAGGCAACAACATTATTTGGAAAATACTTTACATACATTATTTTCCTAGATTCCCATATAAAAACACCTAGGGCTGGCTGCCTGGGTGTGTGGCTTGGGCAGCTGCTCAGGGCTTTGTGCTTAGAAGGGCCCTCTTGATTTAATGCTCAGGTGTGGCCATTTTGAAATTTTTAATAGTTTTTAAATAAGGGGCTATGCATTTTCATTTTGTACCGGGCCTCACAAATTAGGTAACTAGCCTTGAAACCACCCAATAGCCCGTAGTTCCTTTTCCTTCCTTTCCAAGTGATGCCTAATAAACTGTCAGAGGCATGGATTGTTGTTAAGGTACCATCGATTTAGTTCTGACTCATAGTGACCCTATGGGCAACAGAACCAAACACTGTCTCATGCACAGGAATGGATAGTAACTCTTAACTGGTGGTACTAAACCTGCCCTGGAAAATGGGAGCCATCATCTCCTTGGGGGGCAGGGGAGGAGTCTCTAAGGGACAGGAACTGTGTCACAGCCCTTAATACAGAACAGCAAGAAATCTGTGAGAATTTGGGCAAGTTGCTTAACCCCTGTAAACTATAAGTTTCTGTATCATGGAATAATAGCAATAATACCTAACTCACAGGCTGTGTCAAAGATGACATGGGATCATGCTATACATACATGGAGACCCTATTAGCATGGTGGTTAAGTGCTATGGCGGCTAACCAGATGGTTGGCAGTTTGAATCTACCACAGGCTTCTTGGAAACTCTATGAGGCAGTTCTGCTCTGTCCTTCAGGGTTGCTATGAGTCAGAATCAATTCAACGGCAGCAAGTTTGGTTTTTCTTCTGATACATACATACATATGTAGAAACCCTGGCTGGTGTAATGGTTAAGTTTTACAACTGCTAACCGGAAGATCACTAGTTTGAATCTGCCAGGCTCTTCTTGCAAACTCTATGGGGCAGTTCTACTCTGTCTATAGAGTTGCTATGAGTTGGAGTTGATTTGATGCACTGGGTTTTTACATATAAATATATGTAAGCCATAGATAACATATACATATATAACTCTGAAACATAAGACAATAGTTATTATCAATACATTGAGGGTGCTTAATAGTAACAAAACATTAAACAATGCTTTTGACATGGTACAAATCACTGGCCCACATTCCAAAGTGCCATTAGCCCAGTGGCGTGTTCCCTACCTGCCCCGTAGAGCTGAGAGGAACGTCCGCGTTCTCCATGTGAGGAGTGATCACAGGATTGCTGGAGCTGATAAGCACTGGAGTGCTGATCTCCACCATGTGGCGTCCGGAGGGAGAATGGACCATCCTGTTGAGAGTGTTTAACGCTGTTGTGATGGAGAACTGCCCGGGTCCCTTCCTCCTAGACCCAGGCCCCCTACGGAGGGCAGGCCAGTTGGTTGCTTTGCCTCTAGGGGATGAGGACCTCAGAGACGGGTTTTTTGTGTGAGATGACAAACGGTCTTTGTTCTTCTCTAGGAGGTGTCTTGCAGTGAGGTTTGGCTGAAAGACAGAATGTCCAACAAGTAGTTAATTTCTCCGATCTAATCTAAGTAGCTAAGTCTTATCCAGGCTGGTCTGAAGCCAGTTCGGATGCCATCACCTTATTCATTCTCTCCTGGTTTAGTAAAACAACGACTTCCATCTTTTATCAATATGTCCCAAGTACTCTGCTCTATCAATAAATTCTCACAATTTTTCTGCAGAGTAGTTACTATTATTAATCATTTACTGAGTTCTGGGAGTCCCTGGTGGTGCCAGCATTAAGCACTTGGCTGCTATCTAAAAGGCTGGCAGTTCAAGCCCACTTACAGGTGACTCAGAACGAAGGTCTGGCAGTCTACCTCAACAATCAGTCATTGAAAACCCTATGGAGCACAGTTCTGCTCAATACACATGGTGCCACCGTAAGTTGGAATCGACTTACAGCAACTGGTTTGATTTGTTCCTTTTTTAATTTTTTTTAATTTACTGAAGTCCAAAGGGGTTAAAAATAAGCTAGGATTCTCTTTCCAGGCCAGGTGCACTCTTTCCTGACCCTTTTCAGCTAGTCCAGGCCTCCTACTCATCCTTGAGCCAGCCCTGAACTCCCGAGCTGAGTCGAGTGCCTGCTGTCTTGGAGCCTCGTGCCTGCAGCCCCCTGTGCTATCCCACTATTGCATTTTTCACTCTAATCATTGACATGCCTCTTCCCCACTGGACCATCAGCTGAGGGCAGGGACCTCATACATGGCATTCTCTGCTGTATCCCAGAGTCAGTGCTTAGTACATGTTTGCAGAATAATGAGCTCAGTTTTGTATCTCAGCTAAGAGTTTCAGCCAGAATGTGAGGCCATTCCTGGATCTGGATCTTTATGCTAAGACCAGTCTTTTCCTACTTCCTTTAGATATTTTTGCTCATTACTGTTTTCCTTGTTTTCACTCTGCATCTCTTACTCATTGCTGCACTAGGAAACTGGCCTTCCAATAAATAAAAAATAAAAGAAGCCCAAGTCATTTACCAATTTCTGTGGTTTAGATAAAGAGTCCCTGGGTGGTGCCAACTTCAAGGCTGGAGGTTCATGTATACCCAGAAGTGCCTTGGAAGAAAGGCCTGGTGATAGTCTTCTGAAAAAGCCACCAAATGCAGTTCTACTCTGATACACATGGGGTCACCATGAGTAAGAATCATTTCACAGCTTTTTTTTGTGATATCTCAGGTTATCAATGGCTTCATGACTAACAGGCAGAAATCTTTAAAATATAGCAACCAGCTCACATAATTCAGCATAGCACCTTTAGCACTCCATTACGTTAGCATAGAGATGTTTGCCTTCTCTAATATATTAGTCAATTGCCACAAAAAAATATCATTAGAATATATTAGCCACCAAGGGCTCCTGTGAATTTGTTTCCTTCAGAAATATGAAGTATGTTAGTAGAACAGAGGTTTGTGTGAATAAAACATTCCAGGATGATGACTTAAATTTACAGTATTATAACAGTCACTTTCCTGGGTGATGCAAACAGTTTGTGCTTGACTACTAACCTAAAGGTTGGCAGTTCCAACCTATTCAGTGGCACTGTGCAAGAAAGTTCTGGCAATCTAATTCTGTAAAGCATACAGCAAGAAAACTCTGTGGAGCAGAGTTTTAACACATGGGGTCACCAGGAGTCAAAATCAATTCAACAGTAACAAATTATAACCCTTCAATTGCTCTCAACCACAAACCACGTGCCTTGCTCTGATTCAGAGATTCAGTTATAGAGGTAAAAGGGGGTTTGTCCATTGAAGAATCTTTTAATGGCCACGTTCACAGGATTAAAACAGTTGAGACAGAAAACTTCAAAGAAAGTGCGGTTTCTGCCTTAATACTGGAGAACAATCATCAAGTAGGTGTGGGGCCATATCTCTACTTGAAAGAGGAGAAAGTTGAGGTCCAGAGGGGGTGACTTATAAATGGCAGGCAACAAAAGATCAGAGAGTAAGTGCTCAGGTGTGACGGTGACTAGGGGAAGTTGCTACTGTAGTTTAGGGGGTCAGGGAAAACCCACTGAGAAGGGGATATGTAAACTGAAACACAGATAACAGAAACAGAGCTAGCTACGTGAGGACAGGGGTAAGAACATGCCAGGCAGAGGTATTGTAACCAGCTGACACTGAGTCAATTGAGATTCATGGCAACCCTGTGTGAGCCAGAATAGCACTGTGCTCCACAGGGTTTCAGTGCTGATTTTTCAGAAGTAGATCTCTAGGCCTTTCTTCTGAGTCACCTCTGCATGGACTCAAACCCCAGCCTTTAGGTGAGCAGCTGAGTGCATTAGCCGTTTGCACCACCTGGGTATTATAAGACAGCGGAAGGGTCTTAAGCAGAGAAAGCAGCTCAGCCTATTTGAGAAAAAGACAGAGAAGAAACAGAGAGAAGGCTGGACCAGACTGGGTGAAGAGCAGGAGGAAGACAAGCCACCAGAGAGCTCGGCATGGGCCAGATCAGGAAGCGCTGGGAGAAGTCACTTCGCTTTAAGTGGAAGAGGAAGACTTTGGCAGGGTGAAAGTCAAGGAGTGATGCAATCCGAGCTGTGCTTTAAAAAACCTTTCGACAGGTTGTCAGTTTCTTGCAAAATTAAATACTTAGCATCTAACAAAGCAATCCCACTTCTAGGTACCTACCCAAGAGAAATGAAAACTTATACTCACTCAAAAAACCAATATGCAAATGTTGATTATAGCAGCTTTCTTCATAACTGCCACAACTGCAAACAGCCCCCCATATGTTTCAACAGGTAAACGGATAAACAAATTCTAGTACATACACAAATTAGAACACTCTTCAGCTATAAGAAAGAGTGAACTTTTGATATACACAACAATATGGATGAATCTCAAATGCTTTATGCCAAAGGAAGGACACTACATTCAAGATGCTATGTATTAGATAACCCCATTGAGATGACATTTTGGAAAAAGCAAAACTGCAGGAACAGAAACCAAGTCACGGTTTCCAGGAATGGACAGTTGGGGAAGGAGTTAACTACAAAAAAGTAGCGTCAGGGAATTTTTTGGACAGGTGTTGGGACCAATCTTTATCTTGATTGTGGTGTTCATTATACAACTGAACGTATATATCAATACTCATTGAACTGTATATCCAAAAGAGTCAATTTTACTGCATGTAAACAAACGAAAAAAATTAAAAGCTCATTCCGGTTGTTACTCAGGACAGGAATAGATTATAGGGAGACCAATTGGGAGCTTAGTGAAATTGTGTAGGCAAGATTTGATGGCCGCCTGGACTAGAGGCAATGTCCTCTAGTCCCCAGAACATTGTTCACTGATAAGGAAGGCAAGATACACGCTTTGAGTTGTATGAGTGAAGTTCTTGATGGTCATTCGGGGTTACGCTAAGGAGGTCTAATGGTGCTGCAGTGAAGTGCTCAGTTGCTAACTGAAAAGTTGGAGATTGGAACCCACCCAAAAGCTCCGTGGGAGAAAGAGCTGGTGGTCTTCTTTCCATAAAGCCTAGAAAAATCTACGGGTAGTTCCACTTTGTCACATGGGGATGCTGTGATTTGGAACTGACTTGACAGCACGTAAAAACAACAAGAGAGCTATAACAAAATCAGTGAACTTCTTCTGCCTCAACCTAACTGCTCTGATCTCAGGTGAGTGCCACCCTCACCTTTTGCGTCAGCATGGACAAATGGCCCTATGTGACTCTGTCTCCCATGTCCTCTGCCAGTGTGATTAATAGCTTTGCTGGGGAAAGACTGCAGGTCTCTTAAATTTGCACTCACTCATTTGAAACAATATCCTTGAGGTTCACTGGGCTGAGCAGTGAACCCGGGCAGGCCCCATTGGAGAAGTCTGGACAAGACTGGGCGTAAGCTTAGCCTCTGCTTTACCACCTCCTTATCCAGGCACAATTCAATAAATCAAATGACACATTAACAAGAACAATCCTGTCTGTGCCAAAAAACACATCACCCTCGTAAGAAAGCTTTCCCTCCTACCAATTGTGTTGCATGACATGAGTAATTCAAAGCTTATTTAAAGAGTTCTCAGCAAGTGCTAGTCTTAATGAAATGACTGGAGTCAAAATTTAAGCACTGTTTTAAAAAGCTCAATTTAGATTTCAAGCAATTTTTGAAAACTAGGTTTCCAGATTAGAGCAACCACTTGATTATCTTTTCCCCTTCCTAGCAGTTAGGAGAACAAATGAAGCAATGGCTAGTTTGATGATAATCTTGAGGGTTCTTGTAATCACTAATTCCAGAGGTGAAGTGTTGAGGTGAGTATCCAAATGAATAATCATTAAATGTAGAAGTTCTGGAAAACAGGATTTCAAAATAGGTAATGAAACCAGTGATTCCCCTCCCCCCAAATTTATTAAGAAGAAGCTTCTTGAAATAATACAGGAAATCACCCAAGTTCAAATCTGTAACAATTTGTTAAGTACCTCCGGATGCTCCTGGTGACCCAGTGGTTGAGCACATGGCTGCAAACCTAAAGGCTGGTGGTTTGAAGCTGCCAGTTGTTCTTTGGAAGATGTGGCAATCAGCTTCCATAAAGATTTCAGCCTTGGAGACCCTATGAGGCAGTTCTGCCCTGTCCTGTAGGGTTGTTATAAATTGGAATTGACTCGATGGCAACGTGTTTGGCTTTTTTAGTACGTGCCCCAGTAGGTACTCATTGCAGCTGATCTTTGCCCTTGGCAGGTTAACCATCATCTTCCAGTCATCATAATTGTGACCCAGGAAATCACTCTACTATTATTGACCCAGGCGCTCAAATCAGGAAGCTGGGTATGATCCCTGATCACTTCTGTTTTCGCCTCACCCTCTTAGAGGGAGGGCTCTCCTTCACAGCTCTCCACTGCTCCTTTTTACTACTGTATGCCAGGTAAACACCTATAAACACAGTTAAACAATGAAACCTCCTTTTAAAATTGGAATGACCTGCTCCAAGTTAGGGTGAGGCTCATGGCCAATGAGGTTAGCCAGGGGCTGCAGGTTATACCATTATGGAGCACAAGTAAGTAGATACAAGCAGCTTAGCATATTTTCTTTCTTTATGGTATCTTAAAAAAACCAACAAGTATGTTTTTTGAAATGCTCATTTCACAATATTTAGAACATATTCACAAATAGAAGAAAAAGAAAAATCATCTAAAATCCCACCATCTAGCAATCACTGCTGTGAAATATTTTCTGCATATCCTTCTAGGCCTTTATTTGTTGATACAGGCATATATCACACTAGATTCACCCAGTTCAACTTTTTTTACTTAACAAGAAACCACAAACACCTTTCCATAATCTCAAATATCAGTGACATTAAATATTTTTCTCTGACTTTAGTATAAATGGGCATATATTCTTCTATCACTATAATTTTAAAAATAAATCTCTATTGTTGGATGTTTAGGTTATTTCTGATTTTTCATCCGTGTATGTAATGCTGTGGTTGAACACTTTTGTACACACAGCTCGTATACTTGTTCCACTGTTTCCTCACAACAGACTAACACTTAGATATGGACTTGCTGACTAACTGCAGATGTACATTTTTAAGGTTATTGATGTAATTATTATTTGAAACGAGACACTGTGCTAATTTGTGCTCCCATTGCTATTGTTGTTAGGTGCCACCGAGTCAGTTCCAACTCATAGCGACCCTATGCACGAAAGAATGAAACACTGCCTGGTCCTGTGCGATGTCCACAAACTGTTTTTATGCTTAAGCTCATTGTTGTGGCCACTATATCAATATCTTGCTGAGGGTCTTCCTCTTGTTTGCTGACCTTCTACATTACCAAGCACGATGTCCTTCTCCTGAGAACACTCCCATTAACAGAATGAAACAGGCCCCTTTCCTCATAGTCTTGCAACAGTCGAGTATTATCTTTAAAAAGCTCTTTTGGGCATCTTTACAGAGGTGAATTAGGTCTGAATAAACCTCATGTCAAATAAGAATTTTTCCCAGGACTTAATGTATATTTCTGAATAACATTTAATCGAGATGCAGATTTGATATTCACATACCTCCACAAACAAGAGAGGGAAGATGCCTACTTTCTCTCCTAACTTGCCTTCTGCCCAGTTCTCATCCACTCTGCTGATCACAGTGATGATATCATCCTGAAAGAGAGAAAGTTTCACGGTAGCATTTACTCTCAGTTTTCAGGTGGGGAAAGCTTTCAGTGGAGGTCAGCGTGGTGTTTCAGATGGTCTAAGGGATAAGGAATGGAGCACCTCTTTCACGGCTTACTTAATCTTTCTGCTAAAATGATCTTTCTCTGGAAAACACAGCATTTGTGTTCCCAGCACTATAACAAAACCAAAACCCAAACTCATTGCTGTTGAGACAATTCCAACTCACGGTGCCTCTATAACACAGGGCAGAATTACCCACAAGGCTCCCAAGAAGCACCTAGTAGATTCAAACTGCTACCTTTTTGGCAGTACTCATAGCACTTAGTCCCTACACCAACAAGGCTTCCATGACTGTACGAGGTACAGAAATAATTTGGAGGGCTAATGGAACTCAGTAAGAAAACATCGAAAATTCTAATTTTCAATCACCAGCAGAATCATGGACTTTCACTTACATGAATCTGATGGAAAAATCAAGATGAAAGTCATAAGAAGATAGACTTTAGCTTAGCAAAACGAAGAATGAAATTCCTTTTAAAAACCTTTAGGTATTTACTCTTTCTTGTGTATCACCTAATAAAGTGGCTTTTTATTCAAGTTTTTCTATTATAAAAAGTTACATATAGGTTGTAGAAACATTTGACAATACAAACTAGCAAAACAAAGATTCTACTATACTCAATATAAAATCACTGTAAATATATTGGTATACATGTTTTCCAGATTATTTTCTATGAGTATAATACTTAGATGTTGTTGTTGGGTACCCTCGAGTCAACTCAACTCATGGTAACCCCATGTAACGGAGTAGAGTTGCCTCATAGTAGAGTTCACTAGGCTGTGATCTGTACAGGAGCAGATTGCCAGATCTTTCTCCCTTGGAGGGCTAGATGAGCTTGAACCCAATCTTTCAATTAGCAGCCATGCACTTGACCAAGATACGTGTGTGTGTGTGTGTACACGTATATACACATACAAACATACCGATTTTTAAATATCTTTTTCAAAAACATATGTATGCATACATAAGGCATATATATATCTTAGTTACTAAGGTCAATAAACTTATTACATTTGGGTGCATCCATGAATCCACCACCCAGATCAAAATATAGAACATTTCCAGCATGTTCTGCAGCCTTTCCCACCTCCTAACGGAGTCAACACACTGTTCTGACTTCTAGCACTATAAATTCATTTTGCCAATTCTTGTACTTCATACAAAAAAAATCATGCAAGACATCTTTCCACATCCATACATGTTCATCACTCTAAGCTTTGGGAGGAAAGATGTTGACTATAATTCAGACATGCTGAGTTTAGGAGGACTGTAAGATTTTCAAGTAAAGTCTCAGCCTTCCATGGCCCTCCAGATGTTGTATTCTCGCTCCAGGGTCATAATTTCTCACTTACGAGTCTGTTTCTCGTACCAGACTCCTGGCTTCATGAAGGTAAGGACAATGACTTATCACTCTGTCCCCAGGAGCCAATGTGGCACAAAAATGGACTGAGTGCATGAATGAGCATGTGGAGTAAGCGCCCTAGTGTGCAAAATTTCAGAGAGGGTCAGAGAAGCAGATACTACCTCCCGCCCGTGTCTTCTCCAGCTGTGTTTCCAGAGCTCAGTGTCTAAGGCCTAGCACAGAAGAAACACTCAACAAATGCTTGTGGAATTAAACTGACCTTCCTCTATTAGGCAAAGCAGAAACTTTGTAGTTCATACTACAGAATAACTTCCCCTTGAAATCTTGCTCTGAGATGCCAAGACCATAATGAAGATCATTATTTAAAAATACGGGTGACAGAGAGGTCTGAAGCAAGCTGAAATAAATTTCATTTCTGGTAGTGGTAGAATAAAAAAAATAAAAATATTTTACAAACCAAAAGACTTTTCCTGAGGATTTGTAGCAGTATCACTTCTTGTAAATTTATATTCAATCTACTCCTAACTAAGAATGAAAATAACCTTAACTTTCTATGAGCAAACACGAATGTTTAGAGAATAATTAACACTAAGTCTAGGGAGTTAAAAAGGTCCATATTTTGGCAGAATGATCATTACTTGCAAATGGTGAAGAATCATTCTGTAAAAAAGGGACAAAACTACTGGATATGCATAAAAACACATTGTATTAAAAGAGAGAAAAATTTTAGGTCAATTAATGTGCTTGAAAAAGATACCTTGTAAGGAGTTACATACATGTAAAGATATAATTACGTTGTTGTATGTGTTTAGAATATTTTGAATACCATGTTTATAACAAAATAGAATGTCATGAACTAGTGGAATTAAGTGGCCTTAAGTTGGTTAGCAAGAAGATACTTCTAGATGTAGGTGTGATAAAGAGCAAAGAGCTGTACAGTTTTATGCAGCACATTATCAAGCTGTGTTTATAATCTTCTCTTTGCATGCTTTTTCCCCTGATACTCTATCATCACGATGGCAGTGATTGTGTCTCATTCATGCTGTATCCTAGTGCCTGACAATGAGAGATGCTTAAAACATGTTGTAGAGTGAATGAATGAATGTGTGAATAGGTATGTTTGTAATTATAGAGAAGGCTTAAGCATTTACACTAAACTCTTATCTCTTATTCTTATAAGATTTATCTAGACATTTCACATCTATGTAATTTGAATTCTACATAATACACACAGACGTGTGTGTGTGTGTGTGTGTACGCACACATATACATGCCTACACACTTACCAAACCAATAAAACCAAACCTGTTGCCATCAAGTCAATTTTGACTCAAGGTAACCTTGTATGTTAGGCTACATACAACTGCGCCACAGTGTTCCCTTGGCTGTAATCTTTTACAGAAGCACATAGACAAGCCTTCCTTCTGCAGTGCTGTTAAGTGGGTTCAGAGCTCCAACCTTTATGTTAGTAGTTGAGTGCAAATCATTGCTCTACCCAAAGGCCTTACATACATACATATGTATGCCCCAAACCAAAACCATTGCTGTCAAGTTGATTCTGACTCATAGATGTCCTATAGGACAGGGTAGAACTGCTCCATAGAGTTTCCAAGGAGTGCCTGGTTAGCAGGCATAGCACTTATCCGCTATGCCACCAAGGTTTCTGCATACATATACATATACTCATAAAACATATATAAAACATTGAAAAAATTTTTAAAAAATCAGCAAATGCTAAACAACGTCCTGTTATCCCACAGTCTCTATAAGACCCTCAGTGTCATTGGTGGGCCCCCCAGAATTTTACCTTGAGGAAGGTCAGACAATCCTGGTTTTCACTCTTGTCCTTGTCTCGTAGGTCAAAGTTGTAGAGGGCACGGCAGAGGGGGGGTGGCTGGGGCAGTTGCTTGATGACTTCCACAGAGCTCGCTGGGAAGATCCCACTGACTCCATTGATCTCCCCCTGGTACCAGTTCTCATCAAGTTGTCTCCGCAGAAGGATGACATCTCCCTTATTAAACCTCAGATCACCAGGACTCTGCCCTCGGTAACTGCACAAGGCCTTTGCTCGAGGTACCTGTGGTGGTATAGACCAAATATGCACTTAACTCAGAGGCTGGAGGGGCAGTATATATAATATTAATAACTAAATATGCAGCACTGTGGATGTGCTAAGTGTTGTAACAGGATGATCTTACTTAATCTTCGCGGCCCTTTGAAATAGACACTCTTGTTATCCCCACTTATCAGACAAGTAAGTGAGGCACACCATGACTCAATGATTTGCCTGAAGTGACACAGCTAGAAATGGCAGATATGGAGTCTAAACTCATGCCACTGACTCTAGAGTTCTTAAGCACCATGCTGGGAGCAGGCTTTAGACCTGGATCCACAACTATGTCAATGTGAGTCAGTGATGTTTTCTGGATCTGCATTCTGATTTTGAATTATGGTTCCACCTCTTTCCACTGTGTGATTGTGGCCAGGTTATTTAATCTTTCTTAAGATGTAATTCCTTCACTTATAAAGTAGGGGTGATGATAGTAGGACTTACTAGGGTTCTCATGAGGAAGGAATTCTATTCAAAATGTATTTCAGATATTACTGGCCCACAGTATGTGCTCAACAAAGGACAGTTCTTTGGTCATCGTCCCTTGGCTCTGATGTCTAGTGACATCATGCCCAGCATAACAACACCTGCCCAATCTTGTGCCATCTTTGCTGTCATTATTACGCTTAAGTCCACTATAGTGGCACTGTGTATTTTGAGGGCCTTCTAACCCAGGGAGCTCATCCTCTAGCACTGTACTGGACAATATTCCATTATGATCCATAGAATTTTCCTTGACTAATTTATGACTATCTTAGACTGAAAGCTTTGCTGAAACCTGTCCACCATGGGTGACCCTGCCAGTACGTGAAATACTGGTAGACAGCCTCCAGCACCATAGCAACACATAAGCCACCACGGTATGAAAAACTGACAGATGAATGGTCGATCCTCATCCATAATGAAGAACTCCCAGTGGCACAATGATTAAGCCATTGGCTGCTAATCAAAAGGAAAGTGTTTCAAAACCACCTGTGGCTCTAAGGGAGCAAAGGCCTGGCCATCTGCTACCATAAACACTACAGCTCAGGAAACTACGGGGCAGTTCTCCTCCGTCCTATAGGGTCTATATGGGTCGGAATTGATTCTGCAGCATCTGACAGTGATAATAGTTCTACCTACCTCTCAGTGCTGACGGGAAGAAAACTGAAACGAAAACCATCTGAATACAGAAAGTGTTATACGAGACTGAGGCAATATAATTTGTCTTCAACCTTTTCAGAAAGTGTAAATATCATGAGTGATTGGATCATTAGGAAGTTCAAATGAGACAAAGAAATAATTAGTCAGAAATCAATCATCAACTTAAAAAAATCAGCATAAGAACATTCATTTGTCAAATCAGTTGTCTAAATAATTATTTCAGTCAAATTCTTTTTTTTCTAACTAACATTAGTTTTCTCCACACAAAAATGATCTTATTTTGGTCTTGCTCAGAGTCAGTCTGGCAAACTGAAAGTTCAAACAGCTTAGGTTTACAGGGAAGTACTTCAGTGTCACCTGGGGTAGTATTTTGTTTTGTATTTTTCTTGGCGATGGCGTGAAATAGTCCCCGCCCACATTGGCCGTCTTGCTATTTATAGCAGGGGCGGGGAGGCAGTAATTCTACTCTCCGAGGACCTTCCAAGTCTGCAGTGCTCACTTAAAAGGAGATTTCAAGCAGCCTAGGGCTGAAGACAAGATCTCACCATCACTTTGCTGATGGGCTGGTAAAGGAGTGCTGTACTGTTGCTCCCAGATCATAGTAGGAGCTCAGGAGACTAGAAAACCACAGGAATACAGTTCATCCTTGGGAAACTCACAGACACGTGTGAAAAATAATGTGTACTAAGAGATTATGACAGCGCTGTGAGTATAAATGGGGAACTAGTTGAATACATTATGACAGCCCATACAGTGGAAAATTCTGCTGTCATTAAAATTGATGATGTTGATCTGTATTTAATAACACTGAGAGTTGGTCACAATACACTGTTAAGTGTAACAGAAGATGTTAAACACAGTTTTGTATAGCCTATGGTTTCATTATAAATGTACATGTATGTTTTTACCTGGGGAAACTGCTAGATGACTATACACCAGCATTTTAGATTAGTGATTATTTCTGAGTAGTGAGATTTTAAATACCAAAAAGTTTGTTTTCCTAAATGTTTAGGTGTATTTTCTAACATGAAATAATTGTATTATTTATTAAAATGTGATAATAAAGTGAAAAGGAATGAAGCTGGAGAATGAGGAATGAGGAAGAAAAGGAGCCAAGGTGAGTCGAATCAGCAAACCATGCAATTACCTTCTGAGGGAAGGTATTCCTTACCTGAGCATTGAGCAGAAAAAAGTAGGGATGACAGCAAAGAATGACTGAGGAATAACCCACATTTGCTAGACTTCTGAGGTTGGGTAAATCAGGGAATGATAGTTGTCGCTCCATATTCCTTCTCAATTTTCCATTGCAAGCTGGACTCCATTTTTTTGGGTACATGATCAATAGGAACATTGGTCCTACTTTCCAGTCTCTCTAGAAGCTAAGTTCTGGCCAATGGGATGCAAACAACTTTTAGGAAGTGTTCTTACTGAGAGAAAATGCTTTCCTTTTTCCTTTTCTCCACCCTGCTACGTGGAATCCAATCATGATTTTTGGAACTCCAGTTGCCTTCTTGGACAGATGAGGAGGAAGGTTACATCTACATAGAGAATGAGTCCACTGTCATTGAGTTGATTCCAACTTACAGTGACCCCATAGGACAGAGTAGAGCCGCTCCACAGAGTTTTCAAGGAGCGCCTGGGGGATTCAAATTCCTAGCTTTTTGGTTAGCTGACACAGCACTTAACCACTACGCCACCAGGATTTCCCTGAAGGGAAGGAAGCAGCCTGCACTGCAGGGCTGCTGTACTAGTCCTGGACTGGTTTACTTCCCAACTTCTGCCTGAAATTTCAATAAACTTGTCTGGCCTAATGCACGGCTTTTGGGGCTTTGTGAAAAGAAAAAGAAAATTAGCGCCTTTCAAAACCAAATCTGTTGCTATCAAGTGGATTCTGAGTCCTAGCAGCTCCCTAGGACAGAGTAGAACTGCCCTATAGGGTTTGTGTCTAGGGAAGCAGATTGCTCCCATAGAAAGGGTGGTGGGTGCACATTGCTGACCTTTTGGTTAGCAGCTGAGCACTTAACTACTCACCACCAGGGACCCTTTATAACACCAAGAGCTCATATTTATTGAATGCTTCCTCCTAAGCACTTACTTTTTAATTCTCAAAATACCTTCTGAAATGTGTATTATTTCTACTTTTTGAGATTAGAAAATAGGTGCTCACAGAGGTTAAAAAGCCATCCAAGTTCATGAACCCAATAAGTGGCAGATTTAGAATTTGAAACTCAGGTCTATTTCCAAGTTCAAGTTCTTGACATCTAACACTTCGTATTTTCTCAAATGAAGTTTGTGGATTAGCTGTATCAGAATCTCGGGAGATGTTAAAGAATGCAGATTCCTGAATCTGTTCTCTGATTCCATTGATTAGAATCTCTTAAAGTGGGATTCAAGTAACTGTATTTTTCTCTAGGTCCCCAACCATCCAAGCTTGACACTACTTGTGAGTGGTCTATGCTATGGTGTCATAGTGGTTAAGACCTTAGCTGTTAACCAGAAAGTCAGCACTTCAAATATACCAGCTGCTCCTTGGAAATTCAATGGAGTAGTTCTATTCTGACCTATAGGGTCACTGTGAATTGGAATCACTTTGAGGGCAACAGAGTTCCCCCCGACCAAGCTATACTTTGTTCTAACTCAACTGGGAACAATGGCATTCTGAATGGCCAAGATGTTTTCTTCCTTGTCTTTCTAGAAGATATTCCAGTGCAACTTGCTTATTTTTAAAACAGGTTACAGAGTAAACATATATAACTGAAATTGTATAATATGCTAAAATTCCTTTGAAGATGCCAAATTTGAAACCCTGACAGTACTAACTGCCCAACTAACCACCTTCATGTTTCTATCTCCCTGCAGTGCAGGGAAGTATTTTAGAAATGATGTGAATTCTGCTTTTAACATGAACCCTACCTTTGTCTTCATTTTGGATGGGTGCAAATTGCTGACCTTTCCATTAGCAGCTGAGCCCTTAACTACTCACCACCTTTCTCTGTTTTGCAAGTTTTACAGTCATGCCTATAGGAAACATTCATTTCCATGGTGAAAAGACAGAGAGACAGAAAGGAGGAGAGACAGAGAGATTGTCACAAATGGAAAGAGAAGGAACTGAACATTTATTGCACTTTTGCCAGCCACAGACATTTTTCTCACATTATTGTGCTACTGCACTTTTCCTGTCTTATCTCAGTCGTATGGTCTCAAACCCTTATGAAGAAGGAGGCATTATGCCGTTTTGTTGATGAGGAAGCCCACATTCTGAGTTGTTAAAGGGTCAAGGTCACATGATTTGACCTCGAAGCCCTGGTGCCCCATCCTGATGATGTCTTCTAGGATGCTTTTCCATCACAAAACTCATCTGTGGCTCTGCTTTGTAATCAACCTCTGAAAAGACTGTGAAGCCAATTTCCTTGCTGCTGGCTGCATTAGCATGAATTATTGAACTCCAGAGCCCTCACATAAAAGTTAAGCACCTGAAGAGACTCAGCTGGCTGATTCTATCCTGTCCTCAAACTGTTCTCTCGAGGGAAAATGCTTCTGCATCCCACATCAGCTATCACCTGTTGTATTGTTGGTAACAGTGTTTATCACCCTTAATTGTTTTCTGTCTCCAAAGGTGTAGGGAGAGGGAGCATGGGGATAAAGAATATACCAGGGTCTCATAGCCAGAGCATCACCAAACTCTTTTTTCCTGTATTTTTCAGAAAGCCAGATAATCTGAGTGGAATCTTGTCTATGCTTAAAAAGCTTACCTTTTCTGATATTCAAATTATAGGAGATTTTGTGCTCCTGTAATATGTCTATTCAGGGAGATATGAGTTCCCTAGGTAGGGTCTGGAAACAATTAGGGGCCATGCTTTTGATGGGGGAATAATCCATGGGACCAGGACACAAGGAAACAAGAGCATACCAAGATCGAAGCTTCAGTACCAAATCCACTGCTGCCGAGTCTATTCTGACTCATAGTTACCCTATAGAGAGCAGAACTGCCCCATCGTGTTTCCAAGGACTGCCAGTGGATTTGAACTGCCGACCTTTTGATTAGCAGATGCAGCACTTAATCACTATGCCACCAAGGTTACCATGATCCAAGCCAGGCAAAGTGCCTTCCAGTTTAATGCTGTTGATATGCCAAGAATGCTATTTTCTGAGGAACCACCTCTTTCACCCTTTATATTCTGATGGGTATGTCCTTCGCTCTGGTCATACCACACACTCGGGGGAATGTGGCCCAGACTGGCCAGTTGGAGTCCCAAATCCCCCCTGCATAATGGTTGGAACGGGGACAGGCATGTGACCCAATCAAGACCAATTAGAATCTTCTCTGAGATTTGATCTATAGATGCTGAGAGTGTCTTTTTACTTCTGCATCATGACCCTTAAAGTTGTAGGTCTAGAAATGCCAAAGTTGATATTTCTCAGACAGTAGACACACCTTGCTGAACAAAGCCACAGGGAGCACCAGTCTTAGAGATACAGTGAGACAGATAGGTAAATAAACAGATTAGAGCCCGACAAAATTCAAACCCCTAGATCCAGCTGTGCCTGAGGATACTAAATACTGTATCCCCAATATATTGTTTATTACTTAAACTTCTTGGAGTTATTTTCAGACATTTGAAACTGAACAAGTCCTAGTAATACTTAGAGGAACCTACAACAATAAAACTCTAAAACCATAAAATACCCAAATAGCGGATGCTAGAAACAGCAGAATGTCTAGCTGCCAACAAGCCCTAAGCTTATTTCCAATTTGAAAGTAATGATGAAAGGATGTGGATGGCCAAGAGGGCTTGAGAAAAGGAACCCAGTGGAGAAAAATCACCACAACAATATGGACAAGGGGAAAAGCTGAGCTGAGAGCTGGAGTGTGAACTCTGCTTGCTACTGTGTAATGAGCTCTTTGCCATTCATTGGTGACACTTCCCACTTGTTTAGAAAAGTACTGGCCTAGTTCTGTCTATTTCTGGCAACAGGTGGGCCAAAATCAACATGCTGAGCTCCCTGCTTACCTCCCTGAGCGGGTCATGAAACCACCTACCCTGGAGAATGATGCCAAGAAAGAAATGTCCTAGCCTGTGGCTCAAGTTATCATTTACCAGGCTATCAATTCTCTGCTCAAGGATTCATGCCTGAAGCATGAATCTCTAAGCCTTGGATGTAAAGACAACGATAAAACACAAAAGCAGTAAGCCTGTTGGCTTTGAGTTGATTCTGACTTGTAGTAACCCTGTAAGGCAGAGTCGAACCGCCATATAGGGTTTCCAAGGCTGTAATCTTTAATGACATAGGTGGACTCAAGCTTTCAGGATCTTCATCTGCTGATATGGCATGACTTGAAATGAGAAGAAACAGTTGCAAACATCTATTAATGACTGGAACATGGAATGTCTGAAGTATGAATCTGGGAAAATTGGAAGTTGTCAAACATGAAATGGTGTGTGTCAGGGTTGTATCCTTTCACTATGAAGACAGCTACCTGGCCAACCAACTGGAAGAGATCATTTGTATCCATTCCAAAGTAAGGTGATAAAACTAAATGCAGAAGTTATTGGACAATATCATTAATATCACACACAAGTAAAATCTTGTAGAAGATCATTCAAAATCAGTTGCAGCAGTACACTAACAGGGACCTTCCAGAAATTCATGCTGGATTCAGAAGAGTATGTGGAACCAGAGATGTCATTGCTGATGTCAGATGGACCTTGGCTGAAAGCAGAGAATATGAAAAAGATGTTTACCTGGGGTTCACTGACTATGCAAAGGCATTCGACTCTGTGGATCATAACAGAATATGGACAACTCTGCAAAGAAAGGGAATTCTGGAACAGAATATAGATAACTCTGCAAAGAAAGGGAATTCTGGAACACTCAATAGTGTTCATGAGGAAACTGAACTTAGACGAGCAGGCAGTTGTTTGAACAGAACAAGGGGATCATGCATAGTTTTAAGTTAAAAAAGGTATGTGTCAGGACTGTGTCCTTTCATCACACTTAATATGTATGCTGGGCAAATACCTGTGAAGCTGGACTATCTGAAGAAGAACAGGGCACCAAGATCAGAGAAAGACTGATTAACAATCTGAGATATGCAGATGACGCACCCTTCATTGCCAAAAGTGAAGAAGACTTGAAGCACTTACTGATGAAGATCAAAGACCACAGCCTTCAGCATGGATTTCACCTCAACATAAAAAAAAAAAAAAATCCTCAGGATTGGATCAATTAGCAACATTATTATAAATGGAGAAAACATTGAAGTTATCAAGGATTTCCTTTTACTTAGATGCACAATCAGTGCCATGGAAGCAGCAGTCAAACAATCAAGTGATGCATACATTGGGTAAATTTGCTGCAAGAGACCTTTATAAAGTGTTATAAAAGCAAAGATGTTACTTTAAGGACTAAGGCATGCCTGACTCAAGCCAAGGTATTTTCAATTGTTGCATATGCATGTGAGTAATGAATAAGGAAGACCAAAGCAGTCAGTCCCTGGGTGGTACAGATGGACCTGCTGAGTAGCCATAAATTGGAATCGAAGCAATGACAACACTAGACAGCACTAGTTGAAAAGCTGGCAGTCTGAATCCACCCAGAGGTGACTTGGAAGACAGGCCTAGCCTCAAAGCAGCCCCACGCTGCATATATGGCATCACCACGAACTGGAACTGACTCGACAGCAACACACAACAAAAACTGAGAAAAGGCCAGGAAACATTGAATTAAAATTATATAGTTTTCCTTCCTGGGTTACTCCTCAGAGGTGAGTTGTGACTTGTATGTTTGAATCTGGACCATTTTGCAGAATTAGTAGAACCCACCTTGGGAATGCTGGAATGTCCATTCTTCAAAACATTATCCAGAATTTGTTATGATCCACACAGTGGAATGCCTGTGCATAGTTGATGACACACAGGTAAACATCTTTCTGGTATTCTCTGCTTTCAGCTAAGATCCATATGGTTCCATTTCCTCTTCTGAATCTGGTTTGAATTTCTGCAATTCCCTATTGATACACTGTTGTGGTTGCTTTTGAATGATCTTTAGCAAAATTTTACTTGTGTGTGATATTAATGATATTATTCAATAATTTCTGCATTAAGTGGATCCCCTTTCTTGGGAATAGACATAAATATGGATCTCTTCCTGTTAGTTGGCTAGGTAGCTGTCCCTCAAATTTCTTGTCATAGATGAGTGAGTACTTCCAGTGCTGCATCTGTTTGTTGAAACATCTCAATTGATATTCCATCAATCCTTGAGCCTTGTTTTTCACCAATGCCTTCAATGCAGCTTCGACTTCTTCCTTCAGGACCATTGGTTCCTGATCATATGCTACCTCCTAAAATGGGTGAACATCGACCAGTTCTCTCTGGTATAATGACTCTGAATTCCTTTCATTTTCTTTGGATGCTTCTGAGTCGTTTAACATTCTTCCTGTAGAATCCTTCACTATTGCAATTTGAGGTTTGAATTTTTTCTTCTGTTCTTTCAGCTTGAGAAATGCAGAACACGTTCTTCTCCTTTGGTTTTTTTATTTCCAGCTCTTTGCATATATTGTTATAACACTTTGTCTTCTTGAGCAGCCCTTTGAAATCTTCTATTCAATTCTTTTACTTTGTCATTCCTTCCTTTTGCTTTAGCTACTTGATATTCAAGAGCAAGTTTCAGAATCTCCTCTGACATCTAATTTGGTCTTTTCTTTCTTTCCTGTCTTTTTAATGACCCCTTGCTCTCTTCATGTATGATGTCTTTGATGTCATTCCACAACTCATCTAGTCTTCGGTCATTATTGTTTAAGACACCAGATCTATTCCTGAGATGGTCCTTAAACTCAGGTGGGCTATACTCAAGGTTGTTATTCAGCTCTCATGGACTTGTTCTAATTTTCTTCAGTTTCGGTTTAAACTTGCATGTCAGCAACAGGTGGCCTGTGCTGCAGTTAGCACTTGGTCTTGCTCTGATTGCCAATACTGAGCTGTTTCATTGTCTCTTTCCATATATGTAGTTAGTTTGACTCCTGTGTGTTCCTTTGGGTGAGGTCCATGTATATAGTCACTGTTTATGTTGGTGAGAAAGGTATTTACAATGAAGAAGTCATTGGTCTTGCAAAATTCTATCATGTGATTTCTGGCATCATTTCTATCACCAAAGCCCTATTTTCCAACCACTAATCCTTCTCCTTAGTTTCCAGTTTTGCATTGCAATCACCAGTAACTATCAATGCATCCTGATTTGATCAATTTAAGACTGCAGAAGCTGGTAAAAATCTTCAGTTTCTTTATCTTTGGCCTTAGTGGTTGGTGCGGCAGACCATAACAAGTTAAGAATAATACTATGGAGAATGGGAATACCAGAACACTTAATTGTGCTCATGAAGAATCTGTATATGGATCAAGAGACAGTTGTGCAAACAGAACACAGAGATACTGAATGGTTTCAAGTCAGGAAAGGGTTGTGTCCTTTCACCATGCCTCTTCAATTTGTTTGTCAAGCAAATAATTAGAGAAGCTAGACTATATGAAAAAGAACGAGGCATCAGCGTTGGAGGAAGACTCATTGACAACGTGCACTACGCAGATAAGACAACCCTGCTTGACAGAAGTGAAGGGGATTTAAAACACTTACTGATGAAGATCAACAACCACAGCCTTCAGTATGGATTGCACCTCAACATCAAGAAAACAAAAATCCTCAAAACTGGACCAGTAAGCAACATCATGACAAATAGAGAAAGAATTGAGGTTGTAAAGCATTTCATTCTACTTGGTTCTGCAATCAATGCCCATGGTGGGGGCAACAATCAAGAAATCAAGAAATGCATAGCATTGGGAATGTCTACTACAAAGGACCTCTTTAAAGTGTTGAAAAGTAAAGACCTCACCTTGAAGACTAAGGTGCGCCTGATCCAAGTCATGATATTTTCAGTCATGTCATATGTATGTAAAAGCTGAACAGTGAGTAAGGGAGATAGAAGAATTGATGCCTTTGAATTGTGGTGTTGGAGAAGACTGTTGAATGTACCATGGAATGCCAAAAGAACAAACAGATGTGTTGTAGAAGAAGTACATCCAGAGTGCTCCTTAGAACCAAAGATGGTGATACTATGTCTTACATACTTTGGACATGTTGTCAGGAGGCATCAGTTCCTGGGGAAGGACATCATGCTTGGTAAAGAAGAGGGTCAACATTAAAGAAGACCCTTAACAAGATGGAGTGACACAGTGACTGCAGTAATGGGCTTAAGAATAAAAAATATCACAAGCATATTGCATGACTGGACAGTGTTTTGTTCTGTTGTGCACAGAGTTGCTATGACTTGGAACCAACCCAACGGCACCTAACAACAACACCTTGGGAATGCTGGGTGAGGTAAATGTGATTTCTACTGCGATTCAACTCTAATGATGAGGCAAGGGGTCAGTTAACTGTTTGGCATCCTAACTTTCTAGTTATCTTCTAAACCAACTGAGCTGCCCTGCCTCTGTCATGCATGTTGATATTCCTTTTGGAGCAGATATGTAGAGTGAGATTAACTGTGTATTAGAAAGTGCTGGCTTGTCCTTGTTCATGTTTCTATGGTGAAGAGGGACAGTCCCAGTGCTCACTCAACTGGATCAGCTCAGTTGGGCTTGGCAAATCTCATACCATCTGCTGCTTGGGGACTTAAGGGAAAAGAGACTACCAGAAGGTCCACAATAGTGTAGTCTTTCCACATGGAAATCCTCAAATCTGGACCATTCAAATTGGAAGCCTACCATATGTGGTGTTCAACATGTATTTACTTTTTTGTAGAAAATTTTACTTGTTAGAGGGAAGAATGAGGATTCAATAGTTAAGAACATAAGATGTTAGAAAGGTAAGTAGGATGCTGACTGCATCCTGGGTTTTGTTACTTAATCCAAATCACTTTGCATCCGGGATCTTCAGTTTGACTCTCCTACAAATTGGGCTACTAACTCTGCAATAAAGGACTAATGCAGAAAGCCTGGGTTGTTAAAATGCAACATATTCCAAAGAAAGTTTGACCCCTGATCTGTTCTTGGGAGATAACCCATAACCCCTTGGAATATCCTGCCTGATAAGAATGTCTTCATTAATGATGGACCCTTCATAGAGTCTTCATTTCTCTGGTGCTCCTAAGTCATGCCAGATAATCTATACTTTCAAAAACAGAAACTCCAGTCTGGGAGTCAACATGGCAGACTAAGCACACATCTCCTTATATCCCTCTGGAAATTAAGACCTGAATTGATAATCAAATGGAGCCTTCTGGTCACCTAGTGAGCCCCCAAGACACGGCAAAGGGCTGTTAATTTGGACTTCATACCACTGAATGAAAAACCTCCTCTCTTTCGCTGACTCCTGCTCCTGGCTAGCCCTGGCTCTAATGGACTGAAGGTTAATGCACCATTCTGACTTTTTTATTCTCTGTCTTGGCCAGTGGGTGGAGCTGGCTGTCGCCTAGTGGCTAGACTCAGATGCACTGCCGGTGGGATAGGCAGACGAAATTCCCATATTTTGAGAGCCAGGCTTAGGACTCTGTTAATCTAGCCACTTTGGGCCTGTCTTTTTATCACTGTCACAGTGTGGTTTTATGTAACTGCACTGCCAGTGTGCGGGACGCCATGTTGGATACAGAGATTTTAGCAGGGTGTAACTCTTAGTCTGGGAGTCAGTGCCTGCAAACAGGATAGCACTTTTCTGACAGAAAAGCAGTAGTTTACACAATGTCGCCTACAGTGGGGATCCACGAACAGAAGCAGAGGAATCACTACCTCTCAGCACCTTTATCCCTCTGTCTGCTGACTGTGTGGAGGGTGCCATCTTAGATTGGTGGCCACAGTTATTTCTTAGCTTGGGAGCCAGAGTCTGCCCACAGGAGAGTGCTTTTCTACCAGAAAAGCAGTAGTTTACACAGTGTCGCCTAAGGCCGGGGGACAGTAGCATTGCTGTAGTTTGAACTAGTTTGTATCACCTGAGGTTGGATATAGAGGTGCTTACTTTGCCAGCTAGGAAGAGGGACCTCTACATCTGAAAACCTGACTGACTTGGGAAGTGGTCAGATACCTTTTGTTTTACATTTTAAGACAGCCTAGAGAAACATCTGCAGTCCATCCTCACAGTGTCTCTCCCAGCTTGTACTTACTCACATGGGACCCAAAAGCAACAGACACTTGTGGCATACAAGAAATCACCCATGGCTTCAGAAGCCTCCCAAACAAAACAACCAAGGAGTTTTCCAGGTGAAGAAACTTTTCTGAAATCATCAGAAGGTAAATACAAAATGATTATATACAGAGTCCTTCTAGACCTTATACAAAATGCAGCAGAACAAAAGGAAAAATTAAGTGAGCTGTTCGATGTGATTAAACAACAACTCTGAAATCCAACAGATCAAGAACAAAATGAAAGACATAGAAGGTTCCATTCAAAGCCAAGAAAACAGAATGGAACAAATGGAAAAAAGAATTTCTGACTTGGAAGACAGAGCTACTAATGCCGTCATCTATGAGCAGAAATCAGAAAAAAAAAAAAAAAAAAAAAACAAGAAAAATGAAGAAGGATTAAGAAGCATGTGGGACTCTATTAAGAGGAACAACCTTTGATTAACTGGAATTCCTAAACAGGATGAGACACCTGAGAACACAGAAAGTATCATTGCTGAGCTGCTGACAGAAAACTTCCCAGAAATCATGGAGGAAGAGAATATAGACATCTCAGATGCATATCATATGCCACCCAATATAGATCTCAAAAGAAAGACTCCAAGACATATTATAATCAAGCTTAATAAAGTAAAACATAAGCAGCAACTCTTAAAGGCAGCAAAACTCAAAGCAAAGCTAACATTCAGAGGGAAACCCTGTAGGCTCTCATCAGATTTCTCAGCAGAAACCATGCTGGCATGGAGACAGTGGCACAACACATTCAAAGCCTTGAAGGAGAAGAACTTCCAACCAAGAATTATATATCCTGCAAAACTATCTTTCAAACATGAAAATGAAATTAAGACATTCCCAGATAAACAGAAACTCAGAGACTTTGTAAAAACCAAACTAAAACTGCAAGAAATAAGGAAGGAAATTCTTGGCTATGGCTTAGAAGAACAAAACCACTAACTCTATATTTTAGAACAACACATTATTCAGAACTCTACTCAGTTAGGGAAGGCTCCAAAGTCAATCACAGCTTTAATACTGAAAGAAGCAATCGAATGATTATCATGAAAACTATGGTGCCATCATATTAAATAGAGGGATGTACTGCAGTCATTACAGTCCTTCCAGATGGAGAGGAAGATGACAAGACTGGTAGTAATTAAAATTCGGTTTACATATAGTTTATTAAGGGGGATTATAGGGGCAGCCTTAAAGCACAACAAAGAAGTAACATACCATTTCAAGAAATGTAACACAGGAGTCTCAACAACTACCAAAACAGCTCTGAAAAAGGTGAAAAAATCAACTCACAAAAAATAATGTCCCAGAACAGACTAATAAGAACAACAGAGAAAACACCAACACAAGAACAAACTTATCACAATGGCAGCACTGAACACATACGTATCAATAATTACATTGAATGTGAATGGACTGAATGCTCCAGTAAAGAGACATCAAGTGGTATCTTGGATCAAAAGACATGACCCATCCATATGTTGTCTACAAGAAACTCACTTGAGACCTAAAGATAGGAACAAACTGAAAATTAAAGGATGGAAGAATATATATCAAGCTAACAATGAACGAAGAAGAGCAGGTGTAGCAATTCTAATCTTAGAGAAAATCAATTTTAATGTAAAATCCACCATTGTGGATGAAGATGGACACTATTCATTGCTGAAAGGTTCAGTACACAAGCAAGACTTAACTATATTAAATATTTATGCACCTAATATCAGAGCACCTAAATATGTTAAAGAAACACTGACTACACTCAAAAAAGAGTTAGATTACTCCACAATAATAGTGGAAGACTTCAACACTCCATTCTCAATACTGGACAGATCACCTAGAAAAAAGCTCAGTAAAGATACAGAAGACTTATTGCCACAATTAACCAATTAAACCTCATCAATATATACAGAACTTACTACCCATCAGTGGACAATTACACCTCCTTCTCCAGTGCACATGGAACATTCTCCAGAATTGACCATGTGTTAGGACATAATGCAATTCTCAACAAAATCCATACCACTGAATTACTGCAAAGCATCTTTTCAGATCATAAAGCCATAAAAGTCGAAATCAATAGCAGAAAAAACACAGATAGAAAGTGGAACTCTTGGAAACTGAACAACATCTTGCTCAAAAAAACATGGGTTATAGAAGAAATCAGGATGAAATAAATTCATGGATTCCAATGAGAATGAAAACACTTCCTACCAGAACCTATGGGATACAGCCAAAGCAGTGCTCAGAGGTCTCTTTATCTCCATAAATGCACACATCTGGAAGGAAGAAAGAAACCAAATCAAGGAACTAACCCTACAGCTTGAACAAGTAGAGAGAGAACAACAGAGGAATCCCTCAGGCACCAGAAGAAAACAGATCATAAAAATTGGAGCAGAACTAAATGAATTAGAGAATAGAAAAACAATTGAAAAGACCAAAAGCTGGTATTTTGAAAAGATCAACAAAACTGACAAACCACTTGCTAATCTTACTAAAGAAAAACAGGAAAGGAAAAAAATAACCCAAATAAGAAATGAGGGGAGTTGTCACAACAGATCCAACAGAAATAAAAAATATCATAACAGAATACTATGAAAGACTGTACTCTAACAAATTTGAAAACCTAGAGGAAATGGACAAATTCCTTGATTCATACCACCTACCCAAATTATCACAAGGTGAAGCAGAACAACTTAATAAACCCATCACAAAGGAAGAGGTGGAAAATGTCATTGAAACACTGCAAACCAAAAAAAGCCCGGGCCCAGATGGCTTCACTGCAGAATTCTACCAAGCTTTTAGAGAAGAGTTATCTTCAATACTACTGAGACTATTTCACAGTATAGAAAGGGATGGAGTACTCCCAAACTCATTCTATGAAGCCAGCATAACCCTGATACCAAAGCCAGGGAAAGACGCAACCAAAAAGGAGAACTACAGACTGATATCACTCATGAATCTAGATGCAAAATCTTCAACAAAACTCTTGCCAATAGAATACAACAACACATCCAAAAAATAATCCATCCTGACCAATTTGGATACATACCAGGGATGCAAGGCTGGTTCAACATCAGAAAAACAATTAATGTGATGAACCACATAAATATCAGAAAGGACAAGAATCACCTGATTTTGTCCATTGATGCAGAAAATTGTCCATTGATGCATTTAATAAAGTCCGACACCCATTCATGCTAAAAACTCTTAGTGAAATAGGCATAGATGGAAAATTCCTCAACACAATAAGGGCTATTTATAGAAAGCCAACTGCCAGGTCATCCTGAATGGAGAAGACTGAAAGAGTTTCCCTTAAGAACAGGAACTAAACAAGGATGCCCACTCTCACCTCTCCTATTCAACATTGTACTAGAAGTTCTAGCCAGAGCAGTTAGACAAGACCAAGAAATAAAGGGCATCTGCATTGGCAAAGAAGAAATAAAAATCTCCCTGTTTGCAGATGATATGATTGTATATGCAGAGAATCCCAAAGAATCTATAAGTAAACTACTCAAACTGATAGAAGAGTTCAGTAAAGTCTCACGATACAAGATAAACATAAGTAAATCAGTAGGATTAGTTTATACCAACAGCGAGATTGTTAATGAAGAAATCATCAAATCAATACCATTTACTAGAGCCCCTAAGAAGAGAAAGTTCCTAGGAACTAATCTAACCAGAGAAATAACAGACCTTTACAAAGAGAACTACAAGCCCTTACTACAAGAAATGAAGAGAGACTTAGATAAATGGAAAAACCTACCCTGCTCATGGATAGGAAGACTTAACTTTGTGAAAATGTCTATTTTACCCAAAGCAATCTACTTATATAATGCAATCCCAGTACAAGTTCCAGTGTCATTTTTTAATGAGATGGAGCAACAAATCACCAATTTTGTTTGGAAAGGGAAGAAGCCCCGGATAAGTAAGGTACTACTAAAGAAGTAGAATACACTGGGAGGCCTCTTATTACCCGACCTTAGAACATACTACACTGCCATAGTGGTCAAAACAGTCTGGTACTGGTACAAGAACAGACAGAATTCAGACCCCAGAGATGACACCATCTGCCTATGAACAGTTGATATTTGACAAAGGCCCTAAGACATTAAACTGGGGTAAAAACAGTCTCTTCAACAAATGGTGCTAGCAAAATTGGGTATCCATCTGCAATAAACTGAAACAAGATCCATATCTTATACCTTATACAAAACCAACTCCAACTGGATAAAAGACCTAAATATCAAACCTGAAATGATAAAGCTCATCCAAGAAAAGGTAGGAACAACAATGGAAATTTTAATACACAACACAGACAGTCTTCAAAATCTGTCAAAGAAACCACAATCAACAGAAGAGAAAATAGATAGATGGGAACTATTAAGAATCAAACACTTTTGCGCATCCAAAGACTTTATTAATAGAATTAAAAGGCCACCTACAGAATGGGAAAAAATATTTGACAACTCTATGTCAGACCGATGCCTGATCTCCATAATCTATAAGATACTACAAAATATCAATAAGAAGATAAATCATCCATTTAAGAGATGGGCAAAGGAGATGGACAGACATTTCTCTAAAGAGGAGATCCAGGCAGCCAAAAAATATATGACGACATGTTCATGATCTTTAGTTATTAAAGAAATTCAAATCAAGACTACAATGAGATACCATCTCACCTCAACAAAGTTGGCCATGATCCAAAAAACACAAAACAGCAAACCCTGGTGAGGCTGTGGAGAAAGTGGAACTCTCCTACACTGTTGGTGGGGTTGCGAGATGGTCCAGTCTCTTTGGAAAGCAATCTGGAGCTTCCTTAAAAAAATGGATATAGATATACCATTTGACCCAGTAATTCCACTACTTGGAATATATCCTACAAAATGAAGGCCTTTCACACCAATGGGCACAGGCACAAGAATGTTTATCGCAGCACAGTGCATGACAGCAAAAAGATGGAATCAACCCAGATGTCCAACAACAGAGGAATGGATAGGTAAACTATGGTATATACACTCAATGTAGCACTATGCAGTGATAAAGAATAATGATGATTCCAAGAAACATCTCATAACCTAGTTTCAACTGGAAGACACTATGTTGAGTGAAAGTAGTCAGTGACAGAAGGACAGATATTGTATGAGACCCCTATGATACAATCTCAAAAACAGACTTATGTATAGAAGAAAAGACTCTTTGATGGCTGCAAGGGAGGAGAGGGAGGGACGGGGGGGAGGGTTTAGATTAGTTAGTTGGTAGAAATTTGGTTGGGTGAAATTGGTGATAGCACACATTAGAAACAAGAACAATATTAAGTGGATTTCAGCATAACTTGAATACTCCTTCCATCTTAACCCAGTACTGCAAGGACAGAGTAGCTGGGGCAGGGGGCAGGAGACCATACTCTTATGCAAAATTGAGGCCAATTGGCACAACTAGCATTTTGCTAAGAGAGCCCTTTGCACCCTACATTAGTCAGTGACGTCTGGGGTCTTAAAAGCTGCCAAGCTGCCATCTGAGGGCACAGCAAATGGTCCCAACTCAGCAGGAATGGATGCTCACGGAGGACTAAAATGACATGGGGTAAAGACAACCCGGAAGACAGAGAGACCCACATGAGGGGGTGCCTACATCGACTGGGGACCAGAAGAACTGGATGGTGCCCGGCCACCACCAATGATAGCCGTGATGGAGATGCTAAGTTGAGTCTCACTGGCAACACAAGAATAAAAAGGGGTGCACCCTGAGATCTCCATTAAAAGACCACAATTGATGGTCCAGCAGCTTTGGGGTTCCCCTGGGAGCATGGCCCCTGACCCCGATGCTTCCCTTGCCCATAAATCATAACACAGGTCCACTCTTCGGACACGAATGGATTGGACTTGGCGATGCAGAGTGACCATATATTGGATGCACTTTATAGTTCTATGCATCTATAGGATATCACCCTGCTGACCTCTGGCTGGAGGGAGGAGAGTGGGTGGAGAGGAGGGGAAAGGAGACTGTTGAGAGGATGAGACATGTATAGAGCAGAGAGGAATAGTGTGCTGTCACCAGGCAGAGAGAGTAGTGGAAGCTGTATATAGGTCGGCATGTAAATTTATATGGGAATGCACATTTTCAGTCAGTCATAAACAAAACAAAACAAAAACTCCATATGTGATGCTGCTGAGTCAATTTGTATAGTAAATTTGCATACAACAGAGTAGAACTGCCCCATAGAGTTTCCAAGGAGTATCTGGTAGATTTCAACTGCTGAGCTTTTGGTTACCAGTTGTAGCACTTAACCATTGTATCACCACAGTTTCCAATCTATGCTTGGAAGATGTTTCATGGTTGAGGCCATGGGCCACGTGGTAGCAGCTTGATCTTTGTAAGGGCTGGAGACTAAAGTCAGTCATCTGGATGGTCAACAAAGTCTACATGACCAACTGCCCATAGAAACCTTGGAAGCCAAGGCTTGGGTGAATTCCTGATTGGCAATATTTCTTACAGGTTGTCATACATGGCTGCTGGGAGAAAAAAGCTTCACCAGATAACAACTAGTCTCCTCTGGGCTCTGCCCTATGTATCTGTTTCTGCTGCTGATTTTAATCCCTATTTTTTTTTTTAACACAGCAAAGAAAAAACAAGTTAATCTCCAAATAAATTCAATGTTGAGCTTCATCATTATTCTTTTAAAGTGGTTTTGAAAATACAATTCACAAAATCTGTAATTCTTTTTTAGAAGGATTTTCTTGTGTTTTAGGTCAAAGTTTGCAGTATAGATTATTTTCTCATTCAAAAATTTATACACAAGTTGTTTTATAACATTAATTGCAATCCCTGTAATACGTCCAGCAGTCTGCCCCTTTCCCTTTATAACCTGAGTTCCCTTTGCCCATTTGTTTAGGTTTCCTATCCCTTCCTACTGTCTCATCTTTGCTTTTAGGGAGGTGTTGCCTATTTGGTCTTGTATTGTTTGTTTTATAGGTCTGTCTAAGCTTTGCCTCAAAGGTGGACTTCGGAGTGGCTTTAGTTCTGAGTTAGCAGCATGTCTGGGGGACATAGTTTCATGGTTTCCTCCAGTCTGTCAGCCCAGGAAGTCTAGTCTCTTTTTACGAATTTGAATTTGTTCTACATATTTCTCCTATTCTCTCTGGAATCCTCTATTGTAATCCCTGTCAGAGTGGTCATAATCTCTATTCTTTTGCTGTGATAAACCATACCCATGGGTACAACATCTTTACTGAGTTCTATGAGTCTAGCAAATTATCAAACCTTAAGGTGGTCTTGGGGATCTTGAACATACTAGCCAATGGGTTTATTGATATAAATAACATAAGAATACTTTAGTAGAGTACTTGTCAAATAATAAACTAAAAAAAAAACAAAAAAAACCCACTGCCACTAAGTCAATTCCAACTCATAGTAACCTTACAGACAGAGTAGAACTGACCCATAGAGTTTCCAAGGAACATCAGGCGGATTTGAATTGCTGACCTTTTGCTTAGCAGCTGTAGCACTTAACCACTACTTTATCATGGTTTCCTGTCAAATAACAAATGCTCAGTAAGTGGAGGATACTTAATACATTTTGAGTAAAGGAGGAGAGAGGAGCAATTGCTTCCTGTTGCACATTCTGGCCTTAATTCTCCAGGCTTCTTTACTTCACTACCCTCAAGCTTTTGTCTTAGGCCTCTGTTTCCAGTTTGGGGTAGAAAGCTGGGACATTATCACCCTTTTCCCACTTTGAATCACTGAATGTGACATTCTTTCTTTCTTTCCTTAAGCATATTAATCAGGCATCTTGAATATGCAAGATTTCTTTCTTCTGGTCCCTCTTGCTTTCTTCCTGAGTTCTCAGTGGTTCTGTCATGGATTTAACTGTGTCCCCAAATATACATATATATATAGCACTTAACCCACTATGCTACCAGCGTTTTTGGTAGCATAGTGGGTTAAGTGCTACATCTGCTAACCAAGGGTTGACAGTTCAAATCTACCAGGTGCTCCTTGGAAACTCTATAGGGCAGTTCTACGCAGACCTATAGGGTCACTATGAGTTGGACCTGACTTGATGGCAATGGGTTGGGTTTGGTCTATCAGTTTGGCTGGTCTGTGATTCCCAGTGTTGTATACAATTGTCTATCATCTTGACGTACTGTAAATCCTGTCTCTGTGATATTGAGACATGGGATTGGTAGCAGGACTCAATCTACAAGACTGGATTGTGTCGTGAGCCAATCTCTTTTGAGATATAAAGAGAGAAGACAGCAGAGAGACAGACATCATACTACCAAGTAAGCAGTGTCAGGAGCAGAGTACATTCACTGGACCTGGGGTTCCTGTGTGGAAAAGCCCCAGACCAAGATAAGACTGATGAAAAAGAACTTTCTTCCAGAACTGACAGCCTTCCCATGGAGCTGGTTCCCTGAATTTGGACTTCTAGCCTACGACAGTGTGAGAGAATAAATTTTCTCTTTGTTAAAGCCATCCACTTGTGGTATTTCTGTTATGGCAGCACTAGATGACTAAGACTAGCCCTGTAAGAGAAAGGTGAGGGAGGCAGGAGTTTACATTGTGTGGGCACAGAAAGAGCTGTTCATGATAGGCATCCTCTTTTCAAGGCCACCATTAGGATACATAAGTTTTTCACCTCCAAACTGCTCTCCAAGATGGCTTTGTGGTGATCTCATTTCCCCAATATAGGATGCAGTCCCAGATATGTTCATAGCCATAGCTACAGCCTGTAACATAAGTTGATTCTCAGTAAATGGCTTGGACTTGCTTTCCAGTTGGGCTGGTCGTCAGGTCCTGGAGATATTCAATGGGATAGCACTGAACTTTAGGGAGCCAACGCATTTCTGTACTCATCTCTTCCTCCAGGAGGACACAGGGCAGCTCTGCACAGGAACTGATGGACAAGGAGAAGAATGATCTCACTCCGCTGGCCTGGGAGGTAGTTCTGCTCCCATCCATTATATACCTGTCTCCAGAGTGAATTTTTCCAATAGGGATGTCATCCAGTAGATGATTCTCTTTCCATATAGTGTGAGAAACTGAGCCAAATCCACCTTGCACAGGGAAGACAGATGAGTCGAACAGTGCTCCCACATCCCACAACTTTCCAGCTTGGGAAAAAATAAAATAAGAGCTTTGGTTACATGCATTCTGTATTTCTCTCCAGAGTCTTTTTCTCACATTCATCTCCTTGTGGAGCCAAGGAAGGAATGACTAGTGACAGCATGACCCAGGCAAACAACAGGAGGTTTCTGATAACGAGGAAGCAACACAGTCTGTGAGCTGGGAGGCTGGCCTCAAGATCTAGTCTACAACTCGCAAACCTGTGTCCTCGGTGAGGTACTAAATCTGCCTGGGCCTCAGTCTCCTTACTGCAAAGCTAAGACAGAGATTTTTGCCATTTCTTGCAATTCTACAGATAATAGGATATATTAAGGTGGGTGATGAAAGTGCTGGGAGTATCTTTAAAATATTTCAGAAATAAAAGTGATGCATTAGGTATGAGACCAAAATGGCAAAATGTTGATAGTTGTTGAAACTGCATTGTGAGACAGCTGTCTGATATTATTTTTTTTCTACTTTTTATTTCTTGTATGTGTGTGTGTGGTCCTTTTTAGAACTGCCAGGGAGGCGAAGGTGCACCAGCGTGACCGTCTGTATGGGTGGGAATGAACCGATGGCAAACAATCCGAGATTCCTGGGGAAAATGACATGGAAAAGGAGAGTGAAAGTACCTGGGATTGTCATATATTGTCAGAAAGTTCTATCTTGATTTCAGATGGCTTAGGTGTTCATTCGTCTCCATGATTTAAGACTTGCAGGTTTGTGTAAGTGCACACTCACACTTATTTGCACTTTAATTTGGTGATACCAAAGGCAAAAGCAGGGCATTACTGCTGTTAGGGAAACCAGCTCAAGGATTTGTCACCAAGATCTTGATTTGTCATCAAGATCTTTTGTAGCCCTGCACTTTATCTGCCCTTTTCAAATAAAAATTCAGGATATTTCTCCCATTCACATGCCAAAGGAAACACATAGGACACTGGAGGAAAAGCACCCTGCCTACCTACACAGCTGATCCCCATGGAAAGAGTGATTGGCTATACATCAATTAGATGTTTAAGATATATATGTCACCTGTCTCACTGGGTACTGGGCCATTTTTTCCAGCGTTGCTGTTGTTAGATGCTGTCAAGCTGGTTCCAACTCATGTACAACAGAATGAAACACTGCCTGCTCCTGTGCCATCCTCACAACTCACAGTTATTGCTATGTCTGAACCCACTTGTTGCAGCCCACTGTGTCAATCTATCTATTGAGGGCTTTCCTTTCTTTTTTGACGCTCTGTTTTAATGAAGCATGTTGTCCTTTCCCAGGAACCAGTCCCTCCTGATAACATGTTCAAAGTAAATGAGACAAAGTCTCACCATCCTTGCTTCTAAGGAGCATTCTGTCTATATGTCTTGCAAGACAGATTTGTTTGTTCTTCTGGCAATCCGTGGTATATTCAATATTCTTCACCAACACTGCAATTCAAAGGTGTCAGTTCTTCTTTGGTCTTCCTTATTCATTGTCTAGCTTTTGCATGCATATAAGGTGACTGAATTTCTTTCAGTAGACAGTCGGAACATGTGGAAACCCCACAAAGCTCCCTGAGAAATGCATCCCACATTTCCCCTATAGCAGCACTCATCACACTGTATTGTAACTTCCAGTTTACTTGTCAGAGTACTTTGTAAGAGTAGGATCCATGAATTGTTCAACTCTGTATCACTAGCACTTGGCAAAGCAATGCTATCCACTCATTCACTGACCAAAAAGGTAATGAGTCTCCACAGTAAAGAAGACTGACACAACTCTTGGCTTCATGAGTATATATTCTAGCAGCACATAGTAAACACTCAATAAATATTTGTGGAGTGAATGAATGAATGATTGTTTAATAACACCATGCCACTTAAACTCAACTCTAATTTTGATATTTTGCGTGCCCCTGGAATAAAACTCCAACATGCACAAGGAGTTATTTCTCTAGGATTAGGCAGTACCCAGGCATGCTAGTCACCACAAAACACTATATTTACAGTATTTTTCTAGGTCATCCTTGAAAAAGGTCCCATTACTTAAAACATGTTTTGAGCTAAACTGACATCCCAGTTTTGGAGGTTCTCACTTTTGGAAGACTTTTGCTTTCCCGCACGCCCTCTGTACCAAGTATGTAATCTCCCTTGCAGGCAACCATGATGAGTGACAAAAAATACCAGCTGACTGTTCCAGGAAAGAGAGCAGGAGGGAGTCAGTAGGTATCTTTTTCCGACTATTCAGAACATTGAAATCCAATTTATCTCTGGCCATAAGAGCCAAGAAAGGCAGCCCTTGACAGCTGCTGATCTGAGAGGCTTCAATCTCATTTCCATGAGCTGCATGTCATTGACACTCCCCTGGCATGTATGGGAATGAGTTGGCATGAAGGAGTGACCCTCTTGTTCTCTTTCAGAGGGACTAGCTTTGGGTGGGTCTGCTTCAGATGGCAAGAAGAGGAAGGAACAGAATAACTTGCCAAAGTCTTTTTTGTTGTTGGTGGTGTACATTCCTTAGTAATTGCTACCTAAGCATAGTGGTTATGTACAGCTGCTAACAAAAAGGTCAGCAGTTCGAATCCACCAGGTACTCCTTAGAAATGCCCTGGGACGGTAGCACTCTGTCCTATAGGGTCACTATAAGTCAGAATTGACTTGACGGCAATGCGTTTGGGTTTTGGGTTTTCAGAATCCTATGTTTCTCATTACTTTCACCCTTCTTCAGTGGTTTGATTGTAAATGAGCTCTCAAAAGAGAAAGAGAAAGAAAGAAGAAAAGAAAGAAAGAAGAGAGAAGAAAAAGAAAAGGAAAAAGAAAAGGCAAGAAAGGTTCAGATTTACAGTATCTGCCAATTTCCGCGGTGTAAATACTCTCGCCACCGGAAATTTTAAGCCAGAAAATGACATTACTCAATATGGTGAATTAGGAAGAAATCGGTACTATTGCCTTTTGCAAGCTATATGAATCCTTGTCTAACTCACATTCTATTCAGAGGGGAAAGGTTGCTCCAGACTAAATATCACTGCCTTTCTACAAATGGAATTTTGGGATATGGTTTGTAAAATTCTCTTGCATCTGCTATGTCACTGGGTTCTCACCCACATTATGTGATGAATATTATTATACTCTGTTTGGTGGAGGAAGAGACTGAGGCATGGAGAGACATGATTTGCCTCTGTTCACATGGCTGAAATTTACTTAGTTACTGCTCCATTCTCATTTCTGGCCTCTTGCCAGAAACCAATGCTGTTTTGTACTACTGATGTCCTATGCTCTTTACCTTTTAAGTTCTTGCCAGAATATTCATCTGACTCTGCTTCTTCCCACTTTCCTGCTACTTGTTTCTAGGTCTCAGCCTAAACATCACTTCTCTGAACGTTCATGTCAGGACTGGGGTCTTTCCCACGTAGTTTTGTGACACTCTCTAGCACACTCATTGTGGTATTTGTCAAACAGCACTGAAGTGGCTTGTTTATTTGCAAAGACTTTCATCTAGTTCATCACTGATTCTCATGTTTTGCACACTGTCTGGCCCAGTAAGTAAAATTTCTAGAACGCATGAGTTAATGAATGATGATCTCCTAATCTCAAATTCACTGAATGTTTTGTTTTCTCTATCTCCTATCTTAAGAACCTAGGTCTATTTCCTTATAGATTGGTTCATGTTTTCTCAGGAACCTGAGGAACCTCAGGAACCTGCTAGAATATACACCCAGCTTGATTTCTCCATCGGCTGATTGTATATGCTCACCTCCCCCATCTTGACACGGTTCCTCTAGGCTTCAAGAAGTGTTACATACGAATTATTTTAGGTGACGGGAAGGACAAACCCAATACAGGAGACATTAGCACAACTGGACTAAATAAAAAACTAAAATTTCCTGAATACAACTGAACATTCTAGGGACACAGTAGCAGGGGTCAGTCTCTGGGGACCATACTTTCAGGGGACATCTAGGTCAATTGGTATAATGAAGTTTACTAAGAAAACTAACTAGAGTCTTAAGAGCTAGAAAGTGGTCATCTAAGAAGCATCAGTTGGTCCCAGCCCACCTGGAGCAAAGCAGAGTGAAGAGCACCAAAGACGGAAGAAAAACGTGAGCACAAGAGACAGAAAGGCCCATAAACCAGAGACCGTATCAACATGAGACCAGAACAACTAGGTGGTGCCATGCTACCAACAATGACTGCCCCAGCAGGGAACACGACAAACAGCCCCTGGTGGAGTGGGATAAAAGTGGGGTGCAGAACTTGGGCTCCGGTAAAAAGCCCAGACTTGATGATATAACAGACTGCAGGGTCTGAAGACATGGTCCCAGACTGCCTTAGCCCAGAACTAAAATCCATTCCCAGAGCAAACTCTTTAGAAATAAAGATTAGACTGGACTATAAGACACGATACTGGTGAGGAATATGCTTCTTGGCTCAAGTAGATACGGGAGACTAAATGGGCAGCTCCTGTCTGAAGGCAAGATGAGAAGGCAGAGAAGGACAGGAACTGGATGAACTGAAAGGATAAAGGTGTCACGGAGAGGAGGAGTGAGTTGTCATGCTGTAGGGAACCTAATGAGGGTGACGTAACAATGTGTGTGTAAGTTTTTGTATGAGAAACTGACTTGAATGGTAAACTTTCACTTAAAAGTACAATCAAGGAAAAAAGAAGGGTCACAGAAGCAAGTTGAGAAACCTGTTTGGTGTGCTATAAAATGCACTCATTACACGAATGCCAAGGTAAAGACAAAGTCAGGAAGAAGCTTCCTTGGGGAAAAGACCATTGTAATGTGCATGAATATTCTGGAAACAGCATGTCCTATAATAATTGCAAGACTAAACCCTATGGATTAGAACTGATTGCCTCAATTTCCCTCTGAAGGGGCAGGAAAGGGATTATGACTACTTCCATGCTAGGGAGACGCTGACCTTTCATCACTACAGAATCGCGTACCTGCCTGGGGCACTCTTTGCAAATAGCTAATCATCTTCTGTAAACACAGGCAGCTGGTACTTACCAACAGGCAGAAGCAGAGCTGGGCATATGTTAGTTACCTTCCTTGTAATACACAAGCCTTCCTAGTAATAGAAACTTCCAGCTATTTATCTTTGCTCTTGAGAATATATGATTAAGAAATAATTTAGCAATCATTAGAGGATCCGACAAGACCACAAGAAGCCTTGCTGTCCGATAGAATTTTCTGCTATGATGGGAATATTGACACAAATGGTACAGCAGCCGTTAGCTACACATATCTACTGAGCTCCTGAAATACTGCTAGTGCAACCAAGAAACCGAATTTTTAACTTGATTTAATTTTAATTAATGGACGCTTACATTTAAATAGACCCATGGGGCTAGTGGCTACCGTACTGGACTGCACAGCTCTGGCTATATAACTACCAGTTACAAGAAATACAGAGGATTGAAGAACATATTAAATGACACTAGAGAAATGCAATAAGAAAAACAGACTGTAGTGAACTGTAAGACAAATGAGTCAATCCCTTTAGTAAGTATACTGTAAGGAAAAAAAAGATGTGTATGGGGAAACTTACAAATCAATAGACTTAAGAAACATATCAAGCAAATGCACCATGTGGATGACGCATTTGGCTAATCTTGATTCAAACAAACTTAAAAAGTAGCAGACAATCACAACAGATATTTGTACACCCATGTTCACTGCAACATTATTCACAGTAAACAAAAGACGGCAACAGCCTAAAAGTCCATCAAGAAATGGATAAACCAAATGCGGTCCACACATACGCAATGGTACACTACTCAGCGATAGGCAGAAATGAAGTCTGAGGCAAGCTACAGCATGGATGGATCTTGAAAATATTACACTGAGTGAAACAAGTCAGTCACGAAAGGTCAACGATTGTACGAGTCCACCTATGTGAAATATTTATAAAAGGTAAGTATATAAAAATCAAAGTTCATCAGTGGTTACTGGGGGTGTGCAAGAAGGAGGGGGAGATGAAAACACTGCTGAGAGAACACTAAGTTTCAGTTAAGGATGACAGAAAAATTTGGGGATGGTGTTGGTTGAACAATGGGATGAACATAATTAGCGTCACTGAAAACTCTATATGAGGATGGTTGAAATGGTAAATGTTTTGTTACCTATGTATTTACCACAACTGCAAAAAAAAAAAAAAAAAAAAAAAACAACTGGAGACACCTCAACACCTTATGGATATTTGATGATATTAAGGAATGCTTAAGTGTGATACTGCTATTCTAAAACAAACAAACAAACAAACCCATTGCTACCAAGTAGCTTCCAACTCACAGCAACCTTATAGGACAGAGTAGAACTGCCCCATAGAATTTCCAAGGAGCGCCTGGTGGCTTTGAATGCCAACCTTTCGGTTAGCAGCTGTAGCACTTAACCACTATGCCACCAGGTTTTTCAGTGATGCTACTGAGGGTGTATTTTTAAGAAATACAGAATTCTTACCTTTTAAAGGTACTTACTGAAGTGTTTATCAGTGAAAGAATATGATGTCTAGGTTTGGTCTCAATTTCATCTTGTAGTTGGAGAATATGGACAGGGTGTACATATTTTTTATATTAAAAATTTCCACAATAAAAAGTTATAAACAGTTACAGAGATACATCAATGTTGAGAAGAATATGGGCAAACAGGCACTTTTCTTTTGGAATTCAGGAGCTTAGAACCATAGGAGGCAGTTTGGGTGTATTGATCAACACTTAAGCTATGCATTCTCTGTGACTCAGGAGTCTTAATTTTAGAAATTTCTGCAGACATTCAGAGGTGTGCAGGAATCTATGTAAAAAATTGCAGAGTACAGTATTATTCGCAATAATGAAGATCTAGAAGTAGCCTAAATGTCCTTCAATCAGGAATTGTCTCTAGTATGAAATGCTAAGCAGCTTTAGAGTAAACCAGATAGATGGGGGTATATCATGGCAAAAACATCTATGACACATTGTTGGATTAAAAAGAAAAGCAAATTGGCAGGAAAAAAAAAAAGAAGAAGAAGGTATACTACAACCCTGTTAAAGTCCCTCACAAAACTACACGCGTATATGTATATATACACAGTTACACACGGCATAATGTCAGTTCGGGCAGTGACTGACTGCAGAAATGGTCAGGATCTCATAGGGTTATACACCACAGGTTCTGGATTATAAATACTCAACTTACATACAACCAACAGTTATGAACTAACCTCCATGAGGCCTATTATGTTCAAAATTTAAGGTCCATATGGTGGTTCATAACAACAAAACAGGCACTACTTTGAGACGAGCATCAAAATATTACTGTATCACCCTGTTAAAGATGTTCTGGTGTATCTGAAAGTGTTTAATGTTTTTATGCATAGAGGTGTATACTACTTATATATATACAAACACTAACTGATGTTAGATACTAACTATACTTAACTATTTCAATTTATGGACAAATTCAACTTAAGGTCAGATTTAGGAACAAAACTCGTTTATAAATTGGGGACTGCTTATATGTAATATGGTGTTCTCACAGTGTCAAAACCACATAACTTCCTATTTCACAGAACATATCATATACATTAAGAGATTCATGACTATATATATGCAGATAAAACCCCACTGAAAAAACCCATTGCTATCAAGTCAATTCTAACTCATAGTGACCCTATAGGACTGAGTAGAACTGCCCCATAGCGTTTCCAAGGAGTACCTGGTGGATTCAAACAGTTGACCTTTTGGTTAGCTCCTGTAGCACTTAGAACACTAGAGTTTCCATGCACAGATAACAGCAACAACAACAAAAAACAAACTCACTGCTGTCAAGTCAATTCCAACTTATAGCGCTCCTACAGGCTAGGGTAGAATTGCCTCATGGAGTTTCCAAGGAGAGCCTGGTGGATTTAAACTGCAGTCCTTTTGGTTAGCAACCGTAGCACTTATCCACTATGCCATCAGGGCACAGATAAAGGCTGGAGAAATACATACCAAATTATAAACAGTGATTACTTTAGAGCATAGGATATGTGAGGTCAGAGCTGGGCTTTTATCTTTTATTTTACACAGTTTGATGTTTTTCCATTTTTTACATATAATAAACATGACTCGACGGCACTTGGCTTGGCATTACCTTCGTAATTACAGTAAAACCCATGAAAGATGGATCTGTGCAAGGTGGAAACCTGTCAGAGAAGGAAAACATAAATATTTTCCAATGAATCATAGAAAAACAGTAAGACTGCACCCTTTCAAAGGTGGAAAGCATGGGAGACCCAGAAAAACAAGGCAGTCTCTGAGTTCTGGCATTGAGAGGTCTCACTGTATTTTGAAAAGGAGACAAAAGTAATTAGAAAGTATCTCACAAGGAAATAGTTACAGAAAAGAGGATTGTTGGTGACTTCCTTCAAGACCAACTCAAATGTAAGAATACTGGTTCTGAAGCTGACTATTCAGGGCGCTTACAATTCAGGTTTTTGACTCTTTCTCTTCCTTGCTGTTTCCTTTTTTGAGAAAAGCTTACCACCTTTTTGAAGGGTGGTCAGGGGAAATCAGAAAAGCTGAAACTGAAGCTTCTCTGGGAAATGATCTGAGGAGAGGAGCTTATGACTCTTCTGAGTTGTGCTATTTGTGGATGTCAGTTAGCTAGAGAGTCTCCTGATCTATTACCATGAATAATAAACATCTGGCTCTCCCATCCAGGAACGTGGACCTTCTCACAAGAAAAGAAACACAGCTTCTGCAAGCTGAGGTGTTACACTGAACATGAAATGCTTCTTCTTTCTCTCAAAGTAGAGATGCATTTAGGAAATTCATTTATATAATAAGAGCTACTAGTTACTGAGCTACGAGCCTTATACATACATATCTCAACCTGTGGGCTTCGGAGTCAAATTCAGATTCTTCGGACTGCTAGCCTTACACTATTTACCTCAGGTAAGTTTTCTAATATATAAAACGGACATAATAACAGCACCTATCTTACTGTTGTGAGAGTTCAGTGGGAGCACGCATAGTAAGTGCTTTGCACATTTAAGTGCTCCAAAAACAGGTCTGCTAACGTTCTTTTCTCACTTTATTCTAATAACCAGGGTTATGAGGTAGGTGGATACCCTTGTGGCACAGTGGCTAAGTGCTACAGCTGCTAACCAAAAGGTTGGTGGTTTGAATCCACCCGGCACTCCTTGAAAATGCTATGGAGTAGTTTTACTTTGTCCTATAGGATCACTATGAGTTGGAATCAACTTGACAGCAATGGGTTTGGTGTTTCAGGTTTTCTCAGGGCTGAAGAGGAGTTTTCATCCTGAGGTTTAGACAATGGTTCTAGGCCTGGAAGCTTTCACAGGAGGCTAGTTGGTAAAATATTTGTGCTCAGGGCACTGTGTACACAGTGAAATAGAAATCAAATCTTGGTGCCTGTCTCTCCAGTTGGCTCCCACTTTGCCCTGGCTGGCATCCCACTAGCCTGAGCCTATCCCCACACACAGCAGGAGGCAAATGAAAAAGAAACATTTCAAAGTCTATCTTTAAAGGCTGGCACAAAACTGGCCTATAATTACACTAAGTGAACTAGTTACAACTTCTCTCATATTGATGCAGGATTATTATAAGATTGCTCACACAGTCCTGTGGAATTCAACTAATGGATGTAGAGGAGTTTTATTTTTTTAAACCACACTTTTCTTCTAACCACCTCCTTCCTCCTAAATATCAGAGAAAACAAAACCAGGAAGGAAAATGAGGTAAACTCTGAATTAATGTTTCTAATGAGAACAAGTTTCTTGAAATGACTGCAGCTTCTAGAAACACAGTTTTCCCAGTCTTGACCCCTTTTCTCCCCACTTTCAAACTCTTAGATAGGACAGAAAGCAGGAAGGCATGGTGGTTTATATAAAAACTCACTTGTGAACATCAAAGGAATCTAGAAAAGCTTGGATGTAGATTTGGCGGTACCAAGTTTGCACATATTGAAAATATTCTCCCCTAAACAATGTTTTGTGAATACACCTGGCCAGTGTCATAGAAGGAGATTGATCAGGACAATGGGCTTTAGGGGGACGAGGACCCCTTTTATAAACCTAGGTTTTGGGAGACAGAATAGAAGCATTAGCTGAAAATGTGCCACAGGCTTTTACCACCTGAACTTGCTTTGATTTAGGTAATATGAATTCTTGCAGATAATTGGAGTCTCAGTTTCTTGAGAGTAGGAACCAAATCCTACTAATAGGTATAAGCCCCACATTCTCAAGGACATAATTAGCATTCAATAAACTCAACAAATGCTTATGAATGACAGAATGTCATTGTGGAAGGAGCAAAAGCTCTAGAGTCAGAGCAATTTGCATTCAAATCCCAGCTACATTTCCTACTATCCATTAGGATCCCTGGTGGTGCAGCCATTCAGTGTTTGGGTACTTGGCAGACTGTCAAAACTGGCAGTTCATACCCACCAGTTGCTCTATGGGAGAAAGATGTGGCAGTCTGCCTCCACAAAGATTACAGCCTTGGAAAACCTACAAGCAGCTCTGTGAGTCAGAATCAACTTGACTGCAGTGGGTATGTGTTTGGGGGCTGACGATCTGTTGGTGTTAGGTGCCGCCTGGTGCATTCTGTGATCCCAGGTAACAAAGTAGAACCACCCTTTCGGGTTTTCTAGGCCATAATCTTCAGAGGAGCAGGTCACCAGGTCTTTCTTCTGCAGAGCCACTGGGTGGGATCAAACTGTCCACTTTCCAGTTAGCAGCTGAGCGTTTAGCCCTTCCATCATCAGGGTTTCTGAAAAAGCAACCACTGAAAAAAATCCTATGGAGCACAGTTCTACTCAGACACACACGAGTTCACCCCGAGTCAGATTCAAATTGATGGCAATTATTTGGTAGGACCTTAAGTCATTTAGTCTCTTTGACACTCAGTTTCCTCACTTGAAAATGGGGACAGTAAGTTCGCACTTATTCACTGAGTGCCTGCGTGTGCTGACACTGTTCTGGACATCAGGGCTGTGTCAGCAGTAAATCAGTATCCCTGCCCCAAGGTGCCTGCACAAGTAACACGGAACCTACTCCAGGTGCCCTCCAGAGATGGAGTACATAGTGGTTACGGGCATGAGCTAAGGGTTGGACTACCTGGGTTTAAATCTGCCTCTACCCTAACTAGCTGCGTACAGCGTGGTTCATGGTTGTAGGACAAGCCATATAGGGTTATATGGATAGTACCTTTGGAGACACTTGGAAAGAGTATCTCTTTGGGCAGATGAGTTACAACAAAGAGTTTCTCCTTTCTCGGGTTGATGTGGTCCCATTTCAGGACTTCATAAGCAGAGACTAGATTAAGTTTCCACTGTATCTTCTTGACTGGGTATTTTGTGCAAATACACATAAAGCCCATGGAATATGCCTGGCACATAGTAAGTACTTAATCAATGTTAACTTTTATTATTGTAGGCTTGTGGTTAGAATTTAATGTAAGTAAGGCATCACAGCATATAGCTGATGTTCAATACTTGCTAGTGCCCTGGTCTTTCATCTATGCACAAATAGTAAACATGTATATCAGAGCAAAGCATAGGTAGTGTGTCCTAGTAGAAGGAGTCTTGTACTAGGAATCTAAAGACATGGGTTCTGCCTCCAGCTGGCTTATTACTTGCCCCCTAAATGCCCAGGTGACTGACCTTCATCAAGCCTCAATTTTTTCATCTGTAAAATATATGGGTTGGGCTAGATTATGCATTGATAGTATCACATGAATTCATCTCACTGTAACAAATCTATATGTTGCCTAGTATGTGTATAGACAAACAGAAGTGACAGCCATACTCAGGCAAAAGTGGTAACTGGATGTTAGAGGTGCTTTTTATTCCAACATGCTTTATTTTGTAGACACTGACTGAACCTTCATTGTTCACTGGTTAAGCACTTGGCCGCTAAATAGACAGGCTGGCAGTTTGACATCAACAGGAGACCAGGAGAACTAGACGGTGCCCAGCCACCACCAATGACTGCCCTGACAAGGAACACAATGTGAACTCCTTGATGTGGTGGAGAAAAACAGGTGTGCAGAGCTAGACCTCTATGAAAAGACCATAACTGATGGTCTGATGCACTCGACTGTCTCGTGAGGACATGGCCCTTGGGTTCTCTGCTAGCCCAGAGCTGAAACCAGTACTGAAGCCAACACTTTAGACAAAATTTGGATTCAACTATAAGATACAGAGTGATGCTGGCGAACAGTATGCTTCTTGGCTTCAAAATACACAGGGCTGTCTGAGCAGCTCCTGTCCAGAGGCAAGACTGGAGGGTAAAGGCGGGGCATGAGTTGCTTGAATGGATATGGGAAGAAAAGGGTGGGAAGGAGGAGAACGCTGTCACAGAGTTGGGGAGAGAAGTTAAAAGTTGCATAGCAGTGTGTGTGTGTATCATTTTATATAGCAAATTGATTTAGACTGCAAACTTTCACTTAAAGCACAATAATTTTTTTTTTAAAGAAAGGTTGCTAATTTGAACATCCCAGCTGCTTCGCGGGAGAAAGGTGTGTCGGTCTCCTTCTGTAAAGATTTACAGCTTTGGAAACACTATGGGACAATTCTACTCTGTCCTGTAGAGTTAATGTGAGTCTGAATTGCCTTGATGGCAAATATTTTGTTTTTGGAACCAAGATGACAGGACCTGCCCAAGATGACACAATGGATTAACTCTACAAAGGTGTTAAACTGGAAAAACGTTGGCAGTTGAAATTCTGTGCATTTTCTAACCAGCCTTGCCCCTGCCAGCTGTGTGACTGTAGATAGGTCATTTCCTTCTCTGGTCAATTTGGTGTAAGATTCTGTGCATCTCAGGTATCCTATTAGTCAATGTCTAATATCTTCCATTTATAACCTTGACTTTTCCAGTTAGGATTAGACTGTTCAAATTCTCAACCAGGCCTTGAATGAGGCATTCTTTCTCTCAGTTTGGAGAGAGAAATGACTGCAAGGTGGTTTATGATTTTAGCCTTTAGGCAAACTTATTTCAGAAAACACCTTTTTGTTTTCCCTTCTTAGATCCTTTAGTCTGTGTAGAACAGCTAATAAAACCACCATTTATTGAGTGCTTTCTATGAGTCAGGAATTGTGTTAACGAGCATTTAGATGCAATATCTCACTGAATTTTTACAAGCAGCCTACAAGGCAAGTATTCCTGCCACTCTACAGTGAAGACATTGAAGCTCAGAGGGGAGAAGTAACCTGCTTAGGGTAACACAGCTGAAAAGTAGGTAGAGGCGTCTGAAGATAAAGTCTGACCTTTCTTCTGCAGCTTCTCACAGAGATATAATTTAGTGATAAATTATTAATAATCCTTTTGGATGCAACATTATGGGAAGAAACTTTTTGATTTTGGTGTTGTTGTTGTTACGTGCCATTGAGTTTGTTCCAACTCTTAGAAACCTTATGTACAGCAGAATGAAGCACTGCCTAGTCCTATACCATTCTCAGAATCATCGCTATGTTTGAGCTCAGTTTTGATCCACTGTGTCAATTCATCTCTTCCTCTTTTTTCACAGACTCTCTACCAAGCATGCTGTCCTTCTGCAGCAACTGGTCTCTACTGATAACATGTCCAAATTATGTGAGATGAAGGCTCCCAGCCTTAATTGTAAGGAGCATTCTGGCTGTACTTCTTCCAAGACAGATTTGTTTTGTTCTTCTGGCAGTCCACAGTGTACTCAATATTCTTTGTCAATATCATAATTTAAAGATATTGATTCTTCTTTGGTCAATATTCCAGGTCCAATAATGTTCCACAGGTATTTCCTGAAAGCTCACCATGTGCAAAGGAAAGCTCGCTATTGATCTGTATGTGATCTGCCAGTACCTTATGTGAGATGTATAGTTGTTTACATATACATGCTGTACACCACAGTGGAAACCTTGGTGACATAGTGGTTAAGCGCTACGGCTGCTAATCAAAAGGTCAGCAGTTTAAATCCACCAGGTACTCCTTGGAAACCCTATGGAGGAGTTCTATCCTGTCCTATATAACAGGGTGACTATGAGTTGGAATCAACTCACAGCAACAGGTTTGGTTTTTTGGGTGGGAGGGAAATACCACAGATTCTCAACTTTTCAAAAAAGTCAACAGTGTTCATGTCTTATTGAATGCCTACTCTAAGTAGTATTTATTGGTCAGTTAGTGCTGTATCCTACATGAAGTTCTCAATAATACTCCAGGAGTAGGACTTTTTATCATCTCTATGTATAGACAGGGATTCTGAGTCCCAGAGCTTCAGGGGATTTGCCTCAGGGCCTAGTGCTTGAAGATGGTAGTGCCCCCAGCAGGTCTGAGAACACAATTTCTTCCTTTCTTTTTATTCTCCACTGAGTGTCCAGCGCTTCTGTGTAAAGCATGCACTCAGTACACATGGTCTACTGCTTGGTTAGACTCTGGCAGCACTGATTATGAACCGAAGGATCCATGGTTTACTCATTTCTCGCCCGGACATGTAGGGTAAGGCTCGTGCTTTTCTAAGTCAAATGGCACAGGCAGTTGGGGTGGGGGCTGGACTTGCCAGGTGACCTGCAGGCCCTGAACTGCTGTAAGGAGGCCCCAGTTCCCCAACCGTCCATCCTGCCGCACTGCTGTAAATCACATGTGTCGAAAGTACTGCTGCACCTTTAAGACAAGATGCTCAGCCAACTCAGAGAGAACCTGGGAGTGTGCACGGCTCAGGATCCTTCTTAAAGCAAGTGTCAGAAGAGGCTGGTTCAGATGACTGACACTGAGCAGCACTTTTGGAGCCATCTCATTCGAATGCCTATCGGGAAACTGAGCTCCTGTGTCAGCTGGGAAGCTTGGAGTGTCCAGGAATAGAACAGGGACATTGCAAATGAGCCACGAAAAACAAGCCCAGGCTGAGTTCTGGCCTGCCTGAGCCCAGATGTGCTCCTGCAGCAGTCTGGCAGAACATGGGGGTAGAACGCTGTGTGCCTCAGCCAGGCCCACCTCCAAGGTTCTGAACGTGGCTTGGCTGTCGTGTTTGGCTCTAACTCTCCCCCAAAGCTCAGGTGGGCCAGCAGAGGGTTCAGAAGCAGGAGACTGATCAGTAGTCCCATTGGCTTCAGCTGAAGATCATGTTTTCCCGACTGGCTGGTTACTGCTGAAATCAATCCAATGTACTGTAGACCTACGAGTCTCCTTATTGATTGCCAAATCAGTCAGTGAAAATTTTCTTTTGTTTGGAAATTCTGTTCTCTCTTATTTCTCTATTTTTGCTCTCATGCTCCTCTTTTCTTTTTCTTCTTATCTCCTCTCTCTCTTAAAATACAGCATAGTAATTACACACTTGGGCTGTGGAATCTGACAGAAAAGAGTATAAATCTTGGCTTTAGTTTTTATACTGTGAGAACTTGGGAAACTCACTAAATGTCTTTGAATCCCAGTTCATTTTTGTAAAATGAGGAGAATCAACACAAGTGTTGTAGGCAGAGTCAATGACAAAATGATGATGTGCATGTTAAGAAACTTGGCATAGCACTTGTCACATAATACACGGCTAGTAAATGCAATACATAGACATATTTTTCTCCTCCTTCTATTTTTCCCTTTCTCTCCTTCCCTTCCTTATCTACCTGTGGCAGACAGACTCTAAAAGGGCCCTCCAAGTACCCCACATGTTGCTGTCATGCCTTCATGTGTGTAGGACCGTACCTTGTTTTTGACCAATAAAATGATGGGATGTCACTCTCATGATTTTTAAAAAATGTTATATAAAACTTCATCTTGCTAGAGACTCTCGCCTTTGCTGGCTTTGGAGAAGTAAGCGGCAGCTGTCTAGGAAGTCCACCAGACAAGGCGCTGAGGGTAGTCTCTAGGACTCCAGGGCAGCCTTCAGCTGACAGCCAGCAGGAAGCTAGAGCCTTCACAATTAAGGCCACAAGCAAATATATTCTGACAGTGACTTGGGTGAGCTTAGAAGTGGCCGCTTCCCCCGTTGAGCCTCTAGGCAAGACCCCCAAGCATTAGCCAACATCTTAATTGTAGTTTCATAACGAGTCCAGCTAAGCTGTCCCCAAACTCATGACCCACAGAAATGGTGATAATAAATGTGTGCTGTGTAAGCCTCTATATTTGTCGGAATTTGTTATATAGCCTAGAAAAAGAATATACCGTCTTTTTACAGTTCCTCCTTTCTTTTTTCCACTACTTCACAACTTTCGTAATTGCCATGTATGTGCCTGAAGTGGGAAAGGTAGTAAAACCCCACCCATGTATTCTTCGCTGAAATATTTAGGAGGACACAATCTCGTCTTGTGGTGAAAAATAAAAACAAATAAACAAAACAACAACTGCAACAACAAAAATTAAAGAGCTCAGGTATCCTTGGAGAAGACCTGGGGAAGATGCCATGATTTTCATGGCAAAGTAAAAGCAGCGTCTTTTATATGGGACTCCTATATGGGCCAACACAGATTTTAGTAATTTCTCATCCTTAAAACAGTGAAAATGTTTTGAGACATTTCAACAACTAGCCCACATAGGACTCAAAAGTTTGCAAGTGCGAAATGGAGTTGGTTTCATATCCATTGTCTTTCTTGGATGGTGTAGAAGATAATGCTGGAAATGCCCAGTGCCTACATGACCATACCACTTTCTAACTCTTCAGCTGCCTTCCTAACCTCCCAGGTCAAAGTCTAGACTCCTTAACACAGCTTCAGGGCCACTACTAATTTCTTCAGTTTTGTTGTCACTCGCTTTCCTGTGAAGTTTACTTCTCTCTTGCCTCAGAGCCTTTGCACAGAAATCCACTCTAAAGAGTCCTGTGAATAATACCACATGTTTTCAGACCTTGGTTATGACTTTGATATTAGGTATGCTCTAGCCAAAGTGGGTTGTCTGGATTTGAGAAGCAAATTCAGGTGCCTGTACTCTCAGCAGCTTAAAGCCACCAGCTGCACGCAGGATATAGATGTGGTACTCTGCTTCCATGAAGATTACGACTTGGAAACCCTAGACAGCTGTTCTACTCTATTCTCTAGGGTCCCTCTGAGTTTTAATCAACTGAGAGGCACCTAACCCAACAACATACAATGCATTAAGAAAATAACCCCTTTTTGGTCTTCTTTCAAGCTCCATCCTCTGGTCAAAATATCCTTTGTCAATAGTTTGATGCAGATTTTTCTAGACTTGCACTGCCCAATATGGCAGCGAGTAGCCAAATCTGAGAAGCCCTGGTGGTATAGTGGTTAAGTGCTACGTTTGCTAACCAAAGGGTTGCCGTTTGAATCAGCCAGGTGTTTCTTGGAAACTCTATGGAGCAGTTCTAATTTGTCTTTTATAGTTGCTGTGAATCAGAATCAACTTGACAGCAGTCAGGTGGGGAAGCCACATCTGGCTATTAAGTACTTATACGGCTACTTGGAGTTACAATGTGCTGTAAATTGAAAATACACATTAGATTTCAGAGACAAGTGTGAAAAAGAATATACTATATCTCATAGTTTTTCTTACTGATTACATGTTGAATCAATATTTTTGATATATTAGATAAAATCAAATTTATTATGAAAACTAATTTCACTTGTTCTCATTTGTTTAATGTAGCTACTAAAGAATTTAAAATTATAAATGTGACTCATATTTCCACTGGGCAGTGATGTTCTAGATATTTTTTTCTCTGCATGTACTAACACACACACAAACAAATATAACTTTAAGCAAATTATGTATATAGCAAATGTAGATATTTTTCTTCAACTCGCTTTTTTTCATTTAGCAGTGCTTTGTGTAAATATTTTATTAGTATCTTTAGAGCAACTTTGTTTCAAATACCTGTAATATCCTATTGTATAGATATATCATTGTTTCTTTAACAAAGTCCCTATTGATGAATTGTCCAGTTGTTTCCAGTGTTTTATTTTTACAATCAAAGCTGCAATATGCATCTCTGTACAAACATCATTAAGCACCTCATTGGTATTTCAGGAGTCAAAGTATTAAATCAATCAGTAAGCGTATTTTCAAAGTTGATGGATGAGGTCATATACTTAACAGTTGTGGGTTCATGGATCCCACTGAGAACCTGATGAAGGCTATGGTCTCTCCTCCCAGGAAACTGCACATAAGCAAATATTCATACAATAATTCATGTAGTGTCAGGAGATTCATAGATCTCTTGAGTCCAAACAAGTTAAAAACTCCACTTCTAGGGAAATAGTTCACCATAAATTCACCTTCCAAGTGTCCTGATGGTTGACTCTAAAGAAAACAGTCCGACATAAGATTAACTGGTGCCAGACAGGACTAAGGTGGAATCCACACTCTACCACTCAGACTTTGTGCACTCAGAAGGACATTCCTCAAACTCACTGAGCCTCAGTTTCCTCCTCCACGACACAGGGGAATAAGATCTACCTCTGAGGCCTGCATATGGCAGGTGCAAAATAAATATTACTTCAGTTTTGGCACTTCTATTGAGTTTGTTTATCTTTTCTCATCGTTTCACTGGTGGAGTTGAGACATTGCTTTCAGTGCTCAGCTAACATCTTGGGGCTTACAGGATTCATAAATGCACAAATTACAGAATCCAACAGGTAATTATTTAGAGATTATTTAAACATTTGGAGTCTTTCCTTCACACAAAACTATTGTTTTGAAGCATATGCCCAAGCAGAAGCCATAAAAATTATTCAGCTCCTAGTAGGACTTCTTTCTCAATATTGTTGTAACTGGAGAAATTTCACCTGAAGTGTCAAAGAGAGTTCCACTGTTTCCTCTTAAAGGTGTTTGTGTCCCTGTCTATAAAAGTAATTAAATCACTTTGTCTGGTGGGTATTCATTCTATGATCTCTCCATTCTTAGCCATAAAATTTGGAGTATTTTGTGTGCCAGAAACGTACCTTTCTCTTTTGTTCCCACCAGCATTTGGTATATTGGTGGATAGAGAATGTGTATTTTAATTCTTGTGAAAGTAGACCCCTATTTGCGTGCCAGGGTGCTTCCTAGAGTAAAGAGGAGAATTTTTCTCCAAATTATTCCTATTGATCTAAATAAAATCAAAACAACAGCTAACACTTATGAAGCATTTCCAACGTGTCAAGCATTGTTATGGACTCACTATATACATCGTCTTCCTTTATTCTTACCACCCCATGATATTCTTAACATTCTTGGAGTCCCTAGATAGTGCAGTGGTGAATGTGGCTGGCTGCTAACTGAAAGGCTGGGGGTTTGAGTCCACCCAGAAGCACCTAGGAAGAGAGGCCTGGTGCCCTTGGAGCACAGTTTTACTCCGACAACATGGGGTGGCCATGAGTTAAAATAACTTGATGGCAAGTGGTTAACTCCATTTTTACAACGGAGGGAATTGAGGTTCCAAAATAGGTCTCAAGTGTGTCACCAAATCTCTCTATCACTTCTTCCAGTGTCGTAGTTCACACCACCATCATCTCTCTTGGCCATGTTTTCCAAATAAACCAAAACCCAAAGACATTGCTTTTGAGTCGATTCCAACACATAGTGACCCTGTAGGAAAGGGTAGGACTGCCCTAAAGGGTTTCCAAGAAGTGACCGGTGGATTCAAACTGCCAGCCTTTTTTAGAGAACAGCCGTAGCACCTAACCACTGTACACCTAGGGCTCTGCTTTCTTAAGGAAAAACAAAAAACTGTTACCACTGAGTTCATTCCAACACATAGCAATCTATAGGACACAGTGGAACTGTGCCATAGGGTTTCCAAGGAGTGCCTGGTGAATTTGAACTGCCAACTTTTTGGTTAGCAGCTGAGCTCTTAACCACTACACCACCAGGGTTTCCCCTCCCCTAACAGGTCTCCAAATCGCACTTTGCCCTTGTCTAAGCTTTCTCATCAATGCAACATGAATAGTCATAAAAAAAAAAAAAGGATCATATTGTCAACCTTTAAAACCTTTCGCTGGTTTCTCATTGCCTTTAAACCTGATTGGACCGTTCCTCCATGTTCCCTCACAACCTACCTCTCTGCTCTTCTTCCCAAGGCCTAAGGCTGGGACCTCTAACCGTTCAGTCTCTCTCAGTGCGTTTGTCTGAGCTATTCCTTTACCTCAGACACACATTTTTCACAAAGTTTTACTTTTGATGAAGATTTACAGAGCAAACTAGTTTCTCATTAAACGTACACACACTGTTTTGTAAAACTGACTGCCAACCCCACGACACGTTAACACTGCCGTCTTGAGCTTGGGTTCCCTGTCCCCAGCTTTCCTGTTCCCTCCTGACTTCTCATCCTCGCACCTGGGCTGGTGTCACGCTTTACTCTCGTTTTGTTTTATGTGCCTGTCTAGTGTTTGGATGAAGAATGAATCTCAGGAGTGACATTCTCACTGAACTAAATAAAAGGGTATCCAGGGGCCATAGATTTGGGGTGTCTCCAGTCTCCAGGCAGCAAGTTGCCACAGATGCTTTTGTTCAACTGTTTAGTTATCTCATGCCTCCTTAGTTTCAGGCCTTTATTTAAACTTCACTGCCTCAGGAAGTAAGAACCTTTTCTAAAAATCTCTGATCCTCATTTTAATTGAATTTCCCTCCTCAAATATTCCCTTCTTTGGCTTTCTGGCCCTTTTTCTTCTTGTTACCTACCACATGCTGAAATTACATATTTATCTGTGTGTCTTGCTACTTAGTCTCTCCCTGATGAGAGTGGACACATGTAAAAACCTAGTAGTTTTGTCTGACATATGGCAGACGATGAATGAGTATTTGCTGAAAGGATGAATGGCACTTAGAACAGACAGTGTCGACACTGATGATCTTAGTTCTTTTCAATTTTGAAAACTCCTGAATGCCCTGGCTAATGCTCTCCACTCAGAAGTCATTCAACGTTTGTTGAAATGAACAGAACTGAACTTCAATTTTCTTTTCCTTCTCTTAGTTTAGCAGAAGACTTCCATCACCCTAGTCCAAAATAATGGTGGCACTAGACAGTAAAAAGATGGTTTAGAACAGTTTTACGATGATTTGTAACACAGTGTGTCAACTGACCACTTAGTGATGGGCTAACACGGCCCCAGACAGCCAAGTGAACTTACAGCACTCTTGACTTGACAGCCACCCATAGCATCAGACATTGCCAGACGGTAAACACTGCTGACAAAGCTGAGCAACGGGGCCATTTCCAGGAGGAAAAAATGAAAAATTGCAGCTAATTGCTCAAATATGATTCTTCTTGTTTTTGCTTCTTGAACAGCCTTGTCAGAAATAACAAAAGCCTAAAAAACATGTTTGCCACTTCATTTAATTATTCTCAGAACATTCAAGAAAATGCCTTCCTATTGTATCATTTTTTTTTCCTGAGAACCACATAGAGCCGTGAAGTGAATCACTTAAGGACCCAGAGTCAAGACTATCACAGGACAAGTCACTACAACCTGTCCCCTTCTTGTTTTTGCTGTAAATATAACTTAACTATAACTGCAGCTTATGAGCTTTTGGGTGAGATGGAGATGCAGCAATAGAAACAAAACTCCAAGGAATCAAAGAGTTGGGGGTAAGGAACAGAGTTAAGGAAGGTCAATCCAACATTTTACCCTATTCTCTTACCTTCAGGGGACCTGGAATCTGGTTACAAGTGATAGCAAGAGGAGTTTTTACCAATAACCATCTTACAGAACAATAGCTTTTCATTATACTAAAACAAATTCTCTTGTGCAGTACTTTAAATGTATTTCAGCTGTTTTCTGTATTGTTTTGAAACTTTCCAACATGAAGATTTGGTCCCTCACTTAGCTAATTTTGACCCCTTAGTGCTTTGAATACTTATTGGGAGGAGGGGAAACGTGGGTTGGAGATTACAACTAACTCTGTAAAGTCATTAATTCATCCAGTCACCCATGTAGCCACTATTTTTTGTGTGTAAGATATTCAGAAAGGAACAGATGAACCAAATAGAGTCATTGCCCTCAAGGAACTTTGAGTACAGAAGGAAAATTAAGTAAGAAATAGATTTCGATAGAGGGAGACTTAGTGCTACAGTGGTGGAAGTACAGAGTGCAAAGGAGTTCTTGACTTAGTCCCTTTTTTTTCTCCTTTATGTCTTGTCTTTTTAAAATAGTTTCTGAGCTTTCGATCCAGTAGGTGACATAAGGCAAAGCCACGTCTATGTAAGACAGACAAAGGAGGCAGAAGGTTCAAGAGGTGGCCTTTGAACAGAGTCCTAAAAAATGTGGGCCAGGTTGTGATACACCAATTACAGGGTGGTAAAGAGGTGGGATGAAACATCCAGGGGTTTGAAAGAAATAAGGCGGTACTGGGAAGTATTTGAGTTTGGGTTCCTTTTTAGTTCTAACTGACATGTATAAAAAGTCAATTCTTTTAAAAATGTATTTCTTTAAAAAGTTGTCATTGAGTGTATTCTAACTCAGTGACCCTATGGGACAGTTCTACTCTGTAGAACTGTAAAGCTGTAAATCTTTCTGTAAGCACACTGACACATCTTTTTCCCGCAATGTGGAGGCTGGTGGGTTTGAACAGCTGACCTTCTGGCTAGCAACTAAGCACTTAACCACCGTGCCACCAGCGCTCCTAGAAGTGCACTGAGGACTTAACAAACGTATTCCTGCTGAGACATCAGCCTGCCTAGGATCTCTTCCTCTTAAGAAGCACCTCTCCATTATTCCCTGATAATTCTGCTCCGTTTTTCAGTCTACATGGGCTGACTTTGCCCATCCTACAGCCCTCTGGCTTCAGGGTAGCCGGGTAATCTAGTGCTGACCAAGTAAAATAGTTCTTACATCCTACTGTGATGGTTAAGGTTATGTGTCAACTTGGCTAGGCCATGATTCACAGATGTTATACAATCAGCCTCTATTTTTTGATCTGATGTGAGCAGCCAACTAGTTGAAAGGGGAGTTTCCTTGGAAGTGTGGCCAGCATCCAACATATACGGTTGTCCCTGCAAAGCACTCTCTCTCTCTCCCTCAAACCCGTACTCTCCTCATCATCCTCTGACCTCTAGTTCTTGGGACACGAACCAGCAGGCTGCTACCTGTCCCACTACCACGTGAGTCAGGAGCAGACTCCAGCCTGACGCCAGATGGATGAATTTGGTACTTGCCAGCCTCCACAAAGGTGGGAGCCATCTCCTTGAAATAAATCTCTCTGTTTTTATACATATACTTCATTGTGTTTTGCTCTTCTAGAGAACCCAGCCTAAGACACCCACTCAAGTGGTGCAAGGGAAATTAATTGGAATCTTCTTGGTGACAGAAGATGTCCTCATTTTCTCTAAGGTTAAGAGCTTTATGAATAGTGGAGGCTGGGACTTACAGTGTTTTTCCTACAAAGAATTGTGAGACAGAGAAATACAGAAACTAGATGACTAAAATAAGGATCCTGCCATGCCTCAAGTCCACATTTCACAACTCCATGAACCAACAATGCCTTACGATGCCCATACCCTTTCTGTGCTAAAGGTTCCTGGGTAGCACAAATTATTTGCTATCAGCTGCTAACCTAAAGGTTAGTGGTTCAAATTCACCCAGGAGCACTCAGGAAGAAAACTGGAAATCTGGCCACAGTTATGGCCAAGGCAAAAACCCTGGGGAACAGCTCTACCCCATAGCACAGGGGGTTGCCACGAGTGGGGACTGACAATGGCAACAGTTTGGTTTTCTGATCTTTTTCTTCTTTTTTGTTTAAGTCAGTTTGAGCAGGAATTTTGCCATTACTACTAAAAACAAAGTCCTAACTCCCAGAGTTCACAAACTGTGTTGACACAAGGAAAATTGTCTTGGCTAAGCTGGTCAAAGAGATAGTAAAAACCGGTACACCAGGCAAACATCTGGCTTCCAATTTGTTTCATCAGTTAAAATGATAAAACCACTGTGACTAGAACCATATGGCCTCGGGGCTGCCCAGACTTGTATTTTTCAGCCCAAACTACAAAATTCCTTTAACCATTACTCATCATGATTTGTGTCCTGGGCTTCAGGTATTTGAAGGCTCTTCTTCCGAAGAATCCTGTTGAGTGCTACTTCATTCCCACAGGAATGTGCTCGCTCTCCTCACCCCCTCCCTGCTCCCGGGCCAGAAATGGGCAGCGCCTGTCCAGAGGGCAAGAAGCTGCTTTCTTAAGACAAGACAAATTTCTAATCAGTCATCATGTCATTACGTCTACTACCAAATATAGGGGACTGTCATGGTAACAACTAAAGACAACCCCTTAAGACTTTCTCCTGCTACAAACTCTACTGAATGGACAAGAGGCAAAAAATGAGGAGTTTAGGAATGCGGTTGTTCCTGAAACACAAAACCAAAAACAAAAAAACCATCTTGAAGATTATCAATTAGCCCTCCTCACTTTGTCTCCATGATCACTTTGCAAGAGTCAAGGCCGGCTGGTGTTCACTGTAGGAGTATATGTTAGCAAACCTAATTTCAGCATCTGTATAAAAACTTCCATTAGTTGCTTGCTGTACTTAAAAATCATACTCCCTGTGACAGCTCTTTGAGGGACTGCCTTTTAACATCCTGCCTGTTTTAAAGTGAAACTGAGAAATTGTATTTGCCAGCTGCCTTGCTTATTGGATTCTATTTGATTCCAGTTTTGACCCTGCTAATGGAGCTTTAAGCACCAACAGCAATTTTGCATCCTATTAATATTCTTCCTAGGTAAGAACCTCATTTTCTATTTCAGCCCACAGAGCCCCGGTGGTGAAGTCATTAAGTGTTTGGCTGCTAACCAAAAGGTCAGCAGTTCTACTCTACCAGCTGCTCCTTAGAAACCCTATGAAGTAGCTCTACTCTGTCCTATAGGGTCACTATGAGTTGGAAGCAACTTGATGGTAACAAGTGCTTTTGTTGTTTTTAACCCTCTGTGGTAAGAGTGTCTGTTCCCATTTATTGGAAATGTATTTTCCACCAGAAGAAAAAACTTAGACAGCTATAAAAGTGAGAAGAGGTAGGTAATTTTTAAACAAAAGTTCAGGGATCAATATTTTAAGTATAAGGACACTAGGGATATAGAAGACTTTCATTGCATCTTAGTTTTGTCAATACTGGATATTTGCTACCCAGCAACCTTTAGCACAGAAAGGGGATGGGCATCGTAAGGCATTGTTGGTTCATGGAGTTGTGAAAGGTGGTTCAAACTCACCCAGGAGCACTCAGGAAGAGATAGGGAAGTGAGGGGCCAGCCTAACTAAACCTTGGAACATTCCTCAGTAATAAGAAACTTTTTTCATCACCCATACCTGGGGGCTAGTTACTTAAATTATTCCTAAAGTAGTTTTTCAGAAAAGCCTGTTTAGACCAAATTCAGAGCCACGTGCAGATGAGACAGAGGTCACTGCTATATGTCCTTCCAATTGGGGCACCAGAGAACTACAGTCAGGACCAGGGAATCGAAACAAAGAGCAGCACTCTACACAAGCGCAACAGCCCATAATAAGTCCTGCTATGAGTCCCAGAAGCTCTTACTGCAAAACCATCTTAGAACACGGTGTGTGAGCGCATCTATTTGCCTAGCCATGCCACTTCCGGAAAATCTTCGCCTCCAAAGTAAGTAAGATGTGAGGCCCCTACCCCCTAAAATCCTTTATAAGCCCTGATGAAACCTTCTGTTCAGGGAGGCGGGGGTTAGCATTGCTTAGGCCCTCCCTGTCTCCACTTGCAAGATTCTTTAACAAAGCTTTGCTTCCGGGAAAAGGTCTCTGTGCCTTACCTGTTCATTTTGCATCAGTGAGCGGCAAGAATCTCAACGGGTCTGTTACATCTTAGGCGCCTGGAAACACTACAGAAGTTTACTAAGTGCCAGACACCCAAGTGTCACCAGGAGGTGATAGAAGACTTCCCTTTTTCTCTGAGCCTGGGGAGCTAGAATGGTATAAGCCTAGGTTGTCTGTTGTCACACTTCCTGTAGTGCCCATTTGTGATTCTTTAGACTGGCCAGCATCTGACTCCCCTTTTCCACGACTGGGAACTCACCCTGTCTGTGAGCTTTAGTGGGTGGCAGAATTTGCCTCAAAATAAGGTAGTTAAAAACACCAGCACTACTTACAGCCAAAGATATAGGTGTTGTTATTAAATGTACCTGACATAGAACATCAAATTGAGAGTTTCTGGCACAAAGTGGGGACAGAGAAACCTCCTCTTCCTCCCTGTGTGAAGTCGGTGGTGGTTAAAACTAGGCTGGCATCCCAGCAAGTGTAGGGCCAAGGAGGATCTCGGTGGTCAGCGCCAGCGGAGTCAGTGCTGGAAGTTAGTACTTGATCATTTGGCTGTGGGAATCAGGCTTTCCAGAAACTCCATAAATCATCTTGTATCAATTTTTCTTAATCCTTTTTCTCTTGAAATCTTTTCCTATGGTAGACCGTGCTGTTGGCAACCAAGAACACTGGCTGGTGCATCTTCTCACAGAGACATCAGGGAGAATACTGCCCACAACTGGAGAGGGTGAGGCTAACATTCTGACAGAAGCGGAGTCAAGGCAGAGGAGCAGAACCTGGTAGGAATGTCTGGGTCCTTAGCATCTCAGAGAATAGTTCTAACTCTCCAAGAGTTCAAAAAGCCAGCAAATCTCCACAAAAGTGGTAATTTCCGACAAACACCATCAGAATCAAATTCTTGTTCTCTACTAAGAGCCTCACAAATGTTCATTCCCCTTGGCCCAGCAATCACTTTCCTGTTCTCTGGAAATAGTTCAAAATGTTAAAAGACAATACCAAAATAGGTGGTGGGACTGGACAACTGGTTGCATAAGTAATGCTTTTAGGTAACAATGCCTGTGAAGTCTGAGGCACATGATGCCAATTCAGTGTTCATATTTCTCATACCTTTTGCTTTATGTTTGGAAGGTGTTTGCATTGCTGCCTTAATCATTCTGTATCTTTCTCTATATCTTGTCTTTTCTCCCGAGTCTTTGTAAACTGCTTTTTGAAGCATAAAGTTAGCTTATACTGTCAGACTGTGTCAAAGTTTATTTGCTTTCCAGAAAAAAAAAATGCAGCTGAGTGCCAGAGGTTGGAAAGTGCCCAGATGGAACCCTCATACATTGCTGGTGGGATTATAAAATGGTACAATCACTGTGGAAAGTGACACGGCACTTCTTTAAAGAGTTAGAAATAGAAATACCACATGATTCAATAATCCTACTGCTAGGAATATATCAGAATCACAATGGAAGGTCCTGGACAGAGTGTAAGGAAAATGTAGAACATAATTCAAATTCATAAAATAAGACCAGACTTACTAGTCTGATAGAGACTGCAAGAACTCCTGAGACAATAGCTCTTGGGTACCCTTCAAACATGACACTGAGTCCTCTCCTGGAGATGACCTTTTAGCCAAACAGTAGACAGGCCTATAAGTCATATGTCAGTTTGTTGTATGGTGGTGGCTTGAGTGTTGCTTTGCTGCTGGAAGCTAGGCTACCAGTCTTTCAAATATCTGCAGGGTCACCCAGAGTGGACACGTTTCAATGGAGCATTCAGACTAAGACAGACTAGGAAGAAAGCTCTGGCATTCTACTTCCAAAAAAAGAAACAAACAGCTTGTAAATAACAGTGGAACACTGATACACTGCCAGAAGACCAAGCTCTCTCAGATGAGAAGGCACTCCAAACATGATTGAGGAAAGGCTGACTCCTCACAGTAGAGCAGGTGGAGTCAAGCTTATGGGACCATCATTGGCTGATGTGGCAAGATTCAAAAAGAGAAGAAACAGTTCCAAATAACCATTAATAACATGAACATGGAATGTAGGAAGTACGAATCTAGGAACACTTGGAATCATTAAAGGTGAAATAGAACATATCAGGACTGGTTTCCTAGGCATTTCTGAGCTGAAATAGACTGATAATGCCCATTTTGAATCAGACAATTATACGGTCTGCTACGACGGGAAAGACAAATAGAGAGCGGTGGTGTTGCTATTCATCATCGGAAAGAACATTTCAAGGGCCATCCTGAAGTACAACTCTGTCAGAGAGAGAAAAATATCCATACCACCATAAGGTAGACCATTTAATATACTGTGATTCAGGTAGGGAGACTGTTGCTCTACTCACATTTCTCCAGATTCCATTACCATTTCTGTGCACTCCAGTTTCACTTTCAGTGTAAAACCTACAATTTTGTTGAAAGTCTTCTTTTGGGCTTCTAAAACCTATTTGTGGGCATAAATATCCCTGATTTGTCACCTCCTGGCCAGGATAATGCTGATGTCTGAGTTTTACACTGCTACGCAACGCTGTCCCTAAGGATTAAGTTTTAGGTGCCCACTGTGGCACAGATTTGATAACACACCCTTGTTGGCCACCCTCCCTTTCCTGTATGATGTCTCTACTCTGCTACCAGTGTCTGTATGCCTGCCAAATAATCTATGAATACTCGACCCTCATCTCAAGGACTCCTTTTGTGGGGGGGTGGGGATTTAACTAAGATGGTGAGTTTTTTTTGTTCTTTTTATCTACCCCAAAACCAAGAAGCCAAATCTATTACTGTCAAGTTGATCCCAACTCATAGCAACCTTATAGGGCTGAGTAAATTGCTCCACAGAGTTTCCAAGGAGCACTTGGTAGATCTGAATTGCCAACCCTTTGGTTAGCAGTTGTAGTACTTAACCACTATGCGACCAGGGTTCGTCTACCTCAGTTAAGTATATAAATTATATGTCTACGTTGTTCATGTTCATATCCTTTATTTTAGCATCTAGTACACAGTGAGCGTTTATATACGTATTTTCACAATGAGCAAATACTACAGTTATTATTATAATTTAGAATCCCTGTATATTTTTTATACCAGTAGGCTACCATGTACCCACAGAACGTGCGCTGTAAAAAAAAAATTGTTTTTCTAAGTTTTTCTCCTCCCCCATAGTGCTTTTAAGGAGTAGCATTCCTGTTAAGGTGTTTTAGCCTGGTTTGTTATGCATAGAGGCTCTTTGTGGGGAAAATATCCCAGGGAAACATAGGTAAAATGATTTGAGAAAAATTTATTGATATCATGTTAATAAGTAAAGAAAATAGGTGTTAAGTATACTCTGTGGAGTCCCTAGGATAGGGCAAAACCTCCAGGAACCATCTGAAGTTCCAGTGTGCAGATACTTCAGAATGTTTAATGGGACAAAATCCAATGGTGCTTATTTGTGGGTGATGTATTTAGAAAGCAGCTGGATCCTTTACCAGGTGATGAAGTATATTGAGACAAAGACTGAGGAAGAATACCTGTGTTGAAGAATGCAGCAACAATATGCTCAGCAATAACCCAAGCCACTAACAAGTGTTAAAGGTCTTTCTGGGATATTTCTCAGAACACTGTAGAGGGCAGGTTATAGGTCATCTTCATCATCAAGTGATTTGAGACTCAGGGAAGTTAAATGTCTTTGTAAGTTCATGCAGCCAGTAAGAGGAAGAATTGGAATTTGACACCAGCTACAAACAGTTAAGCACTCAGCTGTTAACCAAAAGATTGATGGTTTGAATCTACTTATCAGGTTCATGGGAGAAAACCTGGAACTTTGCTTCTGTAAAGATTATAGCCAAGAAAATACCACGGGGGACAGTTTTACTACCTGACATGGGGTTACCTTGAGTTGAAACTAACTGGACAGTACTTAACAACAACACTGTGACTTCAGTCCCTCAACTGCTTAGCTACTCCCCTGTCTTGCCCTCTGGGCTGAGAGCACTAAAAACCAGTTCACTGGGTGCACTAACTGAAGTGCTTCAACCTGGAGAAAATAAAATTTGAAAACAAGATAGAAGAGGCAATCTTCCTGAGCTGCTGTCGAAGAGCTGCAAGCTCCCAAGTAAAAGGGAGACACAATTTTCTCAACTCAATTTCAGGGAAACTTACTGCTTTCCAGAGGTGGAAGGAACAGAGTGCCTCCAGGCACTGGAGGTACGAAGGCACAGTGGCCACCCCAGGGGGCCTCTCTGTGGGGAAGTCAGGGAGGACTGGCGGCCAGCCTGAGGACCTTCAAGCTCCCTTTCAGGGAATATAAAAGAACTGCAAGATGCCCTCAAGCCCTGTACACTTGGTTAGTACTATGCAGTTCTAGAGAGAGACCCACACAAGTTAAATGATTTGGGAGAAACTTACTAATATGTTATTAATAAAGTAAAAAAAGACACGAGCTGTGTATACTCTGTGGAGTCCCTGAGTGGCACACATGGCTAAGTGCTTCACCATGAACAGACAGCAGGGTGGTTCGAACCCATCCAGAGGCACTTGGAAGAAAGGCAAGGCATTCTGCTTCTGAAAGATAAGCTCAAAGCCTTGAAAACCTTGTGGAACATCATGAGTCAGCACTGAATCGGTGGCAACTGGCTAGTGCATACTCTGTGCGTAAGAAGACAGAGAACTACTGTGCTCCCAGGTGAAATCACCTAACACAATGGTTGAGAATATGAGCTTGGAGTCAGTCTACACGGGCCACCTGGGTAAGCTATGCAGCACTCCTATGTCTCTGTCTGTTTAACTGTAAAAAAAACAAAAAAGTTGCTCTGTGCATTAAATAAGCTTTTGCAGGTAAAGTGTTTAGTTAACACAAGCCCCTGAAAGCTGCAAGAGCTCAAAAATAGTACCTATTTTTCTGAAAACCTTTAAACATATGTATATGTATATGTGTGTGTGTGTATACGTCTTTAAAATACATAAACACAAATGCTTGTGTATCCACTGCACACGCTGTACAGTTTTAAACTTGGGATGTTGGAATCTTGAGACTCAGATAATTTGGTACTCTACCTAGAACCATAATAATTGTCAAGGTTTATTAAGTATTCAGACACATTCTAAGCCGCATACTTGGTTTCAGCTAAGACAGGACTGGAAGCTGAGTTTCCTGAATTTCAAGCTCTATTTTACCCCACCCATAATGGCCTTTTTTTTTTCTTCCAACTTTCGTGAGGCTTTTATGAGGTTGACAAATTACAAGGAGACTGAAAGCAACAATCCTGTGAAACATTTTGCTGAGGTATTCTCAACTATGTGGGACTAAATACCCACCTTACAAATGAGCGAAACAGAATGCTTTGGAGTAAAAAAATGTTACCCATTCACAGGCTATGCAACTCCCTCAAGGAAACGGCTTCCTCAAACCTGTGACAACAAGAATTACATAACACAAAGACAAACTGGTAATCACTGCAATGGCACTGGTTACTTTATAATAGTTTCTAGTCTTTTTTTAAAAATTATGCTTTAGGTGGAAGTTTACAGCTCAAGTTGGTTTTATACATAAATTTATATATACAATGTTATATGACCTTAGCTGTCCTCCCTGTAACATGACTGCACACTTCTCCTTCTACCCCAGATTTCCTGCATCCATTTACCAGCTCTTATCCCCTTCTGCCTTTTCATCTTACCTTAATGGACTATTTTGCCTATCCAGATGATGGGTTTCAGGCAAGAGTGACGCATAAATATTTTGTTCTGACTCTGTTTACATTTCAAGAAAAGCAGAGCAGTTGTGGGTCACAGCTTCTCACATCCCCTGATGACTTATCTCCCCCAAAGAGCCTTCTGTGGCATGTAGGGTTCCTTTATCGGCTTTCCTCCCTTCCCTCCTTCCTCCTTGGTTTCCTTACCCTTGGTCTCAACCTCACCTGTAACTCTTCTGCATCTCTCCTTCCCTAGCTGTCCCCTGTCTCTTACTCCATGTCTCTGGGTCTTCTCTCTCTCTCTGTTTACCATTTTTACCACTTCAACACTTAAAATTTTGGGCCAAGCACTGCTCAGCTAAGACGTAACCTATTATGAACATGAAGCTGGACTTGCTACAGATTAAACCATGTTCCTGAGGCTTACCAACACCACTAGTACAGCAGGTGGATGCCAAAAGGAACTGGCAATGGTAGATAGTGAAGCACTCTACAGAGTTCCAAGGAAAGGTCAGTCTGCGGTTGCACCTTGATTGGTTAATGACTCAGTCCTTGGAGTCAGGCAAACCTGGTTCAAATCCTGGCTTTGTCACTTCTAAATGTTCCCTCTTCTGTAAAAAGGGAAAATATCACAGACCTCCTTGTTGGCAGGATTAAAGCAAATCCTGCTGATTTTGCACAGTGCCTGGCACGCGGTGTACACTACACACCGGTTGTAGTTATCACAATGATGATTAACAGCTACGTCCACCTCCTCTCTGGCTTCTCTTTTTCCTGGTCCCTCCCTCCTCACCCAAGCACTCAGAACAGGAACTCTGTTTGACTAAATTTGCTAGATTCTCCAGCCTTGGGACGGGGACTAGCATGCAGTTTTTATACTAGAGGAAGGTAGGAAGGCTTGCACATGTCTCAGTCACAAAACTGTGAAAAATCCTACTGTTTCAAAAACTCCTAAAAACAAAAACAAGACAACAGGAAGAAACATGTCTGATTATAAATTCATTTTTTGCTATTATTAAATGACTTTTGTAAGTTATTAAGAGAAACAAAAGGAGGATGGGGAGTGCAGGGTCCTGGATTCATTTTCATAATCTTTGAAGTGGTGGAAAACCCTGCCATCCCCTCATTTTTCTCTCTCCTCAGTTATCTGTTCCTTCAAGCACAGAACCAGTCTCTCTGGGTTTTTCTTTCTGACAGGAATTCACTATCCTTAGGAAAATGTCTGGAATCTAGAGGAGTACCTCTTCTGCTTCTCCAGAAAGCTATGAAGGGACATTTTCCCTTTTGTCCCTCCAGTTCTCTGCCACTCCTGTTTATTAAACAGAAGCCCCAGGTAAGATTTATTGCGGCTTGCCTTTGTCAAATCCAGGCAGCTTATTAACCTCACAGATGAACACCCTTCCCGCACACAGCTCTGCACGGTTCTGTTCCCGCACCGTGCCCAGACATTCTGCCTCATTGCCTTGGCAACCAATTAAAATACTTTTATATGTATGGCGACATCATCCTTAATTCTGCAAAACCAGGGCAACCTGCTCAGAAGGCTGCGACCTGTCAGCCAGTGGTGCTCTCCTCCGTATCTGCCTCCAGTCTGGTTTGACTTCTTTTCTCACCTCCCAATTACCTCTGAATTTCTACAAGCACCTACATGCCTTTTCTAACACATCTGGCCTTATGTCAAGGAACACCCTTGTCAACAGGACAGTGTTTGGAAGGGATTCTGGGGACACGATGACAAGTATGTCTCCTTTCCTCGGGCTTCAGAGGAAGATACCAGGAGCCACCTGATCAAGAGTTGGGAGAAGCTGACTGCAGTTTTTTGTGATATGATGAACACTATTCGTTCACTAATATTTATTGGAAGTTGGGTACATTTCAGACACTGTGCTAGGGACACAGGAAGACAAGACACCTCCTTATGTTCAAAGAGCACATACTCCAGTGGGAAAGGGAGGTGAGCAGGCAGTCCTGTAAAACCTGATACCTGCTGTGGAGGCCAGAGGACAGCACTGTAGATTTTGGGAACCTGAGGAGGTACCCAAGACAACTTGGAGTTTAGAGCGAGAGGAGACTTCCTAGAGAGATGAAGGCCAAGCTGAAAGCTGGTGATGGGGTGCATCCATCTCGGGGTAGTTTCCAGATTGGGTGGAAAGTTTCATTGTAGTCTTCTCTTGTACTAGCAGTTTGGCTGGTCCCCTTAGGTCAGCTGGTCTGTTTTAGGGCATGTGGGTATTTGACTTATATCCCCTGTCCCCAAGCTAAAGTGTTGCTGTTGGCATCTTGGACAAAGGTGACAGCTAGTGATCCAGGTTCTCTGGTCTCTTGGCACTTCACGCTGAGTATGCAAACGGCAGATGTAAGGCACATTTTCCTAACCCAGCAGCCTCTGGGCCCTGATGCTAGGAGCCACCCTCTAGGACACATGCCTCCAGGTATAGTCTGAGGTTTGTGATCTTGGTATAAATGGATTTCCATGAGGGCTTGCAGAAGTAGGAATCAGACCACCCACATTTTTAAAAAATGCAAATTCAGTAACTACTCCAAATAGTCCGCACAAATAGAGGTAGGCTAAATTTCAACCTGTTACTATTTCTTGTATTTTGTTTTATTAATAGTAACATTTAGGGAACACTGCCTTCCAGGCACTGTGCTAAGTAGTTTGTGTACATCTTATTTAATTTCATGACAATCCTTTCATGTGTACAGTAGAGATAATAGTAGCACTCATTTTAGGTTGTGGAAAGAGTTAAGTGAGATTCGTATGTAGAAGGGCCAGACATGTGGTAAGTCTTCCATAAATGCTAGCAGGAGTGGCTCAGTCCCTTGTCTGCTTTTATAACATATAAATATCTTTATGCTAATATTTATTAACTACCTCATAGCAAATCATTTAAGAAGCCTTGGTGGCACATTAGGCAGGAGAAAAACCTGGCAATCTGCTTCTATCCAGATTACAGGCTAGAAAACCCTATGGTGCAGCAATATGAGGTCTGTCAATTAAGTATGTGAACTTGTCCTAGAAAAAGGCTACACACCATATTGCTGAGTATCACCTTTGGGCACCTTTGAAGTACTCCCCTTGGGAAGCTATGCACTGATCCCAGTGCCAGTCCACCCTTCAAAGCAACTTTAGAACTCTTTTTTTCTGGAATGGCCCTCAGAGATGTCACTGTATTACCCTTGATGTCCTGAATGTCATCAAAATGTCTCCTTTCAGTATTTCATTTATCTTTGGGTAATGAAAAAGTCATTAGGGGCCAGATCAGGTGAGCAGGCAGAGTGTCCCAATACAGTTATTTGTTTACTGGCTAAAAACTCCCTCAGAGACAGTGCCATGTAAACTAGTGCATTGTCGTGATGCAAGAGAGCCGTGAGTCGTCAGGGAAAAGTTCAGGTCATTTTCATCGAAATTTTCCATGTAACCTTTTCAGTAATTCCAAATAGTAAACTTGGTGAACTGTCTAGTTGGTACAAATTCATAAGGTACAACCCATCTGATATCAAAAAAGGTTAGCAACATCATTTTAACTTTTGATTTGTACTGATGGAACTTTCTTGGTCATGGAGAATTGGCTGACTTCTATTGTACACTTTGATGATTTGTTTCAGGGTTGTATTGGTACACCCATGTTTCATCCCCACTGATAACACGACCTCAAACATGGTCTTGCCTCTCCAAAAGGTCTTGGGCAAATTTCAACTCTCCTTTGCTTTGATTCCTCCATGAGCTCCTTCAGGACCATTTTTGCACAAACCTTTCTTGTGCCAAGATTTTTAGTTAAGAGTTTCCTGACTGTTTCTCTATCAGTGCTTACTTAGTCTGCTATGCTTCTCAGAGTCAGCCAATGATTTTGACACACAATTGGATGAAATTTGGCAAAGTTTTTGTCAGTTCTACTCATTACTGGATGCCCTCACCTCTCTTCATCAGTTACGCTTTTTCTTCCCTCAGAAAAACATTCAATCCATTTGTACACTGCTGTTTCCTTCATAACATTAGCCCCTAAACTTGGACTAACATGCTCCTGATTTCACTTCCACTCTTGCCAAGTTTAATAAGAAATTAAATGTTTGTTCATTGCTCTCATTCAAACTCTGTCATTCTCGTAACGATACACAAAAACATGCAACAATAATGAAATGTCACTCAGCAAAACACTGCCACATGTCGACATGAACACAGCTGTGAGACACTGATAGACCAAGGTTATGAAACCTTACTGAGTTGTTTGTACAGTGCTGTCAGTGTAAGTGCACGGTGGCAAGTTTGCGAACTTAATTGTCAGACCTCGTATGCTGTCACATGGGTCACTATGAGTCACTATGACTTGACAGCACCTAACAACAATGAGTAGTTTATGTGGTTGTGCATCCCAAAAGACCATGAGCTCTTTGAGAACAAAGATGCTGCCTTATATACTTTTGTCTCCTGTAGACAAAAAGGGTCTTGGTCATAAAAGGCATCTTACACATGTCTATGAAATGAATGATGCACAGAAAATAATAACTATGCACAAAATTTTTCTCATTGAGCTCACTCTTTCTGAGCCTGGGGCAAAGGAGGTTTGCAAGAACCATTGTTTTCTTTTCTTCCTAGTAGTTCCATAATACGAGTATTACTCTCTCCATGTCTGCAACCCAGTGAGATAGCAGTCCAGTGCCGTAAGTACGGCAGCACTTTAAAAGACAGACCTGCCTGGATATGTTGAAGCAGATGGCTAACATTCATTAGGAGCTTACACAGTCCCAGGCCCTGTGCTAAGTATTTTCTAACTATCTCCTCAGTGAATCCTCCCAATAACTCTAAGAGAAGGTTTTACTATCTCTAACTGACTCTGATACTCAGAGAAGCTAAGTAACTTGCCCAGAAGCACACAGCCAATATACGTAAAGGCAGGGCCTTTGCTCAACAGCGCTTGGCTTGGCTGGCTTTGTTCTGATCGCTATATTGTTTTTCCCATTGAAGCCTAAAGTCACAAGCAGCAGAAAATTGCAATATGTATTTTTAAAATAACATTACAATCTTTCCCTCTTATTCAGACAGTTAAACAACAAAAATAAAAGCATATGTGATGGAAGTTTGGCCACTTGAGAGGCATGGGAGCCACATGCCCTCCCTTCACAAGGGTGACTGAGCTCTTAACTCAGTGACAAATTCTTTTTAGGGCCTCTTCTGTTCCGCTCTATCACTGTCATCTCTATAACTTAGTGTCAATTAACTCTAGATGAAATATTTCTCCCAACAAGCTCAATGGAGCACATAAAATATATGGTGTTCAAAGCAGGGGCTTAGCCATATATATGGTGGCATTTCCTATCTTCTTGGGGCCAACAACTCATAGCTAAATGGCTTTGAACCTGACCCACTGTGTTTTCCAGAAAATCATGCTTGCCACCTAAAAAGGTATTTAACAAGGTGATTCATTTCAAGAATATCTCAGAGTCACCACATGACTTTACACTTAACACACTGTGCCGTTTGTTCATTCCCCACATAACTCTCTAGTGACTTGGTTTCTGAAGAATACATTCTAGCATCATGAGGAATTCTGTGATTCTCTGAAGCCTACCACAGACATAAACGTGTTCATTTATTTACTTACCCATTCCAAAAATATTTTGGGGCTCTAAATAGGGGCCAGAGTGTGGGCTGCATGCTCAGAGCACAGAATTAAGATGGACAAGTGGCCTATTCTCTTTGCGCTTGGAACAAAGATTGGAGAAGTGAGGAATCTGAAGTGAACTCAGCTACTTCTTAAGCCCTTGATTATGAGCCCATGAGCTGACCTGGGGTGAGCTTTTCTGACAGAAGCTATACATAGCAAGCACTCAGAAACAGTACATTGAGTGCCCTTGCCTTTCAGGTGGAAATTGGGAAAGTCACAACTCTGGGGGCTAATACAGGCCCAAACTGCAGGAAGTTGCTCGTGGTCAACGAACTTGTCTTTCTTTGTCTGGGTTCCATCACTTTATTTGGGGCCTCTGGTTGGCGTGCATACATTCTAGGGTCATCAGGTAACCTAACCATTTCAATGGCTGTCTGCCAGTGAAGTGGGGAGCACACACACCTCAGTCACCCAGTCAGCTCAGACACCCACTTGGAGCCACGATGTCATATCCAGCTGCACTGAATCCATCAAGTTGTTGCTGATATAGCTGACAAGAAACTTGATAGGATGTAACCAGTTTGGCTGCCAGAGAGACTTCTTATGGGAACAATTGACATGTGCCTTTCTAATGGCAGTCATAAAGCCAGGTATCAAATCACCCTGTCTCATCTCCATCTGCTTCTGTCTCTGTCCTCTCCATTTCTCATTCTAACCTGATACATTCCTAGCCTGGCCTGGCCTGCCTTTCCTAGCTCCCACGTGTCCTGAATGGACCCTGTCTTTGCAACCCCTTGACCACATCCCTCCTGACCACTGAGACACTGGCTTTTTTCTTGGGAGTTTATTTGTATTGGCTAAGTTTCATTGTCCTCAAAGTTAACTCTTTCACTACATTTTCATATACCATCATCCTAAATCTAAGACTTTTCTTTTTTGTCTTAATCAACTTTAATGAGTTCTAATTTATATACACAAATGCACCCATCTTAATTGTAGAGTTGATGAGTTTTGATAAGCCTATATACTTGTGTAACCATCATCACTGTCATGATACAGAAAGCCAGCCAAGCCAAGTGCTGTCATGATACAGAGCACTTCTTTATCCCCAAAAGTTAGTAGAGTTTAGTTTTGTCTTTTCTAGAATTTAATACCACGGAGAACAATTACACACTGACACACGTAGGGGTGCCATGAGTTGGGCAAGAACAGCAACTAAGATATTGCTTTTCTTTTCCTTTTTTTGCATACACATATAAACACACAGAGATGCCCATCAAGCAAGGAATAGCAAAGCGAGAGAGTATTCATCCTAATCAGATAGCATGCATCCTTTAGTGAGATTTTTTTTTCTTCCCACAAATCAACATTTTAAAAATTGGATGTATTTCTACAGTAGGATATTGGTAGTATTTATTTTTCCTGGCAGGGCTGTTACTAAATAGACAATTTATCTTATAATGGGAAATATCTTAAAATCAGAGAATACTATATTTGTTTGTATGTGCAAATACACACATGACAACTGACTGATCTGGATGGTTTTATCATTAGAAGGTAAGTACTGGGAAGGCAAGAAGTTTTACTTAGTTGTGTAGGTTTCCATTATAGCTAGAGCATGGCAATAGTGAATTTCAAACCGTTTTCCAAAAATATCTTCTAATGCCATGGACTTGGAATATGTCAACAGTCTCTAGCCACAACAAGGGTTCCCTTTGGGGGCTTAGCCACCTGTGCCTTAGGACTGAGCTTACGGAGGCTCAGAACATGTGGTGCTGAGACACCATATCCCAAACTTCGTTCCATGAGCCATTAACATAACTCAGGGTGTTACTAAAAGGGAAAGAGGTACCACTGTCAAGTACATTTGGGAAATGGCCTTATTATAACCTCCCACTTAGAGATTCGTCATTCGTTAGCATGGTAAAGATTCCAAAAAAAGTCCAGCAGTGAAGAAAATGTTTTAGCTTTGTTTTAATCTCAGACTTGTTTGACCACAGAACTTTGTGGAGTACTCATCAGTAGCTTAAAGAATATACCTTGTGAATGGCTGGTCTAATGTATAATCTTGAATTTAAACAAACGAGAAAGAGAGAAGAAAAAGAAATTGAGTAGAGCCCTATTTAAGTTGGTTCAGTTAAGCCCAAAGCTACTTAATGACACTTGGAATTGGATGGGTGAGGAGGCTCTTCACAAGTCGAGGGCTGATCAAGCACTTTCCCTCACTCTATAATCTATAGCATGAAAGCACTTATGGGCAAACGGCCTTTCCTAAGGCAAAGAGAAACCAACACATAAATACGCATTGACTAGTCCCATAGCTGACATGCCTCCAGTGCACAGTGAATAACTGAGTGAGGAAAACTTCATGCCCCAGGCATCTGCTCCCAGTGACCTCTGAGCCCAGGCCATTCTATGAGGGATAAGCTGTTGTCTTTGTCCACTGTTTAGCTAGACATCTTTACCTGATGAGAAACTGAGACAGGTAATAGAAAGGTTTGCTAAAACAGGAAGGAGGAACTACCCTCCTCATTTAAATGGCAGCTTAGTCCTCCTTGGCAATGGCATTGGTCCAATATATACAGATGGAAGGAAATCAGATGGATGAAAGTTAGGCAGAGACTGATAGAAACATACAAGAGTATCTTTTCCTTTCCTGTAAATATTATCTTAAAAATTACCACACAGTAACCTTGACTTTTTCCTTTTGCTGGACCGTTCTATAAATTTCAATGCATAAATAAATCCAAACCAACCACATTGCTGTTGATTCCAACTCACAGTGATCCTATAGATAGAGTAGAACTGCCTCATAGTTTCCAAAGAGTGCTTGACAGATTTGAACTTAACTAAGCTAACTTTTGGTTAGCAGACATAGCACTTAACCACTATGCCACCAGGGTTTCCAATACATAAACAGATTCATGTAATTACAACCCCGGTCAGAAATCCCATCAGTTCCAGTATCCCTTGAAAACTCTCTCCCAGTACCCCTTTATAGCAAACCGTCTCACAACCACTACCCCAGGAGTGTGACTGATATGTTTTCTATCACTACAGTTTTGCCTTTTGGTGAATCCTCTTTCCTTTTGCTGTTCTTTGCTTAATTATTTAATGGGGATATCTACATGTTTACAAGTGTGTACAAAAAAAATTTAAAAAAAGCAATACATTAGTTGCTGTTCTTGCCAACTCATGGCGACCCATGTGTGTCAGAGTGCAATTGTTCTCCATGGTATTTTCAGTGGCTGATTTTTCAGAAACAGATTACCAGGCCTTTCTTTTAATATGCCTCCAGTTAACTTGAACCTCCAATCTGTAAGTCAGCAGTCAGTGGTTAAGCACATTAACTGTCTGTACCACTGTCTGAACTCCAAGGAACTCCAACTCTAATACTGGCTGACTTTCTTTTTTATTATTAGTTATTTTGGTATTTACTGTTAACATTACTAGCATGTCTTATGCACCAGGCACTGCGCTAAGTTCTTTACATCTATTATCTCATTTTAGCTCTCATAGTAGCCTTACTCTATACACCCATATCAATTACCTCCATTGTACAAATAAGGAAACTGAGGCTCAGAGAGGTTACATTACCTGCCCATGGTCTTACAGCTAACGGACAACTGAATCTCAACACAAACCCAGCTTCATTTTACCACAAACTCTCAAACACTATAAAAACCAAGCCAAACCTGTGGTTATAGAGTCAATTCCGCCTCACAGTGACCACATAAGACAGAGTAGAACTGCCCCATAGAGTTTCTAGGAAGTGTCTGGTGGATTTCAACTTCTGACCTTAGCAGTCACAGCACTTAACCACCATGCAACCAGGGTTTCCTCAAAGACTACAGTGAAGAGTGAAAAGGAGACGATTGTAACCAGGAAGGAGGTGCAGTGAGAGGGGTTGAGAGTCAGCGATATTTTCGAACCAAGTGTTTTTTAAAAAATGTCTGCAAATGTGTATGGAGCTGGAGAATCATGTGAACCTCAGCCTTTATAACTTCCTCCACCTGCTACCTAAGCTGTTTGCTGTCCCAGGTAGTACTTGCCTTCTGTTTTCAGGGACCTGTGAATGACGTTATTCTCCCTTGCAAACTTAACAAAGACCACTGGCTGTTTCATGGTTCCATCACAAGTGCACCCCCTGAGACCTACGGGAACATATGGATCACCTTCTGGTTTCCACACAGACTCAACTCCCTGATGTGCTTTCTGACCTCATTTTTTCCCTCCATTTGTTTGCAACACCAACTGAAAAAGTTTCCAGGACAAAGCCAGCTGGTCTGTGTGCTGGAGGTGGGCAGGCGTGCTCTGGCTGAGATGGGGACAGCGAGATAGGAATATTTCTGCTCAGCAGGATACTTGAACAATAGCATGAGAAAGTCTAGCCCTGCATGACCCAGGGCGGTGACATTTGTGCTGGGGATAGAGTAATAGGCCAGAGAAAAGGGAAATGGAAAAGCTAATGAATTTTCTATGATTCTGGGGAAGTAGACCAGTTTCTTGCCTGTATATCATAAAGTCAGCTAGATAGTTTTCTGCTAGAATCAACTCATAGCTCCTTAAGAGTCCTAGAAGTGAGCTGCAAAGCCAGCACACGCTGGGAAGACTCACACATCTGAATCATGGCCATAGATGTCTGTTATCGAGTGCTGCTAAAGCAGAAATATCACAAATGGGTGGCATTAACAGACAGAAATTTATTTTCGCACAGTTTAAGAGGCTAGAAGTCCAAATTCAGAGAGCTGGCTTTTGGTCAAGGCATTCTTTCTCTGTTGGCTCTGGAAGAAAGTCTCTGTCTCTTCAGCTTCTGCTTCCTGTTTGCATAGAGATTTCCATGGGGGCTGGCATCTATCCATCTACCTATGTTACCCCATTCCTCCTCTGTTTGCTTGTTTAATCTCTTTGATATCTCAAGAAAGACTGACTCAAGATACACCCTACAGTAATTCTACCTCATTAACATAACAAAGACAGTTTATTCCCAAATGGGATTATATAATCACAGGCACGCCCAGTTGAAACCCACCCATAGTAACCCTATAGGACAGGGTAGAATGGCCCTACAGTTTCCAAGGAGCACCTGGTGGATTTCAACTGCTGACCATTTGGTTGGTAGACACAACACTTAACCATCATGCCACCAGGGTTTCTAAACCACAGGCACAGAGGTTAGGTTCACAGCACATTTTTGGAGGACACAATTTCACCCATAACTGGAAGCAAACAAAACAAGCCAGAAATCTAGTCACTGAGGACCCTTTCTGGATGATGTTTAACTACCAAGGAAGTGAGAAGACTGTAATTTAGACTGGGAAGGGTGGAATCAATTCAGTGCTAACAGCTGCTAGCATTTGTTGAGCATTTAATGTGAACCAATCACCGTGCTAAGAGTTAACTGACATGCATCAGTCATTTCCTTGGTTTCTCACAACCACCTCATGGGGGAGGTACTACTGTTATCTCCAGTTTCTAGATGGAGAGAAGGGGGCCCTGTTGTTTAAGTGACTCACTCAAAGTTCACAGCTATGAGGGGATGGGATTTGAATCCTGACATTTTCCAAGCAAATTCCTAACTATTCTGCTTTACTAGAAATTCTGGTGGCACACTGGTTAAGTGCTATGGCTGCTAACCAAAAAGTTGGCAGGTCAAATCTACCAGGTGCTCCTTGGAAACGTTATGGGGCAGTTCTAATCTGTCTATAGAGTTGCTATGAGTCAGAATTGACTTGATGGCAGTGCATTTGTTCACTTACTGGCAACCCTGCTGGCACAGTGGTTAAGGGCTATGGCTGTAAACCAGAAGGTTGGCAATTCAAATTTACTAGGTGCTCCTGGGAAAATATGGGGCAGTTCCACTTTGTCTGGCAGGGTTGCTGTAAGTCTGAATTGACTCACTGACAGTGGGTTTGGAGTTTTTTCTTTTTGTTGTCCCTGCTGTTTTTTTTTTTTTTTTGGCCTGTCCTAATTAAGAATTATTGCTTAACTGCAGCACAGCGAGAAAGAAAAGAAATCAGCTATTTAGGGAACCATAGTCCTCTTCAAGCCTTGTAAAGTTCCTTTGGCCTGATTGCATTCAGAGAAGGAATGAGAACCAGTGGGCTTGTGCCGCTGGGGACCCTTCCAGGACTCTGTTGCTCTTACATACTGATCTGAAATAATTGAATGCAGTAGAAACCTATGGCACTTTCTCAAGTAGTCTTTTTGCATAACCGACTTGGGAGGGTTTTAGACACGTAGGCACAATGGGCTATGTTTTCTCTCTCTTGGGCTGGCATCGTGAGGTGTGACTATTGGTTCCACCCTAGCATACTAGCTGGCACAAGAAGAAACACTGAGTTTCTTTCAGCTAGCACAAAGATCCTGATGAGCTTGTTTTCTAGCTGAGCAGTCTCTGGGTTTACAAAGCTCATGGACAGAAGTTAGATGAACTCCTTTTGAGAGCCAGGTTATAGGGTCCTCCGGGAGAGGTGCTTTACAGGATGGCCCACCGCCACAACAGGTACTCTATTCCCTCTCAGAGGATTATTTTCTACTTAGTATTATTCTGGCCAGCACTCATCATAGAATCAAGTACAATAATAATAATACCTATTGCATTCTCCTGTTAGGGTTCGACAGCTCCTTCTGTGTTTTGTAGAACGCCTCATGCGTGGCAGGGCATGATAAATACTCAATAATAATGTTTACTGTGATAATGATCTTTCAAATGCCTTTCATCTAAGACTCTCAAAGGGCTCTGCAAACACTAATTAGTTAAGGCTCCCAATGTCTCTTTTTTTAATATCCCATTTTCCCATTTTACAGAATTTTAAATTGACACCCAGCAACCTTAAATGCCTTGCCCAAAGTCATAAAGCAAGTGTAAAATAATAATGATGATGAGGCCTTGCATTTCCATATCATATATTTTCTAAGGAGATACAAGTATGTTGCGAAGACAATTTTTACAAGATCCTAGAAAAAGGTGGCTAACAAGTATTATTAGCTCTGTTGACTAGATAGGATAGACAGAGGCAGGGTGGGCAAGCAATTCTGGTGAGGTTTGACAAGTCCACACCTCTAACTCTCAGAACAGTATGGGGATCCTAGATAATCCTTAGTTCCTTTAACTGAGTGATACATGGTTACTTTCACACTTACAGGAAGGAGAGTTATATTTTTGAGAGACAGGTCATGTAAACATTCAGGAACAAGTTTCTTCATACCTTGGTTGGGTAGTGGTTAAGTGCTATGGCTGCTAACCAAAAGAGCAGCAGTTCAAATCCACCAGGCGCTCCTCGGAAACTCTATGGGACAGTTCTACTTTGTCCTAAAGGGTTGCTATGAGCTAGAACGGACTCGACAGCAACAACCACCAACCAACCAACCCACTGCCATCGAGTCGATTCTGACTCAAAGTGACCCTATAGAATGGAGAAGAACTGCCCCATAGAGTTTCCAAGGAGCTGCTGCCAGATCTGAACTGCCAATCTTTTGGTCAGCAGATGTAGCACCTAACTATGATGCCACCAGGGTTTCCAGTTGATGGCAACAGGTTTTTTTTTTTTTTGTTTTTGCTGGGAGAGGCAAAACTAAAATGCAGAAGCAGGAGGAGCCGAACCACTCTAAGAAAGGATGTTTCAGGACATGAAGGAAACAAGGGCCGTGGGGGCAGCCTGCTGGTGGATGGGCTGCCCACCTCAGCTGTGCTGTTTTGCAGAGCTGTGGTTAATAACCCAGATCCTGCCCAAAAGAAGGAGCCCTCAACAGCTTGGCTCCCTATCTCATCCTCAAGAGAGGACCTGATGCTGGTGCAGCTCGGAGGACGGACAGGGCCTCATCACCAGCATCTTGGTCTGATGTCAACAGGTCTCAAGGAAGAGTTTCAGAGATACCCAGGATCTCAATGGCTGTTTCTCATGTACAACCAGCTCTCATCCCCCAACTCCCTGTGCTAGGAATCTTCTCTGGTTCAAAAACTTGGTAACTTGGATTCACTTTTTGCTGCCTGTTCTTAGCAACATGTCCACATTGCAAATGATGAAAACATGAACAAAAATTCCAGAAGGTGATAAGTTACATAGCTCTGGCCAGCCTGCAACTCTTCCTTCATGAATAATGTTTCTCTGGAAGGCACGAAGTCAGGCTTCTGTAGAGGTGGAGGAGGGGAGACGTTCCTGGGCCTTAGGAATTCCAAAGGGTATTTTGGTGACCTGAGATACAGCCAGTTTCTCTGTCAACAAGGCATGTTTGAGAAGTTTGCCCTACAATCTCCCTTCCCCCCAGCCTTTTCCAGGTCTGTTGTTTCTGGCTGATAACTGGTCTAGGGCTGATGGGGAGATTTAAAGAAGAGTGCTAAGCCTTTTTCAGGAATGTGTTCATACAAACAAGCACAAGAACCATCAACAGTCTGCAGTGAAGAGAATCACACCAATGTCCCATTTTTCCCTGCTCTCACGTTTGAATGTTTATACACTCCCCCACCACATGGCCGGCACTTCAGTGCAGTGAACTGAAAGAAGGTGGATTTTTAAAACAGAAATTGTAAGCCATTATTCTGAATGTGCATCACCAACCTATTCTCCGGAGCAGGGAACAGATCTGTAAAAGACCTCTCCCCCATGCACAGGCACTATTACTCGTTATAGCAGGATGCCCTAGGATTCTGCTCCCAGTATTAAAGCTTACTCCCCAGTAAAATGTCCCAGAATTCAGCTTTAATTTTCTAAGTCGGCCAACAGCCCAGATCACAGTTTCAAGTATCTACTTTGGCACACAGACTCCAAGGACGATGGTGCAGATAATCCTGTTAGGCCAATGAAGATCACATTCTTCTCTTCAGATAGGTCCTTAGCATTCCATAAGGATTGGAGGGCTAGATTCCTATTCCTCAAACACCAAGAGCATTACCAGGCCATCTCTCCTGTGTGGCTTGATTGTTTCCACTTTTTTATCACAGCCTGCAACGTGTATTATAAGTATAGTGCATTGACTTTGTAAAGTAAGACACATCTGTGGGATCCTATCCACATCTGTTACTCTCCACCGCCCAGCCTTTGCCATCAATCAGTCCACCCACCGAGATGCTTCCCCTCCGCCCATCTTCAGGTGTCAGCTATGAACGAGCACTGTCATAACAGGTACTTGTGACTGGGAGCAGGGAATTGATTTGGGTAAAATTCAAACAAAATTCAAAAATGGGAACTTCTCAGAGATCTCAACAGTATCAAGCAGCTGCATTTGTTTTATTTCTTTTCCCATCTGTGCACTTCCCATGCCCTGGTTTAACCTAATAAGAGCATAAGAGAAAAACAAAAACTACAAGCAGGAAGAATTTCCTTGTTCTACCACTTTATGGACAAGAACAGGGAGAACCTAGGGAGCTTCAGCAAATACCCCATTCCAAGGAGGATTCTTAGACTGATTAGACTTCAGACTCCACCCACGTTAAAGTAAAACCATCACTGCAAAACAGAAACTTATCACTGGGAATCAGCTGCAGCACTTGGAAACGTAACTGAAAAAAGATACTTCTAGCTTCCAGCACGGCCAAGTGCAGCTTCCCTAGGGACACGATGTTAACAAACAAGATCGTTCTTACCCCATCCATGTATATCCTGGTGTTGGGCACCAGTCGGAAAGGGCTGGACTGCAGACCTCTAGGGTTGGTCCTGCTTTTCCGGCTGTTGAGGGTGGTCAGCACGCCGCCAGGCCTGCGGAAGGAGCCCTCCCTCCCTGCGCTGTGCCCAGTGCGCACACCATCCAGGAGACGCACGAGGAGCAGGTTGGCTGGCAGGGCCTCGATGCTGCAGAAGACCAGAGTTCTGCATTCGGGGCACCTCAGCTCCTTGTGAGCCTTGAAAATCCTCTGCAGACATGGTTTGCAAAAGGTGTGCTGGCAGGGGAGGACTTTGGCGGTGACGTCGAGCTTTTCCAAACACACGGGGCACTCCAGAAGATCAAGTAACGTCAAATCATCCATTTTATTTTAAAACCCCAATCCTGACCTGGGAGGGCAGAGTCCACATGGTAAGGTGAGCTGAGTCCAGGAGGCAGAGAATGCTCTTGAAAGCGTCAGAATTTCTGCCTGTTGGAAGGAGAAAGGAAAGGAGGCAAACAACGTGACTGCTCTGAGATGGATATCCCACCTACATCGAGGCAGTGTCTCATCAGGCAGTTTGCAAGTACTTTGTTCTGGCACCCAAGTTTCCAATGACTCATTCTGATTCAGTGCTAGCAGGTACAGGACTCACTCCCGCCTGCTGTAGGGCTCAGAGGGCACATTCAGCACTGTGACTCCTCGCTAGAGGCAGAGATGATCTGTTGAAGTGGTACACCCACTCATCTCTGCCAGCCTGGGCTGCAAAGCGCTTGGACAGTTGGCCTCGCCTCTCAAGGCGAAGCCCCTCACATAGAATGCAATTTTTTGTGAAGATACCTACTACCCATTCCATCCTCTGGGTTTGTTTATCATCTGTATCATATTACAGATAAGTTTAGTTAACATACGTAGCTATATATGAATAACACACAAATAAATGAAAGAGTATTTTTTTCACAATATATCATCCCCCGTTATTCTTACTTTAGCAACATACAAGAAATTTTTTCACTGGAAAAATTTTCAAAATTTCCCATTACCAAAGATTATTTTCCTCCACCACTAAATGGGGTACTTGGAAGCTCTTTTTTTCCATCCTGTTCCTTCCTTTTCCCTTCCTCTTTCTCCTTTCCTTCTTCTTTTTTTCTTTCTCTTCTGCTCAGTCTCATCATTTTAAACTGCCTGAGACAGTATTCCTCCCACAAGGTAAAGCTGCACAGCCTGTTTAGTTACTTTGACAATTGTTCTTGGTTTCAACTGAAGCAGACAAGAATTCTGGATTGTGGTCATAACCTGCAAAAGCCAGGATGGAGCAGAATACACGCGTGTGTGTGTGTGTGTGTGTGTGTGTGCGCGGGCGCGCGCACGTGCGTCTATAACCCCCATTTCACAAAGTTTTCATTTGGATATCTGAAAAGAAGCCTCCAATTTACAAAGATCTCCTCAGAAGTAGCCAGCCGTCCGCCACCTGTGCCAGGCTTGCGTGCCTGCGGCAGCCCAGGCGGTTTGGCAAAAGGCGAGGGCCCCGGGCTCCTCGTGCAAGGGAGCTGACACTGGACGCGCGGGTACCAGAGCTGGCGCCTCGCCTTCCCCGGACTCCTCTCCAGGGACGTCAGCCCGCTAGTGTGCGGGCGCCACTAACCTTGGGACCTCCTCGGAGTTGAGCGCGGCCGGCTCCTCGCTGCCCGAGCTCCCCCAGCGCGCTGCCTCTCCCCGGCAGCCGCTTGGAAAACTTCCTAACAACTCGGAGGAGTCTTACTCACGTCCCGGGATCGCCTTACCCAGCCCTGTTAACGCTTTCAGCGCCAGGCTGCCGACGGCTGGCAGGAGGAGTGAACTCCCTGCTACCGATTCTTCCTTTGGCTTCTGGGAAGAGATTACAAGAAGCAGCATATAAACCAGCCCAGAAAGCCACGTACTTTCAAAGCTTATGTTTTCACCTTTACTCGTTTTTTTTTTTTTTTCCCCTACCCAAGAAGTTAAAACACGTTCAGATACAAACACGCCAGTAAGAGGGTATTTATATTAAGCCTTTGTAAGGATTTCCTGAAAAGGGGAAACATTACTAACTGGGTAAGCCAGCCACTTAGAAAGTACTGCTTCTTAAAAACAATAGTTAATTCCGGAATTCAGAGGTTGAGAGGGCCTTAGTTAAGTTTTGGCCAATCCCTTTAAATTAAAAAAGGGTTACAACAGTACGTATCCTTGAAAAATCTGATTACAGAGAGCTTTTTAAGGAAAGGCGATGGTCCTCAGTTCTCCCCTGTCCCTGATCTACGGTAGTGTTTTCATATCTGTAAATAGTACCTAGAAAACTCTGGTGGCACAGTGACTAAGTGCTACAGCTGCTAAACAAAAGGTTGGCAGTTTGAATCTACCAGGCGCTCCTTGGAAACTCTCCGGGGCAGTGAGAGAATGCACCCTGTGGCTTCCCAGGAGAAAGATCTCGTGATACCGCTCCCGTTAAAAATCACAGCAAAGAAAATCCTGTGAGACAGTTCAACCCTGTCCCTTGATGTTTCTACCACTGGAAACTGATTGAAGGGCACCTAACAACAACAATAATACTCCTGCTTCTTGATTTGTCAGTGATTCTTTGCATACAAGTTACAAAGGCATCCAAGTAAGAGTAAGTTAGTGAGGAGGGACCAGACATCAGGATCACCCTTAATCCTTATCTGTGCTGAGCACTGTTTCCAGTACTTTACCTATGCTAGCCCATTTAATCATTTCAAACACCCTGTAACATGCTCTCTTCTTCTTTACTCTCATTTGACCAAAGGAGGAACCAAGACATGGTGAGGTTAATTCTCCCAGAGGTCACAGCTAGTAAGGATGAGAGCAGTCAGTGCTCCTAAGTACTTTGTCTTTCGGAGATACAGCTTTAAGGAGAGGGTAGCTTTGTAGCTCAAGGGAGCCAGACCGCTTCTGGAAACCCTGGTTGTGTGTTATGTATTACATCTGCTAACGAAGGGCCGGTGGTGCAAACTGGACAGCAACTCCTTGGAAACTCTGTGGTGGAGTTCTGCCCTCTCCTATAAGGGTCACTAGGAGTTGGAATCGACTTCACTGCGGTGGCTTAGACCTCATCTAGGATAGCAAGAATTCAAAAGATAATGACCAAATTTCACCAATTAATTTCTTTTGCAGTTGAGGCAGCTTTGCCCAGAGAGATCAAGAGACTGAAGTTGCCCAGTGAGTTAGGGGCAGAACTGGGATGAGAAACTGGATGTTCTTTTTGGCTCTATTGTCCTCCCTTTCACATAACGACAGCTCTTTTTTATGAGAAAGCACATAAATATGATGGGAAAATCTTAAGAGAGGACCATGAGGCCTGAAAACAGGTTGGTGATGTTTACATGATTTTCATAGCTCTTCTATGCATGTTTGTAATGTCCAATGCATACATAGTTCAAAACAAGACAGAGCTGAGCTTTAGGATTGGGTAGGTGAAGTCATCTGTCTTCTCAGCTCGGAGGTCTAATTTTGATACATTTCAGTGTCAGAGACCACTTTCAACTCACTTAAAAAAAAAAAAACAACAAAAAACCCCCTCCTTTTTACCAAAAGGAGAATTTTTTGATCTTCAACAAAATCACATCCCATTCTGTCTTCTGTCTCCAATTAATTTTTTCCCTTGATGCAGTGCCCATCAGGAAGTCCCTTGTAGTCTGAGGCCCTTTGCTGCCCCCTTCCCCTGCTTCCCACTTAGTGGAGCTGAGCCAGTCTCCTCTGGAAGCTGTTCTGAACAGCTCACCCTCCAAAAGGACCACCCCACTGCTGCTGCTCCCTGCTGAAGAGATGGCAACATTCTCTTGCCTTCCATCTCTCATTCTTACATACAGCTTTTCTCCTACCTACCCATATCTATACCAACCCACCACCCACATTCTTCTGCATAATCACTCATGTAACCTAAATAACAGTCAGGTTTACGATGTACTTGTTCTATGCTATGGACATATGCAAGGACTTTGAACAGATGATCTCAATAAATCCTCCTAAAACTGAATAAGATAGGTCTGTAACTTTCCCAGGGAACAAAGCTTATGATCAGAACCCAGGTTGTCTAATCCAAGGGATTGTGTTATTGTTTTCCACATTATAAAGTAACATACATGCTGTAATTTTACCCATGTATTTTTATTGTATACACTTTTACACATTTGTGCATATATATCCATATTTTATACACCAGCTGATCCCAGGGACCTCCCAACCCCAAGTGATGACTCAGACGTTCTTGGGGCCCACTCAGTCTTATGTCCCCTCCACAGCTCTGCACAGCTGCAGAAAACTGGCAGCTTCCCTTTCTCGTCTTTGAGAAGAAGCAATCAAACCAGCTTAGTCCTAGGACGATCAGACACAGCCAGTATGCTACCATGTCCAAACGTATTTGGGAATTAAAAACCAAATAGAAATGCTGATGGAACAGTTTTAGGCGGTAGTGATAGAAGAACATTTACTGGAAACAGAAGGTAGGGTCTTTTACCAGCTCTCAAATGACACCCTGTAGGTGGTCCCCAACACCACCCACATATGAGGTTAGCCTTGGTGGGAATTTGAGGAAAAATTTTCTTTTGAAGCTTTTGAAGACAGGGAAAGTTTTAAACGGGGATTTTATCTGGGCTTACCCGAATGCGATCTTGGCATCAAATCAGATGAACAGCTAGTCCTTAAAAACAAACAAAAAGGTGAACTATGAATGCTGGGCCAGACAAACAGGCTCTGGCTCCCTCCCCCACCACCTCCACCCTGTAACACTCTCGTTTATGGTTGTACTGTTATATGGTGATTACAGGCTGGACTCCTTTTTTAATACCTGTGTGATGTTTATGGAAAACCCTGGTGAGTGGTTAAATGCTGTGGTTGCTATCCAAAAGGTTGGCAGTTCAAATTCAAAAGGCGCTCTTTTAGAAACTCTACGGGTCAGTTCTGCTCTGTCCTATAGGGTCACATGAGTCAGAGTTGATGGCAATAGGTTTGGTTTTGGTTTGCTGATGTTGATGAGCTTCTGCTGCTCATACTTGAGCTAAGAAGTTTTACAGATTCAGGTAGCTGCTACCTGACAGTGTCTTTCTTGGGGACCCTGCCATGTTCCTCTTGTCATCTGCCTTAGAGTTTCTCTGATATTGCAACATGGGATACCCACAGGAACTTGCTCTGTACTCCTCCATGCTTGATTCAGCAGTATCTGTGGATAAATGCTGCTTCTTTCATCCTTTGGGGCAGGCAGTGCTGAGATTTCATAAGGCTTTTTAGAAAGTTCCATGGGAAAGAGTATCATTCATTCAGTGGGTGGCTGACTCAATAAGGTACCCTCTTTCGTCCCCTGTAGACCTGTCCCTCAATTCACCCATAGAAACAACCTGCAAGTAAGTCTGTGTTTCAGGCTAGGATAGTTTCCTTCAAATTTGAAAGAAAATCACAAAAGTATACAAATACATTTTACTGATTAAATTTATTTGTCTTCTGGAATTATAATTTTAGAGAGGTCCTCTTTTCATTTGGCTGGGGCTTTTAACCCTTATGCAGTCACCAAATCTCTGCAATAAAGTGAATCATCTGTAAGAAATCTTTAAATCTATCAACAGAGTTCAGGAAGTTGAAAATTCAAAGTGTTAGAACTGAAGGGGTTTTGAAGACCCTCTTGACTGCTGCTATATGGTCTTGTTGGCAGAGGTCGTATTTTGTACTTCTTTGCTTTTTATCTTCTGTACCTAGTATAACATCAGATGCATGTTTCAAATATGTCAGTGGAAATGCCTTATCTGTTTCCTGATGGTGATAGTATTGCTGTGATTTGATTTTCTAATAACATTGGGTAACCCTTGGAAGTGTCCAAGGAGAGGAACAGTGAAAATGTAAATGCTTGGAGTTGAATTGAAAACAGAGTGCATGGGTTTAACCTATCTTTCCTTAAAAGATACAGACTTTGGAGGAGGTTGACTGGTAATATTTGCAGGCAGGAAGTACACTTCAGGGTGTTTCTATACAACCACTAGACCCAAGTACAATGACCCCCATCTCATTGCAAGGACTAAGGGCCAAGCTTTCTGGAGATGGCCTGTGGTCCATAAGTTTCATGAGAAACAATATGGACCAACAGTCAGAAACATGGCTTTGGAGTCTCAAGACCTGATTTGAGTCTCAGCTCTGCCAGTTATTAGATGGACCATTTGGATAAAATATTTAATTCCTCTGTCCCTTGGACACAAGTTACTATAAAATGAGGCTAATGATGAAGTCACCTTAATGGACTGTTCTGAAAAGTTGATGAGATAATCCATAGAGTAAATGCTTAATAGATGTAGAGTTTTCCTCCTCCCACAAGAGAACCAACAGTCAGGTGATTCTCGTTCTACCTCAGCTAAACCTAAGAAAATCGTGCCAGGCTGTGTTGACCAAAATGCTCTAACACAACGTATCTCTACTTTTAGTCATTTGTATCCCGTCTTTAGGCTTTTTTGCCATAGTCATGTACTTTAAAAAACAATTTCAAGTCATTTTTCACTGAAATACATTTATTTTAAAAGGAAACTCTTATATGACTTATGTAAATAGGAAACCAGTGTCCCCAATGCAATTTGACAGTGAAATAAAAAGCATAGTTAATAAGAGTCATAAAATGTCTTTGCATTCAAATGAAATGCCATTGCCTGCCTATATCAGAATTCCTGGCATGCCTCTTTGTATTGAAAAAGGGGAATTAAGAGTGGTATCAAACTGAGGCTTTCTTTTCAATGCAATCATTAAAAAATGAAGCAGAAATGAAAAGAGATTAGCTTCCTCGTGGTGGGATTCAACGTTACTCATTTCGTATATTGGTAGTCCAGGCTTTGGAAAACTGCTCTAGTCTATCTTAAAGGAGTTGTGATGACTTCGAAGAACCCAGTGGAAGATTAGAACCTTACCGCTTTTCTGTGTACAAACAGTGGTTTACTTATCTGTGGTGAGAGGTTCTTATGTGTATTTATTCCTGTGAATTTTCCATAAAAGAGTTGTCATTGTTAGGTGCTCCCAAGTGGGTTGCAACTCAGAGTGACTCTATATATAACAGAGCAAAATGTGGCATAGTCCTGCATTATCCTCAAAACCACTGCTGTGTTTGAGCCTATTACAGCATCCACTTTGTCAGTCCTTCTTATTGACGGTCTTTGTCCTTCTCACTGACCCTCTACTTCAGAAAACACAGTGTCCTTTTCCAGGGACTTGTCCCTCCTGATAACCTGTAAAAAGTAATCAAGATGAAGTTTCATGTTCCTCACTTCTAAGGAGAATTATGCTAGTACCTCCTCCAAAACAAGCTAGTTTATTCTTTTGCCAGTCTGTGATATATTTAATACATGTTCTTTGTCAAGGCCAGAATTCAAATGCTTCAATTTTTCCTCAGTCTTCCTAATTCATTGTCTAGCTTTCACATGCATATGATGCAACTGAAGATACCAAGGGTTGGGTTAAGTGCACTTTAGTTCTCAAAGTAGTATCTTTGCTTTCGATCACTTTAAAGAGGACTTTTGCAACAGATTTGCTCAACACAGTAAGTCGTTTTCTTGACTTCTGCTTCCATTGGTGTTGATTGTGAATCCAAGCAAAAGGAAACCCTGCACAATTTCAATACTGTTACCATTTATCAAGATGTTGCTTATTGGTTCAACTGCTAGGATTTTTGTTTTGTTTATGATGAGATGTGACTCCCTATGAAAGCTGTATATTCTTTGATCTTCATCAGTAAGTGCTTCAAGTCCTATTCATGTTCTGCAAGCAAGTTTGGGTATCACAGATCGTTAATTAGTTTTCAAATTATTTGTTCAGTGTACAGATTGAATGCCAAGGCAAGTCAAGTGCCGTCGAGTCAGACAGATTGAATAAATGTGGTAAAAGGATAGAACCCTGACACACACCCAATAAAAGAGAGTAGTCTATTAAGTATAGTTTCATTCCATCCTCTACAGGAGATTTCAGTCCCTGGGTGGCACAAATGATTTGCACTTGTAGAGCAAACCTAAAGGTTACTGGTTCAAACCCACCCAGCAGTGCCATGGAAAAAAAGAACTGGTGGTGGTGTACTTTTATGAAGACTGCTGGCAAGAAAACCGTATTGAGCAGTTCTACTGTATAACACATGGGGCATCAACTTGATGGAAATGAATTTGATTTTTATCAGAGATTTGTGAGGGTGTTTGTTGTAGTCATCTAGTGTTGCTTTAACAGAAATACCTTGAGTGGATGACTTTAAAAAGAGAATTTTTTTTTGTCACAGTACAGTAAGCTAAAAGTCCAAATTCAGGGTGTCAGCTCCAGGGGAAGGTTTTCTCTGCTGGCACTGGAGGAAGGTCCTTGTCATCAATCTTTGCTTGTCCTAAACACTTGTGAGGCACAGGAACCCTGCTCCTTTCCAAAGGACATGCTCAGCTTCCAGCACTGCTTTCTTTCTTGATGGCATGAAGTCCCCAAGTGGCTCTGCTACCTTCTCTTTCATACCTTAAGGGATTGCCTCAAGGCACAAAACAAACTTACACACTGAGTCCTGCCCTACCGGCACAGCTGCAGCCTGTCCTTGCTTATTAACATCATAGAGGCAGGAATTCCACCACGGAGGAACATCCTCTGATACCAGGAACCTGGCCCAGCCAAATTGCTACTGATTTTGTGGGGAACGCAATTCAATCCGTGACAGTGTTCTAAAGGACTCTTTGTACAAACAAGAGAAGGAAATTAGGTAAGAATGTATGTTACCATTCTGTTAATATTAAAAAAATAATTTGGCTTGTGAAATCCAAGTAAAGTCTGTAGTCTGTTTCACTGTGTTCTGTCAACATCATTTTCCTAGTTTTTATAATGTGTGGTAGTTGTATAAGATGTTATCCTTGGGGGAAGTTATGTGAAGGGTATAAGAGACCTCTTGGTACTATGTTTGCACTTTCTTATGAATCTGAAATTATTTCAAAACAAAAGTAGAAAAAAAGAAGACTTCAATATCTAGCCAAAGCCCTACAAACATATTCTTATCTTGCTCCTGAACTAAAGCAAGTTCGTTCCACCTGTCACTGACAGCCAAAATTCAGACAGGGGAAAGGTTCAATGCTTTACTAGTAGACAAGCACGCCAGCTGGGGGACGGTGAGAATAACTTCTCCAAAAAAACTGTCCCCCTTTGGGTTACATTTTTAGTGGTTTTTATAGCTGGAATTCAAAGTGATTGGCGTTTGTCACAGAACAATAATCAGGAGTCATAAGATTTCATTACTTCATAAGATTTCATTACTTCATAAGATTTCATTACTTCATAAGATTTCATTACATCTTATCAAACACTGTGAATTACCCAAAATTTCATTGTCTCTTTTTGAGGTCTTAATCAATTTTACTTCCTCAGAGATAGGGACAAGAATGCAGACCTGTTAATCCAGTCCGAGGGTGATAATTGAGGCAGAGGATAGAATGCAGCTTAATAACCTTAGTGATCTTTGTTAGATTCTTACTTTTACCACCAATCTGACCATCTGATCCTTATTGACTCTGAACTGCCACTTCTAGAAACTTGTGATAAAATAACCAAAGTATCGCTATGAGTCAGAATTGACTCAACAGCAGGTTTCTGTCTTATTTTTTTTTTTGGTATTATTTAGAATAGCGAAAAATTGAAAACAGCCTAAGGTAAAACAGTAAGGAAATAATATACAACCCTTAAAGAGCCCTGGTGGTACAGTGGTTAAGTGTTCGGCCACTAAACACAATGTCTGTGGTTCAAACCCACCAGCCACCTCATGGGAAAAGGATAGCGCAGTCTACTGCCGTGAAAGTTTACAGCTTTGGAAACCCTGTGGGAGCAGGTCTACTCTGTCCTATAGGGTCACTATGAATCAGGAAGAACTCAGAACCAACTCCACTGCAATGGGATACACACCCATTAAAATAATAGAGGCATATATGTAAAGACAGACAAGAGTATTCATGATTAAATGAATACAGCAATTGACAAACTATATAAGCTTAGGTTATTTAAAAATGACTCACAAATGCATAATATTGAGACTAAAAGAATGTATGCCAAAATGTCAGAATGGTTGTTTCTCGCAGCTGGGGTTACTTTTTTTTTTCCATTTTGAATTTTACAACTTTTGTAATTTTTCTGTAATTACACTCATGTTGCACATTACTGGTATAATGAATTTTTACAAGATAGAAGAACTAGGTTAAATCACTATAGATTTACTGAAGCAGTTATAACTGAAGGAGGTAAATCTTGTAACATTCATAGCCTATGCATTATGATTTGTTAAGATAGCCATTAAAAAAAAGAACTTGCAAAGTTCCGAAACTGCTGTAAGTAGATGTTAATCCACACAGATACTGAGGCTTACGAGAGAAAAGGGCTGTGATCAGTCATTGCACTAACTGGTTTTCTTCCTCTTTCTTTTACTGTTTCCTTTCTGATGAAATCAGTAAATGTTTTGATTCAAAGCCACGAGCAGGATGCAACCTTAATTCTTGTTAAACTCGGGGCAAGTCCATGCAAAAGCTGACAATTTGCCGAGGCTGTTGAATAACCACAATCTTATACTTATGATCACATAGGTGGAAAAGTTGCAAAACTCAGTGATTCCCTAAATGCCTTGAGCAGTCCTAGGTGTGTCTTTTTTGGTAGGTCTTTCAGGATAACATGAACTAGTTGATAAACATATGTGTTTTTCTTTTTTATGTTAAAGAATTAGATTTATTTTTCCATTGTTGCTGTTAGGTACCACTAAGTCAGTTCCAGCTCGTGGCAGCTACATGTACAAAACAAAGAAACTTTTCCCCACTGTGTGCCATCTTTGCAATAGTTGGTACGCCTGAGTTTGCTGTTAAAACTGCCGTGTATTTTGTCCAGGTTAGCTAGGGAACCTGATCTCTGCTGCCACTGACTAACATATTTCACTGCAGAATCTATGATTTTCTAGAGATAACAAAGGTCGTGGTTTGCATTATAGAACACACACAGTATTGATAAGGTTACCAGGGGAACCTGATCTGCCGCATATCAACAGTTCTCCCTGGCAGTTTGTGATGCAGATATGGTTTCTTCCTGGCAGGTGTGATGCAAATAGAACAGTTTTTCCTGGTAGCTGTAAGGTGGCTACAGGTGGCTACAGGTGGCCTCAGGTACAATCAGAAACCAAGTTATTACCCCCCTCCCATCTATCACCACCCCCAGCTTTTGCCTATGAAGAGCACTCTGAAAATGTATACTGGGTGTTTTTCTACTCATGGAGACTACCCCATTGCCTGTTCAGAACGTACTTTCCCTTAATAAACATTTGCGTCATTTGCTACTAAAAAGGATGATTCCTTGTGTGCTTTGGGGAGGGGATTTTTGTTTGCCACCCATCAGGAGATGGAACTTGCTAGTTCAATCTCTGAAACCCGAATCAGGTCACTCGGAGGTCTAATCAGTTGCACGACCTCGTGCCTATTTCACATGGCTTTTTAACCTAGAGGGCTCATCTTTCAGCACGATATTACACGGTGTTTATTTGTGATTCCCTAGGCTGTCACTGACTAGTTTTTGGAAGGAGATCACCAGGTCCTTTTTTTCTAGTTTGTCTCGGCCTGGAAGCTCCCCGGAAGTCTGTCCACCGTTGGTGACCCTGGTGGTATTGGAAACACTGGTGATGTGCTTCCAGCATCATAGCAACTTTCGACACCACAGTATGACAAACCGAAAGATGGGTGTTTTCGTTTTTTTTCCCCCCTATAACTGACACAAAGGACACTTGACAGATCAATCAGACATTTGTTGAACACTGTGATGGGTGCTAATTATGTGTTAACTATGTAATATAAGTTGTTTACTCACTTGTCCTTGTAACTCTTCTCTCTCTTCTGTATAATCAACATCCCATATTGCAAGGGCTATGCCTGTCCTATCCAAGTATGCTTGGCACGAGGAGATGCTTGATAAGTATTTTCTGAGTGATGAGGATGACTCATTTTTCTTTGAAATTCTCACCACATTCCTAGGGAGAAATCTTGGGACTTGAATTCCAGAGACTAGCTTTGGAAACTCAGTTTTACCACTAATAGCTCTGTGACTCTGGTTGTTCAGTATCTCTAACCCTACCTACAGAAATGTGGTCAGTCATAAGGACTTCTCAGGATTGCCATAAGGAATAAAAGGCTTAATATGTGCTGGTAGCACTTAGAACAGTGTTTGGTACATAATAGGTATTCAAAACAGAACTGACAGTCTCTGCATTCTTCTTCTTGTCCTAATTATGATTTATCGCCTTTTGCCATTGTTTCTAACTTTCTGTAATAGGTAAGAGCATAAGCTCTGAACTCATATGTCCTGTACTTCAGTAAGAGTATGACCTGGAGCAAGTTAGTTAGCTTCTCTGTACTCAGTTTCTTCATCTGTAAAATGGGGAGGATTATGTTTACACTTATAACCCAGTAAGCATATACTGAGAAGATGTTGATAAAATGCTTCAAAGAGCATGACACAGAGTAAGTGCCCAGTAAAGGTTAGCCATTATCATCTTACCAGGCCTCTTATTACCTATCAGAATACACCCAAAGTACAGTTTAGAACTGAGCCTAACTCCTGGCTTCTTTTTCTGAAGTTGTTATTCATTCCAATTTAGCTATGCCATGACTGAGAAGTGACATAGTAGCTGCCCTGGAGGTTTATGTGGTCTTGGGGCATTGCAGCACCCTTTAGAACTTTAAGAGGGAATAAGAATAGCTATTACATTTGAATAAATAATAACAATCAACACTATTTTATGTCAGTTTTGGTGTAAAGAACCATAACCCTGTCATTACTGCATCTTACAGATGAGGAAACAGAGGCTTAGCGAAGTTACATTTTGCCCAAGGTCACAGTTGTGGATGGGGAAGCCAGGATTCATGCCCAAGCAGTCTGACTTCAGAGTCTGTATTCTTAACCCTTATGTTGTCTCATTTGCTACATTTATCATATAAACAGGAGGTTATTTTTATTCAATAACCTACTGTGATTTTGATCTGAGATTTTTTTTTTTGTCTCCAGCACTATTCAGTAGAGTCCAAACCTTGCAGATACAAGCAACCTTCTAATGGTGACATGATCTTGTTCTACAGGAAGACAAAAGGGAAGACAACCTGAAACAAAAAGGAAGGGATTATTTGAGGTATTTCTTTTTGAGATAAAATAATGTTAAATGCTAATAAACTAAATGAAGTTTACTTAATACCTTTGGGTAAACATTCCTTTGGTTTTCAATACCTAATGGAGAATCCCATAAATGTAACCAGAGTGGTTATCATTATTTTGTTTTCATGGCCAACTGATGACTGTAAATGAATTTTTCAGCTAGCATTCTAAAATATTTTTGTCCTCCTAGGTCTGGCTCTTCCGTCTTCTATCCTGTGGCAACCAGCTTCAGGCAGACCAGGTGTACAGGAGTATGGGTGCTGAAGAAGAAGAATCTGATGATGAGCAGTTCATCTCATGACACCACTGGTCAGCCTCCACTGTTTTTAACCTCAGTTTGGAACTAAACATGGCTTTGATTCTAAACCACCTTCACTATGTTGCCACTGTCTACTCCAATTTTAAATGTGAGTTCTTATTCACGCAGTAATTCTACATCTAAAGGTTTATCCAAGTGAAATGCCCACATAACATGCAAAGACATATACAAAGGCATTGGCTATTATTACAGTGTTTGTTACGGAAAAGAGATAGAGCTAACCTAAATATCCATCATGAAGAGCTTTGTTTAATATATACGATCATAATCGTACGGATTTACCCAGAAGAGTTAGAGTTGTATATATTGATATGGGAATAATGGAAAAGAGCAAATTGTTGGCAGTCTTCATAATAATCTTATAGAAGCGTTTATAAGGTTATGCATCAGTGGTTGTAAACCCAAATGAATACGGGAGCCATATTTGTTGCATAAATGGGTCAGATAGGGGCTTTGATAACGTTGAGATATGTCCCATGTAAAAGCAACTGGCACTACTCTGTTTTATCTAAAAATTGCTAAACGTATGGCAGATCTTTGGAATTTCCGAGAAAAACTAGAAATCTGAAATTTATGTGAAGTCTCTTAATTTTTATTTTGCAGCCACTAAAAGAAAAATTTAAAGAAATTGAGTGTGGTGCTCTGTGAGCTGAATTTGTTTTGCAGGCTGACTGTGAATTAAACTCTAAAATACTGTAAACAATTGACCTCTAAAGTACTCTAAACAATGGCTTTATCTGGAAAACAGTGCTATAACCCCCAAGGAGGGTAGCTCCCCAATTCTCTCACCTCAAATCACATCCAACACTGTGGCCAGGTCTTCTGACAAAGACTGGACTATACAAAACAAGGAGTGTGGCAGGCAGTGAACAAACCTTTGGACTTTAATAAATGCAATGAACTGTTCTAGAAGCTCATTGCTGGAGCCGAGATAATAAAGGGGTCACAACTTGGTCAAAGGGTCACAGAAGCTCTGGATGAAAGAGGGAAGAGTGTGGTCGCAGGGTCGATGAGGGGTGGGGAGCAGTTAGAATAGAGTGGCAGTGAAAGTTCTGGGTGTCACAGGGCAAATTGATAGAGATTGTTAAATCATTCTTAATCACAGTAAAATTTGTTTTAAAAAGAAAGAAAGAAAATAGTGCTAGAGGCCAATTTAAGGTTATGGGCTGTCACTGTTTATATTTGAGATTTCTGCAATATACTGCTTTTATAATAGAAACATAAATACTCAGAACATAAGCGGAATTTATGCTAGGAAGGTCTGAACTAAAGTGAATTTCCAGTTCATTCTAGAGTGACACCACTTACAGGTGTTTTAGATCTTTGGTTTTCTCCGTGGGCAGCGTAAACAGTTAATATCCTTGGCTGCTAACCTAAAAGTTGGAGGTTCAAATCCATACAGAGGCACACTGGAAGAAAGACCTGCTAATCTACTTGCCCCAAATCCTACTCTGACACACGATGTTGCCCTAAGTTGAAATTTACTCAACGGCAGCTGGTGGGTAGTCGGTTTTGTTACCAATCTAAAGAATCCTGAGTTTGACAGATACTGGTAGATAAATTATTCTAGACCAGGGTTTTCTGCAGCCCTGAGATTCTTGGACCGTATATTTTGCTATGGGTGGTAGCAAGCAGCTTTTAAAGCATGTTGGGAGAGAACAGTCATATCACTCACTTCTATGGTTGACCTGGAGACTGTGAGGTAATGAATCCCTAGGTGATCATCATTCCTTCATTCAGCAAACATGCTTTGAATGCTTACTATGTGCTTGGCCCTGTACTAGGCCCTGTTGACATGAAATATATTCACGAGCTCCCAGCTTTGGAAATGCCAGAACAGTACTTAGACTCTCATAAGCCAGTGTGAAAAAATGCTGTGATGAGGAGTGGCGTGTATAACCTTGGGAATTCCTTCTCCCCAAAGACATGTTACCAGAGAGATGAAGAGGGGGAGCTAGCCTGGTAAAGAAATGGAGGGAGATTCTAGGCCCAGGGACCCATACGTGCAAAGTCATGAGGGAGGGAGAGGACTTGGAAACTTACAGAAACTGCTGGTAACACTGCATAGTTTGAGCAGAGGGTGTATGTCAGGGAACGTCAGGCACTGAGTTGGGGTGTGGGCAGGGAACTGATCACAAGAGCCTGGCAAAGCAGGCTGGGGTGTCTGGGTTCCATCCTGAAAGCTGCCGAGAGCCAGTGAAGTCTTTTAAGATGCAGAGTGACAGAGACTGTCTTCAGATTCGAGGGCTGTTTTATATATCAGTGTCGACTACCTTCCCTTGGAGTTTTCATGTTATCTCTCTTTGATTCATAGAAAAAAATACTGTGCTTTTAAGTTCTAGTAAACAGCAACTTGTTAAAAGAACCAACCAATCAACCAGCCAATCTAACAAACGAATCAGCAGAACAACTCCGCAGCATGACAGCTAGGATGACTGCTGTTACTAGTTGCCATCAATGTAATGAGATGTCACCTGGTCCCGCACCCCTTTCACTGTCACTGGTATTGCTCTAGTCCATTGCTGCAGCCACTGCATGTTTTGAGAGACTGTCAACCTGGGGGATTCATCATTTAGGGCTGTTTTGAACGATATTGCATTGTGATCCATAGGGTTTTCAGTAGGTCTTCAGTACAGGGTGCTTACTAGCCCTGGTCTTTCCCTACAGAGTTTTCACTGGCTACTTTTTTAAAGTAGATCATCAAGCCTTTCTTTTTAGTCTGTCTTAGTCTGGAAGCTCCACTGAAATCTGTCCACTGTGAGTGACCCTGATGGTATTTGAAATACTGGTGGCATAGGTTCCAGTATCATAGCAATAGGCAAACACCACAGTACAACAAACTGACAGATATATTTTGTCAAAGTGTAGTTACTATAAAAACGTATCTGAGTTTTATGACTTCCATTGCTGCTTAGCTTTTAGAGACATTTTATGGTATATCATATGCAGCCTGCAAGTTAATTAAGCCTTAGATTTGGAAGGTTGCTTGTGAGTTGTAAGCCAGTTTCAAGGGTGTGGATGTGTTCTGTGTGAGGACCTGGTTAAAAGCATCCATAACATTATGATAATCCTCATTAAATATTGCTGGGGTTCCAACTGGCAATTCGTCCCATTCTTGGCGCTGTTACCCAGGAAGGGCTTTGCTTGCCTGGAATGGTTGAATGCTCAATTAATAGAAAGAGAACAAACATGTTCAACTTGGTGAGAACTTGCCTTTTCCTCGTCTTCCAGGGGAAGGAAAAAGTCAGCGGTTTTAAGAGAAGGGAGATGAGGGTGGAGTAGATTGGGTGACTGGTGACGCTGTGAAAGTCCCAAATTGCTGCTGAGGTGCTTTTTCACCCCTGGAGCAGGGTGATCTCATTTGCCGCTGCATATGCATTCTACCCTGGTTGCCTGGTCCTTTTTGCTATGAGGACATGTGTGTATGTTGAACACATAAATGTGTCCAGGAAGGCTGCGAGGATTTTGGAGACAAACTGAGCAGGATTTAAATTCTGCCTCTCAACTTACTTAGCTGTGGAAGACGGGGCGAGTTGCTTCATCTATCTGATCTGACTTCTTTTTTTAAAGAATTAAATGAGATGAAATGTTCATATGCAGTGATTTACATCTAACTGGTGCTCAATAAATTATTTCCCAATCTTTTATTGGTTTCCATAGGAAAAGCCATTTGTCCCCCTAAATCTCTGTCTTTCTTAGTTTTTACCAAAACATGTTCAGGAAAACAAGATTTGCATAGCAAGAAGACTTGCATTCCAGTCCTGCTGTTACGCTCACCCTGGGCAAATGACTTAGTCATCTAGTGCTGCTATAACAGAGAAACCACAAGTGGATGGCTATTAAAAGAGAAATTGTGTTTTATCACAGTCCAGTACACTGGAAGTCCAAGGTCCGGATGTTTGCTCCAGGGGAATGTTTTTTCTGCTGGCTCTGGAGGATGGTCCTTGTCATCAATATTTCCCTGGATTGGGAGCTTCTGAGGCTTATGGACCCTGGGTCCAAAGGATTCACTCTGCTCCCTGTACTGCTCTTTCCTGGTGATACGAGGTCCCCACATTTCTCTCGTAGCTTCTTTCTTTTATATCTCAAGAGATTGCCTCAAGGCGTACTATAATCCTGTAGATTAGTCCTGCCTCCTTAACACAATCACTGCTCATCCTCCCTCATTCACATCATAGAGGCAGGATTTACAACATAGGGGAACATCACACAAGACACAAGAATCCTGTCCTAGCCAAACTGCTACACTCATTTTTGGGGGACACGATTCAATAAATGACAGCAAGTCAGTCAATATTTTTGAAACTTTGGTTCTTTCTACAATGGAACAGTAATGCCCAATAATTCCTGTATCTTCTATAGTCATTGTGAGAATTCAGCATAGTAAGGCAATAGTTTTCAAACTTTAGTATTCACCAGAAACATCTATGAAGCTTGTTAGAACATAGATCATGGTACCCTCTCCTCAGGGTTTCTGATTTAATAAGTTTATGAAGAGTGCTGAGAGTTCCTGTTTTTCCAGGTGATGCTGATACTGCTGGTCCTAGGAATACACTTCAGCACAAAGTAAACACTGGATGCCACATCATGCTTTGCATTTTGGGTCAGAAGTAACATTGTAGGCACTCCCATCTGGCTAGAATTCTAATTTTAGGGTGTTTACTTTGGCTATGCCATTATTTGCTTAACTTTTAGTTCATGCAAAACTTTGTGTTCTAGGATAACAGCAACTAGAAGTCATTATCAATGAGGACATGACTATTATCCAGACACAAGTATGAGGGGTCCCAGAGTGACCAGGTACCAATGTAATTTTATCAGCCAGGTTCCCTTGTCACATGCCTGGACTAAAACAATTCTGAAACATTCTAATACTGTTCAAGACTCTGTAATAGACACTGGGGCATCCTTGTGGGACACTGTGAAAAATGACAGATTTCCAAAGGCCAGAGTGTCCTTTGGTAACTTGTAAAAAAGTCCCACAATCCCCCACATTTTTAAGTCTGCGAAGAACAGATAGATCCTCCTACTGAGGAAATCATAGGTCCTGACTCTTTATTTTGGAAGGCAGATGGCAAAGATAAGGGCATAGTGACATCTCTGCCACTTAATGAGTAGTCTGAATGACAAATCTAAAATCAACAGCTTCTTTTCCTCCCTCGCACCCACTCACCCAACACTTAAGTCCTCTTTTACCATTGTTTCTTAGAGTGATCTAGCTAGCCACAGAAACTGCTACCTGGGTTGGCAAACCCTTCAAATGCAGTCAGTGTAGGCCAAAGTTGGGACTCATGATTGCACTATGGTTAAGAGTCTAGGCCCTGGGGTCAGATAAACAGGGCTGGGGCCCATTTCTGTCACTTCCTAGCTTGGAGACAGTGACTGCAGACAACAGACCCAACCCGTCTAGACGTCTGTTTTCTTATCTATAAAGTGAAGACAGCAAAGATACTTTTTTCCACTGGTATTTGAAAGGACAGCAGGGTCACCATCCATCGTGGATAGATTTCAGCAGAGCTCTGGTCTAAGATGGACTGGGAAGGAAGGCCTGGTGATCTACTTCCTGAAAATTAGCCAGTGAAAACTCGATGAATCACAACATAACATTGTTTGACTCACTTGCTTTGGATACATCATCAGGAAGGGTCGGTAGCGAGATGAAGACATCAGGTTTGGTGAAACAGAGGGTCAGTGAGGTCAGTGTGGGAGATCCTCAGGTAGACTGGCACAGCAGCTGCAGCAATAGACTGGAATACACCAGTGATCCTGAGGGTGATGCGGGACTGGGCAATGTTTATTTCGTCGCGTATAAAGTTGTCATGAATCAGTTATCTATCTCCTTATCTCTAGTTATTGTTACTATAGTGGGATTTCTTTTTTTAATTTTTGTTATTGTGATTAAGAGAAAGTTTGCAATCCAAGTCAATTTTCCATATAAAACCTTGAGTACCTGCCTCTCTGCAACTCTGTCTGTTTTCCTCACCCTGTGACAGCATACTCTTCTTTTTCACTCCTTACTTCCAAGATTCACTCAACCAACACTTCCTCTCTACCCTCTTGTCTCTCCTCTAAAAAGAAACCAGTAGGATGGCCTCATATGTATATTAAACCATAAAATACACACATCACATGCATCATTCTGTGTCCCCAAGTCCAGTCCATTCTTTGTTTGAAGTATTGGCCTTCAGTGCTGGTTTCTGCTCTGGGCTAGCAGCAAGTCTAGGGGCCATGTATTTAGGGGATGCTCCAGGTTGTCAGACCATCAAGTCTGGTCTTTTAATAGAATTCTAGATCTGTATGCCCCTTTTTTCTTGTGCTACATGAGAGTTTCTGCCTGTGTCTCCTATCAGGGCTATCTGTAGTAGTGGCTGGGCACCATCTGTTTCTTCTGATCTCTTGCTGATGTAGTCTCCCAGTCATACAGGTCCTTTTGTCTCCTGGGCACATTTTTCCTAGTATCATTGATGTTCTCAGTTGTCATCAATCTGAGGTGGGTTGAGATGAACTGATGTTCCTCAGATGGCAGCTTGCTGGCTTTTAAGACCCCAGACACCACTCACCATTATGAGGTGCAGAAGACTCTCTCAGAAAAAGACTAGTTATGCCAATGGATCTCGATGTTTCCTGAAAACAAGGTCACCAAGGAGAATTTTTAAGAGTTTAGCTGTTTAAGACTGAGTTCCTTAGAGAAGTGAAACCAGTGAAGCACATATATGTATGTGAAGTAGTCAGAACACAGAATGTATGAAGTATCAATCTAGGAAAGTTGGAAATCATCAAAAATGAAATGGAACCCATTCATATTGTCTACATTCCATGTTCTGATTATTTTATATATTTATATACATAATCATATGGTTTACTACTGCAGGCGTGACAACTTGAGGAGTGGCATTATGTTTATCATCAGAAAGAGTATTTCAAGATCTATGCTGAAGTACAGTGCTGTAAGTGGTAAGATAATATCCATATGCTTGCAAGGAAGAGCAGTTAATGTGACTAGTATCTCATATTTAAGCACCAACCACCAACTCCAAAGATGAAGAAATTGATTATTTTTACCAACTTCTGCAGACCAAAATTTATTGAATATACAATCAGGATACATTGAAAACTACCAGTGATTGAAATTCAAAAGCTGGAAACAAAGAAAGATAGGTAATGGCAAAATATGGCCTTAGAGATGGAAGTGATACCTGAGATGCCATTACAGAATTTTGCAAGACCAAAGACTTCTTCATCACAAATACTTTTTTAATAACATTAATGGTGATTATACATGTGGCCCTCACCAAATGGAATATCCAAGAATGAAATCAACTACATCTGTGGACAAAGATGATGGAAAAGCTCATTGTCATCAGTCAGAACAAGGCCAGTGGCTGACTGCAGAACGGATCATCAGCTGATCACATGCAAGTTCAGGCTGAAGCTGATAAAATTAGAAGAACTCAAGGAAAGCCAAGGTATGACCTTGAGGCTATCCCACTTGAACTTAGAGACCATCTCAAAAATACATATGACACACTGAGCAACAATGCCAGAAGACTAGACAAGTTGTGGAATGACATGAAGGACATCAAGCGTTTAGAAAAAAAGACATCATTAAAAAGACAGCAAAGAAAAATAAGACCAAAATGGGAGTCAGAAGACTCTGAAACTTGCTCTCAAATGCTGAGTAGCTAAAGCAAATGGAAAAATTAATGAAGTAAAAATGCTAAACAGAGTTTCAAAGTATGACTACAGAAGACAGAGTCAGGTATTACGGCATGTGCAAAGACCTGCAGTTAGAAAACCCAAAGGGAAGAACACAGTTGGCGTTTCTCAAGCTGAAAGAACTGAGAAAGTACTCAAGCCTTGAACTGTGATAGTGAAGGATTCTACAGGGAAAACGTTAAATGATGAAGAAAGCATCAAAAGAAGATAGAATAAACAGCCACAATACCAAAACAATTGGTTGACATTCAACCATTTCAGGGGGAACCAATGGTAGTGGAGGAAAAGAGAGGTCCGAGCTACTCTGAAGACATTGGCAAAAGACAAGTCTCCTGGAATTGACAGAACACCAACTAAGATGTTTAACAAATGGATGCAGCGCTGAAAGAGCTCGCTTACCGATGCCAAGAACTTTGGGAGATAGCTGTCTGGCTACCCTTATTTACGCCCATTTCTAGATCCAGTAGAATGTTAAAATTATTGAACAATATTATTAATACTAGAGGCAAGTAAAACTTTGCTAAAGATCATTCAAAAGTGTCTATAGCAGTATATTGACAGGGAACTGCCAAAACTTCAGGTCAGTTTCAGAAGAGGTCGTGGAATCACAGATAGCATGGCCGATGTCAGATGGATCTTGGCTAAAAGCAGAGAACACCAGAAAGAAGTTTACCTATGGTTTTACTGGCTACACAAGGCATTTGATTGTGTAGATCACAACAAATTATGGATAACATTGTAAGCAACGGGAATTCCAGAACACAGGGAATTCTGCTCATGAGGAACCTGTACCTAAGTAAAGAGGTAGTCATTCCAACAGAACAAGGGGATACTGAGTGAAGAGGCAGTCATTCCAAGGGAATACTGAGTGGTTGAAAGCCAGATAAGGTGTGCGTTGGAGGCTGTATCCTTTTGCTATAGTTAATCTGTATGCTGAGCAAATAATCTGAGAAAATGGACCCTACGAAGAAGAATGGGGCATCAGGATTAGAGGAAAACTCACTAACAGCCTATATTATGCAGATGACACAGTCTTACTGCAAGTGAAGAGAACTGGAAGCACTTAGTAAGGAAGATTACAGACCACAGCCCTCAGTATGGACTACACCTGAACATAAAGAAAACAAAAATCCTCACAGCTGGGCCACTAAGCAACACAGTAAACAGAGAAAAGATTGAGGTTGTCAAGAATTTCATTTTACTTGGATCCACAATTGACATGGAAGCAGTAGTCATGAAATCAAACGACCAATTGTATTGGTCAGACTTGAAAGACTGTGAAAGAATTCTTTAAAGTGCTGAAAAGCAGATATCACCTTGAAGATTAAGGTGTGCCTGACCCAAACCATGGTATTTTCAATCATCTCACATACATGTGAAAGCTGGACAATTAATAAGAAGACTGAGGAAGAAGTGACACCTTTTAAATGTAGTATTGATGAAGAATTTTGAATGAGTGAACAAATTTGTCTTGGAAGAGACATAGCTAGAAGGCTCCGTAGAAACAAGGATTGTTTGACTTCATCTCACATTCTTTGGATATATTATTAGGAGCAATCAGTCCCTGAAAGGGGAACTCATGCTTGGTAAAGTACAGGGTCAGTGTGAAAGGTCAGGAAGACACTTAATGGGATGGGCTGACACAGTGGCTGCAACAATGGAATCACGCGTTAACAGTGACGATGAAGTAGGACTGGGTAGTGTTTTGTTTTGTTGCCCGTAGGACCAAAAATAATTGGTCAACATTTAACAGAACGACTCCACAGAACCCAACAACAACAACACACACACACACATACATACTCATGAACCCTGGTGGTGTAGTGGTTAAGTGCTTATACCTGCTAACCAAAAGGTTGGCAGTTCGGATCTGTCAGGCACTCTTTGAAAACTTTATGGAGCAGTTCTATGTGTCCTATGGGGTCACTGTGAGTTAGAATTGTCTCAACAGCAGTGGGTTTGAGAGAGAGACATGTATTTCAGGGAAACTGGAAATTGTTCACGCAGTGGTATGCAATGGGAAGTCCCAAGTCTGTGGATCAGGCATCAGGCTGGAGGCCTGATTCATGTGGCTGCAGAGGCTGATGAATTCCAGGCAGTTTGCCTGTTGATCCCAAAAAATGGAGGTGAATTGAAGGTGAGCTAGTTTCAGGTCACACTCCTAAGAAAACTCCCCTTACAACTGATGGCTGATCACATCAGATCACTTGGAGGATGACTACATCACTACATAGTTTCCAGATTACATCGTTACATAATTTCTAGGCTATGTTATTACATAATTTCAAAACTACGTCATTGCATAACTGTCAAACCACTGAGAATCACAGCTAAGCCAAGTTGACACACAACATTGAACATCACACTAGCGATGGGACAGATACACATAGATTCCTGCATGCCCTCCCTGAGCTGTCTCTTTTCCAGAATTATTCATCAGTGTTCTGTTGGCTCACAGTGCTGAAGTTCTCCGTTTTTCCAGTTTTGACCTGAAAGTTAAGGGGGGAATTGTGCATTAGGATGGCTAGGCAGGGACAGGGAGCGGCTATGAGAAGTTGGGCCCCGCTTGACTTTAAGAACTGACTCCCAGCCCCCAGGAAGCAGAAGTAGGTTCCGTAAGCTAAAGGCTCTGTTGTCCCTCGATGATGCCAGAGACTCACAGATGGCTCAGAGGCCACAGGGAGAGAATCAGTGCCGAGTGTGGAAGGAGCTTCCACACTGCAGCGGGTGTAGTGAGGACTGAAGGGAATCTCAGTCTTTTTGGCTTCTCCAGAGTTTGAGGCTACAAGAAGCAGCCTGCGGGGCAGGATGGCAGCTGCAGCACCCATGGGACAGCTGATGCGGTTTTCTCAGGAACCTGTGGGCAGGCAGTGATGTTAATGAAGGACACGAGGGGACTGATTCCTGAGGATGTGAGGATTTCTCTTGGAATGGGGATAAGTTCTCAAAAAATGGACGTGGGGGAACTGTTTTTATGTAGGTGGGAGCAGGCTAGGGATATTTAACAGGTGGGTAGGGACATTGCTGAAGGCAGCTGTACAGTGCTGGACACACAGCAAATACCCAGTGACTGGAAGTTATTATACTAGCTGTTCCCTGACACTCTGCCCTTTCCCAGTGCCCATGCGATGGGGCAATTTTTCTGAAAGCACTCAAGGATGTGAGAGCTCTCAGCCCCTCCTTCCACAGAATTCCTTGCAGAATGCAGGAGCTTAGTGGTAACTCTTTTCCACCTATTTTTCCTATCAAAATTACAAAGTACTTATTTTTGAGAGGAAATAGTAACTCGTGCCTTAAAACCAGTTGCCATGGTGGTCCCAAGCGTGTCGGAGTATTGTGCTCCATAGAGCTTTCAGTGGCCGATTTTTTTCAGAAGTACATCACCAGGACTTTCTTCTGAGGCACCCCAAGGTAGACTTGAGTCACCAAACTTTCAGTGAGCAACTGAGCATGTTAACCATTTGTACCACCTGGGGACTATATTCAGTACATTTATTCTCAGCCCTCTTCTTTCCAAAATGAACTTAAAGCGATCCACAGCTCAGGGGGGACTGTAATGCAGAAGCACAAACACCTGGCTGTAAACACCCACGCATACACACACACACACACACACAGAAGAAAACTTGCAATCTGAGAAAGAACAATAAGAATTGCCTCTCTTTCTGAATCACTTGTGCCTTGAGAATTAACTTTGGGAAGAAAGGAGACTCGGGAATTGGTTGCTGGGATAGGGTGCAGGCAGTGGGCAAATCTGTGGTGACTTTGCCCATTTTGACACAACAACATTGTGTTGTATCTTAAAGAAATTTTGCACTCTCACCACAGACAGCACTGCATTTTTCTTTACAAAGATAGAGGACTTATAAAAAATAATATGTATGTATGAGTATATACAGATGGTAAGTGTGTACATAAACCAACTCGCTGCCTTTGAGTTGAGTCTGACTCATAGCAACCCTGGAAGTCAGAGTAGAGCTGCCCCATAGAGTTTCCAAGGAGCACCAGGTGGATTTGAACTGCTGACCTTTTGGTTACCAGACGTAGCACTTAACCCACCATGCCACCAGGATTTCCTGTATGTATGTGTACATACACCCATACCCACACAGGAAACCCTGGTGGCATAGTGGCTAATGACTGTGGCTGCTAACCAAAAAGTCGGCAGTTTGAATTTACAAGGCACACCCTGGAGACTCTACAGGGCAGTTCTGCTCTGTCCTACATGTTCGCGATGAGTCGGAACTGACTTGGCAGCAGTGGGTATACACATAACCTGGTTATAGCTCCCACTGTTGTTAGGGTTAAGACAAGTGATCTGTTTGGTTTTTGTCTGCTACTGTGATTCTAAGCCAGACATCTTTTTGATTTTGCATTGGTCTCTGTTGTTGCTCATGTAATTTCTGAGGCATAGTAAGAACAATCAGGAGGCTAGCCCCCTTTTCTGAGGGTTTGTGCACACTTGTCCATTTCATTGCTTTATTAGATTTCTCACAACACTTCTATGAGGTCAATTATAATCTAGACCCCTTTTTACAGATGAAGAAAACAGAGGCTTAGAGAGGAGAAGTGACTTCCCAAGGTGACATAGTAAGTCATCTTTGTTTTGACAATGATTTGAATCCAAACCTGAGGACGGTGTCTGTCCTTCCCCCTGAACTGCTTATTTTGGAAAAGTACAAGGTTTGAGTTCAAGATAAGATTGTAGAGATCCGTGTCTGAAGTATTTTCACAGCAGGTCAGATAAAAGCCTTCAAAATACCGATTATGAGAATGACAATTTCTGTGACAAGAAATTCTTCCCTTCCCTACCCCACCCTTCAAGAGCTTTTTCAAAGACTTTCTTCCAGATTTAGTCTGAGGCCTGTGGGAGAAACTGGGTAACAGAAATACAAAACAAACAGAAGACCCCCTGGGCCTGGAACCACTCATGAATGAAACAAAGTTTCCTGAGCCCTGGTGAACCTCAATCTGTTTTCTTTGTTCTAAAACTTCTGGTTTCACAGAGCATCAATTTCTCTCGAATAATAACGCTTTTTATTCCTCACCAAATGATGCAGAGTTGTCTCGAGGATTCTTCTCATCTCTGTTCATCCATGTGACAGACACACACACAGTGAGGTTGTCACTTCCCTTCTATTCTTTTCCTTTCCTGTCACACAGGATTCCCGCCCCAGCACAAGGCAGGTGATCTAAGCAGTGCCATACTCCCCCCGCCCCCTCACGTCCCACCAAGCCCTCCATAGGGCGTTCTCTCTTCTCTGCAAATGAGTTCTTTCCTCTTTTCCCACAACAGCATGGTGACTCCTTCGCAGGTCGGCTGTGCTGTGGGGTACTTCTCCCAGCAGAATCCAGTATTTCTGATTGGTTACATGTTTGCGTTAATAGGCAATGATGGCTTGGTAGTAGAATCCTTGCCTTCACTGTGGGAGACCCAGGTTCTATTCCCAGTCGCTGCATCTCATAGCAGCCACCACTTGTTTGTCAGTGGACATTTTCATGTTGCTAAGATGCTGAACAAGCCTTCAGTGGAACTTCCAGACTAACATAGACAAGGAAAAAAAGCCTGGCAATTTACTTTGGAAAATCAGCCAGTGAAAATCCTATGGCTCACAACTGTTCTGTCCCCTGCCATTCATGGGAATGGTGCAAGACTAGGTGGTGGTTTTTCTACTGACATGAGATGGGAGCCACCCAGACAGAGCCACCCAGACAGAGCCACCCAACAACAAAAGCAACATGTTGAACTAATATTTACCATACATGCACTGAGAGCCTTGAATGGCTTAGTTGCCACTCACAGTACTTAAGTGAGGTGGGTCCTAGTGGGAAACTCACAGAACAAATGAGGAAACAAAGGCAGAAGGACTTAGTTCTGCAAGGACACACAGCCCAGGAGTAGCATGCTCTTGATTCCAGAACCCACGGTTTTGACTAGCCTAACTCACTGGCTTGGTGTTGCTCTGGAAATTTCTATGGGAAGGTTGGACAATGTTGAGAGTAATCTTTGGCTTTTGAAGTTCCTAACCCAAAGGGCTCTACAGAATCAAGGTGGATTATAATTTCAGGGAAGGTCAAATCAGGCAGTGAAAATAACCAGTGGGATTTACAGAGCACTCATAGACCATTTCAAACGACTGGACAATGACTGTTCACCTGTAAGGAGGGCTGAGGAATGGCCTGGACCTGGCTCTACCCTTCGTCTCCCATAAGATCATCTTCCAGACATTTGGATATTCCCCACACTTGTCTCTCATCACAGCTATACACTAGACAGATTGTTAGGTGCCGCCAAATTGGCTGTGACTTACGGTGAGCTCATGTACACCAAAATAAAATGTTGCCTGCTGCTGTGGCATCGCATCTTCACAATCTTGGTCTGCTTGAGGCCACTGTTGTGACCATTGTGCAATTTGAGCTCCCCAACCTGGAAAGCTGATTCATGATTCTATCAAACAACAAACTGTTGTGATCTGTAGGGCTTTTATTGATTGACATTTAGAGGTAGATCACTAGGCCTTGTACTCATCTCTCAGTTTGGTCTTCTGAGATGACTTCCATGTTGCTGTGATGCTGCAAGCTGACACTGTTATTTCAAACACCAGCAAGATCACCCATGCTACACAGGCTTCAGTGGGGCTTCTAGATGGACACTCTAGGAAGGAGGGCCGAGGACAGGTGGGGAGCCTTCAGACTGCAGTTCTCAAGGTTTCAAGTAGGCCAGGACCACCTGCAGAGCTTATCTAAAATGAAGAAATTCTGGAAATTCTGATTCCAGAGGCCTAAGAAAGGGGCCCAGGAGTTTTCATTTTACTAAGCACTTCTAGTGATCCTACTGCAAGAAGGCCCTGAGCCACTGTTTAAAAATAGCCACTGCTCCTTGGACTATATCACTAGGAGGAAGGGGTAAAGGGTCAGTGGGCTGACTTTGCCATGGATGGTCTCTCATGAAAGCAGCCTGGCTGGCATAGTGGGTAAGTGCTCAGCTGCTAGCCAAAAGGTTGGCAGTTTGAACCCACCCAGCACAATCTGTTCCTAAAAAGATGTACAGCTTGGAAACCCTATGTAGCAGTTCTACCTTGTCCTATAGAGTTGTGATGAGCTGAGATCAACTCAACAGCAATAGATTTGTTTTTGTGTCTTGTAGGTGTCCAAGACCGTGATCACAATCCCACAACCCTGCATCTAGGGGATCTTTTCAACTCAGCCGCTGGTAAGGACGCCACTGGGGAGCTGGCCTTCTTTGTTTTCCTCCACTCAGGACCTTGCATGTGTTGCTGAATAAAATTTGTTTCGAGTTTTTTAAGTTTTCTAACTAAGATGAAGATTTTCATCACTTGCATTAAGGTCCCCCCCCCCCCCCCCCGCCGTCCCGCGCTGCTGCTCTGTCAGTTTGTTGCACTGTGGTGGCTTGTGCGCTGCTGTGATACTGGAAGTTATGCTTCCAGTATGTCAAATACCAGCAGTGTTACCCAGGGTGGACAGTGTTCAGCAGTTTCCAAGCTAAGACAGATTAGGAAGAAAGGTCTGGAGCTCTGCTTCAGAAAATCAGCCATGAAAACCTTAAGGATCACCACAGAATATTATTCAATATAGTGCTGGAAGAAAAGTCCCCTAGATAGACACTCAAAATACACAGTGGCTGCAGCAATGAGCTCTAACACACCAACAGTTGTGAAGGGAGTACAGCACCGGGCAACATGTTTTTCTGTTGTACTTGAGGTTGTCAGGAGTGGAGCTGATTTGATGGCAGCTAATGACAACAGGATTTCCTACCACGGGCTCCTCCTAACCTTTGAGACCACGTTTAGACAACTGAAGTGATCAGGAAAGAGTAGGCCAGTGATGTTGCACTAAGAAAGGTTTAAAGACACCTGCTTGTTTAGGTACAGACACAACTGAAATTGCCTCCAAAGTTGGTTTGCCGCTGATTCGATGTTGTTGGAAGCCCCATCTCTGACAGGAGACTTTTTACCCCAGTGCTAGGAGTGGCCATCCATTCTACCTCAGATATGGTCTCCAGCATGGCACGCCCCAGATGCTGTGCTCAGTTTACAGCCAACACATAAGTGTGACATTGCCTTTAATCACTGGGTTCCACCACGTTAGTAACAAACCTTTGAACAGGCTCTTCTCCAATTTAACTATTTGATTTTCCTTGGTCCATAGTGTGCTTCTAATACCAGAATTTTTCTCACAGCCACACAGATTGTTTAAGTTCTATGAAGGCAGGAAACATGGCTCCCATGGGAAATTCGTGTGTGATACATAGAAAAAAAACAAAGCAGCTGCTGTCCCATCATTCTCTACTGATAGTGAGCCTATGTGTCAGAGTAAAACTATGCTCCATAGAATTCTCAATGGTTGACTTTTTTTTTTTCCTTTTGAAAGTAGATCACCATAACTTTCTTTCAAGGAGCCTCTGGATGGACTTGAACTCTTAACCTTTCAGTTTGTTGACTCAACAAGTGATTGAAATTCTGCAAATCTACATTATTTAAAAAAGACCTGTAGAACCCGTTGCTGTCAAGTTGATTCTGACTCATAGCTACGCTGCAGGACTAACTCGTAAGTTTCCAAGGAGTACCGTGTGGGTTCAAACTGCTCACCTTTTGGTTAGCAGCCATAGCACTTAAGTATTATGTCACCAGGGTTTCTCTTTTAAAAGTCAGTTGTCCCTAAATGTGACTTTCTAAGGCTGTACCATCACAAATCTATAAAAAGTTTCACACTTCTCAAAGTGAGAAAAATTATGGCAGTATATTGTTTTTCATAAAGTTAAATTTATTGACCATAAAAAACTGTTGTTTATTCTGAAACTGTAGTCTTCCTAATTGTTTTGGTATTAGAACTATTTTTACTTAGAAGCTGATAGTAGCAGTATTTTATAATATTGACTTTCCACCCCAGTTCTTTTGATCAGACCCCCTTATCTCTCATCTAGAAGATTCATGTAGCCTCTGGAACAGAGTAGTCTTGCCTGTCTTATCTATCAGGACCTGTAGTTACTTGCAAGAAAAGCTGATCATAGCTGGAATGAATATTTCTTTAAATACAGAAATGCTATTCAAAAGATAAGGGGCCTAAATGCAACATTTATCCTGAACAAAATCCAAAACCCAAACCAAACCAAACCCACTGTCATCAAGTCAACTCTGACTCATAGCAACCCAACAGGGAAGAGTAAAATTGCCCTGTAGAGTTTCCAAAGAACACCTGGTGGATTCCAACTGCGGACCTTTTGGTTAGCAGACGTAGCACGTAACTACTATGCCATCAGGGTTTCTGGACTGGATCCTGGAACAGAAAAAAGCCAGTGGAAAAATAGGTAAAATCCAAATCACTTTTGTAATTTGGTTGATGGAAACCTGCCAACTTAATGTCTTAGTTGAGACAAATAGTACATGGTTTGTAAGTAACACACAGTGAGAAGAACTAGGTGAAGGGTATAGGAAGTCTCTATGTTATTTTTGTAACTTTTCTATGAATCTAAAATTATTCCCAAATAATATGTTCATTGAAAAATAAAAAGATAGATACTCATTTGACTATGCAGCAGAAGAGTAATCCTTTAAAGAGATACGTAATTGCACACCTGTGTGGTTCATAAAATCTTTTCATGGCTTCCCATTGTACTACAAATAGAATCTCTAATCTTTAGTAAGGCCCCCATGAGCTGGCCCTGTTTATGTCTCTGACTTTATCTGTCTGTTCACCCTGCCATTGGTGACTTTCCTTCAGTTACACTGGCCTGTCTGTAGTTTCTTGACTAGGCCATGCTGTCCCCTACTTAGGCCTTCTTCACACAGCCTCTGCCTGGAAGATCCTTTCTTCAGACCTTTGTCTCATTTTGGAGGGCTCTTCTCCAGGGCCTTTGCTGCCTGCCCACTGTAAAGTAGCTTGCCTACCCGCCTTGTCAAGCTTTCTCGACATCACTCTTGTGGTCTTCAAACACTTATGACCATCTATTAAATTATTTCTTTGTTTCCTTGCTTGTCTGTTGTCTCCCCTTTATTCCCAAGACGTCAGCTCCATGAGCTTACATAAGCTCCATGTGCTATTGTATTGTGTATCATAGTATTTCAAGCACCTAGAGTAGCACACGGTATGTAACAAAGGCTTTGTAAATACTTGTTGAGTGGATGAAGTAAGGAACATTCCATCTCAGAAGACTTTGTGACTCCTGGTTGAGGTTCAGAATCCTCTTGTACACTTCCATGCCATCATGCATCTTTCTCTCCCTCACCTCTGGTTCCACTGGGTTGTGACTGTCTTTTGACCCATCCATTTCCTCTGCAGGGCCTTGAACCTCTGTGTGCAGAAAAAGCTTATTTACTTCTGTATTCCTGGAGTCTGGCACAAAGCTGACATCCAACAATGATGGAATTCACTGGGACCTCTGGCTGACTGGCAGTTAGAGGTGGATCAGATCTTAGGGAGGACCAGTTGTGGAGCATGTCATTTGTCTTTGTATCACTCACCAGTGCCCAGAATAGTGAGTGGGGCTTAGAATACACTCAATGCATGCTTTTTGACTGAATAAAGGAGAGAACGGAAATGAACAGCTTGCCTATGATTTCAGGTGAAATTCAGAAATGGACTGTGAAATTCATCCGATATTTAAGTAGTTCCCACAGAGTGAGCCCAACAAAAGGGTGAGTTAGAGGCTTCCTGTTCTTTGACCTTGGCCTCAGGCCAGGTCTTCCCTAGCTTATCTCCTATGTATTTCCTCAGTCCTCTTTATCTGTCGTGTTTTCTAAAAGCAGAATTTGTCTTGGTCTTCTTGGTTTCCTTTCCCTTCAGTCTCCCTTCCCTCCTTTCTCCCCTGGCTGCTGAACCCGGGCCGTTTCCAAACTGCAGACCTACAGGTGCTACTTCAGCTCCCCAGAGGCCTCGGCAATCACTGCGACATGCAGGGGACATCAGGGGAAAAAATGTAACCTCTTTCCCCAGCGAAATGTTGGCCTTCTGTCTTCTCTGATTGCCAGAACAGAGTAGAGACATGGACAGAATGTAACTTTATAAGTAGGGATCCCACCAAATTCATCGCAAAGCCCTGCCTCTTAAGAGTTGTGTGACTGGGCATCAGAGCCTTGGTTTCTTCATCCACAGAGGGGGAGTGTGGGCTACTGATGGGCACATGCACACATGTAAACACACATATACACATGCATGTACATGTACTGTGTTTTTTCCTATGTATGTCAATCAAAAAAATATGCATAGAGCTCTTATGAAAATGCCTCATGGGAGGAGGGAGCTGTTGGCAAACAAACATAGAAGGTGTGTGTTGTTTGCATAAAAATTCAGTGTGTACACATATACTTCCCGTGACTGACCTTCTTATCCTTTCCATCTCAGTTTCAATGTTATCTGCTCTGTTTAAAGTGGGTTTCCTCTGTTGGTCTGGTAGCCCTCTGTGAGTTTCCTTCACAGCACCTATCACAATTTACAATGAATTGATTTATGTATTTCCAATTGTCTGTCCCATTAGACTGAAGGATAAAAAGTATAGTTATCTTGTCACTACTATGTCCCAGATCTTGAAGCACTGGGAAGATTATAGAGTTGGTGTGTAATTACATCAGTCTTAAGAATGATATTATTGAAACCAGCAGTAGGGAATTGTGGGAATGAAGGAGAAAGAAAATCTCAAGCTAACAAAGACCTTTTCCCTTGGTTAATGTAGAGGATAGTTTAGATTCACAACAATTAAGCTGTGGTCTGGGGGTCCTTTTGAAGAGAACCTTATCTTTCAATGAAAAACCGAAAACCCACTGTCGTCAAGTTGGGTCTAACTCATAGCAGCCCTAGAGGTCAGAGTAGAACTGCCCCACAGAGTATCCAAGGAGCACCTGGTGGATTTGAACTGCTGACCTTTTGGTTAGCAGACACAGCACTTAACCCACTACACCACCAGGGTTTAAGTGAAAAGTGGCCTCTATTTCCCTGGTTTGTCAATTTATGATCGGCTCCTGAGTTTGAGATGATGGAGTGTCTTGGAAGTGTCTTCCCCTGCAGGCTGCCTGTGTAGTTTTGATTTTAGTAATGAATTCAACTGGCATTTTTCTTCTAGAACCCTGTTACTAAAACAAACTGGATAGACACTCTGCTTGCAGGTACAGCAGCGTGGGAACAGAATGAACTTGGATGTTCAATATGAGTCCTAATATGGGTTCATCCACAGCATGACACTTAGAATGAGTGAGAGCAGTAGTAACCTCGTTAATCCTCACAATTTAGCACCAGCCTCTGGGAGAGGAGGAAATCACATCTGATTGTACTGTCCTGTTAGCCTTGTAGATGTAAAGAGAAAGGGATTGATGGGAGGAAGTAAAGAGAATAGGAATATTTATCACAACTCTGTGGTCATTTGCTGACAGATCGAGACAGAAGACTAATTGGAAAGGACTTATCTAAGAAGTAAGATGAAGTTATGATCAGAACACTCAGCCAAATGGTGAGAGAATCATTATTAGTCAGTCAGGCCATCTTTTGTTAATTGAGTGTCTACTCTGTGCTGGATGCTGTCTAAGCACTGGGGATAGTGTGGTGAAGAAGCTGAGCGAAGTCCTTGTCCTCAAGGACTTCTGGCAGGAGGAGTTAGACAATAACCAAATGAGCAAGTTAATCAATAACATCTATGAAGACAATAAAATAGGGTAATGTGATAGTCACTCTGATGGGTTACTCTGGAGGTTGGTGACCAGGAATGGCTTCTCTGAAAATGTGACATGCTGAAGGAAAAATGGATATTAGCAAGGAGGCAGCTTGCACCGAAGTAGAATTTAGCCTCTCAGTGGAAGGACAGGACAGCCTGAAATTAGCTCAACATTAGGGAAAAAACAAAAGTCTCCTCCATCCCCCTGTAAATACTAAAATACAAATAATTAACAGTTCCAGTTCCACATTTCTTACTACTTTCTCCATCACTACCACCAGCTACCTTCAAGTTGAGTCTGACTCCTGGTGACCCCACCCATGTCAGAGAAGAACTGGACTCCAGAGGGCTTCCAGTGACTACTTTTTCAGTAGATTGCTAGGCCCTCCTCCTGAGTTGCCTCTGGGTACATCCGAGACTTCCACCTTTTGGTTGGCAGCCAAAAACGTTAACTATTTACACCACCCAGGGACTTCTGCTACTTGCAAGTCATGTTTCTATTTACCAGGGATGCAACCTTAAACAAGAAATTTAATTGTTCTAATCTGACAGTTTTAACAGCAGTAATAACCACGACATGCCTCACAGACTTGTTAGGAGAATTACACGTGACAGCAATAAATGCTAATAATTGTTGAGTGCTTATTATGGGCCTGGCACCGGGCTTAGAACCAGTTCATTCCACTGTGAACACCTACTGAGATTTTACATTTCCACCTCAGATGTACTAAATCAGAATCTACATTTTAACAAGATACCCAAGTAATTCTCACTTTATGACATCCTGGGAACTTGTTAGAAATGCACAGTCTCAGCAGGGTTTTGAACTGAAATGAACTGGTTTAAAGCCGTTTACTGGCACTATGCTAAGTGCGTTGCATATAATAGCTCATTTAATCTCCTTGAAAGCCTCCTTAATAAATTAAGGAGCATTGTAATCCCTAGTTTGCAGATGAGGAAATTTAAATACAGAGAGGGTGAAGAATTTGCTCAAGATCACCCAGCAAGTAAATGGCAGACCTAAGCTTTGAATCCAGGTACCCTGCTTTCAGAGCCCTCAACCTTAATCTCACACCTTTCAGATGCAGAACCCTTAAAAACAATGTCCATCAGTCTTAAGAGCCAGTAGGCTGCCATCTGAGAAACATCAATTGGTCCCAATCCACCCGGAGCAGATGACAACTGAGAACATCAAAGGCATGAGGGAGAATGAGCCCAGGAGACAGAAGGACCCACGTGATTGGGAGACTACGTCCGCATGAAACCAGAAGAACCAGATGCTGCCTGGCTACCACCAAAGACAGCCTTGGTAGGGAACACAGCGCAGACTCCCTGGCGTAACACTGGAAAAAGAGGTGAGCAGATCAAGAACTCTGCTAAAAGGCCAGAAATGATGGTCTGACCATCTGGAAGTTCCCCTAGGAACATGGCCCCTAGATTTGCTGCTGCCTGCGGCCTGAAACCAGTACTGAGGTCAACACTGCAGACAAAAAATGGACTGGACTCAGGGCCACAGAGTAAGCATGTGCTGTATGTTTTATGGTTTTAGGCACTTATAGAAGGCTGTCCTACTGGTTTCTTTCTAGAGGGGAGAGGAGAAGGTGGAGGGGAGGGACAGGTGTTTTCTGGGAGTATACTAGAAGTAAAGAGTGAAAAGGAGGAGTGTGCTGTCACAGGGTGGGGAGAGCAGATAGAGTGGTAGAAAAATGGGTATGCAAAATTGACTTGGATTGTATACCTTCACTTAATCATAATAAAAAAATTAAAGCAAACAAAAACAATGTTCATCAGAAGCTCATCCCAGTGCCTGCAGGTGATAGCTGTCAATGCATCAATAGCTCTCAATGAATCTAATTCCTATCATTGCTGCTGAGAAACCATTTTAGAATGCTACATTTAAAAGTCAACGATTTGTCACAGAAACAGGAAACCAGAATTTCTGGTTCCAAATCTATGGATCTTTTCCCTACTGTGCACCTTCTGGGAGTGTTTGCTTATTTTATTTAGGCATACTTTGAAAGGAATCCTTAGAAATACACACTGAATTTGCTTCAGTAGCTCCAGCTGTTTCTAAAACAATAGGTTCAATTTTCTTCCTTAACACTGCTTCTATTAACATTTAAAAAGTTCCTCCATATTCATTGTTCCTATTTTAAGCTAGAATCATCAGAGGCTTTCAGCACTCATCAGCTGATAAGATCCACCAGCCCTGGGAACTGACACCTACTAGGCCACCTGTCAGCCCCAGGTTGCTCTCTGAGCCTGTCTTGTGCCTGCTTGTTTTCCATCCCAGGAATTTTCAGGTTTTGCCCAGACTTCTCTGGTAGGATACTATTCCTGTAAGCTTGCTACTGGTTTTGTTTTGCGTATGGTCATTCCTATTCTCTTGTATTTCTAAAGCTGAACTTTAAAATGAAAAAAACTTAAAAAAAATAAAAAGTCTTTCTGGATAGGATTGTTAGAGTCAAGCTCTGTGAGCAGAGAAAAACACATCTGAGCACCTTGTCTTATAAGGCAATACCAGTTCTCAATGGGAGAAATAGGGCATGACGGGAAAAAAGGAAAAGCAGAAGAGAATCGTCGCCAAAGTTATCCATAAGACTGAAGCTCCCTGTGACATTTCTCTGAAGGAGGAGTTGGTGCAGACTTTGAACACGACTCCACCTGTTTTCTTTCGATTTGAGACTCTGATACTCAACTGCCTATTCCATTTTTCCATTTGGGTGTCTAACTGGCATCTCAGATTTACCATGATAAAAACAAATGGTGACCTTTGTCCCTAGGCGTGCTCTTCTCGCACTCTTCCTCACACCTGTTAATAGCAGCTTCATCTTTCTAGGTACTTAGGTAAAATATTGGTGTCTTCAGAACTAGATGGTGTCTAGCTACCACCGATGACCGTTCTGACAAGAAATACAGTCGAATCCCTGATCATGCAGGAGAAATAAGGGGTACAGAACTAAAATTCTAGTAAAAAGACCAGACATTGGTCTGACTGGGACTGGAGGGAGCTCAGAAGACATGGCCTCCAGACTCTGTTAGTCCAGAACTGAAACCATTCCTGAAGCTAACTCTTCAAAGAACAGACTAGACTAGAAGACATAAAATGATACTGGTGAACAAAGTGTTTCTTGGGTCAAGTACATATAGGAGGCCTCTTGTCTGGAGATGAATGACAGTGCAAAAAGGGACAGGAGGTGGTTGAACAGAAACAGGAAAGGACCTGCTGCCACATTACAGAGAGAGCAACTAGGATTGCATAACAATGTGTATATAACTTTTTGTTTGCGGACCTAACTTGAACTGTAAACTTTCATTTAAAGCACTATATATATACATATAAAAGAATGGGGAAAGAAGTGTTGGTGTCTTTATTTGTAGTTGTTAGCTATTGTCCAGTTGGCTGTGACTTATGGCAACCCTATGTACAATAGAACGAAATGTTCTGTTCCATCTTTGTGACTGTTGGTGTGCTTGAGTCCATTGTTGCGACCTCTGTGTGTTATGAATGCCTTCCAAACTGAGAGGCCTATCTTCAGCAGCATATTGGAAAATACTCTGTTGTAATCCATAGGTTTTCATTGGTTAAATTTTTGGAAGCAGATTGCTAAGCCTTTCTTCCTAGTCTGAAGTTTTGTTCTGTCCTGTAGGGTTGCTATGGATCAGAATGGACTCCACAACAGTGGGTAGCCTACTCAGTAGTGAAAAACTGATTTCTGTTAGTTAAAGTACCTGATTGTGATATTTCTGTTACAGCAGCACTAGGTAACTAAGACAAAGTCTAAGGCACATGGTGAGGCTGTGGGGAGAAAAAAAGAGGTGCTCCAGTTGACAGCCTCAGCTAAATTCTCAGCCACTAGTCATGTGACCTAATAGTAAGCTGTATGAATGACTTATCCTGATGTTCTAGCCCAGTCAAGCCTCTACATGACTGAGCCCCAGATGCAGAATCACGAAAGATAATAAAATGGTTGCTTTTCAAAATCTTTGAATCTTAGAGCATCTTTCTCACACTCTCTTTTTGATTCTACTTTAGATTTATAGAACAACTAAGCTTCTTTTAAAATATTGTTTTATGACATTGGTTAACAACCCTATGGCATGTCAACACGCTCCCTTCTCAACCTTGGGTTCTGTATTACCAACTTTCCTGTCCCCTCCTGCCTTCTAGTCCTTGCCCCTAGGCTGGTGTGCCTCTTTAGTCTTGTTTTGTTTTATGGGTCTGTCTAATCTTTGGCTGAAGGGTCACTTTGGGAGTGACTTTATTACTGGGCTAAAAGGGTGTCCCAGGGCCATACTCAAGTTTTAGGGCATCTTGGTATATAGCTGTCTTAGTCATCTAGTGCTCCTGTAACAGAAATAGAAAAGTTTATTCTCTCACAGTCTATTTTCCAGAAGTCTGAACTTAGGGCACCAGCTCTAGGGGAAGGCTTTCTTCTTATGTCACCTCTGGAGGAAGGCCTTTGTGATGTGTCAGTCTTCCTTTGGTCTGGTAGCATATCAGTATAGGAACTTTGGGCCCAAAGGACATGCTGTACTCCCAGCACTACTTTCTTTGTGGCACGAGGTCCCCAAGGCTCTCTGCTTGCTTCTGTCTTTAGGCTTGCAGATCTTATCAATATAACTGCCACTAATGCACTTTATGAAACCATTGCGATAGGATTTATAAGACATGAAAGTCTTATCAAATGACAAAATGGTTGGTGATCACAAAATACTGGACATTATGGGCTAGCCAAATTGATACACACATTGGGGGGGTATGTAATTCAATCTATGACGTTAGCAATAGGTATCAATTCAAAGTGTTGGGCATGTGTCTGGTTTGCTCTGTTTGAGTTACTTGCCCAATCCTGAAGCAGTCACTGTGGCTAGGGTGGTTGGATCTTGTGCCTCCTGCCAGGATCTCAGGGAACAGGGAAAATTGCAGGATAGACAAAAGCTGAAGCTATCAGCCCCTAGAATGGACTGTAAAAAGCTAGTGTATGTCCTCAGTGGGTTACATAGGTATTCATTATATTATGAAATCATAGATTGTTGAACTTAACATTTTAGTGTCTCTTTGCAGATACTAAAATTAAGGCCCAGGGCCAAGCTTACCAACTGTAGGGTCAAAACTTATTTGCTAGCTCCTTCATTGGGTCTCCTTCTACCATCCTCAGTATGGATGGCTCTCAGGAGTGGGGTAGGGGTGGACATGTGTGTATATGTTTCTGGGTGCCTGGGATGGGGTGCATGGAGAAGGTCTACAGAGGAGTGAAGCAATTCTTTCAGAACTCTGTTTTCAGCACCAGTGCCCCCTGGACAGAGATTTACGCTTATACATAAACCAGCTCCCTGGATCTGGGGTTAGTCAGACCTGACTCAGCTACTGTCAAACGTCTTCTATGGCCTCTACTGATACAACTGATGCTAACCAGGCAGCTCAGGGCATGGCACTGAAGTGCTGTAAAATTTTCATAGGAGAGAAATACTTACGAGTTTGGGACCTCTGGCTTTATGTAATGCTCATGTTGGTTTGAATTTGTGGCTGTTTTCAGATGATTGAGGGCAAGTTTTGTGAGATTTCCCAGAACATTTTGTTTCTTCAGGCACACACACACACACACACACACACACACAAAAGGCTTTTGCTACAAGAGCAACATTGCATAGCTACCTTAGAGATAAAGCCAAAAGCCAGATGGACGATCAATTTTGGCCTCTGAGAAATCAATACATACAGGTAGCAAGGTAGATTCTTTATGATCACTGCTTCCATTACTAAAAGAGATAGAGTTGTAGGAGGCTTATTCTGAGAAAGAATGTGGGTTTATTTAGTTAGGTCTATGATTTTAGAGATGACGAATTAGAGTCCCAGAGAGGGATAGGAGTTTGTTCTGAATCACACAGTAATTCTTCTAAATCAAGGTGAGATTAGAGCCCTCCTCTATCTTTTTCCCTAAATTTTGTTTATTTTGTTGTTGTTCAGAATATACACAGCAAATTTGTTTCTATGTGTACCATTGAGTGAGATTGATTATATTCTTTGAATTATATAACTCCTCTCACCTTCCTTTTCTGAGTTGTTCCACTCTCATTCACATAAACTCATTGTCCCCTAAGGTTCCTATCTGATCCTTCTAGTTGCTGTTTTCAGTTTGGTCCCATATAAATAGCTTAGAAGACCATAATGCTCAAGGCAGACCTTTTTTTTTTTTTAACTAATTACTGATCGATTTTAAGATGACTTCAGCGTTATTTTTGGTTCAAGGTTTATAGATTATCTCAGGGTAATAGTTTCAGGGGGTTATCCATCCTCCATGGCTCCAGAAAAGTCTAGACTCCATGAGAATTTGAGATTCTGTTCTTCATGTTCCTTACTTTGATCAGGATTCATCTATGGTAGCCAAACATCATTCAGTTCTTCTGGTCTTACAGCAAAGGAGGCAGTCGTCCATGAAGATAATTAGCCACACATTATATATCCTTCTCCTCTTCTTGACTCTCTTCCCTTTTTTTCCTATAAGTTAACAGAGACCAATTGTTGTGTGTGGGATATCTACTTTTAAGACCCCAGACACTACACATTGAATTAGGAGGTGGGATAGAAGCACTGAACATGTTATTGGGCCAGTTAACTGAGATGTGCCATAAAACTGTGACCCTCAATGTCTAAACTGAGGAAACAAATCCATGAATTTTTGCTTATATGTAAGCAGCCTCAGCAGCTACTGTTTTTTTTTTGTTATTGTAGTAAATATATCTATCACATAGCTTTTTACTTAATTGACTTAATTTACTTAATTGACAAGCAATTACAACAATTAGCTGTCAAAAAAAAAGGGTGATTTTTTTCATCACCTTTAACTACCACCGTTCCCCCCCCTCCCCCCCGGCCTTTTCCCTTCCTTCCTGTCCCTGGTAACCAGAACTTTCTTCTTCATATATTTGTCTGCTCTTGTCTTTTTTTGTATAAGTCAGGCCATATAGTCTTTGTCTTTTTATGACTGGTTTATATCATTCTACATAATCTCTTCAAGCTCTGTCTGTACCGTAGTGTATATCAAGACTTTGAATCTCCTGTTGGTTGAGTAGTATTTCATTGTATGTGTGTACCACGTTTTGTTTATCCATTCATCTGTTTGATGGCACTTAGGTTGTTTCCTCTTCTTGGTTATCGTGAATAGTGCTACAATGAATATTGCAGTCTCATTCTTAGTCTCTGTTTTCAAGTCTTTTGGCTATACAATTAGGAGTGGGATTTTTGGGTGATATGAGTCACAGCTGGCTTGATGACAATGAGTGACTTTTTTGTTTTATAGTAGGCCTGGTGGTGCAATGATGAAGAGCTTGGCTGCTAAGCAAAATGTCAGCAGTTCACATCTACCAGCTGCTCCTTGGAAACCCTATGGGGCTGTCCTGTGCTGTCCTATAAAGTTGCTATGAGTTGGAACTGACTCCATGGCAACATTTTTTTTTTAAATAGTAGCTCTATTTTTAGTTTTTTGAGGAACTGCCATGCTGTTTTCCACAATGACTGTTCCATTTTGCCTTCCTAAAAGCAGTGGGTAAGGCTTCTAATTTCCCCACATCCTCACCAACATTTGTTATTTTCCATTTTATTTTTTATCTTAGCTGTCCTGCTTGTCTGGTTGCCATCAAGTCAGTTCTAACTCACAGTTGTCCTAGTAGCAGTGAAATATATCTCGTTGTGCTTTGCTTTTGATTTGCATCCTTCTGATGGCTAATGACACTGAGCATCTTTTCATGTGTTCAGTGGCCCCCTATCTATTAAATGAAAAAAATTTTTTTTATCATAGTAGAATATATAAGACCTAAGTTGCAGAGACTTCTCACCAATACAGCACCAGAGACAGAAGCACCATGCCATCTCTCCACAGTTAGGATTTGAAAAACTAAATCAGAGACAACTGTCAGTCTTGGAACCTGAAGTGTCAGATGAAGACATAGAGAACTCAGCCAAATACTGAGTGGAATAAGAAACTGACAGAGAACAGAGAATGAGATATGAGCAGAAGTCCCCTATCAGCTAATGCAGCACAGAATCACCATCTGGGACTGTTGTTGGAGACTGGTAGACAATGATCAAGGAAACAGCTTCATGCAAATTCCAGCAGGAGACAAAGAACCTAGTAGCCTGCATTATGTACTTTCCCATACCCCATCCTCTCTCTGCTGCTCTACCTCTGACACTTCTGAGGTAGCTGTGGTTGCTTGAGTAGCCAGAAAGTATGTTACCTGTGCTGCTTGGATTCACCCTGCCCACACTGGAGATCAGTAGACAAGGAGTACAAGAAAGCAGCTTCACAGAGCTCCCAGCAGGACATAGATCACCCACTGGACCTGCCCTGCTGTACTATAGCTGTGTGATTGGCCCTGCCTGTTGGACACAGAATTAAAAGTATTGTGACCACAGATGAGCAAACAACAAAGAACACACAGCCCACTTGCTCTGCCATAACTAAGACCCAAAAAAAGCATGAAACAAGCAAATCCATAGTCATTAAACAGAGAGAAGAACTACTAAATGTTCCAAAGACATCAGGTGACACAAAAACGTATATAAAATGGGGCAGGGTAATTCTAGTAGTGTCCAAAATAAAACACCAGATGACTTCCCAATAAAAGAAAAGGCACTAGAATTCCCTGACAGGAAATTCAAATTTCTAGTATTCGGAGCTATACTAGAGTTGAAGTAAACAGCAGACAAAAATGAGGAAAAAAATAGACAAATTCATGGAAAGTACAGTAAAAAAGAAGAATTAAGGAAATATAATGCAGGAACCAAATGCCAAAATAAATTCACGGGTAGAAATCATATGAAAAGAAAAATTAGAAATCCAAAAGACAGACAAGATTTCAGAAATGTCCAGTGTCATAAAAGGGCTAAGGAGCAGGTTTGAAATGATGGAAGACAGGATAAGTGAAGCTGAAGACAAACATTTGGCTACAACTCTGAGGAAAAATCATTAAAAAGAGTGAGGTAAAAGGAAGAGGCCCTGAGAATCATGTGGTCTACAATCAAAAGCAAAAATTTGCAAATGATCAGAGTTCCAGAACAGGGAAATAAAATGGAAAATATAAGAGGACCATTGAAGACTTGCTGACAGAAAACTTCCCTAAAATCATGAAAGATGAAAAGCTGACCACCAAGAAGCTCAGTCAACCCCATATAGGACAGATCCCAAAGGAAAAGCACCAAAGTATTTCATAAGCATACTTGCTAAAACCAAAAACAAAGAAAAAATTCTGAGAGCACCTCAAAAAAAAAAAAACAAAGTCACGTACAGAAGAGAAACAATAAAACTAAGCTCTCATTATTCAATGGAAATCAAGCAGGCAAGAAGTCAGTGGGATGACATATATAAAATACGGAAAGAAAAAATGATTGCCAACCAAGAATAATATATCCTGCAAAACTATGTTGCAAATATAAGGGTGAAATTAGAACATTTCCAGATAAACAGAAATTAAATAAATATGTAAAAACCAAATATGTTTACAAGAATTATTAAGGGGAATTCTTTGGTCTGAGAACAAACACCAGAGCACAGACTGCATCTAGAATGCAAAATTGTACCAGCCAGATAGCAGCCTAGGAAATAAACTCTCAAGGACTATCCAAAACTAAAAGAAACATAAAAGGGACCGGAGAGGTTAATCTGTAAGTGAGAACAATGTCAGAACAATATAAAAGGGAATAAATGATGTTGATACAGAACTTTCCAATGGAAAGGCAAGGTGATACCAGGTTAATAATAGATTGGTTCAAATCTAGACAAATAAAGGTAAATTTCAAGGTAAACACAAAAAAATTATCAAACCTACTAATCAAAGTAAAGAAGAAAGACATAAAGTCTTCATGAAAACAAAATCTATAAAAACAAAATAAAGCTACAAACAAATGGAATTCAGCTAAAAAGAGTAGCCAAAGCCAAGTGCCGTGGAGTCGGGGAACAAAAAAATGTCAGCAACATGCACAAAAAAGCACCACAAAATGATGACAGTAAACTCACACCCATCAATAATTACACTGAATATAAATGGCTCATATGCACTCATGGAGAGATAGAGAGTGACAGAATGAATTAAAAAAACAAAAACAAAACACAAAACATAACAGGATCCACCAATATGTGGACTACAAGAAACACATCTTAGGAACAAAGATGTAAATTTATTAAAAATGAAAGGATGGAACAAAATATATCAAGCAAATAGCTACCATAAAAAGAACACAGTGGCAATATTAATCTCAAATGAAATTGACTTTAAAACAAAATCCACCATAAAAGACAAGAAGGGTACTATACAATGACTAAAGGGACAACCATTATGAAGACTCAACCATAATAAACATTTATGTACCCAATCATAGAGCTCTAAAATACATAAAACAAATTCTGACAGCACTGAAAAGAGAAACTGACAGTTCTACAATAATTGTAGGAGACTTCAACATACCACTCTTGGTAAAGAACAGAACATCTAGAAAGAAACTCAAAGATACAAAAGAGCTAAAGGGCACAATCAGCCTATTTGATCTCATAGGAACACACAGAATACTTCACAGCTGCACAATACATATTCTTTTCCAATGCACATGCAACCTTCTCCAGAATACACTATGTCTTAAAGCACAGAACAACCCTCAACAAAATCCAAAACACTGAGATAATACAAAGTATTTTCTTTGACAACCATGCCATCAAAGCAGAAATTAACAACAGGAAGAGCCAGGAAAAAGAGCAATTACATAGAAACTGAATAACACTGTGCTTAAAAACCATTGCATAGTAGAAGAAATAAAAGATAGAGTAAAAAAGTTCCTGGAGTCAAATGAGAACAAAAACACACCATACCAAAACCTTTAGGACGCAGCAAAGGCAGTCCTCAGAGGTCAATTTATAGCAATAGCTGCGCATATCAAAAAAGATGAAAGGTATACAACTTGAACAAATAGAAAGAGAAAAGCAGAAGAAGCCCACAGCCACCAGAAGAAAGGAAATAATAAAGATTGGAGCAGAAATAAATGTAATAGAGAATAGAAAAACAGTAGAATCAACAAAAGCAAAGACTGATCCCTTGAAAGGATCAACAAAATTAACAAATCACTGGTCAAATTGATAAAAGAAAATAGGACAAGATGCAAGTAACCCAAATAAGAAGTGAAATGGGAAACATCACAACAGATCCCACTGAAATAAAAAAGGATCATAACAGAGTATTATGAAAAACTATAGTCAAATAAATTTGAAAGCCCAGAGAAAATGGACTAATTTCTGGGAACACACTATCTACCCAAACTAACACAAAATTATGTTGAAAATCTGAACAGACTCATAACAAGAAAAGAGATTAGATAATAAAAAAAAGTCCCAACAACAACAAGCAGCCCTGGCCCAGAAGGCTTCTCCGGAGAATTCTACCAAACATTCAGAGAAGAGCTCACACCAGTGCTACTCAAACTGTATCAGAGCATAGAAAAAGAAGGGATACTTCCAAATTCATTCTATGAAGCCAACACAACCCTGATACCAAAGCCAGATAAAGCTACAACATAAAAAGAAAATTACAGACCAATATCTCTCATGAATATAGATGTAAAAATTCTCAACAAAATTTTAGCCAATAGTGTTCAGCAGTGTTTTAGTCAGCTAGGGCTGCTCTAACAGAAATATCACAGAGTGGATGGCTTTAATAAAGAAAGATTTATTCTTACACAGTCTGGTAGGTTGCAGGTCCATATTCAGGGTGTCCACTTCAGGGAAAGACTTTCCCCTTGTCGGCTCTGGAGGAAAGTCCGGTATTGCATCAGTCTTTGTCCAGGGAGCGTCCTCATGCAAGAACCTCTGGTCTGAAGGACGCGCTCTGCTCCCGGTGCTGCTTGCTTGATGGCAGCGAGGTTCTCAAATTGTCCTTTGTTTCTTTTTCCTTTTATTCCTTGCAAGCTAAAAGCATTAAGGGTGGGGCAAGCCATACTCCAGGGAAACTCCCCCCACAGCAGGAATTCACAGCCCCACCCTAATCCTTTAACATACAGGTTAGCAAAACCACACAATGGAGGACAGCCCCAAGATACCGGGAACCATATCCCAGCCACGTGGCTGCACACATTTTTGGGGGGACACAATTCCAACCATGACGAGCAGCATATCAAAAAAAATACACCACAACCAAGTAAGATTGTTTTAGTCAGCTAGGCTGCTCTAACAGAAATACCACAGAGTGGATGGCTTTAACAAAGAAAGATTTATTCTTACACAGTCTGGTACGTTGCAAGTCCATGTTCAGGGTGTCCGCTCCAGGGAAAGACTTTCCCCTTGTCGGCTCTGGAGGAAAGTCCGGTATTGCATCAGTCTTTGTCCAGGGAGAGTCCTCATGCAAGAACCTCTGGTCTGAAGGACGCGCTCTGCTCCCGGTGCTGCTTGCTTGATGGTAGCGAGGTTCTCAAATTGTCCTTGGTTTCTTTTTTCTTTTATTCCTTGAAAGCTAAAAGCATTAAGGGTGGGGCAAGCCATACTCCAGGGAAACTTCCCCCACAGCAGGAATTCACAGCCCCACCCTAATCCTTTAACATACAGGTTAGCAAAACCACACAATGGAGGACAGTCCCAAGATACTGGGAACCATATCCCAGCCACGTAGCTGCACACATTTTTGGGGGGACACAATTCCAACCATGACAGGATCAATGCTAGAAGTCCCAATACACAGCATTAACAGTCTATAAACCTTAACCAACAACTCACAAACACTAGAAGATAAACTAGGTAGCCAGAATCTTCTAAAAATTAAACACTATGCTCATCAAAAGATTTCACTAAAAGAGTAAAAAGAGAACCTACAGACTGGGAAAAAGTTTTTGGCTATTACCAATCTGACAACCATCTAAGCAGAACCATAGGCAGTGCTAGAATTGACCCATAGAGAGAGCTAAGTGCTTGTGCACAGAGTTTTCTGGGCAGAGCGGGGTGCCTCTGGGCACTTGAATCGGTGGAGCTGCCCTGGCTGACCCACAGAGTGAGAGAGCTGAGTGCTTTTGTGCAGGAGGTTTTCTAGCAAGAGTGGGGTATCTTTGGGCACTTGAATCAACACTTGCCCCAGCAGGGCAGATGTGGGCTTGAGGCCCAAGCCATGCGGCCATAGGAATCAGAAGCTGAAGAGACAAAGAGCATAAGAAGCTGAGCTGCCTCAGTCTCAAAAGGTATGACCAAGACCTCGGGTTTGAAAGGGTGGAACCATGGTGTCCTGTGTTTGCAAGAGTGAAATTGCCACTCAGTTGGATTTCCTAAAACCAAAGGGGCAGAGTTACTGTCCAAGTGGGCTTTTTTAGGCAGAGTTGTAGCACAGGGATGGGGGTCTCCACTCAGAATCCAGAAAGTGTGGCTGATACCTAGAGTTTGGGGCACAAAGCTGTTGTATGAAATGTCTCAGAAAATGGAAGATTATTTTCAAAGCTTTGAGGTCTAATGCAATGTATTCTGCAGACTCACTTGTTGCCTGTCACTGTTCTTTCCCTGTAGTTTCTCTTATTTGTAATGTAATGTCCAACTTGTGCCTGTCCTGCCACTGTACCTTTTAAAGTAGAGAGCTTGTATCTAGGTTTCATAGATGTAGAAGAGTTTTTGTGTTTTGGACTTGGAACTGATTTAAGACTTCTACCATATGGGATGGACATGATTTTGCTATGCTGGGATGAATGTGTTACATGTTTCAAAGACATGATTTTTGGGGTGCCAAAGGTGGGATGTCATGGATCAAATACCCCCCAAAATGTGTGTCGCCATGTGGCTAGGTGAGGATTCCCTGTATTCTATGATTGTCCTCCATTTTGTGATTTTCCTATGCTGTATGTTAAAGGATTAGGGTGTGATTAAATCCCTTTATAAGATCACCTCCCTGTTCCACTGTAATGGGAATTTCCCTGGAGTATGGCTTGTACCACCTTTTACCCTTTCATCCTACAAGAGATAAAAGGAAAGGAAAGCAAGCAGAAAGTTGGGAACCTCACATCATCAAGAAAGCAGCACTGGGAGAAGAGCGTGTCCTTTAGAACTGTGGTTCCTGTGCCAAGATGCTCCCTGGACAAAGACTGATGCAATAACTGGACTTTCCTCCAGAGCTGACAAGAGGAAAAGCCTTCCCCTGGAGCAAACATCCTGAATTTGGACTTGTGGCCTACCAAACTGTGTAAGAATAAACTTTCCTTTGTTAAAGCCATCCACATGTATATTTCTGTTAGAGCAGCAATGGCTGACTAAAGAACTTATGCTCATTAAAAGATTTCACTTAAAGAGTGAAAGCAAGAGAACCTACAGACTGGCAAAAAGTTTTTGGCTATTACCAGTCAATATCTAAACTCTATAAGAAAATCTAACACCTCAACAGCAAAAAGACAAATAATCCAATTAAAAAATGGATAAAGGAAATGAACTGGTACTTCACCAAAGGAGACATTCAAGTGACCAACAGAGAAATGAGGAAATGCACACCATCACCAACCATTCCAAAGCTCAAACCCACTGTTGTTGAATATATTCCGACTTATAGAGACCTCGTAGAGAAATGTGAATCAAAATCACAACGAGATGCCATCTCATTCTGGCACTACTCACACAAATCAAAAAACCAGGAAATACAAATGTTGGAGAGGCTGTGGGGAGATTGGAACTCTTATGCACTGTTGATTAGAATGCAAAATGATACAACCATTTTTGAAAACAATATGGCACTTCCTTAGAAAGCTAGAAATAGAAATATTATATGATCCAGCAACTCCACTCCTAGGACTATATCCTAGAGTGATGAGTTATCACATGAATAGATGTATGTACAGCCATGTCCTTTGCAGCATTGTTCACAATAAGAAAAAGATGGAAACAACCCAGATGCCCACTGACCAATGAATGCATAAACAAACTGTGGTACGTATATTCAGTGGAGTATTATGCAACAATAAAGAACAAAGATGAATCTGTGAAGAATCTGACAACATAGAGGAAACTGGAGGGCATGAAGCTGAGTGAAATAAGTCCATTGCAAAACGACAAATATCATATGAGACCACTACTGTAAAAACATGAAAAGATTGACCTACAAAAGAAGCAATCTTTGATGGTTACCAGGGAAAAGAAGGGGCTGGGATGGAAAAACACTAAACAGACAATAGATAAGCAGTAACTTTGGTGAAAGGTAAGACAGTACACAATACTGAGGAAGCTAGCATAGCTTGTCCAAGGTAAGGTCATGGAAGCTCCATAAGTATGTCTGAACTCCCTGAGGCACTGAATTGCTGGTTGTGGGATCATCAGCTCAGGGAACATCTTGCTAAAGCGGAAGAACAGAGTTTATAAAGAAAATGTTTTACATTCTACTTTGGTGAGTTACACCTGGGGTCTTAAAAGCTTGGGAGTGGCCATCTAGAGTAAGCCGTGAGTTTAACCCCTTTGGGAGCAATGGAGAAGGAAGGAAACCAAAGGTATAAGGGGATGATTAATCCAAAGGACTAGTGGACCACATCCACAGTGGCCTCCATCGGACGGAAAGCAGTACAACTAGAAGGGGCCCAGCTACCACTACTGAGTGGTCTGACACGGATCTCAGCAGCGGGTCCTAGACAAAGCTGGAGAAAATCAGCGTCCAAAATTCTAATGCAAAAAGATAGAACAGACTTGCTGACATCACAAGCTGGAGAAATCCTAGAGTATGGACCCTGGACACTCTTTTAGCTCCGTAATGAAGTCGATTCTGAGGTTCACCCTTCAGCCGAAGATTGGACAGGCCTATAAAACAAAATAAGGCTAAAGGGGCACATCAAACCTGGGGGTAAAGGATGAGAGGGCAGGAGTGGACAGGAAAGCTGGTATTAGGGATCCCAAGGTTGAGAAGGGACAGTGTTGATCTGTGTAGAGTTGTTGGCCAATGTCATCAAATAGTATGTGTACTGTTTAATGCGAAACTAGTTTGTTCTATAAACCTTCATCTAAAGTCCAATGAAATGAAAAGAAAAAAACCCAAATTGCATTTTAGCTATTGCTATATATGTTTCTTTTTTTAAACTATTTTTCAGTGTATAACTCAGTGACTTAAATTATATATGCCATATTGTGTAATTATCTATCCTAATTATCCATTAGGAAAACTTTATCACCTCAAATACTCAGTATCTTTAAGCAATAACTTGCTACTACCCTCCATCTTCCCTAGGCCCTAAAAATCACTAATTCCATTTATTTTTGCAAATAATATGTCCATGTAAATAACACACAGCACATAAAAACAACTGGAAATGATGAAATTATGTTAAAAAGTTCCAGTATAATACGCTCATGCATATAACACATACCTGTTGTGACGTTTCCAGGAGTGAATTTCAACTTCATTCATCCTCATTCAGAAGTCAGCAACATGTAAAAAAATATTGTTATAGTGTTCTTATGAAAATAATACAGGGAATTGTTTGGTTTGGAAAAAACATAACATGCATGCTATTTGCATATGAATACAATAAACTTTTGTTTTTGCATTTGCCTATTCTGGGTACTTCATGTAAGTGGGATCCTATAGTATTTTTCCTTCTGTGTCTGTCTTATTTTACTCAGCATAATCTTTTCAAGGTAACCCCATGTCTAGCATGTGTCAGGATTTTATTGCTCTTCATGACAGACTAGTATTTCATTTTATGTGTGTACCACATTTTGTTTATTCATTCATCTGTTTCTTCATTTGCGTTCTTCTAGTGTTGTGAATGACATTTCCTTGAAAGCCAGGAGGGGGAAAAAATAAGGGGGGGGGAACAACCCCCAAACCTTCTCTTTGTCTTTGAGAACTAGATTTGTTCCAGGACTTCACAGATTTACACTGAGCCTGGTGGTGCAGTGGCTAAGGACCCAACCGTTAACCAACAGGTGAGTACTTTGAATCCGATACGTGCTCCTTGGAAAGCCGATGGGGCATTTCTACTCTGTCCTACAGGGTCATTATGAGTTAGAGTTCACCCAGTGGCAACATATTTGGTTTATTTATTTTTTGAGCATGTGCATGTAGCTTTCACAATTTCCCCTTATTCACACTGCTATTGATGGCTCTAATTTCTGAAGGGTACTTTCTCCCGCACCTCTCCTCACTGCTTGTAGGGGCTTGTTGTATGCCTTAGGGCCACTCTTTAGCCCGAAGCAGCTACAGGCAGTCACAACCCTGGGTCGCTACTCTTCAGCACTGTGCCGTGTCTGAGACAGGCCAAATCAAGAAGAATACCTTGGTTCGGTCCTGCAGGCAGTCCTCTGACAGGTTAGGACAGATGCATGCAGTAATTTGTTTGTAATGTCTGCTCTGCTCTGCCTAAAGGAGGGACCAAGTTCCCTTTCTGAGAGTGACAGTCACTGCTGCCACTGTAAGATGGCCACCAAGTTGAGGGGAGAGTGGGCAGCTGGCAGGAAGATAGTAAAAGCTTTCCTACTGTTCACACATTGCTGTTTTCTTGATTCAACATGTGCTTAGAAGCTGTAACCCTTTGACTGGCTTCCGGAGTTCTGATACCATTGATTCTGCCTGCTTCTGTCTGGGGAGCTGGTGTTATTGTTGGGGGATGATGGGAGCCTGCAGCTGCGTGGAGCCAGCTTGCTCCAGATCGCCAGAGCCCTCCTCTTTTGACACTCAGCTGACTCCTCTCTCCACAAACCTAAAGTGTTGTGGTGTCTTCACACACAGAGGATAAGGAATAGGTTCTTCCCTTTCCCCAGGGTTTTATGTTTCGTTTATTTGTTTTGCTTTGTTTACTTGGCTGTAAGAAGAGAGATCGAGAAGCAGCTGAATTTCAGAGGAAACTGCATAGTGGTGGTGGGGCCTGAGGGAGTGAGAAGAATGATTTAGTTTCCTCCAGTAGACACTCTTGGACTTCACTGCCAGTTTTCATGTTTCACTTGGACCTATTATCTTCTAAAAATTTTTACATTCACCCCAAACCCAAACCAAACCCACTGCTATTGAGCTGATTCTCACTCTTAGTGATCCCATGGGACAGAGTAGAACTGCCCCATAGAGTTTACAAAGAGGGCCTGGCAGATTCAAACTGTCGACGTTTTGGTTAGCAGCTATAGTGCTTCACCACTACACCAGCAGAGTTTCCAATCACAAGCTCCCATAAAATATTAGGAGTGTCGTGTTTCATTTTCTCAGGGTCTTGATCCACTTCTAAGTACAGAAAGGTTGAGAAACCGAACTAAGATCACACAGCTAGAAGTAGTACAGTGACTTCAAAGCCTGTATCCTTTGCATGGAAACCTTGGTGGTGTAGTGGATAAGTACTATAGCTGCTAACCACAAACGCTGGCAGTTCAAATCCAGCACCTGCTCCTTGGCAACTCTATGAGGGTAGTGGTACTCTGTCACACAATTTTTTTTTTTTTAAATCATTGCCTTGCTGTGCACTGCCTTTTAGGCAGGGCTTGGAACTCCTGCTGAGAATTTGCATTTCTGAGAAATTCCCAGGCGATGCTAATACTGCTGGCTGGGGACAAATTATGAGAACCTTTGGTAGAACAGTGGCTTTCAAAGTTCATTACACATAAGAATCACCACCGACTGGATGGCACTTGGCTTGGCTTAGCTAGGGGATCTTATTACAATGTAGATTCTGACTGAGTATATCTGAGCTGGAAATACAAATTCTCATCAGAGGTTCAAAGCAGAATGAACCAGTTCAAAGCCCTGCCTTTAGAGAGCTAGGCATACTGCTATTATAAATGGAACTGAGAGCATTGTCTTTTTTTTTTTTGTCTCAAGACAGAAATCCCAGAAATAAAGAAGGAGCTATTTATATCCAATAACTGTGTTATACACATGGTTAATAAGGTGGGTTCTAGGGTCAGTCAGCCCAGGTTCAAATGCACGCTCCATCCCCTGCTGCCCATATGATTCTGGGAGTACACTTATCCCATTGAAGATCCTCTTCTTCTTATCCGTAGAATGGGGTAAAAGAAATGAGGGTAGAAGAAATATGCTGTTCTTACCTGCCTTTGAGTCAGTTCATGAAGCCCACTGCCGTCGAGTGGACGCCACCAGGGTTTCCAAAAGAAATATAGTACTTATAAATGAATTGTCACTGTGCCTGGCACCATAAGTGCTCCAAAATGTTAGCTGTTATTTGCTTTCATGGTGTATGATATTTAATGGGAAGCAGAGTGATGCATGTAGGGAAGGAAAGAATAAAAGAGAAAGAAAAGAATCATCTCTTCTTTCTGTATAACCTGACTTCATATAACAATTCTTTTGCAAAGCCTGAGCATACACCTTTTCTCTCTGTTGAGTTCCATTAGACCAGGTCATTCTAAAGAAGAGAAATGTTTGACATTGTTTAGTGGGAAACCCAACTGGGTATGTACAGATACACTTATGAGGATATCCTTTGTAAGATGATTTATAATAGAATTTAATCAGAAGCAAGCTGTTTATAAAGAAATGATTAGATAAACTATGGCATAATTCGGTTAATACAGTCCAATACTTTCAGATGCTTAGGCTAAAAACCTTGGAATCATCTCTTTCTCTCATTCCCACTTCAAATCCATAAGTAAATTCTGTTGATTCTAACTTCAAAATATATCTAGAATCTGACCAGTTCTCATTACTTCTGTGGCTATTACCCTTACATTAAGCTACCATCATCTGTCTTGTGGATTACTGTGACTGCCTTCAGCCTGATCTCTGTTTCCATTCTTGCCCCCTCTAGCTCATGACATATTTGCTGCTTCTCTAGTCTCTTAGTCACATCCCTGCCTCAGGACCTTTGCACTGACCATCCCTACTACCTAGAGCATTCTTCCACTGATGTTGTCACAGCTTCCTCCCTTATCTATTCAGGCCTGTTTCTCATTGAGGCCTATTTTTAACTGCCATCTACTCCAACTTGTTTTATTTTTCCATAGTACCTATTTTTTCATGTACTATAATATCAACTTATTTGTTAAGTATATTGTCTGTTTTCCTCTACCAGTATGTAAGCACCACAAAGGCAGCATTTTTTGTCCTTTGTTATTGTTTCTTGCTATATCCCCAGCACTTAATAGGTGTTTCCGCCATTGCCACTGAGTCAATTCCAACTCACAGCGACCCTCTAGGATGAAGAACTGCTCCATAGTGTTTCTGAAGGAGCACCCGGTGGATTTGAGCTGCCCACCGTTTTTTGTTGCCAGCTATAGCACTTACCCACTATACCTCCAGGGTTTCTAATAAGTGCTTAGTCAGTAAACATTTCTTAAATAAATGAATCAATTATATGTTATAGTGAATAAGTATGAAATCTTAAAATCATTGAGGTTGATTATATCTATTTACATGGTAGGATCTTTAAGATGTATTTCTAAATATGACAAAAAGTTGTGAATCTCCCTCTTGGTATACATGTATCTATGTGTGTGTTATATACACACATATATATTTATGTAGATAGAGTATGATTCATTTATGTTAAAAATGCAACAGAACTGTCTATTTTTATCTGCATACATGTGTATATAAATGCATAAAATGTCTGGAAGAACATATTCTAGACCTATAATAATTATTTTTTAAGAAGGGTGATGACCTTTCATTTACTCTTTTATTTTGAACTTAATTTTATGATTTAAATTACTTGTTTTTGTGTAAAGTTTCTCAGTTGTAAATTTTGAAAAGAAATTAAATATAGCTTCAGAAAATTTAGCAGCCTTGCTATGTTTTTCTGCTATGTTTTCCTAGATGATGTAACCTGGACAACCTACTGGTCTGGGCATTCGAAATGCATGGCGATTATCTCTGGTCAGCCGATTCTTCTTGTGCGTTCTGGCCTGACCCCAACCTGCCAAGATCCTTACCTTTTTCCAAATCAGACTGTGAGCTCTTTGGAAGCAGAGCCATGCTTGTTAGATCACTGCTGTAGCCTTGTCTCCTAGAGCAATACTTGTCGCTCAGTAGGTGCAAAGCACGGAATATTTTATTTGAAGCAGCTCTCACCAGTTCTTGTCCTAGTGTGTTCTGCGATTCAGCCTCAGTTCACACTTCTCCCTGCAGGTGGCAGTCTTCAACAGCGTGAACAAGCTTAACCCCATAGCCTTAGAGGGTTTTCCAACTGCCAACTTAGCTAGGGCTCCCTTGAAAAAGCGTGCTTCTTAATGAAACCGTTAACCCGTTGCCTTCCATTTGATTCTGGCTCACAGGGACCCTATAGGACAGAATACAACTGCCACATAGGGTTTTCAGGGGTTTATGAGGCTCGCTGGTGACACTGTAGTTAAAGGTTGGGCTGCTAAGCAAAAGGTTGGCAATTGTGTTTCTTAGAAATCTCGGAATTGACTTGACAGCAATGTCTTTGTTTGTTTTAGGGGGTACAACCTTTTCGGAAGCTAACTGTGACAGATTCTCTAGCTGACAGGTTGGTGGATTCTAACTACCCATTCTGGTTAGCAAGCAAATGATTAACCACCGCACAACCAGGGCTCCTTTCTTACCTAGCCCAGTGGTTCTCAATCCATCACAGTGCATTCTGCCAGTAATACGTATATTTAACCTTCTTTACTATTGTGGAATGAAATCAATTTGCTGAATAACCTACATGAAGATGTAATTTTAAAATACCTTGCTCTACTACAAATAGAAAGAAAAGGAAAGTAATTAGTCTCGTGTATTTCGGATGTGTTATTAGGAGTGATCAGTCCCTGAAGAAGGACATCACACTCAATAAAGAAGAGCATCCTCTATGAGACGGACTGATACAGTGTCTGCAGCAATGGTCTCCTAGCGGTGATGGTGAGAGTGGTGCAGAACCAGGCAGTGTTTCGTTCTACTCATAGTGTCGCTTTATAGTTGAGAAGGGTGACGAACTGAGTTGTAACTCCACAACACCTAACAACAACACAATGGCAACTGATAGTAAAAGACGATGTAGTTTAGTATGCAAATACTTGGGTGTGAAGGAACAGTCGGGTGCTCTGCCTTAGTCTAAAACTGAAAACCAAACCTGTTGCCCTGGAGATGATTCCAGCAACAGTGACCTTATAGGATAGCGTAGAACTGTTCCATAGGGCTCGCAGGATCCGCAAGTAGTTTCAAAATGCTGATCTTTTTGGCTGGTAGCTGACTTCCTCACTGCTGTGCCGCCAGGGGTCCAGCCTGTGAAAACGTTTCAGCTACAGATGCTGCCTGATACAGGAGCAGCACTTCAATCAGAGTAGTTTTCCAAAATTGTAGGCAATACCTGGTAGCACTCTGAGCAGAATAAACTGCAGAATTCCCTTGGTTTACATACATTTTTGATTTTCCCCAAATTTATTGTTTCAGCCAAGCCCCTCAAACTCTCACTCCCCTCCGACACACAAATAAACAAGTTCAAGGCTCCGATAACTATAAACAGGTGTTTTACCTATGTGAGAGTTTGAGATGCAGGACATTTTTATTTTGTTGTACAGTACTGTCCTTTACGTAGTAGCATGTTTAGCATCCCTAGTGGTGCTTCCAGTATTAAAAAAAAAAAAATGAATGTTTCCGCTAATTTCCATAATGCCCTCTAGGGGGCAGTAGCGGCCCCATAAAGAATTTTCACACTGACTGTTGTCCACTGTGTTAACACGAGTTTTACGTGGCCACTGACCCTTGAAGTGGCACCGGCACAATTAAAGAAGCAAAACTGCTATTCAGCTTAATTAATTTACACATAAAACTTAAACTCGTGTGCAATTTAGCTATTGGAAAACTTTTAAGTATATTCAGAAAAACTTTGTCAACTATAAATGTTACAGCATTTGAATGTTAAGAGAGTATTTCCAATGGAAATTTAGGGAACTAAGTGTTACCCACTGATAAGTGTTATGTCTGCTAACCAAAAGGTTGGCAGTTCAATCCGCCAGACACTCCTTGGAAACTCCATGGGGCAGTTCTCCTCTGTCCTGAAGAGTTGTTAGGAGTCTGAATCGACTCGACGGCAGTGGGTTTGGCAGGTTTTGGTAAATGTAAAAGACATGATTTTGAAGACTTTGTAGGGAAAAAAGAATATAAAATATCTCATGAATTTTTTTTATGTTAGGTTACAATATTGAAATGATAAAATGGTAGATATATCGGGTTAAATAACATTAAAATTAATTTTACTTGCCTTTTTTTAACTTTTTTGTATGTAGCTATTGGAAAATTTTAAATCGCACGTATGGTTTGCATTATACTTCTGTTGGACAGTGCTGGGATAGAGAAGACTCAGGGCTGTTTTTCAGCCTCACTGGTCTCTTCTTGCTTTTGTTAGAAAGGTATGCAAAGTAGCTAGAAGTGAGAGACAAGCTAGAAAAAGTAGTCCTTTGTTCTCTAGTAGGCAAACCAGAGACTCCAGGATCTCTGAATAGAGAATAATTCCAAGTGATTATTATTTTTTAATGAAGTCTCAGATTTTGGCCTGTGGTTTCTGGCAGGGTTGATGTTTTTCCACTAAGCTCACCCTCTATTGGGTCCTCTGGGAACTTTCCCTTCACATTCTAACGTGAGGGTTTTGGCCTGTGATTCAAAGACCTGTGCCAGCTCAGTTCAGAGGCAATGAGGAAAAGGCATTTTGAAGTACAAGGAAGATGGCCTATCTCCCCATTCTGGTGATTTACAGATAAGGCTGGTAGTTCCATCTCATAGCAAATGGTGCAGCACCCTCTGAGGCCGAGCTTGGAGAACCAACTGTGCGGGCAGCTAGCTAAGTTACATGCCAGCCTCAGAGAGGCTCACTAACCATCCATACAGAAGTTCATTATTGTGGGTTTTAGGTTACCACTAGACTGCCTAAGATTGTTTTCTGTCCTACTTAAAAAAAAATGTTATTTTTTTTCCCAAGTGGTCAATTTCATTACAGGAGATAAAAGCGTTAGTGGTGAGACGCAGGTGCTTTGGGGTCAGACCTGGGTTAGAATAACAACTGATACTTCATGGTCCTGGGACTCTGGATAAGGGACTTAACTTTTCTGTCATGGATCGAATTGTGTCCCCCCAAAAATAGGTGTAGCCATGTGGCTGGGCCATGATTTCCTGTATTCTATGATTGTCCTCCACTTTGTGATTTTGCTGTGCTGCATGTTAAAGGATTAGGGTGGGACTGTAAATCCCTTCAGAAGATTACCTCCTTGCTCCACTGTAGAGGGAGTTTCCCTGGAGTGTGGTTTGCCTCACCCTGACACCCTTAATCCTTTCATCCTGCAAGAGATAAAAGAAAAGGGAAGCAGGCAGAGAACTGGAAACCTCACACCATCAAGCAAGCAGTACTAGGTCCTTCAGACCTGAGATTCCTGTGCCAAGATGCTCCCTGGACAAAGAGTGATACAATACTGGACCTTCCTCCAGAGCTGACAAGGGGGAAAGCCTTCCCCTGGAGTGGACATCCTGAATTTGGACTTGTAGCCTACCAGACTGTGTAAGAATAAATTTTCCTTTGTTAAAGCCATCTACTCTGGCATTTCTATTAGAGCAGTACTAGCTGACTAAAACACTTGCTGAGACTCAGCTTCTAGTTTTCCTGTCTGTGAAACACATACCTGGTATACACAAGATCTGAAAACAAAGTCTGTAAACTTAATTGTTCTAAATGCTACGTACCTCATTGCTGAATATCACTGTGGTCACCTTCCAAGTATTCCCCTTTGGAAGCTGTGCACTGATGCCAGCTCTTAGACTATCATTCAAAGCAATTTTGGAACTCTTTCTGGAACGGCCATTGCATATGATGGCAGGGTGCAAGTTGGCTAACTTAACTGGAACTTCCTTCCTACTCTCCTGATCTGGCCCTCAATGATTTTTTTCTGTAACCAAAAATAAAAGAAATATTGAAAGTAAGACATTTTGATGACTTTCAGGATATCAAGGTAATACAATGACAGTCCTGATGGCCATTCCAGTAAAAGAGTTCCAAAACTGCTTTGCAGGGTGTGCTAGATGCTGGCTTCAGTGCCTAGCTTCCCAAGGGTAGTACTTGGAAGATGACTGCAGTGATATTCAGCAGTGAGGTATGTAGCATTTTCTCTAGCATGAGTTCACAAACTTAATTAGCACTTCTTGTGTTGTTTTTAGTAGCCCGTGAGTTTGGTACAACTCATGGTGATCCATGTACAATGGAACAAAATGTCGCTTGTTCCTGCACCATTTTCATGACCACTGGTGTGCCTGAGTCCATTGTTGCAGCCAGTGTGTACTTTGGGTGCCCTCCAACTTACGGGGCTTCATTTTCCAGCTCTATGTCAGTCTGTATTTTGTTGTGATCTATAGGGTTTTCTTTGGTGAATTTGTGAAAGTAGATCACCAGGCCTTTCTTCCTAGTCTGTCTTATTATGGAAGTTCTTCTGAATCCTGTCCACTATGGGTGACCCTGCTGGTACTTGAAATACTGGTGGTGTAGCTTCCAGCATCATAGCAGCTGACAGACACATGTTGTATCTCACGTATGAGCACTCAATAGCAGTGACTGTTTTCATAAAAGTGGTGAGAATATGAGGTGAGGAGAATTTATAAGCAGGGTAGCATCTAAAAACAGCATCTCCCTAACTGCTTTCCTCAGACTACTGGCCCCATGAAGTATAACTCCAAAAAAAAAAAAAAGACTTTTGTGGATACTGTACATGGAAACCCTGGTGGTATAGTGGTTAAGAGCTACAGCTACTAACAAAAGGGTTGGCAGTTTGAATCTACAAGGTGCTCCTTCAAAACTGAATGGAGAAGTTCTACTCTGTTCTGTAGGGTCGCTATGAGTTACACTCAAGTCCACAGCAACAGGTTTGGTGTACATATATGTGTAATTGTACTTTAGATGAAGGTTTGTATAAGCATTTTTTGACATTGGTTGCCAACCCTACGACATGTCAACATTCTCTCCTTTTTAACCTTGGGAACATTATCAGTTACTCTGTGTCTTACTGTCTATGCTCCTGAGCTGATGTGCCTATTTAGTCTCCTTTAGTTTTACAGGCCTGTCCAATCTTTGGCTAAAGGGTGACCCTCAGAAATGACTTTAGTATGGAGTTGAAGGGGGGCACGGGGGCCATACTCATAGGGCTTCTTCAGTCTCTGTCAGACCAGTAAGACTTGTCTTTTTTTGTGAGTGAAAATTTTGCTCCACATTTTTCTTCAGCTCTGTCCAAGGCCCTCTGTTGTGATCCCTGTCAGAGCCATTGGTGTGGATAGCTGGGCACTATCTAGTTGTGCTTGACTTAGTCTGCTGGAGGCTATGGTAGTGTGGTCCATTAGTCCTAGACACTGTATTTTAGAAAAGGAGCCTTGTGACACAATAGTTAAGTGCTCAGCTGCTAACCTAAAGGTCTACAGGTCAAACCCACTAGCCACTCTATGAGAGAAAAATGTGACAATCGGCTTCTGTAAAGGTTTATGGCCTTGGAAGTCCTATGGGACAAGTCTACTCTATTCTGCATGGTCATTATGAGTTGGAATTGATGTAACCACAATAGGTTTCATGCTTTGGAAATGGCATGACCCCCTGTGGCTTAGTACATAAATACCTAGTAAATTAAGTACACTAGTATATCAAACATTCTGAAAGGTCCTGCAGTAAAGACATCAATTTACCTTGACTTAATTCAGAAGTTCCCAAACTTCTTTTATTAGAACTTTTTTTTCCTCAGTGAACAGCTATTAGCTCTATGGTCATTCTTTCAAAAATGATAATATGAGAGAGAACGTCTTAGCTTCTAATCAGAGCTACCTGATACCATACTTAGAGTTAGCCTTCCTCCTCAGCTTATTCTTCATATGGTTGGCAGAGTGACGGACAAGTGGACAGTCCACGTTACTCTTTCTCATATCATCCAGGTTCCTAAGAAAGCTTAGATAACTTTGTAAAAAAATTAAAATGGTGCTGCTCTTACGTGGTAGTCTCTTGAAGTATTGCCTTGAAAATTTGTTTTCTGGGTGGTGGTAGAGCGACTATAAGCTTAGATTGTGTTTTTTACACGTTTTTGTAAAAATAGAGTCCCATGACTTACAACTCCTTACAAATGATCAATAGTGGTAATCTTCTGCCATAACAGTATTTCAAATAGAAAAACCAGGTTGTGGTTTTAATCATGTATTTACACATACACACACAGTGTAATGTATGAGCAGATTAAAAGGACATCTATAATTTATAAACCCTACTCTGATTAGGGATGATGGATGTGGAGAGATTGCTAAAGGATTATGTTCATGCTCAGTTCACAATAATTGCACATTTCTTTCATCAAGACACATATCTAATATAATCTTCCAAATCCCAAAGTACACATAAAAATAAAGTCCAGTAAATGACATCAGATGGGGTAGGATAAAAAAGATTCTTCTCTTAAGAAGATCCAGAATATACTCAAGTCTAAATCAAAACACATAGATGTAAGCCTAGGTATTTGTGAATATTTTAATAAGAGCATGACTTGCTCACGACTTCTATTATAAACAATTTCAAACACATAAAAAAGAGAAAGAATTGTATGTGTAACAATCATCAAGAATTGGTAACATTTTTACATTTGCGTTTGCATACACACAGTACCTAAATATTTAAATATGCATATATATTGGGAGGGATACATGTTCTAATAATAAGTTGTGAATAGCGTGACAACTTTAGTATTCATCTTCCACATACCTATGTACTGTTAATATGCCTAATAAAATTAACAATAGTTCTTTAGTTCTATCTACCCCTACCTCTGTAGTCCAAGTATAGTGCTCTGGAGGTATGCCATGTCCTAGCCTGTTGCAATACTTCATTTCTTTTTTTACAACTGAATAATACTCCATTGAATGTATATACCACATTTTTTTAAATCCATTAATCATTTCATGAATACTTAAATTGTTTCAATTTTTTGGCTATTGTAAATAATGCTGCTGTGAATTTGGGGTACAAGTTTTTGTTTGAACAATTTCAATTCCTTTGAGTGTCTACCTAAGAGTGGAATTGCTGGCTCATACAGTAATTCTGTGTTCCACCTGAGCATCCACCAGACTGCTTTCTACAGTGGCAGCACATTTTTACATTCCTAGCAGCAATGGATAAGGCCTCCAATTCTTTCACATCTACTCCAGCACTTGCTGTTTTTCTTAATTACAGCTGTTCTGGCATGTATGGAGTAGTATCTCATTGCAGTTTTGATTTGCATTTCTCTAATAACTAATGAGATTGATCATCGTTTTACATACTTGTTAGATATTTATATATATGCTTTGGAGAAATGTCCATTCAAGTTCTTTGCCCATCTTTTAAATTAAGTTCTTTGTCTTTTTGTTGCTGAGTTATAAGAATTTATATATATATATATATGTATCTTGGATATTGGACTGTTGTCAGATATATAGTTTGAAAATATTAGTTCAATTAAAAAATGTTTTTTCTAATATTGAATCAAAATACAGAAAAATTTGAAAAATAATAAAAAGTAATTACTTTCTCCGAGAGAATCACTGGTAACATTTTAATGTACTTACTTTCAGTTTGTTCTCCCATGCATTTTTACACCGTGAATTTCATGTCATAGAATTTTTTTTTTACTTTCCCACTCTTAATTTATTTCATAAGCATTTTCCATATTATTTGAACTTGGTAAACTTTAAAATCAAATAGACTACATAATATTTCATCATGTGGAATTTGCACTATTGAACATTTAAGTTGTTTTTAATTTTTTCCTATTAGGACTAATGTCACAGAGATCAGAGCCCTAGTAGCACAGTAGTGAAGAGTTTGGCTGCTAACCAAAAGGTCAGTGATTTGGTCCTACCAGCTGCTCCCTGGAAACTCTATGGGGCAATTTTACACAGTCTTACACAGTTGCTATGCAGAATAACTTTATATAAATTTTGTCTCCATTTTAAATTACTGCCTTAAGAAATATTCCTTAAAGAAAAACCATTGGATTGAAAGAAATGGATTTTTTTTTCATTTATTTCCCCCCCCGCCCCCAGATTATAAAAGTTAGATAAACTCAGAATAGACAAAGTATAATGAAACTGGAAATGAAAAGAGAAATCATTCACAGTCCCACACCTGCAGGCAGCTAATGTTAACATATTGATATACTTTCTTCCAATTTACAGCTTTATTTTCTTCCTTAGTAAAGTTCAAGAATATGAATTTTTAAGCTTTTGATAGTATAGTCAAAACTCATTTCAACTTATTAATTTATGTCCCTTCTAGCAGCAAGGATGGCAAGACTTCATCACACACACTTTAGTGGACAGTTATCATGAGGGACCTGTCCCTAGAAGAGGACATCATGCACAGGAAAGTAGAAGGTCAGTGAAAAAGTGGAAGACCTTCAACCCAGATGGAATGACACGGTGGCTGCAGCAGTGGGCCTAAACATAACCACAATCGTGAGGTTGGAACAGGATCATTGTTTTGTTCTGTTGCACATAGAGTTACTATGAGTTGGAACAGACTTGATGGCACCTACCAACAGCAACAATAGAATTGTATGACTTGTGACTACTCTGAAAACAGGAACATCTAAAAGTTACTCAGTAAGCGTCGCTCCCTCAAAATTGCCCATGGTTTTGATCTTCATTGCTTAAGTTGTATCTGTGGACATGACAAAAGGCACACACAAAAAAATTTGAACAAATATTACCTAGGAAACTCATCACCAGATTTGCTTTCTTCCATAATCAGAGTATTTCTTTTGATAGTCAGGATCCCACTCAGTTTAAAGTTGTGCTTGTAGTTTGTAATTCTAACTTAATATCTTCATCGTGGCAGAAGCGTGGTTGTACGAAATGCATCAGTGCCTAGGGGTTGAAGAAAACTGTTCTGAAAGGCTATGCTAGTTAATAAAAGAGTCCCTGTTATTATTGTTGTGTGCTGTCAAACTGATTCTAACTCATAGGAACCCTACAGAACAGAATAGAACTAATTGCCCAGAGAGTTTCCAAGGATCAGCTGGTGGATTTGAAATGCTGTCCTTGGTGGTTAAGGCTGCTAACCAAAATGTCAGCAGTTTGAATTCACTAGCCACTCCTTTGACATCAGTGGGGCATTTCTATTCTGTCCCACTGGGTTGCCGTGAATTAGAATTGATTAAATGGCAATGGATTTCAGGGATGAATAGGAGAAAATATTCCCAGGGATAAGATAGAGAAGTAGTTAGATGTTTCTTCTGACCCTTCTAATACCAAAGACTCAAAAGAACAAATGAATCCATTACATATAACATCCTAGGAGCCCACAACATCAAAGGGAAAATTGAGAAGTTGGACTTAACAATGGGGAAGAGAGAGTAGGATTTGCTAGACCTGACCCACTGGGAAACAGCTGTGGCCAGCTGGTGAACTCAATGTAGTGGTTGGAGCCTGTCCTCCCCAGCAGAAGTATCTGGCTGGAGAATCTACCTGTGCTTCCAGAACCACTGAGGAATAGCATGAGACTGTAAAAAACTGAATCCTTGAGTGTATCCTACTGCATGCACATGAGTCTAAATCTTGTCCTTGGGATATACCCTTCTCCCTTCTCCCAGTGCTTCCCTCTGCCTTCTCTGCACTGTGCTCAGTTCTGGAGTCTGATGCCATTAACTGACCCAGAAGTATGACTCCTTAAGCCCACCCTGAACCATTTTCCAAGACTCACAGAGAGAACAAATTGACAAACAGGAGAAAGGAGGGAAGGAAAAAAAAATCTGTTGACTATCCTGAACTGGAGATTAAGGGAAGAAAGAGTCCCTTTGCCTAGGTTCAGACACAATGGGACATACCATCCTCACAGACACTCAGGAATGGCTGTCAGCACTCTACAATTGTCAGCAGCTGCAGCCAGATACCTGTGCCTACAGCATGCCCATCTAGTACAGTAGCTGAGAGCCTGCACCACATACTTGGTGACTGACTCCTGGACAACTGAGCTGAATCCATACAAAGAAAGCAAACAGACTCTTGGGCTTGCATGTCTACTAACAGCTCTAACCACCTGGTGATGGGACATGAGCACATCAAAGTCACAAATAACCAAATCAGCACACACGAATAGCCTATATGGACATCTCAAAACAAAACAGGAAGCTTGAACACGTTAAACAAATACAAAATAAATAAATTCAACAACTTGCTGCTGGCTCAGAGACAGCAGTCTATATCAAATCACTTAAAGAGGCAGACCATGATGACTTCAGAAAGCTCCCCAAACAAAGACTCAAATGTTACAGAGGAAGAGAACTTTCTGGGGTGATCAGAACTTTCTGGGATGATCAGAGGATGATCAGAATATGAAAGATTACTATTTAGAACTCTTCAAGAGATCAGGAAGGAGATGACACAAAATGTAGCAGATCGTGATGACAAGCAAGAAAGCATAGAATGCCATGAATTAAAAATTCAGAAAATTAATAATAAAATTAAAGAATTAGACAACTCAGTAAAAATCCAGAGAAGCAGAACTGAGGCAATGGAAGGCTGAATCAGTGAGACTGAAGATAAATCATGTGACATCCACATATTTGACTAAAAGTCAGATAAAAGAACTAAAAAGAATCAAGAGACACTAAGAATTATTTGAGATTCTATCAACAGCAATAATCTACAAGTTAGTGGAATACCACAAGAGAGGGCAATAACAGAAAATACAGAAAGAATTGTTGAAGAGTTATTGACAGAAAGTTTCCCTGATGTTATAAAAGATGAGAAGATATCCAAGATGCTCATCAAAAGCCGCATACAGTAGATCCCAAAAGAAAGATACCAAGACATATAATTAAACTTGCCAGCATTAAAGACGAGGAGACAATTTTAAAAGTGACTAGGGATAAACAAAAAATAACCCACAAAAGAAAATCAGTTAAGACTAACCTGTGGCACTCAGCAGAAGCCATGCGGTTAAGAAGGCAATGGGAGGACATTGTACAAAACCCTGAAGGAAAATCATTGCCAGCCAAGAATTATATATCCAGCGAAACTGTCCCTCAGATATGATGGTGGAATTAGGACATTTCCAGATGAACAGAAATTTAGAGAATTTGCAAAACCAAACCAAAATTATAAGAAATACAAAAGGGAGTCCCTCGATTAGGAAATCAATAATGTCAGGTAACAATTCAAGAGTACAACACAGAAAGAGCAATTGGATATCAACCTAAACAAGGGAATCAGAAAAGTAAATCAAGTAGGGAACAGAGATGTCATTACATAAATATTATAACAAAAAAGAGGGATGTAAAAGAAAATGTAGCCACAGAGCTTTCACATGAAGAGGAAGTCAAGGCAATATAAAGAAATTAAGGACTGGTTCAAATTTAGAAAAACAGAGGTAAATAGTAAGTAACCACCTTATGCTTTGAAATATAAAACAAGAAAAGCATGAAGTCTCAACAAACAAAAAGCCACTGATATTGAAAAACATGAAAGAAAATGTGTAAAAAAGACTCAGTGCAGAAAACTAAATGGAACAAAGGAATTGTCTAAGAAACATCAAAATGACACCACAAAACTTCATACCAATGAATAATCGAACTGAATATAAATGGATTAAATGCACCAATAAAGAGGTGGAGAGTGGAAGATTGAATAAAAACCACGATCCATGTGTGTCTGCCTATAGGAGACATACCTTAGATTCTAAGATGCAAATGAACTAAAACTCAAAGGGCAGAAAAATATGAGGCCAACAATATATATAAAAGAGCAGGAGTAGCAATATAATCTCTGATAAAATAGACTTAAAAGTAAAATCCACCACACTGGATAAGGAAGGATACTATGTAATGATAAAAGGAGCAATACTCCAGCAAGACATAACCATATTAAATATCTATGTACTCAATGACAGAGCTCAAAAATACACTAATTGCATTGAAAACAGAAATAGACGGCTCCAAAATAATAGTAGCAGACTTCAGGACAGAACACTTAGAAATAAGCTAAGTGAAGACATGGAAGATCTAAATGCCACATCAACCAACTTGACCTCATAGACATACACTGAATACTCCACCCAACGTCAAATCAGTATACTTTCTTTTGCAATGCACATAGAACATTTTTCAGAAGAGACCACATATTAGTCCACCAAGCAATCCTCTAAAAAATTAAAGTATTGAAATATTACAATTTTCAGTTACAGCATCTGAATAGCCTCTTTTCAGAGCAGAAGTCCATAAAAGTAGAAATGAATAAAGGAAAAAAAAAGGAAAAGAAAAAAAATCAAATGGAAACCAAACAACACCTTGCTCAATAATGACTGGGTTGTAGAAGAAATCGAGGATGGAATAAAGAAATTCATAGACTCAAATATGAATGAAAACACATCCTACCAGAACCTGTGGGATATAACAAAAGCAGTGCTCAGAAGTCAATTTATCTCAATAAATGACCACATATGAAAAGAAAAAAGGGCCAAAATCAAAGAGCCCTACAATTTGAACAAGTAAAAAGGGAACAGCAGAATGACTTGGGCACCAAAAGAAAGCAGATAATAAAAATTATCACAGCACAAATTGAGTTGAGAATAGAAAAATGATTGAAAGCATTAACAAGACTAAAAGCTGGTTTTTTGAAAAGATCAACAAAATTGATAACCACTGTCCAAACTGACAAAAGAAAAACAAAAGAGGAAATCGGGTGATATCACAATTGACACAACCAAAATGAAAATAATCATAACAGAATACTATGAAAAATTGTACTCTAACAAATTTGAGAACCTGGAAGAAATGGACAAATTTCTAGAAATGCATTATCTACCCAGATTAGCACAAACAGAAATACGACTATATAAAGTCATCACAAAACAAGAGATTGAAAAGATAATTAAGGAACCTCCCCCCGAAAAACAGCCCTGGCCCTGATGGCGTTACTGGAAAGTTCCACCATACTTTAGAGGAGAGTTAACACCACTATTAACTAACAGTGTTTCAAAGCATAGAAAAGGATAGAATATTGCCAAATTCACTGTATGAAGCCAGCATAACCCTGATACCAAAATTCGATAAAGACAGTACAAAAAAGGAAAACTGCAGACTGGTATCGCTCATGGACTTAGATGCAAAAGTTTTCAACAAAATTCTAGCCCCTACAATTCAACAACATATCAAAAAAATAATTTACCATAACCAAGTGGGCTTCATATCAAGGATGCAGGGATGGTTCAACATTAGAAAAATAACTATCATACTTGACCACATAAGTAAAGCAAAAGATAAGAACCGTTTGAATTTATCAACTGATGCAGAAAAGGCATTTGACGAAGTCCAACACTCAATCATGTTAAAACTCTCAGAAAAATAAGAATAAAAGGGCACTTCTATGCACTGGAGTATTTGAGCTGGCTGTTGCAGCCAGCGGGAAGCAGCTGGGAGGTCCCATTGGCTGCCCTAAAAGCTAAGGATTCAACCTTCTATATTCCACTCATGGTGCATTGGGGTAACAGCTATGCATCCTAAGGGACCCAAAGAAGAATGTCTTCTAATGTTATGAAGAACACGTTTTTTTTTTTTAAAAAGATGCTATTCCCTTAGGGTTTTTTTTTAAATTCCATCTGTCCTTGTACATCTTACAACTTATAGCTCACTAGTAGAAACATAGATGTTTTTCTTAAAAATCTCTGACACTGCTTCTTCACTACTTTCCATAAAGTATGTTCAATTCTTGTTCCAAAAGTTCTATTTATTTAATTTATTTCTCCTGGAAGTTATTCCTTCCACAATGTTAACTGAGTCCTATTATGTATCATATATGGCGTTAGTTCTTCTTAGGTCTTCCTGATTCACTGTCCAGCTTTCACATGCGTATGAGGTGATTAAAAATACCATGGCTTAGGTGAAGCACACGTTAGTCTTCAAAGTGACATCTTTGCTTTTCAACACCTTAAAGAGATTTTTTGCAGTAGGCTTGCGCAGGGCAATACATAGTTCGATTTCTTGACTGCTGCTTCCATAGATGGTGACTGTGAATATAAGTAAAATGAAATCTTTGACAACTTCAATATTTTCTCTCTTCATTATGGTTTTGCTCATATTATGGGCCAATTGTGAGGATTATTGATTTTCTTTATGCTGATATAGTGAAGGCTGCAGTTTTTGATCTTCATCAGCAAGTGCTTCAAGTCCTTTTAACTTTTGGCAAGCAATGTTGTGTCATCTGTATATCACAAGTTGTTAATCAATCCTGATACAGTTCTGCTTCTCAGATTATTTGCTCAGCATACAGATTGAATAAGTATAGTGGAAGGATACTGCCCTGACACACACCTTTCCTGGTTTTAAATCATGCAATATCCCCTTGTTCCATTCCGATAACTGCCTCTTGGTCTATGTGTTTTGGAATTCTTATTCTTTGCAATGTTATTCATAATGTGTTAGGATCCACATAGCAAAAGATTTTGTATAGTCAAAACACAGGTAAACATCTTGCTGGTATTCTTTGCTCTCAGCCAAGATCAACCTGACATCAGCAGTGATAGCCTCCATTCCACGTCCTCTTCTGAGTCTAATGAATTTCTGACAGTTCTTTGTCAGTGTGCTGCTGCAACTGCTTTTGAATGATCTTCACCAAGTTTTCACTTGTGTGTGTCATTAACGAAATTGTTAGTAATTTCTGCATTCTGTTGGATCACCTTTCTTTGGAAGTGGCACATATGTGGGTCTCTCCCAGAAGGTTGGCCAGGTAGCTGTCTTCTAAATTTCTTGGCATAGACAAGTGAGTGCTTGTAGTGTTGTACTTGTTTGGGGAAACATCTCAGTTGGTATTTTGTCAATTCCTGGGCCCTTGTTTTTTGGCAAGTGGCTTCAAGGTAGCTTGAACTTCTTTCTTCAGTACCACTGGTTCTTAATCATAATGTCCCGCAATGGTTGGAAGTTGACCAAGTCTTTTTAGTACAGTGACTGTGTGTATTCCTTCTGTCTTCTTTTGGTGCTCCTTGTGTTGTTCACTATTTTATCCATAGAATCCTTCCGTATTGCAACCCGAGGCTCAAGTCTTTATCAGTTCCTTCAGCTTGTGAAATGCCAAGTATGTTCTTTGCTTTTGGTTTTCTAACTCTAGGTATCTGCACATTTCATTTCAGTAATTTGCTTTGTAGCCTCAAATTGCCCTTTGAACTTATTCAGCTCTTTTACTTCATTTATTCTCTCACCTTTCAGCTACTCTGCAGTCAAGAGCAAGTTTCAGAGTCTCTTCTGACATCCATTTTGGTCTCTTCCTCCTTTCCTGACTCTTTAATGACCTTTTGTTTTCTCTACTTGTCTGGTCTTTGGTCATTACAGTTAAATGGAAGAAATCTTTTCTTCACATCATCTCTAAATTATGTTGGGGTATACTTATAGGCATATTTTGGCTTTCTTGGACTTGTTTTAATTTTCTCCAGCTTCAACTTGAACTTGCAGATGTGTAGTTGATGGTCTGTTCCACAGTTAGCCCCTGGCCTTGTCTGACTGATGATATTGAGCTTCTCTATCATCTTTCCACAAATGCAGTCAATTTGATTGCTGTGTATTCTGTCCAGTGAGGTGCACATATACAGTCTCTGTTTACATTGTTGAAAAAAAGATATTTGTAATGAGTAAATCATTATCTTGCAAAATTCTATCATGCAATCTCTAGCGTGATTTCTATCACTGAGGCTGTATTTTCAAACTTCTTTGTTTGCCACTTTGACTTTAATTTATGGCATTACAAAGAATATTGAATATGCTGTGGGTTTCAGAAGAATGAAAGAATCAGTTTTTGAAGAAGTACAGTCAGAATGCTCCTTAGAAGTGACTGCCAGAAGAATCAACAGATGGGTCCTGGAGGAAGCATAGCCAGAGTACCCTTCGAAAGTGAGGATGGCAAGACTTTGTCTTGCTTTTTTTGGACTCATCATCAGGAAAGAACAATTGCTAGATAAGTACATCATGTTTGGCAAAGTTGAGGGTCACCAACAGTAAAGAAAGCCTTCCGTGAGATGGCTGGGCACGGTGGTGGCAGCAGTGGGCTCCCACATAAAGAGTGTAAGTATAGAGCAGGATCAACCTCTGTCCTCACACTTGTAATGTTTGAGCCCATCGTTGCCACCACTGCTTCTTTCTGTTATACATGAGGTCACCATGACTTGGAGCTGACAAATAGAAACATAAGACCTATAATGAAGGGCCTTTGGTGTTCTCCTGCTCCAAGTAGTAGCTCTCTAGTATCTAAGCCTCCAAGAAACGTAGTTTGAAAATGTTTGGCTTGGCAAATTTATCATGGGTTATGGTGTCAGACAGACCTAGGTTTGAATCTTACTGTCAATTACTTAGCTGAAATAGAGTTGACAAATAAGGAAACTGCTCTGAGCCTCAGTTTACTCTTTTATAAAATGGAGATAATAATACTTTCTTTGTAGAGTTATTGGGAAGACTAAATAACATAATGCATGTAAAATTCTTTGGCATATATATATTTTTTTTATTAGGATCGAGTGAAAATGCATATTCTTATATAAATTTGCATGCCTGCCTGTGTGCAGCTCCTACTGCTCTCCCTGTCTGGTGACAGCACACTCTTCCTCTCCATTCTATACATGTCATATCCTCCTAACAATCTCCTATCCCCTCCTTTCTACCCTCTCCTCCGCCTCCAGTAAGAGCTCAGCAGGATGATATCCTGTAGATGCATAGAACCATAAAGTGCATACACGATATGGTGATTCCGTGTCACCAAGTCCAATCCATTCCTGTCTGAAGAGTTCACCTCCATTATGATTTATGTACAGGGCCAGCATCATGGCCAGGGGCCATGCTCCCAGGGGAACACTGAGGCCCCTAGACCACCAACTGTGGTCTTTTAGTGGAGATCTCAGGGTGTACCCCTTTTTATTCTTGTGTTGCCAGTAAGACTTGACTTTGTAAGCCCCATCATGGCTGTCATTGATGGTGGCCAGGCACCATCCAGTTCTCCGAGTCACATGTCTAAATAGTCACCCACTCATGTGAGTCTTTCTGTCTTCTGGGTTCTCTTTCCCCCATGTCATTTTGGTCCTTGGTGATCAACTGTTACTGCTCAGTTGGGACCATTTGGTGTACCTCAGATGGCAGATTAGCAGCTTTTAAGATCCCAGATGCCATTTACCAATTTGGGGAGCAGAAGGCTCTCTTAGTGAAATGCTAGTTGTTCCAGTTGGCCTCGATTTCCCCTGAGAGCGTGGTCCCTGGCTCCCCACGCCAGCTACTCTGTCCTTGCAATATTGGGTTAAGATGGGAGGAGTAATCATGTTATATCGAAGTCCAGTTAAAAATGATCTTGTTTCTAATGTGTGCTGTCACTGATTTCACCCAAACAAAATTCTATCGTCTATCTAATCTATACCCCACCCTCTCTCCCCATCTCTTTCCACCCTTGCAGCTGTCATAGAGCCCTTTCTTGTATGCATGAGTCTGTTTTTAAGTTCTTATCGTAGGGGTCTCATACAATATTTGTCCGTTTGTCGCTGACTACTTTCACTCAACATAACGTCCTCCAATTGAAACCAGGTTAAGAGATGTTTCCTAAAACCATCGCGGTTCTTTATCATTGCATAGTGTTCCATTGAGTATATATACCATAGTTTACCTACCCATTCCTCTGTTGTTGAGCATCTGGGTTGATTCGTTTTCTCTGTTGTGGATTGTGCTGTGATAAACATTTGTGTGTATGTATCAGTTGGTGTGAATGGCCTTGATTTTTTAGGATATATTCCAAGTAGTGGAATTACGAGGTTAAATGGTGTATCTATAACCAGCTTTTAAAGGAAGTGCCAGATTGCTTCCCAAAGAGGTTGCACCATTCTTCAATCCCACCAACAGTGTAAGAGAGTTCCAATTTCTCCATCTTTGATATATATTAAAACCCAACCCAGTGCCGTTGAGTAAATTCTGACTCACAGTGATGCTTTAGAACAGAGTACAAATGTTCCATAGGTTCCAAGGAGCACCTGGTAGATTTGAACTGCTGCACTTTTGGGTAGCAGACAGCACTTTAATCACTGTACCACCAGGGTTTCCTGGCATGTATTAAATGCCCAATAAATAACATTTATTATTGGTAAATCAGAAAACACTTGCTGAATGATTATCTGATCCTTATTGAACTGGTTCTTGTTCAGTCTGAATAAACTCAACCCACTCATTCTCAAGAAAACTAAAGTTTAAGGGTGAATATATGGGTGAGTTGAAGTTTAGGAGGGGAGCTAATTCTGCCTTGTTCTCTGTCTACTCCATAAATGCACAGCTGCCTGCCTTTCACAAAGGTCTATCAATATTTAATTTGTGGGTGTCAGTTGCTGTAAACTGAGCATACCCGAGCACCAACTTGAATTAATTATACGTGTGAGTAGAGAATATAAAATGCCTGTTTCTTGGAGCCCCCAATTTCACTGGCTACGTTGAATTCTGGGAACCACAGGGTGAATTTTTAGCTGATGGAGGACCCTGAGAAGAAGGTGGACCAGAAGGGTGACGGCAAACCCCGGAAAGTACGGTTTAAAATCTCCTCCTCCTACAGCGGCCGCGTGTTGAAGCAAGTCTTTGAGGATGGGCAGGAATTAGAGTCACCAAAGGAGGAATACCCTCACAGTTTTCTCCAAGAGTCCCTCGAACCAATGGATGGTGTTTATGGGTCTGGAGAAGCCCCTAAACCCCAGCTGTACTCCCCTAAGCTGACTGCTCAAAGAATCAGCGTGTTCAGGGAGGGCAGTGCCTACACCTTGACAGGCAGCCAGCCTCTCTTCAATGATTACAAGATGAATGACCATAAGGTTGGTAATGTGCATGGTGTACATGCTTTAGGGGCAGGGTTTCCTAAAACATTTTTGTTTGTTGTTGATAACGGCCGTGGAGTGGGCCCCTGGCTTACGGCAACCCCAGGCACAGTGGAAAGAACTGCTGTCCAGTCCTGTACCATTTCCACGATCAGCTGGGGATCTGACAGTTGTGATCCATAGGGTTTTTACTGGCTAATTTTCAGAAGGTGGTCTTTCTTCTAAGCCACTGAGTCATTTCTAACTCATGGCAACCCCATATGTATTTAACGAATCACCGAATGCTTCAGCTTTGTACATTTTGCTCGTGTTCAAGTATTCACTAGACCTATGGGTGCACCAAATAGGAAGCCAATGTAGAATAACATTTCTGGGATAAACATAACTTACTTGTTGAGAATGCTCTGAAAATGTCGTGAACATACAGAGAGAGTATTTAAATTCCATCCAGAGTATAAATTGTTATTGGGTCTTTGACTGGTTTTCTCAGTAAGTAAATTAAATAGAAGTGCAGTTTTTTTCAGGTTGCCTGACTGCTGTGTTAGAAAATTACGTGGCAATGGGTTGCTTTATTTTCTGAAAGAGCTAACTGTTTGAAGGTGCGGATTGTATTCTAGCCAATTATTCTGTGACAGGTTATCCGGGTTGTGGTTTATTCATGTGCTTGATTTTTTTTTCTCTCTCTTCTGCTGCCTGCTTTTAAAATACATTTGTTCATTTATTTTGCCTTTCCATGGCTTATTAACATGAACACTAGTTGGAATCCTGGGAAGAGATAGTGAAAAATAAATCCACTAGAGGAAATATTACTTGGAAATAAGTTTGCGCTAACAAATTGAAGCAAGTACATTATCAGTGAATTTCAATTATACACTCCTTCCCCCCATACCATAAGTAATCAAAAGCCTACAATGATTTCATTTTAAGCTAGAAGAATCTGGGAAATATCGACTGATCTCCCAAAACTAATAGCAGATATGTATATGCACTATTTTTTTTAAAGATTGAATTATATAACATACTGGGTAATTAATGAATAGTACACCAGGATACATTCTCATCTCTAAAGTGTGAAACTCAGATAATTACACTCTAATTATTTTTATTGTCAGCTTTCTAAGGAAACAGACAATACATCTATTTCAGACAAATGTATTGGCCTTGCTGGCATTGGTAAAAGTGTAATTTTGGGCACATACACATTTATCAGAGATAATACCAAGATTATCTTTGCTATTAAACAGAGCTAGAATTAATAACTCCTCATCTTAATTAGTTGGGTGCCTTATGCATTGCTAAGCACTTCTACATACTGTCTTAAAAAGTCTTTACTACAGCCTTGGTGAGAAAGGCAAGGTATGGTCATTCTCATTTTACAGATGCGGGTTCAGTAACAAGCTGTTAAAGTAGTCACCCAATATAATACAGTGCCATTAAGTGCAGAGTTGGGATAAGAATCTGGGACTTCTCATCCCCACCTGTGTTTTTTGCCCCGTGGCAGATTGCTGATTAGAGAGTATGTTTATTACATAATAATCGTGATGACAGCAGTAATAGCTGCCGTTTACTGAGTGCTAAGTACTTGGCTATGTCTTGTATTTAGAGTGTTTCTTTTTAAGTCTATCTTATTTTTAGGTTCAGAATTTACAAAGTTATTTATACAAGCCATATATGAGGCCATAGTTGGTAACACTGGGGTGCTAGACCTTCAAATGTTGTGTGTCAAATTTGACATCTATGTAAATGCACAGTTCAAAGTAGACCAGCAAAACTCTTCTTAAAAGCAGATGAATGAGTCTGGCAACATGGCTCCTTCAGTCAAGACAGTATTTTTGAGGCCATGTTGAATATGTGATTTCTAGCTGGTCTCATAATCCTTGCTTTCTGTGTTTGTAATCAAATGTCACATCCCAGTCTGAGCCACGTATCCAACCTTAGCCAGGATGGATCCATTGAGTTCCACCCACAAGGTTGTCAGTATGGTATTTATGAAAAGCAAAGCAAATAATAGCTGCAGGGTCATGATTTTACAATAGTATGCAATTGTAAAATACCCCAAACCCACTGCTGCTGAGTGTGTCTGACTCATAGGGACCTTATAGAACAGAGTAGAACTGCCCCAGGGAGTTTCTGGGCCTGTAGATCTTTAGGAGGGAGACTCCCACATTTTTCTCCTGCTGAACAGCTGGCAGGCTTATACCACTGACTTTTCAGTTAGCAGCCAAGTGCTTAACCACTGTTCAACCAGGGTTCCTTAACTGTAAAATAACCCATGGGTGGTGGGAACGATTTACACTTGACTTGACTATTAAACTGAATTTTGGTGGTTCAATCCCACCAGGCTGTACCGCAGAGGAAAGGCATGCAACCAGGAAAAACAAACAAACAAACAAACAAAACCCAGTGCAGGGGATCTATTCTGTAACACATGAGGTTGCCATAATTGGAACTGACTTGATGACAATGGGTTTGGTTTGGTTTCATTACTGGCTACAGGTCCACATTGGGTGGCAGTTAGGAGCAATGATTGGAGCAAGGGCTCAGACAAACTCAGGCTTGATGGCCAGTTCTACCTATTCACTGTGTGAGCTTAGCCAAGTCACTAAACCTTTCTGAGCTTCTATGTCATCATCTCTAACATGAGAGTAATGAAAGTACCTACTTAAGAGGGCTGTGATTTAAAAAGGTAAAGAATTCAAAAACAAACAAAGAAACAAACACCTTACCATTGTGCTTTGCACATTGTAAGTGGTCAGTAAATATTAGCTACCAATGTGAACACTGGAAACCCTGGTGGTATAGTGGTTAAGGGCTGTAACTACTACCCAAGAGGAGAACAGTTCAAATCCAACAGGAGCTCCTTAGAAACCATATGGGGCAGTTCTGCTCTGACCTATAGAGTCACTACAAGTTGGAATTGACTGGAGGGTACCTAACAACAACGGTGTGAACACAACTAGATTGCCATCAAATAAATGTGGAGTTTTTTTTAGTGTGGTAAATAAAGTGGTTAGAAACAGGTGTTTCAAGAAATTGAAACTGATGTCTGTAAAGTTTATAACAAGGGAAGGGAAAAGGAAAGACAGATGTGTACTGAATGCCTGTTTTATACACAGCATATAATCTCATCTTCACAACAATTTTGTGAATGTTTCATAAATGGAAGCTCACAGAAGTTGAAATAACTTGTAAATATCACCCAGCTGTCAAACAACATTTGAATAAAATTTGAACTCATATCTGACTCTCAAATCCAACAAAGCAAGAATTTCTGCATATAGTAGCAGGGCATTTCAATAGCTTTCTCAAGGCATGTTGCCACCAGTATTTACAAATGCTCAATCATGTATGTCACCATTCCAGGCACTCTGGGAAAACTGAAAACCCAATCCACGGTTGTCAAGCTGATTGACACTCATAGTGAGTGTATAGGACAGAGTAGATGGCCCCATAGAGTTTCCAAGGAGTACCTGGGGGGTTTGAACCACTGGCCTTTTTGGTTAGCGGCCATAGCACTCAACCACTGTGCCACCAGGGTTTCTGGCACTATGGAAGGAAATGAAAAATTCCTGGCTCCTTCCTGGCTGTCTGTAATGTTAGAGTGGGTATTCCTCATGGGCAACTGATTGTAATCAGATAATGTGAACTTTAGTTACACCCAGAAGAGTTTCCTTAGACACAAGGAAAAACTTGGCTGTCAGCGTGGCTGACACTTAAATACATCTAAAGGTGATTTGGGATCCACCATTTTTGGAGAACTTTAAAATAAATGTACTATCCTGGGTGTCTTAGACACTGACCTACTTAGAGGCAGGGGGTTGGACCAGGGGACCTCAGATTCTTTTAGCTTTTGAGAATTTTGTCTTGAAATAACCAGCAGTAGATATGGAAACGCTCTCCTAGTAACTGAACCTCTTTGGCCATCACTGGAAGTAGAAATGGAACCTTCCAAAAGTACCGCCACCCTTATCATCTGATGTTCAGAAACTGATAGTCCAGAGTGTGAAACAGGAATCCAGTGTGCATAAAACAATAGGAAATGGAAGCTGCCACACGATCCCTTGAAGAGAGGGAGAGAAACAGGGCTAGGCAGGAAACCTGTGGCTTAATATAGGATTGTTGTAATCTCTGTGGATGCTTCATGCAGGGGAACCAAAACATGGAAGTTTTGCTTAAACTGGGATGTCCCGACTGAACGCATGAGGACTTTACATAGAAAACTGATTACCTGCAGCATCTAAATAGATTTATGTAGGTTGATGGAGCCCTGGTGATGAAGTGGTTAAGAGCTTGGTTGCTAAACAAAAGGTCAGTGGTTCGAATTCAGCAGCCACTCCTTAAACCTTAGGGTACAGTTCTCCTCCCTCTTGCAGGGCCACTAGGAGTTGGAATTGACAGTAACAGTTCAGTGGGGGAACATAGCTCTATAAGGAGCCCTTGTGGCACAATGGCTACGCACTCAGCTTTGAACTGAAATACCAATGGTTTGAACCCACTCAGCAGCTCCACGGGAGAAAGACCCAGAGGCCTGCTTTTGTGAAGATTACAGCTGAGAAACCCCTATGCTGGCAGTTCTACTCTGTCATAGGAGGTTGCTGTGAGGTTAAAAATGGACTCCACAGTGCCCAACAGCAACAATATATAGTTCTATAAAACCAAATGCCAAACCCACTGCCATCAAGTCAATTCCGACTCATAGCAACTCTATAAGACAGAGTAGAACTTCCCCATAGAGTTTCCAAGGAGCACCTGGTGGATTCAGCTGCCAACCTTTTGATTAGCAGCTGTAGCCCTTTAACTACACCACAACCAGGGATTCCGTAAGCAGGGCAAAATATAAATTTAGATATTTAGTTGTATAGCGTGATTGTGTGTACACTATTGAAGAATGATGCTGCCTCTGTTCATAAGTCATTACTGAGGTCAACTCCTTGAAGAGGAATGGATTGGGCTCAGTGACACAGAGTGACCATATCATCTGTGCACTTTATGGTTCTATGCATCTGTAGGGTGTTGTCCTACGGGCCTCTTATGTAGGGGATTGGAGAGGGTGGAGAAGAGGGGACAGAAGATTGTTAAGAGGATATGACATGCATAGAACAAAGGAGGAGTGTGCTGTCACTGGGCAAGGAGAGCAGTAGGAGCTGTACTTAGGTGGGCATGCAAATTTAAACTGGATTGTACAATTTCATTCAATCACAGCCCCCCCCAAAAAATTTAAAAAAAAATAATAACAGCATTTTCACAGTATCTTCGGATTTTCCAAACCCTGTTTTGTATATTCTTCAAAGCATTTTCACCCTGAGACATTAATCTGGTTAGTTTCAGGGATGACAGTTAAAATATTTGACTACAGGTACATGGCCAAATTGGCATGAATGTTGGCGAGTGTTGGGGCAGCATCCTGAGAACTGGAATTATAAACATTAAATCTTTTAATTAATGGATGGTGCAAACAGTTCCACACCTGCCCATTAACCAAAATATTGGTAGTTTGAACCCATCCAGAGATGCCTAGGAAGAAAGACTTGGTGATCTGCTTCTAAAAGGTTACAGTCAAGAAAATCCTGTGGAATGCACTGCTATTCTGCAACATGTGGGATTGCTATGAGTTGGAATTGACTGAATGGCAGTTGGTTAGTTTTTTGTTTGGAGGATACTAGACACTCCCTGAGAGAAATCTGGGAGATAGGGGGTACTCCATATCAAACAATATGGAAATATCCTGACATTTTAATAACTAGAAGGGCTATGGTGCTACCCATGAAGTAGATGTCAATCCATTTGCAGATGAGCAAACCAGGTTTCTGAAAGGCTAAATGACTGTCTTGTTTCTCACAGCAGGTGGACAGGAGAGTTGGAATCCCATGCTGTTTCCCTCAGCTTTAGGTAAAAACATGTGTTTTTGGTCAAGTAATCCTTTCTGAGCAAGAAGAATTCTCTGTTGTATTGTAGCATTCCCCAAATTTATTTTGTAAATATACAAAATGATTTGGTAACACATGATAAACCCACACAGGGAAACATAGGTCCTTAATAATGATACTTTATTATTAAAACAGAAAGATTTCCATATTACATGAATACAGAAAAAACAGATTAGAAAACAGTATATATACCACAATTAAAAGAAAAACAGATTCCTAGTAATTCTCGTAAAGAAGGCTCCATATAGTCTTAATTTTTTTTTTGAAGGGAAAAATACCGCTCATGATGTCGTACAGTAAAAGCACACTCTTGACTCACCTCTGACTTCCGGTAACCTCATATGTGTCAGTGTACAACTGACACATAAACAGAGTTTTCATGGCTGCCCCCTTTAGAATCAGAACACCAGGCCTTTCTTCCAAGGCACCTATGAGAGCCAACCCCTTTTGGTTAGTAGTCAAGCACTTAGTGTAAGGTAGGCATGAAGAATATGGTCTTTAGAATGACAGTGACCTGAGTTCAAATCCCAGCCACAGATACTGAGTAATACCTTGAGTAAGGTACTTAGACCCACTGAGGCACAGTCTCCTCACCTGGTGAAATATGGAAACAGCAGCATCTACCCTGCAGGCATCTATCCACTTGCCCGGTGGTGCAGTGGTTAAGTGCTTGTCTGCTGACTGAAAGGCTGGTGGTTTGAATCCACCCAAACACTCCATGGAAGACAGAACTAGTGATCTGCTATTGTAAAGATCCCAGCCTAGATAAGCCTACGGGGCAGTTCTACCCTGTTACACGGCGTTACTTGGAACTGAAATCCACTCTATGGAAACTAACAAAAACAGTTTCTCTAAGGATGTTGGGGAGATGAAGTGAAGTATTATTTGTAAAATGCTTAGCACCATGCCTAACCCACAACAGTACTTAAAAAAGAAAAAGAAAAAAATGTATCCGTTGTTGTTACTTGCATAGAAAACTTGGTTCTTTTGCATTTATTAAGTACTCATTTTGTCCAGCCCTGCAATAGTTACTGTAGTATGAAGTAGAAATAAAAACTCTGGACGTCTTCTGCTTTAGTTATATGACTAGAGTTCGCCTTTGGTTGCTTACAGTCAGCAGGAAGAAGGAAGCTGGTTTTGTGGCTTCTGCAGGAAGCAAACAAACCACGGAAGGGTTACTTTGGACTCTGACGTGCTCACAGGTACTGGATGGTAGAAGCTCCTTGCTCTGTGTACTGGCATGTTGGACAGGTTCTGCAGCCTGTGTTTGGTGATGGTAGTCAAGTTTTCATGCTCATTCTCCATTTCTCTAGCCCTCACCTATCATAGATTTTGGAAAGATAATCATCTACACCAACAACCTGAAAATCATTCGCACTCCGATGGACAAGAGAGACTTTATGAGGAAAATTCTTCAGAAGGAAGAGGAGGCTGAGGCACAGTCTCTGATGAACAAAGAAGATGGCTATGGGGACAGCAGACAGAGCGATGCGCCTTTACCAGAGACCGAAAGCATGTTCCCCCATCGCCAGTACCCACAGGTGTGTCTGCGCAGCCTCACTGCCCGGCTCGGGACCCACCTGGTAGTGATGGTCTCCAGACTGTCTTGGTTGCGCACTTCTTAAGTAAAGAAATTTGAATATGTATACTTAACATGTCTAGATGATAAGCATGTTGAGAACATTCAAAGTTTATAATATTTAGTGTTATTTTCATGACAGACTGTTATAAAACCATATTTCAAATACTCATGATTTTGAAATTTTTATAATAATTTGTTTTATCTTTGTAGTTGAGGCTGTACACAGCAGAACATACACCAATTCAACAATTTCTACATGTGTAATTTGGTGACGCTGATTGCAAACTTTGGTTGCACAGCCATTCTTACCTTCCTTTTCTGAGTTGTTCCTCTCCTATTGATGCAAACCCACTGCTTCCTTTAAGTTTCCTCTCAATCTTTTGAGTTGCTGTTGTCAAGTTGATTCCATCTAGATAGATATTAAAAGAGCACAGTGCTCAAGGCAGATATTCCTTATCAATTAAGTGAAACGATTGTTTGGTTTAAAGAAGACTTCAGGGGATAATTTTGGTTTAAGGTTTATCTTAGGCGTAATTTTAACTTCTTTTAAGATCCGATGAGATATTTATTGTTTCCATTTTGCAATATGGCCTATGAACATTTCCAGAAGTGAAAGAAATCAGCTCTGCCTTTTCTTTATAAGCTTGCTTAAGCTTCCCGTACTGGTGCTATCCTCAATCCAGTTTCCCTGAAGAAATCTTATAGAGCCACGTGTCCGTTTTGTTGGAGCTAGCTTGATTAAAACTAAACAGTACATATGTAAACCCACCAGGCAAGCAAGTCCCAAGAGAAATGCAATATGCTGAATGTGAGCACACGAGTTGGTGTGCCACCATCAACGCCCGTGAGTTATTACTGAACATTCACCCTTATTCCGAGGGTCCCTTGGGTTCCACACTTGTCTAGTGATAGCCTCCTGACCTAGTGAGGGGACCAGTGTATTTAATACCAGCATATTAAAAATGAGCATAACAATTCCTTTGTAAGTATTCTGAAAGCTTAATTTCTTATGTATTTTGAGATAAAAGTAAATGTAAATAAACCCACTGCTGATAGTTGATTGTGACTCATAGCAGCTTTATAGGACCGAGTAGAACTGGCCAATAGGGTTTCCAACACTGTATGTAATCTTTACAGGGAAACCCTGGTGGTGCTACAGCTGCTAACAAAGAAGTCAAGAGTTCAAATCCACCAGGTGCTCCTTGCAAGCTCTAGGAGGCACTTCTACCCTGTCCTATAGTGTTGCTATGAGTTGGAATCAACTCAGTGGCAGTGGGTTTTAATCTTTACAGAAACAGGGTGTCACATCTTTCTCCCACAGAGTAGCTGGTAGAGGTAAACCGCCAGCCTCTCAGTTAGCAGCTGAGTGCTTTAACCACTGTGCAACTGGGGCTTCTAAATATAAACACAATTTCTCGTGTTGTTCCTCTATACTCTTCAGAGGTATGCATGTCCCACCTTGGAAGTCGTTGCTCAGATGGCCCCTCCACCAAGAAGGAAGAGCTCTGAGACTCAATTCACACTGCATAAGCTGGGGGTACAGGAAGCAATTTTGATGAAGAGATTAAAAGCCTGAGTTGCTGGAGAAATGAATTTTCTTTCTTTTTTTTGAATTGTACCTATTCAGACGTGGAGCTTTCTGTGGGGCTTAAGTTCATCTTCCACGGGTGGCTGGGCAAAAGTTGTCAAGGGCTTCTTCCTAACTGAGAGATGCCCCATCCCGGAAAGCCATTGCCTGGCTTTGTGTGAAGGCCTTAAGCCAGAGGTGCCAGAGACTTCCTATTATCTTATCCTTCTAATTTCAGAAATCCACCCATTTCTTGACAGCTTCTGTATATACTACCTACTGCCGTTGAGTTGATTCTAACTCATAGCAATGCTATCGGACACAGTAGAACTGTCCCACAGTGATTTCCAGGAGTGCCTGGTCGATTTGAGTTGCCATCCTTTTCACTAGCAGCCATAGCACTCAACCACTATGTCACCAGAGTTTCCCTGACAACGTCTCTAGAATCTACATTTTTTTCTCTTAGCCCCCTCCTCCCTTTCCTCTTACCCGCTTCTTGAACATAAGCAACCTGAATCCTAGTAAAATGCTCTTGAAGGCCTGTTCACATAGACTGGTGTTACCAATCTGATCTCACATTGTCAGATCTTTCTGAAATGTGTAATAAATCTAGTACCATCTTTGACAACCCCTCTGCTCCCTACCATTAAGCTTTTAATGACTTACCATTCCTTAGGGATAAAGTCAATCACTTCACTAGTTCCAGAGAGATGTTGGCCACTGCTGAGCCCCCAGCCTCATCTCTTACAGATCTCCCTTCATATTCTGCTCCATGCACACTACCCATCTACCTGTCCTTCACATGCTTCTTGTGCTTTCCTGTCAAAGGTATCCCTTACCCAGAAAGCTTTGCAAATTCTCCTACCTCTTGCCTCCAGCACCTCAAATCTGAGTGGAGGCATCGCTTCTCGAGGAGACTTCAGTCAGAGCATCACACACCCCTCCTCACAATTGCAGTGTTACATTTGTGTGATTATCTGGCTCATGTTTGCTTCCACCTCTACTAGTGTTTGGTCTCTATGAGGGCAAGGGCCGTGTTAATGTTGGGCATAACATTGTAATAGGCAAGTAGTAAGTGTTCATAGGTATAGGTGGCTTAGTAGTTAAGTACTATAGCTGGTAACTAGAAGATCAGCAGTCCAAATCTGCCAGGTGCTCCTTGTAAACTCTATGGGGCAGGTCTCTGTCTATAGGATTGCTATGAGTCAGAATTGACTCAACAGCAATGGGTTTGGTTTCATAGGTCTTAGTTAATGCTCTTTGGAAAAATGTTGGAATTTGGGACCAAACAGCCTTCTGCCTTTACCATCTCCTGTCTTCTACAAAGCACTCTTAAGAGCTTAGCAAGGCATCAGACAGAGTATATTTTGATCCAAAATGTTACCTTCCCATTATAGTTCTTTAATTCTATTATTTCTCATATAAGAGTGAAACTTTCATGGGCATGTATTTTCAGACAAGGGCCAGGCATAATACAAAGTGGGGCACACGGCAGGCCTGAATAGCAAAGCAACCACAGGACTGATATGACAATCACCTTTCAATTCAGTTTGGAGGGACTTGTGCCTTTTTGCTGTAATGCTATAAACCAGGACAGAGGTGTGCAGCAGCAAGTTGCTGTGAAAGGTTTTACATTACTTGCCTGTTGTTTGAACTCTACTTTAAATTGCTGTTTCTTTGCCCGATCGCTCATACAGTTCATTCTAAAAGAGAGGGTTAGAGACCATCAGGGAGCCACTGCTGACTAAGAGGCTCTTTGTTCTGTTATGTATGTAGGGAAGCAACAGGAACCTTGATGAAAGAGCAGGGCAAAGCCTAAAGCCAGACCAAGCTTGAACCTCTGTATTAACTGTAAAATGGGGAAAGGAGAGGAGTAATTGAATGGAGGCATAGTGAAACGTGGAAGGGAAAGAAGACTTGGCTCTGTGGTCAGCGGATTTGACCTGGGGCCTTTTAATGTATTACGTGATCTCCTTTTTTGACATAATAGCAACAAGAACAACAATAGTAGTGTTAAAGATCGATTGCTGAGGAGTTGATTGCAACTCACAGCAACCCTATAGGATAGAGTAGAACTGCCTTGAAGGTTTTTCAAAGGGTGGTTGGTGGATTCAAACTATTGACCTTCTGGTTTGCAGCCAGTCTCTTAACCACTGACCTGCTAGGGCTCCATGACAGTCAGGGACCATGCCTCGTGCTTCACATGCAGTAGTCCCTTTAATTTTCAGAAATGAAGGACCTATGAAGTAGCTGTGATTAACAGCCCTGTTCTGTAATTGAGGCAATTGAGGCTCAGAGAGGTAAAATAAATTGCTAGAGGTTGCTAGAGCCAGTATTGAAACACAGTGCCATCTAACCACCAGTCCTGTCTTTAGAGTTACACAAGCCTCTGAGTCTGCAAAGGCAGCTAAGACTCTCTGCTTCATGGTCGTGGAGGTCAGAACAAGTGGACTGAAGTGGGTCTTTTAGATTCTAGAACCAACGCTGGATGCTACAACTATGTTCTGTGCCCTCCAGCTAAATGAGAAGAATTTAAAACAAGTAAACAACGACAAGAACAAACTGCATATAGAAGATCAGAGGCTTATATCCTGTGTTACGTAGACTTATCTGTTGCTGTGGATTCAATTCTGACTCATAGTGACTCTGTAGGAGAGAGTAGAACAGCCCCACAGAGTTTCCAAGGCTGTAATCTTTACAGAAACAGATGGACATATCTGCCTCCTGATGAGAGGTGATGAGCTCGAACTGCTGTCCTTTCAGTTAAGAGTGAAGCTCTTAACCACTGTGGCTCAGGCTCCTCATTGTATAGACCAGAGACTTAATAATATTTGTTGAATTAATTGAATGATTACAAAGATCATGTTGAGGGTGAGTGGTTGGAGGAAGGGTGATAATCCAGGGCAATAATGGAAACTAGTGAAATCCCTATTCATGTAGCCTATGACCATGGCATGAATTAGATATAATTTGATTGACGGTTTGCTTTCATTCTCTGTGGCAGGCTCATTCGATCACTAACTTCTCAGTTTCTCACCCAGCATTTTATGCAACTGAAATTTTGGGCCCCCTGTATAGCATTTTGGTAGGATTTTATTATACTTTATTTGGCAACGCTGACTTATATTAAAATTCACTAGGATCAACTACAAAGCAGAAAACATAATAGATCTGGCAGAAAAATGGGCTGGGGCAATTAGCTTTAAGAATATTTTGACAAACGTATTTGTTTTGTATACTTTCAGGGAAGAAAACACTAAAATCTGTCAGTGATCAATGAAATATTAAAAAAAAGTTTTACACGGATGTCATTTGAGTTTTTGCCAGTTGGGAAATCACTTCCGTTCCCTAGATCTGGAATAAATAAAATGTAATAGTTCTTTGGCACTTTGCAAGATGATGGAGTTGTTTTCAGAATGTTTGCCTCCCTTTTTAGAGATTGTTTTTATTCTTAGGTTTTAAGAGAAAGCTCTGTTAGCTAGGAGAGTTACCCAGTAGACTTCAGAAGCTTTCCCAGTTCCTAGAATTTAAGAACAGAATGGATCTCCGGACATTATTATTTTGTTTGTTCATTCATTCAACTGTTATGTGGACAAGAAATATTGTGTTGGCACTATGCTCAAAGACAGAGAAAGCAAGGATGAATGGGACAGGCCTAGAGAGCTTCCTGTCTTGTCAGCTGGAGCTTTCAGTAGAGTGTGTGACTGGCTGACATTGGCAGTTTCCAGGCAGCCACGGGAGGGGCCTCTGGTCCAGGAAGTCCTCCTGCTGAACTGATGTCTGACAAAAAGTAGAAGCTGACTGAGTTGGGAGCGGGCAAAAGTTGTTGCAGACCAGGTACAGAGAGTCGTAAGGTCAAGAGCTTGGTGAAAGAAGTGACTAAAGATTTAAAATGGCTAAATTCATTGGATTTTATCCTGAGGTTTTATCTGGATGGCGAGTGTTCATTAAAGCGTCCGCAGGCATTCATTCACTCATGTGCTTACTTGACAAATGTTTCTTGAGTGCCTTCGACGTGCCAGGCCATTTAATGAGATTGACATCAGTGGGAAAAACATCAAGGCAGAGCAGAGGCAGAGGTCCATGCTGAATCCATGCCAGAATCGGTGGGAGCCCGGACTAAGATTCTGGTTGTGGGGTGGAGTACATTGGATGGATTTGAGAGATGCTTGGAAGGTGAAGTGGACAGTCTTGATGCTGGATCAGCCTGGTATTGACGTGGTGTCTCCCCTGATTTCTTGGAAGGTTCACAGTTTATCAGCATTGCAGATATTGCCAGTTTCCTTGAGGTGTTTTAGGGAAAGAGCAAGACAATAGCCAAGTGACAGTTTCTGGAGAGTGGCAGTAAAGAGTGGACACTTACTGTCAAGGTTTAGGAGTAAAATAGCTTTTAGGGAGAGCCTACCATATGCTAGCTCCTTTGTCCATTATGGCACTTATATGTAAACTCTCAGTATTTCAGAGAAGTAGGCATTATCATCCCCATTTCACAGCGTCCTATTGGGTGCTGTGGTGTCCTACCTACAATGAAAATAGCCTGCAGCCTTGCCAGATTTGTAGGTTAAGGGATTGTTCAGGGAGCACAGCTGATGTCAGAGGCAAGCCTTGGTCCCCAGCTACTGAGTCCAGAGTGTCCCAAACCAAACCCACTGAGGTCAAGTTGATTCTAACTCACAAGTGTAGTTCGGCGTGTAGAGCCCCTTAACTACTGGTCTTTACCCCAGTTTTCAAAGGAGCCCTGAGGGTGCAACAGTTAAGCATTTAGCTGCTAGCTAAAGGGTGAGTGATTCACACTCACCCAGCAGCTCTGTGAGAAAAAGACCTGAGAAATCTGCTCCTGTAAAGATCATAGCCTAGGAAATCTTCTGGGCAGTTCTAGTCTGTCCCACGGAGTCAACTGTAAGTCAAAATTGGCTCAACGGCACCTAACAACAACTACAGTTTTCAAACGGAATAAAGAGAACTTGCTGTGAGAATTGAAAGCCGGTCTTGGAAGGATTTTAACATTGACTCATTCACTCATTTTTCCTCTTGGTCACAAGAACAATCTCTCTTGAGCACCCCCCTACAGGGCAACCACAGTGAGGACCCATGTATGTGGTCATCAGGAGCATGAATTCTTGTGGTCAATTCTCTGTCATCGAAATCTGTCCCCACCTCTTCCAAGCTCTGTCACTTTTGGCAAATTATCTCCTTCTGGAGTTTTATTTACACAGAGATGATAATCCTTACACTGTTTCCTTGGGCTATGAGGATTAGATGGATTAACATACAGAAAGCTCTTAAAACAGTATGTGGTGCCCTTTAGGCATGCTTAAGTATTCATTATTAGTACTGGGCAATGAGAAAAATAAAGTCTTTGCCTTTATGGAGCTGTCTCAGTTTTCTAGTGCTGCCACAAGAAAAATACCACAGGTAGGTGATTCTGAAGAGCAGAAACTTACTTTCTCACAGTTTCAGAGGCTGAAAGCCCAACTCAGGGTTTTGACTGTGTCAATTTCTTCCTTGTTGGTAGCCCTAGACATTGTTTGTTTCCTTGGCTTGTAGAGAATCCTCACATGGTCTTGTCTTCCCCTATTCATGCATGTTTGTCTCTGGGTCTCTGATGCTCTTTATAGAATTTAGAAGCGATTAGGTTTAGGATCCATCCTACCTTGGTGTGACCTCAACTGATTGATGACATTACATTAGATTGTATTATGGAAGGTGATTACATTACATCAGATTATGTTACATCCACAGATAGAGGGGTTAGTATGCCAATGCATGTTTTGGGGAAACACAGTTCAATCCATATCAGGAGCTTACAGAAATGACATGTCAGATGATGACAAGCACTCTGAAGAACATGAGAGAGTAGAATGTAATCAGTGGTGGCAGAGGATGGTGTTTTAGCCACCAGAGACAGCTTCTAGGCTAAAATTGTGCTGTTTTTTTTTTTTTCAGCTGTCTGGGTCAGTTCCCTCTTAGAGTTTCTGGGGAGAATTTTCCCTTAATTATACCCGGGTTTTGTTACAGCCCAACGCTATTTTGTCATGCATATGAATGAGTGATGGACATAAACTACCACTGTCACTAAACTCCAACTTGTTTCTTTCAGGAAGGGGTGCTTCCTGAGGACAACTGTTTTCACTGCAGAGGGTCAGGCAGTGCCACCTGCTCTCTGTGCCATGGCAGCAAGTTCTCGATGCTTGCCAACAGATTTAAGGAGTCCTACCGGGCGCTGCGGTGTCCTGCCTGCAACGAGAATGGCCTGCAGCCTTGCCAGATTTGTAATCAATAGCCCATGGCTTCTATACATCTACTTTTATTGCACTTTCTGTAAAGTTGCTTTTAATAAACTGCTGCCCCCATTCCTCCCGCCTTACCCAGCAGGGAAGCCACAGTGGCTGCGGTCACTTTCACCACTGGCAAAACTCAATTACTCAGTGACATTTCTTGAAGCTAGTAACATCACCATGTGGGTGTAAGTGGCAGGGATGTTTTCAAATCAGAGTCTGCATTGCAGCTGATTCTAAAATTATCCTTCCAGGGAAGTGTAGATGTACCTCACTTGACTTAGTTCAGTCTTCTCCTTGAACTGATGAAAAATAATCGTTCAGGCAGCAAGTTGAAGCCATTTTCTGGTTGGAACTTACTTTGCAAAATTATGCAGTGAGAAAGGAAGAAAAAGGTAGGTTTCTGATGATCGAAATCCCTACTACTTAGAGTACATTTCAAAGTCTTATTATTCAAATTGAATTTCTAATTATGCTGAAAGGGAAAAGGATACCAGTGTTGAAGACACTAGCAGGCCATGGCAAGCCAATAGAATGCAAGTGCTTTGTGCTGAAGGTAGACTGAGGAGGCCCTTCCTTGCAAAGTCCTGAGTTTCTCCTGGTTGATGTAGTTGAGTAACAGTCACGCAGGCAGTGAGGAATACTACTTTTTCAGGACAAGAGAAGGCAGTGCTGTGTGCCTCTGAGAACTGAGCTTATACGCCAAGGCAAAGTCATTCACAATAAGTCTGGTGCTTAAGTATGTGTGTGTGATATGACTTCTTCCAGCCCCTGAGTTATTACCCAATAGATAAATCTATTTTAAGTTTAAAATCTAGCCATCACCTCTTCATAAAGGACTGCAGTGTTTTCTAAGTATCTATAGGAAATATCTAAAAGAAAAACTGATTTTTAGAAATTATGTTACTACTGTAAATACACCTAGTAAGCCTAAGTCTTTCGTTTCAAAGTTGATTATCAAATTAGAAAAGAATTTTGTTAATGAGCATTTATAGCTCCAACACCCATTCCCCAAGTCCTTTGAGAGTAATACTGTAAAATCTGTAGTCTGTTGAGATAGGTTGCTTTTCTATGATAATTATTTTGATTTTAATAACAATAATTTTTCATGATTTATTTGTTATTCTCTAATATTCAGCTGTTAAAATGATTCAACATATGGAATGCTTTTTAGGCAATGCAAATACTTCTAATAAAAAATTGAAATATTTTTCAAAGCCATGATAATTTTTTCTATCCTCTCTTAGCCAGGACTTCCTACTGCTTGCTAGTGTGTGTGTGTGCACACGCGTGCGCTTCTGTAATTAACTTCACCTGCTTTCGTTTTGTGTTTTATTAACAGTTTATCTTCTGCAGAGGAAATATTGATGTTGAGAGGCCTAATTTAAGTGTGTTGTTCCGTTTTCTAACAGGAATATCTGGCAACAAGTACTGTTTGAGTGCCTATGGCATGCGGGACATTTTAGCTATCAATTTGGTGTACAGTATTACACAGATGGGAACCACTGCTTTGGTCTCTCAAGGAACTTATAGTTTTAGTGGAAGAGACAGATATATAAGCAGATAACTACCATACAGCATCAACAGTGCTGGGGTAGGGAAATTACATAGAGCAATTGAAACCCCACTGGCATAGTAGTTAAGTGCCGTGGTTGCTAACCAAAAGATTGGCAGTTTGAATCCACAAGACATTTGTTGGAAACGCTATGGGGCAGTTCTACTCTGTCCTGTTGGGTTGCTATGAATCAGAATCAACTCAATGGTAGTGGGTTTGGTTTTTGGTTTTGTTGGCACCCCTAGAGATAAGCAACTAGATAGATGATGACAGACAAGTAGGTAGGTCGGTAGATAGTGAGAGACAGCTCTTGTCAGGTTCACTCCAAGTCATGACAGCCTCATGTAATTTACAGTTACCAGCATGTTAGAATCCACTGTTGTGGCTATTGTGCCTATCCACCTCACCAAAGGTCTTCTTCACCCTCACTGTTGCTCTCCTTCAACAAACATGATATCCTCCTCCAGTGTTCCATCCCTTCTGATAATGCATTCAAAGAAGAGAGTCAGACCATGTTGTCATGGTGACTAAGTGGCACACAGCAACAACACAACACCAATTTTCAAAAGTAGATCCCCAGGCTTGTCTTTCAAGTCTGTCTTGGTCTGGAAACTCTGCTAAAATCTGCCCACATGGGTGATCCTATTTGAAGTATTGGTGGCATAGTTTCTAGTGTCGTAGCAGCACACAAGTCAGTGTAGTACTACAAACAGAGAGCACATGGATAGGGCACCTAACTGAGCCTTAGTGGGTTAAGGAGGCTTTCAGAAGAAGTGTGAACTTTGTTGGCTGCTTTTCCCAAAGCTATGCTTTTAGGAACCTTCAATGCATTATATCACATAATAATACATCTACTAATAGTTATATTTTTTATTCATTCAAAATGTATTTTATGAGCACTGGGGACATATCAGTAGACAAGAGACAAAACCCTGTCTTTGGTGAGGAATATAGGCAATGAAAACAAAAAAATATATATAGTTGTAGAGATGACAGATCTATGTATGTGATAATAAAACTGTATATAGTTGTACCACGTGTTAGAAAGTGATACATGCTTTGAAGAAAAGTAAAAGAATGAGGAATAGAGTTTGGAAAGGGTTGTAATTTTAAATCAGGTTAGCAGGGAAGGCATCACTGAGAAGGTGTGAGCTATGTAAAGGCCTAAAGGAGATGAGCAGTGGAGCTATGAAGATATCTGGGGTGGAATTATTCCAGGCAGAGGAAATAGAAAGTGCTAGATCCACGGAAGGGAGGGCCTGGCATGTTTGAAAAGCTGCAAAGAAGCCATCGAGGTAGAACTCAGTGAACAAAAGCCAAATAGTAAGAAATGAGATCAGAAGTATAGTGGTGGATGTGGTGTGTGTGCGTTGTGTATGTGTGTGTGTTGGCTGGTATAATGAGTGTGTATGTTGTGGGAGGGGTATACTGAGTGTATATTATGTGTCTCTGTGTTGTGTGTACGCAGGTTGGGTATGTGTGTGTTTGGGGTGGTGGAGTGGTGTGTGTCTGTATACAGTGAAGGGTGTGTGCAGTGAATTCCTCTGAAGCTATTATAAGAACCTGAATTTTTACTCCGAGTGGGATAGTCCTGCTGTGGCTAAATGTCTATTTTCCTTCAACCCTATGTACTCCTCTTCTCAAACCTTTACTGCTGGGGCAGGAACTGTTCAAACTACACTTCCCAGGTTTCCTTGCCTGCTCACTTCCTGTTGGGTTCTGCCAAAGGGAGCTTTTGGCAGGAGACCGAAACAAGGCAATGAGGAAGACTTCTTCTTTCTAAAACCAGTCCTGGCAGTGTTTCCTACATGGCAGCTGTGGAGGCAGTGGCAGCTGGGAATTCTGGCTGCGGCAGCTCTCTCCAACAGTAGCTGCTTCAGTGGCTCTGACTGTAGGTTCTGGGTAGCACCACCTTGCCTCTTGTGCTCCAGCCTAGGGGTGATAGTGGCTTCCTACAGTTGGTAATCATTATAATCAGTTCTCTATATTTCCTTTATCCGAACTATCTAGAACAGTTCCTATTTCCCTCATAGGATGTCAGCTGGTACACATAGGAAATCATTTACATGTTTTAAGATGAGGAATGTCATGATCTGGTTTATATTTTAATATGCCATTTTATATTATATTTTAATAAAGCAGGGAGACCAATTGGGAAACTGTTACAATAATCCTGATGACAGCTAGTGGTGGCTTGGACCAGTGTAGTATCAGCTGAAGTGATGTACAGTAGTAGATTATGGATATGCTTTGAAGGTAGAGTCACAGAGTCTGTCTCTTGTCCTTTGTACCCAGAAACATTGCTAATCATCCACTGTATTTGAAACATCTCAGTTGTTTGCCTCTTAGTGGAGATAAGTTTGTACTAAAGTACCTACTTCCTGATCTGTGAACCACAAACATTTGTCAGTTGGTTGGGCAGGGCTAGGAGTGAGTTTAGGGCAGGTTAAAAAACCTATCCCCATTAGGTGATTCCAACTCAGAGTCAGCCTTATAGGACAGAGTAGAAATGCCCTATAAGGTTTCCAAGGATCAGCTGGTGGGTTTGAACTGCTGACTTTTTGGTTAGCCACTGAATGCTTAGCCTTTGTGCCAACAGGCAACAGGGATTCAGGGTATTGTTAGCCAATGGGTAATCTGAAAACTATAAAAATTCATTCAGAGCTAGAAGTAAACATGAACGTTAAAAGTATTATCATAGGGATACTATGATTAAAAGAATACTATGTCTTTTGAAAGTGCAAAAAAATTGAAATGAATCTATGTCTTAAAATATTCATTAAGCAATGATTCATGGGATTCCTACTATGTTCAGGCATTTTACTAGTTTCTCGAAATACAAAGATGAGAAAAGACATGGTACTAGTCTCTGATGAGATTACAATCTAGAAACTCTAGTCACTATGTTCTGGTCATCTGGTACTGCTCTAACAGGAAAACCACAAGTAGATAGCTTTAAAAAGAGAAATTGTGTTTTATCACAGTCCAGTAGGCTACGAGTCCAAATCCAGGGTGTTAGCTCCAGGGGAAAGCTTTCTCTGCTGCCTCTGGCAGAAGGTCTTTGTCATCAGTCTTCCCCTGCATTGGAAGCTTCTGAGGCCCAGGGATCCCAGTCCTTTCCAAAGGATGTGCTCAGTTCCTGGCATTGCCCCTTGGTGGCATGAGGTCCCCAAATCTCTCTGCTAGCTTCTTTCCTTTATATGTCAAGAGACTGTCTGAAGGCACAAACAATCTTAGACACTTGAGTCCTGCCCCACCAACACACCTGCTGCCCATCCTCCCTCATTAATAATATAGGGGCAGAGTTTACAATATACACAGTGCCAGGAATCATGGTCCAGCTGAATTTCTACACATATTTTTTTGGGAACACAATTCAGTCCATGACACAGTATCACAAACCAATTAAACTTCACAATTTTCAAGAGAACACTATTATCATTGTTTGGTACTTACTCCAGTAGCTTTAGCTTCTCTGGCTTGGCCACATTACCGTGGCTTGAGGGCTGTATTACAGTATTTATTTATTTAATGCAATAAGCAGACGTCACCCTTACGATGTGAAAGACACTATTTGAAAAACTTGACACTTATTAAGTCATTGAATTATCCTCACAGTTAAATCAAGTCATTATGATTGCTTAGTCCCCCACACACATGTTGCTCGTCTCCCTAAACATCCCCCTGATTAAACACACAGGCCCTTTCTGTGATCCTACAAACAGCTTCCCATACTGGGACTTTGTGAGAGTTAACAAACTGAACTGAAATTCAGGAAGATGCTGAGTGGGTGGGTATTATATTGTAATGGTAGTGCACCATAGCAATGGGACAACTGAGGGCAGTGGTGGTCTAGTGACAGAGTTCTCAATTACCGTGCAGAAGACCTGGGTTTGCTCTCCAGCCAAGGCACCTTGCATGTAGCCACCCCCGTTTGTCACTGGAGGCTGGTGTGTTGCTGTGATGCTAAACAGGTTTCAGCAGTGCTTCTGGGCTAAGATGGACTAGGAGGAAGAGTCTGGTGATTTACTTTTGAAAATCAGCCAGGGAAGACTATCATAATGGCCCAATCTTGTTTAGCATGAGGTCATCATGTGTTGAAGATGACTCCTTGGCAGCTAGCAGTAGTAAATGTGACAGCTTAGCAAGACTTACTTCACTGATTGTGATGGCCACTTTGAACTTGTGCTCCCCTGTTCTGCTGATTCCTCCTCCTTTCTCTAACTCGCCATACCAACTTGCTATCTAGTATTCATACTTTGTTAGGCAGGATACAAGCACTGCCAATTAAGTTCACAAACTCATCCTAGAAAAAGCGCTACATACTTTATTACTGAGAATTACTAAGGTCACCTTTGAAGTACTCCCCTTGGGAAGCTATGCACTGATGCCAGGGCCTAGTCTACCCTTCAAAGCGGTTTTGGAACTTTTTCTGGAATGGCCATCAGAGCTGTCATCATATTACCCTTGATGTCCTGAATGTCATCAAATTATCTTCATTTCAATATTTCCTTTATCTTTGGGTAAAGAAAAGAGTCATTGGGGGCCAGATCCAGTGAGTAAGAAGGACCTTTCAGTACAGTTATTTGTTTACTGACTGAAAACTCCCTCATAGACAACTATACAATTAAGTTTATGATTTTGCCACTGTGTCTCCATGTGCATTGGCCATTCCAGAAAGAATTCTGAAATTGCTTTGAAAGGTGGACTAGGAGTTGGTATTGGTGCATATCTTCCCATGAGAAGTACTGCAAAGGTGACCACAGTGATATTCAGCAATGAGATAGGTAACAATTAAGTTTGTAGACTTAATTGTCAGACCTTGTATCGTCTCTATGGATCTCATTCCTGCCTGTGGCTTGGCTTCAATACCTTCCTACTCCTGCACACACAAAGATCTACAGAGCCCAGGAGGCTTCCTTCCTGAGACCTCACCCTTCTGGGAAGGTGTGTGTAGTTTGAAATGGCAATAAATTCCCCTCCCTGCCTGGTTAGGGGATTATGTGGAAAGTCAGGATCCATAAGCCTTAACCCTTTGCCTTCAAAACAACTCTGCTTTTTTCTGTTGTTTGTATTTTAGCCTCCAGTTAAGATGTCTTTTGAAGAGCTGTACATTTAAAAAATTGAAAACCATGTTTAGCATTAACTTTGCGACTCAGACATTACCTTTCCAAATGAGTTGGCCTAAAGCGCTATTAATTAAGCTTAAGTTCACAGGAAAGATGATGTTCTTCTTGTTCTAAGTCTTCTGCATGTGTCAACCCTCTGGCAATATGTTTATTTAGACCAGAGCTAGTGACATTTGTAAAATTTTCTGTGGTTCACTAGAGCTTAATCCTAGTGAATTTTATATTAAATGTAAATTTGAAAGAAGTGTTCACAGTTGTTTTTATCACCTCTCCCCATTAGTTGCATCTCTTCATTTTCTAATTAAACACAGTAATTACAGAGAGTTCACATTCACGCAATTATGGGAGAGGATAGTGGAATTATGTCAGTGTCATAATTATGCTATACAATTACTGCCTGTGTTAAAGGACACATAAAACCCAGAGATGAAAAGCCTGAGATCATAAGGCAGTAGAACTTACTGTTCAGAGGAGGAGAGAGTTAAATCAGCCCTGGAAAAATCCAGAATCAGAGTTTATTTTCTTTGACACTGTAAGGGTTTACAGAACAAACTAGTCTCTTATTAAACAGTACACAGCAACACTCTTCGTCTCCTCCTTGGGTTCCCCGTTACCAGCTTTCCTGTCTCCTCCTGCTTTCTAGTCCTTGTCCCTGGCCTAGTATCCTCTTTCATCTCATTTTGTTTTATGGGCCTGTCTAAGCATTGGCTGAAGGTTGAAGGGTGAAACTCAGAAGTGACTTCATTACTGAGCTAATGGGCCATACTCTCATGTGGCTCCAGACTCTGTCAGGCCAGTAAGTCTGGTTGTTTTTTTTTTTTTTTGTGAATTAGAATTTTGCTCTACATTTTTCTCCAGCTCTGTCTGGGATGCTCTATTGTGATCCCTGTTAGTAAGCCTCCTTTTTACACAGTTTTTTTATTTACTCTTTATTTTAGCATCACTGTCTTGTAGCTCCCAAGTACTTTTTACCCATCAGTGATATTTCTAAGGAGGTTAGGGCCTGTTATTCTCACTAAACCATAAATGGGTAATAGATCACTAACCATGGCTGATTTTTAGGTCCAAAGTGTTAAATACTTTTTAAAAAAGCCTCCTATATGTCAGGTCATGTGCAAGATACATGAAGTCCATAGCAGCTTTATTTACAATGGAAACAATCCAAATGTCCATCAACTGATGAATAAATAAAAGTGTGATTCAGTGCTCCAATAAAAGACTGCAACTGATGGTCCAAAGGCTTGGGGGTTCCCCTGAGAGCATGGCCTCTAGACCTGATGCTGCCCCGATCATAAATCGTTGCTGAGGTCAACTCTTCAGATAAGAATGGATTGAACTCAGGGACACAGAGTGACTGTATTGTGAGTGCACTTTATGTTTCTGTGCATCCACAGGATGCCATCCTACTGGCCTGTTACTAGAGGTGAGTTGAGAGGCTGGAGAGGAGGGGACAGGAGATTGTTAAGAGGTTATGATGTATAGAATGGAAAGGAAGAATATGCTGTCACAGGCAAGGAGAGCAGAGGGAGCTGCAGATGGATGGGTATGCAAATTTGAATTGCACTGTATATTTTCAATGAATCACAATAAAAAGACAATGTGGTTTAGTGGGATAATATCTGAAAATAAAAAAGAATGGAATACTGGTACATGCTGTAACATGGACAAACCTTGAAAACAGTATGCTAAGTGCAAGAGGCCAGACAAAAAAAGGCCGTCTATTATGGGATTCCACTGATACAAAATAACAGAGTAGAGAAATCTATAAAGGCAGAAAGTAGATTATTGATTGCCTAGGGCTGGGGAGGAGACTGTTAGGATGGAGGGGAATGACTATTAATGGGTATGAGTTTCTTCTGAGAGTGGTGAAAATGGTCTAAAATTGTGATGATGGCTTCACAACTCTGTGAACATACAAAAAAACACCAAATTATACATTTTAAGTAGGTAAATAGTATGGCATGTGAGTTACATCTTGATAAGACTGATAAGAAATGTTGATGCCTTTAAATTCTGGTGTTGGCAAAGTATATTGAATATACCATGGACCGACAGAAGAATGAATAAGTCTGTTTTGGAATAGGCATGGCAAAAATGCTCCTTAGAAGTGAGGATAGTAGGACTTCATCTCATGGACTTTGGACATGTGATCAGACGGGATCCATCTCTGGAGATAGACAACATGCTTGGTAAAGTAAAGGGTCAATGAGAAAGAGGAAGCCCCTTGATGAATTGGATTGACACAGTGGCTGCAAGTATGGGCTCAGGCATAGCAACGACTGTGAGGATGGCGAAGGACCAGGTTGTGGTTCGTTCTATTGTGCACAGAGTTGCTGTGAGTCAGAGCCAACTGGACAGCATGTAACAACAACCACAAAGCTATTAAGCAAGGAATGAGCATCAAAGAAAGGCATTTTTAGGTAAAAATTAGCGGGCTTTTCTCACATGCTCACCTGATAAAGCAAGTTGCTCCATTGTTAGCTGCCTCATGGAAGGCTCTACATGGCAAGAAATGGGCAGCCTCTGCCCAGTCCGGGCCCTCTGGTCGGCAACCCTGTAGGAAGTGACTCCTGACAACAATCACACGGTAAACTTGGACGGGTTCTTCCGTAGCTGAGAATGAGATGACTGTCATCTTGTCTGACACCTTGTAGACACCCTGAACCAGGTCCATCCAGCTAAGCCATGCCTGGATCTGTGGGAAATAAACTTTGAGATAATCAATTTTGTTTTAAGCCTGTAAGTTTTAGGCTTCATTTTGTTGAACAGGGATAGGTAGTTTATCTACAGTAAGACCACCTTTTCTGTAGGTCCTTCATGAAAGATTTTTTTATGCCCAAGTATTTCGGAGGGCCATGGAAAAGAATACCTACAATCATTGGTTCTTGGTTTAATAATCAACTTATTAAGCTCATGCCTAATATCCAAATCATCGAAAATCATTTTTTTTCTCTTGAGGTCTTTAAACACTGATTATAAATTGGATTGAGTAAATTGCTTTAAACTGCAATTACATTTAGAATGGCTTATCATTTTGAACTCTTCAACACCTTAATTCACAACAAAAATGCAAAAACAAGAATTAGAGATCTTTATGCCTTTGATTTACTTATATTTACTCTAAAGTCCAACATCATGAGTTTAATTCCTTTCTTATTTCTGTCCTTGTTTTTCCAAACTTGTTCTGGTACATTTTCAGGGTTCTAGTAGTATAATTTTTAGTCCTTTCTGGGGTCACAAAATTCTTATCAGATCCTAAAGAAAAGATTGTCTTATTAGAACAGTGTAGATTGCAAGAACTGATTTATTGACTAGGCAATTCTTGGTCAGACTTGTTTGCTTCTCCCAAGGTGATTCCAACCCAAACTGCCTCTTTACAGTAAACTTTTCTATAGTTAAATGATAACTGTTATATCAGTGAGATGATTTCAGTCCTTATCTTTTTGCCTATAATTTAATTTTACAAGTGGTATCTGCCCCTGAAATTATTATTTTTTTAAATTCTCATTTGGTGTTCGTTATATAAGCAGTTATCCAAACGTAATCTAATATTGACTGGGCCTCTGACATCTCTGTTTACATTGAGGTTTAATCTCCTAGAAGTTGAGAGATTGAATCTGTGTAGGTAGCTCTCCTTTGCAGGCCATCTGCCTAATTGTTTATATTGACACACACAGTAGAGTCCTCCTCCTGACTGGTTATTTATAGAGTGCCCCTGAACTGAATAGTCCTGCCTGTTCTTGGTACATGCCTTTCCTGGGGCTGATTTGTTTACAATTTACAGTGGTCATTCTGCTTAAACCAACAGAGACAGGCATATGACTACTATGTTTTCAAACACAAAGTTAATAAATCACCCCCATTGGCCAGCCAAGTGTATTTATTCTTTTCTATCACAATTGTTTACCTTTTTGCAGTCTTTGTATTAACTTTTCTTTTTCTGTTATTTTGAATTCGTGGCCTTTCACAGACTCATCTTCGGCTCTCTTAAATCATGATGATGATGACAGTGGTAGTTGTGTTGATGAGGAAGCTGATGGTGATCTTGGTGCTCAAACTGTCACTATATCTTAAGATATTGTCTTAGAGGAGCCAGAATAAATTAAAAGTGGTCTAGAGACGCACATTTGGGTGACAAATCTATAAAAAAACACAAAAAAGTGATTATAATAACCTCAAAGATATGCAGAGAGAGAACAGGGATGTGATTAAGATGAGGTTCATGGAAGGAGCTTATGGCAACGCCTTATTATTATTATTATTGACCTGGACATATTTGATTTATATAGTTTTTTTGCATCTGTGATCTATTTTTACAGTAAAAAGATTTTAAAGAATGTCACCACATAGTGTGGGAATGATGACTCCTTTATTCTTTACGCACTGCTATTGACATTCTTGAAAACATCACTGCTTCCTGATAACAACAGAATGTTGGAGAAATGTCCTGAAATTTTTTCTTTTCTTTTTTTTTTCTGCACTAAATCATGGACTTAGCTATTCTCTAAGGAATTGTTTCCATCTGGTAGGAAATGGTTTTAGAGACCAAGAGCCAAGCTCTTGGGGTGCACACGAGACTGTGTAGTGAGCAAGAGTGTTATGGATGTTGCTGTGGAGCCGCCTGGTATTTAAAATACTTTATTAAGGTTATTTGGTATTTGGCTGGCTTGGCTGGCTTAGCTTACTAAGGTTATTAGCTGATGCAGGTATTTAATTTACTATCTTATTGTTTTATGCTTTTATTATATCTGGTAAGAGTTTATCAACTACAAACCTTTCTCCTGAATTAACACTCTTCTTAGTATGCTGAAACTCTGGGTGTATCTAAGAAATGCTGTGTATCCTGTTCTCTTTCATACTTAAAAAGAAAAAAGAAAGAAAGAAAAAAAAAAAAAACGTTGCCACCACATCAATTCTGACTCATAGTGACCTTACAGGACAGAGTAGAACTGCCCCACAGAGTTTCCAAGAATTTGAACTGGTAGATTCAAACTAGCAAACTTTTGGTGGATTTGAACTACCAACCTTTTGGTTAGGGTTTGTAGCACTTAACCACTGTGCTACAAGAGTTCCCACAGTCTTTGATATAAGCTTTCCCAAGCCTCTGTCACTCACATGTCATTTATACCATCTGTATTATTGTCTTCTTGATGACTTTGTCTAATATTAAATTGACTCTCCTAAAATGATTAGCTTCATATTAAGCAATGGTATCTACGAAATCACAGATTAATTAGCTGGTCATGTATCTTTCCAGTACCCATTAGTATGGAAACACAGTGTTGAGATTTGAGGGGACTCAATAACATCATTTTCCCACACTTAAGTTTAGCATCAACTAGACAGAGACAAGAATCGGGAAGATGGAGCTCAAAATACCAGCTTCACAATTAATGAAAACCACACTGGGGAATGGGGCTTCCGTGATGGGCAGTCACATGCTGCCTCGTAGAGGGGTCTCAGGCTTAGGCAGGCACTGCTGGGCACCCACAGGCCATCCCTGCAGAGCAGTTAATTACCTCCCAGCAGATGTTGCCTTCCCCAAAGGAGACTTATTTGAAAGAAACAGGAAGGGAAAGGCTGAGCAACCCTACCCTGTTTTCCCTGTAAAATCTCCTAACTGGGAAGGAGTAATGGAGCAGAGAAGGGCTGGGCACAATAAGCTGACGGATATCCCTCTAAATGACAACACTAGGTTAGGGGGAAATGATGCTACTAAGAGTATTTTCAGTTACCTTCAAGTAAAAGCCCCTCACATACATCTTTTGGGAAATGCTACCCCCAGGTACTCCATGGCAACTCCATGGGGTAGTTCTACTCTGTCCTGTAGGGTCACCATGAGTTGGAATCAACTCAATGGCCTTGGGTTTGGATTGTTTTACCATACTGATTAGTGTTACAGTAAAGTGCCTGTGAAGTTTGTTTTGTCAACTGTTGCTTGGGTACCTTTTCTATATCACACAGTTTTTTATATTTTAGGGGAACAGATTTGATGTGAAAGTCTGTTTGAATCCACATTTGAGTCATGTTAATGTAGCCCACATACCATCTTGACAATTTTTTTCAGTTATTCCTGTTAAAGAAGTTATCATTACAAAATCATAATCAATTTTCTAGGTCTTTTAATGGGCATTATTTTACCCCCACCATTCACTATGTGTATACACACACACACACACATACACACACCTTTAAAGAGCAAATTAGTTTCTCATTAAACAATCAATGCAAATATTGTTTTGTAGCCGTGGTTGGCAACCCCATGACATGCCAACGCTCCCCCTTTCCGACCTTGGGTTCTCCATTATCAGCTTTCCTGTCACTTCCTACTTTCTTGTCCTTGCCCCTGGGCTGGTATACCCTTCTAATCTTGTTTTGTTTTATGGGCCTGTTTAATCTTTGACTGAAGTGTGAACCACAAGAGTGACCTCAGTACTCAGTTAAAAGGGTATCTGGGGGCCATACTCTTGGGGTTTCTCCAGCCTCTATCAAATCAGAAAGTCTTGTCTTTTTTTTTTTTTTTTTTTGTCAGTTAGAAGTTTGTTCTACATTTTTCTCCAGCTTTGTTTGGGACCCTCTGTTGTGATCCCTCTCACAGCAGTCATTGGTGGTAGCTGAACACCACCTGGTTTTGCTGAATTCAGTCTGGATTCAGTCCAGAATATGTTCGAATCCCTCTTTTCTTTTCAACCGACCCTTCTACGACTATAGGACCAACCAACCGTATCTCTTCTGGATCAAGGCAACAGCCTCCAAAGTTGTCTTCCCCATTTCAACCTCTAACTCTCTCCAAATAAGTTACTTCTCTGTGGGGGACACTGTTGTTTATTGTTTAGAATGCTTTCTCCTTGTATTTATTATGTTAGAATTTTTCTGTTTCAAAAGACAGAAAAAAGAACAATTAAAATCACTCTTTTGTTTCAGATCTTAGACTTAATGTCAGTTCCTTAGACAGAACCTGCCTTGACATGACCAGAATGAATAAGATCTTCCTTTTATTATACTACAGCAGTCTATTTACTTTTCTTGCAAGACAAATTATGTAATTTTTGCCTTTACTTACAGGATAGTTTGCTTGTTTCTCTCACCAGAAGGTAAGTGCCTAGAGGGCCGTAACCACATCTGTTTATTTATTGATATTTCTTCCAGCATCTAAAAAAGCTTCCAATATGTGGTATGTTCTCAAAATATACCTGTTGAAAAATGTCACAGAAAATACCATACAGTTGGATAGTTATTGCCTTTAGGATGAAGACATGGGACAAAATTTTGTGAATTCTGGCTCAAAGATCCATGGTCTGGGATATGTAAATTAATAGACAGGCATAATCCTTAGAACAACAGCATAGATAACATATCAAGCTGATAAAAATCATAGCTTAAGTTCTTCAACAATAACTCTTTGGATATATCAAAGTGAAAAAAAAAGAAGTTTCCAAGAATCTTTCTCAACATAATGTATTAAAATACTGTGAAAAAATAAGCAAATCTATACGTTCCCCTCCTTATCATCTCTGGAAGATGAAACACAGTCCAGTCACCAACTGGCTTCACTAAGTTCTGAAACATGGAGACCTCCAGATTATATTTTTATTATTAAAAGCCCAAACTCATTGCCATTGAGTTGACTCCAACTCACAGCGACCCTATAGGACAGAGTACAACTAACTGTCCCACAGAGTTTCTGAAGGAGCAGCTGGTGCATTCAAATGGCCAGCCTTTTAGTCAGCACCCTGAGTTTTTAACCACTGCCACAAGGAGAGCCCTTCTTACGCGTTGTTAACAAGAATGTTCATCTTAAACAAGCAAACCTTTTAATACGGTAAGATAGAAATTGTAAGAAGCCCTGGTTGCACAGTGGTTTGGCACCCAGCTGTTAACTGAAACGTTAGCAATTCAAACCCACCAGCCACTCCACAGGAGACAGATGTGGTAGTATGCTTCCATAAAGATTTACAACCTTGAAAACCCTGTTGGGGCAGTGCTACTCTATCCTGTTAGGTTGCCGTAAGTCAGAATCAGCTCAATGGCAGTGGACTTTGGTGTAAATTATGTTGTGCCTCAGCTTCTTCACCTGTAGGATATGGATAATAGTAGTATCTGGCCACTGTGGTGAGGATTAAGTAAGCTGGTACCCACAAACAGTGCCTCAGAACAGTGTCTGACACACATTACCGGCTCAGTAAACGTTATCGTAATTAAGGGTTGTATTAGTGTCTTATTACCTCTATTGTCGTTGTTGTTAGGTGCCATTGAGTCAGTTCTGACTCATAGCAACCCCATGAACAGCAGAAGGAAACACTGCCCGGTCTTGCACCGTGTCCACAATGATGTTGTGCTCAAGCTATCCCACTGTGGTGGCCACTGTGTCTATCCTTTATGATTTTATTTAAATAGCAGTTTCCCACTTTCAAAACATTTATACATTATCTTATCTGAATCTCATGACAGATTCAGCTTTTGTCACTGGGCAAGCTCCAGGTTTGTACCACCTGCTCTGAAGCCAATCTCTGAGACAGGAGGTTAGGTATAGTAGTCACAGGCTTATTGCATGTCAACACACAAGGAACAGGGGGGCATGACTTTCTTCCAAAGCCTGTCTGTCCATTGTTTACAAGAAGGGGTTTTGGAAGGGTTCTTGGGCGAGGGAAAGATTGTGTGGCATTTATGACTTTATGCCAAGTTCCTTTGAGAACGGTCAGATGGTTTTATTGTGATTTTCCATCTTAGTTGTGTGATCATTCATCTGGGTCTATGTGCAGTACCTGACTTCATCTCATGTTGCAGGTGGCCTGTAAAGTTGTGGCAAGAGGGAGACGTTTATCATTCCTTTATGCTCTGGTGGCTTATGGCATGGGAACTGAACTTCACGGCACTTTGAAATGTACATGTTTTTCTTTAAGCACGTTTTCTAGAAAGGAATTTCAGCCTTTCTCTTAAGATGGCAGTGCTTATGTCAAGGTGGTGCCCTGCAGATCTCTGGTTTCACTTATACTGTTTTCTTCGATACTAGAGACACAAATAAGGAATAAAGTAGATGAAAAAATTGATGCCTTTGAATTATGATGTTGTTAAAGAATATTGACTATACTATGGACTGTCAAAAGAACCAGCTAATCTGTCCTGGAGGAAGTAAAGCCAGAACACTCCTGAGAAGTGAGAACAGCAAGACTTCGTCTCATCTACTTTGGGCATGTTATTAGAATGGATTAGTTTCTGGGGAAAGACATCGTGTAAAGTTCAGCATCAGGGAAAAAGAAGACCCTCAATGAAATGGATTGATGTAGTCACTAGACAAATAGGCTCAAGTGCAATAGTGGTCATGAGGATGAAGCGGAACTGGGCAGTATTTTATTTTGTTGTGCATGCATTCACTATGATTCAGAATTGACATGATGGCAGCTAACAAGAGCAAAAGATACAAAGAAATATTAAACCCAATCCCACTCTTGAGAAACTTGCAATCTGATTTTGACCAAGTACATTAACCTATAGCTTGAGTTTGTGAAATACCTCTTCAGGGGAGCTAAATCTTGACTGCTAGACTTTTTTTCATCAAAAAAATCAATTAGGACTCTCTGGGTTGCAAGTGGGAGAACTGATGGTTCAGTGGTAGAATTTGCACATTTCACATGGGAGATCTGAGCTCAGTTTCTGGCCTATGCACCTCCTGTGCAATCTCATCCATCTGCCAAAGACAGGATGTTGCTGTGATGCTGAATTGGTTTCAGTGGAACTTCTGGACTATGACAGTCTAGCTAGAAAGGACTGGTGGTCTATTTCCCAGAATCAGCCAATGAAAACCTATGGATCTCAATGATCCAATTTCCAGCTGATCATAGGTGTGGCACACGACTGGTTAAAGTTTTATTCTACTGTACTTGAGGTTGTCATGAATTGGGGGCCAACTCAGCGGCAACTAACAATAACAGGCTGAAAGTGAGAGAAAATACTACTCAAATTGTCTTTTAAACTATGGAGTGGACTTATTAGCTCGTGTGTAAAATCAAAAAACCAAACCTACCACTGTCAGTTTGATTTTGACTCATAGCGACCCTATAGGTCAGAACAGAACTGCTCCATTGAATTTCCAAGGAGCACCTGGCAGATTCACACTGCTGACCTTGTGGTTAGCTGATACAGCACTTAACCACTATGTAACCAGGGTTCGGGGCAATGAGAATAGGGTGGTATTCAGTGGTGTTGATCCAGAGGTTCCCAGTATTCACTGAAGACCCAGCTTTTTCCCATTCCCTGTTGACTCCTCTAATTGCAGGGTGGTGTCGAAGCAAGCCTGCTAGCCACAGCTGGGCACTTCATTTCTTATCGGGTAGAGGGGAAGCTAATACCCAGAAGCCCACAATAAACCCTTTTTCATGCTTCATTGATCCAGACTGAGTCACAGAACAATTCCATCACCAAGAACTTGCAAAGAGATCACTTAGGCCTCAGAAGCTGGGGCTGGGTCAGGTCCACGAGCTGCTGTTTAGGAATGGGGTAGGAGCTGGAAAGAAAACATGGCTCTGTGTTGAAGGCAAAAGAGCAGAATAGATGCTGTGTAAACAACCAACAATGCCTAGAATTCTCTTTTAAAGGAGACCCATATATTACTCTTCTTTATGTTCTAATATCTTAGTGCAGTGCTAGGTACACAGAACATGTTTATAGTGGATATTAAGTACACCTACCAAAAAATTATTTCAGAACCTTGCGTAAGCCTCTGAGTCCTAGAAATACTTATTTCAGGATCTAACACTATCAGTTTTTTCTTTCTTAATTTTCCTTTTCCCTTAGCAACATACCATGGGGGAGGTTGGGATTGACTCTTTCTCCTGGAGCTGACTCAGCTGATTAATCATAAGCTGTGATAACTCATTTATTCCTAGGTCATAGGACACCTATTGGCTGCTTGATATCGTATATCACAGTAGATGAGTCAAACTTTTAAGATTTGTGCACGGAGAAACTAGCATTTAAGCTTCCTCTTTATTCTAGATCTGTAGTTAGAGAAGCAGCTGTTGACGGACTAATTAGCATCTTAAGGGAACTAAGAATGATCTCCCGATCTTTAACAGTTGTTTAATCGGTTGTCCCAGGGAGACTCTGAGAACATCATTGGAATGTTATTTCATGCAGGAAATACAGGCTGGCCCAGCTTCCTGGCCACTGTACGTAGTGCAGTGACAAAAACTATAGTGGAAACAGCAAGTCTGTCATGTCTGATCATACCTAAGGATAATGTTAGGTGCAAATGACTTGGGTGCTTGTTATACTCCTGAAATTAACCCTCTGATCTGCATGCTCAGCACCTGCTTTGCCCACCTCTCGTTCGGGGAGAGCCCATGTCTCTTAGAGGTAGATTTGTGGTAATCAAGTACATATGACCAGTGTATACCATTACATGTACTATCACACAGAGTTCTCTTAGAAACTACTGGGAAGCTAAAGCAAAATTGGAACAGGCAGAGTGAAATACATGGCTGCATCTTGTGTATGACCTGTACCTTTCTGTTTTTTCTTTCTGTCTATAAGCAGGAGTCCATTGTCTCTGTTAGTTTTTCTTAAGATAAAGACTAACCTATGCTCTCTTTAGGACTGTGGATAAACAAGTGATAATAAACTAAAGTCCATAAAAGAAAAATGAAGGAGTCGGCTGGGAAATTATATGATATCTGAATCACTTCCAGGCCCCAAATATGGACCAAGACATCAACCCATCTGGGACATGACCATCATGACCAAGAAGATTCACGTTCTACCTAGGACTTAAATCCTTGTACCCTTCTCCTCTAAAACCTCTGGCTAGTCTCCATTTTGGAGGGACAGATTTTGGAGGAACCTGTCCCCTCTCTCCCCTTGCTTATCAGTATGTAATAAGTACTGTGCTGCTCATCTCATCCTTGTTTCAAAGACTGACTGCTTGCAGCAGGAGGCACAAACTCTGCTTAGTTTTATTTTTTATTTTTATTTAACATAACTGAGTGAAAATATACATTCACGTATAAATTTACGTGCCCACCTATATGCAGCTTCCACTGCTCTCCCTGTCCGGTGACTGCACACTATTCCTCTCTGCTCCATACATGTCTCATCCTCCCAACAGCCTCCTTTCCCCTTCTCTCCATCCACTCCCCTTCCTCCAGCCAGAGGTCAGCAGGATGATATCCTATAGATGTACAGAACCATAAAGTGCTTCCAATATATGGTCACTCTGCATTGCCAAGTATAATCCATTCCTGTCCAAAGAGTGAAATTTGTTATAATTTATGGGAAAGGGCAGCATCAGGGCCGGGGGCCATGCTCTCAGAGGAACCCCAAAACCGCTGGACCATCAATTGAGGTCTTTTAGTAGAGCTCTCATGATGCACCTCTTTTTATTCTTCTGTTGCCAGTGAGACTCCTCTCTGTGAGCTCCATCGTGGCTATCACTGGTGGTGGCCGGGCATCATCCGGTTCTTCCGGTCCCAAGTCGATGTAGGCATCCACTCTTGTGGGTCTCTCTGTCTTCTCGGTTGTCTTTACCGCATGTCATTTTGGTCCTTGGTGAGCATCCATTCCTGCTGAGTCGGGACCATTTGCTGTGTCCTCGGATGGCAGCTTGGCAGCTTTTAAGACCGCAGACGTCACTCACCAATGTGGGGTGCAGAGAGCTCTCTTACCAAAATGCTAGTTGTGCCAATTGGCCTGGAATTTGCCTAAGAGCATGGTCCCCCGCCCCCCGCCCCAGCTACACTATCCTTGCAGTATTGAGTCAAGATGGAAGGAGTACTCAAGTTATGCTGAAGTCCACTTAATGTTGTTCTTGTTTCTAATGTGTGCTATCACCGCTTTTTCCCAACTAGATTTCTAGTAACTATCTAAACTAAACCCTTCCTCCTCACCCTCCCTTTGCAGCTGTCAAAGAGTCTTTTCTTCTATACACAAGTCTGTTTTTGAGATCTTATCATAGAGGTCTCATACAGTATTTGTCCCTTTGTCGCTGACTACTTTCACTCAGTATAATGTCTTCCAGTTGAAACCAGGAATCATCTTTATTCTTTATCATTGCGTAGTGCTCCATTGAGTATATATACCATAGTTTACCTATCCATTCCTCTGTTGTTGGGCATCTGCGTTGACTCCATCTTTTTGCTATTGTGGACTGTGCTGCGGTAAACATTCTGGTTCATGTGTCCGTTGGTGTGAAAGGCCTTGATTCTGTAGGATATATTCCAAGTAGTGGAATTACTGGGTCAAATGGTATATCGATATCCATTTTTTTAAGGAAGCAAGGAGGCACAAACGCTGCTTAGTTTTGAAGTAACAAAACCAGGAAACACTTCATTACTCTGAGACATCACCGCCGCACCAATTAGAAATATTCTGATAATGCTCAGTTTTACCTGAATCCTGTAGTACTGAAAAGACAGTGCATTAAAGAAATATCCCTACCCTTTCTGTTCTGGAAAATAGCTTACGGCAAATAACTACCCTTCTCATTTGACTTCCAGCATCTGTCTGTGAGTTTGTTGTACTGTGGTGGCTTGCACTTTGCTATGATGCTAGAAGCTATACCTCCAGCTATTTCAAAACCCAGCAGGGAGACCCATGGTGAACAGATTTCAGAGCAAGCTTCAAGACAGAGCTTCAAGACTAAGACACACTAGAAAGAAAGGACTGGTTACTACTTCTGAAAATTAACCAGTGAAGATATTTGGATAGCAACAGGACATTGTCTGATAGTGCTGGAAGATAAATCCCCCAGGTGGAAAGGAGCTACACAATAGCCATGTGTGTTTCTGGGTCAAAACCCAGGGTTCTTACTTCACTTGACTCTTGTTGGCCAGTAAATGAGAGACAGAAGTGGGACAACTGGAGACGCAGCTTTATTTCACTGTGCAAGGAAAAGGAGTCAGTCAGAGCTGCTGCAACCCAGATTGCTCTTTGAGGGTGAAAAGAAAAGTTACTTTTAAAGGACTTACAAGCAGGCAGTTCTTACAGTACATCAGCAGCATTCTCAAACACGAAATGCAGATGCAATGGGGTTTACATATAACTTGAGGACAAAAGCAGGATTTGAATGCACAGCCAGTGAGGGGAGGAAGGCAAGCAATTCAACAAGATTTTTAATGCAACAGTGTTGGGGAGGAAGCTACGTAAATAGGACTTTTTAACTCATCACTGTGAGACCTCTGTCTCAGCTATAATAACGACTCAAATATACCAGCAATTCATGAAGGTGGTGCAGGATTGGGTGGTAACTAATACCAACAACTCACATGACTTAGTTAAGACTCAGCAGTGTCCCTTGTTTAGAGATGACAAAGCCAGACACAGACCCTCCAACTTCCCATTCCTTGCCTCATAAGCAAGTAACTGAATTGCTTGTCCCTACTTATTGATAACAACGTGGTTGTTAACCAAACTTTGGTTAAGTTTCTGCCCTTGGTCCAGGTCCCCAAACTTTGGCCCACCCTCAGCCTGAGCAGACATGCCACCCCTCTTTAATGGCCCCTCCTTGTGAGTACGTTGGCCCCAGTGTAAAAAAAACGTTGATTTACTATCCCATGACATCAGCTTTTCATTCTACTTCTGCACACTCAGGTTTTTTCTACCTTGTTTACTGTCAGTCTCTGTAAAAGAATATTATTTTCCTCAAATTGTCTGAGATACCTGCAGATCTTATGGCGGGAGTGTCTCCTTCTTGTAACATCCCCTCCCTTATCATGGCAATAGTCTCTTTCCTTTTCCCCCTTTACTTTCTGAATAAAACTTCTCCCTACCAATGTCTATGTTTGTTTTTCATTTGACAGCTCATATGGTCAAGATCAGCCTGCTTCATGAGCAGACCAAGATGGCACACAGAAGTTGCTTGATGTGTTAGGTTAATCTTGATGTGGCCACTTTAAGGAAAAAAATTACCGTCCCCTCAATGGGGTGAGAATTGTCCAACATCGTTAGGCGACTACTCTTTCTAGAGATAATTTTCCACCAGCTCTACTTTCTTAATGTATCATCAATCTCTACCTCTTGAATTTTAACATTCTTTGCTTTCTTAAGCAACCAGTACCTCTCTGATTGGCTTATTCTTTCCTTAGAAACATTGATGCCTTTAATCTGACTACTCTTGAGTGTTCCTCACTTCAAATCATTGCAGTTCTCTTTCAATGTCTTTGTACTTATAAGTTCACATGTTTGAAGATAAGATTTTGGAGAAAATTCTGTGCCCTTTGGATGCACTAATTAACTGTTCAAGTTTCAGAGTATTTGTCTGTAAACCTTGGCTAATAATGGTAACAAGGTTGTAGTGTTTCACTCGTATCTCTTCTCCGGGCAATAATTTCCATTCTCCCTCATACCTGTGTTCCTAACTGGAAATTGTCCTTCACTGCAGGGAATGGCCTGAACGAAGGAATTGCCACTTCCCGGGGTTAACCTATGCCAATGGCCTGTTGATGTGGGATACAAAGGCCTAGTACTTTTTCCTTAATGGGGCCGCCCTAGATCTAGAGAGAGCTTCTTATAGGATTAATTGAAGTCTTTGATGAAACAAATTTTAGGTCAGAATATCTTTTGTCCAATCCTGTCTGCTTTACTTCATTATATGTATGTTTCCTCAAAGTACTCATTACTATACCTGTATAGATATGGTTAGTATGCGTTGCAATCACCTCAGTTGCAATGGGTTTGATTTGTTTTGAAATACACCTGTAAGGAATTCTCTGCCTCTTAGTCTGTTTCTGGGAAACCCAACCAAATATAAATACCCACCTTTTCAGATTAATATAAAGACTGAATGTAGGATACTACAGTAATCCCCATTTTGTTTAATCTTATCAGATAGTCATCTGCAATAAAATAGTGTGGTAATTAGCCCAAGGAAAAACAAGTTAAACTTGTGATCTATCCCTCAACTCATTCTTCCTTGTAGTCTCTGGGTGGTACAAATGATTGATGTGCATGGCTGTTAACCAAAAGTTTAGAGGTTTGAAGCTACCCAGAAGTGCCTTGATGATCTACTTTAGAAAAATCAGCCATCAAACAAACCACAATCAACAGAAGAGAAAATAGATAAATGAGAACTATTAAGAATCACTTTTGCTCATCCAAAGACTTTATTAATAGGCGTGAAAGGCCACCTAAAGAATGGGAAAAAAATATTTGACAGCTCTATGTCAGACCGATGCCTGATCTCCATGATCTATAAGATACTACAAAATATCCATAAGAAGAAGATAAATCATCCAATTAAGCGATGGGCAACGGAGATGGACAGATATTTCTCTAAAGAGGAGATCCAGGCAGCCAAAAAACACATGTGGACATGTTCACAATCTTTAGTTATTAAAGAAATTTAAATCGACACTACAGTGAGATATCTCACCTCAGCAAGGTTGGCCGTGATCCAAAAAACACAAAACAACAAATGCTGGAGAGGCTGTGGAGAAAGTGGAACTCTCCTACACTGTTGGTGGGATTGCAAAATGGCCCAGCCTCTTTGGAAAGCAATCTGATGTTTCCTTGAAAAAATGTATGTAGATATGCCATTTGACCCAGTAATTCCACTACTTGGAATATATCCTACAGAATCAAGGCCTTTCACACCAATGGACACATGCACAAGAATGTTTATTGCAGCACAGTCCATGATAGCAAAAAAGATGGAATCAACCCAAGTGCCCAACAACAGAGGAATGGGTAGGTAAACTATGGTATATATACTCAGTGGAGCACTATGCAATGATAAAGAATAATGATGATTCCAGGAAACATCTCATAACCTGGTTTCAAGTGGCAGACATTATGTTGAGTGAAAGTAATCAGCAACAAAAGGACAAATATTGTATGAGACTCCTACGATGAGATCTCAAAAACAGACTTAGTATAGAAGAAAAGACTCTTTGGTGGCTGCAAGGGAGGGGAGGGAGGGCTTGGGGGGGAAAGTTTAGATTAGATAGTTGGTGGAAATCTGGTTGGGTGAAATCGGTGATAGCACACATTAGAAACAAGAACAATATTAAGTAGACTTCAGCATAACTTGAATACTCCTCCCATCTTAACCCAATATTGCAAGAGCAGAGTAGCTGGGGCAGGGGGCAGGAGACAGGGGACCATGCTCTTAGGCAAAATTGAGGCTAATTGGCACAACTAGCGTTTTGCTATGAGGGCTCTCTGCACCCCACATCGGTGAGTGGCGGCTGGGGTCTTAAAAGCTGTCAAGCAGCCATCCGATGGCACAGCAAATGGTCCCAACTCAGCAGGAACAGACGATCACCGAGGACCAAAATGACATGTGGGAAAGACAACCCAGAAGATAGAGAGACCCACATGAGTGGGTGCCTACATTGACTTGGGACCAGAAGAACCGGATGGTGCCCGGCCACCACCAGTGATAGATGAGATGGAGCTCACTAAGTTAAGTCTCACTGGCAAAACAAGAATAAAAAGGGGTGCTTCTTGAGATCTCCACTAAAAGACTTCAATTCATGGTCCAGTGGTTTCGGGGTTCCCCTGGGAGCATGCCCCCTGGCCCTGATGTTGCCCTTGCCCATAAATCATAACGAAGGTCCACTCTTCAGACACGAATGGATTGGACTTGGTGATGCACTGTGACCATATATTGGATGCACGTTATTGTTCTATGTATCTATAGGATATCAGCCTGCTGACCTCTGGCTGGAAGAAGGAGAGTGTGTGGAGAGGAGGGGAAAGGAGACTGTTAGGAGGATGAGACATTTATGAAGCAGAGAGCAATAGTGTGCTGTCACTGGGCGAGGAGAGCAGTGGAAGCTGCATTTAGGTGGGCATGTAAATTTATATGGGAATGTACATTTTCACTCAGTCATAATAAAAAAAAAGAAAAATCAGCCATTGAAAATGCTATGGAGCACAAATTTACTGACATATGTCTCCATAAATTTGGGATGACTCTAAAACAACTGGTTTTTTCATTTTCTTATGGCCCGAGGCCCTTCATGGTGCTGCCTTTCCCATCTTTTCCCTTGTGTTTCCCCATTGTCTCCCTGGTCCACATTTCAATCTTCTAGTGTCTTCCCAAGGAGCCCTGGTATTGCAGTGGTTAAGCACAAGACTGCTGGTCAAAACGTCAGTATTTGGAAATTGCCAGCTGCTCTACAGGAGAAAGATGTGGCAGTCTGCTTCCACAAAGATTATAGCCTTAGACATCTTACAGGACCATTCTACCCTGTCCTGCTGGGTTGCTGAGTCAGAATTAACTCAATGGCAATGGGTTTTTGGTAGCATCTTCTTGCTCAAGTATTCTCCTAGAAAAATATGTCAGGAGGGGAAGGACTTGTTAATCTTATTCACCTTAAGTCTTAACGTTTCTCCTTAGCTTTCTAAGTTATTTTACTTTAACCGAATTTCTATGTCCCTTTAGTTTTATTATTATTGTTATTATATCTAATATGACCAAAACTGACCTTCAGTAATTTCTGCCCTTCATTGTGGAGATCAGTCTTTCTAAATTGGTTTTCCCAGACAAGAAGCATTTTAAATAGATGCTTTTAAAATGCATTCCATTAATTGGTGCTGCTATACAAAGAAAATTTCCCCTTTTGTACTTGTACTGTGAGGTGAATGGCCTTAAAAGATGCAATTTTACCCAATCAACCCAATTAACAAAATTCTTACTGGATTTCTAAACAGTCAGGGTTAAAAGAGCAAAAACAGAGGAGCTGACAATACAAACGGGAAAGGCACTCAGTTTTCTCAGGTCTCTGGAGCCAGGTCGATTTGGCAGTAGAAAATGACCATTTCCCTCTATCCCTCCATCCTCCATCCCTCTATCCCCCCATCCCTCCTTTTCTTTCTCCTTCCTTTCCTACCTCATTCCTCTCTTCTTTCTTGTCTGCTTACGTGTCTTTCCTCTGCTCAGAACTTTCCAATAATTTTCCATCTTACACAGAGGTAAAGCCAACATCCTTACAATAGCCTAGATCGTACATACTCTAGCCCCAGGTTACTTTTCTGACCTCATCAATTGGGACTCAGCTCTAACCATAGAGAACTCCCCGCAGTTTCAAATACTCATATACCAGGGTGCTTCTCGAAACTCTACAGGGCAGTTCTGCTCTGTTCTGTAGGATTGCTATGAGTCAGATCAGCTCAAGGGCAATGAGCTTTTCTTTTTTTTTCGTTCTACCTCAGAATTTTGTACTTGCTGTTCACTCTGCCTGGGATGATTGTCCCCCAGACATGAGTATGATTTGTTTCCTCTCTTCCTTCAATTCCTTTACTTAAATGTTGCTTTCCTTGGGAGGTCTTTTTTGGCTTTTTTCTAGAATTTTAAAGCTACCTGCCTTTCACCCCACCATTTTTCATCCTTCTTCTTCATTTTATTTTTTCTGCTTTTTGCTCTTGTGCATTGCTGAGTTGATTCTGGCCCATAGGACCCCCATGTGACAGAGGAAAACTGCCCTGTAGGCTTTCTACCAGGTCTGTTCCCGTGTGGAGTGGCTGGTGGGTTTGAGCCATCTGCCTTTTGGTTAACAGCTGAGCGTTCAAACTTTGTGCCACCAAGTCCCCTTAGCACACATAATTCCTCACCACACACCAGATGCACACAACTACCAGTTGCTATTGCATTGATTCTGACTCTTAGGGAACCCGTGTATGTCCAAGTAGAACTATGTTCCATAGGGTTTTCAATGGCTGATTTTTCAGAATTAGATTGCCAGACCTTTCTTCTCAGGCACCTCTGGCTTGGTTTGACCTTCCAAGATTTCAGTTAACAGCAGAATGTGCTAACACTTTCAATGACCCAGGGGTTCCTTATCATATATATTTATTTTCCTAGGTATTACAGCTTGTAAGTTCTATGTGATAGATGATACCTATTGACTCCTTGTACTGGGATATTTCTTTTCTTCCTAACTGATCCTGTTGAACTTCCTTTGACTCTGATCAATTTCACCCTTAAATGAGGAAGAATAGTCTGGCCAATGGTTGCCACAGGTCTTACCCTGACTTTGAGAACTTGTGCAGAGATTTTGCCCAGTTCTTACCCATCCCTCAAATTCTCAGTTTGTTCCTTTGTTTCAGTATCGCCGTCGCTAGCTCTGACCTGAATCTTAACAAGTATCAGAAATCTTAAGGGGGTGGAAGGGAATTTACAGATTACCTTTGTCCACTTGATCATTTTGTTGCTAGAGACCAGGGATAGGAAGGAACTTATTCAAAGTCATCGTCTTAGTCAGCTAGGGCCGCTCAAACAGAAATACCAAGAGTGGATGGCTTTAACAAAGGAAGGTTTATGCTTACACAGTCCGGTAAGCTACAAGTCCGAACTCAAGATGTCTGCTCCAGGGGAAGGCTTTCCCCCTTGTCAGCTCTGGAGGAAAGTCCAGAACTGCTTCACTCTTTGTCCAGGGAGCATCTTGGCGCAGGAACCTCAGGTCTGAAGGATACACTTCTCCCCTGATGCTGCTTTCTTGATGGTGTGAGGTTTCCAATTCTCTGCTTGCCTCTTTCCTTTTCTCTCTTGTAGGATGAGAGGATTAAGGGTGGAGCAAGCCATAGTCCAGGAACACTCCCTTTACAGTGGAGCAAGGAGGTGATCCTATGAAGGGATTTACAGTCCTACCCTAATCCTTTAACACGCAGCACAGGTAAATCACAAAATGGAAGACAATCACAAAATATTAGGAATCATGGCCCAGCCACATGGCTACACATATTTTTGGGAGTACACAATTCAATCCATGACAGTCATACACTATGTTAAATGCATTCAAGACTGTGTTTTAGGATGTACCATGTGCTAGGCATTTTGCTAGGCACTGGATAGAAGAGAACAAACAATATGTGGTTCTTCAGTCTTGAGAAACTTGCAGTCTAGTGGAAAACGTACATACACAGACAAATGTAAAATTGAACAAAAAAAGGACCAGAGATGGCCAAAAGAGGAAACAATCAGAATGAAGAGAGTGTGAAAAGCAGAGAGAGGTAGGAAAAAGTGAGAGAGGGAGAAGTGAATGAAGCCCTCTGTCCAGTGAAACCTCCCAGCATTTACCAAGGGGCACATCTGTCTTGGGAGAAGTGTGGTTAGAATGGTTCTTAGAAGTCAGTGGACAGACTTCATCTGAAGCGCTTCAGACCTGTTATCAGGAGGAATCAGTCCTCGAAGAAGGACATCATGCTTGGTAGAGGTGAAGTGGAAAAGAGGAGAACTTTGCGTGAGACAAATGGACACAACTGCTGCAACAGTGGGCTCAAAAGTAACGATGATTGTGAGGTGAGGCTTCGAAACGGTTTGTTTCAGTTCAGACACCTGCTGAGAATTTGCATTTCTACCCCAAATATACTGAATTGGAATCTACAGTAAAACAAAACAAACAAAAAACCCACACCTTTGTATTGTCCATTAGGTGAAAGTTTGCAGAGCAACTTTGTGTTCCACTTGATAATTTTTATATGAAGTGTTCCATGACCTTGGTTTCCTACCCTCTATCTGTCCACACTCTCACTGTTACCATCCTAGATCCCCCCTTTCCTTTCATCCTCATTTTCTACCTTCTCCTGCCTTTTTCATCTTTGCTTTTGGGCAAACATTGTGCTTTTGATTTTGTGTAATTGTTTGCTTTAAGGATCACATTCTTCTTGGGTGTTACTGTTTATTTCATTAATTTTAAGTTTAAGAAGATTCCCAGGTACCTTTTTTCTCCTGTGGTGATTCTTCTGTATACCAAAATTTGAAAACCACTGCTCTACTAGTGGGTGTCAAAATTTTTCGCCAACTAGCTGTATTAGCATCACCTGGGAATTTCTTAGAACTGCAAATTCTGAGCAGCCAGTCGAAGGAAATGAACTGGTTCAAAGGCTTGTTGTCAGGATGGTGCAGGACCTGGTATTGCTTTGTTCATAGGGTCCTTGTGAATCAGAACTGACTTATTGGCGCCTAACAACAACAACAGCAATGTTCATTCCTTCCGCCAAAATGTATTCAACATCTACTACGTTCAAACCATCATGCCTAGTTCTAAGTAACAAAGACTAACTTAGTATCTTAAAGACCAGCTAATGTTGGTCTGCAGCTGGCTAACAAGTCTCTGAATTCCCTGGCTAATTAACCGCGAAGTTTGAAAGCAGTGGAAATTTGTTTCACAGTAGGATCAAGATCATTGCTGTGCAAATAGGCTGTAGTTCAGAGTCACAAGATAACACGCCAGCAGCCTTCCTTGTTGTCAAGCTTGGCACAAGTTTCTACCCTTAAAGTTGCCCTTATGTCTTTGGAATAGGCAGGTTGCATTTGTTATTCCACAATCTGCTTGGCTAACCAGCCCAGTAGAACTGATAGGTGCTCAGTCTTTTAATCTTTCAGAACATAGCCTTTGCCTTTTGTGGCTGGTTAATCAGGAGTTGGTGAGCAGCTGCCCAAGGACATGTTCTGGAAGAAACTGATGGTCAGAGTAGGGTGGAGGTGCAGGGTCAATCTGACAAAGGGCTTGTGTTTCATACGCAATGTCCACGTTCCCTCTTCTAGCGCAAGCAGACACAGGACACCACACACTCCTGCAAGTGAATTTTCTCTCTTTCATGGGCTTGTGTTGGTAAACAGCCAAAGCACTTAAACACTGCACCACTGGGGTTTCTGTGTTGCTCCCTAAGAATCTGGTTTTTGTTTATATGTCAGGAAGAGTTGACGATACAGTGAATTTGCTTTACATACACATTCAACACATGGAATAGCTTTGAAATTTAATCTTTCACCTTATACCCTGCCGCCACCCCCATTCAATATTTCAAGGAAATGCTGCTGTTAGGTTTAGAAACACTACAAGATGAAAACCCGAGATTCTTGCTTGGCGTGACTCATATTGGCTAATAAATGAGAGACGGAGGTGTAAGAACAGGAAGCCAGCCAAAGCCAAGTGCCGTCACCTTTATTTCATTGCACAAAGAAAAGGGGTTAGTCAGAGCTGTTGCTGTCAAGACTGCTCCCCAAGGCAAGGGGACAAGTCACTTTTAAAGGGGTTTACAAATTGGGAGGTTGTACAAAATTTGTCAGAAACATTCTTAATCATACTATGCATGTGTAACTTCCAAACAAAACCACAAACCCACTGTTGCTGAGTCTACTCCAACTGATAGTGGCCCTACAGGACCGAGTAGTACTGCCCCACAGAGTTTCCAAGGAGTGCCTGGTAGATCTGAAATGCTGACCTTTTGGTTAGCAGCTGTAGTACTTTACCACTAAGTCACCAGGGTTTCCCCCAAATGAAAGTAGGATTCAAAAGTAAAGTGAAAGATATGGGGAGTGGAGAAGCCTAGCAAAGAAAACAGAATTTTTTATGTTGCCCTGTGGGGGCTCTGTCTTAGTAAGCTGGGGGTTAAGAACTGACTGTTGGATATAGTGATTTGGTCATTGGTGACCTCGAGAAGAAGACCTTCATTGGTGTGGTCGGGGTCCAAAAGCTGATTGCGATGGGCTCGAGACAATTTTGGCAACTCTGTGAAGAGCAAAAGTGGAGAAGAATAGAAATGGAGGAAGATATGGTAAGAGCGGACTTTTTTAAAAAAAAAAAAAAGGAAGAAATTATAATAAATTTGCTTGCTGACAACAGTGATCCAGTAGAGGAAAGAACCGATGGTACAGGAGAGGGAGAATATTGTCAATTGTTAAACTGCTATTATTGTTACATAAACTTATAATTAAATTATATTAAAAACAAACAGTTACTCAAAACTCATTCCTTCCTGGTTGTATTGTTACATTTTATATCTATGTTCTTGTGGTTACTTATGTCTAGTGAGTCTGTGTGATAGAGGTGCTATGTATGTTATCCAACCAACTTCAAGTTCAGTGGTATCAGAATGGTTGCTAGAAGCATTTACACCAAAAAAATTGGCAACCTTAGAAATCAGGGCCTTTCGTTTGCTTGTGTTTTTGTTTTTGTTTTAAAGAGCTGCTTAAAATTTAGTAGTGTCCTTGGATGGAACAAAGAGGTCAACTACTATCTAAAGGTTAGTGGTTTGAACCCACCTTGTGGATTACTGATCCAGAAAGGCCTAGAGATCTGCTTCTGTAAACACTGCAGCCAAGAAAACCTTATGGAGCAGGCCTACTCCACAACACACGGGGTCACCGTGAATTGGAATTTACCTGACGGCAACAGATTTTTGTTGTTGCTGGTTTGTTTAATATTTGCCAGTCCACCACTAGAATTCATGGGCAAGTGAAGAGGGTGGCCTTCACTGAGGATTGTCAATTAGGGTGGCATAGTGTTTAAGCGCTACAGCTGCTAACCCAAATATTGGCAGTTCAAATCTACCAGCCACTGCTTGGAAACCCAATGCTGCAGTTCAGCTCTGTCCTGTGGGGTCATTATGAGCAACAAGTGTAGGGAGACTGAGTGTTTGGGTGGCTGAATTAGACAGATGTGGTAGAGAGCTGTTTCCTCTATACTAAGTGAATAATGAAGGCGGGTAGGTACCTAAGAATAAGGATGGGAAAGGAAATGATGGAGGTTTGAGGTGAGAGCAGTGTGGTAGAGGGAGTAAATGGATTAGAAAAAATGTAGTGTATTTGCCTGACATCATTAAAGGGCCTCTTGAGGTTAGTGGTTATGAATTTAAAAAACTTGACACACTGGGTATATATTTTCCTCTAGCTTCTTTCAGCTGGTTGGGTGAGACAGTGAGTAAGCAGAGAGCTGTATTTAGCCAAGGCTAGGGTTGGCCTGGTGGTGCAGTGGTTAAGAACTACGGCTGCCCGTCAGAAGGTCAGCAGGTTGAATCCACTAGCTGCCCCTTGGAAACTCTATGGGGGCAGTTCTACTGTGACCTATAGGGTCACTATTAGTTGGAATCGACTTGATGGTAACTGGTTTGGTTTTTTTGCAGGGTTGCCAAGTTAATATGACTGTGTGAGAAGGGCAAGGACTAGTGTAAGATGATAAATGTAAAAGCCACCACTTCAGAGAGATTTTCTTTAACCATGCTAGATGAAATCCTGCCCCGCTCCCGTAACTTTACCTCATTACTTTGTTGATTTTCCATTTTAATTTATTGGATGTTAAATTATCTGGCTTATCTAACCAATATGAGAACACCAATCAACAGTGACGAATCTTGGAGTCCACTCTGGCTTCTATTGACCCTATAGGGTTTCCAAGGCTGTAATCTTTCCAGAAGCTGCCTGCCACGTCCTTCTCCACAGAGCAGCTGCCTGGAGGCACCACACATGAGAACAGAAACTGTCATTTATTGACTACTGACTCTGCAGCTCCTACCACAATCCTGGACATACAGGAAATGCTCAGTAATATGTTCACTAGTTTATTGAATTAATGGATTGCTAGTTCTCTTAAAATCTACAATTTTGAGTTAAGAACGCTCAAATTTTGTCCATTTCCTTTTTTTTTTTTTTTGTGGTGTTTAACCTTTATTGAGCAAAGAAATTTTCCCATAAAAGTGAGCGCCCTAAACCACAGTTCTTTCATTTCTTGGCTACTTCTGGCAGATACAGCCACTTTTTACTGCCGTTGAGAGCCAATCCCAAGCCTCAGAGACAGCTGAGTTAGTGCGGTGAGTAACGCAATAATGGGCCTTTGTCACACCGGATCCAGCAAGTCTGCTAGAAGGGTTATATTACAGCTCCTGAACTCGGAGGGCGGGTAGTTTATGTATACGTTATTTATTTTAATACTCCAGCAGCGGTTCAGGGTGTATTCTGTGGCTTTAGGGTAGGTGATGACATTTAAATACAAGGCCCAAAGTCCAAGCCTCCCGAGGAAGGCTGTCTAGCCTTGCTGGCAGAAAAACTTCCGTCTGCAGGCGTGGCCAGGAGGGTGCGGGAGGGGACCCAGGCGGTTCCAGGCACAAGTTTCTCCGCGGTCCTTTGAGTGAGCTGCGACGCTCGCTTCCGCCCCATCGAGGAGCCTGGCGCGCCTGCTGCGCTCGCGGCAGCCCACAGAGGGCGCTGGAGAAACAGGGCAGAGCGCGGGGCCTCTTTTCTGTTTCTTCGAGAGGACAATAAAGTTTCCAAAGTTTGAAAAAGCAAAGGAAAAAAAAAGGAAAAAACACCACACCCCTTCGGCTGTCCGGGTGTGGATGCCTGCGGCCCGAAGCAGCGCACCAGCTGCTGGTGCTCCCGGAGCGGTGGCCGGCGCGAGGGGGCCACCGAGCTCAGGGATGGGGGTCACGGTGGACGTGCACCAGGTGTACAAATACCCCTTCGAGCAGGTGGTCTCAAGCTTCCTCCGAAAGGTATCGGCCCCCCTCTGGCCCGTCCTGGACTTGGGGGCTTGCGTTTTCTGCGCGTTGCCTGCCCTGCCCCAGCCGTCTGCTCTCTGGTGTCCCGGGCTTCTGCAGCTCTTTGCTCTCTTTCCTCTCCGCTCGGAGATCTCCACCGACGTCTTCTCTCCAGTTGCAGGTTTCGCTTTAGGTATGCGTGGGGCGAGGGTCAAGTGGGATTTCCTCGAAAGCTCCCCGTATGGGATCAAGGAAAAAGCAGCGTGCGGGATGTCGCGTTCACACCCAGCCCCAAATAAGGAGAGAGGTGTTGGGGGAAAGCCTCAGAGGACCCAAGGACCTGCAAATTCTCAGGTCCTTTTAAGGTTGGAGATGAGTGTAGTCTTTCCAATAAAATTTTGACCCTTTGATAGCTAGTGCACGCGGTTGAAAGCGTGATTCTAGTGTGATCAGCATAATTACACCTTCACCGCTTTTTCTTTTATTAAACAGCTGTGTGACTTTGAGCCCGTAGCTTAAACTCTCTGTGCCTTTCTTTTGTAACCTATAAAATGAGGAAGATAGTAGTACCAACACATAGGGTTGTTGCAAGGATTTAAGTGAGATAGTTGCTGTGAAGTGCTTATCGTAGTGACAGATGCTTGGTAAGCTTTCTAAGATATGACTGGCTAGTCCTACGTATACAGCTGAGTACCTTGGCCTGAATATTCACTGTCACTCTTTCATCCCAGGGGAACCTCTAGGACAAAAGCTTGTGGGATTGGGAGAATGGGAAATTTCTTTGAGAGATCAAAAGCCAACAAGTCTGGGAGGTGTGACTCTTGGACACTTATCAGGCTCTGCCATGAACTGAATGATCTTGTCCAGGGGTCCTCTTCTCTCTAGGCTTCAGTTTCCACATTCATAGGTTAAAGGTGTGGTACGAGAAGGTCTTTAGGCTCCCTTTCATTTTTGACATTCTTGAGTGAGTTTGCAAGAACTGCAGTTTTTCTTGGATAACAGCCACTGGACAATGCATTCCACAGATGCAAGCTAGAAGCCAAAGCGAAGGAGAAGCTGGAGGAGGAAAGCCATTTTTTAGGTGGTAAGGCCTGATTTCCTCTAGGAGAGATGATATAATTGGGTGGTCCAAGTTATAAGGTGTGAGTAGCACTCTGGTTAGCATGGTGTTGCTGTGGAGTCCTTTTGTGGGCAGGATGTCAGCTCTGTGAAAATGGATGCTTCTTTATATTGATCCCCAGTATCAAGGATAGTGTCTAGCTCCTGCTGTACACTCAGTGAAAATCTGGTGAATGAATGAGTAAATTATGGAGTTGTTATAGAATTTGTCTTAGAGCAGGCTTTTGTTGTTGTTGTTAGGGGCTGTCAACTCATAGATATCCTGTGTACAAGAGCAAGAAACACTGCCCAGTCTTGTGCCATCTTCACAATCATGGCTGTGTTTGAGTCCATCGTTGCAACCACTGTGTCAGTCGTCTTACTGAGACCCTTCCTCTTTTTCACTCATCCTCTACGACACATGTTGTCCTTCTCCAGGGCCTGGTCTCTCTTGATAACATGCCCAAAATATGTGAGATACAGTTTTGCTTCCCTCACTTCTAAGAAGTATTCTGGCTGCATTTCTTCAAAGACAGATTTGTTTGTTCTTCTGGCAGTCCAGATTCTTCACCAATGTCGTAATTCAAATCCATCACTTCTTTCTTCTTTCTTATTCGTTGTACAGCTTTTGCAGGCATATCAGGCAAATGAAAATACCATGGCTTCGTTCAGATGTAAATTATTCCTCAAGGTGACATATTTGCTTTTTAACTCTTGAAAGAGGTCTTTTGCAGCACATTTGCCCAGTGCAATACATCATTTGATTTCTTGACTGCTACTTCCACTGACATTGATTGTGCATCCAAGTAACATGAAATCCTTGATAACTTTAATATTTTCTCCATTTGTCATAACGTTGCTCATTGGTCTATTTGTGGCAATTTTTGTTTTCTTTATGTTGAAGTGTAAGCTGTACTGAAAGCTGAAGTCTTTGATCTTTATTATTAAGTGATTCAAGTCCTCTTCAGTGTCACCAAGCAAGGTTGTGACATCTGTGTATCTCAGGCTGTTAATGGATATTCCTCCAATCCAGTTTCTGCATTCTTCCTCATATAGTTCAATTTCTCAAGTTTTTGGAGTATGTACATAGGAATAAATTTTGCCTAGTCCAGGCTTCTAGACCCCCAAAGCAAATAATCAATATTCCATCTTTTGCTAGGACTGGCACTTTAGAATATAGGTTCTGCAGTGCCACTGCCCCTTTTGGAGCCCTTTTGGATTGTCTTCATCAGGAGCTGATCTCTCCCTTCTCAGATCTCCCAGGTCTAGGCCTTGCTGACTATGCTTTATAGTGTCATAGTGTTACTTCTGTACATGTGTTGTTCCTCCACTGGTATCTAGACTTCTTCTGACAAGACTCTTGCAGAAGCACGGAGCATGCATGTATAGAGCACTCACCGTATGTCAACTTCCAGCTAAGTGCTTTTCTTTCATTCAACAGATGTTTTTTAACCGCCCCCCCCCCACCCATGTCAGCCTCTGTGCTAGATACCAGAAATGCAATGACAGGCACAACAGACAGATGTTCTTATGGAGCTGATGGCCTCTAGTGGGTGAGCCTGATGTTAATAAGTCACCAGCAAATGAGCCCATAACTCCAACTGATGATATATACTTACAAAGGGACTGAGTAAACCAGGGGGACCTGCTGAAGTCCTTGAAGGTGGTCGTTTTGAAAGTCTTCTTGGAAGAAATAGCATTCATGAGGTGATGGCTGAAGCATGAATGGGCATTTTCTAGGCAAGGAAAGGAAGAAGTGATGTCTGTACATTATCATGTTTCCTCCTCTTAGGCACCTCAGCAAGTTGTCATTGACTTCTCTGTCACAATCTGGAGAAGCCAAGATTCAGAGAAGTTTAAACAACTTTCTTAATTTCCTGTAGCTAGCAGCTGTAAGAGCCAGGCTTTCAACACATGTCTGAATCCAAAGTCCACTCCCCTAGTCACCAGGCTGTACTGCCTTGCTCAGAATAGGCACTGGGATGTTTACTGAGTTAATCAAATGGCATCTCAGCATCCGCTTTGTTGTGCATTTTCTCCTATCTCAGTTTCCCATTCATAGTCTTCTTTCAAAGTTTTCTCAACTGAGTGGATTTAGTGTGCCTGAAATAAGTGTCTAGCTTTGATGTGTGTTAGGGTGAGAAAATACAGTGTTTCAGTTATCCATTGCTGTGTAACAGGTTACTCTAAAACTTGCTGTCTGGTGGCCTGGGCTCAGCTGGGCAGTTTTTGTGCTCCCTGTTGCATACCTGATGTTACTATGTAGTTGCTTTCAGTTAAGATCTGGTATACTGTCTTGTAAATTACTTAGCAAAGTTCCTAGCACATAGTAAGTGTGCTGTAGATTAGAGAATGGTGTGCAGAAGAAAGGGTCTGAAACTGAAAGCCTAGCAGGGGACACTATTAATAAAATGGGTGACATCACACTTTCATATGCCTATTCATAGAACAACCATTGGTGACCACTGGGTGGGGTTGTGTGACATTTATCAGATGCCAGTAAATTCATTTGCTGTGAGAATTTTCATCTTTTGTTATTTAAAGCCTGCTCCTTGCAGAGATTGGTCAATATACTTATGCAGATGAAGTGACTGTGGCCTGCCAAGAGGGGATTGGTCAGTTTATGGTCTTGGTGGCAAGGCCATGCCTTGAAATTGACTAGGAGTTTGCTATAATGTAGTCAGCATCAGAAAGGAAGCAGAAAAGGAGTAAAAGTAAGAGAGGCAGAGAAGAAGCAAAGAAGGAGGAAGTGAAGAACTTCCTAAGAACTGTAGCATGGGTCAAAGGCTGTAACACTGAAGACAGTGTGAGGCTCAGACTAGGCCCTGATGATAGCAGAGACCTGCTGCTAAGAATGCAGCTAAGAGAGATGAACATGCTGCACTGGCTATGAGCTGGGTCACTTAGCAGTGGAGAGGCCAATGGCAGGGAGACTGAAGATAGAGAGGCCTGTCCTAAGGGAGTAAGAGGAAGCCTGCATGGCTGACAAGCACAGCAGAGAGAAGGCTTGCTTGCTTGCACAGCTGAAAAGAACTGAAAAAGCTGTCCAGCGCTGTAGAAGGGAAGGATGTGCTTTCCTCTTTGGGGAAGTTTTCCAAACTTTGCCTGCATGCTTCCTGATCCCCAGTTATACCTTGCTGCTCACTTAATAAAGCATTCAACTTCCTGTTATGGATTGCATTATGTCCCCCCAAAAATGTGTGTATTAGTTTGGCTGGACCAGGATTCCCAGTGTTGAGTGATTTTTCCCATGTGTTGTGAATCTTGCCTCTGTGATGCTGATGAGGGAGAATGGACAGTAGTTGTGTTGGTGAGGCAGAACTCACGCTACAGGCTGATGGGACATAAAAGTGAAAACTGAGCAGAGAGAGTCGGGAACCTCATACCACCAGGAAAGCAGCCCTCAGAGTAGAGCATATCCTTTGGACTCGAGGTTCCTGTGCCAAGATGCTGTCATATTGAATTTGGATGCTTAGCCTCCCAATCTGTGATTCTCATATTGAATTTTAATTCTTATTACTGGCCTGTGATGATTTCTCATATTGAATGGACTTATAGCTTATGAATAGATCTGTAGCTTACTAGACTATGAGGTATGACAGTTAAGTTTGCAAACTAATCTTAGAAAAAGTGCTGCATACCTCATTGCTGAATATTGCTATAGTCAGCTTTGAAGTACTCTCATTAGGAAGCTGTGCACCAATGGCAGCACCTAGTCCACCCTTCAAAGCAATTTTGAAACTCTTTCTCTGGAATGGCCATCAGAGCTGTTGTTGTATTACCCTTGATGTCCTGAATGTCATCAAAATGTCTTCTTTCAATATTTCCTTTATCTTTCAGTAAAATAAAAAGTCACTGGGGGCCAGATCAGGTGACTAGGGAGGGTGTTCCAATAGAGTTATTTGTTTACTGGCTAAAAACTACCTCACAGACAACTATTCAATTTTAGTTTGTGAACTTGCTACTGAGCCACTGAGCACAATGGCCATTCCAGAAAGAATTCCAAAATTGCTTGGAAGGGTGGCCTAGGTGCTGGATTCAGGGCATAAATTCCGAAGGGGAGTACTTCAAAGGTGGCCATGATATTCAGCAGAGAGGTATGTAGCACTCAGCACAGTTAAGTTCGTGGACTTAATTGTTGTATCTTGTATGAAAATAATATTCGCTTGTGCTGTTTTCTGTTAGAGCAGCACCAGGTGACTGAGACACTGCTGTAGTAAGTCTGTGAGTTCTTTGTGGCCATGACGCTCAATTACTGAACAGCAGAGAAGCAGCGCGTGCACTGTCTTGGGGTGTTGATTGTAGGAGGGGGTGGGGGAAGCAGGGATTGAGTAGGGAGGCTGAAATGGTAAAGAAGTTGGAGAGTTGGAGGTATGTATGATCTCTATCTTAGGGGAATAAGCTTTGGGCTGATTCTGCTTCTTACTGTGCCTAAGGAATATAGACAAGGTCTGATGCTACTACTACTAGTTTGCAGAGATCCTCCACACAGCCTACCAGATCTAAATGAGTTTATTTATGTGAATTAGAAACAGGTGCTCTTTCTAGGTAGCTGTAACCCTGCACCCACTGGCCTGCTTGACTGGGTGCCCTTGTGTGGTGAGCAGCATTCACAGCTATATAAAACAGCCAAGCCGTCTGTTTCTCATCTGCAAAATGGTAATGCCTTCTAGTCCACCTGCCTTCCACGGCTGTTGGTGAGAATCAGATGTAGAGCAGCTTTGACAAATGTTAGCTTTTAATAAGCTTAAGGTAGTAAGAATTATGTTTTTGGCAAAATACACATTTATTTATTTATTTTTAGTCTTTTTTTTCCTTTTTCAAAGGAAAGCACTTGGCAGCAGAGACAATCATATGAGGATTCTGGGAAGCATTTAATCTGATTTTGTTCAACAGTATGTTTGAAGCGGCTTTAGCACTGAAGAAGTTCTATTTTAAATAGAGTCTACTGATCTGTGGCTTTTGGTATGCTAGGACCTGCCTTCCAAGTTATAATGTACTACTATTTTTAAAACCTGAGGAATGTTTGCTCTTCTTACACCTGTCTGTTGGATACCACAGGGAAAATATTAGCTTCATGCTTTGGAAGCTGAGTGGCACCTTGAAAACACACACACACACACACACACACACAATGCTCGTTGTTAGTAGAATATAGTGTTTCTCTACAAACCATTCATGGAGGAATCCTGTGAAGCCAAAATGGTTTATTCATTGGATGCTGAACTCTTTTTTCCATGAACTGTAGTGTCAGTATATTTGACAGTATATTTTGATTTCTTTGTTTGTATGACATTTCTCTTTCCCTCTCTCATCATTTACAGCAGTGTTCTTCATTTTACTTAAAATCATCTATAAAGTGAATGACAAAGTTATTGTACAGATGCCTGTAGCAGTGCAGAAAAGATGACATTTCTAGAAATGCACACAAACCTGTTTAATGGGTTTGCCTTTCAGGAGCTGACTTCAAAGAGATTATCTTTACATGTTTCATCTACCTGGAATATAAAGTCATTAAAAAAGACGGGGACCCAGAAAGCCATTGTGTTGGCTTGATTTTTTTTTTTGGTCTCAAAAGATGGCAGAGAAATTATAGTTTTTCTTAGTATAGAATTGTCTTTTTTTTTAATTCTATAGGCTGAAGAGTTTTTGTCAATAGAGCATAAGCTTCATAGTTAGGGAGTTTTCTCATTTATTCTTGATGTATCCCACACTCAAAGACATCCTTGAACATAGTACACACACAGTAAACCCTTGTTGAATGAATGAGTGGGTTTAAACTAGGAACCTTTGTGTGGCACCGGTGGTTAAGCACTCACCTAATAACCAAAAGGTTGGTGATTTGAATCCACAGAGGTGCCTCGCAAGGAAACCCTGGCTGTCTACTGAAAGGTCACGGGAAAGCCCTACAGAACACAATTCTAGTCTCACACGTGAGGTTACCAGGAGGTGAGATTGACTTGATGGCAACTATGTATGTACGTGTGGTTTAAATCAGTTGCCTTTGAGTCATTTCCAACTCATGGCAACCCCATGTGTGTCAGACTAAACCGAGCTCTGTGGGTTTTTTGGTGGCTGACTTTTTGGCAACACACTGCTGGGCTTCTGAGGCACCTTTGGGTATGTTCGAATGGCCAAACTTATGGCCAGCAGTCAAGTGCTTAACCCTTTCTGCCACACAGGAACTCTCTTCTGGGGTTTGACCCATTGCCGTTGAGTCGATTCTGACACAGAAACCTTCCAGGACAGAGTAGAACTGCCTCATAGGCTTTCCAAGGAGCACCTAGTGGATTTATACTGCTGACCTTCTGGTTAGCATCGTAGCACCTAGCCATTGTGCCACCAGGCTTTTCTTTCTAGGGTTTAGCCCTATGCAGTTTCAGACTGAATTCAGCTTGGGGTTTCAGTAATGTCCTTACTTTGGGTACTGTAATAAAATGGACAGATTAAAATAATAATTTGTTTCCACACAGTTATCTCGGGTTTTATTTATTCTAGCTGGGAGCCTGATGTGCTGAACAAAATTGTTTCACTGTTTATCCTTAAGCTCATAAAGGGGATTTATGAATGGCTATTTCCATTTAGAGTAGAAAGTTGATTGGGTAATTAATAATGTTTCTGTTTCGGGTCCCATCATTTTACCTTGCTAATCTGACACTTACATGTGTGCAACATCTCACCCAGCAGAGCTCCAAAAATACTACGGGTAAGCCTGTAACTCCAGCATAAATGGAATTCACAAAGTGCAGACCCAGTTGAACAGAATGATGATTTATCTTCTTAATCTTCCATCCTCTGTGACTGTCGTCTTTTACTTTTATCTTCTCCCCAGTTCCACTAGCAGTAGATCAGACATGCATGGGCTTTCATGTCATGTGGGGGGGACAGGGGTTGTTGTATCAGTAGTTGTGTGAGCTTGTGCAAGTCAGTTCATTTCTCAGTGTCTCAGTTACCTCGTCTGTAAAATGAAAATAATAAATGTCTTTGACAGTTACTGGGGAAATTAAATTGAAAAAATGCATGTAGGTGCATACAACGTACCTAGTATAATTCTGGCACACAGTATGTGCTTTAAAAATGTTTGTTGAATAGTAGGATAACAGTAGTGATGTTTTTGTTAGTTGTTACTAGCTGATTCATTGTGACCCCATGTATGTCAGAGTGGAACTGCTCTAGAGAAGTTTCAGGGCTTTTGAAAGTGTGCTAGGTGGATTTGAACCATCAAGCTTTTGGCTAGTAGTTGGGAGCTTAACCATTTGTGCCATCCAGGGACTTTGGTGATAGCAATAACACCAATTAATTTATCACTTGAACTTGAAGATAAAAAGCTGCAGAAAACTTTACCAAGTTGGAGTAACAAAGGGGAGAGAGAAAATGAATAAAACTACATATTTGAATAATAACTTATTTTTAAAATGTCATTTCGGTACTTTTTAGCAAACTATGTAGTGGAAGCTCTGGCTTAATAAATGCACAAGATATTTTTAACCATCAGGGTACTAATTATTACACTTTCATTAAGTTTCTGCTAATAGACATTTATTATATGCCTACAAATAGACATGCATTGTTTTGTTTCTGGGAGATGTGACGATAAAGAAAACATGGTGCTACCCTCGAAGGGCTCACTGTCAAGGGAGATGAAGGGAAACACTAATTTTTATGGTAAACGCCTTTAGAGGGGCAGATAAGACAGTGTGGGGAGAGGTTCAGTTTTTAAAAATATAGCTATGGTTATTCTTGAGAATATACACAGTAAAATATACACCAATTGAACATTTTCTGCATACACCATTTAGTGACACTGATTATATTCTCTGAGTTGTGCAGCCGTTTTCACTCCCTTTTCTGAATTGTTCCTCCCCCATTAACATAAACCCATCACCTCCCAAGATTCCTATCCAATCTTTGGAGATACTGTTTTCAGTTTGATCCCAGATAGATAATTCTTAAAAGAGTATAATGCTCCAGTAGACATTTTTTACTAGTTAAGATAAACTACTGCTTGATTTAAATATGACTTCAGGGGTTATAGGTTTAAAATTTAAAGATTATCTCAGGGCAATAGTTCAGGAGGTCATACAACCTTGATAACTCCCAGAGGTTCATGTTTCAATTATCAATCTCTGAGAGCTTTTAAAATACCTAGAAATAGTCTTTGAATTTTTAAAACTAAATGTTCTCTTTAGTAACCCTATTCCTCTGATGCAGGGCTTTTCTGAATGCTAGTGTGGAGGGCAATGTCAGTGAGTCCTCGTATCTTATAGAAATACTGAATTGATAAAGTGTGCACTTACAAGATTTTGTCTAGAAAAATCAGAAACAGTAATCTCCTGATAAGTTTTTGGAGCCCTAGTGGCTCAGTGGTTGTGAGCTCGTCTGCTCACCAAAAGGCTGAAGTTTGAATCTACCAGCTGCTCCTTGGAAACCCTGTGCAGAAGTTCTGCACTGCCCCATAGGGTCTCTGTGAGTTGGAATGGATGTGATGGCATGGGTTTGGTTTTGTTAATGAGTTTTTAAGCATCATTTAAATATGTTTCTGTTGCAGATGGATAATAGCAGTATACTTAATGCCACAACACAGTAAATTACAAGATAAAGTCTTGAAAACTTTAGTTTTTGAATGTGTTGTTTTCATTCTTTTGGAAACAAACCCAGCTATCATTTACTTATTGAGTGCTACATGGTGCCAGATGTTATGCTTTATGTAAACTTATTTCTTTTAATTCTTTTAACAACTCTTTGAAGTTGGTGTTTATTCCTATTTTACAGATGAAGTAAGGTGAGATTTGAAGCATAATAACTGATATCAAGTGGATATTTGATGACTGATAGCTGGGTTTACTTCCAAAGAATGAATTAACACTTTAAAAAAAACTTCCAGTCTAGATTCCAATCCAGAGGAGCCCTGGTTGCTCAGTGGTTAAACCACTCAGCAGCTAACTGAAAAGTTGGCTGTTTGAAGCCACTAGCTGCTCCATGGAAGAAGGATGTGACAGTCAGTTTCTGTAAGGATTATGGCCTTGGAAACCATATGAGGCAGTTCTGCTCCATCCTATAGGGTCACTATGAGTTGGTTGACTCAATGGCAATGAGTTTTTTTTTTTGTTGTTTGCTTATTTGTTTAGGATCCAATTCAGGATCCCACAATGCATTTAGTTGTCATGCCTGCTTAGTTCTCTTAAGGGTAGGACAGTTGCTCAGGCTTTGTCTGTCTGGACTATGATACTTTTAAATGGTACTGATCATTTGTTTTGTACACTCTGATTATGTGTTTAAATGCATTGAGTGTATGCATTTAATGTTGATACAGGGACTATAACTAAGTCACAATTACAAACTATCCATTTTTGAAAACTTTATTAATGCCATTGTAGATTATTTCATCAGTTTTTGAAAGAGAAAGACCTGTACGACATTGGCTGGCCTTTGTTTATAATTCTAGGCTGCCTTGGCCAGAAAGGTCTTTAAAGATCATCTGATTGTTCTCCATCCTGCTTCACAGATGGCAGCATCTCAGTCTGCATGTCTTGGCTCTTTGTCCTTTGTTCCTTCTACTTCATCATCCTGCTGTTCCAAAAGACCAGTGAACAATCATTCTCAGTATCTGTTGACTTAAATATTTTTAGTCCTTAGTCACTGAAATTTTGATTAATCGATGAGTCATTTGATTTTGGTATAAAATCAGCTTTTCTTCTGTGGTAGACTATTGTATGTATCTGTGTGTAGCTATACACCAAATCTCTTTTCAGCCACTCATCTCTTTGTGTGTATATATTTGGAAGCAGCCTGCATAGCAAAGATTCTGTTGGTGATTATAAAATAGATGTGCTAACATACCAGGCTCATTTTGGGTTCTCTGCTGCTGTCATGGATTCAATTCTGTTCCTCCCATATATTTTGTCAATTTGGCTAGGTCTTTATTCCCAGTATTGTATGATTGTCTACCTTATGTCATATGATTTGATTTTTGTATGTTGTAAATCCTGCCAGTATGATGTTAAGAAGATAGATTAGCAGCAATTAAATTGGTAAAATATATATGATTAGACAGTGCCTTAAGCCAATCTCTTCTGAGATATAAGAGAGAAAAGTGAATAAAGAGACAGGGAGACTTCATACCACCAAGAAAACAGTGTAGGAAGCAGATTGTGTTCTTTAGACCTGAGGTTCCTGAACAGAGCAGCTCCTAGACCAAGGGAAAATTGATAACACAGAGCTTCCTAGATAGCCAATAGAAATATCCTTCTCCTGCAGCTGATACACTGAATTTCCACTTGTAGCCTACTAGACTGTGGGAGAATTAATTTCTCTTTGTTACAGCCATCCACTTGTGGTATTTCTGTTATAGCAACACTAGATGAGTAAGACAGGTACCGTATTTGGAGCTCTGGTGGCATACTGGTTTGAGAGCTCCACTGATAATCAAAAGGTTGGCAGTTTAAATCTACCAACTGTCCCTTAGAAATCTTATGGGGCAGTTCTGTTCTACTCTGAGTCTACTGTGGCTCACTAGGAGTCAGAATTGACTAGATAGCAACAGTTTTTTATCTGGTACCAGATTTATGACAAAGAATATAATTAGACATATCTGTCAGTTTACCTGCTTTCCTGCCCCTCCTCACATAACCCTATTTGAAAGTTGGTAGACACTGCCGTCTTCGGAGGTCATTGACTTCTTTTGAGAGAACATTAAGGTAGGAATTAGGAGGCGGAGTCAAGATGGCAAACTAAACACGCATCTCCCTAAATCCCACTGGAAACCAAGGCCTAAATTGAAATTAAACAAAGCCTTCTGGACACCTGGTGAGCCCTAGGACATGGCATAGTGCTATCTATTTGGTCTACATGCCACTGAGTGGAAAACTTCTTCTCTTTCACTGACCCTTGCCCTTGTTGAGTCCCAGCTCCCGTGGACTGAAGGTAAATCACCATTTTGACTTTTTGCTCTCTGTCTTGGCTGGTGGGAGACACTGAGATGACTGGCAGCAAGGCTCATGTGCACTGCTGGTGAGATTAGAGAGTGGAGTTGCCACATTTTGGCCTTGGAATCTGTGCAACTTGACATCTCTAACCTTTCTCTCTATCTCTTGTAATCTCTGGATCTCCACCACTGAATAGCCTTTTACAAGGCGGGCAGGGGAGCTTGTGCAGGACACCATCTTGATTCATTAGGAGGTAGAGTTTTCTATATGGAGGCCTCAGCTGGACCTAATTACTGGGCTGGAAGGCAGTGCCTGTCCAGAGAGTGCTTTTCCAGCACTAAAGCAGTCTTTGATATAGAGGTGCGTACTTTGCCAGCTAGGAAGAGCGACTTGCACACCTGAAAGCCTGACTAATTTTGCAAGCTGTCAGATACCTTCAACCTTACAACAGAGAAATAACTGCAGTGCACCCAGATGGCTTCTCTTCCAGCCTTTACTGTCTGACATTATAGAGTAAGCTGATGGCTCCCCACTGACTCTGTAAGTGGGGCTGTGTCTTAGCCAATCAGGAGATGGAGCCTGCTACCCCAGAGATTCCACTGAGTGAAGTCACTGGAGTACATAGTGGTTTCTGGTGATCAACTTCCTTTTCAGAGCTTGAACTGCATTAAAGTAACACTAGAGGAACGAAACAACCTCCATATGACCTAAAAGTAACAAACTTTGGACCAGAACATTAGGAAGAATTCACCTATGGCTTCAGATGGCCCACAAAAGAAAGATCCAAAGAATTTCCCAGATGAAGAAGCCTTTCTGAAACTTTCAGAGGGCAAGTACACAAGGATTATTTATAGAGCCCTTCTAAACCTTATACAAAAGGTAGCAGAGCAAAATGAAAAATTAAGCAAGCTGTTTGATTTGACAGAATACCAGTACTCTGAAATCCAACAGATAAATAACAAAATCAAAGAGATAGAAAATTCAGTTCAAAGCCAAGAAAACAGAGTGGAACAAATGGAAAATAGACTTTCTGACTTGGAAGACAGAGCTGCTGACTCCAGTATCTATGAGGAGAAATCAGAAAAAAGATAAAAAAAAGAAGAAGTATTAAGAACCATCTATGATTAATTGGAGTGCCTGAACAGAGTGGGGCATCTAAGAACACAGAGAGTATTGTGGCTGAGCAGCTGACGGAAAATTTCCCAGAAGTTATGAAAGAAGAGAATATAGATACCCAAGATGCGTGCTGAATGCTGCTCAATATAGATCCCAAAAGAAAGACTCCAAGACATGTTACAATGAAGCTTAACAAAGTGAAACACAAGCAGAAACTCTTAAAGGTAGCAAGACACAAATCAAAGCTAACATTCAGAGGGAAACTCTGTAGGCTTTTGTTGGATTTCTCAGCCGAAACAATGCTGGCACAGAGACAGTGGCATGACACATTCAAAGCCTTGAAGGAGAAGAACTTCCAACTGAGAATTATATGTCCTGCAAAACTATCTTTCAAATATGAAAATGAAATCAAGACATTGGCAGATAAACAGAAACTCAGAGATTTTGTAAAAACCAAACCAAAGCTATAAGAAATACTGACAGAAACTCTTGGCTTAGAGGAACAAAACCATTAATTTTATATTTTAGGAGGAAATACAGGACACATCATCCAGAAACCTCAGTTAGGGAAGGCTCCAAACTCAACCAAAGCTGTAATATTAAAAGAAGTGATCCAGTGATCATATCATGAAAACTATGATGTCATCATAGTAAAAAGAGAGATGTACTACATATAGTTCTTTCAGATGGAGAGGAAGCTAGTAAGACTTGTAGTAGTTAAAATTGGGTTTAAACATAAACTTATAAGGGGGATTACAAGGGGAGCCACAATGGATGATAAAGATGCAGCATATCAAATCAAGAAACGTAATACAGGGGTCTCAACAACCACAAAACCAACCCCCAAAAAGGTGAAAAATCAACTGATAAAGAAAAATGTTACAAAACAGAATAATAAGAACAACAGAGAAAACATCAACACAAAAGTAAACATATCACAATGATAGCTCTAAGCACGTACCTATCAGTAATCACAGTGAATGTGAATGGACTGAATGCTGCAATAAAGAGACAATGAGTTGCATCTTGGATCAGAAGACATGACCCATCTATATGTTGCTTACAAGAAACTCACCTTAAACTTAAAGATATGAACAAACTGAAAACTGAAAGATGGAAGAATATATATCAAGCTAACAATACACAAAGAAGAGAAGGAGTGGCAATACTAACCTCAGATAGAATAGATTTTAATGTAAAACCCACCATTGTGGACAAGGATGCACACTGTTGCTGAAAGATTCAGTACACAGGCAGGACTTAGCAATAATAAATATTTATGCACCCCATGTTAGAGCATTTAAATACATAAAAGGAACACTAACTACACTCAAAATGAGATAGATCACTCCACAATAATAGTGGGAGACTTCAACACTCCACTCTCAACATTGGACAGATCATTTAGAAAAAAGCTCAGTAAAGACACAGAAGATCCTACTGCCACAAGTAACCAACAAGACCTCACTGACATATACAGAACTTTCTATTCATCAGCAGATAACTACACCTTCTTCTCTAGAATAGACCATGTGTTAGGACATGAAACAAATCTAAACAAAATCTATACCATTGAATTATTGCAAAGCATCTTCTCAGACCCCAAAGCCATTAAAGTGGAAATCAATAGCAGAGAAAACATAGAAAGTGGAACTCATTGAAACTGAACATTATCTTGCTCAAAAAGCATGGGTTAGAGGAGAAATGGGGATGAAATAAAGAAATTTATGGATTCGAACAAGAATTAAAATGCTTCCTACCAGAATCTATGGGATACAGCCAAAGCAGTGCTCAGAGGTCAGCTTATCTCCATAAATGCACACATCTGGAAGCAAGATAGAACCCAAACCAAAGATCTAACTCTATAGCATGAACAAATAGAGAGAGAGCAACAGAGGAACCCCTAAGGCACCAAAAGAAAACAGATCATAAAGATTAGAGCGGAACTAAACAAACTAGAGACTAGAAGAACAATGGAAAAATTCAAAAGACCAAAAGCTGTTTTTTTGAAAAGATCAACAAATTTGACAAACCATTGGCTAAACATACTAAAGAAAAACAGGAAAGGAAACAAATAACCCAAGAAATGAAAGGGGAGTTGTCACAACAGATCCATTAGAAATCCAAAATATCATAGCAAAATACTACGAAAGACGGTACTCTAACAAATTTGAAAACCTAGAGGAAATGGATAAATTCTTAGATTTGTATCACCTACCAAAATTATCACAAGGTGAAGCAGAACAACTTAATAAACCCATCACAAAGGAAGAGATTGAAAAAGTCATCAAAAAACTACCAACCAAAAAAAGCCCTGGCCCAGATGGCCTCACCACAGAATTCTACCAAGCTTTTAGAGAAGGGTTATCTCCAATACTACTGAGACTATTTCACAGCATAGAAAGGGATGGAATATTCCCAAATGCATTGTATGAAGGCAGCATAACCCTGATACCAAAGCCAGGGAAAGACCCAACAAAGAAGGAGAACTACAGACCAATATCACTCATGAATCTGGATACAAAAATCTTCAAAAAAATTCTTGCCAATTCCATACAGCAACATATAAAAAATAATCCATCATGATCAAATTGGATTCATACCAGGGATGCAAGGCCGGTTCAACATCAGAAAAACAATTAATGTGATCAAACACATAAATAACCCAAAAGACAAGAATCACCTGATCTTGTCTATTGATGAAGAAAAGGCATTGATAAAGTCCAACACCCATTCATGGTAAAAACTCTCAGCAAGATAGGAATAGATGCCAAATGCCTCAATGCAATAAGGGCCATTTATATAAAGTCAGCTGCCTACATCATCCTGAATGGAGAGAGACTAAAACAATTCCCTTTGAGAATGGGAACCGGACAAGGATGCCCACTCTCACCTCTCCTATTCAACATTGTACTAGGGTTTCTAACTAGAGAAATTAGACAAGACCAAGAAATAAAGAGCATTTGCATCAGCAAAGAGGAAGTAAAAATGTCCCTATTTGCAGATGATATGATTGTATATGCAGAGAATCCTAAAGAATCCATAAGTAAACTACCCAAATTGATAGAAGAGTTCAGCAAAGTATCAGGATACAAGATAAACATAAGTAAATCAGTAGGATTCCTTTATACCAACAATGAGATTATTAAGGAAGAAATCACCAAATCAATACCATTTACTGTAGCCCCCAAGAAGATAAAATACCTAGGAATAAATGTCACCAGAGAAGTAACAGACCTTTATAAAACAAACTACAAGAACTTACTACAAAAAACTAAGAGAGAGTTACATAAATGGAGAAACCTACCCTGCTCATGGATAGGAAGACTTAACATTGTGATACACAAAGCAGTTTAATTGTATAATGCAATCCCATACAAATTCCTGTGGCTGTTTTTTAAGGAGATGGAGAAACAAGTCAGTGACTGTGTTTGGAAAGGTAAGAAGCCCCGGATAAGCAAAACATGTCTGCAAAAGAAGAACACACTGGGAGGCCTCTCACTACCTGACTTTAGAACCTGTCACACTGCCACAGTGGTCAAAACAGCCTGGTACTGGTACAAAAAGAGACAGATAGATCAATGGAACAGAATTGAGACCCCAGAGATGACACCATCCTACTATGAACAGTTGATATTCGACAAAGGCCCTAAGACATTAAACTGGGGTAAAAGCAACCTCTTCAATAAATGGTGCTGGCAAAATTGGATATCCATCTGCAGTAAATTGAAACAAGACCCATATCTCACACCTTATACGAAATCCAACTGAAACGTGATGAAAGACCTAAATATCAAGTCTAAAACGATAAGAGCTCCACCAAGAAAAATTAGGATCAACAATGGAAGTTTTAATACACAACGTAGACAGACTTCAAAGTCTGACAAACAAACCACAATCAACAGAAGAGAAAATAGACAAATGGGAACTACTAAGAATCAAACACTTTTTTTATCAACAGAATTAAAAGACCACCTACGGAGTGGGAATAATATTTGGCAACTATATGTCAGACCAACGCCTGATCTCCATGATCTATAAGGTACTACAAAATATCAATAAGAAAAAGATAAATAATCCAGTTAAGCAATGGGCAAAGGAGATGGACCCACACATCTCTAAAGAGGAGATGGCACGCAGCCAAAAAACACATGCGGACATGCTCATGATCATTAGCTATTAAATAAATTCAAATCAAAACTATAATGAGATACCATCTCACTCCAACAAGGTTGACCATGATCCAAAAACCACGAAACAACAAATGCTGGAGAGGCTGTGGAGAAATTGGAACTCTCCTAAACTGTTGGTGGGGTTGCAAAATGGTGCAACCTCTTTGGAAAGCAATCTGGTATGTCCTTAAAAAGATAGAAATAGATATACCATTTGACCCAGTAATTCCACTGCTGGGAATATATCCTGCAGAATCGAAGCCATTCACACCAACTGATACATGAACGTGAATGTTAATTGCAGCACAGTCCACAATAGCAAAAAGGTGGAACCTACCCAGAAGCCCAACAACAGAGGAATGGATAGGTAAACTATGGTATATATACTCAATGGAACAGTATGCAATGATAAAGAACAACGATGATTTTAGGAAACATCTTATAACCTGGTTTCAATTGGAGGATGTTATGTTGAATGAAAGTAGTCAGTGACAAAAGGATAGATATTGTATGAGAACCCTACAATAAGAACTTAAACACAGACTCATGCATAGAAGAAAAGACTTTGATGGTGGGAAGGATGGGGAGAGAGAGGGTGGGGTATAGATTAGATAGTTGATAGAAATTTGGTTAGATGAAATCGGTGACAGCACACATTAGAAACAAGATCAGTTTTAACTGGACTTCAGCATAGCATGATAACTCCTCCCATCTCAACCCAGTATTGCAAGGACGGAGTAGCTGGGATGGGGGACCATGCTCTCAGGGGAAATCGAGGCCAATTGACAGAACTAGCATTTCACTAAGAGAGCCTTCTGCAAACCAATTGGTGAGTGGCATCTGGGATCTTAAAAGCTGCTAAGCTGCCATCTGAGGTACACCAAATGGTCCCAACTCAGCAGGAACGAGTGATCTCCAAGGGCCAAAACGACATGAGGCAAAGAGAACCCAGAAGATGAGAGACTCACATGACCAGGTGACTACATGGACATGTGACTGGAAGAACTGGATGGTACCCAGCCACCACCAGTGATGGCCATGATGGAGCTCACAAAGTTGAGTCTCACAGGCAACATGAAAATAAAAGGGGGTGCACCCTGAGATCTCCACTTAAAGACCACAGTTGATGGTCCAGGGGCCTCAGGGTTCCCCTGGGAGTGTGGCCCCTGGCCCTGGTGCTGCCCCTGTCTGTAAGTCATTAATAGAGTTAACTCTTTGGGCAGAAATGGATTGGACTTGGTGACACGGAGCAGCCATACCATGTGTGTACTTTATGGTTCTGTGCATCTATAGGATGTCATCCAGCTGACCTCTTACTCGACATGGGGGAGAGGGTGGAGAGGAGGGGATAGGAGATTGTTAGGAGGATATGACATGTACAAAACAGAGAAGGGGAGTGTGCTGTCACTGGGCAGGGAGAACAGTAGGAGCTGCTCATTGGTGGGTATGCAAATTTATATGGGGTTGTATATTCTCACTCCATCATAACAACAACAACATGTATATGTATATAAAAAGGTAGGAGTTAACTTTCAAGCTTTTTGGAATGTTGACATTTTAATAACTGAAGTACAGACTTTCTTAAAGTTTGTACGCATTTCCCGTAGTGAAAAAGAAAGGTAAATTCTATATGTTTATGAAACTCCTCCCATAAATAAAATGTTGTTGTTAGGTCTCTTCCAACTCATAGCAATCCTTTGCACGACAGAATGAAACACTGACTACATCCTGTGCCATGCCCACAATTGCTTTTATGCTTAAGTCCATCATTGCAGTCACTATGTCAGTCCATTTTGTCGAAAGTCTGCCTCTTATTTGCTGACCCAACCACTATGCCAAGCATGATGTCCTTCTCCAGGGATTGATCTCTCCTGACAGCGTGTCTGGACTATGTATGATGCAGTTTTGCCATCTTTGCTTCCAAGGAGCACTCTGTACTTCTTCCAGAACAAAAAATAAAATATATAGAATGTTGTTCTTTAGATGAACTTCATTTCTTGGTCACTTGTAGGTATGCGTTTATTTTGTTTTTATCCAGATTTGTGCAGTCTTTGGTCTCTTGTTGTTGTTGTTAGGTGCCGTTGAGTCAGTTCCGACTTACAGTGACCCTATGAACAACAGAATGAAACGTGGCCCGGTCTTGTGCCATGTCCACAATCTTCTTTATGCTTAAGCCCATTGTTGCAGCTACTGTGTGAATCTGTCTCATTGACCGTCTTCCTCTTTTTCACTGACCCTCCACTCTGCCAAGCATGATGTCCTCCTCCAGAGACTGATCTTCCTGACAACGATGTTCAAAGTATGTAAGATGCAGTCGTGCCATCTTTCGTTTAAGGAGCACTCTGGTTGTACTTCTTCCAGAACAGATCTGTTTGTTCTTTTGGCGGTCCATGGTACGTTCAACATTCTTCTGTAACACCACAATTCAAAGGCATGAATTGGTGCCTTACCTTTTAATATGTAAAAGGTAAGTGAAAATTAAGGATATATTAGGTGGTAGGAGAGTCTACACTTTACCCTTGTTGGACCTGTACATGGAGTCTCTGGGTGACAGAAATGGTTAAGCACTTGGGTGCTAACCAAAAGGTTGTCAGATTGAACCCACCCAAAGGTGCCTCAGGAAAAAGCCCTGGTGATACACTTTGGAAAGACAGTTCTGCTCTGAAATGCATGGGGCTGCTGTGTATTGCAGTGACTCAATGGCAACTGGTTTTTGTTTTTTAGATATTTACATACATATGATACATACAGTGATACAATTAATAGATTTATTCGGTAGGAGAAGGGAGGAGAGCTGGTTTATAGAATTTGGTGAAAAAGTAAAGAAGTATAAGTGAGGTCAAAATGAAGTCAAGATGTGCCTTGAAAAATCCTTCATAACCTCCCATGAAGTGTAGCATACAGAAAATATGCACGTAGCCCTGTGTAGTAATTCTTCTGCACACTCAGGTTTGTGGTGCACTGAGCCAGATTCAGGAAGGCCAGGGTTTTGGGTGGCTATCTGGGTCATCAGACCGCTTTGTTTCCATGAGAGTCCCTAGTGTAGCACAAAACCAAAAGCAAACAAAAAAACACCAAACCTTTTGCTATCAAGTAGATTCTGACTCACAGTGACCCCATAAACTGAGTGCCCCATGGAGTTTCCAAGGAGTACCTGGCAGATTTGAATTGCTAGCCTTTTGGTTAGCAGATGTAGCGCTTAACCACTACACCACCAGGGTAGCTAGGAGAGTAAAAAAAAATCCCAGTGTTACTCTGCCTGATTGCGGGCTTACTGTTACTAACACAATGACTCTATCTTAATGCTTGTTAACAGGTTAATGTGTTTTTGTGAGGACTAAATGAGCTACGTACGTGGGCATTGGTGGTTCTGTGGTAGAAGTCTTACCTTCCATGCAGGTGACGTGGGTTCAAATCCAGCCAGGGCACTTCATGTGCAGCTACCACCATTCAGCCACTGGAGGTTTGGGTGTTGCTATGATACCAGATGGGTTTCCGTGGAGCTTTTAGACTATGACAGACTAGGAAGAAAGGCCTACGGGTCTACTTCTGAGAACCCTTTGCGTCACAATGGTCAGATCCATAACAGATTGTGGGGACAGTGCAGGGCTGAGTGTCATTCTTTCAACTCTGCATGGGATCACCATGAATCAGGGACTGACTCAGCAGTAGCTGACACACACAACAAATAAGATATGTACATGGGATAGCCTCTAATACAGCATGCAACATGGGCATAGTAGGTGCTCAGTCATATCTGATGGATTTGGTCTTGATCTACCCTGACCAGCACCACAGCCACACTGTGTTTGAAAGGGTGCTACAGAAAACTTGGCATACCCTCTGATGACCTTCTCTGGGCAGCCTTTCCTCTCTCACCCCCTTATTATTGAAAAATTTTTCTGAATTCAATTACGAATATGCAAGTTACCAAAGGATGGTGTCAGATCATTTCAAAGAATGTCAAGTAGGGGGAGCCTCACTACAAGAAATCTTTCATTAAAAAGAAAAAGGAAACGGTAAAAATAATGTGTCTTTCATGTTGTGATGTTTGGCTGTTGTAAGTAAACCCGTAAGACTAATTTCTTCTTGTATGGAAATTTGAGTCTCATGTCTGTAGATGTGTAGCAGACACAGACATATAGCAAAATCCTGCAGATAATTTTATTAGAGTGAATATTTCAAAATTTCTTGTGTTTGGTTAGTAAAATTTCTGTTTTCCATTGGTTATTTGCAAGCAGTGTATAATAGGTAACACTCTGGGGGTCAGTTCTACCCTGGCCCCTAGGGTCGCCATGAGTTGGATCTGACTCGATAGCACTTGGTGTAGTATTTCGCAGTGTCTTTCCTGTGATGATTTTCTGTTATCTCTTAGCCTGCTTTATTTGTCTCCTGAGCACACCTAACATGTTTATTTTTTTTCTCCAACTAAAATGAAAACTCTAAGAGGCTAGAATTTTAGTTCATTACTGGATCGTCAGTACCTGGGACAGTGCCTGGTACTAAATAACTCTTACATGATGAGTAGACCAAAAATTTTTGCTGTTATTCACAGCAATACCCTTTGACTCAAGAGGCAGCTGTTAAAGTTATATAAAAATGTGAAATACTTGCATTTATAATCTTTAGGAATTATAGTCGTAATGTAGTGAACTAATCAGAACTTGAAAACTTTTAGCACTGTGTCTCTCTAGTGATCCCATTGTCAACTTCTTTTATAATTTGGTTCTTGAATCTTCCTGTGGAGTCTCTGGGTGTTACAAAGAGACAAGCTCTTGACTTCTAACTGAAAGGTTGGTTGGTTCAGACTAGCCTGGAAGTAGCACTGAAGAAGGTCTGGCAGTCTGCTTCTCAAAGATCCCAGCTTTCAAGACCCTTTAGAATGTAGCTCTACTCTGCACACGTGGGGGTCCCAGGAGTCCGTATCAGCTCAGGGGTTATCTCATTAGTCTTTGTTCATTGTATAATCTGTTTATAATATTCAGGTCAGGATGTGTTTGTGCATATAAAGTGGACCAACTGGAACTGTAGTAAAGGAAGTAACTCTTACCTTAGTATAAAAGTTCTAATGCATGCATACACAATTCAGAGGACTTGTGTGAATTTACAGTCTCTCCCATTCAGTGTAAGTTGAAGGACCCCTCTGCTGAGGGACAGACGTCTAAGCCTGGTGCTCTGTAAGGGGTGTGTGTCTTTATAGGCTTAAACTTCAAGAGGGAAGGCATTGTAATTTTCAGTATTTCTTTTCAGAGCAAAATTCAATGAATAAATGACTGAATCAGTGAATACAATTTTAAAAGCCGTGTTTTTGATTGGTTATCAAGGTTGCACTTGCCAGAATGGAAGAGAATGACGGCACTTACCATGCGAGGCAGCTGAGGATTTGACTGCTGGCTTTTCAGATGGGTCTTGGAATGAAGTGAGGTTCATCTTAGAAGCTGATCCTTGAGGTCAGCAAGTTTAACCTTCTCAATCATTCACTGATAGGTAAATATTTATGGCATGCCTCCTGTGTGCCTGCCCTGTGTCAAACACTGTGCTGGGGGGTGGAAATACAGGAGTGACTGAAATTGATAACATTCCTGACCTTACAGAGCTCATGTTCTAATCTTTTTGGGGGCCACAGAGATCTTTAAGAATGTGTGAAAATGGTGGACCCTCATCCTTGAAAGATAAGTCACGTGCATAGGTGCACAAGTGTTTGCAGAGTCGGGGGGCCCCAATGCCCACAGTTTGGGCATATGCTTCAGGAAGCATAAAGGTCAAACTCACCAGGTGAAGGGGCCCTCTTTTCCCATCCCACGGCCTGTTCACTGCCCTGGCCTGTCCCTCAACACCTTACCGTTTTCTAGAGGGGATGTTTCTCTAATTTTCTTTTCCGATTTGATGAGATAATGAAGCAGTAAACGTTGGGGAGAAGAACTCAGTGGGGCTCTGCAGGGCTGGGTCAGCAGGCACCCTGCCCCATGACTTTGAGCAGGTCACTTCTGCTTCCCAGATCTGTCTTTTCCACATCTGAGAAGTGGCAAGGGTTGGGTTAGGTTCACTTTGAGGCAATTTGAGGGGATGTTAAGTGGGCAGGCTTTGGAAGTCAACAAAAAGCATCTGGGGCAGAGTGCAGTCCTCTTGCTCATTACTTGAGTGATTTTCAGCACATTTCTTGTTTTTATCTGAGCCTCATTTCTCTCATATATGAAAGGGAGAAAAACACATTTCATGGAATGGCTTTAAGAATTAAACTGAGATAATGTATGTAAATTCCCTAAGACAGAAATGTTACAAATTATGTTTCAGGGAATTAAATCAACAAATTAAGTATACATTAAGCACCTACTATGTGCTTGGCATAAGGAGCCCTGGAGGCACAGGGGTTAAGTGCTTGCTTGCTAACTGAAAGTTTGGTGTTTCTAATGTACTAGTAGCTCTGAGGGAGAAAGGTACAGTAGTTTGTCTCCGTAAAGATTACAGCCTCAGAAACCCTCTGGGGTCAGTTCTGCTCTGCTTTTAGGTTTGCTGTAAGTAGGAAATGACTCAACAGCAACGATTTTGATTTTGATTAATGTACTTATTATTTATTATTTATTAACATACTTCTGAGCCTTCTGTAGGACTAACCCAGTGTGTTAGTTACATAGTGCGACTGTAATGGAAATACTGCACATGGATGGCTTTAACAAACAGAAGTTTATAAGGAGGCTGTAAGTCTGAATTCAGGGTGCCAGCTCCAGCAGAAAGCTTTCTGTCTCTCTCAGCTTTGGGGGAAGATCCTTGTCATTAGTCTTCTCCTATTCTAGGAGCTGCTCAGTACAGGAACCTTGGGACCAGTGCTGCCCTTCTCGTTCTGCATTCTTGGCAGTAGGAGGTCCCTATGTGTCTCTGCTCATTTCTCTCTTTTATGTCTCAAAAGAGGTGCATTTGAAGATACAACCTAACCTTGTAGACTGAGTTGATTCCAACTCACAGCAACCCTGTAGGACAGAGTAGATCTGCCCCCAGAGTTTCCAAAGAATGCCTGCTGGATTTGAACCGCCTTCCTTTGAGCTAGCAGCCATCACTCCCCATAACTCTTAACCTTTATGCCACCGGGTTTCCCATTAACATGATAGAGGTAGGATTTACAGCACTTGGGAAAGTCCTGTCAGATCACAAATTGGTGGACAGTCACACAGCACTGCGAATTATGGCCTAGTCAAGTAGACAGACACTTTTGGGGGACACAGTTCAATTCATGACACTCAGCTATCAGGTAGTGGTACAGGACAGTAGTGAAGGCCTTCACTCTGAAACAGACAGACTTGGTTTAAGTTCCTAACTCCACTATTAACTAGCTGGGTGACCCTAAGCTCACTGATATTAGTTTAGTTTTCGTTTCTGAAAAATGGAGATGATATCATGTAAGCCATTCACAACAGAGGGGATGTTAGGAGATTTATATAAAATTGTGCAAGTAAAGCATTTATCACAGTGCCTGGCACAAAGAATGCTCTTGCTTTATTTAGCCTGGTTTAATATCAATGACATTGTTTTTAATTAGATTACCCTCAGCCTGTCGCTATCCAGAGCAAGGCTGGATAAAAAAAAGTTCTGTCTGTATTTTATGCACATGTCCAATAGGTGATAACATCTCACCTATCTTAGTTAAATAATAAAATTAAGACTCTTGATTGAAAACTGACCTTTACTTAGAAGTTGCTTGGAAAATAAACTTTAGTTCTGTAAAGACTGGTGGTCACTACTAATGTAATGTACTTTGGGAGAAGATGGGTTATAATTCATCCTTGTATGTTTTCATTTTAGTATCCCAACCCCATGGATAAAAATGTCATCTCTGTGAAAATTGTAGAGGAAAAAACAGGTGAGTTTTCCAAATGTACCCTCAGTTCAGTTATGATCATTAGATGACACTGATGCTTTTTAAAAACATGTATGTGCATGTTTGTGTGTGTGTGTGTGTGACCTGTTAGGTTTTAAACAGACGTATTTCTGTATTTGAGGTGTTGATAGAAGGTTTTGACACATAGCACTCCCAATATTTACAGCAGTTAAAACCCTATCTAATGTTCTCTTGTCATTTTCTAAATTAATGATTAATTATTAATCAACACATATTTGTAGCAGCTAACAGTTTTCAGGCACTTACGTGTGCCAGGCACTGTTGCCTTTATTAACTAATTGAATCTTCAAATGTGTGATGTAGGTAGTATTATCGTCCCTATTTGGTGAACAGGGAGTCCTGGTGGTGCAATGGTTAAATGCTGTAGCTGCTAAACAAGAGGTCAGAAGTTCAAAGCCACCAGCTGCAGGACAGAGATGTGGCAGAGTGATTCCATAAACGTTTACAGCCTTGGATACTCTGTAGGGCAATTCTGCTCTATCCCGTAGGGTTGCTATGATTGAAATCACTTGATGGAATAACCTGGGTTTGGTTTGAGTTTGGCGTTTTGCGAAAAAACCTGGATTAGTGTGGGACTCTCCAGTGTCCTTTCCTATCCCCATTTTCAGTAGAAGTGTCTTCACTGGTAGTGTTTGTACTTGAGAACTGGGCAGTGTGGGAGGTAATAACAATGCACATGATCAATTTACAAACCTTTAGGGTCTCTCAGGCCCAGGTCTAATGTGCTCTGCAGCCTTCTGAGAAAACACGGGATGCTTTTGGTTGTTATGTGGCTTTGGGCCCCTCTGTGTGCTGGCTGAACATAAAACTGCCTTTTTCCACGTGAAGGTATTTCCTACACTTCTGTAAATGTATAAATGTGTTAAAAGGAAGTTTGCTCCTGTATCTGCACTCCATGAAGAACTCTGATTTGGCGTCAGAATAAGTAATTTCAAGTCTTGATTTTGTTAAGTAGCTGCATACCTAACTTCTTGGAGGCTCAGTGTCTTCATCTGTCAAATGGGAGATAATAATTATTCTACTTTAGGTTGTTCTGAAAATCAAATGAAGCCAAGCTATGTGCCGTCCAGTCAGATCCAACTCATGGCAACCCTAGGGGCCTGGGTATAACTGACCCCCAGAGTGTTCCAGATATCACAGAAGATAAAAATGTTCATTTTAGTTTTTATTGTTGACAGAAGGGGCATCTTTGCCTTTGAAAGTGGCTACTCCTTTTTAAGTGTGTGTTTTGCAGGTATTATAGGCGATGGCCAGAGGGAATCCCTGTGGGCAGAGACACTTCCTCACTTTCTCAGCAGCTTCTGGGCAGTCAGGATGTTACTAGCACTAGGAGGTTAGGGCTGTTATAACTGGAGATTTGAGCAACTATGTACTAGTGTGACTTAGTCACAGTAATTCACAAAGCAGATGACAGCACTCTAAAATTTATATGTTTTTTTCTGTCTGAGTTTCCCTTTTTATTGACTTACATTGTCATATGTTTTTCTGCTCATGGTCCTATGCCAGAATCTTCCTTCCAGAACTTCCTTCCTGACAGGGAGGGTCTGCTCCATTATGAGAAAGAAGAGTATGGCTCATATAATTACCTATAGATTTGAATTTTATAGCCATAAATAAATAATAACATAATAAAAATTATAGCCAGAAATATGTGCTTGAAAACATGTTTGGTATAGGAAGGGTCAGAATCAGATTTTCCATATTTTAGTTAAAGCAGTCTGTTTCTTGCAGTGGAGCTGGGGCTTGATGGTGGCTTTGTTGTTGGAATACTGACTTTGATAGTGTAAAAGAGTGAAAATATGTGATTTTTTTATCTTTGGCTTTGGAATGTGCAGTGTGAGTAGACCTTATACCTTTATTCCTTGATCACAGATAAGTATATTTGGAGAGATCTGGCCCACAAATATGGTAATGCAGAGAGTTTTCAGTTACGCATTTTCTCTGGGAATTCTGCATAAAGAAAATTGAGATTGATATTAAACGTTTTATTGGCATTAAGAACAGATTTCCTTAAGTTTTTTGAGTGTAAAAATTTTTTTTTTATTTCCAGATGTTTCAACAGGAATCATCTATAGGAAGCGGGTAGCCGTTTGTCAGAATGTGATTCCAGAAATTTTAAGAAAGGTAAATTCATTTCATAACTGGACTAAAGTTGGCGTTACCTTGGACAGTTTTTAAGTAATCCTTCAACCCATAGGAAAGTTCTTTAAACCCTTTCCTGTTGAGCTGATTCTGACTCATAGCAACCCTGTAGGACAGGGTAGAACTGCCCTCTAAGGTTTCCAGGGAGTGCCTGGCCGATTTGAGCTGCTGACCTTTTGGTTAGTAGCTGAAATGTTAACCACTACACCACCAGGGCTCTGTAATTGTTCAAATAAATGTTATTTTCTGATATAAATGAATATTAAAACTTTCCTCATTCTCTACCTTGTGTCCCTTCAGAGGAAGGAAGCTCTGTCAGTTTTGGCAGGTACCAGTGGAAACAGCTTTTTTCCCCCTCTTCTTTTTGGGGGAGTGGTGGTGGTAGGGGTAGAGGTGCTCTTGATGGACTTAAAGATGGTTTGCAGTTATTTTAAAGATACCCAGAGCATCTTTCGTGAGGTAACCATCTTTTCTAAGCTGTCCAAGTTTAGAAATGAAGTTTAGATCAGAATAATCAGAAGTGGACATGCCCTAAATCTCTAGCATAATCCTGAGGCAGGGAGATGAGTGCTTCACTTTCCCATTCACTGTCAGAAATGACAGAGTGTTTGAGAAAGTACCGCATTTTCAGTGCTCTTTGTGAGTCTTTTCGTGTGTGTTTCTATAAAGTGATGGCAGTGATGATGAAGTCTTCATAATAGCAAATTGTTTTTTCTTTTTAAAACCTTTAAGCACTCTGATGATACTTTATTGGAGAAAGGTAAGTGGAAATTTTTAATTGTACTGCCTGAACCATAGAGGGATTGTAGATGGGAGACGCTTTCGAATTATGAGGAAGTAAGAGGAGAGCATCTTGATACACATCTTTTTAAAATGCCTCAGGTGGTCATTGCAACCCGGAAGTGTTTGTGTGTGTGATGTAGAATACAACTTTGGCTCCTGGCCATTAGCTTGCGTATTAAATTGCTGTGCTGCATATAGAAAAAATGGTGGCTTCCATCACTTCTTATCATGGATTAAATGACTCTGCCACTAATTTTGTGAAAAGGAAGCTAACATGACAGTGAAAATAAGCTTTCTTTTATTTTTCAGAAGGTAAAATGCTTTGTACTGTACGCAGCAAATTATCACTGGCTTTTTCCAGAGTGTACACCCTTTCTTTGCCCTATATACACACTTTAAATCTATTATTTAAAAAGACATTCAACTTTGTCTTGTATCTCAATTCTTAAATAATTTAAGAATACCCCTGACTTGAACAGTTCTGCCTTTGTAGTTTTCCATGTCAGCTCCACCTAGAAAAGCATACATTTCTAGGTACTGGACAGAGTTTAAAATGAAGAAAATATTTTACCTGATAATGTCCTGTATGTGACTACCCATAAGTGGACCCAATTAGAATCCATCAGTTTAAGAAGGCCATAACCAGCCCAAGAGGAGACATGAAGGAGGCTGATAATTTACTTAGTGTTTAGCAGTCAGGGAAATCAGGCCAGCGACTCTACAGCCTACATAAATCCTGGGCCATTTGCATGTCCTCACCAGCATTTAGGAAGGTCACAACATGTTTGATGATCCAGAGCTTGCAGTCACTGGTGAGCTGCCATCCGTAAATCAGGATTACCTGTCCTTTTAATTATCCAAGGCTGAAAGCCAATCCAGATGCACTTCTTTCTGGAGCCTGCACTTCCTGAATTGAGAAACCTATCCTCCTCTGTTGGACAGGTGAGCATTTTAAGGATACCTAGTATCCAGTTAGAAGAGGAGTCATGGCTGAATCCTCAGGAAAGAAGCATGGCTATACGGAGTCACTGCCTTACGTGGACACAATATGCCTCCATGAAGGAAGAGTCTGTCTTCCGGGAAAGTGGGGAAAATCCAAATTGGTAAGATCCCCTCTGTGTGTGTATGTTGGCATGAGGAAGTGCATATGAGCACATATATTAAAAAGCTGTGATTCTATGCTTATAACGTCTCTTTAAAGTCAGGGATACCTTTTGAAATTTTATTATAGTAAACATATATGTAACAAATTGCCCTTTTAACATTCTTCAGGTGTACAGTTTGGTGACGTCAGTTACGTTTGTCATGTTCAACCATTACCATTATCTGTTTCCAGATTTTCTCTTCACCCTTAGCAGAAGCTCAGTGTCCCCTCTGCAGTGTAAACTCAGGGACACTTTGTCAGACAAATTCCGTATTATTAATTTTTCATCACACAGGTTATTGATGACTGTATTTCCCTGTGTGTATTGCAGGGGGAGAGGATAGAATGGCAGCTCAGCTCCTTTCTGACTACCCTTCCCAGTCCTGGTATTTTCTTGTCCTTTCCAGATACAATGAGCATTATGAGTTTGCCAAATAGTCTTCTCCAGACCCTTAAAAAATCTCTTTAGGTATTATATATACTGTCGTATATATATGGAGCCCTGATGGGACAGTGTTTAAGAGCTATGGCTGCCCTTAACAGTATGAACCTACCAGCTGTTCCTTGGAAGGCCTATGGGGCAGTTCTGCTCTGTCCTTTAGGGTTGCTGTAAGTTGAAGTCAACTTCACAGCAATGGGTTATTATATATATGGTACATGTGTATGTACTCACAGAGCCCATATAAAATAGTTTTGTGTATTATTTTTATGTGCACAGTTTCATGCTTTGTAAATCATTGTGTAGGTCTCTTTTACTACTTAATGGAATGTTTCTGAGCTTTATTCATTTGATACATGTAGCTCTAGCTTACTCCCATGAACTACTGTATTGTATTCAGTCTAGTGACTATACTGTACAAGGACTGCCAGTTAAGTTCACAAACTCATCCTAGAAAAAGTACTACATACCTCACTGCTGAACGTTACTGCAGTCATCTTCAAAGTATTCCCCTGGGCAAGCTGTGCACTGATGCCAGTGTCTAGTCCACTCTTCAAAACAATTTTGAAACTGTTTTGTTGGAATGGCCATCACAGCTGTTGTGATATTAACCTTGATGTCCTGAATGTCATCAGAATGTCTTCTTTCAATATTTCCTGTATCTTTGGTGTTTTCATCACCTGGTAGTGCTCCAACAGAAAATACCACGAGTGGATGGTTTCATGAAGAGAAACTTTATTGTCACAGTCTGGTAAGCCACAAATCCATTTGTGAGTTACACATCCATTCAATAAAAGAAATTATCACAGTCTGGTAGGCTGAGTCCAAATTCAATGAGACCATCTTAGCACAGGAACTTCAGGTCCAAAGGACGTGCTTGATACTGCCTTCCTGTGGTGTGAGGTTCCCAACTCTCTGCTTGTTCTTTTTCATTTTATCTCTAGTAGGATCGAAGGATAAAAGGTGGTACAAGCCACACTCCAGGGAAACTCCCTTTACTATGGAGCAGGGATGGGACCTTAGGAAGGAATTTACAGTCCCTCCCAAATCCTCTTTAACATACAGCATAGGAAAATCACAAAACGGAGGAGTCATAAAATACTGCAAATCATGGCCAAGCCAAATGGCTACACACATTTTTGTGGGGACACAGTTCAATCCATGACATTCGGGTAAAGAAAAAAGTCAGTGGGCACCAGATCAGGTGAGTTGAGATGGTGTGCCAATACAGTTATTTGTGTACTGACTAAAAACTCGCAGACGACCACCTATACAATTAAGTTCGCCAACTTGCCACTGTGCCTCTGTGCACAACAGCCATTCCAGAAAGAGTTGCAAAATTGCTTTGAATGGTGGACTGGGTGCTGGCTTTGGTACATAGCTTCCCAAGGGGAGTACTTCGCAGGTGACCGTAGTGATAGCAGCCACGAGGTATGTAGTGCTTAGAACAATTGAGGTTGTGGACTTAATTGTCAGGGCTTGTATTTTATTTAGTGATTTCCCCTTATGGATGTCTCTAGGTTGTCATTGATTGTGGGGGTGATGCAGAACTGGGTAGTATTTTGTACTGTTGTACATCGGGTCGCTATGAGTTGGAACTGAATAGAAAGCAGCTAACAGCAACAACACTCTTTAAAGTAGATTTTTTGATAGTTAGATTTATTGAGGTATAATTTATGTACAGTAAAATGCACCTTCTAAGTGTACTGTAAGTTTTGACAGTTACAAAGACAGCTGTGTAACCACTGCCACAATCAAGAAAGAGAACATTTAAGTTAGAATTTACAAGGATGTATGTCAAGACAATTCAGTGGGGGAGAGAACAGTTTTTTGAATGTGCAGAAGTATGAAATTGAACTCCTGCCTCACACCATATACAAAAATTAAGTTAATGGATCAAAATCGTAAATGGAACAGCTAAAACTATAAAACTCTCAGAAGAAAATATAAGTGTTAAACTTTGTGGCCATGGATTTGGTATGGTTTCTTAGATAAGGTACCCAAAGCACAATCAACCTGTCATGGATTGAACTGTGTCCCCCCAAAATATGTGTAGCCATGTGGCTGGGCCATGATTCCCTGTATCTTGTGACTGTCCTCCATTTTGTGATTTTCCTATGCTGTATGTTAAAGGATTGGGGTGGGACTGTAAATCCCTTCGTAGGATCACCTCCTTGCTCCACTATAAAGGGAGTTTCCCTGGAGTATGGCTTGCCCCACTCTTAATCCTTTTTGGCCTGCAAGAGATAAAAGGAAGGAGAAGCAGGCTGAGAATTGGGAACCTCACATCATCAAGAAAGCAGCACTGGGAGAACAGCGTGTCCTTCAGACCTGAGGTTTCTGCACCGAGACGCTCCCTGGACAAAGACTGATGCAATACCGACTTTCCTCCAGAGCTGACAAGGGGGAAAGCCTTCCCCTGGAGTAGACATCCTGAATTTGGACTTGTAGCCTACCAGACTGTGTAAGAATAAACCTTCCTTTGTTAAAGCCATCCACTCTATGGTATTTCTGTTAGAGCAGCCCTAGCTGACTAAAACACAACCAAAGCCAAGCCCAAAGGCAACAACTATGTACCTGACTTCATCAAAATTAAAAACATATGTGCTTCAAGGAACAGTGTAAAGAAAGTGAAAAGATAACCTAGAAAATAAGAGAAAATATTTTCAAATAATACATTTATTAAGAGTTTAGTAATCTGGAATATAAAGAGAGTTATTACAGCTCAAGAATAGGAAGACAAATTACTTAGTTAAAAAGTGGACAAAGGACTTGAATAGACATTTCTTGAAAGAAGACACACAAATGCACAATAAGCATATGAAGAGATGCTCAACATCATTACTTATTAGGGAAATCCAAATCTAAATCACAATGAGATGCCACTTCACCCCCACCGTTATGGCTATAGAAAACAGAGACACAAAAAAGGAAAAACTAAATAAGCAGACAATAACGAGTGTGGCAAGGACGTGGAGAAACTGGAACCTCCGTACATTGTTAGTGGGAATGTAAAATGGTGCAGCTGTTTTGGAAAACAATTTGATAGTTCCTCAAAAAGTTAAACATGTAGTTGTCATTTGATCTGACCATTCTACTCCACATATACCCAAGTATTAAAACCATATATCTTTGTAAAACCATGAATATTTATAGCAGCATTGTTCATAACAGCCATAAAGTGGAAGCAACTCAAATGTCTATCAGCTGATAAATATAGAACCAATTTGAAGTATAGCTATACAATGGAATATCATTCAGCCATAAAAAAGTGTGAATTTTGATTTATGCTGTGATGTGAATGATCCTTGAAAATCTTATGCCAAGTGAAGGAAGCCAGACAAAAGGTCATGTAGGATTCCATTTATTTGAAATGTACAGAGTAGGTAAACCCATTGAGGAAGAAATTCAATTAGTGGTTGCTGAGGGCTAGGAGCAAATGGGTGTGGGGAGTGGCTGGTAACGGGTATTATGTGACTGGGTCTCAGGACATACTCAGTTTATATAGATCCTGTCAATGGGATTCTCTCGTTGTCTTTCAGTGTGTTAATACACTAATTTATACTCTCATAATGGTTACTTGACAATGTTTATTTCTCTGCAAGTTTGTCAGCACGTAATGTTATTCTTTTTTTCTTGTCAAAATAATGTATGAGATGTGATTAATTCCTCTGAAGGTAGATTTAAAACCCAAACCAGAATATAACCAGCACCAATTGTTGACAGTGATTATTGCTGTGAAATAGGATTTCAAAGGCTATTGACTGTGCTTTTTTTGTTATAATTCTTTATGGTTTGAACTTTATAAGCCTGTCATTTATATGAAAGTAATAAAATACTCAAGCCTAAATAATTAGAACCCCCAAATCTGAAATCTATTCTTAAGCCCCGATATTTGCCCAAATCACTGTTGTCATCTATAACTTTAGTGCCCAAAGTTAACACACTCAATGGTTTTGAAATGTTGGTGGTTTGAGTCCACCCAGAAGTGCCTCAGAAGAAAGCTCTGACAGTCGACATAGAAAAATCAGCCATTGAAAACTTTATGGAGCACAGTTCTACTCTGACACACACGGGGTCACCATGGGTCAGAGCTGCTAGTTTAGTGGTGCTTATTCTAAGACGGGAAACCCTGGTGGTATAGTGGTTAAGTGCTACATCTGCTGACCAAAAGGTAAGCAGTTCAAATTTAGCAGGTGCTCCTTGAAAATTATGAAGCAGTTCTGCTCTGTCCTATAGAGTTGCTATGAGTGAGAATCGACTCAACAGCAGTGTGCTTGGTTTGGGGTTTATTCAAAGATGATCCTGCAGCCTACTGAAGGAGAGTCAATGTCAAGTCCTATCAGCAGCAGAGGCAGGTTTGCTCTAAACAAACCACAAGTCCCTGGTCTTCAGTCTCCCGCATGGCAAGCTTTATATAGAACATACATACTTGGGGTTCAGTTAAAAAGGCTGTGATCACAGAATGAAGTTTTTTTCCTTATATGTAAGAGTAGAAAAAGGATGGTATTCAGCTAATTTTATGCAAAAAGAAAAAAACAGAATATAGGCAGCGGCATGACTTAATTTCAGTTTTACCCTCTTCAGATTTTTTTGCCTAGTGGCTAGTCTTAAATCTCAACTGCTCTTCCCTTAAAGGTGTGTAAAGTGGTAACAAGGCCCTGAGAATCCAGGGGAAACCACCTTCAGGAACCTTTTTTCCTTTATATGTCCAAAAAAATTATTTTTGAAGTAGTCTCCTAAATCTGGAAAAAGTGATACACATGATTTGTAAAAATATTCATACAATTCTAGGAAAGAAATGAAACAACAACAAAAATCATCCCAGTTCCTAGAGATAGCATCTGTTTACAACATTACTGTATCAGTTGTAAATCGATGTTTAGATTGTTTCTTGACTTTTTTTTTTTTTGCTGTTGCAAACACTGTGGTGATTACATCTTTTCCCATTTATGCAATTATTTTTTAAGGTGGATAGAGTGAAGTGGGATTTCTGGGTTAAAGGTTATGTGCATTCTGTATTTTGATATATATATTACTATATTTCTCTGGTTGTACTGATTTACACTTTTTTTCTTTCTTTAATCTGTTGTGTTCTGGTCATCTCCAAAACACTATGTTTTATATTAGTGACACGGTAGGCCATTATTGGTGGTACAGTGGTTAAGAGCTGTGGCAGCTAACTGGACGGTTTACAGTTCCTATCTACTAGGGGCTCCTTGGAAACCCTTTGGGACAGTTCTGCCCTGTCCTTTAAGGTCACCATGAGTCAGAATCAGTTCGATGGCGATGGATTTCATTAGTAACAGTGGTTAAGAACTCAGCTGCCAACCAAAAGATCAGCTGCTAAAGACAAGGTCAGCAGTTTGAATCCATCAGCCACTCCTTGGAAACCCTGTGGAGCAGTTCTGCTGTGCCCCATAGGGTCGCTAGGAGTTGGAATCAGCTTGATGGCAATGAGTGTACTCTATGGCAAAGTTAAAGTAAGGCCTTTCATCAGCAATTAAAAAAAAAAACAACTTTATTTTCTTTAAGTGAAAGTTATAAAACCCTGCACATATACTGCTATACAACTCCTATAGCGCCCTCTATCCTGTGACAGTGCATTCCTCCTTTCACCCTGTACTTCCAGTATCCAACCAACTCCTGTGCCCCTTTACCGTCTCATCTTGACTCTGGACAGGAACTGCTCAGACAGCCTTATTGATATATTTAAGCTAAGAAGCACACACTTTACAAGCATCACTCTGTGTCTTAGAGTCCGGTCCAGTTTTTATCTGGAGTTGGCTTCAGTACTGGTTTCAGCTCTGGGCCAGCAGAAAGCCCAGGGACCATGGCCTCAGGGGACGGTCCAGTCTGTTGGACCGTTGTGTTTGGTTTTTTAACAGAGCTCTAGTTCTGCACATCCGTTTTTCTCCTTCTGCATCAAAGACTCTCTGTTGTGTTCCCTGTCAGGGCAGTCATTGGTGGTGGCCAGGTACCATCTAGTTCTTCTGGTCTCATGATACCAGCAGTGTTTTTGAGGCTCAGATTAAATAACTTGCCTAAGTGATAGAGTAAGTAGGATGCTGAGATAACAGTGAATCCGTATCTCTTGGACTTCACCTTGAGTAAATTGGTGAGGGAGGACTATGGACATTTCTAAGGGGTGGCTTTAGGTCAGACAATGGAGTATTCAAATATCAGGCTACAACATTCTTTCAGGAGCGTGCAGCCATGTGATGAAAACTGTGATTCACACTCAAGGGAATTTGTGCTTTCTTCATTCTTGACTTGGATTTAGTGTGGCATTTAGGTAAACTTCCTAAATAACCATGTGATGGTTTTGGTGGGGACAGGTATCAAAGAAATACGGACACATTATCACTTTCATTGCACTCCTGTGCCAGGGAATGTGAGTGTAATTTAGCCACTGTGCCAGGAAATGAAATAATGGACATTTTTGAAAAGAAAACAAAAGCAAGACAAACCTGTCACAGCTGCTGAGCCTAAAATTAGATATTAAAGCTGTGTGTTGGTTAGCAGGTGTGGATGTGTGATGGGAAACCAGATGTCACTCTGTCTCTGTGCATGGCTGGTCAGCTTACTTTATAGAGGGACTTGAAATGGGTTTTCTCTGGAAGCTGAGTAAGCCTTGCTCTGTATCTGTCTACATAGATCTAATTAGGGCACCCCCTGACATCTCTACGGTTGTGACAGCTTCTAGGGCAAGTTGCATCGTCCTTTCCCCTGATCTGTGTCATCACAAGCCAGCTATTTTAACGTTCTTTCCTCTTTTACTAATTTAACCTGACATTCCTTCTTGCTGTTGTTATGGAATGGGATTTCCATCTTTTTTTGAAAGCTAGAGTGATGTGATTGTTTTCACTAATCCAGTGCTTTCAGAGCCCATCTTGGCACTCTATGCCCTAGAGAGATCCTCCTGTACTTACTTTATCTCTACTACTTTTATCAATTTGGCTGCCTTTTACTGCTAATAACAGAAGCCCTGACTCAGCCAGCTGCTACCAGCCAACCCCTAATGTAAGTTTACTATGTGCCAGACATGGTTCTAAGTGAATATATATGTGTGTATGAATACACACATATATAAAATACATATATTTATGTGCATATGTGTATACACACATAAAATATAGATATAAATTCATTTAATCTTAGTAACAACTCAGTGAAGTTGAAACCATTATTATTCCTGTTTTACAAACTGAAGCTTAGAAATGTTAAGTAACTTGTACAGGTTAAAAAGAAAACCCTGCTGTCAAGTTGATTCCAACTTCTAGTGACTTGATAGGACAGAGTAGAACTGCCCCATAGAGCTTCCAAGAAATACCTGCTGGATTTGAACTGCTGACCTCTTGGTTAGTAGCCATAGCACTTAGCCACCATGCTACCAGCATTTCCTGTGCAAGGTAGAATTTTTTTTCTTTTTTTTTTTAAATGGCTATAGTAACAACTAGGGTTAGTATACTTCTTTTTCCACATTAGGGAAGGAAAAACAACTATAAGAGGAAGAGAAATGCTCTCCCTACCATGTTTGGAAAAAAAAAGACTTTCCCCTGAATCTGATTGGGTCAGCGTAGATCACATGTTCCTGCCTCAACCAATAAGAGTAATTAGACAAGTGATATGTGCTGATTGGCCTGACCAGTTAGGCTCTGTCCCTAGGGGTGGGAGTAAGGTGAGTTCGCCCTGAAATGCATTGACTGCAAAGGAGAAGGATGGGCACCTAAAAAAAAACTAGTTGGAGAAGGGAATGCTATACACCCTTGTTGCCTGAAAGCATTTCCTCTTCACGGAGGTGGCCCCTTGTCTTTGTTTTGCTTTGGAAATAGTAGAAACTTGTCACTGCAAAAGAAGAACATTTTTGTTGGACAATACAGGGATAGCTCTGTATCAGTGATTTTTGCCTTCCAAGAAGACGGAGCCAGGAACTGGAAAGTTAGCAGGCCTTTTATCTTCATGTCTGCCTCATTTGTCTACCAGTCTGCAGACCTGCTCTATTCACAGGGTCAAATCTGGCTTCCTCAGGCTGGTACAAGACCTCTCATGCCCTATGCCACAGGAAAAGACTAGGCTGGTGAGTAGAATTCTTTCTCTGCAACTTTGTAATTCAGTGCTGCTAGGTAACTTACCTCACTTCTCTAAGCCTCGATTTCCTTATCTATATGGTGGGAATAATATCCCTGCCTCACAGAATGGTTTTATATGTAGAAATTGTATGGCTGGCCTTCCCAGGTTGTTATTAGATGCTGTTGAGTTGGTTTCAACTCATTGAGACCCTCTGTGCAACAGAACGACAGACACAGTACCAGGTCCCGCACCATCCTCGCAGCTGTCACTATATTTGAGCCCCTTGTTGCAGCTACTGATAGTCCATCTCATTGAAGGCCTTACTCTTTTTTCCTGACCTCTGTTTTACCAGGTATAAATATCCTTCTCTAGGAACTGGTCCCTCTGATAACATATCCAAAGTACTTGAGATGCAGTCTCACCATCCTTGTTTCTAAGGAATCTTCTCGGTGTACTTCTTCCAAGACAGATTTGGTCATTCATCTGGCAGTCCATGACATAGTCTGTGTTCTTTACCAACACCATGATTCAAGAGCATGAATTCTTCTTTGGTCTTTTACATTCATTGCTCAGCTTCCACATGCATGTGCTGTGATTGAGAATACTATGGTGTGGGTCAGGCACACCTTAGACCTTTAGGTGACAGCTTTTCTTTTCAACAATGTGAAGAGGTAATTTTGCACAAGATTTGCCCAGTGCAGTATGTTGTTTGATTTCTTGACTGGTGTTTCCACAGGCATTGACTGTGGATCCAAGTAAAATGAAGTCCTTGACAATATATATTATTTGTTTTAGTATAGAAGCGATGTTCATAGTTATTTACCATGAAGATATAAGAGGACATCCTGTTTCGGGATTTTGTGTTCATTCAGTAGACTACTTCTCAGACTCTAAACACCTTAATTTGAGAGCCAAGGACCAAGAACCTTCCTATTTGAGTTCCAAAGTGGGATTTGAGCACTGGAGAATAGCAGTCCGAAGTAAATACAAGCATTTGGTATGGACTGAACACCTTCATATTTCTACTGCTCTTCTTGGTTTGTGCTGTAGAGCACGGCTGTTGTAGCAATGGGGGGCATTGTGCGTGGTGCTCCCGAGCCACCCAAGTTAGTAGATGGTATTAGTAGGGAACTTCATCAGAGCTGGAAAATGTGGGCTGATGCACTGTCTTGCCTTACGGCCCTTGGGCCAAATCTGAAAACAGAAAGGTGAACCTTGATCTGAAGTTGAAAAAGAAAACATTTAAAAGTCGCTTTTGTGAGAGTGTACTTGTTTTATATTATGTAGATCAGGGCGCAGGCATTCATTTTTGGAAATGGAGAGAGGAGCACCTTGTTTTGGAATTTCTGGAAGGAAAATCGTAGTTTCTGTTCTTAAAACTGATATCTGAAGTAGATTTATTAATTTCACACTATTTTTGGTCTGTTTTTATTGTGTGATGAGTCCCTAGGTGATGCAAATGGTTAACATGTTTGGCTGCTAACTAAAAGGTTTGTGGTTTCAGTCTGCACAGAGGGATGTTGGAAGAAAGACCGGTGGCTTACTTTTGAAAAGCCAGTTGCTAAAGACTCTGTGGAGCGTGGTTCCATGTGGACACACATGAAGTTGCTAAAGTCAGAATCAATTCCATGGCAACTTTATTTTTAAAAATTTATTGAAACACATTTATTTGTTAGTTTCTGGTTCTTTAGGATAGATTTTCATCATGCTATGTGGTAGTCTAATCAGTAAGCATTTGATTTGGTTTTAACATTTGCTTTCTCAGAATAATGCAGTTCCAAAAAAGAATGATCTTTTTTTTGTAGAAGTATCTTCTTGGGCTTGGTTCTTCCAAAATAACCTTGTTTTTGTAGTAGACAACAACTTTCTTGGTATCTGTAAGCAGCTTTTCAATTCTTACAGTCTGTAGAGACTTACTATGTTCATGATGCTGCAGAGCTGGATTTCTTTTGCCTTTGAGTAGCAAGATGGGTCTCCTGCACCCAGCTGTAGGCATCTTCATGGCCCATGTCTTCATCTTTCCATAAATAGGAGCTGCTTCTTAGCATTTGATGCTTATGAAACTTATTTCTGAAAATTAAAAATGCTCAGCCTAGCAAAGCATGTGTTAATAATGTTGAGTATATCCCTCAAATGTGTTGTATCGACTTTCATAAAATATCAAAGAAATTCCACCTGGAATACAGTAAGGGAACAAAGAAGCCAGAATCAAACTTTACAGATGAATTAAGTTAATAAGATGAACAGCTGTTTTTAGTTCAGTTGCAATTCTCATTATTATTGAAGAACATTTCAGATCTATCCTGAAGTACAGTGTTGTCAGTAATAGGATATTTTCTTTGTCTCTAAAAGGAAGACCAATAAATATGGCTATTATTCAAATTTAAATACCAACCATTAAGGCCAAAGATGAAGAAATTGCAGATTTTTATCCATTTCTGCAGTCTGAAATTGATCAAGCATGCAATCAAGATACATTGATAATCACTGGTGATTGGAATCTGAAAGCTGGAAACGAGGATTGGAAAATATGGCCTGTTGATAGACGCAAGCTGGAGATTGCATGATAGAATTTTGCAAGATGAACTACTTTTTCATTGGAAATACCTTTGGTCAAACATGAAGTGGCAACTATACATGTGGATGTTGCTGGATGGAATATATAGGAAATGAATAAACTGTGTCTATGGGAAGAGATGATTAGGAAGCTCAATAGCATCAGTCAGAACAAGGCCAGGGACTGACTGCAGAAATAGAACATTAGTGGGTCATTTGCAAGTTCAGCTTGTAGCTGAAGAAAATTAAAACAAGTCCATGAGAGTTTTAAGTGCAGTATATTACTTAGTATGCCCCTTCTAGCCATAGTCTTTGTGACTGACATATGATGACTGAGTGTGACTATTCAAATAATATACATGGAATATGCAATGGTTGGGATTATGTGCTCAACTGGCTAGGCTATGATTTCTAGTATTGTGTGGTTGTCCTGCATTTTGTGTGTTGTAGATCCTGATTTCTACAAGCTGATGAGGCAGGATTGGTATAAAGTGTGTCTTGGGATGTAGCCGTGCAGGAGAGCAAGACTCAAGCCTTACCTTTCCTAAAGATATGCCTTCCCTGGGGTGTGGCCTACATCCAAGATAATATGTGTGTGCCCCATTGAGGCTCTGTATTTGGATCCTGTGTCTAGTTTATGGTCAGTTGACCTCTTCAGAGGCCTGCTGTCTGACCTGCTGATTCTCAGATTTGCTGCCCTCCACAGTCCCTTGGGCTGTTGGCCTGTCTTGTGACCTGATTTACCAGCTTCAGCAGCCTTATGACCAGCAATCTGTGGTCTGAACTGCCAATTTGGGTTTCTCAGATCCTGCAGCCACATGGGAGAGGAGAAGCCTATGTCTGACCCATGAATTTGGGACTTGGCAGCCTCCACAATTGGGTGAGCTATTTCCTTTATATGGTTTGTGAGTTCTATGAGATGTTGCAGCAAATTAGGGAGCCCCAAATGGGAGGGAGAGTACTGAGGGGAGACAGATTGATGTTAGAAATGATGGAGTGGTACAGTGGTTTGGAAAAATTGGATATTTGGCACTCTTAAGCCTCTGCCTCATAGGAACCAGCTTTTTGCCAGTCCTTCTGAAAGAAACTATTCATTTAATGCCAAAGTGTGATGTTGAGTATATACCACCTGAATTTAAAGACCATCTTAGGAATGGATTTGGTGCATTTAACGCTAATGACCAAAGACCAAGTGAGTTGTAGGATAACATCAGGTATATCATATGTGAAGAAAACAAAAGATAATTCAAAGGAGAGGAAAGAGACAAGCAAAGTGGCTGTCAAAAGAGACTTGGCAACTTGCTCTTCAACATAGAGTAACTAAAGTGAATGGAAAAAATAACAAGGTAAAAAAAGTTCAACAGAAGGTATCAAACGGTGGCTCCAGAAGACAAAGTAAAGTGTTATAATGAAATTTGCAAAGACCAAGAGTTAAAAAACAAAGAAGAGAAGAATATTCTTGGTATTTCTCAAATCAAGAGAACTGAAGAAAAAAATTTAAGCCTAAAATTGCAAATATTGAAACAGCCTATGGGCAAAATATTAAACAATACAGGAAGCATCAAAAAAAGATGGAAGGAATACACGGCCACTGTACCAGGAAAGGACTGATGAATGTTTAACTATTTCAGGAGGTAACATATGACCAAGAACTGATGATATGGAAAAAGTTCAAACTTCACTGAAAGCACTGGCAAAAAACAAGACTCTAGGAATTGAGATAATACCAGTTGAGATGTGTGCACAAACAGATGCAATGCTGGAAGCATTTACTCATCTATCCCAAGAAATATGAAAGAACAGCTACAGAGCCAACCCAATGGAAGAGATCCGTATTTGTGTCCAATCCAAAGAAAAGTGATTCAACAGAATGTGGAAACTGTCAGATCATTAACATTACACAAGGTTCAAGTTTTGCTGGAGATCTTTTAAAAGCAACTGCAGCAGTACATCAAAAGGGAACATCAAGAAATTCAAGCTGGGTTCAGAAGAGGAGACAGAACAAGGGATATCACTGCTAATATCTGAAGGATGTTGGCTGAAAGCGGAGTACACCAGGAAAATGTTTAACCATGTTTTGTTGACTATACCGAGACATTCAGTTTTGTGGATCATAAAAAACTCTGGATGACATTGCAAAGTCTGGGAATTCCAGAACACTAAACTGTGCTCCTGAGGAATCTGTATGTAGATCAAGAGGCAGTCATTTGAACAAGAAAAGGGGATGCTACATGATTTAAAGTCAAGAAACGCATGTGTCAGAGTTGTATCCTCTCAGCCTACTCATTCGGTGTTATGCTGACTATGTGAAGAAGATTGGGGCATCAGGACTGGAGCAAGACTCATTCATAACCTGTATTATGCAGATGACAAAACTTCCTTGTTAAAAGTGAAGAGGACTTGCAGCACTTACTGATGAAGATCAGAGACTGCAGCCTTCAGTATGGATTATACCTCAACATAAAACAAAAATCCTCACAAATGAACCAATAAGCAACATCATGATAAATGGGGAAAAGATTGAGATTGTCAAGGATTTCATTTTACTTGGGTCCACAATCATTGTCCATGAAAGCAGCAGTCAAGAAGTCCAACAGTGCATTACACTGTGCAAATCTGCTGGAAAAGACCTTTCTTTAAGTATTAAGAAACAAAAATGTCACCATGAGGAATAAGGTGTACCTGATCCAGACCATGGAGTTTTCATTTGTCTCATATGAGTTCTGACATTTAAGTGTGCAAAATTACCACCATGAGCTTACACTAACAGCACTGTACAAACAGCTCAGTAAGGTTTCATAACCTTGGTATATCAGTGTCTTACAGCTGTGCTCGTATCAACATGTGGTGGTGTCTTGCTGAATGGCGTCCATTATTGTTGGGTGTTTTTGTGTGCCATTGCAAGAATATTGGAGCTTGAATTAGAGCAACAGACAAACATTAAACTTCTTGTTAAACTTGGCAACAGTGGAAGTGAAATCAAGGATATGTTAGTCCAAGTTTATGGGGATAATGCCACACAGAAAACAGCCGTGTACAAATGGATTAAACGTTTTTCTGAGGGGAGGGGAAGCATCACTGATGAAGAGAGGTCAGGGCAGACAGTAATGAGAAGAACTGAGAAAAACATTGCAAAAACTTATCAAATTGTGCGTAAAAATTGTCAGCTGTGAGAAGCATAGCAGGCCATATAAACATCAGTAGAGAAAAAGGAAAATCTTGACTAAAAATCTTGGCATGGAAAAGGTGTTTGCAAGGACAGTCCTGAAGGAGCTCACTGATGAACAAAAGCAGTGGAGAGTCGCAGTTTGCCAAGACCTTTTGAAGAGGCAAGAAGATGTTTTGGGCCATGTTATCACTCGTGATGAAATGTGGGTGTACCAATATGGCCCTGAAACAAAGCATCGAAGTGCACAATGGAAGCCATCCAGTTCTCCATGACCCCCAAATTTCCTTCAGTCCAAATCAAGAGTCATAGTGATGTTACCAACCTTTTTTGATATCAGAGGGATTGTTCATGATGAATTTGTGCCAACTGGGCAGACAATTAACCAAGTTTATATTTGGAAGTGCTGAAAAGTCTGCATGAGAAAGTTAGACAAAGATCACCTGAACATTTTGCCAGCAACTCATGGCCCTTGCATTATGGCAAGGTACCAGCTCACACGACACAGTCTGTGAGGGAGTTTTTACCCAGTAAACAAATAACTGTATTGGAATGCCCTGCTGGGTCACCTGATCTGGCCTCTGATGACATTTTTCTTTATCTGAAGATAAAGGAAATATTGAAAGACATTTTGATGACATTCAGGGCATCAAGGGTAATACGATGACAGCTCTGATGGCCATTCTAGAATTGAAGGATGGATTAAGTGCTGGCATCAGTGCATAGCTTCCCAAGGGGAGTACTTCGAAGGTGACCATAGTGATATTCAGCAGTGAGGTATGTAGTACTTTTTCTAGGATGAGTTTGTGAACATAACTGTCAGGCTTCAGTATGCATGTGAAAGCTATGTGGTAAATAAGGAAGACCAAAAAAAAAAGGATTGAAGCATTTGAATTAAGGTATTGGTGAAGAATATTGAATATATGATAGACTGCCAGAAAAATGAGCAATTCTATCTTAGAAGAAATACAATCAGAATGCTCTTTAAGAGATGAGGCTAAGAAGACTGAGTTGTCAGATGTGCCGTGTAACAGCAATGACCCCCCAAACAAGTGAACAGATTACATATGACATTCTAGGAACCGTGAACACGAAAGGGAAAGTTATGAAATCAGACTGAGAGACAGGGAAGGGAGAGTAGGTCAGGTCCAGAAGTACCTAAGGACTAGCCAGACCTGACCTGATGAGAAAATGCCTCACAGTCTCACCATATTTTGGATGTGTTATTAGGAGGGACTGGTCCCTGGAGAAGGACATTATGCTGAGTAAAATAGAGGCTCAGTCAAAAAGAGCAAGACTCTCAATGAGACAGATTGACACACTGGCTGCGAGGATGGGCTCAGGCATAGCAACAACTGTGAGGATGGTGCAGAACCAGGCAGTATATGCAGAGCGTTTGCATTGTATGTAGAGTCATTGTGAGTCAGAACTAACTAGACAGTGCCTCCTGACAACAGCAGAGATGCAGAGGCACCCTGGCTGTGCAGTGGTTAAGAGCTCAGGCTGCTAATCAAAAGGTGGGGTGTTCCCATACAGCAGCTGCTCTTTGGAAACCCCATGGCTTTCCAAAGTTATACTACATCCTGTAGGGTCTTTATGAATTGACTTGTCAGCAGTTGGTACAGAAGTAGAACCAAAAGGTTCAAATCCATCCAGAAATGCCTTGAAAGACAGGCCTGGTGATCCGCCGCAGAGGTTACAACCGTGGAGAACCCTGTGGAGTGCATGGAACACATCTGGGCTCACTGGGAGTCAGAATTGACTCAAAGGTAATAGGTTTAGTTTGGGTTATAGGTTCAGGAAACTGTCCCAAAAAGTGAAAGAAAAGACAGAGGGAAGGAAAGATGGAGGAAAAAAGGTGAGAAGGAAAGAACACTTAATTAGCATCTCTGTTCCTTAGGAGCAGAGAATATAACAGAGTTTTGACACTCTTCAGACTCTCTTATGTCTCCTTCCAACCCTGCTTCCACTGATAATTCCTCTCTCGCATAAATTCATGAGGATTCTCTTCTGAATTTTGCCAAACTTTTCAGCAGGGTGTTTGTGCTGCAAAGTGTTTACTCTTTGCGGAGTGCCAGATTATCGGCTGGTCATGCTTGATAAGATTAACAGGATCCTTACAAACCATGGAGTGCTAAGAGGTGGGCCAGCTGTCTGTGTACTGCTGGGAGCTGCAGGGTGTTGACCAGTTATCAGGGGTTCCCAAGTCTAGCTGCGTAGCCGATTCACTTGAAGAACTTTAAAATGCATTGATTTTCAGGCTTACAGACTAGAGTCACCACAAGGATTCTGTATTTGGAACCTGCACACCGAACCCTGTACTAATTCATAACCCCAAACCAAAGGGCAAAACAGGATTTAAAAAATCAATAGACCTTCCACTAAGATATTTCAGAAGCCCTTTCTTGTAAATAGCATAGAGTGCTCGCTTGGCTAAGCATCACAGTTTCCAGAACAATCATAATCACTGCCATTTTAAATGGGAACAGCTTACTCCGTCTTTCAAATTTAGAACCACCTCACTTTGAAAACAGCATTTGTTCACCATTAGTTCCAACAACTTACATTTATCTAGTGCTTTATACTTTCCAAATGTAGAGCATTTCCATTTATTATCTTACTAAATCTTCATATTACACTGTGAGGGAGCTCAGGCCAGCTTTCTGTCTGTTCCAGAGTCAAAAAGCTTGTAAATGATTAAGCAGAAAGCAAAAGACGTCCCTGTTTTACTGACTTAATGCTTCATCTGCATGCCACCTACCCACTGAATGCTGCAGACTTGACAATTTTGCACTTGCTATTCTCCCTAGTTTCACACCTTGAACTTTCCTTCTCTCGTACCCATTTCCGCCCATAAGGAGCACTGTCACTGGCATCACCTTCAGGTGAAGTTCATTCATTGTTCATTCAACAGATGGTGACAGATATCCCCTGAGTGCCAACCCCTGTGATGGATGTTGGGGGTATAGTGGTGAACTGTGCCCCCAGGGCATCACCCCCATCAGACAATCAGCACAGGGTGGGAAAAACAGAAAAGACACTACTTACATGAACGCAAACATGACTACTGCCTTTTGGAACGTATCTAATTGCATCAGAAAATAAGATTCTAGCCCAGATGTCATATTTACATAGAAAAGGCCTTGTTGCTCAGCTTTCAACAACTGGCAGTGTGATCAGCTAATTGTTTGATGACACACTGGTGCACTGGAAATCAAGGTCAATGTGAGCATGAGGAGCCATGTTTTGGAGACAAATACAGTCATATTTATTCAGGCTCTTAGATAATTACACCATCAAGCCCTTTATTGCCAGGAATAGGGCTTAGAAATAATTCCTAAGTAAAGTTAGTGAAGCCAGGACATTTTACTACTTCAATAAATGCAAGTTTGAAAGTCAATCAAAAAGGCTGGTGCCATCTTAAAAACACATGGCCAGCGCCAAACTGAAACCCTGTCACATTTGCCACTGGGTTAGAAAAAAGACTTTAGAGCAGGGAAAAAAATAGATACAAAAGAAAAAATTCTCCAAAATTAGCAGGGTATGGTATGTAAATGATACTATTCGTGACTAATCAGATGAGTACTCGAGATTTGGGATGTTTTAAAATAAAATACAAAGTTAAAAAAAATTACATGCCGTATTTGTTAGAGTGAAGAATATAAGAATAACTTGAATTGTTACTGTTTTTGTTGTAGGCGTTACATGTCAGTGAGTTGGTTCTGACCCAGAGCTACCCTGTATACAGTAGAAACACTACCTGGTCCTGTGCTGTCCTCACTGTCATTACTGTGCTTGAGCTCATTGTTGCAGCTACTGTACCATTCTGTCTCACTGAAGGTCTTCTTCTTTTTCACTGACGCTGTGCCTTACCAAGCATGGTGGCCTTCAGGGACTGCTCCATCTTCTGCAGCTACCCTTTGAAATCTTCTGTTCAGCTCTTTTACTTCATTATTTCTTCCATTTATTTTATTAGCTACTTGACGTGCAAGAGCAAGTTTCAGAGTCTCTTTTGACATCCATTTTGGTCTTTTCTTTCTGTATCAGTAGTAAATAAAAAAATTCAACTCAGGTATTGATATTTTGCAAAACAATCTGATATGTCTTGGGACCACAGGCGAAAACCTGATGACCATCCGGACTACCTGGACTTGGCAAGAGTAGAGTCAGTTACGTTAATGAGGGAGAACTCAGTCTACAAAGTTAGGTTATATCTTAAGTCAGTCTCTTTTGAGACATAAAAGAGAGAAGCAACCAAAGAGATGGTGAGTTGGGGGGAATCTCATGTCATTCAGAATGAAGAACCAGGAGAGTGCATCCTTTGGATCCAGGGTCCCTCAGCTGTGAAGCTCCTAGACCAGGGGAAGACTGATAACAAAGACCTTCTCCCAGAGCTGATAGAGAAAAATGCCGTCTGAAGCTGGCACCCTGAACTAGAACTTTTAGCCTTCTAGACTGTGAGAGAATAAATTACTCTTTGTTAAAGCCATCCACTTGTGTTATAGCAGCACTGGATAGCCAAGACAGCACTTCTGCGTGGACTCCAACCATCACCCTTTTGTTTAGCAGCCAAGCGTGTTGTATATTTGCATCACCCAGGGACTCCACGTCATACTTACTTAACACTGAATCTGAGAGCCTCTTCCTTATAATTAAACTCAATCATTTTATGATTTTTTTAATGGCTGTTGATATGTATTCATTAGATAAAATTATTTCCACTTGTTACAGTAAGTGTCCTAATAGTTGTTTCCAGTTATTAGCTCTTATAAATAATAATGTGATGACTATCTTTATAGGCTAATCTAAGCTGTTATCTAAGATTGTTGGTAAGAACATATTCTTAGAGGTAGATTTGATGGGTCGAAGGGTATGCATGCTTAAGGCTTCTTTTCAGTACTGATATGCCAAATCCTAAGTTTCTAATCATCTCAGAAAGCTTCTTGGGACTTGGCAGTTGGCACTGTGAAGTGGGATCCACACCAGCTGTATAATTTGTGGGCCCAGTGAAAAATGAAAATGTAGTGCTTCTTGTTAAAAAATGATTAAAAATGTCAAGACAGCCACAACAGAACATTTACCCAAGTGTGGGGCCCTTTTGTGTTCAGGGTCCTTTGAAACTGGATAGATTACACACCTACAGAGCTGACTCTGAATGGGATGCATGCACTTGTATGCTTGATAGCCCAAGACAAGTTGCCAAGGAGTACAAACCACGGTATATGTTGAAACTTCACCTACCATCTTGGGATGTCACTAGGTTCACACTGAATAGGTACTTTTCTAAATAGTAACGTAGTGGGAAGGAACCTGAAATCTGAGGCTAACTGTGTGGATTCAAATATTGGCCTCATCACTTAACAGTCCATGTGAATTTTTATGCAAGTTCACCTTTCTGAGCTTTACTTTTTGTCATCTGTAAAATGGGGATAATAAATAATAATATCTACCTTATTAGAAACTCTGGTAGCATACTGGTAAACTACTATGTCTGCTAACCAAAAGGTCAGCAGTTCAAGTCTGCCAAGTGCTCCTTGAAAACTCTATGGGACAGTGTTACTCTGTCCTGTAGGGTTACTATTAGTCAGAATTGACACGACAGCAGTGGAAGGGGGAGGTGCTTGTAAGATTATGGTGAGAATTAACTGAAATGCATGTATATAAAAGACAGCACAGTGCCTGCCCACAATAAGTTATTAAAAAGTATTGGTGGTTGTTATTGATTTATCAGTTACTAAGTGCTGTATTTTAAGAGACTGAGCCAGCTTGCCATAAAATATATACCTGCAATAGGCTGCTAGTCTCCTGAGATTCCACTATTTGATTTATTCCCTAGAGTTACGCCATTCTCTGCTGACGCCCATTTTTAATAATTTAGAAGCAACCCAGTGATCCATGGGATGGGTTTCAAGAGAGCAGCTCCAAGGGAAACAGCCATAAGAGCAATGTCTAGAGGGGATGTGCAGGGTGTTTGCTCTCACACAACTGCTATGCAGAATGGGAGAGAAGGCTGGAAAGATGGGAAAGTGGCATCCCATGGGCTTTGAACACCAGAATAGAGGGAGTGGTTTGTGGAGACTGAGTGCCACCTGGAAGTTAGTGAAGCACAAGGGTTTGGGAGTAGGCTGGAGCTGGATTTGCCCTGCAGGCGTCTTGTTCTGTAAATGGGAGCAGTAATGGTGGTGGTAGCAGAGCAGCATTAGTGTGGGTAGAACTAGTATTATCAACTAACATTTATTGAGCACCTACTATTCTAAGTGCTTGAAACCTACTACTTTATTCAGCCTTGGAAGAACCTCTGAAATAGGTTTTATCACCCCCAATTTGAGGTCATGTGTAATACAGTGCACTCAGCTGGTAACCCAAAAGTTAGAGAGTTGAGTTTCTCTGGAGAGGCATCTTGGAAGAGAGGTCTGGTAAACTATGTCTGAAACATCAGTCACTGAAAACACATTCTGTGCTGACACACATGGGGTCCTCATGTGTTGGAGTGGGTGTGACAGCAAGTTTTTTGTTTGTTTTATACCCTTTCCCCTCATTTTATAGAGGAGACTATTTCAGAGGGCTCTTCATGAACTTGCCAACATAGGCTGGCCTGCATTCTGTACTGGAGCAGAAGTATGAAGTGAAGTGGTCTCAGTCAGGAACCACTCTCTGCTGTAATAGCAATAGCAATAATAATAGTAATGGCAGTAGTTTTCTTTTTTTGGTGGTTTGGTTTTTTTGATTTTTAAGGCTGAAAATTGCTTGGGGGGAAAACACCCGAAAAGAAAAAAGCCGGCACCGTCGAGTCAATTCCAACTCACAGCGAACCTATAGACACAGTCGAACTGCCCCATTGAGTTTCCAGGGAGTGCCTGGTGGAGTTGAACTGCTGACCTTTTGTTAGCAGCTGTAGCACTTAACCACTACGCTACCAGGGTTTCCAAAAACTGCTTAGTACTTAGTAAAAACTCACTTTTGTATCAGTTCACTGAAGATGCAGAATTACATAAAGGATCTCAGCAAGACAGGGAGAGTGAGGTCACATGGAAGGGTGAAGCTCTGAGAGGTAAGCATACCACAGTAGGGTTAGATCCAGGGCAAGGAGTGAGCAGGACTCCTGGCCTGACCTGAGGATCCTTTATTTCCTTGGGAGCACCCCCCTTTCTGTGTGGTGACAGGAGAACTCAGAATATACCATGTTTATCTGTGGATCTATTTTTCTTCTCAAAGACATTCTTGTAATTAAATTTTCATCATGAAAACAATTAGGCAAGATTCGCCATACCTAACCAGTCAATAATTCAGAGACAAGGTCTCGTTAAGAGCTCTTGCTTTTCTGGAAGCTGCCATTCTGAGCATTCAGGGCTGGTGGCTCTGTACTCTGGGGATTAATTCCTTATCTGTATTTCCACTGAGATTTTTATTTTCCAAATCTATGGGGAACACAAATCTTATGTGACCCCAGAGTTGGAAAGCGATGGTATAAACTGCCATTTATCTTCTTAGAGGAGTTCCTGGGTTTGAGCTATGCTTCTTTGTTGGGATCACATCACCTTGTGTGTTGAAGTATGTCGGTTTAACGGAAGGAGCCGTGGTGGTAACTCAGATGTAGGCACTGAGTGAGTGAACCTCGTAACATGATTTTCTCATGCTATGTGACTTAGCCCTCTACCAGGTGGAGGCTGCCCCCTACTGCCCTTAGCAGAGAGAGCTCCTGGAACTTTTGGTTCAATTTCCCTGACAAAAGCAATGAAGATCCTCTCTAAATTTTCCTCCTTCTTTTGCCTATTTCCTTACTTCTTCACAACTCTCCTTCCTGCTTTTGTCTGTCACTTCCTTAGTATATTATCCATTTCCTGTCATGTGCTTGGAGTCAAGAGATTGGGGGAATACAACTATTTAGGAAAATATTTAGCATTATTAAAGTTGAAAGTATGCGTACTCTTATCGTCCAAATATTCGACCAATGGATACTGTAGAGGAAACTTAGTGGCTTGGTGGTTAAGAGTTTGGCTGCTAACCAGAAGGCTGACAGTTCAAATCCACCAGGTGCTCCTTGGAGTCCCAGTGGGGCAGTTCTATTGTATCCTATAGGGTCACTGTGAATGGTGTTAACTCGGTGGCAATGTTTATGTATCTATATATCTATCGACTTATATATTTTTAGGTACTCTAGGGAAACGTGCACACATACATTCACTTGGATGCATTACGAAAGTTTTTTTTTTTTTTTTTTTTTAATAGCAGTGTTGTTGATCGTAGCCCCAAATTGGGTGTACTCTTAAGGACCAACAGACTGGACATATCATTGGGAATAGTTTCTGTACAGCAATTACATTGAACCAACAGCACCAATGCATGCCACAATGTGGATGGATCTCCTAAACATGAGATGGAGCGTGCAGGCTTTATTCTCTGTGATGTATGAACCACAGGACAGGTGAGCAGGCAGGACCAGGATCAATGTATGCTTAAGGTAGCCCATTTCTGGCAGTGTAGGGAGTCTACACTGGAGACACAGAGTCCATCAGGAGGCAGTTGCAGCAATTCTGGAGAAAAAAATGCTATGCTCACCCAGGGCAGTGGCAATATCAAGAGAGAGAGAAGGACATGGGTTATTGAGGGGTTTTAGTGGTAAAATACAGTCTGGTGACTGATCGGATATTTGGATTAGTTGGAGAGGGAATTCTATAACATGCTTTTCAGAGTGCTCCTTAGAAGCAAGGGTGGTGAGACTTCCTTTCGTTTAGTTTGGACAGGCAGGTCATCAGGAGGGAGGAAGAAGGGCGTAGTGCTTGGTAAACAGGGTCAGTGAGAAAGGAGATCCTGAATGACACTGACGGACACAGTGACAGCAACAGTGGACTCGAACGTAACAGTGACTTCCGAGGGTAAAGCAGGACGAGACAGAGTGTTGTCTGTGGTACATGGGCTCACTGCGATTCTGAGCTGATTCGCTGGCACCCAACAACAACAACAGGAGGGTTAAGTTGTTGGTGTGGTGGATAGTGAGTCTGCCTGATGTCGGGCTGACTTTGGGATAAGTTGATTAATTTCTCTTTACCACAGTGTCTCTGTGTACAAAAGACAGAAAATAACATGAAAAGAGTGAAAACCGTAGAAGATCAGTGTCTGATACCACCACCGTAGCTGGTTGCTGGTATTATGTGTGATACATAGCATCCACTTAAATAAATGTTAGCCATAAACTGCTACTATGCAGTTTCTTGAAGAAAATGTGTGACCTTGAGTACATAACATCATAAATGTGATACAGTTCTCCCTTGAGGCTTAACAGAGATGAAAGACAGATGTTGGAAAGCTTGAATCATCTTTATGTCTCTTGAGTGAAACAAGGAACACTCCAAGTGTGAGGGGGCATGAGGAAGTCTTAGGACAAAAGGCACACAGAGCTGAAGTTACCTGGGTGGGAAAAAGAAAGCCAAGAGGTGATTTAATGAGACTTTGTAGGAAGGATAAGTCATAAGTTAGCATGCACCTGTGCTGATAATGGTCCTGCTAACACAACAGTATTTTAAAGACTAAGTTTATTAAAGTGATATTCAGGGTCTTAGTATTTTTGGTGATTGCCAAAGTGATACCTGTTTGTTAGAGAAAATCTGTAGCTCCCTGGAAAGAACAAATAGATGAAACTTAGAATTCTAATGGTTAGAGATTTTAACATTTCAGTTTTATTCTTTCATCCATCCTTCCATCCATGTGTCCATCCAACCTTCCATCTCTCCATCTTTTCTTCTTAATACTTTTTTTTTTAATTAACAAAACTGAAATCAAACTGTATATTGTTCTGTGACCTGCTGTGTTTCACAGAGGAACTTAGGTGGAGCTTATCCTAGCAATGAGGGATTTAGGTTGGCTCTGTGTAGTAAGAAGAGAATGTCTGATGTGATTTATCAATGAGTTATTGAGGAAGAGTGCAACATTTTCTTCTCTGGCAATCTTAAAATATAGTAGGATAAACTCTCCTCTCTCTGATGGCAAGGCCATGGCCCCACTTTATTGCCCTGGTTTTCTCTGATATGTGGGAAAACCTGAAGAGTGCTTTTCTGAGGACTAACTTCTCCGTAAAGTGGCAGAAAGATATGTCAGTCAGAATATGATGTAAGAGAGACATTTGATAATATCTCACCTACACTTGCCTTGAGACTCCAGAGTGCACCTCTCCCACGAGTGTGAGGCTGTTTGGCTTTTCATTTTAAAATGTTAAAATCACTGAAAAATTCATGTCTGACTAATTCAGAATAAAGACAGGAAAGCTTAGTGTCACTAGGATATAGTTTTACATGAGCAAATCGTTTTAAGTTGGTTTAAATCTAAAATGGAAAAGCTGCTTTGACTAAACCGAAGGTATTTATGTCAGATTAACTTGGATAACTGTGTGTCTGTGTGTGCATATATGTGCATGTGTTTGAGGGAGGGAGAGAGAGAAAACGGAGGAGAGGCTGAGGGAAGTAAGAGAAGCAGCCGGAGAGGGAAGGAGGAAGGGGATGTAATTCAGTAATTACTGAATTACAGTACTTTAGTACTGAATTACAAGAGTACTTCGGGGCCATGGTCTCAGGCTTTCTCCAGTCTTTGTAAGACTAGTAAGTCTGGCATTTTTTGTGAAGTAGAATTTTGTTCTACATTTTTCTGCATCTCTGTCTGGGATGCTCTATTGTGATCCCTGCTAGTGGTGATAGCAGTTGTTGGTGGTAACGAGGCACCAACTAGTTGTACTGGAGTTATTCTGGTGGAGGCTGTGGCCGTTGTGGTCCATTAGTCATTTGGGCTAATCTTTCCCTTATACCTTTGGTTTTCTTCATGCTCCCTTGCGCCAGATAGGATGAGAGCAGTGGAGTATCTTAGATGGGTGCTTACAAGCCTTTAGGACTCCAGCTAAAGTAGAATGTGGAGCATGTATTCTTTATGAAGTATTTTATGCTTATCTAGCTAGATATCCCTCGAGATCATGGTCCCTAGCCCTCAGCCTAGTAATTCAGTCTCTCAGGGAGTTTGGATGTGTCTATGGAGCTTCCGTGACCTTGCCTTGGTCAACTTGTGCTGACTTCCCCAGTATTGTGTATTATTTTACTTTCACCATGGTTACCACTTATATGTTGTCTAGTTAGTGTATGTCCCTCCCCACCCTTCCCTGGTAACCATGAAAGATTGTTGCTTTCTGTGTATAAACCTTTTCATGAATTTGTGTGTAAGTGGTCTCATGCACTGTTTGTCTTTTTGTGATTGACTGATTACATTTAGCAGCTTCAGCCACGTTGTGACATGTTTCTCAGACTCAGCATTGTTAGCTATTGTCGTGTAATATTCCATTGTGTGTGTGTACCACAGTTTTCTCATCCATTCATCTGTTGATGGACACTTACTTTTGTCTTTATGCTCTTGTGAATAATGCTGCAGTGAACATGAGTGCGCTTATGTCTGTTCATATGACAGTTCTTATTGCTATAGGATTATATTCCTAGGAGCGGGATTGTTGGATCATATGGTATTTGAATTTCTAGCTTTTTAAGGAGTTGCTATATTGTTTTCCAAAATGGTTGTACTATTCTGCATTCTCATCAGCAGTTCATAAGAGTTTCAAGCTTCCCTCAGACTCTTCAACATTTTTACTGCCTTTTTTTTTTATTGTGGTTGAGTGAAAATGTACATTCCCATATAAATTTGCATGCTGACCTACATGCAGCTTCCACTGCTCTTCCTGCACAGTGACAGCACAATCTTCCTCTCTGCTCCATACATGACTTATCTTCCCAACAGTCTCCTGTCTTCTCCTCTCCAACCACTCCCCTTCCTCCAGTATGAGGACAACCTCCTATAGATGCCTAGAACCATAAAGTGCGCACACAATATGGTCATTCTGCGTCACCAAGTCCAATCCATTGCTGTCTGAAAAGTTGACCTTTATTATGATTTATGGACAGGGGCCACATCAGGGCCAGGGGCCCTGCTCCCAGGGGAACTCCTAGGGCCCTGGACCATCAGTAGTGGTCTTTCAGTGGAGATCTCAGGGTGCACCCCTATTTATACTTGTGCTGCCAGCGCGACTCAACTTCGTGAGCTCCATCGTGGCTATCACTGGAGTTGGCCGGGCACCATCTGGTTCTTCCGGTCACAAGTCGATGTAGGCATGCACTCATGTGGGTCTCTCTGTCTTCTGGATTGTCTTTCCTCTGTGTTGTTATGGACCTTGGTGACCATCCATTCCTGCTGAGTTGTGACCGTTTGCTGTACCTTCAGATGACAGCTTGGCAGCGTTTAAAGAGCCCAGACGCCACTCACGAATGTGGAGTGTGGTGAGACCTCATTAGCAAAATGCCAGTTGTGCCAATTGGCCTTGATTTCCCCTGAGAGCACAGTCCCCGAACCCGGCCCCAGCTACTCTGTCCTTGCAATGTTGGGTTAAGATGGGAGGAGTACACAAGCTGTGTTGAAGTCCCATTAATATTGATCTTCTTACTAATGTGTGCTGTCACCAGTTTCACTCAACCAAATTTCTAACAACTATCTAATCTAAACCCTCCCCCCTCGTTGCAACCGTCAAAGAGTCTTTTCTGTTATGTATGAGTCTGCTTTTAAGTTCTTATCATAGGGGTCTCATACAATATTTGTCCTTCTGTCACTGACTGCTTTACTTAACATAATGTCCTCCAGTTGAAACCAGGTTTAGAGATGTTTCCTGCAATCATCATTGTTCTTTATTATTGCATAGTGTTCTGCTGAGTATATGTACCATAGTTTACCTATGCATTCTTCTGTTGTTGGACATCTGGATTGATTCCGTCCTTTCGCTATTGTGGACTGTGCTGCGGTGAACATTCGTGTGCATGTATCAGTTGGTGTGAATGGCCTTGATCCTTAGGATATATTCCAAGCAGTGGAATTACTGGGTCAAATGGTATATCTATATCCATTATGTTAAGGTAGCGCCTTATTGCTTTCCAAAGAGGTTGCACCATTTTGCAGTCCCACCAACAGTATAGGAGAGTTCCAGTCTCTCCACAACCTCTCCAGCATTTAGTGTTTGGTGTTTTTTGGATCATGGCCAACCTTGTTGGGGTGAGATGGTATCTCATTGTCATTTTGATTTGAATTTCTTTAATAGGTGATGATCGTGAACATGTCCACATGTGTTTTTTGAGTGACTGGATGTCCTCTTTAGAGAAGTGTCTGTCCATCTCCTTTGCCCATTGCTTAATTGGATGATTTACCTTTTTCTTATTGTTTTTACCCCAGTTTAATGTCTTAGGGCCTTTGTTGAATATCAACTGTTCATAGGCGGATGATGTCATCTCTGGGGTCTCGATTCTGTTCCACTGATCTGTCTGTCTGTTTTTGTACCAATATCAGGCTGTTTTGACTACTGTGGCAGTGTAATAGGTTCTAAGGTCAGGTAATGAGAGCCCTCCCGGTGTGTTATTCTTCTTTAGTAATGCTTTACTTATCCGGGGCTTCTTCCCTTTCCAGAAAAAGTTGGTAATTAAAAATGTCATTAAAAAATGTCACTGGAACTTGTATTGGGATTGCATTATATAAGTAGATTGCTTTAGGTAAAATAGACATTTTCACAATGTTAAGTCTTCCTATCCACGAGCAGGGTAGGTTTCTCCATTTATGTAATTCTCTCTTAGTTTCTTGTAGTAAGGGTTTGTAGTTCTCTTTGTAAAGGTCTGTTATTTCTCTGGTTAGATTTATTCCTAAGTACTTGATCTTCTTAGGGGCTATAGTAAATGGTATAGGCTTGGTGATTTCTTCCTTAATGATTTCATTGTTGATATAAAGGAATCCTACTGATTTACTTATGTTTATCTTGTATCCTGAGACTTTGCTGAATTCCTCTGTCAGCTTGAGTAGTTTCCTTATGGATTCTTTGGGACTCTCTGCACATACAATCATATCATCTGCAGATAGGGAGATTTTTAGTTCTTCTTTGCCAGTGCAGATGTCCTTTATTCCTTGGTCTTGTCTAATTGTTCTGGCTAGAACTTCTAGTACAGTGTTGAATAGGAGAGGTGAGAGTGGGCATCCTTGTCTAATTCCTGGTCTCAAGGGAAACTGTTTCAGTCTGTCTTCATTCAGGATGATGTAGGCAGCTGGCTTTGTATAAATGACCCTTACTGCATTGAGGAATTGGCCATCAATTCCTATTTTGCTGAGAGTTTTTAGCATGAATAGGTGTTGAACTTTATCAAATGCCTTTTCTGCATCAATAGACAAAATCAGGTGATTCTTGTCTTTTGTGGTATTTGTGTGGTTGATCACATTAATTGTTTTTCTGATGTTGAACCAGCCTTGCATCCCTGGTATCAATCCAACTTGGTCATGGTGGATTATTTTTTTGATATGTTGTTGTATTCTGTTGGCAAGAATTTTGTCAAAGATTTTTGCATCTAGATTCATGAGTGATATTGGTATGTAGTTCTCCTCTTTGGTTGGGTCTTTCCCTGGTTTGGTATCAGGGTTATGCTGGCTTCATAGAATGAATTTGGGAGTATTCCATCCCTTTCTATACTGTGAAATAGTCTCAGTAGTACTGGAGATAACTCTTCTCTAAAAGCTTGGTAGAATTCTGCAGTGAAGCCATCTAGGCCTGGGCTTTTTTTAGTTGGCAGTTTTTGATGACTTTTTCAATCTGTTCCTTTGTGAAGGGTTTATTAATTTGTTCTGCTTCACCTTGTGATAATTTTGGTAGGTGATATGAATCAAGGAATTTGTCCATTTCCTCTAGGTTTTCAAATTTGTTAGAATACAGTCTTTCATAGTATTCAACTATGATATTTTTGATTTCTGCTGGACCTGTTGTGACAACTCCCCTCTCATTTCTTATTTGGGTTCTTTGTGTCCTTTCCTGTTTTTTTTTTTTTTTTTTTTTTTTAAGTAAGTTTAGCCAGTGATTTGTCAATTTTGTTAATCTTTTCAAAAAACCAGCTTTTGGTCTTTTCAATTTTTTCAATTGTTCTTCTATTCTCTAATTCATTTAGTTCTGCTATGATCTATTTTCTTCTGGTTCCAGAGGGGTCCCTCTGTTGTTCTCTCTCTACTTGTGCAAGCTGTAGGATCAGTTCTTTGATTTGGTTTGTGTCTTCCTTCCAGGTGTGTGCATTTATGGAGATAAAATGACCTCTGAGCACTGCTTTGTCTGTATCCCATAACTTCTGGTAGGAAGTGTTTTCCTTCTCATTGGAATCCAGGTATTTCTTTATTTCATCCTTGATTTCTTCTATAACCCATCGTTTTTTGAGCAAGGTGTTGTTCAGTTTCCATGAGTCCTGCTTTCTATCTATGTTTTCTCTGCTACTGATTTTGACTTTTATGGCTTTATGATCTGAGAAGATGCTTTGCATTAATTCAGTGGTATGGATTTTGTTGAGAATTGCTTTATGTCCTAAAACATGGTCTATTCTGGAGAATGTTCCATGTGCACTAGAGAAGAAGGTGTAGTTGTCTGCTAATGGACAGAAAGTTCTGTATATGTCAATGAGGTCTAGATGGTTAATTGTGGCAATAAGATCTTCTGTATCTTTACTGAGCTTTTTTCTAGACTATCTGTCCAGTATTAAAAGTGGAGTGTTGAAGTCTCCTACTATTATTGTGGAGTGATCTGTCTCCTTTTTGAGTGTAGTCAGTGTTTCTTTGATGTATTTAGGTGCTGTAGTATTAGGTGCATAAATACTTAATATTGTTAAGTCCTGCTTGTGTACTGAACCTTTCAGTAATAAATAGTGTCCATCCTTGTCCACAATGATGGGTTTTACATTAAAATTAATTTTATCTGAGATTAGAATTGCCACACCTCCTCTTTGTTCATTGTTAGCTTGATATATATTCTTCCATCCTTTGATTTTCAGTTTGTTCATATCTTTAGGTGTAAGGTGAGTTTCTTGTAGGTGTCATATAGATGGGTCATGTCTTTTGATCCAAGATGCCACTTGATGTCTCTTTACTGGAGCATTCATCGCATTCACATTCAATGTAATTATTGATAGGTATGTGTTCATTGCTGCCATTGTGATATATTTATTTTTGAGTTGATATTTTCTCTGTTGTTCTTATTAATCTGTTCTATGACCTTCTTCTTTGAGAGTTGATTTTTCACCTTTTTCAGGGTTGGTTTTTTGGTTGTTGGGACTCCTGTATTATGTTTCTTGATATGGTGTGTTGCTTCTTTATTGTGCTTTATGGCTGTCCCTATGATCCTGCTTAATAAACTATATATAACCCCAATTTTGATTGCTACCAATCTTGTCAACTTCCTGTTCATCCAGGATTATAACGACTGTCGTATACCCCTCTTTTTAATCTGATGCTATCATAGTTTACATGATATGATCACTAGATCGTTTCTTTCACTATTATAGCTTTGATTGTGTTTGGAGCCTTCTCTAACTGAGTAGGATTCTGGATAATGTGTCTTTCTAAAATACAAAGTTAGTGGTTTTGTTCTTCCAAGCCAAGAGATTCTTTCAGTATTTCTTGTAGCTTTGGTTTGGTTTTTACAAAATCTCTGAGTTTCTGTTTATCTGTGAATGTCTTAATTTCATTTTCATATTTAAAAGATAGTTTTGCAGGATATATAATTCTTGGTTGGAAGTTCTCCTTCAAAGCTTTGAATGTGTCATGCCACTGTCTCCGTGCCAGCATCGTTTCTGCAGAGAAATCTGATGAAAGCTTACAGGGTTTCCCTCTGAATGTTAGCTTTGCTTTGAGTCTTGTTGCCTTTAAGAGTTTCTGCTTATGTTCCGTTTTGTTGAGCTTGATTATAATATGTCTTGGAGTCTTTCTTCTGAGATCTATATTGAGTGGTGTATGATATGTATCTTGGATATCTATATTCTCGTCTTTCATGATTTCTGGGAAGTTTTCTGTCAGCAGCTCAGCCACAATACTCTCTGTGTTCTCAGGTGTCTCCCCCTGTGCAGGGACTCCAATTAATCGAATGTTGTTCTTAATAGAGCCGCGCATGCTTCTTAATGCTTCTTCATTTTTCTTGTTTCTTTTTTCTGATTTCTCCTCATAGATGTAGGAGTCAGTGGCTCTGTCTTCCAAATCAGAAATTCTCTTTTCCATTTGTTGCATTCTGTTTTCTTGGCTTTGAACTGAAGTTTCTGTGTCTTTGATTTTGTTCTTGATCTGTCGAATTTCAGGTTACTGATGTTCCATCAGATCGAACATCTTGCTTAGTTTTTCGTTTTGCTCTGCTGCATTTTGTATAATGTCTAGTAGAGCTCTATATATAATCCTTTTGTAGTCACCTTCTGATAGTTTCAGAAAAGCTTCTTTGTCTGGGAAGTTTTGAGGCAGTTTCTTGTGGGGGCCTTCTGATGCCATTGGTGACTTCCGCGTTACCATCCTCTCCAACATTTGCTGCTTTTTGGGCTTCATGTGGGTCAACAGAGGCTGGGAGAGGTGCTGTGAAGATGTACCACTGTTGTTTCTCTAGGCCGTCTTAAGATGAGAAGTAAAATTGTTTGGCTTCAGGTGTATACGTCCCTCTTCCCAGCTAGCAAAGTAAGCACCCGATGTTATAAACTAGCTCAAAATACAGAAGGGCTACTCGCCTGCTGGCTTCTGCTGTCGGGCCCCAGCTGTAGGTGATATTGTGTAGAACTCTGCTTTTCTGTTGCAAAAGCAGTCTTTTCTGGGTAGGAACTGCTTCCCAGCCCAGGAATTAGGTCGACCTGAGGCTTCCATATGGATGACCCCACCTCTCAGCAAAACAAGATGGCATCCCGCGTAAATTCGCCAGCCAGCCAGGACCAGGCTCCTGGCAGATAGAGAGGCCAAGAGTGCCGAAGTGCCCAGAGTCCACAGCCTCTGCTGCTGGGCCCTGGCCCCAGGCGACACTGTGCAAAACACCGCCTCCCTGCTAGAAAGGCACTCTCCTCCCAGCAGGAGCCACCTCCCAGCCTAGGAACCAAGTCTGGCCAGGGCCTCTGCCTGGACTTCTCCATTTCCTGATAGACCAGAGGAGACCAGGTGTATAGAGTCCAAAGCCAGGCTCTGAAAACATGGCAATTACGCTTGCCAGTCCTACCAGCAGTGTGTCCGAGACCAGCACCTTAGTCAAGTCCCCATTCTGCCCCCCGGCCAAGACAGGAAACAAAAAATCGAAATGGTGAATTACCTTCGGTTTATGCAAGCCTGTGCTCGCGGAGAGTGGGGTGAGTGAAAAAGAGGAGGTTTTGCATTCAGTGGTATGAAGTCCAAATTAACAGCCCTATGCTGCATCCCAGGGCTCACTAGGTGTACACAAGGCTCCGTTTAACTATCATATCAGATCTTGGTTTCCAGAGGGATTTAGGGAGACATGCTTTTAGTCCGCCATCTTGACTCCACCCCCCATTTTTTTTGGATTCATGCCAGTAATGTTAACGTGAGATGGTATCTCATTGTAATTTTGATTTGCATTTCTCTAATGGCTAGTGGAAACCCTGGTGCTGTGGTGGCTAAATGTTATGAGTGCTAACCAAAGGGTTGGCAGTTTGAATCCACTAGGACCTCTTTGGAACCCTAAGGGGTAGTTCTGTGCTGTCCTTTAGAGTCGCCATAAGTTGGAATCAGTTTGATGGCAATGGGTTTGGCTTAATGGCTAGTGATTGTGAGCATTTCCTCATATCCTTTGCCTATTTTTTAATTGGATCATATCTTTTTGTTTTAGACGTGTTGGATTTTTCTATAGATTTTAGAGATAAGACCTGTCTTAGATTTGTCATACTCGATTTTTTTTTGGTATCTGGGTTCTCAGTTCTATTCCATTGTCTGTCGTTATAGCATTACCAAGCTGTTTTGACTACCTTAGCTATATGGTGGATTCTGAGGTCAGATAGTTCAAGTCTTCCTACGTTATGCCTTTTCTTCAGTAGTGCTTTACTTATTCAGAGACACTTTCCTTTATACATAAGGTTAATGATGACATTTTTTCAACTCGTTGAAGAATGCTGTTGGTATTTGGATAAGGACTGCATTGTGTTTGCAGATTGTTTGGGGTAGAATTCACATTTTCACAATATTGAGTCTGCCTATCCATGACCATAGTATGTTTTTCCATTTATGTAGGTCTCTTTTGGTTCCTTGCAGTTGTGTTTTATAGTATTCTTTATATAGGTCTTTTATGTGCCTGGTTGGGTTTATTCCTAAGTATTTTATTTTTTAGGGCTATTAAAAATGGTATTGCTCTTCTGCATTCCTTTTCTTAGTTCTCTTTATTGGTGTATAGAAATCCAACTGATTTTTACTGTGGAGTCCTGTGGGTTCTCTGTGTATAATATCTTATCATCTGAATATGGGGGTAGTTTTACATCCCAAATGTCCAAATTTTCCAAGCTGCTGTACCATTCCATCATCACTAACATCAACTACTCTCCTTCCTTTAAGTACTTTCTGTCCTAACTCTGGGTTCAGTCATTTGCTGCAAGGTCTTGTAGAACTCACAAACTGTATTTACAGTTAAGTGGTTTATTAGGAAAGTAAGAGCACAACTTGGAATTGGGATCAACTTGGAAGTGCCAGGAACAATAACTCAGGACACAGTTCCTTAATCAAGGCAGCTTCTTCTTACCCCCTGCCACCAGACCCTGCTGTAAGCCTTCTCAAGCAAGTGATATACCTCTTAACTCTGTGGATCAGCAAGCCCTACCACAGCCATTAGGTGCTGATCTCATGATTTCTTCCATCTTACACCACTACCTGACCCTGTCTTCTATGTTACAGCTCTTCTCTCCCTCTTTCTCTGTGTCTCTTTAAGCTTAGTGTGATGATAAAACTGACCAATCCTCTATTAGGGTTCCATATACCTTATTTAAATGATCCTGTCACCACAAGGATGCCAGGCACCTTATTTACATTATTAGCAAGCTATCCAATTCCATTGGTTAGCTATAAGCACCTCATTTGCATACCCCCCACTCTGTCATTTGGTGGTTGCAGCAGTAGATTAACAGGAAACTATCAGAAATACAAACTGGTTTCAGAAGAGGACATGGAATGAGGAATATCATTGCTGTTGTCAAAGGGATGTTGGCTGAAAGCAGAGAAAATGAGAAGGATGTTTACCTGTGTTTTATTAACTATGCAAAAGCATTCAACTGTGTAGATCATAATAAAGTATGAACAATGTCACAACGAATGGAAATTGCAGAACATTTAATTGTGCTCATTTGGAATCTGTATATAGACTAAGAAGCAGTTGTTGGAGCATTGTTGACAATTTCTTGATACCACTGAATTTTCTGTTCTTAGTAGTTTTTCTTTGCATTTTTTCCACTTTTTTCATCTTTTCATTATTGTTGGTTTTGCATTTGTTGAGACTTCGTATTTTTATTATTTTTTACTTTTGAGGTATAGGGTTGTTAACTGCCTTTGTGGTTACCTTAATATTTATCCCTATTTTTCTAAATATGAACGAGTTCTCTATTTCTTTGTATCACCTTGACTTGCTCTCCATATGAAAGATCTTTTTTAAGTCTCTGTTTTTTGTTATAATGCTGTCATCTTTTACAAAATGACTTCTCTTTTTTCCTGTTTCCAGTGTTTTGAGAGGCAGTTATTTGAATAGAACAAGGGATACAATGTGCTTCAGGGTTGTATCCTTTTGTCGTACTTATTTAATTTGTAAATTGAGCAAATAATCCAGAAAGCTGGACTATACACAGAAGCATGAAGCATCAGTGTGGGAGGAAGATTCATTGACAACCTGTAGCATGCAGATGACACAATGTTGCTTGCTGAAAGTGAAAAGGACTTGAAGCACTTAAATCTGTATGACTTAAAGCACAAAAATCTTCACAACTGGACCAATGAGCAACATCGTGATGCCAGCCAGCCAAGTGCCGTTGACAGAGAAAATATTGAAATTGTCAAAGGTTTCATTTTACTTGGTTCCACAATCAACCCTCATCATGAAAGCAGTGGCCAAGAAATCAAATAATGCATTGAACATATCTGCTGCAAAAGACCTCCTTAAAATGTTAATGTTACTTTGAGGACTAAGGTGCATCTGATGCGAGCCATGGCATTTTTAGTCATGTCATTTGCAGGTGAAAGCTGGACAGTAAATAAAGAAAACTGAAGAAGGATTGATGCCTTTGACTTACGATATTGATGAAGAATAATGGGTATACCGTGGACTTCCTGAAGAATGAACAAATCTGTCGTGAAAGAAATACAGCCAGAATGTTCCTCAGAAGCAAGGATGGCAAGATTTTGTCGGACATACTTTGGACATGTTATCAGGAGGGACTGGTCCCTGGAGAAGGCCATCATGCTTGGGAAAGTCGAGAGTCAGCTCAAAACAGGAAGACACTGAGTGAGATGGATTGTCACAGTGACTGGAACAATGGGTTCCATCATAATGGTGATTGTGAGGATGGGGCATGATGGGGCAGTGTGTTGTTCTATTATGCGCTGAGCCTCTGTGAGCCAGAACCAACTCAACAGCTCTTAATAACAATGCAGTGTCATTTGGTGAAAAAGGCCATGTAAAAACAATCTATTACACCTCACTGCTGTTAGAGGGAAGATCTAATTAGGAGCTTATGATAACCATTTGGACTAAACTGATAGCCTATTGGAACCAGGATTTTCTCAGAATATCTTTCTCTGTATACACACATGCATGCATGTCTGCACACCTAAATATGTTTATAGGCAATGGGGCGTGTCCCCCCTTTCATGCAGAGCTGTGGATAAGTGACAGAGATTTTCTCTGTTGAATATTTTTGACTGCAGAAGAAATTTAATATTTAGTTCATTTTCATTTATTCAGCAGATACTTAAATTGAACTCATCAAGTGCAGACACTGGGCTGAAATGGAGAATAGGAGGTTGTCTAAAGGCAGTAAGTGGTCACAAGTCTTTTATTCAGTGGTGCGTATGCAGCAGTTAATCTGCAGCCGTTACTTGGTGATCTCAGAGAAGTTCCTTTTTGCTTTGAGATAAAGTCTAAACTACTTAACTTGAAAAGATTTTTATGATTGGCAGCCACTTACCCTCCAACTTTTGTCTCCTAACTTCTCTTGCTCACCATATCTTCTGTTCATTCCTATGGAGAAATTCATCAAGCCTCTTACTGTGAGTAGGCATTTTCAAATAACTTGGATCTCATAACACGTGCCTAGTTTCTTCAGGCCTGCTTCCTGGGCTCATGTTGACTTCCTCTGGCGGGACGTGGATTTCTTGCTCTCTTTCGTTGATCTACTAGTCTCCCACTAGTCAGCTGTTCCACTGGTCATTTAGATCCTAGAGGGTGGAAGCCGTATTACCTTCACTGTGGTCCTCCAGTACCAAGTGTAGTGCTTAGGTAGCCTCTTCACTTTTGACAGTTTCTCGTACTAAGTGAGTTTACTGAGCATTTGTTGAATGAATGATGGAAATGAACTAATTAACACCAAGTTTCTCTGGTAATCAAGAATGCTCACGAAGAATATACTTCCCCTGTCACTTTTCTGTATTATCTGTACATGAAAGGGAATGGGTGTGCTGTCTCCTGTATGTGAATTTGCGTGCTGAACAAGTGAATGAACAAGGCTCTTTTTTTATGAGCTGGAGAGAGTGGGATTACATTTAGCTTTACCTTGTTCATTTATTTGTTAATTAATACTGGTCCGTGGAGCTTCAACACATCTAATTTGTCTCTCCTGTGGGACTGGGCTGCAACACATCTAATCTAACTCACCTCCCCTCTCTAATTAAGGACTAAGTAAATTGTTCCAGGCTTCTAGCTTTCAGTCCCCATCTCTGTCCATTTGTCTGTCTTTAGTAATAGTGGCTAACATTTCTTTTCTCTTTATTGTTGTAAATATGTATAGGTATATATCACACAGCATTTGCCACTTTTGTGCTATTCGTGTATGTAATTTAGTGACATGAATTATGTTAATCACGTTCTGCCACCATCACCAATATGAATTGCCAAATTTCTATCAAATAATTACTATTTAATTAATCATTATGTGTCAGGAGCTGCTGAGAGAACCTTATGTCTATCAATACATTCACGTGCCTCAACAATTGTAAAAGGAAGGCGCTATGATTATTCTCATTTTTATATGTGAGGAAACTGGGGTACAAAGAATCTCAGTCACTTCTCCAGACCATTCAGCTAATAACTGTCTCAGACTCAATTTCAAAATGGCATTTTTGCAACATGAAATGAATATTGTTTAATGTGAATAACACTTTGCTTATATTACATTGACTGTAAATCTCTTTCTGTAATAAAACCTTTCATTGTAATAGGCAATTATTTAGGAACTTGTTTTTTGTACTGATTATAAGTGGTAAATTATGCTTCTAGAAATGTCTGTTGTTGGTTTTTTTCCTATATTTCTTTCTTTTTTTTTTTGTAGGACAGAGTTTATTCAAAGAGGCCGGATTTCAATTACTGGGGCTGGATTTCTCAACTGCATTTTGGAAACTTTCGCCAGCACATTCTTAAAGCAGGGTGCCCAGAAAGTAAGTAACCCTTTTTCTGCTTTGAACCAACATCATTTTTAAGAAACCATGGAAACCCCAATAGGGTTATTGATATCATCATGAACCAAAAAGATGAGAAAAAACAGTTTTACATATTTTCCAAAGTAATTGTCCTTACTAACCCATAAATACAAATCAAAGTAAAACCAAAGTACCATTTGAGGCCCGTTAAGTTAAAAATATGCTAATGAAGACTATGTGATAACATGGAGAATACATTTAGTCTAATTCAGAGAAATAATCAGAATTAAAAAAACCTGTTTTTCTAGTACATGCAATATGGTAACAACTATTTAATATAAAAGATAATAACAACAGCAACAACAAAAATCTGCTGCCATGGAGCTGATTCTGGCTCATGGTGACCCTACTGATGGTTTATTGTGTGCTTTTCACTGTTTAAAGACTTTCTCATTTATTATGTAAACCTTACAAATCTCAATAGATCTACTGTAGTTCTGACATAGATGAAGAAACAGAGAGGTAAGCCAATTTGCTCCAGTTCACACAGCTAGTAGTAAGTGGCTGAGCCAGGGTTTAAGCTGATATCTGTCCAACTTCAGAGCCTGTGCCCTTAGTCTGTATCCTGCAGTGTTTGGAAGTGCCTGGTGGTGTAGTGGTTAAGTGCTGTGGCTGCTAACTGAAAGGCTGGCAGTTCAAATCCATCAGATGCTCACTGGAAATCCTGTGAAGCAGTTCTAGTCTGTCTATAAGGTCACTGTGAGTCAGACTTGACGTGATGATGGCAGTGCGTTTGGTTCGGTTTTTGTATGACAGTAACACGAGTATAATGGTACTGGGAGAGAAAAATACACACAGGACACACACACACACAAAGCAGAGGAAATGCTAATAGTGAAAATGCTAATAGTGATTATATTTGGGCAAACGGTGAGAATCTTAGCTTTCTCTTTTCCTCATTTACTGAATTTTCTATATTGTGCTTTGCTACTATTTTAACAAAGAATAAAACCATTAATTTCAGAAAGTTCTTATTCTGAGATTTTATTTTGATTTTTGTGGTTATAGTGAGATTTGAAATTACTTGGGAGATCCCAAGCTAGACATATCATTCAAAGCTTCTCTGGTACCAGCCTTCTTCTTCCCACTTCTCCCTGGCATGAGCCCTCTCATTGGCCCACATCTACCTCCAGCTGGACCTTGTAGAGCTTGCTGGTGTTATTTCCACATGATTCACTCCACAGTCAGCACCGTTCTCCTTTTTTCTTCTGTCCAAATACTGCCACCTCTTTCATGAAGTCTCCTGCATTCTTCCTGCTCACCATCCTCTCTTTTCCTCTTGAACACCTGGGGATCCTCATTGTCCATTCCTGTGTTTTTCTAACCGTACTTGTAGGAACTGAGTTAGAATTCTAGTATCTGACGGACCCAACTTTAGATAGAGATATTCTTCATTATGAGTTGGAATTGACTTGATGGCAGTGGGTTTGGTTCTGTTTTTGATCTATTAAATCTATTTTATATTGTTTTCCACAGGAGGTTTTTTGTTGTTGTTTTTTAGAAAAAATTGGTTTAAGGGTAAGTTTGAAAACAGTGTTATGATGGATTCATGTGGTACTTAATATCAGGTTGTACAGTTATTCTGTTTTTAGATAAATAATATTTTATTTTCATGCCTTCACTGGATGATTTCCAAATTCCTTTAGGGCAAGATCTATGCTTGTCATGGACTTAATTGTTCCCTTTACGCTTCCAAATGTGTCTATTAGTTTGGCTAGGCCATGGTTCCGGGTATTGTGTGATTTTTCCCATATGCTGTAAATTCTGCCTCAATGGTGTTAATGAGGGAGAATGGGTGACAGTAGTGTCAGTGAGGCCAAACTGAATGGAAAGCTTGGGAAATAACAGGAAAGGGGAGTCAACAGAGGATTGGAGACCTCAGACCACCAAGAATGCAGTGCCAGAGCAGAGTGCCTTTTTTGGAGTGGGGGGTCCCTGTGCAAAGAAGTTCCTATACTGTGGGAAGAAGGCTGGCTGAGAAAGCCTTCCCCTGTAGCTGATGCCCTGAGTTTGAACTCAAAGCCTACTTTATTGTGAAGAAATAAATTTCTCTTTGTTAAAACCATCTACTTGTGGTATTTCTGTTAGAGCAGTACTTTGATGACTAAGACATTGTGTGGCATACTTTTGTGTGCGTAGCACAGTACTAGGTGTATAGCAGGTACTGAGCAAACATTATTATTATTGATGCAATTGATAATTTCTAGGATTTATTCAGAATTTATGTATACATTATCTTGTTGCTGGATAAGCTTATTGGTGGTCTAAAGAACTACTGTTGCAGTTCCTAGAGATTTCTGGGTAATGGACCGTTGTTCTAGTTTTGCAGATCTAGCTTCAAGAATGAACCTGAACCAGGATGCATTAGTCTAGGAGGCTGAGGGTGAGTAGTGAGTATTCAGTACTGTTTCATTCTCCACAGACATCCTGCCCTGGCCTAGATGAGGTGGTCTCTGGAACATATGCAGCCTGGTCTACATGTAAAACTGCTCCTGTCTATTTATACCTAGGTTTGAAGGTAGTAGCTGAGCTTCTAGAAAGTCTGATGTCACCTTCATCCACATCATTGCGGGTTATTCTGCTCTATTACAGTATATGCATTTGTCACCCCGCCCCCATAGGCTGCAAAGTAACACACTAATAGTAATGGAGTAGATGAGAAAAATAATTTCATTGCTATATTGCTGATTTAGCTGACCTCTTATGCGTTCTTTAGATCAGGGTTGGTAAATTTTTTCTGTAAAGGGCCAGATAGTAAATAGTTCAGGAATTGTGAGCCTAGAACCCAAATTGAGGATACTAGGTAGGTACTTACAAGATCTGACAATTAAATCTGCGAACTTAATTGTTAAAGTACTACATACCTCATTGCTGAATATCACTGGTCATCTTCAAAGTACTCCCCTTGGGAAGCTATGCACCAATGCCAGCTCCTAGTCCACCCTTCAAAGCAATTTTGGAACTCTTTCTAGAATGGTCATTTGCACATAGTGGCATGGTGGCAAGTTTACAAACTTAATTGTATAGCCATCTGTGAGGGAGTTTTTAGCCAGTAAACAACTGTATTGGAACAATCCTCCCTAATCACCTGATTTGGCCCTCAGTGGCTTTTTTCTTTGTCCAGAGACAAAGGAAATATTGAAAGCATGACATTTTGATGACAGGACATCAAGGGGTAATGTGATGACACCTCTGATGGCCACTCCAGAAAAAGAGTTCTAAAATTGCTTTGAAGGGTGGACTAGGTGCTGGCATCAGTACATAGCTTCTCAAGGGGAGTATTTCAAAGGTGATTGTAGTAATATCCAGCAGTGAGGTGTGTAGCACTTTTTCTAGGATGAGTTAGTGAACTTAACTGGCAGTGCTGGTATGTAATAAAAGAGAAAAAGAATTGCTGTGAATATTTTATTAACAAAATTGAAAATATAACAACTGTTGGGTGTAATTTCATGTAATACAGGTCTAAGAATTGGAAGAATGGCATTCTTTTTTGAGGAAGGATAACATTTAGCTGAACTGGTGCTCAAAGTTAGCATTTGCTATTATCAAATTGACTGTAAATGTTCTTTTGTGAAAACCCTTCTTAGCTCAAGGGCCATACAAAAACACTTGTCCTGTGAGCTGTAGTTAGTTAATCCCTGCTTTAGGGTAATGGAACATTGTCCTAGTTTTGCAGTTCTAGGTTCAAGAATGAACCTAGACCAAGATGCCTTAGTCTGGGGGGCTGTTTTGCTGACCTGAATGGCTCTAGGTTTGGCCTATTCATCAGTCTAACTTTTAACTGTGTGGTGGTTGTGTACATTCTGATCCTGTGAGATGCAAAAGTGGATGTTATTACTCCTGTCATCTTGGTGAGAAATGGCTTGAAGAGGTTAAGCACACCATGTATATGGGTGGCTGCTTGCCTGTTGTCATGGATTAAACTGTGTTTCCAAAAAAATCTGTGTATCAATATAGTTAGGCCATCATTCCTAGTATTGTGTGATTGGCCACCAATCATCTGTTGTGATTTTCCTGTTTTGAATCTTACCACTGTGATGTTAATGAGATGGATTAGCAGTAGTTATGTTGGTGAGAGCTACCAGACTGGATTGTGTCTTAAGCCAATCTCTTTTGAGACATAAAAGAGAGAAGTGAGCAGAAAGACAGAGGGACCTTATGCCACTAAGCAAACAGTACCAGGAGCAGAGTGTGTCCTTTAGACCTGAGGTTCTTGTGCTGAGACACTCCTAGATCAGAGGAAAATTTGATGACAAGACCTTACTCTAGAGCTCACAGTGAGAAAAAGTCTTCTCCTAGAGCTGACACCTTGAATTTGAACTTGTAGCCTGCTGGAATGTGAAAGAATAAACTTCTGCTTATTGAAGTCACCCACTTGTGGTATTTCTGTTACAGGAGAACTAGATGACTAAGACACCTGCTTTCCTTTCTACCTTTCACAAATACATACTGAGCACTTACTTTGTGACAGGCACTGTGTTAAAGATGGACTGAGTGGGCTCATGGGTCTAGAAAAGGGTAGAGTCCAGACTGAAATCTCTCTGTTTTGTCCACAAGTCTTGTCTCTGGTCATTTCACTGTGCAGCCCTTGGAGTGCCTGCCTAATCTGCATCCTGATCCACCAGTACTGTTGTGCATTAGATGAACTGTGTTGTGGTCTTGCTCCCCTTCTATCCCAGTGGATTCTTTGGTCTCCAGTAACAGAAGCTACTTTAGGTTGGTTCACTGTAACCCGTCCAACGGTGGTGAGGCTCGCAGGCTGAGGAAACGTTTGGGTTGAGAACTGAGAGCTGCCAGGAACCCAGGCAGTATTCTTTCTTCAGCTCTTGTCTGAGAGACTCCACGCTTATTTTCTTCTCTTTCCTTGTCTGGCTTTTTCTACCCCCTAGGCTGTGTAATGGGATGTGGCCATCCATGGTCTGGGTACGCATGTTCTCTAGGGATCTAGCCAACAATGAGTCCGTCTCCTTATTTATTCCATTTCCACATTCCCTGGAATGGACTGTTGTTGAACTTACGTAAGTGAAGCACCACCAGGAAGGTGGAAGTCAGAGTCTACAAATACGGCTCATTGTCTGCCATGTCTGCATGGATTAGGGCTGGACGTCAAGTCTCAGAAGAGGTGGTGGGAGGGATACCTGCACGGAAAGATTTCTGATATAGTCCCATGATAGAGTCTGTGCTCCTTAGTGGTAAAGAGAGTGTTTTATTATGTAGTCTCAATTCCTGTTCCCCCTAACCATAGGACTTTGAACAGTGCTCAATAGATCCATGTAAAAATGAATAAAAAGGAAATAAGAATGCACATTGAGGTACACAGTTAGTATCCAATGAATATTATTCTGAAAATCAAGCAACGTTAGAATTTTAAAAGAGGAACCAAGTCATTCCTCTTTATTTCCACTTAATACATTTGTTACTCTCAGAAGTAAGAATGTATTTTTTTTCTGGCTAAAGCTTTTTATCTGATTTTACCTTTTCTTTTTAAAGAGCCTTGAATGAATTAGCTGGCTTTTCAATTTTAAGAGCTTCTCGTGCTTAAGTGTTTTTTGTTTTGTTTTGTTCTGTTTTACCTTTTATCCAAGTTATGACATTTTCTGGTATCGGCTGGACTTCCTGATAAACCTTCCAGGCTGAGCCTGCATAAATGACTCCTGTGAATGTCACTATGAAAGTGTTCTAGGTGGCTTTATTTTTGCTTTAGGACTTTATCCTTGAGGCTGTTCAGTAGTGGTAAAGGTGGGATATCAGATCTATTATTTTTCCCCTAGAAATAGCAAAATGAGACACTCACCAAGTTTATATCTCTGCATTTATAAACTGAAAGCTAACTCTAGACTCGGATCCCCAAACTGAGGTCTCCTGTGCTGTGTGTGGTGGAGGGAGGGGGTGACCCGGTGCAATTGCTTTTTTCTCCTCCTTTTACCACTCTGAAGTGATTTGTAATTTGAGGCCTTTCTGACACAAATGCTGACATACACACACTACTTGGACCTCACTTTCCTTTTACAGTGGAAGTATATAGCCGGGAAGATAGGAGTTTCCCCTTCCTGGTTAAGGCAACAAGCATGTCCTTGAAACAAGCAGGTCTAGACTGAGACTATTTCTCTCTCCCTTTGTCTTTGTGACATGGGATTCTCTAATCCTAAGCTTCTGGCTCATAAAATAGGCATTTTTAATGCATTCCCACAAATAGATGTGAAAGCTGTATGTGAAAGTGCACAGTAAATTGATGACCCAGGTCAAATATACATAAGGCATTTATTAGTGTACTTATCTATTTGTGGAAACCCTGGTGGCATAGTGGTTAAGTGCTGTGTCTGCTGTTTGAAAGGTCGACAGTTCAAATCCACCAGGTGCTCCTTGGAAACTCTATGGGGCAGTTCTACTCTAGATCTATACGGTTGCTGTGAGTCAGAATCAACTCGATGATAGTGGGTTTGTTTTTAATTTTTGTTTTTATTTATTTGTACTGTGTTGTACCTGTGGTTTTTTAAGAAGTAAAAGAATCATACATGTTCCTTTATCATAGTTTATATAGTTACATATTTTGTTTTTACCCCTTCGAACCCCAGTGAACACATATAGTCTACATAGGTAGTCTTGGGACTTAAACTGCTTTCTTGCCTGGGGGCTAGATGTGTTACATTTAATGCAGACAGAGGGATGGAGAAATGCAGAAGCAGGAACTCGATTACACTGGACAACTGGAAGTGGACATGGAAATGAGAGGGCCATGAAGCTGGCACTTGAAGGGTGTTGGAGTAGCTGCAGAGTGTCCAGACTAATACAAGCTAGGAAGAGAGGCATGGTCATCTACTTCTAAAGATCAACCTATGAAAAGTCTACGGATCACAGTGATTCAGTCTACAACCAGTTATGGGGATCAGCAAGCCAGGGCAGTGTTTTGTTCCATTGTGCATGAAGTCACCATGAGTGACAGACTAACTCAATGGCAGCTAACAAAAAGAAAGAGCCTTTTTAGATGCTTTTTCCCCATTGTGCCCTAAAGTGAAATTTTAATACTGTAGATATTTGAATAGCTCCTTAAGTACTGTGCTTAATACTAAAAAAAGTGTACATTTTTTTTTTTTGCTACCAAGAACAAATTATTGCCTCAATACTATCCCTGTTGAGGATTCCTGCCTCTTACAGCAAAACCTGTGAAAGCTGGGACCTGTATGAGGTGGGGACCTATCAGAGAAGGAAAACGAAAATGGTTTTCCGTTAATGGAAAACTTGCCACATCCAGAAACACAAGGCAGTCCTGTGGAGTTTCAGCTTTCCCAAGTTTCATTGCACTCTTTTGAATATAATTATCTTATGAGCGTCTGTGTATACCCCTCTAAAGCAAAATAAAACAATTCCCAGAACTCCCCCTGACAAAACTACAGAAATTCTAAACCCAAATCTAAAGACCTTCTTTGGCAAGCCCCCTGCATGGTTGCTTAAAAATTGTGTATTTTGTTTTTCTGAGGAGCCTCAAAAGATAATATGTGTGATAATAATCTTGTCATGCATGTTCTTTTTTAGCCCACTTTGAGTGCTTAGAGATGACTAGAAATGCTGTGGAAATGCAGAGCTCTCATTATGCAGTTGTACAGCAATGGTTTTTTTTTTTAGTTTGTGAAATACATTTTCAATGTGTGATAAAATAATTTGTTATTTTAGCCACTCTCCTGGCAAGGCCCCATTATTAGTTCTATCATTATTCTTATTGTGTTGATATGGAGGCTGAAGCAGAGAGGGATTGAATTCAACAGCATGTGAAATATTTGTCACTGAAACAATGTGGGCAAGTCAAACAATTTGAACATTGCTTTGAAGAAGGTCTAGCCTAGACATGCTGCTTGCTTAGGATGCTTGCTTGTTATTTTAGCCTTAATAATCTCCATTTTAATAGTGGAAAATAATTCCTTGAGGCTAAAGGAAAAAGTGGAGTCTAAATGAGCATTTAAAAAACCTATCTACTGTTTGGTTGCATCATGGTTTGCATTATTTACCTGTTGGTGTGTAACAAATTACCCCAGAATTAGCAGCTTAAAGCATTACATATTTATTCTCTGTCAGTTTCTGTAGGTCAGGAGTCCAGGCAGCTTAGTTGGGTCCTCTGCTTCAGTGTCTGGTGTGGAAGCAATGAAGGTATAAGTTGGGGCTGAGATCTCATCTGAAGACTCAGATGGGGGAGATCCTATTTCCTACTTGCTCACATAGTCACTGGTCGGATTCATACAACCTTTGACTCTTTATGTAGAGTGTCTTATAACATGGCATCTCTCAAGAGTGTAGGAGTGCTAGCATGTCAAAGCCATTTGTACCCTAATCACAGAAGTGATGAGTTTTTAATCTTTTCTCTCCTCTATTTATTAGCAAGTCACTAAATCCAGCCTGTAGTTAAAGGAAGGATATTACCAAACTAAATTCAGACTCCACTGCTGTCAAGATGATTCCAACTCATAGCAACTCTATGGGACAGAGATGAACTTCCTCATAGGGTTTCCAAGGCTGGAATCTTTCTGGAGGAGTCCTGGCGGGGCAGTAGTTAAGAGCTGTGGTGAGCTATGGCTGCTAACCAGAAGGTTGGCAATTCAAATCCACCAGTCACCCCTGGAAACTCTAGGGGGCAGTTCTTCTCTGTCCTGTAGGCTTGCTGTCAGTTGGAATTTACTTGATAGTTTTTTGAAAGGGTTAAGTATACCCCATATCCTCACTACCAGCATGTAAGGAAATTACAACATACATTTTGATATAAAGTTTTCTTGTTGTGGTAAATATGAAGACTGACAATTACGTACGCGAACACATCCTAGGTGAAGTGCTACATACCTTGTTGCTGAATGTCACTACAGTCACTTTCAAAATATTCCCTTTGGGAAGCTATGCACTGATGCCAGTGCCTAGTCTACTCTTCAAAGCAATTTTGAAGCTCCTTTTCTGGAATGGCCATGAGCTATTGTCATGTTACTCATTGGTGTCCTGAACGTCATCAAAATTCCTTTCTTTCAATATTTTCTTTAGTTTAAGAAGAAAACCATTAGCGGCCAGGTCAGATGAGTAAGGAGGGTGTTCCAATACAGTTGTTTGTTTAGTGGCTAAAAGCTCCCTCACAGACAGCTATATAATTAAGTTTGTGAACTTGCCACTGAGCTACCATGAGCACAGGCCTTTAAGAAAGAGTTCCCAAATTTCTTTGAAGGGTGGTCTAGGTGCTGGCATCAGTGCATAGTTTCCCAAGGGGAGTACTTCAAAGGCAACTGTTGTGATATTCAGCAATGAGGTCTATAGCACTTGGAAGAATTAAGTTCATGGACTTAATTGTCAGACCGTGTAGGTACGTAATAAAATGTTTGCCATTTTAACAACCTTCACTTGCACAGTTATGTGACATATGTTCATCGTGTTATTTGGTCATCACTTTTCTTTGCTCCCTGATTTTTTCATTGAACAATTTTTTACATATGCACATAGTCACAAATAGTTTACTCAGTGTGTTTTGTAAGTTTGATTAAGTCTCTGCCCTTTTGGGTGCCCTGACTGTGAATTACACAAATGGTTCACTGAAGGTAGAGCTGATGGTATTCCAAAGGCAGGATTTAGCTATCTTCCATGTAGCACCAGGCAACTAGAACCCTCTGATTCAAAGTTGGATGTGGGACCATTAAACTATGAACTGTGGGTTCCATCCTTAAAGTTGAAAGATGAAGGGCCTGCTAGAGTATCTTACACCTTGATCTGGTAAGGATGGGTATATCTCTAAGTTTTGAGCTAGTCCCCATATCTTCATTTTGTTAGTTGCCATCAAGTTAATTCTAACTGATGGGACAGCGTGTGTGCCGAGCAGAACTACTTCATAGAGTTTTCAAGGCTATAACTTCTCTGAAGCAGATCTCCAGACCTGTCTTCCAAGATGCCTCTGTGTAGGTTCAAACTACCAACCTTCTGGTTAATACTTGAGCACTTAACTGTGTTTAACTCTCAGGGATTTACTCTCTTTAAGTCCTGTTGAGTAAGAAGAGTCCATTTCTAACCTGTATTATGCTGATTAACAAGTCACTAATTTCATTGATGAAGACTGTGTTTTAACAATCATCATGATAATTTTCAAAGCTTCTGGTGGTTTTCAACTGTTGAAGGTCACTGAAGTCTCTGGGGACTGAGGTTGGTGACAAGAATGCACAGATAACCCCTGGAGAGGGAAGCCTGCATTGAGGCAACAGAAGATACCTGGTGTCTGACTTGAACTGCCTGAGCTGAAGTACGTTAAAGCCAGTTAGAGACATGCTAACAATCAGATGCCAATTATCCAGTCCTGAAACAGAAGCATCGTATGTTCAGCCTTTAGAAATATCCAATATGAAACAAGGTGTTTGTTGTATGTTTAACATAGAGAGTGACTGTGAAGTTTTAGAGAAAGGCTTCTTGGTCCATGATCTGGTTTTTTTACCTTACCTTTTATACATTAATTTGCTTAGCCCCTAAAATAGAATGGTAACAGTCCCAATTTATGTGGTTACTTTACGGATAAGTGAGGTTATGTATGTAAAACAGAGATTATGTATGTAAAACATGGCTCACACTTAGAAAAACCTCAGTAATTAGCATTAAGAGTTCTCAAGGGAAAAAAAATCTTCAGTGGTTATGAGGCTGGGGAGGTATACAAGGGGGAAGTCACTAACTAGATAATAGACAAGTCAACTTTGGTGAAGGGAAAGACAACAAAGTGGAGGAAGGCAGCAAAATGTGACAAAGCAAAGTCAGAGAAGCCTCCTAGACATCTCCAAACACCTTGAGGCACCAAGTTACTGGGGCTGAAGACTGGAAACCATGGTCGTAGGGGACACATAGGTCACTTGACGTAACAGTTCGTAAAAAAATATTCCACATCCTACCTTGATGAGTCACATCTGTGATCGTAATAGCTGTGAGCAGCCCCCTAAGATACATCTGTTGGTTGCATCACATTTGGACCAAAGGAGAACAAAGAAAATGAAAGACACAAGGAAAAGTTTAGTCCAAAGGACTATCAGCTGAGTCTGGAAGAACTGGATTGTGACCAGCTACCACCCCAGACCACCTTTTAACAGGGGTCACAATAAAGGGTCCCAGAGAGATGGAGAAAAATGTAGAACAGAATTCAAATTCACAAAAAAAGATCAAAATTACTGGTTTGACAGAGGTACGATCCCTGGACACTCTGCTAACTCACAAATGAAACAGCTCCCAAAGTCTACCTTTCAGCCCAAGATTAAAGGCCAGTGAAGAATAACATGTGTGAGTTCAGTCAAGTATTTGAAACCAAATGGGCAATACTTGCCAGAAAGCAAAGCTGAGAAGGCAAGAAAGGACAAGAAAACTGAATGAGTGAACACAGAGAACCCAGGTTGGAAAGGGAGAGGGGGATAGTGTTAGCACATTGCAGGGACTGCAACCCATGTCATAAAACAATTTGTGTATAAATTTTGAATGAAAGAAACTGATTTATGTAGTAAACTTTTACCTAAAACATAATAAAAGTATAAAGAGAGTTCTCTGTTAAGTGTATTCTTATAAACAGATAGTTTTTTAAATACTTATCTCAACAAAATTTTAGACATGCAGCAGCATAGGTCAAATATCTGTTGTTATGTCGTACAATTTTTAAATCATTTTTCAAGTTATGCATATATAATATTCACCATCAATTTTGATTAAAACACAATGAAGAAAGCACAAATTATCAGTAGTACTCAAAATACCCACATGTGACATTTTGATGTCGGTGCTTCCATGTGTGTCTGCCTATGTATATAGGGAGTTTTTCCAAAACGAAATCAGAATTTATTCTGCACATATTATATTGTCTGACTTTTTAAATTTACAAATACACTGTGAATATTTTTCTATGTCATTACATATTCCTTTTAAAACATGGCTTCTGATGCTTGAAATCCATCTCACTGTTGGATTCTAGTTTGTTATGATTATAAATAATACTTGGTAAACTCTTGAATATAAATTCTTATGTACTTTTATGATTGTTATGTAGGTGAGAGAGTATACACATTTTTACAGCTGTTAATGCGTATTGCTGAATTTTCTTCCACAAGTATTATGTTACTTTATAGCTTCCACCACTAGCTGGCACTGGGTATTAATCTTTTTTCCCCCCCTGGTATATACTTGAGTGAATGACTTAACCTCTTAGAACTTCCATTTGTCATTAAGAAAGTAGGTCGTTTATTCTCACTTTATAGGATTGTTGTGAAGAAGAAATGAAATTGTGAGCTCCTGTTTCTGATCCCTACTCTGAAGATGATTGAAAGTTAGTTGTTTAGTCGTTAACTGTTTGACCTTGATCCCCCTCCAAGATTTTTAATTGTGCTACCTTGGACTGGGTGTTGTGAGATGGTCGGTTTCTCCTCTGTGAACTAAGTATGTAGTAGACTTATATGCATGCATAGATACATCCCTAAAATGGAGTGGACATTTCAAAACCCAATAATTCATGGGTATAAAAAAAAAGGTAAATTAAGCTATCATTCAGAAGGATAAAAAAAGTAAAAAATATGGCATGAGAACACCAATAGTATGCCAGATATATATTGGGAACTTGCATTTTCTGCTTCTTATTTGTGGGAATTCTTTTCAAGATTCTTTACATCACTTGAACCATTTAAAAGAAGTGATGAGATATATTTCCTCCCACCAGTTCCAGAGGGTTTATTTCCCAGTCCTAAACTTATCTTTATTGATAGATAATACTTTTTAAACCCACTCTTCGCTCTTGAGTGTTCAAATAGATTGATTTAGTTGATATTTATTCAGTAGACGTCAAGAGAGTATTACCAAGAATTCTGACTTTTAACTTATTTCTTTGTCGGTTAAGTAAGAGTAACTGCTGTCTTCTTGCATTCCATCCTCCCCATCAGTCCTGCTTATCCTTCCATTATCCCTACAGTTTTAGTAGCATGAAATCCAGCTTCTGTAGTGAAAACATCTTGGTGAAAATAAGTACTGGTATTCTGCAAGTGATATTTTTGTTCCTTCACCGAGTTTAAATCAGTGCCTTTACCTTGACTGTTAGACTCCGGAATCCTAAATCCCTCAATGGCTCATTTGAATTCATCCCTGATGTAATAGACTTTGCTCAGTGGTAAAACTTAGGGGAATCCCCTAAATCAGTCCCCTGAAATTATGGGACTTTGCTTTCTATGAAAGTAGATGAAACTTGGAAAGTTAAGCTCTTATCTGAAATGACAGAAAGTGATTTCTTGAGCTGCAGATCTGTGAATGTCGTTATTTGTGTAGTGATCAGAATGTGTGGTGGCGTACAGTGCAGTGAGGAGCACGTGGACCAGGGGTCAGTGACCTTGACTGCTGGGTCTGTCTTGGCTGTTCTTTAATGGCCACATTGCTTGGACTGGTTGCCCTGACCTTCACTAGTTATGTCATTTTCAGCTCTGCCGTTCAGTGATCTTTTTGTCCTCCTCTTTTCCCCAGTTTCCAAATGTCAAAATATTTTCATTTGTCTGACAAATAAATATTCTTTAAGTCTGCCTAAACATTTAGGAGTTTAAGCTAAGTAGGGATGTAAGAGCATTGGAGGTCATTCACATATAGCCAGTAGATGATCAAAGATTGGGGTGGCACTTCTCATGAAATATATAAAAATAGAAACACACTTTTATAAATATTAGGTAACAAGGGGGTTGGTAGGCATATGGTATGCTGTGAAAATTTCATCTTATATTCACCTGAGTTAACCTTCTTGTTACAGAGGCCTCTAGGTCTTAGGATGTTGGTGCTCAGTAATAAATATATTGACCTGTTTTTAAGGCACGTCCTTTGTAAACAGGGACTGTTTGGGGGAAATTAGAATAATAATAATCATTGTAATGGAGTGCTTACTGTGAGCCAAACTCTGCATCGTGTTGTGAACAATGAGTCCTTTCAATAACACTCTGTAGTAGAGGCAGTTGTTATTCTCCCTTTTCCACTTTATAGACAAGGAGACAGAGGCACGGAGGTTAAGTTACTTGCATAAGGTCATCAGCTTGTAAACGGCAGCCTGGAGTTTGAATCCAAGCGGTTTGACTTCAGAGCTCACCGTCTTAACTGCCCTGTGGTTTGACTCACTGACCTAGGAGATGAAATCCTTTCTCCCAAGGAGGCTGCTTGAGGAGATGAGACAAAAGCCTGACTCCTCTCCATCAGCACTGGTTGTACATGTGACCTGAAAGTCAACACTCATTAAATATAGAGAAAATGCCTGCCGTTAACCAAAAGGTCGGCAGCTCAGATCCACCAGGTGCTGAGTAGAAACTTTAAAGGGCAATTCTGCTCTGTCCTGTAGGGTCATTATGAGTTGGGATCGACTCAGTGGCAACTGGTTTCTTCTTCTTTACCAGGCACCACTGTGGTACTTGCTTTCCTCAATGCCCCTCTTATCCCACCTCCAAAGAAGTATCTTTGGAGATCTGGGGAGTGTTCTGTCATTATTCTGCATAGAATTTCCCACCAGTCTGTTTTCTGAGCTGTTTTTTCACTGTATTGTGGTAAATTCAAAGACAAAGAAAATGAGGAAACAGAAATTGTGGCCACCATAAATCTTCACACACCTCATAAAGCAGGCACAGAATTGAAAGCTGAAACAACTTTGGTTAGGCTGCATCAGAATACCAAAAAGTAGTGGCTGCATCCGCAGAGCGTATGAACTAAGTGAATTAGAGGTGCAAATAGGTTGTAGGTGACAGGTATTGGTCCTTGTGGGATTGGGCTGGGAATTCAGCTAGGCTCTTTGTGCTAAATGAAGGGCGTTAGTCTGAGCAGCAAAGCTAGGAAATTGTCACTCAGGCACTTCAGATCAGGGGTTAATACAGAATGCAGGGCAGTATAACTTAAATTGAGAATGTAATTTCATTTCTTCAAGGTACACCCCGTAAATGAACATCATTTTTGTGCTTAAGTTTGGAAGCATGTTAATTAAATGCTCCTTGGGCTGAGGTGTCCCCTTGGTCCGTCTGTTTTCCTTCTTCTGTGATGATTTCTTATTCTGATTCCCCACTCTGTGGTGGAATCTCGTCTCCTACTGGAGAATCTTTTTGCAACCGTCCTTTGCGGGGGTTTGGGTGACAGGCAGAGCCCTAGGGAGGTGATGGGGGAAGGAGGCTGGAGTATCTGCCTGTTGTTAGGAAAGAAGGGAGCATCACCTGCAGTGAGTGCAGGTTGGTTAGACTGGATTTTTTTTTTGTCACTTCCAATGTCTCAGATTCCCATTTGCTGCTGATATTTGATCATTTATTCCTTGGCTAGCTTTTTTAGATCCTAGCTGTTTTTCTGGTTTTCTCTGTATTTCCTTCGTAAAGGGAGATGGTGACTTCTATGGAGTTCATTAACTCCTTTCATACTGGCTGCATGAGGAGACAGTTTTAGAATAATTTAAAGGCTGTAATTAAAAATTTTCTTGATCAGTGGCCTTAGCTGGGAATACAGACTTTAATGACAATGTTTGTTAAAGCCTATTGATATTTGTTATTAGTCTCTGTACATCTTGATATGTTAGGAATATTTCATGATGAAAGTTACTACACTCCTCCACAAAAGACTCTTTTGCACATGAACATTGTAAATTGTACTTCACACAGAGCCGTCTTTGTGTATGTGCCCTAGCTTCCTTTGAAATCAGTAAAATATCCACTAGTAGGCCTTGGTTAAACATTTAATTTTTCCAGGTCTCACTTTTCTGTAAAGTGAGAAACAACATTACAGCCTACTTCGCACGCAGAGTTCTTGGGAGGAATAAATGAGTTAATAAACATAAAATGCTTGGTATAGGATTTGACACATAGTAAATGATCAGTTGCTATGTCGTCTTTTAAAAAGTGCAAGAAAGTTATAAGCAACAGATTATTTGTCTCATTATGACACTATAGACAGTTTTTAGTGGTTCTGATGAGTCTGTCTTTGGAGCCAGTCTTGCTATGAGTATGAGAAATAAATGAGATAGTGTTAAAAAAAAAAAAAAAGTGCTTCAAATACCTTGGTACACAATAAATATACTATAAATGAGCACTGTTATTGTTCCATTTCAAAACAACTGTAATGACCAAATCTGTCTTTCCACTTCTTTTTATATGCAGATTTGAAACACAGTTATAATTGCAGTACAAGTACAATTTTATGTCTTGCTTTTTTCAAGCAATATTTTATCCCAGGTAACTTCCACAGTAACTACGTAAACTTCAAAGCCATTATTTTAATGACTGCATAATATTCCATCAAGTGATTATATAATTATTTCAAAGCTTCGTTAGTCTTGAGCATCAAAGTTATTTGCAAGTTTTTACCATTGTTAATGACACCATGTGAAACACCTGGGCTTGTAGAATCTTGCATATTTTGTATCAAAATCTTAGAAAAGTTTCTTTGAAGCACTCTCATTGTACCTGGCTATGTTTATGGTTCTTTGAATGCATTTTGTATCTCCCTCACTAAGTGGCAAGCTTCTGTGTGGGACTCTCCATTTGTTCCTTAATTTCCAGCACACAATCTATGCTTGATACATTATTACCGAATTAGTGAACAAAGGGGCAAACTGTTATTTCACCAGGAGATAAGACTTCTGTATATTTTTGTCATTTGCCTTTTAAAAGTAGTCGTAAAAATCTAGGTACTTCTTACATAATGAAGGGGTAATAGGAAAGATAACAGGCAATATTTATTGAGCACTTTCTGCACACCAGAAATCATGCTGAGTACATTAATGGGATACACTAGCTGGGTGTGATCCTTGGCTACAATGCCTCGTGCACAGCCACCACCTGTGTGTCAGTGGAGAGTTGAAGCTTGTCTGTTGTTACAGTGCTGAACGGATATCAGTGGAACTTCCAGACTAAGAGTAGGATAAAAGGTCTGGCAGCCTGCATGTAAAAATCAGCCAGTGAAAACCCTATGCGTTACAATGGTGCAGTCCCTGACCAATCACGCATGTAGCACCAGACAAGGCAGTATGAGGTTCCATTGTACGTGGAGCCACCGTCAGTAAAGGGCCAGCTGGACAGCAGCTAACAAGAGCTACATCCAACTCTTTCTCAGTGCAGATTCCTGAGCAGGCAGTGGATGATCAGTTGGGAGAAATGTCACAGATGGGTTGTGGCACTGGGTGGGAGGCTAACCTTGGTCAGTGGTGACCAAATTATTTTGCAAGAGGTCCAAGTCAGGAAAAAATAAAATTATGTACAGGTCACACATTTTAAAAGTCAAAATAAAAATAGACTGATTCATATTGGAGTTGGAAAGTAATGTAATAAAATGGAAAAATGCCAATGTCCAATTGGTCACTGCTTTTCGGCTTCTGTCAGGCCAGGTTTTATTTGAAAATTGGCACCATGGAAATGACTTAGTAATCTATCATTTTGATATTGGATCATGATGACATCTCTCTAAATCACATAAGCCGCTTTCAGCCCTTTGCTGAGGGCTGTCTTTCTGAACTAGGCAATGCAAGGTCCTTTCCAACATTGTGATATCATTATTTTAGGCTATATTCTTTACAATTATAAACTGTGAAAATTCAATATTCTCCTTAAGGAGCAAGAAAGCTTTATAATGTGAAGCAAAGACATCTGAGTTACTGTATCAGTTTAATGTTCTGTAGTTACACCTAAAGATTTTGAGTTACCTATCAAAAGAGAAATGAATCTTACTCGAGAGTTCATTAACCACTGTGGGAAAGTTATATTGAAGTCATACATTCTACTAGGCTATTCCTACATGAAAAGCAATGTGTTTAGAATAATTTCTAGATGTGATTAAATATTGATTCATATGCTAGCAATCATTTCCTTTTGTTTGGCAGCAGGACTAAAATAATACAATTTATTTATCAAGTTTTTTGAACATAAGCAGTAGGGCCGGGGAGAAGAGCACCTGTTACGTACCTAGTGTTATAACAGCTGTTTGACACAGTCTCACCTAACCCTCCGCATCCCTGTCTTCCAGTGGCGTAGGATCCTGCCTTTGAGGTCTTACTGCCTAGGCCAGATCATGCATCTGCTTATTATGTACTGCGTGGTTTCGGACAGGATGCGTAACTTCCCTGAGCTTCTGTGCATCCAAAATAAAGACAATAATAACCCCATAAGGCAGATGAGAGGGTAAAAGCAGTTAACACAGATAAAGGCAGTCAGCACGGTGCTTGGCATACAATATGATCCTAATAAATTGTGACTACTATTATTTAGTGTTATCCTAAACCTTGATGGTATAGTGGTTAAGTGCTCCTCACTGAAAGATCAGCAGTCCAAATCCACTAGGTACTCCTTGGAAACTCAATGAAGCAGTTCTATCCTACTCTATGAGTCAGAGTTGACTCTACAGCGCTGGTTTTGGTTTTGGGTATCCTAGTGTTATAGATAAGGATCTCGTCAATCTGAAAGAAATGGATAGCATTAGTTTAAAAATCTTTTGCCACATGTTATGGCAAAAGATGTCTTCCTGGAGAAGTTCTGAGCAGCATTTCTCTTATTTTTTGACAAGAAAACTCAATGCACATTCATTTACCCACTCAGTGATTCGCAGCGATACCCACTATGTGCTGGGTTCTGATGCAGCTGCTGGAGATCCAGCAGGGAGCACCGGACAGGTCTCTCTCAGTCTCATGGAGCTTACTCTCTAGTGTGTGTGGGGATCAGAGGAGTCGGGGAGAGGAGGGAGAGTGACAGACAGTACAAAGCACAGATAATCGTTTCCTGTAGTGATGAGTGCCGTGAAGACAGTAGGGCAACGGGATACTGGGTGGGCCGCTGTTGCAAGAGCATTCAGGCGCATCTCCGAGGAGGTGCTGCTTGGCTTGAGAGGGGAATGGTGCATGTACAAGGAGCTAGCCTGCCCTGTGAAAATCTGGGAGGTGTTCCTGTGAGAGGGAACTGTGAGTGACAAAGAAGGAAGTGAGCGTCTTCCTGGACAGACTGCAAGTTCATAGTATATTCAGTATTCTTCACCTAGACCATAATTCAAGTGTATCAATTCCTCACGGTTCCTCTTTAGTTTGTCATTACCAGCATCGTCGACTGTATGATAGTCCAATTCAAAACGGCCAATACTAGTCCGTTTCAGCTCACTAATGTCTAGCATATCAATCTTTGTGTTTCATTTCATTTTTTGATGACTTCCAATTGTACTGGATTTATTACTTCGTACCTTCCACATTCTTATTACTAATGGCTGTCTGCAGCTATTTCCTTTCATTTTGAGCTGTGTCTCATCCGCAGATGGAGGTCCTGAAAACTTCACTCTATCTATGTTGTTAATTAAGGTTGATTCTCCCATGAGTCTCCTCAAACAGTTCTTCCCCAGTTGTATGCCGAGTGCCTTCCAACCTGAGGTGTTCATTGTCTGCACCATGTCAGACAATGTTCCACTGCTACTCGTAAAGTGTCCACTGGCTAGTTTTTTCAGAATAGATTGCCTAGTCATTCTTCCCAGTCTGTCTTAATCTGAAAGTCTGCTGAAACCTGTCTACTAGGGGTGACCCCGCTGGCATTTGAATTAGCAGCGGCATAGCTTCTAGCAACACGCAAACCACCACAGTATGTTAAACTGATAGAAGAATGGTCAGCCGATGTTGCTACCTCGCCTTTGAATAGAAATTATAAAAAGAAATAATAAAACACAAAAGCCTCGTTCCCCCGAGATCGATTGCAACTCATAGTGACCTTCTAGGAACTGAGTAGAACTGCCCAGAGGATTTCTGAGGCTGTAATCATTGTGGAAGCAAACTGCTCCATCTTTTTCCTGCAGCAGGTCTGGTGGATTCTAACTGCCAGCTTTTCAGTTAGCAGCTAAACACTTAACCACTGCATGGCCAGGGCTCTTTTGGAGAGAGTAGTAGCCCATGTTACTATCTCGATTCAGACACGATGTGGTTGAGGCTTAGAGAGTTTAATCCACATGTCCAAGTTCTTAACAGCTATCTCAGATGTGACTGTAAAGCTCTCTAACAGTGAAGTTGCATAATCGAGTGCCATTTGTAGCTATACAGGTGTGTTTTAGTTCTTTTGTCTTCTCCAGGAAAGAGCAGAGCTAAGGTGGGAGAAATGGTGTGTGGGGGTGGGGGTGGGCGGTGATGGAAAGGTCGGGATTGTTACAGTCTTACACTAAATCTGGTCTGTGTTTCCGCCCTCAGGAAGACAATTTCAGTTACTATACTGTAGTTCCCACCCCCACACATTATGCTTTTCTTTGCTTGCTCTTTCTCTTAATCTCTGTATGTCACATCCTTAACTGGACTTTGGTTGTTACTGAGATTGCTTCTCTTCTACCAGGCTTTGCAAGTGCTCTAAACCAAAGCAAGTACTGTGGAGCCAGTGCTGGCTCATCGTGTCCTGATTAGTCTCTTTTTGCATGGAACCAATTTTCTTTCTTTTAAACACTGTCATGCTTCTCAGAAACTGCTTTGCCTCTCAGTTATTTTGCATTTGTCTCTTTCCTCCCAAGAGACTGACAACTCCTTAAGTAGAGGTTTCTTGTCTTACTTGCATTGTTATGCCTCAGTGTGCAGTCTTGCACACACTGTGAGCGCTGTTACTGCTTATGGTCTTCGTTCCACAGCCATGACCACAGTGACGCATTATTGCCACTAGGGGTCTTCAACACCAGCCTCTTAGCGCTGAGAAAATAAAATACGCAGCTCGGTTTTGTGAAGAGCTCCTCAAGATGCATCTTTTGAGAGCTGCTGTAGAATTTTGACATTTTTTTTTCTTAAGGTCTAAGATTAATTTCTTTGGGGCTCCCTAGGTAAATCAGAGCTTCTTTAGAAAGCACCACCCATATGATAGCAAAATAAATACAGTATCTGAATTTATCTGTCCTTAGTCCCAATCACTCCTTCTGAAGACAAACTTGGAGTTTTCAGTAACAGTCAGCAATTTTTCAGAGCTTCTAGAAAAGTGGGGAATTTGTGCAGGGTTTTGAATCTTGGAGACTTTGCAGTTCCTTTGTGGAGATGTTTGGTGAGTGCAGCTTTGTTATTAGGGAAATGAGACGACAGAATACCTCACGTATCTGAAGAAAGATAGCTTTGTGAGAGAGGAAAAAATTCTCAGAAGGGAGAAAAATAATAAAATGAAGCTTGTTTATGGGTTGTCAGTCGGAAAAGCTTTTAAGCTGTGTCTATAAAGGTGGATCCACTTAATGTTTGTTCTGCATTGCAGGCATCATTGTGTGATAAGTGGTGTAAATTTAGCCCCTTTAAGCCTGATCTCCTAGGGTTTGAGATTTAAGTGTTGTAACTTTATTTGAAAGGACTCTATCGATTGAGTTTTGATTTGGTCCTTCCTTGTCAAAGAGAAGTGCTAAATAATGATTGGGCCGCCCTGTTAGGGTTTTTTTTTTTTTTTTTTTTTTTGTCTTCAATTCACTTTATAGCTCTCTTGCTGTGTCCCCAACCTTCTATTTCTAACTCTTCTGCTGTAAAGAATAATGAGGTATAAGGAAGAGTAAAAAAGGGAAAGAAAAATCAACTGTCACATTGTGAATGTAATTGATTCAGTAAATAATGTCTTCCAGTCCCAAGGCAAACCTCAGAGTCTTTACGTACGTCAATTAGTGTTCAGCTCAGTAAGTGGTGGCGTTCTTAATTTAGACTGATGGGGCAAGTTCACTGGTTTTCACTTCCTAAGGAAGGAGTGTGCTTTTCTTGTTACAAAGACACACATTATGTTAATTTATATGCCTACTCTGCAGAAAGCTTGGAAGAGAATTAATGGGACAGTTTTTATTCGCCTTGGCAATAGAAGGAGAGTGTTTACTTACTGTTCAGGAGTTTGTTGAAACAAAAAAATTGAAGCAGGGAAATGACAACTCACCAGAATCCACTAGACTGTAAGCTTCATGCAGCCAGGGAAATCGTCTTGTTTATGCCCCATTTAGTTTCCAGTGCATAGGGTAGGTGTGCCATAAATCTTTCTTGACTTGGTCTGTTGTTGAAGGAATGACAGCAGAAATGAACTATCTAGAGCTTATGTTATGAGCTGGCTTAAAGTTCATTCCACTGGTTGTTTCAATTCTCTCCCCCTTTTTTCTTTGCCAAATTATTTAAAAGGAGAGTGACTCTAATGGTCCCATATATTCTTGACAATGTTGACTTTTACTTGAACCCTGTGATCATAGAAGAGTGAAGGTTAAGAATCTCCCCCTGCCATGATTTTCTGCTATGAAAAATGGCTACTGCCAAGTGATACCCTTTCCCATAAGACTTAGATAAGAGTGCAAATGCTTCCTTATTTACCTTTGCCGAGCCTGGATACAGAGCTTCCAAATTCCCGTTCTTTGCCTCATAATGATTAGTTGAACTGCTTGTCCTCATTGATCAACAGGAACAAAATGCTTGTTGATCATGCTTTGCTTAGACTTCTCTTTTTCCCCCGAGTCCCTGAACTTGGGCCTTCCTTCAGCCTGAGCCAATATATAACTCCCTCCTTAGGGACCCTCTTGGAGAATAGGTTGACCGCAGTATGAAACATTGTTCTTTCATCTCCTATGTGATCACATCACCCTGTCAGCCCGCTTTTCCACACCCGGTTGTTTAGAGCTTTGTTCACTGTTTTATAAAAGAGAAACCTCATCTGCCTGAATATCCAGAGGTTTCCTGGTCGTATAGAGGAGCTTTCATGCTGTTAGTGATAGTTACCTCTGGTGCCTTGCTTCCTTGCAATAATGTTTTTGAATAGAGTGTCTCCTTACTCAGTGTGAATTTGTTTTTTATTTGATGCACTGTATATCTCCAGAGATGATTTAGAAGGACCTATTGCAATACCCAGACTGTCCAAGTTAGAAGATCATAGAGGTGACATAAGCTACGGTGTACAAACTCTAGTAGATGAACTAGATGCAAATCACATGAAGGATGCTATAAATATAAATTCCTAGGTCTGAGCTCCAGATATTCTAATCAAGTAGACCTGGATAGGCTGGGAGTCTGTATTTGTTTGGTAGATTCCCCTAGTAACTACTGTGCAGGTGGTGTTGAAAGCACTAGTATAATTTGCTGAACAGTCCCTTGGCCTTTCTGGTCTAAGTTTGCTGTTAGGTGCTGACTCATAGTGACCGAGTATAATTAAACAAAATGGCCCAGTTCTATGCCATCCCATAACCATCGTTATGCTTGAGCCCACTTTTGCAGCTGTTGTGTGAGTCCAGCTTGTTGAGGGTCTTCCTTTCTTTACTGACTTTCTGCGTTACGAAACATAATGTCCTTCTCTAGGGACTGTTCTCTCCTGATAGTATGTCCAAAGTATGGCAAATGGAGTCTAACCATACTTGATTTAAAGGAACATTCTTGCTGTACTTTTTCTAAGACACATTTGTTTGTTTTCTGGCAACTCATGGTATATTTGGTATTCTTTGCCAACACCATAATTCAAAGGCATTAGTTCTTCTTTGTTCTTCTTTATTCTTTGTCTAGCTTTTGCATGTGTGTGAGACAATTGAAAATACCATGGCATGGATCAGGTGTACCTCAGTCCTCAAAGTGGCATCTTTGCTTTTTAATACTTTAAAGAGATCTTTTGCAGCAGATACACCCAATACAATGCAAAGTCATGCTCCTTAGAAAGAGATATGGTGAAATTTCATCTCACATGCTGTGGACATGTTACCAGGAGGGATTGGTCCCTGAAAAAGGGCATCATGTTTGGTCAAGCAAAGGGTCAATGAAAAAGAGGGAGACTGTCCACAAGATGGACTGACAAAGGGCTGCAACAATGGACTCAAGTGTAACAATGGTTGTGAGATGGCACAGGACCAGGTAGTGTTTTGTTCTGTTGTGCATGGGGTTGCTATGAGTTGCAACCAAGTTGATGGCACCTAATAGCAATGCCTAGGATATTGATCTTTATATGTTTTATTTCCTTTTTGATGACTTCCAGTTTTTACAGATTCATAGCTCGTACATTCCGTGTTCTGATTGTTAATGTATGTTTGCAGCTGTTCTCATATTGAGTCGTGCCACCTCAGCAGATTGTAGTTCCCCAAACTTGGCTACATCCATGTCATTAAGGTCAGCTCTATTCAGAGGCAGCAACTCTTCCTCAGCTGTGTTTTTAGTACCTTCAACGTGAGAGGCTCATCTTCCAGTACTGTGTCAGACAGTGTCCTGTTGCTCTTTGCAAGGTTTCCACGGGCAGCGTTTCCAGAAGTAGAACGCCAGGTCATTTTCCCTAGCCTGTCTTAGTCTGGAAGCTCCCCTGAAACCTGCTCACCGTGGGCGACCCTGCTGGTATTTGAAATACAGGAGGCATAGCTCCCAGCATCACAGCAACTTGCAAGCCACCAAAGTACAGCAAACTGACAGATGCTTGTGGGGGTCTAAGTTTACTTCGTGGTAAAGGGACTCTGCGGTAGCATCCAGCAGAGTAATTGGCAGAGCTGTGAGTAGAGCCCAGGTGTCTTGACTGATGACAGTGCTCCTAGTCCAGCAGTTTGCTGCTTTGGTTCGGCCAACACTGCATGCTACTTTTCACGTTCCTGGGCATTCTATCAAGGTCTTTTTGTTAGTGCTTCTGCCTTCCAATATAGTAGTAACAGTGTTTGTGGTGATGGCCAGGCAAAATCTGAAGGTCCTTCTGAATTCTCAGGGGAACATTATATTATGTTCAGTGTATTTTGGTATTAAATATATTCTAGAGCTGCCCTTTATTGCCCCCATCCCCGTCTTCTTGCTCAGAACAGACTACAGGTAAGAAGTCCCTGCTTTTCTCCTCACAGCCACGTGTATTCCCCAGCCCTGTCTGCTGATAAGAAAATTACTTTGGTGTTGTTAAAACTATACAACTCTGGGGCCTACTTGAGTCATACTTGATCAGAATCTTCCTGAGAGGGGCTGAAGACCTGTATTTTAAGTTATCTTTGATCATTCTTCTCTACTTTGCAGGATCTGAGTACAGTGGTTCCCTTTCTTCTCCATCAAGTTTCGACTTTTTTAGGACCCTGGTTCATAATTACATCATAATCCTGTCATCAGTAGAGTCACTATGAGTTGAAATCAACTGGATGGCAATGGGTTTGGCTTTTTTGTTTTCATCTAAAGAAAGGTGCACCCTCTGGTCTGCAAAACTTGTCTTTGAATGAAGAAAGGGGAAATACTTGCTTTCGTCTTACTTCTTGGGTAGAATTTTACTGGACAGGTAGGTGTATAGACAGGTTAGTATGTGCAGTGTTGGGATGAACCTTGAAGAAAGGTTAAGAGGTGGCCTCTGGAACTGAAGTTGAATCCTAGGCTCTTTTCTTGGCTTTATTGCTTAATAGCTATAAACTTGGGCAACCTACTTACTCTCTTTGAGCTCTGTTTCATCCTAAGTAAAACAAAGTAAGAATAATACTTGTTCAGGGTTTTTCTGTACATTGAACACAGTGGTCTTAGGCTGGTTTTTGGACATAGACTCAGATGCAGATTTGTCTGCAGAAGATGAGAGATAACTTGCAGAAACAACTCTTCTGAAGGAGTTAGGGAAACCGCATTAGGCAGAGGTCAAGTTGAACTGTGGTGCAATTACCAGGGCCTCAGCTTATCCCCTGGGCAGCTCTGGAGATGAGATATCTTTCAGAGGTTTTCCAAATTAAGGGCGGTGGGGCCAGGCTTTTATACCCTATGTCTACCGGTCACTGGATGTAGGTGACCCCTGGAGAGGGCACATGCCTTAGGTTAGGGAGCTCCCTTTGGCTGAGTGCTGTGGTAGCATCAGCACCTACCGTCCTGGAAGCTGGTGGGTTCAGTTCTGAAGGGAACTCAGTGGCACATTGCAACATCCACTGTACAAGGTAATGGACATAAAAACCTTAGCACTGAACACAGCACATTTGTAAGTGGTCAATAAATAGTAACTAAGACCCTTGTTATTCCAGTTCTGGCAGTGCCACTCAGTAGCTAAATCACCTTCAGAAGTTACTTAACTTCTTGTATGTTATTTTCTTGTGCTTCGAGCAGAGATCCTAAACTCAGCTCTGCCACATTCCCTGAGTGGTTCTGAGCACACGTGGAGATAATGTATGTGCAATTGCTGAGTAAAATGGAATAAAAATGTAAGATATGACTATGAGCCTACTTTGCTGAAAGGAGTATGTGGCCGTGACTTGAATTCCTAAAGGGGATGGGTTATGATAAATGTAAAAGTGCTTGTCCATGAAATTCAGCATTTTGATTTTTCTTTCTTTCCTATACAGGGAATTAGAATAATGGAGATGTTGCTAAAGGAACAGTGTGGTGCCCCTTTAGCTGAATAAAGAATCACCGGTGAGTACCAAAGAAAAGTCAGGATTATTTACTGAAACCGTGTTTTCATGCTTATAAGCCAGACATTATGCACTGGCCTCCGCGGGCTATCCATGCTCTACATTTCCTGGGTATGTGCACGCAGCACTGTTTCACAGGTGGTTTGCTATCTGTTCAGACCCTTTATTTACTTGTTTCTTTGATTTTTGTATCAGTTTTGCTCTCTGTGCTGGGTCATAGCACAAATTGTTAAAACTTGGTCAGCACAACCCACCATGATTGTGACACTCAAGATGGCATACATTTGTAAAGACTGAAGCTGAAGATTAAAGCTTAATTTTATTATTCAAGAACAATAGAAGGAGGAGTTGAAAGCTGTAATTGGTACAAAAGGAAAACAAGGGACATGTTGATTGGGCAGTGAAATAAAGATATTTTATCAGTTGTATATACTTTCAAAATGCTTTTGAGACAGATCCTAAGGCCTTGAGAATAATTTCCGGGTTGTGAGTTCCTTGATTGATTAGCAATGTCTGCCACAGGCACAGGATGAAAGAAACACAGCGTTTGTGTTGGAGTGCATGCCAGCTCTAGTTTAGGGCAAGTGGTGTTGAGTGAAGATTAAGGTACTAGTCAGCACCTTTCCCCAACCACTCCCCAGTATTTCTCTTGTCTGCATCAAGGACACTGGTCTTCATATTGGAAAGGGCAGAACAAAGTTATTTAAGGCAGAATCAAAGGTCCAAATAAAAATATCATGGATTTACATTTTATAAAATTTATGAGGCTTAGTTTTTTAGTATCTGAGAGAAGATAACCTTTGAGTAAACATTGCCTGGAATAATTAAAATTTATTTCACATTTATTTAGTTGTCTTCAATGTACAGTATACTTGGTTTTCTCTAAGCATCCAGGAACATTTCTATACAAATACGTCAGCTGTCAAAGTGCACTGGTCAGGCCTGTGCACAGACACTGGTTGGAGAAATGAAAAGTGATCCTGCTTGTTTGCAGGTTTGCCTCCATTCTAATATTATCAGTTGCTGTCAAGTGAATTCTGACTCACATGTCTCAGAGTAGAAGTATGCTCCATAGGCTTTTCACTGGTTGAGTTTTCAGAAGTAGATCATCAAGCCTTTTTTCTGAAGTACCTCTGAGTGGATTTGAACCTTGAATCTTTCATTTGGCAGCACAGCATGTTAATCCATCCAGTGACTAATATGAAGACTCTAAACTTGCTATGAGTCAGAATAGACTCAACAGCAACAGGTTTGATTTTGGTTAAACTTAACAGATTAGTAGTAGGTGTTTGTTACTGGGAAGGTAAACAAGATAATTTAACTCAGGCTTGGCATCTGCAGGAGTTCATGAAATGATGGAATCGAATCTAAATAGCTCCTGTATCCACTTTATTCTTTGAAAAGTTGTAGAGAACTTAAGCACATCTCCCTGTTTCTCCAGGCTAGCACTTTTTGTGAGGCTCATTTTTTTTTTAAAGCTTAAACCAAAAACAAAACCAGTTGCCGTAGTATGTTCCAACTCATGACACCCCTTTATGTTTCATAGTAGAAGTGTGCTGTATAGAGTTTCAAGGCTGTGACCTTTCGAAAGCAGGTTGTTTAAATCTCTCCAACCACTAACCTCATTAAGCACCTTACGTTCATGCCTTTAGGCTTAAATCCAACCTTACTCTGGGAAGTGGAGTCTAAAGTAAGCTCTAAGTTAAATGCAAGAATGAGGGGATCCATTTGTGGGAAAGGTGTGTAGTTGGTGGTTTCCAATCTTTAAATCAATATTTTCAAATTTAGCAAGCATCAGACCACCTGGAAGTCTTGTTAAACAGATTGCTGGGCTCCACCCCCAGAGTTTCTGATCTGGAAGGTCTGGAACAGGGCCTGGAATTTGCACCTCTAGATGATGTTGATAAGCTTCTAGATGATGTTGATACTGCTGATCTGGGGAGCACCCTTTCTGCCTGTCTGGGGGCCACAGTTAGACACCAAGTTCTGAGAGAGTTCACATCTCTGACCTGAGACAAGTTAACTGCTAGGACACCAAGAAAGGGAGTAACTGGGTTTTTAGGAATCTTTATTGTGCGGACAGTCAACTGTACGTTAATCAGAGGAATGATTTTCTTTGTCTGGCTTTTCCTTGATTTTTAGCTCCTTCTTGCTTTCATGTTGATATGCTCCATCCTGAAGCAGGACACCTGATAATAGAGGAGACTCACCCCATTGTAGTTTTATATCAGTTTTGATTTCAAGTCTTGCTAGTGACAGTGCAGAAATGAATCACTTCATACAAGTTTACAGTATTACCTGTTGTCTTAAATTACCCTTTCTTCTCCTCTCTCTTTCTTTCTTTTTTTGCTATAGCTTAGGACGAAGTCATAAACTCAGGGTTTTTTGGTTTGCTTTTTGTCAGTAAAGTTTTATTTGACACAGTCATGGTCTTGGCTATGTTCAAGGTACAAAAACAGAATTGGATAGTTGTGACAGATGTTATGGCCTACCAGGGCTAAAATGTTTACTATCTGCCTCTTTAAGAAAAAGCAACTTACTCTCCTCTCTCAGGTGAAGTGGCCAAAGTTAGATACTGTGTGGGGTTTAGTGCCAGGTATTTACATTTAATGCAGTGTGGTTCCTGGAAGATTTACCTAATTCCAACTCTTGTAATTCATGACCAATTTTTTCAGAGGAGCACATATAAAATAGGGGTAAATACTTTTACCACATAAATTTACATTTCTGTAAGTCAGAGAGTACTGTTGGAGCTTTAAGCTTTTTTTGAAATCAGCATTACTGTAGTATTACATGCAATTAAATTTACCATTTTCAATGGGATAATTTAACGAGTTTCAACACATGTTTACAGTTATTAAACATCACCATCATCATGATGTAGATAATTTTGAGGCTTTGATGTTGCAGACATGTAGACAACTTATTCTTCCATTTTTTCCCATTTTCTTGACTAATTTTACAAAGTTTCTGGAGAGTTAAAATATGCCTGTTTTAAAGCTACTTTTTAGTTTTTCAAAATGAGCTCTTAAGGGAAATAGAATAGTGGTAGGTGGGGGAAGCTACTGTTTTTTGTAAGCAAAAGGAAAAAAGTGCCGAAAGAATTAAAATGGATTCTGTAGCTATAGAGTAGGGGTTGGCAAACAGTACCTGGCCCAAATCCAGCCTGCTTCCTATTGCTGTAAGTACAGTTTTCTTTAAATGCAGACATGCATGCTCCTGGCTCTGCTCAAAGTACAAAAGCAAAGTTGCATAGTTGGAAAGACCTCTTAGCCTGCAAAATCTAAAATGTTTCCTCTCTGCCACATTAAGAAAAAGATTGCTGTCCTGTGATTTAGACTATGCTGTCTTCTAAATCAGTGTCAAGGAGGGTTGTGATGATTGTTTGGCCTTTTAAAATACAATATTTGCTATGTCTCATTTCCATTCCAAAGTTAATAGCTCGACAGCTTATTTTCCTTGCATTAGCTCTTGTGTCATCTCAAGACCAAAGCAAAGCTATTGCTGTTGAGTTGATTTCAACTTACAGTGACACTATAGGACAGAGTAGAGCTGCCCCAGAGAGGTTCCAAGGAGCACCTGGTAAATTTGAACTGCTGACCTCTGGGTTAGCAGCCAAGTATGCAACCACAGTGCCAGCAGGGCTTCAGGTGTCATCACTTTGGCCATGTTTTTTAAGGCATAAAAAGCTTTAAAATTTTAACAATGAAGGTTAGAATACCAGTAACAGTAGTCAGTGAAATTACTCATAAAGGTCTCACGTACTTGTTCAGTGGAGTGGAACTAGAGGCATTTTGTTTAGCAGATAAAGAGGCACTGTGCTGTGGCAATAGTATATAGTTGTTAGCTGGCGTCAAGTTGGTTCTGGATTCATGGTGATTCTGCATAGGACAGAATGAGAACATCGTCTTCTATAGGATTCTCACTGGCTGATTTTCAGAAGTAGGTGGCCAGGCCCTTTTTCCTACTGTATCTTAGTTTGTTAGCTCTGCTAAAACCTGATCAGCATCACTGCACACACAGGCTTCAGTGACAGATGAGTGGTGGTTGCACGTGAGGCATTGGCCAAAATCCATTCTGGGTCTGCTGTACGAATGGTGAGAATTCTACCTCTGAAATACCATTGCCCACCTGGTGATAACATAGGTGCTGTTTATCATTTACTCAGTATGCCGTCTTTGAAATTTTGCAGTTCTTTACTTTTTAAAACTGTTTTGTGGAATTTGTACAAATGTTCAGAGATGTTATTTTATATTCCTATATCCTCCCACTTTTTAAGCTTGCACAAATTAAGTTGTACGTGGTATGTAACTCTAAAGATACTTTCTAGAACTCACTCACCTATATGTCTAAGCAAGTGTTTGAAAATTAGACAGCTTAGAAGGTGATTTTGTCACGAGCCAGAATGGAAGGGCGTAAATCTTACTAACCAATATGCTTGTGGCATTGGTGCTGACATATCAAGTTGATAGACTTTTGATTTCCTGTCATTTTTTGAATAAAATAAATAGCCGTGACGTCTGTTTGTTCTTGCCGCCAGCAGTTGGGAGAAAGAGGCTTGGTGAGGTTTGATAGCATAGCAGAGCTCTGTTGTATTGTGGAATGATGAAGATCTCAATTTTAGCTGTATCTTAAGTCCTCTCTGAGCTAACTCCTCTGGGAGAGCTGGACTTACTAAAATGAGGTGCTAGCTTTATTTGAAGATCATTAAGAAGTACAAAGGCAGTTTCTTCAAGAATTATCCATAGTGGTGGACTTAAGTGACTCTTCAGTGTTACCTCAGAAAAGACGGCAAACAATCATTGATTGCTCAGGTGTGTTTATTAGGTGATAAAGCCTGTTTGCTTTGTCTTGCAGGGGAGCTGTGCCCATGTCTACATTTTCTCAAGAATAACTTTCTGGCCACAACTCATCATAGATGCAGATTGCTGAATACAGGTTTGATGGTGCACTGTTGGCAGCTTGAAGAAAAGGAGACCTTCCAACCAGGACATACAGTGATACACTCCACTGCAAGCCTGCTTCAAATAGCAGGACTCATGGCACAGTCTCTTAACAGTTTTACAAATAAAACTCCATGTAAGATACGTTTGCTGTTTCGCAGGATACCTGCTAGTTGGGAATGATGATGGTGTCAGAGCTGCCAAGGACTTGGAAAGTAGTGCTTGTGCCCTTATGTGATCAGCATAAATGTTCATGGGATTCATGAGAGGATTCTGGGATAAATAAAGGAATTGAACCTGGTGACTGACTTAAATGTGTTCTAGAACAGACATTTTCAAGACATGCTTAAAATTCTCAGGAATCAGCAGAGTGTGATTTCTATCTGTAAGTACTCAGGATAGCTTTGCTAACACAGTATGTGAACTGTAAAGTGTTCCTGCAAAAGAACGTGAACTGAAGAGAGAAGAGGCATATTAGAGTCTTGACTGCTGCTAACGTGTTTCGTGATGAGGAGGAAACCAACTTTTTTGTCTTTCAGTAGGCTAATGTGGAGCATCAGGCACAGACTTTTCTCCCTGTGGGTTGTGATGATTAAAAAAGGTAGTTTAGTGCAAAGAGCACAGGCTTGGGAGTTACACAAATCTAGGTTTGAATCCAAGTGCTGCCACTTCCTAGCTCTATGATCATTTGTGTAATTTAAGTCTTTCCAAAGCCCCTCTTAAAATTTTTTCAAATGAGATGATAAAACCAGCTTCGGCAGGTTGTTGGATTGATTTGAAATCATATAAACAAAATGCCTGCTGCAGTGCCTGGTACATAGTAGAAGTCCAATAAATAGAAGCCATTATTATTATGTGAAATCATTTTGGAAGTGCAATTTTCAAATGTAATCTAAAGTAGTATTACTGTTTGAAAATTAGATGACAGTAGTTTGCATTTCCTGTGATCAGAAGCCAAAATATAAATGCATGCTGCCTGACAGAAGGCTTGAGAGGCAATAATTTGGAATTCATCTTCTTAAGACAAAAATTGGGCCATTACTGGAAAGTCTTGGGAAAATTGACTTTTTTTTTTAATATTTGAAAGTTTTTCCACTGAGTGCATTGATGAATTTCAAAGCAATTGTACTTTTTCATAGCAGCCTGCCACTGTGAGCCTCCTCTTATTGTATTTGAGCTATTTGTGCTGCCTAAGTTTTGTTTCTTGGAATAATTTTCCTTCATTTCCTTTGTGTTTTACTCTTCAGTTATATTGGAGGGAAAATGAATGGTAGAAACCAGAATACACTTAGACCTTCTTTACTAGTTTGTAAATTTCAGTTAGGTAGGCTTTTGTAATAATAGCCCGTTTCCAAAAAACAAGAGGTGATGTGAATTATTGCAGAGCTAAGAGGCACGAAATTCGAATTTGGAGTTTGACACTGGAACAGATTTAACTCTTTATTCTCAGCAACTTCCGTTCTCTCAAGCAGGTGTTCTCAGCCTGCATACCCATCAGGATTATCAGGGAAGCTTTAGTCATCCTGATGTCCAGGCCACACCCAAGACCAATAAATCAAGACCTCCAAGGGTGGGACCTGGGAATCCATAGCTTTTAAAGCTTTTCCAGTCATTCCAATGTGCAGTTAAGTTTGAAGGACCTGTGATGAATTCTAGATGATTTGCATGCATTGGCTAAATATTGTTTCAACACTTCTGAGCTAGGAAATGGTCTTTCTAGAAGGATTTTTCTTAGAAATTGAAAGATAGAAGAGCAGAGAGACCAAATTCTGCCTTAATTCCTTTAAGCTGGAGTAGCCAGTGCAGATGCTGGCAGGGAGCTGGCAGGGAGCTGGCAGGGATCTGATAACAGACCAAGGCAGGGGAGTGCTGGAGAGAACTGAAAACACAAACCCGGATAAAGGTGGACAGTGGCTCAGCACAGCATTGCTATGTGGCTGATTTATCTAGTCCCACCAGTTTTCAATTTTTTTCAAGAAAAGAAAAAATCTTGATTTTTACATATTGGGAACTAATGTAGCATTTTAAAAAACGTTTTAGTGACTAAACAAAACATGTTTGCCAGGCAGTAGATCCCAGACTCTGCTTCAAGGATGGTACGGGCCAGCCTAGACATCTCAGCCAAGTTTATAAAAAGATTTGCATTTTGCTGTTTCGGATGAAAGCTGCATTCAGCCTCCCTGTTACTAGGTGGTCCTCTAGACTTGCATTAGACACCTTTTCTTACTCAATTTTGTTTCCTGAACTGTAGGCATCCATTGCTTCAAGGTTTCCATGTAGGGTTTAGAAATCATATATTCCTTTTAAAATTAATTCAAGTTTCCTAGAGTTTGTTTTTATTGTATGTTGTAAACCTTTTTTGTGATAAAACATTTAGAAACCCACTTGTGATGGTTAAGGTTGTGTGTCAACGTGCTTGGGCTGTGATTCTCAGTGGTTTGGCAATTATGATGGAGTTTGACTATTATGTAATGATGTAATTTGGCAGTTTTAGAGTGATGTAGTCAACGCCGTGATGAGATCTGCTATAGGCAGCTAGTCAGTTGAAAGGGAGTTTTCTTGTGGGTGTGGCCTGGCTGCATTATGTGAATGCATGTTCCAGCCAGGCTTTTACTGTAGATCTCACATCTGGCTTGTTATCATCTGACTTCCGGTTCTTGGAATTTGAACTAGCAGCTTACTGCCAATCTTTGGATTCATTGGCCTCTGCAGCCTCTGAGCTCCCAGGCTGCTGTCTGACCTCCCAGTGTTGGGTTCCTTAGCCCTTGTAATTACGTGAGTCAGCAGAAGCCTTCAGCCTGATACCTGACCTACGAGCCTGCGACTTGCCAAGCTCTGCAACTGAGTGAGCAGTTTCCTTGAGATAAAGCTCTGTGTATACATCACTGATTTTGCTTCTCTAGAGAATCTAGGCTAAGATACCTGCATTTCATTTTTATTTTCTGCAGTCTAAGAAGTGTTAAAGCCGGGGCTACAGCCTTACTGGGCACAGCAGAAACAGGGCTGAGAAAGGGTTAATAAGCAGAACCTGCCAATCCTCTCCTGCCTGAGCTGGTAGTCTGCCCTCAGGGATAATGATTTTCTGTAGGCAGTCTTCTTAGACTTCAGGGTGCACAAGAAATCCTTGGAGGACTGCATTACCTTACAGAGTGCTGGGCCCCTCCACCAACAATTCTGATTCATGAAACTTCACTGGAGACTCAGGAATCTGCATTTGTAAACAAGTTCTTCTGAAGTTTAGATGTGTAATTCCAGAGAGCACATCCTTGAGAAACACTGTTCTAAAGGAGCTGTTTTTGTTCCCTGTGTCTGCTATTGTTGAGGAAGGTTTTGCAGTTGTTTGGGTCCATTGATCAATACAGTTGATGACATAGGACATAATGTATAGTACAAATGCAGAGAGAAGCTGACTTAAGCTGTCCCTACATGATTAAGGTACTTTTACCCTGAAAGGCATTTATGATTTCAATCATACATGAATGAAAAAGGTGCTGTATTCTTTTTATATACTTTGTGTATTTTATGAGCAGTATGTATGTAGTAATATCCCATTTATCTGGCATTGGGGAAATGCATTGTATAAATCACTCAAAGTTATTCTTTTAAGTAGCACGTGATTTTTGATTTATTGTCACTATTTTGATGGAGCTATTTCTTGCTTTAGTGTACATTTTCTTGCTTTTGCAAACGGAATCCTCTAAAGATAGTTATACCTTTTCAGGGTCATCATGTGTGCTTTTAACTCTTTCAGTACTGTTTAGGTCTGCTGAAGGCCCTGCACTGAATGGCCTCAATGGCTTGGCTGTTACGTGGTTTATCTTTTCTCTCCGTGTTACCAGTTATTGCTCTTCTGTCATTGTACCGCCTCTAGGAGTCTTCCTCCAACTTACTATGGGGTTGGACAGTCAGGTAACTGCATCTTATGTTATCAGGTAACAGTAAGCAGGAACCGAATGAGGTTTGGAGAAGCCTCTCTAGAAATAAAATGAATGAACCTTGCTGTATTGACTTGGTGATGTTATTTTAATAAGTCAACTACCTTCTGTAACTTACTTACTGGACCGCTACTGCAGCTGTCAATGATTTTCTTTAATCTGTTCAAACGGTTGTCACTTCAGTTGCTTCAGTGTGTTTCTATATACACAGTTCTATAACGTGAAACTTAAGTGGATTAAAATTCAAGTGACCATTTCTCATGCCAGTCTTCTGTGCATGATCAAGTGTTTTTTGATTCAGTGCTATTCTGATTTGGAGCAGCAGATTAGTTGTAGCCTCATGCAATTCAGTTCTGCAGTCATCATGGAATAAAGGTATTACAACTAATACTGATGCATGAATTCTATCTAATTTCCTTGGGGATATTGTATTATTTAGTGTAGATTGCATTTATCATTCGTAGTACTTATCGTCGGTAGCATTTATCATTTGTGTTTATTTTAGGGATGTAGTCATTGGTTTGATTCAAACTAAAGTCATTTTTGTCAGCCAGTCACAAATACACACACACCACTCACTCACACATGCCAGGCTTGTAGGACAATGGGTTTGCAAAAAATAGAATTTAATGAGTGACTTATCCGAGGTTGAGAGGTATTGCAGATGAAGACAGAGTATGGGGTTGGGGGAGGAAGAATGAAAAGGAAAGAACTTGCAGAGGCCATAGCTGTACCTGATTGGTTTAGGGTGGCTATGAGGACACCTTTATTGTCTAACATTTTGTTTCACAAAGGACACCTCAGAGAATTGGGGGATGTGCCACTGAGGCTTAGAGCGTTCAGTTTACATCTTTTTTCCTTTTTCCTGAATATATCCTTAGATACAGCATAAAAATGAATGCAGCTCTTCTGCCAGTCTCTTGTTGATTGGATGTAAAGCTTCTGGAAAACTTGGAGTCCCATCTGAGGCACTAGATGGCTGCAGTTTTTAATTACAGTTTTAAATTGGATTAAGCAGTACACATCAGATTATAGTTGGAGCTGTTCCAGGAGAGAAAGCAAGCTTTTTTGCATGTGTGAAGTTAGAATCTAGCATTGTAACTTGTTTTTTTAGGTGTTAATTGTTCTGTCAAGTGCTATGAGAACTATTTCTTCCTAAAAATACTAACAATGTTTTGGGCCTTATTAGAGGGAAGGGTTTGGCAGAGAAGAATTGGGGAAGAGCAAAGTGTCAGCCAGGCATTCAATTTTCCTCTGATCAGTCTTTGAGATTTCTTACTGGGGCGGGTTGAGAGTAGGTATCATTTACGTTTCTTAGAACATGGCACTCTTCCCTTGGGGACATGCAATGGTCTTTGTGAGGGGTAAGTCAAACCACAAGAGAAATGAGTGAAATCCTCTTGAAGCACTACTTTTTCTCAAAGATTTGTGAGAAAAACATCATTTCTGTGTTAAAACATATGTTATTCTGTAGAATGTAAAGTGAGAATGAATTGTTAAAGAAAATGTAAGACTTAAAAAAGAAATTTTTGGGGGGAAACTTAAAATGTGCATAGAAATAGTTACACTAGTTTGAATCTAATGGAAATTTAAAAAAAAAAGCAATTGCCTATGGTTTGGCCTAGTATAAAACCAGCTGTCATCACGTAGAAGTGCCTGGGTAGTAGTGCAAATGGTTAAATGCTCCACTAGTAACTAGAAGGTTAGTGGTTCAAGCCACCCAGAAGCACCTTGGAGGAAAGTCCTGGTGATGTGTTTCAAAAAAGTCACAGCCCATGGAAAATTCTAGAGATCACGGCTCTGCTGTGTAACACATAGGGATGTCATAAATCAAAATGGATTAGATGGCAACTGGTTTGTTAGATTTGATGTAGAGTCATTTCCGACTGGTGAGGATCCCATGTCATAGCAGAGCCATGCTGAATGAGGTCTTCAGTGACTGAGAAGGGGATCACTAGGCTTTTCTTCCGAGGTGCTTCTGGGTGGACGACTCCAACTGCCAACCTTTTTGTTATCAGTCTAGTACGTTAACTTTGTGTGCTGCCCAGGGAAGCGTTTGCAGTTACTACTTCTGTAGACATTCCAAGTCTTGTTCTACCTTTAGATGGCCAGGGTCCCTCAAGGAGTCTCCTTCAGGCCAGAAAGAGCTCTGCTTTAGAATGCTTTCAATCTTCCAGCCCCTGGAACTGCCTTCTTTCCTCGTATCACAGTAGCGTGGCCTTTCCTTGCCAATGTTGTGTCACAGCCAGTGAGCCTGAGCAAACCTTGCCACCAGCTCCGTCACAGAGTATTTTGAGGACTGAATTAACATACAGCTTTTTGTTGTTGAGAGGGAGTACATAATATAAAGTGTGTTGATTGAATATTGAATTATAAATTATATTTCCTTGCAATTTTTCTTTGGAAGTGATATCTTTGTCTCAGTAGTATTTAGGAGAATTTTATCAGCATAATGTTTTTATCATATTGTATTTTTCTAAGTCCAGAAACTTCAAATATACCTATCTACCACAGCTTTTCCTAAACAGTCAGTCTACAAAGTGTATTCCAGGGCACTTGTTAAAATCAATGGGAAGGGATATAATTAGACTTCAAGGGGTAAAATAGCAAACACAGTGGAAAAAAATTAATGAAGCAATGTTTGGATTCCCTATTCTTGTAATTATAGTGGTGCGGCTGGTTGTGCGATAGTGAAGCTCTTACCGTTTCCAATTACAAACCTTTTTTTCTGGTTTATACTCTCCAATATATTTTAACTGTCATCTAGATGGAAATTGTATGGCAGCTGCCAGCAGTAATAACCTTTATTTTTATTTACAAAATGCATATCTTTCTATCAGAAATGCCAAATGTGGTAGCATTCTGGCTTTGTTGTAAAAATAGCATATACTGGTCAGATCTGAATTTCTTTTTATGAAAGTGAAATCTGACAATAAATTTAGTGATTAAAATTAAAATACAAGAAATCTAAGCCTCTGCTTTGATTATCTGTTAGGCAATTAGACCAGGCTGTATAAAGACGTTCATTAGGTGAGAGTGAGGGCTTCAGAGCCAGAAGCCTAAATTGAAATGCTGGCTGTACTATGTACCAGCTGTGTTACTTAAGTACTCTGGGCTTTGTTTTCCCCATATATAAAATGGGAGTAATTATAGTACCCACTTTATAGGGTTGTTAAAAAGATTAAAAGAATTAAGAAGTATAAAAACAGAACGGTGCACCGTACATAGTAAACAGTAAGTGGTAATTATTACTATTAACTTTTCATTCCTTGGCAATGTAGAGCTCCAGCCTACAGTTTTAGTTCTAAAGGGAGAAACAACATATCCCACAAAGCCCTACCCCAAACCAAAATCCAAACCCATTGCCATTGAGTTCTACTCATAGCAACCCTATAGAACAGAGTAGATCTGAACCATAGCATTTCCAAGGAACACATGGTGTATTTGAACTGCTGATCTTTTGGTTAGCAACCGTGGCACTTAACCACTACACCACCAGGATTTCCAAAAGCCCTACAGTACAGGAAATTCTCCTTCGGTATGCATATACAGGTTTTGAGCAGGTACAAACTGAAGAACCAAGATAATAATGATTTGTTTAAGGTGCTGCTTCTTCCCAGTATGGTTGTTGAGATGGGGAGTTAAAACGATGCAAGAAGATAGAAGGCTACTACTGTTGGGGTTTGGCTTAAGTGCCACCAACAACATATTTTTATTTTTAATTAAAATTATTTTTTATTGCATTTCCCTTTCTAAAATACAGGTAGAGTATAGGCTAGCATTTTAAACAATTGAACATTTTATTTTATGATAATTGCTTATTCCTATGCAGTTACAAGAAATAAAACAGATTCCTTGCATCCCTTATTCAGTTTTCACTGTAACATTTTGCAAATCATAGCACTATGTTTTTATCTAAAAGTTTTACGGATTATGTTTTACATTTAAGTCTGTGACTAATTTTGAGTTAATTTTTGTACAAGGTGGGAAATGTAGGCCAAGGTTATTTATTTATTTAAACTTAAGGATGTCCGATTGCTCCAGCACCGCTTATTGAAAAGGACATTTTTCTTCCATTGCACTTTTGCACTAAAAAAAAAAAAAAAAAAACAATTTGGCATATTTATGTGGGTCAATTTCTGGATTATTTATTCTGTTCCATTGATCTGTGTGTCCATTTGTCTACAGTACCACACAGTCTTGTTTCCCATAGCTATGTAGTAAGTCTTGAAACTGGGTAGACTGATTCCTCCAACTTTACCCTCCTTTTTTACAGCAGTGTTAGCTATTTTAGTTCATTTGTCCTTTATATATGAATTTTAGAATAAGCTTGTTTATACCTGCAGAAAATCTTGGGAACATTTTGATAGGAATTGTGTCAAACTTGTATATATCAATGTGGGGAGAATTAACATCTTTACTATGTTGGGTCTTGCAATCCATGAACATGGTTTGTCCTTCATTTTGTTTATTTAGTTCTTCTTAAGTATCTTTCATTAGTGTTATGTAGTTTACAGCACAAAATCCTTTCTATGTTTAGTAAGGTTTACAGGTTTTTCTTTTCTTTTTTGAGAAATTGTATTTGATAGTGTATTTTTAATTTCCAAGCCCACATATTTATTTCTGGTATAAAAATGATGTTTGTATGTTAGCTCTTGTGTCCTGATATCTTGCTGTACTCCTTGATTAGTTCTAGAAGTTTTTGCTAGGCTCCTTGGGATATTCTATGTAGACCATTATGTTGTCTGAAAATAGGGATGGTTTTGTTCATTTCTTTTGGGTCCGTGCACCTTTTATTTTTCTTTACTTATTGCATAGCCAGAACTTCCGGCACTATCCTGAATAAAAGTGAGAGTGGACATCCCTCCCTTGTTTCCAATCTTAGGGGAAGCAATTAGCCTTTCACTAATTTTTTAGTAGAATGTGAGCTGTAGACTTTTGGTAAGTGTGCTGTATCATTATGAAGATTCTTGCTGCTATTCCTTGTTTGATAATAAGTACATATATGTGACTATTGAATTGTCAGATGCTTTTCTAGCATCAATTGACATGATCATATGATCCTTCTTTCTTAGCTTGTTGACCTGGTGTATTAATTGATTTTTCAAATACTGTATCAACCTTACATATCTGGAACAAATTCTACTGGTTGTGGTATGTGGTTGTTGTTATACAATGACTTGTTTGCTCATATTTGATTTAGGATTTTTGATTCTATATTCATGAGGGGTATTGGCCTATAGTTTTTATATCGTCTTTGTCTGGTTTTGGTAATATGATAAAACCAGCTTCATAAAATGACTTGGGAAGTGTTCTCGGCTGTTGTATTTTCTGTAAGAGATTGTGTAGAGTTGATGTTCACTTTTTAAATGTTTGGCAAAATTCTCTAGTATAACCACCTAGGCCTGAGTATTTGTGTTTTGGAGAGTTTTCTAAATTATGGATTTAACTTCCTAAATAGTTATAGGGCTATTCAACAGCTCTATTTCATATTGAGTGAGTCGTGATAATTTGCATTTTTGTAAGAATTGGTCCCTTTTATCTGAGCTGCCAAATTTATATGTGTAGACTTGTTTGTAATGTTCTCGTATTGTCTTTTTTCGTGTCTGTCTGGTTTTTAATCCCGTTTTATTCCTGATATTGGTGATTTGTGTCTTTTTTCTTTGTCCATCTTGTTAGAGATTTGTCAATGTTCAAACTATTTTTTAATTTCCCTCGAGGCTTCTTTGATCTATGGATTATTTAGAAGTGTATTGAAGCTATTCCTATTTATCTTCCTATAATTGATTTCTAGTTTGATTCCACTATGGTTGGAGAGCAAATCTTGTGTGATTTCAATTTTTACATTTGTTGAGATTTGTCTAAAAGTGCAGGATACTGTCTATTTTGGTATGTTCCATAAGCACTTGAAAAGAATATTTATTTTCCTGATGTTAGATAGAGTGTTCTACACATGTCAGTTAGATCCTGTTGGCTGATGGTGTTGTTGAGTTCCTCTGCATCCTTGGTGATCTTTTTTCTCGTTGTTCTACCAGTTGTGGAGAGTGGAGTGCTGAAATCTCCAAATACAATTTTGGATTTTCTTATCTCTCCATTTTATCAATTTTTTGTTCACATATTTTGTAGCTCTGTTGTTTGGTGTATACGTATTCTTTGTGCCTTAACAGTTTTACTACTATATAACGTCCCTCCTTATCCCTAGGAATCTTCTTTGCTCTGATGTTAATATAGCCACTACTACTGTTTTTTTGTTTGTCTGCATGATTTTTGTTATTTAATATTTTTACTTTCAACTTGTTTATATCTTTATATTTGAATATTGGTATGTTAGGACTGAAGTCTACCATTTTATTGTTCATTTTCTGTTCGTTCCTTCTGTATTCTTATTTTTTGCCTTCCTATGGGTTATTTTGGAAACTCTGGTAATGTAGGGGTTAAATGCTACAGCTGCTAACTAAAAGATTGGCAGTTTGGATCCACTAGGTGCTCCTTGGAAACTTGATGGGGTGGTTCTGTTCTATCCTATAGGGTTACTATGAATCAGAATTGACTGCTCTGGGTTTGGCTTTTAGTATCAGTTATTTGAACACATTTTAGAATTCTAATTTGACTTAATAGTATTTTTGAGTGACTCTTTTTCCTGGTTGCTCTATTTATTACATTATTGATGCATAAGTTATCACAGTCTATTGGTATCATTATTTTGTACTGTGAATGCAGTATAGACATCTTACCTCCCTTTTCATCCTTCCCCTCATCTTAGTTGTGCTACGTACTTTTTCTACATGCATTTAGACCTATATCAATGTTCTAATTTTTGTTGCAACCATCAAACATAGTATAGAACACTCAAGAAGGGGAGGCTACTATGTTTGTTTACTGTATTCTTTCTTCCTTTATGATGTTTCAAAATTCCTCTTTCTATTGTTTCTTTTCTGTTTAAGGAACCTACTTCAGCCATTCTTTTACAGTAGATCTGCTGGTGACTAATTTTTTTTCATCTGAGGGTATCTTGGTTTTCCTCTTCATTTCTGAAGGGCATTTTTACTGGATATGTAAGATTTGGGATTGACAGCTCTTTTCTTGCAGCACTTGAATAATTTTGTACCATTTCCTCTCGCCTCCAAGGTTTCTGATCAAAAATCCACTATCATTCAAATCCTTTTCTTATGTAGGTAATGTGTTACTTTCTTTTCTCTATTTCCAAGACTTTTTTTTGTTTTAGTTTTTTAAAATTTGATTATGATATATATTTCCATGTGGATTTCTCTGGATTCATCTTGTTTGGGGGGTACTTAAATTCTTGAATCTGTAGATTTTTGTCTTTTGGCAAATTTGGGAAATTTTTGGCAATTATTTCTTAAAGTACTTTTTCAGCTTTGCCCTCTTTCTCTTCTCCTTTTGGGGCTCTAATGACATGAGTTTTAGATCTTTTGTTGTAGTCCCATAGGTCCCTGAACCTCTGTTCTTACTGCTCCTCTTCTTTTTTTAAGTCTATTTGCTCTCAGTTGTTCAGACTGAGTAATTTCTGTTGTTTGATCTTCTGGTTTGCTGATTGTTTTCTCTGTCCCCTCTATTCTTCCTTTGACCCTATCCCTGATTTTTTTTTACTTCAAGAATGGTATTTTTCAGTCCTAGATTTTATTTTGGGTCTTCTTTATATCTTTATTTCTTTGCTGAGACTTTCTTTTCTTTTTGTTTCAAATATGTTTGTAGTAGTTCCTTAAAAAATTTTATGATAACTACTTTAAAATCTTTGTCAGATAATTTTAACACCTCTGTCATGTTGGTGTTGTCATCTCTTGTCTTTTCTTCCTTCAGTTTGGGGCTTTTCTCAATGATGAGTGATTTTTTTATTGAAACTAGACATCTTGAGTATTCTAAGAGTTTGGATCTTATTCAACTAGTCTGTTTTAGCTGGTTTATTGTGATACCAATCCAATAGGGGAATAATGAGTGTTGTCACTTCCACGTGGTAGTGGAAGTTCAGATTCCCCCCTTGGCCTTTGTTGACACTGGGGTGTGGGGCACCTTGCTAATACTGGGTAGGGTTGGGCCTTTTGACTCCCCACTAGGTCTCTACTGATATCTCCCTGGCAGGGAGGGGTAAGGTAAGAGTACCTTGTATTGTTCCCCATGTGGCTTCAACAAACACTATGGGGTGAATTAACATACTTAATGTTGACTAGATCTCCTCTGACAACCTCAGTCAGGAGGGAGGGAGTAACCATGTTACAGCCAGTAGAGGTGCAATTCCAGGCTCCTTACACAGTTTCCATTGGTGTGGAGTAGAATGGGGTAGGGGAAAGAAGATGGTGGAGTTACTATCTGGTGAGGATGAAAGCCCCAGCTCCTTACTTTGTCATCATTCTGGCAAAGAAATTGAGAAAACTAGTTATAGACTGGCAATGTGGTGCAGTGGTTAAGAGCTCAGCTGCTAACTAAAAGGTCAGCAGTTTGAATCAACCAGCTGTTCCTTGGAAACCATATGGGGCAGTTCTACTCTGTCCTACAGGGTTGCCCCGAGTAGGAATTGTCTCAATGGCGATGTTTTCTTGTTTTGTCTCTAGATCTTTGATGGTATGGTGTGGATTGAGGGACGGGTCACAGCTTTTTTTTTTTTTTTCTTTTCCTTGTGATATTTGGCTGGGGTATTTTCTTGCTATACTGCCCCTTTCCTGGGCCTTTGCCTATAGAGAACAGGTTTTCTTGGAGCCTTTTTTCTGGTGTGTGCCTATTGACATTTTGGGGTTGTTGGCTTTCCCAGAACCCAGGCTAGGGTATATGAGGCAAAAAGAAAGCCCAGGGAACTCAGTACTGTGTTATTCTTTGGGTTTCAATGTCCCTAATTGGGAAGAAATTAGAGGACAGAGTCAAGATAGTGGCTATACACAAATCTCCTTAGTTCCCTCTGAAAACTAAGGCCTGGATTGATAATTAAATGGAAGCTTCTGGACACTGAGTGAGCCCTAGGACATGGCACAGGGCTGTCAATTTGGACTACATGCCACTGAATGGGAATGTTCTCTTTTGCTGACCCCTGCCCTTGTTGAGTGGCCTGCTGTTGTGGAATGAAGGTAACTGGCATTTTAAAATTTTTTTTTCTTTGTCTTAGCTGGCAGGTGGGGTTTGGGCTTAACTGCCAGCAAAGGTCAGCCATACTGCTGACATCATCATCAGGCAGAATAGCCACATTTTGAGAGTATGGCTCCGGACTCTGTGCACCTCATCCCCTCTACCCTCTCTTTCCAAACCTCCACCATTGATTCGGCTGTATCACAGTGGGTGGGACAGCTTGTGTGGGATGCCATCTTGTTTGACTGGGAGGCAGAGTTACTCATTGGAGGCCTCAGCAGGGGCTAATTCCCAGGCTGGGAGGCAGTGCCACTGCAGGGAGTGCTTTCCCAGAAGAAAAGCTGTGTTTAGCACAGTGTAGCATTATGGGTGGGAGCAGATGACAGCATGGCAGTAGCCTGTCTGAACTAGATTACAGTATCAGGGGTTGGATATAGAAGTGCCTACATTGCCAGCTGAAAAGAAGGGCTTGCACGCCTGATACCCTGACTCATTTTGGAAGCTGTCAGATAGCTTTTAGCTTTCAAAATAAGACTACTTAGAGAAATAACTGTGGTGCATCCTGGTGGCATCTCTTCCAGCCTTTACTAACCCATATTGTAGGGTCAGCTGACAGCCCCTCAGTGACTCTATAAGTAGGGCTGTGTCTTTGCCAACCAGGAGGTGGAGCCTGCTACCCCAGAGATTCCACTGGGTCCAGTCACTGGAGTACATAGAAATGACTGATGATCACCTTCCTTTTCAGACTGAACGTTAGATCCAGAGAAACTAAACAACCTCTAGATGCCCCAAAAGCAACAAACCTTGGCCAGACACTTAAAGAAAAATCCACCCATGCCTCCAGAAAGCTCCCAAAAGAAAGAACCAAAGAACTTCCCAGATGAAGAAGCCCTTCTGAAACTATCAGAGATTGAGTACAAAAGAATTATATAGAGAACCCTCTGACTTGGCTGGCCTAGACATTATACAAAATGCAGCAGAGCAAAATGAAAAATTAAGCTGTTCAAACTGATGGAACACCAGCATTCTGAAATCCGACAGATCAATAACAAAATCAAGGAAATAGAAAATTGAATTCAAAGCCGAGAAAACAGAACTGAACAATTGGAAAATAGACTTTCTGATTTGGAAGACAGAGCTACTGACTGCAGCATCTATGAGGAGAAATCAGAGAAAAGAAACAAGAAAAATGAAGAAGAATTAAGAAACATGTGGGACTCTATCAAGAGGAACAATCTATGATTAATTGGAGTTCCTGAACAGGGAGGGACCCCTGAAAACACAGAGCGTATTGTTGACCTGTGACAGAAAACTTCCCTGAAATTATGAAAAAAGAGAATATAGATATCTAAGATGTGTATCAAATGCCACACAATGTAGACCCCAAAAGAAAGACAACAATGTCCCTAATTGGTTTGCCACTTTCTGTCCATTTTTTTCCTAGTCTTCTTAGTTTCACATGGATTGTCCAGAGATTTTAATTATATAGCTACTGAATTTCTGTAAGCCTAAAATCTTTGGGCTCACTGGAATAGTTAACTCCCATCTTTCCTTCGGTTCTTAGCTGAAGCATCACTTCTTTTGGGAAGCGCTCGAGCCACACACTAACTAGATTGGTCACCTGCTACGCTGTCCCACAACACTGTACACTTCTCTTTGTAATAACTTTCTTTATCTATCTCCTGTATTTAACTGAAAGCTCTTGAGGGTAGGGATTGGTCTTATCTTGAATAAGCAACACATTCATTCTAAAATGAGGAAATTGAGCTACATGAACTTAAGTTCTTTCTTTCGCTGTACCCTCTATTGTTTTTCTTCCTTCTCCCTCTTTTTCTGTTTTCCACTCTTTATTCTTTTCTCTCTACTCCTACCTCAAATAATTGCACAAATAGAAAAATACCGGAAAATGTCTCCTTCTGTACCATGTGAACATCTAGTTTTGTTATTTAAAAAAAATAAAAATTTCAATTATCTGATAGATGGCTATTAACATCTAAGTATGATTTTATCTTGCACTTATTTAAGCCAAGCCAAGTGCTGTAGAGTCTGATGCAACTCATGGCCACTTATTTAAACACAAAGCAATTTTATTCATTCAGTCAACAAATGTTGAGCATATATATACTATGTTCCAGGCTCTATTGAGCTCGCATATACTGTGTTCCAGCTCTGGAGATAGAACAGTTCACAAACAAAATCCTTTCTTTTGTGGAATTTATGGTTGATTTTTTTCCTCCATATATTTATTGATCGTTTACATATCTTTTGTAAATTACTATTCACCATATCAGTTGCTCATCCACGTGTCCCTCTTCTCTCTATGGTGTTCAGTTAACACATATTTTGTCCAGGAGTATAGGAAGTCCAAAGTTAAAACAGTATTCCTCACAATTCATGTAGCATCTATTCTGCTTGACCACTTCATGCATTCAGACAAAAATGTCTTTTTTTTTTGAAGGGCAGACCTGGGAAGTCCACTCATCATCACTTGTTGTTCATACTTTAAGGAACTTCAGTAAATGTTTTTTATGTGAGGGTAAATAATTGTTGGATTTAATGAAACCATTTTAACAAGAACTAGTTGCTGTGGTAGGTTGTAATTGCAAAGGAACCTGCATGGACTTTAATTTGTCATCTTGTTTCAATTGAAAATGATACTCAGTTTGCATTTCCCAGATGTCAGAAATAGTGATGAGAGGTCCTAGGTGACAAGCCTTTAGCATCAACAAGGTTTCAAACAAAAGCAGCATTCCCCTGATGATCTAAAATTCTCCTCACTTTGGAGGTGAGATTGCTTTAGTCCCATGATGTGGTCGATAATGCCTATCATTCATTCAGCTCATTTCATATATAATTGTTATGCCTTGTATCTGCAGTGGGCTTTGTAGTTTGTTATAAACTTACGCATACATTATCTCATTTAATCCCCAAAATAACTCTGTGCAGACAATATTAGGTGATTTATACATGATGAAGCAAAAATTTAAAGAAGGTAATGACTTGTCTGCGGGGAGAATATGGCTAATAAGGGGCTGAATTGGAAGCTTTGCGTGAGCATATATCAAACCTTAAATGTAATTACATGCTACTGCTGTGTCCTGCTAGATACATCAACTGAACTTACCTTGTTGCCTGATTATATTACCTAATCCTAAACTATGTTGTTTATACTATGTCACGCTATTGTCATACAATCTCATTTGTCCTTTCTCCGAGGTGGAGTAAGCTGTTTTCTCTTGCCTGATGTGTTCCTGAGCATATGTGAGAATACATTTCTGTGAAAAGCCCTTTATTAAATTCCCTTCAAATTATCCAGTTTGATTATTCTATCTATTGTTTACTGGGATCTTGACTATCACAGCAATAGAGCTAGATGGTTAGGCTAATTGTAGTTTTTGGTCTGTAAAATGAGGGATTTGGGTTAGCATCTGGGAAACACAGAAATCCAAGTTTGGAAGGAACACAGGAGCCTAGGCTTTGGAATCAGAAAAACCACACTGCAAGTGTTGGCTAGTTAGTCTACCATTTTCACTGTGTTGTCTGAGATGCTCTGAATTTAAGTTTTCTCAGTGATAAAATGGAATTGGCAAAGTATCTATTCATAGAATTGTAAAATGAATAACACAGTGCTTGGCATATAGTGGCCACACTACAAAAATTAAGTTCTTAAAACAGATGCTCTTTTCCATGATTAAGAGTTTGGATGGCTAGATTAATAAAGATTCTCCATTTCCCTGTGAAACATGATGATTGATGCCCACAACATACTGAATCATTAATTCTGGCAGCTCTTGCTCATTTGCCTAGAGACTTCTGTACCCAAAAGTTGCATTACATGTTTCTCAAGGGTAATGGTAACCAGTTCATGCCCATTATGTTAATAATTATATAATTTAATAATTATTTATGATGAACAGTGGTATTAGCTTCCTATTCCTGATGAAGCAAATTAATGCAAACATAATGGCTTAATACAAAACAGATGTATCATCTTACTGGAGGCCAGGAGTCTGAAATGGATCTCACTGGGCTCAAATCAAGGTGTCTTCAGGACTGTATTTCTTCTGGAGGCTCTAAGGGAAAAGCCATGCCCTTGACTTTTCTAGCTTCTAGAAGTCACTTACAGGTCTTGGCTTGTGGCCCTTTCCTCTATCTGTAAAATCCAGCAGCACTAGACACAGCCAGATAATCCAGAATAATCTATCTCCACATGCTTAATTCAGTCACATTGTAAAGTCCCCTTTGCTATGTATAGTAACATAGTCATAACTTCTGGGGACCAGGATGTGGACCTCTTTGAGGACTATTTTTCTGCCTAGTGGATCAGTGAAAAACAAGAAGACCCTCAACAAGATGGATTGACACAGTGGCTGCAGAAATAGGCTTAGGCATAACAACTATTGTGAGGAGGGTGCAGGACCAGACAGTGTTTTGTTCTGTTGTACCTACGGCTGCTATGACTTGGAACTGACTCCATGGCATCTGTCATGGGTTGAATTGTGTCCCCCCCAAAATATGTGCAGCCATATGGGACATGATTCCCAGTATCTTGTGACTGTCCTCCATTCTGTGGTTTCACAAAACTGTATGCTAAAGGGGCTGTAAATTCCTGCATAGGATTACTTCCTTGCTCTGCTGTAGGGGGAGTTTCCCTGGAGTATGGCTTGCTCCACCCTTAAGCTTTTCAACCTGCAAGAGATAAAAGGAAAGAGAAACAAGGAGAATGGGGAACCTCGTCATCATCAACAAATCTGCACTGGGAGAAGAGCACGTCCTTCAGACCTGAGGTTCCTGTGCCAAGACGCTTCCTGGACAAAGACTGATGCAATACCGGACTTGTCTCCAGAGCCGACAAGGGGAAAGCCTTCCCCTGGAGCGGTCACCCTGAATATGGACTTGCAACCTACCGGACTTTGTAAGAATAAACCTTCCTTTGTTAAAGCCATGCACCCTGTGGTATTTCTGTTAGAGCAGCTCTAGCTGACTAAAACAGCATCTAACAAATTCTATCCACTATGACTGGTAATGTTTGAGAGAAAAAAGAGGTTGTTTTTATGAAAACTAAATTTTTTTCTTTGGAGAGATAATTAAGTTAAAGTCCTAAAAAACAAACGTACGAACAAGAAAACCTCAGAAAATTGCTTTTGAATTAGATATGGGCTAGAGAACTGCATAATTTTGTGAACATCTAGAAGGATTCAGCACTCATGTTACTTCAGAAATATCCTCATTTTCTTACTACATTTAGAGAAGCGAACTGGAAGATGCCATTATAGGCTGGATTTGTGGAAGAAATACAATGCGAAAACACTAGACAATAGACTCATTTATAAAGAAGCTTTGGCTGTATAGCAGAAGACTGGCAAAGAATAATGAATGCAGTTTTATGTTAGTTAAAATATTTAAAGCCAAGCCAAGTGCCGTGGAGTTGGATCCGACTCATGGCAACCCTTGAGAAAATATTTAAAATATATGATTATTGTTATTATTTTACTGATTTAAGATAAAATTTCTCACTTTCTTAGTTAATTGCCAATCCTAGTTGTGTCAGGTTTAAGAAGTCTTCTATTATGCTGTCTGTTGTTGTTGCTAGGTGCCATTTGAGTCAGTACTGACTCATAGCAACCATATAGGACAGGATAGAACTACCCCATAGGGTTTCCAAGGAGCAGCTGGTAGATTTGAACTGCTGAATTTTTGATTAGCAGCTGAGCTCTAAATCACTGCACCAGCAGGGCTCCATTTTTATGGATCTAGTTCAACCCACATTCCATTTCTCTTCTTTTCCATTCTGAGGTTACTCTTTCCTCATTCAGTAATTCTTCACATTTTTGTTCTGAGTCATAGACTCTGCTGAGAATTTGATAAAAGGTATGTTCAACCTGAAAAAAAAAATACTCAAGCCATTTTTTCCTTTATTTTTGTTATTGTACTCTTTAGTTCATGGCACAATGCCATTTTTAATCTGTACAAAGTCACCCTTTATTTTATTTATTTTCTCCTTCCCCTGTCTTCCTCATTTTCATCCTCCATCCAGTATTTTCCTCTCCATAGTAACCCACTCAAATCTACTTAAGATTTTTCTTGGATAGCTATGTATTGTTGAAAGTGAAACGTACAGTTTTAGAAGATTCGAAATGTCTTCCGAAGACCATCCTTGGACACTAGGGAATCTATTGACCTTAGATCAAGAGACTTTGCCTTAAATTGACTTTCCCTTAGCCTCGTGTAACAACTTAAGTTCAATACCAATAAATTAAGGCTATATGAAATTAAAAATTATGTTTCCCAGTCACACTAGTCACATTTTAGTGCTCAATAGTCACATGTGACTAATGGTTCCCCTATACAACAATGCAGATACAGCATGTATCCAGTATCACAGAAAGTTCTACTGGATAGTGCTGCCCTACATGATCTATAAGAACTCTCCCAGCTGTAACACTTTGGCTAGTTGAGAATCTTTTCTCTAACAGTCATGCCTTTATTGTATGGAATAACTCATCCACAAAGCTGTTTTGGGAGTCCCCGATAAAACAGATCAATAGGAGACAGGCCCAGGATGTGAAAACTGTAAATAACAGTTCTGAATTCCGAAGTTCAAGGACTGCAAAATGTGCCTCTCACCATTTGCCCTCTGAAAGACTTCTACACTGACAGAAACTGTAGTCTATTAGGCCATATTAAATATAACGCTTCAGAATTTGAACACTAATTAACTTACAACTGCCTTTAGTAACACGAAGAGTCTTGGTGGCACAGTGGTTAAGTGCTACGTCTACTAACCAAAAGTTCAGTAGTTCAAATCCACCAGCTGCTGCTCCTTGGAACCCTGTGGGGCAGTTCTACTCTACTGACTAGATGGCAATGAATTTTTTCAGTAATAGAGTTATTTTTATAACAGATAGCATCTGTCTTCTCCCTGAATCCTTGTTTCTGTACCTAATCTGCTCTGTTTATAACTCAGAAGTGATTATGTTAGGACATTCACTGTATTGATACAACCTCACTAACACAACAAAGAAAATCTATTTCCAAATAAAATTACATCCATGGATACAGGGGTCAAGATACCATATATTTTGGGGACACAGTTCAATCCATAGCAGCCCTGTAATGTACAGACAGGCATGCAGATATAGCACACTACTGGAAAGGAAATACAGAGATGAGAACAAGTTTTAATTTTCCTCATGGATGCACCTTTCAGTCTCTATCAAGTCTACTTTGGAAAGCCATTCAGAAACTTCCACTGTATTTGACGTCTCTCATCTACTGTGCAGGGCTCTGGTTCCTTCCTAGAATTAGCGACTTAGAGACATCTCTTCTGGTCTTTCCTGAGAGGAGAAAGTTAAACACTTAGAGCCTGTGCCTCGTTTTATAGGAAATGTAAGTATTTCATAGTCATCAGAATGGAGAGTCTATAAGACAAACCAACCTTTCTCTTTGCTAAATTTGGCAACTTCACGTAGCATAATTTTAACAGGAGTGATGGGTAGAAGGAATAATGTGAGATCAGAAAGAGACAAATCAAATGACGTGTCATATTATAATTAGCCTCATTTTGCTGGAGAAGAAACAGTCTGTCTGATTTAGTAGGAGTCAAATGATATTTCATTGTTTTCCAATTCGTATTTCTCAAATGACCTATGATTCAGAACATCTTACGATATGAACACTCCCAATTAAGTTTGTGCACACATTCTAGAAAAAATGCTACATACCTCATTGCTGAATATCATTACCGTCACCTTAAAATTACTCCCCTTGGAAAGCTATGCACCAGTGCCAGCACCCAGTCCACCCTTCAAAGCAACTTTGGAACTATTTTTTTCTGGAATGACCATCAGAGCGGTTGTACTACACTTGATGTCATGAATGTCATCAAAGTGTCTTCCTTTCAAGACTGTGTCAACATGAGACCAGAAGAACCAAATGGTACCTAGCCACCACCCAGGACAGCCATGATGAGGGTCACAATGTGACCATATCGTGTGCACGCTTTGTGTTTCCATGCTTTTTATAGGAGACAGTCCTACTGACTCCGGATGGGAGAGAGGAAGGTGGAGAGGAGGGGACAGATGTCTGTTGAGGGGACACTAGAAGTATGGAATGGAAAGGATGAGTGTGCTGTCACCAGGTGGGGGGAGCAGAAGGAGCTCAGATAGGCGGGCATGCAAAACCAATTTAAATTTTGTACTTTCACTTAATCACAATAAAAAAAGTCTTCCTTTCAACATTTCCTTTATCTTCTGGTAAAAAAAGTCATTGGGGGCTCACTGAGGGCCAGATCAGGTGAGCAGGGAGGGTGTTCCAATACAGCTATTTGTTTACTGGCTAAAAACTCCCTCACAGAGAACTAACTATACAATTGAGTTCGCAAGCTTGCCACCATGCCACCATGCCACCATGTCCAACGGCTGTTCCAAAAAGAGTTCCAAAATTGCTTTGGAGGATGGCCTAGGCACTGGCGTCAGTGCTAACTTCCCAAGGGGAATATTCTGAAGGTGACTATAGTGATATTCACCAATGGGGTATGTAGCACTTAGAACAATTAAGTTCTTGGACTTAATTGTTGGACCTCGTATGCTTAGTAGATATTGGGGTTTCCTCTCTGTGAGTTGCCTGTTCATAGCCTTTGGCTCCCCTTGCCCTTTTTTTGTTTTTTTTCGGTTGGGGTTGTTGTTGTGTTCTTATTGCTTTGCAGGAATTTCTTGCACGTTTGGTCGGGTTCTTGTTAATTTTAGACATTCCAGACATCTGTCATGCTTTCAGCTGTTTGTTAACTTTGCCCATGTTGCCATTTGCTGAGCAGCAACTACATTTACAAAACTATTTGTTTTAAATAGTTTCAAACTGCTAGAAAAGCTGAAAAAATAGTACATAAGATTTCCTTATGTACTTATTCAGATTCACCAATTTTAATATTATGCCCATTTGTTCCTCTCTCTGTTCCTTTGTGTGTGTGTGTGTGTGTGTACATATATATATATAGGTATATAGATAGAAACACACACACACACACATATGGAAACCCTGGTGACATAGAGGGTTAAGTGCTACCTCTGCTACCCAAAAGGATGGCAGTTCAAATCTATCAGGTGCTCCTTGGAAACTTTAGGGGGCAGTTCTACTCTGACCTCTAGGGTCGCCATGAATCAGACCCTACTTGATGGCAGTGGGTTGGGCTTGTAAACACACACACACAAATTAATTTCTCATGGAATAGTTAATACACAGATTGTTTAGTGACATTGGTTGCCAGCCCTGTGATGTGTCAACATCCTCCCCAATTCTGCCCCAATTGTCCTGTTTCTGTTTGTCTAATCTTCCTGTCTTTTGTTGTCTTCTCATCTTTCCTTTTGAAAAGGACTTGTGTGCCTATTAGTTTTGTATACATTATTCAACTATGAAGCACTTCTATCGTGTGTTATTTTTTGGCCCCATAGGCCTGTCTAATATTTGGCTGAAGGGTAAACCTCAGGAGTGACTTCAATACTGAGTTGAAAGGGAGCCTGGGGGCCCCCTTTTGATGTTTCTCCAGTTTTGGTCAGATAAGTAGGACTTTTTTTTTTTTTAAGTGAATTTGAGTACCATTGTACGTTTTCTTCATACCGTGTCTGGGGCCCTCTATTATGATCTCTGTGAGAGCAATTTGTGGTGGTAACTGGTCACTATCCAATTGTTGTGGTAGAGGTTGTGGTAGTTTTGGTTCGTTATCCTTTGTACTAATCTTTCCCTTGAGTCTTGGTTTTCTTTGTTCTCCCTTGCTCTAGATGGGGTGGGACCAGTAGATGTATCTTTAGTGGCACTTGCAGGCTTGTTAAGACTCCACTTTCTACTCACCACAGTCAGATAGATATAGAAAATTTTATGTGTAGACTGTGTTATATCAAATGAGTTAGATGTCCCGCTGCGACGATGGTCTCTAGCCCTGAGCTAGTAATTCAGTCTCTCAGGGTATTTGGATGTATCTGTGAAGCTTCTATAACTTTGCCCTGGTCAAGTTGTACTGACTTCCCCAGTATTTTGTACTGTCTTACCCTTTACGAAAGTTACCACTTACCTACAATCTAGTTAGTGATTTTACTTCCCTTCTCTCCTGTTAAAGATTGTTTCTTTCTTTGTAGAAACAGTTTCATATGTTTTTTTAATAGTGGTTTTGTACAGTATTTGTCCTCTTGTGTTTTACTTGTTTCAGCATAATACCATCCAGATTCATCCATATTGTAAAATTTTTTGCAGATTCGTTGTTCTTTATCGTTGTGTAATATTCCATTGTGTGTTTGTATCATAGTTTGTATATTCATTCATCTCCTGATGGACACTTAGGTTGTTTTCATTTTTTTGCTATTTTGAATTGTGTTGCAGTGAACATGGATATGCATATGTCTATTCATGTGATGGCTTTTATTTCTCTAGGTTATATTCCCAGGAGTGGTTTTTTTTTGGATTATGTGGTATTTCTATTTCTAGCTTTTTAAGGAAGCACCGTATTATTTTTGCAAAATGGGTGTACTATTTTGTATTCCCACCAGCAGTGCTTAAGAGTTCCAACCTCCCCACAACCTCTCCAACATTTGTCACTGTCTGTTGTTTTGATTTTTGCCAGTAATGTTGGGATAAGATGATATCTCATTGTAGTTTTAATTTACTGAGCATTTCTTCATATGTCTATTAGCTGCCTGAGAGTCTTCTCAGATGAAGTGTCTGTTCATATCCTTTACCCATTTTTAATTAGATTATTTCCATAAATGCAGACAGTATGTTAGTATATGTAAAGAACCCTGAAGACTCCACAAAAAACCTACTGCGACAAATGAGAACATTGAGTAGAGTAGCAGGATACAAGATCAACATACAGAAATGGTCAGTTGGATTCCTATACAACAATAAAGAGAACTGTGAAAAGAAAATCAGGAAAGCAATGCCATTTGCAATAGTCTCTAAAAAGAAAATATTTAAGAGTAAATCTAACCAGGGATGTAAAAGACCTATACAAAGAGGATTGCAAAACACTACTGCAAGAAACCGAAAGACATCTACACAAATGGAAAAACATTTCATGCTCATGGATAAGGAGACTCAACGTTGTGAAAATGCCAGCTCTACCCAAAGTAATCTACAAGCAGAGTGCAATCCTAACCCAAGCACCAACAGCATTCTTTAACAAGATGGAAAATCTAATCATTAACTTTGTATGGAAGGGAAAGAGGTCCCAAATAAGTAAAGCATTGTTGGAGATAAAGAATAAAGTAGGATGCTTTATGTTATCTGACCTCAGAACCTACTGTACTGCTATGGTAGTTTTAAACAGCCTAGCAGTGGTACAATGACAGGCACATTGACCAGGGGAACAGAATGGAGAGCTTACATGTAAATCCATCCACCTACAGCCACCTAATCTTCAGCAAAGTGGAAGTCCATTAAGTGGGGGAAAGACAGTCTTTTTAACAAATGGTCTTGGCAAAATTGGATGTTCATCAGTAACCTCACATCATACACAAAAACTAATTCAAATGGATCAAAGACCTAAATATAAAACCAAAAACTATAAAGATAATGGATGAAAGATTAGTGTCAACTCAAAGGGGCCTAACATATGGCACAAACACCATACAAACTATTGTTAACAATATGCAAACACCACAACTTAAGCTAGATAAATGGGATCTCCTAAAAATTAAACAATATGTGCATCAAAACACTTCACCAAAAGAGTAAAAAGAGAACACAGACTGGGAAGATTTTTTTGGCTGTGGCATATCTTCTTATCCTTGAAACTCAGTGTTCTCTTTATCCATGATCTTAATATTTTGTCTTATAGACTATCGTTAAATTTTGGTTTATTTTTTTTTCATGGTTAAAATCATCCATTGTCATTGAGTTGATTTCAACTCATGCTGACCTTGTAGGGCAGGGTAGAACTGCCTCATAGGATATCTAAGGAGTGGCCGATAGATAACCATTGTGCCACCAGTGCCTCCTGATTAAAGCTTGCTTATAAAAATTTCCAGGAAATCACAAAAGTAATATTATGTCCTTAACGCATCCTGTCAGAAGGCATATGATATCAGTTTGTACTACTGAAGTCTGTTAAATTTGTTAAAGTTTATCTGCTAATGATCATTTCTCTTTTTGTAATTTATAGAATAGATATTTCTATGGGAAGCCTGGTGGTGTAGTGGTTAAGTGCTACGGCTGCTAACCAAAAGTTCAGCAGTTCAAATTTGCCAGGTGCTCCTTGGATACTCCATAGAGCAGCTCTAGTTTGTCCTATAGGGTCACTATGAGTCAGAATTGACTTGATGGTAGTGGGCTTTTTTTTTTTTTTTTTTTTATGTACTTCCATGCCAAGCCAAGTGCCATCGAGTCAGATCCAACTCATGGCAACCAAAGCCATTTATATATATATAATAACATGTATTATTACAGAAAAAAACAGTCATTGGAAGTTACACTTATATACTTACATATACAGAGAGAATAAGCATTAATAACTATGGAAATACTTATTCTATATATGTTTATAAATATATGTATATTCTATATCTATCCACACACTCCTTGGAAACTCTATGGGGCAGTTCTACTCTGTCTTGTAGGCTCGCTGTCAGTCAAAATCAACTCGACGGCACTGCATTTAGTTTTGGTATACCCATATATGTGTGTGGAGACAGAGAGAGAGAAAGAATCTCTAGGTGGTGGAGATTATTAATGTTCTCAACTGCTAACCTAAAGACTGGCAGTTTGAATGCATGCACAGGCTCTTTGGAAGAAAGGCTTGGGAATCTACTTCCAAAAAGTTAGTCATTGAAAATCGTATGGAGCACAGCTCTGCTGCTTACACAGGATTGCTGTAAGTCTAAACTGACTCACCAAGCAAACTGGTTTGGTTTTTGTTTAGTATACACACACACATACATGTACATATACTCACACACACATATATATTTGTGTGTGTGCACAAATAAACAGATGTGTATATGTGTGTGTATGAACACACACATATATATTTGCACTTTGCATTTTTTGCTTAGCAGTGTGTCCCCGAACTCATGCATTAATTCATAGAGCTTGTCCTCCTTATTTCTGACAAGTGCATAGTACTCCATCATATGTGTGAGCCCTTGTTTATTCTACCGATCGCCTGTGTATGGACATTTAGATTGTTTCCAATATTTTACCTTTACAAATAATGCTACAACAGACAAGCTAATGCAAATGTATTTTTATATTGTGAAGGTATATCTTCAGGATAAGTTATTTTTAAGTGAGATTTATGGGTTAAAAGAAAAATACATATATAATTTTGTTAGACTAGTAAAGATCCATATTTATGTCCATTCCAAAGAAAGATGAACCAACAGAATGAAGATATTATCAAACAATTACCAGTATTATCACACACAAGTAAAATAACATTTAAAAAAAATGGCTGCATCAGTACAGCCACAGAGAACCGCCTGATACTCAAGTAGAATTCAGAAGAGGATATGGAATGAGAGGTATCATTGCTATGTCAGATGTATCTTGGCTGAAGACAGAGAATAGCCAGAAGGATGTTTACCTATGTTTTGTTGACTATTTAAAAGCATTTGACTATATGGGTCATAATAAATTATGGCGACATTACAATAAACAGAAATTCCAGACCACTGAACTGTGCACACATGGAACCTGTACATAGACCAAGAGGCAGTTATTCAATCAGAATAAAGGGACACTGTGTGCTTTAAAATCAGGAAAGTTGTGTGTCGGGATTATATCCTTTCACCATACTTAATCTGTGTACTGAGCAAATAATCTGAGAAGATGGACTATATGAAGAATAGTGTGATATGTAGATGACACAACTTTGTTTAAAGCAAACAAGACTTGAAGTACTTACTGATGAAAATCAAAGACTACAGCCTTCAATGTGAATTACATCTCAACATAAAGAAAACAAAAATCTTCATAACTGGACTAAAAAGCAGCATTATGATAAACAGAAAATATTGATGTGGTCAAGGATTTCATTTTACCTGGAGCCATAATCAGTGCCCATGGAAACTGCAGTTAAGAAATAGAATGACATATTGCATTGGGCAATTGGACTGTGAAAGACCTCTTTAAAGTATTAAAAAAGCAAAGATGTCACTCTGAGGACTAAGGTGCACCTGAGTAAACCATGGTGTTTTCAGTTGCTTCATATACATGCAAGAGTTGGGCAGTGACTAAGTAAGACTGAAAAAGAAATGATACCTTTGAATTATAGTGTTGGTGAAGAATATTGAATACACCATGGACTGCCAAAAGAATAAACAAATCTGTCTTGGAAGAAGTATAGCCAGAATGCTCCTTAGAAGAGAGGATAATGAGACGTCATCTTACGTACTTTGGTGTGGAGAGCCAACCCTGGGACTTTACAATCCCCTCGGCTTATGAAATTATATTGGGAACATCTGATTAGAAACTTCTAGGGAAAAGAGATCAGAGGAATGGATTTCAATGCAGCATGCCTAAAAGCACTGAGGCCTGCCTGGCCTCACTGGCCTCCCCCTAATTGCATTCCCCCCTCCCTTTTCTCCACAAACACAGGTTTACAAAGTAGCCCTTGAAAGGCTTTCAAGGACAATTCTCCACATAGCCATTAAAACTACACAAGCATCTCACTCCCTACAACAGAAAGAACAAATAAACTTCTAGGTTCATTATAGCTGGTATGGCAAACTGATAACACTAAAGAAACATCTTTCTTAAAGCAGCTGGGCTTGATTAGGGGATAGCAGACACTTACTATCTACACAGGAAGATATAAATAAAAACTTAGAGAAACAAATGGAGACAGCCAAATGGTGAAGCCTTGAGAAGTTTACCCTTCTCTACCTTCCACTTTGAGGTACGAATAAAACCATTAATTGTGTTCACTGACATTTATCACCACAAACACCTGGTGCAGACCATTATCCAAAAGGCCTTGGCAATTAACTAGAAGTAGAAGACCACGAGGGGTCAGTTTCTTGTTAGCCAATAATGTTAGGTTAGTTTCTTGTTAACCAATAGTTTATATGATGAAGAAAACAGGGTGAACACTGTGTCACCTCACCTATAAAAAATGAAGACAGACAGCTCTCGACACACAGACTTTTGCTTGGTCAGACTGCCTTAAATCAGAAAACTCTTTTCTGTCTCTCTTATTCATTTCCCACCGATGCCTTCCCTCCCTCCATGCGGGCCCCTGAAAAGTGTTGGGACTGGCTCTCGGCACTTTGAACGTGTTATTATGAGAGACCAGTACCTGGAGGAGGACTTCCTGCTTGATAGAGGGTCAGCCAGGAAGAGGAAGACCTTTGATGAGATGGACTGCCACACTGGTTTCAACACTGAAGCAAAGTATAGCAATGATTGTGAGGATGGCACAGGACCAGGTAGTGTTTCTTGTGGATGGGGTCGTTATGAGTTGGAACCAACTCGACAGTACCTAACAACAATGAATTTGCTTGCGATTGCCATAGTCACCAGCATAATGATGGTTTTACTTGCATTTCCACAGCAATGAATGAGAGTGTGCTGCCAAGATTTTAATTTTTCACCCAGTCTAGTAGAAGAGAAATGCTATCTCAGTGTAATTTTATTTGCACTTATTTTATTATGAGTAAAACTGAAATAGTTTCATATGATTAAGGGCAATTGTGTTTTCTTTTAATGAACTGCTTATGCTTTTAGTTCATTGTTCTATTGAGGATTTGCTCATCCTGTCCCCCTTATTTTAAGAGATTTTAAATGTACTGAGGTTATTAGCTTTTCTTCTGTGACATATTTTACAAATATTTTCTCCCAGTTTGTCATTTGTCTTTTTAACTTCATTTGTGGTACGTTTTTTTTCTCCTGCGTGGGGGGGGGGGGGGGGGAGGGTGGAAATGGTAGTCAACTCTACCAATCTTTTTATTGTTCTAGTTTTTTAAAATATACTTTATTTTTAGAGCTGTTTTAGGTTTACAGAAAAGTTTCACAGAAATTACAGAGTGCCGTATACCTCCTCTTCCCTCTGTTCAAAATTTCTCCTGTTAACATATTGCATCTGTGTGGTATGTTTGTCAAACTGATGAGCCAATAGTGATATATTTTTACTAACAAAAGTCTACAGTTTACATTGGTGTTAAGTCTTTGTGTTGTATAGTTCTATGAATTTTGACAAAAGCATGATGTCATATGTTTACTATTACATATTACACAAAATAGTTGTACTGGCCCTAAGGTGCCCTATGCTTTTTTCAACTTACTCATCACCCCTATATCAAGGAAATGGCTCATGTGGTTGTAGAGGCTGGTCCTCAGTCCATGGGTGAGGACAAAGGCATCTCCTGATTCATGTAGCTGCAGGGGCTGGCAAACCCCATACTGGCAGGTCAGACAGCAGGACTCTTGCTCAAAGACTGTGAAGATCAGTAAGTCCCAAGATCAATGGGTAAGATTGCAGGTAAGCTGCTAGTTCAAGTCTCAGGGACCAGATATCAGACAAACAAGAGCCAGTTGTAGAATTCTGATCAAGCAAAAGCCCACAAACCTTGCCAGGATATCCACCTATATTTGATACAAGCCATATGCCCAAGGAAGCTCCCTTTCAGCTGATCGGCTATGCACAGCAGATGCCATTGTGGAGGTGATCACATTACACTAAATCTCATCATGGAAATGATCACATCATCATGCAACTGCTAAGCTACATTGTAACTGCCAAACCACTGAGAATCATATCCCAGCTAGGGTGACACACAACCTTAACAATTACACGAACTTATAGACAAATTCAGTCATGTTTTGTCTTAACTTATAGACAAATTTAGTTGTGTATGTTTTTATTTTCTGTATTTAGATTTTTGGATACATTTGAGTTTATTTTAATGTATGGTCTAATGAAACAGCACTTGGCTTTGGCTAATGAAAGGATTTAAATTTATCTTTTCTCAAAAGACTATCAGTTGGCTCAGCACGGATTTTTAAGAAGTTTATCTTTACTCAGGATTTGGAGAGTAGCTTTTAGCATGTATTAAAATTTTGTATCTACTTGAGTCTCTATCTAGACATTCTATTCTAGTCTGCCAGTGTATCTGCCTATTCATGTATCAGTACCACAGTGTTTTAATTATAAAATATTTTAATACCTGGTAAAGGTAGCCAGTCTTCATACTTTTTCTTTTCCAGTACTTTCCTAGCTATTTGTGCATGCTTATTTTTATATGAACTTTAGTGTTACCTCCATTCACTGAAAGTTTTTTTTAAAATTGGACTTGCTTGAAATTTGTAAATTAATTTAGGAAGAAGTGATTGTTTATCATTTGTTCCAGTCAAGAATGAGGGCTACCTCTCTATTTTTTGAAACCTACTTTTGTATTATTCAGTAGTATTTTTAAGGTAACTATCGCTGCATAACAAATTACTCCTAAACTTAGTGGCTTACAACACAATAAACATTTATTTCACACAGATTCTGTGAGTCAAGAATTCAAGAATGGTTTAGCTTGGTGGTTCAGGCTTGAGGTTTTTTGTGATTTAGCAATCAAGATGATGGTTCGTATGTAGACATCTGCAACTTCGTCATTGCTTTCAAGAAGGCTCACTTACATAGCACTGGCTGTTGATTCTTTCTGCACCTGCTACCTGTTGGAACTGTAGTTGAGGTTTTCTCAACAAGTTTGGAAAATTCTCAGGCATATACTTCTGCCTTTTTATGGTCTCCACTTGGGACTCCAGTGATACGTATGTTAATGGGGATTTCTCACAAATCTAACATGTTCTTTTCTGTATTTTTTTTCACATGCTTTTTTTCTGTTTTAATTTGGAGAGTTTTACTGACCTATTTAAAGGACACTAATGCAAGCGCTTTGTTATGGTCAGTCTCTTGATAATAATTGCATCAAATCTTCCTTGCTGATTCTGTATTTTCACTTTCCATCAATTTTTCACATATATATGTATAATATAAACATTTTCCTATGTGTGTCACAGTTTTGACCTGTGCTGAAATAACCTATTTTCACCAAATCACTTATTTATCTTAGCTCATTTAATTGACTGCCTTATATTTTTAGCATGTAGGCCATGTCTAAGGAACCCTGGTGGTGCAGTGGCTAAGTACTCAGCTGCTAACCAAGAGGCTGACAGTTTGAACTCACCAACTGCTCTGCTTCCATAAAAATTGCAGCCTTAGAAGACCAGTGGGACAGTTCTACTTTGTCCTGTTAAATTGCTGTGAAGTGGATTAGACTCAGTGGCAACAGTTATGGAGATCATATCTGGATTTGCTTTTGTTGACTGTTTTTTCTCTTGAATATGGGCCAGATTATCTTGTGTCTTTGTATAGCTTGTCTTTTTTGTGTGTGCATTCCAGACATAACATATAAATGAGCAGTAGCAGCCCTACTGCTACTACCTGTTATTTACTATTTTCTGCTTTGTGTGTTAGGTCTTTAGTGTGAGTGGCTGAATCAATCTAATTGTCAGTTGTGTGCTGGTCAATGTTTAACAACTGGCTGTCTAGAAAAGAAGCCTTAGTTTGTAGCGTGTGCTGATTTACATGGCGTATGTATTCTCACCATTGCCAACTTCAGGCTATCAACATGACATCACTGCACATGAAGCTGGAAAGAGAAGCACAGTAATTACTCCATTATGTAATATTTCTAACATACAAATATAATAGATATAAAAATACCCAAAAGTATAGACAATAAAATGTAGTAAAATAATTAGGATGACTTCTGAGTATTTATTGTCTTTTAAAATATACTTTTTAAAATTGAAGTTTATATAATTAAAATTTTATAGTGACTGTGTTTAACAACTGGCTCAGAAAATTGCTGAAAGATTGATCAAGGTCTTTCAAGCTAGTACAAGATGTTTCTAGCACACCACTATTATCTGAGTTATATCTAGGCACTGTTCAGTTAAACACAGAATCAGGGTTTTTTTTTTTCCCCTTCGATAGGGTTTGGAACTGGAGTACCAGGGGGATTTCGGAGCTTTCTTTGTGCTTTATAGTCCAGCTGTCATCTTTCTGAGTCATTGGGGATCATACTTTGGTTTATAGCCTGACTTCTAGCTTGTTGGGTCTCTTAGCAATTCTCTTTACTCTTTAGCCATATACCTGGATTTCTATGCCTTAGTCTGCTGCCATGCCTCTGCCTGGTGGCAGTGCATTCACTAAAGGCCAGCTGTGCTAGTGAGGAGTTTCTCTAAGTGCATCTACCTTTACCCAGGCATAAGCTACCATTGCCAAGTACTCTGTGAGGACCTGGAGTGACTTGGAGGTATTGTCTCAGCTCCACCCTGCCCTTGGACTTCAGCAGATACTCATGCCTGTACCTTAAGCAGTGTTTCTCTTAATTCTCTACTCTGCTCCTACCCTTTGTGTAAGTACTCAGTGGGACCTGTGAGAAACAGTTGGCAAGTGAGTGCAGATCTGCAGCTGGGGCTCTTAGGTACACTGAGAATTCCAGAAAGTCTGCACTTTACCTTTAACAACTTGTAAACACTTCCAGGAGCTTTCCTTTTCCCTTCAAACAGGGCAGCTTCTTCCATTATTTCACCAAAGAGTGAAACAGCTGTAGGGGAGTCCTTGGAGAGGGTTGCCAGTTTTTGGACTTTAATTCTTTTAGATTTCTTCATATCATCAGGTATCTGATGGGTTTAAAAGAACACTATGATTTTGGTAGAATTTCTGGCCTGTTCTTGTTAGAATAGGAACAGCACTTGTGTATGATCTTTTAGAAGGGAAGTGAACATTTCTTGATTTTTATCTCTAAGCAGGAATTTTTGTGATATTCAGTTGTATACCATAGCTGGAAAGTCACTAATCAAAAGTGAGCAGACAGCACTAGACATAAATCCTTTTAAACGGCTTGGGTCAGGAATAAAAGAGGAGGGGTTTAAGATGGGAATGAAGGAAGTAATATTTGTGGAAATAAAGGTAACAAAAATTGTAGTATGTAGCATCATGGCACATGTGGCAGAAATTGCTAATTGTCCATCCTAATATGCATTCTCTCCTTTTTCGGTAACAGAACATCTAATAATTAAGCAACTCAACAGCACTTGGCTGGCCGGCCATAGTCTTCCCAGCCTCCCTTGAAGATAGGTATGGCAACATGTCTAAAGTTCTGGCCAGTGTATTGTAAACACAGGTGTTTTTGTGACCAAACCAAAAAAACAAAACAAAATGACTCCACTGCTTTCAAGTAGATGCTGACTCATAGAGACCCTATAGGACAGAGTAGAACTGCTCCATAGTGTTTCCAAGGAGCACATGGTAGATTAGAGCTGCTGACTTCTTGGTTAGCAGCAGTAGCACTTAACCACCATGACAGCTTATGGGAAATCTCTGTAACGAACCTTTTTCTTTATTCTCTCCTCATTTCTGACACTCGGTATGCAGACGAAATAGCATGAGCCTCAGCAGGCTTTTTGGACCATGAGGTGACCTAAAGAGAAGGTGCTACTCATTAGGATGGTAGAACATTAAGAAATAAAGATCCTGAGTTCTGATATAATGGACATCTATGCCAGAATTGGAATTGACTCATTGGCAGTGAATTTTTTCTTGTTTGTTTTTTATGCCAGTTTTGGAACCCTCCTCTTGGCTTCTTTCACAGGAAAGGATAGTAAATTCTCTGCTGTCTCAGGCATATTTTTTAGACAGGGGTTCCTCTCACATGAAGCTAAACCTAAGGCTAGTGATATAGAAGGTGAACCAGAATCATGCAATCAGAATCTTAGAATAGTAAAACTAGAGGAGTGGTTTAGTATCATTTAATTTTATTTCCTTCTTTTACAAATGTGTCAAATTAAGACCCATAAAGATTAAATTTTCTAACAAAATTTTAAAATTAATTGCAGTTTGCTTTAAATAAAACTTGGTAATATCCCCAAATGGACCTAGGGTCTCCCAGCATAACTGTGTAACATGATTTTTTTTTTTCCTCATAGGAACAAAACACTCTAAAATATTGTGACTTAAGTAAGATAGGCAAGAGCCCAGCACACAGTCCCAACCTTTATGGAGAGAAAATGAATGATATCTATTAACTGCTTGGATGTAGTTTCCTCAAATTAGAAATCTTTAATTAGTCTTCTGAGAAGTATGCATCCTTAAGTAGATTGGCTAGAACCCAGTCCCTTTGTTTCCCAAATAAACAGAATTTGTAAATACATTTAAACATTTGGCCACTGATTCTGTCTCAGCGATGGAAATTAAATGGATTGGACTATTGTCTCTTTATAAGAAAATCAAAAAGAACCAAACCCATTGCCTTCCAGTCGATTGAAACTCAAAGCAACCCTACAGAACAGAGTAGAACTGCCCCATACAGTTTCCAAGGAGTTTTCAGTAGATTCAAACTGCCAGCCTTTTGGTTAGCAGCCAAACTCTTAACCACTATGCCACCAGGTTTTCCATCTTTATAAGAAGATAGGTGGAATTGTCTTTCCAAAGCCTTTACTGTAATGTCATGCACAGTCCCTCTGAACTCATCTGCTCCAGCTTCCAAAGGAACCATAACTGGATAACCTGGGGCCTTCAGGTTGATTGAAGACTTTCTCCTCTCTGCTGAGGACTGAAAACCTCTAATGCTGATAGAATGAGCACTATTTACATACTGTTTGGGCATTGCATTTGAAAGGGAATAAAAAGTATGGAAATCCTATGATGACTTCTGTCTCCTGATATCCTAAAATTTTCAACTTGTTGCTATTGAAACAACCCAAATCTAGTCTGGTCCTGAAAGACCAAGTGCATATCTCATCTTGTCATCTTCCGTAACACAAAGCTAGGATCAAAATCTGGATTTTTCCATCACATTTCTGAATCAAACATTGTGGTTGGCTAAGGCAAGTCTTGTACTCTGAGAGAATGGCAATTCTGATATTTGATTTCAGATGGACCTGGGTGCTCTCTTTGTTCTCCTTATTGCCTCTCGCCAATTTCACCCACATCAGAAATTCCACAAGTATTCCTTGGTTTCCATTAAAGTGTAATCACCTTGGAACAGAGCACAGGAAGCTGTATCACCATATACAGTTTTAAATGATTGCACCTGTAGGTCCCTTGGAAACCCTGGTAGTGTTGTGGTTAAGGGCTGCAGCTCAAATCTACCAGGCACTCCTTGGAAACTCCATGGGGCAGTTCTACTCTGTCGTATAGGGTCTCTATGAGTTGCCACTGACTCACCAGCGCTGTGTATGGGTCCCTTTGGCACCCCTGGTGGTGTAGTGGTTAAGCACTACAGCTGCTAACAAAAGATCAACAGCTGGAATCCATCAGGTGCTTCTTGGAAACCCTGTGGGCAGTTCTACTCTGTCCTGTAGGGTTGCTGTGAGTTGGAACCAACGGATCAGCAACCAGTACAAGGTAAGGTACAGATTTGTTTCTGAGAGAGGCACTGATGAAGGAGGAGAGAAGATTAATCAGGACTCTGAGGTGGTGGGGAGCCTACATTAATTTTGCTCCAGGTGATGCTGCAATTACTTTGAGGGTTGCCAGCTATGCATGCTCCATGTGACCAGGGATAAAGGAACTTTCTCACCCAGGCACTTGCCCCAGCAGAAAACATAGCATCTCACAACCTTGGTCTAGTTTCCTGGCTATACATGGAGGCAGCTGTAGGCGGTGTCCTTGATGGCAGCCTGCTGCATGAATTTTCTACAAAAGCACACAAGGATTTGTCCCACCCAACTGAGAATGTTGTTTTCTGGATGGATGTCTGTTTATGCATGAAGGAACTTGGCACTGGTGAAGCAGTAGCTTATTTTTCTTTTTTGTTTGGTTTTATTTTGTGCTTTCAGAAATAGAACAGATTAAGCATTACTTGCTTTTGAAGGCTCCAGCCCTCCCTAAAACATAACTTTAAATTTGTTTCTCCCCAGGCTAGAACGTGGAAAAATATCTTTTCTAGCCTTTGTTAAAAGCAATGCAAATGCAGGGAATACTTGAGAAGAAATTTTTCTGTTTATGTCTTTGAAACTAAACTTTTTCTACCCCCAATTGTTCATTGTAAAAAAAAAAAAAGTCAGAAAAAAATACAAAAATATGAGTAAAAATTCAAGTTGGATAGTAATTAAAATGATGAAATAAAATTACATCAGAGCCATAAGGGATCTTAGAAATAATTTAATTCTGCAGATGAAACTGGGGTCCACAGAAGTTAAGTATCCTGCTCAAGGTCACATAGTTAGTAGGAAGAAGAGTTAAATTTAGAATCCTTCCTTTTATTTCTTGATTAATATTTTGTATTGTAGCAGCGGAAACCCGGGTGGCACAGTGGTTAAGTGCTACATCTGCTAACCAAAAGGTCGGCAGTTCAAATCTACCAGGTGCTCCTTGGAAACTATGGAACCAGAATTGATTCAATCACACTGGGTTTGTTTTTTGGTTTTATTGTAGCAGTGATTTTCAAAATTTGCTTTTTGTTTGTGAGTGATGTGACACTTCCTTTAAGTCAAGGATTTTCTTGTTGAAGGGGAGAAGGAGGGAAGGAGGAGCTGAAGACTAGTTCTCACCCTACTCCCAGGAACCCAGAAGACTTTGGAGAGACCCTCTTGAACCCCTCAGATTTCCTGGGACTATGTTTGATACCACTGGGAACTGTTGCATTATCCCATTTTTTCCAACTGTTTATTATGTGCTCAAAGAATGGACTGGACTTGGGGACCCAGAATGAGCATGTGTTGTATGTAAAGAGTGGATTTACCTTATAATCTGAATTGGGGATGACACTTGATGTGCTCTGTAGGGCCCTCCAAACTGGCAAGTCCTTTTTTAATTTTCTGACTTGATTTCATTAATATTTTGGTCTCATTTTGTTCTAGAAAGATCCAACATTTCTCAGTGTTCATATATTTGTTTCTCCTTAGCTCCCGGTGGACTGGGAAGTTGCTTTGAGACTAATTTCTGTATCAACCTATATTAGTGATTAGAAATTTATGAATTCCAAAGGCTGCTTTTTCAGGTCATTTTATTTATTTATATTATGATTGTGTGAGTAGTCAGTTTTGCATACCTGCCTCTCTACAGCTGTATCTGCTCTCCCCACCCTGTGACAGCACATGCCTCCTTTTCCCTCTTTACTACAAGTCCTCCCAGCAAACACCTGTCCCCTCCTCTCCATCCTCTCCTCTCCTATCTGTAAAGAAACCAGTAGGACAACCTCCTATAAATGTATAAAACCAAAAAGTACATACAACACATGCTCATTCTGGGTCCCTGAGTCCAGCCTACTCTTTGTCTGAAGTGTTGACCTCAGTAGTAGTTTCCTGTCTGGGGCAGCAGCAAGTCTAGGGGCCATGTTCCCAGGGGACCCTCTAGGTTGTCAGACCATCACTTCTGGTCATTTAGTAGAGTTCTTGATCTGTAGACCTCTTTTTCTCATTTTACATCAGGGAGTCTACACTGTGTCCCCCCATCAAGGCTGTCTTTGGTGGTGGCTGGGTACAATTCTTCTGGTCTCATGCTGATGTAGTCTCCCAGTCATATGGGTCCTTCTGTCTCCTGGGCTCCCTTTTCCTTGTGTCTTTGATGTTCTTGGTTGTGATCTGTTCCAGGTGGGTTGGGACAAATTGATGTTCCTCAGATGACAGCTTGCTGGCTTTGAGGATCCCAGATGATACTCACCAATATGGGGTGCAGAAGACTCTCTTAGCAAAAGACTAGCTAAACCTATTGACCTCAATGTCCCCTGAAAACACAGTCCCCAGACCCCTGTTGTCATGAGCACCCGGAAAGTCTTAGGAGAGTCACGAGAGGAAAATATGTAGCTATAAGGCTTGGGGTTAACATTTAGTTTTACTTTATCAAGCCACACACAGTTAAGCAGGGGGAGAAGGTGCTAGCACCAGGACATAAAGCAATCTTATTTACATTACTTAAGAATTCTTAGCTATATTTACGTTAGTTAAGAACTTTCATTTGCATTAGTTAAGACCCACACAGATTCAACCAAATCCCACAGGAATCATCATCTACACTTCTCTAAAAGCGGTTTCACTCTAGGAAATTTGGAGATTCGTTGTGCTCCCACCATTTTGGAAACCCTGGTGGCATAGTGGTTAAGTGCCACACCTACTAACTGTGAGGTCAGCAGTTCAAATCCGCCAGGTGCTCCTTGGAAACTCTATACGGCAGTTCTACTCTGACCTATAGGGTCACTACGAGTTGGGACTGACTCTAGCAGTGAATTTAGGGTTCTCACCATTTAGACATCAGGAGAATCTGGCTTTGATGTGAGGTATCTCAGAGGTGGAGCAAGCAGTGACAGCAGAGGACACTCAGTCACCAACAGTCACAGTCACTCGAACCAAGCTGCCAGGAGAGTGACAAGGTGTCTCAGGGGTAGATTGGAAGGGGCAGCACAAGAGGATCAGGCACCAATGGGAAATAGTAACAGCCACTAGAACCAGGCCTTTGACAGTGAGGCAGATGAAGTCTCAGGATCAGGTACTACCACAGCAGGAGGCCAAGGTCTCAGGATCAGGTCACATCACTGAAGCAGGTCAGCAGGGGGAGGGGGGAGGGGGGAAGAGGTACAGACCCCAAGAAGGGACTGCATGCCCCAGACCTTTGAGGATGAGATACAGCAGCAGACTGGTGGACACAAAGTTCCAGAGGGAGACTGTACATGCCAAATCCAGAGTGCTGGATTTCTGTTTTGCTTGGTTCTGGATGTTATCAGTAAGTCTGTCAGTTTTATCTTCTGGTACCTTTAGCTATTGACTTCTTTCTGATTGGTTGTTGTCTTTATTGTCTGACCATCTGCTGCCATGTCCATCTGGCAGTTATTTTCTCACTTTCACTTCTTTACTGTGAATTTGCATTTTCTTACCATCTTATTTGGCTCAAGCACAGCCATTATGTGTTTTAATAGTGTAGCCAGTTTAAACTTATGTTTATGGCAAGACTCTACTGTACTATATGTTGTATTTTAGTACACACACACACACACACACACACACACACACGTCCTCATTTCACCTGTTCCTGCTGCTGTATCCTTTGAAATGCTAAGTTGAATTTAGAAAATCTTTTAGTTTATGGTGTAGTCCATATATGCTAACCTGCCTTCTACTGAGTATTGTTGCATCCTTCACCTAACTGAATTCCTATCGATTATCTAATCTATGACTAACCCTCTCCTTCCCTCCCTCCCCCTGTCAAAGAGTCTTTTCCTCTGTGTGTAAGTCCTTGTCCTTTTGCAGCTGACTGCTTTCACTCAGCATAATATCCTTGAGCCGGTATCAGGTTATGAGATGCTTCCTGAAATCATGGTGGTTCTTTATCATTGCATAATGTTCCATTGTGTATATATATAGTTTGCTTATCCATTCATCTGTTGATGGGCACCTAGGTTGATTCCATCTTTTTGCTATTGTGGACTGTGCTGCACTAAACATTTTTGTGCATGTATCTGTTCATGTGACAGCCATTATTTCTGTAGGATATATTCCAAGCAACGGGATTGGCTGGATCATGTGCTATTTCTATTTCTAGCTTTTTAAGAAAGTGCCAAATTGCTTTCCAAAGAGGCTGTGTCATCTTGCATTCCCACCAGCAGTGCAGGAGATTTCCAGTCTTTCCATAGACTCTCCAGCATTTGTTGTTTCGTATTTTTTGGATTATTGCCAACCTCACTGGGTTTGGGCTCATTTTAGATACACCTCTTAAGGAAGTTAAATTGCCAAATTTAACATAGATGTATAAGAAAAAAAAAAATCTCATTCCTAGTGGACACAATTACAAATCATATACTTACTGCCCCTTAATATAGCTTTTTACAGGTTTGAGACTTATAGTTATTACTGTCTTTCTAACATTAGTAATAAAGTCATCTCTCCAACATCAACTGAGCCATTTCTGAGTTGGCTGCATGGACCCCTAACTCCTTTCCGCTCCTGACACAAAAGCAAGATGGAAAGATGATGATTTCTGTCTTTAGGGTAGAATCCTGGCTCTGCTATTCCTTATCACAGATCTTGGGCAAACTATTGAATTTCCTTGAACCTCAGGTTTCTCCCCTATACAGTAATATAACGGGTATAAAATTATGGTTATTGTGATTAAAAAAATCATATTAAAGGGGCGCATTGCTTGGTTCACACTCATCTTTGAATCTGAGTAAGTTTCTTAGGACAGTGACTTTAGTGCACACAGAAATCATGCTGGGATTATGTCAAAACCAGATTCAGAATCAGCAGATCTGGAGCTGGAGCTTGAGATTCTGTATTTCTAACAGGCTCCCAAATACTAATTTCCACATCCCTAGTGAGACAAGGCACTCAGAGTCTTCTGAATATCTTTCACTTAAATGCTATTTTGTGCAAATACTTTTCAGAGAACAGTGTCACAAAACTATAAACAGGTGTTAAAGGATGAAAAGACTCAAAGATTAACCACATCCTGGGACGCTGAGATAAGTCATTGACGTGATTGTGTACAATTCCTCAGAGTTGTTTTTCGGAAGAAATCAGGTAAAACCAGTGACTGAGGATGCAGGCAGGAAGTCCAAATTTGACCAGAGGGCTACAGTCAGGACTGGAGAAATTAAACCAAAGGAAATCAAGAAACGCCACATGCGCAATACCTGTTAGCGGTCGTACTACAAGTCCCAGAAGCCTTCACTGCAGAAGCCATCTTGAAAGTCCCCCGGGAACTTCATTACCCTGGCCTTAGCGTTCTGCTTCCTGCCTAAAGATCTTTAAAAAGACCAACTGTTTGTTCGATAAGTTGGAGGAAAGCATTGTCCACCAGGCCCTTTCCATCTGTGGCTGCAGGTCTTTTCTGTAATAACTTTGCTCGTGTGGAAAGACTCTGTCCTTCGCCTGTTCATCCTTGAAACGTAAAAGTCCGTGGCTCCAGTGTCCAGTAACACTAGGATGTGGATACTTAGTCACTTTGAAGTCGCACCTCTGACTGAGTCCTGGCTTTACTAGTTGTTCGGTAGGTGGTCTGGGCAAGCTTCTTTACCTTTCTGAGCATCAGCTTCTCAGCTGCGGTTCCTTATGCTTCACAGGTAGAGACGAGCCAGTGGGTGCCGGGAGTGTAACACCGTGTGGTAGTCAGCTAGGGCTGCTCTAACAAATACCACCGAGTGGATGGCTTTAACAAAGGAAAGTTTATTCTTACGTAGTCTGGTAGGCTGCAAGTCCAAATTCAGGGTGTCCGCTGCAGAGAAACGTTTTCCCCTTTGCTGGCTCTAGAGGAAAGTCTGGTATTACCTCAGCCATTGTCTAGGGAGCGTCTTGGCGCAGGAAACTCGGGTCTCAAGGACACGGTGTGAGGTTCCCAATTCTCCGCTTGCTTTTCTTTCCTGTTATCTCTTATAGAACGAAAGGATTAAGGGTGAGGCAAACCACAGTCCAGGGAAACTCCCTTTACAGTGGAGCAGGGAGGTCATTTTATAAAGGGATTTACATTCTCACCCTAATCCTTTAACATACAGCATAGCAAAATCACAAAATAGAAGACAGTCATAGAATACAGGGAATCATGGCCCAGGACGTGGCTACACATGTTTTGGGGGAGACACAGTTCAATCCATGACAGACCGCTATCATTGTTATTGTAATTTTAGATACATTAAACTGTACCTCAACAATTTAATGACATTGAGAACACAGGCCGTAGCTACTAGTGGAAGGGTCTTGTCTTTTGGATGGCACTTACTATGGGTCATGGTGTGTAGGATGTGAACACTCCACGTTGAATTGCACTGGAAATGATGTTCTTATTGAAGGGGGGAACACGGTAGCAGAAGTAGGCTGAGGTCCAGGCAAGCTCGCTGAGTGGAGGAATTCCAGCCCTATTGAGAGTTTGGGTGGATGTCCTCTTGAATTCCCTTCCATAAAGGAATATCAACTGCTCATTGTCATCTGAGTCCAAAAAGAAGAAGTTATCATGCTTATTATTTTTTATGTTTCTTTCCTTCTTGAAAACACTATGCTAGCAATGTGTGGACTTCTTGTTAGAACTTCAGGAGTAGGATGCCGGGGTAGCTGGGGCTGGGTACTTTGTAAGGTGTTCTGTGCTAATGTGTACTGCTGGGTTCAGGCAGGATTTCCTGCTGGTCCCAGTGGTGGAACCATGGATCTCAGGGAGACTCTAATTTAGCTTTCAAAATTCTAGAATTCCCAGGGAACTCAAGAGAGCATCAGCACCACAGCTCTGCCATTCTACTGCCTCCTCCTTTGCCATTGAACTGCATTTCATGACCCACTTTCATTTTTTAAAAAATTGAATTAAAAATAATTTGATAAGTATATATGCCATTGTTACAAGAAACAGAAAATATGGGGGAACAAAGAGAGAGAAAAAAACGAAACAAAAACATGTCTTCTTAAAGCCTGCAAACCTGAAGTAAATACTATTAACATTTTGAAAGAATTCTTCCGAAGTTGTATGCTTGTATGGCCCACAGCTGGGAATAGATTTTCTACTTTATACATTTTAATGGTTGAATAAAATCGAAAGAAAAATATTATTTTGTGGCATGTAAAAATCATGCAAAATTCATGTTTCAGTGTTCATAATTGAGTTTTATTGGAACACAGCCATATCTGTTTTTTGGCATATGATCTAAGGTGCTTCCACACTGAAACAGTAGAGGCGAGTGGTTGCAACAATTGTTGTTGGAAAAACATGGGATCATATAATGGTCATCTAATATATCAAACATAGTCCCAAGAAATCTGAGGGGTTCTACAGGCTATCTCCAAAGTCTTCTGGATTTCTCAAAGTGGGGGTACAGCAGTCTTCAGCTCCCCTCTCCATGAGCTCCCACCAGCAATGGATAAGGTTCCAGTTTGCCCACATCCTCACTAACTTTTGCCTTTTTTTTTTCCTTTCTTAGCCATCCTAGTGGGAGAGAAATGTTGTCTCATTGTAGATTTGATTTGCGTCTGTCTGATGGCTAGTGATATTGAGCATCTTTTCCTGTGTTTGGTGCTCATTTAAATGTTCTCTTGGTGAAATGTCCCTTTAAGTCCTTTGCCCGTTTTATGATTGGGTTATTTGTCTTTTTGTTGTTGTGACATCTGTTATCACTCCCATTTTATAGAGCAGAAAGCTGAGTCTTAGAGACATTTAGTGAATTGCTGAAGCAGCAAAGTAACTTGCCAAATAGAATTATATAGTCAACTCTGATTTATGGTAACCTTATATATAATAAAATAAATTTGCCTGGTTGTATATCATCTTCACAATCACTGGTGTGTTTGAGTCTATTGGTATGGCTATTATGTCAGTACATCTTGTGTAGGGCCTCCCTCATCCTTGTTGGCCTGGTGCTTAACCAGACGTGAAGTCCTCTTCTAGTCCTGATGACATGTTCAAAACCAGCAAATAGAACAATATTCTGTTGTGATCCATGGGTTTTCATTGGCTATTTTTCTGAAGTAGATTGCCATCCTTTCTTCTTAGTCTAAGGTAGTCTAGCCATTACCTTTGAATTGATTTTGACTTATAGCGATCCTATAGGTCAGAGTAGATCTGCCCTGTAGAGTTTCCAAGGAGCACCTGGTGGATTTGAACTGCCAACTTTTTGGTTAGCAGATGTAGTACTTAACCACCAGGCTGCTAGGGTTTCCATTAATCATGGCCTGGAAGCTCTGTTGAAACCCCTCAATCCTGAGTGGCCCTGCTAGTACTTCAAATACCAGTGACAACATTATTGCAACACTCAAGCTACCACGGTATGACAAATTGACAGATGGGTGGTGGTCCCAGGTGTGTTTTGTATACACCAGACTGCTGCTCATTGTTTGCTGTGGATTTGGGATTTTGACACCATCATATTTGAGTTGCAGATGATGTTTCCCTCATTTCTCATCTGGCTGCTTGATACATTATTGGAAGCTAGGAATTCCCTCTGTGTCTTTGTTTCCAAGCCACAGATGGGAGCTAGATGGATAGGCATAAGTGTTGGAATGTTCTGCTGGTTGACTGCCATGCTGAGAATGCTTTGATCCATCAGTGGAGGGAAACTGAGTGAAATGGATCCACATGCCATTCTGGGCTGGTGTCTGATCACTTAGCTCACATTTGTTTCTCATCTTGTGTCTAATGCCAGTAAGTAACTTTCCAAGCTCAATTAGCAGTGGTTATGTCTCAGTGAGCACGAATTCAGAAACCACCTTGACTTGGTGCTGTGTCTGGGGATCTATAGCCACAGAACCAGCTCCTGAGCCACCAGAGGAGGATGTAGCATGACTCTGATTCTGGGACTGTTGTTGAATCAAATATCTCACATTGTTTGGATTTTTTTTCCTTTCTCTTCAGTTGAAGAGTAAAATGAGCCATGTGGTTTGGTCACATGGGACTCTGCAACAGTCCTAGAAATGGAAGGCTGGCTGGAAAAATTACTTGTGTAGATAGATGTGTAGAAGACAGGTGAAGTGGGAATTTATTGTTTGTCACTCCAATAGCTGTTCCTTTATTTTTTCCTTTTCTCTCTGACGGTACGCTGAACATACCCATTACCCAGGCAGTTTGGATGTGAACTGATCCCATGCTCAGTTTAAGAGGTAGGCTCTAGTTGATCTCAACTGACCTGTGTGCTCTTCTTCCCAGTTGCAGTTATGAGTTTGGGTTTAGTTAGATGTGATCCATTTCAGGACAGTGAAGGAGACCCCAGGGCATGAGCGTGTGCTCTGGGAACTCAAATTTTTCTCTTCCCCAGATAACTCATTGTAGGAATTACCTGGCTGAATTCAGGCAATCATTTTGTTGTGTTAACAGCAAAGCTTGAGCTGCTACCGTGTATGTGTGGGGTGTGCTGCCTTAGGGATTCTGATGATGAAGCTGACCCCATGGAAAGAGCCTTAGGGATTCTGATGATGAAGCTGACCCCATGGAAAGAGCCCATCTTGACTCTGAATGGATTGCTTAAGCTATTTGAGGTTGGATTTAAGCAGTTTACACATGTATTTGGGTTCCTTTACGGTTATCTGGACTTTTGGTTTTCTGTGTAGAGCTCTACCCCCAGAGTAGATAACGAGTAGTCTATGTAGCTTGCTGGACCTGGAAGGCTGTTTCATAAAAGGAGTTGTGCTTGAAGATTTGTATTCAGATTATCATGAATTCACAAGGTCAGTCTCACACACACTTATGAAAAGAACCTTTTTATAAATGTATGTAGAGGTGATGTTAAAAATACTGAAAAAGCATTGTAGTAATATAAGTTAATATGTAAATCAAATTTCAAATCCAAATTTTTAATGTATTCCTTTTTATTTTTTGATTTACGAAATTGCTTACCAAGTGATAACAGTTGTCATATGAATAATTCATTAAAATGATAATGCTTTATACGTTTTTTGGTTGATTTTTAAAAATTGTTGGTATGATTTTTTGATGGCACAACTGTGATGTACTAAATGATGTCCTGTGGTTTGACATAAGGAATTACATCAAACTTTCATCAACCTCTCAGCTCAATTAATAGTCATTAAATGATTTGCAGCCTAAAAGCAGAAAATTTCCTTTTCTTCTTTCTAATTGAAAATTTATTTTAAACTTAATAATATTGTTCATGATCTTGAGATCTTCTCTGAGCTTCTGTTGATCTAATGACAGTTATGAATTCTTTTCTAGATTTTGTAATACTTCCTAAGATTTTCATGTGATCAAATTTCTCTTATCAACTAAGTCATGAAAATCGCTTATTGTAGTATTATTTTTACTTAAGTTGAAACTAGACTTAGCCAAACAAAACACATTGCTGTTGAATCAATTTTGACTCATGGCAGCCCTACAGGACAACGTAGAATTTCCCCTTAGGGTTCCTAAGGAACGCCTGATAGATTCGAACTGTCAACCTTTTGGTTAGCAGGTGAGTTTTTAGCCACAGTACCACCAGAGCTCCTCTCAGGCCAAATGAGAGGTGGTATAGTATGAAAGTTATTCTCTGTTCCTGAGGTATCTGGGTTTGGATTATGGTTTTGCCACTTATATTTTAAATAGTTTCTTTCTCCCTCAGTTTCTTTATCTGCAAAATGGGGACGATCATGGTAATTATGCCACTCTAAAAAGTGCTCTCCTTTCTTGGGAGTGCCAACCATGCATTTGAAGCTTTCAGCCATCGGCTTGTGCCTGCACTGTCTCCCTTTGTTTCCTAGTCCAGCCTTATGGTGACCCCACATTATTGTGGCTCTTTCAGAGCCTACTTCATGGGGACTGCAGTTCCCACAGACTGGCCACACAGAAATGACTCTAGGGAATGCTGATCAACAATAACAACAAACTGATACTGTTTGGCTAATGAATATTAGCAGAAGTCAACTCTAGTGTTGGGATTGTTGGTGGGGAGAACAGTATACAGGGAAGAATATACATATATATATATATTTAATATGTGGGATCAGTAAAATGAGGCTCAGATACATCAGTTAAGTTGATCAGTGCCACAGAACTAATATGTGGGAGATTTGAGATTTAAATTAAGGTCTGCTGATTCCAGAATCACTACAGCTTAATATCTACAGGAGGAGAAATCTGTCAATAAGCAGAAAAACCCTGGGTTCCTATGGCTTTTTGGAAATATCTTCTAAATGGCTATTAGACTTACAAAAGTCATATCATTGCACTCCAGTTTTTTAATCACCTGCCAGGAAGGAATTAAATGACCACAGTTAGATGTATGACTATGTCTATCCATGTCTGCAGTTGCTGTACTAGGAAATTGCCTTCTATGTGGGAACTGTTGGCATACTGAACTTACCCTCAGCTTCTTGCACCTGCAATTTCGTCCCCGGGACTTGAGCAACCCATTGGGATCAGGATACTAGGAGCAGGTATGATTGCGTTTCACAAATACTCTGGTCTCATTTCAGAAACTCCATGAATCCAAATAATTGTTGGTGATGTTTGCTTTCCAGAAAAGAAAATTGTAAAATGACTTTTGAGGGTGGGTGAATGGGTTCCTGAGAGTGAAACTTAGTTTGAAAAGACAACTTTTGACATGTCTTCTTGAATTTGGAAATCTTAAAGCAAAGTCATGTAACTGTGAAATCAATTTCTTAGGCTAGCCAAATCTCCCATCAACTGAAATGGGAACCGGACAATGGTACAAAGCCTTCTTGTTTCATTAATGCAGAGGAGCAGGGAAGAGATGTACATCATGGGACAGTGCAAAATTCTGAGTATTGGGGTCAGATTGGATTTGAACCCCCAAATTTGTCACTTACTACAAATGGCTGGCTGTAGCAGCAATTCTTCTAACCTCGGATTGCCCATTTGTAAGTTGTGTGTACATGTGTGTATGTTGTTGTTGGCTGCCACTGAGCTGGCTCAAATTCGTGATGACTTCATGTACAGTGAAACAAAGTGCTGCCTGGTTCTGAGCCATCCCCATGATTGCTTGTGATCTGTGAAGTTTTCACTGGCCTATTTGTGAAGCAGATCGCCAGGCCTTTTTTTCCTAGTTTCTTAGTCTGGAAGCCTTATGGAAAGCTGGTCAGCATCACAGCAACATGAAACCTCCACTGGTGGATGGGTAGTGGCTGTACATGAGGTGCATTGGCTGTGAATGGCATCCAGCTGTCCCGCTTGGAAGGCAACCACCAAGCCATCGTGTGTGGATAGGTGGGTAATGATAATACAAATATCTCACTTAAACCAAATCAAACCACTGCTGTGAAGTTGCTTCAGACTCATAGCCACCACGTAGGAGAGTAGAGCTGCTCCATATGGTTTCTGAGGCTGTAAACTTTTAAGGAAGCATACTGTCACATCTTTCTCCTGTGGAGCAGCCATTGACATTTCAGTTGACAGCTCAGTGCTTTAACCACTGCACTACCAGGGCCTCTGTATCTCACAAATGTTATGTTGTGGTCCCAGTTTCTGTGAGCCTCAACATCGCCCCGTGTAAGGGTGTGGCACCTCTACTCTTTCTAGTAGCATTGTTTTAGTCATCTAACCCATTGCCGTCAAGGTGATTCCAATTCATAGTGACTCTATAGGACAGAGTAGAACTGCTCCCTAGAGCTTACAAGCAGTGCCTCGTGGATTAGAACTGCTGACATATTGACTAGAGGGCATAGCACTTAACCACTACAAACCAGAGTTTGCTTTAGTCATCTGGTGCTGCTTAAGCAGATGTACCACAAGTGGATAGCTTTAAAAAAGAAAAGTTTTGTTTGTCACAGTTCAGTAAGCTAAAAGTCCAAATTCAGGGTGTCAGCTCCAGAGGAGGGCTTTCTCTGCTGGCTCTGGAGGAAGGTCTTCGTGGTCAGTTTTCCACTGGACTGGAAGCTTCTGAGGCCGAGGGACTTGCACAGCTCCAGGCACTGCTTTCTTTCTTGTTGGTTTGAGGTTCTCAAATCTCTCTAGCTTCTTTTCTTTATATCCCAAGAGATTGCCTCAAGGCACAAAACAATCTTACGCATTGATTCCTGCCCTACAAGCACAACTGCTGCCTGTCCTCCTTCACTAATATCATGGGGGCAGGATTGACAGCATAAAGGAACATGACACAATACTGGGAATCATGGCCCAGCCAAACAGCCACACACGTTTTGGGGGACACAATTCAATCCATGACAACCATTCACTTGGCTTCACTTTTCCTCTTTTGGGTGCCAGCTCAGATGCCACTCCCTCCAAGAAGAGTAGGAAGAAATAGATGCCCTGGTATTCTCTTTCTGGAACATTATTCTTCCTCACATATTCTACACAATTGTAGACATATATAAATACATTAAATTGTTATATATTTCTTTATGTATGTGTTTTCTGGTTATTTGTGCTTACTTGACTTAAGTACCTTCCAGTAGATTACAAATGCATGCCTGTTCCAAGTGAGCAAATCATTGGTATTGTTAGTTGCTGTGAAAGGGGTGCAGACTCACGGTGACCTTACATATAACAGAACAAAACGTCGCTTGATCTTGTGTTAGCTTGATGATCTTTGGTATTTTTTAGGAACCTGTGACACTGATAAAGTGATTGCAACACCTCACAAGAAACTGTTCTGTAAGCAGTAGCAGTGTCTGATGTATAGTACATCAGCTGTAAAATTTTATCGAATGAAAGAATCTATGAGGCTTTGTCATTTGGAACTGGAATGTAAACTTTCTGGATTTATAATTCAAATGCATACAGTGGAGCTGTATCCAAAGAGGCATGGATGTTATTTTTAGTTAATAATAATAGCAAAAGCCTTGAATTTCTCTTTTTTATTGCCTTGTAACCCGCAAAGTCTCTGAAATGATTTTTTGTGTTTGAGGGGCATCAAGAGAATCACAGGTCTCACATGTGAGCTTCAAGGTAAGTAGGCTGCAAATACTTAGTGATTTTATTTTGGAGTGTCAGATAACAGGTGGCTGAAAATGAAACAGCTTCAAATGTCACAAAATGCCTTATTGTAATTCTTCTCAAGCATTTAAATACATTAAACCTTAAAGGCATAGTCTACATTTCCTAACTTTCCCAGTGTTTTTCTTGTTTAAATAGATTTCTATAATGATGATATTTCTCAAATCCCCAAATGAGATTTCAGCAGAGATAATAGGTAAAAGCCCCAGATCACCAAAAACCAAACCTGTTGGGTCCCTTCTCACTCATTGTGTATAGTTTCCAAGGAGTGGCTGGTGGATTCAAACTGCTGACCTTTTGAATAGCAGCCAAGATCTTACCCACTGTACCACTGGGGCTCCTAGTTAAGAGAAGGAATCATCAAATTTGTTAGGTAAATTGTCATATAGTACACCCAATCCTCGCTTTTTGACTATTCCATTATCTGTCATTTTTCATTCGCAACAGCAGTCTGACTTTCTTGCACATTAATGATATACATTTGGCAGTGATGAATAATCAATTGTGAGATGAGCCTAATGCTGGCTGTAATGGTTATGGCTATGTATCAACATGGCTGGGTCATGATTCTCAGCAATTTGGCAGTTATGCAATGATGAAATTTGTCAGTTATGTAATGATGTAGTCATCTCCCTTTTTTTTTGATCTGGTGTGCTCATCTTCCATCTTGTGATTTCATGTGAACAGCTAATCAGTTGCAAGTGGAGTTTCCTTGGGAACAGGATGTGCATCCACTATAAATGTATATTCTGGTAATGCTCAATCTCATGTAAGGATGATTTTCACACAGTGACCTGCCACAGGAACCCAACCATCAGTATATCTAATATTAATATATTAGAAGTGAGTGTAAATATTTTAGGCTTTGTGATCTAGATGGCAATGGGCTTGGTCCATGAACTGACTGTGACTGCTTAACTTTACTATTGTGGCATAAAATTACCAAAAAACCCACTGCTGTTAAGTCCATGCTGACTCATAAGGAACACAAAGCTAGCCATAGAAAATGCATAATGGAGTGGGTGAGGTTGTGTTTCAATAAAACTTTATTTACAAAAACAGATGGTAGAAAGGTTGGTTGCAGGGCAGTCATTTACCAACCTCTTGTTAAAAATCTGGGCTTTGGAGCCAGACAAATGGTTCAAATCCTCTCATCCAGCTTCTCAGCCTTCCTGAAGTCAGCCATTGTGAATGCACTGACCTTCTAAGGCTGTTGTAAGATTAAATGAGGGAAAGCATCAGTGGTGCTTGGGTGATACCTGCACAGAGTGAAGCCTAAACGTAATTTTTTAAAAAGAGAAGCACATCCGGTATTTATTATTTAAATACCCGTATTTATTTTCCTTATTGCCAATTTGTTATCTGGAAAGTACCTCCTATTCTCATCTTTTGCTTATTCTGATTTTTACTTCATGTCTCAGCTGTCCCCAGTCTTCATCGCTGAAGTTGGCTGAATATATAGTGCTTCTTAAATTACAGAACTTGGAAAGTCTTCAGGTTTAGTGTTAGGCATGTCAAAGATCTCTAATGATTATTCCCATATTTTAGAGATGAGGAAGTAACTGTGGGATGTTTAGATTAGTGTAATAAATGTTGGTAGATGAATGAATGAATAAATAAATGAAAGATTTCTTTGAATTAAAACTGCTTGAGAGCTACCATAATTTCCGAAATTTCACCATTAGGTGCAGGACATTTTTTGGTTAAGCATTGCCTGCTTCAACTACAGTTTTAAAAAGGTAGAGTACCCTTCTAGAACAAGAGGAGGAGGACAGAAGAGACTAGTAAACTCATAAATGGCTATTATGTGAACAATATTGGGAAAAATAGATATTATTTAGTTTTCATTATGTATCAGAGGGACTTCCATGTGGTGTACTACTGAGCTCATAAGTGACTACTATGAGAGCAATATTGGGAAAAAGAGATATTATTTAGTTTTCATTATGTATCAGAGGGACCTCCTTGTGGTGTAGTGGTTAAGTGCTATGGATGTTAACAAAAAGATCAGCAGTTCAGATCCACCAGGTGCTCTTTGGAAACTCTGTGGGACAGTTCTCCTCTGTCACACAGGGTCACTATGAGTTGGAATTGAATCAGTGACAGTGAGCTACTTTTTTTTTTGGTTTATGTACCAGAGACTAAACTATGTATATTAATTAATTCAACTTAAAAATAATCCTATCTGTTTATATTATCCAGTCTTCGAGATGATCTAAGTTTCCCAATGATGCTCGATTTCTGGTGTTCACACTCTGGTGTAGTCCTTGCTCCCTTTCTTTCAGGGGTGGTCTTTGAGACCACTAAGCTATGGCAAAAGTGATGGTGTGTTACTTCTGAGGTCAGGTTGTAAAAGACACTGTAGCTTCCTCTTTGCTGTCTCCCAGAGATCACTGACTCTAGAGTTGTGAGGACTTATTGGGAGGGCCTTCAGGCAGTCCACATGGGGAGGGACAGAGACTCCCTGTCAGTATGCATGTGTGTGAGCTATATGACTACTATAGTATTTTTCTGTATGGGAAAGTGAGGTGGTGTTACAGTAAAACCTGTGAAAGCTGGAAATGGTGTAAGGCAGAAACCTGCTAGAGAGGGAAGACTCAAGTATTTCCCACTAAAGTGAGTGATAGAAAAGTAGCAAGACTGTGTGCTGTCAAAGGTGGAAAGCTTGCGAGACATGGAAAAACAAAGACAGTCTTGATGAGATTCAGCACTCAGTGGGTTTCACTGTATATTGTATAACATAAATATATATTTTATACTTGTTTGTTATAAATATTTTTACTAATCAAGTATTTTAAGAGAAAAAGCATGCAAAAATGGTGAATTAAAAATCACTGAGTTTTAAAACATACAAAAATGCTGCATCTTTATTTTAGAAAAATTTAAAACTCAGAACAAAGAAAACAATTAAAATTATCTTTACATACACTGAGATAATCACTGCTAATATATTAGAGCATGGTTTTCTTTTCTTATGTGTATATATTGATAAAAATCAGGACCAAATTCATTGCCACCAAGTCAGTTCTGACTCATAGCAGTCCCGTAGGACAGTGAAGAACTACCCCATAGAATTTCCAAGGAGTGCCTGGTGGATTTGAACTGCTAACCTTTTGGTTAGTAGCTGTAGCACTTAGCCACTATGCCATTAGGGTTTTCATAGGCTCTTTTGTTTTTGTTTTTAAAGGACACTTTCAGGAAATTTTAATAAGAGCTAATGTTTAAGTAGCACTTACTGCATTTCAGAAACTGTTTTAAGTGCTTTATATTAACTTGGTTCTTGCAATAATATGATCTAGGTCCTAATATTATCTTGGTATTACCTATTTTACAGTGGAGGACACTGAGATACTAGGAGATTAAATGACCTTCCTAAAGTCATTAGCTAGTGAGTGATAGAGCAGGGGTTTGAACTAAGGCAGTCTGGCCCCAGGTTCATGCTCTTCATCAGTACTTTTGCTGTCTCCAAGTATAGCTTGTGACTTGCTTTTGTCTCTTATCACTATATCAGGAATGTTATTCCAGCTGTTATATACTGCTCTCCAGTATCATTTATAAAGGCTGCGTAGTGTTTCAGTACATGGATACCATTATTTCTTCTAATATTAGAGAATTATTGAGTTTGTTTTCTTTTTTTGCTACTATCAATAATTCTATAATAAAGAAATCTGGAAGTAAATTTTGCCTGCCTATGTGGTGACTTCCTCTGTTTATATTTCTCAAACTGGTATATAAAGGCTAACAAAAGCATATGATATAAGAATTCATGAGGAACCCTTTTGAAAAGTGGCTGTTTTAAAAATTTTATACATCTGGAGCTGCATGCGGTAGTTTTGTGAATTGCATTAAATGAGGTCTGCCCATGTTTTGTCTTTATCAAATAGCTGCTTCTGCAAAAAAATCCCCTTGGTAAACAGGCACAAGTGGAAATGTGCACTGAAACTGAGGCTTCAAGACCATGGTCAGAACTATAAATGATAACGATGACAGCAGCGAGTCAGAGAAAAACGGGAAGACCCTCAAGGAGACGGATTAACACAGTGGCTGCAGCAACAGGCTCAGAAGAACAACGATGGTGACAGTGCGGGACTGGGAGGCGTCTCCTTCTGTTGTTCTTAGGGTCACTGTGAGTCAGAACTGACTCAGTGGCATCTAACGACAGTCTCACCAGGTAAATGAGAACAAAACGTAACAAATTAAAATTCAGGCAAAGACTGAACAAGTAAAGTAAATCTATATATTTTAACACTAAAGGCAAATTGGGGTCTAGGTGAAACCAAACAAAAGACCTTGCCTTATAAAAACACAGAGCTAATTTATTAAGTCAGACTATTTTTACATACTTGTCTTTTAGAATAATTCAAGTTTACTGTTTCAGGAATTAACTACTTCTCCTTTGCCTATGGTAATTGTCAACCTGACAGGCATTTGGTTTGATTTTTTTTCTGTAATGCAAAATATTTATAGTGAGAAATTAACATTATTAGATACAGTGTCATCTTTTGGGTGAAAGCACTGAGCATTTTTACCTTGTGAGGTGTCAGCCCAGACTCTCCTGATTGATGCATAGTGCTCTTCTGGAAGAAGCTCTCCAGCTGGTCAGGTTTTGCTTTTGCTGATATTTACAAAATGCATCATGGTTATACCTGAGGCCTACGTGTGCTTGTGTTGTGTGTGTGTATCCACATATATACCAACAAGCGTCAGAGCTGTCTGGACAAAAATACATGCATGTAAAATGTTTTCTACTCTGTCAATCTGAACTCTCAATAGTGCTCAGGTAAAATCGGTTTAAACAGCATTCACTAATAATTCAGGAAGTATTTACTGAGCATAGTGTGTGCTGGGCAGTGCTCTAAATTCTGGAATACACAGATAAGGAGTTTACAGCACGGTAGAAAAATTTTCTAGGTAAATAAGTAATTGCATATCATGGGGTAGGTTCACCCATAATAATAAGTGCAGGAAACAGCATTAGCATAGATTTGAAGGGGAAAATTCAGAATAAGCATCACAGAGAAGGGCGTAGTTGTTTTAGGTTTTGAAAGATACAGGTAACCAAGGTAGACACAGGTATTCTAGACAGATGGATGAAAATCTTTACCGGGGTAGAGGAACGAAACATCAGGGAATTCAAGACACCTAGTACTGCTGGGGAAACCCTGGTGGCATAGTGGATAAATGCTGTCTGCTAGCCAGAAGGTCAGCAGTGTGAATCTACTGGGTACTCCTTGGAAACTCTGTGGAGCAGTTCTACTCTGCCCTTTTGGGCTGCTATGAGTTGCAATCGACTCAGCTAGACAGCAGTGGGTTTTTGGTTTTCAGTACTGCCAGAGTCAGAGGAGCTTAAATTATATTTTAGAATAAATTCCTCAGAGTAGAATTATAGGGTCGAAGTTTATGAATAGTTTTAAGCTGCCAATGCATAATGCATAACTGGTTTTCAAACTGACTCTAATAATTTACACTGTCATGTATAGCACAGTAAAGTACTTGTTTCATTCTAACATTTTTAGAGTTGGTTATTGTATTTTTTGAGGTTTTTTTACGGGAAGTAATTTAATGAAGATTAGATAGCATCTTATTTACATTTCTTTGTATACTAGTGGGTTGAACAATTTTCATTGAGTTAAGTGTTTTCTACTGTGTGAAGTCACTTTGCTGCTGGCACTGTGATCCATGAGGAGGGTAGGCAAAAATTATTTTATGAATGGGACGAAGATAGAGGGACAGTTCCACAACACCTTGTTCCATCTGTTTCTTTTTGGATCATAACTTTTTGTAGCAAGTGAAAGAAAGCCTCAAATCAAATGGCTTAAGTAAAAATAAAGGAATTCAGGAGCTGACCCAACTGAACAGTCCAGGTGGTAGGCTTGGCTTTGGTTATGGTTCTGGGCTTGTATGATGTAACCAGGACCCATTTCTGGGTTCTAGGCTCTGCATATTGATGCAGTTGCTGTTAAAAACCTGTTGTTGCCACTGAGTTTTCGTTAGCTGCTGTCAGTTTGACCTTGACCCATGGTGACCCTGTGCACAATGAAACAAAATGCTGCCCAGTCCTGGGCCATCCCCATGATGCACTACGGATCAGACTCATTGTGATTTATAGGGTTTTCATTGGCTGATATTTATAAGTGAATTGCTAGGCTTTTCTTCCCAGTCCACCTTCGCCTGGAAGCTCCCTTGTTCGTCATCATACCCACAGGCAAACCTCCACTGACAGCTAGCAGCAGTCAGTTCCAGATTTTCCAAAACTGTCAGCCAGCCTAGACTGTCAGGTGCTTGGTGGCTGTTTGTGAGGTGTGTTGGCTGGCAAACCCAGGTCACCTGCATTGAAGATGAGAATTCTACCACCGAACCATGAATGCTCCATTCTCAAAGGTTCTACATTTTTAAAATTCCATTCTCTTCTTTTGTTTTTCCAGTCCTTGATGTTGTAGCTGCATTATGCAGTTTATGATACCTCCATGTCTCCTTTGCCTTTTCAGTTTTCCAACACCTCACTAGTAATTCTTTACATTAATTATCTTTGATAATATAAGCTTGGCCTGACCTTGACTGAAACAGCCAGGAGATACCTGCCTGCCTTGACTTGCTATGATGCAGACTAAGTCTGAAGATGATCACCTTAGTGGAGGATTAAGGTTGACTTCCCATTGCTCTTAGGGTAAAGTCCAACACCCTAGGGCCCTGCCTGATTTTATGGTTATATCACTTGCTGTCCTAAGTGTACACTTTATGTGTTAGGCCTAAGGAACTTCCTCAGTTTCTTCCAGTGGACCACTCTTTATCACCTTCAGGCCCTTGAACATGCAGTTCCTGAGAACACTGTTAACTTCCACCCTTTCACCTGGTAACTCACATGTATTCTTGAGGTCCCAGCAGAGATATCATTTCCTCTGAAAAGCCTTTCTTGACTTTCTCTTATGAAGTCCTGTGGTTTTCGTCTGATGACATTTATTTAACTGTTTCGTTGTCTGTTTCTCCCACTGGATTGTAAGCTCCTTGAAAGAAGGGCCTGGGATTCACTGGGATGTTAAATGTTATACAATGTTTTCCTTAGACAATCACAGTGATTCATTTTTACTTTTATGGGGCAAGGACAGGTCTCTGGGTACCACTAATCCTGATGGATGCCTGAATAATTACCAAGGGTTTCATTTCCCATTCAAAGGACAAGCTAATGTTGTGAAAATTGCCAGAACGAAACTTGAGGGCAACAAACAAGATGCTTTAAGGAGACCTGAGATGTCTCTGAGGCTGCCATGTGCCACTCTAGTGATGGAGGTGGACAGAGATCATCTATTGACTCACCAGGTTAAAAGCCTCCCCGTCACCCATAGCAGCTGAAGGTATTGTGCCAATGATAGGTGGCTAGAAGAAAATTAAACCTTGTCAAGTCCTTGTACATAGGATTTCAGGATGCTGAGATTGTGACTGGGCCTGTTTTGCTGAGGTCGCACTGTGCAATGGAAGAACACAGACTTGGGAGTCAGAATTTGGTTCAAATCCTGGTTTCTTTCTTAACCCTCTGTGGGACCTTAAGAAACCAGATGCTGTCAAGTCATTTCTGACTCATGGCACCCTCATGTGTGTCAGAGTAAAACTGGGCACAATTCTTGTGACTTTTCTAGAGGAAGGCTTTTCTTTCCAGACACGTCTGGGCAGAGATGAACCTCTAATATTTGGCCTAGCAGCTGAGCACGTTAACCATTTGTACCACCTAGGGACTCCTTTGGGGCCTTAGTGAGATTCTTAGTTTCTTAACCTGTAAAATGGGACCGATGGCATCTACTTTATTCATCCATTTGTTTTTGATGAGAATTAAATATAGTAATTGATTTAGAGCATCTAGCACAGAGTCAGAAACCGTGGTGGTGTAGTGGTTAAGTGCTATATCTACTAACTAAAAGGTCAACAGTTCAGATCTGCTAGGCACTCCTCAGAAACTCTATGGGGCAGTTCTACTCTGTTTTATAGGGTTGCTATGAGTTGGAATTGACTCAACGACACTGGGTTTGGTTTTAGCACAGAGTCAGGTAATCCTGATAGTCTGTGGAAGTGATTGAATTGGAAGAGCTGATCTCGTTCATTCATTTGTTAATCGATTCAGCAAAAATCTTTGAGTGTCTCTTAAATGCTGGTGTACATAAGCGAATAAATTAGAAAACTCTTGGAGTTTCTAGCGGAAGGTGACAATCCACAAAGGTAACACAGCAATAAACAAAGGGACTGCAGTGTGTAGTAGATACTGTGAAGGGTGAAGCTTACTCTTAACGGACGGAAACAACAGCAGCAACAACACGGTGGGAGAAGAGCGATGTCATTAGATTGGTTCTGAGGGGCTTGGGACTCTTATCAAGGAAAAGGCTCTTTAAAGTATGGGCTGTTCAGTTTGGAAGGGAATATTATTGATTCTTCCTCCACCTCTTCTTCAGCTACTTTAAAGTAAGTTGTAAACATTGTGACACTTTATTCTAAAATACTTAGGAATGTATCATCTAAGGAAAAGAAGCATACTTTTACATAACCGTAGACCAGTAATCAGATTGCAGAAATTAAACATTGATACAGTGCCATCATTTTATACACAGTCCATGTTCAGATTTCTACAACTGATTTAATAATATCCTTTATGGAATTTTATTTCCTAATTCAGGGTCCAGTCTAGATGCTCACAGACTGCATTCAGTTGTTACATTTCTTTAGTTGTCCTTAATCTGGAATGGTTTTTCAAACTGTCTTCATTTTTTTTTTTTTTTGACATTGATTTTTTTTTTTTTTTTTAAGAGTGCAGGCCAGTTATTTGCAGAATGTTATCTCTTGATTTGGGTTTGTCTCATTGTTTTCTGACAGTGTGCTTTTTAAGACCATGCAGTCAGAAAATGGCAGAGCCAGTTTTACTGTTTTACTGATGATCCGTCTCTCTCCCTTTCCAACCCCAGAAGAACAGCCCTGTCAACACAGCCAAGTAGTTAATTAACAGCAGCACTGGAGTGGTAATGATCATAGAGGGCACCCTCCTTCTAGATAAACCCAGCCATTTTCTTGGTTGTCACTGAGCATCTCCAGGTCTCAGTGGCGATTAAAAAAAAGAATCTGTAGTTATTTTATCACCTTTTTGTCTTCAGCTCTCAAGGTGACAACACGTCCTGCTTTAATAGAACAGATATGAAAAACATTAGGAAAATAAGGCCAAATGAGAGTAAAAATGCCATCAGACCATTTCAGTTCTATTATGACGTACTTTTCAAAACTATAGGACATTGAACAAAATGCACTAAAATGAAAAACAAAACCAAAGCATCTTGAGTGTGTGTGTAAAATTCTTTTAAAAAGCTGAACAATTACTGTAGCTGATGTATAATTTACTCAAATATTGGGTACTTATTATGTTAGCATTCTGGAAGTTAGTCGACTAAGTTTTCTCCAAGAAACAGGGGAGACAAAGGAGAAAGTAATTGGTCTTCTGAGCCCATCCTCTGCTACCCACTTCATGAATTGAACTCAAAGTGCATTTATAAGTTTGTCCAGATGTTATGAAAAAGAAATTCTCTCAGTCCAGTCCTAAATGAGCACTGCCTTTTCACAGTTTTCTTACTTCTAGTTGGACATTTCTCTTTTTTTGCTGTTCCAGTGGTTGAGATTAGAAGGATATTACTAGGTAGAGTTAGGGTAAGAGCTGTCCACCACTTAGCTCTTATTTGTGGGGGTAGATAAATCCAGACCAGTTACTATCAAGTCAATATGTATGTCCCAGTACAACAGTGCTCCATAGGGTTTTTGATAGCTGATTTTTTGGAAGTAGATTGACGGACCTTTTTGATGAGGTGTCTTTGGGTTGACGTGAAGCTCCGGCCTTTCAGTTAGCAGTGATTGTGTTTATCTCGGGGCTCCCTGGGTGGATTATTGTTGTTAGTTGCCATCATGTGATTTGTGACTCATGGAAAGCCCATGTTTGGAAGAGTAGAACTGCTCCATAGGGTTTTCAGGGCTGTGACTGTTTGCAAGCAGTACTCTAGACATTTGTTTAAAGATGCCTGTGGATGAATTTGAACTGTCAAAACCTTGCAACTAGCTGTCAAGCACTTAACTTTTTGGACCACCCAGGGACCGCTTTGGGGGTGGGGGATAGTGAGAGGAAATTTTTCCACACATTTAGTGTCTTATCAGTGGAAAGATGGGTGGGTTGTTTATTTATATGATAAACATTCATTGTACTAGCTGCTGGATTTAATAAATGAATAGCAGTCTTATGTAAATGGGATATAGGTGAGGCAATTAAATAGGCTAAGCGCAGACTGTTATAGGAAGGCATGTAGTCATACCAGGATGGGAGGTGGAATGAGTGGCCTTAATAATGTGTAATTTGCTCAGTAACAGACAATTTTATCTCATGGTAGACAATGAAGGCAGAAGAGTAAGACTTGAGAGTTATGTTTCACTGCATTGGTTACCTCTATTTACGTGGAAAACCAATGACAAAGACTTGTCAAAAGATAGTGATACCAGGGAGGAGGTGAACAGACAAGTTAAGCACTTCTTTCAGATTCTTCCCCAGGAAATCCCAGAGAAGAGAGGATCCTCAGAATTCTGAGACAGAAGTGCCCTGGGACAGACGTGATAACAAGCTTGAAGACTTTTCATCCCTTCCTCTGGATGGCTCAGTAATATTACCCTCTTCAGGGAAGGCTACTTAGGTCAGCAGTTTTCCACCTTTCTTTCTCTATACATCGAGACTTTTTAAGTGGTATTTACTTAATATCTATTACAGGTAATTGTTCTCTAACTTCTCTCTTCATCAATACACAGAACTTCCCTCTCTGCACTCATGGACAACATTTCACGGCACTCAGGGAATGCTTGTGGGATCATGTTGTTGGTATTCGTTACCATAGAGGCCTCATTTACAACACAATGAAGCATTGCCTGGCCTCATGCCATCTTAGTAATTGTTGGTATGTTGGAGTCCATTGTTGTGGCTATTGGGTAGTGCCTTCCACCTTAACAGGCTCATCTTCTAGTACTGTACTACCAAAAGGCAGCTAATTGGAAGACCTGAACTAGGACAGTGACAGTTAAGGGGGAAGAGAGGCAGATCAAGAACAGAAATACTTTGGAGTTTAACCGACGGTACTAGATGATACTCTGTGTTGATTCACAAGGTTTTCATTGGCCAGGTTTTAGGAGTAGAGCACCAGCACTTTCTTCCTCATCTGTCTTAGTCTGAAAGCTCTCCTGAAACCTTTTCATCGTGGGAAACTATAGTTTTCAGCACTGTAGCAACACACAAATTGCCCCAGTAGGACAAACTGACAGATAGGTGTGAAATCGTAATAAAGGAGTATAGTTGCCTTTGTAGTGACTGTTGAGAATAGAAAGAAATAGTTGTGTAGAAGCCACAGTGTGATCAGAGTTGTCCTCTAAACTTTTTTCTACCTCAGGGAAAGCTACTGGGAGGAAGGGATGTCCATCCTGTGGATTGAAGATACTGAGATACAAACTGTGCTCTAGGCAATAGCCAGTAATGTTTCCAAAGACTTGGGACTGGAGACAGCATGGTGTGTTAGATTATAAAAGCTGAGTAGTTCAGTATGATTAATAGAAGAGTGAAAAGAAGGGGGAAATGAGAACTTGGATGTCATTTTACTTGAATCCATAATCAATGTCCATCAAAATAGCAGTGAAGTAATCAAATAACATTGCACTGGGCAAATGTGCTGCAAAAAAACACTTTAAAGTGTTAAGGAGCAAAGATGCCACTTTGGTGACTAAGGATGTCCCTGACCCAAGGCATGGTATTTTTATTTGCCTTGTACGTATATTTCTGGGAACTCTGGTAGCGTACTGGTTAAGAGCTACTGCTGTTAACCAAGAGGTTGGCCATTCAGATCTACCAGTTGCTTCTTGGAAACCCTGTGGAGGCAGTTTGACTCTGTTCAGTAAGGTTGCTATGTGTGGGAATTGACTACAGTGATGGTTTTTTTTTTTGTGTGTGTGTGTATGCTTACAGAAGTTGGGCAGTGAATAAGGAAGTCCAGGGAAGAAGTGATGCCTTTGAATTATGGTGTTGGTGAAAAATATTGAATATATACCATGGTTTGCCAGAAGAACAAAGAGATCTGTTTTGGAAGAAGTATAGCTAGAATGCTCCTTTGAAGGTCAAGTGGTGAGACTTTATTGTCTCAGGTATTTGGACATTTTATTAGTAGGGACCAGACCCTGGTGTCGGACATTATGCTTAATAAAGTAGAGGGTCAGTGAGAGAGAGGAAGACCCTCAATAAGATAGATTAATACAGTGGCTGCAGTTATGGGTTTAAGCGTATCAACAATTGTGGGAATGGCACAGGACCAGACAGTGGTTTGTTTGTTGTACATAGAATTGCTATCACTCAAAGGCACTTAATAACAATGTGTAGCTTCAGTTCATGTCCATACTGCTTAACTGTCTTAAAGAAGTCTGAGGACAGAGACTTTGAAGAAGAACATTTAAATAGGAAGAGAGAAATTAGCATGAAAAAAGCCAAGATAACCCTGGAGGCATGGCCTATGGGGTGGAAGAGGTCTCTGTGGGCCCAGCTCTGGATTTGATTCTTGTCCAGGCTTGCTGAATCTGTCAGAAATTTCACATGGTCAGGATGGATTCTCCTGGGCATGCTTCCTTTTTATCATCAGACTACAAGAGTCTTTCTCTTCCTCTTTGCAAAAGGAGTCTTGGTGGTGGAATGGTTAACAGCATGGTTTTTAGCCAAAAGGTCGTGAGTTTGAATCTGCTAACCAAGACCCAGAAAAAAAGATCTGATAATCTGCTCCCATAAATATTACAGCCTAGGAAGTGCTATGGAGAAGCTCTACTCTGTCTTACAGGGTCTCTGTAAGTGGTAATTGAGAGCAACATGATTTTTGGTTTGGTAAATGGCCACTTTTGTTATCCTGTGTTATGTCAGACTGCAGGTTGTAGAAGGAAAAACACACTCATCACTCCCTACCAATTCCTCTTATTTCTGCATTATGTTCTCCCTTCCTTCCCTTTGTCAACCTTTATTTTGTGCTTACTGTGTACAGACACTGTGCTAAATATTTTACATGTCTGTCTTAATCCTAACTATCGCTATAGCTCTATTCTTATTTTATGTGTGAGACAGTGGAGGTCCAGAGAGATTTAGTAGTTTGTGTAAGATCCCACTAATAGTAAGTGCAAAGCTGGGATTTGAACTCAGGTCCATCATACTTTCATGTGAGAGTTCTAAATTTGAGGTGTTTGCCTTGTGTCACAGTGATTGGCTCAGGTCTGATCCCTGACTCTATGTTGTTATGTTGATTTTGTTATGTGCCATCAAGTTGATGCTGACTCACAGAGACACTGTGTACAATAGAACAAAACACAACTTGATCCTGCATCATCCTCACAATTATTGCTATGCTTGAGCTCATAACTGTAGCCACTGTGTTAATCTATCACGTTGGGGGGGGGGGATCTTCCATTCTTTTGTCAAACTTGTGCTTTACCAAGCATGGTGTTCTTCTCCAGGGACTGATCCCTTCTGGTAACATGTCCGAAGTGTGTGAGGAGAAGTCTCCCCATCCTTGATTTTTAAGGAACATTCTGATTGTACTTCTTTCAAGACAGATTCATTTGTTCTTTTGACAGTCCTTGGCATATTCAGTATTCTTCACCATTACCATAATTCAAAAGCATCAATTTTTCTGCTGTCTGCCTTATCTATTGTGCAGCATTTGCCAGCACATGAAGTGAATGAAAAGACCATAGGTTGGGTCAGGTGCACCTTAGTCCTTAAAGTGACATCTTCACTTTTTAAAACTTTAAAGAAGTCTTTCGCAGCGGATTTACACAATTAAATATACGACTATCATTTGATTTCTTGACTGCCGCTTCTGTGGATGTTGATTAGGGATACAAGTAAAATGAAATCTCTGCAAACTTCAGTGTTTTCTCCATTTATCATGATTTTTACTGGCCCAATTTGTGAGGACTTGTGTTTTCTTTATGTTGTATTGTAACCTATACTGAAGGCTGTGGTCTTTGATCTTCATCAGTAAGTGCTTCAAGTTCTTTTTGGTTTCAGTAAGAGGTTGTGTCATCTGCGTATTGCAGAGTTAATAAGTCTGCTTCCAATCCTGATGCTGTTCTTCATTTAGTTCAGCTTTGCAGAGTATTTGCTTAGCAAACAGGCTGAATAAAAGCAGTGAAGGGAGACAACCCTTTATTTTAAAGTACATAGTATCTCCTTGTTCTATCTGAATGAATGCCTCTTGGTTTATGTATATAAGCCCTTCATCAACACGATTAAGTGTTCTCAAATTCACGTGTTATCCTTACAATGTTATCCATAATTTGTTATGCTGCACACAGGTGAGATTTGCTTTGCATAGGAGCTACATGAAGCGGTATGTATAAATCTCCAAAAAATAGAGTTGCTTAAGAGTAGTTCTGTAGTAAAAATTGAAACAACGACAACAACAACAAAAAACCCAGCCCTATGTGGCCCAAATGGTTTGTCCTCAGCTACCAACCTAAATGTTGGCATTTGAAATCCATCTAGCAGAACTACAGACAATGGTCCTGGCTATTTGTTTCTTTAAATGTGACTGCCAACAGAACCCTATGGAGCTCAGTTCTACTTTGCAATTCATGGGGTTGCCATGAGTCAAAGTTGATTCCATGGCAGAGAGTTTGGGTGTTAGTTTATTATGGTTATTATTATCATCCTTATTTTGCAAATGAGGGAACTGAAAGATGGAGAGGAAAATGTCTTGCCTAGGTCAAAGTCACAGAATTAGTAAGTAGCAGAACAGAGCTCAAATCCAGAACTCTGTGACCGCCATATCTGGGTTCTTTTTCTTCTTTTAATAGTATTTTATTGTGTTTTGGTGCTGATTTATACAGCCATTTAAGTTCTCATTCAACAATTTCTACACAGATTTTTCAGTGGCACTGATTACATTCTAAACAATGCTAGAATATTCGTCTTATCTCTGTTCTGGTTGTTGTATATCAGTCTAATTTCCCTGTCCCCTTATATTTTCATCTTTGTTTTTAAGTAGTTGTTGACCATTTGGTCTCATACAGGCATTTTTTTTTTTTTTTTTTTTTAAAGAGTGTGGTCTTTATGGGTACTATTATATTTTGAGCCAAATTTGTTATTTAGCTAAAGTGACCTCAGGGGTTAATTTCAGCTCAGGGTTTGAAGACACTCTTAGGACAATAATCTCGTGAAATCCTCCAGTCTCAACCAGTCTAGTAGGTCTGTGTTTTTTTTTTTTTTTTTTTTAAAGGAGTGTGGACTTCTGTTCCATATTTCTTTCCCATTCTATTGGGCTTCATTTATCATGACCCTCATTAAAATGGTTGTTACTGGTAGCCAGGGGTGTTATTTTGGGTTCTCTAGAGGAGCAAAACTAGTGAAGCATATCTATCTATAAATATATTTATACTGAGAAATTTATTTTAAAGAAATGACTCATACAGTTGTGGAGGGTGGCAGATCCCAAATTCATGGGTCAGATACCAGGCTTGAGACTTCTCTTGACTCATGTAGTTGCAGAGGCTGATGAATTCCAAATTGCTGGGTCAGATAGCTGGCTCACAGGGCTGAAGGTACTAATGAATCCCAAAATCTGTAGGTTAGACAGCAGGCTACTGGCTCACATCCCAAGAACCAGAGGTTAAAGGATGACAAGTGGGATATAGGATCCAGAGAGAGCAAATTTTGCCAGAATATCCATATATATTGGATGCAGGCCACATCCCCCAAGGAAATTCCTCATTCACTTGGTTGGCTGCTCACATAAAATCATAAAATGGAAGTTGGTTACATAATATCTGCCAAATCACTGAGAATCATGGCCTAGCCAAATTGACATATAACCTTAACCATCACTTGAGGCACTATCTAGTTCTGGCCTGCAAACAAAAATTTTCCAACGTGGAGGCACTCATCTGAAGACAGGAATGGTGGGACCTAGGTGCACTCCCAGGAAGCAAAAGGTCAGGATGTAAAAATTTGTGCCTAGGAAGAATGTGCATAAACTGACGCTACTCACCTGTGGAGTAAAACTCACTGCCCTGGCCAAATAGCTGACTTTTTATACTTCCAAGTACTCCAAAGCTGAAGCTGAATCAATCATTAACCCTCTACCTTTCCTATTTTTCTGTGCATAACAACTCCTAATTCTATAGACAAAGCAGTGTGTATTGTATTTTGACTTAGTGCTGCCCATCTGGAGCTTTATTATTCCTCAATAAGAATCCTTTTATTTACTCATAACACAATGTGAGATTTTCTTCTTTGACAGGTCTCGTAGTAGATAAGGCTGTCATTGCAGTAGACTATTTATACTGTCAATTAGCTTCATCTTTGAGTCTTTGGTTTCTTTCTGTTTATTTTGTTCCAGATGAATAGAAACCAAGTTTGTATTTCAGATGGCCACCCACAAGCTTTTAAGACCCTAGATACTACTCACCAAACTAAGGTGTAAGACATAACTTTATGAACTATGAAAACTGAACCAGATGTTTTATGAGATCGTGGTCCTAATCCTTCATACTCAGAAATCCAGTCCTCTGAGGTGTTGGTGGTGTCTAAGAAGTATATTTAACTGCGACTCATGTCACAGTTATATATATGTATATAGTGCACATATATATATTTTATATATGAATATATATGCATATAGTCACATAGATACATGCATATACATAGACATGCATATACCTGTGTATACATGTGTTGTTGATGGGTGCCGTCAAGTTAGTTCTGACTCATAGCAACCCTAGTAACAACAGAAGGAAACACTGCCTGGTCTTGCACCTTTCCACAGTTGTCTTTATGCTTAAGCCCATTGATGTGGCTGCTGTGTCAGTCCATCTTACTGAGGGTCTTCCTCTTTTTCACTGACCTTTCACTCTGCCAAGCCTGATACCCTTCTTCAGGGACTGATCCTTCCTGACAGCATGTCTAAAGTATGTAAGATGCAGTCTGGCATCTTTGCTTCTAAGGAACACTCTGGTTGTACTTCTTCCAGAACAGATCTGTGTGTTCTTTTGGCAGTCCATGCTACTTCTACTTCAACACTACAATTCAAAGGCATCAATTTTCTGTCTTCTTTGGTCATTGTCTGGCTTTCACATGCGTATGATGCGACTGAAAATGCCATGTCTCGGGTCAGGTGCACTTTAGTCTTCAAGGTGACATCTTTACTTTTCAATACTTTAAAGAGATCGTTTGCAGCATATTTTCCCAATGCAGTGCATCTTTTGACTTTTGATTGCTGCTTCCACAAGCATTGACTGTGGACCCAAGTAAAATGAGATTCTGGACAACCTCATTCCTTTCTCCATTTATGATGATGTTGCTTACTGATCCAGTTGTGAGGATTTTTGTTTTCTTGATGTTGAGGTGCAGTCCATACTGGTGGCTGTGGTCCTTGACTTTCATCAGTAAGTGTTTCAAATCTTCTTCACTTCCAGCAAGTAAAGTGGTGTCGTCTGTGTAACACAGGTTGTTAATGAGTTGTCTTCCAATCCTCATAGAATCCACCTTCTTGGATTTTTTTGCTTGGCATACAGATGAAAAAGGTATGATGCAAGGTACAACCCAGACACACCCCTTTCCTGACTGTAAACCATGCAGTGTCCCCTTGTTCTGTTTGTCTGACTGTCTCTTGATCCATATACAGATTCCTTAAGAGCACAATCAAGTGTTCTGAAATGCCCATTCTCCACAATGTTAGCCATAATTTATTATGATCTATACAGTCAGATGCCTTTGCGTAGTCAATGAAACACAAGTAAATATCTTTCTGGTATTCTCGGCTTTTCAGCCAAGATCCATCTTACATCGTCAGTGATATCTGTTGTTCCATATCCTCTTTTGAATCCAGCTTGAATTTCTGGCAGCTCCTTGTCAATATGTTGTTGTAATCACTTTTGAATGATCTTGAGCAAAATTTTACTTGCATGTGACATTAATGATATTGTTTGGTAATTTTCACATTCAGTTGTATCACCTGTCTTCAGAACTGGCTTAAATATGGATCTCTTCCAGTCAGTTCACCAGGGAGCTGTCCTCCAGATTTCTTGACATAGACGAGTGAGCACTTCCAGTGCTGCATCTGTTTGTTGAAATATCTCAGTCAGTATTCCATCAGTTCCTGAAGCCTTGTTTTTTGCCAATGCCTTCAATGTAGCTTCTACTTCTTCCTTCAGTACCATTGGTTCCTGATCACACGCTACCTTTTCAAATGGCTGCACATTGCCCAGTTCATTCTGTTATAGTGACTCTCTGTATTCGCACCATCTTCTTTTGATGCTCTAAGTCATTTAATAGTTTCCCGGTAGAGTCCTTCACTATTGCAACTCAAGGCTTGAATTTTTTCTTCAGTTCTTTCAGCTTGAGAAATGCAGAATGTTCTTCCTTTCCTTTCACTTCCAGCTCTTTGCACATGTCATTATAATACTTCCTTTTGTCTTCTTGAGCTGCTTTCTGAAATCTTCTGTTTAAGTCTTTTACTTTGCCGTTCCTTCCTTTTGCTTTAGCTGCTTGATGTTTGAGAGCAAGTTTCTGAGTCTCTTCTGACATCCAATTTGGTCTTTTCTTTCTTTCCTGTCTTTTTAATGACCTCTTGCTCTCTTCATGGATGATGTCTTTGATGTCATTGCACAGTTCATCTGGTCTTTAGTAATTAGTGATCAACACATCAACTCTATTCTTGAGATGGTCTTTACACTCACGAGAGGTATACTCAAGGTCATACTGTGGCTTTTGTGGACCTGTTCTAGTTTTCTTCAGCTTCAGTTTGAATTTGCATATGAGCAATTGATGATCTGTGCCACAGCCAGCACCTGATCTTGTTCTTACTGCTGGCATGGAGCTTTTCCATCATTTTTTCCTACAGATGTAGTCAGTTTGGTTCCTGTGTATTTCGTATGCACATGTACGTATGCACATGTATGCATATATGTACTTAAGTGCCTAGGTTCTTTGCCACTGAGCTATACTGCCTAGAAATACTGGTCTTTTTGGAATACCTTTCCTTCCCAAAGAACTCTGTTTCTTTCTTTCAGAGGGCTGGCTATAATTTTTAATTATAAACTCAATTTTCGTCTTAAATTTTTCATGTCTGTCTCCACCTACTTGTCAGTTGTATGATACAGCACTGTGCTTATAATCATGGAAGATGGAATTGGATAGGGAACAGCAGTGTGAAAATCCTTTTGATTTTTCTGCCAGATGAGAGCTGACCTGCCAGCCCTCTGCATATGGTGAAATGATCAACCTCAGTGGGCAGTGGCAGAAAACAGGAACCACTGCTGGGCTCTTTAATTTATACCTTAATATTGCAAACCTGTGGCCTCAGGAGTGGCACATGTCACTTAACCTTCCCATATGGCATATTTAAACATTCACAGTCCTCACTATTCCAATTCCAAAGAGCTCTGCCTAGCACAGTGCTCCAGGACTTGCTTTTCCATTTTTAATGAACTTTGAGGTGGGAAGATGTGAGACACTTGATGGTTCCTTGGTGGCTTTTTCTGTGCTTTTCTTGATTTTCTACCCTGTTAACACATCTGGGTAAAGTGACAGCTGCTTAGTTAGGTATAATGGGCTCTAAAAATAGAGCCAGGTCTGTTTGACTGGACTGTGGCTCCTCAGTGAACAGGCTCCCGGCAGACACTTGTTTTTAGGGGTTACACTATGTTAATCACCTCCTTCAGCCAAGGTAATGTTGTGATGACAGTGGTTATTTTCTCAGTGACGCACCCTCATCAGGTGTGGAAACACGTGTACTTTCCCACACCCCAGGCTCATAGAAAGATTTGATATACTTCCCAAAGGCTGAATTTCATAAGGATAGATTATTTTTCTCTATGTGGCTTTTTATTTTTAGGTTCCCTTCTCCCTCCTCCCACTTTTTTTTCTCATTTAATGCTTTCAGAAAGAATGAATAATATTGTGCATTTTTATATTCTGAACACCATTCCTGCATCATTCTATTCAGTTCTTTGTTGGTTGTTTTTTTTCCTTTTTCTTTCAAGTTATGGTTTTAAAAATAATCTAGAACTAATTTGTCTAATGAATATGCAATTACTGCAAGAGCCTTTTAAAGTTTTTGAAAACCTTCAGTCAGCATCTTTCTGGGACGTGGTGATGAATGTAGGATCAGGCACTTGGAAGCTGCTTCTAATTTGGCATGAGCAGGTATAAGTTTTGCACATTTCAAAGCCGAGCATGATGCAATCATTTACTGTGTAGTCATCCTGATGGTTAGCGTAGGTGGTGTTTGCCTGACCTAGCTCCCTCGGGTGGTGAAATGCGTGTGTTACTGCTACTGGGGCACTTATAGGGTTGGACTAGAACTGGTATGGTAGCCTTGAGGAGCCATGGTGGCACAATGATTAAAGTGCTCTTCTGCTAACCAAAAGTCAGTTTTTTGAATCCACTATCCATTCCAAGGGAGGAAAATGTGACAACCTGCTTCTGTAAGGATTTATAGCCTTGGAAGCCTGATAAGACATTTCAACTCTGTCCAATAGAGTTATTGTGAGTTGGAATCGACTCAACAGCAGCAGTGACTGTAACAGTCTCATGCACAACTACCACTTACGAGTTAATGCCTGCCGGTTGGTGGCAGGTTGTTTGTTGCTGTGGTGTTGAACAAGTTTCAGTGGAGCTTCCAGACTAAGACTGAGAAGAAAAGCCTGTCAGCCTACAAAAATTCAGCTGGTGAAAGCCCTGTGGATTATAATGGTCGGATCTGCAGCCCATCATGGGGATAGCACAGGACCGGGCAGTGTTTAATTCCATTGTCCATGGGATCATTGTGAGTCAGGATCAACTTGACAACAGTTAACAATAACAATGTGATAGTGGAGGATTGAAGGGGACTCGTTTCTGTCACATAGCTTGTTTCCGTAACTGCTTGTGCACAGAGCTTGCAATAATAGCCACCATTTGTAGTACAGTTGTTTCATTCTAGGCAGTTTTGTTGTTCTTGGTTGCTGTCAAGTTGATTCTGACTCCACGTGTTGCTGAGTGGAACTGCCCCATGGGGTTTCCAAGGCTGTGACCTTTTGGAAATAGACGGTCAGGCCTATCTTTCCATGGCACCTCTGGATCAAATTCTTACCTTTTGGCTAGGAGTGAGTACTTAACTGTTTGTGCCACCACTTTGTTCTGGTTGTTAGATGCCTATGCACAACAGAATAAAACACTGCCTGGTCCTGTACCGTACTCACAATCCTTGTTATGCTTGATGGCACTGTTGTAACCACTATGTCAGTTCATCTTGTTTAAGGGTTTTCCTCTTTTTCACTGACCCTTTGCCTTACTTAGAATGATGTCCTCCTTCAGGGACTGACCCCTCCTGATAACATGTACAGAGTATGTGAGAGGTAGTCCTGCCGTCTTTGTTCCCAAAGAGCATTCTGGTTGTACCTCTTCCAAGACAGATACCATGGCAGTCCATGGTATTTTTTTTACCATCACTACAATTCAAAGGCATCAATTCTTTAGTCTTCCTGATTGATTATCCAGCTTTTGCATGAATATGAAGCGATTAAAAACACCATGGTTTGAGTCAGGTGAACCTTAGTCTTCAGGGTGACATCTTTGCTTTTTTCTTTTTAACACTTTTTAACAAGATTTTTTTTTTGTTTCAGATTTGCCTAATACAATGTGTCATTTGATTGCTTGACTGCTGCTTCCATGGGTGTTAATTTTGCATCCAAATAAAATTAAAGTCCTTGACAATCTCCATCTTTTCTCCTTTTTTTTCCTGATGCTGCTTGTTGGTCCACCTTCTTTCAGTTGTGAAGACTGTTGTTTTCTTTATGTTGAGGTGTAATCCATACTGAAGGCTGTAATCTTTGATCTTCATCAGTAAGTGCTATAAGTCCTCTTCATTTTCAGCAAGCAAGGTTGTGCCATTGGCGTATTATGGGTTGTTAATGAGTCTTCCTCCAATTCTGATGCCACATTGTTCTTCTTACAGTTCAGCTTCTCAGATTATTTGCTCAGTATACAGATTGAATAAGTATGGTATAAGGATACACACTGACAGACACCTATATATATCTTAATCTTCACTCTAATCCAGAAAATAAGGGAATAGTATCACTATTTTAAAAATAAAGAAATGAGGCTTGGTGAGATTAAGAAATTGCCTTAAGATCACACAGTGAGAAGCGGCACAGCATATGTTCTTAAGTATTGATCATCAAACATGTTCTCTCTGTGAGGCACTGTGCTACCACTCTGTTAACTATACCCATGAACTTGACTTGGGTCCTCCTTACAGAATGTTTATCTGCTGGTAGAAGGGAGAAGATGAATAACCATAGTATGCAGCCAAGAAGATTCAGAAAAGAAATAAGACAAATGGTCATGTCATAGAAACAGAAACAAAGGAAAGAGATGAAGAAATGGTCTTCATAGAGACCAAGTTTATCCTGAGGGGGACCGAATTCCAACAATTTTTGTTCACAGCTCCCTTTATCCTGCCTCTGGTGCACTTTGTGTGTTTGAAAGTTGCCCTTGTATAGAATTTGTCAGTAATTGTTTTTGATCTGGGGAGCAAGCTCCCTCCTGTGTAATTTCTTCCCAATACCTAAGTGGAGAGCCAGCTGGGCTTTCTCCACTGCTGAAGCAGGCAGAAACATCCCAGGGCCCAACTGTGGAATTTATTAGCCATTGCTGTCAAATTGCCTTGCTCATGCGGGTGTGAAAGACACAGTGGCTTCCCAGCCCTAGCAGGGGCACAGTCTGCCAGAGTGTCCTATAAAAGTGGCACTGAGCCTATTGTCAAGAGCTGGAGCATGGCTTCTTGTGGACCATTGCCTTCCTGTGGGATGCTTTTATTTGTGCTGGCAAATGGAACAAAGTGATTTCTCTTATGCTAGGTTTTTGTTATATCTTTTTTTTTTTTTTTTTCCTTCTGGCTTCATAGTGATTGTTAATGCTCTTTTGGTTACAGGTAGTGGAAGCACTCTAACTAGCTTAAGCAAATGCAAGAGAATTTATTATAAAAATCTCGGGGCCGAGAACCAGGGAACCAGAAAACTCATCAAGAGCCAAAGCAATTACCTTCTTGATAATTTTCTCTTTCTTTGGTTACACAGACTTGTTTCTAGTTTTCCTTTTTTTTGACAAACCAGTTGTTTCTTCTTCTCATATATTCATGTCAGATGATGGCTTTTCATAGCTCTCAAATGTTCATCTTCTCAATTTGACGTACAAAACTAAACTGTCTGGCATCTGTTTCCCATTTCTACTTTGGAATAGAGAAGCTTGTCTGTTCTAGGCTGGTCCAATCAGTTGTGGTGGTGGTAGTAGAATCTAGTACTGTGAATATGATTTCAGGCCCCCAAGAAAGGCCTGGTGATCCACTTTCATGAGATTGTTTCTGTTAGGTGCCATCAAGTTACTTTCAACTCACAGTGACGCCATGTGACAGAGAAGAATTGACCCATAGGGTTTTCTAGGCTGTAATCTTTTTATTTTATTTTTATTTAATATGACTGAGTATCAAGGCCAATTGGCACAACTAGCATTTTGCTAAGTGGGCTCTCTGCACCCCACGTTGGTGAGTGGCGTCTGGGGTCTTAACAGTAGGCTGTAATCTTAATGCAAGCAGACAGCAAGGTCCAAATGCCAACCTTTTGGTTAAAAGCCAAGCACCTAACCATCATACCCCCGAGGGCTCCTTTCTCTAAGATCATACCCACTGAACACGCTGTGGAGCATAGTTTTACTGTAACATACATGGGGTCATCATGAGTTAGAATTGACTCTTTGGCAGAGTTTTATCCCCCCTATCTTGTGCTCAGCTTAAGAGGAAGTTAAGGAGTGGGAAGTCACACAGTAAATGCATATTTATGAGTCAGTAACCGGACATAATTTCATTTTTTTTCTTGGGAATGAGGGGAGCATGTTAACGATCCACAGGAGGGCAGTGCCTGCAGAAGTTCATTTTTCTTTCTTCTTACAACAATTTGGGTTCACTTGAACTGTGGGAAGAGAAGAAATGATGAAAATATCCATGTGATTTGGGCAAAAACCTACTGCTGAGGGAAAAGAGGGTTGGGTTGTTCTGAGCTGATTAGCTCAGTTAATGATACTCAAATAATAATTGCTGAGGTAAAAGTAAGATTTGTGTGGTTCTTGTTGGCACTGGAGACAAAACTCCTGACTAGCCACATGCCTCTTCTGGAGGGAGTTGTCTTTGGTGTTTCAAGGCAAACATGATCTTTCCTCCCCTCCAAAGTTCCAAAGAAGTGCTTGGCGTTTCCTTTGTAGTACATCTTACTTCGCTTGAACTTTTTCTATACTTTGATCACATGATAAGACTGTGCTTTTGGGGGACAGTATCTGTCTTATTTTACTGTCCATAAGACTGATTATAGCTCGATGTACATTGTAGATCACTAAATCCAATATGTTAAATATATGAGTCACCTCAGTGATCCATAGTAACAAAACAGCTAATTGTTAAGTTCAAAACTCTTTGAGTCAGAGATTTTCAGCTGTCCAATTACTTAATCAAATAAATATACTGTTATCAGCCATGTGCTTAGTCCTACTAGGTAAGTGATGTTTTTCTTTATTAACTAAGACCTCAGAGAAGTTTAGCTCTTTGAGCATCCACATCTGCAGACTAGGGCAAGGAAGGCACAGGAGGGATTGCAAGGAGGAGTAACAATGCTTCCTTGTGGGATGATTGTGGAGATAGTGTATCAGGGAACACCGGAGAAACTTTTTTGTTGATTTTTTTAATGTCAGTTACTACTTATTGTGGTAGATATGAATTTTTACATACAATCCTCAGTGTAAGAAGAGTTACGTTTCTATCTTTCTCCAGTTTATGTTGCCTTCTCTGATCCTCCATTTCCCTAGGAAAGAAATTTAAGTTTAATTATAGTCTAGAGGTCTTCAACATGTCTGCATGTATGAAAAGTGTGAGTCTTATGCCGTCCATATTTTGGAAAGATGCTCTGGACTTTATTCCACTCTGCTTCCTACTGATAAACTTAACTAAGTCCTTCTTAGCTTCTGAAGATAGGTGGTTCTGCAGCTTCCAGGCTAAACTATTGCTTGAGGATCTCAAACTGTGGTTCCCAGGGCCATAGAATGATACTTTCTATACTTTTTTGTTGTTAGCTGCTATGGAGTCAGCCTTGACTCACAAGGGCTGTATTTATAACTGAACAAAACTCTGCCCAGTCCTAAGCCATCCCCATGACTGGTTGTAGATTGGAAGTGAAAATCCATAGGACTTTACTGGGTGAATTTCTGAAATAGATTACCCAGCCTATCTTCCCTATAGGTTGAGGAATAGTTTGCATTCCCTCTCCAGTCCCTCAACTATAAAAGCCTGAAGCAAGGGGAAGGGATTGTCTTCTAGGAATCTGACAGCTTCTGCTTTAGTCTCTGTAACACAGTAGTTAGCAATATCATAAGGCAAAGAAATATATATATATATTTGCGTGTGTGCTGCGCAGAGGAGATAACATTGACTCATTCTACCTTCCTATGGCAATGACAACCAAATATACAATTATGCCTCAGAAGATCATCTGGTGCCCTGCTTCCCCATTCTTCCCACCTTAAAGAGCTACTGGCTCTCTTTCTGTTCTTGAAAATGCAGCTTTCCCTCAGGGCTTTGTGTTTGCATCTCCCTCTACATGGAACGTTCTACCAGTTCATAATTTCATTCCTTCTCGTAGTGCTTCAGCTCAAATGTTATGTTTTCATACAAATTTTTCTAGAATACCTTTTCTGGTACCAGTTGCAACCATGTACAGTGATCTGCCCTATTTTGTTATCATCGTGGATTTTATCACTCCCTTAACTTGTCTTGATTACTATCAGCTGTTTCTGTGGGCTAGGATGTATTCTTCACAAAGGCAGAGATTTGTTAACTTCTTGTAAGGTGCCACTGAGTTGGTTCTCACACAGAGTGACCTATGTACAACTGAACAAAACTCTTCCTGGTCTTGTGCCATCACATCTCATTGTGTCAACACATCTCATTGAAGGTCTTACTCTTTTTTGGTGACTTTTCCATTTGCCAAGCATGATGTCCTTCTCCAGGGATGATGCCTCCTGCTAACACGTCCAAAGTACATGAAATGAGGTCTTGTCATATCCTTGCTTCCAAGGTGCATTCTGGCTGTACTTCTTCCAAGCGAGATTTGTTCATTCTTCTTACAGTGTATGGTGTGTTAAATTTTCTTTGCCAACACTGTAATTCAAAGGCATCGATTCTTTTTTGGTCTCCTTATTCATTGTCTAGCTTTTGCATGCATCTGAAATGATTGAAAACGCCATGGATTGGGTCAGGCACACCTTAGTCTTGAAGCTACTATATTTGATTTTCAACACTTTAAAGAGAAGTTTGGTAGCAGATTTTCCCAGTAGAAAAAGTTGTTTGATTTCTTGACTGCTGTTTCCATGGGTGTTGATTGTGAATCCAAGTAAAAGGAAATCCTTGACAACTTTAGTATTTTCTCCATTTATCATGATATTTATTGTGAAGATTTCTTTATGTTGTGGTGTAATCCCTACTAAAGGCTGTAGTCTCTGATCTTCATCATTAAGTGTTCTAAGTCCTCTTAACTTTCAGCAAACAGAGTTGTGTTATCTGCATAGCAAAGGTTGTTAATGGGTCTTCCTTCAATCCTTGTGTCACATTCTTTATATCATCTGGCTACTCAGATTATTTGCTCATCATGCAGATTACTTACGTTTTGTGAAAGACTACAGTGCTGATGCACACCTTTCCTGACTTTAAGCCGTGCAATATTTCTTTGTTCTGTTCCAACAACTGCAACAACTGCCTCTTGGTTTATGAACAGGTTCTGAATGAGTGCAACTAAGTGCTCCATTATTCACATTCTTTACAATGTTTTCTGTAATTTATTATGATCCACATCGTCAAAAGCCTTTGCATAGTCGACATGACATGAGTAGACATCTTTCCGGTACTCTCTATGTGATTGTTAAGGTTATGTGTCAACATGTTGCCTGTGGTTCTCAGTGGACTGGCAGTCATATGATGATGTGATTACTGCCATGATGGAATTTTCTGAGTAGCCAGTCATTTCAAAGGGAGTTTTCATGGAGGTGCGGCCTGCACTATCTGTATAAGTGGACTTTCTGCTCACTCTAGAGCCTACTCTGGTTCCTGTTTGGCTGACCTCAGGTTTTTGGGACTTGATGTAGCAGCTTACCTGCTATCTTGCCTGTTGACCTTGGGATTCATTGACCTGGGCATCCTGTAAGCAAGAGCCCTGCTGTCTGACCTGCTGATTTTGGGTTCACCAGCCCCTGCAGTTAGTGAATCAGGAGAAGCCTCTACAGTGACCCAAAAAGTTGGGGCGCTCCATCCTCTATAATCATGTGAGCTATTTTCTTGACATAAATTTATTTATCTATATATTTATGTACTTTTTTTCACTCTTGAGAAACCAGCCTAAGACATTCTGCCTTCAGTCATGATCCACCTAATGTCAGCAATGATGTCTCTTTTCCCAGGTCCTCTTCTGAATCCAGCTTGAATTTCTGGTAGTTTTTATTGGTGTACTGTTATAACCACTTGTGAAGGATTTTCAGCAAAATTTTACTTGTTTGTGTTATTAATGATAATTGTTTAGTAATTTCTGCATATATTGGCTTGCCATTACGTTAGGCACCAATATGGATCTCTTTAGTCAGTTGGCTAGACAGCTGTCCTCCAAATTTCTTGGTGTGCATGACGGAGCACTTCCAACACTGCATTTGTTTCTTGAAACATCTCAGTTTGTATACTGTCAGTTCCTGGAGCCTTGTTTTTTGCCACTGCCTTCAGTGCAGCTCGCACTTCTTCCTTCCAAACCAATGATTCTTGATCATATGCTGCCTTATGAAATGGTTGAATACCAACCAGTTGTTTTTGGTACAATGGCTTTTTATTCTTTCCATCCACTTTTGGATAGCTCCTGAGTTGTTCAGTATTTTCCTTGTAGTATCCTTCGATATTGCTTTTCAAGGCTTGAATTTTTTCTTCAGTTGTCTCATCTCGAGAACGGCTGAACGTCTTCTGTTCTTTTGGTTTTCTAACTTCAGTTTTTGTACATTTCATTACAATAAATCTATACTTTGTCTTCTCAAGCCACCTCTTGAATTCTTCTGTACACCTTTTTTACTTTATCATGTCTTCCTCTTGTTTTAGCTACTATACATTCAAGAGAAAATTTCAGTCTTCTCTGACATCTATTTTGATCTTTCTCGCCTGTCTTTTTAATGATCTCTTTATGTATGATATGAGGTCTGACAATTAAGTCTGTGAACTTAATTGTTCTTAGTGCTACGTACCTCATATTCAATGTCACTATGATCACCTTCACAGTACTCCCTTTGGGAAGCTGTGCACTGATGGCAGCACCTAGTCCACCCTTCAAAAACAATTTTGGAACTCTATCTAGAATGGCCATTGTGCACAGTGGTAAGGTGGCAAGTTCATGAAGTTAATTGTATAGTTATCTGTGAGGGAGTTTTTAGCCAGTAAACAGTTGTATTGGAACACCATCTTGACTCACCTGATCTGGTCTAATGAGTCTTTTCTTTACCTGAAGATAAAAGAAATTTTGAAAAGAAGACATTTTGATGACAGTCAAGACATCAAAGGTAATATTACCTTGAAAGGTGGACTAGGCACTGGCATTGGTGCATAGCTTCCTAAGGGTAGTACTTCTAAAGTGACTGTAGTGATATTCAGCAATGAGGTATATAGCACTTTTTAAAGGATGAGTTTGCTAACTTAATTGCCAGCCCTCGTATGCAGCACTTTTTCTAGGATGAGTTTGCACACTTAATTGGCAGTCCTTGTATTCTTGATGTTATTACACAGTTTTCCTGGTCTTTGATCACTAGTTTTCAATACCTTAAATCTGTTCCTAAGATGGTCTCTAAATTCCAGTGAGAGATGATCAAGGTCCTACTTTGACTGTTGTGGCCTTCTCTAAATTTTTTGCTTCACTTTGAATTTGCATAGGAGCAACTGATGCTCTGTGCAGTTGGATACTGATCTTGTTCTGACTGATGATACTGAGTTTCTCTGTCGTCTCTTTCCACAGATGTAGTAAATTGATTTCCTATATATTTCATCTGGTGAAGTTCACATATATAGTTGCTGTTTATGTTGTTGAAAAAAGATATTTGTAAAGAAGAAATCATTTTTATCATGCTATCTCTAGCATTGTTTCTCATTCCAAGTCCATATTTTCCAGCTACTGGTCCTTCCCTTTTTCCAAATTTCATATTCCAATTACCAATAATTATCAATGCATATTGATTGCATCTTTGATCAATTTCAGACTGTAGAATTTGGTAGAAATCTTCAGTCTCTTTATCTTTGGCCTTAATAGTTGGTATGTAAATTTGAATAATGGTTGTATTGACTGGTCTTCCTCATAGGCTTATGAATATCATCCTATCACTGACAGTATTGTACTTCAGGACAGATCTCGAAATGTTCTTTTTGATGAGAAATGTGATAACATTCAAGTTGTCATTCCCAGAATAGTAGACCATTTGACTGTTTGATTTAAAATGGCCAGTACCATTTATTTCAGCTCATTAATGCCTAGGATATTGATGTTCATGCCTTCCATTTCACTTTTGATGACTTCCAATTTTTGTAGACTCATAGTTTGTACATTTAAATTTCCTATTGTGAATAGATGCTTAGCTATGTCTTGTTATGCCACATCAGCAAGTGAACATCTGGAAAGCCTAACTCCATCTGTTTTATTAAGGTTGACTCTGTTTTGTGGAGGCAGCTCTTCTCCAGTTGTATTTTCTGTGCCTTCCAACCTGAAGGGCTCATTTTGCTGACCAGTGTCTTCAAATATAGACCTCCAGTTCCTTCTTCTTAGTCTCTCTTATTCTGCAAGTGCCACTGAAACCTATCCACTGATATTCCTGGTATTTGAAGTACTGGTGGTAAAGCATCCAGTATCACAGCAACATGCAAGCCACCACAGCATGACAAACTGTCAGACACATGGTGTTGACTTATTCAGTATACCTGTAGTGAACTGCCTACCACATAGAAGGTGCTCAGTCAGTCATTGTTGCATGAAAGAATTAATTATTCTAGCAAGATGTGCTGCTAATGGCTCTGAAGAAGTCAATGAGAGAAATATGACATAGCATACGTTTTAAGGTTGCTTAAAGTATTTTGAATTAGTATTCAAGAAACAATTTCAGGACCAACATAAACTTGGGTGGAGAACCTTGTAGAGGTGATGAGGTATGTATAGTTAGGGAGACGTAAAATTTCTTAAAGTTCTTAACGCTTATGTTGGTTTTTAGATTCTATATTCAATATCTATTCAAAATTAGTAATGTTAAAGGCAGATATGAAATCTTCATGTTTATCAAAAGGAAAAAGATTTAAAAAGTTTCAACAATATTGGTTTAATATCTAGCACCCAACTAATTTCTTAGCTGACTCCATCACAGTTATAGGGACATATTAAGGATACAGATTTGAGGACAGCATCCACAGAGATGATGGCGCAGGAAAGCTAGTTCGATGTGGCTGGTGTATTTTAGAAAAAGAATCTAGGTGATTCTTCTTCATAGCCATATTTGGTAGCCAGTGGTTTATACTAAGATCTATGGAATGTACAACAGAGTGGATTTAGAAGGGTAAATGCTGTAGACTTTAGCTCGAGGAAGAACAGAATCTCTGAAGGACAACTACTGTGCTCAGTGGTGAATTTTTAATAAAACCATAGGTAGCTACTAACTATAAAATTCGTAGTTTGTACTTTATTCCCAGCACTTCAGGTAAATGGTGGTAATGCTCCAGTTTTTTTTCTCTGTTTTTTTTTGAATGTAAAATTTATATTATGAAAAATTTCAAATCTATAAAGAAGTAGAATAGCTTAATGAATTCCTGCATCTCTATCTTACAGCTTCAGCGGTGATCAATTCTTTCCAGTCTCATTTGATGTACTCCCTGACTCACTCCTACCCCACCTCCTGATTATTTTGAAGAAATTCCTAAACAAATCTTTTTTTGCATAAGAACTTTGATCTGTAAAAGTGAGGACTCTTTATAAAACATGATGTCAATACCATCATCATACTAAAACAATGAACAGTAATTTCTTAATTTTATCAAATGTACACTCAGTATTAAATGTTCTTCAGGTTGTCATTGAAATCCTTTTTCATGATAGGTTTGAATTAAGATTCAAGTATGAGGTATATGTTATAATTGCTTGATAGGTCTCTTAAGACTCTTGATCCATAGATTTTTTTCTCTTGTTTTCTTTGCAATTTATTTATAGAAAAATATGATCTTTTTTTCAGTATAATATTTCAGGCTGAATTTTGCTGGTTTTGTCCCTGTTGTATCATAAAATGTATTTTTCTATGCTATGTTTTCTATGCATTGGTAAAGAGATTTAACAGGTTTAACCAGATTAAGATTTACTTTTTCCCCAAGGTTATTCTATAGCTACCCATTGCTACTGAGTTGATTTCGATTCATGGTGACCCTGTAGGACAGAGTAGAACTGCCCCCTAGGGTTTCCAGGGATGGCCTATAGATTCAAACAGCTGACCTTTTGATTAACAGTCAGAGCTCTTAACCACAGTGTTACCACATTCTGTTCTGTAGATTGTGATACTATTTTTTACTAGGAAATACAAACTGGCTTGCAGTGACTCTTTTGTAATGGTAGCAGCCACTGGTGATTATTGCCTGAAGATACTATTTCATTAGTGATTGCAAAACTGGTGATCTTCTAATTTTACTGTTTGTTTTTCATTTCTTAGCTGGGATATTTCCTTAATAAATAACACTCAAGAAAAGTAGGTTAACTGCTTCATTCATTCCTTTATTTACCTGTTTCAAAATAACAGGTTGGTTCCTTGACATCTTCCAAAAGTGACAATACATTGTTGTTTCTTTAGTATCTTGATCAACTTATGTATTTAAACATATTTGGTATGTTTCAGTCTACTGCTACTGTTACTTTCAGTTCTCATTCTTCTTTGTCACTGCATAGTACTTCACTATGTGAACGTACATCTAATCAAAAGTTTAGCAGACTTTTTCTGGAAAAGATAGAGCAATACATTTGTGGCATATTCTTCTTTTTTGTTATTGTATGCTTTACTTTATTTTCTATTTTATTTTATTTTTGCCTTCAAAACATAAAAATCACTTTTAACTTTCAGCAAAAACAGGCTATTAACCAGATTTAGACTGTGGGCTGTAGTTTGCTGATGCCTGAGCCAGTTCTCTATTGGTAGCTATTTGGTTTATCTGCAGACATAGTAAATGTGCTGCAACAAGTAGTTTTCTGCATACATCTTGGTATTTTTTTTTTTTTTTTTGGCCATTAGATGAAGTTTTAAAAGTGAAATTTCTCTGTTAAGAGATAAATGTATGTTAGTTTTTGCTGGATACTTCCTATTTCTCTTCCTGGCTTTATTCATTTTCACAACAGCAATGTATGAGAATGCTTATTTCTTTCAACCTTACTAGAAGAGTAGGTTGCTGAACTTCTGGACTTTTGTCACTGTAGATGGGGAATGAAAACATTCTTTTTTTTATTATGACTGAGTGAAAATGCACATTCCCACATAAATTTGCATGGCCATGTATATGCGACTTCTACTGCTCTCCCTGCCTGGTGACAGCACATTATTCCTCTCTGCTCCATGCATGTCTAATCCTCCCAACAGTCTCCTTTCCCCTCCTCTCCACCCACTCACCTTCCTCCAGCCAGAGGTCAGCAGGATGATATCCTATAGATGCATAGAACCAAAAAGTGCACCCAATATATGATCACTCTGCGTTGCCAAGTCCAATCCATTCATGTCCGAAGAGTGGACCTTCGTTATGATTTATGAGCAGGGGCAGCATCAGGGCCAGGGGCCATGCTCCCAGGGGGACCCCCAAGCTGCTGGACCATCAATTGTGGTCTTTCAGTGGAAATCTCAGGGTGCACCCTTTTTTATTCTTGTGTTGCCAGTGAGATTCAACTTAGTGAGCTTCATCGTGGCTATCGCTGGTGGTATCCGGGCACCATCTGGCTCTTCTGGTCCCAAGTCTATGTAGGCACCCACTCATGTGGGTCTTTCTGTCTTCTGGGTTGTCATTTTGGTCCTCAGTGAGCATCTGCTCCTGCTGAGGTGGGACCATTTGCTGTGTCCTTGGATGGCAACTTGGCAGCTTTTAAGACCCCAGACGCCACTCACCAATGTGGGGTGCAGATAGCCCTCTTAGCAAAACGCTAGTTGTGCCAATTGGTCTCGATTTCGCCTAAGAGCATGGTCCCCTGGCCCCTGCCCCAGCTACTCTGTCCCTGCATTATTGGGTTAAGATGAGAGGAGTACCCAAGTTATGTTAGAGTTCACTTAATATTGTTCTTGTTTCTAATGTGTGCTGTCGCTGATTTCACCCGATCAAATTTCTACCAACTATCTAATCTAAACCCTCCCACCCTCCTCCCTTGAAGCAATCAAAGAGTCTTTTCTTCTATACATAGATTAATTCCTAGGTACTTTATCTTCTTAGGGGCTATAGTAAGTGATATTGAATTGGTGTTTCTTCATTAACAGTCTCATTGTTGGTATAAAGGAATCCTGCTGATTTACTTATGTTTATCTTGTATCCTGAAACTTTGCTGAACTCTTCTATCAGTTTGAGTAGTTTACTTGTAGATTCTTTGGGATTCTCTGCATATACAATCATATCATCTGCAAACAGAGAGATTTTGATTTTTTCTTTGCTGATGCAGATGCCCTTCACTTCTTCGTCTTGTCTGATTGCTCTGGCTAGAACTTCTAGTACAATGTTGAATACGAGAGGTGAGATTGGGCATCCTTGTCTAGTTCCTGTTCTCAAGGGAAACTCCTTCAGTCTCTCTCTATTCAGGATGACATAGGCAGTTGGCTTTGTATAAATGGTCCTTATTGTGTTGAGGAATTTTCCGTCTATGCCTATTTTGCTAAGAGTCTTTAGCATGAATGGATGTTAGACTTTATCAAATGCCTTTTCTGCATCAATAGACTAAATCAGGTGATTCCTGTCTTTTATGATATTTATGTGGTTAATCACAGTGTTTTTCTGATGTTGAACCAGCCTTGTATCCCTGGTATCAATCCAACTCGGTCATGATGGATTATTTTTTTGTTATGTTGTTGTATTCTATTGGCAAGAATTTTGTTGAAGAGTTTTGTATCTAGATTAATGAGTGATATTGGTCTGTAGTTCTCCTTTTTGGTTGTGTCTTTCCCTGGCTTTGGTATCAGGGTTATGCTGGCTTCATAGAATGAGTTTGGGAGTACTCCATCCCTTTCTATACTGTGAAATAGTCTCAGTAGTATTGGAGATAACGCTTCTCCAAAAGCTTGGTAGACTTCTGCAGTGAGACCATCTGGGCCCAGGCTTTTTTTTGGTTGGCAGTTTTTTGATGACATTTTCAGTCTCTTCCTTTGTGATAGGTTTATTAAGTTATTCTGCTTCACCTTGTGATAATTTGGGTAGGTGGTATGAATCAAGGACTTTGTCCATTTCCTCTAGGTTTTCAAATTTGTTAGAGTACAGTCTTTCATAGTATTCTGTTATGATATTTTTGATTTCTGTTGGATCATTTGTGACAACTCCCCTCTCATTTCTAATTTGGGTATATTTAGCCAGTGGTTTGTCAATTTTGTTGATCTTTTCAAAAAAACAGCTTTTGTTCTTTTCAATTTTTTTCAATTGGTTTTTCATACTCTAATGCATTTAGCTCTGCTCTAATCTTTATGATCTGGTTTCTTCTGGTGCCTGAGGGGTTCCTCTGTTGTTCTCTCTCTACTTATTCAAGATGTAGGGTTAGTTCCTTGATTTGGTTTCTTTCTTCCTTCCAGATATGTGCATTTATGGAGATAGGGAGACCTCTGAGCACTGGTTTGGCTGTTTCCCATAGGTTCTGGTAGGAAGCGTTTTCATTCTCATTGGAATCCATAAATTTCTTTATTTCATCCTTAATTTCTTCTATAACCCATGGTTTTCTGAGCAAGATGTTGTTCAGTTTCCAAGAGTTCCACTTTCTATGTTTTTTCTGCTATTGATTTCTACTTTTGTGGCTTTATGATCTGAGAAGAAGCTTTGCAGTAATTCAGTGGTATGGATTTTGTTGAGAATTGCATTATGTCCTATCACATGGTCAATTCTGGAGAATGTTCCATGTGCACTGGAGAAGAAGGTGTAGTTGTCTGCTGGTGGGTAGAAAGTTCCATGTATATCGAGGAGGTTTAATTGGCTAATTGTGGCAATGAGGTCTTCTGTATCTTTACTGAGCTTTTTTCTAGATGATCTGTCCAGTATTGAGAGTGGAGTGTTGAAGTCTCCCACTATTACTGTTGAGTAATCTAACTCTTTTTTGAGTGTAGTCAGTGTTTCTTTGATGTATTTAGGTATTCTGATATTAGGTGCATAACTATTTAATATAGTTAAGTCTTGCTTGTGTATTGAAACTTTCAGCAATAAGTAGTGTCCATTTCTGTCCATGGTGGTGGATTTTACATTAAAATTGATTTATTTGAGATTAGAATTTCTATACCTGTTCTTCTTTGTTCATAGTTAGCTTGATATATATTCTTCCATCCTTTAATTTTCAGTTTGTTCCTATCTTTAAGTCTCAAGTGAGTTTCTTGTAGACAACATATGGATGGGTCATGTCTTTTGATCCAAGATGCCACTTGATGTCTCTTTACTGAAGCATTCAGTCCATTCACATTCATTGTAATTAGTGATACGTATGTGTTCCCTGCTCCCATTGTGATATGTTTATCTTGGTGTTGATTTTTTCTCTGTTGTTCTTATTAGTCTATTCTGGGACATTTTTTTTGTGAGTTGATTTTTTCACCTTTTTCAGAGCTGATTTTGTAGTTGCTGAGAGTCCTGTGTTACATTTCTTGATATGATATGTTACATCTTTGTTGTGCTTTATGGCTGCCCCTATGATCCCGCTTAATAAACTATATATAAACCCAATTTTTATTACTACCAGTCTTGTCATCTTCCTCTCCATCTGGAAGGACTATAACGACTGTAGTACATCCCTCTTTTTAATATGATGGCACCATAGTTCTCATTATAATCACTGGATTGTTTCTTTCAGTATTAAAGCTGTGATTGAATTTGGAGCCTTCCCTAACTGAGTAGAGTTCTGAATAATGTGTTGTTCTAAAATATAAAGTTAGTGGTTTTGTTCTTCTGAGCCAAAGCCAAGAACTTCTTTCAGTATTTCTTGTAGTTTTGGTTTGGTTTTTACAAAGTCTCTGAGTTTCTGTTTATCTGGGAATGTCTTAATTTCATTTTCGTATTTGAAAGATAGTTTTGCAGGATATATAATTCTTGGTTGGATGTTCTTCTTGAAAGTTTTGACTGCGTCATGCCACTGTCTCCATGCCAGCATGGTTTCTGCTGAGAAATCTGATGAGAGCCTACAGGGTTTCCCTCTGAATGTTAGCTTTGCTTTGAGTCTTGCTGCCTTTAAGGGTTGTTGCTTATGTTTCGTTTCGTTAAGCTTGATTATAATATGTCTTGGAGTTTTTCTTTTGAGGTCTGTCTTGGGTGGTGTACGATATGCATCTTTGATAATCAGTAGTCTCTTCCTTCATAATTTCTGGGAAGTTTTCTTTCAGCAGCTCAGCAACGATACTCTCTGGGTTCTCAGGTGTCTCATCCTGTTCAGGGACTCCAATTAATTGAAGGTTGTTTCTCTTAATAGAGTCCCACATGCTTCTTAATGTTTCTTCATTTTTCTTGTTTCTTTTTTCTGATTTCTGCTCATAGATGCTGGCATCAGTAGCTCTGTTTCCAAGTCAGAAATTCTTTTTTCCTTTTGTTGCATTCTGTTTTTTGGCTTTCAATGGAAGTTTCTATGTCTTAGATTTTCTTCTTGATCTGTTGGATTTCAGAGTGCTGGTGTTCCATCAGATCAAACAGCTTGTTTAATTTTTCATTTTGTTCTGCTGCATTTTGTATAAGGTCTAGAAGGGCTCTGTATATAATCGTTCTGTATTCACCTTCTGATGATTTCAGAAAAGTTTCTTCATGTGAAAAACTCCTTGGTTGTTTTGTTTGGGAGCCTTCTGAAGCCATGGGTGATTTCTTGGATGCTACAAGCATCTGTTGCTTTTTGGGTTTCATGTGAGTAAGTAAAGTCTGGAAGAGATACTGTGAGGATGGACTGCAGATATTTCTCTAGGCTGTCTTAAAATGTAAAGCAAAAGGTATCTGACCATTTCCCAAGTCAAGTCAGATTTTCAGGTGTAGAGGTCCCTCTTCCCAGCTGGCAAGGTAAGCACCTCTGTTTCCAACCCCAGATGATACAAACCAGTTTACAGTACAGCAGTGCTACTGTCCTGTTGGCCTCTGCTGACAGGGCCCAGCCTTAGGCGACACTGTGTAAAGTACTGCTTTTCTGGGTAGAAAAGTACTCTCCTGTGGGCAGGCTCTGGCTCCCAGGCTAAGAAATAGGTCCAGCTGAGGCCACCGTATCTAAGATGGTGCCCTCCACACGGTCAGCAGATAGAGGGGCTAAAGGTGCCGAGAGGTAGTGAGTCCTCTGCCTCTGTTCCCGAGCCCCCACTGTAGGCGATACTGTGTAAACTACTGCTTTTCTGTCAGAGAAGCGCTGTCCTGTTTGCAGGGACTGGCTCCCAGGGTAAGAATTAGGTCTCGCTAAAATCTCTGTATCCAACATGGCGTCCCGCACACAGACACTGTAGTTCCGTACAAACCTCCCTGTGGCAGTGATAAAAAGACAGGCTGAAAGTGGCTAGATGAGCAGAATCCTAAGCCTGGCTCTCAAGATATGGCAGTTTCGCTTGCCTATCCCACCAGCAGTGCATCTGAGTCTAGCCTGTAGGCAAAACCCAACTCCACCCACCAGCCATGACAGAGAAAAAAAAATCTAAATGGTGCATTTACCTTCAGTTCGTGAAAGCCAGGGCTAGCCGGGAGTCCAAATTAACAGCCCTGTGCTGTGTCGTGGGGGCTCACTAAGTGACCAGAAGGCTCCATTTGAGTATCAATTCAGATCTTGGTTTCCAGAGGGATATAAGGAGACGTGTGCTTAGTCTTCCATCTTGACTCTGCCCCCTCACCTTATTCTTCTTATGAAATTCTACACAATTATTCAAATCTCAGTTCAAATGTCACACCTTGTCACTCCATCCTGGATGCTCACAAGATCTTTTGTTGTCATGACTACTGTAGTACTTTTTATAGCATGGACTTATTAAAGAGGATCCTTTTAATTGACAGTGAGAGACTGTCAAGGCAAAAAAGAAAAACACAAAACTACTTTTTTAAAAAGAGTGTACTCTTTACAGCTTCATGTTAACAAATATTTGGAAATAGAGTCTCTAGGCATGGCTCAATTAAGATGTCCAAATGGTATATTATCTCCTCTGTGTTGACTTCATTCAAAGCAGTTAGTTTCCACATTCTGGGGCAGCAGAGTTTCATTCCAGCTGCAATGTTACATACAGGGATTTCTCTTTCCTTGTAGTTTCTTTGGAAGGTCCTGAATTAATTCTTATTGGCTTGTCTCTGATAATTTGTTCACCCCTGGGCCAGTCAGTATTACCACGGGGAAGGAACTTTCTGATTGTCCTGATCTGAGTCAGATTCCACCCCAAAAGCATAGAGGTAGATCAACTCTACACAGACGTTATGGACTGACATTGAGAAGACTGGGCTCACCAATGGAAGATCTACTGGAGGTGCTATTTCCAGAAGCATGAAGAATTTACTCCAGCTAGGAAAATATAACAAATGTATGCAAATGCGCACAAAAAGAATCAATTTTGAGTTTATATATTTCTTATCCCACTGAATCAAGGTGTCTCACCCAGTCAGCATGTGCAGTGGTAGACTCCTAAAGGACAGCACAAGGACAAGCACTTTTTCTTAAGTTTTCAAGAGCTCCATTTCAGTCTCTGGGGGAACTTAGTTATTAATTGTCTGTGTTTACTGAATATTTCCTCATTCTGTGAAGCAATTTATGAGTCTTGGTGCAGCTTGCAGAGACAAGCATTTCTTGAGTCCTTGTGTGACAAGCACAGAAGGGAATTTATGTGAAGTGCTATGTGATATGTATTATGTTTACTTGCTAATAAAATTTATTCCAGTTTTTGTGGTTATTTATAGCACACTGATTCAGAACCAATGCAGTTATTACAGAATGACTTCTATGTGACCAATTTAAAATATTTAAAACCTCTTATTGTAGTGACAAAAGATAAGAGTGTTAAAATAAGTAAGAAAAAAGCAGCTTTTGTTAAAGCAAAAGACAAAAAAAGGGAATGAAAAATCTCTGATGAATACAGATGTGTATGCACCATGCCTAGGCTTTTATTTGAAATCATATTTGATTTTTAAGTCTCAATACTCAAAGAAAATCCTTGATTACTCATGGGTAATCCTTGAAAAGTCTAAGATATTTGTTTGAATGTTAGCCTTAGAGTTAATACCTTTAGTGCATTCTTTTCACTCTGTAGCTCCCTAAAGTATCCCATTTTGTACCCAGTGTGGTAGGACAGCACTGGCTATATGGTTTTCAAGTCTTGCATTCAAATTCTAGCATGTGATATTCTGGGTCTATTATTAAGAATAAGCAACTTGTTCAAAAATATTTTCGCTCCCTTACAAAACACACAACATTGATTCCAATGTAGAAATATGGCATTGCTGACATGTGTATCTAATGGTAAAGAAGCATATTATTTTTAAGAAACACATACATCACATATGTACTTTATGTGAGATATTTTATATCTATTTACTCAATCATCATAACCATATTTTGACATACACACAAATATAATTTCCACCATACAGTTGGGAAAACTGAAGTACAAGGCCTAGTATCACAGTCAGTACGTGGTAAAGCAATCAATTAAACAGGGGTGGCAGTCTGCTCTTTTCTCATGCAAAGTGCTTTTGCAGTAAGGCAAGCCTAGGTTTAAACTCCATCATTACTACTTACTAACCAGTGACTTGAGCAAGTGATACTGTCTCTCTGATCCTAGATTTCTTTACCTGTCACATGAAGATATTAATACCAACATATAAATCTACTGGCACCATGCCTTGCCCGCAAATGCTGGTTTTCTTCCTGTGAACACATGTATGTCAGTCACAAACAGGGTTAGTGTCAGTGCCGAGCTACTGAATGAGTGTGCCATTTAAGAACATATTTAAATATGTTCTAGAAATTACTGGCGAGTTCAAATAGGACCAAAAAGAAAAACAAGTATATCAGGGCTGACACTGTAAGGCAAGTTTTGGCTTTGAATCATCTAATACATTTTGGGAGTGTCAACCTAGTTTGAGAAGTGCTGACAGTAGACCAAAAGTCTTATTAGGATTTTAGGGAAAAAGAACTAGGTTATTGATCTGCACATTCAAGAAATATCAAAGTTGATTTAGTGTTCCTCTGCTTGAGTAAGTGAATAAGTATTGCCAAAGTGTTCCTCACCATATTTGTGAAATCCTTCAACACAAAATAGATGGCCCACAGCCAAAGGAAAGATTCTGACTCCAGTATCCATGTAGCTGGTGTTTTCTAACAAATAATGACCAAACTGAATCATCTGTACAACCAATTTAATTGACAGTTTTAAAATGAACCATTAAGGTAGCTAAAATAAAGATAACCAAGCAATCCCAGGCTAAACTTGCGTATCCCTACAAAAATCCTAGGGATCAATATAAGTGTAAACAGAAAAAACAAAAGAAGTATAGTTATTTGTTTGCAAACCATTGGCTAGGATGTGATCTTCGGACATGGGTCCACATACAATTATACTTCATTCTTACTGACTCAAAGAAAAAAAAGGATTCTTACTCATCTCTGTGACAACAATTTATTAAGCAACAATTTGCTAGGCACTGAGCTAAGCATACTAGAGGCACTGCACTACATAATCTCAACAATATTTCAAGGCAAGTATAACTGATCCACGGCTGTCAGTTTATTGTACTGTGGAGGCTTGCACATTTTGGTGATACTGGAAGCGATGTCTCTGGTATTCAAATACCTGCAGGGTGACCCATGGCAGACAAGCTCCAGCTGAGCTTCCAGACTAAGATAGACTAGGAAGAAGGACCCAACAGTCTACTTCTAAGAAGAATTAGCCCATAAAAACTTATGAATAATAACCAAGTGTGAAATTATCCAACAACAACATTAACATCACACACAAAGAAAATTTTGCTGAACATCATTCAAAAATGGCTGCAGCAGCATATTGACAGGGAGCTGTCAGAAGCTCAAGCTGGATTCAGAAAAGCATGTGGAACCAGGGATATTACTGTGATGACAGACAAATCCCAGATGAAAGAAGAGAATACTACAAAGATGTTTACCTGTGTATTACTAACTATGCAAAGGTATTTGACTGTGTGGATCATAACAAATTATGGATAACATTTCAAAGAATACGAGTTCCAGAACACAGTGGCTGCAATGGCGGGCTCAAGTACGATCATGAGGATGGCAGAGGACCAGGCAGTGTTTCATTCTGTTGTGTATCAGGTCACTGTGAGTGGAAACCAATTGGACTGCACCTAACAACAAGTTTAGGTAACCATATTATAGATAAGGAAGTGACTCCAGCGCATTAATCAGCTTGCCCGAGTCCAAATAACTGATTTTGGGCTTCAGTACTTTCATCTGCAAATAGGAAAAAACCTAAGTTCCAATTAAAAACTTTATTGTCTCACATAACAGGAAGTTTAGAAGTAGTGTGAGCTCAATGGATAATTCATTTGACAGATCGCTTAACAATGGTGTTAAAGACCTAAGTGTCTTTCTGTCTCTCAGTGCCACCATCCATATCCTGACAGCAAGATGGCTGAAGCAGTTCTAGGTATCATATCTACAGTCACTACACAAACTTTCCTTAGAAGTCACACTCCATGTGTCCCAATTTCCTTTTATGTCTCCTTGGGCTGGACATACATCACATAACTATTCCTAAACCAATTACTTAGGAAAGGTAATGGGATTACCTTTAAACTAATTGGACCACATGGAAGCCTAAGTTTAACATTTGATTATGAATACTGAACAGGAAACAAGACTGAATAGGAAAACAAAGGAGAGATTGGATGTTGGCTATAAACAAATATCAATGAGCATTCCAGCAAGTTAATGTCAACACAAGACATCCACATATGTGTACAAAGATAGTGTTCTTCACTAACATACTATACTTTATGTAGGTTTAGTTCCCACTGCTCTGATCAACCGGGTGCTTTTAACCCAAGGCTACCATGTGACAGAATGCTGTCAAATTCCCATTAACTGGCTGTCACCCACCATGGAAGATGGTCAGTTTTCTTGGTCATTGATCCTTGTGCAATAGCCTTCAAACTTTTTTTATTTTTTTATTTTTATTTAACATGACTGAGTTAAAATGTACATTCACGTATAAATTTACATGCCCACCTATATGCAGCTTCCACTGCTCCCCCTGTCCGGTGACTGCACACTATTCCTGTCTGCTCCATACATGTCTCATCCTCCCAACAGCCTCCTTTCCCCTCTCCACTCACTCCCCTTCCTCCAGCCAGAGGTCAGCAAGATGATATCCTATAGATGTATAGAACCATAAAGTGCTTCCAATATATGGTCACTCTGCATTGCCAAGTCCAATCCATTCCTGTCCAAAGAGTGGACCTTTGTTATAATTTATGGGAAAGGGCAGCATCAGGGACGGGGGTCATGCTCTCAGAGGAACCCCCAAACTGCTGGACCATCAATTGAGGTCTTTTAGTGGAGATCTCATGATGCACCCCTTTTTATTCTTGTGTTGCCAGTGAGACTCCTCTCTGTGAGCTCCATCGTGGCTATCACTGGTGGTGGCCGGGCACCGTCTGGTTCTTCCGGTCCCAAGTCGATGTAGGCATCCACTCTTGTGGGTCTCTCTGTCTTCTCGGTTGTCTTTACCACATGTCATTTTGGTCATAGGTGAGCATCCGTTCCTGCTGAGTTGGGACCATTTGCGGTGTCCTCGGATGGCAGCTTGGCAGCTTTTAAGACCCCAGACGCCACTCACCAATGTGGGGTGCAGAGAGCTCTTTTAGCAAAACGCTAGTTGTGCCAATTGGCCTGGATTTTGCCTAAGAGCATGGTCCCCCACCCCCCGCCCCAGCTACTCTATCCTTGCAGTATTGAGTTAAGATGGAGGGAGTACTCAAGTTATGCTGAAGTCCACTTAATGTTGTTCTTGTTTCTAATGTGTGCTATCACCGCTTTCTCCCAACTAGATTTCTAGTAACTATCTAAACTAAACCCTCCCCCCCTTTCCCTTCCTTGCAGCTGTCAAAGAGTCTTCTATACACAAGTCTGTTTTTGAGATCTTATCGTAGAGGTCTCATATAGTATTTGTTCTTTTGTAGCTGACTACTTTGACTCAACATAATGTCTTCCAGTTGAAACCAGGTTAGGAGATGTTTCCTGGAATCATCATTATCCCTTATCGTTGCGTAGTGCTCCATTGAGTATATATACCGTAGTTTACCTATCCATTCGTCTATTGTTGGGCATCTGGGTTGAATCCATCTTTTTGCTACCGTGGACTGTGCTGCCATAAACATTCTGGTGCATGTGTCTGTTGGTGTGAAAGGCCTTGATTCTGTAGGATATATTCCAAGTAGTGGAATTACTGGGTCAAATGGTATATCGATATCCATTTTTTTAAGGAAGCGCCAGATTGCCTTCCAAAGAGGCTGGACCATTTTGCAATCCCACCAACAGTGTAGGAGGGTTCCACTTTCTCCATAGGCTCTCCAGCATTTGTTGTTTTTTGTTTTCTGGATCATGGCCAATCTTGTTGGGGTGAGATGGTATCTCATTGTTGTCTTGATTTGAATTTCTTTAATAATTAAAGATCGTGAACATGTCCGCATGTGTTTTTTGGCTGCCTGGATCTCCTCTTTAGTGAAGTGTCTGTCCATCTCCTTTGCCCATTGCTTAATTGGACGGTTTATCTTCTTCTTCTTGATATTTTGTAGTATCTTATAGATTATGGAGATCAGGCGTCAGTCTGACATAGAGTTGCCAAATATTTTTTCCCATTCTGTGGGTGTTCTTTTAATTCTATTAATAAAGTCTTTGGATGAGCAAAAATGTTTGATTCTTAATAGTTCCCATTTATCTATTTTCTCTTCTGTTGATTGAGGTTTCTTTGACAGATTTTGGAGTCTGTCCTCATTGTGTATTAAAACTTCCATTGTTGTTCCTACCTTTTCTTGGATGAGCTTTATGGTTTTAGGTTTGATATTTAGGTCTTTTATCCAGTTGGAGTTGGTTTTTGTGTAAGGTGTAAGGTATGAATCTTGATTCAGTTTATTGCAGATGGATAACCAATTTTGCCAGCACCATGTGTTGAAGATAGTGTTTTTACCCCAGTTTAATGTCTTAGGGCCTTTGTCGAATATCAACTGTTCATAGGCAGATGGTGTCATCTCTGGGGTCTCAATTTGGTTCCATTGATCCATCTGTCTGTTCTTGTACCAGTACCAGGCTGTTTTGACCACTGTGGCAGTGTAGTATGTTCTAAGGTTGTGTAATGAGAGGCCTCCCACTGTGTTCTTCTTCTTTAGGAGTACCTTACTTATCCGGGGCTTCTTCCCTTTCCAAACAAAATTGGTGCTTTGTTTCTCCATCTCATTAAAAAATGATGCTGGAACTTGTATTGGGATTGCATTATATAAATAAATTGCTTTGCGTAAAATAGACATTTTCACAATGTTAAGTCTTCCTATCCATGAGCAGGGTAGGTTTTTCCATTTATCTAAGTCTCTCTTAGTTTCTTTTAGTAAGGGCTTGTAGTTCTCTTTGTAAAGGTCTGTTGTTTCTCTGGTTAGGTTAATTCCTAGGTACTTTATCTTCTTAGGGGCTATCGTAAATGGTATTGATTTGATAATTTCCTCCTTAACAGTCTCGTTGATGGTATAAAGGAAACCTACTGATTTGCTTATGTTTATCTTGTATCCTGAAACTTTGCTGAACTCTTCTATCACTTTGAGTAGCTTACTTATAGATTCCTTGGGGTTCTCTGCAGATACAATCATATCATCTGCGAACAGGGAGATTTTAACTTCCTCTTAGCCAATGCAGATGCCCTTTCTATCTATGTTTTTTCTGCTATTGATTTCAACTTTTATGGCTTTATGATCTGAGAAGATGCTTTGCAGTAATTCAATAGTATGAATTTTGTTGAACATTGCATTATGGCCTATCACATGGTCAATTCTGGAGAATGTTCCATGTGCACTGGAGAAGAAGGTGTGGTTGTCTGCTGATGGGTGGAAAGTTCTGTATATATCACTGAGGTTTAATTGGTTAATTGTGTCAATGAGGTCTTCTGTATCTTTACTGAGCTTTTTTCTAGATGATCTGTCTAGTAATGAGAGTGGAGTGTTAAAGTCTCCCACTATTATTGTGGAGTCATCTAACTCTCTTTTGAGCATAGTCAGTGTTTCTTTGACATATTTAGGTGCTCTGACATTAAGTGCATAAATATTTAATATAGTTAAGTCTTGCTTGTGTACTGAAACTTTCAGCAATAAATAGTGTCCATCTTTGTCCACGATGGTGAATTTGACATTAAAATTGATTTTGTCTGAGATTAGAATTGCCACCCCTGCTCTTTGTTCATTGTTAGCTTGATATATATTCTTCCATCCTTTAATTTTCAGTTTGTTCCTGTCTTTAGGTCTCAAGTGAGTTTCTTGTAGACGACATATGGATGGGTCGTGTCTTTTGATCCAAGATAACACTCGGTGTCTCTTTACTGGAGCATTCAGTCCATTCACATTCAATGTAATTATTGATAGGTATGTGTTTACTGCTGCCATTGTGATATGTTTATGTTTATGTTGATGTTTTCTCTGTTGTTCTTATTAGTCTGTTCTGGGACACTCTTCTTTGTGAGTTGATTTTTCACCTTTTTCAGAGCTGGTTTTATAGTTGTTGAGACTCGTGTGTTAGATTTCTTGAAATGGTGTGATACATCTTTGTTGTGCTTTACAGCTGCCCCTATGGACCCCCTTAATAAACTATTTATAAACCCAATTTTAATTACTACCAGTCTTGTAATCTTCCTCTCCATCTGGAAGGACTATAATGACTGTAGTACATCCCTCTTTTTATTATGATGACACCATAGTTTTCATGATGATCACTGGATTGCTTCTTTCCATATCAAAGCTGGGATTTACTTTGGAGCCTTCCCTAAATGAGTAGAGTATTGAGTAGTGTGTCGTTCTAAAATATAAAGTTAGTGGTTTTGTTCTTCTAAGCCAAAGCCAAGAACTTCTTTCAGTATTTCTTATAGTTTGGGTTAGGTTTTTACAAAGTCTCTGAGTTTCTGTTTATCTAGGAATGTCTTAATTTCATTTTCGTATTTGAAAGATAGTTTTGCAGGATATATAATTCTTGGTTGGAAGTTCTTCTCCTTTAAGACTTTGAATGTGTCATGCCACTGTCTCCATGCCAGCATGGTTTCTGCTGAGAAATCTGACGAGAGCCTACAGGGTTTCCCTCTGAATGTTAGCTTTGCCTTGAGTCTTGCTGCCTTTAAGAGTTGCTGCTTATGTTTCATTTTGTTAAACCTGATTATAATATGTCTTGGAGTCTTTCTTTTGAGATCTATATTGGGTCGCGTACGATATGCCTCTGAGATGTCTAAATTCTCTTCCTTCATGATTTCTGGGAAGTTTTCTTTCAGCAGCTCAGCAACAATACTCTCTGTGTTCTCAAGTGTCTCACCCTGTTCAGGGACTCCAATTCGTCGAAGGTTGTTCCTCTTAATAGAGTCCCACATGCTTCGTAATGTTTCTTCATTTTTCTTGTTTCTTTTATCTGATTTCTGCTCATAGATGCTGACATCAGTAGCTCTGTCTTCTTCCAAGTCAGAAATTCTTTTTTCCATTTGTTCCATTCTATTTTCTTGGCTTTGCATGGATGTTTATATGTCTTTGATTTTCTTCTTGATCTGTTGGATTTCAGAGTGCTGGTGTTCCATCAGATTGAACAACTTGCTTAATTTTTCATTTTGTTCTGCTGCATTTTGTATAAGGTCTAGAAGGGCTCTGTATATAGTCAATTTGTATTCACTTCCTGATGCTTTCATAAAAGTTTCTTCATCTGGAAAACTCCTTGATTGCTTTGTTTGGAAGCCCTCTGAAGCCATGGGTGATTGTGTGTATGCCACAATTGTCTGTTGTTTTTTGCGTCCCATGTGAGTATGTAGAGGCTGGAAGAGGTACTGTGAGGATGAATTGCAAATGTTTCTTTAGGCTGTCTTCCAATGTAAATCAAAAGGTATCTGACCAGTTCACAATTCAGATAGGTTTTCAGGTGTAGAGGTCCCTCTTCTCATCTGACAAGGTAAGCGCTACTATATCCAACCCCAGATGATAACAAACTAGTTCAGAATACAGCAATGCTACTGCCTTGTTGGCCTGTACTGACAGAGCCTAGCCTTATCCAACACTGCGTCTATTACTGGTTTTGTGATAGGAAAGCGCTCTCCTGTGGGCAGGCTCTGGCTCCCAAGCTAAGAATTAGGTCCAGCTGCAGCCACCGTATCCAAGATGGCGTCCTGCACACAGGCAGCAGACAGATGGGCTAAAGGTGCCGAGAGGCAGCGATTCCTCTGCTTCTGTTGCAGGGCCCCCAACGTAGGCAGCACTGTGCAAAATCACTACTTGTCTGTCGGAGAAGCCCTGTCCTGTTTGCAGGCGCTGGCTCCCAGGCTAAGAACGAGGTCCCACTAAAATCTCGGTACCAACATGGCTTCCCGCACACTGACCACGAAGCTCTGCACAAACCCTGCTGAGGCAGCTACAAAAGGCTCAAGATGGCTAGATTAACAGAGTCCCCAGCCTGGCTCTCAGAATATGGGAATTTCGCCTGCCTATCCCCTCAGCAGCCCGTCTGAGTCCAGCCACCAGGCAAGACCCAGCTTCGCCCGCCAGCGAATTCAGAGGAAAAAAAAATGTCAAACTGGTGGATTTACCTTCCGTCCGTGAGAGCCGGGTCTAGCCAGGAGCGGGAGTCAGCGAAAGAGAGGAGGTTTTTCGCCGAGTGGTATGAAGTCCCAATTAACAGCTTTGTGCTGTGTCCTGAGGCTGATTAGGTGATCAGAAGGCTCTGTTTGATTGTCAGTTCAGGTCTTGGTTTCCAGAGGGATATAAGGAAACATGTGCTTAGTCCGCCATCTTGACTCCACCCCCCAAAAGCCTTCAAACTTAACTACTTACTTCTGATCTTACCCCATCTAGTCTGTGTGTCCTTACAGTGGCAGGATCTCACTGAAATGTAAGCCTGTTGTCGTCGCTCTTCTGCTTAATGTCCTTTGAGTCTGTCCATAATTAGCAGGAAGAAGACCATAACCCTGAACGCCGCCCCAGACCATGCAGTTTGCCTCCAGCCTACCTCCCCAGACAGCTGCCCTCCCATGTTCCACTCTAGCCACACTGGCTTCTTTCATACTCTGTGTCGTTGTCATCTAGTGCAGCTATAACAGAAGCACCACGAGTGGATGGCTTTGACACAAACAAGTTTATTCTCTCACAGTCCTAACACCCCTCTTGTCTTTCTCCTTTGGCTCTCCAAATTCCATGGAGTTGGATTCAGCTCCAGGATCTTTGCAATCCATGCAAGGTATAGTGATAAGTGTGCTAAGTAGAGAAAACAACTGAAACTTTCCTTAAAGGGTATTGTAAAGAATAAACAAGCAATGAAGTAAATGAATTAGCCCATACTCTGCAATATACATTAGTGAATTCTTGATATACTAAATGTGTCCCTGGTTGGTTACTTAACCTCTCTGAGTATTGGTTGTTCCACTGTAAAGTGAAGATAACAAAATTGATCTCAAACATGACTTTCATGAGTATTTGCTAAACTAATGTATGCAAGACATTGGGTCAGAAGCAGAAGCTGTTATTAACAAATCAAATTCCTGTAAGTATAAAAATGTTCTTCTCAGAAAAGTTACCTTCTTCCAGAGCCAACTCTTTTAAAAAGTGACAAGATGACTTAAGGCAAAAGGGACTAAGAACTATTGCTGTAGGGATTCCAGGCAGTAGATGTAGTTAATATTAATAATTCACAAGTTAAAGTGCTTGACTTTTTGAACCCAGTTAGTCTATGTAGTGCTTAGAGCTCCCACAGAACTTTCACGTCCAACACGAGAGTGAAAATCTGGTCCATTCTTTTCCTAGAGCCCAGTCTAAGGTTAAAGTCCCTCCATTAAAAACTTGGCTGTGGTGTATTGGTTAAGTGCTATGTCTGCTAACCAAAAGGTCAACATTTCAAACACACCAGGCTCTTCTTGGAAACTCTATGGGGCAGTTGTACTCTGCCCTATAAGGGTAGCTATGCGTCAGAATTGATGTGATGTCCACGGGTTTGGTTTTCTGATTTTTCTGTTAATTAACTCACTCCTTTCCCCCTTTTTAAAACTGAAATTATGCTGTCACTGAGTTGTGAAAACAAAGAGCAGTTGCAAACACTGGGATTCTCTATGTAGGTTTGTATGTTATGATTTTCTTTTCTCTCATATTTGCTACATAGCATAGGAAAAGTCAAAAGGAATGTTTCCAATGTCTATAACCAAGTCACAGTATATGAGACACTCACTAGCTTCTCACACTCATGGCAGATATCACTAATCAATCAGGGTATTCTTTTCCAGTAGTGTCACTAGGTTTGGTGTTATCTAGTTCTGTAACTCATGGTCTCATCATACCCCCCCATATGCCTTCTCCCATACCAGATGACACAGAATCCCTATGTGTTTTGTACTAATTTACTCATAAATAGTAATTTCTGTGTATCACTTTTTCTTTTCTTTGAATTACTACTTCATTCTCCAAAAAAAAAAACACAATGACACAAGTTCACAAACATTAATTACCGCACTAATGTGACTAAAGCACCAGACATTTTGACAAAATTAGCTGACTATAAAAACATCAATACCAGTGGAAACAACAGCCCTTGCTCAGAGTATGTGCAGAAAAACCCATGTGACTCCAAGCCTCATTGTCATTGGGTCATAATGATGGCTCTGAAGAAGCATTATTACAGCATGCAAAAAAAGCAAATTAGCAGAGAGTTTTAGCCTTTTAGGTATATTGATACATGTATAGCTAACTACTGAGATCTTTTTATAGACAGTTATCTTGGTGTCACCCCCTCTGACAGTATCATCTAATGCAGTCTACACCCTTTGCATTCCCCTCGTGACTCAATTGTTTTTCTCCCCCCACATGGGAATTCTTAATTTTTCTCAACATAGAATTACAGAAGCTACACCACTCAATCAGAGTTGACAAATGAGATACAACCTCTTCCTGATGTTGGGCCTAAGGAGGTGTTTTATAAAACAGAACAGATCTGTTCCATTGAGTCAGTTCCTACTGATGGCAGCCACATGTTATAAAGCAGAACTGCTCCGTAGGGTTTTCTTGGCTGTAATCTTTAGGGAAGTAGATTACCAGGCCTTTCTTCCACTGCACTGCTAGGTGGGTTCAAAGTGCCAATCTTTAGGTTAGTAGTCAAGTGCAAACCATGTGCACCAGCCAGAGACCTTGTGGTGGTCTATAAAAGACCAGAAATCAGTTTATCAAAACAAGAAAGACAAATGCAAACCTTGTTACAGCACAGCTCCTAAGGATGGTATTGCAATAATAAAAAAAAAAACAAAAACCATGAAGCACAACTACTAAGAATGTTGTTGTAACAACAACAACAACAAATACAGTTCAAAACCAAAAACTAATAAAAACTTGAAAGTAACTCAAGTACGTAACTTGCATTCTCAAATATGATGAGTGGGATATACTGAGCTCAGAAGCACTTTATTTTAAATCTCTATTTTTCCTTCCCATCTACCTCCTTCACATACAACTTCTGTAGCTCAGTTGCCAAATTTCTCAAAAATGTTTGTCATCTAGCTATAGAGGAGGCCCCCGTTTTTACTTCTTGTCCTCCCAATTTATTCCAGTTTTTCATCACCAAAATACAAAAAGCTAGTCTAGAATGACAGCAAATAGAAAAATATGGAAAGGGACAAAATCAGCATCATCTTCAAGAGAAGGATGAGAGAAAAGACCAGAAAATCTCATACTTAAATTTTTTTGGGTAGATATAGTCTATGATTTTAGACTGTTACTTCACATTCCTTCATTTCAAGAATCATCATTTCCCATTACTAGTTCTGGTGCTCACACAAAGCATCCTGTAATCTAAAAAGCTGCTTTGGCATAAAAAATGACTTTTTTGAAGCTAATGTTCAGAATTTCCACAGAGATTGTGGAAAAAAAAAAAACAGCCACTTCAAATGATGAGTGTGTTTTCTCTTATAGAGCCACCTTCTCTCTCTCATTTGTTCTTCATGTAATAGAAAATGTAAAAGGAGAGAAAGAGAAGGACATCTTAAGCAAGAGTGACCATTGATTTCATTCATTACAGGCACCAAAAATGAGAAACAAATAGAACTCCATTGGCTTTTACCTTGTCTCAAAACGTATAAGCTCTGAGCCTTTCAAAAGCATATAAGCTCTGAGCCTTTCAATAAAACAAGAGGCTGATGGAAAATGCAACCCACAGCCATCATTTTCCTAACTCTAAAGGAATTTTGATCTTCCCACTGATACACTCCACTGGTGGTGCAGTATTAAGAGATTAGCTGTTAACCAGAAGGCCAGCAGCTTGAATCTACCAGATGTTCTTTGGATACTCTGGGGCAGTTCTACTGTGTCATATTGGGCCACTATGAGTTGGCAATCAACTCGAAGGCAATGGTCTTTTTATCTTCGAGGGATGGGATCATATAAATTTTCATACTGACATCTAATTTTACTTGAATTTTAAAACTCTCCCAGAAAAAGCAGTGAACAGGGCTTAGAAACCTAAGATGTCACAGTCTTACCTAGGCCCTCTCTCTAGTTCAGGAAGCCAACCAAACTATTCTGGTTCTGTGAAAGATGAGGAGTAACGAGGTGCTGCAAATGGTTAAGCACTTGGCTACTAACAGAAAAGTGGTGGTTTGAATCCATTCAAAGGTGCCTTGGAAGACAGCCCTGGCTATCTACTTCCAAAAGATCATAGCCATTGAAAAATCTATGGAGTAAAGTTCTACTCTGACATACGTAAGGTCACCATTAGTCAGAGTTGATTTGACAGCAGCTGGCTTGGTTGTTTTGGTATGAAAGATGGGTAAAATGATAGTCTGGGGTAAATGGCACCCCAAAAGAGTTCACCCAAGAACAGAAGCAAATGTTTGGAAGAGAGAAAACCACTTGAGTTAAGAAGACAATGTATAGGTATTCTGAAGTCTGCCAGACTTACTTAGAGATATACACTGCCCAGCAAAATAACCAAGAGATCTCTTTCATCTGAGGGTGGAGGCCAATAGAAAGCACCTGTGGCTGAACTCCAATGCTTCAGGGCATAACTGTGGGCTACCTTTTATCATCCACACTAAACCAGCTTGTCACTTTGATATCTTCAGTTTCTGTTCCATTATCTCATATAAAAGTTTATTTTGTGAAATGAGATAAAAATTCTACTATAGAACACTAAGCGTAGGAAAAAAAATTTTTTTTGGCATGTTTCTTTATCAGTGTCTATGTTGATACTAAGAAATTAAATTTCAGTCAAATTGAAAGATTGGGCACTTCATTGGATAGTATATATCTCTAAGTCAGTCTGGCAGACTTCAGAATACCTATACATTGTCTTCTTAACTTGAATGGTTTTCTCTCTTCTAAATACTTGCTTCTTATCTTGTATGACATCAAAGACAGGAGGACAGTGAAAGCACAGGAAACTGATGTGGTCAAATGGTCCAGAATCTACACCAGCATGAGCCCAGAAGAACCAGATGGCACCTGGCCACCACCCCACCCCCACCATGTCTGCCTTGAGAGGCAATACATATTAGACTCCCTGATATAGTGGGAGAAAAATGGGCATGCAGATCTAGAATTCTACTGAAAAACCAGACTTGAAGGTCCAACAACCTGGATGGTCCCCCAAGAGCATGGCTCCAGGTATCACTCCTACCCCAGAGCTGAAACCAGTACCAAAGACAACTCTTTATACAAAACTGGACTGTACTGTAAGCCATGAGGCTGTTGAAACAGCTCCCCTATAAGAGAAGAGGGGACAGGACTAGGTTGAATGAATATGGGAAGAACAGAGTGGAAAGGAGGAAAGTTCTGTCACAGGGCTGGGATACCAGAAGGAGTTGCACAGGGGTCTCTGTATGGACTTGAATATGGCAAATTGACTTCATTTGTAAACTTTCACTTAACTACAATAAAATATTACAGGAAAAAAACATTTTCAAAATCATTCCCATATCTTTAAAATGATAAAGAAGTTATTCAAAACAGATGGCAAAAATGATTCCTTTTCACCCACCAAAATCTGGTCTCATCCTCCAACCTGTGCACTTTCCCAGACTCTGTGGGAAGAAGAGATAAGATAATGTGTGAGGAAAGACTCCACTTTTCACATCTTTCTTTTCAGGATTAGCTAAGGAAAATGGCCACAGAGAAGGGGAGAATAAATAGAAAGGAGAATAGCCCATTGATTACCTTATTGGTAATAACTAAAGGAAAATTCATTACTTCACCATCAAATTGTATGAGATGCTGTGGAAGAAAAAAGTGAAGGAGAAGAAGGGCTTACTAGAAAACTTTCATATTGGTCGTTATACAGGAGAAATAGACACTCTCCAGAAAGAAGGCAGGAAGTATATTAAAGGTATTGATATAAGATTATCCATTAAATTATTAAACTAAAAATTCAGAAGATCCTAAATTTCAAAAGATATATCAAAGAAAGAAAAAAAGCATACAGATAAAATTCATAGTGAAGTACTATACACACAAGAGGTATGACAATTAGGTCAGTGAACTTAATTGTTCTAAGGGCTACATACCTCGTTGCTAATGATTACAGTCACCTCCAAAGTACTCACCTTCAGAAGCTATGCACAAACACCGGCACCTAGTCCACCCTTCAAAGCAATTTTGGAACTCTTTCTGGAATGGCCATTGTGCATGGTGGCATTGTGGCAAGTTCGGGAAGTTAATTGTATAGTTGCAAGTGAGGGAGTTTTTAGCCACTAAACAAATAACCATATGGAACACCATCCCTACTCACCTGATCTGGACCTCATGACTTTTTTTCTTTACCAAAAGACAAAGGAAATATTGAATGGAAGACATTTGGGGAACATTCAAGACATCAAGGATAATATGATGACAGCTCTGATGACCACTTCAGGAAAAGAATTCCAAAACTTCTTTGAAGGGTGGACTAGGCGCTGGCATCAGTGCATAGCTTCTTAAGGGGGGGTACTTCAAAAATGGCTGCAGTAATATTCATCAACGAGGTATGAAGCACTTTTTCTAGGATGAGTTTGCAAACTTAACTGGCAGTCCTTGTACAGGCACACCTATCGCATCCCATCAAATAAAACAGTATAACTGAGGTTCAAACCTATTAATCACATCAGTAACCTAAACGTTCATCAGTAGATGAATAGACAAACAAAATGTGGTACATGCATACAATTTAGTATTACTCAGTTATTAGGAGAAATGAAGTTCTGACACATGCTGTCAATGTGGATGAACTATGAAATATAGTGCTGAGTGAAATAAATTGTTACAAAAGGACGAATACTGTGTCACCTTAGTTATGTGAAATACCCATAACAAGTATATAGAGACAAAAATTTAGTAATGGTTACTAGTGGTGGAGGGAAATAAAAGGGGAACCAATTGTTTAAGGACTCTGAGCTCCTGCTAACGGTTCTGTGAAAACATGGAAATAGATAATAGTGATGGATGAACATAACGGATGTTGCTGAATTGTACATGTGAAGAATGTTGAAATGGCTACTGTTTTGAGTCTCATATATATATATATTTAACATAATTTTTAAAAACATCTGGTAGAAATAGAAATCAAATAAATAAGTAAATAAATAAATGTAAAGGCAATTAACATACCTATAAGAGATTTTTTAGATTGCCTAATAAAGCAAAATTCAACATATTCAAGAAACATATCGCAAACAAATATATTAGGAAAAGGTTAAAAGTAAAATGATGGACATATATTTGAACAAAAACCCAATTAGAAGACAGAATGAAAGGGAAAGCCCCATTTATAAAAGCAATGAAGATAATATTATTATTATAATTAAAAATTAAGCAAAATTCACATTAAAAAAAGAAAAACTGCAAATATTTATGAAAAATACAACAGTGGACTTTACCAAATTGAAAGGGTTTCTGGCTTAGGTTTCTTGCCAGTGTTCCCCAAATTAACTTTTGTATTCCATGAGTACCAATAAAAATGCCACCATGTTTTTATTTTCCTTTAGATAAAACTAATTATAAAGTTCACTTGGGAAAACACTAAAAACTATGAGAAATAGAAGGTGGGAGCCTAGATCCACCCATTTCTTAAAACATTTTTCTAAAAATCTGTAATTTTTATTTAAATGTGCTATTGGTGCATGAATAGGCAAAAAGACAAATGGAATAAAAAAAAAGAGTTATACCTAATCACATACAGATACTTAGCATATCGTAATTAAAATGTAATAACATACTATTTTTGTTAACCAAACTCAGCATCTCAAATGAGCTAGGAAAAGATGGATGTTTAAATAAATGGTATTTGGGTAACTGTTGAGTTATATGGAAAAAGATAAAATTGGATCCACTCCTTATTCTGTATATCAGTATAGATTCCAAATGGCTCCAGATTTAAGTGTAATAGTAATACTATATAAGTACTTGATGAAAACATGGGTGGATTTCTCTAGATTTAGGAGGAGGAAATATTTTCCAAATTATGACTCAAAATCCAGATGCAGTAAGGGAAATATCTATCAAATTTGACTTAAAATTTTTTAAAATGAAAACTTCTGTATAATAGAAAATTCATGATTAATAATATTACCCTGGAGAAAAATATTTGCCACTTTTGCAGGGACAATAAAATAGTATTCTAAAAAGTATGAATATATCAATAACCGACAGAAAAATAACCAAGAGATAGAAACAGGCAGTTCACACAAAACAAGCAATGTAAATAGATTTTATAGGAAAAGAAGCTTCATTTTGTTCTTAATAAAAGCAACATAAATTAAAAATGTTTTTAATACCAACAATGAGACTGTTAATGAAGAAATCATCAAATCAATACCATTTACTACAGCCCCTAAGAAGATAAAGTACCTAGGAATTAATCTAACCAGAGAAATAACAGACCTTTACAAAGAGAACTACAAGACCTTACTACAAGAAACTAAGAGAGATAAATGGAAAAACCTACTCTGCTCATGGATAGGAAGACTTAACATTGTGAAAATGTCTATTTTAGCCAAAGCAATCTACTTCTATAATGCAATCCCAATACAAGTTCCAGCGTCATTTTTTAATGAGATGGAGAAATAAATCACCAATTTTGTTTGGAAAGAGAAGAAACCCCAGATAAGTAAAGTACTCCTACAGAAGACGAAAACACTGGGAGGCCCCTCATTACCCGACTTCAGAACCTGTTACACTGCCACAGTGGTCAAAACAGCTTGGTACTGGTACAAGAACAGACAGATCAATCAATGGAACAGAATTGAGACCTCAGAGATGACACCATCTGCCTATGAACAGTTGATATTCGACGAAGGCCCTAAGACATTAGACTGGGGTAAAAACACTATCTTCAGCAAATGGTGCTGCCAAAATTGGATACCCATCTGCAGTAAATTGAAACAAGACCCATATCTTACACCTTATACAAAAACCAACTCAAACTGGATAAAAGACCTAAATATCAAATCTAAAACAGTAAAGCTTATCCAAGAAAAGGTAGGAACAGCAATGGAAGTTTTAATGTACAATGTAGACAGACTTCAAAATCTATCAAACAAACCGCAATCAACAGAAGAGAAAATAGATAAATAGGAACTATTAAGAATCGAACACTTTTGCCCATCCAAAGACTTTATTAATAGAATTAAAACACCACCTACAGAATGAGAAAAAATATTTGGCAACTATATGTCAGACTGACCAACGCCTGATCTCCGTAATCTATAGCCAAGCCATCTATAAGGTACTACAAGATATCAATAAGAAGAAGATAAATCATCCAATTGAGTGATGGGCAAAGGAGATGGACAGATATTTCTCTAAAGAGGAGATCCAGGTAGCCAAAAAACACATGCGGACGTGTTCACGATCTTTAGTTATTAAAGAAAGTCAAATCAAGACAACAATGAGATACCATCTCACCCCAGCAAGGTTGGCCATGATCCTCCAAACACAAAACAACAAATGCTGGAGAGGCTGTGGAGAAAGTGGAACTCTCCTACACTGTTGGTGGGGTTGCAAAATGGTCCAGCCTCTTTGGAAAGCAATATGGCGCTTCCTTAAAAAAATGGATATCGATATACCATTTGACCCAGTAATTCCACTACTTGGGATATATCCTGCAGAATCAAGGCCTTTCACACCAATGGACACATCTACCAGAATGTTTATCGCAGCACAGTCCACGATAGTAAAAAGATGGAATCAATCCAGATGCCCAACAACAGAAGAATGGATAGATAAACTACGGTATTATACTCAATGGAGCACTACGCAGCGATAAGGGATAATGATGATTCCAGGAAACATCTCATAACCTGATTTCAACTGGAAGACATTATGTTGAGTGTCAGTAGTCAGTGACAAAAGGACAAATATTGTGTGAGACCCCTACGATAAGCTCTCAAAAACAGACGTATGTATAGAAAAAAAAAAAACAGGAAATGACATAAGGGAATGGAAAGGTAAAAGTACAATTTATTAGAGTGTTGGTGTAATGTTGCCCCACAAATCAATGTGGGCAAGGACCTGATTAGCTTAGGTTAGGAAATCAAAGAGAATGCAACTTTTAAGCAACTTTCACAGCTGGATGGGCCTTGTGGGGGTAAGTTACTCCGTTGAAAATGTATGTCAACATTAAAAAAATTTTTTTGTTCTCATTAAAAATATTTTTGCCTTGGGATAAAAAAAGAAGAATAAGGTAAGGAAAACCATTTCCTAGAGGAAGAAAACCATTTGTAAAAGAAGGGCATTTCAAGGAGTGAGAGAAATGTGGTACTACCAGAGTGTAGTGTTGTGTGGAGAGTGATGAGAAAAGTGGCTGGGGAGATGGGGTTGAGCTCGATTGTCTAGGTCACCAATGTAACACTGACGATACTAAGGATCTTGTGCAATGTGACCCACAGGAGGAATGATGCTACTAGATTTGCACATTGGATTTTCTAGTCTGGTGGTGGAATGGGGAATGGATTCAAGTGTGGAGAGCCTATAGTTAGGAAACTTATTTTAGAGACTATAGCAACAGTTCAGGAAGGAAATAACCTATTTCTTACTGAGGCAGTAAACATATGTCGTAATTGCTGTCTTTCCCAATCCTGCATCTAAGGCAAACGTTGCTAATTGACCACTCCCTGTCTCAACTGAGCATTCTCAATGGTTCCAGACAGCCATTGCCAATTATTTGTTAATACTGCCACTGAAATAGCTATATAGCTTACTTACTGTTCCAGACTGGCCTGTAAGTAACAGATATGAATGGTCTAAGACTAGAATTGTCTTTGACTACTGTGACATTAGGTACTCTGGGTTATATTGTAGAGCTAAAACCCTTCTTTTTGACTTGTAGAAGTAAATGGATGAGTGTTTGCTGAGCAGAAAAAGTATTTGGAGTGAAACCACAGCATCTAAGAGAGATTGCAGCTTTTCTTCTCTCAGAGCAAACAATAGCCCTAGTCTAGCAACCAAAACAAAGTTGATGGACTCCATGGAGGCCACTGTATAGCTCAAGCTACTTTTAATATGATGTGAAGCTTGTACATTTCCTTGAGGTCACAGCTTTAAGCCTGACCTGTGGTCATAAGAACCACCATCTGACAGCTCCTTGACAGCTGCTGTGAAATGAATTATGGGTCTCAGGGCCATTCCTAGTAGCTTGTGTCCACTTCAGCAAAGTTGTTCTGGAATTACTGCTGCTGAGGGAGTGCTAAACTGAAAGGCAAATGAATAAATGGAGACAGAACTGCTCCATCCACCCATCAAAGAGGTTTTCCCACAGCCACCCAAGGCCTGCTGGGTTAAAGGCTACATTGAAAGTTTTCATTGGAGGAAGAACTCTCAGGCAATGGGCTGTGTGTTTCTCTTATGGTTCAAAGAGATAAATTCCAAAAGCAGATTTTGAGTCAAGAGAAATGGCCTACTCCCCATAAAGCAGAGAGGTGCTGTATCCCCACATTCATTAGATAGAGAACCATTAGAGTCACATCAAATTTGCATTTTAATTAAAGAAGAGAGATTTCTCATTTGGACAGAACCAGAGGCTATATAGAAGGAATCTGGGTCTTGGAAGTGAAGTTTTGAAATTTTCTGAAGGCTTCCCTCTTTCAGCTTCTTATTATATTCTTGTTCTTGCTTGCTCACGTGGACAGTGGGAATATGCAATTATTTTTGAGACTTCAGCGTTTAAAAATAGGAAAAGTGGGCCTAAACAAAGAATAATTGGGGATCTCAAGTTTCAGAAGCCTGTCAGCAACTGTGTTTTCAGAAATTAAAGAAAACTTGTACATAGTGTTTTACATATGCATATATATGCCTTTATGGATATGTATAAATTATCATTTATCAAGGAAAAGCAATATGCCAGCTCTTTCTCTGTATATCATTTACATTCCTCAACCCTGAGAAATATTGTTATTTTTTCATTTTACAAATGAAGTGCTTCAGAGTTTAAAGAAGTAACTTAACCATGCTACACAACTAGTAAGCAGTAAAGCCCGATTGCTAAGTCTATCCTCTTTTTACTTAAATGGCAGTACAGGAAATGGCTTGAGCTGGAACAGATGTCTTCAATGAAATGATGTAATGGATGGCATCCTAATAATACCGGGGACTTGTCACTCTGCTAATACATTACAGGAATTTTCTCAATCCTCTCAACACTATGCATTGAGTTTTATTTACTTATTTTTTAATTTTAGTTTTGTTCTTGTTGAGAATATACTCAGGAAAATATACACCAGTTGTATAGTTTCTTCATGTACAGTTCTGTACATGTGCAGCTATTTGAAATGGGCAACCATTCTCACTCTCCTATTCTGTTACCTCCTCTCTTTAACATAAACTCACTGCCCTCTGAGGTTTCTTATCTAATCTTTCAAGTTGCTGTTGTCATTTTGATCCCATATGGATAGATCTTAAAAGAGAACGAGGCTCAAGGCAGACTTTTTTTTTTATCGGTTAAGCTAAACTGTTGTTTAGTTTTGAGAAGATTTCAGGGGATATTTTTGGTTTAAGTTTTAAAGCTTATCTCAGGGCAATAGTTTTAGTAATTTATCTAGTCCGTTGGCTCCAGGAAGCCTGCAGTTCATGACAATTTGAAATTTTGCTCTATGTTTTCTCCCTTTTGATCAGAATTCTTCTGTGGACTCTTTGATCAACATGTTCAGTAATGGTAACCAGGCACCATCAAATTCTGCCTTCATAGCAAATGAGGTAGTTGTTCATGGAGACAATTAGCCACGCATTTCATATCCGTCTCTTGTTCCTCACTTTTCTTCTTCTTGTATTGCTCCAGGCAGCTGCTGCACCTTGTATGGCTGCTTGCAACCTTTTAATACCCTTGGCACTAGGGAATGACTTTGGTGATAGAATAGAAGCAACAAGCACATTATTGGGTCAGTTAACTGGGATGTCCCAGGAAACCATGAGCTCCAAATTAAGGAACCAAATCCTGTGAAATGTTAAGTTTTACATAAGAAGCCTCAGTAGCTATTCTTCGCCTGCATTATTGTAAATATATCCATCACACAACTTTTGCCAATTCAACTTTTACAGGTCTACAAGTTATTGACAGCAATTACAATAATCAGTGGTGCAACTCTACAATTAATGTAATTTTTCCATCACCTTTAACTCCTTTTCTCCCTCCCTTTGACTGTTAGTGACTACCAGTAAATGTCGGTCTTTGTGCATTTTCCTGTTCTTGTCTTTTAATGGAAACCCTGTTGGTGTAGTGGTTAAGGGCTACAGCTGCCAACCAAAAGGTCAGCAGTTCAAATCTAGCATGTGTGGATTCCACCTTGGAAACTCTGTGGGGCAGTTCTATTCTGTCCTGTAGGGTTGCTATGAGTCAGAATCAACTTCATGGTAACTGGTTTTTTGGTTTGTGTCTTTCTACATAATTGAGGCCATACAATATTTGTCCTTTTAAGTATTTCACTAGACATGCCCTCAAATTTCATTATATTGCAGGATGCATCAAGATTTTGTTTCATCTGAGTAGTATTCCATTGTATGTATGTAAGTACCATAGTTTCTTTATCCACTCATCTGTTGATGGGCATTTAGGTTGTTTATATCTTTTGGCTATTGTGACTAGTGCTACAAGGAACACTGGTGTCTGATTCTCTGCTTTCAAGTTTTCTGGGTATATATCTAGGAGCAGAATTGCTAGGTCTCATGGTAGTTCTATTGTTAGTTTTTTGAGGAACTCTCACTCTTTTCCCTAATGTCTATACCATTTTGCAGTCCCACCAGCAGAAGAAAAGGGTTCCAATATCCCCACATCCTCACCAACATGTGCTATTTTCTTTTTTATCTTAGCCATCTTAGTGGTAATGAAATGGTTTCTCATTGTGTTTTTAATTTACATCCCTCTGATGGCTAATAACACTGAGCATCTTTTTGCGTATTCGGTGGCCATTGGAATGTCCTTTTTGGTAAAATATCTGTTCAAGTCCTTTGCCCATTTTATAATTGGGCTATTTGTCTTTTTGTTGTTAAGTTGTCAAAGTTTTATGTATGAATATTGGTTATTAGATTCTGCATTGGGTTTGTTTATCCATTTTACAGATAAAGGAACTTAGGTAGGCAACTTTCCTGAGGCCTGTGAGCCAGTCACTAATGGAAGTGAGTTTAGGAGAAAGGCCTGCTCCAAAACATATGTCCTTAACCATTACAGCCAGTAGCAGTATATGAGATTATTTAAGGGACCACAAAAGCCAATAACCTTTTAAAAGTAATTATTTAAATTAATATAAGCAAGTGAGACTACTTTGTCATTAGAAGTGGTGATATATCTATTTTAAAATGAGTTTATTTAAATGAACAAGTGAGCTGGTTGAAATAATATGTTTAAGTACTAGTAAAGGTGGCACATGGAAATGTCAAAAACTGTTAAGGTGATTCGTGGAAGACTGAGGTCTGGGGTCTTTCCGGTGGGCTGGACTACTTCCTAGTGGTTTTGCTCAGGTTGCTGTAAGCTGGGGGATGGAGAGAGGGCACAGAGTGCACAGACTGTAGGTACTACCTTAGGGTAGGGACTGTCTGCCCAGATTCAGACATAACCCAGCTGCCCAAGGGACCTTGAAAGAAACCATGGCTCTTCCTATTAGCTCCTTGCTTTAGTCTCCTAAATGTTACATCCTGTGGGCAGGCGAATGAATTTAGCTTCTATTTTGCTTTCTAAATTCTAACCTAATGTCCACTGCTGTTCAAGTCCCTCTTCCTCCATGAAGCTTGCTTCTGGAGTCCTAGTACATACTGTTTGTAGCACAAAATCTGACATTTTACAGTGATGTCTTATAATGTGCTCTTTATTGTTTCTCTGTCAATTGTGACCTGGGATAGCTGCTCTGAAGATTGACAGTGGGTGTTGCAGTGTTGTGTTGAAAAGGATTCTGAAGTTGCATGTGAGGTCAGTGGTAAAGGACACTATGATCTGCCATGAGGTGGGTTAGGTGAAGAGACGTGTGTGTAACACTCTTTGGTCACTCCTGACATTTGATTCTCTAGCTAGTTTGTAGTTCTTTCATGGCTTCTTTATGCACTGTGATTCTCTTTGCAGGTAGCATACTTGCAGGTGGACTGATTCTGTCTTTCATCTCCCTTGAGGATGAAATCTGAAATTTCAGGAGAGTCAGAGATCATTATATTAAAATTCCCTGTTAACTGTAGGTATAGAATCTCTACTTCGGTTTTTTGGAGACAAAGTACCTGCTTCCCAAAGAGTAATTACTCTTTTCTTTCTTCCTACGTTGTAAATCAGTTGTACTGAAACTGTAAATTGTAAACCCGTATTGAAAAATGGGTTAAAGTGTTGGGGAGAAGATCTAGGGAAGGGACTAGATCATAAAACAACCAGCTTTAGTCTGAAATGAGTTTGTGTATCTCTGGTATTACTTTTTTCCTATACACTAATCCAGTAATATTCAGTTGTATTTTCTTTGACCTGATACCTCCCTAGTCTTCTCTGTAATTCCATTACTTGTTGCTAAAGAGCAGTAGGTTAGCAGGCGGGGAAGGGTTGGTTTGCTGGTCATTTTTGCTGGAAACTTGATCAGCACTGTAGTAGGATGGAGAGCAGCAGCTGTCAGAATGCATTTACAGTGGTGTATGGATGTGGAAAGTGCCTACATTGGACTGGGAGGTATTAAATTATAGCTGGGAAAAATGATCTATAATTTTATATGGTTATCAACTAGTTTTGACAGTCTTTGACAAACTATGAAGTAGGCATAATGCCAATTCAGGCTCTGCCCATTTCTTCTACTTACCCTATCTTGCTCACTTCTGAGATACTTGTCACTGTCAGGACAGGGGTCTCTTTTCTTGGGAAAATACTATCTGTTCCTTATATTATGTCTCCTCTTTTAACTCATTTTGTATCTAAGGTCACACTATTTTAGAGTCTTTGCTCTTGGCTTGCTGAACTATACACCATTTAGAAAAAGTTATTCTCAACCAGCTAAGGTATTTTCCCTCTTAAGTGGAATTGACAACCACTAGAAATGCATAATGGTTTGGTTTGGGTAGCTTGCTTATTTTTAATGCCATGGAATGTTGTTCATATTATGAATCTCAGGCAGTGTTACAGATCAGAGGAAGAAGTACTTTTTATACTTCTGTGTGACAGAACAGTAAAAGAAGTACTTTTTTGAATATTACCAGACAGTGTGTCTTCACCAGCACTTCCAGCACAAGCAGGCTGCCAAACAGTGGCCGATGATATTGTGTAAAATGAGCTTTTCTGAAGCTGAAGTTTCACAGAGTTAATGCCATGGCTGCTGGAATGAGCAGAACAGATCATGCAGTGCAGCAGAGAGTTGGGTATGACTTGGTGCAAACAAAAGAGAAGAAGCGTAGCATATTGTAGTGTATGTGGTCATTCTGTTTGGAAGGAAAATACAATAGCTGACTGAGAATAATGGTGCTTATGCTAAATGGTGCATAGTCCAAAAGCTAAGAGCAAGGACTCTGCCAAAAGATATGGTATGTTTAGTTAAACATAAAGAAAAATGAGGTCTTGTATGCGTATATGAAAGGCAGTGTTAAGGCAGTTGTAACAAAGTACCACAAAGTGGGTGGCTCATAAGAACAGAAATTCATTATCTCACAGTTCTGCAGGCCAGCAATTCTGAATTTAGGGTTTTGGCAGGGCCATGTGCTCTGTGTCCTCTCTGTGGTCATCGAGTTAAACGAAAGGACAGAGATTCTTCCTTGGCTGTTTCATCTTCTGGTAGTTTGAAGAATTCCTCAGTGTTCACTACACTGTAGATTAATTTTCACATGGCTGTCTTCCCCTGTGTTTGTCTCTGTGTGTACCCCCCTTTTAAAAGGATACCACTCAAAAGGAACTTGGACCCACCCTACTCCAATATGACTTTGTGTTAATTTAACTGGTAACACCTTCAAAGACCCTATTTCTACATGTTGTGGATTGTATAGTGTCCCCCCAAAATGTGTGTTGATTTCGCTGTGCTGTAATTCCCAGTTGTCCATTTGGTTATTTGATGTGATTATTCTATGTGTGATAAATCCTAATTTCTGCCTGTGGTTAATGAGACAAGATTAGGCTATATTAAAGAAGATTAGAGTGTGAGGTAATACCCTTGCTCAGGTCACAGCCTTGACTACATGTAAGGAGAATTTTCCTGGGGTGTCCTTGCATCACCTTTTTTCCAAGAGATAAATGGAAAGAGAGAGAGCAGAGAGATGGGGGACCTCTTACCACCTAGATAGCAGAGCATTCCTTTGGGTCTGGAATCCCTGTGCTAAAAAGTTCTTAGACCAAGGAAGATTGGTGACAGGGACCTTCCCCCAGAATCAGCACAGACAGGAAGCCATTCCTAGAAGCTAGTACCCTATATTTGGACTTGTAACCTCTTAGAATGTGTAAGAATAAGTTCATGCTTGTTAAGGCTATTTTCTTGTGATATTTCTGTTATAGAAGCACTAGATAACTAAGATACCACACAAGGCCAAGTTTACAGGTACTAGCATCTAGAATTTCAACATCTTTTTTTTGTGGGTCACACAGTAGTCCATAATATGCAATAATTGTATGCATATATATTTTTGTTTAAACACATGTTTAAGTAAAAAAAAGGTTAAAACCACTGTTCCAGTCAGTTTTATATCTTTCTGTATTTCCAGAGGCTAACTTGATGCCTGGCATAAAGAAAGCGCTCATTAAATATTCTGCAACATATAGAATAAGACGGAGGTTAAGGAAAAAAATCAGTAAATAAACCAAATCCATGGCTATTGAGTCAGTTGTGACTCATAAGGACTTTAAAAGGATAGGGTAGAACTGTCCCACAGTGTTTTCAAAGCTGTAAGTCTTTATGAAAGAAGGGTGCTATATCTTTCTCCCACAGAGCAGTTGGTGGATTTGAACACCAGCCTTTTCAGCAGGCAGCAGGGCATTTACCATTGTGTCACTCGAGCTCTTTAGACTAATTTCAAACTACTGAATTTTTGGTTAGCAGCCATAGCTCTTAACTACTACACCACCAGGGTTTCCCAACTGAAACAGTCATTTACCCCAACGAAATAGCCCAAACAGAAACAGAACAAGGGACATTGCATCGTTTAAAGTCACAAAAGGTGTATATGAGGGCTGTATACTTTATACTTGTTAAGTCTGCATGCTCAACAAATAATCTGAGAAGAACTATGTGAAGAAGAATAGGGCATGAGGATTGGTACAAGACTCATTTACAAACTGCACTATGCAGACTAACAGCCTTGTTTGGTGAAAGGGAAGAGGACTTGAAGTGTTGATCATGATAAAAAATGACAGCCTTCAGTACGGATTACACCTCATCATAAAGAAAACAAAAATAATCACAACTGGACCAATAAGCAATATCATGATAAATGCAGAAAATATTGAAATTGTCAAGGATTTCATTTTACTTGGATCCAGAATCAATGCCAAGAAGCAGAGTCAAGAAATCAAAGGATGTGTTGAACTGGGCAAATCTGCTGCAAAAGACCTCTTTCAAGTATTAGAAAGTGAAGATGTCACTTTAAGGACTAGGTGCACCTGACCTAAGCGGTGGTGTTTTCAGTCACCTAATGTGTACATGAAAGCTGGGCAAGGAATATGGAAGACTGAGGAATAGTTGATGCCTTTGAATTATTGTGTTGGTGAAGAATGTTGACTGTACCATGTACTGCATAAAGTATAAACAAATCTGTCTTGGAAGAAATACAGACAGAATGCTCTGTAGAAGCAAGGATTTCAAGTCTTCCTGTTACGTACTTTGGGATGGACCAGTCTCTGGAGAAAGATATCATGCTTGGTGTGGTGGTCAAGATTATGTCAACTCGGCAACTCCATGTTTGTCCTCTGTATCAACAGGCAGGGCAGGGCCTGTGCTGGCTTCCCTCTCCTCAGCTCTCATCTGTCTGCCTTCCACCACCTACTTCCTGTCTACGCACATTGCCAGCAGCTCCTGCTCTCTTTTGCGTCTGGTTACTGGACCTGAACTAGCAGCTGTCGGATTCGTCAACCCTTAACAGTTAGAGCTTGAGAGAGTCCTGTTCCCTGACCTGCTGATTCTGGGTTCACCAGCCTCTTCAGCTCCATGAGTCGGCAGAGACCTCGCAGTCTCGCTGCCAGCTTGGGATCTGCTGACCTACACTGTTGGTGATCTAGAACTCTGGTCTCTGACCTGCTGACCTTGGGTTCACCAGCTCCTGTGGCCACATGAGGCTAGGACTTGGGATGTTCAGCTTCTACAACTGCAGGAGCTGTTTCCTTTATATATAAATCTTTCCTTGTACTTATACATACAACTGGTTTTGCTTTCCTAGAAAACCCAGCCTAAGACACTTGGTAAAGTGGAGAGTCATTGAAGGCAAAGAAGACCCCCAGTGAGAAGGACTGACACAAGGCTGTAACAATGGACTCAATATAACACTTGTGCGAGGTTGGTGCATGACTGGGTAGCGTTTTGTTCCATTGTGAGTAGGGTTGCTGTGAGTTGGAACCAACTTGATGGCACCTAACAACAACGATTTGCCCCCATTGTAAGGCAGTCCTGAATGCTAGGTGAGCCTGAATTGTCTCCAAAGAGAAAAAGTTTGAAAATGTTTTTTTTTTTTGTTGTTGTTGTTGTTTGTTTTGGTCCCATTGAATGCATAAACTTCTGAGGTATAGTTAAAATAGCTACTGTTCTACATATAATATTTAAGCTATTTAGTTAGCTCATTACACTTACATATTGTGGGTGATAGCGTATCAATTTAGGAATACTGCTATTTTCCACTTTAATATTTTGGAGACAATTTTATTAAACAGTTTTTGTGCATTTTTATATCAGTGTCTTTGACATTGTTTTCCCCCTTTCCTGCTCCTATCCCATTTGAAGATTCATATTGTTCAAAGGAAACTTAGATTATTGCTCAAAGATACTTCCTAGTTGACAGTGTAATACTAAATTATGCAGAACCTCGCTGGCACCAATCAGCCTGATGCTGGCCCTGTTATCTATCCATTTGTTATTTCAAGAGTCCTTTTGGTGGTTTAGAAAATGCTGCTGTTAGTGGTGGAGTCCTCAAGTAGACAAGTTTTTTTGCTCAAGCTTCCCCGTCAGTAATAGAACATAACACTGTTTTCTTCTTCATGCATTTTACAGCTGCACTTTCTGTCTAGAGAGCAGGCTGAGAGGCTGGGGGCTGGTACAGGAGAATCAGAGCACCGATGAAGGAGATAGAGGTGTGGTCCAGCTCTGGGCAGAATTGCAGATCATGGATCTGGAAGAGGTACAGAAGTGCAGCACATTTATGAGTTAGAAAAGAAATCCACCCTGGAAGACATGGCTCCCAGACTCTCTTTTAGCTCAGAACTGAAACCATTTCCAAAGCCAACTCTTCAGAAAAAGGCTGGACTGAGTAAAAGACGTAAAATGATAACAGTAAAGATTGTGCTTCTTGGCTTCAGTAAATACATGAGACTAACTAGTCAGCTCCTGTCTGAGGGCAGAGGGGGACAGGAACTGACTGAATGGAAATGGAAAATAGAGGATAGAAAGGAGGAGTGTGTTGTCACAGGGAGGAGAGAGCAGCCTGAGTTACATGAGGACAGGCAATTCAGTTCATAAACTCATCCTAGAAAACGTGCTACATACATCATTGCTGAATATCACTGCAGTCGCCTTCCAAGTACTCCCCTTGTGAAGCTATGCACTGACTCCAGTGCCTAGTCCAACCTTCATGCAATCTGGGAACTCTTTTTCTGGAATAGCCATCAGAGCTGTCGTCATTTTGCCCTTCATGTCATCAAAATATCTTCCTTTCAATATTTTCTTTCTCTTTGGGTAAAGAAAAAAGTCACTGGAGGCCAGATCAGGTAAATAGGGAGATTGTTCTGCTCCAGTTATTTGTTTACTGGCTAAAAACTCCTTCACAGACAACTAAACAGTTAAGTTTGTGAACTTGCGACCATGTCACTGTGCACAATGGCCACTCCAGAAAGAGTTCCAAAATTGCTTTGGAGGATGAACTCGGCACTGGAGTTGGTGCCTAGCTCCCCAAGGAGTTAGGTGTGTAGCACTTAGAACAATTCAGGTCACAGACTTAATTGTCAAAGCAGGTATAGCAATGTGTATGTAAGTTTTTGTACGACAAATGGACTTGGATTATAAGTTTTCACTTAAAGCACAGTGAAATATTTAAAACAACAATAAGAAAAAGAAACCCATAAAAAGTTTGGATGAGGCTTATTTTCCAGGGTATGTGATCTCTTCATTTGCCTCCAAATACCTACTTTTCACCATTGCATCATTCTCTGGAGACATCATTGTGTGATTCTGAGTCTTGCCCTGTGTTAGCCAGGAATCCTTAGGTAACATCTAGCTTCAATAAACCAGAATTTCATTATCTTCATTCTTTAATACTAAGTATATAATGAAAAATAAAAACTACTAAGCATCCAGTTACAGTTTTAAATGAATCAGTTATTCACAACAGTGCCTTTTCCTTCACCTTCAGAACTTTTTTTCCTCTGCTAGGACTCAGATCAATCACCATCTTTTCCAGGAAGCCATGTCTGCCAAACTGATATACCAAAAAGCCATTGCTGTCAAGTTGATTCTGACTCATGGTGACCCTACAGGATAGAGTAGAACTATCCCACAGGATTTCCTAAGAGCAGCTGGTGCATTCAGATTGCCGACCTCTTGGTTAGTGGCTGAACTCTTAACCTGCCCAGGAGGGCTCCTTATAATGGTTGGAGGAATGCTGGCAAGAGGTTGGGGAAACATGAAATCATGTATGTGTGTGCCTGTATGTTAATTCAAACATAGAGACTTACATGAAATATTATCCAAATGTTGTGATTTAGTCACTTGGCAGTTTGACTTGAAGTAAAAGAAAAAGGTGTGTTTTCTCTCCCACGGTACAGTAGCAGGACATACTAAAGCCAGATGTCTTTTATTAATCCTCTTTGTTGAAGAAAATGGACCCAATTTCCAACAGAATCACTAAATTAGATATTGGAAAAAGCTGGCCATTAGTGTTCTAATTAACAAAAGTCTCATTGCTGTGTACTCAGTACATGTAATTGATTAAGATGCTTGCGGAATCCTGAACAGATCAGCCTAGCATTCTCCAAAAATCTGGCAACTGTTACTGTCTCTTTATAACCTTCACTGAGCAGCATACTTTGAAAAGAGTGTCTTTATTTTTTTCTGAATCATTCATCTAGATAAATCAATTGTGTATTTACATGAGGCTGGGTGACAAAAGGCCACATTCTGAAGTCTGTACTTCTCCAACCCAAGGGTAAGGATAAGTGCAAGTGATGAAAGAAGCCACTTAAAGCGTGGGGCAGGGCAGGCGTCTTGTGACCGCTTTCCTGTTGAGGTTCTCCCATTCTGAGCTGGAGTGATTTCCTTCGTGCCTCTAACCAGCCTACCGTTTTGAACACTTAAACTTTCCACCAGTTAGGCTCTTGTCTGCTTTTGAAAATCAGCTGAATTAACGTTGACTGAGCACTTAGTATGTGTGAAGCACTGTGATGGTTTCCATGGACTCTGTCTTAAAGTAAAATTATAGTTTACTACAGCAAGAAAAGCATATACAGTAAGTAAGAAGGGGTGAAATGGGAGAGCCGAGTTTCTAAATGTGAAGTGAGACTAAAAGAAACCAGCTGCAAAGTTCCAGATGGAAACAAGGAGATAATGATGCTGATCTCAATCCCATGCCAGTGCTCTGACTGGTGGTGATGCTGTCTGGGATCCAGAGAATAATACTGTGTTGTTGCCAGCTGGAAAGCTGAAGTATGTATGGGCTCAGTGGTCTCCTAAGTTTGTGCCATAACTCTTCCTCTTTCTGCACAACTCACCCTCACCTAACTGTCTAGCCTCATCACATGCCAGAATCCTCTTGGGTCCTCTGCTTTGGGCACAGTTATTCAAACATGCTGAGTTTTTTCTGCCCCAAGTGCTGATGCCTCTGCCTCAGACTTCACATCTTTACAATCTCAGTTCAGATGCTGCCTCTTCATGGATCATACTCTCTAAAGTGTCCCTCTCCCAGTGACCATCCCACTACTCTGTTCTGTTTCCTTCCTAGCACTTACTTTGACCTGTAACTATCTTGATTATTTATTGTTTTACAGGTTCATTGTCTGCCCCACTCCTACAAAAAAGGAAGCCCCATGCGATATAGAGCTGGATGCTAATTTCAGGAGGGGTTGGGGACTGGGCCTGTGTACTTGGTCGAGTGTAAGGCAACACTTCGGCGATATTTTCTAGTTGTCTTTTATTCTTTCACTCTTCTTCCTTTAATATCTTTATAGTCTTCACAGTAGTCACATCAGCATCTTATAAGAAAGGGAGCTATTTTTATAAAATGTGTTCAGAGGAGTATATTCTCTCTGTTTCGACCAGTGTATCTTCTTTGCAAGGACTTTGTTTGGTTCACTGCTGAAACCTCAGTGCCTAGCAAATTGCCTGGCACACAGGCTGTGCTAAAAAATGCTCAATGACTTGTATGTCACATACTAGCTGTGTGACCTTGAGCATGCTCATGACCTCTTTAAGCATTGATTTATTTACCTGTATCATAATAACAACCGAAACGGTTGCTACTGAGTGAACTCTGACTCGTGATGACCCAGTGTATGCCGAAGTAGAACTGTGTTCCATAGAATTTTTAGTGATTGAATTTTTAGAAATAGATCACCAGCCCTTTCTTCAATGCATGTCTCGGTAGACTTGAAACTCTAATTTTGGTTGGAAGTCGAATCCTTTAACTGATTATATCACCCAGAGATTCTAGAATATGGGTAGGGAGAGACGATAATGGCTTCTTTATCACCAAGATATTGGGAAGATGCATAAAGGTAATGAATGTAGAGTGCTTAATAAGTCACAAATGTTAACATGGAAAAATTCATGGGTGAAAGGAGAACCTGTGTATTCCTGCTCTCTTTTGGAGGAATAGCCTTGAATGGTCTGTCCCTGGGGCAGAGGCAGCATTCGGAGAGTCCAGAGTTTGTGCTGGTACATTCATCAGCACTTAGAGCTCATTTTGCTTTCAGATAATGCATTCTTAATGAAGCCAGAGGATAGAATCATCGAGTAATTGCCAGGTCTCAGCTTGCACTTTTACTTTCATTTGAAAACTGTCCTTTTCTATACCGATCCCCTATTTTAGAAAAATTCACAATTGATCCACTTTAAGGGAAAGAATGTCGTAGTTATGCACCTAAACTCCAAACTAAGACAGAATCCTTGCAAACCTTCTAAGAATGTTGTTGGATCAGCCGTTATTGTTATTTGCTAGACCTCTTCTAACAAGTCTAGCAGCATACTTTGAATGTTATTATTAGGTGCTATCAAGTTGATTCTGAGTCACAGAGGCCCTAGTGCAGCAGACAGAAACACTGCCTGGCTTTGTGCCACCCTTACAGTCATTGTCATTCTTGAATCCATTGCTGTGTCCACTGTGTCAATCTGTCTCATTGAGGGTCATTATCTTTTTTGCTGACTCTCTACCAAGCATAATATCCTTCTCCAGGAACTGATCTCTCCTGATGTGAGAGAAAATCTTGCCATCCTCCCTTCACAGGAACATTCTGGCTATACTTTTTCCAAGACAGATTTATTCATTCTTTTGGCAGTCCATGATATATCAATATTGTTTCCCAACACCGTAATTCAGAAGTGTCAGTTCTTCTTTAGTCTTCCTTATTTAATATCCAGATTTAACATGCGTGTGAGGTGATTGAAAACACCATGGCTTGGGTCAAGCACTTTAGTCTAAAATGTAATGTCTTTTGAATCCTTGAAAGAAGTCTTTTGCAGCAGATTTGTCCAATGCAATGCGTCCTTTGATTTCTTGATTGCTGCTTCCTGAATGTTGATTGTGCAACCAAGTAAACCTTTTGAATAGCAAGCGAAATAATCAACTAACCAACAAATCAACCTACTGTGTCCAGTTGATTGCAACTGTTGGACAGAGTGGTACTGCCCCATAGGGTTTCCAAGGAGTGCCTGGTGGAATTGAGCTGCTGATCTTTTTGGCTAGCAGCCATAGCTCTTAAACACTATGTCCCCAAGACTTCTGGAGATAATCAGTAACCTTTTATGTCTGTAAGTTATGATTAAACTAATGTTTGTTGAGTATGAATTGGAATTGACTAAACAGCAGTGAGGTTGTCTTTTTTTTTTAACCTAACATGGGTCAGTCATTGTCTTAGGTACTTTCACCTACATGTTCTTATTTAATTCTCTTAATAAATCGGGAAGTATACTGTTAGGTGCTGTCAGCTTGCTTCTGAATCACAATGTTCCTATGTATGCCTATGTATAACAGCACAAAATGTTACTGTGACACAGTGGCAGTGCCATCCTTAGTCTTTGCTGTGTTTGAGTCAATTACTGCAGCCACTGTGTCAGCCCAGCTCATTGAGGGTCTCCATCTTTTTCACTAACCCTCTACTTTATCAAGCTTGATATCCTTCTCCAGGATTAGTCTCTTGTGAAAACATGTCCGAGGAAAGTGAGACAAGGGCTTGATGTCCTTGCTTCTAAGGAGCATTCTGGCTGTACTTCCTCCAAGACAGATTTGTTTGTTCTACTGGCAGTCCATTCGGTGTTTTTCACTGTAATTCAAATGTCATTTCTTCTTCAGTATTTTTTTTTTTCACTGTCTAGGTTTTACATGCATGCAGAGCAACTAAAAATACCACAGTTTGTGTCAGGCACACCTTAGTTCTCAAAGTGACATCTTTGTTTTTAAGATTTTGAAGAGGTCTTTTTGCAGCAGATTTGCCCAGTGTGATCTGTTTATGCATTTCTTTTCTTTTTTTTTAGATTTTTTTTTTTAATTTAGTATGACTGAGTGAAAATGTACATTCCCATATAAATTTACATGCCCACCTGTATGCAGCTTCCACTGTTCTCCCTGTCCGGTGACAGCACACTATGCCTCCCTGCTCCATACATGTCTCAACCTCCCAAAGGTCTCCTTTCCCCTCCTTGCTACCCACTCTTCTTCCTCCAACCAGAGGTCAGCAGGATGATATCCTATAGATGCATAGAACCATAAAGTGCATCCAATATATGGTCACTCTGCATTGCCAAGTCCAATCCATTCGTGTCTGAAGAGTGGACCTTCATTTCTTGACTGCTTCTTCCATGGCATTAATTGTGGATCCAAGTAAAATGGAATCCTTGACAACTCTAATACTTGTACCATTTGTCCTGATGTTGCTTATTGGTCCAGTCATGAGGGTCTTTGTTTTCTTTACGTTGAGGTGCAATACATACTGAAGGTTATAGTCTTTGGTCTTCATCAGTAAATGCTTTAAGTCCTCTTCATTTTCAGCAAACAAAGTTATGATATCTGCATATTTCAGGTTGTTAGTGAGTTTTCTTCCAATCTTGATGCTGTATTCTTCTTCAGGTAGGTAAGGTAGTATTACTCTCCCTCTGCTACATGTAAAGAGACTGTGAACACAGAATTAGTGTCCTTTTCTGGAGTAATGCAGCAGATCAAAGAAAACCAAAGCTTGACATATTTTAAGCTCTACATTTTAAAAAAACTATACGAAGAGCCTCTATGATAATAAAAATAAAGTTTCTTCTGTTTGCCCACTACTGCATCATGTGAAAATAGCTATAAATATAGACTACATGGCTTTAGAATTTACCTTGGAAACATTTTGCTCTGGTAACTGTGGACTAGATTGCTTCTGGTAAACTTTCTAGATGAGGGATGCTAAAAAGCCAGATAAAACATTATTATTATTTTTTAAGACATCAGAGAACTACTAAGAAAGTAGAGATTTGCAGGGCACAGATCTTTGAGGGGAAAGAATTCCATAGAGGTAATCCTGGCATTTGGTACTGCTTCTCTCCTTCAGGTAACTGTTGATTTCAAAAGCAGTGGCTGAGAGTCTGTAAAGCTGAACATGCACTCATAAAACTTATCAGGTTGGAGAGGAAAATAAAAATTGGAGTTCAGGGCCTGACAAAGAAGAAAATTCTTGGTAAAACTCTTAAAGTTCATTTAGGACCTTAGGGATAAAAATTAACTGGAAACAGATTAGCTCTCACTGTAACTGAAGCTCAGTTTTGAGTCATCTTGCTCCGATTGGGTTAATATGGTTTGAGGAACTGAAGAAACATAGCATTAATCAGAGTCTCAGATATTCTCTACAGGTTTCTATATACAGTAGAAGTGTCCTGTAATGCTTTCCAAGGAGGACCTGGTGGATTCAAACTGCTGATATTCTTGTTATCAGCCATAGTTCTCAACCACTGTACCACCAGGGTTTTGCTTTAGTTTTCTAATATGTTTTGGTATCTCGTTCGATGAGTTCCCCAGTATTCAAAATTATTTTAACTATCATTGGACTTGCTTCTTCCTAGCAGTTTTTCCACTTTTCTTGAAACATATCATACTTATTTTTGATAGAGATGCTGATTCTAAGAAGTATTTATGTTGTAGGAAAAAACACCCAATATGAATGCAATGATAAATGCCAACAAGCACAAGGCCTAAAAGCTGAGAGACAATAACGAGTGATGGGGAAGTGGAGACCGTGGAGAATACAAGCCCTTTGCAAAGGAGGCAGCTGTTCCTCAGCTTCAGCTGATTTTGCCACCTGGGAATATAGACTGAATGCCAAAGAGAAAACAAAAGTTAAGACATTCCAGAAAGCTGATTTTTTTTTTCTGTGTTCAGTTTCTCACTCATTAAATGTTGACCCAAGTTGCTATGGGCCAAACAAAATATCTCTCAGGGTTAACCCTATTCACTTCCCTGGCATTAGATTTGAACAGTATTTCCAGATCGAATAGAGCAAGAAAAAGGAGGTTACAATGTTAACATGTGAGGTAAAGATATTTGGGGCTGTGAAGAGCCATTGAAGTACCATGTTTGGGAACACATTGATGGATTATAGCATCATTCCATCAGCATCAGGTTCCTAAAACAAGTATTTTCATGCTCTCAGGGAAGTTAACATGGAATATTTTTACAAGAGGCCTCCAGATGGCAGAAGTAATGCGTGCTACCTGTGCTCCTACCTTTCTGACCCCACCCCCACCTTGCTACCTCACTCTGCTTTTCAAGCTGTGTACTGTTTTCTTGGCTTGGATTTTGAAGTAATTAACTCACTCTTCTCCACATCCCAGCTCTGTCAACGTACAATGTTTATGTTGCTGTGATTGCTTGCATATTTACAATATAATGTGGCCCAAAGTTGTTTTCTTAACATAGGAGGTATTAGTTTTCTAAGTATTAGGTATGGTGCCAGTCCTGCTATATAGGCTCCTTTATAAGTGATCTTTTAAAGCCAGAGTTACGTGTTTTTGGAAAGACTGTTTTATTCTTGCTCTTTCTGCTATTGGTTCAATTTTTAAGTCTCTTGCAAAATAGACTTAGGTCTATGTCACAACCTAAACCAGATCTAAAGCACTAAGACCTAAGGTACCTTCTTAGCCTCGCTTACCCAGAGGTGTGTGGACAAACAAGTTGACATGAACACCTGTGCCAAGAAGTCACAAATGTTGAGCAATGTGTACACTTCATTTTTAATCGTAGAACAAGCTAAAACAACCAGGCTAGGGCTTTTCTTCTCTTTACTTCCTTGGTGCTGAAAGGAATGCATGTTATTTACAAGATTTATATTGTAAACACTATTATGGCAAGGATAGTATCATGTTAAGATATAAAAACAGAGAAATGTTTCAATTAATTCATTTTTGATCATAGACTCCATCTTTATCTTTGCAACAGATCTATTGTAAAGAAAACAATCACATACTTGAAACGACTCATGTCAATGCCATTTTTCTTCACTCACTCAGTAAACACTGAGTGGGGATTTAGTGGCAATCAAGGTCGGTGTGCTTCATGGCCTCCTAGAATTTGTATTACATAGCAAGGGGCGGGGACACACAGTAAAAATCCAGTAATTAAAGAAGATCAGTTTAGATAGCAATAAATACTTAGAGGAAAAAAAACTGAAAGAGGAATGGGGTATGTATGTATATATGTGTGTGTGAGGGGCAAGGACTGTGTTGTCTTACAGTAGAAGTTGCTTTTACTGTGCTATAGTAGTATGTACCATCGTCACATAAATAAAGTGCGAGGGCCAGAGTATGACCTAGTTCCCATTTAGTGAAGAACATAGCATTGAACAGCTTAGTCCAAGTAACTCATAAACTTCCTAATAAAATCATAGTACTTTTATTATTATTATCACTAGTAGTTATAATACTAATGGTAATAACAACAACAGCAATAATAATGCTAACAGTTGTGAAGTATATTAAGAGTGCTTTCATACTTGTAACACTAAAGTAAGATTAAGACTGGAATTACCCTTTTTCCTATCTATGTAATGAGGCAGTTGGAATTGATGACTTTAAGGTTCTTTCTACTCCCTGTTCAAAAGGAAAGACTGCTAAATTCGTCAGGTGCTTGTGTGGCATCATTCTTACATTGTGTTTCTCTTCCAACTCATTATTCATTATTAATTTCCTGTTCACGAAACTTTCTTTTCCATTAAGTGTGTGATTCAGTTCTGATTACTGGTTTTCTGACAGAGAGAAGTCCCAATTTTGGACAAGACCTTGGGATTTTTCCAAGCGGAAAACACACTGTTGAAAATGAATGGACAAAGAGTAGTGTAGAAAGGAGGATGTGAAGTTCTAGAGTCTGAGAGAACTGGATTTGAATCCTTATTCCACCATATTCCAGGGATGAAGCACTGAACAAGTAGCTTGACCTTTTGGAGATTCTATTTGGTCATTTGTGAAATGAGAGCAATAGAAGTATCTTTGTTATTGGATTTTTATGAGATGTAATTGAAATAATGCATGTTTCCAATAAATATTAACTGCCATTATTACCACTTATGTGAAAACCTTTAGGACTTATTATCATTTTTGATCAGTTTCTTATTTGAATTCAACATGAAATAATTCTATTTGGAAGAGCTTTTGGGTCTAACCTCGTATCTGAGGCTGACGGCCTTTATTAAGACCTCATAAATGATGTGATTCATTCTCTACTTGATTACCTCTTGCCTTGAGCAGTTCATTTCCTCTTGAAGTAGAATCTTTATTGATAGAATAGCTTTGATGAAAATATATAATTTAAAAAGAGTGGACTTTTCCTAGGAAGGGAGAGAGAATGATTAGCTTTCCTGCAAAGGAATTATTTTTCTTGAAACCAACCAGCCAGCCAACCAACCAACCAACCAACCAACCAATCCCCAAACTGTAGTCATTTGGTAATACTTCTTCAAGGCTAGAGTTTGCTCTCTGGGTTAATCTTTCTGAAGGTGTGTATCTTCAAAGTTTGGAAACTTTGCCCCCCAAAGAACTCCCAAGCAATTTTCTGTTGTTTTAAGCTGTTTAACCCTGAAAGAATATTTCCACTCTCTTCTTTTGGTGGAGAGAAACAGCTGTTTAATGGCAGCCTAGCAACATAGCTCAGTGACTGAGGACAGGCTGGGCGATGGCTTTACCCAGTGGAACACCCAAGGGCAATTAGAAAGACAATGTAATTACAGAAGTTTGAAGTAGGTCAGGATTTGGGACAAATACCCAGATGCTTAGGTAAGTAGCTTTGTAATTTGAAAGCCCATGTAATGAGAAGTTATTTGGGTTGGTATGTCTGGGGCTTCTCTTTGTTTTGTTCTGAGCATTTAGGCAGAAAGTGAGCAATTCTGAGCACACTCTTTAGGTATAAAATTGAGTAATGCTGGTTGTTAGTATAAGATACAGGCAGAGAAAGACAGATTTAGGAAACAAGATATCAAAAAGCTGTGAACATGTAGGTCTGTGTTTGGATTGCTGCTCCTTCTTGGTCACAACAATGGAGTCAAACATACTGACATCATGAAGAGTGTGCAGGACCAGGTCAGGTTTTGTTCTTTTAGGCACTGGGCCACCATAAGTTGGAGCCAACTTCACAGCAACTAGTAATGACAACACAGATATTTATTGAGAACCATTTTAGTTTCTGTTGTGACTAAAAGACTATTTTCCTTAAGGGATTTATGTTTAAGTTGGAGAGATAGATACATAAATGAATCAAGATAAAACTTACAAAGTTCTAAACAGAAGGCAGGAACATTCTGCTCTAAGGGCAGAGGGGAATGTGGATGAAGGGAGAATGTCTTGATGAAGGAAGGATGATGAAGGATGAAGGAAATGTCTTGACAGCATGATTCTGGTGTCTGGGCATTCTTGTTGAGGGTGTGGTAGATACAAAGGCTCATAGATAAACTTGTGTGGAGCATGATGGGAAATAAAAATGGTAGATGGATGCTGTAGAGTAGGCACGATATTGAGAAAGCTGAAAAATTAGGTTAAGTTCTCACTTTGGAAAGTCTTGAATATGCAAATATATTTTTTGCAAAAATATCTGTTAAAGGGGCAGACTAGGCACACATCTCCTTAATTCCTTCTGAAAAATAAGGTCTGGATTAATAATTAAATGGAGCTTTCTGGACACCCACTGAGCCCTAGGACATGGCATAGGGCTATCAGTTTGGACTACATGCCACTGAATGGGAAACTTCTCTTTCGCTGACCTCCACTCTTGTTGAATGGCTGGCTCCCATGGACAGAAGGTAACTGGTGTTTTTAACTTTTTTTTTTGTTGGCTGGCAGGCAGGGGATGGGCTTAGCTGGTAGCAAAGCTCAGCCACACTGCTGAAGACATCAGTGGGTGGAATAGCCACATTTTGAGAGCCAGTCTCAAGACTCAGAGTACGACAGCCCTTCTACCCTCTCTTTTTGGATCTCCACCAAAGATTCAGCTATGTCATAGCGGACAGGACAGCTAGTCTGGGATGCCATCTTGTTTGACTGGGAGGCAGAGTTACTCAAATGGAGGCCTCAGCAAGGGCTAATTCCCAGGCTAGGAGGCAGTGCCATCCTGGGTAGCACTTTTCCAGCAGAAAAACTATTTAGCACAGTGTAGCCTTATGGGTGGGGCCTGGCAGGGGATGACAACAGGACAGTAACCTGTCTGTACTTTGATTTTCATCACAACATATAGGGATGGCTGAAGAGGTGTCTACATTGTCAGCTGGAAGGAGGGCCTTGCACAGCTCACAGCCTGACTGATTTTTGAAGAAGTCAGACAGCTTTTACCTTTCAAAATAAGACTGCCTTGAGAAATAACTGCAGTGTAGCCCAACAACATCTCTTCCAACCTTTACTGACACACATCATAGGGTCAATTGAAGCCCCCCAGTGACTCCATATGTTGGGCCATGTCTATGCCAGCAAGGAGGTGGCACCTGCTATCCCAGAGATTCCACTGGGCCCCGTCACTGGAGTACATAGAGATAGCTGACGATCAACTTCCTTCTCAGAACTGTGCCTCAGCTCCTGTTAAGGCAACACCAGAGAAGCTGAACAGCCTCTCAATGTCCTGAAAGCAACAAACCCTAGCCAGGCATTTTAAAAAAAATCCACCATGGCTCTAGAAAACTGCCAAAATAAAGAATCAAAGAACTTCCCAGATGAAGAAGCCTTTCTGAAACTATTGGGGGTCGAGTACAAGAGAATTATATATAGAGCCCTCCTAGACATTTTACAAAGTGTAACAGAGCAAAATGAAAAATTAAGCAAGCTGTTCGAACTGATGGAACACCAGGATTCTGAAATTCAACAGATCAATAACAAAATTACAGAATTAGACTATTCAATGCTAAAAGAGCAGAATTGAAAAGTGGAAATTAGACTTACTGACATTGAAGATAGAGCTATTGACACCGGCATTTATGAGGAAAAATCAGAGGAGAAAAACAAGAAAAATGAAGAAGTATTAAGAAACATGTGGGACTCTATCAAGAGGATTCATCTATGATGAATTAGAGTTCCTGAACAGGGAGGGACCCCTGAAAACACAGACAATATTATTATTGAGTTACTGACAGAAAACTTCCCTAAAATTATGAAAGAAGATAATGTAGATACCCATTATGTGTACCAAAAGAAAGACACCAAGACATAATCAAGCTTAACAAAATGAGGCATAAGTACAAACCCCTAAAGGCAGCAAGACCAAAGTAAAGCTCACATTCAGAGGGAATCCTGTAGGCTTTAGTCTGACTTCTCAGCGGAAATGATGTTGGCATGGAGGCAGTGGGATGACACATTCAAAGCCTTGAAGGAGAACTTTCAACCAAGAATGATATATCCTGCAAAACTGTCTTTCAGATATGAAGATGAAATTAAGACATTCACAGACACACAGAAACTTAGAGGCTTTGTAAAAACTGAACCAAAGCTACAGGAAATACTGAAAGAAGCTCTTTGTTTAGAAAAGCAAAACCGTTAACTGTATATTTAAGGAGGCAATGCAGGACACAACATCCAGAAACCTGCTCAGGGAAGGCACAAAACTCCATCAAAGCTACAATATTAAAAGAAAGGATCCAGAGATCATCTTGAAAACTATGATACCATCACATTAAAAAGAGGAATATACTACAGTAATTATAGTCCTTCCAGATGGAGAGGAAGTTTGTAAGATATGTAGAAGTTAAAATTGGGTTTAAATTTAGATTATTAAGGAGAATCACAGGGGTAGCCACAAAGCACAACAAAGATGCATATCAAAACAAGATACATAACACTGGAGTCTCAACAGGCACAAAATAACACTGAAAAGGGTATAAAATCGGCTGATAAAGAAGAATGACCCAGAAAAGAATATTAAGAACAACAAAGAAAACACCAACACAAAAATAAACACGTCAAAATGACAGCACTAAACACATACCTATCAATAATTACACTGAAGGTAAATGGACTAAATGCTCCAGTAAGGAGACAATGAGTGACATCTTGGATCAAAAGACACAACCCATCTATGTGTTGCTTACAGGAAATTCACCTTAGACTTAAAGATATGAACAAACTGAAAATTAAAGGATGGAATAATATTTACCAAGCTAACAATATACAAAGAAGAGCAAGTGTGGCAATACTAATCTCAGATAATATAGATTTGAGTGTAAAATCCACCATTGTGTACAAGGATGGTCATTATTTATTGCTGGAAAATATCTATTAAAAATGACTTCATTCAATTACCCCTTCATTCCTTCATTCAACAACATTTATTTAATGCCTACTTTCTATCAGATACTATTATGGAGATAAAGTAGTGAACTGAATAAAGTCAGTATGTTTCCAGTCTGGTGAGGGAGATAGACACATGAATAAGCAATTCTGCCAGTATGCTGGGTGCCTCAATTGTCAGGGAGGAAGGGAAGCCCCTTGCAAGGCGTGTTACCCCATATCGTTGGTACAAGAGGGATTCCCAGAGGAAATGACTTTAATTGGAGATCTGAGGGAATGAATCAGTTAATATAGTGAAAGGAGTTGTTATTTGCTGTTATGTTGGCATTAACTCATGGCAACCTCATGTATAATAGAATGAAACACTGTCCTGTCCTAGAGGAGGGGAAAATGCATTTATAATGTTATGTATATATTGGTAAGTGTTAAGAATATGTACAGTTGTTAAGTGCCGTTGAGTAGGTTTTGACTCATAGGGATCCTGTGTACAACAGAATGAAACACTGTCCTATCCTGCATCATCCTCACAATCATTGTTATGCTTAAGCCCATTTATTGCAGCTACTGTGGAGTAGGCAGGATATTGAGGGTCTTCCTCCTTTTCACTGATCGTCTGCTTTACCGAACATACTATCCTTCTCTAGAGACTGATCCCTCCTGACAACACGTCCAAAATATGACATAGTTTAGCCATCCTTGCTTCTGAGAAGCACTCTGGTTATACTTCTTCCAAGACAGATGTTTCTGTGTATGTGTGTATATATGCACACACGGGCACACATGCAGAGAAGAGATTTATTTTAAAGAAATGGTGCATGTAGTTGTAGAAACTGAAAATCCCAAGCCCATGGGCCAGGCTGGAGTCTTCTTCTGACTCAGGTAGCTGCAGGGGCTGATGACCCCAAGATTGGCAGGTCAGCTAACAAGCCACTGACATGCTGCTGGGGCTGGCAAATCTCAAGATCAGCAGGTAAGCTGATAACTCAAGTCCTAAAAACTCAAAGTCAGATGCAATATCCAGATTAAATAAAAGCCTACAAGCTTTTCCAGGAAGTTCATATGTATTGGATGCAGGCCACACCTCCAAGAAAACTCCCTTTCAACTGGTTGGCTTCTCATAAAAGAGCTGATTATGGAGATGATTATAATCAGACTTCATCATGGAAGTGATTACACCACTTCATAGCTGCCACATTACATAATAACTGTCAACCACTGAGAATCGTGGCCCTGTGGAGTTGACACACAACCTTCATTGTCACAGGCAGTGTTTCCTTTGGATTTGGGGGATAGTGTATGCTTGTATTTTAGAAAGAGTGCCTGTTGACACTGAGTCAAATCCAACTCATAGCAACTCCCTGTGTTGCAGAAAAGAACTACTCCATGGGGTTTTCTTGGGGGTGATCTTCTTTAATCTTTTTACAAAAAGCAGTTTACCAGATCTTTCTTCCTCAGAGCTTCTGGGTGGATTGAAGCCACCAACCTTTAGGTTAGTTATCAAGTAGAATAGTTTGCATTACTCAGTGAGCTATTTTAGAAAGATGACTCTCAGTAGATTGAAGAGTGGGGATTAGAGGAAACAAGACTGGAAGCAAGAAGACCAATATTGAGGTTCTTACAGTCATCCAGATGAATATGCCCATGTGCACACTGCCCAGCAATTTACTGGAATATGAGAGAAGGAAGGGCAGCTTCTCTTCCTGGATTGTTTTCTTATGGCACTGATACACACAATGTATTGATTGTAGGGGGAAGATCACTAGGTTTATATTAGGCAGCGTCTCTGCTTGTTACAGAAAGTGGAACCGAAACATCTGTGTTCTTCCACTGGGAACAGGAAAGGGGCCATCTTTCCTGCCATGGGGATGTTGGGAACATGACCTTTGAGTCTTCATGAGAGTGTTTATGGGGTATCAAGGAGCATCCCACAAAACTAGCTAGACGTGGTTGAATTGCTAAGACCCTGTTTGCCTATCAAATTGCCAAGCAGGGAAAAACTGCCTGTTTATTCTTATGAGGCCCCAAACCAGCAGCATCAGCATCTGTTTCAGGGAGATGTGAGAAGGGTGGCTGATTTGACAGCAATTGAGTGCACTTGTGAACTTTTTCTTTTTTCCCCTAGGAAATCAGAATAGCAAACAGCATGATATTGGAGTGTGTTGATGCAGAGCTTCCCAATTCCAAGCTTGTCTGGTACCCTTGTCAAATGGAGCCACCCTGTAGATTTGTTGGTGATGACTGGAGCTTCTTTTCTTGATCATGTGGACATGCAGCTTTATCCTCTCCACTGTTGGCTGCTTGGTTCTGCTGAGGTTAGAGAGAGAGGGGGAAATGTGAATTGGTGTTTGCTAGAACTGATTCAGATCTTAAATCTGGGAAACTCAGAAGGGCATAAAACACACCAGACCTGAAAATTATCCACTAGCAGGTGCTTGACTTACTTCTAGAACGTGTTTCGCTACTGGATCAATTTGTTATTACCACCTGATGAGTGGCTCATACAACACAATACTGTCTAAAAGTTTCTGTGGGTCCAGAGTTTGGCACAGGTTAACCAGTCGATCCAATTCTTTTAGGGTCACACCAAGTGGCAAGTAGGGTCTTGGCTAGCTTTGTCCTCATCTTCAAGTTGACTAGGGAGAATGTCACTTCCAGACTTCTCTCTGGTTGGAGGCAGAATTCATTGTCTTGCAGCTGTAGGGCTGAGTTCCCTGCTTTCTTGATGGCTGATGACTGGGAGCTAATCTTAGCCCTAGCTGCATTTTCCAAATCCCTTTTGCCATAGAACAGATATGGCATTATCACAGGAGTGATATCCAGTCAGATTCACAAGTCCCACTCATATTTAAGGGAAAAGAATTATACAGGGAATGGGAATCTTGGGAGCCAGCTTAGAATTTTGCGTACCTCATCTGTCTACCAGCTTTTGTCCACAGACAGGCCGATGACACTCAGAGAATGTGTCCTGCTGTTCAAAGTAGATGTTTTAATTCCTTGGCATTGCTGTAACAGAAATACCTCAAGTGGGTGACTTTAAAGGAGAGAAACCTTTTTGAAATTGCAGCTTGGGAGCCTAGATGTCTGAATTTAGAGGAAGGTTCTCTTTCTGTTCGCTCTGGGGAGAAACACATTGTCTCAGTTTCTCTAACTCAGATGTTTTCTCAGTTTCTGGATGATCTTCTTGTGGCATCTGTCTTTCCCCGCTTGTGCTTGCTCAGTCCTTTGCCTAATCTGTTCTTCTTATATCTCAAAAGTGATTAAGTTTAAGACACACTCTAGACTAATAGACTTCTTTAAAATAAAATAAAAAACTCTATTCCCCAATGGGATTACATTCCTAAGTATATCGTTGCCATCATGAATGGCCTTCTGTGTTACAGAGTAGAAATGCTCTATAGGGTTTTCTTGCTTGCAGAGTGCCATGCCTTTCTTTCATAGTGCCACTGGTTGCATTCAAACTTCCAACCATTAGGTTAATAGGAGTTGAGATTAGGTCCCACCTGCCAGCCATCAAGACAGCAGGGAGCTCAGCTCTGTAGCTTAAAGACAGTGAATTCTGCCCACAACCAGAGAGAAGTCTAGAGTTGACTTTTTCTGTAGTCTAGTCTTGAGATGAGGAGAAGAGTGCAAACTATTTGTGGACTTACCCATAACCAGAGAGGTTAGGATTCCAACACATATTTTGGGTGGTCACGATTCATTCCATAACACTGGGTTTATTATCATTCTTGTTTATCTCTGAGCAAGTGGAATCTTGGATGATATGCTCTTCAGGGTTTATAAACTATTAAGCACTGACATACATGGGCAGCTGAACCCATGCGGACACAGCTTATCTAAATTCCTGGATGTGTAGTTTTTCTAATAGTCACTGTTTAAAAATAACTAGTTTTTAAAATTGTCAAACTTCTATCACTGGACATTTATGTGGTTTATAATTTTTTATTATTAATGGGGTCAAAGGGCATAAAACTGTTAAGTTTTAGCTTATGAGAGATTACTAAAATGTGCTCTAGGAGGAGTGGAAATGATGACCCTTTTCTAAATGTTCACATTTTACCTTAAATAGCAGATGACAGTGCAGACCTCCTAGGTCTGTGTCTTTCCAAGGGCAAAAGAGAATGACTTCTGAGAATAGGATGAAGCAGAAGATGGTTTCTGGGGAGCTACAATTGTAACTACTTTCCAAAGACCCAGCGTCTCAGTTCCTTCCTATGCCTTGGCAACTCTTAATTTCTTTTGCCTTGGCATTCACCTTGTTACTGGTTTAGATGTTATTTTTACATAATACAATTAGGTAATTAGTTCAGAAGATACCTACAGACAAATTTTCAAAGGGTGACTTTCCTGTGTGCAGATACAATTGTCACTGTAAAACTTGGGACATGATTTCCTGGGTTCTATTTCTGTTACATAATTAAGAAGATTATTTCTATGATAAATATATTGAGGGGTTAAATAACACATAAATTCATATGTGTCCCAAATGGTACTTCGTAAAATGAGTTTTGGACCTAAAATTTTGCATGAACAGTTGTAAGAATACTATTGGTGACAATGTAGGGTTCTTATACTCTTCATTCATTGACAAATATTTATTAAATCCTTATTATGGCCAGACATTCTTCTAGGTGCTGGGGAATGTCAGGAAATAAAACAGCTCAAACCCTCTTCCATGGTGCCTACATTTTAATAAGGGGAGACAATATATGCTGGAGTAAAGACTTTAGACCTTAGTGTTTTAAGTTGCCTTGACGTTGCCTGGAAACCCTGGCGCTATAGTGGCTGCTATGGCTGCAAAACAAAGGGTCAGCAATTTGAATCTGCCATGCACTCCTTGGAAACTCTATGGGGGCAGTTCTACTCTGTCCTATAGGATTGCTATGAGTCAGAAATGACTTCATGATAATGGGTTTGATTTTCTTTTTTTGAAATCACCTTGTTGGTTCATACCCAACAAACCTGTAGGAGAGTGTCATGGATTGAATTGTGTCCTCCCCAAAATAGGTGTAGCCGTGTAGTTGGGCCATGATTCCCAGGATCTTGTGACTGTCCTGCATTTTGTGGTTTTCCTGTGCTGTATGTTAAAGGATTAGAGTGAGACTGTAAACTCCCTTCATAGGATTACTTCCCTGCTCCACTGTAAAGGGAGTTTCCCTGGCATATGGCTTGCCCCACCCTTAATCCTTTTAGCCTACGAGAGATAAAGGGACAGAGAAGCAGGCAAGAGAATTAGAAACCTTGTACCATCAAGAAAACAGCACCGGGAGAAGAGCGCATCCCCCAGACCTGAGGTTCCTGTGCCCAGATGTTCCCTGGACAAAGACTGATGCAATACTGGACTTGCTTCCTGAGCTGACAAGGGGAAAGCCTTCCCCTGGAGCAGACACCCTGAATATGAACTTGCAGCCTACCAGACTATGTCAGAATGAACTTCCCTTTATTAAAGCCATCCACTCTGTGGTATTTCTGTTAGAGCAGCCCTAGCTGACTAAAATAGAGAGCAAAAGAAAATAACACAATTCCCATTTCATACTTGTGAAATTGAGACTTAGATAGGCAATGAGACTTATCCAAGGTTGTAAGGATCACAGTGAGAGACTGAGATGTTATACTCCTGGGAGCAAGGCAGCTACCTAATCACAGGACTCTGGGGTTGTCTAAGAAAAACTGAATGGGCCTAAGGTCTTGTAGTCGTGTTACTTTCTTTGAAAAGACTTTGTTGTGTGACAATATTCCACAAGCAACAGAGTGCCTGCAAGGTATGATGGGAAGAACACTGGACAGAAAAGCTTCTGAGAAAGTTCTGTAAACGTGTTCTGGGTGGATATAAGAAAGGAATAAATACACTCTTACATGTCTGTGTTACACTTTATTTGCAAAGCACGTTTATAGTTAGCTCCTTCCATTATCTTTATAATGTACTGAGATAAGCAGACTTAGTCATTTACTCCCACTTTATGTACGAGGAAAACTGAGTCAAAGGGAAGCTAAGTGAACTTGGTGCAAACTGGCTAATCAGTGATAGACCACGTGATAGTGGTGAATGGGTAAAGCCCAACAGCCTTTGTTTTCTGTTTATGTCTTCTCTTTGACAATTTATTGAACTTTAGGACATAAATTGTAGATATTAGGAAACTTGAGATAATATGGGAGGCATATGCTGCCCTACTCTATGGAGTAGTTCTACTCTGACTTATAGGGCCACTGTGAGTCAGAATTGACTTGATAGAAATTTTTTTTTTAATGTTGGCCTAATATATCAATGGTGGTTCCTTTTATAGTCTTATGTGTACTTTCTAAATAAGACAGGCAATATTGCTTTACTCAGACCTTTCTTGTGGACTCAAGGTGATCGGTTAGGGAATATGATCTCTTTTCATTCATCCAACTCTTTCAGAAGACCATACATACTGAAATTTATTTGGAGTTCAGGCACCTCTTCTCTGTGCTTACAAGCAGTCCAAAGGAAGTACAGCTTACTAGAGAATCAAAAGATAACCTTTACAGGCAGTGAGAAAAGTTGTTGATACACTCAGACCTACCTAAAACGGAGCTGTGAAATGGAAAATATTTATCTTGAGGATTCTTCTTTGACCTTTATGTACTATCTTAATTTTGGGAATAGGTAAGGCATACACAAGGGCATAAAAGTTAAGGAAAAAAGAGTAGGTAGATAGTAAGACAGTAAGACGTTGCTTACCCTGTTCTCTAGTCACCCAGTTCGCCTCCCCATAGACAACTAGTGCTATTTCTCCCCAAGTTTGGCATCACCCTAGCTATAATTCCTTTAGCTTGCCCACTGGCTGCTCATGGAAACCAGTTGCCTTTAGAGAGAGCAGCTCATTGATTCATCCATCTGTCCATTGATCCATTTATCCTTCTACAATTTTTTTTTTTTTAGTACCTACTGTGCACTGGACACTGTGTTAAATTCTGTATGTACCAAGACAAAAGTCAACTGCTAGCCTCAAATAGTGGACACTTTTCAGAAATGTCTTGAATATTTCTATCTCTTGTCAAAGCTTAAGTGCTTTATAGCCCACTTAATCAGGGCCCTGATCTTGCCAGTTAAGCTGATAAATTATTTTTTATTAAGGTTTAATGGCTGATAACATGCTGTGTTTTTCAGATAATACTTGTAGTGAATAGAGGTTTTTAATTCAGTGAGCTCACAATGTAAGAATTTTGAAATGTATTATGCAAGAGCCATTTTAAAATAGTGGCTCAAGATGGCTTTTAAGAAGATGCAGTAGAGTGTCTAAGTCATTAATGTCTCTGTGACTCTGTTGCTGTTGTTTGGTGCTCTTGAGTCTGTTCCAACTCAGAGCAACCCAATGTATAACAAACAAAACATTGCCCAGTCATGTACCATTCCCACAATTGTCAGGCTTGAGCCAGTTGTAGCTACTGTGTCAATCCATCTCACTGGGGAGTCTTTTTCTTCTTCCTTGACCTCTACTTTTCCCAGCATGGTGTCCTTCTCCAGGAACTGATCTGTCCTGAAAACATGTCTAAAGTACGTATAAATAGTCCTTTCATCCTTTTCTTGTAGGAACGCTCTGGTTGTGCAATTCCAAGACAGATCCGTTTCTTTTGGCCGTCCATGGTATATTCCGTGGTCTTCTTCAATGCCACAATTCGAAGGTGTCAGTTCTTTTGTCTTCTTATTCAACTTTCACGTGCATATGATATTGACTGAAAATACCATGGCTTGGGTCAGGCACACTTTAGTCTTCAATGTGCCATCTTTGCCTTCAACACTTTGAGGAGGTCTTTTGCAACAGATTTTCTCGATGTAATGCATCTTTTGATTTCTTGACTGCTGCTTCCATGGACATTGATTGTGAATCCAAGTGAAATGAAATCCTTGACAACCTCAATCTTTTCTCCATTTATCATAATGTTGCTTATCAGTGCTTATTTGTGTTGAGGTGCATTCTCTACTGAAGACTGTAGTTTTTGATCTTCGTCAGTAAGTGTTGCAAGTCCCCTTCACTCTCCACAAGCAAGGCTGTGTCATTTGCATAATACTGGTAGCTAATGAGGTTTCCCCCAATCCTGATGCCCTGTTCTTCATTTAGTCCAGCTTCTCAGATTATTTGCCTCAGTTTACTCATCTCTAAAATGTAAAGTATAATAAGACAGCAATATTTATCTCAGAAAGTTGTGAGAATAAAATTAGGTCGTTCTTGTGTAGAGTTTAGAAAGTGCCTTGCATATATTGTTGCTCTGTGCCTTCGAGTCTGTTCTGATTCACGGAGACCCTGTAGGGTGGAGTAGAACTGTCACATAGAGTTCTCTAAGCTGTAATCTTGCTGAGAGCAGATTGTGATGTCTTTTCTCTGAGGAGTAGTTAGTTGATTTGAGCCACCATCATTTTGTTTAGCAGCTGAGTGCCACAAGGGCTCCTTGGTGCATATTAAACCTTGTGATTGTTATAACTGTTATCATCATTATTAATTACATGGTTGGTTTCTAGATTTGCCTGTCTTGGGCCTGTCTGTCAAATGGCCTGCTTTACCTCCGCATTTTTAGAGGCAAGCATGCTCCTTAATCAGTGGTAAATAAAGTAAGGTCAGGACCCTGATACCTTTTATCTGCCATTAAGTAAGAAACACCAGTACTTAGAAAAAGTCTACATGCCCCTTGAAAATAAAAAGGACTTGAATGAAATTGCCTTTGGACTGGAAGACAAAGGTGGAGATGCATATCCCTTTTTCTCATAAAGTATGAAATTTCTGCTCTTGTATTTCTTCTTGACTCTTGTTCAAGAACCCCCAGGGCCCAATCACTGTTTAGTTCTGCCAGAGCTCCATGGCCAAGGGAACAGGTGTTAGCAGCCATTCCTGGGCTTACGCCGTCTGTGTGAGCAGCCACATGGAGCTAAGGCCATCAAGGCCCAGCTGACTTAGCGGTTCTGGTAGATTAGATTTAAAAGCTCTAATTTTTAGTCCTCCAGGACCATGAATAAATTCAAGTCAGCACAGACAAAGCAAAATTTCAAGCCACCTTCCTCCTCCTCTGTATCCTTGTCCTTTCTTTGTATTTTCACTTTCTATACATACTGCAAGCTATGCTGGGCTAAGGCATTTTTACCTTGCTTTCTGGGGAAGAATTCTAATCTGTCTGCAACCATTAAGCATGTGGGCTAAGGTGGAGAATTATATTGCTTTCTAATATCACTTTAATTGGTAGGCCAGATCATGACTTAAATCATGGTTCTCCTGTCTTCAATTTCCTATTTTATGCCAATAAAATGTTCTGTTAATAGCCAGAGATCATAGTTCTTTCTGAAAGAACATGAGGCTGTGATAAAGAGGTTATTCCTCCAAGTTCAGATGACCATTCAAAATCTCATTAAGAATACATTTCTCAAGAATCCTTCAGACTTCCTGAGAGAGAGTATTTAATAAAGAAAACATACTTATTCGTAGGGGATAAGAGATGGGTGATATGTTTGGAGTGAGAAGGCTGAGAGAATGGTGCATACGCATGATTAATAAAACTGCTGCAGAAGCCCTGATTGACTTGTGTTATTAGCTGCTGTGGATTCAGTCTGGCTCATGACAACCCAATGGGTTGCAAAGCAGAACTGCAATGTAGGGTTATTGAGGTAGTATATTTTAGGCAATTAAGCAATTCTGTGTAAACAGCACCCAATTCATATATGAAAAATGTTCTGAAAAATTATAAAAATGACGATATTACTTTCTCAACATCAGACCTGATAGGATGTCTGTTAATGGATCACAGGTGTACCAAACCAAAAACTGAAACCTGTTGCCCTCAAGTTGATTCTGACTAGTAATAACCCTACAGAAAGAATAGAACTGCCCTATAGAATTTCCAAGGAGTGCCTGGTAGATCCTAACTGCTGACCTTTTGGTTGGTAACCCTAGCACTTAACCATGACACCACCAGTGTTTCAAAGTCGGGTAAATCATAAACATTAGACTGTGGCAGACTTTTATAATTTATTCATCAGTAGCTGTTTTTGTAGAGTTAGCTGTTTTAACAGTAGGTGCAAAAACTTTGAAGTAGGAGCCTTCTTGGCATTTGTAAGGAACCGCAAGAGGCCAGTGTGCCTGGAGGAGAGTGAGTGCAAGAAAATGAAGCGGTGTAGGATCAAGACTGTGCTGGGTTTGGATTTTATTCTTTGTGAAATGAAAAGCTGCTGGGAGGTTTTGATTAGAGAAATGGCTTGATATGATTTAGGTTTTCAGATGGCCACTCTAGATGCTGCTCTGAGTAGAAACTAGGGATGGGAAAAGGTGGTTTGGAGTTGACACAGGGAAACCAGTTAATAGGCTTTTCCTATGGTTCAATTGAGAAGTGATGGTGGTTTGTCCTAGGGAGGTAGTATTAGCAATTGTAAGAAATGGATCGTTCTGGATATATTTTGAAGCAAGAGTTAACAACATTCCTTGGGAAGAGAGAGGAAGTCAAAAATCATGATAACATTATGGTCTTTCAAACTGTGTAAACCACCATAAGGTTTCAGTGGTAACTGTTAAGTATATATTTTGAATAACCAAAGTTTCCAATTTCCTCTCAGTGCCAGAGACTTATAGTGTTATGCAGAAAGTTTTTCCTTCACTGCACTAATTGGCTTACTCTAAAGATTTGCTTAACCAAGCAAGAGAATTACAGTTACATGCATTAGGTTTTGTGCACCCAGTCAACTCCAATAATTCTGATGAGAGAAACAAAAGAAATTGGGTTGAGTTCCAATTTTTAAAAAAATTTAAATGGCTATTTGTTTTATGCATCCTTGAACAGAGCTAAAAGTATTATGAAAATGGTATCATATGCTGTATGTGGTCTACTGTGACTTATTATTTTTTTTATTATGACTGAGTGAAAATGTACATTCCTGTATAAATTTATAAGCCCAGCTATATGCAGCTTCTACTGCTCTCCCTGCCCAGTGGCAGAGGGGAATACTGTGACTTATTTTTTAATTCATTATTTTGTTTCTAAGATTTATCCATGGTAGCTGTGCTTCATTTATTGTCATTGCTGTGTAATAATTCATTGTATAAATACATAATAAATAATTGATCCATTTTCCTGGAAAAGATGATTTGGCTTAATTGAATCTTTTTTCTTTTACAGACAGTGGTGTGATGAATGTTTTTATACTTGCCTTCTAATGCACATGGACAAGAGTTTTTGTACGTACATGACTGATAGTAAAATTGCTGGATCATAGAATACATAAAGTTCATTTTTAAAAGGTAGTGCCAAATTGTTTTCCAGTTATTACTGTTTCAATTTATACTTCCTCTAGCAGTGTTTAAGAGATCCTGAAGTACTTGCCAATTCTGAATATTTTCAATATTGTACTATTAACTTTTGCCTATCTAGCTGGTATAAAATGGTAACCTTCTATGCATTTCCTGATTACTACAAAAATTGATTATTAATGTTATGAAGCATGTATTTTCTTATTTAATGCCGATTAATATGTTTTGTACATTTTTTCTTGTTGCATTGTTGTTGTTTTATTTTTGTATAGTAGGAGCTCCTAGAAATAGTGGATACTATTTTTTTTTGTTGGTTGTATGTATTGATAAAATTTTGCAAGACCAATGACTTATTCATTGGAAATAATTGTTTTCAACAACACAAACAGTGACCATACATGTGGACCTCTCTGGATGGAATACACAGAAATTAAATTGATTACATCTCTGTAAAGAGATAGTAGAGAAACTAAGTATTGTCAGTCAGAACAAGGCCAGGGGCTTAAAGCAGAACAAACCATCAATTGCTCATATACAAGTTTAAGTTAAATAAAATTAAAACAAGTCCACAAGAGCCAAAGTACAACTTTGAGTATATCCCACCTGAATTTGGAGATTATTTCAAGAATACATTTGACACATTAGGCAATAATGACCAAAGACAAGATGAGTTGTGAATCATACAGGAAGAAAGTAAAGGGTTATTAAAAAAGCCAAAAATGGTTGTAGAAGAGCCTCTGAAACTTGCTGTTGAACATAGAGTGGCTTACGTGAAAGATGGAACAATGAAGTGAAGTTGAACGGAAGATTTCAAAAGGCAGCTTGAGAAGACAAGATAAAGTATTATAAAGAAATGTGCAAACACCAAACACCTGGAGTTAGAAAACCAAAAAGGAAGAACATGCTTGACATTTCTCTAGCTGAAAGAACAGAGATAAGTATCAAGCCTAGAGTTGGAATGCTGAAGGATTCTGTGGGCAAAAAAATGAAGCAGAAAGCATCAACTGAAGATGAAAGAGACACACGGAGTCACTGTACCATAAAAGAACTGATTGATGTTCAATGATTTAAGAAGGTAGTATGTGATTAAGAACCAATGGTTCTAAAGGAAGAGATGCAAGCTACACCAAAGGCACTGGTTGAAAACAGGCCTCCAACAATTGGCAGAATAAAGATTGAAATGTTTTAAGAAAATGGATGCAATGCTGGAAGCACACACTCTTCTATGCCAAGAAATTCAACTGCCGGGCTACCTAGCCAACCAATTAGAAGAGATCTATGTACGTGCCTATCCAAAGAAAGATGATCTGAGGGAATGTGAAATTATCAAAAAATATCATTGATAGGACTTGCAAGTAAAATTATGGTGAAGATAATTTAAAAAAGGTTGTCACCATGCATAGCAGTACATCAACTGCCAGAAATCCAAGCCAGGTTCAGAAAAGAACAAGGAACGAGGGATGTTGTTGCTGATGTCAGATGGATTTTCACTGAAGACAGAGAATACCAGAAACATGTTTATTTGTATTTTATTGGCTATTCAAAGACGTCTGTGGATCATAACGAATTATAGCTCATATTGCAGAGAATGAGAATTTCGAAACACTTACATTTGCTCATGCAGAACCTATACATAGATCAAGAGGCAGTTTTTCAGACAGAACAAGTGAGTACCACTTGGTTTAAAATCAGGAGAGGTGTGTATCAGTATTATATCCTTTTACCATACTTAGTCTGTACGTTTAACAAATAATCTGACATTCTGGACTATTTGAGGAGGAATAGGACCCTGGCATCGGAAGAAGATCCAATAGCAACTTGCTTTATACAGATGACACAACCTTGCTAGCTGAAAGTGAAGAGGTCTTGAAGTACTTATTGATGAAGATCAAAGACCATGAAAGCATTCATTATGGATTACACCTCAACATAAAGGAAACAAAAATACTGACAACTGTGCCAACAAGCAACATCATGATAAATGGAGAAAAGATGGAATTTGACAAAGATTTCATTTTATCTGGATCCACAATCAATGCTCATGGAAGCATCAGTCAAGTAATCAAATAACTTACTGCATTGAGCATAACTGTTGCAAAAGAACTTTAATTTTTTTTTTTAAGATGCTATTTTGAAGACTAAGGTATACATGACCCAAGCTATAGCATTTTCAATTGTTTCATATTTATGTGAAAGCTGAACAATGAATAAGGAAGATAATAGAATTAATGCATTTGGATTATGGTGTTGGTGAAGAATATTGAGTATACCATGGACTGCCAGAAGACCAAACGAATCTGTCTTGGGAAAGGTGCAGCTAGAATACTCTTTAGAAGCAAGGACGGTGAGACCTCTTCTCTCCTGCTTTGGAGATGTTGTCAGGAGGGACTAGTTCCTGGGGGAAGAACAGTGTACTTGGTAGAATATAATAAAAAAAATGAAGACCTTCAATGAGATAGATTGACACAGTGGTTCCAACAACAGGCTCAAGCATAGCAATGATTGTGAGGGTGATGCAGGATGGGCAGTGTTTTGTTCTGTCATATATAGGGTCACTATGAGTTGGAACCAATTCAATGGTCCCTAATAACAACCACAGTATATGTATTTACACATACCTTTTCTGTTTGTAGCTTACATTTTCAGATTCTTTCTGGTGTCTTTCAATGAACAGAACTTGCAGATTTTAATGAATCTGCGTTTCTAAATTTCTTTTTTGTATGTCTTTTATTGTAAAAATATTGATACATTTTTGCATTCAACATTTTTCTTCACAATTCAATGAGACAAGTTATGTCAGTTATGTTATTCAGTGATTGCTAGTATCCTTTACTAAATCTGACATTGAAACAATGTTTCTTTCCACAGTGTTCCCCTCTCTCAGTCTCTCCTGCTCTTGACAACCATTGTTAAACTCTGATCTCTATACATTTGCTTAGTCTAGATATTTCATAGTAGTGAGGTCATACAGTGTGTGTCCTTTTGTGACTGACTTATTTCACTCAGTGTAATGTTTCTAAAGTTCTTCCATGTTGTGGCGTGGATCAGACATCATTTGTGTTTATAACAGAGTAGTGTTCCATTGTATGTATGGAGCAACTTTTGTTGATGGACATTTGGGTTTTTTCCCACCTTTTGCCTGTTAGAAATAGTGCTGCAATAAACACTGATGTGCAAGTTTCTGTTTGTGTCACTGCTTTGAAGACTCATGGGTATATGTGAAATTACTGGGTCATATAGTAATTCTATGTTTAAGTTTTTAAGAAATCCCTAAAATGTTCCCTACAGATCCTGTACCATTTCACATGCTTGTCAGCAATGGATGAGAGTTCTGATTTCTCCATATTATTGTCAACATTTGCTCTTTTGTGGTTTTTAATCTTACTCATCTAAATGGGAATTAAACAATATCTCATTGTAGTTTTGATTTACACCTCACTGAGCTTCTTTGTATGTGCTTTCTTGGCCATTGGTATATCTTTTTTGGTGAAATATCTATTCAAGTGTTTTGGCTACTTTTTAAAAAAAAAAAAAAAACTCAGCATAATGTCTTCCAGTTGAAACTAGGTTATGAGATGCTTCCTAAAATCATCATTGTTCTTTATCACTGCATATTGTTCCATTGAGTATGTGTGCCATAGTTTTTTGATCCATTCACCTGTTGGTGGGCATCTGGATTGATTTTATTTTTTGCTGTTGTGGACTGTGCTGCAGTAAACATTTGTGTGCATGTATCTGTTCACGTGACTGCCCTTGATTATGTAGGATATATTCTGAGCAGTGGGATTAGTGGATCAAACGGTTTGTCTATTTCCAGCTTTTTAAGGCGGTGCCAGATTGCTTCCCAAAGAGGTTGTACCAGTGTGCAATCCCACCAACAGTATAGAAGAGTTCCATTGCCCCACAGCCTCTCCAGCATTTGTTGTTTTGTGTTTTTGGGATCATGGTCAACCTTGTTGGGTTAGGATGGTATGTCGTTGTAGTTTTGATTTGGATTTCTTTAAAAGTTAGTGCTCATGAGCATCTCCTCATGTGTCTTTTGGCTGCCTTGATGCCCTCTTTAGTGAAGTATCTGTCCATCTCCTTTGCTCATGGCTTAATTGGGTTATTTACCTTTTTCTTGTTGATATTTTGCAGTACCTTGTAGATTATAGAGATCAGATGTTGGTCTGATGTGTAGCTTCCAAATACTTTTTCCCATTCTGTAGGTGGTCTTTTAATTCTTTTGATAAAATCTTTGTATGAGCAAAAGTGTTTGATTCTTAGTAGTTCCCATTTATCTATTTTTTCTTCTGTTGTTTGTGTTTTGTTTCTCAGATTTCGAAGTCTGTCTAAACTGTGTATTAAAACTTCTATTATTCACCCTATTTTTTCTTGCATGATATTTATCACTCTAGGTTTGATATTTAGGCCTCTTATCCAGTTTGAGTTAGTTCTTGTATGGGGTGTGAGATATGAGTCTTGTTTCAATTTTTTGCAGATGGATGTATAATTTTGCCAATATCATTTGCTAAAGAAACTGTTTTCATCCCAGTTTACAATCTTAGGGCCTTTGTCAAATTGCAACTGTTCATAGGAGGATAACAGCATCTCTGGGGTCTCAACTCTGTTCCATTGGTCTGTATGTCTCTTTTTGTACCAGTACCAGACTGTTTTGACTACTGTGGCAGTGTAATAGCTTCTAAGGTAAGATAGTGTGAGACCTCCCACTGTGTTCCTCTTTTTCAGTTGTGCTTTGCTTATCTGGGGTGTCTTTCCATTCTAAACAAAGTTGGTGATTTGTTTCTCCATCTCATTAAAAAATGACTGGAATTTGTATTGGGAATGGATTGTATGGGTTGATCGCTTTGTGAAAATAGACATTTTCACAATGTTAAATCTTACTATCCATGAGCAGGGTAGGTTTTTCCATTTATATAAGTCTCTCTTGGTTTCTTGCAGCAAGGTCTTGTAGTTCTCTTTGTATAGGTCTCTTATTTCTCTCATTAGACTGATTCCTAGGTATTTTATCTTCCAGGGGCTATAGTAAATGGTATTGATTTGGTGATTTCTTCTTTGATGATCTCTTTGTTGGCATAAAGGAATCATACTGAGCTACTTATGTTTATCTTATATCCTGATACTTTGCTGAACTCTTCTATTAGTTAGTTTACTTCTGGATTCTTTAGGATTCTCTGCATATACAATTATTACATCTGCAAATAGGGACATTTTTATTTCCTCTTTGCTGATGCAGATGCCCTTTATTTCTTTGTCTCGTTTAATTGCTCTGACTAGAACTTCTAATACAATGTTGGATAGAAGTGGTGAGAGTGGGCATCCTTGTCTAGTTCTGGTTCACTTTTCATTTAGGCTGTCTTGTTTCTTGTTGTTAAGTTGTAGGAGTTCTTCATATATTCTAGATAATAAACTCTTGTTTAATGTATGATCCCCTCCCAAGAAAACATTTCTTCTAGTCTGTAGATTGTGTTTTCACTTTGTTGACAAAGCCCTTTGATGTTCAAAATTTTGAAAGATTTGATGAAATTCCTATTAATCTGTTTTGTCTTTTGTTGATTGTTCTTTAGTGGGTAGTCGTATTTAAGAATCTATTGTTGAAAACTAGGTCCCAAAGCATTATCCCTATGTTTATTTTCTGGGGTTTTTATGGTTTTAGGTTGTATCTTTAGGTCTTGGGTCCATTTTGAGTTAGTGTTGTATATGGTGCAAGATATAGATCTAAAATTAGTCCTTTTTCCATCTTAGTTTTGAAATGCTTTCTACCTTGCATATATATGTATGTATATATTTATCATTATATGTGTACTATATATATCATTATTTTCTTCTAAAAATATTAAATTTTTGCCTCTTACATCAAGCCTTTAATTCATTTGGATTTTTTTTTGTGTGTGTGTGTATGGGATCAGAAAGGAATATATTTTTTTCCCATTATAGAGAATAAGGTATGCTAGTGCTGTTTAGTGAATTGTCCTTTCTTTCTACAGTGTTCTACAGTGTCCCCTCTGTAGTATACCAAGTTTCAATAGATGCATGAATGTGCTTTCTTTGCTGTACATACTGTTTCCTGGTCAGTTAGTCTAAATACATGCCAGTAATGCATTTAGTTTACAGGTAGTCTTAATCTACTTCAAAAGTGATTTCTGGCCCCTATGTTCCCTTAATCTTTTTTCAAAGAAGCTTTATCTATTTCAAAATAAATTGACATTTTTTTATGTTATGGATTAAATTTTGTCCCTAGAAAACATGTGTTGGCAACCTAACTCCCATACCCATTGATGTAATCACATTTGGAAATAGAACTTTCTGTGTTATCTTAGTTAGATCATACCCATGTAGGGTAAGTTCTAAATATAATCACTTTTAAATTATAAGAACATTACATTACACACAGAGATATGCACACAAACACACACACACACACACTCACTCACATAGAAAGATAGATCCTCTGTGAGGATCATATAAAAGTGAACGAACCAACAAAAGCCCAAGGCTGCCTTCAAGGGAATAACAGATATGGTGGAGATGCTGATTTATGTTTTTAATTTATACAAATTGTTTAATAATTGACACCTTTATCCTTTTCCCCAAAATCAGTTGATCTGGGAACACTTTATCCTTTCCCAAATTAGAGTATATGTGTGTTTGTGTTTGTGTGTGTAAAACCTCAAGTAATTGTTATTATTCTTTTAGAGCACAAATGTTTAGTTAGACATGCTCACATATTTCCCTTTTTTTCCTCTTATAAATTTTTTTCTTCCAGTTTGTCATACCATTATGTCTTGCAAGTTACTGTGATGCTGGAAGCAATGCCGCCATTATCTCAAGTACTGTTAGGATCACTCCAAGTGGACAGGTTTCAGTGAAACTTCTAGACTAAGACTAAGAAAAAGGCTTATCAATCTGCTTCTGAAAATTAGTCAGTGAAAACCTTAAGGATGACCACAGAACATTGTCTGACATAGTGCTGGAACATGAACGCCTCAGGTTGGAAGGCATTCACAAAACAACTAGGGCAGAGCTTCTCTTCAAAGTACAGTTCAGTAGTTGAGTAAGATCTTCTGAACCTTTGTGTGCTGATGTGACGCACCTCAAAATGAGATGCAGCAGCTGTAAACATCCATTAATAATCAATATGGACTGTGTGAAGTATGACTCGAGGAAAATTGAAATTACCAAGAATGAAATGTCAACCTTGTTGGGGTGAGGTGGTATCTCATTGTAGTTTTGATTTGAATTTCTTTAATAGCTAATGATCTTGAGCATCTCCACATGTGTTTTTTGGCTGCCTGGATCTCCTCTTTAGAGAAGTGTCTGTCCATCTCATTTGCCTATTGCTTAATTGGATGATTTATCTTTTTCTTATTGTAGTACTTTATATATTATTGAGATCGGGAGTCAGTCTGAGGTATACTTGCCAAATTTTTCCCATTCTGTAGGTGGCCTTTTAATTCTATTAATAAAGTCTTTGGATGAGCAGAAGTGTTTGATTCTTAATAGTTCCCATTTATCTATTTTCTCTTCTGTTGATTGTGGTTTGTTTGACAGATTTGAAGTCTGTCTATGTTGTGTATTAAAACTTCCACTGTTGTTCCTACTTTTTCTTGGATTAACTGGACTTCAATACAACTTGTGTACTCCTCCCATCTTAATCCAGTTTTACAAGGACAGAGCTGGGGTGGGGGGCTGGGGACCATTCTGTCAGGGGAAATCAAGGCCAATTGGCACAACTAGCATTTTGCTAATGAGGACTCTCCACACCACCCCACATTGGTGAGTGGCGTCTGGGGTCTTAAGAGCTGCCAAGCTGCCATCTGAGGGTACAGTAAATGGTCCCAACTCAGCAGGAAAGGATGATCACCAAGGTTCATAACGACATGGCGAAAAGAGAACCCAGAAGACAGAGACCCACATGAGTAGGTGTCTACATCAACTTGTGACCAGAAGAACCAGATGGTGCCCAGCCACCACCAGTGATAGCCACGATGGAGCTCAACAAAGTGAGTCTCACTGGCAACACAAGAATAAATAGGGGTGCACTCTGAGTTCTCTACTAAAAGACCACAATTGATGGTCCCGTGGCTTCAGGATTCACCTGGGAGCATGGCCCCTGGCTCTGATGGTGCCCCTGTCCGTAAATCACAATGAAGGTCAGCTCTTCGGACAGCAATGGATTGGACTTGGTGATGCAGAGTGATGATATTTTGTGCGCACTTTATGGTTCTAGGTATCTATAGGATGTCATCCTGCTGACCTCTTACTGGAGGAATGGGGGTGAGTGAAGAGGAGGAGATAGGAGACTGTAGGGAGGATAGGACATGTGTGCAGGGAGAGCAGTGGAAACTGCATATAGATGAGCATGCAAATTTATATGGGAATGTACATTTTCATTCAATCATAATAAAAAAAATGAAATGCAATGCTGCAAGGTTGATATCCTAGGTATTAGTGAGCTGACATGAACTGCTACTGGCAATTTTGGATCCAGCCATCATTTGGTCTACTATTCTAGGAACAACAAATTGAAAAGGGATGATGATGTATTTATTATCTGAAAGAATAGTTCAGTATCTATCCTGAAGCACAATGCTATTGTCAAAAAAACAAACAAGAAAAAGAAAAACAAAAACAAACTCATTGTCACTGAGTTGTCTGTGATTCATGTTGTTGTCATTAGGTGCCATCTAGTCAGTTCCAACTCATAATGACCCTATGCATAGTAGAACAAAGTGATGCCTGGTCTTGCACTATGTCTACTTGTCTGCTAGTTTGTCATACTGTGGAGGCGTGTGTGTTGCTGTGATGCTGGAAGATATGCCTCTAGTATTTAGATACCAGCAGAGTCACCCATGGTGGACAGATTTCAGCTGAGATTCCAGACTAAGACTAGGAAGAAGGACCCAGCAGGGTACTTCTGAAGAGAAGCAGTTAGTGAAAACCTTAGGAATAGCGGGGGAATATTGTTTCTGACTGATAGCAGCCCTATAGATTTTCTTTTTCTGTCTGATTTTTCAGATTTTTCTTTCTTTTTCTGAGTTTTACTCTGATGGAATTAGATATTATTTTCTTTTTGTAATTATATGCAATTTTTTTGTTGGTCTTCTTGAATATGTATGTGTGGCTTAATGTATTTTATCAGTTCTAAACAATTTGCAGGTATTATTTCTTTTAATAGTGTCCCTGTTGCATTTGCTTTTTCTTTTTCTTGTCGTACACAAGTTGTCTGCGTAATAGATTTTCTTACTGTTTTCTCTGTCTCTTATCCTTTTAATGTTTTTCATATTGTGGATGCTCTGCTTGATTCTTTTTTCCTATATGTCTTTTGGAAACCCTGGTGGTATAATGGTTAAGTGTTACAGCTTCTGTTACAAGGTTGGCAGTTCAAATCCACCAGGCACTCCTTGGAAACCCTATGAGGCACTTCTACTTTGTATGTAGGGTTCCTGTGAGTCAGAATCGACTCAGTGGCAGTAGCTTTGCTTATATATCTTACAGTTCTCTTAGTCGCCTGTCTTTACCTTTCTCTGATCTGCTCTTAAATATGTTCACTGAATTCTTAATTTCAGATTTATATTTTTCAGTTCCAGGCCTTCCATTTAGGTCTTTGTCTCTGTTTTATAATCTGAGGAATTTGTTTATTTAGTCTTATTATCTAGCACTTCAGTTATCTCATTATCTGTTTCTAATCTACTACAAAGCTTCTGCCTTTTTTTTTTTTTTTGGCAACAACCTTTTTTATTCTTTTAGTGTTCAAAAATATTTTTGGTGATAAAAAAAAATCTCGTCTTCTGTTTCTTTAAACATTTTACACAAAGTTGTGTTATTTATCTGATGATTTTAGTACCTGCAGTTGAGATACACAGTTTGCTTGATGGTGTATTGCTTATTGTTTTTGTTGACTGTTACTCATAGTGATCTATTTCCCTGTATTTTATTGATTCTTGATTGTGAACTCAAATGTGTTTGTGATTAATTTGTAGTAAATGTTGGAATCAAAATTGGGAATTTCTTCCTCCAAAGGGAATTTGTTTAAGCTGAAAGCCAAGGATTGCTATTATTGAGTAGCTATCTCTTTATTTCCAATCTAGTGACCTTGGCTAAATACCTGAGTCTTGAATTTAGTTTTTCCATCTTGGCAAGTCTTGCTTTTCCCAACACAGCTATAATAGCAATTCTTTTTGTCAGACTAACCCACGCCTTTTGGACTGATTTGCTGTTCAACACTCTGATGCCAATACACTTTTTACCTTTTATTGGAGAGTTCTCTCATTTCCTAGAAGCCCAACAATGCAATTAAAATGATATTTTACCCAGGACTTAGTTATTTTGTCATTTCAAAACCTTGAGAATACCTAAGATACCATGCTATTTGAAACTTTTAACTCTGCCATGGTAAAAATAAGGGTTACTGGATGAAGATAGTAGCTTGGTCATTTAAAAAGCTAAACTTTCAATATGCTTTCTTCTGGTTATTTACATCTGGTACTTGTCAGAACTCTGAAAACATGACATGTGACAATATGTAAATTATCATTCTCTATATGCCCCTAAACTTGTTTATCATAGAGCCACATTCTATTAATGCCCTGTTTGATTTTCTTTATTGAGGCTGATTACTAGATAAGTAGACTTTAAACCTACTACACATTAGAAATACCTGAGAGAAGTTTATTTATTTTTTAAAACTATTTTATCGTGATTCAGTGAAAGTATACAGTCCCCACTAAATTTGCATGCCCGCCTATGTGCAGCTCCTTCTGCTCTACTTGCCCAGTGACAGCACACTCCTCCTTTTCATTCTATATGTGTTGTATCCTCTTAACAATGTCCTGTTCCCTTCTCTCCACCCTCTCCTCTCTCTTCTAGTAAGAGACTAGTAGGACAGCATCCTATAAATACATACAACCATGAAGTACATGCACCTTACGGTCACATTGTGTCCCCACATCCAGTCCGTTCCTGTCTGAAGAGTTGACCTCAGTTACGTTTTCTGATCAAGGGCAGCAGCAATTTTAGGGCCATGCTCCAAGGGGAACCCCAGGGTGCTGGACAATCAGTTGTGGTCTTTTAGTGGAATTTTTGAGGTGCACCCCTATTTTTCCTGTGTTACCACAGGGACTCCATTGTGTGACCCATCATGGCTATCTTTGGTGGTGGCTGAGCACCATCTGGTTGTTCTGGTCACATATTGATACAGTCACCCATTCACATAGGTCCTTCTGTCTCCTAGGCTCTTTCTGCCTTGCGTCTTTGTTGCTGTTGGAGATCTACTGTTCCAGCTGAGTTGTGACCATTTGATGTACTTCAGATGGCAGCTTGCTAGTTTTAAGACCCCAGATGCCACTCAGCAATATGGAGTACACAAGACTCTTTTAGCAGTAGACTAGTTATGCCAATTAACCTCAATGTCCCCTGAGAGCATGGGCCCCAGACCTCATGCCTGCTACTTTATCCTTGCAACATCCAGCCAAGCCAAGTGCCATCGAGTCGGATCCGACTCATGACGACCTTAGAGGCCAGGGTAGAACTGACCCCTGCAGTATCAGGTTAAGATTAAAAGAGTTTTCACTTTACGTTTAAGTTGATCTTCTTTGTACTGTGTGCTGTCACTGCTTTTACCCAACCAAATTTCTATCAACTGTCTAATCTATGACCAGCCCTCTCCCACCCTCCCCACCCTTGTAGCCATCAAAGAGTCTTTTCTTCTGTACAGAATTCTATTTTTAAGTCCTTAAAGTTAGAGTCTTAAACAGTATTTGTCCTTTTGTTGCTGACTGATTTCACTCAACATAATGTCTTCCAGTTGAAACTAGGTTATGAGATGCTTCCTAAAATCATCATTGTTCTTTATCGTTGCACAGTGTTCTACTGAGTATATGTATCGTAGTTTGTTTATCCAGTCATCTGTTGCTGGGCATGTGAGTTGATTCCATCTTTTTGCTATTGTAGACTGTGCTGCAGGAAACATTCATGTGCATGTATCTGTTCATGCAACTGCTCTTGATTCTGTAGGATCTATTCCAAGCAGTAGGGTCACTGGATTAAATGGGATGTCTATTTCCAGCTTTTTAAGGAAAGCCAAATGGCTTTCCATAGAGATTGTACCATTTTGCAATCCCACCAGTAATATAGGAGAGTTCCAGTGTCTCCATAGCCTCTCCAGCATTTGTTTTGTGGTTTTTTTTTGGATCATGGCCAACCTTATTACAGTGAAATGGTTATCTCATTTTATTTTTGATTGGATTTCTCTAATAGCTGATGATCGTGAGCATTTCCTCATGTATCTTTTGGCTGCTTGGATGTCCTCTTTAGTGAACTGTCTGTCCATTTTGTTTGTCCAATGCTTAATTGAGTTATTTACCTTTTTCTTGTGGATATTTTGTGATAACCTTGTAGATTACGGAGATCAGATGTCAGTCTGACATGTAGTTGCCAAGCACGTTTTCCCATTCTACAGGTGGTCTTTCAACTCTTTTGATAAAGTCCTTGGATGAGCAAAAGTATTTAATTCTTAGTAGTTTCCATTTTCTCTTCTTGTGGTCGTGCTGTTCATAAGAGGATGGTGGAATCTCTGAGGTCGTGACTCTGTTCCACTGATCTATATGTCTCTTTTTGTATAAGCACCAGGCTGTTTTGGCTACCGTGGCAGTGTAATAGGTTCTAAGGTTGGGTAGTGTGAGGCCTCCACTGTGTACCTGTTCTTTAGTAGTGCTTTGCTTATCTTGGATTTCTTCCCTTTCCAAACAAAGTTGATAATTTGTTTTTCCATCTCGTTAGAAAATGTCACTGGAGTTTGTATTGGAATTGCATTGTATATGTAGATTGCTTTGGGTAAAATAGACATTTTTACAATGTTAAATCTTCCTATCCATCAGCAGGGTAGGTTTCTCCATTTATGTAAATCTCTCTTGGTTTCTTGCAGTGAGGTCTTTTAGTTATCTTTGTATAAGTCTCTTATTTCTCTAGTTAGATTTATTCCTAGGCATTTTATCTTTCTGGGGGCTATAGTGGAAACCCTGGTGGCATTGTGGGTTAAATATTACGTCTGCTAATCAAAAAAGTTAGGCAGTTCAAATCTACTAGGTGCTCCTTGGAAACTTTATGGGACAGTTCTACCCTGACCTCCAGGGACTCTGTGAGTTGGACCCAACTTGATGTCAGTAGGTTTTGTGGGGGGAGTGGGGCTATAATAAATAGTGTTGATTTGATTATTTCTTCTTTGTTGATCTTTTTGTTAGTATAGAGGAATCCTACTAATTTGCTTACCTTTGTCTTCTATCCTGATACTTTGCTGAACTGTTATTAGTTTGAGTAGTTTACTTGTGGATTTTTTAGGATTCTCTGCAAATATGATCATATCATCTGCAAGTAGGGAGAATTTTACTTCTTTGCTGATGCAGATGCCCTTTATTTCTCTGTCTTGTGTAATTGCTCCGGCTAGAACTTCTAGTACAGTGTTGAATAGAAGTGCTGAGAGTGGGTGTCCTTGTCTAGTTCCAGTTCTAAAGAGAATTCTTTCAGTCTCTCTCTTTTCGGGATGATGGAAGTGGTTGGCTTTGTATAGATGCCCCTCATTGTGTAGAGGAATTCCCCTTGTATGCATATTTTGTTGAGAGTTTTTAGCATGAATGGGTATTGAACTTTGTTGAATGCCTTTTCTGCATTAGTTGACAAAATCAGGTGATTCTTATCTTTTGTGTTATTTATGTGGCTGATCACATTAATTGTTTTCCTGATTTTGAACCAGTCTTCCATCTCTGGTGTGAATTGAACTTGATTATGATGAATTATATTTTTGGTGTGTTGCTGAAGGCAACAATTTTATTAAAACGTTTTTCCAACTAAGTTCATTAGTGATATTGATCCATAATCTTCTTTTCTAGTGGGATCTTTCTTGGCTTCATAGATTGAATGTAGGAGTATTTCATCCCTTTCTATGCTGTGAAATAGTCTCAGCAGCATTACAGTTAACTCAGTAGAATTCTGTGGCAAAGCCATGTGGGCCAGGACTTTTTTTTGGTTGGTAGTTTTTTGATGACTTTTTCAATCTCTTCCTTAATGATGGGTTTATTAAGTTGTTCTACTTTTCCTTGTGATAATTTTGGTAGGTGATATCAATCTAGGAATTTGTCCATTTTCTCTAGGTTTTCAAATCTGTTAGAATACAGTCTTTCATAGTGTTCTGTTATGGTAGTTTTGATTTCAGCTAGGTCTGTTGTGATATTTCCCATCTCATTTCTTGTTTGGGTTATTTGTTCCTCTCCTGTTTTTCTTTTGTAAGTTTAGCCAGTAGTTTATCAATTTTGTTGATCTTCTCAAAAACAAGCTTTTGGTTTTGTTCATTTTTTCACTTGTTCTTCTAGCCTCTAACTCATTTAATTCTACTCTAATATTTATGATCTGTTTTATTCTGGTATCTGAGGGATTCCTCTGTTGCTCTCTTTCTACTTGTTTAAACTGTAGAGTTATGTCTTTGGTTTGGGTCCTTTCTTCCAGATGTGTGCATTTATGGAGATAACTTGACCTCTGAACAGTCCTTTTGCTGTATCCCTTAGATTCTGGTAGGATGTGTTTTCATTCTTATTTGGTTCCATAAATTTCTTCATTTCATCCTTGATTTCTTTTATAACCCGTGGCATTTTGAGCAAAGTATCGTTCTGTTTCCATGAGTTCCAACTTCTATCAAGGTTTTATTCTGCTATTGATTTCAACTTTTATGGCTTTATGGTCCAAGAAGATGCATTGCAATAATTCAGTGGTTTGGATTTCATTGAGACTTTCTTTATGTGGCAACACATGGTCTATTCTGGAAAATGTTTCATGTGCACTGAAGAAGAAGGTGTATTTATCTGTTGATGGATAAAAAGTTCTGTATATGTTGATGAGGTCCAGTTGGTTAATTGTCACAGTAGGATCTTCTGTATCTTTATAGAACTTTTTTCTGGGTGATCTGTCCATTACTGAAAGTGGAGTGTTGCAGTCTCCAACTAATATTGTGGAATGATCTATCTCATTTTTCAGTGTAGTCAGTGTTTGTTCGATGCATGTAGGTGCTCTGGTGTTGGGTGCATAAATATTTAATATTGTTAAGCCCTGTTTGTGTACTGAAACTTTCATCATAAACAGTTACCATCCTTGTTCACAGTGGTGGGTTTTACATTAAAATCTACTTCATCTGAGATTAGTATTGCCACATTTACTCTTCTTTGTATGTTGTTAACTTGATATATATTCTTCCATCTTTTAATTTTCCATTTGTTCATATCTTTGAGTCTAAGGCGTATTTCTTGTGAGGAACATATAGGTGGGTCTTGTGTTTTGATCCAGGATGTCACTAGTTGTCTCTAGAATTCTGTCTGTTTACATTCAGCGTAATTGTTGATAGTTATGTGTCTAGTGCTGTTGTTTTGTTGTATTTATTTTTGTGTTGGTATTTTCTGTGTTCTTAATATTCTGTTCTAGGTCAATCTTCTTTATTGGTTGACTTTTCACCTTTTTCAGTGTTGGTTTTGTGTTTGTTAAGACTCTTGTATTACATTCCTTGTTTTGATATGCTGCATTGTTACTGTGCTTTGTGGGTGCCCTCTGCTCCCCCTTCATAATCTAAGTTTAAACTCAATTTTAACTTCTGCATATCTTTTTAACTTCTGCTCAATCTGAAAGGACTACAATTACTGTAGGGTATCCTGTTTTTAGTGTGATGATGTCATAATTTCATGATATGATCACTGGTTCCCTTTTAATATTGTAGCTTTGATTGACTTTTGTGACTTCCCCAACTGAGTAGGATTCTGGATGCTGTGTTCTGCATTGCCTCCTAAACAAAGATCTTCTTTCAGTATCTCCTGTAGTTTTGGTTTGGTTTTTACAAAATCATTAAGCTTCTGTTTATCTGCAAATATCTTAATTTTATCTTCATATTTGAAAGGCAATTTTGCAAGATATATAATTCTTGGTTGAAAGTTTTCTCCTTCAGGTCTTTGAATGTGTCATCCTACTGTCTCCTTGCCAACATCGTTTCTGCTGAGAAGGCAGATGAAAGCCTATAAGGCTTCCCTTTGAGTGTTAACTTTGCTTTGAGCCTTGCTGTCTTTAAGAGCATCTGTTTATTTTTCATATTATTAAGCTTGGTTATAATATGTCTTTGTGTCTTTCTTTTAGGGTTTGGTTTTTGTGTCATTTGATACATGTCTTGTGTATCTATGTTCTCTTATAATTTCAGGGAAGTTTTCTGTCAGCAACTAACAACAGTACTCTCCATGTTTTCAGCTATCCCTCCCTATTCAGGAACTCCAATTAATTGTATGTTATTCCTCTTGTTTGAGTCCCACATGTTTCTTAGTGCTTATTCATTTTTCTTATTTCTTTTCCCTGATTTCTCCTCATAAATGCTGGTGTCAGTTGTTCTGTCTTCAAGGTCACTAAGTCTGACTACTATCTCCTCAATTCTGCTCTTTTGGCTTTGGATTGAGTTGTCTAATTCTGTAATTTTGCTATTGATCTGCTGGATTTCAGATCATTGTTGTTCCATCAGTTCAAATAGCTTGCTTAATTTTTCATTTTACTCTGCTGCATTTTGCTTAATCTGTAAGAGGGCTCCATATATAATCCTTTTGTACTTATCCTCTGATAGTTTCAGAAAGGTTTTTTCATCTGGGAAGTTTTTTGGTTCTTTAGTTTTGGAGGTTTATGGAGCCCCAGTGGACTGTTTCTTTAAATGGTTAGGAATGATTTGTTGCCTTTGGGCCATCTAGAGGCTGTGGTGTTTCCTCAGCAGGAGTTGAGGTGTAAGTCTGAGGAGTGAGTTGGTCACCAGCCATCTCTGTGTACTCCAGTGATTGGCCCCAGTGAACTTCCTGGGGTGGCAGTCTCCACCTCCTGGCTGGCAATGATGGCTTTCTACTTATGAGTTCACTGGGGGGCCATTAACTGATCCTGTGATGTGAGTCAGTAAAGGCTGGAAGAGATGCGTTCAAGCTGCTCAGCAGGTATTTTCCAGGCTGTCTTATTTTAAGAAGCTGAGCACTGATTGACAGCTGCTAAAATCAGTGAGACTGTGAGGTGTGGCAGGCCTTGCCTTCCCGCTGACAACAAAAGCACCTCTTTGGCCATCCCCAGATGCTATGACATAGTTCAATTAGGGAGGGTTATGGCCCTGCTGCCATCCTTAGCTGGGCCACTCCCATGAGGTAACACTGTCCTACAGACCCCTTCTGCTGGGAAAGCACTTTCTGGACTGGTATGCTCCTCAGCTTGAGAATTAACCCCTGCTGAGGCCTTTGGTTGGGTGACTCCTCCTTCCAGCTGACCAAGATGGTGTCTCCGCTGAGCTGCCCTTCCCACCATGAAACCATAGAATCTGTGTTACAGCTCAGAAAAGAGACAGTGGAGCAGAAGTGGTGTCTTCAGTAAGTGGGTGGTCTCTCAAAATGTGGCTATCCCATGTACTGTCTCTCTGATGCACTATATGCTGTTTACTTTAGCACTGCAGTTCAGCATGTTCGCTGGCTCATGCCCAGCCCCTGCCTCCTGGATAACAAAGACAGCGTCAGTACCTGCAGTCTCCCAAGTGCTGCATCAACAAGAGTGAGGCTCAGTGTGCTGCCTCGTCAGAGAGAGGTGGTTTCCTGTTTAGGTGTGCATAGTCCAATATGACAACTTGGTGCTGTATCCTAGGGTTTCCTGAGTGTCCAGAGTGCTCCAGTCAATTATTAATTCAGGCCTTAGTTTTCAGAGGGAGTTGAGATGTGTGTCTAGTCTGCTATTTTGGCCCCCCCTCTGCCCCCAATTTTTAGCCCCAAATTCCTTGAGTCTGACCAAGTTCTATTCAGTGAGTTTCTTGGGCACTGGGAGTCTTGGAGAATGGAACTGAGAGATTTACATTTTTAACAAACTAAGAAGTGATTCTGGTACACAACTAGGTTTAGAAACCACAAACAGAGAAAGTCTCTGCATTACTCTTATCTGTGAGGGACATTTTTAGGACTTTTCTTTGAAATTTATCCTGTGATCCTACTTACTTGATTATTTCTCTTCCCCTTTTCCACATTATCTAGTGAACAGATATTAAGTGTTGTGGAGGACTTGAGAGTTAATAAAAAAAACAATTTCACGAAGTTTATAGTTGATATGAGAAGATTAGGCATATGCTCTGCTTAAAGCAGTTCTGAGAATGGTGTGACTGTAGGAATTCCTTTACCACACTAATGGCTAAATCTTAAATTAACACCTTCATGGATATCCAAAGTCATAAGAGAGAAAAATCAGTAGAAATATAAAAAAACAGCTTTCTAAGACCTTGAAGACGGTTGAACAGAGATCCACTTAATACAACAAAAATTTTCTTCCTTCGGATTTAACCAAATTTACTAGATGTGTGAATTCTGTGGAATTCTAAGAGTATAACAATCTATTCTGTCATTATAGACTTTGTTAAATAGCTGTTAAAAATTGGCTTTGAGTCCTGAATGATATGGTAATAGAACCATCAAAAGTGGAAATATGACTTCCTGTCAATAAGTATTTACTAGAATCTGTATTTATGGCAGCAGTTACAATATTTATGTTGATTCTCTGCTAGTAAATGAATGATTGCATCAGCCCCACTTCCTCTCCCATAACTATATCAGTCTATCATTGGACAGTATAACAATCTATGGGCTAAATCAAGCTTTGACACAGATACAGAAAAAAAGGAGAAATGACATTGTTTTTGAAGCATATGGTTGTAGTGTATTTCCTACTTAGAACCAGCACTCATAATAATTCTTTCAGGCTTTAGTTTAGCTGTCAAGTTTTTAGTAAAGTCTTTCTTGAAATTCTCTTTAAGACTATCTGTCTGTTATTTGCTATCATTCATTGTACCTAGTTTGTTTCCTTATTGACACTTACCAGAAATCACAACTATATGTTTTTTTTCTTGTTTAGTATATCTCTCTTGTTAGGATGTAGTATCATGAAAGTCTAGATTTTGATTTCTTAGTTTATCTTTGCATCTCCAGGGCCTAGAAATGTTTGGAACACAGAAGTGTTCATTAAATGTTTGTTGAGTGAGTGAAGTGGTAAAGTACTACAACAGTGATGAGTACTGAGTGAATATCTAATAAATAAAATAAAAATTCATGCCCAAATTGCTTACTCTTTCATTTTACTTCATAAATGATCTCCTACTGCACTCCTTTAGTCATAATACACATTTTTTTCTCTTTTTCTTTCATATGGAAGTGATGTCATTTATTAAATGGCTCCTGGTTGTCTCTGCCTGAAATCTGTCCTTAAACATGGATCCCAGATCAGTTTTTCTAGACCATTTCATCCTGCTGTACACCTGATAAAAAGCATTTAATAACTTGCACCACCACAACCGCCTGCTGTTGAGTCAGTGCTAACTCATGATGACCCCAGGTGTTTCAGAGTAGAAGCATGCTGCATGGAGTTTTCAGTGTCTGATTTTTCAGAAGCAGATCACCAAGGCTTTCTTTTATGGTGCCTCTGAGTAGACTTGATACCAATTTTTTTGGTCAATGTTCAAATGTTTAATTGTTTGTACCATTTAGGAACTCCCGTTATTTAGACTACTGTTACATTCATTTCTCCACTCTCTCTTCAACCTTCTCCAGCTTTACCACTCATCTTCTCATGATGAAACAACTTCTTCTCTTATATTGGTCTATTTACAGACCTCTCATCTCTTACCACCTATTGCCTACTGTAAATATATCATGCATATTCCCCTGTGAGTGCCTTTGATCATACTGTTCATCCCATCTGTTATGCCATCTTTTTCATTTTGACTATTGAAATCCTACCTATCTTTCAAAGCTATATTCAACTCTTGATGAAGCCTCCCAGATCAATCTAGCCCATGAGATTGTTCTTTTTACCTTATTGTCCCTAACCTAAGTATCTCACTACTTTCCTTTAATAATATTGTCATTGTTTTTAGGTCTCTTTATTTGGTTCTGACTCATAGTGACCTCACGTACAACAGAAAGAAACACTGCCTAGTTCTGTACCATTCTTATAATTGTTGTTATGTTTAAGCCCATTGTTGTGGCCACTGTGACAGTGTATGTTGTCAAGGGTCTTCCTTTTTTTCACTGACCCTTTTGTTTACCAAGCATGATGCCCTTTTCTAGGGACATGTCCCTCCTGATAGCACATCTAACGCGTCTAAGATGAAAGCTTACCATCCTCACTTCCAAGGAGCTCTCTGGTGGTATTTCTTCCGAGACAGACTTGTTTGTTCTTCTAGCAGTCTGTGGTATATTCAGTACTCTTTGTCAATGGCAGCATTATTGGGGGCATCACCCCAATAATATCATCTGCATATTATCTGATTTTGACATGCATATATTCTTGTGACTATGTTTTTCATGTAGAAGTATCTTATAAATTGCTTGTTTGTAGGTTCGTCCATAGCCCCTCTGGTTCCTTAGTGCTATTCACAAGGTAGACCCTCAAAAAAATCATTATTCGATAAATAAGTGAATTAATTAAATCAAATATAAACAGTTTCACACTGTTTCACCAGCATTTGTTGCTCTTGAGTTTTACATTATTGCAAACTTATTTTCTATACCATGTACAATGCCTCGATGCTCTTTTTGTCAGAATTCATGCCAATGAATGAGTTCAGTGTGCATCTGGCAGCATACAGTTGGCAGACTAATCAGATCATTTAGGTGGCATATTTATGACATGATGTGGTTTGAAATCTACTTATGTGAGTAAGACTGAGCACTATTTCCTTTATGGGGATTGAATAAAAATCAGTATCTTGATATTAAATGATAATCACTTTCTACATAGGCTTATTTGTCTATCTACTTAAATGTTATTTATAGGTGCCTAGTAAGTTAGTAAATGTCGTGAATTTTATCAGATTCAGTAATCTTTGATGAAAATTCAGCTATATTTTCAGTATTTGAACTTGTAGTAGTAACAGCTTCTAATTACTTATGTTCAACTGGGTTAACTCTACTAATGTGCTTGTATTTTGTGCTATGTAGTATTTTTGACCATATGGAGTCTTTAATTTGCATTTAGTGTTTGCCATTTATCTTCTTGATGGACTACAGCACAGTGACAAGTGATTGATCACTAAGAGAACAAATGTTGGGTCTCAAACCAGAAGAAGGCACTAATGAGCAGCTTCTTCAGCATGGAAAATTTTTATTCTGCTTCCTAAGCTATATTTAAGACTTACAAAGTGTTCGTAAGTTGTTCAACACATTGTATTCTGTATTTTCTTTGAATTTCCATTTTGAATATTTCTCTTGAAGTCAAGACAAAAAGTAGAGCTAACTTCTGATATTTAGGTTTTGGCTGTATGGTGGTCCACACTGAAAAGAATTCAGAGAATTTGTCCAGGAAAGTACTCTGCATTTGCTGATGCCTTTGAATATTCAGTGAATTACTATAAGCAAGAAATTTTTGTTTTAATTAGAAGATTACCTTTTGATTTAGAAAATTTGAATTAAGTACTAGGAAAATGAAAATTTCCCAATTTGACTAACTGCTTAGGGGACACTGAGCTTCTTTTAAGGATGATGGTGATAGCTGAACAACATGATAAATGTAATTAGTGTCACTGATTTGCACACAAGAAAAATGTTGACATGACAAGTGATTTGTTAGATATACATTGATCACAGTGTTTGGTTTGGCAGAACCATCCCTAAACTGTGCTCCTGAGGGACCTGTATATAGATCAAGAGGCAGTTATTCAAACAGCGTGGTTTAAAGTCAGGAAAAGTGTGCATCAGGGTTGCATCTTTTCACTATATTTATTCAAATTGTACACCGAACAAATAATCCAAGAAACTGTACTATATGAAGAAGGACAGGGCCTCAGGATTAGAGGAAGACTCATTAATAACCTGCTATATGCAGATGAAACAACCTTCCTTACTGAAGGTGAAGAGGACTTGAATCATTTACTGGTAAATACTACAGCCTTCAGTGTAGATTGTGCCACAATGTAAAAGAAAAAAAGATTCTCACAACTGGACCAGTAAGCAGCATCATTGTAAATGGAGAGAACATTGAGGTTGTCAAGGATTTCATTTTACTTGGATCTACAACCATCACCCATGAAAGCAGCAGTCAGACAATCAAAAGGTAAACTCCACTGGGCATATCTGCTACAAAAGATCTCTGTAGAGTGTGGAAAAGCAAAGAAGTCACCTTGAAGACTAAGGTGTGCCTGACCCAAGCTATGAAATTTTTAATATCATCATATGCATGCGATAGCCTGACAATGAGTAAGGAAGACAGAAGAAATGATGTCTTTGAATTACGGTGTTGTAGAAGAATATTGAATATGCCATGGGCTGCCAAAAGAATAAGCAAATCTGTCATGAGGGAAGTACAACCAGAGTGCTCATTAGAAGCAAGGATGGCGAGGCTACATCTTACATGCTTTGGACATGTTGTCAAGAGGGATCAATCTCTGGATAAAGACATCATGTTTGGTAAAGTAGAAGGTCAATGAAAAAAAAGAAGACCCTCAATGACACACATTGACATGGTGGGTTCTACAGTGGGCTTAAGCATAAAAACGATGGTGGGAATGGTGCAGGACCAGGAAAAATTTTGTTCTGTTGCTCTTAGGGTTAGTATGAGTCAGAACCGACTCAGTGACACCTAACAGCAACATAGTTGAGGTGTATGTATTCAGCAAAGAAACTGGTTCAGAACATCTAAACCATAGTACGGTAGCGTTCAATACCAAATAGTCTTTAATGTGAAACTGAGAAAGTTTTACCTTTATTTCAGAGACAAGAGATACAGAGAGTGGTTTGGAGAGTGGGCATAAAATAGTTATATTAAGCACTAGAGAAGTGAGTCAGTGTGATTTCAGCCAAGGACAAAGGTAAAATTCAGGTTACCGGGAGGGTCCTTCACATTGGTGGCTCAGTGTGTTTAGTTTTTGTACCATGGAGGCTTACATTTAACAAAAGATATTTGTGAGTTTTCTAGATAAAAAAATTCTTAAGAGCTTTTGAGTAATCAGTTTGGCCTGGGTACTTTTTTGTTAAAATGGTCTGTAATCAACACCACAGTGCTGCCATGAACATGCTAATTTCACTTCAACATTCAAATTACTTAAATTATTATGCTCCACAGTCCACTTTACATGGAAAAATATTGAATTTCTACTTCTTTCTTTGTACTATGAAATGTTCTGTTTTCCAGTTTGTAAAAATATTAGAAATTTTGCTTTTTATTGCCATCTCTTCCTTTTTTGGATAAAGCCAGTGCTAGGTGTAATGTTTTAGCCAAGTCAACGTGGGTCTCAAGACCTTTTTTGGAAAAGAAGCAAGTTAATTTTTTCAGATCTAATAATCTATGATTCTGTGAATTTGGACATCAGGTTTTTTTTTTTTTCTTATGAGGACACTGAACAATTCAACCCTCTCAACATTCTGAACATTGTCAATTCTTCCCTAATCTATTCACAGTTTAAAGTCAGATTTTTCTTTAGGGTCAGGCCATAGAATGGGGGTGTAGATGAGGGAAAGTTCTGACACACTGATTCTTAAGATTATCTGGAATAATAAATGAAGGTGCTTTTTAGAAAAAGGGAATGAGGACAATTTTTCCAACAAATACTAAAATGTATTATAAAGTTACAATCATTTAAGAAAACTAGTGAGTTAATAAATGTTGCTAGGAGGGGGTTAAGAACTCTGCTGCTGACCCAAAGTTGGCAATTCAAATCCAAATTCAAATTCTGCTGGTGTTAAGGCCTTAGACTATACATGGCTGTTTTAGTCATCTAGTGCTGCCATAACAGAAATACCATGAGTAGATGGCAGCAATAAAGATAAACTTATTTCTACACAGTCCAATAGGCTAAAAGTCCAAATTTAGTGTGTCAGTTCCAAGGGAAGGCTTCTTTCTCTTTTGGCTCTTTGTGATAGTCTTCTCCTGGTCTGGGGGCATCTCAGTACAGAAACCTCAGGCCCAATGGATGAGCTCTGTTCCTGTCACTACTATTTTGGTAATATGAGGTCTACAACTCTTTGCTTGCTTCTCTTTCCTTTTATCTCTTGTAGCATTAAAAGGATTAAAGGTGGTGCAGGCCATACTCCAGGGAAACTCCCTTTATATTTGGACCAGGGCTGTGTCTTTAGTAAGGGTATTAAAGTTCCACCATCATCCTGTCTAATATAATCCAAACTTGCCATAATAACTACAAGCAGAGATTAGGATTTACAGCATATATGAAAATCCCATAAAATCACGGGCAATCACATAGTCATGGCCCAGCCAAACTACTACACGTATTTTTTGGGAGGAACAATTCAATCCATGACAGTGGCTTAGTTTTTGAGAACTAGACAATGGCCAGCCCAGTCCCCAAATCTGTTGCTGTTGAGTGGATTCCAATTCTCTGTGCCTTGATGGGACGAAGTACAACTGCCCCATAAGGTTTCTGAGGAGTGACTGGTGAGTTTGAATTGCCATCCTTTTGGTTAGCAGCAGGGTTCTTAACTGTTATTCCACAGGGCTCTAGAAAAATGCCAGTGAGCTATACATGTTGCGAGAAAGGATATGAGGTTAGAAATACAGGAGGACAAAATTATGTACAGCTTTACTCATAACCATTTGTCATGGCGTTTATTCTGCCTCATGATAGCCCCTGTGTGTAGGTGTTAGAGTACACCTGGGGTTTTCAGTGATTCATTTTTCAGAAACTGATCAACAGGAATTTCTTCCAAGGTGTTGCTGGGTGGAGTCTACCTGCCAACCTTTAGGTCAGTAGCTAAGCACATTAACTGTTTATATCACACAGGGACTCCATGAAGGGTTTTAGAAGTTTATTTTTGTGGTCTAACACTCCCTGTAGTACAAAATTCATATGAAGTATGTGTAAGAATTTGATACACAGTAAATAATATTTCTTAGACCAATAAGGAGCTAATGAACCATTCAAAAAGTGTTGTTAGATAAATGTATTATTTGAGCAAAAACGTACCATTTCAAACCATGAAACAAAAATAAATTACAGGTTGGTTAAAAATTCACATAAAAATGAAACCATAAAATTCTAGAGGGAAACATGGACAAATATGTGTATAATCTTGGTGTTCGAAACATGTTTCTAAATATAAAAGTAGTGCAAGAAATCACTAAGGAAAACGTTAAGAAAAATGTCTGCAATAAATGTGACAATGCATATAAAGCTCATAAAATAAGCCAGAAAAACCCTAACATCTCAATTAATAAAATAGCAAAGACATGGACTGGCAAGTCACATAAAAATAAATTAAAAGATTCTCTAAACTTATGAAAAAATATTCAGCCTTACTAAAAATAAACAATGGGAGTGATGTGATTTTTCTCTGTTATGGTGGCAAAGAAAAATGTTAATATTCAATATTCATGATGGTATGGTGAGCTGGGTATTTTCATGTATCTTTTTTCCCATATAAATTGTATTCTTTTAACATAAATTAATCTTTTCTTTTTTGAGAACATGCATCAATAATGTTAAAGTTAAAATTCACCTTAGTCAGAATAATTTGTTCTCTAAGGATCTTCCTAAAGGGAATTACCAGGGATACAGATAAAGATTTAAACATAAGAACACATGCCAGAATATGGTTTTATAACATAAAAAAATGGGTGTCAACCTAAATATTCAACAGTAAGGCAATGGTAGAAGACACAAAATTGTGCAACCACTAAAAAGTAAGGTTTTCTTGCAATTTTTAAAGGATAAGTGGAAATACTTTTTGAAGTAATGCTAAGCATAAAAAATAGAACTCTAAACTGTATTTGTGGTATATAAATTTTGTGTTTATGTATTCATCCGTAGCTTACTTGCTTTTGCTGTCTTTCTGTGTGCCTCAGTTACTCTGGAAGAAAGTACAAAAAGCAGTTGACATGGTAGTAAAGTGGAAGTGGGATTATGCGTGATTTTATTCGTGTCTTATTTTGTGTATTTTCTAAATGTTTTACAATGAGCATATGTTACATTTATAATTTGAACAAAATTATATTGCCTTCAAAATACAAAGCATCCTCTAAAACACAAATACGTAGATTTTAAACAGCCCAAGGGTAATAGGGAAACTCTGGTGACGTCAGTGGTTGGGAGCTACGGCTGCTAATGGAAAGGGCAGCAGTTTGACTGTACCAGGCTATCCTTGGAAACCCGATAGGGCAGTTGTGCTCTCTCCTACAGGGTTGCCATGAGTTGGAATCTACTCAGAGACAATTGGTGTAGGGTTAAAGGTAACAGTCTTTGTAGGTCTCTAGTTTTCTCCACTCCTGTCTCCTGCTAGGGTTGCTTTGTAAGCAAGAATGGTAGAGAATAATAATTATTATTGTGTTATATCATAATACAATATAGTTATGTAATGTTACGTAAGTATTGTTGCTGTTAGGTGCTACGGAGTTGATTTTGACTCATAGTGACCACCATGTGACAGAGTGTAGCTGGCCCCAGTGTTTGCCAGGCTGTAATAGCCATGGAAGCAGATCACTGGGTCTATCTCCTGCAAAATTTTGGGGTGGGTTTGAACTGACAACCTTTTGGTTTGAACTGAGCACTTAACTGTTGTGCCACCAAGGTCCTTTATATGAATATACACAATTCTATATTAATATCATAATATTTTATTATACTGAGATTTTTTTATGAGTCAATCCAGAATTTTGAGATTGAGCAAAACTATGAAACTGTGAGTAGTAAGAAGTGCTTCTGGGGAAGTAGGAGGTAGGACTTGTTGTCATGTTGTTACTTATCAAGTCCATCTATTTGTAATACATGTATACCTTTGGTTTGGTCCCTGATTTTTTTTTTTTTAAATGTTGTTTTATTGCATTGCTTCAAAGCCTGTCAGAGATTAATATGGGACACTGATTTCTTATATAAAGAGCACTGGTGGCACAGTGGAGTCCTGGTGGCACTCTGCTTAAGAGCTTGGCTGCTAACCAAAAGATTGGTTCAAATTCAGTTCAAATTCACCAGCTGTTCCTTGGAAACCCTTTGGGGCAGTTCTATTCTGACCTATAGAGATGCTATCAGTTGGAATCAACTTGATGACAATAGTTTTTTGTTTGTTTGTTTGTTTGGTGGCACCATGGTTATGCTCTTGGCTGCCAATCAAAGGTTGGCAGTTCAGCTCACCAGCTGCTGCTCATGAGAAAGATGTGACTAAGATTTTGTAAAGATTATAGCCTTGGTAACCAAATGGGGGCAGTTCTATTCTGCCCTTTAGGGTCACTGTGAGTTGACTCCATGGCAAGGGGATATATATATGTGTGAGTGACAGTATGTGAAAACTAGTCTCTGAGTGGGTTAAGGGTTTAGAAAGTTACCCATACCTTAGTAGGATTTAGAACAAAACAATTGGATTAAATACATTTGTTGAGAGTTTAGGAGAGTATACAGTTTTAGTCTATGGGATTCTTTGCCAGAAAAGTACTCACTGAGAGAAGGGCTGCAAAAGTGGGCTTAGGGCAGTAGGAAGGCTTTGATCCCTGGGAAGCTAGAGAGACAGCGTGTATGGAGTATCAGTTAAGAACTCATACTGTAGGTTCAGACAGACCTAGGTTTGAATTCTGAATCCAGACTTACTAACTGAGCCACTTTGCGTAGTTACTGATGGACTTTTAAGTTTCAGTTTTCTTATTTGTATCATGGGGAAAGAACTTATCTTGTAGAGCTTGATAAGGTGAGGAAAAATAAGATAATGTATGCAAAGAGCTAACACATGCCTGGCACACTGTAGCACTCCACAGGTGGTAGTGATGGAGATAATGATGATGACAATATTGACGGTGATTAGAAAGGTAGCTCCAAAGGAATGGAAAAGTAGCAAACATCAGTGGAGTTGACAGAAGGGAAATAGAGTTTCCTTCTTTTTCCTTCTGGCATCTTGATGTTTTTTTGTACCTAAAACCCAGAAGTCAGGCAAAAAAAAAAAAAAAAAATCAGTGTAAGAAATATCTGAATTCTCTTTTTTAAGCTGATTGCTGCAAGTATGGCAGAAGCATCTTTCTCGTTACTTGTTTGCTGTCACACTTCAAAGTAAATTACTCAGTGGTACCCCCGTGGCCTGAAAAAAATTAATGTATCTTCAAAGCTTGTTTTCATCCAGGGAGTAGTTGAGTCATCCAGGGAGAATCTGACTCAATTACAAGGAAATCAGGCAAATGAAAATGGTATTGTACAGCTAGGTTGTGACTGAATAAGGAGGACATGATTGGGCTGTTTGGCAAGTTTATCTGGGGCATCTTATTATAATGTAATAGAAATTCATATAGAATAGCTCATAAAATCAAACACAAAGTATTATGCTTTCTCAAAATGCTATAGAATAGCCAAATTTAATATTCATATTCCTATGTAAATATCATGAAGACTAGGTACTGTACTGCCCCCAAAGATGTATTTTAGTATCGCCTGCAAAATTAGAGGTGAATTTTATGACTCCCTTTTCATGAGTATATGCTCTGTCAGCAAATGTTAACTGAAGATGCATGAAGAGGAGACAGCTAACTTGACGGTGCCTCTTTCTAATGCTTTCTGATCTCTAAAACATTCCAGATACCAGAGTTAGACATAAACTGAGTTAACACAAAGAACAACAAAAGCCTCAATAGGCTCACGAAGAACTGTCTTCACAAAAACACCACACACCAGGTAGAAAGCTCTCTTATACTCCTAGCACCATGATGTGGGGGTGTGGCCAACTTTTACTAGTAAGTCTGTTGGCCAGTGTAGTGAATAGTGATATGGCTGGATTTGTGTATTACCCAGGTGTTTACTGGCAATAAACTGTATCTGTACCTCCGTTTAATTGATCTGGTTTCCTATTAGTTGGTTTCCAGTCATTCACAGCATTATCCTGATGCAAATCATAAGACTGACAGCCCCTATAACTATTTGTCCTTTATAGGAGTTGAAGACTCTTATGTGGTGCACTTGGGTCCCTGGGTGATGCAAACAGTTTGCAATGGACTATAAACCTGGAAGTTGACAGTTTGAACCCACCCAGCAGCATCATGGAAGAAAGATGTGGTAATTAGCTTCTGTAAAGATAATAGCCAAAAAGCCCTATGGAGCAGTTCTATACTGTAGCACGTGAATCATCATAAGTCAGAGTCAGCTCAGCAGCCATGAGTGTGTGTGTGTGTGTGTGTGTGTGTGTGTGTGTGCACGCGCACGTGCGTGCTTTGTATTCAGTCCCCATCCCTGTCTTTTTCTTTGTGATAGTTATTCCTTCAGGATTAGAGACAAGAAGGATTATTGAAAAATACTGTAATGATGAGTCAACTGGTTATTGTTACTACCCTGGCTCTGTGTTTGAGCTTGGATAACTTACTCGAGTTGTTTGGATCTCCTTTTTTCTCACCAGTAATAAAAGAGAGCTGAGAGCTCAATGATATCCAGTGTATTTTCTTCCCCTAAAGTGTCATGACTCTGGCATGCTCAGAGATGTAGGATATATGGGGACCTGAAGGATATGCTCATATTTTGGATCTTGTGGACTTGTTTCAATTTTCTTCAGTTTCAGCATGAACTTGCACATGAGCAATTGATGATCTGTTCCACAGTTGGCCCTTGGCCTTGTTCTGACTAATGATACTGAATTTTCCATCATTTCTTTCCATATATGCAGTTGATTTGATTCCTGTATATTCCATTTGGCAAGGTCCATGTGTATAATCACTGTTTATGTTGGTGAAAAAAGGTATCTGTGATGAAGAAGTTGTTAGTCTTGCAAAATTCTGTAAGGCAATTCTTGACATCTTTTCTATAACCAAGGCCACATTTTCCAACCACCAATCCTGCTTTGTTTCCAACCTTTGTGTTCCAATTGCCAGTAATTATCAGTGAATCCTGATTACATGTTTGGTCAATTTCAGACTGCAGAAACTGGCAAAATTTCAGTTTCTTCATCTTTGGCTTTAGTGGTTGGTGTGTTAATTTGAATAATAGTCATATTAACTAGTCTTCTTTGTAGGCTTATGGCTATTATACTATCACTGACGGTATAGTATTCCAGAATAGACTTTAAAGACCATTACAAATTTTGACATGCTGAACACTAATGATAGAAGACCAGATGAGTTGTGGAATGACATCAAGGACATCATGCTTTAAGAAAACAAGAGATTGTTAAAAAGAGAAATGAAAGAAAAGACCAAAATGTATGTCAGAAGAGACTCTGAAACTTGCATATGAAGGAGCTAAAGCAAAGGACTAAATGATGAAGTAAAAGAGCTGAACAGAAGATTTCAAAGGGTGGCTCAAGAAGACAAAGTAAAGTATTACAATGACATGTGCAAAGAGCTGGCAGTAGAATACCAAACAGGAAACACACTTGGCATTTTTCAAGTTTAAATAACAGAAGCAAAATTTCAAGACTTGAGTTGCAATAGTGAAGGATTCTGTGGCAAAAAATATTAAACAATACAAGAAGCATCAAAAGGAGATGGAAGGAACAGGGAGACATAAAACCAAAGAGAATTTGTTGATGTTTAGACATTTTAAGAGGTAGCATATGATCAGGAACTGATGGTACTGAAGGAAGAAGTCCAAGCTGCACTGAAGGCATTAGTGAAAAACAAGGCTCCAGAAAGTGACAGACTATTAGTTGAAATGATTCAACAAATGAATGCAGCACTGGAAATGCTCATTCATCTATGCCAAGAAATTTGAAAGACAGCTGTTTGGCTAGCTGATGTAAAAGATCCATATTTTTTCCTATTCCCAAGAAAGATGATATGGCCAAATATGGAAATTATAGAACAATATCATTAATATAATGTATAAATAATATTTGAAGATTGTTCAAAAGTGGCTTTGATGGATCCTAGCTGAAAGCAGAGAATACCAGAAAGATGTTTACATATGTTTTATTGACTATACAATGGCATTTAACTGTGTGGATCATAACAAATTATAGATAACGTATTAAAAAAAAGGAATTACAGAAAACACAACTGTGCTTATGAGGAATCTGTATATAGAGCAAGAGGTGGTTGTTCAGACAGAAAAACAGAATACTGCATGGTTTAAATTTAGGAAAGATGTGCTTCAGGGTTGTGTTCTTTCACCATGCCTACTCAGTCTGTGAGGTGAGGAAATAATCAGAGGAGCTGGACTACATGAAGAAAAATGGAATCAGGATTTTAGGAACACTCACTAACAATGTGAGTAATGTAGATGGTACAATCTTGCTTGCTGAAAGTGAAGAGGACCTGGAGCACTTACTTATGGTGATCAAAGACTGTAGCCTTCAGCATAAATTACATCTCAACATAAAGAAAAACAAGGTTATTGCAAGTGGACCAGTGTGCAACATCTTGGTAAATGGAGAAAAGATTGAAGTTGTCAATGGTTTTCTTTTACTTGGATTTGCAGTCAACACCCACAGAAGCAGCAGTGAACAAATCAATGCATTGTATTGGGAAAATTTGCTGCAGAAGACCTCTTTAAAGTATTGAAAAGTAAAGACACCAGCTTGAAGACTAAGGTATGGCTGCCCAAGCCATGGTATTTACAGCTGCATCATATGAGTATGCGTGTGAAAGCTGCACAGTGGATAAGGAAGACAGAAGAAGAATTGATGCTTTTGATTTGTGGTGGTGACAATGAGTACTGAATATACTACAAACTATGTCTGCTAACCAAAAGTTCAGCAGCTCAAATCCACCAGACACTCCTTGGAAACTCTTTGGGGCAATTCTATTCTGACCTCTAGGGTCCCTATGAGTTGGACCTGACTGTACAGCAGTGGATCTGGCCAACAGAAAAGAACAAATCTGTCTTGGAAGAAGTACAACCAGAATGTCCCTTAGAAGCAAAGATGCTGGGACTGCTTCTTACATACTTTGGCTATATTGTCAGGAGGGATAAGTTACTGGAGAAGGACATCATTCTTGGTAAAGCACAGGGTCAGCAAAAAAGAAAGAGACCTTCAATGAGGTGGATTGACAAGCAATTGCAACAGTAGGCTCAAGCACAATGACTGTGAGGATGGCACCAGATTGGGCAGGGTTTCATTCTGTGGAACATAGGGTTGCAGTGATGCACTGGCACCTAACAATGATGATACCAATGGGCATGGACTCAACTTGACTGTAACAAGTTTGGTGTTTTTGGTTAAGGACCATGGAAAAGAAGCATAGGACCCAGCCTATGCCCACAGGGAGCTTAAATTCTTCTTGAAGGAAGAATGGAATAATGAAATTATAAAATGATCAAAATGAGTGGTCAAGAAACGAATTAGTGAACAGATGTGAAACTGTGAGACACTGAGTTAAGGACTCTTCTAGCAATGCTACTGATAAATATTGAGTTGTCAGGGAAGGGACAGATTACGTAAACTTCACTGATGGGCAAGTTTCGTGAAGACAATAGGATTTGCATAGGTGGGGCACTGTTGGTAAGGGGATCAATGTGAACAAAGGGGACACAGGGTAAACACTGTGGGCTTGGTTTCTTTCTATCCTCCTGTCCTCTGCAGTTTTCAGTGTGATTTTACCTATAAGAAACCTGCTTTTATGAGTCAAATCTTGTTTTCCTTTCTCTTCCTGTAAAGCTCTAAAGAAGGGTTATCAAGAGTCTGAAATGATGGAGTCTGGAATCTCTAGATGAACCTGGAATCTCTTTCAATCCCAAGAGCACAGGACCATTTGCAGGATGACCCACAGTAGTGATTCCATTATAGTGGAATCCTTGGGGAAGGACTTCACACATATAGTAGACTTTTCTCCTGGGTCTACGCTGCCTCTTCAGTATTCTGGCTCTCCAGCAAGCCCTCAACCTCATTCATGATGTGAATAAGCAGGGGTGACATTGTTATCGGGGTTGCATTAGTTCATTCTTTTAAAAAGAAGTATTTCCTTGCAGACTTTGCTATTTGAACCATTTCAGTTAAGAGTAACGACAGATTTCATTTACTGAGTGGTTAGCATGTGCTGAGCACTATGGCAGACGCTTTAGAAAGATGATGTCACTTAAGCATCACAATCCTTGTGAGGTGGGGACCGTTATATTCATCTTTTCTGTATGTCTGGCTCTTTACCAAGTGCTTTACATGGATTACCATATTTAATTCTAACTGTGACACTGTAAAATGTTCATTATTGTTGTCACCATTCTATAGACTCTAAAAAGGAAGGGAGTTGTACAAATGTTTCACAGCCTGTAAGTGGCAAAGTTGGATCCAAACCAAGTTTTTGTGACTCAGAGATCATGTTCCTGGCCATAGTACTTGTAGTACTTCTTGCAACTGATTATAACTCCAAATTAGGTCTGATTGAGAAATAGTGATGTACATATAGGATTCTTTTCTGTGATTTAAATTGCACTGAATACAGCTAACTTGAATCAGGCAATTTGGAGAGTAAAAAGGTACCTGGTAACACCAGAACACTCATACCTTACTGAGCAACAGCATTTGCTTTGTGAAGTAATGCACAGGATAATGATGTTTTCCCCAACTATCTACTGGCCTTCAATTTGTCTTGTGCAGAACACAGGTGATGCACTCAGGTTTGCAGGGAGCTCTCACGTTAATGTAAAATCACAGGAGAATTACTCCCAGGTGACTGTCAGGCTCCTACATCTGCTTAGGTGCTCTGTACCATGCAGGCAGAATAATTAACACTTATCTGATTAAGCATTTTCATCCTAGATGTTGGGGGCATGATGCTCACATGGATGGAATTAAAGATTCCATCATCTACCTATGGATGAACACAGAGAGGAAAGAGGATACGACATCATAGCCCATATGCCAGTAGTACAACAAAGGAGCTGCAGGATGAATTTGGGGGAATTGAAAAATGCAGGAGGTTTTCCTTACTGCATTAATGCAAATCTCTACTGTTTCCTGTGGATGGAGATGCAGTCATCTTACCACCTCCATGCTGAAAAATGACACCAACTGTGTCAGAACTGACGTGCATATCTAAATCAAGCATCGAGTAGAGAAATAAAAGATTTATATGTAGTCTACTTAGTACCAGATATTGTACTAAGCACTAGGATAACAGAAGAAGAACTAACCTGGCCCCATTAGGCTTATACTGTGTCCTGGACAAGCGTGTGGTGATAGTGACAAATATTTGCTGTCTACTTGGAAGAATGAGGATGGGGTGTTATCACAGTGATCAGTGGACAGGGTTCTGGAGGAAGTTATAGTGGTTAAGTGCTTTGGCTGCTAACTAAAGGGTTGGCAGTTCAAATCTACCAGGTTCTGCTTGGAAACTGAGGCAGCTCTACTCTGTCCTATAGGGTGCCTGTGAATCGGAATGAACTTGACAGCAGTGTATATCCTCACGAAGTGACATCTGAGACGGAAATATGAATAACAGTTGGCCAAGAAAGGAAGAGTTTGGGGGCTAGCTATTAGGCAGAGGCAAGAACTAGTTGAAGGCCCAAACAAACTGAACCCATTGCCGCCAAGTTGATTCTGATTTATAGTGACCCTGTAGACAGAGTAGAACTGCTCCATAGAGTTCCCAAGGAGTACCTAGTGACATTCTACTTAGCAGCTGTAGCACTTAACCACTACACCACCAGGGTAGAAGACCAGGCTAGAAAAATCTGGTGGTGCCCTGGTGGTAGAAGTGGAGTGACAAGATGGAGAAAAAATGAGGAGAGGGAGTAAAAGAGATGACGTGAAAGAGGTACGGTGCAGAAAATGGGACTGTTTTCAGTTGTGCTAAAACCTGGTTATTTCATTCTGATGTCGATGGGAAATCACTGAAAAGTTTCAAGCAAATGTCTTATGAAGTATATTTCATGTGGTTGTAGGAGAACACGATAATAGTAATAGCTAACTCTTGTCATTCAAGTCCCGCATTGTTATCTTTGGATGGATTTCCTGGATTGTGTGCCTGAATTGCCTTCCCTCTGCAACTGTAGAACATACTATGTTTAGGGTGGGACACAGGCCTAGCTAGTCCAGGTGATTAGAATATGACAAGGTATGATAGAGGGCTTTTAACTTGATCTTTTGGTGATTGAGTTAAATGTTTTACAAATGCATTTTCCTATTTGTAACAGAGTATGGATGAGAGTAGGGAAGGGCTCAACTCAACCCAGTGCTAGACAGAGAAGGGCCATTGGTATAATGTATTGCCTTACAAGTTTAATGTAGGCTTCTCAGCCATGTAACAGAATTATGTATAGGTCTCTAGGTATCTAGAGTTGGGGATATAGTAAATCAAGGCTGACTTGTCTGAGTGGGCCTGGTTAATTTATATGCACTGTGGATAGTGAAGTAGACTTCACTCCTGCTATTGAATAAACCAGTTTTCTGTTAACCTTAAGATTAGGAGGTAGCTGTTGTTCACTGTGTAACTTTTCTTCTGACAGAATATTTGATAATTTGGCCTTCTTGATACCTGATTGCTTTTTGTTATCTGTAGGCCACTGTAACATTATCTGAGAATGCAGGGCTTCAATACCTGTGTTAGTTAGGGAAGCACTATCTACTATGACAGATTCTTGGAGCCTACAGGCTTGGTCTGAAAGTTTGCTGGAATCTCTGAGTAATTCTGGACCAGTCATGAAATGTTTTATGAATGATCATGGATTCAGTTCTGTTATAGAACAGGGACAATTTTTGTTATTGGAAAATTTCTTTACCCAACTTGGTCAATTATCAGTCATTTACCAAATAATCTGTTCTGTATAGAGCTGTGGGCTTAGAGATGAACTAGGCAAGGGCCTGCACTTAAGCTTCAGGGGAGACAAGAAGAGAAAATACAAGAGAGATGACATGATGGTAAAATCTGAGTGTTTTTTCCTTTTGCCAAACAATTAACTTACAAATGCCAAGTACTGTGAAACTTGCTCAGCACCTCTTCTTCGACAGAGGTGTTTGATTCAGCCTCTGTTCTGTACATCTGTGTAAAAGATTTTGAGAAGTCCTTTTAAAAATTTTTCTTAACACTTAAAGATGGTATTTTCTGTAGGTGAGTCAATGATTCAGTTTTCTAACATCGTTAGGCAACTCTGCCTGCTTTTTCTGATTTTAAATGGATGCAGACCACATACTTAAATTATGTAGTCAATAAACCTGATACTTGACTCCTCTTGTCATGGCTTGACAGTATCCTTAAACTTCAACAGACCAGAAAATAAAATTGTGCAATTATTGATCTCACTAAGAGCAGTAAAACTGATGGATGAAATGACAAGGATTAGCTAAGATGACACAACTAGAATCACTTAGCACTGGTGAATGCTGTCCCTTTCTTATGAAAATTTAATTGCAAAAAAAAACTTCTCCCTCCACCAAATCAATAATTTATAAGAATCATATATGTGGGTATTGATCTTGCCTTCACAGAAGGTTCCAAATTATCAATTAGTGAAGAGCTTATATATGATAATAATTACGTGATGTACATTTTCTTGGATTTCTCCAGTGTTTTCACATTTTTCATAGCAGTCACAAATGCATTTCACCTCAGACTTATGTTTACCCTCCTAGGATGGAACAGGTAATGCTTCTGTTTTACAAATGAAGAAATGGAGACACAGAGCAATGGTCCTCCAGCTCTGGTCCTCCAGCTGATTAGTGTCAGCAGTAAAGCTAAAATTCAGGCCATCTGAGTAATACATTTTTAGGATGATGCTTAAGAATACGGAACTAAGTTTCAGCCCTACCACCCGGAACTGCAAATGTGTTTAAAGGTTATAACCTCTTTATAAGTTTCTGTTTCTTCAGTTAGCCAGTGGAGTTAATTATAACATCTAATTTCATAGCAGGGGCCCTAGAGGCACAACTGGTTAAGTGTTGAGGTGCTAACAGAAAGGTTACCAGTTTGAACCAATCTGATAGAGCATGGCAAAAAGACCTGCCCATCTACTTCCATATAGATCGCAGCCTGGAAAATCTTATGGGGCAGTTCTGCTCTGTCACAAGGGCTTGCTATGGCTCAGCAGCACCTAACAACATAACAACACTTTTGTAAAACCAGTGTGAGCATCCAACAAGATGCTGTGTGAATGTTTTGTGTGATGTTTGTCACACAGTAAGCACTCACCAAAGAGTAGGTATTGCTGAGACCACCCACTATGCTGCAGTGTAATGTGTATCGTGTTAGATGTTGGAGCTTGAGCAAATAAAAAGCGTAGCAAAACATTAGTCTTGAAGCTGTGTCTGCATTTAGCAATGGCCAACTCTCATTCTCCCAAATTCCAGTTCCCAGCAGGAACTGCTCAGGACTCTGCGTTTCCTCCTGCCTGCTAGTAAAGGTTGTGCTTTTCACACAGCTTTCAACACAGCAGGCTGTGGTGATTTTCCAAAGTTGGTCACATTTACCTTTTGACCCCAGATTAGGAAAAAGAAAAAAACAGAGCTCTAGACCTATCTGAGCACATTCCAAGAGCTGGCAGCCCGAGACTTGAATTGTGTTTTTTCTGTACTCCCACCACTAGCAGCTTCACCAGGCTGTTATTTAAAATGCTTCACACATTTCTAAGTGAACCTGGGATGCTGTGGAGCGTATGTGCTGTGTAGGAGGTAGAACGGGGTGGTTGTGCTTGCCTGTTTCCTCACAGGTAGCCAAAGTTAGCAGGGACAGGCTGGAAACACTTGATTTGAATACGTGACAAAATAGAACTCATTTTTCTTGTGATTCTGGTCTCCGTGGACAAGGCTACTAATTGCAGTGAGGTCTAGTGGTCTAGATTTCACCTGAGCTGATGTAGTGCCTGTTATGTGTTATGTCCAAACTTGAAATGGCAGAATGTTGTGGTAATTAATAAGAAAGAGTCCCTGGATGAAATGAGGGGAGCATGCGTATGCTGAGAAGAAAAGCCACCCTTCTTTAGTTAGTTCCATTTTTGTTTCATTCCCTGTAGCTTAGCCGTTCATTTAGGCATTTGTTTGTTCATTGGTTCAGTCGATATTTCTGATGATGGGGACAAAATGGTGAGCAAAAAGGAGCTAAGATACTTATCTTTAAGAGAAGTTGCACTTGTTACCTAGTACAAGAGGCAGACAGTAATGATCACATAAATGTATAATTACAGTCTGTTTAATTCAAAGGTCTCTGTAAAAGAAACCAAGTGTTCATCCACTGATCAATGGATAAATAAAATGTGGTACATCTATACCACAGAATGTCAGTCCTAGTACAAACAGATGCACTAATACACGATACAACTTGGATGAGCCTTGAAAATTTTATGGTAAGTGAGAGAAGCCAGTCACAAAAGACTACGTGTTCTATGATGTCATTTATATAAAATGTCCAGAAAAGGTAAACTTACAGAGACAGAAAGCAGATTAGTGTTTGCCTACACTGTAGGTTTTAGGGGGATGGTAATGACTGGTAATAGGCTTAGAGTTTTGTTTGGGAGTGACTCAAATGTTTTAAAATTGTGGTGATGGCTGCAAAATTCTGTGAATGTGCAGAAAACTATTGACTTTTGGATTTTTAAATTAGTGAATTGAATGGTATGTGAATTACATTTCAATAAAGCTGTTGTATGTTTTTTAATTATTTTATTGTGATTAAGTAAAAGTTTATAATCTGTTTTAGTCAGCTAGTGCTGCTCTAACAGAAATATCACAAAGTGGATGGCTTTAACAAAGGAAGTTTTATTCTTACACAGTCTGGTAGGCTACAAGTCCAAATTCAGGATGACCACTCCAGGGGAAGGTTCTCCCCCTGGTCTGCTCTGGAGGAAAGTCCAGTGTTATATCGGTCTTTGTCCAGGAAGAGTCTTGGCACAGGAACCTCAGGTCTGAAGGACGCGCTCGTCTCCTGGTGCTGCTTGCTTGATAGTGTGGGGTTCCCAATTCTCAGCCTGCTTCTCTTTCCTTTCATCCGTTGCAAGATGGAAGGATTAAAGGTGGGGCAAGCCATATTCCAGGGAAACTCCCTTTACAGTGGAACAGGGAGGTGACCCTATGAAGGGATTTATAGCCCCACCCTAACCTTTAACATACAGCATAGGAAAACCACACAATAGAGGACAATCACAAGATACTGGGAATTATGGCCCAGCCACATGACTACACATTTTTTTGGGGGGACACAATTCAATCCATGATACAATCCAAGTCAGTTTTCCACATAAAACTCGAAGTATCCACCTCCCTGTATCTCTGTCTGCTCTGTTCATCCTGTGACAGCACACCCGTCTTTATCAGTCTTTACTTCCACTATCTACTCAGCCAGTAGTTGTCTCCTCCTCACCATGCTCTCCTCTTCACTCTAGAAAGAAACCAGTAGGACAGCCTATATATATATCTATGTATCTGTATCTGTATAAACCTATCAAGTACACATACCACATGATCCCTCTGTGTCCTTAAGTCCAGACCATTCTTTGTCAGAAATATTGGCTTCAGTAATGGTTTCACCTCTGGGCTAGCAGCAAGTCCAGGGGCCATGTACTCAGGGTATGCTCCAGGTTGTCAGACCATAAAGTCTGGTCTTTTAATAGAGTTCTAGATCCACACACCACTTTGTCCCCTGCTGTGTCAGAGACTCTATCTTGTGTGCCGTATTAGGGCTGCCTTTGATGGTAACTGGGCACTATGTGGTTCTTCTGGTCTCATGCCAATGTAATCCTGCATTCATGTGGGTTCTTCTGTTTCCTGGGCTCATTTTTCCTAGTGTCTTTTGATGTCAGTTGCCATCCATTTGAGATGGTTTGGGACCAATTGATGTTCCTTAGATCACAGCTTGCTGGCTTTTAAGACCCCAGATACCACTCACCATTACCCCAGATACCACTCACCATTACGGGGTGCCGAAGACTCTGTTGGAAAAAGACTAGTTATGCCAGTTGACCTTGATGTCCCCTGAAAACATGGCCCTTAGATCCCTATCCCTGCTACTCTGTCCTTTAAAATGTTGACTGGAATTTAGAAAACCTTTTCACTTGTGGCATGGTTCAGTTATGCTGACCTTCCTCCTGCTATGTGCTGTCACTCCTTTCACCTAACCGAATTCCTGTCAACTATCCAATCTGTGAATAATCCTCTCGCTCCTTCTCAATGCTTATAGTCATCAAAGAGCATTTCTTCTGTGCATAACTCCTTTTATAAGTCTTTATAATAGTGGTCTCATACAATACTTGCCCTTTTGCAGCTGATTGATGTAACTCAGCATCATGTCTTCCAGTTGGTTCCAGCTTATGAGATGTTCCCTAAAATCACCATTGTCCTTTATTAGTGTTCCTTGTGTATATATAAAGCATAGCTTATTTATCTATTCATCTGTTGGTGGGCACCGAGGTTGATTCCATCTTTTTGCTGTTGTGGACTGTGCTGCAATAAACGTTTGTTTGCATGTATCTGTTCATGTGACAGCCCTTGTTTCTGTGGGATATATTCCAAGCTGTGGGATTGCTGGATCATATGATATTTCTGTTACTAGCTTTTAAAGAAAGCACCAAATTGCATTCAAAGAAGTTGTACTATTTTGCATTCCTACCAGAAATGAAGGAGAAGAGTTCCAATCTCTCCAAAGCCTCTCCAGCATTTGTTGTTTTGTTTTTTTGGATTATTGCCAACCTTGTTGTGGTGAGATTATATGTCATTGTTTTCATTTGGACTTTTATGATGGCTAATGATTGTAAGCATTTCCTTATGTGTCTTTTGGCTGCCTGGGTGTCTTCAGTGAAGTGTCTGTCCATATCCTTTGTCCATTGTTTAACTGGATTGTTTCTCTTGTTGATATTTTACAATACTGTATAGATTAAGGAAGTTAGATGTTGATTGGACACGTGGTTGTCAAATATTTTTTCCCAGTCTGTAGGTAGTCTTTTTACTCTTTTGGTAAAGTCTTTGGGTGAGCATAAGTGTTTGATTTTTACTACTTCACATTTATCTATTTTCTCTTCTGCTGTTTGTGTAGTGTTAGTAAAATTTTGTAGTCTGTTTAAGCCATGTATTACAACTTTCAGTGTTGTCCCTATTTTTTCTTCCGTGATATTTATGGTTTTAGATTTGCTGTTTAGGTCTTTGATCCATTTTGAGTTAGTTTTTGTGTAAGGTGTGAAATATGAGTCTTTTTCTGTTTTTTTTTTTTTTTTTGCAGGTGGATATCCAATGTTGACAACACCATTTGTTAAAGAGGATGTTTTGTCTCCAGTTCATTGCCTTTGGGCCTTTGTCAAGTATCAGTTATTCATAGGTGGATGATGTAATTTCTGGGTTCTCTATTCTATTCTATTGGTTTTTGTGTCTGTTTATATACCAGTACCAGGCTGTTTTGACTACTGTGGCAGTGTAGTAGGTTCTGAGGTCAGGTTATGTGAAGCCTCCTGCTGTGTTCCTCTTTTTCAGTAGTGTAAAGCTGTTGTGTTTTTTTTAAAACGTGTATGTCATAGATTGCATTGTGTTCCCCCAGTAATTATCTCTAAGTTTGCATAGGTCATGATTTCCAGTACTGTATGACTCCACCATTTTATCATCTTGTATGATTTCCCTTTGTGTTGTAAAGCTTATCTCTATGATGTTGATGAGATGGGATTAGTGGCAGTTATGAAAACTTAATCTCTAAGATAAGATTGTGTCTTTAAAAATATCTATTTTGTGATATAAAAGAGAGAAACCATAATGTCACCAAGAAAGCAGTATGAGGAGCAGAGCATGTCCTTTGGACCTGAAGTTTCTTCTCAGAGAATATCCTAGATGATGAGAAGATTGAGGATACAGGCCTTCCTCCAGAGCTGACACAGACAGCATCCTTCTCCTGAAACTGGTACACTGACTTTAGACTTCTAGCCCACTATACTGGGAGAGAATAAATTTCTCTTTATTAAAGCAATCCACTTGTGGTGTTTGTTTTATAGCAGCACTAGATGACTAAGACGGTATATGAGATCACAAATAAAGGCAACGTTATCTAGTCTGTGGGTGTCAGAGAAGGTTGCTCTGAGGAAAGGCTATCTGGATAAAGATCTTTAGGATGGATAGGAATTATCTGGGTAAAAGATGGTTGGAAGGATGGGGAATATTCCAGTGTTAGGGGGTTTGTAGAGTATAGCCGAAACAGTAACAAGGCTAGTACACATAGAAATTTGAGAGACAGAAGAGAAGGGCTATTAGGTGGGCTGAAGAGATCGTAGTGATCAACCAGTGTGGGTGGATAAAGTTTCATATTCAGTATACACACTGTCTAATGTTCACCATAATCCATGAACTTCACCATGAGTTAAGAACAGTAGTTATAAACAGGAAGAAGATCATGCAGAGCTTTATAAATGATGTTAAAACGTTTTTTCTTGGTTCTAGGAGCAATTGGAAGGCAGTGAAGAGTTTTAAACGTGGGCAACATGATCAGATTTGTATTTAAAAGACATCTCTGGTCATTGTGTAAATCAGTGTTATGACTAAAGAGGTCACAAGCTTTGAGTTCTGGAAAAGGAGACTACAGAAAGGCCCTCTGCAAGCTTATTTCCTCTATCCATAATCTGTTAACATTTGTAGAGACAGTGAATGGACAGCATGGAGAAATGGAACTATTTAGAAAGACTGGCACAGTGCCCTGCCCTTATTTTAAGAACTATTTGTCAAGCGTGTGAATCGTAGCTCCTCTGTTCAGTCAATTTTAGATAAATTAGCTCTCTCTAATGGGATAGCACTAGGCAGAGCCTTGAGTCCCTTAGGTGTCTCCTTTAAGATACCAGATTGAGGAGAAAAGACTTGCATCATTTGGCTTTATTGATCCAGGAGGTAATAGAGTGAAGGGATTCAGGGTATTATTTCTTTAGTGTCTGTCTCTTGCTCTAGGACTTTAGAGTCGAACGGACCTGGCTCTGGGATTACAAGTGAGGTCTTTGTCCTGAACCAGGTCTGTTGAGTCAGTGGCAGAAAAGAGCTGATGGGCTGGCTAAGAACATCACTGCAGGAGGGTTCCACAGCATTTCCTGTTGCTCAGAGATCTCAACTGTTAACTGTAAGAGGCATTACATTTCATTACCAGTGTAGCATGGTGTGAAAAGAGTGCTAGGATTGATGGAAAAGTTCCCCAGTGAGTGCAAAAGTCAGTGAAAACTGCCCCTTTATAAGTTTAGAGAACTGCTTGCTGGTTAGGACAGCCACCCATGATCTGCTGAGATGACTCATATCAACTGCATTAATACTACTAGCTTAGAGGAGCTCAGCAAGGTAGAGACAAGGTTACGCATGGAGAGTGAATTGGTTTTCTATTGCTGCTGCAACATATTACCACAAACTTTGTGCCTTTATCATCTTACAGTTCTGGAAGTCAGGGGTCTGTCATGGGTCTACTGGGTAAAATCAAGCTGTGGTGTGGGCTGCATTCCTTTTTGAAGGCTCTGTGGGGGAATTAATTTCTTTGTCTTCTCCAGTTTCTAGAGACTGCACACATTCTTGGATTTGTTGTCCCCTAACTAGTACTCAAATTGGTAACACTTGGACCAAGCCTGTCACGTGCCATCATCTCTCTGAATCTCCCTCTTCTGCCTCATTTTTCAGTATATTTGCAATTGCAACGGGCCCACCCAGATAATCAGGATTATCTCCCTGTTTCAAGGTCAGTGAGTAAATAACCGTACTTCTGTCTGCAGCCTTAATTGCCCTTTACCATGTGACATAATCTGCTCAAGTCTTCCAGTATATGATATAGACATTTTTTATCTATTGATCTATAAATCTGTTGATCTATGTATTTTTTTTAGGAGATCACTGTTCTGCTTAGCACAGAGAAAATGTGAAATTTGTGAAATAGCAATCATATCTATCCTCTAACTTCTTCTTGGAGGTAAGAATTTGATGTGGGCTCTTCTATTTCTCTTTTGTGATATTAAGGGAACCTGAAGCATCTTTTTCTCCACTCTCTTGGGGACTGTGTATCATCTCTTGTCTGATTATTGCTAGAATTCTGGACTAGGAAAACACATCTGAGACTCCTGGAGTAAAGAGAAAAGGTGTTAGAGATGGTGGTGTGAGTTAGCATTAGGTATCTCTGTATGTATGTGTGCATGTGTGTGTGTTGAGTGGTAAGGAAGAAGGAGCTTCTATCCCCACTATTTGGTATGGAAGGATGTGTGAATTTCCCTTGGACTGAATAGAGACTACAGAAAATGTCCATGTGTAAGTTGTCTTCCTGATACCCCTGGTATCCCCAAGAAAGTGGAGAAAAAGATGCTTCAGGTTCCCTTAATATCACAAAAGAGAAATAGAAGAGCCCACATCAAATTCTTACCTCCAAGAAGAAGTTAGAGGATAGATATGATTGCTATATACCCTTCTTTCCAGGGAAGAAAGCCTGATGGGCTATCCTCATTTCAGCTTCAAGAAACTGTAGATGGGGCTACACTAGAGAAGGCTGATCATGAAAGGAATGGTTGATCTGGGTGTCCCATTCCAGAGGAAAGATGACAAAGTATGTATCACAAAAGTATACCCTGTAAGAATGGGAACTCCTGCTGCGTAGAAGAGACTAACTGCCAGATAGCCTCAAAAAGAAAACCAGCTTATGGATGGTGGGACAGTAACCTTACTCTGAGTTTATATAGAGGAAGATAAGAGCCATGTCCCACCCGAAACCTGGATATAGGTCCTGGTAAGGGGATGGATGTAGGAGCAAGCCTTATACTCCCTCCACCTTCCAAACAAGAAGACTTATTGATATTTATTCAGTCTCATCCAGGAATCGTTAGTAGAATGTGAGAAAATTTGATGAATATGGCAGCCAACAATTGGAAAAGGTAAAATTACTTAATGTTTAAATCAATCAAATTTGAAGACAGTTAGTTATGATGATGATTAAAAACAAAAACAAAAGACAAAAAACAGAAAAACCAGTGCCATTGAGTTGACTCCAAATCATAGAGACCCTGTAGTTCAGAATAGAACTACCTCATAGAGTTTCCAGGGAGCACCTGGTAGATTTGAACTGCCAACCTTTTGGTTAACAGACATAGCACTTAACCACTATGCCACCAGTGTTTCCCATGATGATGATAGCTAACAAATATAACACTGTTTTTTACACAGGAAGTGCTTTATTATGTATTAACTAATCCTCAAAGCAATGTATTCACAAATGAAAAACTGAGATACAGAGAGATTGCATAACATGAACAGCATCACATAGATATAAGTGGCATAACTGGGATTTCAGTTCAGCAAACTGGAATGGAATACTAATGCCTTCAAAGACTTAACTTTTCATTTTAAATGTCAGAGTACATTGATGGGTAATAAGTATAAAACTAAAGAGCTGTAGTGGTACAAGATTTAAGCATGTGGCTATTAACTGAATATTTGGCAATTTGAACCCTGCAGTGGCTCAGAGGGAGGAAGGCCTGGCAATCTGCATCCATGAAGATTGCAGCCAAGAAATCCTGTGGGGCAGTTCTGCTGTGTCACATGGGGTCACTATGAGTTGAAATTGACTTCATGGCACCTAACAAAGGCAAGTGTAAAACTGTTTCTCCACATCACCTGAATTCTGTTCTGCCTCTCTTATTTATTTGTTCAATCAATATTTATGAAGATCCCATTATGAGCCAGACACAGGCAATAAAGAATCAAACAATGAGTAAAACAAACACAATTCTCTACCTTTGTGGAGCTTCCATTTTAATGGGGAGCAAGAAGGCAATTAAATATACAGCATGTCTTAGAGAGTACTAGAGTAAAAGCAAGCAGTGAATGATGTAGAGTAGGTTCGTGATGATGCCAGTTTTAAAAAGGATGATCACTCTGATGAGGGGTAGCTGCAAAGTCTTTGTTCGTCTTTGTCTTTGTCATCTAGTACTGCTGTTAAAGAAATATCACAAGTAATTGGCTTTAACAAAGAGAAATTTGTTTTCTCACAGAAAAGCAGGCTAAAAGTTCAAATACAGAATGTCAATTCCTGGGCAAATCTTTCTCTGGTGGGAGGTCTTTGTCATGTATCTTCCACCAGACTGAAAGCTTCTGAGGCAGAGGGACCCTGGGTCCACGGGGTGCATTCTGCTCCCAGCCCTTCTTTCCAGAGAGTATGAGGTCCTCACCTCTCTGGTTGTTTCCCTTTCCTTTATGTCCCAAGAGATTGCCTCAAAGCACAGTGCACTTGTAGATTGAATCCTGTCCCACTAACCCAACCACCACCCGTCTTTCCTCATAGGGGCAGGATTTGTAATATAGAGAAACATTACACAATATCAAGAATCATGGCCTTGCCAAATTGTTACCTGTTTGCGGGGGGACGGAGGGAACACAAGTCAGTCTATGAAACTCTTCTTACTAAGAGGTAGTTTGATTTCCTTGCTTTTGATTCTGGGTTGACCTTGGTGATGTGTTTGACCAATAGAATATAATAGAAATGATTAAGTCTTTGTATGACTGCATTGCCAGGTGAAACTGAGGACAGCATAACCTCAGGTTAGAAAGTTAGTTAATCCCAGTCAACTGGTAGAATCATGAGAAATAATGATACATGATTGCATTAAGGTACTACAATTTAAGTTGTTTTATTATGCTGTACAATATCCCAAAGAGTCACATTACTGGAAAGATGACACTTATTTTTTCTTCTTTTATTTATTATTTTGCTTTAGTCAAAATTTACAGAACAAACCAACTTCTCATTAAACAGTTAGTACACATATTACTTTATGACATTGATTACCAACCCCATGACACATCAACATTCTCCTTTCTCTACCTTGAGTTCCTTATTACCAAGTTTCCTGTTCTCTCCTGCTGCCTTTGCCCCAGTGCTGGTGTGCCACTTAAGTCTTGATTTTTCCTGTATTGGCCTGTCTAATCTTTGACTGAAGGGGGAACTTCAGGAGGGACTTCATTACTGAGCTAATAGTGTACCAAGGGACCACACTCTCAGAGTTTCTACGGTCTCTGTAAGGCCGGTAAGTCTGATAATTTTTTGTGAGTTAGAATTTTGTCCTACATTTTTCTTCAGTGCTGTAGAAGACCTTCTATTGTGTTCTCTGTCATAGCAGTCAATGGTGGCAGCAGGTCACCATCTAGTTGTACTGGAATCTGTCTGGTGGAAGCCGTGTTAAATGTAGCTCATTAGTCTTTTAGACTCATTTTTCTCCTGTGTCTATAGTTATTCCACTTTCTCTTGCTTTCAAAGGGTGAGATCCCGCACACTACTCACCAAATATGGATGTAAAACGTTTTCCTTATAAAGTGGGTTAGGCCAGATAAGCTAGATGTTGCCCAAGTCCATAGTCCCTGCAGCCCTCAACCCAGCAATGTGGTCACCCAGGGAGTTTGGATATGTGATTGGAGTTTTTATGATCTTGTCTTAGTACAAGTTGTGCTGGCTTCCCCAGTATCATGTACTGTCTTATGCATCATTAAAATTGCCACTTGGAAAGATGAAATTTTATCAAAGATCTGATGGACGTGAGAAAAGGAGCCATGCAGAGGTCATCTGTGTGTTAAGGAAAAACTGGTGTAGAATAGTCAGGGGAGAAAATTGTAGGAGATAAAAAGAGGTAACAAGCCAGGTTATGTAATGTCTTAGAGGCTACCCTAAAGACTTTAGTTTTACTCTCAGTAAAATGGAGAGGCTTTGGAAGATATTTAGCAGAAGAATAACATGATTTTATGTACATTTTAAAATAATTACTCTGGCTGCTGCATTTAAAATAGTCTGAAGATGGGGGAGGACAACAAAAAAAAACATGAGGCCAGTCAAGAAACTATCAAGTATAGGAGAGAGAGGAGTGATAGCCGTACCAGTGGTAGCAGAGAAGGAGTGCAACATGGGCAGATTCTGAACATGTTTTGTAAGTAGAGCTAATATGATTCACTGATGCATTTATTCTGGACTCTGAGATAAATGGGATTAATGCTAATCCTAAGAATTGCTTATAACACAAAACCCATGTCATCTTCACGAGAACATTTAATAGTTGTAGCTATACTAATTATTATTATGCTTGTGAAATGTAGTTCTATTTTGTTGGAAAAACTATTTATTCATGAATTTTTTTTTTGAAAGAGAGGGGAAAGATAGAGTGCAAGCAAGTAGAAATAGGCTTTGTTAAAATACATCCACAGAAGTGTGCTCCTCTTGTGAATATCATATTCATGTGTCATAGTAGAAAAATTGTGTTGACCTCTGCTCTAAAAGGCTCTGAACAAAGACTTTCTAAAGTCAAAACTGAGTTGTGGTGCAGGGCTGGAGGGTGAACTGGGAGCTGCCCATGGTGGAGATGAGGAGGCTAATGCTGAGTTATCCACCTGTTGATGACCAGATAGGTACCTTCACTGCAACATAGCCAACCTACAATAAACATTTCTACCTGTTTGAATATCAGTTGTACATCAACACCTAACACCTAACACCTAGTTGCTTGTCAACAAATACTGTTTTCTTTTCTCCCCTAAACAATAAGCTTGGGTACTAAAAAAACACTGCAGACTACGACAGAGTTCTCAGGTCTTCCAAACAAAACAAACAGACAAACAATAAACAAATCTATTTTCACTGAATTTTTGCAACTCATAATGAACTGTGTGATTCCTAGAAAACTGTTCCATGGGGAGCACAATAGCTGTGACTTTTCTGTAAGCAGATTGACAAGTCTTACTTCTGAGATTCCTCTGGATGAGTTTGAACTGCCAACCTTTTGGTTATTGCCCTAGTCCTTAACAGTTTGCACCACCCACGAAGAAAACCAGAATCAGGAGGAGATGCTTCTGTGTCAGTCTGGTGAGATCTTGATGCCAACAGTGTCTCCAGTCTTCTACATCACATCCATGTGTCAAGGTGCTATAGTTCAGCCTGATACTAGTAGCTTTTAGGAAGTCAGAAGTCAAGTCTTTTTTTTTAATCAAAAACCATGTTAATGGGAAGACTAGAAAATAAAGAAATGGAAAGTAAAAAACCTAGCAATATAATTATAGTACATTATAATTATGGGCTGGATCTACCTGGACATGTTACATTCAGGATCATTTTAAGCTGAGGATGTCTACTTTTGTAAAACAAATAACAGGTTTTCTTACGACCTCCAATCCATTAGTACATTTCTTCTTTATTAACTTATCCTGAAGAATCATATGAATGTTTTAGCCACTTTGATTTGTTTGTCCTCTAAGTTACATTGAACTTAATTTTATTAGGTTGCCACTGCTTAGGTACAGGCTGTTCTTGAATTTTTTTCAGTCTGCACTTTTCATCCTTTATTGGGTAATAACTGGTAAGGATGTTATTTGATGTTCTAGGTTATGACGTAATTCATAACCTTTATAAAATCTTTACAGTGTTTCTCTGAGGCTGCATGAAGGAAGCATGCAAATAGGAAAAGTTACAGATATCAGTAGACCAGAAGGAGCAGATTACCATATTTCTTTATGATTGTTGTTGTTAGGTGTCATTAATTAAGTTCCGGCTCATAGCCATCCTGTGTACAATAGAACAAAACACTGCCCGGTTCTGAGCCATCCTCACTATTTTTTATGATCACAGCAGTGAAAATATGTATCAGTTCCCATGGGCTGAATAAATCTGTGTTTTGAGATGGTGGCAGAGTGGCAGGCACAGTGTGCAACAAATAGCCTCTTCCATGCTTTCCCAGTGATCTGATGTCTCCTCTTTGAGAGCAAACTTGCATCAGCATGTGGACAACTATTGGCTGCCTGAGTTGTTCATAAATAAAACCAGCTGGCTGCAACAACAGCTTAAGTTCCTGAAGCTTCATCATTATTTATGAGGCAGGTCATGGAGAAAAAGCAGGCTCTGAAAGTGTAACAGCAAGCATCATCTTTCCCCTAAGGAAATGGCTGACTCCTAAAAGGAAAAAAGAAAAAATTGTTACATTCATTTTTATGCTATCACCTTCTTAATCTTACGGATGGTAAGCATTTTTGTCATTTGGTACTTCTCTAACAAATACCACAAAGTGGATGGCTTTAACAAAGAAAACATTGATTCTCACACAGTCCAGTAGGCTAGATGTCTGAATTTAGGGTATCAGCTCCAGGGGAGCACACTATCTTTCTGTTGGCTTTGGAGGAAGGCCCTTGTGTTACATCAGTCTTTCTTCTGGTATGAGAGCATCTTTTGTAGGAGCCTCAGGTCCAAGAGATGCACTCTGCTCTCAGTGCTGCTTTCTGGGTAAGGTAAAGTCCACAACTCTCTGCTTGCTTTCCTTTTATCTCTTGTAAGATAAAAGGTGGTGCAAGCCACGCTTCAGGGAAACTCACTTTACAGTGGAACAGAGAGGTCACCCTAGGAAGGGTGCTAGAGTCCTCCTGTAATCCTCTTTAATGTAATCCAGTCTATTAACCACAGGCAGAGATTAGGATTTACAGCATGAGAAAAATCACGAAATGAAGGGCAATTGCAAAATACTAGGAATCATGGCCCGGCCAAATTGCTATACACATTTTTTGTGGCACACGATTCAATCCATGACAGTAAATAATATGAAATCATCATAATGCAGGTCTTGCGGGTTTCCACTGAATCAAGTTTATCCATCATGATAACTAGTCTAATTGTTTGGATTAGAAGAAACCTTCTTCAGCTATTGAAAAGAGGCTTGGGTAACCAAATTTTGGATAATATATATATTTTTCCATTATCTTATTTCCAGTAATTGGGCAAATAGTTGATATATGGTGGTTGGCTTGTAATAAAGCATACTGTGTGCTGGGGACAGGGGAAGCATTCTACCCCCTAGCTTTGTGTTCCACTTGGTGCAATCTTCACTTTTGTACACTTCATCTCTCCCTTAATCTATCTCATACTCTTTCCCATGGGATTGAGTAGTGTGATTGGGGAGTTTAGAAGAACTGTCGAAGCATTTGTGGGTCAAACTTTTTCTCTCTGGGAGGAGCTCTGCCAGCAGGAAACATGCCTTGTGCTCGTCTCCTTTCTGTCGTAAGTATTACAGGAGCAGAACTCTTCAGAGAAGGGTCCAGTGCTGGCCTCATTCAAGGCATCCTCCCGTGTGCAGAGTAGAACTTTCCTAGGCTAGTAGAATTTTCAAGGCTAGGACCTTTAAGCTTGTCTTCTGAGGTGCCTCAAGGTGGATTTGAACTGCCACCCTTTCAGCTAGGGGTCTAGCACTTAACCATGTGCGCCACCTAGTGACTTCATTCTGGGTGCATAGGGTGCATTAATAAAAATATATTGGATTGAAGTCCGACTGTATTGATTCTTGTTCAGTGCAAAGCAAGACCAAGAGTTCATGTGACCTAGCAGAAAGACTGCTGAGCAGGCAGACAGTTTTAGCTTTTGCTTCAGCTCTGCCACCATCTATGCCCTCTGCCAACTTCTTCCTCTTTTTTAGATCTCATTTTCCTTGTTTGTAAAATGAGGAGCTGCACTCAGCAATTTCTGTCATGTCTTCTAGTTGGAACTGGCATTAAAACAAAAAACAAAAACCTATTGCCCCTGGGTAGGTCCCTGCTCATGGTGACTCTATAGGACAAAGTAGATCTGCCCCATAGAGTTTACAAGGAGCAGCTGGTAGATTTGAACTGCCAACCTTTCAATTAGCAGCTGTATCACCACAGCTCTACCAGGGCTTTGGTTATTGTTAATTTTGAGGTTGTTTTAGTCAGCTAGGGCTGCTCTAACAGAAATACCACAGAGTGGATAGCTTTAACAAAGGAAAGTTTATTCTCACACGGTTTGGTAGGCTGAAGTCCAAATTCAGGATGTCCACTCCAGGCTTTCCCCTTGTCAGCTCTGGAGGAAAGTCCAGTATTGCATCAGTCTTTTTTCAGGGAGCATCTTGGCGCAGGAACCACATGTCTGGAGGACGTGCTTTTCTCTCGGTGCTGTTTTCTTGATGGTGTGAGGTTCCCAGTTCTGTGCTTGCTTCTCTTCTCTTTTATCTCTTAGGATAAAAGGATTAAGGGTGGGGCAAACCACACACCAGGGAAACTCCCTTTATAGTGGAGCAGGGAGGTGGTCTTATAAAGGGATTTACAGTCTAACCATAATCCATTAACAGACCGTATAGGAAAATCACAAAACGGAGGGCAATCATAGAATAAAGGGAATCATGGCCCAGACACATGGCTACACATACTTTTGGGGGGACACAATTCAATCCATGACAGAGGTAAAGACTAATTTGAGGCGTAAGACAATTTATTGAATGGAAACTGTAGGATTTCTTCTGATTTTCTTTGGGAATTAGAGAATATATAAAATAATAAAGGTTCTCCCTGGGGGCTGTGCTTGAAGATGTGGTGTGGTCTGGCTTCCACATGTCAGGAATTAATTCAACTGAGGCAGCATGCACTGGCACAGAAAAGTGAATGTGCTGTGATCTTGAAGTTATTACTTCTGGAAAGTTCTATGCATTTACAGTTTTCTCTGTGGAAACTGTGAACACAAATACCATGTAGAAGTAGTAGCATGGAAAATACGCAGAATGTGTATTATGCTTTATTCCTAAATTGTAGACTGTACATTTTTCCATTTCTACCTAAAAAACACCTGTGATCATACAATTTCAATCATCCTTAGCTCACCAAGGATTCAGCATCTTTAAGCACATCTTAGAACAAAAATGAATCAACTCTATTTTTTATGTTTCCCAAATGAGCGGTTCAACTTCATGGAAATGAGGTCAGAGTGGTAAACAGACAGCTGTTCTGTATTTCTCCTTCTAAGAAAAGGAAGGTCAAAGACACCTTTCTGCGGAACAGGTCCCTCCCAAATGAGTTAGAGACAAGACAGCAGTGCAGTATGGAGCTTCGTTGGGGAAGAAGAGAGACATTTTGGTACAGCCTTTAGAGGTGTTGAACATACGTATCTTTGATTCTGTTTTGCTGTCTCTTTGTGGCATCTTTCTTCTACAACATGAAATTGTTGATTGAACGAAGTTAAAATAACTTTTGACATATCTAACCAAAATAGACAGCAAAGCCACTGGTTTGCTCAGCACAGCTCTGCAGGGCTCTCTGGCTGACAGCTGGCATCAGCATGCGGAACATTGCAGATGCAAATTCTTAGCTGGGTGTTTAAATCTGCTATTACAGGTAATAATGAATCAGCAGCATATATAATATTAATGAAGAATTATAGCAATTATAAGCTTCCATAATGGATTTTAACTGCTTAAGGGCATGTTCAACATATACCCAATGAACATTATTGAGCACCTACTATGTGTCATATGTCTGGTAGGTTTTGAGGATATAATAATGAAGCCACAGTTTCTGTTCTCATGGAAATTGAGCTTAGCAGGAGACAGACAAACAGGCATGATGGGACAAAATTTATTGGTATGTAGTATTCTAGACTGCCTTCTTTTTCCCCATTTTAGAGAGGATTGATTTTACTTTTTCCGTATCTTCCCTTCCTATGCTCCCTGAGAGGTTTACCACCACTGACATTCTGATATTTAAGAATAGTGATATAGAATTGGGAAAAAGTAGATAAAACAGAATAAATAAGAACAAAGATTGGGCAAGACAGGAGGCACCAATCCTAGGTACTCATGCTGGAGCAAAAGGAATTTTGTTAGAAATGTGGGGAACAGGGAACAGGAGGAGCCACAGGATGGCAATGAACTGGATGTAGGTAGAAAAGAGATTTTAAGATGCATTGTATGATTTATTATTTTCAGGAAAGATTCATTTTAGTAACAAGTGTAATTAATAAAGATTGAAATACTAGAGATGATACTTTAAAAAATAAAAGCTCCAGCTTCACATCACAGTCCCTTAAGCCATATGCCAATCGTATGTTGTAGAAGCACTCACTATTAATGCTACGGTACTTATAGATTGTATAAATACAAAGATTAACTTATATGTAAACATGTATATATGCACACAGAAAAGAATAAAAGTGACCATATTTTTATTTTTCTGTGTATGTAAAATAGCACTTTTCTATTTCACCATTTTTTACATTTTTACATACAGAATTCAGCGATACTCATCATGTTCATCCTGTTGTGCAGTCATCACCACTGTTTCCAGTTATTTTCATTGCTACATATTGTAGTTTTGATGTTCTGTCTTAGTCAGCTGGTGCTGCTATAACAAAAGAACCACAAGTAGATGGCTTTAAAAAGAGAAACTTATTTTGTCACAGTCCATTAGGGTAAGAGCCCAAATTCAGGACGTCAGTTCCAGGGAAGTCTTTCTCTGTTGGCTCTAGAGGAAGCTCCATGTTGTCAGTGTTCTCTTGGGCTACTAGCTTCTGAGGCTCAGGAATGCTGGGTCCTTTTCAAAAGATGCAGTCTACTTCCAGCACTGCTTTCTTGGTGATATGAAGTCCCCAGCTGTCTGTTTTTCTTCTCTTTCGTCTATATCCTAAGAGATTGTCTGAAGTCCCAGCTCGTTCTTACAGACTGAGTCTGCACCACAAACATAACTGCCACTTGTGCCCATCCTCTGTCATTAACATGACAGAGGCAGAGTTTGCAACATACAGGAACTTCACACAACACTAGGAATCAAGGCCTAGCCAAATTAATGTATACATTTTTCGGGGACACAACCCTTGGCATTCTGTACTCTTTTAAACTTAATGTAACAGCACATGGCAGGTCAGTGGACCTATTATCGTTCTCATTTTCTTAAAGACCCGTAAGCTCATTGCTGCAAAGTTAATTATGACTTATATAGACCCTGTGAGACAGAGTAGAACTGTCTCAATAGATTTCAAAGGGGATAACCTTTATGGAAGCAGGCTGTCACATTTTCTCTGCAGAGTGTTAATGAGTTCAAACCACCGACCTTTCGGTTAGCAACTGGATGCGTAACTACTGTACTACCAGGGCTCTAAAACCCATAACATTTTATTTAATAGAGATATTCTAAAGTATGAAACTCTGTATTGATGGATGTGTAATACTTCATGGAACATCTTTTCATGTATGTCTTCCCATGTTTGTAAAACAAATGTTTTTGTAGGACTGAATCTTGGAATTTGGTTTCCTGGGTTATAACAAATGTATGCTAGAATGCTTCATAGACTTTGCCGAATTGCCCTCCAAAGTGTGTCATTACTGTATCAAATGGTTTGAGCATTAATGTTTCCATTTTCATTAATACTATTGATTCCTACATATTCATTAATTCCATCTTTTACAATAACTGTACCATCACTTGTGAATTTGCCTCAAAACCCTCAAATTCCTGAGTCTTTTTAAGGTAAGCACGATTGTCTTGCAAAGTTAGTTTCGCTGCTTTATGGAAGAGTAACCATTAGAGTATGATACAAGACATACCTAGGAGATGGAAATGGGAAGGCTTTTGACTCTAAGAAGCAGCTCTAAAGCCAGCTGTGCAGCTACTTGGAGGATTGTAAGTGGTGCACAAGTTGAGTTCACTTTAGCTGTTAGCATTTCTTAGGGCAAAATGTATCTGTGGAGTTATCTCAACTTCATTCAACAGCCATCACTGGAGGTTTATGATTCTTCCCGTAGGAGACATTTAGCTTATAAGCAGGCCATCCAGGCACATGTGAGTATCTTGTCAAGTCAGTGATAATAAATCACTTGGTCCAAAGGTATAGCAACAACAAGAAGTTCCACATTCCCACTTCTTCAATTATAATATCTCAGTTTTGTAAAATATCTTAATTAATTATTGAGTGCATGCTTTAATTCTGTACTAAGGACTTTTGAATACATTATCTTATTTAACCTTTTTTAACAACTGTAAGAACTAAGTATTCATAGCCTCATTAAAGACAGAGAAACCAAGGTTCAGAGAGTTTAAATATCACTAGATAGTGGCAGAACCAGTATTTGAAATCATACCCATATGATTTCAAATCTTATTCTGTTAATCATCATGAATTATTGCTCACTAGATGATGTGCCCTTAAATAATGTAACTTTCTGATCTACTTGGTGCATTTTTTTTAAAAGAAACTTCCCCAATATTGCATTGGTTTTTACTGATTGTTCTTATTTTGTAGCTAAATAAGAATAGATCAATCTCATTGATAAGCCATTTTGGTATCTAATCTCACAAAGACACAGTATATTATAGTGGGTAAAGTATAGAGTCAGTCTACTTGTGTGCAAATCCTGGTTCTGCCACTGAGTAATTATTGACCTTCAACAAGGTACTGAGCCTTAGTTTTCTCATTGTAAGATAAATATACTAAATTTGCTTACCTCCTTGGATTACTTTGAGAATTACAATGAAAGAGTGCATTAGAGCACTTAGAAGGTAATCTGGCACAAGCTAAGTATACATTAAAGGGTTTTGTTGTATTGCTGTCTTTACCAAGCCAAGTCCTCTGTGGCTATTTATTTCTATTGTTTCTTATTTCTTCTTATCAGCAGCTTTTGCTCTTGTGGTGTATCTGGCTCCTAGTCAACCAGTTCATCCACTTTTTGGTCTCATTATTCGTGTGCTCATCCAGAAGGTTTCTCTCAGCAAGAAGTTTCTCTTTATTCTTGCTTTGGTTTCTGACCCAGATTTCCTGTCCTATTCTTCAATTTAAGCAAGAATTTTGGTCTACTATCTAACCAAATTCCAACTATCTGAAGCTTTCCTTGGTCATTACTTACTTTGAATCAGTACCTTTCAAAAATCTGCCTGACTTCGTTTACTTCTTCTTTCTGCCTCTAGACCCAAGCTTTGGAAAACCTAGGCTTTGCCAATTAAAAATCTGCTTTTTGTGCATTCTGTCTGATTTTTTTTCTAATTCTAGTCATTGTATACTGACTCATCAGATATCTTAGAAAACCTACTGTATATCAGGTACTCTATTAGGTTTTGGGGATACAATGGTGAAAAAATCAGATAGACATTGCACTTACAGTCTAGTAGAAAACTATCAGATTATCACACAAATTTAAAATTGTAATTTTGATTAATATGATGAAATTGAGACATACTGTGTTATGAGAATCTACCCTGGAGATGTTTTTCCTTGTCAAGGAAGTTAGGAAAGGCTTCCTGAAAGGAATGCTAACTGATGTGATATTTCAGTCATCTAGCACTGCTATAACAGAAATAGTGGCTTTAACAAAGAGAAGTTTATTTTCCCCTAGTCCAGTAGACCACAAGTGCAAATTCAGGACACAAGTTTCAGGGGAAGGCTTCTGTCTCTGGCAGCTCTGGAGGAAGGTCCTTGTGATAACAACAGTATTGCCTTGGTCTGGGAACATCTCAGCACAGGAACCTAAGGTCCAAAGGATAAAAGGTGGTACAAGACACAACCCAGGGAGACTCCCTTTGCTTGGTATCAGGAAGGTTAGCTTAGTAAGGGTGTTGTAATCCTCTTTAACATGATCCAATCTTGACCTGTTAACTACAGACAGAGACTGGGAATTACAATATAGGAAAATCACAAAACAGAGGACAACTGCACAATACTGGGAACCATGGCCCTGTGAAATTCCTATACATTTTGGGGGGAGAGGAACATAATTCAGTCCATGACAAGGTGGGTGTCTAAAGGGTAAGTGGGAGTTAACTAGGCAAATGGGGAAAGAAAAATGCTGTCGGTTGAGAGAACAACATTTACAAAGACCTCTGGGTGAGAAGGAGCACAGCAAGTTATTATCTACAGGAAGAAGGCCAATGAGGCTCGAGCAGAGAAGGAGAAGGAATACACGCTGCTAGATGAGGGTGAGGTTGGCTGGGACCATGTTGGGCTTTGTAGGCTATGTTAAAAATTCTGGTCTTTATACCAAGTACATTGGGAAGTTATTGACTGGCATTTAACATACAAGTGGGAATATGGTCAAATAAAGATGTCACCTTGAACGCTGAGGTGCACCTGACCCAAGCCATGGTATTTTCAATTGCATCATATACATGCAAAAGCTGGACAATGAATAAGGAAGACAAAAGAAGCCTGTGGATTATAGTGTTGGAGAAGAATATTGAATATACCATAGACTGCCAAAGAACAAACAGATCTATTCTGGAAGAAGTACAACCAGAGTGTTCCTTGGGAACAAAGATAGTGAGATTGTGCCACAGATAGTTTGGACATGTCAGGAGACATCAATCTCTGGAGAAGGACATCATACTTATTACAGTGAAGGATCAGAGAAAAGAAGAGGGATTGACACACTGTCTGTAATGATGGGCTCAAGCACAAAAACAATTGTGGGCATGGCACAGGACTGGGCAGTGTTTCGACTGGTCATGCATAGGGTTGCTATGAGTCAAAACAGACTCAGTGGCACTTAACAGCAACAAGGCCTTTCTCTGGCTCTTAAGGCCGTTTTTTTTTCCTGTTTCTCTGGATAAGTCCTGTACATTTTCTTCACTGGATATTTCTGCCTGGATCTCAGTCACCACTCCACAATCTAATCAGAATTGATCAGCATTAACCACTTACTGCCTACAATTTCTGTGTCCTTCAAATTATTGAGACAACGAAAGATAGTGAAGAACAGGAGAGAATTGTTGATCAGCTGTCCAGTGATTGCCCCTGATTTAGTCAGTTAAGGGTTTGAACTTTGTGATAGTTAGGCTGAACCAGTTTTAGGGGTTTATGAGGTGAGAGGACAGTGACATACGAATCTACTAACAGTCCTTCAGGGCGGTAAAGCTGCCGTGTTCTCTGGTTTTGTTTGGAGTGCTTAGCAAATAAGTGGCATTTAGATGATGCTGAATAAATACTGTCCTTGTTGAATCATCAGAGATCTGTCAATGTTTTTCAAATGCTCAGATGCATCAGGATCTTCTGTGGCCCCCCTCCCCCTTTTTTTTGTAATTTAGAGTTCAAGTCCAGCTTCAAACAAAATGATCAGTAGGTCTGAAGTGGGGCCCAGGAAGATGGATTTGTAAAAAAAAAAAAAAAAAAAAAGGATCTGATGTGAATTTGATGCAAGTGGCACATGGACAATAATTTGAAGGTTGTTGTTCTATTGTGCCACTAAGACAAGCCTAGAAATCTCTGTGTAAACTCTGACAATGAGCTCCTTTCGGATTTGGACCTCAGTTTCTCCATGTATATAATGGGCCAGATATTTATCATTTTCTTCTATTCAAAGGTGAATTTGAAGGAGCCTTGGCCTCTCTTTCCCCATGCCATAACTATGAAAAAATGGTATTAATGTGTATCTAGACAGCTCTGTATTGCGTGAATTACATCAGATTCTTCTTAACATTCACTATTTCCTGCTGATGACCCAAGAATAAATAATACCTCATCAGTCTTTTGTTGTGTGCTTTCAGGAACTAAAAATGTAACTTTTAGATCTTTGTCCTAAGTTCTTATGGGGGAACAGAGGAAAGTTCCTGGAAAGTCAAACAAAATGCTGTCTATAACTGCCTGGCTTTTCAAAAACAAGCATTTCTGATGATAAAAGATCCATTTTCAAGAGTGCCAGCTAACAAGACAGCCCCATTACACACATTGTTTAGGTACAACAGTGTCTGATTCTAAGGTCAGTGGAAATTCAAAGCGAGGAAAGCCTGGGAGTGTTGCCAACCAGCTCCTTGGAAGAGTGAATCCTTCAACTTAGTTCTAGGTCCTCGCTTTTCTTGCTCTTAGCCACCGGAGTCTGGCTTCTGCTTTTATTACCACTCTGAAACTTCTCTTTCTGGGTTAAGAACAACTGCTGTTTGCCAAGTCTAGTGGTGTCCTTTGAATCATTATGTATCTTTTAAGTGCTATCTCTCTGTACCCTTTAACTCTGAAAACTGTTCCTTGAGACTCTTTTACCCCATGCTTTTGAGATGTTTAATCTTCTGTTTTACCTCCTACCACTTAGATGGCTACTTTTAAGTCTGCTGTGATCACTCTTCCTCCTTTATGTTTGATCTTTTTCAGGGTCATAGCCTCATTCCTGGTCAGGCCCATTGTCCCTTTTCTGTAGCTGCAGTGTGTTTGCAACTCACTCTGATGTCTACCTCCAGCTGCCTGGAACTCTCTTACTTCCAACACCTTTTGTGATTTTTCAGGTTGTGTAGCATTTAGAAAGTTCACATGTAACAGATCTCAAACTTGAACTTAATGTTTTGTCCCCCAAACCCTATGTATGTGATATCTATTTATTAAAGATACTATCATCCACCAAAAACTTAGCAATCATTCTTGATTCCTCACTTCTGGATTTCTGTCACTTCCTTTCTACTCTCACTGCTACTGTCCTGGTGATTCGGGTGCTTATGCCTTTAAAATCTCTTGGTGGATATATATAATGTCCTGGTTTCTCTGACTTCAACCCCTCCTCATTCCTATTCAAGGGTCACATTGTTGTAATAATTCTTTTATAATAATACAAACCTATTTGTGTCCACTTAAAATCTTTGTATTTGATATATATATTAGTTGTATTATATAAAAATTATTTAGTAAAGCTTATAAAGATTTTCACTGTCTGATAGCAGTCTGCCTTCCCAGCCTAATCAACCCTTGGTCTGTTAATAATAATTATATATGTGTATATACATATATATATTGAGAGATAGGCACTCTGTGTAATGATACTTTCAGTACTAACAATAGCTAGGAACAATGTGCTATTATTGGTCTTATTTACACATGAGGAAAGTGGCATCAAGAAAACTAAATAACTTGTCCAAAATCACATAGCTAACAAATGATGCTGGGTTGGAACCAAACCTTTCTAAACAACTCTGTCACTCTGTACTGAAGCCACATTGAACCTTTATATCTGAATGTGCCACTATTCATACTGGTTCCTCAGCTTGCGTTGTCCAACATCCTTATCCAAGATTCCGTGTGTACTCTAAGGCCCTGTCTAAAATATATCTTGTTTATTAAGTGTAGGTGTCTCTGAGTGCTGCAAATGGTTAAGTACTTGACTACTAACTGAAAGGTTGGTGGTTCATACCCATCAATGAAGCAGCTTGAAAGACAGACCTGATAATTTGCTTCTGAAGGTCACAGCTGTGCTCTGAATACATGGGATCTCCATGAGCAGGAATTGATTGAATAGCAACAGACAACAACTGTGAAATGTACCAAGCTTCTGGCATCAGAAAATTAATAGCTCCTTGTTTTGGGTTCCGCCAACATCTTGTGTTTACTTCAATTACAATATTAAATGACTTTCTGTGATATGAGTTTCTTGACATAGCTGTCTCTCCTAAATTCCAGTAAACTCTTGGATGATGTTATGTCTTAGCCATGGTTAAATTACCAATGCCTAGTATACAGTAAATCCCCAGGAACTATCTGCAGAGTGTAAAAGGAATATTTTTATAATCCTATAAAAATATTACTGACTAAACATTTCTTCTTATTAAAATAATTGTAGATGTTAACATGCAAACACTAGGGCTTCTCAGTAGGTTGCTCAAAGTTTATTACTGATCAGCTGTGAGCAGGTATTTTCAAGACCATTAATTGAAAGCAATTACTTCTGTTCAAAGTACCGAGGAGCCTTAAAAGAAGGATGGCATAGTCAACTGTATGATGAAGTGTCTTGGTGGTGAGCAGCAGAAAACTAGACTCAAATAATAAAAGGCATTTGTTGCCACACATTAGAAAAGAACAGTGACAGACTGAGTCTTGACTGGATGAGAATGAGGCACAATTTCTTTGGTGTTGCTTTCATATTTAGGAGGCATCCTGTCTTCCAGTCCTAAGGCTACATGTTTGCTTACTCCTATTAGTGGGCAGAGTGTGTCTCTTCCTCCAGTAGTCAACAGACCTCAGTCTGTGTATAAATTCAGGTCAGCACTCTTTGTGGATGATTAGCGTCCCATGTCTCACCCATATCATTATGGCTAGAGTGGCACCAACTTTACCTAAACAAATGGGGCACAGGGGATGGGCACATGATAATCAATAAAAGCCAGGGGGTAGATACTAAAGAGGCATTGGAGGACAAATGGATGCTGGAGAAGCTAAATTAGTAAAATGACTAGCAAATGACCACTATGATACATAAGTCAAAAGGGCAGCAAAAATGCATAATCAGGAGATGGTTATCACATTTTTCTTGAAGGACTCACAACTGGTCCTGTTTTGTGTGAAAGAGAAAGATACATGATGTGACATACCACTTTTCTAAATCAATGTGTCTCCTGTGTGCAGGCACCCAGCTCTCTCGCTTTGTTGGTTGGCTCCAACACTATCTTTTGCTGGTCTGCTTCTGCTGTTGCCTGTCTGCTGCTGCTGCCATTGGTCCACTGCTTATTTCTCATCATCTACGCCTTCTTCAGGGTTAACAGTTCTCCTTGGTTCCTTCTGAGTCTGCTCTCCAACCAGTTACAAAAAGACTTCCACATTTTAGGTAAGCATTAGAGTAGCACCCCACTGTCTCAGTACCAAATTCTGTCTTGGTCATCTAGCGCTACTGTAATGAAAATAAAACCAGTAGATTGTTTTGAAAAGAGAAATTTTGTTGCCACAGTTTCACAATTCAGTAAGCTAACAGTTCAGATTCAGGGTGTCATCTCCAGGGGAAGGCTTTATCTGTTGGCTCTAGAGGAAGATCCTTGTCATCAGTCTTACCCCGGACTGAAAGATTCTGAGGTGCAGGAACCCCAGTCCGTTCCAAAGGACATACTCAGTTACTGGCACTGTTTTCTTTCTTGATGGTATGAAGTGTCCAAATCTCTGCCTGCCTCCCTTTCTTTTGTATTCCAAGAGGCTTCCCCAAGCCACAATACAATTCTACACATTAATTCCTGCCCCACTAACTCAACTGCTGCCTTCCTCTCTCGTTAACGTCACAGAGGCAGGGTTTACAGCATACGGGAAGCTCACACTATACGAGGAATCATGGCCCAGCCAAATTTCTACACACATATTTTGGGGAACACAATTCAATCCATGATACCCACTTAGATAAAGTTTTGCTCTCAGGCTGAGAATGCCTTGACTTGGCAACCAAATCACAAATTGTCTGGTTTATTCTAATTAAAAAAAGGAACAAACAAAAAAACCTTTGGATCGTATCATGATGGTTTTATTTTGGAGTGTTACTGCAGTGATTGAAAATATGCTGGGAAAGAGATGATTACCGACTGTATCAGTCAGGGTCCTGGCAGAAAACAGATGGTGCACTCCAACTGAGTAACTTGAGCGAGGTTTAATAAAAGGAATTTTTACAAAGGTGTGGGTACAGTTTAGAGAAATTATCAAGCCAGAATCCTTGCAATAGCAACAGCATGATGATCTAAGATGGCAATGAGAGGGAGTAGTTTCAAATGCGGAGACAGTAGGTGTAGGGAAAAGGGTGCCTGACAAGGTCAGGGCACAGCCAACTCACGGCCCAGCAGAGAAAGAGTCAAAGAATTAAATACTCCAACATCTTTCTTCTCTTACCTTCTGGTCTGCCCACTGGCCAAACAATCATGGTAGCGAGAGAATTCAGTGATGCAACCCATGCAAGTAGGCACTGCATGGCAAAGGACAAGAGATTCCAGCACATTTTGTATCTTAATCCGTAACATTCTGGTGGAGTAGGGTACCTCTGGGAACTTAAATTGGTGGGATGAGACCTGCTGACCAATATGGTACAAGAGAACTGAGTGCTTATGTGCAGGAGATTTCCTGGTGGATTGTCATGCCTCCGAGTACTGACTGGTGTAGCAAGCTACAGAACTTTGGAACACGTGCTGCAGGAGGGCAGATGCAGTCCTGAGGCCTGGGCCGTGAGGCCACAGGAAGCAGAAGCTGAAGACGACAAGGAGCATGAGAAGCTGAGCTGCTTCTGTCTCAGAAGGTGTGGCTATGGCCTCATGGGTCTCTAAGGGTGGTGCCATAGCCCTTTGTGTTTCTAAGGGTGGAATTGCCACCCAGGTAGATTAGGAAAATGGTGTGCCTAAAGCTGAGGGAGCTGAGTTGTTATCCAGTGGGCCTGGAAGGTGGAACTGTAGCACAGGGCCAAGGGGTCTCCAATCAGAATCTGCAGGGTATGGCCAATGCTTGCAGTCTGGAGGGCAGGGCCATTGTGTAGAATGCCTTATTTCCAAAGCCTTGAGGGCTAATGTAATGCATTCTGCTTACTGATTGTTGCCTATTTTGCCTTCTTTCTCCCATTTGTAATTGAAGTATCTAACTTGTGCCTGCCATTCTGCCGTTGTATTTTGGAAGCCAATAATTTGTATTCTAGAGTTCACAGCTGAAGAGGAATTTCTGGGTTTTGAAATTTGACTTAAGACTTTTGCTATAATGGGGTAATTGTATTTTTGCATGTTGCAAGGATGTGATATTTTAGGCAACAAGGGGTGGAATATTGTGCATTAAATTGTGTTACCCAAAAAATATGTGTAGAAATTTGGCTGGGCCGTGATTCCCAGTATTCTATGAGGTGTCTGTATGCTGTAAACCCTGTGTCTGTGATGTTATTGAGGGAGGATGGGCAGCAGTTGAGTTGGTGAGGCAAGACTTACTGTGTGGGATTGTATTATGGCTTGGGGCAGTCTCTTGGACTATAAAAGAAAGGGAGGCAAGCAGAGATTTGGGAATTTCATACCACCAAGAAAAAAAGCAGTGCTGGAAGATGAGCATATCCTTTGAAAGGGACCAGGATCCCTGCACTCGCAAGCTTCCAGTTCAGGGTAAGATTGATGACAAGGGCTTTCCTCCAGAGCCAACAGAGAAAGCCTTCCCCTGCAGCTGACATACTGAATTTGGACTCTTAGCTTGCGGGACTCTGACAAATAAAATTTCTCTTTGTTAAAGCCATCTATGTGTGGTGTTTCTGTTATAGCAGCACTAGATGACTAAGACACAGGGCACAAGAATTTGTCTAACAATTATACAGGAGTAGCCTTATTTTAGGTTTCCTTTTATTTGAAAAATTTAAAGTGTATCCCATGACTCATTTAACTACAAATAATACATAAAATAGTAAGTTTTAGCTTAGCATCTTTACGTTTTGCAATGAATTTAGCAGAAACATTTATTCTCGCAGTAGTTGTATAATTTTTGATTACTAAAAGAAAAATACTTCTGGCTATTTCTGATATATAGTCATGACAATGGCATTTACCACACAGATTAACTGACATAAACTTTTATGTCTATGCAACTTAGTGTAGATGGCAATTCTAAGGGCAGATCGCCTGAAAACATAAATATTCTTTTGAGGAAAAGAAAAATAAAAACAAAGCAATCAGTGTTTTATGTCTTTTATGCTGGAATCTAAGTCCTTTCTAATTACTCTAGAAGTGAAGACACCAACAGTTAGGACTCATTAGCTTGGTCCATTTCACTCAGTGCTGACTGGATTTAATTTTTTTCCCCTTGGTTTGCTAGTCTCTTATTTGGATATGTTTCTGACATCATTAAAGTTGGAAAGAGTGATTCTGTTAATATCTTAAAAGTCTTTTCTTTAGTGTGGGGAAGCATAAACTTTTAAGTGCTTAAAAATAACTTTTGAAATTTGTTAAAATGTAGATTCTTGGGTCTGATTCCTGATATTTTGCTTTAATAAGTCCCAGTAAGCCCCAGACCTTATCTCTTGCCACTTTTTCCTGCTTATCCTGTTTTAGCTACTGAAAATCATTAGTTCACACTGCTGTCTCCAATTCCAGTACAAACAATAGGGTTCATTATGCTGCTCTCCCACTTTCTAGATTTGTTCTTCCCTTCTCCAACCTTGAGAAATTTGGCCTCTGTTTTCTTTAATATATTCACTTATTTCTTTAATTCTCTAGTGTATAGCTAGGCTCCAAACTCTGCTCTCACATCAGAATGGCATCCTCAGCTCTCTTTGATGTCCTCCTTGGGGTGTGAATTTTTGACTGAATGGGAAAGAAGGCAGGCAAGAAGGACAGAAGCAAGCTTTGTATTTTAAAATGAAGCTATCAAAATCACTTTCAGTAGTTTTGGGGACTAAGCTAACAAGTGCTCCATTACCTGTAAAGCAATGTTATTTAGTCACTATATCCTTCATCTCGATATAGTATTTCCTAAATAAACAGCTTAAAACCAGTAATACCAAACCAAACCAAACCCATTGTCATGGAGTCAATTCCAACTCATAGTGACCCTATAGGACAGAGTAAAACTGCCCCAAGAGTTTCCAAGGAGCATCTGGTTGATTAGAACAGTTTTGTCAGAAGCTGAGCCTTCACTACAGTGCAATCAGGGCTCTCAAGTTAATGACATCTCAAAATGTAGTATAGCAGAAATACTAGTCTGATCTTTAGTCTTCAGTATACTATCAGTTCACTAAAAATGTGAACACTTATGCATTCATTCAATAAATGTAACATAAGCATCTTTTTGTGTTTCTGAAACACTTCTACATGTTAGGGATATAAGAATAAGCAAGGTAGATTTGGTCTCTTTGTCATAATGGTTGTGGTCTGGCTGAGAAGACAAATCCTAAGGAGCAATGGTAATAAACTAGTGCAAGTACTTTTCTAGGGGATGTAGACAAAAAGAGTTCTGAGAGCGCATGGCAAAGGCATGGAGGAGTGCTTGGTGGATTTGATAGTGGCTGTAGCTCTTATCCACGAGGGTAACAGGGTTTCCAAGTAGGGGATAGCAAAGTGATATAGTGGGAGAACAGTTTTTGGGCAACAGGAACAAAATGTAGAAAGGGGAGTTGTTGTGTATGAGGAATTAAATGAAATTAGATGTGTCTGGTGTGAAAAGAGAGAGTAGGGGATATGCAAGGGAGACGTTTGGATAGATGGCCAGGGTCCAGATTGTCAGGGGCATTGCGTCTGTTAGAGGCTTTGGACATTACTTAAAATGTGATAGAAAATCACTAGAGAATGTAATATGAGAATGACATGGTTAACTTTTCAGAAGCATTAGTCTCTTCTATGACTAAAGAAGATGGGCCTGCAGGTTGAGGCAGGAAAAGACTGGAACAGAGCAACAGCTGGAATGCTACTGCAGCTATCCAGGGGTGATGAAGGGCTGACCTAGGTATAGACAATGAGGTGGATGAAAGTGGATGCTAACAAGTAGCATTTCAAGGTGGACTCAACAGAAATGGTGCCCTGGTCTCTGGCATTGACAAATAATCTTCAGTGGAACAAAAGACCCAGGAAGACAAGCAAGGTAGGACTGGGATGAAGGTGAAGGGGGATGATGAGCTAGTCCTCCCATTTGTAAAATTTTCAGCAATAGCATTCTGTGATTGTCTTGTTTTTTCTTCTTGTGGCCAAAGAAAGAGTAATTTTTAGAGTGGTCAGTATAGCCTTTAAATACCTCCTTTCCCTTGCTATTTAGGTATCTGACCATCTAGGCTTTAGTTACCAGTTAAGCTCAAGGAACAGAAAATGTTTATATTCCTTGGTATTTAAACTGGAACAAAAGAAACAGAGCGGGTAGCTGGCATAAGCTGGTAAATATGTCAGCCTTCATAAGCATGAAATAACACAAGATTTATCATTCCACGTTTTATAACTTGGGTGATTTTAGATCTGCTGTGGCCAGGCTGACTTTATTGTCCTATAATTCTCAGTTCTGCGATTTGCGTTTTCTCTTAGCTTGAGCAACTCTCCCGATTGCTTATGACTTTAGAGTTGCTACAAGGGAGTCGTTACACACAGATGGCTTTTAGTAGGGAAGTCAATTTGGTAGGCATTTTTCCTTGATTACGATGACTTCTCTCTGCACTGATTGTTGTAGGAGTGAAGATTCTTGCATGTCAAATGGAGAAAATGTTTCCAGGGCCTTGGATATGGAAAGAACACTATTTGGCAGGCAATCTCTGTATAGCTATATTCTGATGAAAAGGCTGCCCTGTTTCTTTAATTTATTCAGATAAATTTTTATAAGCAATGATAAAACCAAACCAACATGAGGCACCAAAGACTGAGAAGAATTTGCAATAGTGAGCAGATATTGATTTGAGCCTATAATTATATCCACCTTGTTATATGGTTTCATTTTCATCCCTTGCAACCTTGAAAATAAGTATAAAAATCTTATCAGGCTTATACTCTTTTTTTAAAGTTCATTCAGCTGTCTGTCTTTGAGAACAGAGGCAGAAAAAGAAATATTTTTAAAAATTGAAACCAATTTTATTTTGTTTTACAGCCTTTCAAATAAGTACAAAAATTCTGCCAAATATATCTTGTACCCATTTTTTAGTTCATTCAACTATCCTTGCATGAAAATACCTGTAAAAAAGAGGTACTTATAATTTGAAAACTATTTCTTTTTAATATTAACTTAAAAAATTACTGTGGTCAAATATATGTAGCAAAATGTTTGCCATTGTAATGTACACATAGTATGACATTAATTACATTCACCAAGTTGTGCTACCCTGCTATTCTCCCTTTGCAATGTTTTCCATCACATCGTACAGAAAGGCACACCTTGAATAATGGCTCACGTTCCCTTCAGCTCCTGGTAACCGTTAAAAAGTGTTTGTCGCTATGCGTTTGCCTATTCTGGACTTTTCATATAAATAAAACTATACGTTACTTGTCCTTTTCCATGTGTCTTACTTCACTGAGAAACCTGGGTGGTATACTTGTTAAGTGCTGCATCTGCTAACCAAAAGGTTAGCAGTTGGAATTTGCCAGGTGCTCCTTGGAAACTCTATGGGGCAGTCTGCTCTGTGCTATAGAGTCGCTCTGAGTCAGAATAGACTCAACGGCAGTGGGTTTTTTTTTTTTTATTTCACTTGGCATAATGTTTTCAAGGTTAGTGTATGCCATAGCCTGTATCAGAACTCATTTCTCTTTATTGCCGAATAATATTGTTTTATGCATATATTAAGTTTTATTTATCCCTTCATCTGTTGGTGGACACTTAGGCTTCTTCCAGCTTTTGGCTGCTGTTAATAATACTGTAACGAACATTGGTGTACAGTATCTGTTTGAGTCCCTACTTTTTCCTCATTGTTTATTTATTTAATTAAAAATATTTTATTGTGCTTTAAGTGAAAGTTTACAATTCAAGGGAATTTGCCATATAAAAGCCCGCACACATGCTGCTATGCAACACTAGCTGCTCTCTCCACTGTGTGGCAGTGCACCCTTGCTCCATCCTGTGCTTCCCGTATTCGTTCAACCAACTCCTTTCCTTTCCTCCACCCTCCCACTGCATCTCTAGATAGGAGCTTCTCCTATAAACCCACTGCTGACAAGTGAATTCCTACTCATAGAAATCCTTTAGGACAGAGCAGAACTGCTCCATGTGTTTCCAAGGAGTGCTACTGGTTTCAGCTCTGGGCTAACAGAGAGTCTGGGGACCATGTCCTCAGGAGACCCTCTTGAATGTTGGACTATTAAGTCTAGTCTTTTAATAGAGTTCTAGATCAGCATCTGCACTTTTTCTCCCACTGCAACAGGGACACTACGTTGTATTCCCTGTCAGGGCAGTCATTGTTGGTGGCCTGGCACCATATATTTCTTCTGGCCTCACGCTGATGTAGTCTCCCAATCATATGGCCCCTTTTGCCTTCTCAGCTCTTATTTTCCTTGTGTCTTTGATGTTCTTCTTTCTCCTCTGCTCCAGGTGGATTGGGACAAGTTGATTCTACTTAGATGGCAGTTTGGTAGCTTTTAAGATGCCACTTACCAAAATGGGATACAGAATATTTTCTTAGAAAAAGAGCTTAGGTGTGACCATTGACCTAGATGTCTCCCAAAAACATGACTTCCAGACCCCCGCCCCTGCTACTCTGAGCTTTGAACTATTGGATTGCATTTATGAAACCTCAGTTCCAGCAGTGTTAATCTTCCTTCCACTGTATGCTGTCGCTCACTCCACTTAACCTAATTCCTATCTACTAAGCTGTGAATAGCCATCTCCTTCCTTTGTAATTGTCAAAGATTATTTTCTTCTGTGCTTAAACCTTTTCTTTAATACTTTAATAGTAGTTTTGTATAAAATTTGTCCTTTTGTGACTAATTTCACTCAGTATAATATCTTACAGGTTATCAGATGTTTCCCAAGATCATCATTGTTCTTTATCATTGCATAGTATTCCACTGTGTGTATGTATCATAGTTTTCTTTTCTTGTATTATGATGAAGTGAAAGTATACAATCCAAATCAATGTTGCATGCCCACCTATCTGCTGAATATTTGTTTATGCATTCATCTGTTGATGGGTACCTAGGTTGATTCCATCTTTTTGCTGTTGTGGACAGTATTGCAGTAAACATTGGTATGCGTGCATCTATTCTTGTGGCAGCCCTTATTTCTCTAGGATATATTCCAAGCAGTAGGATTGCTACACAATATGGTATTTCTATTTCTAACTTTTCAAGAGAGTGCCAAATCAATTTCCAAAGTGATAGTACCTTTTTACATGCCCTCGAGCAGTGTGGAAGAGTTCCAGTCTCTTCACAACCTCCAGCCAGCATTTATTTTTTTGTGTTTTTTTGAATTAATTGACAGCACTAGCTTTTTTTGTTATTGTTGTTGGGAGTGAGATGGTATCTTATTGTACTTTAGATGTGGATTTCTTTAATAGCTAATGATTGTAAGCATTTTTTCATGCATCTTTTAGCTGCTTGAAGGTCTTCTTTGGTGAAGTGCCTGTTCACATCCTTTGCCCATTTTTTAAACAGTTTGTCTTTCTTCTTATAATGTTTTACAGTACCCTGTGGCTTATGGAAATTTGACACCAGTCAGATTCATTGTCGCCAAAAATCTTTCCTGCCTGTAGGTAGTCTTACTCTTTTGGTAATCTTTGGATGAACATAAGTGTTTGATTTTTAGGAGTTCCTGTTTACCTATATTCTCTTCTGGTGTTTGTGCATTGTTAGTAATATTTTGTAGTCTGTTTATGCTGTGCATTAGTGCTCCCAGCATTGTCTGTATTTTTTCTTCCATAGTTTTTATTGTTCTAGATTTCACATTTCAGTCTTTGACCCATTTTGAGGTATTTTTTGTGCATGATGTGAGATGTGGATCTTGTTTCATCTTAGCAAAAGGATTTGCTAACACCACTTGAAGAAACTGTTTTTTCCCCACCTCGTAGACTTTGGGCCCTTGTCAAACATCAGCTGCTCATAGGTGAATGATGTTATACTTGGATTCTCTATTGTGTTCTATTGGTCTATGTATCTATTTTTGTACCAGTACCAGGCTGTTTTGACCTGTAAGCACTACTTTTCCTGTTTCCCATATGTTCCCGTAGGGTATGTCTTCATTCTCACTTGATTCTATGAATTTATTTATTCTATCATTGATTTCTTCTTTAACCAAGCTGTTTTTGAGTGCGGTGTTGTTCAGTTTCTGTGCATTTGCTGTTTCTGCTGTTGATTTGGACTTACGTGGCTTTATGTCTGAAAAGATGCTTTTCAATATTTCAGGGCTTTGGATTTTGCTTTAAGGTCTAATATGTGGTCTGTTCTAGAGAATGTTCCACGTGCATTGACGAAGAAGGTATACTTGTCTTTTGTTGGGTGGAGTGTCCTGTATATGTTACTGAGGTTGAGTTGGTTGATTGTGGTATTTTGGTCTTCAGTGTCTTAACTGAGCTTCTGTCGATCACTGAAAGTGGTGTATTGAGGTGTCCTACTGTTGTTGTGGAGCTGTTTCTCTCACTTTTCAATGCTGTTGGAGTTTCTTTGATGAATTTTGAAGCTCTTTCACTGAGTGGGTCAATATTTTATATGGTTATGCCCACCTGATGTATTGATGCTTTAATCAATATATAGTGACCTTTTTTGCTTCCTGTGGTGGGTTTTACTTCAAAGTCTATTTTATCTGAAATTAATATTGCCACTCATGATCTTTTTTGAATATTGTTAGCTTGATATATAGTTTTTCATCCTTTGAGTTTCAGTGTGTTTGTGGTTTTAAATCCAAGGCATGTCTCTTGTAGGCAGCATACAGACAGATCATTTTTTTAAATCCATTCTGCTACTCTTTGTCTCTTTATTGGCATATTTAACCCATTTACTTCAATGTAATTATTGATAAGTATGAATTTAGTGCTGTTGTTTTGGAGACGTGTGTGTGTGTATGTGCACGCGTGCGCACATTGTCGACAAATTCTTTATCCCAGTAAAGTTTCTGTGCTGAATCATTTTTCTTTATAGATTTTCTTTTCATTGTTTTTGGTTTTATATTCACTGACACTTGTTGATGGTTAATTTACTTTACAGTTTACCTTATTATTTACTCCTAATATTCTAAATTTAAACTAGTGTTGATTTTGTTTATATTGCCTTGGCTTCCTCTTCATCTGAAAGATCTATGAATATGTTAGTCCCTCATTTTGATGCAGTGTTGTCATAATTTATATACTGAGATCTCTGTTTCAATATTTTTAGTGTTTTAGTTTTGATTAATTTTGTGATGCCCCTATCTATGTTGATATCTGGATGCTCTGTGCTGCATTGTGTCCTTGAGTATATATATGATGTTACTGATTTTTCTAATCGAAGAACTTCTTTCAGTGCTTCTTGTAATTTTGGCTTGTTTTTTGTTTTTCTTCTTTTACAAAGTCTAAACTTTGGCTTATCTAATTTTGCCATCATATTTGAGAGCCAGTTTTGAAGAATATATAATTCTTGCGTCGCAGTTTTTTCCTTTAAGAATTTATGTGTGTGTGTGTCATCCAATTGTCTTCTTGCCAGCATAGTTTCCGCTGAGTAATTGGAGCTCAGTCTTATTGGCTCCCCTTTGGATGTTATTTTTTGATTAAGCCCAGCTGCCTTTAAAAGAATCTCCTTATCTTTAGTTTTGTTAAGTTTGATCATGATATGTCTTAGTGTCTTTCTTTTGGGATCTACTTTGTGTGGAGTTTGATAAGCATGTTGGTTAGGTATCTTCTCATGTTTCATGCTATCAGAGTTTTCTTTCAAGATGTCTTCAACAATTCTCTCTGTGTTTTCTGCTATTCCACACTTCTGCACTTTGTTTTGGTACTCCAGTCATTTGTAAGTTATTTCTCTTTATAGAGTCCCACATATCTCTTAGAGATTCTTCATTTTAAAAAAATTGTTTTATCTGATTTCTCCTCATGTATGTTAGTGTCAATTTTTTTTAACTTTCAGTCACGCTAACTCTGCATTCCATTGCCTCAGTCCTGCTCTTTTGACTTTCCACTGAAATGTCTGATTCTGTAATTTTATTGTTAACCTGCTGAACTTCAGATCATTGTTGCTGAAGAATTTATGTCCTGTTTAAGTTTTCATTTTGCTCTGCTACAGTTTGCCTAATCTCCTTCCTGATGTCTTGAGTTCTAAGCATAACTCTTTTGTATACTCCCTCTAATAATTGTAGGAAATCTTCTTTATCTGGAAAAATTTTTGATGATTTGTTTTGGGAGTTTTCTGATGCCATGGTGGTCTGCTTTTTTAAATGGTTGGAAATTGATTGTTGTCTCTAAGCCATCCAAATGTTGTAATTTATTTATGTTGGGTTTTTGTGTTTCTGTAAGTGTGAACTATATATGTGTATGTATACATACACATGAATATATATAGTTCATATATGTGTATATATGTATATATATACACACACATGTATATATATCTAAACAAAGTTTTTGAGTATCCAAATAGTCTGTTCTTTTGAGCTAGTTTGATTATTAGAGCCTTTGAAAATCCAGTGCCTTGTCATTGGGTTATTAGAACTGCAAGCTTGTTGAGAAAGGTAGGGGGAGTTCCCAGTTCTGGGGAGCTGGCAAACATTCCTCCATCCCTTTTCCCTCTCCAAGTCTGGGAGAATAGCTTAGGGCATACATGTAAAGTACACCACTTCCAGCCCAGGTAAAGCATCAGAGTTTAGTACCCACTGCAGAGCAGAGAACAGAGGGGGAAGTGCTGAGGAAAGGGAGACAAATCAGTGTTTAGGAAAGATTTAAATTCACAAGAGTTAGCAAGCACTTGGCTTATGACATTAAGTGACCATCCTCTGTGGTTCTGTATGTGTGGCTGTGTGATGGTTGGGCTCCTCACTGAGAAAGATGCACTCCATTTGCCTCACTGTTGCTCTGCTCACCTCCACCAACCTGCCACAGCTGTGCTTGTCTTATAGAAGTGGGTCCCTCAGCAGGATGAGAATTTAATTCTGGCAGTTGTTGCCTCTGGATCACCTCTCCCCTCCCTTTGACCAAGTCTGATCTCTTAGCTTTCCCCATGATGTTCAAGGATACTAGAATAACCTACATAATCCATTCATTTGTTTTTCTGATTCTTTGTTGTTAGAGGGATCCCAGGTTGCATGTGACTACTCTGCCATCTTAGCCCAACTTCCTGAGTCCTACTTTTAATTCTTTTGGGTATGTATTTGTCTTAATCATTTAGTGCTGCTGTAACAGAAATACCAGAAGTAGATGGCTTTAGCAAACAAAAATTTAGAGTATCAGCTTCAGGGGAAGGCTTTCTCTCTTCGTTGGCTATGGAGGAAGGTCCTTGTCTTCAGTCTTCTCCTGAACTGGGAGTGTCTTAGGCACATGCTGTGCTCTTGGTCTTACTTTCTTTGTCATAAAATGTTACTTTACCTTTCTGCTCACTTTGCTCTTTTGTATCTCAAATGAGATTGGTGTTATGGATTGAATCGTGTCTCCTCCCCCCCCTCCAAAATAAGTGTAGCCATGTGGCTGGGCCATGATTCCCAGTATCTTGGGACTGTCCTCCATTTTGTAGTTTTCCTATGCTGTATGTTGAAGTATTAGGGTGCGCCTGTAAATCCCTTCATAGGATCACGTCCCTGCTCCACTCTCAAGGGAGTTTCCTTGGAGTATGGTTTGCTGCACCCTTATTCATCCTACAAGAGATAAAAGGAAAGGGAAGGAAGCAGAGAATTGGGAACCTCACACCATCAAGAAAGCAGCACTGGGAGAAGAGTGTGTCCTTCATATCTGAGGTGCCTGCTCCAAGACTCTCCCTGGACAGAGACTGATACAATACTGGACTTTCCTCCAGAGCTGACAAGGGGGAAAGCCTTCCCCTGGAGCAGACACCGTGAATATGGACTTGCAGCTTATTGGACTATGTAAGAATAAACTTTCCTTTGTTAAAGCCATCTACTCTGTGGTGTTTCTGTTAGAGCAACACTAGCTGACTAAAACAATTGGCTTGAGACACTATCTAATCTTGTGCGTGTCATCAATGTAACTATAACTAATGCAGTCTCATTAAAGTCATAGTGACAGGATTTATAATGCATAGGAGAATTATATCAGATGACAAAATGGTAGAAAAGTACCCAGTACTGTGAATCACCACTTAATAAACTTAACACATATTTGGGGGGAGGGCACAATTTAATTCATGATAACATCTCAGGAGTGGAATAGCTGGGTGATAAGGTAATTCTGTTTGCTTTTTTAAAGAACCACCAAACTATTTTCCAAAATAGCAGTATCGTTTTACGTTTCCATTAGCAAAGCATGAGGATTCCAGTGTCTCCACATTCCTACCAACACTTTTTTTCTGTTTTTTTTTTTTTTTTTTTGTGATGGTAGCCACCCTAGTAGGTCTAAAGTGGTATCACATTGTGGTTTTGATTTGTATTTCCCTAAAGACTATGAAGTTGAGCATCGGTTCATGTATTTATTGGCCGTTTATATATATTTGTAGTAATGTCTATTCAAGTTGTTTGCCCATATTTTGATTGTTTGTCTTTTTGTTATTGAATAGTAGGAATCTTTTATACATTCTGTTTATTAACCCCTTATTAGATATGTATTTCTCAAATATTTTCTCCCATGCTGTAGATTGTCTTTTTACTTTGTTGATAAAATCTTTTGATAGGCAGAAGTTTTTGACTTTGATGATGTCTAATTTGTTTGTTTTTGTTCTTGCTCTTTCTTTCGGTGTCATATCTAAGAATACAGAGTCAAAAACAAGGTTCTGAAACTTTACCCCTATAGAGTTTTATGGTATTAGTTCTTATATGTATGTCACTGATCCATTTAGAGTCAGCTTTTGTATATGAGGTCTGACAAGTCCATGAAAGTAATTGTTCTAAGTGCTAAATACCTCATTGCTGAATACCACTATGGTCACCTTGGATGTACCCCACTTGGGAAGTGGTGAACTAACACTGGCTCCTAGTCCACCCTTCAAAGCAATTTTGGAACTCTTTTTCTGGTGTGGCCATCGTGCTTGGTGGCACAGAGGCAAGTTTGCAAACTTAGCTCTATAGTTGCCCGTGAGGGAGTTTTTAGCCAGTAAACAAATAACTGTATTGTAACACCCTCCCTACTCACATAATCTGGCCCCCAGTGGCTTTTTTCTTTGTCTGAAAATTCAGGAAATGTTGAAAGGAAAACATTTTGATCACATTCAGGACATCAAGGGTAATACAATGATAGGTCTGATGGCTATTCCAGAAAAAGAGCTCCCAAATTGCATTGAAGGGTGGAGTATGTGCTGGCATTGGTGCATAGCTTCTCAAGGGGAGTTCTTGGAAGGTGACCATAGTGATATTCAGCAGCGAGGTATGTAGCACCTTTTCTAGGATGAGTTTGCGAATGTAATTTTCAGACCTTGTGTAGTATAAGGTATGAGTCAGATTTCATTCTTTTGAATATGGAGACCTAGTGGTCTCTTATATTAGTTTTTAAATCAACTTTTTATTACATCAGTGATACAGGTTTATTGTAGATATATCAGAAAATAGAAGCCATGTTTTTACATCTAAATTTATGTTCTTCTGAGGAAAGGCCTCATTATATGAATGTACATGAATGTATATATGTATATGATCTCTAACAGATAAACTTTGTCCCCAGGTAGACGTTTTTGGGAGGATTTAAAAAAAATCTAGGTCATAATCAGTCATTTCAGTGTTTAACTCACACCAGTCAAGCAAAACATCAGCTATCAGGAGTAGACATTGCTGCCAGATTCTAAGAACTTAGAGCTTCATATTTGAAGTGGTCTGCTTTTTGAAGTCTAAAAATAATACTTGCCCATTGCTTTTGCCATGTAGTGCTGCTGTAACAGAGATACCACAAGTCCGGTAAGTTAAAAGCCCCAATTCTGGGTATCAACCCCAGAGAAAGCATTTCTGGCTCTGGAGGAAGGTCCTTGTCATCAGTCTTCCCCTGGACTGGAAGCCTCTAAGAAACAGGGATCTTGGGGCCTTTCCAAAGGATGAGCTCAACTCCTGGCACTGCTTTCTTTCTTGATGGTATGAAGATCCCAAATCTCTGCTTGCCTACCTTTCTTTTGTATCCTAAGGGGCTGCTGTAAGCCACAGTATTGTCCCACACACTAAGTCCCACCCCCACCAACTCAGTTGTTGCCCATCCTCCCTCATTAACATCAGAGAGACAGAGTTTACAGCATATAAAATACCTAGAATCATGGTCCAGCCAAATTTCTACACACATTTTTTGGGGAAACACAACTCAATCTATGACCTTCCACCTTTTGTTCCCTAAAAAAATCACAGCCTTGCAACATGCAAAAACATATTTACCCTGTTATAGCAAGTCTTAAGTGAAAGTTGAAGATCTAGAAATTCCACCTCAGCTACGAAATGTAGAACACAGGTTATCTGCTTCTGAAATACAGCAGTAGAGCAGGCAGTCACAAGTTAGACTTTACCATTACAAATAGGAGAAAGAAGGCAAAATAGGAAAACAGCAAGTCAACATAACACATTACATTAGCCCTCAAAGCTTTGAAAATAATCTTGCATTTTTTGAGATATTCTATGCAATGGCCCTGCCCTCCAGACTCTAAGTACTGACCACACTTTCCAGATTTTGAGTGGAAGCCCATCGTCTTTGTGCTACAATTCTGCCCTCTAGGCCCACTGGGACATCAATTCTGCCTCTCCCCTCTACTTTAGGCACATCCTTTTCCTATTCCATCTGAGTGTCAGCTCCACCCTTAGAAACAGCAGGGGCCATAGCTCTACCCTTAAAAACCCCCGAGGTCATGGCCATACCATTTGAGACTGAGGTAACTCAGCTTTTCATGGTCCTAGTCTCTTCAACTTCTTCCTGTGGCCTTATGGCCTAGACTTCACACCTGCCTCTGTCCTACTGGGGCAAGTGTTCCAAAGCCCTACTGATTTAAATACCTGGAGGCACCCTACTCCACCAAGAAACCTCCTGTACACAGGCACTCAGCTCTCTTGCTCCATGGGTCAGCTCTAGCACTGTATCCCGCTGGTATGGTTCTTCTACTGCCTGTCTTCTGCTGCTACTGCAGCTAACTGCTGCTTGTTTTTCAACATCTGCACCTTCTTCAGTGTTAACAGTTCTCCTCAGTTTTGAGTTTTCCACACATTCACAGTTTCAAAACTAATTCCTCACTTTAGGCATCTGTTATAGTAGCACCCCACTCTCTCTATACCAAATTCTGTCTTTGTTGTCTAGTGTTGCTACAACAGCGATACTACAAGTAAATGGCTTTAAAGAGAGTTTTTTTTTGTTTTGTTTTGTTTTTTTTTAATCACAGGCCAGTAAGCTAAAATTCCAAATTCAGAGTGTCAGCTCCAGGGGAAGGCTTTCTCTGATGGCTCTGGAGGAAAGTCCTTGTCATCAGACTTCTCCTAGACTAGAAGCTTCTGAGGAACAAGGGCTCTGGGGTCCTTTCCAAAAGGACATACTGAACTCTGGCACTGTTTCCTTTCTTGATGGTACAAGGACCCCAAATCTCAGCTTGCCTCCCTTTAATATTCCAAGAGGCTGTCCCAATCCACAATACAATCCCACACATTAAGTCCTGCACCACCAACTCAAATGCTACCCATCCTCCCTCATTAACATCACAGAGGCAAGGTTTACAGCATATAGGAACCTCATGTAATACTGGGAATAATGGCCCAGCCAAATTTCTATGAACATTTTTTGAGGGAACACAATTTGATGCATAGCTGGTGAGCAATCAGTGGTTGTCAAACATTATGCTAAGTACTTCACATGTATCTCATTTAATCCTCATGGAAAAACCCATGAGGTCAGTATTACTCCCACTTTAATGAGAAGGAAATTTAGGTACAAAAAAATGAGGTCACTCCAGATTATGAAGTATCTCCTCTTAACTATGGAGCCATGTTTGTTTCCCTCTTCTCTTTCTTTTGTGTTCTCCTCTGCAGCATACACCTTGTTTCATCTCATGTAAATTAAAATATGCATTTCTTCAAATTTCAGTGGCAAATGGTGAGAGAAAAGAAAAAGACATGCGCTACAAGAGCACCCACATGCAAAAATGATGCAGTGGAGGAACTCATGTTGGCCAGGAAGGAGAACAAGATAAAATGCTCCATTTTTCCTCTGTGGCTGAATCGTTTAGAGATCCATTTCTGAGAGAAAGCAGGCATTTTGTCTCTAGCCAGGCAGTCTGTGGGGATCTCTGACAATGAATTCTTTTTCTTGTCTCCTCTTTCTGCTCCCTGGTGCTTTTTTACCTTAAGTTCATGAAATTCTGTGCGACTGTGCATTGATTTCCTCTTTGCATGCCTGGGAAGAAGGCATGCATGCCTTTGCATTCCCCCATTGCTGTATTTAGTATCCTGCCTCCAAGTTTTGTTTAGATCTTGGACATCATACTTACAAACCTATGTTATAATGTCAAGTTTTGTCCATTGATTGATTTTTTTTTACACATTTGTTCAAGATGTTGAGAATTAAAAAGTTGACTTCAAACTGTTTCTTGATTAGCTTCTTGTAGAAACTCATTTTTTTTTCGTTAATCTTGTTATTTTCTTGATACCAAACTAACCTTTAACAAATGTAGACCGCCTTTGAAAAGTGAACGACAGTGATAATATTGATATCATGTACTTATATTTTATGAAACTTTTTTTTTCTATTGGAGCAATGTTATTCCCAGTTTACGTACAGGAGGTTGATTGAGACAGGCAGATACCTTACACTTGTCCCCAGCCCTCCATCTGTCTCTCACATTGCCCCTCCTGTTATACTTGCCTTGGTTGTTTTATGGATGTTCATCTGAATGCTTTTTTTCTTCCTATAATTCCATATTTATTTTAAAGCCCATTTGATCAGCTGGTGATCGTTTGCTTCATCAAAACACCTTTTTTTTTTTTTTTTTTTGCTTGACTTACTACAAACCTTTAATTTTTGAGACAAACAAAGCTCACATATGGTTGTACATTCCCCTATGAGACTTATGAGACTTATTTTATCCACGCTACTCTCTCTCCTCCTCCAGCATATGTAAGATGATGGTTTTTCAACTTCAGTGTATGTAAAGACTACTTGACAGGAACTGGTTAAACATATAGATTCCTGGACTATGCTTCCAGGGATTCTGATTCAGTTAGTAGGGTGAGGAGTCTGTGGGTGGCACAAATGGTCAAACACTCAGCTGCTAACCAAAAGGTTGGCAGTTCAAAGTCACCCGGAGATGACTCATAAGAAAGACTTAGTGATCTACTTTTGAAAATTCACAACCATTTAAAGTTTTATGAAGTGAAATTCTACTCTGACAAATATGTGATGGCCATGAGTCAGAACTAACCCAGTAGCAGTTGGTTTCATTTTTGGTTTAGGTACAGTGAAGCCAGAGAATCTGTAGATTTAACAAATATCACAAATATTTCTGAACTAGGAGACTCGTGGGAAACATATTGGAAAGCATTGCTCTGATACATTTTCATCCATTTTGCAGATGAACAACTTTCCTAAGATCTAGAACTAAGCCTACTCTTTATATACAAACCTGCTATGTTACTTTTTATGTCACTGTCCCTGAAAAATCTGGACCAACCTTAAAGAAGCAGGGGAACTACAGAGTATACCTACTAAAAGTTATTCATCACAACATTGAAGTTCGTTTTCCTCCTATGAAAACAACCAATGAGCTGGACAAAGGTTCTGTTTTGGATGTGGGGACTGACCAACATGGAATAGCTTCTGAAATTCAGAGGCAACCTACAGGATTCCAACAAAGCACACTGGGCCTGAGTCAGTTGCTATTACTGGCCATGTGACTTGAGCCAATGTTCTTTCCTTCTTTAAGCCTGTTTCCACATCTCTAATGTTATACTAGATGGGAGTTTGCTAAGCTTTTCCATCAAAACAGACTTACGTACTCTAGTCCTAGGAGAACTTCGGCCATAGCTGGAAGTAGCCTCCTACTGGATAAAATTTCTTTGAATACCATGTCATACCTTGAAAACTCAGGTAATTATTATTATTTTATTTTTGGGGTGCATTATATTCCATCATATATTCATGCTTACTTCAGTGGAAAAGTAATGTTTAAATTTAAGTACTGATGAATAAAAATCAAACTGCTGTGGCTACACTTCCTATTCTTGCAAATTCTGGGAGTTTCTGTGCTTGAATTTGAGAGTAGACTATGTAATACTAAAAATTCCTTCCAGTTCTGTGATTTTATGAACTAGGAAAATTCTTTAAGTAAATTTGCCACTCAGTGACTGCTATCTCTAAATCAGGTGTTTTCTGATGTCTAGGTACCAGAAAAGTGCTTTAAAAGAGAGAAATTCTAAGCTAAAAGGTAGTCATCATTTTGATGTAAATGATCCAGTGCTAAATTTATTGACCTGATTCATGAACAGTTTTGTGTTTTTCTAAACTCCCTTTGAGCTCTGTATGAATTCATTGGCCTCAAATTGAACTTTTACTTGAAAATAGTTGTCAGAGTGTAGGTTTGAAGAAAAAAAAAATCTGACTTGACATAAATACTCATGCTGGAATTTAATGCAAGTAAAGTTTGTTGAGGGCACTCTTTCACCCTCATTAAACTTATTGATCTTTCTGCATCTCACATCTTGGCTTTGGCTGGCATTTCACATCAGCTCTCTGTGAACTCCTTTGCCACTAATGATTCCTCCAAATTGGACATTTCTTGACTTCTTTGCTCTTAGAAAGAAGGGTTATTTGATAAAAATTCTAAATAATTTGAATTCTGTTACCTCCCATAATAAGAGCTCACTAGGGAGCCAAGGTGGCACAGAGGTTAAGTGCTCAGCTGCTAACTGAAAGGTTGGCAGTTTGAATCCCATAGCTACTCTTCAAGAGAAAGATGTCTCAGTCATCTTCCATAAAAATTTGCAGCCTTGGAAACCCTACGGGAGTAGTTCTACTCTATCCTACGTAATCACTATTAATCAACTTGAGAGCAATGATTTTTTGTTTTTAATGGTTCCAGTGTGTACTCGGAAACTCTGACAGTGTACTGGTTAAGTTCTGTGGCTGCTAACCAAAGGTTAGTAGTTCAAATCCACCAGGTGTTCCTTGGAAACTCTATGGGAGCAGTTCTCCTGTGTCCTGTAGGGTTGCTATGAATCAGAATCGACTTGATGGCAATGGGTTTGGTTTGGTGTATACCCAGCAAACTTAAAGTGAACTCTATTCAATTTTGGGGGGAGAATAAGATCCACGAATCACCAGACAGGGACGTATGTCACCTTACAGATGCCAGATATTTCTTTAGACATACCTCTGGAGATGTGTCACCACAGTGGTAATAACTAGCTATGGTCCTATGCTAGATTCTGGTGAGGGAGTGTACTCAGAATGAACTCCCCTCAACTAAATTCACAAGTAACTCTTGTATGAGGAAATGAAATGCCAATTTATTAAGATGTGGAAGAAATATAACTGATAGCAAGGCTAAATTTTGATCAGCATACTTTTAGCTCGCCATATAGATATGTACAAGAAACCAAATTATTGTCAACAGTTTCGTTGGTAAATCTAAGATTAGAGTAAGTAGGTTAAGTGGCTGATCTTGATCATTATGTTATGTTACGTTACATTACGTTGTTGTATTATTTATTATGATAGTCTAATGCATTCATCTCTAACATACACAGTGATTCTATGTATTTAAATGAGTCAGTATCACAGCAGTAGTGGGCTTGAACTGTGCACACTGCCTGCCTGGGATCAAACAAGTTACCGGCTGGGTGATTTTAATACCCTTACCTTTTTGCTTTGCGTAATTCTACCCTGCTCCATTCTATGCTTCTTGTAGATTTTAACTCACAGAAGAAAGTTCATTTTGTCTTATTTCCTAGTTTTTGGAGTATATCTCACTGTCAGCTTCATGCAGTCACTCAAACTTCAAATTGAAATCTCACTGCCCTACCTGTTTGCAGGAAGAAAAGTTGAGGGAAAGACAATTCTTATCTCATAAAAGAAGCCAATGGACAACTTTATGAACTGTTTGACTTCTGGAAGAAGAGTGATGCCTTAGTGCCCCATTTCTTTCTAGATGACCTCTAAATGTGACAATTACTGATAGCCACGGTTTCAGACAGAAAGGTTGTTGGAAAGGAAAAAAAAAAGCCAATCTTAACTCAGTAACTGCTCTCAAGACCTCATTAATCTCTCTATGTTTCTCGATACTACATGGCATCTTTGGTGCCTTAAATTGGAATTTTACTGGCTACTGTTCTTTCAGAGAGAGGACACTTGAGAAAAAAAATAAAAATTTCAATTCTTCCAGATTATTTTAGCAGACCACTTAAAATTGAGTAAGGAAGTGAAAATCATTGACTTCTAAATGAAGCAAACAAACAACACATTCAGGAATGAAAGAATGACTCCTCACCAAGAATTACATGAAAGGGATGTAAAGCTGCAATTTAAAGTTCATGAAAAATGTATTAATTTGTACAATATAATATAACCCACTGTAGGACACACTAAAATTTAGTAAAAAAAGAAAAAGAAAGAAACCGAGATTATTAAAATAAATGCCGTAGCTTTTAAAACGTAAATTAAATATGTATCAATGGTTATTATATGCCAGGCACAAGGCTGGGCACTGGAGAAACAATGGTAATTGAAAACCAACTTGATTTTGTAGAATACACAGTCTTTTGGGGGGACACAGGTATTATCCAAATAGTTATATAAACAAATGTGAATGGCGTGTGTTTTAAGGGAAGTGTATTTGATCCTCGCTGAGCATATAGTAAGAGTATTTGACCTAGAGAAGGAGGTTGCAGAAAGCTCTCTCTGAGAAAGTAATAAATGAGCGGAGACATGAAACATGGCTAGTAGTGAACTGAGTAAAGAGTGGACAGAAAAGGCAAAGTAGGTTGCAGAGCCCGTTTGGTAAGAGGGATGAATTAAGTTCAGTATAAAGACCGATAAGAATGGCTGGAGATCAGTGATGTTAGTACTTAATCTGGTGACACTCCGAGCACTAACACAGGGATAACAAAATGTTCATTAACAAAAACCTATCATTGTGAAACAGAAAGACAATTTGCAGCAGATATTTACCATTTATGTAGTATGAGACCTTACCACAGGAGGTAAAAAATGTAGTTTATGGACAGTAGTAAGAAAACAATGTCAATAGAGCAAAAACTTCCAGTATACCACTTTCCAGTAAAAGGTGTACATCTTCTCTTCGTATACCAACTGTCTTGTTATTTGACATTTTGTGTTTGTGACAATAGTAAAAAATCTACTGTCAAACTATTTTGCACATAAATGACATACATCTGGCGGTAATGAAAGCCAAGGTGTGAGATGGGAGTGATGCAGCTTTGATGGTTAAGGCTATATGTCAGCTTAGCTGGGCCATGACTTTCAGTGGTTTGGCAGTTATTTAATGATATAATTTGGCAGTTTTGTAATGATGTAACTTCGCGGGTATGGACCAATGTAGTCATCCTCTATTTTGTGATCTTGTTACCAGGTTCTTGCCTTGTACCTTTCAAGGTTGAAAAGGCAAGGTGTAGAGAGCCTTTCCTCATGAACAGAATTTATTTAGGAAAGGAAAGAGATCTGCAGGAGGAGATGGAGAGGGCCTGGCAGTGACACTTGCTTCCAGCTCACTGAATAAAAGGTTTGCACAGTTTTAAAGGTTTTAAAGGCATGGAGGGGAATTGTGATTTATTGATTATATAGCAATGGTGGGCGTAGGGAAAGGCACAGCCAGGGTAATAATGTGAATGTGTAGCCAATTTTAAGACAGCCTCTTCAGTGAAGACTTCTGGGCCTTGTCATAGGACTTCAGATGTAGTGGTGTGTCTGGTAGTTTCAAGTGGCTTCTGCAGTTTTCTGGGACTCATGATGCAATATTCTGCCTATTTTAGTCAGCTAGGGCTGCTTTAACAGAAATGCCACAGAGCAGACGGCTTTAATGAAGGAAAGTTTATTCCTACACAGTCTGGTAGGGCACAAGTCCAAATTCAGGATGTTTGCTCCAGAGGAAGTCTTTCCCCTTTGTCGGCTCTGGGGGAAAGTCTGGTATTGCATCAGTCTTTGATCAGGGAGCATCTTGGCTCAGGAACCTTGGGTCTGAAGGATGTGCTCTTCTCCCAGTGCTGCTTTCTTGATGGTACGAGGTTCCCAATTCTTTGCTTGTTTCTCTTTCCTTTTATCTCTTGTAGGATGAAAGGATTAAGGGTAGGACAAGTCATACTCCAGGGAAACTCCCTTTACAGTGGAGCAGGGAGGTAATCCGATGAAGGAATTTACACTCTCACCCTGATCCTTTAACATAAAGCACAGGAAAATCACAAAATGGAGGACAGTCACAAAATATTGGGAATCGTGGCTCAGCCACAGGGCTACATACATTTTTGGGGGGACACAATTCAATCCATGACATCCTACCCACCCTTTGGCATCCCAAAAATCACATCTTTGAAACATGTAACATATTCATCCCATATGACAGAAGTCTTAAATCAGTTCGAAGTCCAAAATTCAAAATTTTTTTACATCTATGAAACCTAGAACACAAGTTATCTGTTTTCAAAGCCATGATGGCAGAACAGTCACAAGTTAGACATTCCATTACAAATGGGAGAAATTGCAGATACAGAAGACATTAACAGGCAACAAGCAAGTCAGCAGAACACATTACATTAGCCCTCAAAGCTTTGAACATAATCTTCCATTTTTGGAAACATTTTACACAGTGGCCCTGCCCTCCAGACTCTAGGTATTGGCCACACTCTCTGGATTCTGAGTGGAGACCTCCAGCCCTGTACTACAACTCTGCCTTCAAGGGCTGCTTGGACAGAGACTCTGCCCCATCAGCTTCAGGTGCACCCTAAGCCCAAATGAGTGGCAATTCAACCCTTACAAACACAGGATGACGTGGCTCCACCCTTTCAAACCCCTGAGGTCATGGCCATAACTTTTGAGACTGAGGCAGTTCAGCTTTCCACACTGCTTGTTTCCTCAGCTTCTGGTTTCTGTGGTTGCATGGCTCGGGCCTCAGGCCCACATGTGCCCTGTCGGGGCAAGTGTTCCAAAGCTCTGTAGCTCCACTGATTTAAGTGCCTGGAGGCACCCCACTCTTGCCAGAAAGCATCCTGCTCAAAGGCACTCAGCTGTCTTACTCTGTGGGTCAACAAGGGTAGCTCCGCCTATTTAAGTGCCCAAAGGCACCCCATTCTGCGAGGAAAGCTCTGTGCACAGGCGCTTAGCTCTCTTGCTCCATGGGTTGGCTCCAGCGCTGCTTCTGGTTCTGTTGCTGCCACTGCTGCTGTCACCAGTCCTCTGTTGTTTCTCATCATCTGCACCTTCTTTGTTCCTTGTGAATCTTCTATCTATTCACAGTTACAAAATGGCTCCCACATTTTAGGTATTTGCTAGAGCAGCACCCCACTCCTGGTGCCGAATTCTGTCTTAGTCAGCTAGGGCTGCTCTAACAGAAATACCACAGAGTGGATGGTGTTAACAAAGGAAGGTTTATTCTTACACAGTCCAGTAGGGTGCCTGTATAGTTTTTTGCTCCCTTGGTTTGACCCAGGTCTTGAATGTAGTCCTTTCACCAAATGTAGTCTTCTTCCCCAGAACTAGTTTTACCTGATTCCTTCTGAAAAACAATTCTGACAAAGTTTACACAGTGAAGTGAATGACTTATCTCAGTGTCTGAGGATGTGATTATTTGTTGAATCTCTTATCCCTTTACCTCCTGTTATAGTTTCCTGTAGTGTTTACTGAAAGCCATATGCATGAAAAGACGTTTATGAAGTCTGGTTCCAGGCACTCTGTTTTACTTGCAAGGAATTGAAAGGAGTTCAAAAGAGGTCTTTAGAAGCCCTGTCTCAATCTGGTGTAGTCATCTTCCATTTTGCATGACATCAATTTCACATAATCACCTAGTCTTTGGAACCTAACCATGTCAATAAGTGGAGAGAAGGTGTACTTTCATTCTTCATATGACCCTAAATAAAGATATAAAAATCTTTATTTCTTCTTTGGTTTCCTAAGACTTTGGGGATTGGAAAGAATTTTTTCTTAAGCAGTGGAATTGAAAGCACCACAAAGATAGTGATGGCTTCAATTAATTTACATTTCCTGACAAAATCTTGGTTCTTACTGGAGTGCCTGACATACTGTTGATGATTAGTAATGCCAGAATCAGTGTATCATATCAGATTAGAATCAAAGATCTGCAAAACATAAACTGACTGCATTTTCCCATTCAAGCTATACCACTTTTGTAGTTTTAAACTGGGAGTAGAATTGCAACTGGAAGAATCCTTGCCTTCCCTCCCTGATACTCCTGAGCATTTCATGTGTGCCCCTCGGAGGTTATCTCTATAGTCAGAATGGAGTACTCTTTTGGAAAAGCGCTCAAGGGGATCACAAGGCCCACAGAACAGAAGTCCTAGTTGGGCACAAATGGAGGGGACATCTTAGGGGAACCAAAGCATGGAAAATTATTTTTAGAGGTGGCCATCGTTACTTATTTGGTGTGTATCTTTTCAAATCATTTTTTAAAAACATTCTGTATATTAATTTTTAAAATATTTTATACTTACTGTAAGTTTACTCTTATATAAAGCATAAAGATTATTTTATTCTTTCTTTCCACTTACATATGTTTTTATATACTTTTAAATTTTAGTTTACTTATATGTATTGCAATAATCTTATTAAAGGACTTTCTATTAATTACAAGGTTATAAATATGAGAACAGAAATGGCCTGTCATGGATTGAATTGTGTCCACCCAAAAATGTATGTGTTGATTTGACTTGATTAGGAGTCCTGATATGGTGTCATTCCTCCCATGTGGGAAGCCAAGACTTCCCGAATCAAGGCCAGGTCAAAATACGGTCAAGCAAACTCTTACATCAACAAGATCTAAAATAAGCACATTCCAAGTATTATATACCCAGCATTGTTCCCACAAGAAGCAGAAGTCAGCATGCCCTCAATCTGGCTTTGATATGATTAGCAAAAGAATGCTTGGGAAAAGAGAACAAGGAAGTGTGTGGGATATATATGTAACTGAAAAATAAAGCTGGGATCTCAGCTTGACTGGGTCCCTCCTGATGTGATCGTTTTGGCTCATTCAGCTCCTGTACCTTCCCCTCCATCCCGTCCATTTGTGATGGCTAGTACCGTCACTCCCATGTGTTGTGAATCCTGCCTCTGTGATGTTGATGATGAGGAATGGTCTGCAGTTGTATTAGTGAGGCAAGTCTCAAGGTACAAGCTTGTGGGTTATAAGGGAGAGAGGTGAGGCGAGAAAGTTGGGAATCTCATACCACCAAGAGAGAAGCACTGAGAGCAGAGCATGTCCTTTGGACAACATGTTTCTGTGCCAAGATGCTCTCAATGGATTTGGACTTATCCTGCTAGACGGTGATGATTTCTCATATTGAATGGACTTGTAACTTGTTAGTGGCATGGAACAAGAGGGCTGAGTGCCTGTGTACAGGAGGCTACTTGATGGAGTGGGGTGCCTCCAGGCACTTGAATTGGTGGAGCTACGGAGCTACAGAACTTTGGAACACTTGCCCCTGTAGGGAAGATTTGGGCTTGAGGCCTAGGTCATGAGGTCATTGGAAGCAGAAGCTGAGACAAGTTGATGAAGATGTGGGGTTGCGGCCCAAAGTTGATGAGACTCTGAGCTGCCTCAGTCTCAGATGGTATGGTCGTGAAAGGGTGGAGCCAGGGCTTTCTGTGTTTGTGGGAGTGGAATTGTCACAGTTGGGCTTAGGGTATACATAAAGTCAAAGGGGAAGAGTACTGTCTAAGTGGGCTTGGAAGGCCAAGCTGAAGCCCAGGTGCCTCCTCTAAGAATCTGGAGAGTGTGGCCAATACCAGGAGTTTGATGAGAATAGCTATGAAATGTCTCAGAGTATGGAATAATGTTTTTGAAGTGATGAAGGCTAATGTAATGTGTTCTGATAATCTGCTTGGTGTATGCTATGAATGTAATCGCTATTTTATGAATGAAAACTGTTGCTGTTATCAATGAAAACTGTTAATGTGTTACGAATCACTATTTTGTATGTTCTAATGATATGATTTTTGGGGTGTCAAAAGGTGGGATGTCATGGATTGAATTGTGTCTCCCCCAAAATGTATGTGTTGATTCGACTTGATTAGGAGTCCCAGTGTGGTGCCATTCCTCCCATGTGTTGTTAATTCTGCCTCTGTTATATTGATTATGGAGAATGGTCTGCAGTTGTGTTAGTGAGGCAGGTCTCAAGGTACAAGCTTGTGGATTATTAGGGAGAGAAGTGAGTCAAGAAAGAGAGAAGCACCAAGAGTGTTCTCTACCGAGGTTCCTGTGCTGAGATGCTGTCACTGGATTTGGACTTCTCCTACCAGACTGTGATGATTTCTCATATTAAATGGACTTGTAACTTGTTAATGGATTTGCAGCTTACCAGACTGAGACAATGAAAGCTTCTTCTTGTGAAGCCTTCCACTCGTGGTATTTTCTGTTAGAGCAGAATCAGGTGACTAAGACATGGCCTATTACCTTAAAACTCAAATTACGCTTTTTGACACGAAACAGCTATTCATGCATGAGGTTAAAAGAAAAACAAAACAGTAAAGATAGAAATTCATAAAAACAAAGCATCTGCCACCTCTGGATTGTCTTTCCAAAGTGAGTTTCTTTAAGTTTCTTGTGCATATTTACAGAAGTAAACTTCACAATGTATATACCATGCAAACAAACGAACATATCCTTTAAAAGTGAGAGCATTCTATATACAATTGTATGTGCCCTGCTTGTTTCCCTTAATAAAACATCATGGAATAATTCCACAGCCTATTAATAGCATTGGTAGTAAAACTGTTTGGTAACCTCAGGTGATTTGTTTAGCCTATGAATATCTCTGTTTTCCTTTCTCTGAAATGGGCATGCTGTCAAGTGTCATCAAGTTGATTCTGACTCGTAGTGATCCTCTGTTCCACAGAACAAAACTCTGCTTAGTCCTGTGCCATCCTTACAATTGTTGCTATACTTGAGTGCGTGATTGTAGTCACTGTGTTAATCCATCTCATTGAAGGTCTTCTTCTCTTTCCATTACTTGATACTTAACCAAGCATGATGTTCTCCAGGGACTAGTGCCTCCTGATAACAAGTCCAAAATGTGTAAGATGAAGTCTTGCCATCCTTGCTTTTAAGGAACATTCTGGCTGTACTTCTTCCAGACCGATTTGTTCATTCATCTGGCAGTCCATGGTATATGCAATATGCTTCACCAGCACCATAATTCAAAGACATCAATTCTTTTTCATTTTTTCCTCTTTATTTTTTTATGATTAAGTGAAAGTGTAAAATCCATATCAATATTGCCTGCCTGCCTATCTGCAACTCCATCGGCTTTCCTCACCCTGTGTCAGCACACTCCTCCTTTTCACTCTTCTGATACTCTCTTAGTGAACACCTGTCCCCTTCTCTCCACCCTTTACTCTCCCATCTAGAAAGAAACCAGTAGGACATCCTCTTATAAATGTTTAAAAGCGTAAAGTACACACCCTACATGCTCACTCTGTGTCCCCAAGTCCAGTCCATTCTTGTCTGAAGGGTTGACCTCAGTACTGGTTTCAGGTCAGGACCAGCAGCAAGTCTAGGGCTGTGTATCCAGGGGACCCTCCTGGCTGTCAGACCACCAGTAGCTAGTTATGCCAATTGGCCTTGATATCCCTTGAGAACATGGACCCCAGACCCCCACCCCTGCTACTCTATCCTTGCAATATTTGGTTAAGATTAGAAGAGTTTTCAGTTTATGTTGAAGTCCAGTTAAGTTGATCTTCTTTCTACCGTATACTGTCACTGCTGTTTCATGCAACCAAAATTCTATCAACTATTTAGTCTATAACCAACCTTCTCCTTCCCTCCCCTCCCTTGCAGCTGTCAGAGTCTTTTCTTCTGTACATAAGTCTGTTTTGAAGTCCTTATAGCAGGGATCTTGTATAATATTTCTCCTTCTGCTACTAACTGATTTCACTCAACCTGGTGTCTTCCAATTGCAACCAGGTTATGAGATGCTTCCTAAAATCATCATTGTTCTTTATCATTGCACAGTGTTCCATTGAGTAAATGTACCGTAGGTTGTTTATCCATTCATCTGTTGTTGGGCATCTGGGTTGATTCCATCTTTTTGCTGTTGTGTACTGTGCTACAGTGAACATTTGTGTGCATGTATCTGTTCACTTCACTGCCCTTGATTTTATAGGATATATTCTGTGCGGTGGGATTGCTGGACAAATAATATACACATTTCCAGCTTTTTAAGGAAGCACCAGATTGCTTTCCAAAGAGGTTGTAACATTTTGCAATCCCTCCAGCAATGTAGGAGAGTTCCAATTTCTCTGAAGCCTCTCCAGCATTTGTTGTTTTGTTGGGATGAGATGGTATCTCATTGTAGTTTTGATTTGGATTTCTTTAATGGTTAATGATTGTGAGCATTTCCTTACGTGTTTTTTGACTGCTTGCATGTCTTCTCTGGTGAAGTGTCTGTCCATCTCCTTTGCCCATTGTTTAATTGGGTTATTAACCTTTTTCTTGTTGATATTTTGCAGTACCTTGTAGATTATGGATATCAGACATCATTCCAACATGTAGTTGCCAAATATTGTGTCCCATTCTGCAGGTGTTCTTTTAATTCTTTTGATAAAGTCTTTGGGTGAGTGAAGGTGTTTGATTCTTAGTAATGCACATTTATCTATTTTCTCTTTTGTTGATCATGCTTTGTCAGCTTTTGTAGTCTAAGCTGTGTATTAAAACTTCCATTGTTGACCCTATTTTTTCTTGCATGATCTTTATTGCTTTAGGTTTGATATTTAGGTCTTTTATCCAGTTTCAGCTAGTTTTCGTGTAAGGTGTGAGATATGGGTCTCCACACCCTGTTTATTCATTCATCTGTTGGTACACAAATAGGTTGATTTTATATTTTCCCTATTGTGGATAGTGCAGCAATAAACATTCATGTGCATGTATCTGTTCATGTGACCACCTTCATTTCTGTAGGATATGTTTCAAGCTGTGAGATTGCTGGATCACTTGGTATTTCTATTTCTAGCTTTTTAAGAAAGCACCAAATTGCTTTCCAAAGAGGTTGTACCATTTTGCATTCCTACCAGCAGTGTAGGAGAATTCCAGTCTCTCCACAGCCCCTCCAGCATTTATTGTTTTGTGTTTTTTGGATTATTGCCAATGTTGTTGGGGTGAGATGGTATCTCATTGTAATGCTTATTTGTGTTTCTCTAATAGGTAATGATCGTGAGCATTTCCCCATGTGTGTTTTGGCTGCTTGGGTGTCTTCTCTGGTGAAGTGTCTGCCCATCTGCTTTGCCCATTGTTTAATTGGGTCATTTACCTTTTTCTTCTTGATATTTTGCAGTACCTTTTAGATTATGGGGATCAGATGTCAGACGGACATGTAGTTGCCAAATATTGTTTCCCATTCTGCAGGTAGTCTTTTTACTTTCTTGATAAAGTCTTTAGATGAGTGTAAGTGTTTAATTTTTAGTAGTTCCCATTTATCTATTGTCTCTTTTTCTGTGTCAGTCAGTTTTTGCAGTTTGACTAAGCCATGTGTTAGAATTTCCATTGTTGTCCCTATTTTTTTCTTGCATGATTTTTACCCTTTCAGGTTTGATATTTAGGTCTTTGATCTATTCTGAGTTAGTTTTTGTGTAAGGCAGGAGATATGGCTCTTGTTTTAGTTTTTTTGCAGATGGATATCCCATTTTGCCAACACCATTTGTTAAAGAAACTGTTTTTACCACAGTTTACAGCCTCTGGGCCTTTATCGAATATCAACTTTTCATAGAAGGATAGTGATATTTATGGATTCTCTATTCTGTTCCATTGGTCTATATGTCTTTTTGCACCGTTGCTGGACTGTTTTGACTACCATGACAGTTAAGTAGGTTCTAAGTTCAGGTGGTGTGAGGCCTCCTACTGTGTTCATCTTCTTCAGCAGTGTTTTGCTTGTCTGGGATTTCTTCCCTTTACAAACAAAGTTGATGATTTGTTTCTCCATCTCATTAAAAAATGACTGGAATTTGTATTGGGATTGCATTGTATATGCAGACTTAACAATGTTAAATCTTCCTATTCTTGAGCAAGGTAGATTTCTCCACTTATGTAAGTCTTTTTTGGTTTCTTGCAGTAGGGTCTTGTAGTTGTCTCTGTATAGGTCTATCCATTCTCTTGTTAGATTCATTCCTAGGTATTTTATCTTCTTGGGGGTTATAATAAATGGTATCGAGTTGGTGATTTCCTCATTGATTATCTCTTTGTTGGAGTAAAGAAATCCTACTGATTTATTTATGTTTATCTTATATCCTTATACTTTGCTGAACTTTTTTGTTAGTTCCTTTGGTTTATTTATGGATGCTTTAGGGTTCTTTGTGTATATGATCACATCACCTACAAATAGAGATTTTTTTCTTCTTCTTTACCCTTGTGGATACCCATTATTTCTTTTCTTGTGTAATTGCTCTGGCCAGAACCTCTAGCACAATATTGAATAAAAGTGGTAACAGTGGGTATCCTTTTCTAATTCCAACTCTGAGGGGGAATTCTTTCAGTCTCTCTCCATTGAGGATGATGTTGGTGCTTGGCTTTGCATAGATGACCCTTACTGCATTGAGCAATTTCCCTTGTATCCCTATTTTGCAGAGAGTTTTTAAAATGAACGGGTACTGGACTTTGTCAAATGCTTTTTCTGCATCAATTGACAAAATCTTATCCTTTGTGTTTTTTATGTGGTTGATCACATTAATTATTTTCTGATGTTGAACCAACCCTGCATCCCTGGTGTAAATCCAACTTGGTCATAATGAATTATTTTCTGATATGTTGTTGAATTCTATTGGCTAGGAATTTGTTAAAGATTTTTGCATCTAGGTTCATGAGTGATGTTGGTCTGTAATTTTCTTTTTTAGTGGGATCTTTCTCAGGCTCTAGTATTAGGGCTATGCTAACTTCATAGAATGAATTTGGGAATATTTTGTCCTTTTCTGTGTGTGAAGTAGCTTCAGTAGTATTATAATTAACTACTTTCTAAAAGTTTGGTAGAATTCTCTTGTGAAGCCACTTGGGCCAGGACTTCCTTTGGTTGGCAGTTTTTGGATAACTTTTTCAGTCTTCTCTTTGTGGTGGGTTTATTAAGTTATTCTACTTCTCCTTGTGATAATTTTGGTTGGTGGTATATATCTAGTTATTTGGCCATTTCCTCTAGGTTTTCAAATCTGTTAGAGTACAGTTTTTAATAGTATTCTGTTACGCTAGTTTTTATTTGATTCATTTATTTGTTTCCTCTTGTGTTTTTCTTTTGTAAGTTTAGCCAGTGGTTTATCAGTTTTGTTGATCTTAAAAAAACAGCTTTTGGTTTTGTTAATTCTTTCAATTATTTTTCCATTCTCTAACTCTTTTAGTTTTGCTCTAATTTTTACTATCTATTTTCTTCTGGTGCTTAAGGGTTTCTTTTTTTGTTCTCTTTCTACTTGTTCAAGTCATAGGGTTAATTCTTTTGTTTGGGCCCTTTCTGCATTCCATGCATTTATAGAGAAGCATTGACCTCTGTGGTTTGGATTTTGTTGAGACTTGCTTTATGCCCTAGGACGTGGTCTGTTCTGCAGAATATTCCATGTGCATTGGAAAAGAAGGTGTACTTATGTGTTGTTGAGAAAAAGTTCTGTATATGTCAATGAGGTCTTGTTGGTTGATTGTTGCAGTAAGATCTTCTGTATCTTTAGTGAGCTGTTTTCTGGATGATCTGTTCATTACTGAAAGTGGAGTGTTCAAGTCTACTACTATTATTTGGTGTGATGGGTGTCATTTTTCAATGTTGTCTCTGTTTGATGCATTTGGATGCTCTGGTATTGGGTGCATAAATATTTAATGTTAAGTCCTACTTGTGTTTTGAACCTTTCAGAAGTAAATAGTGACCATCCTTGTCCATGATAGTGGATTTTACTTTTTAAAATCTGTTTTATCTGAGATTAGTATTGCCACTCCTCCTCTTCTTTGCATGTTGTTAGCATGGTATATATTTTTCTGTCCTTTGATTTTCAGTTGGTTCATATCTTCAAGTCTAAATTGTGTTTCTTATAAGCAGCATATGGATAGATCATATTTTTTTGTTCCATCCTGTTGCTCTCTGTCTCGTTATTGAAGCATTCAATGCATTTACATTCAGTGTACTTATTGATAGATATGTATTTAGTGCTGTCATTTTAGTGCCTTCATTTTTGTGTTGTTGATTTTCTTTATTCCTCTTTAATATTCTGTCTTGGGTCATTTTTCCTTATGAGGTTTCTTTTCATCCTGTTCAATGTTGGTTTTGCATCTGTTGAGATTCCTGTTTTGTTTCTTGTTTTCATATGTAGTATTTTTAGTTTCCTTTGCAGTTACCCTTTCATTCCTCATTAATGTTCTATGTTTAAACAAACTTTAACATCTGTATATCTCCTTACTCTCCATTGTAAAGGGTTCTAGATACTGTAATATATACCTCTTTAAGCCAAGTGCTGTTGAGTCGGACCCGATATACCTCTTTATAATGTGATAATACAATAGTTTACATGTTAAGATTTCTAATTCCTTAAGTTTAGTATTTTAGCTGTGATTGAGCTTTGTGACTTCCCTGAGTAGAACTCTGGATACTGTGTCCTGCATTGCGTCCTTGAGTACACGTCTGATGTTACTGATTTTCTAATCAAAGAGCTTCCTTCAGTATTTCTTGTAGGTTTGGTTTAGTTTTTGCGAAGTCTCTAACATTCTGTTTACCTGAGAATGTCTTAATTTCACCACAATATTTGAGAGACAGTTTTGCAGGATATATAATTCTTGGTTGGAAGTTTTTCTCCTTCAGGTCTTTGTATGTGTTATCCACCTGCCTTCTTGCCAACATGGTTTCTGCTGAGAAGTCAGAGGAGAGCCAACGTAGCTTCTCTTTGTTTGTTAGTTTTTATTTAAGCCTAGCTGCTTTTAAGAGCTTCTTCTTACATTTCATTTTATTAATCTTCATTATAATATGTCTTGGTGTCTTTCTTTTGAGCTCTTCCTTTTATGGAGTTCAATAAGCACCTTGAATAGCTATGTTTGCTTCTTCATGATGTCAGGAAAGTTTTCTGTGTGCAACTTATCAAAAATTCTCTCTGTATTTACTGTTATTACTCTCTTTTCAGGAACTCCAATTACTCATAGATTGTTCCTTTTAATAGAGTACCACATACTTCTTAATTCTTCATTTTTCATGATTCTTTTATCTGATTTCTTCTCATAAATGCTGGTGTCAGTTGCTTTATCTGCAGTGTCACTAATTCTGCATTCCATTTCCACAATTCTGCTCTTTTGGCTTTGCATTGAATTGTCTAACTCTGTGATTTTATTATTGATCTGTTGGATTTCAGATCATTGATATTCTAGCAGTTAATATACATTGCTTAATTTTTCATTTTATTCTTCTGTACTTTGTTGAACCTCTAGAAGGGCTCCATACATAATTCTTTTGTATTCTACCTCCAATAATTTCAGGAAGGCTTCTTCATCTGGGGCACTTTTTAATCTTTGTTTTTGGATTTTTCTCGAGTCATGGTGGTCTGCTTCTTTAAATGGTTAGATATTGATTGTTGTCTTTGTATCATCAAAAGGCTCTTTGTCTTCTTCAGTGTTGCACCGCTAGAAGTTATAGCATAGCTCTAAGAAGGGAGTGAGTAAGGAACAGCTGGACTTGGCCACCAGCTGCCACTGTGTTCTCTGGGTGCAGCTGACTTAAGTATAGCTTCTCTCCTGAGAGAGACACTGTCCACCCCTGTGATGCTCAAATTGGCAGCTGGCCTCAGCTGGGCACTCAGGGATTGCATGTTTCACCTCCTAGCTGATAAAGATGGTGACCTACTTGTGCTGACACTCTGTGGTCATGCCATCAGACACTGTGGTGCAGCTCAGAGAAGGGAGGATAGAAGGGTGCCACCACATTCAGCCACCAGCCACCACTGCATTCTCTAGATGCGCTTATTTTGAAAACTGCTTTCTGCTGAGAACAGGCACTGCCCAGTGGCAGCCAGTAGCAGCCAGGCCCTCAGGGATGGCAGGCCCTGCTTCTTGGATGACAAAGGTGGCGCCCTCTTTGTGAAGTTTCTCAGGGCCCTGTCAGCAGACACTATGGCATGGCTCGGTGACCGGAGGGGGAAGTCGCACCACAACACTTGGCCACCAGCCACTGCTGCATTCTGTAGATGTGACTTTTTTAAGAACTGCTTTTTTGCTGAGAGAGGCACTGTCCAGCAGCAGCTGGTACCAGCTGGGCCTTCAGGGGTGGCAAGCCCCACCTCCCAGTTGACAGAGATGATGACCTACTTGTGGAGTCTCTCAGGGGCTGTGTCAACAGACTCTACAATATGGCTCAAAGAAGGAAGTGGTAAGGATGCTGACACACTCATCTGCCAGTTGCCACCATGTTCTCTAGTTATGATTGTTTTGAAAACAACTTTTATGCTGGAAGAGGCATTGTCTGGTCAGGCATTGTTGCTCAGTGTGGTAACCAGCCTTAGCAGGACCCTCAGGCATGGCTGACTCTGCCTCTCAGCTGACTAAGCTGGTATCATGCCTGAGCCACCTCTCTTGCACTGAGCTAGCAGTATCTATGGCACAGCTCAGAGAAGAGAAAGAAAGGGGCACTGCTACCCTTGGTTTCCAGCCACTGCTGGGTTCTCTAAATATGATTGTCTTAAGCATAGCCTCTCTGCTATGAAAAACAGTATTTACTTCGTCACTGCAGTTCAGCATGGCACCTGGCCCCCACCAGGCTCTCAGGCTCAGCAGTCCCAGTCCCAGTGTCCTGGTTAACAAAGATGGGATCCGTATTTGTAAACTTTTCAGCTGCTGTGCCAGCAGAAGCAGGGCTCTTTACTCTCCTGTCTTGCTCCAACAAATGCAGTTTTCCCCTTCCTGTCACTCAGTCTGTTCTCACAACCCTATGTCTGATCTTGGGTCTCCTGGAATGCCCACTCTGCCATTGTGTTTCTAGGCCTTAGTTCTCAGAGGAATCGAAAAACCTTGTGACTAGTTTGCCATCTTGGCCCTGCTCCCTTAATCAACACCCAATTCATCTTTAGTTTTTCTTATTCATTGTCCAGCTTTTGTTTGCATATGAAGCAACTGAAAACACCATGGCACGGGTTAGACATACCTTAGTCCTCAAAGTGATGTTTTTGCTTTTCAACACTGTGTATAGGTCTTTTTTTAGCAGATTTGCCCATTGCAATATGTCATTTGATTTCTTGACTGCTTCTTCTGTGGGTAGTAATTGTGGATCCAAGTAAAATGAAATCCTTGAAAACTTCAATCTTTTCTCTGTTATGATTTTAGTCTATTTACAGGTATTTTTGTTTTATGTGCAGGTGTTATCCTACTGAAGGCTATGGTCTTTGATCTTCATGAGTGTTTCAAGTCTTTTAATACTTTCAGCAAGCAAGGGTGTGTCATTTGTATGTTGCATGTTTTTGAAGAGTGTTCTTTTTTTAAAGAGTTTCCATCCAACACACAAACCCTGATGGTGTAGTGGTTAAGTGCTACAACTGCTAGCCAAAAGGTCAGCAGTTCAAATGTTACAGATACTCCTTGGAAACTATGGAGTAGTTCTACTGTATCTTATAGGTTTGCTTTGAGTTGGAATCATCTTGATGGCAGTGGGTTTTCTGCCTTCCAATCCAGACAATGTATTCTTCTCCATATAGTCCAGCTTTTTGGATTATGTGCACCATGTACAAATTGAATAGTTATGTGAAAGGGTACAACCCTGTCACACATCACTCTTGATTTTAAATCGTGCAATATCCTCTTGTTCTTTTTAATTGACTGTCTCTGAGTTATATGCAGGTTCTACATGAGCACAATAGAATTTTCAGGAATTCTCATTTTTGGAAATACTATCATAATTTGTTATGGTCTACATGGTTGAATGCTTTTGCATAGTTAGAAAACTAGGTAAACATCTTTTTAGTATTCTCTACTTTAAGCCAAGATTCATTTGATATCAGCCATGATATCCTTTTCACAACATCCTCTTCTGAATTCAGCTTGAATTTCAGGTTAATGTACTGCTACAAATGTTTTTGAGTTATTTTCAGCAAAATTTTACCTGTGTGTGGTATTAATGATGTTGTTCAAAAATTTCTGCATTCTGGTGGATTACATTTCTTTGGAATGAGCACAAATATGGATGTCTTTTGGTCAGTTGGCCAGATAGCTGACCTCCAAATTTCTTGGTATAGACAAATGAGTGATTCTAGTACTTCTTCTGTTGGATGAAACATCAGAATTGGTATTTGTCAGTTCCTGGTGCCTTGTTTTTTTGTCAGTGGTGTCAGTGTGCTTCACAGCTCTTCCTTTACTACTACTGGTTCCTAATCATATGCTACCTCCTGAAATGATTGAGGAGACCATGGTTGCATAGTGGTTAAGAACTACAGCTGCTAACCAAAGGGTCAGCACTTTGAATCTAGCAGGTGCTCCTCTGAAAGCCTGTGGGGCAGTTCTACTCTGTCCTTTAGGGTCACTGTAAATTGGAGTCACCTTGACAGCAGTGATTTTTGGAAATGGTTGAATGTCAATTATTTTTGTGTAGACCATCTGTGTATTCCAACCATCTTCTTTTGATACTTCTTGCATCATTTAATGTTTTCCCCATAGAATTCCTCAGTGTTGCAACTTAAGGCTTGAATTTTTCTGCGTTTCCTTGAACTTGAGAAATGCAGAACACAGTCTTCACTTTTGGTCTTCTAACTCCAGTTCTTCGCATATTTCGTTATAATATTTTACTTTCTCTTCTTGAGCTGACTTTTGGTATCTTCTGTTCAGCTCTTCACCTTTGTTTCCTCTTGTTTTAGCTATTCTATGTTTAAGAGCAAGTTTCAGAATATCTTCTGACATTCATTTTTGTCTTTTCTTTCTTTCCTGTCTTTTTAATGACTTCTTTCTTTCATCGTGTACAATTTCCTTGATGTCATTCCACAACTCACCTCATCTTTGGCCATTAGTGTTCAGCACACCAAGTCTGTTCTTGAGATGGTCTTAAATTTAGGTGGGATATATTCAAAACTTCACTTTGCATGCCGTGTTCTTGTATTAATTTTCTTAGCTTTCACCTGAACTTGCATATGAACAATTGATGTTTGTTTGTCAGTCACCCCCTGGCCTTCTTCTGACTGATGATGTTGAACTTTTCCACTGTCTGATTCCATAGATGTAGTCAATTTGACTTCTGTATATCTCATCTTGCAAGGTCCATATGTATAGTCGTGTTGTTGGAAAAAAGTCATTGCAGTGAAGAAGTTATCAGTCTTGTAAAATTCTGTCGTGCAGTCTCCAGCATCATTTCAATCACCAAGGCCGTATTTTCCAACTTCTTTCTTTTGTTTTTCTAGCTTTTGCATTTCAATCATTAGTAATCATCAGCGCATCTTGTTTGTATGTTTGATCAATTTCAGGCTACAGAAATTGGTAAAAAACTTCAATTTCCTCATCTTTGGAAGTAGTGGTTGGTGGATAAATTTGAACAGTAGTTGCATTAACTTGTTTGCTTTGTAGGGACATGAATATTATCCTATCGTTGACAGCGTTGTACATTGGGGTAGATACTGAAATATTCTTTTTAACAATGAGTACAATGCTATTCCTCTTCAAATCTGTCATTCTTAGGATAGTCGTTCATGTGATGTCTGATTCCAAATGGCCAGAACCAGTTCATCTTAGCTCAATAATGCCCAGGGTATCAGTGTTTATATGTTTCCTTCATTTTTTGAAGATTTCCAATTTCTCTAGATTTATGCTTCATACATTCCACTTTCTAACTATTAATGGATGTTTCCAGTTCTTTCTTCCTATTTTGTGTCATGTCACATCAGCAAATGAAGGTACCGAAAGCTGGACTCCATCTAAGGTCCACTAAAGTCGATTCTGCTTAGAGAAGGAGCTCTTCCCCAGTCACAGTTTCGGTGTCTTCCAACCTAAGAGGTTTACCTTCTACAGTTAGAGGCTGTTCCATTGCTGTTCATAAGTTTTTCACTGGCTAATTTTTTCAGAGGTAGACTGCCACTTCCTTTTTCCTAGTTTGTCTTAGTGTGTAAGATCAGCTGAAAGTTGTCTATCATGGGTGACCCTGTTTCCAGCATCAGAGTAAAACGCAAGCTACCCCAGCATGACAAACTGACAAGCTTATGGGGCATGTAATAATATTTTTCTTTTAATTCACTTATCAAGGTTGAGTTTATCCACATTATATATTTGCAACAGATCTTTGCATATGCTGTGTTATGTGCACTAAATACTAACATTATATCAACACGTGCTATTACATAATGTGTAAAATTGTATTAGCCACTATTATATAGGAGCTCTGGTGGTACAGTGGTTATGTACTCAGCTGCTAACTCAAACGGCAGCAGTTTGAACCAACCAGCTGCACCAAGGGAAAAAGTTGTGACTGTCTGCTTCCATAGAGATTTATAGCCTTGGAAACACTGTGTGGTTGCTATGAGTTGGAATCAACATAAAAGCAGTGGGGTTTTTAATTGTTAGTTTTACTGGTGTGTCAATAAGTGAAGATCTATCCTTTAATTTTACTTTTAAGAGCATTTATTATGCAAAATTTAGATAGACATAATTGGAGAGAATATTCTAAAGAATTCTCATATACCAATCACTCATCTTCAAAAATTATAAACACTTTTTTCAGAGTTGTGTTATCTTTCTTTGTTTTTAATGGAATGTTTTAAAGTGTAAGTCAACCCTTATTTCACTTCATTTGTAAATACTTTACAAGTTAAAAACTGGCATCAGTTTTTTAAACATTTAACTGTCGTGCCATTATTCCATCTAATTCCTTAATATATTCTAAAACCTGGACCATAATCAAATTTGTCTAGTTGGCTTAGAAATGTCCATCTAAAATCGGTTTGTTCACACACAGTCTATACACTGCATTTGATTGCTACTTATTTTCTTTTTCTCATAAGTCTCCTCATCTCTTTTTCTTCTTTTTTTTCTCATGCCATTGATTTCTTGGAGGAGCAGAATCTTATACAATGTCCCAGATTTTGGACTTGGCTGATTGCTTCTGACTGGTGTCAGTTAATTTGTTCTTCTGTCTCCCACATTTCCTCTGTACTGGAGGCTAGATCTAGAGACTTAGTTACTTGTCCCACCTATGCATTGAATTCTGTGCTCCCCTGCTAAGATCTATCTTTCTGCTTTTCTTTTCAATGGATGTGCCATGATTTGTTTAATTGTTTCTTATGGAAGGTGCTATGAGGAATTGCACTAAGTACCTGGCACAGTTATATACTCAGATTTCTGGAAGTGTAAATTATGTATCAAATGATAGGCCCTAGATAAGATTTGGAAACCCTGGTAGTATACTGGTGCTATAGCTGCAAACTCAAAGGTTGGCAGTTTGAATCCACCTGATGATCCATGGAAGTTTTATGTGGCAATTATAGTCTGTTCTGTAGGATCACTATGAGTCAGAATTGACTTGATGGCAGTGGGTTTGGTTTCATTTAGATAAGACTTATCAACTAGAATTCCCATTTTCCACTTAGTGAGTTTGCAATTCTTTCTAAAGTTAAGGACAGAGGAGAATATTGGCAATTTCAGTTTAACAGAACATGTGTGGAGCCCAAATTGTAGCATTTTAGAGCTAGAAGTTTAATTCCAGCAATGTCAAATAGACTATGTGCAAGTAGATAGAAGATCAAAGCAAGTATGATCAAAATGCACAATTACAACCAAAGAAAAATCGCTATACAAGTTAGCTGAAAAATAGGAAATTGAGGAAAAAATAGAAGAAAAAGGTTACTCCAGAACAAAGCAACTGTCTTGTTAGCATTCTGATTTATTTCTTTTTTAGTCATGCTTTCATGTGTTATTAACATTTCTTCATAGTTATGGTAATATCTTATAGATAATGTTGAAAATACATTTTTCACTTTACAGTATTGTTTTTCTTGTGTTTTTAAGAACTTTCTGCAAACATAGCATTGAATAATACATAAAATACCATAAATTGGGTGTATCATAATTAGCCACCTTATGATTATGAGATACTTATTTACTGTTTAACAGCTATTCAGTATTATAGGAAACCCTGATGCCATTGTTGTTAAGTGCCATGGCTGCAAATCAAAAGTGTGGCAGTTCAAATCTACTAAGTGCTCCATGGAAACTCTATGGGGACACTGTTCTGTAAGGTCACTGTGAGTTAGAATTGACTTACCAGCAACAGACTTTATTTTGTTTTCTTCAATATTGTGAACATTTCTGCAAATATGATTTAACAAATGTTTTCATTATTTCAAAGTTACTACTTGTACCAGACCTAAAACTTTTCTTGTGTTTGGAGTATGTTCTTCATGATGCAAGAAGGAGAGAAAGAGGTGGAGGAGGAACAAGGATGGAGTTAGGGAGAGGAGGTAGTGAGCAGAAACAAATTATTTTTCTGGTCCAAACAAAACCCACTGTCATTGAGTCAATACTGACTCATAGCAACCCTATAGGACAGACTAGGACTGCCTCGTCAGCTTTCCAGGGAGCTAGCAGATTCAAACTACTAACCTTTTGGTTAGCAGCCTTAGCACTTAACCACTACACCACCAGGTTTGCTGTTTCCAGTGGTCCTCAAATTTTAGCCTCCATCAGAATCTCCTACTAGGGTCACCATGAGTCAAATCTGACTTGACGGCACTTGGCTGGCAGAATCTCCAAGAGGTGCTTACAAAGTACAGTATCCTGGGCTCAACTCAGCTTCTCATGTAATAGGTATGAGTGGGGCCAAATTCTCTCTCTCTTTTTTGTTTGTACTTTAATAAATATGTGAATGTTTCTGAGATAGTTTGTGATACACATTTTGGAAAAAAAAAATCACAATAATCAGTTCTTCAGGTACTAATGATGCTTTATTGATTCTCAGCTATGTGTGCTCCCTGACAACAGAAATCAGTTAGACTGGTCATGAGCATCCCATAACTTGCATAGCTGCACTGCTTTCCTTTCTCTCAATGAAATTTTGTTTTGGATGAATGGGCCACTACCACTTGTTGCTGTCAATTTGGTTGTGACTCGTGGAGACCTCACATGTTGCACAGTAGACCTGCCCTCCCGAGGGTTTTTATGGCTGCAGTATTGCAGAAGCTGGTTGCGAAGTCTTCTTCTAAGGCACCTTGGCTTGAACTGCTAAGATTTCAATTAGTGGTCCGGTGCTTAACTGTTTACAATATCCAAGGAGTCTAAGCTGAACAAGTATCAGGTGGTTTGAAAAGCTCCATTATTTCCCTGCAGCCTGCTTCAACACAGGGAAGCCTGCAAGTGAAACTTCACTCATTTCAGAAGTGATGACAGTTGGGCACTGTGGCAGTCCCTTCATCTCTGAGTGAGACTCTTTGCCCTGACTGTCTCGGGTCTTCTTCTTCTTTTGTCTCAACACAGGCTGGAAAGCCAGATTATAACTCCACCAATTCCTGCAGTTAGGGTTGCTGTTTGGCTGTCTGGAGGCCTCTTACATGATTGGTCAAGATGATTTGTGATGATGCTGTCCTGTACACTGAGTAATGTGGTGAAGTTTTCTGCTGATGGAGTACATGCTTTTGAGCAGGAAATGGCCTTTATAAATCTTTTCTTTAACAAGAGATTCAAAAATTTGCTCCATTCATTGAAGCTCATAACCGTGTCCTCATACCAATAAACTTTGCACTGGAAAGATTGGTTGCTTGAAGTGCTCCTCTATCTTTGAATGCCACTGAGCACAAGACAGTCCATCCATCCTGGTAAGGGGACTTTCATATTTTTCCAGGTAACTCCATGAATTATAACCAAGGATAAGTGAAAGTAAGAATAATCCAACACCACTGATTGCCAGAATTAAAAATCTCGTGAATGATGGCAGGCAGGATAACACACCCAAGCAGACACTGTCTTCTGATATATAGACATTTTAGGAGCGATGTGCTTTAAACTAGTGCTACCCTACAGAACTTTCTACAATGACTGAAATGTTCTGTAATCTGCCCTGTCCAATGCACCAGACACTTATTACCATGCAATGGAGGAACTAAAATTCAAATTTAATTTTAATTTTAATGTAAATAGTTACACGTTGCTAGTAGCTAACACAGTGAGGAATGAAACTTTAAACTATTCGGTAGACTTCCCTTAAAGCTTTGAATTTATTAGTGAAGGGATTAGACACTTTGACTTTTTAAAATAAATGTAGTCTTGTTTATTGCATGTATAACTATGTTCTCTTGTAACCTCGTCCCTCAAACTTCACAGTCACAACTGCAATTTGATAGTTAGCTATACTATCCCAGTCCAGGAGATGGTTCTGAATGATTCTTTCTTTCCCCATTTGAAGGCCCACCATTCTGTACGGAACTCCTTGGTCTTCTTTCTTCCTTTCTCCCTCCTCGAAGCTCCCTTTGGAACATTTATTCCCTTTCACTCCCTGGGATCAAAACAAATTACTGAGTAAAACACACAGATTACAAAGCCACATGAAAGATTTTATTCATGTCTAGTAAAAGAAAAAATTATTCATGCGAGTAGGTCAGTAGTTATCTCTAGGAGAGGGGATTACAGTTGATTTTCATTTTCATCTTTTAATTTCACTGTAATCTCAATTTTCTGCATCATTTAATATAATACTTATGCTGTTTCATAATTTAAAAAAAATGTGACTTTTGCAGTTTTTAATTCCTCCACCAAAAAGTTCTTGGAACTTTCTTCTTTGTCATTTAGGTTCTCTGTGAATATGCTCAGGAAACCTCCATAGACCTAAGTCTTTACAAAATACATCTTTTAGGCCTTGAAAAAAACAGCTGTGTTCTTATTTTCACATGAGCTTTAAAGCAGATTTTTCATTACCACCTTTGAGAGATCAAGACCAAGTTAATTGCCTTGAACTCTGAGGAAATATCCTGTTCCCTACAGACTCCAAGAGAAAGGGCATCATATCTTTTCCTCTCTCCCTTGATCTTTAAAAGACATAGAACACAAATGGAGCTTTCTCCCCTACATGTGAAATAAACAATAGTGCTCTACAGAAGACAATGGTGTCTATTAGAACATTTTGCAAAATCGTGGAGAAATAAAAATCGTTACCAACCAGTGCCAACTAATGTCAGCAAAGTTGAGATTTTGTGGCAACTGCGTGTTGAACTCATTGTGCAAAGTCCATGAAATTATTTACTTCCCTGTTGTATACAAATGAGCAAAATCACATACTTAATTTTAGATTCTTTAGCAGTGATATCATTTCTATTCCATTTCCAGTGCTCATAATTTAGAATGGAGAAGGCTTATCTGCATTCATTTCTTAGATCATTGCTTTGGCACTTTCAAGATTTTATCCAAGCATGACTTTTATAACCTTGTGGAAATTGCAGTGATAAAGGATGCATCAGCAATTTTCAAACCCATTTCTTTTTGTGGCGCTGTCCCTCAACCTCCCTTAAGAGAGCAATAGGGAGATCCACAGGTCTTTTTTACTGTCTTCATTTTTAAAGAGCTTTGTTTTGGTCAATGACACATGCACTATGGAAACAAGGCCAACACAAACTTTACAGTATTTTTCTTGCGCACATCTAGCTGAGCTTGATTAGACATGAAGGCAAGAGGCTGGTTTGCCATCGTATTTCTTAAAATTGGTTTCAGAGGAATTGGCTGTAATGGAAATGTCAAGCCCTGTAAATAACAAGCCTTTAAATACCACACAGGCATTTGGATGTGAACATAACTTGGTCCATTCTTACACTGCACTGCGTCACATGTCAGAACCAAGGGAAGAAGTGAGAGAGGGAAATGAACTATGGTCCTGGAAGAAATAACAGCAACAATTGGATATGATGAATAGACAGGGCCAGTTGGCTCATCCTTTGAATAAGATCTTTTCTGTGAAAGTTGGAGCCTAAATGGATCTACAAAGCACTGGCAGCTATGAAATTGCACATAAGAGCAATTGTTCCTTCCACCCCACTTCTTCTCATGCCCTAGAGGGCTTCTTTTCCTTGAAATTAAGCAATTATGAGTACAGCTCTTAGCCAATGAGTTCAGTAAGCCTGCCCCTTGAAAAGTAGGAATCAAAAAAAACCTCTTTATATTGCAGAGAGCAGTAAAGCCTACTGTCACATGCCTGATACGTATTAAGTACTCAAGGCTAGATTACTCAATAAGCAAGGCCCGATTGTATCTTCGTACCAATCTGTGAGCCCGGTTTCACTTGTTCCCCACCACGTCAAAGACTTGGTAAAACCCTTGTGAAACTGTTCGCAACAGATTAGCGAGTGAATACGTTAAGCTCGTGAGAATCTTGTTCAGTTAAAGCTGGTGCATAGTGTGTTTACTGGTTAATCCACTGCTGTAAGTAGTAAATAAATATTGACTAAATTGAACTGAATTCTCTCTATTACTACGGAATGGACTAGGCTGAGAAGACATGGAATTGATACGCCTCCTGTTCTTTTTTAGGTGGGAAACCTTACGAAAGTTGCTTAAACTCTCTGGCCTGCAGTTTCCTTAGCTGTATGATAATGATAAAAATATATACCTTGGAAGGGAGGCACCTAAGGATGTGATTACTGAAAATTCTTTGAAAGTCTGAGCTGCAAATTAAAAAGCTGAAAGTGATGTGCGCTGAGAGTTATTTAAATGAAGAGCAAGGTGAAAATTTTTAAAAGTTTAAGTGTGATTGAATTAATTGCATTTAAAGAGATACGTGGGGGAAAAATCACATGTCTGAATTAAAAATAAAGCCTCTGAGAGTCATGAAGCTATGCAGGGACTATAATTCTGTGCAGTGGCAGAGACTAACTTGCCACAATGCTGCCCAGAGAAGAGGTCTAATGTTAACCTCTGTCACACAAATAAGGTCCTAGAAGAATATCAAATGGTTTTAATTCAGAGAAATAGCAAAATACTAATGGCATGATATTTCTTCTAGGAAGAGTCATTTAAATTCATGTCACATAATGAACTCGTTCCAGCTACAGGCTAGGGAGATTTTGTCACATGGCAGAAACTTTTTCTATAGGTAAAATTATGGGCTCTGTGATGTTCAGCTACTTCTCTGATGTGAGTCAGTTTGGTCTGCCCATGTCTGTTAACACAAAAAAAGAATCAAAAGTTTATCAGGAAACTATCATGATGGACCAGCTATGCTGCATTTGTAATTTTGTTTAATACAGGTAGGTTGATTGGGTTAATTACTTGCCATTTTGCAAATGAGGAAACAGGACTCAGGTTTAGTAATTTATGAAGGGAAGTCAGATTCAGTTTGCTCCACTCCATGACTCATGAACTTTCTAGTGCACCAGTGTTTTCCCGAACTGTGTTCTGCTAAAAGACTCCGTGATCAAATAGCTTGGTTAACTGTTGCCTTGTCGTTCTTGGAGACTTAAGCCCCATCTTAAAGATTTCTAATATGTATTATCAGGGACACTAAAGTCATATGGTTTAAGTAACTGTTCAAAATATTTGTAATGTATTTAAACAAAATTATTGTGTTTAGGTGAAAATTTACAGGTCAAATTAATGTCTCATTCAAAAATTTATATACTTATTGTTTTATAACATTGATTGTAACTCCGACAATATGACAGCATGCTCACTTGTTCTACCCTGGGCTCTTTGTGTCCATTAGTCCAGTTCCTGTCCCTTCCTGCCTTCTCATGTAGCTAGTGGGCACGAGCTGCCTGTCTGGACACACATGTTTGCTTAAACTAAGAAGCATGCTTCGCACATGTGTTATTTTTTATTTGTCTCTTAAGCCTGTCTAATCCTTGAAAAGTGCACTTTAGGAATGGTTTCAGTTCTGGGCCAACAGAATTTCCTGTGGCCATACTCTTGGGGGTTCCTGCAGTCTGTCAGACCAGTAGTTCTGGCCTGTTTTTGTAAATCTGAATTCTGTTCTGCATTGTTCTCCCATTCTGTCCTGGACTCCGGTGGTGATCCTGGTCAGAGTGATTGGTGGTGGCTACCGGGCACCATCTAGTTCTTCTGGGGTCAGGCTGGTGGAGTCTCTGCTTCCTGTTGCCTTTTAGTACTTTGGGCAAATACTTTCCTTGTGTCTTTGGTTTTCTTCATTCTGCTTTTTTCTGGACAGGATGAGACTAATTGTTATATCTTAGGTGGCTGCTTGCAAGCTTTCAAGACCCCAGATACTGCTCACTGAAGTAGGATGTAGAATGTTTTCTACATGAACTATGTTATGCAAATTGATTGATTGTCTCCCGAGACTGTGGTCCTAAGCCCCCAGCTCTAGTCCTTCACAGTGTTTGGATGTGTCTAGGAAACTTCTGTGCTTTTGATCCAGTTGTGCTACATTCGGTATTGTATGCTGTTTTTCCCTTCACCAAAGTTGTCACTTGTCTACAACCTAGTTAATGATTCCCTCTCCTCCCACTCTTCGTAGTCATCAAAGAGTTTTTCTTCTGTATGAAAACTTTTTCTTGAGTTCATATAATGGTCTCACACAACTTTTATCCTTTTTGTGAGTACTTACTTCACTCAGATAATGCCTTCCAGATTCATCCGTGTCGTGAGACATTTCACAAATTCGTCGTTGTTCTTTATTATTGTTGTATTCCATTGTGTGTATATACTGTAATTTGCTTATCCATTTTTCTGTTGATGAACGTTTAGATTATTTACATCTTTTTGCTATTGTGAATTGAATACTCATGAGTGTGCATATGTCCATTCCTGTGAAGGCTCTTATTTCTCTAAGATATATTCCTGGAAGTGAGATTGTTGGATTGTGTGTTACTTCTATTTCTAGCTTTTTAAGGAAGTGTCATATCATTTTCCAAAGTGGTTATGCCATTTTACATTACCACCAGCAGTGCATAAGTGTTCCTGTCTTCCTTTAACCTCTTCATTGTTTGTTATTTTGTGTTTTTGTATCAGTGCAGGTGTTGTTGGGGTAAGATGGTATCTGATTATAGTTTTGATTGCATTTCTCTAGTGGCTAATGATTATGATGAGCATTTTGTTATGTGTTTGTTGGCCTTCTCAATGTCTTCTTTGGTGAAGTGTCCATATTCTTTGTCCATTTTTAATTAAGTTATTTGCCTTTTTGTTATTGGAGTGTTTTAAGTATTCTGTAGATTTTAGTGATCAGAAATTTGTTGGATATGTGTAGTCAAAAATTATTTCCCAGTCTGTGGGTTCTCGTTTTATTATTTTGGTGAGGTCTTTTGATGACTATAAGTGTTTAATTTTTAGAAGCTCCTACTTATCAAGTTTCTTCTCTGGTATTTGTACATTGTTAATTATGATCTGTATACTATTTAGACCATGTATTAAGGTACCTGGTATTGTCCCTGTTTTTTCTTCCATGATCTTTATCATTTTAGATTTTACATTTAGGTCTTTGATACATTTTGGTTTAGTTTTCATGTATGGTGTGAAGTCCACATTTGTTTAATTTTTTAATAGATGGACATTCAGTTACACCAACATCATCAGTTAAGGAGACTTTCTTTTTCCTCACTTAACAGATTTCATCCCTTTGTCTAACATCAACTGATCATAGATGGATGCATTTACAGCTGGATTCTCAATTCTTTTCCATAGATCTATGTATCTGTTGTACCTACTCCCAGGCTTTTTTGACTACTGTGGTTGTCTAATAGGTTCTGAATTGAAGTAGCATTATGTCTCCCACTTTTTTGTTCTTCTTCAGTAATGCTTTACTTATCTGAGGCCTCTTCCCTCTTCACATAATGTTGATGATTTATTTATTCATCTGATTGAAGAAAGCTGTTGGACTTCCATTCAGGACTGCATTGAATCCGTAGATCACTTTGGGTAGAACTGACATTTTCACAATGCTGAATCCTCCTATCCAGGAGCATGGTATGCTTTCCTGCTTATGTAGTTCTGTTGGTTTCTTGCAGTGGAAGTTTCGTGCGTTTTTTTTTTGTGTGTGTGTGTGTAAGTTTTTATGTCCTTCGTTAGATTTATTCCCAAGTATTTTATCTTTTTAGGGGGTATTGTGAATGGTATTGATTTGGTTTTCTTTTTGAAGTTCTGTTTGTCAGTGTAATAGAATTCAACTGATTTTTAAATGTTAATCTAGTAATCTGCTGTTTTGCTGAAACCTTCTATTAGTTCCAGTAGCTTTCTTGTGGATTCTTAGCAGTGTTCTGTGTATAAGAGTATATCATTTGTGAATAAGGATAGTTTTACTTCTTCCTTACCCACATAAATGGTCTTCATTTCTTTTTCTTGCCTTATTGCTCTAGCTATGCCTTCCAGCATGATGTTAGACAAGACTGGTGATAAAGGGCATCCTTACTTGTTCCTGTTCTCAAAGAGTGTGTGTTTAATCTCTCTCAGTTTAGAATGATGTGGGCTGTTGATTTCATATAAATTTCCTTAGTTGTGTTGAAGAATTTACCTTCTATTCCTGTTTTTGATGAGCATTTTTATCATGAATGAGTGTTGAAATTTGTCAGATACCTTTTCTGTGTTGGTTGATATGCTTGAGTGGTTCTTTTATTTATGTGGTAAAGTACTTTGATTTTCTAATGTTGAACCACCCCTGTATATCTGGTATGAATGAATTCCACTTGGTCGTGATATATAATAATTATTTTTTATATGTTCTTGCATTCTGTTGGATATAATTTTGTTGAGAATCTTTGTATTTGTGTTCATGAAGGATATTGTTGTAGTTTTCTTTTTGTGTGTGTCTTTGCCTCGCTTTGGCATCAAGATTATGCTGGTTTCATAGAATACCCTTTATTGCCAATCTTGTTCAACATCATGCTGGAAGATATATCTACAGCAGTAAGGCAAGTAAAAAAAAATAAAGGCCGCTTATATTGGTAAACAAGTAAAACTATATTCAGAGATGATATAATCTTATACACAGAAAACCTCAAAGAACTGGTTTAGCTCTTCTATGAAATTCTAGTAGAATTCTATAGTGAAGCTGTCTTGTCCAGGGCTTCCTCCCTCAACCCTCACTCCTGGTAATTATTATTGTTATTTTTTATTACCTATTTAGTGTCTTGTTAGGGGTCTGTTTATTTTTTTCTACCTCAGTTTGTGTTAGTTTAGGTATGTAGAGTGTTTCTAGAAATTTGTCTATTTCCTCTGTTTTCAAATTTGTTGGAGTACAATTTTTCATAATATTCTTCATGATCCTTTTTAGTTTATTTGGGTCTGTTGTGATATCTCCTTTCTTATTTGGGTTATTTGCTTCCTCTCCTATTTTTTTTTTTTTAATTTTTTTTTGTCAGTTTGGCCAATGATTTCTCAATTTTGATGACCTTTTCAAATAATTAGCTTTTGTTCTTGTTGATTCTTTCAACTGTTTTTCTGTCCTGTATTTCTTTTTTTCTGCTATAATTTTTAAAAGATTTATTTTGTTTATTGTGATTGAGTGAAAGTGTACAGTCCAGTTTAAATTTGCATGTTGCCTATGTGCAGCTCCTACTGCTCTCCTTGCCTGGTGACAGTGTACTCCTCCTTTCTGTTCTATACATGTCATATCTTCTTAAAAATCTCCTGTCCCCTGTTCTCCACCTTCTCCACTCCCCTCTAGTTAGAGGCCAGTAGGACGATATCCTATAGATGCATAGATGCATAAAGTGCACACACAATATGGTCACTCTGTGTCACTTCTGCTATAATTTTTAGTATTTCCTGTCTTCTGGTGCTTGAGGGCTCATTTAGCTGCTCTCTTTAGTTGTTCAGCTTGAAGGGTAAGGTTTTGATTTGGGCATTTTCCTCTTTTTTAATGTGTGTGTTTATTGCTGTAAACTGACCTCTAAGCATTGCTTTTGCTGTGTTTTAAAGATTTCTGTGTGTTTTCATTCTCATTTGATTCTATGAATTTTTAAATTCCATCCTTGATTTCTTTTGTTACCCAGTAGTTTTTAACCAAGGTGTTCTTGAATTGTATTTTTTCTTGCTGTTTCTATTCTTGATTTCTAATTTTATGACACTGTCTTAGTCATCTAGCACTGCTATAGCAAAAACACTGTAAGTGGATGGCTTTAATAAAGACTAGTTTATTGTCTCACAGTCTAGTAAGCTAGAAGCCCAAATTTGGGACACTAGCTCCAGGAGAAGGCATTTTGTCTCTGTCCACTCTGGAGGAAGTTCCTTCTTGCCAATCTTCCCTCTACTGGGAACTTTTCAAGGGCAGGAACATGGGGTCCAAAGGACGTGCTTTGCTCCCAGTGCTTCTTTCTCAGTGGTACAAGGTTGCTAACTCTCTGCTTGCTTTCCTTTAATCTCTTGTAAGATAAAAGATGGTGCAAGCCATAACTCAGGAAAACTTTCTTTACATTGGATTGGGTAAGTGACCTTAGTCAGGGTATTATAGTCCCACACCAATCTCTTTAACATACAGTCTCAAAATGGAGGACAACCACACAATACTGGGAATCATGACCTAACTAAGGTGGCTTATATTTGGGGTGAGGAGTCACAGTTCAATCCATACAGGCATTATGATCAGAGAAAAAGCTTTACCTTATTTTGATATTTGGAATTTTGTTAAGGTTTGCCTAAAATGTTGTCTATTTTAGAGGATGTTCCATGTGCATTAGAAAAGAATGTATACATTTCTACTGGTGGGTGGAATGTTCTGTATATGTCTATGAGGTCAAGTTGGTTGATTGTGACATCTAGATCTTCTGAGTCTCTATTGAGTTTCTTTCTAGATGTTTGTCCTTCACTAGAAGTGGTGCATTGAAGTCCCTACTATTACTGTGGAGCTATCTATTTCTCTTTTCAGTGCTGTTAGAATTTATGTATTTTGGAGCCATGTCATTTGGTGCATATATATTTATTATGGTTATATCCTCCTGGTGAATTGACACTTTAGTCATTATATAGTGTCCTTTCTTATCCTTTATGGTGAATTTTGCTTTAAAGTCTGTTACATCAGAAATTAATATTGCCGTTCTTTTTGGGGGGCTGGTGGTAGTGGTTATTGTTTGCGTGATATATTTTTTCCCATTTGAGTTTTATTTTTATTTTTTTTATGCCTTTGTATCTAAGATATATCTCTTATAGACAGTATATGGATGGATCATGTTTTTGTTATCTGTTCTGCCACATCTGTCTCTTTACTGTGTATTTTGGCCCATTTACATTCAATGTAATTACTGATAGGTATGAGTCTATTGCTGTTATTTTATTGTTGTTTTTATTTTGGTAGCATTGTGGTTTCTTTGTTCCACTTAATTTTTTTGTGTTGAGCTCTTTTTTTGATATATTTTCTTTTTGTCTCCTTCATTATTACTGATTTTGTGTTTACTGAATTGTAGTTTTTGTTTCTCCTTTGCTGGGTAGATTTGCTAGCTTCATTTGTGGTTACCTTGAAGCTTACCATTTCTTTTTCTAAGTTTAATTTAGTTTTATTTCTTGGTATTGCCTTTACTTCTCCATATGGAAGTTTTGTGACTATACTGTTCATTCCCTCTTGTTTGTTTTGTTGTTGCTGTCCTTTACATATTGATCTCTTTGGTTCCTTATTTTATCTTTTTTTTTTGTGTGTGTGTGAACGTCCTGTCTGGGTTGGGATATAGTTGATTTATACTGTGTCTCATGTTGGTTCTCTAACTGGAAGACTCACTTAAATGTTTCTTGCAATTTTGGCCTGGTTTTACATATTCACTTAATTTATATTTTTCTGGAAATAATTTTGCCATCATGTTTGAGAGTAAATTTTGCTGAATATATAGTTATTGGTGGGCATTTTTTTGTTCGTTTCAATGTTTTATATATATCATGTCATTGCTTTCTTGCCTGTATGGCCTCAACTGAATAACCAGAGCTTAGTCTTATTCATTGTCATTTGCAAGTGACTTTTTGCTCATGCTTAGCCAATCCAAAGAAAGGATTCTTTCTTTGTCTTCAGTTTTGGCAAGTTTGATTATGATATGCCTTGGTGGCTTTCTTTTAGCTCTGTCCTGTATGGGGTCTGTTAAGCCTCTTTTTCATGATATTAAGGAGATGATCTACCAAAAATTTTCAATTTTTGTTTTCCATTATCCTTGCTGTTCAAGTACTCCAATTACTATAGATTTTTCCTCTCAATAGTTTTTCACATAACTCTTGGGCTTTTTTTCATTTTTCTTCATTCTTTTTTCTGATATTTCCTCAAATTAGCATCAAGGGATTTATCATTAAACTCACTAATTCTGACTTCTATTTTCAGAATTCTGCTCCTATAACCTTCTGTTGAATTGCCTGATCATGAAATTTTATTGTTACCCCTTTGGGTTTCCAGTTGCTGTTTTTGTATGATTTCTAGAAGCTTATTTATACAGTTGTTTTGTTCTTGTATTGTTTTCCTGAATTATTACTTCATCTGTATATTCCTTGTTTTGGTCTGCATTTTGCCTAATTTCTTCTTGATCTCTTGGAGAACTCTATGTTAATCTTTTGAATACTTTATCAGGTAGTTCCATTGCCTTATCTTCTAGGTTTTCTGGTTCTTTATTTTGGTTACTTGCTGTAGAATCTTGTCGTGCTTCTTTATATGATTTGATAATGACTCTGGCCCACAAGGTATCAGTAAGCTATGTTTATCTGTTGTAGTTCTGTTTTCTGTGTCCAGAATTTTTGTTTTATATTGTTTTGATATATCCAGGTAGGCTAGGTGATGTATTACTTTGGTCATTGACTTGACTTCACCGAAGCTCTTAACTCCTGTCTCCAGGTGGTCATTTCAGCTACTACGTATGTGAGTCTGGGTGTCCATTCACTGTTCTTGCAGGGGTGCTGAAGATGAAGGGTGTGTTTGTGGTGAGGTGATGAAGAATCTATCCTTCTGGTCACCTGGCCATGGGTACAGCAGATGTTCTCCTTAGTCATCGGGTTGTTTGGTGTGTGTGTGCTCTGCCACTTAATAGTTGTTCAGGGTGCAGGCGCCTGGATTGTTGGTCACTGAGTAAGTTGTACAGAGATACTCACCTATGGTCCTGGGTGGCTAGGGCTTCATGAGGGTGTTTGAAGCAGGCACAGGTCTCTGGTTGTATTGAGAGGGTACAATGTTGGGGCTAAGCCAGGGGCCTGGATGGAGGCATTTCCCTGTCCACTACAGTGCATAGTAGGGGAAAGAGTAACGCTGGTCCCGGGGTTTTTAGTGCCATGGGATGGAGTGATTGAAGGGCACTGATAATTCTCAGGCACATCTTGAGGGCCACTAGATGGAGTGGATGCTACCACAGACCCCAAGCCCCTGTGAGGGTAGGATAAGATCTGTTCTGAGGGTCAGGGTGGTGTTAAATGTCACAAAACGCAAGTTCCCATTTGGCTGCTACAGGTGAAAACTCACTTCAGGTGGAAGCCCTGCCCATTTTGTCCTAATGATGCCTTGCTATGCTAGGTAAGTCAGCAAGGTGCTGGTGTGGCTGATACACAGGGTGAAGGGCTCTGCAAGTCTATGGACCTCTTATGCACAAGTTGCTGGGCAAAGGGGTAAGTGCCTTTGGGCTGTGCTATGAGTTGATTCTTAGAGGGTGTGGCTGTATTGAATGCTGTTGGATTGGTATAGGACTACGGAGGACAGTGGGAGGGGAGAAGAGTGTTTGGGAACCATAAACCTATGGTGTGTATGAGGCCTATGGTGTGTGTGCAGTGGACTGGGAGTTTGCACTTAACTTTCACAGATCTGCTGGTGCTCCTGTTTGGTTCTGTTTGTCCTGTTTGCTTCTTCTGTACCAGATAGAGTGAGTTTAAGCCTGGAGTGTTACTGCTTGTCTTAGTTTCTTTGCATATGCAGATTCACCTAATACAGTGCTGGCGATCCAGCAATCCATAATTCTCTATTTGAACAGTTTTGTAACTGTCCCTCTTTCCGTCTGTCACTTGGCCTGATTCTTCTGCTTTGTCTTTGATGCTTAGTATTTCTGTTGTTGTTGTTAGGTGCCATTGAATCAGTTCCAACTCATAGTGATCCTGTGTGCAACAGAATGAAGCACTGCCCAGTCTTGTGCCAGGCTCACAATTGTTTTTATGCTTAAGTCCATTGTTACAACCACTGTGTCAGTTCATCTTGTTGAGTATCTTCCTGTTTTTCACTGACCCTCCACTCTACCAAGCATGATGTCCTTCTCCAGGGACTGATACCTCCTGACAATATGTCCAACATGCAAGGACTGCCATTTAAGTTCGCAAACTCATCCTAGAAAAAGTGCTACATACCTCACTGATGAATATCACTATAGTCACCTTTGAAGTACTCCCCTTGGGAAGCTATGCACCTACACCAGCACTTACTCCATACTTCAAAGCAATTTTTCAACTCTTTTTCTGGACTGGCCATCAGAGCTATTTTTATATTACTCTTGATGTCCTGAATGTCTTCAAAATGTCTTCCTTTCAATATTTCCTTTTTCTTAAAGAAAAAAGTCATTTGGGCCTGTTTTAGTTATCTAGTGCTGCTTCTGTAACAGAAATACCACAAGTGGATGGCTTTAGCCAAGAAAATTTTATTCTTACACAGTCCAGTAGGTTACAAGTCTGAATTCAGGGTGTCCACCCCAGGTGAAGGCTTTACCTCTGTAAGCTCTGGAGGAAAGTCCTTGTGTTGTATCAGTCTTCAGTCAGGGAGTATCTTGGTGCAGGAATCTCAGGTCTGAAGGACATGCTTCACTCCCAGTGCTGCTTTCTTGATGATGCAAAGTTCCCAATTCTCTGCTTGCTTCTTTCTTTTTATCTCCCATAGGATGAAAGGATAAAGCGTGTGCAAGCCACACTCCATGGAAACTCCCTTAGCAAGAGTGTTGAAGTCCCACCCTAAACTTCTTTTAACATAATCATCCTATGTATTAGCTACAAGTGGAGATTAGGATGTATAGCATTAGAAAATCATGAAATATTGGGAATGATGGCCCAGCCAAATGGCTACACACATTTTTGGGGGGACACAGTTCAATACATGACATTTGACCCTTTGGCTCCCAAAAATCACATCTGTGAAACATACAACACAGTCATTCCATCATAGCAAAAGTTATAGCAAAAACATATTCATCCCACCTGATATCAGAAGTCTTAAATCAGTTCCAAGTCCAAAATACAAAAATACAAAAATTTCTCCACTTCCATAAAACCAAGAATATAAGTTATCTGCCTCCAAAGTGCGGTGGTAGAACATGCAGGTGAAAGCTACACATTTCCGTTTACAAATGGGAGAAATTTCAGGGAAAGAAGAAATTAACAGGTAACACACAAGTCAGCAGAACACATTATGTTAGCCTTCAAAGCTTTGAAAATAATCTTCCATCTCTGAGACATCTTACACAATACCTTTGTCCTCCAGACTCTAGGTATTGTCTACACTCTCTGGATTCTGAGTGGAGACTCTAGCCCTGTGCTTCAGCTCTGCCTTCTAGGCCCACTTGGACAGAAGCTCTGGCTTCTTGGCTTTCAGTGCACTGTAAGCCCAAATGAGTGGCAGTTCCATCCTTACAAACACAGGTATGCATGGCTCCACTCTTTGGCCAGACCTTTTGAAACTGAAAAAGCTCAACTTCTCATGCTCTTTGTCTCTTCAGCTTCTGCTTCCCATGGCATCATGACCTGGGCCTCAGGCCTGTACCTGCCCTGCAGAGACAAATGTTCCGTAGCTCTGTAGCTCCACTGATTCAAGTACCTGGAGGCACCCCACTCCACCACATAGCTTCTTGCACACAGATACTCAGCTCTCCTGCTCCATGGGTCAGCAAGCCTAACTCCACTGATTCAAGTGCCCAGAGGCACTCAACTCCACCAGGACACCTCAGATCTCTTGCTCTGTGAGTTGGCTCCAGAACTGTCTTGTGCTGCTCTGGTTCTGCTGCTGCCCATCTGCTGCCACTGGTCCTCTGCTATGAGTCTTCTATCCATTTAGTTTTAAAACTGCTTCTACGTTTTAGCTATTTGTTGGAGCAGCACCCTACTCCCTTGGAACCAAATTGTTTTAGTCATCTAGTGCTGCTCTAACAGAAATGTCACAAAGTATATGGCTTTAGCAAAGAAAAATTTATTCTTACACAGTCCAGTAGGTTACAAGTCCTAATTCAGGTGTCCGTTCCAGGGGAAGGCTTTCCCTCTGTCAGCTCTGGAGGGAAGTCCTTGTATGGCACCAGTCTTTGGTAGGGGAACACCTGAAAGACGTGCTCTGCCTCTGGTGCTGCTTTTTTGATGGTGTGAGGTTTGCAGTTCTGTGTTTGCTTCTCTCTCTTTTTATCTCCCATATGATGAAAGAAAAATGGTGATGCAAATCACACACCAGGGAAATTCCCTTAGCCAGGGTGTTGCAGTCTCACGCAAGTTCTCTTAACATAACCATCCTCTCTGTCAGCTGCAGGGAGAGATTAGGATGTATAGCATAAGAAAATCACAAAATATCAGGAATCATAGCCCAGGCAAATGGCTACGTACATTTCTGGGGGGCAGTTCATGTTCATGACAGGGCTTTATTAAGTGAGTAGGGAAGGTGTTCCAATACAGTTATTTGTTTACTGGACAGAAACTCCCTCACAAATTGTGCAATTAAGTTCATGGGCTTGCCACTTTGCTGTCGTGTGCAATGGCCATTCGAGAAAGAGTTCTAAAATTTCTTTGAAGGGTGGAGAAGGCACTTATGTCAGTGTATAGCTTCCCGAGGGGAGTGCTTTGAAAGTGACCATAGTGGTATTCTAGCAATGAGGTATGTAGACCTTAGAACAATTAAGTTCGTGGGCTTAATTGTCAGACCTTGTATATAAGATGCAGTCTTGCCATCTTTGCTTCCAAGGAGTACTCTGGTTATACTTCTTCCAGAAGAGATCTGTTTGGTCTTTTGGCAATCCACGGTACATTCAGTATTCATCTCCAACACTGTAATTCAAAGTCATCTCTTCTTCTATATTCCTTATTCATTGTCTAGCTTTCACATGCATATCATGCGATTGAAAATACCATGGCTTGGGTCAGGCGCACCTTAGTCTTTAAGGTGATGTCTTTACTTTTTAACACTTTAATGAGATCCTTTGTGGCAGATTTTCCCAATGCAATGCTTCTTTTGATTTCCTGACTGCTGCTTGCATTAACATGTCCTAGATTGTCTATATATCTGGTTCACCTGTTTTTTTTTAGGTCTTAAGGCACGAAGAGTCTGCTAATTCTATTATTTTGGCCCTACCTGTTATTTTTCTTTTAAAAATTATGGAGCACCTCTCTCCTATGCTTCACAAAAACACAATGACACTTGAAGAGCAGATATTTGTGTATCATAGAGTACAATTTGAGAAATGCTTGATGTTTCCTGTCTTGGACATAAGCTTGTTTAGTATAAAAGTCTTATCATTAGAAAGTAACAGTCAAGGCTTTAAGCCAATTGATTTAGGTTCAAATCCATGCTGAGAATTTGCATTTCTACCCCAGATATAGTAAATAGTAATGTACATTTTAGCAAGATCACCCAATGATTCTTATGTATAATAAATTTTGAGAACCATTACTCTATTAGGGATTCTCAGAATTGGCCTATCACCAGCAGCCTTGGTAACAGATAGGAACTTCTTAAAAATGCAAATATTCTGCAGTGGTTTCAATTAGAATGAATTGGTTCAAAGCCCTGGTAACAGTGAATCAATCAAAGGACCTACATAAGGAATGTTTAGTTTCTTTTTAACTTTGTATCTTTATTCATGACAGTGAATTTTGTGATTTCCTTTTGCTAGAACAAAGACTCTTAAATATTGGAAGATAATTAAAAATTGGAGTCCAAATAATGTACAGTCTTCTCAGCCAGGTGATCTATGAAATGTTGCTTGAATGCTTCTATGACTGGTGAGCTTATTAGTTGTTGACCTCTACAAGGCAATCGTGAATAGCTTTTCATGTGTTTAAGACAACAGAACACTCAGTTCGTTGATCATCTGGATTCTTGTTTTGAGTAGCTATATACAGTTCTGGTATTTTCAAATATCCCTATATTTGGAATCCTAAATTTAAAAAAATCAGGAGGCTTGATTGTGTCTATCTCCCATTGCTTTTGTCTGACTGTTATCGATAACATGTAGCTTCAGCCAGCTTGTCTGAAAAGAGAGGATCTAATTTTCAAGAGGAAAGTGTATATATCAGCTCTAGCTCTTACAAAATGAGTGCCCTTGGACAAGTCACTTAACCTTTCTAAGCCTTAGTCGCTAGTGGGACTGGGAGTCCATAAGGGTTGTAAGTGTTCAGTGTGCATGGCAGCTAACTGAAATGTTAGATATTTAAATCCATCCAGAGTCACTTCAGAAGAAATACTTGGAAATCTGCTTCCAAAAGGTTGACCACTGAAAACTCTGTGGAGTACAGTTCCGCTCTTACACACATGGGGTTTCCAGGGTTGACGTAATCGCAACTGTTTCTTTAGGGCTGTATTAAAGAGTAAAGGAGATAATACCTATTAATCATTTAGTAAAGTGTCTGATACCTAGTAAAGACTCTATTTCTAGTCTGTGCAAAGAGAATTATTTTACCTGATGTACCCCTTCATTTTCATTATTCATATTGCTACAGAAAACATCAACAATAACTTTGATATTTTTTCTCATGCTTTCTCAATTCTTTTATGGTGCTGTCTATCCAAGCATGACCTAAGGGGAACAAATGTGTAAGGACACCTTTTGTTTTTTCTATTTCCTGAGACAGCATCAGAACTGAGAAACCTAAGTTGGCTTCAGACTAGGATTCACCCAACTGTTTAGACACAGAAGCCTTACAGAGACATTTGTATAAAAATGAGAGCATTTATTGCCTTTTTTTCCGCCCCCTGCATTTACACATAGTAAAATATGGTTCAGATTACTGGTATTTTGACACTTAAGCTAAGGTGTTGTTGAAAATGGTGATGATGATAAGGGTAATAACAGTAACATATACTGACCATTACCATATGTCATTTCTCCAAACCCCATGAAGGAAATATTGCTATTTACACTGTTATTTTGCTGATGAGGAAGATGACTGATCACACATCAAATGAATATAGTTTAGTTGGTCTTAGAATACAAGTTATTCTAGTTTCAAAATCCAATACACTGATGGCCTAAGGCAAGGAAGGGAATACTGGTAATGATGATAATATCAGCAGACATTTATTGAGCATTAAATGTGTGCTGTATATTATGCTCTTGTATGTGTATTGGATCATGTAATTTTCACAACATTCTTATGTGATAGTTTCTATTGTTAGCATCATTTTACTTAGGAAGAATCAAACTTAAAGAGATAGAGTATCTTTGTCAAGACCACGCATCTAGCAATTAGCAGAGCTTGGATTTGATTCTAGGTCCTTTTTAAGTCACCTTTGAATTTTTCCTTATGGTATAAAAGATTAGAAAGAAGACCCTGGGAAGTAGATGTCGGTTAGCAGTTTGGGGCAAATAATTCAGACTTACTATGTGCTGAGATAAATTTTGGTGGATCTAGGCCCAGTAGGTTTATTTATTTATTTATTTATTTGTGTATCACAGCAAGAAATTTGTATTTCTAAACCCAGCAGAGAGGATTTTGAGAGCCTGAGGAAATGGCTCTTGCTGATGCACAGTGTGCAGACAGGTACAAATCATCATGAGCAGTGAACCTTAAAGATTCTGCAGTGTTGCCTTTGCTCGTGGTCTAAACTGTGTGAGGAGTGCTTTGAGGTGACGCCCTCTCCCAGCTCAGGACGAGAAGATAGCTACTTGACACACAGCTTTCCACCTTTCTTCAATTACCAAGGTTGAGGTTCTGAACCTTCACTCTTTGGGGGAGGTGCTGGAGCCACACATCCCCAGCTAAAGTCAGCTTTTGACACACTAGCCAGAAGTAAATAACAATTACTTACTAATCTTCAAAGCAATCTCCTTTAGAAGACAGAAGGTAAACAAACAAGTGGGAAATGACTTTGAGTCTGTGTCAGAACAGTCAAGGACCGGAGACCCAGAAGGCCAACTCAGCGTGGAGAAGTGGGAGTTATCTACACTTCCTCATATACGGTAGATTAAATGATGCACTTGTATGTGTTGCAGGTAGACTCTTGGCTGGGGCTGAAATTTGCATTTCTCTAAATAGGTCCTGACCATATAGAGTGAAGGCAGTCTCAGAATGCAGTCAAGGAGTGAGACTGTGATGCATGAACAGTATGCTTTTGATACGGGCTTACGTGCCTTGGTCTCACTGAAGAATACCATGTCTGCTGTAGGTTCAAAGGACATGAATTTCTTGGTACTGCAGATACAGCGAAAGTTTGGGGGGTCTGGTGAAAACATATAGTGTCCTCCCCTTCAGTGCTTGCTCTGCGACAGTTGTCCTTGTGAACTCTCTTCTGAGAAGTGTGATTGGACATTGAGATTGGGGTTGAAGTTATTAGTTTCATGGAGACAGACACCAGGTGACCATTATCTATATGTAGGGCTGAATGTATATGTTCTCTTAAACAATAGCAGAATTGAAGCTCAGGACTTGAGTATTCTTTTAGAGAATTTGTTAATTGAAACAAATGAACGAACAAAGGAAACTTTCCAGAATGTATCAGGACCTGGAGTGGACTTAAGGTCCCTGGGTGGCACAAATGGTTTGTATTTTACTACTAACCTGAGAGTTTGCAATTGGAATCCACCCATTGTGCCTATATTTCTCCTTGGAAGAAAGGCTTGGTGATCTGCTTCCATAAAGATTACAGTCAAGAAAACTCTATGAAGCAGTCCTACTCAATGACACATGGGGTCACGATGAGTTAGAATTAACTCAGTGGTAAGATACTTGGTTTTTGGAGATAACTTGGATAACGATAAGATTTTCCAGGTGTTTGCATTCTTCTCTATTCTTTCCCCTTCCAAGATGGTGTGTTAATTGCTTTCTTAATTGGCACTGTCATAGGTCGGGACCCCTGCATTTCTCTTGGGTAATTATAACTATTACAGCTGCCTTCCTGCCACTAGCCAAGTCTGGATCTGATTCATTCTCTACTATACCTCCGGAGCTCTTTTCTAAAACATTGATTGCATTTTTTTTCACTCATTAGCTTCTGGTGCTTCAGCTACTTTCACTACAGACAAGAAAAAAAATCTCTATTTCTGAATCTAGTATTCAGGGCTGCTAGACAGTTGAGTCCCTGTTTACGTGACCAGCCTAATCTTCTGCCTCTTCTCTCTTATTGTTGCCTTCATACTCTAGTTTCACGAGTCTGGTTGCAGTTCTCCTAACTCATCGTTGTCTTTCTTTTCTCTATTTTGATTTGGTCTGTGTCTTCTGGACCAGATACCCTTACCACATTCTTTACTTGGTAAATCCCAACTCATCCTTCAAGAAAGGCTAGATTGAATGCTGCCCTTGTGATATTAGCATTAATGATTCCTCTGATTCCTAAAGATGTGATACTTATCTCATTATGTTAAACTGATTATTTAAATGTTTTTCTAATATTTCCCTGCTAGGCTGAGAATTTGGATTATGTATTATTCATTTTTAGTAATTTTGATCAACTGATAGTGAACTAAATAACTGTCAAAACTTAACATGTTGTGCTAATACATGCTTAACTTTGTTAAATTGAGTGGAATTGTCTTTATTACATTGCTCTGGAAAGAGCACTGAACTAGGAGTCAGTAGTCTTGAGCTTGAGTTCCCCCACTTACTGTATGACCTGAGGCAAGACACAGTTTTCTTACATAGTAAACAGAGATAACAATATCTACTTTTCAGAATCAAAGGCAAAGTGCATGCGAAGATACCTGACAATATCAAGCAGTATTCTAAAGCAAGTTATTTGACTGAAGCTGGTGAAGGTTTGAGCAGGAATACGGTTGAAATAAATAGTCACCTCAGGCATTAGATTATTATCTGTGACATAAAGCTTATGCCAAAAATTGGAACAAGAGAATCCTAAACAAATAGGAAATAAGACATTTCTTATCCCAGTTATACAAACATGGGCTTCAGGACTTGTACTCAAATGTAGCCTCAGAGAGTCCTTTGTTGAACACACAGTCTGAAGTAGTCCACTTGCTGGGCTGATTGGCTGAGGGGGTCCAGACCTTGGTCAAAAGGTCAAGGGAAGTTCCAAAACAAAAGGGAAGCGTGCTGTCACACGGGGGAGGGGGCAGTTATAATAGAGTGGAGGTGAAAGTTCTGGGTGCTTTATGGCAACATGATATAGACTGCAAAGTTTTTCTTAATTCACAATGAAAATAAAAAAGCAGTCCCCCTTATTCTATATCAGAACATTATTTTGTTTTCTTGGTAATTCATATGTGTTTATTGTACATTTGTCATTGTAGCGTCTGCTACCTTAAACCTGTAATACTGTCTGTCTTGTTAAGAGCTATATCCTAGTACCTAGAACAGTATATGAAACATAGCAAGCATTCATTAAGGACCACGGTGGTGCAGTGATTAAGTGCTCAGCTGCTAACTGACAGATCTGTGGTTTGAACCTACCCTGAGCTCCACGAGAGAAAGATTTGGCAGTCTAGGAAAGAGCTCAATTGCCCCATAGGATTTCCAAGGAGAGGTTGGTGGATTCAAACTGCTGACGTTTTGGTAAGCAGCTATAGTTCATAACTACTATGCCACCAGGGCTATCTTTTAAAGATTATAGCCTAGGAAACCCTATAGAGAAATTCTATTTGGTTGTACAGGGTTGCTATGAGTCAGAAGTGTCTAGACAGCATACAATAGTAGGCATTCACCAAAATTCATTAGCTGAATAGTCTATTTTTGAGGACAAGAAACAGAATTTCTTCATTTCATATGTTATCACAATTCTCAAGATAATTTAAATGAAACACACTGAAGTATTAAACCTTAAATCATGATTTTTGTGGTTGTTGGGTATCAATGAGTTGATTCCAACTGGTAGTGATCTCATGTGACAAAGGACTGTCCCATAGGGTTTTCTTTGCTGTAATCTTTATCGAAGCGTATTGCTAGGTCTTTATCCCACAGAGCTTCAGTGTGGGTTAGAACCACCAAACTTTTGATTAGCAGTCAAGTGCTTAACTATAGCTAATCTGTAATTGTTGTTCACTGAAAACTTCTAGTTTAACCATTATTGCACCATCTTAACAATTCAAGGAAAATAAGACAGTATGAGTTGTTCATGTCTGTTTGGTGTCAGTCATGTGTTTCCATTTCTTTGGAATTAGAGACTTTAGAACCAGTTTAAATGCTTTGACAAATTCAGTATGATTGCCTCTGGTTAGCACAGAGTGGTAATTAAGTCTGCAATTATATGTTCAGATTTTCATATTTTTCCTGTATGTGCATTCTGACAGTAATTGAACAAGGCAGTATTTGCAATATCCATTCTGAAACTGTTTCACAATATTTCATTATATGCCAGATTAATTTGTTAAACTTACATAGCAAATGGAAACTTTAGCACTGATTCAATTAATCCAGCTGTGGAGCTTTTCTGCTAACATGGGCTAGCAGGGAAAACTAAAGGGGAGTAGGCAAAAATGTCCAGAAAAATTAGGAATTTAACTGAGAATGGGAAGAAAGCTTTATAATAAGCTTATTTTTTGGTCTTTCTAAGTTACTCTTTTTAAAAAATGTTACTTCCTTGAGAATTGGCACAGTAGGAAGATGAATAAATATTGGTGAGACATGCATCTGAAACCTCAAAAGACCTAGGGAAAATTAATTTTCTTTTTGTGTGTCTTTGTATGAGTGGGGTGTGTGTGTGTAGTTAAGAAAGAAGTATATGACCTGAAACAGAATGACATTTTGATTGTCTATGGCTCCTTTATTTTTTTTATGTATCCCAGTGTGATTTAAAAATAGTTAAGTGAATTAGAATACTGTTCAGTGTGACAAAAGCTTGAGATAAGAGGTATGAAAATGCTAAATGGAATGTATGATCCCTTTTGAGTATAAGTGGAAACCTTGGTGGCATAGTGGTTAAATGCCATGGCTGTTAACCAAAAAGTCAGCAGTTCAAGTCTACCAGGCACTCCTTGGAAACTCGATGGGGCAGTTCTGCTCTGTCCTATAGGGTCTCTGTAAGTCAATCAGCTTGACAGCAGTGAGCTGGGTTTGGTTTTAAGTGTTCTCTTTTGTGAACTGGTGTTAGGGAAGGAGACTTGCCATCTGTTTTCATAAAGTACTGTGTGTTCATCTGAGCTAGGTTACTAACTATAAGTTGGGCAGTTTGAATCTACTAGCTGATCCTTGGAAATCCCATGAGGCAGTTCTAAGTTTGTCCTCTAGGGTAGGTGTGAGTCAGAGAGTGAGATCAACTTGGTAGCAATGGGTTTTGGGTTTGATACGTTCATTTATTTATTCAGTCATTCAACAAATAGTTATTGAACATTTATAATGAACCTAAGGCTTTGATGTGTGCTGAGGCCACAAGGGAGAGCAAAACCAGATCCAGTTCCAACCTTAGAGAGTTTAAAATCTAGTAGAGAGGAAAAGGTCAGTCCCATAGCCCTCAAGGTTTATAGCAAAATGTCGTCTAAAATAAAAATTATGAAGCATTGAGCTAGGGTTCACAGGAGTGTGTGAATTTGACCTTTCACTGGGGTTGCAGAGGACTTCCTAAGGAAGTGATGCCTGCATTGAGATCTGAAGGGTCCACGTGTTGAATGGGTAGGCTGCGCTTGGCAGAGGGGTGAACATACACAAAGGATCTAAAGTGGGAGAAAGTAGAGCTGAAACACAGCGTGGGAATGAAAACACATAAGGCAGGATGAAGCAGAGAGACTGAAAGGAGCTGATACACGAACGGCCTCATAGATAATTAAAAACAAACAACCAAACATTGCAGACAGGTCAATTCTGACTCATGCTGACCCTGTAGGGAAGAGTAGAACTGCTCCATAGAGTTTCCAAGGAGTGACTGGTGGATATGAACTGCTGACCTTTTAGTTAAGCAGCTGAGCTCCACCCGCTATGATTATGTGCCAGGTGCTCTTCTAAGTGTATTACTATACTAATCCATTTAATTCCTGTGAAACTCCACAAGCTGGGTAAAATTAAAAATTTTATTTCACTCATGAGGAAACTGAGGTGTAGAGAGGTAAGACAACTTGCCCATGGTCAGTGTAAGTTGCAGCGATGCTGGACTCAGGATCTGAAGGCTGTCATGCTCCGGAGTCAAAGTTCTGGACACAACGCTGTCTTTGGAAGGATAAATCATCAGTGTTACAGGTGTCTCTGAGGAATTTCAAGGGCTTCGTGAAGCAGTGTAAAAATTTTTGTGTATTTGTTTATGAGAAGAGAGTCTATAGTTTTTATCAGTTTTTCAAAGAGGGTCTGTGATTTGTAGTGCAAAGAAAACCACTGAACTAGATTATTATTTTAACTTTTTAATTTTATAATAATCGGAGATTCACAAGCAGTTGTCAGAAACATTACAGAGGTCTTGTATACCCTTCATCCAGCTTCTCCCAGTGATAACATCATGCCTAACTATAGTACAATATGACAACCAAGAAACTAGTATTTGTTCAATCCACTGACCTTACTCAGTGTCACTGATTGAATTCTGTTCCCGCAAAAATAGGTGTAGCCACGTGGCTGGGCCGTGGTTCCCAGTATCTTGTGACTGTCCTCCATTGTGTGGTTTTCCTATGTTGTATGTTAAAGGATTAGGGTGGGGCTGTAAATCCCTTCATAGGATCACCTCCCTGCTCCACTGTAAAGGGAGTCTCCCTGGAGTATGGCTTGCCCTATCCTTAATCCTTTCAGCCTGTAAGAGATAAAAGGAAAGGGAGACAGACTGAGAACTGGGAACCTCGCACCATCAAGAAAACAGCACTGGGAGAAGAGCACCTCCTTCAGACCTGAGGTTCCTGGACAAAGACTGATGTAATACCAGACTTTCGTCCAGAGCTGACAAGGGGAAAGCTTCCCCTGGAGCAGACACCCTGAATATGGACTTACAGCCTGCCAGACTGCTTAAGAATAAACCTGCCTTTGTTAAAGCCATCCACCCTGTGGTATTTCTGTTAGAGCAGCCCTCGCTGACTAAAACACTCAGCTTTCTTGAGTTTTATGTGCACTCACTTGTGTGTGCATGTATGTAATCTACGTAATTTTGTCACGTGTGTACGTATATGTAACTACCACCGCAGTTAAGGAACAGAAAAATCCCACCCTAATGACGGCTCGCGGTAGCTTTCACGGCTGTAATCGTTTCCCTTTTCTGGCGACATCCATCGGATAATTTTTTAAAGTTTATAGGTTATTCTATTAGCATTTGTCATATGAAGTTGAAAATGCTTTTTCCTGTAACACTGCTCACTTTTAAGAGGTGTTCTTCATATTTAAAGAATGATTGATAAAGAGGATATCTCAGTCAGAGTTAGCGATTTCCATACAGCAGAACATTGCAAAAACAGATAAAGACTTCTAATGAGAAAATTTAAGTTTTCAAATAAGACATGGCATTCTCCCAAAGCCAACCATTTATCAGGTGTTAGATCATGCACTCTACGTAGCCCTCCAGGCCGTCATCACAGCCACATTGAACATTAGTAGGATTATCATTGGTAACGGTTATTCACCTACTGTTACTGACCTGCTATGTCTCCTTGATCCAGTTTTGTCACCCTGTGGTACATTTTCCACAAAGCAGCTGGAGTGATGTTTATAAAAATAAAATCCACACACATCACTTCCCTGCTTGAACTCACTCAGTGGCTTCCTGTGGCTCTCTAGACCAAGTTCCTGCCACATTGGGCTGGTGGTATAGTGGTTACGTACCGCGACTGTTAGCCAAACAGTTGGCAGTTTGAGTCCACCAGACTGTCCTTGGAAACTCTCTGGGGTAGTTCTACTCTGTCCTATACTGTCACTATGAGTTGGCATCAACTTGATGACAGTGGATTCGTTTTTCAAAAATTTTTTAATAAGGACTATACCTTAATGTCCTTAATTCCCAGAACCCTCCACATTATAGGTACTCAGAAGTAACTGAATAAATGAAGCTGACCAAGAAGGGAAAGAGACTGAATCAGATCTTTACTGTTTTAGTTATTTTCTTTTCAGAAAACTTCAGTGTCTGCCCTTATGTCCATTTCTAGAATATTAAACATGTATGTCTGTCTTTAAATACCCCAACTCATTTCAAAGCTCACGAGAAACAGCCATTGATTGCTTATAGCTTTTCTTTCTTTCTTTCTTTGTTTTTTTTTTAATATTCACATTTTTGCCCTTCCCTTATTGAGAAGGAACTGAATATCCCGTCTTTGGATAAAAGCTTCAGTTTTGCTTCAGGGGGGGAAAAATTGGAAGAGAGAAGTGTAGCATGAAACAAACACTGTTTTAAGACAGTAGGAACCTCCACATTATTTAGAAAAGGAGCCAACATTGTTTGAGGTGTTTTATTTTGTATAACTTTAGGGGGCAAGAATGGTATATATAAATCAAATTACCCCTTACTCCTACTCAGTATATCTGCAGCAGGAAGAGCTGTGCAAGATGGTTCATCTTGGTGAAGAATCAGCACTTCGCAATCAGCCTGATTTAGATTTGAGTCAGTTTCTGCTACTCACTCATTGTCTCACCTTGGGCAATTTAATTAACCTCCTGAGTGTTGGTAGCCTTACTTACAAAATGAGCATGTAATAATATTCATATACTACTCATATGAAGGTGGAATGAGATAATTTATCTTAGTGGTACAGGATAAGATACAGAGTAAATTTTCAGTATCTGATATCACTGATATTACTATTGGTGATTTAGTGGTGAAATGCTACAGCTGATAACCAAGAGGTCAGCAGTCCAAATCCACCAGGTGCTCCTTGGAAATTTTATGGGGCAGTTCTACTTTGACCTATAGGGTCACTACGAGTCAGAACTGACTCGACAGCACCTAACAACAACATTATTATTAACATTGGCATTGATTCTGATTACTGTTAAAATATAAAGAGGACAATGTATCAGGAAACCCTGGTGGTGTAGTGGTTAAGAGCTACAGCTGCTAACTGACAGCACAGCAGTTTGAATCCACCAGGTGCTCCTTGAAAACTTCTGTCCAAAAGTGTTGCTATGAGTCAGTCAACTCAGCGGGCAAAGAGTTTTTAAATTTGTATCAGATACTCCCTACTTTCCCAGGGCTGTGCCATGGTGGCATAGAGGCTAAGTGCTATGTCTACTAACCCAAATGTTGGCGGTTCAAATCCACCAGGTGATCCTCAGAAACTCTATGGAACAGTTCTACTGTGTGCTATAGGGTCACTATGAGTTGGAATTGACTCATGGCACAGAGTTTGGTTTTCTTCTCTCTCTCTTTTTTTACGATGCGTGCATTTGGAAACCCTGGTGGCGTAGTGGTTAAGTGCTGTGTCTGCTAACCATAATGTCAGCAGTTCAAATCCATGAAGCTTTCCTTGGAAACTCTACAGGCAGCTCTTCTCTGACTTGCAGGGTTGCTATGAGTTGGAATCAACTTGATGACAGTGGGTTTGGTTTGGTATACATGTGTTAGTCCCTCAGTCCTTACAAAAGCCCCTTGAGAGAAGTATCTTTATTTCCATTTTGCAGAAGAGGAAACAGAGGCTCAGTGGTTAAGGAACTCGCCCCACAGGTATTCAGAAGTGGAAATGCTACTCAAATCCCATGACTACCTCAATGGTGGGTTAGAGTTGTTCCACTGACAATGGATTTGGGCCTTTTCTGTGGGGACCTGATTTTGGGGGTTTATGTACTTCCTGATACATTGGATGAAGTCAATGGAAGAGGTTCAAATATGCCATCTTTAAATGTTGAACTTGGTTGTTGTTAGGTGCCATGGACTCAGTTCTGACTCTTAGTGACCTGTGTCAGGAGTCATCCTCTCAGCCGTTGCTATATTTGAGCTCCTTGCTGCAGACTCACCTTCTCCTGGAGGGTCTTTTCTGCTGGCCGTCTGCTTTACCAAGCATGATGGCCTTTTCAGGGATCAGAAAGTCTCACTGTATTTGTTTCTAAGGAGCATTCTGGCTGTACTTCTTCCAAGAGAGATTTGTTTGCTTTCCTAGAAGCCATGGTGTATTCAGTACTCTTCACAGTACTATAATCCAAAGACGTCCATTCTTTAGCTGTCTTCTTACAAACCCGCTGTCATTGAGTCAGTTCTGACTCACAGCACCCCTAGGGACATAGAGTTTCTATGGACCTATGGATTTAACGGATTTGAACTGCTGACCTTTTGGTTGGCAGCCATAGCTCTTAACCACTATGCCACTAGGATTTCCTCTCCAGGTCACTAGTGGCTTCTGTTTTTTCTGAAATCCCCAGTTAGTTTCACCTGCTGGCTTAGTTAGGCTAAAACTTGCCTTCACCTAGTATTTTTTGTCCTCTAGGCCCCTCTGTACTCTGGAAACAGCCAAGCCCTGCAAGTGCTCTGGCAGGAATCCCAAGGCCATGCACAGTCTCCGGCTCTCCACACTCCATAGTAATGACGAGGGATGCCTGCTTCACTGAGAAGGCGAAAGGTAAGTGGTAGAATCTCTTGTGGTTGACCTCTGACCCCTTCCTCTGAAGGCCACTTTGAAACCGAGACTCTGGCCAGTCCCTAATTCACAGATCAGGGATGATGAAGTCACCTGGAGACGAAAAATCTCACTGAACACAGTGCTGTACAGCAGAGGCCTCTGTCCCTACAGTCTTCTAAGGTGAGCTGACCTGGGATTTCAGTCTGCTTCTCTGTGACTCTTTGACAACTAAAACCCAAGAAATCCTTTGAGAAGCACCACAGGATTCTAAAGACATTACAGAGTAAGAAAGGAAAGTGCTGATTTTCCTTCTAGGCATCTGCACCAGAGAAATTCTTATTGGCTAGGTACAGGAGGAAGCAAATGTTCATCCCTATGCTGTTTGTATAAAGAAAAAGCAGAAACAATTTGTCATATATGCCTAAACGTAAACCAAACTCAGTGTCACGGACTACATTCCAAATCATAGGAACCCTATGTATATGGAGAACAACTAATCTGTAGGGTTTTCTTAGGGGTCCCTGGGTGGCATAAACAATTAAGCACTCAGCTATGAGTTGAAAACTTAACAGGTCAAACCCATCCAGAGTCCCCTTGGAAGGAAGGCCTAGCAATCTGCCTCTAGGAAATCACAGCCTTGAAAACCCTATGGGGTAGTTTTACTCTACACACATGGTAGTATTCCACTTGTTCTTCCTGTTGTTCATTTCTTTGATGGAGTTGCAATCAGAGAGGATCTTTTGTATTATCCAAGTATTTGGGATTGTGTCACGGGTTGCTTTGTGGCTTAAGATGTGGTCTATTCTCAAGACTGTTCAATGTGCCTTGAAGCTTGTTGATGGATTCTGCCTTTTTATCCATTCAACACATAGAATTGCCTTGAGTTGAAATCGACTGACGGTTACTAACAGAAAGCAATTTTGATGAAGGCAGATCACCAGACTTCTCTTCTATGGTAGCCCTGGGTGGGGGTGAAGGGTCAATGTTAAAATTACTAGTGGAATACAAACTGTTTGCTGTGTTCATGATCTTGTCTAAATACAAGGCAGATATACGGTGACTGCTCCATCCCATTTTCTTAATGAGAAAATTAAAAAGTTTTGGGGCCAAACTTTCAGGGATGTAACAAATAGCTAATTAAAATGTGAGACATATGTTTTTAAAGTCATGTATTACATTAAAATATTAACTTGATCTTTTTTCCAGTCAATATCTCAGGAAATGATTTGACTTAAACTTCTGTGTTCCTTTGACATCCAAGTTCTGATTAATAAAGAGCCACTTTCTGAGTTGTGGGAACCCTGGTGGCATAGTGGTTAAGTGCTATGGCTGCTAATAAAAAGGTTGATAGCTTGAATTCACCAGGTGCTCCCTGAAAATGCAGTGGGGTGCTTCTGCCCTGTCGTGGGTTTCCGGGTATCAACTTTCCTGGCCCCTCCTGCTTTCTAGTCCTTGCCATTGGCTGGCCTGCCACTTTAGTTTCATCTTGTTTTATGGACCTGTCTAATCTTTTGGCTGAAGGATGAACCTCCTGAATTAAAATGATATCCTAGGGCCATACTCTCAGGGTTTCTTTATTTTTGTGAGTTATATTAGTATTCTATATTTTCTCCAGCTCTGTCTAGGACCCTCTGTTGTGGGCCCTGTCACTGCAGTCCATGCTGGTAGCTGGGCATCAGTTAGTTGCACTGGACTCAGTTTGGTGGTGGCTGTGTTCCATTTGTCCTTTGGAATAATCTTCCTTAGGATCTTTAGTTTTCTTCATTCTCCCTTGTTCCTCAAAGGGTGTTTTCCATCCTCTACAGCTTCCCTCCATGATAACCATCAAAGATTGTTTCTTTTTGTGTATAAATCTTCTCATGAGTTTTTAGAATACTGTTCTTGTACAATATTGGCTTGGTACAATATTTGTCCTTTTGTGACTGACTTATTTCACTCAGCATAATGACCTCCAGATTCATGCATGCTGTGAAATGCTTTCCAGATTTCATCTTTGTTCTTTATCATTGCATTATACTCTAGTATGTACATCTACGTTTAAACATTTATCTGCTGATGGACACCTAGGTTTTTTCCATTATTATTATTATTATTATTTTTGCCATTGTGAACGATGCTGCAGTGAACATGAATATGCATGTGTCTATTTGTGTCATTGCCCTTGTTTGTCTAGGCTGTGTTCCTAGGAGTGGGATTACTGGGTCACATGGTATTTCTATTTCTAGTTTTCTAACAAAGTGTCATATTGTTTTCCAAAATCGCTGTATTATCTTGTGTTCCCACTAGTGATGTGTAAGAGTTCCAGTATCACAACAGCCTCTCCAACAGTGTTCTTTTCTGTTTTTTTTTTGATTCATATCAATAATGCTGGAACAAGCTGATGTCTTATTGTGGTTTTATTGTGCATTTCTCTAAGGGTTCTCTAATGGCTAGTGATCATAAGAATTTCCTTATGTTTCTGTTAGCCACTGGAGTGTCTTTTTGTGACGTTTTCTTCATTTCCTTTGCCTATTTTTAACTGGATTATTTGTCTTTATGTGGTAGAGGTGTTAGATTTTGTGTAGATTTTAGAGATTCAACTTTGATAGATTTGTAATAGCCTAAATTTTTTTCCCAGTCTGTAGATTCTCTTTTTACTCTCTAATGAAGTCTTTTGATGAGCATGAGTGTTCTAGAAGTTTGTCCCTTTTCTCTGGGTTTTCAAATTAGTTGGAGTACAGTTTTTGTAACACTATGTTATGATCCTTTTTGTTTCAGTTGACTCTGTTGTAATGTGGTTTGTTAATTTTATTGTTTCTCTCAAAGAACTCACTTTTGGTTTTGTTCATTCTTTCTGTTGCTTTTCTTTATTTCATTTATTTCTGCTCTGATCTTCAATTTCTCCTTTGTTCTGGTGTTTGTGGCCTTCCTCTGCTGTTCTCTTTCTATTTGAGTTGTGTAGCTAATGTTTTGATTTTGTCCCTTTCTTCTTTTTTGATGTGTGCATGTATTGCTGTAAATTGACCTCTGAGCACTGCCTTTACTGTGTCCCAAAGGTTTTGGTGTGACGTGTTATCATTCTCATTTGATTCTAGGAATTTTTTGATTGTTTATTTGATTTCTTCTATTACTCAGTGGTTTTTTGAGCAGGGAGTTATTTTGTTTCTGTGTAATTGATTTTTCTTTCTCTTTGTTTTTTCTGTGGTTAATTTCTCTGATGGTGGTACAATCAGAGGAGATACTTTGTATAATCCACTTGTAGTATTACTTTGATGGAATAAAATATAGCTGTTAAAGGAATGAATTGGTGTGCTTTCTCACTCTCTTTTTCTCTTCCTCTCTCTATGGATAGGTTTTAAATACAAAATGATGACTAAAAAAAAAAAATACATTTCAGAGTGGAACATGAGATTTTGTCAAGGGTTGCTATGTGGCTTAAGAAGTGGTCTATTCTGGAGAATGTTCCATGTGCATTGGAAAAGAATGTGTACTTTATAGCTGTTGGGTAGATTGTTATATATATTTATCTATGAGTTCAAGTTGGCTGATTGTGCCCTTTAGCTCTTTTGTATGTCTGTTGAGTTTCTTTCTAGGTGTTCCATCCTCTACTGAGAGAGATGTGTTGACGTCTCCTATTATCATTGTGGAACTGTCAATTTCTCTTTTCAGTGTGATTAGAGATTGTTTTATGTATTTTGGAGTCCTGTCATTGGGTGATCAGATATTTATTATGCTTATATATTCATGATGGATTGTCTTTTTATGTTAGATTTTACTTTAAAGTCTATTTTATCTGAGATTAGTATTGCCAGGCCTGATATTTTTGGTAGCTGTTTGCTTGGTGTGTATTTTTTCCATTCTTTGGTTTTTTTAAATAAATTTACATGTTTGTTTCTAAGGTATGTTTCTTATACAGAACGTATTGATGGATTCTGTCTTTTTAATCATTCTTCGACTCTGTCTCTTTGTGGGTACATTTAGGACATTTATATTCAGTGTAATTATTGATAGGTGAGAATTTATTGCTGTTGTTTTGTAATGCTCTTTTTTGTAGTGCTGACTTTGTTGTTATTGTTCATCTTACTCTCCTGTAGTGAATTCCTTTGGTTTGTGAACTTTTTTTTCTTTTTCTTTTGTTTTTGTGGATTTTGTTGTTTTTGAGATTTCATGTTTTTCTTCTTTATTTTGATGAGTAGGTTTGTTAACTTCCTTTGTTACCTTGAAACTTACCCTTATCTTCCTAGATTTGAACCAGTTTGTTATCACTTGATGTCTTTTCCATTAGAATCAGTCTGTTATTACTTGGTATCTTTCCCAGTAGAAAGTGTTATACCTATGCTTTTAGTCTATCTTTTGTTGTTCTGACATTGTTGTCATTTATAGATTGTCGTGGATTGAATTGTGTTCCACCAAAAATATGTTCATTGATTTGGCTGGGCCATGATTCTCAATATTGTGTGGTTGTTCACAATTTTGTCATTTGATGAGATTTTCTTGTGTGCTTAAGTCCTACCTTTGTGATGTAGTAAGATGAATTAGTGGCAGTCACGTTGATGAGATTTATAAAATTAAATAGTGTCTTAAACCAATCTCTTTTGATATATGAAAGAGAGAAGTGAGTGGAGAGACATGGGTACCTCATACCAGCAAGAAAGCAGTGTCAAGCGCACAGTGTGTTATTTGTAACCAAGATTCCTGCACTGATGTGCTCCCAGACAAAGGGAAGACTGATGCATCACAAGGACCTTCCCCAGGAGCCAGCATCCTGAATTTGCACTTCTAGACTACTGGACTGTGAGAGAATAAACACTTTGTTAAAGCCATCCACTTGTAGTATTTCTGTTATAGTGTACTAGATAACTAAGACACAGATTGACCTCTCTGGCTCCCCATTGTGAATCTTTCAGTTTTAAATAGTCCTTGAGAATGCGCTTCCTAGATTGGTATCTGGCTGGTACAATTTTGTATCCTAGATTCAGGCTGTTATCTGATGTTTGTTCTCAAACTGAAGGACTCCCTTTAATAATCCTTACAAGTATGGTTTGGTGTTTACATACTCCCTTAATTTCTGTTTATCTCGGTATGTCCTAATTTCACCATCATATGTGAACAAGAGTTTTGCAAGATATATTGTTCTTGGTTGGCAATTTTTTTATTTAGATGTTTTATATACATCATTGCATTGCCTTCTTGCCTGCATGGTTTCCACCAAATAATAAGAACTTAGTCTTATTGTTTCCCTGAGGGTTAATTTTGGAGAAAATATTCTACACTATTCTGATAATTGTGTGTGTGTGTGTGTGTGTGTGTGTGTGTGGTAGATGCCATCATTGGGAAATTAAAAAAATAAAAATGAGCTATATTCATATGATGGAATACAATATAGCTGTTAAAGGAATGAGTTGGTGTGCTTTCTCACTCTCTTTTTCTCTTCCTCTCTCTATGGATAGATTTTAAATACAAAATGACAACTAGGAAAAAAAATACATTTCAGAATGGAACATGCAGTGTAATAATATTTCTGTGAATCAAAACCAAAAAATTATAATGTATGTGCTTCTTGATACATAAGTACATGATGGCTTTAAAATGTAAAATAGACAGAATAATATAGTTCAGAAACATACTGTTGTAGAAAGGGAAAGATGAGAGACTGGGAATTTGGACAAAGAAATGTCATTTTTCTTTTTATTTCATTTATGAAAAAAAGATGACACAATTAGAGCAGCATTTTCTAGTTTTTACTTCTTGGTGATGGGTACATGGCTTATTCTCTATACATGTTGTTGCACATGTGTATTTTTTTTTTAATCTCAGTACTATAAATAAATAAAGGAGGTAAAAAGAAAAGCAAACTGGTGATATTCTTACACCATTGAAAGATGGGCTCTTTTGGAAAGGGAGTGAGTTGAATGAAGTTGACTTTTTCTCCAGTGAGACACCTTTGTGTGGTTGAATGCAAGTTGGAACTGGTACTTTTCCTTTGTAGTATAAATTAAGATTGTGTTTGTCTCCAGCCTGGTTTTCAGAGAGATGGGAAGAACAACAAGGTGTTGACGATGAGAGACTAGATCAGTTTTCTTTGAATGCTGAGTTAAGAAGGCCCCGCCTGGCTGTGACTTTTTTCCCTGCCCTATGTGGTATGCTGGTCAGACTCAATCAAAATGCCATACCATGGTCAACTCTCGGTTTCTGGGGATAAATGACACGAGTTGAACTGGCCAACTGGTGGTCCTTGGGTATATCATTCCAGAGGCATGTTTTGGTTGGTCTGTTTAATGACTTAAAAAGTGGCTCTCATTTAAAGGTTGGGAAACGTCACATCTACACTGAGTCCTCATTTTTGTATGGGAGCAGTGACAGCCGCTGAACTGTGCCTGTGCCTTCAGGTGGAACACAGATTCTCCAGTAGGCTACAGACCCCTCCTCCCTGCTCCCCGAGTAGTCTCACTCAGGCTTTAGATGGCCCCTGTAGGCATTTGAGCATGCTGCCCCCATGTAGAGTAACTGTGACAGGCTGTAGCTAAGAGCTTGTGGTAGACTATGTCCATCTTTTACAGAAATGCTGGCCAAGCATTGTACAGGAAAGTTCATTTTAGCTCCCCACTGTGCCTAATTATAAATAAATGGTTGGATCATTTAAACATGCCACAAAAGAATGACTAGACTCACAGCAGCCAGCATTTCTTCTTTCTCTCTGGCCTGGGATTAACTAACTGGCTTTCCTCATCTTTAATTTCCCTGAATTAAACACTCTCTTTACCCGTGAAGCCTTCAGATTTGTTAACTTCCTGTCAACCTCGGATCTATATGCACATTAGCTAATTATGCCACATAGGAAATATCTGGAGGACTCTTGCCTGACTTTGAAGTGGGATCACTTTTAATGTAAACTGCTGAATTACATATACTCAGAAAAGAAACAAATTAACAAAGCGAGGGCCTAATCATGGTTAACAGAGAGTTTAGTTTCATTCCTTTGTTCATTTCATTCAACATACACTGAATACTATGTTTTAGGCTGAGCCCTGGTGGCACAGTGGTTGAAAGCTCAGCTATGAATTGGAATCCACTCAACAGCTAACTAGCTTTTTTTTTTTTAATGTTTCATGCAGGAGTTTCCAGGTTGTGCAAATGATTAGGGCTCTTGGCTGCTAATAGAAAGGTTAGCGGTTCAAGTCCACCCAGAGGCACCTTGGAAGAAAGGCCTAGTGATCTACTTCCCCCCCCAAAAAACAACTTGATCAAATAATTTTTAGTATGCCTCTGGCAAAAAATCAGGGGTAGGCTGGTCTCAAAACCACATCCTCGGAACCAGTACCCTCACCCTCTCTGATTCGTTTTGCTGTGATGTGACTAGCAAGTCCAGTCAAAACTGCCCTGGGTCTCAGGTCACTTTCTCTGCACAGTGGTGAAAACTGGCATCTGGATGGGCTGCAGCGGGTGGACAGGCTGGAAGACCGCTTCTTCCTCATCTTGGACACTGTCTTCATTGTAGGGAGCAGCTGGTTCCTTTTGATGATCTGTAAGCCCAGCTGGGTATTACCATTCTGTACTTAAAAGTACGCCGCCAGCAAGATGGCCTCTGGGGGTACCTCCTTGGGGTGGATCATTGAGGCCACCTGGTGGGGACACTTGCGGGCTTTGTCATACTTACTCCTCAGGCAGTAGGCGCTGCTGAGATTGAAGAGCATCACAGTCCAGGTAGAGTTGATGGAATTTGGGTAGCACTGAGGGGCCTGCTTCCCAGACGACTCCATGGCTTCATTTTTACCTTTGCCTGATCCTTAGTCCTGCTTGTTGGAAGAGATTCCTAAGGAGACATCAGTGACATTCTCTGGGTTCAAGTGTATGATGGTGTCAGATACTCTGTCCAGAGAGATGAGGACTTCCACAGCATAGAGATGGCCCAGAAACTTCAGAGACCCTGAGAGCTTGGGCTGCTGAAGGAATTTGTCTGCATGATTCAGAGCCATGAGGCTGTCACCCAAAGTCAGAGCCATGCAAGCACTGCAGGCTAGTATAGAGCACTTGAAGTTTTCTAATTCCTGTTTTCTCAAAGGAGAAGAAGGTGGAGCTGTAATAAACTTATCTCCATCACGGCTTTTACTGCAGGTCTCACTGTTTTCGCTGCTCTCTGTGCTCCTGCCAACTGATGACTGTTCTTAGAGCCACTGCCACCCTGCTTGGGATCCTGCTGTTCCTCAGGTAACAGGAGCAGGGCATTTCTCAGGTAAATGACTGCAAACTCCACGCTGGCCAGGGGAATGGCCAACGACTGCCCATCATTATACACGGTGTTCTGTATGGACTGTGATGCCAGTACTATTTTCCGATGGTAGCCTTGGCCCACGATAGACTGTTCAACTCCTTTTTTTGCTTAGAAGACCTTTCATTTCTTGTTCAGATGTCCCCTTGTTGGCGGTGATGCAGCACTCAGCCAGGTGCAGCCAGAGGCGGGGGTTGGCGTGGTACACCCGCATGGCCTCCATCAGACACTCGAAGCTGCCAGCAGCCCGCCGATGTGCAGGAGCTTGATGCTGCCGTTGTAGAGCAGCTCGTACCGCTTGTTGGCCAACAGGGTGCACATGGATTGGTCGGAGAACTTCTTGCCAAAAGCCAAGTGCCGTCGAGTCGGAGAACTTCTTACCTGTCGATCCGACCTGTCTTTTTTTTAGGCTTCTATAATCAATTTTAAACCAATTATATCTGACAAAGGCCCCAAGATTTTAAACTGGGGTAAGAACAGTCTCTTTAACAAATGGTGCTGGCAAAACTGGATATCGATCTGCAAAAAATTGAAACAAGGCCTGTATCTCACACCTTATACAGAAACCAACTCAAATTGGATAAAAGACCTAAATATAAAATCTAAAACAATAAAGATCAGTCAAGATGAAACAGGATCAACAATGGAAGTTTTAATACACAGTGTAGACAGACTGCAAAATCTGACAAAACAAGCACATTCAACAGAAGAGAAAAATAGATAATTAGGAATTACTAAGAATCAAACACTTTTGCTCATCTTCAGACTTCATCAAAAGAATTAAAAGACCACCTACACAGTGGGAAAAAATATTTGGCAACTCTGTGTCAGACCAACATCTGATCTCCATAATCTATAAGGTATTACAAAATATCAACGAGAAAGGATAAATAATCCAATTACGTGATGGGCAAAGGAGATGGACAGACTTTTCTCTAAAGAGGATATCCAGGCAGCTGAATGACACATGCAGAATTGTTCACAGTCATTAGCTATTAAAGAAATTCAGATCAAAACTGTGATGAGATACCATCTCACCCAAACAAGGTGGGCCATGATCCAAAAAACACAAAACAACAAATGCTGGAGAGGCTGCAGAGAAACTGGAACTGTCCTACACTGCTGGTGGGATTGCAAAATGGTACAACCTCTTTGGAAAACAGTCTGGTGCTTCCCTAAAAAGCTGGAGATAGATATGCCATTTGATCCTGTAATTCCACTGCTCGGAATTTATCTTTCAGAAACAAAGGTTGTCATACGAACAGACACATGTCTGTTTGTTGCAGCACAGTCCACAATAGCAAAAAGTTGGAATCAACCTTGATGCTCATCAACAGATGAATGGATAAGCAAACTGTGGTACATGTACTCAATGGAACACTATGCTTTGATAAAAAACGACAATTTTAGAAAACATCTCATAACATAGTCTCAGTTGGAAGAGATCATGTTGAATGAAATCAATCAGTGTCCAAAGGACAAATTTTTTATGAGACCCCTGTTATAAGGACTTACAAGAGAATTATCCATAGAAGAAAATGACTGTGTTGGCTACATGGTTGGCTTGGGGCTGAGGGTTTATCATAGATGAGAGAATTGATAGATGTTAGAAATTTTATTCTTTTATTGTAATTAATAAAAATTAAAAAAGTTATTAAAAAACAAAAACCAAACTTTATAAACCTTGTGGAACACAGTTCTACCCTGAGACACATGGCTTCTCCGTGAGTCAGAGTTGATTTTCTGGCATCTGGTTTCATGTTCTAGGGATTGTGCTAGTTTCTAGGAATAAACTGATAATGTAAAATGGACAATCTTGCCTGCTTAAGGCTTAAATTCTAATGGGAAGAATAAATTACAGCATAATTATAAATATAATTATGCCATTAATAAATTGGCATTGTATTGTATTATGGAAAGCTAAGGGAGGTTATAACTCTGGACATTAACCTAGTATTAGATGTCAATGAAGATACCTCAGAAAGGAATGCAAATGTGAGCTGGCTGGATGATGGGAGAGAAGGGGAAGAGAATTCTAAGTGATGAGAACTACATATGGAAAGGTGAAGTAGAACTTGTGTGTGCTTGGGGGACTGAAGAGGCTGGGGTATCTGGAATGCAGTGTGTGAAGGGGAGATAGGTACAGATTGAGGCCTAAGGAGACCTCAGGCACAGGCTTGGCAAGAACAAGGATCCACTGATTACTTTGTGCAAATGCTTTTTATTTGTAAAAGGAAGAATTCCTGCCTGACCCTGTTTGTACCATCAGTTCAGAAGGCACAGGAATTGCTGCTTCAGAAATCACACTGGATGTCTACAGTAGAAGTACTCTAAATGTTCATCTTACTTCTGAGTCAGCCATCTATTTGAGTTTCCTGTCCTGCATTCCAGGGACAGCAAAAAGGATGCAAAGTGCAATAAAAATAATATGGTCTATTCTAGATTGAACTGTTTCTCCCCAAAACATGTGTTGAAATCCTAATGAATTGAAATCAATTCATGGCCACAGGTTTGGTTTGGCTTCATTAGGTATAACTATGACTGTAAACCCATTTGGAAATAGAGTTTTCTTTGTTTTGTTAATAAGGCTTTATCAGTGTAGGATATGTCTTAAACCTACTCACTTTGAGATTTATAAAGAGCAGATTAGGTAAAGAGTAAGACAAATGCAGAGAAAGAGATCTCCAGTGAACACCGAGGAGACCACTAGACAAGCTGAGACAAGGGTTTTCCCCCAGAGCCGACAGAGAGAACCCTCTCCTAGGGCTGTAAGTTCAGATTTCTATCCTTGTAAAGATAGAGAAACTAAATTTCCGTTCACTAAAGCCACCTACCTGTGGTACAGGAGCCCTGGTCGTACAGTATTTAAGAGCTAGGCTGGTAACCAAAAGGTTACCGGTTCAAATCTGCCAGGCACTGCTTAGAAATCCTATGGGAAGATTCTCCTCTCTCCTACAGTCTCACTGTGAGTCAGAATCCACTCAGTGGTAACAGCTTTGGGGTTTTTTTGACAGCCATCCACCTGTTTTTTCTTGTTACAACAGCACTAAGAGACTAAGACAGTCTTCGGTTTGGGAAAGCATTTCTCGTTTCCAGATATTTCATACCCACAAGTGGGTGGGAGTTCATCTAAATGGTGACTTCAAACAGGTGAGACGTAAGCTCTTACCAGGTACTCAAATTGACTGGAACCATTTCTACTTGCTCACTGTTGCTGTCCAAGCTATCTGTGAATGAGAGTAGCTCAGTATTTAAATTACAAAGGGCATAAGTGTGATTTGAAAACCTAATATATATCTTAATGAGTTTTACAATAATTTCATTTGAGACATTTCAATTGTAATTTTAGACTAATTCTTTAGGGCAGAGGCTAACCTAGCTATTCTCGTTTTATTTAATTTTTCGTAACACAAACTAAATCAATCATGAAATGGTTCAGCACTTTCAATTAATTTTAATGGTCTGCTGGCCTCCACGTCACTGGATCAGAGCCTATGAATTTAGACATGTAGTTGAGCTTTTTAATAAGTCCTTGAGAATCATATATAGGCTTTATTAGATTCATGCTAAAAAGGAGCTTCCACTCAACTGGTTTATCCTGTCTGTATGTCTCTAAAATTAATTTGGTTAATAAAACCTCATTGGAAGCAACTTTTATAGGCAAAGTATTTGATGTTTTTCAAGTGGATGATCAGGAGATTGTGTGAAAGTGACAATTAGAAGGAAACCAAGTAGTTTATGGACTATGTGGTCATTTTTGACATAACCTCAAAAACTTAGCGATATGCCTCAAGTATCTCCAGATTTACTTTAATAAATTCACCCTTAGTAATTTATCAGCCTAAATTGCTTCTTGGAGTAAAAAATTTCTCTCTGAAGTAGCATTTTTTTTTTTTCATATGCCTAGAGGTTACTTGGAAATCCTGGTGGCGTAGTAGTTAAATGTTATTTCTGCAAACCAAAAACTTAACAGTTTGAATCTGTCAGGCACTTCTTGGAAACTCTGTGGAGCACTTTTACCCTGTCCTGTAGGGTCACTATGAGCAGAAATCGATTGGACAACAGTTGGTTTGGTTTTGATTTTAAAGATTACTTTGATACATTCAAGATGCTTCTTATAAGATTCAGTGTCTTAGAAACAATGATTGAATTCATTTATAATATGAACATCTTCTATGATTCCAATATTCAGGAGACTCTTAAATTGTATTAAGACTTTAAACATAGCTTTGGTGAAGCCAACAACAGTACTAGTTTCTGCATAACCCTGAGAGGGTCTTTGGAGCTCCTAGATCTGTAAGGCTGCTGTAGAATGATCTCATAGCAAGTTAAAGATGACAGCAACATCAGAGGCATAGGGAACTTGTGAACCTGTTGAAGTCACGTCAGTTCTGATTCCTAACAGCTCTAGAAGACAGTCACATCTTTCTCCTATGGAGCAGCTGTTAAGTTCGAACTGCCAACCTTTTTGGTTAGCAGCCATATACTTAACTATTTTGCCACCAGTGTTCCAGACATTGCCACATGCTCCCTATGGACAAACTTGTCTTTAATTGAGAAATACTGTCACAGAAAAGGGAAGAGGTTAGAGATATCAGTAAAGGTAGATGGTAGTTCTGAGCTAATTCAAATGATGAATAACAATAAATTTTCATCTCTCATATCTCATATTTGAAGTACAATGGTGTCAGTGATAGGATAATAATATACATATGCCTACAAGGAAGACCAGTTAATACAACCATTATTCAAATTTATGCACTAACCACTAAGGCCAAGGATGACAAAATTGAAGATTTTGGCAACATCTGCAGTCTGAAATTGAACATAGAATCATGATGCTTTGGTAATTACTGGTAATTGGAATGTAAAAGTTGGCAGCAGAGAAGGATTGGTAGTTGGAACGTATAGCGTTGGTAATAGAAACAATGCCAGAGATCACATGACAGAATTTTGCAAGACCAATGACTTCTTCATTGCAGATGTCTTTTTACCAACATAAACAGTGATTATACATGTGGATCTTGCCAGACAGAACACACAGGAAGCAAATTGATTGCATTTTCAGAACGAGATGATAGAAAAGCTCAAGATCATCTGTCAGAACAAGGCCTGGGTTCAACTGTGTAACAAGTCATCAGTTGCTCGTATAGGAAGTTAAAGTTGAAGCTGAAGAAAATCAGACAAACTCATGAGAACCAAAGTACAACTTTGAGTATGTCCCACCTGAGTTTAGAGATGATCTCTGGAATAGGTTTGACTTGTTGAACACTAATGACTGGAGACTAGATTAGTTGTGGAATGACATTAAAAGATGTCATACATGAAGAAGGCAGGAGGTCAATTAAAAAGACAAGAATGAAAGAAAAGATCCAAAGGAATGTAAGAAGAGACTCGGAAACTTGTTCTTGAATGTTGAGTGGCTAGAGTGAAAGGAAGAATTGGTGAATTAAAGGAACTGAACAGAAGATTTTAAAGGATAGCTCAAGAAGACAGAATAAAACATTATAATGACATGTGCAAAGAACTGGTCATAGAGAACCAAAAGAGAAGAACATGCTCTATATTTTTAAAGCTGATAGAACAGAAGAACAAATTCAAGCCACGAGTTGCAATAGCGGAAGACTCTCTGGGGAAAATATTAATGCAGGACACATCAAAAGAAAATACAAGGAATGCACACAGTCGCTATACCAAAAAGGATTGATGTTCAACCATTTTAAGAGGTAGCGTATGATCAGGGAGCTGACAATCCTGCAGAAAGAACTCTGAGGTGCATGGAAAGCACTGGCAAAAACAAGTCTCCAGAAGTTGATGAAATATCAAATGAGATGTTTCAACAAATAGATGCAGGGCTGAAAGTGTTTACTCAACTATACCAAGAAATTCGGAAGACAAGTACCTGGCCAACCAACTGGAAGAGATCCATATTTCTCCCTATGCCCAAGGAAGGTTAATAGAACCAAATGTGGAAATTACGGAACCAGTATCACTAATAGCATATGCAAGTAAAATTTTGCTCAAGATCACTCAGAAGTGCCTGGGGCAGTACATCACCAGGTAACTCCCAGAAATTCAGATCAGATTTAGAAAAAGATGTGGATAGAGGGATATTATTGCTGATTCTAGGTGCATCCTAGCTGAAAGCAGAGAATAACAGAAAAAACTGTTTACCTGTGTTTTATTGGCTATGTGAAAGCATTTGACTATGTAGATCATAACAAATTACACATAACATTGTGAAAAATAGGAATTCCAGAACACTTATTTGTGCTCATGAAGAAATTGTACATAGATCAAGATGCAGTTATTTGGACAAAACCATAGGCTACTGAGTGATTTAAAGCTAGGAAAGGTGTGTGTCAGGGTTGTATCGTTTCACCATACCTATTCAATCTTTATGCGGAGCAAATAATCTGAGAAGCTGGACTATATGAAGAAGAATGTAGCATCAGGATTGAAGGAAGACTCATTAAAACCCTGTATTATGCAAATGACGTAACCGTACTTGTAGAACTTGAAGAGGACTGAAGCATTTACTGATGGAGATCAAAGGCCATAGCCTTCAGTATGGATTTCATGCCAACATGAATAAAAATCCTCACAACTGGACCAATAAACAGCATTGTGATAAATGGAAAAAAGATTGAAGTTGTCAAGGATTTCATTTTACTTGGATCCACAGTTAACACCCAGGGAAGAAGCAGTCAAAAAATCAAGACACGTTGCATTGGTCAACTCTACTGCAAGAGACTTCTTTAAAGTGTTGTAAAGCAAAGGTGTCACTTTGAAGATTAAAGTTACCTGACCCAAGCTGTGGTATTTTCAATAGCTTCATATGCATGCAAAAGCTGGACAGTGAATAAGGGAAACAAAGAAAAAATGATGTCTTTGAATTGTAGTGTAGGCAAAGAATATTGAATATACTATGGATTATTAGGAAACCATGGTTGTGCAGTGGTTAAGTGCTATGGCTGCTAATCAAAAAGTGAGCAGTTCAAATCTGCCAGATGCTTCTTGGGAACTCTTTGGGGCAGTTCTACTCTGACCTATAATGTCACTATGAGTCAGAATTGACTCAGTGGTAGTGGGTTTGATATATATATATATTTGTGTGGATTATCAAAAAAATGAACAAATCAGTCTTGGAAAAAGTATAACCCGGATGCTCCTGTTTTAGGCAGCTAGTGCTGCTCTAGCAGAAATATTACAGAGTGGATGGCTTTAATAAAGGAAGATCTGTTCTTACAATCTGGCAGGCTACAAGTCCAAATTTAGGAAGTCCACTCCAGGGGAAGGTTTTCCCCCTTGTCAGCTCTGGAGGAAAGTCTGGTATTGCATCAGTCTTTGCCCAGGGAGTATGTTGACACAGGAACCTCAGGTCTGAAGGACACGCTCCTCTCCCAGTTCTGCTTTCTTGATGGTGTGAGGTTCTCAGTTCTCTGACTGCTTTCCTTTCCTTTTATCTCTTGCAGGATGAAAGGATTAAGGGTGGTGCAAGCCACACTCTAGGGAAACTCCCTTTACAGTGGAGCAGAGAGGTGATCTTCTGAAGGGATTTACAGTCCCGCCCTAATCCTTCAACGTACAGCACAGTAAAATCACAAAACGGAAGACAATCTTAGAATACAGGGAATCATGGCCCAGCCACAGAGCAACACCTATTTTGGGGGGACACAGTTCAATCTATGATAGCTTCTTTGACTTCTTTGATGCAAGGATGGCAGGACTACATCTTCGGAATTGTTGTTAGAAGAGTTTAGTACCTGGAAAAAGACACCATGCTTGGTAAAGTAGAGGATCAGTGGAAAAGAGGAAAACCCTTATGAGATGGGTTGATACAGTGGCTGCAGCAATGGGTTGAAACATAATGGGGATTATGAGCGTGGTGCAGGATCAAACAGTGTTTTGTTCTGTGATTCAGAGAGTCACTATGAATGGGAACTGATTCCACTGCACTTAGCAGCAACATGTCTCCCGCCGAGGATGCTGTTTTTACTTCTGACTCTTGTGTTTAATTGCCAACATTTTCATTTAGATATTTCAAACATACTTTACTCTCAGCGTGTCTGAAAGTGCACTTATGACCGCCCATTTCCAAAACGTGGACCTTCTTCATGATTCTCAATCTCAATATCTGTGTTAAGTTAGAAACTTAGAATTTGTTCCTGATTCTTTTTTCTCCCTTACATAGTCAGCCAGCAAGCTGTGCCTGATGATTTTTGCCCCTCCATTACTTTTACCAGCACAACCATCCTAGTCTGAATTAGAATGATCTTTTCCTTGCCTGTTTCTGCTATGAAACCTTATGAGCTAAATACCAGTTTTCCAACTTTCCTTGCAGCTCATCATGACCACATGACTTATTTTTGATGAATGAGATATTCATGAATGTCGACAGAAAATTCTGGAAAGATATTTGCATCTAGATAGAAAACATAAAGGTACTTTTATTTCCCTTTGCACCTTTTCATCTATCTTGAATACAGACTTCATGACTAGAACTGAAGCAATCATCCTGCAACCAGGAGGAAAAGGCCATGAGAATTTATGAAGATGCTTCCCAGACTCTACTGAACCACTCAACCAATGGCAACAGCTGCTATCTCTCATCATACTGCCATATAAGAAACATAGTCCAGACTTGCGTAAGCCATTGTTTCTTGGGTTTTGTATTCCTTACACATTCCTGATGGATCCACTATCTTTGTGATCTCAAGAAAGATGTTTAACAATATTCTCCCTTTCTTGACTTTCCTACCTGTAAAACAGGGATGACATCATGACTGAGCTGATACACGAGGACTGCCAATTAAGTTCACGAACTTATCCTGGAAAAAGTGTTAGATACTTCATTGCTGAATATCACTGTGGTCACCTTTGGGTGACCCCTTGGGAAGCTATGCACTGATGCCAGTGCCTAGTCTACCCTTCAAAACAGTTTTGGAACTCTTTCTCTGGAATGGCCATCAGAGCTGTCATTGTATTGCCCTTAATGTCCTGAATGTCATCAAAATGTCTTTCTTTCAAGATTTCCCTTATTTTTGGGTAAAGAAAAAAGTCACTGGGAACCAGATCAGATGAGTAGGGAGGGTGTTCCAATACAGTTATTTGTTTACTGGCTAAAAAGTCCCACAGAGACAACTATACAATTGTTTGTCAACTTGCTACCATGCCACTGTTCATGATAGCCATTCTAGAAAGAGTTCCAAAATTGCTTTGAAGGGTGGACCAGGTGCTTGGATCGGGCATAGCTTCCCATAGGGAGTACTTGGAAGGTGACTGTAGTGATAGTCAGCAATGAGGTATGTAACACTTAGAACAATTAAGTTCATGGACTTAATTGTCATACCTCCTAAAAGTATGAAGTTTAAGAGAGATAATATCTGATGCTTAGTAATAACCACATGAAATGGTAGTAATTGTTTAGAATGCTGGGACTCTTTGGCCTTCTTAGGTCCCAGCTAGCACTGTATGTGCACAGTTAACTGTGATAACCATATTATGAATAGCAAATGGGAGGCTGTTCCTCATGTTCCCATGAAGACAGGCGCATGAGCCAGCTCTCAGTGATCACTTCCACCAAACTGGATGTCAGAAGAGAAGCTAGAGGCTGAGGCCATTGCCTTTCTGTATCAAGGTGGACATGCGACTAAAGCCACCTTTGCTTTTCAGGCTTCTGGTGGTTGCCTCTATCCTGTGCTGTATGCTCAGGCCAGCTTTCTCTGCCCTGCTTCGGGACATCTCTGAGCCACTCGACCTCTTGACAGATCTGGCATATTTCTAGTGGAGCTGCTGAGTTCAAAAGCTGGGTACCTGAAGGGTGAGCTTGTGGGGACAGGTGACGGGGAGATAAGACTTTACAGGGGGGCAGCTACAACCTTAGGCTGAAGATTAGGTGACAGACACTCAGTGTTCACCTAGTTTAATTTGTCAGGGTTTCCCAGCATCGCTAGGAAAAGAATGCACAGGGGGAGAAAACAGAAAAGAAAATGCATGAAATTGCTTGCAGGAGACTGCCGGTTTATCAACTGTTTCAGGAGATAGCTGGCGTCACCTCTGCTTTGCCTCCAGGCCTTGGAAATTATTTTTAACCATGGGTGAGAGGGAGTCTTTCTTCTTCCCTTTCACATCAAATGCCATGCTGGAAAGTGATCAAGCATATGGCTAGAGTGGAGGACTGCAGCAGACGTGTTTCTGAATAAGACTCATGCCAAAATGCTGCCTCCTCTGAGCCATCCAGCTTCAGACCACTGGGAAGAATCCTCAGTGATTTGGATGATAAAAAGTTGTAGCCTGTTGTGAGGCTGCCTCATTCTGTCAAAAAGCAATGTCAAGGGGAAGGCAAATTTCACCTTTAATATTCTATTTTCTCCTAAGGTGTATGAAGGCAAGCCAGGCATGGAAAGTCAAGGAAAGGGAGAATGTTGCTTTCATGTAGGACACATCAAGTTCATGGAGTTACGTAGAAACAGTGGCACATGTTAACAGCATTCCTTTTGAAGGAAACTATTGTTTATGGAGAAACCCTGGTGGTGTAGTGGTTAAATGCTACATTTGGGCAGTTCTGTGCACTGCTCTACTCTATTCTACATAGGGTCGTTATGAATCAGAATCAACTCGATGGTGCTGAGTTTGGATTTTGGTTTACTGTTTATGGGGAGGCAGTGGTGGTTCAGTGGTAGAATTCTTGTCTTCCGTAGAGAAGACCTTGGTTCAATTCTGATCAATGCACCTCATGCAGCCACTGCTGTCATTGGAGGTTTGTGTGTTGCTATGATGCTGAACAGGTTTCAGAAGAGCTTTCAGACTAAGACAGACTAGGGAGAAAGATCAGGGTATCTACTTCCCATAATCAGCCAATGAAAGCTGTACACGTCCTATCCGTCCGATTCTTGATTGATGCTGGGGATGCTGAAGGACCAGGCAGCACTGGTTTTGTTGTGCATGGGCTTTCCATGAGTTGGCTCCAACTTGATGACAGCTAACAACAGTTGTTTATTGAGTTTTGAGTGTTAGCCTGTCACTAGTGTTATGTTAGCCAAGCCAAGTGCCATCGAGTCAGATGTAGAACATTTATTCCACTTAGTCCTCAAGATATCTCTGTTGGTTGAGTGCTATTATTCCTGTTGGATTGACAGTGTTTAAAGGTGCTGTGTAACTTGTCCAGGGTCATACAGGTGATACATCCCTTCAGACACTGTGATCTGACTCCTAACAATGAGATAAGTGTAGTTTATTGAATGCCTACTTTGCTTATTATTCATGATCGCATTTTAACCTTCACAACAGCTCTAAAACATAGGTATTATTATCTGCAGTTTATCACTGAGCCAACTAAGATTCTGAGAGGTTAAGTAATGGATTGGTTCAGTAACTCTGGGTAAGAAACTTGATGGGTGAGATTATTTTTTCAGCAATAAAAAAGAAAAAAACAACATTTCGGGGGAGGGGACTGATCGTAAGAAAAGTAATAGTCTGTGTTTTATACTGAGAGTTCTGGAAAACAAAACTTGCTGGGGAATGATGGCCACAGTGATGACTGTGCACTTTGCAACTGGTTATTACTTATGGTTCCACAGAAATTCTTTTTTAGAGATGGCAAAAGGGAAAGGCAAAGTGGACCTGAGCCTTGGCCTGAGCAGCCTAAATAATGGGTTTTCAGATGTGTGAACTTTTCAAGTGTTGTACAGGGCAGCTGGGGTGACCCTGCCTCTCTAAAAAGCCTCTTAGAATGCTGAGGCAAAAATAACTTCACCTTGTCATTGCAGCTAGAGCATGGGCTTAGGTAAGCAGGCCGACACGGCTTTATTGCTGGCCCTACCATGTATGAACTGTAAGAGAAGCATTGAATCTGTAAGGTAAGCAAGGTCCATGTACCTTGCTTGTTGTGAGGATTTGATGAGATAGCGTCCAGGTACCAGTCACAGTTGAGCAGACTCTGACTCACAGTACTCTCATGAGTGTCAGAGGAGAGCTGTGCTGCATAGGGTTTTCATCAGCTCGTTTTTCAGAAGTAGATCACCAGACCTTTCTTCTGAGTTGCTTCTGGGTGGACTGGAGCTTCCAACCTATTGGTTATCAGCCAGATGTGTTAACTGTTTATGTCACCCTGGGACTATATCACAGATACTCACAGTCAGTTTTCTTATGACATGCACTACATTTTTCCAGTGCAGGAAAGTTGTGTCTGCTCCATCTGTTACTCTTATATGGACTCTCTTAGTTGAAACAGCTGAAGTCTAGCATTTGAACTTGACAGAATGACCTCTGTTTTAGCCTTTCCTTGGACTGCAGTTCTGACTTTGGACTCTTTAAGAACAGCATTCCAATAATGTTTGACTATTTGCGATGTGGAAGGAACATGCCTCAGTGCCAAAGTGACTCAGAGTGCAGGCCTGATTTCCTGCTGGATGAAACTGGGTGATGTTGCCCTAAAACCCTGTTTGGGATTTCCCCAGGCTGCTCATATTTAGCCTACCCCTATATTCCCCACACACGACTCTGGGGGCTCCCTGTTTGGTTACTCCTTTGGCTTGCATTATCTGAGAGCAAATCCTTATAAGCTGAAGTTAATTTCCTCCTGTTAGTAAGAATGTGCATCTTGTCTCTGATATGAGGGTAAATGAGAAAAGAACATGAAAAACCAAAACCAGACCAAACCCTGTGCTATTCAGTTGTTTCCAACTCACAGTGACCCCGTAGGACAGAGCAGAACTGCCCCACAGAGTTGGTTTCCAAGGAGTGCCTGGTGGCCTCAAACTGCTGACCATTTTGTTAGCAGACATAGCACTTAACCACTATGCACCATGGTTTCCAGAATGTGAAAAAGAGGACAATTTAGGCTATTTGAAAATTCTACACTGCACACAATTGTGTAGGTACATGCACAACTTTTTCTTTCCTTTGTTATTAATTAGATATTTTAAACTAAAGTTAAAATGTACTCATGTTTAAAAAAATGTAGTTGCCATCCCACAAACGGAAAAATAAAACATCTTCTCTGTTCCGTGTTTCTCTTCTCTCTGTCCCTCAGTTCTCCCATCTCTATTCATTATTCTAAATTTTTCTTGTACCAACTTCAAATTTTTTTCTAAGCATATAGAAGTGTATACTTATTGTTTGCTTATTTCAAACAATGCTAAGATAGATTATGTACATAGCCAAGCCAAGTGCCGTGTACATAGTTATATATAATCTTTATATTTATATACATAACATATTACATAAGGAATGTGTGTCTCTCTCTCTCTGTATACATCTACTTGCCTATTTCTGCAAGAAAAACCACAGCCTAGGTTCCTAGAAATGAAATTTGTCAGTCAAAGTGAATATGTACTTGAAATTTGTATGGAAATACTAAACTATTCTTAGGAAATACTGTAGAATCACGTTGCCAGTAAATAAGAGTTACTGTTTTCTTATGCTGATGCTACTAACTCACTATTAGGTTATTAAATTTTGATAATCTTTATAAAAATAGAAGAAACCAGAATTTGCCCATCCCCTTGATTCTAGAGGAAACGTAGAAGGAATTCAAATGAAAAGGCTTGGGAATACATCTGCCAGCCAAGTCACCCGTTAACAAACTCTTTACACTGATGTGAAGGGTCTGCACTACCTGGATTGTCTCTTTTTCCCTTCTTACTGCGTGCTTTTTAACCTCTTCTTTAGCTAAGTGTTATACATGCACCATCTGATTTCATTCTTGCAGTGAAAGCTGTATTTGTTATTCCCATTCTGTGGATAAAAATACTGAGACTTAGGTTATACACTGCTGGAGGTTAATTCTAAATCCTTTCTTTTAAATACCGCATTGTATGTAGACTTCTTCTGTGTTTCCACTCTTGCATTCACACATTTATTCATGTATGACAATAATAATTGAACATTTACTGTGGGACAAACGTTGAACTGAAAAGCAAAGATAAAATGTTCATAAGAGCCTGTTTCTAGGATGTATTCAGGAGAGATTGATTGAGCACTTCCTCGGTGCTAAGTGACACTCTAGTTTTCTTTCTTTCTTTTTTTTTTTTTTAAATGTTTAAAGTAGTGAGTATGGCAAACAAAATTCTAACTCACATTCCTAGTGGAAGAAGCCATAATAAGTAGGTCAGCAAACAAATAAATAAGCCAATTTAAGTATGTACATAGAATGAATGAAACAAAACTAGGTAATGGGAGAGAGAGTCATTAGAATTATATGTGCTTAGGTAGCCAGGAAATGCTCCAGATGGGGAGGTAACATTGCAACTGAAGACTGAAGGAACAAGCCATAAGGAGATGTGGGATCAGAGTATTAGGGATTCTGGGAGTGCAGATAGGTGGTAGGTTTTTGATCCTGATGCTTTCCTGCCCTATAATAAGATTAGGTATTTGGACCACGTAACGAGTAACTCTGCCATTTCATTCCATTGTGAGCAGAGTACAGTTTCCTGCCCCACTGATGCTGGACTTGGCTATGTGATGTGTTTTGAGTAACAGAATGTTAATGGAGATTTCGTAGGTATTTTCACAAGTCAGCTTGATCCCTTAGATCCCTGTCATTTGGGATAAAACCACATGCCCTGGGTAGTAGCTGGTACAAGCTGGATATGAAACAATTGTGCCGAATATGAATTCATCTCATAGCTTGAAGCTAAGCTCAGCTAACATGGAGCCCAAATTAGAGCAGGCACTTGTAGAGCCATAGCTCACCTGCAGACTTATGCATGAAATTTGGACATTTATTGTCGTAAGCCACTTATTTTGAGGGTGATTCATTATGTAGCATTAGTTGACTAGTAGATGGAATAAAAGCCTGACCAAACAAAAACCAAACCCATTGCCACTGAGTAGATTCTGACTCATAGTATAGTGACCCTACAGAACACAACAGAACTAATCCACAGAGTTCCCACAGAGCACCCGGTGGGTTTAAATTGCTAACTTTTTGGTTAGCAGCTATGACTTTTAACTATTATGCTGCCAGGGTTTCCAAAAGCCCTGAGGTAGGAATAAATTTATGATGTTCTACAAAAAGAAAGAAAACAAATATAGTTCGAGTGAGCAAGGGTGACAATATTTGAAGGTGAGGAAGGAAAGGTCCCAAACAGGTAGTCTTATAAGTCATGTCAAGAGTCTTTCCTTTTATCCAAAGTGTGATGGGAAATTGAGTGTAACAGTTTGAAACAGGGTGGTCACATGATCTGAGCTGCCTTTTTGAAAAGCTCACTTGAACTACTGTTTTGAGAATAGAATATAGGTTGTCAAGAACAAAGAAGCAGAGAAACCAAATAGGAGCTATTTCAGTAACCTAGAGAAGAATGATAGGGGTTATGACCATGTGCAGTTGTTTGGGATGTACCCTGCTGAGGTGTCCACAAAAGCTAGAGTGTGGGAGCTGAACTCTGGTCCACTCCTGACATGTTGCACTGTCTCATGGGGCACATCTGTCTAGGGACAGTGACTATTTCTTGTTTGTACAAAGACATCACACAGACTAGTGGTGGCCTTGGCATTGGTGGTGGTTTGGATTAAAGTGGAAATAGATTTGGGTTCTTTACTTCCTCTTTTCTGGCTATTGGATGTATAGTATTGGTCAGAAGGGATATCTCCTGCATTTGGAGGAGGGAGATGTAGAAGATTAAGTATATCAACTTTGTAGAGCTAGTGTATTTGCAAGGTTATCATTTTGCAGTTATGTTTCCAAATACATGTTATGTGATTTGAAAGAGAACATGCACAATTAATGAACTGGGAAGAATATGGGATATTTGCTTCAATGTGTTTGTGCCAGGTAGAGCCAAAGAAACTGAGAAATGTCGCATTGCTGTGTCTCAAAATTAATGGAAACAGGAGCATATTGGTTTGCAATTATCCTTAGAGGGTCTGGGTGTGTCTCAACTGGGCAGACTGCACCCTGGTTGCCCATGTTATAAGGAACCTCCTTGTTAATTACATAATTATAGAAACCCTGTGCAAATAAAGTAGTAAGAATCAAGAGTGGAATGAAATATGACCCAACTAGCTCCTTCTTAGGGGAAGAATCTAAATGGAATTGAGAAAAGATGATTAGAGAAAAACAAATGAGATCATATGGGGAAGGGTTCAATCAATAAATCAAGGGAACATACTGAGCTGGTATGTTCACCTGTGTCACCCTGTGGCAATTTCCTAACTAGACAAATGAGCCAAGTGCTTGTGACTTCATGTGGCCTTACCTGTTCAACCTGGTGTTATCTCCTGACTGAAAAAAATTTTGAGAGAGACAAAATAATCTTATCCTGAAAAAGGAAAGATTCTTCTAGAAAAATTTCTGTGCTCCATTTTGAACTAGGTGAATTATTAGCTTACATTTATCAAACATTATGAGCCTTCAAACATCAAGCAGTACTGTGGGTGAGTTGCTATGCTAAGTCCTTTACATACTTTATCTTATTTAGTTATAATTTCATCCCCTGGGAAGTATATTTGATTGCCTCTATTTCATAGATGGGAAAACTGAGGGTCAGTGAGGTTGATTCTGCCCAAGGTCACAGTCCAGCTCTGTTTGTCCAGATAGGCTGTGCTATTGCCATGGCAACATGCTGTCTCTCAGAGATTCCTAGTTGTGCACACCTCTGTGTAGCGTTTTTGTGCAGTAGTTCAAATCATTGCCTCTGAGGTCAGCCTGTCTGGAATTGAATTTTGACTCCATCACTTGGGCAAATTAGACAAACCTCTCTAAATCTCAGTTTTTTCGTTTCAAAAATGGGAATATAACAATTTACTACAGAGCCTGGCAGGAATAAATGGCAGAAAATTTTTCTTCTACATATTATTTTTCCTAATGTGCTAAGAGGTATCTGCCTTCTTTGGGAAACATCAAATAGCTTTCTAGAGACTTTGAACTCAAGGTAGAGGCTGAAGCTGGGGCGTGTTTCCTAATACAGCATGCTAGTTCCACAAGAACAAAAATGTTTCATGATCAAAGGAATTTAGAAAACAACTCTTACAGAATCACAATGCAAATGAATGTGTTAAAGGTTGTGAAGTTCTGTAGTAAAGAAGTGTCATTTACTTCAGTATTTCTTAAATTGATTTGATCATAGAAACAGTATTGTGATTCAGTGTATAAGAGCAGAAGAATTACTGGGTAAAAGTCCTGGTTCATTGGAAAGTCCTTGTTGATCGCCAAGTCTCTTAACCTTCCTGTACCCCATCTCCACATTTGTAAAATGGAAACAATAATAGTACTTTCTTCTTTGAGAAGATTGTACATAGTAGGAACTTCATATATGTGTCATGGATTGAGTTGTGTCCCCCCCAGAATAGGCATAGCCATGTGGCTGGGTCATGATTCTCTGTATTCTATGACTGTCCTCCATTTTGTGGTTTTCCTGTGCTGTATGCCAGAGGATTAGGGTGGGACTGTAAATCCCTTTATAAGACCACCTCCCTGCTCTACTGTAAAGGGAGTTTCCCTGGAGGATGTCTTGCTCCACCCTTAATCCTTTCATTTTACAAGAGGTAAAAGGAAAGGGAAGCAAGCAGAGAATTGGGAACCTCATACCAGCAAGCAGGCAGCACCAGGAGAAGAGCGCATCCTTCAGACCTGAGGTTTCTGTGCCAAGATGCTCCCTGGACAGAGACTGATGCAATACTGGACTTTCCTCCAGAGCTGACAAGGGGGAAAGCCTTTCTGTGGAGTGGACATCCTGAATTTGGACTTGTAGCCTACCGGACCTTGTAAGAATAAACCTTCCTTTGTTAAAGTCATCCGCTTCGTAGCATTTCTGTTAGAGCAACACTAGCTGGTTAAACCAATGTGTAAGCTCGTTATTATCGTGATTTTATTTTTTAAAATCTGAACATTAATATCATCTTATGTGTACTTTTCTTGCATACCCCAAATATCTAATTCTTTTCTTTTTTAAATTTTATTATTGCTTGTTATAGCATATACCCTTTTATTATATGAGACTTTCAGTTGTAGAATTAGGTGGATGATTAGGAAGAGGAAAGATGGCTCTGAGGGTTAAATGGGGTCATGAACTTGGGACAGCAGAAAAAACTCCACCAATAAAATAGTTCTTACCACTGTTACTGAAGTTTCTGTACCAAGAAACTAGAAAGTCTCATTTGTGTGATATGCCTGCTGGTGAGGGGTCAGCTACCGTGAGTCCCCCAACTTTGATGGCGCCCCTCAGCCTCCACCCCATTGTAGTTTGTCTCCTGCCATTCAGCTGATTCTAAAAGCTACTGCTAGAGGCAAAGAAATTAAAGCTCATTTTTTAAAAGTGTGCACTCTGTGAATCATATCTTCCCTTCTTTCAGTCAAAGATCAAAATGGGTTTGGGGCTCCTAGTAGTAAGCCTAACTCTCTGCTAGATCTCATTTATTTGAAGTCCATACTAATGATATCTGTACAGATATGGCAGAAATAAAACTTCAGGGGACCAGGAGCTAGAAAACCATTAATTTGATTCCTTGTACAACCGTTTTTGGTGAGCATAACCAAGGCTACTGGTAGCCCGCTGAGTATCTCTGATTAACTAGCTAATTAATGTGCTCATTAATTTATTATACTTATATGGAGTGGTTCTATGTGGCAGATACTCTGCTGAGCTTTATGAGGGCCAAAGAGATGATTGAGATTCAGTCCCTGCCCTTGAAAATTTCAAAATTCAGTTGGAAGAAAATACATGTGGGTAAATAACTAGTTCAAGGTAATTTTCCAAATGAGTGATGGATATGTGACAGGACACAATTTATTAAACTGACAGTGATTGTATGACCTCACCCCATTACCCCTGCCTTTCTTGTTGTTTCCTGTTATCACTAGTCTGATTTCTTTCTTTCCTTCCCCTAGAGTGTCTGCCTCTGCCAGACAGTTTCTAGGTTTGTATTTGTGTGTGTGTGTGTAGTTGGTGTAGAATCAGAAGGACAGGAAAATGAAGGACAAAAAACTCGCTGGAAAAAGTTTTAGTCTTATATACATGATTACAGTGGGAAAGGAAAAAGCAGAAATAAAGTGCTAGGGTAATGTGAAAGTTTTTCACTGGCCGTTTTATTTTAGAAGTAGACAGCCAGGTCCTTCTTCCAAGTCTGTCTTAGTCTAGAAATTCTGCTGGAACCTCTTCACCGTGGGTGGCCCTGTTAGTATTTATGTAGTGGTAGCATAGCTTCCAGCATCATGGCAACATTTAATCCACCACCGTATAACTGGACAGATGAATGGTCAGAAAAAGTGTGTTGCAGTTGTGTCCTTTCATCATGGTCATTCAGTCCCTGTGCTGAGCAAATACTCTGAGGAGCTGGGCTGTATGAAGAAGAACATGACATCAGAACTGAAAGACTAACGACCTGTGACATGTAGATGACACAGCCTTGTTTGCTGAAAGCAAGAAAACTTGAAACACTTGCTGATGAAAATCAAAGGCTACAGTCTTCAGTATGGATTGATTACAACTGAACATAATAAAAGCAAAAATCTTCATAACTGGACCAACAAGCAACATCATGATGACTAGAGAAAAATTAAAGTTGTTAAGAATTTTATTTCTATGCATCTATAGTCAATGCCTGTAGAAACAGCAGTGAAGATATCAAATGACGCTGGGCAAATTTGCATTGGGCAATCTGCTGCAAAAGACCTCTTTAAAGTGTTAAGAAGTAAAGATGTCATGTTAGTGACTGAGGCACACCTGACCCGAGTGTGGTGTTTTCAGTTACCTCGTATCTATCCAAAAGCTGGACAATGAATAAGGAAGACTGAAGAAGGATTGGTGCTTTTGAATTATGGTATTGGCAAAGAATATTCAATATACCAAGAGCTTCTAGAAGAAAGAACAAATCTGCCTTAGAAGAAGTACAGCTTAGAAGGTTCCTTAGAAACAAGAATGGCAGGTATTCATCACACATATTTTAAACATGTCAGAAGGGACCAATCCCTGGAGAAGAATATCATGCTTAGTAAACTATAGTGCCAGCAAGAAAGAGGATGACTCTCAGTGAGATGAGTTGATGCAGTGACTACAGCAAAGAACTCAAACATGAAACTATTGTGAAGATGCTGAAGGACTAGGCAGTGTTTTGTTCTGTTGTATATAGAATCACTACGAGTCAGAGCTCACTGTGTGGTAACCACAACCACATAGGAGACATTTTGTGATGGAGGGATATCTGATGGTTGAAAGGCTCTATATAGAATGTAGGGTATGAGATGATTTCTTGCCTATTTGTGCCATGCTTTCTGAAATGAAGCAGCACTCCGGCACTGAGCCGTATAGGTCATTGTCTTCAGAAGGTTATGGACGTGGAGTCTCATAGAAGTCCACAGGAAGAAGAGAGCTACTTGGAGTGGGTAGCCAGGGAAAGCCTCGTGGAGGTGATAACTTTTGAATTGGCTCTGAAGAATGGATTGATTTTATGTTAAGAGTTGGGAGAGGAAACTGTTTTATGCTTTTGAAAAGTTCTCCATATTTTTTTGAATAAAAGGACAGAGTGGAACCCTGCCTCCAGCAGAAACTTTTGCAAGTAGTCTTAGTTTTACGGGCAGTAATGAAATAAGAAAGGAGCTCTGGTTACACAGTGGTTAAGCCCTGGGCTGCTAAATGGAATGTTGGTGGTTCAAATCCACCTAGTGGCTCTAGGGGAGAATGACTTGACTATTGGCGTCTATGAAGGTCACAGCCAAGAGAATGCTATGGAGCAGCTCTGTCACGTGTGGGTTGCTATGAATTAGAATTGACTTGACGGAATGCAACAATGATTTAAGAACAGAATAACAGAATTCAGTATACAAACCTTGATAGAACATCAGTTTTGTTAGGATATTTCCTTTTCAGTTGAACTGATGTTGGATTTGCCTGGTTTGTTATTTTGGCTTTCATGGTTGTGAAAAAGAGACATACCCAGATTGAGACTTTTACTTTTCTGTATGCGTAAGCCTCTTGGGAAGGTATTGCTAAGGAACCACTTTCTTCATCTGCCTGTGAAAGCTGGACATAGTGAATTAGGGATCAACGAAGGACTGATGCCTTTGACTTACGGTGTTGGAGAAATGTGTTGAAGATACTGTGGACTCCCAGAAGAACCAACAAATCTGCCTTGGAAGAAGTACAGCTTCCTTGGAAGAAATACAGCCAGGATGCTCCTTAAAAGCAAAGATAGTGAGACTTTGCCTCATATAATTTGAACATGTTATTAGGGGTTCTGGTTTCTGGAGAAGGACATTGTGCTTGATAAGACAGAGGGTCAGCTAAAAAGAAGATGACCCTCAATTAGATAGATTGACACAGTGGTTGCAACAATGGACTCAAACACAGCAACAATTTTAAGAATGATGTAGGATAGGGCAATGTTTCATCCTGTTGCACACAGAATTGTTATGAGTTGGAACTGACTTAAAGACATCTAACAACAGTAACAACAACTTTCCATGGCAAATTCAGGTGGAACAGATATTCCCTGTTCTTGCTTGTGCAAAATTAGCAGACACACAAGAACTATATTCTACTCTCAAAACATTGTAACTTGAATGAAACTGGGTTTGGCTGCTGGTCAAAACATTGGGAGTTCAAGTCCACTCAAAGGTACCTTGGAAGACAGATTTGATGATCTACCTCTGAAAAATCAGACTTTGAAAGCTCAGTGGAGCACAGTTGTACTCTGATACACACGAGTTGCCATGAGTCAAAATCAAGTGTGAGACTGTGATCTGGAAATTGAGAAACCTGGTGGTACAATGGTTAAGTACTTGGCTGCTAACCAGAAGTTTGGCTTTTCAAGCCTTCTGATTGCTTTGAGGAAGAAAGATGTGGCAATTTGCTTCCTTAAAGATCACAGCCTTGGCAACCTGAAGGAGTAATTCTATGTGTCCTATAGGGTCACTATGAGTCAGAATTGATCTAACAGCAATAGGTTTGGTTTGGGTTGATTGTAGCTGTTCTAGATATAAGGCAATTGTTATTCTTCTTAGATATTAGCCTTCACATAGTCCCTGTTCCTTTTGAGTCCTGGTGTCCTAGTCATTCTTACCTCTTCCTTCCATTCTGATAACTTTCCAACAAATTCTCTTTATCTTATGTTAAACAAAGTAGATTTCTGTTACTTGGAACCAAGAACTTTAACTGACCACTAGACCATGAGCCTGCCCTAGTCAATCTGTACCTGCTTGTCAGCAGAGGAACATCAGTTCAAGGACTTGGTTAGAAAGAAAGCCCTTCTCACAGAGATTAGGATGTTTACTGGATCTCAGAGGTTTCTACGTTTTGCAGGTTTTTTTCCTGCCTCTCTGTGTAACCTCATTGGGAGGAAGGGCAGGTTTTGCCAGACATCAGCACAGAAGTCCTGGGTGGTTAAGTGACTAGCCTAAGGCAGCAGAGCCAGTGGTTCTTAATTCAAGATTAAAACCAAGTGCCTGGTTTACAAGTGTGTGTGCAGAAAGTTTAGACTCTGGAATTTGCTTGTGTTTGTCTTTATGTGTCTTTAAAGGGGTTAACCATCTTCATTTTCAAGAAAGTACTGGGGGAGATGACTGGAATTCTTCTCTGATGTCCTTTTATTGTAAGGTCAGGAGTTTACACAAACTCTCCATAGCAGGTTTGTTTGTCCCATAACGTAGAAGGTACCTGATGATTTTTTGCTTCTGCCACTAACTCTTCTCACACCGTGAAGAGTGACCACGGTTTCCTTCAGGCTCTGCAGACAGTTCAGGACACAGAAAGAAAAAAACTAATAAATATTATTTCAGCTGATCCAGTGTAGGTACCTAACCACCCACTGCTGCACACCATCCGGATCAAAGCGGTGATGTCAGTTGTCTTTGAAGCACGCTGAGAAATTCTCTCTCTTCTCTTAAACTAAGACTGACTAATTATCTTCTCCTGGTATCAATGAAAGCCATATTCATTGTAATAGAAAACTGTAAACTTCATAAATGAATGCAGAAGAAAATCTTTTCTACCCTCATAAATAATCATTGGTGATACCCATCTAGTTCGTTTCTGCAAATGTGCACATACAAATGCAGCTGTGAGTATGTATCTGTATATGATACACTTTAAAAATAATTTCCAGGAAATCCTATTAGTGTTTCATAGTTTTATTTTACTCAGTAACACATCATGAACACTTATCAATGACTTTTAATGGCTGTGCAGTGTTTTATCATTTGACTATAGTCTCCAGTAGGGTATGCCTTATTGTTAAGCATTGTTAAGCATTGTTAACCCTTTTTTTTTCACTGCTAAGTAATACTGCTCCATATTGATTATACTTCCTTTAGATAAATTCTTAGCAGTAGAATTACTGAGTGGCTGAGAAGATGTTTAAGGAATAGATGTAACTTTTTAATCAGGAATTTAGATCTTTCTTTCAAAATTGCTCTGCAGTTTAACAAGACATGCCAAGAAGGGGATAGGTGGCATGCTAGAGTTCTTGTTAGAGAGGATGTATAATGGATTATGAAGAGCTGACTAAGTACATTCAGTGCCTTAGAGAGTTAGCAGGAGTGCCTATAAAGGGGGGTTTTCAGGTTCTAATCTAGCCTAATGGTAGCCTGGGAATGTTGATGAAGGGTAAAAATGGACAAATAGGAACACAGAATGTAAGGCAGAGACAGGCAACTTGTGCAGATACCTTACAAGAAAAGGCACTTCCCCCAGATGCCTTATGAGAAAATTCTAACAGTCCACAGTACTTTGACAACAGTAATAACCCTCTTGATATATGCCCAGCTGCCCAAAGCATTCATCCAGATGTGCACTCCAGCACATCTACTTAGTAGACGTCCTCCCAGTAGTTGTACAGTCTCTGCATGTAAACAAACTCTGGAAAAATCAGCCATCTGTTGTGCCAATGTCTCTCAGGGCTAGGACATGGAAATCCTCCACGTCGCCTGACTGAATGCAGGCAGCTTTGTGGCCATGTTGGTCAGTGACTGTTAGCAATTTCTGTTTATCTGTCAGTATTTAAGCTGTTTGTGTGTAAACATCTCTACCTACCTAGAACCCAAAAAGCAGTGACTCCCTATGTTATACCTGGAAAATAATTACCGAATGTATGATCATTGTTTTCCCTATAATATCTGTCTTAGTATAGATTTTCCCAAACACAAAGCTCCAAGTGCAAGCAGTTTATTGGAAGGTTCAAGGAACATGAGTAGATAAGGGAAGAGGAGGGCAGCCAGTTAGAAGTACACTACTAATCTTGTAACAATGCAGAGACACAGTGGATTAGGCACAGTGGGTGACTGGGGTTTAGTCCCTTTGGGAAACTCTGAACACAGTGCAAGGCACAAGCCTTGGAATTATTTCAGTCTGACAAGCATATGCTAAGATGGGGCCAGATATGTATGAGGTTAATTGGGGGTGAATACCTCTGAAACATCAAGGGAGACTGAGTAGATTCTACTTCTGTAGAAAGGGAGAACTTTCAGGCCATGGGGCAGATTGACACTTGTGAAAGGAAAGAGGGAATAAGAATAGTGTAAGAAGAGTGAAATCACAGCATAATCCTAAGAAAGTCTCAGTCGAGACAATGGAGTGTCCTCAAACAAAAGTAGCTGATTTGGGCAGGAGTGGCATAGTGGTGCACCTATACTGTGTTCAGTCATTGATTGGGAGACACCTTAACTGGCAGCATGGTAGCAGATCCAAAGTGGGAGCAGCATGAGCTCTCAGACAACTTTATCAGTCTAAACCATGGTGATCATAGGGGCTCCCCTGGTCATAGTTAATTGCACTTAACTATGATGGTAAGCCCTTAACAACATTAAGGGCTACCTCTGAGGGTTGTTAACTATCGTGACTTCTTGCTCTCATTTTTCTAGCAGCCTGGTTATTAGAAATTGGTCTAGTGTACAAGAGAATAGTAAGGGATGTAAGAGAGCAGAACAAAGCATTGACGGAATGTGCTGTGGCATCTATTTTTGGCTGGGGCTATTCAGGCAAAGGGGTATTGAATTCCATATTCAGTCCATTAAGATTTCTCTAAGTAAGAAATTGCTCCAAGATCCACATCTTTTACTAGGTCTCATCTTGCTTTAAATAACCTAAGTGCTGAACCCTTTTGGCGCCCTTCAGGGAAACTATTCCATCATGAATGGACTCAGCCTTGCTTCCAGAGTTTAAAAATATTTCAGAAGAGTTACCTGAGTTTTCCCTTAGATCTCAGAGGAGAGAATAAGAGGAAAAAGAGACTTGAATTCAGATAAATCTGAACTAGAATCCCAACTCTTCCTCTTATTTAAGACAATTTCTAAGTTTTTGTAAAACAAGAATAACACTAACTTCTCATACATCTGCTGTGAAGATCATATACAAGGATTTTTGTAAAGCATTTGTTAAATGCATTAATATTATTATTAGGTTTAATTCTGCTCTTTGGACTTCGCTAAGATAGCAGACTCATACTGTTTTGAGGCAGTGTACATTCTTTAAAGTACTAAACTCTCTACTGTTTCTGAGTTTTGCACCACTTCTTCACTCCTCCTCATTGAACAAAAGCAGTCTGGGCCTGTTATCTTAGCTCAAGAAAGTGATACCTTCAATAACATAGTGCCAGAGATGAGGCTAAGATGGCAAAGTAGCTGGACAATTTGTCTGATCTCTCTAACAACAAAGACCTAAAAAACAAGGGTCAATTATATATGACATTCTAGGAGCCTGGAACATCAGAAGGAAAGTTGAGAAATTTAAATGAGTGATGGAGAAGGAAGAGTAGGTCCAGAAGTACCTACGACTGGCCAGACCTGTTCTGGCAGGAATTGGCACACCAGATTGGTAGTGGTGAGGTTGCTGAGTGGGGTGGTGGCTTTTGGAAAGTGTCTTCCTCAGCAGGAAAGGCCAAGTGGCGGAGAGCCTACTCACATCTCTAGAACTAGTGAAAAATGGCATTCAGTTGTCAAAAGCTAAGCAGACTGAGTCTAACAACCCCTTGAGAATCTAAATCTTTCTTTTAGGATAAACCTCTCTGCCCTTTTCCAGTACTTCCCTCCCTCCCTCCCTCCTCTGCATTGTCTTCAGAGTCAGACATTACCTGGGCTGCAAATAGGACCTCTTAGGTATGCACTAAGCCATTATCCTAAACTTTGAGAGGGAACAGTTAAACAAACAAGGGGGAAAAATAAATACCTGAAATACTCTGCTGGCTTCTGTAAGCTGGGAACTCAGGGCACAAACAGTTCCTTTGTCTAGGCAGAGGCATAAGTGAACATGCTTTCCTCAGAGACTGATAACTGTCATCCCCCTGCTTTCCTCAGTGTGTGCAGCCAGATATTTGTGTGTACATGAATCACTGCTGCCCATGTAGGACTATAGGGGAGAGCCTGCACCACATACTTGGTTATTGACTATCTGGGCACTTGAGCTGAATACTGTGAGAAAAGTAAACAGATGCCTGGGCTCATCTGCCTAGTGACAGTTGTAACCATCTGTTGACAGACCATTAGAGCTTCAAAGAAACCAGTAATCAAACTAGCTCACGTGACCAATCTATTTTGGCATTTCCAAGCGAAACATAAAATAAATAAATGCAAACAGCTTACTGGTAGCCCAGAGATAACAGTCAATATCAAAACAGTGAAAGAGCTGACCATGATGGCTTCAGGAAGCTCCCAAATCAAAGAATCAAGAAATGTGTCAGATGAAGAAAAGTTCCTGGAGTTAGAATACAGAAGATTAATGTTTAGAGCTCTTAAAGAGATCAGGAAAAATGCAGCAGAGCATAATGACAAGCTGAACAGGCTGAAAGAAAGCATAAACAGCATGTAGAAAGTCAGAAGATTAACAATAAAATTACAGAATTGGACAACTCACTAGAAGGTCAAAGGAGCAGAATTGAGGCAATGGAAGCCAGAGTTAGTGAGATTGCAAATAAAACACATGACATCAACATATTTGAGGAAAAATCAGATAACAGAAATTTAAAAAGTTAAGAACACTATGAGCTGGAATTGACTTGATGGCAGTGGGTATCAAGAAGAATAATTTACAAGTGACTAGAGTACCAGAACGGGAGTGGGTGAAGTGATAACAGAAAATATGGGTAAAATTGTTGAAGACTTGTAGACAGAAAACATCCCTGATATCATGAAAGGAGAGAAGATATCTAAGATGCTCTCAAACAAGGTAAATCCCAAAAGGAAGATGCCAAGATATGTTATGATCAAGCTTGCCAAAACTGAAGATAAGGAGAGAATTTTAAAGGCATTTAAAGATAAACAAAAAATAAAGGCAAGTCAGTAAGACTAAACTCTGACTACTGAGCAGAAACTATGCAAGCAAGAAGGCAATGGGATGAAATATACAAAGCCTTGAGGGGGAAAAAAATTGTCAACCAAGAGTTATATATCCAGCAAAACTGCCTCTCAAATATGATGGCAAAATTAGGACATTTCCAGATAAACAGATGTTTAGAGAATTTACAAAAGCCAAACCCCAATTCCAAGAACTACTAAAGAAAGTCCTTTGATTAGAAAATCAATAACCTTACATAACAACCCAAGGCTAGTATGCAGGACAAAGCAATGACATATTGACCCAGATAGGAAAATCACAAAAACAAAGCTAAAACACTGAAACAGATGTTAGGAAAACACATGTTATTGTGTAATAGATGACAACATTTTACCAAAAAGGGACTATAAAATGTAGTCATAGAACTTTCATATGGAGAGAAAGTCAAGATGATACAAAGAAAGATTGGCTTCAGTTTAGAAAAATAGGCACAAATATTAATGTAACCACAAGGAAACTAACAACTCTACACATCAAAATCAAAAAAACAACATGAAGTCGTAGCAAATACAAAACCAGCAACAATGAAAAAGATGGAAAGAAGACTCATAAAAATGACTCAGCAAAAAATTAAGTGGAACAAAGAAATTGTTAACAATCAAAACGACAGCCCTAGATCCGTAACTATAAATAATTATGCAGAATGTAAATGTATTAAATGCACCAGTAAAGAGACAGACTGGCGGAATGGATAAGAAAACACTATCCATCTATATGCTGCCTGCAAGATACCATTCACTTAAGACTAAAACTCAAAGAATGGAAAAATAAATACAGAGCAAACAATAGTCAAAAAAGAGCCAGAATGGCGATATTAATTTCTGATGAAATTGCCTTTTATTTTTTTATTATGATTGAATGAAAATGTACATTCCCATATAAATTTGCATGCCCACCTACAAGAGCTCCCACTGCTCTCTCTGTCCAGTGACAGCACACTCTTGCTCTCTGCTCCATACATGTCTTATCTTTCAATCTCCTATCCCCTCCTCTCTACCCACTCCCTGCCTCCAGTAAGAGGCCAGCAGGACGACATCATGTAGATGCATAGCACAAAGTGAATGCATGATGTGACCACTCTGTGTCATCAAGTCCAATCCATTCCTGTCCAAGAGTTGACATCCATTATGATTTATAGACAGGGGCAACATGAGGGCCAGGAGCCATGTTCCCAGGGGAACCCCAAGGCCCGTGGACTATCAACTGTGATCTGTTAATGGAGTTCTGAGAGTGCACCCCTTTTTATTCTTGTGTTGCCAGTGAGACTGAACTTTGTGATCTCCGTTAAGGCTATCACTGGTGGTGGCCGGGCACCATCCAGTTCTTCCAGTGACAAGCTGATGAGATCTTCTGAGTTGTCTTTCTCTTACGTCATTTTGGTCCTTGGTGATCATCTGTTTCTCCTGAGTTGGGACCATTTGCTGTACCCTCAGATGGCAGCTTGGCAGCTTTTAACACTCTAGATGCCACTCACCAATGTGGGGTGCAGAAAGCTCTCTTAGTAAAATGTTAGTTGTGCCATTGGCCTCAATTTCCCCTGAGAGCATAGTCCGCAGATCCTTGCCCCAGCTACTCTATTCTTGCAATACTGGGTTAAGATGGGAAGAGTAATCATGTTATATTGAAGTCCAGTTAATATTGATCTTCTTTCTAATGTATGCTGCCACAAAATTCACCCAACCAAATTTCTATAAACTATCTAATCTAAACCCTCCACCCTTCACCCTTCCTCCCTTCCCACCCGTGCAGCCATCAAAGAGTCTTTTCTTCTAAACATGAGTCTGTTTTTAAGTTCTTATTGTAGTGGTCTCATAAAGTATTTGTCATTTTATTGCTGACTGCTTTCACTCAGCATAATGTCCTCCAATTGAAACGAGGTTATAAGATGTTTCCTAAAGTCATCATTCTTCTTTATCATTGCATAGTGTTCCAGTGAGTATATATACCACAGTTTACCTATCCACTCCTCTGTTGCTGGGCATCTGGGTTGATTCCAGCTTTTTGCTATCGTAGACTTGCTGCAGTAAACATTTGTATGCATGTATCAGTTGGTGTGAATGGCCTTGATTCTGTAGGATATATTGCAAGCACTGTCAAATGATATATCTATATGCAGCTTTTTAAGGAAGTGCCAGATTGTTTTCCAAAGAGGTTGCACCATTTTGGAATCTCACCAGCAGTGTAGGAGAGTTCCACTTTCTCCACAGCCTCTCCAGTATTTGTTGCTTTGTGTGTTTTGGATCATGGCCAACCTTGTTGGGGTGAGATGGTATCTCATCATAGTTTTGATTTGAATTTCTTTAAAAGCTAATGATCATAAACATGTCTGCATGTGTTTTTTGGCTGCCTGGATCTCCTGTTTAGAGAAATGTCTGTCCATCTCCTTTGCCCGTCACTTAATTGGATGATTTATCTTTTTCTTATTGATATTTTATAGTACCTTATACATTATAGAGATCAGGTGTCAGTCGGTCTGACATACAATTACCAAATATTTTTTCCCGTTCTGTAGGTGGCCTTTTAATTCTATTCATAAAGTCTTTGGATGAGCAAAAGTGTTTGATTCTTAGTAGTTCCCATTTATCTATTTTCTGTTGTTTGTGGTTTGTTTGATAGACTTTGAAGTCTGTCTGCATTGTGTATTAAAGCTTCTATTGTTGTTCCTACTTTTTCTTGGATGAGCTTTATCATTTTAGATTTGATAAAATATTTAGGTCTTTTATCTGGTATGAGTTGTTTTTTGTATGAAGTGTAAGACATGGATCTTGTTTCAGTTTATTGCAGATGGGTGTCCAATTTTGCCAGCACCATTTGTTGAAGAGACTGATTTTTCCCCAGTTTAATGTCTTAGGGCCTTTGTCAAATATCAGCTGTTCATAGGAAGATGGTGTCATCTCTAAGGTCTTGATTCTGTTTCATTGATTTATCTGACTCTTTTTGTGCCAGTACCAGGCTGTTTTGACTACTGTGGCAGTGTAATAGTTCTAAAGTTGGGCAATGAGAGGCCTCCCAGTGTGATTTTCTTCTTTAGTGGTGTGTTACTTATCCTGGGCTTCTTCCCTTTCCAAACAAAGTTGGTAATTTGTTTCTCCATCTCATTAAAAAAAATGTTTCTGGAATTTGTATTGGGATTGCATTATGTAAGTAGATTGCTTTGGGTAAAACAGACATTTTCACAGTGTTAAGTCTTCCTATCCATGAGCAGGGTAGGTTTCTCCATTTATGTTAAGTGTCTCTTAGTTTCTTTTAGTGAGGACTTGTAGTTTTCTTTGTAAAGGTCTGTTATTTCTCTGGTTAGATTTATTCCTAGGTACTTCATCTTCTTAGGAGCTATAGTAAATAGCATTGATTTGGTGATTTCTTCATTAATAATCTCGCTGTTGGTATAAAGGAATCCTACTGATTTACTTATGTTTATCTTGTATCCTGAGACTTTGCCGAACTCCTCTATCAACTTGAGTAGTTTCCTTAGGGATTCTCTGCATATACAATCATGTCATCTGCAAATAGGCAGATTTTTACTCCTTCTTTGCCAGTGCAGATGCCCTTTATTTCTTGGTCTTGCCTAATTGCTCTGGCTAGAACTTCTAATACAATGTTGAGAGTGGACATCCTTGTCTAATTCCCATTCTCAAGGGAAATTGTTTCAGTCTCTCTCCATTCAGGATGATGTAGGCAGTTGGGTTCGTATAACTGGTCCTTATGGTATTGAGGAATTTGCCGTCTATTCCCATTTTGCCGGGAGTTTTTAGCATGAATGGGTGTTGGGACTTTATCAAATGCCTTTTCTGCATCAACAGACAAAATCTGGTGATTCTTGTTTTTTGTGTTCTTTATGTGGTTGATCCCATTAATTGTTTTTCTGATGTTGAACCAGCCTTGCATCCCTGGTATCAATCCAGCTTGGTCATGATGGATTATTTTTTAGATATGTTGTTGTATCATGTTGGCCAGAATTTAGTTGAAGATTTTTGCCTGGAGATTCATGAGTGATATCAGTCTGTAGTTCTCCTTTTTGGATGAGTCTTCCCCTGGCTTTAGTCCCAGGGTTAGGCTGGCTTCATAGAATGAATTTGGGAGTATTCCCATTCTTTCTAGGCTGTGAAATAGTCTCAGTAGTATTGGAAACATCTCTTCTCTAAAAGCTTGGTAGAGTTCTGTGGTGAAACCGTCTGAGCCTGGGCTTTTTTTGCTTGGTTGTTTTTGGATGACTTTTTCAATCTCTTCCTTTATGATGGGTTTATTTTAGTTGTTCTGCTTCACCTTGTGATAATTTTGGTAAGAGATATGAATCAAGGAATTTCTCCATTTCCTCTAGATTTTCACATTTGTTAGGGTACAGTCTTTCACAGTATTCTGTTATGATATTTTTTTATTTCTGTTGGATGTGTTATGACAACTCCCCTCTCATTTCTTATTTGGGTTATTTGTTTCCTTTCCTGTTTTTCTCTAGTAAGTTTAGCCAATGGTTTGTTAATTTTGTTGACCTTTTTGAAAAACAAGCTTTTGGTTTTTTGAATTTTTTCAATTGTTCTACTGTTCTCTAATTTGTTTAGTTCTGCATTAACCTTTATGACCTGTTTTCTTCCGGTGACTGAGGGGTTCCTCTGTGGTTTTCTCTCTACTTGTTCAAGCTGTAAGGTTAGTCGTTTGGTTTGGTTTCTTTCTTCCTTCCAGATGTGTGCATTTATGGAGGTAAACTGACCTCTGAGCACTGCTTGGATGTATCCCATAAGTTTTGTTAGGAAGTATTTTCATTCTCATTGGAATCCATAAAAACAAAAACAAAAACAAAAACAAAAACCCAGTGCCTGGTAGATTTGAACTGCTGACCTTTATTTCATCCTTTTTTTTAATTTAATTTTTTATTTAATATGACTAAGTGAAAATGTACATTCCCATATAAATTTACATGCCCACCTATATGCAGCTTCCACTGCTCTCCCTGTCTGGTGACAGCACACTATTCCTCTCTGCTCCATACATGTCTCATCCTTCCAACCGCCTCCTTTCCCCTCCAATCCACCCACTCTCCTTCCTCCAGCCAGAGGTCAGCAGGATGATATCCTATAGATGTATAGAACCATAAAGTACATCCAATATGCGGAGGTCCGCCATCAGCCTTGTAGACAAAGTCACGAGCCCCTGCAAATGACGGGCTGAAGCATCTCACCTGTGACATGTTTTTTAGCCTACTGCCCTTGATATTATTTGGCTTCCTAATCAAATTTTCTTCAAAAAGATATCCCCTCCTCTCCTGGCACAAGGATCAGGGGAGATGCCTTCTGAGAAGGGGCTTTTACTACCCTCTTGGTCAATGAAATAATATTGAGAAAACCTGTACAGGAATTTTCTGAGGAAAAAGAGCTCAGAGGAATGATCTCTAACACAGCCAGCTTTGAGAGCAGCGAGGCCGGCCCAACCCCTGCTGACTTCCCCCAACTGCACATCCCCACCCATGTGAAAGGAATTATCCTCTTTAGAACAGCTTGAGAAGGACATAGGGTGGGGGACGGTAGATGTTTACTATCCCCGCAGGAGGAGATAAAATAAAGAGCAAAGTAGGAACAAATAGAGATCATAGACTTTAGACCCTTCCTCGTGAACCTTTTAACCTTGAGGTATAAGTAGGGCTGATTGAGCTCGAGGCATCCTTAGGCCGTTATCTAAAAAGCCTTGACAGTTAAAAGGATCACCAGGTTTCAGTTAACTAATAGCTCATGTGGCAGGGTAAAAAATTACATCACCTCAAGACCACGGGGTTTTTGGTCTCAAATTTGCCAACCACGAGGTTTTGGTTTTAAACTAGCCAATAGATTGTGTGGTCAGTGGGCAGGGTAAAATTCACGTCACTCTTACTATAAAAACAATAAAGACAGACAGCCCTCTCTCTTGCTCTCTGGTTCAGGCTGCCTTAAACCAGAAAAGTCCTGTCTCCTTGATTCATTTCCCGCTGCGCCTCTCCCTCCCTCCATGCGGGACCCTACAAAGTGTTGGGACCGGCTCCCGGCACCAATATATGGTCACTCTGCATTGCCAAGTCCAATCCATTCCTGTCCAAAGAGTGGAACTTCGTTATGGTTTATGGGTAAGGGCAGCATCAGGGCCAGGGTCTATGCTCTCAGGGGAACCCTGAAACTGCTGGACCATCAATTGAGGTCTTTTAGTGGAAATCTCATGATGCACCCCTTTTTATTCTTGTGTTGCCAGTGAGACTCATCTCTGTGAGCTCCATCGCAGCTATCACTGGTGGTGGCCGGACACCATCCAGTTCTTCTGGTCCCAAGTCAATGTAGGCACCCATATTTCATCCTTGATTTCTTCTATAACCCATGGCTTTTTGAGCAAGATGTTGTTCAGTTTTCCCGAGTTCCACTTTCTATCTATATTTTTCCTGTTATCGATTTCAACTTTTATGGCTTTATGATCTGAAAAGATGCTTTGCATTAATTCAGTGGTATCAATTTTGTTGAGAATTGCTTTATGTCCTAACACATGGTCTATTCTGGAGAATGTCCCATGTGTGCTGGAGAAGGTGTAGCTGTCCACTGATGGATAGAAAGTTCTGTATATGTCGATGTGGTCTAGTTGGTTAATTGTGGCAGTAAGGTCTTCTGTGTCTTTACTGAGCTTTTTTCTAGATGATCTGTCCAGTGTGGAGAGTGGAGTGTTGAAATCTCACACTATTATTGCAGAGTGATTGATCTCATTTTTGAGTGTAGTCAGTGTTTTTTCGATGTATTTAGGTGCTCTAATATTAGGTGCATAAATATTTAATATTGTTAAATCCTGCTTGTGTACTGAACCTTTCAGCAGTAAATAGTGTCCATCCTTGTCCATGTTGGTGGATTTTACACTAACATCTATTTTATCTGAGATTAGAATTGCCACCCCTGCTCTTCTTTATTCATTGTTAGCTTGTTATATGTTCTTGCATCTTTTAATTTTCCGTTCATGTCTTTAAGGTGAGTTTCTTGTAAGCAACGTATGGATGGGTCATGTCTTTTGATCCAAGATGTCACTCAATGTCAGTTTACTGGAGCATTCAGTCCATTCACATTCAATGTAATTATTAATAGTTATGTGTTTAGTGCTGTCATTGTGATATGTTTATTTCTGAGTTGATGTTTTCTCTGTTGTTCTTATTGATCTGTCCTGGGAGATTCTTCTTTGTGAGTTGATTTTTCACCTTTTTCAAGGTTAGTTTTGTGGTTGTTGAGACTCCTGTATTGTTTCTTGATTTGATGTGTTGCATCTTTGTTGTGCTTTATGGCTGTCCCTATGATCCCCTTAATAAGCTATGTACTATGTATAAACCCAATTTTAATTACTACTAGCCTTATTAACTTCCTCTCTATCTGTAAGGACTATAACGACTAGCACATCCCTCTTTTTAATATTATGACATCATAGCTTTCATGATATGATCACTGGATCATGTCTTCCACTATTATAGCTTTAATAGAGATTGGAGCCTTCCCTAACCGAGTAGGTTTCTGGTTGATGTGTCCTATATCTGCTTCTAAAATATAAAGTTAGTAGTTTTGTTCTTTTAAGCCAAGAGATTCTTTCAGTATTTCTTGTAGCTTTGGTTTGGTTTTTACAAAGTCTCTTAAGTTTCTGTTTCTCTGCAAATGTCTTCATTTCATTTTCATATTTGAAAGATAGTTTTGCAGTTTCTATAATTCTTGGTTGGAAGTTCTTCTCCTTCAAAGCTTCTAATGTGTCATGCCACTGTCTCTGTGCCAGCATTGTTTCTGCTGAGAAATCCAATGAAAGCCTCTAGGTTTTCCCTCTGAATGTGAGTTTTGCTTTGAGTTTTGCTGCCTTTAAAAGTTTTTGCTTATGTTTCATTTTGTTAAGCTTGATTATAATATGTCTTGGAGACTTTCCTTTGAGATCTATATTGAGTGGCATTCGGTATGCATCTTGCATATCTATATTCTCTTCTTTCATGATTTCTGGGAAGCTTTCTGTCAACAGCTCAGCAACAATACTCTGTGTTCTTAGGTGTCTCTCTGTGTTTAGGAACTCCAATGAATTGTAGATTATTCCTCTTAATAGAGCCCCACATGCTTCTTAATGCTTCTTCATTTTTCTTGTTTCTTTTTTCTGATTTCTGCTCATAGATGCTGGAGTCAGCAGCTCTGTCTTCCAAATCAGAAAGTCTATTTTCCATTTGTTCTCTTCTGTTTTCTTGGTTTTGAATTGAAATTTCTATGTCTTTCATTTTGTTCTTGATCTGTTAGATTTCAGAGTACTGGTGTTCCATCAGATCTAACAACTTGCTTAATTTTTCATTTTACTTTGCTGCATTTTATATAAAATCTAGGTGGCCTCTCTATATAATCCTTTTGTATTCACCTTCTGCTACTTTCAGAAAGGTTTCTTTATCTGGGAAATTGTTTGTGTCTTTTGCAGGCCTTTCTTGGTTATGGTTTCCTCCAGAGGAAACATGATGCTTTTTAGGCATCATGTTAGTCAATAGAGTCTGCAAGAGATGCTGTGAGGATAGACCACAGTTATTTCTATAGGCCATCTGAAAATGAAAGGTTAGAGGTATCTGACAACTTCCAGTCAGTCATGTTTTCAGGTGTACAGGTCCCTCTTCCCAGCTGGCAAAGTACCCTGGATGTGATAAGATAATTTAAAAGACAGAATGGATACTACCCTGCTGCCCTGTGTTGCCAGGCCCTAGCCATAGGTGACATGATGTAGAATACTGCTTTACTACTGGAAAAGCTCTCTCCTCCACGCAGGCACTGCCTCTCAGCCTAGGAATTAAGTCCCAGTGAGGCCTCCATATGGATATATCTGCCTCCCAGGGGAACAAGATGGTGTCCCACACAAGCTCCCCGCCTGTCCCAGCACTTGCCAGTCAATGGTGGAGGTCGAAAGAGAGGCCAAAGGCAGCAAGATGTACAGAGTCCAAGGCTGGGGTCACAAAATATGGCAACCTCACCCACCGATCCCTCCGCAGTGCATCTAAGAACAGCTGCCAGTCAAATTCCAGCTCCACCCACCAGCCGAGACAGAGGAAAAAAAGTAAAATGCCAAGTTACCCTCAGTCTGTGAAAGCCAGCACTCACCAAAAGCAGGGATCAGAGAAAGAGAGGAAGCTTTCCACTCGGTGTTATGAAGTCCAAATTAACAGCCCTGTGCCATGACTTAGGGCTCATAAGATATCCAGAAGTCTCCCTTTAATTATCAATTCAGGTCTTGGTTTCGAGAGGCATTTAGTGAGATGTGTGTTTAGTCCACCATCTTGACTCTGCTCCCCTGAAGTCTCCTTTAAAGTAGAATCCACCACAATGGATAAGGAAGGACACTATATCACGATTAAAGGGTCAATACAGCAGCACATAACCATATTAAATATTTATGCACTCAGTGATACAGCTCCTAAATGCATAACATGAACTCTAACAGCATTGAGTAGAGAAATAGGTCCATAATAATGATAGGAGATTTCAAAATACCACTGTCAGTAAAAGATAGAACATCTAGAAAGAAACTCAGTAAAGACACAGAAGATCTAAATACCACAGTTAACCATTGTGACCTCACAGGCATATATAGAACATTTTACCCAACAGAAGCCAAGTATACTTTCTTTTCCAATGCATATGGAACATTCTCCACAACAAACTATGTATTAGGACATAAAGCAAGCTTTAACAAAATTCAAATCATCAGAATATTACAAAGCATCTTTTCAGACCATAAAGCCCTAAAAGTACAAATCAGTAACAGAAGGAGCAAAGAAAAAAATCAGACACTTGTAAACTGAACAATATTTTTATCAAAAACTACTGGATTATGGAAGAAATCAAGAACAGAATAAAGTAATTCACAGAATCTAATGAAAATGAAAACATATCATATTGGAACCATTGGATCACAGCAGAGGCAGTGCTCAGAGGTAAGTTTATCTCAATAAATGCACACATCCAAAAAGAAGAAAGGGCTCAAATCAAAGCCTTAACCCTACAACTCAACAAGTAGAAAGAGAGCAGCAAAAGAAGTCCTGGGCAACATAAGAAAGAAAACAATAAAAATTAGAGAAGAACTAGATGAATCAGAGAACAGCAAAACAATTGGAAGAGTTAACGAGACCAAAAACTGATTCTTTGGAAAGATCAACAGAATTGATAAACCACTCACCATACTGAAAAAAGAAAAATAGGAGAGGAAGAAAATTACCTGAATAAGAATTCATGGGAGACATCACAACAGACCCAACTAAAATCTATAAAATCCTAACAGAATACTATGAAAACCTGAACTCCAATAGATTTGAAATCCTAGAGGAAATGGACAAAGTTCTAGAAACACACTGCCTACCTAAACTAACACAAATAGAGGCAGAGCAATTAAATAAACCCATATCAAAAGAGACTGAAGAGATAATTAAACAAAACTCCCAATAAAAAAAAAAAAACCCTAGCCCTAACAGCTTAACTGGAGAATTCTACCAAATTTTCAGGGAAGAGTTAACATTATTTTTACTGAAAGTATTTCAGAGCATAGAAAAGGATGAAATATTCCCAAACTCATTCTACAGAGAGAGTTTAACCCCTATACCAAAACCAGGTAAAGACACTACAAAAAAAAACTGAAAATTACAGACCAATACCTTCCATGAATTTAGATGCAAAACTCTTCAACAAAATTCTAGCCAACATATCAACAGGACTGTTAAGGAGGAAATTATTAAATCAATACCATTCACGATAGCCCCTAAGAAGATAAAGTACCTAGGAATTAATCTAACCAGAGAAACAACAGACCTTTATAAGAGAACTACAAGCCCTTACTACAAGAAACTGAGAGAGACTTAGATAAATTGGAAAATCTACCCTGCTCATGGATAGGAAGACTTAACATTGTGAAAATGTCTATTTTATCCAAAGCAATTTATTTATATAATGCAATCCCAATACAAGTTCCAGCATCGTTTTTTAATGAGATGGAGAAACAAATCACCAATTTTGTTTGGAAAGGGAAGAAGCCCCGGATAAGTAAGGTGCTACTAAAGAAGAAGAATACACTGGGAGGCCTCTCATTACCCGGTCTTAGAACATACTACACTGCCACAGTGGTCAAAACAGCCTGGTACTGGTACAAGAACAGACAGATCAATCAATGGAACAGAATTGAGACCCCAGAGATGACACCATCTGCCTATGAACAGTTGATATTCGACAAAGGCCCTAAGACATTAAACTGGGGTAAAAACAGTCTCTTCAACAAATTGTGCTGGCAAAATTGGTTATCCATCTGCAATAAACTGAATCAAGATCCATGTCTTACACCTTATACAAAAACCAACTCCAACTGGATAAAAGATCTAAATATCAAACCTAAAACGATAAAGCTCATCCAAGAAAAGGTAGGAACAACAATGGAAGTTTTAATACACAATGAGGACAGACTCCAAAATCTGTCAAAGACACCTCAATCAACAGAAGAGAAAATAGATAAATGGGAACTATTAAGAATCAAACACTTTTACTCATCCAAAGACTTTATTAATAGAATTCAAAGAACACCCACAGAATGGGAAAAAATATTTGGCAACTCTATGTCAGACCGACGCCTGATCTGCATAATCTATAAGATACTACAAAATATCAATAAGAAGAAGATAAACCATCCAATTAAGCGATGGGCAAAGGAGATGGACAGACACTTCACTAAAGAGGAGATCCAGGCAGCCAAAAAACACATGCGGACATGTTCACGATCTTTAGTTATTAAAGAAATTCAAATCAAGACAACAATGAGATACCATCTCACCCCAACAAGATTGACCATGATCCAGAAAGCACAAAACAACAAATGCTGGAGAGGCTGTGGAGAAAGTGGAACCCTCCTCCACTGTTGGTGGGGTTGCAAAATGGTCCAGCCTCTTTGGAAGGCAATCTGGCGCTTCCTTAAAAAATTGGATATTGATATACCATTTGACCCAGTCATTCCACTACTTGGAATATATCCTACAGATTCAAGGCCTTTCACACCAATGGACACATGCACCAGAATGTTTATTGCAGCACAGTCCACAATAGCAAAAAGATGGAATCAACCCAGATGCCCAACAATAGAAGAATAGATAGGTAAACTGTGGTACATATACTCAATGGAGCACTACGCAATGATAAAGAATAACGATGATTCCAGGGAACATCTCCTAACCTGGTTTCAACTGGAAGACATTATGTTGAGTGAAAGTAGTCAGCGACAAAAGGACAAATACTGTATGAGACCTCTACAATAAGATCTCAAAAACAGACTCATGTATAGAAGAAAAGACTTTTTGACAGCTGGAGGGAGGTAGGGCGGGGGGGAGGGTTTAGTTTAGATAGTTACTAGAAATCTAGTTGAGAGAAAGCGGTGACAGCACACTTTAGGAACAAGAACAACATTAAGTGGACTTCAGCATAACTTGAGTACTCCTTCCATCTTAACTCAATACTGCAAGGATAGAGTAGCTGGGGCGGGGGGCGGGGGACCATGCTCTTAGGCGAATTCCAGGCCAATTGGCACAACTAGCATTTTGCTAAGAGAGCTCTCTGCACCCCACATTGGTGAGTGGCGTCTGGGGTCTTAAAAGCTGCCAAGCTGCCATCCGAGGACACAGCAAATGGTCCCAACTCAGCAGGAACGGATGCTCACCAAGGGCCAAAATGGCATGCAGTAAAGACAACCGAGAAGACAGAGAGACCCACAAGAGTGGGTGCCTACATCGACTTGGGACCGGAAGAACCAGATGGTGCCTGGCCACCACCAGTGATACTCACGACGGAGCTCACAGAGAGGAGCCTCACTGGCAATACAGGAATAAAAAGAGGCGCATTATGAGATCTCCACTAAAAGACTTCAACTGATGGTCCAGCGGTTTTGGGGTTCCTCTGAGAGCATGGCCCCCTGCCCTGATGCTGCCCTTTCCCATAAATTATAACAAAGGTCCACTCTTTGGACAGGAATGGATTGGACTTGGCAAGGTAGAGTAACCATATATTGGAAGCACTTTATGGTTGTATACATCTATAGGATATCATCTTGCTGACCTCTGGCTGGAGGAAGGGGAGTGGACGGAAAGGAGGGGAAAGGAGACTGTTGGGAGGATGAGAGATGTATGGAGCAGAGAGGAATAGTGTGCAATCACCAGACAGGGAGAGCAATGGAAGCTGCATATAGGGGGGCATGTAAATTTATATGTGGATGTACATTTTCACTCAGTTATGTTAACTAAAAATAAAAATTAAAAAAAAAATTCTAGCCAACAGAATTCAATAACGTACCAAAAAGAATTTCACCGTAACCAAGTGCGATTCATACTAGGGATGCAGGAGTGGCTCAACATTAGAAAAACAGTCAGTGTAATCAACCCCATAAACAACACAGAAGACAAGAACGTCTTAATTTTATCAGTTCATTCAGAAAAGACATTTGACAAAGTCCAACACCCACTGATGTTAAACACTCTCAGCAAAACAAAAATAGAAGGAAAATTCCTCAACATAAGAAACAGCATCTATACAAAGTCAACAGTGAACATCACTGTGCATGGAGAAAGTCCAAAAACATTCCCTCTGAGATCAAGAACCAGACAAGGATACCCTTTATCACCATTTTAATTCAACATTGTGCTGGAGTTCTAGCCAGAGCAATCAGGTAAGATAAAGAAATAAAATACACTCAATTTGGTAAGGAAGAGGTAAAAGTATATCTATTTGCAGATGATACTTGCAGGAAACTTTAAAGAATCTATTAAAAAAAACTACTGGAACTAATAGAAGAGGTCAACGAAGTATCAGGATTTAAGATAATCAATTACAGAACGTCCCTTAGATATTATTGTAGTTTCATTGTTTTAGCTGAGACAGTGGTCAGGTTCTCAAGCTTATATGTCATTCATTTAAGAAATATTTAAACACCTACTATGTGATATTATAGGCATTCATGGTAAAGTATAGAATATGAAAGACTAAATTTCGTAAACTTATTAAAACTTACATGGGGGGGGGGGACAGACAACCCAAAGGGTAAATAAGGATGACACACAAAGTTGAGTTATATTTTGAACTTGTGACTTTGGACTGACTATTAGACATCAAAGTTGGCAGTTAGATACATAATTAGAGAGTTCATAGATAAGCTCTCGGCTGGAGATACAGATCTAGAGGTCATAAGTACCACGCATGAATCGTATTTAAAGCCATGATACTAGTAGAAAAGTTAGGGAGGGAGTATGTACAGAAATAAGAAGAGATGGCTAGAAACTTAGACACTTAGATATGTGGAAGAAGAAAGATAAACCAGCAAAATAAACTGAAATGGCCAGGGAGTTGGAGGAAAACCAGGTGAGTGTGGTGTCTAGGAAGCCAAATGAAGAAAATGTTTCAAGTTAGTGAAGGTGATAAACTGTGACAGTAGTGCAGAGGGACCAAGTTGGTTGAGGAGTGAGAAATACCATGGGGCTTAGCAGCACGATAACTTTTGGTGGCCCTGAGATGAGCAGTTTTCATGGAGTGATGGAGGAAGTATTTGCTTGAAGTGGGTTTAGGAGAGAATGCTATGAAAGAAACCAGAAACAGAACAACTTGATAAAGAATTTCATAACTTAAAACAAAACAAAAGAACCCCCAAGAAACTCACGTCACTTGATTTTTTAGTAGTGAAGAAATACTGTTATCAGCATACTTACCGTGTTAGAATATCATATAAGAAAAGTATGGTGACACCTGAATTAGGAATCATTCAAGAAATCTGAATTTCAAATCCCCATTAAAATCTGAGTGCATGACTCTGGGAAAGTCATGTCCTATTTTCCCAATTTTCTTATCAATGTAGTGGTGATCTTCTCAGCTTTAGTCATTTATGATTCAACTATTTTCCTGAAGATAGATTGATCTGAATTTTCTCCAATAAAATCTGATTTTCTTTTCTCCTCATAATAAATAAAATATATCCCTTTGTTGCCAATATCTGTATCAAGAACATGCGTCAACGGTTCTCTGTTCTTCCTGATACAGTTTACAAATAAGTCTGCTCACAAAATCATTTCTACAAATGGCCTCTATAGTACTTGATAAGATAGGTCCCTTAAATTCTCGTGGTTATGACCTGTCATTTATCATTATCCTGTGTGTACTTTTGGTGAGATGTGGTACCTGCAAGCTGGCTTTTCATTCAAACCATCACTAGACAACAATGATGTACCTGTTGATATTGAAACTACAGTTGAAATTTATATACATGTGGTTTTAAATCAGGAAAGACGTGCATCAAGGTTATGTTGTTTCACTGTACTTATTCAGGACACCCTGGTGGTACAGTAGTTAAGTACTATGACTGCTAATTAAAAAAGTAGGCAGTTCAAATGCACCAGATACTCCTTGGGAACTCTATGGAGCAGATCTACTCTGTCTTACAGGGTCACTTTAAGTCAGAAGCAATTTGATTATGTTTTTATACTTATTCATTCTGATTGTTTAGCGAATAATCTGAGAAGCTGGATTATTTGAAGGAGAACACAGTCTCAGGATTGGAGGAAGATTCATTAACAACCTGTGGTGCATAGATGATGTAACTTTGCTTGCTAAACTTCAAGACGACTTGAAACACTTAATGATGAAGATCAAAGACTACGGCCTTCAGTGTGGATTATACCTTAAATAAAGAAAACAGAAATCCTCACAATTGAACCAATAAGCAACATCATGATAAATGGACAAAATATAAAGTTTATCAAGGATTTCATTTTACTTGTATCCACAATCAACACCTATGGAAGCAGCAGTCAAGAAATCAAAAGACACATTGCATTGGGCAAATCTGCTGCAAAAGACCTCTTTAAAAGTGTTAAAAAGCAAAGACGTCACATTGAGGACTAAGGTATTCCTGACCCAAGCCATGGTATTTTCAATTGTTTCATATACATGTGGAAGGCCAAAGAAGAACAGATGCCTTTGAGTATTTGGTGAAGAATACTGACTATGTCATTGACAGAAGAACAAACAAATCTGTATTGAGAGTATAATCAGAATGTTCCTTAGAAATGAGGATGGTGAGACATTATCTTATGTACTTCCTGTTCTTTTATTTTCTCTTCAAATATTTATTTTGATTTCAGTGAAAGTTTACAGAGCAAGTTAGTTTCTCATTCAAAAATTTATACACAAATTGTCTCATGGCATTGGCTTCAATGCTGCGTTGTGTTAGCATTCTCCACCTTTCTCTTTCCACCCTGGATTCACAGTCAGTCCATTCTGTTTTCCCGGCTGCTCCTACCTTCTTCTTCTTTGTTTCTGGGCAATTGTTGCCCATTTGATCTCCTATACTTGATTGAGCTAAGCAACATGTTTCCCAGGTGCGTTATTGTTTATCTTACAGGCCTGCCTAATTTGGGGCTGTAAGGTGAACTTTGGAAGCAGCTTCAGTTTTGAATTAGAAGGATATTTGGGGGCCGTAGTCTTGGGCAGTTTCTGCAGTCTCTGTCAGACCAGTAAGTCAGATTGTTTTTGTAAATTTGATAATTCTACATTTTTTCTTCCAGCTGTGTCTAGGACTTTTTTTGCAATTCCAGTCAGAGCAGCCAGTAGAGGTAGCTAGGTTCTACTAGTCATTCGATCTTGGGATTGTGTACCCTGCAGTTCATGTGATCCACTAGTCCATTGGACTAATTGTTCCCCTATGACTTTAGTTTTTTTACCGTCTCCTTTGCTCTGAACTAAGGAGCCTAGTAGCATGGTGTTAAAGTGCTCGACTGCTAACTGAGGAATTGGTGGTTTATAATCAACAGCAGCTCAGTGGAAGAAAGATATGGCAGTGTGCTTCCATAGAGACTTACAGCTCTGGAAACCCAATAGGGTTACTATGAGTTGGAATCAGCTTGATGGCAATGGGTTGTGGGTTGCTCCAGAATAGAAGAGACCGTTGTATCTTAAGACAGCAACTCACAAGCTTTTAAGATTCCCAAAAGCTATTGACTGAAGTAGGATGTAAAAGATTGTCTTTAAGAACTATGTTATGCCAGCTGACATAGATGTCTTATGCACATTTATCAGCAGAGACCAGTGCCAGAAGAAGGACACCCTGCTTGGTAAAGTACAAGGTCAATGAAAGGGAGGAAGAGGGTCACTAAGATGGATTGACACAGTGGCTGCAACAATGGGCTTGAGGATAACAATGACTGTGAGGATGACATAAGACCAGGTAGTGTTTCCTTCTGTTATATGTAGGGATGCTATGAGTCTGAACTGACTCCACAACATCTAACAACAACATCAACATATTGTTTTCAACTAGAAAATTTGCCAGTATCTGGAAAACATCCCTGTGAAGTCTTTGTGAAAACTCTATACTGATTTGTGTCTTTTTTCTCACTCTTTAAACTACTACACCACCAGATTCTCCTTTAATGTATGTAAAACCCATTGCCATCAAATCAATTCCAACTCATAGTGATGCCATTATACAGAGTAGAACTGACCCATAGAGTTTCCAGGGGGCACCTGGTGGATTTCAACTGCTAACCTTTCGATTAGCAGCCATAGCACTTAGCCACTACACCACTACACCACTCGAGTTTCTTTATGTATAGGTATTTGAAAATGCAGTCAGAGTTATATTCATTTACTTTAAAATAAGCCTTCCTGTTTTAGCATAACATAGTAAAACTTATTAGGACACAGTGTTTGAATTCAGACCACTTAATTTTCAGTCTTGATTCTGCCATCTGATAGAGTTATGATCTCATTTAGTTACTGTATATTTATAAACTTCATTTTTATTTTTTTGTAAAGTGAAAGACTAAGTTTTAGTATGTGGAGGTGTGGTGATAGCTCAGTTGGCTTTATTTGAACAACAAACATTAAGAAATACTGAGGAAAAAATGGAAGTATCATTTGCAAAAATTCAAACAGATCTTTCAAAAAAAGCATCCACATAAAAATCTATGCAATTATATAGCAAGCTTTGATGTCATTACAATAATGAACAAAGGTTTTTTTGATGGAAATCTCGTCTATTAAGATTTTGAGGAAAAAAGGTATGCATTTCATTACTTAGCTAAGGCTAATGCCAGAGAGCAGGGTCTAAGGCATAATTCTGAAGGTAAAATGGATTAATTAATTCTGATTCTCCTCCCAGTCATTTCATCTTCCCGATGTGCAATTCATCTTACATCTGGTTGCCTGGTAACTGGGAAATTATCAGGGAGAGTCATGGTGTATCAACTTGGAGGATTCAGGTTATTTTGTTTCTGATCCCTTTCAGCTCACTTTCAGATTGGTTAAGCAGTAATGGATAGCCCTCATCCAAGAGGAAGAGCTTTGTTGATGCAGGTAAAGAATGCTGAACATTGGATGACCCAAGTTCAAATTTCACCTCTACGCTATACTTGCTATGGCTCTTGGGAAAGTTATTTGACCTCAGTTAACTTCCATTTCCACATTTGTTCAGTGAACATAACCTTAATGCCTACCCTCAATGTTATAGGAACCCTGAGGGTACAACAGTTCAGTGTTAACCAAAAGGTCAGAGGTTCAAACCTGCCAGCTGCTATATGGGAGAAAGATGGTACAATCTGCTTCCATAAAAATTACAGCCTCGGGAGCCCTATAGGCAATTCTACTCTGTTCTGTAGGGTCACCGTAAGTCAGAATCACTCTATAGCAATGAGTTTTGGTTTTTTTCCTCAGAGTTTTCATGAATCTTGCATGAGATCGTGTGTATAAAACATGCAAATATAAGTAAGATTAAATCAAACCAAATCAGTTGATGTTGAGTCAATTTCAGCTCATAGCAACCCTATAGGACAGAGTAGAACTGTCCCATAGAGTTCAGTTGCCAGTGGATTTGAACTGCTGATCAAATGTAAGATAGAATTATTAGTATTTCCAAAATGCACAGAGTTTGCTGCTATTGGATGTTGATTGTAAAACTGGAGTTATTTATTACTAGAAGGTGAATTGGAAATCCCAGTGGCATAGTAGTTAAGTGCTATGGCTGGAAAAGATTGACAGTTCAGATCTGTCAAGTGCTCCTTGGAAACTCTATGGGGCAATTCTACTCTGCCTAATAGGGTTGCTCTTAGTTGGAATTGACTCAATGGCAGTAGTTTTAGTTTGATTTTGGTTTGGAAGGTAAATTAAATAGCTGATAATGATGCTTTATCAATCACATAGAATTCTATAGTTGCAAACAAGAAAAACTGATTAAGGTAGACCAGAGCCCTAAGGAATTTACTGAAAGGCTATTCATGGTGCCCATATAATGGTTGGCTGGTGAACGAGGTTTAAGAATGGGCAGGAACCAGGGAAATCTAGCAGGATGTCATGGCACATGCATGGTCCTGTTAGGGCACCACAGTGAATGAGTAGACTCCATCTGTTTGAACTCACTTTGTCTCATTATTTTTGAGATTCAAATTCTAGGCATGAAAGCACACCTGACTTAACCTGGCTCACATACTGTCCTTTTGGTAATACCACATCCACAGAGGAAATTGGGACTCTTTTGAAAATAGGAAGGAGATACTAAACAGCCTAAAATACTGCAAAAACAAATGCTAAAGTCAACAAACAAAAGCAAGAATGAAGTTCTTTATACCAACTGTCCAAGAAGTGTGAATAAAACATTGTATTAGGTTATTATAAGGCCATGATTTTGTCTGTGTAGAGACTTATAAGGCTATTAGTCCTTTATATTTATTCAGTGCTAACTTAGAGCTAAGATGTGTGTTTAAACCTTCTCAGAAGATTACACAATATGCATATATTATGACATATATAATCCTGAATGCTAGACTCGACGGCACATGGCTTTTGGCTTGGCTGGGTAATCATTAAATTATTAATTTCTTGAATTGGGGTCTTCTTTTTCCCTTTTTTTGTATAAATAACAGTAACTTCCCTTTTTTCTTTTCATCTTCACAGTACTGTTGTTATCGGTTCCCATTTCAAGTCTGATTCATGGCAACCCATGTGACAGAGTAGAACTGCTTCATAAGGTCTGTGACCTTTTGGAAGCCGATCTCTGGGGCTGTCTTCTGAGGCATCTTTGAGTAAGTCCGAACCATCAACTTTTCAGTTAATAGCTGAGCACTTAACCACTTGCAGCACTTAGGTCACAATGCCAAAACCCCAAACCTGTGCCATCTAGTCTATTCCCAATCACTGTGGTCTTACAGGACAGAGTAGAACAGCCTCATATGGTTTCCAAGGCTATAAATCTTTAAAGAAGCAGATCACCACATCTTTCTTGTGGAAGGATCAGACAATGCCCTGACTTTTCCATTGGTAGCTGAACATTTAACCGCTGTACCACCAGGAGTCCCTTACAGCACAGTAGATAATTATAATTATTAAATCAATCAGGAGTCTTTGGATTGTAAGTGATAGAAACCCAGTGACTATATCAGATCCTACTAGTAGCAAAAAATATTGAAACGTTCCTCACACTCCAATGAATTGCTGCAGTAGGCAGGGCCTGGGAGATGGGCCTGTATTCAACATCATGAGGTCAATCACTCTCTCCATCAAGCTCTCCCTCAGCTTCTGTCTGATTCTTGACTACTGCAGGCAGCCTGCAGGCAGCCCTTCTTCATATGGTGGAGAGATAGCTACTAGCGTCTTTGACCTTCTGGCCTTCCAGCACTCCATGTTTAAATCAGAGCAGAAAAGATGGACAGGTAGGGTAAAGAAGAAAATTCCGTTTCTATTTGCATGATTAACCTTACACTTTTCCTCCCTCCATCTCTGTAAGTAGGACAGGTAGTTTCTAAGTTAAAAAGAGGAAATGGCTCTTCTGTTTCAAGGACCAGAGAGTCAGGCGAGAGGAACATAGAGTATACAGTTCCCTCAAGAGTGGACACGCCCCTCTTCTGACTCCTTAAGTGAGAATAATTGTCCTCTTAGTGCCTCCTCCAGACACTGTTTCCTTAAGCCCCTCACTTCTTTCTACTGGAAAATTGGCATAATATGTTAGCTTTGTTAGAATAAAACACTACTTGCATCTGTCAGAAATCTGCAGCATCTATAACATGAGTGGTACCATTAGGATTGGATTGTTTCCATCCTGTACATCTGTGTGTGCCTGAATACTTCATAAGTCCTCTTCAAAATCACAAGCATTTTGTACATATTGTGCAGGGACCATAGGAAATCCTGGTGATGTAGTTGTTGAGTGCTGAGGCAGCTAATGAAAGGTTGGCAGTTTGAATCCCCTGGGTGCTCCTTGAAAACTATTTGGCAGTTCTGCTCTGTGCTAAAAGGTCATTATGAGTCAGAGTAGACTCGATAGCAACAGGCTTGGTTTTTTGGGTTTGGGGGACCACGACATGAAGAAAAATCCTTACCTCCTGACAGTCTGTCTTGAACAAAATATCTCTATAAGTGGAGCAATAGAAGACACGTATATATTGATGCACATGTCTTTTATTTTCCAATCTGTTTCTCTTTCTTGCCGTTGTATGTACTGGTAGCGTATGGGCCTGTATGAGTGCTTGGAACAGATGTTTCTTGAGAGCTGTCATACAGAAAAATGCACCAAGATTGGCTAGTATTCTTGTACAAAGGTGTCGTGTGTGGTAGCCACAGTTGTGATTGTCACAATTTCTTTTAGATTTAAGAGTGCTTCTGAATAGTTGTGTCTTTTATTAATTATTCAATAAATTATGAATATAAAGTTGCCAGACACTAGCCAGGTACTAGGGATAGTGTGAGGAGCAAGATAGGATTGGAAAAGACAGATACTCCAGCAAACTATGTGAAGTAGGTATGATAAATGCTGTAACAGGGAACAAATACAGATTTATGGCAAGGTAAAAAAGAACACCTAACCTGAGAGTTCTGGGAAGACTTCCTCATCTGGTTTTTAATTTGGCTATGTCTTTTTCAGTAGGGTTGCTGGCTCTTGGGACCTGTGCTTTAGAGTAGACACCCAAATCAAATTCTGAGATGAAAACAATCAAGTAATTTACATTGGAACATATGTATTCCTACTCTCTCTGTGGTAGTGATTAACAATGGTATACTAGTGTTGGAAATGTGTCTGAAAAGCTGATCATGTGTCTTCATGTCTCTTATTACAGGCAGGTAGATTGATGGGTCTATACAGATAATTTTTCAGTGTTAACATGAAAGTGTCAGTGGAGATCTCATTAGGTGTTTGATACGGAGCTCCTGAATGAGGTACTTTGTATTTGTCCTGATTAACAAATTGCTTCTCTGGGTGATAATCACAGCAGCTCGATTTAGCAGGAGAATAACACTCACCTATGTTCTAGGACCCCTATGGGACAGTTCTACTTGTCCTTTAGGGTTGCTATGAGTTAGAATTGATAAACAAGACTTTGGCTCATGACTCTAAGGGGCCTAGGAGGCTGTGGTCAGGGAGAGACGCACGGTGGGCAAAAAAGTTTGGGAGCACCGTAGTGGTTAAAAATGCCAGTCTAGCATAGGCACCTGATAAGCCAAGAACTAGACAGCGTGACAGATAGTGAGAGAGGAAGCCAAGCCATTTAGGGTGGCTTCTAATTCATAGCTGACAATTGAGGATAATTTGAGGTTGGCAGAGCAGGCCACCTCACTCTTTACCCATGCCTGCTTACCCTGGAAGTGTGCTAAGGTGACATAATTGTGATGGAGTTCTGAGGCTAGTCTTGAATTTGAACCACTGAGTGCTTAGTGTGCCAATATCTCTTTCTAACTTCTTTTAAACTACTTACTGTTAGCTGACATTGAGAAAGCCCCTGACTCATGGAAACCCCATTCACAACAGCACAAAATGCTGCCTGGTCCTGCCCCAACCCCTGGATTGGTTGTGTATTGAGACATGGTGATCCATGGGTTTTCACAGGTCATTCTTGGAAGCAGGTCCCCAAGCCTTTCTTCCTAGTCCAGCTTAAGGTGGAACCTCTACGGAAGCCTGATTAGCATCAGAAAGCACACAGCTGCACTCACAGCGGCTGCCTAGGAGCTTAGGTACTGAGTCAGTGTCAAGTCACAGAATTAAGGACCTGCATTTTGGATTTGAATGAGTCAGAAATAAACTTTAACTATGAATTGTCCATGAAATGTCTGAGTTTGTCAGAGCAGTAACTAATTAATACAGTTTAGTTGTGATAAACTAGCTGTAACCAGCTAATTACATCTAGTTGTTAATAGCTGTAACTAATACTGCATCTAATTTTTGTAACACTGTGCTATGCAGCTTAGAGTACTAAAATGTTTTCTAAGCAGTGTTTTGAAAACATTAGAAACACCCACAGAATGGGAAAAAATATTTGGCAACTCTATGTCAGACCGACGCCTGATCTCCATAATCTGTAAGATACTACAAAATATCAATAAGGAGAAGATAAACCATCCAATTAAGCGATGGGCAAAGGAGATGGACAGACATTTCACTAAAGAGGAGATCCAGGCAGCCAAAACACACATGCGGTCATGTTCATGATCTTTAGTTGTTTAACAAATTCAAATCAAGACAACAATGAGATACCATCTCACCCCAACAAGATTGGCTGTGATCCAGAAAACACAAAACAACAAATGCTGGAGAGGCTGTGGAGAAAGTGGAACCCTCCTACACTGTTGGTGGGGTTGCAAAATGGTCCAGCCTCTTTGGAAAGCAGTCTGGCGCTTCCTTAAAAAAATGGATATCGATATACCATTTGACCCATTAATTCCACTACTTGGAATATATCCTACAGAATCAAGGCCTTTCACACCAACGGACACATGCACCAGAATGTTTATCGCAGCACAGTCCATGATAGCAAAAAGATAGAATCAACCCAGATGCCCAACAACAGAAGAATGGATAGGTAAACTATAGTACATATACTCAATGGAGCACTCCACAATGATAAAGAATAGCAATGATTCCAGGAAACATCTCCTAACCTGGTTTCAACTGGAAGACATTATGTTGAGTGAAAGTAGTCAGCAACAAAGGGACAAATACTGTATGAGACCTCTACGATACGATCTCAAAAACAGACTCATGTATAGAAGAAAAGACTCTTTGACAGCTTCAAGGGAGTGGGGGAGGGTTTAGTTTAGATAGTTGCTAGAAATTGGGTTGGGAGAAAGTGGTGATAGCACACATTAGAAACAAGAACACATTAAGTGGACTTCAGCATAACTTGAGTACTCCTTCCATCTTAACCCAATATTGCAGGGATAGAGTAACTGGGGCAGGGGCAGGGGGCAGGGGACCATGCTCTTAGGCAAAATCGAGGCCAACTAGGGCACAACTCGCGTTTTGCTAAGAGAGCTCTCTGGACCGCATATTGGTGAGTGATGTCTGGGGTCTTAAAAGCTGCCAAGCTGTCATCCGAGGACACAGCAAATGGTCCCAACTCAGCAGGAACGGATGCTCACCAAGGACCAAAATGATATGCGGTAAAGACAACCTAGAAGACAGAGAGACCCGCAAGAGTGGGTGCCTTCATTGACTTGGGACCAGAAGAACTGGATGGTGCCTGGCCACCACCAGTGATAGCCACGATGTAGCTCACTAGGTTGAGTGTCACTGGCAACACAAGAATAAAAAGGGGTGCATCCTGAGATCTCCACCAAAAGACCTCAACTGATGGTCCAGCAGTTTCGGGGTTCCTCAGAGAGCATGGTCCCCAGCCCTGATGTTGCCCTTACCCATAAATTATAATGAAGGTCCACTCTTTGGACAGGAATGGATTGGACTTGGCAATGCAGAGTGACCATATATTGGTTGTACTTTATGGTTCTATACATCTATAGGATATCATCCTGCTGACCTCTGACTGGAGGAAGGAGAGTGGGCGGAGAGGAGCGGAAAGGAGGAAAGGAGGCTGTTGGGAGGATGAGACATGTATGGAGCAGAGAGGAATAGTGTGCTGTCGCCGGACAGGGAGAGCAGTGGAAGCTGCATATAGGTGGGCATGTAAATTTATATGGGAATGTACATTTTCACTCAATCATGTTAAATAAAAAAGAAAAAGAAAAAAAAAAGAAAACATTAGACACTCAAATAACATTTGTTAGAGATGTAGTGATGCCAGAGGGCTCTGGCCACTCAGTATCCTGTAGCATCTACACTTAATCTTCCCTCTCTGTCTGTGATTTCTTGTATTTTCTTCCACTCAGAGAATCATGTTTTTTGTCAAACTGGATTGACTGTAGGATTGATGCCTGTGTAATCTCACTAGAGTATCCTCTTTTTTTTTTTTTAATGATTTCATTTATTTTTCTGTATAGATTGAACATATTTATTTTAGGAGACACTTGTTAGATTTTGAAGATGTTGTTCAGGATTGGGATCAAGGAAATTCGCCCAGGATTGTAGAAGTAGATTTTACCCTTATTTTGTGGAAAGAGAGTTGCTGAGAATTAGAAGATGGCACAATTAGAAGGGCAGAAAAAAAAAAGTTTTCAAAACCAGGCAAAATATCCAAAGGCAATTCAGCCATACTTGAAATAAGAGGTCATGAAATTTGTACTACCCTCCCACTATTCCAAATTGAGAAAAGAGAATCCTAACTAATTTCTACCATTCCAGAAGTTCTAGGGAGACAATTAGGAGTTTGATATTGTGATAATCGTATGAAACCTCCATTGTTGACATCACTCTGAGACTTTGCTCCAGGCTTAGCAAATCACATCACCATAGAGAGAAAGAGAGAGAGACAGACTACATAAATTTTAATCCATGGAATAAGAAGCCTAGTTATATGCCTTTAGAGGAGAACAATTAATAATAAGGGAAATTGCAGTGAAATAAAACCTAACTTAAAAAAAATTACCATTTCAATTCAGTAGCTTCACTTTAAAAGAAAGAATTATAATATAGCTAACATTTAATGAGTACTTACTATATGCCAAGCACTCTGAGCTGAACAAGAAAGATATAAACAATAAAATCAACTTCAAATTAGAAATTTTGTGAAAGCAAATCTTTTCTAAGAGGTGCCTGATCTCGGGGAACCTTGGCATGGTTCTTGGTTCTAAGAGGCAGGCTGGTTAATTTACCTTTATGCTTCTCAGTTTATTCATTTGTAAGTTGCTACTAATGTTACCCTCCACTGAGGATAAAATGATATTTGTGAAAGTACTTTTCAAGTTACAAAATGCTGAGCATACTTAATAGTTATGGATTGAATTGTATCTCCCCAAAGTGTGTGTGGGAGTCTTAGCCCTCTAACTTTGGAAGTAATCTTGTTTGCAAGTGGGATTTTCTTTGTCATATTGATTAGATCGTATCAGAAGGCTGATTCTAAATCCAATCACTTCTGAGTTATAAAAAGAGTTGATTAGACACAGAAGTATGCACAGCAGCAGGGCAATGGAAGCCATGTGAAGATCACCAAGAATGAAAGGATGCCCTGGGCTACTGACAAGGAAACAATCCAATGGCTGAGGTGCTCATTTAGACTTTTAGCTTCCCAAACTGGGAGAGAATGAATTTCTTTCTGTAAAGCCGCCCACTTTGGGTATTTTTGTTATGTAGCATTAGCTAACTAAGGCAGCAGTATTTAATTTAGGCTGTCACACCTGCTTACTCCTAACTAATAACTTCCTTTACAGTGAGGCTGAGAGGGAACAGAAACACAAAAGTTTGAGAAAACTAATTTTTGTGTGTGTGTGTGTGTGTGTGTGTGATTTGTGTCTATTTTAAACACTGTACAACATTGATATCCCATTATTGCCAAATAATCAAGGGTCAAGGCAAATCACAACCAAAAGCCAGCTTCAAAACAAATAAGAGATGATGTTTAAAGGCATTTACAGATGATTGCTATATAGTGGAAATAATAAGTACAATAATTCACTAATGTATCTTATTTCTTCCAGTAAGTCATTAGGTGCTTAAGAGAAGTGGCTTAGGCCAGTTTTCTTTTTCATTAAATATTCATATTTACTAATGGAAATTGTTCTGACAAATTGAGTAAATTGAGCAACTTATAAATTTATGCCTTAAAAAGAGGAGTTTTGGAATTCCCAGTGAGCAAGCTAATGCTTAAATCATTAACACTCCATTGATTTTATAATTAAAAAGCTGAAAAATAAATATAGAATGTGCTTTAAATGTTGTGATAGCTGTTTATCTTGATGTTTAGATCACAAGCAGTTTGATTGCAGATATCCATTAGCTATGAAATATGCTACTGTAGTTTAATCAGAAGATACTCTTTCAATTCTCTGGGAACAAAATCCCTCCGCTGTGTCACCTGGCAGGAAATAAATGCCAGTCATCAATTCTTGCCACTTAAGGGGTAAGTTCCAGGAAATTTAAAGAGCGGAAATTCGAACACAGGTTACAATTCTTGTTCCTGGAAGGCAAGAGGAGACTTGAGTTTCCGGGGCATAAAGGAGAAACAATGTTAATCGTTCAACATCAGTCCGGCAGATATTTACTGTGTACTTACTGTGTTCCAGGCGTGGTGCTCAGGATGCAGTGGTAAACATGATAAACATGGTACTTGAACTCAGAGGACTTAGAAGGCAGGTCATTAAGGAAGTGTTAACAGCATAGTACGAGGAATGTGATAGAGAGTTACAATATATATGAGCAAACCAAGAGGTCAGGGGAATAGCTCTGATAGAGTGACTTATACTGAGCTCTGAAGATTGAATGAAAATCTTGATGGTGTGGTAGGTTAAGTGCTACATCTGATAACCAAAATGTCAGCACTTGGAATCTGCCAGGCACTCCTTGCAAACTCTATGGAGAACTTCTACTCTGTCCTATGGGGTCCCTATGAGTCAGAATCAACTTGATGGCAGTGAGTGAGTAAAAGATTGAACAGGGAGGTAGGAGTGTTCCAGGCAAAGGCAACAAGATGTGCAAAGGCTAGGAAATTAAAAAGAATATGTCATACTCCTGCCATTGTTATCCAATAGAAACCTAACATTAACAACAAATGTGAGTAATATGTGTAATTTTCAATTTTCTAGTTGACACATTGAAGAAGTAAGAATAGATGAATTTTTAAAACTTTCCTGTGGCTAAGTATGTGTATGTATGTGTGTATATACATAAAAAGAATTGCCATTTTGATAATTTTAAGGGTACAATTTAGCAACATTAATCACATTCACAATGTTATGCAATCATCACCACTGTTTCCAAACTTCTTCATCATCTCAAAAAGAGATTCAGTGTCCCTGAAGCCATAAGTCCCTATTCCCTCCTTATCTGATCCCCTGCTAACTGCTGCGCTACTTTGGTCTTTATACGTTTGTCTATTCAAGATATTAATATAAGTAGACTCATAAAATATTTACTATTTTGTGTCTGAATTGTTTCATTTAATGTGATGTTTCCAGGATCATCCTGTTTTACCATGTGTCAGAATTTCATTTGTCTTTATGAAGGAATACTATTCCATCATGTGAATCTACTATGTTTCAGTTATCCAGCCATTTGATTGACGGATGCTCAGGTTATTTCTACTTTTTGGCTATTGTGTATAATGCTGCAGTACACACTGATGTATAAGCATCTGTTTGAGGCTCTGCTTTCAATTTCTTTTGGGTAAAAAACCAAGAGTTGAACTGTATGATGGTGGAGGAGCAGTAGCTAGGTGACTGACTGTTAACCCAAAAACTGAGTGTTTGAATCCCCCAGCTGCTCCATGGGAGAAAGATGTGGCAATCTGCTTCCATAAAAATTTGCAGCCTTGGAAACTCTAGAGGAATGTTTACTCTGTTTTACAGCATTGCTATGAGTCAGAATCAAATCGATGGCAATGAGTTTTTATGCTAATTCTGTGTTTAACTTTCTGATGAAATGCCAATCTTTTTTCAGTTTGGTAAAATACCTATTCAACACTTTGTTCATCTTTTAATTTGGCTGATTTGTTTTTTCTTGTTGAGTTATAGTGGTGGTTCTTTTTGTTGTTACTTGCTGTGGATTCTATTCTGACTCCTGGTGACCGCATGTGTGCATAGAGGAACTACTCCATATGGTTTTCAAGGTTATATTTTGGAAGCAAATCATCAGTCCTGTCTTCCAAGGTACTCCGGGTGGAGTCAACCTATCAATCTTTCAGTGCTTACCCATTTGCACCAAATAGGATAGTTCTTCATATATTTTGGATATTTAATCCTTATGAGATATATGGTTTCCAAATATTCCCCCCCTTTTGATTTCTCGCTTTCTCTCTCTTTCTGCCTCTTAAATTGCTTGATAATGTCTGTTGATACACTGAAATTCTTGAGGTTGATTAAGCCCCATTCAATCTGTGTTTTTCACTTGTTATTATATCTAATACATTCCAAACCAAGACCCTGAAACTTTACCCAAATGTTTTGAGTGTTTTGTGGTTTTAGCACTTATATTTAGTTTGCTGATCAATTTTAAGTTCTTACATGGTGTGAGGTATGGGTCCATTTCCATTCTTTTGCATATAAGGATCCATTTGTGCCAGCACTCTTTGTTGAAGTGGCTGTTTGTTCCCCGTCGAATAGACTTGGCATTATTTTTGAAAATAAATCAGCCATAGATGTATGGGTTTATTCTGAAAATCTGAATTCATTCCATTCATCTGTGTGTCTGTGCTTATACCAGTACCATACTGTTTGGTTTACTACAGCTTTTTAAAAATTTTGAAATTGGGAAGTGTTACTCCTTCTACTTTACTTATTTTTTGACATCATTTGGGCTCTCTGGGGCTTCTTACAATTCTGTGTGAATTTGAAGATACCTTTTCCATTTCTGCAAAAAAGCTGTGGGAATTTTGATAGGGATTGTGCTGAATCTTTATGTTGCGCTAGGTAGTATTGTCATCTTAATAACAGTAAGTCTTCCCACCCCGTAAACACAGACTTCCTTCCATTTATTTAGGTCTTCAATTTCACTCAGCAATTTTTTCTGGTTGTTGGTATTAGCTTTTTCACTTCACTGGTTGTCTTAGTGTAGTGTTGCTATAACAGAAATACTGCAAGTGGGTGCCTTTAACAAAGATAAATATATCATCTTGCAGTCCAGTAGGCTAGAAGTCTGATTTTAGGGTGTTGGCTCAAGGGAAATGTACTCTGTCTCTGTCAGCTCTGGAGGAAAGTCTTTGTGTTGCATCAGGTTTTGTTTGGTCTGGGAGCATCTCAGCATGGGAATCTCAGCACAGGAATCACAGAACTCTGCACTGTGCTCCTGGCACTGCTTTCTTGATGGCATGAGGTCCCCAACTTTCTACTTGCTTCCCTTTCCTTTTATCTCTTGTAGTATAAAAGGTGGTGCAAATCAAGCTTCCTTTACGATGAGTCAGGGGAGTGACCTTAGTAAGGGCGTTCAAGTCCCACTCTAATCCTCTTTAATATAATCCAAACTTGCCCTGTTAAGCGTAGACTGAGATTAGGATTTATAACATAGGAAAATCACAAAAGGAAGGACAACCACAGAATACTAGGAATCATAGCCCAGCCACATTGCTACACACGTTTGTGCGGAACCAATTCAATCTATGACACTGGTCAAATTTATTCCTAGGTATTTTATCCTTTTAGCTGCTGCTGCAAATACAATTGTTTTCTTCAATTCGTTTTCACATACTTTGTCACTGATGTATAAAGACCCAACTGATTTTTGTGTGTAGATCTTGTACCTTGAAATTTTGCTGAATTCATTCATTAACTTTAGTGACTCACATGTGGATTCTTTTGGATTTCCTATATATTGTTGTTGTTGCTAGGTGCCCTTGAGTCAACCTGACTCTCAATGACCCTACGTGTAACAGAATGAAACATGGCCTGATCTTGAGCCATTCTGACTAACATAGTTATGCTTGACCCCGTTGTTACAGCCACAGTGTCATTCCGTCTCACTGGGGGCCTTCCCCTTCTTTCACTGACACTCTCTACCGAGCATGATGTCTTTCTCCGGGGACTGATCACTCCTGATAAAATGTGAGATAAAGTCTTGCTCATCCTAATGAGCATTCTGGCTGTACTTCTTCCAATACAGATACGTTTATTCTTCTGGAAGTCCGTCGTGTATTCAATATTATTCACTGGCACGATAACTCAGAAACATCAGCTCTTCTTCAACCTTTGTTCTTCATTGTCCAGCTTTCGCTTGTATATGAGGTGATTGAAAACAACATGGCTTGGATCAAGGGCACCTTAGTCCTCAGAGTGAGATCTTTGCTTTTTAAGACTTTAAAGAGGTCTTTTATAGAACATATTCCTAATACAATGTGTCATTTGATTTCTTCACTGTTGCTTTTGTGGGTGTTGTCATGGGTTGAACTGTGTCCCTCGAAAAACGTGTGTAGCAATTTGGTTGGGTCGTGATACCCAGTATGGTGTAGTTGTCCTCCGTTTTGTGATTTTCCTGTAGTGTAAATCCTAATCTCTGTCTCTGGTTAATAGAACAAGATTGGATTATGTTAAAGAGAATTAGAATAGCCGTGTAACACCCTTACTAAGAGAATTTCCCTGGAATGTGGCTTGTATTACCTTTTATCCTATGAGAGATAAAAGGAAGGGGAACCAACCCAAGAATTGGGAACCTCATACCATCAAGAAAACATTACCGGGAGCAAAGCATGTACTTCAGGACCTGCAGTGCTGAGATGCCCACAGACCAAGGGAGACTGATGCATCACAAGGACCTTCCTCCAGAGACAGGAATCGGAGAAAGCCTTTCCTTAGAGCCAATTCCCTGAATTTGGACTTGTCGCCTAGTGGGCTATGAGAGAATAAACGTCTCTTTCTTGAAGCCATCCACTTGTGGTATTTCTGTTATCTAGATGACTAAGATATGTGTTGTTTGTGAATCCAAACAAAATGAAATTCTTGACAGGTTCAGTCTTTTTTCTGTTTATATGATGATGTTTATTGGTCCAGTTGTCAGCAGTTCAAATCCACCAGGCACTCCTTGAATGCTCTGGGAGTCAGTTCTACCCTGGCCCCTAGGGTCGCCGTGAGTCAGATCCGACTCAACAGCACTTGGCTGGCTGGTGAGAATTCTTGTTCTTTTTACTTTGAAGTGTAAGGTATACTGAAGGCTGTAATCTTTGATCTTGATCAGTAACTACTTGACGTCCTTATTGCTTTCAGCAAGCAAGGTTGTGCCATGTGTATATCAGAAATTGTTAATAGGTTTTCCCTTAACCCTGATGCGGTGGCTCTTCTTCATATAGTCCAGCTGGACTGTTTTTATATATAACCAAAAACCCATCACTGGTGAGTCAATTCCAACTTCTAGCAGCCCTGTAGGATCAGAAAGTCTGTGGCTAGTGTTATTTCTTCCTTTCTGATTTGGATGACTTTGTCTCCTTTCATTGCCTAATTTTCCTGGCTAGCAGTTCCAGTACAGTGTTGAATATAGTGGGAAAAGTAAGCATCCTGTCCTAGATGAAATTGATTTTAATGATATATCTTATTTATCCCAGTATATCCCAAATACTGTTATCTCGATGTGTAGCCAATATAAAAATACCAATAAGACATTTTACATTATTTTTTGCATAAAAGTCTTTCACATTTTGTGTACATTTTATACTTATGGCACATCAATGTGAACTAGCTGTAATTTAAATGTTCAACAGCCACATGTGGCTAGTGGCTGTTGTATTGATTAGTGTAGGGCTAGAGAACAGGACTGGGGATTAAGTGATGAAGGACAGTGTAACAGATTGAACTGTGTCCCCCCAGAAATGTGTGTTAACCATTTGGCTGGGCCATTGTACCCAATACTTCGTGATTTTCTTATGCTATACATTCTAATCTCTGCCTGTGGCTAATAGATAGGATAATTATTTTAAAAGAGGATTAGGGTGGGACTGCAATACCCTTGCTAAAGGAACTTACCTGGAGTGTGGCTTGTACCCCCTTTTGTCCTTTCATGCTATGAGAGATAAAAAGAGAGGGAAGCAAGCAGAGAATCGGAAACTTCATACCATCAAGAAAGCAGCACGGGGAGTAGAAAGCGTCCTTCAGACCTGAGGTTCCTGCCCCAGAATGCTCCCTGACCTAGGACTGATGAAACGCAAGGACTTTACTCCAGAACTGACAGAGGAAAGCTCTTCCCCTGGAGCAGACACCCTGAATTCAGACTTGTAACCTACTGGACTGTGTAAGAATAAACTTTGCTTTTTTAAAGCCATCTACTTTGTGGTATTTCTGTTAGAGCAGCACTAGCTGACTAAGACAGGAATAGATGGGTGAGAAGTGAGCAAATTTTGAAATCATTTGTTTCTTCATTGACAACCTAGTTTATTAGGCTAAATGGTTTAAAAGGTCTTTGTAGCCCTAATTTTTTTTTTAACCGCTGGTATTCTACCTCCATGTAGAACTGAAGTGTCAAAAACTGATAGTTCTTACCTTAACATCTTAGAGTTCTCAAGTTTTCCTTCTTTTCTTTTTAAAACTCAACAGTATTTACATATGCTTCTGACTCAGTGGAAACCCTGGTGGCCTGGTGGTTAAGTGCTAAGCTGCTAGCCAAGAGGTCAGCTGTTCAAATCTGCTGGGCTGTCCTTGGAAACTCTATTAGGCAATTCTGCTCTGTCCTTTTGGTAGCTAGGAGTTGAAGTCAACTCAACAAAAGTATTTTTTTTCTCTTTCACTCAGTAATGCCGCAGTAAATATACTCTCACTCACATCATTTTCCCTTGCAGTTCACTTTTATTGGTTTATTCAGTAGGGGTTCTGTTTGGCATTACGTGTAGTAGATATTTGTAGATTTTACTTGATGGTAATAGCACCTTAATTTTTCTCTGTAAACTGAGGTTCCTCTGTTTTCCATCCATGTTGCTCAGATATGGCTAGGTATGATTCAAGTCCAGGGGGAGGTGTGTCTTGGGCTGAGTTTGTGCTCTTGGCTGCAGAGATTGCTTCAAAGATGGTTCTGTAGCTTAAGCCGTGTTAATCAGGTTTACTTGGAGCTCATCTGGGGAGCTTCTCCTTGAGATAATTGGAATAAATGTACTTGCTTCTCTTTCTACTGATAAAACTACTTGTAGGGTAGGATGTGTAGACTTGAAGCTGCTGGCGGCAACTTTTACACCACAAGTAGAGAGACGGAGAGCCAAACCTTTGAAAAAAATCTTTCGTGTCCCTGGATTCATTAGTACTAGTCATAAAATCTGCTCTTCTGCATCCTACTTTTGTAAATCTCTATGTTTTACTCCCTCTTATTTTTGTAAAGCCACTTGGAGTTGGGGTTTCTATCACTTACAGTGAAAAGATCACTGGCTAAAACTTTTCAATAGTACTATTTTCAACTGTAACACACTAGCCTAATGTGTCACAGATTTGTGTTACAGGAAAATTTTGTTAAATAGAAAACTCTAATTTTATAAAAATGTATTTTTCTCACTGCTACTATTAATTATTCTTTAACTGAGAACTTTGTTCACTTTATTCAACAAATAGTTACTGAAAACAATCTATTTATCAGTCACTGTGTTAGGTTTTGGGAACCCTGGTGGCATAGTGGTTAAGAGATACATCTGCTAACCAAAATGTCAACAGTTCAAATCCACCAGGTGCTCTCTGAAAACTCTATGCAGCAGTTCTGCTCTGTCCAATATGAGTCAGAATTGACTCAGTGGCAGTGGGTTTGGTTTTGGTTTGGTGTTATGTTTTATATATACATTGCATCAGTTTAGGTATTGTAGAGTTTCTGTGAGTTGGAATCTGCTCCATGGCAAATTTGTGTGTGTGTGTGTACTTTGGTGCTGATTATTTGGTTGCCTCTTTCATTGATCTGTTATCTTCTGGAGGACAGAATCCTCTCACTCAATTCCAAATAAATCAAAGACTTTGGAAATAAAAATAGAAATAAGATCTCTGTGTTTGAAAAGTTTTCATTCTTTTGAGGTACATCTTTGTATAAGTATCATGTTCCTTGGGCAGGAACAATTAATTCTTCCAAACTTTTCTTTTCCCACCCACTTTACATAAGTCGCATACTAGTTTTCTGATGATAATTTTGGAACACTGTGTAAGTGACTGACTCTGAAAATTGTGACTAGAAAGAATGGGCAGCTCAAGAATGAATTCATGTCTAGACCTTACTGTACTGCATCAGAATTAATTGGAGTAATTATTTAAAACAAAAAGTCTTGAGCTCTTTTGCTTCAGAAATGCTCAATCAGAGTCTTTTGGGTAGAGCTTAGAGTCTTCAACTAACCAGCTCCCTTAGAGAATCACAGGCACAGTAATATTTTGGAAATACTTGATTGCTAAGGAAAAAAAACAGTAAGTATTACGCAGTATGGTGATATGAACGCATGAATTGGCTTTGTGACCTAGATCATCAACATTTGAATACTGTGTATCTGCTTTAATCTACCTGAAAGAAAATAATTATTTTTAATGCTCATAAACATTTCATATGGAGAAAGTACTTTCTAAATATTATTCATATATTAATGTGTGAGCAGAATATCATTAATTATAAGTAAATACTATAGATCATAATGACTATTTATTAAACATAATTATAGTCTGCACTCTCTCTCTAATGAGAGATCAACTGACAAATATTAACTTAAGCTGGAGAATTAGGCTAATATAATTTTTTTTGAAACCAAAAAATAGCTTCCTCCTAAACTCTATTCTTATTATCTCATTAAAACTCTTAAACCATTGTGATCAAAGATTTTATGAAAATTTTGATTACAACAAATCCCTGTAGCAATAACTAAATTATGAAAATGACATTTTGTGATGCAGACATAGCTACTTGAAGTTGGGATTGAAAGAGGAGGTTTGAAAGAGAAGCTCAAATCCCAGAAGATATACTCCCACTGCCCCAAGTTTTATAACCAAAAGGAAATCTTACTGTGCCCATAATACTTTCTGGGCCTTCATACTGTCCTTGTGTACTTTGTAAATAACTGACTAAAACACAGAAGGTAAATAAAGTTTTAATTGGGAAAGAATTTCTTTCTGATAAGCTGTTAGAAGAGCACTCCAAATACTGGCCTCTGATTCTGGCTACTGGCCAAGCCAAGTGCCGTCGAGTCGGATCCGACTCATGGCGACCTAGTTTGCTTTTATTAACTTCATTATTTCATTCTGCAAATGTTTTTAAAGTTCTTGCAATATGTCAGGTACTGTACTAAGCACTGGGGGTGAAAAGTTGAACATAGACATAGCCCTGCTGTGTTTATCATTTGATGACTCTACGTATCTGTTCTGTATAGTCTTACATGATAGGGTCCAGAGCACAGTTAAAAGGAGGAAGGAGAGTGTGTGGAGAGGAGGGGAAAGGAGACTGTTGGGAGGATGAGACATGTATGGAGCAGAGAGGAATAGTGTGCTGTCACCAGGCAGGGAGAGCAGTGGAGGCTGTATATAGGGGGGCATGTAAATTTATACGGGAATGTACATTTTCACTCAGTCATAATAAAAAAAAGAAAAGGACATTATTTTCATAACCCAAACCCAGCCCAATGCCACTGAGTCAATTCCAACTCATAGTAACCCTATAGGACAGAGTGGAACTATTCCATAGAGTTTTCCAAGGAGCTCCTGATGGGTTTAAACTGCTGACATTTTGGTTAGCAGCCATAGCACTTAATTACTATGCTACAAGGGTTTCAAATATTATTTTAGTTCCCATAAATTATGAATCTATTAGCTTACTGGCTATTTCATTGATCTAGTCCTGTGTTTCTCAGTCCAGTGTCCTCCATGAGGAATGTGTGGTTCATTCCATTAATTATTGCCATTAAAATAGAGTTCTGTTAAGAGAAATATTTTATCACCAGCGCAACAAGGTTTGTAGTACTGTAGTACTACAGTACTGTAGGATCTTTTGATAGCGTGTACACCCTGATTTACCTCATTAGAAAGAATTATAACTATTCAAACTGATCCCTAGACTCTCTTTTGGGTTAGGGGGCTTGTTGTGAAGGCTACCTGTGATATGAACCATTCGTGTGTCATCCAATGCAAGCAATAATGATTAGTACTACTTAGGAAGGTAATTAGACCAGAACAAATACATGTGAATACTTCCTTGCCACTTCAGAGCTTGGCTCTTGTCTTAGTCACCTAGTGGTGATATAACAGAAATACTGCAAGTGGATGGCTTTAAAAAAGGTAAATTTATTTTCTCATAGAAAAGTAAGCAAAAAGTCCAGATTCAAGGCATCAAGCTCCAGGAGAAAGCTTTTTCTGTTGGCTCTGGAGGAAAGCTTTTGTAATCAATCTTCCCTTGGACTGGGACCTTGTCAGGCACAGGGACTCTGAGTCTAAACAACACACTCTTCACCTGGTGTTTCTTTCCTTCTCTGTTTGATTCTTTCTTTTATATCCTAAGAGATTACCTCAACACACAATCCAAGCTTGTAGACTGAGTTCTGCCTCACTAACAAAATTGCCATCCATCCTCCCTTGTTAATATCATAGAGGCAGGATTTACAGCACATAGGAAAATCACACGGTACCAGGAACAATAGCCCAGACAGACTGATGATACACATGTTTTGGGGGGAACATAATTCAATCCATGACTGCTCTGACTGAAAAAGTGTGCACATAGAACTGTATAATGAATACCAGGGCTTTTAATTATCTCTAATTCTATGTGGTAATGTTCCCATTGACAGGAAAAGTTTTACAGATTGGGCCTAGGAGAGTCATCTCTTATTTTTCTAGTCTTACAAGGTAAATACAGGAAAGAGTGAACTGGTAACACCAAGAACCTGAAAACACTCCATGGAGTTAAATTTAAGGTAGTGCTCTGAGAACAAAATTACATAGAACTAAGCATCTACATCTCCTGTTGTTACATCTGCATTCTCTGATCACAGGCAGACTGATTTTTGTGAGGCTTATTGTCGTTCTTTAGTAGTATTTTAAATTTACTTCCTGCCTGTGCAGATACAACACTGGATTGGGTGCTTTTCCTTGCCCTCAGCATTGGGGTAAGTTTTATGTAGGATTTTCTTTCAATAGAGTCAGAAGTTTTCCTTACTATTTTTGCATCTATTATAAACAAAGATAACACTGATGGGCTTAGCTATGACTTCCCATAAATTCATTGCCATCAAGTAAGTTCTGGCTAATAGCAGCCTTATAGGATAGCATAGAACTACACCATAGAGTTTCCAAGGCTGTAATCTTAATGAAGGAGCCCAGAAGGCTGGTGCTTTGAAACCACCAGTGGCTTTGTAGGACAAAGATGTGGCAGTCTGCTTCCATAAAGATTTATAGCCTCAGAACCAGTAGGGGGTCACCAGGACTTGAATCAAATTGATAGCAGTGAGTTTTGGTTTAATCTTAACAGAAACAAACAGTCACATCTTTCTCCTATAAAGAAGTTGGTGGGTGTGAACAGATAACCTTTTGATTAGCAGCGAGTGCTGAAACATTGTGCTACCAAAGTTCTTCTTTAGCTATGACTGCGTCCTTGTAGTTACAATAAAATTAACAAAATTCACAGATGAGAACTGCCAATTAAGTTCAGGAACTCATCCTAGAAAAAGTGCTGCATACCTCATTGCTGAGTATCACTATGGTCACATTAGAAGTACTCCCCTTGGGAAGCTATGCACTGACACCAGTGCCAGGTCCATCTGTCAGAGAAATTTTAGAACTGTTTTTATGGAATGACCATTGGAACCATCACTGTATTACTCTTGATGTCCTGAATGTCATCAAAATGTCTTCTTTTCAGTATTTCCTTCCTTTTTGGACGAAGGGAAAAGTCACTGGGGGCCAGATTAGGTGAGTAGGAAGGATATTCCAATACAGTTATTTGTTTACTGGCTAAAACCTCCCTCCCAGACAACTTTACAATTAAGTTTGTGAACTTGCCACCTTGCTACCATGTGCAATGGCCATTCCTGGAAATGTTTCAAAATTGCTTTGAAGGGTGGATGAGGTGCTAGTGTTGGTGCATAGCTTCCCAAGGAGAGTCCTTTGAAGGTGACTGTAGTGATATTCAGTAATGAGGTATGTAGCACTTCTAACAGTTACATTTGCAGAGTTAATTGTTGGACCTTGTAAGCATACTCAGAGCATTTTATGATTTGATGTTAGAAGCCATCCTGTGTGGTAGCTATTATTAAATGGGTTTATTATTTAACCCATTTTACAAATGACACTGAGGCTCAACTTAAGACATTCTTCAAGGCACATGACTTGAAAGAGATAAACCAAACTTTAACCTAAATTCTCTTAATCTGGTATCTTGAACCTAAGTGCCATTCAGAAAGAATGGCTGGAGCATCACATGTTCTCCAAATCTTACCCTGAACTGTGTTTGAAGATACTTCATTATAAAAATGATGCTGCTATACAATTCGCAGTAATAATGATGGTATAGTTTAGTGATAAGTATATGCTCTCACAGATTTGGGTCTAAATCTCAAGTCTTCTTTCTACTTACTACTTTTTTGACTAGAGCAAGTGATTTGGGTTCCTTTAGGCGGAGTTGAAAACAATAAGTATCTCTTAATATTGCTGTGAGGATGAAATGACATCATCCACATGATGCACTGCTGCTGTTGTTGATAATGATGATTATGACTAGTACTAACTCGGGATCTCAAGTGTCTATTAAGTACCAGATATTTTATATGTTAACCCTGTAAAATATGCATTTTATTTCCCAATTTATAAGTAGAGAAATGCAAATAGAGAATTTTATGACTTGCCTGAGATCAGATGGCCAACAAGGGCCTGTATTAGAATTTGAACTCATCTTTGTCTGGTTCCAAAGCCCATGTTCTTTGTTATTTTGTTGGTAGTTCCCACAGAATGGCTTCAACTCATGAGGCCCCATGTACAATATGCCCAATCCTGTACCATCATCGTGATTGTTGGTATGCTCGAGTTCATAGTCAGGGCCACTATGTATCTCAAGCATCTTCCTACATCAAGGGTTTGTCTTCCAGCACTATATTGGACAATATTCTGTTGCAATCCATAAAGTTTTCTTTGGCTAATTTTCTAAAGTTCATTGCCAGGCCTTTATTCTAGTTTGTTTTCATATGGAAGTTTTATTGACATATGTCCAAAATGGGTGACCCTACTGGTATTTGAAATACCAAGGGCATAATTTCCAGCACGAGAGCAACACAGAAGCCACTGAAGGACAAACTGACATATGAGTGGTGGTGTGCTATGTCAAGCTGTTGCAAAACAGTTCTTGAACAAGATGGACTCCATCACAGGAACCTAGGCTGTGCCTTCATGTGGTATCAGCGATCCAGGAATTCCTTAAAATCATCAGTGTTCCATGAGTACCAAATACTTGTTATACTAATGGCAGAACTTAGTGTGTGATGAGGTATTTGTGGTAAAAAGAGATCGAAATAACACTATTTAGCACAAACAGAGTGTTTCTGTGAATGAAAGTGTTACTTTTTTTCTAATGAGTCCATATGTGTTTTCCTAAGTCCTTTAGAAAAAGTAGGTCAAATTCTAAAGAAAGAAAATATAATAAAATTTGTGAGCCATCCAATTGTGAGTCTGTACTTAGGTTTCTCGTGCCAGCAATTGTGCGTTTGAGCTCATAATTAGGGAGTCCTTAGAGATTTTTGAAGGACTTATACCTGTATTCTTACATTTTGTCCACTCAGACAGGGAACGTCATTGTTGCATGTCACAACTGAGGAAACTGAGGCCCAAAGAATTAAATGTCCTATCAAAGGTCACACAGCAAGTTAAGGGCAAATGTATTTTTGTCTTGCACACAATATTCTTCTGTGACCCTAAAATATGAGCACAAAGGCCTATGTGCTATTTCTCAGGCTGATTAAACTTGTGGGTGGATGTTTTCCCCCAAGGCATTAGAAAGGTGTACAATAGGAAAGTTTCTCCCATTTGTATTAGTCTTCAATTTACTTAGTATAGACTAGGAGTCAGAAGGCCCAGGTCCCGGTACTGCCCTGTCATGTCTTGCAGATCAACTAGGTCACTTAGCCGGGCTTCATCTCCTCATTTGGAAAGGGAAGATAATCATATTTTTCATTTCTACCAGAGAGCTGTTGAAAGCATCTAAAATGAGGCTACAGATGAAAACAAAGTCACTTCAACATCCAAAGGATGGACCCTCTAGTTATCCTCCTCTTTCTTAACTATGTTGTTTTGGGAACCCGTCTTTCACCCAGTGTGTGCCGTCTTGAAAGGGATATCAATCTTCTGTCACGGAGTCTGGCCTTCCCACCATGGCAGTCAAAGACATCCTGGGAGACATTGCAGGCTCCCTCCTCCAGATTCTGCATCAAGTCTTGACCATGTCCACAAGCCAGGTGAAAACAAATCTGTTGAGACCCTGTGTATATCAGAGTAGAACTGTGCATCACAGGGTTTGTAATGTCTGATTTTTTAGAACTAAATTGGTAGGCTGAGGCACCTCTGGGTGGACTCAAACTTGTAAACTTTTGGTGAGCAGCTGGGTAAGTTAACTTTGTACCAACCAGGTAGTCCTCAGAATCTCAGCTCAGTCAGGTGGACACTTCCTTCTGGAACTTGATGTTCAGAGAGTAGCAGAAGAGCAACGAGGACAACTTAAAAAGATTGGAGACCTTTGCTGCCATGGTAGCTCCCTGACGAGACAGGGAAAAAGTCCCTGCTATCCTCTTTGATCTCTCTTTCTGGGGTGGAATCTTCTAGCCTTCCCAGAACTCCTATAGATATTCATTCCTCCAGTGATTTCTCTCTTAAGTTCTCCAGAGTCAGAGTGTGTTGATTGTAACCAAAGAAGCCTAACTATCACATGTCTACGCTTTTACCACTTTTTCTTGATTTTAAGAAAAGCCTAGTGGTGTAGTGGTTACCAGGCCCTCCTTGAAAACTCTCTGAGGGTGGTTTCGTTCTGTCAGACAGGATCACTATGAGTCAGAACTGACTCTGTGGAAGTGGGTTTGGGGGTATAGATTTCAGGGAGACCTGGCAGCACAGTGATTAAGAGCTTGACTGCTAACCAAAATGCAGGCAGTTCAAATCCACCAGCCACTCACTGGAAACAATGTAGGGCAGATCTATGCTGTCCTACAGGGTCGCTATGAGGCAGAATCAACTGTATGGCAATGGATTTGGTCTTATACATTTAATTTGCACCATTGATTTTTCTGGGAAATAGAAAGCAGCACAAGTACTACAGTAAAGATATACATCAATAGGCAAGATGCATCCTGATTCGAGAAATGTGAACTGTTAAAAAAAGTGTCTAGTAGAATTGAGGAAATATGATACATATATTATCGTTATTAATAAATTATAGCAGGATGATTATGACAACTGGGCACTTTGTGTATGTGATACTAAGAAGGAGTCAGGGAAATGTGCAGGAAAAGTTAATTCTGAATTCTCTTGATTGCTTCTCTGAGAATTCCTGAATTTTTTTGCCTTTGGTATGAGAAATCTCGAGTTTCAGCTGCCAGCTAGTTTCCAGAAGTTGAAGGCAGTTCTGACTTAGTGTGAGTGGGAGGACTGCAGACAAATAGCAATGCAGCAATAGGGAGAGGTCCTCTGAAGTTGTTCTGACTGTACAGCTAATGGGCAGTTATCTACAAGAGAGATTTTTATAGCTTCCTACACATAGCTGGGAAAAAATAGCCTGGATGTTGGGGGTGGAGCTTGTCAACTCAGCTTCTCATCAAACTCAACTTTGTTAAGGAGCTAATTCTCAGGTGTTTTGAGACTTATTACTGAAGGATGTCAGTTTGAGCTGGAAGCCTTGGCTGAAAGACTGATGATGATGTCTTCCCTCAGTGCAGTCCTCACTGTGCTGCCCCAGTAGAACTATAAATTTGCCTCCTGGGTGAGGAGTAGGTGAGGGTGGTGCTCACACAGCACAGAAGGAGTGAGAATGTGTGGCTGTTTCATTAAAAGACTAAAGAGTGTGCTATGAAAACAATTTCATAAGCCACTGTTTTGAACTGATGGTGGCAATGACTTGATTAAAAGATAATATTATGAAGAACTACAGAAGGATCAAATGCAGCGCATCTGTTAGTTACTCCGCAACCTGTTCGCTGCCCAGACCTTGGCGATTCCATTTGTACTCAGGTATCTCCTTCTATGAGTCAACAGAAACTATTCATAATTCAGCTGCCCTTTGTGCCACGTGTAGTGATTTAAAGCAGCCTCTTTACACGAACCAGCTCATCCCAGGGAAGCTGTAGAATCAATGAGGGGATGGATCCCGCTCTGCACTTTCTAGCTCTATAAACAAGGGTGGTTGTGCAACTCTGTGTGTCTCAGCGTCTCATTTGGAAAATCAAACTAATGACAACACCCACCTCAGCATTTTTTGTAGAAAAAATCACTCTATCCAGTGCCTGGCTTAGCAGAGTGCACAGTAAGAATATAGTAAATTTTACCACCGTTACTTAGCAGAAGCACATGAAGATACTTGTGGGTTAGAGTTATGCAGATTAAATTCAAGACTTCTTATTGATGAAAAATACTGAATAAACCATGGACTGTAGAAAAATGTACATATCTGTCTTAGAAAGACAGCCAGAACGCCCCTTAGAAGGGATGATGGAGAGATTTTGTAAGAAGGGACCAATCTATGGAGAAAGACATCATGTTTGGTAAAGTATAAGATCAATGAGAACTAGGAAGCCTCTCAATGAGATGGACTGGCACAGTGGCTGCAACAGCGGGCCCAGACACGGCAATGGTGGTGAGGATGGCGCAGGAGCTGGCAATGTTTCCCTCTGCTGCGCATGGAGTCACATGAGTTGGAATTGACTTGATGTCACCTGAGAACACCAACAGCACAACATATTTTGATTCCCGTTAGCAGAGACTGAAATACTATGGCCTCTGAGTGTACTACAACTTGCCATATGGTTTGGTAAATAAAGTTTTATTGGACCACAGTCATGCTTGTTTACATATTGTTTATGGCTACTACAAAGTTCAGTGATTATAATAGAAGTCTTGGACCTGCAAAACCTAAAATGTTTATTATCTAGTCCTTTACAGGAACTAAATTGCTGTTCAGTGAGAAAATAGATCTGAGTACCTCATTTCATGTAATTTACATTTTAGCAACGCTTTGAGTTGCGTTGTGATTTAACTTCTCTCCCACTGATAATTAAATAGACATTTAGCTGATTTCCATCTTATAAATAATTCTTCAATAAGCGACAAATACATTTGTAGGATAATATTCCTAAAAGTGAAGTTCCCAAGATAATTATTTGGGACAACTCAACTGATATGCTTACATATTTACTGATGGGACATGGCAAATTTCTGGACGCTGAAGTTGGCAGAACAGAGCACAGAATTAAGCTGTCAGTTCTAATTCCCTATAACAGGGTTTATCATTAATTAGCTTCTTTGATCGAGCCAGAGGCTGCAGTCTCCAAAAGAAAAACACAGGCTGAAGCCCAAAGAATTGACTACTTGTCAGATGATGTTAGCTATCTACGCTCCTACCCATCACAAGTAATCTTATGTCTGGTCATTGTTTCTACCTTGCAGTTCGGTGTCACTGCCTGAGTGAGTGGAGCCCTGGACTAGGTTGCGTGGACAGAGTCATTAGGTCAAATGCAATTCTCCATCTGGATCATCACACCTGTCAGAATCTATAAAACAGCTTGTGCAGTCTGGGTGACAGAACAGTAACATTTTTCTTTTATGCAAAGTGGTATTATTCTTAAAAGTTCTATTTCCTTGTGAAACATGACACCACAAGAAGATGGTTTTCTCCTTTGGTTTAAAGCCCTTCTCTTTTTCTTTTGACATCACTGAAGTTATGGCACCTACAAAGGCATAAGTGAGGATTCATAATGCTGTGTCAGATTATGATATATTGGCTGGTAGATTGTGGAGACTCCCAGATGGGACCTACATAATATTTTAAAACAAGAAAACAAATTGTTGTGTTAAAATAGGAATCTCAAACCCAAATTCCTTTAAGGGCTAAACAGACAGTATTGATGATAATCTGGACAGTTTATGCCCCATCTAAAGAAAGGAGCTGTTATTCAGCTGCAGCCATTTGTTCCCGGATTTTCTGCTTCCTATCTGTTACAGAAGAAGCTTCAAATACACATTTGTAAGTGAAATTTTCCCAAATTTTAAACATCAGCAACCACTTCAAAGTAAGAACAAAAGCATAAGTGGCTGGCTGATTGAAATTTGTCTGCGGCTTAGTTCTGCCCAGAAGCCATCAGTTTAAGATGTGTGGTTTAGAAATTAGGAGCAGAGCTGAGAAGGACTGGTGTGGGGTTTAAATAGGAGGTCCTAGGAAACCCTGGTCGCATGGCAGTTAAGAAGCACAAGGTCGGCAGTTCGAATCCACCAGGTTCCCCTCGGAAACCTTATATGTCATAGCACTGCTCTGCCCTGTAGGGGCACTGTGAATTGGAATCAACTCAACACAATGGGTAGGACAAGAAAACTAGGCTTTTAAAGCAAATCAGTATATAAGAGTCTAAGGAAGAGCTTAAAATATGGTGAGGAATAGGCCAAAGTCAAAATGGTTATAAATAGTGTGGAGCCAATGTCTTGTCTGTAAGAACAAAAATAAACCCATTGCCATTGATTCAGTTACTGTAAAGTAACCAAAAAAAAGAAGAAGAAAGAAAAAGGCTCAACGTCAGAGACAGTAATGACTGAAAATAGGAAAGGCTTATGGCCATGAACTTTTGCCTAAAACTGAGTGAGGGCTTTGTCTTTAGACAGATGTAGCCATGACGTGATTAACTCCTCTAAGCCTCCCTTGCTTTCACTGAGGATCAAATGAGATAATATATGCAACAGATTTTGGCCAGTGCTGGGTGTGTGGTAAGAGCTACATGCATATTAGCTGTTGTTACAATTGTATGTCACCTTTGCTCCACCCCTTAGCCTACATTCCATGAAAAAATAATATGCAATAATACATCTTGATCTAGAATCCATTCTGTTCTCTTTCCAACATCAGTATATATTCAGGCTTACAATTATTTATCATCCTCCTATTTCCTGTTGTTGTAATGGTTAAGGGGTCAGTTGCTAACCCAAAGGTCAGCTGTTGGGAACCAGCCACCTGCCCACGGAAGAAAAATGTGGCAGTCTGCTGCTACAAGGATTACAGCCTTAGAAGCCCTATGGGCAGTTCTACTGTGTCCTACAGGGTTGCTGTGAGTCAGAATTGACTTGATGGTAATGGGTGTGGGTTTTTTGCTTGTTTGTTTATTTCATGGACAGTCACTTTGAAATCAGGTAGTATTATGGTATTATGACTAGTCTTGTAAAGGACGTAGAACACTCTGATTCCCTAATACAGATAGACGTTTCCAGTGCAGGTGGGATAGCGCCATATTTCTGTGTTCCTTTTTCTTAGCAATGGATATGACTGATGATTTTGTATTCTATGACTGATAATTATGTACTATGAACTTCTATAGTATGCAGAACATATGAAGTATGTTTTAATGTGGAGAGGATCTTGGAAGCGACAACCTTTTGTGGAAACTGTTCCTGCTAGATGCCACTGGGCATTACAAGACTGTCGATGTCAAAGAAAGACCTTTCAAACTTGTTCATGATGCTAGAGAATTCAAAACTAGGCAGAGTGTTGATCTAGTGATAGAAAGCATATTGTATTTCTTTAGCTTCAGTACTAATTTCCCATTTCTGTAGATAAAGAGATTCAGAGAGTGGCAAGACAGGTTGTGATAGTGATGGTATTTGTTCCTTTCTAGCTGTAAGTAGAGTGTTGATTTCAAATGGAGTGGGATATGGTTTAGGAGGCATGTGGGGTGAAGGTTAAAGGTCTGGGTAGGTACAGTGTTAGAGGTTGTGTCTTGAAATACTCTAAGTCATGTATTTCATTATTTTCATAACCGGCTTAATCAGAAAGCTGTTATTTCCTGGAAAAAGCCCTTTATCTGTTACCAAAATGTTTTGTTTCTGGCAGTCAGGGGACCATGTGATCCTCAATTTTTCTATTCAGTGGCTTAACCACCATACAATATTAAAATTGTGTGGAAATTTTACATTTTTCCATAATGGAGAGACTGTTTTTCTACTATCCTATCCATGTTGTGTATACACACACACGAGATACACATGTACATATATACATCTGTATTATATATATATTTTGTTTGACTTTCACTTTAACTACTAGTGTATGATATAAATTCATGTTTATTTGATCACTAGTCCCATGTAGTAAACCATATGCATAGTTGGTGATTTAACTTGTTTCACAAAGCTACTTATTTTTCATTAAGTTCTCATATTGATTATGATGAAAAACAGAATAAATTATCATCTCTCAAGATACTAATCATGCCAAATTAGTACTTTTATATTTTTATTCATACTTTATTTCCATGTGGCAAGATGGATTTTCCATGAAGTCTATCTGTTTAGGTACTAATCTGTTTTTTTCATTTATTTTCTTGATCATGGCCAACTGTTAAACTGTTCAGCTGCCAGGGGCTTCCTTGTTTATTTCTTTGCTTTCTCGTTGAAGAACTTGCTTATTTGGAACACTAGCAGAAAGAAAAATCTCTGAGGCAGAATCTGTTCTCACAGATTCTGACAAGTCCCAGTTTAGGGAAAATTTCCAAAAGATAATTATAAATGTCATGAAAGCTGAATTCATGATCATTAGATTGTCACAAATTTTATTTATAAATGATGTCATAATTCTGTAGAGGAATCTCCTCTGTTTTCTATGGAAAAAGAAAAATTTGAAACCTGTTACACTGCCTGAATTTGTCTCTCTCTCTCATTCTTCACTCAGGCTTTGACTCAGAATCACTGGTGGACCTTTTGAAAGTCATAAATAAAAGTAATTAATATATATATATATTTTATGTTTAACTATCACTGGATTTACTCAGTGTTTGGCAATGTTCTGTGCACTAGGAGCCTTTGGGTGAAGTGAAGACAAGTGTTTACTCCTACTAAATGAAAAGGTGTTGATTGGACCTTACCTGGAAACCCTGGTGGCATAGTGAGTTCAGTACTATGTCTGCTAACTAAAAGGTTGGCAGTTCAAATCCATCAGGCGCTCCTTGGAAACTCTGTGGGGGCATTTCTACTCTGACATTTAGGGTCGCCGTGAGTTGGACACTACTTGATGGCAGTGGGTTTGGATTTTGTTTTTTTTTTTTTGGACTTTACCTAGAAGTGTCCTGGAGGAAAGGCCTGGCCATCTGCTTTCAAAACATCACAACCTTGAAACCTCCATAGAGTGCAGTTCTGCTCAGCGAGACATAAGGTTGCTGGGAGTTTGATAACTTGTGTACTTCCCCCAACAATCCTATGGGTTATAAACTATTACCATCCAACTCGACGGCACTTGGCTTGGCATGGTTATTTACCAGTGAAGAAACTGAAACAGAGGGGTTGAGTGCCATGCCCAGTCTCACACAGGAAGGTAGATGCAGAGTGTCAGATTGAAAACCCAAGCAGTTAAGGCTATCCTTAAATGTGTCTTTTGATGAGTTAGTAACTTGTTTAGGATAATGTAAAAAAAATGGTATTTGTTGCTGGGGTTTAATTCTTACTAATTTAATTTGAATACTATGCTTTTATCATTGTTAAATTTCTTGGAGCAGATATAGTGCTTTATATCTCTCTAATGAATAATCAAATAAAAATTAGTCTCCTTTCTAGCCTTACTGAACCAGAATCTCTGATGGGTGGGATCTGAGCATCTGTGAATTTAAATAACTTTCCAGTGATTCTGATACATGCATTGCTTGTAGTCTACTGTCCGAAGACAATTAATTTTTTCATATCAAAAAGTCTGAGACAGTCACGTTAGAATGTTATGAGTTCTACGGGGACACAGAGGTGAGAGTTGCTGATTCTGACTAGAATGGCATATTAAAAGTTCTCTGAAGGATGAGTAGGACTAAAATAATAGTAACAGGGGCCATTTATTGAATACATCTCCTATGAGCAGGAAAATGGATTTATTCATTCTAACTGAATAAAACTGCAGATACTTGAAGACAGAGTTCTTGACCTTGTCCAAGGAAAATGTTTTAGTTTGTTGGCCTTGAGGAATACTTGAACCTTAAGTTTGGGAAACCCTGATACTGTAGTACCAGAAACTTAATGTTAATCACTAATTTTCTAATGTTAGGATATTCCCCTTCCACTTACCCAACATTATCTCCTCAGTACAAAATAGCCTTCAGTGGCCCCTCAGTTAAACAACAGCTCTTCTTCTATTGTTGCTTCACTTCCTTATCTTTTCTCAACTGGATCTGGAAACATGTTTTGGAGGGGGAAAAAAGCCACAAAACAGACTTGAGGGGTCAATTCTGATTCCTGGCAACCTCATGTGTGTCAGAGTAGAGTAGACTTGTGCTCCATAGGATTTTCTGGGGCTACTCATTGAGAAGTAGATCACCAGGCCTGTCCACCAGATGCCTCTGGGTGGTCTTGAACCACCAACCTTGACATTTGCACTACTCGGGGACTTCTGCCTCTTGGGAGTGTCTCTAAAACTTATCCACACTTTTGTAAATAGTAGAGTATTTCTTCCACCTAGGGATTCAGGCTGATATAAGACTCCTAGAACATATAAAATTCTGCCTCTAATCCTTTTGAAGTGCATGCTGTTTGTTTATTATCATACTGATTGAGAGGATTTGCACTGGAGAAGTGATTGCAATACTGGCCTATAAAAAAGCTCTGAATCAGGCTTGGAGGACTAAGTCATTGCTGGACACATACATATTGGGTTCTATGAGGAATAGAACAGCCACATTGTGTTCTCTTATCTGGATTATGCTTTCTTTTGGTTTGTCTTGACTCCTGGGAGTCTTAACTGCCAAGATGTAGAGCACTGATATGGGTAACGCCTTCTACTACCCACAATTCAGCCTTCTGTTGCATCTTGGTTTGTGATGGTCTCTCTTAAAGTTTGATGCCCAGGATGATTCCCAGTAGACAATACTTGTTTTTCTAGAACTCATCTCAGCCTCCTTGCAGCTATTAAAGTACGTAGGCAAACAGTGTTTTTTATCTCTGTATTTTATAAACAGGCACAAAGTTGAATTTGTAATATAAGTTCAGTTACATGTAAGATAGTTACTGAATTCAACATGAAGTACCAATTCAACATTTTTTTTTAACTACTTACTATGAAGTTTTGAAGTTTATATCAGGGTGTTGGCAGGAAGCAGAATGTAGTCAAACTGGTAAAGATGAGAGGTTACTGTTTACAAAGGTGTACATGTATATTAGAGATACTCCTAAGAGACAGGAGTCTCTGAGTAGTGCATATGTCAAGTCCAAGTTCTCCCAGAGGCATCTGGTAGAAAGGCCTGGTGATCTACTTCTGAATAATGAGTCCCAGAAAACTCTATGGAGCACAGTTCTACTCTGACACACATGAGGTTGCCATGAATCAAAATTGACTCCTCACAACTGTTTGGTGTTTTTCCTTAACCAGTGAATAATAACCCTGGACTAACAATGCCGGAAGACACAAGCACCCCTGGGATAAAAAACCCCACTGGAGAGAGGAGTTAGTTGCTTGAACTCAGACAGTAGCTGCATGGAGAGCACCACCTTTGGTAGAAAGGGGCATAGCCAACTCACAGTGATCACTCAGGGGCAGGGTAGGAAGTAAACACTCTTAGAGATGATAGTACAGTTATAAATCAGTTTCCTTGGGCACAAAGAGAACTGGAAGAGCAAATAGAAAATTCCATTACATCATTTGAAGTGGAATAATTTTAAATGGACTCTCCAATCCCTGGGAGTATTTATCCCCAGATAAAGAAAATGGCTTCCTGTACCCAAGGAGTGTTTTAACCTGCATGTTCAGGACACATTTTGGTGTAGTTTTAAATTAATTCTTGCAGCCACAAGGTGTATGCTTACTGAACCACTGCTGACAAGGTAATATCCTTTGGAATTCCTCATAGACGCGGCTGCTGTATTATGTCATCCCAGTTTTGTATTTGGGCAACCTGCTTTTTGTAGGACTTGAGATTTATTCCAATTAAGTGTTAGCATATTCAATTTGGATCACAGTTTCAGTCTTCTAGGATCTTTCTGGAGTCTGATATTTTACCATCTACTTTATCAGAACTTTCAGATTTTGTCATGCTTAAATACAGTCAGCTGCCAATGATCATCCAATCATTGATAATAATGTTACACTGGGCATTGCTATGGATGGAGTACTGATGTGTCCTACCACAGGCAGCACATGGGAGATCAATGACTCATAGTGTACTAGTGAGGTTAGGCTAGGTGGTGTTGCAGTAACAAACCCAGAAGTCTTCACTCCAAAGTTTATTTTCATTTGTGTTACGTGCTTAGTTCACGTATTTCGCTATAGTTCAGTGACTGTAACTAGTTATAAGGGTAAGGCAGTTACAATTGTGGGTGAATGCGTGATTATTTGGTAAGCATTAAATTTCTGTATCCTTTAAGTCTAGTCCTTTGACCAGTGTTGAATCTACTTCACTCTACTCTGATCTTATCTACAGTTTTCCATCTTTTAGTGACGGCTGTCGCTTACTGGGAGCCATTTATAGAATAACAGTCACTACTACACTTTTTAGTTTAATTTTCCTCATCATCCTATGTGATAGGTATTATCATTTTTCTTTTATAGATGAGAAAACTAAAACTTAGAGAGGTTAAATATTTTGTCCAAGGATACGTAGTCAGCAAATGGTAGAGAAAGGATTTGAATCTTTCAATTCAAAATACATATATTGTTATTGCAGACATAGCTAATCTCTTGATCAATAATAGAAAAAAGGGAAGAGCAACCTGAGTTCGGTTTGAAAACAGGACAAATTGAGTTTTCTTACTGCCTAGTGATTATTTTTTTGTGCCCTGACTTATACTCCTTCCTCTCATGTTTATGTATTAAAAGCCCTCATTCTTTTTCTTTAACCGTCACTAATTATTCCAGCAAAAACTTGTGGGAAGTTACTCACACTGAAGTAAAAAAATGACTGAAAAGCTTCTGTTTTCCATTTTTCAAAGTTGTTTATTAAAGAGAGATCATCTTCTAGCTAAGAAAAGTAAACCTCTAGTTGTGGGAAATACGTTTTACAAATCCTAACCCTTAAATAGTTGGATGGAGCTCTGGTAAAGGCGTTCTACTCTGTCATATAGGGTTCTGATGAGTCAAAATGGACTCCTTGGTGATGGGGCAATGGGTTTATGCATTTAGATATAACCTCATTTGGCAGTAGGGTTTTCTTATGTTAATAAGGCTATAATAGTGTAGGGTGTGTCTTAAGCTAATTACTCCTGAGATATAAAAGGAGCAGTTTAGGCACAGAGGCAAGCAAGGACAAAATGGAAAGGGTGATGTCATGTACAGACTTCCAAGGAACTGAGAAATAGAAATTGAAAAGAGACAAGGATTTTCTCCAGGACAAGAGAGGGGGAGAAAAATCTTCCCCTAGGACCAACTCAAGCCAAACCAATTGCCATAGAGTCTATTCCAACTCATAGCCATTCTATAGACAGAATACAACTCCCCAATAGTTTCCAAGGAGCGCGCGGGGGATTTGAACTGCTGAACTTTTTGGTTAGCAAATGTAGCACTTAACCACTATGCCACCAGAGTTTCTTCCCTTAGGATGAGCACCCTAAATCTGGATTTCTAGCTTCCAAACAAGATAGCTTTCTTTGTGAAAGCCACCCACTCATGATACTTCTTTATAGCAGCACTAAGAAACTAAGACATTTACCTTGTATATTTTGTGAAGATTAAAGAAGAATGGCAGATAGTAGTTACCCCAAATATTTGATAAATGAAGGGTGCTCATAAAATGATAAGCAGAGAGCTTGATACAGTGAAGATAATGAATACTTGTGAAGTTGGAGATGAAGGTGTATGTCAGAAGAAAAGTCAGCAACTGGAGTCAAGTATGGAAATTAATAAGCTTGTGTTTCAATTCAAATCAATATTTTTTATGCTTTGTAGGTTTACCTAATAATAGTTAAAGAAAAATCTCTTTGCTGTAGAGTCAGTTACAACTTACAATGACCCTAAAGGACAGGGTAAACCCTAGTGGCATAGTGGCTAAATGCTGCAACTGCTAACCACAAGATTGGCAGTTTGAATCTGCAAGATGCTCCTTAGATATTCTATGGAGCAGTTCTACTCTATCCTATAGAGTCGCTATGAGTTGGAATTAACTCGATGGCAGTGAACCAGTTATAAGGGCAGAGTAGGACTGCCCCATAGATTTCTGAGGAACAGCTGGTGGATTTGAACTGAAGATTTTTTGTTTAGCAGTTGATCTCTTAGCCACTGCACCACAGGGAAGATCATTTATTTTGGAATCTATTCTTGAGACACCTCCCAATGACATATTCTATGTCTGTTACAGATTGAATTGTGCTCCCCAAAACATGTGTTGAAGCCCTAATTACTGAACCTGTGAATGTGGCCTTATATGTAGAAATAGTCTTTTTTTAAAGACATTTATTATCAGTTGAGTTAGTGACTAGGGTCACCATGAGTCGGATCCGATTCAACGGCACTTGGCTTGGCTTTGGCTGAGTTAGTGAAGTTATACTGAAGTGGGGGTGGGGCAGGTATCCTATAAAAGGAAAGAACAGACACAGAGAAGATACACAAGGAGAAGACACCATCTGAAGATTTATTTAGAAGCCCAAAGGATGCCAGTGACTGCTGGCAGATACCAGAAACTAGTTAAAAAGCTTGGGTTTGTTTCTCTCTCAGAACTCTCAGAAGTAATCAACATAGTGGATACCTTAACTTGTACTTCCAGCCTCCAGAATTGTGATACAGACTACACTTTTGTTCTTTAAAGGCACCCACTTTTGTGGTCTTTTATTATGGCAGCCCTAGGAAACTAAGACAATATCCTGCCATTGCAATAGCTGACAGCAATTTTTTTTTGTGGTGTGATAATACACATGGTGGCTGTGTGACTGGTCAGCATTCTTCGTCAAAATCACTGGCCCTACCTGAGAAATATGATAACGTGGCAGAAAAATAATAGGGACTCGCAGTTGGGGTGCAGATATCTCACTGATTGACAACGTGAATTGTGATGACTCTTGGTCATTTTTACGTTGCTGCAGAAACAACTGTTTTAAAATATTAAATTTTAATTATGTGACTATGTTCTGCAAATTCCATTTAATAAATTATAGAAAATAAGTAAAAAGAATGAGGATACAACCAGGACATGCTGAGGACATGATTAAGACTTTTGTTTGCTTTTACGCATTAGGAACTTTCAGAATAAAGGTATTTTAAATCTTGAAATGCTTACAGATAGCAGGAGAAGTTTTGCTATATGAAAAAACAAATATATAAAAATAACGTATATCTGATCTCAAAGAACAAAAATCAGACTTTGCATGTCTCTAACAAAAGATGAATTAACTAACTAAATAAAATAAAAATATGGCATACCAACAATTCCACAAACATTTCTTGATGTTTTCCCTCCTCTCTCTCTCTATGTATTCTGTTGTTCTTTAGATCAAGGTTTTCAGAGCAAATTAGTTTCTCACTAAACAACTAACAAACATATGATTTTGTGATCTTGGCTGCCTACCATACAATAAGTCAACACTTTACTCTCCTTGGTCTTTGACTTCCCATTTCTAGTTTTTCTGTCCCCTCCTGTCTTCTTGTCCTTGCCCCTGGGATGGTGTGCCTACTCAGTTTCAGTCTGTTCTATGGTCCTATCTAATCTTTGGGTGAAGGGTGAACCTCGGGACTGATAAGTCTGGTCTTTTTTTTGTGTGTGTGTGAAATAGAATTTTGTTCTACCTATTTTTTCCAGCACTGCCAAGGACCCTCTACTGTTATCTCTATTGAAATGGTAGGTGGTGGTTGCTGGCATCCTCTGGTTGTGCTGGACTCTGTGTGGTTGAGGTTGTGGTTGCTATGGTTCATTAGTTCAACATTTCTTGAATTCTTAGGCTATTCTAGTTTTTCTTTTTATTATTATTATTACTTATTAATTAAAGCAAAAAAATAAAATTCTAACATCTATCAATTATCTCATTCATCATAAACCCTCCACTTCCCTTACCCAACCTTGTAACTAACACAGTTACTTTCTTCAGTAGATAATTTCTTTTTTAAGTACTGATAACAGGGGTCTCATAAAGTATTTGTCCTTTTGACAATGACTAATTTCACTTAGCATGATCTCTTCCAACTGAAACCATGTTATGAGATGTTTTCTAAAATCATCATTTTTTTTGTCATAGCATAGTGTACTATTGAGTATATGTACCATAGTTTGTTTATCCATTCATCTGTTGATGGGTACCTGGGTTGATTCCATCTTTTTGGTATTGTGGACTGTGCTGCAACAAACATTCGTATTCATGTGTCTGTTCATGTGACAACTTTTGTTTCTGCAGAATAAATTTCAAGCAGTGGAATTACGGGATCAAATGGTATGTCTGTTTCCAGCTTTTTAAGGAAGCACCAGATTGCTTTCCAAAGAGGTTATACCAACTTGCAATACCATCAGCAGTATAGGAGAGTTCCAGTCTCTCCACAACCTTTCCAGCATTTGTTGTTTTGTGTTTTTTGGATCGTGACCAACCTTGTTGGGGTAAGATGATATCTCATTGTAGTTTTGATTTAGATTTCTCTGCTAGCTAGTGATTGCAAGCATGTTCTCATATGTCTTTTGGATGCCTGGATGTCCTCTCTAGTGAAGTGTGTATTCATCTCCTTCACCCATCTCTTAACTGGGTTATTTACCTTTCTTTTGTTTCTATTTGGCAGAACCTTGTAGATTATGGAGATCAGATGATAGTCTGACATGTACTTGACACGTATTTTTTCCCATTCTGTAGGTGATCTTTTACCTCTTTTGATAAAGTCTTTAGATGAACAAAAGTGTTTGATTCTTAGTAGTTCCCATTTATCTATTTTCTCTTTTGTTAATTGTGCTTCGCCAGATTTTGAAGTCTGTCTAAACTGTGTAGTAGAACATGCATCCTTGATTCCATTTTTTTCTTGCATGATTTTTATTGTTTTAGATTTGATATTTAAGTTCTTAATCCATTTAGAGTTAGTTTTTGTGTAAGATGTGCGATAGGGGTCTTGTTTCTGGTTTTTGCAGATGGATATCCAATTTTGTCGGCACCATATGCTGAAGAGACTGTTTTTACCCCAGTTTACAATCCTAGGGCCTCCAGTCTATTCCATTGGTCTATATGTCTCTTTCTGTACCAGGACCAGACTGTTTTGACTACTGTGGCAGTGTCATAGTTTCTAAGGTTGTGTAGTGTGAGGCCTCCCATTGTGTTCCTCCTCTTCAGTAGTGCTTTACTAAACTGGGGTTTCTTCCCTTTCCAAACAAAGTTGGTGGTATGTTTTTCTGTCTCAATAAAAAATGACACTGGAATTTGTATTGGGATTGCATTATGTAAGTAGATCACTTTAGATAGAGTAGACATCTTCACAATGTTAAGTGTTCCTATCCATGAGCAGGGTAGGTTTATCCAATTTTGTAAGTCTTTTTTTGGTTTATTGCAGTAAGGCCTTGTAGAGCTCTCTGAATAGATCTGTTATTTCTCTAGTTAGATTTATTTCTAGATATTTTATCTTCTCAGGGGCTATAGTAAATGGTATGGATTTGGTGATTTCTTCTTTGATAAACTGTTGGTATAAAGGAATAGGTACTTACAGGGATTATTATATTACTCATTTTTAAATCAGTTTTTATTATCATTCATTTTTATATCTCAGACTATTTCAGTAATTGCCATGTAGTAGACCCTTTAATAACTTTTTTTAAGGTGAGAATTTTAGGGCACATAGGAAGGTAAGGAAAATAATCATTAAGTAGAGAAAATTTGTGTGCTTATGTAGGTATGTGTAACCCCACAAGTTATTTTATGCAACAGTTACCTTTATAATTTCCTCCTGTTGTTCCTGATTATTTCTTAGAGGAAATCCTTGTGTTCTTCAAGAGAGAGAAAGTACTTTATCCTCAACTTTGGGGGCCATAATATTTTGGCCTTCCTAGCTAAAAGCCAGAGCCACTGCTGTTGAGTTGATTCAATTCATAGCAACCCTATAGGTCAGAGTAGAACTGCCTGATAGAGTTTCCAAGAAGGGTCTGGCAGATTTGAACTGCTGACAATTTGGTTAGCAGATGTAGCACCTAATCATTATGTACCAGGGTTTTCTTGGCCTTCCTAGAAAAAAGGTTGAGGTTTGTGGCATCCAAATATAATCTGTTTAAAGCATACCTTTCTTGAATGCCAGTTTCATTCTTCTGTTTAATTTGTTTACACTTATAGCTGTGGAGTTGACTTTGACTCATATTAATTCATGTATATATTTATAATAAACTTTGTGGTAGAATGTACTTAATAAGGGAAGGAAATATATGTTTTTTCCTCTCTTCTTCTGGAAAGTTCTATAATGTGTTTTCCAGGTGAGTTTAAAAATCCTATTAATTGAAAATAGAAAAGACAATTGCTGAAACTAATGGGACAATTGTAGTATCTCAGGAGGTTTCATCTAAAGAAAACAGATGTAGAATGTATTATTTGAAAAGCATATGTACTCCAAATTGTTGAATCCCTAAGACATGTCAGGATACAGCCAGTAGAGGAAATCAAAATTTTCTTGGGATCTTTTAGATACTCATTTGAAGAAGCCCAGTAGCTATTGTTTCTTTGTCCTCATGTAATTGCTTTGTGCTCAACTTGTGAAGAAAATCAGTATCTGAATCATGACAAAACCTGCTATTTTTTTCTCAACACCACAGGTGGGTGGCGACTTTTCCACCTTTCCTTCCCGAGGAAGTTTCAGAGCAGAAATAAAACCCCACCATAATCTAGATTCATGCTCTGTTGATCCCCCTTCTTTGATGTTCTGACCAATTTCTAAGCATGCTTCCAAATTGACCTCATTGATTATGGAATTATTTCAAAAAAGAAATTAAAAATTTGGATATTTTTATGAAATAAGTTTTCATTATTAGACAGTAAATAGAATAGTTATTGCAGAAAATTTGTAAAATGTAGGAATTTATAGAAGCAATAAATAAAACCATAGATAACCTAATTATAAGCACAGTAGTTTTCTCCCAATTTTCCCCTCATATAGGCAGAGTTTCTCAGCCTTGGCAATATTGACATTTGGGATGGAATAATTCTTTGTTGTTGGAGGATGTTTTGTGAATTGTGGCATGTTTAGTAGAATTCTTGATTGTTACCTGGTAGATCCTGGTAGACTACCCTCTCCCCAAGTCTTGGCAATCAGAAATCTTTCTGGATATTGCCAAATGTCTCCCAGATCCAGTTACTCACAGGTGACAACCGTGCAAAATTTTAAAACAAAATTGTAAACTTGCTCTTATAAAATTTTTATGTTCTGCCTTTCTAACTTAGTATTACATTGTGAAAAATTTTCCGTGTCATTAAAGATTCTTGTTATTTTTTTCAATATCTGTGTTCAGTTGTATGGACAAAATATTATTCATTTGACTGCCTTTTCATTGTTATTCATGTATGTTGTTTCCTACTTTTCCTATTTGTAAAGAAATGTTTGAGTAACATTCTTATAAATAAATTTTTGACTCATATTCTCTTATCAGAAATTTTATTAGGTTCTTAAAAAGTCATAAATTTATTTTAAAAGTAACAAAGTACCTTTTAAACTAATAAATAAATGAGAATTTTGAGGTCTTAGTTTTATCCCAAACAAGTCAGTAATTCAAAAATCTTTGAATCTTTTCCTAACCTCTTTTGAGTTAAGAGTAAAAGAGTTGAGAATGCAATGAATGTTAAAGTCACTCATGCCTAATAAAAGTAATGTTACACACAGAAACCCTGACAGCATAGTAGTTAAGTTCTATATCTGCTAACCAAAAGCTCAGCAGTTCGAATTCACCAGCTGCTCCATGGAAACACTATGGTGCAGTTCTGCTCTGTCCTATAGGGTCACTGTGTGTCAGCATCAGCTCCATGTCAGAGAGTTTGCTTTCTTTTGTTATGCACATGCATGCAGAAATGCACATACCCACATACACAGTTTTGCATACAATTTCAGGAGTCAGTGAATCTATAAAGAGTAACTGTAGACCTTGCTATAAGTACAGCTGGTTTCCATTACAAACTTTACAAAGAAATAGGTACGTGTTGTGTGTTGAATTGTGTCCCTCCAAAATATGTGTTGTGAATCCTAATCCCTATACCTGTGGATATAATCTCATTTGGGGATTGGGCTTTTGTTACATTTATGAGGTATTATTAGTGTAAAGTATGCTTTAAGGCAATCACTTTTGAGATATAAAAGCGGCAGATTGGACACAGAAGCAAAGAAGCACAAATGGAAGGGTAGATATGTGCAACATGCAGATTGCCAGTGGATACCAAGAAGAAACCTAGGACAGCTGAGACAAGGGGTTTCTCACGGAGCAGATAGAGACCTTTCCTAGAGTTGATGCCCCGAATCTGGACTTCTAGCCTACCAAACTGCAAGAAAATAAACTTATGTGTGTTAAAGCCACAGGTATGTGATATTTCTCTTACAGCAGTGTGAAGAAATTAATAGAGTATGGTTTATGTTTTAATCTCCTGGAGAGCTGAGGAAATCATGGTTGAAGGGTATGTTCATGACCATAGGGTATGTCAGAGCTAGAACCAGAAGCCCAGTGCCAAATAAGACATTTTTTTCCTTTTCCTTTTTGCTTCTTTAGATCTGTGGTCGTACTGGATGAGTGGAGTCTACGTTTTCTAAACTGTTTCAGCCCATCTATAAGGTCCTTTCATAATGCCACTGGCAGAGTTCAGTGAAGACAGATTGACGAAGACCAAGCACTAGCCTTCAGAAAGCATTTATCTAAATGTGTTCTTACCTGTTAAGTTGATTATAATTTACTCCTCAGTCTAGACTGAGACACTGTCATTTCAGTGAGCATAATCTTCGTTGAACTTAGTTTTAGTGCTGTGACTTATGGTCATAACCACTACTTTTCGCTATATATGTAGTCCAGAAGTAAAGGAAGATAAATAGCAATTACTGGGCACTTCTACTTGACAGACACTGTTCAAGGCACTTTGCTTCCATGCTTTTATTTAATATTCATAGTAACTCTGTGAGGTGACGCATATTACCACTATTTTTACCGACGACAATTCAGATACATTAAATCAAGATTCTTTCTCTCTAAACATCTTTATCATTCTTCTACCTCTACTTCCAAAAAAGCTTGGCTCAGGCACTCTATATTTTCCTCAGTACTGATATTTTAGTGGTAGAGTGATTTCAAAAAAGATAGCAAGAATGAGGGCACAGTTTGAGAACTATAATCGATGTCAGTGAATTGCACATGTAGAAATTGTTCAGATTGTCTTTGCTTTACTATGTGCAAGGTCTGACAATTAAGTTCATGAATGTAATTATTCTAAGTACTGCATACATCATTGCTGAATATTGCTATGGTCACCTTCAAAGTACTCCCTTTGGGAAGCTATGCACTGACACCAGTGCCCAGTCCATCCTTCAAAGCAATTTTGAGACTCTTTCTGGAATGGCTACTGTGCATGTTGCAGTTTCATGAACTTTGTTGTCTAGTTGTCTGTGAGGGAGTTTTTAATCTGTAAAGAAATAATTGTATTGGAACACCCTCCCTACTCACCTGATCTGGCCCCCAGTAACTTTTTTCTTTATCTGAAGGTAAAGGAAATATTGGAAGGAAGACATTTTAATGACATTTAGAACATCAAGGGTAATACAACGACAGCTCTGATGGCCATTCCAGAAAAAGACTTCCAGAATTGCTGTGAATGGTGGACTAGGCACTGGCAACAGTGCCTAGCTTCCCAAGGGGAGTGCTTAGAAGGTGACTATAGTGATACTCAGCAGTGAGGTATGTAGCACTTTTTCTGGGATGAGTTTGCAAACTTAGTTGGCAGATGCAGTATATTTTCACTACAATTAAAAAAAAGTTAAATAGTAAAGGACATACAAACTGATGTTCTACTTTTTGGGTGTCCTTCTGAAGCTCTGTTAGATGGTCATTTCATCTACTTTAATAGACCCCCAACACTACATTTACAAGACCTGGTTTTGTTTTCTTGCATTTATCCCTCACTGGTGAATTGTACTAGTCAAGTTCACGTCTTTTGAATGTAGATTTCCTTCTCACTACAGATGCTGCACTATTTCATGCACAATACAAAGGCTTCATATTTGTGAAAGTGGTTTCTTAACTCCAAAGTAAAATAAAACTGGAAAGGATTATTACTTTAAAATAAATTTGAACTCAGTCAATTCACTTAAAGACAAAGATGTAAAACAAGATTTTTACCAACTCCTGCAGTCTGAAATTGGTCAAACACACAATCAAGATGCACTGAAAATTACTAGTGATGCAAATGAGAAAGTAGGAAAGAAAGAAGGATTGGTAGTTGGAAAATAATGGCTTTGGTGGTAGAAACAGTGCTGGAAACTATATGACAGAATTTTGCAGAACCAGAACTTCTTCACTGTGGACATCCTTTTTCAACAACATGAAGGTAACTATATGTGTGGATCTTGCCAGATGGAATACACAGGAATTAAACTGACTACATTTATGGAAAGAGACAATGGAAAAGCTCACTGTCATTAGTGAGAATAAGGCCACGGGCCAATTGTGAAATAGATCAATTCCTCACATGCAAGTTCAAGTTCAAGTTGAAAAAAAAAATTAGGAAAAGTCCCCAAAAGTCAAACTATGATCTTGAATATATCCTAACTGAGTTTAGAAACCATCTGAAAAATAGATATGATGCACTAAATACAAATGGCAGGTGACCAGGTGAGTTATGGGGTGACTTCAAGGATAACACGCAAGAAACAAGCGAAGGGTCATTAAAAAGACAGAAGAGAAAGAAAAGATCAAAATAGATGTCAGAAGAAACTCTGAATGTTTCTGTTGAATGTTGAGTAGCTAAAGTCAAAGGAAGAAATGATGAAGTAAAGTAGCTGTACAGAAGATTTCAAAGCGTGGCTTGAGCAAAAAAAGTAGAGTGTTATAATAAAATGTACAAAGGTCTGGAGATAGAAAACCAGAAGAGGAGAGCATTCTCACCAGTCTTCAAGCTGAAAGAACTGAAGGAAAAATCAAGCCTTGAATTGCAGTGTTGAAGAATACTAAGAGGAGAAAACTGAATGATAAAGGAAGCATCAAATGAAGACAGAAGGAATACACAGAGTCACTGTACCAAAAAGAATTGGTTGTCATTCAGCCATTTCAGGAGGTAAGTATATGACCGAGAACTGATACTACTGAAGGAAGGGGTCCAGGCTGCACTGAAAGCATTGGTGAAAAACAAAGCTTCGGAAATTGAAGGAGTACTGATTGAGATGTTTCAACAAATAGACAGCACTGAAAGTGCTCGTGCTCCTATGCCAAGAAGTTTGGAAACCAGCAGCTAGCCAACCCACTGGAAAAAATCCATATTTGTACTCATTCCAAAGAAAGGTGATCCAACAGAATGTGGAAATTATGGAGCAGTATCATTAAGATCACACACAAGTGTGTGCTGAAGATTGTTCAAAAGCATTTGCAGCAGTACATTGACACAAAATTGCCAGAAATTCAAGCTGGGTTCAGAAGAGGCTGTGAAACAAGGGATATCACTGCTGGTGGTCAGATTGGGCTTGGCTGAAAGCTGAGAAAATCAGAAAGACATTTACCTGTGTTTTATTAACTACACAAGGGCAGTTGATTGTGTGGATCATGACAATTATGCATAACATTATGAAAAATGGAAATTCCTGAGCACTTAATTTTGCTCATGAGAAACTTGTACATAGACCGCAAGGCAGTTGTTCAAATAGAACAAAAGGATACTGTATGGTTTAAAGTCAGGAAAAGTATATGCCAGGGTGGTATCCTTTCTTGCAACCGTACTTATTCAGTCTGTAGGCTGAGCAAACAATTCAAGATCTTGGATTATCTGAAGAAGAATGTGGCATCAGGATTGGAGCAGGACTCATCAATAGCTTGCAATATGCAGAGAACAGTCTTGCTTGCTGAAAACAGAGGACTGGAAGCAAATACTGAAAAGATCAAAAACCACAGCCTTCAGTATGGATTACACTTCAACATAAAGATAACAAATCCTCACAACTGGACCAGGAAGCAGCATCATGGTAAGCACAGAAAAATTTATACTGTAATGGATTTCATTTTACTTAGATCTACAGTCAACACTCATGGAAGCAGTAATCAAGAAATCAACGCGTTGTATTGGGTGAATCTGTTGCAAAAGATCTCTTTAAAGTGGTGAAAAGCAAAGATGACACTTTGAAGATTGAGATGCACTTGAGCCAAGCCATGGAAGTTTTAATTGCCTTATATGCATGTGACAGCTTGACAGTGAATAAGAAGACTGAAGGAGAAACATTGTTTTGAATTACAGGTGTTGGTACAGAATATTGAATATACTGTGGACTGCCAGAAGAACAGGATAATCTGTCGCAGAAAAAGTACAGTCAGAATGCTTTTTAGAAGTGAGAATGATGAGACTTCATCTTGCATATTTTAGAGATATTATCAAGAGGGACCAATCCCTGGATAAGAACATCATGCTTAGTCCAGAGAGTAGCAAGTCAGCAAAAAAAAAAGAGGAAGGCCTTTGGTGAGATGACTCAACACAGTGGCTGCTGCAATGGGCTCAAGCATGGAAAGGAATATGAGGATGGCCTGGGACTGGGCAAGTGTCTGTCAGTCAGTCACACTTGGTGACGAGGGGTGGGTGCTGGTGTGTTGCCGTGATGCTGAAAGCTGTGCCCTCAGTGTTCAGATACCAGCAGGATGACTTGTGGCAGACAGATTTCAGCCGAGCTTGCAGACAAAGACAGACTAGGAAGAACAACTTGGCATTCTACTTCTGGAAAGAATTATCTAGTGAAAACCTTGTGAATAGCAGACTCCTCCTAGACTAGTTTAATCGACATGACTAAGGCCGTATCGCAAAATAATTCTGAGGTTTCTTTTCTCAACTAACATGAAAAATCTACCTTTAGAAAGTTAAAAAGTTGTATGTCCCTAGCTCACGAGTTTCAGATCTAAAAGTAAATCTTCCCTCCCTCCCTCCCTCTTTCTATTCCTGCCTCCTCTTCTTATTTCCACAACTACTTACTAAATATGTATACTATGGACTCAGAAGTATGGCAGGCCCTGAGAATACCACAGTCAGAAAGATAGACACAGTCTTTGGCCTAAAAGAATTATAGTCTTCAGTGGACACAGAAACTAAGTAGGCAATTATAGTCTAACCTGCTATGTGCCACAGTATGGGAAATACAGAGTTCTTATGGGAGGGTATACATTAAGTACATAAATTTTGAGCTTTATTCTAAGTTGGAGCTTTGCTCTAAATTGGAGCTTTGCTCTAAATTTGAGTGAGTATAGTTTTGGTCGGGGCGGGGGAGGGGGGTGCTCAGTGTGGGCAATGCACAAACTGATGTCCAAAGAATTAAAAATGAAATAAAAACCTTTGGAAATAGGTAAAGTGTTCTTTGTAGAGATTTCATGTGCAAAAGTTTAGAGATGTGACAATGCAGGTGAGTTACAATAAATAAGAAAAGTTGCATCTGACTACAGCTTTGGGGTCAAAGTAGGAATTAGGGAAGCAAGAGGAGAAGTTAGTAGGAACCAAATCATAAAGGACTTCATAAGCCATGCTAATGAATAGGGACTTCATCTTTAGGACAATGGAGAGACACTGAGGGATTTCAACAGGGAGGCAATGTGATTACATGTGCCTTTTGAACAAATCATACTAGATCTGGCAGAGAGATTGGATTAAAGGGCCAGAGTTGAGGTGAAGAAGCCACACACAGGAACGTTTCTGAGAAAAAAAAAGGTAGATGGAACAAATTAGAATACAGCTCATGTGGAGGGCAAGACATGATACTTAATTAGATACTCAGAAAACCGGTGACTGATTTTCTGGAGAGTTCATAGGCCAATTTAGAAAAGGAAGATCACAGACCAAGTCTTCCAATCTGTAAATTGTTTTCTTAGAGCTGTTGTGAGACTAGCCATCACTCATCTTCTCCCTGTCTTCTCACCTACCCCAAATAGCTTTTTTTTTTTTTTTTTTTAAGTCTTGAAGTGGGACATTTCTCTTTAATGATAATTTTACTCTTGGGACCTGCCCAGTATTCTATTAGTGCATTAAAATATAAACTGACTTTAAAAAATAATGAAGAGGATTTTATGCAGGCAGCTGTCAAAGGAAGGATTGGAAATTAGTCCTGAAATCGTGTTGTATTAAACCCTGCAGATTTTAATCTGTCCCCCCAAGGTTTTTCACAACACACAGCCCTGATATGCAGAAGGGGGATCAATCAAAGCACAAGTGTGTACAGCACTATAGGGAACTGAACACAGAACTAAGCACCCTGGGGGATAACAGAGACGTGTGACATAGTCTCTTTTCTGAAGTTGTCTAGTTTAAAAACTAAAAGCTCATACCTGTGAAAACATTGTATCATTTAAAACACTAAGAAAGTATAAATTTGTATGCTAAAACACGCAGTGTTCTAGTTGTTCGGGAAAAATAAAAGGCAGAGAAAACTTTCTGGAGGCAGTGGGATTAGAGGTAAACCTTGGAAGGACAGAAAGAGAGAGGGTAGTTACTTGGAGGGCTGGAATGGCAAAGCCATGGCTGTGCGAATAACTGTATCTAGTTTATGGTACCTAGTATGGGGTGTATGGAGTCCCTGGGAGACACAAACTATTAAGAGTGTGGCTATGAACCCAAAGGTTATTGATCCATGTCTACCTAGAGATGCCTCAGAAGAAAGGCCTGGTGATCTACTTCTGAAAAATCAGCCATTGAAAACTCTACGGCGCTCACTTCTACTGAAATAGACACAGCATCCTCATACTTCAAGGTCCCCTTGAGTCAGGGTTGATTTGCCAGCAACTCATGTAGTATGAGGCTCCAAGGTTGTGGGAAAGTGCTGAAAACCAGTAAGGAAGAAGTTCAGCCAGGTGGGTGTGCTTAGTGACCGAGGACTTAGAAGTCAAGACACAAAATACTTGGGAAATGAGAACCCAGTGAAGGCTCAGATTTCCACATGAATAGGGAGAGTGCTCATCCCCAACTCCTGCTGCAATTCAACTTGCCAACACATCTTGATCAAGTCAAGTGATTCACGTGATATTTTTGCTTCCTCCAATCTCTGAAGTATCTTGAGGGCTTAACAAAATACCAAAACAGACAAACAAAAAAACAAACTTGCCTTCGAGTCAGTTCTGATTCCTAGTGACCTTATGGCACAGAGTAAAACTGTCCCACAGAGCTTCCAAGGAGTGCCTAGTGGACTTGAACTGCCAGCCTTTCATTTAGCAGCTGTAGCACTCAACCACTTGCAAAAATGCCTGTGGATCCTAAGTGATTATCATGATTATTTTTGCTACTATTGCTGCTGTTTTCACTTCTTCCCATATCTTTGATTAAGTACCATTTTGAAAAATAAGTAGCAGATCTGATGCATTCTTCTGCTGCCCCTGGAAAGCCTAGTGGCACAGTGGTTAAGTGCTACGTCTGCCAACCAAAAAGTCAGCAGTTCAAATCTACCAGACGTTCTCTGGAAACTCGATGGAGCAGTCCTACTCTTCCGTATAGGGTTGCTGTGAGTTGGTATCAACTTGACGGCACTGGGTTTGGTGTCTGGGTTTTCTGCTACCCCAGCCAGGCACCCTCCTGTCACAGTGCTCACTTCCTGACTTTTCTGTCTAGCATTACCCTATCATGTCTTTTAGAACATTTTTTTTCTCTGGCATCTTAGACACATCTGGTTTGACAGGATCCATGCTGATTAAAAAACCTCACAGAATTCAACAGTAAACTGAATTCAGCAATAAGAGCTGCAGGGTGGTTTGATCTAAATTAATTTTTAATTTTTGATCTGAGTGTGGAGATTTTACAGTCAAGCTCTGAGTCTTCTGTTTCTTTCATGGTTCCCCACAGGATACTGCGCAGCCTCAGTAACCGATGCTTTTTCAATACAACTTCCTGACTGTCCGCCCAGGAGGTAGATTGTTACTGTTCCTTATCCCCAGAAGAGCTGGCTTAGCAACTTTTCCATTATGGCCTTTAGCAAATATTTTTAGATGGCCAAGATGTTATCAAAAATGGTATTTAGTTGGGTGGTTTCAGTTATTGCCTCTTGGTGACAACAGGACTATAACTTCTTGGGCTCAGCTGTGTCTGTTTAAATTTTCTCTTTCAGTAAATTCTTTGCAAGGCATTGCTATGTGTGTTTTGCAATAAGGGGCTGTGCATTTTTCAGTAGGTTCTCATGTAATGAAGATCCACAAAGACATGACTTTTGATTGATGACTGTATTTAAGGAGCTATTTAAGGAGTATTAGGTCTCCATGTTCTTTTCCTCAGGATCAGTTTTTTAAACTGCTCTTTCTCAGCAGCTTCAGTCTGACAGAGAACATTTTGTTTGCATTTCTTTTTTATTTTTAGGCATTTGCAAATGAACCAACCCTGAAATTGCAACCTGCTCCATCCAGAGGGTGGCAGACCAGTGTCAAAAATCAACATATTTGTTCCACTAGTGTTCCTGAAGTATGGCAGGCTCGGTTCTAGGCACTGAGGGTACAGTTCCTACCCTCAAGAGTTCATGGGCTAGTGAGGGCGTAAGCATTTAATTGCAATGATGATAACTGCTATGTAGTGGAATCCTAGGATATAGTGGGGCCTAAAATAGGGGAACTGATCTAGTAGTCTAGGTGGCTCAAGGAGGAATTTCCTGAAGAAATGACAATTCAACATTTATCTGGATGATATGTAGAATTTAATAAGAGAAAGGAGACAAGGAGAGGAGGGTTGAGAGGTGGCAGGATAAACAGAATAATGAATTCCCTGAGGCTAGAAGCAACACAGCCCATTCAAAGAACAAAAAAGGGGGAGGAGAAGCATGTCTGAAGTTTAGAGAATAAGGATGAAAATGTCATGAGATGATACTGAAGAAATAGGTAGGGGATGGATGGCATGAAGGCTTGACAGGCTGTGACAGGATTGTCTTAACAGTAGGGAGAAAGCCACTAAGGAGATTTAAGCAGTGAAGTAACAATACCTGATCTGCATTTCTAAAAGATCTCCCCAGCTCTAGATTTCTATTGCAGTAGTCTGGGTGAGAGATGATGCTGGCTTTGAACTGGAAGTGGCTGTGGAGTAACACAACTGCATATGACTGATATTTAAGAAATGACGTTGATGGGAATTGGCCAGTAAGTAGATGTAGTTCATAAGAGAGAGGGAAGCAATCAAAAATGACTTCAAAGTTCTTGGTAGAATCAATAAAAGGAGGAGGGCAAATTAAATATGCATAAATATACCAACTTATTTTCTGGCCAATAGGAAGATGTTATGAGCTATCACTAACTCAAAGAGAGCAAATTGATTCTTACTCTTCAATGACTTTAAAATCTAGCTTATTCAAGAAAAGGGGATACCCTGGGGTAGCAGAGCTAAGGAACAAAAGCCAAATTTAATTATTCTGGAGTCCCTCTGTGGCAGTTTGGTTAAATGCTTGGCAACTAACCTGAAAGTTTGGCAGTTCAAACTCACCTAGGGGTACCTTGAATAAAGAAGACTGCTGATTTGCTTTCAAAAAGGTCAATCCTGAGAACCCTATGGAGTGCAGTTCTATTCTTCATATGTGGGGTTTTGCCATGAGTTGGAATTGAATTTGATGGCAATTAAAAAAATATATATTCTAAATTCTATTCATACTGTTCTTTGGGCCACATTATTTCCTAATATTTTCCACTATTTTTAGTTGCACTGGCTGCATGTTACTGTTAGTATTCCTCTTGTGCATGTATGAGTGGCCTTTACCAAACTATCCTTTAATCATCTGCTTATATGCTAAAAAAAACCTACTGCCATCTCTTGCAAATAAACGGTTGTTTTGTTCCTTGAATGTAGAAACTGTCTTCATTTTAGCATTCTTTTAAATCATGTCTCCTTTCTTTGGTAACTGTACCTTGATCTTCCTTTGGGAACAATCCATCCTCCACTCTAAGCTCATCAGGGCCTGAAAAGTTCCTCTCTTTTCTCCGTGGGCACACTGTTTTTATTCTTATATATAAAAATTCTTCAACCCCGTGCAGCACTGTGAACTCAGTGAAGGCAGAGATCTCTTTTGGGTTCAAATCCATACAACTGACTACCTATTAAATATTTCCACTTAGTTGTCTTAGGATTTCTGGCTCAGCAGTGCCACTCCATCCTGTTCCTTTCACGAATGCTCTATTTCAGTCAACAGTGGCACCAGTTACTCAGCTTCCCGAACCCCTTCCTTTCCCTCTTCCTCGGTATCCCATCCATCAGCAAGTTGCTAGTCTTTTATCCAAATTGTATTATAGAACTGCTCATCAGCCACATCTGCTTCCTATAGGTCTTAGAACATTCTAAGTTTTTTTTTTTCCCCCACACTAGGACCTTTACTTCAGGTATCACTACCGCAGTGCCCTTCCCCAGGCTCTTTCTTTGTCTAGCTCCTCATATTTCAGTTCTCAGCTTAAACACCAGTATCACTAGAGCCCATCCCAGACTACCCTGAGTTAACATTTCTTCTCAATTCCACTCACCGTTCATCATTTCTTCTTCTTTTATAGCACTTTTCTCAAACTGGTATTTTATATTTTTATTAATTTGCTTGATTTCTTATTTTCTGAGTGTCCCAGTAGAATATAAACTCCTTGAAAACATGTTCTTTGTTTAGTTGTCCTTTTGTATTGCCATATATAGTGCAGGGCTTAGCACAGGATATTTGCTCAATAATTACGTTAAATGAATGGACAAATGAACACATAGTGATATGAAAAGCATAGCAAGAAATTCAGATAACCTCTAACCACCTTTGTAATTGTCTACCATATACTATCAGTCAAGTCAGTGAGTTTATCTGGGTTTTATTCTCTTATCTGTCAAAAGAGAGAGAGGGCTGCCTGTAACCACTTTGCCTTCCTCAATCAGCAGGATCACAAATCTTGAGTTGGAAGGAGAAGTGGGAGTACAGATACCCAGGGAAGGTCATCAATTCACACCCATGACTCAGGAGGCTGGCATTCAGAATTCAGAAACAATGGCAAAAATGGCAATGTGGGGATCAAACACAAGCTCACTTGTAACATTTGCAGAGTAATTAGTGCTAAACAGAGTGAATCTTATCTAAATTTGTTGCAGAAATACACTCAACCATGGGGAATTCTCTTTAAGCATTGGAAAGAATATTCTGGAATCCAGTACCCATGTTAATATCTACCACTTGAGTACAGGTTCACTGTTCAGGGTCTTTTCAATCAACATAATTTTATGCCCGACAAAATTCAGTCCTTGGGCAGAATAATTACATGTAAATGCTGCTTGGCTATTGTTAGTCTAAAGAGGCCCATTTTCTAGCCATTTGTCGCCATCTGAAACATCAAATTTATTACACAGAGAGCATGGTGATATATACAACAGCCTCTCCTAAATAAGATATGAAAGGCATTAATCAGTACCACAGCTGCAAATGGTGAAGGCCTTAAGATACTGCTTTAGTTAATGCTATTGTTAGATGTAGATTTGGTTCTGACTCCTAGCAACCCTATGTAAAACAGTGTAGCATTGCCCAGTCCTGTGTCATCTTCACCACCAGTGACTCTATGGTTGAGTCCACTGTTGCAGCCAATATGTTAGTTCGTTTCGTTGAGTGTCTTCCTCTTTTTTGCTAGCCTTCTACTGTAACAAACATGACATCTTTCTCCATGGATTGCTCCCTCACGGTATGTGTCCAAAGTATGTGAGGTGAAGTCTTGCCTTCCTTGATTCTAAGGAGCATCTGACTATTTCTTCCAAGACAGATTTATTCACTTTTCTGGTAATTCACAGTACGTTCAATATTCTTCACCAACTCCACAATTCCAATGCATCAATTCTTTGGTCTTCCTTATTCATTATCCACTTGTCACACGCGTATAAGGTGATTGAAAATATCAGGCTTGGGTGAGGCACATGTTAGTTTTGCTTTAAAGAGGTACTTTGTAACAGATTTGTCCCATGCAGTGAGCCATTTGGTATGTTGACTGCTGCTTCCATGAGCATTGATTGTGAATCGAAGTAAAACGAAATCCTTACGGCTTCAATCTTTTCTCCATGTACTGTGATATTGCTTACTGGTCCAGTTATGAGGATTTCTGTCTTCTTTATGGTAAGGTGTAATCCATGTTGAAGGCTGTAATCCTTGCTTCATCATTAAGTATTTCAAGTCCTCTTTACTTTCAGCAAGCGGTGTCATCTGCACATTACAAGTTATTAATGAGTTTTCCTCTGATGTCCTGTTCTTCTTCATATTATCTAATTTCTTGGATTATTGGCTAAACCTACAGATTAAATAGGCATTTTGAGAGAATTATGCTCTGACTCACACTTTTCCTAATTTTAAATCCTGGAGTATCTCTTTGTTCTGTTGAAACAACTGCCTGTTGGTCTATGTACAGACTTTATTTGCAATGTTACAATCTGTTATGATCCAGTTGAATGCCTTTACATAGTCAATAAAACACAGGGAAAATCTTTCTGGTGTTCTCTGCTTTCAGCCAAAATCCACCTGAAATCTACAGTGATATCCCTTTTCCCATGTGCCCTTCTGAATCTGGCTTGATTTTGGGCAGTTCCTTGTTGATGTACTTCTGTTACCAGTTTTGAATTAACTTTGGCATAATTTTACTTGTGTGTAATGTTAATGATTTTTTTTTTTTTTTATGCTTTCCATATTCCACTGGATCACCTATCTTTGGATTAGGCACATGTATAGGTCTCCTTCAGCCAGCTGGACTGGTAACTGTCTTCCAAATTCTTGGCATAGGTGAGAATCACCAGTGTCACATCTGTTTGCACAAACATCTCAGTTGGTATTCTGTCACTTCCTGGAGCCTTGTTTTTCACCAGTGCCTTCAGTGCATCTTGGACTTCTTCCTTCAATATGATCATTTCTTGATCATATACAACCTTCTGAAATAAATTTTTATTTTAAGGAAAATAAAATGTTCTCCAAATAGAAGTGGTAACTGAATACAAATTCTCAATTCAAAGATCTCGGAGCATATACTTATTCCAAATTTCCTCATGTTTTCAGTGACTACGGGAAAAGACATGGGCTAAAATTGGAGCTATCTAGCTTTAAGTCCTACTACCAGCAGACTTTTTGACTTGGGCAAGTCAGTTATGTCCCCTGAACTGTTATTTCCTTATCTGTAAAGATAAGGCTTGTGTTTTACTGATAGTACCCTGGGAGACCCAAAGGAGAGTATTAGTATTATTTAAACACTCTGAAAAGACAACAAAAAACCCAAACCCACTACTGTGGAGTGGATTCTGACTCACAGTGATCCTGAAAATTCTATAAAATTGCAGAACAGTGATATATGCAGTGGGCATTTGTTGATTTTGTCTGCCCAGTGTTATTTTTATGACTCATTAATGATGAGGGACCTCAAGCTTCATCTTGGGGAACGTTACTTCTTTTATTTTAGTTCATGTAGCTCAGTTTTATTTCCCCTAAAAAGTACATGACCTAGGCTTGGCTAAATAGAACATTCTATCACCTTTCCCTCACTGATTGGTTCAAGGATGTTCAAGGATGCCATGTGATTTAGGCCGGGCCAACGGACTCAGTTCTGGAAAATACACAAAGAGATGTTGGAGAAAAGATTTTTGCCTTTGAGAGTAACAACAACAACACAATAAAACACTGCTGTTGAATCGATTCTGACTCATAGTGACCCTATAGACAGAGTAGAGCTGCCCCATAGAGTTTCCAAAGAGTGACTGGGTGGGTTTGAACTTCCAGCCTTCTGGTTAGCAGCCATAGCACTTAACCACTACACCAGCAGAGTAGTCCAGTAGGGTATAAAGTATGATGCAGAACAAGAAAGATGCCCCTGAGTCTTTTTAAAAATATACTTTATTGTGCCTTTTTTGTTCATTTATTTATTTATTTATTATTATGACTGAGTGAAAATGTACATTCCCGTATAAATTTACATACCCACCTATATGCAGCTTCCACTGCTCTCCCTGCCCAGTGACAGCACACTCTTCCTCTCTGCTCCATACATATCTCATCCTCCCAACAGTCTCCTTTCCCCTCCTCTCCACCCACTCCCCTTCCTCCAGCCAGAGGTCAGCAGGATAATATCCTATAGATGCATAGAACCATAAAGTGCATCCAATATATGGTCACTCTGCATCGCCAAGTCCAATCCACTCGTGTCCGAAGAGTGGACCTTCGTTATGATTTATAGGCAAGGGCAGCATCAGGGCCAGGGGCCATGCTCCCAGGGGAACCCCAAAACTGCTGGTTTACTGTGTTTTAAGTAGAAGTTTATAATCCAAGTAAATTTGCCATAAAACCCTGCACACACATTGCTGTGCACTTCTAGCTGCACACTTCCCTTTTCCACTCCGTATTTCCTATGTCCATTCAATCAGCTCCTGTCCCCCCTTGTTCCTCTTATCTCACCTCCAGACAGGAGCTGCTGAGACAGTCTCCTATATGTACTTAAGCCAAGAAGCACACTCTTCTCCAGCATCACTCTGTCTTATAGAGTAGACTTTGTCTAAGAGTTGGCTTCAAGACTTTTTCCAGTTCTGGGCTAATATGGAGGTCAGGGACCACTTCCTCATGGTACCCTTCAGTCTGTCAGACCATCCAGTCTGTTTCTTTAATAGAGTTCTAATTCGGCATGCCCATTTTTCTCCCGGTACCTTAGGGACCGCATGTTGTATTCCCTGCCAAGGCAGGCACCGTCTAGTTCTTCTGGTCTCACACTGATGTAGACTCTGGATTATATGGCACCTTCTATCTCTTGGGTTCATATTTCCTTATGTTTTCAATGTCTTTCATTTTCCTCTGTTCTAGGTTGGTTGGGACCAGTTGATGCTACCTAGATGGCCACTTGCTAGCTTTTAAGACCCCAGATGCCAGTCACCAAAGTGGAATGCAGAATATTTTCTTAAAAAAAGAAAAAACTTAGTTATGCCGGTTGAGCTAGATGTCCTCTGCAACCATGGTCACCAGACACCTGCTCTGCTACTCTGTCCTTAAAAATGCTGGGTTATACTCAGGAAATCTCTTAGCTTTTGGTATAGTCCAGCTGTGCTAACCTACTTTCTGCTGTGCACTGTTACTCCCTTCACCTAACCCAATTCCTGTCTCCTACCTAATCAATGTATATATCTCTAGCTCCCTTCCCAACCTTGTAACTATGAAAGACTATTTTCTTCTGTGCTTAAACCTTTTATTGAGTTCTTATAATAATGGTCTCTTACAATATTTGTCCTTTGCCAGCTGACTAATTTCACCCAGCATGTCCTCTGGATGACTCCATGTTATTAGATGTTTCCCCAAATCATCATTATTCTTTATCATTGTATAGTATTCCAGTGTGTGAATATAGCTTAGTTTGTTTATCCATTCATCCTCCTTTTTCCTGTTGTGGACAGTGCTGCAGTAAACATTGGTGTGCATGTATCTATTCACGTGGTGGCCCTTATTTCTCTAGGATATAGTTCAAGAAGTAGGATTACTAGATCATATGGTATTTCTTTTTGTTTTTTTTTAAATGATGTTTTATTGTGATTAAGTGAAAATTTACAAGTGAAGTCAATTTGTCATATCAGACCCCACACAGAGACCCCAGTATGACTCCATCTGCTGTCCCAGCCCTCTGGCAGCACACCTGTCACTTCTACCCTGTACTTGCTATATTCATTCAACCTAGCTGTGTCTCCTCCTCTCTACCTTCCTCTCTCATTACTGTAGGGGATCTTCTCCAACAGCGTCACATCTTACAGTCCAGTCCAATTTTTGTTTGAAGATTTCAGTGCTAGTTTTAGCTTTGAGGTAGGAGCGAAACTGGGGGCTGTGCTCTCAGGTGACCTTCCAGGGTGTTGGACCATCAAGTCTGATCTTTTAACAGAATTCTAGATCTGCACCCCTATTTTTCTCCTCCTGCATCAGGGAGTCTGACATTGTATTGCCTCTCAAGGCAGATATTGAAGGTAGCTGGGCACCATCTAGTTCTTTTGGTCTCATGCTGGTGTAGACTGTGGATCATTTGGCCCCTTCTGTCTCCTGCACTCACATTTTCCTCTTGTCTTTGATGTCCTTTGTTCATCTTTGTTCCAGTTGGATTAGGATCAGTTGATGCTCCTTAGATGGCAGCTTGCTAGCTTTTAAGACCCTAGATGCCACTCATCAAGTTGGGATGCAGAACATTTTCTTAAAAACAAAAAGCTTAGTTGTGCCAATCAACCTAGCTGTCCACTGAAAGCACTGTCCCCAGACCCCAACCCCTGCTTCTCTAAGGTTTGAATTGTTAGCTTGTATATAGGAAATCTTTTAGTCTAGCAATGTTGATCTCCCTTCTACTGTGTGCCGTCATTTCTTTCAGTTAACCCAGTTCCTATCTAATATCTAGTCTCTCAAGGGAGGGAGGAAGATGGATATTCAGAGATATTTAGAGAATAGATATTCATATGGTATTTCTATTTCTAGCTTTTTAAGAAAGTGCCAAATTGATTTTCAAAGTGGTTGTACCATTTTACATTCTCATCAACAATGTAGAAGAATTCCAGTCTCTCCACAACCTCTCCAGCGTTTATTATTTTGTGTGTTTTGAATTAATGCCAGCCTTATTGGGGTGAGATGGTATCTCATTGTAGTTTCAGTTTGGATTTCTCTATGGTGAATGATCTTGACCATTTTATCATGTGTCTGTTAGTCATCTGGATATCTTCTTTGGTGAAGTTCCTGTTCATATTCTTTGCTCATTTTTTTTTTTTTTTTAAAATAAGTTGGCTGACTTGTCTTTATCTGCTGAGGTTTTACAGTTCTTTGTAGATTATGGAGATTAGATACTGATTGGATTTGTGGTAGCTAAAAACTTTTTCCTAGTCTGTACATTGGCTTTTTATTCTTTTGATGAAGTCTTTGGATGAAGACAAGTGTTTGATTTTGAGGATTTCGCCAATGCCTATTTTCTCTTCTAGTGTTTGCACACTGTTAGTAATGGCTTGTAGTCTGTTTATGCCATGTATTAGTGCTCCCAGTGTTGTCCCTATCTTTTCTTTCGTGATCTTTATTGTTTTGGATTTGATATTTAGGTCTTTAATACATTTTGAGTTAGTTTTTTGGTGTGGTATGAGATACAGCTCTTGTCTTTTTTTTACAGATGGCTATCCAGGTATGCCAACACTGTTTATTAAAGAGACAGTCTTTTTTCCAGTTTATGGACTTCAGGCCTTCTTGCTGCTCATAGGTAGATGATGTTGTATGTGGATTATCAATTCTGTTCCACTGGTCTATGTATCTATTTTTTTTTTTTTTAATCAGTATCAGGCTGTTTTGACCACTGTGGCAGTATAGTAGGTTCTAAAGGCAGGTAATGTGAGGCTTTCTACTTTGTTCTTCTTCAGTAGTGCTTTACTTATCTGAGGCTTCTTCCCTTTCCATATGAACTTTGTGATTTGTTTCTCCATCTCATTAAAAAAGCCATTGGCATTTATATGAGGACTGCCAATTAAGTTTGTGAACTCATCCTAGCAAAAGTGCTACATACCTCATTATTGAATAGTACTACCAGCCAAAGCCAAGTGCCATCAATTTGGACCTTCAAATTACTGCCCTTGGGAAGTTATGCACTGACACTAGTGCTTAGTCCATGCTTTGAAGCAATTTTGCAACTCTTTCTGGAATGGCTATCAGAGCTGTCATTGTATTACACTGATGTCCTGAATGTCATCAAGATGTCTTCCTTTCAATATTTCCTTTACCTTCAGGTAAACAAAAAGTCAGTGGGGGCCAGACCAGGAGAGTAGGGAGGGTGCCCCAATACAGTTGTTTATTTACTGGCTAAAACTCCCTCACAGACAACTAGACAACTAAGTTCAGGAACTTGCCATCATCTGCAACGGCCATTCCAGACAGAGTTCCAAAATTGATTTAAAGGGTGGACTAGGCACTGGCATCAGTGCATAGTTTCTCAAGGGGAGTACTTCGAAGGTGAGCATAGTGATACTCAGCAATGAGGTACATAGCACTTACAACAATTAAGTCAGGCCACAGATTGGGACTGCATTGTATTTATAGGTCATGTTAAGTAGAACAGACATTATCACAATGTTGTGTTTTTCTATCCATGAGCAAGGTTTCTCCACTTACATAGGTCTCTTGATTTCTTGCAATAAAGTCTTATGATTTTTCTCTGTATAGTTCTTTTACCTCTCTGGTTAGATTTATTCCTAAATGTTTTACCTTTTTGAGGGCTATTTTGTATGGTCTTGATTTGGTGATTTCCTCTTTGGTGTCTTCTTTCTTGATGTGGAAGAATCCAGCTGATTTATCTTATATCCTAATACTTTGCTGAACTCTTCTATTAGTTCCAGTAGGATTCTCCCCCTGCCCCTGTAGATTCTTTAGTGTTTTCTGTGTGTAAGACCATATCATCTGCAAGTAGGGATAAGTTTACTTTATCTTGCCTGTTTCTCTGGCTAGAACTTCCCACACAAGGTTGAATAAAAGTGGTGATGGTGGGCATCCTTATCTGGTCCGCTTATCAAGGGGAATGGTTTCAGACTCTCTCCATTTAGGATATTGTTTGCTCTTGGGTTTGAATAACTTCCTCTTATTATGTTGAGGAGTTTCCCTTCTATTTCTTTTTTTCTGAGAGTTTTTCACATGAATAGGTGTTGGACTTTGTCAATGTCTTTTCTGCATCAACTGATAAAATGAAGTGGTTCTTGTCTTTGGTTTTATTTGTGAGGTTGCTTATACTGATTGTTTTTCTAATGTTGAACCATCCCTGTGTCTCTGTTTTTTTTTTTTTTTATGTCAATGAATTCCATTGGTTAGAATTGTGTTCAATATTTTTGCATCTAAGTTCATGAGATGCAATTTTTCTTTTTGTGATTTGTATCTGTGATTTTTCTTTTTTGTGCTGTCTTTATCTGGTTTTGGTATCAGGGTTATGCTGACTTCATAGGATCAGTTTGGGAGTATTTCATTCTTTTCTATGTTCTGAAATACTTTTAGTAATAGTGATGTTAATTCTTCCCTAAAATTTTGGGAATGAACCTGTCAAGGCCAGGGCTTTTTTTGTTGCAGTTTTTTAGTTACCTTTTCAATCTCTTCTTTTGTGATGAGTTTATTTAGTTCTTCTACTTCTGTTTGTGTTAGTTTAGGTAGGGAATGTATTTTTAGGAATTTGCACATATACTCCAGGTTTTCAAATTTATTTTAGTACAATTTTTCACAGTATTCTGTTATGATTCTTTCAATTCCTGTTGTCTGTTGTGATATTATCTGTCTCATTTCTTAGTCGAGTTCTTTGCTTTGTTTCCTGTTTTTCTTTTTTCCCCCTCTTCCTTATTTCTTCTTCTTTGTTAATATTTGCCTCCAACCTTAATCTTTCTACCATATGGTTCTTATCACTATTCATATCAGTGTGTTTTTTCTAATATAGCAACATATTTAGATAAAATTCTATATGAAAAGTTTTGACAATTTATCGTTTCTGTAGTAATGTCTTATTGTGATTAAGTGAAAGCTTATAAAAGAAGTCAATTAGCCATATAAACCCCCACACAGAGACCCCCTAAGGAAGTCCATCTGCTATCTAAACCCTATGACAGCACGTTCCTCCTTTCCGCTCTGTACTTCCCATATTCTTTCAACCTATTCCTGTTTCCTCGTCTCAACTTTCCCTTCTCATTAGTGTAAGGGAGCTACTTTTACAGCCTCATGACTTACAATCTGGTCCAATTTTTGAATGAAAAGTTGTCTTTGGTGCTGTTTTCAGCTCTGGGTTAGGAGAAAGAGCAGGGGCCATGTACTTGGGTGACTCTCTAGGGTATCAGACATCTAGTCTGGTCTTTTAACAGAATTCTAGATCTGCACCCCTATTTTGCTGCCACTACGTCAAGGCATTTCCAATTTTTCTTTTGTTAGTTTGGCCAGTGGTTTATTGTTTTTGTTGTTCTTTTAGAAAAAAAAAAAAAAACAGCTTTTGGTCTTGTCAACTCTTTCAATCTTTTTTTTTGTTTGTTTGTTTGTTTTCTAATTCATTTAGCTCTGCTCTACTTTTTATTATTTGATTTCTTCAGGTGCCCACCAGGTTCTTTTCTTGCTGTCTTTCTACTTGTTCAAGCTGTAGGTTTAATTCTTCTCCTTCCACCAGTTTGTTAAATTGTTCCCTTTGGGAGTGTCAGCAAATAGCCCAGGACAAGCTTAAGGAGACCTATTTGTACCTTGGTTAATGGTGTCAGGCTCCAGAGCTGAGCTTATTACAGAGAAGGGAGGGGGAAGCTCTGGGAGAAGGGAGAGAGGTTTATCCTAAAGAAAGTTTTATGTCTGTGGCTGTCGGTTACATACAAAGACATAGCTTTTGATGTTCCAGTGCTGTTTTTCAGTGTTTCTGGAGGCTCAAGTGGATTCTCCAGTCAGTTTCTCCTGCTGAGGAGGACACCTGCCAACTACCACTGCTCTGCTTACGACACTTACCACACTGGCCATAGCCATTTCCTGGCAGATCAAGTCTGGTGAATCGTATGTTCTTCTGGTGCTAGTCTCCCTTCCCCATTGCTCAGTTCAATTTCTCAACTGGCTCTTTGATGTTCAGGGTTCCTAGGATGTCACACATGGTGGATTCATTTTTTTCTATTGAGTCTTTGTTGTTGTTAGGGGGGACCATAGGAATCATCCGACTACTCTGCTATCTGGGCCCAGCCTGTTACTGAATCTTAATGACATCTATTGAGTCCGTGAATCCAGCTTGCTAGCTCTCCTGGATGCTACACTGAGTTCCTTTTTTGTGTCACAAATCATAAACCCATTGCCAGCAAGTCAATTCCTACTCATAGCAATGCTATTGGGCACAGTAGAACTGTCCCATAGGGTTTCCAAGGAGTAGCTAGTGGATTTGAACTGACAGTCTTTTAGATAACTGCCAAGCTCTTTGCTACCAGAGTTGCCAGGCACAAGTAAAAATGTCAAAGATTCATCTTTGTAAGGCTGATGAGTTTACTCTTAACAAGTAATTTACCCACAAAATGTAGCATGTTAACAATTAACACCTAATAAAATCATTCTATTGAGGACTTAGGCACTTCACAATATAGTACATCTAAATATTCGGTGAACATATATCTAGGTGCTCAACTTCATTAATCATCAGGGAAATACAAACTTAGACTACATGTCTAACAGAATAGTTAAAATGAAAAAAAGACCAATACTAAGTGTTAGGGAGGATGTTCTGGTGGGAAGAATTTGACATATGAAGGTGCTGAATTAATTACTATTAAAGTGGCATTATTGGTCCTTGTTTTGATCACTCAGCATTTAAACTTTTTCTAGCAACTCCCCACTTTATGATCCAGAGCCCATCTTAAACTCTACCTAGTTAAGGTTTGGGCATTTGGCTATGAGACTTTATCAGCTGGATGCATCTGACACAGACTTTTAGTCTAGAAGATGTTATGCAATGACACACTGACTTTGCAGACTTCTTTCTTGGAGATAATGGCACTAGTGATGGCAGCTGCATCTGATTACCTTAGAGTCAGCAGGGACTATGATGGTTTTAGCAGCAACATCCAATTCCCTGACTCAGAGGTGCTAATAGTGCAAATTGCAAAGTCTACTTAGCAGTAGAGCTGTGTGTCTTCATTGGATCACCCTTAAGAAGAAGAGATTTGGGGCATCATTCCTGGCTGGGTAGCTTCAGGTCAGGGTCTTTGGACTTCCTGGATACTATGTAAACTTCCTAGTCTGTGTTAAGTACGTTTTTTCCCTTTTGGCTTAAATTAGCCAGATTTCATTTTACTTCTTTACAATTAAGATATAACTAATACTGTAGTTATGAAGATAATTTCAATGATGACATTGGCTGTAATGACTGGCCTTGTGCCATGGGAGGGAAAAATCAATCATTTAGGTGACAGTACAGACAACAGATAGAAGGTTGAGATAGAAAGCTGAAATTGATATGGGACTAATTGTGCTAAGAGTAATGTGGACTGCTAGAGATGGTAAGAGATGATGGGGACTGGTAATAAAGCAGTGGCAAGGTAGACGGCCAGAAATGAACACATTCAAGGGAGATATTGAGGATGAGATTACCTGATAGTTTCTTCAGTCATGAGATCATTTACAGAAGAGAAATATTGACTTTATATGCTAATGTCATTTATCCAATCAGAGATATTTGGACTGCAGGGAGTAGAGTTCAGCTATACATCATTTAAACTGGTCAAAGAATACAAAAGATGAAGTTCAAGATTTGGTTTCCCCACCTAAGCAGGGGTGAGTCAGCCTACCCTACCTGGGTGTTTTGAGCAGGTGAGTGAGACATTTCTCCCATAGTCCCTTATGCTGGTGAGAAACAAATATTTTACAAACTGTAAATATTAAATCAAAGTACTCATGAATAAATAATAGACACTGCTCATCACAGTTTTATTTGGTGATTTCTCAAATGTCCTTGGTACCAGAAGCCCAGCCTAATCAGCCAGTTGTAACCACTGAGGGAGCACAGTTCAGACAGGGCAATCACTTTTGTTGGGATATATGATTTTTTCCTCTTAAATTCATTAAAACTTTCTGAGACAAATAAATAAAACATAATTGTTACAGATCCATCCTGTTTTCCTTCCATAGATTATTAAGAAGTTGTGATGGCTTCCCAATCTCCAGGAAGCTCTGTCTCGGATCAAAATGTTAGTGTGTGACTGCCTGGCGGGTGTTATTATTCTGAGGAATTAATTTATGCTAATTAGTTTTAAGCCCATTAATAGAACTAGAAAGCAGAAAGCTGAGCAAGTGAAAGGAGTTCTGAAAACAATGTTTTCCTTAGCCAGTTGTAAGACTTTTTATATGCTTAACAATTTGGCCACTGAAAATTGAATGTTGTTAAAAAGCCAAACCAAACACATATAAATCAAGATATAACTAGTATGATTCCTAAAAGGAGCATTAGCTCTCATTCTGTTTTCTGAAAGTAACAAATCAACTACATATTTTCCTCTCCCAAGGGAAGTCTCTGAATTGAGCTCTCAGGGACCCAAGAATCGGGGAAATGACTGATATTCAGGCTCACAAAGTGCTGGTTTGCTCAGGCAAAATAGGAATCTAATCGAGATGATTCACACGGTGGTGAGAAGCCTCTTTTTCTCAAACGTAGCTTTCCTGTCATGAACCACCCTGGCTAGGATCACAGCATGACAGAGAGTGATGTCTTCTTAAGTTCTTTTCTCCAGGTCTTCTTTTAAGAGGACCGTTCGTCCAGGAGGAGTAACTCACTAACCTAATTCTCACAGAAGGTCTAGCACGTCTTAGTGCTCAGCCTTAGGGTCATTCTGAAGAACACAGGTTAGGCTGCTAGGAGACAGGTGGCTCTGGAAGATCCAGTTGCCCAGAGTTGACTTTGATTCATTAGTGACCCTATATTTGTCAGAGTAGAACTGTGGTCTACAGGACTTTCAGTGGCTGATTTTTCAGAAATAGTTAGACCTTTCTTCCCAAGAGCTTCTGGGTGGACTCCAAACTCCACCTTTGTAGTCAGCACCAGAGCACATTAACCATTTGTACAACCCACAGACTCCCTCTGGAAGGTAAAGAGCTGGTATTTACATTATAGTAAACAATGAGAAAATGGTTGAGGCCAAGGAGTTCAGATTTAGTTTTGTAGGCAGTGAAGAGAATGTGAAATTGTTGAGGAGATGAGTAACAGAATCAGAGGTGAGCCAGGTGATGAAAAATGAAAGATAAGTTTGAAGAGCAAACTCTGGAGGATTGACAGGGAGGTAATGTATCCAGGTAAGAGATATTGAGGGCCAGAATATAGGGCAGTGGAATGGAATGTAAGTGTAGGTTTTGGAAATGTTTCTGGGGTGGAATGGAGAGATTTTTGTGAGTGATGGGGCACAGTTAAGGAGCAATGGTCCACTGTTAACAAAAAGACTAGAGGTTTGAACTCATCCAATGGCTCCATGGGAAGAAGACTTGGAGATCTGCTGCCATAAAGATTATAGCTGAGCAAACTCTATGTGGCTGTTCTTCTCTGTCACATGGGGTTGCAGTTTATCACAATCAGTTGGATGACATGGAAACACAACAGTGCATAGCTAGATCCAGAGACTGTTCTTGGGTAATGAAATAGTGAGGCCAGCAACTGAGATAAGGAGGGAGTAAAAAAAGCACATTATCTGAGTCCAAGAAAATGGATTAGGTTTTAGACACAACAGCTAATGCTGATATTAAATATGATTGACTCCTGGGGAGGATACTCTGAATTTCCTGTAAAGCAGAGGTTGGCCAAACCCAGAGCCCAGAGATATATAGGAGGGAGGCAGGGAAGTAAACAAAGATGGCTGAGATTCAAGGCCGTCAAACTTAGAGAAAATGCTTCATATAACTAAACCTCCTACAGATTGTTGCTGTGCAAGAGTGGGGGCCAGAAATGACTAATCATCCAGTTGCTAAATAGAAACCAGAAATCAGCACCTTTATATAAAACTGTCTTGATTTTTAACTGTTGGCAACGAATTCATCACTTTTTTATTTGAATTTCAAGCGTGTCTATCCCAAGCAGGTCTGTAAGAGCAGCCCAGGAGCCACCAGTTTGAGAGCCAATGAACTAACCAGACTTATTATGGAATGGTCAGAAGGGGGAGTTGCAGCTCAAGGGGTATCAGTGGAGGAGTATTTCTGACAAGCTGTAATTTTGATCCACCTCTCATCTGTCAGCTTGTCATACTTCATGACTTGCTTGTTGCCGTGATGTTAGAAGCTGTGCTACTAATATTTCAAACACTAGCAGCATCACCCTTGCTGAACAGATTTCAGTGGAACTTCCATTCTAATATGGGCTTGGAAGAAAGACTCGGTAACTTGCTTCTGAAAATTAGTCAATGAAAACTTTATGGGTAACAACAGAACATTGTTCAATTTGCTCTCTGTGGACCTATTATCATGAGGGATGAATCAGTGGAGGACACAATGTTTGGTGAAAGGGAGAGCCAGTAAGAGTGAAGGAGACCCTTGGTGAGAGGAAGTGGCACAACAGTTGCAGTGGATGGACTCAAGCATGCCAGTCATCACAAGAATGATGCACCAGAACAATTTCAGTGCAACAGAATGTTGTATTCTACTGTACATAATGTCAGCATCAGTCACAGTTGATGCAATAGCAGCTGTCTGTCTACCAAACCACCTACTGAACTGCTGACACACCCACCCACCAACCCATCCCCCCTCCCTCCCTCCCCCCCTCCCTCCCTCCCTCCCTCCCTCCCTCCCTCCCTCCCTCCCTCCCTCCCTCCCTCCCTCCCTCCCTCCCTCCCTCCATCCATCCACCAACCTATCCCTCCACCCATTCATTTCATCCATCCATCAGCCCTTAGTTTTCTTGTACTGTGCTGTTTTTCGTGACATGTGCAAGCTATGGCTGCTGTGCTCAATAAGCTGACAGATTAACTGGGAGCACCAGAGAAAAATATAGCACACAGTTATGTTTAGGGGCTATGGCTAATACAATTTCAAGACAGCAAGAGCTCAACATTGAATGGATAAGTTAGGGAGACTGTATGATAACCTCTTGGTACCAGATAGGTGAAGGAGAACTTTAAAGAGGAGGCAGAGAATGCACAAAGAGCTGGAGATTTCTCTACAGATTTCATTTCCAAGTCAAAATCTGCAGTTCAACAGGTTTTGCAATTTTTTTTTCTCGGAGTCAGGCCAGGGTTTCTGAGAGCAGGTGCAAATGAGCAAACTACAAATAGAACATGGTTCCACACTAATGATCACTAACCAGTAGACTTATTTGGGCTATTTTATTTTATTTTATTTTAAAATGTTTTCCCATTCTGATTGTTAGACTCTTGGTATCTAGCTTAAGAAATAAATAAATAACTTTCTGACAGCTTACATTAGGAGAGGACATACCTTTCTAAAATAGTGAGATAATCCCTGCAGCATTTTGTCCAGGACTGGTTTATTTGGGATTGCCCATGGTGTGTGAAAAGAGGTTAGCATAACAGTGAGTTTCTCAGGCCGGGAGAGGGCTATACAAAAGAGGGATTTGTCATGTTCTTTATAACTGGACTTCGGGAATGTAGCAGAATGTCAAATAGAGGTTTCCCTGCTAACACACTCTGAATTCACTTCTTGATTTCTTGTCTTTCTTTCTCTTTTCTATTTTTCCCATGTCTCTGACATTAACAATGAGGACAGATTTATTTGTTCAGGATGAAGAAAATAGTGTCTTTATAGTGAGTCGGTATCAATCATCTTATTTAAATGAACTTTTTACTGACTGACGGAATCAATTTGTGAACCACATTTGATTACCTCAGTTCCATTATTGTGGAAGCTGCTCCCAGGCACAGGTGAGAAGAAATGGAAATATATTTTTCCATTTCTCCTACATGGGAGGACACAAGAGTGTAACAACCTCATAGGAAACAGTATGACATCTGTCTGACTGTTTTGCTTTGGGCATAAATGGCTCTTGGGGAAGGAAGTACTTTCAGAGCTAAGATGTGTGGTTTTCCATAAATAGGTAGAGATTTGCATCTCCTGCCTTTTCAACCAATTTCCATTGTGTTTGGCTGAAAACATCAGACAGCATTTCTCTAACAATGGCATGGGTTCTCACCCCTGATGTGGTTTTGAGATCACTGGGCGTTTATCTCTGGAAACAGAGGGAGTGGAAGGGAGTGAACTGATTTCAGTGGGGCTTTCAACTGCCTGGAAAAGGTTCCTGGGTGGTGCACAAGATTTGCCCTCAGCTGCTAACTCAGTGGCACTGTGGAAGGAAGTTCTGATGATGTGCTTCTGTAAGATTACGGCCATTGACAACCCTATGGAACACGGTTCCACTCTGACACACCCATGTCTTCATCATGGGTCGGATTTGATCCAGCAGCATCAGATTTTGTTTGGATTTGGGTTTGTTAGCTGCATGTAGAGTCATACAGCAGAATTAACCCAGCATTCTTATAGGAGTCCTTTGAGCTAAAATAAGATCTCTTCCAAGAGATACTACCTTCTTCATTACACAACTAAAAAAAAAAAAGAGCAGAACTGCCCTAGAGTTTACAAGGAGCACCTGGCACATTTGACCTGTGGACCTTTTACAGTGAGGACTATTTTGGTACTGTACAGCCAACAGATACTTGAGAGTAGTTAGAAGTCTCATTTCAGAGAAGGCTAAAATACTAACGACATTTAATTGCTTTCTGGCTAACTTTGAAAACTCGGATTTTACACTTTCTTTGGAGATTAGCATGAATTCTTTCTTTTTGATTTCTTTTGAAATATTCTATTGTTTCCTTCAGTGATAAAGCAGCCAAGCACTGGGGCAATAACACGATTATTCCTTTGGGTTAACAAACAACTCATGTCGTACAATCAGAAAACAGTGTAGGTATATGCATGCCTTGATTTACAAAAAACTGAGTAAAGCCATCCCTTGTGTGGATGACATGAAATTTGCTTTCCTCTTTCTTTCTTCAAGCACCAGGCAGAGCTGCTTTCTCAACATAGCTACTGTGATATCCAAGTCAGATAGCATCAGCCATTGGCTGGCGTGTGGTCTAGAGGAATTCACAGTTGAATTTATTAAGCATACTGACAACTTACTATGCACAAGACACTGGGCTCTGTGACTACGGTGCAAAGATGACTAGAACTTATTCTTGACATCAGGAACCTAACAGAATAGAGAGACAGACACTTACACAGGAAATTTCAACATGACATGGTAAGGCAGAAGCCACAAAATACTAGAGATCCTTAACTCAGTCTGAGAATACAGGGAAGACATCCTACAGAAGATGACAGTTGACCTGAGTCTTAAAGAAAAAGGAGAAAGTAACCAGAAAACAACTGTGGAGAAAGTAACCAGAAAACAGTTGGGAAGAAAAGGAACATCAATGATCAGTGACCACTGTGGTTACCATTCATTGAGCATTTTCTCTATGTCAGTTCAGTGTCATACATACATATAATGACAGAATTCTTACTACAATCCTATAGATTATGCATCCTAAAGTCTATTTTATAGATGAAAAAAACTAAGGAAATTAACTAGGCCAAGTTAGCTACTCTTTTGGAAACACTGAATTCAAATCCAAGACCCAGCTCCAAAACTGAACTGCTTACCTGTTGTAGTACACTGCCTTTCTAGTCCATAAGACATAAACTGGTGTGATTGTTTACAACAAAAATAAAAACCGGAGAGCCCTGTATGTGAAATGTGTCTGTGCCTATTTGGCAAAGGGTGAAGAAAAGAACAGAAAGTTCGAAGTTAAAAATTTGGAAGTTACTGACAATTGAAAATTAATCAGAAGCTGGTCAACAGAAGTTGGAAATGGTAAAACAAGCTAAAGAGAAGAACTAATTTTGTACAGTTCTTAAAGTATGTCAGACACATGACCAGCTGTGAATAGTCTCACTTCCGTAGGTGCAGTCATGACCGTATTCCACTGTGCTCACCCATTAAGCTCCAGCCACATTAGCTTTCCTTTTCTTTCCTTGAAACAACAAACTTACTTCTACTTCAGGGCCTTTATAGTCATTGTTCTCTATATAAATTGTTCTCTATGTAAATTCTTCCTCTAGATCTTTTCTTTTCCATTTTCTTGGGAACCATTTCAAGGGTCCCATCAAAGAGAATCCCCCTGATGATTCACTGTTTATCAAATATTCCTGTTTTATTTTCTCCATAGAATTTCTTTCTCTGAAACACTATGGTTATTTAAATGTCTGAGAACTGTCTACTTTTCTCTACTGAGATGTCAGCTTTATGACAGTGAGGAATGTCCCTTGCTCAGTGTTGTACTCTCAGCTCCTAAAACAGTGTTTATACCAAACCAAAAACAATTGACCGTTGACTCAATTCTGACTCATAGTGAACCTAAAAGACAGACGAGAACTTCCTCGTAGGGTTTCCAAGGCTGTAATCTTTATGGAAGTAGACTGTGACATCTTTCTCCTCTGGAGTAGCTCATGGGTTTGGATCACTGACTTTTTGGTTAGCAGAAAAGCACTTAACCACTGCACCACTATATCTTCTTAAAATAGTGCTTAGCCCATGTTCACTGATTGAGTACAATTGAAGCCTAAAATAACTTTGTGAAGTATAAGTGACACTTATTTTTAATCTCCATGTTGCAGAAAATGAAATAGTGTTCTTTGTGGTAAAATAAGGTATTCAAAGGGAAAAAATGAATGAAAGGAAGAATTAGGAATTGAATGGAAGAGTCAGGAATTGAACTTGAGTCTCTATTCACCACTACTTGCCCTATCAGCTAACTTAGAAAGATATTTGCAAGTATTCTGTTTTCTTTCCTTCATGACCGTCACATTTATAGATACATTTCCCTTTGATTCTTGCAGAGTTTCCCTTTCTAAGCTACAGGTGACAGCTTGACTGTGTAGATCTAGGTGAAGGGTATACTATAAGTCAAAAGACCTGAGTTTTAGCTGTGATTCCTGTACTACTTCCTACATGGCCTTGGGCAGGTTACCTTTCCTGTGTGGACCTGTTAAGTAAGAGGGGTAGACTCAATGATCTGGGAGCCAATGGTTCCTACATGGTTGTTTCAATGTAAGTCTTATAATGCTGGGACTGGATAGTGTGTGTGTGTGTGTATGTCTGTAGGAGATAATGCCAGAAACTGATGACACAGTTTTCTGCCTTGGTAAAGCCAGAACACGTAGTATTCGGGGTACCTAAAGCTGATCTCATTTGTAACAAGTACATTACTTATTTTATACCCTTGATAGGTATTTGTGGACTGAAAAATGTAATCAGTGAAGATAGTTGCCCAAACTTTTCTGCTGTGTGCCTTAGTATCAGTTTGCTTTCTGTTCACAAGCAGCAGACACTCATTTTCATTAAACCAAACCAAACCAAACTTGTTGACCCTGAGTTGATTTCTACTCATTGTGACCATATAGTGTTAGTGTCCGCAGTTTTCAAGATGCGACGCTGTTACTTTAAAGGTTAAATTTTATTAAAAAATATGCCCAGTAGGAAAAATACTGGTGCACCAGGGACACACCCCAAACTACACAGAGCAGGGGGTGACGACGAGCTTCCTCAGCACCCAGTATTTAAGTCGTGAGATTACAAAGCAGGGAGGGCGAACTGACCTTTACATTGATTGGTTAAGGCCACCTGGAATTCCTGTTAGTTGTAAAATGTGGTCAAGGTCTAGGGGTCACTTGCAAGGCTGCCCCCAGGCTTGCCTTGTGACAGATGTTTTGTAAGACAAAGGTGAGATTATGCTATGGTATATTCTGCTATTAAGTTGTTTCCTGGGGCTTTCTTTAATACCTCGAATTTTTGCTGTGCCCTTCCTCATTTCAGCAATAGAACAGAGTAGAACTGTCGCACAGTGCTTTCATGGAGCACCTGGTAGATTGAAACTGCCAAATTTTTGACTAGCAGCTATAACTCTTAACCGCTGTGCCACCACAGTTTCCAGCTAAACTAAGGTAAAGGGATTTTTTGGCAAGTAATGGGCCTGTAGACTATAAAGAGAGCTGAAGGATCAGGGCTGATGATAAGAAGGAACCAAGAACAGTAGGAGAGGGCTTGGGAAGAGAAAGTATGACAGTGTTTCTGTAGGAAGAACAACTTAGCCAAGACAATATCTATGGATATTTCCTCTTGTGAGTTTAAAGTATCCAATTGTTATCTCTTCTCCTTACCCACTTACACAGGAGTCAGCATCTTAAGTGAGAGTTCCTGTGACAATGAGGGGCTAGTAAGGGAAACAAAACCACTCTAGTTTGTTAGCTGAGAGACTGTAATGTAAGAAATCAGTTAAACACAAGTTGGAGGATTGTTGCATTGAAAATGAACACTGAAGAAACACAAATGTAATAACTACAGGAAGTAGCTATCACTATAGGGGAAGAAATAGGTTTTATCAGTCATCTAGAAGCTTGGAGAAGAAGCTCAGACATTTTGAAAAAATGGTACTAACCAACTTCTCCTGGTATCATAAAAGTTGGAGAAGGGCCTTTGCAATGCTGGAGCTCAAACCCAGGGAGCAATTCCTGGCTAGTACCTCTGAGGGAATGAGATGAAGTTAGTTCTAGGTCTATGTAAAAAAACTTGAAAAAACCATTTGCTGTTGGAAAAAACTGCTGTTGCCAAGGTGAAGAGGTGTACCTGAGTGATGCTGAAAGAAACTACAAGAGAACGGGGAGAATTAACTCCCGTCTCTCCTCCTGCCTTCTAGCTTCCGTTTTGACAGAACTTGTCAGTCTATAGAGCCCCAGTCTATCATTACAATGCTGGGTACAGAAGGTGAGGTTGGAGCTGGAAGACAATAGCTATATTGTGCAGAGTATAAGTCAATCAGAAAAAGATAAATATTGTTATTATCTCCATTATGTGAACTATCTAGAAGAGAAAAATGCATAGAGACCAAACTTTATCAGTGATTATGGGTGGGGTGGGGTGGGATAGACGTGTCATTGTTTAGGAGTTGTTGCTTATATTTATGGTGATGGGGAATTTCACAACAGATGCTGTTGATACTTACACAACATGATTAATATAAGCAGTGTCACCGAATTGTGCATGTAAAAAATGCTGAATTGGTGAGTGTTGTGGTATGTATATCTTTAGCAAAAACAAAACAAAGCACCTGTAGAAAGCCTCACTGAAAAAGCCCTTAGGTCACTTCTTTATCCTGGGGTGGGGATAGGAGGACTCTGAAAAGTGTTCTTCCAAAGTTGAAAAGGGTGAACTTACATTGTTTCTATGACGCTGTACCCCATGGGTGGTAAGCAGTTCTCCGTGAGGGCAGACAAATGATAGCAGACAGGGGGAATGGATGCAGGGGAGGCAGAACGTCGTACTGTGGCTGCACAGTAAGGGAGGTGCTGGTGGAATCCTGAGTGCTGGCATTCTTTTCCCTTCTATCTAAGTATGTGAGGTTGACCTTTCTAGTCCTCTTACAGCATTAAAGCTGGTTATTTATGTCAGGCTACAAATTGCCAATGGCTATTTAGATGGGGGATTATTAATCCCCTGCTTTGAACTTTAATTGAGGCCAAATAAAGAAAAGAGTTTGAGATTATTTTCTTCCATGGTCTGGAGATTTATATGGGGCACTAAGATCCTGTTTATCTCAGCAAACAGAAAGATAGTTACTTAAATGGATTTTCATGCTTGCGGCTTCAAAACACAAAGCGCCCTATACAGCATGGTGTTAGTTTTGTAAATCCTTATCACGCCCAAATTGTTGTTTGCTGAAGGAGGGAGAAAAATGGCTTTATAGCAGTGTCCTCCATCTCCCTCCATTTCTCTATTTTATGCCTAAAGAGATACACACAAACATGTAATAGATCTGCATTTGTGGGAATTCAATGCACCGTAATTAGTCCACTGGCAGCTTTGAGTTTCTCGAAATTAAGAACATTGATTCTTTTCTGAAACACAAGTTACTTGTAGATGCTGTATGCCTTTTATTGTGGTTTTCTATAACGACATGAGCTTGTTTCTTAAGTAAGCTTTTCCATTTATGTTTTACACTGCTTGACTTAGAAGACGTAGATGAGCAATTCCTTAAAATTAAAAGCTCCTGTGGATTTCTTCAAGTGTGGTGACAAAGAATCGTTGACTAAACTTGAAAAGCCAAAAAGAAGGTCAGTTGTCAATCTTGAGTGAAAATTTCTTACTTTGAAATACTGAAAAATAAAAATAAGGTTTCCAACCAAACCAAGTACCACCCAACCGGGTCCAACTCTCTTCCTCTCCAGAAATAAACTCACTAAAGTACAATTTAGCCTTCATCGTTGTCAGTTTTCTCTAGGTTTGTACATGTATGGTCAGTTGGTGTGTTGGCGGGACGTTAACTGGCTTAGGTTGGCCTCACTCACGTGTCAAGAAGCTGACTGGTGGCTGAGTGTTCTGCCTTAGCATTCCTTCACATGGCCTTTCAACCTCACGCAGGCTAGCCCAGGCTTGTGTACCTAGAAGTGGCAGTATTTGAAGACACAGAATAAAAAGCACACAAGACCTAGGTCTAGGCTTAAAACTAGCACATTGTCCCGTGTTCCATGTTCTGTAAGTCAAATCAAGTCACAAAGTCAGTCTAAGTTAAAGGATGGGGGAAATAGTCTCCTTCTCTCCCTTGTACTTCCCCACTATAACCATTTTTAAGAGTAAAATTCGTGACATTAATTATGTTCATCATATTAAACAACCTTCACCACTGTGCATTTTTCAAATTGTTTTCACCCTGTTTGCCCTGATTATTGCAATAGTTTTGTATACTATCTCCTCACTTTCACTCTGACCTCTGCTATTAATTTTTTTGTAGTTGTGAGAGTGGTCTTTTAAAATGTGTGAGTCATTTTATATCCATCCCTCACTTGAGACCCTCTAAGAGCTTCTCATCTTATTGAAAATAAATGCCTATGTCTAAACAGTAGTTTGGAAACCCAAGTGCTACAGCTGCTAATCAAAAAGGTCAGCAGTTTGAATCCATCAGGTGCTCCTTGGAAACTCTGTGGGGCAGTTCTACTCTGTTGTATAGGGTTGCTGTGAGTCAGAATCAACTTTGGCAGTAGGTAAGCAATAGTTTATGAAGTCTTACATGGTCTTTATTTAAGTAGCACCCCCTAGAACTCTTTAAGGAGCTCTGGTGGCACAATGGTTAAGTACTCAGCTATTAGCTGAAAAGTTAGTAGTTTGAACCCACCAGCCCCTCTGCAGGAAAAAGGCCTGGTAATCTGCTGCCATAAAGATTTCAGCCTAGAAACCCAACAGGGGAAGTTCTACTCTGTCCTACAGGATGTCTCTATGGGTTGAAATAAACTTGATGGCCCACAACAACAACAGAATGCTTTATCCTTCCCAACCTGTTTTTTTTCCCTCCATAGCCCTTACAACTTTTGACATATTGTGTATTTACCACTGGGAAAATCTGTTGCAAAAGACACGTTATCTTCTCAAGCCATGGTATTTTCAATTGCCTCAGATGCATGTGAAAGCTAGACAATGAATAAGGAAGACCAAAGAATTGACTCCTTTGAATTATGGTGTTGTTGGGGAATATTGAATATACCATTGTCATGGATTCACCTCTGTCTGCCCAAAATGTGTGTAGCTATTTGTCTGGGCCATGATTCCCAGTCTTTTATGATTGTTCTTCATTTTGTGATTTTCCTGTGCTGTATGTTAAAAAGGATTAGGGTGGGATTATCAATCCCTTCCTAAGGTCACCTCCCTGCTCCTCTGTTAAAGGAGTTTCCCTAGAGTTTAACTTGCACTGCCTTTTATCTTAAACAGGTAAAATGAAAGGGAAGCAAGCAGGAAGTCATACACCATCAAGAAAGCAGCACAGGGAGTAGAGTGTCCTTAAGACCTGAGGTTCCTGCGCCAAGATGCTGCTCCCTGATCAGAGACTGATGCAACACGAGGAATTTCCTCCAGAGGTAACAGAGGGAAATCCTTCCCCTGGAGCAGACACCCTGAATTTGGACTTGTAGCCTACCAGACTGTAAGAATAAACTTTTCTTTGTTAAAGCCATCCGCTTTGTTGTATTTCTGTTATCAGGAGGGACCAGTCCCTGGAGGAAGACATCATACTTGGTGTTTTATTCAGCTAGGGCTGCTCTAACTGAAATACCACAGAGTGGATGGCTTTACAAAGGAAGGTTTATTCGTACATGGTCTGGTAGGCTACAAGTCCATATTCAGAGTGTCCCCTCCAGGGAAGGCTTTCCCCTTCTCAGCTCTGGAGGAAAGTTTGGTATTGCATCAGTCTTTGTCCAGGTAGTGTCTTGGTGCAGGAACCTCAGGTCTGAAAGACGTCCTCTTCTCCCGATGCTGCCTGCTTGATGGTGCGAGGTTCCCAGTTCTTAGCCTGCTTCCTTTTCCTTTTATCTCTTGAAGGATGAAAGGATTATGGGTGGAGCAAGCCATACTCCAGGGAAACTCCCTTTACAGTGGAGCAGGGAGAGGTGATCTTATAAAGGGATTTACAGTCCCACCCTAACTTTAACATACAGAATAGGAAAACCACAAAATGAAGGACAGTCACAAGATACTGGGAATCATGGTCCAGCCACATGGCTACACCTATTTTGGGGGGACACAATGCAATCCATGACACTTGGTGTGAATTAAAGGGTCAGCAAAATAGAAGACCCTCAATGAGATGGAAGGACACAGTAGCTGCAACAATGGGCTCAAACATAGCAGGGATTGTGAGGACGATGCAGGAGCTGGCAATATTTCCTTCTGTTCGTAGGGTCACTGTGAGTCAGAACTGATTTGATGGCCCCTAACAACAACAACAGTAACATATTTACCAGTTGTTTATTTTTATTGTCTAAGTCTTCCCACTAGAATGTAAGTTTCACGGAGGCATGGATTTGTTGTTCCTTGCTGTAACTCCAGAGCCTAAAACAGCTTAGAAATAGTTTCTAAATCAATGAATAGAGATAGTTGGAGATGCTCATGATGGGTGAGAGATTGAATGAGATATCTCTAAGGTCACTGCAACTCAAAATAGACCATGATACTGATGAGAATGGAAATGAATTATTCCTGTACAAGTTCTGTTTGAAATCTACTGGCATCTCGTATTACTGCTGTCCCCTCCAATATCTTCCCTCCTCAACTGCTGAAATCTGGTGATGTGTCTCCAGTGATTTTCTATCTCCCCTCTTTTCCTAGTTAACACCTTTTCTTCCTGTAGATCTAAGCTTAATTGTCATACTCCTGAACTTTCTGCCCAAATTCTCTTTACTATTTGTTAGTGAAATTCACCGTTCTCTTACCACTTGTAAAGCCAAACCAAACCCACTGCTGTCGAGTCGTGCTTGACCCACAGTGACCTCAGAGGTCACAGTAGAACTGCCTCATAGAGTTCCAAAGGAGTGCCTGGTGGATTTGAAGTGCCAACCTTTTGGTTAGCAGACATAGCACATAACTCGCTACTCCAACAGGGTTTCCTTATCACTTGTATCACAACACAAATTGTGTGTGACTATTTTTTGTAGCTTTCTTCACCATTAGACTGTAAGACAAGGGCAGAAAATGTGGCTGGTCGTTCTCATTAGTAAACTGCAGAGTCTACCTCTGGGCCTGGTACACAGAAGCAATCACTGTTCATTGAGCACTGAATAAACTCCTGGGATTAAAGTTAATTCTGACTCAGCAACCTTACAGACAGAGTAGAACTGCTCCCATAGAGTTTCCAAGGAGTATCTGGTGGAATTGAACTGCCTACCTTTTAGTTAGCAGCCATAGCACATAAGCACAACTCCTCCAGTATTTCTGAGCCCTAAGTAGGAGATTGAATAAATGTATCTTTTACACAGACAGTACTAACTACTGGTTCTGCACTCCCTCTCTACCCCTAGATAATTCTAAGGGGTGATTAAAAATAGATAACGTCTTTTAAATCTTTTTTTTTTTTTTAGATTCTATTCTTAAAAAAAGATAAGCTAGGATACAGGGTTAGGGGCAGGGGAAAATATTAAATCTGATTAATAAAAGAGCTGCATCTTAGGGACCTTTTAAAAACAGTTAAATTAGAAGATTAAAACTCACAGCCTGCTATACAAGGAAAGAAAATAGGCTCTGGATATGCAAAGCATTGTTGAAGGAAAAGAACAAAGTAGAAGGCTTCATACTACCTGATCTTAGAATCTTTTGTATAGACATGGCAGTAAAAACAGCCTGGTGCTGGTATAATGAGAGACATATATACTACAGGAACAGAATGGAGAACCCAGGCATGAATCCATCCACCTGTGGTCGGCTGATCTTTAACAAAGGACGGTGTCCGTTAAAAGGAAAACAATCTATTTAACAAAAGGTGTTGACAAAACTGTATGTCCATCTGTGAAAAAACAAAACAGAACCCATACTTCACGCTACACATAAAATCTAACTCAAACCAAAGACCTTAACATAAAACCTAAAATGATAAAGAGTAGAGAAGAAAAAGTAGGGACAATGCTAGGGGCCCTAGCACTTTGCATAATAAATACAAACCATTACTAATGAAGTGCAGACTCCAGAAGACAAATTAGATAACTGGGAGCTTCTAAAAATGAAACACTTCTGTTCATCAAAAAAACTTCACCAAAAGAGTAAAAGGAGAACTGACAACTAGGAAAAAAATTTTGGCTGCTACGTATCTGATGAAATCTAATCTCTCAAATCTATTGACTCTTCTTTTCTTTTTTTTTTTTTTGTCTTTTTTAAATGGCAGTTAAGTGAAAGTATACAATCCAATCCAAATCAATTTTGTGTGCCTTCCTATCTGCAGCTCCTTCTGCTCTCCTTGCCCAGTGATTGCACATTTCTTTACATTCTGTGCTTGTTGTATCCTTCCAACAATTTCTTGTCCCCTCCTCTCCACCCTCTTCTCTCCCTTCTAGAAAGAGACCAGTAAGACAGCATCCTATAAATACTTAGAACCATAAAATACACATAACATGGTTACATTGTGTCCCTGAGTCCAGTCCATTTTTGTCCAAATAGTTGACTTCAGTAGTGTTTTCTAGACAGCAGCTACAGCTGGTCTAGGGCCCATGTTCCCAAGGGATCCCCCAGGCCATCAGACCATCAGTTGTGGTTGTGGTCTTTTAGTAATGTTCTTGAGCTGCACCTCTCTTTTTCTCGTATTGCCACAGGGACTCAACAATGTGTGCCCCATCACAGCTGTCTGTTGGCTATTTCAGCAACTCAATTACAAAAAGATAAGTGATCCAATTAAAAATGGGAGAAGGATTTGAACAGATTGTTTACCAAAGGAGATATTTAGGCTTCCAACAGACCCATGAGGAAATACCCATGGTCATTAGTGTCATGGATTGAACTGTGTCCCCCCCAAAATGTGTGTAGCCATTTGGCTGGGCCATCATTCCCAATATTTTGTGATCTTCTTACACTGTATGTTCTAATCTCTGCATGTGGCTAGTAGATAGGATGATTTTGTTTAAAGAGAATTAGGGTGGGACTGCAACACCTTTGCTAAGGGAGTGTGGCTTGCACTGCCTTTTATCCTTTCATTTTATGGGAGATAAAAAGAGAGGGAAGCAAGCAAAGAATTGGGAACCTCACACCATCAAGAAAGCAACATGGGGAGTAGAGTGTGTCCTTCAGACCTGAGGTTCCTGTGCCAAGATGCTTCCCAACTGCAGGTTGACTTTGTTCCAGAGCTGACAGATGGAAAGCCTTCCCCTGGAGCAGACACCCTGAGTTCAGACTTATAGCCTACCGGACTGTGTAAGAATAAACTTTTCTTTGTTAAAGCTATTCACCTTCTGATATTTGTGTTAAAGTAGCACTAGATGACTATAACAACTAGCCACTAGAGAAATGCAAATCAAAACTATAATGTAATAATCTCATTATTGGCACTAATCAATAAATGAGAAAATAGTAAATGCAGGAGAGGTTGTGGGGAGACTGGAATTCTAATGTAGTGCTGGTAGGAATGTAAAATGGTACCACTATGCAAAGGGATATGACACTGTCTTAAAAAAGCTAGAAATAGAAATAACCATATGACCCAATACTCCTAGAAACATATCCTAGAGAAATAAGAGCTGTCACGTAAATATACATATGCACACTCATGTTCATTGTAGCATTATTCACAGCAGCAATTACAGAAAAAACCTAAGTGCCCATCCACAGATAAGTGGATAAACAAATTACGGTACATACACACAGTGGATTACTAGACATATCCAAACACCTTAAGGCAGTGGGTTTCTGTGAATCAGAACTGGGGGCTGTGGTCTTGGGGGACATGTAGGTCAATTGGAATACCGTAGTTCATAAAGAAAATATTCTGCAGCCTACTTTGATGAGTAGCATCTGGAATCTTAAAAGCTTGCAAGTGGCCATCCCATCCATAGCAAAAGAGAATGAAGAAAATCAGACACAAGCAACATGTTAGTTCAGAGGACTAACAGACCATGTGAACAAAAGTCTCTAGCAGGCTGAGCTCTGTCTGACAAGGAGCACAATAGAGAATCCGAGGTGAAGTGAGAGAAAAATGTGGAACAAAATTTAAATTCACAAAAAACATCCAGATTTACTAGTTTGACAGAGACTGTAAGAACTCCTGACGCTATATCCCAAGATACCTTGCTAATTCGGAATTGAAGCTACTCCTGAATTCCACTTTTCAGCCAAAGATAAGGTGTGCCTATGAAACAAACAATATCAAATGTGAAGCACCTGCTCCTTAGCTCAGTCAAGTATATAAGACCAAATGGATAACACTTGCCCCAAAGCAAAGATGAGAAAGCAGGAAGGGATAGGAAAACAGGATAAATAGAGACAGAGAACCTCAGGTAAAAGGGCGACAGTGATGACACATTGTGGGATAGCAAGCCAGTGGCACCAAAAAACTTTGTATGTAAATTTTTGAATGAGAAACTAATTTGTGTTATAAACTTTTAAACCCAAAGAACAATTAAAAAACAAACCAAAAACTAAAACAACTCAAAGCCAGACCTCTGTTGTCCCTTTGCTGTTTGTCCCCGGGGCCTGTTTTTGAGGCTAACAGGGATTAGGGATTTTTCTTGCAAGACAATGTTGGCAAATTCTTCCTGGGAAGCAATGTCATCTGTTACTACCCTAGGGTCAACTAGGCTCATTGAACAAAAACAGAGTGGTGTTTGTAAAGTAGCTTGAAAGAGTCCATGGGGTACATCAAAATCAATTTTAAAGTAGGTCAGAAGTGCTCTGTACCTAGTCTTAACTATGATATGTAGGCGAGAGAGTTCAGATACCAAGTGATCTGGCTAAGGGAGAAGAAAATTAAGCCTCAGAGTAGGTAAACTGTTTGTCTTTGAAGAGGCCAGGTCTGGGATCCTACAAGACAGCCTCAGCCAGAGTCCCAGAGATCTAGGAGAGATGAAGGGCCAGATTTGCCTAAGCTTTGCTCCTCATTCTTCTCTCACCACATGCTCTTTTCCATTCGAGGCAGGAGAAGCGGACTTGGAACTCTGAAGTCCACAAAAGGGAGTTCAGCTCTTGGTTGGTTACTAGCTGTGTGGCCCTGGGCAAATGACTTCACTTCTCAGAGCCTTTGTTTCCTTATCTGTAAAACAGTAATGAAAGTAAAAGCCACAAAGGATTTAGAGGGGAATTAAACAATGGATGTAGATGGCCTAGGTGGAGCACAGAAAACGCATCCTAAGTGTTCAGGAAAGACATTGTTTGGAATGTTTTTATACTACACATGGCAAATAACTAGATAACACAGATGTTTCCTGAGAATTGGAGCCTCCTGGGCCCCCTAGAAGTCAGATTCAGATTCAGCAGCTATTCAGGCATTCTATTCACATTAGAGAGCTCACCATTTAAGATGCGTAAAAAGTCAGTTTTACTTGGAGAACTCTTCCACCCCTTTCTGTGCCCTGCCTTTTTCTCACTAAAATGAAACCTTCGTGTCTGAAGGAAATGTCAGTTATTTTTATATTGATCTTGAGAGACAACTTATTTCTGTTTTAGAGAGCATGGAGGTTTGAGCTGGGCATCACTGAGAAGCACGAGGACTGTGGAAACTACCCCGCAGGCAAACCGCAGGGTGACTTTAAAGATGGATTTTATTTCTCTCCTCTCATTTGCCAGCTCTCATGGATCTGACAGAGGCCTCCTTTTTTTCCCAGTAGGATATTTGGGGAAAACAATCAGCCCATTTAATTCAGAGAGTAAAGGAAGGAAGGAGAAGTGGGTGGGACTTGAGCTGAGCTCCAGGTAGAAAAATGATAATGACATTGGGGCTCCCGGGTGCCTTGTGGTTGCTTCTGTTTCGGTCTTCAGAAAGAAAACTGGGCAGGAGGTGGGAGACAGAGTGGGTTTTTAAATTTTTGCTAGATTAATGTTGAGAATAAATTGGCAGCTGCAAAAATCTCAAGTGAAATGGGAGAATTAGCCTGATGGACAAGTCTAACAGGTCAGGGATGTGAGTATACTGTGTAGGCATCCTTTCATTCATGATGTCAATAAATAGTGGAGACCTACTAGACAGTCTTCTAGACAGCTGAAATGCTGCAAATAACAAAATTTAGAAGTTTCCTGCCTTCACAGAGCTTGTCTTCTAGTAGAGAGAAGGTAGACAATAAATAAAGAGGGTGACTGCAAATTTGAGGGGTTCTGCTACAGAGGAAGTACCTGGGTGACATGAATAGTTAATGCACTTGGCTGCAAGCTGAAAGGTAGGAGGTTTGAGTCCACACAAAGTCCCATCAGAAGAAAGGCCTTGTAATTTACTTTGGAAAAATAAGTCTAATGTGGAGCACAGCTGTATTTTGACACACATGTCACTGTGAATCCAAGTCAAATGAATGACATCTTTTTTTAATTTTCTATTACAGTGGTACACTGGGTGATGGGACCAATCTTAGGTAGGTCTGAGAGATTATTTTAGATAGGGGGAGTCATGGCAGGTTGTCACATTTGACTATTTCAAAAGCAGCCAAGCAAACCTATTGCAGGTTCGGTAGGAAATATCTGTTTTGAAATACGTGTGTCCTCATAAGTAGTTAAATTTCACACAGCCAGAAGTTTATTGTGACTCTAAAAAGAGTCAGATAACAAAGATACCACTTGCTGGGAGTTCCTCAATCAGACTGTAATCCTACCTTTTCACTAGACTTTTCCTGAATTCTGGGATGTGTATCGTACAGTGGCTACTGAACATTTAGTTTTGGTTTGGGAACACTTCTTCAAATGATGTCTTACATGGCCAAGCCAAGCCAAGTGCTGTCGAGTTGGAGCCGACTCATGGAGCCTCAACATATAAAACTGTTACAAGAGAAGCTATTCTAGCTAACTTGAAGGAGGGACTCACTGCCCCAGCATCCTGCCTATACTTTGCATCTACCTGGAGGCATCTTTGGCAACCCTGAAGGATACTGCAGAGCACAGTGTATATAGTCCCACGGTTTATGATGCCATGGTGAATGATGCCACTGTATCCAGTACCATCGTGTATATACCCAGTGTATAATACTGTGATTATTAAGGTGGTGTGCCAGCTCGCTGTACCATGATTCTCAGTGGTTTTCCTGTTATGCTACAGTTTGGTGCCATATGATAATGTAATCACTTCCATGATGAGATCTGATAGAATGTGATCACCTCAGTAGTGGGATCTGCTGTGAGTAACCAATTAGTTGAAAGGGATTTTCCTTGAGGATGTGGCCTGCGTCCAATATAAGAGGACTTTCTGGCAAAGCTTTCAGGTTTTGCTTCTTCTGGATCCTGTAGCTGGCTTTTGTTCATCTGACTTCCAGTTCATGAGACTTGAGACCCTGCTGATCTTGGGATCCCTCACCTTTGCATCTGTAAGCCAGAGGCCTGTTGTCTGACCTGCTGATCTTGGGTTTGTCAGCCCTTGCAGCTACATGAGTCAGGAGAAGCCTCCAGTCTGACCCATGGAATTGGGACTTTCTAGTCTCTACAACTATGTGAGACATTTGTTTGATATAAATTTCTCTCTCTTTCTCTGTGTATATAGATAGAGAAAAAGAGAGATGTTTCATGGGTTTTTGCTTCTTTAGACAACCCAGCATAACACAAATACCACCATGTTTGATGTTGTTATTGATGCTGTTGATTTTGCTCTGATTCATTACAACTTTATGGATAACAGAGAAAATGTTTTCCAGTCCTGTGCTATCTTACAGTGGTTGCTATGTTTGAATCCATTATATAACAACGTGGTATGTGACAGTGTCTTAGTTACCCAGTGCTTCTGTGACAGAGATACCATAAGTGAATGGCTTTAACAGAGAGAAATCTGTTCTCTCACAGTCTAGGAGGCTAGAAGTCTGAATTCAGGGTGCCAGCTCCAGAGGAAGGGTTTTTCACTCTGTCAGCTCTTGGGGAAGGTCATTGTCATCAGTCTTCCCCTGATCTATGAGTGTCTCAGCACAGGAACCCTATGTCTAGAGGGCGCTCTTGGCACTGGAGCTACCTTCTCAGTGGTGTGCGAATCCCCAGTCCTCATCTCTCTACTTGCTTCTCTCTTTTATACCCTGGTAAAGGTTGACTTAAGACACAACCTAATCTTACAAACGGAATCCTGTTGAGGGAACTGAGACTTAGAGAAACTAAATGACACTTGTGCTCATTTTTCTTCTTGCAATTTCTACACTGTGTCCCAGTTGTTTAGTTGCCTGTCAGTTGCTACATGGTGTACTAGTTGAGGGCAGGGGCATATTTGCTTCACATTGGTGACCACTTTGTTTGAACAGTGCTGGACACACAATAAATATTTGTGGAATGAACACATTCATGTAGCCAGTGCCACATGGCAAGGGATGAGGAAAAGCTGAGATGGAAATCTCGTATTTGTTTTATCCCAGTTCTTTTTCCTACGTTGTCCTTTAAAGGACAGCTCCCTACAGCTGGTGTGTGAATTAATGGAGGTGCACAGAGTGTGTGAAGAAGAGAAGAAGCCATCTTTCTTGCATAAGCTAAAGCTTCCATAAATCATACATTTTCACTGTTCTGTGTTTGCTCTATTACTCAGAGTGAATGAATCTTCTTGTAGGGGTAAAGGATGGTGCAGGGAATATTACATTTCATTTACCCTGCCAGCATTAGGGAACCACAAAAGTCACAGATTCGACTGCCAATGTTTAATCCCTTTTGAATCAGGGTGGCTGCCACCTACAGACGAGACAGGCTGGGACATACATTTCTCTCAGTGTTACTGCTTTGGCAGTTTAAAGACCAACCTTGTTTCCAGAAAAGATGCACTGTCCTAATAAAAAGGGTTTGCATCGATTTGGCTTTCCTGGGAGCTAACATGGACTATTAAAATGATGCAGTCTCTTGAAAAGTTTCTCTTTAGGATGAGGCAATATAACCTCAAATAGAGGTTTGGAGTCTGGCAGGCTTGCATTTGAGTCCTGGGCTCCCACTATTATCTAAATGACACTAGCAGGGTTTGGTTTCTTGGTCTGTGAAACGGGGATCCTGCTACTCATGTGATGAGGAGGTTGAGAAGGTTAAATGAAAGGAACACGGAAAAGGTTGAGCACAGTGCTTGGTACATAGCAAACCCAATTTAAAGCTTTTTTAAAAACATTCCCCCAACAGTTCCACATGAAGGTGCTTTATGTCTGGGCGAGAGAATGGAGTGAGTCCCTCTGTGATGAATGCAGGCATTCTGACCACAGTCCTTTGTGCATGGCGGAAGGCCCAGGCACAGCAGTGATGGGGCAAGCATAAGGGGAGCCTCAGCCCAAACCCACTGTTATGGATCGAATTGTGTCCCCCCCCAAATCTCTGTAGTAATCTAGCTAGGTCATGATTTCTGTTATTACGTGAGGTCCTCCACATTGTAGATCCTAGCTCTGCAGTGTTGATGAGGATAGATGGGCAGCAGTTGAGTTGGTGGTACAAGCCTCACAGCCTAAGATTGTTTTATACCTTTAGGCATTCTCTTGAGATATAAAAGAGAGAAGCTAGAGCAGAGAGTCAGGGACCTCGTACTACTGAGAAGCAGTGCTTGGTGCTGAGTGCATCCTTTGGAAAGGACTGGTGTCCTTGTGCCTCAGAAACTTCCAATCCAGGGGAGGACTGACGACAAGGACCTTCCTCTAGATCTAGCAAAGAAAGTCTTCCTCTGGAGCTGACATCCTTAATTTTGACTTTTAGCCTACTGGACTGTGACCAAATAAATTTTCTTTTTAAAGTCACCTACTTGTGGTATTTTTGTTAAAGCTGCACTAGATGATTTCCACAGACTGCAAGTCCTTTCTCCACTTTCAAAGAGCCCTGGTGGTGCAGTGGGCTGCTAACAGACAGGTCAGATGTTTGAATCCACCAGCTGTTCCTTGAAAACACTATGGGGCAGTTCTACCCTGCGTTATAGGCTCTTTGTAAGTTGAAAGTGACTTGATGGCAGTAGGTTTGTTTTTTTATTTTTTTAGTTCACATTCAAAGGTTACCTGGGTGGTAGAAATGGTAAAGTACTCAACAGCTAGCCAAACGGTTGGCCATTGGAACCTATGCTGAGGTGCCTTGAAAAACAGACTGGTGGTGATTTGCCTCTGAAAGGTCAGAACTTTGAAACTCATATGGAACAGTTCTGTTCTACACATAATGTGGTTGCCATGAATTGGACCAACTTGACAACTAACAATAATAGTAACAATTCACGTTCAAAGCTGTAAGCTTTCCCTTATGACCATAAAGAAAAGGAAAGACGCTGTAGATGTACCTTTGGAGGGTTTTGTTCTGCACTGACTCCTCACGGTGTTAAGACCTTCTGAGGCTGTTTCTAATTTGTAGTCCCCTGGGAAAACTATGGAAACCCTGGTGCTAATTAAAGTGCTGACCAAAAGGTTTGTAGTCCAAATCCTCCAGGCACAATTTGGAAACTCTATGGAAGCAGTTCTATTCTGTCCTATAGGGTTGCTGTGAGTCAGCATCAACTTGACAGCAGTGGGTGTTGGCTTTTGAGAAAGCTCTGCCTTTCATGGGGAAAATTTATAGTAGGAAGAGCATACATGGCGCTGGGAGCACAAAAAACAGGTCTAAATTCCATTTCAATCACTTGATCCTTGGGTTATTGCTGGGGAGTCTGTTTGCCTCTGGATTCCTATTTTTTCTTTGGTAAAATGATCAAAACTAACCTTACTTCATAGAGCAGTTCTAAGGAGTGATTGGGTGAATGTCTGTCCAGGTGTCGTCACACTGTCCATCCTTAGTAAGTGGTCATCATCAGTACTGTGACCATATTCCTGAGGGAACTCAGACAATCCTTCTTACCAATTCTTAGGAGAGATTTGGAGATTGGTGCTCTAAGGGAGAAAAAACATACCACTACCACTGTCTTAAATTGTTTCCTTGGCATTGATAAACTTAGAAAAATGAAAGGTTAAAAAAAAAAAAAAGACAAAGATTCCAAATCACCACAGTTTTGATATATTAGGTGTAAGACTGGTCATTTGCTTCTGGACAGCCCACCATGAGCATTCTGAATCCTTTTGTTGTTCATTCACATATTCTAGAAAAGACTTACTTCCAGGAAGCCTAGGTCAAACATCTAGTATCTACCAGGTTATTATTGTGCCTACCCCTCCTCTCATCTAATCATCACTAGCAGACATCTGACCTTCAGTGTCTACTCACACACGTCTATGTATCAGACTCTGTGTTAAGCCCTTTACATTCAGTATTGTATATAATCCTTGCCAGAGACTTATCAAGTTGTTGTTATTAGGTACCATCAAGTCAGTTTCAACTCACAGTGATCCTGCATACAACAGGACAAAACACTGTGTGGTTCTGTGGCATCCTCACAATCATTATTGTGCTTGAGTCCATCATTACAGCCACTGTCTCATTGATGGTCTTCTTTTTTGCTGTGTGCTTTACAAAACATAATGTCCCTCTATAGGGACTAGTCCCCCTTGATAACATGATCAAAATATGAGAGATGAAGTTTCCCCATCCTTGTGTCTCAGGAGCAATCTGGCTATACTCCTAAAGCAAATCTGTTCCTTTTTTGGCAATCCATTCTTTGCCAACATTGTACTTCATGATTCAAAGGCATCAATCCTTTGGTCTTCCTTGTTTATTGTCCAACTTTAATATGCATATAAGGCAATTGAAAACACCATGGCTTGGGTTAAGTGCACATTAGTCCATACAGTGACATCTTAAACCTTAAAGTGCCTACTTGTCATGTAGACCTTATGATAATAACCATTGTGCAGATGAAGAAACTGAGGCTTAGTGAGGTTAAGGAATTTTTCCTAAGTTATACAGTCAATAAAAATTGAAACCACTAAAGGCCACTGCCACTGAGTCAATCCTGACTCTTAGTGATGCTGTAGATCAGAGTAGAACTCATAAGGAGTGCCTTATGGATTCGAACTGTCAACCTTTTGGTTAGCAGACTTAACACTTAACTGCTATGCACTCAGTACTTACTGTTGGACAAGAAAATGTAATGCAAGACTATAAAGGGGACAGTTGAAAGTGCTTCCTAGACATAACGGAATACCTCATGGAGTTGGTTTACTTAGAAGAATTAGGACCACAGTCTCATGGAATAACTCAATCAGTTAGCGTGATGTTGTTCACAAAGTTTATGTTCTGTGTCCTAGTTTGATAAGTAGGGTCTTGAAACTTTGTGACAGACCATCTAAGATACAACTATTGGTCTTGACACATTTGGAGCAAAAGAGAAAGAAGGAAATCAAAGACTAAGACATCAGACTCTGGGTCTAATACCCTGCATGAATCACCTCCTCATCTACCCTGTTGTTATTGTTGGGCACTGTCAATTTAATTCCAACTCATAGTGACCCTACGTGCAACAGAATGAAACACTGAGCCATGTCCACAATCATTTTTAAGCTTAAGTCCATCATTGCAGCTGCTGTGTCAATCCATTTTCTTGAGGGTCTTCCTCTTTTTTGCTGACCTTCTATTAAACCTGATGTCCTTCTCCAGGGACTGATTCCTCCTGACAACATGTCCAAAGAATGTAAGATGCAGTTTTGCCATCTTTGTTTCCAGGGAACACTCTGGTTGTACTTCTTCCAGAACAGATCTGTTTGTTCAGTCTATGGTGCATTCAATATTCTCCCACACTACAATTCAAAGACATTAGTTCTTCTTCTGTCTTTCTTATTCATTTTTCAGGTTTTACATGCATGTAGTGCAAGTGAAAATATTATGACTTGGGTCAGGTGCACCTTAGTCTTTGCTGTGACACCTTTACTCTTCAACACTTTTAAGATGTCCTCTTTGGGAGATGTTCCCAATGCAATAAGTCTTTTGATTTCTTGACTCTTGCTTCCATGGATGTTAATTGTGGAACCAAGTAAAATGAAATCCTAGTTGTTATCTGGTGTTAATTGATTTTCTAACTGGAGGACTCCCTTTAATATTTCTTATAATTTTGGTTTGGCTTTTGCAAATTCTCTAAATTTCTGTTTATCTGGAAGTGTCCTAATATTGCCATTTTATTTTTGAGACAGTTTTGCTGGATATATAATTCCTGGCAATTATTTTCCTTCAAGGCACTGTGTATATCATCCCATGATGTCAGCCCATTGTCATCAAGCCAATTCCAACTCATAATGACTCTACAGAACAAGTAGAACTGCGTCATAAGGATTCTGAGTGTCTGAGCTTAGTTTAATTGACTCTGCTTTGTAGATTATTTTTCATTTATCCCTAATCTGTTTTAAATTGTCTTCTTATCTTTAGTTTTGGCAAGTTTGGTTATAATGTGCCTTGGTGACTTTCTTTTTGGATATACCTTATGTGCAGTTTGATGAGCATCTTGGACAGATGTTGTAGATGTTGTCATGGATTGAATTGTGTCCCCATCCATGGCTGTGCCATGATTCCAAGTATTTTGTGATTGTCCTCCATTTTATGGTTTTCCTATGTGTATGTTAAAGGTTAGGGTGGGGCTGTAAATGCCTTTAGAAGATCACCTCCCTGCTCCACTGTGAAGGGAGTATGGCTTGTTAATCCTTTCATCTTACAAGAGATAAAAGGAAAGAAAATCAAACAGAGAATTGGGAATCTCACACCATCAAGCAAGCAGCATCAGGAGAAGATCACGGTCCTTCAGACCTGAGGTTCCTGCACCAGGATGCTCCCTGGACAAAGACTGATGCAATACTGGACTTCTCTCCAGAGCTGACAGGGGGAAAAAAGCTGTCCTCTGTTGTAGACATCTTGAGTTTTGACTTGTAGCCTACTGGACTGTGTAAGAATAAACTTCCCTTTGCTAAAGCCACCGACTCTGTCGTATTTCTGTTACAGCAGCCCTAGCTAACTACAGTAGATGTCTTCTCATCTGTCACGATATCAGGAAAGTTTTCGCTCAACAAATCTTCAACAATTCCCTCTTTTTTGTCTGTTACATCTGCTACCCCCATTCTGGTACTCCAGTCACTTGTAGATTATTCCTCTTGATAGAGTCCCATATAATTCGTAGTGTTTCTTGACTTTTTAAAATTTTTTTAACTGAGTTTTCCTGAAATTTGTTGGTGTCTTGTGCTTTGTCTTCAGTCCCACTAATTTGGACTTCCATTGCCTCAATTCTTTTCCTTTGGCTTTCTACTGAGTTGTCTAATTCTGTAATTTTGTTATTGATCTTCTGAATTTCTACTTCCTGTCTGTGTGCTTTCAGTCTCTTCAATATGTCATTATACTCTGTTGCATTTTGCCTCATCTTTTTCCTGAACTCTTGAAGAGTTCTAAGCATTAGTCTTTTGTATTCTACCTCTGATAACTTCAGGAAATTCTCTTCACCTGGAAAATTTCTTGATTCTTTGTTTTGGGAGCTTTCTAAAGCTATCTGGGTCTGCTGTATAAGTGATTTGAGTTTGACTGTTGTCCCCAGGTCATCAGTAAGTTGTTTGCTTACTGTGTTCTAGCATCTTGTTTCATTTTGTTTTGGAATGCCCAAATAGGTTAGTTGTGTATGCTAGTTTGGTTATTGGCACCTTTCAAGTTCTAATGTCTCATCACCAGATTGTTAGAGCTTTTACTATGCATACAAGCCCAGGAGTCTGTTTACTTTTCTTGTATGGATTCAGCTCAACTACCCAGGTAGTCAGCAAGAGTCTGGTGCAGGCTGTCTCCTACAGTTGTAAATGGGCAGGGGTGATTGACGTAGGCACAGGTATTTGACTGCATGTACTGAGAGAGGCAGGGTGCTGTCAGCTGTCCCTGAGTGTTTGTGAGAAAAATGCGTTCCCTTACATCTGCTTCAAAGGAACTACTTCTGCTCTTAGTTTCTGTCTCAGGTGAACTGGGAGATGTTTCCTACCCCACTTCCTCCTGTTTGTTAAATTGTTCCATCTCCAAGTCTAGGAGGAAAATGGTCCAATGTGTGCATAAGAACTCTTACTTCTGGAGTCAGAGTCCAGAGCTGGGTACAGTGCAGAGGAGGGTAGGGGAAGCACTGGGAGAATGGAAAGAGGTTTATCCTGAAGGAAAATTTTAGATCCACTCCCTATGGTTGGTTAGATGACAGCCATTAAGCATCTGAAGATCAAGTACAGTTTTTCACTGGTTCTGGAGGCTCAAGTGTACTCTCTGCTCAGTCTCTCCAGCTGAGGAGCATGCTGTCTGAACACCACTGCTCTGTTCACCATGCTGGCTGAAGCCAACACCTACTGAGTCAGGTCTTGCCAGCCCTAGGTACTCCTGGACCCACACTTCTTTCCCAATTGCTCAGATTTCTCAAACATCCCTTTGATGTTCAGGGCTCTTAGAGTATCATGTATAATTGATTCATTTGTTCTTCTGGGTCTCTGTAGTTAGAAAGATCACAGTCAGCATCTGACTACTCTGCCATCTTGGTCCTCCTTGGTGTTTGCTACATTACATAAGTGAACACACACTTAGTCTCTAGTCTCATGGTTTCATTTGACCAAATTATTGTCCTATTTGCAATAAGGTCAAGCTAGGGGAGAGGCAGGAGGATGCAGATGGATAACGAGGACAAGGGGTGAGTCCGTTAGTTTAAATGGTACATTCTACTGGGCTGATGGGAGGTAAGGGAGCTAGGGAGCTTATAAACAATACTGAAGAAAAAAAAAATAGACCTCTTTGGGGTGCTGTAAGGATTAAATGAGCTTCAAAGGCCCCAAAATGGTCTTAGGACATTAACTGAAAAGTCATTATTGCTGTTTTTGTTTTAAAACCAGATTAACAACTGATTCTATGAGAATACTACAGCGGGAGCCCTTAGATTCACCTAAGAGAAAATTCTGTACTCTGTTAAGCCACTGCCAAAGGTAGGAGTCCAAAAGAAACAACCCTGCATTCTGGAACTTTCTGAGTCTCAGTTCAAAATGTCACATTATTTACATCTGGAACTTTCTGAGTCTCAGTTCAAAATGTCACATTATTTACATTCTTGAAATTCAAACTGCAGGATTCTGAGGTTCTAGTTCCTTGCTCTGTCCCTTCTGGGAAAATGTACTACATGAATAGTTGGAGAGTCACACTCTGTAACACATTCTCCTGGTTCTTATCAGGAGAACCAGGAAGCGAGGCTGGCTGGTAGTTAAGTCCCTGACCCACATGAAGTCATAGCAAACATCCTTTGCTATCTACTTTTCCGTTATTGTGGAAAATGGTACAGGACATGGACACGTTAAGCCCTGCCTGACTCTGGTGTTTTCTCCAGGTAACCCAGGAATGGATACTTTAAAACCCTGTTCCAGGCCACAGATTGGTAGAGTAATGAATTTGAATACTTACAATGTCTTTTCCTTCAGTGAGAAAGACTTAAGTAACATGTCTTCTCCTTATGCCTTGGAGGGTCCACAGAAACACAATCAGATACCCTCCTTCTCATATTGGGAGATAAAACTGTGTGTGTGAGAAGAATGAAAAATACGTTATTTTCTAGAGACTGGAGAATGATGTATGTTCTTGGAGGGAACCTACTACCTCAAAATTAGTCATTCGACACCGTGTTCCCTCTGCTACTTGAAGTGCCTCATTTTAAAAATGTTAGGGATTTTTTTTCCCTCCTCTCACTTAACTGTGGGAACATTAAATGCACAACTTTATCAAAATGACATAAGATATATGTTTCTGCCAACAGCAACAGGAGAGGATTAACAATTCAAATGGAAATGAGAAAAGTCTCTCTGAAAAGATGGGAACAGGGAAAGTTTGTTTGGGAATCTTGCTCTCTCCTCAGCCTGATGCACATTATTACATACTCAGAGTCCCTGAGGTCCTGACAGTGGAATTGTTTTATAAGGGGGGAAAGAGTTTTATTTTATATTATTTTGTTCTGTATCCATGAAATCAGGACTAGCTGTACACTTTTGTGGAGTATAAAACTGTCCAGACATTTCTAATGCTTGCCTGCCTAATGGCTGGTGTCTGAATTGGCGTAGAGCTAATACTTCTAGCCATTAGCAGACCCCAGTTACAGGCCAGAAAGCCACCTTTGAATGGAAACAGGAAAAGAAAGGAGAGGGTGGCACTTTAGGAGGTGGAAGGTGGGGAGAAAAACCACTCTGTGGGGTTAGTAGTAGCATACAAGAAATAGAATTCTATATATAGATGACAAGTGTTCATTTGATTGATAGAAGGATGTGTTCACAATAGATTAAAATGAAAACTTTTTGAGTAGCAGGTTAGCCTGTGTCTTAAGAAGAGCATGTTCTTTGAAACACCTTAAATATTTCATTAGCAGGATATAGAAATGAATCTCTTGACATCTGAAGATAATTTTCTGATATATAATTTACAGATTGATTTCTTTTCTTTCATCTGCCTTTTTCTTAACCAGGAGTGTCTTTGACATTTTGTTCTCACATGTCTCATTAAATCACTCCTATCACAGGGCTTGAAATTGTAGCCAAGACACCAGTGTATACATAGAGGGAGAGCTCCACAGAAGCCGCTGTATGTAATGGCTCCGGTGGAAAGTCACTGTCAGGAGAAAATGGACAGAAATGATAAACTGAAAGCCAGTAGAAACATTTTGTTCCTTTGAGAGAAGTGATTCAGGATAGAGTCTGTTGCTGGTCTCTTCAGTTAGCCTCCACCTCCCATCTCAAGGAAACCAAACCACTGCCACTGAGTTGATTCCAACTCGTGGTGGTCCTGTATGACAGGGGCAAACTGCCTTAGAAAGTCCATAGACCTTCTAAGGAGCAGCTGGAGGATTCAAACGGCCAATCTGTTGGTTAGCAGATGTCTCCCAACATGCTAATTCCTGGCTTATTCAGCGAGCCCCACCCATGGTATCTCTAGAATTCATCCAGTTGTTTTTTATCAAAGCTTTTGCACCAGAATCTCTTCCATAAGATCTTTTCTTTACTAGTTTCTTCTTAAGCTTCAGGACTTGGTTCAAATGTCACCTCATGAGAAAAGAATTCCTTCACTGAAGTATCTAAAAGCCACACCCACCTCACTCTCTCAACTGATTCTCTATCACACTTACCTATTTCAATGTTTTTTCAGTTTTCATCACTTTCTGAGATGACCATGTTTCTTTGTTTATCTGATGATGATTTGTCTCTGCCTACTTGAATGTATGCTCCAGGAGAACAGGACATTGTACATTGCTATGCTTCTAGCACCCAGAAGAGTGCCAGGTGTGTACCAGGAACATGGTACACACCTGTATTGCATTAATGAATAAAACAAGAACCTTATGGATTACAATTTAAAAATCTGTGCTCTTAAGGGGACAAAATAACCCCATCTCAATTGGGGTTTCCCTGAAAGCAGAGCCTGGGCAAAGGCCTGTTTGCAGATAGTGTGTATAGGAATGTACTTCTAGGGATCAAGCAGGAGGGACAAAGAAGTGAAAAAAGAGAAGGTGGGGAAGCCACTAAAAAGGTATGTTATTGATTTAGCCATCGCTAAAAACAGCTAGTAATTGATTCCAAGGGAACATCTGAGAAGCCTGATGAAATGCATCTTAAAACTCTTTACTCAGAGGAAGATGTGAAATCATGATACACTGGCAAACATGATCCATTCATTGGTCAACAGCTGCCCCATGAGCATTGACTGCTCTGCGTTTTTGGTTTGCACATAGCTAAGTTCCACATGGTTCCCTGTGGGATGCCAAGGACAGAAAGTGAGGTGGGCAGTACTGGCTGAGGTGAACACTACCAGGTTACACTATTTAAAACCTGCATGAGACTGGTTGATGCAGCCATGGCTGGAAATAAAGATAAGGACTGAAAAAAAACCAAACCCATTGCTGTCGAGTTGGGTCTGACTCATAGCAATCCTAGAGGTCAGATTAGAACTACCTCATAGAGTTTTCAAGGAGCACCTGGTGGCTTGGAAATGCTAACTTTTTGGTTAACAGATGTAGCACTTAACTCACTACGCCACTAGAGTTTCCTAGGGAAAGGTTAGGACTAGGGGATTTAAAATAATGCTCAGGGGGACACTAAGGTCATTTAGAGATCTACTTCCTTTTGGAAGTAATTAGTTTATTAAACTCTGTATTTCAGCCATCATCACTGCACACTGTCTCATTTTTACTCAACCTGATGGATTAGGCATGATGTGTTTTGCAAGTTAATTTCCTAATACCCACTTTCCCACCACATCTCCCTTTTGTGCTTTTCAGCCCATCTTTCTGCTTTGCTTTCTCAGAACATGGAAATTCACCTCTGTCTTCTCTAATCATATTAGCCAACAGCACAGGTAATTCATGACTCTGGACTTGCTATTTCTGGGCACTGTGAGGTGCCCTGGTAGTTCAAGTGGTTGACTGCTAACTGAAAACTCATTGGTTTGAAACCACCAGCAGCTCCTCAGAAGAAAGATGTGGCAGTCTGTTTTAATGATTTACAGCCTTGGAAACTCTATGGGATCACTGTGTTTTGGAACTGACTCTATGGGGGTGGGTTTGATTTTTTTTTTTTTTTTTTGGATAGCAGATCTTGGGATCCGATATGTGATTTTTCAGAAGTTCCCACCAAAGTGCAGGTGGATAGCTTGTCTCTTTCTCTTCTCATCTTCTCTCTTGGTGCCCCTGCAGAGCTTTGTGAATAACTAGTTAGCTATCAGAGTACACAGTGTCTTTTGTGGAAGAGTTTGCAGAAGCAGTGTAAAACAGATGTGGATCCTACAATCTATAGGAAACTGAAAGTTCCAAGAATGCAAGATGCAGTAAATTTTGACACTGCAGTTTGTTGAGAAGATGTTTTATTTTTTAATTCCTACCCAGATACATGATAAATGAGATAACTTCTTCTGGTCCCAAGGTGAACAACGTGATAACCATTCCTCAACAGCAACAACATACTATTTCTTCTGGTATGTCTTTTGTCAAGATACGTTACCCTAGGAAACACTTCTGCTTCTCAGATTGTTATTTGTAGAGTATTTTTGCTGATATCCCTAAATTTCCCTGAAATGTCTGCACTCAGCTGGGGGATTTAGGACTATGTGAGGGGGAAAAATGGATGTTACATGGATCATCCCTGTTGGGTTTACAGACTCAAGATCCAGTGATATACCCTGTTCTCCACTCAACAACCTCTATTACAGCCTTACACTGAGGCCAGAGTTTGACTGATTCATCTGGGAAAACTTTGGATTGAAGAGTTAAGTAGGAAGGAAAGCAGTGAGCTGTAGTTCCAGTTGTTTCCTGATGCCTTCAGGGCAACATCCAGATATTTTTCTGCATGTAAGTTCTTTCATTTCTAACCTTGATTTACCTGTTCAGTCTTATCTTTCAGTATCCTTCACCTTGCACTCTGACTTTTTGCCAGGCAATTTGGAATTTCCCAAACTCCTCATGTTCTCTCTTAATCAGATTACTTTTTTTTTTTAATTGTGATTGAGTGAAAATGTAAATTCTTGTATAAATTTTCATGTCCACCTATATGCAGGTCCTACTCTTCTCCCCGCCTGGTAACAGCACACTCTTCCTCTCTGCTCCATGCATGCTTTATCCTCCCAGGAATCTCCTGTACCCTCCTCTCCACCCACTCCCCCACCTCCAGTAAGAGGTCAGCAGGACAACATCTTCTAGATGCACAGGACCATAAAGTGCACACCTAATATGGTCACTCTGTGTTGCCAAGTCCAGTCCGTTCTTGTCTGAAGAGCTGACCTCCATTATGATTTATGGACAGGGACAGCATCAGTACCAAGGGCCGTGCTCCCAGGGGAACCCTGATGCTCCTGGACCATCAGTTGCAGTCTTTTAGTGGAGATCTCAGGGTGCACCCCTTTTTATTCTTGTGTTGCCATTGAGACTCAACTGTATGAGCTCCATCAAGGCTATCACTGGTGGTGGCCGGACACCATCCAGTTCTTCTGGTCATATGTCAATGTAGTTACCTGCTCACTTGGGTCTCTCTGTCTTCTGGGTTCTCATTCTCCCATGTTGTTTTGGTCCCTGGTGATCATTCATTCCTGCTGAGTTTGGACTATTTACTATACCTTCAGATGGCAGCTTGGCAGCTTTTAAGACCCCAAATGCCACTCACCAATGTGGAGTGCAGAAGGCTCTTTTAGGAAAACACCAGTTGTGCCAATTGGCCTTTATTTCCTCTGACAGCATGGTCCCTGGCTCCGCACCCCAGCTGCTCTGTCTTTGTGATATTGGGTTAAGATGGGAGGAGGAATCATGTTATGTTAAAGTCCAGTTAATATTGATCTTCTTTCTAAAGTGTGCTGTCGCAGATTTCACCCAACCAAATTTCTATCAACTAGGTTATCTAAACCCTGCCTCTCTTACCCTCCCTTCCTCCCCACTCTTGCAGCCATCAGAGTCTTTTATTCTATGCATGAGTCTGTTTTTCAGTTCTTGTTGTAGGGGTCTCATACAATAAGTGTCCTTTTGTCACTGATGGTATTCACTCAGCATAATGTCCTCCAATTGAAACCAGATTATGAGATGTTTCCTAAAATCATCGTTGTTCTTTATCATTGCATAGTGTTCCAATGAGTATATATACCATAATTTACCTATCCATTCCTCTGTTGTTGGGCATCTGGGTTGATTCCAACTTTTTACTATTGTGGACTCTGCTGCAATAAACATTCATGTGCATGTATCAGTTGGTATGAATGGCCTTGATTCTGTAGGATATATTCCAAGCAGTGGAATTACTTGGTCAAATGGTATATCTATATCCAATTTTTTAAGGAAGCACCAGATTGCTTTCCAAAGAGGTTGCACCATTTTGCAATGCCACCAACAGTGTAGGCCAAGTGTAGGAGAGTTCCAGTTTCTCCACAGCGTCTCCAGCATTTGTTGTTGTGCATTTTTTGGATCATGGCCAATCTTGTTGGAGTGAGATGGTATCTCATTGTCATTTTGATTTGAATTTCTTTAATAGCTAATGATTGTGAGCATATCACGATATGTGTTTTTGCTGCCTGGATCTCTTCTTTAGAGAAGTATCTGTCCATCTCCTTTTCCCATTGCTTAATTGGATTATTTATCTTTCTCTTATTTTGTAGTACCTTATAGATTATGGAGATCAGGTGTTGGTCTGACATACAGTTGCCAAATTTTTTTTTCCATTCTGTAGGTAGCCTTTTAATTCTGTTAATAAAGTCTTTGAATGAGCAAAAGAGTTTGATCCTTAGTAGTTCCCATTTATCTATTTTCTGTTGCTTGTGGTTTCTTTGATAGATTTTGAAGTCTTTCTACATTGTGTATTGAAATTTCCATTGTTGTTCCTACTTTTTGTTGGATGAGCTTGTCATGGATCAAATTGTGTCCCCCCAAAAATACGTGTAGCCATGTGGCTGGGCCATGATTCCCAGTATCTTGCAACTGCCCTCCGTTTTGTGGTTTTCCTATGCTGTATGTTAAAGGATTAGTGTGGGACTGTAAATCCCTTTATAAGATCACCACCCTGCACCACTGTAAAGGGAGTTTCCCTGGAGTATGCCTTGCCCCACCCTTAATCCTTTCAGCCTGCAACAGATGAAAGGACAGAGAAGCAGGCAGAGAATTGGGAACCTCCCACCATCAATAAATCTGCACCAGGAGAAGAGCGCATCCTTCAGACCTGAGGTTCCTGTGCCAAGATGATCCCTGAACAAAGATTGATGCAATACCGGACTTTCCTCCAGAGTCGACAAGGGGGAACGTCTTCCCCTGGAGTGGACACCTTGAATGTGAACTTGCAGCCTACCAGACTATGTAAGAATAAATCTTCCTTTGTTAAAGCCATCCACTCTGTGGTATTTCTGTTAGAGCAGCCCTGGCTGACTGAAACAGAGCCTTATCATTTTAGATTTGATACTTAGGTCTTTTATCCAGTTTGAGTTGGTTTTTGTATAAGGTGTAAGATATGCATCTTCTTTCAATTTATTGCAGGTGGATTTCAAATTTTACTAGCACCATTTGTTGGAGAGATTGTTTTTACCCCAGTTAAATGTCTTAGGGCTTTTGTCGACTGTCAGCTGTTCATATTCAGATGGTGTCATCTCTGGAGTCTCAATTCTGTTCCACTGATCTGTTTTTGTACCAGTACCAGGCTGTTTTGACTACTGTGGCAGTGTAACAGCTTCTAAAGTTGGGTAATGGGAGGCCTCCCAGTGCGTTCTTCTTCTTCGGCAGTGCTTTACTTATCAGGGGCTTCTTCCCTTTCCAGACAAAATTGGTGATTTGTTTCTCCATCTCATTAAAAAATGTCACTGGAATTTGCATTGGGATTGCATTATATAAGCAGATTGCTTTGGGTAAAACAGACATTTTCACGGTGTTAAGTCTTCCTATCTGTGAGCAGGGTAGGTTTCTCTATGTAAGTCTCTCTTCATTTCTTGTAGTAAGGTCTTGTAGTTCTCTTTGTAAAAGTCTGTTATTTCTCAGGTTAGATTTATTCCTAGATACTTTATCTTCTCAGGAGCTGTGGTAAATGGTATTGATTTGGTGATTTCTTCATTAATAATCTTGTTGTTTGTATAAAGGAATCCTGCTAATTTACTTATGTTTATCTTGTATCCTGACACTTTGCTGAACTCTTCTATCAGTTTGAGTAGTTTATTTATGGATTCTTTAGGATTCTCTGTGTATACAATCATATTGTCTGCAAATAGGGAGATTTTTTACTTCTTTGCCGATGCAAATTAATGTGATTGAGTTAATTCACTGATGTAAATGCCCTTTATTTCTTGGTCTTGTCTAATTGCTCTGTCTAGAACTTCTACTATAATGTTGAATAGGAGAGGTGAGAGTGGGCATTTGTCTTAGGCTGGGTTTTCTAGGGAAACAAAACCAGTAACATGTCTATGTACAAGGAAAGATTAATATATATAAAGTACAAGGAAATATATATAGATAGATATAGATACAGATACAGGAAACAGCTCACGCAATCACGGAAGCTGAATTTCCCAAGTCCTGGCACAAGCCTTACGTGGCCACAGGAGCTGGTGAAGCCAAGATCCACCGGTCAGAGACCAGAGTTCTAGATCACTGATTGTGTAGGTCAGTGGATCTCAAGCTGGCAGCGAGATGGAGCTGCAGAGGCTGGTTAACAAACCCAGGATCAGCAGGACAGGGAACAATACTCTCAAGCGCTGACTGTAAAAGTTGATGAATCCACCAGCTGCTAGTTCAAGTCCAGGAACCAGACACCAGAAGAAAAGAGCAGGAGCTACTGGCTATGTGAGCAGACCAGCAGTAGTGGTGGAAGGTGGAGAGATGAGAGCCGAGGGGTGGGAAGCCACCACAGGCCCCACCCTGCCACTGGATACAGTATCCAAATATGGAGTAGCCAAGTTGACATAATCCTGACCACCACAGCATCCTTGTCTAGTTCCCATTCTCAAGGGAAATTGTTTCAGTCTCTCTCCATTCAGGATGATGTAGGCAGTTGGCTTTGTATAAATGGCCCTTATTGCACTGAGGAACTTGCCACCTATTCCTATTCTGCAGAGAGCTTTTAGCATGAATGGGTGTTGAACTTTATCAAATGCCTTTTCTGCATCAATGGACAAAATCAGGTGATTCTTGTCTTCTGTGTTCTTTATGTGGCTGATCCCATCAATTGTTTTTCTGATGTTGAACCAGCCTTGTGTCTCTGATGTGAATCCAACTTGGTCACAATGGATTATTTTTTTGATATATTGATTCTGTTGGCAAGAATTTTGTTGAAGATTTTTACATCTCGATTCATGACTGATACCGGTCCGTAGTTATCCTTTTTGGTTGGGTCTTTCCTTGGCTTTAGTACCAGGGTTATGCTGGCTTCCTAAAATGAATTTGGGAGTATTCCATCCCTGTCTATACCTTGAAATAGTCTCAGTAGTATTGGAGATAACTCTTCTCTAAAAGCTTGGTAGAATTCTTCAGTGAAGCCATCTGGGCCTGGGCTTTTTTTGGTTGGCAGTTTTGGGATGACTTTTTCAATCTCTTCCTTTGTGATGGGTTTATGAAGTTGTTCTGCTTCACTTTGTGATAATTTGGGTAGGTGGTATGAATCAAGGAATCTGTCAGAGTACAGTCTTTCATAGTATTCTGTTATGATTTTTTTATTTCTATTGGATCTGTTATGACAACTCCCCTCTCATTTCTTATTTGGGTTATATGTTTTCTTTCCTGTTTTTCTTTAGCAAGTTTAGCCAATGTTTTGTCAATTTTGTTGATCTTTTCAGAAAACCAGCTTTTGGCCTTTTCAATTCAATTTTTTCAATTGTTCAATTATTCTGTAATTTGTTTAGTTCTGCTTTAACTTTTATGATTTGTTTTCTTCTGTTGCCTGAGAGGTTCCTCTGTTGTTCTCTCTCTACTTGTTCAAGCTGTAGGGTTAGTTCTTTGGTTTGGTTTCTTCCTTCCGGAGGTGTGCATTTATGGAGATAAACTGACCTCTGAGCACTGCTTTGTCTGTATTCCATAGGTTCTGGTAGGAACTGTTTTCATTCTCATTGGAATCTACAAATTTCTTTATTTCATCCTTGATTTCTTCTATAACACATTGTTTTTTGAGCAAGATGTTGTTCAGTTTCCATGAGTTCCACTCTCTATCTATGTTTTTTCTGCATTTGATTTTGACTGCTATGGCTTTATGATCTGAGAAGATGCTTTGCATTAATTCAATGCTATGGATTTTGTTGAGAATTGCATTATGTCCTAACACATGGTCAATTCTGGAGAATGTTCCATGTGCACTGGAGAAGAAGGTGTGGTTGTCTGCTGATGGATATAAGGTTCTGTATGTGTCAGTGAGGTCTAATTGGTTAATTGCAGCAATAAGGTCTTCTGTGTCTTTATTGAGCTTTTTTTCTAGACAATCTATCCAGTATTGAGAGTGGAGTGTTGAAGTCTCTCATTATTATTGTGGAGTGATTGATCTAATTTTTGAGAGTAGTCTGTGTTTGTTCGATGTATTTAGGTGCTCTAAAATTAGGTGCATAAATATTTAATATTCTTAAGTCCTCCTTGTGTATTGAACCTTTCAGCAATAGTGTCCATCCTTGTCCACAATGGTGTATTTTATATTAAAATCTATTTTATCTGAGATTAGAATTGTCACACCTGCTCTTCTTTGTGTATTGTTTGCTTGATATATATTCTTTCATCCTTTAATTTTCAGTTTGTTCCTATCTTTAAGGTAAGTTTCTTGTAGGCGACATGTGGATGGGTCATGTCTTTTGATCCAAGTTGTCTCTTTACTGGAGCGTTCAGTCCATTCACATTAAATGTAATTATTGATAGGTATGTGTTTAGTGCTGTCATTGTGATATGTTTTTTTGGGGGTTGATTTCTCTGTTGTTCTTATTAATCCATTCTGGGACATTCTTCATGAGTTGATTTTTCACCCTTTTCAGGGTTTTTTTTTGTGGTTGTTGAGACTCCTGTATTAAGTTTCTTGATTTGATATGTTGCATCTTTATTGTGCTTTATAGCTGCCCCTTTGATCCTCCTTAATAAACTATGTATAAACCCAATTTTAATTGCTACCAGTCTTATTAACTTCCTCTGCATCTGGAAGGACTATAATGGCTGTAGTAAATCCCTCTTTTTAATATGATGACATCATTGCTTTCATGATTTGATCATGTGAACATGTCTTTCACAGTTATAGCTTTGATTGAGTTTGGAGCCTTCCCTAACTGACTAGGTTTCTGGGTGATGTGTCCTGTATTTGCTTCTGAAATACAAAGTTAGTGGTTTTGTTCTTTTAAGCCAAGAGATTCTTTCAGTAGTTCTTGTAGCTTTGGTTTGGTTTTTACAAAGTCTCTGACTTTCTGTTTATTTGTGAATGTCTTGATTTCATTTTCATATTTGAAAGATAGTTTTGCAGGATATATAATTCTCGGTTGGAAGTTCTTCTCCTTCAAGGCTTTGAATGTGTCATGGCACTGTCTCCATACCAGCATTGCTTCTGCTGAGAAATCCAGTGAAAGCCTACAGGGTTTGCCTCTGAATGTTAGCTTTACTTTGAGTTGTGTTGCCTTTAAGATTTTCTGCTTATGTTTCATTTTGTTAAGCTTGATTATAATATATATTGGAGTCTTTCTTTTGAGATCTATATTCAGTGGCATTCAATATGCATCATGGACATCTATATTCTCTTTCATAATTTCTGGGAAGTTTTCTGTCAGCACCTCAGCAACAATACTCTCTGTGTTCTCAGGTGTCTTACCCTGTTCAGGGGCTCCAATTAATCATAGATTGTTCTTCTTAATAGAGTCCCACATGCTTCTTAATGCTTCTTCATTTCTCTTTCTTTTTTTCTGAATTCTCCTCATAGATACTGGAGTTGGTAGCTCTATCTTCAAGTCAGAAAGTCTATATTCTGTTTGTTCCATTCTGTTTTTTGGCTTTGAATTGAAGTTTCTGTCTGTTTGATTTTGTTCTTGATTGGTTGAAGTTTAGAGTACTGTTGTTCCATCAGATCAAACAGCTTGATTAATTTTTTCATTTTGCTCTGCTGCATTCTGTATCAGGTCTGGGTGGACATTTTATATAATCCTTTAGTATTTACCTTCTGATAGTTTCAGAAAGATTTCTTTATCTTGGAAGTTCTTTGGTTGTTTCTTTTGCAGGCCTTCTGAAGCCATTAGTGATTTCTTGGTTACACTTTTCTCCAGAGTGTTTCTTTTTGGGCAGCATGTGAGTCAATAGAGGCTGGGAGAGATGCTGTGAGGATGAACTGCAGTTGTTTCTCTAGGCCATCTTAAAATGAAAGGTAAAAGGTACCTGATCACTTCCACAGTCAGTCAGCTTTTCAGGTGTACAGGTCCCTCTTCCCAGCTGACAAAGTAAACATTTCTATACCCAACCCCAGATTTTATAGACTAGTTCAAAGCACAGAAAGGCTACTGCCCTTTTGGCCTCTACTGCCGGGCCCTAGCCACAGGCGACACTGTAAAATACTGCTTTTCTGCCTCAAAAGTGCTCTGCTCTGGGCAGGTGCTGCCTCCCAGCCTAGGAATAGGTCCAGCTGGAGCCTCTATATGGATGTATCTGCCTACGAGTAGAACAAGAGGGCATCCCACACAAGCTGCCCACCTGCCTCAGTATGGGCTACTCAGTAGTGGAGACAGAAAGAGAGGCCAAAGGTGCCGAGATTCACAGAGTCCAAAGCTGTGCGTTCAAAATGTGGCAATTTCACCCACCAACCCCACCAGCAGTGCATCTGAGATTAGCTGCTAGTCAAGTCCCAGCTCTGCCCACTGGCTAAGACAGAGAAAAAAAGTTAAAATGGTGAGTTACCATCATTCTGTAAAAGCCAGCATTCAACCAGAGCAGGGGTTGGTGAAAGAGAGGAAGTCTTCCATTCAGTGGTATGAAGTCCAAATTGACTACCCTATGCTGTGTCCTAGGGCTCACTAGGTTTCTGGAAGGCTCTGCTTAATTATCAAGTCAGGTCTTGGTTTCCAGAAGAACTTAGGGAGATGTGTGCTTAGTCTGACATCTTGACTCCCCTCCCCCATTACTTTTTATGTAACTGGATCTCTTTTCTGCTGCTCTTCACCTGGGTACTTCATCTCATTCCTACTTGTGTCATTGATTCTCTTGTCTGATTTCTCCTATGCATCTTGCTTCCTTACATTTTATATTTTCTTTCTTTTAAGAGAATGGTCTTAAGATGATTATTTCGAGAGTTGTATTTTATCTACCTGCTTGGACATTAGGGTCAATGTAAAAGAGGTTCCTAGCTTTTTACCTACTAAAAACATATTTAAATGATGTAAGTGTCATGGAAACTCCAATGGTGTAGTTGTTAAGTACTATGGCTACTAACCAAAAGTTTGGCAGTTTGAATCTACCAGGCACTCCTTGGAGACTCAGTGGAGCAGTTCTGCTCTGTCCTGTAGGATCTCTATCAGTCAGAATTGCCTTGAGAGCAGTGGGTTTGCATTTTGTCATATGTGGTCTAGTTTAAAGGTCAGCAAACATTTATTGTAAAGGGCCATATAATAAATATTTTAGGCCTTGTGGGCCACATCCTGTTGCTATCACATATTCTTGTTTGTTTTTTCTACTGTCCTTTAAAAATATATAAAAACAACTCTGACTTGCAGGCTAGGGGATGTCTTCAGTCCACAGGCTGTAGTTTGCTGACCCTTGGAACTCTAGTTAGCCATATTGTAGATATTAAAACACGAAAATATTGTCAAGCCTCCCATGAGACTGTGAAAGACAAAATAGCTGTGTTTGGGGCATTGACACTGTCTTTCATAGTCTCAATCCATCTCATCTGATAACGTCCCAGGAGCTTGTTAGGGGATGTGGATTGTTATTATGATGGTGGATGAAATTGGAAGATAGTTTGTCTAATCTTCCATAAATTTTGGTAAAAGATTTTTCTTTCAAATTAGTCTTAAGGTCACAAGGAATATGCCTATAATGTTGGTGTACATGGTATAATCTATATAGCTAAGTTTCCCTTAGCCAGAATGGTTTCTTCATTTTGTTTTCTTCCTCTGGGTCCCAATAAATCAACTGTTACAGCAAGTGGGAAGAATAGAGTGATTAGCATCCCAGAAAATAGCGATGGAGACAATTTCTGCCACTGTAGGACTGTGACAAAGATGATGAGCTAGCCATGGAATATCAACACTAGAGGGGATTTAATGACAAAATGAGGCTCAAGTTTTGAGACAAGTACCAGGCTCAGCTGGAACTGGAACCCAAGTTCTATAACGCTCAACACTAAATTCTTTACACCTCACTCACTGTGTTGTCTCCCCTGTGGTTTTTAGTAGTTTAACCAGTTGCAATCAGTTGACAGCAAATCATAGTGACCCTGTGTGTGTCATTATAGAACTGTGCTCCATAGGGTTTTCACTGTGATTTTATTGGAAGTGGATTACTAGACCTTTCTTCTAAGGCAGACTTCTTCTAGGTGGACTTAAACCTTCAACCTTTTGGTTAGCAGTTGAGTACATTAACTGTATGCATCACCCACGGACTCTGAATAATCAAAACCCAAACCCACTGTTGATGAGTCAATTCTGACTCATAGTGACCCTATAGGACAGAGTAGACCTGCTCCATAGAGTTTCCAAGGAGCACTTGGTGGGGTGGAACTGCCACCAGGGTTTCCTCGTAAATAACAGGGACCTTTTATTCAACTCTGAGAGTGTTTTAACACATGTCTACACATTTCTTGTCCATTTTACCAACAAACTCAGTGCTGGTGACTTTGCTCATCTATTGCATTGTCTCCATGGCAGGCTTAACCCATAGCCAGACTTATCTCTTTCTGCATGGAGGTGCACCAACACTTGTTCTGGCAGAGTGGACTTATAAAGCCCTGCCAAATTGTATGTGCCCTGAGAAGAGTGACAGTTGAGCTGTGGTCCTGAAGTCAAAAGATTTGCAGATCGCTTCTCATGGTGTTGGCCTTCTGTCTGAACATGCCTGTTCTACTGTAATTAATAATGTCACTCTCCATAACAAACTTATTAAAGCTAGACCAGCATCTGCTTGTGTGATGGATTATGCTAGATTCATATTGCTGTACACATTCATCTGGGATATTAGCAGTAATCAACTAAACCAAAGCTGCTCTTGATGAGAAGTTGGTGCTTCACTAGATAAAGTAGCAAGATGCAATGGACAGAGGGGAAGAGGAGCAGGAAATGAGTGCTCTCAGCTAGGCAAGTGAACTTTGATACAGGAGAAAAGTACTTGATGGTAAAATATAATTAGACAAAGTCACTGATAAATGTGGATTTATGCCCTCAGCTGCAACAGGGTGGGGGATAGATGTTCTAGGGGAATATGAGGATTGTGGGATTAGGAGAACCTTCCTGTACTTTACTTATAAGACTGTGCTATATGGCTGGCTATAGGACCTAAAGGTTGTTTATTCATTTTTAAAAAAAATTATTTCATTAAAAAAATGATAAGATGTCTGTTTTTGCAGGTACTGCTGAAACTGACTACAATTAGATAACAAATCAAGATTCTGTTTTCAGAGTGTCTTGCATCCTCTGCAATCTAGCTGTAATATTTATTTAACTGTGTCCTTCACTCCCTCTGAGTGTCTAGGCCTTGGTACAGTCTGTTATTTGGATCTGTAATACTTCTCCTTGCTAAATTCTTCTAATACTGGTATGCTTCAGCTGATGTATTACTTCCTTGAACTTTCTCTGATCTTAAAAATATCATTTGATGTCGTTCCTAGGTACTCCCACTCCCACTGTCACAGGAGCTGTTATCACACTGCACTGGGGATGCTTTTTTACTTACCTACCGCCAGAACCAAACTTTGAAAGCAGATATAAGTCTCTGTTTTTTGTGGTTATCTTGGCATTGGGCATAATATCTAGCACACAGTACCATAACTAAACAAGCCAGCTGCTGTCAAGTTGACTCCATTTCATTGGAACCATGTGTGCAGAGTAGAACTGCATGCCATAGGGTTTTCAAGACTGTGACCTTTTGGAAAGAGGCTGCCAGGCCTTTCTTCCAAGGTACCTCTGGGTGAGTTCAAACTGCCCTTTCATTTACTAGCCAAGTGCTTGATGATTTATGCCATCCAGGGATTCCCAGCACACAGTAGGTTCTCAGTAGTTAGTTGGTAAGTATTTAAATAAGGCACACAACTTTTTCTTATACTCAATTCCTAGTATTGTGTGCTAGAGGTATTCTTGACGATTTGTGCCATCCAGAGATTCTCAGCACACAGTAGGTACTCAACAAGTAGTTGGTAAGTATTTGGATAAGGCACACAACTTGTTCTTACACTCAATTCCTACTGTTGTGTGCTAGAGGTGTTTTAAGGAAGGATCTGCCACTATGTCCAATGTTAAGTTTCGGTCTTTTGTATACCACCCTAGCATCTGCCCTGGACTACCGAGAATTTAAGTTTCAGAGACTAAGTGAGCAGCCCAACTTTCATTCCAAGTAACTGTATCCTCAGGTTTTTCCAGCTTGTATGCCATGCTGCCAAGGGAGATTGTTAGAACAACTCCCACGAGTTTTCATTTCAATTCATTTGCACCGTGTGAGATGTAGACTGTGTTTTATGTTAAATAGAGTTGTTACCACTTACTTGAGCTCCTTGGAAGGAAGATGTTCCCTACATGCAAAGCAACCAGAGTAGAAGAATTTACATTTTAAAGCAGTACTTTATCCCTTTAGTAAAAACTCTCTGGGGAGCCAGGAAACCTGAGGTGTGAACTGATATTGACATTTGGGTTTTCCTAGGTGTTGCAGAACAAAGATGTTAGTGTCTCTCTGTCAGGTGTTGAGCTGTCTCATCACCCATTCCAGACACGCAGAAGCAGTTAAATTACATCATTCCCAAACTCCTCTAAGACCACCTGTTTGTATTTCCCAGCTATCTAGCATCTTGTGTAACAGCCGCATGCTTTGATCAATCAGTCAATAAGTATTTATCAAGAGCAGATCTGACTGGTTCTTTGCTAAGAGCAGTAGGAGAGGCAGATAAAATATGGAGCACAGTTCTTAGCTACAGGAAGTCCTAACTTAGTTGGGGAGATAAGGGATGAAATAACCAGCAAGTAACACAGGGTAGAATGTGATGGTAGGATATTCATTTGGCAAATATCTGTTAAGAATCCATTATGTGCCAGGTAATGTACCAAGAGCTAGAGCTACAGTGGTGAATGACTTTTTAACTTCACAAAGTTTATGTTATAATACAGAAGACCAGAAAATAAATAAGTACACATACATATTAAAAAGATCGTTTCAGAGAGTGTTAAATGCCAGGAAAAAAAAAAGCAAACAAGCTACTTGCTGGAGAGTCAGTTCTGACTCATGGTAACCCATGTGTGTCAGAGTAGAACTATACTCCACAGGGCTTTTGATGGCTGATCTCTTAGAAGTACATCACCAAACCTTTCTTCCAAGGAAGTGAATCACCAACCTTTTGGTTAACAGCTGGACATTTAATTGTTTGTGCTACCCAGTGACTCCATGTTAAAAGTTAAGAGGAAACTGAAACAGGACAACATGATAGCTGTGGCTTTGGAGGTGGTGATGGAGGAAGAGAGGAGACTCTTTAGATCAGGGAGCCTGGGTGGCCTTGCCAAAGGAGTGATATTTGTGCTACACCCTGAATCAGCAGCGGCCATGCGCATGGAGATCTGAAAGAGCAGATTTCAGATGGAGGGAACAGTAAAAGCCAATGGTTGAGGCCAAAATGAGTTTGATGGATTTGAAAATTAGAAAATAGCTAATGTGTTGAGAGCACAGGAGGAGGAGTGGTATGGTTCAACATCTGACTATGGGTAGAGCCTGCAGTGCACAGTGTGGACTGCATGGACTGTCAGAGTTTAGAGACATGATCTTCATGAGAGCTGGATCAATCATAAAAGACATTATGAAGGTGAAGGAGACTAAAATGAGGCCTTTAAAAAGGAGTTTAGTTAAGGGGAGAGGAAAAAGAAGCATTAATGGACAAGGGAAAATCATTATCAAACAGAGATTATTAGCTTTGCAGTCTATAGTGTTTCCATATTTTCCCTTGCTACTTGCTCGAGTCAGGCTAAATTGTTTCAGCATTGCTTAAACAGAGATAGATTATATATTTATTGACTTTTTAGCAATAGTAAAATGTCAACTTATTATCAATTTTTGAGTAGGTTAATACGAGGATGACATAATAGCTCCAACAATGGACTCTAACATACCAATAGTCATGAAGATATCATAGAGCCAGGCAACATTCATCCTTTATACATATAAAGTCACTGTGAATTAGAACCAACTGGATGGCAACCAACAACAATATGATTAGGGTGGAGTCCTTAGGAGATGCAAAAAGTTAACATACTCTGCTGCTAATCAAAAGTCTGGAGGCTCAAATCCATACAGTGGTGCCTTGGCAGGAGGACCTGGTGATTGATCCAGTTCTGAAAAATTAGTCATTGAAAACCCTATGGAGTACAGTTCTACTCTGACTCAAGTGGGGTCATCATGAGTCAGACGTGAAAGTAATTGTTTTAAACTCTTTGCTGACCCTGTTATATTCTGCTTGGAATTGTTATTATTATTTGATACCTTGTGTTTTCATTAATGGAAGCATGCAGAGTTACAGGGCATGTTTAAGTTTTTGATTGGTAATATGGATTTTGGGAAATATTATTCAAGACTACATGGTAACCACTGAACTTTTTGTATTCTCAAGCCTGCTGCTTGATGGGTAACTTTCTGTCTCAGTGAATCTTGGTTGCTGAAAATATGATCATGTGCCATCTATTGGGTTACATGTGAAGGCTCTGGTTTTCCAAATATGATGCAGAAAATCAAAACCAAGTCCGTCAGGGTTTCCTAATTATCACAAAGTAAACTATAAATATGCGTAAGAGACTTTTCTAGGGGTACAGAAGCCAAAAGAGATAATTCTTTATCCAACCATGCTTCCTCATTGCGCCACGTTACTTACAGGCCTTATTATACTCCAGATATTTGCTTCAACTAGCGCTTCTTTCACCTTGCGCCGTTATTCATGTCTCCAGTGAGGGGTAGCAGATACTTTTGATGGGAAAAGTGTACTCCCAAAGAACTCCAGAGCTAAAAAGAAAGCGACTGGGCTACTATCCACAGGTCACCAAAGGGTCTTAAATTTGAGGGTGCAAAATTCAAGGTGGAAAATGTACACTGTGAAAAGTCTTCTTTTCACCCCATCCCTTAGGCGTTGCACTACCCACCCTGAGAGTAATTAGTGCCAAGTAATGCTACTTGTTATGATGTTTCTTCCATGTTCATCCTAATTTTATTAACTGTTCACAATTTTATTTTACCTGTGTGGTTAATGGTAAACATCCTTAAATATTTTTAGAAGTGTCTTTTGCCACCTTTAAATCTGCAATTTTAGGTTAATTGCATTTTATATCAATGTTCAGATTATCAGAAGTCATGTTTGTATAAAATAGGGCAAAAAAAACTAAAATATTTTAGCTTTTTAAGCACATAAACTCTGATTAATTGCTGATAAGGGCATACTCATTAGAAGGAGCAAAATTAGTGTTGGCTAGTTAAAGTATTCCTAGGTAAGGCATGAGGAGATAGGAATTCTAAATGTATCTCTCTCCTTAGCAGATGGTGTGGCATTGCATAATCACCTAACTTCTTCTGTCTTCATTTTTGACATCTGTTAAGTGGAAGAGGTAGTCTTTAATATTTCATGATTTTTGCTAAAAATCAAATTTTTACCTCATCAATGTTCTCTTTAATGTATGTGTGGAATTCTAGTAGCCCAGAGTAACCGTATACATTTACGTTCCCACTGGAGAAACAAAAACCTTATGTAAGAGTTCACAAGTATTTGGGGGAATTTTGACATATATAAGAGCAAAATTTAGGCTTTATTTGTTCAGGTCTGATGATGTGATAAATTGAACCACTTAGTAAGTAACATATGTCATCAGTCACATTACTAGTGGTTATTTACAGAGTAGGTGCTATGTAAATGTCTACTGTTTTATTAATTATTGTTGTTAACTCGTGTAAAATGATTTGGGGGGAAGACAAATTGTCAAGGCAAGTCCTTGATCTCTAGCAGTTGCAGAGAATTTGTCATTCAGAGTAGAGTGGATTGCTGAGATCCATCAGAGAAACAGACCAGGCATTCAGTTTTACTTGGACTGCTCCCAAGAGAACCCATGTCATAAAGTAGTACAAAACAAGCAATCCCCTGAATTAAAACATTTTGATCCCAAACACTGAGGCTCCTCTATTAAAACAACCATGTTGTTGTTGTTAATAGCCATCAAGTCAGTTCCTAATCATGTAGACCCTGTGTCCAGCAGAATGAAACACTGCCTGGTCTTGTGCCGTCCTCACAATCTTTGCTGGGTTTCGGCCCATAGGTGCAGCCACTGTGTCAGCCTATCTCATTGAGGGTCTTCCTCTTTTTCACTGATCTTAAACTCTAGAGACTTGTTACTGTTGATAACATATCCAAAGTACATGAGATGAAGTGTCACTATCCTCATTTTTAAGGAGCATTCTGGTTGCATTTCATCCAAGTCCAATTTGTTTGTTCTTCAGGCAGTCAGTGGTATATTCAGTGTTCTTTGCCAACACCATGGTGTAAAGGCATCAGTTCTTCTTTGGTCTTCTTTATTCAACATCCGAATTTACAAGCATACAAGGCAATTGAAAACACCTTTGTCTTGTATACCTTAGTCTTCAATGTAACTTGTTTGCTTTCTAACGCTTTAAGGAGATCTTTTGCAGCAAATTTGCCTACTGTAATATGTCTATCAATTTCTCGACTCCTGCTTCTGTGGGAGTTGATTGTCAGTCCCAGTAAAATGAAAGTTTGGGGAAATTCAGTCTTCTTCCCATTTATCATGATGTTGCTTATTGTTCCAGTTGTGTGGATATTTGTTTTCTTTATGTTGAGGTGTAAATCATACGGAAGGCTGTTGCCTTTCTTTTATCTCTTTATTTTCTAATTATTGTACTCTAGATGAAGGCTTACATAAAAATCTAGCTTCTCATTAAACAATTAGTACACACTCTATTATGACATTGGTTACAAACCCTATAACATGTCAACACTCTCCTTTATTGAACTTGGGTTCCCTAATACAGACTTTCCTGTCCTGTTCTGGGCTGCTGTGCCCTTTGAGTGTTATTTTGTTTTATGGGACTGTCTAATCTTTGGCTGAAGGGTGAACCTCAGGAATGACTTCATTACTGAGCTAATACTCTAGGGGCCATACTCTTTGGGCTTCTCTGGTATCTGTCAGGTGAGTAAATCTGGTCTTCTTTTGTGAACTAGAATTTTGTTTTACATTTTCCTCCAGCTCTGCCCAGGACCTTCTGTTGTGCTCCCTGTCAGAGTAGAAGGCTATGGTCTTTAATTTTTATTAGTAAGTGCTTCAAGTCCTTATCACCTAGCAAGCAAGATTGTTAATGAGTCTTCCTCCAGTCCTAATGCCACGTTCTGTTTCATACAGTCCAGCTTCTTAGATTATTTGCTTAGCATAAAAATTGAATGATTATGGTGAAAGGATGCAACTCTGATCCACACTTTTCTGGGTGTTAAGCCACCTCCTTTCTAGCACCTAGTTCTGTTTGAACCATTGCCTCTTGATCTACATACAGGGTCCTCGTGAGTACAATTACGTGTTCTGGAATTCCCATAATTTGTTATGATCCAGAAGCTGAGTGCCTTTTCATAGACAGTGAAAGACAGGTAAACATCTTTCTAGTATTCTCTGCTTTCAGCCTAGATCCATCTGACATTAGCAGTGATATCACTTAGTCTATGTTCTCTTTTGAATCTGGTTTGAATTTCTAGCAGTTCCCTGTCAGTATACTACTGCAAAAAATTTTGAATTGATTTCAGCAAAATTTTATTAGTATGCAATATTAATGATACTGTTTGATAATTTCTGCCTTCTGTTTCCTCACCTTTCTTTGAAATGGGCAGAAGTATGGAATTCTTCCAGTTGGTTGGCCAGGTAGCTGTCTTCCAAATTTCTTGGAACAGAAGAATGTGCACCTCTAGCCCTGCACCCTTTTGTTGAAACATCTCAGTTAGTATTCATCAATTCTGGATCCTGATTTTCTGCCAATGCCTTAAGTGCACCTTGAAATTCTTCCATCAGTACTATCTATTCTCAGTCATATTCCACCTTCTGAAATGTTTGAACGTAAGCCAGTTCTTTTTGAAACAGTGATTCTATGTATGCCTTCCATCTTCTTTTGATGGGTTCTGTGTTTCTTAGTTTTTTCCCTATCAAATTCTTCAGTGTTGCAACTTGTGTGTTGAATGTTTTCTTCAGTTCCTGCAGCTTGAGAAATGGTGAACATGTTCTCTCCTGTTGGTTATCTAAGTCCAAGTCTTTGCGTATTTCACTGTAATACTTTGTCTTTTTGAGCCATCCACTGAAATGTTCAGATATTTTACTTCATCATTGTGTCTGTTCACTTTGCCTACTCCATGTTTAAGAGAAAATTTCAGTGTCTTTTCTGAGATCATTTTGGTCTTTCTTTTCTTTCCTGTCTTTTTAATGGCCCTTTGCTTTGTTTATGTGCAATGTCTTTAATGTCATTCCACAACTCATCTGGTCTTCAATCACTAATGTTTAAAGCATCAAATCTATTCTGGAGATGGTCTCTAAATTCAGGTAGGACACACTCAAGGTTGTACGTTGGCTTTTGTGGACTTGTTCTAATTTTCTTTAGCTTCAGCTTGAGCTTGCATATGAGCAATTGATGGTGCATTTTGCAGTAAGCCCTTGGCCTTTTTCTGAATGATAATACTAAGCTTTCCTATTATCTATGTAGTTGATTTCATTCCTGTATATTTCATCTGGTGAGGTCCATGAGTTTAGTTAACCATTTATATTGTCGATAAGAGGTATTTTCAACCTACAGGTCACTGGTCTTGCAGAATTCTGCCATGAGATCTCTGACTCATTTCTGTCATCAAGGCTGTATTTCCAACTACTGACTCTTCTTTGCTTCCAGCTTTTGCTTTCCAGTAACTCTCAGTGCATGTTGATTGCATGTTTGATTAATTTCAGACTGCAGAGGTTGATAAAAATCTTTAATTTTGTCATCTGTGACACTAGTGCTTGGCACATTAATTTGAATAGTCTGATTAAGTGAACTTCCTTGTAGGCGTATGGATATTAGTTTATGACTGACAGCATTGTACCCTAGGGTAGATCTTGAAATATTATTTTTGATGATGAATACATTACCAGTCCTCTTCAGTTTGTTGTCCGCTACATAGTACACTACTTGACTATTTGATTCAAATGGCCAATACCAGTCCATTTCAGCTCACTAATGTCTAGGATCTATATCTTCAAGTATTCCATTTCATTTTTGAAGAACTTCAAATTTTCTTATGTTTGTACTTTGTATGTTTCATGTGATAATTATTAATGAATGTTTGCAAGTGTTTCTTCTCATTTCGAGTCCACCACAGATGTCCCTCCCTGGTATTTGATATTCCACTGGTACATCTTCCAGCATCACAGCAGCACGCTAGCCTTTATAGTGTAACACACTGATAAACAGTGGTGGAAATGACCATACCAAGTACTCATTTCACTATGTTGAAAATTTACTCTGTGAGATAGTTATGTTGTAGGGAGATTATTTAGAAACATTTTCTCTCTTCTACAAAATGCTGACGGCATAGGTGTTAAGAACCTGGCTGGATATGAAAAGACTTTAGTTGAAAGCCATTAGTGGTTCCACAAGGGAAAGATGTAGCTGTCTGCTTCCATAAAAAGGTTGTTAGTTCTTGTTCGGTGTTTTCGAGTCATTTCCCACACATAGTGACAACAGAAGGAAACATTGTCCTTGCATTGTCTTCACAATTGTTATGCTTGGAACTGCTATTGTAGCCACTGTATCAATCCATCTCATTAAGAATCTTCCTCTGTTTCGCTGACCCTCTACCAAATATGATTTCTTCCTCCAGGGACTGATACCTCCTTTTAACATGTCTGAAATACATTAGATGAAGTATCACCATCCTCCTATTTAAGGACCCTCTGGCTATATTTCTTTCAACACAGGTTTGTTTGTTTTTCTGGAACTCTGTGGTACATCTAATATTCTGCACCAATACCATAGTTTAAAGGCAAGAATTCTGAATGTATTCATTGTTCAGCTTTTGCCTGTTTATGACACAACTGATTATGACTTGGAAACACTATGAGATAGTTATGCCTTGTCCTGTAGAGTTGTTGCTCCACTTGTCTGTCAGTTTATTGTATTATGGGGGCTTGCATGTTACTGTGATGCTGAAAGATATGCCAGTAGTATTCAAATACTAGCAGGGTCACTCATGACGGAGAGGTTTCAGCAAATCTTCCAGCCTAAGACAGATTAGTATCCAGCTGAATATGGAAATTATCAATGTGATGAATAGACAAGTAAAATTTTACTGAAGATCATTAAAAAGTGGCTGTCGTAGTATATCAACAGGGAATTGCCAGAAATTCAAGCCAGATTCAGAAAAGGATGTAGAAAAAGGAATATCATTACTGATATCAGATGGATCATGGCTGAAGAATAGAATACCAGAAAGATGTTTACCTGTGTTTTATTGACTATACAAAGGTGTCTGACTGTGTGAATCATAGCAAATTACAGAAAACTTTGTGAATAATGGGAATTCCAGAACACTTAATTGTACTCATGAGAAACTTGTACATAACTCAAGTGGCAGTTGTTCAAACCAAACAAAAGAGTAACTCTTGTGTTGTTTCAAGTCAGTTAAGGTATGCATCAGGATTGTATCATTTCATCATACTCATTCAATCCATATGCTGATTAAATAGTTGGGAAGGCTGGACTATATGAAGAAGAATAAGGCATCAGGATTAGAAGAAGACTCATTATCAAACTGTGTTATACAGAGGATACAACCTTCCTTCCTGAAAGTGAAGAGGATTTGAAGTATTTACTGACAAAGATCAAAAACCATAGCCCTCAGTATGGCTTACATTTCAATATAAGAAAACAAAATCCTCACAACTGGACCGATAAGCAACATCATGATAAAGACAGAAATGATTGAAACTGTCAAGGATTTCATTTTACTTGGATCCACCATAGGGCCGCTTTGAGTCAGAACCGACTCAGTGGCACCTGACAACAACAGCAACACAACACCCGTGGAAACACCAGTCCAGAAATCAAAAGATGCTGAGGCAGAGCCCACATGGCACCACAGACAGAAGCACCATGCTGGCTCTCCACAGCAAAAGTTGAAAAAACTAAGTAAAATACAAACAAATGTCAATGTGGGACGTCTTAGTGAGAAATGAATGGATGAAGAACTCAGCCAAGCATGAATGGAATCAGAAACTGACAGAGAACAGAAGGCAAGGAGATCCCGTCCAAGATGATGTAACACAAATCTCAGTAGGCCGATGTATGGGCTATTCAAATACTCCCAATAAATGACAGATATAATAAGGACCATGAGAAAGAGAGACATGTTCAGAGAAAGAAATGATAGTTTCAGTTTGTAGAAGTTCTAAAAAGGCTTTATGGAGGATTTAAGGCTGGCATTTGAAGTAAGCTTAGGTACAAATTCATTTATAGTCTAAATATAAATAATTCCACTTGTAGAAAATGTCTCATTTGGTTGGATTTCAATGAATGAAAATATAAAATGCAATACTTGTCTGAAGTTATCTCTACACACAGGCCAAGAGTTCTGGTAAAAGAGGAAAAAGTTCTACATTATTTACTACCATGTGTTACAGAAATAAAAAATGTATGAATTGCAAAAATTTGATGGCTGAGATTCCTCACCACCAAAGTGAATTGGTTTCCAACCTGGATCCTATCAGACAGATGGTCACTTTGCAATTTCCTTCCTATAGTGTCGCCCCGGCAACTGTCTCCCCTGATGAAAGATGCCATTACAGCAGCACTTGTAAAACTATTTTCTGCAGAACATTAGTGCTGCACAATGCTCTACAAGAAGGAAAAAACAAACAAACAAAAAAACAAACAGACAAATACATCTGGGCAATGGTAAGGAATATATTCCTTCACAGATTCTAATAATGCATATTTGTTTTCTTAAAAGTTTTGAGAAGTCCCTCAGAAAAGGAACCTGTTCATCTTTGGTAAATCTGGTGTTTTCTAGCCCAGTGTTATTAGATGACCAGTCTTAAAAATTTAAAATACTATTATTGAAATCAAATTTACATGTCATGTAATATACAGACTTCAAGTGTATACTTTCACACATTTTGATAAATGTATGTAGCTGTATAATCATTATCCATATCAAGATGTAGAACCTTCTTATTACCGCTCAGAATTCCCCTTTCTGGGTCCAGTCAGTCTCTACACAGGGAACCAATCTTCTTATTTCTGTCATCAAACATTATTTTACTTGTTCTTAAACTTTGTATAAATGGACACATGTAGTATAAAATCTTTTGTTTCTGCCTTCATTTGCTCAATATATGTTTTGGAGATTCATCTACATTGTTGTATTTATCAATATTTCATTAATTTTTAATGCCATAGGAGTATGCTGTTGTATAACTATAACACAATTAGGTTATACATTCTTCTGTTGTTGAACATTTACTTGTCAGTTTTGGATACTATGAATAAAGTAGCTCTGAGTATTATTGCAGAAGTCTTCTTGAGGATTTATGTTTTCACTTATCTTGGTAAATGCCTGCAAGAGAAACTGGTAAGTGACTATCTAACTTTGCATTCTTTCTAGTAGTTGTGTTGTCTCTTCAAGCTTATTCCTACCATTCTTGTTAGGAGCAGGTAAGTCAACTTGTAGTCACCTCATATGCAAGAGAATGAAACATTGTCCAATTCTGTGTAGTCATCACATTCATCGTAACACTTGAGCTCATTGTTGGAGCCATTGTGTTAGTTCATCTTCTTGAAGGTCTTCCTCTTTTTTGATGACCGACTTTACCAAGCATAACATCCTACTCCAAGGACTGGTCCCACCTGGTAACATATTCAAATTAGGTGAGACTAAGCCTTGCATTGTTTGCTTCTAGTGAGCATTCTGGCTACACTTCTTTCAAATCAGGTTTGTGTTTTCTCTGTCGGTCCATCATATATTTAATACTCTGTGTCAACACTGCAATTCAGAGGCATCAGTTCTTCTTGAGTCTTCCTTAGTCATTGTCTACCTTTCACATACATATGAGGTGACTGAAAATACTATAAGGCTTGGGTAAGGTACACTTAAGTCTTCAGTTGTGACACCTTTGCTTTTTAACACATTAAAGAGGTCTTTGCAGCACATTTGCGCAATGCAGTGTGTCACTTGATTTCTTGACTGCTGTTTCCATGGACGTTGATATGGAACCAAGTAAAATGAAATTCATTACAGCTTCCATATTTTCTCCATTTATTATGATGTGGCTTTTCGATTCAGTTGTAAAGATTTTTGCTTTCTTTATATTGAGGTGTAATTTGTTAATAAGGCTGTAGTCTTTGATCTTCATCACTAAGTCCTTCAAGTCTTCACTTTTGACAAGCAAGGTTGTATTGTTTGCACAATGCAGGTTGTGAATGGGTCTTCCTCCAGTCCTGATGCCACTGCTTCATAAGTATAGTGTTGCAGTCATCTAGTGCCACCATAACTGAGATACCACAATAGATGGCTTTAAAAAGAGAAATTTATTTTCTCACAGTACAGTAAGCTAAAAGTCCAAATTCAGGGTGTCTGCTCCAGGGGAAGCCTTTCTCTGTTGTTTGTGGAGGAAGATCTTTGTCAGTCTTCCTCTGGGCTGGAAGCTTCTAATGTGTAGGGAGTTTTAGTCTTTTCCAAAGGACACAATCTGCTCCTAGCACTGCTTCTTGATAGTGTGAGGTCCCCAAATCTCTTTACTAGCTTCTTTCTTTTATATTTCAAAAGGTTGCCTCAAGGCGCAACACAGTCTTACACATTGAGTCCCAGCCCACCAACACAATTGCTTCCCATCCTTCCTCATTAACATCATAGAAGTAGGATTTACAGCACAGAGGAATATCACAGAATGGCAGGAATCAGGGCCTAGCCAAATTGCTACGCACATTTTTGGGGGATGGGGGGGTACAATTCAATCTGTAACGTCTAATTTCTCAGATTATTTGCTCAATATACAGATTGAATAAGTATGGGTGAAATGACACAACCCGGTTGCACACCTTTCCTGACTTTAAAACATGCAGTGTACCATTATTCTGTCTGATTTATGCCTATTGATTTATGCACAAGTTCTTCAGGAGCACAATTAAGTGTTCTGAAATTACCGTTATTCACAGTGTTATCCATAATTGTTACGATCCACACAGTCACATAGCTTTGTGTAGTCAATGAAACCAGGTAAAAATCTTTCTAGTATCCTCTGATTTCAGCCACGATCTATCTGACATTAGCAATGATATCCCTGATTCCACAGCCTGTTTTGAATCTAGCTTGAATTTCTGGCAGTTCCCTATCAGTGTAGTGCTGCAGCCATTTTTGAATCATCTTTAGCAAAATTTTATTTTGTTGTTTGATAATGTCCACATTTCACTGGATCACCTTTCTTGGAAATAGGCATAAATGTGGATCTCTTCCAGTCGGTTGGCCAGGTAGCTGCCTTCTAAGTTTCTTGACATAGACAAGTGAGCATTTCCAGTACTACATCTGTTTGTTGAAACATCTCAATTTATGTTCCATCAATTCCTGGACCCTTGGTTTTCACCAACGCCTTCAGTGCAGCTTGACCTTCTTCCTTCACTACCACCAGTTCCTGGTGATATGCTACCTCCTGAAATGGCTGAATGCTGACCAGTTGTTTTTGGTGTAGTGACTGACTCTGTGTATTCTTTCCATCTTCTTTTGAAGCTTCCTGTGTTGTTCAATATTTGCCCATAGTATCCTTCAAGATTGTTACTCAAGGCTTGAATATTTTCTTCAGTCCTTTCAGTTTGAGAAATGCCTACAATGTTTCTTTTGTTTGGTTGTTTAACTCCAGGTCTTGGCACACATTCCTTTATAATACTTTACTTTTTAAGCTGTCCTTTGAAATCTTCACAGCTCTTTATTTCATCATTTCTTGTTTTTACTTTAGCTATTCCATGTTCAAAAGAAGCATTCAGAATCCCTTCTGAAATCCATTTTGATCTTTCTCTTCTGTCTTCTTAAAGATTTGTTTCTTTTTTATGTATGTCATTCCACAACTACCCTGGTCTTCCATCACTAGAGTTCAAATCATCAGAACTATTCTTGAGATATTGTCTAAGTTCAGGTGGGATATACTGAAGGTTATATTTTGATTCTTATGGACTTGTTTTAATTTTTTCAACTTCAACTTGAATTTGCGTATGAGCAGTTGATGATATGTTCTGCATCTAGCCCCTGACCTTATTATGTGTGATAATGTTGAGTTTCTCTATCATCTATTTTATAGATGTTGCCGATTTGATTCTTACATATTTCTTTTGGTGCAGTCCAAGTGTATGGTCAGTTTACTTAGAAATAACATTATAGAGCTTTGTATAAAATATAAGTAACTTGAAATAGTTTCTTTTATCCCTTTCTTTTGTCTATTACTGTCATATGTTTTATAGCTGCAAACATAAACAGTACAACGTCTTTCACTTTAAATGGTCATTTGATGTTTAAAGAAAAAAAGTAGTCTTTTATATTTTCTATGTGTTAACCATTTCTGGTGCTCTTCATTCTTTCCTGTAGATCTGAGTTTCTATCTGTTTTTATTTTCTTTGAACTGAAAAAACATCAGGTAGTATTTTTCACAGTGTAGATCTTTCAGTTTTTGTATACCTTAAAATATGTATGTTTCACCTTTCATTTTTGAAGTGAGATTTTCTTAAAGATAATTTTGCTAGCAAGAGAATTTTGAATTGATATTTATTTAATATTTCCACTTGCACTTTAAAGATCATTTTATTGTCTTCTGGCTTCCACTGTTTTGGATGAGAATTTAGCTGTCATTGTTGTCTTATACGTAAGATGTCGTTTTTCTCTGGATTCTTTCAAAATTTTCCTTTTAATTTTTTTTCAGAAAATTGTCTAGGAAGTGTTTAACCTGTTCTGAGAATTTAGAATGCCTTAATTACTACTTTCCACTAAATCCGATAAAATTTTAGCCATTAATGCTTAATTTTTTTTTCTATCTTGCTCACATTTATTTTATTTTATTTTATTTTTTGGTTGTGGGACTCCAGCAGTATATATTAATCTTCTTGATGTTCATACCAGTCACTGAAGTCCTGCTAACTTTTTAGAAAAGTCTTTTGGTATCTATTTATTGGCATGAATATTTTTTATCACCCTATCTTTAAGTTAATCACTTTTTTCATTTGCCATGTTCACTTTGTTGGCAGTCTGCCAGTAACTTTTTTGATTATATTTTAACTTTTAAGATTTCTAATTAACTTTTAAGATTTCTAATTGGTTCTTTCTTTATGGTTTCTATTACCCACCTGACATTCTGTGTTTATTCTTTTGTCTTCATTATGGCTATTTCTTCCCTTTTAAGTTCTTTTGTATATTTAAAGTTCTTTTTATGCCAAATTCAACAGCCAAATGAGAGATCGAATATGAAAATGGACAACAGCCAGACCATATGTAAAAATAGAGCTCTGACCCACAACCTACAGAAATCAGAAACAAGTAAAAGAAGTAAAACCACCACCTGCAGCAAGCAGCCTAGGAAACCAAACAAAAACAACTGCAACAATAACTCAACACATTCATGGCTTGATTCATAACTGGCAGTTTCTCTGAATTTTATCATTCTTCTAACATAGGACCAATTGGAGAAAGCCAAATATTGTCCCCTAACTAATGCCATAGGATGCCTCATTCATAGTTAAACCACCTCCAGCTTCTCTGTGCCAGTAGCTTCAATCAGGATATATGAGAATATTTTCCTTTTTTCTACCATAAAGCTGTCTCATTGCTCTGCCTGCCTTTCAGTCTCTGACAAATTCAAGCGATGATGGCTGACTCCTTTGTTGTCAAAAAGCTTTGAGTTAATAACATTTGTTTGGTTCTCATTTGGATATTTTTCATTTATTTTCACAGTTATGATGGAGGTTACCCCAAGATACAGTCTGCACTGTCCATCATTGTAGATCCTAGCATTAGCCTAGGAGTGGTACCCAGACATTCCTATGCGTTGTTGATCACACGGCAGTGATGTGAGTAAGTCAGTGGGAGGTCTGAACCCTGCTCTCTGCCTTGAGTTTTTTGGCTATTTCTTCTCACTTTGACACTTAGTTTTTTGTTGTTAGTTTCCATTTATTTGGCACTTGTGATAGAATCAGGCTGTTCTTTTTGCTGTCTTTTGTGTTACTGTTTTGGACTGGACTGTCTAGAAGGTTTTTTGTTTGTTTATTTGTCTTAAGAATAGAGTACAGACATTGGCCTTATATGCCTATTATCTGATCCAATCTCACAGACCAGTGTGTCTGTGGTTCTCACCAAACTCGTGCCCATTTGGACAAACTTTGTTGTGAGTCATTAGTAAAAGCACATAAGATTCTCCTTAATCTTGATTTTTTGTTGTTGTGGTGGTGGTGGTCAACCATCAGGTTAGGGTGCTGAGACACAATGTGCATAAATATTTTGTTTCTGCTGACTGTTGCCAGCTTATATGTGGTCATGTAAGTCTAAATTATTTCCTCTTCCAGCAAAAGCTCTGCTTCTTATATACACACTGATTAGAATCTTAATTCCTGTGCCTTTCTTTCTAAATAGTATTAATTTGCCAAGGATGATTTGGGATTTGGGCCTTCAGCTGTTACTGTGGCAGACATTTGCCTTGAACAAAATTGTGCATTAGAGAGATACCTTAGGAAAGAAAGGGAATACAATTTCTCAGGCCCAATGGACAGCAATATATTGTATTTTATTGTTGGTATACAGAGGCCTTCAAATGAACTTCTGAATAAAAATTACTTTGCTAGAAGATTCTGTGGCCAAATCTAATTGTTGTTATTGTTGCTAGGTGCTGTTGAGTCAGTTCCAGCTCGTAGCAACCCCATGAACAACAGAATGAAACACTGCCCTCTGTTGCGCCATCTCCGTAATTGTTTTTATGCCTAATAAGTCCATTTTTGCGGCCACTGTATCAATCCATCTCATCGAGGGTCTTCCTCTTTTTCGCTGCCCCTCCACTCTACCAAGAATGGCGTCCTTCTCCAGGAACTGATCCCTCCCAACATGTCCAAAATATGTAAAATGCAGTCTTGCCAACTTTGCTTCCAAGGAGCACTCTGGTATACTTCTTCCAGAATATACCTGTTTGTTCTTTTGGTGGTCCATGGTACATTCAACATTCTTCTCCAACACCACAATTCATAGGTATCAATTCTTATTTTGTCTTCTTTGTTCATTGTTCAGCTTTTGCATGCAAATGATGTGATTGAAAATACCATGTCTTGGGTCAGATGCTCCTTAGTCTTCAGGGTGACATCTTTACTTTTCAATACATTAAAGAGGTCCTTTGCAGCAGAATTTCCCAATGCAATGTGTCTTTTGATTTCTTTTTTTTGTCTCTTTTTTTTCTTATGACTCAGTGAAAATGTACATTCCCATATAAATTTACATGCCCACCTATATGCAGCTTCCATTGTTCTCCCTGCCCAGTGAAGCAAACTGTTCCTCTCTGCTCCATACATGTCTCATCCTCCCAAAGGTCTCCTTTCCTCTCCTGTCCACCCACTCCCCTTACTCCAGCCAGAGGTTGGCAGGATGCTATCCTATAGATGCATAGAACCATAAAGTGCATCCAATATATGGTCACTCTGCATTGCCAAGTCCATTCCATTCGTGTCTGAAGAGTAGACCTTCATTATGATCCATGGGCAAGGGCAGCATCGGGGCCAGAGGCCATGCTCCCAGGGGAACCCTGAAGCCGCTTGACCATCAATTGTGGTCTTTTAGTGGAGATCTCAGGGTGCACCGCTTTTTATTGTTGTGTTGCTGGTGAGACTCAACTTAGTGAGCTCCATCGCGGCTGTCACTGGTAGTGGCCGGGCACCCTCTGGTTCTTCTGGTCCCAAGTTGATGTAGGCACCCACTCATGTGGGTCTCTCTGTCTCCTAGGTTGTCTTTACCCCATGTCATTTTGGTCCTTGGTGAGCATCCGTTCCTCCCGAGTTGGGACCATTTGCTGTGCCCTTGGATGGCAGCTTGGTAACTTTTAAGACCCCAGATGCCGCTCACCAATGTGGCGTGCAGAGAACCCTCTTAGCAAAATGCTAGTTGTGCCATTTGGCCTTGATTTTGCCTAAGAGCATGATCTCTTGCCCCTGCCCCCTGCTCCAGCTACTCTGTCCTTGCAATATGGGGTTAAGATGGAAGGAGTATTCAAGTTGTGTTGAAATCCACTTAATATTGTTATTGTTTCTAATGTGTGCTATCACCGATTTCACCCAACCAAATTTCTACCAACTATCTAATCTAAGCCCTCCCCCCATCGCTCTGCCTCCCTCCTTTCCTTTGCAGCCATCAGGGGTCTTTTCTTCTATATATAAATCTGTTTTTGAGATCTTATCATAGGGGCCTCATACAATATTTGTCCTTTGGTCGCTGACTACACTTACTCAACATAATGTTTTCCATTTGAAACCAGGTTATGAGATGTTTCCTGGAATCATCATTATTCTTTATCATTGCATAGTGCTCCATTGAGTATATATACACCATAGTTTACCCATCCGTTCCTCTGTTATTGGGCACCTGGGTTGATTCCATCTTTTTGCTATCATGGACTGTACTGTGATAAACTTTCTTGTGCATGTGTCCATTGGTGTGCATGGCCTTGATTCTGTAGGATATATTCCAAGTAGTGGAATTACTAGGTCAAATGATATATCTATATCCATGTTTTAAAGAAATCACCAGATTGCTTTCCAAAGAGCCTGGACCATTTTGCAATCCCACCAACAGTGTAGGAGAGTTCCAATTTCTCCACAGCCTCTCCAGCATCTGTTGTTTTCTGTTTTTTGGGTCATGGCCAACCTTGTTAGGGTGAGATAGCATCTCATTGTAGTTTAGATTTGAATTTCTTTAATAACTAAAGATCGTGAACATGTCTGCATGTGTTTTTTGGCTGCGTGGATCTCCTCTTTAGAGCAATGTCTGTCCATCTCCTTTGCCCATCGCTTAATTGGATGATTTATCTTTTTATTGATTTTTTTGTAGTACCTTATACATTATGGAGATCAGGTGTTGGTCTGACATAGAGTTGCCAAATATTTTTTTCCCATTCTGAAGGTGGCCTTTTAATTCTATTAATAAAGTCTTTGGATGAGCAACAGTGTTTGATTTTTGATAGTTCTCATTTATCTATTTTCTCTACTGTTGATTGTGGTTTGTTTGACAGATTCTAAGTCTATTGACATTGTGTATTAAAACTTCCATTGTTGTTCCTACCTTTTCTTGGATGGGCTTTTTCATTATAGATTTGATATTTAGGTCTTTTATCCATTTGGAGTTAGTTTTTGTATAAGGTGTAAGATATGGATCTTGTTTCATTTTACTGCAGATGGGTACCCAATTTCGGCAGCACCATTTGTTGAAGATACTGTTTTTACCCCAGTTTAATGTCTTAGAGCCTTTGTCGAATATCATCTGTCTGTAAGCAGATGGTATCATCTCTGGGGTCTCAATTCTGTTCCATTGATCCATCTGTCTGTTCTTGTACAAGTACCAGGCTGTTTTGACCACTGTGGCAGTGTAGTATGTTCTAAGGTCAGGTAATTAGAGGCCTCCCAGTGAGTTCTTCTTCTTTAGTAGTACCTTACTTATCTGGTGCTTCTTCCCTTTCCAAACAAAATTGGTGATTTGTTTCTCCATGTCATTGAAAAATGATGCTGGAACTTGCATTGGGATTACATTACATAAGTAGATTGCTTTGGGTAAAATAGACATTTTTCACAATGTTAATTCTTCCTATCCATGAGCATGGTAGGTTTTTCCATTTATCTAAGTCTCTCTTAGTTTCTTGTAGTAAGGGCTTGTAGTTCTCTTTGAAAAGTTCTGTTATTTCTCTGGTTAGATTAATTCCTAGATACTTGGTCTTCTCGGGGGTTATAGTAAATGGTATTGATTTTATGATTTCTTCTTTAACAGTCTTGTTGTTGGTATAAAGGAATCCTACTGATTTACTTATGTTTATCTTGTATCCTGAGACTTTGCTGAACTCTTCTATCAGTTTGAGTAGTTTACTTATAGATTCTTTGGGATTCTATGCATATACGATCATATCCTCAGTAAACAGGGAGATTTTGACTTCTTTGCTGATGCAGATGCCCTTTATTCCTTGGTCTTGTCTGATTGCTTTGGCTAGAAGTTCTAGTACAGTGTTGAATAGGAGAGGTGAGAGTGGGCATCCTTATCTAGTTCCTGTCCTCAAGGGAAAGTCTTTCAGTCTCTCTCCATTCAGGATGACTTAGGCAGTTGGCTTTGTATAAATGGCCCTTATTGTGTTGAGGAATTTTGTGTCTATGCCTATTTTGCTAAGAGTTTTTAGACTGAATAGGTGTTGGACTTTATCAAATATCTTTTCTGCATCAATGGACAAAATCAGGTGATACTTGTCTTTTGTAATATTTATGTGGTTAATCATATCAATTCTTTTTCTGATGTTGAACCAGCCTTGCATCCCCGGTATGAATCCCACTTGGTCATGAGTGATTATCTTTTTGATATGTTCTTGTGTTCTATGGGAGGAATTTTGTTGAAGATTTTTGCATCTAGATTCATGAGGGATATTGATCTGTAGTTTTCCCTTTTGGTCGGGTCTTTCCCTGGCTTTGGTATCAGGATTATGTTGGCTTCATAGAATGAGTTTGGGAGTACTCCATCACTTTCTATACTGGGAAATAGCCTCAGTAGTACTGGAGATAACTCTTCTCTAAAAGCTTGGTAGAATTCTGCAGTGAAGCCATCTGGGCCTGGGCTTTTTTTTCGTTGGCAGTTTTTTGGTGGTATTTTCAATCTCTTCCTTTGTGATGAATTTATTGTTGTTCTGCTTCATGTTGTGATAATTTGGGTAGGTGGTATGAATCAAGGAATTTGTCCATATTCTCTAGGTTTCCAAATTTGTTAGAGTACAGTCTTTCACAGTAGTCTGTTATGATATTTTTGATTTCTTTTGGAACTGTTGTGACAGCTCCCCTCTCATTTTTTATTTCAGTTATTTGTTTCCTTTCCTGTTTTTCTTTAGTAAGTTTAGCCAATAGTTTGTCAATTTTGTTGATCTTTTCAAAAAACCAGCTTTTGGTCTTTTCAATTTTTTCAGTTGTTTTTCTATTGTCTGATTCATTTAGCTCTGCCCTAATCTTTATGATCTGGTTTCTTCTGGTGCCTGAGGGATTCCTCTGTTGTTCTCTCTTTACTTGTTCAAGCTGTAGGGTTAGATCCTTGATTTGGTTTCTTTCTTCCTTCCAGATGTGTGCATTTATGGAGATAAACAGACCTCTGAGCACTGCTTTGGCTGTATCCCATAGGTTCTGGTAGGAAGTGTTTTCATTCTCATTGGAATCCACAAATTTGTTTATTTTATCCTTGATTTCTTCTATAACCCATCGTTTTTTGAGCAAGATGTTTTTCAGTTTCCAAGAACTCCACTTTCTATCTATGTTTTTTCTGCTACTGATTTTGACTTTCATGGCTTTATGATCTGAGAAGATGCTTTGCATTAATTCAATGGTATGGATTTTGTTGAGAATTGCATTATGTCCTAACACATGGTCAATTCTGGAGAATGTTCCATGTGCACTGGAGAAGAAGGTGTAGTTGTCCACTGATGAGTAGAGAGTTCTGCATATATCATTGAGGTTTAATTGGTTAATTGTGGCAATAAGATCTTCTGTATCTTTACTGAACTTTTTTCCAGATGATCTGTCCAGTATTGAGAGGGGAGTGTTGAAGTCTCCCACTATCATTGTGGAGTAATCTAACTCTTTTTGAGTGTAGTCGGTGTTTCTTTGATGTACTTAGGTACTCTGATATTAGGTGCATAAATATTTAATATAGTTAAGTCTTGCCTGTATACTTAGCCTATCAGCAATAAATAGTATCCATCTTTGTCCACGATGGTCGATTTTATATTAAAATTGATTTTGTCTGAGATTAGAATTGCCACACCTGCTCTTCTTTGTGTATTGTTGGCTTGATATATATTCTTCCATACTTTAATTTTCAGTTTGTTCCTATCTTTGAGTCTCAAGTGAGTTTTTTGTAGACAACATATGGATGGGTCATGTCTTTTGATCCAAGATGCCACTCTATGTCTCTTTACTGGAGCATTCAGTCCATTCACGTTCAATGTAATTAGTCACATGTATATGTTCAGTGCTGCCATTGTGATATGTTTATTTTTGTGTTGATGTTTTCTCTGTTGTTCTTATTAGTCTGTTCTGGGACATTCTTTTTTGTGAGTTGATTTTTCACCTTTTTCAGAGCTGTTTTTGTAGTTGTTGAGACTCCTGTGTTACATTTCTTGAAATGTTATGTTACATCTTTGTTGTGCTTTATGGCTGCCCCTGTGATCCCCCTTAATAAACTGTGTATGAACCCGATTCTATTTACTACCAGTCTTGTCATCTTCCTCTCCATCTGGAAGGAGTATAGTGACTGTAGTACATCACTCTTTTTAATATCATGGCACTATAGTTTTCATGATAATCAGTGGATTGTTTCTTTCAGTATTAAAGCTGTTATTGAGTTTGGGTCCTTCCCTAACTGAGTAGAGTTCTGAATAATGTGTTGTTCTAAAATATAAAGTTAGTGGGTTTGTTCTTCTCAGCCAAAACAAAGAACTTTTTTCAGTATTTCTTGTAGTTTTGGTTTGGTTTTTACAAAGTCTCTGAGTTTCTGTTTATCTGGGAATGTCTTAATTTCATTTTCATAGTTGAAAGATAGTATTGCAGGATATATAAGTCTTGGTTGGAAGTTCTTCTCCTTCAAGGCTTTGAGTGTGTTATGCCACTGTCTCCATGCCAGCATAGTTTCTGCTGAGAAATCTGATGAATGCCCACAGAGTTTCCCTCTGAATGTTAGCTTTGCTTTGAGTCTTGCTGCTTTTAAGAGTTCCTGCTTATGTTTCATTTTGTTAAGCTTGATTATAATATGTCCTGGAGTCTTTCTTTTGAGATCTGTATTGTGTGGCATAGTGTATTTCCCTGAGATATCAATATTGTCTTCCTTCATTATTTCTGGGAAGTTTTCTGTCAGCAGCTCAGCAATGATACTCTCTGTGTTCTCAGGTGTCTCATCCTGTTCAGGGACTCCAATTAATTGAAGGTTGTTCCTCTTAATAGAGTCCCACATGCTTCTTAATGCTTCTTCATTTTTCTTGTTTCTTTTTTCTGATTTTTGCTCATGGACGCTGGCATCAGTAGCTCTGTCTTACAAATCAAAAAATCTTTTTTCCATTTGTTGCATTCTCTTTTGTTAGCTTTGAATGGAACTTTCTATGTCTTTGATTTTGTTCTTGATCTGTTGGATTTCAGAGTACTTGTGTTCCATCAGATCAAACAGCTTCCTTAATTTTGCCTTTTGTTCTACTGTGTTTTGTATTAAGTCTAGAAGGGCTTTGTATATAATCATTTTGTATTCACCTTCTAATGTTTTCAGAAAAGTGTCTTCATCTGGAAAACTCCTTGGTTGTTTTGTTTGGGAGCCATCTGAAGCCATGGGTAATTTATTGTATGCCACAAATGTCTGTTGCTTTTTTGGGTTTCGTGTTAGTAAGTAAAGTCTGGGAGAGATACTGTGCGGATGGACTGCAGATGTTTCTCTAGGCTGTTTTAAAACGTAAAACAAAAGGTATCTGACCACTTCCCAAGTCACTCAGGTTTTCAGGTGTAGAGAAACCTCTTCCCAACTGGCAAAGTAAGCACCTCTCACTCGACGGCACTTGGTGCATATCCAACCCCAGATGATACAAACTAGTTCAAAATACAGGAATTCCACTGCCCTGTTGACCTCTGCTGATAGGGCCCAGCCTTAAGCAACACTGTGTAAACTACTGCTTTTCTGGTAGAAAAGCACTCTCCTGTGGGCAGGCTCTGGCTCCAAAGGTAAGAAATAGGTCCAGCTGTGGCCACTGTATCTAAGATGGCGCCCTCCACACAGCCAGCAGATAGAGGGGCTAAAGGTGCTAAGAGGTAGTGAATCCTCCGCCTCTGTTGCCAGCCCCCCATGGTAGGCAACACTGTAAATTACTCCTTTCTGTTGGAGAAGCGCTGTCCTGTTCGCAGGCGCTGGCTCCCAGGCTAAGAATTAGGTCCCGCTAAAAATCTCCATATCCAAAAATGGCGTCCTGCACACAGGCACTGCAGTTCTGTACAAACTCCGCTGTGGCAGTGATAAAAAGACAGGCCCAATGTGGCTAGATTAACAGAGTCCTAAGCCTGGCTCTCAAAATATGGCAGTTTCGCCTGCCTATCCCACCAGCAGTGTGTCTGAGTCTAGTCACTAGGCAAGACTCAGCTCTGCCCACCGGCGAAGACAGAGAAAAAAAAGTCAAAATGGTGTGTTTACCTTCAGTCTGTGAGAGCCAGGGCTAGCCAGGAGCAGGAGTCAGTGAAAGAGAGGAGGTTTTTCGCTGAGTGGTATGAAGTCCGAATTAACATCCCTGTGCTGTGTACTGGGGGCTTACTAGCTGACCAGAAGGATCCGTTTGATTTTCAGTTCAGGTCTTGGTTTCCAGAGGGATATAAGGAGACGTGTGCTTAGTCCACCATCTTGACTCCACCTCTCTTTTGAGTTCTTGACTGCTGCTTCCACGGGCATTGATTGTCAAGCCAAGAAAAATGAAATCCCTCACAACCTCAATCCTTTCTCTGCTTATTACAATGTTGCTTACTGATCGAGTTGTAGAGATTTTTGTTTTCTTGATATTGAAATGTAATCCATACTGAAGGCTGTGGTCCTTCATGTTCGTCAGTAAATGTTTCAGATCTTCATCTCTTCCAGCCAGTCAGGTGGTGTCGCCTGCGTCACACAGGTTGTTAATGAGTAGTCCTCGAATCTTGATGCCTCATTCTTCTTTGTAGAATCAGCTTCAAGGATTACTTGCTCGGGATACACTTTGAAAACTTATGGTGGAAGAATATCACCCTGAAGCACACTTTTCCTGACTTTAAATTGTACCATGTCCTCTTTTTCTATATGTATGACTGCCTCTTGATCCATGTACAGATTCCTTAAGAGCACAATTAGCTGTTCTGGAATTCCCATTCTCCAAAACGTTAGCCATAATTTATTATGATCCACATAGTCGAATGCCTTTTGATAGTCAATGAAATGCAGATAAATGTCTTTCTGGTTTCTCTACTTAGAGCTGAGATCTGTCTGACATCAGCAATGATATACCTGGTTCTGTGTCCTCTTCTGAAACTACCTTGAATTTCTAGCAGTTCCTTTTCAGTATATTGGTACAGTCACTTTAATTCTAAAATCTTGAACAAAATTTTACTTGTGTGATCTGAATGATATTGTTCGGTAATTTCCACATTCAGTTGGATCACCTTTGTTTGGAATGAGCATAAATTTAGCTCTCGCCCAGTCGATTGGCCAGGTAGCTGTCCTCCAAATTTCTTGACATAGACAAGTGAGCACTTACAGCACTGCATCTGTTTGTTGACATATCTCAAGTGATATTCTGTCAATTCCTGGAGTCTTGTGTTTTGCCAATGCCTTTAATGCAGCTTTGACTTCTTCCTTTAGTACCAGCGGTTCCAGATCGTATACTATCCCTTCAAATTGCTGACAATAGACCAGTTTTTTTCTGGTATAATGACTCTGTGTATTCCTTCCATGTTCTTTTGATACTTCCTGGGTCATTTAATATTTTCCCTGTAGAATTCTTCACTATCGCAAGTTAAGGCTTGTATTTTTTTTTTTCAGTTCTTTCAGCTTGAAAGAACAACAAGCTAGAATTATTTTCCTGGTAAATCCTGTATATCTGTGTCCTTCTCTCTCCTCCTGCACATCCATTGACTCCTCTTTCTGTTGTTTCTTACCTGCTACCTTTACTTAACAACACTACTAAAACTACAAAATGCCAGTTCCCTCTAAAAATACAACTCCTTCACGTATAGAAGCAACAGTAGAATTTAAACCTATTGACTCAGATGTGAGCCATAAAGAATGAGGCCATTCTTGATTATTCAGGCACACTACCAGGAAGAATTACTGACTCATCATTCCAAAAAATAAAAATAAAAAATAAATAAAACAAAGCAGTATTCCCTTGACAGTAATCAGTCACTCCAACAGAAAAGACTGTAATCTTTCAACTAACGCTAGCTAAAATTGTTAGTGATACTACCTCTTCCCTAAATGGAAAAAATTTCTGGCTTAGCTCATCAGTGTCAATAGTGGTGAAGAATCACATTGCTTTAGATTTCTTTTTGGCCAATCATGGTGGTGTTTGTGCCATTGTTAGAATTTTGTTATGCTTGGATCAGTGAAACAAGTAAGATGGAACAGATTATATACTTCCTCAAGGAAAAAGCTATTTAACTTTATAAGTTTGATCCTCAGGGCCTGTGAGATTTATTCTCTTGGACTGTGTTGACAGTTGAAGTTTCTAGTTCCCAAGCATCTTGCAAGGACTGTTAAATGTTATTGTCTTTTGTCAAAGGATTATCATGCCAGACCACTGCATTCTATCTAGAATCTTAAATGCTTTTGCACAGCCACTCTGCCATCTGGTGATCACCATGAGTCTTCAATAATAAAAGGGTTAAAAAAAATCTGGCAATATAGTAGACCAGGAACAAAAATGAACAGTTTTTGAGCAGTGACAATCTTGATCTCTAGCTTTCCATGAATTGGTCAATCCTTTCAAGTGAAGAAACGATCAAAAGAGACAACTGAGAGACTGAATTAACTAAGAAACAATGGCTAGACTACACATTAAAATTGAAATCTGACCCATAACCTATATCAACCTGCCCAGAAGGTTAAACTATCTATCTGTAACCACTAGTCCAGGAAGTCAAACAACTGTATACAACCACTAGTACAAGAAACCAAACAGAAACCTCTGTAACAGTTGGCCCTAGATGGTTAAGCCTTAGTTAATAACTGACAATTTTTTCCCCCTCTTTCTAATAATGGCTTGGCTTCTAATGTAGAACCAACCAGAAAAAGTCAATATGTTTCTCTAAACAGTCACATAGAATACCCAGTTAGCCAGTGTTTTAGTCGGCTAGTGCTACCCTAACAGAAATACCATGGAATGGATGGCTTTAACAAAGGAAAGTTTATTTTTAAACAGTCCAGTAGTCTACAAGTCCAAATTCAGGATGTCCACTCCAGGAGAAAGCTATCCCCTTGTGGGCTCTGGAGGGAAGTCTGTGTGTTGCATCAGTCTTTGTTCAGGGAACATCTTGGCACAAGCACCTCAGGTCTTAAGGATGTGCTTTACTCCCAGTGCTGCTTTCTTGATGGTGTGAGGTTCCCAATTCTCTGCTTATTTTTCTCTCCTTTTATCTCCTGTAGGATCAAAGGATAAAAGGTGGTACAAACTGCACTCAAGGGAAACTCCCTTAGCAATGGTGTTGCAGTCCCAGCCTAATCCTGTGTAACATAATCGTTTTATCTGTTAGCCACAGGCAGAGATAGGGATTTACAGCATCAGAAAATCACAAAACAGAAGGCAGTCACAGAATACAGGGAATCGCAGCCCGGCAAAATTACTACACATATTTTGGCGGGGGACACAGTTCAATCCATGACATCCCACCCTTTGGTCCCCCGCAAATCAGTTTGAAACATGTAACACATTCATCCCATCATAGCAAAATCATGTCCATACCATATGAGAGTAGTCTTAAATCAGTTCCAAATTCAAAACACAAAAATTTTCTGCATCTGTGAAATCAAGAATACAAGTTATCTGCCTCCAAAGTACAATGGCAGAACAGGCAGCCACAAGCTATACATCTCCATTAAACAAATGGGAGAAATTTCAGGGAAAGAAGGCATTAACAGGTAACAAGCAAGTTAGTAGAAAGTATTACATTAACTCTCAAAGCTTTGAAAATTATCTTCCATTCTCTGAAACATTTTACACAATGACCTTGCCCTACAGACTCTAGGTACTAGTTACACTCTCCAGATTCTGACTGGAGGGAGACCCCTGACACTGTACTACAACTCTGTCTTCTAGGCCCACTTGAACAGCAACTCTGCACCCTTGGCTTTAGCCGAAGCCAAGTGCCATCGAGTCGGCTCCAACTCATGTACACCCTAAACCCAACTGAGTGACAATTCCACCCTTAGAAACACAGGACACCATGGTTCCACCAAACTCCTGAGGTCCTGGTCATACCTTTTGAGACCGAGGCAGCTCAGCTTCTTATGTTCTTTGTCTCTTCAGCTTCTGCTTCCTGTGGTCTCATGGCCTGGGCCTCAGGCCCACATCTGCCCAGCAGGGACAAATGTTCCAAAGCTCTGTAGTTCCACTGATTTAAGTTCCTGGAGGCACCCTACTCCACCACTTAGCCTACTCCACACAGACACTCAGCTCTCCAGCTCTATGGGTCAGCAAGCCTAACTCCACCAATTTAACTTCCCAGAGGCACTCCACTCCACTGCACCAGGAAATGTCTGTGCACAGGCACTCAGCTCTGTCACACTGTGGTTTGGCTCTAGAACTGTGTTACACTGCGCTGGTTCTGTGGCTGCCTGTCTGCTGCCACTGGTCCTCTGCTGTTTCTCACCATTTGGCTTTCTTTGGTGTTAGCAGTTCTCTCTTCCTTCTGAGTCTTCTATCCATTCAGTTTTAAAACAGCTTCCACATTATAGGTATTTGTTAGAGTAGCACCCCATTCCCTCGGTACCAAATTCTGTTGTAGTCAGCTAGTGCTGCCCTAACAGAAATATCACAGAGTAGATGGCTTTAACAAAGGAAAGTCATAGAATATAAGGAATCCTGGCCCAGCCAAATTCCTACATATATTTTTAGGGAGACGCAATTCAATCCATGACAGTCTGCATCCAGCTTCCCCATGCCAATGGCCTTCGAAAGGACATACTTGAAGCTTTCCCTTTTTTCTACTATAATGCTTTTCTATTCTTTTGCCTGTCTTTGAATCTCTGCTAAACATAAGGTATGGTGGCTCACTCTCCTGCTAGAGCAAACTCTGAAAAAGTAGTCTTTGTTTTTGTGATTTGCAACTAATGTCAGTGTCTATTTCTATATATTTGTCTCTTGAGTAGAAATTCAAAAATTTCTGTTTCTTCAGCTGTCTAATAGTATAATCGGTATTTTGGGTGCTATCTTGTAGACATCTAGCTAGAGATATTACATTATGAAGAGTATTGTTAACTTTTTTTTTCCTAGTAGGCTGATCATCTTGAATTTGTTTGTTTGTTTGTTTTTTTGGTTTCTCTCTTATGAAATTACTATTATTATTATTATTATTAGAAAATATTATGTTTCTGGACCACAGTCTTTATTCCGGAGACATGGCCCTTCTGCGTTTCAGTGAAAAATGTGCAAGGCTACCTTGTTGGAACTCAATTCTTTATCTCCTATAGTGAGTAGCAGCTAGAATATATTCTAAATTTATTTTTCAGTTACCTTCCACTGAAGTTCTTAGAGTCTATTACCTATTGCCTTCCACTGAGCTTCTTAGAGTCTCTCCCACACACATAAAATGCAGATGTTACTGAAGGTTTAAATGATGGTTTATCAGCATATTGTGGGACTACCCATTCTACTGTACTCTACTCTCCAGGATCTCTCTCCTCATTTTCCAGTGTCTCTCAAAGCCCCAAATTTCTTCTCTAACATGTTAATTAAAACAAGACAGCATATTTATTCTTGAGTTTTAGATGTTTTGGTAGGGGTTGCGTGCCTCAAAATATATATACAAAATAGATGTCATCTTGTTTGGTTCCAATCGCTCAAAGGCTGAAATGACTTCAGCCTGCTTTTGATCACTCTTAAGTGTTTCTAAATTATTGAAATTTTCTTTGCTTTTTATTACTTAGTTGAGAATTTATAGTTCTTGAATGTGATAGGGTCTCCCTATGCAAAATACACAGCTATAACTGGGATCAGAATTTCTAGTATATCATTTAAAAAGATTATGAAATTAGTTTTTATGAAATTAGTGTTTCATGCCATGTACTTTTTTCTGCTTCAGCTATTGGTATAAATATTCAATGTGTTTCACAGTTTTGTACTCAGTGATGGATTTATTTTATTCATATAACCTTTATCAAGGCCTTATGTTGTAGGTGGCAATGTTTTAGGTATTTATGAAGGAAAAATAATAAGACTGAATTGCAACCAAAAAGGACCTTATATTTATTCATTTACTCAACTAATACTTATTGAATGCCAACTATAGAAGTCTGTGTTTCATTCTGTTGTATATAAGGCTGCTATGAGTTAAGACTGACTCAACGTCACCTTACAACAAAATGTAATGAGAGTTGCTATGAATTGGAATCAACTTTATGGCAACAGGTTTTGGATTTTGTTTGGTTTATAATGAGGAAAGCGAGAAATGATTACCGCTCTAAAAGTTTGTTGAAGTTTAATGAGGGAAACAAAAATTGTTTAAATAATCACATTATGTGGAAAAAAATAAAAGCATGGTAATGGTGTAAAATACAGTAAAGGACACTTCCTATTAGTATATAAAATGGAAACTGTTGATTTAGACTAGGGATCAGGGAAGATTTTGTTGAGAATGAGCTGAGGCTATGAATTAATCAGAAAAAGAGAGGGTCCAAAAGGCTGACCTTTATGTGAGAAGGAGCAGCATGTATGTAGGCTCTGAGAAATTGAATTAGCTTTGAGAAATATTATGAAATAAGCAGTCTTAGTGTTAGACTAAATATGGAGTGTAGATGAGGGAGTGGGAAGGGTTAAGAGTGAAGTTCAGGGAGTATATTTTGTATGGTGTTACTTGTGATATTATTTGCAGTGATGAGAAATGCAGGAAGAGGAACAGGCTGAATAGTTAAACATTTGGTTTGTACATTATGAAACTGAGGTGCCTTGAAGATACCAAAATGGAGACATAATTTTGGAGCTGGAAGTAGGTGATATGACCATTCAAACATCTCATTCGTTTTGCCAACTAGTGAATGTAGGGACCATAGAAGATCTGCTGGCATTGAGTTGACTCCAATGCAAAACAATCCTATGGGCCACAGTAGAACTTCCTCTTAAAATTTACAAGGCTTTACATCTTTATTGAAGCAGATCATCTTTCTTTTGTGATAGGGCTGGTGAGTTTGAGTCAGCTAACTTTTGGTTAGCAGCCAAGTGCTTTAACTACAGTGTCATTAGGGCTGCTAACATTTCCTATCATAATCTTCCATTAGCAGATTCAATCAGCTGAGATTTATTGAATTCTATTAGTGTGATAATCATTGTATTAATTTTTGTGGATAGAGCTATGAGCAAGATAGACACATTACTGTCCACAAGGAGCATACATTTAAGTTGGTATAGATAAGCAGCAAATTTATAGAGATAAATGAATTATAAAATTTTAGACAGCAATTAGAGCTTCGAGGAAAGTGAAATTGTAGCACTGGGCTATTGAGCGCATAACTTTCTGTGGAGAAGTCATATAAGGCTCTTTTGAAGAGTTGAGATTTCACTGGAGACCTAAAGAATGAGAGGAAAAGTTAAATGAAACCTTTAGGTGTAATAAATTTAAGGACAGGAAAAAAAAAAAAAAAAAGAAATCTAAGGAAAGGACCTGAAGTAGAAAGGAACTATTATCCACATGAGTAGATTTTAATATAGGAGGGTAAGAATGCTAGAGGCTGATCATGTACAGCCTGCAGGGTACAATATGTAGTAAGGCTAGTTTAGCAGGTGATGGCTTTCGAGAGACTTCTCATGTCCACTCCAACATGGTGAATCAGAAATAATAATAGGATAAAGAATTTTGGCAACTTCACTATTTGGGCATTTACTTGAAGTTGTATTGAATTCCACAAAAAGGAGCATCTATGCTTATCTCTTATTCTGTGTCATCCGTATGCCATCATTTATTTGAGGAATCAAAAAAAAAGACTTAAACCCACTGTCATCTAGTTAATTCTGACTCATAATGACCCTAGAGGACAGAGTAGATCTGCCCTATAGAGTTTCTAAGGGGCACCTGGTGGATTCAAACTGCTGACCTTTTGGTTAGCCAATATAGCACTTAATCACAATGCCACCAGGGTTTCCCTGTTTGAGGAAAAAACAGACAAAAGACTTGGTGACTTTAAACATGGTGTTTTGCTGTAGGGGACATACAGATTTGGTTTGTGAGGACATAGACAGTTTCAACTAGAATAGTTTAGGTATGCCAACAGCCTAAGAGCTGTGGAAACAAAAGATGAGAAAATGAATTACAATGGAATATTTCATTGTCTTATATTGATACTTGATATGATTTAAAGGAGGAATCATCCTACCAGAAGCTGCTTGTTGACTACTGAAGTCCCCCATATCCTTCCAGACTACCATTTCATTAATTTGGGAGGATTTGAAAAATCACATGTTTGTCAGCTAAGCAATACTCCAAATTCCTGTTGTTTTCTGCCTGCACTCACGTTTTTCTGAGTGTCAGAATCTTCTACAAGAAACAGTTGTCCTTTTTTGGAAGATATAAATGTGCATGCACATCACACCTGCAGACGTGAATATAGAGCTATTAGTGTCTTTATGGGGACTCTTCAGGTTATTTATATCCAGGTTACTCCTGGAAACCAGAATAAACTTCGAGGGAATGTGTGCATGGAGAACATCACAAAAACCTCAGCTAATAATTGTAAAGCGCATGTTCTCCCACTTTTCATAAAAAGTCTTTTCCTCTCACCCCCTTTCTCCCCCATCTTCAGCATACCCACTTAAGTTAATTTAGGCAAAGCCTGCACTGGTAAATTGTAATAGAGAGGTAAGTTAAGTCATACAGAAATTTTAGAAACAGTACTTGGCACAAACGACGCTCTTCAGCCTAGCTGTCTAGAGAGCGCTTTTATACCGCATGTGTTCATCAGAGAACTACTTACTCAGTTTCCATGTTGTCAGGCTAATTTTTTGTCTTCTGTAGTTTGATGACTGGGACACCTAGTCACATCCACCTATGTCCAAGGAATTTTATGGACACCAGAAAATTGACACCAGAGAGACCGAAAGATCACCTTGTCCTGTAGTCTCATTTGGGCCCAAATGCTTGAAGCATTTGATCAAGGCCCCCTTGTCAGTTCATGGAAGAGTGGGACCTAATGTTTTTATCCCAGTGCTTTGTCCTCTATTCCAGACCAGAGTAATTCCATCAGAATGTTTTTATTTGATGCAATGTGACTTCGGTTATTGATGTATACTCTTGCTGCTGCATGCTAAGCCCGGATCAAATTGAAGCTATGTGTGTCAGGTACCAGGGGACAGTTACCATCCAGTTGACTCCCACTGGTGGCAATCCCCTGTGTATGAGCTTAGAACTGTGCTACATACGGTTTCAATGACTGATTTTCCTGAAGTAGATCACCAAGCCTTTCTTCCAGGGTGTCTCTGAATGGACTCAAACCACCACTAGGTCCGTCAGTAGCCACTGCATTAACCATCTGTACCAACCAGGGACTCCATGTGGCAGGTACTTAGGCCAAATGTGAATGAATGGACAGCTTTGTGTAAATTACCATTACAGGCAATTTATCATGTGCAATTTACCACTACGTGTAAGACGTAACGATCTTTTCAGACTACTTTGTGGAGTCCAACCATTTTGTATTTTATTTTCTGTACTTATCGACCAATGACAAGTTGTAGGTTAATATTTCCTTTTGTTAGTTTTTAGAAAGACTTATTTATGGGACTTTCAGAGTGGTGGTACAAACAGTTTTGGCTAGATTCCTCACCTAAAGGTTGGCAGCTTGAACTCATCCAATGATGCCCCGGAAGAGAAACATGGCAACCTGCTTCTGTAAAGATTTGAGCTAAGACAACCATATGGCTAAGTCAGAGTGGACTTGATGAAGATTGGTTTGCTTTACTTGGGTGTTTTTAGTTTGGTAGGCTGCAGGAGGTGGTCACGGTATGTAGAAAAAAATTAGACAAAGCTTTTACTGCGTAGGAATTGATATGTGTAAAATATTATGTAATCCAGTCATATCTAAGTGTTGTCTGCATATGCTATAAAATTCCAACTTTCGACAAATGCCCAAAAGGCTTCCACTAGCTTTCTTTCTGTTTTAATGGTGTGGTCATCTAACTCCCTGCTCCTTCCTTTGGTTTCAGTCAGTCAGTATTCAACAAATATTTACTGAGTGAGTGCTGTGTATCTGACTCTGCTTTATGGTCTGGGGATACAACAGTAGAGAAAACAAATTCCTTTCCCTTGGGGAGCTTACATTCTAATTTGACATCAGGAAAATAAAGTGGGAAAATATGATAAATTATTTAAAGGCAAACTAATTGGACAAATACATAATTTGTTTCAGTGAGTCTCTTGGTATGGAAGAGTTTTTTCAGCATGACAAATGATATATTTGATAGAAATTGAAATCCAATAGCTGTAATGCATCCCCTGGATGGCAGAAATCTAATCAAATCATCAGCAGCATCCAGAAGCTTAAAGGAATAGTGGAAAGAAAAAGCATTTCAGTTTGGATATTGACAGAGTACTTTTCCCTACCTTTATTTCAAGCTGGATCTTCTTCCTTCCAGTTTTGTTTACATTTAGTATTTGCATCAAACTCTTATTTTCTTCTGATAACCCATTAACTTAAAAGCAGCTCTTATGAAGCAATAGTGACTTTTCTATCATTGAATATGTTTCAAAGTCATTAATCTTCCAAGCAAAATTTGTTGTGTGACGTTTTATGCAGCCAAGAATAATTTATTTGCAAGTATAGCAATCACACACAATCAACCAAACATGCTAGAGTTTTTTCCTCTAAATAATATTCTACTGAAAGTTTAAATGTGTCTAGTCTACATTGCATTAGAATTTGAATAAGTATGTTCAGCTATTCAAAATGTTGTCTGATAGTGAAATATTATTTGGGAAACAGAACCTTATAAACACACCTCTTTCTGAATACCAACATGTTGAAATGTCCTACTCAAGGCAAATATGATTTGGAATACAATATTGCTTAAATGAAAGAATTTAATTCAGGTTAGATTACAGTGCTATGTACTAAAGGGCTGATTAATTTAACAAATATAAAGATACATGTTTATTCTCCTACTGTATTAAGAATTTACTCTTCTGCTTTATTCTGCTATTTAAAACTTTAAGGGAAATCTAGTGTTCTGTGAGGACATATTCTCTGTCATAACATTAGCACAATAAGCCTCAGTGAGACTTAGGAATTTACCTATTAATTAGTCATAAGACTTAAAGAGTTTGCCTGTTTTGCACAGCTGCTTCTTCAGTAGTTACTGTGGGGTCATATTTAATTTTACTTACTGCAGATTTTAGAGAGGCTAGCACAATAAGCCTATAACAAGTACAAAAAGAAACACTGAAAGAAACAGTTTTCCTAATTTGAGTGTTAATACGTTAATCTGGAGGACATGAATTTTTCAAGTTCCAGAACTGTAATATGTATATCTTATAGATAGATATTGATGATGATAACCAGGTCTTAATGTGAGCCAAAGAAATTGTTCATTGTGGCTTCTTATGGTGGTGATATGTTTGCACTGATGAGCTGTGTTCTCTGTTTTGCTTCTTAAGGTTATCCTATTTAACTACAATCAAGAGTGTTGCTGTGTTGTTGTTGCCGGGTGTCTGTTTCAACTCACAATGACACTGTGTACAACAGAAGGAATCATGGTCCAGTCTTGCACCATCCTCACAATTGCTCTTATGCTTGAGTCCGTTGTTGAAGCCACAGTGTCAGTTCATTTCATTGGAGACTTCTGTTTCACTGACCCTCTGCTTTACCAAGCATAATGCCCTTCTCCAGGGACTTAACCTTCCTGAAAAAATGCCCCAAATTTCTGAGACATACTCTTGCCATCCTTGCTTCTAAGGAACATTCTGGCTGAACTTCTTCCAAAACACATTGGTTCCTTCTTTAGACAGTCCATAATATATTCTATATTCTTCACCAACTCCACAGTCTGAAGGTGTCAATTCTCCTTCAGTCTCCCTTGTTCATTGCCCAGCTTTCACATCCATATGAGGTGATTGAAACTACCATGGCTTGGGTCAGGCACACCTTAGTCTTCAAGGAGGGCATGTTTGATTTTTAACACTTTTAAAAAGGTTGTTTGCAATGGATTTGTCCAACACGAAGCTTCATTTAATTTCTTGACTGCTGCTTTGATGGTGTTAATTGTGTATCTAAGTAAAGCAGAATTCTTGGTAACTTCAATGATTTCTGTTTATCATAATGTTGCTTATTGGTACAGTTGTGAGGATTTTTGTCTTCCTTATGTTGGGTGGGTTATGTGGAGATACAATCCTTACTGAAGGTTGTAATCTTTGATATTCATGAGTAAGTGCTTCAAGTCCCCTTCACTTTCAGCAAGCAAAGTTGTGTGATCTGCATAATACAGATTGTTAATGAGGCTTTCTTTAATCCTGATGCCTTGTTCTTTATTGTAGAGTCCATTTTCTTAGATTATTTCTCAGCATAAAGAATGAATCAGTAACACGAAAAGATACTACCTGGCACACACCTTTCCTTATTTTAAACTATGCGGTTCTGTTTAAATGACTACCTCTTGATCTATGTACAGGTTCCTTGTGAACAAAATTAAGCATTGTGGAATTCCCATTCTTCATATTGTTATTCACAGTTTGTTATGATCTACACAGATGAATGCCTTTGCATAGTCAGTAAAACACAGGTCAACATCTTTTTATGGTGTTCTCTGCTTTCATCCGTGATCCATCTGACATCAGTAATGATCCCTTGATCTATGTCATCTTCTGAATCTGTCCTGAATTTTTGTCAGTTCCCTGTTGATGTACTGCTGTAGCCACTTTTGCATGATATTCAGCAAAATTGTACTAGTGTATGATATCAAGGATATTATTTAATAATCTCTGCATTTGGTTTGATCATCTTTCTTTGGATAGGCATCATTATGTACATTTTGTAGCCCATTGGCTAGGTAGCTGTCTTCAAGTTTGTTAGTATAGATGAGTGGAGCACTTCCAGTGCTGCATTCATCTGCTGAAACATCTCAGTTGACATTCTGTCCATTCCTGGAGCCTTGTTTTCTGCCAATGTCTTCAGAGCTGTTTGACCCTCTTTCTTCACACCATTGCATCCTGATCACATGCTACCTGCTGACATGGTCGAAGGTCAACCAGTTCCTTTGGCCGAATGATTCTCATATTGCTTCTATCTTCTTTTGATGCTACCTGTATCATTTAATATTTTCCTACAGAATCCTTTAATATTGCAGCTGGAGGCTCGATTTTTTTCCTCATTTCTTTCATTTTGAGAAATGCTGAGCATGTTCTTTTAGCTTTCTACCTCCAGGTCTCTGCACATGTCGTTATAACACTTTACCGTTCGATATCTGTTCAGCTCTTTTATGTCATCACTTCTTCCTTTTGGTTCAGCTACTTCACTTTCAAGAACAAATTTTAGAATGTCTTCTGACGTCAGTTTTGGTCCTTCTTTCCTGCCTTTTTAGTGACCTCTTTCTTCATGTATGATATCCTCAATGTCATTCCAAACTCATCTGGTCTTTGGACATTGTCATGGATTGAATTGTGTCCCCCCAAAATATGTGCAGTACTTAGGGTGGGTCAGGATATCCTGTATTCTGTGACTGTCCTCCATTTTATGATTTTCTTATGCTGTAAACCCTAATCTCTGTCTGTGGTTAACAGAGTGGGTTATGTTAGAGAGGATTAGAGTGCTGCTGTAAGGTCACCTCCCTGCTCCACTGTAAAGGAAGTTTCCTTGGAGTTTGGCTTGCACCATCTTTTATCCTTTTATCCTATAAGAGATGATGGCATGAGTGGGGAACCTCATACCATCAAGGGAGAAGAGTGCATCCTTCAGACCAAAGGTTACTGAGCCAAGATGTCCCCCTACCAAAGGCTGATACAATACAAGAACTTTCCTCCTGAGCCAACAGAGGGAAAGCCTTCACCCTGAATGCAGACTTGAAGCCTATCAGACTGTGTAAGAATAAACTTCTCTTTGGGAAAGCCCTCCACTTGTGGTATCTCTATTAGAACAGCACTAGCTGACTGAAACAGTCATTAATGTTCAGTGACTCAGATCTATTCTTGAAATGGTCTGTAAATTCAGGTAAGACATACTGAAGGTCATCCTTTGGCTCTCGTGGACTTGTTCTAATTTTCTTCAGCTTCAGCTTAAACTTGTATATGAGTAATTGATGGTCTGTGCCAGTTGGGCCCTGGCCTTGTTCTGACTACCAATATTGAGCTTTTCCAACGTCTCTTCCCAGAGAGGCAGTCAATTTGAAGAGCATGGCTCTTATTTATTCAAAAATCTTCTTAATCTCTATAGTGGAGAGAAGATCTCTAGCTTTGTATGTAACAGGTCTTAATCCTAAAGATCTAAATTTGGAAGGAAAGAGATTGAGAAAGGGTGACCCATGGTGTGGTGTCAAAATAGATACAAGTAAGTTAATCATTATTTCTCTACTTCATGAGTGCTGACTTTGGGCCGTGAATTGTAGTCCTTATCTCTTAGAAAGATGTTTCTTTTATGCCATCATGAGGCTATCTCCCAAAAATTTTGTCCAGAATTTCATCACTGATTCATAATCAAAATAAGTGTAACTGTGTCTATGTTAATGGTTTTCTTGGTGTCCCAAAAGTAGTTAGACTAAATTCACAACTTTTGTTTTTCTTTCTGAATCTGAGACCCTTGGCCTATAGTAGTCAGCTTTTATTCTTGTTTCCATTATTGAAATACATTATTAATTTTCTAATCATTTAGAAAATATTTGTGAAGTATGTATAATGTATCAGGTTCTGGGTCACGCTTTAAAGACAAAACTATGAGCAAAATCGGAAATTTGCTTTCAGGCATTCAGGAAAAAGAGATTAAAACTAGAGTCCTGACAGCAGAGTGGTAAGGCTTTAATAGTGGTGTGATTGTGGCTCTGCAGAAGTACAGGTGGGAACGCTTAACTATACCTCAAGAGACCAAGAAAGTCTTCCCACCTGTGTGAACTGAAACGTCAAGACATGGGAACATGTAAGTTCCCATAGCATTCTCCTAACCAGTGTATTTCTTATGAAAGCCTTCAGACACTCACCAATGTTTCAACACATTGTCTGAAGTAAGATGTAATTCCCAGCTTGGCTTTTCTTCCTTTCTTTATTTAACATATATTTATTAAGCACCTAAGATACACACAGTACTATACTAAGCACTGAGAATACACTAACAAACAAGATAGAGCCCTTCTCGTGGGACATATATTCTAATAAGAAAGTCAACCATAAAGATATGACCCATGTATTTATTTAATTATAATTTTGTTGAATGCCTTGTGTGAGAGTTACAAGCTATTCTAAAGTCCATGTTCCACGGGACTTGGCACAATCTGGGGTCAAGGAAGTTCTTGGGAAGCTAAACTCTCAATCTGAATCTGAAGCATAATTTGGAATTTGCCAGACAAGAAGTCGAAAAGAGGGCAAGGGGGACAAATGCTTTCCAGACAGGGTGGCAACTTGTCTGGAGACTCCTGAGATAGAGGGATGGCCAGCCAACTAGGGCCAGAACTCAGACCAGAAGGTGAGGTGTGGTTAGGAAGAATCAACAAGGAGGATCAGATCCTGCGGATCTTTGTGGGCCACTTGAAGGTTATTGGACCAAGGGAAAAAACTGAAGTTTTTAAGGATCAGGTGGAAGTAGAGAAGTAGCCCTGATGGTGCAGTGGTTATGCACTCAGTTGCTAATTGAGAGATCAGTAGTAAGCACCTACCAGCCCCTCCATGGGAGAAAGATGTGGCAGTCTGCTTCCACAAAAGACTACAGCCTTGGAAACCCTATATAGCCATCCTACTCTGTCCTACAGAGTGACTAGGAGTGGGCACCAACTTGATGGCAATGGATTTTAGAGGTGTTAGAGCAACACTAGCTGACTAAATTCTGGAGGGCAGGGCCATTGTGTAGAATGTCTCAGAAAATGTAATGGTATTTTCAAAGTTCTGAGGGCTAATGTAATGTGTTCTGCTGACTTGCCTGTTGCCTGTTAATGCCTTCTTTCCCTGCAGTTTCTCCCATTTGTAATGGAATGTCTCACTTGTGCCTGTTCTGTCATTGTACTTTTGGAAGCAGATAGCTTGCATTCTAGGTTTCATTGGTGTAAAAAATTTTTTGAATTTTGGACTTCGAAGAGATTTAAGACTTCTGTCATATGGTATGAATGTGTTACATGCTTCAAAGATGTGATTTTTGGGTTGCCAAAGGGTGTGATGTCATGGATTGGATTGTGTCCCCCCTCAAAATATGTGTAGCCATGTGGCTGCGCCATGGTTCCCAATATTTTGTGACTGTTCTCCATTTTGTGATTTTCATGTGTTGTATGTCAGAGGACTAGGGTGGGACTGTAAATCCCTTCATAGGATTACCTCCCTGCTCCACTGTAAAGGGAGTTTTCCTCGAGTATGGCTTGCCCCATCCTTAATCCTGTTATCCTACAAGAGATAAAAGGAAAGACAAGCAAGCAGAGAATTGGGAACCTCACACCATCGAGAAAGTAGTACTAGGAGAAGAGCCGGTCCTTCAGACCTGAGGTTCCTGCTCCAAGATGCTCCCTGGACAAAGACTGATATAGTACCAGACTTTCCTCCAGAGCCGACAAGGGGGAAAGCCTTCCCCTGAAGTGGACATCCTAAATTTGGACTTCTGGCCTACCGGACTGTGTAAGAATAAACTTTCCTTTGTTAAAGCCATCTACTCTGTGGTATTTCTGTTAGAGCAGCACTAGCTAACTAAAACAAGAGGCATCATTAGGGTTGATGTTCCTCACTGTGGTAACTCTTGGTGCCATCCACCCTAAGAAAATTACTGCAGTATTGTAGCTAAAACACCAGAAAATTTGACAGAATTAGCAACTATAGAAAATACCGGCAGCAGTGAAAACAATAGCTTGTTTGGGTAATTGGATAATAATGACAGCTCTGAGCAGAGCACCTTAAACCGTAAACTCATCACTGTCAAGTGGATTCTGACTTACAACAACTGTAAAGGACAGTGTACAACTGCCCCATAGAGTTTCTAAGAAGCCCTCAGTGGATTTGAACTGCCAGCATTTCGGTTAGCAGTCATAGCACTTAACCACAATGTCACATTAGAGGATTCCAAAAGTAAATTAACACAGAGGAGTAGCCTTGTTAGGTATATTGATACGTGTGTTTTTTGTTGTTGTTAGAACTAACTATAGGTTATTTTTATTTAAAAAAATTCTGATGAAACACCACATGAAAATTTTATAGACAGTTATTTGGTGTCACCCCCTCTGACAGTGTCACCTGGTGTGATCTGCACCTCCACACACTTCTAGTGATGGTTTGGGTCTGGTTTGATTTTTGGGAGTCAGGGGGATACAGAATGACATCCCTATGTTCATTAAAGAAAACAAACAAAAATAATGCTCTCTGGCCATTGTGTGAGGTCCCTGGTGATGCAAATGGTTTGCTCTCAGCTGCTAACCAAAAGTTGGTAGTTTATATCTTCTCAGTAGCACCACAGAAACAAAGCCTGGTGATCTGCTTCTGTAAAGACTATAGCCAAGAAGACCCTGTGGAACAGTTCTACTCTACAGTGCAGTAAGTGAGAATCAACTTGATAACAATGAGTTTGGACTCTGATTTGATTATTGTATGGAGATTTAATCAAAGGAAAATTCGTCTAGGACCCTTTAGACAGCAGTCTGTGTACCTTAAGGGATATTGAATATATGATGAAATTGATAAGGCCTCAGCAGGGACCAAAGCTCTCTCTCCAGCATCTGTCACTTGCCAGATGTTCTAAGGGACTCAACGTCAGTAGAAGACCCCTGTGGAGGGAGGCATCTTTGGTGAACATTGTGGAAATTATGTTATTTGCTCATTGTTTTCACTCTGCTACTCTTTCTCACTCTGCCTTGCTAACTGCTTTCATTTAGAAAGCAGTTAGAGCTGCTTTTATAACAGAGTGGGCCAAAATATCTCTATGTTCTTGCTCTTCCCTTTAAGCAATTGCAAATATAATCTCTTCAATGCACATCTAGCCTCCAACACTGAAAACATTCTCTGAACAATGGTGCCATTATTGGGCACTATGTAACTGAAGGCGGTATTTACTCTGGACCTTCCAGCATTGCTTTCACGCCAGCTGTTTTTATTGCCAAATGCAACGGTAAACTTTAGATAAGGTATATATGAGGATGCAACTTTAAACAACCAGTTTCAACTTGATTACTGGAACAGGTTCCTAATTGGTATTCTGGTTTTCACTTCCTCAGAGGCATCCAACAAAATAGACTGGACCAGCCACGGACAAAATTATGAAGTCAAGCAGATCAACCTGCCATTTCTGTACCTTATTTCTTCCATTTCTCACTCCTCCTGAGGCAAAAATCCCTATGTACTTTCTATCAGGGATCCCCAAGAGATCTTCATTCCCTGGCAGCATGACATACTCTCTTTCTCCTTTCTTCCCTCAGAATTTACTTGTCGTGTGTCTCATTCTCCCAATCTCTACATCTCAGCAAGTTTAAAAAATATACGATTTTAATGTAAAGTGTTCAGAACTGATTTAATTTAAAATGTCACCCTCTCAGAAAACACCGGCATTTTTAATGTCAACTTTTAGAGTTTTAACACAGCCTTAAGTATTATGGGAATGTCATATACTGATATTGAATATAAAGAAGACAACTTAGAAGAAGTTTTCCCAAGTCTTTTAAATAAACGCACCAGTTAACATTTGGATACTATTTTTAAGTTTACAAAGTGTTTCTAGATCAGCATTTAATCCTTTTATCAATCTTGTAAAAAGATAAGACTAAGGTAAGATTGCCTGCTTGATTCCATCTACAGTACACAGCCGTAAGATACTGATATTACTGTACCTTTAAGGTATTTGAACTGCCACAGGTATTATGTGATCGGGTCATTTTCAGTTGGCATTGACTCAATGGCAACAGGTTTGGTTTAGGTGTCATGTAATAAGAATATTATGTTTATTTATTTATGTGCTAGTTCTTAAAAAGACACATAAAATTAGTATAAAGGGACCATAGAAAGAAATTATGAGGTTGAGAGAAGTAGAGATACTCTGATTCAGAAGATTAAAATTATGATGATGATTAAGTATAAAATGGAAATATAGGCTTCCTGGAAGCTAAGCCAAAAGGGGAAATGTGGTGATTACTTAGTCTTATAGCCAGGAGAACAAGTATTCATAAGAAGCATCAACATCGTTTATTTTTTATGGATCTACATTTTGAAAGGATCACTGATCAACATTTTATAGAATGAATACTAAATGATGAAATGGGCAATTGTTTCAGTAACAAATTTTACCAAAACAAATCCAGGTGGATCCTAAGCATATTCGGTTCCAGCTGAGGACATTTAAGAGTTTGTTCTTACATTGTGTGGCAGGATTTTAGTCCTTCTTTTTTCTTGTGCCACTAAGGGAGAGCTTAACCTGTATTTCTATGATGGCAGCATTCTTGTTTCCCTGCTGTTCATATCTATTTTCATTCTTTCACTCTTGTCTCCTGACTGTTGTCACTCTGCTTATTACCGCAGAGATGCTAGGACTGACTTTGCATCTGTGTGCGTCAACCACGTGGTGGTGCCAACCTCGCTTTGACTCCAAAGTATCCTGTGGGGACTATTTCCCCCATTAATGTTACTTTGAGTTCCTTAACATTGTCCTCTTTCATTCCATTCCATCCAGTACTTTCCTGTTCTTGTGGCTTGTTTATTGTGCAGGGAGAGCCCATCGAAGTATGGCTGAGCCCCTAGTGACACAGTTCTTTCAGCTTTAGTGGTGCGTCCCACAACTTCATAAGCCCACCTCTCACCCCCTGGGCTGCATCTGTCTCAGCATGTCTGACTTCTTTCTCATTTTATGATGTTGTTCTCACAGGTGCTCTGTTTTCTCTAGTGTCTGCCTCACAGTCTATTCAATATTTCTGTATAAAATTGAATCTCACTGTGAACATGCTTCAAGTTTGTTACCGTGAGGCTCCTTTGGGCCAAGGAAAGCAGGATGTTATGGATTGAATTATATCCTCCCAAAATGTGCATTGCAATTCCTAAACTTCTAGTAGGGCAGAGATTAAGCATTTGCCTGCTAACCAAGAATTTGACCATTCAGATCCACTAGCTGCTCCTTGGAGACCTTATGGAGTACTTCTACTCCATCCTATATAGGGGCACTGTGAGGCAGAATCAACTCCATAGGAATGGGTTTGATTTTTTTTTTTTAGTTCTGGTAATGGGTTGTCTTTGTTACATTAGTGAGGCAAGATAAATGTAGCCAGGCCAAAGCCAAGTGTAAGGTGTGTCTTTAATCAGTTTCTTTTGAGATATAGAAGTAGATAAAACAAGCAAGTGTGAGAGGCAGAGATAGAGGAGGATAGATGCCAAACCACAGGAGCAGAAGCTCAAAGAGAAAAAGTCTTTCCTCCAGAGACAAGAGGAGACAAAGACTTTCCCCTAGAGCAAACACCCTGAATTCAACTGGCCTCCTAAACTGTGAGAAAATAAATTTCTGTTTGCCACTCATTTGTGATGTATCTGGTATAGCAGTGAGAGATAGCTCAAGCAGAATTTGATAGCATACCTAAAATGTGGAAACAGTTTTGGAAGTCAGTAATGGGTAGAAGCTGGAAGAGTTTTAAGGTGCCTAATAGTAAAAAAGAACCCTGCTGGTGCAGTGATTAAACCTTCAACTGCTAGCCAAAAGGTCAGGAGTTCAAATTCATCATCCATTCCTTGGAAACCCTATAGGGCAGTTCTACTCTATCCTATAGGTTGCTATGATTTGGAATTGACTCAGTGACAACAGACTTGGGTAGGCAATGGTAGAAAGAACTGGTCAACATTCAGCTATTTCAGGAGGAGGCATGTAATCAAGAACTGATGGTGCTGAAGGAAGAAGCTGAAGCTGTACTGAAGGCCTTGGCAAAAAATAAGGCTTCAGAAATTGATGAATTACCAACTGAGATGTTTGAACAAATGGATGCAGCACTGAAAGTGCTCAATTGTCTATGCCAAGAAATTTGGAAGGCAGCCACCTGGCCAGCTGACTAGGCGAGATCCATATACACACCCCTTCCAAAGAAAAATGATCCAGCAGAATCCAGAAATTATCAAAAAAAGTCATTATTACCACACGCAAGTGAAATTTGCATGTGAGAATTCTAAGAGGGTTGCAGCCTTCCATCAATAGCCACTCTCTGTAACTAAGACAAAGGGATATGATTTGACAGCAGAGAGTGCAGTATGAGTCCACATGTCAGCGTACCAGAGCCTCAGCTTGGACTCAGATGGGATTTCATTCCAAGAGAAAACGAAAGTGGATTTCAGTATTCTGTTTCTCATAGCAACCTCTGATAACAGTCTTTAAAGAGCAATTTCACCCGAAGTGTCCTATGAGGCTAATGTGGCAAAAATGCATAGCCTTTGAGCTTTTTAACTTGATCCAAGGAGTGGCTTTTCAGCAGTGAAAGAATTGAATGTATAGTCCTGAAACCGTGCTCACTTTTATGAGACTGGAAAAATCGATCCTGCATTTCATTTTCACCATGTGATCATAATTGATATTGTGATAACTAAGGGAAAACAACGGCAAGTTTTTTGTTCTCACTGAACTTCCCAGTGGTCATTTTTTTGAGAAATTCTAAACAGTGCCTTTCTTAATAGCCAATCTCATTTCCTGCAGCCTTGCTCCTGACTGGATCTGAGGAGAGCATACACAAGATCAGGGGAGATTAATGGAGGATGGCTGTGGTTCATTCTTAGTGGGCAGCTGTGATGAATTGAATGCCACTGGCTGTGTTACACTAGGTTTTCTGGCAAATCCTGTTTCTGACAATACACTGTCCAGAGTATTGATTATACTAATCTGTGGTTGTAAATTCGTCTCTCTAGTTAAGACTTGCGATAAGACCCATTTGTCAAGCACAGGCTTAATCAAAGATTATAATTGACATTAATGAGCCCTCAGTAAAAGAACAGGGTTGGAGTAACAGTTGAAGATTGGTCTAGGTCAGAGTATTCATCAGTCATCACCATCTGGAATAGAAGCTGACAGCTGTTCAGAGAATTAGGGAAGTTGCTCCTGGGATACTTCCCTTCTTGATGGGCAGGTGCTCACAATTCTCATTATGAATTATGTTTGGACTGAGTGGATGACCTTTTTGGCAAGGCTGAGTAGTATCATTCCTTAATCTCCTCTTTTGGGAAATCCACTCAAAAGATCATTTTAAAAGCCTGCAGAGAGGAAACAGAGGGCCCATTTATAGTCAATTCCAGATCTCAGGATTTGATAATGATACTTTCTTCCAATATTTTGCCTGTATGTTTGGTAGGCCAGATCATGACCTCTCTTTGCATCTCCATCAAGGACCTGTGTCAAGAATGCTGACAGGACCATTTTTCTAGGCCTCTCATGGGGTTCCATCATTTGGGTGCCATCCATGTTTTCATTACATTACGTTACATTAAAGAAGTAACATTTCTTCTATGGATTTCACATCCTCCTTTTGGGTCACATTTCCATTCATAAGCTAGTGAGCCAGCAGCTATTTCTGCCTGGGAAGGGAATCAGCTGTAATTTTTTCTTTTGATCCCTTTTGATTTTTGTCTTTTTTTTCCCCCTCATATCATTAGTGGGAAACAATATAGCTGAGCTGTTGCTATCTCTGTAAAAAGTCTGTGAGCATTGTGTCATGGATTAAATTGTGTAATTGTCAATTTGGTTAGGCCACAATTCCCAGTACTGTGTGAGTGTCCATCATTTTGTCATTTAGTGAGATTTCTCTATGTGTTGTAAAGTCTACTACTATGATGTAATAAGATGGATTATTAGCAGTTATATTGTGAGAGCTACAAGATTAGATAGTATCTTAAGCCAATCTCTTTTGAGATATAAAAGAGAGAAACAAGCAGGGAGACAGGGGGACCTCATACTACTAAGAAAGCAGTGCTAGAAGCAAAGCATGTTTTTTTTCACCTGAAGTTCCTGTGCTGAGATGTTTCTGGACCAAGAGATACTAGATAAATCACAAGGATCTTCCTCTCAAGTGGACAAAAACAGAAAACCTTTACCTGGAGCTGGTATGCTGAATTGAGACTTCTAGCCGACTGCATTTTAACTGTTAATTCTGTTTCGATTGAGAGGATCGCTAACTCTTTGTTAAAGTCATCCACTTGTGGTATTTTTGTTACATCAGCGCTAGATGACTAAGACATCATCTTTCCTCATCTTCTTTGAAAAGTAAGCAGGAATCACACTGAGGCCTACAAAAAACAAAACCTTAGACTTCTCAAGCTGTCACAAAAAGCATTCTCCCATCTTCACATAGTCTAATATAGAGGGCAGGATAACAGGCAAACAGTCTAAGCAAATGTAAACTTTTTCTTTGCCTAGCTTTGTTTTCTTTGCATGAATTCTCTTTATGAATCTTTCCTCTTTTGTGCCTTATTTATCCTTGAATCTTTATAGTCTCAACATTCTACAATCTGCCACATATGTAATGTTTCATTATGAATATTGATACATTCTAAGAACTTGCCAAATGTTCTCTGATTTCTTACTCCCCACTTTATTATCCTTCATTAACTTTGCATTTCTGAGGGATTATTACTTTCCTCACTTAATACAATTACTTCTTTTTGAAATACTCTTGCTGTAGAAGATAAGGTACATAAGACTAAAACCTTTCATTTTTTTATTTTTGAACAGACATTTATAGTTATTATGTCATTGCAGAAATGCAGGGAACATCAGAAATTCATGTCTTCAAACACACCTCATTGGCTGGTGGGAGCAGTATCATTAGAAAATACCATTCAGTCATGCATTCATTAGTCCAACAATTGTTTAACACTTTCTGTATGTGTCCAGCAAGGTGCTAAGTGCAGGTGATGCAAAGGTAACTAAGAAAGACATTCTGAGTGAATGTTTAATTATTCTGTATGGCAAGACAGTAAAATAGACACAGTGCCTGCACTCTTAAAGCTTAGAATTTCAGACGGGTTACAGAGCAAATGATTGCATATTCAGTTCTTAAGTAAACTAAGTATATATTCAAAGGCATCTATACACTTAAATTGTAACTCCATTCTTGACTCACAGCCAAGTGAGTCAGGAAGAAACATTTCCTTGTAGTCAAACCAATATATGTAGAGCCATAAGTTATTTCTGTACATGCATACAAAATGTTGCTGTGTTTAAATATTCAAAATGAGATTATTTGACATATAGTATATACATGCTGTATTTTAGTTACTGGTACTATTTCCCTACTTGTCTGTCAGTTTATCATACAGTGGGAGCTTGCATGTTGCTGTGATGCTGGAAGCTATGCCAGCAGTATTCAAATAGCAGGAGGGTCACTCACGGCAGATAGTTTTCAGCTGAGCTTCCAGACTAAGACAGACTAGGAAGAAGGACCCAGTAGTTTACTTCTAAAAAGAATTTGCAGCTGGAAAACTAATGATTAGCAGTGGAACCCTGTCAAGTATAGTGCTAGAAAATGAGCTCCCAAGGTTGGAAGGCCCTCAGAAGACAACTGGGGCCCAGCAGCCTCCTCAAAGCAGCCAGCAAAGATCCGAAGCAGAGTTGGCTTTAATTGCATGGATGGAATTGTTTGCAGGACCTTTGTTTGCGTGTGTAGCATGACTCAAAATGAAACAAAACTGCTGCAAACATTCATTAATAATCAGAAAGTGGAATGTATGAAGTATGAATCTAGGAAAATTGGAAATCATTAAAAATGAAATAGAATGCACAAACATCAATATCCTAGGCATTAGTGAGCTGAAATGGACTGTTATTTGCTATTTTGAATCAGACAATCATACTCTACTATGGCAGGAATGACAACTCAAAGAGGAATGGTGTTGCATTCATCATTAAAACTAACAATTCAAGATCTATCGTGAAACACAATGATGAGTGATTAGGGTAATAGCCACACACCTAGGAAGAAGGCTGGTTGATGTGAGTATTATCAAATTTATGTACTGTCATGAGTTGAATTGTGTCCCCCCCAAAATGTTATGTGTTGATTTGAGGAGTTTCAATATGGTGCCCTTCCTCCCATGTGTTGTGAATCCTGCCTCTGTGATGTTGATGATGGAGAATGGTTTGCAGCTGTGTTAGTGAGGCAGGACTCAAGCTTGTGGAATATAAGGGAGAGAAGTGAGCTTAGGAGTTGGGAACCTCGTACCACCAAAAGAGAAGCATCGAGAGCAGAGCACGTCCTTTGGACCGGAGGTTCCTGTGCTGAGATGCTGTCACTGGATTTGGACTCGGCCTACTGGACTGTGACGATTTCTCATTCAGAATGGACTTACAATTTATGAATGGATTTGAGGCTTACTGGACTGTGTCAATAAAGCTTCTCCTCATGAAACCTTCCACTCATGGTATTTTCTGTTAGAGCAGTACCAGGTGACTAGGACATGCACTAAGGCCAAATATGAAAAACATGAAGACTTTTACCAGCTTCTGCAGTCCAAAATTGATCAAACACGCAATCAGAATGTGTTGATAAATACTGGTGATTGAAATATGAAAGTTGGAAACAAAGAAGAAGGACTAGTAGTTGGAAAATACAGGCTTAGTTGCAGAAATGAAGATGGAGATCACATGATTGGATTTTGCAAGCCAATGACTTCTTTATTGCAAATACTTTTTTTTTTCACTAACATGAATGGCAACTATATAAACGGACCAAACCAGATACGTTACACAGGAATCAAATCAACTACAACCATGGAAAGAGATGATGGAAAACCTCAATACCATCAATCAGAAAAAGACTAGGTGCTGACAGTGGCACAAATCATCAATTGTTCATATGCAAGTTCAAATTGAAACTGAAGGAAATTAGAGGAAGTCCACAAGTGTGGAGCCAAAGTGTGATCTTGAGTATATCCTACCTAAGTTTAGAGACCATCTCAAGAACAGATTGGATGCACTGAACACTAATGACTAAAGATCAGATCAGTTGTTCAATGACATCAAAGACATCATCCATGAAGAAAGCAAGAAGTCATTAAAAAGACAGGATCAAATTGGATATCAGAAGAAACTCTGAAACCTATTCTTCAGTGCATAGTGGCTAAAGCAGAAAGAAATGATGGAGTAAAAGAACTGTCAGAAAATTTCAAAGGGTGGTTTCAGAAGACAAAGAGCTGGAGATAGAAAACTAAAAGGAAAGAACATGTTCAGCATTTCTCAAGCTGAAAGAACTGAAGAAAAAAAATCCAAGCCTCAAGTTATAATAGTAAAGGACTTTACAGGGAAAATGTTAAATGACTCAGGAAACATTCAAAGAAAATGGAAGGAATATATAGAGTAGTTATAGTTGGCTTTTTGGCTATACCAGAAAGAAATGGTGGATATTCAGCCATTACAAGAAGTAGTATATGATCAGGAACTATGGTACTGAAGGAAGAATTGGAAGCTGCATTGAGGGCATTGGCAATAAACAGGGGTCCAGGAATTGATGGAATATCAATTGAGATGTTTCAACAGATGCAGTGCTGAAAGTGCTCACTCATCTAGGGCAAGAAATTAGAAAAACAGCTACCTGGCCAACTGACTGGAAGAGATTCATGTTTATGCCTACTCCCAAAAAAGGTGATCCAGCTGAATGTAAAAATTATCAAACAATATCGGTAATGTCACAGGCAAGTAAAATTTTGCTAAAGATCATTCTAAAGTGACTGCAACAGTATATTAACAGGTTCTTAGGCTGTTTTCTAGGGAAGCAAAACCGGTAGCATATATGTACAACAAAAGATTTACATGAGGAAACAGCTCATGCAACTGTAGAAGCTGAATGTCCCAAGTCTTGGTAGAAGCCTCTTGTGGCCATAGCAGCTGGTGAACCCAAGGTCAGCAGGTTAAAGGCTAGAGTTCTAGATCACCAGCTGTGTGAGTTGGTGGATCCCAAACTGGCAGGCGAGACTGTGAGGTCTCTGCTAACTCATGGAGCTGCAGAGGCTGCAAACCTAGGATCAGCAGGTCAGAGAGCAAAACTCTCACTCACCAGCTGTAAGGGTTGATGAGTCCAACAGCTGCTAGTTTAGGTCCAGGAACCAGACACAAAAGAGAGCAGGAGCTCTGAGCAGACAGGAAGTAGGTGGTAGAAGGCAGAGAGATGATAACCAAGTGGTGGGAAGCCACCACAAGCCCCTCCCCGCCATGTGATACAGCAGCCCAACATGGAGTTGCCAAGCTGACACAGTCTTAACCACCACAACAGGGAAATGCCAGAAATTCAAGTTGGATTCAGAAGAGGATGTGGAAGCAGGAGTATCACTGCTGGTGTCAAATGGATCTTGGCTGAAAGCAGAGTATACCAGAAAGATCTTTACCTGTGTTTTATTGAATGTGCAATGGCATTTGACTGTGCGGATCACAACAAATAATGTATAACATTGTAGAAAATGGGAATTCCAAAACACTTAATTGTGTTCATGAGAAATCTCTACGTGGATCAGTTGTGTGAACAGAACAAGGGGGCACGGCATGGTTTAAAGTCAGGAAAGGTATGCATTTTAATGCATTTTAATCTGTATACTGAGCATGTCATCTGAGAAGCTGGGATATATGAAGAAGGAAGAATCAGGATTAAAGGAAGACTCATTAACAGTTTGCATTGTGCAGATAATACAACCTTGCTTGTAAAAAATGAAGACCATTTGAAACATTTACTGGTGAAGATCAAAGACCACAGCTTCAGTATAGGTTGTACCTCAACATAAAGAAAACAAAACCCTTCACAATTGAACCAGTAAGCAATATCATGATAAATGGGGACAAGATCTAAGTTGTCAAGGATTTCACTTTGCTTGGTTCCACAATCAACACCCAGGGAAGCAGCAGTCAAGAAATCAAAAGACGCGTTGCACTGGGGAAATCTGCTGCAAAAGACCTCTTTAAAATGTTGAAGAGTAAAGATGTCACCTTGAAGTCTAATGTACGCCTGACCCAAATTCATGGTGTTTTCAATTGTATCACATGTATGTGAAGGCTGGACAAGAAATAAGGCAGAAGAATAATTCATGTCTTTGAGTTGTAGTGTTGGAGAATAATGTTGGATATACCATGGACTGCTGGAAGTACAAACAGGTCTGTCCTGGAAGAAGTACATCCAGAGTACTCTTTGGAAGCAAGGATGGCAAGACTGTGTCTCACATACCTTGGACATCTTGTCAGGAGGGATCAATCCCTGGAGAAGGACATCATGTTTAGTAAGTGGAGGGTCTGTGAAAAAGAGGAAGACCCTCAATGAGATGAATTGACACAATGGCTGCAACAATGGACTTAAGCATAAAAACAACTGTAGGCATGACACAGGACCAGGCAGTGTTTTGTTCCATTGTACATAGAGTCACTGAGTCAGAACCAACTTGACAGCACCTGACAACAGTACTGTTTACATGGGGCCCCGGTAGCACAACAGTGAAATGCTAAGCCAAGTGTCACTTGTTCAAGCCCACCCATAGTTTTCTGGTAGTCTGCTCCCATGAATACTGCAGCCTGGAAAACCTTCTGTGGCAGTTCTGTTACGTTACATGAGATGGCTTTTGAAATCAACTTGGTGGCACCTAACAACAGCAGGAGTAATATTTATAGTGCTAGCAATAATTGCTACAAGTGAGTGCTTTTCGTGTGGCGTTGTGTTTGTTAAGTAAAGTATGTGCCATTTTATGTGACTTTTATAACAATTCTATAAGATGGATGTCACTATTTAGATTTTACAGAAGAGGTCCTAACGGGTTAGGTAATGTGTTCTCAGTAACACCATTATCAAATGATAGAACCTGAATTGGAACCAAATTCTTCTAAACTTCCTGCCCTGTGTTCCTTCTGCTGTGCCCTGCTGATGGATTCTGTTTTTTCTAAATATTGACAAGCATCCTCTTCTTGGGATGTCTTGTTGGGCCCTCTGAGCATCAGTATAACTGTATGCATGAACTACCTCTGACTTTTGTTGAAAACAGTACAAATATTTAAGGTTCTGTTGTGTGCTAAACACATATGACTTGTTAAAAACATTAGTTAGAGACAATGTCATTAACAGAGTTGCACTGTTATGGAAAGAAGTCAAATATAGTTCTCTAACTTAATTTACACAAATATACATACACATGGAGAGAGAATTGTTAAAATAACTTGTAAATACCTTATCATTTAATATTTCCATTCACTGAATCACATATGACACTGTTGTAATATGTTTAATTGCAAGAGTGGCTCAAAATCCATCCTATCAACACTATGGCTAATTCCCTGGCGTCTTTTTTCTCCCACCCTATTTTAAAGTTTCTCCTGTTTATACAGATAGAATGGTGTTTGAAAAAGATAATTTAGAATTTCCTTTCTTTTTAAACATCTTTTAATTTTATTGCTGTAATGCACAAAACTCCAAAAAGTAGCCCATCTTTAAAAAAATCTTACCCAATGATTATAAATCATAAATATTAAATACTATCTTTAATTAAAAAAAAATCTCATTACATACTAATTAGTGGTTCTAGCCACTGAACTAATTTCCATCTGATCACCAATTTGGTTTGGTGTTTAATATCAGCTGAGATAAACTTCATTGTTAGGGTCAAGTAAAGGAATAACTTGTTCAATCATTTTAGCAGTTCAAATGAACAATGCAGACATTGCGTGATAATTTAATTTGCCTGGTTGATTAGGTCTCACTAATTCCCCCAAAAAGTAACATAATGAAAAGTTCAAGAATGATCCATGAGTCCATTAAGGATCTGCTTCTCTGCCATAACTTGGATCAAGTTTACTTAGGAAATTTACTCAGATTATCTAGTATATGTGATGGTATTTTTGTTGTTAAGTTTTAAAAGCCTTATTGGAAATAATTCTTCACAGGAGTTGAGGTAGAAACCAAGCAGGTTTTGCTCTTGAAGTTGGAAAGCTGTACTCCTTTCTGTCAGTTTAAATTTCAGAGATATACAGTAAAAAGTTTTGTTTGAGAAGGTGTAGTAAAATAGAAAAAACACGCATCTATAGAGGTAGGGAGACTCATTTTCAATGAGGAATTGTCTATTCCACTCACTACCCACACTTTCTTAGTACTGTCACCTTATGGTTCTTCCACCAGGAATGCTTAACTTGGAAAGAAAAAATTGGGCTCATTCAAAATACAATGTAAAATACGATATGACAACCGCTCTAACTTGGGCCACATTGAGTATCATTGCGTGGGAGGTGCAGTGGAATAGGAACCTGAACCCTAGTTCAGAGGGCTGCTTCAGCCATACCCTAGCTGTCAGATCTTGAGAAGTCACTGAAAATTTTGGGTCCTCTGTGTTATCTCTAAAAGTAAGAGGATAATTCCAGACTCAAAAGACTGCTGGGAATATCAAGTAGGAGTGTCAAGAAAGTACTCTGAAGCTACAAAATACCACCTAAGTAAAATGGATTATTATGTCAAAGTCAGGTTATTGTTAGGTGCTGTTGAGCCAGTTTTAACTCATAGCTACCCTATGCACAACAGAACAAAAGACTGCCTCGTCTTGTGCCATGTCCACAGTTCCTTTTTTGCTTAAGCTCATCATTGCATCCACTGTGTCAATCCATCGCATCAAGGGTCTTCCTCTTTTTTGCTGATCCTCCACTGTACTAATAATGATGTCCTTCTCCAGGGACCGATTCCTCCTGACATCATGTCCAAGGTATGTGAGACACAGTCTTGCCATCTTTGGTCCCAAGGAGCACTCTGGTTGTACTTCTTCCAGAACAATTCTTGTGGCAGTTCATGGTACATTCAGTATTCCTCTCCAGCCCTACGTTTCAACGTCATCAATTATTCTCTTGTTTTCCTTATTCATTGTCCAGCTTACACATGCGTATGGTGTGATTGAAAATACGTTGACTTGGGTCATGCACACTTTTGTCTTCACAGTGTCATGTTTACTTTCCAACACTTTAAAGAGGTCCTTTGCAACAGATTTTCCCAATGCAATACATCTTTTGATTTCTCGGTTGCTACTTCCATGGATGTCGATTGTGGAACCAAGTAAAAGGAAATTCTTGACAACCTGAATCTCTTTTCCATTTATCACAATGTTGCTTACTAGTCTAGTCATGAGGATTTTTGTTTTCTTCACTTTGAGGCACCATCTATACTGAAGGCTGTGGTCTTTGATCTTCATCAATAACTCTCAAATCCTCTTCACTTCTAGCAAGTGAGGTGGTGTCATATGCATAATACTGGTTGTCAATGAGTGTTCCTCCAATCCTGATGCTTTGTTCTTCATATAGTCCAACTTCTCAGATTATTTGCTTGACGTACAGGTTGAAAAGGTATGCTGAAAGGATACAGCCCTTATGCACACCTCTCCTGACTTTAAATCATGCAGTGTCGCCTTGTTCTGTTTGCATGACAGCCTCTTGATTTATTCACAGATTCCTTAAGAGCACAATTAAGTGCTCTGGAATGCCCATCCTGAAGTCAGATTACTTGACTGATTTTTTGAGGGACATTAGCTACTAATTTTCATCCCTTTCTAACACTTACACAAGAGAAGGAAATGTTGTTGCTAGGTGCCGTTGAGTCGGTTCTGATACAGAGACCGTGTGCACAACATTCTGTCTGATTGAGACTTAGCGCTTTGAAATCGGATGCAGCTGAATAGAAATCCTCACGCTGGTACTATGTATGAATGGGAAAGTCACTTCATCTTTTAGCACCATGTTCTCCTCTGTAAATTGGGGATAAATTTCATCTGTTCACAATGTTGTAGTAAGGATTAAAATTATGTAAATCATCTCGAATGTTTAGCACACTGACTGACTTGTATCAAGTGTTCAGTAATTGTTTACTATGATCACATAGGAGACTTAATGTTGTAAAAGTCAAGCATTTGGCTGCTAATGGAAAGTTTGGTGGTTCTTCTTTGGAGAAAGACCTGATGATCTGCTCCAGTAAAGACTGTAAGCTAGAAAGCCCTTTAGGGTTTTCTGTCATGTGGGGTTGTATGAGTTTATACTGACTCAGTGGCATCTAGCAACTGCAATGATAATGATCATTTCACGGGACCTGTCTTCTTTGATTTCTCCTTGGCATATAACCCATTGTTAATGAGTCATTTCTAACTCATAGTGACCCATAGGGTTGCCAAAGAATGCTTTCTGGATTTAAACTGTTGATCTCTTGGTTAGAAGCTGTAGCAGTTAACAGCTTCTCTACCAGGGTTTCCCCCATGGTACATGTTGTCCTTAGGTGCTGTTAAGTTGATTCCAACTCATAGCAATCCTTTGCACAGCAAAGTGAAACACAGTCCAATTCTATGCCATGCCCACAATCATTTTTATGCTTAAGCCTATCATTGCTGCCATTGTGTCAGTCATCTTGCTGAGTCTCTTTTTCTGCTGACCCTCAACTCTACCAAGCATAATGTCTATCTCCAGGGATTGATCCCTCCTAACAACATGACCAACGTTTATGAAATACATCTTTGCTTCCAAGGAGCACTCCCATAACAGATCTGTTTGTTCTTTTGGTAATCCATGGTACGTTCAATAAACTTCTCCAACACGACAATTCAAAGGCATTAATTCTTATTCTGTCTTCCTATCCATTGTCCAACTTTTGCATATATATGATGTGATTGAAAATACTAAGGCTTGTATCAGGAGAACCTTGGTCTTCAAGGTGACATCTTTACTTTTCAACACTTTGAAGAGGTCCTTTGCAGCAGATTTTCCCAGTGCAGTGCATCTTTTGATCACTTGACTGCTGCTTCCACGGGCCTTGACTATGGAACCAAGTAAAATGAAATCCTTTACAACCTCAATCTTGTCTCCATTTATCATGATGTTGCTTACTGGTCCAGTTGTGAGGATTTTTATTTTCTTGGTGTTGATGTGCAATCCATACTGAAGGCTATGGTCTTTGATTTAATCACTTCTAGCAAGCAGGCTTGTATTATCTGTGTAACACAGGTTGTTAATGAGTCTTCCTCCAATCCTGATGCCTCATTCTTCTTCATATAGTCCAGCTTCTGAATTATTTGCTTGCCTTAGCACATAGTAGAAAGTTAATAGTGACTGACTGAATCCATTTTGGTGTTCATACTTAATAAATACTTACTGAGTGAATAAAGGTAAATCAGTAGCACTTACATTTAGGTTATAATTTGTCACACAGTATTTGTTTTTGAAAATACAGGGACACTAACATTTACAGATTGAACTATTGTTTTTGATGTGTTTACTTACTGTAAAGAATCTCCTTTAGGGCAACTCCTGTCCATAGGTGAAAAGAGAAAGCAGGGGGAACAGGAGCTTGTTGAATGGACATGAACAATACAGGGTGAAGAGGATGGGCGTGCTGTCAGTGTGAGGAGAGCAGCTAGGGTCACATAATAAAGTGTGTGTAAGTTTTGTATAAGAAACTAATTCAAATTGTAAACTTTCACTTAAAACACAATAAAAGAATAAATTAATAAAAACATAAAAATCATCCCTTAAATAAAAAAGAGGATCTGCTTCAAAAATAATGATAGTTATCACAGATTTTAATCTTTAACACATGCTATTATATAATGCATGACAATGTGTACTAGAGAAATTTCTTTTTACTTTTCTGACTTCTTTAGTTGAGGGTGTGTGTATTGGATGGGGAATATATTGTTTCTTTGCCCTTTGGGATTTGCTTCATGAATGACTCTTCACTGTTTCAAAAAGCAATTATCCTGCCAAGTATAGGATTTGTGACAAAGAATGAGATTGAATCATAAAATTGTGAGAGTAATTTCTTCCTTTTGGTTCCTAATGCTATGGTTTGAATTGTGACTACCTCCCCAAAAAGGAGACACATTGAAGTTCCAACCTGTTACATATCAATGTGACCTTGCTTGGAAACAGTCTTTGAGGATGTTATAAGATACCATGAAGTTAGACTGGAGTAGGATGCGTCCACATCCAGAATGGGTGGTGTCCTTATGGAAGAAGAGAAGACACACAGACAGAAAACAGCCCTGGGAAGACAAAGACAGAGACTGGATTGATCACAAACCAGGGAATACCAAAGATCCACAACATTATCAGAAGCTAGGGGAGAGGTATGATCAGATTCTTCTGAGTCATCAGAAGGAATCGGCATAACTAAGACTGATATTGAACTTCTAGCTTACAGAACTTCAAGGCAATGAATTTCAGTTCCTAAAAGCTACTCCCATTGTGATACTTTGTTAGTGCAGCTAAAAGAAACTAATGTACATAGGTTGGGAGGTATATTTGGGTTTTGATTCTTGAATTAGGGCAGCTAATCACATATTTTAATGTCTAGGAAAGTGTCATGGAGATGCACAATCAATATCCATGGTATTAAATTTGATTTCACTGATTTAACACAGGTAGTACACTGTGTCAGTGAGAACATACTTTCTCATTTCTGCTACTTTTCAGAAAGCATTGATCCAGACATACCTCAGGGTGTTTGTCAACTGCTTTTATTGAGGAGGTTAGATTGAATAAATGGACAGGCATTTGAACTGATAGAAGAGAAAGTGTAAGTTCATAGCAAACATGTTTTTTCTTTTTTTCTTTCTAACAAAGCAAAATCTAAAACCATTCTTTCTGCCATCATGGTCAAATCAGGTAAAACAAACAATCAAACTGTTTGGATTAGATTGTTCCATGTCAACATCTCTAGGTCTTTCTTCCTAAAACTAATCATATACGTCCCTTCCTCCTTGCTGGTTCATGTAGAAAATGGAAAACAACAGCAGACAACAAACAACACCAATGTGGTAGATACTCCAGATTACCTAACCAATCACTTTCTTTTCCCTTGCCTGCCTTCCATTGTAGAGACTCACTAACCCTGTTTTCTTTGTAGGAAAAACTGTGTCCATGTTTCCAAATTATGGTCAATGAAGTGTCAAAGGGAAGTGTGCTGAAGGTTTCTGGGAAAAAAAATTCCTTTTCTGATTTAATAGTATAGATAGCTGATGCTGTTTCTTCATTTTTTTTTTTTTTTTTCATGGAACCTGTAGATGACAGCCACAGTTGCAGCCTATTCTTTAACCTTGGTATGCCAAGATAAAGAGAAAAGTTGACATGCTGAGAAAAGAAAGGGAAAGAGAGAGCACTCAGGTCCTTGATGACATAGTTAAACAACTGAACCAAGGCTTGCTCTCCTTAGCTTCATATATTGTGAGGAAAACTGCTTCATTTATTTAAGCCAAAATTACTGAGATTTTCTGTTATTTTGGCAAAAATATGAACCCCTGGAGTTGTCAGGGAAGCCCTTGGAAGCCTTTAGGGTACACCTGAACATTGTTGTGAGAGAAGTGAGCTGCCCTTTGTTATTCTTAGGAAGGAACAGTTTGGCTGTAACCTGGCTCACATCAGGATGAGGAAAAGAGAAGTACTCAGTGTCTAATTTCTGGTTTTTAGCTGTGAGTCAACCAGGTCATGTTTATGACTGAGAGAGAAGGCATGTTGGGTAAATTTCTTCTTCATTTCCTTAGGAAAATGTACCTTGAGATCATCAGCATTGTACAAAGCCTGACTAGTTTTTTTTTTTTTTTTGAAAAAAACTATTGTACCTAACATAAATCCATGAATAAGTCACTTTGCTTCATTCAGATATTTATTGAGAATTTATGAGATATTTATTGAAAATCAGTAAAAACTAATACAGACCCTCCTCCCATGGGGATTGACGCTTAGTGTGAGAAGTGGACATAATCCGCTTGTAACAATGAGTGTACTCATTAAGGTACATGCAATGAAATAAAGGGACAGAGTTCTAAGAATACATTTAATAAAGATACTTGGCCTTTAAGATACTCAAAAGACAAATTCTTGTGAAAGTGACACTTGAGTAATGAAGAGTGTTGTTGTTGTTGTTAGGTGCCGTCGAGTTGGTTCTGACTCATAGTGACCCCATGAACAACAGAATGACACAGTGCCCAATTTTGCGCCATATCCACAGTTGTTTTTATGCTTAAGCCCACTGTTGCAGCCAGCGTGTCAATCCATCTTGGCGAGGATGTTCTTCTTTTTCACTGACCCTCCACTCTGCCAAGCATGATGTCCCTCTCCAGGTACTGATCTTTCCTGACAACATGTCCAAAGTATGTAAGACACAGTCTTGCCATCTTGACTTCCAAGGAGCATGCTGGTTGAACTTCTTCCAGAACCGATCTGTTCTTTTTGTGGTCCATGGTACATTCAACATTCTTCTCAAATGCCACAATTCAAAGGCATCAATTCTTCTTCTGTCTTCTTTGTTCATGGTCTACCTTTCACATGCATATGACGCCACTGAAAATACCATGGCTTGATTCAGGTGCAGTTTAGTCTTCAAGGTGACATCCTTACTTTTGAATACTCTGAAGAGGTCCTTTGTAGCAGATTTTCACAATGCAATGCATCTTTTGATTTCTTGACTGCTGCTTCCAAGGCAGTTGATTGTGGACCCAAGTAAAATGAAATCCTTGACAACCTCAGTCCTCTCTTGATTTATAACAATGTTGCTTACTGATCCAGTTGTGAGGATTTTTGTTTCCCTGATGTTGAAACGAAGAATGAGTGGGTGTTTATTAAGCAGAGAAGGGAGTGGAGGGCATTCCCACCAAGAAGAAAGAGAATATTCAAAGGACACAGACAGAAGGTAGCATGGTGAGTATGAGTATCACAAAGAAGATCACTGAGGGTAGGGTGGCAGACATAGGGGAAAGTCTAAGACAGGTCGGCAGATACTAGACTCTATAGGTCATTGTTGTCCATGCTAAAATCTTTGGTCTTTGTCCTAAGGACTATGAGAAACCACTGAAGACTGTGAACAAGAGAGAGTCATAGTTTTGTGTTTTGAAAGTATCAGTCTGGTTGTAGCATGGAGAATGGATACGCAGCTAGCCACTCTGAATATACTTAGATAATTTAGAGTTTATTGCACTAGCTTGATTAGAAGATAAAGGTAATTTTGGTGTGAAGTAGTTCTGTTGGTAGTTGTAGTCATGCTGTTGGTAGTGTGGAGAGATGCATGGATTAGAGAATTGTATTCGGGAGATGAATGGACAAATTTAGTGCTGGCCAGGATATGAGTTGTACAGAAAAAGGGGGCTATCAAGATGACTCCAAAGTTCCTGGCTTACTGCCTGGATGAGCTGTGATACTCTTCCCCATATTAAGAATACAGAAAGAGAATCGGGATCACAGAGCAACATTATAAATTTATTCTTCGACCATGTGAATGTTTATTGATGGGCTTATGTAAGTTTATGGGGTGCTAAACTGTGATGGAAAGGTTTGAATCAAACTAATTAATCTATTATATTGACTTTTTTAAAAATATCCTGTTTGTTGTCACTTACTTTTATGATGCCTTTAACTGATCTGAAATTCCTTGCTGCCGTGGAGAATCACAGGATAAATTGCCTGTTTGGGGCATGGGAATGACTTCTGAGACCTTGCTCTTTGCAGAATGTTTCTGTCTGATTAACTATAATATTTTTAGCTAAAAACACACAACTCTGACCTAAAATATGGGACCCATTTGGATCAATATTACAAAGTTCTTTCTCTCATTAGTTCTGCTAAGGGAAAACCTATATTTAGAAAATAGGTGTCTTCTATTATATAGATTTTATTTTTTAGAAGTTATCAATTTTCAGAATGTTCAGAGTGTTCTTCCATGCTCCTGAAAACAGTTTACCCTGTTATTGAAATCTTATATTAGCATGGCACATTTGTTACAGTTAATGAACCAATATTGATACATTATTATTAACTGTAGGTCCATACTTTAATCAGATTTCCTTTTATCAAATGTTGTTTTCTGTCCCTGAATCCCATCCAAGAGACTGCATTATGGTTAGTTGTCAATCATCTCTTCTTAGGCTTCTCTTTACTGTGACAGTTTCCCAGCCTTTCCTTGTTGATGAGGAGTACTGGAAAGATACGTTGTAGGATGCTCCTCCGTTAGAATTTATCTGTGGTTTTCTCATAATTAGATTGGGATTGAGGGCTTTGGGTAGAAATATTACAGTGGTGAAGTGCTGTTCTCATCTCACAAAGGTTTTAATCATAGCAAAGGCACATACTAATAACATAATTTACCACTGTGGCCCATCAAACTTAGGTAATGTCTGCTAAGTTTTCCATAGTATAACTATTATTTTTTTTCCCCATTTCTCTAATGGGCTCTTATATTCTTCCATATGTTAGGAACACAGGAAGAAAATCAGCATCACACAGCAATATTTTTGATAGGAAGTCAGTATGTGTAGCTCACATAGAAACAATAGGGAGTTGCTGGAAATTCTTCTGTGTAGCTGATTTCTTTTACTTGTTCATTCATTTATTCTATAGTGTGAGTTAAAATACAATACTATGCTATTGCAATTATTAAAGTTGTGTAACCTAGCGACTTACCTTGTGTGTCTTTTGGATGGGCCATGTTCTCAGTGATTTGGCAGTTAGGATGTAGCTTGATTCTGTATGATGATGTGATCACGTCCATAATATGATCACCTCTGTGATGACATCCCTGGTGAGTAGCCAATCAGTTGAAAGGGAGTTTCTGTGGGAGTGTGGCCTGTGTCCAATATAGGTGGATTCTCTGGTAAGGCTCTCAGGCTTTTGTTCATTCTGGATCCTGCAGCTGGCTCCTGTTCATCTGACTTTTAGTTCTTGGGACTTGGCCTAGCAGCTTACTTGCTCTCTTGCTTGCCCATCTTGGTACCTATTGGTCTTCTGGGATTCACCAGTCTCCACATCCTATCAGCAAGAGTCTTACTGTCTGACCTCCCCATCTTGGGTTTGCCAAACCCTGTGACTGGGTGAATCAGAAGAAACTTTCTGCCTGACTCACAGACTGGAGAAGTTTCAGCCTCTACAATTAATAGGGTTAATAAGTGTAGAAAAATTCTCACCTAGCTTCTTTCTTAATACTAAAACCCCTTTTTCCCACTGAAATCCTGACACATAAAGAAAGTTGTAACCTTTTTTCTGACAAGTACTGAAAGATTTTGAGGTTGTTTTCCCAGGCTATTCTTGACTGAGGACTGGACAGAGTGATACCAATTTGAACCTCACTATGGCTTATTCAGATAAGCAACACAATTCCTGAGAAAATGTAGGTAGCCTCCAGAGATCAAGGACAACTCATATGCAAACAAAGGAACTGTATTTGTCCACCAAACTCTCCTCCTGTGAGCACCCACAAGCCTATGCTCCTTTCCTTCTCTTAACCCTTCTATAAAACTTGCCAGCCCAGACTAAGATGCTAAAGTGGTTTTTAGGGTCTCAGATCTCTGGCAATCTAAATAAAGCACTCTTAAAAGATCCAGTCCCCATCTCTGCATTTAGTTTAATAGTGACAGGCAGCATGAGTCTGCAATTGAGTTTTTTTTTTTTTTTTTTTTTGGTAACACAACTTCATGAGCCATTTCCTTGATGTAAATCTCTATGTATATTTACAGAATCTCTGATGATGTAGTGGTTATGTGATAGACTGTTAACTGAAAGGTTGGTAGTTCGAATCCACTAGGTACACCTTAGAAATTCTGTGGGGAAGTTCTACTCTCCTATAGAGTCAGTATGAGCCAGCATCAGTGACAGTGTGTTTTTATACTTTTTTTCATGTGTACTTATACTTTTTACTGGTTTTGCTTATGTAAAGAACCTAGCCTAAGATAGTTATTTATTTTGTTGCTCAAGTTATTTCACTTTTGGCTATTGGGAGCTCTGTAACTTTTCTGCTCTGTTGCTTTGACATATCCCCAACTATATGTGTGTGTGTGTGTGTGTATCTATACATATTTCCTACTTCCTCACTTTCTGATACTATAAGATGCTCCAGGCACACTGTGTATTTCTTGCTGTTGTCCTAGAATCATTCCTGTCCCCCAAGGTGCCCTGCATCCTTATATCCGAGAATAGTATTAGACTCTCAAATCTGGATGCTATATGTATTCATTTACTATTGTGGTGCCATTTCTTTTAGGTCCTGTCAGCTGAAGGAGCAAAGAAAAATATGTACATCTAGTAAGCTGTGTAGCCATACATATTTATAAATACTTCTGTATGTAACCATCTGTATCTATATTACGTTAAACGTGGTTTCTTACTGATGTATGTAACTGTAGTTGTAGCACTTAACCATTACACCACCAGGGTTTCCAACTCATGCATAACAGATCAGGATTGTTGTTTCTGCCCCTCCACCACTCCGGTGAACACCAAATTTGTCAAGTAGAGTGCAGTATTTAAGTGAAGTTCTTCTGGCTTTTAGTCTTAAAAACTGTACTCATTGCCAAAGTTTCTTTCCCTCTCCCCCATCTCCTTCAGTGAAGTTGTTTCATACATTTGCATTACAGTTAGATTCTCTGGTTAAAATCTGCATTCCTTCATGGGATCTCATGACCTCTTAAATGAGGTTATATATATTTTTTCTAATTTACATACATTAAGTTTCACTTTTTGTGTTGTAAAGTTCTCTGAGTTTTGAAAAATGCATGTTGTTGTGAATATTCACTTCCAGTATCATACACAATAATTTAACCATCCTAAACTGCTGAAAACAGGGTGATTTCATTTACCAAGTAAGTAGAGGCTCCTGGTAGGAGACAGTAGCAAATGGACACTCAGCTAACTCACTACTCTGAAATTCCCCAAATGAGCTCAGAGAACTAAAATTAGAAAAAATAAAACTTCATAAATAATACAATAGCGTAACCATTACAAACTCTTGCCACCCAATGTAGAATATGTATATGCTATCATGAAAATTGGTCTAAATTCAGAGAGAAAGCTCAAATTGGTAACAGCTACATTAATTTGAACAAACGGCGGTTTTTGGAAAAGGTTTCTAAAAGGCCATCTAACTGCCTGCTCTCAGGAACTGTGCACATAGGAGGACTAGGGGAAAAGCATTTCCACTGGGGCTAATTTTGTCACCACCAAACAGTCAAAAAGGTGGTACTGAAAAGACCACATGGCAGTAACAATTTTGTTTTCCCCAGCTGAGCTTCCTAAATTGGCACAGCAACCTGGAGACCTGGCTGGGCAATTGAAACTGATCCAGCTTCTCCATTACTGGGCAACACTGGCTGAACAGAAATATGCCTCGTTATCAGCACTCACCTACTGGGTAGACGGTTCTGAGATGTAGTGATATGTACTCTGACCCCACATCTGTCCAAGGAGATCCGCTGCTCTGGAAGCAGTAAGAAAGGCATCTTTCTCCCCTGTGGGAATAGACATTTCCGCTGTAGACACACACACAGAGGCTTTAACTCTGTAAAAACTGGTGGGGCTAAAACATTGTGATTGAATCCACTCTGGAGAAGCTAGATACATTTCTTTCTCCAGGTCAAGCAACATCTAAGACCATAGTCCACAATGCTCTCAATCAATTCATTTGCTTTCATTTCTTCTCTGTCAGCCTTAAAACTGATGTTCTCCCCTCCTGGCAGTTAGAGATAAGCATAGATCACACATAGGAAATGCAAGTCTAGAGAAATTATCAATGATTTGAGACCTAAGTCAGCTTCTTTCTCCATTCACAGACTAATATCACCTGCCCATAACTGGAGAGTAGAGTGTTCCCTTACAGAAGGCTGGATGGTTTTGTCAATAATTTAGTCTGACAGTGTGGAAATAGTCAGACTCCAGGAAAAGTGATCCAGGATTCTGATGTGCGTTGTGCTATTATAGCTCCTCTAAATCTTATTTTTAACTGCTATTAGTTTTAAAGCCCCTAAAATGGAATAGGCCTGTTGGACTACCTTCAGTCAATAATCCCCTTCCCATTCTGAAACAATTTAGTGCATTATCTCAGGCCAAGAATAGGAGACAGGGAGGGGAAGCATTTTCCTTAAATGATGTTTCTAATGCAACTGGCCGTGTTAGTGAACCAGGTCCTCAAACCTCTTCTTGAGAAGGAGCTATAAGGGCTGTCAGTCTTGCAGCCAAAAAACCATGAGATTGAAATCACCAGTCTCTCCCTGACTGTTTGCAATTCAAATGTAAACTCAATTTCCTCTGTGTTATCTGAGTCCTGAGTTTTTAACTTTAGCTCAAGTGGAATCATGGATCTTAACACTGGAAAATTAGTGTCCGTGCTGAAGGTTTCTAAGACTGTCTAGTTTAATCTCTTTGCTTTGCAGATGAGGAAACAAGTTCAGAGAGTTTAAGTAACTTTTTGTAGGTAACAGAGCTGGTAAGATGCAGATTGGAGACTACAGATATATTATCAGGTTTCTAGAGAAATCATCTTGAACTTACACTGTTAAGTGGCATTTTGCATAGGCCTAGGTACTAGCAGACTCCTGCCTACTCAGGTGTTTGCCATTTGCTCCTTTGCGGCTAATCCTCAGTCTATAAAGCTGAAAGTCAGGCCATAAATACTTGCCTTCACAGTATATCTGTGAAACAGACAAGAAGTCTGTGAATTGGCCGAGCACGTGTGCATGGATGTGTAGGAGGACTGCCAATTAAGTTTGCAAACTCATCCCAGAAAAAGTGTTACATACCTCATTGCTGAATATCACTATGGTCACCTCATTGCTGAATATTACTGTGGACCAGGAACTGGTGTCAGTGCATAGCTTCCCAAGGGGAGTACTTGAAAGGTGATGTTCAGCAGTGAGGTATGTAGCACTTAGAAAAATTAGGTTTGCAGACTTAATTGTCAGACCATTGTATGTGGGGTGGTGATGGTAAATTTGCAGCTTCATGTGTTTCACAGCATTCATATTTGACAAATCAAATGCTTTAATAGCTGAACATTCAGCAATTATTTTCAGATTATGTTAATGTGGGCTTTTCTTGAAGCACTTTGGTTGTTAAGCTTGTAGTCTGTTTACATGTGATGATGAAATGAGGTTATTATTAGCTTAAAATTAGTAAATGCCACCTGAAAAGAGTTTTCATTTACTTGGCTGATATGAACTAAAATGTTAAGAAAACTTGGTGTGGGAGCTTAGGTTTTCCCACTTTCCTTTGCATCTTCACTTTATCCTGAGTTCATCCCATCTTCTTGCAATATTCTGAGAGAGGGCAGGACATTGAGTCTGTGAGTTACAAGAGGTTCATTCCACTTATGGGTCAGCGTCAGCTCTCTTATTCCAAAACTCTGGTCCCTCACAAATCAGTGTGTGGTCACAAGAGTCACCAGACACAGGTATGCTATCTCCTGTTTCCTGAGCTTCAGGAGGAGGGGCCACGTTTTATTCATCTTTGTAGCCCCAGGGCGTGCTAAACTTACTAAATTTCTGTAGTATATAAAAGTGCATATCCGAGAGCAATGAAGTGCTTATACCAATGTCACTGTAGATTTTAAGAACACAGTCACATTTAGCATTGATAGGGGTGTCGCTTTCGTGCAAAACAAGTAGAAGGGTGAAGGGGTGAGGCCCTTTTGCCCGGTGCACTCAATGCCTTAAATCTGTGTTTGCCTTTTGACCCAGCATCTACTCTGTTAAGAACTAAATGGAGGAACATGCAAAGATATGTATGTAAGGATATCTAGCAAAGAATAATTTATAATATAAAAAAAATTGGAAACAGCCTAAGTGTTCCAAAATAGAATTTTCTTTCCACTAAATTGTGGTACATCCTGTAACAGAATCTTACGGTACCATTTGGAATGAAGATATAAAATCATATTAATTCATATAGAAACACATTTATGATCTGTCATTTCATGTCTTAGTTACCTAGTGGTGCTATAACAGAAATGCCAACAAGTGCTTTGCCACAGATACCTTAAAACAGAGATCTGTTCTCTCATAGTCTAGGAGGCTAGAAGTCGGAATTCAGGGCACCAGCTCCCAGGTACTCTGTCAGTTCTCAGGAATGGTTCTTGTCATCAATCTTCCCATAGTCTAAGAGCTTCTCAATGCAAGGAGCTTGAGTTTGAGGGGTGCACTCTGATCCCGGCTCTGCTTTCTTGGTGTTAAGTGGTCCCTCTGTCTCTTTGTTTGATACCTTCTGTTTTATTTTGAAACAGACTCAAGATACAACCTAATTGTAGATTGTGTCTTATATCATTAACTGGCTCTTCTACTGCCTCATTAATATCATAGAGGTAGGATTTTCAACACATAGGAAAATCACATCAGATGACAAAATGGTGGACAGTCATACAGTCTGCCAATCAAAGCCTAGGCAGGTTGACACACATTTTGGGGAAGCACAATTTAATTCATACCGGTATCTGAGAAAAATCTCTCTTATATATAAGTATTTATATTGTATGTCAAGTGAAAATGTCTCGAAGATATTACACTGTATGTATAAAAACGTTCAGAGTTATTATCTATGGGTGGTGACATTTCTAACCATAAAAATCCAAGTCAGTTGCTGTCAAGTTTATTCTGATTTATGAAGATCTTATGTGTTTCAGAGTAGAGCTGTGTTCCACAGGATCTCTGAGAAGGATTTTGTACAGCTAGTACATAGTAAATCTGTAAAACATCAGTAGAAGACTAGGGAAATGAGAGGGGAATGAAAAAAGAAAGCTAATAAAGAGTCTGTTATGAAGGAAGTTACTACTCGGAGCAAGCAGAGCTTAATTTTGCTAAGGAACTCAAGGGAAAAATGAAGAGCAAGTACTTCAGAATAGCATAACCTAAGAGATGAATTTGTCAAGGATTGCATTTTACTTGGATCCATAATCAATACCCATGGAAGCAGCTATCAAGAAATCAAACAACATATTGTATAGGATAGATCTTCTGGAAAAGACCTTAAAGTATTAAAAAGCGAAGATGTCACCTTGAAGACTAAGGGGAACCTGACCCAAGCCATGGTGATTACAACTGTCTTATATGTATGCAAAAACTAGACAATGCGTAAAGAAGACTCGAGAAAAATTAAGACCTCGAAGCACTGTGTTGGGGAAGAATACTAAACATACCATGAACTACCAGAAGAACAAGCAAACCCATCTTGGAAGATACACAGCCAGAATGCTTCCTAGAGGTAAGGCTGATGAGGCTTTGTGTCATGTACTTTGGACATGTTATCAGGAGGGGCCTGTCCCTGGAGAAGGACATCATGCTTGGAAAAGGAGAGGGGCAGTAACAAAGAGGATGACCCTCAATAAGATGGACTGACTCAGTGGTTGCAACAGTGGACTCAAACAGCAAAAGTTGTTTGGGTGGTGTGAGACTGGACAGTGTTTCGTTCGGGTAAGTTTAACTGACTCAACAGCATCTAGCAACAACAACAACAGAAAAGGAGCTGGGATATTTGTCCACCAACTTCCATCAGGTACTGGTGGAGGGCCTTTCCTGAAGCAGGCACATTTTCGTGCACTGAAGTCTTCTGTACTGGTGGTCAAAAAGATGCAGACATGGGCAGTTGGTAATAGCCTGATGTGCATGGAGATAGTAAGAGCTGAGAGCACATGAGCAGGACACACACAGCCTTTGCTACAGTGGAAATTGTCAAGTTACATGTGAACACACTTTGAGTCATAAAAGGCAGGATATTTGCTCAGTCACATATGTAACGACTGACTCAGTCCCAAACAGCAGGTTTTCTAATTTCCACCCAGGATTTTCTTCACTGCCTGAAGACCTAGTCCATCTTTCTCATAATCACTTCTAAGTACAACAGATATCTGTGCTTCTCACCATTCAAGATGAGATACGGGATGCCTGTGATCTCCTTCCTTCTGCTGTCTATAGTTCCACCCCCAAATTGGCCGTGGGCCAGTGGTTTTGAAACAGTTTTTAGCCATGCAGCCCTTATTTCTCGTGAGTTTTTATGTGGGTGACATACATATATATATACATATATATATATATATATATAGCACATTAAGTGAAAGGGGCTTTCTGCTCTATCGTGTAAAAACCCTCTGGAGAGATTTCGAGGATCACCATTTGAAAACATTTTTGTTTTCTCTATGTTTATGATTAGAGAGAAAAGGAAATTGTATTCCAACAGGTCTCAGGGCAATAGTAATTGTTGTAAGTTATAGAAGAAATTCATGCAAGAGAAGAAATGACTCTAAATGTATGTGATGCCAATTAGAAAGTGATAGATTTTCTCGGAAAAAACTGTCACCTCTTTGCTTTTCCTGCTAATTATTCTTCCATTAGGTGTTTGAATGAAATGAATGTGCCCAGGTATCCCCCAAAACTCCTGTAGTTTTACAAGATTAAAGAGTAGTAACTGCTTTGAAAATGATCATAGTCTCAGATGGATTTTGTACTTCAAAAGTCAAGTTTGTGATGGCTCAGCACAGTGCAATTGTTTGCAAATAACATTAATGTATTTTTGAAAGCACGTCTCTCTGAGCAATCTATTTATTTGTTAAAGAATCATAAGTGCACCAGAGAGAAGCAGCTCACAATCCCTATGAAATTCTTTGAGCTGGGTAAGTTACTAGAAGTTCATTGTTACTTTGTAACTCCATTTAAAAATGTTTTCTTTCCTAATTCCATACTTTAGGTTGGTGAGAAAGTTGCCTAGGACTAACTTATATTTCAAATCTTGTCAAAAACTGAACTATTTTAATCACTTAAACCATTCACTTGAAATATGTAGATAGGGTCGCCATGAGTCAGATCTGACTCGACGGCACTTGGCTGGCATGGCTAAAACTAGTACCTATTTCAGTCCCAAGTATTAAAGCTTGGTTAAATTAATTACTTGCTTTCACTCTTTGATTCATTTACACTGCTGTTAAAAGCATGAGCTCAGGACACAGGCGCTGGAGCCAGACAAGTGTGGGTTGAAACCCCATGACCATGAATTAATAGTCGTGTGATATCGGGCAAGTGTTACATCTGTTTTGAGACTAATGCTTATTGTAGTTGTTAATCAGAAAGCATATGCTAATATTGTGGCTGGCACATAGTAATATGTTCCAAAAGCGTAGTTAGAATTCTTTACTTGGCAAAAATAAGCCCAGATCTTGAAAAGGAACACAATTTCTAGCTATGAAAATTGATGGGGTATTAAATATCAAAGTTTATTATGTGAATTTTTTCAAATAGGTCAAATATTATTAACTTGATAGTAAGATAACCAATGAGTTGACAACAGCAAAAAAATTATACTGTCTTAGTCAACTAGTGCTGCTCTAACAGAAATACCACAGAGTGGATGGCTTTAGCAAAGGAAGGTTTATTCTTACCCAGTCCAGTAGGCTACAAGTCCAAATTCAGGATGTCTGCTCCTGAGGAAGACTTTCCCCCTTGTCGGCTCTGGAGGAAAGTCTGGTATTGCGTCAATCTTTGTCCAGGGAGCATCTTGGCGCAGGATCCTGAGGTCTGAAGGGCGCCGTCTTCTCCTAATACTGCTCCCTTGATAGTGTGAGGTTCCCCATTCTCAGCCTGCTTCTCTTTCCTTTTCTCTCTTGCAGGATAAAAGGATTAGGGTGGGGCAAGCCATACTCCAGGGAAACTCCCTTTACAGTGGAGCAGGGAGATGATCTTATAAAAGGATTTACAGTCCCACCCTAATCCTTTAATATAGCACAGGAAAATCACAAAATGGGGGACAATCATAGAATACAGGGAATCATGGTCACATGGCTACACCCTTTGGGGGGACACAATTCAATCCATGACATATACTTATTCAGAGGGAGTATATAATCAGCTATATAGTTAGGTGTTGTGTGTGTGTGTGTGTGCACATTTTAAGAAAGATCACTGTTTCTTATCACAAGAGCATTAAAGCATCATGTCCCTATCAGTTGTTACAAGGAAGAGAACATCAGTGTGGTCCACATGTCTGAGCTACTAGTCAGAAGACGAAACACCACATCCAAGAAGCAAACAAGAATGCATCTTTGTCTGAAATCAAAATAGGTGAGCCCACCCACAAAAGTGGTATCTTAACAGGGCAAGTGAACTTGAAAACATGAAACAGTATCTGAAGGCACTGAAAACAGAGTACGGGCAGTGCATTTTTCTTTTCTTTTGATAACTTTCTTTAAATATATTATTTCAGACATATGTACAGATACATATAGAATTTTGGCTAAAGGGGATCATATTGCATGTTTTTATTGAAGATTTTCTTAAACACGTATTTTCTGACTTTTTGAATTATGAGGTTATAATTTAAATCCACTTTACTGAAGTATGTGGGTACCTGGCGTATTTCCAGTTTGGGGCTCTTATGAATAAAACTGACAAGAACTTGTGTACAAGTCTTTGTGTGAACAGAAATTTTTCTTTCTTATGAGTAAATACTTAGGAGGGTAATTGCTGGATCCTATAGTAAATATGTTTAACTTTAAAAGAAAACTGTCAAAATGTTTCTCTGCTACTTTACCTTCTTATCAGCCATGCTTATTGGCTATTCACATATATCAAAATACCAAACCCACTGCTATTGAGTCGATTCTGACTTGCAACAACTATATAGGACAGAGAACTGCCCCATGGCATTTCCAAGGAGCACCTGGCTTATTAGAACTGCTGACCTTTTAGTTAGCAGCCATAACATTTAATAACTGTGCCATCAGAGTTGTAGTCATATATATATATGTATGTGTACATATATATATTTGTACTTTTTGCGAAGTGAGTTTAACTGTTGCCTACTTTTATGAGATTATTTTCTTCTTATTACCAAGTGGTAACAGTGCTTCAGTGTGGGTTCAAACTTGTAAGTAATCATGAGGATGTCATAGGACTAGTTTCATTGGGAGTCAGCTTGATAGCTCCTAACTATTTAGGAGTATTTTATGTGTTCTGGCTACAAATCCTTTGTCAGTATATGCAAATGTTCTCTTCTAGTCCTTTGCTTAAATATTTTTACTTCATTACTGATTTTTTTTAAGAAGCTTTAATTTTGATGATTCCCCAGTGCATCTTTTTTTTTATGTTTAATATCTCTTTTTTGAAAACTATGCTTTAGATGGTTTGCAAAGCAAACTAGCTTCTCGTTAAACAGTTAATACATACATTGTTTTGCATTGTTTTGTGATGTTGGTTGCCAACCCTATGACATGTCAACACCCTCTCCTTCTTGACCTTAGGTTCCCCACCATTGACTTTCCTGTCCTCTCCTGCCTTCTTGTCCTTGCTGCTGTCCTGATGTGCCTATTCAGTCTCATTTTGTTTTATAGACCTGTCTAATCTTTGGCTGAATGGTGAATTTTACGGGTGACTTCAATACTGAGCTAAAAGGGTCTTCAGGACCTGTCCTCTCAAGGTTTCTCTAGTCTCTGTCAGACTAGTAAGTTTGGTCTTTTTTATTTTTTTCCTTTTTTTGTGAGTTAGAATTTTACTTTACGCTTTTCTCCAGCCATCTGAAACTCTCTACTGTGATCCCTGTCAGAGCAGTTGGTGATGGTAGCCCTGCACCATCTATCTGGTGGAGTCTGTGGTACTTGTTGTCTCTTAGTTCTTTGGACTAATTTTTCTCTTGTGTCATTGATTTCCTTCATTCTCCCTTGCTCCAGAGTGAGACCAGTGAAGTATGTTAGATGGCTGCTCACAGATGCTACTTACCAAAGTAGAATTTAGAACATTTTTTTTTTAAATCAACTGTGTTATGTCAATTGTACTTGATGGTCCCTGAGACCACTGGTCCCCACAACCCTCTCAGCACAGTAATCTGGTCTCTCAAGGAGTTTGGATGTCACTATGCACCTTCCATGAGCTTGCCTGGTACAAGTTTTACTGGCTTCTCTGTACTCTGTACTGTCTTTCCCTTCACCAAAGTTACCACTTATCTATTATCTATTTAGTGTTCCTCCCGCCCCCTGTAACCATCAAAGATTGTTAATTTTTTTTGTGCGTGTATAAATCTTTTCATGAGTATTATAGTAGTGACACTATACAAACTTTATCCTTTGGTGATTTACTTATTTGGTTCCTCATAATGCCTTCCCCGTTCATCCATGTCGTAAGATGCTTTGCAGATTCATCGTTGTTCTTATTTTGACATTGTGTTTACATGCCATAGTTTGTCTAGTCATCTGCTGATGGTCACCCAGGTTGCTTCCATCCTGTTGGCACTGTGAACAATGCTGCAATAAACATGGGTGTGTGTATGTCTATTTGTGTGATGACTCTTCTTTAGGAAATATTCTTAGGAGTGGGATTGCTGGATCATATGGTATTTCTATTTATAGGTTTTTGAGGATTCATCATAACATTTTCCAAAGTGGTTGCACCATTTTGCATTCCCGTCAGGAGTGCATAAGTGTTTTAGTCTCCCCACAGCCTCCCCAAGATTTGTTATTATTATTTTTGGATTCATGCCTGTATTGTCAAGGTGCGGTGGTATCCCATAGTTTTGATGTGTATTTCTCTAACAGCTACTGACTGAAAGCATTTCCTCATGTGTCTGTTACCCACATGAAGATCTTCTTTGGTGAAATATCTCTTCATATTATATGTCCATTTTTTAATTGAATTACTGGTCTTTTTGATGCCGAAGTGTTGAATTTTCCTGAAGATTTTAGATACTAGACATTTGTCATAGCCATTTTTTTTTCCTCAGTATGTAGGTTCACTTTGTATTGTTTTTGTGAAGTCTTTTGATTAGCATAAAAACCCAACATAGTGCCTTTGAGTCAATGCCGACTCATAGCGACCCTATAGGACAGAGTAGAACTGCCCTATTGAGTTTCCAAGGAACACCCAGCAGATTTGAACTGCCAACATTTGGTTAGCAGCTGTAGCACTAACATACTATACCACCAGGGTTTCCTTTGATGCCAGACACACGTAACTAATAATATATAAACACCAGAAGATAAGCTACTAAGAACTTCTAAAAATTAAACACTGTGTTTGATGAGCACAGTATTTAACTTTTAGAAGTTCTTAGTAGCTTATCTTCTGGTGTTTTTATTGTTAGTTATGTGTGTCCTGTTAAAGCCATGTATTACAGCCTCTAACATTCACTTTGTTTTTACTTCTATGATCTCTATGATGTTTGATTTTATATATATCTTTGATTCATTTTGAATTAGTTTTTGCATTTGGTGTGAGGTATAGGTTCTGTTCCATGTTTTTGCAGATGGACGTCCAGTTTTTCCAGTATGATTTGTTAAAAAGACTGTCTTTTCCCCATCTGGTAGAATTTGAGTCTTTGCTGAAGATCAGGTGATCCTAGGTGGATGGGTTTACATCTGGGTTCTCAATTCTATTCCATTGGTCAATGTATCTGTCATTGTAGCAGTACCAAGCTATTTTGACCACTGTTATGCTTAGTATATCTATCTTGTGTCTTCTCTAAGAAATCCTTACCTACATCAAGTTTGTGAATATTTTTGCCTATCTTTTTTTGTTGTTGTTGTTATGACTGAGTGAAAATGTACGTTCCCATATAAATTTACATACCCACCTACATGCAGCTTCTACTGGTCTCCCTGCCCAGTGACAGCACACTATTCCTCTCTGTTCCATACATGTCTCATCCTCCCAACAGCCTCCTTTCCACTCCTCTCCACCCATTCTCCTTCCTCCAGCCAGAAGTCAGCAGGATGATATCCTATAGATGCATAGAACCCTGAAGTGCATCCAATATATTTTGCCTGTCTTTTAAAGTTGTATGTTGTAGTTTTTATGTTTAGGTGTATGACCCTTTTGGAGTAACTTTTTCCGTATAGTATGTAGTAGCAAATTGAGTTTAAGGTTTTTTCGTATGGATCTGCAATTTTTCCATCATCATTTGTTAAAAAGACAATTCTATCCCCATTGATTTATTTTGGCACTGTTTGTGAAAAATCAATTGTCTCTCTCTATATATGGATCTATTTCTGGATTCCCTGTTCTATTTCATTGATCTAAGTCTATACTTATTCTAATATGACATTGTTTTATTATGATAGCTTTATAATAAGACTTGAAGAAAAATAGTATAAATTCTCCAACTTTTTTTCCTTCTAAAAGTATCTTGACCATTCTATATGAATTTTGGATTCAGCTTGTCTATTTCTATAAAGATGCTGGCTGGAATTTTGAGATTCAGTTGAAAATATAGATCAATGTGGAGGATATCTTAGAACTATGTTGATATCTTAGTTGATACCTTAGCACTATCTTTGAATTATGTTCTTTCTGTTTTCCAGTATCTGGAAACCCTTGTTTCATGTATTTTGACAGGGTTAGTAGGATTCTTGGGTGGTACAAAGGGTTAACATGCTCAGCTGTTAACCAGAAGCACAGAGGTTTGAGTACACTCCTAGGTGCCTCAGAAGGAAGACCTGACAGTCACTGTCTCAAAAAGCAGCCACTGAAAAATCCCATGAAGCACAATTCACCATGAGTTGGGGTTGATATCATGGCAACTGGTTTTGGCTTAGTGTGGCACACCATCATGGCCAGAAAGGAATGCCAACAATTCTCATTTTAAACAGTTCCAAACCTTCCATCACCAATAATTTTTCTCTAACTACAAGAAATATTTAGCTTTGGCATTTTCCACTACCTTGGGCATTGGTAAGCAGAACAAATACTCAGAAAATCTAATTAGACTAGACATTCAAAGTTTAACACTAAATATAAGGAGAGACAGATAAATTAAGGTCAAAATATCAAAGTTTGAGTGCCATGTCAGACTGGTTTGGTCTTAGGCAGGCTACTTAATTTCTTCCCTGCTTAAGTTCCTATTAGAAAAATTGGTCTAATCCCATTCTGTTGCCCATTATCTCCCCACAGAGTACTTTAAACTATTGTAAAAGAATGCACACATGGGAAATACTCTGTAAACCCTAAGGCACTGAACATACCTAAGATTATTTTATTATTCTTTAAGTAAAAAACTCTTGTCCTCTCAGATGACTCTTATTTTTTATCCACTTTCCAAATTATCTAGATGTTTGTCTTAGGATTCTCTTATGCCTCCCTCTCTGTCTCTTTTTTTCCTGAAATTTACAGTATGAGAAGAGGCCTTCTGAATACTTGGCTAGAAAGAAATACTCTCCAAAGAATTTTCCCTGTAGGGAAAGTTTTCTTCATTTTTATAGGATTATGCCTGAAAAACAATATATTGTGGGCTTTCAGCCAACCAAGACAGCAATAACAAGAAAACCTGTTTACCTTCACTTAAAGGGGAAAAGAATGATTTAAATTTTATAAAATTTCTTTATTTACAAATATTTAGCATGTTTTTAAAAATGTTTCAAATAAAACTTTAAAAAGATTGTTGCTTACACAAAAGTGTTCTGACTGAATATTTGGTGGCAAAAATTGTTTTGGCTTTGTTTCTATCATCTCCAGGAGAACTGGACTCCAGAACTTTTCAGAAATGCTTCCTCATGAGAGACGCTAGCTTTGTTTTAGTGAATAAAAAGATAGAACCCACAGATATTCAGCTTTCCTTGCCTTTAAATCCTTACTTCTCCTTTTACTAGCTCTGTGATCTCAGGAGAATATTCAGCTAGTCTTGGCGTCAGTTTCCTCATTTGCAAAATGGGTTAATACGAGCACTAGTCTCAGGATTTATGTGGGGTTTAATGAGCTAAAAATAAAAAGCACTTAGGGCAGTGTATGGTATGTGGTAACCAACTGCCATCAAATTGAGTCCCACTCATGGAGATCTAATGTGCTCCAGAGTAGAACTGTCCTTTATAGGGTTTTTAGTGGCTGCTTTTGCAGAGGTACATTGTCAGTCTTATCTTCTGAAGTGACTCTGTGTGGATTCAGACTGCCAACCTTTTGCTTAGAAGTCAGGAATTGAACTGTTTCTGTCATTCCTGCTATGTGGTAAGTTCTCCGTATATAGTAACTTTACAGTCAACCTCCAATAAACAGTATTATCAAAAGTCTCTCCCTGTCTTTCTTGGGCCATTCTTTTAATGTGTGTGTGTATATATATATATATATATATATATACATATATATGTATTTGGTATATATATGTATATATAGCCAAGCCAAGGTATAGTATATATTAAATATATAAATAATATATATATTATTTGGCCAGTGTTATTCCAGTTTTTTAATTGACTGGACAGGAATACCAATCTTCCAAGTCAATTTTACTCCAGAGACAAAGCACTTCTGTAAGTGACCATTGGAAAGTACAAACACATTAGTTGTTTGGGGACTAGCTAAGTTTTTGAAATTTACAGTTCGGCTCCTGAATCTTTGAATTGAAAGCTTCCTCTTTAGCATATCTTAGGCTGGATTCTGTAGCGAAGTAAAACCAGAAAAGCATATAAATATATGTAGAGATCTGCATCAAGGAAATGGCTCGCATAATTGTAGAGCCTGGAAAGTATGAAATACGTAGATCAGGATAAAGGCTTCTGATTCAGGTAGGTGCAGGAGCTGGCTAACCCAAGATCAGCAGGTCAGAAAGTAGGATTCTTTCTCACAAGTTGTGAAGACGGATGAATCCAAAGATGGGCAGGTAGCCTGCTAGCTCAAGTCCTGAGAGCTGGAGATCAGATGAATAAGAGACAGCTGCAGGATCCACAACAAGCTAAGAGACTTGGCAAGGTGAGTGGGAAGGAAGTAGGCAGTGGAGGGCACACAGATGCAGGCCGAGCGGGTGGTGAGCTTCTGCACATGCCGCCCCTGCCCTTGCCTCAGCATATTCCACCATGAGAATGATCACTTATCAAATTTCATCAGGGAAGTAATCATAGCATCACAGTCTTAACCACCACAGATTAAATGTTCTAACTGCTTTATTGGTGGGAAATCAGAAACGCATTTGCATTTTTGGACTTCAGTTTTTCACCAGACTTTGGACTGAGTCTGTGAAATGAGAAGGCTAGGGTCTACACTAACACTTTATACATCTTTGTACGTGTCCCCTAACACTTTATACATCTCTTCAGGAAGTCATAGTTCTATTCTGAGTTACAAATGCTTGGTTTTGAGGTCCTACTTACCTGCTAGTCTTCGAATTCTTTGTGGAAAGAATAATTTTGAGTTCTTAGCACCTAGCAGTGGTTAAGTGCTTGGTTTCTAACCAAATGCTTGGTAGTTCAAATCCACTAGCAGCTCCACAGGAGAAATATGTGGCAGTCTGCTTTCATAAAGAGTACAGTTTTGCAAAACCTCTAAGATAGCTCCACTCTCTCCAATGGGGTTGCTATGACTCAGGATCAAATCGATGAGAATGAATTTTTCAATCTCACTCTTTGTTGTAGACCCAGACCCTTCAGTGTTTTGTATGTGCTTTATGATCTTTGCTCCAAAGAGAGCTCTGAGATCCATACAGACCTGAGGATAAGGAGCACAATTTCATTACTTACATACTTTTCCTGGAAACCTCTGCTCTCATAGTGTTGTGGTTTGAACTGTGTCCTCCAAAAAGATATATCAAAGTCCTAACTCTTGGAACCTGTGAAATGACCTAGTTTTTGAAAATGTTAGCCTCAGTTAACATGAGGTCATGTAAGTATAGGGTAGTTCCTAATCTAGTCTGAGTGATTCTTACAAGAGAAGGAAACCAGAGAGACAGACAGATGAAGGATGGTCATGTGAAGATGCATCTATATGCCAAGAAATGCCTGGGACTACTAGAAGCCAGGAGAGGTAAGAAAGACCTTTCCCCAATGACTTTGAAGGGAGCATTGTCTGTTCAGCATGTTGACTTGGATTTCTAGCCTCTGGAGTAGTGAAGCAGGAAAAAGTTCTATTCTTACATGTCTCTCAGTGTAATGAATTGATTATATCCCTTAAGAATATGTGTATCAGTTTGGTTAGGCTATTATTCCCAGTTTTATGTGATTGTCCACCATTTTGTCATCTGACGTAATATTCATTTGTGTTGTAAATCCTTCTATGATATTAAACCAATAGTACCAAATGAATAAGTTGGAACTGCCATGAAAGCATTGGTGAAAAATAGAGCTCCAGGGATTGATGGAATATCAATTGAGATGTTTCAACAAATGGATGCAGCATTGAAGAGCTTATTTATGGCAAGAAATTTGGAAGACAGCTACCTGGCCAACTGACTAGAAGAGATACGTATTTACGTCTGTTCCCAAGAAATGTGATCCAACGAAATGCCGAAAATACTAAAAAATATCACTAATATAACACACAAGTAAAATTTTGCTAAAGATCATTAAATAGCAACTGCAGTGGCATGTTGACAGGGGACTACCAGAAAATTCATGCCAGATTCAGAAGAGGGGAGGGAACCAGGGATATCATTACTGATGTCAGATAGATTTTAGCTGAAAGCAGGGAATACCAGAAAGATGTTTACATATGTTATATTGGCTATACAAAGGCATTACACAATGTAGATCATAACAAATTATCGATAGCATTCTGGAGCACTTATTGTGTTCATGGAGAATATGTACATGGGTGAAGAGGCAGTTGTGTGAACAGAACAAGGGGACACTGAAAGGTGTGTGTCAGAGTTGTATCCTTTCATCATATGTATTCAGTCTGTATGCTAATGAAAATCTTAGAAGCTGGACTATATGAAGAAGAAAGAGGCATCAGGATTGCAGGAAGGCTCATTAACAACCTGTGTTACGGAGATAACACAACCTTGCTTGCTGAAAATGATGAGGATTTGAAACACTTAACTGATGAACATCAAAGACCACAGTCTTCAGCATGGATTGCACCTCAACATCAAGAAAACAAGTCCTTGCAACTGGATCAGTAAACAAAATCATGATAAATGGAGAAAAGATTGAGGTTGTCAAAGATTTCATTTTACTTAATTCCATAGTTATCACCTTTGGTAGCTACAGTCAAGAAATCAAGAGACGTTGCACTGGTCAAATCCACAAAAGACCTCTTTAAAGCATTGAAAAGTAAAAATGTCACCTTGAAGACTAAGGTGTGCCTGATCCAAGCCATGGTTTTTGCAGTTGCATAATAGGCATGTGAAAGTTGAATAATGAGTGAGGAAGACTGAAGAAGAATTGATGTCTTTCAATTGTAGTATTGGAGAAGAATATTGAAAATACCACAGATGGCCAAAAGAACAACCAGGTCTATTCTTGAAGATTTACAACCAGAGTGCTCCCTGGAAGCAAGGATGTCAAGACTGTGTCTTACATACCTTGGACATGTTGTCAAGAGGGATCAATCCCTAAAGAAGGCCATCGTGCTTGGTAAAATAGAGGGTCAGAGAAAAAAGGAAGATCTTGAAGGATATGGATTGACACAGTGCTGCAACAATAAGTTTAAGTATTGAAAACAGTTGTGGGCATGGACCAGGATAGGACAGTATTTTGTTTTCTTGTGCACAGGGCCACTGTGAGTTAGAACCAACTCAGTGGCACCTAACAAGAGTGATGTTAATGTGGTGGGATAAGTGACAGTTACATTAATGAGGCAAGACTCAATCTACAAGATTAGTTTGTGTCTTCAGCCAATCTCTTCTGAGATATGAAAGAAAGAAGAGAGCAGAGAGACAGGGACAACTCACAGAACCCAGGAAGCAGTGCCAGGAGCCTGGGTTGCCATTTGGATCTGGGGTTGCTGAGTGAAAAAGCTCTTAATCCAGGGCAAGACTGATGAGAAGGATCTTTCTCTGTGGCTAACAGGCAGAAAGCCTGTCCCTGGAGGTGAGACCCTAAATTTGTACTTCTGGTCTACCACCAAAAAAAACCAAATCCAGTGCCATCAAGTCCATTCCAACTCATAATGACTCTATGGGACAGTGTAGAGCTGCCCCATAGAGTTTCAAGGAGTGCCTGGCAGATTTGAACTGCCAGCCTTCTGGTTAGCAGCTATAACATGTAACTGCTACGTCACCAGGGCTTCCTCTGGTGTACTAGACAGTGAGAAAATAAATTTCTCTTTGTTAAAAACCATCCACTTGTGGTAATTTCTGTTATAGCAGTATCAGATAACTAAGACACGTTTTGGGGTATTTTGTTATGGCAGTCCTAGGCTGCTCATTCACACACCTTGCAGTTGTCTATGTAGCAGACAGGATAATCTTCTCAAAATGCAAGTCTGATCATATATGTTCCCTGCTTAAAACTCTTAAATGACTTCCCATTGAACTTGGAGCCAAATCCACACTTCCAGGGCCCTGATGACCTTCACATGTTAACCTCTACCAACCTTCCAGTTGTATTTAAAATGACTCTGCCCTTCGTTTCCTGTGCCTCAGCCACTTTTCACTTTCTCTAAAGTCCTCAACACGTGCACTTTCCAACCTTCAAACTTTTGTCCATATATTTTCCGCTGCTGGAATTCTCTTCTCTACTGGTTTTCACGTGCCTTACTCCCTCTTGTTTTCAGATTCTCCCTAAGAACTACTTTAAAGGCTACCCAAACCACTTGCTGTCGAGGTGATTACACCTCACAATGACACTAGGTGTGTCAAATTACACTGTGTTCCATAGAGTTTTCAATGGCTGAGTTTGTATGAAGTAGATCACCAGACTGGCCTACTATCTCTGGGTGGAGTTGAATCATCAGTCTTCGGGTTAGCAGCTAAATTTATAACCATTTGCACCACTCAGAGACTCCTCTAAAGGATGGCTCTTCCTGTAATTGGTATTTGTTTTAGTCAGCTAGTGCAGCTCTAACAGAAATACCACGAGTGGATGGTTTCATGGAAAGACTCTTTATTGTCACAGTTCAGTAAGCCACAAATCTATTTATGAGTTGCAAGTCCATTAAGTCCAAACTCATTGAGAGCATCTCAGCATAGGAACCTCAGGTCCAAAGGACATGCACTGCTCTTGGTGCTGCTTTCTTGGTGGTGTGAGGTTCCTATCTTGCTCTACCCACTTCTCTCCCTTGTATACCACAGCTGGTAACTTGAATCCTGCCTCACCAGCACAACTGTTGCCCATTCTCTGTCATCAGTATCACAGAGGGAGTATTCACAACACATGGGAGGAATGGCATCATATTGGGACTCAGAGCCAAGTCAAATCGATACACATATTTTTGGGGGGACACAATGCAATCCATGACAGTATCACAGCACCAGAGTTGTTTCCTTCTTAGTACCTATCACTTTTTGTAATTAAGTGTTTGTTAATGAGTTCTTTTTGGTTTAATTAAAGTCTGACAGTATATAAGTTTTACTAAGGGTGTTTGTTGTTTGTCTCTGACTATTATATTACAGATGCAAAGCACTGTGTTTGTTCTTGGTAAATATTTACTAAAAGAATTATTCATTGGTTGAAAATTTTCAAGTTTAATCTACACCATTTTTCTTCTCTTACTAGACAGAGAGGTGAGCAATTGGGAGAGGTGAGCAATTGGAGATGTTGTAACAGTCACATAAAAATATTTCAGAAGTTGTGAGTATCTGCATGATCAAGTCAATAGACTCGCTATATTGAATGGACTTTTAAGTCAGCCAGGAAGGCATTGCATTTGCCAGGAAAGAATGCAACTTTCAAAATAGAAATAAGAAAAAGATAGGTAGGCCAGATTTTCATTGTGGAGAGCTAAAGCTTTGTTTCTGTGTGCTTTTAATAATTTGTTATATGCATAGAAAGGGCAGCCCAGTGTCTGAGTACAGATTATTTGGGTATTTGGTAGAAATGAAATGTGGCTCATGAGGTGAATGCTGACAAATGAATTGTGAGTGAGTAAGGAGCTTTACTCCATTCTTTAGAGGAGTCTCTGATGCTTAATAAATAGTGGTTAATAAATTTAGCTGCTAGTCCAAAAACTGATGATTCAAGTCCACCCAGATAACCTCAGAAGACCACTCTCGTGATCTACTAGTATTCTGAGATAATGTTTTATTATACCATGAACATTTGGGGCTACTTACAGATCACTAAGGTAACTCACAACAATGCTGCAGAAGTTGTTAATCCTTCTTCAGATTGGAAAAACACATGTAAAAAAAAGATAGAAAAGCTGTCTCTCCTCAACAGGCCCCAAACCATAATAAGATCTGCAGCCAAACATCAACAAAGATCATTCAAAATTTCTCTTTCTGCCACTTTTTTGTGCTGCTGTAATGCTACACATGTACATGTTGGCTGATGATCTTAAGAGAATCAGTGCTGCGAAGAAGAGAGGCAAATGCCAGGATCAGGTGATACTCCAAAGTCATCATTCAGTTCCTAGCTGTGGAGATGAAGCATGGTTACATTGGCAGTTTGAAATCTTGATGATGACAGAGCTGGGAAAATTGTTGTGACCCTCACAGGCAGGTTAAACAAATGTGGACTGATCAGCCTCAGATTTGATGTGCAATTCAAAAGATCTAGAAGAGTGGCAGAATCATCTGCTCCTGACCCATCAGTCTGATTTTGTTTTACTGATGACCTCAGCTGGCATCATGAACCATGAGAAAAAAAGATGAAATCACACAGGAGGGAAAATTCTGGGATTTTTCTCCACTGCCTAGGAATGTAATACATGCAAATAAAATAAAATGGAAAAGAAAAATCAATGATAGCAAATCTCAAGTTGAATGTTTGTCGCCTGTTAAAGCTGTGCAACCATGGTGGATTCTTCAGCTCTTATTGGGCTGCCTGTGTCTCGTGTCTTTATTACACAGGGCTGTGCCTTCCAGATTGTATGTCTGTGTTTTAATTTGTTTGCATACAAAAAAGAGGACAGTAAAAATCATCTCATGCCATGGAGAGCTCTTCTCAGCACAGAGGCAGTTTTTTATTTCTTCCCTTCAGGCAAAAACTCAGCAAATTATATAATTTGAATAGTTTGGTTTTACAAGGGGACAACTGGAATGGTTTAATGACTTTCAATCAATATCTAAACCTCAGTGCTTTCCCTTCCCTATTATGGCCAATATAACAGAAGGTGATCATTGGGGGCATATGAAGAAGGAACTTAAACATTTTAAGGAATCTGTCAGTGGAGTATCAAAATTTCTTTCTGTTCTCAAGCTGTTATTGTTAGGGGAAGATAAAAATTGTCTTTAGTACGTAGTACAAACTGTGTCCTAAAATTTATGGAGACATAAGTCTAGAGTCTGTCAGAAGATAGAACAGTCGGTTTCAGTTGGTTTCTGTAACATATACGGATACCCAAGAAGTTCTAAAGGAAAATGCTAACTAAACTGACTTTGCTATAAATGGAACTCGTGTTGCCTAGAAAACTGAATCCTCATTAATGCGTAGTTTCTCTTCCCCTCTTTGTAACTTTGAAAATTAAAGCCTATATGCGTAAGAAAATGTGAATGATTTTCCTAAATTAGCTGGTCACTGATAGGCCTCTTACCCGTCTGGCAACTGTATAGGGTCAGTGTATGATTACTTCACCATATGGGCTAATTAAAAGAGGTAATAATGGTGTAAAGCTTGGGGAATGCAAGCAGGGGCAACTGCATTTAATTTTAATTCATAATCTAAATAGCCCAAAGAGCTTGGCCATAAGTAGCATATTTAACCTCCCTGAGCATCACATTTTTGCAGCTATAAAATGAGACTACTGATATCTACTATAAATAAGGAAGACTAGAGAAGAGCTGATGTCTCTGAATTATAGTGTTGGCAAAGAATATTAAATATACGATGGACTACCAGAAGAATGAACAAATCCGTCTTGGAAAAAGTACAGCCAGAATGTTCCTTAGAAGCAAAGATGATGAGACTTTACCTCGTGTACTTTGGACATCATGCTTGGTAAAGTTGAGGGTCAGTGAAAGACAGGAGGAAGACACACACTGGCTGACACAGTGGCTGTAACCATGGGCTTAACTACAGCAACAATTTTGAGGATGACGCAGGTCTGGGCAGTGTTTCATTCTGTTGTGTATGGAGTTGCTATGAATCAGAATACTGACTCAGTGGCACCTAACAACAGCAACAACAATATTTGGGGACTGAAGTGAGTATTAATTGAGATACGGCATGAAAGGACTGAGCAAAATGCTGAGATGATAGAAAGTGCTCAGTAGACGGTAGTCAATGATTTCTGGAGTAATGACTCTGCTTGCGTTAACTGAGTTAACTCTTCCAGTCAAATCAAAATGTTTAATTGGATTATACATATAAGTACATTCTTAAGACTAGAGAGAGAAGCAATTAAAAAAAAAGGCAGCACATTACTTTTGCTCATGTTTCAGTCTTTCCAGATTGGGATACCAAAATGTTTTTTGTAAAGTCAGTTCTTACTCTTGGCTACCCATGTGTGCTGGTGCAGTACTGACTCTACAGAATTTTCAGTGACTGACTTTTCAGCAGATCACGGTCACTTTCTTCTGAAGCACCTGTGAATGAACTCACAAATCAACTTTTTGGTTAGCACTCAAACATGTTAAATGTTTTCTCCATCCACGGACTCCCAGATTATGGCATACTTATTCTAAATTATAATATCTGCTTGTGTTCTATCCACAGTGACAAAAAAGCAAGGCTTATTTCCTTAACATTGCTCTTTCATCAGTGCCTGTAGCTAGGTAAAATTAAGTGAAGAACTGTAATTGTGATGAGTTCTGGGAATTACATATCCATTAGTATGAGTGATCCAGAGGCCTCTCTATGCCAGCCTAGGTCATCGTCCAGCCCATCACTTCACTTGACCATTTAGACAAAGTTATTGAGTCCTAGTAAGTATTTTTTATTTTTATTTTTTTATTATGACTGAGTGAAAATGTACATTCCCATATAAATTTACATGCCCACCTATATACAGCTTCCACTGCTCTCCCTGCCCAGTGACAGCACACTATTGCTCTCTGCTTCATACATGTCTCATCCTCCCAACAGTCTCCTTTTCCGTCCTCTCCACCCACTCTCCTTCCTCCAGCCAGAGGTCAGCAGGATAATGCTGACCTATAAATGCATAGAACCATAAAATGCATCCAATATATGGTCACTCTGCATCACCAAGTCCAATCCATTCGTGTCTGAAGAGTGGACCTTCATTATGATTTATGGGCAAGGGCAGCATCAGGGCCAGGGGCCATGGTCCCAGGGGAACCCCAAAGCTGCTGGACCATCAGTCGTGGTCTTTTAGTGGAGATCTCAGGGTGCACCCCTTTTTATTCTTGTGTTGCCAGTGGGACTCAACTTAGTGAGCTCCATCGTGGCTATCACTGGTGGTGGCCGGGCACCCTCTGGTTCTTCTGGTCCCAAGTCGATGTAGGCACCCACTCCTGTGGATCTCTCTATCTTCTGAGTTGTCTTTACCCCATGTCATTTTGGTCCTCGGTGATCATCCGTTCCTGCTGAGTTGGCACCATTTGCTGTGCCCTCGGATGGCAGCTTGGCAGCTTTTAAGACCCCAGACACCACTCACCAATGTGGGGTGCAGACAGCCCTCTTAGCAAAACACTAGTTGTGCCAATTGGCCTCAATTTTGCCTAAGAGCGTGGTCCCCTGCCCTGGGGTTTTGATATATGGCAACCACAGGCAGAAAGTACCAAGTGCAGTTCATTTAATAAGCACTCAGGTACACTATTTCCTGGCTAAAAATATGATGAGACATTGTATCTTAAATCCAATGCAGCGTGTAACCAGGGTAAATGGAACAGAAAAATAAAATGCATTTTATTCAAAATGAACTGAGACTACACATAAAAGGATCTTTTAAATATCTGAAAGGTTAAAAATGGATTGTATTTCCCTTTGGGAAAGTACTAGTCAAAAGGATAGTGCTGATGAACTGAGATTATTAAATTGGCTTTTGGTGGTGATGAAAATGGTATTGACTAAAAGGCAGTGGTATATATTTCACAGACATTTGCAGGGGTAATGAACATAAAGTACTGCTCTGGTAAAAAGTCAGGATGCTTTATATTCTGGCACCTGGACTCCAGTGGGGTGCTTATCATCTGGAGGAGAGCTCAGCTCCCAGAAACCAAAATCATCTTGTGAATAAACACCTTTAATCATTGGTGACTTTGATCTCCAAATTCATAGAACTTGGTATTACCTGAGATGAAATTCACGAGCAGACAGTGTGGACTCAATTTGATTCAGTTGACATTATTTGGATAGTTCTAGTCCTTTTGGTCCAATACCAAGGAATCCATGAGCATTGTCACAGAGTTTGGTTTGTGACATGCGTAGGCATGTTATTAACCTCATAGATGGAAACCCTCTAATGATTTGCTATACTAATATATACTATGCTAGACTGAGGGAACTCTGGTGGTATAGTGGTTAAGTGCTACATCTGCTAACCCAAAAGTCAGCAGGTGCCCCTTGGAAACCTTATGGGGCAGTTCTACCCTGACCTACAGGGTCACTGTGGGTCAGAATTGACTTGATAGCAGTGGTGTAAGCTAGACTGTGAGTCATATCAGTATCCTTTTTGTATCCCAATTTACCTGGACATAATAAATTGCAAGAAGCTTATGTCTTGATAGCAACATAAAACTCAGATCTCAAGAGTTTTAACAGAGAAAGGAGGTTCTTATGTGTGGAGGAGGTGGCTGGAATGGACAACTATGAATCAGTCCCTGATACTTTTGTCCTTTGGTTTATCTTCATTAATAGGGATATCACCACAAGTTTGCCCTTAAAAAACATGAATAGTCCTATAATGCATTCACTAAACATGAAAAAAAAATTGTCCTTTCCTTGTGTCTCAGTAACTCACTTGATGTTTGAGTGAATCTTCAAATAAGAATTTACTACAATTTAGAGGCTAATACATTTTATATAAGTACTGCTTCAGTTTCCTTATCTGTAAAGTAGAAGAACAGTAGCACCTACCCCTTAGGATGGCTGAGTATCTTCAGTCTTTAGAATGGCATGTAACACTTAACAGGCTTTGAACAATTCTTGGTTTTTTATTATCATCATTATTATTAGGGTGAGAACTATGAATCTAGAATCTTAATGACCTCTATGATTGTCAAAATCTAAATAAGAATATATAAATCGTTTAAATATTTATAAGAGATGACATTTAAAACAGTTATTGAATACAAAAATGGGGATATTACAGTTGTTAGCTTTAACTCAGGTAGATACAAATGACCCTGTCTTGGTCATGGGACCTTGCCATGGCTCAAGTCATCACCAAGGAGTCATGCAAACAGAACAAGGGGACACAGCATGATTTAAAGTCAGGAAACGTGTGTGTCCAGGTTGTATTGTTTCGCCATACTTTTTCAATCTGTATGCTGAGCAACTAATCCGAGAAGCTGGATTAAACGAAGAAGAATGAGGCATCAGGATTGGAAGATGACTCGTGAACAACGTGCATTACACAGATGAAGGCACCTTACTTGCCAGAAGTGGAGAAGATTTGAAACACTGATAAAGATCAATGACCACAGCCTTTAGTATGAAATGCACTTCAACATCAAGAATGCAAAAGTCCTCACAACTGGGCAAGTAACCAACAGTGTCATATATGGAGAAAAGATTGAGGTTGTCAAGCATTTCATTTTACTTGGCTCCACAATCAATGTCCGTGGAAGCAGCAGTCAAAAATCAAAAGACACATTGCAGTAGGAAAATCTACTGTAAAGACTTTTTTAAAGTACTGAAAAATAAAGATGTCACCTTGAAGACAAGTGCGCCCGACCCAAGCCAATGTTTTTTCCATCACATTATATGCATGTGAAAGCTGGACTATGAGCAAAGAAGACAGAAGAAGAACTGGTATCTCTGAATTGTGATGTTGGAGAAGAGTGTTGACTGTACTAAACAGATCTGCTCTGGAAGAAGTCCAACCAGAGTGCTCCTTGGAAGCCAAGGTGGCAAGACTGTGTCTTACATATTTTGGACATGTTGTCAGGAAAGACCAGTCCCTGGAAAAGGACATCATGCTTGGTAGATTGGAGAGTCAGTGAAAAAGAAGACCCTTGATGAGATGGATTGACACAGTGGCCACAATGATGGTCTTAAGCATAAAAATGATTGTGGACGTGGCACAGGATCAGGCAATGTTGTTCTCTGTTGTGTATAGGGTTGCTGTGAGTTGGAACTGACTCCATGGCACTTAACAACAACAAGCCTTAATTCAAGGATGAGATGGATTGACACAGTGGCCACAATGATGGGCTTAAGCATAAAAATGATTGTGGATGTGGCACAGGATCAAGCAGTGTTGTTCTCTGTTGTGTATAGGGTTGCTATGAGTTGGAACTGACTCCATGGCACTTAACAACAACAAGCCTTAATTCAAGGAGACTCCATGCACAGTGGAATTGGACCATTGTGATCTGTATTATTTTCACTGGCTGGTTTTCAGAAATAGATTCCTGGTCTTTCTTTCTACTCTGTCTTTTTAGTCTCGAAACTTCTAAAATCTGTTCAGCATCCCAGCAACACACAAGGCTCCACTAGGTGGTGGCTGTGCATGAGATGCACTGGCCTGGAATCGGATTTGGGTCTTCTGCATGGAAAGTCAGAATTCTACTACTGAATCACCATGCTCTTAAAGAATGTTGAGTTCAATTCTTCTCTCTAATGCTATTGACTATGTGACAAAAGTAAAAATCAGAATGCTTCCCCTAAAGATGTTAAGGAACAGATCTAAAATAGAAACTCAAAACAGAAATGTTGTTGCTGAAAGAAATGAGTCATGAACAATGAAATCAACTGGCAGAAGTAAGTAAATAACATTAAATGAGGATGGACTGTTATTTTCAATAAGAATATCTAACTGAAATGATTGCTGTAACCAGAAAAACAGAAAAAGCAAACTTTATGACATTCAGATAAATTAACCACAAAGAGGAAAAATTTGAATAGAGTAACACTAAAATGTTCATAATTCTTCATTTTATATAAAAGGGAACTGGAAATTATTCTTCCTGATTGCCAAGCCATATATCTATATACATTGATACTGATTTAAAAATGATTGTAGAGAATATTAAGATCAGTAATAATGTTATTTGTCTTTCAGGATGAAAGAAAACAAATCAGAAGCCATATGATAACTTACAATGAGAAAACTACAGAGAAATATAAAATTCGTACTGAAACATTAAGATGACAGTGGTAAAGGGTGACTGAAAGACAACATGAGTTATAAATTTCTCCTGTGAAAAGTGACAATCTCAGATATGAATAAAAAGCAAAGTCAATATTGATTAGCATTTTAGGTGCATAATAATATTATGTAGGACATTTTCTCTTAATTATAGTGATGTGTAATATTTTCTACAACTTTAAAGTGACACAGAAAAAAACTTGTTAATTATTGAATCAAGACAAATGAAAGGGAATTTCTTCTTCTTATTCTTTGCACTTTTTTAAAATTATAATAGTAATTTGAAAAATAAACAAATAAATTAGAAAAATGTCTCACCAAAACACATATAAAGTCTATCAGTTACTTTCTTAAAAAATGTCCATATTATCAGTGTAATAGTTGACAACACTATATTCCTAGATTGACTAAACAACTGTATGATGTCTCTAGCATATGAAAAAAAGATTTTACTTTTTTCCTTTGTTCCCTCTTGCAAAACAGAAAAATAGATACCATTAATTGATTTAGGTTAATTACTTCAAAACTAGTCAAAGCAAACTTAATAACACTACTTAAAAGAAACACATGGTGAAACAGAATATCAGGATAAAAACAGAAGACTAGGTAAAGATAAATAGCATGCACTTTAATCCTGTGAAAACATGGGGATGAGGAGTTCAATGTGGACTTCTGTCTTAGCACTACTGCTTAGTCAAGACTGCATTCAGACAAGTAACTTGCCAACTCTGTATTTCTGTTTACCTATCCATGAAAGGGATCTTATGACCCCACCTCTTTCAAATGCTTACACATCCATAAAATAATTTAAATGCTTTGGTAAGCTGTACAATACCATGTAAGGTAATAGAATTACTTTTGACTAATGTATTAAAAGCTGACCTTTGGAAAACTGATGCTTGAAACTGCCACAGAAGAGTATAGAACACTATTAGCTCTTGATGTTCACCCTTTCTCTCTACCTGCTGCTCAGAGAATTTCTCGATAGCTCTTTTAATTTATTTCTCTATGACATTACACTATACCATGGAACATAGAGAAATAACTTGACATTTCTCTGTACAGTAGCCAAGTAATGTAATGCTGCAACATTTTGGGGAACAGAGGATTGGAGAGAAGAAAGATGAATATTTCTCAGAGTACCTAAGCCACAGTAACAAGCCATTTTCCATGGAAGTGAAAATACATCCTCTGTGCTGCTGTTCCAGGTAAGACCACCTTCCAACCTCTTCCTGCCAAGCTGCCTCACTGAATCTCACATTAGCCATTATAATTTGGCAGGACAGAACAAAGAGGTTGTTGTCTGAGAACAAATGCCGGAGAAGATTTTGCCAAATTGGCCATTGAAAGGTGCGGAGGTATTCACAAATGGGGCATTAATCATGAATCTCTGACATGATCAATTATGGAAACAGATCAAGAATAAATCTGAGAATGAGAAGAGCCCTTTTATCTTCTCTCAAACTAAGAGTACAAATATACTGGAAATGCAGAGAAAATCAAATTTACTGAAAGACAGACATCTTCAGCAGTAAAACTTCAGATAATGTGTGTTTTAGGGCAAGGAGCCAGGGGGGTGACTAGATGGGGGCACCAAGCCATACCTCTGCAGCAAAAATCCAAAAATGCGAGTAGAACAGATACAGACATCAGTCTTGGAACCCCACACCTTAATCCTGTGAGAAAAAGGAACTGAGCAAAAACAATGAACAAAGAGAGATATAGAATGGAGCTTCTCTGTTGACTGGCATGGCACAGCACAACTGTCTTGAGATAAATTCCAAAATCCTACAAATAGAGGGTGAAAAGGCACCCTTTTGGAGCTCCCAGAAGAAGATAGAGGAATGGCTTGGACACACCAGCACCAGAGTGAAGTAAGGTCCCATTTGCTGGCTGCATTTCAAGGAAATACCCAGGCACTCTCATATGTAGAGCATGTTTCTACAACCTCCACCCTTCTAGGGCCTAATAGCAAGAACTGCCCCATCCCAGGAGCCCCAACTGCTAGGGAATACAGTATAAACACCCCTACTTTCTCCCCTCATCTAGATTACCTATTCCTACCTTTAATGCTGCTCCTGCCTCTCCTCTTGCCAGCCACATTTTACTGTACTATAGCCAAACAGCCTGGCTCTGCACACTTCCCTCCCTGCCAGCCAGTTAGGCTGCATCACAATAAGTGACCTAGCTCTGTATCTCTCCTCCTGTTGACTCTATGCCTGTACCTCATCCCTCCCTGCTACCTTTGCCTCTGTGCTCTCCAGCTGAGTTACCTGGTCTACATCCCCTACCTTCCCTGCAGCTCTTTACAGCTGTGCCACAGTCAGGTTACCTAGCTCGGCACTTCCTCCCTCACCAGTGGCTCCACCTTGCTGCCCTTCAGCCAAATATCCTGGCCCATGACACTTGCTCCTTGCCAGCCCCATCTTTCTGTACCATAGCCCGGTGACCCGGCACTATGTCTCTTGCCTCTCCACTGAGTTTGCTCTGTTGTGCTGCAGCTGAACAACCTGGTCTGGTGCACCTTCCTCCTCACTGGCTCTGCCCCACTGCCACATAGCTGAGCATCCTGGCTTGGGACTTTTCTACTCCTCTGGCTTCACTCTACTGCACACTGCTGAATGGCCCAATCACAGATGCTCCACCCTGCTGTGGCACAGCTGAACAACCCGGCCTGGCATCCTTACCCCCCGTAGACCCATCCCATTGTGCCACAGCCAACTGAACAAACTCTCCCTCCATCCTTTCCCACTAACCCTGTACAGTTGCCATATAATGAAATGCACTGGCCCTGTGCCTCACCAGCCCTGCCCTACTGCATAACAGTTGAGTGATCTGCTGTGTCTGATCACACAAGGTGATGAGAGCTATTGTGTCCACATGCAAGTGATCAACAAAGCCCACCCAGTCTTTTTTTTTTTAAAAAAAGATAAAACAAACATACAATCAATAAATAAGGAAAATTACACCTGAGTGTCTTGGAGACAGTACAATATATCAAAACATACAAAACAGCAGGACAGGATAACTCCAACAAGTGACCAAAATAATCAGATGACCTTCAAATAGAAGGGAAGGGAGTGATACTACCTGATATGGAATCCAAAAGAGTAATATGTAGGGATCTTCAAGGGATTAAGAAAGAAATCAAAGATGATATAGACAAAATCAAGGAAAAAATTAGACAAAATCGTGGAAAACACAGATAAAAATTAATGAAAACATAATCAGCATCAAGGAAAACAGACAAAGAAATTAAGGAATTCAGGAAAATCATGCAAGAACAAAACATCAAAATAAATAATTATAAATCACAAAGCAACTAACTAAGTAAAAACAGCAACTAGAAATCCAAAAATTAAATGACAAAATTTTAGAAGTGGAAAACTGAGTGGAAAGTATTAGGAACAAATTTGAAACATGGAAAGATAGAATTAACAGGATGGCAGACAAATCCATGAATAATCACTTTGAGGAAATACCAGAGAAAAGAATGAATCAAAATGAGAAAAGCCTAAGAATTATGTGAGGTACAATCAAGAACAAAAATCTGTAGACAATCAGAGTTCTAGAGCAGGTGGAGTAAATGGAAAACACAGAGAAAATTATTGAAGATTTACTAGCAGAAAATTTCCTTGATGTTATGAAAGATGAAAAGCTCAGCATACAAGAAGCTGTACAAGCCTCATACATGAACCTTAATGAAAGAAAATCACCATGACTTATAATCATACTTGTCAAAACTAAAGACAAAAAAGAATCCTGAGAGCAGTTTGAAATAACCCAAAAGTTTCTTCCAAAGGGGAAATAATAAGACTGAGTACTGATTACTTGGCAGAAACCATGCAGGTGAGAAAGCAACGTGACAAAATAAGATATTGAAAGAAAAAAACCTGTCAACCAAGAATCATATATCCTAAAAAATTCACTCTCAAATACAATGATGATATTAGGACATTTCCAGATAAACAGAAATTAAGACAAATGGGTAAAAATCAAGATGTTAGCTCTATAACTTGAGCCAATAGAAGGAGAATAGCAAATGAAGGCCACAGTCACCATAGGATGGGAAAGAATAAAATCAGAGGAGATATGAATGAAATGAATAGAAAGACAATAGAATCAACAAAGCAAAAGTTGGTTCTTTGAAAAGATCAATAAAATTGACAAACCTCTGGCTGAAGTGGCAGAAGAAAAATTGGAGCCAACCAAAAGCCAAGTGCCGTCGAGTCGGATCCGACTCATGGCGACCCTAGGGGCCAGAGAGGAGGCAAATAACCCCAATAAGGAATAAGATGAAGGACATTAAAACAGACTCAACTGAAATCAGTATATCATGACAGAGTACTAGGAAAACTGTACTCAGACAAATTTGAAAACTTGGAGAAAATGGACAAATTTCTAGAAACATACTACCTACCTGAACTAACTAATTGAGGTAGAAAATCTGAATGGATCCTTAACGAGAGGAGAAACTGAAAAGGTCACAAAAAAATATCCCAGTAACAAAAAATCCCTGGCCCAGATGCCGTCACTAGAGAATTCCATCAAGCATTCAGAGAAAAACTCACACCAGTGCTGCTCAAGCTATATCAAAGGGTAGAAAATGAAGTAATACTCCTGAAATCATTCTGTCAGCATAGTCCTCATCCTAAAACCAGGCAAAGATACCACAAAGAAAGAACATTACAAGCCAATATTTCTAGCTGAATTATTCTAGATAACAAGTTCAGGATCATGCCAAAAAAATTATAGTAATACTCCAAGACTAAGTGGGATTCATGTCAGGTATCTACTGCATAAAATAGAAAAAAAAATCATGCAAAAATCTTAATCAATACATAAATGGCATCTGATAAAGCCCAACACCCATTCCCTGGTAAAAACTCTCAATAAAAAGAAATACAAGGAAAATTCTCCAACATAATAAAAGGCATCTATACAAACCGAACAGCCAACATCATTCTCAATAGACAGAGGCAGAAAGCATTCCCCTGAGATTAAAAAAGATAATCATACCCTTTATCATCACAGTGTTTTGTGTTAGAAGTCCTAGCTAGAGCAATAAGGCAAGGGGGGCAGAAAAAAGGCATCCACATTGCTAAAAAAATAAAATTGTCTCTATTTGCAGACAGTAAGATACTACAAGTAGAAATCCCTAAATATTCTGCAAGAAAAGTATTGGAACTAATGGAAAGATGCAACAAACTAGCAGGATGCAAGATCAACATACAAAAATAAGTTGGTTTCCTGAACACTAACAAAGAGAATTACCAAAAGGAGATCAGGAAATCAATACAATTTGTAATAGCACCTAATAAAATACTGGGGAATAAACCTAAAGAGGGATATAAAAGACCTACACAAAGATAATACTACTGAAGGACATAAAAAGAAACCTATATACATTGAAAAACATACTGTGCTCATGAATAGGGAAAGTTAGTGTTATAAAAGAGTCATTTCTACCCAAAGCAATATATAGCTATAATATACTCTTAACCCATATAACAATAGCATGTTTGAATGAGATGGGAAAACTATTCACTAATTTTATTTGGAACATGTCCTTGAATAAGTAAAGCATTAGTGAAAAAAAAAAAGTAGGAAGCCTGATACTGTCTGATCTCCAAATTTGCTATACAGTCTTGGTTGTCAAAACAGCCTGATACTAATACAATGACAGACACATAGAACAATGGAGCAGAATCAAGAGCACGAATGTAGCTCCATTCAGTTTTGGTCAGCTCATCTTTGACAAAGGACCAAAGTCTGTTAAATGGGAAAAGACTGTTTCTATAACACATGGTGCCAACAAAACTGGGTGTTTATCTGTAAAAACATGCAACAGAACTCATACCTAACACCACACACAAAAACTTATTCAAAATGTGTCAAAGACAAAATATAAAAACTGAAACAGTAAGTATCATGGAAGAAGAAAAACAGGGACGATGTTAGGGGTACTAATACATGACATAAATAGAATAGAAACCACAACTAACAATGAACAAACCCCAGAAGATAAACTAGATAACTGGGAGCTCCTAAAATTCAAAACACTTACGCTCATTAAAAGTCTTCACTAAAACAGTAAAAAGAGAACATACAGGATGGGAAGAATTTCTTGGCTCTAAAGCATCTGACAGAAGAAGTCTAATCTCTAAGATATATGATACTGCAACATAATAACAACAAAAAGATAAATAATCCCATTAAAAAATGGGCAAATGATCTGAAGAGACATTTCACCAAAGAAGACATTTAGATATCTAACAGACATATCAGGAAATGTTCAATATTGTCGAACATTAGAGAAATGCCAATCAAAGTTACAATGGGATACCACCTTACTGTGACATTACTGACATAAATTAAAAACAAAAAGGACAAAACAGAAAGTAACTAATGTTGGAGAGGTCGCAGGCAGACTGAAACTCTTATGCTGCTAGTGAAAATGCAAAATGGTGCAACCACTGTGGAAATCCACATGGTACTTCTTTAAAATCTAGGCTCAGTGAGCTCGCTGGGCTGCAGAAAGTATGAACAGTGTTCATCATACTACTAAAGTGTAGTGCCTTACTGTGGAATTTGTGTTATAGCCTATAAAATTAAAATGCTAAAGAGAACACTGTGTGTTCATCCTCAGATGAACACACTACATTTCCCAGCCACCCCTGTAACAATTAGAACCGTGGTCTGAGATCTGGCCAGTGGCATGTAGTGGAAACCCTGTAATAAAAGTGTTTGTGAAACTCAGTACTAGCTACAGATGCTGAAACTTATCTACTGCCTAACATGTCTCTGAACCCTACTCCATCCTCTAAGTTGTAGCCAGGGTTGGACTGGTGCGGAGACAGGTAATAAATGTCTATTCTGCCCCGTGTTTTACAATGAAGAAGAAGGTAAAAAGCTGACATCAAACTGCCCTGTCAAGATAACCTTGTGAAGCAGCTTTGTCAAAATATCCAGTGCCTGTGTCATATCCCATTTGAATCCTTCAGTTGCCATTTGTTTTTGTTTTTGTTGCTGTTGTTGTTCTCTCAAGAAGTTATATTTCAGCACCTACCATGTGCCAGGCAATCTATAAGTCTCAGCTACAGGTGGAGCCCCTGGTTCGTGCAAAAGGTTAAGTGCTCTGCTGTTGATTGAACCTACCCAGTGGCATCTTGGAAGAAAGGCCTGGCAACCCACCTCCAAATAAATCAGCATTGAAAACTCTATGGAGTACAATTGTCCTCTGACACTTATGAGGTTACCATGAGTCAGAATTGCTCTGATGACTACCTTTGTTTTCGTTTGAGAGGCACAGGAACTGACGAAGTCTCAGTAAATGTTTACCGAAAGAAGAATACATTTTCTTAGGTGTTAGAATACCTTCCAATGCCCTAATTAAAAATATCTGTATCTGTATATCCATATGTATTTTTAGAGCAATAGGTAGGTAGATAGGGAGTCCCTGAGTGGCCCAAGAGATTAAGAGACAGACTACTAACTAGCTTAACTATTAACCTACCCAAAAACTCCTTGGAAGAAAGTTCTGGTAATCTGTGTCTGAAAAGTCAGTCATTGAAAACCCTGTGGGGCAAAACTCTGTTCTGTAACACGTGAGGTTGCCAAGGATTAGAACTGACTGAAAGGCAACTGACTACAGATCTGTATGATGATGAAGTAGTTAGTTTTAATTTCTGAGAACAGATACTCGAATTGATGGACCTACGTAACCCTGCAATATAGTCAAAAGAAATTCAACTTAGAATTACAATGTGTGAAAACTGAAAAGTGCAGGCAATAAAAATGTTTTCACAAATATCACATTGTAAAAAAGGAAGGGAAAGTGACCATTCCTTCAGAGGCGATTGATGATTCTTCCTTCAGCTTAAATCTTTGTCAATTAGCACATCTATTTTCCTCCTAGACACATGTTTGTTGGCACTACATCACAGACTTATCCACACAGACAGGATATATATGTACATAGCCTACAACCGCTGGGCATTCTAGCTTTGTACCTGTCTTAAAGAATAATGGCTCTGATTGGTAGGGGCCATCAGTCATCTTGAGGCCCCTGGTGCCCTCTATCAGTTTGATAATGGCTCATGCCTCTTCGGTAGAATAGTTAGTGGTGGCATTTATGAGAGTTTATTACTACTTTCTCCCTTCAAAAGACCCTTTCTATCACTGTATTGTACCTCTCACTTTAATTAGAAGGAACATACAGAGAATGCTGGAGAAATGAATAATAGTGGTAATTTTGTGTGTTACATAGATAGGCCTGAGAGTATGAGTCCAGAGCTACCTTCACCAGGAGGCCTGGTCCATGCAGGGAATTAGATCACATCTTTTCCCAAGTCCTGGAAGAAATGCTGAAAGCAAATAGGCTCTGAGAAAATATTCCCTTTTCTTCTGGTAATGTTTCTGCTTCTATGACTCAGATTCCCTGCTGAGGAAACACCAGCTACTCTAGGGTATGACTGTCAGATCATCGTCTCTTTCCTTCCACAGCCAACCCAGAGGGCTTCACACTGACTTAAAATGACTGAGGACTCTGTCTCAAAAGGCCGCATCCCAAATGAGCTAAGGCGTACTTATGGTGGGCATGTGGGAAGATCAATTGAGAGCCATGTCACACATAAAATATTAGGAGAAGTCCATTAAACTCCATTTCAGGAGATTTTGCATTTGATAGAGGTAGGTCAGAGATGACATGTTGGGACTGAAGTGGTAGTCTCACTTTTACACTGAATAAGAGGAGATCTTTGGCAAGTATAAGGTGCCTGGGTAGTACAAATTGTTCACGCTAGTCAACTAACCAAAAGTTTCAAACGCATACAGCAGCAGTGCTGTTGGAGACAGGCCTGGTGATTTGCCTGCCAACAAAATCCTATGGAGGAGTTGTACTCTGTAATCAACTCTAGCAATGATTTTGTTTTTTTGTGTTAGGAAGCATGTCAAATCAAGTTGATGTGCATTTCCACAACCCCCTGGTCCCATGTGTTCCACAACCTTATCTGTTTGTGGGACAAAGAGATCTGAGTCACCAGCTTTGTTGGGCTTCCCTAAGGGTGAAGCCTGGGCTTTGATCTGGGTGCAGTATGTGGTCATTGCAGAATGAACTATGGAGGTTCCAATGTCCAGGTCAGTTCTAACCAGACCCGAACATATGGGTCCTCACAATGCTTTAGGCTCAGAGGAAATATCATGATTTAGGTGGTGGAATCTAGCTTCTTTAGAAGGACCAGCCAACAAGATCCAGAGGTAAAGGAAATTGGGACCCTGTGTGGCAATTTTTGACCTGACTGCCCTTAACAAACAGGGTCTGAAAAGACTACAAAGACCAAATGTCTAAAAGTTAGAGCCAAGATAATAATCGTTAATAATAGGTTATGTATTTCTACTTTGACAGATGGAGTCCTCCTGGCACAGTGGTTACAGCAAGACAAACATATATATATATATGGATCAAGTAATTTTATATATGTAGTAGAACATAGGTAAAACATCAAACATTTATATAGAGAACATAGGTAAAATATCAAATATGACCAAATTTAATAACTACTACAGATATCTAGATATTCTTTGTTTTTCACACACCAACCACTAATGCCAAAATTGAGGAAGTTAGAGATTATTCCCAATTTTAGCAGTCTGAAATCCATCAAACATGCAAGCAGGAATTATTGGTGATTAAAAGGCAAAAATTAAAAATGGGGAAGGATTGATAGTTGGGAAATAGAGGCTTAGTGATAGAAATAATATTAGAGATAACATGATAGAATTTTGTAAGACTAGTGACTTATTCATCACAAATACCTTTTAACAGCATAAATGGTCACTATACACATAGACCTCACCATATGGAATACACAGAAAATACCAAAATGAATGTCAAAAGAGATTCTGAAACTTGCTGTTTTATGTAGTTTCATGGATTGAATTAGGTCCCCCTAAAAGTGTGTGTGTTGATTTGACTCAGCCTGGAGCCCCAATATGGTGCCATTCCTCCCATGTGTTGTGAATACGGCCTCTGTTGGTGAGGCAGGACTCAAGCTACAGTAAGGTTATGGGATATAAGGAAGAGAAGTGAGCAGAGGAAGTTGGGAACCTCACACCACCGAGAAAGGAGCACCAAGAACGGAGCTCTTCCTTTGGACCCGAGATTCCTGTGCCAAGATGCTCTCATTGGATTTGGACTCAGCCTACCAGACTGTGACAAATTCTGTTACTGAATGGACTTACAATCTTACAAATTCTGTTACTAAATGGACTTACAGTGGATTTGTGGCTTACCAGACTGCGTCAATAAAATTTCTCTTTATGAAGCCTTCCACTTGTGGTATTTTCTACTGGAGCAGTACCAGGTGACTAAGACAAGGAGCTAAAGTAAATGGAAGACAAGATGAAATAAAAGAGCTGAACAGAAGATTGCAAGGGCAGCTTATGAAGTGAAAGTAAATTATTACAGTGAAATGTTCAAAGACTTGGAGTTAGACAACCCAAAGGAAAGAATGTGCTCATTATTTCTCAAACTGAAAGATCTGAAGAAAATTCAAGTCTTGAGTTGCTATATTGATGGATTCTATACTCGACGACACTTGGCTTGGCTGGCTATGGACAAAATACTTAATGACACGCGAAATGTAAAAGATGATGAAAGGAATGTACAGAGTCACTAACTAAAAAGAATTGGTTGACTTTCAGTCATGTCAAGGGGTAGCACATGATCAAGAATCAATGGTATAGAAAGAGCAATCCAAGCTACACTCAAGGCAGTGACAAAAAAACAAGGCTTCAGGAACTGATGGGTACCAACTGAGATGTTTCAACAAATGGATTCAATTTTGAAAGAGCACACTCATCTATACTGAGAAAGTCGGAATACAGCTACATGATCAACTAACAAGAATAAGTATGTATTTGTACCTGTTCCAAAGAAAGGTGATTCAAAAAATCAGAAATTATGAAACAGTGTCGTTAATACTACATGCAAGCAAAATTTGCTGAATGTCATTTAAAAAGAGTTGTAGCAATACATCGACAGGGAACTGCCTAAAATTCAAGCTGGATTCAGAAAAAATCTTAGAACGAGGGATATCATTGATGATGTCAAGTTAATCTTGACTGAAAACAGACAATATCAGAAAAATATTTCCCTGTGTTTTACTGACAATGCAAAGTCATTCAACTATGTGGACCATAACCAATTATGTACAACATTGTGAAGAAGGGGAATTCCAAAACAATTATGTTTATATGAAACATGTACAGAAGCTAAAAAGCTAACAAATATATACTTTGTGTTTTAAAATCAGAAAAGTTGTGTGTCACAGTTGTGTCCTTTCACCATACTTATTCCATCTGTATGCTAAGCAAAGAACCCAAGAAAGTGGACTATATGAAGAAGAACAAGGCATCAGTATTGGAAGAAGACTCATTGACAGTCTGTCTTATGCAGATGACACAATCTTGCTTGCTGAAGGTGAGAAGGATTTGAAGCACATACTGATGAATATCCAAGATTTCAGGCTTCAGTGTCAGTTATACCTCAACATAAAGTAAACAGGAATCCTTACAACTCTACTAATAAGCAACGTCATGATAAATGGAGAAAAGATTGACATTGTCAAGGATTTTGTTGTACTTGGATCCATACAGCCCATGAAAGTGCCATCAAGAAATTTTAAAAAGTATTGCTTTGATCAAATACGCTACAGGAGAGTTCTTTAAAGTCCTGAAAAGCAAAGATGTCACTTCGGGGACTAAGGTGTACCTGACCCAAACTATAATATTGTCAGTCACTTTGGATGTATTTGAAAGCTGAACAATGAATAAGGAAGACCTTATCTCATAGAAGCTGAGGGCAGATCACATACAAAACAGCAATAAAGGCCTTTCCTTTGCACATGGTGGGATTTTAGTAAATACTTGTGGAAAATTATTTGACCCAGAATATTTGACTGAAGAAGAATTGATGTCTTTGAATTATGATGTTGGCAAAGAATATTGGCTATACCAAGCACTGCCAGAAGAAGGAACAAATCTGTTTTGGAAGAAGTACAGCCAGAATGCTACTTAGAAGCAAAAATGGTAAGACTTCATTTCACGTACTTTGTATGTGTTAAAAAAGAGAAGCAAGGTAATGGACACTCAGCAGTTTGAGAAAACAGCATGTTGTCGTGCAGGAGTTGACTGCATTCCTGTGATCTGTTCATTGTGTTGTCTTTTCCTCTATCCTAAGTGTTACTTTGTCCTGAAATACAATGCTGCCAGTGATAGGCTAATATCCATATGCCTACAAGGATGGCCAGTTAATACAACCATTATTCAAATTTACACACCAACCACTGAGGCCAAAGATGAAGAGGTTGAAGATTTTTACCAGCTTCTGCAGTCTGAAATTGATCAGACATGCACTCAGGATGCATTGATAATTACTGGTGACTGGAATGCAAAAGTTGGAGCCAAAGGCGAAGGATCAGTAGTTGGAAAATATGGCCTTGGTGATAGAAATAATGCCGGAGATTACATGATAGACTTTTGCAAGATGAATGACTTTTTCATTGCAAATACCTTTTTAAAATAACACAAATGGTGACTATACACATGGACCTCACCAGATGGTATACATGGGAAACACACTGACTACATCGGTGGAAAAAGACTGTGGAAAAGCTCCATGTCAGCAGTCCGAACAAGACCAGGTGCTGACTGTGGCACAGATCATCAATTACTCATATGCGAATTCAAACTGAAACTGAAGAAAATTAGAACAAGTCCATGAGAATCAAAGTATGACCTTGAGTATATCCCTCCGGAATCTAAAGACCATCCCAAGAACAGAGTTGATGTGTTGATCACTAATGACTGAAGACCAGACGAATTGTGGAATGACATCAAAGACATCATCCATGAAGAGAGCAAGAGGTCATTAAAAAGACAGGAAAGAAAGAAAAGACCAAATTGGATGTCTGAGGAGACTCTCAAACCCTTTCTTGAACATTAAGCAGCTAAGGAAAAAGGAAAGAATGGTGAAGTAAAGGGCCTAAACAGAAGATTTTAGAGAGCAGCTCAAGAATACAAAAGAAAGTATTATAATGACATGTGCAAAGAGCTAGAAATGGAAAATAGAAGGGAAGAACACATTCTGCATTTCTCAAGCTGAAAGAAATGAAGAAAAACTTCAAGACTCGAGTGCAATAGTGAAGGATTCTACAGGGAAACTATTAAATGTTTCAGAGAGCATCAAAAGAAGATGGAAGGAATACAGAGTCATCACACCAGAAAGAAGTGGTCGATGTTCAGCCATTTGAAGAGGCAGCACATGATCAGGAACCAATGGTACTGAAGGAAGAAATCGAAGCTGCACTGAAGGCACTGGCAAAAAACAAGATTCCTGGTATTGATGGAACATCAACTGAGATGTTTCAACAAACAGATGTACTGCTGGAAGTATTCACTTGCCTATGAGAAGAAATTTGGAGGACAGCTACCTGGCCAACAGACTGGAAGAAATCCACATTTATGCCCATTCCAAAGAAAGGTGATCCAACCAAATGTGGAAATAGACTTTTGTGAAACTAATGACCTTTTCATTGCAAACACCTTTTTTCAACTAACACAAACGGTGAGTGTACATGTGGACTTCACCAATGAACAATATCATTGATATCAAACACAAGTAAAATTTTGCTCAAGATCATTCAAAAGTGACTACAACAATATATTGACATGAAACTGCCAGAAACGCAAGCTGGATTCAGAACAAGATGTGGAACCAGGGGTATCATCACTGATGTCAGATGGATCTTGGCTGAAAGCAAAGAATACCAGCAAGATGTTTACTTGTGTTTCATCAACTACACAGAAGCATTCAGCTGTGTGGATCTTACTAAACTATGGCTAATGTTGCAGAGACTGGCAATTCCAGAACACCTAATTGTGCTCTTAAGGAATCTGTATATGGATCAAAAGGCTGTCTTGCAAACAGAACAAGGGGACATTGCATGGTTTAAAGTCAGGAAAGGTGTGCATCAGGGTTGTATTCTTTCACCACCCCTTTTTAATCTGTATGTCTAGCAAATAATCCAAGAAGCTGGATTATACGAAGAAGAATGAGGCATCAGGATTGGAGGACAACTCATTAACAACCTGCATTATGCAGGCGACACCACCTTGCTTGCTGGCAATGAAGATTTGAGGCATTTACTGATGAAGATCAAGGACCACGGCCTTCAGTATGGATTACACCTCAACATCAGGAAAACAAAAATCCTCACAACTGGACCTGTAAGCAAAATTGTCGTAAATGGAGAAAGGATTGAGGTTGTCCAGAATTTCATTTTACTTGGTTCCACAATCAACGCCCTTGGAAGCAGCAGTCAAGAAATCAAAAGACTCATTGCACTGGGAAAATCTGCTGCAAGGGACCTCTACAAAGTATTCAAAAGTAAGGATGTCACCTTGAAGGCTAAAATGCACCTGACTCAAGCCATGGTACTTTCAATCACATCATATACGTGCACAAGCTGGACTACGAGCAAAGAAGACAGGAGAAGAATTGATGCCTTTGAATTGTGGTGTTGCAGAAGAATGTTGAATGTACAATGGACCACCAAAAGAACAGATCTATTCTGGAAGAAGTCCAACCAGAGTGCTCCTTGGAAGCAAAGATGGCAAGACTGCGTCCTATATAATTTGGACATGTTGTCAGGAAAGATCAGTCCCTGGAGAAGAACATCATGCTTGGCATAGTGGAGGATCAGCGGAAAAGAGGAAGATGCTCTATAAGATGGATCAACACAGTGGCTGCAACAATGAGCTTAAGCATAAAAACAATTGTGGACATGGTGCAAGACCTGGCAGTGTTTCATTCTATTGTTCATAGGGTCGTTATGAGTCGGAATTGACTCCACAACACCTAACAACAACTACAAGTGTTACTCTTGGTCAAATCATATCACCCTACTGCATATCAATCTTTGCATCATCAGTAGATCTCCCATGACAGAAAGGTGATTCACTTGGTAGGATATGTGGACAAGACTTTCGTGAGTGATAGCAATCATAACAGCAACTGTTTGGGACTCTAGGGAAGAGCACTGGGTCATATGAGAATGAAGTGCCCAGGTGTTTTTTAGTACATCAAGTTGGTTTTTTGAGAGTGCTTGTACTAGGCAGGGTCTTTTAAAAAAAAACCACAACCAAGACCAGGAGCCTCCCTTATCTTGTCCAATAAAAGATAAGAAAGAGCAATGAACCCACAGTTAAATGCCTTTCCTTCTTTTTACCGGGACTATTCTGGTGAATAATGTTTGCTTGACACTCTTGGAAGCTGCATTTTTATTATAGAAAATTACCCTCAGCTGTGCTTCATGTTCCCCAGACCAGGGACCCTCTCTTTTTCTTCTTTAGAGAACTGATCTACAATCTTCTCCCTGGAATCAGGGGACTAGTAATCTAGATATACAGAATTGTATCTTTCAACTAACCATGTCTATAGCAACATCCCCACTTCTAATTTCAGAGGTAACTGGTGCCACCAATCTCTGAAGAATAAATAAGGAAGACTAAAGAAAAGTGGATGCATTTGTATTCTTTGATGGTATCTGCGAAGAATATTGAATGTACCATGTATTACCAGAAAAAATAAATAAATCTGTCTTGGCAGGAGTACAGCCAGAATACTCTGTAGCAGTGAAAATGGTGAGACTTTATTTTCAGCTACTTGGGACATGTTACTAGGTGTCCTAGGCATTTATTACTGCTCTGACAGAATTGCTACAAGTAGATGGCTTTGAAAAAAGAAATTTTATTCTGTCACAGTCTAGTAAGCTAAAAGTCCAAAATCAGGGATCAACTCCAGGGAAAGTCCTTCTCTGTTGGCTCTGGACAAAAATCCTTGTTTTCAGGCTTCTCCCTGGACTGGAGCTTCTGAGTTACAGGGACAACAGGTGTTTTTCAAAGTACGGGTTCTGCTCCAGGCACTGCTTCTTTGTGGTGTGAGGTCCCCGGATCTCCTTGCTAGATTCCCTTTCCTTTATTATCTCAAGAGATTACCTTAAGGCGCAGTACAATCTTACACACTGAGTCCTGCCCCAGGAACACAACTGCTGCCCATCCTCCAGCATTAACATCATAGAGGCAGAGTTTACAGCATACAGGAACATCAGACAATACCAGGAATCACAGCCTAACCAAACTGATAAACACAGTTTTGAGGGAATACAATTCAGTGTGTGACATCAGGAAAGACTAGTCCGCAGAAAAGGACATCATGCTTGGTAAAATAAAGGGTCAGTGAAAGAAAGGAAGACTCTCAACAAGATGGATTGGCATAGTGGCTTCAGTGCTGGGCTCAAACACAGCCCAAGTTGTGAGGATGGCACAGGACTGGGTAGCGTTTGATTCTGCTGTACATAGGGTTGCTCTGAATCAGAACTGGCTCAGCCTCACGCAACAGCAACGTGGTGGGTTCCACTGGGCCACAAATGAGAACAATGGTTTAAATTGTTTTGTCTGTTTTTCCTACTGCTCATTTATAATTTCATGTTTGCATACCTGCTAGTTCCATTACTTCTCTTTTTGCCTTCTTACTTGCTCTTCCTATCACCTTCTATTCTCTTTATCTTTTGAGTCTATAGTTATGCTTTAAAAGAATCCCTTTCTGCTGATTTTCAGTGGCTTTTCAAGAGGTAAGAAATAGAAATACTTCATCATTCATGATAATTTATTATAGATATAAATTAGGAAAATTCTACATGTTCACAATAGGAGGTGAACAGTGTATTAGCTCTTTCATTCTCATTTATTCTTTTGACAAATATTTTCTGAATGTCTATTGTGTCAGGCCTTATAGAGTCACTATGAGTCAGAATTGACAGCACTGTTTTTGGGGGAGAGTTATTATGTCAGGTATTTTATACAATTCAAATGCATTACAAGTTTTTTTAAATAGCTTTTTTCAAATAATGTGATTCACTACTCATAATGTAAATGTAATATGAAGTTTAAAAAGCAAAATAAAACCTGTTGCTCTTGCTGCAAGCTGTTATGGATTGAATTATGTCCCTCAAAACTCTAGCTCAGCTAGGCTGGGTGATGATTCCCAGTACTCTGTGGTTTTCCTCCATTTTGTGATCTGATGTAATTTTCCTATGTGTTGTGAATTCTAACCTTTGTGATGTTAATGAGGCAGGATTACAGGTAGTTAATGAGGCAGAACTCAAGTCTGGAGGACAAAGTCGTATCTTGAAGGAATCTCTCCTGAGATAAAAAGAGAGAAGTGAGCAGTGAGGAGAGGGACCTTCTGCCACCAAGTCAGAGCTAGGAGTGGAGCACACCATTTGGACCCAGGGTCCATATGTCAAGAACTTCCTAAATCAGAGGAAGATTGATGGCAAAGATCTTACTCCAGAACCAACAGAGAAAGAAAGCTTTCCCCAAAAGCAGCTACCCCTCAATTTGGACTTCTAGCCTCCTACACTGTTAAAGAAATTTTTGCTTATTAAAGCAATCTACTTGTGATATTTCTATCATAGCAGCAGTAGGTAACTAATATACATACTTTATGAATTTGGTGTGGTTAGGTGCTGTCCGCTCATTTACAATTAATACAACAGAACAAAGCACTACCCAGTCCTGTGCCATCCTCACAACCACTGTTCTGCTTGAGCCCTTTATTGCAGTGACTGTGTCAGTTCATCTCATTGAGAGTCTTCCTCTTTTTTGCTGACCCCTACTTCAGCAAGTACGATGTCCTTCTCCAGGGAGTGGTCTTTCCTGATAACATGTCCATAGTATGTGAGATGAAGCCTTGTCATCATTAATTCTAGAGAGCATTCTGGTTGTGCTTCTTCTAAGACAGATTTGTTGTATTTCTGGCAGTTTATGTTATATTTAACATTCTTTACCAACACTGTAATTCAAAGACATCAATTCTTCTGTCTTCCTTGTTCCTTGTCCTGCTTTCACATACATACGAGGCAATTGAAAATGCCATGGCTTGGGTCAAGCACACTTTAGTCCTTAAAGAGACATCTTTGCTTTTCAACACTCTGAAGAGGTCTTTTGCAGCAGATTTGTCCAATGTAGTGTATAGTTTTGTATCTTAACTGTTGCATCCATGGGCGTTGGTTGTGCATCCAAGTAGTGTTTAATCCTTTACAACTTCAATATTTCCTCCATTAAAATGACATTGGTTATTGGTCCAGTTGTGAGGCTTTTTATTTTCTGTAGGTTGAGGTGTAATCCATGCTGAAAGCTGTAGTCTTTGACTTTCTTCAGTAAGTGCTTCAAGTGTTTTCTTTGCTTTCATTAAGTGAGATTGTGTCATTTGCTAAACAGACTCTTAATAAGTCCTCCATCAGTCCTGGTGCCATGTTCTTGTTGACATAGCCCAACTTCTCAGGTTATTTGTTCATCATACAAGTTAACTAATAATACTTTAAAGATATAACCCTGATAAACATCTTTCTTGACTTTCAATTCCACAGTACCTTTTTTCTTTCTGAATGACTGTCTGTTCATCTAATTATAGTTCCTTATAAGCAGAATTAAGGATCCTAGAATACCTATTCTTCACAATATTATTGAGAAGTTTTTATCATTCATAAGTTAATTGCCTCTGCATAGTCAGTAAAACACAGGTAAACATCTTTCTGCTATTCTCTGCTTTCAGCCGTGGTCTATCTGATGACAGCAACAGGTTCCATGTCCTGTTTTGAATCCATTTTGAATTTCAGGCAGTTATTTTTCAGTGTACCCTGGCAACTACTTTTGAGTGATCTTTAGCAAAATTGTATCTGTGTGTGATATTAATGCTATTATTAGAAAATTTCTGATTCTTTTGAATCACTTGTCTTTGGAATGGGTACAAGTACTAATCTATTCAAGTTGGTTGGCCAAGTAGTTGTAGTCCAAATTTCTCAGCACAGGCAAGTGAGCACTTCTGGTGCTGTATCCATTTGTTGACACATCTCAGTTGGTATTCCATCAGTTCCTGGAGACTTATTTTTTTTTGCCAGTGCCTTCAGCATAGGTACTTCAGTACTGTTGGGTCCTAATCATATGCTACCTCCTGAAATGTTTTAATGTCGACCAGTTGTTTTTGTACAATGACTCCATGTATTCCTTCCATCTTCTTTTGATGCTTGCTGTATCCTTTAGTACATTCCCTGTAAGAGTCTCAATATTGCAACTTGTGCCTTGAATTTTTTCCTTGTTATTTCAGTTTGAGAAACGCTGAGCATGTTCTTCCTTTGTGATTTTCTCTCTTCAGGTCTTTGCACACTTCATTATAATAGTCTTACCATGAGGATGTCCTATTTTTGACAGCTCATAGAGGCAATATTTGTGATAGTAGCCATATTGATCCCATTTTTTTATTAGTCTTGTCAAATAGCCAAGAAAAGTTGCATGATTCCAAAAAGTGCAGAAATTATTAAAGTTTATTGTCAAAATGGGTGTTTTGTTCATCAAACATTTTGTGCATTAAGTGAAATTTACAATGTGCATAATCATCCCACTGAGAGAACAATTCAACATTTAATCAAAAAATTTGAGGAACTGGATCTGTTGCCGATTAGACAATACCTGTGCCTCAACGAACTACACATTCCAATGAAAACATCACCACCGTTCCTTAGAGTGTCTGCAAGAATCCGTCTCTGTCAATTTCTTACTGAATGCAAGAATTGGGCCTTTCATCAACCACAGTTTTGTGGATTTTGCATCTGGACTTGAAGTTACTCTTACAAAATTGTTTTAATTCAAGAACTAAAGTCCAGTGACCATAGATTGTGCTGTACATTTGCTGACTGGGCTCTGGAGCAATTGGAAGTTGATCCTGCTTTGGGCCAAAAAGTCATCTTCAGTGATGGGGTCCAGTTTTGGATGAATGGTTTTACTAACAAACAAAACTGTCACATTTGAAGTGATGAGAATTCAGTGGACATTCAAGAACAGCCACTTCATCCCGAAACAGTTACTGCTGGGTGTGGATTTTGGCCCAGTGGAATCACTAGCCTTTATTTTTCCTGTGAATGAGGAGAGGCTGTGACTGTCAATGGTGAAAGATATTAGGCGAGGATAACTGATTATTTTTGGCCCTATTGGGAAGGTGCTGTGGCATCCATTTACCTGAAATTCTTTTCCACATATAAGGCCATTAAATGTACTTCAAAATAATACAACAATTAAAACTTTATCATTTATACAAGTTGTTTTAATCAAGTTCAAAGACAGGACACCCTTGTTGGAAGACCTTTTTACCTTGTCTTCTTCAGCTGTCCTTTGAAATCATCTGTCCAGCTTCTTTACTTTGTGATTTCTTCCTTTCCCTCCAGCTACTCTAGGTTCTAGAGCAAGTTTCTGAGTGTTTTCTGATATACATTTTGATTTTTTCTTTCTTTTTTTAATCTCTTGCTTCTTTCATGTATAATGTCCTCGATATTTTTCTACAACTCACCTGGTCATAGATTATTAGTGTTCAGTACATCAAATCTATTCTTGAGATAGTCACAGGAATTGTTCTAATTTTCTTCAACTTCAGGTTGAGCTTACATCAGGGTAATTGATGGTCTGCTCCACAGCCAGCCCTTGGCTTTGTCCTGACTGATAATGTTGAGGTTTTCCCTTGTCTCTTTCCACAGATGTAGTTGATTTGACTTCTGTGTATTCCATCTGATGAGGCCATGTGTGTAGTTGCCATTTATGTCGCTGAGAAAATGTGCTTGCGAGAAGTTGTTGTTGATCTTGCTAAATTCTGTCCTATAATCTCCAGTGTCACTTCCATTTCCAAGGCCATGTTTTCCAACTACCAATCCTTCTACTTTGTTTCTAACTTTTACGTTCCTATGGTTGCATAGTGGGTTAAGTGCTATGTCTGCTAACCAAAAGGTCAGCAGTTCAAATCTTCCAGGTGCTCTTTGGAAACTATATGGGGCAGTTGTACCCTGACCTATAGGGTCACTCTGAGTTGGACCTGACTAGACAGCAGTGGGTTTGATTTTTAGTTTTGATCCACGGTGACTATCAATGCATCTTGATTGCAGGTTTGATCAATTTCAGACTGTGGACGTTGGTAAAAACCTTCAGTTTCTTCATCTTTGGCCTTAGTGTTTGGTGTGTAAATTTGAATATATTTGTATTGACTGGTCTTCGTTCTAGGCACGTGGATATTACCCTATTACTGCCAGCCTTGTACCTCAGAATAGATCTTAAAGTCTTTTTTTATCATGAACACGTTGCTATTGTTCTTCAGTGTGTCCTTTCCAGCATCACAGACTATGTGATTATCCGACTGAGAATGGCCAGCGCCAGTCATTTCAGCCCACTGGTGCCTAAGATATTGTTCTTTATGTGTTCGTTTCATTTTTGATGACTTTCAGTTTTCCTAGATTCATACTTCATACATTTTAAGTTGCAATTATTAATGGATGTTTTCAGCTGTTACCTCTCATCTTGAGTCGTGCCAGATCAGCAGATGAAAGTCCTGAGAGCTTGACTCCATTAAGCTTTACTCTACTGTGAGGAGGTAGTTCTTCCCCAGTCATGTTTCAAGTGCCTTCTAACCTGCGGGAAACCCTGGTGGCATAGTCGTTAAGTGCTACCGTTGCTAAACAAAACGTTGGTGGTTCGAATCCACCAGGTGCTCCTTGGAAACTCTACGGGGCAGTTCTACTCTGTGCTACTAGGGTTACTATGAGTTGGAATCAACTTGATGAAAGTTTTTTTTTTTCTCCTAACCTCAGGGGTTCAACTTTTGCACTATTCCAGGACAGTGTTCTGTTGCTGTTCATAAGGTTTTCACTGACAGAGCAGAGCTGCCACATAGAGTTTCCAAGGAGCTCCTGGTGGATTTGAACTGGTGACCTTCTGCTTAGTAGCCACAGCACTTAACCACTATGCCAGTAGGGTTTCTAGAGGAAAGTAACCATTTCTTCACTTGCATATTTCCAGATGGAAGCCCAAAAGCCAATTTTATAGAGTGAAAGTGAAACAACTTATCTGTTAGACTGTTTCCATCACACCCTGATGATAGTCACTGATTGTCTAGACCCAAAAGAGGCATTGTCAGTTCTAGAGAACGATAAAAAGACGTGCAATAATGATGGCCATTACCATAGACTCTCCTGTTCTTGGAATACAGCCTTGGGGATTTTAGAGGATAAATATCGTCATGAAATGGGACCTTTATCATTATAATAATAAAGTAATCCCCGTAACATTGTGCTGTCATGCTTTTTATAATCAGAGGAAATTCAATTAAACCAGTTAATTAAATGTTGGTGAACCCAGAGTGAATTCTATTAATTAATGTTTCTGTATAAAGACGTATCAGACCCCCAGTGCTTTCCATCAAAACTCACAGATGCCTGCCTGCCCAATGGTAGCTGTTACATTTCCTGTGTTGGTGGGGAGACCCAGAGAGAAGGATAAAGTAAACCTGTGATTCACAACCTGGGGTTGGTTTACAGATGCGATTTTATGGGATCATGAATTCATTCCCTGAGTTCAAAAATGCTTAGTTTCTATTTAGATGGTAATGTGAAAATAATGTAAAATTCTGAGTATTTTTGATCAAACTCTTAAACAGAGTACTACCACTCAGTTTTAGTGTCAACATTTCTTTCTGTGCTTACTATCATTTCAGGTTTAGGTTAGTAATTTAAGATAATGACTTATGGTCAACACTTAATGGCAATTGTTGACCTTAGTATCTTCATAACTGTCAACAGTGAGAATGTGAGCCTCAGAAACAAGCCTCCAGCAGTCTCTCTAAAACAAACTGTAGCTAGTATTTTTTATTACTCTCCTGCTCTTTGTCAGCAACTACTCTGGGATGCTTTATAAATGTTATTAAATTCCCACAGTGCTATAAGATTTATATCATTAGTTTCATGTTCTGAAGCACAGAAAGGTAAAGTAACTCTACTAGTTCACAAGCTAGTTAATGATGGACCTAGAATTTGAATCTATTAACTGCTCGACTTTAAGACTGGGCTATGAGGACTGCCAATTAAGTTCACAAAGTCGTCCTAGAAAATGTGCGACGTACCTTACTGCTGAATATCACTATGGTTATCTTCAAAGTACTCCCCGTGGGAAGCTATGCACCAATGCCAGCAACTAGTGCAGCCCTCAAAGCATTTTTGGAACTTTTTTGGGAATGGCCATGACATATTACCCTTGATGTCCTGAATGTCATCAAAATGTCTTACCTTCAGTATTTCCTGTATCTCAGGTAAAGAAAATGTCACTGGGGGCCAGATCAGGTGAGTAGGGAGGGTGTTTCAATTCAGTTATTTGTTTACTGGCTAAAAACTCCCTCAAGGACAACTATACAATTAAGTTTGCAAACTTGCCACTGTGTCACCATACACAATGACCATTCCAGAAAGAGTTCCAAAATTACTCTGAAGAGTAGATTAGACACTGGCATCAGTGCACAACTCTGCAAAGGGAATACTTCAAAGGTGACTGTAGTGATATTCAGCAGTGAGATATGTAGCACTTAGAACAATTAAGTCCACAGATTTAATTGTCAGACCTCATTTACTTAATGTCATTTGTTATTATGCAGCTTAAAATACCAGAAAGGAATTTTTACTGTTTACAAATGCTGTCATCCTGATAGTGTTGAAGCTTGAGTTTCCAGCAATGGGTGTACATTCAAGTAAACTAACAATGAACCAGTGCTCAGCTTAAAAAAAATAATTGACTACTGACTGTTATGGATTAAATTATGTCTCCCAAAATTTATGTGGTAAATCCTAATCTCTGTCTGTGGTATTAATCTTTTTGTGAATGTGCTGTATTTATTATGACAATGAAGCAGGATTAAGTTATGTTGGCAAGAATTAGGTTATGTTTATGTTAATAAAGCAGAATTAGGGTATATCTTGAATCAATCTCTTTTGAGATATAAAATAGATTAAAAAAGAAAGTGAAAGAAGCAGAGAAAGAGGAAGAGGAATGTCAAGCCACATGAAGATTGTCTGGGAGTAGCACCCTTAATTTTGGCTTGTAGCCTCCTGAACCGTAAGAAAACAAATTCCTGTTTGTTAAACACACCGATTTATGGTATTTCTGTTACAGCAGCACTAGATAACTCAGACACTGACCTGAATCACATCTGCAATATTAGGAGGGATTGAGAATACTCCATTATTCATATGGTCACATAGTTTCTTTTGTTAACATATTGAAAATCCTTTGTATATTGGCTATTGAGCCAATTCCAGCTGAAAGCAACTGTATAGAATGGGGAAGCTGCTAACTCAAGTCCTAGAAACTGGAGATCAGATGCAATGTCAAGAGTGAATAAAAGCCAGTAACTTTTGCACACTCCCAAAGAAACTGCATTTCAACTGATTGCCTGCTCATAGCAGATCTCATCATGCAAGTGATTATATTATATCAGATCTCATTATGTAGGTGATTACATCATTACATAGCTGCCAAAACACATCATAACTGCCACAGCACTGAGAATCATGGTCCGGCACAGTTGACACACAATTTTAACCATTGCAGTTGTCACGCAACATTTTTTTTTTTTCATTCAGAATGTTACTGGCTACCTGATTTCTGTATATAGTACTCAAGACATTTAATGCGATGACTGACAGTGATACCTACCTTATAAAATTGTTACAAGGACTGTCAGTTATGTGAATTGTCTAGCATAACGTATACACAAAATAGTGATACCTACCTTAAAGAATTGTTACAGAGACTATTTGACATTACAGATAAAAAAAAGGCAACTCATGGAGCTAAGTTATTTTTCTCTTAGTCATATAGCTAGTAAGTGATGGAGCTAAATTTAGACTTGGTATTGTGTAACTTCCACTAAACTGTCCTGTTTTCTATATACGAGTGCTGCAGAAATTATACACCATGACCTCTAATGTAAAGATTAGAGAATGTAGATTTACAAAAATGAATAATGGAAAATATTGACTATCCAATACCATTCAGTCATAAAAGTAATATAAACCTCAAACAAAAAAAGAACCAAACCTATTGCCATCAAGTCAATTCTGAACTCAGAGCGGCTATATAGGCCAGTGGAAGCTTTCCAAGTAGTGCCTGGATTTGAATTGCCAACCTCTTGGTTTGCAGCTGTAGTTTTTAACTACTATACCACCAGGGTTTCCGAAAGTAATACAGAATAATTGATATGTAGGATAAATTACCATGCTATAATGTTAAGAAGAAATGAAATCACAACACACTGCTAATGTTATTGCTGTGTGCCAGTGAGTTGACTACAACTCATGTAGATATTATAGCACAGAGTATAACTGCCTCATAGGGTTTCCTAAGCATCATCTTTATGAGACAATGTTCCTTTCTTCCTTAGAGTGACTAGCTGGTTTGAATTTCTGACCTTCTGGTTAGCAGCCAAGCATTTAACTATAGTACGACCAGGTCTCCTTATACTACCAATAGGCAGTCATTAATGACTCACTATAGGCTGGAAGGGAACCTTGACAGTATAGCGAATTAAGTGCTATGTCTTTGGACCAATTAGTCAGCAGCTCAAATCCTCCAGGCGGTCCTTGGAAACTCTGTGGCACAGTTCCACTCTGATTTCCAGGGTCGCTATGAGTTGGACCTGACTCAATGGCAGTGGGTTTGGTTTTTGTTTTTTTTATAAGCTGGAAACCCTGGCAACATGGTAGTTAAATGCAATGGCTGCTAACCAGAAGGTCGGCAGTTCAAATCCACCAGGCACTTCTTGAAAAGTCTATGGGGCAGTTCTGTTCTGTCCTCTAGGGTTACTATGACTTGGAATCAACTTGATGGCACTTGGTTTTGGGTTTTATAGGCTGGTGGTGAACATTAAATACATATTTACTTGTAGAGCTCAATCTTAAGGATGAAAAACCTGTATGTTTGGACACTGTGGGGTATGCTTATAAAAAATACGGTGAGAATGTAGAGGTATATGCAATGTACCATGTTGTTTATTGCTTTATAGTTCTTACCTAGCTTTTTAGCTACTGTCTATTCAAATCATATGCTGCAGAAGATAGATAAGAGGTGAATAATTTCAGCATCAGTCATAGTAGAGAATAGTAAGCAAAAACTTCCCAATAAATGGCACTAAAGATATTCTAAAAAGGCATTTGTATAAAGTTTACCACTAGAGCAAAACTACAGTCATGTTTTCAAAAATGAAATGAAAGATCGAATGAAATAGAACACTAACTCAAAAGCTAATTTAGAGACTTTTAAAGAGTGATATATTTTTAAGAGGTAGACTTGAGACCAAACATATTTATAATATCAGTTAATGTAAGTGCTTATAACTCATTTATTAAAATAAATATATTTTCAGATTTGTTAAAATAAAATCCAAATTTATCTGTATATCTGTATATCTGTATATCAAAGACACAAAGACATTCAGAAAAGCCAATATATATGTTTGAGCATAATGAAAACACACCATATATTTATCTGAAGTACAGGATCAAGTGAAACTAATTGATAGTGATAAAAGTCAGAGAATATTTGCCTTTGGGGAGAATGTGCTAAAAGGGAGCATGAGAGAACTTTCTGGAGTGATGGAAATGTTGTAAGGCTTGAAGAAGGTGTTGATTAAACAGGAGTACAGGTTTGTCAAAACCTCAAATTTATCCTCTAAAATCTGTGCATTTTCCTATATTTAAATTTTATCTTGGGGGGGAAGTTAAATTGAATCAACAAACATAAAAGAATTTCAAGAAAATATCTTGATAAGAGTAAGCAAGGCCACTCACAGATATTAAAATATAAAGTTAAGTTCTCAATAAATAAACAGTGTGCTGTTGCCACATGAACAGACTGCTAGACAAACAGAACAGCATGAAACAACCCGGAAACAGAACCAACTATTTATATACAAATTTAGTGTCCAATATGGGTAGCTTCTCAAATCAGTGGAGGAGAAATTTTTTCACATGAAATATTGGGATAGCTGGATAACCTAATGGAATGAGATAAAATAAGGGTCTTTTCCTCACAACATATATCAAGAAAAATAGGAAAAGGATCAAATATTTAATGTAAAGAGGAAAGCATTGAAATACTGGAAGAAAACATGAGTGCATTTCTCTTTAGCTTGGAAGTGAAATCTCTCCTAAGTATGATACAAGGAGCCTGAGTGGTGCATTTAACAGCTGACTGCAGACCTAAAAATCAGCAGTTTAAACCAACCCGGTAGCTCTGTGGAAGAATGTCCTGACAAGCAGCTTCCCTAAAGATTATAGCAAAAAAAAAAAAAATCCAATGTAACCATTCTACTGTAACACATGGGGTGTCCATTACATTTCGTGGAAATGGAACGGCCAGCCTGATGGTAGCTAACAACAACAGCAACAACAACTATGACCCAAAATTAAGATACAGTACAGAAAAAATGTTACATGTTTAACTGTAATAAAATAAGAACAAAACAAATTAGGAACTATGGTAAATCTTTGCATAATAAACTCCAGGGGTAGTAAGAAAACAAATGACATTCTGTGGAAAAAAATATTTTGCAATCCATTGCAATAGAGGTTAATATTAATTAAAAATGGAGCATTTCTAGGAAAAAAGAGGAAAAAGATCAACATCCCAGTAGAAAAAAAAAGTGAATGAAATGACCAAACAGTTTACGGCAAGGGGCTATGAATGCCTTTAAATCAAATAAAGACTTATTCAAACTCAATCATAAGAAGAAAGCCACCAATTAAAAATTATACTGAGAAACCATTATTCATCCTTAAGAATGACTAAAATCCAAAAATTTTGCAACATATTCTTTGGCGAAGGCTGAAGAAAAATGGGAGTCTCATGGTTTTTTTGCTCACAGGAGTGAGCAAATAGAAAGAAACTGGCATTAGCTGTCTAAAGAATATTTCATGTACACTTTGGGCAGCAATTTATATTTTGCAAAAATCTCCTTCAGATATACTGGTAAAAAAAGAAATCATGAAAATACATATGTGCAAGAGTATTCACTAGAGAACTGTTTATAATAGTATAGATTGGAAGCAACATAGATATCTAGCACTAGGGCTAGAATGAGTTATGGTAAAAGTACACAACAGAGTACTATGCATCTACAAAAAAGAATGAGAAACACCTCTCTATAATCTATATACATTGTTAGGTAAAATAGAAGCAAGGTACCCTAAGGGAGCAATGGTTAAGTGCTATTGCTGCTCTGCTGGAGAAAAGACCTGGCTATCTGTTCCCATAATGATTCCCATTAAAAACTCTTTGACACTGAATTGACTCCAACTCACAGCAGCCCTATAGGACAGAGTAGAACCGCCTTATAGGGTTTCCAATGCTGTAAATCCTGATAGAAGTAGACTGACACATCTTTCTCCTGCAGAGTGGTTGGTAGATTTGAATGGCTCACTTTTCCATTACCAGTTGAGCATTTAACCACTGTACAACCTATAACAATCGCAGCCTAGGAAACCCGATGGGGCAATTTTGTTGCATCCTGTAGTGTCACTGTGAGTCTGAATCAACTCAATGACATGCAACAACAAAATACAAGCAAAGTGGAGAAAAGTGCACAATGTGCTCCATTTGCTTTTACAAAATGTCAGGGTAGTATAGCTACATCTTATTGAATAGGGTGGATGGGACATGAAGAATAGCTGCGCCTGGCTACACCTTGTTCTACAGATTGCACTTAAGAGCTATGTGAGTGTTTACGTAAGTAGGAAGCAAACAAACAAACAAAAAAAACTTCTCTAAAAACAAAGTAAAATTCTAGACCAATTCTGTGTCTGGTTGGAAACAAAAACAGAAGGAAAAGCTATTCCAGGAAAACACAATAATTTGACTGTATTTCCCTAGTGGGAAATACTCTGAGGACAAACAGAGGAGTGAAAAAGGGAAAAAAAATCTTAAACTGTTTTCAGTAATCTTAACACTAGCACTAGTATTTTTATTCTCTATGTATTGTGGGGTAAAACAAATGAATGTTTCTGTGATATTTTAATTCTGCCTTTACAGGTGTTTTCAGAACCAAAATTCTTGGCTTAAAAGAAAGGAGACTTACAGGTAAGAAAGCTTAGGTTGAGTAAAAACCTCTATTTCTTAAAATGAATCTGCACTGGCAGAAGAAAATTTAGAATTTAATTTTATAGATTTATTTATTTATTTCTTTGCCACTGAGATGGCCTTGAAACAGTTCAAGCCCTTGTACAATTCAGAGTGTGGAGTTAAAATTCATTTCTTTTTAGAAAGAGGAAAATGATAGATTTTAAGCATGAGTCATGAAATGTTCAAAGTGAGCAAATACACCGTCAAGTACTCTGAGAGTTTTTTAAAAAGAAATGAGGAATAAATTTGCCTCAGCTAAGACTCTGAGTGATGAACATGGTTTGTGCTTGACTACTCACCTGAAGGTTGGCGCTTTGAAGCCATCCAGTAGTGCCAGGGAAAGAAGGCTTGGTGATCTGCTTCTGTTACAAATATAGCTAAGAAAATCCTAAGGAGGATTTCTACTGTGTAACACCTGGGGTTGCCATGAGTTGGAGCTGTCTCGGCTATGCTGGGTATTTTTTCTTTTTATTACTGTCCAAATTTTAAGTATTTTTTAATTAGGGAAAAATTTACATGCAGAGATATGCACAGATGTTAAGTGAAAGATGAGGTAATTTGAGTATCAGTAAAGATAATATCTGCAGTGTATTGAAATGCATTATATGTTTAAATCTTATTTCACATTATACCAAAAGAAAAAGAAAAGAATGTAAATTGGCCGCTGTTGACAGTGCAAAACATTCATTAAAATCACTTAAACAAGCATGATCTAGTATCGATCCTGTTTCATCTGTGCAGACTATATCACTGGGTAACCCAACTTCAGACAAGAACAAGTTTCTCTTTATTGAAACTGTTCCAAGTAATAAATGAGGAAAGGAGGACAGAATTGAAGTATTACCATTTTGCAGCCACTAATAACCAACAGCTGCTAATATCTCAAAATGATGGTCATACAAATCCTTATAATGTCTATAAGATAGGGATTAAAAAACAGAAATAATAATAACAAGAAAAGTAAAACTTGAATCTAATCCAGTCTCAGGATAGAATTACAGCAGATAGGACACTGTACATAAATAGGACAGAGGGAAATATTAAATGACACAATGAGCATGCAATTAGCAAATTCCATTTGTGAATATGGAAGAATGTTATAATCAATATGAAAACATTACAAACATATGCACCGTACGAGAAAAGAAAAGCAAACATACACAAGGCTTAGAAATAGCTTCAAAACAAAGTCAAAGAGACCTGTGGAGCACAGGTTAAAGAAGCCTAGTCTTGAATTGTTAAGTGTTGAAGCTGAGTGATGTGTGTTTAGGGGTTCATTATACCACTATATATGTTAAAATTGTCTGTAATTGAGTTTAAAATTAGCTTAATTAGTGAAGAATATCTGCTTTGAGCATTGTGCTCTTGAATTATCTTTGTGGGATCAAGCTGACAGTCACTCTAAAGTTCGGATAGGAAGTTTAGGAGTAGTGAGTTTATGTTCAAGGCAGAGAAATAGCTTGGAAAAGGATGGTGAGAATGATTGCATAACTGGAAGAATGTAACCAGTGTCACTGAATGATACGTTTAGAAATTACCGGATTGGTGTATGTCCTACTCTGTTATTTTCATCAATAATTACAATAAAAATAACAAATTATTAAAACTACAACAACAACAAATACTTCAGTAATATAGCGGAATTTAATGAAGGCCTGGTCAGAGCAGGCTGAGTATTGGCAGAACAATAGGATTTTCCTTCATAGTACACCCTCTATTCCTAAATTATGCCTTTACTGTTAACCACTGCTTTGCTCTCCCTGTTCACGGCTTCCACATTTTTAAACTAGTATTTCTGAAGCCTGTAGAGTTATGCTGTAACAGCATCGTTTCTGCAGCTATTATAATCACTCCAAAGTTAATTGATTTAAAAGATTCAAATGATACAAATATGACAAAATGTAAGATTTAATCTGGGTGCATATATTTGTAGTGTTTTCATATTGGTTATAACATTCTTGCATATTCACAATTTTTTAAATGAAATACCTATTTTACGATATAAATGTATAAAACCAATAACAAAAACGCACTGTGTTAAAATAGACACTATATTAAAATATACATACTAAAATATATTCTACAATAAAATGTATACTACAATATATAGTACATATGGAATCTTTTACCTTGATCCATGAGGAAAATTAGTTTATTTATTAGATTCTTTCTCTAAAACATTAAAATAATATCAAAATTTGTTGAGCTGTAATATGTGGAAAATATTGTTCTGAGTTATTTTCATGGATCATATATTTTAAAAGATTGATCCTCTCTGCTTTGATAAGATTCAAGTCTAATTACTTACCAGTCATAGAATTCATCCATCACTCTCACTTCCTTTTATATTGTTTCTATAAAATCTTCTAAGCAGTTTTTCACCAAGACTTCCTCTTATCGGATTTCTTTTCCTAACATATGTAATTACTGATTCTTAATTCACTTTTCTCAAATTTGCACAAATCAAACTTCTCCATTCCTTAACAAAATATGGTTCCTAAAATTGGATTATAGGCATTTCTTGGCTTATGAATGTTTGATTTACAGACAACTTGTGCTGAAGAATGGACTGTCATAAAGATTATATTAAAAATTTGAGTTAAATATATAGAATGACTAGTAACAAAGAATGCACACACTATTTTTTGATGCTCATGAGAACACTGCATGGTTTTAAAGTGTTTTATATGCAGACTGTAGTTGTTAGGTGCTTTCCAGTCAATTCTGACTCATAATAACCCTGGGTACAACAGAACAAAACACTGTCCATTCTTGTGCCATCCTCACAGTCATTATACTTGACCCCATTGCTGCTGCCACCTGTGTTAGTTCATCTTGTTGAGGGTCTATCTCTTTTTCATTGACCACTTACCAAGTGTTGTCGCTGCCTAACTGTCCGCCCACGGAAAGAAGACAGGACACACGGATACGAGCCACCTTGCAAGTTACTTGCTTTATTCTTCTTCTATCTTGCTCTCCTGCTGCGCCGCGTCCCTGAACGCCGCGGCGTTCAGGGACGCGGCGGCAGGTGCAGCTCCCGAGGCTATGTCTGCTTCCTTTGTTCTTCTTCTTTGTTCTTCTTCCCCCTACACCCAGTCCCCACACGCTTTTATCCCCAAGGTTCCTCCAATCATCCAAGGCCACGTCCTCCCAAAGCGGGGCTCTCAATAGGCTGACCAGCAGCCACTGCTCACAAGCATGCGCTATGAAAGCCCTAAGTCTGGTAAACAAGGGTGTGGAATAAGGAGGGGCTCCGGCCTTGGGCGCCATCTTGGGCCAGATGCTCCGCTCCCCACAAAGTGTGATGTCTCTCTCCAGAGACTGATCTCTCCTGATAACGTGTACAAAGTATGTCAGATACAATTTAGCCATCCTTGTTTCTAAGAAGCACTCTGACTGTACGTCTTCCAAGATACTTATTTGTTCTTTTGGCAGTCCATGGTATGTTCCATAGTCTTTGTCAGCACCATAATTCAAAGGCATCAATTCTTCTATCTTCCTTGTTTATTGTCCAATATTGCTTATTGGTATAGTTATGAGGATTTTTGTTTTCTTTATGTTGAGGTGTAATTTCTACTGAAGGATGTGGTCTTTAATCTTCATCAGTAAGTTTTTCAAGTCCTCTTCACTTTCAGCAAGCAAGAGTGCGTCATCTGCACTGCAAGCTGTTATGAGTCTTCCTGCAATCCTGATGCCACCATACTTCATCATATAGTCCCACTTCTTGGATTATTGGCTGAACATACAGATGGAACAAGTATGATGACAGGATACAGCTATGATACATAGCTTTCTGGATTTAAACCAGGAAGTGTTCCCTTGTTCTGCTCAAAGAATTGTCTCTTGATCTAAATACAGTTTCTTTGTGAGCAAAATTAAGAGTTCTGAGTTTTATCTGAGGGGCAGAGTCAAGATGGCAGACCAAACACACATCTCCCTAAATCTCTCTGGAAACCAAGACCTGAATTGATAAGTAATGGAGTCTTCTGGACACTGAGTGAAAACTAAGACATGGCATAGGGCTGTTAATTTGGACTTTATACCACTGAACAGAAAACCTCCTATCTTTCACTGACCCTGGCTCTCAGCATGTGCTGGTATTCACGGACCAAAGGTAACTCACGATTTTAACTTTTTTTCATCTGTCTTAGCTGGCGGACAGGGCTGGGACTTGACAAGCAGCTAAACTCAGGTGCCCTACTGGTGAGATTGGCAGATGAAATTACCATATTTTGAGAGCCTGGCTTTGGACTCTGTGCCTCCTGGCACCTTTGGCCTCTCTTTCCACTTCCACCATAGAGTAACCTGTATGAGGCAGGTGTTAAGCTTGTGCAGGATGCCATCTTGTTACACTGGGAGGCAGATTACCCATAAAGAGGCCTCAGCTGGACCTAATTCCTAGGCTGGGAGGCAGCACGTGCCTGGACTAGAGCACTTTTCCAGCAAAAAAAGCAATATTCTATACAATGTTGTGTATGGCTGGGGCCTGACAGCAGAAGCCAGGAGGGCAGTAGCCTTTCTATATTTTGAACTAGTTTATAACATCTGGGTTGGATACAGAGGTGCTCACTTTGCCAGCTGGGAAGAGGGACCTGTATACCTGAAAACCTGACTGACTTTGGAAGTTGTCAGATACCTTCTACCTTTCATTGTAAGATGGCCTAGAGAAACAACTGCAGTCCATCCTCACAACATCTCTCCCAATTTCTGTTGACTCACATGATGCCCCAAAAGCAACAAACTCTGGAGAAAAGTGTAACCAAGAAATCACTGATGGCTTCAGAAGGCCCACAAAAGAAAGCAATACAGAATTTCCCAGACAAAGAAACCTTTCTGAAACTATTGGAAGGTGAATACAAAAGGATTATATATAGAGCCCTCTTAGACCTTATACAAAATGTACCAGAGCAAAATGAAAAATTAAGCAAGCTGTTTGATCTGATGGAACACCAGTACTCTGAAATCCAACAGATCAAGAACAAAATCAAAGACATAGAAACTTCAGTTGAAAGCAAGAAAACAGAATGGAACAAATGGAAAAAAGACTTTCTGACTTTGAAGGCAGAGCTACTGACTCCAGCAACTATGAGGTGAAGTTAGAAAAAAAAAAGAAACAAGAAAAATGAAGAAGCATTAGAAGCATGTGGAACTCTATTAAGAGGAACAATCTGCGGTTAATTGGAGTTCCTGAACAGGGTGAGACACCTCAGAACACAGAGAGTATTGTTGCTGGGGTGCTGACAGAAAACATCCCAGAAATCATGAAAGAAGAGAATATAGGTATCCAAGATGCATATTGAACAGTACTCAGTATAGATCTCAAAAGAAAGACTCCAAGATATATTATAATCAAGCTTAACAAAATGAAACATAAGCAGAAACTCTTAAGGCAGCAAGACTCAAAGCAAAAGTCACATTCAGAGGCAAACCCTGTAGGCTTTCATCAGATTTTTCAGCCAAAACAATGCTGACAGACACAGTGGCATGATACATTCAAAGCCTTGAAGGAGAAGAACGTCCAACCAAGAATTATATATCCTGCAAAACTATCTTTCAAATATGAAAATGAAATTAAGACATTCCCAGGTAAACAGAAACTCAGAGACTTTGTAAAAACCAAACCAAAGCTACAGGCCCAAAGAATTATATATCCTGCAAAACTATCTTTCAAATATGAAAATGAAATTAAGACATTCCCAGATAAACAGAAATTCAGAGACTTTGTAAAAACCAAACCAAAGCTACAAGAAATATTAAAAGAATCTCTTGGCTTAGAAGAACAGGACACATCACCTAGAAACCTACTCAGTTAGGGAATGCTCCAAACTCAATCAAAGCTATAATAATGAAAGAAATGATCTGGTGATCATATCATGAAAACCATGATGTCATCATATTAAAAAGAGGGATGTACTACAGTCATTATAGTCCTTCCAGATGCAGAGGAAGTTGACAAGACTGGTAGTAATTAAACTGAGTTTATACATAGTTTATTAAGTGGGATCATAGGGGCAGCCGTGAAGCACAATAAAGATGCAACATATCAAATCAAGAAGTGTAATACAGGAGTCTCAACTACCATAAAACTAATGCTGAAAAAGGTGAAAACTCAGCTCACAAAGAAGAATGTCCCAGAATGGATTAATAAGAACAGCAGAGAAAAATCAACACAAAAATAAATATATCACAATGTCAACATTGAACACATACCTATCAATAATCACATTGAATGTGAATGGACTGAACATTCCAGTAAAGAGACATTGAGTGACATCTTGGATCAAAAAACATGACCCATCCATATGTTGCCTAAAAGAAACTCATCTTAGGCTTAAAGGCAGGAACAAACCAAAAATTAAGGATGGAAGAATATATATCAAGCTAACAATGAACAAAGAAGAGCAGGTATGACAATTCTAATCTCAGATAAAATAGATTGTAGTGTAAAATCCACCATTATGGACAAGGAAGGACACTACTGCTGTAAAGTTTCAGTACACAAACAGCACTTAACAATATTAAATATTTATGCACCTAATACTACAACACCTAAATACATCAAAGAAACACTGACTACACTCAAAAAAGATATAGGTTACTCCACAATAATAATGGGACACTTCAATACTCCACTCTCAGTACTGGACAGATCGTCTAGAAAAAAAGCTCAATAAAAACACAGAAGACCTTATTGCCACAATTAACCAACAAGACCTTATAGACATATGCAGAACTTTCTATTCATCGGTGGACAACTACACCTTCTTCTCCAGTGCTCATGGAACATTCTCCAGAATAGACCATGTGTTAGGACATAAAGCAATTCTCAACAAAATCCATACCACTGAATTAATGTAAAGCATCTTCTCAGATCATAAAGCCACGAAAGTCAAAATTAAAAGCAGAAAAAACATAGATAGGAAGTGGAACTCATGGAAACTGAATAACATCATGCTCAAAAAGCCATGGGTTATAGAAGAAATCAAGGATGAAATAAAGAAATTTGTGGACTCCAATGAGAATGAAAACACTTCCTACCAGAGTCAATGGGATACAGCCAAAGCAGTGCTCAGAGGGCAGTTTATCTCCATAAATGCACACATCCGGACAGAAGGAAGAAAGAAACCAAATCAAAGAACTAACCCTACAGCTTGAACAAGTAGAGAAAGAACAACAGAGAAACTCCTCAGGCACCAGAAGAAAACAGATCATAAAGGTTAAAGCAGAACTAAATGAATTAGAGAATGGAGGAACAACTGAAAAAAATTGAAAAGACCAAAAGCTGTTTTTTTAAAAAGATCAACAAAATTGACCAGCCATTCGCTAAACTTACTAAAGAAAAACAGAAAAGAAAACAAATAACCCAAATAAGAAATGACAGGGCAGTTGTCATAAAAGATCCAACAGAAATAAAAAATATCATAACAGAATGCTACGAAAGACTGCACACTGAAAACCTAGAGGAAATGGACAAATTCCTTGATTTATATCACCTACCAAAATTATCACAAGGTGAAGCAGAACAACTTGATAAACCCATCATAAAAGAAGAGATTGAAAAAGTCGTCCCCAAACTACCAACCGATAAAAGCCCTGTCCCAGATGGTCTCACCACAGAATTCTACCAAGCTTTTAGAGAAGAGTTATTTCCAATACTACTGAGACTATTTTGCAGTATAGAAAAGGGTGGAATACTCCCAATTCATAACTCTGGTACCGAAGCCAGGGAAAGATCCAACCAAAAAGGGGGACTACGGACCAACATCAGTCATGAATCTAGATGCAAAAATCTTCAACAAAATTCTTGCCGATAGAATACAACAACATATCTAAAAAAAATCCATCATGACCAAGTTGGATTCATACCAGGAATGTAAGGATGGTTCAGCATCAGAAAACAATTAATGGGATCAGCCACATAAATAACAACAAAAGATAACAAAATAACAACAACCTGATTTTGTCTATTGATGCTGAAAATGCATTTGATAAAGTCCAGCACCCATTCATGCTAAAAACACTCAGCAAAATAGGAATAGATGGCCAATTCCTCAATGCAATAAGGGCCATTTATACAAAGCCAACTGCCTACATCATCCGGAATGGAGAGAGACTGAAACAGTTTCCCTTGAGAACATGAACTAGACAAGAATGTCCACTCCCACCTCTCCTATTCAACATCATACTAGAAGTTCTAGCCAGAGCAATTAGACAAGACCAAGAAATAAAGGGCATCTGCATTGGTAAAGAAGAATTAAAAACCTCCCTATTTGCAGATGATGTCATTGTATACGCAGAGAATCCTAAAGAATCCCTAAATAAACTACTCAAACTGATAGAAGAGTTCAGCAAAGTCTCAGGTTACAAGATAAACATAAATAAATCAATAGGATTCCTTTATACCAACACTGAGATTATTAATGGAGAAATCATCAAATCAATACCATTTACTATAGCCCCTAAGAAGATGAAGTACCTAGGAATAAATCTAACCAGAGAAATAACAAACCTTTACAAAGAGAACTATGAGCACTTACTACAAGAAACTAAGAGAGACTTACATAAATGGAGAAATCTACCCTGCTCATGGAGAGGAAGACTCAACATTGTGAAAATGTCTGTTTTATCCTAAGCAAGCTACTTATATAGTGCAATTCCAATATAAATTCCAGTGACACTTTTTAATGAGATGGAGAAACAAATCACCAACTTTGTTTGGAAAGGGAAGAAGTCCTGGATAAGTAAAGCAGTACTGAAGAAGAAGAACACAATAGGAGGCCTCTCACTACTCGACTTTAGAAGCTGTTACACTGCCACAGTAGTCAAAACAGCCTGATACTGGTACAAAAAGAGACAGACAGATCAATGGAACAGAACTGAGACCCCAGAGATGGCACCAGCTTCCTATGAACAGTTGATATTTGACAAAAGCCCTAAAACATTAAACTGGGGTAAAAACAATCTCTTCAACAAATGGTGCTGGCAAAATTGGACATCCATTTGAAATAAATTGAAACAAGACCCATATCTTACACCTAATAAAAAACCCACTCAAACTAGATAAAAGACTGAAATATCAAATCTAAAACAGTAAAGCTCATCCAAGAAAAAGTAGGAACAACAATGGAAGTTTTAATACAGAACATAGAATTCCATATCTGTCAAAAGAATCACAAATAACAGAAGAGAAAATAGATAGATGGAAACTATTAAGAATCAAACACTTTTGCTCATCCAAAGACTTTATTAATAGAATTAAAGAGTGTCCTACAGAATGGGAAAAAATATTTGGCAACTGTATGTCAGAACAACACTTGGTCTCCATAATCTATAGCCAAGCCACATAATCTATAAGGTACTACAAAATATCAATAAGAAAAAGATAAATAATACAATTAAGTGATGGGCAAAGGAGATGGTCAGACAGACACTTCTCTAAAGAGGAAATCCAGGCAGCCAAAAAACATATGCGGACATGCTCACTATCATTAGCTATTAAACAAATTCAAATCAAAACTACAATGAGACACTATCTCACCCTAACAAAGTTGGCTATGATCCAAAAATCAGAAAACAACAAATGCTGGAGAGGCTGTGGAGAAATAGGAACACTCCTACACTGTTGGTGTGATTGCAAAATGGTGCAACCTCTTTGGAAAGCAATCTGGCATTTCCTTAAAAAGTTGGATCTAGATTTACCATTTGATTCAGTAATTCTACTGCTTGAAATATATCCTACAGAATCCAGGCCATTCATACCAACTGATACTTGCACATGAATGTTTATCACAGCACAGTCCATGATTGCAAAAAGTTGGAATCAACCCAGATGCCCAACAACAGAGGAATGGATAGGTAAACTATAGTATATATACCCAATGGAACACTATGCAATGATAAAGAACCACGATGGTTTTGGGAAACATCTCATAATGTGGTTTCAATTGGAGGATATTATGCTGAGTGAAAGTAGTCAGTGACAAAAGGACAAAAGTGGTGTGAGATCCCTACGATAAGAATTTAAAAACAGAGTCATGCATAGAAAAAAAGACTCGACATCTGCAAGGGTGAGGAGGGAGGGAGGGAGGGCGAGGGGGTAGGGTTTAGATTAGATAGTTGATTGAAGTTCGTTTGGGTGAAATACAGGACAGCACATATTAGAAAGAAGATTAACATTAACTGGACTTCAACATAACATGATTACTCCCATCTTAACTCAATATTGCAAGGACAGAGTAGCTGGGGTGAAGGGCTGGGGACCAAACTTTCAGGGGAAATCTAGGCTAATTGGCACAACTAGCATTTTGCTAAGAGAGCCCTCTGCACCCCACATTGGTGAGTGGCATCTGGGGTCTTAAAAGCTGCCAAACTGCCATCTGAGCGTACAGCAAATGGTCCCAACTTAGCATGAATGAATGATCACCAATGACCAAAGTGACATGGGGGAAAGAGAACCCAGAAGACAGAGAGACCCTTGTGAGTGGGTGACTACGTCGACTTGTGGCCAGAAGAACGAGATGGTGCCTGGCCACCACCAGTAATAGCTGTAATGGGCCTCACAAAGTTGAGTCTCACTGGCAACACAAGAATAAAAAGGGGTGGCCCCTGAGATCTCCGCTAAAAGACTGCAGTTGATGGTCCACGAGCCTCAGGGCTCCCCTGCGAGCATGGTCCCTGTCCTTGATGCTGTCTCTCTCCATAAATCATAATGGAGGTCAACTCTTCAGACAGGAATGGATTGGTCTTGGTGACAGAGTGACCATATCATGCGTGCATTTTATGGTTATCTGCACCTATAGGATGTTGTCCTGCTGACCTCTTACTGGAGGCAGGGGAGTGGGTGGAGAGGAGGGAATTGGAGATTGTTGGTTGGGTAAGACATGTAAGGAATAGAGAGGAAGATTGTGCTGTCTCTGGGCAGGGACAGCAGTGGGAGCTGCATATAAGTGGGCATGCAAATTTGTACGGGAATTTATATTTTCATTCAATTATGATAAAAAAATAAGAGTTCTCAAATTATCATTCTTCCCAGTGTTATACATAGTTTGCCATGATCCACACAGTCAGATGCATTAGCATAGTCAGATAAGCATCTTTCTGATATTTCTCTGCTTTCCACCATGATGTATTTTATATTAGCAGTGATATCTCTGGTTCCATGTACTCTTCTTAGTCTGGCTTGAACTGCTGTCAGATCATTGTCAGTGTACTCCTGCAGCTGCTTTTGAATGACCTTCAGTAAAATTTTACTTGTGTGTGGTATTAAAAATATTGCTTGATAATTTCCACCTTTGATTAGATCATATTTCTTTGGGATAAACATAAATATAGATCTCTTGCAGTCCATTGACCAGGAAAATGTTTTACAAATTTCTTGACATACATAATGTGCATTTACTGCATTGCTTCTATTTGTTGAAACACTTTAATTAGTATTTTATCAATTCCTGAATCCATGTTTTTCACCAATGTCTTCACTGCAGCTTGGACTTCTTCCTTCAATGTGATGGGTTCCTGATCATATACAACATCCTGAAATGGTTGAATGTTTGACCATTTCTTTTTGGTATAGTGACTCTGTGTTTTCTTCCCATCTTCTTTTGATGCTTCCTTTGTCATTTAATACTTTCCCTGTATAACTCTTCACTATTGCCTAAATTTTTTCTTCGCTTCTTTCAGCGTGAGAAATGTCAAGTGCACCCATTTGATTTTATAACTCCAATTCTTTGCATACATTATTGTAATACTTTACATTGACTTTTGGAGACCCTCTTTGAAATCTTTTGCTCAGCTCTTTCACTTTACTGTTTCTTCCTTTCCTTTTAGCTGTTTTACATTCAAGAGCAAGTTTCAGAGTCTCTTCTGATATCCATTCGGTCTTCTTTTCCTTTCCTGTCTTTTAATGACCTCTTGCTTTCTTCATGTATGATGTCCTTGATCTCATTCCACAAGTCATCTGGTCTTTGGTTATTAGTGTTTAAGGAGATGAATCTATTTTGAGATGGTCTCATAAAAAGGTAGATTATATACTGTATACTAAGACTAGCATTTGATGCTAAATAAAAGCCATATATACCTGTACCGAGTTACTACAAAGTTGACTTGGGGGGATGCTTGGGGACAGATCTTGTTCATAACCTGAGCACACCTGTACTTACTGTTTTATTAGTTCATTCATGTAACCAATGAATGTGGACAGCATGGACACAGTCCCTGCCCTCATGGTTGACTCTTCCCTTAGCTTTCTTTGTGAACGTAGGCAAGCCTTTGTTTTCATTCTGAGTCTCAGTTTCATTCCCATCAGAAAAATGATGCGCTTAGAACCTAAAAGCTCTAAGAACTCTTTCAGCTTTAAAAATCTACAAAATAGATGTACAAAATGGCTTCTAGTAGAGTGTTACTGTCTGGCATGCATTACTGGTATACATATCCTGGGAGCTTTTCCCCTTCCGTGTCATTTGGACTACCATGGAATTAAGAGTCAGCTTCCTTTAGTTTTTGTTGTTGTTGTCTGAAGAAAAATAGCCTTCACCTCAGCAATCATTTCTCAGTGTGTCATAGACAAAGGTTCAATGATCAAATGTTTGGAAAACATTGAAAGCTGGCAACAGTGACTTAAACTGCTCCCCTAGAAAGAGGGAGATAATGTTACCATGCTTTTTTGCTGCTTAGTTACTAGGTTTTAGAATTGAATAATTATAAAATGAATTAGTCATGACAGGTAATTTAGAAATCAATACTTTTGGAAGGTTGCACATGTAGAGATTTCACATAAACATTAATCCTTTGGTTTGTATATTCTAAAGCTTTCTGTACTGTTTACCAGTGTATCATACATGTTTCTGTTTCGATACGGACTAAGTAGTTGAGGCTATTTATAGCTAAAAGCAACTAGCCCAGGACAGGCAACAAGCTCAGAGGTAGTGACTAATCCTGAAGCTTCAACCCACCCAAGGTTAAGGAAATAAATATGCAGACTTCCCAGTAACTAATCTGCAGCAAAGTGGTTGGAAAGTTCTGATGTATTCTTTTATGGAATGAAAAACATATTGGTTGTTTGGACAGCAGACTTCTCAAGAAATGTATCAGAATAAAATTCATGCAGCTAGGAATTCTCATTTGTGAGGCCATGTGCATAGTGGTATTCCCAAGGAAAAAACTGGTTCATAAGTAACTAGAACAGCAGAGAAATACGGCATTAAACACAGACATAGAATATCACTGTAGATATTAATGATTCTATCACTGAAATTGTTATGATCACGATAAGTTTATTTCAAGTAGGAAAGTGACTTACTCAACTTACAAATATTTGGCAAAATGTAAGATCACAAAAAGACTTTAGTATGCTCTGCAGTGTTTATAAAAACTGGCAAGCTCTAGCAGCTACTCGATAAAAGGTGGAGTTAATCTTGACATGGAAAAAAAAGGCTTTAATGGTGTGAAGTTGTCATAACATTGCTTGTATAAAGTTAGCAATAGAATTGTAGAACTGTTTATTAAGTTATATGGATATAGAATTTCTGGTTTTGAAAAATATGGGCTCTTCAAGTCATTTGGTATTATTGCCTATACTCAGTCAATGATGAAATCCATTCTGAGCTAATATCTGCATATGTGATGTGCAGGATTAGTTAGACAAGATTTAGCAATTTCCCAGAAAATAAATTTATTGGCATCTTTAAGTTTCTGCTTCGACTACTAATTAGTCATAGTTGGTATGAATAACAATCATTTTTGGAGGATGGAGGCATATTGCCTCACCTGCCCGTCTTGATGACATCACTACAAGGAAGCAAACTGCCAGAGGTTGGGATTCCTAGGAAGCCAATTCAGACTTGAACTTTAGTGTACAAGATGTTTATTAAATAAAGGGAGCTCTTAAGACCAAATCTGCAAAAGATGAGAAAGAAGCATATTAAATAAAGAGAGAAATTAAACTATGATGCTGGTCTACAGAGTGCTTGGGTCCACACCACAAGCAACTCTGGAGCTAGACTGGAATTTTAATTTAGCTGGGTGTTAGGCACAGATGTTGTTGTTGTTAGGTGACATCTAGTTGATTTTTGACTTCAGCTGATTGCATGTGACAGAGTAGCACTGCACTATAGGGTTACCTAGGCTGTAATCTTTGTAGAAGAAAATTGCCAGGTCTTTTTCATGTAGAGCTAATGATTTGAACCATCACCCATTTTGTTAACAGCCAAGAACTTAATTGTCACACCACTGGGGCTCCTCAGCACTGATGGCCATGCCTTTATGCACTGCCACATTAAGTAGTCATTGGGTGTTGGCCACCCATGAAGGGCAAGACTTTGGGCCGGGCAGCTCTCTACAGCTGAAATATGTCTGACAGGGATGAGATATGACAGATGCTGACAATGTTCCCACTATCTGGGGCAGAAGTCCTTCACTAAAGAGGCATCGGGGTACTACAGCAGTGTTTACCACAGAAACCTGAGGAGGGAAGAATATTACTGCAGTAGCCTCAAAGTTGCTTTCTTTCTTTTGGTCTTTTATCTCCATCAACCTCCAATTCCTTTGCCACCTGTAAGCCAGAATATTGCTCTTAGACTAAACATTTGATTAAAAATTTCAATGCTTCTTCATAGTCTTGAAAATAAAATCCAAACTCTTGAATATAGTTTGCAAGGACCTTTTTATAGCTCCCTCTTACATTATTTCTTGAGGCTTTTCTGTCTCCCTTCATAATTTTATGCTCAAGACATTCTGAATTGCTTAAAATTCCATGAATAAATCCTAATGTCTCTTACTTCTTGGTATTTACACATACTCATTCCTTTGTCTGGAGCACTTTCTCTTCTCTTCATCACTTTGTTCCCTACTTATCCCACAGACCAGTTAAGCCTAGTCGTGGCTCCCTTACCCTAGTCCCTGTTTCTTGAATGCTTAAGTTTCATCTACCCAAGTCTTGCTCCTATTCTTGCTCAGAAATACCCTTAGCTAACCTACAGTATTAGAATTGACTGTTTCCTTGATTCCACTCCATCCAACCCAATGTTTCACAACAAGAAGACCTGAACTGTCTTAATCATCATTGTATCTTCAGCACTTAGCACAGTGTCAAGCATAGAGTACATGTTCAGATATGTTGGATAACATATTTGGTTGCCTCTTACATGACACATAGCAGGATACTTGGAAAAAAAGATTTGCATCTTTGAAAAACTAACAAATTGTAATGTTACAAGGCTTTAGTTTTTGTGGCATTGTTTCACAGTTATTAGCCTCATGTGTTCATCCCTGGGGCCTATAATTTGGAGGTTGGAATCAGTCCAGCATTTGTGTCCCTTGCAGATGAACAAAGTCTGTTGTCTACTCACTTCCCAAGATCTCTGTTTCCTTCCTCTCCTACCTATTCTCTATGTGGAAAATTGCCTCTGTGTGGAAAAATGCCCATTACCATTTTAGACTCAATCATCTGGGACCATGTTATTTTTACCCTTTAACTCTAAAATATACTTCCTTTGGCATGTATTTCAGAACACAGCCCACGAACTGAACATTGACTATTGTAGTAGGGATTGTGTATAAACTTTAGCTGTGTCATATTGAATCTTACTGATAACCAGAGATTTACTGTACTATTAACATTTCACAGATGAATAAACAAAAGGTTAAGCAACATGCCCAAGATCACAAAGCTGGTAAGTAATAAAATCCAGTTTTGAACCCATCTGTCTACTCTATTACACTCATATTGAAACACTAAGAATAAATTTGAATGGACGTAAGTCACCAGTAATGAATTCCTCCTTTTCTCAAGGGAGTTACAAGGTGATTCAGATTATACTGAAATGGTTATAAGTTCAGATCTGAGCTTTTAATCCCTATTCTGCCTTACATTTGCCAGTGTAAGAGCAAGATGGTTACCATCTAATCTATAAAAAGCAGTAATAATTATAGTTGCATCCTAGGGTTATTATAAAGAATACAACACGTATTTCACGACAAGTACTTTGTATATTGCCTGGCGGCTCTCTAATTCTCAACAAATGACATTTACTTACAGTAAAGATTATGCTGAGAGAGATAATTTGATTATTTTCATAATACATCCAAAAATCTCTTCAAATTGAGACACTCAAGTCTGTATAGCATGGGCTGCAAAATCAGATATGTTTTTGGGGACCAGGCAATACATAAATGAGTAAAGCTGGTTGTGTGCTTAGCAACTTGTAGTAGCGGGACTACAGACAATGTAGGTATCTTGCCCAGTATGAACAACTATTTAATTATAGCCAGTGGGAATAAAGGCTCGTTGTTACCAGATCCTCTGAATTTCAGCCTTAATAGACTGAAATTTGGATTTTGATGAGAAATTTTCCCGTTTTTAAATACTGAAAACTAATTCAACTTAAAAAAAAAATATTATTAACATTGTATAACAGCCTTGGTAGTGAAATGGTTAAGATCTTGGCTATTAATCAAGAGGTCAGAAGTTCACATCTACCAGTTGCTCCTTGGAAACCCTGTGAGGCATTTCTTCTGTGGCTTATTGGGTCACCATGAGTCAGAATCGACTCAGTGGCAATGAGTAGGGACAACAGTGTATGAGACACTTAAAACACATCTGTGGCCCAGATTCAGACCTTCATCCTTCAGTTTATTATGAACTTGATTATACTGTTCAAGTTATTCATATGATTCCTTTAACACCTCTTTGCTGAGCTGAAACTGTGTGAGAGACCCTATTTTCAGAGTAGGGAGTATAACAGGTAAAAAGAAAGATGAGATCTTTATCTGCTTGCATTTTGCTTTTTAACATGTGTGAGCTTTACAGTAGTGTGTGCATGTGTGTGTATGTGTGTGTGTCATAAAATGAGTTATCTGCAGAGCAGGGCCTCATATTTCATAATAAATCCCTCCCTTGTTCTGTTCTTCCACAGCTGGTGTAGAAAGTACACATCCCAATATTTAAAATTTCATAATATATATTTTTCTAAATCTGTAACTCCAAAGGAGAGTTTATCTTCTTCAATGCCTGGAGGTTCAAATAAGAAAATGATTATGAATCATTTTCAGTTGATGTAAGAAATTTATATCACCATTTTTGTATAATGCCTACAGAAGTTTTTCTTTTTTTTTTCTTTTTGATGAATGATCTAGAGGAAAGGAAGAGCAATATAATATGCTGTTGCAAACATAAAAAATTATGAAATCATTTAATGGATTATATTGCTTATGAAAAACAGCCAAGTGTTAAAAATTGTAGCTCAGATTTACACGAATACAGTCAACTGAGTTTTTAGAAAGTCACATGGGAATTCAGTCATGAAAGGATAGTAATTTTAACCAACAGTACTGCAACTGGTTCTCCATAAGCAAAAAAAAAATTACAAATCTGTGCATAGACCTTATATCTTTCACAAAAAATTAACTCATAATGGGTCATAAAACTAAAGATAAAATGTAGAACTATAAAACTTTTGGGGGAAAAAATAACAGGGGAAAGTCTAAGTAACCTTGGGTTTTATGGTGAGATTTTAGGTACAATACCAAAAGCATGATCCATGAAAGAAGAATTAGTAAACTGGGCTTTATCAAGATTTTTAGAATTCTGCTCTGTAAAACAAATTGCTGAAAGAACAGAAAGACAAACCTCAAATTGAGAGAATATTTACAAAATACCTATTTGACAAATGACATATATCTAAAGTATACAAACTACTCAGCAGTCAGGGAAAAAGCAGTTTTTAAAAAAATGAGTAAGTGATTTGAACAGACATCTCATCTAAAAAGATACCAGATAGCGAATAAGTAGAGGAAAAAAATTCTCAACATCATTTGTGTCTCAGTCATCTGATGCTGCTCTAACAGAAAATACCACAGGAGTGGAAGCCTTTATGAAGAGAAGTTTCATTTTCATAGTCCAGCAAGCTATGAATTTGTTTGTAGGTTACAAGTCCATGTAATATGAGAAACCATCACAGTCTGGTAGGCTGTGAGTCAAATTCAATAAGAGCATTTCAGGACAGGAACTTCAGGTCCGGAGGACGTGCAATGCTCTTGGTGCCACTTTCTTGGTGGGATGAGGTTCCCAACCTCTCATCTCACTTCTGTCTTTCATATCCCACAAGCATGTAGCTTCAGTCCTGTCTCACCAACACAGCAGCTACTCATTCTCTTTCTTCAATACTACAGAGGCAGGATTCACAAAACATGGGAAAAATGATTCAATGCTTGGAATCATGGCTCAGCCAAATTAATACACACATTTTGGGGGAACATTATTCATTTCATAACATTCCACCCTTTGGCCTCCCAAAAACCATATCTTTGAAACATGTAACACATTCATCCTATCAAAAAAATCATAGCGAAAATATGTTTACAGAGTAAGATAGCAGAAGTCTTAGTTCCAAGTCCAAAATACACAAATTCCTCCACATCTCTGAAATTGAGAATGCACGTCATCTGCCCCCAAAATAGAATAGTGGAAGAGGCAGGCTCAGCTATACATTTCTATTACAAGTGGAAGAAACTGCAGGGTAAGAAGGTGTGATGGCAACAAGCAATTCGGTAGAACACAATATATTAGCCCTTAAAGCTTTGAAAATAGTCTATTTTCTGAGACACTCAACACAATGGCCCTGCCCTGTAGGCTCTAGATCTTGGCCACACTCTCTGGATTCAGAGTAGAGACCCCTCAGCCTTGTGCTACAGCTTGTGTTCCAGGCTCACTGCAACAGTAATTCTGCCCCCTTGACTTTAGGGGCACCCTAAGACCAACTGAGTGGCAGTTCTACCCTTAGAAACACAGGAAGCTGTTGCTTCACCTTTTCATATCCCTGATATCATAGCCATACCTTTTGAGACTGAGGCAGCTAAGCTTCTCATGATCTTTGTCTCTTCAGCTTCTCCTCCCTATGGCCTCATGACCCAGGCCTCAGGCCTCCATGTGCCCTGCTGGGGCAAGTGTTTCAGAGCTCTGAAGTGCCACAGATTTAAGTGCCAGGAGGCAACCCACTCTGCCAGGAAGCCTCCTTCACATAGACACTCATCCCTCTTGCTCTGTGGGTCAGCAAGCCTACCTCCATTAATTCAAGTGCCCTAAGGTACCCCACTCTACCAGGAAACTTTTGTGGACAGGTACTCAACTCTTTCACTTGAGGATCAGCTCCATCACTGTCTCACTCTAGTCTGGTTCTGCTGCTTCAGCAACTGGTCCTCTGCTGCTCAGTTCTCTTCAGTTCCTTCTGAGTCACCTATCCATTCAGTTTCAAAACAACTTCCACATATTAGGTATTTGTTGGAGCAGGACCCCACTCTCTCAGAACCAAAATCAGTTTCAGTCATCTGGCACTACTCTAACAGAAGAAATACCACACATGGATGGCTTAACAAAGAAAATTTATTCTTATATAGTCCAGTGGGCTAGAAGCCAGAATTCAGGATGTCTGTTCCAGGGGAAAGCTTTCCTTCTTTCTCGATACTGGAAAAAGGTCCTTGTGTTGCAACAGTCTTCGGTGAGGTAGCATACTGGTGCAGGAATTTCAGGTCTGAAGGACATGCTGTACCCTGTGCTACTTTCTTGATGGTAGGAAGTTACCAACTCTCTGCTTGTCGGGAGCTGTGGGTGAGCCCCCAGGCCCCGACATACAGGAAGCTTGTAGGGCTGAAAAAGCCCGCGCGCGCCAAGTTTGAAAAAGCCCGCGCCCGCGAAATTCAAAAGGCCCGCGCGCGAGAAAAACTTCCTGCCTGATGTCACTGCCTTAGTCATATGTATATCCAATCCCCAGCCGACAACTACCTCACTCCAAATGTCACTCCATCCCTATGTCACTTAATCCCTCCCTTTATTCCTACCTCTATAAATATACCTCATTTTGATAATAAAATTGGGGCTTGATCAGATTCTTGTCTTGCCTTCCATTTTTCCGCCTTTCCTGCTTTACTTTCACAGGCTCTCCCTCGTTCCTTCGTTGATTTGTTCCGCGGGCCGGGGCATCTGCTCCCTTCTGTCTTTTATATTCCACAAGCTTGTAGCTTGAGTCCTGCCTGACCAGCATAACTGCTGCCCATACTCCTTTGTCAGCATCACAGAAGCAGGGTTCATAGCACATGGCAAAAATGACTGAGCACTGGAAACTGTGGCCCAGTCAAATCGATACACATATTTTTGGGCAACACTGTTCAATCCATAGCAACTTGTTATTAGAAAAATCAAATTAAAACAACAATGAGGTATTAAAACTGGTTGTTGTGGAGTTGATTGTAACTTATGGCAACACCATGTCAGTCAAAGTTGGACTATGCTACATAGAATTTTCTTTATATATATCTATATACACATAGGTATGTGTGTATACATATATAAAGAAATACATATAATTACATATATAAAATCACATATAACTCAGTGCCACTGAGTTGATTCTGACTCATAGCAACCCTATTCACAGAGTAGAATGGCTCCATAGGTTTTCAAAGGAGAGCCTGGCAGATTCAAACTGATGAACTTTTGATTAGCGAAGTTTACAGTCCAAATCAATTTGCCAAATAAAACACCTCTATGCAACTGTAGTTGCTCTCCCCACCCTGTGACAGTACATTCTTGCTTTCCACCCTTTTCTTTCGTTATTCATTCAACCAACTCTTTTCCCTTCCTCCTTACCCTTCCATGGTTTCAGGGGATATCCTCTAGAGAGGCACTGCTCTGACAACTTCATGTATATGTTTAAGCCAAGAAGCACACACAGCAGCACCATGTCTGTATGTTTTACACTCCAGTTAAATTTTTGTATGAATAGTTGACTTCAGTACTGGTTTCAGCTCTCAGCTAGCAGTGAGCCCAGGGGCCATGTTCTCAGGACACCCTCCATCCTGTTGGACCATCAAGTCTGACCTTTTAATTGAGTTCTATACATATACTCCCATTTTTCTCCTGCTACGTCAGGAAGTCTATGTTGTGTTCCCTGTTAGGGAAGTCATTGGTGGTAGCTTGGGGCCATTTATTTCTTCCGGTCTCTTGTAGATGTAATTGCCTGATCATATGGCCCCTTCTGTATCCTGGGCTCATATTTTCCTCATGTCTCTGGTGTTCTTCGTTATCCTCTGCTCCAGTTGAATTGGCACCAACTGATGCTCCTTAGATGGTAACTTGCTGGCTTTTAAGACCCTAGACTCCACTCACCAAAATGGGATGCAGAACATTTTCTGAAAAAATTAGTTATGCTAATTGACCTAGATGTCCCCTGAAATCACAACCCTTCCCCCTGTTACTTTGACCTTTGAAATGTTGAGTTGTATTTAGGAAACCTCTTCGCTTTTGGTATAGGCACGCAATATTAATCTCCCTTCTACTGTGTGCTGTCACTCCTTTCACTTAACCCAATTTCTATCTATTGTCTAATCTATGAATACCCATCTCCCACCCTCCTGTCCCTGGTAACCATCAAAGATTATTTTCTTCTGTGCTTAACCCTTATCTTGAGTCTTCGTAATAGTGGGTTTATACAATGTTTGTCCTTCTGAGACTAATTTCACTCAGCATAATGTCTTCCAGATGACTCTATGCTATCAGATGTTTTCCAAGATCGTAGTTGTTCTTCTTGTCATTGCATAGTATTGAACTGTGTGAATATATGATAGTTGGTTTATCCCTTCATCTGCTGATGGGCACTTAGGTTGATTCCATCTTTCTATTGTGGACAGTGATGCAATAAACTGTTTGCAAATCTGTCTGTTTGCATCATGACAGCCCTTATTTCTCTAGGATGTATTCCAAGCAGTGGGATTGATGGATCATATGGTATTTCTATTTCTAGCTTTTTAGCCAAGCCAAGTGCCGTCGAGTCGGATCAAAGGCCAAATTGATTTCCAAGTGATTGTACCATCTTATGTTCCCATCAGCAGTGTAGAAGAGTGCCAGTATCTCTGCAACCTCTCCAACATTTATTGTTTTGTGTTTTTTGGTTTAATGCTAGCGCTGTTGGGGTGGGATGGTATCTCATTGTAGTTTTCATTTGGATTTCTCAAATGGCTAATGATTGTGAGCATTTCCTCTTCAATTTTTTTAGCTACCTCAGGAGTCTTATTTGGTGAAGTGCCTGTTCATAGCCTTTGCCTATTTTTAATTATTATTATTATTTTTTTTATTGTTGAGATTTTGCAGGAGCTTGTAGAGTATGAAGATTGGATGCCAGTCAGATTCGTGGTTATCAAAAAATATTTTCCCAATCTGTAGATAGTCTTTTCACTCTTTTGGTGATGTCTTTAGAGAAGTATAACTGTTTGACTGTTAGGAGACCCCAACTATCTGTTTTCTTTTCTGATCTTCATATATTTTTAGTAATGTTTCGTGTTCTCTTTATGCCATGTATTAGCGCTCCAAGTGCCGTTCCTATTTTTTCTTCCATGATCTTGATAGTCTTAGATTTTATATTTAGGTCTTTAATCCGTATTGAGTTAGTTTTTGTGTATATGAACACAAAAAAATGTGAGAAATATGAGTCTTGTTTCATTTTTTGGCAGGTGGGTATCCAATTTTGCTAACAACATTTGTTGAAGAGATTGTCACCCCGGTTCATGGACTTCAGTCTTTGTCAAATATCAGCTATTCATAGAAGGATGCTGGTATTTCTGGAGTCTCTGTTCTGTACCGTTGGTCTGGGTGTCTGTTTTTGTACCAGTACCAGGTTGTTTTTACTACTGTGGCTGTGTAATAGCTCCCAAGGACAACTAGCTTGAGGCCTCCCACTTTGTTCTTCTTCAGTAATGCTTTGCTTATCCAGGACTTCTTCCCTTTCTGTATGAAGTTGGTGATTTGTTTCTCCATTTTATTTTAAAAAAATGACATTGGAATTTTTATTGAGATTGCACTGTATCTGTAAATTGCTTTGGGTAGAATAGACATTACCACAATATTAGGTGTTCACAGCCATGAGAAAGGCAGGTTTCTCCACTTACATAGGTCTCTTTTGGTTTCTTGCAGTAGATTCTTGTAATTTTCTTTTTTGTGTTTGCATAGGTCTTTGACATGTCTGGTTAGAGTTATTCCTAAGAATGTTATCGTCTTGGGGGCTACTGTAAATGTTATTGATTAACTGATTTCCCCTTTGATAGTCTCTTTATTGATGTAAAGGAATCCAACTGGTTTATTTATGTTTATCTTATATCCTGATACTTTGCTGAACTCTTTTATTAGTTCCAGCAGTTTTTCTTTTTTTTAATTCTTTAGGATTTTTGTGTATAAGATCATATCATCTAAAAAGAGATACTTTCACTTCTTCCTTACCAGTGTGGATGCCCTTTATTTCTTTATCTTGTCTGAATGCTCTGGCTAGAACCTCCAGCGCAATGTTAAATAAAAGTGGTGACAGTGGATATTTTTGTCTGGTTCCCATTCTCAAGGGGAATGTTTTCACTCTCTCTTCATTTAGGATGATGGTGGCTTTGCATATGTTTCCCTTATTATGTCAAGGTGTATTCCTTCTGTTTTATTAATATTATTTTGATATGTTGTTGAAATTCATTGGTTAGAAATTTGTTGATGATCTTTGCATCTAAGTTCATGAACAATATTAGTCTATAATTTTCCTTTTTTGTGCTGTCTTTATCTGATTTTTGTATAAGAGTTAATGCTGACTTTACAGAATGAATTTGGGAGTGTTCCATCCTTTTCTATGCTGTGAAATACATTTAATAATGGTGGTGTTAATTCTTCTCTAAAAGTTTAATAGAATTCTCCAGTGAAGCCATCTGAACCAGGAATTTTTTTGGCTGGTAGTTTTAAAGTTATTTTTTTCAATTTCTTCTTTTGTGATGAGTTTATTAAGTTGTTCTATTTCCGTTTCTGTTATTTTTTGGTAGGTGGTATGACTCAAGAAATTTGCCCATCACCTCTAGGTTTTCAAATTTGTTTGAGTACAACGTTTCATTATTTTTTCTTCTGGTTCTTCTAATTTTGAGTGGGTCTGTTTTGATATTGCCCATGTTATTTCTTACTCAAGTTATTTTGCTTCCTGTCCTGTTTTCATTTTGTCTGATTAGCCAATGGTTTGTTGATTTTGTTGCTCTTTTCGAAACACCAGCTTTTTGCCTTGTTAACTCTTTCAAGTGTTTTTTTTATTCTCTAGCCCATTTAGTTTTGCTCTAATTTTTATTATCTGTTGTCTTTGGTGCTTGAGGTGTTCTTTTGTTGTTCTGTTTCTACTTTTTCATTTTGTATAGTTAATTCTTTCATTTTGGATGTATGCATTTACTGAGATAGACTAACCTCTGAGCACTGCTTTTGCGGTGTCCCATATGTTCTGTCAGGATGTGTTTTCATTCTCATTTGATTTAATGAATTTTTTAATTCTGTTTTTGATTTCTTCTACAACGTAGAAGTTTTTGAGCAATGCATTATTCATTTTCCATGTGTTATTTATTTATTATGATTGAATGAAAATGTACATTCCCATATAAATTGCATGCCCACCTATATGCAGCTCCCACTGCTCTCCCTGCCTGGTGACAGCACACTCTTCTGATCTACTCCATACATATCTTAGCCTCCCTACAATCTCCTATCCCTTTCTCTCCACCCACTTCCTTCCTCCAGTAAGAGGTCAGCAGGGTGACATCCTATAGATGCATAGAACCATAAAGTACACACATGATGTGGTCACTCTATGTCACCAAGTCCAATCCATTCCTGTCCAAGAGTTGACCTCCATTATGATTTATGGACAAGGGCAGCATCAGGGCCAAGGGCCATGCTCCCAGGGGAACCCCAAGGCCCATGGACCATCAACTGTGGTCTTTTAATGGAGTTGTCAGAGTGACCCATTTTTATTCTTGTGTTGCCAGTGAGACTCAACTTTGTGAGCTCCATCACGGCTACCACTAGTAGTGACTGGGCACCACCTGGTTCTTCCAGTCACAAGAGTCAGTATAGTCATCCACTCACCTGGGTTTCTCTGTCTTCTGGGTTCTCTTTCCCTCATGTCTTTTTGATCATTGGTGATCATCCGTTTGTGCTAAGTTAGGACCATTTCCTGCACTCTCAGATGCCAGCTTGGCAGCTTTTAAGACCCCAGACACCAGTTACCAATGTGGGGTGCAGAGGGCTCTCTTAACAAAATGCTAGTTGTACCAATTGGCCTCAGTTTCCCTTGAGAACATAATCCCCGGCCCTTCACTCCAGCTACTCTGTCCCTGCAATATTGGGTTAAGATGGGAAAAGTAATCATGTTACGTTGAAGTCTAGTTAATATTGGTCTTCTTTCTAATGTGTGCTGTCCTATATTTCACCCAACCGAGTTTCTATCAGCTATCTAATCTAAACCCTTCCCACTTTGGACTCCCTCTCTCCACACCCTAGTAGCTGTCAAAGAGTCTTTTCTTCTATACGTGAGTCTGTTTTCAAGTTCTTATCATAGGAGTCTCATACAATATTTGTCCTTTTGTCACTGACTACCTTCATTGAACATGATGTCCTCCAGTTGAAACCAGGTTATGAGATGTTTCCTGGAATCATCATTATTCTTTATAGTTGCATAGCGCTCCATTCAGTATATTTACCATAGTTTACCTATCCATTCCTCTGTTGTTGGGCATCTGGGTTGATTCCATCTTTTAGCTATTGTGGACTGTGCTGCGATAAACATTTGTGTGCATGTGTCAGTTGGTATGAATGGCCTTGATTCTGTAGGATATATTCTGAGCAGTGGAATATGGTCAAATGGTATATCTACATCCAGCTTTTAAAGGAAGTGCCAGATTGCTTTCCAAAGAGGTTGCACCATTTTGCAATCCCACCAACAGTGTAGGAGAGTTCACATTTCTCCACATCCTCTCCAGCATTTGTTTTGTCATTTTTGGATCATGGCCAATGTTGTTGGGGTGAGATGGTATCTCGTTGTAGTTTTGATTTGAATTTGTTTAATAGCTAATGATTGTGAGCATGTCCACATGTGTTTTTTGGCTGCCTGGATCTCCTCTTTAATGAAGTGTCCATCTCCTTTACCCATGGCTTAATTGGATGATTTATCTTTTTCTTGATGACACTTGGCTGCCTTGGCTGTTGCTATCTTGTAGTACCTTATAGATTATGGAGATCAGGCATCAGTCCAACATATAGTTGCCAAATATTTTTTTTTTACCATTCTATAGGTGGCCTTTTAATTCTATTAAGAAAGTCTTTGGATGAGCAAAAGTGTTTGATTCTTAATAGTTCCTATTTATCTATTTTCTGTTTCTGGTTTGTTTGCCAGATTTTGAAGTCTGTCTAAATTGTATATGAAAACTTCCATTGTTGTTCCTACTTTTTCTTGGACAAGCTTTATCATTGTAGATTGGGTATTTAGGTCTTTTATTCAGTTTCAGTTGGTTTTTTATAAGGTGTAATTACTACCAGTCTTGTCAACTTTCTCCCTATCTGGAAGGACTATAATGACTGTAGTACATCCCTCTTTTTAATATGACATCATAGTTTTCATGATATGATCACTGGATCATTTATTTCACTATTATAGCTTTGATTGAGTTTGGAGCCTTCCCAAACTGAGTAGAATTCTGCAGGATGTGTCCCTCTAAACTATAAAGTTAGTGGTTTTGTTCTTCTAAGCCAAGAGATTCTTTTAATATTTCTTGTAGCTTTGGTTTGGTTTTTACAAAGCCTCTGAGTTTCTGTTATCTGGGAATGTCTTAATTTCATTTTTGTATTTGAAAGATAGTTTTGCAGGATGTATAATTCTTGGTTAGAAGTTCTTCTCCTTTAAGGCTTTGAATGTGTCATGTCACTGTCTTCGTACCAGCATTGTTTTGGCTGAGAAATCGGATGAAATCCTACACAGTTTCCCTCTGAATGTTAGCTTTGCTTTGAGTCTTGATGTGTTTAAGAGTTTCTGCTTATGTTTCATTTCGTTAAGCTTGATTATAATATGTCTTGGAGTCTTTCTTTTTTTAGATCTATATTGAGTGGTATTCGATATGTATCTTGGATATCTGTATTCTGTTCCTTCATGATTTCTGGGAAGTTTTCTGTCAGCAGCTCAGCAACAGTACTCTCCATGTTCTCAGGTGTCTCGTCATGTTCAGAAACTCCAATTAATTGTAGATTGTTCCTCTTAATAGAGTCCCACATGCTTCTTAATGCTTCTTCACTTTTCTTGTTTCTTTTTACTGATTTCTCCTCATAGACGCTAGAGTCAGTAGCTTTCTCTTCCAAATCAGAAAGTCTATTTTCCATTTGTTCCATTCTGTTTTCTTGCTTTGAATTGAAGTTTCTGTGTCTTTGATTTTGTTCTTGATGTGCTGGATTTCAGAGTACTGGTGTTCCATCACATGGAACAACTTGCTTAATTTTTCATTTTGCTCTGCTGCATTTTGTATAATGTCTAGGAGGGCTCTATATATAATCCTTTTGTATTCACCTTCTGATAGTGTCAGAAAAGCTTCTTTGGCTGGGAAATTCTGAGGTGGTTTCTTTTGGGGGCCTTCTTATGTCATGGGTTATTTCCTGGCCATAGTTTTCTCCAGAGTTTGTTGCTTTTGAGGCTTCATGTGGGCCACCAGAGGTTGGGAGAGATGCTGTGAGGATGGACTGCAGTTGTTTGTCTGGGTCATCTTAAAATCAGAAGTAAAAAGTATATGACAACTTCCAAAGTCGGTCATGTTTTCAGGTGTATACGTCCGTCTTCCCAGCTGGCAAAGTAAGCACCTCTATATCTAACCTCAGATGTTATAAACTAGCTGAAAGTACAGAAAGGCTACTGGCCTGCTGGCTTCTGCTGTCGGGCCCCAGCTGTAGGCGATGCTGTGTAGAGTTCTGCTTTTTATCCAGAAAAGCTCTGTCTTCTGGGAAAGCACTGCCTTCCAGCTCAGGAATTAGGTCCAGCTGAGGCTTTCGTATGGGTATACCTGCCTCCCAGAGGAACAAAATGGTGTCCTGCACAAGCTCGCCACCTCTCTGGGACCTGACTCCTGGTGGAAAGAGGCCAAAAGTGCTGAGATGCCCAGAATCCACAGCCTCCATTGCCTGGCTCCAGCCCCAGGTGACACTCTGCCAAACACTGCCTCTCTGCCAGAAAAGCACTTTCCCCCTGGCAGGTGCCCCTTCCCAGCCTAGGAACCAAATCTAGCCGGGGCCTCTACTGGGAGTCTCCATCTCCCAATGGACCAAGATAGCATCCTGTACAAGCTTGCCACTGCATCCTTATGGCTACTACATGGTGGAGGTAGAAAGATAGGCCAAAGGAGCTGCAATGCAGAGTCCAAAGCTGGGTTCTCAGAACATGCAATTGCGCTTGCTGATCCTACCAGCAGTGCATCCAAGGCCAGCAGGTAGTCAAGTCCCAGCTCTGCTCACCAACCAATGCAGAGAAAAAAAAAATCAAAATGATTAGTTACCCTCTGTCTGTGCAAGCCCATGCTCGCCCAGAGTGGGATCAGCGAAAGACAGGAGGTTTTGCATTCAGTGGTGTGAAGTCCAAATCAACAGCCCTATGCTGCATCCTAGGGCTCACTAGGTGTGCAGAAGGCTCTGTTTAATTATCAGTTTAAATCTTGGTTTCCAGAGGGATTTAGGGAGATGTGCATTTAGTCCGCCAACTTGACTCCATCACCCCCTCCATGTGTTTGAGTTTTTATCTTTGTTTTTTCTGCTGTTGACTTTGATTTTATGGCTTTATGGTCTGAGAAGATGCTTTGGAGTATTACAGTGCTTTGGTTTTATAAGACTTGCTTTATAGTCTAATATGTGGTCTATGGTGCACTGGAAAAGAAAGTATACTTATCTGTTGTTGGGTGGTATTCTGCATAGGTCAGTGAGGTTGAGTTATTTGATTGTGGCATTTAGATCTTCTGTATCATTACTGATCTTCTTTCTGAATATTCTGTCCTTCACCTAAAATGGTAAGTTGAAGCCTCCTACTATTATTATGGAGCGGTCTCACTTTTCAGTGCTGTTAACATTTGTTTGATGTATTTAGAATTTCTGTTATTTGATGCAAATATTTAATAGGGCTATGTCCTCCTGATGTATTGACTCTTTATATTTATATATAAACATTTATATATTTATATATAAACTTTATATTTATATATAAACATACAATTGTTTTCCATGTCCACAATGGTGGATTTTGTTTTAAAATCTGTTTTATCTGAAATTAATAGTTCCACTCCCACTCTTTTTTTGCATGCTGTTAACTTGGTGTACATTTCTCCACCTTTGAGTTTCTGTTTGTATCTTTAAGGTGTGTTTCTTCTAAGCAGCATGTAGACAGATCATTTTTTAACCCATTCTGCTGCTCTTTGTCTTTTTATTAGTGCATTTAACCTTTTTACATTCAATGTAATTATTGATAAGTATGAATTTAGTGCTGTCATAATGATGCCTTTTGTTGTGTTTTGTTGACATTTTCACTGTTCCACTTTATTTTGTATGCTGAATTGTTTTTCCACATGGGCTTTCTTTTTGCACTTTTCATTGGTGTTGCTTTTATATCTGTTGAGACTTCTTGATTTTGATTCTTGTTTTGGTGTGTAAGATTGTTAATTTTCTTTGCAGCTACCCCTATAGTCCCCCCTAGTGATCTAGGCTTAAACCAGTCTTTGAGTTCTTTGTATGACCTTGACTTTCTCTCCATCTGAAAGATCTATGAACACATTTATTTATCCCTCTTTTTGGTATAATGTTGTCATCATTTGCATACTAAAATCTCTCTTTCTGTATTTTTAATGTTTTAGCTTTCATTAAGATTTGTGGATTCACTATCCATATTGGTATCTGGATGTTCTGTCCTTCATTGTATCATTGAGTACATGTCTGATGTTATTGATTTTTTAATTGAAGAACTTCCTTCAGTGTTTCTTGCAATTTGGGTTCAGTTTTTCACATTCTGTAAACTTCTGTTTACCTGGGAGTGTCCTAATGTCACCATCATATTTGAGAGACAATTTTGCAGGATATATAATTCTTGTTTGGCAGTTTTTTTTTTTCCTTCAAGGCTTTGTATATGTCATCCCATTGCCTTCTTGCCAACATGATGTCTGCTGAGTACTCTGAGCTCAATCTTAATGACTCAACTTTGCTTGTTATGTTTTTGATTAAGCCTAGCTGCCTTTAAAAGCCTCTCCTTGTGTTTCAACTTTATGACTTTATGGTCTGAGAAGATTCTTTGGAATATTTCAGTGCTTTGGATTTTGTTAAGATGTTCTTTTATGGCCTAATACATTGTCTATTCTGAAGAATGTTCATGTGCATTGGAAAAGAAGTTATAGTTGTCTGTTGTTGGGAAGATTAGCACTGGAAAAAAAAGTCATCTCCTCTAGTTTGGTAAATTTGATTATAATATGCCATGGTGTTTTTCTATGGGGTCTCCCCTGTGCGAAGTCTAATAAGCATCTTAGATATGTTCTTGTCTTTCATGATATCAGGGAAGATCCCTGTCAACAAATCTTCAACAATTCTCTCTGCATCTTCTGTTATCCCTACGTATTTTGGTATTCTAGCCATTCATAAACCACTCCTCTTGATAAAGTCCCACACAACTCTTAGTGATTTTTCATTTTTTAAAAACTCTTTTATCTGATTTTTCTGCATATATTAATATCAAACTTTAATCTTTCTCATTCTGCATTCCATTGCCTCTATCCTGTTCATTTGAATTTCTGTTGAATTGTATAATTCTATAATTTTGTTAATCTGCTAAATTTCAGATCATTGTTGCTTAAGACTTTCTTGCAGTCTGTTTAATTTTTCGTTATATTTATTGCACTTTGTCTAATTTTCTTCCTGAGTTTTCAAAGGGCTCTGCACATTACTCTTTTGTGTTTTTCCTCTGATAATTGCAGGAAGTCTTCTTCATTTGGAATATTGTTTGATTCTTTGCTTTGGGAGTTTTCTGAAGCCATGGTGGTCTGCATCTTTAAATGTTTAGGAATTGATTGTTGTCTTCAAGCCATCAGAAAGTTAGTGTAATTTATTTGTTTATTGTGTTCTAACATATATATGTAGATGTATGTGTGTGTGTGTGCGCACATATATATAAATTTAGGTTTTGATTGTCCAAGTAGTCCGACTTGATGGCACTTGGCTATGTAGTCTAGTCATTTGAAGTAGTTTGATTTTTGGAGGCTTAATCATTCTGATGTCCTGTGACTGGATAGTTAGAGGTGTAGTATATTGAGAAAGGTAGCAGGAATTGCTGGCTCATTTAGTCAGCAGAACTTTTGTTCTCCCCTCCTCACTCCCTTGTTTCTCTATCCATGCTCAGGTAAATTGCTCAGGGCATGTGCATCCAGGGACATCCATTAGGATGCCAGCCAAGTCACCAAGTGCCGTTGAGTTGGTCCGACTTATGGGAATAAAAATAAAATAATTGACAATAAATTGGCTGGTGAAGATTTGGAGCAACAGGAATACTCACTCATTGATGGTGGTGTGCAAATGATATAGCTACTTTGGAAGTTTTTTTGGTAGTTTTTTGGAAGCTTTTTGGTAGTTTCTTACAAAACTAAATGTAGTCTTACCATATGACTTAGAAATGCTCTACTAGGTATTTACTAAATTGATTTGAAAGTTTGTGTACATATAAAAATATGCATGGAAATAGTTACAGTAGCTTTATTAATAATGCCCATAAACTAGAAGCAACCAAGGTGTCCTTCAATAGGTGGATGGATAAAAAAAACCATGGTACATGCATACAATGGAATCTTATTCAGCAATAAAAAAAAGGACTTACCAACCTGTGTAATGACACAGATGATTCTTATGTACATACAGCTAAGTGAAAGAAGTCAATTTGGGAAGACTGTGATTCGGTTTATGTGACATTCTGGAAAAGGCAAAACTATGGAAGTGATAGACTGAGTAGTGATTTTTAGGGATCTTGATGGTGGGATATGCAGTAAAATAGATGAAGCATAGATAATTTTTTAGGATGGTGAAATGAGCACACCTAACAACTAGATTTTGGTTTCTAATACTGTTCTCCAATAAAATAAATGTATAAATGGTTGATTCTATGTCGGGACAGGAAATACATGAGATAGGCCTAGCGTATTTTGTCAGAAGGTATGGATGTGCTCAAAAACAAAACACAATTACCAAGATATGTCAAGAGGCACAGGAGCAACCTGAACGAGCTCCCAATGGCCAAATCTGGAAAAATGTGAGTCACAGAATCAATGGAGTTGTGCTGAAACTTGGAGTGTAAAATTAATGCTCCTGAGTCTACACCAATGTAAGAAACCCTGATGCTGCAGTAGTAAAGTAGTATAGCAGCTAACCAAAAGGCATTACTTGGAGACTCTGTGAGGTGCTTCTATCTTATGCTTTAGGGTCACTATGAGTCAGAACCAACTTGACAGCAAGGTTCTTTTTTTTCTGTACTAATATAAATTGTTGAATAAATAGCTAAAACAAAAACTGTCTGCCGTCAAGTCAATTCTGACTCATAGCAGCCCTATAGCGCACAGTACAACTGCCACATGGAGTTTCCAAGGAGCACCTGGCAGACCTGGACTGCCAACATTTTGGCTGGTAGCTGTAGCACTTAACCACTATTCTACCAGGCTTAGATGGAGGAAAATAGACAAATGTCTCATGCAGAATAATTCCAAATAATTTAGATAGGTGCTCTTTCCTCAAAAATGAGGAGCATAATTTCCTTCCTGAGCCCTTGAGTGTGGGCTGTTTGAATTGAATTCCTTCCAAATAGTTCATATGCATATGAAGATGGAGAAAAAGAGTAACTTCATAGGGAAGAAAATGAGCAAACACTTTTACAGCTAGGTACTTGAGATTAACTCAATATATGCATGTCATGTTGATCGTATGCAACTTCAAAACAATGTAATGAAAATGATCCTTCACCTCTGCAGTCTTCCTTCCCCAAAACTACAACCCTAAAATAATCATGCAAAGAACTCAGACAAATACCAGTTGAGGGATACTGTACAGAATACAGTTGATCCTTATTATTCTCAGGTTCTGTATTTGTGAATTAGTCTACTCACTAAAATATATTTGGAACCTCAAAACTAGTACTTGTGGTGCTTTCATGATTATTCATTGAAGGTGAGTCATTGACGCACATATTCTCAGGTGAGACTGAGCAGATGAAACTCTCCCTTGTTTCACCTCTTGTGCTATAAACATGTTGTCTTTTCACAGTCTGTTTAGTGCCACATTTTTTTATTGTTCTGCTCTTTGTTGTTGATTTCACTGTTTAAAATAATCCCCCAGCATAGTGTTTAAGTGCTGCCTGATATTTCTAAGTACAAGAATACTGTGTCTTATGAAGAAAGTATGTATGTCAGATAAGTTTCATTCAGGTATGAGTTACAATGCTGCTGGTTCTGAGTTCAGTGTTAATGAATCAGCAGTACAATGTATACAGAAAAAGAAATGTTGACAATCTATATGTTAGACTATTGCAGAAAGCACTAAAGTAACATCTACAGTACATGATAATGCTGTGGAAAAGTGCCTATATGTGGATTTATGAGATGGCAACCAATAGACAGGTATAGTGAACAACACTGTTGTGAGACTGAAGGCAAAGAAATTTATGTTCGTGTAGCCTCCAAGAACAAATCAAATCGACTGCAGTTGATTCATAGTGGCCCTATATGATTTCCAAGGCTATAAATCTTAATGGAAACAGGCTGTGACATCTTTCTCTCATGAAGTGACTGATGAGTTCAAACCACCCAACCTTATGGCTAGCAGAGCCCTTTCACCATTGTGGCACCAGGGTTCTTTTTTGTTACTTACCTGTTGTCATCGAGTTGATTCCAACTCACAGTAATCTAACAGAACAGAGTAGATGTATCCCACATGGCTTCTAAGGAGCAGCTGGTGAATTTGAATAGCTGACCTTTGGTTAGCATCAGTAACTGTTAACTACCATGCTAACCTGGTATTTCCCAGGGCAGGGAAAATGTTAAACCTTTCTTGGCTAGTGTTTTATTATGAAAAATACTAAACCAGAAACCAAACCCAGTGCTGTAGAATTAATTATTGGTAAGAAATATATTTTAAAGAAGCCTTCTTTGCACAGACACACATATAAAACAAAGTTACATGTATTGATCAATTGACAAAAATATTGTAACCAAAGGCTTATAGTAACCCAATGCTGTATTTCCTCTAGGAGCGATGGCTCAGTTTGCACTAATATTGCACTAGTATTCATGGTGACTATATAGAACATAAACACTGATATTGTTAATAATGAGAATTGACTGTATATGACCGGTACTCCTCAAAACTATTGAGGTCATGAAAACAAAGAAAGTCTGAGAAATGTCACAATCAAGAATAGCTAAGGAGATGACGACTAAATACAAGGTCCTGTCCTGAGTGGAGTCTTGGAACAGACAAAAGACTGTAGGTAAAAACTAAGAAAATATGGAAAAAAATATGGACTTCAGTTAATAAAAAATGTCAATGTTACTTCATTAATTTTAACAAAGGTACCATACTCATGTGAGATGTTAATAACAGGTGTGGGGTATATGGGGACCCTCTGTACTATCTTTACCACTTTTCTATAAATCTAAAAAATATTCTAATATTTTTAAAAAACTGTTAAAAAGTTTAAAAAATATGTAGTTCAGACATACTTGCAGGTGAGTTGAGTTCACGAGGTCTGATGATTAAGTTCATGAACTAATCCTAGAAAAAGTGCTGTATACCTCATTGCTGAATATCACTGTGGTCACCTTTGAAATACTCCTCTTTGGAAGCCATGTACCAATGGCAGCACCTAGTCTACCCATTGAAACAGTTTTGGAACTCTTTTCCTGGAATGGCCATCAGAGCTGTTGTCATATTACCCTTGATGTCTGGAATGTCATCAAAATGTCTTCCTTTCAATATTGCCTTTCTCTTTGAGTAAAGAAAAAAGTCACTTGGGGCCAGATCAGGAGAGTTGGGAGGGTGTTCCAATACAGCTATTTCTTTACTGGCTAAAAACTCCCTCACAGACAACTAGACAACTAAGTTCATGGACTTGCTACCATGTGCAATGGCCATTCCAGAATGAGTTCCAAAATTGCTTTGAGGGATAAACTAGGCACTGGCGTTGATGCACAGCTTCCCAGAAAGAGTACTTTGAGGGTGACTGTAGTGATATTCAACGACGAGATATGTAACAACTAGAACAACTAAATTTGCTGACTTAATTGTCAGACCTTGTAAGTATAGAGTGGGAAGTCCTGATGTTGGAAATCTGTTTATTTTCAGCAGAAATTTGTTTCTAGTCCTTCACAATACTGGAACACTTACTACAGAAGAAAAGCCTTCCTCCCTAGTTTTTTCTTTTTATGGGAAATAATACTGCCTTGAGAAGTTTGAGAAGTTGGCAGTCTCTTATTGGCCAATGATACGCTTAAATAGTGTTAGGCCAAAAAAAAAAAAAATTGTGGTTTTTATTTATGTAGCTCTTTCAACATTTTTTACACGCACAATTTAGTGGCAAGAATTAATTCATCATGGTGTGTAACCACCACAGTTTCCTCTAAAGAAGGACTCCGTCTTCCTTCTTTCTGAGAGGAAGGATGAAACAGGTTAGGTGTATGGGCTGAATGGGATACTCTAAGTTTGAGTTCTAGTTTGACTCACTTTTACTGAGGAAATTACATGATGTCTCTGAGCCTCAGTTTCCTTATCTATAAAATGGGATCCCGGTAAAGGCATCTATTTTATTGAAGTGCTGAATTGGTGTAATGATATATGTAATGTGCCCAGGATAGTGCTTAGCACGTAGTTACCTGCATGAAAAGACTTCAGGCTGTGTGGCTAACTGGCTTTGCTACAGTTGAGAAGTCACATAAAGTCTACTTTGAAACCTGTGTGCTTGGAGCAGCTAATAAGAAATTTGAAGTCTTTATCCTCTTGGACACTAGCAATCATCTGTAGATCTGTGGTGTGGCTTTGCTTCTTTGCTATCACTTAACTTTATTGTAGGCTTTCTTTCTTTAGATTTGAGACACTCTATATCCTTAGTGGCCACAAATTAGGAAAATGACAGTGTCCTAGGAAGATAATTGTGAATGCTAGAGATGATATCTGCCTCCTAAACCTGTTGCCGTCCGGTTGATTCTGACTCGTGGTGACCCTGTGTGATGGAGTAGAAGTACCCCATAGTGTTTCTAATGATGCAATCTTTTCAGAAGCAGACTGCCACATCTTTCTTCCACAGAGTGGCTAGTGAGTTTGAATTGCTTACCTTTCAGTTAGTAACCAAGTGATTAACCATTATGCCACTAGGGCTCCTTGACTGTCTCCTGAGAGCAAACAAATTCCCATTGCCATCAATTGATTCTTGCTCATGGAGACCCTTTAGAACAGAGCAGAACTGCCTGATAAAATTTCCTAAGCTGTGATCTTTACCAGAGCTAGCTGCCACATCTTTCTCCCGAGGAGTGACTAGTGGGTTTGAACCACTGACCTTTTGCTTAGCAGCCAAGTTCTTTAATCACAATACCACCCTGCTTCCTGTTGTCTATTTGTCTAGGGAGAGATGTGGGACATTGTTTTTTAATGCTCATGTAATGTTTTGACTTATAGCAATTTTGTTCATACCTAAAAAACTATATAGTATTTGAAAGTATTTTCCTAACAAAAATGATTTTTAACAGTGTTCAATTTGTCAGAGCAATTCATTTTATATAAGCATGTCTAAAGTGTATTGCCTGCCTAGTTCTGACCTAGACAATATAAAATCTTTCTTGGTTATTTCTTCCATTAGAGCATCTCCAGTGTGCATCGAGAGGGCTTCTTTCAGAGACGGGCAACACTGGAGGGTGGGGCTTCTGTTCTTGCTGTTACCTTTAGAGTGCCCTCCTGAAGGAGCATTTGCTCTAGCCCGTCTCTAAATTCTCAGCTTCTAACTCTAAACGTTAGAGTCCCAGTTAGGCATGTGGGCTGAGTGAGATGATCTGAGTTTGTTCCACTTTGTGATCAGTTTCCATGGTTATGGCATCTTCTATTCTGCCTCAGACCTTAAGTGTGCTGATGGAAGTGCTATTTCCATTCTGTCACCTGCTTCCCGGAGGCAGGGAGGAAGGTGGAAACTGAAGTAGAGGCACATATAATTAGATTACGGTTTGATTGTACAGAGCCTGATTTTAGTCCTATACCTGACTTACAAATCACGTGATCCTTGGAAAACCTGCTAAATCTTAGTCTTCTTAATATCTACTTCGCAGGGTTGTTGTGAAGATGAAATTGGATCACAGTAAGAGAAGTGTTTTACACAGTGCCTGGTAAATAGTAGGCTTTGAACAAAAATTAATCTTCATTATTATTAAAAATAGATTGAATGCGTCCTTTATGTTCTGAAACAGATCCTTCCAAGGACTGAGTTACAAGTGTCTTTTGGGATTTTGAAGAGTTTAGCTTAAAATTTTCTATTCTTGGTGCAGGAAACTTTCTCGCATAGAAAGTAAGATGAGCAGAATCCAAACTAACTACTTTCTCATTTACTTAGTGAGGACCTGGTTGGAATTATGGGTGGGAGAAATGGTAGGAGGCTGAGAATCAAATTGCTTAATTTTAGAAAAACCTCTAATATTCGTTCATTTTGTTAGATTGGGCGAGTCATTTCACCTCTTTGGATTTCAGCTTCCACCACAGCTACAACGTGATTCCTCCTCCCATCCCCCAGGTAGCATTTCATTACACCTCACCAGGCAGAAGCTCTCCATTCAAATACAAGAAGAGCAAACAAAGAAAATATTCTTGAATTTTCGATTATCTCTTGCCTTCTTCTACACATTATTCAGCATTTGTTGTCCAAATATGATTTATGCACTTGAATGGAGAAAGCAGTTAAGGAAAAAATTCTTTACCAGCCTCCTGATGTTTTGTTTGCCTATTGTTTCTGAGTATGGAGAGCATTCAGTGTACAGTATGCAGTGTCCTTCAATATTTAAAATCACTTAGTCAACATTTTTCCTATGGAATTGATATAATTAAAAAAAAAAAAACACCAAAAACAAAACAAAACTACTGGTATTCATGTTGTAAAATGACACTATTTATTAAAAGGATGTTAGTGATAATTCTGTATTGAGTTAACACTTAGTGAATACTATACATCAGGTGGAAAACCTGGTGGCATAGTGGTTAAGTGCTATGGCTGCTAACCAAAAGACTGGCAGTTCAGATCTACTAGGTGCTCCTTGAAAACTCTATGGGGAAGTTCTACTCTGTCTATAGGGTTGTTATGGGTCAGAATTCACTCAATAGCAGTAGATTTGGATATGCATCAATAATGTGCTACATGTTTTATATGCATTAATCCTCACATTGAATATATGAGGAAGCTACTGTTATTATTTGTATAGCAACATGAGGCTTAGAGAGAGTAAATAAGTCAAACCCTTAGCAAACAGTGAGTAGGGTTTCAAACCATGGCCTCTCTTTATCTGTGGCTCCTGTAGACTCTGGAATATGGGAAGGACAGGAGAAACACTGTCACCCCCTTTAACCCTGGCCAAAAAAAAACCCCAAAAAACCTCAAAAAGCAGAAGGAAGTCTTCATAATAAGAGCTTACTGAATCCAGTGATGGTTTTTAGCTGAACATACATAATTAATTTACTCTCAAATCAATTTAACATCTAAATAATGTAGCACCAGCTAATGGGCTCTCACTGGCCAAACATTCAGAAATACATTGCTCCACATACTCATCATAAGGAATGAAGACAAACAACTTTCCTGGTTACATAACGTTGTTGTTCAATATAAATAAAAGATTCTCTCATTTTGGCAATTGTCCTGCCCTCTTCTAAGTTTTGCTAAATCAGACTTCCTTCTAACCTAACAGATGCCAGCAGTTTAAAAGCAGTTCAAGAATCCTTATTTATATCTGGTGTTCAGCTTTGAATAAAATGGGCCAGCAAATGCAGAAGGGGTGGGGGGGAGCCTAACTTAAAAATGGAATTTATTCCCAGCCTTCTAAACACAGATTTCCAATAAACATCCACTTAGAGAACCATTTCATTAAGCTAACTGCAGCCGAAAACAAGTTCCCTGATGTTTCTTTGAGCATTTTATTTTCCAAAATGAATCATTACTTTCTATGTTTTGACTTGACAATCTTTTCTCCCCAATTGTGTAATTTTGCATTTGTCACTCAAATTGCATGCATTTCCGGAGAATTGTTCCAAGGCATTTTATGCTTTGGAATAAAACTGTTAACATGGTAGCACGAATTTGGAGAAGCTGTCAAACCACTAAGGGTGTTGGTTTGCCCTTTTAAAAAACTGGAAAGGGTCTTGACTTGCTTATTTCAATTAAAGTTTAGCAGTCCCAGAAGGCTGTTTTTGGGAGTGGCTGAAATGAACTTGTAATTGACCGAGATGGATGGCTGAGGCCAAAGGAGGAGGCAGGAGAAATGAAAGGCAGGGATTTTTGCAGCTCCTTTCCTCCTGCAGTTCCATAAATAATCCAGGTATTTTGCAAGCCCACTCTTAGCCACCTCCATCCCTAACTATAAAAATGAATCTTAGCTAGTGGAGAGCTAATGGAATGTGAAGAAAAGTGCAACAAAGAGCCTGAAGGGATATTTTCAGTATACAAAATCCATATACACAAATGATACTTAAGAATATTCACCAAAATATCAATTTATCCCTATGTAGTCTAGCAGTCTGGCTTTCGTATCTTAATTAAACATCCAAACTCAAGTAAAAGATTATATTCACTTTAATTAAGGATGGTTAAATGCTATCCAAGGTAATAAGTACCAGAGATGCACAGTTGAGAAAGGATGTTTGATCAAGAAACTCTCAAGTGAAGTAGCTAGTTACATATTTTACCATTCAAAAGTTCAGACAAAATAAGCATGATTACCATAAACAAACCCTAGAGGCACTGATTGGCCACACTTTACTATATGCCGTATAGGATGCTAAGATGATACAATCATGTCATTTCAACTTCACAGCAGTCGTACAAATGAGTATTGCTATTACTAATCACAGAAATAACTGATACCAGACAACATATGATGTGATTATATAATATCTCAGTATGCTCTATGATGATATCACTTGATCTTCACAAGTAGGTACTGTAATTATCTTTAATTTACAGATGAGGAAACTGAGAGGTTAAATAACTTGCCCAGCTCTCAAGGCTAGCTAAGATCCTAATTCAGCAGCCTGATTTAAAAGCTGCTGCTCTGAGGCACTGTGCTGCTTCCTCCCACATTCTTACCACTTGCAGATTAAGTAACTGATAGAGCTTACGTCACTTGGGAGTCATATCCAGGTTTCTCTTGCTTTGAACTAGGCCTGGCTCCCAGTAAATCAGGCATTAAATTAGTGAAGGTCCACTATAAAAATGATGTCCTCCAAAGACCAAAGGCTAGAGGGCAAGAACAACTACCTTCAACTGCCTGATTTCTAATGAAAGACTGCACACGTGAACTCTTAAACATGTAAAGAATCATGCGAATGAGGATTTCTTCCCTTCTACTTCATCTGTGGAAGCCATGATAGTGTAGTGGTTCAGAGCTACAGCTGCTAACCAAGAGACCAGAAGTTCAAATCTGCCAGGTTATTTAAAATCTGCCAAGTTATCTAACCTCTCAGTTTCCTCATCTGTAAATTAAAGATAATTACAGTACCTACTTGTGAAGATCAAGTGATATCATCATCAAAACTGTGGGGAAGTTTTAGTCTGTCCCATAGAGTAGCTGTGAGTTGGAATCAACTCCAGACAGTTTTGTTTGGTTATTGGTACTCCATCTATGTTATTCCTATAATGATGCCCATAGTGTTGATACAGTACAAACCAAAGCCCTAAAAATTCCTCCAGTTACATGTATTTTCTCAAACTCAGCATTGTGCCGTGTTTGCTGAGGAGGGAAAACAGAATAAGTCTTTTCCTGTTGTTGTTTTAATTCTGTAGCTTCTATCTTTTCTTACGTAGCATTCTTTTTTTCCAAAATTGGTTTCACAAAGTATTATTTTCTCTGTAGCATTTAATATTAATATCAACAACTCTTCTTATTATGAAGAATAAACCAAAAAACCAAACCCAGTGCCTTTGAGTCAGTGCTGACTCACAGCAACCTTATGGGACGGACCAGAACTTTCCCATAGAGTTTCCAAGGGACACCTGGTGGGTTTGAATTGCTGGCCTCATGGTTAGAAACTGTAGTTCTAAACCACTACACTACCATGGTTTCCACAGATGGAGTACAGGGGAAGCAACCCTCAATTGCACAGTTCTTTACCATTTAAGAGTTCCTGTGTGCAGTGTTTCATTAGAAATCAGGCAGTTGGAGAATACAGCTATTATTTACTGCATGTCCACTATGAGTCTGGAAACCCTGGTGGTATACTGGTTAACTGCTAAGATTGGTGGTTTGAATCCACTGTGCAGTCCTTGGAAACACTATGGGGCAGTTCTACTCTGTCCTGTAGGGTCTATCTGAGCCAGAATTGACTCAAGTGGCAGTAGCTTTTGTCTTTTACTGTGAGTCTTGTATTTAATTTCTTCTATGTGTTATCATGATGAATCTACAGGGTAAATATTATCCCTATTTTCAAGCTGAGAAAACTGAAGTCTAGAGAAGTTAAGCAACTTGTCTAACGTGAGATCACTCATTAATTTAAAAAATTGAGAGCAATTATTTATTGAATAGGAGATAGTATTTTAGGCGAAGTCTGTATAATTCTAAGTTGGATGCTCATTCTACTATATTAGTACTACTTTTTCCTCTCAGAGCTAAAAAGCTGTAATGTTTAAGTTACCAGTTTTTCACTACGGGTATGCATAAGTAAGATTCTTCAATCACGAGGGTAGACACCTATTATGGGGATTCTATGTGAGCACATTCTGAAATACTCATAAGTTCCCATAATCCATTTTCCTGGAAGGTATTGTCATTACTATCTTATTTCCTGTTAGACACAGAAAGATAAACTGCCAGCATTGACCCAGGCAGGGAGCAGGCCTTATTTTAGTGTCAATTATTGAAAGGGTAGACAGGCTGGCATGCACTGTATAGGTGACTAGAGTTTAAACTGGCTCTGGACAGAAAGAAACATAAAGAATCATTTAAAGATAGGGGACTTCCCACTTTACCACAGCAAAACTTCTCTGTCTCTTCTAAGAAGCAGACGTCTAATTTATAAAACATACCGGTTTTGTTAGGAGGGGTCTAATTTCACTTTCCAAGTCTGGAGCTAAATGCTTGACTCAGTCCTAATGAATAATACCACGTTTCAGTGCGCATTTTGACCTACCTGGGACTTACTAGTTATTAAATTACTGAGGAAAAACGTATACTTTTCCATCTGAAAATGTTAAGCTGGTAGGATATAATACTGATTTTCAGGTCACCATCTTTATCATCTTTCAGAGAGAAACTGAGCATAGAGCCAACAAAACAGCAGTAGAGTGGAGAGATAGAGAATTCTGATTTTACCATTTGAGCATCTGAGTCCCACTGTTCCTAAGAATAACTACCCCATGGAATTTCAATTATGTAAGCCAATACATTTCCTTTTTTCCCCCTGAAGCCTAATTTTAGTTTTCATTTGCAACCAAAATTATCGTGAATAATCCAGAAAGTGTACTGATCTTTCTTCTTCATGAATTAAGAAGCACTTCATTGTTGAAACGATCTACAAGTAAACCAAGGAAGATAAAACATATCTCTGTTCTTTTCTATGCATCCAGACAGAAATATGAGATTAAAATATGAACATTCGTGACTGCCAATATACAGACACGAACATGTGCATATATATGTAAACAAACCATCATATAAAGCTGCCCGATATTTCAATTAATGTGTACCATAAACCACCACTCCTTTTAAATCTACGGTGGAGAGTGTTTCTCTTTAACAAAACAAAGAAATTATTTCCAGTTGCATTTTTGCAAATTGATGTCATTTATGGTGTTTATCTCTCATTACAAACAAATGTACTAGGCAGGCTGTAGTAGCATGTTTCTTTATTTAAAATGTGTGAAGTTTTTATAATAATGTCAGCTTCTTGGCAAGTTTCTTTACTTGGTAGAGGAGTGGCCAGCATGGTTCAAAAAAACTTATCAAGGTACAATGACTGTCTGGGAATCCCATCTACTACTAAAGCAATATGGTCAACTGCTAAGAAATTTCACTGCTTGTGTTAACAGTGAATCAGTTAAAGTAGCTTGAAAGTTTAAGGCCCAGTCTGATATCTGGTATCTTAATGAAAAACGTGTGTTGATGCAGGAAGAGCCAATGATTCTTTTAGTGACTGAGATACAAGAGGGCAGTAATGTGAGCTCTATTACTCAGGTTTGAGAGACCTTGGACCTCTAATCCAGTAGTTGCCAAACCTTGGGCCGTGGATCAATGCAAATCCCTGATTAAGTTTTCGCCACCTGTGGCAAAAATAAGGAAAATCAATACTCAGTAGTTAGTGTTTTGTTTTTCCCCAAGATTAAATTTACTCTATTTAAAAGGGCTTTCCTTTGATTCACTATCATGTCCTTCAATTCTTTGTTTTGAAATACAATTTTTCTTTGATAAAATAAGGGTGAAGTTAAATAATAATTTTACAAAATAAAATTAATTGGAAATAAACAAATGAAATAACTACCCCACTATTTCTTGAATATTATTAGTTTGATGACCAATCATAATTCTTGGCACGAATGATAATGTTAGTGTTTGGCACTAGCAAAACTGGAAGGGGTCTTTCAGGCCCCATTTTCGAAAAGGAGATTGAAGTAGGCAGTCAGGACTAATTGTTTACCTGTTTTTCTTAAAATTCCTGGCTTTTTAACACTGCGTGGCTCAGGCAGAAAATCACACACTAACTTACAGGAGCCACTGAGATAAAATCTCTGCAGCCTTTACAGCGCTCTTTTAAGGGTATCAAACAAGTGGAGGCTTCAGTTTCGGGACTCCGTGCTCAGGGGACGACCAAGAACTGCAGTTCTGATGCATATCTTCCCCTGAGGCCTGCACCTAGATGGATGCCCCTCCCCAGATTGCTCTCATTGCTTCTCCCTAAACACCTGCCTCTGTACTGGCACATAGTCTCTCCCTTAAAAACTTTGAGCTTGCCTGGCAGCTTCAGACAGGTTTTAAGGATCAGAATACCCCCTATCCCTTTGAACACTGGTTTGCAAATAAAACTTTTGATCACTTCACCTAAACTCCTGTCTCAGAGATTGGCTTTAGCAGCAGGTGGCACAAACTGGGAATTTTGTTAGGTAACACTAGCATTTTTGAAATAATATCTTATGGGATTTACTTTTAAATATAAAGAAATAAATGCTCAAGTTTACTGTGCATAACTCATTAATTTTATTGCAAGGTATTCATGGCAAGGAACACAGGTAAGACCAGAAGACATTCATTTAGTACTGGAGAATCAGAATTAATAATTACAATTACAGTGTTAATACAGTAACTAGGGCCTGAATCTTTAGGCTTTTATCTTTTACAAGTGGCTTTGGGAGGAAGACTTGACTATACTTTGAACTCAGCAGACGTTCGTTGTGCAGAGTTCCAACGGTAGTAGTGGCAGACAGAATTTTGGTCTTAGTCTTTGGCAGCTTCTTCTCTTTGGACAACGTCAGAGTCTTGAGAGGGATCTCTTATCTCTGTCTTTCCTCGAGGAATGTACAGAAGTCCAGTTCTTATATACACTTTTCTAACCATGGCCTTGCACAATGAAGGCTAGTTGATGTCATGTTTAATGCATTGCATCTTTTCTTCAAGGTCATACATCACCTAATGCTGCGTCTTTTGGACGTGTAGGGCTTGTTTGTAACTGACCAACTCTCTTAAGGCCACCTTACTGTGGGGCAAGTACTGTCTGGCCATCCACAGAAAATTCTTGTCTCACTTTCTGTATCTGGACATCCTTGGAGTTTATGGGCTTGTATACTGCTCTGTTTCCATGGTGTGGTGGATAATGTGGGTCTTCCTCCTGTGTCCTTGCTTTTCTTTGCCTAAACTGATCTTTTTATATCTGAAAAGTCAGTAGATTTAAGGTACATCCTACACTGATACAGCCTCATTAACACAACAAGGAAAATATTTTTCTCAAATGAGGCTATATCCATAGGTGAGCGGTTCAGATTTCCAACTTATATTTCTGAGGCACACAGTTCAATTCATAATATAAGGGTAAGAAAGAAGCACTGTAAAAACAATGCAAATCCACTGCCAGTGAGTCAATTCCAACTCATAGCAATCCTATAGGGCAGAGTAGAATTCCTCCATAGAGTTTCCAAGGAGCAACTGGCAAAATCAAACTGCCAACCCTTTGGTTAGCAGATATAGGGCTTAACCATTATGCATCCAGGGTTTCCAGAATAACTATATTAAAAAAAAAGGCCATCGAGTTGATTTTGATTCATTGCACTCTATAGAACAGAGTAGAAATGTCCCCATACAGTTTCTAAGGAACACCTGGTAGATTCAAACTTCTGACTTTTTGTTAGCAACCATAGCGCTTAACTTCTACTCCACCAGAGTTTCCAGAATCACTATGTTGTTGTTTCTAGGCACTGTTGAGTCAATTCTAACTCATAGTGACCCTATAGTACAGAATAAAACTGCCCCGTAGAGTTTCCAAGGAGCACCTGGTGGATTTGAACTGTCGACCTCTTGATTAGCAGCTGCAGCACTTCACCACTATTCCACCAGGGTTTCCTCTCTACTTAGGGCTAAAATCAGCAATAAACAGACCCTAAGGTGATCCTTCTGGCCCTCATCTTCTGGCTGCATATCATGTGAGAACCTTTCCTGTGATTTGCTTTGGGGCAACAGAATATGACAAGGGTGATGGGATATCATTTTTGTGATTATGTCACATAAGATCACAGTATCCAGGTTGCTAAAACTTTCTTTCCCTTACTTGCTGTGAAAAAGCATGGTGTCATATTGTGAACTTCCCTACAGCAAGAACAACGTAACAAGAAACTGATCTTGGCGTGTGGTCAACAGGCAGAATAAAACTAAGACCCTGAGACTGGCAGCCTACAAGGAACTGAATCTGCTAAGCTCTGCATGCGATTTAGAGTGCATTGTTTCCCAGGCAAGCCTCGGATGAAACCTCACCGTTAGCCAACATCTCGGTTGCAGACTTGCAAAGGAACTAGATAAGCTCTGCCTACAGAGTCCTGACCCATAGAAACAGAGAGATAATTAAGCGTGTTGTTTTACACTGCTATATTTATGGTAATACAGTTACACAGCAGTAGGTAACTACCACACCAAGTTTGTAGCTTGGAAAGCTTAGAAAAGGCTGGTACAATTTTGGGAATGAGAATCCAAGGGGACACTAAAGATGTGAAAAATATGATGACTTCAGTTTGTGTGTGTAGGGTTTGAGATGGTTATGGATCTCCAGATGGAAAATGTCCAATAGGTAACCAGATGCATGGCTCTGGGATTTGTCAAAGGGAATTTAACTGGAAACAGAGACTTCGGAGTCATTAGTTCTTGCAGATTGGGTTCCTGGGAAGTAAGTTCTCAGATGGAGAATCAGGAAGTTTGCAGTTGTCTGAGGTCAACACTCCAGTGAGAAAAGAAAGAGTAGGGCTGTGGTAGGGAGATTAACAAGGGCTGCAATAGATGTCCACCGGGCTTCTGGGGAGCTTGGATGCTGGGATGACCACTGACAGGGCTGTCATTAATACTGTGACCTTGTCACTTATTGTATGCAGACTAGCCCCAAGGAAGGTGTGACTTTGAATGAGGGGAGGCTTTCCCAGAGAGGGCTGACGTCTGAGATTTACCAGCTGGCAGCACCCCTAGTGGGGATTAGGGGGTAGGAGGGGACCTGTCTAGGTTTCAGAACGGTGAGAATAAACTTCTGTTCTTGAAAGCCCCCAACTTTGTGGTGTTTCTGTTAGGGCAGCCTTGGGACGTGAAGGCTGTAGTACCCTCAGCTCAGTTGTCACCTAGGCTCTTCCTACTTTGCTGTGTCATCCATGCACATTAGTCTACCCTGCAGGCTGTGGCTTCTGAATCTGGCAGATTTAGGCTTCATTTCCCCTGTGTTTACCACCGTGGGGTAAGTTATTTATATTGTGTAGGGAGAGGGGTTCCAGTTCTGGTAAAATAGGAAAATGGCCATTGTGCTGCCAGATTGCTTTAAGGAATTTCTGATTCACTGATTCAACAAATATTTATTGAGCACCTACAGTATGTCAACTCCTCATTAAATCTTTCTGGAAGTTATTTGATTACATCATCAAAACATGAAATGTACCATACTGCAAAATATGAACGTTAGATTTGGTCTTGCAGAAAACATTTCATGACAGCATTGCATCCATTAAGGAACCAATCAGATGGATCAAGTTATCATTTGTAAACAAGGGAAGAATAAGAAATAAAGCTGACATATTATTAGGAGTTGGGATTTTGATAACTTACCATTATCTGACAGAAAAGATAGGAAATTACAATATTAATGTCAGGCATAGCATTTTATACAGTGAAGCTTGCTGGCCTTAGTGATTTTAGAGAAGTATCAGTATTTGAATGATTTGCCTCCAGACCTCATTTGTTTATTTGGAGGTAATTTCTTCCCATCATAAAGTCTTTACCGTGTTACATATACACACTTTGACCCTATGAGATGTGTACAAAGAGAGTACAGATTGAAAGAGAAATTTTGAATTGCTAAAAAGAGACAGAGGCAACTTAGGTGATAAATTTTTGTGAAATGATATGAGTGGAGGACAGTTAGTCTCTGGGGCCATAGAAGTAGTTATAACAAGTGCACATCTGTCATTAGTGTGCTTGCACCAGTTTCTTTAAAGGTCTGTTAAAGAAAAAGCATGTAATAACAAAAACGGTACTTGAAAGCAAATAATTTCTTTCTGGGTTGAACATTAAGAAAGAGTTGCACCTATATCCTACCTTCTAGTGACTTCTTCATATGATACAAAGATTTTATTTTATAGCTTGTTTTTCTCTTTTCCTGTTGTTGTTGGTTACTATCAAGTTGAGTCCAGCTCATGGTGGAATCATTGGTCTCTGGAAGAGGAGTGTCATGCCTGTCCCTGAGTAGCCTCTGGGAGGGCTCAAACATCAACCTTTTAGCTAGTAGTCTAGCACAAAACCATCTGTGGTGCTTAGCAACTACCAATAGTTAAGATTGACATGCACCAAATGTTACTGTGTGCAGGAACTGCTGTAAGTACTTTATGTTTATACTCAGTCATTTAACTACTTGTGAGGTCGACCATTATTTGATCTAATTTATAATTAAGAATACTGATACCACAAGAGAGGTTAAGTATCTTGACCAAAGTTGCAGTGTTGGACAGTGGTACAGCCCGAATTAACATGGCCCTTGCTATTAAAAAAATATAATAAATCAGTGTAGCGTGCTTGTAAAAATACCTGGAGGTGGAGAGATGTGGCTGGCAAAAACATGAGCAGTAGTCCTGTTATTTGCTTAAAAAATATGGTACATACATTAAACTCTTTGCCACTCAGCACAGACTTCATTGAACCTTAGCGATCATACTTTCATTTCTCTGAATCATCTCATTCTCGCTTTGAATTCTAGACTCATTGCACACACTCTGTGCTTATCTCTCTCAGTCCTGGTGGCCTTCAGCCTGTCTTTCATATTGAGATTTCCTATCTGACCCCAAGAAATCACCTATTTCCTTATTCTTGGAACACCTATGTCCTCTTCTTCCTATAGCTTAAAACTCTGTTGCTCCAGAACCTTTTCCTGACTCTTCCCTGATTCACAAGCATCTTGGCAGCATGTTGCACAGGTGTGAGTAATTACTAAATTATTTATGTATATAAAGGTACATGCTGGATGCTCGTCCTTCCCACGAGCCCCTTAAGTTCGGGGGAACAGGCCCAAGTCTTCCTGTATCTCCAGTAGTTTGTACAGTGCCCTGCAGTGAGGATGTGCTCAGTTGTCTTTGAGGAACATTTGACTGACCCTACATTGATCTGCCCTGTTTTTGACTCTGAATTTCAGTGCTTTCCCTGTGCTAGGTGATGAGTGCCTCTTTACAATTGCCTGGAGTCCTTGGGTAGTGCAAATTGTTGATACACTTGATTGCTAACTGAAAGGATGGATGTTCAAGTCTACCCATAGGCATCTCGGAGGAAAGGCCTGGCAATCTACTTCAGAAAAATTCAGCCATTGAAAACTCTGTGGAGTACAGTTCTACTCTGACACACATGAGCACATGAGGTCATGAGTTGGAGCTGACTCTATAGCACTGGTCTGCAATTCCAGACTGCATTCTATTCATCATGCTCTGTCTTGCTATATGTATATGCAAATAATTTTTTTACTTTCTTTACTAGTGTTATTACTTTCAATAGTCTAATTATAGTAATGTAAGCTTCCTTTCCAGAGTGTCCACATTTTAACATCAAAGTCTAGGCCTATCTCAGATAGTCACACAATCCCTTGGAATAACCAAATGAAAGATCTTCTCTGCCTAGTTGCCTGGGTGCTCATAGATGTAGGTGAGCTCCTTTTATTTTGGTGCATAATGTCACTCTAGAAAATCATCATTTAATCAGCAATGATGACTGTCGTATTTCTGCTACATCACTTGTTAATTTCTATAGCAAGAGAGCCTTCAGAAATGCAAAGAAAATATCAGCTTAACAACAGAACTAAAGAGGATGTGATATTACTCCATTCTTCTGTTATCATAACTAGTCTTTTATATTTACAGAAGCCAAACAATTGTTGTATTCTAACTGTTGTACTATGAAAGGCATATTTTATCATGGAAAGTAGTAAAATATAGGAAGTGATTTATTTGCATTTCATAATCTTATAACAAAGGAGTCATAATACAATGGTTAAGCATTTGGCTGTTAACCAAAAGGTTGGTGGTTTGAACCGAGCCAGAGACTGTGGGAAAAAGACCCCGTGATTTACTTCTGTAAAGGTTATAGCCAAGAAAACCCTATAGACGGTTCTACTCTGTTGCACAGTGTTAGTATGAGTTGGAATTGACTAGCTGACACTCATTAACAACAACAATAATCTTATATAATACCCAATGGTATGCATCCCTTGTTCCACTGTATGTGTATTATACTTCTATCAAAAGCTTGTGACTTCACATCCAGCAAGGCCATAGAGGACTAGTACTGGTCCATTTCTCCATCCACCTGTTGTACCCCTTTCTCTGTTGCTCACCATGTTTTATCCTCTCCAGTCTTTTTCCAATTCCGTGATGACATCAAGCTCTTTTTCACTCCACCTTCCTATATACTGTTTCATCTCTCTGTGACTACTGTTCTGTTGCTCTTTGCCTGGTATCATTGATTGATTTGTGTCTCCCTAAAATATGTTTATCAATTTGGCTAGGCCACGAGTCCCAGTACCATGTGATTGTCCAACATTTTCCTGATGTGGTTTTCCTGTGTGTGGTAAATTCTGTAACTAAGATGTTGAAGAGATGGGTTAGCAGCAGTTACCGTGATGAGCTCTCCAAGAGTAGATGTGTCTTAAGCCAATCTCTTTATCTCTTTTGAGATAAATGTGCTACCACTGCTAACCACAAGGTTGGCAGTTCAAATCCACCAGGCACTCCTTGAATACTCTGGGGGTCAGTTCTGCCCTGGCCCCTAGGGTCGCCATGAGTCGGACCCGACTTGACGGCACTTGGCTTTGGCTTGGCTGTTGAGATATAAAAGATAGCAACAGCAGGGAGATATGGGAAACTCATACCGCCAGGAAAACTGTGCTGGAAGCAGAATGTGTCCTTAGGACCAAAGGTTTCTGTGTGGAGAAACACCTAGACCAAAGGAAGATTGATGACAAAGACTTTCCTTCAGAACCGACACAAAGAAAAAGGCTTCCCCTGGAACTGACACCCTTGATCAGACATCTGTCCTGCTGGAGTGTGAGGTAATGCGCTTCTATTTGTTGAAGCCATCCTCTTGTGGGTTTCTGTTATAGCAGAAGTAGATAACTGAGAAAACTGGTAACTTCCACTTAGTATTTAAGTCTTGTTTCATTGCCACCTTCTGAAGGAAGCCTTCCCTGAATTCCCCAAAGAGCAATAAGTCACACAATGGGTCCCATAATAGATTTCAAAATATTCAAAGTATTTTTCCGCATAGCAGTGAGTATAATAATGTTACATATTTATGTACATATTTGGTAATCTGTTTAGCTCTGCACTTAATATTTGTGAGGGCAAAACCATAGATCTACTTCTTTCAGAGTGTAAATCAGAAAATGCTACAAAATATTTCTGCCTTTCTCCTGTTTGAGTGACTTCTTAGTCAAAAAGAGGAAGACTGGCCTCTTTACTCTGTCTTACCAACCTGGGACACTTTGATCCACGCTGCATCCCTGTCACCACTGTCCACATGGCTGTTTCCTTCATCTCAATGTCTGGTTCAGACATTAGATCACTTGATGCAATTGGGTTTTCCTTCAGCTATTGAGGGTGAGTGGTAGACTGTAGAGGATTGGAAAGTAAAGAGGCCTTGAGTCCGAAATCAGGGGACACAGAAAAGTACTTGCTTCCAGTTCAGTCAGGAAGGGATGTCTGAAAGTCCAAGAAATCTCTCTGTAATATTGACTACTTCTTACAGTATAAGGACAGAAACAAATAATTCAAGGTTATCATTGCTGATGTTTCTGTAGTCTATTCCCCATCAAAGTGATTTCTCTAAAATGTAGTGATAAACCCAAATCATTTGCCTTAAATCCTTTAGTGGCTCCCCTTGATCTTGAGGATAATGTAAGGCAGTGTCCACATGTTTTTCAGCATGGCAACCAGAGGTTTCTGTGATCTTATGATCTGATTTTGACTCGGTTCTCTGTGTCACCTACTGCCACACTCTGCGTACCCCACTCAGTTTGTGCCATGCATCAGTGGGCCTCCTCAGAGCTCCCTAGAAGGTGCTTATGCTCAAACCCTTATCCATCCCCCACCCTATACCCAGCAAACTCTTAATTCATCTGTCAAGACTCTTTTTAGATGATTCTGCTTTTGTGAAGTCTTCAGAGATACTCATACCATAAAGAGTAAAGGATCATTTCCAAAAAAATTAAGAACCCTTTTTAAAGATGGGAAAACTAAGGCTCCTCAACTTAAGTAACACTGAAGATCCTACTGTTGCTTTAAGGATAAAAAGGGAAATTTGAACCTCAGCAGTCCATCTCCAGAGTTCATGTTGTTTACCCCAAACCAATTCATCTCTGCTGTGCTATATGTTGAATAAACACCTATTCACTCTTTGTGCATACATCATACCACATTACAGTAATTTATTATTTGTACCTCTTACAAGGTTGAATATCCCCAAACCAAAGACTATTTTGTTTAATACTTGTAGACTGATGTGTTTGCAAAGTTCTTACAATTAGTGATGTTTGCTGAATATACCTTTGGTGCAAGTTGTACAAATCTTGGAGGCTGGCGTCCTTGCCGTAACAAATTCCTTGACTTCTGTCTTGTCTTCCCACTAAGAATTGAAATGTTGATCTTTTCAGTATAATCAAATTAAATTATTACAATTAGGTTTCTGTACCCAAAGGTGAAGAATGTGTTTTCATCAAATCATCGTAATAAGTGAACAGAGTAGTTACCAAGAAGGTGCTTCTAGAGATAGAAAATGCTCCATTCTAGCCCCTCAAATACCAGGACTTCCACACCAAATGTGTGGGAAAACCACAGAAGAAAGAACTACCAGAGAAGCTTAATGCTTTCAGGGAATTAATCCACAGAGGCTTTGTTGTATATGAAATAAACACCACTACTCATACAGTACAAGTCTCTCAAATGAAACAGTAAGTTGCTTCAGGCAGTCTCAAATTTGGTGAAACTTGACAGCTTAGAGAAATATTTAGAAAATTGTACTCATAAACCTTAAGGATGAATTGGATGTTGAGGGTGAGGAAGACGACCAGGTTTTGGGTTTTGATTGATTGGAAGGGGAGGTGCTGGTAGTGAAGAAAGGGCATACAGGAGGAGGAGAATATCGTATGCAGTCTCCAGATTAGAAGAGAAGGTCAAATAATGGAGGAAAAAGTAATAATTCTCCTGCTTTTAATATACATCTCTTCATTTTGGTATACAGAAATCCAGCTGAAACTAGTTTAAGCCTAAGAGAATTGCTCTCGTTTTAATAATCGAATCTTGGTAAGGGTTAGGTGTAGAACTGGCCTTAGGGACAATTAAAAGTGGTGGTCATTATTTTTTTAAAATGGAGATAAATATACATGTAATGACATACAAGATATTAACGGTGTAGTGTAGTATCAACACACATTCCTGCAAAGGCACAGAACATAACTGTCACCCCAGTTCCTCACATTCGTCTTAATCATTCTTCATCAGAAACATCTGCTCTTCTGATTTCTAGAACCAGATTTATTTTTCTTGTTGTATAATTTTATGTACATTAGATACACAATATACACTCTGTGCATCTCCCTTTTTTAACTTGGCATACTATTTTTTGAGATTTGTGGATGTTTTGCCTGTCTGAAATTTGTTCCTTTTTTATTGTTGGGTATTTTTCTATTACAGTCCCTGTGTAGCATAAACACTTAAGCACTCAACTAACAGCTGGAAAATCTATGGTTCAAACTTACCCGGAGGCACCTTGGAAGAACAGCTTGGTGATCTGTTTCTGAAAGGTCTTAGCCTTGAATACCCTATGAAACAGTTCTACTCCACACAGATGGGATTGACATGAGTTGCTATGAGTCAGAATCAGCTCAATGGCACACAAGAAGAACTTATGGGCTGACATCTGTGGCAGGCAGAATTATGATCCCCCAGAGATACCTATATCCTATCTTTGGCATATGTTAGATTACATACCAAAGGTAAATAAAGGTTGCAGGTAGAACTAAGAATGGTAATCAACTGACTTTAAAATAAATCAATTATTCTGGATTATGTGGTTGGATCCAATGTAATCACCAAAACCAAACCAAACCTTTTGTTGTCCAGATAATTCTGTCTCATAGTGACCCTATGTGACAGAGTTAGAACTGTTTCATAAGGCTTCCAAGGAGTGGCTGGTGAATTTGAACTTCCAACCATGTGGTTAGCCACTGAGCTTTTAACCTCTGTGCCACCAGACTGCTAATGTAATCATACACACACAAAAACCACCCCCCAAACCCTTTGCCACTGAGCTGCTGTTGAGTTGATTCCAACTCATGTCATCTGTATAGGACAGAGTAGAACTGCCCATAGGATTTCTGCAGAGCAGCTGGTGGATTCAAACTGCTGACCTTTGGTTAGCAGCTGGTTGCTTAACTGCTGTGCCACCAGGGCTCCATGAATCACAAAGAAAGAAAGAAGAAGTTGTTTCATAGTAACATCACATGAGAAAGACTTAAATAACAAGTGCTGACTTTAAAGATAGATGTGATTAGCGAGTGGAGGAATGTGAGTAGCCTCTAGAAGCTAGAAAAAGAATGATTCTCCCTTAGTGCCTCCAGAAAGGAAGACAATCTTTATTACACCTTGATTTTAGCCCAATAAGATCCATTTTGAACTTCTATCACACCAGGGTCTGAGATTTCCAACGGAAGGCTCTACTACTGTATGGAATAATGCTTTCCTCACAGAACAGACTGAATGAGATTAAATTCCATTGTGAGTAGGAGTCTTTCATGGCCAGCTAATAGTTTCATGTGGCTGATGCAGGACAGATCCCATATACACTCCTTTTGTGCCATAGTCAAAGAAGACACCCTGTTCCCTTCCTACCAGGAACAAACATAAAAGTAGGGTTGACTAGGTACCACATCGTAAGGTGCTCATGCTTGTGAAAGACAGAGAAAATTGCTGTGTGCCTGTAATAGGGGGAAAGGCTTCTTTGTTAAGGAGAATGAAGTGAGGGAGAGAGACCCAGTGCCAGCCTGCTTATCTGAGAATGTTCTTGGCCTGAGGCCTGTGGTTATGCAGTCTGAAAGGGAGATATAGATGCAGATTGTTTTCCCAAGAGATTCTATAACTGTAAGCTAATAAATGTATCTTCTTTTAAGCCATTAAGTTTGTAACTATTTGCTATTGCAGCAGGATGAAATAGTTAGATCTCTCACTAATTTCAGAAGATTCAGGGCCATTATTTCTATTTCTGCTTCTCCATTTTCCCTCTCTCTTTCTGCATCCTGGAATTCCATTTTTATGTATTTTAGACAATTTTATTTTTTTCCTATGGATCACTGATGCTCTGTTACCTTTTTCCTTTTAAACTATTTTTTTCTGTTTGTATTTTGGTTTTCATAATTCCTACTCATCTGCATTGAAGTACTCCAATTTTTTTCCTCCTCTGATATCTGATTTTTTGTGTGCTTTTTTGGTGAAATTTCCCATCTGTTCATGTATGCTTTCCATCTTTTTTGTTAGATTAGTTAACTTATTTATCATAGTTATTTCAAAGTCCTTGTCTGATAATGCCTGGAAACCATGGAGGCGTGGTGAGTAAGCGCTACGGCTGCTAACCAAAAACCTCAGCAGTACGAATCCAGTAGGCACTCCTTGGATACTCTATGGCTTTTTGAGCAAGATGTTGTACAGCTTCCACAAGTTCCAATTTGTATCTATGTTTTTTGTGCTATTGATTTTGAATTTTATGGCTTTATGGTCTGAGAAGATGCTTTGCAATAATGCAGTAGTTTGGATTTTCTTTTATTTATTTATTTATTAAATAAATAAATGAATGTGTACATACTCTGTACTTATAATATTGGGTTAAGATGGGAGGAGTACACAAATTGGGTTGAAGTCTCATTAATATTGATCTTCTTACTAATGTGTATTTTCACCGATTTCACCCAACCAAATTTCTAACAATTATCTAATCTGAACTTTCGCCTGTTGCCCTCCCACTCTCCCACCCTTCCCGCCTTATAGCTGTCAGAGTCTTTTCTGTTATGTATGAGTATACTTTTAAGCTTTTATTGTAGGGGTCTCATATAATAATTGTCCTTCTGTCACTGATTAGTTTCACTCAACATAATGTCCTCCAGTTGAGACCAAATTGAGAGATATTTCCTGCTGTCATCATTGTTCTTTATTAATGCATAGTACTCCACTGCGTACATGCACCATGGTATACCCATCCATTCTTCCATTGTTGGGCATCTGGGTTGATTCCATCCTTTTGCTATTGTGGACTGTGCTGCAATGAACATTCATGTGCATGTATCAGTTGGTGTGAATGGCCTTGATTCTGTAGGATATATTCCAAGCAGAGGAATTACTGGGTCAAATGGTGTATCTATATCCATTATTTTAAGGTAACCCCAAATTGCTTTCCAAAGACATTGCACCATTCTACAATCCCACCAACAGTGTAGGAGAGTTCCAGTCTCTCCACAGCCTCTCTAACATTTAGCGTTTTGCGTTTTTTGGATCATGGCCAATCTTGTTGGTGTGAGATGGTATCTCATTGTCATTTTGATTTGAATTTCTTTAATAATTAATGATCATGAGCATGTCCACATGTGTTTTTTGGCTGCCTGAATCTCCTCTTTAGAGAAGTGACTGTCCATCTACTTTGCCCATCACTTAATTGGAGGATTTGTCTTTTTCTTGTTTATATTTTGTAGTACCTTATAGATTATGGAGATCAGGCATCAGTTTGACATAGAGTTGCCAAATATTTTTTTTTTCCATTCTGTAGGTGGTCTTTTAATTCTTTTGATGAAGTCTTTGGGTGAGCAGAAGTGTTTGAGTCTTATTAATTCCCATTTATCTATTTTATTTTCTGATGAATGTGTTTTGTTTGTCAGATTTTGAAGTCTGTCTATATTGTGTATTAAAACTTCCATTGTTGACCTTATTTTATCTTGGATGAGCTTTATCGTTTTAGCTTTTATATTTAGGTCTTTTATCCAATTTGAGTTGATTTTTGTATAGGGTGTGAGATATGGGTCTTGTTTCAATTTTTTGCAGATGGATATCCAATTATACCAGCACCATTTGTTAAGAGATTGTTCTTACCCCAGTTTAAGATCTTAGGACCTTTGTCAAATATTAGCTGTTCATAGGAGGATGGTGGCATCTCTGGGGTCTCTGTCTACTTTGTTCCGTTGGTCTGTATGTCTCTTTTTGTACCAGTACCAGGCTGTTTTGACTACTGTGGCAGGGAAGAAGCCCTGGATAATAAAGCACTACTGAAAAAGAAGAACATACTGGATTTTCTTGAGATTTGCTTTATGTCCTAACACATGTTCTATTCTGGAAAATGTTCCATGTGCACTAGAGAAGAAAGTACAATTATCTGTTGGTGAATAAAAAGGTCTGTATATGTTGATGAGATTTAGTTGGTTAATTGTGAAAGTAAGATCTTCTGTGTCTTTACTGAGCTTTTTTCAAGGAGATCTGTCCAGTACTGAAAGTGGAGGGTTGAAGTCTCCCACTATTATTGTGGAGTGATCTATCTCGTTTTTGAATGTAGTCAGTGTTTCTTTAATGTATTTAGATGCTCTAGTATTGGGTGCATAAATATTTAATATTGTTAAGTCCTGCTTGTGTATTGAACTTTTCAGCAATAAATAGTGACCATCCTTGTCCACAGTGGTGGATTTTACATTAAAATCTATTTTATCTGAGATTAGTATTGCCACACCTACTCTTCTTGGTATATTGTTAGGTTGGTATATATTCTTCCATCCTTTAATTTTCAGTTTGTTCATATCATAGTCTTTAAGGAGACATCCTTACTTTTGAATACTTTGAAGAGGTCCTGTGCAGCTGATTTTCCCAATGCATGTGTCTTGATTTCTTGACTGCTGCTTCCATGGGTGTTGACTGTTGACCCAAGTAAAACGAAATCCTTGACAACCTCAATCTTTTCTCCATTTATCATGATGTTGCTTACTGGTCCAGTTGTGAGGATTTTTGTTTTCCTAATGTTGAGGCTCAATCTATACTGAAGGCCGTGATCCCTGATCTTTATCAGTAAGTGTCTCAATTCGTCTTCACTTCCAACAAGTAAGGTAGTGTTGTCTGCATAAAGAAGGTTGTTAATGAGTTGTCCTCCAATCCTGATGCCTCCTTCTTCTTTGTATCATCCAGCTTCTCAGATTATTTGCTCAGCATACAGATTAAAAAGGTATGGTGAAAAGATACAACCCTGATGCATACCTTTCCTGACTTTAAACCATGCAGTGTCCTCTTGTTCTGTTTGCACGACTGCCTCTTGATCCATATACGGGTTAGTTAAGAGCACAATTACGTGTTCTGGAATTCCCATTCTCCACAATGTTAGTCATAGTTTAGTATGATCCATGCAGTAGTATGCTTTTGCATAGTTTGTGAAGCACAAGTAAACGTCTTTCTGGTATTCTCTGTTTTCAGTCAAGATACATCTGACATCAGCAATGATATCCCTGGTTCCACGTTCTCTTCCGAACCCAGCTTGCATTTCTGGCAGTTCCTTGTCAATATATTGCTGTAGTCACTTTTGAATGATCTTGAGCAGAATTTTACTTGCTTGTGATATCAATGATATTGCTCGGTAATTTCCACATTTGATTGGATCACCTTTCTTTGGAATGGGCATAAATATGGGTCTTTTCCAGTCAGTTGGCCCAGTAGCTCTCCTCCAAATTTCTTGGCATAGATGAATGAGCACTTCCAGCACTGCATCTGTTTGTTGAAATATCTCGATTGATATTCCATCAATTCCTGGAGACTTGTTTTTTGCCAATGCCTTCAATGTAGCTTCGATTTCTTCCTTCAGTACCATTGAAGGGAAGAACACATTCTGCATTTCTCAAGCTGAAAGAAATGAAGAAAAACTTCAAGACTCGAGTGCAATAGTGAAGGATTCTACAGGGAAACTATTAAATGTTTCAGAGAGCATCAAAAGAAGATGGAAGGAATACAGAGTCATCACACCAGAAAGAAGTGGTCGATGTTCAGCCATTTGAAGAGGTAGCATATGATCAGGAACCAATGGTATGATTATTATCCTATCACTGACAGCACTGTACTTCAGGACAGATCTTGAAATATTCTTTTTGATGATGAATGCAACACCATGCTTCTTCAAGTTTTCATTCCCTGCATACTACTATATGATTGGCGGATTCAAAACAGCCCAAACTGGTCCATGTCAGTTCGCTAATGACTGGGATGTCTTCCATTTCATTTTTGACAATTTCCAGTTTTCCTAGATCCTACTTCGTACTTTCCATGTCCTGATTATTAGTGGATGTTTGCAGCTGTTTGTTCTCATTTTGAGTTGCGCCACATCAGCAAACAAAGATCCTGGAGGCCTTGCTCCATCCATATCATTAAGGTTGACTCTACTTCGAGGAGGCAGCTCTTCTCCAGTTGTCTTCTGAGTGACTTCCAACGTGGGGGACTCACTTTCTGGCATCATATCTGACAATGTTTGGCTACTAGTCATAAAGTTTTCTCTGGCTAATTTGTTTCAGAAGTAGACTGTCAGGTCCTTTTTCCTAGTCTGTCTCAGTCTGGAAGCTCAACTGAAGCTTGTCTACCATGGGTGACCCTGCTGGTAGCTAAATACCAGTAGCATAGCTTCCTGCATCACAGCAACAAGCAAGTTTCCACTGACAGACGAGTGGGGGCTGCTCACTCCCTCCTTACCTGATGGTATTACCCTGCTTACCCGATGGTGTTACCCTCCTCACCTAATGCTGTTGCCCTCTTTACCTGATGCTGTTATCTGCCTTACGTACATCCATATATACTCTAGATGATATTTAATCTTCAAAACAATTCTGAGGTAGTTACCATTCTTTTTCTTCTTCTTTTTTCAAATAAATTAAGGCTCAGAAAGATTGAATGACTTGTCTAAGATCACACAACTACCAAACAAAAGTGACATAGTTTGAATTCAAAACCAAGCAGTCTTTTTTCTAAGTCCCACGCTTTCAACCACTACAGTTTACTACTACTCTTGTGAGTTTGGCTTGTTTTATGATCGCCTCTGGACTAATGACTGTGTCCCAGTAGTGAGCTACTAAACTGGTCTAACTTGGATCATATCCTTGCTTCTCTAACAGGCCAGCTTCACAGCATGTGGAATTAGGTCAGGGAAAAAAAAAAAAAGAAAAAAAACCTTAGAATCTGAAACAGACACCATGGGGATGGCTATCTGATTACATTTTGAGGCTTTGAGTTGGAGAGATTCTAATGAAAGTTTCATATTTCCCAGCTTGACAGCACTGATGGATGGAAAGGAGAAAAGAAAGTAAGGCAAATCTCTTTTCTAAATCCTAACTTTACTCTTTACTATCTATAGGACCTCTAGAAATATTACCTAGTCTTTCTAAGTTTAGGTTTTTCATCTGTAATACCTACTCTTACGTGGTCATTCTGAAAGTCAAATGAGATAAAGATGTAAAGAGCCTGGCCAGTGTAACAGCTCCCTGGTAACTCCTTCTAGCTCTACTCTAGCTCCTTTTAAGTGGTCAGCCACAGGTATCACCTCAATAAACTGAAAAAAGAAAAAGAAAACCTTGTCATCAAGCTGATTCTGACTCACAGTGAACCTACACGACATACACACACAAAACTCAAACCCATTGCTGTTAAGTTGATTCCGACTCACAGAGATCCTATAGGACAGAGTAGAACTGCCCCAGGTAGCGTTTCCAAGGAGCACCTGGTGAATCTGAACTGCTGATCTTTTGGTTAGCAGACATAACATTTAACCACTGTGCCACCAGTTTCCATAGGGAAAGAATAATACTTATATAGGAAAGAATAATACTTCCTTACAGGGTTTCCAAGGAGCAGCTGGTAGATTTGAACTGCCAACATTTTGGTTAGCAACTGAACACTAAACCACTGAGATTTCATAAATGTTTGCTTTTCATTCATCATCTCCTTGTTAAATGTACAATTCCTCTACTAGCAATTCATCCACAAAATGAGATCTAGATTTATACTGCATTTAAAATTCAAACTTGGTTCTCAACTTGAAGCTTTCCTTTAAATCTAGGAGACATTTAGTGAAATGCAAAGCTTTAGAAATATAAGCTGTCCCTTGGCTAGAAGTGTCTGGCTTAAGGACAACTCATAGTTAGGAATGAACTACCATAAAGGCATTTATATTAAAAATTTGTGTTAAATACAATGGTTTGTAATAAATAATTAGCACATGCACTACTTTGTGATGCTCATGAAAACATTACATGGCTTGGAAGTGTTTCTTCAGTGTTTTACATCTGTGAAAGTTGAAATATTTACTATACACTGAGACAAACATTTGACTGATGCTAAACAAGAACTGTGTACGCTTGTTCTGACTTACATTTTAATGCAACTTAAAGACATTCTTAGAAATAGATGTTGCTGGTAATGTGGGGACTGTCTGTATCAATTTTTTTCTTTTTTTTTATTGTGACTAAGTGAAAATATACATTTCCGTATAAATTTACATGCCCACCTATATGCATCTTCCACTGCTCTCCCTGTCCGGTGACAGCACACTATTCCTCTCTGCTCCATACATGTCTCATCCTCCCAACAGCCTCCATTCCGCTCCTCTCCACTCACTCTCCTTCTTCCAGCCAGAGGTCAGCAGGATGATATCCTATAGATGCACAGAACCATAAAGTGCATCCAATATATGGTCACACTGCATCACCAAGTCCAATCCATTCGTGTCCGAAGAGTGGACCTTTGTTATGATTTATGGGCAAGAGCAGCATCAGGGCCAACGGCCATGCTCCCGGGGAACCCCAAAGCCACTGGACATCATTTGCGGTCTTTTAGTGGAGATCTCAGGATGCACCCCTTTTTATTCTTGTGTTGCCAGTGAGCTCCATCACGGCTATCACTGGTGGTGGCCGGGCACCATCCGGTTCTTCCAGTCCCAGGTCTATGTAGGCACCCACTCATGTGGGTCTCTCTATCTTCTGGGTTGTCTTTACCCTATGTCATTTTGGTCCTCGGTGATCATCAGTTCCTGCTGAGTTGGGACCATTTGCTGTGCCCTCGGATGGCAGCTTGGCAGCTTTTAAGACCCCAGACACCATTCACCAATGTGGGGTGCAGAGAGCCCTCTTAGCAAAATGCTAGTTGTGCCTATTGGCCTCGATGTCGCGTAAGAGCACGGTCCTCTGCCCCCTGCCCCAGCTACTTTCTCCTTGCAATATTGGGTAAAGATGGAAAGAGTAGTCAAGTTATGCTGAAGTCCACTTAATATTGTTCCTGTTTGTAATGTGTGCTATTACCGATTTCACCCAACTAAATTGCTACCAACTATCTAATGTAAACCCTCCTCCACTAGCCCGCCCTCCCTCCCATCCCTTGCAGCCATCAAAGAGTCTTTTCTTCTATACATAAGTCTGTCTTTGAGAGTCTATACGTAAGTCTGTCTTGAGATGATATTGTAGGGATCTCATACAATATTTTTCCCTTTGTTGTTGACTACTTTCACTCAACATAATGTCTTCCAGTTGAAACCAGGTCATGAGATGTTTCCTGGAATCATCATTATTCTTTATCATTGCATAGTGCTCCATTCAGTATATATACCATAGTTTACCTATCCATTCCTCTGTTGTTGGATTGATTCCAACTGGATTGATTCCATCTTTTTGCTATCATGGACTGTGCTGTGATAACCATTCTTGTGCATGTGTCTGTTGGTGTGAAAGGCTTTGATTCTGTGGGATATATTCCAAGTAGTGGAATTACTGGGTCAAATGGTATATCTATACCCATTTTTTTAAGGAAACGCTAGATTGCTTTCCAAAGAGGCTGGACCATTTTGCAACCTTACCAACAGTGTAGGAGAGTTCCACTTTCTCCACAGCCTCTCCAGCACTTGTTGTTTTATGTTTTTTGGAGCATGGCCAACCTTGTTGGGGAAAGATGGTATCTCATTGTAGTCTTCATTTCAATTTCTTTAATAACTAAAGATCGTGAACATGTCCACATGTGTTTTTTGGCTGCCTGGATCTCCTCTTTAGAGAAATGTCTGTTCGTCTCCTTTGCCTGTCACTTAATTGGATGATTTATCTTCTTCTTACTGATTTTTTACAGTATCTTATAGATTATTGAAATCAGGCATCAGTCTGACATAGAGTTGCTAAATATTTTTTCCCATTCTGAAGCTGGCCTTTCAATTCTATTAATAAAGTCTTTGGATGAGCAAAAGTGTTTGATTCTTAAGAGTTCCCATTTATCTATTTTGTCTTCTGTTGATTGTGGTTTGTCTGACAGATTATGAAGTCTGTCTGCATTGTGTATTAAAACTTCCATTGTTGTTCCTACCTTTTTTTGGATGAGCTTTATTGTTTTAGGTTTGATATTTAGGTCTTTTATCACGTTTCAGTTGGTTTTTGTATAAGGTGTAAGATATGGATCTTGGTTCAATTTATTGTAGATGGCTATCCAATTTTGCCAGTAACATTTGTTGAACATACTCCAGTATGATGTCTTTACCCCAGTTTGATGTCTTAGGGCCTTTGTTGAATATCAACTGTTCATAGGCAAGTGATGTCATCTCTGGGGTCTCAAAACTGTTCCACTGATCGATCTGTATGTTCTTGTACCAGTACCAGGCTGTTTTGACCACTGTGGCAGTGTAGTATGTTCTAAGGTTGGGTAATGAGAGGCCTCCCAGTGTGTTCTTCTTCTTTAGTAGTACCTTACTTATCCAGGGCTTCTTCCCTTTCCAAACAAAATTGGTGATTTGTTTCTCTATCTCATTAAGAAATGATGCTGGAACTTGTATTGGGATTGCATCATATAAGTAGATTGCTTTCGGTAAAATAGACATTTTCACAATGTTAAGTCTTCCTATCCATGAGCAGGGTAGGTTTTTCCATTTATCTAAGTCTCTCTTAGTTTCTTGTAGTAAGGGCTTGTAGTTCTCTTGGTAAAGGTCTGTTATTTCTCTGGTTAGAGTAATTCCTAGGTACTTTATCTTCTTAGGAGCTATAGTAAATGGTATTGATTTGATGAATTCTTTCTTAACAGTCTTGTTGTTGGTATAAAGGAATCCTAGTGATTTACTTATGTTTATCTTGTATCCTGAGACTTTGCTGAACTCTTCTATCAGTTTGAGTAGTTTACTTACAGATTCTTTGTGATTCTCTGCATATACAATCATATTATCAGCAAACAGGGAGATTTTGACTTCTTTGCCAATGCAGATGCCCTTTATTTCTTGTCTAATTGCTCTGGCTAGAACTTCTAGTACAGTGTTGAATAGGAGAGGTCAGAGTGGGCATCCTTGTCTAGTTCCTGTTCTCAAGGGAAAGTCTTTCTGTCTCTCTCCATTCAGGATGACGTAGGCAGTTGACTTCGCATAAATGGCCCTTATTGCGTTGAGGAATTTTCCTTCTATGCCTATTTTGCTGACAGTTTTAAGCATGAATGGGTGTTGGACTTTCTCAAATGCCTTTTCTGCATCAATGGACAAAATCAGGTGATTCTTGTCTTTTGTGATATTTATGTAGTTAATCATGTTAATTATTTTTCTGATGCCGAACCAGCCTTGCATCCCTGGTATGAATCCCACTTGATCATGATGGATTATTTTTTTGATATGCTGCTGTATTCTATTCTGAAGAATTTTGTTGAAGATTTTTACATTTAGATTCATGAGTGATATCGGTCTGTAGTTCTCCTTTTTGGTTGGGTCTTTCCCTGGCTTTGTCATCAGGGTTATGCTGGCTTCATAGAAGGAGTTTGGGAGTATTCCATCCCTTTCTATACTGTGAAATAGTCTCAGTAGTATTGAAGATAACTCTTCTCTAAAAGCTTGGTAGAATTCTGCAGTGAAGCCATCTGGGCCCGGGCTTTTTTTGGTTGACAGTGTTTTGATGACATTTTCAATCTCTTCCTTTGTGATGGGTTTATTAATTTGTTCTGCTTCACATTGTGGTAATTTGGGTAGGTGGTATGAATCAAGGAATTTGTCCACTTCCTCTAGGTTTTCAAATTTGTTAGAGTACAGTCTTTCATAGTATTCTGTTATGATATTTTTGATTTCTGTTGGATCTGTTGTGACAACTGCCCTCTCATTTCTAATTTGGGTTATTTGTTGCCTTTCCTGTTTTTCTTTAGTATGCTTAGCCAGTGGTTTTTCAATTTTGTTGATCTTTTTGAAAAACCAGCTTTTGGCCCTTTCACATTTTTCAGTTGTTTTTCTATTCCCTAATTCATTTAGCTCTGCTCTAATGTTTATGATCTGTTTTCTTTTGGTGCCTGAGGGGTTTCTCTGTTGTTCTCTCTCTACTTATTCAAGCTGTAGGGTTAGTTCCTTGATTTGGTTTCTTTCTTCCTTCCAGATGTGTGCATTCATGGAGATAAACAGACCTCTGAGCACTGCTTTGGCTGTATATCATAGGTTCTGGTAGGAAGTGTTTTCATTCTCATTGGAACTCGTGAATTTCTTATGTCATCCTTGATTTCTTCTATAATCCATGGTTTTTTGAGCAAGATATTATTCAGTTTCCAAGAGCTCCGCTTTCTATCTATGTTTTTCCTGCTATTGATTTTGACTTTTATGGCCTTATGATCTGAGAAAGTGCTTTGCAGTAATTCAATGGTACGGATTTTGTTGACAATTGCATTATGTCCTAATGCATGGTGAATTCTGGAGAATGTTCCATGTGCACTGGAGAAGAAGGTGTAGTTGTCTGCTGATGGGTGGACAGTTCTGTATTTATCAATGAGGTTTATTTGGTTAATTGTGGCAATGAGGTCTTTCATATCTTTACTGAGCCTTTTTCTAGTTGTTCTGTCCAGTATTGAGAGTGGAGTGTTGAAGTCTCCCACTATTGTTGTGGAGTGATCTAACTCTTTTTTGAGTTTAGTCAGTGTTTCTTTAATGCATTTAGGTGCTCTGTTATTAGGTGCATAAATATTTAATATAGTTAAGTCTTGCTTGTGTACTGAACCTTTCAGCAATAAATACTGTCCATCCTTGTCCACGATGGTGGATTTTATATTAAAGTCAATTTTGTCTGATATTAGTATTGCCACACTGCTCTTCTTTGTTCATTGTTAGCTTGATATATATTCTTCCATCCTTTAATTTTCAGTTTGTTCCTATCTTTAGGTCTCAAGTGAGTTTCTTGTAGACAACATATGGGTGGGTCATATCTTTTGATCTAGGATGTCACTTTATGTCTCTTTACTGGAGTATTCAGTTCATTCACATTCAATGTAATTATTGATATATATGTGTTCAGTGCTGCCATTGTGAAATGTTTATTTTTGTGTTGATGTTTTCTCTGTTGTTCTTATTAGTCTGTTCTGGGACATTCTTTTTTATGAATTGATTTTTCACCTTTTTCAGAGCTTTTTTTGTAGTTGTTGAGACTCCTGTGTTACATTTCTTGAAATGGTATGTTACATCTTTGTTGTACTTTACAGCTGCCCCTATGGTCCCCCTTAATAAACTATAAACTGTGTATATACCCAGTTTTAATTACTACCAGTCCTGTCATCTTCCTCTCTATCTGGAAGGACTATAACAACTGTAGTACATCCCTCTTTTTAATATGATGGCACCATAGTTTTCATGATACTCACTGGATTGCTTCTTTCAGTATTAAAGCTGTGATTGACTTTGGAGCCTTCCCTAACTGAGTAGAGTTCTAAGTAATGTGTCATTCTGAAATATCAAGTTAGTGGGTTTGTTCTTCTAAGCCAAAGCGAAGAACTTCTTTTAGTATTTCTTGTAGTTTTGGTTTGGTTTTTACAAAGTGTCTGAGTTTCTGTTTATCTGGGAATGTCTTAATTTCATTTTCATATCTGAAAGATAGTTTTGCAGGATATATAATTCTTGATTGGAAGTTCTCCTTCAAGACTTTGAATGTGTCATGCCACTGTCCTGTTTGCAGGCACTGGGTCCCAGTGTAAGAATTGCCAGCCAAGCCAAGTGCCGTCAAGTCGTTATGCCCCACTAAAATTTCCGTATCCAATATGGCATCCTGCACACTGGCAGTTCGATTCCATACAAACCCCACTGTGGCAGTGATAAAAAGACAGGCCCAAAGTGGCTAGATGAACAGAGTCCTAAGCCTAGCTCTCAAAATATGGCAATTTCACCTGCCTATCCCTACAGCAGTGTGTCTGAGTCTAGCCGCTAGGCAAGACCCAGTTCCGCCAGCTGGCCAAGACAGAGGAAAAAAAAAGTCAAAATGATGCACTTGCCTTCAGGCCGTGAGAGTCAGGGCTAGCCAGGAGCGGGAGTCAGCGAAAGAGAGGTGGTTTTTTGTTCAGTGGTATGAAGTTCAAATTAATATCCCTGTGCTGTGTCCTTGGGGCTCACTAGATGACCAGAAAGCTCTGTTTGATTACCAATTCAGGTCTTGGTTTCCAGAGGGATATAAAGAGACATGTGCTTAGTCTGCCATGTTGACTCAGCCTCCTCAAATTTTTTCGTGTTTAATCTTTTTGGGTCTTCTTTGTCTTAATATGTTTCCTTGAGTGGCCATAACTCTAAGGAGTTATTTCTTTTGTTTAAGATGTTGTCATCAGGGGTCTCTGAAAATATGCATATATTTCCAGATATTGAGAAAATCTGGCACACTAACACATTACAATAGACAAACATCAATACAAGACAAAGGAAAACATTTGAGGAGTGCCTACTATGTGCCAGGATTTGTGCTAAGCACCTTACAGGAATTCCCTAATTTAATTTTCTCTATAAACCTAGGTAAAAAAAGAAAAGGAAAAAAAAAAGAAGAAGAAGAAACCAAGTTGCCATCAAGAATAGTGTAACTAATGGCAATCCATGTGTGCAGGGTAGAATTGTGCTCTACAGTCTATGACCTTTTTGAAGCAGATTGTCAGGCCTTTCTTTCCAAGCACTTCTGGGTAAATTTAAACTTTCAAGCTTTCATTTAGAAGTTGAGCACACTTAACAATTTGTGCCAAACCTAGGAAGCATTTTTTTTCTTTTTTTAAATTTAATTAATTTATTTTTTTTATTATGATCAAGTGAAAATATACATTCCCATATAAATTTGCATGTCCACCTATGTGCAGCTCGCACTGCTCTCCCTGCTGGTGACAGCACACTCTTCATCTCTGCTCCATACATGTCTTATCCTCCCAACAATCTCCCATCCCCTCCTCTCCAACCACTCCCCTACCTCCAGTAAGAGGTCAGCAGGATGACATCCTATGGATGCATAGAACCATAAAGTGCACACACAATATGATCACTCTGTGTCACCAAGGCTAATACACTCCCGTCTGAAGAGTTGACCTCCATTATGATTTATGGATACAGGCAGCATCCAGGCCAAGGGTGATGGACCATCAATTATGGTCTTTCAGTGGAGATCTCAGGGTGTACCCCTTTTTATTCTTGTGTTGCCAGTGAGACTCACTTTGTGAGCTCCATCATGGCTATCACTGGTGGTGACTGGGCTCCACCTAGTTCTTCTGGTCACAAGAGTCGATGTAGTCACCCACTCACTTGTGTCTGTCTGTCTTCTGGGTTCTCTTTCTCTCATGTCATTTTAGTCCTTGGTGATCATCCGTTCCTGCTGAGTTGGGAACATTTGCTGTACCCTCAGATGGCAGCTTGGTAGCTTCTAAGACCCCAGATACCACTGCATTTTTTTTTAATTTGAAAAATGAAAATGCCAAAGCACAGAAATTAAATAGCTTGCCCACATTTGCACAAATAACTTGAGGCAGGGCTGCCATGCTTCTGATCATCAGGAGTCTGTAGTCTGTGAATGGTCTGTGAATCATTCTTTGAAAAGTCCAGCACTGTCTCTTAGTGTCTCCATAATTAGTTGATTAGCTATCATATAGTTAGCTGGGAGATACCTGCAAAGAAAAAGAATTTTAGGGCTTGGATCAGAGATCAGGCAAGTTAAAACAAGAGAAAGAGCAGTGGCAAATTATTTAGTGCCAGTATAGGCAATTATGGACCCCAAGAAAAAAGCAGGCCAATAGAGCCAAATTGAGAGTCCAGGTAGGCTGATAGGGCAGAGCATGGGCTCCCTGCCAGAGGGCTGATTTACTTTGACTGGGAATTTAAGTAGCCAGTAGGGCAAACAGAAGTAAGAGGTCAGATTGTAAAGGTACGCTGTGAGTATCAAATGAGGTGTCATGTACATGGACCAAAGTAGTGCCTAGAGATGTAGGAAAAGGATAAAAGAGCCCCAAAACTCTGGCAAGGATGTCTAAGCTTCAAATAATTTGCAAAAGACCACGAGAAGTATTGAACCCAAATGGGAGGGGTTGACAGTAGCCTGATGGAATGAATACAAGTATACTGGACTACCATCCTCACTTGAGCTGGGCAGCCTATTGTCCTGGGTGGGATGATGAAAACTAGCAGGCTACGTCCCACTTCTAGAACGAGAGTGGCTTCTGCAGAGGTTTCTTTTTTTCTTTACTTTTTTAAGCTGGGAATCATTACTAGACCATCGAGAATTTCTAGCTCATGTGGCACAGCTTCAAAAGAGCAGAGTCCAGTGGACTATTCCAACAGCATTGTGGGAGCTTCACCTACTTGAAAGGTTTTCTTGTCTGGCAGTATTGGATATGATGCTAGAATGTGCTTTGTAAATACAAGCTAATTGAATTGTTGGCTTTGGGGAAAATAAGGAGAAAATTCGCTATGTGTAGTAACACTACTGGCCATACGAGTCTAGCCTAGAGTATACCTACAATTGCCTTTTCTTGTCATGGCTAATAGAAACTTGCCTAAACAGCTTTCAAGACCAGAAGCTGTTTGGAGGGATAAAAACAACAACAACAAAAACTTCTTTATTTTCCTCTCGGAATTACTTACTCATTTAGGTGTGCTTCTGACCAGCAGAAGAATATCTGACAGCTATAGGCCATTATGCCATCCATTGTTCATCCCTCAGGACTATCTCATTTCAGAAACAAGTATGTTTTTAAATAGCTTTTTTTTTTTTTTAATTACAAAAGCATTAAGGGCTTATATTATAAAAACTGGATGAAGCAACATTGAAAAATGAAAGTAATTTATTTTCTTCAGTAAATATTTACAAAACACCAACTGTGAGTTGTTCCAGGCACTTTAGATAGAGGTGTAAACAGACATTGTAGCATCTGGTAATCTACCTGTCATGGGTAACCACCAGTGATATTTTTGCTTTTTGTATTCTGGTTTGGCTTTATTGGGAACCAAAAGAGCAGCAGTTTGAATTCACCAGATGCTCCTCAGAAACTATGGAGCAGTGCTACTCTGTCCTATAGGGTAGCTTCGAGTCAGAATCAACTTGATGGCGACAGTTTATTAGTATCACATTCTTGATTACTAACCTACCAGTTGGTGGTTTTAACCCACTGAGTGGTACCGTGAAAGAAAGGTCTGGTGATCTGCTTCCATGAGGACTACAGCCAAGAAAAACTTAGGTGTGGTTCCACTATGTAACACATGGGGTTACCAGGAGTCAGAACTGACTCCATAGCATAAGTTTTAGTTTTTCATTAATGAGATCATGCTATGCATACTGTTGTGTACTACAGTTTCAAATTAACAATATTTCAAAACTGTTATCCATGTCATCATCTAATTGGTTTACATCTGTATAGCAATTGACTTCCATCACATAAATCTTAAGCTTACATCTCTTTATTTACCATTACCTCTTGCCACTGGCTAATTCTTATCAGAAATAGATCTCCAGGTCCTTCTTTCTAATCTGTCTGAGGAAGCTCAGCTGAAACCTGTCTGCCATGAGTGACCCCGCTGGTATTTGAATGCCTGTGGCATAGCTTTTAGTACCATACCAACATGTAAGCCCCCAGAGTATGACGCACTAACAAAGACTAGACAAATTGTGAAATGACATCAATGACATCATACCTGAAGAAAGCAAGCTATCATTAAGAGGACAGGAAAGAAATAAAAGAGTAAAATGGATGTCAAAAGAGACTCCAAATCTTGCTTGTGAACATTGAATACCTAAAGTGAAAGGAAGAAATGATGAAGTAAAAGAGTTGAACAGAAGATTTCAAAGGTGACTTGAGAAAACAAAGTAAAGTATTATGATGACACTGTCAAAGACCTAGATAAAGAAAACCAAAAGGGAAACACATGCTTAACATCTTTTAAACTGAAAGAGCTGGAGAAAAAAATTCAAGCCTCACGCTTCATTGGTGAAGGATTCCACAGGGAAAATATTAAATGGTGCAAGAAGCATCAAAGAAAAGATGGAAGGAATGCATAAAGTCACTGTCTTAATATTCTGGTGTAGCTCTAACAGAAATACCACAAGTGGACGGTTTTAACAAAGAAAAGTGTGTTCTCACACAGTTCAGCAGGCTATAAGTCCAAATTCAAGGTGCTGGTTCCAGGGGAATGTACTCTCTCTGTCAGCTCTGGAGAAAGGTCCTTCCTTCTGTTGCATCAGTCTTTGTTTGGTCTGAGAACATCTCAGCACGGGAACCTCAGGTCCAAAGGACATGCTCTGCTCTCCATGCTATTTTCTTGATGGTATAAGGTCACCAACTTTGCTTGCTTCCCTTTCCTTTTATCTCTTATAGGGTAAAAGGATAAAAGGCCGTGCAAGTTACACCCCAGGGAAACTCCCTTTACATAGAGCAGGGAAGTGACCTTAGGAAAGTTATTACAGTCCTACCCTAATACTCTTGAACAAAATCCAACCAACCTATTAACCATAGGCAGATGTTAGGATTTATGACATATAAATATCACAAAATGGAGGGAAATCACACAATGCATAGAACCACGGTCTAGCCAACTTGCTATGCACATTTTTGGGGGGACCCAATTCAATCCATGACAGTCATTATACTCCCCCCAAACTGGTCAAAGTTCAGCCATTTCAACAGGTAACATGATCAAGAATCGATGGGACTGAAGGAAGAATTTCGAACTGTACTGAAGGAATTGGCAAAAACCAAAGCTCCAGGAGTTGATGGAATACCAACTAAGATATTTCAACAAATGAATGCAGCGTTGGAAATTCTTGCCTATGCAAAGAAATTTGGTAGGTAGCTACATGGCCAGCTGACTTGAAGAGATCCATATTTATGCCTCTTCTCAAGAAATGTGATCCATTTGAATGCAGAAATATAGAACAATATCATTAATATCACACCCAAGTAAAATTTTGCCGTAGGTCATTCAAAAGTGGTTGCAGTAGTATGTAAACAGAGAACTGCCAGCAATTCAAGCCAGATTCAGAAGAGGATGTAGAATGAAGGGTATCATTCCTGATATTAAATGAATCCTGGTTGAAAGCAGAGAATCCCAAAACAGTGTTTATCTGTGTTTTGACTATGCAAAGGCATTAGATTGTGTGTATCCTAACAAATTATGGATAACATTGGAAATTCCAGAACAGTTAAGTGTGTTCACTAGGAACCTCTACATTAATCTAGAGGCAGCCATTCAAATAGAACAAGGGAATACAGTGTGGTTTGACATCAAGAAAGCCATGCACCGGAGTTGTATCATTTCACTTTACCTATTCAATCTGTATATTAAGCAAATAATCCAAGAAAGTGGACTGTATGAAGAAAAATGGGGCATCAAGATGAGGGGAAGACTCATTAAAAACCTGCAATATGCGGATGACACAACTTTGCTTACCAAAAGTGAACAAGACTTGAAGCACTTACTGGTGAAGGTCAAAGACTACTACAGTCTTCAGTATGGATTACATCTCAACATAAGAGAATAATAATCTTCACAACTGAACCCATGAGCAACATCATAGTAAATGAAGATTGAAATTACTGAGGGGTTCATTTTACTTGGATTCACAATTAACACCTGTGAAAACAGCAATCAAGAAATCAAAAGACATATTGTATGGGGCAAATATGCTCCAAAAGACCTCTTTAAAGTGTTCCAAAGCAAAGATGTCACCTTGAAGACTAGGGTGCACATGCCCCAAACCATGGTGTTTTCAGTGACCTCACATGCATGCAAAAGCTGCATGGTAAATAAGGAAGACTGAAAAAGAATTGAGGCATTTGAATTGTGGTGGTGGTGAAAAATACTGAACATCCCACGGACTGCCAAAAGAATGAACAAACCTGTCTGGGAAGAGGTATGACTAGAATGCTCCATGGAAGCAAGGATGGTAAGACTACAGCTCATGTACTTTGGACATGTTATCAGGAGAGATTAGTCCCCGGAGAAAAACATCACACTTGCTAAAGTGGAGGGTCAGTGAAAAAGAGAAAAACCCTCAGCAAAATGGATTAACACAGTGGCTGCAACGAGGAGGTAAAGCATAATAATGATTGTGACGATGGTGCAGAATGGGGCAGTGTTTCATTTTAGATAGGTCCATTGAGTTTGAACCAGTTTGATGGCACCTAACAACAACAGCCTGTTGCCACTTTTTATCTAGGCCACATATCTAAACACCTCAGTCCCCTCAAGTCAACACCCATGGTCCATAACTTCCTTTCTCACTAATATTATCAAGCTTCTAACTCTCTTATCCTTGACTTGCTTGTAGGTATGTTACTTGAGGAGCTGCTGTATGGCCACAATCTTATCCTAACACTATTTACTGCTGAAGCTGATGGCTTTGGTTTAGATGTCTGCGTTTTGAATGAAGTCAGAAATCCTGAATCCTTACAACAACTGATGGAGGATAAGCTCTCTATTGCAAGTCTATGAAACACTCCTTAAGGTAGATTTATTAAAAGAAGGTCCATTGAGCAAAAACTTGCACATTTTACACCTGATTCTTGCTGCATATTGTTTGTGCTGATGAAGTCTGTCTGTGCATATTTGATAATTTATTTGAGTTCTGATGATGGTAATCTACAAGATTGCTCTCTGGAAAAATACTAAACCTTATAAATATTGAAACTGAAATTTATAACCAAAAAAACTTAATTTTATGAAGGCAGTATCATTCAAATATACTAGGAAAGAAATTTCAGGTTCTGGATTTTCAATGACATTTTTACAGCAAAATTTATGCACACTGTAGTTGGCCATGAATTGAGAGAGACCAGTAGATAAATATGTGGGAGTGATGTTGAGAAAGAATGGTATCCCTCAACTTCAATTACCTTGCTATTCTTTGAGGCCCATGCCCAGGGATTTTAAATTATACCTCTTTTTCTGGAAAGAATCATAAGACTCCTTTAGGCATTCCAAAACAGAGAACTGAGCTTAATAGTGGATGCCAGACATAAGAATCTGCCTTCTCTGCTGGCTGAAATATAATATTTTCCTTTGAAATAATGTTGAAGGAAGGTGAACCTTAAACTTAAAGATTTGCAGCTTAACACTGTAATTTATTTCTTGTGGCAACAGTTGCAGTGTTCCTAGATTTATGTAGAGAGGAAAAAATATAATTCCTGTATCTGAAATGGACAGAACTCTAGAAAGAAAAAAAAAATGAGGATTTTGACCTTCACTGTTAAAAGAGGAAAACTAACTTTGGAAATGTAACATTTCATTGTCCAGTTCTCAGAGAATTTTGGAAAGTAATTACAGAATAGAATTTTTATAATCAAAGTTCCCAAAATTGAGTACAAAACTCACACTGCCTAAATACTTTAGAATTAAAAGAATCTTATCAATTAACAATAATGGATAGATGAAAAGGTATAGAATTTGAAGAAGCATGGAGAGACGATGGCAAAATACTTATTGAGAAATATTTGTGAGTTAGAAAGAGGGCAAGTTAATCATAATCAGCTCCCTCTATTTTAGCTTGAAGCAAGAGCAAAAACAGCAGAAATCAATGTTTATTCTTCAGCAAATCACTATTCTATGACTTTGTAATTTATTAAAACTGAAGTTTGTATTGTATTTCATATGAAATGTGGTTATGCTTAGTAATATGCAGGAAATGTACTGACAATGGTAGGAAAAAAAGGCTTCTGAATCTGAACGAGCATCAGTATAATGTTTATGGAGCTTTTATAACTGTAACATGTGATGGCCTGAAATAATGCATTGGCACTGAAAGCTTTCATTGTGGTCCCTGAGACATTTTCCTTCTTAAATTTAGTTTTTGGCATCTGATTATTGCTCTAATGGTTTTGGCTCCCTAAGATTTGAGGTGAAGGGAGAATAATAGAATGTAAACAAACTACTCTGATTTCACAAAGGATCAGTTCACGGCTGTCGAGTCAATTTTGACTCATAGCGACTCTGTAGACAGAGTAGAACTGCCCCATAGAGTTTCCAAGGAGCTCCTGGTAGATTTGAACTGCCAACCTTTTAGTTAGCAACCATAGAATAGCAATTAACCACTACGCCACCAGCGTTTCCATCACGTAGGTGAAGATAAACTTAGAGCAATGATATTTCCATCCCTTAGATTGTCTTTCCGTGTTAACACAGAGCTAGTGTCTCATTCCACTCAAATATTTAAACATGTTTTATAGCCAGCCAGCCAAGTGCCATCGAGTATAGAATTAAAAATTTAAGTTAATTTTCTCAATGATAAAAGCAAATACGCTTATTGCTTAAAATGAAAAATACATCTAAGCAGAGACAACAACATAAACATCTTTGTGTCTTTGTTCTGTTTTACAAGGGGCCACCCTCCATTCTACCTACTCTTCTCACACATACATACAAGAGTTGAGAGGAGAAAAGGAAATAGAAGAATGAAAAGAGTTATTTTGCTTTTAATTTACTGTTACACAATTAGGAGCCGTGGTAATGCAGTGGTGAAAGTGACTGCTTGCCACTTGAAAAGTCAGTGGTTCAAAGGCACCAGTTGCTTTTCAGGAGAAAGATAATAGCAGTCTGCTTTTGTAAAGATTGATGGCCCTGGGAACCCATGGCATCACCATGAGTCAGGATTGACTTGATGGCCATGGGTTTTTTTTTTTGGTTTATTTTATGATGAGTATTTACTCATGATGGAGTCCCGGTGGCACAGTGGTCAAGAGATTGTCTGCCAACCAAAATGTTGACTGTTCAAATCTACCAGCCACTCTTTGAAAACCTCATAGGGTAGGTCTACTCTGTCCTTTAAATAGGGTTAATATGAGTTGGAATAGACTCAACAGCATTGAGTTTAGTAATGAGTCTTCCCACATGACTTGAAGATACTGTTGAAAAACTGTTATTAATGGTGATTTATTATTTTGTTATAATTGTCAACCAATATCTCTGCTGTTGGATAAACTTAAGTGTTTCAGAAACTGTATTAGTCATGACATTCTTCCTGGACTCCTATGTATCTAGCTACCTTCCAAAGGCTAATGTTTGTCAGAAATCTCTCCTTGGCCTCTTCTTACTTACCATTCCTCCTTCAATAATTTTTGTCTATCTTATTTATTGAGAGCTCTTCTGTATGCTGATGACTCTCTAAATGCTCAGACTCTCTCTTGATTCCTTGCATTCCCCTGCCTGTTGAAGATCTTTGTCTCTATTTCCATGTATAACAAATTCAGAAATTCTTCATATCTGATCCTTAAGCAATTTTGCTCACTGTATTGGTTTTCACCTGATCAGCCATAGCAGTAACCTGGGAAACTTCCCAGATTTCTCTCCATAACTGAGTTTACACTTGCACTGAATTATGTGCATTGGGTCAAGTGGTCACCCTTGAGTTACAGTATAGACAATGTGGCCTCCCTAACCTCTTTCTAAAAGCTGTTAGAACTGGCAAACAGAATCTAAGCAACTCTAGCATTGTTGAGTACTTACTATGTACAAGGAATTAAAATTACTCTATGAGGACGGTGCTAAAATGTGTACAACAATGGGCACATCAGGTGTTCTGAGAAGGGGTTATGAATGTGGAACATATTCTGACTGGCATCTCAATACAGACCACAATTATTTCTTGAATACTATAGGATCGCTAACAGTCAGAACCTGTAAGTGTCACTAAGAGTGACAGGTTCAGTTTATGTGTAACCTAGAAGACAAAAACATATCCCAGGGTCTAACCTCAGGAAGAGTAGCTGTCAGTAAAGACACATGATTCATAAGACAACGTAATGTAAAAATTATGGGCAGGGGCTTAATTGTCACATTGAAGAGCTGGAACTTTTTATATAGATAATGAGGAGCCACAACAGGTTTCAGTGATTGGTGGTGGCATGGTAAAACACTCTGAAACATAAATCTGCAGTAGAATGCAGGATGACTCAGTGCCAGTAGATGCCTCAGACATCCTGTTTTCCGCATCTGATCTTCTTAGCCTTTAATTCTAGCTGCTACTTCAGAGACCATTTGCCTGCCGGTGCAAACAGCTGGCGTCTCCACTGGGGCTTATATCCTTCCCTCTTGCTTTAACTCGAGTTCCTCTGCTGTAGCTGTGAGTAGACCCGGTTGACACATATACTAGGCACCCAAGATTGTGCAACCCAGAGACTTGATATATTAAGTGTCCCAGGGAAGAACCTTTGACAAAAGTGGGAGAGAAGCCCATTGATAAAAGATTTTTTCTTCTCCCAAGCAGATGGTGCTGAGAGGCATTTCATAAGGTGTGTTCACTGGAGCTGGAGGACTGAGCTGCCATTGGCCTTTGGACTAATGGCAAATTTGACAGCATAGCCTCGTATTGGCTTTCCTTCTCCTGGTCCATCACAAGTGTTTAGAGGAGAATTATCCAACAGGCAAGATCAGTGCAGTGCTTGGTTTGTTTGCCAGATTATCTATAGTGAAAAAATTCACATTTTTTACTACATCAGAGATTCTGCTTGTAGGTGTGGCTTGCCTCTCTCTCTCTCCCAAGACCAGAGCACCTTTCTACAGAATCAAAGCCTTTTTAATGTACAATCCCTTACAAGAGCAGATTACCTAGTAAGCAAAATAAGCATGAGTTTAACCCTCCCCCCCAAAACACCATTGCCATTGAGTCCATTCTGACTCATAGCAACCCTACAGGACAGAGTAGAACTGCCCCATACAGTTTCCAAGGAGGGCCTGGCATGTTTGAACTGCTGACCTTTTGGTTAGCAAACACAGCACTTAACAACTACACCAGAGCTTGCTTGTGCTTGTTTACTAATCTAGAGTGACCAATTTCACTTGAGTTTCATCACAAGTTGTGGTGAAACCTATATGAAATTTGTCATTACAGAGGATCTGCTAAGCTAGGGAAGCAAGGAACGGATACGTAACTACTTTGGACTTCAGAGGAGCAGTTCTTTCTTTGAGAGAAAGTGAAGATAACAAATAGAAGGACATCTTCATTTAACTTATAACTAATAAGCAGGCTAATGAATCCCTTCACCTGCTCATAAATATACTTCTCACACATGATCTGTTATCCTGGGGCCCCAGCTAGGAAGAAGAGACTATAATAGCCTTTCCCCCCGAGAGTTCTTCTCCATTTAAATTAAAACGAAAACAACAAATACCCTTTCAATCCAACAAATGTATCCTGTGGTGTAATGGCTATAAATTATCTTCTTATTTGTGTGACTTTATGTGTATGACTGTCCCTATTCACATTTAACTGTAAGATCTATGAATCTAAGGCCACGTCTTTTTGATCCATTATTATATCATCAACTCTTGATTACAAAACATTAAATAAACAAATCAATGATCGTGAATTAAAATTCTGCTCCAAACCCTGGACTTCTGAGGTCTGGGCTGTTGGGAGCCACGTGCTCTATTTCACATTTGCTGAGGGTTGGGTGTAGAGGTTAGTGACAGTTGTCTAATTTTACGAGTTTTCTTATTAAGGGATGATAGAGAGATATATTTGACAATAGGAGAAAACAGTATCACTAGTCCTTTCATATACTGTATTTACAGTTTTCTAAGTTCTGCATCCCAGCTTTGTGCACTCTAAGTAAGCCCTGCTCCGAGTTTCCAGGCTCCTGTAACTGCAAATATCTTGTTGCATTGGGCACCCGGTGAAGCTAAGTGTTGAGTGACCTTTCCTAACCTCTTTCTACAACTTTCTTTGAAGATCAGCTGAGGCCAGCATAATAAAAAAGCTAGAATGTATAAAGTGCCACTGTATTTTACACAGACATACAGTCCCATTGAAGCAATAATTATTGGCTACATTTTACATGAGACTCAGAGAGATTAAGTAAACTGAACAAGTTCACAAAGCTAGTAGTCAAGCCAGCAAAAGCTAGTAAGTGGTCTCATTTCAAAGTCCGTGCTGTTAACTACTGTATTTATGAGCTGATCAAACTTGTTGAATGTGTCTTTTAAATGAACAGTGGGACTATTTTTTTTGGCACCTCGTATAGCCACTCTTTGTCCTTCAGGAAAGCTGAGAAGTATCGTAATCAGGGACTCTGATCTTGTCATTCATTCATTGTCTGACTGTATTTATCCTCAGGAGCCCTTAGGAATAGAAATGTAACTACTTTGGACTTCAGAGGAGCAATGCTGGCCAGAGAAACTCCCCCAAAGTTCCTACAGCAAGCCTGGGACAGTGTATTTTTGTCTCCGCCTTCTCTCCTTGTCTCTCCCTTTATCTCTCCTCTCTCCTCTCTCTCCACCCTTCCTCTGTCTGACTGTCTGGTTCCTTTTCTTTAAGCAAAAGTAAAGATAACAAATAGAAAGACATCTTCATTTAACTTTTTTTTGCCAAAATACAAATTGTTTCTTTTCTTTTTTTTTTCAAATTGGTCCCTGAAAATTTCTGCATTTTTATTACTGGGCTCTGCAACAAGGAAAACTGTAGCTTTCTGGCATTGAATCTAAATCTGTGGAAATAAATGATGACAGAAAGCCCATTATTTCTTCTTTACAGGACGTGTGAGTGTCTAGCTTTAGAAACTCCCAGTGGAATAAAGGAACATTTTGGTTTAAAGGAAAGTTTCCACTTAACTGTTCAGTTATGGCAGAACTGTGGATGCATCAGTGAAGTACTGCTACCATTAGTATAAAATAGATAGAAAGCAAAACATGCAGGGATTAAAAGTGATATTTTACATATTTAGAGATGAGCCCCAGGAGAAAATCTCAGTTGTGTTTTGTCACAATTATTTTTTCCCTTGTTGGGAGTAAATCATTAAGGTAACTCATAGATTATCACACTGATTTTACTTCTGGTAGAACTCTGTGTAAGCAAATATGTTTTCAATGCAAAGGAATTTTAAAACAAACAAAAAAGAAATACTGCCTTTGAGTAGATTCCAGCTCAGAATGACCTTATAGGACAAAGTGGAACTACCCCATAGAGTTTTGAAGGAGCACCTAGTGGATCTGAGCTGCCAATCTTTTTTTTAAGCAGCCATAATACTTAACCACTATGCAACTGGAGATTCTAAAGGAGCTTTAGGGTAAAGGTAATGTGGATCTGAGTTACACTTCAAAAAGTAACAGTCATCCTGAAAAGTTACGATTAGGCTTCAGATTTTACATATTGAAACAAAAAAATCAGTATACTATCTAAATATATTTTATACATTATTAATAGAGAAACATAATGTAAATGAAGACCCACTTTGAAAGGCACTTAAGCTGCTGTGTCTGTGACTTTCAGAGCTGTATCAAGTTCTCTCCCTCCTCCCCAACCGCCGTCCAGCCTGTCCCTCCTGCTCCTTCGCCTGTGCTGTATCCCTGCGTCTTTTTGTTTCTTTACTCGAGGTCACCATGTCCGCCTTTCACTCTCTTACTTTGTGGATGTATGGGGCACGTGATGTCTGCCAGGCACTCTGCCAAATGTGGGGATCGAATAGTGAATAACACAAAAGTGGTCCTTATTCTCACAAAGTTGATGATTTAAAGGGGAGAAGGGGTTGAGTAAGTAAGTTAGAAACAAAGTCAATGTTAAGAAAATAAAATGATAGCAAAAGATGCGGAGGAAGTAGATACAACAGAGGCAACTAACAAACAGAATCTAAATATCCCAAGGGCAATGGATGATCTCATTTTTGGAACCTTAGAAAAATAAAACATTTATGAAGCAGTAATAAGGCTGATAATGACAGCAGCAACCAGCCTCGTTGAGTACATATACTACGTACAAGTAATTAAAATAAATGTATGAGGAAGGTGCTAAAATGGTCTAGTTTTTTACATGAGGAAACAAGAACTCAGAGACTTAACCAGATTTTCCATAACCAGGAAGGGCTGTGCTAGGACTTGACACTGATTCAGTAAACCTCTATTCTTGTATTCTATAAGACCAGGAAAGCTTCCGTTGTTTCTTCAGTGTCATTTCTAACCAGCTCTTCCTTCTTGCCTTGTTTAGCTGTTGATGGCCTCCTTAATGGCAACCGGGATTACAAAAACAAAAATCCAAACTCACTGCCAACAAGTCAATTCCGATTCATATTGACCCTATAGGACAGACTAGAACTGCTTCATAGTGTTTCCAAGGAGCACCTGGCAGACTGGAACCTCAGACTGGGATTAGAACCTGGGGTTAGAACATCGGAAATCATTTGTCTCCTTTCTCTTACCATCAGTCTCAGTTCCTGCTATTGTTGTCAGGTGCCATCCAGTCAGTTCCAACTCACAGTGACCCTGTGCACAACAGAGTGGAATGGGGCACAGTCTTGCACCGTGTCCACAATCATTTCTATGCTTAAACCTGTTGTTGCAGCCACTGTATTAATTCGTCTCTTCAAGGGTCCTCCTCTTTTTTGCTGACCTTCCACTCTACCAAGCATCTTGTCCTTCTCCAGGAACTGATCCCTCCTGACTACATGTCCAACGTATGTAAGATGCAATCTTACCATCTTTGCTTCCAAGGAGAACTCTGGTTGTATTTCTTCCAGAACAGAGCTGTTTGTTCTTTTGCAGTCTGTGGTGCATTCAGCATTCTTCTCCAACACTACAATTCAAAGGTAAAATCTTCTGTCCATTGTCCAGCTTTCATGTGCATATAATGTGACTGCAAATACCATGGACCAGGCACACATTAGTCTTCAAGGTGACATCTTTACTTTTCAGTACTTTAAAGAGATCCTTTGCAGAAGATTTTCCCAGTGCAATGTGTCTTTTGATTTCTCAACTGCTGCTTCCATGGGTGTTGATTGTGGACCCAAGTAAAATGGAAATCCTTGACAACCTCAATCTTTTCTCCATTTATTATGATGGTGCTTACTGATCCGGTTGTGAGGATTTTTGTTTTATTGATGTTGAGGTGCAATCCATACTGAAGACTGTGGTCCTTGATCTTCATGAATAGATGCTTCAAATCTTTTTCACTTCCAGCAAGTAAGATGGTATCATCTATGTCATGTAGGTTGCTAATGATTCGGCCTCCAATTCTTTATATAATCCAGTTTCTCGGATTATTCGTTCAGATGTGGTGAACGGATATAACCCTGACATGCACCTTTCCTGACTTTAAACCATGCCATGTCCCTTTGTTCTGTAAGCACAACTGCCTGTTGATCCATATACAGATTCCTTAAGAGCACAATTAAGTGTCCTGGAATTCCCGTTTTATGTAATGTTAGCCATAATTTGTTATGATCTACACAGTCGAATGCTTTTGCATGGTCAATGAAACACAAGTAAACATCTTTCTGGTGTTCTCTGCTTTCAGCCAAGGTCTTTCTGGTATCAATAGTGATATCCCTGGTTTCATGTCCTCTTCTGAATCCAGGTTGATGATTTTGAGCAAAATTTTTCTTGTGTGTGATATTAATGATATTGTTCGGTAATTTCAGCATTTGGTTGGATCACCTGTCTTTGGAATGGGTGTAAATATGGATTTCTTCCAGTCACTTGGCCAGGTAACTGTTCTCCAAATTTCTTGGCATAGATGAGTGAGCACTTCCAGGGCTGTATCTGTTTGTTGAAATATCTCAACTGACATTCCATCAATTCCTGGAGCTTTGTTTTTTGCCAGTAGCTTCAATGCAGCTTCAACTTCTTCCTTGAGTACCAGCAGCTCCTGATCACATGCCACCCCTTCAGATGGCTGAACATCGACCAGTTCTTTCCAGCATAATAACTCTGTGTATTCAATCCATCTTTTTCTGATGCTCCCTGAGTCAGTTAATAGTTTCCCTGTAGAATCCTTCACTATTGCACCTTGAGGCTTGAATTTCTTTTTTAGTTCTTTCAGCTTGAGAAATGCAGAATGTGTTCTTCCCTTCTGGTTTTCCATTTCCATGTCATTATAATTCTTTATTTTGTCTTCTCAAGCTGCCCTTTGAAATCTTCTGTTTAGGTCTTTTACTTCACCACTCCTTCCTTTTGCTTTAGCTGCTCAACTTTGGAGAGCAAGTTTCAGAGTCTCTTATGACATCCAGTTTGGTTTTTTCTTTCTTTCCCTGCTTTTTAATGATATCTTGCTCTCTTTATGTATGATGTCTTTGATGCCATTCCACAATTTGTCTGATCTTCAGTTATTAGTGGTCAACACATCAACTCTGTTCCCTAGATGGTCATTAAATTTAGGAGGGACATACTCAAGGTCATACTTTGGCTCTTGTGGACTTGTTCTAATTTTCTTCAATTTCAGTTTGAATTTGCATATGAGCAACTGATGATCTGTGCCACAGTCAGCACCTGATCTTATTAAGACTGCTGACATGGAGGTTTTCCATCATCTTTTTCAACAGATATAGTCTATTTGGCTCCTGTGTATTGCATCTGGTGAGGTCCATGTGTACAGTTGCCATTTGTGTTGATTAAAAACATTATTTGCAGTGTAGAAGTTGTTAGTCTGCAAAATTCTGTCATGCAATCTCCGACATTATTTCTATCACCAAGGCCATATTTTCCAAATATCGATCCCTCTTCTTTGTTTCCAACTTTTGCATTCAGTCACCAGTAATTACCAATGCATTCTGAATGCGTGTTTGATCAGACTGCAGAAACTGGTAAAAATCTTCAATCTCTTCATCTCTGGCCTTAGTGGTTGGTGCATAAACTTGAATAATAGTTGTCTTAATTGTCCTTCCTTGTAGGCCTCTGGATATTATCCTATCACTGACAGCATTGTACTTCAGGACAGATCTTAAAATGTTCTTTTTGATGATGAACACAACACAGTTCCTATTCAAGTTTTCATTCCCATATTAGTAGATCACATAATTATCAGATTCAAAATGGCCAATACCAGTCCATTTCAGCCCACTAATGCCTAGGACATCGATGTGTATGCTTTCCATTTCGTTTTTGATGATTTCCAATTTTGCTAGATTAATACTTCATACCTTCCATGTTCTGATTATTAATGGATATTTGCAGCTGTTTCTTCTCATTTTGAGTTGTGCCACATCCACAAATGAAGATCCTGAAGACTTTACTCTATCCACAGCATTAAGGTCACCTCTACTTTGAGGAGGCAGCTCTTACCCAGTTGTCTTCTCGGTGCCTTCCAACCTGGGGGAATGATTTTCCAGCACTATATCTGACAGTGTGCTGCTGCTATTCATAAGGTTTTCCTCACTAATTCTTTTAAGAAGTTGACTGCTGGGTCCTTCTTCTAGGCTATCTTAGTCTCAAAGCTCAGCTGAAACCTGTCCACCATGGGTGACCCTACTGTCTCAAAGCTCAGCTGAAACCTGTCCACCATGGGTGACCCTACTGGTATCTAAATACCAATGGCATAGCTTCCAGCATCACAGCAACAAAGAAGCCTCCACTGACAAACAAGTTACCTAGTGCTGCCAAAATAAAAAAATATTACATGTGAATGGCTTTAAAGAAAAATTTATTTTTTGGACAGCTCTGGAGCCTGAGAGTTCAAATTACAGTTTCTGCCATGCCAGTTCCTTCTGTGAGCCTGTCTCCTAGATTCTGCTTCCTGCTGGCAATGCTTAACAGTCTTTTGCTTGTAGATGAATTCTCATATGGTATATGTCTTCCCCTGTGCACATTTCTGTGTCTATTCTCTTCTTTTAATAAGATATCACTCTGAAATGATTAGGTTTAGGGCCCACCTTGCTCGAGCATAACCTCATTGACATAATGAAAGAAAACTCTTATTTCAAAACACAGTCATATATACAGGTATAGGGGTTAGGACTTCCAAATATCTTTTTGGGTGATAGAATCCAATTCGTAACTCTGCACCCTTTGATCACCTAAAATTGAAGTCCTTCCCAATGCAAAATACGCTCACCCTATCATGTTCCCCTTGGAAACCCTGGTGGCACAGTGGTTAAGTACTACAGCTGCTACCAAAAGTTTGACAGTTTGAATCTGCCAGACAGTCCTTGAAAACTCTATGGAGCAGCTCTATTCTGTTCTATAGATCCCTATGAGTCAAAATCCATTAGATGGTGGTGGTTTTGATTTCTTTGGGATTTATCACACTCTCTACGTATAATTACCCCTCCTTATAATCACTCATCACATACAACAGATCCTCTTTCCAAAGTGTTTCTTGGCCCACTCTCTCCTTTCACCTTTTTTGGCATCTATCACTGTCATGTGTGTGTGTGTGTGTGTGTGTGTGTGTGTTTGTGTATATAGAGCACTGATGTGTAACAGTTAATAGCTTGACTTTTAACCAAGTGATTGGTAGTTTGAAATGATTAGCTACTACTTGAAAACCCTATGCAGCAGCTCTACTCTGTCCTACTAGATTACTTTGAGTCTGAATTGACTCCACAGCAGTGGGTTTAGTTTTTCGTTTTTGTAACTACCTTGGTCCAAATGGTCATTAATTCTTCCCTACTTTTATCAATTCTTAGTCACTTTATCTATGTCTGGATTTCTGGTTTCTCTTTATTTTCTCCTAGGCTGCAGAATGTGTTGTGTACCCTAAGATATATGTTGACCCTGTACCTGTGGATGTAATTCCATTTGAAAATAGGCTTTTCTTTGTTTTGTTACTGAGGTCATATTAGTGTAACAAAAAACTCACCAAACCCACTGTTCTGTAGTCAATTCTGACTCATAGTGACTTTAGGGACAGAATAGAATTGACTCACAGACTTTATAAGAATGCCGTGGTGGATTTGAACTGCTAACCTTCTAGTTAGCAGCCATAACACTTAACTACTACACCACCAGGGTTCCATATGAGTGTGAACCCAAAATGGAACCCACTGCATTTGAGTAAATGCCAACTCATAGTGACCCTGTAGAATAGAGTAGAACTGTCATAAAGTTTCCAAGGAACTCCCGGTGGATTTGAACTGCTAACCTTCTACTTAGCAGCTGTAGCACTTAACTACTACACCACCAGGTTTTCCTATATTAATGTAGGGTGTGTTTGAAACCAAATTGCTTTCGAGATACGAAAAGAGAAAGTTAGACACAGGGACAAGCAAGCAAACACAGAGAGAAGAAAGACATTTTCAAATACTCAATAAATGTACATATACATACAAATATTATGATGATGGTAGGGATGATCATAATGCTGACAGAGCCAGTAAAGTGACCATCCCTTTCTTGAGCCTTAAATGCCAAAGCATCCAATGAAAACTTGGATGTCAATCTTAATAACAATGATGAACTTTATTGCTTAGCTATCTATGCTCTTCTTTCTCAGTTTAGGAGAGAAAAGTTTTCCTAGATTCATCATTTTTTTTTTTTTTTAATTCTCTATCTTACCTATACCTCATAAGTAGTTCTTTTATTAAAGTCTTTTCATTGGAGTTTTCTGGGATGATTTCTGTTTCCTGCTGATGTAGTTACTGATAAAGAGGATATTCAATGTATTTTTGTCATACTGATTTAGAACTAAAAGGCATTTTTATCCCTTTTATTGTTTGTGTTGTGGTATTTGTTCAATAAAGGATAAAAATTATGCAATAATGAAACTAGAAACACTTTTAACTTCTTACTCTGAACTTTTATTTTGTTTTGTTTTGACTACTTTTAATATATTCTTGAGAAAGTTAAGAATTTTCATTTAAATAGACAGTTAGATACAACTTTATTAGTTTGTGTAATTTTATACAAAAAAGGCTCAGCCACTTCTCCTAAATAATTATACCTTAGATATGAAATAATGAAAACAAATGGGAAATAGCATTTAAATACATAGATATTTATTATATAGTTATTTTCTCAGGAATATATGTAGCGGTTAAATGATGCCACTAAAAGATTTCAGGTACTGGTCAAGTTGTTTTATCGACTCTTGCCTGCAGTAAGCATGCTATTAAAGTGGGCTTGGCAAACTTTCTGTATTTCAGGTATTTTTACTAGAATTATTAAGTGATTAGTTGGTATTTCCTGTGCATTAATCTGTGACACCTTTAAACATATCCTACTGCTCACAGTTTTCTCTCATAGGCCCATCCATAGCTACACGGGCTGTTATGTTGATTAACTTGATCATAGATGTCACTTAAGCCATTTTCAGGAAATACATATGTCAAAACTGCAGCCCACAGATCATTAGTAGATGATTACTTGTATTGTTTGTGATGCTAGCCGAGTAACCTGGGACAAGCTCTTTAATCTGTCTAAATTTCAGTGTCCTCTCCTGTGACATGGGGCTGATAATACCTTTCTACCTACAAAACACATTGTAGAGCATGATACAGATGTAAGGGAACAGTTATTTAATTCTATGTTTATAAAGATGCATTCGATAGTATTAGTTTATGCTTTATAGTCAGCCCCTTAAGAGCCAAAATACTCTGAAATATTTCAACTGAAAGTCTAACCTTAGAAAATAAGTGTCATGGAATGTGTTTCATCATTTATATTTAAATGCTTTTAGGCCTCAGTGCTCACAAAATGACATCTCACTGCCCCCCAGTTGATTCTGATTCATAAGGATCCTATAGATAGAGTAGAACTGCCTGATAGAATTTCCAAGGAGCTCCTGTCAGATTTGAACTGCTGACCTTTAGGTTAGCAGCTGTAACACTTAACTCCTATGCCATGAGAGTTTCCACAAAATGGCATATATATGGTATTCTGCTTGGCAGATGTCATGTGCCTTATATGGCTGTAGAAATTGAAAGGTGTGAAAGTGAAAGAGAATGTAAGATGGGCATGGTGGCCTGAAGTTTGTATACATACATACATATGTATGTATGTATACATATATATGTATGTATGTATATGTACATACATATATATACATACACATGTATGTATGTGTGTGTGTAAATCCTTGATGTCCTTTTTCTTTTTCTGTTATTTTTCTTTCCCTTATTTTGGTTGCAAATAGCATTTTTGCAGAATGAACAATACCCCAAATTGAATATTTTTCTTTCATGTCTATGGTCCTCAAGAGGAAAACATGGGAAATATATTTCTGTTTTGTGTGACTTTGTTTTAGACATTTCAGAACCATCATGGGAAACTTTCTCTCTCTGTCTTTAATGCAATAGCCATTTGTTCGAATATTTCTTCTTTTCCTGAAGAATGCTCCCTCATGGATTTTCTTGGTTAGTGCTTTGGTATTTATGACATAAGTGTCTCAGTAAATGTAGGAAAACAATGCTCACTGGTAAAATTTGGAAGGGATGTAAGGAATCTGTAGTTTTAAGTTGAGTAAATGCATTGAGCTGTGTTGAGATTAACCTCTGTAGTCTGATAATAAGTAATAGATTAAATAAATTACAAGATATACACAATGAACTATTATATGAGCACTACATGTGAGAAGGAGCCCTAGTGATGCAGTAGTTAAGAGCTTAGGCTGCCGTCTAAAAGCTCAGGAGTTTGAATCTATCAACTGCTTCTTGGAAGCCCTATGGGGTAGTTTTACTCTATCCTGTAGAGTTGCTATGAGTCAGAGTTGACTCAATAGCAATTTTTTTAAACACGAGATTACACTTGTACTTACGGACAGAAGGAAAAGGAGAGAGAGGGAGAGGAGGAAAAATTCATTTATAGATTGATAGATAACCCTTAGATTCACATGTTATCAATTTATGGATTATCTGTAGTGAACTTTTGATCTTGCATTCCTTTCATTTATATACTCTTTATATAAAAATTTTTTAAATTTAATATAACTGAGTGAAAATGTACATTCCCGTATAAATTTACATGTCCACCTATATGCAGCTTTCACTGCTCTCCCTGTCCAGTGACAGCACACTATTCCTCTCTGCTCCATACATGTCTCATCCTCCCAACAGCCTTCTTTCCCTCCTCTCCACTCACTCTCCAGCCAGAGGTCAGCAGGATGATCCTATAGATGTATAGAACCATAAAGTGCATCCAATATATGGTCACTCTGCATTGCCAAGTCCAATCCATTCCTGTCCAAAGAGTGGACCTTCATTATAATTTATGGGTAAGGGCAGCATCAGGGCCGGGGGCCATGCTCTCAGGGGAACCCCGAAGCCGCTGGACCATCAGTTGAGGTCTTTTAGTGGAGATCTCAGGATGCACCCCTTTTTATTCTTGTGTTCCAGTGAGACTCAACCTAGTGAGCTCCATCGTGGCTATCACTGGTGGTGGCTGGGCACCATCCAGTTCTTCCGGTCCCAAGTCGATGTAGGCACCCACTCATGAGGGTCTCTCTGTCATCTGGGTTGTCTTTACCCTATGTCATTTTGGTCCTCAGTGAGCATCCATTCCTGCTGAGTTGGGACCATTTGCTGTGTCCTCGGACGGCAGCTTGGCAGCTTTTACGACCCCAGACACCACTCACCAGTGTAGGGTGCAGAGAGCCTTCTTAGCAAAGTGCTAGTTGTGCCAATTGGCCTCGATTTCACCTAAGATCGTGGTTCCCTGCCCCCTGCCCCAGCTACTCTATCCTTGCAATATTGGGTTAAGATGGAAGGAGTACTCAAGTTATGCTGAAGTCCACTTAATGTTGTTCTTGTTTCTAATGTATGCTGTCACTGATTTCTCCCAACTGGATTTCTAGCAACTATCTAATCTAAATCCTCCCCACCTCCCTCCCTACCCTAAGAGTGTTTTCTTCTACACAAGTCTGTTTTGAGATCTTATCGTAGAGGTGTCATACAATATTTGTCCTTCTGTTGCTGAGTACTTTCACTCAACATAATGTTTTCCAGTTGAAACTAGGTTATGAGATGTTTCCTGGAATCATCATTATTCTTTATCATTGTGTAGTGCTCCATTGAGTATATGTACCATAGTTTACCTATCCATTCTTCTGTTGTTGGGCATCTGGGTTGATTCCATCTTTTTGCTATCGTGGACTGTGCTGCGATTAACATTCTGGTGCATGTGTCCGTTGGTGTGAAAGGATATTCTGTAGGATTCTGTAGGAATCAATATTCTGTTGATTCTGTATGATATATTCCAAGTAGTGGAATTACTGGGTCAAATGGTATATCCATTTTTTTAAGGAATGACCGGATTGCTTTCCAAAGAGGCTGGACCATTTTGCAACCCCACCAACAGTGTAGGCGGTTTCCACTTTCTCCACAGCCTCTCCAGCATTTGTTGTTTTGTGTTTCTTTTTTTTTAATATAATTTTTTTATTGTGCTTTAATTGAAGGTTTACAATCCAAGTTAGTCTGTCATACAAAAATTTACACACATTTCACTATATGACTCTAGTTTCTCTCCCCACATTTCGACAGCACTCTCCTCCTTTCCACCCTTTATTTTCTGTGTCCATTCAACTACCTCCTGTCCCCCTCTACCCTCTCATCTCACCTCTAGACAGGAGCTGCCCAGTTAGTCTCATGTATCTACTTAAGCCAGGAGGCACAGTTTTCACTACTATCATTTATGTCTTATAGTGGGAAATGGTTTTAGTTCTGGGCTAATAGAGAGTCTGGAGGCTATGTCTTCTGGGAAACAGTCTGCAGGTCCATTAAGTCTAGTCTTTTTTAATGGGGTTCAAATGCTGCATCCCACTTTTCTTCCACTTCATCAGGTACTCTGTTGTGTTCCTTATCAGGGTAGTCATTGTTGGTGGCTGGGCACCATCTACTTTCGGTATTATGCTCATGTGGTCTTGGGATTCTGTGGCCTATTCTGTCTCTTTGGCTTTTCTTATTTTTTTGATTTCCTTTGTTCTCCTCTGCTTTAGGTGGGTTGAGACCACCTGATGTTTCTTCAATGGCTGCTCCTTTAGCTTTTAAGACCCAGATGCCATTCACCAAAGTGGAATGCAGAACATTTTCTTTAAAAGAACTTTGTTATGCCGACTGACCCAAATGTCCCCTGAAACCATTATCCCCAGACCTCTTCCACTGATGCTCTGTTCTTTGAAGTGTTGGATTATATTAAGAAACTTCTTAGCTTTTGGTTTAGTCCAGTTGTGCTGAATTCTCCTCTACTGTGTGTTGTCTCGCCCTTCACCAAGCTTAATTCTTCTTGACTATTGAATTAATCAATATCCTCCCTCCCACCCCATCCTGGAAACCATCAGAAATTATTTTCGTCTATGTTTAAACCACTTCTTGAGTCCTCAACCCTTATAATTGTTGGAAACCCTGGTGGTGTAGTAGTTAAGTGTTATGTTTGCTGTTTTAGTCAGCTAGGGCTGGTCTAACAGAAATACCACTGAGTGGATGGCTTTAACAAAGGAAGGTTCATTCTTACACAGTCTGGTAGGGTGCAAGTACATATTCAGGGTGTCCGCTCCAGGGGAAGGCCTTTCCCTTGTCGGCTCTGGAGGAAAGTCTGGTATTGCATCTGGAGGAAAGTCTAGGGAGTGTCTTGGCACAGGAACCTCAGGTCTGAAGGACACGCTCTTCTCCTGGTGCTGCTTTCTTGATGGTAACGAGGTTCCCAATTCTCTGCTTGCTTGTCTTTCCTTTTATCTCTTGCAGACTGAAAGGATTAAGGGTGGGGCAAGCCGTACTCCATGGAAACTCCCTTTATAGCAGGGAAGTAATCCTGTGAAGGAATTTACAGTCCCACCTTAATCCTTTAACATACAGTTTAGGGAAACCACAAAATGGAAGACAGTCACAAGACACTGGGAATCATGTCCCAGCCACATAGCTACACATATTTTTGGGGAGACACAGTTCAACCCATGACATCTGCTAACCAAAATATCGGCAGTTTGCATTGGCCAGGTCCTCCTTGGAAACTCTATGAGGCAGTTCTGCTCTGACCTACTGAGTCCCTAGGAGTTCGAATTGACTTGATGACAGTGGCATGCAATACTTATTCTTTTGAAACTGACTAATTTCACACAGCGTAGTGCCTTCCAAATTCCTCCACATTATATTTCCCAAATTCAACATCGTTCTTTATCATTGGATAGTATTGTGTCAGTATACCATAGTTCATTTATCCCTCTGTTGATAGGTACCTAGGTTGATTCTATCTTTTTGCTGTCATGGACAGTGCTGAGATAAACACTGGTGTGCATGTATCTATTTGTGTGACAGCCCATATTTCTTTAGGATGTAGTCCAAGAAGTGAGATCGCTGGAATACATGGTATTTCTATTTCTAGCTTTTTTAGAAAGCACCAAATTAATTTCTAAAGTGGTTGTACCATTTGACATTCCTACTAGCTGTGTAGGAGTGTCGTAGTTTCTCCACAGCATCTCCAACTTTATTATTTTGTGGTTTGGGGATTAATGTCAACCTTGTTGGGTGAGACGGTATCTTATCTTAGTTTCAGTTTGAATTCTTCTAATGGTTAATGACTGTGAGCATTTCCTCATGTATCTCTTAGCTACCTGAGTGTCTTTTTTGATGAAGTATCTGTTCATATCCTTTACCCACTTTTTAATGTGCTTATTTTTCTTCCTGTTATTGAGGTTTTACGGTACCTTGAAGATTTTAGAGATCAGATTTGTCATATCTAAAGATTATTTCCCAGTCAGTGGGTTGTCTTTTTAGTCTTTCAGTGAAGTCCTTGGATGAGCATAAGTGTTGGATTTTAAGGAATTCTCAGTAATCTAGTTTCTCTTCTGGTGTCTGTGTATTGTCAATAATGTTTTGTATTCTGTTTATGCCATGAATGAGGGCTCCCAGGATTGTCCCTATTTTTCTCGTACGTGATTTTTGATGTTTTAAATTTGATATTTACTTCTTTGATCCATTTTGAGTTAGTTTTTGTGCATGGTGTGACATAAAGGTCTTGTTTCAATTTTTTTTTTTTGGCAAATGGACATCTAGTTATGCCAACACCATTTGTTAAAGAAACTGTGTTGTACCCAAATTACAGACTTTGTGCCTTTGTTCTTTTTCAGTAACGATTTGCTTATCCAGGGCTTCTTCCTTTTCTATATGAAGTTGGTGATGTGTTTCTACATGTTGTTAAAAAATGTCATTGGGATTGCACTGTATCTATAGATCGCATTAGGTACAATAGACATTTTCACAATGTTAATTATTCCAATCCATGGCAAGGTAGGCTTCTCTGCTTTTGTAGGTCTCTTGGTTTCTTGCAGTAGTGTCTTACAATTTTCTTTGTATAGGTCTTTTACACTTTTGGTTAGCCTTATTCTTAAGTATTTTATCTTCTTCAGGGCTATCGTCCGTGAGGAAATCCAGCTGAGTTTTGTATGTTTATCTTGTATCCTAATGCTTTGTTGAACTCTTCTGTTAATTTCAGTAGTTTGTGTGTGTGTGTGTGTGTGGATTTTTTGGGTTTTTCTCTATATATGATCATGTCGTCTTGAAACAGAGATACTTTTACTTTCTCTTTACCAAGTTTTTTTATTTATCTGTTTACTAATTATTTTTCTATCTTGCCTGGTTGGTCTGGCTAGGAGCTCCAACAGAATGCTGAATAAAAGTGGTAACCATGATAATCCTTTCCTGGTTCCATTTGCAATGGGAATGCTTTCAAATGCTTTTAGGATGATGTTGGCTGTTGGCTTTGCATAGATGACCCTTTTATGTTGAGAAAGTTTCCTTCTGTTTAAGTTTTGCTGAGAGTTTTTAACATGAATGAGTGTTGGAGTTTGCCAGATGTCTTCTGGTAAAATCAAGTGGTTTTTGTTTCTTATTTTATTTATGCAGTTGATTACATTAATTGTTTTTCTAATATTGAACCATCCTTGTATTCCTTGAATAATTCCCACTTGGTCATGGCAAATTATTTTTTAAATATGTTGAATTATATTGGCTAGAATTTTGTTGAGGATTTTTACATCTAAGTTCATGAGAGATACTGGTCTGTAATATTCCCTTTTTGTAGTATCTTTACCTGGTTTTGGTATCAAGGTTATGTTAGGTTTATAGAATGTGTTTGGCCATATTCCATCATTTTCTGTGCTCTGAAATACCTTTAGTAATAATTATATTAATTCTTCTGTAAAAGTTTGGTAGAATTCTCAAGTGAAGCTGTCAGGGCCAAGTAATTTTTCTTTTTGTCTGTATGGGGGTGGGGAGTGAGTTTTAATTACTTTTTTAGTCTCTTCTTTTGCTAAAATCTATTTTAGTTGTCCTGCCTCTGTGTTGGTTTATGTAGGTAATATATTTCTAGAAACTTGTCCATTCCTCTAGGTTTTCAATTTTAGAGTAGAATTTTTCATAGTATTCTGTTAGGATTTTTTTTTTTTTTTAATTTCACGTGGCTCCATTGCAATATCACCCATGTCATTTCTTATATGTGTTATTTGCTTGCTGCCCTATTTTTCTTTTGTCAGTTTGGCCAGTAGTTTATTGATTTTGTTGATCTTTTCAAAGAACTAGCTTTGGGTCTTGTTAACTCTATTGTTTTTCTATTCTCTAATACATTTAGTTCTGCTCTACTTTTTATTATTTGTTCTCTTTTGGTACTGAAGGGGTTCTTTTGCTGCTTTCCTTCTACTTGTTTGACTTGTAGGGTTAGTGCATTGAGTTTGGCCCTTGCCTCTTTTGGATGTGTGTGTTTATTGAGATGAATTGATCTCTGATAACTGCTTTTGCTGTGTCTCAGAGTTTCTGGTAGGATGTGTTTTCATTCTCATTTGACTCTGTGAATTTCTTTATTTTGCCCTTGATTTCCTCTACAATTCAGTAGTTTTTGAGCAAGATTTGGTTCAGTTTCCATGTGTTTGAGGGTTTTTCCTTGTTTTTTCTATGATTGCCTTATACTTTTATGGCTTCTGATCTGACATGATGCTTCATAATACTTTGGTGCTTTGAATTTTATTAAGAGTTGCTTTATGGTCTAATATGTGGTCTTTTCAAGATAATGTTCCAGGTGGGTTGGAAAAGAAAGTATATTTGATCAAAAAAGATAATTCAATAGAGCACAAAGTTTAAAAACAAGATAAATTTGCTAAACGTGAAGAGGAATAGAGAGAGGCATAAGCCTATAAATGCCACAAAACTTCAAGATATTTCCTGGAATAGTTAGTTATATTATTTTGTATACATTCAGCTACCCTGTAGTCATTCACCCTATTATATGTAAAATGCCTATTGTGTGTCCTGAACTTTTTCAAAGACTCTTGTTATGGTAATAAGCAAGACAAACACAGGCCTTGCTCTCAAGCAGCTTATTTATCATGGGAGAAAAAGCTTGAGTATGCCTCTAAGTATGTGTGTGTGTGTGTGTGTATGCATGTATGACATACACATATGATATGTATAAAACAGTGGGTTTTATATATATGTATAAATTAAAGTTTTCTTTCTTTTTTTTAAATTGTAGTTTAGTTGAAAGTTTACAGAGCAAACTAATTTCTCATTTAACAATCAGTACACATTGTTGTGTGACTTCTGTTAACAGCCTCACAATGTGCCAATATTTTCCTTTCTCAAACTTCTGTTCCCTGTTACCAGCTTAAGTCTCATTTTGTTTTATGGGCCTGTCTAATCTTTGACTGAAGGGGGAACTCCAGGAGTGACTTCATTACGAAGTTGAAAGTGTGTCTAGTCCACACTCTCGGGGTTTCTCCCGTCTCTGCCAGGCCAGCAAGTCTGGTCCTTCTTCTTGAGTTGGAATTTTGTTCTACATCATTATTTTTTTCCCAGCTCTATGTGGGACCCTCTATTCTGATCCCCCTCAGAGCAGTAGGTTGTAGCAGCTGGGCACCATTTAGTTGTGCTGGACTCATTCTGGTAGAAGCCTTTGTAGATGTGGTCCATTAGGCCTTTGAACTAATGTTTCCCTTGTATCTTTAGATTTCTTCATTCTCCTTTGTTCTCAATGGATGAGACCAGTGGAATATCCTAGATGGCTGATCACAGGATTCTAAGACCCCAGACACTACTCACCAAAGTTGAATGCAGAACATTCAAACTATGTTATGCCATTTGAGCTATATATTCCCCAGGACCATGCTTCCCACAAGCCTCAACCCAACAATTTGGTCATGCAAGCAGTTTGGACATGTCTACAGAGCTTTTATTACCTTGTGTTGTATGAGTTGTGTTGGCTTCCCCAGTATTGTGTACTGTCTTACCCTTTACCAGAATTACCACTTACTTATTGTCTATTTATGGTATTTTCATCTCTACCCCTCCCTCTCTCATAACTGTCAAAGATTGTTTCTTTTTATATGTAAACTTTTTCATGAGTTTTTACAGTAGTGATCTTATATAATATTTGTCATTCTGTGATTGGTTGATTTCACTCAGCCTAATAACCTCTAGTTTCCCCCATGTTATGAGATACTTCACAGATTCATTGTTGTTCTTTGTTTTTGCATAATACTACATTGTGTGTATGTACCACAGTTTGTTCATTCATTCGTCTTTTGATGGGCATCTAGGTTGTTCCCATCTTTTTGCTATTGTGAATAATGTTGCAATGAATGTGGCATGCCCCTAATTCTGATGTAATAATTAATATATATGTTGGCTGGGCCGCACATTTGTATTAAATATTTTGGTATAAATTGAGTATGCTACTAATCACATTCAATTATCAACTTTCAATCATTTGATGCCAGAAAAACCAGATTCTTATTTCACCAGGTTCCTGGATCCCTTCACTTCAAATGCCTGGGAAAATTCTAAATAAACTTCCAGAGTAGTTTACCAAAAGGAATATTTAGGTACAACAGAATCTCACAGAATTTCTTAAGGATTTTTATGGGTTAAAATTTTCTGAAATATTTCCATGAGTAAGTTACTGGGAAGCCATGAATTTCATGAAAATGGATTTTTATTTTCCATCGTTCATCTTTCAGCTCCTAGAGAGCGAGGAGGCAATTTGATTTAATTCAATTCAATGCATATTTATTGTAATTGCATTATAATATTTACTATCGTTGTTTTATTGTGTTTACCATAACTTCTGGAGGAAGCTCAGTAATTAGAGACCTCAGCAGTCAGTCATTTTGCCTTCTGTCGAAGTGTAGGATACCCCCAGGGCTCTGCTGACCCAGAATACTGAACAGCAATTGTCAGATTATCCCATGAGACTGTGTCCTTGAGGCCAGGGACTGTGTTCCCCATCACCCATTGTAGTTCTGGAATATGCTAGGCACTCCATAACTACCTTCTGGGAAAAGTCATTCCTCATTCTTTTGTCCCCTTTAACATTTAATTTCTCATTAGTATTTTTTTCAAAGGAATAAGTAGAGAAAAGGAGGAATCTTTGGTTAGTCACCGACATTCAATAAAATAGTTGAAGATACTGCAGTGGGAATTAGGAGTTTAAAAATAATTAAAAAATTAGTACTTGCCTTTGTAGAGTTCACACTCTGAAACAGTGCATAGGCTTCCAGAAAAAAAAAAATAAGATGCATAACTATATGGCACTGAAAAATGTACATTAATATATAGCTTGGTAGCCAAAGAATATTGAATAGAAACTAATATCAGAACATATGGCTCAGTAAAGGAGATAAATAATAAAGTGGTTTTTAGACACTTAGGTTGTTTTAGAATAAAGAAAGAATAGGCTTTGTTTTATATGCTGACGGTTCTAATTTTAACTCTGAATCAGTTTATCTGACATGCTTGAATTACTTAGTGTTGAGACATTTACTTGCAAGTTAGTGAAGAGTGAGAATGGATAAGATTATTCACTCAATGAGAATGCAGAGTAGCAGGGTGGTTTGATGCAGGTACTTCTATTCTGGGAAGGTAAATCTTAAGAATTTGACATAAAGCAAGGAAAAAAACACATTTAATTCAGTCATTTATTCATTCAACAAATATTTATTTAACATGTATCTGTCATAAAGACCAAAGATATGGAAAAGCAGAGATAGGAAAATGGGTTCTGCACAGAGCAGTTTTCTTCATTGAAGTTGACATGTTCTGTTGAGGAGTAACAAAACTTTCTAAGATATAAGAGCATCATATCAAATCAAGGGTATGGAAACAGCATCAGTGTTAGAGTTAGCATGACCTAGTTTTGAATCTCAGCTCAGCTTCTTGGTTGGATTAATAACTTAACACTCTGAGTTCGTTTTTCTCATCTGTAAAACGGTGATATTGGTAACTTCCTTGTATACTTAAGTGATTCAACGTCATCTAATATCCTAGAGTAAAGTCGTCCCATGTAGCATGTAGCAAAAGTTATCCCTCTTCTTTTTTTCTCTCTTAATTTGTAATATTGCTCTCAAAAGTGATCTAATGGATGGCTAAGATAAAAACAATGAAAGACAGCCAATGTTGGCAAGAATGTGAAGAAACGAGAACCGTTATCCATTGCCGATCAGAATGCAGAATAGTACAGACCCTGTGGAAAATCATTTGGTGGTCCCGTAAAAAGTTAAACAGAGAGGTATTGTACAACCCAGAAATTCTTCTGCTGGGTATATGTCTAAGAAGCTTGAATGTAGCAATGCAAAGAGAAACACATACATCAATGTTCATTCCAGCACTACTTACAATAGCTAAGATGTGGCAATAGCCTTGATATCCATTAACAGATGACTAGATAAACAAAACGTGGTACAATATATCAGGTATGACAAGTTCGTGAACTTGCCACTGTACAGTTACGTTAGCAGCACTGTACAAATAGTTCAGTAAAGCTTCATAGCCTTGGTATATCATTCTCTCATGGCTGTGTTCATGTTGACATGTGACAGCGTTTGCTAAGTGGCACCCACCATAGTTGTTGCGTGTTTTTGTGTGCTGTCGTGAGAATGTCAGAGCTTGAATTAAAGCAACAATGTCAAATTTCTTGTTGAACTTTGCGAGTGTGGAAGTGATATCAGAGACATGTTAGTGCAAGTTTATGAGGATAATGCCATGAAGAAAACGGCAATGCACAAATGGATTAAAGTGTTTTTTCTTTTCTTCTGAGAGGAGAGAAAGCATCACTAACGAGGAGAGGTCAGGACAGCCAGAATGAGCAGAACTGATGAAGATATTGCAAAAATTCATTGAATTGTGTGTCAAAATCATAGTCTGACTGTACAAAGCATAGCAGAGCAAGTTAACATAGATAAACAGGAAAATCCTAACAGAAACTCTTGACATGAGAAAGGTGTGTATGCAGAGATGGTCCTGAAGGAGCTCGCTGATGAACAAAAGCAAAGGAGAGTCAAAGTCTGCCAAGAGCTTTTGGAGAAGTACGATGATGTTTTTGGCAGTCATCACTGATGATGAATAAGACCCTGAAACAAAGCATCAAAGAGTACAATGGAAGTCAGCCAATTCTACATGACCAAAAATGTTCCATCAGTCCAAAATCAAGTTACAGTGATGTTGCTAACCTTTTTTGAAATCAGAGGGATTGTTATGATGAATTTGTACCAAATGGACAAAGAGCTAACCAAGTTTACTATTTGAAAGTGCTGGAAAGGCTGTGTGAAAAAGTTACATGAAAATGACCTGAACTTTTTGCCAACAACTCATGGCTCTTGTATCAAGACAATGGACCAGATCATATAACACTGTCTGTGAGGGAGTTTTTAGCTGTTAAAGAATACCCTCCCTACTGACCTGATCCAGACCTCAGTGACTGTTGAAAGGAAGACACTTTGATGACATTCAGAACATCAAAGGTAATACAATGATAGCTCTGATGGACATTCCAGAAAAGGAGTTCTGAAGTTGCTGTGAAGGGTGCACTATGCACTGGCATTGGTGCATAGCTTTCTAAAACGAGTACTTCAAAGATGACCGTAGTGATATTCAGTGGCGAGGTATGCGGCACTTTTTCTAGGATGAGTTCGCAAACTAAATTGTCAGTCTTCATATACATAGAGTGGAATAGTAATTGTGCTTTAAAGAGAAAGAAATTTCTGATACATGCCACAACCTTCAAAACATTGTGTTGAATGAAGTCAGTCACAAAAGATAAATACTATATGGTCTCACTAATACGAAATACTTTTGTCATGAACTGTGTCCCTCCCAAAAATGTGTGTAGCCATTTGACTGGGCCATGATCCCAGTATTTTATGATTGTCCTCTATTAAAGAAGAGTAGGGTGGGACTGTAAATCCCTTTCTAAGGTCACTTCCCTGCTTCGTGGTAAAGGGAGTTTCCCTGGGTGTGGCTGGCATCACCCTTTACACTTTTATTTTGCAAGAGATAAAGGAAAGGGAAGGAAGCAGAAAAACCTCACACCATGAGGAAAGTAGCACTGGGAGAGAGTGTGTCCTTCAGATCTGAGATTCCTGTGCCACAATGCTCCCTGACCAAAGACTGATGCAACATAGAGACTTTCCTCCAGAGCTGACACAGAGGGAAAGCCTTCCCCTGGAGCAGACATCCTAAATTTGACTTGTAGACTACTGAACGGTGTAAAAATAGACTTTTCTTTGCCAAACCCATCCACTCTGTGGTGTTTCTGTTAAAGCAGTACCAATTGACTAAAACAACTTCAGATAGCTAAGTATATAAAAGTAAGCTGAATCCATTGCTGTCAAGTCAATTCAGACTCACAGTAACTGTATAGAAGAGACCTGAACTGCCCCAGAGAGCTTCCAACTCCAAGGAGCACTTTGTGGATTTGAACAGCTGACCTTTTGGTTAGCAGATGTAGCTCGTAACTACTGTGCCATCAGTATTAGGTAAATATATAGAGATCAAAATTTAATAGCAGTTGCCAGGGTGTGGAAGAAGGAGGAAAAGGGAAGTCATTGTTTACACAGCAGTGAATTTTTGTTTATGGAGTTAAAAAATTTGGGTTCATATATAGGTGATGGCTACACAACATGACTGACATAATCAGTGTCACTGAATTGTACACGTGAAAATGTATAAATGGAAAATGTTTTGTTATTTATATTTTTACAGTAATTTTTTTCCAAAAATGGGAGCTAACGGAAAGGCTTGGAAACCATATTTAATATAGTGACCTCTAGATGGCGCCCTAACAATAGAAGAATGGTTTGTTGGAGGGTGACTTTTTATGAGGAAAAAGATGGCATATGCTTGTGCTGATGCCTGATTACTGCATGACATACGTCCCTGGGCCAGCTTTACATTCCTGCCTAGCAAGTGCGCTTGTAAAACTAAAAAAAATAGACAGTTTGGTGAAGGTGTCTACACTTGGTTTAGCTCTGTGAAAAGCTGTTTTTGTCTTTTGTGTAAGAAAGGAAGAACAGTTACAAGGTCGTTAAAACTTACCACTTCTTTCAGAAACATTGGAAGGACTGACCAGAGACAGGGAGCCAATAGACAGCTCATCTAAGGAGAAAATATGAATATTTATGTAGCCCCGTGTGCTGGTACTGGTGGTTTATTAAAAAAAAAAAAAAAAAAAAGCCAGTCTCCTTTACCACTGTACTCTCAGATAAGGCAACCTGAGTTATAAAATTCCAGTGAGAGGAAAGGAATGCATAGAAGAATCCAGAGAAAGGTACTGATTGGTGAGGGAAACACAATTTCTTTCTTTGGAAGGCTAGAAGGATGGAAGAAGTTGACAGTCTACATCAACAAGCCAGCCAGCCAAGTGCCGACAAAAACATCATATCACTACTTCTCAATTCTGTGCTCATGGCAGACATTACTAATCGAATATGTCGATTTTTCCTGCTGTGTTGGAGATGATTGAACAAGTGTTTTTTTGTCACAGCCCTCTAAGCAGCTATTACTAAATCATAGGGAGCGACACATGGGATAATAGCTTATCTCATCCCGAGGCATACACGGCCATCTCACTCAAAGATTTTTTTGCTTTGCTTTACTTGTTTGTTATTTTTACCTCTGTGGATGACAATGAAATCAGAAGAACTCTTTCAGAAGACTCATTATTCAGACTTGCTACAGAAGCAGCATTGCAGTGACATACAACAACACATAGTTCTCATTTATATTACTCATTTATGACAGTGGGTCAGCTGCTGTGACCCTGCTCCACGTTTTTTCTTTTTTCCTTTCCTTATTGCAGGACTGAGAGTAAAGGAGTAGGTTTGAATTAAGACATACCACTCTTATGGCAGACAAAAACAAAGCAGGTGAGCTGGCAGGAATAAACCATGTCTCGTAATGTTTTGCTCTGATGTAGGAGACATCAAGTTCGATCATGTTCTGTTGGCCAAGGCATATCTCAAGGCAAGCTCAATATCAATGAGATGGGAATGTATACTATTTCCAGAACAGGGTTCCTGCAGGACACCAGCAAAGACTGGGTACATATCATCCTCTTAGAAGGAAGAAAATACACAGTGATGAAATCTACCAGAAATTCTGTACTTTTAATCTTACTAGAGCAGCATGAAATGTTTAATGACCCATATTGATGTTCCCCCATGCATCTGTAGTTTGTTTTACTATGGGGGCTTGTGTGTTTCTGTGTTGCTAGAAACTATATACCACTGGTATTCAAATACCAGCAGGGTAATCTATGGCTGAGCTTCAAGACTAGGAAAGATAAAGAAGAAGGAACCAATAGTATATTGCTGAAAAGAACTAGCCAGTGGAAACATTATGAACAATAGTAGATCACTATCTGATACAGTGCTGGAAGATGAGCCCCTCAGGTTGGAAGGCACTCAAAAGATGACTAGGGAAGAGCTATCTCCTCAAAATAGAGCTGACCGTAATGACATGGGTGGGGTCTAGCCTTTGTGACCTTCATTTGCGGATTCAACATGACACAAAATAAGAAGATAGAGCAGGAAACATCCATTTATAACTGGAATGTGAAATGTATGAATTATGAATGCAAGAAAATAGGAAATCATCCAAAATGAAATGGAATGCATAAACATCACTACCTTAGGTGTTAGTAAGCTAATATGAACTGGTATTGGTCGTCTTAATTGGACAATCATTTAATATGCTATGCCAGGGACAGCAACTTAAAGATGAATGGCATTAAATTAATCATCAAAGTGAACATTTCACAATGTATCCTGAAGTGCAACACTGTCAGTGATAGGAAAATTGCCATACACATAGAAGGAAAATTAGTTGATAGTTATTCAAATTTACACATCAACCACTAAGGCCAAAGATGAAGAAATTGAAGATTTTACCACATTTATGTAGTCTGAAATTGATTGAACATGAAATCAGAATACATTGATATTTATCAGTGATTGGAAACAAAGAGGAAAGCTGCAAGTTGGAGACAAAGAGGAGGAACTTGTGGTTGGAAAATACAGCCTTGGTTATAGAAATGATGCTAGAGGTGTCATTAGAAAATTGTGTAAGACCGGTGACTTTGTTACTGTAAAAACATTTTATCAGCAACATAGGTGGCTATACATAGAGACCTCACCAGATAGAGTACATAGGAATTAAATAGACTACCTCTGTAGAAAGAGATGGTGGAAAAGATCAATCTCATCAGTGAAAATAAGTCTAGGGCTGACTGTGGAATGGACTATCAATTGCTCATCTGCAAGTTCCAGTTGAAACTGAAGAAAATAAGAACAAGTCCACAAGATCCAAATATAACCTTGATTATATCCCACCTGAATATAGAGACTATCTCAAGAACAGATTTAACACATTAGATACTAATGACTGAAGACCAAATGAGCTATGGAATGATATCAAGGACATCATACATGAGGAAAGAAAGAAGTCATTAAAACTACAGAAAGAAAGGAAAAAGCATAACGGATATGAGAAAAGATGATGAAAATTGTTCTCGAATGCCTGGTAGCTAAAGCAGTGGAAGACATGAAGTAAAAGAGATGAAGAGAAGATTTCCCAAAGTGGTTCCAATAGACAAAGTGTTACAGTGAAATGTGCAAAGACCTGAAGTTAGAAAGCCAAAAGAGAGGAATGTGCTCTGCGTTTCTCAAGCTAAAAGAAATGAAGAAAAAATTCAAGCCTCCAGTTGCAATAGTGAATGATCCTATGGAGAAAATACCAAATGATGCAGGAAGCATCAAAAGATGATGGAAGAAAAACCCAGTCACTGTGCCCAAAAGAATTGGTCAACATTCAGTCTTTTCAGGAGGTATCACATGGTCTAGAATTGATGGTAGTGATGGAAGAGGTCCAAGCTGCGCTGAAGGTACTGGTGAAAACAAGACTTCAGGAATAGATGAAATACAAATTGAGATGTTTTAAACCACTGAAAGTGCTCACATTTTTGTGCTAAGAAATTTGGAAGACAGCTACCTGGCCAACCATCTGGAAAAGATCCATAGTGATGCCTATTTCAAATGAAGTTGACCCAGCTAAATGTACAAATTACCAAACAAACAAACAAATCATTAATATCATATGCAAATAAAATTTTGCTGAAAATCATCCTAAAGTAGTTGAGGTAATAACGTCCACAGGGAACTGCCAGAAATTCAAGCCCGGTTTGGAGTGGATGTAGAACTAAGGATATCATTGCTTAAAGTTAGATGAATCTTGGTTGAAAGCAAAGAATGACAGTAAGATGTTTACCTGTGTTTTATCATCTATTGCAAAGGCGTTTGACTATGTGGATCTGTCATAGATTGTATTGTGTCCTCCCCAAAACGGGTGCAGCAGTTTGGCTGGGCCGTGATTCTCAGTGTTGTATTAAGTTTCAGTGTGTTGTCAATCCTGCCTCTACGATGTTAATGAGTGAGGATGAGCAGTGGTTGTGTTAGTGAGGCAGGACTCAATCTCTAAGACTGTATTGTGCCTTGAAGCGATCTCTTGTGTTATAAAGGGAAGAAAAGGAAACAGAGTTGGGGACTTCATATTACCAAGAAAAAAGCACTGAGAACAGAGCGTGTCCTTTGGCCTTGGGGTCCCTGCACTTCAGAAAGTGCTGTTCCAGGGAGAGACTGAGGATAAGAACTTCCCTCCAGAGTCAACAGAGAAAATCTTCTGGTGCAGCTGACACCCTGAATTTGGGCTTTTGCCTACTTTTCTGTATGAAAATAAATTTCTCTTTGTTAAAGCCATCCACTTGTGGTATTTCTGTTACAAAAACACTAGATGGCTAAGACAGGATCATAGCAAATTATGGGTAACATTGCAAAGGATAGGAATTCCAGAACACTTAACCGTGTTTGTGAGGATACTATACTTAGAACAAGAGGCAGTTGTTCAACCAAACAGAGGGATACTGCATGGTGTAAAAGTAAAGAAAGGTGTATGTCACGGTTGTATCCTTTCATCAGTCTCTGTGCTGAGCAAATAATTTGAGACTATATGAAGAATGGGGCACCAGGATTGGAGGATGACTCATTAATAATCTGCATTATGCAGATGACACACCTTGCTTGCCAAAACTAAAGAGGACTTGAAGTGCTTACTGACAAAGATCAAAGATCACAGCCGTCAGTATAAATTACACCTCAATGAAAAGAAAACAAAAATTCTCACAATTGAACCAATATATAATATCATGATAAAGACAGAAAAGATTGATACTGTAAAGGATTTAATTTTACTTGGTTGCATAATCAACACTCATGGAAGGAGCAGTCTAGAAGTCAAAAGACATATCTCATAGAGCAAAGCTGCTACAAAAGACCTCTTTAAAGTGTTCAAAAGCAAAGATGTCACTTTGAAGACTAAGATGCACATGACCCAAGCCATGATGTTTACAATAGTCTTGTATGCTTGTGAAATCTGCCTAATGAGTAAGGAAGACTGAAGAATTGATGTTTTCAAGTTGCAATATTGGCAAAGAATACTGAACATACTGTGGGCTGCCAAAAGAATGAACCAGGTCTGTCCTGGAAGAAGTATAGCCAGAATGCTCCTTGGAAGCAAGGATTGTGGGAATTCATCTCATATGCTTTAGATATGTTATCAGGAGGGATCAGTCTCTGGAGAAAGGCATTGTGCTTGGTAGAGTGAAGGGTCAGGCAAAAGAGGAAGCCTCTGAAGGAGGTGGATTGACGCAATGACTACAACAGTGGGCTCAAGCATAACAAGACTGTCAGGATGGCACAAGACTAGGCAGTGCTTCTGTTGTACGTAGGGTCACTGTGAATCACTTTGAGTCAGAGCCAATTGGATGACACCTAACAACAACAACATTGGGGTCCTGCTGGCACAGTGGCTATGAGCTCAGGCTGCTAATGAAAAGTTTGCAGTTCGAATCCACTAGCTGTTTCTTGAAAACGAGTGGGGAAGTTCTGTTCTGTGTTATACAGTCATAATGAGTCAGAACTGACTCTGTAGGAATGAGTTTGGATTTATTAACAACTGGAAGTCCCTGGATGGCACTCAGCTGCTAACTAAAAGACCTGGCAATCTTCAAAAAAATTAGCCACTGAAAACCTTTTGGAGCAAAATTCTACTCTGACACATATGGGATGACCACAAGTTGGAACTGACTGAACAGCAACTGGTATTGATAACTCAGCACATTTCAGTTCTCCTTCTTAACTGCAACGAACAGAGACAGAACCTATGGAAAGTTATGGTCAAGCATCTTTCAGCAACTCAGTCTGTTTGTCAGATAATAGGATAGCCCTTTACTCTAAATAGTCTGACTTAATTAAAACCACCTAACTTTATTAAATCTTAACATTATTTATTCACTATCCCTTTTTCACTCCTCTGCTCTTAGGTTGAAACTCCTCACCAAGACCTTTATGACCCAAACAAAAGAACTACTTGAAGTTAGAGAGGCACCATGTTTTCTTCTTTGCATATGATATTCCCTTTGTCTGGAATACAAGTCCTTCTGTGAAGGTCTACAAGGCTTAGTGTATTAACAGTTGTGCTCACATAAGTGTGGGTGGTATGCAGCACTTAATAACTCTAGGAAGGCACATTATGTGTTTTTTTGCCCTGATAATATTACATCTTTGTAACCAGGAACATGCCGTGTGTCAAACCAAAGAGAAATGAACTAAAGTTTCAGCAAAGGAACATTGAGGCATTGCTCTTATTTATCCTAATTTTCCATTCTCTCCAACGTTGATTTGAAGTACTGATCAATGATGCAAGGAAAGAACCACTGCCAGATTTTTCCAGGTGCATCCAGGCCAAGGCATTAACTGACTTCAACATCTGTTCTTTATTTGCCAACCATCAGAAGAGCGTATTTACCTTTTGCTTGGATTGACCAGTGAGTCAATAACCCCATTTTGAGGGACAGCTCTGTAGTTCTGCAGAAATGCAGTACAACCTTTCAGAAGTAAAGTGTACATTGGAATCATGGGACTGAGGACCTGCCATCTTTCCATAACAGCCTCAGGTCTTGAGTCCTCTTCCTTGACTACATTCTGAAGGCTAGGTGTTTGACCCTCAATTGCATTTGGATGCATATATTTATGCAGCAATGATAAGGAGACTAGTCATTGTGAAGTCAACCATTTGCTAAGGTTACTGAAAATTGTGACTGTGACTCTATCTTGATGTCCTACAACATAACGTTCATGTCCTGTTATGTGTTCTTTTGATATAAAGTACTACATTTCCTTTTATTTAACCAACAGGTGATTGGGATTGTTAACTTTTGATGCTGGCAAGCTCATAGAGAGGAAAAGTCTCAGTGTTCTAGAGATGAGGGGACAGGCCAAATACTCAGGTCATTGGTCAACACAAGCATGCTTTGCCTTGGTAAAGGCACTCTCTAGTCTCAAGTGACATTTTCCTTGTGGCATTCTGACCTGGACACCTAGCTATGTGCTTACATGTGGACTTTTTGTATTTAATAGGTTTCTTTAAAATTTCAATCTATCCATGTCCTTGATTGACCATGAACTTCTTTAGGAAATGTTTATTCAGTGCTTGGCACAGTTCTGTGTGTAGAGTAGGGCCTCAGTAAGTATTTACGGAGCAGATGGAATGAATTACTTCTCACTGCAGCTAATTATTCCCATCTTGAAAGCAAAAGGTCTTAGACAGAACTAATAGCCTAGAAAATGGCAAGGGAATTGAAGAACAATTTTAGAGAGGACTCTGATCAAAGCAGACATGTATCAGCATGCAACATCTTCTTGACTCTGTGTTTGTTCTTCCTTCATAAGGAGGCATTATGGTATGGTGAGCTAGAGCAGAGGCCAATAACAGATACGGCTCATGTCACGTCCTTACAGGAAGAATTCATTTGTTGAGTTGGCTTGAGAGCTGTAAGTCTTGGTTTCCTCAACTGCAAAATGGGAGAAATAATAATACTACCTCATAAAGCATGAGAGGTTGTGGGCTTTGAGTATTAGGCCATAGACCTTAGTTGTTATAATCATTGCTTGATATTATTGCTGATTAGTATTTTTCTTATTTAAATATTAGATTAAGAAGAGGCAGGAGAATGGGGTGATACTCAGTATCTGAGAGCACATTTCAAAAGGCCGTATGATTAAAGACTGTTGAAAACTAATATTCTATTGCTTATAAACTCCCACTCCTATCACCACATTAAATATAATCAGCATGACACAATCACCACACAAGCAGGGCTGCCAGCTTCCAGTGGCATAAGTACACGTGTAAAGACTCTGAAAGCAGCATGGTTGGTAAATGTTACACTTTCCTATCCTGCTCAAATCCCAAGGTTATTTGTGTTATAAAAGTGCTCTTGCTTATTAATTTGAAAACAAAAAACAAAAAAGAACAAGAAGGGAGAGAGTTGATTGTTAATCACACACAATTATTAGGCTAACTTATAACGAACTGGCATTTTAAGTCTTTATTAGAATTTGTTTGCCCTCACAGTGGTGAAACGACAGTGACGTCAGAAACCCTCTGTTACAAAAGAGAAGATACTGAGTGCTACGTAAGGAAACAGACAACTGAGATCTGAACGAACTCCCCCTCTCCATGAGAAATGTTGGACCACTAGATGCCTTTGCAGGAAGAAAAACTGCTTTTATTTGACAAGCTAGAAGCCAGTGTGACTTAGATAACTGTTTTCCAGATTTGAGTCCCTGGCCTTCAGCAGGGAATTCCAAGTCCAGTGTGATTACGGTGATTTCTTTCTCTTAAGTGTGCTTTCCTCAAAACGCTGGGTGCTAGTATCAATAGGCACCCTAAAAACAGGAGGCTTTTCTTTCAAAAGCAACATTCTTACCCAGGATAGAAAACATGGGCATGTCCTCTGGACCAAGGAATAGGGAGAATTTCTTGGCATGATGAAAATTTCTTTATTGGGAAGGGGGAATCTGGCGCTCATTTTGTCCTTCATTTTAGCAGAAGTATCATTGACTTTGGACTCACAAAGACTTCAGTTTATACTCAAAACAAACAAACAAAAAAAAAAAAACATGCAAAACCTGCTGCTATTGAGCTAATTTCGGCTCACAGCAACCCTGTAGAAGAAAGTAGGACTACCAGTTAGGGTTTCCAAAGCTGTAAGTCTTTCCATACTTGTTTAATCTGTACACTGAGCAAATAATCCAAAAACCTGGACTGCATGAAGAGGAACAGAGCATCAGGACTGGCAGAAGACTTATCAGCAACATGTGTTATGCAGATGACAACCTTGATTGCTGACAGTGAAGAGGACATGAACCACTTACTGATGAAGATCAAAGACCACAGCCTTCAGTATGGATTATACCTCAACATAAAGAAAACAAAATCTTCACAGCTGGACCATTAAGCAACATTGTGATAAGTGGAGAAAAGTTCAAAGTTGTCAAGGATTTCATTTACTTGGATCCACAATCAACACCCATGGACAGCATTCTAGAAATCAAAAGACATACTGCATTGGACAAATCTCCTGCAAAAGACCTCTTTAAAGTGTTATAAGGCAAAGATGTCACTTTAAGGACTAAGGTACCTGGTGCTTTCAATCACCTCATACGCATGAGAAAACTGGACAATGAGTTAGAAAGCTAAAAGGAGAACTGAAACCTTTAAAGGATGTTATTGGTGAAAAATGTTGAATATAACATGAACAAGTGTGTCTTGGAAGAAATTCAACTGGAATAGTCCCTGGAAGCAAGCCTGGTAAAACTTTATCTCACATACTTTGGACATGAGACCAGGAGAACCCACTCCCTTGAGAACATCATGCTTAATAGAGTAGAAGGCCAGTGAAAAAGACAAAGACTTCCAAGGCAATCAACTGACACGATGACGGCAGTGATGTGCTTGAGCATAACCGTGATCATGAGGATGGCACAGGAAGAGGCTGTATTTTGTCCTGTTATACATAGGGTTGTTGTGAGTCAGAACCAAGTCAGTAGCCACTAAGAACAACTGATCTTCACAGAAGCAGATTGCCACATCTTTCTCCTTCAAAGTAGCTGATGGTTTCAAACCTCTAACCTTTTGGTTAGCAGATAAGCACTTAATCCCTTTGCCACCAGGTTTCCTATTCATACCCTAGATTTTCTGTATCCTAGCTGTTGTGTGTTTGTGGATTAATTGACTTCTCTGACTCTCAGAGCCTCATTGTTATGTGTATGTATATATATATATGTATGTGTATATATATATACACTCACACATATGTATTACTAACATAAAATGTAGATATATAGTAATAATACTTAATTTCTATATAAATTTACTGTATATTATATATAACTATCTTTCTAAAAAGCCTGAAAGACATTAAAAATATAAATATTTAAGTAATGGTAGTTATTTTTAATAACAGCATTAGTTTTCTATATAATACTATTTTTGCTGGTCTAGTTGATGTAGACTTATAGTGAAGCCATGTGTACAGACTAAAATTGCTCAGTAGGATTTTCAATGCTGTGACCTTTCAGAAGTAGATGACTAGGCCTGCCTTCTGAGGTGCCAGTATCCTAGATGGTCCAAGAAGAGTATGTAATAAGGGCAAGTAGAAGTATTCATTTCGGGGCCCACAACTCCTTCATCAAACCATAGAATATTTTTTAGCAGAGTTTGAATTCCAGGGTCTTAATCCATCAGAACTAGAAGATACCTTTCTCCCTAGCTTTCCCTCAAGGGAATAGCTTAGTTGGCTCTTGCTCCACTTCTCTATCCAGGATGTCAATACATTGATTTCAGCTTAGCAGAGAGGAGAAGGCTGTAAAATTGAACAAGTGGAAACAAAGAGCTGAAGATTAGAAGTCTTACTGTCCGATGCTTTTGTGTCCTTTGAACTGCTTCACACACAATTTCGTGGGTAGCCACACTGTCTATAAGAGGCACAACTGTTCAAGCTCATTGTAATTTTCACAAATTGTCCTGAAATTACCAAGGCTGATTTCAAACATTTTGCATAGAATCAGCATTGTATTCAACTGAAAGAATAGATGGTCTTTTAGGAGCTGCCCTGACAGGTAATGCAGACATTGCAGAATATGGCATAGTCTCAGAAAAGACCTTTTGTGGTTTTTCAAATATGTCAATAAATTGTTTGATACTTTGCCCTTCAAAAGGGCAATGTATCAATGATTCTTTTCCCTTGAAGGGGGATTTTATTTAATGACTCATGGTGGAAGTGATGGTGTGCCATGTTTGGCATTAGGCTATAGGAGGCGTTGTGGCTTCCTCTCTATTCTCACTTTCGGTTTGCCCACTATGGGTTATGAGAATCCATAAGCAGTCCTATGGAGAAGTCCACATGGTGGGGGACTGAGGCCTCCCACTCACAATTACACGAATAAATCATCTTGAAAGTGACTCATCACCTACATCCAAACCTCCAGAAGACTGTGAGCTTGGCCAACATCTACAATGCTATGAAAAATCCTGTACTAATCTAAACTTCTCCTAAATTTCTGAACCACAGATACTATGAGCTAATAAGTGTTCATTTTATCACATGTCAATAATTAATACTTTTCAAAGGACTCAACAACTTTGTTTTTCTTTGGAAATGTTAGAACAGACTCACACAAACAAATTGGTGGATTTCGCCAAAGTTAGGTACTGTGTATATCCTTGCTGGCACCTCTATCTTCTAATTTATTTTTTCTTGGCCACCTAGGAAGTCAGGTACTGGTCCCAGGGCCACAATGTGTGATGGATGGAAAAGGAAAGACTTAGAAGGACCACCTGGTCTTCGGAATGACCTCTGAGACCTAATCTTCATCTGATGGGCATAGCATTCTTGATTTAACAGAGAAGGCTTTACTTTAAAAAATACGTATTTTCTAATCAATGGCCAATAAATGGATTTTTTTTTTTTTTAATACTTCTGTAAAAAAGAGTTGACCTACTTGGTCTGAAAGGGAAATGATGCATAAAATATTGAGATTGTGACTAATCCTTTACTCAGGAAAGATTTAGAACATATTTTGGGTTAGAGACTTCTCTATGGGTCCTGGACGAGGCGCTACGAATAAAGACCAGGTAGGTAGAGATGAAAGCAGCCCTCGCTTGTCTGCTAACTGAAAGGTGAGTGATTTCAATTCAGTTGCTCCTTGGGAGAAAGATGTGACAGCCTGCTTCCACACAGATTATAGCCTTGGAAACCTGATGAAGCAGTTCTGCTGTATTCTACTGTGATTGCTGTGAGTAGGAATCAACTCAGTGCAAATGAGTTTTTGGGTTAGAAATAATTAGTTCTCAGACAGATGCAATATATGTGGCTTCTATATGTTCTGAATCATTCCCTACATCATTCTCATTTTCTGATGTTGTGGAAAACAGAGTGCGTGGGTGTTGGAAAGTGCTCGACTGTTAAGTGAATTGTTGACTACTTGATCCAGTCCAGATGCTGAAAGGTCACAGCCATGAAAACCCCATGGAATGTAGTTCTGTGCTACACAAACAGGATAGCCATGAGTTGGAATGGACTCTACAATAATGTGTTTTGTTATGGACACACCACCTTGGTCTTGTAGAGTAGAGTCTTGACTCTTCTCCAGTTGTCCTACCAAAAATAAATTTGAAATAATGGAATCAATTTTTCTGGAGAGAGTATTTTTTCCCTTAATTTCTTAGTGCAGTGGAGAACAGGGTTATAACTGAAAGATATGTTTTCATGGAAACTATATAAAAAAGGTTTCTCATCATGACAGTGATCAAAATGTATGTATATATATATATATATATGAAAAGATTAACTCAGAAAGTTAAGTTACCTCAATTTAATTCATCTCTGTTATGAGATCAGTGGATGAAAAGGTTTCTAAAGTGTGAATTGTTGTTGTTAATTTACAAGATAAAGCATGCGTTGTTTTGGGAATCAGTCCCAGAGCTCACTGTTTTCACATTATCTTATATTATGAATAATTACACACAGACGTTAGCTTGATAAAGATAATTACAAGAATCTATCATTGCTGGGCTTTCGATTTATTTGATTGTGAACTTTTGGGACTTTGGTTGAGATAATTAACGTACACTGCATATTTATTTGTTGGTGTCTGCCTGAAATAGTTACTGATATTAATACAGAGCATGTTCTTACCTTTTCACAATGAGTATGTTTGATTAACAGCTCAATATTTATACATTTGAAGATGTTAAATACCAGATGCAAATTTCAAATAATTGCTTTAACAATCGAGTTCAAATATTTAACAGATTGGTGCTGAAAAGATTAAGTGGGAAACTTACTTTAAAGGCAAGTGTACGTGTGAGAGACAAAAGTAGAATGAGACAAGCAGATTTTAATCACTTCAGACTTTACATATGGCAGACACACAAATCATATGAAGGGGATACTTTCTAAATTTTGGAAATTTTCTATTGTTTCCAAATTTTATGGAGCTTTTTACTGGTATGCTAGGGAATGGTTCCCAACCCCAGTTGTGTGCAAGCATCATTGGGAGAACTATTTAAAAATACAGATTCCTGGGCCCCTTGGGTTTCTGAACTGTAGTTCTGGTTTAATACCTACACATCTTTATTTTTTTTTAACAACCTGCCCCGGTGACTGAGATGCACAGTCTGCTTTAGGAGCTGCTAAATTAGGACCTTCCTGTGGAAGTCTGAGCCTGCTGAAAACATGGTATCATTTTAGTTTGCGCTTAAAATCATAAACAGAAAAATATAAGGAAAGGAACATCATCTCTCTCCCCTTCACTGTACTCATGAGGCCTGGTCCCAAACTTGATGTCTTTGCATATTATTGTAAGAGATGCTTATCATCTGTAAGCTATGCCTTTTCCCACTTTCTTACTAGAGGAAACAGTCATTTACCCATTTCTAGCCCAGTTCTGTGGAATGTAGATTCAAATTACCCTCAAGGCTCTGCTGGCTTGGACTTGGCGTTGCTGCCTGGATCATGCTTCCACACTGTGCTTTGGTTTTGTCTCTTGTTCTCTGTATTCTCCCTTAAGTCTTAGTTTAGTCCCTCTGAGACTGGAAATCTGCCTTGGATTCCCTTCAGTCTCCTTCCAAGAAGGCAAGTCTTGCTTCAAAACAAGTCTAGAGCACAGTCACAACTAAAGCTCACACAGCCTGCCATTCTTGCATCCCTGAAACCTATTCTTACTGGACACTGTATTCCACCTACTCACCTGCCCAGAACTACGTGAGGCCAAGAAGAAGTTTTTGACCCCTAACCAAGAGACTGTCCCACCTGGTTCCTTGTCCATTCTCTCTGTCATGGTTAGCTGGGTTCATCAGGTATAGTCCTAAAATCTGACCCCAGAATTGGAACATCTGTGAACTTCTCTGGAATATTTAAGAAGATTCATACAGAAATTAAAACTGTTTGTAATCTTGTTTCATTTTTCTCTCTGTTGTTCTGTGTTGGTCAAACCAAAACCAGACCAAACCCTTTGCTGTCAAGTTGATTCTGACTGACAGAGACCCTACAGGACAGGGTGAGACCACCCCATAGAGTTTCCAAGGAGCACCTGGTGGATTCAAACTGCCAAACGTTTGGTTAGCAGCCGTAGCACTTAACTACTACACTACAAGAGTGTTTTCCTGTCTTGGCCGGGAGACAGGAATTTAGAGCTGTTTATTCACTTTTGTTCTGATCCCTGACCTAGGTCTATCCTGCCCTTGATTTCAAATAAATTACTTATTGGGGTAAGACCTGCAGGACAAAAGATATAAAGGGCTTGTGATAGGTGTCTTCAGACATTTAAAAGGTTGTCTTGCAAATGAGAGTGGCCAATTATAGTTCAGAATAAGGATAAGTATTTTCCCAGTCTAACACACATGGTGTGAGAATTCTCTGAAGAAAGAGGACTTCCTCACTGGGGGGTTCAGTAAGGAACTGAGTGACCATCGGTAGGGGCTTCATAGAAGGGGAGCCACGATTACAGTTGTTGCTACCCAACTCAGACTCATATCAAATGTCTTAGGCTAAAGAAGAACACCAGTGCAGTGTGTAAAGCCAAAACCAAACCCACTGCCATCTAGTCAGTTCTTATTTATAGTGACCCTATAGGTTGGAGTAGAACTGCCCCATAGATTTTCCAAGGAGCACCTGGCAGATTTGAACTGCTGACCTTTTGGTTAGCAGATGTAGCAATTAACCCACTATGCTACTAGGGTTTCCATGTGGTGTATAAATACATATATATTTGTGTAAAGTAAATGGCTCATGGCTGGAAAATCTCAAGTCTGTGAATCAGGACAGAGGCTTCTGATTCACATAGCTGCAGTGGCTGGTGAATCCATATAGAGAGGTCAGACAGCAGATCTCTTACTCACAGGCTGCTGAAGCTGACAAATCCCAAGACTGGCAGGTAAACTGCTATCTAGAATCCCAAGAACTGAAGGTCAAATGCAAGCAAGATCCAGAGAAAGAAAAAGCCAGCAAGCTTTACCAGAGAATGTACATGTATTAGATGCAGACTACATTCCCAAGGACACTCCCCTTCAACTGATTGGCTGCTCACAGGAGATCACATCATGATTCATTAGACAGATGAGCAGTCATATGCTTCGGGATTATCAGTTACTGCTCTGTGGAGTGGGTTGCAGATCTTAACTCAAGAGATTATACTGCATGACTCGGAAGAGGATTATGGGCCAGCCTGGACATGATGACATAATGAATATTTTGATTATATGTCACTTGGAACAATCTTCTGTGTGTCTTGAGACAAAGACTCTGAGGTCACTCATTCTAATGCTGGTACCAACTCTGTTCTGAAGATTTTTAATATCTTCTGATATTCTTAATGAGTTCAGACTATTTATTACATGACAGGTCAGGAGATACAGTATGGAGACAACTTCCCAAATGACCTTGGACATTTAACCATTAAAGTTTTATCAAACAACTAACTAGACACTGGGAGGATTTTATTCAACTTCGTGTTTACCTCTTACTCCTGTTGGTTTACTATGCTGTATGTGTCTACCAGCCCACAGTTTGACTAGCCACATAACAAATCTTGATGCTGCTGCAGTGTGTGTTCTTCTCTTGGAGCTATCCTATCTCAAGCACTCTTCCAGAATATGATGGAGTTTTGGATTCCATGACAACGTGACATTGCCCATGCTAGCCTATATTGCTGAGAAAACACCAGTGTCTAAGGGGGAGTGAAAGAAAGTTTCATGATGTACCCAGGCTGTTGTCATATATAGCCAGCTCTCTGTGCTAGACTGCACCTTAACTTATCTTACAGTCATGGTTAATGACAGAATGCCAGATATCAAGAGCTAGTTTCACTCCTCAGATATGAATTTGTATCAGTGAATCTGAGTGTAGGGTCCACTGGAGCTGAACAGACTTCTGCAATAACATCCTTGTCAGCATCCTGTCAGGGTCAGGTGGATAATGAAAGGGTGAGTCCCATCTGTCCCCTGTATTGGGCATCTGGAAATGCCAGCTGTGCTTACCTTCCTTCAGGACCAACTTTGCATCTGTTCTCAGGTTATAAGAATGCACCAGAACTCTGTTTAAGCAGTTTTGCTCTGAGACTCTCTCTTTGTCTTTCTTAATCGTCTCACATAGAAAAAAATATTTGAAATAAAAATATTACAAAGGGTTCCATGAAAGTATCCAAACTTCTGTTATAATAAACACAATTCTGCTAACTGCAGATCAAATGCCGCCTCCCTCTTTTTGTTCTGGTTCATGAATGACTATTAGCAAATAGATTTCAAACCATTAAGATGATGCAGAGATAAGTTCTGGTCTCAGAAGTTGAGTCCTTGAAGTCTTCAGACTAAAGAGAATAATTTCAAAACTATCTCTTGCGTTAATAGGAGTCATCAAAGGTCATAGAACTAGGATTTTCTGTATTAACACTGAAATTCACAAAGGACTTGAAAAACATATCCCTATTTTGCAGTTGTGAATTGAAAGAAGTACAGCCAAAATGTTGCTTAGAAGCAAGGATGGGAAGAATTTAACCTCAAGTGCTTTGATATGTTGTCAGGAGACACTGGTCCCTAGAGAAGAGCATTATGCTTGGTAAAGTAGAGGGTCATCAAAAAAGAGGAAGATTCCCAATGAAATGAACTGATACAATGGCTGTAATAATGGACTCAAACAGAAACAATTGTGAGGATGGCAGAGGACTAGGCTGTGTTTCTGTTGTGCATAGGGTCATTATAAGCTCGAACCAACATCACTGAACCTAAAAAAAAAAAAAAGGCATAATTTTAATCTGTGGAATCCCTCTGTGGTACAAATGGTTAAGCAGTCGATTACTTGCCAAACGACTGATGGTTCATATCTACCTAGAAGTGCCTTGGAAGACAGGCCTGGCAATCTGCATCCAAATGGTCACAGTCTTGGGAACTCTGTGGAGAAACTCTATTCTGCATGTGAGGGGGTCCCTACAAGTCAGAATAGACTCAGTGGCAACTACCAACCAGAGCATTTTTGTCTGTTTCATTACTTGTTCATTTTGATATTAGAGGGTATGCTTTGTGGTAAAGTGTGATAGGAAAGATATTTTTATATATTTTTTAAATATATTTTTATGCAAGTAACCTGTATATCATGTTTATTTGCCCACCGTTCCCTACTCCCTACAAAATATTTTCATGCATGCTGCTATGCCAATTTATTTTACATGTTGTAAAAAAATTAGTATAGCACACTTATGAAAATATCTTGTGAGGAAGGGAGTGGTGGAGAAACTACTGTAGAAGGTGAGCATTAGTTTCATAAAAGTACAGTACTTTTTTAGCTTACTAAAAATGAAGGTCACCAAGTCATTTTATTTTCGTCTCAAAGGGGGAATTTAAGCAATTCAGACATTCAGGAATGTGTTACTACTTCAGAACACATAAGGAGAAGCTCTTAGTTTGTAGGGCCCACTGTTCTTGGTAAGAATTATGTAAATAACTGAAACTTAAATATATTTCATTTGGTTTTACTTGAACATGCATAATTCTGTAGGGTGGCTTTTTTTTTTTTTAATGGTCGAAAAAAAGAAATCTGAGGCCTGTGCATTTGCAGCATTCAATGACACAAATGCTCATTTCTGAGCTGTGATTTCGTATTGTTTCACGACTCATGCTGACACATGCTAAATTCCTGTCATGGCCAGGATGATGGGCTGATTACATTTTGGCAAAACGCTCTCTGGAAATTCCAGGCATGGCCAGTGCATAACAATGAGGTATCTACTCTGTGGTGTGTAGCTGTGAGTGTTGTTGCATATGTGTTAGCCAGGTTGTAGACTTCATCAGATATTTAAGATTGAAATGTAATGTTATTTTAGAGTGCTAAATTTACACTTGCCAGTTTAGACTCAGGTTTTCTAATGTAAGAACAAATTTTCCCAAGCAAACAGGCGTGCCTTTTCTCTTTTGGCTGAAAATAGACATGTCCAGTGAGTCCATATTTTGTTACTAATGATGACATAACATGGCACAGAAAGAATCATGGAAGTTGGAGAGTTAGTAGTTTGATCTGGGTCAGAATCCACAAGGATCAGAGGGGTTTATTCAGACAGCAAGATCAAGGAAACAAATCCGGAACAAAGGCCAGGCAATATGCAGGTATAGTTACGTGGGTAGGTAAGTAGATGGACAGATAGATAGATAGACATCATCAAGGAACTGTAGTTTTCCAGTTTTTCCCTCCTATCACAACTATTGTTGGAAGTCCTGGTGGCATAGTGGATAAATGCTATGTCTGCTAACCAAAAGGTCAGCAGTTTGAATCTGCTAGGTGCTTCTTAGAAACTCTATGGGCAGTTCTGCTCTGTCCTGTATCACTATGAGTCAGCATTGACTCAACAGCACTGAATTTGGTTTTCTTTCATTATTAAAATTATTAAGTTTGAGTAGCATTTTTCAAAATGACAGGAAGTCAAGAAAGAGCTAAGATATACCATAGGTAGAAAAATTGCCTAAAATGCCTGAAATATTTCGCTTTTCTTCCCTCTTCATTGTCTTTAGAAAAAGTCCAAAAATTCATCAATTGGCTGCAGAGCCTGACATGATCCAGCCCCTACCTACCTTTGCAGTCTCATTTGTATCATACACACATGTTTGTATACACACACACAGACACACATACATGTACGCACATAAATATAACTCTGTTCTAGTTGAACCAGCCTTCTTTAATCTTTTAACATGCTATGTCCTCTGTAGAATCTGAGTATTCACACTGATATTTCTGACTGGATTATCTGTTACCTTCCTTCTCCCCCACCCTTAGACGTGGCTAACTGCTACATGTTTTTCGTATCGAATATCACTTTTTTAAGAAGGCTTTCCCTGATTTCCTTGTCTCCCAGATGAGTCTAACTGTCTCCATTACATATTGCTATAGCATGCTGTACTTCTTCGTGGAACTCACTTATGTAGAATTACAAGTGTGTCTTTTCCACTGTACTGTAAGCTCCATGTGGGTACTGCTATATTCAAACACTTGCCCTTATACTCTGCTTGGTTTATGACCTGATTTCTATAAGTGTTAGAGGCGGAGCTAACTATAGAGGCTTCAGTGGAAGTGAACACTTTGTCTGTGAACATATAGAATAGTAAACACTCATGAGATTGAGTGTGAAATAAATAATGTAAAGTGCCTACTGAAATTTGTGGTACACAGGACTATTGATTTGTATTCTGCAAGCATCTTTAAGTTTTTTTTTTGGAATTAAGTAGAGTAGAAATAATAAATACTTACAGATCTCTACTTGAGTGTGTCAAAAGGCTAAAAACTCAAGACATTCAAAACCAAACTTATGAGCTTTCTCTTTGACCCTGTATCTGTTCATTTTCCCAGTCTCAGGGGACAGAAGCTCCATGCCCAGCCCGGATAGCTATCCTTAACACTTCTGTTTTCCTCTCCCACATTTCAGTTTTCTCCCTGATAATCAGCCCATCAACAAGACCTGACCATTTTGTATTCTTTCCGTCTATCTTCAGTTTTTCACACAAGTCTGTACCATCATCTCATGCCTCAACAGTACAGCAGGCTCGTAAGTGGTCTCATTTCATGGTTGCTTTCCCTCTAATTCTTCTTCGTCTCAGTGTAGCTGGACCGACAATTTAGAGATTCATCTCTGACCGTATCACACACATCCAGCTTTCTACTTTTTCCTTTCCAGCACTAACAACAACACAGCAAGTAACATATAGCACATAACAGCACTCACAAAGTGAAAGGTACTGTTCCAAGTACTTTGTGTGTTTTAAACAAACAAAAACAAAATCCAACCTCATTGCCACTGAGTTGATTTTGACTCATAACACCACCACAGGGTAGAGTAGAACTGCCCACATAGGGTTTTCAAGGAGTGCCTGGTGGATTCAAACTGCCAATCCTTTTGTTAGCAGCTGTAGCTCTCTAAATACTACTCCCCTAGGGTTCCCCCTGCCTTGGTATATTAAGTTATGTTAATTCCATAAGATTTTGTGTTTTTGTTCAGATTTAGTATATTGTAGAGAAATTGAGCACAGACATACTGAATGATGTGCAGCATGCCGCATGCTTTCACCACCCTTAAGCACAAATCTTCAGTTGTTCCTGTTTTCTGTTTTTGTGAGGCACTGTGGACTAATGATGACCAATTTTGACTCTAGATACAGACGTCATAGTTTCAAAGCTGACTCTAGCATAACCTGATCCTTAACTTCTCTGAACTCTGTTTCGCCATCATCTAGGCAGAGATAATAGCACCTCCTTTCTGAGGCTGTCGTGTCAAATGAGTAAATACAAGTGCAGTGTCAAGAACAGTGTGATCTCCCTTCAAGTGTGTGCTATCACTTCTTTCACTTAACACAGTTCCTTTCTAATATCTAATCTCTGCGTATCTGTTTCCCTCCCCACCTCATGACCAACAGAGACTACTTTCTTCTGTGGTTAGTTCGTTTCCTGAAGCCTCATATAAATGATCTCCTACAATATTTGTCCTTTTGTGGCTGACTGATTTCAGGCAGCATATTGTCTTCCAGATGACTCCATGTTGTTAGGTGCTTCCAAAGATCACCACTGTCCTTTATTACTACACAGTATTACACTGTGTGAATGTACCATAGTTTGTTTATCTGTTTTTCTGCTAAAGGGCACTTACGTCAATGACATATTTTTGCTATTGTAGAGAGTGCTGCAATGAACTTTGGAGTGCACGTATCTGGTCGTGTGGCAGTCCTTATTTCTCTGGAATATATTCTAAACAATGAGATTGCTGGATAATATGGTATTTCTATCTCTAGCTTTTTATGAAATTGCTAAACCATTTTCCAGAGTGGTTGCACCATTTTGCATTCCCACAGTAGTGTAGGAAGGCTTCAGGTTCTCCACAGCCTCTCCAGCATTTGTAGTTTTGTGCGTTTTGGATTAATGCCAACCTCATTGAGATAGGATGGTATCTCATTGTAGTTTTGATTTGGATTTCTCTGATGATTAATGATCTTGAGTATTTCCTCATGTGTCTGTTAGCTTCTTAGATATCTTTGGTGAAGTGCCTGTTCATATCCTTTGCTCATTTTTTGATGGGTTAGTTTTTTTCTCAAAGTTTTGAAGTACTCTGTAGATTATGAAGATTAGGCACCAATCAGATTCTTTTATATATATATATAACTTTTTAATTTTTTTAATAATTACAATAAAAGAATAAAATTTCTAACATCTATCAATTATCTCATCTGTGATAAGCCCTCAGCCCCCACCCACCATGTAGCCAACACAGCCACTTTCTTCTATAGATAATTCTCTTGTTAAGTTTTTATAACAGGGGTCTCATACAAAATTTGTCCTTTTGACACTCATTGATTTCACTCACCATGATCTCTTCCAAATGAGACCATGTTATGAGACATTTTCTAAAATCGTAGTTGTGTTTTATCATAGCATAGTGTTCCACTCACTGTATGTACCACTGTTTGCTTATCCATTCATCTGTTGATGAGCATTGGGGTTGATTCCAACTTTTTGCTATTGTGGACTGTGCTGCAACAAACATTCGTGTACATGTGTCTGTTCATGTGGCAACCTTTGTTTCTGAAGGATAAATTCTGAGCAGTGGAATTACAGGATCAAATGGTTTATCAATCTCCAGCTTTTCAATGAAGCCCCAGACTGTTTTCCAAAGAGGCTATATCATTTTGCAATCCCACCAGCAGTGTAAGAGAATTCCAATTTCTCCACAGCCTCTCCAGCGTTAGTTGTTTTGTGTTTTTTGGATCATGGCCAACCTTGTTGGGGTGGGATGATCTCTCATTGTAGTTTTGATTTGAGTTTTTTTAATAGCTGATGATTGTGTGCAATTCTGCGGGTGTCATTTAGCTACTTGGGTATCCTCTTTAGAGAAATGTCTGTCCATCTCCTTTGCCCATCAACTCGACAGCACTTGGCTGGCTTGGCATCCTTTTCTTGTTGATATTTTGTAATACCTTATAGATTATGGAGATCAGATGTCGGTCTGACATAGAGTTGCCAAATATTTTTTCCCATTCTGTAGGTGGTATTTTAATTTGTTTGATGAAGTCTTTGGATGAGCAAAAGTGTTTGATTCTTAGTAATTGCCATTTATCTATTTTCTCTTCTGTCGAATGTGCTTTGTCAGATTTTGAAGTTTGTCTACATTGTGTATTAAAACTTCCATTGTTGATTCTATTTTATCTTAGATGAGCTTTATCATTTTAGATTTTATATTTAGGTCTTTTATCCAATTTGCGTTGGTTTCTGTATAAGATGTGAGATATGGGTCTTGTTTCAGTATTTTGCAGATGGACATCCTATTATACTAGCACCATTTGTTAAAGAGACTGTTCTTACCCCAGTTTAAAATCGTAGGGCCTTTTTCAAATATCAACTGTTCATAGGAGGATGGTGGCATCTCTGGGGTCTCTACTCTGTTCTATTGGTCTATGTGTCTCTTTTTGTACCAGCACCAGGCTGTTTTCACAACTGTGGCAGTATAAGCCAGGTAGTGAGAGGCCTCCCAGTGTGTTCTTCTTCAGTATGCTTTACTTATCTGAAGTTTCTTCCCTTTCCAAACAAAGATGATGATTTGTTTCTCCATCTCATTAAAAAATGTCGCTGGAATTTGTATTGAGATTGCATTATATAAGTAGATTGGTTTGGGCAAAATAAACATTTCCACAACGTTGAGTCTTCTATCTGTGAGTAGGGTAGATTACTCCATTTATGTAAGTCTCTCTTAGTTTCTTGTAGTAAGTTCTTATAGTTCTCTTTGTAAAGATCTCTTATTTCTCTAGTTAGATTTATTCCTAAGTATTTGATCTTCTTGGGGGCTATAGTAAATGGAATTGATTTGGTGATTTCTTTTTTAGTAATGTCATTGTTGGTATCAAGGAATCCTACTGATTTACTTACGTTTATCTTGTATCCCGATACTTTGCTGAACTCCTCTATTAGTTCCAATAGTTTACTTATGGATTCCTTTGGATTCTCTGTATAAACAATCATACCATTTGCAAAGAGGGTGATTTTTACTTCTTCATTGCCAGTACAGATGCCCTTTATTTCTTTGTCTTGTCTAATTGCCCTGGCTAGAACTTCTAGCACAACATTGAATAAAAGTGGTGAGAGTGGGCATCCTTGTCTAGTTCCTGTTCCGAAAGGGAATTCTTTCAGTCTTGCATCATTCAGGATGATGAAGGCAATTGGCTATCCATAGATGCTACTGATGACATTGACAAATTTCCCTTCTATTCCTATTTTTCTGAGAGTTTTAAGCATGAATGAGTGTTGAACTTTGTCGAATGCCTTTTCTGCATCAATTGACAAAATCGGGTGATTCTTCTCTTTTGTGTTATTAATGTGATTGATTACATTAATTGTTTTTCTGATGTTGAGCCAGCCTTGCTTCCCTGGAATGAAATCAAGTTGATCATGATGAATGATTTTTTTTTTTTTTTTAATATGCTGTTGAATTCTATTGGTTAGAATTTTGTTTAAGATTTTTATGTCTAGGTTCATGAGTGATATTGGTCTGCAATTTTCTTTTTTTGTGTGTGGGAACTTTCCCTGGTTTTGGTTTCAGGGTTATGCTGGCTTCGTAGAATGAATTTGGGAGTATTCCATCCCTTTCTATGGTGTGAAACAACTTCAATAGTAATGGAGTTAACTCTTCTCTGAAAGTTTGGTGGAACTCTCTGGTGAAGCCATCTGGGCCAAGACTTTTTTTGGTTGGTAGATTCTTGATGACTTTTTCAGTCTCTTCCTTTGTGATAGATTTATTAAGTTGATCTACTTCTTGTGATAATCTTGGTGAGTCATATGAATCTAGAAATTTGCCATTTCCCCTAGGTTTTCAAGCCTGTTAGAGTACAGCCTTTCATGGTATTCTGTTATGATATTTTTTATTTCAGCTGGGTCTGTTGTAACATCTCCCAACTCATTTCTTAATTGGGTTATTTGTATCTTCTGCTGTTTTTCTTTTGTAAGTTTAACCAATGGTTTATCAGTTTTGTTGATCTTTTCAGAGAAACAGCTTTGGGTTTTGTTAATTTTTTCAATTGTTTTTCTGTCCTCTAATACATTTAGTTCTGCTCTAATCTTTGTAATCTGTTTTCTTCTGGTGCCTGAGGGGTTCCTCTGTTGCCTTTTCTACTTGTTCAAGCTGTAAGGTTAATTCTTTACTTTGGGCCCTTTCTTCTTTCTGGATGTGTGCAGTTAAAGAGATATACTGACCTCTGAGCACTGCTTTTGCTGTGTCCCATAAATTCTGGTAGGATGTGTTTTTATTCTCATTTGAATCCATAAATTTCTTTATTTTGTCCTTAATTTCTTCTATAACCCAAGGCTTTTTCAGCAAAGTGTTGTTCAGTTTCCATAAGTTTGAATTTCTACCTGTGAATTTTATGCTATTGATTTCAACTTTTATAGCTCTGTGGTCTGAGAAGATACCTTACAGTGAATCAATGGTTTGGATTTTACAGAGAATTGCTTTATGACCTAACACGTGGTCTATCCAATCATATTCTTGATTTGCAAAAATATTTTCTCAGTTTGTAGGTGGTCTTTTTACTTTCTTGTTGAAGTGTTTGGATAAGCATTAATGTTTGATTTTTAGAAGTTCCCATTTACCTAATTTCTTTTCTGTTGCTTGTACATTGTGATATTTTGTAGATTTTTTTATGCCATTTATTGGGACTCCCAATGTTTTCCCTATTTTTCCTTCCAAAATTCTTATTGTTTAGGTTTCATATTTAGGTATATGATACATTTTGATTTAGTTTTTGTGCATAGTATGAGATACAAGTCCTGTTTCTTTTTTTTTTTTTTTTGACAAATAAACATCCAGTTTTGCCAACACCATTTGCCAAAGAGATTATTTTTTCCCCAGTTCACAGACCTCAGAGCTCTGTAAAGTATCAGCTGCTCATAGGTGGTTGGAGTTATATTTGGTTTCTCATTCCTGTTCCATTTACCTATGTATCTATTTTTGTACCAGTACCAGACTGTTTTGATTACCATGGCAGTGTAATAGGTTCTAAAGTCAGGTAGTGTGAGGCCTACCACTTCATTTTTCTTCTTCAGTAGTGCCTTACTTATTCAAGGTTTCTTTCCTTTCCATTTGAAGTTAGTGCTGTAGATTGAATTGTGTCCCCCCAAAAACATGTGTAGCCATGTGGCTGGGCCATGATTCCTAATACTTTATGATTGTCCTCCACCCACTGCCATCGAGTTGATTCCAACTCATAGCGACCCTATAGGACAGAGTAGAACTGCTCCATAGAGTTTCTAAGGAGTGCCTTGTGAATTCAAACTGCTGCCCTTTTGGTTAGCATTTAACCACTATGCCACCAGGCTTTCTGATTGCCCTCCATTTTGTGATTTTCCTATGCTGTATGTTAAATGGTTAGGGTGTGACTGTAAATCCCTTTCTAAGGTCACCTCCCTGCTCCACTGTCAAGGGAGCTTCCCTGGAGTATGGCTTGTACTACCCTTTGTCTTTCCATCCTACAAGACATAGAAGGAAAGAGAAGTAAACAGAGAACTGGGAACCTCACAACATCAAGAAAGCAGCACCAGGAGAAGACTGCGTCCTTCAGATCTGTGGTTTCTGCGCCAAGATGGTCCTTGAACAAAGACTGATGCAACACAGGGATTTTCCGCCAGTGCTGACAAGGGAGAAAACGTTCCTCTGGAGTGGACATTCTGATTTTGGACTTGTAGCCTACTGGACTGTGTAAGAATAAGCATTCCTTTGATAAAAAATACACTCGTAGTATTTCTGTTAGAGCAGCACTAGCTGCTCTAAAACAGTTGGTGATTTATTTCTCTGTCTCATTGAAAATGATGGTGGGGTTTTTATCTGTAGATAGCTTTGGGATGAATAGACATTTTCACAATGTTAAGTCTTCTTAGCCATGACCATGGTGGGTTTCTCCACTGATGTAAGTCTCTTCATCTCTTAGAGTTTTATAATTTTCTTTGTATAGGTCTTTTACGTCTCTGGTTATATTTATTCCTAAATATTTTTATCTTTTTGTTGGCAATTGTGAATGGTTTTAATTTGGTGATTTCTTCTTTGATGTTCTCTTTGTTAGTGTAAGAGAATACAAGTGATTTATTTATGTTTATCTTATATCCTGATACTTTGCTAAACTCTTCTATTAGATCCAGTAGTTTCTTTGTAGATTCTTTAGGGCTTTCTGTGTATAGGAGCATATTACCTGCAAATAGAGATACTTACCAATGTGGATGCCTTTATGTCTTTATCTCATCTAATTGCTTTGGTTAGAACTTCCATCACAATGTTGCATAAAAGTGGTGTTAATGGGCATCCTTGTCTGGTTCCCATTCTCAAGAAGAATGCTTTCAATCTCTGTATATTTAGGATAATGTTTACTGTTGGGTTTGCATAGATACCCCTTATTATGTTGAGGAATTGCTCTTCTGTTCCTATTTTCCTAAGAGTTTTTAACATGAATCGGTATTGGACTTTGTCAAATGCTTTTCCTATGTCAATTGATAGAATCAGGTGAGTCTTATCTTTTCTCTTATTTATGTGATTGACCTGCATCCCTAATATGAATCCTACTTGGTCATGGTAATTTTTTTTTTTTTTTTAAATATGCTGCTGAATTCTACTGGCTGGAATTTCCTTGAGAATTTTTGCATCTAGGTTCATGAAAGACAATGGCCTGTAATTTTCCTTTTTTGTGCAGTCTTTACCCGGCTTTGGTATCAGGGTTATGCTGGCTTCATAGAATGAATTCGGAAGTATTCCCTCCTTCCCTATGCTGTGAAATATCTTTAATAATAGTGGTAATAACTCATCTCTGACAGTTTGGTAGAATTCTGTAGTGAAACCATCTGGGCCAGGACCTTTTTGGGTGGGAGTTTTTTAATTATCTTTTTGATTTCATCTTGTGTGATGGGTTTATTAAGTTGTTTACTTTTGATTGAAATCACCATCCTTTAGGTTAGCAGCTGAGTGCGTTAACTATTTTCGCAACTCAGGGACTCCATGGTTGTTGAAGATGTTAAATCCACAGAGACAGATTTATGTTCTCTTTACGAACTTCCATCTAACTAGAAGCAAAACTATTGTTTGTTTGGCAAGCATAGCTGGGAACAAAACCAAGGGCCTAATTTTAAAGTGAATGAAATATTTAGAAGTGAATGTGGATTTTTGGCCCCTCTTAAGTCTCTCATCAAGAGGTAAGAAAGATGTTGCTTAATCTTGGATGTTTTCTTTCCATAAACTATTCCCAGGAAGTTCTTTGACAAAATGGTATAGTAGAATTTCTCCATCTTAGTAGATATTACCAACTGAATCACACATCTAATAGTGATAAAAACACCCTAGGTAAAAACAAATAAACAAAAAACATGCAGAGGAGATGTTAGAACAAACAGAATGAGAGGAGTTTTCATTCGTACTAGACTATCACAAAAGGGTCTTAAATCCTGGTGACTTTTGCTTAGTTTGGATGCAACTGGCCCTTTAGGCATTTAATACTCTGGTTCCATGTGGCAGGAACAGTAACAATTTTACACAGCCAACATATTGTTTACCCAGGTGTGAGTATATAGAATTCTGCATCTGAATGCAAATAAAAAGAAAAAAAAAACCATTAGCAATCTAAACCAAAAATGGCTATATCCAATTGGCACAAGTAGATATAATACCGTAGGAAATGCCACAGAAAATACAAGTTTAGTCTCTTCAGTCTAGGAGCTATATCTCTGCCATTTGGAAGGAGAAAATTGACTATTGGGGATGTGTACCCCACAGATGGCTTGCCTTCAGCTTCTGCAGTTTATTATTAAAAAATAAAATCACTGGTCTGACAGGTAACGCAGTTGAAGGAGAGGTGAGGAGTATTTTTACTGGAACGATATTTTTGGATGTGGATGTAAATGTGAACTCTTGTATTACCTGAGACAGCCCAAGTCATTTTTATTGGCCTCAATGTTAACTGAGTCAATTATTATAATGGATAGCAGTTTTCCACTAATGTTGTCCATCCAGTGCCATTTAGAGATTAAGAAGTCTGGCTTCTTGTGTTCAAAACAAAAAAAAAACACCAACAAGCATTAAATGTGTTCCCCTGGAAAACTAGGATGAGTATATTTGGTATAGCACTTACTAATTTATAAAAGCTGGCACCAAGAATGTTAGATATAAATGAGAGATAGAAAGACATAAAAGACCATGAACAATTAATGATCACTTAAGAAATGTTATTTATTAATAGGGTCTCTATGAGTCAGAGTTGACTGGATGGCGGGGGGTTTAGTTTTGTTTCAAATAGTTCTCTACTAATTCTCTCTTTTTTTTTTTTTTAATACACCATGGGCAGCTGTTTGTGATTGGGAGGATAATGTGAAACTTTTGAAAATATTTAGACCAGGAATTACAAATCAGATAATGCTTGTTATACCTTTTATGAGCTTGAAGAATTTCTTTGTAAACAGCAACCTACTCCTAAACTCATGACAGTAATACATTTTTCTACAGTTGTTCTGTGACCCCAGGCCACTTTGGTTGGGCTCTTTTCCATGTCACCTTCCCAGCAGACTCTCTTTTACAAGTATTGCTTGCAGTAGAAATTTATACTCTTTCAGTTTACATTTTTGAGTCACTTGCCATTCCTATGGCATAGATTTCTCTGCACCCCAGAAGGTTAAAGATGCAAGTCTTTCTCATCCAGTCAGATGCTACTGCTTAGTCACATTCCTTTTTATCTGTGGGTGTGGATCTTTGAGTCCTTTTGTACAATCATACCATGCTTACTTTATCAGTGTTGAATTAGCCCTTTTGTCTTTATAATGTCTTTTCTAATATTGTTTTTAGTTACCATGAAGTTGCTTATGATTCATGGTAATCCAGGTGAGTCCATATGTGTAGAGTAGAACTGCTCCATACGGTTTTCAAGTCTGTAGCTTTTCAGAAGGAGACTGTTGAGTTATATTTCTAAGGCACCTCTGTGTGGATTTGAATGGCCACCCTCTCAGTAGTCCAGTACCTAACTATTGTGTAGCCCAGGGAATTCTAGTCTAAGATTTCCAGTATTGAACTTTAGTTAATCCTATGTCTCTTACAAATGTTGTTTCTGGAAAACCCATTATTGCTCTTCCCACCAAACACCATCCAATTCTTGCGCAGATCTTTTATGTTTTTCTCATATTATGGCTTCTCATTTAGCTTAAAATAAAGGATAAATTGCTTACCATGATCTGCAAGGTCTTGAGTGATTTGTCCTTTGTGCACCTGTTGTGACACATTCCTACTTCCCTCCTTTTCTACTGAGCCACATTCACACTGGTCTTATTTTGATTTCAAAATACAATAAATCTTTTTCCTCTTGCCTCACAGCTTTTGTACATGCTGTTCTTTCAATTTGGAACACCATAACCCTCAATCTTACCATGTGAGCTTTTCACATTAAATTTAATGTTCTCAGGGATGCTTTCGCTGACTAATTTATTTAAATAAACCCCCCTCTAAAGAGTCTTAAAATGTAACATGTAATTAATTAGCATATTCACTTACTCACTTGTGAGTGTGTGTGTAGATGAATCCCCCAATAAAACGAAAGCCTTGGAAAACCCATATTTGCTTGGCGCTCATCGGCATCTATGGTGTCTTGCACTGACAAGTCTTTGTTCAGTACCTTCATGAACATGGAAGAGTTAGGAATAACTTCCTAGCTAAGACAATGTTCTTCATTCTAAGTAACCCCAAATCAAGTATACAATGCTCATAAAGTACATAATGAGATCAACGTCTTCATTTCAGAAAGGAGCTTATGACTTGTAAGACATAGTGGTTTCTGCCTTTGAACTCTAACGTTACAACTGCACGGCCCCTCGTTAACAGTTGGAACACAGTCAGAGGGCAACTCACCCTGAGAACTAGGGACAAAATGGCACCAAATTTGGCTCCTACAGTGGAGTTTAACTTCTTAAGTGAGAGATGAACTGGACACTTGGGAAATGCTGTAAGGTCTGGCACATGGTCTGAGTGTCTGTTGCCTCTTTAAGTCGCTGACACAATGCCTGGCACCAGGGAGGCTCTCAAGTCTTTGGTGAATGAAAAAGTAACCCACACAACATGCCACAACCTAGTGATCTTTGTTTATATTTAAGCTATTTTTATTAAAGTTTGACTTTTTTTTCCTGCTGAAACAACATGTTGCTGGTTTTATATCAGAAGTCTTTAGGGAAACATGACTACTTTATAGCTGATTTTGCTAAATGTATTGGCTGTGCAAAGCAAGAGACATTTACACTTTGAAAACATGCATTGTTGTTTAGTCTTCAAAAGCATAGTAGTTTTGCTTGGTTTAATCAGTCCCTAAAGCTTAGTAAAAAAAAAAAAAAAAAAAAGGAATATGAGTGGGCATTAAACCACATTCTAGCCAGGTTTTTGTTTTCTTTTTTTAATTCTTGTTAATACAATTATTAATGAACCACTGTTTTGTGTGTATAATTATTTTCCTCATAAATTATTAGTATTGGGTTGTAAATACAAGAAACAGAAAAATATTCCCAGTTTTATTCTAATACCAAACATTACTAAGTAAAATTATGAAAAAAAAAAGAATACCATTAAGGTAAGAAGACACTATTTTTACCTATTAAATGCCTTAAAGTGAAATGCTAATAGAAGTAATGGCAAGATTGTCAGAGAAGTTATATTCTTAAACACTGTAGGTGGGAGTTAAAGAAAGTATAACAATTTTTTAAAAAAAAAAATCACACACATAACCTAAGAGTGTCACTGTACTTTGACCCAGTAGTACCACTTTCAGGAAATGATAATGCAGATACAGAGTTCTGTACAAAGATTTAGTACAAATATCAAAATCAAAACAAGACCAATCTATAAATGTGGCAAGCACTGTAACTAATGATACATGCCTACGGTGTAATTCTGAATTGTCATTAAAATTAATGTTCACAGTTTGATTATTTAGCGACGCAGAGGAAAATGCTAAGTAGCTGAAGTTAAATGAAGAAGGCTGGAAATGAAAGGGCAAATGACCAAGAGGTGAAAGGGCTCTCTTAATGGAATGCTGTATGTGGATATTTTTGATTTGACTTTCCTGGTGTTGTTATATGAATTGCCAACATTTAAAAATCAGGATATTTTACTTCAAAACAGTTGGGTTTTCGAGTTCTCCCTAAAATCCCAGCGACCCGGCAGTCCATGGCACACCTACCAGGCAGTCATTGGCTGGACTAAAGGATGTCCAGCCACTCTAGACCTGGTGCGTGGTTTGCTCGGTTAGTCACACTCTTCCACACTCCTGACTAAACCCCTCACTTGTTGCTCTCAACAGTATCGTCTGTCTGACATTTGAATTATTGGTTTCTAGGCAGCAGGAGCCTGGCTTTGTAAAATATGCATACATATATATGACACGTTATGAACACTTGTCTCAGGATGGTAGGATAACGGTGATTTTCATTTTCTTCTTTACAGTGTTTTCCAAATTGTGTAACAAAAGCATACATTGCTTTTGTGACTAGAAATGAATATATATTTTTTTCCAATATAAAATGCTAAATACTGTGGAGTCCCAGGCTAAAATGTTAACATACATCTTGGGAAAAAATGACATTTTTGAATCCCACCAACCAAAATAGTGGACCAGGTGTTACCAAAGCCTTTTTCTTTCAGATTTTTTTTTTAATAAAAGCATGTTGTTTATATCTAAATGAGATAGAACTGCTTTACTAGACTGAATTGCCTTTTCTTTTCCTTCTCAAAGTATTGTACCTTCAACCGAATTCTAAATGAATAATAGCCTCACCCTTTTTGCTCATTATCTAAGTAAGAAATCCGTATGATAATATGAGCCTAAGGAATGAAATTCTCAACATTTAGACTATGATTTTGTGGGAGAAAACTTAAATTTTTACTAAGACTGAAATGGGTAGACTATATTGACTATAGTGGAAGACGTGTTGTCTCTAAATTACTAATATGCGCTTGAAAAAAGAGAAAATCAGTTTCTAATTGTCATTAAAAAAGTTGTAGTATTAAAACTTTTTTTTTAATGGAGGAACATAGGTAACCATCTATAAAATGTTCATTTTAATTAGAAGAGTGATTAATGGTCATAGATCAAAAAGGATTCTTTGTTTTTTCCTTTCTAGTTTTATAATAATTTGAGAGCTAAAATAAATATGTATGGATACCTGTAATTTCTCTACCTTGTCAGCAGTTCAAATCCACCAGGCACTCCTTGAATACTCTGGGGGTCAGTTCTACCTTGGCCTCTAGGATCCCCATGAGTTGGATCCAACTCGACGGCACTTGGCTGGCTTTTAGCAGATGAAGTAATCAACACATATTTATTGATTACAAATGCAAAGTCCTATGGAAGAGTCATGTAACACGCATTTTCTGTATCTAGATAACTTCTCATTTCATATAAAGCTTAGGCAGTCTGGAAATAAACACTGATATCGCACTGTAGATTGTGTGAGAAATAACATTGACTTTTGTTTTTTCATTGGCATAAGTGAGAGTTTTTAAACAGGAGCATGATCTAGTGAGGATTTGAATGTCACAGCCACGTCAGTGGTGATTAAACCATGGGAGTGGGTGGAGTCACATAAGAAAGTGTGTGGTTGCAGGGAAGCAATCACTTGTGGAAAAAAACACATTGGAGAGTTTAAGCTAATTGCTTTTAATGAAATTATTGATGTGTTGTTGCTATTATATGCAGTCCAGCTGATTCAGACTTCACAGCAACCCTGTGTGACAGATTAGAATTGTCCATGGGGTTTACTGGGCTGTAATCTTTACAGGGGCACAGGTCTTTTCTGAGTAGATATGCTAATAGGCTTCAACTTTTTTTGGCTAATAGCTTACACATAATCATTCAGACGCCAGAGCTCCTTATTACTGATGCTGTTGTGTTTAAATCCTTAATATTGCTCTTTGTTTCCTGTTTGTCCCATACATTCTTTCAGATATCTTTTCTTGCTTTTCTGTTCTTCTCGGATGAATTAAACAGTGTTTAACATTCTGTTTTATTTTCATCATTGGCTTATTAGCCATGCCTTTTAAGTTGCTTTTGTGGTTGATTTGAGGTTGAAAATACACATTTTTAACTTATTATTCTCTACCTTCAAATAACCTTATAACTTTAATGATCTTACAAGAGTCTGTTTCCAGTTCTCTCTTTCCATTGTTTATGCTATTGTTGCTATCACGTACCACTAGTCAGTTCTGTCTCACAGCAACCTAATGCAAAACACAACAAAATACTGCTCAGTACAGAGCCAAGCCCACAATCATTGTTATACTTAGCCCATTGTTGCAGTCACTGTGTCAGTCCACGTTGTTGGGAGTCTTGTTCTTTCTTGCTGACCCTCTTCTTTATCAAGCATGATGCCATTCTCCAGGGACTGATACCGCCTGACAACAAGTTCAAAGTGTGTAAGATGCAGCCTTGCCATCCTTACCTCTAAGGAGCACTCTGGTTGTACTTCTTCCAAGAAAGATTTGTTCATTCTTTTGGCAGTTCATGGTATATTTAACATTCTTCTCCAATACCACAATTCAAAGACTAAAATTCTTCGTTGTCCCTCATCCATTGTCCAGTTTTCACAGGTCTAAGATGTGACTGAAAACATTGTGGCTTGAGTCACGTGCTCCTTAGCCTTAAAGGTAATGTCTTTGACTATCAATGTTTTAAAGAGGTCTTTAGCAGCATATTTGCCCAATGCAATGTATCTTTTGGTTTCTTGACTACTGCTTCCGTGGGTATTGATTGTGGATACAAGTGATATGAGATCCTTGACAACCTCAATATTTTCACTGTTTATCATGATGTTGTTTGTTGGTCTGGTGGTGAGGATTTTTATTTTCTTGATGTTGAGGTGTAATTCAGAGTGAAGGCTGTGGGTTTGGATCTTCTTCAGTAAGTGTTTCAAGTCCTCTTCACTGCCAGCGAAGTTTCATCAGCTGTGTAACGCAGGTAGTTAGTAAGTCTTCCTCCTATCTTGATGCTGCATTCTTCTTCATACGGTCCAGATTTTTGGATTATTTGCTCAACATGCAGGTTGAATATGTTTGGTGAAAAGATACAGCCCTGACACACACCTTTCCTGACTTTAAACCATGCAGTGTCCCTTTGTTCTGTTTAAACAACTGTCTTTTAATCTGTGCACAGATTCTTCATGAACACGATTAAGTGTTTTCAAATTCCCATTCTATGCAGTGTTATCCATAATTTGTTATGATCCACACAGTCTAATACATGAGTAATTAAACACAGGTAAATATCTTTCTAGTATTCTCTGCTTTTGGCTAGATTTCATTAGATATCAACAGTGAGGTCCCTGGTTCCAAGTCCTCTTCTGAATCTGGCCTGAATTTCTGATAGTTTGCTTCAGCTGCTTTTGAATGATCCTTAGCAAAATTTTATTTGTGTGTGATGTTAATGATATTGTTTAACAATTTCAGCACTCATTTGGATCACCTTCCTTGGGAATAGGCATAAATATGGATTCTTCCAGTGTGTTGGCCAGATAATGTCCTCCCAATTTCTGGGCATAGTCAAGTGTAATAGATTGAATTGTGTCTCCTCCAAAAAATGTGTGTGTTTGCTTGGCTAGGCCTTGATTCCTGGTATTGTGTGATGTTTCTAAATGTTGTAAACCCTGTCCCTATGATGTTAATGAGGGAGGGTGGGTAGGAATTGCTTTGGTAGGACATATCTCAATGTGTAAGACTGTATTGTGCTCTGAGGCAATCTCTTGAGTTATAGAGGAAAAAGAAGCTAGCAGAGAGATTTGGGGACCACGTACACCAAGAAAACCATGCTTGGAGCAAATCTTGTCTTTTGCAAATGGTGTGGGTCCCTGTGCCTTAGAAGTTCCCAGTCCGGGGGAAGACTGACAAGAAGGACCTTCCTTTAGAGCCAACAGAGAAAGCCTTGTCCTGGAGCTGATGCCCTGAATTTGGGCTTTCAGCCCACTTTTCTGTGGCAAAATAAATTTCTCTTTTAAAAGCCATCCACTTGTGATACTTCTGTTACAGTAACATTAGGTGACTAAAACAACAAGTGAGCACTTCCAGTGCTGCGTCCTTATGCTGAACCATCTCAGCTGATATTCCATCAGGTCCTGGACCCTTGGTTTTTGCCAGTGCCTTCAGTGCAGCTTGGACTTCTTTCAGTGCCATCAGCTCCTGATCATACGCTACTTCTTGAAATGTCTGAACATCAACGACTAATTCATTTTAGTATAATGACTCTGTGTATTCCTTCCATCTTCTTTTGATGCTTCTTATGTCATTTAGTATTTTTTTTTGTAGAATCCTTCACTATCTCAGCTCAAAACTTGTGTGTTTTCCTCAGTTCTTTCAGCTTGAGAAATGCTGAGAGTAATCTTTCCTTTTGGTTTTGTGTGTCCAGCTCTTTGCACATGTCGTTGTAGTAGTTTACTTTGTCTTCCTGAGCTGGCCTTTGAAATCTTCTGTTCAGTTCCTTGACTTCATCATTTTTTCCTTTTGCTTTAGCTATTCAGTATTTAAGAGCAAGTTTCAGAGTCTCTTCTGACATGCAATTTGATCTTTTCTTTCTTGTCTTTTTAATGACCTCTTGCTTTCTTCATGTGTGATACCTTTGATATCATTCCACAACTTGCCTTGTCTTTGATCATCAGTGTTCAGTGCATCAAATCTATTACTGAGATGGCCTCTCATGTGGGATATACTCAAGGTCATACTTTGGATCTTATGAATTTTTTTCTAATTTTCTTCAGTTTCAGTTTAAATTTTCATAGAAGCAGTCAATGGCACCTAGCATTGTTCTGACTGATGACGTTGAGCTTTTCCATTATTTCTTCCAACAGATGTAGTTAATTTGATTCCTGTGTATCCTATCTAGTGAGGTCCATGTGAATAGTCACTTTTTATATTGGTAAAAAAAAAAGATCGTTACAACGATGGTATTGTTGGTCTTGGAAAATTCTGTTTTGTGGTCTCTGGCATCACTTCTATTATCAAGACCATGTTTTCCAACTACTAATCTTTTTTCTGTGTTTCTAATTTCCGCATTCCAATCACTAGTAATCACCAGTACATCCTGACTGCATGTTCAGTCATGTTTCAGACTGCAGAAGCTGGTAAAAATCTTCAGTGTCTTCATCTTTTGCCACAGTGTTTGGTACATAAATCTGTGCTATTGTCATGCAGTTTACTTAAACATATACTGTAAATTCCGACATTCAATGGCATTCATTTCTATTTAAACAATGAAACTTGAAAAAAATATTTGAAGAAATATACAAATGAGGAAATAGTTTATGTACCATTCTTTGGAACTCTTCATTCAGCTATGCAGGTCCAACTTCCTACTTGGTGTCATCTTCATTTGGCCTCAAAACTTCCTTTACTGTTACAGTATCAATCTTACTGAGAGAAATCCCATTTTTTTTAAACAGAAAAAAATAGTTCATTTAGCCTGTACTTTTGAAGGACGTTCTTGGTAGCTATAAAATTCTAGGATGGCAGCTTTTAACATCATGATGCTGCACTGTGTTCCGTTGCTCTCTGACTTGTGCAATTTGGGAAAAGAAGTCTTCAGCATTCTTATTTCCATTAATCTGTAGATAATGTGTCTTTTTTGTTCCTTCCAACTGACTTTAAGTTTTTTTTTTTTTTTTAACTCACTGATTTTTGAAACTTGTCTATGAAGTATATTGGTATGATTTTATTTGTGTTTGTATGCTTGAAATTTGTTTACCTTCCTGGATCTGTTACATCCTTATGGAGATCTCCCTATGTAGGTTCTGGAAACTGTGGTAGTGTAGCGGTTAAAAACTATGGCTGCTGTGTTAGTCATTTTCCAAGCCAGCCAAGTGCCTTGGAGTCATTTAGTGATCTATAATAAAAATACAACACATGGGTGGCTTTAACAAAGAGAAATTTTATTCTGTCACAGTTCAGTAGGCTAAAAGTCCAAATTCAGGGCGTTATCTCCAGGGAAGGCTCTTTTTGTTGGCTGTAGAGGAGGGTCCTTGATGTCAGTCTTCCCCTGGACTGGGAGCTTCTGAGGTACAGGAACCCTAAGTCCTCTTCAAAGGCTCCACTCTGTTCCCCACACTGCTTCTTGGTAGTATGAGGTCTTCAGCTCGCTGCTTGCTTCCCTTTCCTTTATATCCCAAGAGATTGACTCAAGACACAATACAATCTTACACATTGACTCCTACCCCATCCATTCTCCATCATTAATATCAGAGAGGCAGGGTTTATAGCACATGGGAACTTTACACAATTCCAGGAATCGTGGCCTAGTCAAATGACTACAGACATTTTTGTGGGGGGCACAATTCAATTCATCACAGCTGCTAACCAAGAGGTCTGCAGTCCAAATCTACCAGGTACTTGCTGGAAACTGTATGCGGCAGTTCTACTCTGTTCTATAAGGTTGCCGTAAGTTGGAATCAACTTGATGGCAGTTAGGTTGGTTTTATTTTTATGTAGGTTTCAGCAGGTCTTTATAGATTATCCTTCTTGGAAATTTTGACCCCCCAATTTTTACCACTTAAGCTTCTGATCTTTAATTTTTATCTTCTTGACTGAACAAAACTGTTAAGCTTCACTTATAATTCCCCTTCCTGTTCCATGGTATGGAAAGTGTCTCCAAGACGACATCCAGGCTGATTGTGGGACTCATCTTGTGTGTGTCACTTCTCTCAAGGCTCACAGCTATGCACTGTCTGTTGTCCAAAAACTAAAAATACTTTTTAAAATATATATATATTTACTTTTCTATTTATTTATGGAGGGAGTGTGAATCTAGTCCCAAATGTTTCTACTCTTGCTTTAAGTTGAGATATCAATATGTTTTAAAAGACTGAAATCTTTCAGGCCATGTTTTCTTGATACCTTAGCACCAGTTAGGAGGACTACTAGATGGATAATGGCTTCTAAATACCATTATCTACAAAAAGGAACTAGAGCACTCTTGGAAAAATATCTGTGGCAGGGTAAGTACCAAGTGAGTCTAGGACATACTGCTTGCTAAAAAGTAGGAGCATTCCAAAGCATGATGGAACTATAGAAAGAATACAGGTGCCAGCTTGAAGGGATTTACACTGGTCAAATAATTAGAGCATCAAAATAAATAATGATAGAAAGGGATTATAACCCACTGGACAAAATAGAGTCCTTGAAAACATGATGATAAAAATACATACATCTGTTAAAGAGAAGAGGAGGTTTTTGCTTATAGCAGAATGCCAGCTAGAAAGTGTAGATGGACAGATGGAGTTACACAATTATTAATTTATGCTAAAACAAGTGGGAGGAAATTTGTCAAGGAACAAGATATTTACAGTTCCCTAATATTTTCCTACAACAGAGAAACCTGGCAGACACCACCTTGAGTTCAAATTGCCAATATGGAAACACCAACATCATGTGAATTTTGATGTGATGAACTGAGAAGGGTGCATCATTACCTCAGTAGCATTTTTGATAAAAAGATATGACTTGAATCTAATTGTGAGAGAATATCAGATAAACTCAAATTGAGAGCATAATCTACAAAATAACTTGCAAATTCCCAGGTCAAGGAACACAGAGAAAGCCTGAGAAGCTCTTCCAAATTAAAAGGATATGACAACTTAATGCAGTGTATGTCTTAAATTTAATTCTGGACCAGCAGAAAAATAAATATAAAAGGCATTTTAGAACAATTTTAAAAACTTGGCATACAGCCTATGAACTAGATAATGGTATTGAGTCACTATAAACTCCTGAGTTTTGTAACTGCATTTTGGTTATGTAACAGCTTGTCCTCATTCTTCAGAAATATACACTGAAGTATTTGAATAAAGAGGATGATGTTATCTACTTACATTTAAATGTTTCAGAAAAATAATTTATCAGTATAAGCATATACTCATTATATCTGAATCCATCTATCCATCCATTCGTCCATCAGTCTATGCTTCCATCTGTCCATCTATCTATTGAAAGAGCGACAGAAGGAGAAAGGTGGAGCAAAATAGTATTGAATCTTTATGAGTTTCCCTGACTTGTAAAACTATGTTTTGGGTGTATGAGAGCACATCCTCGTTTTTGGAAAGTATACAATTGAGCTAAATAATTAAAGAAGCATGCTGTCATCTACTTGCTATTAAATGGTTCAGAAAATGATGTGCATATAAATATAAGTACATATAACACATACGTATACAAACAAATATGATGTGTATTTATATGTTATGTATAATATGTATAATGTAAGTTTGTGTGTGTGTGTTCTATGAGAGTAGTTCTACTGTTGTGAATTTTCTGTAATTTTAAAATTATTTTAAAATTAAACTTCCAAAAAATATCTAGTTCCAGCTGAACTTTTCTTGTGCCATCTTGTTACACTCCCAGCACTGAGCTCAGCCCCATTAGTCAACTTTTCTAGACAACCGTGTTCTTTCCAGGCTTTTCACTTTTTAACACACAGTTTTCTTGTCCATAAATTTCCTACTTCACCTTCTTTGCCTGCCTGAAGTCAAGATGTAGGTCAGTGGTCATCACTGCTGAAAAGCTTCTAGGAATCTTCTAGTGGTGTTTCTAGCCTTACTGTAAATTAACTAATCCTTCTTTAAATTAGTCCACAAAATGTGGTCCATGTGGCTAATACAGTCTATCAGTTAAGGTCAGCTAGAGTGTACTGCAGTAAAACCAGTTGCTGTTCAGTCAACTTTGACTCATGGCAATGCCATGTGGCTTTCAGTGGCTTTTCTTCCAACGTGACTTTGGTGGACTTGAACTACTAGCATTTCAGCTAGCACATGACAATTTTAACCCTTTGTACCCTACCTAGGGAATTCTATACTATGGTGACAAGGCCAAAATCTTAGAGGGTTAAAACAACTGAGATTTCCTTCCTATTTTGGCTAAGTGTAAAGTGATGGTTGGCAGACAGGGTTCTGTTCTTAAGGACTAAACCAAAATCAAAACACTAAATCCAATGCCACTGAGTTGATTCTGACTCATAGCAACCCTATAGGACAGAGTAGAACTGCCCTATAGAATTTCCAAAGACTTAAGGATTAAGGTTTCGGAAACTCCATCTTGACTCATGATTCTGTGATTGCACATCAGAGAGATAGGAACACGGGAAATCATGGGTAGGTTATTAAAGCTTCTGGTGAGGAATTACTTGAGTTGGTTCTGTTCATTTTTCCCTGGTTAAAACAAGTCAAATGGTCATGCCTATCTTCACAGGGACAGGAAGTGTAATCTGCCTAGAAAGAGACTATCTGTAAACAGCCTTAAGTTTGTCCACTTACAGCATTTATTATATTCCATAAAATTTATCATGCATACCAATTTTTCCCAGTGAATTTGTGGTAGCAGTTTCTATGTGTCACTGCATCCCCTCGTTGAACACTACTGCAAGCCCAATGTTTGGTATAAACGAACAGCTTAAAGCCTGTTGCCTGATTGAACAGACATTGACTGACTTGCCCAAAGTAATAAGATCTCATGGATTTGAATTCATGTCTCCAAGTTTCTAGTCCCGTGCATTTTCTACTGCACTCTGCACTAGAAATACGCTGGCTTCTACAGCACAGTTTCATCCTTATTAACCTACAATCAGCCAAAAGGAACTTCTCCAACTTTACTATACCAACTAATATTTTATAGGACTCAATCTCAAAGCCATGACCCATTTTACAATTTGCCCGTGGCTAAAGGATGCCAAAGAAGCACACTGATGAAAATCCTATATGTGAAAACACATTTTTTTTTCCAATATGTCATAGTTTCTACCTTTTGCTTTTGATAGTCTTTCTCTCATCATTTCTCTTTCATGGTTCTTTTCATTATAAACTTGACCACAGGGTCTTTGAGAACTGTTTGCTTTTAATAAGAGAAGACAAGAATTCCAAGATTTGTCAGAAAGGTATAGGAAATACCAAAGACTAAAATAAGACTCCCAAAATAAATTTCACAAAATATTATACTTTTTTAAAAACCTCAAGTAAAAAACAAAACAAAAACTTTAACAAAAAAATATCAAATTCCCATCTACTTTTATATTTATTGTTGTTGCTACTAATATTAATGTCAATATTATTACCAGGCCTAATTTTTCAAGTCCCAGTGCAATGTTAAATTATTAATGATTGTATCCACCTCTCTTTGAGAATGGGAAGAGAGGGACAGCTGCAATGGTACCAGCAAGTCAGATGCTCTGAGAAAGAATCTGTGTGTTAAGTATGTTGAATCTTTACCACTTTAGTGAATGGCAGCAAAATAGGCAATCTTGTGCAGATCATTACGGCTTCCAGTACAAATCAAAATTTCAATGTGTGGCAGAAAATGAAAAGAGATGATGAATTCAGGCAGCAGCATGCAGGAGTAACTCAAATTGGGAGCATCTGGTGTTGCCCAGATCCCAGGAAGCGGAGCTACGTGAAGGATTTCTTATTTGCTATATTGAGCAGCCAGGGCTTGGCCACTAAGTCTTGTGGCTACCTCTGCCACCAACCATTGAGACATGACAAACCTGAAATTGCCTTCCTTTTCAGACTTCTGAATGCAAAATGGAACCAGTTTATGTACTTTTGATTTGGGATAAGGTTTCAATATCTCCCTGTGACGGTGAGCAGTCTCTAAGTGACACCTTTCATGAGGCTTCTAACTAAGATGAGCAAGTCTGCTTTGATAACATAAAACTGGTAGGAACTTGAGCTTGAAATTTGAATGTCACTCAAACTGAATACGTGTGCAAGTTTGAAGAAGCACAGATAATTTTATGCAAATTGTTTGTTTACGGAAAGCTTCTCCTGGGCACATCTGCTGGATCATGTGGGCAGAAAGTGGAAGAGGAGATAGAAACACTTTTGTTAAAGTGACTATTACCCTTGTTTGCTTGTCCCCGTGTATTAGAAGCCAAATAAAATATTAATGGCATCTAACGTTTCTGAAGTGCTTTATTGAGACAGGCTGTAAACTAAGTGCTGTTTTAGATATATCACTATTCTATTTTACTAATATGGAAAATGAAGCTGAAGAGCAGAGCACTAAGTGGCAGAGCCAGGTTTTCATACTGTCCTTGCTAGGTGACCATGGTGTAGATTTCAACTTGTAGCAACTCTCTTTGGATGATTAAAACAGTCCCACGGAGTTCTCTAGGCTGCAATTTTTATGGTAGCAGATTGCCAAGTCTTTGTCCAGTGGAGATGCCAGGTGGGCTGAAGCTGTCAACCTTTAATTTAGCAGGTGAGCTCTCAACCCTTGCACCATTAGTACATTTAATATCCAGATTCAACTTGTTCAACTTGCATGGTCCGATGAAGACCTTGTTAGATAGCTTCGTAGAGTAACTCTAGAAGATTGAGATATTATTTAATATTCCAGTAGAATGTTGCTGTTGCTAGGTGTCATCAAATAAATTCCAACTCATAGCAACCCCACGTACACTAGAATGGATCACTGGTTCATCCTGTGCCTTTCTCCTGATGGTTGTTATACTAGAGCCCATCGTTTCAGCCACTATAATAGAACAGAACAGAATATTCTAGAATTGTGGAACAGAGTATTCTGTTTTTTACCTATAGGAACATTATTGTGGAGGTGGGGTGGAGTCAGGGAAACAGCAAATATTCACCTTCTTCCTCCTCCCCATCAGATTCTGCTTCCAGTGGGGCCTCCAGCTCCTCGCCTTCACTGTCCCCATCAGCCTCTGCCCATACCCTCTTCTTGCCTACCAGGCTTTTCCTCTTGAGGGCCTCTCACTGCTCTCACTTGCACTGTATGTTATAGGCATGCAGGTCCTGCTTCTGGCCCATCAGCTGTACCCTCTCTTCCTTGACTGCCAGGATAGCCTGGAGCTCTTCTTTCATGTTTTTCAATTGAAACAGCATGTTCAGTTCCCCCACAGCCTCCTGGGTCTTGATAAGCTGCAGCACACTCAGAGGACTGGTCTGTGTGCTCACAGCACTCCAATGGGCCTTGGTGCTGCTACACCCAGCAATGGCCTTGAGCAGCTCCTTAATGTTGCACTCACTGTCTCACTCTCTGACAGCCTGTGTCCTTGGACGGCAGCTCACTGATGGCCTGCTGACAGCTCATTTGAAGAACTTCTGCTGGAGAAGTTTCTTCATCCCCAGACATGCTACCGTGGGCTGGGCCAGGTTGGAGATGCTGAGGTCATTCCAGACTCCTTTCTTTTTTCCATTTCTTATGCCAACGTATTGAGTACCTCTCCTCTTCACCACAAATCTTGATTTTAACCAGAATTTATTACCTTTGCCACCATCACCCTAGCCAAAGACCACATAAACCTCTCACCTGGACTATTGACTCTCTCTCCTAACTGGTCTTCTTGCTTCTACCTGACATCACCGCATTCAGTTCTACTAACAGAGGCTGGTGTGAGCCTTTCAAGGTACAGGTCATATCCTCTCATTTTGGCACCCACATCATCTAAGTGTCTTCCCACATCACTTAACTCATATAGTGATGTCTACAGCCTCACTGTCTTTGACCCACCTTTTCCTAACTGTGTTCTCAACATATCCTGCCTGGAATTTTCTTCTCCTGGATCCCTTTCATGATCCCTTCCAAACTTTGTTCAGGTTTGTACATCAGATGTCAGCTTATCAGAAATACATTCACTCATGCTCATTTTTTTTCCAGAAAATAATACACTACCCTAATTTCCGTGCCCATCATGTTTTATATTTCTTAACACTTATTATCCTTTGAGATAGTGTATCTTTAATGTGTTTATCTATTTATTGTCTGTTTGCCCCAAGAAGAATATAAGTTTCATGAGAGCTTGGACTTGATTTATTTTGTTCACTTCTCAGAGTTTGATGAATGACTGAATAGCAGAGGGAATTGTAAAATTCCCAGTAAAATTCTTGAAAAGTGAAGTTTTCACTTATGGTATTTAATAGAGTTTCTATGAGTCAGAACAGATTTGATGAGGATGATATTGTAAGTATTTTTAAGGAGTCCTGGTGGTGCAGTGGTTAAAGTGATCAGCTGCTAACTGAAAGGTTAGTGGTTTGAAACCACCAGCTGCTATGTGGGAGAAAGATGTGGCAATCAGTGCCTGTAAAGATTACAGGCTTGGAAGCCCTATCGGTTGACTCTGAGTAGGAATCGACACAGCGGCAGCAGGATTTAGATATAAGAACCCTTACCTTTTTATCTAGGATCCTTTGAGTTCTATCTTTAAGTCGTGTTCAGTTGGGGCAGTTGTATCATATAGAGTCTATGAAGCAGAGAATGAAGTTAAAGGAAATGTGTAAAAGATAAATCATAACAAATAAAATTTTAAATTTAATTTAAAAGTCATAGGGCACCAAATTGGCCCTAAAGACTGGGAAGGTCTAAGTTAAATTTACATGGGGAGTTTTGAAGGAAGAAAGTTAGGCTTGGGAAGACAACTCCTGATATCTAAAATCATAAAGATAGTAGCGGAATCACTATTTCTGGATGTTTGGAGTTTTTTATGTCTTTAAGACGTAGCTCAAATCTCACTGACATTTGCTGTTCAACTGCTAGATGACAGGGGCTATGCTAACTTAAGTCATCCTGTATAAATCTCAGAACTTATTGAATAGGCCACTGTTACCCTTGAATATAGATAAGAAGACTGAGACTGAGAAAGGATACACAATGTTTGCAGTGTTGAAAACATTATCTGATAATTCTTCCTCATGAAATCTTAACCCAGTCACTCTCTGAGGACAGCTGTCCTTCCTAACTGTTGAAATATTTTTTAGATTCTAATCATATATTGATTTATATTGTCAGGTAATACATGATTGTCTCATCAAAACATGCTGAATTATAGTGAAAAAAAAAATTGACCCTTTATCCAACTGCATGAAGGCTCCATAAATGAAACTGGAAATATTCTATGAATTCTGTATTTCTTTGAATCAAAAACCAATTAGTCTATGTGAAAAGAAACAATTGATTCTAAAAGTGTTAGCAATTTGAAATTGCATCCTCTACAAAAGACCCTGGATATCACTTTTAATAACGCATGCTAACACATTATTTCTACAGAATCATGATAAGCTTTCATATTTTAGTAAAGTGAGAACCTCTTTGGAGTATTTTAACTGCTATGATGGTGCAAAAATTTAATGTTATCAACTGAAAAGTTTCAAAAGTACACAGTTTTGAAATAAAAAGGAAGGGATTTCTTGCAAGTCTTCCCAAGAGTCCAATTACTGTTAACATGAAGAAGAGGTCAAGAGTTAACAGTGTAATGATTAAGGACATTAGTTTAGCCTACTTACTAACTGTGAAGCCTTGGGCAAATTCCTTAACACCTCTAAGCCTCACTTTCCAACAGACTGCAAAAATTATCCCCCCAAAAAGTCATTAATATCACCACAAGTAAAATTTCACTGAGGATAATTCAGGAACAACTGCAGCAGTACATTGACAGGGAACTGTGAGAAATTCAAGCCAATTCCAGAGGAAGATATGAAAAAACAGATGTCATTGCTGATATCAGATGGATTCTGACTGAAAGCAGAGAAAGCCAGAAAGATGTCTACCTGTGTTTTATTGATTATGCAAAGGCATTTAACTATGTGGATCATAACACGTTGTGGACAACAATGTGAAGGATGGAAATTCTAGAACACTTAACTGGACTATACGAAGAAGAATGCGGCATCAGAATTCGAGGAAGACTCATCAACAATCTACAACACACAGATAACATAACTTTGCTTGCTGTAGGTGAAAAGGATTTGAAGCACTTACTGATGAAAATCAAAGACCACAGCCTTCAATATGGATTACACCTCAAAACAAAGGGAGTGAAATCCTCACAACTAGACCAATAAGCAAAGTTATGATAAATGGAGAAAAGATAGAAATTGTCAAGAATTTCATTTTACTTGCATCCACAATCAATACCCACAGAAGCAGAAGTCCAGAAATCAAAAGGCATATTGCATTGAGCAAATCAGCTGCAAAAGCCCTCTTTAAAATGAACATTTTAAAGCAAAGATTTCACTTTAAGGACTAAAGTGCAGCTGATCCAAGCCATGGTGTTTTCAGTCATCTCATTTGTATGAGAAAGCTGGGCAATGAATCAGGAAGACTGATGGAGAATTGATACCTTTGAATTATGGTGTTAGAGAAGAATATGCCACAGACTTCCAGAAGAATAAAGAAGTCTGTCCTGGAAGATGTACAGCTAGGAAGCTCCCCAAAAGTATGAATGACATGGCTTCATCTCATGTACTTTTATGTGACCAGGAGGACTGGTCCCTGGACAGTAACATGATGCCTAGTAGAGAGAAAAAAAAGAGGAAGACATTTAGACAGATGGATTGACATAGTCACTACAACAGGCTCAAACACGGCTACAATTTTGAGGACAGCACAAGACAGGACAGTGTTTCATTTCGTTGTACGTAGGATTAATATGAGTTGGAACTGACTGGAAGATACCTAAGCACAAGAACGTAATACACTGAGGCAGTCAACGCATTTAGCACACTGCTTGGCATATACAAAGCACTCTATGCATGTTTTCTTTTTTGTCCTGTGCCATCAATTCAATTCTGAATCATGGTAACCTCATGTGTTACAAAGAAGAACAGATACATACATGGTGTTTTCTTTGCTCTTCTTCTTCTTCAGGGCATGGTTTTGAACTATTAACCTTAAAGTTACCAGCTGAGTACAAACTGTCTACCCGAGGACAACCCTGTATACATGTTACTGATTATTATTACTTTTGTCATTAAGAGAAGAAATAAGACAAAAGATAAAAAATTCTATTTTAATCCTACCAGTAACATCAATCCCAAAAATATGTACAGTAGTGTGAGTTATGCTGAGATATCATGTAGACCAAAATCTCTATCCCAACAACAAAATATAAGATAGGAGGCAGAACTCAAATCTTTTAAAATTATACAAATGCACTTAAGTGCAATGGCAGAATATGAGTAATCATAGGGAGTTTCACTTCCTATGTGATATAGTAGCAGACAGGGAATAAAGCTGAAAAGGAGCATACATCCATTGATCCATGGAACAACCCCTTCCCCTCCATTGGTTAGGCAGATTCTCTGTTGTGTTATTTTTAGGCCACTTTGTGGTGTGATGTTCCATTTTTCTTAACTCAGTTCTTTTCTCAGAAATTCTGCCAGGACATCCAGTAGCAGATGGTGCCTTATTGTTCAAGAACGAGGTACTTTCGTTGAGTGTTTGATCACACTTTTCCATTGAGGACTGAGTTGTCAGCTACTTGTGCCATCAGGATAAGATGTATGCCAAGGAAAATGAAAAGGCATATTTGCTAAGCCTGTCGGAGGATACTTTGACAATTGCATCAAAGCCTGAAAGCATTGCTTCAGTGGTTAAAATACGTGAAAGGACTATTTTCATTTTGTCAAATAAATCCCAGGTTTGAAAGCTGTGTATATACCATAGTGATATGAAGACTAGCAATCCAGATAATGATCCCAGCTTCTGGAAACAACCACACAATATAGGAAGGATTACATTACATTTATTTATTCAGAAGATATTATTGAACATCTAGTATGTCAGTCACTGTGTTATGTATGAGAGACAGAAGACAGATAAACAGAAGCATAAGCTAAAAAAACCACACTGTTGTCAAGTTGATTGCAACTCATAGAGACCATATAGACAGAGTAGAACTGCCCCATAGAGTTTCCAAGGAGTACTTGTAAGATTTGAACTGCCAGTCTTTTGGTTAGCAGTCATAGCACTTAACCACGACACCACCAGAGTTTCCAGATACATTAAACTCTGTAATAAACAGCATGGTTGTTCTTTTCTTCCTTACCCCGTAGACTTATTTTCTTACTACACGTGCCTCGTTCTGTGCCTTGGGAGGCTGGCCCCAGGAGGTTTAGCCAACGGAAGGCCCTGTCCGGAGAACAGAAGCATCAGGATAATGTTTCCCTCACTCCCTTCCAGCTTTGACGTCTGTGTCTGTCAGTGACTGTGTGTCACTGTGACCACTGTACCTGCTACCCACTACTCCTTCGTAGCTCCAGCTCTCTTTGTGTCATGGTAACAAGGTCCGCTCCCTCCTATTCTTTTTAATTCTCTTGGTGGTAACAAGTTTTCTCTATTGAAAGTCTCTGGATGCTTCCACATCTCTGTTTGTTCCCTTACTGTGAAACGTCGTAGATACAGACCCTGTATTTTAACTGTCTTCACTTGAAACAACTGATTTCAACCCTGTTTCCTGCTGGAACTCTGACAGATACAAGGACTGTGTTAGATACTAATTGATGCAGCATCCACTAAACCACAGAACATTTACTGGATGCCTGTTATGTGACATTATACATTATGTCCAGTAGAATTTTGTACAGTAGTGGAAATGTTCTGCTGTGTTTAGTACAGTAGCCACTAGCCATGTGTGATTACTGAACACTTGAAATGTGGCTAGTATGATTGAAAAAAAAAGAATTTTTATTTTTTTTAATATTAATTAGTTTAATGCTAAATTGATACAGGCATGTGGGGTTAGTGACTGCCATTTTCAACAGCCCAAATACAGGCTTATTTTAAAGGCCAGCTTAAACAGCTCTTCTAGACAGAGGTGAAGAATGTGCAACAACAGCAGGGTTTGTAAGAAATATGGAGAGGCAGTAACATCTGAGTGACTTTGTAGACGAGAAGATCTTTACAAGGCAGAATAATGCGGAGAGTACATTCCAGGGCAAAAGAAATACCTTATGTAAATTCTCAGAGTGTTGTCACATGGAAGGGGATGATTTGTTCAGAGTACTACACAGAATTAGGTGTGGTCACATAATGCTTAAAAGCGGGCATAGTGGAAAAGGAGCTGGGAAAGTTGAGCTGCGGTTTCATTTTCCTTAGGTCTTGTTTCATGTCTGCATTGGATTACTGTTTGATACGCTTGCTTTAAAGCATGAATACAAAGCATTTTATTAATGATAGATACATATAACTATTACAGCAGTCCATTGAGCTTTCCAATTCAACAAGTATTTGAGTGATTATTTACAATCTGTTCAATTCTGTGACCCCTATCCTTTGGATATATGCTAGAGAAGTGACTTCAATACTACTTGTATAATAGCTAACATGTCAGGTATCTAGTTTTATCCAGGGACTGCACAACATATCATGGAGCACAGGTAAAAGACACACAGCCAAGACTTAAGGGGATCTGAGAAGAATTCCTGGATAAATTAAGAAGTCTAAGCCTGGCAAGAATAACAGATAGGAGTTGTCCAGGAGAATTTGTGTGACGTAGGTATGGAGAGGAGGAGTGATACTGGGAGCATATACGTCTCATATATTCCCATGAGAAAGCATTTCCTGTGAGATAGTGACAGAAGTGAGATGTAGCTGGAGAGGTAACAACCAAATAATTAGGGACTCTTATGTTGCAGGGTAGGAAACCTTGGTGGCATAGTTGGGTAAGTGCTATGTCTGCTAACCAAAAGGCCAGCAGTTCAGATCTGCCAGGTGTTCCTTGGAAACTCTGTGGGGCAGTTCTACTCTGACCAACAGGGTCGCTATGAGTCGGACACGACTCGACAGTGGTGGTTTTATTTTTATGCTCTAGGGTTGCTATGAATCAGCATCAACTCTGTGACAACCAATTTGGTTTTCTTGGTTTATGCCGTGTTAAAGAGTTTGGATGTTGTGCTGAAGGTGATGAAGAAGAAGTCTAAACAGATCTCAGTTATAAATGAGCCACTCTGATTCAGTACCTTTGTAGAACAGTTTGGAGAGAAGTAAGACTGGCATGTTAGTTAGAAGGCTGTAGGAGCAATGTAGGAAAAACACTATTGTGGTCTGAACACAGATCACACGTATCTCAGATTCTGAAAACTGTTATGTCTCGTAGTGGTTTTTTCTCCTTCCAAAGGCTCACTTATGTTTCTCTCAAAAAAAGAAAGGAAAACATAATAACTTTTCCTTTAGATCATAAATAGTTATTTAGTGAGCAATTGCTATGTACCTGTCCCTTTTCTAAGCATTTATATATTATTAACTCATTGATTCTCCTAACAACTCTGTGAGGCAGATCCTGTGATTATCTCTTCATTTTACTGATGAAGAAACTAAGGCACACTGAAGTTACACAGTTTTCCTAAGGTTACCCTAACAGAGTTTCAAAGCAGGATTTGAATCTCTGCTATTTCTAGAGCTGATCTTTGTTAATCTCCACTCTCCTTTATAGAATTCTCATTTTATTTTACAGTAATATTCATCATTTGAAGATGAAGTTGTCTTTCCTTCTACTTCAAATATTGAGTTAACACAGAAATAAGTTAATCTAATACTGAAAAAACTTCAGAGAATTCAAGCCAGTCATGTGGATCTTCAGGAGAAGATTGTGCCCATCTTCAAGAATGGAAAAAATAAAATGCTAATACTGCCTAGAGCATTCTATATTAAGTCATCTCAAAAGATTCATTTGATTTATTTTATGCAGTTGTATTCATAATGGTCATAAAGATCAAAATTATTTTTGGTTTAAATATTTCCATGTAAATAAAATTAAATGCTGGACTGCATTATTTTAAAGAAATTTTTAGGGGAGATGAGTGACAGATTTAAAAGTTTTCTTTTTTTTTGTACTTTTAATGAATGAGATTGCCACCAATTAAAACTAAATGTATGTATATATATGTTTCTGAATATTTGATGAATATTTTTAACTTACTGACATCCATATTTATAGAATATACCTTAAGATCAACTGTTGCAGCTTGGTGTCATCAGTTCTAATCTACTTATTTTACATGGACTACTTCTATCCAGAGGGAAGCTGCCAGAAAATTAAATATAGAGATGTTCTTGAGGCAGAGAGCTCTGAAATTGCACTATTTTTAACAGGAGATTTATTGTTCTTAGAAGAATCACCAACGGACTTTGTATAATATCTAAATTTCTTGCCATCTCAAGTACATCATGCTAATAAATGATTTGGTTAGAGGTGGGAAGGTGGCTGGGTATCCGCAAAACCCAACACTCCTTTAGCATTCAGCTTGGATGTCTGGTAGCTCCCACCACTGTGGCATTAGCTTACATCTCCTGACTGGTGTTCAGTCTTGCTGAATTCTCCTAGGGTCAGATTAGGTGCCACTCACTGAAATAAGATATACCAACTCATTCAACTGTGTACGCTTCCCGTTTTCCCACCAAATTTGACCTTATGTTGATTTCCTCTCACAACTTATAACTAGAACGCTGTAATTTGCGTGGAAATCTTGATGGTATAGTGGTTGAGTGCTGCAACCGCTAACCAAAAAGTTGGCAGTTTGAATACACTAGACGTTCACTGGAAACTCTATGGAGCAGTTCTACTCTGCTGTATCATGTCACTAAGACTAGTGATTAACTCAACAGCAGTGGGTTATGAGTTATAATTGGTACTCAAAAAACTGTATGCCAATTAGATAAAAATGAAATGAGGGGGGAGATTATATGATATCTACTGACACTCTTCCTGTATAAATGCTTTGAATTTCACTCTGTGGTTGAGGATTGTTTAGACATAAACCAAAGTACATGCAAGCAGTTAGAAAACCAATAACATACCAGAGTTTATGGACATCATCTCTTTAGGTGCCAAAATATAGGACACCATAATATATCTGAGGACCTTCAACAATGAGAATTTTGGTTAAGGTTGAAACATAGGGAATTAGAAAATTTTAGTGAGATGAGGCTTTAGAAGGATATGAAGGCCAGGTAAATAAAGGTCTAGATTCAAGCTGAAGAAGTCTGATTTTGTCCTATTTATAGTGGGAACTGCTGAAAGACATTAACAGAGGAGTGCTTTGAACATTATAAAGCTCATGTGGGCTTTCACGAGAAAACTTTAATTCAGAACTTTATTAGCATCAGATCTACAGCAGCATGAAATTTGGAAACTCATCACAGGTCCAAAGTAGTGATTACGTCACTGAAGAAAGAGAGGTTGTCGTCTACAGAGTGCGGCCACAGCATTAACGCCAGGCTGGGCATGTGGAGGCGTGTGCATGAGAACACTTGGCCGCATGGGGATCCGTCAGTGGGGTTCTGCTACTTTTTTCCAGGGGTCCCAGAGCTAAGAGAAACAGCTGAAATTGGGTCAAGTTATTACCAGTGAGGTAACATCACAAGAGTGGCTAATCAACTGTTTTCAATAGAAAATCCAGAGTCAAACATATGGACAATGAAGTTTATGAATCCTGGTACCAGTCTGGCTTTAGCCCTCAGGCAAATAAAATTAAATTGGCAAAAATATATTCAATAGAAACATGACTTGTTCTAATTCTGTCCAGGGCACCTCAGTTTAAAAGCAGAACACCCTCCACATGCCCAAAGAAAACAACTATTCCTCTATCACAAGAATCAGACCCGAGTTCAATGTTGACCTGACATTTTCCAAATGACTGATCTTGGGAAAATCATTTTAAGGCTCTGGTATTAAAAAAAAAAAAAAAGAAAGAAATGAAGAAAATAAAAAATAAAATTGGCCAAACTTGTTTCAGAAGGTCTGTCAACACTGGGAAGGCAGGGGTTGGGCCTCTCATCCACACACCTGAGTGCTTGGTGAATAGCACAGGACCTGGCACATCGCAGACATCTAACAGACGCTTAGAGAAGGGAGGACTGAGTAAACCCGGAGAGCTAAGCATTACAGTGGCATGCCTAGGATATTGCACCAGTCCAGAGCTCATAGCACTACTGGGTAGTTTCTATTAACTGTGCACAGCACAGTGTCCTGCCTCAGGCATGGTAATGTATTAATTAAATGATTAATGAGCTTAACTGGAATTTTTTAAGCTGATATTGTGGTAAGGTTATTTAAACAAGGGGTATCAGATTTTTGTAAAAGGATGCAAGTTCAGAGCTTACCATAGGCTACATCTTCCAAAGATACGTGGCTGTACCAGGGTAATAGAAACTGCTTACTGGTGCCATGGGCCCAGGGCTGGTGTGAAACCTGTCATACCTGCTGTACCCTAGTGTCATGAATTGAGTTGTGTTCCTGCAAAAATGTGTGTAGTCACTTGGCTGGGCCATGATTCCCCGTATTGTGGGGTTGTCCTCCGTTTTATGATTTTCCCATGTCATAATTCCTAATCTTTGCCTGTGGTTAATAGGGCAAGATTGGGTTATGTTAAAGAGGATTAGGGTGGGATTGTAACATTCTTACTAAGGGAATGTTCCTGGAATGTGGCTTGCATCACCTTTTATCCTACAAGAGGTTAACGGAAAGGGAAGGAAGCATAGAGTTGGGAACCTCATACCACCAAGAAAGCAGTGTGAGGAACAGAGTATGTCCTTTACACCTGAGGTTTCTGTGCCTAGAAGCCCCCTGATCAAAGTAAGATTGATGCAACTCAGGAAATTTCCTCCAGAGCTGACAGAGAGGGAAAGCCTTCCCCCTTACCCCATCCCCCAAAGTCAGTGCTCTGAATTCAGACTTACACCCTATTGAACTGTGACTGAATAAACGTCTCTTTGTTAAAGGCATTTTCTTGAGTTATTTCTGTTAGAGCAGTACTGGAAGACTAAGACATCTAGTTACCTAGTTATGCTTCTGGCAAATGCTTTATAGGTAGTAGAATGTTTTGTATATAGTTGATACTATGTATCTTCAAATTCTAAATTCAGTGAAAATCACAGAGGTTCATATCAAGAGTACATCATATATAAAGACTCTCAAGCCACTTTATCCCTGTTATAGATTGAATTTGTCCTTTCAAAATAGATATTAGAACACTAACCCCTGTATGTATGGGTTAGAAACCCTACTGTCATATGGCTAAGGGTTACAGCTGCTAACCGAAGGTCAGCAGTTTGAGTCTAACAGACACTCCTTGGGAACTCTATGGAACAGTTGTACTGCGTCCTTTAGGGTCAACATGAGTCAGAATCGACTCAACAGCAATGGGTTTCTGTATCTGTTGATATAATCCAGTTTGGAAGTGGAAATTTGTTATTAAAGGATCCATGTCAGCACAGTGTAGTGTAGTGTTTTAAGCCAATAACTTTAGAGAAACAAACGAGCAGATTATGCACAGAAGGAAACAAGCACAAATGGGGCAGGATAGACAGCATGAGGAGATCCCCAAGGGGAACCTGCCAAAGAAACTGAGGCAAGGATTTTCCCAAGTGGACAGAGGGACCTTTCGTCAAGAGCTAGTACCCTAAATTCAGCTTTCTGGCCTCCTATACTTTGAGAAAATGGAGTTCTGATAATTAAAGCACCTACTTGTGACATTTGTGTACCGTAGCATTTGGTAGTTAAGACAATCCCTAGCATCAAAAAAAAAAAAAAAAAAGATTAACTAGTTGTCACTTATGACTAACGTGCATTTTGTTATTCATTTCTTGTAACAGCTCTAAGTAGGTACTATCATTAGTGTAACTTGTAGATGAGAAAGTCCGTTATTAGGTAAGCTAATTCCCCAGCAGTAAGGGGTGGCACCAAGGCTGACACTCCTGTCTGTCTAGTTCCAAAGAACATGGTCTAGTCTACTTCTCAAATGGAAGCCCCAGACTTTTATTTTCTTTTTCCAAAAACTGAGGTTTAAAAAAAAAAAAAAAAAAAGCCTCAAGGACATCATGCTTGGTAAAACAGAAGGTGAGAAAAAAAGAGAAAGACCCTCACTGAGATGACACAGTGGCTGCAACAGTGAGCTGAAACGTAGCAATGACTGGAGGATGGCGGCAGGACTAGGCCGGCTTTTGCTCGCTTGTACACAGGGTGACTATGCGTCAGAACCAACTTGACAGCCCCTAACAACAACAACCACCCTACAGGGCCCTGGAGAACATGAATGTAACCTCTAGTACAAGAAAATTAAAATACAATACAAACGAAATTTATCAAAACGATGGGTAACAACTCTAACAATGGAAGATCTGAAGTTTTGAGATCCCTATATGCTTCAAAGGAGATTAAATCTAATCAACTTGAAAAGCAAAGATCATTTCTCTGAAATACTAAGTTCATGTATAAGCCTGAGAATTAATTGGTTCATGTTGTCTTTCAATGCTTTCTTGGAAAATTATAGGTTGAAGACATATTGACCCCAAAGACTTCTTCAAATGGTGAGAATCCAAATTACTGAATTAACTTGCCTTATTCAACTGCTTTGCAAAAATACCTGAAAAAATATTGTCTAAAAATACAAATGCTATAAATATTTTAGATTTCTGATTGGCATGGCATTTTATCTTATATACTACCTCACAGTTCATTTCATAGGGGAGTTCAATTAAATCATTTCTAAAGCTATTGACCCCTGCGTGTCAGCATGCAAGTTAGTTGTTGAAAGGAACTGGAGCTTATCTGACTGTTGTCATGAAGTATCTCTGTATTCTCTCATCCCTTTGTATCCCAGTGTTCCTTCATTTATCAAAGAAGATCCATCTATTTGAGAAAATACTTTTAAATATCTATTAGGTACAAAGTAAGCCACTAGCTACTGAGCGGTACGCGGGGCCTGAACCTTTTTTAAAGGAGCTCAAAAGTAAAGGAGATGAAATGTGAAAGGACTTTGAAAACACTAGATTGTAACGTACCTAAAATAGGATTATTTTCTTTTTTTTTTTTGGATTCTGGAGAGAATCCAAGGAAGTACAAATGTCTTTTGGTCTTCCAGGCAACTGAAAATAGAAAGCTGTCACAGGAAGAATCAACTGCACAAGTAGTGATTAATGCGAAACTGTTAACCAGACTGTGCCCCTGAAGAAAGTACAAAACACTGAGAGATGGCAGATGTGTACAGTGGTCTGTTTGTTTTAGCTAAATGAAAGCTTTTTCCAGGTACGGTTTTTCTTATGAATATGCTACATGGGCTATTGTCATAACCCATTCTATTCTGTTTGTAGAGCTTTGAGAAGGTGACGCAGGAATACTTAATGAAGAATGAGAAGTGCTTTAAGATCAGTCAAATGTTTCATTATTCCTTTAACATTAATCTCTCCTTCAGCAAAGATTAGTCAAAGTACTTAATTGGATGGACTATGAGAAAATACAGACGACATGGAGACCAAATTGGTCCTGGTGTCTTGAACACCAGGGAAGAATTTGGCTGAGTACTGAAAAAAAAGAAAAAAGGAGTAACAACAGATTCCATTTGAACAAGAGCAATTTAATCACTACAAACAAAGCAGAATAGTCTGTAGGTTTGGGCATCCGTGGCTTTAACTCAACTCCTGATGAACTGAGTGTTTTATAGATTATGTGATTCTTAGCTCAAGCTGAAACACAGCAAATAAAAAGTCCTGGACCTTCAGGCTGTATTACGAACTGAGTTTTTCTTTCTTCTTTTTTCTAAGGCAGCTTTCTTCCTTATTTCTAGATGTCTCCCTCAAGCACGGGGAGTAAGCTGTCAGCAATTAATCTATTATCATTAGACCAAAAATAACAACAAAAAGTCCTTTTAAAGAAATCCAGTGAAGTCTTCAAGTTTGTAGAGTCCCTGAGTGGTATAAACATTTAACATGCTCAGCAGCTAAGTGATAGAACGAGAGAGTGGAGGAAACAGCTAGTGATCTGCTTCTGGAAAAAAACAGGCCTTGAAAACCCTGACACACAAGGGAAATCTTGACAGTCATTTGTTTATTTTTTGGTTCTCCCGGGACAGATTCTTTTTAAAAATATTTAATTGTGCTTTAAGTGAAAATTTATAATCCAAGCCAATTTCATACACAAAAACTTACACACACACTGCTGTGTACCTCTAGCTGCTGTCCCCACTCTGTGGCAGGGCATCGCTCCTTTCCACCTTGTACACCCATGTCCACTCAGCTCGCTCTTGGCACCCTCTGTCCTGTCCTCTTGCTTCTGACAGGAGCTGCCCAGTTAGCCTTCTGTATGTACTTGAGCTAAGAAGCACTCTTGGCCAGTATCATTTTACATTTTATAGTCTGCACAAAATTTGTCTGAAGGGTTGGCTTCAGGAATGGTTTCAGTTCTGGGCTGACAGTGAGTCCGGGGCAATGTCTTCTGGCGATCCTGCAGTCTGACAGACCACCAAGTCTGGTCTATTTAACAGAGTTGAGTTCTGCATCCCATTTTGATTCAGCTACATCAAGGACTCTTGTTTTGTCCCGTGGCAGGGCAGTCATCAGCAGTGGTCATGATGGTAAATATAAAGGCCTAACATAGGTCACTTAGGTTATTAAGCTCCATTCTATTTTCTGTCTTAATAACTGAACTAACAGGTCTGCATTCCTCTCCCTATCTCTGAGGACATAGAGTTGATTAAGACCTCAGAGAGAGGTAAAAATTCTTTGGATCATTTACTCTGTTTGATTATCCTTGACAAACTTTGGACAATTCACACTGTTTGTTAGATGTAATGAAACCTTATGAAGTAATGAAATCTTGAGACTCCTGAATATTGTTCTGTGACAAGCCCCCTCCCCTTTGAATTCCAGCTATAAAAACCACTAGAAATGTAACCCAGACAGGACAGCTTTTGGCTGCTGTACCCCAGGCTGCTGCAGATCTGCCAGTAAATTATTCCTTGAACTCCACACTGTCTCTGAATTTTTGGGTTGCAGTGACAGGCAGGATGAACTTGGATTCAGTTTGGCAACTGTCAGGCACCATCTAGTTATTCTGGTCTCATGTTGATCTGGTCTCTGGATTATGTGGCGAAGGCAGATTCTTGAGAGCTCAGAATAAGCCTGAGAAGACAGATTGGAATAGAATGAATTTAAGCTACATGGGTTCAGCTATATGAGGCAGTGAAGAAACGGGACTCCTCTGTAAGTTTGGCCCTTTTCCTGATGCAGAAGCAATAGGGTAAGTCACTATTTATCTTCTGCCTAAATTGGCAGAGTGTGTTAAGTAGAAAGAGCTCTGTTGTAGTAAACCATTTATTAGCACTGAGGTAAAGTATTTACATGAATTATTTGTTTTAACTTTCCAGTGGCATCAAAAATTTATTTTGTAGAGAAGGAAATCTAGCCTTTATGAAGAAGTCCTGGGACTGAAGTATAATGTGAATACTCATACAAAGACAGTACATTTGGGACAGAAAATGAAGATTTCAAAACAAGATCTATCTTTAAATAACAGATATCCAAATATCTCCTTCAACCCACCCTGTAATATAAATTTGAGTACTTATGGTATTGTACTGGAATAGAGGTATAATTGTTGGAAAGGATTGGACATTATAATTTTGGAGGAAACAAACTGTTTAGAAAGGTAACTTTAAATTTTATGAAGTCAGTCATCTGTCTTATAACGTAATACCACAACTTGACATCTGTCTTAGGCTGGGTTCTCTAGAGGAACAAAATCAGTGAAGCATATATAAGCATGTAGAAAGAGATTTATTAAAAGGGAATGGTTCACTCCATTGTGGAGGCTGGCATATCCCAAATCTGTGAGTCAGCATCAGGCTGGGTGCTTCTCCTGACTTACGTTACTGCAGGGCTGATGAACCCCAAATCCATGGGTTAGGCAGTAGATTGCTGGCTGCCAAGGTTACAGGAGCTGTTAAATCCCAGATCTGCAGGTCAAGCATCAGGCTAAAAGCTTCTCATCTCCTACGAACTGGAGATCAATGGATGACAGATGCATGCAGCATAGAGACGGGGAACTTTGCCAGAATATTCACATGTATTGGCTGTAGGCCATATCCTCATGGGAATTTCCTTCCAATTGATTGGCTGCTCCCAGACTTCAAATAGGTTCTTCAATCATTTGGCAATTCCTGGGACATTTGGTACCCAAATACTTTTTATGCCTGTACAGTTCTTCCAAAAGGAGGTAGCCAAGCTCATTGTCAATGTGTTTATCCTCAAGGTGGGAGCACTTTGAAATGCATGAAACTTAAGAATCCTGAATTGGAACTCCATTTTTGTGTAGATTGAATATTATCTTAGGTGATGACTCCTGGATTTATGGGTTTTTCTAATCTTTTGACAGATTTGCCTTTATTTCTGTGAGATAAGCCTCCTCACTGTGTTTCACAGTTACTAAAGTCTCCTGTGACCATACTTACGCTAGCATAAGCTATTCTTAGTCTTCCTTTATTCATAGTGGCCATTTTCTCCTTGATGCGATGTCAGTCATTGTTTCCAAGTCTTACTGGCTCCCTGCTTTTCTAGCTCCTGAGCAGTAACACTTGTACAGTAAGGTGTAATGCATTGCAGTGGTGTTTTTCAAGAGACTGAAACTACTGTAAGTTATTCTCATCCTCCATTCAATCTTAGGGCCCAGACATTTCTTCCACTTGTAAAAGGTGGCATGCATCCCTGGGAGCAATTCTGCAGTTTTCCAAGGCTGCTGTTTTTGCTTTGTAACTCTTAGTACCAATTTGTTGTAATGAGGAATAATTTCCTGAGATATAAATTTCTGTAACATTTTGGTCTGCCTGTACAGCTTTTACAGTAAGAATGTTTTGTACCATGCTTGGAAAAGTTTCATGAAAAATAATAAAAAGGCTATGAAGAAGGAGACTAAAATGAAATGCATGCAGTCGTTGCAGTTGTCTTCCAGTTTTACCTCATGTTTTGCAAATTTTCAAGAAGTAAAGAGAAACAAATCATCATTGACTTGTAATAGTACAATTTACTCCACAAGGAATTTTTGTATTTAAACACAGTAATTTTTTACTTCATCTTTCAGATATTTTAGGCAGTTAACAGCAATCAAGCCAATAACAGGGAAATATTTCTTAAAAATTAGGGGACAATCTATAGGTAGTGATTGATGTGATCTTTCTCTCCTAAGCTTTTAATTCCTTCTTTAAAGTTTAAGCACATATAAACCTTTCTGAAACTTTTCTGTTGTTTCCTTTCTCATATTCCTCTTCCTTTAAGCTGTATGTTTCATGTCCCAATTACATGCGGTCCCCAACTTGAAATGTGTCCAAATTATGACCAATTGCGCTAAAGACCATTCTGTGTGTGTGTGTCTCATTGTTAGTAATATACACTACATACAGTGTTGCAGTGTGTGATTTGCTGATGTTTTCATTCACTGATGTTTACTTGCAGATGTTCAGTTTTATGATTTACTGTTCAAAACACTGCTGTGTAGATTTAGTTTTCTAAACTGAATCAAGGGTTCAGTTTCTTGAAAATATGAACCCAAATGCTGATCGCTTTGCTAAAGTCAAAAGACAGATTTGGGAAGTAGTGAGAGGTTACCACAAAATATTTGAAGAAAATAAGAAGAAAAGGAACGTATAGACAAGTCTCAGTAATTTTATGACTAGAAGCTCCATCCCCATTCCCAGGGATAACCCATATAATTCAGAACCTTGCACAGGTGGTGTTACTACTGCAAACGACAAAGTGCCATCATCTTGCGACTCTTCTTCAGCATTTACGATCCACATATTATGTATGTACATATTAAAATATATCTGTAAATTTATGTTTCCAGCCTCCAATGACAAATAAAGATCAGATTTATAAAGATAATGATAATGAAAAGCAGTAATAATGAAGACTAAAAGAAAAAAAAGGGTGGGGGGATTCAACTTATGTTGGAACTTGCTTATATCAGAATGGAACCCCGTTGTAAGTCTGGTACTGCCTGTATTACAACAAAAAGAGACAAAACACAGAGTATTATGCAAGTAACAAAGGGATGACTTTTTTTTCCCTTTTCTCCCAAGGTCTAAATATTTTGCCTTTTATGCTTCCTGCCTTATCTTTATTGCTGATGACCATCACCTAGAACAGGTCTTAAGAAAGTGAATGTTTCAGAAGTAGTTTGTTCAGTAATCAAGCCCTTCTACTGTCTCCAGGGCAATACAATTAAAAGGTCTTTGTTGACGTGATCATGGAATACATTAATTAATAAATCCACATCTGAGCTTACAGAGAGAAATCTCCAGTGGGAATTAGTTATGTACTTGCATTTGTGTCCCTTGGTCTTTATGAGCACTTGATGTGGAATTTTTAAATCTAGAACCACCTTATGACAGTACCCGAACTGGCCCTCTTGACGAGCAAAAAGAAGATATTTAGAAGAAAGTAAGTAGCAATGATGTTCCATCTCTGGCAACCACACTTTCAATATTTTGCTTTTCTCTCACCTTTATAACTTACCTCTTGGCAATGTTTATATTACTAGCTATCACTTAATAATGTTTATTTTTCAGCATGGTGTGTTTTCAGAGCCTCTGGGTACCTGAATAAAATTTACTAAACAAAATGATAAACTTCACCAAATAAGACAATAAGTCCAAAGAAAGAGTGAGTTAACCTAGAGAAGAAGAGTAAGCAGTACAGGAGAACATGCCTCTGGCTCTTCCCTGAAGACATGGAACTGAACCAGTCACATTGTGAGGGATACAGCTGTTCGCTTGCAGGCTGTTAGGCAGGGATGCCATCATCCAGATCTTTTCTGGAGATTCTTCCCATTGTCTTTTGGGGGTAACTTGTTCTTTTAATGGACAGACTTCTTCATAAGCAGAAATTTACAAGTATGAATTTGTTTAAGGTTTCTGTGGACTTAAGAATATGTGAGACCTGGGTTGCAATTTTTACTTTCACCTGTGACTCAATACCGTTTTTCATATGACAAATGTTGCCTGTATTCTAGGGTTGTTGTGAAGAATTAATGAGATTATTCATGAAAAAGCCTTGGCGCAGTGGCTGGCATCTGGTAAACACTCTGTACATGTTAAATATCATTACTATTATGATTATTATTATTGTTTTTATTACTGCCATCAAAGGCAACAGTAGAATTAGTAGCAAAATTTCAGGAGCCTGATGTCAGGGACTCATTTGGAAGCCAGAGTCTGTCTGATGAAAGCATAGCTAGGAGGGCAGTACAATGTTGTGTCAGGGTTCTACACATTAGGCAGGGTAGCTGAAATGCTTACGGGAAGGTGGTGATAAGAGAACCAAGATACTGTGACTGTGTAAGTTGTAGTTGTGAAATGAGATAAAATATTCATACTGAAAAGATTTTTAATAGCAGATAGTGAGGACTGTGAGCTGTCTCATCCTATTTTAATTACTTTGTCTGCACTATAAAGTACCATCCTCCACAAGCCCAAACTAAACCTGTTACTGCTGCGTCAACTCTGACTCATGGAGCCACTTTTATCAGGCCGAAATCTAAAGAAATGTCACTATTCAATCAGTTATGGTTTGGGAATTGAAGGGGTTAGGGCCGTAAGGCTTATAGTCAAGTAGAAAGAGAGAAAAATTCAGATGAGCAGTGAAGCTTTCAGCAGAAGTGGTAGACGTGGCAATATTTCAAAGGCAATTTCAGGTATCCCCGTCTAAGTCACTGAATGCTACCCTCTTGTCACAGTGACTCCACTGTGCCCCATTCTGTGCCCTATAGAACTCTACCTGAGAGGGAGTTGGCTGAAATCCTGGCCTATCCTCACTGTTGGTGATCTTTTCTTGAAGCAGATCTACTGGCTATTTCAAAAGAATTATTTTACTCCCAGATAAAATTAGATTACTTCTTAGGGGCATAGGAATTTATGCCAAGGCTAGAATCCCCTGGACCTGGAATCGAGCCTCTCTTGGTGAGCATACTGACCACTGAGTCATCAAGTGCCTGCATCTTCCAAGTGAATGAGATAGGCTTTTTTCTTTCCAGCTTCTCTAGAACACTCAGGTTTTTAATTTTTTTTTTTTTAAGTTTTGAGGACTTTGACCAAACAAGATTTTTTGACTTCAAGCAGCTTTTTCTTGGCCTGTCAGCTTACAAAATTGTCATGAGCAAAGGAGGACATAAAAAGCAAAGTCCCTGGCTATCTGCTGGGAAGAATAGGAAGGAAAAACAGAACCAATACAAATTAATGTATTAATAGATTATCCCATCAAAGGGCATTTAAAGCACGTAAACTCCGGCGCACACATTAGGGTAAGTTGTTAGAATTCACCCTGGAGTCACAGGCTCCTCTGTGGAACAGTGGGTAACTAACTAGAAAAGAGGCACATTTTCTGTCATTCACAAATGCAGCTCTTTTCCGGTTGTGGTTCATACCACGGTCATTACATGGCGAATTTCAGCTTTGAAGAGGCCTCTAGAGCCACTACAGATCACTGAGTCTTTGATTAAACTCTGCTAAAACCTAATAGTCTGGAATGTTTCATTATTTTCTTGGCAGGACCTGAGAGTTATCTTTTAACAGGCTGCAGAAAGCCGAAGTTGGGAGAAAAGTACGTGTTACTGTTTGGAGACCCTAAAATAAAGGTCCCATTACAGTGTCTTTAGAAAGAGTGTGTTTACTTTTACAGGCTGAGTTGCTTCTCTTGTGTTGCAGGATAGGTTCCCTTTTCCCACCTCAGCCACCCAGCCACCCAATGTCAGGTATTCAAAATGGATATTTTAATAGCAATAGAAAAACTGTCAGTAATACAATGTTTACTGTCTGTCATACTTTGTGCCTAGAACTTACTGTACCTTCTACTGCAGTAGTGAGCTTGACAGTGTCTCTGCCCCAAATTGTGTCTTCCAAAAGGACATATCAAGTCCTAATTCACTGAACCTGTGAATGCGACTGTTTGCAAATAATGGTCTTACAAATGTGTATGTGTTGCATACCAAACCCACTGCTGTCAAGTCAATTCTGACTCACAGCAACCCTACAGGACAGAGTAGAACTGCCCCATAGAGTTTCCAAGGAGCACCTGGTGGATTTGAACTGTCAGCCTTTTGGTTTACCAGCTGCAGCACTTAACCACTATGCCAATGGGTTTTCACCAAAATTTCATGTTCCCCTAGCACCTCAGAATGTGGCCTTATTTGGGAAGAGGATCTTTGTAGATGTAATTAGTAAAGGATCGAGATGAGGTTATGCTGGATTAGGATGGGCTGCACATTTAATGACTAGTGTCCTTATGAGAAGATGGGAGGACACAGACAGATAAACAAAGACAGGCCATGTGAAGAAAAACTTACGCTGCCAAAATCCAAAGAAGGCCAGGACCCCCAGGAACTGGAAGAGGCAAGGAAGGATTCCCACTTTAGCTTTTGGAGGGTTGTGGCCCTGCCAACACACTGATTTCAAACTTCCAGTTTCCAGAGTTGTGGTAGAATAGATTTCTGTGTTTTAAGCCTCCCAGTTTGCGGTACTTCGTTACGGCAGTCCTAGGAAACTAATTAGATACGTTAAGTTAAGAACCTTGAGATGAGATCATCCTAGAGTTAGACCTATAACCTATTGACATTGAGTCATTTCTGACAGCTACTCCATGTGTTAGAGACTAGAACTGCTCTATAGCCTTTCCTTGCTATAATTTTATGGAGGCAGATTTCTAGGCCCTTCTTTCATGATGTTGCTGAGTAGGTTGGAACTGCCAACTGTAGTTAATGAAGATTATTGACTATACCATGGACTGCCGGAAGAACAAACAAATCAGTCTCAGAAGAAGTACAGCCAGAGAGGCTCCTTAGATGAGAGGATGGAGAGTTCATCTCACATACTTTGGACGTGTTTCCAGGAGGGAAATGGTCCCTGGAGAAGGACTTTGTACTTCGTAATGGGTCAGCGAAAAAGAGGGTGAGCCTCAACAGATGGACTGATACTATGACTAAAGTGATGGGCGGAAGCCTAGCTACTGTGAAGATGGCACCGGGCCGGGAAGTGTTTTGTTCATAGAACAGGGTCACTATGAGTCAGAAGTAGCTGAATGGCACCTAACAACAACATCTATCTATGTTTAACTTCATATTCTAGTTATCTTAGGTTCTTAAGCCTAGACATACTTTTGTATCACTCCTCCTCAAAGTATATTTCTTTGACGAGTAATCTTACAAGTTGTTCAAAGAAAAATAAATTCTATAATCAAAAAGTTCCAGAAATAAAGCAGGTTCTACTGATGACATGTGACTTATATTAATCACTTAAAAGTGTATTTTTTTTTTGATAGGTGAACATTTTTAAACTTACTTTATCATGGAATCTTTTCTCTTTTTTCCTGTAACTGCTGTGAATTTCCAATAACTAGCGTTCCAAGCAATTACACTTTAAAGCTGCCTATTAAATAACCTACTTGATATGAAACCTTAGGCAACTACTCATAGTGAGTTGCGATGTTCGTTGTCTTGCTAAGGGATCTACCACCATTAAAAAGGGATCTCACCATTAAAATTATATTTTTAACCATCATAAAGATGAAATATTTGGAAAATATAAAAAGAAGGATGAAACCACACACCCCCTTAACACCTAGAAATAAATACTACTACCATTTTCCATACTTCTCTCCAAGTGTTTGCTATTCAATTTTTTAAACCTAACTATAATAAAATATATATACATTTGTATGTACTAAACTTCATGTCTATTTACTCAGTGTACAAATAGAACAAGTTCGTTGTGGAAATACAGGGATGTTTAGAAAGGAAAATAAAAATCATATAGAAGTCCCTTATCTAGATTAATCATAAATTAACACATTTTTGTTATCTTTTATTGACATAAAACATCTGCATACAGTTAATTGATATAATTTTTAAAATATTGATCCTAAATAAAATTTAGGAAGGAATAAGTGTGTAATCTCTACCATCAACTACTAAACAAAATTAGTGTGCAGAACATGGTGAATCATAATCTGTAAGGAATGAGAGGCCTCAAAGACGTCTTCTGGTTTAGATTTCTAATAGCAAATGCACTCCCTAGAGATAGTCTAAGGAGCCCTCATGGTGTCATGGTTACGTGATTGACAGCTAGGCTAAAGATTGGTAGTTCAAACCCCTCAGTCATGCCTTTGGAGAAAGATATGATGATATGCTCACATAAAGATTGTTGCTGTCATTAGGTGACATTCTCATGGCAGTTGCTTCCAACTCATGGCAATCCTATGTTCAATGTAATGAATCATTAGCTGGTACTGCACTGTCCTCGTAACTGCTGTTATGCTTTAACCCATTGTTGCAGCCACTGTGCCAGTCCATCTCGTCCAGGGTATTCCTCTCTTTTGGTGACTCTGTACTTTACCAAGCATGATGTGCTCCTCCAGGGACTGCTGTCTTGTTAACATGGACAAAGTACGTGAGATGAAGTCTCACTACCCTTGTTTCCAGGTTGCATCACCCTGATTTCTAAGGACTACCCTAGCTGTACTTCTTCTAAGACAGACTTGTTTATTCTTCTGGCAGTCCATGGTGTAATCAATATTCTTCACCAGCACTATAATTCAGAGTCACCAATTTTTCTTGGATCTTTCTAGTTCATTGTCCAGCTTTCCTATGCATGTAAGTGATTGATAATACCATGCCTTGGGTCAGGCACATGTTAATCCTCAACTTAGTACACTTAAATTTTAATATTTTAAAGATGTCTCTTGCAGTAGATTTGCCCAGTGCAATATGTTATTTGATTTCTTGACTGTTGCTTCCATGGGCATTGATGGTGAACCCAAGTTGAATGAAATTCTTGAAAACTTCAGTATTTTTTCATTTATTATGATGATAGTCACTGGTCCAGTTGTCAGGATTTTTGTTTTTTTTACACTGAGATGTAATCCATACTGAAGGCCGTGGTCTTTAATCTTCATTGGTAAGTTTCAAGTTCTCTTCACTTCCAGCAAGCAAGGTTGTTTCATCTACGTGTCCTGGGTTATTAAGTAGTCTTCCACCAATCCTGATTTCACGTTCTTCTGTTCTTCTTCATGTAATCTAGCTTCTTAGATTATTTGCTCGGCATACAGATTGAGTAAATTTAGTGAATAGATACAATCCTGACACACACTATTCCTGATTTTAAAACACATAATACAACCTAGAAAACTCTATAGGGCAGTTTCACTCTGTAACATGGGGTAGCTATGAGTAGGAAATCAACTCGATGACATCTAACAAAAACAAAAGACAGTCTAAGAAATTCCAGCTTAACAGTAAGACTCTAAAATCTTAGAAAATTTTCTCACTTACGTTGGTCCAGAAATATTCCATTTAGTAGTCAGTCTGCACTTTGATTTTGCTCTTTGTTGCTAGGCCAGGCGATCTATACTAATCAGCATGTGGCTATCATTTAGTCTGGCAACTTAATTGTATTACTTTTCTGAAATTAACATCGCTGTACCTTGAACAATTCCTTGGCAACATTTCTGTTTGCTACTGTAACTAGATTTCTCTCTCTGGCCACATTTTATGTTCTTGCCTGATGTGTTTTGGTTTTTCAGTTTGCTCACTGGTTGGCAGATATAATTTACAGGGCTACTGGTTAGCTGTGGTTTAAGGCTGCTTGGACCCTCAGCTTTCCAGCTTGGCATCTCCTCTACCCTCTGCATTCCCCAGTCTCCTTCTTCATATCCGCATCTCCCTGTTTGTGTAAACAAATCCAAAGTTAATGGAGTCAGATGCTAATCTCTTTTGCTGGTCTGTGGGGAGTACAGTGAGAGTGTTTAAAAGTTTGAAAAAAAAAACAGAAAACAAAAAACACTGCTCAGAAAGAAATGAAGCCAGAGGGACTTCAACTCAGCAGAGCGATGCTAATGACAAAGTATTCAGGCATTTTCATTTGAATTTTAACTCTTAGGGGAGTGTAAGAGTGTTATTCAGAGGACATGTCAAAGGAGAAGGCAGCGCGATCATATGACAAGGTTTCTGGAACAGTCAACACTGGAGAGACGGGGTGATGCTAAGTGATCTATGGAGACCAGCAGCAATACAATTTCTCAGTATTTCATAGTTAACTAAGATAAAGAAGAAATACCGTGCCTCTTCCCTTTTTAAAGCAAATTTTTGAGCTTCTTTTATCAGGGAAGTGGCAAGTATTCCAAATCAGAAAAACAAACCAGTTGCTGTTTGGTCAGTTCCTGCTCTTGGTAACCCCTGTATGTCACAGCACAAGTGTGCGCCATAGAATTTTCAAGGCTGTGACCTTTCAGGAGCAGATTACCAGAACTTTCTTCAAAGGCACCCCCCACCTTGTAATTCAAACCACCAACCTTTCAGTTAGTAGTTAAGTGCTTATCCATCTGTGCCACCTAGAGAGTGCTAACATATATTTGGGTTGTATTAATCCCAAGAACTGTGCTATATGTCTCCTTACAAATTATTTGAACTTTTACAGAAATTTTGCTAGGTTTGTATTATTCCAAGTTCACAGACAGGGAAAAAAAAGAAAGCTTAGAGAGACCAATTAGTAAGTGGAAATTTGTAGTTTTTGTAACTGAAAGACATTTTATATTCTGATCTCCATGTTGTCACTACTGGAACAGTGTTTTTGAGTCACAGACTTCCTGAGAACACTAAGAAAGTTTTGACAGTTGAACATTAAAAAAAAAAGTGTGTGTACAAATATTTGGGGGGGGGGAGTTTGTGACCTCTATGGAAGCAATAGTTGATAGACCAAATATTTTATTGCAATGGATGAGTCTGCTGCAAAAGATCACTTTAAAAAGTGTTATAAAGCAAAGTTGTCAGTCTGAGGACTAAGGTGCACTTGACACATGTCATAGTGTTTTCTCCTCTTATATACATGGGAAAGCTAGATAATAAATAAGGAAGACAAAAGAGGAATGGAAATCTTTGAGCTGTGGTGTTGGCAAAGCATATTGAATGTATCAGGGATGGTCAGAAGAATCAACAGGCCTACCTTGGAAGAAGTACAGCCATAGTGCTCCTAGCAAGTGAGGATGTTGAGACTTCTTCTTGTGTATTTTGGACGTGGTATCAGAAAGGATCAGTCCTCCGAGATGGATAACAAGTTATTTAAGATAGAGTTTCAAACATAAAAGAGGGAGACCTTGAAACAAGATGGGTTGGCACGATGGTTGCAACAATGAACTTGAACATAGCAACAATTATGAAGACTACGCAGGGCTGGGCGGTGTTTCATATTGTTGTGTATGAGATGGAACAGACTCCACAGTACCTAACAACAACAACAACAAAATGGCCTCCGTGTTTAAGAATTTCATTTTGTGCTTATTCTTTCTACCAAAGGAAAGTAGGACTTAAACTGCAAAAGGATATAAACTGTGATATTTTGGGATAAGCATAATTCTTTCCTAAAAATAGGAACTCTCAGTTGGGAATAAGAAGGGAGAGAAAAGATGGGAGTTAAGGTCAGTCTCCTTGAGTCATCCTTTAGTCCCTGATACAAGCATTCAACCACTCTGCAAATTAAGGCTGTAAACACCATTGTTTCCAATGGAACTGTGTCTTATCCTTTCAGTGTACTGGTGATGAAAATCAAGCAAACAAAAATGCTAAAAATTGCTTCATGTCAGTAAAATATCTGGCTCTGTGAAAATTACCAATTAGCATTATTTGCTTTAATGAAAATCGTACGTGGTTGCAGTTTTTGGTTATCAACTACCCAGATAATTAGGTGAAAGTAGGCTTTATATAACAGTTTCTCTCCTTGAAACGTCTACGTCTATCATCTATTTCTCTTCTACATAAAAGACTACGGAATGTGTTTGTTGCCGGTCTTATCACATCCTGCTTGGAAAATGAAAAGATGTTTTCTTCTCTGTATGCCAGGATTCACGTTCTAGCTGTGCTCCTGGAGGTGGTAGGGTGAGAACTCGTTATCATAACTGAGAACCAGTAGGTAATACAAACACCTAGTTATCTTCTAAGGGGGATGTTTATCACCCAGATACACTGGAGAGATACATGTGACGTCTGGGAAAGTTGGTTGTCCGACTGCAAACTTCGCTCCACAGAAAATCAAGAGAACCCCTCCCTACCCTAAACATAAGTTATTCATGAGCTTGGGGATAAAAGGAGTGTGATGGATTTCAGAAATATAAAATGCCTAATGTCTCTGTGTCAAGGAGAAATACTTTTATCTTCATGAAAGAGAGAACAGAAAGAGAATGCTTCTTTTTTTTTTCTCTAAAAAACCAACTTTTGTGTTTTCTGTGACAGACATGGTACAAAATTAGTTTCCTTCTTCTTTCCCTCCCTGCTATCCCCCATCCTCTCCAGGCCACACTGTGGAATCTTAATACTGTGGATTGGTTTCTTAAACAAGAATGAATTAAGTGTGCATGTATGTGTAGGGAACTAAAATGTCGAAAACGTACATAGTAGTATTTCATGGTATTATTTACTTATTCTAACAAAGTATTTGTTTTTCATATTATTTAGTTTTCTCTGTCACTGACTTTATCATTGTATAGAATTATATCCTAGTAAATAAAAATAGACAACACTGAAATTTGTCAATGTACTTACTATATGCCAGGCACTGCACACCAAGAACATTGTAATTTATGCCATGCAACAATACTAGGAAGGAGGAACTAATATTTTCCCATTTTACAGATAGAGAAACTGAGACCCGAGGAAGTCCAGTAACTTGTTTAGCTTATATACATATTACACTTCTTTAAAGGGACTTCTTGGGTGCTGCGTGTGATTAAGCATTCAACTAATATGTGAAAGGTTGGCTTTTGGAACCCACACTGAGGCACCTTGGGAGACAGGTTTAGTGATCTGCTTCCAAAAGATCACAGGCTTGAGAAGCTATTGCAGCAGTTCTGCTATATACCCCTGGGGCTGCCAGGAGTCTGAATCAACTCTTTGGCAACTAACAATAATGGTTCTTTAAGAGGCAGATTCAGAATGTATTCCAGGAGAAGTGTTTGACTCCTCAGTCTGTGCTCTAGGCTGTTCTTGCTCAAAACGTAGTCTAGGAACCAACAGGATCAGCAGCAGCATCCTGGAGTTTATTAGAGGCGCAGAATCTTAGGTCACGTTCTCAGTGGTGTACTGGTGAATGAGTGGTAGAGTCAGGTGAGGAGTGGGGAGGAAGAACAATGGTTGCAGTGCTTGCACATTTCAAAGTGTAAATACTCCGCTTATGGCAGATCACAGACTACTAACGCAAAGTCACTGACAGAGTTGAGAAGAGATGTGAACAATCAGCTGTGGAGGGGTGGTAGGAACCAAGTTCAGCATGCTGCTGCGCCTCTGGTTTACCTAATCCAAATCTGTTTCAGAAAGTTCTCTGGGCACTTTATATGCCTGAGAAGTTCTGTTCCAAGCCACTGCTTTAAATCGCCTCATTTAGTGGATTCCAGTGAAGTGTGTGTTCCTGTCTGTTCTCTGCTGCTCTTCATCTCTCACCACACTGAGTTTACAGGATAGGACTCTGGCTGGCGATGCAGGCACAGGGAGATGGATGCAGTCTGGCTACTGATCTCTGGAACTTGCTGAGTGGGGCTCGGTGTAAGGAAAGTAGTGTTCAAGGAAATGGCTCGCTGTGACTCAGCAGAGACTTAGCCAAGTCCACAGAGGGAGGCCCAAGGGAGCTGAAAAGCCTGCTCCTCGCACCACTGTGCAAGGCTTTTTCAAGATGGAAAACAGAAGGTGTACTACAAAACATCTGGGGATCAGAAAGCTAGCATCTTTTGCTTTCCCTTGCTATCACTTAAGCCATTTTGTTGTGCCTGAGTGTCTTTATGCCATGTGTACAACGGAGACAAAACGTGGTACTAGAAAAAGTCTTATTTAATAGTACTGCACATGCTTTTTATCTGGACCTCAAACAAATTGGAAGCAAGTTCATTTTCTTATTCTGCATGTAGAAACCAGAAGTTAATTTAAGAAAGTATTTTATAGGATTTTAAGTGCAAATGAGATGCATTTTGCCCAATCTTCTGTACTCCCTCTACCTACATGCTGGAATGTAATAGGTAATGACTGAAACCAGAACAGAAAAGCGAGGAATGGGGAAGCCTTGTAAGGTATGGGGAAGCCAAGGCCCAGACGTAGGGAGATGTGGAGACTGGCCTACTGTTATGAGCTCACTAGTGATGTGGCCACCAACTAGCCCCCCTGCTTCTTGGACTCCACTGGAGTTTACTCTTACAGTGCCACTCCCCACACTACTCCAAACCAGGGCACTCTCCTATAATTTCTTCCCCTGCCATTCTTTCTGATGACTTCAAAGACTGTCTATAGACTGATGAATCCTGAATTAATTATATAACCCATTATCCTATCAATTTCTCCACTTGAACTACCAATGCTTCCAATTCGTGTTGTTTTCTCTAAGGCTGCTTATCCTTCTGTTTTATGCTCATATTTTCCCCATCAAAGTATTTATAACACTGTACTTAGTTGTCAGTTTTCTTGTCTGTGTGTTCAAGGTATATATTCTAAGCACATGGTAGCAGTGGCTGTGCCTCGTTCATTGCTTTATCTTAGCACCAAGCGCTGATCGTATGGCAGAATGATAACAAAGTGCTGAGTTTAGCATGAGGGAGTTGTCCTGGGTTCCTCCGAAGGCAGAGATGGAGGCAGAGGATCATTGCAACTGCAGTAATTGGTTAAGGAATGAAAGCCCAGGACCAGGCTTGGGGGACTGTGGTAACTAAGAAGAGACAGAGGGCCAACAGAAGGATGTGTTAGCAAGGTGACCACCCAAGACGTTGTTTAAACTAGGCCTTAGTATGGTCCATAACGGGGAATGATGTATCTACTGGCTTCCATCTTCCCATGACTAGGTATAGATTTGCCTCACGGAGCAAGAACATGTCTTCACTTGCACGTTATGTAAGTGGGCTCTAGGCCTTCTGCAACTCAGGACCAACAGAGGAACCCTGGTACAGAAGGCAAGAGGTACATAGTCAGGTATCTGAGGCAGTGACCGAAGCTTCTCCTGTTCATCCCTCTCTTTTTGACCCCCAATTTCAATGTCCAAAGTGCATTGAGCTGTGCCCCTTTCTCTTTGTGCCCGCTGCTGTGTCCTTAGTCTAGAATGGCTCTATTCGCTGCTCAGGTTTACCTGGGCTTCCCGCTTCCAGTCTTGCCCCATGACTAAAAATCATCACTTTGATTCTGATCCTTCAGCTGTGCTCCATTCCTTTCAAGATATGGTTTAATCTCGTGGATATAACTGACAAGAATTTCCGTGATCTTCTTCACCGTGTTTGACCCTCTGTGTCTGTGCTTATATCCCTCCACCTGTATATAAGAAAATTTAAACATGGGTCCAACCAACTGACTTGCAATTGTGTTATACCTTATGCTCCGTCATATCTGTGGGCCTGACAATGCTGTTTCCTTTGCTTGTAGCAGTGGTCTTCATGGAGCTAGTTTATAGTTAGCCTTCTTCTCAGCTCAGATGCCAGGCCGCCCCCGAAATCACGCCCCAGTGACTCCTGGGCCTGTTAATCCCTCTCCAAACTTCAGTTCTTATATTCATAAAGTGGCGATAATAAAGATGCTTCTTAACAGGTTTGTTTTAATGTGTAACTGAGGTAATTCACATAAAGTTGTTTATTTTGGTTTTACACTCCCAGGTATACCATGATGCATTCACTAATTTTATCACATTTTCCTTTAAATTACTTATATACCCACCTACTTACTGCTGTTGAGCCAATTCTGACTCATAGCGATTCTGTAGACAGAGTGAAACTGCCCTATAGGGTTTCCTAGGAGTGCCTGGAGGATTTGAACTGCTGACCTTTTGGTTAGCAGCCATAGCACTTAACCACTACAACACCAGCGTACAAACTGACATAAATAACTTATTTACAAAATAGCCATGACACTAGAAACAAGTGGAAGTTCCTGGTACTTTAGGTGTTTTTGTAACATATAGTACTGTGTTTATTTTACCCTCTAAATATATTTTTATTTATTGTGATTGCTATCCAAATGGAAAAGTAGATTTAGAAAGAAACTGTTTTTGGTTTTGTTAGATTGGGTGTACATTTTCTATTCACAATTCATTTTTTTTTTAAAAATAGTCAACACAAAGGGAAAATATTCAAAAGGAATAATCTACTAAAAGAGTATTTTCATTAAATTAACTTATGGTTGTTGGGAGGATAGTTTTATCCAGAGATCTCAAAAGGACTTATAGTCATTAACTAAATATCCTCCCAACGTATTGTTAACACAGGCTGTCCTGATTTTGTGGTTAGAAAATGCCTGTTAAATGGAACAGTTCCGAAGCAGTACTTCAGTGTTTTCTGTTAGCAGGCTAGGCCAGAACGTGGAATACAATGGAGACAGGATAAGCCTGTGAAGAGATTTTTTTTTTTTGTCCACTGTAAAGTGGTGTCATCTGTGCACCTTAAATGAAGATTCTCTTTCTCTCACAGACTAAACATGTACATGGAGTAGTTTTGAATAATTTGAATCCAAATAGGATTTCTTCTTCTCTCTCTCTTCATTATTTAATCTCTATAATGTAACGTACTGAACTCATTCAATTGGTTATTCAATTAATATTTAGAATCTAATCTGTGACAGGCTGGGCTAATCATTTTCCTTGCATGATCTCATTTTATGCCCATACCAATTTACAAAGTAGAGACTGTAATTATCCCAGCTCACAGAATGGAAGCATGCTAAGAGATTGGCCAGATAGCATAGATACTGGAGAAATGAATGTTTCTAGCTCCAGATGCTAGATTCTAACCACAGTGCTGATGCTAGTGGTTAAGTGCTATGGCCGTTAACGAATTAGTTAGTAGTTTGAATCCACCAGCTAGTCCCTAGAAAACTCTATTGGGCAGTTTTCTGTTTTACAGGGTCGATTATGACTTGGACTAAACAGAAACTGATTCTTTTGTTTGTTTTTTAACCACAGGGCTATTACATGGTGTTGCATTGTATGGTCTTCACAAAGCTGAAGACTTCTTAACAGCCAAAGAGGGCTTAGCAAGAGGTCATCTTAATTTGAATATGTAAACTATTATGTTTGCAAATAGTAGAAGTTTACCTCTGGTGTTTAATTTGCTAATTTAAATACACACCAAAAAACCCGAGTGCTGTTTAGTTGATACCAACTCATAGCATATGTGTTTAAGTAGCATGCTTTGAAAAATGACATATTAATTTAGAAGATGGCTTTTTTTCCAATCTCATCTTTCATGAAATTACTTGATATAAAGCTTGGAATTGTGTCTCCTTTCACTACAGTAGAGTCTAGTTTTGAGTTTTCCAATAGTTTCCTAGAGCAAGTGATTTTTACTTCTGCCTAGGTTGTTTGTGACACAGTCCTTTTGGATTCTGTGTCTGAAGCTATCCTGGAAATTTTATTCCAAGTCATAAGTATCTAACTGTATAATTTTGATGCATGTTTTTCTTATTCACCTTTAAAATTATATATGTGTATCTTTATGTTATATCGCATACATAATATATGTCATGTATATAATCTCTACAATGTAACTTACTGTACGGATCCTTAAAATGTGATTACAAAAGTTTTTCCTACAACGAGACACACTTAAAAAAAATTACTGTGCTTTAAGTAATAGTTTACAGTCCAAGTTAATTTGCCATATACAACCCTGTACCCCGGCCACTATGTAACACTAGCTGCTCTCCCCACCCTGTGACAGCGCACTCCTACATTCTACCCTGTAATTCCTGTAACCATTCAATCAACTCCTCTTCCTCTGTACCCTCTCATCTCACCTCTGGACAAGAGCTACTCAGACAGCCTACTGTGTATATTTAAGACAACAAACACATACTTTGCCAGAATCACTCTGTGTCATATAGTCCAGTCCCATCTTTGTCTGAAGAGCTGCCTTTGATATTGTTTTGAGCTTTGAGCTAACAGAGAGTAAGGATGTCATGTCCTCTGGTCTGACAGACCATCAAGTGTGGTCTTTTAGTAGACTTTTAGTTCTGTACATCTACTTTTCTCCTGCTGAGTCAAGGACTTTATGTCATGTTCCCTATCAAGTCAGTCACTGGTGGGGGCCAGGCGTCATCTAGTTCTTCTGGTCTTGTGCTGGTATAGCCTCAGATCACAGGGCATCTTCTGTCTCCTGGAATCACAGTTTTCTTATATCTTGGTTGTCCTTTATTCTCCTCTGTTTCAGGTAGGTTGGCACCAATCGATGCTACTTAAATGGCCACTTGCTGGCTTTTAAGACTCCAGATGCCACTCACTAAATTGGTATGCAGAATATTTTCTTAAAAACAAAAACAACTTAGTTATGCCAGTTAGCCCAGATGTCCCCTGAAACCATGGTCCCCAGTCCTCTGTTCCTGCTATCTGTCCTTCAGAATGTTGAGTTGTATTCAGGAAACCTTTTAGCTTTTGGTATAGTCCAGCTATGCTAACTTCCCTCTGCTGTGTGTTCTCACTTCCTTCAACTAACCGAGTTCTTATCTATTATCTAATCTATGAACACCTCTCTGCCTCCATACCTCTTGTAACCATCAAACATTATTTTCTTCTGTGCTTAAACCTTTTCTTAAGTCCTTATAATAATGGCCTCATACAATTTTTGTTCTTTTCACTCAGCATAATGTCTTCAAGATGATTCCATGTTATGAGATTATCGTTGTTCTTTATCCTTGCACAGTATTCCATTGTGTGAGCTTACCATAGTTTATTCATTCAGCCACTGATGGGTAACCAAGTTGATTCTCTTTGCTGTTGTGGACAATGCTGCGGTGAACGTGAGTGTGAGAGCTCTTATTTCTCTAGGATATATTCTAAGGAGTTGGATTGTTTGGGCTTGGCTTGCTTTTAAGGTTGACCAATCTGCTTGGCCAACCACAGTTATCCTATTACACAATCACCTGGATGGGAGTTATAAAATTATGGCTAGAAAGGCCACACACAAAACTGATTGATGCACCACCACAGTAGAAAGTCACATGCCAAGCCAAGTGCCATCAAGTCGGATGCATAAACGAATAATAATAAGAGAAATACGTGCAATGATAAGAGTCTGTACAAGGTCTAAATCCAGTAAAGACAAGGAATATAAATACAGTGAATAAACAATAACTAGCAAATGTGTGAGTATAGAATAACGTGAAGCAAGCAATGCTGTTACCAGTGATAGGGCGGTAGAGAAAATCCGAGAACAGAGTCTCTCAAAAGGGTATTCTCTGAATGTCCATCAGCAGAGGAATGGATAAACAAGTGTGATACATACATGAAATGGAATGTTTTTGTCCACTCTAAGGAAAAACACAGTCCTGATACATGCTATGACATGAGCGAACATTGAAAATATCATGCTGAATGAAATAAGTCAATTACAGAATGATAATTATTGTTTGGTATTACTTATATGAAATATCTAGAATGGCAAATTTGTAGAGACCCAAGTTTCTTCGTGGTTATCAGGGATGGATGGGAGGGAGTTAAACAGAGGGACTCAAATCTTAGGAAACACTGAGCTTCTGTTAAGGGTGACAGAAAATTTGTAAGCAGATGGTGGTGATGGATGCCTTCCATGATGCCTTTCTCCGAGAAGAAAGTGAGTTTCATAGATTTCTTTCCAGACTTGCTACCTGCTATTCATTAGAACTTCTCTTACTTTGTAGAGGCCTGGAGTTCAAGAACTAATGCAACTTACAGTGTTTCCAAGTTCTTTAGCATTCAAGGCCACCCACCCCAAACACACACACACACACACACACACACACACACACACACACACACACACCCTTGTTTTGCAAGTTATATCTGCTATTCTATTTTCTTGGTGAAGATTCATCTCTTTAGCTCCTACACCTGTTTGGAATTTCCCTAGGAGTATTTCTAGGCTTCAGATATGGTATTTCTCCCAGCTGAACTTTTGCTGTAAACAGGACTTTTTGTTTTCTATCCCTGGTACATCCTTTTCCATGTTACCATACTGTTACTATAGAAATTAATCAGTAATGCATTTGTGTAGAGAGTTTGTATGAACATCACAAATCAAGATAGAGTCATGGTATATCCAATTTGTTGTGCAATCAGTGTTTGATAAAGCCTTGTAACTGAGAAAAATTCGACTCCTGCTCTATTCTCTTGTATCATAGTGATTATCATGGTGATTAAAGGAAACAAAGAAAGTACATTCTTTCTTGAAATAAAGATATGTGAATATGAATAATCACTTCTAAAAGAGACATGACCTGTATGCAGCAGTGCTGATAATTTTTTACACAAGTTGTCTGCCTAAATATAAGTTAAAATTTGTTCAAGCTCTAGTCTATGTAATAAAATAATTTAATTTACAGCTTTAGTGTATTTTAAGAAAAGGTAAAATAGCAAGATTAGAATGAACAGTAGTGATAATCACTTAGAAAAAGAAATCCTGGCCCTTTATTATTCCATTAGTCCATAAAGCACAGAATTACTTCAAGGAGATGAATTACTCAAGGTGTGTGTAAGCCTCTTTTAAGCTGCCCATTGGCATTGACCTTAAGGACTGCATCAGAGGGAGGTCTGAGCAGCTTCAGTCTTGTGGATGCTCACCTCCAGAAATGAAAAACCGTTCTCGAATCCCTCACTTTCTGAAACAGCCCTCTAATCACCCAGACTTGAGAGAGCAGCAATTGGCTAAACTCCAGAGAGTAACAGTTGAAGAACAATAACTTCATTTTGTTTATATTTCAAAATGGGTTTGTAATGGAGGTAGTGCACATTCATTGAAAATGTGGGAAATGCAGAAATGCACAGAGTAAAAATATGCTGTCACTTGTGATGCTTCCCACTTTAGTTGTCTGAGCCCTTTCCAGTTTTTTGTTTCTTTAACCATAAATGCACATATAATACTTATGTATGTATTGTTCTGTTTATTGTGTCCATTGTAATTATTATGGCTGGAAGAAAGAAAGAACAAAAGAAAAGGAAGGATGAAGGAAGGGAAAATCTATTTTGTTTCAGGCATTTTCCCGAATACTAGATACTGAGTGATACATGGATGAGGCCTGGACTCCACCACTATGAAACTTGCCTGTCTAATTTTGATCATTGCTTTTTTACAGAGCAAAAACTGTGAGTGTTCTTGAATCCATGAAAACCGATTCCACTCGAGGAATGCTACATTTTATGCATCTCTTCCTCTGCTTAAAAGACAGTTTTGCTTCCAAGTTCCGACTGCCATGTTACAATAAAAGGAACATCACCAATGCCTCTGGTTATTTCTGCACAGAAGATTCCTAGAGTAGGAATTACTGGACTAAACTTGTAAAAGCCCTTGGTGCCCATAGCCCCCATACTTGGGGCAGAAGGATTCAGAACTGATTTTCCCAGCAAGTGCTAATTCAAATCTCTGTCTGTGCTCTGAAGGAGGAAAGGAGGACCATGTCTTCCCAATTTACAAGGATAAATAGTATGGATGCTTTGTTTTTGCCTCATGGGATTGTTTACTAGTGAAACCAATACTCTGCCTGTAGGAAGCCATGGGAAAGAGTATGGAGTCAGAGTACTAGTCAACTCTTTTTCTGCCTCATTTACATAATGAACAAGAAACTAATTTTGACACTTGAAGGGGTCTTTGATGCCACAATTAAAATTAAAAGCAAGTATATGTGCATGTGTAACTTTGGAGAAGATAGTTTTGCTCTTATTTTATCTGAGTTCTCATTTTCAGAAGGTCTGACATCATTCGTGATGCCTATGATCTATTGCCTTTGTTAGAAAGCTTCAACTGAAGCACTTACCTTATGCAAGGTGTCACTGAGGCACACTGCACTGTGATCAAAATACACTGGTGTGGGCTGGCAGAGTCTCACTGGAGTAGGTAACAGACTCTCTTCAGCCTGTTGCCATCTGGGTGCTAATATAAAGATTGGGATTTTGGAATTGTGCTGTAGGATCTTTGTTTTCATGTCTTTGGCGTCTTGTTTGTGCCATTGGAGTAGCAAATCCATATTAGGGTACCTAAATTCTCACTAGTCTTAAATTATGATTGTATTGAAAGCATCTCAAAACAGAGTTTCTATTTGATTGAATGAATTGCATTTCAGGGTGCACATTAAACCAAGATCCTGTTGTTTTTATTAACCCTAATCAAGATCATTCCATGTGTCAATCAAACACTCTCAAAGAGGACTACTCCTACAGTTCCTCTCTTCTTGACTCTTGTTTCCTAAGTGTTTTATACAGACTTCTTGGATAGCCTGTCATTCACTCACTTACTCACTAATTCACTGAGTCAGCCCTCGTGGCACAATTTAGTGCTTGGCTGCTAGCTCTAAGTTCGCCAGTTTAAACCTCCCAGTGGCTCTGCTTCTGTGAAGATTTCAACCCGGAAAACCCTATAGAGCAATTTTACTTTGTCACATGAGGTCACTATAAATCAGAATCAACAGCACCCAACAACAACCATCTTTGTCTAGGCATTATATCATTGCTGTTGGGTGCCGTACAGTAGATTTTGACTCACAGCAAACGCTTGTGTCAGAGAACTGCTCCCTAGGACATCCTAGGTTGTGATCTTTACAGGAGCAAATTACCAAGTCTTTTATCCTATAGAGCTATAAATCACCAACCTTTCTTTTTGCAGTCAGTCACTAACCGTGCACCACTAGGGCCCCTAGGCATTACATTAGGCCTTAAAGTTACAACTGTTGATTCTAATATTCAGTGAAGGATAAAAAAAAATACCAAAGAAATTGCCAAGCCAAGTAATTCCAGTTTGTGATGAGTTGTATAAAAGAAACCAGTAAGGTGACTAAGATGGGAGTCAAAGGGCATTCTGATTTAGGTGTGGGGATTAGAAGGCTTCTCTGAGGTGATGCATATATGCCGAAATCTAAAGCGTGAGAAAGAGCTAGAAAGGCAAAGCCTGGAAAAAAAAGCATGTGCAAAGACCTCACTCAACAAAGAACTTGGTGCCTCATTTGTCAGTCTTTCCCAAAAGCTGGTGAGCATCTTGAGGGCAAGGCTTACACTCTGTACACCCTTTTTGCTTTAGCAGCTGGTGTAAATTTTGGTAAACAGTTAGGCCTCCCTTATGGAATAACTGAAGAACTGAAAGAGTAGCTGTGGGGATCTTCTTTATAACTTTTCGTGTATAGTGACAGTGCCAAAGAGCACTGATTAACCACTTTCTTCTCAGCACTGACATCTCAAGGGACTTCAGGGGGCCATATGTAATGTCCATTTCAAAAAATGATTCCACAATTTCTAGAATATTTCAGATCTGTTTTTGCCTTTAAAACTTGGTGGCAAATTTCCACTTCTAGGAACCCTCAAATTTCTTTTCTCCTGTTTTTGAAACTTCTGCCATGCATCTTCAGCTTCCATTATGTTGTCATAACTTAATTATTTCTATGTCACTTGATATTTTATAGGTGTGTGTGTGGTATATAGTAAAGAATTTGGCTTTGCTCTAAGAGAAGTCTGGCCTGTGTTCCCAGAGCCTGGGAGGTAACCCTTGGAGTTTCTGGACTAATGAAAGTGTTACTGTTACATATGATCTGATAGATACATAACTATCTGATAGTTTAAGCTGAAGAGGTGACCACAATGGGCCTTTTAGGCCACTGGATATCAGTCCAACCTCCAGGGAAGGAGAAGTAAAGACAGAGTTTCACCATGTAGGCAATAAATTATGCCTAAATAGTGAAGACTCAGTAAAAACTCTGGACATCAAAGGTCAGGTGAGCTTCCTGGGTTGGCAATATTCCATACGTGCCACATTTTGATACCAGGAGGATAATAGGTTCTCAGGTTAATGGAAGCTTTATGTTTGGAATTCTCCTAGGATGCACCACAGCGTCACGTTCTTTGGATGGTTTTAATTATCGTTTCTCTATAATAAATCATATCTATGAATATAGTTTCTTTTAGCGAATTCTGTGAGACTTTCTACCAAATTACTGAACCTAAGGGTTGTTCTGAGAAACCCTCAAACAGGAAGATGGTTTCAGAAATGAGAGTGGTTTTATGTGGACTCTTTTTCTTAACATTGTAGTTGGACCTTTTGCTTTACAGTTGGGGCAGCAAGTCTTGGACACATGTGGCTAGCTTGAGGTGGATGTGTGTCCATGCACATGTACGTGATCATTTGTCTCAAAAACATGAAAGAATAAAACAAACAAATTAAATACCTGCCTTAGCTTTATACTAAGCAGTAATATACACCTATATAAGATCTTAATGTACTCAATATCTCAGTGTTTCTAACATCGATTAAAATAAGCACATGGTAGTTTTTTTTGTTTTTTGTTTTTTAGTAAAAGGCATCTATGTTTTACCTACAAGTATATCCTCTGCTGGAAAGCCTGGTGGTACAGTGGTTAAGTGCTACATCTGCTAACCAAAAGGTCAACAGTTCAAATGTGCTAGCTGCTCCTTGCAAACTCTACCAGTTCTACAACTCTGTTCTATAGGGTTACTAGGAGTCAGAATCAACTGCATGGTGATGAGTTTGGTTTGAGGTTTATAGCCTCTACTATCAAAAGCTGCCTTGGAAAGCAGTATCCTAGTCTAGTCAGTATTTGTTTAAATTCTAGGCTTTTCTTCTGTTTCCAGCTTGTCTTAGTTTATGTAGAGAACCTTCCTTCAATATTCCAGTTCCTAGTGATATGATGATTTTTGGAGTGTGTGGATCGTGTTCCTGTCATTTGCATTAGGTTGGGCCGGGGAAAAGAATTCTCAAAAGAGACATGACAGAGTGGCTGGAGAAGCCTTTACTGCATAATAATTGTTTATAGTCAGATTATAGCTTAATTATATTGACCCTAAGCTCAAACAGATTATAAAAGATCTCTGAAATTGATGTCTTACAGCTGTGGTTCTTTACTGCACTGAGGTTACAGACTTCTTTTAAGAAGCTCTTGAAAACAGCACTTTCTCCCTCAGAAAGAATGCACACATAGCAAGAAAAGTCAGCCCACAATTTTAGGGAAGTTAAAGAGTCCTCTGAATCCCATCGATGGACCTCTACTTAGAGGTTTCTTGGTTCCACCTTAAAAGCCATCAGTCAAACAAACAGAAAGCCTCTGCCAAATAATTGGCTTTTGTCGAAAGCTTACTATTTTTCAGATCCTGCACTTAATAATTCCTATTCATTATGTCCTTTAATTCTTCTTACAATCCCATGCAATACAGTCTATTGTTAATCTTATTTTATAGAGGTTAAAAAAAGAAGAGAGAGAGCTAGAGAGAGAGCATCAGTCATTTCTCCAAGATCAGACTGCTAGGAAGGTGTTGAGGCCAGCGTAGGACTCTGGCAGCCTTACTCCCTCTCTTAACCAAACTCATATTACTTTTGTGTAAGTGTTTGCTGAAATAAATCTTATGTAAAGTTTGTCATCTTTATGCTTTTAATTAAATTCATTATAATGTACAACCATTATTTACTTTCAGAATCCTTTCATTACCTTAATAGGCACACTGTATCTATTATTCAGTAACTCCTAATTCTCCCTGTGGCCTCTGGCAGCTTCTACATACTTCCTTTCTGTATAAATGTGCCTATTCTAGATAGTTCATATAAGTAGAATTATATAACATCTGACATTTTATGTGTCTTGCTTATTTCACTTAGCATATTTTCAATATCCATTTGTGTTCTAGAGTGTATCAGATCTTCATTCCTTTTTATGGCATAATAAATATTTCATTGTATTTTCACCCTGAATCGTTTGGGTTAAGCAAAAACTTAATGTGCTGGGCTGCTAACTGAAAGTTTGTCAGCTTGTGTCTACCTAGAGATGCCTTAGAAGACAGGCTGAGCAATCTACTTCCCAAAATGAGCTATTAAAAAACTCTACCCTGACACACATGGGGTGGCTATGAATCACGATGAACTCTACTGCAGTTGGTTTTATGTATGTAGCACACTTCATGTACTCATTTTTCTGTTGATGGGCACTTGGATTGTTTCTATTTATTGGCGATTATGAATAATACTGCTATAAACATACGTATATAAGTATCTGGTTGTGTCTCTTTTTTGAATCCTTTTGGGCAAATAGCTAGGAATGTAATTTTTGGACCATAAGATAATCCCTTACTTAACTTTTTGAGGGACTAGAACATTGTTTTCCAAAGTAGCTGCACCATTTTACATTTCCACAGGCGGTGCGCGAAGCTTCCACTTTCTCTGCAGCCTTGCCAATACTTATTTTCCTGATTTTTCTTTTGTTTTCAAAACAGTCAATCTGTGAGTTTGAGAGGTATTTTGTTGTTGTTTTGATTTGCATTTCCTTAACAATTATGATGCAAAACTTTTTTTGATGCATTTATTGGTCATTGGTATATCTCTGGAGAAATGTCTACAGAAGTCCTTTGCCTATGTTTTGGTTGGGGTGCTTGTCATTTTGTTTTTCATATTGCTGTCGTTTCCACCTCTAATCATGATGAGGGGGTGACTAGCACAATCATCTGGTGAATGAGTATGTCACTAGAAACTTTGGGTGACTGACAGCAGCACCAGGTGTTCATGCCACAGACTCTTCCTTCATGAATGGAACCAGCCATCCTGTGATACACTGGAAATAAAGAGAAATTCAAAAAGTCCAGGTGGTAATGAACACCCTCCCCACTACATTTTATCCAGAGACTTACTCAGTTGCTGTTTTCCTAGATGAGGTTAAAACAGAATCAAATTTGCCTTCATTCTAGTCGCAACATATTCTCATTTTAAGGGATCAAAGGTTAATTAGATTGATTTAAAAACAACTTTTGGGTTCTACCTTAATTAACCTTCTAGGTTTCCTTGTTATTTCACTCAGATTCAGGGCTGTCAGCTGCCAGGTTGAGGGTTAGCACCCCTCACCTTCTCAGGTAGGAGGGGGTGGCGGGAAACAGCACTTGCTGCTCGGTTTGATGAGTGGAGCCCGTTAGCTGTCAGATATAAGGCACAAACAGTCCATCAGGAGAGAACCGCAACACCAGTGACATTTATTACATGGCCAGTGTTCAGAGGCTGCTTAGAAACCAATTTCCATTCTTATAGCTTCTTTTCCCCAAATGGTAGTTTTCCAGGGTTCAAGCCTGATCAAAATGCCATGGACAGACAAGAGAAAGAAATGGGGAAGACGTCTTTAAGATAACCAGAGCACCAAATCAGCCCTGGATACTCAGAGTGAAAATCAAATAGCGAAGTTGTCAGTCATTTCCATGTTTTCTGGCTGAGGCCTGGGTGTTATTTACTTAGTTTCCAGAAACTTGTTGGTCTTTTTGTTTCTGTGATTTCACAAAGTGAAAAGCCATCAAAGCCATTTGGTTGGTGGTCTTAACACCTTGGAAACCTTGATTTTCTGAACTGACCATCACATACGTGTGTTTCTGTTTACCATTCCTGTCTTAAAATGATTGCTGACAACAGATTGGAGTGGAGACGGGACTAACCATGGAGTGGGCATGTGTTTTTCTTGGAAAAAGACCTCAGTGCAATGCAATCACCAAGCCACATGCTGAAAACAAGTCTGCCTCTTCTTTAGCAGTATAGCAAGGCATTTTATTAAATATATGTGTCTGTGTACATAAGTATGCATATATGCATATATATAATAGAGAAAGCTAATATATGTGTATGTATGTATGTAATATATATACAATCAGTAAATGATCCTTCTCCTAACTGATCAGTGGCTTGCCCAAATACGTGATGCTAAGTGAAATTAAATGTATTATGAAACAAAGTATAATGATGGGCTCCTTGAAAAACTATGCTAGTTCTTGTTTGTCACCAAACTAGCTATAAACGTCAGTGTGTTAGATGGTATTTATAGTTTCATTTAGATGGAAAATTACATGCTTTAATAATTATCCACTCAACGGAACTAGGTTTTGGGATTACAATTATGGGTAGTTTTGTACTAGTCTCTGAGGAGTCCACTCGATGATACTTGGCTGGCTGATTTATTAATTTACTTGATGTTTAGTATATCCCTAGTACCTAGGTATTGGAGCCAGGGTGGTATAGTGGTTATGACCTCAGCTGCTAACCAAGAGATTGTCTGTTTAAACCCACCAGCTGCTCCTTGGAAACCCTGTGAGGCAGTTCTGCTCTGTCCTGTAGTGTCACTGTGAGTTGGAACTCACTTAATGACAACAGGTTTTGATATTTTTATGTAGCTGTTATTCTCATTACTGTTTTTCAGTTGCCATCACACTGAGTCTGATTCATCACAACTCTATGTGTATCAGAGTAGAACTGTGCTCCATAGAATTTTTATGGATGTGACCTTTAGGCAGTAGGTCACTAGGCCTTTATTGTGAGGAGTCTCTGGGTGGACTTGAACTGCCAACTTTTTGGCAAGCAAAAGAACATTTAACTCTTTGTACTAACTAGGGCCTTTCCCTCATTTACATATGAGCAAACTGGGGTGAAGTAACTTAAAGAAACTTGCCCAAAGGCTGGGGGCTCTCAATGATGTCAGAGTCAGCTGCCTTAACTGTGATGAAGTCCTCAAGGCCCTTTTGAGTTCGAAAAACCTGTAATTCAAAGAGGTAAAACTATGAGTTAATGAGCTGCTTTTTTTTTTAATTGCTTTAGTTTTTGTCTTACCAAAAAAGATTTTAATAAAAAGGTAACAGAAGTTGTCCCTTATTTCCTTCTCTGATCACACTGCTCATTAAGGAAAGTGACAAGGGTACAAGACCATGTGACCTGGAACCTCCTAGTACCCACTTGGTTTCTACTCATGTCGCTAAAGAAGAGAGATAACCAAAGCAGAAATAGAGAACTGTATTACTTATTAAAAATAAAAGTTCAAAGATGTGTGAATGAAAAAGTAAAATCTGATTAAAAAAACAAAAACAAACAAGAAAAATCAGAGCAGAGGTTTTCAAACTTTGTAGGGCATTAGAGTTAACCAGGAAGTTGTTAAAAATTCATATTCATGAACCCCATAATGGAAATTCTGATTCAATAGGTAGGGCTCAGGCATATGAATGTTTATCAAACTCTCTAGGTGATTCTGGTGCAATTCAATAACATTTAAGAACAACTACCTGAAAGATAGTCTGCAAGCTTACGCCAGCACTGCCAGTTGTTCCCAAAGCATTTCCATGTTCTTTTCCTTCTTGACATGTCTACCTGGCTTTCTCGTAGTTTCCTTATACTTAAAATCACTTCCAATACAGAAGTATGTGTTTATAGCATCAACGGTACGGGTGTAAAAAACAAAACCAAAAAAACTCATTGTCTTCAAGTTGATTCCAGTTTATAATGCCTCTATAAATAGAACTGCCCCATAGGATTTCCAAGAAGCACGTGGTGGTTTTTCAACTGCCAGCCTTTTGGTTAGCAGTCACAGCTCTTAACCATTAAGCCACTGCGTTTTCCTATATAAATATATAGTTGTTACCTTTAGTTGCTTTTGAGTTGGCTCTTGATTGATAGTGACTCCATGCACAAATGGATCAGACCATTGTGATCTATAGGGATATTACTGAAAGTAGATCGCCGACACTTTCTTCCTAGTCTGTCCCAGGTTGGAAGCTCTATTGAAACCATTTCAGCATCATAGCAACATACAAATCTCCTCTGACAAATAGGTGGTGGCTGTGTGTGAGAAGCATTAGCCAGGAATAAAATCCAGGTCTCTGGCATGGAAAGAAAAATTCTACCACTTTTTGCACACTCATACACATGCACACACACGCACATGCACACGCACACGCACACGCACACACACACACACACATACACACACTTGTATTTATATAACCAACCAGCTGCCACTGAGTCAATTTTGACTCATAGCGACCCTACAGGACAGAAAAGAACTGCCCCATAGAGCTTCCAAGGAGTGGCTGGTGGATTTGAGCAGTCAAGTTTTTGGTTAACATTTAAGCTTTAACCACTGTGCAACCATCCCTCTGCCTCCCTCTTTCGCCCACCCTCTCCCTCTCTCCCTCTGTCCCTCCCTGCCTCCCTCCTTCTCTCCTTCTCTCCCCACCCTCCCCATGTAGTTGTTGTTAGTTGCCATCAGGCTAATCCTGATTAGAACTACTCCATGGGATTTTCAAGGCTGTGACTTTTTGGAAGCAGATTGCCAGGCCTTTCTTTGAAGATGACTCTGAGTGGATTTAAACTCAAAACATTTTAGATACTAGCTGAGTTCTTAGCCATTGATACCTCCAGGCACTCCTTTATATATATGGTGTTCATAATCATCTATTTATTTTTCTTTGTTTATTGCCTACTTTCCCAGTAGAATGTAAACTCCACAGAGGGAGTGCTTTGTTCTTTGTACTCCAGTGCCTAGCACCATACCTGGCACTTAGCAAAGACCTCATAAATATTTGCTGAAGATAAAAGCAGACATTAATAAATCATTGGAAAAATAAATAAATAGTTAAAGTATTTTCTACCTAAAATATGCAAAATCAGGAATATATGATTATATGGGATACAGGTATAAACACACCTGGAAAAGCAAACGGGTAGATTTGTATGTGCTGTGTCTCCTTTATTCCTTAGAAGCTCCCACAGCAAGATCTTTTAAACTAGGATAGCCTGTCCATATTAATTCTATCCATGCTGATCATACCTAATCAGAGGGAGTTTCCTAACTCACGGCTCTCCATTCTCCAGACAAAAGGCAGCTGTTTTCCTGGCTCATGACCTGGCCCACTGTGCTCACAGGCAGCCTCCCCAGCATGCGTATGGAGGCTCCACTGAACATAATGAAAGGTACTCAGCTCCAAGCAATTACAAAAATAAATGATGATGAACTGCCTCCTGCTCGCCTCTGTTGCGGAACTCCTCATCTGCTGTTAGCTTTCCAGGCATCCTGTGGTGGAAATGTGATTGCACTTTGAATGGTCAGACAAATGAAGCACGGGTGGATTCCTCTAACTGCCGCATGAGAGTAATGCTCTTTGCTTAACTGTTAAAAACAAATTAAGTTCAAATTCTTTCAAATAATTTCTTTTTTCCAAGAGCTTATATTTAAGAATTAGCTTAAATATAAATCTCCTTGAAGGCTGCCACTTGGCTGTTTTGAGAGCTGGGCCTCCTCTACCTTTAAGTCCAAGGGGTCAGACCGGACTAAGTCAAAAAGTAATGTAAGAATCTTCTGTATGCATAGAATTACTTTTTGGTTGTTGTTTTCTTGCTTCAGTCTATTATTTCCATCGTCTAGCAAAGCATCTTGATTTTGTTTGGCAAAATATCCTTTTCTAATGCTCAAAAAATAAAAAATAAATTAAAACAAACAAACAAACCAAAAACCCACAATTGCCATTAAATTCATTTTGTGCCTGGCACAGGGTGACCCCATGTATGTCAGAGTAGAATTGTGTGATGTATGGTTCCCAGCAGCTAATTTTTCAGAAGTCAGTCACCAAGCCTTTCTTCTGAGACATCTCTGGGTAGACTCAAACCTTCACCTTTTGTTTAGCTGGTGAGCGTGTTAATCGTTTGCATCACCCAGGGGCTCTACCCTAACACTTAGTCCAAGTGATTTAGATGGGATGCGTCTATCCCAGGTATAAGAATAGAAGAATTTGTCAGCTGCACCTGACTGTCTCTTCCTGGAATTTTAGTTTTGCACACAGCTTGCCACAGATACTCACAGAAAGGTGTAAAGAAAATAGTGGGCTGAGAACACCACCATGGAGAGACGGGGCTCAGAATAGACCTTGAAAATTGTTAATACTAGGGAGACAGAGAAGACTCAGGAACTTCCTGGAGAATGAGGGCACAAAGAAGAGTACAGCAAGGAAAGAGGAAAAAACTTCGTTGAAGTTTTGCCAGTGCGTAAGTTTTAGACCCGGTGTTTCTGTTTATGTTCATGGATGCTGAAAACCATATGTGAAAATATATGCCCCGTTTACGGATGAGAAGATCAGACGGTCTGAAAATCATTCTCAAATTCCCAGGTTATCAACTGGGTGAAAAGACTTAGATCATGTTTGATCTGAGGCCAACGATTCGTCCATGGTATTGTACATGGTCTTATTGTTGTTAGTTGCCAACTTGTTGCAACTGTATGTACAGCAGAATGAAACACTGTCTGGTCCTGCACCATCCTTATAATCTTTATTGTACTTGAGCCCCTTGTGGCAGCCACTATGCCGATCCATCTCAGTAAGCATCATTTTCTTTTTCACTCACCCTTTACTTACCCAGCATGATGTCCTTCTCCAGGGACTGATCTCTTTTAATAGCATGTCCAAAGTGTGCGCGGTGTAGTCTTACCACCTTTACTTCTAAGAAGCGTTCCGAGATAGATTTGTTTGTTCTTTCGGCAGTCCATGGTATATCCATGGTACATTCTACACCAGTACCTCAATTCAAAGGCGTCAGTCCTTCAGTCTTCTTTAGTCATTGTCCAGCTTTTCCATGTGTATGAGGTGACTGAAAACACTGTGGCTTAGGTCAGAGTTGTCAAGGTGATGTCTTTGCTTTTAAACTCTTTTACAAGATCTTTTGCAGCAGATTTGCCCAATACAATGCCTCTTTTGATTTCTTGACGGCTGCTTCTAAGAGTTGATTGTGGGTCTGGATAAAATGAAATTTTTGACACCTTCAGTCTTTTCTCCATTTATCCCGATGTTGCTTACTGATCCAGTTGTGACGGTTTTTGTTTTCTTGACGCTGAGACGTAATCCATTCTGAAGGCTGTGGTCTTCGATATTCATCAGTACCTGTTTCAAATCCTCTTCACTTTCAGCAAACAAGGTTGCATTAACTGCACAATGCAGATTGTTACTGAGTCTTTCTTCAATCCTGATGCCATGTTTTTCTTTACACAGTACAGCTTCTCAGATTATTTGCTCAACATACAGATTGAATAGTATGGTGAAAGGATAGAACTCTGATGCATACCCTTCCTGACTTTAAACCACTCAGTATTTCCTTGTTCTGTTTAAGTGATTTCCTCTTGCTCTGTATGTATAGGTTCCTCATAACACACAGCTAAGGGTTCTGGAATTTCCACTCTTCATAATGTTATCTATAACTTGTTATGATCCACGCAGTGAATGCCTTTGTGTACTCAGTAAAAGACAGGTAAACATCTTTCTGGTATTCTCTGCCTTCAGCCAAGGTCCATCTAACATCAGCAATGATATCCCTGGTTCTATGTCCTCTTCTGAATCCAGCGTGAATTTCTGGGAGTTCCCTCTCAATATACTGTTGCAATCACTTTCGAATCTTTGGCAAAATTTTACTTGATATTAATGTGATATTAATGATACTGTTTGATAATTTCCGCATTCTGTTGAATCACCTTTCTTGAGAATAAGCTTGGCCGATGGCTCTCTTCCAGGCTGTTGGCCAGGTAGCTGTTCTCCATATTTCTTGGCATAGATGAGTGAACACTTCCAGTACTCCATCTATTTGTGGGAATATCTCAATTGATATTCCATTGATTCCTGGAGTCTGTTTTTCACCAATGCTTTCAACTTAGCTTCTACTTCTTCCTTTACTATGATCAGTTCCTGATCGTATGCAACCTCTTGAGTTGGGTAGATGTATCAGCCAGTTCTTTCTGATATAATGACTCTGTGTATTCCTTCCATCTTCTTCTGATGGATGCTTCCTGCACTTTTAAACTGTTTATCCTGTAGAATTCTTCAATATCACAACATGAGAAATGCTGAGTGTGATCTTTTTTGGTTTTCTGTGTCCAACTCTTTATCCACGTCATTATAATACTTTATTTTATCCTCTCAAGCTGCCCTTTGAAATCTTCTGTTCATCTTTTTTTACTTCATTGTGTCTTCCTTTTGATTAGCTACTCTATGGCAAGTTTCAGAGTTGCTTGTGACATCCTTTTTTTTTTTTTTTTAAATCTTTTCTATCTTTTTAACAGTCTCTTGCTTTCTTCATGTATAATTACCTTGATGCCATCTCAAAACTTTTCTGGTCTTTGATCATTAGTGTTCAGTATGTCAGATCTATTCTTGGGACAGTCTCTGAAGTCAAGCGGGATATACTTGAAGTCATACTTTGGCTTTTGTGGATTTTTTTCTAGTTTTCTTCAGCTTTGACTTGCATTTGCATAACAGCAATTGTTGGTCCACTTATAGTTGGCCCTAGCCTTGTTTTGACTGATGATATTAAGCTTTTCTATTGTCTCTGTCCACAGATGTAGCAGACTTGATGCTTTTGTATTCCATCTGGCCAGGTCCATGTGTATAGTTGCTGTTTATGTTGTTGAAAAAAGATATTTGAACAATGAAAAATCATTGGTCTTTAAAATTCTGTCATGTAATCTCCAGCATCATGTCTGTCATTAAGGCCATATTTTCTGACTACAGATACTTCTTTGTTTCCAGTTTTGCCATTCTAATCACCAGTGATTATCAATGCTTTTTGATTGCATGTTCAATCAATTTCAAACTGTAGAAGCTGATAAAAAGTCTTTAATTTCCTGAACTTCGGCCTTATTAGTTGGTGCATAAATTTGAATAACAGTAGTATTAACTGTTCTTCCTTGCAGGTATATGGATATTATTCTATCACTGACAGTATTGTACTTCAGGATAGATCTTGAAATGTTCTTTTTGACCATGAATGCAATGCCATTCTTTTCAACTTGGCATTCACAGCATAGTAGATGATACAATCGTGCAATACAAAATGGCCAACACCAGTCCATTCTAGCTCACTGTTGTCTAGGATACTGATGTTTATAAGTTTTATTTCATTTTTGAAGATTTCTGATTTTCCTAGATTCATATACATTCCACTTTCTGATTATTAGTGGATGTGTGCAGCTATTTCTTCTCATTTGGAGTCATGCCATATGAGCAAGTGAGATCCTGTAAACTTGACTTCATCATAGTCGTTAAGGTGAGCTCTGTTAAGGAAGCAGTGCTTATCCGTTCATATTTAGAATGCCTTTCAGTCTGAGGTGGTCATCTTCTGGCACAGTATTAGACAATGTTCTGAATAGCATCATAAAGTTTTCACTGGTTAATTCTTTTCAGAAGTAAACAGCCAAATCTTTCTTCTTAGTCTGTCTTAGTCTGGAGCTCAGCTAAAGCTTGCTTACTTTGGGTTTCTCTATTGGTACTTGAACACCAGTGGCATAGTGTCCAGCATCACAGCGACATGCAAGCCACACAGTATGACAAACTGACAAATGTATGGGAGCTCTTAGAATCCAGGCTCTTGGAAGTGAATTAAGCATTGCAATAGTCAATTGAGTGTCCAAGATCCACTAGTTGGGTAACTTTTTGTACTAACAACAGAGGATACAGTGTTGAGAATGGGAGGAATATTAATACCTAGGAAACTTGTAGTCTAGCACTAGAGGCTGACTATTAAGTAAGCAATTATAAGGCCAGCTAAGCCAAGTGCCAAATTATAAGGCATTGTGATAAATATTATTTGCAGTGTGTGATATCAGAATAAAGGATGCCTTTGGAGCTAATAAAGGACTCCTAATCTAGGAGAGTCAAGAAAGGTTTCCCAGAGGAAATAATGCAGAGGTTAATTAGGTGAAGAAAGATTATATTTGATGGGATCACAAGGATTGTAGGAAGGGTTTCCAGAGAAAGAAGGATGTCCACAGACAAGAGGCAGTAAATTTCTTCTAAGGAGCTGCAAGCAATTCAATATGTCTAAACCTTGGTCCCTGGGTGATCCAAATGGTAAGCGCTTGACTACTAACCAAAAGACTGGTGATTCAAATCCACCCAGAGATGCTTCAGAAGAAAGCCCTGGTGATCGACTTCTCTCTCTATATAAATCAGCCATTGAAAACTCTGTGGAATAGTTTTATTCTGACACACGTGAGGTTGCCATAAGAGAGAATGGCAACTTTTCTTTCCTTTTGTGTTTTACAGCCTAACGTACAAGAAAAAACACTGGTGCTATAATGGTTACGTGCTACAGCTACTAACCAAAGGGTTTACAGTTCAAATCCACCAGCTGCTCCTTGGAAATTCTACAGGGCAATTCTATTCTGTCGTCTAGGGTTGCTATGAGTCAGTGTCTACTCAAAGGCAGTGGGTTTGGTTTGGGGTTAATGTTTAAGACTGGGAGCAGAGAACAGTAGCAGGAAATGGAGTGTTACGCAGGGGCCAGCTCATGACAGGCTATCACACCATCATTGTTTTTCCTTCTCTCTAGTGCAAAAAAGGAGGAGGTGTGCTGTCCTCTGTGCTTTTCCTGCAAGGACTCTCTTTGATAGCCCTTAAAGCCATGATTGATAGCAAAAGTAATCTTTCTCAGCTTTGTCCGTGTTGCTGCCTATTTCCCAATGTGCTTAAGGGAAAATTCGAATCACCAGAGTCATTAATAAACTTATAATGTAAGTATACTTGAAAGGTTCTGAGGAGAACTGGTCATCCTTATTTCTCTGTCTCAGACAGATTTTTGGAGAAACATTTTAATGTTTGCATGACCTTTAATCAAATATATCACACAGTTTTAGATCCCCTTAAATTACTGCCTTCCTGAAAGTAGAGGAGAAGGCTTAACGGTACCATTAAGAAACACATAAATATCATCTTTTAAATTTTTTTCTTCCATGTAGTTTTTATTTCTGCCAGTAAAGGTGGACCTTTTTTTTTTTTCAGTTGTGCCTTTGGAAATTAAGTAGGATTTTACTAGCAATAAAAATTTTCCAAGTTATCTTCCTTTTGGGCCTAATGTATTTCCTAGAGCCCTCCCTGAGCTATGAAAGGACATGATTTTTTTGAAATCTCTAGTTCTTAGTCATCGGTAGGTCATTAATATCAGGTCTCTCCATTCCTGCTTTTTTCTCTTCCTGCAAAGAAGAGCATCACTGATCTAAAACCCAGGATATCTTTTCATGTAATTTACCAAGTGCAGAAAATGGAGCATTGTTTATTAGATGTTCTCCTCAACTTTAAAATAAGAGAATTGCAGTCCTGGACTAGTCCCAAAATCAGGACTCTTGGTTTTCAATGGCAGAAATGAACTCAACCTGCTTAAGCCAACAGAAGATATTTACTGGCTAATGTGGCTAGAGAGTTTGGATTACCCTGCCTGTAGGCGTGGTTGATCTTACCCATTGCCACTGAATCAACTCAAATTTGTGGGTGTCCTATGTATATAGAATAGAACTGTACTCCATATACAGGGCTTTTAAGGCTGTAACCTTATCAGAAGTAGATTGCCAGGCCTTTCTTCTGAGGTATCTCTGGGAGCACTCAAATTGCCAAATGTTTGGTTAGCAGTCAAGAGTTCAACTATTTGTGTGACCTAGGTACTCCGTGGCTGCCCAGGGACTCAATGTACATCACTGGAGCATCTCTCTCAACTCTGGAGTCTGCTTTTCTCTTTGCTTGCTTAAATTTCAATGAGCTCTTACCATGCAGTAGCTATTCTGTGCTGAAAGAATGCAATGTTATAACAGGCAAGGGGCGTGTGAAAGTAGGGGCTGCTTAACACATCACATGGAATGAGGGAAGGTTTTATTTACCTGGATAAAGGGGAAGTGGGCAACAGATTGGCAAAAATGGCAGATTTCCCACTGCAGTTACTTTTCTTGGTAGCTTTGGAATTTATGAACTCATTTCAATACAGTAAAACTAACATTTCGTTTTACAGCCACAGCTCATAATTCAATCACTGGATTTTTGAGGACTTAGGATTATAGATTGTTTGATATGTGAATTTTGAAACTTATGTGAGGAGTTCTACAGCATCCATAGGGGAATTTTCTCTAAATAGAGAAATGTCATTAAATAACGAAAGAACCGCTTTTTCCCTCTTTCTTTGGCTGCATAGCTAGCAGTTACATAGGGATGATGCAGTTCTGATTTGGAAAGAACGTGAGTTTAATAAATCCAGACTTTTCAGCCACAATCTCATTTTCTTAGCAGCTTTTTCTGTGCCTAAAAGGAATACATTATCTTTTGCACAAGAGCAGTTTCTGGGAGATGCATCTAGAACTCCCAAGGATACCCATCAAGACTCAAGGCTCTGCTTGTAGAGTGACCCATAATGGTTCATTTCAGCTCTTGTCAGGCATCAGGATCACTGTTTCTGCAGTGACTAATTGGGAGAAACTGAACACTCTTGATGAAATATTGACATTTTTGCAGATTAAGCATTATGAAGGGCAAGTCAGGTTCTTTTAATTAAAAACAGTAAGACACTCTCATTATATCCTTTTACTTTGTAGAATTCTTACCAGTACCCTATAAAATAGCAGGATTGATGCTTTAAGATCTTCACTTATAGAAAGTAAGTAGCTTTCATTTTTGTTTCCCTAAGTTTGGGGTGATTTGGGGTCCTATGTGTTGGTCCATTTTGTACACTGATATTTGTCTTTGTGCTTGCTCCTCTGCAGAAAGAGCTTGAACGCTTGCCTCCCTTCTTCCATAATCAAACTTGCTTTTGAAGATGTGATTTTAGCTTTCTGACTGAATGCCTTTGGTCCTGTTCTTTTTAGGTAAAGCAAAAATAGCTAATTAGCATCTCTCTACTTCATGATCTTACGGTTTTTCTATATCGGTTATGGAGAGGCCTCAGAATTTTTGTTATTTCTGAGGTAATTACTCAAGTTGATTAGACAGATTTTTTTTTTTAGTTTTTTTCAACTCTCCCTGTTTATTACCAATGAGTGTTCAGATGCCATCTGGAGCTGCTGAGAGAGATGAACTGAGAGTGATTTGATGCTCTGATTAAGTGACATGATTGGCCACCAGCACTGATAATCACGTCATTAACAGCACATGGACAGAGGGAATTACCTGTAGAAGATGATTGCATATAGGTGGGACCTTGATCCATCTAGACTTTTAGCACAAAGCCTCTCAAGCAGAGAGTGGGAAATAACATGTGCAAAGAGAAGATGTGATGATGTACCACTGTCATTCACATCAGTGGGCCCACAGCCCCAGGGGTGACTTCTCACTGCAGATAAACAAATGCACATCATATCCAACCACTAGGCAGAGTACAAGAACACCTACCACTTGCTGAGTTTACTAAACACCAAGTACTATGAAATATATTCCAATACATCTTTTTTCATCTTTTTTGTTAAACCCACACAAAAACAGTCAGTAATCTGGTATTACTGGTATCCCCATTTCATACATAACAAACTAAGTCTAAAATATGTGAAGTACTTTGTGGAAGGTTACCCAAATGATAAGTGGTAGACTCAAAGATTGAATACAGGTCCTCTTGAGATGCCAAACTTTGTTCTTACTGATCATTTTAGTCAATTCTCAAATACCTCTGGTAGTTGGAATCAGAAAGATAAAGTTTAGGAATCGTGTTTATTGGTCCCCTATTTTTTCCCACACTGAGAACAGTGCTAGCTCTCTGTAGGCACTCAGATGAGCAAACAAATGGTAGAACCAAATCTAACATTTATAATATGTTGTGTGCTGCTGAGTTGATTCCAATGCATAGTGTCCTTATAATATACCTTCCCATACATTATGCAATCATTTGATCCTCTTAATTACCTCTTGAGGAAGGAAAAATTTTATAAAATTATTCAGGAAAGATTTCTTTGGCCTAATAGGGTTCTATCCATTTTAACAAGATGCAACTGAAGCAAGCGATTAAACAGAGATGAGGCAGAGTCATATGTCAAAGGTACAGTGATAATAACTGTAGTAATAGTAAGAATAATATTCATCTGGTATTTAGAACTTTGACCTAAGCTTATTATTTCACCACTTCATGTTTCTGAAGTCAACTTTGCTGACGATATACTTCACTTACAATGAACTGCACCCCCTTGTTGTGTACCTTTCAAAGACTCGTGACTTATACATACACCTGTGAAATTACCACCTAAATCAAGACAGGTAGCACCTTTCCATTGTCCCCCAAAAGACCCTTGTACCCCTTTTCAGTACACCCCACTCTTTGCCCCTGTCAGCAGGCAATCATTTAGCTGCTTCTTTTCACTATAGATTAGTTTGTATTTTTTAGAATGCTGTGTTGTTGTTATTGTTAGGTGCTGTTGAGTTGACTAATAGTGACCCTATGAGGACAAAACAAACTCTGTCCAGTTCTGTGCCATGCCCACAATCACTGTTATGTGGGAGTCCTTTGTTGCAGCCACCGAGTCAGTCTGTATTGTTGAGAGCCTTCTTTCTAGCTGGGCCTCTACTTCTCCAAGCATGATGTCTAAGAGAATTCTGTCTCTGGATTTCAGAGGGGTTTAACATAAGCCATCTTCCTCTGCCATTACTCAAAAACAGCCACAGGAATTTGACTACAAACAAAACTTTACCCCCTCAGTCCTAAGGAAAGCTCTTCCCCTATCAAACCTTGACCATAAACAAACTTTACTCCCTCCCTTTTCTAATCAATATTTCTTCCTTATCAGGCCATAAATTCCCTTACCAGACTTTCCTGCCACTCCCTCTTCTCTTTTAATTAAATATTCTTTCCTTATGAATCCATAAATTCCCTCACCCCACACTACCTCTTTGGAACTTTAAAAGTATAAAAAAAACTTGCTCTACTGGCCAGGGGCTGACTGGGCCACCCGTTAGCTCAGACTCCATTCTCTTTCTCTTTAAATAAATTTCACTGGACCCTTAGGCTGGTCTGTCTCTGACCCTGTTCCACACCATTCTCTCCCCAATGTTTTGGTGCTGAAACCAGGGACAGGGGTGAGGAGACCAAGGTCCTCCCTTCCCTTGGGCCCTTGCCTTGGCACTGTGAATGACCAACAGCACACAGTCAGATTTCTAAACTGGTGAGTTGGAGGGTGAGACTTCTATCACCGGGAGGCCTTGACACCTCTCTCTTTACTGTTCTACACAAAGCCCAGCACTGGGTCAAGGCTTCCCTTGGGACATCAGAATACTGCTTCCTTTTCCCCCTATCTTCACTCTCCGGAGACACCCAAGCAGCGAATTCGGTCTACCAGAACCGTGCTGGATGCGGGGACGCCTGCCTCTTCCTGACAGGACTAATGTTCCCCCTGTCTCTCTTCCTGCTACTCAGCGTCTACACTACAGAATGAGGCAATCTTAAACACCCTAAAGACACCCCACCGGGGTGCCTCCTAAGAAAATCTAGGCATCTTATGACTCCAGGGACAAATAAAACCCTAACAATTAGTTTTCTTTTACAAACATTCTCTTTGACTTAGACAAATTCACCACCCACATATCCAAACCTGCTTTTTGCTTTGTAAACGCCCCTCTCCCTGCCAATCCTGCACCACTTTCCCAATCCTCCTCCTTAATGAAAAACTTCAGCCTTCTAAGACACTACTTCCTGAACCTGATTTCAATCCCTCTGACCACACCTCCCCACCTCCTTACACTTCCCCTTCTCCCTCAGCTCCGGCAGACTCTCCCTCTTCTTCTGAAGCTCCACTTTCTCCTTCTACACCAAACCACTCCCTGTTTATGCATTCCATGACCTACCACCACTTGAGGGTCTCCTCTGATCCGCCACTGACCCCCTTTCACCTCCACACGCTAAGTCTAAGACAACCCTCTAAATCCATTTTATCCTTCCAAGAGGTAGCAGGAGCTGAAGGCATAGTCCAGCTACAGGTTCCCTTCCATATGGCTGACCTATCCCAAATCAAAAAAAGGATCACGTCCTTTTACTCTGATCCTCTCATTTTCACAAAGGCATCTAGTATCTAACCCAATTTTACAATCTCACATGGCAGGAACTTTATGTTATGCTCTTCTTCATGACTGCTGTGAAGCAGAAGGCTCATATCTGGTCCATGGCCATGACCTTTGCTGATTCACTTCATATCCAAAACCCTAAGTGCCACTGCCCTGGAGCAACAGTGTGCCCTCCACAGACCCTAACTGGAACTGAATCACCCAGAAAGCAGATGAAAATCCTGAAAACCCTGCAGCATTCCTAAACGGACTCCTAGAAACTTTAATCAAGTATACTAATTTAGATCCCACTTCCGAGGTGGGAAAACTCTACTGAAGTACACACTTTATTTCCCAATCTTCCATAGATATCTACCAAAAACTCCAAAAGTGTGAGGACAGTCCACAGACTCCCCAAAGGGATCTTTTAAAACTGGCCTTTAGGGTCTTTAATAAGTAAGAGTAAGAGGCTTCAGGCAAAATGCCAAATGTTGGACTCAATCCTTCCAAGGAAAAAGTGGGGACTGCTCGGCAACTTACAAAAAACCCTCAAATAGCTCTTCACAGCCTCCAAGCCCTTGCTTCAAATGTGGGAAGGAAGGCCACTGGAAGGACGAGTATTATTGGATAGCTGGATCTGGGACCACCCCTTCAAAGATGGTGACTGAGCTGGGGTTCACCCTTCCAGATCTCCATGGGCTAGCCACTGAGGGCTGAGGAGGCCAGGGCTCCAAGGACCCTGCCATCAACATCTCACTGACAGAGCCTCAGGTTTGTCTTCAGGTCACCAGTAAGCAAAACCCACTGCGATCTAGTTGTGTCTGACTCATAGTGACCTTAGAGGACAGAGTAGAACGGCCCCATAGAGTTTCCAAGAAGCACTTGGTGGATTTGAACTGCTGATGTTTTGGTGAGCAGACATAGCACTTAACCCACTACGCTACAGGGATTTCCTCTGGTAGATGCAGGGTCATTTATTTGGTACTGCCTGAATTTTGGGGAAGCGTCTCCCTGCATCCATTTCTGTTGGTATGGATGGAATCCTATCAAACCCTCTTAAATCCCCTCCTTTAACCTACCAATTAGATCACTTAACTTTTTCCTACTACTTTCTGGTAATCCCCAAACGTCCCACCCTCTTGTTAGGCAGAGACCTTATTAGCAAGCTCCTGGCAATCTTCGTGCTACATTCATCCAAACTGGATGAACATATTTAACTCCTGACACTTCAGCTTCTATCCTCCTCCAACCCTAGAGGGACTCCTAACCCACAAAACGAGCCCCACACTTACCCTTCCGTGTTCTCTCTGGGAACATTCTATGACCTGTTCTTATCTTTACTTCCACCCAACCCGCTATAAAATCCTGAAACTTTACTTTCTCTTGTATTTACAGGGGGCATTCACTGATTATTCATGACAGGAAATCTCCCAGTGGTTTAAAACAGGCTCACTGACCTCCTTATAATCATCTGCCTCTTCAAAGCCAGTTTCCTCTCTATCAAGGCCTCCACATATAACCCACCCCACCCCCCAAACCAGACCATTTACTATAGCCCCCTAAGAAGATAAAATCCATGGGAATAAATCTAACTAGAGAAATAGAGACCTATATAGGGGAACTACAAGACTTTACTGTAAGAAACAAAGAGAGACTTACATAAATGAGAAACCTACCCTGCCTATGGTTAGGAAAGGGGAGAAACCCTGGATAAGCAAAGCACTACAGAAAAAGAGGAACACAATAGGAGATTTCACACTACCCGATCTTAGAATCTATTACACTGCCACAGTAGTTCAAACAGCCTGGTACTGGTACAAAAAGAAACATATAGGCCACTGGAACAGTGTTGAGACTCCAGAGATGCCACTATCTTTTTATGAAAAGCTGATATTCAACAAAGGCCCTAAGACTGTAAACTGGGTAAAAACAGTCTGTATAACAAACATTGCTGGAAAATTGGATATCTATCTGCAAAAAATCAAAAAAATATCTCACACCTTACACAAAAGCTAACTTAAATTGGATCAAAGACCTAAATATCGAACTTAAAACAATGAAGATCATGCAGGAAAAAATAGGGTCAACAATGGAAACTTTAATACACATCCTAGATAGACTTCAAAATCTGACAAACAAAGCATGATGAACAGAAGAGAAAACAGATAAATGGGAACTACTAAGAATCAAACACTTTTGCTCATCCAAAGACTTTACCAGAAGAATTAAAAGACCATGTACAGAATGGTAAAAATATTTGGCAACTACATGTCACACCGATGTCTGATCTCCATAATCTACAAGGTACTACAAAATATCAGTGAGGAGAAGGTAAATAACCCAAGTAAGCAATGTGCAACGGAGATGGACAGACATTTCACCAAACAGGACATCCAGGCAGCCAAAAGACACATGAGGAAATGCTCATAAGCATTAGGCATTAGAGAAATCCAAATCAAAAGTACAATGAGATAGTATCTCACCCCAACAAGGTTGGCCATGATCCAAAAAACACGGCCCCCCAAAATGCTGGAGAGGCTGTGGAGACACTGGAACTCTCCTACACTGCTGGTGGGATTGCAAAATGGTGCAACCTCTTTGGAAAGCAATTTAGTGCTTCCTTAAAAAAACTAGGAATAGATATACCATTTGATCCTGTAATCCCACTGCTTGGAAAATATCCTACAGAGTCAAGGGAAGTCAAACAAACAGATACACACATACACAAATATTGACTGTATCACAGTCCAAAATAGCTAAAAGATGGAATCTACCCCAACACCCAACAATAGATGAATGGATAAACAAACTATGGTACATATACTCAATGGAACATTATGCAATGACAAAGAACAATGATGACTTTAGGATGTATCTCATAACCTGGTTTCAAGTGGAAAACATTATGCTGAGAGAAATCAGTCAGTGGTACAAGGACAAATATTTTGTGAGACCCCTACCATAAGGACTTAAAAATAGATTCATGTACAGAAGAAAAGACTTTTTGATGGCTGCAAGGTAGAGGAGGGGAGAGACCTGGTTATGGATTTGATAGTTGATAGAAATTTGTTTGGGTGAAAGCAGTGACAGCACACAGTAGAAAGAGGATCAACTCACCTGGACTTCGACATAAACTGAAAACTCTTCTAATCTTAACCCAGTATTGCAAGGATAGAGTAGCAAGCATGAGGATCTGGGGATCGTGCCCTCATGGGACATAGAGGTCAATTAGCAAAAGTAGTTTATTGCTAAGAGAGTCTTCTACACCCCATATTGGTGAGTGGCATCTGGGGCCTTAAAAGCTAGCAAGCTGCCATCTGAGATACACCATATGGCCTAAATTTACCCAGAAAAGGTGATCACCAAGAACAGCAAGGGAAAAAGAGCCCAAGAAACAGAAGGACTCATGTGAATGGGTGACTGTATCGACATGCGACCAAAAGAAGCAGATGGTGCCTGGCCACCACCAGAGACAGCCATGATGAGCCACACAACACTGAGTCACAGTGGTAACATGAGGAAAAGAGAGATGCACCTCAAGAACTCCACTAAAGACTCCCATTGATGATTCGGTGGCCTGGGGGTTCCTGTGGGAGCATGGCCCCTAGACCTGCAGCTACCCCTGCTAGAAGACATTACTGAGGTCAACTCTTTAGACAGGAGTAGACTGGACATGGGGACACAGTGTGACCGTGTGGTGTGTGTACTTTATGGTTCTGCACATCTATAGGATGCTGTCCTGTTGGCCTCTTACTAGAAGGGAGAGGAGAAGCTGGAGAGGAGGCAACAGGAGATTGTTTAGAGGATATGACATACATAGAACAAAAAGGTGGAGTTTGCTGTCAGTGGACAAGGAGCACAGGAGGAGCTGCAGATAGGTGGGCATGCAAATTTTATTTAGGTTGTGTACTTTCAATTAATGGCAATAAAAAAAAAGAACTGCACCAAAATCTCCCTAAAATCAACCAATGAAACTCCCTCTTTACAGAATGCCACCAGGCCAGAGGACCGTCTGACTCCCCTTATACCCTATGACAAGTCAGTGACCCTTATCAGCAGGAAGCAGCTAGAAAGATAATGACATCCTTGTGTCCTTAAACCAAAAAGTTGGGAGTTGAGGGAGCTCTGACCCTGGATTTTAGAGAGGTTTAAAGTAAGCCAACCTCCTCTGTCATTATCTAAAAACAACCCACAGGAATTTGACCACAAACAAAACTACCCCTCCAACTCCTAATCAAAGCTCTTCCCCATCAAAACTGACCATAAACAAATCTTAGTCCCTCACCCTTCTAATCAACACTTCTTCCATATAAGACCATAAATCGCCTTACCAGAATTTCTTGCCACCCACTCTTCTCTTTTAATTAAACATTCTTTGCTTATCAATCTATAAATCTCTTCCCCCAACACTACCTCATCAGAACTTTAAACCTATTAAAAAAAACTTGCTTTACTGGCCAGGGATGGGCTGGGCTACCCCTTGGCTCAGACCCCATTCTCTTTCTCTTTGAATAAACTTCACCTTGGGACTGGTGTATCTCTGCCTGTTTCATGCCCTTCTCTACCCGTCAGTGTCCTTTTCCAGCGATTGATCCCTCCGACAACATGTCCAAAGTACATATTATACAGTCTCACAATCTTGGTTTCCAAAAAGCATTCTTATTGTTCTTCTTCCAGTACAGATATGTTTGTTCTTTCGGCAATTGATGGTATATCCAGTATTCTCCAACACCACACTTCAAAGGTGTCAATTCTTCTGTTTTCCTTATTCATTGTCTAGCTTTTGCATGCATGTGATGCAACTGAAAACACCATGGCATGGGTCAGGTGTACCTTAGTCTTCAAAGTGACTTCTTTACTTTTCAATACTTTAAAGAAATCTTTTGTAGCATATTTCTCAATACAATGCATCTTTTGGTTTCTTAACTGTTGCTTCCATGGTCATTGATTGTGGAACCAAATAAAAAGAAGTTTTTGACAACTTCAGTCTTTTTTTTTTATTTATCATGATGTTGCTTACTGGTCTAATCATAAGGATTTTTGTTTTCTTGATGTTAATGCAATCCATACTGAAGACTATGGTCTTTGATCTCCCTTAATAAGTGTTTTAAATCCTCTTCACTTTCAGCAGGCAAGGTTGTGTTATCTGCATAAAGCAGATTGTTAATGAATCTTTTTCCAATCCTGATGCCTTCTTCTTCTTCACATAGTCCAGTTTCCTGGAGTTTTTGCTCAGCATACAGATTTTACCCTTTTGTGTATGTAATCTTTCATCAGGATAATGATTTTAACTCCATGCATTTTATCCTTTCTGTCAGAAAATTTTTCCTTATAACCAAATAGTGTTTCACTCTGTGGAGATACCACATGTTGGCTATCCATTCAGGGTAAAATTATACAATAGGTAATGTAAACATATTACTTACCTTGCTTACCAGATCACCTAGAGTGAAAAATTTCAAATTTTTTCACCATGTCAAAGGCTTTGCTTTTATGTATGACTAGTATCTGTCTCCTGACCCCACAGCACCTTCCTACAGAATTAAAGCTTCCTTTCAAATTTACTGTTCTTACCAGAGATAGATTACCTGGTGATCAAAGTCAAGATGGGTTTACTTTTTCTTATTTACTAACCAGTAGTGTAAAATTTTAAATGATTTTTCCTGCATATCATCTCTGTTTCAGGTGAAATCCATGTGAAATTATGTGCTACTGATGAGTAAGTAAGCACAAGTAAGCCAGTGCTTTCCTTTTTCACTGGTTCATCTGCTGCCATGCCCATTGTTGACTTGCTTGTGGACATTTGGGTTGTTTCCAGTATTTGACTATTCTGAATATGTCTGCAATGAACATTCATACACATGTTCTTGTGTGTTTTTACTTTTCTTGGATAAATATCTAAGAGTGAAATGTCTGAACATATGTCTGTGTTGTATGGTAAATATATAATTAACCTCTTAAGAAACTACCAAATTGTTTTCCAAAGTGATTGTGTGATACTGCATTGCCTTAAGTAGTATACTAGAGTTTTAATTGCTCTACATTCTGATTAACATTTCTTATGTTCTTTTTTTTTTTTTTATTGTAGACATTCTAATGAGTGTAAAGTGATATCTCATTGTGTTCTTAAGGTTAAATTTCTTGATAACCAATTATGCTAAGGGGCCCTGGTGGCACAGTGACTAAGAGTTCAAATCCACCGTCACTCTATAGGACAGTTTTACTCTGTTTTATAGGATCAGGTGATGACTGATCATTTTTACAACTTCTTTTGTGAAGTGTCTGTTGAAGTCTTTTGCCTATGTTTTATTATGTTGTTTGTGGTCTTGTTATGGAGTTATAAGAGTATTTACATATTTTGAATACAAATCTGTTATCAGATAAATATATTTTTTACTGTTCTTTGTATTGCGTTTTTGTTCCATCACTGGTGCTTTTCAAAGACAAATTTTCTAATTTTAATAAAATCCAATTTATCAACTTTCATTTTATAATTCGCAGCACTTTGTTTATGCTAGTGTATTTAACTATCTCATCAGCCTTATATTGTACTATAATTGTCTGTATTTTTCAGATGGTTAGAACTAAGTGTCTCAGAGATTATATGAGTTGCCTAAAGTTACACATGTATAAGGATGCTAAATTCAAACAGGTGAATGGGCATGAAGTCAGGAATTATAGTCAGGGATCATTAGCAGGAGTACAGAATTAAGAGTCATTAAAGGTTCTGGGGGAAAATGTTAAAAGCTGAAATTAGGGCAACGAATGATGATTCATTTCCTGACAGGAGTGTGATAGAAGGCTTTGTTCTGTCCCTGTTTTGGGGCAAGACTTCTCTAGGCTTTTTATTGTTAATTGTTTTAACTCATAACGGCCCTGTGTGTACAGAGTGCAACTACTCCACAGCATTTTCAAGACCTTTTAGACGCAGATTGCCAGGCTGGTTTTCTGAGGAGTCTCTGGATGTGTTCAGATCATTACTGTTTTGGCTAATAGTTGAGTGCTTAATTGTTGTGCTGCATAGAGACATTTTCCAGGCTTAAAGGCCTTATTTTCTACTTCGGGTGCTTAAGGCCTAGTTTATATGCATAAGGAGTAGGATAGTACCTGTTCTTAACATTTAGTCCTGTGTTTGGTCCTCTTGCCAGGACAAAATCTCTGTCATATGGTCATCAAAAAGCAAGATTAACATGATTTTGCATAGAAACCTCCACAATTACCTTAAATAATGGGACAAAAAAGGAGGCCTTGTGGTACACTGTTAAGTGCTTGGCTGCTAACTGAAAGGTCGGCACATTGAACCCACTGGCCGCTCTGCAGGAGAAAGATGTGGTGTTTTGCTTCTGTGAAGCTTGCAGTCTTGGAAATTATGGGCAGTTCTACTCTGCCCTATAAGCTTGCCATGACTGAAAATTGACTCAACAGCAATAAATTTAATGATACAAAGATTTAATTTCTCTTAAGAGAATCCAAGTAGGATGTGATATTTCTTTGCAAATATAAATGGTTTTCTGGACTTTACAGCAGAGTCAATAAACACTGAAGAGTGACTGTCTCTTTCACCCACTCCCCACCCCACCTCAGAGGTAAACCCAAGAAAATGCCCCTTGCCACCACATTTCCTGTTATGCAGGCAGGCACCATCAATTGCAGTGGATTAGTTCTTCAAAACTACATTCTGCCATTTCTCTTGCCAGGTTTCTCTGGCCAAGTCTCTGCTCAGATCTATTTTGGCATATGTGAGTTTTATATTTCTCTTGCCCCTGGCTACCTTTGAATTACTACAGCTCTGCAACACTGCCGGTCCATCACCTGAAGGTGTAACAAGGAATATTGTACAACTACCACTGATAGCAACCCTAAATGGAAATTAGATTCGTTTCCTCCCCATTTTTATGTTCCACTTTAATTTGGGCAAACTACATTTCCAGACATCATGTTCGCTGCAATCATCTATCTTTTAGAGAGCACAACAGTGGTCCTGCTTGCTTAAGTGCCTTTCATTTTTCATGTCAGTCTTTTTTTTCTTTTTCTTTTAGTAGCATACCTCTGCCACAGGGAAGGGCATAATGTGCTCTCATGAATCTGGCTGGCCATTCAGGCAGCAGGAAAGGGGAGAGTCACTTAACAGCCTGATGGAAAGTGTTCCTGTGGTCTAGGGCCCTTAACTCCCAAAGTCTATTACCAAAGTAATATGCATCTTCAGGAAAAATACCCTGCGGCCACATGGCTATCTGGAAGACTGAGTTATAAACCTTACAACAGCTTTGAAAGCATGAAGGAGTAGTAGTATCTACATGAACACAAAGAAATAATCAACAATCAGTAAGATCATTGTGTGGTATAAAGCCTGAAACTGAGACTCAATATTATGTTCTGCCTTGATATCTGGCAAAATTGGGAGGGCCTCAAATGGCCTAAGAGTTCAGCTACTGGTCAGATGGCTGGCAGTGGGGACCTACCCAGAGTTGCTTAGAAGAGAGACTTGGCAATCTGCTTTAGGAACGTCACTGCCATGAAAATCCTATCCAGCAGTTTTGCTCTGAAACACGGTGGTCACCATTGCGAGACATAAAATTCAGTATGGTCCATCTTCAGAATAAAGGCCAAGATAAGGAGTTACTAGTTAACCTAAAGAAAAAAGGGGTGAAGGGGAGAAGGGGAAACCTGTTTGGGAAATAGGAGATACAACCACAAAAGGGAATGAAGTGTTAGGCTAACAGACTTAGGCACCATCCAGGAGAGACTGTTCACCCGATAGTATTCAGCCAACGAGGAACTGGTGGGGGACTCACAAGGTAGAAGGTAAAAAGCACTTGCAAGGAATCATCTGGCCTGCCCTCTCAGACCAGCCTCCTTTCTGGATTCAGGTGCTGGATTTTGCAAAATTGACCAATAAAGCCTCGCTCTCGCTAACTGATTTGAATTGGATTTCTTGAGAGTTTGTCAGAAAAGGACACTGGTAACTGCCTATTGGTGACCTTGTAAGGTATAAGGTGGCCTGCCTCGAACACTGAGGCAGGGTCCTAGTTGGGGGTTTATACCGACCTGCGAGTAGCCAGGAAGAACTGAAGCACTGTCCAAGGTGCCAGCAATGTTTCGCACACCTTGAGTCAGAATCAACTCAGTGGTAGCTGTTTGGTTTTCAAATGACCTAATCAAATGTTCCCCTCCCACTACGCGTCCTCAAATACGATCCCTTAACCAAAACAACCCTTCTCATCGAAGGGACCAGCCACAATTCTTGCCTATTCCTGAACAGTGGGTTTCAATTCCCTGAGGCCTAAACTCAAAGAAGCTAACTGGGTCTTCTGCAGGAACCTCTTAATATTACAAACCCCACCTCCCATAGGTTCTAGTAGTTCACTATGTCCTGAGTGCAACTTCTGTGTCATACCATGTGGTGTGCTATGTCCCTATTGTCTAAGCTGTGAGTATACGTACTAATAAACTATCAATCTCATCTGTCCAGTGTTGAATGTCATTTGTTTGGATTTCCCCCAAACTCTAGAAGAGGAGTCCCCTTCTCACCAGTGCAGGGGCTAAAAGGCAATTATAATCACTTACATAAAGGGAAGTAGTTAAACAAGTTGATTGAATAAGACAAACTTTCGATTCTAACAGAGAACTATTCTGTTTCTTTATTGGGGGAACAAAGATATGTTGAGTTAATTTAGTTATTGTAAAGGTTGAAGACATAAAAGTTAGCTGGTGACTTTTCTTGTTATTTCTAGTTTGCCCCCACCAGAACATCACACGCTTCTGTCCTCAGCTGTTTGTAACAGGAAAGCTGATCTCTGTGGATTGCGCTATCTAGGCATTTTTACCCTCTTGTTTCTGATTGGACCAATGGAGACATAAAAGTAAATTGAAGAGCAGGAGGAGAGAGACAGTATGTATCCCTCCCTTGAGCTTCCTGATTTGTTGTGGTTCTGGAAGACAGTACGGTCTTCTGTGGCTCCTGCCTCCAGTGACTTCTTTACAGCTCCAGTTCTTTTGGATCTGGCCACACCTTTTCTACTCCCTACCCCTTCAAAGTAGTGACATACTGGATTCTCACTGTTGTTACTCCTGACAACCCTGTATCTCTGATTGTTTTCCTCCACTGTCCACACTCACATGACTAGTCAATCCATGAAATTATCGTTATTATTTTTTTATTGTGATTAAGTGGAAACCCCAGTGGTGTTGTGGGTTAAATACTACATCTGCTAACTGAAAGGTTGGCAGTTCAAACCTATGAGGCATTCCTTGGAAACTCTACGGGGCAGTTCTCCTCTGACTTCTAGGGTTGTTATGAGTCATATCTGACTCAATGACAGTGGGTTTTTGTTTTGTTTTGTTTTGTGGTTAAGTGAAAGTATACAATCCAAATCAACATTGTATGCCCACCTATGTGTGGCTCCCTCTGCTGTCCACACCCAGTGACAGCACACTCCTCCTTTTCATTCTATACTTCTAGTATCCTCTTAACAAGCTTCTGTCCTCTCCACCATCTCCTCTGCCTTCTAGATACAAACAAGTAGGACAGCCTCCTATAAATGTGTGAAACCATCAGGTATTCACACCATATCATATGCTCACACTGTGTCACTGAGACTAATCCAGTCTTGTCTGAAGAGTTGCCCTCAGTACTGGTTTCTGATCAGGGACAACAGCAGGTCTAGGGGCCATGTTTCTGGAGGACCTCCAGGCTGTCCGACCATAAAGTCTGGGCTTTTTGTAGAGCTCTTGAACTGCACATGTCTTTTTCTCAGATTGCCTCAGGTGCTCTACATTGTGTCCCTTATTATGGCTGCCTATGGTGGTGGCTGGGCACCATCTGATTCTTCTGGTCTCATTCATATAGATCCTTCTGTCTCCTGAGATCATTTTTCCTCGTGACTTTGATGTGCTTGGTTGTCATCTGTTCTGGATGGGTTGGGACCATTTGGCATATCCCAGATGGCAGCTTGCTAGCTTTTAAGACCCCAGATACCACTCACTGATATGGAGCGCAGAAGACTCTCTTAGCAAAAGACTGATTATGCCAATTGACCTTGATGTCCCCTGAAAGCATGGTCCCTGCTACTCTATCTTTTGATATATTGGATTAAGCTTAGAAAACCTTTCAGTTTATGGTGTAGTCCAGTTATGCTGATCTACTCTTTACTGTGTGCTGTCTCTCATTTCACTTAACCAAATGCCTGTTGACTATCTAATATATGACCAACCCTGTCCTTCCCTCCCCACCTTTGTAACCATCAGAGTCTTCTTCTGTACATAAGTCCATTTTTAAGTCCTTATAGCAGAGGTCTCATACAATACTTGTCCTTTTCCAGCTGACTGATTTCACTCAGCACTGAAAGCAGGTTATGAGATGCTTCCTAAAAATGCCATTGTTCTTTATCATTGCATAGTGTTCCATTGTGTATATGTACCATAGTTTGTTTATCTACTCATCTCATCTGTTGATGGGCACCTCAGTTGATTCCACCTTTTTGCTATTGTGGACTGTGCTGCAATAAACATCTCTGTGTGTGTATCTGTGTGACCACCTTCATTTCTGTATGATATATTCCAAGCAGTGGGATTACTAAATCAAATGGTGTTTCTATTTCTAGCTTTTTAAAGAATTGCCAAGTTTCTTTCCAAAGAAGTTGTACCATTTTGCAATCCCACCAGCAGTGTAGGAGAGTTCCAATCTCTCCACAGCCTCTCCAGTGTTTGTTGTTTTGTGTTTTTAGGATTATTGCCAACCTTGTTGGGGTGAGATGGTATTTCATTGTAGTTTTGATTTGGATTGCTGTAATGGCTAATGATCAGGAGCATTTCCTCACGTGTCTTTTGGCTGTCTGGATGTCTTCTTTGGTGAAGTATTTGTCCATCTGCTTGTCCATTGCTTAATTGGGATATTTACTTTTTTGTTGTTAATGTTTTGCAGTATCTTGTGGATGACAGAAATCAGACATCAACCCTATATGCGGTTGCCAAATATTTTTTCTCATTCAGTAGGTAGTCTTTTAACTCTGTTGATAAAGTCTTTGGATAAGCATGTGTTTGATTTTTAGTAGTTTCCACTTATCTATTTTCTCTTCTGCTGTTTATGCATTGTGAGTAAGATTTTGGAGTCAGTCTAAACCATGTACTAGATCTTCCATTGTTGGCCCTAGTTTTTATTGTATGATCTTGATCGTTTTACGTTTGATATTTAGGTCTTTGATCCATTTTGAGTTAGTTTTTGTGTAAGGTGTGAGATATGGATCTTGTTTCAGATTTTTGCAGATGGATATCCAATTTTGCCAGCATCTTTTGTTAAAGAGACTTTTTATACCAGTTTATGACATTTGGGCTTTTGTCAAATATCAGCTGTTCATAAGAGGTTGGTGATATTTCTGGGGTTGCTATTCTGTTCCATTGGTCTATACATCTCTTTTTGTACTGGTACCGTGGCAATGTGGCAGGTTCTAAGGTCAAGTAGAAGAGAGTCTTCCACTGTGTTCCTCTTTTTCAGTAGTGCTCTACTTATCTGGGATTTCTTCCCTTTCCAAACAAAGTTGGTGATTTGTTTCTCTATCTCTATGAAATTATTGTTTAACTAAATTTGTTTGCACCTGTTTCCTGAAATGATTTATCCTGATGTTTCCTTGCTAGAAGCTCTCTTTCCTGCCAGGTTGTTTTTAGCTTCAGTGTAATTACTTAGTAAGCTATAGATGCTTACTCCTAATGATATCTTAAGTATGTTTTGAGAAAATAAAAATGCATACAGATTATATAATAGGTATAAATTGAATAATCACAAATGATTTCCATTTAGACTAAATCCCTTCCCTGCCTGGCTACTTTACGTATTTGAGTTTGTAAACTCCTGGTAAGTTTCTTTACTGGCTTTGACATTTCCCAGTAAAGACTCAAAGTGGGGCAGTTTATTAAATACTTGCAAGGTAGAGGCAACATGGCACTATTGACAGGCACGTCCTGCTTTCCCTCTACACCAAAGACCAAAAAAAATAAAATAAAATAAAATAAAAAGAAAGAAAAAAGAAAATGAAAAAAAACCTAGTAAAAGAGATACAAATGTCAGTCATGGAAGGGTTAAATGTCATCAAATGAAGGGCTAAAGACTCAGTAAGGCCCCAAATGGAAGAAGTTAACAGAGAACAGGGAGACCTTATGGAGAGCAAGTCCCCTGCCAGCTGTGCAACACAGATTTACCATCTTGGGCCACAACCACCAGGGAGCCTAGGTAGGGATGCCAGCTTCACAGAACACCCAACAGGAGAAAGAGCACCTACTCAGAACATCACATCACTTCCATTCCCTCATGCTTATCTGCACTGTGTGCCAAGCACACCAGTGCCAATGCCCAGAACCTTGGATGTTACTCTTTACTGCTCCCCGGCCCTGCTCCACTGGCTCCTGTTTGTGCTGTTAACAACCCTTCCCCACTGGCCCTGCCGTAGCTGAGACACCAGTCCTGCCAACCTGAACAAAGTGGTGAATAATATCACACCCATAGATAAGTCAGCAACTAAACATGCCCAGCTCGCTTGCCCAAATGTAACCAAATAAACCAAAAGAGCACGATGAAGCAGGTACCAATCTAGGTAATGAATTCTCAAGGATAAAACAAAACTAATGATTTACAACAGAAAACAGAGACATCATTCTATAAATGACAATGTCAGACAAGTAAAAGTGGTAACAAATGGTGTAGACATAGAATTTTCTAATAGAGAAGAAGTCAACTGAATATCAAGTAATAAAAAACTGGTTCAAGCTCCAGAAGATAGGGATAAATTTCAAGGTAGCCTCAAAGAAAGCTAACAAACCTATTACTAAAAATAAAAAGGAAAAGCTAAGTATCAGTAAACACAAAGTCTACAAAAACTAAAGATGGAAAGGAAAACCTAAAACAAAAGAATTTTAGCATAGAACAGTAACAGAAACAAAGACAATGTCAGCACTACAAAAGAAAAAAAAGCATTACAGAATGACAGCAATACATTCACATCTCTCTCTGAATGCAGATGACTTAAGTACACCAATAAAGAGACAGAAGGGGACAGAATGTTTGATAATTATAAGGAAGGATGGCAGATGGGGAGGGAAAAAGCACGAAGTAGACAATAGGTATGTTGTAGTTGTGGTGAAGGCTAAGATAATTCACAATACTAGGAAAGCCAGTACAACTTGACCACAACACAGTCATAGAAATGTCGTAGACAACAAGAAAACTCCCACAGGTACTGAGTTACTGGGCTGAGGACTGGGCTCATGGTCTCAGAAGACATCTAGCTTTATGGGGATAACATAGTTTATAAGGAAAACATTCTACATCCTACTTTGCTAAGTAGCATCTGGGATCTTAAAAACTTGCGAGCTGCTATCCACCGTACATCTACTGGTTCCGTCTCACCTTGAGCACGGGAGAGTGAAGAAAACCAAACTCACAGAGAAAGATTAGTCCAAAAGACTAATGGACTATAACTACCACAGCCTCCACCAAACTGAGTCCAGCACAACAGACAGTGACCAGTGCCCGCCGCTGACTGCTCTGACAGAGGTCACAGTAGAGGGTCCTGGATGGAGAGAACTCAAGAAAAATGCAGAACAAAATTCAGACTCACAAAAAAGACCAAATTTCCTGGTCTGAGACAGGCTTGAGAAACTCTAAGAGTAGGGCCCCCAGATATTCTTTTAACTCAGTGCTGAAGCCACTCCTGGAATTCCTCCTTCAGCCAAAGATCAGACAGGCCCACAAAACATGTAACTTAACCATGTATATGAGACTAAATGAGTATACCAATTCAGCCACAAGGATAAGTGGGCAGGAGGGGACATGGAAGCTGGACAAATGGAAATGGTGAACCAGTGGGTTGACAAGGGGAGACTGTTGGCACATTGTGGGGTTGGCAACCAATGTCACAAAACTGTGTGTGTATTAATTGTTTAGTAAGAAAACACTTTGCTCTGTAGATCTTCATCTAAAGCACAATTAAACTAAGCAAACAAAAACAGAAAAAATGAAATGAAAAGCTTGAAACAGGTTTCATTCCTCTTTGGAAAGTCTCGTGCGACAGGTGAACTGGTTTTCAAGAGCTTTCCTCCCTGGACGCCTCACAGGCCTGACAAGGCCATCCTGTCTCTGCTTGCCTTCTCAGAATTCATTCTAAGGCCCAGGCAGCTAGAAATTGTTACTTCCACATTGACTACAATGATTACTAACTGAGCTAGCAGAGCTGCAGAGGAAAAGCCTGGTGATCTGACTATAAAGATTACACTCAAGGAAACCTAATGAGTTGTAATCAACTCCATGGCAGTGAGTTTGGGTTTGGGATTTCTTAGGGTTACTCATTAATAAGAGATGTATCCAAAACTTAGAACATATTCTCTCTCTCTCTCTTTTTTTTTTTCCTTCAGAAGTACCAACTCTTCAACTCATTAGAAAGGACAAAAAAGGCCTAAAGGCTTTTAGACAACTGGTCCAGTTTGCTGACTTCACGTTGTACCTTATTTTAGGTCAAATGATGCTAACCAATTTCTCTTCCATTTTCCAAGTCTGTTGTAGCACATTTTCCCAATAAAAAAGGTGCCTGCTTGCAGTGATTAAATACTTGGAAACTGCATAGATTCCTTCAGAATGATTATTGCTTCCTTTGCTAAGTTTTCCTAGTTTTTCATTTTCTTTTTTCTCTCTTCTTTTCAAAGAAGCTCCTGATTCAGTGAAACCCAGTTTCTAAGTATATTCTATATACTCTGGTAGACACGTTTCCAAAAGATATAATACTTTTCAACCTTAAAAGGATCCTTTAGCGGTGTTAATTTCATGAGTAACTAACCTGGAGTATCAGGTCCTCTGGATTATGACTGGTAGAGACTTTTAGAAATGTTAATTTCATGGATAGACAGAGTCAGGCTCTGTGTGAAGAAATTGTGATTAGTGACCCAAATTTAAAGAAGACATTAGGTAACCAGAGGAGTATTTCACCAGATACACTGAGATGATTCTGGCTCAAGGCAACCTTATGTGTTTCAGAGTAGAAATTTTCCGTGGGCTTTTCGTGGCTGCAACCTTTCAGAAGCAGTTTGCCAGGGCTTTCTTCTGAGATGCCTCTAAGAGTCAGAACCATTGACTTTTCAGTTTGTAGCCAAGTGCTTAACTGTTTGTACTATCCAGGAACTTCTAGAAGGCATATAGCCGGGGAGAAATGTCATAGAGGAGAGGCCAGGTCAGCTTTCAATCAGAGTCACAGAACGGAAGTCAAGTCCTTATACATATTAGTCTTCTGAGGCTGGCTTAAAGAATAAGTCTTCCAGGATCACTGCGCCATTTACAACATAGTAATAACAATTAATATGACAAAATAATTACCTATGTTGATCATTTGCTATACGCCAGTAACTGTGCTAAACAATTTATTTGCTGCTTTTTGATTTTAATCTTATCAAGAACCCTGTAATGTAGCCATGGTAACTATTCCTGTGATCACACAGATGAAAGTGACAGAATCAGACAGAATCCAAGCCTAGGTATTTCTGATCCTGCAGTCCTAGTTTTCAGTAGCCCTTACCTGAGTGTCTCCGAGTCTCAGGCACAACCATAATTATTACTAACTGACTTATTATAGGAGCCCCACTGGCACAGTGGTCAAGAACTCAGCTAGCTGCCAACCAAAAAGTCAGCAGTTCACATCTAATAGCCACTCCTTGGAAACCCCATGGTGGCAGTTCTACTCTGTCATATAAGGTCTCTACAAATGGGAATTGACTTGATGGAAATGGTGTTTTTTGTTTTTTGTTTATAAGGTCACCATTCCTTTCTCCCTCTAATCAGTTCTGACTCACAGCCAGCCCGTGTATGTTAGAGTAGGACTGTGCTCCACAGAGTTTCCAAAGGCTAATTTCTCAGAAGTAGATCACCATGCCTGTCTTTTGAGGCATCTCTGGATTGACCCAAACCTCCAACCTTCTACTTAACAGACAAGTCTGCTGCCTGTTTGAACAACCCAGGGACTCATTTTCTCCCCCTTTTGTTGTTAGCGTTACTGTGGAATCAGTTCTGACTCATGGTGACCCCATGTGTGTCAAGTAGCACCGCACCATAAGGTTTTCAAGGCTGTGATCTTTTGTAAGCCTATCACCAAACCCGTCTTTCAAGGTGCCCCATAATTGGACTTGAACTGCCAGCTTTATGGCTAGTCATCAAGCACTTATATCATGTAGCTTCTTCCTTCAAGTTTCTGATGTATAGTGCTAGGAGACTTTATTGAGGAAAAATACTTTAGAGGACATTTTCCATTATTTCTACCAAGATTGAGGTATATGGAAAAGATAGGATTTGTTTGTTGACAAGGCAAGCATATGATGAAATGGAGAAATGTTTTGGTTTTAGCTTTTAAAAGTAATTTTTAGGCATTAACTGTCTCTTATGGATTGAATTATGTCCCCCCAGAATACACGCATCGACTCAGCTAGACCAGATGTCAAGAGTTGTATGACTGTCCACCATTCTGTTATCTGATGTGATATTCTTATATATTGTAAATCCTGTCTGTAGGATGTTGATGATGTGAGATCAATGGAAGTCACGCTTACGAGGCAGGACTCAATTTACAAGATTAGATTAGATTGTGTCTTTTGAGATCTTAAAGAGAGAAGTGACCACAGGAAGATGGGGACCTCATGCTACCGACAAAGCAGCACCAGGAGCAGAAACAGCCGTTCCTACTCTGAGTAGTTACTAGTCCAAGGAGGACTGATAACAAGGATCTTCCTCCAGAACAAAGAGAGAATGCTTTCATCTGAAACTGACACCCTGAATTTGGACTTCTAACATCCTAGACTGTGAGAGAATAAACTTCTCTTTGTGAAAACTATCTGCTTTTGGTATTTCTGTTATAGCAACACTGGGTCACCAGGATACCATCCTAAGAGATTATCAACGGGAATTAAAAACAAACAAACAAACAAACAAACAAACAAAAAAACCTCAAAAGAACCCTAAGGACTGGATTCTATAGTCAAAAGTGTACAAAAAAATGTTTATTTCTAATGTCTTTGATTTTTTTCAATGAGGCTTCTTACCAAAGAGAATTCATTCAATAAATGCTTCCTGAGCACTCATTGTTCTTGGGTGACACAAGTGCTTAAGCATTTGGTACCAACTGAGAGGGTCATGATATGAAGCCTCTTAGGGTTGCCTTCTGGAAACTCTGGTGGTGTAGTGGTTAAGGCTATCATCTGCTAACCAAAAGGTCAAGGATTCAAATCCTCCAGGTGCTCCAGGGGAGTAATACCAAGTTTAACTCCAGAAAAAAACTGAGATTCTCTTCTGTCTAATTGCAGTAAAATGATCTGTTGTATGGTAATTCTCTAAGAGCTCAGTGGAAAGGAACTTCAACTTTCATCATGAAAAAAAGTAACTAGCCCTGACACTGCCCCTTGATATATACCAGTCTCATTTAACTGTTGTTGTACGCACTTTAGTCAATTGCAACTTATAGCAACCCTATGGAAACTTAGAGAACTGTCCTACAAGGCTTTCTAGGCTAAAGTCTGGAGCAGATTGCCAGGTCTTTTCTATGGTGGAGGCGCTGATGGGTTCCAACTACTGATCTTTTAATTAGCAGCCAGAGCCTTACTATGGTGGCACCAGGACTCCTTCTCAGGGATCTAATCCCCACTGTATTTCCTTGCATGCCTCTTAGATGCAGCCTGTTTTTCATTGGTCTTCCAAACATTCTAGTCTGAAGTATTCTTCTCCATCTTTGCCTGTCAAAGATCTATCCATTTTTCAAAATCATATCAAATGTTAGCTTCCTAAAGTGCTCCCTCAAAAATCGTCCCTCACTCATCTGTTCTCCTCAGGCATTTTATTTATAGAGCTTATGCTTGCCTTTCTCTTGAGAGCTCTGCACGCTCCTGTATTGACAAATATTACTGCACTGTAATTCCTCCCATAAAATGCAGTGGAGAATAAATGAAAATTTAAGTGACCCCATAAGACCCTAATGATTCTATAAACATAGCATTACAGTGACTTATAAAACAATTAAAATAAATTCAAGCTGGACCATCAACTGAAACAGTTTTGTGAACTGACTTCATCACTCACTTATTCATTCATATTCCTAATATCAAGTGGTATTTTTTAAACTGTGGGTTACAAACTATCCCTGGTTCAGAAAGCCAATTAGTGGGTCACAACCAGCATTTTAAAATCATGAAATAGAATAGTAGAAAGCATTAGGAAAATATCAGTGTATATGAGCTACAATAAAGGTAAGTAAAGCTTTGTTTTGTGTGTGTGTGTGTGTGTGTGTGTGTGTGTGTGTGTGTGTGTGTGGATGTGGGTGTAGAGGAGCTGTGGGGATGTATTTATTAGATTGTGGAGTAAAGTGATTTCTTCCATAGATGATGGACTAAAAAAAAAGTTTGAAAACCACTTATATAAAGCTAGTGTCACATTCCTGTCATATATCCAAACTCACAAAGGAATGTGACACGTTACTTCTTAAATTATCCAACATTTCTACATTCTATAAAGAACCATCACTTTCTTAGGCTGCTCCACTTTCTCCTCACCCTCATCACAGGCACTGCAGTTGGATAGCTTTTCAATATCAAGTTTTTATCACTTAATGTGAGTTGTGAATGTCAGGGCCCTGATGATACAATAGATGCTGAGATGTCGGCTCTGGTCACCCACCAGGTTGAGGAGCTACAACATCTTGCACATCACCCCAAAGTCTGACCAATTCAAATTTATGCATAAGCAAAATAATAAAGTTTCCTCGGTTGTGGGTCTTTAGTGCTTCGGAAAAGTGGCAGTGACAAATACTGCATCTGCCAAAATGTCTAGTGGAACTTGTCAAATTAAACTAACATGGTTGCATGGACTGACAAACCCATTCAGGTGGGAAACCATAGCTTTTTTATATCAGAAAGGAAACTGTAAAATAAAATTTATAAGATTATTTCTGTTCAAGAGTGAAAACTTCATAAACTCAGGGACCTCGTTGGTTTGCTTTGTTTATATTTCCTAGCTGAAACAAGGTCTGGTGCTTGGTAAAAATTTCTTATCATTGAGTCAATTCTGACTCATAACAACCTCTACAGGACAGAGTAGAACTGTCTCATGAGACTTTCAAAGCTGTAATTTTTGTGGAAACAGACCACCACGTCTTTCTCCCATGGAGGGGCTGTTATTTTTGACAACCAACCTTTTGGATGGCAGCAGAACATTTAACGATTGCACCACCAGGGGTCCAGAAATATTTGCCAAATGAATGAATTAGTTAATGAATAGGTGAAGGACTGTACAGGTAACCTGGGTGCTAATGCCCTGAACTCTGCTCATCTGGGATGCCTTGCCCTCTACTGCAGTTCTTTAAAGAGTTTGTGCTTATTCTAATTCTGTAACTTTCTAAGTTTAGGGATGTCTTCCTGTCTTCTTCCTGGCTGATCTACCATCAGTCTTATGCATCCTTGATAACATGCTATCTTTGTAGATGCTTTTTTCTTTACTTAGAATGCTTTTTCTCTATACTTCCATTTATGTACCCTAGGCAGTTTTCTAGGTCTTCCAAATGAAATCTTAATGTTGTCTATGAAGCTTTCCCTGAAGTATTTAGCTCATAGTGTGCTCTTGATTCTCTTTCAATACATATGTATATGTACATATATATAGATTCTTAAGGATATATATGTATCTTCTTAAATAAGTATATATTATATATGCATTTATTATACGTACTTTTTTAATTGAGAAAGTTTTGAGAAATAAAGAAAAGTAGATACTATCAACAAAGTAATTTTCTATAATCTGAAGACCTACAGAAAACACTGTTAACATTTTGGTGCTTTAAATTCCTGATATTTTAATATGACTATATTGATGAATTCATACTACATACATTCATAAATGGAAACCCTGGTGTGCTGGTGGTTAAAAACTACAGTTGCTAACCAAAGGGTCAGCAGTTTGAGTCTACCAGGTTTTCCTTGGAAACTCTACAGTTCTACTCTGCCCTGTAGAGTTGCAATGAATCAGAATTAACTCAACAGCAATGGGTAGTAGTAATAACACATGCATATACATGTGAATATAAATTGACATTAAAAAAACCAACCCACTGCCATTGAGTTTAATCCACCTCATAGCTACCCTAGAGGTCAGAGTAGAACTGTCCCATAGAGTTCCTAAGGAGCTCCTGGCAGATTTGAACTGCTGACCTTTTGGTTAGCAGATACAATACTCAGCCCAGGAGATATACAATATTTACTAAGCTGCTTTTTCACTTAAAATGTGAGTCTTTCCTCAATGTCTTAAATATTTCTCAAAGATATCATTTTAATATTTCTTGAAAACAACAATAACAACTAAAATAACTTTGCCTTCAAGTCAATGCTGACTCACAGCAATCCTATGAGACAGAGCAGAACTGCCTTGTGCAATTTCCAAGTAGAGGCTGGTTGATTTGAATTTAAGATCTTTTGGTTAGCAGCTAATCTCTTATCCACTGTGTACCCAGGGCTCCATGGTGTATTCCATGTTTTATTGTATGTGAATATATATCTAATTAAGTCTTTAAAAATGTAAATATATGTATATATATATATTGATATTTAGGTTGTTTCTCATTTTTCACTTTTAAACCAACTCTATGATAGATATCCTGACAGCCAAAACTTTATATTCATACTTTTCATTCCCTTCACAAAAGTAAATAGAAGTGGACTTGCTTAGAAAAACATATAAACATGTTAAAGACTGTTGCTAACAGTCCTTACTCCCTAACTCCAGGAGTCTATCACAACTTACCCTCTCCCAACATAAATCTCTATTTGTCCATGTAAATGTGTTTTAGAATTTAGTAATTAAAGCGATGAGAAAAAATGACATTGGTATTTACTGTGAATTGTTTTATCTTACAACAAATAGATTCTAACAATATGATATATGTTGTATTGTTCATTTTTTTTTGTTTGTTTGTTTTGAAATCAACTGGTCATGGCCTTTTCTAATTTTTCAATTCAGACATTAATCTTTTTAATTTAAATAATCACTTGTTTTTAAGGGTTCTCTGGAAAAAGAACAAATGAATCCAGTATATGTGACATCCTAGGAGCCCTGAATATCACAGGCAAAGTTTAGAAATTGGACTTAGCAAAGGTGAAGGAAGAACACTGCGAAAAGAACACAGGACTCCACAGACCTGACCTTCAAGCAGACAGCCATGACTGACCACAGCCTGGAGGTCAGTGGGCATTCCTCTTAGATGAGCCAATTGTCTGGAAAGTCCATTTGTTCCTCCAGAGCCAGGGAGCGATATCACCAGATCTTTCAAAGATAAGTCTCTGTGTGTAAACTGCTTCCTTTGGATCTGAAGCTTTACTTTGATATAGACCTGTCACCCTTCTCCCAAAACTCTTTACTGCCTTCTCTGAACTGTGTATGGAGCTAAAGTCTGACACCATTAACTGAGCCAGAAGTAGGACTCTTCAAGTCTGCCCTGACCCTTTCTCCTCCTCCCTTCTCTGCATGGCACCTGATGCTAGAGTCTAATGCCAGTAACTGAACTAGAACTCCTTAAGCCTTCCCTGAGCCATTTGTTCTCTCAGACTTTCAGGAGGAACTAGTTTAGCACACTTGGGAGAGGTGGGAAAAGAAAAAAAAAATTTTTTTCCTGAGCTGGAAAATCAGGGTAGAGACTATTCCTTCACCTGGATTCAGACATAAACAGATACAGCAACCTCATAGACACTTGAACAGCTGTTAGCTCCCTGCCTTTCACAGAATCTGTAGCTAGAAACTTGTGCCTGTACTAATCAGCCCTGTCCATCTCTGACAGCAAGAAAGAGCCTGCACTGCATGCTTGATGACTGACCACCTAGACACCTGAGCTGAATCCATAACTATGAATTACTGATAGCTCAGAAACAGCAGTCCATATCAAAACACTTAAGGGGTGGACCATGATCTCTTCAGAAAGATCCGAAAACTAAGAATCAAATTTTGCAGAAGAGGAGTTCCTGGAATTATCAGAGGTAGAATAAAAAAGATTAATATTTAGAACTCTTCAAAAGGTGAGGAAACAAATGAAGGAAAATGCAGCAGAGCATAATGACAAATTGAACAAGCTACAAGAAAGCATTAAGCAGTGAAAATTAGAAATTCAGAAAATTAATAATAAAATTACAGAAATAGACAACAGAAAATCAAAGGAGCAGCGAGACAATGGAAGCCAGAGTTAGTGAAATTAAATATAAAGTATGTGACATCAATATATTTGAAGAAAAATCAGATAAAACAATCCTTAAAAAAATCAAGAAACACTAAGAATGATGTATGACTCTATGAAGAGGTATAATCTAAGAAAGATTAGAGTACCAGAAAAGGGTGGAGGTGGGGTAACAGAAAATACAGAGAGAATTGTCAAGGATTTGTTGACAGAAAACTTCTCTGATATTATGAAAGTTGAGGAGACACTTAGCCAAGATGCTCATTGAACTCCACACAAAGTAGATCACAAAAGAAAGACACCAAGGCATACTGTAATCAAACTTGCCAAAACTAAATATAAGGAGATACTTTTAAAACTGGCTAGGGATAAACTAAAAGTAACCTACAAAGGAAAACTGTAACACTAAGGTCAAGCTACTCAGCATAAATCGTGCAGACAAGAAGGCAATGGGATGGCATATACAAAGCCTTGAAAGAAAATAATTGTCTGCCAAGAATTATATATCCAGTAAAATTTTCTCTCAGATATGATGGTGAAATTAGGACATTTCCAGATGAATAGAAACTTAGGGAATTGAAATAACCAAACCGAAATGACAAGAAACACTAAAGGGAATTCTTTGAGTAGAAAACCAATAACACCAGATAACAACCCAAGACTAGAACTCAGAACACAGTAACTGGATATCAACTGAAATAGGGGAATCATAAAAATAAATCATGGGCAAAACGCTGAAAATAGGGAAACAGAGATGTCATTATGTATGCATTATAACAAAAAAAGAGCGACTCAGAAGAGAATGCAGCCATAGATCTCCTATACAGAGAGCAATTCAAGGCAATATAAATAAAGATTGGCTTAGATTTAGAAAAATAGGGGTAAGTATTAAGGCGATTGCAAAGGAAACTATCCATCAGACACATCAAAATAAAAAACAAGAAGAATATGAAATCTCAGCAAATACAAAACCACTGAAGTTGAAAAACATGAGAAGAAAACACAAAGAAAAACACTCAATACATAAAATTAAAGGGGACAAAGGAAATGTCTACAATACACACACACATAAAAGATATCAAAAAGACAGCACTAAGCTGATACCCATAGAAATAATGGCTGTCATATGAACAGATACAAGCACACCAATGTTTATTGCAGCATTGTCCACAATAGCAAAAAGATGGAATCAACCTAGATGTCCATCAACAGATAGATTAGAAAAACTATGGTATATTCACATAACGGAATACTATGCAGTGGTAAAGAACAGTGATGATTTTAGGAAACATCTCATAACAGGGAGTCATCTGGAAGACATTATGCTCAGCGAAGTTAGTCAGTTGCAAAATGACATATATTGTATGAGACCATTTCTACAAGGACTTAAGAAAAGGTTTAAGCACAGAAGAAAATAATCTTTAATGATTACAAAAAAGGGAAGAGAGGAAGAGGGATATTTATAGATTAGATACTAGATAGAAATTGGGTTAGGTGATGGGAGTGACAGCACACAGTAGAGGGGAGGTTAGGACAATTGGGCTACATAAAAAACTAACAGGTTTTCTAAATATAATACAACAGTTTGAAGAACAGGCTAACAGGGACAGGGGTCTGGGGACCACCATTTCAGGGGAAATCTAGGTGAACTGGCATAAGTTTTTCTTTTTAAGAAAATATTCTACATAGCACGGTGGTGAGTGTGTCTGGGGTCTTAAAAGCTAGCAAGCGGCCATCTAAGTGGCATCAGTTGTTGCCAATTCATCTGAAGCACAGAAGAGTGAAGTATGTCAAATACATGACAAAGACACGAGCCCAGCAGACAGAAGATGTCGTTTAATCTGGAAACTACACCAGTGTGAGAACGCAAGAACTAGATAGTTCCCGGCCACAACCAATGACTTCCTTGACAGGGAATACAATGTGAAGTCCCTGATATAGCAGGAGAAAAATGGATGTGCAGGCTTGATAGTGCTTCAGACTAGAGGGTCCCCCAAGGACATGGATCCTGGACTCTCTGTTAGCCCAGAGTTGAAACCAGTACCAAAGCTAACTGTTCAGACAAAGACTGGACTGGGCTATAAGACATAAAATGATACTGGCTTCTTGGCTTAAGCAGATAAATGAGACCAACTGGGATTTTCCTGTCCAGAGGTGTGATGGGCGCACAGAAGGAGACAGAAGGTGGTTGAACAGACACAGAAAACACAGAGCGAAAAGTAGGAGTGTGCTGTCACAGCATGGCAGTGCAGCTAGAGTTTCATAGCAGTGTGTAAGTTTTTGTATGACACATTGACTTGAATTGTAAACTTTTGCTTAAAGCATAATCAAATATTAAAACAAACAAAAAAGTTCTCTGAACTACTATAGCCTTTTCCATTACTCATCTATAATACAGGACATACTGTTTTTTGTATATATGTATTAATATATGCCAAGCCAAGCCAAGTGCCATAATATACACATGTAGTATTACATACACAAAACAATATGATCAATATGAATTTGCATGCATAAGAAAACAATATGAATGTATGTACACATATACATACCTATATAAATATGTACAAACACATATATACACATACATATTGGAAGCCCTAGGGAGCAGGTCTACTCTATCCTACAGGGTTGTTATGAGTCCGAAATGGCTCAATGGTAGTGGATTTTAATTTATTTTAACATATATAACCAGCTAGATTGTGTCTTCTGGAAAAGAGTGTCTTAACCTTTTTTAAGTCTCATTGTTTGAAAACTTTGTGGATAAATGAAAAGGACATAGACTGTAGAATACACTAGGTATCAAATATCAGGAACCTAGTGGTGCAGTGGTTAAGTGCTTGGCTGCTAACCAAAATCCATCAGCTATTCTGAAGGAAAATAGATGTAGCAGTCAGCTTCCATAAAGGTTACAACTTAAAGGCCCTATGGGATGATTCTATCTTGTCCTATAGGGTAGCTAAGTGTTGGAATCAACTCAATAGTAATGGGTTTTTAGGATGCAAATAACAGCTTTCCAATTTGTATAAGGTCCTCACCCTCCGTAAACCTCAGTTCCTACTCATTAAAAAATGAAGGTAAATATTATTTATCCTTTAGAGATAGGGTAATAAGAATTGATGAAATAATATATGTAAGGCCCTAAGACAGTGACTGACACATTACAGAAAAACAAATATCTCCTTGTATAGGGTCACTATGAGTCAGAATCAACTTAATTACCCAGAGTTTTATAGAACATGTAAAGATCAAGATCCTAAGCATTAGTGAGCTGAATGGGTTGGCATTGACTCCTTTGAATCAAACACTCATTTGGCCTGCTATTCCAGGAATGACAAATGGAAGAGGAATGGCAATGCATTCATCTTCAAGAAGAACATTTCAAGCGGCAGAAGACTGGCAGTGACAGAATAATATCTATACACCTACCAGTTAATATGACTCTTATTCAAGTTTACACACCAAGCACTTATACCATATATGAGGAGACTGAATATTTTCACTGATTTGTACAGTCTGAATTGATCATCATCCAATAAGATACACTGATAGTTAATGGTGTTTGGAATGTGCAGGCTGGAAACAAAGAAGAAGGATTCATATTTGGAAAATAAGGCTTTAGTAACAGAAATGATGATAGAGACTGTATAACAGAATTTGGCAAGACCAATAGCTTATTCATTGCAAATACCTTTTTTCAACAATATAAATGTTGAGTATATACATAAACCTCATCAGATGGAAAAGAAAGGAATCAAAATGATTGCATATGTGGAAAGAAACAATTGAAAAGTTTGACATCATCTGTCAGAACAAAGCCAGGGACTGACTTTAGAACAGGTTACCAACTCCTCAACTGCAAGTTCAAGTTGAAGGTGAAGAAAATGAAAACAAGTCCACAAGAGCTGAAACCCAACCTTGAGTATATACCACCTGAATTTGAAAACCGTCTTAAGAATAGACTTGGCACACTGAACATTAGTGACCCAAGTTCAGATGAATTGTAGGAAGAAACCAAGGGCATCACACTGGGAAAAAAGCAAGAAATCATGAAAAAGATAGGAAATAAATAAGACTAAAACTGAAGTCAGAAGAGGCTTTGAAAATTGCTCTTGAACAAAGGGTAGCTGAAGCAAATGAAAGAAATGATGGAGTCAAAGAACTAAACAGGAGATTTCAAAGGGCAGCTTGAGAAGACAAAGTAAAATGTTACAAAGAAATGTGCAAGTGAAGCACTTGTGCAAAAACTTGAATTTAGGGTTTTTCTCTCTCCCTCTCTCATAATATCTCTCCACATACCACCTGGATGAGTGGTGACTGGGGTTTTAAAAGTTAGCAAGCTGCCATCTATACAGCACCAAATGGTCCCAGTCCACTCAGATCTGAGGCAAATGGAGAACATTGAGGACAGGATTAAAATATGAGCCCACCAGAAGGAAGGAGCCTTATCAGCCATAGCCTGCTTCAGCATGGGACCAGTAGAACTAGATGGTGCCTGGCTACCACTAGTGACAGCATGGATGTAGTGTGCAGGACAGATCTCTGGACACAGAGGGTGATGGACTAGAGGGCAGAGCTAGAACTCTACCAAAAGACCACACTTAATGGTCCTTCTGAACAGAGAGCTCCCTGGGAGCATGGCCCCCAGACTCCTGTAACGCCAGATTGCATCCATCACCAGGGCCAGCTCCCCAGACAAAGACTGACCTGGACCATGCAAAGCACAGAATGACACTGTAGGCAAACAGATGTTCAAATATGTACACAGTTGTCTGAGGGACACTTTGATGGAGCTGAGCTGATGGGGTGAGGAGGGCCAGACTTGGTCTGAAGGTCAAGGGAAGTTCTGAAAAAAAAACGGGGAAGTGTGCTGTCACATAGTGAAAGCGGGAGGCAGGAGAGCTAGAATAGAACAGAGGTGAAAGTTCTGGCTATTATATGTTTACACAACATAGACTGTAAAATTGTTATTAACTCACCGTTCAAAAAATGTCAAAAAAGACTTGGATTCAGAAATCCAAAAGGGAAAGACATGCTCAGCATCTCAGAAGCTGAAAAAACTGGTGACACAATTCAAGCCTCAAGTTTCAATACTGAGGATTCTATGGAGAAAATATTAAACAACATAGACTGCATCAAAAGATGGTGGAATATAGAGTCACTATAACATTTCAGGAAACCCTGGTGGCATGCTGGTTAAGTGCTACAAATGCTAACCAAAAAGTCTGCAGTTCAAATCTGCCAGATGCTCCTTGGAAACTCTATGAGAGCAGTTCTACTCTGACATGTAGAGTTGCTAGGAGTTGGAATCAACTCGATGGCAGTGAGTTTAGTTTTGGGTATAACATTTCAAGAGGCAGCAGGAACTGATGGCACTAGAGGAAGAGATCCAAGCTGCGCTGATGGCAGAGACCAGCAAAAAGTTTCCAGGTGTTGACAAAATACTAAATGAGATGTTTCAACAAATGGATACAGCACTGGTAGTGCACACTCATTTACATCATGAAATTTTGAAGACAGCTACTTGGCCAACCAAGTAGAGGAGATCCGTATTTATGGCTATTTCCAAGTATGTGATCCAACTGAACACAGAAATTATCAAATGATACCATTAATAACACAGGCAAGTAAAATTTCCATGAAGATCATTCAAAAGCAACTGAAGCAGTACTTCAACTGGGAACTGTCAGTATTGAAGCTGAGATCAGAAACGGATGTGAAAACAGGAATATTACTGTTAATGTAAAATGGATCTTGGCTGAAACCAGAGAATTTCTAACAAACATTTACTTTTGTTTTCTTGACTATGCAAAGTTGTACTTGTAGATTATAAGAAATTATGATAATGTTGTAATGAATGGAAATTCAAGAATACCTAGATGTACTCATGAGGAATCTGGACATAGATTGAAGAGAACATAGATTTGAAGAGAACAAAAACCATAAAAACCAAATCTGCTGCTGTCAATTCTGACACATAGCAACCCTATAGTACAGAGTAGAACTACCCCATATAGTTTCCAAGGAGCACCGGGCAAATTCGAACTGCTGACTTTTGATTAGGAGATGTACACTTAACCATTGTACCACCAAGGTTTGAACAGAACAGGGGGAAACAAAATGATTTAAACTCAGGAAGTGTGTGCACCAGATTTGTATTCTTTCACCATACTTACTTAATGTGATGTCAAGAAATTTGGAAGACAGCTACCTAGCCTACTGAATGGAAGAGATCCATATTTATGCCCATTCTGAAGAAAGATGATCCAAACACATGCAGAAATTATGAAAAAATACCATTCAGATCATATGCAAGTAAAATTTTGCCCAATATCATTCAAAAGTGATGGCAACATATATTGACAAGGAACTACCAGAAATTCAAGGTGGATTCAGTAGAGGATGTGGAAATAGGGGCATCATTGCCAATGTCAGATGGATATTGTTTGAAAGCAGAGAATACCAGAAAGATGTTTACCTGTGTTTTGTTGACTATGGGAAAGAATTTGACTGTGTGAATCATAACAAATTATGGCTAACATTGTTTAAAATGGGAATTCCAGAACACTTAATGTGCTGTTAAGAAATCTGTATGTGGATCAAGAGGGAGTCATGCTAAAAGAACAAGTGGACATTACCTATTTAAAGCCAGGAAAGGTGTGCGTCAGGGTTACATCCTTTCACCATACTTTTTCAATATGTATGCCAAGCAAATAATCTGAGAAGATGGATTATACAAAGAACAAGGCATCAGCATTGGAGGACAACTCATTAACAAGGTACATTACGCAGACTACATGACCTTGCTTACTGGAAGTGAAGAAGATTTGAATCACTTACTGATGAAGTTCAAGGACCACAGCCTTCAGTATGGATTGCACCTCAGCATCAAGACAACAAAAATCCTCACACTGGCCCAGTAAGCAACATCATCATACATGGAGAAAGGATTCAGACTGGCAAGGATTTCATTTTACTTGGGTCCACAATCAATGCCCATAGAAGCAGCAATCAAAGAATCAAAGGCACACTGCAATGGAAAAATCAGCTGTAAAGGATCTCTTTAAAGTGGTGAAAAGTAAAGATGTCATCTTGAAGACTAAAGAGTATCTGACCCAAGCCATGGTATTTCCAGTTGCATCACATGCATGTGAAAGCTGGACAATAAATAAAGAAGATGGAAGGAGAACTGATGCCCTTGAATTGTGGTGTTGGAGAAGAATGTTGAATGTACCATGTACCACCAAAAAAACAAACATTCGTGTTCTGGAAGAAGTCCAACAAGGGTGCTCCTTGGAAGCAAAGATGGCAAGACTGAGTCTTACATACTTCGGGCAAATCGCTTACATACTTTGGGCAAATCGTCAGGAAGGATCAGTCACCGGAGAAGGACATCACACTTGCTAGAGTGGAGGGTCAGCAAAAAAGTGGGAGATGCCAGATGAGATGGATTGACACAGTGGCTGCAACAATGGGCTTAAACGTAACAAATGTGGACATGGTACGAGACAAGGCAGTGTTTCATTCTGTTGTGCATAGGGATTGCTGTGAGTTGGAACCTGAGTTGGAACTGACTCTGTGGCATCTAAAGGCAACAACAAAATTCAATCTGAATGCTGAGCAAGTAATCTGAGGATGTGGACTATATGAAGAAGAATGGGCCATAAGGATTGGATGAAAATTTATTAACAACTTGTGTTATGCAGATGATACAACTTTGCTTGATGAAAGTGAAGAGGAATTGAAGCACTTACTGATGAAGATCCAAAACTACAGGCTTCGGTATTGATTACACGTCAACATAAAGAAAAGAAAAATCCTCACAACTGAGTCATTGAGCAGCACATGATTATTAGGGAACAGATAATTGATAAAAAGTTGTCAGGATTTCATCTACTGGGATCCACAACCAACAGCCAAGGAAACAGGAGTACAGAAATCAAAAGACACGTTGCACCAGGCAAATCCAATGTAAAAGGCCTCTTCAAGGTGTTAAAAAGCGAACAGTCACTTTGAAGACTAAGGTGTGGCTATCTCAAGCCATGGTGTTTTCAGTTGCCTCCTATGCATGGGAAATCTGGACAATAAATAAGATGAAAGAGGAAAAGATGCCTTTGAATTATTGTGTTGGCAAAGAATATTGAATATAGCATCGATTGCCCAACAAGAAAGAAATCTGTATGGAAAGAAATACAGCCAAAAAATGCTTGTTAGAAGCAAGACTTGTAAGACTAAGTCTCAAGTACTCTGAATTTGTTACCAGGAGGGACCTGTGTTTGAAGAAAGACATCATGCTTGGTAAAGCAGGCAGTCAGTGAGAAAAAGAAATTCCCTAGGTGAAATGCATTGGCGACATACTAGCTGCCACAGGGTTGCTGCGTATGGACAGAGACTTGACAACCCCTAACAAAAACAACAACTCATGTCCTTATTCAACTGTTTTTTTCATTGCTTTCCTTGAAATGGTTTAAAGTGTACTAGATGATTTTACATACATGCCGTCATCCCCCATTCAGTCAGTTTCGAGTCATAGTGATACTGTCGCAACCCTACAGGACAGAGTAGAACTCGACCACAGAGTTTCCAAGGAGTGCCTGGTGATTTGAACTTCCAGTCATTTAGTTAGCACCTGAAACACGTAGCTGCTATGCCACCACAGTTTCCACTACGTTCTTAGTTGACACAACAAACCAGTCAATTATGTTGTGGATCAATAACATAGCCAAAATAGTGTTTATTAATTTTAAAAAGATGTTCAGTGAATATTTGGACAAAAGGTTGATTTTTATCCTTTTAAGTACGTTCCACTTCCATGTCATTTGAGGTGTAAATATTGGTAAACACAATCAGTTATGAATTCTCATGCCCAAGTTTGCAAGTAGGCGTTTTTCAAGTCACATTTTTCCTCTTTTAACAAACTAAGAATAATCCAAAGGTAGTGTTTTTCACAATCTGGGCTCTTTTCCCTTCTGAATGTCGTGACGTCTGCACTGTTGGAATCTTGAGTAGCTTTTCCAAGATGAGCTTGTTGAAGGACCCAGTGAAAGAAATTCCACACTCCCAGTTTGGAATCCTGGTTCAAAGGCTGGATTGTCAGTAGATGTTCTTGGTGCTTGCTCTCTGGTGAAAACTTTTTTATGCTCCGACTTTTATCAGATATGTAATACTTAAAATCACTGTGTTTTGCCTCTTTGTCCCATTTTGTAATGTAGCAGTATCATTCAACACTAGAGAATTTTGCAGATATGTTCAGGAAAGGTAACAAATTTCTTACAACTGCAAGAAAAGTTGTCCACTTTAACTAATAATGACTTTTCAGAGCCATGAAATCAAATGTTTTGTTTTTCTTATTATTTTTTCATTTTCATTTTTATTTTTCTGGACCTGCACAAACCCAGGACCTTACGAACTATAATTCTAATCATTTCTGGTTCCCCCCCAAATGAGTGGGAACCTTCCCATTCAGCGACATTCATTCTCTTTAACCTTTTGTCTTCTAGTCCAGTCTCATACTACTTACCAACAGCTACCATGGATCTGGAAAAAAAGCACCTATAAAGTTTTCTTACTGATCTAGATATAGCTGGAGTTCTGTTTAACTATATGTTCACTGTTCCCACAAATTCTTTTCTGATCAATAGGGGTCTGCCTCTTCATCCCCACCCATAAACTGGGTAACAAAGGACTCTTGCTTAGTTGTTTCTCTTTAATTTTCTGACTTACTTCTTGGAAACAGGCAGCTTTTTTATTTTTAACATTTTCTTTATTGTTCTTCAGAGCAAATTAATTTCTCATTAAACAATTAATACATATATTATTTTGTGACATACGTTGCCCACCCTGTGACATGTCAACACTCTTCTTCTTGACCTTGGATACTCTGTTTCCATTCACCCTGCTTTCCTGTCCCCTCCTGCCTTCTTGTCCTTGCCTCTGGGCTTGGGTATCCACTTAATCCCATATACATGGTTGATCTATATGCATTATTGTTTGTTTTATGGTCCAGTCTAATTTTTGGCTGATGGGTGAACCGGAGTAGTGATTCAGTACTGAGTTAAGAGAATTATCTAGGAGCCAAATTCCTGGGATTTTTCTGGTTTCTTTTAGACTGGTAAGTTCTTTTTTTCTCCTCGTGATTTTCAAATTTTCTACATCTGTTTCCAGGATGCTCTACAGTGATCCCCATCCAGGCAGTTAGTGGTGGTAGCTGGGCACCATCTAGTTGTGTTGTAGTCAGTCTGCTGGACCCTGTGGTTATTTGGGCTCCATGAGTCCATTGGACCGTGTCTTTTCCTTGTGTCTTTTGTTTTTTTCATTCCCCTTGCTCCTGCTGGAGTGGGACCAGTAGAGTATCATAGATGGCTACTCACAAGCTTTTAAGACCCTAGATGCTACTCACTGAAGTAGGATGTAGAACATTTTCTTTACTAACTATGTTATACCAAATGAGCTAGATGTTCACCAAGACCACAGTCCCCGGCCCAGTAAATTTGTTCCCCATGGAGTGTGGATGTGTCTGTGAAACATCTATGACTTGTCTTGGTCAACTTGTGCTGATTTCTCAGTATTGTATACCATCTTACCCTTCACCAAAGCTACCACTTATCTGTTGTCTGGTTAGTGCGTTTCCTCCCTTCCTCTTCTCCCTCACAGCCATCAAACATCGTTTCTTTTTGTTGGAAAACTGTTTAATAAGTTTTTACAATAGTGATTATACAGTATCTGTCACTTTGTGGTTGACTTATTTCACTTAGCATAGTGCCTTCCAGATTTATCCATTTTGTGAGATATTTCACAGATTCCCAATTTCCCTTTATCATTGTGTAATATTCCATCATATGTATGTACGTACCACAGCTTGTTTTTCCATTTGTCTGTGGATGGGCACTTAGTTTGTTTCTTTTTCTATTGTAAATTCTGCTACAATGAATGTGAGTGTCCATATGCATATTCATGCGATGGCTCTTATTTCTCTAGGATATATTCCTAGAAGTGGAGTTGCTGAATCATATGGTATTTCTATTTCTAGCTTTTTAAACAAATGCCTTATTGTTTTACAAACTAGTTACAGCAGTTTTCATTCTTACCAGCAGTGCATAAGAGTTCCAAGCTCCCCACAGCCTCTAAAATGTTTGTTATTCTCTGTTTTATATATATACATATCTACATAAAACTTGTGCAGTAATGTTTGGATGAGATGGTACGGTATCTCATTGCAGTTTTGTTTTGCATTTCTCTAGTGATTAATGATAATGAACAATTTCTCATGTGTCTGTTAGTTGCCTGAACGCCTTCTTTGTTGCTCTGTCCATATTCTTTGTCCATTTTTTAATTTGATTATTTATCTATTTATTGTAGATATGTTGGATTTTCCCATAGAATTTAGAGATTAGACTTTATCAGATACATCAAAGCCAAAAGTTTTTTCCAATGTGTACGTTCTATTTTTATTTCTCTGATAAAGACTTTTGATGAGTATGAAGTGTTTAACATTTAGAAGATTACACTTATCTAGCTTATCTTCTGATGTTTGTGCTCTGTTCATTATGGTTTGTATCCTGTTTATGCCATGTATTAGGGCATCTGGCATTGACTCTATTTATTTCTTCTATGCTATTTACAGGCATTGGTTTTATATTTAGGCTTTGGTCCATTTTGAATTAGTTTTTGTGGGATCCCACCAAGTGGGGTGGGACATTGTCAGTCCTAGTGAGGCCAGGTGCCAGTGGCTCTCTAGCTTGGCCGTTCACTGCAGCTTGGCCAACAACAAGGGTGTGGGTAGTGCACGGGGCTGAGGGAAGGGGAGGGGAGGGGAGAGGAGGGGTAACAGAAATGAATATGGTGCTGAGGGATCCAGCCACTGCTGGCGAGTTGGAATCAGGTGGTAATGAGCTGGTGTTTCTTCTGCTAGGCAGTGTGGCACAGCTGCTCAGGAAGGCACGAAGACAGCCCATGGCCTGGGTGGAAAGGAGAAGGGAAATGGAGAAGGGAGATGATAAACAAAAGTGAAAAAATATGGTGGCAATGGGGGAGTTGGTCTTTAGGGGTAGCACAGACCCAGACAGGCTGTGTGCCAGTGACTCTGTACCTGAGCAGGGCTGCACTGAGCTTCAGGAAGTGGGGAGGGGGGGACAGTGCAGAGGACTAAGTGGGTGTGAGGCTGGAAGGGAAGGAAGGGAAGGAGAGAAAAGAAACAGGAAAAAAAAGAACAAACTAAAAATATATGATGCTGAGGGAGTTGGTGGGTGCAGCACAGATTTAGAAAGGGCTTTGTGCTGGTGGCTTTCTATCCTAATGGAGCCACACGAGAAGGGGCAGGGACAGGGACATGGTATGGGGTTAGTTGGGTGTTTGATAGGAAAAAAGGAAGGTAAGGTGAGGAAGAAGATACAAACCAACAAAAGCAAAACACTGGAGGAAGGGGGTGCTGCACAGACTTAAGGGGGCCATGTACTGGTAGCTGTTCAGCCAAGTGGTACGGCACAACCTGTCCAAAAGGGGCTGGGATAGCACACAGAGCTCAGCAGATGGGAGAAAGGAAAGGAAGACAGAAAGAGATAGAGAAGAAACACGAAGAAAGAAAAGAAAAGGACCCGAGGGAATTGGCTGATGGGGTGGCACAAAACCAAGGAGGCCTTACTGATAGCTCTCTAGCTGAGTGGTGTGGCATAGCCCATCAAGAAGAGGCAGGGAGAGTCTATCTACAGATAGACAGACAGACAGAGAGACAGAGAGACATTGCTGGGGAAACTGGCTGGTCGGGGAGGGGCAGACCCGGGTGGCAGTGAGATGGTGTCTCTCCAGCCAAGTGAGCATGGCTTGTTGGGAAGTGGTGGAGCCGAGCAGAGGGAAGAAAGGTTGGGAGCGGGTGGGAAAACACTGCCTATCACTGGTTAGCCAATGCTCTGCCTTTTGTTGAGAGTTCCATGAAGTATAGCCTATTCACAGTACTTGGTGGCTGTGGTCCAAGACGGTGACTCCTTGCAGAAGTCGCCAGTAGAGGACCTCCACTCTGTAGCTCTCCTCATTCTCTGCTCTCTGCCAGTTTCTTATTTCTTGGTGCCTGGCTCAGTTCTTTATCCCTTCATTTGATGTGAGTATTCAAGAATTGACATTTGTGTCTATTCTACTTTGCTGCAGATGGATGGCATGGGCTTCTGCGTACAGTACAATGTTAGCTCTGCCTCTATTTTTTAATGTTTCCTTCCTGGCTAGGGTATCTAAAAGAAATTCAGTCATCTAGTATGTTGTTGTCCATTGTCTGTCCCTTCTTTTTGTATATATTTTACCTGCATTGGCTTTTCCAGATTTTAAATGATATTCCAACATGTGGTACATTTATGACAGTTTTTATGTCTCTTTTATTCAGCTATAACTTGAATTTCACAGTATTTTTAAGAGAAAGTGGAATGGAGGAGTAAGAACAAAAATATTATGACCTCATGTAAGTATTTTTTTGTATATTACTTGATCCTTTGTCACAAATGAAATGACTCAACAACAGCAGCTTATAAAAATTTTGATATTTGTGCAGTTTTTCAGACTTTTTTTTACATTGCTTTTTGCTTATCTACTTTTATTTTCTTTCACATTGGGTTGTTGGTTTCTGTAGTATACAGGATGCCCTTCTCACTGTTAAACCTAAAGGTTTGTTATTGTACCACAGAAGTTCAGATTTTGGAAGTCCTCAGGGGATTTTATAGACTTCTTAAAATTTGTGATCAAGGTATTTTGTATATTAGCCCTACCATGTGTGCTGGCAGAATGTCTAAGATATAAAGTATAACAAAGTACTAGACACAAAACAAGGTTAAAGTAATACATAATCTACTATGGAGTCAACTAAAATACATTATAAGAAAAGTGCTAGTATCACTATGGAACATGATTGCTAAAATATATTGATTTTATACGATTACAACAAATTCAAAACAATCTTAGCATTGGCAAATTCTTGATGCTTTGTGTATATCATCAACCAAGTCACAAGAAAAAAGTGGAATATATGCCCTTGGGATACATTATTTCATTAATTCAGAAACTAAGTATGGAATAACTACTAATGCTAGCCTGATTCTAGATACTGAAGTTACCATAATAGTAAAAGCTGAAAAGATGCTCACTCTTAAGAACTTTATATTCTGGGATTGCCGTCCAAGACAATAGCCATTAGTCCTGTGTGGCTATTTAAATGTAAATTAATCAAAATGTGACACTAGTCACATTTCAGTTGTTCAGTAACTACAGGTAGCTAGTGGTTACGATGTTGGACAGCCCAGACGAAGAACATTTCCACCATTACAGAAAGTTAATTGCTAAGTGCCATTTTTAAGACCTTTTTAAGTTTAATAAATAAATTATCTCAAACACAAAGAAGAGTAAATAAAATAATGTCATAGCCAGTTATGTAATCAATACCAGGAAAAAATTTGTTGTTATTTGCCATATTTAATTCAGCTTTTTCTTTTTTAAAAACCATAAATGAAACATTTCACATGAGAAAAATTCTCCCACCATTTGTTCTCCCTAAAAGTAACTATTATTCTGAAGACGACATGAACCATTCAGGTGCAAGCTTTCCAACTTTTACTACATAGGAATATGTTGACCAACAATGTCAATTATTATCTTGTGCTTTACATTTTGTAAATAAATGACATTCACTCTTTGCAACTTGCTGTTTAGTTTCCATTTAGCACTTTATTTTGAGATTCATGATATGGACAATTCTATATACTCAGTCATCTGCTCCAGTGTTTTTTTTTCTGCACAAAAAAGAAATGACATTTATCCACTTTACAGTGAGAAACAGTGGTTTTCAATTAAGATCTACATTCTATACATTTTATAGGCTCTATTGGACAACCAGACACCCTGGGGGCTTAGTGACTAAAAGCTATGACTGCTAACCGGAAGATTGGCAGTTCAAATCCACCAGGCACTCCTTGGAAACCCTATGGGGCAGTTCTGCTGGGTTCTATGGGGCCACTATTAGTGCGAATTGATTCAACAGCAACGGAGTTGGTTTTTCTATTTTTTCTTGTGCAATCTGTGCTCCTGGGTGGCATTAGTGGTTAAGTGTGACTACCAGTCAAAATGTTGGCAGTTGGAAGCCACTGACAGTCATCTTGAAAGCTGGGCCTGGTTATCTGCTTCTAAAAGATCATAGCCTTAAAAACTCTATGAAGCAGCTCTGCTCTGCACATATGTGGTCACCATGACTGAGCTCTTCAGCAACCAAAAAAAAAAAAAAAAAAAACCACACGACTGGACAACCCAACCCCAGTCTTGGGCTTCTTAAGTGTTCAGCAATCCACAGATTCTAAATCTTTCAAGAGAATGTGTTGTAGGAGGAAAGGAAACCTCTGTGTATGGTGCTGTTGGAACACTAACCTCTACTGTGTCCATGAATCAACAGGTGACCATCTGTGAGGTCTTTCATATATGTTCTTATCAAGAACTGAATAATCAGTGACTTTACAATCCTAGAATATTTGATTGACTTGGTGTTCTCTCATATGATCTTTATTGACTCTTTCCTAAATAAATGTGTCTCTATGTAAACCAAGTCATAGGAATACTTACAAAACATATGAGTTCATTTCTTGAGGGGGAAAAAAAGAAGTTGCTAAATTTATGTCAAACTTTGCACTGTACCTGAATATATATAGCTGCTATCTTTTGATGTTCTGATCTCATAAATTTAAAAGCAACACTTGAATCCTAGCTAGAGAGACAGGTAGCAAGCATTAGTTCTATTTCTTTGCCTCCTCCTCTCAAAAGATTCTGTCTTTTGTGGAATGTGAAATCAGCCTAGAGATTTTTAAGAATTTCAATGTAATACTGACTCTATTCCTCATTCTGAGTATTTAAAATAAAGTTTTCTTATATTTTTTTCAGATTACAAACCAAACCTAGTTTCATCGACAAGACGAAACTGCTTTTGTACCATTTCAAAAACAGGGCAACTTTGAAAATACTGGCGTATTTCATTGCTACTCCTCAGCGTTGTCTACATTTCAGGTTACTGGAATTAGGAAACTGGATGTTTCAACAAATAGAAGATTCCTAGGAGGCTTGATGACTGATTATCAAAAGAAGCCTAAGGGTTATTTTACAAATTGTATATTCTAGGAAGTCCACAGGAAACACATTAGAAAACTAATTGCTCAGTTCAGTAAGGTAGCATATATCACCTTATGGTACCCCATAATAGATTTGGTGGCTTTTTTATTTCTTTATTTTTTTAAATTGTACCTTAGACGGTTTACAAACTAACTTCTCATTAAACAATTAATGAGCATATCGTTTTGTGACATTGGTTGCCAACCTCCTGATACGTCAACACTCTCCCTTTTCCCATCTTAGGTTCCCCATTACCAGCTTTCTTGTCCCCTCCTGCCTTCTCATCTTTGCTCCTAGCTGCTGTGTTCATTTAGTTTCAATTTGCTGTATGAGACTGCTAATCTTTGGCTGAAAGGTGAACCTGAGGAATGACTTCACTACTGAGTTAAAAGGATGTGGGGGTGGGGGCATACTCTAGGGGTTACTCCAGTCTCTGTTAGACCAGTATATCTGGTCTTAGTGTGTGTATAAGTTAGAATTTTGTTCTACATTTTTCTCCAGCTCTGTTTGGGGCCCTGTATTGTGACTACGGTCGGAGCAGTTGGTGGAGGTAGTTGGGCTCCATAGCGTTGCGCTGGACACAGATTGGTAGAGGCTGTGGTAGTTGTGGTCCATTAGTCCTTTGGACTAAACTTGTCTTGTGTTCTATGTTTTCTTCATTCTCCCTTGCTGTATATGGGGAGAGACCAGTGAAGTATGTTAGGTAGTTGCTTATAAGCTTTTAAGACCCTAGACACAAATCCCCAAAGTAGAATGCAGAGCATTTTCTTTATAAACTATGTTCTGGTCACTTGAACTAGATGTTTCCAAAACTCTCAGTCCAGAAGTGTTTTCCCTTGGGGAGTTTGGATGTGTCAATGGAGCTTCCATAACCTTGCTGTGGACAGATGTACTGGCTTCCCCAGTGCTTTGGCTGTCTTACCCTTCACCAAAGTTACCACTTATCTGCTGTCTACTTCTTGTTTTTCTCTTCCTACCTCCTCTCATAACCACGCAAGATCATTTCTTTTTTGTATGTAAATCTTTTCATGAGTGTTTATAGAGTACTTTCATGCGATATTTGCTCTTTTGTGGTTGATCACAGTACCCTCCATATTCATCCGTGTTGTGAGATGCTTCCCAGGTTCATCATTGTTTTGTTACTGGGGTGGAGCATTACTCTGTGTATATGTATCGTAGTTTGTTTACCCAGTCATCTGCTGATGGGTGTACAAGTTTGTTTCTATCTTTTTTTCTATTGTGAACAATGATGTCATGAAATGGGTGTGCATACGTCTATCTGTACGATGACTCTTATTTTTCTGGAATACATTCCTAGGAGTTGTGTCACAGATTAAATTATGACCTCCCCTCCCCCAAAATGTGTGTAGCAATGTGGTTATGCCATGATTCTTGGCATTCTGTTATGTTCCAATATGTTGTAAGTCCTGACTGTGATGTTAACGAGGGAGGATGGGCTGCACTTGTGTTGGTGGGGTACAACTCAGTGTGTAAGATTGCATTGTGCCTTGAGGCAGTCTTTTGAGATAGAAAAGGAAAAAGTCAAGCAGAGAGATATGGGGACCTCAATATATCAAGAAGCAGTGACAATTGACTAAACAGTCCCCTAAAGCCATGACCTTAAACCTTCAAACTAAGAGAGCTAATACCATGAGGTATCTGGCTGTACCTAAGCAGTATCAACAACTGTAGCCTTTTTTCCTTTGTTGTTGACATTGCTCTTGTAAAATCATGTATAGCACAGCATTTGTCATTGTGCCCTTTCTATGTTGTACAACGTAATGTTGTCAGTTATAACAGTCCAGTTGTGTAACCATTACTCTTAATCGATGTCAACTTTTTCATCACCATGGACATAAACTCACTACATTTCAGAGAATGATAGCCTTTGTCTCTCTCTCTCCTACTCCTAGTAACAACTAATAACCATTGGACTCTCTGTATATTTAACATTTCTTGTCATTTCATGTAAGTGAGGTCATACACTATTTGTTCTTTCTATGACTGACTTATTTCACAGCATATTGGCTTTGATATTTGTTTATGTTGTAGCATATATCAACTTCATTTCTCTTTGTGAGTAGTACCGTATTTTGTATGTCCGTTTATACCTTGAAGGACACTGAAGTTGTTTCCACCTTTCTACTGTTGTGAATAATGCTGCAATAAACATAGGTGTATATAGGTCTGTTAGCATTGCTATTCTTGGGTCCTCAGGGTATATGCCTAGGAGTGGAATTGCTGTGGAATATGGTAATTCTATTTTTAATTTTGGCAGACGTGTCCATATGGTTTTCCACAATGTTGTCCTTGTCAGGTGCCACCATCAAGTCAGTTCTGACTCATAATGACCGCATGTACAACAGAATGAAACACTGCCTGATACTGAGCAATCTTCACAATCATTGTTATGCTTGAGCCTGTTGTTGTACCCACTTCATCATTCTACCTTACTGAGGATCTTCCTCTTTTTATTCATTGACCTTCTACTTTACCAAGCATGATGTCCTTCTAGAGGAACTGATCCATCCTGACAAGATGTCCAAAGTATATGAGACAAAGACTCTCTGCTCTTGCTTCTGAGGAGCATTCTGGTTGTACTTCTCCCAAGACAGGCATTTTCATTCTCTTAGCAGCTCATGGTGTGTTCAATCTTTTTCTCCAACATCAGAATTCAAAGGAGTCAATTTTTCTTCAGTCCTCCTTATTCATTGTCCAGCTTTTCATGCATATGGTGATTGAACACACCATGTCTTGGGTCAGGTACACCTTAGTCTTCAAAATTGTCAACACTTTAAAGGTTTTCTGCAGCAGATTGCCCCAGTGCTATTTTTACTATTTTTCTGATGCTTATGATGATACAACTACTTTTCATGTAGAATGTCTGCTGTGCCCAAATGTATTCAGTGGAAATCATTATTCTGTAAAATATAAATACACCGAGATGATTCTTTAAAAAACAAAAAACAAAACACCTTTGCCTAGTCAACAAAACACAGGTAAACATCTTTCTGGTATACTTGTGTGTCTAAGCTCACTACTACAGATACCTCTAGGATATCAATGTTTATGGAAAATCTGGTGGTGTAGTAGTTAAGTGCTACATGTGCTAATCAAAAGATCAGCATTGGTATTGATTATGGATACAAGTAAAATGAAATCTTTGACAAATTCAAACTTTTCTCCATTTATCATGATGTTGCTTATTAGTCCAATTGTGTGGATTTTTGTTTTCTTTATGTTGAGGAATTCACACTGAAGTCTGCAGTCTTTGATCTTCATCAAGTGTTTCAGATTCACTTTCACCAAACAAGACTGTGTCATCTGCATAATGTAAGCTGTTAATGAATTTCTTCTATTCCCAGGTTTTCTTCATAGAATCCAGTTTCTCAAGCTGTTTTCTCAACACACAGCTTGAACAGGTGTGGTGAAAGGATACAACCCTGACCATATGCTTCCTGATTAAAAACACACTATCCCCCTGTTCTGTGTAAGTGACTGCCTCTTGACATATGTGTAGATTCCTCATTAGTACAAGTATTCTAGAATTTCCATAATTAGCAATGTTATCCAAAATTAGTTATGACCCACAGAATCAAATGCATTTTTGTAGTCAATAAAACATAGGTAAACATCTTTTTAGTTTTCTCTGCTTTCAGCCAGGTTCCATCTGACATCAGCAATGATATCCATGATTCCACATCTTCTGAATCTGCTTTAGATTTCTGGCAGCTCCCTGTTGAGATACCACTGTAGCCACTTATGAATGATTTTTTACTTTTTTATGATATCAATGATATTGTTTGATAATTTCTGCATTTGACTGTATCACTTTTCCTGTAAATAGACATGAGTATGGATCTCTTCCAGTCAGTTGGCCAGGAAACTGTCTTCCAAATTTCTTGGCGTGGATAAGTGCGTACTTCCAGTCCCACATCCATTGCTAAAACAACATCTCAGTTGATACTCCATCAATATCAGGAGCCTTGTTTTTCTCACAAGGCCTTCAGTGCAGCTTGGATTTCTTTCTTCAGTACCATAGGTTCCTGATCATATACTACCTCCAGTTTAATGTCATGCAGTTCTTTAATATTTCCATTTTCTTTAATGTTTCCTGTGTCATTTAATATTTTCCCTGTAGAATCCTTCACTATTGAAACTGAAAGCTTTAGTTTTGTCCTTCAGTTTTTGCAGGCTAAGAAATACTTAGAGGGTTCTTCCCTTTAGGTTTTCTATTTCCAGTTCTTTGTACATGCTATCTAAATAATTTGTCTTCTTAAGCTACTCTTTGAAAACTTCCAGTCAACTCTGTTGTTCCTTGATCGCTTTTTCCATGAGTGTTTCCTGACTTTAAACCACGCAGTATCCCTCTCTTATGTTTGAATGACTTCAGTTTATGTATAGGTTCCTCATGAACACAATTAAATGTTCTGGAATTACCATTCTTCTCAATGTTATCTGTAATTTGTTATGATCTGCACAGTCAAATGCCTTTGCGTAGTCAACAAAACACAGGTAAACATCTTTCTGGTATACTTGTGTGTTTCAGCTCACTACTATTGATATCTCTAGGATATCAATGTTAATGGAAAACCTGGTGGTGTAGTAGCGAAGTGCTACATGTGCTAATCAAAAGGTCAGCAGTTTGAATCCACCAGGTGCTCCTTGGAAATTCTATGGAGCTGTTCTACTCTATAGTATCATTATGAGTCAGAATCGACTCAACAACAGTGTTTTTTTTTTTGGTTTGCTATCACTGTTTATGAGTTCCATTTCATTTTTGATGATTTCCAATTTTCCTGCATTCATACTTTACGCATTCCATGTTTTGGTTATTAATGGATATTTGCAACTATTTCTTCTTATGTTGAGCTTTTTTCATGTCATCAAATGCAGTTCGTGAAAGCTTAGCTGCATGCACACTATTAAAATTAAGTTAGATTCTGCTTTGAGGAAGCAACTCATCCCCAGTCATATTTTAAGTGCTTTCTAATGGAAAAGGGGCTGGTTGGGCTCACCTAACAGCATATATCAGACAATGTTCCACTGCTATTTATAAGGTTTTCATCGGTTAATTCTTTTCAGCAATGCACTACCATGTCATATTTCCTAGTTTATTTTAGTCTGAAAGTTCCACTGAAGACTTTCTTCCATGAGTGATGCTGCTGGCATCTGACTACAGATACCATAGCTTCCAGCATCACAACAAGAAGCAAGCCCTTACAGTACAAGAAACTGACAGATATGTGGGAATTGTACTATTTTACATACCCACCAGTAGTGAATTAATGTTTCAGTCTCCTCATTTCCTCACCAATGTTTTCCATTTCCTTTCTTTTTTTTTAAAGTTGTTACTATTTTAATAAGGGTGACTTTGTGTAGGCTAGCATTTTTAAGATGCATTTCATCTTGAGATTATATTAGGAAATATATTGATTTTAGGATTATGTTTTAGTACCTATTCAAGACACAGAAAACTGATGAAGACTAGGACCTGCTTAATGTGGAAATGTAATAGGAAACCTGCACGTCAATCTAGGGGCTCAAAGGGCTAGTAATTCAAAGTAATGGCAAACTCACCACCTAAAAGAGGTCAGCAGGGAGATTTGTCTGATTTGAACTTTGCTGTAGCTGAAAAAGGAAAAAAAGAAACCCTGAGAAATTAATATACTTGAGAATTAGAAAACAATCAGCTGTACTCACTTCAGATTACGCTGCAAATTTTTGCTACCCTACTTAACTTAAACTGTCTTAAGCAGATAGCTTCAAGCAGATAGTGACCTGAGGTAACTGGCAGAATCAAAGGCAATTTTTGTCTGAAGGTAACTTCTGTTTACACATCAAATAATTCCTCAAGAAGTTCTTTCCAAAGAACGTGGGCTCACCGTCAAAAAATCATAAATTAAACGAGTAAATAATGTACCATGCCTTACAGTCAGAAAAAATCAAAAATGGCAAAAATCAGGCCCCAAAGTCTTTGCTAGTGAAATTATCAAATAAAGAATATAAAATGACTATGCTTATGTGCTTCGGGAAACAATAGCAAAGACTGAAATCATGAGCAAAGAAAAAGAGACAATAAAAAGCCAAGCAGATTTTTTAAAGAACCAAGCATGGCTTCAGATAGGAAAATAAAATAAAATAATTGAAATGAAAAGCTTAAACAAGTAAGAGTTCATATTCTGTTGAAAATAAAAGTAGAGATCAAGAAAAATAGAGATCTATAAAAATACACAAAGGCATGAAGGATAGAGTAAAAAGTCTAACAAATACGTAATCGGAATTGAACAAGGTAATAATATAGAAATTCGGGATAAGGCAACATTGTGATAATGATAGAATTTTCAAGAATCATTGAAAGACATCAGACTGTAAGTTCACAAAGCCCATGGTGAAACCCAAACACAATGAACAACAAAAAAATGTCTGCATATGTGTGTGTGTAAAGTTGTTGAACACTAGAGCAAAGAGAAGATTCTGAAGGATGCCAGAGAAGAAAGACTGATCACCTACAAAGGAAGCAAGAAGTGACAATTAGTCTGGTAGTTGAATTATCAGCAGAATGCATTGGAAGCCAGAAGCCTTTGGCAAATCTTCAAATAACTAAGTTTAAAAACAAAACAAAACAAACAGTCCTATTACAACAGCAAATAAAGACATTTTCAGATTAAAAGCAATTGAAAGAGTTTTTCTTACTAAAAGAAGAATGTGAAGGGTCTGTTTTGTGTAGAAGGAAATGATCTCAGATGATAAGCCTGAGACCTGGAAAAGAATGGAAAGTAAGATATTCTTATCATTTAAACAAATCTAAACAAGTAAGTATTATATAAAACATTTTTATAAGATTATAAAACAGAATTTAAATTCATGAAAGCATACAAAGTGGGAGTAGTGGTGGCCATAATGAAAATGTTTTGAAACTGTTGTACTGTATATAATGATAGCAAAGAACTTGTTCATTTTAGGCTTCATTTAATTAAGCAAACATATTGCAATAGACTTAGAACTAATAAAAGCTAATCTACTACTCAGTATAAAGAAAGAAGTAAATGGAAATTTCTGAAATTATAGGTAAAATTGAAGATATATAATAAAAGGGTAAAAATAAATCTAAAGACTAATGTATCAAAACTGATGTTCTTCAGACTATTGTAATCATAGATTAACATTATTAGCAAACAATAACAAACATAATACATTTCAGAAAAAGCTAAACAATATTTTGGATTTTTTCCTAAACAATGAAAAATTCAGATCGACAAAACAACAATAACAAAAATTAGTAAAGCTGTAGAAGTGTAATGGATTGTATTCCCTCACAATATGTGTCAACTTGGTTAGTTCATGATTCCCAGTATTGCACAATTTTCCTCCATTTTGTGATTGTTATAATTTTCTTCCCCTTTTTAAAATTTTCATTATTTAGTAACTACAGTAAAGGAATAAAATTTCTAACATCTATCAATTATCTCATCTATGATAAACCCTCACCCCCCCATTCACCCTTGTAGTCAACACAGTTATTTTCTTCTATAGATAATTCTATTTTGAAGTTCTTATAACAGGGGTCTCATACAATCTATGTCCTTTTGACACTGACTGATTTCACTCAGCGTGATCTCTTCCAGTTGAAACCATGTTGCAAGATGTTTTCTAAAACTGTCATTGTTTTTTATCACAGCATAGTGTTCTGTTAAATATATGTACCATAGTTTGTTTATCCATTCATCTGTTGATGGATATCTGGGTTCACTCTGTCCTTTAGCTGTTGTGGGCTGTGCTACAGCAAACGTTTGTGTACATGTGTCTGTTCATGAGACAATCTTTGCTTATGAAGGATAAATTCCAAGCAGTGGAATTACAGGATCAAATGGTCTGTCTATTTCTATCTTTTTAAGGAAGTGACAAATTGCTTTTCAAAGAGGTTGTACCAACTTGCAACCCACCAGCAATGTAGGAGAGTTCCAGTCTCTCCACAGCCTTTCCAGGATTTGTTGTTTTGTGTTTTTTGGATCATGGCCAACCTTGTTGGGGTGAGATGATATCTCATTGTAGTTTTGATTTGAATTTCTCTGATAGCTGATGATCACGAGCATGTTATCATATGTCTTTTGGCTGCCTGGATGTCCTCTTTAGTGAAGTATCTGCCCGTCTCCTTTGCCTATTTCTTCACTGGGTTATTTACCTTTTCCTTGTTGATTTTTTGCAGAACCTTGCAGATTATGGAATTCAGAGATAGCCCAACACGTAGGTGCCAAACATTTTTTTCCATTCTGTAGGTGGTCTTTTAACTCTCTTGAGTTATAAATCCTAATCTCTGCCAGTGGTTAATGAGGCAAGATTAGACTTTGTTAATGAAGATTAGCATGGGATGTAACACCTTTGCTCGGGTCACATCCCTGACATAACCCAACGGGAGTTTGCAGCCTGCACCACCTTTCCTCTTACAGAAGATTAAAAAAAAAAAAAATGAAGGGAAACTGAGCAGAGAAAGAGGAACCTCATACCACAAGGAAAGCAGGACATGTTCTTTGGGATCCGGGGTTGCTGCAAAGAGAAGCCTCTAGACCAGTGGAAGACTAATGATAAGAACCTTCCTCCAGAGCTGATGAAGAAAGCCTTTTTCTGGAGTAGATGATGTGAATTCAGATTTACAGTGCATCAGACTGTTAAATTATAAACCTGTGTTTGTTAAAGGCATCTGTCCCAAAATCCAGTGCTGTCAAGTCGGCTCTAACACATAGTGACCCTATAGGGCAAAGCAGAACTGCATCATAGAGCTTCTAAGGAGTGCCTGGCAGATTTGAATTGCTGACTTTTTGGTTAGCAGATGTAGTGCTTAACCACTGCACCACCAGGTTTTCCTAAAGCTGTCTCCTTGAGATATTTCTGTTACAGCTGCACCAAATAACTAAGACAAGAAGGTTGAAAGAACACAATTAATCTTTAATGGTCATGCAAGAACATCTTTGTAGTTTCCAAGGACAACTCTTGAGATGGGGAAGATGGCTCAGCCAAGATTCTCGTTGTTTTGGCAATTGCATAATGTGATCACCCACGTGACGGAATCTGCTGGGTGTACGTACCAGTAGGGGTGGGGCGTATGGTGGCTCACTGCTCCGTCAGCCTTCATCTCTCCACCTTACACTATCTACTTCCTTCCTGCTCATCAAGTCAAGGTTTTTAGCTTGTTGTGGATCCAGCAACTGCCTCTCTTGTCTTCTGACCTCCAGTTTTTGAGACTTGAGATAGTAGCATACTTGTCAATCCCGGGATTCCACCATCTCCACAGCTTCCCAGTGAGAATCCTGCTCCCCAAACTTCTGATCTGGGTTTCATCAGCTCCCGCAGCTACATGACTCAGGAGGCATCTTGAGGTCTTGTCTGCTGTCTTGGGATGCAGGAACCTTGCTCTCTGACCTTCTGACTTCAGGTTTGCCAGCTTCTGTGGCCACATAAACTGCAAGAGGCCTCTATCCTGATCCAGGCCTTTGGGTGGACATTTCAGCCTCTACAATTGTGTGAGCAGTTTCCTTGAGGTAAGTCTCTCTCTCTATATTTATATGCTTTACTAGGTTTGCTTCTCTAGAGAACCCAGCCTAAGACAACCCTTAAGGAATTATACATAGTAGACACCTCGTATGCAGCTCTACTTACATTAAATCTGGCTAGATCTGTGTAACTAATAAAGTAGGATACTGTGTGACTTCCAAAGCTAGATTATAAGAAGTCTTGCAGCTTTCATGTTGGTAATCAGGAAATTATGTCCTATGTAACCCCCCAAACAAACAAACAAACCTAGTGCCATCAAGTGAATTTCAACTCACAACAACCCTATAGCATAGAGTAAAATGACTCCACATGGTTTACTGGAGCAGCTGGTGGATGAAAACTGTCAACAATTTGATTAGCAGCCAAGTTCTTAACCTCTGTACGTTGAGATTACCATGCTGTGAGAAGGTCCTGGTCACGTGGGGGAAAGTGATGCCCAAATTGTCTGCAGATACAAGAGTTGCCAAAAATAGGATTGAAAACACCTTCTTGAGTCTCTACCTGTCTCAGGCTTTCAATAGCGGTCTCTGTGTAATTTAAATGGCGTGAGATTCTAATATATAATCTAAGTAATACCATGAAATTGTGAGACAGATAAAAGTAAGTTATTATTTTCAGCCACTAAGTTTGGGGATTTTTTTTATATGCACTGGGAGATAATTACAAGAACTTCACAGCTAGAGACAAAATGATCATAACAAACAAACCAAATGGCAAGCATTACCACACTTTACATGATTCTAATTATTCAGATCATGTTTTATGAGCATAAACTAACATGGTTAGAAAACTAAAATAATAAACACTACATTTTAAAAAAATCTCTAAATAACACTAGGTGTAAGAAGAAATCAAGGTGAAAAATTTTAAAATATGAATAACTTAGCTAGAAATAAAATACAGATCAAGCATGTGGTACAGCTCATGAGTACTTAGAAGTTGAGGTAATCATTTTTTGCCTTAAACGTTTACATTTTTTAAAAGAATAAATTCTGATAATTAGTGAATTAAATGATTTAGGGTCAAGTCAGAGACAGAAGCTGTAGGTGGAATTTAAAGAGAATATTTAATATAAAAAAAATTGTTAACTAAGAAAAATGTGGTGACCTAGTGAACTACTGTAAAGTTTAATGGGAATTCTAAGGCAGTGCAGAGGCAATGCTACAGAAAGGAACTTTCACCCTCAGTGTTGACAGGGAGGAAGAGCAAGGAAAAGAACTTAGTAATGCAGAGGAGAGGCTACACAAGGATAAAATTTAAACTTTCTGGAGATGTCATGGCTGCTCCAAAGACAGACCGCTCTCAATGACAGTAAGGAAAAATGTTCTGGAGGTTGCTTCATAGGACTATGTGGAGCAACAAGGCCACAGGTGAGAAGAGCGTTGCTGAAGAGATCGCGTGCATCCAAACTCCCTACTGTTGCTGGGAATTCTGCAGAGACCAGCCACTCCCGAAACCACCTGCTCCTGTGGCGAAAGGAACAGGAGAAGCAGGTACCTCTGTAGTCCTCCAACCTTGCAGTCTCCCTCTAATGCCCCTCTTTGTTGGAATCTAACGTAAAACCAGCTGGAAAGAGGACATTCGATTAGCAATATCCAGCACCAGCATCACAAAATAGGATGAAAGAAAAGTGAATTTGGAGCCAAAGGGCTATACTTTAATGACAGATACACTAAGGCTTTAACATAAGAAACTATGCAAGACACTAGAATAACCCTTAAAGAAATTAAGAAAAATAAAGATAATAACTTTTTTTTCAAAGAAAGCAAATATAAGCAAATCAATATAGCTAACAATAATTTCTTTGACTAATCCAACAAAATTAACAAACTTCTGGAAAGATTATAAAATGAGCATAAAATATGACAGATATGGAAGAAATTAAAACACAAAAATTGTAATGAACAACTTTACACCAACAATTTTCAAAACTTGATAAAATGAGCTAAATTTCTAAAAAATGTAGTTTGCCGTAAGTGACACAGGAAAATATAGAAAGCGTAAATCTCCAAAAATCATTGAATCAGTATCTGTAAAATTTCCCACTAACAAATTACTAGGCCTTGGGAATTCAAACATTTAAGGAATAAACAACTCAAACCCAATGCAATATCTTTAAAATGATTTAAAAAAACATTCAGGTATCAGTATATTTTCAAATCATTTGGAAAGTAGTGATAAGAACTTACTACACTTAGGCAAAGATAAGAAATAAAAATTGCAGTCCAGTCTCCCTGAAAAGCATATGAAAAAATACCCTAAATGAACTATTAGAAACTAAATCTATAATAGGAAAAGTAATGATCACAACTCAAATACCCAGCATAAAATAGATGTGGTACAGTCATTTAATAGACTAGTTACTATGTTGTAGCTAAAATGATTAAACTATAGCTATAAGCTGCACTATGAATGAATCACAGAATAATTGACGAGGGAAAAATATGAGTAATATAAAAACGTATATATTATGATTTAACTTACATAGTGCTCAAAACTAGTCAGAACCAAGTAATTGTTCAAGGAACCTTGCATACATGGCAAAAGTATGAATGAAAACAAGAAAATGATTGATACAAATACTTAGAGTAGTAGAGGTAAATGTGATCAGAGAAAGACACATGATCATTTCAAAGACCCGGATCTTAGTCTTGGTAGTAAGATCATGGGTGTTTACTCAATATTCTTTAACCATAAAAACATGCAATGTATACTTTTTTGTACATATAAAATATTTTGAAAGAAATAAAGGGAGTAGAAAGGAGAAAGGAAAGAAGGAAAAGAAGAAGGGAAGGAAGGAGAGATGGAAGGAAGGAGCCAACGCATTATAGTCCAAAAGGAAGAGATATGGGGGGTTCAAATGATCACGTGGTTGCTTATCTGCTGTGAGGTCTTAGCAGGTTTACTTAAACTTACTGAACTTAAGTTGTCTCATCTATAAAAGTATGGTGCTATAGTGTTGCTGAGTCAGAACTGACTCCACCACAGTGGATTTGTTTTTTTTGTTTTAATATTTACCTTATAGGATTGTTTGAGGATATTTTTGAAGTTCTTGAGAGATATTAAGTGCTCAATAAAAGATAGCAATACTAATATGATATATCATTTATATTTTAATTTATTAACATTTATGGAACACTCTGGTGTTGCATAGGTTGAAGTGCTTGGCTACTAACATAAAAGGTTAGTGGCTGGAACCCACCAGCTGCTTCTTGGGAGAAAGATGTGGAGTCTGCTTCTGTAAAGATTTATATCTTGGAAACCCTGTGGGACAGCTCTGCCCTTTCCTACAGAGTTGCTGGGAGCTGGAATCAACTCAACGGCGTGGGTATCATGATCTTAGCTACTTGTTGTTGTGTGCCATCTAGTCAATTTCAACTCATAGTGACCTAGGTGGCAAGGTAAAACTGTCCCATAGGGTTTCCAAGGAGCAGCTAGTGGATTTGAAATGCAAACTTTTTGATTAGCAGTCTGAGCCCTTAACTGCTGCACAACTATACTAATGAATAAAACAGATATTGCCCTTGTGGAGTTTACAGCCTAATGATGGAAAATATGTTCAACAATCATAGAGATATTGTCACGGATTGAATCGTGTCCCCCCAAAAGTATGTGTAGCCATGTGGCTGGGCCATGATTCCCAATATTTTGTCATTGTCCTCCATTTTGAGATTTTTCTGTGCTGTGTGTTGAAAGGTTACGGTGGGACTGTAAGTCCCTTTATAGGATTACGTCCCTGCTCCACTGTAAAGGGAGTTTCCCTGGAGTATGGCTTGCCCCTTAAGAGATAAAAGGAAAGTGAAGCAAGCAGAGAATTGGAAACCTCACACCACCAAAATAGCAGCATTGGGAGAAGAACACGTCCTTCAGACCTGAGGTTCCTGCTCCAAGATGCTCCCTGGACAAAGACTGATGCAAAACTGGACTTTCCTCCAGAGCTGACAAGGGGGAAAGCCTTACCCTGGAGTGAACATCCTGCATTTGGACTTGTAACCTACTGGACTGTGTAAGAATAAACCTTGCTCTATTAAAGCCATCCACTCTGTGGTATTTCTGTTAAAGCAGCACTAGCTGACTAAAACAAACAGATATGAAGTAATAAATTATGATAAATTATAGGAAAGTGTGCTTAAAGATGTAAGAAGAGATTTTTAGCACAAAAACCTTCTTCAGATTGGAGGACTCAAAGGAAGTTTTCTCTAACAAAGTAATGTTAGAGAGAATCCTAAAGGAAACTTTCGTATCTCCTATTTGCCCTGTATTAATGAATCTAAGTTAGCTATATCCCCGTTATCCCTCAAATCTCAGTTTAAATGGCATCTTTATAGCTGGGAACACAGTACCTATTCAAAAAATATGTGTTTAATATTGCCACATGCCTCTGAAACTCCTATTAGTACTTACTGAAATTTTCAAATTTTTACCCTTATCTCAGTGTTTCACACATAGTGGATGTTCAGAAAAACCTTTTCAGCACTAGATACCAATATTAAGAAAAAAATATGCTGAGTTTCAGATTCTCACCAATTTATTCCTCGGTGTTCACAGGCTTTCTTTTTTTTGTTGTTGTTTTTTTAAAAAAGTCATCTATAGTCTTTTTAAAAGATATATCTGGAAAATAGTAATTAAAAATAAAAGAAAAATAAATGAAGGTAATGAATAAGCCCTTCTTCCATAAATTGCCAATTACGGTCTTTCAGCCTGTGGTTATATAATCCTGGCTAGAATTACTTTTGCTTTTGGAGCCAAATCCCTGGAGTCTTGTGTTCTTGGCTGGCACAGACCGAGTGAAGTTATTACACATGAACCTCGTACATTCTGAATACAATATTTTCCCACTTACTACTCTCATAGGTCTGTAAGGTAATGGGAAGGAAAGAAAAGGGAGGTAGTTTGAACATCGACTTCATTAAAAAGCAAAAGATAAAGTCAGTGTTTCATCTAGAAGTTAGTCAGCTATAATGGTATTGTCCTTGGGCTATATAAAAGGAATTTCTCTGAATTTAAGTACTAGCATGAGCAGAGTTGGGGGAATGCAGACATTTATTTAGAAGGTTACCTTAACACAATAAGCTAACCACTAGTCACAAGGTGCCTAGGGCAAACGGAAGCATTCTAAAATCTACTTAATAAAATCTCGTACTTGAACTTTGGATTATGTATTCAAAGCCCAAGACCATAATTATCACTTCCCAAAAGACTTGTGTCATCTTGAGGATGTAGCTTTTCAGTACGATGCTTCCTTCTTCCCATGGTGACACAATGAAATGGCTCATTGTAGGACAGAGGTGCATAAACAACAGAAGATATGAGTGTGATATTACTTTTGGGCAAAATATTTAATAACTGGATAAAGCACCATTTTGGTCCTTGTAGCTGTCTCACCAATGCTTTCTGCTTCCCTCTGAGGACAAACAAGTGAAAACAAGAAAAGCTTTCAGATATGTGAAATGTATATGTATTTCGACTCGTTCATCACAGGCATGAAGATTTTTCCTGTTCATTCGGATGATGTCATAGGGTGAAAGCAGTCCTGTGGCTTAGTGAAAACATCTAACACCAGTAACTGTTCCGTCTATACCTGTGTATGTGCTGGAGTTGAAAAAGAGCCTGGGAGAGGACCCTGTGTAAATTCTAGATTTCAGGGCTCCTTGAATCCTGTCACTTTCTTTAATCTCTCAGTTACTATTGACTCTTTAGGAAGCACAGTTTGGAACTCAGTGGCTTTAAGGAAAGAGATGCCTCTTGCTAGCATGGTTGGTCAGTGAATAGATTTCAAGCCCCCGTGGGGAGGAGTAAAGGCGCAAGTGCCTGTGTGGGCGCGCCACTCACTGTCCTCCTTGTCCTTCAGCTTAGAAAGCAAAACTATTTCCAAGAAAAAATAGAGATGTGTTCTGCTTATGTGCATATGTACGTACACACACACACACACACACACACAGAGAGAGAGAGAGAGAGATGCATACATACAGATGTTCAACTCTCATTCTGGGCAGAGAAAAAGGCAGCTGAGAAATCACAGGGATGTTGAAAACTCCCCTCTACCATCTCTGCTAATCTTTGCTCCCTTACTGGAAAAATCACCATCATCGTTCACACTCAGAACAGAAAATAATTGACATGTTTTGAATCTCATCCCCACAAAGCCAGAAGTGCCTTAAATGGAACCTGTAGTTGATATGTGTGAAATAATACGTAGTGGTTCCGTGCTACAGCAAGAATTTAAGAAGCAGTTGTCATCGAGTCAATTCCATGTCATGGTAACGTCCCCCGCCCATGTGTGACAAAGTACAACTGCATTCCATAGCGTTTTGATCTCCAGGTGGATTTAAACTACCAGCCTTCTGGTTGGTAGTTGAGTTTAATCATTTGGTGCCTCAGAGAGCCCAAGGAATTACTATGGCTTAAATTGTTGTTTTGTGAGTGTGTGTAATCACGAAATAACATATGTTTTGCAGTAGAACATGAAGCTTCTTGCATCCTGTCGTGCCGACGTTTCATCTTGGCACCCTCTCTTTGCCACTTTTCCCTCTCCCATAACCCATTGCAATAGCCTGGAGCCAGAGGCAACTCTGTGGTTGGTGTCTCACTTCATATCTGTGTGAGCTGCAAAACCCTCAGCCCCATGGGGACAGCCAGTCTCAGAAGAGTCCAGGCCCCTGACTGCTCATAGTATTGATGGATTGAGGAAATAAGCATTTGTTTTCTTGATCCATGAAGACTTTCAAATCTTAACAGAAAGAGGGCTAATGTTTTCTTTATTCATTTGTTCAACAAATATTTCTCATGAATCTATGAGCCATTCATTGCACTAGGTCCTAGAAACCTAATTTTCACTCACTCTTCTTCATAAACATCCAACTGGAGTCGGTGATGAAACAGTGCAGAGATAAACAGGAAGTGAAAAACAAAAACAAAAACAAAAACACAGCTAGTAATGTTTAGGTATGATTTCAATGTCAAATAATTGACTCTGGTTGGATTCATAAGTATTCCCCTTTTCTTTCTCCATCCAACAAAGTACAAGCCACTAGTTAAATCTTAGTTCCATTGCCAATTTCTTCATAAAGTTTTCTAAGATCATCCCATTAAAATATGAACTTTCTCTGATCAGACACCCTATTTCTGTTTTTATTTATACTAGCCATAATAAACACTACTTGAGTGTGGGCTGGACCTAATGCACTGTTCTAACAAATGGAATATGAAAAAAGTAACAAGATGTCATTTCTGAGATTAGGTTATGACAGATGATGAATTCTGTTGTGCTTGCGCCCTTCCTTTCTCCTTGCTTGATCACACTGAAGGGGGCCACCTGTAGTATTGTGAATTGCTTTGGAGTGGCCCACGTGGCAAGAGACACAGGGCCATAACTAGAGAAGAACTCAATCTAAGCAATAGCACTGTGAGTGAATTTGGAAGTAATTTGTAAGTGTGATATTTACAGTTGAGTTTTGAGAAAACTACAACCCTAACAATCATCTTAAATGTAGGTATCTGAGAGAAACTGAGCCAGGGGAACCAGCTAAGCATACATGGATTTTTTACCCACAAAAATTGTCAGGTGATAAATGTTCTTTGAATTTGGGATTAATTTCTTAGACAACAATAGATAGCTAATACAATCCTGCAGCTGTAGCTCTAGTCTTTTGGTGGTATAGATGATTAACATGCATGGCTGCTAACCCAAAGTTCAGAGATTTGGCGTAGTGGTTAAGTGCTGCATCTGCTAACCAGAAGGTTGGCAATTTGAACCCACCAGGTAGTTCTTGGAAACTCTGTGGAGCAGTTCCACTGTTCTGTAGGGGTCACAATGAGTTGGAATCAACTCAGCAGCACTGGTTTGGGTTTGCTTTTGGTTTAGAGGTGCCTCACAAAAAGCCTGGTGATGAACTCCTGAAAAAAAAAATCAGCCACTGAGAATCCTTAGAAGCATAATTCTACTCTTAATAAACATGGAATTGCCATGAGTTGCAATTAGCTTGAAGGCAGTTGATATTGTAGTTTTATATAGTACATATTCATTCATTTGCTTAACAAACATTGAGCGGCTATCTACTTTTCTTTCTGCCTAATGCTCTGTTAGGCAAGGTGATGCAGATATAATAGCTGACATACAGGATTGTCGTTTATAAGAAATACGGACATACAAAGATAAAATCACAACATAGTGTGTAAGACTCAATGACACTTGGCACTTGGCTAGTGTGTAAGAAATGTGACCCTCCTAGCAATGAGGGTAGGAAGTGGAGAGCAACCTGTAATGGATTGAACTGTGTCCCTCCAAAAATGTGTGTAGCCATGTGGCTGGGCCATGATTCTCAATATTTTATGATTATCCCCCATTCTGTAACTTTCCTATGTTGTATGTTTGGAGATTAGGGTGGGGCTGTAAGTCCCTTCATAAGATCACCTCCCTGCTCTACCATAAAGGGAGTTTCCCTAGAGTATGGCTTGCATCACCCTGAATCCTTTCATCCTACATGAGACAAAAGGAAAGGGAAGAAAGCCAAGAATTGAGAACCTCATACCATCAAGAAAGCAGCACTGGGAGAAGGGAGCATCTTTCAGACCTGAGGTTTGTGCTCTGAGATGCTCCCTGAACAAAGACTGTTGGAACACAAGGACTTTCCTCCAGAGCTGACAAGAGGAAAAGCCTTCCCCTGGAGCAGATATACTGAATTTGGACTTGTAGCCTACCAGACTATATAAGAATAAACTTTTTGTTGCTAAAGCTATCCACTTGTGGTATCTCTGTTAGAGCAGCACTAGCTGACTAAAACAGAACCATAGGAGAACTGAGAGGAAAGACGTTGCATTTGATTCTTGTCTTTTCCTCCCACTTAACAGAAAGCACTCTGAGGCAGGTGTTATATGGTACAAGGTTAAAACTGCTGACTCCAGAGTCAGAGCCTTCAGTTTAATCTCACTTTTAGCACTGATTAGATACAAAATCTTGGACCAATCACTTAATCTTCCTGAGCCTTAGTTGTTGTATCAAAAAATTGAACTGTTCACAGTGCTTACTTCATAGGATTGTTGTGAGAATTGAATATGGGTGCCATGTAATGTAGCACACTTCTAACATGTAGTATATGTTCATTAAATTTTAGCTCATTTTGTCATACTGTCCATGGATAACAAGTGATGTGTCATATATGAATTATATCTTCAATATAGAGTTTTTATGAGCCAATCATACCAGGGCAAGAATGAGAGATGGAAGTGCAATGTAATGCTATGGTCAAGAACCGGGAATTAGAAGTCAGACAGGTTATGGTTTGACTTTCTGCTTCGTCACTTACGAACTGTCTGTCCTTTTGGTAAGTTATTAACATCCACAAAACTGTCCCCTCATCGTGAAAACAGGGATCAATGATAGTATTTACCTTAGAAATTTGCTGTAAGGATTCTAGAAGGGTGGTAACATAAAACACTAAGCATAGTAGCTGGCACATAACAATCTTGAATTTGATGTAGTTTTTTTTTTTTAATTATATTTTTAAATAGCCTCTGAATCTTGGCTTCTTGGCTGAATCTAACCTTGGGCTAAATGAGGGATAGCAACTAAAATATAAGGCCCCAAGTTTACTCCAAGAGATTGTCAGCGATTTTTCAAAAAATATTTTCTTTGGGGAACTGTACTTCCCACAGCCTGTCTTTTGCTGTTCTGGTGATGCACCTTTGCTCAGAGTTAGTTCTCAGCAGTAGAAATCCACAGGGACATGAGCTGAGGTTTCTATTTGTGGCCAGGACTAAGGCTTTGAAAAGCTGAGATGAGATGCACTTGGAACTGTACCTGCATTCAATAAAGTCTTCTTTCATTTAATAGTCATAAGGGAGAGCTCAGGTTGGTCTTAGGAATAATTCAGAGAAATTCCTGCTTTGTTCAGTGGGAAAAATTCTGGCTCAGGAGAGAAGACATCCCCATTCTAGCCCTAGCTAGATTGTTAATACTCTCATAAACTTGAAGTAGTCATTTAAATTTCCACACTATACTTTGCTCATATTAAATAATATTCTCCCTATTTATCTCACAGAGGTTTGCTGATTAAAAGAATCAAATATGCATTGTGGACAAGTAGGGAAATGTAGAGAACTATAAAGAAAAAACTCTGCTACCCCAAATTAATTTCCCAAGCATATTGACCATTAACATTTTGCTGTAGTTAATTCATTTATTCAACCAATAATTTTTGTGTGCTTAACATGGACATGACTCGATGGCAGTGTTTTTTTTAACATGTGCCCAGTACTGTAGTATCAACCTTGTTATGTGTATGTATACTTAGCTGTGTAATAAATGAAATGTGGAATTAGTATGACTGTATATAGTTTTATATCCTCTGTTGGTCATTTAAACCTGAGCCCTATATAATTGAGCTTTGAAAACATTTTGTTTTTGAACTTTATAATAATATAGCAATTAAATGGCTATGCCATAACTAAATCATTAGATGTATCACTCCTTCCTGATGGTCTTTAAGCTGCCACTAATAACCATCTTCATACAAATAAGATCAGGCTCTGAATATTTCCTTAGCCCAGTTCCCTATAAACCATCTTAACTGGACAATTTGACTTGAATATTTTTAAGACTTTTGATAATTTTTTAGGTGCATGCAAAAGACCTTCAAAATGGTAAAATTAAAAGATGTCACCTGGAGGACTAAACTGCACCTGACCCAAGCCATGGTATTTTCAACTGCCTCATACACATGTGAAAGCTGACAGTGAGTAAGGAAGACCAAAGAACTGTCACCTTTGAAGTACAGTTGTTAGCAAAGAATACTGACTATACCGTAGGCCGCTGGAAGGACAAACAAATCTATCTTGGAACAGGTATAGCTGCTAGGCTCCAGGGAAGCCAGGATTGTGAGATTCTGTTTGGAGAAGGGCATCATGCTTTGTAAACTGAAGTGTGAGCCTAAAAGAAGACGCTTAACAAAATGAATTGACACAGTGGCTGGAACGATGGGCTCAAACACAGCGACAACTGTGGTGACAGGACAGGGCGGTGCTGTGTTCTATTGCACGTAGGGTTCTTACGAGTTGGAATCAACTCAATGACACTTAACAAGAACATGGACCAGTTTATTCTTCCACCAGTATGTATGAGAATAGTGTTCTCTCAACCCTTATTTTAACATCCACATAGAGAGTCTTAGGTCAAAGCTAGAAACGAGATGCAAAGCAATCGAAAACAGAGAGTTCTAGGTTTTCATCCTGCAGGACACTTGGGAACACTGTGGGTTCAGACAGACACCTGAGCTTAAGGAGCAAGGAGGACTTTTCTCAAACATCCTGAGACAGACTCCTTTCACAGGGCGTCAGGTTTCAAGGCACTTGCTCAGGGTGGACATTTGATTGGTGTCGCTGGTGGACGGCTGACTGCACAGAGCTGATGGTAATACAGACAAACACTAAGTGAAAAAGTACGTAACAGGGTCTTGTTTATTTTAGCCAGATCTGCATTGCATTTGAATGTATCTACCAAATTTTTATTGAAAATACAGTATTTTTAATATTTTGGTTGGACATGAAAATTGATGCCAGGAAATGCCCCCCCCAAGCCATGCCCCCCAGGTGATCAAAATATGTATCAGGTGACAATAAATGTTATTACTTTTATTTTTCTTTCTTTCTTTTTTTTTTTTTCACCAGGACCCTCACTGAACCATAGAGAATTCTAATGTGTGTCAGGTTTCCTGCAATTTATATAAAATGAAACTCTTTGGGAAAGATAACACCCACTGTCCATGTGATTTCATGCTGCAGTCTCAGCTTAGATCTAAAGCTAATGTCGGTTTCCCATACCTTCTCCTGAGGAGATGTCAACAGAATATGCTCGTTCAAAATGGATCTGTTCCCGTGGCTGATATTTTTGATGGACCCAGCTGTGCCTCTGCTCTCGGAAATGATCCATTTCTGTGATCACACACACACACACACACACACACACACACACACACACACACACACACACACACACACACACACACACACACACACACGAATAGACCCATGTTTTAAGACAGGAATATTTTTGCCTTACTGAGTGCTTTTTTTTAAAATTCTCTTTACATTTTATAACTACTGGTTAATCTTAGTGTCAAATCTTGTTATGCAGAGAAATTCAGTGTATTCTGGCTCCCAGACTAGGGCCTGAGGTCTAACAGAATATGGTTGATTCTTAAACATTTCGGAATCAGATCATTTCTTGTTTTCTAGTCCTCTGGATTTGTCTCTCTTAGCAATATTTCTTTTTCTTTTTTTCCTAACCTCGTGAGGGTTGAGATTACTACTTAAATGCACCAAGCTTTGTGTGTCTATCTAGACAAAAGTGAGTAGAATAGTAACAGAAGCCAAACCATGCTTATGAATAAAAGCTGAAAGGATCATGGCTTTGTTGCTCCGGTAAGTGTAACATGGGGTAAGGGACAGAAATGATAATGTCAGTCATCAAGTAGATAAAGCAAGCACTGTCAGGTAGAGATGTGAAGTTATTTGTGTTGTATAACTCAGCAAATGGAACTAGAATTATCGAGCAGGGTCAGCTTCTCAAAAAGCGCTCACACTTATTTCTCTCCATCTTAACTCTCCATCACCATAGTCCAAGCCACTTCTGTCTCTTGCCTGGACTACTGTCACACACTCCTGACTGGCATTCCTATCATTCACAATTGCTCCCTTTAATTAACATCCTTCTCCTGCTTATAATCCTTCAGTAAATTCATGCCAACTTAGATAAATTTTCAGAACCTTAAATGGCCTGCATATTTCTGAATAGCCTTTCTCTTCCTCTCACTCTGTCCTCACATCTTTGTGCCTTCCTCTTTGCTCCATTCTTAGTGAAATTCTTTGGGGACAATAACACTCAAGAGTCCATATGACTTCATGCTGCAGAATCAGAAGCATGCTTCAAGTTCCTGCTAGATTGGTGATCTTTAGATGTTTTTCTCTTTGCTTAGAATCATCCTTTCTACTTAAATAATTACATAATTACATCGTCACCTCCTCCTTGGACTTTTTAACCCTTGGTCATCCTTTGGGCCACCCACACTCGTCTCTTCCTGCCCAGCTTGTATCTCTCAGTTTTAAGTTCTGACAGCACCGTCTACCTCTTTCCTAGTGCTTTTCTTGCAGTTATATATGTGGTTTGTTTTTCTAGAATCCCTGAATGCTCTACTAAAAAAGAGGCTACTTCTTTTACCCACTATTGTGCTACAGCATATACCTTCATTCACAGGATTAACAGAGTGGTTCAAACATGGTAAGATGCTTACTTAGTAAGTCCTGAGTGGGGGAATGAATGAAAAGATAAAAGGACAGTGATCTGTTTACAATAACTCTAACACTGCAAGTTGTCTGAGGATAAATTGAGACATCTTGAAGGAGGATTCTCTATAGTCAGAAGTGTAAACCCTAGAAAATATGTTGGTGGTAATAATAGAGTGATATGTGAAGCTGCGGTGGTGTAGTGGGTTAAGTGCTACAGCTGCTAACCAAAAGGTTGGTGGTTCAGATCCATTGGGCACTCCTTGCAAACTGTATAGGGCAGTTCAACTCTGACTTCTCAGGTCCCTATGAGTTGGACCTGACTTGACGGCAGTAGATTTGGTTTCTTTTATATGAAGCAACAATAGGAAAATAAAGATGTATATTTTATTTTATTTACCATCAGGAACTGATGGTCCTGAAGGAAGAAGTAGGATCTATACTGAAAGCACTGGTGAAGGCTTCAAAGACTGATGGAAGAACTACAAGGCTTCAGGAACTGATGGAATACCAACTGAGATATTTCAACAAGCAGATGTAGCATTGGAAGTGCTCATTCATCTATCCCCAAAATTTGGAGGACAGCTACCTGGCCAACTGACTGGAAGAGACCCATATTGCACCCATTCCCAAGGAAGATCATCCAACCAAATGCAGAAATTACTGAACAATATCATTAATATCACACAAGTAAAATTTTCGTTAAAGATCATTCAAAAGTGACTATAACAGTATACAGACAGGGAACCTGCCATAAATTCAAGTCAGATTCAGATGTGGAACCAGGGATATCATTGTTGATGTCAGATGAATCTTGGCCCAAAGTAAAGAATACCAGAAAGATGTTTACCTGTGTTTTGTTGACTATGTAAAGGCATTCAGTTGTGTGGATCATAACAGATTATGGATAACTTTGTGGGGAATGAGAATACCAGAACTCTTAATTGTGCTCAGTAGGAATCTGTATATGGATAAAGAAGTAGTCATGCAAACAGAACAAAGGGATACTCCATGGTTTCAAGTCAACAAAGGGTGTGTCATGGTTATATCCTTTCACCATACCTTTTCAATCTGTATGCCAAGCAAATAATCTGAGTAGTTGGACTATATGAAGAAGAATAAGACATCAGGATTGGAGGATGACTCATTAACAACCTGCATTATGCAGATGACAACACCACACTTCCTGGAGGTGAAGAAGATTTGAAGAAGGATTTGACGAAGATCAAAGACCACAGCCTTCAGTATGGATTACATCTCAACATCAAGAAAACAAAAATCCTCACAACTGTAGCAGTAAACAACATTGCAATAAATGGAGAAAGGATTGAGGTTGTCACGGTTTTCATTGTACTTGCCTCCACAATTAATGCCCATGGAAGCAGCAGTCAAGAAATCAAAAGACACATTGCATTTGGAACATCTGCTGTGAAGGTCCTCTCTAAAGTGTTAAAAAGTAAAGATGTCACCTTGGAGACTAAGATGTATCTCACTCAAGCCATAGTGTTTTCAATCACATAGTATGCATGCAAAAGCTGGCCAATAGGTAAGGGAAACAGAAGAAGAACTGATGCCCTTGAACTGGTGTTGGAGAAGAATATTGAACGTATCCTGGACTGCCAAAAAAAACAAAGACATGTTCTGGAAGAACTACAACCAGAGTGCTCCTTGGCAGCAAAGAGAACATCTAGTTGAGATTGCTTCTTACATACATTGGACATATGGATCAGTCCACGGAGAAGGACATCAAGCTTGGCAGAGTGGAAGGTCAGCAAAAAAGAGGAAGACCCTCAAGGAGATGGATTGACACGTGACTGTAACAAAAGGCTTAAGTACAAAAAAATTGTGGACACGATGTAAGACCAGGCAGTGCTTCATTCTATTATGCATATGGTTGCCATGAGTCAGAACCCACTCAACAGCACCTAATAACAACATTTTATTTTTTATTATACTTTACATGAAGTTTGCAGAGCAAAAAAGTTCATCCCAAAACCATTAATAGACATACTGTTCAGTTCCCCATTACCAGATTTCCTGTCCCTTCCTGCCTTCTCATCCTTGCCTCCAGGCTGGTACACCCCTTTCATCTTGTTTGATGGGCCTTGTCTAATCTTTATCTGAGGGGTGAGCCTTCATTACTGAGCTATAAGGGTGCCTGCAGGCCATACTTTGAGTTTTTTTCAAGTCTCTGTCAGAAAAGTAACTCTGGTCTATTTCTTTCCTTCTTCTTTTTTTCCTGAGTTAGACTGTTCTAAATTTTTCACCAGCTCTGTTCTGGCCTCTCTGTCAGAGCAGTTGGTGGTGGTAAAACAAACCAACCCCACCACCATTGAGCCAATTCCAACTCATCATGACCCTATAGGAAAGAAAAGAACTGCCCCGCAGAGCTTCCAAGTAACATTTGATGGATTTAAACTGCCAATGCTTTGGTTAACAGATATGGTACTTAATTACTATGCCACCAGGCTGGTGGTAGCCAGGCACTATTCAGTTGTACTGGGCTCCATTTGGTAGGGACTGTGGTAGGTACAGTCCATTGGTCTTTTGCACAAATCTTTGCCATGTGTCATTAGTTTTCTTCTTTCTCCCTTGCTTCAGAAGGGATGAGACAAGTGGAATGTCTTACATGGTTATTCACAGGCTTTTAAGATCCCACATGCTATTCACTGAAGTAGGATGTAGCACATATTCTTTATAAACTGTGTTCTGTTCTGTCATTTCAGCTAGATATTCCCTAAGACCATGGTCCTTCTGGCTTGTATATTTTAAATGCTCTTTAAAGGTCAGCAATTCCGTGATTTATAAATTATATTAAGGCTAGTTTTTGTGGTTTGTATGTGGGAGGGGGGAATAATTCTAATAAGGTTAGTAAGGAAGAGATTAATATTTGACCAAAGTTGAAAACTTTGAATATCTAGCTTTCTAGCCTACACGAGGCATTTGTTTATGTGCTTCTGCTGTGCCCAAGTACAAATGATGATGACATTCATGCATTTATCCATTTGTTTATTCAAGAAATATGTCATCTGCTGAGGAAACAGCAGAGAACAAGACACTTAGGTTCCCTACCTGGGTAACTGTTTAATAATACAGAACTTATGAATAAATAAATAAGTATTAATGGATAATGAAGATGGGGGGGAAGTGTGGGTTACCTTAGACTCACCAGGGAAGGTGATATTTGAGCTGGGGGTGACAAGCAATTGCAGCTGTGCAAGGATCTGGAGGAATGGCATTAAGGGCAGGGCGGACAAAGGCCTCGAGGTAGAAATGAGTTTGGAATGTTGAAAGAGGAGAACAAAGAGTGGTAATACATAGTCAGTTTGCAGAGGTGAGTGAGGCCAGGTTGCGAGTGGAGGTGGTTATAGGTGATTAAATGGAATCCTAAGGAAATAGGAAGACATGGAAGTTTTAAATAGACAAGTCGTCTGCTCAGGCTTTGGTTTTACGTTCCTGTGTTCCTTGTGAGAAACTTTTAGGCCTATCCCCTGAATTTCTAGGTAGAAGAGGGGTATGCTGTACTACCTAAAGCTATTGCAAACGACTATTATTTTAGAAGTACTGGCTTACGGGGAAGTATTTTTAGAAGTTCAGAAATATTGTGGAAAACCTCAAAGTTGAAAGTAACGAAAATAACAACAATAAGCTATATAACTGATGTGTCAAGTAATTATAGAAATATCATATTTTTTCATTTGGGGCCTTTTATATAGAAGATAAACTTCATACAAAATCTCATCCTGAATGACTACGAAAAAATCCAACCCCTTCTAAGTTTTCCTGAGTATTTCCAGGGAGTGCTTGCATTGCTTACATGTTCTGGATGGTTTTTGCCTTTCTTGTTCTAAACTGTTACTTCTGCCTTCTTCCTCCCTCACTGCTGGACGTGCTGTGTCCACTTCTTTAAACCATTCAACTCTCTCCCATTTGCTTTGACAAGAAAGCACTGACTTCGTTTCTCCTTCTTTCTCTTTCCATGGCTTGCTAACTAAAGTCTGAAGCCAAGTTGCAGAAGAAAATAAGTTTTGTTTAACATTTAAAGACATATGAAACAAAACAACCAAAAAAACTCAACCCATTGCACTGAGTGAGTTTTAACTCATAGAAATCCCAAGTGTTAGACACAGGAACTACTCCATATCATTTTCTTAGCTGTAATCTTTGCAGAAGCAGGTTGGTAGACCTTTCTTCACATTGCAGCTGAGTGAATTTGAACCAGCAAGCTTTAGTTTAGTAGTCAAACAAAAATGGTTTGTGCCACCCAGGGACCCTAAAGATGTTATTAAGTCTTGTAAACACAGATGAAGACAGTTCATCAAAACTAACCATTACTGCCCCTGAATTGACCGTCCCACCTCTGTCTTAGGAATCTTCTTCCTGGCTGTTGCTCACTTTGGGCCCTGTTGCTGTTAGGTGCCACTGAATCCGTTCTAACTCACAGTAACCCTGTGTACAACAGAGTGAAACCCTGCCCGATCCTGTGCCTTTCTCACAGTCACTGCTACCTTTGAGCCCGTTGCAGCTGCTGTGCCAGTTCACCTCGGTGAGGGTCTTCCTCTTTCCCTGTCTGTCCTTCTCCAGAGACTGCTCCCTCCCTGGAGCCCAGATCCTTGCCATAGTAGTGGAGCCCCTCCTATTTCTCCCGTTTTGCCTTTCCACCAGTCTCAAGATCTCAAACTTCTATTTTTTTTGATTCAAAGTATGTGCATTTTTTTAGCAGCCTGCCGTCTCCTTTTGTACCCCTCAGCCTATCTGTTCAGTGTCATCCTATTCCTGAACAAGATATTCATCTGTGTTGTTCAAACACTTGACACCACAGCTTGTTGTGTTTGTGTTACAATCGCTATCTATGACCAGAGCTACTAATATCCAATCAATATTTGAGTTGCAGTAGTATGACCAAGAGGGCTCTCTAAAGGGATCTCTTGCAATAATCTCCCCTAGAAAAAAAATCTGCGCTAGAGGTTTTTCCCCTGCCTCTGAGAAAATGTTTTATGTTTTTATATTAGCCAGATTATCTCATTTCTAGCCCTTAGTAGCTTAAAAGTGCTGACATTTGACCTCAGTGTCCTCTCCTGATTTCCTTTGTGAACAGGGCCATCAGTTAATGACCTTCCTGAGCTCTAAAAGCACCATTTACACAAGTACTGACATTCTTGGTGTGACAGTCAGGGCAGAGCTTTTCTCACCTCTTTGTCAGTGTCCTCCAAGACTGCCAAAGTCAAGGCAAACAAACTCTTGGTCAAGCAGAGTGCCAAAACAAGGGCCAGGGATTCACAGCTGCATTTCTTGCTTAACCAGAACACGGACCAAGTGGAGGTCAATCTAATGTTTTACCCTTCCAGCCAGGCCAGTAAATTTCTCATTCTTGTTGAAGCCTTGTAGTGAGATTTCTGTGCCAAGCCCTGTGTGCTACAAATTTCCGATATTTTGGTCTTATTTGGTCCTCACCAGAACCATAAGACATAGGAGTTAACTCCATGTAATGGATGAAGAAACAAAAGTTTGTAGGAGTTACAGGACTTACCAAAAGTAGTCACAGGCAGTAAAAGGTAGTGCTAGGATTTATGTGCCCAGGTTTACTTATATGCCTCTAAAACACCAGCTCTGTAATGTCTTTCCATGTTTTTTTAGCTTTTACTCACTGCTTACATCTCTCAACTTCTGCACTGAGCATTGTCCCTGTGACTCAGTTGGCACTTCATTATGGACTTCTTTAGATTATTGTCTGTTTATTTAACATGGTCTGGTCCCCCCACTTAGACTGTATCTTTTTTTCTGAAAGAAGTGGTACTTATGGCTGTAACATGCTCATTCTCGTTCAGAGTCTTGCACTCACTGGAAACTCAGTGCTGACGATTACCTAGACATTTAAGGAAAAATTTTTTTTTTTTTCTTAATTCTGTAGGCTCTCTCACAACACCAAAACCTACCAAACAAGGAGTTATTTGATAATCTTTTTTTTTTTTTTTTTGAAAAGCAATGTAATGTACAAGTATCAGCTATGGCCTAATACCTAGCAGATAGTAAGGTCTCAGCTCTTAACTTCTGCTAGCTCTTTGACCCCTTTGACCCTCAGTTAACTAATCTAAAAAATGAGCACAGTAAATCCCACCTCAGTGACTTGCAGTGAGGCTTGAAGGCAAGACAAGATATGAAGATGATCCAGAAACTGTTACGTGTCAGTCATGTACAAAAGATTATATTCTTTATTATCTGCAGTTTTACCATCAGTGTTGATTGACAATAAAGGATAGCTCCCATATTTCCATCTTCTCCATGAAGAATAATACAGTGATCTAAAAAATTTCTTTTTGCTTTAACAATCTCTGAATTTATGCTTATGGTTATGGTGAGAACGTGTGGAATTGGCTAGGGTGACTGCGTGGGCAAGACCTTCCAAAGTGAGAACTGATGCTTTACTTTCAAAGGCCTTCTCAACCACATCCCACTTGCTTGTGAACAAGATCACATCTCACGTGGGGGCTGTTTGTGTCTTCAGGGAAGGGGTGGCGTGGTTACATGAAATGTGTTGTCCCAATGCAGATGGAGAAATGCCACTTTCAATGAGATTAAAGCTCTGACTCTCTTCCCTCCACGTCTATTAACTCGTAACTGTACCCTGAAGTCTCTGAACCTGTGTCCTAGAAAGGAAACAATAAAATAAAAAGATACATATTTTCTCACATTTTTTCAAAGTGCAGTTTTTGTTTTTTCTTTTTCAAGACATCTTCCCCTTAGCCCCAAATGTGAATTTCTTGGCATTTCTCTCCTCTCTTGAGAGAGAAGAGGGAAGAAGGCATATTTTATTGAGGTAGAAGCAGAATGATCATAAATTTACAAATCAATGGCTAAAATGCAGTTTTACTCAACATCTATCAGAAGCTCTAAGAATCATAAAAGAGTTTGGAGAGTTTTCTCCAGTAGCAGTAGGTATAAACATGAAGGTGTTTGTGACTCTGTCTTCCTCGATCTTGCTGTAGCTTAAAGTCTTAAATAAACTCAAGCAAAGTAGGCCATACAATTATAGAGGTTTATCCTCACTCTGAGAATAGGAGCACTTCTAAAAGAAATAATTAGTACTACTAAAATGCTCAGTTACTGGACCTTTAGTTTGAGGAAATGGTTTTTAAATATTTAAAATGGCATAATTTCTCTCTAGGTTCACAGAAATGTAGAAAATAATGGAGAAGTAAAATAAATTAGACTGAATTTGGGAACCATAAGCAGTCCCTGGATTAGAAATACATTCCATTCCCAAATTGGTTTGTAAGTTGAATTTGTACATAAATCAGAACATTACATACAGTTTTCATCTAATATCAGTCCAATGTTTGTTTTCATATATAGCATATAGTGTACCTTTCTATGCACAAACAGTATTAAAGCAATGCTGCCAGATAAACTAAAACATCTTTAACGTATTAATACAGAAATAATAGTAATCATATTTTGATGTGTGTTACAAAGTAGCTCCCATTTGGTATTATAAAGCATTACATATACCTCAAATTTTTAATATAGTAGGCTTTACAGAGACTGGTTCTTAACTATAGGTTGTACATAAGTCAAATATGTGTAACCCAGGAACTGTGTGTACAGCAGTCATGTGTATAAATTACTGTTTCTGAGTTATCTATTGAAACACAGATTATGACAGAGATATTTCCATTTTCGTTTAAACTGTGATAATTCCAAAATATCTACAGAAAACAGTCAAAATCCTTTAGTCTGCCTTCCCAGATCCTTTATAATTTGCCTTCCAAGCAACTTTTGGGTCATATTCCTTCTCCAACCCACTAGGCATCGTGCGTTTTGTTCACACACATCACTTACCATTTTCTTCAACTCTGCAAGCAATTTCACACCTCTTTGCCTTTTATCCCTAGCATTCCCTCAGGTTGGAACAATCTTCTACTTACTGATTTTTTTTTTCTTTTAAGTCTCCATTGAAATGTCACTTCCCCTACAACACTGCTCCTGAACTCCCAAATGGATCCTCAGACTCCCCCCTTCATATTTTGGTAATTCATAATTAATACCATTACTGAGAACTTTATCTTGACTTGCTCTGAAGTTATAAAATATCTGTCTTTACCTTTCAATGGTAAGTAACTTGAGAACACACATTACTCAACTCTGGGTTCACCAGTTCCTTTTACTTGATGAATATTTAATAAATATTTAGTGAATAGGTGAATAGATAGACGAATGGATGGATCAAGTAATAGCAAAAGACAGTGAAGTATATTATGGATTCAGAGTCTTATCTTTACCCAGCTTTAAGACAATTGCTTGGCACCATTGCAGTGTGTGTGTTTTGAATGTCTGCTAATTTTATCATTCTTGCTAGTTCACAACCCTTCATTTATACAACTTTCTCTCTAACTCATCATCACATGCTTGGTCCGTGAGGCTCAGATGGGACTTACCCATTTTCAGATTTTGACCCATGATCTGGAGCCGAGTATCCCATTTGCCTGAGTGCAGATGTTGGTTTGAGGATAGAAATAAGATGTAAACTAGAAAAATTAGTCTTCTCCCAAGTAGACTGAATGGGTTAGTGGAAGAGAATCTCTTTTCAAAGAAATGTGGGATATGAAGCTGACGTGAGCTGGAGCTCCAGTAGCACTTGTTTCCAGTATGAGGGAAGACCCTATACGCGAAGAAAGCCAAGCTGAAAAAAGTGAGGTTTAGGGATGAAAAAAGAGATATGTAAACAAATACGACGGTGGTGTTCAACTTCTAGATTTAGCTAAGCCTATAGCCCGTTTTCCAGATGTGAGTAAACAAATTCCCTAATTTTATTTTATTTACATTAATCAACTTGGTTTTTTTGTTACCTGACAGCAGAAGAATGCTAACTAAACACAGAGATAGCCAAGGAAATTGATCTAATATTGTTATTTTTTCGTAGAAATACTTGTGTCTCTGAAGAAAATCTAGTCAGTTACTGAGGTATGGGGGAAAAATGTCTCTCAAAACTCAAGGTATATAAAATTTTCTACCTCTTGGCCTTTCCATTATCCCTGCATTCAAACAACACCAAATTCTTCTTAACGAAATCTCGTACTTCTCAAACTCATCTTTGTTTCCATAGCCCGCTGCCACCTCGTGGTTCCAGCTGTCATGATCTCTTCCCTCTGCTCCATCAGCAGTCTCCCCACCAGTGTCGTGTCCCCCAGCCTCCTTACACTGTATTCTCTGGGTGTTTATAGCATGATCTCTCTGAAACAATGTTATGGCGATTCTTACTTGAAATACTTTGTTGTCTCCCATTATTCTCAAGAGAGAGTTCAAATCCTTTGGTTTAATTTATAAAACTCTATATTTCTGTCCATCTTTACCTCTTTCAACTCTCCTTTAGCCCTTATGGCTTCAACTGTATTGAATTTTTAAAATTCCTTGACTGTGCTGTACTCTTTCTTCATTCTATGACTTTTTATATTGTTTTCCTTTTGATACCCTTGTGATACCCTTCTGTCAAGTCTTTTAAAATAGTTTAATTCCTTCTTTAGATGTCAGTCTATACAGCACCTCCTTTGAGAAACTTTCTGTAATATTCTAACTGGAATTACATGTCCCTCTGATGTATTACCATCCAAAACCCACAGCCATTGAGTTGCTTCCAACTCATAGTGACCTTACAGGACAGAGCAGAACTGCCTCCTAGAGTTTCCAAGGAGTGGTTGGTGAGTTTGAACTGCTGACCTTTTAGTAAGCAGCTGAGCACCTAACCAAGCACTACTCAGGCTCCCTCATATGACACAGTTACTATTATTGTTACTGGTAGTCTCAAAGAGGAAATAACATCCACAGAATCCCATTACTGCCTTTACTATCAATCCAATTGCAATTCATAACAACCCTATGGACAGAGTAGAACTGCCCCACAGGGTTTTGAAGGCTGTGACCTGTCAGAAGCAGATCCCCAGGCCTTTCTTTTTCTCTCACCACCCCTCCTCTTTTTAATTGTGATTGAGTGAAAGTGTACAATTCAGTTTAAATTTACCTGCCCGCCTATCTGCAGCTCCTCCTGTTCTCCTTGCCTGGTGACAGCATGCTCCTTCTTTCTGTTCTATGCATGTAATATTCTTTTAACAATCCTCTGTCCCCTCCTCTCCCCCAGGCCTTTATTTTGAGGCATTTCTGGATAAGTTCAAACTGTCAGCCTTTCGGCTAGTAGTTGAATGCTTGATTATCTATGCCATCCAAGGCCCTCTGTCTTTGTGTATAGCTGAAACTCATTCCAAAGCCATTGCTGTCAATTCTGACTCATACTGATCCACAGGACAGAGTGCAACCACCCCTAAGGGTTTCCAAAGAGCAGCTGGTGGATTTGAACTGCTGACCTTTTGGTTAGCAGCTAAATATTTAGTCACCGCACCACTAGGGCTCCTTATCACCATAAGATCCTCTATTTTTTCATTTCATTATGTTTAAATGTTTGTTTGCTAACTCTGATGGGTCATCCTGTATAGTGCTTATGTTTTATTGTCATGTACCCAAGACCTATTATGATATCTGAAACATAACAGGTTTCTATAAGCATGCTTTGATTGATTTAGTATGTCTCCTTCTGTTCTGTCCTCTTGGCAGTGAATAGAGTGATTGCTATATAACAAGTGTGTAGTAAATGTTGTTTATTCAGTGATGGCTTCTGTCAGTTTGCTCCTGTTACCAGCAGTGGTTAAGTCCATTGCTTGTGGCTCTCACTTTTCCTTGTCTCCACTAAAGAATGTAAAGCTTCTCCACAGGGTTTCCATCTGTAAAGCCAGTAATAATTTCACTATTGTTTCTCATGCGTAACTGAAGGTGATTATCCAAAAGCCACATGAAGCAGATTTTTCAGATATTATCTCCAATTTACAGCAAAATATCAAGTCTTACAAGTATTAAATGACAATAAAAACTTAGATGTTCTGATTCCATATTCAAAATTCTGACACTGATTCCTAAAACCTCATTAATGTTGGGGTGAAAACATCTCAATCCTCTATCCATTTAAACAACACTTCTTTCATAATCTGTGTGATAGGTAAAGGAAAAGCCATCTGGAGAACTTAGGCAGAATGACAGAAGCATGCAACTGGTGAAATTCTAAAGGCATAACCCTTAGTGGTGTCAGATTGTTGTGGATGTCATAGAGCATGGATTAGTCTCCTTGGTCCTTTCTAAATGTGTCCTATCTCATTAGAAACATACTGTAGAACCAAACAGTTATTAGATGATGTGAAAACTAAGTGGAGGGAGGTAGAGGGAAGACTGCAGAGTGTGTAACTGTTCTCGATACAGCAAGAGGAGTGCAACAGTGTGTTATGATGAGGTAACGGTCCACAAAACCTGTGGAGCTGGCCAACCCTGAAAACAAGAACTGAGATTTCTGAGATGGACAGTAAGTAAAAAGTAGAAAACAAACTTCATTTATTTCAAAACTTTCATTTGAATAGTATACATAAGCTAGTCAGGCCTTGGATTTCCACAGATGCTTGCTCTCCGTGAGTGTTGAAATAAACTCACAGAATGATATCTTTTTTTTAGCCACACTATATCTGCTAAGGAAACCCTAGTAGTATAGTGGGTTAAGTGCTATGTCTGCTAACCAAAAGGTCGGAGTTCAAATCTGCCAGGCACTCCTTGGAAACTGTATGGGGCAGTTCTACTCTGACGTCTAGGGTCGCTATGAGTCAGACCCAACAACAGTGGGTTTTATATCTGCTAAAAGAGGGAAAAGTTTTGTTATTGGTTAGAAGGAAACATAGGGTATGTGGAAGCAGTATATGTTCTCTGGGGATGGAAAAAATACATGACAGTATGTGTGTACAGTAGCTCTGAGCAGAAGGATATAAAGTGTGATGGTCAGGATTATGTCAACTTGGCTACTACATATTTGGCTGCTGTATTAAGTGGCAGGGCGGGGTTTGTGGTGGCTCCCTGTCCCTCAGCTCTCATCTCGTGACTTTTCACTACGGCGGCAGATGGCTCATGTGGCCAGGAGCTCCAGCTCTCTGCTTCCAGCGTCTGGTTTCGGGACTTGAACTAGCAGCTGTTGGACTCATCAGTCCTTACAGTCAGCACTTGAGAGTCCTGCTCCCTGACCTGCCGATCCTGGGTTTGCCAGCCTCTGTCACTTCGTCTCACCACCAGCTTGGGATCCTCTGACCTACACAACCAGTGATCTAGAACTCTCTTCTCTGACTTGCTGATGTTGGGTTCCTCAGCTTCCGTGGCCACGTGAGGCTTGTGCCAGAGCTTGGGACATTCAGCTTCTGTGATTACGTGAGCAGTTTCCTATATCTGTATCTATCTATCTATCTATTATAAATCTTTCCTTGTACCTACACGTGTTACTAGTTTTGCTTCCCTAGAAAACCCAGCCTAAGACACAAGAAATCTTCATACATCTATATTCCAAGTAATATTCTATGTGGTTAAATGCATAGAATTTGCAGTTAGACTGACGTGGTGCAAATTTTGAATCTATTGCTAACTGACCTGTACAATCTTGGAGAAATTATTTATTTTTCCAGGTCTCACATTTTCTCATTTTATCTACAGAATGAGAATAATAGGTTTATGGGAAGAGTTAAAGAATTATAATATAAATGATGTAGAATAATGTGTAGTACACAGTAAGCACTCAGTAACTATAAGCCATCATTTTACATGTCTATTTTGTGTAGATTGGTAATAAATATACAAAGTTGACAGAGCTGTATATACAAAGTTGAACGAGCTATATATACAATAGCCAGATGCTCAGAATCTAGGGTCAGGAAGGCCCTCCATTGGCTATATCCCATCGTAAGAGATTTAAATTCTATAACATTCATTTATTCTTTGGTAAGACAGAGTGATAATAGAACCTTTCTTGTAAAGTAGCTATGTCATGTAAGCTAGTTACTTACCTGGCCTATAGCACGAGGTCCACAAATGACAGCTGTTATCATTACAGAGCTGGATTCTTTATCTACTGACATTGCTCTTACTGAGAACTGATTGCTTCAGCAAGAAGTAACAGGTAGAACTGACATTTTTCATTCCATGTGCCACGAAGAAGAAAGCTATTTGAACTCAGCCCTAAAAGAAGAAGAAGAAGAAAAAAAATCCTTAAGGAAACAACTCTATTGAAGTTGATATTTCATTTTTAATTGTAGGGTAAGAGATACTTCTGTTTTGTTTATTTTGTTTATTTACTTATTTCTACAGACACCAAAGTGCCAGCAGGTGTTTCTTTGTCAGTTGAGCCAAAATAGAACTTCCGTTATGGACGCTCAGCATGTTGCCTTCAGCTGAGTGACCTTTTTTGATCCTACAGATTCATTTAAATGGATATAGACATGTTGAAACATGTCCATTGGAAGTGTGTGTCATTTGGGAAATTTTTACAAACATGTCATGGAGGTAAGAAGCTGACTAAAAAAATTTACAAAATTCAGGCATCAGTTAGATTTAAACACATAAATTCAAATTAAAACAACACAGCTAGGCATCAGAATTCTAGGGCTGAGGCACCATTAAGCCTGTAAAGTGATCGTATGGCTATTCTTCCAGGATGCTGTACTGAGACTAAGGAGCAAGGGAAACTAGGCCTTTCTAAGCATTTGTGTATGAAGCACCATGCTGAGTATTTTCTGCCACTTAATCCTTACCAAAAAGCTCCAAGACATAAACATGATGGTTATTTAACCCAAAATGCTTGGATTCAGGTAGGCTGTGGTTCTAATCTCAGCTCCACCAACTTTCAGTTACATGAATCTGGGCCCAGTAAAGCGTCTACTTCGTTGCATATAAATTGGGGCTAATAAATCTGACTTTCAGGGCTCTTTTCAGGATTACTGAAGACAGTACATGTGAAGATTTTAGCACAATGTCTGGCACATAGTAACTGATCGATAAATGGAAACTGTTACTCTTGTTATCCTCGTTTTGTTAACAAGCACCATTAAGTTTCCCAGTTCTCCTTCCATAGCCATGCTTACAGAGATCTTCCCCAAAATGTCACTCATCAATCACCCCATGCTGTCATTACCATTAACATTCCCTTTCCCAATAGTTAGAAATACTGTCACATGTTTAATATTTACCACATCACAGGTTTTGTGTTAAACTTTTTATATAAGTTATTTCAGTAAGAACCTATGAGGTACATATTAGTTTTATACTTGGAGGTGAAGTAAGTGAAGCATGGAGAGAACAAATAATTTGCCCAGGATCTCAGAGCTAACACTGGTGTCAGAACAAGGATTTGAGCTGCCTAACTTAAAAGCTCATGATCTTAACACATTGGTGCCAACATTAACCTGTAACCTTTGCTATTTCCTCATTTCCCCTTGGATCCTGAAACACAAAATAAAATTCAAATATAAGAATGAACATCAAGTGTCTTTTTACATAGCTATATACTCAGTAAATACAGGTTTGACAAAAGTGTGACACAAATATCACCACAGCACCCTACTTTGACACTCAAAGAAGATACGACACTTTTTCAGCTCAACCCTGAGATAGTATTGTAATTATTTTCAACAGAGTTTCAGGAAATTGTGATTAGAGTTAATATATAAGATGTATATTTTTATGCAGCTCCTCATCTGTTGCTATGAGGTGGAATCACTTCGGTGGCAATGGGTTTTTGTTTGTTTGTTTTAGTCTATTACAGCTGGCTAATATTATATAGGAATACATAAAACTTCTCATATCTTGAGAAGAAAAGTTGCTTTCCAAGAGCACACAGCTACCAATAGCAGATTCTTTTTGGGAACTCAGTTTTCAGATTCCAGTCATATCTTCTTTGCACAAAGCTCACTGCTTCCACTGGCTCTAAAGAGATTCCACTTTTGACCAAGCAGCCAGTAGAAGTCAAAAGCTGGTTGCCAATAACAGCACATGGCCTGTCTGTGCATTGGTGAACTCTGCCCCCAACTCTGGCCATGGATAAAGAGTACAATAATTTTCAGTGAGTATTTTTAGATGGTTCTATGCTTTTGTTAGCTTTCTAATGAAATACGGTTCATGTGAACTGTTTTCAGCCATAACCCATAGGACAATTCATGTGCCCTGATCTATCACAGCTTTAAATTGCTGGTTTAAAAGGAAGCAGGTAAAAGCAGAGACCACTTGCAACACCTAAGATGGAATCAAAATGTGTTCTCTGGGGACAGTCTACTAGTCGGGGTGGGCCAACTGGTATAGTAAACAATCCGGAATGTTGATGGCTTAATGCAAAATTAGTTTCTCACTCATGTCACTGTCTAAAGCAGATTGGTGGGGTGGAAGAGGGTGGTGACGGGTGGAGGCTGCGATTTATCCAACTACTTAGGCTCCCATACACCCTGTCTTCCCTTGTATCCTCAGTGAACAGATGGAACAAAAGAAGAGGGATGGGGGATTCCCGTGGGAGAAGCTTGTGGGCCAGGCCTCAAAGAGGCATGCAATTACTTCTATTTCCATGGTCCAGAACACAGGACTGTGACCAAACTTAACTGCAGGGATAGATTGGCGTGTGATGTCTAGCACAGTGCACAGAAGGCACCTTAATTTGATGAATAACCTGCTGGTATCTTCAACTGCAGCCTCTTCCCTCTCGAAACACTATTTAAACAAATCCAGTACATGCTCTTATATAACACTAGCTTGAGTAAGAAGAAGACATTGAAACTTGGTCTTAAATGAAATAAAACAAAACAAATGCGTACACACACAAACCCTGTCTAATGTTTATTTTTCATCTGGGCTTGAACTACTCAACATTTAAAACACGCAAGAGACATATGCATTCATTTTAAATATGAATGGCTCTTTATCCATCAATCTTGCTTCTAGGTACTTATTTGAAGTAAGTAAGTAGAAAATGCATAAGGATATATGTAAACTACACTCATTACATCATTATTATAATGGGAAAATTTTTATTTCTTGGTATTTAGCCAAGTAAATAAGTGGAAAGTATACAAGGATATATGTAAAAGGATGTTCATTACCACATTACCATAACAGGGAAATGGTAAATTAAAATGCACATCAATAGAGAGTTGATTAGGTGAATTATAGTGAGTTTATATAATGTAGCAGTCTGCAGCCTTTAAATATCATGAAGTATTTTCATATGCATTTTCTATGATATTTCTATATAGCAAGTTGCAAGATAATAAATATCACAAGTTCTATACATGTATCCTGTGGTCTTTGCATCATCTCGTATACATGTGAAAATTGGAAAATAAAAAAGGACAACCAAAAAACAATTGATACACTTGAAATGAACTGATGTTAAAGAATATTGAACATATCTTAGACAGCCAGAAAAATGAATACATCCATCTTGGAGAAAGTATAACCAAAATGCTTATTAAAAGCAAAGACGACGAGATCTGTTTCTGTATCTATACCTATATTCACACATTTGTATCTACATATCCAAAAAACCCACTGCTATTGAGCCTGTTCCAATTCATAGCATCCCTATAGAACAAAGCAGAACTGCCCCATACAGTTTCCAAGGAACACCTGGGGGAACTTGAACTGTCAACTTTTAGGTTAGCAGCTGTAGCTCTTAACCATTACGCCACCAGGATTTCCTCTATATTTATGTTGTATGTTTATATATATATCTATATCCAACTCTAGCAGAAAATAAAAAGAACTTCAGTGAGACAGAGTGACACAGTGACTGCAAAAATAAGTTCAAATGTATCAACAATTGTGAGGATGGTGCAGGACTGAGCAATGTTTCTTTCTGCTGTAGATAAGCCAACTGGACTGCACCTAGCAACAACATATGTTCACCAGGATTACTGTGTATTCTAAACTCTATATGAAGGCTATATCTTATAGTTGTATAGCATACAACTGGTCCTGGAATGTCTGTATCTGTGTCTATATGTATCTGTCTATATTTGTATCTATATATATCCACAACCCCCTCCAAAAAAACTAATGCTGCTGAGTCTATTCCAACTCATAGCAGCCCTATAGAACAAAGTAGAGCTGCCCCACAGAGTTTCCAAGGAGCACCTAGAGGAATTTGAATGGCCAATCTTTAGGTTAGCAGCCTTAACCACTATACTACCAGGATTTCCTCTGTATTTATATTGTATGTCTGTATCTATACATAACTCCTTCTATTTCTGTGTGAGAGACTAGAAAAGCATTTGCTGTAGAATCAGTCCATCTCATGACGAATCCATGTGAATCAGAACAGAACTGTGCTGCATAGATTTTTCATGGGCTAATTTTTTGGAAATAGATCACCAAGCCTTCCTTTCCAGGTGCCTCTGTGTGGACTCAGTTAACAGCTAAGCATGTTAGCCACTTGCCCCTGTCGTGGATTCCATCTAGGAGACAATGCCTTACAAACTTTGGGAAGGAATATAGTCACATCTCTTATTTTACCCAATTTATTGCTGGGGCCTCCAAATACTTTCCATGCAAAACATTCAGAATCCTATCAGTAGGGGTCTTCTCTCCCTCTGAACTATCCGGGAAGATCAAGAGCATGTTGGTCCAGGAGTGGAGGATGGGAGAGTGGTGAAAAAGGGGTGGGTCATTTTGGCTTCACCCTCAAAGAGGAAGTTCAAATTGTGCTGCCTTCCCATGAAATTACCCAGTAATAATAATCTGAGAGACTGTGTTAGTCTTATGTTAATCAGGCATACAAAACAGCCCACCTCTGTGACGTCCCATAACTGCACCCTTTTTCCGCACAAAGGATCCCCCTCAAGTGATGGGAAACTTTCCTCTAAAGTTTTGAAACAAAAAGTTTTTTGATTTCACTAACTAGCCTTTGTTAGAGCTGTGACCCACCAATCCCTCTGAGGGAGCGTTCCTTCAATGACACCAGGCATTTTAAGGAAGATTCCCTACAGGATTTCAAGTTGTCTCACATGGACTCTTCCTTGGGGACAAGCAGAGAGAAGGGTCATCACTGATTATTGCTTCTGTCACCTCTCACTAGAAAATAAGAGGACAAAAAATTCTCAACATGTAAAATGCATGAACTTACATGAAAGCTTTCTGTCCTCTTACGTATGAAATGTATACATATATGCATTGTTACAGATGACCTACACATAATCTCTAAAATATATACATGATACATGTAAGCAGAGATGTCTGAAAGAATGTTTTCAAAATAGTATCAGTTGTTGTCTGTATTAGTGATGTTCTGTTCGTTTTTACTCATCTGTATTTTTTGCTCTTAAAACCCCTTATCTTTCTATATGCTGTATGATATTGGCATAGTTGAGCATGAAGTATGAAGGTAAGTACATGTTTTTATAGTGTCATGTTTGAACTAAATTGATGCTTAAATTTTTTCCAGACACCTTCAGTGAAAAGAGTGTTAGGACAAAAATTACTAAGAATTGTACTTTCATGCTTGAAGTTGAAGTAAATTGAGATTGAAAAGATCTAGGTGAAATGTAGTTACTGCATTCTCTGAACAGTTTTAGTTTTGTGTTGGCTTATCTTGCTGAGTAATAGCTGAGTCTCTGATCAACAGTTGTTTTTGTTGTTGTTAGGTGCTGTCAAGTTGGTTCTGACTCAGAGCAATCCTATGTACAAAAGAATGAAACACTGTCCCATTCTGTGCCATCCTTACAGTTGTTTGCTTGACGCCACTGTGGCAGCCACTGTTTCAGTCCACCTGATTGAGTGTCTTCCTCCCTTTTGCTCACCATCTCCTTTACTAAGTATGATGCCCTCCTGATAACACGTCCAAACTACATGAGACAAAGTCTCACCATCCTTGTTTATAAGGAGCATTCTGGTTGTACCTCTTTCAAGATAGATCTTTTTAGTTTCTTTGGCAGTCCATGGTGTATTTAATAAACTTTGCCAACACCACAGTTCAAAGCATCAATTCTTCTTCGGTCTTTCTTATTCATCATCTAACTGTTTCATACATATGAAGTGACTGAAAACACCACAGCTCTGGCTGGGCTCACCTTAGTCTTCAAGATGGTATCTTTGTTTTTCAGTACTTTAAAGAGGTCTTCTGCAGTAGATTTGTACAACAAAATGTGTTTTGATTTTTTTACTGATGCTTCTATGAGAGTTGATTGTGGATTCAAGTAAAACGAAATCCTTGACAGCTTCAATCTTCATCATCATGTTGTGCACTGGTCCAGTTGTTAGGATTTCTGTTTCTTTTATGTTGAGGTGTTAACCATACTGAAGGCTGTGGTCTTTGATCTTCATCAGTAAAGGTTTCAAGTCCTCTTCACTTTTAGCAAGCAAGGTGGTGTCATCTGCATAAAACAGGTTGGTTGTTAATGACTCTTCCTCCAATCTGGATATCCCGTTCTTTTTCATGTAGTCCAGCTTCTCAGATTATTTGCTCAGCATAAAGACTTAATAGATATGGGGACAGGATACAACCTTCATGTACACTTTTTCTGACTTGAAAACATTCAGTATCTCCTTGTTCTGTTTCAATGACTGCCTCTAGAGCTGTGTACAGGTTCCTCATGAACACTTAAAGATTCTGGAATTACTATCCTTTGCAATATTATCCATAATTTGCTATGATCCACACAGTTGAATACCTTTGCATAGTCAATGAAATACTGGTAAACTTTTGTCTGGTATTCTCTGCTTTCAGCAAAGATCCATCTGACATCAGCAATGATATCTCTGGTTCCACATTCCCTTCTGAATCGGATGTGAATTTCTGGCAGTTACCGAGTCAGACCTTGGTGCCGATCACTTAAATGCAGCTGTGTACTAGTAATCATCCTCTCTCTCTTTCCATCCTTCACTGAGAGGTGTTAAGCACGAGTTTTGGTGGCATCATCATCATGCATTTGGAGGTTACTTTATTAACTCATGATGCTGTAAACAATACACTGATCACAATAGAAGGAAATCTACAGAGAAATAGAATGCATAGGTTAGGAACTATTGGGAACAAGGACATTGTTGTTTCCCTGACTCCCACAGAACCTAGCGGTACTTACACATAGTAAGCCCTCAATAAAAAATTGTCACATTAAAGTTGACCTGAATTATTTTATTAATTACAAATTAATCTTCTTCTTATGGCTGCCATATCTTATTGTTTTCTCAAGTAAATTTTCAGTATAATTCAAACATAGAAAACTAAAGACATCTCCAAGAATATCTAGAACTGTTTAATGTACCTTGGGCAACATACATGAAAAGGTTTCTTGTTTGCTCTCTGTTTTAAAAACTTGTAAATCCTTTCTTAGCAAGCGGCCCACTGTGAACGGTAAAGAAGAGAATGCTGTTTGAGAGAAGGCTCCGGTGAGATGGAAAGATGTCCAGGTGACTGTGTAAAGAGATTCTACCTGACAGGCCTTCCCAGACGGGCGAGTTGCCTTCGAAGCACATTATTGTACTATCAAAGCCAGAAGTAGCGTAGCTGAGGCAAGACTCAGACTTCAGAACTATTTGAACACAGGGAAAGATGTCTGGGTAATTCAGTGTTGAACTGAAGGTTGACGGGGGCCTGGGACTTGTTTGAGCTTAGCAGAGAGAGACTGAGCTGATTTTCAGAGCCCCCTTACCTTATTTTCTGAAGTTTCAATCCAGCTTAATGTGGACTGTGACTTAAACATCCCTCTATTACCATCCCCTGGCTATGTGTTTTTGCTAACTTGAGTCCTATAACAACTTAAGCTGTTTTTTCATTGCTAAGACAAGATTTTGTTTCTTTAATAGACAAGTAAACTTTGAATGTAAAAAGGGAAAATAGGATAATTGAAAGGACAAAAATAAAAGGTTTCTATAAACTTGCCAGATATGTACATGCATACATGCTTATGTATATGTTGCCTGGTAGCATTTTATGTATACTATAAATATAAAAATAATTATACATATGTATGTTGCAGTGCATACATATATATAATATGAATGTAAAAATGACATACATATTTTGTTGTTGTTAGGTGTTGCTGAGTCAGTTCTATCTCATAGCAACCCTATAGGACAGGTTATACCTACCCCACAGGGTTGCCATGGGGGAGGTGGTTAATTTGAACTGGTGACCTTTTGGTTAGCAGCCAAGCTTTTAACCACTATACCTTCAGGGCTCCTACACACACACACACACACACACACACACACACAAAACCTTTTCATATACATACAAAAATCTTCAACGTCATTTTTAGAGTTGAAAAAAATGTACCATAATCAACTAGTTGGTATTTACCTTGTTGTCAATTTAAGCAGGGAGCCAAACTGAAAAACAGCCAAGAGAGGAATCTAAATGAAGAAATCTGAAGATGACCAGATAGATGTTTGGAGTATGTAGGGAAAGTATTGTCTAGCATCCTTCAAATGCCATTCATTTTTATAAGCATTAGCTCTTTTCAGGATACTGCTCTTTTATCTCCAACTAGTTATCTTTAGAACAAGGTTCAAGATGATTCTACAAGAGTACTCCTGACTTCTTAACACAATGTTGAAAGACTTAAATATTTCTATGCCTGTGTACCTAGCCTTTAAAAATAAGTATTTGGATTTGAAAGACCACTTAGATCACTTGTTTGTTAATTATTTCATGTTGCTTTGAGTAAATTTCTTTACCTTTACTGGGGGCTTGGGGGGTGTCTCGTATGTAAAATAATAGAAGCTCTATATAGGATCCGACTCTACGGCACTTGGCTTGGCATACGGATTTTTCAACTCTCACATTTTTAGGTTCTATTATTTTGAGATTTGAAGATCACTAAACATTTTTGATCATTATTTAATTTTTTAAAGAAAACTACTAAATAGCGTTTGGAAGACAAAAGATTTGGTAGAGTCAATTTTTCTCCAAGAACTTGGAAGACATTAACATATTTTCTTTTTTAATAAGAGTACAAGTAGGAAAAGGTACATATGACTGGATTTTTTTTTCTGTATGTATGTGTATATATATATTTATTATGACTGAATGAAAATGTACATTCCCATATAAATTTACATGCCCATCTATATGCAGCTTCCACTGCTCTCCCTGTCTGGTGACAGCACACGATTCCTCTCTGCTCCGTACATGTCTCATCCTCCCAACAGTCTCCTATCCCCTCCTCTCCACCCACTCCCCTTCCTCCAGCCAGAGGTCAGCAGGATGATTTCCTATAGATGCATAGAACCATAATGTGCATCCAATATATGGTCAATCTGCATTGCCAAGTCCAATCCATTTGTGTCTGAAGAGTAGACCTTCTGGATTTTTTACAAAGTTTTATCAGTTGTTTCTTTTTCAATCTGTGTGATTTTTGTATTATTACAGGTTTATTCTTTTCCTTTTTCACTTCTGATTTAGGAGGCTAATGTTACTTAGTGTGTCTTCATTCTTATATTTTGAATTTCATAAAGTAAGTTCTCTGTCTGATGAGAATGATACATCTCAAGAAAACTCCCAGTTCTCTCTGCGATTTCTCCTTAGTAAGATACATGCAGTTTCAAATTCAAACACTATAATTAGGGCAGATCCTTACAAGGCAGCTGTTTCTGCAATTTCATTTAAACACCAACTGCAGGTTAATGTAAGTAAATTTCAAATGGCATGCAATAGCCATTTTGATATAAGGGAAAGATGTTTTGCACCCCAAGTCTTGGGTTTGACTCTTGAGTCTGTGGATTTCTACATAAAAACTGGGGACTATCCTTTGGCAACTCTTAGACTTGATTTTCTTGTCTGTAAAGAAGGAAGCATTGAAAAGTGTTCTATGACCTATTTCAGTAAATGTATCACATATAATTGAAAAAAATGTATGTATTCTGCAGCTGTTGAATATTGCATTATATAAACGGTAATTAGGTCAAGACAGTTAATATTTTTCCTCATTCCATCTCTTTATTGATTGCTATTTTATATTTCCTTTGAAGATGCTGGTATAGGAAACAGAGGAAATGATGAATGAAATAAAAAACACATCAAAGTTTGTAGATTTAAACTAAAACAGGAATTGTTAGGAAAAAATACTGTACTTAATGCTGCCTATGGAAACACACTATCAGTACAAAGAAAACTGTAAGTTGTTAATAAATAGGTGGAATAATACTACTATGTCAAGAAAAGCATAAAAGCTTAGGCTATTTTGACACCTGTAAGTGGACTCCAAGAAAAAGAATGCTGCAGAGATAAGTAAGGAGATTTCACCATAATAAAGAGGTAATTTTTAAGGAACTCATAACAGTTATAAATGTGTATCCATCTAAGATTAAGATCCCACCCAAAATAAATGAAAAACTGACAGAGAGAGACAATTCCACATTAATATTAGGATATAAACATCCCTTTTCTAAGCACCTGATAAAACATATAATATAGCAATCAATAAAGAGATGGAATGAGCAAAAATATTAACTGTCTTGACCTAATTACTGGTAATTACTGTTTATATAATGCAATATTCAACAGCTGCAGAATACATACATTTTTTCAATTATACATGATGCATTTACTGAAATAGGTCATATAACACTTTTCAATGCATTTAAAGACCTAAAATCATACAGTTTACAATGGAATTAAATTTAAAATTAGAATAATAGCATATGGGGAAGAATAAAATTAAATGACTCTTCTAAATAATTCATGGTTCTCAGACTTCATAAAGAAAATTAGAAAGCATTTTCAACAATAAAACACAATGAGTAAAAAATTGTGAAATATAGTTAATGCAGGGACAAGAGGGAAATTTATAGCTTATGTTAGTGTAGAAGAAAGATTTAAATTAAATGACCAAGATTACTGCAGAAGAAATTACAAAACAATAGAGAAGATAAGTGTGGAGGGGGGATAAAGACAAGCCATAGAATAGAAAAGAGACAGATAAACTAGAAAAATTTGGTAAACAAAAGCTGGTTCTTTAAAAAGTTGACAAAATTAGCAAACTCCTTTTTTAAAGATTAGTTGACTGTATCTGAGTAGTTCTATTTCTCAGATCTCTGTTCTATTCCACTGATCTATTTAATACTTCATTTCCAATATCACATTGTTTTGATCACTGTAGCTTTACAGTAAGTCTTAAAGTAGGGGAGTGTCAGTCCTTCAGCTCTGTTTTTTTCAGTATTGTGTTGGCTATTCTAGATCCTTTTCCTTTCTATACATAGTGTAGATACCACACATATGTCAGTTTGTTGTACTGTGGTGGCTTGCATGTTGCTGCAACGCTAGAAGTTATGCCAGGTCAAATAACAGCAGGGTCACCCATGGTGGCTGGGTTTCAGTAGAGCTTCCAGACTAAGATAGCTTTCAAAGACGTATGTGGTGGTCTACTTCAGAAAATACTGGCCACTGAAATGTTTATGAATAGCAGCCGAATGCTGCCTGATATACTGCCAGATCACCCCCTCAGGCTGGCATTCAAGAGATGACTCAAAGTAGAATAGACTTTAGTGATGTGGCTAGAGTCAAGCTTTCAGGACTTACATTTGCTAATGTTACATGACTCAAAAGGAGAAGAAACAATTTCAAACATACATTAATCATCAGAACATGGAATGTATAAAATGTTCACCTATGAAAACAGCAGCCAGCCACAAAAACAGTAAGTCATCCAAAATGAAACACATAAAGATTGTTATCCTAGGCTTCAGTGAGCTGAAGTGGACTAGTATTGGCCATTTTGAGTCACATAATCACATAGTCTACTAGGCTGAGAAAGACACCTTGAAGAGGTAAGGCATTGCATTCATCATTAAAAAGAACATTTCAAGATCTATCATGATATACTTTATGGTTCTATACATCTATAGGATATCATCCTGCTGATCTCTGGTTGGAGGAAGGAGAGTGGGTAGAGAGGAGGGGAAGGAGACTGTTGGGAGGATGAGACATGTATGGAACAGAGAGGAATAGTATGCTGTCTCCAGACAGGGAGAGCAGTGGAAGCTGCATATAGATGGGCATGTAATTTATATGGGAATGTACATTTTCACTCAGTCATATTAAATAAAAAAAAAAGATCTATCATGAAACACAGTGCTGTCAGTAACAGAGTAACACTCACATCTAGAAGGAGTACCAGTTAATATGATTATTTTTTAAATTTATGCACCAACCACTAAGATGAAGATGAAGAAATTGAAGGATTATATCAATTTCTAAGTAGTCTGAAATAGAGCAAACATAGAATCAAGATTCATTGATAATCACTGTTGATTGAAACATGGAAGGTGGAAATGAAGGAGGAGCAGTAGTAGTTTAGAAAATATGGTCTTGATGAAAAAAAATAATGCTGGATATCACATGACAGAATTTGGCAAGACCAATAATTTATTCATTAGAGATGCCTTTTTTCAAAAACATAAATGATGACTACACATGGACCTCACTGGATAGAAAACACAGGAATCATATAGACTACATCTCTGGAAGAGACAATTGAGAAGCTCAGTTATAACAAGACCAAGGGCCAACTGCAGAGCACACCATCAACTTGAGTATATTGCTCTTGAATTTAGAGACTACCTCAATAATAGATCTAACTGACTGAACACTAGTAACTGAAGATCAGAAAAGTTGTGGGATGACATCAAGGACATCATAGATGCAAAAAGCAAGAGGTCATTGAAAAGACAGGTAAGAAAGAAAAAAAACAGATGTACATATTAAGACTCTGACACTTGCCTTTGAATATGAAGTAACTAAAGTAAAAGAAAGAAATGATGAAGTAAAAGAGTAGAACAAATAATTTCAAAGGGTGGCTCTAGAAGACTAATGTATTACAATGAAATCTACAAAGACCTAAAATTAAAACAGCCAAAGGTAGGAACACGCTTCAAGTTTCTCAAGCTGAAAGAACTGAAGAAAAATCTCAAGTAGTCAGCTGGAATTTTGAAGGATTCTATCAGCAAAATTATGGCCCAGTGCTTAAGGGTCAGCTGCATACCAGAATTTCAGTAGTTCCAATCCACCAGCTTAATAACATTAAGTCTTTATGGGGCCTTGGTGTCCTAGTGGTTAAGTGTTTGACTGCTGTCCAAAGGTTGACAGTTCAAATACACTAGCTATTTCTTAGAAATCCACTGGGGCAGTTCAACTAACTCCATAAGGGTATTCATGAATCAGAATCTAGGTGATGGCAATAGTTTTGGTTTCTTGGTTATTCATGAATATGAGATGTTTCTTGATTTATTTAAACCTTTGATTTCATTCAGCAGAGTTTTGTGGATTCCCTGAAATATTCTTTTATTTGTTCATTTGCTGTTTTGGTATCTTTAATTTCAAATGATAATTATTCCTTGCTAGTGCATAGGAAAACAATTGAGTTTATCTATTAAATGTGTATCTTTCTAACTTAATACAATCATTTATGCATTGCAAGAGTTTTTTTTTTTTGGTTGATACGTGGGATTTCCTTATAAACATGATATATAAATAAAATCACATTTATTTCTGTCTTTCCATTTGTGTAACTTTTTTTTTTTTTCTTGTCTAATTGCACTAGCTAAGGTTGAAGAAGAGTGCTATTCTTATTTTGTTCCCCGTCTTATGGGAAAACCATCTAATTTCTTACCATTAAGGGTGATATTAGCTGTAGGCTTTTTTTTTGTATTTTTTTAAAATTAAATTAAAGATGTCCCCCTTATTATTTTACTCAGTTTTTTAAATCATGAATTGATGTTTGAGTTTGTCAAATGCTTTTCCTACATCTATTGATATGATCATATGATATTTCTTCTTTAGCCTGTTGATATGATGAATTACATTAATTGATTTTCAAATGTTTAATTAGCCTTGTGTAACTGGGATAAATCTCAGTTTGTTGTGATGTTTAATTCTTTTTATAAGTTGCTGGATTTAATTTGCTAATATTTTGTTGAGAATTCTTGCTTCAATGATTACAAGACATACTGATCTGTAAGTTTTCCTCCTATTAATGTCTTTGTCTGATATTGGTAGTAGGCTAACACTTACCTCATAGAATAAGTTGACAAATGCTCAGTCTATTTTTGGGAAGAGTTTAAGAAGTATTGGTGTTAATATCTTTTTAAATATTTGGTAGAACTCACAGATGAAATCATCTGAACTTGGTGTTTTCCATGGTCTTATAGGTTTTAAAGTACTTAAGAAGAAACTATACCTTTTCTATTTACACAGATACTTATCACTTCTGTTGTTCTTCATTTATTCATGAAAATATACATTTTCCCCATTTTACTTAGCCTGGAGAACTTACTTTAGAATTTCTTACAGAGTAGGTCTATTGGTGACAGGTTCTCTTAATTTTTCTTGACCTGAATATGTCTCTCCTTTTCATTAATTCATGGAGAATATTTCTATTAGATGTAGAATTATGTACTGGTTGTTCTTTACTTTTAGTACTTTATGATTTTCTGCTATCTTCTTTGATTTATATTCTTTCAAGACATTACTAAAAATAAATGTTAAACTGCAGACTGGGAAAAATATTAGTGATAATTGTTTCTAAGAATGGCCTTGTATTCAGGTTAATTAAAAGCTTTTACAATTAATAAAATTCAAATGTCTATAAAATTTGGGAAAGATTCTTGAACACATTCTTTGCAAAGAAATACTATAGTTGCCATCCCATTATCATAATCACACAAAAAGTGATTACCTTTGTCAACATCACTAAAAACAAACAAACGAACAAACAAAAACCATCATCATCAAGTCAATTCCATCTCATAGCAAACTTACAGGACAGAGTACAACTGCGTCATAGGGTTTCTAAGGAGAACCTAATGTATTTGAACCTCTGACCATTTGGATAGCAGCCATAGCTGTTAACTGCTGTGCCACTAGGGTTTTCACAACACCACTAGTCTTTAATAAATCACAAATTAAAACCACAATAACATGCCATGCCATACATAGTAGAAAAGTTAAAACTGTAAACAAACACACACACACACACACAAAAACCCTCACAAGACCAAACATTGGTTAATAAATAGTGCAAAACACTTTGAAAACCCACTTAATAGTTTCACTTAAATATATACCTGTTTTATGACCCTTCCATTGCAATGACAAATAAATGGTCTTCCATTAAGGGTGTACTATCTTTGAATACTCTGGGGGTCAGTCCTACCCTGGCCCCTAGGGTCGCCATGAGTTGGATCCTCCTCGGTGGCACTTGGTTTGGCTGGCATCTTTGAACTTGAATAAAACAAGTTGCATAAATGATACAGTTTCAATTGTTTTACTGCTTTAAAGTACATTTGATGACTGGCATTATATGTGGAAAAGAAATTTGGGTAAATGGCCCCCATGGCACCTTCCAAGTGGGTCCAAAAATAACCAGTTATTGTAAAGCAATATCTTTTGCCATTGATAGTCACAGCCTGTCCTGGTTTATCTTGGTAAAAATAAGGGCCAATGATCCTGCCTGACCAAAATCTATACCAAATGGTAACTTTTAGGGGATGAAGTGGACATTCTTGAAACTCCATTGAATTTTCATCACTCCAAATGTGACAGTTTTGTTTGTTAACAAAATCAGTCATCCAAAAATGGACCTTGTCACTGAAGATGATTTTTCAGATAAATGCAGGATCAATTTTCAGTTGCTACGGAGCCCAGTCAGCAAATGTACGGAGTGATCTATGGTCACAGGACTTCAGTCTTCAGTTAAAACAATTTTGTAAGGTAAAGCTTCAAGTCCAGATGCAAAATCCACCAAATTATGGTTGATGGAAGGCCCAGTTCTTGTGCTCAGTGAGAAATTGATTAGGATGGATTCTGTTCTCACTCTGAGGAACATGTGGTTCATTGGCCACAAGCATTGTCTGATTGGCAGCAGACCTGGTTGCCTCAACTTTTTTGATTAAAAGTCAAATTGTACTCTCAGTGGGATGATTATGAACAATGTAAATTTCACATAATACACTGTTTGGTGAATGGAACACCCATTTTGATAATAAACTTTAATAATTTCTACACGTGGAATCACGTAGTTTTTCATGGCTATTTGTCAAGACTAATAGGAAAAAAATGATTAATATGGCTGCTATAGCTTCACAATTATCAACACCATGAGCTGTCAAAAATAGGACATTCTTATTGGAAGACCCTTTATTTTGAAACTAAACCAAACTCAGTTCCACTGAGTTGATTCTGACTCATAGTCATCTATAGGATAGAGTAGAACTGTCCCACAGGATTTCCGAGGAGTGGCTGGTACATTCAGACTGTTGACCTCTTGGTTACCAGCCTGAGTTCTTAACCACTGTGCCATCAGTGTATTTACTTGATAAAAATAGATGACCACATATAGACTTAAAAAAGAATGCTCATAGTAATTTATTCATAATAGGCATAAAAATGCAAATAAAAATACTATATTCATAAGATGAATTATCATTAGGCAATAAAAGAAATGTGATACTTATACACACAAAAAACAGTAGTCTCAAAACAATCCCAAATGTTGTTTTGTTCAAAATTTTGAAAAAGAATATATACTTTATAATTCTATGACCATGAGATTCTAAATCAGGCAAAACTAGTCTGCCATGATAGACATCAGAAGCTTGACTGTTTCTGGAGAGAGACCAAAGAAACAAAAGAAACACTGATATGGATGTGAACAGCATGGTTCCATATACTTGTAAAAATTAACTAACTGTATACTTTAGATCTGTATGTTTCACTGCATTTAAATTATATCTCAATTTAAAATAAATAAGAAAAAGTATTAAAAAAGCAATCCAAAGCCGTATATGAGGTTTGTCAACTACGTTTGCGAACTTGCCGCTGTGAGCATCTGCTGGAAACACTCATTAAGGGTTCCTAACCTTGGTATATCAGTGTCTCACAGCTGTGTGTCAGTGGTTTGCTGAATGGCGTTTGTTATAGTTGTTACATATTTTTGTGTGCCATCATGAGAATATTGGAGCTTGAATTAGAGTCATGAATAGCCATTAAATTTCTTGTTAAACTTGACAAGAATGGAAGTGGAATCAGGGACATGGTAGTCCAAGTTTATGTGGATAATACTGTGAGGAAAATGGCAGTATAAAACATTTTTCTGAGGGGAGAGAAAGTGGCACTGATTAAGAGAGGTCAGAGCAGCCAGTAGTGAGCAGAACTGATGAAAATATTGCAAAAATTCATCAAAATTGTCAGCTGACTGGGAGAAGCTTAGCAGACCAAGTAAACATTGACAGAGAAATGGTCAGGAAAATCTTAACTGAAAATCTTGGCACAAGTAAGGTATGTGTAAAAATAGTCCCGAAGGAACTCACCAATGAATGAAAAAGCAAAGGAGACTCAAAGTTTACAAGACCTTTTGGAGAGGCAAGACGATGCTTTGGGTCTTGTTGTCACTGGCGATGAAACTTGAGTGTACCAACGCAACCCTGAAACAAAGCATCAAAGTGCACAATGGAAGTCAGCCGATTCTCCACAATCAGAAAGTTCCATCAATCCAGGTCAAGAGTCAAGGTGATGTTGCTAAACTTTTGTGATATCAGAGGGATTATTCATTATGAATTTGGACCAACTGAACAAACAGTTAACCAACTTTACTATTTGGAAGTGCTGAAAAAGCCACATGTAAAAGATGAAAACATCCTGAACTCTTGGCCAACAACTCATGGCTCTTGCATCACAACAATGCACTAGCTCACATGGCACTGTCTGTGATGGAATTTTTAGACAGTAAACAAATACCTGTATTGGAGAACCCTCCCTGCTCACCTGATCTGGCCACCAATGACTTTTTTCTTTACCTGAAGACAAAGGAAATACTGAAAGAAGGACAATTTGATGACATGTAGGACATTAAGGGTAATACGATGACAGCTCTGATGGCCATTCCAGAAAAAGAGTTCCAAAATTGTTTTGAAAGGTGGGCTAGGCACTGATGTCAGTGCATAGCTTCCCAAGGGGAGGTGACTATAGTGATATTCAGCCATGAGGTATGTAGCACTTTTTCTAGGATGAGTTTGTGAACTTAATTGTAATATTTCATATAAACAGAAGGCTTAAAAGTGTGTGCCTTTTAATTTTAATAATATCTGACTTTTATTTGAAGAAGAAATATTCTGAAAATAAAACTTAGAAATCCAAATCATCTATCTGACTTAGTTATCACAGGTAAGTCATAACAAACAAGCTTGGTGCCTGAAGTTAAAATATGTCCATGTACTCTTGAGGAACTCCAGTCTAGGTAGTTATCACTGTATTCACAGGCACACCACCTTATCAGATGGAAATGACCGTCTAGTATTGAAATTGCAAGCTTAGGAAAAATCGAGTCACTATACGACAATGTGGTTTCTCTCCAGTCTGCTAAGCTTTCCCTGGGCACAAATCCTTTCAACACTTTACATATATGGAAACTCTGGTGGCACAGTGGTAAAATGTTGCTACAGCTGCTAGCAAAAGGCTGGCAGTTCAAATCTGTCAGGAGCTCCTTAGAAACTCTATGGAGCAGTTCTACTCTGTCCTGTAGGGCCTCTATGAGTTGGAGTCAACTCAGCTGCAACCGGGTTTATTTTATATGTGATCTTGTATAATTTTGCATTTCCTTCTTCGTGTTCTATTTCAAAACATGGTGATGTTTCCACTTCAGAGTGCTGTCAACCTCAACCACTCCATGAAAACTGTTTTTGTGTAGGTTATCAACTTGATGATAGCCAGTAGACGCATTTTAGTCTCTAACTGGTTAGTAGCAATTAGTTGCCTTTGGGTTGATTCAGACTCATGGTGACACCACATGTGTCAGAGTAGAGCTGACCTTCAGAGGGTTTTCAATAGCTGAGTTTTCAGTAGGAGATTACCAGGCCTTTCTTTTGAGGTTCCTCTAGATGGACTCAAACCTACTTCAACTTTTTTCTTAAATTATCTTATTTTTTGGCTTCTATAGTTGCAGCCTTTAATAGATTTATTCTTTGTTCACGTTGAGATGCTCTTTTATCTTTACTTTTTTCACTTACCTTAATTTAACCTTTCCATATTAACATTGTTCAAACCTAGGTTCTAGGTTCTGTGCTTTCCTCACCGTCATCTCTCCCTGAGAAACAACCGTCTATATACCTTGATGCCTCTCAAATTTTGATTCCCTTTTGGATTTTTTTTTTCCATGAAGCTCAGATCTATAAAATCTAACTGATAACTCAAATGTCTCACAAATGCCTCATACTTTGGGAATTCACAATGAGCTCATAACCTTTGCACCCATAACACTTCAACCCACTCTTTCGCCTTAACTCAGTGAATCTTGCCCTGTACATAAATCATCTGAGATTCCTGTTTCCCCAGCACCAACCAGGTGCCTCTTAAAGCTCTTGATGTCTATTTACTTCTCTCCGCATCAGCCATCATTACTTGGGTGCTGACATTTCTTGAACTACTGCAGGTCTTTTTCCAACTGGTCATCCATTCTTTCTCCATATAGCAACCACAGCAATCTTTTCAAAAAAAAACAAATCCAGTCTTGCTGTTATCATGGGTAAAGTAGTCCTCCTTCTTTTTCCCAACACCCTTAGTCAGTTTAATTGCTTATTAAAATATAAAAAATGGATCCTTCTAAACTTAAATAAAATTAAAAAAATAATCCTTTCCTGACTATTCAGTCTCTCCTCTTTTTATCTGACTCGACGGCACCTGGCTTTGGCTTGGCTGTAATCACTTATAAAGTCTTACACATCTGTGTATCACAAACGCTATTGTAATAATTACTTTTGCAATTACCTGTATAAGGTCCCTCTCCTCATTTGTTATGTCAGTTCAATGAAAAGAACAACTGTGTCTGTTTATCTTTCTGTTCTTTTCCAGTTCCTAGCATAGTGTTTGGCACATGTATATACCAGTAAATAATTGTTAACTACTTTGATGTTCCTTCCAGCTAACACCTTCCTTTATTCCTTACACTTTGCCAGTTGATCTAGTCTTATATGGCTTATTTCAGACATCATGATTTTGAAAGTCTTTCTTAATATCCCCAGACGTTCATATCTGTGCTTCTGTATATTTCTACAAAAATGATCACTCAATAATGTAATTTTCCCCCGTTAAACCTATACTCCTCATGGAGTACCTGGCTGGTGTAAACAATTAAGCACTCAGCTGCTAATGGAAGGGTGGGAGTTCAATCAGAGGCAGCTCAAAAGAAAAACCTGGCATTTAACCAGAGAAAGCTTGAAAAAAAGCAATCAGCTAATGAAAACCTTATTGAGCACAGCTCTGCTCTAACACACACGGGATCACCATGGGCTGGGGTAGAGTCCATGGAAAATGGTTTTGGTATGCTTGTCACTTGTGACATTCTGGAAGCGGGAAACTGTTTTTCAAGTTCAAGTCCCCAGGAATTGGGCCATATTAAGGACTCAATAGACGTTTGTTAAATGAATATGTGTGTGAGTTGGAGTGATTTTTCTTCTTTTTGTAGGTAAAGGAAGTTAAATGATTTCCTGAATATCTGACATTAAAATCCAACACCTTTTCATGTTCACTATATCTCATTCCTTCTTCCCAGCCCTAGGCAGTGAGATTCTAGGTAGTTCTTAAGGTTCCTAGTTCCCAGAGCTTTTCCTATTCAACCTCAGATGGTAACTGGAAAGAAAATTATAAGAATCAAGTTTTGCTTGCTTTTTCTCACCTTTCTCCCTCTGGATAGAAATTCAAACACTATTTTTAAAAAAAAGTCCTGCATAATTTCCTGATAGAATAGCAAGCCCCAGCATAATTGAGAATAGATTTTTAACATGCTTCAAATCTCGATGAATCAGGAGGCATTTGTATTTGCATGAGTGAAAATGTCAGAGAATGATTTTGAAAGGCCCTGTTTGAGGGTGAAATGTTTCCGCATCCAAAATCCATTCTACTGAGCAAACTACAGTAGTCATAAAGGCTAAGAATTTTTCATTTCCATAATTTCATCAATTTCTTTTTAAGGTAAAAGTAGAAAAAAATTCAACCTGATAAATTTGGACCTACATAGCTATTTAAAACAGAAATGTATTTTAAAGGGTAATTCCAACCGATGTGGCAAAGAAAATTGACAGCTATGTGTGGCAGCTGATGAAGCTTCATCCAGTTTCTTGGCTTGATAATTCCAGTACCTTTGAAATTATGTTTAATTGTGTTTCTCTATTAAGTTTCTAGATTCTTGATAATAGCAAAAAATCCAGTTCACTTATAAATTACTCAGTAAATTAGCATTTATCATCCACATGGCCAAACCAACAGTGAGCAGTTCAAATTCACCAGGCATTCCTTGGAAATGTTATGGGGCAGTTCTACTCTGTCCCATGTGGTCACTATGAGTCAGAACTGACTCAATGGCAACGAGTTTTTTTTTTCTTTTTTGGTTTATGTGTCAAGTAATATTCTAGTAGCTAAATGAACAGCAATGAACAAACTATTCAAAAGTCTTTGCCTTTGTGGAGTCAATATGTCAGAAGAGTATGGCTGACAATAAACAAAGAAGTAATCATGAAATGAAGACTCGCCAGTACTCATAAGTAGAGAAAGGAATTATAAAAAGCCTCTGTAGTGGAAGAAGACTATGCCGCAGTTTTACATAAAATGATCAGAAAAGACCTCATTGAGCTATTCTCATTTGAACAAAGATCTGAAGGACATGATACAGTGAAAATTATATATTATGTAATTCTCAAAATGCAAATTGAGTAAGACTCTACAAAATAATTATCCAGTGTTTCCAAAAGTCTCAGGGTCTTGAAGGACAGTGAAAGACTGAGGAACCCTCACAGATTATAGGCAGCTGAGGAGACACGGCAACTAAATACAATACTATAATCTGGATTGGATCCTAGAACAGAAAATAGAATGTTAGTGACTAAAACAGTAGAATCCAAATGAAGTCTGCAGTTCACTTACAACACTGTGCCAATATTAACTTTTTAGTTTGACAACTGCACCATGGTTATGTAAGATGTTAATATTAGGAAAAGCTGAGCAAATGGTGATGGGAATCACACTGCTTTTTTAACTTTTCTATAAGTCTGTGATTATCCCACAATTAAAAAAAATTAAATATGCATACTACATAAAATGCCTTCAAAGGAGAAGGAATAGAATGTGTGAGGCCTCCAAACCTAAACTGTAACATACAGCCACCTTACAGGACAGAAGAGAGCTGCCTCATAGGGTATTCAAGGAACATCTGGTAGATTCCAACTGCCAACCCTTGGGTGGTGGCTGAGCTCTCAATCACTGTGCCACCAGCACTCTACAAGGGTCTCCATTATGTTAGAAGCAGATCAGAGATGGAGTGTGGCTGGAGTGGAGTAAGCAGCAGTGGAGAGGAACAGAAGATATACTAGAGGCTGGAATGTGCAGTGGTTTGGGGGTCATTGTTAGGACCTTGACTTTTACTTTGAATTGCATGGAGATCATTAGAATTTATTGAGCAAAATGGTAGCACAATCTGCCTGAAATTTGAGTGGAATCACTCTGGTACTTGTGTTGAGGGACTAAATGCAGAAAGTCAGGGGAGGTGGACCAATGACTCAACCAGAATGTAGCAGTGGAGATAAATTTGTAGTGAAATTCTGTGTTACAGTGCTCTTTGTCATACCAAAGGTAGAGAAAACAGTTATTAGTGAAAAGATAAAATTTGTGATACTTCTTGTTTGATTTAGATGAACAATCTCTAAGTAATTTTTTCCAGTTCGAAGGAAGAAGGCTCCAGTGCTCAAAATACTCCCTTTTCTCCTCTAACTGAGAATATTAACATGACCAATTCATTCACTTTAAATACTAAGAACTTGGTTTGTCCTTCTTACCAAGAAATCTGTTGGAGAATGTTAGCCAAGCCAAGTGCCATCGAGTCGGATCCGACTCATGGTGACCCTGGAGGCCAGAGTAGAACTGCCCTCTAGGAAAAGAACAATGCATACTCAAGGGAATAGCTAATTTTGGCTTTGATGCATCTTTGGGGTTTGAATCACCTGCCTTTTGGTTAGTAGCCGAAGTGTTTAACCACTGTTCCATTACGGCTTCTTACTCTTGTGATACGCTTTGCCTTTGCATTGATTCTCACTCATAGCAACCCTATAGACAGAGTAGAACTGCATAGGATTTTCAAGAGTGCCTGGTAGATCCAAACTTAACCATTTTGTTAACAATGAATTTTGTAACATCTAAGCCACCAGGGCTCTTCTCCCATAACTCCATTGCCATGGAGCTAACTGAGGCCCATAGCAACTCTGTAGGACAGAGTAGGATAGAGTTTCCAAAGAGCAACTGGTAGATTCAATTGCCACCCTTCTGTTTAGCAGGCAAGCTCTTAACCACTGAGCCCCCAGGTTTCCTCTCCTTTGATTAAAAACAACAACAACAAAAATACTTGTTGCCATAGAGTTGATTTGGATTCATAATGCCCCTATAGGACAGAGTAGAACTGACCCAAAGGGTTTCCAAGAACAGCCAGTAGACTCAAACTGATAGTGTTGGTCAGCAGCTAATATTTTGGCCATAACCGCTGCATCACCAAAGTTTCCATCACTATGATAAAAGACTGAAAATAGACCTTAATGCCTGTCAGTCTGAAAACACCAAATGTTTAGGATAAACCCCTTTTCTGTATGCTTTCTACACTTCTTTCCAAAGAAAGACAAATCTAGCACCTACCAGAAGCACAATCTGATTTGACAATACATTGAGCTACTGACCACCACCACACTGAGTTGCTTTCCTTAAAGGGAAATATTTGGTGGCAGAGGCATGGCAAGCACAGTTGTCACCTATCAGTTGCTACCATGATGAGTAGTGATAAAAACGGAAAAACCAAGACCAGGCCTTCTGAGCAGGGGTCAGTGAACTTTTTTCTGAAAAAAAGGCCAGATTTACGTATTTTAGGCTTTGTGACACACAGAAAGTTCCTGTCAGACAGTCTTTGCTACTTTTTTACTGCCTCTTTGAAATGTGAACTTTTTTCTCCCTTTCTTTTTCCCTCTTTTTCTCCCTCTTATCCTCCCTCCTTTCTTTCCTTCTTTTTGTAGTTTTCCTTCTGTCATTAGTGTTTTAAAATGCCTGTGTGAGAGACAACAGCACACTGAGGTAGCAATGATCAGAGAAAAGCAAAATTAGGACAAGTGGGTGGGCTCCAGTGTTGAGCAGACCAGTTCCTAACTCAGACTACATGTACCCTTAGCTGTTATAGCAATTCACTTCCTTCCCTGAGGCTCACTTTCCTCATCTCAGACCAGGGATTTTTATTCCTACCTCACACATAGGATGTTGATGTATGCAGAAATGCTTGTCAGTGTGTTTTGCACATGATAAGTACTTCTCTATCCCTTTGTTAATCTGCATGGTGTCCAGAAAATGTGTCTCTCTCCAAATATACCATATGCATTTTGTATTTACAGGCAAAGCTAAAAACTTGAGAGATGAGACAAAGTGATTTGAAATTCTCCAAAGCCTCTTCATCTAAACATATTTTCCCACAACTCCCGTAACTCTCCTATTCTCATGTTAGAAAAAAGTTACACTTGTTTGGTGTTTAGTGGAAGGACAAGGCCCCTTACATTCAATGTCTTCTCTCCTCTTCTGCAGTTTTTATCAATGAAAGATTCCAAGCTTAAGACATTAGGACTGCCACAGTCTTCAGACAAGTGTGAATAACCTAATAGCAGCAGAAATATTCATCCATAAGCGTCATTGCTAGCTTTGCAGAGCTTTGCCCTTTGCACAGGTCTCATTTTCTTTTTCCTCACATCTGACAGAGATAATAAAGTCCTTCACTCTCTGGCTTTAAATATTTGTTGAATCTGAACAATAATGAGTCTTGACTGAACTTGGAGATCTGCCTACAGAGTGCAGTCTGTTTGTGATGCTGTATTAATCAAGTCCACTGCAGAAAAGAGGACATGTGACAACTGACTCCTAAAAACAGGAAGGTCTTGTATCAGGAGAGAGAGAAAAGGGTACTTGAGACCACCAGGGAAGATTCTGGTTCAGCCAACACTAATAGAAGAATGCTCAAGTGTGTGCTCTGGGAAGCCTCAAAGGCCAGCCTTTCCCAGGGAAGAACTTAAAATCCAAAGGGTGTCTAATCACTGGTCTTGGATACTGACCATCTTTTATTTTAGTTCACACTGCTTCCAAAAGCTAGTAAATGAGCCCATGTCCCTAGACTTTTTGCTGGAACTCACATAGAACCATTTCTAACAGTTATTGAATAAATGACATAAGATTCTATTGACTGAAGGACCTGATGTGGCTTCCCCAAGTACATGCTCAGTTCTCTGAGGGTGCAGAAGAAAACAGCAGGTCAAGAGCAAAATGCCCAGAAGCAGAGATTGAGCAATTGGTCCCAATTCTGAAGAATACTCAGTCGTCATTCCTAAGTCAGTCTTAACTTCTTTCTATATCTACCTATTTCTGTAGATGGCTACAATTTACTGCAGGACATCAGGTCTTTAACAACTTGTGTTATGCGGATGACACAGCCTTGCTTGCTGAAAGTGAAGAAGACTTAAGCACTTACTGATGAAGATCAAAGACCACCAGTTCCATTATGGATTCCACTTCAACATAAAGAAAACAAAAATCATCACGTATGGACCAATAAGCAATATTATGATAAATGGAAAAAAAAATTGAGGTTGTCAATGATTTCATTTTACTTGGATCTGCAACCAACACCTATGGAAGTAGCAGTCAAGAATTCAAAAGATGCATTGCATTAGGCAAATACACTGCAAAAAGTCTTCTTTAAACTGTTGAAAAGCAAAGATGTCACCTTAAAGACTAATGTGTGCCTGACCCAAGACATAGTATTTTCAACAGCATCATATGCATGTAAAAGGTGGACAAGGAATGAAGAAGACAGAAGAACTGATGCCTTTGAATTGTGGTATTGGAAAAGAATACTGAACATACCATGGACTGCCCAAAGAATGAGCAGATATATCTCGGAAGAGGTATAACCAGAGTACTCCTTGGAAGCAAGGCTGATGAGACTACATCTTACATACTTTGTATATGTTGTCAGCAGGGATCAGTCCTGGGACAACAATATCTGAATTGGTAAAATGTCACTGGAAAAGAGGCAAACCCTCCCCAGTGAGATGGACTGACAAAGTGACTGCAACTGTTACAGACTGCAGCTGTAACAACAATTGTGGGCATGGTGCAGGACTGGGCAGTGTTTCCTTTGTTGTACATAGTGTTGCCATGAGTCACAACCGACTCACCATCGCCTAAAAGCAACAACACAATTTACTACAACATGATTGAACCCTATCAAAGTTTAATCATGCCCATTAGAACCTACCTATGCATATGGCAAAAAAAAGATAAATATTCTTATAAGTCATCAATGATGAGAGGATAATCCAAAATGTTTCCTGCTTAGGCTCAAGGTAGCTAGAAACACAAATTCTTTGAACATTCTAGTTCATCAAAGTTCTGCTGCAGAGTGAATGGGAAGCATGACAGGTGGACCTGTTCCTCCAACATGACTCCTTTTCAGCCTTTTAGTCTGAATTTTATGAAGATAACATGAGATAAATTATTTAAAGTATTTAACCTCAGATTGACTCAAATAGACTTTTAATTGTTGTTGTTGTTAGCTGCCTTCGAGTTGTCCTCTGACTTACAACAGAACAAAGAGCTGCTCAGACCTACCCCAGCCTTATTACTGGCAACAGATCAGACCAAACTGACAGCACAGGGCTTTCACCTGGCTAATTTTTGGAAGTGGATTTCCCCACCTTTCTTCTTAGTCTTAGTCTGGAAGCTCTGCAGCAGCTTCTCAGCATCACAGCAACATATAAGCCCCCACTAACAAACAGGTAGTGGCTACACGTGAGGTGCATTGGATGGAAATGGAACTCGAGTCTCCCTCATGGAAGGGAAGAATTCTTTTACTGTAACACCATTGCTCTCTTAGCACATAGTAATTGGTAGTTATTGTTTTTATTATTTGCAGATTCTTCTATTGCCACAAGTTTTCAGTTAAGGTATAGTTTCTACCAAACAAGGTCACCAACGAAGCAGAGAACCAAGATGACTAACAATAATCTGGACTGTCATGAGTAGTGAGTCTGTTAATATGGAACACATCTTTAATTTAAGATGTTTCTCTTCAATTTATGTTAGTGTTTTAGTGCCATTTTGGGGTATGAGCGTAACTGTTACATAAAAAACATAAAATTGTAGAATGCCATATTTTACAATTCTATAAATGTGCATTACTTGGAATAAATGTACTGTTAAATTTTAGTTGGAAAGTATAGTTGGCATTCATTGCTTACAGACACCTTTTCAGGCAAGGTAGAGCTAGTGGGATCTGACACGTCAACAGCAGCCCTCGGGAATTTATAAACTTCTTCGTGACCTTTGTGACTTTTCTGTACTTATTTGTCATTAATTGACTTTCGAAGAATCTTTTTCTATCCTTATCCTTGGGTTTAATTTTTAATTTCAACAATTAAACCCCTAGGCCAGAGTTAAAAAAGAAAAAAAAAAAAAAGAATATAGCTTCAGCTGCCATGACACCTGGCCTTCAAATTCCTATTCTCAGTGGACTTAGGGGCCTCGACACTGTGGCTATTAGTCATATCAAATCCTGGACATTATGGTCAGTCTTGGAGTGAGCAGAAAAGTGACTCTTCTCATGGAAATCAAAGCAAGGCTATGGACAGCACCACAAAACTATTCTGGCATTGGGAAAACAAACGATTCCTCAAATGGGCAGAACTATGGCAGCTACCCTGGTTACGGACAAAGTCTAATTAATTAAGTTGTTCAGTCCTAAGGTGGTTATGAGACTCAAAAGCAGTGCTCTTGTGGCCAGCAATCTTATAATTACTAAGGATAACAAAACATGGAATCATCAGTAGGTCAAAGGGGAAGAGTGCCTTCAGAGCACCAGTCAGACTATGGTCAACAAGATCATAGCAGTCAGGCTATGATCTACAACAAGGCTCATATGATGATCAGTCAAATTATGATCAGCAGCATGATTCCTATAACCAAAACCAACAGTTCTGTCATTCTTAAAGGGAAAATTATAGTCACCACATAGAAGATGATCATCATGATACTGAGTAAGTATGGAAAAGATCATAGGGATACGGCAGATCACAGGGAGGAGGTAGAGGACATGGGGGATATGTCAGGGATAGAACAGGTCCTATGACATGATCAAGTGATGGTGACCGAGGTGGCTGCAAACATCTTGGTAGCCACAGGGATTAAGGAGCCAGACCAGAACCTTATTCAGAATCTGATAATTCAGATAACACCACAGTCTTTGTGCAAGGACTTGGGGAATTTGGGTATATTGATTTAGGAATTATTAAGACAAACAAGAAGACTGGAAAACCAAGGATAATTGTTTATGCACAAAAGAACACAGCAAAGCCAAAACAGGAGATGACAGTGTCCTCTGATGACCTCCTTCCATTAAGGCCACCATTGACTGGTTTGATGGAAAAGTGTTCCATGGCAATGTTATTAAAGGGTCCTTTGTGGACAAAGTCTAATTAATTAAGTTATTCAGTCCTAAGGTGGTTATGAGACTCAAAAGCAGTGCTCTTGTGGCCGAATTCACAAGACAAGGTGGAAGTGGATGTGGGTGATGAAGTAGTGGAGCGTACAGAGGTGGTGGTAGCTTTCAGGGGAATAGATACTCAAGTGGGGACTGAGTTTGTCCTAATCTGTCGTGTGGTAATACGAACTTTGCTAGAATGAGTTCCTACAATCAGTGTGCAATGAGCCCAGACCAGTCGACTCTTGCCTCTCGGGAAGAGATGTCCTGTGGAGAGGCTCTGGTGGAGAGAGGCACTGCAGAGGTCGTGGCGGCAGAGGAGGAGACTGACGTGACTATGGTGGAGACAGAGTAGTGGTAGTGGCTATGGAGAAGATCAAAGCTGGAGGTGGCTATGGCGGACATGAAGGAGGCAGTTAGGGCGGAGATCTAGGAGACGGCTCTGCCTGAGAACAAGGAGGTAGCTATGTCAGAGACTGAGGAGGCGACGGTGAAGACCAAGGTGGCTGTGGAGGACACCAAAATGGGGAGAGGGCTATGGTGGAGACTGAAGGGGAGGCTATGGCAGAAACCAAAGGAGCTACAGAGGCAAAATGAAACGAAGAAACGACTACCGAAATGATTGTCACAACAGACCATACTGATACTGTTTTGAAAATTCCTTTGCCTCTGACATGATCTATAGCGAAACTGTCAGATCTCTCTGCTGCTTTCCTCATGGTCTATTCTTAGGCAATAAAATTAAGTGACATTTGGATTTTTGTTTGGGTAGAAGGGCTGGGACAATTTTTCTTTTGAACACCCTGCCACACCTCTTTGTGGTATCCCATTGCTGTCTGTAGTTCATCTGAGCTTCTGTGTGTGCTTTGTCCGCTAGAATGGTATGATTGTGATAATATTAATAACAATGAGATGGTATTTTGGTGTAGTTGTTCCCTTAAAGATGACCTTCTTTTGGATTATTTTGCCCAATCTGCATCCTGTAAAATGAGTTAACTGTTTGCTTTTGCGACCCTCATGTACCATCCTCTTAGTATGTGTCACTCATGCCTCTCTTGACATTCATGATTTGTGATGTATCATAATGAACTGATGACTAAGGAATTTTATTTGACAGTTGGAGTAAAGCAGGGTCAAGAGACACAAGATCCAAACCCATGTGTATGACTGAGAAAATACAATACCTTTAATTTGTTTTCTATATTTTCTTGTGACGTAGAGATCTGACTAGGGGCCCTGAAAAGGGACAATTCTGATTTAAAAAAAAGCCTAAAATTCCTTAATATTTTCTCTTCTCCACAAAATACCAATAAAAACTGGAATAAATTATTTGATCTATTCTCAATTTAATGTAAAAAAATCTTATTTTATTCTTACTTGTTTAGAACACTATTATGATTTCATATGTGCAAAACCACCTCTATTTTCTAAATAAATAACATGTTTCTGACTAGAATTTTTTCTCTTCACTCTTCCATTCCTACAAAGAAAAGAACTCCAATTTCATTCCCAATAAGACCTAATAACTATAACTCCAAAGCATATCAGAGGATTAGCACACTTTTCTCCATATGAACTTCTACTACCCTTCGAGGATAATACAAGCCACCATTCTTCCTTACCTAGAATATTTCCGTAACCTCTTAAACACTTTTTCTTTACTTCATCTCTTCCCATGTGCAACCAATTTTCCATATGGCAGGCAGTGTGATCTCCTAAAAATATTATTCATAGAATGATTTTCTTCTGCTTAAAACTGCTTAAAACCCTCCAGTGGTTCTCTATTATATAGAATAAAATTCAGCCTCAAAATATGGTGTTAAAAACCTGTTGTCATTGAGTTGGTTCCAACTCACAGTGATCCTATAGGGAGAACAGAATTACCTCCTGTGGTTTCCAAGGAACACCTGTTGGACTGAACTGCTAACCTTTAGGTTAGTAGCCATAGATCTTAACCACTATGCTATCATGTATAAGGCCATAAATGTTGTGGCTTTTGCCTAGCTCTTTAATTTCTCCCATGTCAATCTCCCTTTTGTCAACCATGCTTCAACCTCTCTGACCTTCTCTTCATCTCTTCTCTCTCTTTGTATGACAACTTTGAACTTCATCCCATCCTGTCACTTTTTATTGGAAATATTCCTAAGTCATACCTTCACATGGCTACTTCTTTTCCATCATTCCTATCTCAAAATTGTCTTACCTTAAATACCTAATCTTATCTGCCAGGCTCTCCAACTAGCTCATCTCACCCTCATGGTTCCTCAATATTTTCTTTTCTGTGATAAATTGAATTTTGGCTCCAATTCATCATCTTGTCTGCACTCTTTTCTTTCTATCTCTCCATCCTTGGGCAAAGTGTACTTCCCTGCTCCTTGCCTTAGGGCTTGTTCATGTGATTTGTTTCAGCCAATGGTACGTGAATATAAGCAATACTGCCAGTTCCAAACCTGATAATTAAAAAAGTTTCTCTTGGTTTTGCTTGCTTTCTTGCACCTCTGCACTGCATCACAGCAAACATACCTACATAGTCTGTGATCAAGGAAAATGAGAGACCTATGGAGCAGACCCACCACAGCTGATCTAGCATAAAAAATGGTTTGGCAATGACAGGCACCCTTTTCTAACTTCACGAGGGATAGAAAAGAGATTCAAGATTAGCATCAGCCCAAGGATGATTCCTACAAGGTAAAGATCAGACATATCTCCTCTCTTCAACCTTTTCACCAGTTCTGACACCAGCTATCCTTCCCATGGTACCCTCTGCTTCTCTGCAGGTTTGGTAATTCTTTGCAATGGCCACACTGAATTCATAAACCATACTCATAGTTACTTGAAGTAACAGATTCCAGAGTCTCTTTTGACATCCATTTTGGTCCTTTCTTTATTGTTTTTTCAATGATCTTTTGCTTTTTTCATGTATAATGTCCTTGGTGTCATCCCACATCTGGTGTTTGGTCATTACTGTTCAACATGTCAAATTACTTCTTGAAACAGTACACAGATTCAGGTAGGATACACTCACCGTTATACTTTGGCTCACATGGATTTATTTTGATTTTCTTTAACTTCAAGTTGAACTTACATATGAACAATCGATGGTTCCACAGTCAACTGCTGGACTTATTATTCTTATTAATGATATTGAGCTTCTCCTTTGTCCTTTTCACACATGTAGTCAATTATTCCTGTTTCTTCCATCTGACAAGTACCATGTATATACCAATTATATAGTTGAAAAAGGCATTTCCAATGAACAGATTGATGTTCTTGCAAAGTTCTATCAGGCAATCTCTGGCATGGTTTCTGTCAAGGCCATATTTTCTAAATACTGATCCTTATTCTTTGTTTCTGACTTTCACATTCTAGTCAGCAGTAATTATTGGTGAATACTGATTACATATTTCATCAATCTCAGACACCAGAATTTGGTAAAAAAAAAAAAATTGCTTCAACTTCTTTATCTTTGGCATTACTGGTTTTGTGTGTAAATCTGAAAAATAGTCATATTAACAGGTCTTTCTTGTATGTATATGGATGTTATGCTATCATTGGCTGAGTAACACTTCAGGATGCATCTTGAAATGTTCTTTTTGACAATGAATGCAACACTGTTCCTCTTCGCTTTGTTAGTCCCAGTCTAGTAGACCAAATGATTATCTAATTCAAATATCAGTTCTTTTCAACTCAATAATGTCTATGATATCTATCTTCCAGCATTCCATTTTAATTTTGAAAACTATTTCCTAGATTCATGCTTCGTGCATTTCATCTTCTGATTATTCACAGATTTTTCAGCTGTGTCTTCTCATTTTGAGTCATGCCATTTCAGCAAATGAAGGTTCTGAAAGCTTTATTCGAATCCTGTCATTAAAGTTGACTCTACTTTGAGGAGGCAGGACTTTCTTAGTTGTATTTTGAATGCTTTGCAATGAGAGAGACTCACCTTCCAGCACTATATCAGACAGTGTTCTACTGATATTCAAAATGACTTCACTAGCCAACTTTTACAGAAGTAGATCACCAGATCATTTTTCCTACTCTCATCTAGTCTGGAGTTTTGCTGAAACCTGTCCACCATGCTGATATGTGAAATACCAGTGGCCTAGCTTTCAGTATTACAGCAACATGTAAGCCACCACAGCACAACAAATGATGGCAACCTTCTCTGAAACGTTCTCTTGAACACAGAGTAGCTAAAGCAAATGGAAGAAATGACAAAGTAAAAGAGCTGAAGGAAGATGTCCAAGGGAAGATGGTAAAGACAAAATAAATTATAAAATAAATTATAATAAATCACACAAAGACCTGGAGTTAGAAAGCCAAATGGTAACAGTTGTCTTTCAAGCTGAAAGAACTGAAAAAAATCAAGCCTCACATTTCAGTGTTGAAGGAGTCTATGGGCAAAATATTGAAAGGTGCAGGGAGGATCAAATAAAGATGGAAAGAATACACAGAGACACTATACCAAAAAGAACTGGTTAATGTTCAACCATTTCAGAAGGTAAGACACGATCAAGAGCCAATGGTATGGAAGGAAGAAGTCCATGCTGCACTGAAGACACATGCTAAAAACAGCTTCCAGGAACTGACAGAATAGCAACTGAAGCATTTCAACAAATAGCTATAATGTTTGAATGCTTGAAGCACTCATTTGTCTATGCATACAAATTTGGAAGATAGCTACATAGCCAATCAACTGGCAGAGATCCATATTTGTCCCTATTGCAAAGAAAAGTGTTCCAACAGAATAAAATATCAAAAAGTATCATTACCATCACACACCAATAAAAATTTGCTGCAGATAATTAAAAAAAAAAAAAGCAAAATAAAACTGTTGCAGCACTATACTGACAGAGAACTGCCAGAAATTCAAGCTGGATTCAGAAGAATGTGTGGAATGAGGAGTAACACCACAGATGTCAGGTGGATTCTGGCTGAAAGCTGAGAATCCCAGAAAGATGTTTACCTGTGTTATATTGACTATATAAAGGCATTTGTGTGGGTGATAACAAATAGTCATGGGTAAAATAGTTAGGGCTGGGGATTCCAGAACACTTAATTATACTCATGCAGAACCTATACATAGACCAAGAGGTAGCTGTTTCAACAAAACAAGGGGAAACTGCATGATTTAAAACCAGAAAAGGTGTGTGTCAGGACTGTATCCTTTAACATACTTATCCATTCTGTGTGCTGAACAAATAATCCCAAAACCTGAACTATTTGAAGAAGAACATGGCATCAGGACTGGAGGAAGACTCATTAATATCCTGTGATATGCAGATGACAACCTTGCTTACCAAAAGCAAAGCACACATTGAGGAACATCAGAGACTACAACCTTCAGTTTTGATTACATCTCAACAACAACAACAACAAAAAAACTGGATCAATAAACAGTATCATGATAAATGGAGAAAAGACTGAAGTTGCCAAGGATTTCTTTTTACTTGAATCCACAATCAACACCCACGGAAGCAGTGGTCAAGAAATAAAATGACCCATTGCACTGGGCAAATCTGCAGCAAAAGATCTCTTTAAAGTGTTAAAAATTCAAGAAGTCACGTTGAGAAGTAAGGTGTGCCTGAATCAAGCTACAGTATTTTCAATTGCCTCACACACACGAGAAAGCTGAAGAACAAATAATCAAGAGTGAAGAATTGATGCTTTTTACTTCGGTGTTGGAGAATATATTGAACATACCACTTGGCTGGCTTATGGACTGCCAGAAGGATGAATAAATCTGTCTTGGAAAAAGTACTGCCAGACCACTTCCTAGCAGTAAGGATGGTGACACTCTGTCTCAGGTACTTTAGACATGTTACTGGGAGGGAACAGCCCCTGAAGGACTGATTGTTGGTCGAGGGTCAACAGAAAAAGAAGGTCCTCAACAAGACACACTGACACAGCAGCTGCAGGAGAGGCCTCCATCATAGAAACTATTGTGAGGATGATGAAGGACCAGGCAGTTGTTTCTTCTATTGTACACAGAGGCTCTATGAGTCAGAACCAACTCAATAGCACTTAGCAACAACAACAAGAGGTTACAGTTCAGAATCAGGAATGACTCAGATACAGTTCTGCCGTCAAGGCAGTCTCTTCTCACCTGTATTTGCAGGCAGGCCTCTCTTTGGCATCTTGGGGTCCGAGCCCTTGGCTCTTGGTGCGTTCACTGCCCTGCTGGGGCGACTGTTGCAAAGATCCTTAGTTCTGCCAACAATTGCCTTGAGGCACCCTACTCAGCTAATGTGCCTCTGCCTGAAGGTAACTCATCTCTCCTGCTCTGTGGCTTAGCACATCCACAGTAGCTGCCCCGTTCCATGGACCAGCGAGCTCACTAAGCCATCTCTCACTGGTCACTTCTTTCTGCTGCCACCCCTCTCTGGTGCTACTTCTTGTCTGGCTAGCCTGTGTCTCCTTGGTGTTCTATCTCTGTCTCCTGAGTCTAGGAGATTCTCAGCTTTGGGGCGTTAGGTCCGAAGACATACTTTGCTCCTGGCTCTTCTTTCTTAATGACTGTGAGGTCCCCTCTCTACTTCTGGGATTGCCTCCCTTTAAGGCTAACTAAATGACAAAACTGACCAATCCTCACTTTAGGGTTCCGTGAATTTTATCTGCATGGCCCCAACCCCACAAGGGTTCCATTCATCTTATTTTCATTGTTAGCATACTGTCCAGTCCCCTTGGTGGATAACAAGAACCTTACTTGCATAGTTTCACTTGGTCATTTTGTGGAGGTCACAAGACCATGCACAGCCAGAGGGGTCATATGATGCAGTTCACTGTAGCACACCCAGAGACATGCAGAGCTACTCCAGCCTCCACAACCTGAAGCAAAGCCAACTTTCTAAACCTAATCTGAAACATCTAAATGTTGGGCTACTTTTGATTAATAGAAATGTTTAGTGTTACAGGTACTGAATTTTGGGGTGATTTATTGCACATCTTTATTTTTGCAGTAAGTTACTGATGTATTCTCTTTTACTTTTTTTTCTTAGTACTTTTCTTTTTGGAGGTATTTGCATTTATTTTTTACTTATGTATGTGTTGTTCCTTCTGTTAGAATAAAAGTTTACTAAAATCAGGATCTTATCTATCCTATTTTGCCTAAATCCATCATAAATATATAATGCCTGGCACACTTGTCATATACTAGATGCTTGATAATTTTTGCAGGAAAAAAAACAAAAAAAAAGCAGTGACTTCTTGATACTTTTGGCAAAGGGTGTAATTATGTCACAGCAGTGTATAAATGAGGAGAACTGAAAAAAAATTTACAGCGAAATGGCAAATTGAATAATTGGGGCATAGTACTCTGAGGAAAGGTTAGTATCTACTGATCCCTATTTTCCTATTAACAAACTTAATATCAAAGGTATGAGGTTACATAGAGGCAAAGATATAATGTTAGAATGTAGAGGTGACTTACCATATTTATAACGTGATATCCTGTGATAAAACACCCAAAGCTAAACTTGAACAAATAATTCTCTAAATCTATATGTCTCCAATATCATCACATTACCAAACAATTTATTTACTGAGTGTTTTGTGTTAGAACACACATCAGTTCCCAATTCAACCTGGTTTAAACAACAGGAAAATGAATTGGTTCTTATTTCTAAAAATTCTACAAGGAGATTAATTTCAGGAAGTGTATAGTTTAGCAAGTTAAGGATAACACTGAAAACTGATTTCATTTGTTCTTTCTTGTCTCTGTGTTTTATGGTGTCAGTTTTATCTTAAGTTGACTCCCATCTTTGCCAATAGGTAGCTGCTAATGGCTCCCAGGACTACACGCTGTATACTTCTTGGTCTATGTTTGAGGAAGTAAACAGATTATCTTTCTCCAATCTTGGAACATGAGTCTTGGATTCTACTCTGAATGAGTCATCTTAATCATGTGCCTGTCCGTCCCCAAATTGATTACCATGTACGAGAGAATGCTATGTGCTGAGTGACTCACTTTTGACAGTGTTCTTCCTAGAGATGAAAGCAAGTCAAACACCTGACTTTCAGATAGTGGGAGAAGGGATTTTGTGGATTCTGAAAATGGAATTACAATATTCTTTACTGAACATAATATCTCAATGGACCTTATGCCAATTACAAGAAGCAGTAATATAATAATGAAAGTAGAGACTCTTCTGAAGTATCCAGATATGTCCAAGATAAGAACAATTTCCTAAATATCTGGGATGGCAGTAAATTTTAGGCAGTGAGGTGACATTGTTGCTAGGCACATCTTTTGGAATATCAGCACTTAAGGTCAAGGAGTGTTTGTGAGAAGTGCCCATCTAAGTGATATTTATTAAACTTGTAACAGGTCTTAAAATTGTGGATAGTCTGAATTGCCCATGAGAAATCTGCCCACTGCCTTTCTTACCCCATGCCCAGGTGTCCTTTCACTTGCTCACTACCTTGGCCTTCTTAACTTGCTAAAAGTACCAATCTCTTGTCTAGCTAAGGTTTTCTGTATTCCTTATGCCCACTGGCTTTCTTAGCCCAGTTCTACTCTCTTCACAGGACTCGGTCCTTTCAGTAGGCAGCAGATAAAACACACTTCCTCAAGAAGATGTTCCAAGACATCCTATCTAAAGACTTTTTCCCTATTTCCTCCATCTTAATTTTTCTTTTTTTGTTAATAGCAACAATCACAATTTTAAAATATTTTATTTATTTTTTTTACATATATTTACTATTTTCCTAGCAACAAGATATGCCAGGTGACAAAAGTCTCTCGTTCCCCTTTCTATTGTCAGAACCTAGAGCATAATAAAAACCAAAGCCAATCACACTGCTATCGAGTCAGTTCCAATGAATAGCAGTTTTCAAGGCTGTAAATCTCTAGGGAAGCAGACTGACACATTTTTATCCCACAGAGTCCCTGGTGGTTTCAACCTCTGACCTTTGGTTAGCAGTTGAGCACCTTAATCGCTGCACCACCAGAACTCCATAGAACATAGTTAGACACATATAAAGTTTTAATAAATAATTTTAAAATGAAAGAATAGCAGACCCCAGTACTTCTGAATTCTCTGCTCTGAGGCTCATCTCAATACCAATTATGAAAAAGTGTGATATTGGGCAAGGTGATTTAGCAGAATGTAATTTATCACTCTGCTGGCGACATAGCAGTTAAGTGCTGCATTTGCTAACCAAAAGACAGGCAGTTTGAATCCGCCAAGTGCACCTTGGAAATTCAATAGAGCAGTTCTACTATGTCCTACAGGGTCGCTCTGAGTCAGAATGGACTCAATGGCAGTGGTTTTGGCATCACTTAGTGTATCTGTGCACTAACTGTGATACACGAATGTATGGGATTCCATAAAGATTACCATTAATACTGAATGCTCAGAAATATCTGAAAAAGGTACATGTTGTTGTTAGGTGCTGTCGAATTGGTTCCAACTCATAGAGACCCCATGAGCAACAGAACAAAACACTACCCGGTTTTGCGCCACGTCCACAATCAGTCTTGTGCTTAAATCCACAGTTGCTGCCACTGTGCTGATCCGTCTCATTGAGGGTCTTCCTCTTTTTCACTGACCTTCCCTCTACCAAGCATGATATTCTTCTCCAGGGACTGATCTTTTCTGACAACATGTCCAAAGTTGGTAAGATATCATCTTGTCATCTTTGCTTCCAAGGATCACTCTGGCTGTATTTCTTCCAGAACAGACCTATTTGTTCTTTTGGCAGTCCATGGTACATTCAACATTATTTTCCAGCACCACAATTTAAAAGCATCAATTTTTTTCCCTATCTTCTTTGTTCATTGTCCAGGAAAAAGGGGGGGGGCGTGGAACATAGACCCCAAATATGTCATTAATAATGGTTTCTATTGTTAGATTCCTTCAAGTCAGTTCCAACTCGTAGTGACCATATGTACAACAGAAAGAAACACTGCCCTGTCCTGTGTCATCCTTATAATCATTGTTAAGCTTCAGCTTATTGTTGCTGCAACTGTGTCAACCTGTCTCATTGACAGTCTCCCACTTTTTCACTGACTATTTTACCAGGCATGATGTCCTTCTGCAGGGACTGGCTCCTCCTGATAATCTGTCCCCCTTTCTAAGGAGTATTTTGATAGTACTTCTTCCAAGACAAATTTGCTTGTTCTTCTCACAGTCTGTAGTGTACGCAATATTCTTTGCTAATACCATAATTTAAATGTGACAGTACTTGTTTTGTCTTCCTTATTTGTTGTCCAGTTTTGTTTTTATATGAAGTAACTGAAAATACCATGGATTAGGTCAGATTCACCTTCGTCCTCAAAGTGACATCTTTGCTTTATAACATTAAGAAGATCTTTCACAGATTTGCCCAATGCAATATGCCATCTGACTTTCTACTGCCCCTTCCATGGGCATTGTTGTGGATCCAAGTAAAATGAAATCACTGACAATTTCTGTCTTTTCTCCATTTATCATAATATTACTTACTGGTCCAGTTGCAAAGATTTTCATTTTCTTTTATTTTTTTATTTAATATGACTGAGTGAAAATGTACATTCCTGTATAAATTTACATGCCCACCTATATGCAGCTTCCACTGCTCTCCCCGTCCAGTGACAGCACACTGTTCCTCTCTGCTCCATAAATGTCTCATCCTCTCATTTTCTTTGGGTTGAGCTGTAATCCATACTGAAGGCTTGAGTCTTTGATTTTCATCAGTTGCTGTGCTTTCAGCAAGCAAGTTTGTGTCATCTGCATATTGAAAATTGTCAACAAGCCTCCCTCCAATCTTGATGTCATATTCTTCTTTATGTGTTCCAGCTTCTCAGGTATTAACTCAGCATGTAGATTAAAACAGTATGCTTAGAGGATACAATCCTGTTGCACACCTTTCCTGATTTTAAACAGTGCAGCATCCCCTTATTCTGTCTGAACAACTGCCTCTTGGTCTACATACAGATTCCTCGTGAGCACAATTAAATGTTCTTGAATCTCCCTTCTTCTGAGTGTTGTCTATAATTTGTTATGATTCACACGTATTTGTATAGTCAACAAAACACAAGTAAACATCTTCCTGATATTCTCTGCTTTCAGTCAAGATCCACCTCACATGAGCATTTATTTACCTTGTTCTAGACCCTCTTCTGAATCTGGCTGGGATTTCTGGCAACAGCCTGTTGATATACTGCAACTCTTTTTGAATTATTTTCGGCAACATTTTATGTGTGTGTGATCAGCGATATTGGTTGCTAACTTATGCAGTTAGTTGGATCACTTTTCTTTAGAATGGACATCAATATAGATCTCATCCAATTCATTGGCCAGGGAGCTGTCTTCCAAATTTCTTGGCTAGACAGATGAATACATCTAGCACTGCACCTGTTTGTTGAGAGATTTCAGTCAGTAATCCATCAATTCCCGGAGGCTTGTTTTTTACCAGTTCCTTTAGTTTTGCTTGGAGCTCTTCCTTCAGTGCCATAAGTTATTGATCATATGCTGCCTCCTGAAACGGCTGAACATCAACCAGTTCTTTTTGTTTCAGTGCCTCTGTGTATCTTTCCATCTTCTTTGGATGGTTCCTGCATCATTTAATATTTTGCCCATAGACTAATATTGTAATTTTTTTTCCTTCATCAGTTTTTTAGCTTGAGAAATCCCAAGTGTGTTCTTACCTTTTCATTTTCTAACACTAGGTCTTTGCTCACTTTATTTTAGTAGTTTACTTTGTCTTCTTGATTTACTCTTTGTAATCTTTTGTTCAAATTTCCTACTTTATGATTTCTTCTCTTTGCTTTATTTACTTATCATTGATTGGATTGTGTCCCCCCAAAATATCTGTCAGCTTGCTGAGGCCATGATTCTCAGCATTGTGTGACTGTCTACCATGTTGTCATCTGAAATTATTTCCCCATGTATTGCAAATGCTATCTTTATGATTTTAATGAAGCAGTGTTACTGTCACATATGTTAATGAGGGAGGACTCAATTGTCAAAATTATACTGTGTTTCAAATCACTTTCTTCAGCAAGCGGAGAGACATAGGGACTTCACACTACCAAGAAAGCAATGATGGGAGTAGAGCACATCCCTTGGATCTAGTGTTCCTGTTCCTGAGAAGCTTCTAGTCCAGAGAAAGAATGATGACAAGGACCTTACTCCAGAGCCAAAAAAGAGAGACAGCCTTACCCAGGAGACAATGCCCTGAATTTGGACTTCTAGCCTACTAGACTGTGAGAGGATAAATTTGTCTTTTTAAAAGCCATCCACTTGTGACATTTCTGTTACAGCAACAGTGGATGATCAAGAAACTTCTGCATGTTCAAGATCAAGTTTCAGAGTCTTTTCTGGTATCCATTATGGTCTTTTCCTTCTTTACTGTCTATCTAATGACCTCTCACTTTTTTCATGTATAGCATCCTTGGTGTCAACCCACAACTAGTCTGGGCTTCAGTCATTAGTGTTCAAAGCATCTTGTGGTAACAGTAAATAAGGATTTAGTGTCGCTAAACATTTTTCTTATTACATCAAGCTAGAAAAAAAAGGTGACATTTTGAGAAATATTTTATTAAGTAACAGTAGTTTTCATCATAAAACTCATATGGAAACTCAATGAACACAGAATCACTGAAAGAATCTTTAAAAAAAGTAGAACAAATTTTGAGGACTCACTATTCCTGATTTTAAAATGTGCTAAAATGCAATAATGTTAAAGACAGTCTGGTCTTAGCATAAAACTCGAAAACCAGACCCATTGCTGTCTAGTTGATTCCAACTCATAGTGACTCCATAGAACATAGTAGAACTGCTCCATGGAGTTTCTAAGGAGCACCTAGTGGATTTGAACTGCTGGCCAAAAGGTTGGTGTTTAGCCACTACACCACCAGGGATTCTGGTCTTAGCACAATGATGCCAAAGCCAAGTGCCGTCGAGTCAGATCCGACTCATGGTGACCCTAGGGGCCAAGGTAGAACTGACCCCCAGAGTATTCAAGGAGCACAATGATAGGCATGAATAATTAAACAGAATTGAGAATTCAGAAATAAACCTGTATATCAACAGTTAATTGATTTTTGACAAGGACGCCAAGACCACCCAATAAAGAAAGAATAACTTTTTTAGCAAATGAATCATGAGGCAACTGGATAACCACATACAAGCTGGCACCCTACCTCACACCATGTAGAAAAATTAACACGAAATGGTTCAATTGCCTAAATATAGCATTGAAACTATAAGACTATTTGGTTGATCTTTTCTAGCCATTCAAGAATAGACTTATGGCTAATATTGGGTCTTCTCTGAATATCAGGTACTTCAACACCTTTGCTTTAAACACTGATGTTATCTGTCATCGTCCTTCAGTATCTGACCTCAATTTCCTCATCTCTAAAAGACAGCTAATGACAGTGCTCACCTCACGAAGGAACTGTGAGAGATAAATGATGTGATCACTCAGAAACACTTAGCAGAGTGCTTGGCTCACTCTAAAACACAAACTTTTTCATTATTACTATCATATTTCTTTTATGAGATGATTTTCGTTTTCATTAATCAAGAGAAACAATGTTTGAAGTCTAGAAGAGGAAAACATTCAGATGTTGGAAATAGAACTGAAGATTTTAACAAGTGAGAGCTAGAAACAAGTATAGTATGTCCCAGCTGATTTCCCATTGCTCAGCAGACAACTGGCTGGGGCGTGACATGCCTGTTTCTGAGAATCAGTTGCACTGTATCTTAGATTCACACACCTGTTTCCAGGCTGGCTTATTCAAAAGACATATGTGTTCTTCAAGGCCAAATCACTTAATGCACAGAGAGATACGCTATGCAGTCGCCCAACCACTGCCACTGAACCAATTCCAACTCCTAGACACCCTGTAGGACAGAGTAGATCTGCCTCGGAGTTTCTAAGGAGCACCTGGTGGATTCAAACTGCTGACCTCATGGTTAGCAGATGTAGCACTTAACCACTATACCACCAGCATTTCCAAAACCAAACTTAGTGCCATCTAGTCAATTCCATCTCATAGCAACTCTACAGAGGGAGTAGAACTGCCCACAGAGTTTCCAATGAGCACCTGGCAGATTCGAACTGCCTACTTTCTGGTTAGCTGTCATAGCATTTGGCTGCTAAATACAACTTGTGCTGCACTGAAGGTGCAGCTTCAGGCTTTGCAAGCTTCTCTCAGATCTCCTAGACTTCCCAGACATCCACAAGTTCAGAGAGCCAAACTAAACTACTTCGCTTGTGAAAAAAACTGATTTAACAGATATGTTCTCTATCTCAGAGCTTTGGCTCAATCTTTAAGAAATTTAAGTTTTAAATAATGTTACTAACAACAACAGTAACAACCATGTAATCCTTTGCAGTAATCTTACAATAAGTTAGACACCATGTGGAATTCATTTATTCAATGAATGTTCATTGTTGTTGTTAAGTGCCATTGAGTCAATTCCATTTCATAGTTGCCTTATGTCCAAAAAAATGAAATGCTGCCTAGTCCTGCCCCATCCTCACGGTTATTGCTATGTTTGAGACCATTGCTGTAGCCAGTGTGTCAATCCATCTTGTTGAGTGTCTTCCTCTATTTCACTGACCCTCATCTTTACCAGGCATGATGTCCTTCTCCAGGGACTGGCCCCTCCTGATAATGTGTCCAAAATAACTGAGATTAAGTCTCTCCATCTCCACTTCTAAGGTGCACATTTACTGACTGACTACTATGTACTGTTCTAATTCCTTAGGGTACTGCAGTAAATAAGACATAAAATTTTTCCCATCAGGTTAGTGGGAGATGAAAGACATTACAGTAATATAAAAAGAAAATATGTGGAATGTCAGTTGATGTAAAGCAATATGGAGAAAAATCAGTCAGGGTGGAGGAATGGATGGATGCTGAAATGCAAAATAAGTTGTAGGAAGTCTTACTGGAAAGATAACATTGAGCAAATATCTGGAGGTGAGGGGGGTGAGCCAGTAGTATGCCTTCAAAGAGAACATTCCAGGAAGATGGGAAAGCAGTTCGGAGGCTCTGAAGAAGCAGTGTGCCTGGTATATTATTCAGTCATGAGCATGCATGTAAGACCTGGGAGAAAGTTAGGGAAAGAGCGACTTGTAGATGATGACATCAGATGTAACGGGAGACTTCTGAATGGATAGAGGATTATCTGAACTTTGTCTACGGACTTTCTGTTTCATTCTGTGGAGACAGGGAACCAAAGGGAATTCTGAGCAGAGAGGTGATGTGATCTGACTTGTGCTATAAAATCGTCATCCTGGTGTACTATGGAGAGTGCAAAGGTTATATAGTGGGTATTCATATCTACCTGCTGAACTCCAAAACCGAGATCTCATCTCCTAGGCTGAGCCACCTCCTTTATAGGTTTCCACTTTTACATTTTATGTTACTTTTTGTTCTACAAGCTGTGAAAAGTAAGGCTGGATTTAAAAAAGTGTCTGTTTTCAGGTGTTCAGAATGGCATCAGCCTCCTCACTCAGGTCTGCCTTTTCATCATCCTACAGCAAAGCTGTCAGGCTCAGTCCTCAGGAGCTCAGCCTTAAATCTAGGTTGATCCTGGGGCTGGGTCATCTCTTCATTATGCACTTAAAATAACCAAAACAAGAATTTGACAAGGATTAAGTAAGACATCCACCACCTAGCAACAAAAGCTGACGATTACTCTTTAAGAGCAATGTTATTTTGTGCTACCTCTGTGTGCATACCTTTCTTAGGCATACCTGATGATGGATAATAGCAAGAACTGGATTACAAAACAGCCTTATTTTCTTCCTATTTCACTAGCTATTTTCTACCAGTTATTGGGGCCAGAATTTCCTTTTCTTTCTAAATTGCAGATTCACGTGTTTCGGCTTCAGATCACTTCTTTGAACTCCTACCCGTACAGCCTGGTTATCTGATATCTCATCTTACATTTCAAGAGATATCTTAAACATACTTGTCTAATACTTAATTTTTCTTTCTCAAGACCTATTCTTTATCTATGAATTCTGTTTTAGTAAGAAGCATGACCTGTTTGCTTCAGATTCTCTTTTCTCTCCCATGGAATGTACAATTCCTAAGCAAGTTCTTTCACCTCTACCTTCAAATTATATCCTACATTTTACTGTTTCTTACCAATGCTGTCATTACCATCCTAATTCAAATCACTATCATCACTCACTCTGCTTCATGGAAAAAAGCCTGCTAATTTTTTTTTTTTTGGTCTTCCATTTCTGCCCATAAGGGTCAATTCTTACTCAGTAAATAGAGTGATAACGTTAAAGAGAAACCTTAAATTAAAAACTAGCAAACAAACAAAAATGCAAGTATGAAAAAGGATGAGAAGCAACTGGATCTCATACTTCAGAGAAGGTGTAAGGGTGCAACAACTCTGAAACACTTTGGCAGCTCTTTGTAAAGTTATACCTGCTGTTGTTATTGTTAGGTGCCACCTATCAGTTCCAACTCATAGCAACCCTGTGTACAACAGAATGAAACACTACCCCGTCTTGTGTTACGCTTGAGCCCCGTTTTAGCCAGGTGTCAATCCATCTTATTGAAGATACTCCTCTTTTTCACTGATCCTCTATTTTGCCATGCATGATGTCCTTCTCTAGAGACAAGTCCCTTCCGGTAACATGTGCAAAATACATAAGATGTGTGTCATGGATTGAACTGTGATCCCCCCACCCCAAAAATGTGTTTAGCAGTTTGGCTAGGCCATGAATCCCAGTATTGTGTAATTTTCCTGCATGTTGTAAAAGCTTCCTCTATAATATTAATAAGGGAGAATGGAAGGCAGTTATACTGGTGGGGCAGGACTCAATGTGTAAGACCATTTTGTGTCTTGAAGCACGCTTTGGGGATATAAAGGAAAGAGAAGCAAGCAGAGAGTCGGGGACCTGACAGCACCTGGAAAGAAGCAGGGCTGTGAGCTGAGCACATCCTTTGGGAAGAACCTGGGATCCCTGCACATCAGATACTCTCAGTCCAGGGAAAGACTGATGACAAGGACCTTCTTCCAGAGCCAACAGAGAAAGCCATCCCCTGAAGCTAAAACCATGAATTTTTGGACTCAGCTTACTAGACTGTAACAGAGTAAATGTTCTCTTTTTAAAGCTATTCACTTGCAGCACTAGACGACCAAAGCGACGTGGGCTCACCCCTGTTACTTCTAAAGGGCATTCTGTTTGCACTCATGCATATATCAAAGTAATTCTCTTGGATGATGGAATTGTTCTATATCTTGATGGTAGTGATAGATAACACAAGTATATATACGTACCCAAATTCACAGACCTTTTATACCCAAAAGGATAAATTTTACTATTTGTAGACTATACCTTAATGTATAACATAATAACAGAAATAGAAAACAAATCTGATCTTTTCAATTCTCTATTTAAAATACTGCAATGACGTCCTGTTAGATTAAAATCCAGATGCCTCTGTGCATACCCAGGCTTAGCCCTACTCTCTGACCTTATCTTATTCTGAGATGCTATGAAATCAGTCCTCACCTCACCTCAGGATATTCACAAAATCTTTCCGAGATTTCTCATGCTCACTACTTGTAGAATTCAAATTCCCTGCTCAGATGTCCCTCGCAAGAGGCATTCTCTGTGCTCTGCAGCACTCTCTACCTTTCTGTTGGTGTTTGGTCCCACTGAGTCAGTTCTGAATCACAGCAACCTTACTGAAAACAGAAGGAAATGTTGCCTAGTCCTGTACCATGTCTACTTGAGCCTGCTATTGCAGCCACTGTGTCAATTCTTTTCATTAAACTGTCTTCCTCTTCTTTCACAGCACCCGGCTTAACAAGATATCCTTCTTTAGGGACTGATCCCTCCTGGTTGCGTGGCCAAAGTATATGACACAAAATCTTGTCATCCTTGCTTTTAAGGAGCATTCTCACTATACATTTTCCAAGACAGATTTGTTCATTCTTCTGTTAGTTCATGGCCTATTCAATATTCTTCATCAGCACCACAGTTTAAAGGCATCAATTCTTCTTTGGTCTTTCCTACTCATTGTCCAGCATAGCACATACATGAAAACACAACCAAACCAAATCTGTTGTCCATTTGATTCTGATTTACACGTAGTATCCTTATATGATGCAGTAGAACTACCTTACATGGTTTCCAAGAAGCGGCTAGTGAATTTGAACTGCCAATCTTTTGGTTAACAGCCAAATTCTTTAGCTACTATACCACCAGGGCTCTGACTGAAAACTGCATGCTTTGGGTCAGGCATACCTTAGTCCTTCAAGTGACATTTTTGCTTTTTAACATTTTAAAGAGGTTTTTACAGCAGATTTGCTCAATGCAATGTTTGGTTTGAGTTCTAACCTCTTCTCCATTCATCATGATGTTGTTTGTTAGTCCAGTTGTGAGAGTTTTTGTTTTCTTTATGTTGAGATGTAATCCATACTGATGGTTGTGGTCGTTGATCTTCATCAGTAAGCACTTCAAGTCCTCTTCACTTTCAGCAAGTAAAGTTTTGTCATGTGCATATAGCAGATTGCTAATGAGTTTTCCTCCAGTCCTGATGCCACATCCTTCTTTATACATTCCACCTTCTAGGAATATATATTCAGCATACAAAGTAAATAAATATGGTGAATGACATGCATGTTATCTGATTTTAAACCAGGCAGTATCCCCTTGTTCTGTTCCAAAGGCTGCCTTTTGATCTATGTACAGGTTTGTCGTGAGCACGCTTGAGTGTTACAGAATTCCCATTCTTCTCAATGTTATGCATAATTGGTTATGATTCATGCAGTTGAATACATTTGCATAGTCAACAAAATACTGATAAGCATCTTTCTGTCATTATCTGCTTTCAGCCCGGATCCATCTGAGATCAGCAGTGATATCCTTCATTCCACATCCTTTTATGAATCTGACTTGACTTGTGGAAGTTTCCTGTCTATGTAGTGCTACAACCACTTCCAAATAATTTTCAGCAAACTTTTACTTGTATGTGATATTAATGATACCGTTCAACAATTTCCACATTCTGTTTTGCAACCTTTCTATGGAATGGGTACAAATATGGATCTTTTCCAATCATTTGTATAGTTAGCTACCTTCCAAATTTTTTGGTATAGATGAGTGTGTGCTTCCAGTGCTGCATTGGTTTGTTGAATCATCTCAACTGGTATTCCATCAGTTGCTACAGCCTTGTTTTTTTCTCAAATACCTTCAGTGCAGCTTAAATTTCTTTCAGTACTACCAGTGCTTGACCATATTCTACCTCCTGAAATGGCTGAATGTCAACCAGTTCTTTTTGGTACAGTACCTGTGCATTCCTTCCATCTTCTATTGATGCTTCCTCTGTCATTTAATATTTTCCTCATAGAATCCTTCAATATTGCAATTCAAATCTTGAATTTTTTTCTCCAGTTATTTCAGTTTAAGAGATGTCAGGTACGTTCTTCTCTTTTGGTTTTCTAACTCTAGGTCTTTGCACATTTTGTTACAATACTTTGTCCCCTCTAGCAATCCTTTGAAATCTTCTGTCTAGCTCTTTACTTCCACATTTCTTCTATTTTGCTACTCTCTGTTTAAAAGTAAGCTTTAGAAGCTCTGCCGACATGTATTTTGGTATTTTCTTTCTTTGATTTTTAATAACCTCTTGCTTTCTGAATGTATGATGTCCTTGATATCATTCCACAATTCTACCTTTCTACTCTATTTTTCATCATATCGCTTAGGGAATCTAATTGTACAGTGGTGAAGAGCTACGGCTGTTAACCAAAACGTTAGCAGTTTGATTCCACCAAGCTGTCTTTGGAAACCCTATGGGACAGTTCTGGTAGGTCCTACAGGGTCACTATTAGTTGGAATCAACTAGATTACAATATGTTTTTTAGGTTTTCATAGCACTTAACACAACTTATTTTCATTTTAATAATTAAATACTTTATCTGATTGGAATGTAAGTTCCACCAGTGAAGGAACTTAGTCTATTTTGATCCTTGCTATTTTCCCAGAACTTAGAACAGTGCCTTGGACAAGAGTAGCTGCTCAGCATCACATGCTGAATAAAATCGTGGCTGTTTGGAGGCCCTGTGATCATACCGGAATATTTGCCCAAACACCTGCTCAAAGACTGCTGAATTGACATGCATTAACCTGTCTGATTCCCACTGCGCTACCACAGACTCAAATCAGGCACTAAACTCATCCTTGCTTAATGTATATAGCTCACAGTTGACTTAAGAAAGCCAGCATTTCCCACGGTGGCTCTCTTGGCAGAACAGTAGCTTAAATCTCAGTAATTTAATGCTGGCTTTATATCTGTGTTTCTGTGTGAATTCCTGAAATACCAAAAAGATTGTAGAGCCAATTTACCTCACAGGATTACTCAGATGAATAATAAATTAGTTTTTTGAAATGATGGCGCTGTTTCAGGCTTCTCCACTTCAGACTTTGATTTCTCTGATTCTATAATTAGGTTTCTCAGATTCTGTAATTATGGTATAATTATTCTGTTGTGAATAATGATTGTCATGTGCACATGAGCATGTAGTTAGAGTTCAGACATTGTTGAGATGTGTGAGAATGTTCTTTATAATATACTTACATCTAACATCTATAAAGTAACTCAAGTTCAACATTTCATCTACAATCTTGTTAAGATACAGATTTTTCTGTCTTTCTTTTAGCACTAGAATTCACAAATTCTAGACCAGCAGAGGAAACCCAGTTGGAGAAACAAAATATATTTAAGTAAAAATTGGTATAGGAAAGATGAGAAGATAAAATAGTATTTTTAATTAGAAATTCATATTTTTGGTGTCTAAATGATACCACTAACTGGTCAAGAATGCTAAAGATAGATTGAAATTAAACCCTTTTTAACTCTATACTTTAAAAGTATTTAGAAACTGCTTTATTCATCAAGAAAGCAAAAGTAAACTTAGCTCACATGAATTTTAAAGAGCTCTGACATAACAGTGCAATTCTAAATAATTAGATTTTATTGAGGGTAAAGTCAATAATTAAACACAGACACCCTACTCTCTACCCCTCTATCTAACCTGGGAGGGGATTAAAAGAAATAGGGGTGGTAATTAGCTGAGTTGAGTTAACTCCTGGGAAAATAAATCCCTAAGACATCAATGAATAAAAATAATCCCATGGATAGTTATAAAGAGTATTATTTCTAAGCTCAGTCCCTAGCTAACACCCAATTAACTGGCAAGATTTTAGATCTCTGGGGATCCCCCTTGGATCAAGGGGAGAATAAAGGAGAAAGACTGACTCTTCCCTTTCTAATATTTATGCATTACTCTAGCCAGGAATGTATTCATTTCTAAATAGGGTTGCTGTGCTTTTGATTAGTCTCTACATGATGCCAAACATTTGAACAAAACCTGAAAATTATAGTCACAACATCCTTTATTTTTATGACTAAAATATCCTTTACTTTTGTAACTACTCACAGTTGAACATACTATTTCTTGATAATTGAGATTTTTTGAGTTTTAGGGCCATATAAATTGGCTTTTTCTCATCCCATTGAGGTCTAGTCAATTCTGACTCACAGCTTGCCTTGTCAATAGGCTCATTTTGCATTTCCACCACCTTGGTTAGTGGTACCAAACATATTTACACCTTTAGGTACTGGTTAAACTCTCTCCCAACTCAAATAGACTTTATTACCTTTATTCTTTGGCCTACTTTGAAAGCGCTGTAGGAGAGCTTTGTTGTTGTTGTTGTTCATTTTGTTTTTAAACATTAATTAAACTCATATTCCAGGTTATGAGTCAGAATCAACTTAATGGCACACAACACATGCTCAGAGCTGTAGTGATCAGCCTATAGAGAGACATCTCATTTAACCTTCACACACCAGAATGGATATTATTTAAAAGGAGAGAAACTGGACATCAGGGAGTTGTAATGTTTTCAAGGTGATATAGCCAAAGAGAAACAGAGATAAAATTCAAACACACTTCAGTCCGAAGCCCATAGCCTCCCTTCAGATAATGATTTCATGTGCCATGCCTCCAGTCAATTAACAATTAAACTCATAAGCTAGTATGTACAGAGCTCCAGCCTCTAGCCTAAAGAAAGTATTAAAGAACTACCTCCATTAGATTCTTATTCCATTCTAAGTCACGTACTCATCTACACTTCATAAAACCCTTTTAAGAAGCTTTCAACTCATGAAACCTGTAGCATTAATTACTAATAGAGCTGCAAAAACGAAAGGTAGTTGTTTTAACTGCATTTACTAAGTTGTTCCAATCTTTGCTATTCTTTGTCAGGCACATTGTTGGATTAGAACACAGGTGTTGAATTTCATTCAGCTTATTTTATCTTCAAAGATCAACCATATAGTTTTATTCTAATTTAGAGTTTTGATAAACTAGTTGGCATTCTAGCTCTGAAAATTCTAATTCAGCTAAAAGCTGAAAGTCCTACAAGAACTAAGGGGGAAAAAAAAATTCCTCAAAGGGATTTAATGAGAGGTAAGAGTAAATGTGCTGATCATTTCCATACTAGATTTTATTCTTATACCCTCAAATAATCTTAGGGGTCATAAAGAAACTCAACATACTCTAACTTAAACACCCATTTTTTTTTTTTATTGTGATTGAGTGAAAGTAGTATACAATCCAAGTTAAATTTGCATGTCCACCTATCTGCAGTTCCCTCTGGTATCCTAGCCCAGTGACAGCACACTCTTCTTTTCCATTCTATGTATGTCACATCCTGCTAACAATCTCCTATTCCCTCTGCTCCACCCTCCTCTCTACCCTCCATTAAGAGTCCAGTAGGATGGCATCCTGGAGATACACAGAACCACAAAGTAAACATCCACTTTTACTGATAGGGAAACAGGATCAGAGTTTATCAATATGTTGCATTACAATTATTGTTCTCATTTTACACAGTTCACACTGTTAATAAGTTATGGACTCAAAAACATCTATCCTGGATGTCTTTAGTGGTCCTCAAGAAGTACAACCAAAAAGGTCCTTAGAAGCAAGGCTGGTGAAACTACATCTTTCATACTTGGGACATGTTATCAGGAGGTATGAGTCCATGGAGAAGAACATCTTGCTTGACAAAGTAGAGGGTCAGTGAAAAAAGAGGGAGACCTGCGAGGAGATAGGTTGACACAGTGGCTGCAACAATAGGCTTAAGTATGAAAACGATATGGTCATGGCCCAGGACTAGGCAGTGTTTCTTTCTGTTGTTTATACTGTTTTCTATGAGCTGGAATTCACTTGAAGGCACCTAACAAGAACAGTGGTCTTGAAAATGCTACAGAACTTCGAATACAGCATCTCTGTACATTCAAGTGTGTATAAAAGACTCCTGTATGCAATGTTTAGTTCAGAAAGAAAATCAAAAATAATTATTTCAACAATTCGAGTTTGAAGAAAAGAAAAATAATCACAGGTTACAACTTTCTTCTATTTCCACTTCATGTTACCTTTGCCCAGAAACATCACCACAGTTGGTCATGACTGTTTTTCTGCTGGACGATCTAAATTTTCATTCTGAAGAGTCTCAGCCTTTCGAACCATCCTTTGATAGGTTCTTGTGCTCTTTTATTCAAATTTACCACTTTACAAGTCATGGAAATTCTAGTGGCTTAGTGGTTAAGTGCTACAGTGGCTAACCAAAAGGTTGTGGTTCAAATCCTTCAAGTGTTCCTTGGAAACTCTTTGGGACAGTTCTAATCTGTCCTGTAGGGTCTCTATGAGTTGGAATTGACTTGATGGATATGAGGTTTTTTTTTTTTAATAAAAGTAATACTTTGGCAATCTTTTGGGTTCCATATACGTATATAACACATTTTTTATTTGTGTGACATCTATCTCTCCTTTCTTAAAAGTATTCACAGTACCTTTTTCTTTTTCTGTTGATTCAGTACAGAACAAAAAATATCCAACTTCCAAAACATCTCACCTTCTGGTTCACTGGAACTACTTTCTATTCCCTGTTAAGAGGATATTTTTTTAAATTTTTTCAGTGTTGTTTTGTTTGTTTATGTGGGTTTTGTTTTGTTTGTTTTGAGAACTAAGGCCTCACAGAGTCAAAAGGTATAGGAAAAAAACCCAAAAGTTTTGTGAATGTGTGATTAGACAAATTGGTGAGAGTAGTGACTCTTCCACCCCTTGTTACAGGAGAAAAGACTCCAGACACAGGTCTCTGGTTCAGAGTATTTATTTCAACAGACCACAACTTATGAGGTCAGTCTCTCAACTTTTCTAAAAGTTCTTACTCAGCCAGCCAAGCCAAGTGCCGTCTTTACCCAGCTGACGCTAAAATTGAGTTTTTTAATAGTCATCCCTCAGTTCTTCTAGACTCATTGCTTCTGGATGATGGGGTACACATAGAAGTGAATTTCAAAGTACTGAGCTTATTGCCTGACTTCTTTTTGCTTTAAATGAGTTCCTTTGTCAGAAGTGATGAAGTTAATGAGACCACAATGATGAATAAAGCATGAATAAGTCAAAACACAGTTATACTGGGAGAAACATGGTGAATAATGGAAGCAAATCTATGTCTAAAGTGTTTATCTCAATTGGGAAAAATCATGATGGAAGGGCTCTTATATGAACAACCTTGCCACCAGGGAAATAATGGCACATCTGTATTACCCTCTGTTATAGGCAGGTTTGCTATTCAGTATTAGCAGTAGCTAGATTCGTCTTGGTGAGAGAATGTCCAGGCAATCTTATTATTCCCTTTTGATCAAGCACTAAGTGACTGGAGAAACAAGGGTGTATGACACTTGCAGAATGGGTCATCTTGAACATCTGATTACTGAAACTATCCTATGAAGGGGCTGAACTTTGATGAAATTTCACAAAGGATATAAATATTCTCCTACTCTGTGTCTTTTCCAGGAAGTGTATCCACAAAATTTTGTCCAATTACGTTTCTTCCAAGCCCTTGACAATCTCACCAAGGTCCATTTATCATTGTAGACTATTTTTCTGGCAGTGTGTCTTTCCAGAGAAAGTCTCAACAAAATGTAGTGCTTAATGTTCTGCACACCAGGAGTATTTCCTTTCCAAACGGTGTCTTAGATCCACCCCTGAATGGAGTTGTGTTGTTTCAACTATCTGTTTCTAGCGGTGTCAGAGGATCAGCTAATATACTCATTGGTTAGGCCCCAATATTTTCTTTTTCAGTAATCTAGGCACAGAAATATATCTATGACGCCATAGGCGTGATTTGATGAGGAAGTGAGAATGCAGTAAGTCAGTCAGTTACTCACGTAACTTACTTGCACCCCAAAACGTGCTTTAGCCTCCTCACACATCATACTTGTACTTAATGAGATGAGGCTTCTCAGCAGGCTAAAACTTATGATCAGTAAAGACATAACCAGTGATCGGCAGCTCAGGCTGCAGAGTAATTGCAATCATTGTCCCACGACCAAACATTCAGTTTTTACCAGTGCCAAAGACCAGGAAAATCTATTTTATTTTTAATAGTAGAACATTTTTCACAAGGTTTTCCAACCTTTCGGTATTTGTGTTGTGATTCTCCTATGACAGCTTACCAGCAGCTGTATATAGCATCCTGATCATTAACATACACTTTCAGTATCACTAAAGTTAGGCCAAAGTTCACAATGACAAAACGCATTGAAATACAGTCTAGACCAATTGTAGACATTTTCTTTGCTATGGATTTTACTCAAATCAGGCAACGTTATAGATCATTTGATAAATGGACTTGGGGGAAAAATGCTTTCAAATATGGTATCTATTGATCCAGAATAAAAAGGTCCCGCAAGCATTGTGCCTCTTTCTTATTATAAGTGCAGCAACTTCCATTCCAGGTTGAAAGGAATACAATTTTATGCCCCATGTCAACGGACCTCCTAGAAACTTCAGTGTGGCCACAGACCCTGGGTATTTTTAGTTTCTGTCTCCTAGTCTCTGGCACACATGTATCTCACCAAATATTTTTTGCTCAGTAGATCCAATTGCTATTTTTTCACCCATTTAGTGGACTAATGTGACACCATATGGAATTACAAAGGGATAAAGATTCTTGCATATTAGTTTTTGACAAAGAGCCCGAAAGATTTAAGAATGACATAAGACACTAAGTAAATTCTGCCCTTGTCAGATGAAAGTGAACTGTATCTAGTGGACTTTGCTAGTTCACTACACACAGAGACCAAGTATTTGCCAGATCACTAACTACAAACCAGGGCTAGAGATTCTGTTGACTTGTTCTAATCAAGAGACAATATCTTGGAAAGCAGCTAAAATTGTCGTTACTGTCTTTCATGGATTGCATTGTTTCCCCGTCAAAAAATGTATGTGTTGATTTGACTTTGCTATGAGTCCCAGTATGGTGCCATTCCTCCCAGGTGTTGTGAATCCTGCCTCTGTGATACTGATGAGAATGGGCAGCAGTTGGGCTGGTGAGGGAAGACTCCATTTGACAGCTGTGGGATGTAAGAAAGAGAAGTGAGAATAGAGAGTTGGGAACTTCATACCACCAAGAAAGAGTACTGAGAGCAAAACACGTCCTTTGGACCTGAGGTTCCTGTGCCAAGATGCTCTCACTGGATTTGGACTCAACCTACCAGACTGTGACAATTTCTCTTACTGAGTGGGCTTGTAGCTCTTAAATGGACCTGCGGCTTACAGGATTGTCAATCAAGTTTCTCCACATGAAACCATCCACTCATGGTATTCTCTGTTAGAGCAGTACCAAGTAACTGAAACACTCATTAAATATATGAGACTCCACTCTAGTTCCTCAAAATATGTCTTCTGCTTTAGTCAAAGGGTAAGTTAAATTATTTGTTGTAGTTGTGGTAGACACCACTGCTCCTAAATCTTTCAGGTCTTCAATATTGCCACTAATCTCTGCCATTTTTCCGGAAATCCTACATTGCTTTTGACTTACTGTGGCTGTTAGTGTACATGGATGTGTGTCTTTAGAAGGAAATTTCTAAAAACTTTCAATTGGAAGGTTGTTGGGTGGCCCAAATCATTTGAACTGGGCTGGTAACCAAAAGCTTGGCCGTTTGAACCCAACCAGTGGCTATGGAAGAAACATGCCTGGGAATCCACTTCCTAAAGTTTACAATCAAGAAAACCCTATTGAACAGTTCTATTCTATAATCCATGGGATCTCCTCAGTTACAAATAAAAAACAGAATCAGCGATAATAAAGACTTTCAATTGGTCTTTTGCATTATAATATTCCTCACTCCGAAGATCAGGAAGCCAAAGTAAAAGTTCAGCTAGCTCTTCCTATTCTTAAGGAACTGAGAAAATTCTCACTGTGTAGATACTGTGATCTCTGTGATAGGGACATAGGTAAAAACTTGATTACTAGACTCCCTAATTCCCAAGATTATTTGGGAAGGATGAGGTCAGAAAAAAGCTGTTGTTTAACATATTCTGTAGTGTCCAGGTCCTCTCACTTAATACAAGTGATAGAAGGAAGATCTATACCACGAAGTCATACATGTGAATTCACCTACCCTACACAAATATTCAGGGGCCCTTGTGGTGCAGTGCTTTAAACTTTTGGCTGCTAACCAAAATGTCAGCAGTTCGAATCCACAAGCCACTCCTTAGAAACCCCATGGGGAGGTTCTGTTTTGTCCCATAGTGTTACTCTGAGTCAGAATCAATTTGCTGGTAGTGAGTTGGCTTCCCTTTTCTTATTTGTTGTTTTTTGGTTTTTGGTGTGGTATTTTGGCTAGTTCATCATTAACCATCATTATGAACTCACTCAGTTTTTCAAGCAGATTGCACATATATTTATTTACACATATATTCCTTGCTTTTACCAAATACCTTCTAGCCCTGAACTTGAAACATTAGTTTTTCTACTCAAGCTTTAAAAAAATACTCTTCTAATTTGTTCCTATGAAGGATCAAAGTCCTAGTATGATAATCTTATGACTTGAGACCCCCAAAGCCATTTTTTCCTGCTAATGTAGGGATGAGGGTGGACAAGGGACACCTCACTGTAGCTTTTAATAATGATCAACAATGGTCATTAGCTAGATCTAAATAAAAAGACATCTAATACCAACGGAGCAAAAGATTTGTAAGAATTATGGATCAAAAGATTTTATTTTTTTCATCTGGATAGTATGTGAAGTAGATCTCAGGGCTTAATAGTCTAAGAATAATTTTTCTGTTTCTGCCAAGTTCATAGAACAAAGTTTGTCAGACTTAAAAATGGATGAGGGTGGAATGAAATCTACATCTTCAGAGCTGATCTATAATAAGGGTGATACACACTTTGTGCAAACCTATTAAAATGAATAATGGTGCACTGATACACCATTCAAGTCATTTTACTATGGGAAATCATTCATCAAAAATGCATATAAATCTGGAATTCAATTAATCATCTTATACAATGGGTTAGTCTCTTGCAGTTTTTATTCTAATATATTTTTTCTTTGAATAAAATGTAGTTGTCACTGAAAAACATCAAACCAGTGATTCTTAACAAATACATATGCATTTGTAATTAAATTCACTAAAACCTATGATGAATATAAAAGGTAGACAGCTAAAATCCAGCTCAAGATTATGGTAGGAAAGAATATTAGGTACCTTTGGGTAGAGTATAATACATTTTGTTTTTTACCAAAACACAGTATCAGGGATCTTAATAATGAAATTTCATGTGATATTTTATGGTTCATTCAGTGAATGGCAAGAAAAGCATAGCAGCTATTTAAAAATTCCAATAATAATCTAATATGTAATATACTCTATTAAAATAGTCAATTATGTTACACGTTAACTTTACAAATACAGGTGTTGGTTTAAAAGTAGATTGTCTGTGCCTGGAAAACTCTACATATCCATGCTGAAACTCTGCAATAGTTGATGAATGGTGGCACAAATAATTCCTTATCAAGTAATATTTGCATGTGTGTGTGTGTGAGTGTGCAAATAGTCAGAAGTTGCTGCAAAGCACATAATCAATTAAAAACATTACTGGGTTTGAGAAATCCATCACTGACTGATTTTTATCCTATTCTCTTTTGCTTGCTGTAATCCTAACATCAGCCAAACTCACTGAACTATCCAATTAATTTACATCCAGAAAGCACTTTGACCTCGAGTGCAACATAAAAGAAATTCTAATGCTGCTGCTAATTGCTGCAGCCCTGCTCTTGATTTCAGCAGAATAAACTTAACTCAAATTTCTTTCTAAAACTGTTTATACAATCAAAGTGAAAGAAATATGAATCTGTCCTCTCCCAAGGTTGCCTTCCCACTCTGTACTCTCTGACACAGTTGTGGAGCTCTGAGTTAACTAGGTAATAATTACTATTTACCTCATACTACTGATGCTATGAGAAACACGAAGTACAATACCCAAAACTTTGTTTATTAAATGGTATTTGATTATTTCCATTTTATATCCTGCTCGAGAAAGACATCATCTGATGCAAACTGTTGTTGTTTTAATTAACATCTCTACGAGTGAGCGAGGGAAAAGAATATATTCAGACTGTGCTCTAAGTGTATCAGATCACAAGTAGGAGTTACACTGATCTCTTTCAACTTTCTGTCCTTGTTTTTCCTTTTCCAAAGTATCTATCATGTGGGAAAAAATGGAAGAATTTTGTATTTGTCTACTGCTGCTGTGGTACAAAAGGTCGATGCTCTCAGCTGCTAATGGAAAGACTGGAGGTTTGTGTCTACCTAGAGACCTAGTGGAAGAAAGCCCTGGAGATCTATTGCTGAAAAATGGATCCACTGAAAACCCTGCAAGCACAGTTCTGCTCTGATGTGCATGGGGGAGCCATGTGTCACAGTCACCTCCATGGCAACAGTTTGATTTGTTGATTGTGATAGATTATCACAAATGTTGTGACTTAAAACAATACATATTTACTATGTAACAGTTTTAAGCACGTCATAAGTGCTAAAATCAAAGTGTCTACAGAGCTATGTTACTTCTGGAATCTATAGGAGACAATCCTTTTCTTTTTTCTTTTTCAGCTTTTGGGGACCATTTGCATTGCTTGGTTTGTGGCCCCTTTTTTCCATCTTCAAGGCCAGCAGCATAGTAGCTTTTAATCTCTGGCTTTCATTCAGCCTCTGTCTCCATCATCACATCTTATTCTCAGCTGCTCATGTTGTTACATCGCTACTTTTAACTCTGACCTCCCAAGTCCTTCTTATAGAGACCTGGGTGACCACACTGGTCCTGCCTGACTATCCTAGGAAAAACACCCATCACAAGATCTTTAATAACACCAGTGAAGTCCCTTTAGCTATGTAATATGACATATTCAAACATCCAGTGGATTAGGATGTGAACATTCCGGGGATCATTCTTCAGTCTATATGCATGACATTTATTTTTTTATTTTCACTTGGAAAAATGTGCCTACAATATCCATTCAATTCCAGAATACTATCAGCAAGATCAATGTTATCTTGCAACATACCTCCGTTTATTAAATATAATTCTATGTGGCATTCATATGCACTAAGAACTAGGGGACCCTGTGATGACTGTCTCCAAGAGATCCATGCTCTCAAGGAAATTATAGTGTTTTCAGGAGAAGACTCAAGTAAAGAATCAATTACTCCACAGTTCATTGTGTGCTTTAGGATCCATAAGAAAGATACCTAATGCAGCCTTTCTAGGAAAGATGCCCTGGAAGAGGTGCTCTCTGGATTAAGACCTGAAGGGTAACTAGAAAAATGGTATTATGTGGTACAACCTAGGCAGAGGTAACAGTATGAGAGAAGGCATAGAAGCAAAGGAGAACAAAAAATATTTGAAGATGTACAGATAGTTCCAGAATGTAGCAATTGAGAAGTGAGAAGATACATCAATATGAAGAAGTAGGCAAGGGTTAGCAATGGGAGCAATTAAGGGGTCTCAGTGAGGGCATCTTATAATCAGGTCTTATTTTATGAAGATTATTCTGGTCATGATGTGAAAATACACTGCAGGAGAAAATTAATAACAATGCCAAAGCCAAGTTCCATTGAGTCAGATCTGACAAAAAGAAAAAAAAAATTAAAAAGATTAGGGCCAAAATTGAGCTTAAAAGACTTTTTGGCCAGAAGTAATAACTGCCTTTAAATGTCTGGAAATCATTTTTTACACTCTTTTCAATTTTATCCTGAACTACTCTTACACTAGTCTTCAGATAATTTCATGTCTTTTTTTCTACAAGGTATTCACGTTTTTCCATCTCAAGGACTGAATACAATCTCTTCCCTCTACTTAGAATGTTCCACTATGCTTAACTTGAGGAACTCTTACTGATGCTGGCATTGTTTTAGTCATCTGTCTCCAACAGAAATACCACAGAGTAGATGGCCTTAACAAGGCAAAGTTTATTCTTACACAGTCCAGTAGGTTACAAGTCTGAATTCAGCATGTCCACTCCTGGGAAAGGGCTTTTCTTTTGTCAGCTCCTAAGGAAAGTCCTTGTCCTCATGTTGCATCAGTCTTTGTTCAGGGAGCATCTTGGTAAAGGAACCTCAGGTCTGAAGGATGCGCTCTTCTTCTCGTGCTGCTTTCTTGATTGCACAAGGTTCCCAATTCTCTACTTCCTTCCCTTTACTTTTATCTCTTGTAGGATGAAAGGATAAAAGATAGTGCAAGCCATATTTCAGGGAAACTCCCTCTACAGTGGAGCAGGGAGGTGCTTGCTAAATGAGTGAATCAATCAAAGAAAGAATTAAAGAATCAATGAGTAATGGAATTGGGCCACATACCCATATTTCTTTAGGGAAACTGAAAATTGAATCCTTTAACAAGTAATACTTGACTTCTATACATCGAAATGGAAACCTTAGTGGTGTAGTGGTTAAGTGCTGTGGCTGCTAACCAAACGTCAGCGGTCTGAAACCACCAGGTGCTCCTTGGAAACTATGGAGCAGTTCTACTCTGTACTGTAGGGCTGCTATAAATCAGAATCAACTAGAAGGCTGTGAGTTTTGGGGGGGCAGTAGTTTTATCCACTAAATTATACAGCTCCCCAATTAAAAAAATGTGTTAAGCAATAATGTGTGTGTGTAATGTGCAAACATAAAATAATGTGCATAATGAAAGTATACATATCAAAAATGTGCCTCTCAATGCATTTTCATAAATTTGACAGATTGTATAACCAGTACCCATACCAAAAATAAGAATATTTTCAGCCTTTCAGAAGCTCTTTTTCCACTACCATTTATTTACTATAACCAAAAACCAAACCCACTGCCACTGAGTCAATTCCAACTCATAGTGACCCTATAGGACAGAGTAGAACTGCTCCATAGAGTTTCCAAGGAGTGCCTGGCATTTGAACTGCTGATCTCTTGCTTAGCAGATGTAGCACTTAACCACTACACCACTAGGTATAGCCCTCTTTTAATTGTTTTCCTTCAAGATTCCATGGTTTGGGGCAAAACTTTTAGGAATGGAGCTCTCAGCACGCTATTCCATTTTAAAGTCAGTCCTCTCTGGCAGGACTTTGAGCAGAAGAGTTCTTCTTTGGCCTGAAACTTCCCCTGTGGAAACCCTGTTCTCCTGCGCCAGAGGGAGGAAGAGGCTAGCTTTTCCTTTATTGATACCCTCTGCTCTAACTGGACTCTGCGGAGTATGGCAACCTCTAGATTTCTCAGCCTGTCCCTCCTATTATGGGATCTCTATCATATGACAAGTTGAAGCAAGGGCTTATTCTCAGCCTGCTCTGCCAGAGTCAAGACTCAAGCTCCCAACCTACAAGTGAGGGTTGGATGGTAGAAGGGAGACCCAATCATCTCACACCAAAATTAGAACAACAAAAAAATGGTATCATTCTTGTAATCATTATTTTATAAATTTCAATGGAGTGTTTAGTCCTAAACTTTCTTCTAAGCTTAATTGAGCTAAGCTTCTGGTGACTAAAGCACCTGGTTTTGCCCATACATGCTTGGTTACAAAAAGACCAACTCTCACCAGCAGGGAACCTATAATTTTTGATGTCATAATATACATTAATCAGCTCATGTAGTTTTTGCTAAGATTCAATGGATGTTACCAAGAAAAAAAATGATGTTGGACCTGGAGCGTAGTAGTGACATACTTTTGTAGTTATTTTACTTGCTATTAGTCAAGCTAAATAGACATAGAAACCTTTGACTTCTGAGTGTTTGAATAATATAGTCACTATGTATTTGTTTTTTAGATTGACTGTGGGAAGTTCCTTATGCCAAATTGGATAGAAAGTTGTTTCAGGATTGTTAATATAAATCTATGAGAAATAACAAAGGAGGGTCCAGAGATGAGCAGGTTCATTCCCATTTGAACTTCTTAATCATTTTGCTGGAACTCCCTAATGAGCCCGATCATATTCTCCCCATGACCCAAGGGGATAAATAAAGGATTTACTAAAGTGCTTAGAAAGAATAGCAATCTATTTCACATATTCACTGAGCGCTTCAGACTGAAAATTTCATAAACCTTGTCCACATGAGTGTTACCGTCTAACTGAGCTTTATACTAAAAGGGAGAACCACAAAGGGAGTCTTTCGTGGTGGGAATGGTTGATGGGTTTGACTGTCAATCAAAACATTACATTATAGAACCGGGTTCCACAGTGAATTCTGTATTTTTGTGTGAAATAATACAATTACACTGAGTTTTAATTTGCATAGTTAAGTAGTTGAATGTAAATATTAAAAATGCATTATCATTTTTGAAACTCTGGGAGTTTCACTTTTGAATGTATCAGAATACTTCAATTAGTGAGGTCCTCGTGGTGTCCCCCCACTATGGAGAGATTCTGTGTCCTAGAGACACCAGTTGCTGTCAAGTCATTTCCTACTGATGGCAACCCCATGCATGTCAGAATGGAGCAATGCTTCACAGGGTTTTCAGTGACTCATTTTTTGGAAATACATTGCCAGGGCTCTCTTTTGAAGTGCATCTGGAGGGACACTAACCTCTACGCTTTTGGTTAACAGCCATGTCTGTTGACCATTTCACCCAAGGACTCCCTTTGTCATTCTACATCCCTTTTAATATAAAGTTCAGTTATATGGTAAGCTCCTTGAGGTGCCAAATGTCTTTTATCTGGAAGAGGGACAAATTATTTCACTTATCTGCTCCCTCATGTGTCTGGCAGACAGTCATTTCTCCATAGAGACTCCCAGAACAAGTAACCAAAGCTTAATAAAGGTTTCTGAGCAATTCTGTTGGTGCCACTGCTTTAGTTTACAATTTAGCAGAGGAAATAGAGAAAATTATTTTCAGTAATTTCGGTGATATTTTTGATACACAATTGATGCTAGAGGTAGAAACTATGCAATCATTTGGAAAAAAATGAAGCTATTTCAGTGAAGTAAGAAGTGCTCTGATATACTTTTGCAGCATGACTTAGATGAAACACCCTGAGGGGTTATATTTTATTCTTCTTGTTCTCTCCACGTGTATACACGCATACACACAAAGCTACACATCTTTATATAAGTGCACAAATAAATGGGCAAACAACTGCTACGGGAAGGATGAATTGCTGGAAAGAAGAAAGCCTTTAGTCTTGTCTCAGAAGCACAGTGAGTAGCCTACTTGGTACAAAGTAGCCAGACAAAATACAGGACAGTCAGCTAAACTTGAATTTCAGGTAAACAATGATTTTTTGTTTTGGTATAAATATACCCCAATAATGATAAGTCTGGTAACCCTAACTTGGAGATCAAGAATGGAACCACACTATTTGGAAGAGTTGTGTGAAGCAGGTGAAAAAAGTATATGAAGGCAACACACATGAAAGTAACTAATGCATACTAAAACCAAAAGGACCAAATCAGTTGCTGGAGACTTGATTCCTAGTGATACAATCTACAGGAGCTCAGTAAATGTCAGCTTCGAAAATTCTCCAGGTAGATAGAACAAGGAGTATTCGTCCTCTCAAAGCCCCTGATAGTCTCTAGAAAACCCTGGTGGCTTAGCAGTTAAGTGCTACATCTGCTAACCAAAACATGTGCAGTTCGAATCTGCCAGGCATTCCTTGGAAACTCTAGAGGGCAGTTCTACTCTGACTTATAGGGTTGTTGTAACTCAAAATTGTCTTGACAGCCGTGGCTTTTTGGCTTAAGAATCTCTAAGTGGTACCGTTAACAGTTTTACTTGACAAGAGGTCAAGAGAAGCCTGAGAAATCCCAAAGGAAAGACACAAAACTGATATATTTTAAATGTTTATGTTCAACAAATCAACATCTCCAGCACTATGAAAACCTTGAGACAATACAATTATATTATTTATAATTACAGAATTTGTTTTTCAATCTTAGTTTACTCAGCTGTAGACACTGGACACTCTTCACAATTGGACCAATCAGCAACATCACAATACACTGAGAAAAGATTTAAGTCATCAAGAATCTCATTTTTCTTGGATCCACAATCAACACCCATGGAAATGGCAGCAAGAAATCAAAAGATATGTTCATTAAGCAAATCTGCTGTGAAAGACCTCTTTAAATTTTTAAGGTAAAAAAAAAGGATACCACCTTGAAGATTTTTAATCATCTCATACATATGAAAAAATCTGCAATGAATAATGAAGACTGAAGACCGATGCGTTTGAACTGTGGTATTGGCAAAGAATATAGACTATATCAGGGGATACCAAAAGAACAACAACAAAAAAATCTGTCTTGGAAGAAGTACAACCAGAATGCTCCTTAGCAGTAAGAACGGAGAGACTATGTACATGCACTTTGGACATGTTATCATGAGGGACCAGTCCCTGAAGAAGGATGTGAAGATTGGTAAAGTAAGGGGTAAGTTAAAAAGAAGACCCTGAAAGGGATGGCTTCACACAGAGGCTATAACAATGGGCCCAAACATAGCAACAATCACAAGGTGGTGAAGGACCGGGTAGTTTTTTGTTCTGTTGTGCATAGTATCCCTAGGAGCTGATTCTTCAACACAACGACAGACATTGCATGGTCTAGTAACAAAAGTTTGAAGTTGGTTAATACATTACTTCTTCCTTCAAAACTGTCAGTTTAACTATTGGGCAGTTAAATGTACTTGGCCCTTGAGGGGCTTGGGGGCTGGAACTTTGATAGGCTCTGTACCCACATGACAAATGACGAAACTGAGGTCTGGATGTATAATATATAACCCAGCCTCAGAGAGCCACAAATGGACAGAAAAAAGACTAGGGGTCAGGGCTGGCTTTATGAGCATGTTACCTGTGTGTTCACATAGGACCATCTGTTCAGCAGGGCACATGCCTGAGGTTTAATGTTTTGCAGTAATTGTATTAAATATATTGATAATTGTTTCTCTGAATTTGTGTTTTTTAGGTGAAGTTCAACGAGACAGTAGAGCTAGGAGGCTTGGAGCTTCAGCTCACATGGAGTCTTATCACCCACTGTCTCCCCGAATGAATTCTTGGCTGTTTACTTCCATCTCCCCAGGTATCTGGGGCCTCACAATCCCTCCACTCCACCCTCTCACCTTGTATGCACTGCCACTGTCCTCCCTGAGCAGAGGCCTGGGTGCAGGTTCAGGTGCGGGGGAAGTCACAGTTGGGGGCATGAACCCTCATTATCTCAGGGTGGGGTGTGGTGACAGCTGTTCCCACCCTAAGCCAGTAGAATCACATGTATATGGGGAATGAGGAATTGGCCAGAGAGCACATTTTTGCTGAAACGAAGTATCTCTCTCACCTGAAATCCAGGTACCAAGAGGTCCTGGCATGGACTCCAGTGGGTGGAGTGTTTGGGCAATGGATCAGCAGGAATGAGAAACACTTGGCTCAATTTCCCTAGACCTCAGATCCTTCAAGGCACAACACACCAGTATGGTGGCTGGTAGAAAAGGGACCACAGCAGCCTGAACAAACATGCAGGCTCCCCAACTTGGGGAGTGGAGACCTTGGGCACTGTGAGGATCTGTACCTGCTCCATGCAGACCTCCGTGCTCAAGGAGTACTCTTTTGTTTCCACCACAGGCATGCATAAAGGGGACTTCTCTTCTTCCTCCCAGCCTTTCTGAGTCTTGCTTCTCTTCTGATTTGCTCAAAGTAACCTGCAGGGAAAAACAAATTGTATCATTTTCATGATTCCAATTATGAGTTAGATGTTCTGAGTTTGTATTTAAAATTTGCATTGCACAACATAAAGATGAAGACTGAAATTCACAGTAACAATTTAAAATTTTTTATTTTGTTAAAATGATATTTAAAAGCAATTTTAAAAAAATCATCCTGACAAGCTGGGAAAGAGATATCAGGAGAATTTAAAATATGTTAATTTTATATTTTGATACTTTTAATGGCATTTGTTTCCTGCTTGTTGAACAAGGGCCCTGTCATTGGTATTGTATACTGAGTCTGCAAATTATATTGCTGATTTTAACACATTGTGTTATAAATAGTTTTTTTTCTGAACAGAGGCCTACTTTAGAATATCACGATATTGAACATGGAGCTCTTAGCAGTCATTTTTTATTTTTTTGAAATGCTCAGATTATTGGATAAACCATAGGAAACTTCAGAAGGAGGACCATAAAAGCTAAAAGTTATCTTACTCATTTTACTTTCTATGTCTAGTAAGATGATTATGTAGCAGAGACCAAATAAAAGTTGATACAAAAGTAATTTTTTTGTAGAAAGCGTGTATTATGTGATAGTTATAAAGATATCTGATTATAACCAGATAATTATTTCCCCTAAGAAGGCTTTTTTTTTTTCCCACCTACATTAGGTTGACAAATGAGAGCAATGTAATGTCAGAATTGTATCAGAGGCAACGGAGTCCCAAGTGACGCAGTTAACACGCCCGGCAGCTAATTAAAAGGTTGGAGGTTTGAGTCCACTCTGACTTATTTCAGAGAAGGGACTGGCTCTCTGCTTCTGAAAGATTACAACCTCAAAAACCCTGTGGGGCACATTTCTACCCTGACACATATAGGACCAACATGAGTCAGATGGCAACTGGAAATCACTTATCTAAACCAAAGTTTCATCACCTGAAAAACAGAAAGTGTCTAGTTATTCTCATATAATTTTCAAATTAAGTGAGATGACATGCAAATTGATGGACACTTTAACAAGTATCTGTGATGTTGAACAACTTCTTTTTTTTCTGTTTTTGCCTCTTATACATCAGTCTAGTTGTGTGGTGTATATCCAGAAACAGAGCAAATTAAAATCCCTATTGAGATGGACATTATACTCTAGCATAAAAAAAAATATTGCAGAAACTTGCAAGCACATTAGAGTAGAATAATATAATGAATCCCCATATACTGATCATCCATCCTGAATAACCATCAACATTTTCCAGGTTCAACCCCTATCTCCCTTATCTTTTTCTCTGAAAAAAAGCAACAATCAGGCATCATGTCAGTTTATCTGTAAATTTTTCAGTAAAACCAAATAGACAATACTTTCATAAATTATGGAATATGCAGTCCATTTTCCAAATTCTCTAATTGTCTCAAAATGATTTTTTCAGTTGGTTTACTTCATTCAGGTTTCAAAAAACTCTCAAACATTGTGTTTGGTTATTTCTGGTATGCCTTTTTAATTTTATAACATGTTTTCTAACATCATTGATTTGTTGGATAAATTTGCTGTTTTTGGTCTTGTGTTTTTAGCTCTAGAATGTTCCAGATTCTAGATTTGACATGTAACTGGAACATCAGGAGTTATTTATCATCATTATCCTTGTGTTGATTCACAGTGTTATTTCTAGAAAAGACTTAACTGCCTTCTTTCTTGACATGTTGAATAGGCATGTCAAGATTTACCGGTCCAAAAGAGAGCTTGTTTTCTGCTTCCTCTCCAAATAGCACATATTGCAGAATTCCCCACTGAGTAAATGACAATAGCATCTTTTTTCTTAAATATTTTATTGTGATTAAGTGAAACTTCACAATCCAAGTCAATTTGCCATATAAAATGCTGTACATATTTCTATGCAACTCTAGCTGCTCTCCCAACCCTTTGACTGTGTACTCCTCCTTTCCATCCTGTACTTCCCATATTCATTCAAACAACTCCTGTCCCCTTCTCTTCACCCTCTTATCTTGTTTCTATAGGGAAGCTGTTCTGGCAGCCTCATGTCTTACTGCCTAGTCCAGTTGGTTTCAGCTCTGGGCTAGCAGCAAGTCCATGGAACATGTTTGGGGGAATCTTCCAGGACATTGGATCATCAGGTCTTGTCTTTTAAAAGGACTCTAGACCTGCATCCCTATTTTTCTCCTCCTACATCAGGGAGCCTACATTGTATGCCCTGTCAGGGCAGTCATTGGTGGTGGCTGGGCACCATCTAGTTCTTCTGGTCTCTTGTTGATGTAGCCTCTGAATCATACAGCCCCTACTGTCTCCTGGGCTCATATTTTCCTTCTTTCTTTGATGTCCTTTGACAACTCCATCTTTCTACTCTTTCAGTCTGAAAATCCTGTGGTCGTCCTTGGTTCTTCTCTTTCTTCCAAACCCTGTATCTTTTCCTGCCCCAAACCTGTTTACCTTCAAATCTGTTTAGAATTTCACCACTTCTTACAATCTCAGCTGCCACTAAGTTGCTTCAACTGACTGCTACACCTTTTCTGGCTTATTGAAATAGCCTCCACTAGTCTCCTTGCTTGTTCTCTTTCCCTGTTCTCAACGTAGCAGCAAGAATTATGATGTTGAAGCGCAAAATCCAGTCAGGTCACTCCTTGGCTCAGCATTCTCTTTTTGCTTTGCATCTCACTCAGCATAAAAGTCTAAGTTCGTACTATGAATTATTTTGAACTCCAAACCTTGCACTATATGGCAGCCCATTAACCCTCTGACCTTTTCTTGTATCTTTAAGCTTTTTGTCCCCATGTCCTTGACCCACTGTGTTTTTCCTGCTGTTCTTTAAATGTAACAGCCATGCTCCTATGTGAATTTGTCATTCTCTTTACCCAGAATACTACATCTGACCTGTCTTGCTCACACCAACTAAAGAATCAACCTCTTCAAAATTTTGTGTCTCATTTCCCTACTTGAATTTTCTTCTTAGTATTTATGACCCCGTAATATTACACATCTATCCCAATAAAATGTAAGCACTATGAAGATGGAAATTATTTTTGTATTGTATTTACTACCATATCCCAAAGAACTAACATAATAAGATATTCAGTAAATAGCTGCTGAGTCTAGATCATCATCTGAGAAAATCAAACCATAGAATTTCCATTTTAATCTGAAGGTTGTTACAGTTAGTTTCTGTAAGAAGTGTTTCAAAGATTCTGTGATAAAAAATGATGCTAATCAAGCTATCATTGGAAGGTAATTAAGCCATGAAATGGATAATATGCCCATCTGTTCAGGGTAAAGGTTATGCTTTCTGTTAAGGATCTCCAACCTTCCTTATAAAGGACCAGCTCTGCCCCAACCCTAAGGACTTTCTCCCACCAGCTCTGCTAGACTTACAACTTGGCAGGGGCTAAATAAATGGAAATAATGTAAGTTGGAACATATGCAGAGTAGTAATGTTGCTTCTCAAAATAAAATTGGCAATTTCTGGAGACATTTTTGGTTGTCATAACTGGAGACATGCCATTTGCATCTAGTGGGTAGAGGCCAGAGGTATCACTAAACATCCAACAATACACAGAACAGTCCCACAAAAAGAGAAATAGTTGGTCGAAAATCTTAATAAGAGTTTAGTTGAAAAATTTGATGTGCTGAAAACCAGTAATGGTTAGGTCATCATACCTGGGGTCTGTAATGTTGCTCATATCACTTGATTTATAAGCAGATTGTATAAGAACCACTACCTTCACTTGACTTCAAGGATCATGCTATAATCTGATTATTGTTTTACTCATCTGGTAATCTGAGTCCATTTAGCTGTTTTCTCTTGCCTTCAGATCTCATAAAATTTTCATGTCTTGGGACCCTTTTTTTCTTTTTAAAATCTTTCTCCTCTACATACTCATTCCTTAGATAATCTCATCTAATCTCATGACACTAAACAACACTGATGTGTTAAAAATTCCCAAATTCACCACCATTCCTGATAACTACAAACTTGCACATGTAACTGCTCACTTAGCTTCTCTAATGTGTACCTGTTGACTTCTTTAACAAGTCAAAAGTTAAACTTGTAATCTCCCCTTCTTCTCAGACCTGCTCCATCTTCAGTCTTTCAGTTAATATTCACCAAAATATTGTAGTCATATCAAACAATTTTCTTTTTCTCATATCCACATTCCATCTATTAACAAATTCTAGTCGTTACAATTCAGTTTATGTCAATACCAAATGCTTTGATGAGCTGCCAATCTACTATTCTGCAACTTTGCATTTCTATTTCCATGTCCTGTTCCTTTCTATTACTCAAACAAAGGCACACATCAGCAAAATAAAACACCACCTGTAGCCCGTGGAAAAAAAAGTGAGCATTTACCTTCTAAAAGCCCGGAGATATCAGTGGGAATACAATTTTTTGTAACTTTTAGTGAGCTAACATTCATTGTGTAGAAAAAAAAAGTATCAATTGAGAAGAATCCTAGAAATCATGTCGTTGCTTTAGGGGAAGGACTTGTAACAGGATGAAGAAAAAGAAAATTGGTCAGAGGTGAGACAAAGGTTTGAGGTTAATGGTTGCAGTAAGTTAGGTTTTACTGAGAAACAGTGGCAGCTATGTCATCACTAACAATAGAAGGCCTAAACTGGTATACTTTAAATCTGTTTAAAGCAATGTTTTCTCAAGCCTTATATTATGATTATTTCTACAGACCTATGAAGAGAGAAATGAGTATCATACCATTTCACAGATGAGATGGTCAAGGCACAGAATATATTACTAGAGTTGTCTAAGATCATGTGGACTCTTAATTATATATATAAGACCAGAACACCTGATGTCTTAAATTCATACTCTTGCAGCTGAATGATAATGCAAAAGACAAAGAAGACAAGATAGATAACTTGGAACCCAAATATAATGTTACCAACAACTTGTCAAAAGACTGAGGAAGGCAGCATAAAGTTGTGTAAACCAGTCACATAACCTCTATTAGCCTCATGTCATCTCATCTGTAAAATGGAACACTAATCATCAGGGATCAAAATAAGAGATCATAGGAAAGCATTCTGTGACTGTAATGCTTATAAATACAAGGTCTGACTATTAAGTTTGCAAACTCATCCTAGACAAAGTGCTACATACCTCATTGCTGAATATCACTGCAGTCACCCTCAAAGTACCTCTCTTTGGAAGCTATGCATTGATGCTAGCACCTAGTCTATCCTTCAAAGTGATTTTGAAACTCTTTCTAGAATGGCCATCAGAACTGTTGTCATATTACCCTTGACATCCTGAATGTCATCAAAATGTCTTCCTTTTAATATTTCCTTCATCTTCAGATAAAGAAACATGTCATTGGGGGCCAGATCAGGTGAGTGGGTAGGCTGGTCCAATACAATTGTTTGTTCGCTGGCTAAAAACTCCCTCATGCACAGTGCCTTGTGAACTGCTACATTGTCATGATGTGAGAGTCATGAGTTGTTGGTGAAAAGTTCAGGTTATTTTCATCTACCTTTTTCATGTTGCCTTTTCAGCACTTCCAAATAGTAAAGTTGGTTAACTGTCCAATCATTAAAAATTCATAATGAACAATCCCTCTGATGTCAAAAAAGGTTAGCAATATTATTTGGACTTTTGATTTGGACTGACAGAACTTTTTTGGTTGTGGAGAATTGGCTGACTCTGACATCCACTGTACATTCTGACACTGCATTTCAGGGTCATATTGGGGCACCCACATTTCATCATCAGTGATAACATAATCCAAATCATCATCTTGCTTCTCCAAAAGGTCTTGGCAAACTTCAACTCTCCTATGCTGTTGTTCATCACTGAGCTTCTTCCGAACCATTTTTCCATACACCTTTCTCATGCCAAGATTTTCAGTTACGATTTTCCCAACTATTTCTCTATCGATGTAACTTGGTCTTCTAGGTGTCTCACAGTCAGAGAATGATTTGGATGCACAATTTGATGAATTTTTGCAATATTTTCGTCAGCTCTGCTCATTACTGGCTTCCCTGAGCTCTCTTCATCAGCGACACTTTCTCTTCCCTCAGAAAAACATTTAATCCATTTGTACACTGTCATTTTCTTCATAGTATTATCCCCATAGAGTTGGACTAATATGTTCCTGATTTCACTTCCACTCTTGCCAAGTTTAACAAGAAATTTAATGTTTGTTTGTTGCTCTAAGTAAAGCTCTGACATTCTTATGATGACACAGAAAACCATGCAACGACAATAATGAATGCCACTCAGCAAAACACGAACACAGCTGTGATACATTGATCTACCAAGGTTATGAAACCTGACTGAATTGTTTGTACAGTGCTGGCAAAGTAAGCACACGGTAGCAAGTTTGTGAACTTAATTTTTCCTTGTATAAGACTGCCATTACTAATTGCATTAGATTATTCTCGATGGCACTTGGCTTGGCTCATAACAAATGTAAGCTTAATGACAAAACAACACAAATTTATTATCTTAAAATTTTGTAGGTCTGAAATCAGACACAGATTTCACTGACCTAATATTGGCAGGACTACATTTTGAAGGAAGAGTTATGCTGTTTACCTTTTCCAGACTCTAGAGTGCTGTGGCTCACTTTCTCCATCTTCAAAGATGGCAAAGGAGGGTCTAATATTTTTCACACTAATCCCTATTATGCCTCCTTCCAATTTTAAGGACCATCTTTTAGTTTGGGATAATCCAGAACAATTTTGTGTTCTAAGGGCAACTAAGTAGTGACTTTAATTCCATTTGCAAACTTAATTCCTCTTTGTCATATAACTTCTGAGGTCAAGACATGGACAGTTATTGGCTTCAACACTAATTTGGAAGTGTTGAATTTTGGATACTTACTGCTCCATTTCCCCAGTGAGAGCAAACAGTTGATATTACACAAATACCAATTAAAATAACAAAGGAGAATAATCCAAATTTATCATACACAAAATATTAAAGTTCAAGCTGAATAATCCTTCTTTGAGAACTTGATACAGAAAATTAAAATGAAGAAAAAGTATATTTTGATACAGGATTTTCTCCGAAGGCAATATTTCAGGACAAGTTCTATTTTGAAAAATAGAGTTAGGTCGTTTTTTAACTTATGTCTTCCTTGATTAGCATATCTCTTTTTTCATATATTCAGTTATGAGGCAATAGTGATAGTAATAATTATCTGAGTGCTTGCTATTAGCCAAGCTCAGTTCTAAGTGCATTGTGCATGCTCCATCTGTTTGCAATAGCACTAACAGGGAGACCTTATTTCTCTCTTACAAATGAGGAAACAGACCTATTGTGATATGCCTGTCCTAACAAGAGGAAGAGCAGAGCTGAACTGAGACAAGAAAGCCCAGAAGGGTTAAATTAATTTCCATGGGGAACCTACAAAGATAGTAGTACAGACACATCCACAATTTAGGAGTATCATGTTCCATCTAGAAATTTTGCCTTACATAATCAGGCAAAATTATGCAGATTTAGCATCATTTTTTTATTTTCTAGAAACTTTCCTGCCAGGGAGGACCTTCCTTCATAAATAATGTGGTAGAGAAGAGTTGTTTCCAGTGAGTGTGTTTGCTGTGTTTCCCATTTGGATGGAGTATTCAATTCCAGAAATATTTTTGCCAGCAATAAATTCACTTTAACTGGAAAAGTTGCAAAGGATTATCTTAAGTACCTGCAGAGCAGAAATGACAAGTCTGAGGAAACATCCATTACATCCACTGGTAATTGGATACAAAGTGCTGACCCTAAAAGACTATGCTCCAATAATGCAATTATTTGCCAAAAATCATAATAAGATCATACTTTTTCCCCCTCTCACTTCTCAGAGGAAAGCTATTTTAAAATTCCAACCAAAGACAAATGCAAAGGTTAAGAATACTTACTGTTTGGTTACACACCTGCTCTCTGATCTTCTTAGGCTAAGAATATGAATATAAATGGTGCTGTCAGGACCCAAACATGGCTAAATGTGACACCATAAATCATCTCCATTAGTAAATGCAGTGTCAGGTTCTCATATGTTTTAGACTATTTTACACTCACATTCCATTATTTCATGATATGCCTGAATGAATCCTCATGGTCTGATACAGCCTCTGCATCAGCAATCAAATAAACTTGTCTTTACTGACTGAACTCGCAGAGGATCTTGGAAACATGGCTTGATGGGACCTCCAGTAGTGTCACCAGGGTTGGGGTCATCCAGTGTAGTAACTCATGCTGTCATCCTCCATGTACTTCCTCTTGCACCAGGCCATACAGAATCATTACTACTGCTTATCAATTTTAATGATAGAATAATATGTGATAATATAAGTATAAATTGTTTAAACATAATATTTCCTAGATTGTATAAATAGTAACAACAATCTCATATAGAACTACATTATTAATAATGGAGTGGAAGTGTTTTTTCTTCCCTTGTCATTCTTTTCCTTTTGTTACTACTTCATTTTCAAAAAAGTCATTGATATACATTCATAAATACCAATTGCCAAAATATTGTTGCTAAAACAATAGAAAAATTAGACAAAATCACAGACTATACAAACATCACCAGCAACAAAAACAACAGTGCCTGCTTTTAGGGAGTGCACATGATTGGAAGCTTCATTGTAATTGGTTTATAATGACAGCTCTGAGTGGAGCACATTAAAAAGTTCAAAAAGGAAATTGACAGAGTTTTAGCCTGGTAGATATATTAATACACATAAGCTGAGTTTACAAGAAATGTTTTTGTTATAATGACTAATCAGAAAAAAAATTGCTGTTGTGTCAATTCCAATTCATAGTGACCCTATAAGACAGAGTAGAACTGCCACATAGGGTTTCCAAGAAGTGGTTGGTGGATTTAGTCAGCACCCAGACTTTTAACCACTATACTAACAGAGCTCTTGTAACTAACTGCAGGGATATTTTAACAAAAAGTACTGTATTTCTGCTAAAACATTGTACAAAAACTGTATAAACAGTCATTTTGGTGGCACCCCTTCTGACAATGTCACATGGTGTAGTGAACCCTCTCCTTCCCCTCCTTTAGTGTTATCACTGGGGAATCCCATGTCTTTTTTCACTAATTTTATCCTTTTCCCCATGCCAGGATGTGAGACCAGACTAAGACCTCACATTTTAATCTCACTGGTTCTATTGTCTGTGTAGGGAGGAACAGGACATCCGTCTCCTTTCCTAATTCAGAATGACAGCATGATCTTTTCACTCTAAAAGTCTTTTCCTCTTTCAAAGACTTTGAATATTTTTTATTACGATTGAATGAAAATGTACATTCCCATATAAATTCACATGCTCACCTATATGCAGCTCCCACACTGCTCTCCCTGAACAGTGACAGCACACCCCTCTTCTCTGCTCCATACATGTCCTATCCTCCCAACAGTCTCCTATCCCTTCCTCTTTACCCACTCCTCTTACTCCAGTAGGAGGTCAGCAGGATGACATCCTATAGATGCACAGAACTATAAAATTCCCAAAAGATATGGTCACTCTACGTCACCAAGTGCAATCCATTGCTGTCCGAAAAGTTGACCTTCATTATAGACTTTGAATTTTAAAACCAAGTTTTCTTGCTTTTCCTGCTCAAGGGTTGAAATCTACTAGTGGATCTTAAGCCTAAACAGCTCCAGGGGTCTCTAAATCCCTAGAAATTGTAAATAAAAATTTATGTGTGCATGAGATGAATTGTGCATTTTTCAGGATGAAAGAATTCATCAGATTAAAAAAAAAATTCCTCCTGATTCCTAGTAGATTAAAAATCACCTGAAAAAAGAATTGATAAAGGCTTTTTCACCTCTAAAAATAAAATACTAATTTTGCTGGGGCTGCAGTTTTGCTTTGATAGACACTGATGAATAATGATGCTTGCCTCATGTCACAGATGATTGGGAACAAGACTGGAGGAAAATAAATATGTAAATACATAAACAGAGAAGCAAATACATAAATAAGTTAGGGGCTTGTGATATACACAAAGAAAAATCTCCAGAAGTCAGGGGACACATGGTAGACTAGCTACCTGGCTCCTCTGATCCCTCTAACAACTAAGGCCTTGAAAAGCAACTGAACAAAACAAAAAGGACATTCTAGGACTCTCAACATCAGGCAGAAAGTTATAAGATTGGACTGAGTGACAGGAAGTGGAATGACTACTTTGGCTGAAGTGAATCAGCAGTGCAAAGGGTCCTGCTTTTGCTGATGTGGCAACAGAGAGGCTGTGCAGGTAGAAGCCATCTTTGTCAGCTAGGAGGCTAGCACTGGGATGCACGTAAGAGTGTGGCTGGGGCCTGTTGCTGTGCTAAGCAGCAGTGCCTAAGTGGAGAATGTCTCTGTCAATCAAGAAGTTGAGCTTAGTATGGCTGCACCTAGAGAACTTGGTGGCAGCTGGCAGCCAAGTGCAACAGTGCCCTTCCCTCCTGTCTTCTCTGAGCTGCACCAGAGGCTAAATTCTGGTACACTTCTTAAACACCAGAAGTGGGATGGTATGTGTGTGCCCTGAGTTCTTCTCCTGGACTCAGAGAAGGAAACAAAGGGAAGGGTAGAAGAACAACTCTGCTGGCTTCCCTGAGCTGTGGATCACAGCACTTACATAGCTGCTGGCAGATTCCACCCAATTGTTCTCAAGCTAACTGCTTGGAATCCCTCAGGGCTCAGTTCTTTCCTACATGCTGATTCCCCTCGCTATTCCCAGCCTTTCACACTTACCTTCTCTGCTCTATACCTGAGGCTAAATGCTGGTGCACTACCCAGGCAGAATGGGGACATTTTACTTGTGTGCCCTGAGCTTTTCTACTGAACTCAAAGAGGGAAACAAAGGGAGAGGTAGAAGACAAGTTCCACTGGCTCCTCTGACCTATGAATTGCTACACTTACAGAGCCACAGAACAACTTCACTGGAGCATCACAAGCTTAGTGATCATCAACTTTTGTGACTCAAACCTCTCCTATGCACTGACTTCACTAGCTATACCTAGCATTTCCCTGTTACCTTCCTGGTGTACACCTGGTTCTAAATTCTAGAGCACTACCTGAGCCGGAAGTGGGATATTTTATGTGTGTGCTTTGAAATTTTCTCTGGAGTCTGGGAGGAAAATGAAGGGAGGGCTGGAAGAAGAGTTCCACTGGTGCCCCGAGCCAGCAATTCCTGCTACATCTCTCACTGCAGTTATCACTCCAATCACTGGGTGACAGGACAAAAGAATTATTGAGGTTCCAGTAAACAATCTAGCTCAAATGGCTAGACTACTGGGGCAGTCAAAACCAATTTATAGATATGTGTGTGTGTGTGTGTGTGTGTGTTAGAATGCAGTAACCTAACAAATAAATCACAACAGCTTTCTGATGGCTCAGAGACAACAGTTTCTAATCATTTAAAGAAATAGATCACCAAGGCTCCAGAAAACTCCCACAGTAAAGAATCAAAAAATTTCCCAGATGAAGAAGCCTTACTACAGTTATCAGAAGTTGAATACAAAAGAGTTATTACCTGCAGGAAGTTAGGATGGTGAGTAAACAAAGCACAGCAGAACAAAATGAAAAATTAAACAAGCTACAGAAATTGCAAAAACAACAATGATCTGAAATTAAACAGATTAACAATAAAAATCACAGATTTAGACAATTCATTAGAGAGTCTAAGGAGAAAGATCAAGGAGATAGAATGCAAAATTAGCAAAACTGAAGATAAAGCAACTGATACCAGCTTTTACAAGGAAAAATCAGAAGAAAAGAATTGAGAAAAATGAAGAATCATTAAGAGATGTGTCACTCTATTAAGAGGGATAATTTAAAATAATTGGAGTACCATAAAATGCAGGGATAACAGAAAATACAGGGAGGATTATTGAAGATTTGCTGACATAAAATTTTCCTGACATCATGAAAGATGAGAAGATATCTATCCAAGTTCATCAAACTCCACAAAAGATGGATCCCATATTATGATGAAACATAACAAAATAAAATGTAAGGAGAGGCTTTTAAAGGCAGCCAGACTCAAACTAAAATTAACTTACAAAGGAGAGTCTTTTAAACTGAGCTCCGATTATTCAGCAGAAACCATGCCAGCAAAAAAGGCAATGGGATGACATATACAAAGCCTTGAAGGAAAAAAAAAAAAAAAATTGCAATCAAAACGTACATGTCCTGAAAAATTATCTCTCAAATGTGATGGTGAAATTAAGACATTCCCAGACAAACAGAAATCCAGAGAATTTGCAAAAAGAAAACCAAAATTACAAAACATGCTGAAGGAAGTTCTTTGATTAGAAAAGCAATAACATCAGTCATGTAATCAAGGATACAAGGCAGGACACAGCATCTGGAGTCCTACTTGGTTAGGGAAGCCGAAAGCCTCATTCAAAGCTAAATATTAAAATTAGGGAAACAGAGATCTCAGTGTGTAAATTATGACAGCATTATATTAAAAAGAGGGACAAACTAATGTATTTACAGACATTGCAGATGTAGTGGAAATCAAGAGGATACAAAGATGTTAAAGACTGGCTTAAACTGAGAACATTAGCGGAAATAATAGAGTAGCCATGAAGCAAACTAATAATACTGCACACCAAAACAAGAAACACAGTCTAGAAGTCTCAACAGGTATAAAGCCAACATTGAAAAGGATGAAAAGAAAACCCATAAAGAAATGACTCAGAGCAGAATATTAAGTGGAACAAAGAAACTGTCAACAACACAAAAAAGGCACCAAAATGACAGCAATAAATTAATGTCTATCAATGGTTACACTGATTATAAATGAATTAAATGCACTAATAAAGAGATAGAGAGTAACAGATTGGATCAAAAAGCAAGATCTGTCTATTTGCTGCTTACAAGAAACGTATGTTAGATTTAAAGACACAAACTGAAACTCAAAGGATAGAAAAGTATATGCCAAGCTAACAACATGCAAAGACGAGTAGGAGTGGCAATATTAATCTCAGATAAAATAGATTTTAAAGTGAAATCGACCATCATAGACAAGGATGGCCACTATTTATTGCTTAAAGAGTCAATATATAAGGAGGATATAACAATATTAAATATTTATGTACCCAATATCAGAGCTTCCAAATACATCAAACAAATGCTGACGTATTAAAAGAGAGATAGATTGCTCCACAATAATACTAAGAGACTTCAACATATCACTTTCAGTAATGGACAGAACATCCAGAAACAAGCTGGATAAAGGTGCGGAACATCTTACTGTGACAATCAACCAACTCAACTCCACAGACATATTCAGAACTCTTTGCCCAACAACAGACAAGTACACCTTTTTTCCAATGCATATGGAACATTCTCCAGAATAGACCATGTACTAGGCAATAAAGCAAGCCTCAAAAAAATCCAAAGCACTGAAATATTGCAACGCATCTTCTCAGATCATAAAGCCTAAAAGTCGAAATCAAACAGCATAAAAAACATGGATAGAAAAATCAAACTTATGGGAAATGAACAACACCTTGTTCAAAAATTCCTGGGTTATAGAAGAAATCAAGGATGTGATAAACAAATTCATGGAATCAAACAAGAATGAAAATATATCCTACCAGAACTTATGGGATATAGCAAAAGCAGTGCTCAGGAGACAATTTATCTTAAAAAAATATGCATACATCCTAAATTAAAAAATGGCCTAAATCAAAGAATTAACTCTACAGCTCTAACAAACAGAAAGAGAACAAAGGAACCCGTTGGTCACCTGAAGAAAACAGGCAGTATAATTTAAAGCAGAACTAAATGAATTGGAGAATAGAAAAATAACTGGGGGGGGGGGGAACAAAAGCTGTTTTATTATTTTATTTTATTTTTTATTTTATAAGAGCGACAAAAGGGATAAACCATTGGCCAAATTCATAAAAGCAAAATGGAAGAGGAAACAAATAACCCAAATAGGAAATGAGATGGGCAATTTCAAAACAGACCCAACCAAAATTATAAGAACGTGGCCCCTGGACTTACTGCTAGGCCAGAGCTGAAACCAGTACAGAAGCCAATATTTCAGACAAAGATGACTGGACTATGGGACACAAAGTGATGCAACTGTTGTGTATACTTTATGATTTAATATATATTTCAAGCTGTCCAACTGGTTTCATTTCAGAGGTGAAAAGGAGGGTAATGAGGAGGGGACAGGTGTCGGTTGAGTGAATACTGGAAATCAAGAATGGCAAGGAAGAGTGTGCTGTCACAGGGTGAGGAGAACAGATCGAGTTGCAAAGAGGCAGGTGCTCATGTTTTTATATGGCAAATTGAGTTGGACTGTAAACTTTCACTTAATCAAAATAAAAGAATGAAAAAAAACCCTCCAATTCACAAAGTATTCTGCATATGCATTTTATGCTGGCAAACAGATCACTGGAAAACACCACCTTCAATTGTTTTCAGTGATGAAACAGAGCTAGTTCCCTTCCTTATCTCCTGCTTTGCCTGTTAGTGTTGGTGTCAATGAAAATACATAAAGACAAGAGCTTGCCATATGCTGAAAACAGACTGCAAGAGACAAGGTCAAAGCAGACTAGTTAGGAGAGCATTGAAATAATTTAAGTGGGAGATGATGATGTTTTCCTACTGGACAGAAAGCAATGGATGGCAATGCTGAAATGTGGCCAGATTCTGGAAGTATTTTGAAGGTAGATAAAAATGCATTTTCTAGGGGATTGGGTGTTGGGTATTAAAAAAAGAAAAAGTCAAGGATCATCAAGCATTTTTTTCTGGAGCAACTGCAGTCAAAGAGTTTTCATCAACTATGAAAGTGGATGGAGTAGGTCTGAAGGGGACAATCAAGAGTTCAGTTTGGGATATGTTGCATTTGACATGTCTAATGATACAACCAAGTGCAGATGTTGAAAAATTAGCAATATGACATCAATAGTTTGGGAGAAAGATCTGGGCCAGAAGTATAAATTTGGAATTCATCAATAACATTTAAAGTATGTAATAGTATAGAATCACTAAGAGAGAGAATATAAATAGAAGAAAAGGTAAGTAAAAGGAAGAGAGAAGGATAAAGGAGAGGAGCAAGACCAATGCTGTGGCACTTAACATTACAATGATTAGGAAAATAAGAGAAATTCACCAAAGAACTGAAATGACTTACATAAATAGGAAGTAAATCATGGGGGCAGTATACTGAACACCAAAAGGAGAAACTGTGCCAAAGAGTTGTTGTTGTCGTTCGGTGCTGTTGAGTCACTTCTAACTCATAGCAACCCGATGCACAACAGAATGAAACATGGCACGGTACTGCACCACGCTCACAATCACTGTTATGCTTAAGCCCGTTGTTGTAGCCACTGTGTCAATCCATCTCTCTGATGGTCTTCCTCTTTGCTACTGACCTTTTACTCTACTTAGCATGATATCTTTTTTTAGGGATTGATCCCTCCCAACAACATGTCCAAAGTATCTAAGACGCATTCTCGCCATCTGCTTCCAAGGAGCACTCTGGTTGTACTTCTTCCAGAACAGACCTGTTTATTCTTTAGGCTAAAAGAACAAACAGATACCAAGGAGTCTGGAATTATCAAATGTGTCCTATCCTACTGATGAATAAGAGAGCACACAAACTCTCCATTGCATTTATTAATGTGTAGATCACTGCCGAAAGTCTATGGGTGAAGCAGAGTTTGCACTGACTACTAACCTAAAAGTTGACAGTTAAACTTTCACAGTAGCACTGAGTAAGAACATCATGGCAATCTGCTTCTGTAAAGAGTATAGCTAAGAAAATCTTTTTTAGTTCTACTCTGTAACACAAGGGGTTGCAATGATTTGAAATTTACTCAACTGAAGCTTGTTTTTTCCTAGAAAGCCCTGGTTGGCATAGTGGTCAAGAGCTACAGCTCCTAACCAAAAAGTTAGCAATTCAAATCCACCAGATGCTGCTTGGAAACCCTATGGGACAGCTCTACTCTGTCTTGTAGGGTCACTATGAGTTGGAATTGACTGGATACCAGTGGGTTTGGTTTCTGCTTGTTTGTTTAGGTAACTGTTTACCTTAATAAGAGCAGTTTTGGTTCAATGTGAGATGAAAGCATACAACTGAAGTGAGTGTAGGGAAAAATTAAAAGTTGAGGCTGTTAGGCATCCTTGAGTGGGTTCCTACCCATAGTGACTCTGTGTATAAGAGAATGAAACACTGACATTCTCAAAATCATTGCTATGTTTTAGCCCATTGTTTCAGCTAGTATGTCAATCCATCTCACTGAGGATCTTATTTTCGACTCATCCTACAATTTTACCAAGCATGATATCCTTCCATTGGGATTGGTCCCTCCTAATAAAATGTCCAAGGTACGTGAGATGAAGTCTTGCCAGCCCCACTGCTAAGGAACATTCTGGCTGTATTTCTTCAAGACAGATTTGTTAATTCTTCTGGCAGTTCATGGTATACTTCAATATTCTTTGCCAGCATCGTAATTCAAAGGCATCTATTCTTATTCATGGTCCAGTTTTTGCATGCATATGAAACAACTGAAAGCACCATGGTATCACTTAATTCTCAAAACGATATCCTTTTTTTTCAACATTTGAAAGAGGTCTTTCTGCAACAGATTTATCCAATGCAATGTGTCTTGTTTTTTTGACTGCTGTTTTCATAGGTGTTGCAAGTAGATTTAAGTAAAATGAAATCCTTAACAACTTCACTCTTTTATCCATTTATCATGATGCTTATTGGTCCGTTTGCGAGGACTTTCTTTATGTTGAGGTGTAATCCACATTTAAAGCTGTAATCTTTGACTTTTATCAGTAAGTGCTTCAAGTCCTCTGCTTTCAGCAAGCAAAGTCCTGTCATCTGGGTATCTCAGGTTGTTAATGAGTCCTTCACCCATCCTGATTCCATGTTCTTCTTCATACAATCCAGCTTCTCAGACTATTTGCTCAGCATTCAGATTAAAGAAATACAGTGAAAAGATACAATGCTGATGCTTGTCTTTCTTGATTTCAAATCATGTAGCATCCCTTCGTTGTTTGAAGGACTCTCTTGGTCTATCTATAGGTTTCTCTAGAGCATAGTTAAATGTTCTGGAATTCTCATTCTTTTTAAGGTTATTCATAATTTGTCATGATCTACATAGTCAAATGCCTGTACATAGTCAATAAAACACAAGTAAACATCTTTCTGGTATTCTCTACTTTCTTTCAGACAAGATCCATCTGACATTAGCAATAACTTTCCTTTCTCCAAGTCCTCTTCTAAATCAGGCTTGAGTTTTCTGAAAGTTCTCTCTTGATGAGCTGTGGTTTGCAACTGTTTTAGAATTATTTTCAGCAAAATTTTACTTGTATGTGGTATTAACGATGTCTTTCTCTAATTTCTGCATTCCTTGGAATTTCTATTAAAAGCACAACCGGAGTAAATTTAGAAAAAAAATGAAAAGTTAAAGGCAAATTAGTATAAATGATACTTGGAAATGTTTTGAAGCATAGAGGAACAAAGGCAAGATTTTGTTTTTGTTTTCCAAGATAATAGTAACAACATATTTATGTGTTGATAGAAATGATGATGGAGGAGAAAAGGGGAGAATTTCTGCAGGCATCTCCTTGAGTAGACTAGTGGGCCTGGAGTCTAATACACAGAGGAGGGATTGGCTTCAGAAAGTTCACTCATATTAATAGGTAGGAAGGCAGAATAAAAACTAGCAGTATCCATACTAGCAGTATGTATGGATACTGCTAGTTTTTTTTTTAAATATCTTTCGCTGAACCTTCACACTAACCCTAAGATTTAGAAACACTGCAGATCCGACTCATGGATCTGACTCAACAGCACTTGGCTTGGCGCACTTGGCTTAAGAAAGTAGTTGAAAACTACCGACTGTTATTGTTGTAGGAGTACGGAAATTCAAGATTCAAAACAAGGTCTGCCTAACTCCCAAACCTGTCCTTTACAATCGGGTGCCAGTTAGGCTTATTTTAGGACATAAACAGAACACATCTTCTAAACTCCAATTTATTCAGCAACTGTCCCACGTTTTCTTTGGTGGCACCCATCCCCGTTCCTCCTACCCGTGAGAAGCCTAGTACCTTCAAATTGTCTCTTCTCCTTTCCTGTGACATAATTTGATTTTAAATACTCATTTTGCATTAAGGTGTAAAATATGGGGCCCCACTGCTATAAAAGACTTTGGATTATTAATCTAAACATTCATCTAGAGCAAGAGTCTCCCCTATAGCTTACTTCAGAAATTTTAGAGTTTTAGCTAGCAGATTTTCCTGGACACACAGCTTATTGCCCTGAGAGAGAATCCATTTCATTTTGGGTCACTCTGCTCATTAGGACTCTTTGCCAGATTTGGAGTCCAACGCTGCAACACTCAACTGCTGCCTTTCTTCTCTCCTTGGGAGCAGCAAAGCTTGTCCAGCCTTATTAACTTCAGAACAGATAAAGCTGAGAGCAAAACTTTCCAAGTCGTGTTCCTGAGAGCTCTCTTCAGGAAATCTCGTTAGCTGTTCCAGAAATAATGAATTCTGCTCCTGAATACGTGGACAAATATCGTTATGCATACTGTCACACACAGCTCCAAAAGGCACACAGTAAAGAATCATTTTCACATTGTTGAAATGCATTCCAAAAACTTACTTACACATGGAATCAAGTTTTCTATTTACACCAGTTGCCATAAAGTCAATTCCAGCTCAGGGTGACTCCATGTGTGTGTCAGAGTTGGACTGTGCTCCAAGGACTTTTCAGTGGTTAATTTTTCAGAAGTAGGTCATCAGGCCTTTCTTCCAACATGCCCAATTAGATATGAATTTCCAACATTTTGGATAGCAGCCCAGGGTAATAACAGTGTGCACCACCCAGAAATACACAGTATTTGTTGTTGTTGTTGTATGTCATCGAGCTGATTCTGCCTCATAACAACCCTATAGGACTCAGTAGAACTGCCCTGTAGTTTCCAAGGCTATAATCTTTACAGGAGCACACTGCCACATCCTTCTGTTATGAACTAACCTTTCAGTTAGCAGCAGCATGCTTAACTACTACACTACCAGGGCCCTTGAAACCTATAAACAGTGTTCCGTGAAACAGCAAGGTAGGAACACTGGTATAGAAGGGGATGCTCTTGGGCACATTTATCCTTTCCTAGGACTCAAAGCCGGCAAACCACTTCTCGAGGTGTATTCACTACAGCAGGACTCGTTAAACATGGACATTCCTGGATCTACTCTTTCTAAACCATTGGGGAGCCCAGTGAATTTGCATTTAGCAAGTGCCCCTGGTAATTTTTATATACAATCAACTCTGAGTACCATTGCCTAAGTTCTTGCTAATCAAAATGTTATCTGAGGACTAGCATCTGAGGCATCACTGGGAAGCTTGCTAGAAATGCAGAATGCCAGGCCACAGCCCGATGTTACTGGATCTGATCTACATTTTCACAAGAGCGTCAGGTGATCTATATGTGCATTGATGTTTGAGAAACATTATCCTGAGTGATGTCACGTTGTCTCTCAGAGGAAATTACTCTTTTCAATTTTTTCTCTCTCTTTTTTTATTGTGCTTTAAATGAAAGTTTACAAAAGTTTACACATACACTGTTATATGACCCTAATTGTTGTCTCTGTAATGTGACAACAACTCGTCCTTTCCACTCCAGATTTCTGGTACCCATTCAACCAAAGGTTCAGCTCCTGTCCCTTTCTGCCTTCTTATCTTCATCTCACCTTCTGACAGGAACTGCCCATTTAGTCTCCTGAGAAATACAAATACTTTCGATTCTGCATCACTCTACTCTTTTCAAATTCTTAACTTCCTGAAACTTTGTTGTCACTGAGATCCACTCCTGCCCCGCAACAGGTAGGTTCCATCACTTAAACACTAGTAGACCCTGTGCTTTCACTTACTGTCACAGCCGGAGAACTTCTCAAGTCCATGGATTTGAAGGTAGGATGGTGGAGGATAATACATATAATGTGCTCCATTGCCAGGTACATAAGATCACCTTAATTAATTATAGACACACTATTTTCAAGAAAAATATATAGCAAGAGCAGTAAGCCTACTAGCTGATTGTAACAACAGTAAGAAAAATTGCTAATGATAAGCTCTTACCATGTATTCTACACTGTTTTAAGCCTCTGTGTATTAGTGTGAGTGTGTATGTGTACTAATTTATACCTCACAATACCTATATGACACAGGTATTATTATTACTGGTACCTTCGAAGAAGAAACAATTTTCTTAAATTCCATCTTCTGCTTTGCTGTGGAGTCATTTCTGATTCATATAGAGTCAGAGAGAACTGCCTCAGAGGGTTTCCAAGGAGTGGCTTGTAGATCATACCGCTACCCTTTTGGTTAGCAGTGGAATGCTTAAACCACTGTGCAGAATAAGGGATAAAGACAAAAAAAACTAATCTTAAAATTTTTTTTTCCAAGACAAGTATACGAGAATGCAATAAAACATTAACTGTAGATAAAATAAAAATCCAAACCATAAAACTTTCTTAAAAAAAAAAAAAGAAAAGAAAGTTTGTTTTACAGTTTAATTGATTTGGGGGTATGAATCTCTGAGCAAGTTCTGATTACCTTGCTGAAGATGCAGGCAATCGACAACAATCATACCAATTAGAAGCCATTTAAGCAACCTCAATTAAATTAGTGGTAATTCTAAAGTACCACATCTAGCATAGAGATTGGTTTAATTTTTATGTAAATTCAGACTCTGACTGCGCAGATCCTAATTGTCTAACAGCAAATCAGACTAGATTATTTTCATTTGTCTGTGTGGAATTCTCAAAGCTGTGTTCAAAGCATTGGTAGGTATACACAGACTGAAAATATCCTTGCAGGCAAGTCTTGCAACAAATAATTAAAAGATCAGCCTCATGTTCTTGGCTCAATGTGACAGACAGGCAGATTGCATAAAATAAAGAGAAAGAGACAAAAGGAAGATCATTAGGACTTAAGAGTACAACAGAGTAGAAAATAGACTGGACCAGAGTCAAGCATCCTGGCTTTTAATCCTTGTTCTGCAATCTCCTTACTGTGTGATTCTGGGAAACTCTCTTTTTATTAGTCGCCTGTTGCTGTGCAATAAAGAACCACCAACTTCTAATAAATTACAACCACCACCCATTTCTTACTTATGAACCTGCAACCACAGGTTGACTGAGGTTCGGGTTCAGCTGATCCAGGCTGGTCTTATCTGAACCTGGCTCCATGCCTTAGGTTGTGTTCAGGTCTGCTGCATATACTGTTCATTTTCCTTATACCAGCATGATCTATGGCACATCCTACTCATGGTCTGAGGCAGGAATACAAGAGAACAAGCTCAACCAGACAAGCTCACCTCATGTCCTGTTTTTATGCCTGTCTGCCAAAATCGTAGCCAAAGCAAAACACAAAACTAAGTTGAAATTCAAAGAGGAGGGAACTCTGCTTCACTGTCATGAGGCCATGACATAGCTATGGATGACCAATAACTCACACCACCACATTCTTTAGCTTTGTCTTTATGTTCCACATCTACAAACTTAGGTTGATGGATTTCATTACTATTCAGAACAGTTCCAGTTCTTAGTATTATTCTGCAATTGTAGGAAAAATTCCATGATGGTCTATATAGTACAATTTGCAAACCATGGCTTTGCAGGCTGGCTTCCATCCATAGTCATGTTTTGATTTGTCTGCAGAGCAGTTTCAAATACTTTTACTGAGTTAAAAATACTTCTAAAACTTGGATATTTCACATAAAAGTGAAGCACTCTGAATTTTCCTGAAGACTCAGAATATTCAGAATGTCAATGTCACTGTCTCACCCCTCAACTCGCATACTTCTAGCCCACTTCACATACTTATATTATCTTCCCAAACCCCGTGGGCAACCTTTACTTCTATTCCAATATTTCTGGCTTGACCTCTGATTCGTCTCTCATCAGGCAATGGCCTGACTAGATTGGTCATTTACCAAATCTGGGCTGCACATTTTCATCTATAAATTGAGATGGATCATTTGGAAGTCCCTAAAGGCTTTCTTGATCTACCATTCTGAAATTCTAAAGAGATTAGATCATACAGCATGATATAGTTCAAGACATCTCGTGAGAAAAGAAGAAGGGATCTATTTCACGAAACAATTGGGTAACAGATCAAATGAAGGAAAACAGACTGGGAGCTGAAAATTCAAAGCAGGCCAGGCAACTGGGAGTGGAGCCTACAGCGTGAGTCTGCAAGGAGCCCAAGAGGAAGAAGCAGCAATTAGAGGAAAGAGAAGTAGTTGAGTTAGAGTATCAGCAATGCTTTCCCAGCCTTAATAGACAAGTCATTTAATGGGTATGTTTTCCCAGGAGAGTGGCAGAAAGTTGTTTAAAACAGCACTGAACAAAGCATTCCAATAACCTACTGTCAACAATATTCTCACTTAAACCAAGGCTATTGACTCAAAGTAACTTGTTTCCTTCCCTTCATTTTGCAGGTTGACTTAAGTTTTTGTTAAATAAATAAAGTGCAAAAGATCAAATTCTGGGATGAGGTCTTGGAGAAAGAAAACTCCATGTATACCTGCATGCCTTCTTCAGGTTTATTCATTTAACATCTATATCAGAGGTATAGCCAAAACCATGAGCTATTTTGCACCTGCCTTCTGTGTTAAATAAGCATATATAAAGCCAGAGTGTAGACGTATTGCATTGCACTTTGTCATGAATGTGAAGTTTCAGTCTGTCACCCAGTTTGCCCTATAGAATGCAGAGATTTTTGCTTTGCTTCTTATCTGCTGCACATCTATTCTGGAGGTATTTTGGGATAATAGTGCTTGTTATTCAATTATTTAAGACAGAGTGTTTGCTGACAACTCAATATTCTATTTTTTCCCTTGCTTTGCTTTGAATAAGAAATTGCAAAATGGGCAAAGGAAAATAACTGGCTTGGCTTGGGAATGGAGGGAGAAAGTAAACAGACCAACAAATTACAGCAACAAATGAGCACAGCCCCCCTCCCCACACACAGACCTTTTATCGGCCAAGGTGCTAAGGATGATCAGGGAAACAGTTTAGGAAGACAGTGAAGTGCAACATCAAGTGTAAGCTCTCCTGGAGGATTAACACAATGCAAGCCAGCAGGCCTCCGGAATCAGCTCATTGCCATAAAGGGCAAACGAGGTATACAAGAGTGTGAACTGATTACTTTTGTAATAATCTGCTCTCTGAAGCTAAACCATATTCATTCATTGAACAAACATTTACTATGCCTCAGAGTCATTCTCTTATAAACGGTGAGATTATAGAGGTTGCTTTCAGGATAACCTGGCTTCTCCCTTTCTGTCTGTAGTCCCCAGATTCAGTAACTTCTTTGGCATTCTTGTGCTACCATTCATGAAAGTCATCTGATACAAGTGTTAAGGACTACACAAATGCCAGTCTTGTGTGTCTAAGGAGGGCACTGTTTAAAATGATGATGAGAATCACAGTAGTCAGCTAATGGGGGAGGGCTTGGCACAGGTGGGGAGAAGATCCCAGAGGATCTTTAAAATCAGAGTTTTTAAAGCTGGAGTTTTCTCTTCTACCATGGAAAGCTTGTCAAAGAATGAATTCAGGAAAGTCAAAGCAAAGGAAACATAAACAACCAGTAAGGGTTAGAAAATATGGCCAGCCTAACAAGTCATCAGGAAAGCTGCCACAAACACTTTTAAAAATTACAGTTTTAAGCTGTTATGTTGGAGAAGACAGTATCAACCATAAGAAGAGCAGTGAGAGAATGTGTACTGTCGTGTGCTGCAGGTGGGGCTGTGGATCGGCTCAGGTGCTTTAGAGGACGTATCAGTCCTGTCTCTTAAAATGTTAACTGTTAAAATGTTAAAAAAATGTTAACTAGAATATTTAATAATTAAATAAGAAATATCTATTTCTCATGATATAGCAATACTACATTTCAGAACCTACTCTAGAGACATTCATTGGTCTTTAAAAAAAGGCATGTTAAAATACTGTTTATAACAACAGACATTTGGAAAGAACTAAATATCCATTGATAAGAGGCTATCTCAATTTAGACTTCTCTGTGAAAATTACTAAATTTAAAAATAGTATCAACTAATCTAAATCTACAAAACAAACACAGATACATACAAAAATTAGATCACTCCACAGATTTAAAACATGGCTTAGGAAAAAATTCAGTCCAACATACCCCAATACACACCTCCAGCCAAATAAACATTCAGATCCTTTGTAGTCTTTTATTCAAAATGTGCACTTTAAAAGAACAAAAATTATTAAACAAACAAAAAAATCTTGCTTTAGAGTCAATTCTAACTCAGTAAACCTATAAGATAGAGTAGAACTAACCCACAGGGTTTTTAAAGCCATAAATCCTTACAGAAGCAGACTGCTACATCTTTCCTTCTGAGAGCTGCTGGCGGATTTCAAGTCATCAACTTTTCATTTAACAGCCAAGTTCTTAACCACTGCACCAGTTGGGTTCCTAAAAAATTAATAAATGTACCATATTGAGTATCTCTTAGATGTCAAGCACTATGTCTGGTTTTCTATAGACATTGTGTCATATTCTCTCAATAATCATTCATGATAGCTACTTTCTCAATCTTACAGGTGGGACTTGTTTGGAAATTTCCATCTAAGAAGGACAAGCTGTTTTACTCACCAGTCTCTTCCTGAAAGAAAATCTTACCAGAGTGGGGGTGAATTTAGAGATTGGGATCTAGAAGTTCCAACAGCTTTACAGCAGAGTGAGGCCAAACAGATGTGGATGTTTTAGCTGAGCTCACAAAGACTGTGCTTGGGGTAAACATTCAGTGTAGCTCATATCTGTCTTTTTTGGCAATTTACAATTTGACAGAATTCTGCTGGGGAAGCTGAACAGTGTAGCAGGGAAAAGTGTTTAAGAGAAAATAATAGAAATGTTCAGTTACCATACAGAAGTTAGTGGCCCATTTCTGTTTCTGGAGTTAAAGAAAGTAAACAAATGAATAAAAAGAAAGTAACCTTCAAAACCACACAGATTTAAGGCTAACAAATATGATTTGAACAGACCACAAACTGCTCATACTCAAGTTCAAGTTGATGCTGAAGGAAATAAAACAAGTCCTAAAAACCTAACTACCACCTTGAGAATATATTACTGGAATTTAGAGACTATCTCAAGAGTAGATTTGATGCATTGAATACTAATGACTGAGACCCAGACAAACTGTGGGATGACGTTAAGGACCTTAGACGCAAAGAAAGCAAAAGGTCATTAAAAAGATGAGAAAGAAGGAAAAGAACACATGGATGTCAGAAAAGATTCTGAAACTTGCTCTTGAACACAGGGTAGTTAAAATGAGTGGAAGAAATGATGGAGTAAAACAGATGAATAAAAGATTGCAAAGGGTAGCTTTAGAAGATGGTGTAAAGTAATGTAATGAAATATGCAAAGACCTGGGTTAGATAACCAAAAGGGAAAAATGGGTTGTTCAGAATTTTTCAAACTGAAAGAACCAAAGGAAAAATTCAAGCCTTGAGTTGTAATACTGAAAGATTCTATGGGAAAAATATTGAATGACAGAGGAAGAACCAAAAGAAGATGGACAGAAGAACTTGTTAATGTTCAACCACTTCAGGAAATAGCATATGGTCAAGAACCCACAATACTGAAGGAAAAAAATTCAAGATGCACTGAAGATACTGAAACTGATTGACTACCACTTGTGATATTTTCAACAAATGGATACAAGATTGGAAGCAGTTGTCTATGCCATGAAATTTAAAAGACAGCTCCCTTACCAACCAAGTGGAAAAAACCCATATTTGTGCTCATTCCAAAGAAAAGTGCTCCTACAGAATGTAGAAATTATCCCACAATGTAACACACAAATAAGATTTTGTTGAAGATCACTCAGAAATGAAGGCAGCCATACATTGACAGAGAACTGCCATAATTCAAGTCAGATTCAGAAGAGGGCTCTGAACCATGAATATCACGACTGATGTCAGATAGATCTTAGCTGAAAGCAGAGAATGTTAGAAAGATGTTTACCTGTGTTTCATCGACTATGCAAAGTCATTCAACTGCTTGGATCATAAGAAATTAGGGATGTTACTGCAAAACATGAGAATTCCACAACACTTAATTGTGCTCATGCAGAACCTGTGCTAGACAAGTAGGAAGTTATTCAGACAGAAGAAGGGCATGGTTTAAAATCAGGAAAAGTGTGTGCAAGACCATATCCTTTCACCATAGTTACTCGATCTGTTTGCTGAGCAAATATTCTGAGAATCTGGACTGTATGAAGAAAAATGGGTCTTCAGGACTGGGGGAAGACTTATTAACAGCCTGTCATATGCAGATGATACAATAGTTGCTTCCTGAAAGTGAAGAGGACTTGAAGCACTTATTGATGAAGATCAAAGACAATAGCCTTCAGTATGGATTGCCCCTGAACGTAAAGGGAACAAAAATCTTCACAACTGGACCAAAAAGCAACATTACATAAAAGAGAAAAAAACTGAAGTTGTCAAAGATTAATGGTACTTAGATCCATAATCCACACCCATGGAAGAAATAGTCAAGAAATCAAATGATGTATTACATCGGACAAACCTGTTGCAAAAGACCTCTAAAGTATTCAAAAACAAAGATATTATTTTGAGCACTAAGGTACACCTGACACAATCCGTGATATTTCAATTGTCTCATATGCATGTGTATGCTGGATGAGTAAGGAAGACCTTACAAAGATCGATGTCTTTGAATTATGTTATTGGTGAAGAATGCTGAATATATCATTGATTGCCAGAAGAAGGAACAATTCTGTCTTGGAAGAAGTACAGCCTGAATGTTCCTTGGAAGCAAGGATGATGAGACTTTGTCTCATATACTTTGGACATGTTATCAGAAGGGACCAGTCTCTTGTGGAGAGGGCCATGGTGGAGAAGACCATCACACTTGGTTAAGTAGAAGATCAGTGAAAAATAAGGAAGTCCCTCAACAATATAGATTAACACAGTGCCTGCAACAAGAGGCTCTAACACAGCAAAGGTTATGAGGTCTGTACAAGAGGAGGCAGTGCTTTGTTCTGTTGCACCCAGGGTCTCATTGAGTTAGAATTAACTCAGTAACATCTAAAAACAACAACAACAAGCTGATCTGAGCAAACCAACCAAAGGGCTGATAGCTCAAGTACATCCAGAGGCATGTTGGAAGAAAGGCCTGGCAATATATTTTTGAAGAAAGCTGTCATTGAAAATCCTGTGAGACAGAGTTCTACTTTGAAACACACTGGATAAACATGAGTTAGAATGGACTCAATGGCAATTTTTTTTTTCTTTTGGTTAACATGATTTGTATTCTGGCAGGTTATACAATTAAGCCACTGTCTTAGTTACTTAGTACTGCTGTAACAGAAATATCCCAAGTGGGTGGCTTTAACAGATAGTTTAGAAGCCTGGAAATATAAATTCTCACAGTTTAGGAGTCTATCAGTGTGAATTCAGTGGGCCAGTTTTAAGCCATTTTCTCTGATGGTTCTGGGAGATGGTCCTCGTTTTTTTTCAGCTTGTTCTCTGCTTCCTTGGAGATCTCCATGTGTCTTGACATCTATCTTTTCCATCTCTATACATTCATTGGCTTCATTAATCCAGATACACCAATACATTTCCACAGCAAATGTTCATAGTCAGCATGACTGGAAAACGATGTTCTCTGCCTCCACTCAATGTACACAATTCTTTTGAAGCATATTTCAGAACAAATTGAGTTAAGACAGATTCTACACTAATACCATTCTATTAACATTACAAAGAAAATCCCTCCCCATATGGGATTATAACCACAAGTATAAGAGTTGGGATTTACAACACATTGTTAGGGAGATACAATTCAGTCCCTAACAGCCATACTGCATTTATTTAGAATTGATATTATCTAGGAAACCCTGGTGGTATAGTGAATAAGAGCTACGGCTGTTAACCAAAAGGTTAGCAGTTCAAGTCTAGGCCTTTCCTGGAACCTCTGTGCGAGCAATTCTACTCTGTCCTATAGGATTGCCATGAGCTGGAATTGACTTAATGGTAATGCTTTTGTTTGTTTGTTTTCATATTGCTTATGTATTTTCTTATTGTCCTCCATCTTTACTTGAATGTCCAAATATCATCCCTCCTTTAAATCTCTCTTCCAGTCAAAACTTATTCCTCGAAAGTGACAAAAGAGCTTAACTCAAAAGGACAAAAATAATGCATTGGCTCAGTGATGAAAAATTTGGGCATTCAGGTAAGGCTGAATTCAGGAGCTCACCAATGTCTTCATTCTTTGCTCTCTGTCTTTACACCTTTATTTCGCCTTTCTTTTCCCCATTTTTAAGGTGGGGCTTCCTTTGAGGCATAAAATAACTAGCAAGAATTGAAGCTATGAGCCCTACTCAGTGAAAAAGATTATCTATCTCAAATAATTTTAGAAAAAAAATCCAGAATTTTCTTGTGGTTGAACAGACTTGAATGACATCATCACTGAAAGCATCAATGTGGCCTAAGGCAGTCAAACATTTGGAATGAGCAGGCCAGAGTTAGAAGCCATACCATACAACTTACAATTTCTAATGTTGAGGGTGAAGTTTTCCCCAGAAGTAAGATATGTAGCTTGAGAACGAGGAAATGAAGGCTGATCCAGATATGCCAATAAATTTCCACAGCAGATGTTCATAGTCAACATGACTGGAAAATGATGTTCTCTGCCTCCACTCAACACACACAGTTATTTTGAAGCATGTGGCCATCTGATTTAATATTACAGTTCCTTGTGGGTCCTTCAGAGCAATATCATTTTTATCTTTTCACCCTTAATCCTGTTCTTATCGGGATGCCTTCCTTGTATGTTTGCTGTTAGTGTAAAGCAAAAGGATTTAGGCAAGATCCTCAGTCTTCCTATGCCCCAGTTTTCTCATCCTGAGTACAATCATACTGATTTCTCTTCAAACACTGATTTATTCACTAAACAGACACTACTGTCAATAGCAAAAGCCACCACCACGACAGCAGTAGCAAGTAAACTTGCTAACATTTACTAAGCAATTACTATGTGCCAAGCAAGATTTTAAGTATCATCTGGACTCCTTCTCTCTTTTTCACTCTATTGCTTCTTGTTTATTTATACTCCTGTCACACTGGTACTCACCACTCCCTAGTCATCTGAAGATCACTGGCAGGACAGAGACTTGTTGGACCTTCTGCTATACTGTTTCCCACTCAGTTCTTCATGTGACTACCTCCTTCTTGTCACTGAACTTTATAATGTTAGATCCACAAAGAAGCCATCACTGAACACTCGATATAAGTTGTCTACATATCTAATTCATTTACTCAGTGCATTTTAATCTATTTCTCTTCCTCCTCCTTCTCCCCCTCACATTGCTTCACTTACTACTTACTAATTTATCTTGGGTATTTGTTTCTTTTTTCTCTCCTCTATTCCTTTTTCCTTGTAACATGTATGTATAAGAACAATGACCTCATCTGTCTTGTTTACTGCTATATCCCCAATTGCCTAGAAAAATGCATATAGTAGCTTCATATGCTACAATTGTTTTATAAATGAATCTTATTTAATCATCAGAATGATTCCATAAGAAAGAAACTATTAATCATTCCCATTTTACAGAAAAGAAACCTAATACCCGAAAAGTTAAATGTGTTACTAAAATCATACAGCTAATAAGTGACAAAGCTAGTATTTAGCGCCTGACTAGTAGTAAGCTAGTATTTAGGTCTGACTCCAGTGCTCAGCCTCAACGAGAGGGTTCTGTACTACTGTGATCAGGCTGTGTTCAAGGTAATAGAACGCAGGAGTGAAAAACAACAAAATCAGACAGTGCCTTATCACTCGTGAGCTTACAGGCTGGAAGCAGCTAGACTAGAAAGCTAGACCAAGCACTTACACAAATAACTGCAGATTTTCAGCTATATAATAAGCAATAGGAAGGAAAAGTGTAGGACGCAATGAGGAACACATAATACCAAAACCTAATCTCTAAGTGGGTTAAGTGAATTTATGATGCAACTTACAGGATGATTAGGTTTTAGCTAGGGGAAGAAAAGTGGGGAGAGACCCATACATGGAGGAAATGGAACTGGCAAATCTCCCAGGCATTTACCCACGCCAGGTAGGAACCAAGCACTGGGGATCCAGAGAAGAATGTGTCCCTGTCTTCACTCTTAAGGTGCTTTAAATGGAGAGGTGAACAGGTGTCAAAGATATGTGAAGCACAACATTATGTAGAGAAACTTATCAGATTTTGAAAAGATGAAAAATGGCAGAGTAAACAGATGTCTCCTCATTTCCCTCTGAGAACTAAGGCCTGGATGATATTTTTTATGAACCATTGAATATCTGGGGAGCCTTAGGACCTAAAATATGTGACTGGGCAACAGTATCAGACTAATCTTCTCCTTTCAAAAGCGATCCAGCCAGCGACAGTCTGACTGCTGCTTCTGCTGCTTCATTGTAATAGAGAACTGAAGCTTCTGCAAATGGCTGGTAACAGTAACATACTTTCGTTGTAAGCTGGGAGGTGAAGTCTGCTGTTCCCGACTGCCTGTTCAGGCTAGCCTGTTGGACAGCTCCCAGCTTCCAGTTCAGCAATTGGACAGCTCCCAGCTTCCAGTTCAGCACCTGGACAGCTCCCTGCATAGATTAAGGCTGAGAGCCTTGTATTCCCCCTGAACATTTCTCTATTGAAAAGTCCTCAACTCTACCTGACTCTTTTCTCTCACTCACATTGTAAGATTGGCTGACAGCCCCCAGTTTCTCCATAAATAGAGCAGCCTCTTTGCTACTCAATAAGCAAAGTCTTCAACCCTTGAGAGTCCACCTGGGGCAAATCACTAGAGTAATAGAGACAGCTGGTCAGCAACAGTTCTCTTAGATCCATTACCACAGAAATCAAATAGTATCTAGATGGCACACAGGCAGCAGACCATAATTGATCATTTAAGGAAACAGCCTTCAAATGCTCCAGAAAACCCCCTAAATAAAGATTCAAAAAATTCAAAAAATTTCCCAGATGAAGAAGCCTTTCTGAATCTAACAGAAGTTATATTAAACAAAATTCAATACAACAAAATGAAAAATTTGGTAAACTATTTGAAATGCTAGAACATCAACTATCTGAAATACATCAGATTAATAACAAAATTACAGAATTGTAAAATTCTATCCAAAGTCAAAAGAGAAGGATTGAACACATGGAAGCTAGAATCAGTGACCTAGAGACAAAGTAACTAACGCCAGCATTTATGAGGTGAAATCAGAGAAAAGAAATAAGAAAAATGAAGAAGCATTAAACATGTGGGACTCCATGAAGAAGAATAATTTATGTTTAATTAGAGTTCCTGAACAAGGGAGGATTAATGACAACATAGACAGTATTGCTGTAGAGATGCTGACAGAAAACTTTCCTGAGATTATGAGCAAAGGGAACACAGGTATCCAAAATGTTTATCAAACATCGCAAAAGTTAGATCCAAAAAGAAGACTGCCAAGGCATATTATAATTAAGCTTAACAAGCTAAAACACAAACAGATGCTTCTGAAGACAGTAAGGCTCAAATCAAAACTAACATTCAGGTGGGAAACCACCTAGACTTTCATCTGACTTTTCTGCCAAAACAATGCTGGCTAGAAAACAGTGGGCAGACACATTCAAAGCCCTGAATGAGAAAAACTTCCATCCTAGAATTATTTATCCTGCAAAATTGTCTATCAAATATAATGGTGAAATGAAGACTTTTGAAAATAAAGAAAAATTTAAAGACTTCATAAAAACTAAACCAAAATTACATGAAATATTGAAAGAAGCTCTTCCCTAAATGTATGTTTTAGGTGATAATTCAAGGCCCTTCATCCAAATTTCTAATCAGCTAAGACACAAAACTTCACCAAACCAAGCTAAAAGCTATAGTATTACAATAAGGGAATCCATGATGATATTATAACAACTATAATTCCATCACATTAAAAGAAGGATACACTACAACAGTTACAGTTGTTTTTGATGCAAAGAAAGTTTCAAACTTATAAAATAGTTAAAATTGATTTCAATAAATATATGTTAAGGGGTATAGTACATGTAGCCATAAAACAGATTAACAATACATTATTTGAAATTAAGAAACACCATACAGGAATCTCAATGAATATAAAATCAACACTCATACAAGCCATAAAGAAGAATGTCCCAGAACAGATTAATAAGAACAACAGAGAAAACATCAACAGGAAAATAAACATATCACAATGACATCACTAAACATACCTTTCAATAATCACATTGAATGTAAATGGACTGAACGTTCTGGTAAAGAGACAGCAAGTGATATCCTGGAACAAAAGACATGACCCATCTATATGTTGCTTACAAGAAACACACCTTAGACTTAAGGATAAGAACAAGTTGAAAATTAAAGTTTGGAATAATATATATCAAGCTAACAATACACAAAAAAGAACAGGTATGACATCAGTCTCAGATAAAATAGATTTTTAACTTAAAATCCGCTATTGTGGACAAGGCTGGTCACTATTTACTGCTGAAAGGTTCAATACTGAAGCAAGACTTGACAATATTAAATATCTATGCACCCAATACCGAAGGACCTAAATACATTGAACAAATACCAACAACATTGAAAAATGAGATTGATCATTCCACAATAATAGTTGGAGAATTTAACACTTCCCTTTCAGTTAAGGATAAATCATCCAGAAAAAAAGCTCAGTAAAGATACAGAAGATCTTATTACAACAATCACCCAACTTGACCTTATCGACATATATAGATCTTTTCTTCCATCAGCAGATAAATATACCTTCTCCAAGGCACATGGAACATTCTCCAGAATAGACCATGTGTTAGGTCATAAAACAATTTTCTATAAAATCCAAACCATTGATTTATTGCAAAGTACCTTCTCAGACCACAGAGCTATAAAAGTTGAAATCAGTAACAGAAAATTCATAGGTAAGAATTCAAACTCGTGGAAACTGAACAACATTTTGCTCATAAAGCCTTGGGTTATAAAAGAAATTAAAGAAATGTATGGATTCAAATGAGAATGAAAACACATCCTACCAGAATTTATGGGATACGGCAAAAGAATTGCTCAGAGGTCAGTTTACAAATGCATACTTCCAGAAAGAAGAAAGAGCACAAATTAAAGAATTAATCTCACAGCTTGAACAAGTAGAAAGAGAGCAACAAAGGAACCCCTCAGGCACGAGAATAAAACAGCATAATCTGTTTAAGGATTAGAGCAGAACTAAATTAATTAGAGAATAGAAAAACAATTGAAAAAATTAGCAAAACCAAAAGCTGGTTCTTCGAAAAGATCAACAAAATTGATAAACCACTGGCTAAATATACAAAAGAAAAACACCAGAAGACACAAATAACCCAATTAAGAAATGAGTTGGGAGATGTTACAACAGATGCAACTAAAATGAAATATATCATAACAAAATACTATGAAAAGCTATACTCTAACAAGTTTGAAAACCTAAGGGAAATGGACAAAATTCTAGATTCATATGACTCACCAAGATTATCACAAAGAGAAACAGATCAGACAAATAAATCTATCACAAAGGATGAGATTGAAAAAGTCATCATTAATTTACCAACTAAAAAAAAGTCCTGGCCCAGACACCTTCACTGGAGAATTCTACCAAACTTTTAGAGAAGAATTAACTCCAATACTATTGAGGCTATTTCACACCATAGAAAGAGATGAAATATTTCCAAATTCATTCTGATACCAAAACTAGGGAAAGAGCCCACAAAAGAAGAAAATTGCAGACTAATATCACTCATGAATCTAGATGCAAAAATCTTCAACAAAATTCTAGCCAATAGAATTCAACAGCATATAAAAAAAAAATAATTCACATGATCAAGTTGGTTTTATTCCAGAGATGCAAGGCTGGTTCAACATCAGAAAACAATTAATGTAATCAACCACATTAATAACACAAAAGATAAAAATCACCTGATTTTGTCAATTGATGCAGAAAAGGCATTTGACAAAGTTTATCATCCATTCATGCTTAAAACTCTCAGAAAAACAGGAATAAAGGGGGAATTCCTCAATACAATCAGTAGCATCTATGCAAAGCCAACTGCTTTCATCATCCTGAATGGTGAAAGACTGAAAGAATTCCTTTTCAGAACGGGAACTAGACAAGGATGCCCACTCTCACCACTTCTATTCACCACTGTGCTATAAGTTCTAGCCAGAGGAATTAGACAACTCAAAGAAATAAAAGGCATTCGTATTGGCAATGAAGAAGTAAAGATTTCCCTCTTTGCAGATGACATGATTGTTTATACAGAGAATCCAAAGAAATTCATAAGTAAACTATTGGAGCTAATATAAGAATTCAGCAGACTAATGGGATACAAGAAAAACATAACTAAATCAACAGGATTCCTTTACACCAACAGTGAATTTATTAAAGAACAAATCACCAAATGAAATCAGTAAAGCCCCCAAGAAGATAAAATATCTAGGAATGAATCTAACTAGAGAAACAAGAGATCTTTACAGAGAAAACTACAAGATCTTACTATAAGAAACTAGGAGAGACTTACCTAAGTGGAGTAATCTTCCCTGCTCATGCATAGGAAGACTCAATATTGTGAAAACATCTATTTTGCCCAAAGCAATCTACTTATAATGCAATCCCAACACAAATTCCAGTGACATTTTTTAATGAGATGAAGAAACAAATTATCAGCTTTATTTGGGAAGAGAAGAATCCCCAGATAAGTAAAGCACTACTGAATAAGAGAAACACACTGGGAGGCCTTTCACTACCTGACTTTAAAACCTATTACACTGCCACAGTAGTCAAAACAGCCTGGTGCTGGTACAAAAAGAGACATATAGACCAATAGAACAAAGTAGAGACCCCAGAGATGCCACCATTCTCCTGTGAACAGCTGATATTTGACAAAGGTCCTAAGATTTTAAATTGGGGTAAGAACAGTCTCTTTAACAAATGGTGCTGGCATAATTGGATATTCATCTGCAAAAAACTGAAACAAGACCCATATCTCACACCTTATACAAAAATCAACTCAAATTGGATAAAAGACCTAAATATAAAAGCTAAAATGATAAAACTCATCCAAGAAAAAATAGAATCAACAATGGACATTTTAATACACAATATAGACAGACTTCAAAATCTGACAAACAAAACACAGTCATCAGAAGAGAAAATAGATAAGTGGGAATTAATAAGAATCAAACACTTCTGCTCATCCAAAGACTTCATCAAAAGAATTAAAAGACCACCTACAGAATGGGAAAAAATATTTGACAACTATATGTCAGACTTACACCTGATCTCCATAATCTACAAAGTACCGCAAAGTATCAATAAGAAAAAGACAAATCATCCAATTAAGCGGTGGGCAAAGGACATGGACAGACACTTCTCTGAAGAGTAGATCCAGGCACCAAAAAACACATGCGGACATGCTCACAATCATTACTTGTTAAAGAAATTCAAATCAAAATGACAATGAGATACCATCTCACCCCAACAAGATTGGCCATGATCCAAAAAACACAAAACAGTAAATGTTGGAGAGGCTGTGGAGAGAGTGGAACTCTCCTTCACTGTTGGTGGGACTGCAGAATGGTGCAACCTCTTTGGAAAGCAATCTGGCATTACCTTAAAGTAATGGATATGGATTTACCATTTGACCCAGTAATTCCACTGCTTGGAATATATCCTATAGAATCCAGGCCATTCACACCAACTGATACATGCACACAAATGTTCATTGCAGCACAGTCCATGATAGCAAAAAGATGGAATCAACACAGATGCCCAGTAACAGAACAATGGATGGGTAAACTTTGGTATATGTACTCAATGGAGTACTTCGATAAAGAACAACGATGACACCAGAAAACATCTCTCAATTTGGTCTCAACTGGAGGACATTATGTTGAGTGAAACTAGTCAGTGACAGAAGGACAATTATTATATGAGACACCTACGATAAAAACTTGAAAGCAGACTCATAAGTAACAGAAAAGACTCTTTGACAGCTACGAGGGTGGGGAGGGTGGAAGGGCAGAAGGGCGAGGGGCGAGGGTTTAGATTAGATAGTTGTTAGAAATTTGGTTGGGTGAAATTGATGACAATACACATTAGTAAGAAGATCAATATTAATGGGACTTCAACACAACTTGTGTACTCCTCCCATCTTAACCCAATATTGTAAGCACAGTGTACGTACACTTCCATTTTTTATTTAATAAAACTATCTTACCTATTAAAAAAAAAAAAGAAAAGATTAAATCACCACCACCACCCACTGCTGTAGAGTCAATGCCGTCTCATAGAGACCCTACAGGACACAGTAGAAGTGCTCCACTCCAAGGAGTGCCTGCTGGACTTGAACTGGCAACCTTTTGGTTAGCAGATGTAGTGCTTAACCACTATACCACATGGGTTTCCAAAGATTAAATAGGTCATAAATTCATATGAACATTGAGACATTAAGTTGATTTATTTCTATATATCAAATTTCTCTGCCCTTCAAATGGAAAACGCACTCTCTTTTAAAGATCCATGGAATATTTGCAAACATTGACCTTACATTATTATAGAAATGTAATTCTAATAAATAAACAACAACAAAAAACTACAGACTACTTTATCCATAATCAATATCATATACCACAAATTATACCATATACCACAAACAATACCAGCGTAACCAAAATTACTAATAAACTGGGAAATTACAATAACAGTAGTTAACACATACAGAATATTTAACTACTTCCTGTACTGAGCTGAGTTCTGTCTCAACCATCTTATTTAATGCTCACAAAATTTTTATTAAGTAGATACTGTTACTAGCACCATTTTATAGGTGAAGAATCTTCTGAAGAGTGAGAGATTCTGTAAAATGTGCCCAGTTAGACAGTTAGAAATTTATAAGAGATTTAAACCAAGATGCCTAATTCCAATGTGTATGTGTGTGCATGCACGCACACATGTGTGTCTGTGTGCTTAACTACTTTGCTATGTTACATCTCTAAGTTAGTTTTGGGGTCAACAAAGTATCAAAAATACAGTAGAAAGGTGACTAGAAAACAGTGATAATATAAACAAATAAAAGCAAATGGAATAAATTGAGAGCAAAAATGTTGAAAATTGTTGAAGATGTATAACGGGTACATGGGGGTTCATCATAATGTTCTTCTGTTTATCTGCATGCTTGAATATTTCCATAATATAGCATCAAAAATAAAAAACTAAACATAATTAATGAATTAAAATTAGTCTTTGTCATAACTCCAACAGTACTTCAACTGAATCTTTCTCGTGATCCTTTCTACTCTCTTCCTTTTATTATAGTTATATTTAAATCTCTTGTGTAAAGGTTTTTGTTGTTGTTAAGTTGGTTCTGACTCATAGCATAGCTATATAAAAAATAAAATAAAATACTGTCTCGTCTTATGTAGTCCTCACAGTTGTTGCTGCGTTTGAGTACATTGTTGCAGCAACTATGTCAGTCCATCTTGGTGGAAGTCTTCCTCCCTTTTGCTGATCCTCTACTTTGCCAAGCATGATGTCCTTCTCCAGGGAATGGTCCTTTCTGAAAACATGTCCAAATTATGTGAGACGAAGTCTCACTATCCTCACTTCTAAGGAGCATTGTGGCTATACTTCTCACAAGACAGATTTGTTTGTTCTTCTGGAAGCCCATCACCTAGTAAATATTCTTCACCAACACTGCAATTCAAAGGTGTCAGTTCTTTTTCAGTCTTCTTTATACATTGTTCAACTTTTGCATGTATATGAGGCCATTGAAAACATCTAGGCTTGGGTCAGGCACACCTTAGTCCTCAAAGGGACACCTTTGCTTTTGTAAACAGTGATTAAATAACTAATAGTAAATTACAATAAATTATCTCGTGTTATTGAATTTAATTCTCCTAACAGTCTAGTAGAAATACTGAAGTTGATGAGAACATAAATTTACTTGGATATGTAATCAACACCCACGGAATGAGAAATCAAGAAATCAAAAGATACATTTTATAGAGCAAACCAACTTCAAGAACCTCTTTAAAGTGTTACAAAAACAAAGCTATCATCTTGTTTCTGACCCAAGCCATGGTGTTTTCAATCACCTTATGTGATTGAATGCATGTGAAGGCTGGGCAATGAGTAAGGAAGACTGAAGAAGTGATGCCTGTGAATTATGGTGATAGTGAAGAACAGTGAATACACTCAAAGAATGAACAAATCTGTCCTGGAAGAAGTACAACCAGAATGCTCCTTAGAAGCAGAGATGTTGAGAGTTGTCTCACGTACTTTGGACATGCTGTCCAGAGGCATCTGTCTCTGGAGAAAGACACACTTGGTAAAGTAGACGGTCAGGAAAAAGAAGACCTTCTACAAGATGGATTTATGTAGTGGCTGGGACAACGAGCTCAAGTTTCACAATTGTGAGGATGGCACAGGACTGTTCAATGATTTGTTCTTTTGTGCACAGGGTTGCTATGAGTCAGAATCAACTTGACAGCATCCAACAACAGTAAAAATCTATGCAGTAGATATTATTATCTCTACTACACAAACGAGGGAAAAAGAACTCAGAAAAGTTTCAGTAACTTGTCCAAGGGCCTCAGGAAACAGAAACATTGAAATTTAACTGTGAATCTTTTTTTTTTTAATTTGGAATTCCGTACTCTGTATCCTATAGCACATGGCCACAATTATTTAATTATAAACTTTTTGAGAGCAAGGCCTTTCTCTAACTAACTTTAAAAATAATTCTGATAGCTTCTAGGATATCATCTACCATAAAGTAGAGATTTAGTAAATACTAATGAGAAGAGTAAGGGAAAGCAGAAGGGAAGGACAGCAGACAGCATCTTACTTTATCTATATGAGGACAGTATCAGTGGGAATTTCATTTGTTTCCAAGGTAAATGATTAAGTGACTTGCCTGATGCTGAAAAGGTTATTTTTGATAACTGAAGACTACGGCCCAGTTATTTCAGGCTTTGTTGAATTATCTGGACTGGAACTCTTTCTTTCACAGAATGTGATTACACAGTGGAATCAAGGGAAGACTGATTACAGTAGAAGACTCCAGGATTTTAAGTTTATGATTTCAACGTTGTGGATAAAGTATTTTATATCACTCCAAAACAGGTTTGATTCTGTACCCATTTGTCCTCCCTCACTTTGCTGTCATATAAAAAGCATAATTCAGAATTCATCTTTACTTTTATTCAAGTAACTAATGAAGATTTTAATAAAGAAAACCATCAAGGACCGACTCTCCAGGCATTCCTCCAAGGGCTGATAATTCTTAAAGACATGGTCATCTACATGTTGTCTAACCTACATCAAGATTAGAAGTAAACTGGTCAGTTATCTTGCTGATTTTTCTGACAAACTATGTTAATAAAATTCTCATTGTCTGCAAATTTAGGAAGCCAACTTAAAGATGAGACTACAATGTGATTTGTCAGTAGTGGACTCCCATGTATGTCAAATAGGCACACCTGAACTTTCTTTTCTGTATGCTCTCAGGCCTATTAGTAAACAAGCTACCTGTGAATTTTTCCTTGGGATAAGGATCAGGTCTGCTGGTTTATAGTTTTTGAAGTTACTTTTTAAAAAAACAACAGACTGGCAGAATATTTACCTATATTCAGTTTCTGACAACTTGTCTTCTTTGCAAGGTTTCTCATGTTTCCTGAAATGTTTTTTATTTGTCCAAGTTTAAAGAAAATTGGTTATCAAAATGAAATTCATTTTTAATTTCAACCTTCATATCATCCTTATGATTATCATGATAACTGGCTAGATCCAGTTTTTGCCTTGAGAACATCCATTTGTTTCTTTTTTTCGGCATCCAACCATAATGTCTACTTCATCTGATGGTAAATGTCATTGAAATATCTTCGTTCATCTCATTTTGACACATTTCTCTCCTTCAAGATATATTCTGTAAATATGTGTTTAAACTTTTACTGTGATGTGGGCAAAGGACACTCTGGCCTTTAAGATACATACTAGCATTTAAGTGGCTTTAAGATGTTTAAAATGGAAACTTGTTCATTATTAATATAAAAAGAATTATAATACCAATCCAGTTACACGTGTTTTATTAATTCTTCTGAAAGATTAGAAAAATTGGCAAATATTCTTTAACATTTTTATTTTATCATAATTTGTAATTGCTATAAATTTGAAACCATAGAAGTGCAACATTATAATATGGAAAATTATAATACATCAAATCAGAGAAGACTATGTAGGACTTAGACTAAAGAGTTTTCCCTGGAAACACTGGTGGACATCAGTGTCATGTTTGTAGGCCAGCTGTCCTCCTACTTTTACTCCCTTTGGAGAAGAGCGGCAGAGTCCAATGAGGAAGGTCTCTGGGAGTCATCTCCATTTTCTGCAAATGGTTGGAAGTCACTAAAACAAAGATTTCATTTTCTGGTCTCCCAGTGACTATGATTTTTCTCCTTTACTGTGATTTCCTGGATGGATTGTTTATGTACACAATGCCAAGTTTAAAAAGAGCCTAATTAGGCAAGATGCCCCAGTGGGGTAGGTTGATACAATAACTGAAATAAGAGACTCATATTAACTGTCATGAAGATGGCACGGGACTGGACAATGTTTGGTTCTATTATACATAAAATCACCATGAGTCGCAGCTAACTCAAGGGCAACTAACAAAAACAACAGCTACAACAACTATACATACTGTTTCTCAGAAGACTCAGTGTAGCTTGGGTTAGCTTGCTCAACTCTGGAATATAAGGAAACGTAGACAACAACTTTACAAGAAAGCTGTCTCAGACTGATAAGTTTCATTGTCTAATATTTCTGTACTAGGCCTACTCTGTTACTCCACATACTCCTGAGAATTTAGAATCACCATATCTGTGAAATAAGGAGAAAATATCCTTCAGAAACTTGGCAACATGAGGCATAATGTATCTAAAAATGCCTAAGAATGTTGCAAAAATGGCGATTGTATTCTGACTGATGGTAATATTCCTTTACTGATAAATTGCTTAAAGTAAAAACAATATCTTCTGGTGAAGTAATTCTATCTCCATATCAATGAGCACGGTGTGATCTAGAATATCTCCTGTACATCTATTTCCTCTCTGAAAAACATATCACTATTTCTTGCTGCTTCTTTATGCTATCAGTTGAGGAATAAGAAAGTTAGTACCATACAGTATTTTACATTGGATTTGGAAGGCTGAACGTTTATTTTTTGTTGTTCTCTCTGAAACATTTAGTTTTCTTGCTGTTTTTTGGTTATCAATTTAGCATTCTTGGTGGAACTGGAGTCTACTACATTCACCGGGCACTTGAAAGTCAAAGGTCGATTTTCCCTATCTCTGTAACTTTCCTTTCGCCATTTAACTGACACTACTCGAAGAGGGATGAGTTAAAACAGAAGCTGATTTAGCTAGAAGTGTGGGGGGCAACAAAAACACAAATGGAAAGACCTTCTTGTGAAGGCTCTATTACATTTCTCACTAATACCAATAATTTGCTTTAAATGGAGTTATTTTTTAAAAAATATTTTCTTATGATTGAGTGAAAGTATACAATCCAAATTAAATCTGCACGCCCACCTATCTGCAGCTCCTTCTGCTCTGCTTGCCCAGTGACAGCACACTCCTCCTTTTTGTTCTATGTCATATCTTTATAACAATCTCCTGTCCCCTCCTCTCCACCCTCTCCTCTCCCTTCTGGGTAAGAGGCCAGTAAGATGGCATCCTGTGGGTGCATAGAACCATAAAGCAGATGCACCTTATGGTCACATTGTGTCCCCACATCCAGTCCAGTCCTATCTGAAGATTTGAACTTAATAATGATTTCTGGTCTGGGACAGCAGCAGGTCTAGGGGCCATGGTCCCAGGGGAACACCCAGGCCTGCAGACCATCACTTGCAGTCTTTTAGTGGAGTTCTTAAGGTGCAGCTCTCTTTTTTCTTTGTTGCCACTGGGACTCAACATTGTGTGCCCCGTTGAGGCTGTCTTTGGTGGTGGCCAGGCACCATCTAGTTCTTCTGGTCACATGTTTATACAGTCACCTGTTCACATGGGTCCTTCTGTCTCCTGGGCTCTTTATTCCTCATGTATTTTTTGTTCTTGGTGATCATCTGTTCCAGATGAATTGGGGCCATTGGTTGTACCTCACATGGCAGCTTGCTAGCTTTTAAGACCCCAGATGCCACTCACCAATATGGTGTGCAGAAGACTGTCTTAGCAATAGGGTAGTTATACCATTTGGCCTTGATGTCCCCTAAGAGCATGGTCCCTAAACTCCTGCCTCTGTTACTCTATCCTTGCAATATCAGGGGAAGAAGAATTTTCAGTTCATGTTGAAATCCAGTTAAGTTGATCTTCTTTATACTGCTGGCTGTCACTGCTTGCACCCAACCAGATGTCTATCAACTATCTAATCTATGACCAGCCCTGTTGGGTTAATTCTTTGGTTTTGGTCCTTTCTTGCTTCCAAATGTGTGCATTTTATAGAGATAAACTGACCTCTGAGCACTGCTTTGGCTGTATTCCACATATTCTGGTAGCATGCGTTTTCATTCTCATTTGCTTTCTTAAATTTATCTCATCCTTGATTTCTTCTGTAACTCATGGCTTTTTGAGCAAGGTGTTGTTCAGCTTCCACGAGTTCCAATTTATATCTATGTTTTTTCTGCTATTGATTTTGAATTTTAAGGCTTTATGATCTCAAGAAGATGCTTTGAAATAATTCAATGGTTTGGATTTTGTTGAGATTTTCTTTATGTCCTAACATATGGTCTATTCTGGAAAATGTTCCATGTGCATTGGAGAAGAAGGTGTACTTATCCGTTGATGGATAAAAAGTTCTGTATATGTTGAGGTCTAGTTGGTTAATTATTGCAATAAGATCTGTGTCTTTACTGAGCTTTTTTTTCTGGATGATCTGTTCATTACTGAAAGTGGAGTGCTGAAGTCTCCAACTATTAATGTGGAGTGATCTTATTTTTCAACATAGTCAGTGTTTGTTCAATGTATTTATATGCTCTGTTACTGGGTGCATAAATATTTAATGTTAAGTCCTTTCAGCATTAAATAGTGACCATCCCTGTCCATGTTGGTGGATTTTACATTTAAATCTCTTTTATATGAGATTAGTATTACCACACCCTCTCTTCTTTGTAGGTTGTTAGCCTGGTATATATTATTCCATCCTTTAATTTTCAGTTTGTTTATATCTTTGAGTCTAAGGTGTGTTTCTTGTAAGCAACATATAGACAGGTTGTGTTTTTTGATCTAGGATGTCACTCATTGTCTCTTTATTGTTCGGTCCATTTACAGTGAGTGTAATTATTGATACATATGTGTTTACTGCTGTCATTCCAATGTATTTATTTTTGTGCTGGTGTTTTCTATGTTGCTCTTAACATTCTGTTCTGGGTCAATCTTAATGGGTTGACTTTTCATCTTTTTCAGTTTAGGTTTTGTGTTTGTTGAGACTTCTGTATTATGTTTGTTGTTTTGATATTTGGCATTGTTGTTGTGCTTTGTGGTTACCCTATGATTTCCCTTAGTATTTTAAGTTTAAACCCAATTTTAACCTCTGCTTATCTTTTTAACTTCCTGTCCATCTGTAACTACTGTAGTAAATCCCTCTTTTTAGTGGTAGGGTGTCATAGTTTTGGGGATATGGTCACTGGTTCCTTTCTTTTATAAGTGTAGCTTTGATTGAGTTTTGTGACTTCTATAGCTGAGTAGGATTCTGGATGTGGTGTCCTGCCTTGCCTCCTTAAAAATACACTTCATATTGTTAGTATTCTTTACAAAGAGCTTCTTTCAGTATTTCTTGTAGTTTTGGTTTGGTTTTTACAAAGCCTCTAAGTTTCTGTTTATCTGCGAATGTCTTAATTTCATCTTCATATTTGAGAGACTATTTTGCAGGATATATAACTCTTGCTTGGAAGTTTTTTCCTGCAAAGCTTTGGATGTGTCATTCCACTGCCTACTTGCCAACATCATTTCTGCTGAGAAGTCAGACAGAAGCCTACAGGGCTTCCTTCTGAATGTTAGCTTTGCTTTGATACTCGTTGTCTTTAAGATAATCTATTTATGTCTCATTTTATTAAGCTTTGTTATACTATACCTTGTTGTCTTTTTTGGGGGTCCAGTTTTTGTTGTATTTGATACACACCTTGTTGTCTTTTTTGGGGGGTCCAGTTTTTGTTGTATTCGATACACACCTTGTTGTCTATGTTCTCTTCTTTCATAATTTCAGACAAGTTTTGTGTCAAAAATTCAACAACAATATTCTGTGTTTTCAGCTATCCCTCCCTGTTCAGGAACTCAAATTTCATCACAGATTATTCCTCTTAATAGAGTCCCACATGTTTCTTAAAGCTTCTTCATTTTTCTTATTTTTCTCTGATTTCTCCCAGTAAATGCTGGTGTCAGTTCCTCTGCCTTCAAGGTCACTAAGGCTGACTTTCATCTCCTCAATTTTGTTCTTTTAGATTTGGATTAAATTGTCTAATTCTGTAATTTTGTTATTGGTCTGTTGGATTTTAGATCATTGTTGTTCCATCACTTTAAATAGCTTGCTTAAGTTTTCATTTTGCTCTGCTGCATTTTGTTTAATTTCTAGGAGGGCTCTCTATACAACTTTTTTGTGCTTGAGTCTGATAATTTCAGAAAGCGTTTTCATCTGGGAAGTTTTTGGTTTGGAAATTTTCCAGAGCCATAGTGGACTGTTTCTTTAAATGGTTAGGAATGGTTTGCTGCATTTGGGCCACCTAGAGGCTCTGGTGTTACCTCAGTAGGAGCTGAGGCATAGTTTTGAGAAGACAGTTGGTCACCAGCTGTCTCTGTGTACTCCAGTGACTGGTCCCAGTGGACTCCCTGGAGTGGCAGGTTCTGCCTCCTAGCTGTCAAAGATGGCTCCCTATTTAATAATTCACTGGGGGACTGTCAACTGATCCTATGATGTGGGTCAGTAAAGGCTGGAACAGATGCTGCCAGGCCACTCAGCAGTTATTTCTCCAGTAAGTCTTATTTTAAGTAGTTGGGAGTCCCCTTACAGTTGATGAAATCAGTCAGGCCATGAGGTGTGGCAGGTCCTGCCTTCTGCTGACAGTGGAAGTACCTCTTTGGCTATCCCCAGATAGTATGACAGTTCATTTAGGGAGGGCTTGCAGCCCTGCTACCATCCTTAGCTGGGTCACTGTTATAAGGTAACTCTGTCCTACAGAGCCTTTCTGCTGGAAAAGCACTTTCCAGACTGGCACTGCTTGTCTGCTTAGGATTTAACCCCTGTTGATACCTCAGTTGGCTGACTCTGTCTCCCAGCTGACCATGATGGTGTCCCGGCTGAGCTGCCCTTCCTGCTGCAAAACCACAGAATCTACAGTACAGCTCAGAAGAGAGAGGGTGGAGGGGCAGTGATGCTCTCAGTCAGCAGCTGGGCTCTCAAAATATGGCTATCCCACGTACTTTCTCTCTGTAGATCTATAACTGTTTACTTTAGCACTGCAGTTCACCATGTATGCCACTCACACTCATCCCCCATCTCCTGGATAACAAAGATGGTGTCAGTCCCTGCAGTCCAACCAAGCAGTGAGTCAGCAGGAGTGGGGCTCAGCACACACTGTCTCATCAAGAGAGAGGTAGTTTCCCATTTAGTGGCTCATGGTCCAATCTGATAACTCTATGCTATATCCTAAGGTTTCCTGGGTGTCCACAGTGGTCTGTTTAATTATTAATTCAGGCCTTAGTTCTCAGAGGGTATTGAGGAAACATGTGTCTGGTCCACCATCTTGGTCCTGCCCCCTAAACTGAATTATTTATTGTAATCACTCACACCTAATATGATAGAATTTACACTGGTGTTGGTGTTCCATTAGTTAAATGATTACAAGGTTAACAGGTTTGTACTGAAGAAACACAAAACAATTCTAAGTATGTTCCTAAGTAGAATGTTTGTATATTGATGATTCTTAAGATGTAAATAACAGTAATAAAATAGTCTAGCTGATGAGACTTTGCTTTATAAAGAACTATTGTGGATTTTTTTTAGTTTGTGCTCAGTCTAAATGTTTTACAGTAAAATTCTTATGTGGGAAATTACACGCCATTCTGCACTTCTTGGCAGAGAATAATCTGTAAATATAAGTGTGGAATATTCTTTGCAAACTAACTACCCAGATGGAAATATAAATAGTGCAAATTATGTGGCTGTTGAACGCCAATAGTACCACGTAATCAAACCTTAGTTGATGCAAAGATACAAGAGAAGCATTTGAACTTGTATGTTGTCATTTTTTTCTTATCACCAGATTAGTAATGTGAAAAGCCGAAGACTACACAAGTAATCAGTCTCTGATTACACAAGGCAAAAACTGCCATGAATCCTAGCATCTTTATGATCTTTAATTTTGGCCCAGTGAAATAGGCATGAGCTTGATCACTTGGACGTACATATGTATGTGTGCATATATATACATTTACATGTATATACACATGTGCATACACATATACAGTGCTCTAAGTACAAGTTTGTAATTCAAGTTAGTGTCTTACATAAAAATTCATGCACATTTTCATGTAACCCTAGCTTGTCTCCCTAAAATGTGACAGCACACTCCTCCTTTCCACCCCAAATTTCCTGTGTCCATTCAATCAGCTTCCCTGCTTTTTTACTCTCTTATATTGCCTCTGGACAGTAGCTGCCCATTTATTCTATGTACCTACTTGACGTAAGGTGTCCAAATAATGAGTCACCAAGAGTGTAGTGCAGGCTCTCACCTACCATCCTAGATGGTCGGGGGTGATCAGTATAGGTTCTGGTGTCTGGCTGCAGCTGCTGAGAAAGGTAGGTGTCTAACAGCTGTCCCTCAGTGTCTCTGAAGATGACATATCCCCTTATGTCTGAATCTAGGAGAAGGGTCGATTTTTGCCCTGATTTTCTGACTTAGGGAAGTCAGCAGAATTTCTTTTATTCCCCTGCTTCTTCCATTTTGTCAAATTGCTCCTCCTCTGAGTCACAGAGAATGGATCAGAGTGGGTTTAAAGAGTCCTGATTCTGGCTCAGTTAATAGCATCAGACTCCAGAGCCCAGCACAGTGCAGAAAAGGGAGAAGGCAGCACTGGGAGAAGGAAGACAGGCTTATCTAGATGGAAAGATTCAGATGTGCACATGGTAGGTTACACACAAAGATTTTGTTTTCCATGATTCAGTGCTGTCTCCCACTGGCTCCAGAGGTATGAGGGGACGCTCCAAGCAACTTCTCCCGCCAAGGAAGATACCCACCAAACATGACTGTCTGGCTCACCATGATGGCTGCATCTGTTTCCTGGCAGGTCAGATCTGGGAACTCCTGTGTACCTCTGGTGCCACTCTCCCTTCACCATTTTCAGTCCGATTTCTCAGTTTTCCTTTTGGTGTTCAGGGCTCCTGGAATGCCATATGTATTGCATTCATTTGTTCTTTTGGGTCTGTGTTGTTAGTGGGTTCACGGGAAGCGTCCCTCTATTCTGCTGTACTGACCCTGTCCTATATCTGTCCTGAATGTCTTCCTTGGTGAAGTATCTGTTTATATCCTTTGCCAATTTTTTAATTGCGTTACTTGTCTTCTTGTTGAGGTTTTACAGTATCTTGTAGATTTTAGAAATTAGATGCTGGTTGGGTTTGTTGTAGCCCCAAAATATTTCCTCCGTCCACAGGTTGTCTTTTCATCCTTTTGGTGAAGTTTTTGAAGGAACATAAATGTTCAGTTTTTAAGAGTTCCCAGTTTTCTATTTTCAGTTCTAGTGTTTGTACTTTGTTAGTAACGTTTTATACTGTGTTTTTGTCATGTATTGCCCTTATTTTTAATTCCATGATCTTTATCATTTTAGCAATTTTACTTAGGTCTTTGGTCTATTTTGAGTTAGCCTCTGTGTGTGATATGAGGTATGGGTCTTGTTTCATTTTTTTTGCAGATCAAGATCCAGTTATGCTAGTACCCATCATTCTGATGTATTGTTTCACTGTCTATGCTTAAGTTATGCAAATTAAATTTAAAAATGTGTCATGTCTGTAGATGTTACCTTGAAAATAACACAAGCTGTTAAATAAGTGTTCTTCCAGGTTTGGAAACTAACATCTTATTCAACAAAGAAGTTGCTCGTGAAGAAATGAAGGTCTCACGTGTTTCTTTATTTTTCTATTTTCATCTTACTTGTTAAGTTATATGACAACATCAACTGACATTCCAGTCAAATTACATTCAGAGAGCTAGTTGTGAAACATCTAGGAGCCCACCACTGCATACAGCGCTGGTTTCAACCAAAATTGGAAGGTTCTCAAGACTAATTTTCACAGAATTTACTCACCTTCAGGAGGTGCTGTAAAGCTGGTGTGTAAGGCAACACACAGAGGAGGGCGCACTGACAGCAACTGCAGTGAAATGAAGCCATATAGCTTTGAGAAATCTCTTAAAATTATCTCCCTATATTTCCTATAGTAAATATGTAGCATTCAGTTGAAAAACAAATATGTTTTAATTTTAAAAAGAACAAAAAGTAAAGTTGTATTATAGACTCAATTGTGTCCTTCAAAAATGTGGCTAGGTCATGATTCCCAGGACTGTGTGATTTTTTCCACCATTCTGTCATCTGATGTGATTTCCCTGTGTGTTACAAATCCTACCTCTAAGATGCTTATGAAGCAGGATTAGAGGCAGTTATGTTAATGAGGCAGGACTCAATCTACACGGTTAGGTTTTGTCTTAAGTCGATCTCTTTTGAGATATAAAAGGAAGAAATGAACAGAGAGACAGGGGGACCTAACACCACCAAGAAACAAGACAGGACTATTGTGCGTCCTTTAGACCTGAGGTCCCTCCGCTTAGAACTTTTTACAACAGTGGAAGATTGATGACAAGGATCTTCTCCCAGAGCCAACAGAGAAAGCCTTCCTTAGAGCCAGCATCCTGAATTGGAACTTCTGACTTCCTAAATTATAAGAGAATAAATTTCTTTATTTTAAAGCCATTGATTTGTGGTATTACTGTTATAGTAGTATTAGGTAACTAAGATAACTAAGACAAGTTTGATGATGTGCAAATAGCTAAAGCAGTTGAAGTCTAACCTCTGAGAAGGCCTGAGTTTATATGGGCATATGTGGGTATACCCATCTATGTGTGTGTTTGCACAAAGCATGGTATGGATATGGTGCACAAAAGCAGGTGTATATCCACGTATATCTGTAAGTATTCACAATTATATTTTTGAGAGCTGTAACAAAAGGCTTTTACTGGACACTGATGCATTTTGGTATGCAAAGTGCTTTGTTAAGATCATATTTCAGCTGGCAAGAGCTTATTTTGATGGACAGTTTTTTAAATACTATCAAACTAGGTAAAAAAAGAAATGAGTGCATCATGCTAACCTCTTTAAAAAGTGAAAATTAAGGCAACAACAGGTTGATCAATTCACCAATAGACAAACTTGAAGTATAGATTTTTCACCACTCAGATTAGTTAGTTATATAAAAAAGAAACACTATATTCAGTTAAATGATCCAGATTGTGGTTTGGTTTTGAGTAGGGTGGGAATATGAAGAGGGTGACACTCTATGAGGCAGCTGACTCAAGCAGCTAAATGCCTTCTCTCCAAATCTTAACACTTTCTAGGAATAAAATTCACAGCTTCTAGCTGTCAGCGAATGAATTATTTCACACCTCTATTCTTTAGCATCAGGAACAACCTCCCCAGAGTCTTTGCTGCCTCTGAGGTCTGAGCCTGTTGCCTGACCTGACAGTGGGAAAGGACCATTTCAGGTCAGATCTGTGTGTGTCCTGAAGGCTTTCCCATGGAGAAGGCTTTTCAAAGATAAGTAGTCTGACAGGAAATAGAATGGAAAGCTTTCTGCATGTCAATCATAAGTTCTGTTTCCCTATATTCTCTATGTTCATTCCTTCCAACCCTGGAGATAAATTTATCATTCAACAAAGATGCATTTTTACTTGCTATGTACTAGGTGGAGCTCTAGTAGCACAGTGGTTAAAATGCTCAACTCTGAACCAGAGGTTAGCAATTCAAAACTACCAGTTGTTCTGTGGGAGAAAGATGTGGCAGTTGGCTTTGCTAGACTTACAGCCTCGGAAAATGTATGGGGTTGCTGTGAGTCAGCATCCACTCATTGGCAGTGGATTTTATATACAAGGTAAGGAGCCCTGGTTGTGCAATGGTTATGCACTTGACCGTTTACTGAAAAGTTGATCATTGGAATCCACTAGCTGCTCTGCAGGAGAAAGATACAGTAATCTGCTTCTATAAAAATTGCAGCCTTGGATACTCTATGAGGCAGCTCTACTCTGTCCTATAGGTTCATTATAATTCAGAATTGATTCAAAGGCAATGGATTTTTATATACTAGGCATATAGAAGTCCCTGGGTGGTGCAAATTGTTAATATGCTCAGCCATTAAGCAACAGATTGTAGGTTCAAGTCTACCAAGGTTCAAGTCTAAGAAGAGGCACCTTGGAATAAAGTCTTTGCAATCCATTAAAAAAAGACTTTGAAAACATTATGGAACCAGTCCCACTCTGCCACACATCAGGTAGCCATAAGTCAGAGTAGACTCAGTGGTAACTGGTTTACATGTTAGATGTTTACTGGACATTTTCTGGGTGGTTCTGGTTACTTATTGCTATACATCAAATCATCCTAAAGCTAAATAGATTAAAATGACAGTTTATTATTACCTCTTATAGTGCTGAAAGGTGACTGGTCTCAGCTGGGAAGCTGTCACTAGAGGGTCTTTGTTGGAATTGAAGCCAGGCTGAAATGGAGGTTAGAATTATCTTAAGGTTCAACTAGACTTGACATTGAAGATGGCTTCTTCATTCATAGACACTGAAGTGTTCTGTATTCTCTTTCTTCCTCTTTAAATGATCTTTCATCTTCCAAGGGTCTATCCACATAACTTGGTCTCCTGATAACATGATAGTTTTAGGGTAGTCACACCTCTTACATAGTGTCTGACTTCCAAGAGAAAACAATAAAGGCTTTTGGCATGTTAATGGAAACCGTGGTGGCACAGTGGTTAAGTACTACAGCTGCTAACCAAAAGACTGGCAGGTGCTCCTTGGAAACCCTATGGTGGCAGTTCTATGCTATTCTACAGGGCCACAGTGAGTTGTAATGGACTCTGCTACAATAGGTTTATTTGTTTATCTATTTGGCCCATTAAAGATTGCACTAAGAACTGCACGATGTCACTTTGGTCACATTCTGTTGGTCAAAGCAGTTACAGGGCCTGTCCAGCCAAGTTGTAGAATATAGGGGTGAGAGAGATTGTTGGGGCCCTCTTTGAAAATATAAAAGGCCACACTGAGTACCTCAGCATGGATAGTAGCAGACCTACTCTCTGTCCCACCACCATATTGTGTTTCCAAATCCTTAAAACCACTGGAAATAGTGTTTCTTCCCTGCCTCTGCCTTTTACTCTTCCTGTTGCTCTTCCACAAAATTTTACTAAGTTCCCACAAAGTGATAGCCTCAGTTTTATTTGCACAATTAAATTTTAATAACAGTGCTAGTTATCTGCTGTTTTCATAAAGCATGGGTCTTTCCTCTCTTTTTAGTTAAATACGGTTAAGATAGCAGCAAAGAAATAACATAGGAACAATTCTGCCATTTTAAGGCATTAACTCCCCTTCCTCGTAGTTTTGGTTGCATGAATAATGCTAATAAACATCATTGATCTATTTGTATACTTATAGCTCTGACACTGCTTAGCACTGAAGACAATGGTGAGCAAAGCCTCATGGTACACATTCTCATAGAACTTACAAGCCAGATTTTAATCAAATAACTCTGATCAATTAGTATGTAATTAAGAAAGTGAGCTAAATAATATGAGTGAGTCACCATCATGAAAATATATGCCAGAAGAATCTGCCCTAGGCTAGTAGATCAGAGAAGGCTTCCGGATAGGAAGAAAGCTTGTATCAAGAGACAAAGAGTAACCAGAAGAAAAAGGCATACATGTTTCAGCTTGTGGGGGTGTGGTAACATCTTGAGCAAAGACGTTTTCCAGGTGACAGTATGACACCCACTGAAAACTAAAACAAGGCAAGTGTGGTTCCAGTACTGGAACTAAGAGGAAAAATAGAGCAAAATAAGACTGAAGCAGTATGCAGAAAACAATATGCAAGTCCTTGGAGGTCTTGTTAAAGATTTCTGGTTGTCATTAGTCAGGAAGAATCCCTTAAAAGGTTTTAGTGGTGCCATGAGCAAATATTTGAGCTCTGAAAAGAATGGAGCCATTGTCCTTCTAAGAGTGAGTTGTTAACAGTTGGGAAGATCAAAGACCCGGATTTAGGAAAACTAAGTAGGAGGCTCATACATGGGTGAAACAATGATAGCTTTATCTTGGAAAAGGCCAGGTATATATGAATGGATACATCTGAGACATACTGAGTATGAGGAAATGATCTGACTTCGTGATGGAGATGTCAAGGATGACCATGGCTATTTGTTTCTATCTTTACTAAGTTAGGGAAGTTAGAAGACCAATTTTATGGTACAAGGTGGTGGATTTGAAACTACGTTTTCTGTGCTTTGGGAAAAAAGTTGAGAAGGCAAGAAGGCAACTGGATACACACATGTGAAAGCTCAGAGACAAAAATTTAGAACAGAGTCCTAAGTAACTAGAATTGTATTATTATTTATATATTTTTCTACAGTTATTTCATGTTCAATAGTATGGTTTGTCTCCAATTACTTCTGTCAGAATATTTTGTCTGTTTGTTAATCAAGACCTCCCCAAGTCATAGAAGAGACTTGGCCAATTGTTAATCATGTATTTTCATTCCAGCCAAAAAAGCAGTTGCAGCTTTGTTCTTACACTTCAGATTACAGTTGTAGGAAAAAATATTTTCAAGAGTATTTTAGCTAAAAATAAAACAGGAATTGATTTTACATTTCATAGCTTTAAAAAAAGGTATCTTTGAAAACAACCTACTTCCCACAGAGAAAAGGAGACGTTATCTGATTATAACACTGATTGGATCTTTTTGTACAGACTGACATTTGGTACAGTCCTTATCCTTAAATCACTCCTTTTCTAGCAGTACCACAGCATTATTTGAAAATGTTTATTGCTCCTGTTAAAACAGAAACACACATCCATGTGCTGTTTTCCAATGGGCCTCAGAGTTTGTTAAATCATGTCTTTGTTAGTAAGAGAGAAAACGTAAGCCTGCTTATTTCACTATGCCAAGAGAAGTGCTATTATCAGTTTTTTAGAAGTTCACAGTTACTCATTATAGCTTTGAGATGGTTACAGTTAGGCAACAAAATGGAAGAGTGGAAAGCTCTTTGAAAAGAGTACCCATTGCTGCCAGGTCAATTTCAACTCATGATGTTTAATCACTAGTCTTACTTGTAGGTAGAATATGTGCTGTGAGTTTTTAAATGTCCACTCAAATGACATTTTTTCATTAGTTTTAATAACAATACCAACTTTAAGGATACATTAAACCTCTACTTTTCAATCTGTGCCACTTCTATTCTGATACTAGCTGCCAATGCAGCACTTCTTCTTCCAACCTCATTCTACCTGGAGCAAGATCATAGTTCACAAGTTAAAGGATATTGCCCTCTAGACTGCCAAGTCTGCCAAAGACCTCAGATGCCAACTGCAAGTTTGGGAGTCTCGTGATGTTCTCACTCTTGACCTGCTAGCTAAAATTTGTGGGGTATTTTTACCCTATTTAAGCATAAGCACAGGGCTTTCAAGCACTGACTGCACTTCCGACCTCCTGGTCTCATTACCTCCTCAAGTTCAATAATTCACTAGAACAATTTACAGTTTTCACAGGAAGCTCTGTGATTACAATTTCAGTTTTATTACAGCAAAAAGAATGCACATCATGGAACACATAGGGCAGGTGATGTCTGCAAGTGTTCCCAGCAGGAACTTCCACTTCCCCAAAAGGAAAGCACTACCCTACTGTGTGTACTGATGTCTTTTACCAACCAGGAAGCCCGTGGAGATTCTATGTCGAGAGTTTTTATTGGGACCCTCATACTGTCGACATGATTAATTGAATCGTGCCTCCATCAAGTCCACTGATAACAACAGTTAGTCTTTCTGGCCTGGGTGACCCCATCTCATTGTCATCAAACCCTCAAATGTGTTCTATACTCTATAAAGATCAAAGATGCCTCAATTACTCATGAAACTCCAAGCTGTAGGTGCTATCTTTCCAGAACTAAAGACCAAAGTTTTCAGGTAAAGTTAGCACAAAACTCACATCAAGTGATAGTGGGTATGCCGGGAAGTGGTAATTCTCTTCATCTACTCTTGGCTGTAGTTTGGAGAGTAGTTACTTTGCTAATAGGCCACTAAACATTAAACATTGGCACATTGTTTGACCCAGCAATTTTACTCCTATTACTTGACTGTACAGAACTGATCATGAAACTCTGAATGTTTTAATCTACAAGAATATTAATCCCTATTTAGTTTACAGGGGCCAGAATTTAGAAATAACTATATTTCTAACCATAAAACATGATTTATCAAAAGTCAAATTCTATATAATAATTTGCAGTCACTAAACTTGTGACATAGAAAATGAAGTAAAAAATGGTCAGTTGAAAAAATAATAAAATTGTTTTCACTGAGTTGATGCTGACTCATAGTGACCGTATAGCACAGAGCAGAACTGTCCCATAGGGTTTCTAGGGAGAAGCTGGTGGATTTGAACAGCTGGTCTTTGGGTTAACAGCTGAATTCCCAACTATTGCCTCACCAGGGCTCCTCAATATATAAAAACAAGTTACAAATTGGTGTGTAGATACAACTTTCTGTCTGTGAAAATGACTATTTATAGAAAAATAAAGTTGAGACTGAATGTTCCAACTTCTTAATCACTGTTATCTCTGAGTGAGTGTAAATACACAAGTGACATTTGTTTTCATTCTTGTAGCTTCTTTTTGTGTATTTAAAATTTGCCTCAATGAGTATAACTTTTACACAGAAGTAGCAAATAAATAATTCTAAAGTAGGGTTCACTCATAAAAAACAAAAACTTTCTGCTCCATATCTACTTGCTAATGTTGGAATCCTGAAAGTAGAGATGTATTTCTCTCCAATCTTGCAAACACATCTTGAGAAGAGGGTTTACATAGTCATATTAGTCACTTATATCTCAGTTTAAACAAGCTCATGAGCCTTTTTCAGAAACTAAGATTTTATAGACCCAAGGGATGATGAATAAGGCACCAGATAGGAAGGTAGTGTACAGAGGATTTAAACCCACCAAGGCTGAGTCTGCTTATCGGTACCTTTGACTTTTTAGTACCTTGTACAGCTATGAGAAATTAATAGTAATTTATTAATCTAGGAACTCTGCTTGTTCAAGGTTTTGGCATTCTAAATATTCTCTCAGTATGTTTGGCTTTTGTTATTAGATTTTAAGCAGATTCAGATGGTGACTCACTGCTCTAACACGTATCATAGTACACACGATATTACATATACTTATCCACTTCAAAGGCTCTAGCTCACTAATTCTGTTAACAGTCTTCAATTATTTAAAACAACCTGAACTACTCTAAACTTCTTTCTTCTCTTAGAATTTTTTTTATCATGTATTTGATTCCAGTGGGGAAATTTGTTTTTAAATAAGATATCATTCAAACAACTTAAATATTAGTTAATGTTATAAGCAGGCTAAAGTAAAATTAGGACACTTCTTTAAAAAAAAAGACTATAGTTTTTCTACCACTTTTATTACCACGAGGAAACTCTGCTGATGTTGTGGTTAAGTGCTATTCCTACAAATCAGAAGGCTCGTAGTTCAAACCTATCAGGCACTCCTTGGAAACTCTATGAAGCAGTTCTACTCTGTCAGTAGGGTCGCTACGAGTTGGAAATGACAGCAATAGGTTTGATTTTTGGTTTGGTTTACTACTAGTACAATTATGAAGAAGAGTCATTTACTGGTCAAGGACTATGATTCATATATTAATGAAGACCTTGTATTAATGTGTGTGTGTGTATATGTGTGTATGTACATGTGTGTGTATAATTTAGGGGCTTCAGGTTGTAAAAATGGTTAAGCATTTGGCTAGTAACTGCAAGCCTAGCAGTTTGTATCTACCCAGAATCTGTTGGAAGAAAGGCTTTGTGTTCTACTTCTGAAAGGTCACTGCCATTGAAAGACCTGATGGAACACAGTTCTACTCAGAAGCACATGGGGTTGTTATGAATTGGGATTGACTCAAAGGCAACTGGTATATATCTTCTAACTCTTACAGCAACCGTATGATGTCACTCATTGATTCTTATTGTACAGATGTGAAAATTGAGATTTAAAGACCTCAAACAAGGCACCCAACTTCATTTAGCTGGCATGTAACAGTCTGGATTCAGACCTTGGTCTTCCTCAATGCTAAGGTCCAACTTTCCATCAGTCTGCCTAATTACATCCTCAGAATACAGAAGACAGAGACTCTTCCACATGGCTCTTGACACTGATGATCACTACCACTACCACCACCAAACAGAACCAGGTGTTGATGGTCATTTTCAGAGATAAACTGCCTCACTGTGTAGACAAATCCAGATTGCCAGTCTCAATACTTTTTAATGACCACAACATAAGTCAGTCACAAGGTGTCTGACTCCTAAGCGATCTGGGTTACCTAAAGAACTGACATACCTGCGGTTCCAAGTCACTCAGGAGTCTCTGAGTTGAGAAAATGGATGTGTATTTTCATTTTTATTGGCATAGCTGTCACTTCACACTTGAGTTGATTTCCTCTAGCTATCCTCAGAATCTTAGCAATCAACTTGTTAAGAGACCATTGAGGAAGTGGTACTCCAGTTACTAGTTAGGGTGATTTGGTACCCTTATTTATTTTATCCACTGGTAGACTATTTTAGTATCCTGTAAGCTTATACATATAAATAACAACCAAGTATGAGTATATTTTTGCTACTTTTGACAAGTGCAGCAGACCAAAAGTCTTCTAGCACAGGTGGGGCTAGCCATGCTGAACTGTCTAAATCACTTAAACATGTTTCCTCTCAATCAGAAATGTGAGATCTTGCCAGACTTGTTGAATGCAATTGCTCATTTTAGTTAAGGCCCATTGGAAGGACAGAGAAAATAGCATTTTAAAAAATGTATGAACAATTTCATCAATATGACTGCTCTCTCAGCCAGGCACTTTTGTTGTGGAATTGTTAAAGATGGGGAAAAAGTAAGAAGGAGACTAGATTCAGCCAAAAAGGAAAATACAATATATATGTATGTAGTATGTATGCATACACCTACACATCTGCCATAATACCACTAATGCCAATTCCAACTCGATGGCACTTTGCTGGCCAATTAAGGAATTTTAGAAACGCAAGGCATATGCCAAACATTTTATCAATAACAACAACTAACATCTATTCAGCACATACTATGTACATAGCAGTGTGCTACACACACAAATAGGTAGGTAGATACGTTATATGTTAAATTCATATACACAATTTCACAACAGTCCAGGGAATGTTCATTTTACAGCTGACATGACTGAGGTTCAGAGAGGCTGAATGACAAACCAATTCAGATGATTCCACAGCAGTGACCCTAATCTGTGTAGTATCTGTCCTCTCAGTAATGCCCTGCCAGATACCAGAGTTTTTCAGTTTGTTGAGGGAGGACCACCTACATCACATTCACCTGGGGTACATGCTAAGACATAATTTTTAGCCTCTGTTATCGACTTTCCAAATTGATTAGCATTAGCATTCTTTCCAGGCTTTACAGTCTCTTCCAGATGTAATTAAATATGGGCAAGTGAATCTGCCATTCCAAATGTTCTAGGGTTGAGGCATAGAAGTAGGCCTCCCTGGTTATGAGCATATTTTCCTGGGAAATAAGTAATATTTTCTGTCAGAGAAATCAGGGGCCTTTAGAACTGATGGCAGTAGCTCCCTAATCTGTCTCAGCTAACAGGTAATAATTTTTCAGTCTCTGAAATTATTTCTGCAAATCCAACAGCAAACATTCATTTGTGGCCCACACAACTGTACTGGCCTTTACAAGAGAAGTAAATATGTCCTCTGTGGCTGCTTGTATTTGCAGTTAACTGATCTGTCTGCTGAATCTGGCATCTGCATATGCAAATACACGTTTAGCAATACCCCATGGAATGCAGGGACACATTTCATTTTGCAGGCATATTTTAGGAGCCTGGAAGAAAATATGGTCTTTATTTTAATCTGCAGTGGCTTGTCCACTGCTTTCCCTACCAACATGTTTACTAAAAGAGTGTTGATATTTAGATCCCAAAATAAACAGCTACTGAATATTCATGTATGTTGAATGCAATCAGATAGAACACCAGGAATAGAATCTCAGAGTGCATACTCCTACTCCCCATCTGTAACCATTAGGATAACAGGACTGCGCCGCCACAGTGTAGGCACAGAGTCATTCATTCAACAAACTATTGATTGCACATTTTGCACGAGCCACAGAAGTAAAGAACAGAGCATTTTTTTTGTTTTCTTGTTTTTGTAATTTCAAGGAGAAATTACCTGAAAATAGAAAGCAATAATTTAGAATATACATTCTGTTAATATTTCATTCCATAGATATTTGTTGAGTACATATTTCAGGACAGGCACTCATATAGGTGCTGGGGTTTCAAGCAATGAATTAAAATAAAAGTGTAAAAAAACACTTCCCTCACAAAAATAATGTTTTAGTTTGAAGAAAAGGGACAAAAATAAATTAATGAAAATACACAGCATGCAAAATGGATGGTAAGTACTATGGACAAAATAAAACAGAAAAGGGAATAGAGGGTGCCATTTAAAGAGAATTGATTGTAATGAGGCAATTGGGACAGTATTATTGAGAAAAGAGAAGATAAAATTTGAATATAGATATGATGGAGATAAGGGTATGAACCAAGGGGGTATCTGTGTCAAAAGAGTTTAACAGAGGGGAAATAAAAAGTCTAAACTCTCTCCAAACCGGACACAGACAAACAAACAAAAAACCAAACCCATTGATGTCAAGTCAATTCCAACTATAGCAACCCTCTAGGTCAGAGTAGCACTGCACCACAGAGTACCTGGTGGATTTGAACTGCTGACCTTTTGTTTAGCAGGTGTAACACTTAACCACTATGCCACCAGGATAACTCTTCCAAATAGGTAATCAATTAGAACAGAAGCAAGTCTAGTGTGGCTAAAATAGAGGAAATAAGTATTGGAGTAAAAGAGATCATAAAAAGGCAGATCATATGGGCCTCATGAGTCAAAAAAGTCTTTAAGTGGGAAGTCACTGGCTTTTGAGCACAGGTATGATATAACCTAACTTGTGTTTTAAAACAAAGATGTTAACTGTTAAGCTAAAAGAAAACTGTAAGGGAACAAGGTAAGAAGAAGGAAAGCAAATTGATGGCTATTTCTATCGACAAAATAATAAATTATGGAAGCTTTTATCAGAGAGGTACTGGTGAAGTTACTTAGAAGTGGTTGGGTTGTTATATGCATGCTTTAAATGTGAGACTAAAATAGTTGTTCCAGCCATCAAACTTTTTATTTTGGAATATAGTACACAAGTACAAAAAAAGCTCAAAACACAAAAGCAAAATTTAATAAAAAGAGTGAACATCCAAATATCCACTACGCAGAGTAAAAAGATGAAACACTGTCAGTACCCCAAATACTCCATATATTCAATAAGATGGAAGAAAGATTAAATATATTAGAAGAAATATGAAAGTCACATGTTAAAAAAGATTCAGATTTAACTTCTAGAAATGAAAATTACAATTCTTAAGTAATAATAATAATAAATTTCCTGTATAGGAAGAAGAGAATATTAGATATTTCAGAGGAAAAAAACAGTGAATTTAGAGATATAATAATAGAAATTATCTAAAATAAATCAGAGAGGAAAAAATAAGTCTGGAAAAAGAATCAAGAATATCAGTTGGCTATGCAACAACCTCATATACTCAAGTACATAGTTAACAGATTTCCAAAGGAGAAAGGAAAGGCAAAAAAAAATTTTTTGAAGAAAAAATGTTTGAAATTTTCCCAAATTTGATGAAATCCTTAAGTACACAGATCCAAGAAGCTCAACAAACTCCAAGCATAAAAGTATGGAAATAACTACATGGTCACTTCATAATCAAATTTGTTAAAACCAGTGAAGAACGATTATCTCAGAAGCAGCCTATGTAAACAGAGACGTTACATACAGAGGAACAAAGAATGACAAGAGACTTTGTGCCAGAAGACACTCAAGAAATATCTTTAAATACTGTGTCTTAGGCTGGGTTTTCTAGGGAAGCAAAACCATTAACACACGTAGGTACAAGGAAAGATTTATGATATAGATAGATAGATAGATATAGATATAGGAAACAGCTCACGCAATCACAGAAGCTGAATGTTCCAAGTTCTGGGACAAGCCTCACGCAGCCACAGAAGCTGAACAACCCAAAGTCGACAGGTCAGAGACCAGAGTTCTAGATCACCAGTTGTGTTGATCGGTGGATCCCAAGCTGATGGCGAGATGGAGTGGCAAAGGCTGGCAAACTCAGGATCGGCAGGTCAGGGAGCAGGACTCTCAAGTGCCGACTGTAAGGACTGATGAATCCAGCAGCTGCTAACTCAAGTCCAGAAACCAGACGCCGGAAGAGAGCAGGAGCTTCTGGCTACTTGAGCAGACCAGCAGTAGTAGTGGATGGTCAAGAGATGAGAGCCAAGGGGCAGGAAGCCACCACAAACCCCGCCCTGCCACTTAATACAGCAGCCAAATATGGAGTAGCCAAGTTGACATAATCCTGACCACCACATACTGCAACAATAATAAAAATGTTAATGTGGAATCCTACACTGGCTAGATTACATTTCATTATAAAGATCAAATAACAACACTTTCAGATGGAAAAAAGATGAAATTATTCATTGTGCGCAAGTCTGTAGTTCAAGAAATGTTACAGGTAGTCCTTGACGTAGAAGGAAAATACCAGATGGAAATCTGGATCTATATAAAGGAATGAAGAACAATGGGAATGTTCCTTATTTAAGTAAATAGAAAAGACTTTTTTCTTATTACTTAACTCCTTTAAAACACAATTGACTATTTAAAGCAAGAATAATAATATATTGCAGGTTTTGCAACACATGTGGAAGTAAACTACATGATACCAACAGCACAAAGACTGTAAGGACAGAAAAGACACAGTACCATAAATTTCTTATAATACACATGAAATGATACAATAGTTGAAGGCAGATTGTAACCTAAAGATGTGTACTGTAAACCCTAAAGTCTGCTAACCAAAGATTTACATCTAGTAAGCCAATAAACTAGATAAAAAGAAATCACAAGAAGAAATTATTTACTTAATTGAAAAGAAGGCAGGGAAGAGAGGAATAACGACAGCAAAAAATGGATGGCACAGATAGAAAATAATGCAAGGCAGCAGGTTTAAATGCAACTATATCAATAAATTGACAAAACACCAATTGAGCTGTTTCAACAAATGGATACAGCCCTGGAAGCACTCATTTGTGTATACCAAGAAATTTGGAAGACAGATACGTAAGTAAAGACTGGCATAGACACATGGTTATGCTTATTTCAAAGAAAAGCAATCCACCTAAAATCATGTGGAACTTACAGAACAATACCATTAATATCATACACAAGTAAAATTTTGCTAAATATCATCCAAAAGTAATAGATTGACAGGGTAGTTCCAAAAATTCAAGGAAGATTTAAAACATGACGTGCAACAAGTGGGTATTATTACTCAAGTCAGATGAATCCTGGCTAGGAACAAAGAATACCAGAAAATGTTCACCTGTATTTCATTGATTATGCAAAGACATTTGACTGTTGGGATCATAACGAATTACGGAAAACATTGTGAAGAACGTGAGTTTCAAACACTTAATTGTGCTCATGAGGAAACAGTACATAGAACAAGAACAGCACAAAAGAAGAACAAACAACGAAACAAGGGGATACTGCATGATTTAAAGTCAGGAGAGGTGTGTGCCAGGGTTATATATTTTATACTTATTCAGTCTGTATGCTGAGCAAATAATCTGAGAAGCTGGACTACATGAAGAACAGGAAGTCAGGATTGGAGGAAGATTAACAACCTGAGTTATACAGATAACACAACCTTGTTTGCTGAAATTGAAGAGGGTTTGAAGTACTGATAAAAAACAAAGATCACAACTTTCAGTATGGATTACATCTCAACATAAAGAAAACAAAAATCCTCACAACTGGGGCAATTGTACTGCCATGATAAAACGGAGAAGAGATTGAAGGCAAGGATTTGATTTTATTTGGATCTACAATCAACATCCATGGAAGTACTAGTCAAGAAGTCAAATGATACATTACACTGGATAAATTTTCTGCAAAAGACCTCTTTAAAGTGTTCAAAAGCAAAGATGTCACTTTAAGGACTAAAGCACCTCTGACCAAGGAATGGTGTTTACAATTGCCTCATATGCATACCAAAGCTAGAAAATGAATACAGACTAAAGAACTGATGCCTTTGAATCATGTTGTTGTTGAAGAATATTGAATACAGCATGCACTGCCTGAAGAACAAACAAATCTATCTTGGAAGAAGTACAGCCAAAATGCTCCTTAGAATCAAGGATGGTGAGACTTTGTCTTACCTTCTTTGGACTTGTCATCAGGAGGTGCCAGTCCCTGGAGAAGGACATCTTGCTTGGCAAAGTAGACAGTCAGTGAAAAAGGGGAAGACCCTCGGTGAGATAAACTGACATAGTGGCAGCAAAAAGAGGCTTATGCTTAACATTGATTATGAGGATGGCACAGCATTTGCAGTGTTTTTTTCTGTTGTACATAAGATCTCTATGAGTTTGAACCAACTTGAAGGCACCTAACAACATCAACAATATATCAATAATCAGAGACATGGTAGCATAGTGGTTAAGCATTCATCCAGCTGCTAACCAAAAAGTCAGCAGTTCAAATCCACCAGCCACTCTTTAGCAACACTATGGGGCAGTTCTACTCTGTCATATAAGGTTGTTATAAGTTGGTATTGACAGCAGTGGGTTTCGTTTTTAGGGTTTTTTTTTTTGTCAATACACAAAATTTGAATAGTTAAAACATTCAAATAAAAGGCAGATTTTTGTCCTGTTGTGTGAAAAAGCAAGTCCAAACTGTATGTTGTCCCTAAAAAATAGAAATGTACTATAAATACACATGTGTCCATGCAGAAACATGTATTTTCCCAGTTACACATGTGTAAAGGTTCTTATACACACTCATATATACATACATACATATATATATATATATATATATGTTTTAATTGTCTGCCATCGATTCAGTTCCAGCTCACTAGGACCCTACAGGACCGAGTGAACTGCCATAATCTTTGCAGAAGCAGATTGCCACACCTTTCTCTTCTGGGGAGTGTAGCTCATGGATTCAAACCACCAATCTTTCGGTTTGTAGTTGAGCTCTTAATCACAGCATCACCAGGACTCTATATATCTAAAATGATAATAGTTATATTCTACTAATATCAAAAGAAAGCTAGAATGAGTCTAGCAACATTTGACAAAGTAGATTTTAGAGCAAAACATACAACCAGAGATAAAAAGGCCATTGATTTGTAATGATAGAGGTTAATTCATCATGGGGATAATCTTTAATGTTTGCGTACCTAATAACAGAGCTTTAGAACATATGTTGTAAAAACTAATAGAATTGCAAGGAGAGATATATGACTGCACAACTATAAATTAAGCTTTCAACAACCCCTCTCAGTAACTGATAAAATAAGCAGATAATCAATAAGGACTTGATCACCAACTATATCTAATTGTCCACTGAAGACCGTGTCACTTGATAAAAAAATAATGTATAAATTTTTTCTAGTATATATAAAACATTTACCAAGGAAATTATATTGCAGGCCAGGGGTCAGCAACAGTACAATTAGCAGGCCAAATGTGACCTACTACGTGGTTTTGAAAGTACAGTTTTATTAGAATACAGTCATGCCCACTCACTTACCTATTGTCTATTCCAGTTTTAAGCAACAGCAGCAGATATGAATAGATACAACATAGATCATCTGGATTCAAAATCTAAAACATATACTGCTGGAGCCATCATGGAAAAAGTTTGTGAACTCCATTTCTAGGCCATAAAATAAATCTCATAAACTTAAAAAGATTTTATTTGTATGAAGTATGCTTCATGATAATGGATTTAAATTAGAAATGAATAGTAGAAAGATAACTGGAGAGTTCCAAATATTTGGAAATTAAATAATATACCTCTAAACAACCTATGGGAAACCCTGGTAGCATAATGGTTAAGCGCTACATATGCCAACTACAGAGCTGGCGGTTCAAATCTACCAGGCGCTCCTTGGAAACTCTATGGAGCAGTTCTACTCTGCCCTATATGATCGCTATGAGTCAGAACTGACGTGATGGCACTGAGTTTGGCTTTTTGGTTTTAAACAACCCATGAATTGAAAAAAAAAATAATAAAGAAATTATTTAATCAGCATTTACTATTTCTTCTTTGTTCTATTAAGCATTGGAACAAAACATTTTAAAAAGATACATAATTAAGCCACAAATCCACATATGTTATTTTGTCAAATGAATGGGAGACAAAACAATAGATCTTATTTGAAGTAAGTTAGCAAATTTATATAGAAAGAAATAAATTAGAAAGTATTTTGAATGGAATGAAAGTGAAAACACAGTATAACAAAACAGCAATGAAATACAAAGCCAAAACCCGTTGTCATCAAGTCAGTTCCAACTCATAGTAACCCTACAGGACAGAGAAGAACTGCTCCAACCAGTGCCTGGTGGATTCAAAGTGTCAGCCTTTCAGTTAGCAGCTGTAGCAATTAACCACTTCACCATCAGTGTTTCCAGTTATGGCAATTCTTAGAAGAAACTTCATAGTACTAAATCTCTAGATTAGGAACAAGACAGTTGTATCAATGCCCACATTTATTCATTAAAGATCAATGCAATGTGTGCCCTGACCTGAGAGAGGGCAGTTGACCTCGGTCTTTAAAGAAACTCTTTGGTGGATAGTTTTATTCAGAGAGGATTTTGCTACGAGCAATCAGACATCAACATGCTCAGGACCTTGGGTAATAGATGTCTTAATTCTGCAAGAGGTACCAGGAATACATCCCTACATCCACTATGTAACACATGAATAAAATCATCTGCCTAATTCTCTCTAGTTTGTGTGATTTACAAGCTCTCCAATGAAGTCGCTGTTACTGAAGAGCATAAATGCTTCAGCTGAAAAGCAGGAGAAATTTCATGACAAATGCAGTCAGATATACCTCCTCACCCCTGGCAGAAAATAAATGTAAAATAAATTAGCCATTTACAACTTTGCAAAACCTAACATGCTGTGAAGATTTATCAACCGGACCATGAAAAAAAATTGTCTTTGACAAAGCAATTAAAAATGAAAATTGGTACAGCTGAAGTCCAAATACAATTAGCTTCAAGAGCAGAAGAAATGTGAAACAGGAAAGTTTGTAGGATTTAACTCTTCTTTTTTCTTTTCTTTTTTTAAATATGGCTTTAGAATTTCATATCGTTTTGAAAAGTTGGTGACTGACTGAGCTGGATAGAGCTTAACTTAAATGCTGCTTAATGTTTGGAACAAATGACAAAGGCTGATTAAGCTCCTCATCCCCTGAAAAGAGTGAGCTGAGGACATGTAAGAAGCCAATGTGGATTCCTAGTGGTAGCAGTGTGATTCTAAAGAAATTTTCTCTTTGTTCCTAGCTGGTTTAACCCCAGTAATTAGAGAACAAAAGTTGTGCAATTTGCATTCACTGTTTCTTTGTTATTCTGTAAAGCAATGGTAAAAATAAAATTCTTGAAAAGATGCCACAGCTAAGCCATAAAGCTGTATGGTTATTCTGCCAAATGGAAAATAAATGAAAGAATGCTAGCAAATTTACAGAGGAAGAGCAAACTGAGAAATTTTTTAAGAATTCAAAAGGCAGCTACTGGGCTAAAGAGAGGGTCCCACCGAGGGAGCAGTGACAAGTGAAGACCACACTTCATCAAGCCAAATAGAATCTGTGAGGTTTTTCTAGCAACACAACTTTTTTAGAACATGTTGTCTGAGGCCATTGGGTTAGTTGTTTCTTGGTGTTTTTCTTGCATCATTTTTCAAATATTTACATAGCAGAATGATCCCTTATTTGGACCAGTACACCAGCATATTTGTATTGTTTCAGTCCTACATTTGGTGCTGTGAAAGATATGCAGTTTACTATTAGCAATAGCAAACATATTCTGAGCATTTAATACGAGACTAACTTTTTACACAGATTTTACTCGGCCCTAACCACAGCTCTTTGAGGATAAGCCTATTATTGCTTCCTATTGTTTCCATTTTGTGGATGAAAAAGCTGAAGTTCAGGAACATTAAATAACTTGCCCAGGGGTCTAAGCTGTAAGATGGATAGGACAGACTGGAACCATAGTCAAATTGATAGTAGAATGTGAAATTTTAATCATTCTCCTTGATATTGTTTAGAGTATAAGAAGATATTCTTTCTTTTGTTGCTGTTGTTAATTGATCTGTGTGCGTATGTGTATATGTATCTATATATGTGTGTGTATATATTTGCAAAACATTTGCAGTTTAAACTTTTTTTACACGTATAATTCTATGGCATTAATACCAGTCATCGTCATATCGTACTGCCACTGATAAGCTTACCAAGGGAAACTGGCTACCTACAGCTTGGTGCTTGGGAAGGGTAGTCACAGACAGGATGGCTCCTTCCAGACAACTGGACATGAAAAAGTCAGCTTGGGAAAGGTAATCACGGATAGGATGGTTCCTTCCTGATAGTTGTGATAGGGACACAGACAGTTTTCCTGGTTACATGACCACATGCACACATGCACCAGGAACAATATTACCACCCTCCTCTCTTGTTGATGTGTGTAAAAGGGACAGCCAAAATCTATACAGGGTCTTTGCTCCACTCTCAGAGACGGACCCATTCCCTCTTTGGAAAGCACTTTCACTTTATAAAACTTTCCTTCATAAAACCTTGTTGCCAAGAAGGTTGTGTACCTTGGGGGAGGGGCAGCCCTGTTTGCCACTCGTTAGGAGATGGGACTTTCTATCCAGATCTCCTGAACCTGAACCAGGTTACTTGGAATCTAATCAGCTTCAGGACCTTGTCACCATTACTACTGTCCATTTCCAAATTCTTTCATCGCCCTTACCAGAAGTCCAGCACTCCATAAGCAATGACTCTATCTTTCTCTGCCAGGCCACCCTAGGTAACCACTAACAACTTTGGTCTCTGTACATCTTCTTATTCTAGATATTTCATATGAATGAGATCATTTAATATTTGTTATTTTGAGTTTGACTTATTTCACTTAGCATAATGTTTTCAAATTCATCCATGTTGTAGCATGGATCACATATTCCATTCTATATAGGTGTGACATTTTGCATATCTGTTCATCTGTTGATAGACATTTAAGTTGTTTTGACGTTTTGACTATTGTGAATAGGGTTACAAGGAATATTGGCGTACAATTATCAGTTTGTGTTCCTTCTGTCAGTTCTTTTGGATATATTTCTAGGAGCTGAATACTGGATCATATGGTGATAAGCATAAAACCTAAAAACAAAATACCTAAGAATAAATTTAACTACAGAAGTAAAAAGACTTGTACACTGTAACTATATTACTGAAAAATTAAAATTAAAGACCTAAATAAATCAAAAGACATCCTTTTTCATTAATTAAAAGATTTAATATTGTTAAGACGTCAATACTACCCAAAGCAATCTATAGACTCAAAGCAATCTCCATCAAAATTTCAATAGCCTTCTTTGCAGAAACGGAAAAGCTGATCCTCAAATTTACATGGAACTTCAAAGGATTCCAAATAGCCAAAGCAGTCTTGAAAAAGAAGAACAAAATAGAAGGAATCACACTACCTGATCTCAAAATACACTCAAAGGCCATAGTAATAAAAAACAGCCTGGTACTGGTATAGCCCATTACCAGTGAGTCAATTCCAAATCTCAGTGGCCCTTATAGGACACAGTAAGCTTCCCATGGAGTGGCGTGTGGATTCAAACTTAGCTAGCACTAGAGCTCTTAACCATTATGAAGCCAGGGCTCCAGCACTGGTATAAAAAAATCCTATTGCCATCGAGTCACTTCTGACTCATAGTGACCCTACAGGACAGAGTAGAACTGCCCCATGGAGTTTCTAAGGAGCGCCTAGTGGATTTGAACTGTCAGTCTTTTGGTCAGCAGCTGAAACACTTTAACCACTATGCCACCAGAGTTTGAAGTATTGGTATAAGACAGACAAACTGACCAATTTACAGAAGGGAGAATTTAGAAATAAATCCACAAATTTTAATTAAAGGTGCTGTAGCATCCGTATTCGACGGCACTTGTCCTTTGGCTAGCATCCGTATTTCCACATGTGGAAACAAACAAAAGCTGGACCCATTTTTCACACCATTATGTAATTAACTGAAAATTGGTCTAGTATTAACAATGCAGTGATGGCACTTGGCTTGGCTAGATATGATAAACCAAAAACATGAACAACAAAAACAGATAAATGTTATTAGACAGGTGTGATCTATGTCTGCTCTCTTATTGACTCCACTAGTAAGTATGAGTAAAATATGTGTTCTGTCCTCTGCTCACAAGACACAGAAACATATGTCCAATATTACACAAGCTAGTATTTAACAATGGAGCCTTAGATGTGGTACCAAGAATCATGAGCACCGAAAGCATTATCGATAAATGGGACTTCACCAAACAAACAAAAATAACAAAAACAAACTTTGTTCATCAAACAACTCTATCAATAGAGTGAAAAGACAACCTACAGATGGTGGAGATGAGGGGGAAGTCTCATTCTCTGCCATATGCTTTTTGATAGGATTGATGCAGTCCCTATACTAATCATACTGACATTCCTCTTGTCACATAAATATTTTATAGATGGGTATGTAACACACTCAAAACTAATGGTAATCAAAGAAATACTGAGGATTCTGAAAAAGCAAAGTTTCCACATCACCCTGTGGGAGTTACCATTGGAAACCTTTATATTCTTCAGGGCTTGGTGGAGGAATGATAAGATACTTGAAACTTCTACAGCCTTTTTCCTACTAGGAGGACAAAGTCAGCTGTTTTCAAAAATATTACTATACACATTGACTTTAAGGAAACATAATTTAAGCAGTTTAGCATGAGGGGATTTTACCTTTGCTTTTCTAATAAATTACACATATGGCATAAAGGATGCCGAGAGGGCCTAACACAGAAGTGCACTCAATAGGCATGCACAGCAAAATGCACTTTGCTGTTTGTCTAGTCTTCTGGTTTTATATTAAAACCTTTAATTTAATTTTCCCATTAATATCCAAGGCTTGACTGTGCAGAAAATGACATGATACTAAGGAAGGCTTTCATTGCATTTAAATTTCTCCTATTTCTCTCCTATTTTACCTATTTATATAAAGGGGAATTTTTTTAATTAAGTAAAATATATAATTTAGGTATAAATGAGACAGGAGACAGAAATCAAAGCAGTGTCATTTGCTACAAACAGTCCCATATTCTGCTAGAAAGCTGCAATTTCTCTTTATTGCTTTTTGGGATGAGTGGACTGAAAGTTGCCAAGGAAACTGTCATTGAATTTGGTAAAGAGCACTTTCAATTTTTTTCACACTTGCACTGGACTCCCATTTTACACTGAGTCTTAAATCTTTTCCTCTGAACACAGAAATCTTTGTCAGTATGAAGGTCATTAATTTTAATTATGGAACTCTTTTGTGTTACATTTGCAAGAAAATGAGGATTAGTCTCAATAATGTTCATTAAATAAATACAGCAAATTAAAATTTATAATATGTCTCCTGATAGATCTAAGTGGTCTCATCAAAAACCTATTAGTTGACAAGGAGGAAATTATCTCTGTGAGTTATGGTAAAAGATATCCCCCAAATCCAAGAAAAAGTATTTGTTTTCTACACTAATATTTTTGGTTGATTTTTAGAAACCCTGCTGGTACAGTGGTTAAGAACCACAGCTGCTGCTAACCAGGTCACTGCTCAGACTGACCTTGGAAACCTCACGAGGAAGTTCTATTCAGTCCTACGGTGTCAGTATCAGTTTGAATCTACTCAAAAGCAACGAGTCTGGTTTTGGTTTTCAACATTGCATTACTCTTCCTTATAATGTTAGAGAGGTAAAGATGACATTGATTTTACAGGCTTATGTTAAAATAATAACTAAGCTACCCTAACTACAACCTGCATTTGAATAGCTTTTGGTAGTATGCAATGAACTTTTATACTGATTTTGACAGGCTATTAAAAATAGCTTATATTTTAGACCTATATGGACTAGATTACAACTCAACCTATACTACTTATTAGCTTTTGCCTCAGGCAAGTGACTTCACTTCTCCTTGTCTCAGTTATCTAATCAAAATAACGACAACCTTGTAGATGACATAAAAGTGAAACAAACTAATACATGGAAGACTGTATACAAAATACTTGGAATATAATATGTATTTAGTAACTATAATCTGCTATTATCCTTTCTGATTTTAATTTTCAAGGACTGCCTAGCCTTAAAGGTCGGAGGTCTGTCATTCAGTTAACTGGAAGCTGGTGAAGGAAGAAAAAGCAGGCCTACTCATTCTCCACTGCTTTTTAATATATCACAAAACAAAACAAAACAAAAAACAAACCCAGTGCCAGTGAGTTGATTTTCAGCTGATAGTGACCTTATATGACAGAGCACAACTGCCCCATAGAGTTTCCAAGGAAAACTTGGTGCATCTGAATGGCTGACTTTTTGGTTAGCAGTTGTAGCACTTAAACAGTAGGCCACCAGGATTTCCTTTATACACAAGGATAGTATCTGGCAAATGGAATTTTAATAACAACTCAACTCTTCAAGTCTTCTTCAGCTTACAGAGACAGCAGTACTATCACCTGCATAGAGAAAGCATAATGAATGTATTCTTTTACCGTGAACTTCACACTTGCTCACTTATAGTTCACTATTTCCAAACCACTTGATATTTAAAGTGAAGAATATTCTCAAATAAGTTACTTGAGCCTTCTGTTTTCTGATCAAAGTTTTCTAAAGGAGAAAAATTAAGATTAGAAAAGGTTAAGCCACTTACCTAAGATTATAAAGAAAAAATAATTTGCATAAGTTTGAAAATACAGAATTTTGTATACCTCACCTGTCACTCTGAATTGTTTTTAAATCATTAGGATATAAAACTAACATCAGGTGAAACTGTGATAGAGAAACTGCATATGAGAATCAGGTGAACACTTTTTGGCCAATCTTCCCCCGCCCCCTTCCCATCCCCTCACCTCCCTTCACCTCTTCTCTTCCTTCTTTACTTCCCTTCTCCCCTCCCCTCCTTTCTTCTTCACAATGAGCCAGTTTCAGTGGCAGAACCCAGAGACATAGCTGGTTCTGCCTCTCCCTGGAGGGGTTTCATATTCCTTTTTCTCAGTTTCTTTTCCTGCGAGTTCCTGGGTGGCACAGATGATAAACACTCAACCACCAGCTGAAAGGTTGACAGTTTAGACCCAGCTAGAGATATTTCAGAAGATAGTTCAGATGATCTAGTTCCGAAAGGTAATGGTTTTGAAAATCCTATAGAAAAGTTCTACTCTGCACTGATACGGGTGCCCTGCATCAGAAACAACTCAACAATAACTAGCAACCTCAACTCTTGAGTATTACCACTTAAAACTTTGGCTTCATTTCCCAGGACGTTTTTCATACAAATGTCTTCCACACAGTTCCTGTCTTCTCTCAGGAAGTTGACTATAAAGAGCAATTGCTATTTAACTTTTCATCTGTAAAAGGGGGACAGAAATACTTACATATTTTGCCAAAGTGAGACAAACACGTATATTTACATGTTTCCTTCTTAGCAAATTCCACATCTATATTTTAAATGATAAAGACATCAATAAAATCCCCTTTTCCCTCAGATTATGCCATCAAGCAGGCTGAAGGCATTATTCTCTACTGGTTCTAAGGAGGTAAATAATTTTGGAGTCTATAGGGAAGCTCCTGAATAAACAACCAATTTAGAAGCAGGATAAGAGTTACCTGGTTTAGAAAGAAGCTGCAGAAACCAGTGGCTTCTCCTTCGCATGACACTGAAAACACGCCTGAATAAAATAAATAAAACTGTGCTAGATAGATCAACTTTACAAATGATACTGGGTTGCAATTGGAGTGGTCCTTGCTCTTTTCAAATGGCTCCACCACCCCATTGTGTTCAATATAAAGATTCCCAAACTGGCTTCAGCTGTGGTATGAATTCAATTTTTTTCATCAAAAAAGCCCTACATTCTTTATATAGTCAATAAATAATAAAAACAGTATGACTACACACTTCGATATTTATCCACAGTAACGTTTTTCACACGTGTTGTTTCCAAAATGTTATATGCACACATACGCTTATAATTTGTATAATATGCAATTATTACATTTTATATAATTATACTTTACATGTATAGTTTAAAATATTTAATAAAAATATAAGAAAATTCACATTATGAGTTATTTCTCCTTTCCCTTTCTTGTTTCTATAACAGCAAAACTGAAAATTAAAAACTAAAAAGGGAAAATCACCTAATTTACTCAATGAAGTCTGTGAAGAGGAATACTCAAAAGAGTTGAGTCTGGTCTATATTCTAGGGATTTTATTTCTGTCACCAATTACTACTTTGAATTTTTTAAAACGTGATTTCTATGTTGGTAAGTAGCAGCATGATTACCTTCTGAAACAGAAAATTTTTAAGTAAATAACTTGAACAACTTAAGTGGCTCACTTTTATGTCAGGATTTCCATAACTGCAGGATCTATTCCCGAAAGATAAGAAGCAACCTGTTGCTACCTTTACTGCTATCACATCATAAGGTAATTTTGACTTCATTCCTTTCCTCTGGAAGCACTCCTAGCTTACTGAATTAGAGAGAAAGAATTGACATCCACTGATCAGAAGTTTACCTCCTTGCATGGGGTGGTCTCATGGTTTGCAAATAATTTTTGCTTCACATGAAAATGTATGTCCCACTGCTCATACCTTTTGGTGTTCGTATTGCTGGTTTTGAAATGTATTTCTTCTAAAATAATATCATTTTTTGCTAATTTTCAATTTGATAATAGTGATAATAAAAGTGGTGTTCTAAGTTCTATACATATGTCAATGCATTTAGGTTCTCAAAACAACTTTATAAGTAGAATTATAAGCCTTGTTTTAAAGATAGAAAAGAGTTGAAGATTTGTTAAATAATTTGTTAAGAAAAGCCAGATAATGAGGAATAGAACTGTGATTAAAACTTGGCCATCCTGGCTCAAGAGAGGCTGGCACATTGTATCACTGCAAGGGAAGATCATACTGAGAAGTTGACATCGACCAAAGATTTACAGAAGCTGAAGCCATGTGCTCCATGCCATTGTCTGAGCTCTGTCAAGTTCCATCTCAGCTCTGCTATCCCCTGTGTCAGCTAAACTATCAGGTAAGCTCCCCAATCACGTCTTTCTTAACAGCTGTAGGCTTATCTCTCACTAACAATCTCTGCAAAAAGAGCTTTTGTTCATCAATATTTCCTGTAGGTTGCTGTGTTTATTCTGATTAGCATAGCTTGTGCTTTATAAAGGTCAGCAACCATTTACTGCAACCACGGAGGTGACTTGGCTATATTTAGGGCTCGTCTTTCTCTTGGAAGTGGCACAGTGAGGTCAGCTCTTTCCAAATCATGGCAATTGAGAATTGAGAGAGCTGTCAATAGGAAAATGAAGGTGAATGCATGTTGAGTGTACTAAAATATATATATATATATATATATATATATATATATATGTCCATTCAAAGGGAGAAGGAAGAAGTTTTGGAAAAAAAGAAGAATGTAGGAAAGTAGTTATTTACATATTATTTGTTGTGTAATTTACCTGCACACATGCACACTTTTTCATTTAATACTCAAGATATCCCCAAGGTGTTTACGTTGGGGAAAGCTAAAGAAAGAGAAGGACTCTGATAATTACTGCAGAGAAAATCTACTCCTAGTATTAAGTTGGAGACTTCAGGTAGTGCAAACAGTTCATGTGCTTGGTTGCTAACCAGAAGGTTGGAGATTAGTTTGAGTCCCCTCATAGGTGCCATGAAAGAAAAGCTCAGGGATCTACTTTTGAAAAACTAGCCATTGAAACTGCCATGGAGCTCAGTTCTATTCTGACACAGACGGGGGTTGTCATGACTCAACTTAACTCAGTGCTAACTTTTGTTTGTTTGTTTGTTTTTAAATCTATATAGTATCATAATCAACAGCCATGGAAATAGCCTATGACAAATAAATGTAACAAAAATTGTGCTACAGAGACTTTCTGGTTTAATTTTCCCATTTAGTGAACTTTTTAGCTTCTGAAGGTGAGCAAAGAGAAGTCACAGGACTGTAAGGGTGGTGGAAGAGCTCTGTTGGTTGGTGGGGTTAGGATAGAAATTGTGTCTTACAAAGTTTTTCAAGGGATCTTTCTAATTCAGCCTTATCTCTCTCTACTGTCTTTAGAATTACTGTAATTCCACTGTACCTCCAAATCCTGAGGCTTTCTGAGTTTTTACGGCAAACATAGGCTTGTTTCTCATTGCCTGCTCTACTTTATGCAAATAGATTTTGGCTTCTTTTCCTTTGCTACTCTATTGCCCCCCTTCCATTCATTTCCTTCCTTCACAATATTGTTGACATCTTGCATCTGAGGTCTTCTTGTGTCATTTTTTCTTTTTCTTTGTAGACTGACGTCTTTTTTTTTTCCACGGTCATTTTGTCCACAGGCATTTTGAGAAGGAATAGACATAAACATATATATTTAATCTACTTCATTTAACCAGAAGTCCTCTCATTCACTTCTGCAAGTATCTACTCACAAGTCTAATAACTGGTAGTGTTAGACACTGCTATTATATTCCCATTACTGGTATACAATCCCACTTCTCAGTCTCAGTAAACATCACCATACCAGCATGTACTTATCTCAGTCTTGTAAACTACACCAACATCCATAAATTAAAAATACTTTTAGCATGAGTCTTATGCCCTTCTTTATTTGATCACCTTGTTTTTATGATTGTTCCAACTCTGAAATATCACAATGTATCAGGCAGAATTTGATCATTTTGGATTCTGATCATTTTGAAGATAACAGAAAATTCATAGTACATTTTAGATACACAGCTCTGAACTTTGAACACTTAGGGTGATTGATCCAAAAGTAAGTTCTCCTTCTACCTGGAGTTTTCTAAGGTACTACTCTCAAGTTAAACCTACAATAACTCCATCTACGTAAAACACATATTAGACATGATGAAAGACCTCAAAGGCTGGTATAAAGAAGTGCAGTATTGAAAAAGCCACGTATCTCTCCATGTGTCTTTAATATATCAGAACAAATATACATTTGGGAAGGAAGGACACTGATTCATAGAAGCAGAGAAAACACAGCTGTAGCAGCCCATTTCTTTCAGCTGTCTGTGAATTTTTGGTTGTTGGTTTTCTCTGTTTTACAGCTTTCTTTTGCTCTATAAAGTATCCTGACATACTGCTGGAGACCTCTAGCTTGCTATCCCATTTTTTTTTTAGAGTAAGTGAGATGCTGTTTTGCAAGGCACTGAGGCATCACTGTTAAATTACACCCACTGCATGTGCAGACAGCCATATAGTAAGCTCCCTCCTACTTACTTGTTCAGCTTTAATTTATTTCTAGCTTAGGAGAGCAGTGGTGATCACCATGATATGATAGACTTGATATGTAAATTATATAGATGAATACATGGATATTCTTCCATGTGAGGACAAATACTGCATACTTTACAGGTCAACTGTTTTAGTGGGAATTTGGGTGTTCTAATCAAATAAATAGGCCCTGGTGGCACAAGGGTTAACATACTGGCTGCTAACCAAAAGGTCACTACCAGCCACTACTTGGAAACCTTGCAGAGCAGTTCTACTCTGTCCTATGTGGTCACTATGAATTGGAATCGACTCAGCGGCAACAGAATCAAATAAAGAACATGTAATAACTCAACTAGGTTAATGATCTAGCATATTGATCAACATAAAGCAAAACAAAACCCATTGCCATTGAGTCAATTCTGATTCATAGCAACACTATATAGTTGCTCAGTAATGCCAATTCATCTTATTAAACACTGTTCACATGTCCCACGTTCAGGACTTTGTACTAGTTGTTCCACTGCCCTAAACATCATTCCTTCCAGATACTGGGCTAGATGGCTCTTTGTATCTTTCCACTATTAGCCTAAATGTGCCTTTCTCAGAAAAACCTCCACTACCACCCAGTTTACATTGATACTGCCTGCAGAATCACCCTCTCTCACAACACCTATTGCCTTTCTTTTTTTGTTTTCAGAAGGGCTTGATATTCTGTTGATTATTCACTTAATCATATGAAAGGAAAAAAAAAATTTCTTTCATTCTCTGTCTTCCCCTAGAACTGGGCCTGGAGCATAATAGGTATATGTGTGTCTCTGCATCACACTGAGAAATGAACTTTGTCTGGTTTGTTTATTGAAGTAACATTAAAGATTAGCACAAGGCTTGCATGTAGAATGCCCTCCACATGTACTGAATTAATGAGTAACTCCCTTTGTACCATACCTTTCTACAATTTAGTGTGTAATTGAATTGAATTGTTCATGGTAAAATAACCCATTCCTAGGTATTTGCATGTGATTAATAAAAACTTACAGTCACACACAAAAAACATTTTTTGGAGGCTTTACTCATATTTGCTAAACACTAAAAAAAACACAAATGTCCTTCAACTAATGAATACACAAGGAAATTGTAGTACATTCATTCAAAATAATATTACTCAGCAATGAATACGGACAAAGCACTGAAGCACACAACATGGTGAATCTTAAACACATTATACTAAGTGAAAGATGCCAGACTCAAAAGGTTACATATTATATGACATTTATATGGCATTCTGGAAAAGGCAATACTATAAATACTATAGGACCAGAAAACAGACCAGCATTTGTCACATTATGGTGGTAGAGGGTGGGGTTCACTATGAGGGTCAGCATGAAGAAATCTGTGGAATTACAGAATTGTTCTGTGTCATGATTATGGTGATGGTTACAGCTGTGTGTCAAAATTCACAGGACTCCACTTTGTGTAAATTATATCTCAATTAAAAAAAATGAAGTACAAATGAAGTAGATGAGACATTATAATCTGCCGAAGTTCGAAGGGCTACTACACAGCTCCCTAACTAGTCTCCTTTTCCAGGCTTGGCCTTCCCACCCAGTTGATTCTCAAGGGAGTAGATAGACTTACACTATGAAAACACGTCAGAACATTTTACTCCTTCATTGTCCACTTTGTCAGACTTTCAAAGTCCTATAAGACCTTATCAGATCTATCATCCCACTGTTCCACTGGCCTTTTCTCTTATCAGCCTTGCAGTCTTTCCCTCTGCTTCAGCCAGAGTGACCCTTTCACTGTTCTGCAAGCATACCAAGTGTTGTGGGACCTTTGTAGGTGCTGCCCTGTGCCTGGATGGTCACCTCCCTAGCATCCACAGATTTGCTTTGTTCAGCTTTTTCTGAAGATACTATCTTATCAGAGACATTTTCTGGACTACTTTATATAATACTGTATCTACTTTCCATGCTTTATTTTTCTCTGTAGGAAAAAAGTTTATAAGCTCTGTATGCCTTCATTAAGACATGAAGTTTGAAGCTGAGATTTAGTCAGTACTGGTTCCGTTTAAAACGATTTTTGGTCCTAAAAAGAAACAACCAAACCCATTGCCACTGAGAGAGAACTAGTTTTTCATAGTAATTTGTTACTATTTCTTGTTTAATTACAGTTGGGTCTGTTGTGATATTGCCCATCTCATTGCCTACTCAAGTTATTTGTTTCCTCTCCTGTTTTTGTTTTGTTGATTAGGCCAGTATATTATCAATTTTACTGATCTTTTCAAAGAACCAATTTCTGATCTTATTGACCTCTGAGCTTAAAATCTACTGGGCTACAGAAGAAATGAAGGATAGAATAGACATTCACAGAAAAATTCAAGAATGAAAGCACATCCTACCAGAACCTTTGGGACACAGCAAAAACAGTGCTCAGAGGTCACTTTATCTCAATAAATGCTCACATCCAAAAGAAGAAAGGTCCAAATGAAAGCATTCACCTTTCAACCTGAACAAGTAGAAAAAGAGCAGCAAAAGACCCTCTTGGCCAACAGAAGAAAGCAAGTAATAAAAATTAGAGCAAAACTAAATACATTAGAGAATACAAAAACAACTGAAAGAGGAAATTCTTTACTAATTTGCTGGGATGTCTTTCAACATGAAAAGTTTTATCAACATTTTTTCCCCCATTATTTTCTTAAAATCGTGAATTGATTGATTTTTGTATGGGAAACCAAACTTGCATTTTTGGGATAAATCCTTGGTAATGATGTGGTATCCTTTGTATTTACTGATGAATTTAATTTCCTAATATTTTACTGAGAATTTTTGCATCTATGTATTTGAAGGATACTGTTCTTAAGTTATTTCCTCCCCTTTCCATCATAAACAACTAGAAAACTGGACAATATATATGAAATAAGTGTTTTCAAAAACTATGTAACAGGAATCTCTGGAAAGAGTCTGAGCCAATAAGGCGAGTTCTTTAATTACCCCCAGACTTCTGAGTATGGTGTAAGGAGAAGAACCCTAAGCAGAATGTGGTTGTTTTGCTGCATGAAAGAGAAAGTGACAAAAGTTCAGAGAAGCTGCACCCAAAGAGCAGGGAGCAATACAAAGAAAAACTAAAAGTAAATCAAACTCAGTCCACTGCCATCCAGTCAATTCCAACTCATATTGATCATATAGGACAGGGTAGAACTGCCCCATACAGTTTCCAGTGATCATGTGGCAAATTTAAACTGCTGACCTTTAGGTTAGCAACTGTAGCACTTAACCACTATGCCATCAGGGTTTCCAAAGAAAGAGCTCCGTAAATATGCATGGGAATGATTTTGAATCTTTGGTTGAATACTAAAACATGCATAAGGTCCAGCTGAATATCTGTATGTGTATTCAGATATTCTCTGTGTTTTTCTCTAATAAAGTGTTTGGTGTAATAGTGATTTAACCTTGAGCTGTGTCTAGTTCACCCAAAATTATGAGTTGAAAAATATAAAATTTATTCAGTTGATTGTTTCCATGTGTCCAGCAAGTTTGTTTTCTCACTGAATTGGTAGTTTCTTTGTTCTGAAAGAAACGGAAGACTGACCTCTAGAAACATCTTGTTTCAACAAGTGGATAGACGAGTGATTAGGCATGATATGTTCTTTTTCCAATTTTAATTTCAGTGATGATTAGTGGCAGAAGGCAAGCAATATGTAGCCTCCACCTCAGGTGTGTTAGCATATTGCTATTAAGGAAAGTTACTCCTAGTTACCCAGGAGGAAAGTAACTGATCTAAGTGTCAAATGATTTACTTCCAGAGTAAAATACAATTCCCTGCCCCAAATGCCACAATTTAGTAAAAGGAGATTATCATTAAAGCTCAGACACATATTATTCACAAACTGGTTTAAGGAAATGTGGATAGGATAATTATTTTCCAACAGGTAAACAAATTTAGTGCTTTATCTGCATCCATCCTTACTATAAATAATTGTTCCAATTAGTGTTATCCAAATCCTGTCCAAAAACTTGGGTAAAGATGCAGTTTAAAGCAATGTTATTTTTTTTTTATCCCCAATGAAATAAATCAAAGTTAGGTAGGAAAGGGTGTTATGAAACAAGAATAGAAATGCAGATGGAAAACCAATGTGAAAATTACATAATTAAATTAAACCAATAGGAAGAAAAGTATAATCTGGAGGCCAATGAGCCTAATTAATATTATTGTTATCAATACTTTATATCGAGAAACAACAGACATTGATCCAACTCACTAGTTAACATGATTCAGAATCAATCTCAAGATGTACGACTTCCTTGATTGTATAGTCAAATAATTATAATTATATAGGAATAATCACAATGTGCCCCTTTTATTGGCACTTAATATCTAGTGCATTATTTTAGCTTCATAATGACAGTATACTATTGACTAACAGCTTATGTCTGAAGCCGGGCTGCCTTGAGTCCTAATGCTGACTCTGAAAATTAATGTCCCCATACCTCAGTTGTTTCTCCTATGACAATCAGCTAGCAAGAGGGATATTTAAAATCAGAATTAAAGGATAAAAGTCTTGGAGCTGGATGATGATAGAATCAGGATCCAAAGACACGGTCAACTTTTAGAGCCTGCACTCTAACCACCAAAACACAGTGTCTCTCTCCTTCAAGGTGACTGTGAAGATTTAGCAAAACTGAATGTGCGGCACTCAGCACATTGCTTGCGTGTAACATTCTATAGCCAGTTGCTAGGGGGAGTTAAGAGGGAAGGAGATGAAAGAGACCAATACGGGTTCACAAATTTCTACTGTAAAGTGTCAGTAAATATTTTACATTTCACAGGTCACACATTGTCTGTTCCAACTATTCATCTGCGCTATGACACTGTAACTTGAAAACAGCCATAAGCTATAAGTAACACATAAATGAATAGGCATGGCCATGCTCCAGTAAGAGTTTATTTACAAAAATTGGCATTAGGTTGAATTTGTGCCTCAGGGTATAGTCTGAAATCTACGTTAGAGAACGCCTTCCTCTGTCCTGTTTTATCTTTGTGAACAATGGAGTGAGAGAGAGCATATGGTCTTGTAGACTCTTGTCACCACTGATGGTCTAAGAGTCTACGGAACCAACCCAACTCTCTATCTGAAGATGATATAGTGACTGTTAACCAAAAATAAATAAATAAAATATTTACATACTGACTCCAGGCATGGTGGGTATTGCTCAGGCTGTATTGAAAACCTTGCCTGTGAGTCTTCATTCCTTGCTCAGATAAGAATTACACTTTTGTTCAAGGGGAGAATATATGTTTGCGTCTGGAATCATCCACTCCTTCTAGCTTCCAGCTTCCAGGTATTGTTTTTAGTGGGGTGATTTTAAGTCCTGATTTGCTTGTGAAAGTCCCAGTATATGCCTGTCTTGCCAATCTAATGATTAACGGCATCCCCTTTCACTATTTTAAAAATGTCCTGGTTTGCATGAAAAATTACATGATCATCCTCTTAACAGGAAAGGAAACCCAATTCTATGGATTTCCACTTCCCTTCAGAAGCTACAAAATTTATCCACAAGAACAGGACAGGCACATTTAGATGAATAACACTCATCTAAGAGTCCCTATAATTTAGCACACATTTATTGAGTATCTAATACATGCCATGCACTGTGAAGGACGCTGAAGATAAAATGCTCTGTCAAAGGTTTTCATTTTAGTTGTTAGAGATAGTGTCTGAAGGCTTATGTGAACTCATTCTCTAAAATCTTTAAATTTAATAGGCAGACTGTCTTTCTAAAATGTATTTTCTTCTGTTACGGATTCCACATGACCCAAATCTACTTGAGGGCAGAGGCAGGGTGCAGTTTTGTACTCTTCTCACCAGAGTCTGGTTATTCTTACTATGTGCTAAATGAGTACTGGGTAAACGCTTGTGGAATGAATAACTCCATACCAAAGATTTCCTCATTAAGCAGTGATTTTATTCCACATTGCTCTGAGAAATGGAAGCAAATTATTTTATGATATTTAAAAGGTTTGTATTAATAGCTTCTAATAGTTATACTCAATATCTATTATTCATTGACAGCTCACTATATGCCAGGGACTGGATTACATTTGTATATACTGTATAGCTGTTAATCCTCACAATTGCATTACAGTGTAGGAACTATTATTTTCCCTACTTTATGGCTGCCAAAATTAGAGCTCAAGAATTCAGGGCATTTACCTAAGGTATCATAGCTTGTAAGTGGTAAATTCTTCATTTAATTCCCATGAAGACTGAAAATATGAAAGCTATTAGAGTACAGCTTAGATACATACAGATTCAAAAAGCTTATAACTGCTTGATTTAATAATACTGGTAACATTGTGGAAGCTCTGGTAGTATAGTAGCTAAAAGTTTGGCTGCTTACCAAAAGATGAGCAGTTCTAATCCACCAGGCATTCACTGGAAATCCTATGGGACAGTTCTACTCTGTCCTCTTGGGTCACTATGAGTCAGAATGGACTTGATGGCAATGCTTTTTTTAATGACTTATATGATACAAATATTGCATGGGTTATAATACTAAAAAATGTGTTATTTATCTGAAGTTCAGATTTACCTGGTTGTGCTGGCTGCTGTATGTTTGTTTGCTAAATCTGGCAATGCTATCTGTTATTCATTCCGGGTACAATATTTGCAATAGCAGAGCATAAAGAGGTTCTGATGCAATTTTCACCTCAGCTATTCTACATCCAATTCTCATTTCCACATTCCTGGGTACACGTGGACACAGAAACATTTCACAGGTAATTCTTTCTAGTTAAGTTCAAGGATCAGCTATCATGGTGTAGCTTATTTTATCTCAGGCAGAAAGTGTACATACACAAATGCCCCTTGAACACTCAACATTATACTGAGCCTTCCCCCTCCCCACCCCGTGTAAATTAATTCTTGAGTGTAATTTCTCTATTTTTCTTTTTGTTTCTGTAGTGATGAGATTCAGTGCAGAGTTCCACTGTAAAAGTGAACTACCATATAAATTACAGCAATGGCCATAGGCAGGCAGGACTCACAGTGATTCCGTGTGTGCAAACTAGAACTGCTCCAGAGGGTTTTCAGGGCTGTGACCCCACAGAAGTAGATGACAGGGTCTGTCTTCTTGGGATCTGATAATCAACTTGCAGGCTACTAACTGAGTGTTGGTACCACCCAGGGACTCCACTACTATGTGCTAGATACTGTGAAACCTACCAAAAAAAAACCTACCAAAAAAAAAAGGCCCGAGAGTAATTCTTTTATCTATTTGCAGAGAAATTGCTAACACCTAGAAATTGATTTAAAACATTTGTGTATAGAACTCCTTGCAGATGAAATACCTGTCAAATTTTTTGTCCCCTAAGCTTCTATTCTACCTTCCTAAAAGTAATTCTTTCTTTTTTTGTAAAACCATCCTCCCTCCTTTTTAAACCAGATTTGTTTATACCAATGACTGTAATATTTTATCTGCCCTGATAACTAAATGGAAACCCTGGTGGTGTAGTGGTTATATGCTGAGGTTGCTAACTAATTCAGCAGTTTGAATCTAACAGGTGCTCCTTGGAAAACTCTATGGGGCAGTTCTACTCTGTCTTGTAGGGTTGCTGTGAGTTGGAATTCACTCGATGGCGTTTTTTTTTTTTTTTATGTAATTGAAATATTTTGCTCAAGTGAGACAAAAAGGACCTATCTGAACCAATAAGATGAGTAGAAACATTTGCTGGGTCCTGCAGAAAGCAAAGCATTTTCTTTATTCTACGGAAGCTGTCCTAAGAAACTTACCCTCTTTCTACAGATTTAGTGGTTTAGGTGGTCTCTCTACATAAAAAGACAAAAGCTGGAACTTATAAGAGCCACTTTTGTGGTGCCTGAGAATAAACTTGATGCTACAGCGTCAGAGAAGAGTGACTTAGAAAGTATCCAGGCTCTGAGTGGCAAAATTTGAATTTCTGGATTAAGCTTCATCTAAAGCTCTAAATGTTTATCTACATGAATCAACTTTTTGTTGGCTAAGCTAGTTTGGGGTGGGTTATATTTTTTCACTTGCAGCACAAAGATTTCTGATAGATATATCTTGCATGTTTTCATTTTCATTTCAATTTCTACCTGCTTTGGAAAGAAACATTCATTACATTTACCAGAATATAGAAATGGAGTATATATTAGACATGTCATAAAGAAAAGGTATGAGGGTATGTCTTGTGGGGATGGATGGGTGTCCTAGTTACATAGTGCTGCTGTAACAAAAATACAACTAAGGGCTTTAAGGAACAGAAATACATTTTCTTACAGTTTAGGAGTCAGAGCTGACTCAATGACACTGGGATTGCGATGGATAGCCCAGAGACTTGCTATAATCTTCTTAGTGTGTGATGCAGAGGAAGCAGCTTGTTTGTTTACCCAGTTTGTATTGTCCATTAGCTAAATTTCAAGAAATTTCTCAGGAGAAATACAAATTATGAAAATCTAAAAAACATTTAAGTAAATGATAACTTTGAGATGGAGCTGTTAATAAAAGTTGCCTGTAGTTGTTCAGGTATGAACAGGGCCGTGAGAGATGGATTGACTTATATCCATCGTCAATGTGTCCGTTCTGACTCACAGCAACTGTATTTAGCAGAGGATGATTCACATTCAAAGAAAGGGAAACAGCACGAGCGTATTTAGTCTTGGCAATGAATGTGTTTAGAGGACTGTGAAGAGACGAACATGGATCAAGATGAGAGGAGTTATGGTGAGATATGGGGCAGATGATTATTTTACAACACAGGTTCCAGCTGTATTTTAGTGTACAAAACAAAACAAAATAAAATCCTCCTTATTAAGAGCATATACCATCACGAAGTTATCTAGTGTGTACACTTCATGGAACCTTGAAATATATCCATGCCAGTAAGCTTAGTCTGATAAAAAATAGAAATTGTCTACAAATAACTCTCAACAAAAAATAAAACTGAGAATAAACAAATGCCCTGCCGAAACTAAACAACATATTGAGCTTAAATCTCTTGTTGTGTAAATTAGTTATTAGGAGTAATTTAAGTAACTTCTACTCCTTAGCCTAGACACCTAAATCTTTAATAAAATAATTCTAATTTTCAACTTGTCGTGATTATACAATAGAAATTTAACTATCTTTTTCTTAATCTGGTAAGATGGAGAGTGGAACCGCAATAACAGCATCACATGCTCACAGGAACTTTTACTGTCATCATTCTAATTGGTGTGTCTTACTAATCAGTTCTGTCACAGACTTAAATTACAACAGTATGTAGTAGACACCCACTGAATACTTGTTAGTTTTAATTATCTTGATATTATTGAATATTTTTTAAAAAAGAAAAACAGTTATACCGACTTCAATTCATGGTGACCATGAGCTTGTCAGATTAAAACTGAAGGTTTTGGAAGTAGTTTACCAGGCTCTTCTTCCAAGATCCCTCCTTCTCCAAATTTGGTTAGCAGATGAACCTTAACCCTACCACTTGCTAAAATTATCAAGATAGCTTTGTGCCCTTGGATAACTGAGTTGACCTATCTGTGAATGAGATCATCATTTGTAAAACACATGCAATAATAACTATTTTTACACTGTTACGAGAGTTAAGTGAGAAAAGCCAAGCCAAGTGCTGTGGAGTCAGATCCGACTCATGGCGACCCTAGGGGCCAATATTTAGTAGTAATAGTTGCTGTTGTTAGGCACCATTGAGTTGGTTCTGATTCCTAGCAACCCTATGAACAACAGAACAAAACACTGCCCAGTCTTGTGCCCTGTCCACAATTGTTTCTATGCTTAAGCCCATTATTGCGGCCACTGTGTCAGTCCCTCACTGTCTACTCTACTGAGCATAATGTTCTTCTTTAAGCACTGATTCCTCCTGACAACATGTGCAAAGAATGTAAGATACAATCTTGCCATCTTTGTTTCTAAGGAGCACTCTGGTTGTACTTCTTCTAAAGCAGATCTGTTGTTCTTTTGGTGATCCATGGCCCATTCAACAGTCTTCTCCAACACCACAATTCAAAGGCATCCATTCTTCTTTCTTCTTTGTTCATGGTCCAGCATTCATCATATGCATGTGATGTGACTGAAAATACCATGGCTTGGGTCAGTGCACTTTAGTCTTCAAGGTGACGTCTTTACTTTTCACTATGTTGGAGAGCCTTTGCAGCAGATTTTCCCAGTGCAACACATCTTTCAGTCTTTTGCCTGCTGCTTCAATATGACTTGATTGTAGAGCCAAGTAAAATGACTCCTTGACAACCTCAAACCTCTCTCCATTTATGATGATGTTGCTTACTGTTCCAGTTGGGATTTTTGTTTTCTTAATGTTGAGTTGCAATCTATATTCAGGGCCGTAGTCCTTGATCTTCCCAGTAAGTGTTTCAAATCTTCTTCACTTTCAGCAGGTAAGTAGTAATACTAGTTAGTATCACCTAAGTGATGATTATAGGCCAAAGTCTTAAATAAACTGTGTGAATTATTTTAAATCTCATTACAACCCTAAGGATATCTTTTCCTCTCTACAGATGAATAAACTCCAACTGAGAAAAGTTAATTAATTTACCCAATATTATTATTTTAGGAAATAATTCATGTGATGTATATTACTTCTCTAAGACATCACTCTATTACCACTAGCACGCCAAATTAATATAATGTATTTTATTGTTACTTCTAAGAAACCAGAAAAGATTTTACTTTAAAGTAAAGTTTTTGGTCCTCAGAGAGCTTTTTGAGATGGTTGAGGCCAGAGATTATCATCTCTGTTTTACAGGCAGGTATAAGGAAGTGGAGTACCATATATTAACTCCATAGTTTATTATGGGAGATATTATCTTCATTCAATGATTATCTGTTTCAGTAGTTCTAAAAGTTTGCTACTTTTAAGATTCACTTGAGAAACTTGTTAAAAATGTGGATCACTGGGTCTAACTCACAGATATCTGCTCTAGGAGAGGCCCAGGAATCTACATTTTGACATGCATTGCAGAAAATTCTAATTGAAGTTGATCTTGAGTCCAGTAGCCCCTTCAAGTCAGCAGCTACACATATATATCAGCAAAAGATTGAATGGGAAGGAAAAAAAAGAGGAAAAAGAAAAGGATAGAATGGCTATCGTTTGTCTCCATTGCCATTTACCAAATTTCCAGGGGGTATCCACTACTGTCAGTCCATGGTCCTGGGTAGTAACCTCCAATCAGAATAGATGATGTGATTTAGATCTAAACCAGTGAGGACACCAGATTACTATTGCATGCCATGATTAGTTCAAGTTGATCAAAGATGCCATCAAAATAAGTCACAGAACTTTTATAAGAGCCAGAAGAAAGGATTTTCTTGGCTGCAGCAGGATTCATGAAAATATGAAGGTGTTGTGTAGTATTTTTATCTTACAAAATAAATAAGAAGATATTCAGGTTTGACTTTCACAAGTTTATTACAAGGTAGTCATAGCAAGCACACAAGTAAGCCCTCTGTGGTAGACATTCTTATTCTCCCAATTTTACTTAGAGAAAAATGAGCGTTAGAAAGATTAAGAAATTTGTCCAGAGGTGTGGCCAAGACGACAGACTAGATATACGTCTCCTGAACTCCCTCTGAAAACTAAAGCCTGGAATGATAACTGAAGGGAGAAATGTGGATATCCCAGGAGCCCTAGGATCTGGCATAAGGTTGTCAGATTTGATTAGACACCAATAACAGACTAAACTATCTCTCTCAAAGACAAGCCAGTGGCCGCTGAGTCCCACTCCTGCAGACTCACCATTCTGGAGGATTGTAGGTACTGATGTCTTCTTTGTTATTCAAGAGGTGGGGGCTGGGCATGAGCTGGCAAATGCACCAGCAGTGCTTAAGTAAACAGCATATAGTGCAGCAGAGAGACATGTGAAGAACCCAGCTGCTTACTGAGAGCACCACTGCCCCTCCACCTTCTCCTTTCTGAGCTGTGTCATAGATCCTGCAGTTTCATGGTAGGTAGGGCAGCTAAGCCGGAACACCATTTTGGTCATCTGAGAGGTGGAGTCACCCAGCTGGCGTTCTTCGCTGTGACTGATTCTCCAGAACAGCGGCTCCTGTCCGACAAGTTCTTCTCTAGCAGAAAAGCTGCATTTGAGAAAATCAGTGTCTAGATTTATGGGTGGGGCCTGGCAGACAATGGCAGGAAGGCCCTAACCCTTCCTTACTTTGAACCACATCATAGCATCTGGGGACAGCCTATGAAGTACTTTTATTATCAGCTTGAAGGTGGGGCTTGGCATGCCTAAGAGCTTGACTGTTTGGGACAGCTAATAGACAGCTCCCCACTCAGCAGTAAAGTACCTTTTTAAAATAAGATCACCTGGAAAACTGACTACTGAGAGGCCTGGTGGCATCTCCTCAGCCTTTTGCTGGTCCACATCATAGTATCAGCTGACAGACCACCAGTGACTCCATAAGCAGGGCACCATCTTTTCCAGCCAGAGAGCAGAGTCTGCCACCCCAGAGAGTCCACCTACGTTCAAAACTCTCAGCAAAATAGGAATAGAAGGCAAATTCCTCAATGAAATAAGAGGCATCTACACAAAGCCAACTGCCTACATCATCTAGAAGGGAAAGAATTCCTTTTGAAAACAGGAACCAGACAAGGATGCCTACTCTCACCACTTCTTTTCAACATTGTACTAGAGCTTCCAGCCAGATCAACTGGACAAGACAAAGAAATAAAGGGCATCTACATTGGCAAAAAGGAAGTAAAAATCTCCCTATTTGCAGATGATGTGACTATCTATGTAGAGAATGCTAAAGAATCCAAAAGTAAACTACTGGAACTAATAGACAAGCTTACCAAAGCATCAACATATAAGGTAAATGTAAGTAAATCTGTAGGATTCCTTTATATCAACCAATGGGTCATCAAAGAAGATATCACCAGACCAGCACCATTTACTATAGCCCCTAAGAAGACAAAATACCTAGGAATAAAACTAACTAGAGAAATAAGAGACCTATACAGAAAGAAGTACAAGACCTTGCTGCAAGAAACCAAGAGATGTACATGAATGGAGAAACCTACCCTGCTCATGGATAGGAAGACTTAGCATTGTGAAAATGTCTATTTTACCCAAAGTGATCTACATACAGAATGCAATCCCAATACAAATTCCAGTGATATTTTTTAATGAGATGGACAAACAAATCATCAACTTTGTTTGGAAAGGGAAGAAATCCAAGATAAGTAAAGCAGTACTGAAGAACAGGAACACAGTGAGGGGCCTCACACTACTCAACCTTAGAACATATTGCACAGCCACAGTAGTCCAAACAGCCTGGTACTGGTACAAAAAGAGACATATAGATCAATAGAAAAAGAATTGAGAAGCTATAGATGCCACCATCCTATTATGAACAGCTGATATTCAACAATGGCCCTAAGATTGTAAACTGTGGTAAAAACAATCTCTTTAACAAATGGTGCTAGTAAAATTGGCTATCTATCTGCAAAAAACTGAAACAAGACCCATATCGCACACCTTACACAAAAAACTAACACAAACTGGATAAAAGAAGTAAATATCAAACTTAAAGTGACAAAGATCAGGCAAGAAAAATAGGGTCAACAATGGAAATTCTAATACACAGCTTAGACTGACTTCAAAATCTTACAAAGCACGATCAACAGAAGAGAAAATAGATAAATGGGAACTACTAGGATTCAAACACTTTTGCTCATCCAAAGACTTTGTTAAAAGAGTAAAAGACCACCTACAGAATGGGAAAAAATATTTGGCAATTATATTTTGAACTGACGTTTGATCTCCATAATCTACGAAGTACTTCAAAATATCAACAAGAAAAAGGTAAATAACCTAATTAAGCAATAGGCAAAGGAGATGGACAGACACTTTACCAAACAGGACATCCAGGAAGCCAAAAGACACATAAGGAAATGATCACAATCATTAGGTATCAGAGAAATCCTATTCAAAACTACTGTAAGATATCATCACATCCCAACAAGGTTGGCCATGATCCAAAAACACAAAACAACAAATACTGGAGAGGCTGTGGAGAGATTGGAAGTCTCCTACACTTCTGGCAGGATTGCAAAATGGTATGACTTCTTTGGAAAGCAATCTTAAAAAACTGGAAATATACCGTTTGATCCAGTAATCCCATTGCTTGGAATTTATCCTACAGAAAAAAAGCCTGTCACACGGACAGACACATGTGTATGAATGTTTATTGCAGCTTAGTGCACAATGGCAAAAGGATGGAATCAACCTAGATGCCCATCAACAGATGTATGGATAAACAAACTATGGTACATATACTCAATGGAACACTGTGCGACAATAAAAAAATGATGATTTTAGGAGACATCTCATAACCTTGTTTCACTTGGAAGACGTTATGCTGAGTGAATCAGTCAGCAGCAAAAGGACAAATATTGTACCAGACCCCTACTACAAGGACTTAAAAATAGACTTATGTACAGAAGAAATGACTCTTTGATGGCTGTAAGAGTGGAGAGGCAGGGAGGGAAGATGACGGCTCATCATAAATCAGAGAGTTGATAGAAATTTGGTTGGGTGAAAGCAGTGACAACACACACTAGAAAGTAGATCAACTTAACTGGACTTCACCATAAAGTGAAACCTCTTCTAATCTCAACCCAATACCATAAGGATAGAGTAGCAGGGTGAGGTTCTGGGGACCAAGGTCTCAGGGAACACTGAGGTCATTTTGCATAATTAGCCTATTGATAAGAGAGTCTTCTGCACCATAGTGGAAGTGGTATCAGGGGTCTTAAAAGCTAACAAGCTGCCATCTGAGGTACACCAAATAGTCCCAACTTATCTAGAATGATAAGTTGATCAGATGATCACCAAGAACACGAATGGCATGAGGAAAAATGTGCCCAGGAGACAGAGAGGGACCCATGTAAAGGGAGACTATATAGAACCAGATGGTGCCTGGCCACCACCAAAGCCAGCCGTGATGGGGCACACAATGTAGAGGTCCCTGTGGAAACATGAGAAAAAGAGGGTGCAGCTCAATAATTCTACTAAAAGTCCACAATTGATGGTCCAATGGTCTGGGGATCCCCTGGAAACACGGCCCACAGACCTGCTACGGCCCCTGTCCAGAAGACATTACTGGGGTCAACTCTTTGGACAAAAATGAGCCAGACTTCAGGATCCAATGTGACCATATGGTGTGTGTACTTTACAGTTCTATACATTTACAGGAGGCTGTCCCACTGGTCTCTTTCTAGATGGGAGAGAAGACGGTAGAGAGGAGGAGGCAGGAGCTTGTTAAGAGGATACAAGTATAAAACGAAAAGAAGGAGTGTGCTCTCCTAGAGCAAGGAGAGAAGAGGGAGCTGAAGATAGGTGGGTATGCAAAATTGATTTGGATTGTATACTTCCATTTAATCACAATAAAAAAGAAAGAAAAGAAAAGAAATTTGTCCAAGAGCATCCAGTTTGAAAATGATAGTCAAGATTCAATCTCTGGCTGCCTGAGTCCAAGGACTGATATCCTAACCACTGCTGTACATCATTTCTAAAACTTCTGGCAATGCTGAACTATTGTAATTAGGCTTGTGCACAGCATAAAAGGCTCTGGGGAATTTGCTGTGTCTAGACTTAAACTGTGCCTCGTTTTTTACAAGCAGGTGAATCACATGAAATCTGCCTTTCAATTACTCATGACACCATTCACTTTTGATTCTTCCTGTTTTCTAGTGGCGTCCCATGTTTTACGGAGTTTTGTTTCAGATCTTGTTTTGTGCAGAGTAGCAGGGATACAGGGAACAGTACAGTGTACATGGGCATGGAGAGAGAATGCCACGTCTATACCCATTTCAATGGCATCATTCCTCCAGGCTTCCATCTGCTTACTGCAGCAATACTCCTCCTCCCTATGGTCAATTCATTTATCATTACCAGCGTAGTACATGTTGGATTTGCATCCAAAGTTCCACTCAAATAGACATCAAGCTTGCAAGCCAATAGATGTCATGATCAGGGCACCGTGATGTGCTACAGAGAGATCCGGTTGACTGATGCCCTGGATGCAAAGTGCAGCATCTGTTTATAATAATGCTTACTACCTCTCGAAGCAGAAACCATTTCCTACTGCAATATGCCAATTTTAGTCTGCATTTGGGCTGTTGCAAATGGAACTCTTTTAAAAATGATCTTGGCATTGTTTTTGACTAGATACAATGTTTGATGTCATTTTCAAATATTAGAGAATCTTAGAATGTCACTGTCAAAATGTTTTTGATCATAAAAGTGATGATGATATATAATCACTTTAATGTCGAACATTTTCTTATGTATTTTGCATTCATTATCTCATTCATGAAGGAGCCCTGGTTGTGCAGTATTTAAACACTCTACTGATAACCAGAAAGTTGGTGGTTTGAACCCAGTAGTTACTCTGTGGAGAAAGATAAAACAGTTTGATTCTCTAAAGAATAGGGCATGTATAGGGCAGTTCTACTCTGTCCTATAGGATTGCTATGAGTTGGAATGCACTTGTTGATAACAAGTTTATTTATCTATTTATTTATTGTTTTTGTTTTTGGTATCTCATTTGCAACAGACTGATAGGAAAGATACCATTATTGCTCCCAGTTCATGGTTCAGGAAACAGAGGCTTGGAGTGGTTTAGGGATTTGTCAATACTCACATAGCTAGTGAGTTGTAAAGCCTCACTCAAATCCATGTCTGTCTGACTCTTAAGCTCTTAATCATTATAGCAGGTCATATGGCACCGCAGTTCTCAAAGTTGAGCACATGTTAGAATTATCTGGAGGGCTTGTTCAAACATATATTGCTGGGCCTTGCCTCAGAGTTTCTGAATTGGCAGAGCTGTGATTCAGTCCGCCAGTTGCATTTCTAACAAATTACCAGGTGGTGGCTGATGGCCATCTCTCCAGGATGACACACTGAGAGTTCCTGATCTTGTCCAACTTCCTGACTGCAGAAAGGTAAAGCCAAAGCTCGGAGAAGGAAAGGTTCTACTCAAGATCACATCATGAATTCACTGGACAGGAGAAAAACTCAAATCTCCATTGTTTGGCTTCCAACTAACAGTCTCTTAAATGTGAGGTAGCACCTGTCCTTTAACCCTTTGTCATTTACAATAAACAGTCATAACTTTTGGCTAAAAGCACAAGTAATGACACCCCAATATGTCCTGACTAATCAAGATGACAGGCTTTCATAAATTATGGTTTATTAATCTTTCTGAGTCCCGTATTTCTTCTATAAAGTTGGAGTTACCAATTCCTACTTTGCAGTTCTGTCATAGTATTAGAAATAGTGAGGAAATTCCATCACTGGAATATAAACTACAAGAAATTCCCTGTTGTGTTTTTGCATCTCGGAATAGTGGCTGAAACATATTAAGGACTTGATAGCTTTTCAATGAACAGATATAAATGCATGGTTGTTTTTGTTGCTGTTAGATGTTATTCAGTCAGTTTCAACTCAGCAGCCCTATGCACTCACACAATGGAATGAAACACTGTCTGGTCCTGCACCATCCTTACAATCACGGTTGTGCTTGAGGGATTGTTGCCTCACTGTGTCAGTCCATCTCAGTGAGGGCCTTTCTCTTCTTCACTGACCCTCTGCTTTGCCAAGCACAATGTCCATCTCCAGGGACCGGTCCTTCCTGATAACATGTCCAAAGTTACTGAGACAAGGTCTTGCTACTCCCTCTTCTAAGGAACATTCTAGCTGCTGCTTTTTCCAAGGCAGATTTGTGCATTCTTCCGGTAGTCTATGGTATTCTTTGCCTACACCATAATTTAAAGGCTTCAGTCTCCTTTATTCATTGTCCAGCTTCTGCATGCATATGGAACAACTGCAAATATTGTGGCTTGGGTCAGGCACACCTTAGTCCTCAAAATGGCATGTTTGCTTTTTAACACTTTAAAGAGGTGTTTTGCAGCGTATGTGTACACGCAATATGCTGTTTAGTGAATTGTGGTGATATTGCTACTTCATCACTAGCATTATCATCATTATAAATTTTCCCAGTCTCCTGATTGTTTTCCTATCCTGCATCACCCATCTTCCAGAATTTTAACACTCTCTTTGCCTGCCAAGCTCCATCATATTTTCCAGTAATGATGCTTCTATTTTATGGCTTCTGAAAAAGCAGGCCAGATGTTAAGCTTGTTTTTGTTACTCTTTCAGTAGATTCACACTGCAACTACTGGTCTACTGTTTTCAAAACGGGAGCTCTAAGTTCCTGCATGTACCCTGCCTCAGCTGCCTTGTAAATCTTTTCAGACAGTCAGCTTTGTAGAGCACATGCGGATGACCATTAGTCATTTGGGACGTATTTTAACCCTTTGTATAACAGTAAGACAAATCCAGGTAAACAGGGAAGAAGCTTTGCTGAATTTATGTAGTGTCACATTCTGCAATTCCAGGATGAACTGTCTTCAAGTATTAAAACTAACTGTGAGAGGAGGCAACCTGTACATTGAGTACAGTATAACTGTGGGTGGGCAACCAATACTGGAGGGGTAGCAGTGACTGAGGGGAAAATGCCCGGCTGGCTCTACCCCAGTAGTCCTCAACTCTGGTTACATGACAGCTTCATTAAGGGAAACTTTAAATACTCCTGAAGCCCAGGCAACACCCAAGACTACTTGAACTGGAATTTCTGAATAGAGTGTTGGCTTGAGGTAAGGTGTTACCCAGGCATCTATATTTCTAAAACTTATTGGTTGCCAAATTGTCCCAAAGGTTTAATAGGAGTGTTGCAGATGTTCTTCATGAGTCCTCAACAGTCTGGGAAAACTAAATTCAAAATAATAGGATTTTCAGAATCCTAATTTGGGTCGGTATAAAAGATCTCCCTTTAAGCTCTACTTAGTAACATTTCTAGCACTGCTTCATTAACTATCATTAAATAAATAAACTGCTTTTATAGCACAGCGTGGAACAGACTATATCTGGGCTACAAATTCTGAGAAGCAGCAAGATTATAATCAAAGCCTGTAGTTCAGACCATCTACCCTTTGACTTCACTTTGAGGCTCACATTGGGAATTGCTACTGTTTCCTTTGTTGTAATAGAGGCATGTGACAAGCAATATACATGTGTCTTCCTGTCAGACATCAGAAGAGCATCTCATTGAGGTTCAGTTATGGCTCCTTTGAAATAAGAGTATCTGTTGCTTTGGGGTGTCTCTGGGGTTCCCAAGCTGAGTTAGATGTGTGAACTTACCCATACTTTAAATCAGATTGTCTTAGACACACACTCTAATAAATATTGGAAATAGGGTGACTAATTAGGCATTGTTTTTAAGGAATTAAAGAAACTTGAATTTTATTTTCATAGATTACGTTCTCTGTACTTACTTTCATTTTAAAATATTCTTTCTTTTAAATGGACTGTAATTATAGCTTCCAAAACTATACATTTATATAATTAAGTAACAATGTTGGTAATGCTCTTTGCGGGAGATATTTTTATTTTTTGATCTACTGGCTTGTGCAATCCAAAATTCTGCAGATAATGTACTCTGTGAAATAAAGTAGTCAAAACAGGGTAATTATTAGTCATTTCTTTGTGTTTGTCAGTAATTACTGATGACCACATATTATTTAAATGAGCTACGAATATAAGTTTCTCATTGCCTCTTGGGCCTGCAGAAACTAACAGAAGAAATTTTTCTCTGACAGAAAAGTGTAATAACCACTCCTTACATGTCGACTTTCCTTTGCAGAGAGTTCTAAGACTTCAAACTTGTTCCATTATAATTGAACTCAGGTATCAAATGACAACAGATAAATACATGTTTGGTGAGAAGGACATTCTAGTTACAGCCCTGAAATCCTCTTTAAAATGCAATCTTTCCTTCCTCTAACCCCTGTATCACACCATCAGTCTTCCTGAATGGCATTTATCACTTGCTTTCCTGAGATATATGTAATTATATACAAGCAGATCTTTGGTATCTGTGAATTTAACATTTCCAGTTTCAACTCTTGGTAAGTGACCCTGGAGAGTCCATAATTTGTATAATCTGTCATGTTGTTGTGGGATGAATTTAAATCATACTCAGTTCAAACTCATGTAAAAAAAAAGTGTGATAGCCTAGACAAAATAGTATTGTTTGAAATAGCAATTAAATACTATAGAGTGTCTAAAAATATTTTGAAAAAGGACACAGAATCTAAGTTAAGGCAATTGTAAAACTTTAAAGAATAAAGCAAAACCCAAACAGAATGGCATGATACAGGAACATTTACAATTATTCAAATACTAGTTTTTCTAAAACTGACATAAATCATAATGCAGTTCCAAATGAAATCACAATGGTGTGCATTGTTTTCCTCTTAGGAATTGGATGTAACTACATTAAAATTTATATAGAAGAACACATATCCATAAACTGTCAAAATGTCTGAAAAAGATGAATAGCAAAGGGGTTCATGATTTACCAAATTTAAAAGTACATTAATGCTATCAATTAAAGATTGTATAGTATAAGAACAGATAAATTGATCACAGAAAGAACTGAATATTCATCACACTTTAATGTATTAACAAAGGTAATCAATATAGTGAAAAAGTGCTGATGTATGTAACAAATGTTTTTGGCTTAACTGGTTAAACATATAGAAGAGATGAAAAGTTGAGCCTTTACCTAATACAACAGCTGAAAATCCTAGATACACCCAATGTTTACATTCAAAAAATTAGAAAAATCTAACAAAAACTTAGTAATGAAAGGGAAATATATATTTAGTATCTGTATGTGCATATACACAGATATCACAAACTACAAAAAATAATCAGTTACAAACTAGGGAAAAGTTTCAAATAAACAATGCATAGGGAACAAAATCAATTAGCAAATAACATAAAAGTAGTCTTCAAAATTGCTGATTATCAAAGAAATAGACTAGTAATGAAGTATTTCATCTCCGATATATTAGTAAAATTAAAAAGAACGCTAATACTTATTGCTGATAAGAACAACAAAAAAGGTTCTCTTAAAATTACCAGTGGAAGTATAAATACATCTGGCTTTTATTCAAAGCAACCTGTAAACATTGCCAAAAGTTTAAAATTCTTGTATTCTTGACCAAACACTGTTATTCCTCGAAGCCTATTGACACATTTCTCACAAATTCTAATAGACAAAGGCATATGAACAAGGCTGTTCTTTGCAGCACTTCTTATGAAAGTAAAACAAAAATGGATTGAATTTTAAAGAATATTTACTTCATAAAATATGATGGAGGCACTAAATATAATAAATCTCTTACTCTTCAAAGACATTTTCACAAGGTACTGTTGAAGGAGGAAAAAAAATAAGAACAGAGACCTCAAACTGGTTCCATTATAGCCAATAGTATCCAACAACATATCAAAAAAATAACATGACCAAGTAGGATTCATACAAGAGATGCAGGGGTGGTTCAATATTAGAAAAATAGCCAATATTATCAATCAGATAAATAAAAGAACAGACAAGAGCCACTTGCTTCTATCAACTGATGTAAAGAAGACATTTGATGAAGTCCAACACCCACCCATGTTAAAAAACTCTCAACAAAATAGTAAAAGAAGGGAAATTCCTCAATATAGTAAAGCTTATTTATACAAAGCCAACAGCGAACATCATCCTAATGGAGAGAGCCTGAAAGGATTCACCTTGAGAATGGGAACCAGACAAGGATGCTCTTTGTCAGTGGTTTTATTCAACATTGTTCTGGATGTTCCGGCCAGAGCAATCAGACTAGAAAAGCAAATAAAGCACATCCAAATTGGTAAGGAAGAAGTAAAAACATCTCTATTTGCAGATTATAAGTTATGATCCTAGACACAGAAAACCCTAAAGAAGCCCACAAAATCTATTGGAACTAATATAACTGTTCAGCAACATATTATGATATAAGATAAACATACCAAAAATCCATTGTATTCCTCCGCATCAACAAAGAGAACATCAAAGAGGAAATCACCAGATCAATATCATTTGCAATAACCCCCTAGGAGGTAAAATACTTAGGAATAAATTTAACCATAGACATAGTAAAAAATCTATACAAACAAAACAATAAGATACTATTGCAAGAAAACAAAAGAGACCTACACAAGTGGCCAAGCCTAACTTACCATGGATAGGAAGACTCAGTCTTGTGAAAATGACTTTTCTACCCAAAGTAGCCTCTAGATACAGTGCTATCCTGATCTAAATTCCAATGGCATTTTGTAATGAGATGGAGAAACAAATCACCAACTTTATGTAGAAAAGAGTGAAGTCTTTGATAAGCAAAGAATTATTGAAAAAGAACAAATGAGTGAGAGGCCTCATACTACCTGACTTTATAATCTACTATACCCACTCGACGGCACTTGGCAGACTTGGCTATACCACCATTGTAGTCAAAACAGCCTAGTACTGGTACAACAGATGCCCAGACCACTGGGACAGAATTGAGGATCCAGACATGAAATCACCCACCTGTGAGTAGCTAATGCTTGATAAAGGGCCAGAGTTCAAAAATTGTGGAAAACAGTCCCTTCAACAAATGCTGTTGGCATAATTGTATATCCATCTATAAAAAAGATAGAAGAAAGACCCACTTACCACACTATGCACAAAAACTAACTCAAAATGAATCATTAAAGACCTAAACATAAAACCTATGATAAAATCCATGGAAGAAAAAAATAGAGAAAATGCTGGAAGCCCTAATACATGTCATAAAGGGTATATAAGCTATTACTAGCAATGCACAAAAACAAGAAGTGGAAATAGGCAACTGAGAACTCTTACAAATTAAATGCTTATGCTCATCCAAAGAGTAGACTGAAAGAGCGAAAAAACAGTCTACAGACTGGGGGGAAAGAAATGGCTACAACTAATGTGACCAGCATTAGTACTCTGATCTGATCTGATCTCTAAGATCTACAAATAATTTTAAAAAAATGGGCAAAGAATACAAACAGTCACTTCACCAAAGAAGACATCCATTTGGCTAACAGATATATAAGGAAATGATCATAATCATTAGACGTTAGAGAAATGTAAATTAAAACTACAATAATATACCATTTCTTCCCATCAAGGCTGGCATTATTAAAAAAAAATCACAAAGTAATAAGTGTTGAAGAGGCTGTGGAGAGACTGGAAAACTTATATACCACTAGTGGGAATGTAAAATGGTAAAAGCCCTTTAGAAATTGACTTGGCACTTGTTTAAAAAGCTAGAAATAGACATACCCTATGATCCGCTCGGATCCAACTCGACGGCATGTGACTGGGCCATGATCCGGCAATCTCCCTTCTTGGAATATGTCTTAGAGAAATAAGAGCTGCCATACAAATAGATACATGCATACCAGTGTTCATCACAGCACTGTTTGCAATAGCAAAACATGGAAATCAACTTAGGTGCCCAACAACAGTTGAATGGATAAACAAACTACGGTTGTTATAGTCACCATGAGTGGAAGCCTTTATGAAGAGAAATTTTATTGACACAGTCCAGTAAGCCACAACCCCATTTACAAGTTGTAAATCCATTCAGCAAGAGAATTTATCACAGTCTGGTAGGCTGAGTCCAAACACAATGAGAGCATCTTGGCATAGGAACCTCAGGTTCAAAGGATGTGCTCTGTTCTCAGTGCTGCTTTTTGGTGGTATGAGGTTCCCAACGCTCTAGGCTCACTTCTCTCCCTTACATCCCACAGCTGGTAACTTGAGTTCTGCCTGCTAGCACAACTGCTGCCCATTCACAGAGGCAGGATTCACAATACATGAGAGGAATTGCACCATACTGGGACCCATAGCCAAGTCAAATCAATACACACATTTTGGGGGGGGACACAATGCATTCCATGACACTCCACCCTTTGCCTCCCTCCCCAGATATTATTAGAACATGTATTCACTTGACGGCACTTGGCTTGGCATTCATTTATAGCATAGAAATCGTCTTAAGTCCAGGTCCAAAATCCGTAAATTTATCCTCAACTGTGAAATCCAGAACATGTGTTATCTCCCAAAAGCAAAATGGTATAATAAGCAGGCACAAATTACACATTTTCATTACAACCGGAGAAACTGCATGGAAATAAGGCATTAACAGGCAAGAAGCAAATCAGGAGAATGCATCACAATAGCCCTCAAAGCTTTGAAAATAATCTTCCATTTTTTTGAGATATTTTACACATTAGCTTTGCCCTCCACACTCTAGGTATTAGCCACAGTCATTGGATTCTGAGTCGAGATCTCTGGCACTGTGTTATAACATTGTCTTCAAGGCCCACTTGGAAAAGAACCCTGCCCCTTCAGCTTTAGGTGTACCCTAAGCCCAAGTGGCTAGCAATTCCACCCTTATAGACACAGAAAGCCCTGGCTCTACCCTTATAAACCCTTGAGATGAAGGCCATACCTTTTGAGACTGAGGCACCTCAGCTTTTGCTCAGTCTTGTCTGTTCAGATTTCATGGCCTTGTGGCCTGGGCCTCAAGCCTGCATCTGCCCCATAGGGGCAAGTGTTCCTAAGCTCTGCAGCTGTACCAATTCAAGAGCCCAGAGGCACCCCATTCCACCAAGGGGCCCGCAGCACACAGGCACTCAGCTCTCTTGTTCCGTGGGCCAGCAAGTCTAGCTCCACTGATTCATGTGCCCAGAGGTACCACACTCCACTAGGAAAACTCTGTTGATAGGCACTCAGCTCTTTCACTTCATGGATTGGCTTCTGGTTCTGCTGTTGCCAGTTCACTGCTGCTGTTGCTTCTTTTCACCACCTGCTGCCTTCTCAGATGTTAGCCGTTCCTTGAGATTCCTTCTTCTATCTGTTTCACTGTTTCAAAAAGTTTCCACATTTTAGGTACTTGTTAGAGCAGTACCCCTCTCTTGGTACCAAATTCTGCTCTATCAGAAAATGCCACAAGTGGAAGGCTTTATGAAGAGAGATTTTATCGACAGTCTGGTGAGCCACAAATCCACTTACAAATTGTAAGGATAATATGAGCCCAAGAGACAGAAAGGGCCACATAAACTAGAGACTACATTGACATGAGAACAGAAGTACTATATGGTGCCCAGCTAGCACTAGTGACTACCCTTATGGGGAACTCAACAGAGAGTCCCCAGTGCAATGACAGAAATATGGAGTATAGAACTCAAACTCCAGTAAAAAGACAAGACTTGGTGGTCTGACAGATGGGAGGGTCCCAAGAAGACGTGGCCCCCAATTTCTCTGTTACTCCAGTATTGAAACTATTACAGACACAACTCCACAGACAAAGATTGAACTGGTCTATAAGACATAAAGTGATACTTGTGAAGAGTGTGGTTCTTAAGATACAGGAGACTAACTTGGTAGCTCCTGTCCATAGATGAGTTGAGAAGAAAGAAAGGGACAGAAGCTGGTTGAATAGACATAGGAAATTCAGGGTGGAGGGGAGGAGTTTGCTGTCACAGTGTGGGAAGAGCAGCTAGAGTCATATTATAAAGTGCAAGTTTTTATATGAGAAACTTACTTGAATTATAAAATTTCACTTAAAACACAATCAAAAAAGGTTAAGATGTCAGTATTTTCCTGTACATTTATTGTAAAATGATAAGCAATACAATTTGGACAGTTAAATTGTATATGAATCATGTTTATTTAAATCACAATGCTATTTTACTTCATCCACATTTTGTCTAGATAAACGTCTTATGTCCTTAAAACCTAGAGGACTAGTAAAATGTGAACATTTTACACCTATAGAAATTTAAAAAAAGTATTAATAAACTTGATTCCACAATCAACACTCATGAAAGCAAGTCAAGAAATCAATGTATTGTGTTGAGCAAATCTGTTGCAAATGAACTCTCCAAGGTGTTAGAAAGCAAAAATTTTACTTTAAGGACTAAGGTGTGCCTGACCCAAAACCAAACCAAACTTGTTGCCATTAAGTCAGCTTTGACACACCAAGCCGTGATACTTTCAGTTGCCTCATAGGCATGAAAGAGCTGGACAACGCATAGAGGATGGAAGAACTGACGTCTTTGAATTACAGTGTTGGCAAAGAATATTAACTATATCATGGACTTCCTGAAGAATGAACAAATCTGCCTTGGAAGAAGTACAGTAAGAATGCTCCTTAGAAGCAAGGATGGTGAGACTGTCTCAAGTATTTTGTAAATGCAATCTGGAAGGACAAGTCCCTGAAGAAGGACATCATGCTTGGTGAAGTAAAGGGTCAGTGAAGAAGCAGAGGACCCTCAAAGAGTTGCACCGACAGTGTCTGCCACAAAGGGTTCAAACAGCAGTCATTATGAAGATGGCAAAAGAGTGGCCAGTGTTTTTTTTCTATTGTACATAGAGTCACTAGACTAGACTTGAGGGCACTCAACAGCAGGGAACCTTTACTGCCGGCTCCCCCTCCAATAGTTGCAGAAAAAGAACACAAACTTATTTTTAAGCTCTCCTTTCAAATTTTCCATTTTTCTGACTCTTTCTCTACTCCTAGTAAATATTCTCTTCAGAGAATGCCCACGTAGTGCCTGCAGTGTGCTCAGTGTCTGGCCCAATTCTTTTTACTGAGGCATGTGAGCACCCGTGAATGCTGAGCACTCAGGGCTGAGCCATCCATCAAAATCTCTTTTCAGTGACTGTCTCAGTCTCCCAGGTCTGCTCACTCTTCTGGTGAATTAACTTACACTCACAGTAAACCTAATCCTGCCAAGTCCGTCAAGGAATTCTGAGCTTCATGAGTTTAGCTCTCCAGTCTCTATATACAGTAAGCTGCGTGCAGTGAAACATAGTGTGCGGATTTTAAGGACACACTGCATCTGATAGCTTCTGCAGATGCTTTGCTATTCTCAGCTACCACAAGGATGTTCTGACTTGTGACTTTCAGTCATGGAGGTATTTCTTTGTTTGCCAAATATTTGTGCTATATAATGTGGCTATATAGTGTTTTCTTTACAGAAAAAAAAATGTGTTGAATTCCATGATAGCTACAAAGGTAACTTTCTACAAGAATTTTTAAAATCCTCAAAAGAAAAATTTATGATTTTTAGTTTTATATTGAAAACAACTGACACATTTGTGTTGTGCAAACAGCATATGCTTTGCCAGAGTATTTATAGCAATTTCTCAAAGTTTCTTATTTTTGGTAGTTACTATTTGCCACTTTGTCTTTCATTATTCTTTCATTTATAAAGTACCCAACCTGTCTTTCTTCTTTATATAGGATATAGGCTGGAATATGTGACCACTTGATGTGTAAGGCCATGTTTAGGAGTTACTATTCCGGGGTCTGAGAGACCTAGTTTGAATTCCAGGTGCTCCACTTACCTTGCAAGCCAGTGTAAATAGCTTATTCTTACCTCATTTTCCTCATTTATGAAATAAAGAAAGGCACAAAGCATTACTTGTCAGGTTATCAGGATTAAATTAGAAAATGCATATACAAAGATTGTATACAATGCTCATCACAGAGTATGTGTTCAGTAGTTTAAAAAGAAAAAAAAGCAAAGAAGACTGTAACAGCCTAATGGAGTCCACATGAAACAGGACTCTTAGGAGCACAGGCATAAAGAAGTTTGGAGTCATTATTGTTAACTATCACTTTTATCATTACCAACAACATCACTTTTAAGATATTGTATATTTTTATGGCTCTAAATGCTAAGTATTAGCTTCTTTTACTAACCGAGGCTCAGAAAATTTTAATAACTTCCCAAGATCGTTCAGGCTGTAGAGGGAGAATCTGAACCAGGTTGTGTTACATGTCTGAATTCCTAGTCTTTATTCTATGACCTCTTTTGGTTTAAAATTTTTAGACAAACATGCCAAACTGCTAACCTGTGGATGCCTTTTGGTTAGTCTGGTAAGGATGTTTTAAAAAATTATATCCCATTGAAAACTTACAAAGTCAGAATAGTGAGCATCTTTGGGCTACATTTGTAATTGCAGACAATTGTCTAAAACTTATAGCAACTGCCTCTTTCAACTAGACATGTTTCTCTAGTTCCTCTCACTTCCTATTGCCAAACTTTTGACCAGCTTCATTCATTTCCACTATTTTCCAGTCCCCACTATCATTTGAGTTTTCCAGTTTGCTTGAGGATACATAAGGTATGAAAACCATATTAGTTTTTTGTTCCTTAGAACAAAAATTTTAACCTTATGTATATTGAAGGCATTTTAAACCAGGACGTTTCAGGCACCATTTACCATTCAGTAGTGGAAGACATTCATTAATAGTTCTTCATTTATTGACTGCATGTTTGTATGTTTTTCTATATGATTTTTGATGGTATGTTTCAATTCCAGCTCACACAGAAATACTTAAAGTGAACTGTCTCATGGACACTGTTGTCGCTCCATCCCAGTCCCAACACAGTATTGTCCCCAATACAAATGTTGTGTTTTGCTTGTTTATTACCTGCATCCCTCAATAAACTCCACAAAGGCTGAAGTTCATGTCTATTTTGTTCATTGTTGTACTCTGAGCTCATAAATAGGGACTGGAACAGAGCAGGCCTTCCATAAATAGTTGTCAAGTGAATGAGTAAATAAACTGTTACAGCAACCGCTCACATGAATTCTTGGATTACATATCTTTCTCTTTACTGTATATCTTTATCCCATATTTTCAAGGATTTGTGGGTCCACAATATTTTAAAGTCTGCTGCTTGGGGGTGGGTGGGTTCAACTTTCCTGGGTGGTAAAAACCCCAAGGAATTCAACACAAAGATAGGATGCCTGAGTAGCTTCATCCCAAGGGAGCTTATACAGGGCACAGGCACAGCGCGTGCTATCATTTTCTCAACCCAGTGTTCCTTCCCAGCAATAATGCCTTACAGTAGAGGAAAAGGCAATGTAGATATGTGTACCTGATGTTCTACTTACATATTCTTGACCTATGGATCAAAAGAAGGAGTAGAGAAATAGAACTTGGAAATTTTCTTGAGCAGATATATAAATTAACCATTTTGAATATAAGTTATAATCTTCTTTATGAACTTATTTACTTTATGAGATCAAACTTCCACTCAAACTCTCCCCTAGACCTTACCAAGCATATGGCTCCATCTGAAGTATTAACTTACTTTGTTCATACTAGGTTCTCTCATTACGATGACATCATTCCTGAGGCAGTTTTTAAACCTTTGACTCTCTTGGGTTAGATTATTTCTGCCTTTTGCCTTTCTCACTTTTGTGTCAAAAGAAAACAAGGCACTCCATGGTGCTGCCTGTTTTCTTTCTTTGTCCTCTCTTTCTCTTTCCTGACGACATCAGGTTGACCTCTTTATTTTCTCCCAGATGTGTTGATTCAAGTCCTTTTTATTTCCAGCTCTGCTTGACCTTATTTACTCAGACTTCACCTTCGACTCCCCTTCTGAACTCCCCTTCTAATTGGTATTGCCTAATTAGTATGTCTTAAAAACCGTCAAGCCAAACTTATTGTCATCAAGTCAATTCCAAATCATAGCAACCCCATAGGACAACATAGAAGTGCCCCACAGGGTTTCCAAGGAGCAGCTGGTAGATTTGAACTGCCAATTCTTGGTTAGTAGCCAGTGTCTTAACCACTGTACCACCAGGGCTCCAATTGATATGCCTAGATAGCAGTAATAATACTTTACTTTTTTCCTTATCTAGCCCCTGACTGTAACTATCAAAGAGATAAGTAGATAGGTTGGTAGATGGATGGATAGATGGACAGATGGGTCAATAGAGATATGAAGTAGAAATTTCCACTCAGAAAGAAGATGGGAAAGTGCTGATGTGCCCAACTTGGCTGGCTAGATGATCAGCAATTGACCTGTTCCATTTTCAAAATATACTCAGAGTGCGGCATTTTTACCATCAATATCACCACTAACATGGTTCGGGCCATGGTCATTTCTCATCCAGAGTATTGTAGTATATTCTCCTTACCATTATCCTTGCTTCTGCTCCTGTGCCCTGTCTATTCTAAACAGAGCAGCCTGAGTGATCCCACTAAAGGATAAATTGATTATTTCTCTTTTCCAGTGGAAATGCAAATGAAATGTTATCTTACTCAAAATAAGAATAAAATTCCTTATTATGAATTACAAAGGCCGGTGTAATCACCTCTCTTCGCCCCTTACCTCTCTACTTCATAACCTTTATTTCATCCCACTTTTCTCTTTCACTCATCCACCCACTGCAGGCACACCCACTGCCCTGCCATCCCCATATGCAGCCTGTGAACTGTTCAGAGCCCTGGTCCTTCCATTCCCTCTGCCTGTACAGTCTTCTCTAACTTAGCCATATGGCTGGCCTCTCATTTCTTTCAGATCTTTATTCAAAAGCCACCTTCTCCATGAGGCTTTCCCTGGCTATCCTTCTAAAATTCTAAGTTCCCAACCCCCAACATTTCATATTCTTACTCCCTTCTTGATCTTTATCTTAAAGACATCACTACTTAATAAACGTCATAGTTTACTTATTTGTTATCCGTGTCCCTCAATAAGCTCCAAAGAGCTGAAGTTTGTATCTGTTTTGTTTATTACTGTACTCTCAGCCCCTAAATAAGGCTTGGCACAGAGCAAGTGGTCAATAAGTATTTGTTGAATGAATGAGTAAATGAGATAATATACTATTATGTCCAGTTGTTACAGTACTGTTTGAAAACTAGTCAATGTATTCTTGGTTTAGCAAAAATAGAAAGAAAAGAAAAACTTTCCTTCTTTACCCCCTATCTTCAAAGATCCATGAGTCCACCGTATTTTTTTTATTATGATTGAATGAAAATGTATATTCCTGTATAAATTGGCATGCCCACCTACATGCAGCTCCCACTGCTCTCTCTGCCCAGTGACAGCACACTCTTCCTCTCTGCTCCATACATGTCTCATCCTCCTAACAAGCTCCTATCCCCTCCTCTCCACCCACTCCACTCCCTTCAGTAAGAGGTCAGCAGGACGACATCCTATAGATGCACAGAACTATAAAGCACACACATGATATGGTCACTCTATGTCACCAAGTCCACTCGATTCCTGTCTGAGAGTTGACTTCCATTATGATTTGTGCACAGGGGCAGCATCAGGGCCAGGGACCATGCTCCCAGGGGAACTCTGAGGCCCATGGACCATTGATTGTGATCTTTTAATGGAGATCTCAGGGTGCACTCCTTTTTATTCTTGTGTTGCCAGTGAGACTCAACTTTGTGTTCTCCATCATGGCTATCATTGGTGGTGGCTGGGCACCATCTGGTTCTTCTGGTCATAAGTCGATGTAGTCACCCATTCATGTCGGTCTCTCTGTCTTCCGGGTTCTCTTTCCCCCATGTCATTTTGGTCCTTGGTGATAATCCGTTCCTGCTGAGTTGGAACAATTTGCCATACCCTCAGATGGATGCCTGGCAGCTTTTATGACCCTAGACACTATTCACCAATATGGGGTACAGAAGACTCTCTTAGCAAAAGGTTAGTTGTGACAATTGGCCTCAGTTTCCCCTGACAGCATGGTCTCCCCCCACCCCAGCTACTCTGTCTTGTAATATTGGATTAAGATGGGAGTAGTAATCATGTTATGTTGAAGTCCAGTTAATACTGATTTTCTTTCTAATGTGTGCTGTCACAGATTTCACCTAACCAAATTTCTATCAACTATCTAATCTAGACCCTCTCCTCCCACCTTCCTCCCCTTCTTCCCCTCCGTTGCAGCCCTCAGAGTCTTTTTTTCTATGTATGGAGTCTGTTTTTAAGTTCTTATCATAGGGGTCTCATACAATATTTGTCCTGAGTCCACAATGTCTTAAAAGTATGCTGCCCAAGCTAGAATACAGCCCAAATGTAATCTGTTAAACTTTGTTTCTCAAGTCTGTTTTGGAAAGGCATGTCATTCACAGTATCATGGGAGATCTTTTGTCCAAAGCCAAGTGTTTAATGGTCCATTTTTCCTTCCACAGTGAAACGAAAACTGAAATAAATCAAAGTAGCAGCCCAATGGTCCAGAACAACCCTAGACTGAAAGTGTAAATAAATGCACTCAGTGATAAAAAGAAAAAAAAAATAGGTGGAGAAACGTATTTCAATTTCTGGTTCCTAGGAGTTTTGTGTAAGCAAATCAAAGTAAGTTCTATACAAATCTTATTTCAGGATCCTCCTTTATTTACTTCTCACAACTGCCAAAAAGTTAAATAAGCATTTAGCAAAGTTGGTAAACCCAGAAGTATATTTATTTATTTTCACGCAGTAACTTGTCAAAAAACCAAGGCATCAGCAGTGCTCAAGAAAAGTTTAGACACAAAGCAAGTAGCTGAGAGGCTTTTTCTGGGCTTTGTTGTGTGGGACTGGAGACCAGTGGTCAACAAGACCCTGTCTTTGATCAGTATAGTGGTATTTGCATGCTGCCCTGATGCCACCAGTAT